>OY728165.1:1830450527-1840450527 GCA_963277665.1 Viscum album
AAGCCACATGTAGAGGGTATAAAATATATAAACCCAAATAATCAAAAGGAAAAAAGATCAGAAATATTAACTGTAGGTAGAAAATTCATCTCTTTAGAATAACATACCATGACATCACTGAAAGCAGACATGGACCCTAGCACAAGATGCCATAGATCCATAGAAACACCCTACAAGGGCCGTTGTATAGCAGATGAAGACCACAACTGGGAAGAATGCACATCCTTCATCCTAGGGCCTGATTCACCCAAAGATGCAGACACAATAACAGATTCTGGGCAAGGGATAGTAGAAAGCATTAGGTGTTAAGCCTATATAGTAGAAACAACATCAAAAATAGAGCCAAGAGAATACTTCCTAGGGATAATAAATGAGCCCCTTTTAATAGGACCATGGTCTGATATTCCTTCAGATGAAAACTGTTCATACAACATCATTTCAGGATTATCATACATGCCATCATCACTATAGACATATCCCCATTTTTATGTGCTCTCCAAAAAAATTATATAAGCAGTAGACAATGGGGGATGTGCATTCAGCACATCCCTGCTATTGACTACCGTACATAGATAATTTTCATGTTTCTTTCTAGCTACCACATCTTTAAAAGAGAGATAAGTATCATTCAGTGAACCATTAGAGTGATTAGGCCCCAGAGCCACCTGAGAAGAATCTCCCTTCATAAGAACAGAATGCTTTAGGGGTTTACTAAAAACCTTAAACATACACTTCTCTACAAGATTTCCATTTTTGTTACAATTAAAAATATGAAATCATCAGTGAGGGATAGATATAACATGTCCAATATTTGAGCAGTTACTGAAGATGTATGGAACATGCTCATATTCAATCTCCAAATAAAATTTTAATTCACTAGAAATCAAATAAATAGTCTCAACAGGAGAGATAGACATGTAAAACATGACCTTAATGCAAGAAAAATGACCACACCTAACCGATACAGTATCTTTATCAATATTGTTTACAGTTATAATGGCCAAATCAATATCTGAAAGGATGTTTAGATTACAAAATACCCATTTTAATTCCTTGACAAGTATCCATGACTGTGAAACAATTTTCCTAACATGTGAAGGATCAAACCAAGGGTCCCAGTTTTCAAATCTCAAAAACCACACACATTAAATTTACAAAACCAAACTCTATGATTCCATTTTCAATTCATTCGAGAAGTAGGTAAGATGAAAATAATTCATAATGGGTGAAAAAATATTCCAATTACTAAAGCCCTAAATCTGATGGCGACGAGCCCCCATATACACCATCTTCCAAATGCTTGAAGTCCTACTAAGGTGAGTAATAATATAAAACATACAAGAATGAACCTGGAGTTGAAAAAGCTTAAGAATCAATTCAATAACATCATGAATACTATTCCTCAAAATATTTTGATGAATGGAATCTCCCTCATGAGCACTGATGAAGAAGCGATCTTCACCCTTAGTAGATGAACTGACCTATTTTTTAATCGATTCATCATTATCAATGCCTTTTGATGATCCAAATAATCCTCAAATGGAGTTTCATTAGGCGGATAATTATATCCATCATTACACTTCCACGACAAGCCGACGATACATCCATTCCATTCACATTCATCTATTTATGTACACATGAGAATGAAATATTATTAAAAATAAGATAACATTATTTCATCCTTTGGCTAAATATTCCTTTTTTACAATATCTATGTATTCTAAGAATGAGTTCAAATTATTTTTAAAATTATCAAAATGATTTATTGAATATATTTTTACCTAGGTTTTAATTCTAAAAAAATTAAAAGGAATATTCTTGTCATTTTTTTGACAGTGTAATTTTTTTTGACATTTTACCAAAAATATGAAAGGAAATAATGTTTTAAACTGTATGATATGTACAATGTTTTTTAGTGTTATATCCACTAAATGTTTTGAAGATTCTGTCCCTAATTTTGAAATTTATTTTCAAATAAAATGTTTTCCACAATATTTCTCAATTTTTTATATTTTAAATAAGCTGTTTCAAATGGAAAAGGATTGTCACAATCCGACCCAACGGGTCTCGAGCCGCGACTCCCTAAGCCTGCCTCCAATAGGCCAGGGGCTGACGACCAGTGTCGATTGGGCTATCACACACATGGGAGGCATTAGCCTAAGGTACCTATACACACACACACACACCCAAAAACACCTCCATGAAACTGTGTAGAGATATAGAAAACTGAAAAGTAAACGCATGCATACAATCTATCCCAAACTAGAGTCCAAAAGAAAAAGTACAAAAGGGAAAAACATGGCCAACCAAAAGAAAACTACAAAGCGCATCCAACCTGCTCTGAAGAAGGGGAACACTGCCACAAACACCCGCTAGAATGATCCCTCAACACCACACCAGCAAACAGCCTGATCAGTCTCGCTCACTCAGCTCTTCCTGCTCATGGTCCTCCTGGGACTCCGCCAAAAGGAATGTGGTATGAAAAAGACACAAACATGTGCAAGAAAACCCCAGGCATGGGTGAGTATAAACATACTCAGTAGGCACCCCAAAAATCAAAAACCAAAAAGAGCAACTGAAATACAACAGTTTGCTCATCCCATCCAGAGGGAACCCAAACGAGAGAGAAACTCCATCTGGTGACCATCTTCAGCTAAACACAACTAGTCATATTAGCTCAGGAGTATGCCCATACACACACCTTGAACAATCCAAATATACCCAGCTCACGCACCAATCCACAAGAGGAACTGACCTCATCACCAGCAACTATCCACAACCAGGAGGGCACCCTCCACGATCACTGTCTTGCAAGATGACACTCGTCCGAGAGATACACTCCATTGGGTTTCACACAAACCTCTCAGAAGCTCACCCGAGAGATCACTCTCGTCAGTTATCATCACTGAAGAAACCTCGCTGAAATAACAGAACCACCAAATTCCTCATATATGGGATCTCTCCTAGGGTCTGCTAGGAGATACCTGAACCCACTCCGGTAGACAAAGATCTCACAGATAAGGGATCACTCCCAGGGTTCGCTAGGGGATTCCACAACCCGATCTGGCATTCGTATATCTCACAGATAGGGGATCACTCCCAGGGCCCGCTGGGGGATACCACAACCCGATCTGGGTTTCATAGATCTCACAGATAGGGGATCACTCCCAGGATCCGCTGGGGGATACCATAACCCGATCTGGCGCTCGACAGAAGCACGTCACCCAAATAGAGGATCGTATCCCATATAAAGGTGGTCACGAAGATAACAGAACCCTATCTGGTATAACTCTCGATGTAGGGGATTGAACCAACGATGCTGAAACCCTACTGAAACCACGCGCTAAGTAGGGGATCATATAACCAATGATACCACAACCATACTAAAACCACTCACTAAGTAGGGGATCGTATAACCAACAATACCACAACCCTAATGAGTACGGACCACCACATAGTGGATCAAAATCTGGATGATACCACAACCCTACGGGGTTATCCAGCTAGATAAGGGATCACCGCTCGTGGATAAGCGGTCATAGCGATACCAAGAACCCGATATAGGGAAAAGATGCTAGAGTATCCCACTTCGGGCCCACCAGAGGGATGCCACAACTCTAAAAAATTAAACATCCCACTGAGAGGATCACAAACCAATACGAAGGTTGTGATGCCACATGAACCCTCGTGGGAACGAACCAAGGGAGTACCCTCAACCACTGTTGGTCCAAAGCGTCGCTAACCCGAGCGACCCACAACAACACCACACTGCGCACCTCCCAGGCTAGTACCGAGGCCCCCATCACGTTCTACGCGGAAAAACACGCAGGATAGGCTGCTTACTCGCCCGAAACGGACTACCGGTGAAAAAGCACTATTCAGCGTAGCTAGCCCGTGCGGGGCCCACACAACGATCTTGAAACCAATCAAGCGGACCATACCATGGTGATCCCCTTGAAAAAACAAGCGGAATCGACTAATCGCTCATCTTAAATGGACACCCGGTGAAAAAGGTACTATTCAAGGAAGCCAACTTGGGTGGGGCCCACGCCTCGATTCTGAATCTCATCGAATGGATCGCACCATTGCGATCCTCTCGGAAAAACCCATGATCGACTAATCATCTGTCAAAAAGGGACTCCTGGTGCGGAAGCTGCATTTCTCCGCAAATGCCAAAACCCGGCCTCGTGGGGCCCGCACCCCGTTCTCTGTCCCAAAACCAAGAAACCATCTCAAAACGTCTGTCGTACAAATAGGGTCTCAATGCCACTGACGACATGTCAATCAGACACTCCGGGCAAAAGTTACGGCCGGTCAAGTCAGAAAATAATTAAAATATTAATATTCTCCAACTTTTCGTGACCCCAGGCCATCGAACCAGCCCAAAAAAATCCCAAACCTATCCCAAAAAGGTCTGCCTCGATCCAAGGGTCGTGTTGCCGTAGACGGCATGCGAAAAAAACTTCTGGTTTTCGTGATACAGTGGTTTCCATAAAAGCCTGGCTCGATGGCCCTCCACTGCTTGCCCAGCCAGAGCCACCACGCCACCACGCCAGACAACCGTGACGGAGTCGCCGCACCACCGCGCCGGAGCGCCGCCGCCCCACCGGAGCACTGCCGCTCACCGGAAACCCGCCGGAATCGGCCCCCTTCGCCGGAAAACTTCCGCGGATCACCGGGAGCTCCCCAGTGGTCCGTTATTCAACACGGAAGCAACCACGTGACCCTCGGGACCCCTACTACACTGCTAAGGGTATGATTTGTAGAAGAATGAAGCAGAAATGGGATCCGGGATTAAAAAACAAACCGCCTACCTATTGGCGGAACGCCGACGCTTCGCACGCTCCGCAACTGCCGCTGCACGATCCAGGAACGCTCGCCTTCCATATCTGGGCTCTTCGACACCACGTTTGCTCAATTCGGCGGATCGAGCGATGAAGAATGGAGGAAGGGGCGGTGGCCTCCTGCGCTGCACGTACAGGGTGGGGCAGAAGGGGATAAGGGGGATTTTTTATTTAATATTATTATATAAATCCCATTATTTCCCGGCTCCTGACTCGTCGTCGACCCCGCACCCGAAGCAGACAAAGGTAAGGTCGCCCCTAAGGTAAATGAGGCGTTCTGAACGCAACGGTGGGCTTGGATTTGTGATCCGAGACTCCGTTCAAAAGTTATTCTAGCCGACACTCGCACACTAAATTCTCCATATAAATACGAAAACGCCCCTGGTGGCGTTTCTCAACGCAGGCCCGCGCCAGAAAAGCTTACACCTTGCCTAGGGTAAACGGCACGTTCCGGACACAACCGTGCCCTAAGATTCCTATTTTGAGCTACCGTTTAGGAGATATAATACCCCCGCCACGTGGATAGTATAAAAATACTTAATATTTTAGGAAAATTAATTCCGGGCACACCGGGGCTCGGAATCACACACCGTCTTCGCGCGTAGCTCTGGAATTAATCGTAGAAATAATCCAAAGTGTGACAGGGCCAAAATCTGAGTCGCTACGTCCTCCCCCCTTTGAACTATTCATCCCCAAAAATCTCTATGCTCATGTGAAGAAACTGGACTCTCAACTGGGTCCCACACCAGCGAGATCACCAACAAACACCCATGCCCGAACACATAAGTCATAAGGACTCATCCACTACATCTCAATTCTATCCGCTTTGGGCGGCACTGACTCGCCTGCACGGTTTTAATCACATCACAAAAATGCATCTTAGTGGGGGAAGGATCCCTCTTCCTCACACATTCGAAGCATGAAGAACAACACCCACACATGGTCTTACCAACGCCCTGAACAAAACTCGATCAAGAAACGGAAAGGAAAGGGTACCGTTAAACAGTGTCTAACAAAATACTATAGTAAGTAGAAAAGACACAAGGCGTACCTCTATCCATCCACGGAGAATCTGGGTCAACAGCCTCCAGGGAATGCATCTCTCCTTGCCCTCGACCACCAGCTCCCTGAGATTGGCGTGGACCACCTGGGGGTGGGGGTGGTGGCAACTGATACCGCCTACCACCACCTCTTATTGTACCCACTCCGCCGCCACGTCTACCGCCCTATGGACCTCCTTGCTCAATAAGCTTCCTCTGCCAAGGAGGTCCATCGACAGGCTCCCTCTCAGCAGCACGTCGGGTCCGACAATCTCTAGAAAGTTGTCCCCGACCGTCGCAAGCATTACACCACCTCTCCGGCGGCTGACCAAAACTGGCATGCGAGCCTTGAGATCCCTGAGCCTTAGATCCCCCATCATGGGGACGCCTCCTGAATCATCGGCCACGTCCAAACCCCTAAGTTTGTCGTTGGCTACCAGATGCCGATCTGACTGACGAAGTCTCAGCTCTCACATGCCCAACACTAACAGGGGGGATCTTCTCAGCTATAAAACTCTCCACAACCAATGATCACTCTAACACTCCAGCATAGGTGGGATGGCACAAGGAAACCACACCTGATCGGATGTCCCTGTGTATGCCTTGCTCGAATATCCGAGCCCTAAATAATGGGTCTCGAACCATATCCAAGGATTAGCGTGACAGGTCCGTAAACCTCGCCGAGTACTCCGACATAGTCAGGCCCTCCTGCCGAAGCTGCAAAAGCTCCTGAATCCGCACTGACCTCAGCGTCACCGGATAGAACACTTCCCTGAAGTGCTGATCAAACTCTGCCCACATGATCGTCTCCTCATCATGGGACTGCGTCATCAAACTCCACCATCGCCCGACCGAACCATGTAGAAGGCTAGCCGCTAGGACCACCATCTGCTCAGGAGGTGTCCTCACTAGGTGAAAAACTCAGGTGACTGCCTCAAGCAAATCATCAGATGCCTGGGGGTCTGGATCACCCTGGAACCTCAGAGGTCACTGCCTCTGGAACTCGTGCAGCGCACTCAGCCTACGCGCAACCTCATCCTGCCCTGCCAGCACAACCAGCTGCTCGACAGGTGGCGACTCAACTAGCAGACCACCTGGAGGTGCATCCTCAGAACTTGTGCCCTTCTCCACAGCCTCTACACGGGGCGATTCGTCAGCATAATCCTTCTGCAGAACCATCATTGGCTGTCGTCATGGAGGCATCCTAAAATACATTCAAGACACACCACAGTCAAAGAGTTTATCTAGAGAGTTGACTCAAGAAGGACAAGGAAAAACTCAAAAACCGAGTCCTATATGAGGAATGTACCGTTATGTCCCTGCGACCATTGTACGAATGTCCCGAGTCTAAAGGCAGGTTATCAGAGTCATGGTGTATGGATACGTCGGTCGTCGCACCAACACTAGAGTCCCTGGCCTGAAATCCGAACTCAAAACATCTTAACACTACCGCAATGCAACCCAAACCAAACTCACAGTTAGACCAGCTACGCTCTGATACCACTCTGTCACGACCCGACCCAACGGGGCTCGAGCCGTGAATCCCCAAGCCCGCCTCTAATAGGCCTGTGGCTGGAGACCAGCGCTGAGTAGGCCATCACACACATGGGAGGCATTAGCCTAAGGTACTTATACACACGCTCCCACAAACACCTCCATGCAACTGTACAGAGATATAGAAAACTGAAAAGTAAATGCATGCATACAATCAATCCCAAACCAGAGTGCAAAAGCAAAAGTACAAAAAGGAAAAATAGGGCCACCAAAAAAATCTACAAAGCGCGTCCAACCTGCTCTGAATAAGGATAACACTGCCACAAAAACCCGCCGAAAAGAACCCTGGACACCGCACTGGCAAACACCCTGGTCAGTCTCACTCACTCAGCTCCACCAGCTTCGGGTCCTCCTGGGGATCCGTTGAAAGGCATGTGGTCTGCACAAAACACAAACATGTGCTGGAAAAGCCCGTGCAGGGGTGAGTATAAACATACACAGTAGGAACCCCAAAAACCCAAAACCAAAGAGAGCAAATGAAAGACAACATTCTGCTCATCCCAGCCAGAGGGAACCCAGACGAGATTGAAACTCCATCTCATGACCATCCTCGGCTAAACAAAACCATTCAGCTTAGCTCAAGATTATGCCCATACATACACCTTGAAAAATCCAGATATACCCAGCTCACACACTAAGCCACAAGAGGTACCGACCTCCTCACCAGAAACATTCCACAACTAGGAGAGCACCCTCCATGATCCCTGTCATGCTAGATGACACTTTTCCGAGAGATACACTCCATTGGGTTTCACACAAACCTCTCAGACGCTCACCTGAGAGATCACGCTCTTCAGTTAGCATTATTGAGGAAACCTCACTAAAACAACAAAACCACCAAATTCCTCGGATAGGGGATCCATCCTTTGGTCCGCTAGGGGATATCAGAACCCACTCTGGTAGACGAAGATCTCACAGATAGTGGATCACTCCCAGGGTTCACTGGGGGATACCACAACCCGATCTGGAATTCGTAGATCTCATAGATAGGGGATCACAATCAGGGTCCGATGGGGGATACCACAACCTGATCTAACATTCGTAGATATCATAGATAGGGGATCACTCTTAGGGTCCGCTGGGGGATACCACAACCCGATCTGGCATTCGTAGATCTCATATATAGGGGATCACTCCCAGGATCTGCTGTGGGATACCACAACCCGATCTGGCACATGACAGAAGCACGTCACCCAGATAGAGGATCGTCGCCTATATAAAGATGGCCATGACGATACTGGAATCCTATATGGTATAACTCACGATGTAGGGGATCGAACCGACAATGCCATAACCCTACCGAAACCACACTCTAAGTAGGGGATCATATAACCAACGATACCACAACCCTACCGAAACCACACGTTATGTAGGGGATCATATAACCAACGATACCTCAACCCTACTGAGTACAACCCACCACATAGGGGATCATAATTCTAATGATACCACAACCCTACGGGGTTAACCATTTAGATAGGGGATTGATGCTCGTGGATAAGCGGTCACAACGATACCAAGATCATGATCAAGGGAAATGATGCTAGAGGATCCCGCTCCGGGCCCACTGGAGGGATGCCACAACTCTAAAAAATTAAACACTCCACCACGAGGATCACAAACTTATACGAAGGTTGTGATTCCACACGAACCCTTGTGGGAATGAACCAAGGGAGTACCCTCAACCACTACTAATCCAAAATTCTGCTAACCCGAGCGACCCACAACAATGCCACACTGCGCACCTCCCAGGACAATACCGAGGTCCCCATCGCGTTCTACGCGAAAAAACACACAGGATAGACTTCTTACTCACCCGAAAAGGACTACCAGTGAAAAAGCACTATTCAACGTAACTAGCCCATGCGGGGCCCAAACAACGATCCCGAAACACATCGAGCGGACCATACCACGACGATCCCCTCGAAAAAACAAGCGGAATCGACTACTCACTCGTCTGAAACGGACAACCGATGAAAAAGTTAGTATTCACCGAATCCAGCTCAGGTGGGGCCCATGCCTCAATTCATAATCCCATCGAACGGATCACACCATTGGGATCCTCTCAAAAAACACACAGGATCGTCTAATCATCTGTCAAAAACGGACTCCTGGTGCGGAAGCTGCGTTTCTCCGAAAACGCAAAAACTCGGCCTTGTGGGGCCCGCACCCCATTCTCAGTCCCAACACCCGGAAACTATCTCAAAAAATCCGTTGTACCAGCAGGGTCTCAATTTCACTGACGGCATGTCAATTCGACACTCAGGGCAAAAGTTAGGGCTGATCAAGTTGGATAATAATTAAAATATTAATACTCTCCGACGTTTTGTGACCCCGGGCCACGGACCCCACCCAAAAAATTCCCGAACCTATCCCAAAAAGGTCCTCCTTCATTCAAGGGTCGTGTTGCCGTAGACGGCATGTGAAACAGACTTTTTGTTTGCGAGATACAGTGGTTGCCGTTAAAGCCTGGCTCGCCGGCCCTCCACCGCTGGCCCTGCCGGAGCTACCGCGCCACCACGCCGGACCACCGTGCCGGAGTCACCGCACCACTATGCCGGAGCGCTGCCACCCCGCTGGAGCGCCGCCGCTTGCCGGAAACCTACTGAAATCAGCCCCCTTTGCCGGAAAACTTCCACGGACCACCGGGAGCACCCCGGTGGTCCGTTTTTTGATCCGGAAGCAACTGCACGACCCTCGGGGCCCCTACTACATGGCTATGGGTTCGATTTGAAGAAAAATGCAGCAGAAATGGGATCAGGTATTAAAACTCATACCGACTACCTGTTGGCGGAACACCGACGCTTCACACGCTCCGCAACTACCGTTGCACGATCCAGGAACGCTCGCCGTCCATATCTGAGCTCTTCGGCGCCTCGTTTGCTCGATTCGGCGGATCGAGCGATGAAGAATGGAGGAAGGTGCGGTGGCCTCCTGCACTGCTTGTACAGGGTGGGGGGAGAAGGGGATAAGGGGGTTTTATAATTTAATTTTATAAAATAAATCCCCTTATTTCCCGGCTCCTGACTCGCCATCGACCCCGCGCCCGAAGCAGACAAAGGTAAGGTCTCCCCTAGGGTAAACGTGACGTTCTGAACGCAACAGCGGGATTAGATTTGTGATCCAAGACTCTGTTCAAATGTTATTCGAGCCGACGCTCGCACACTAACTTCTCCATATAAATACGAAAGCGCCACTGGTGGCGTTTCTCACCGCAGACCTGCGCCAGCAATGTTTACACCTCGCCTAGGGTAAACAGCATGTTCCGGACGCAACCACGCCCTCAGATTATCGTTCCGAGCTACCTTTTAGGAGATATCATACCCCCTCCACGTTCATAGTATAAAAATACTTAATATTTTTATAAAATTAATTCCGGGCACACCGGGCCTCAGAATCACACCCCGTCTTCGTGCCTAGCTCTGGAAGTATTCGTAGAAATAATCCAAAGTCTGGCAGGGCCAAAATCCGAGTCGCTACAAGGATATCTTCCATAATTAATGTTTCAAATGAACTTCTAATTGAATTTTTCATATATGTTGACATCATTTTATGTTACGTATTCTTTAATAGGTAAATGATCCAATGATACAATCCTTATTCATTATTTGGATGGTTTATGATTATGATGATGATATTATTATGAAACCCATTTATTTTTATGTGATATTCTAAGATGAATTATTCAAGCCTCTATGAAACTCATTTGTTTACATTGATTATGATGTTTTGTAATGACAAATGTTTTAGGATTTTCTATCACACAATGTATGGCTTTCATTTTGCGATGGGTGGTTCCATTATAAACAATGAATGGTGGTTATGTTATAACAATGATGGATGGTACATAGATCTCCCATCAAAATATTGGATAAATATTGATGTCTCATTATATAAATATGATTGGAATGAGGAGTGAACCCAATTAGGTAAGGGACTTTATCTACAATGATTATAATGGTAGTGAAATTTGATTAATATGATGGTTTGGGGAGTGAACCCAATACACTATAACGCCATGGAAATGATCCTTGAATACAAAGGAAATTATTTTCCATGTTCATGTGTGTTAAAAAAATCTATATCTTAATGCATTTTTATTCTCTAATGGATCATGGTATTTTATGTTTCCTATTCATAACTTAGGAATTTCCATGATTTATTCCACGAATCATGTCTATTTTCTATGAAAAATTGGGTATAAACTTTTTAATTCATGTTCAGGACCTCACACGCTTATAAATATTCTGTTATTTCATATAATCATAGAAATATATCTTCCATGTTTACCTATACTGAGTATCTAGATCATTCGTCATTATATTTACTTTTCCCTAGGCGATGATGAAAGTTTTTAAGTAGTTCATTTCAATGAAGAGTACTAAAGGGGAAGATCATTGTGGGAGATATCAAGGATATTTCATTAAATTAAAAAATTGTTTATCTAGTCTCCAATGGAAATAAATATATATGATTCTCAATAAATTATTTGTGAAATTTATTGAATATTAATATTGAAATATGTGACATTTATATTTGAAAAAACTAGGGTTTTAAAACTCTGTTTTGTATATTATGAGACATGATCATTGTGATGTGCTCAGAGACACCATGACACCGGTCAGAGAATGTATGTTTGATCAGGGATAAAATTAAAATATTGATAATGGTATGGTACACAATATATGGGTTGTCATTGTCCATGTGGCATTATTAGAGACATTCCGTCATCAAATCGAATTTTGTATTGTTGGTAGTTTCTTTTATTTAATCCCATTTCTTTTTTATTTTCTCATAACATGTCACATGCCCGTATCATTGTGTTGTTGGTGTAATATTGGACCCCATTGTCGGTGCCTTATAGATCCATATACTCACACCCTTATAGGTATACAATTTCATTTTCGTACATGTGTATCACATACATATTTCAGGTTCATATTGGGTTGAGTCCTGAGATTTCATGATCAACCTAGAGTATATCAGATGTAATTTGGGGATTATTAATGTGGGGGGGGGGGGGTAGGATTATAGTGGAGCCACTTGTACTTTTATTTATGTATTTATCTATTATTTTAATTTATTTCGTATATGTGATCCAACCAGTGGGAAATTGATCATGTATTCATGGAAGTAAGCACTAATTTTATTATCATGTGTATCTACTAACTTATTGTTATTTTTATACTCTGATGATTGTGTATGAAACTGGGTAATTCCTTTTATTATTGTACATTTTGATATAAGGGTATATTCTCCCTAAGAAGCCTCTTTAAACCCCATATTCTAGTTAGTAGAATTCACTGTATGGGAAAGTTCTCATAAGTTATAATCGTAACAATATGTCTGGGAACCAATCAATGGAATGGGGATGTGGGATGTTGCAAATTGGAATCATATATCATTTTATTTGTCTTAATATATGGTATAATGTAGATAATAGATATAGGAATGTGTAGTATCCTGAGATGGATATCTACCCAGTGCATGTTGAATACATGTTTCTCTAGGAAATCCAGGATTCCATGGGCTTGATATTTCAATTAACGGTATGTGATGTTATTATTGATATGATTTTTACCTCATGTTATGAATTTATTTTTGACATTTATGACTTATGATTTGATTATTTTTCGATCTTGGATCATTTTTTAGGAATCCATTTATTGGATTTGGATCTCGGACTATATGGTTTGGAGGAATATGTAAAAACAAAATTATCTTCATGTCAGATTCACTTGACACGTAGTGTCATGGTAGTGTTATTTTAATTACAGATGAGAGTTTTACCAACTTGAAGTGTCAAAAAATTATCATATGAAATTTTCATATATCGGTACATGGTGGTGTTCTATAAAGTCATACCGACAAGTATGGACATTTTATTTTACTAAAAGATCATTTGGATACAATAGAGATAAGTTATATGGTGATGGTGGTGATCTATATACCGATGATAAGGACATTTTTTAATCCTAGTTGATTAGTACATTCATTTGATACGTTTACAAGAACCCCCATGGCTAATTTTTTTAGATTTTTAGTTATTTAAAGTTCCAATAACAACCTATTTTGTGTTGATAGAGATAATATTATCAATTATTAATATATATATTTCAATGAATATATCCCCAAAATATTTCCTTCAATTTAAAATTGAATAATTTTTTAACTTATATGAGTTTGGAGCTAAATTGTGAAAATCACATAATTCATTAAGTTTAACATTTTTTATCATATGGGTATTTTAGGAATATGTTTTTCAATAATAATATAATTTCAGAAATAATTTTATTAGGAATCCTTTTCTCATGGAATTTAACTTCTTTAATAGATCAATGTGTTGAATCAAACATTCATAGGCGTAGAAAATCACCCAAGTAAGAAAATATTTTTTCTCAGACTAAATTGACACATTTATTAAATACGGTATAACATGGTCTAAAGGTTTCCAAATGGAGTTATTATATAAATAAATTATATAAGACATAAATTATAATCTCCCCATTTGATATTATATTTAAATTCATTCATTAAATGGTGAATTGGCGTGTTCAATTGGGGGAAGTTGAATAGTCACTTCATCTAGAAAATGTTTTCAAAGAAAATTATGAATAACCACTACTTGACCTGTCAAAATGATCTCAATTTTCTCACCGATAATGAAAAATAGTGTGTTCACAAAATTGGTGAAGTAACTATTCAAAAATTTCGGCCTATAGGAGGTCCAAAATTGATACAACATTTGGGATACATAAACAAGAGATAAATTATACACCCCCTTGTCTTATAAATTCAATTATTCACTTTCATTTCAATGTTATGTTGGATTGAGAAATAATTATAGAAGAATAGAATATAATAGATAATATGAGTTCTAAGGATTAAAATGTAGCCATTATTGGATCAAACCCATGCTGTCATTAATAGTGGATGCTTGAGGATACTCTTCTCTTTTGAGTTAGTTCTTTTAATCATTATATTTTGTATTTCTCTAGAAAATGTTTTTTATGAATGAAGAGGGTCTATATCGTTAATAAATTAACATTATTCTAATTTAATGTGGATTTATTTTCATCTTATGAATTTAAATTTGTTATTTTCATTGTTTAAATTTAATTGGGTGAGCTCTCCCCATTGAGCACATTGAGTTTAATCTATTTTAGTGGCTTGATAGTATTTTTCACAATATGATCCCATTTATAAGGTGATAAAAACCCATATTTTAGGTCTTAATATTTATTCTAGTTATTATAGATTTATTACATGGGGCCTCTAATTATAAATTGAGAAATATAATTTGTAAATTCATTTGTAGAAAATGATAAAGGGACTATTTAAAGGAACAAAGTTGTCCATTGTTATTATCCTAGATGGACCTTTTCTAATAGTATTGATTATAAATTCTAATTCCTATATTTAGTTCCTTTTTACTCTTATTTTATATAGTTTAAAATTTTTAAATCAAATTAAATACCCAGTTTTAGTTTTAAAAATAACAATAAAAATTATCAAAGTGATAGTTTGACAACTTATCTCACAACCTCATCATGAGATAACCCAATATCCACCTCTATTCTACATTTTCAAGAGAAATTACCGATTGGGGTTTCACAAAAAAACCCTATCATCAATTTGGAACAATTTATAAAGTGGGTTCGTACATTTTTTTCGATTTTTATGATTTTAATCAAATTATATAAATTCATAAAAAAATTTTCAAAAAGACTACATAAATTAATTCATTCCCTTATTATAAACAATATCAAGATTCTAGTCATGAAGATTTTTTAAATTATTAATTATAACAAAATGGGTTCATGATTTAACCAAATAATTATGTAATTTTAAAATATATTCATAAAGTGAGAAAAAATTTGGAGATTCATGTTAATTGTTTAAATTAATTGAAATAATTAGAATATCAAAATGTATCCCATGAAATGGAAACTTTTTTCCCAACCTATTTTTATGTTGAATTACTATTTGTGTATTACTTTAAAAATGAATTGGAATACACTTTTTAAAATAAATACGAAGAAATTATCCTTGATTTACCAAATTATGATTCATTAGAAAATCAAAAATGTTTAGAAAATAATAATGTTGATGTTTTCTGGAAATGAAATTCATTGTGAAGAATATGACTTTGGAAATGTTGAAATTGATTTCATAATAATTTTTGATAATCTGGTATGTGATCTATAAAATTATTTTCAAGCTGGAAAATTAGAAAATTTATTGTGAATAAAATATGGAGAACCAAAAAAGTCGTCAAAAATATATAGAAGATAAATGAGAATTAAAATTAGGAAATATTAATGAAGAATTACACATTAATAATTTCAATTAATAACATGGTCATCCATACTATGATTAAATATATTCTTGTTTTGAGCCAATAATATATGAAGTACATTTGGAAGAACCTGTTTTGTGGCCCAATTTCAATAAAATTTTATTCCACTCCTAAAAAATATTAAAACATGAGAATTAATAGGGAGTAGTCTAAAACGTTTATCCATTTTTCCCGATTATTTTAATTATAAATTTTTATTTTCTAATCCCTATGTGGATTTAATTCTTATTTTTATTATGTGTACTATTTTTCCTTATAAAGACCATGTGAACGGTAGAATATATGAATGAATGGTATAGATATTTGAAGAGTACATTAGTATACTTTATTATGGAGGTACTAAGCTATTTTATAAAGATGGAATAATTTTTCTTATTGAAATTGAATATAAACCTCATCTTCGAATTGAATTTCATCAACCAGTTCTCGTCGTTTGTGAGGATAACGTGTTCAGAAGTTTCCTTTACATTTTGTTCCCTATTTCTCTACATCATTGAAAGAACATGGAGAGTAACCTAACTATGTTTTTATAGGTAAATTTCATATTTTTTTTGAGATGATGAATAATGGTTAAGTTTCATTTTGGTGGTTCATGAGATAGAAATCACACCCACCTTAGATTAGGGACGACTATATGTAACTGTCTGACTAGAGAATGTGAAATATTAGAAGGCACATTGGTGTCAATACCTTTTATCATCTCCTCTCTTTATTTTTATATTTTATTCATTTTTTTAATAAAATTATAATGTTCATTTTTTTCAAATAGGTTTCGAAGTTTGATCTTTTTTAGGCCAGTTAAAGGCTAATGCTATTAAATAAAAACTAGGTTGTGTATTTACTTCCCATCTGCATTTGTTATATATTATCTTATTGATTTATAGTTACCATAAAAACTATATAATTTTTTTACATTTTAAAAAATATTTTTTTTGTGAGTAATGTTTTTGGTGTATTAGGATTTTCTATCATTTCATTACAATTTTTTTTGTCTCTCTTCCAATTTTTGGTTTATATATTTTATTTTGTTTTATATTATTTTTTATATTATTTTTATTTATCATTCATTTTTTATGTGATTTTGAAAATTTTGAGCTCAAATGATTCTGATAATGATTTTTTTTAACCATGTCATTGAGATAACCCATTTATCCCATTAATCAAAAGACAAATGAATACTGAAAATGTAATTGTTTCAAGTTTTATATATTATTAAATTCATGAAAATGCCTTTAATTTTTTAATCACATTCCACATCTCAAATTATTTATTTTTAAATTAACCTTCGTATGAGGCTTATGAACCATTTTGGGAAAATTATTTTTATTCACATCATTTCTTGAGATAACTAATCAATTTTTATTTTAAAAAAACAATATTTATTTCAAACCACACTTGAGGGATACGATACATTCATTTTTAATGATTGAGGAATTTCATTGGATTAAAAATAAACATTTTAAATAAAATCATTTTCATTTTTTCCTTCCCTATGAATTTAATAAATGTAAACCATAGTATACATGAACAATCTATTAGGATAACCAAATTAAAATCCAATTTTCACTATCAACCTTACTTTGGAAGTAAAAAATACATGATCTAGTTGAACATGAGTTTGGGGAAGTTTATATATAGTGTATACATAATTTGGTGTTACATTGGGAGGAAATTCAAATTCTGAAGAAATATTTTTTCTACTAGAAAAAAACATTATCTAAATCTGTGTTTTTCTAGAACATTCAAGGGAAATCGATTATGCCTTTTTAAATCTTCCAAAGAAAGAAAGATATACCTATCAAGAGACTTCAAGAGAAAAAATGAGATGATAAATTTCATTTTTTATTTTTCTTTATTGATGTTTTGGGATGTAGAATATATTTTGAAAGATACATGTAGGTTACTTTCTTCTATGGGGTTTGATATGGAGACCTTACTTGATCGAAAATTAGAATCCTATATTTATGAATCAAAAATATCCAAGCCACCCTTATTCGGACCCCTAATTTTTTATATCCAAAATCTACCAAACAAAATCCATTGAATAAACCAATTTATTACTCATGATAAATACATTTTATTGATTGACATCATGTGTATATATAGAAATTTTTCAATCCTATGAGGATTCTTTCATGATCATTTATGACAAAATACATGTTGATAATATATATTTGTCTGATGAGGGACAATAAATGACAGGTAAGTGTGTTTTGTTCCTGTAAGGGAAAAATAATACGAAATGGATTGAATTATTAGAATTTCGAACATGAATTTTTTATGAGGTATGATATATTTTTCTTCTTAGTGTTAAATTCAAGGATCTCATGTGTAAGTGTTTTGAATTTTTGTTGATTTGATTTTGGAGCTCACTTTTTTACGATTCCAGTTTTAAAGTGTAGAGGAATTGATAGATATAATAGCATAAATAGTATATATATCTATGTGTATATTTATTTATTTCAATTAATAAATCCCCACTAATATGTCATTTTATGTGAAATTGTATCATTTTTGGAATTTGGATGAGTTTTTAGCTAAATTTTGAAAATTCCATAATTCTGGAATTTAAACATTTTTTTCAGTTTGGTATGTTGGGAATATATATTTTATTAAGGATTCAATTTCATTATTAATTTTTTTATTAACTTTTTCATCATTGTATTCATCTTATTTAATAAGGAAAATTGCTGAAACGACTATTTGCAAGCCCAAAATAATCACCCAAGTTGGAAAAAAAAAATTCAGAAGAAATTGACACAAATTCCATTAATGACATAGAAATAATCTTACATGTGTCCAAGTATAGTTCTTAAAACATTAAATGTGTTAGGAATTAAAACTCCATCTCTCTGAAAAATACGAGGTTTAAATTAATTCATTATGAATGTCAGTTGAGACATTTAATTGGAAGAAGTTTAAGAGTCACTTGGTGTAGTTTTTCTTCAGTAAATCATAGTCCATTACCATTGGAGAAGGTACACTTAAAAATATATACTGGAAGGAAGTACAAATTTTATCCAAGATTTAGGATACTAAAACTAGATAGAAAATATGCCACCCATTTTCCTCTAAATTCAATTCTTCACATTTATTCCAGGGGTAGGATGGAAGAAGAATGATTTCTAGATGTAGACAATATAATATATAATAGGAGTTTTCATGATGATAATATGGAAGTGATGGGATGAATCCCATGTGTTCGTGGATGGTTGATGTTTGAGGATACTCTTCCCTTTTGATTATTTTCTATTCATCGTTATCTTTTTTATTTTTCTATAAACTATTTTTCATGAATATGAAGGGACCTTTTCCATCTGGAAATCACTTTTTTAATATTTAATCTAGATTATTATTGATATTATTAATGTAAATTTCTTGTTCTCACTAATTTAATTTGTTTGTTTAAGGTATCCCCATTGAGCACAATGATTTTCCTCTTTGTTGGTTTCTCAAAGGTCATCAGGTAATCAGATCACATTCAAGAGGGTATCATCACCCATATTTGAGGTCTCAATAATCTGTCTAGTTTATTTTGGTATATAATTTCAGGCCTTTAATTATTAATTCTGAAATTTAATTTTTAAATTCATTTATAGTCAATGATAAAGACAGTGGTTGAAGTCCAAAATATATCCACTAATTGTATCTCTAGTTCACATTTCTCGATCAGTCATGCCTTTAAATTATAATCCTTAAATTTAATTTAATGTTTTAGTCTTATTTTATATAGTTTACCTTTTTTAAATTCAATTGAAATCCCCACTTTTAGTGTTAACATCAAAAAACAAGTTAACAAAGTGAATGTTGGATTACTCAAAATGTTGACCCCTAATAAGGATAATATGTGGTGTCCACTATGCTACATTTTTAAATAGAAATTATTGATTGGGGTTTCAAAAAAAACGAAGTTTCATATGTTTTCTAGTGGAGATTTGAATTTCATTATACTTAAATAAACATGTTATTTTGATTCACTGGCTGTAGATTTTCTATGATGATATAAATGGTTATGGCTAGAATAATTAGTGATCTATGATTGTCAAGGGGTAGTACCATGTGTAGATGATTATAATAATCAATTTATTCATGGACAATATATTTTGGCATGTGATTCATGATATGTATACATTTGGCCTATTATTGGGTTGTTTACTATATGATTTATTTTTGGTTTTTTGAATGAGAAAAAATATATGTTTTCATGATTTGTGATATTATTGATACACTAATGAAGGGTGTTTAGATTTTTGGATTCTAAGAAATATCTGATACTGTAGGACATTTGGGGTCTCCAAGTCTATTAATTTTATGGGAAGACCGTGATTACCCTTTAAAAGTGAAATGGGTTTTTTTTGAGTTAGTGTTTTGTTTTTGTACAATGGAAACCAGAGGGGATTTCTTTTTTTTGTTTATTATTTAGAAAGGGAATAATAGGTAGGTTCTTCGATTTGTGAAATAAATGTGGGGTAAATTTTTCATGGTATATGGTTTAGGTTTATGGATTCCTTGAGAATGCCGATACTAAAAGGGTGAGCCTTGGAGAACTATTGAGATATAGAATGAGATGACTAGGGGATGGGAACACCCTTGGAGGGGTTTGAAATTTGAATAGTGACGATGCACTTGGTTTTTATGGTAAGATAGATTATGTTTTTAAGGGGGTTGGTATTATTTAGATTTTGAGGGTAGGAACAGTCATGTACATTGCCATGTAGACTATAGATGAACTTTGGTACTGCGGTTAGACTGTGGGTAAATTCATGACATCTTTAACAATGATGATGGATAAGAGTGAATCTTATATATATTTTCCCTGATAGAGTGCTAGTTTTTTGAAAGTATTTCCAATTTATATCCTAGATAGTTGATACCAACATTATGTGGAGCATGATTATCTTGGATCTGATGGCATATGACTGACAAAAAGATTAGTATGGTTCTAGGGATCAGTGAATTTTGTGTCTATGTGATTTTGAGGTGGTATATGTTGGATACCTTTGAAAAAAATGATAATAATGAATCAATGATTGGATATATGTGGCACATGTACTAGTGGTTTGTTGTGGTGCTTTGGGTATGATGGAGAAATGTTTTTTTTCAAGAATTTGAAATTACCCTCTATGGTAAAAGACACATTGGAATGGAATCCCATCATAGGGGATGATTATCCTAAGGGTGGTCCTTGGAATGTATTCGTATGTAGCTATTGTGTTAGGATTTTGTTTCTTGTGTAATGGAATAGGGGGAAGGACACACAGCTGGTGATGTTACTTTTTTAGGCTTCACTTGAGGAGTCGTACATGTACATCCATATGGTGCGGAGTGCTCTAATAGATTGGGGAGGTCGATGACCCACTTGATGAGTTGAGTTTTTGTGAATGACATGGATGGAATTCCCATGGTATATTAATTTGTGATAATATAACTCAGGTATGGGTGGTCTTAACCAAATAAAAATAATATATTAGATGATGGATGAATCATGATCCAAAATGATTAAAAACTAATCACAATTGTGTGACAAAACGAGCACACCTTTGGTGTAGAGAATGTTTTGAGTCTGGTTTTTGAAGACTGAAACCATAGATGCCTATATCCAATTGTTACATTACTACATAGGTACTAGATATAGGATATTGAATCCCAATGGATAGAATACTTTAGTAGTCATGAAAAAATAGACACATTCTTGAATTTCACATTATATTTGAAAACATAAACTACAACATAATATTTTCATTGAGAAAATAATTATTACTTATATAATATCCTTTAATATAAATCTTAATAAACGTTTTTGAGTCATAGGGAAATGAATGTTAATAAATGGAAGAGTTTGAATGCTTAGTAAGGGTAAGCATACAGTGGAACCTAACATCGAATAAATCAGATATGAATAAAATGGATGGAATAGGTTATGATAAAATAATTCAATATAAATATTCAAATGAGAATAAAGCTTATTCATGGATATCATAACTGTTAAAATAATCATATTGAAATAAATAAATTACCTCATAATGATTGGATGAATAAGGAAGAACATCTTAAGCTTATCGTCCAGGCTTTGTTCTAAGAAATATAAAAAAATGGGTAAGGCCTCTGCTTAAAACTGAGCCCATATTTTCACATGATACCTATCAATTAATCAATGGTATATATAATTCTAGGAAATATTAATCACATAATAATTCCAACACATTCATTGTATGAATAATCAATTTAACGTAATCAACATGACTTAATAATCAAAGTTGTCTATATAGGAAGAACCATCATACATAATGTCTATAATATCGCTAGTGAAACTAATCATAAACCAACCAAAGATAGAATAAGGATTCAATAATTAAAACATATCCCTATTTAAGTATATTTAAAATAATTGGTTGTTTTCATTGATGAATAGACATACCATAAAAATATCATTAAAAAAATTTTGAGGAAAAAGCCTTTTCACTTTGAATATCGGTTTTAAAAACATAAAATTTCTAAAATATTATGAAAATAATATTCATTTAAAATAATATTGGAATCATATAAAGTTATATTATAAAAAATTAGTGGTTTTAATGGTGTCAAATTCCACTCATGTCATGCACCTTTAAAAAAATATTAATTTCTCATTTTAGGGAAAAAGTATGAAATACCGCTTCTAAAAAATGACAAGGAGATTCCTTTTAAAACATTTTAAAATAATCAATAATTTATAAAAATGATTTCATAAGCCATATAATAATATTAAAAACATTCTTCAAAACATTTTTATAAAAAATGTATGTAGAAGAAAAATTAGTATCGATCAAATAAAAAGATAATGTTATGTTTCATTAAAATTATCCTTTCAGTATCATGAGATCATAAAGGGTTAAAAATTAAATGAAAATATGCAATTTAAATGAATAACCATATTATAGGAAAATATAATGTAAAGATTATATAATTATCCCATCAAATACTGGAACATTAAAAATCCTAAATAACAGTGAGATTGTCAAATAAACCCTTACCTCTAATCTGACATACTTTATACGTGTTAAAACCTACTTTATTATAACTATATATTTATTATACCTATATAATAGAACCATAATAATTCATATAATACCATTTATGATTTACTTATTAAATTTTATAACATTTTTAATAACAATTCATTATTTAAATCACTATTCTATGTGGTAACAACTTCATTTTTCATTATGTTTTTGTTCATTAGTTTGGTTTCTTGGATCTTGCTCATGGTTACATCATCTAAATAATTATATAAAAGACATAAATATCATTTTAATTCATTACATATATTTGTAATCATATATGAATGGTAGATATGGAAATATGGATTATTCCATTCCTGAAGAAAGAAGGCCATATGTATGCATGGACGTTGCTTTAACTTATTGATGGATTGAATGAAAAAATATAAATAATAATAAACAAATATATAATTATTATCATATATTATACATCATATATATTTTTTAAATATATCATTTTTATCATCCATGTAAATTATAAAATATAAAATGAATCACCTCGATTCTCGGAGGTGTTAGTACACACATGTGCACGAGCGGCAATATCATTTTTCCACAGTTTAGAAGTTAAGAATGAATATATAATTTTATAATTTATAATTTATAATTATGTTAAAAATATAATATTTATAAATTAGATAAATTTTTATAATCATTCAATAAATGTGGATGTGGAAAATGAATTGCATCGCTTTATGGAGATGATAAGTCATACATATGCAAGACAGATACATTCACTTATTTTTTAATTAAAAATGGTGAATAATAGGGGATCCATATTCATAAAAAATTAATTATATTTATGATTTTTATGATTTTATTTTATTACTAAATTCATGTATTAATAGGATTTAAAAGAAGATGTAATCAAACAAAGTGATTGGTTAAGGTTATTACCTCTTCATTGAAAAAATACATATCGATCTCCTCTTAAGGACCCTAGGGTTGGTATTTTGGGAAGATAGGATACTCTTGAGAGTGGATAAGGATTTTGGTACATATTTTTATGGTTTTGGAAGTGATAATTGGATCAAAATGATTTAAGATGATAAGAGAGGATCTATCCTTTTATAATTGAGCTGAGTGGCAAACATGTACTTTTTTAATGTTTCAAAATATTAGTAAGTCACTTTCTAGGATAAATGGTCTCGAAAATGAATCATATTACATTTTTATGATGTAATTTATAAATATAACATACCATGGGGTTTAATAAATAATTTAGGTCAATTTTACTCCTATTTTTTAAGATTAATCCTCGGTAAACATGTTTTAACGTTAACCATGGTACTGAGTATTTAAATTATAAAGGATATAATTTTACTTATAAGGTAATAAATGAATAGTAAATAGACAAGGAATTATATTTTAAACCATAGATAATCATAATTTTACTCATTAATATTTTTTATCATTTTTAAATAATTTAATAAAAAATAATTTTTTATAAAATATTATTAATGTCATTTTTAACACAGTTTTTTTAATTTTAATTTAACAACACCATGATAGTAATGGAAGAGATATATAAATCTATCCAATATACATAACTAGTTCTCAGCAGGTCTTACCGATGGTGTATTGGATTAATGTTTTTTTTAAAGGGAATACTATTTGTAAAAGTTGGGAAAACAATAATTTTAAATATATTTTAATCACAAAGTAGTGGTGCATAAAAATGGAATAGAAGTGGATAAAATACGGATACCCTATTAAAATTGTTAAAAATTTAATGGATAAATTAAAAATAAATATAATTATATTTTTTAGGACAGAGATTCGTTTTTAATTTCAATTGAATTTACGATCAAATATTGTGTGTATTGAAATAAAAAGTGAATGTAAAATAAAATAAAGGACACTGGATGTAATATTAAAAATGTAAAATGTGAAGATTATTAAATTAAGAGACATAAACCGCATAATATTAGAAATCAAATGAAATTGAATAAAAAATATTTTGTCAAATTTAATTTTATTGTTTCATCACTCAATGAGAGGAGTGGTAGGTTGTTGATTTTAAAGCTCACCTAAATAGAGACCAATCATGTCTAATTGGAGGGGAAGCCAGATTTCTTTTCCTAGATTGGAGTCATTCACCCATGCTATGAATCTTCAACAGATATCCCTAAACCACTTATGAATTGTTAACAACATGAAATTGACTCAGAAAAATAGATGAAGATTGATTTAATCTTACTATAGCACAAGAATCAATATCACCATTCTATAAAAATTCAAAACGGAACAATTAATAAGTTCATATAGAATATGTAAACAATTATATGTGCATAAATTATCTAAAAACAAAAAAATTTGTAACTATATCATTGCATCATTACTTCTTGTGTCTAATGGGTGATCTTCAATGCTGAGTCCAAGCATGTAAGAACCCAATGAAAAGTCTTCTCAAGCCTAATTTTGCAATGAGAGGAAACCATGCCCTGCTTAATGCAAGATAAAGATTGAAGGGAAAAAAATACATATTCCAATGACCATATGTTTTGTAATTATTAATAAAATGATTTTTCAAATTTAATATGAATCATTTAACATATCCAAAAAGAAAATAAAATATCTTATGATCTTATTCTATTCATATTGTTTATGATAGCAAGTTTTGCTGTGATTTGAATTCCATTCCATGATGTGGTTCCAAGTATGTATTTCTTCTTGACCATGGTGGTGCATGTTAATCACCAAATAAGGCCACATAATAAATATCTTTCATGGAAAAAATGATCAACTGCTCTAAAATAAGGATACATCATCAATATAGTATAAATTAGTATGTATGTGGAGATAAAAAATATAGTTTATAGAAGTAAATTAAAATTTAAAACATGATCCACTACACCAAAAGAAACTGATAAATAAAATAAAATAAATAAAATGATTCACTGGTCCAACGAAATTTCATGTCATATTTATTTCAAATAATATAATTATCAACTGCTCTAATATATGATCCGCTGGTCTAAATTACCTGATAAGCTCCTCTAAAATATATGATCCACTGCTCTAAAAAATTATCCATTAATCTAATAAAACATATGATCCATTGCTTGAAAAAATTTCATGATCTACTACCCAAACAAAATGCAAGATTTTCCTACTCGATGAGAAAACATGTTCCACTACTTTAAAAATGATCCAGTACTGAAATAAAATATATGATCCAATAATCAATGAGAATTCCAGATCCACTACTATAAAAAGTTATCCAATTCTCTAAAACATGTGATGCCAAATTTAGTTTATGTAAATTAATGTAATAATATTTGGATGTGAAATTATACATGACTAAAATGAAACCATTTCAAGAAAATAAATCTATTGGTGTACCTGGTTTTTATATGTGAAAAGGTGTTATAGAGCTAGAATAAGAGGTATGAATCCCTGAGATGAGCACCTACACATTCATCTAATATATTTACCCGTAGATATATTAATGTTTAAAAGTAATAATACATACTATTTATGATTTATATAGAAACACTTTAATAATAAATATAGAAATATCCATAAGAAATAAATAAAAAGAGTATTTTATAATAATTCGGAAACACTTCAATAATCTGTCAATAAATATCTATGTATGACTAATAGGGAAACACCTACATATAAATAATCTAGAAGATTATATGTTTTATCAACCTATAAGGAACTAAGTAAATTTCTATTCCATCTGAATGTAGGTGCACCAAACTACTGTAGTAAAAATTAAATGAACACTTTTTTCCATTGAAATACTATAATTGAAACATTATTATGATTCCTATTCAATTAAAAATCACAAAACAATAAGCAGGATCAATGAAGTAAGATGATATAATAATTTAAATAAGTAAGCATACCATTAGAAAAACTATTGGAATTGAATAACTCCAAAGAAAATATGAATATTAAACATTTAATAGAAGAGATAAAAAACTAAATCATTGATACAAATTTTTCTCTCTGGAAGATTGGATGAGCTTGCATGCAATGTAGTCTACGATTTCCAGGTACCAACGTCAACTGATCCATCACTTTCCCATTCAAAAACAAATACATCGATGAGAACAAACATCCTGATGATCAAACGAATCAAAAAAAGTAA
The DNA here is from genome assembly GCA_963277665.1 of Viscum album. Lineage (NCBI taxonomy): Eukaryota > Viridiplantae > Streptophyta > Magnoliopsida > Santalales > Viscaceae > Viscum > Viscum album. Next base: position 1,830,477,467 of record OY728165.1, read on the forward strand.
TTATGAATATGATATGGGTGAAATAGAAGAATAGATGTATTGTAATGACATAAGAATAAATCGTAAGCAAATAGAAATACTAAAAAATTAATAGAAGATATAAAATAACTAAATATATTATACAAATTTTTTTATCAATGTATATAATGAAGAATGATGATAGAAATATAGAGAACATATGAAATATTAAATTAAATCTATTACACAAAAAAATTGTTTTATAAATCATTAAAGCTATAGTAAAAATTAAATAAACCCTTTATCCATTAAAATATCGTCATTAAAACATTTAATTATATATTTTTCACCTAAAATCACAAAAACTAAGTAGAATAAATGAAATAAGTTGATAGAATAATGGAACTAAATAATAATTTTATTGTGAAAACATATTTAAGAGAAAAACCATTATGTAAATAGTAATAATAAAAATGAGATAGAATAGGTAAAATAACTAAATCTCTAATACGAATGTTATTCTCTCATAGATTGGATAAGATTACATACAAACCATTACAAGATTTTCTGGTACCAACTTCAACTAAGCCATCACTTCCCCATTCAAAAACATGTTCTTCTATGTGAACCATTCTTCTGATTAACACACAAATCTAAAAAGAAACTATTTATTTACACATAAAACCAAAATGAAGACAGGAGGATTCCAACCAAATATTTTTGGAGAAGCATGATAATAGATCGAGATATGGGTTACTAAGCTGATCTATTTATTGATGCATTTCTCCTAACCCTCCAATTGAAAGACACTAACACCCATTCATTTAAATGAACCCTGAGTTGATTCCGACATTATCATTTTGAAGAATATTGAAATCCACTCGGATCCATGGATATCGCTATAGAATTGGAAGAGGTAGAGGAGTCAGAGTAGGAGGCACTAGATGAGGATGATGAAGAGGTGTATGAGCTAGTGAAGGAAGATGCGGAGTCAGATATGGAAAAGATGGTGGTGCTGAGTGTAGTTTAGGAGGTAGGGGAGCCAATGACCTAGGCAGGAACCCAAGGTCATGAGTATGAAACCAAAGTGTGCTAGGATGATGAAATCAAATTTCAAAGGAAACTCTAGGATAGGGAGAGGGAAATAATAAGGGAAATGGATTAATGTAGATGGAATGATAGTTGGAGGATATTGAGGTCGAGGATGCAGAGTAGGGGGAGGCGTAGTAGGTGGAGGCATTGGTGGAGAATCCGAAGGCACAGAGTGTAATTGAGCATGTAGAGGGAGCCGATAGAGGATGTGGGAACCCTAGTGGATGGTGGGAAATAGAGAGCAGTGTGAGGGGAGTTTAATGATGAGTGGGGACCCCAGATGAGGGGGGGGGGGAGCCTAGATGATGGGAGGAAAATCCTGAGTGGTGGGGGTGGGTATGCAGGGATGTAAGGAAAAGGGAATGAAGTGGAAGAGGGATGTGGAGTGCTGTAAATGTGATATGTTAGCTGGGAACATCCCAGATTTAGTGTGTATAATATATATAATATATTCATGTATAATTTTTTTGTAACTATTACTCACCCAAAAAAGATAATTTTATAGTTTTTAAAATTATTTACATGATTTTTCTACAACTTGAAAACGAACTATTTTAGCATTGTATTAGAGTTTATGGTAATTAATTGAACACAATTTTTCTCAAACAGTTTACTATGATAAAAAAATTACTTCAAATTTAAAAAAAAAAAATTCCTGAGCATATCTTCTTTTTATCATGATGTTTAAATTTTAGATATACTAGAGTCAAGAGAGTGACATTATAGAATTGTCTATAATTAATTAATATAAAGGTTACTATCAAGGAAATTGGGACCAAAATGTGATATATTACAATTTAGGATATCAATTCTTAATATTTACCAACAAATGATGTTAGGATAAGTGTTGGGATGATTTTGAGACCTTATTTCATGGTTTTAATCTTTTTTACCCATTTTATGTTTATCTTGGTGAAAAATATTTACCATGTTTCCTTTTCAAAAAAAATAAAAATAAACGGTGTCTATTTACCAAATTTACCCTCCTAAATCATAATATGAAATCTATTTTACAAATTCAACCTCTATTTTTGGAAGAAATTCATTTTATAATAATCTCACGATGCATGACTAAAATTTTTTTTCTAAAAAATACCTTTTAGGTGTAAAAGTATTTTTACACCAATATCATGTTTAATGTAAATTCCAAAGCTATAAATATGAAAATTCCTAACCACTAGAATATAATTAAATTTCTGAAACCCATCCAAATCAAAATTAATTTTTAAAATACTATTAAGGAATATAATGATTTCATTAAAAATCGATATTTACACTATTCACCACAAAATTAACATTTTATGAAAATCCCAAAAAATTCACCATAATATAATTTTGATATAATTATTTTAAGAATTTTATTTTTTTCATAAAATCAAATTTATAAATTATTATAAATTATTTATATTTTTTACGTATTAAAGGTAATAAAAAACATATTTTATGAAAACATATTTTTGATGTATCAATTGAATTTATTGAAAAACTGAATATTTATTTATTATTAATAAATAAATTATTTGTATAAATTTAAAAGATATTAATTTTTAGAGAGTGAAAATTTGGAATTTTCTTTAGATAAATTAATATAAATATCATTATCACTAGAAAATGAAACTAAAAGGCCAGATATTATAATTTGGGATAGCTACAGTCGATGTTTTTCCATCCAATGAAATTAAGGAATGTATTGGGATGACTTTAAGACTTTTTTTCATTGTTTTAAACTTATTTTACACATTTTTAAATTGTTGAGGTGATAAATATATACCACAGTTCCTATTTGAAATGATGAAATATAAAAGGGGAATATATACCAAATTAAACCTCTTAAATAAAAATATCGAATATATTGTAGAATATTCAATGTCTATAAGTGGAAAAAATTTATTTTTAGATAATATTTCCTTGCATCATGAAAAACAGTTTTCTAAAAAATTTCTTTTTAAGTGTAAAAATATTTTTATACCAAGATCTAGTATAATGTTGATCAAAAAGGTATTAATTTAATTATTCTAAAAAAGTAAAATAATAAAATTTTGAAACCAATCTAAATCATAATTATTATTTGGAAATACTAGATTAGAACATAAAGTTGTCTTTAAAATTTGGTATTTTCACTACTCACCCAGAAATTAACTTTTTTAGAAAATCCCAAAAAATTCTCTCTCTAATAATATTTATATACTTAAAAAAATAATATAATTTCCTAAAATAAAATTATTGAAAAAATAATAAACTAATTATAATGTATGAATAAAATTGGAATTAAAAATAATTTTGAAGAAAATATATTTAGGATATTTAAATTGAATTTACTGAAAACATTGGAACTTTATTATTATTAATCAATAAATTATATAAAACTATAATATAGTCATTATTTATAATGTGGTTAACCATATTAATATCCCCTAATCCAATGGCTAGCTGATAATTATCAAATTATAAAATAATATTTGTATTGGTATATCGTGTTTCGCTTAAAACTCTGTATTACCTATTAAGAAGTCTATGGATCTTAATATTGTAAATTTTGAAGGCATCAAACTACACCACCATTAAATAAATTGTTCCCTATAAATCATATCAAAATAATAGAAGGGTCAATATTTGAAAATAAATTTCTCGAATCTCACATTATACAAAAGAATAATACTACTTCCTTTAAAAAGTGAACGTGTGAGACATAAATTTTACCTGAAATAACACATAATCAATTTCTAAATGAAAGAGATCATTGTTGGGAAGTTAAAATTTGGGTATCGAGGAAAAAAATATCCTCAAGGGACTAATCAAGAGTGTTATAGGACATTTTCATTAGAATGTCAATGACAACAAAACCATAAATTAATGAGGGGTTAAAAGAGAATAAATTCTACATAATTAAAGGTAAAAGAATATCATTTTTATAGTTTTCTTAATGATTTTACCATAAATATATGGAACATGAGAAAATATACTTAATTTATTTAATTCTATTTCATAAGCACCATTTTATCCTTTATTTATGATTGAATAAATTTCTACTTCATCTCTTACACTAATAAGTTAATATTTATGATGAAGTTTCCATACATTGTGCAATAAATATATCTTTTAATGGCTCATAAGACCCATTAAAAACAAAAATACATTTTTTGTTGTGCTAAATATTTACTAAAACCAAAATGATAATAATGTGTTATCCAATATGGATTCAAAAAATGAAAATTTCGACAAAATCCATTCCATAATAATTAACATTAATAATCCTCTAAAATTTGTCTGACCAAAATTAAAATCTTGAAAATATATATGAGCACTTTGTTTTCTATGCTAGAATTTAACATTTAAACCCATAAAAAAAGTTACCTTATAATGGAAGATAAAAAATAAAATAATACTATAAACAAATATTCTCTTACAATATGATAATACTTTCAAAATGTAACCAATATCACCCTCAACCCTCCATGAAAACGTATATAATTCAAAAAATTAACTATGTCCTTATTCTTCAAATAAAATAAGAAACTATTGAATTTATTCCAGAAAAATGTAGAAAACTCCATCAAAGATAACATGATGTTATTTTTCATTAAATTAGAAATCAGATCCATGATAAACAATACTATCTCATAGACATTATCAATGTCAATAATCCATTTATCTTAAGTAGACATTATTATCTGAAAAAAACACATATTAAGGGTTTTATTTTCATTAATCATATGTTTCCCATAAAATATCACCTTACTAGTAAATAAATTTTCTATGTTATAGGTACCATTCAATATATTCTTTCAAATACAAAATGAAAAAATTGTACTGGACAATCAATAACAATTTCATTATTTTTATAACCAAAATTTCATTAAACTTAAATGTCATCATGTCTGTGTTTTTCAAAAAAAATATAAATTTTCCAATTATATTAATCGAATTTCATAAAATGGATTATATATTTTCAATCCTAATAATTTATATTATATAATAAGGCCAAATTAATTTTTTACCATAGTGAATTTTGAAAATAGTAAAAAATATTAACATTTTTAAGGTAAAAATGGTTTTAACAATGGGTTAAACCAAACATATAAGGGTAAAACAAATGACACAAAAAAATGACTAAAAAAATATTTTATATACATGTTTAAACCTCATATCTTCAAGGATTAATAATCACTAATTTCTATGACATTTAATATTAAAAAATGTAGGTTAAATCTGATCTTTTATAAAATTTATATGTCTGTCCTCTCCCAAACATATAAAAGGCCACCCCCTCTTCTCTCATCATCGAACGTCCAAATCAAATTATATTATCCAATACATGAATAAATAACTTCAATAATTCCCTACACTGATCCTATGATCATTATTTCATTTTTATTAATCCAACTTAAGAATCTTTTTTTTAAAACCAAAGGAATTTGTCAAAAGATGATGTAACTCCCTTGACTGAGAGATATATTTTATTTCATCCTACACATCCTTAAATTATTATTAAAAATTATTATATTATAAAAACATTATCTAAAATATAGTTAATTTTTTTATTTTTATGTTATTTACTACATCCATTTCATATTCTCCCAAATGGAAAATGAATTCATCGATCATGTATACGGAGGACAACCTCTTCATGAACTAACATAGTTCATTTTCAATCAAAATTTCTCATAGATAATTATGATGATGGATTTAATTTATATAAATTATATTTTTAATATAATTATACTTATGTTATTATGATATCTCATAGTCCTTTTGTATTTTCTATTCCATGAAGGATATGATAATGTCCAACATGTGTACAGTGACCTACCGTCACACGATGTGACATGATTTTTTCTTCACATAAAATTTATGTGGAAGTTGTTAAGGATAATGTAAATGAATATATTTTATATTTATGACCTAAACAAATATATTTATATTTAATGTCACATATAACTTCTTATTATACAACTCATTGGAAAATAATGACGTCGCTCGTGCGAATGGTGGACTACTGCCTCATGAATCTATGTGACATGTTTTGAATTTACTTTTTTACATTAATGCTAATATGGATATATTATATTATTATATATTATAAATATAATATATATTTATGATATATATTACATCATAATGATTCTATAAGGGTGATATATTACATAACATTCTTATGTTCTACCCTTTGAGGAAATGATAAGAACATTCCGACATACAAATGACATAATGTCTTCATGAATGGTGTAATTAATTTATATATATACATCTATTTTATTAAAATAATTAAATATGTAATGAATATATATGATAATTATATTATGGTTAACATTAATAAAATTATCTAACCTTGATCAATGTTAACGTACCAAAAAAACCAAACCAAAACATAAATGAAAAATGATGTTGTTATTACCTGAAACATAACATTAACAAGGAATTGTTAACAAAACAGTAATAAATGTGTATATGTATATCATATATGGTATCGTATATATTATGGTGGTTATTAAATTGATTTAAAATAACCATATATCTATTGTACATAGGTTTGAATGTTTACGAAGGATGTCGAGACTTAAGGTAAGGGATTTCAATCTCACATTTTACTTCTCCGAGACACATGTAATATTCAAAACATATTTATTTTATATAGTTTATATTATTAGGTTGGAACCAAGGTTTCTCACTATTTGAATAATATTTTATTTGATTCAATCCATACAAGTTTCATACTGTTTTTTTCAGGCCATGTGATCTTATGATGAAGGTAGCTTCGTGTTGAATGTGGCGTCATTTCCCTGTGTTTGCCAGATTTTTGAGCCAAAAACTAGAAGAAGGAAAAAAATTATTGAAATAATAATTTTTGGGTATTAAACTATAATATATAGAATAGGAGTTGTGTTTTTCTAATGTTTAATTTTGTGGAGATGTTGATATTTGTGAAGTCATATGAGTGTCGATAAGGATTGAAGGTTCATGGAAAGGGGTTTCATGAATAATGGAAGAGGTATTATGGTATGACAGTAATCTAGGTAACTATAAGAATATTCATGAATGATATAATTTCAATGGTATTTTACAATGAAAAGGAGCATCATGAACATAGATGAAGAGGTTTTTAAAAAGGTTGTAGTCATCTTGAAATCATTGTGAACTTGAGATGTCTATAAATGTGATATCGCTCCTAATTTGACACATGATGTGCATTTTGAGAATGGGTTAATCATACTAATTTCATGAAGGTATTATGAGGAGGTAATTATTCAAAAGTCATTAATTATTTATAATAAGACGAATCTTGAATGGATTGGTTCTCTACTTATTAAATCTATGTTATTCAAGAAAAGGGAGTTTTGTGAAGACTTAGTGTTTCATAAAGAGTGAGAGCTTCATGATAGTTTAGAGTTATGTGAAGGTTGAGAGCTTCAAAAAAGATGGGAGATTCCAGAAATTATTTATTTTAATGAATTATTAAGGTTCATTGAAATTGAATTTAATTTTCAAGAAGGATGGAGCATCAATAAAGGTGTACACATGAGTGACTAAATCTGAACTTCTATTTTGAGTGAACAATGATTTCATGTACATCAATTCTGATATATGGTGCAAGTAGTGTCCCATTTTAATCTAGGAAAAGGCTTATATTCGAAATCTATTAATGATACCATCATGTTAGTAAACTATGTTTGACATCACCCAAGGAAGTGAGAAAGGGATAGTAGAGGTAAGGTATCTTAGGGAGCAGTGTGATATCCTTTAAATTATTATAAAGTCGGTGTTCTTGGGAAAGAGTGACCATGTCAGAAAAGTTTTAATCAACAATACCTATTGAATCTTAGTGGATTTAGGTATGACTGATGTGTTGTAGGTGTATTATCCATAGACTATCCCTTAGTCATGAACTAAGTAAAACTAATGTTTTTTTCTTCTATTTGTATCTATGGGTGTTTAATAATTGCATGATTATATTAATAAGATGTAACAAGTTCCATCCATTTTGGGGATAAGCTCCATATAATTGAAAGAAAAAGTATAAAACCTGACTAAACCCTCCACTCTCACAATTCCCTAGGGCCCTACAACATCCCATGAATGTATTTTATGATGCATCCCTTAAAAATTATAGTTTTTTATGTATCCATCTGAGGATATATATTTCATGGGGTTTACAGTTTAAATGTTACCATAGCTGTAATGGTTTTTTATTGTAAATTTCTTTATTTAGGAAATAAGTTATGTTATGAACCCATATTATTCTATGAGTTATATATACATCCACTATAAAATGTGTTATCATGAATTTTCTTATTTTCAAGAAATAAAATGTTTTATTTTATGTTATTCTTTATTAGGGCATATGAGTCAAAAAATTTCAATGTGGTACAGGTTTGATGATACAATATTATTCATTATATGGATTTTTACGATTATTCATTTTTTAATGAAATATTGTGATATAAATATTTTTGAATAGTTAATCATTATGATAAAAAGAAATTTATTAAACCTTTTTCTATTCAATAGGCTATAAAATGATAACATTATTATGAAACACACTACTTTCTCTATGGGTTATGGTATGATGAATTGATGAAATGTTTATAAAACCCATTCAAATTACATGAGTTATGAGTTGATAAATGTTTTTTGATATTGTGGAACATGTTTGTATTATTTTCATCATGTGATGGGTGGGAAATATTTTCCCGATCAATTCATTGGGTAATGATTAATGGTATATGATATATAATGTTACATGGGTGGTTATTCCAAGCCTAAAAAATTTAGTTCATGGTTGGTTAGCTCAATCCCAAAAAAGAGGGTACACTGGTGGTTATACAAAGCGCAGAAGATTGTGTACATGTGTGGTTATCCCATTCCTAAATTACATGGTACACAAGTGGTTATCCCATTTTTGATGTTTTTACACTAGTGGTTATCCCAAGCCTAACATGCTATGAATGTACTGGTCAGTAACCTTAACATATGGTTTTCTATAATTATATTTTTTCCAAAAGTATTTGTCTTATGCAAATGTTTTTCTCACATGTTTATTTTCATTGAATACTTTACAATTAATGTCTTATGAACTACCAATATATATTCCATGTCTCAAGATTAATATATTTGATACCCATTTTATTGTTTTTAAATGGAAATCTCATGTTCTCATACCCTTATTCTATTACCATGCTTATATGATCATTAATGCCTCACTTTTATACTCTTATTGAGAATTTAATCTCACCCTTTCTTACGTATCCTTTATCCATGTTATGAATAAAGTTTTTAATTAGGATATGTTTGTAAATAGTACTAAATCAAATGATATTAATGGGATATTTTTAAATCATTTCACCAAATTGGAAGATTGTGTGCCTAGTATCCAAAGAAAAGAAAATATTATATTTATCGGGTGTGTGTTCATGTAATGCAATGAATATTAATCTAACATGAATTAATATCTATATATAAAGAGGCTGGATCATTATATTTGATATGAGAGGACATGTTTTGTTATCATTTGGAAAATATGATGAGAGAATGTTAGTGGAAACCCTTAGGATAATCCTATGTATTAGAGAGTATCCTTTATTATGGTAAAGAAATGAGTATGGTTTTCTTAGATATACATCAAATCCAAGATAATACAATTGGATGTGCTTAAATTATAGAGGTTCCATGGGTTAATAACTCTAAAAATTTTCATTCAGATTTGACTCATGCATTATCTGCTACATGAAAATGGGTTATACTATGCACCGAGTTTGACACTCCAAGGGGATATGATTTGGTTAATAGAATTTTATTTATAAAAATCATGAAGTATTTTAATAGATTATAATAGTGGTTGAACATGGTTTAACCTAGTGGTTTCATTATTTTAACAGAATATTTCATAATATAGACATCCTATAAATCTTCCATAATAATGTGGTTTCCCACTATGATTAGTATAACAATTATTCTCTTTATTACAAAATAAAACATGATTTAATATATTATATTAAACATAATAAAACTATAAATGATTGATATGTGTAGTCTTTTGGGGAATTATGTACATTACATAACAAATTATAACATGAACACATCATCTTTATTAAAAACTTCCTTAACATGATCATAATATTCCTTCTTACTTAAAACTTTATGGGATATCCAGTGGACAACCATAAGAAAGGGGTGAGATATAAATATTAGTAAGGGAATAATCAAGTCATAATATGAATAATATAATATATGTTAGAAAATAGGAATATCAATTGATTGAAAAAGGAACACGAATAATAAGACATGATAAAGCATGATAATCATATCATGGGAAATGTGGAAACAACATAAAACACTCAATAATTAACATATGTAAAATCTAATCCACCAAGAATTTATGGTGTAAAAAAGTTCCATAATGGAATCTGGTAAACCCCTATCCTCACCTGAAAAATCATGATACTAACAATCACCCAATGCATTGGAGTGAAATTAGGTGCACCCTCTATAATCATTTAAATCTCATACATAAGTGTGCCACATTGTAACACCCGAGACATTTATGTTATATAAATCATCAAAGGAATCATTGTCTACACACAACACTTTCTTGGATTGCTTTACACGGAATCGTTACTTTCCTCGATAGCTTGCATCGTACGCAATACCGAGTTTCACTAAACAACGATATGCTATTATAATATTATTAAAACTAGCCATTACGAATAGTAATAACCACTTTTTGAAATTTTATAAATTTTATTTTTCAAAATGGAATTCATTTTTGGATTCAGAATATCGAAATTAGCCTAGGGTGAAATTTTGGTATTTTTCTGAAAACATTCAATTTTTGATGAATAGTGAAACCACTAAGTGGTAGTTAAAAAAACTGAATTTTTCATAAAACTTAATTTTACCGCTTCTGTGAGTGGAATTTCGAAAATCCGAGAGACACGGTTAATATCAAGGACTAAAATGTGGTTCAATGATATGAAAATAATTTTTGGTGAATAGTAACTTTTTACTTTTTTTTACCACGGTTAAAAGTAAATAGGGTAATTAAGGGTAAAGATGATATTATTATTACCCTAACACATGTCCTAATTCTATTGGAAAAGATTAATTTGACCAAAAAAAACTTAGGAATAAAATATGAGCATTTAGGCCCACTTGGATTAGATTAGTACATTTATTATTAATTTATTTAAAGAAGTGTTAAAATAGTTAAAATCAAGGTTTAATAAGTAAATCATTTTTAATATGGGGTTATCCATAAGATAAATTAGATTATAAATATTCATTAGAAATCTAAAAATAGTTCCTACATAATGGTTGTTTATTTTTAATTTTTAGATATTAAATAATTTAATTTATTTATGACACAACGATGATGCAGTAATTATCTTATTAATGAAATATTGACATAATTGATGTTATAAATACCCAAATAAATATAATTTTATACTTTTTATGAATTCCACTAATTTTATAGGTTAATATGACATGTTCGTATTGATTTAATTAACTTGGTTCAAACTAATAATTCTGTTATTATTTTCACAAAAATCAATTACTAAATAGTGTCAAAATTGACATAAAATGGTTTTTAAAACAAATATTATATTAGTAATTGTTATTTTATTCCTAAAAATATAAGGTTCGGCCAAATGACTTAGATAATGTTATATATATAAATAATAAACAACTTGGGGTTCGTTTGGCTGCTTATAGTAAGTTTATTAACCTTATAGTATAAGAACACATGAAGACACAGTAAAAGTAAAATTATTTATCTTAATGTTAAATCTAAATGATAAGGTTAAAATAGGAACCTAAACTTGTATAAATTCTATTGGATGAGTGGATTTCGACCCATCCCCACCTTAGTTTTGAAATATATCAATTTGGAGCTATTTAAAACCGAACTTGACTTTATAATAAAATAATATTTTTTGTTATTCCAAAGGTGCCCCTCTCCTCCCTTATAAAAGGGCACCTCCTCCCTCTCTTACTCACACCACTTTGAGCCTTCAGGCTCGGCCAACCCCTGCCACTTTCTCCTCTCCACTTCCCTGGAGACATCCTAGAGATCCTGGTCTTCTTCAAAGACCAATTTTAGTTCCCTAAAAGAAGGTCTCAAAGAAGAACTTCAAAGAAGAGGTAATGTCTGTTACCGATTCTTTCATCATTATTTCTTCTTCCACTTCTTCTTCTTTATTTGTTTCATTATGAAGTAATAACATCAGTATCACTCATATACTGATATGTTATTATAAGTATGAAACAACCCTATTTCCCCATCTATCCATCATATGGAAAAAGAAATCACCGCGCGCGCGTACGTACGGAATACCGTCTCCACGCCGTGGTGTAATCTATTTTCCATACCACCTTACTTGGATGGGTATAATGGTGTAAATAATGACTATATATGACTATTATAAAGTGATACTGATTCTGAAATAGTATACATACACTCCAATACAATTCCACAATCATAGGAACGATATCATCACTCATGCATACGTACGGAATACCGTTTCCACGATGTGATGCGACTCGTTCTACATGATCTTAATTACATTAATAAATGAATTTAATGAATTAATATGATATATGTTACACTAATACCATTCTTGAATGAGGTATCTATAACCTAAAGATAATAATAATAAGTTATTCGACAAATCACACATAAGAACAAAAAGTTATAAACACCCGAATAACATGTAGCAATGAAATATTACTACTAAGAAGATAAAGAAATGACCATATATGATATCATAAAAATAAGAATGATTCTGTAATAAGTCAATAACATTATTTAAATAATTATACAAGAGGTTCGGACAAGTAAAAAGCATATTGGACTAAAGGTAAGGGAAATATCACAATCTCATTTTTATCCGAGATTGTTTGTACTTTGGTCTTGAATGGGGTGTATTTTATCATCCACATCCATGTTTCCTCAATATGTGATATTAATATACTTCTACAATAGTTAATATCCAATTTTACCCTTCTTTGAGTTTTTAGTAAAAGAAATGAAAGGAATCTTATGTCGTTTTTCGTATGAGGTACTTTTTGACTTTTCCGACAAACGTATGAGAAGAATGTTTTTTTAACTTATACGGCATGAATGGATTTTTAAAACTTTATTTCGAAGAAGATTCATTTACAAGTTTTCATGTTTATTTTCAATCAAATTATTTTAGTTAAAATTGTATGACATGTTAAGAAAGGAAAAATGTTTTTGATGTAGAAAGGACATTTTCCTCAAGAATGGAGTTCAAGTGTTTTATCAAAATTATTTTCCATCTAAGATAATAAAGGGTTCTGTTTCTATCCCTATTATTACATGGATTTGATTATGTTGTGATGGAAATATTTTTATGAAATATTTTATCTTAAATTAATTGTTTTATGATGTCATGTTTCTTAAGAATCCCATTTTTACTACATGGGTTATGCAATGATGTATGATTTATGATTTTGTGGCACACATAAGAATGGTATCATTATGAGATGGGTGGGACCTATATCTCCCTCCAATGTATTGGGTAAAGATTTTATATCTCATGAGATAGACATGGCTGGAATGGTAGGTTATACCAGTTTAGTGAAACAGGACTGAAACGGGGAGTGAACTCGGTTCAGAAATGGACTTGGTCCACTAAGATAGTCTTCGAAATGAGTCTTGACTAATAAGAAATGATTCTCTATGATTATTTGTGTATGCCACAAAGTTTCATGTTTTAATTCATGATTATTGGGATTACTTTTCACTACTATGATTTATCCCATGTTATGAAATTATGATCTCTTTTGCAGTTTATGATTTCCAAAAGTTATGTGCTTATGTATATGATGTGATTGATATTTCTTTTGTTTACCCTTATTGAGAATTTGCACTCACCCTTTTGTATGTTTTATTTTCCCAGGTCAGGAAGAAGTTTATTAAGTAGAATATGCCAAAAAGGGACACTAGATATGATGAAATAAATGGGAGGAAAAGTAGATGCTTTATGAACCAGTTGTTTATGCTTTCCAGTTTCTAAAGACACTATACTTATACGGTCCTTTCGTGGTTTTGTTATATGTTGTAATAAGTATGCTTCAATTTCGAAGTAATAACAATGTATGTAAAGTATGGGTCGTTATTGTTGGTATTAGAGGAAAGGTATAGTCATCCTTTGGAAACTAGGATGTGAAATCCTTAGTAAGAACCCCAAGGATAAGTCTAAGCATAGAACAAAATCTTAGTGTTTTAGAAATGGCCATGAATAACCTAGGATAAGATCTTAAGTGTGAAATTTCATTCTTGATTATGTGGTTTTCCTATTATAATTTGTGTTGCTCACACTATTTTTCTTGGTTTTAGTCAATGGATGGAACCCGAAGGAATTGCGTTAATGCGGAATGTGACGGGCAATGCAATGATTGTCCCCCGGAGAAACCAAACATTATGGGCGCTGGAATGCAAAATCTTGTAGCCATGCTCACACAACTTTCTCAATAAATGAATCATGTAGGACTTCCAAACGAGCAATGGAAGGAGCAACATTTTGTTGAATCCTTCATGAGGCAGCGTCCACCTTCATTCAGCGGGTCTACTGACCCATTAGTTGCTGAACAATGGATTAGTACTACTGAAAAGATATTTTCAGTTCTTCAATATTCTGAGCATGATAAAGTCATCTTAGCAGTGTATCGTTTGGAAGGTGATTCTGATCAATGGAGGAATCTTATTAAGAATACGAGGCAAAAGGATGAAATTGAGTCCATGGAATGGGATGAGTTCAAGAACTTATTTTTCAATAAGTACTTCCCTCATATTCTCCGAACAAAGATGGAAAAAGAGTTTCTGGAACTGAAGCAAAAGGATGATGAATCTGTTGGTACTTATGAAGCAAATTTTACAAGACATGCAAGGTACGCTTCTGGTATTATTATCCAACCTGAGAGTAAGATCGATCGATTCTTTAGTGGCTTAAAACCATGTCTTCGAAGGGCCTTAGCCATAAGGGACTTCAATAGCTATGAGGAAATCGTTCGATGTGCTCTCAAAGTTGAGATGGAGATTGGAGTAACCCATCAGTCATATGGGTTTGATAAGAAAAGGAAAATGTAATTCAAAGGAAAATATAAAGAGCACGCTGAAATGAAGATTCGCTTTCCCTTATGCTCAAAGTGTGGAAGGAAACATGGAGGGAGTTGTCTTAAAGGGACAAGTAAATGTTTCAAATGTGGAAAGAAAGGTCATCGGGAATTTGAATGCCGCAATGATGGGAAGAAGATTTCTAGTGATGCAAACAAAGGATGGGATGCACAGAATGAACCTACTACACTTCAATGTTTTAAGTGCAAGGAGATGGGGGCATTATGCCAATAAATGCCCTAATCCAAGGGTTAATGATGATGGTCGACGCCAACAAACTCTTAAGGCTAAAGACAAAGGAAAGTCACATGCAATTTCTATCAGCGATGTGGAGTACAATAACGATGTGGTGAAAGGTACACTTACCATCCACTCTAAAGTAGAAAATTTTTTATTTGATTCTGGATCCACCCACTCCTTTATTTCTAAAGAATTTTCTAAGGAAATCACCATATTACCTCAACAGTTAGATGTTGAGTTAGATGTGACAACCCCTAATGGCACAACAGTTGCATCAAAAGTTTATAATTCTTCTCTGATTGATGTTTGTGGGAAAGTGCTTACTGCAAATCTTGTGATCCTTCCTATAGTGGATTTTGATGTGATTCTTGGCATGGATTGGCTTTCTCTACATGGAGATCATATCAATTGACAAAGATGGGAAGACACATTTCATATTCCAGATAAATCTATGATCGTCTATCGATTCAAGGATGAACATAACCTTACAGTGGAAATTTATTCCTTCTTATGGGTCTTGATTCCACTAAATGAAGGTTATTTATCTCAAATGGTTGCTGAGAAACTCACAATTAAGAATATGCCCATTGTACGGGAGTTTGATGATGTCTTTCCGGATGAATTACTGGGTCTTCCACCGAATCGTGAAGTTGAGTTTTCAATAGAACTCATACCGGGTGCTTTGCCTATTTCGATGAAACCTTATAGAATGGCCCCAATTGAGTTGCAGGAATTGAAGAAGCAACTCCAAGAGAATCTTGATAAGGGGTTCATACGCCTTAGTGCATCACCTTGGGGAGCACATGTTCTGTTTTTTAAGAAGAAAGATAGATCAATGATACTCTGCATTGATTATCGAGAACTTAACAAGATCACTATCAAGAACAAATATCCTCTCCCGCGCATTGATGACCTATTTGAACAACTACGTGGAGCTCAATACTTTTCCAAGATTGATCTTCGTTTAGGGTATCATCAATTAAGGGTCAAAAGGGAGTATATACCAAAGACGACTTTCCGTACAATGTATGGAAACTATGAATTTATAGTGATGCCATTTGGTGTTACTAATACCCCTGCTATCTTCATGGATCTTATGAATAGAATCTTTAGAGACTATCATGATCAGTTTGTGGTAGTCTTTATAGACGATATTCTTGTATATTCAAAGAACATGGAAGAACATGAAGATCACTTGAGAATTATATTGAAGACCCTGAGAAAGGAGAAGCTTTATGCCAAATTTACCAAGTGTGAATTTTGGCTTCAAAAAGTTGCATTTTTTGGTCACATAATCTCAAAAGAGGGGATATCTGTGGATCCAACAAAAATAGAGGTTATCGAAAGAAGGTCGAGACCAACAAAAGTAACTGAGATCCAAAGTTTTCTTGGTTTGGCTGGATATTATCGATGTTTTGTGAAATATTTTTCACAATTATCTAATCCACTCACCAAGTTGACTTGGAAAGGAGTTAAGTTTGTTTGGACGGAGGAATGTGAAGAGAATTTCAAGGAGTTGAAAAGAAGGTTTTCCAGTGCACCTGTGCATCCAAGAAGGGATTGGGGTGTGTTCTTATGCAAAATGATATGGTGATAGCTTATGCCTCACAACAGTTGAAAATCCATGAGAAAAATTACCCAACACATGATTTGGAGTTAGCTGCGGTAATTTTTGCATTAATGATTTGGAGGAATTATCATTATGGAGAAATGTGTGACATTTATACTGACAATAAATGTTTAAAATATATTTTCACACAAAAGGAGCTGAATATGCGCCAAAGAAGATGGTTGGAGATGATTAAGGATTACGACTGCTCAATCCATTACCACCCTGGGAAAGCAAACAAGGTGGGAGATGCATTAAGTTGACACGACTATGCCATCTTATCCATGATGGGGATCACAAAAGATCCAATATTTATGGATTTACAAAGGATGGATCTTGGAATTATAATGAAAGGAGAAAAATATGTTCTTTCTAAAATGAATGGTCAACCATCTATACATGTGAAGATTAAAGAGGCACAGAAAGAAGATGTCGAGTTACAAAAGAAGGTGAGAAATGTTCCTGAATTCAACCTTGATTGTGATGGGATAATAAAGTTCCGGAATCGGGTTTGTGTTCCTCCCATCCCCGAATTAAAGAAGGAGCTGCTGTATGAGGCTAATAGTTATTCATTCTCTATTCATCCTGGAAGCACGAAGATGTATAGGGACCTGAAAGAGTACTTCTAGTGGGATGGCATGAAAAGAGATGTTGCTGAATATGTCTCTCGATTCTTGGTTTGTCAACAAGTTAATGCTGAGAGACAGAAGTCTAAGGGGATGTTACAACCATTACCCATACTTGAATGGAAATGGGAAAACATCACTATGGACTTTGTCATAGGACTTACTAAAACATCCAAAGGTAATAATGCTATCTGGGTCATAGATGATCGTCTTACAAAATCTGCACACTTCATTGCTATTAGAGAGGATTTCTCTCTGGATCAGCTTGCCAGGATATATGTAAAGTAAGTGTTAAGATTGCATGGAGTACCACTTTCTTTTATAACTGATCGGGATCCGAGGTTTACCTCAAAGTTATGGAGAAGTCTTCATCATACTCTGTATACAGAGTTATGTTTCAGCACTGCTTATCATCCTCAGACAGACGGTCAGTCTGAGAGAACAATTCAAACTCTAGAAGATATGTTGAGAGCTTGCTCTATGGATTGCAAAGGTGGTTAGGATCAACACCTACCTTTGGGGGAATTTTCTTATAATAATATATTTCACTCCAGTATTCAGATGGCTCCTTATGAATATCTCTATGGAAAGAAATGCAGGACTCCAACTTGCTGGGATGAAGTTGGGGAAAGAAAGCTATTAGGACCTGATCTCATTGATGAAATGACAGAAAAGGTCAGATCTATTCAACAACACATAAGAGCAGATCAGAGTCGACAGAAAAGTTATGCCGACAACCGAAGAAAAGACCTATAGTTTGAAGTGGGTGATAAAGTGTTCTTATGAATATCTCCCTGGAATATAGTCATGAGATTTGGAAAGAAGGGGAAGTTGAGCCCTAGATATATCGGTCCATTCGAAATACTGGATCGTGTTGGGAAGGTAGCTTACCGATTGGTGCTTCCACCAAATCTCTCTCAAGTTCACGATGTGTTCCATGTATCTCTCCTGATAAAGTACATACCTGGTCCTTCACATGTACTCAGCTCAGAAGTTGTACCGCTGGAGCAAGATCTTTCTTATGAAAAACAACCAATAGAGATTCTGGATCGTAGCGAAAAAGTCCTACGAAGCAAGACCACTCGATTGGTGAAGGTTTTATGGAGGAACCACCTATGAGAGGATGATACATGGGATCTTGAGGATATGATGAGGGAGAGGTATCCTCATCTGTTTGTTACAAAGTGACGAATTTCGAGGGCGAAATTCATTTTAAGGGGGGTAGAATGTAACACCCGAGACTTTTATGTTATATAAATCATCAAAGGAATCTTTTTCTACACACAACACTTGCTTGGCTTTCTTTACACAGAATCACGGCCTTCCTCGATAGCTTGCGTCGTACGCAATACTGAGTTTCACTAAACAACGATATGCTATTAAAATATTATTAAAACTAGCCGTTACGAATAGTAATAACCACTTTTTGAAATTTTATAAATTTTATTTTTCAAAATGGACTTCATTTTTGGATTCAGAATATCAGAATTAGCATAGGGTGAAATTTTGGTATTTTTCTGAAAACTTTCAATTTTTGATGAATAGTGAAACCATTAAGTGGTAGTTAAAAAAACTGAATTTTTCATAAAACATAATTTTACCGCTTCTGTGAGTGGAATTTCGAAAATCCAAGAGACACAGTTAATATCATGAACTAAAATGTGGTTCAATGAGATTAAAATAATCTTTGGTGAATAGTAACTTTTTACTTTTTTTCACCACAGTTAAAAGTAAATAGGTTAATTAAGGGTAAAGATGATATTATTATTACCCTAAAACATGTCCTAATTCTATTGGACAAGTTTAATTAGACCAAAAACAAACTTAGGAATAAAATATGACCATTTATGCCCACTTGGATTAGAATAGTACATTTATTCTTAATTTATTTAAAGAAGGGTTAAAATAGTTAAAATCAATGTTTAATAAGTAAATCATTTTTAATATGAGGTTATTCATAAGATAAATTCGATTATAAATATTTATTAGAAATATAAAAAGATTTCCTACATAATGGTATTTTATTTGTAATTTTTAGACATTGAATAATTTAATTTATTTATTACACAACGATGATGAAGTAATTATATTATTAATGAAATATTGACATAATTGATGTTATAAATACCCAAATAAATATAATTTGAGACTTTTTATGAATTACAATAATTTTCTAGGTTAATATGAAATGTTATTATTGATTTAATTAACTTGGTTCGAAATTATAATTCTGTTATGATTTTTACAAAAATCAATTACTAAATAGTGTCAAAATTGACATAAAATAGTTTTTTAAAAAAAGTATTATTTTAGTAGTTGTTATTTTATTCCTAAAAATCTAAGGTTCGGAAAAATGACTTATATGAGGTTATATATATTAATAATAAACAACTTGGGGTTTGTTTGGCTTCTTATTGTATGTTTATTAACCTTATAGTATAAGAACACAAGAAGACACGGTAAAAGTAAAATTATTTAACTTAATGTCAAATCTAAATGATAAGGTTAAAATAGGAACCTAAACATGTCTAAATTATATTGGATGAGAGGATTTCGACCCATCCCCACCTTAGTTTCTAAATATATCAATTTGGATCTATTTAAAACCGATCTTGATTTTATAATAAAATAATATTTTTAGTTATTCCAAAGGTGCCCCTATCCTCCCTTATAAAAGGGCACCTCCTCCCTCTCTTCATCACACCACTTTGAGCCTTCAGGCTAGGCCAACCCCTGACAATTTCTCCTATACACTTCCTTAGAGACATTATAGAGGTCCTGTTCTTCTTCAAAGACCAATTTTAGTGCCCTAAAAGAAGGTCTCAAAGAAGCACTTCAATGAAGAGGCAATGTCCATTACCGATTCTTTCATCTTTATTTCTTATGCCACATCTTCTTATTTTGTTGTTTAATTATGAATTAATAACATCATTATCACTAATATACTAATATGTTATTATAAGTATGAAACAACCCTATTTCACCATCTATCCATCATACGGAAAAAGAAATCACCGCGCGTGCGTACGTACGGAATACCGTCTCCATGCCGTGGTGTAATATATTTTCCACCACCACCTTACTTGGATGGGTATAATGGTGTAAATAATGATTATATATGACTATTATAAAGTGATACTGACTCTGAAATAGTATACATACACTCCAATACAATTCCACGATCATAGGAACAATATCATCACTCGTGCGTACGTACGGAATACTGTCTCCACGATGTGATGCGACTCGTTCTACATGATCTTCATTTCATAAATAAATGAATTGAATGAATGAATATGATATATATTACACTAATACCATTCTGGAAATGAGGTATCTACAACCTAAATATAAGAATATGAAGTTATTCGACAAATCACGCATAAGAACAAAAAGTTATAAACACGTGAGTAACAAGTAGTAATGAAATATTACTACTAAGAAGCTAAGAAAATGACCATATATGATATCATATGAATATGTATGATTCTGTAATAAGTAAATAACATTATTTAAATCATTATACAGGAGGTTCGGACACGTACAAAGCATATTGGACCTAAGGTAAGGGAAATACCACAATCTCATTTTTATCCGAGATTGTTTGTACTTTGGTATTTAGTGGGGTGTATTTTATCATCCACATCCATGTTTCCTCAATATGTGATATTAATATAATTCTAAAATATTTAATATCCAATTTTACCCTTTGGTGAGTTTTTAGTAAAATAAATGAAAGGAATCTTTTTTCGTTTTTCGTACGAGGTACTTTTTTGGCTTTTCCGACAAAAGTACGAGAAGAATGTTTTTTTAACTTATACGGCATGAATGGATTTTTAAAAAATTATTTCCAAGAATATTCCTTTACAAGTTTTCAAGTTTATTTTTAATCAACTTGTTTTAGTTAAAATTGTATGGCATGTTAAGAAATGTAAAATGTTTTTGAAGTATAAAGGATATTTTCCTCAAGAATGGAGTTCAATTGTTTTATCAAAATTATTTTCCATCTAAGATAATAAAGGGTTCTGTTTCTATCCCTATTATTATATGGATTTGATTATGTTGTGATGGAAATATTTTTATGAATTCCTTTATCTTATATGAATTGTTTTATAATGTCATGTTGTTTAAGAATCCCATTTTTACTACATGGGTTATCCAATGATGTATGATTTATGATTTTGTGGCACACATAAGAATTGTATCATTATGAGATGGGTGGGACCTATATCTCCCTCCAATGAATTGGGTAAAGATTTTATATCTCATGAGATAGACATGGCTGGAACGGTAGGTTATGCCGGTTCAGTGAAACATGACTGAAACGGGGAGTGAACTCGGTTCAGAAATGGACTTTGTCCACTAAGATATTCTTGGCAAAGAGTCTTGACTAATAAGAAATAATTCTCTATGATTATATGTGTATGACACAAAGTTTCATGTTTTAAGTAATGATTATTGGGATTACTTTTCACTACTATGATTTATCCCATGTTATAAAATTATGATCTCTTTTGCAGGTTAAGATTTCCAAAAGTTATGTGCTTATGTATATTATGTGATTGATATTTCTTTTGTTTACCCTTACTGAGCATTTGAGCTCACCCTTTTGTATGTTTTATTTCCCCAGGTCAGGAAGAAGGTTATTAAGTAGAATATGCCAAAAAGGGACTCTAGATATGATGAAATAAATGGGAGGCAAGGTAGATGCTTTATGAACCAGTTGTTTATGCTTTCCAGTTTCTAAAGACACTATACTTATACGGTACTTTCGTGGTTTTGTTATATGTTGTAATAATAATGCTTCAATTTCGATGTAATAATAATGTATGTAAAGTATGGGTCATTATACACATAGATCATATAACATGGATTCAATCTAAATAAAAAATTATTCCATGATTAAGGAATGTGTAATAAATACATGAAAGTGCTCAATAAATATGTATATGTGAATATAGGTTAATAACCTTGACAAATAAATGGGTATGGTATTCCCTACAAGATGATTTTTTCCAATGGAAAATCATGGTTCAATTTCAGAAGCATAACGACGTCATGTGGGAATTCATAAAATCTGTTGATGAGAGAAAAAAGTGGAATCTCATCATTTATATATGAAAATGAAAATAATGGGTTCATGGAACATCATATGCCAACATATGTAATGGAATTTAATATTCATAATACAAAATAAGTGTTTGAATGGAAATGAGATGTCAGAAATCCCTTGTAGAATTTCAAAATAGTAACGATATTGGTAAGGATCCAAATGGAGGAGGATAAATGATCCCTCATTGAAATGACATATAATTTATAGTAGGTAAATTATTATATAATATTGAAAATATCACCATTTGAAATTAATAATACTAATTTCAAACAATGTTCTTTAATAGAATGGAGGAGACGATGGTGAGGATCCCTTCCATGGATGAGTGACTCCAAGGGCTTGGGAGACGATTTATGAGATATTGGGATGCCTTGGGGCGACACTAGAGAGTATATGGAAGAGTGTGTAAGAGCCTCAAAGAGTTTTAAGGAAGTGAAATGGGAGTGTGGGTGGGTTTATATAGGATAGGAGGGGTATTTCATTTTTATTGTTGAATTTGACACTAAATAATAAAATATAAAAAACCACAAACCATCCCATGGGGTTTTCCCATGGTTTCAGGAAAAGGGGATTGTATTAAATTAATTTATAAGGACATGGGAAGAACATATTAATGTAATTCCATTTTTTATGTAGAGGTGAGTCACACTCTCAATGAAATGATTTTAAAATCCAAAAATATATTAAATGTATGGGAGGTTTCACTCTAGATTAATAAAATAATTCTAATAAATATTAAATTATATTATTTGAAAGGATAAAATATATTTTTTCTGAGGATACCTTTTATAGTTCTTATTACATCACTATTCGGAAAATATGACATTATAGAACACAATCTATTTTTATACACTACTTAATTCTTACCCGAAAATTAGACAATCTTATATAATTTTGAAAAAAATTCCATTGTATAATTTCAACGCACTGATTTCAAAAAATAATATTCATTTTATCTAAATAATTTTCTAAAAATTGTAATTTTTACTATTAAAATTAAAAAAAAACATTATTTGAAAATTTACAGGTTTTGAAAAAAATATCTTTCAAACCCTAATAAAAATTATATTTGACTTTTATAAATTATATGATAATTTTCATTTAAAAATTTAATTTAATAATAATATTCTTTTAAAATATTAATCATTTAAAAAACCATTAATTTATAAAAATATATTTCTTAATTGAATTTGAAAATTATCCAAAAATAATATTTGTTCTTTTAAAATAATTTAGACTGTAATTATAATCAGATGAAAATATATTCATTATTCTATTCAAAAATAATGTACATTATCCTATTTCTAGGGTCTTCTTACATATCTATTTTTTACACTAGAATAATCCCTAAGTGTATGGTGTGTGGTGGTGGGGATTTCATTGGGTCGTTGGGTGAACATGGTTTGGGTCATGATCTCAATGAGAATGAAAATCTCTCGTAACTGGTTCCGCTCAGGCTTAAGTTGTTGGATATCAGCTTGGGATTGGAGTATGTAATATCCAGGAAATGCAATCTTCCTAAGAATCTTTGATAAATGGGCTTTATAGCGTACAATCCTACAAGTTGAGGACATCACTTCCACTGTGTGTTCCCAAAAGGATTTGTTAAAACTCTATATTTATACTAACAATGTGATCAATGTTCAATATCTATATTATAAATGGTAATGATTATTAAATTTTATTTATATCTAATTGGATATAATAAAACAAAAAATATTCATGTTTTTTATATATACATAAGGTATTTAATTAAATCCAAAAGTTGAATTTCATTCATAAATATTTACATCAATACAATCTTCCCCCTTCATAATTTTCTTGGCCAAAATTTCGTTTTCCACACTAAAATAGATGATGGAAACTCTGCATCATCACCACCTCCAGTTTTTATGTTTCTTTTTAAAACATTTGGTTTCTCCACAAAACATTGAATATGGTATTTGTTTTATTTAATAAATGTTTTTATCAAGGATCTGAGATCTTCCCTGGGTGCACCTCATAAGAAATATAATTCTCTAATGGTACCACATCTGGATTGAGTACAAGTGATGGGTCAAGTATGTACTTTCTTACGATTGAAACATGGAATACATCATGTACTTGAGATAGGTTTGGTGGGATTTGTAGTCGATATGATACTACTCTATTGTGATCAAGTATCTCAAAAAGGGTTGATGTACGTTGGACTAATCTTTCCCTACATCCCAAATCTCATTAATTATTTCAATAGAGAAATTCTGAAGAATACCATGTTTCCAATATCAATCCCTAGGTCATATCGATGATTTTCAGCAAAGATATAATTTTTACACTGAGTAGCTTTGATGTGCTGCCTCATGGTCTTAACCTTCTCTAGCATTTTTTCAACCATTTTAGGAACTGGAAGATTTTGGTCCCCAACATAATCCTTATAATCTGGTTTTCTACACCAATTCTCATAAAGGGCTTCATAGGGTTCCTTTTGGATGCTCATATGGAAATTGTTATTATAAGATAACTCCAAAAAAGGAATAAGTTGGTCTAATTTGACATTGAATTCCATTAAGAATGCTCTCAAAATTTCCTCAACTGTTTGGATAATCCACTATGATTGGCCATCATTTTGGGGATGATAATCCATACCGATGATCAACTCAGTGTTTCGAGAATGTTTGAGAGTCTTCCAAAACATAATAGTGAATCATGGATATTTATCAAACACAATTGATTGGGGTACGTCATAAATCCATACCACTTAACTAATGTATATCCATGACAATTAATCAAATTAAAAATCCTCTCAAATAACAATGAATTGTGGAGTCATTGTGAGACGATCGATAATAACCAAGGATGCATTATTTCATTTGGATGTCTTCATATGTCTGGTGAAACGTCCATGGAGATGTTTTCCCATTTCAATGTTTGTATAAGTAATGGATTCATCATCCCCTTATATTTATTACTACCGGACATCATTTGATGATATACTAGGAACCTTGATGTATTTTTAGCAATCACCTTCTTCATGTTTTCCATCCAATAATGGTCCCAAAGATCTTGATATATATTTTTATTTTCTAGTTGAGTAAAGAAAGTTGAAATATGAGCAGAATCCAATAGTTCCTTCATTAACATTATATTTAAGTGAACACATTATCTTGACCCAAATTAAAAAATTCCTTCTTCATAAATATTGAACTATAAGGATTACCCTTTTTCTACAGTTTCCACTTCCTTCCGAATTCCCACATTATGTTTTTTAGAATCCTTTTACCATTAAAAAAGAGATGGTTGAGCAATAAATTGAGATATTATTTATTGTGTTCATTTATTTAAGATTACCAGGTACATCCTCTTCAAATATAAGAATATTTAATCCTTCTCAATTCTAATTGATGGTAGAATTCCTAGATCTTTTCTACATAGATTATCTGCCACAATGTTCACATTCCCAGGATGGTAATGGATTGAGCAGTCATAATCCTTTATGGGATCTAACTATCTTCTCTGGATAATATTATGATATTTTTGTGTGAATATATATATGAGGTTCTTGTTGTTAGTATATATCTTACAATTTTCACCATAGAGATAATTATTCCAAATATTTAATGGAAAGATCACAATTGTTAACTCCAAATCTTTTGTGGGATTGATTTTCTCATTAATGTTGAACTGCCTTGAGTTGTATGTTATGAATTTTTCATATTTTATCAAAACGCATCCAAATAAATTATTTTAAGTTTCAATGATGATTCAAAAATGTTTCCCAAATATAATTAGTGTGAGCATAGTGGCAGTGATAGTACTTCATTTCCACTCCATGAAGCAATCTTCACAGCCAACATTCCATTCCAACATGACTCCCTTCCATGTAATCTTGTTAAGATTGTTCAAATATCATGAAAAATTTATTACAAATCGGTGATAATACCCCCACTAACCTAGTGAATCTATGGTTATATTAATAAGATGATGGAATCGACCAACTCCAAATTGATTTTGTCTTTAAAGTATCCACATATACACCATTACATGTGATAATATACCCCTATAATGATACTTCCTTCAACCTGAACTCACACTTGTTGTACTTGTCATAAATATTCACCTTTCATAAGGTCATTAGAACAATTTTAAATTGCTCCTCGTGGTTCTCCTTGTTTATGGAATATATTATAATATCATCTATAAGGTCTACCACAAATATTTCAAGGTATTCTCTAAATACTATATTCATCAAGTCCATGAATAGTTATGGATCATTAGTGAGTCAAAAAGTCATCACTATGAACTCATAGTGCTCATACCTTATACAAAAATCTGTCCTAGGTATATCCTCCTTACTCACCCTTACATGATAATATCCTAAATAAAGATCCACTTTGGAGAAGTATTTTGCTCGATGTAGCTAATCGAACAAGTCATCCATCCATGGAAGAGGATACATTTTCTTTATCATGATCTTGTTGAGATCACAATAATCGATGTAAACGTGCATTGAGACATCCATCTCGATGTTGAGAGTATTGGATCCCCTTATTGTGAAGCACTGGTGTGTATAAAATCTTTTTCTAGTTTCTCCTCTAGTGGTTTCTCTAGCTCTACGTGATTGGCAATAACCATCGTATATGGATCTAGGATATTGGAAATGCCCCAGGTAAAAGATCAATTGAAAATTTGACCTCTTGTCTAGGAGGGAGACCATACAATTCCTCAAGAAAGACAACAATGCATTCCCTCACATTAGACATGTCCTTAAAGATGGTTCTTTCTTTATAATCAATCATTTGATAATGATATTATTTATCACATGGAATTAATATCCATGCATGAGATGTAAGTACTAAATAAGATTTAACATCCTTCTTTCACTTGTATATAATTGGGGGTAAATTCACAATATGGAGTGTTATTTTCTTCTAATTTCAATTTATATTGTCTCTAGATAGGGAAATCCAATCCATGACCATAATTCCATTGAATTCCACCAAATGGGAGTATGAAAAGGTTCATCAGGAAGTTCAGTCCCCAAATATTGATAGGGAAGGAGTTATATACTTGGGATGTAATAATTTTTCTATTTTTTTTTTCACTAACATCTCCAATTTCCTACATTGTTGTGGTGTTTTAATGGTTCTTCTAAAAACTTTTGATATAAAAGAATGCATAGAACTAGAATCAAAACATAAGATTTCTATTCTTGAATGAATAACTAGAATACCATTCACTACTTCGTTGTTGGGATTCACCTCATCCATAGTAAAGGAAAAATCTAACCCTTGTTACCTCAGATGTTGTTGTTTTCCTCCTAAAAGACTTTTCTTAGGACATTGATTCACAAAGTTCCATGGTTACTTGACGTTATAGAAATGAACAATGCATTGATGGTGGGTCAGAACATTAATTTTCCAGGTCACATTGGAATGTTTCTCCTATCAAAATCATTGTCCAAGTTCCCTTCTCTCTTGTAGCTAAAACATTTCCTTGATCCCCTCATGCAATTTCCAAGGAGCTTTCTTCTGATCCAATGATAAGTGGGGTGTTATAATTTTTTCACACTATTGGATTTATCCATAAAACAGCTAGAATTAATGTCTAATTAGTAATTATTATCCCCATGAAATAGATGAGATTCACTGATGTCCATATCAACTTTGAGGGAACTTGAGAAAATTTCCTCATAGATATCGAAGTCAATGATTGCAAAGAAATTTCAAAGACTAGGATTTAGCCCACTAATAAAGCAGTAAACATTGCATTCAAGGGAAACGAGAAAACCAAATGTGTATCATGAAATTATTGAGAAGTTTTCCTCCTACGCCTCAATCAATTCATCATCCTTATTCATGATTTTACGGGAATATCTTTCCATATTAAGATGGAGGGTACGAGGAAAATATTTATCGTAAAATCTCTTTCCAGAACTCCTTACAATATATAGCTTCGATTTATTCCTCAGGCTTCATATTCAAGATCAGTTTCGACCACTGATTTGCTTCTACCTCTATATAATAAACAAGTAGAAGAACATTCTTTTGTTCATATCATTGAAGGATGGGGAAGAACAGTTAAATGGATTTGATCCATTTCTATACGATTAAGGGATCATAATATCCATTCAAAGTAAAAGTCATTTGTCTCATAAAGCTCTCTATTAAGGGTTGTTCATTCATTGGGCCGGTTTGGTTGTTTATTTTTTTTAGGATTCAATTAATAAAAAGATTTAAATGAGATGGTATCGTGAAAATGTTTTTGATTCTTGCACTCATCAGGTTGGTCATCTCTTTAGGGAAATCATCAGACTACCCTTTTCATCGATTATTAGCTCGATTCCTCCCACTTCCGTCCATTAGATAAATTAAAATTAAAATTACGGATTATTATTTTATTTAATTAATCAAATAAATGGGAATCCAAATACATTAATGTTATAACATATAAATTACATATATTTCCATAGAATATGAACTTCTAGGATTCAATATATATTATCCATTATCTACATCCTACCATATATTCCTATAAGAAATTTTTTTATTTGTTATAGTAGTAATGGTCTGTAATGATATTATGAATTTACTAAAGCATATCCCCTGAGTGTGTAAAACCAAGTTTGCAGTATATCCTATTTTCCTGTACCAGATTTCCCAATTTCAGGCCTGGAACATCTTATAGAAATTTTTACTCCTAGGTATATCTGTGCGAGAACCACATCTACATTTAGTATCCATAGAGGGAAGTATTTTCATGATAAATAATTTACTCTATAACTACAAAAATTTGGGATGTTTACTTAAACATAGTCTTATACCAAACAGTTTTCACAAGGTTTTCTAATTATGATCCAAAAAATTACTAACTCTTGCTCGAATACCAACTATAACAACCCTACTGTTTATTACACATTAACACTCAATTTATTAGGTGAAATTACACATAATACAATGCCAAAATTTCTATAAGTCTAGTTTCTTTGGGAATTAGGTACATTACATAACAACCTAAAATATGAACACAACGTTTTTATTAAAAACCTTATTAACATAATCATAATATTCATTAGTACTTAAATATGCATGGGATATCCTGGGGACATATATAAGAAAGGGGTGATCAATACATCCCCGTAAGGGAATCTTCAAGTCATAACATCTAGATGGTAATACATTTTAGATAATAGGCATATATATGGAGCATAAAACGAACATGAATAATATGGTATGATAAAGCATTATAATCATAACATAAGAAATGGGCCAAAAACATAAAACATTTCATCATTAACATAAGTCAAAGCTAAACCAAAAAATCTTTTTGGTGGAAAAAATTCCCATAATGGAATCAGGTAAACCCCTATACCAACAATATATATCATGATATTAAACATTACCCAATTCCTTATAGAGATATCTTGGCATACCCCTTATATAGTTGACTCAAACTCTCATGGAAACGATTTTAAAAAATTAAAATTTATCATATGTCTTGGAGGATTCACTCTAGCTTTATAAAATTAATAAAATAAACATAAAATTAATTTTTTTAAAATTAAAAACATATATTTGTCCTAGTAAAACATATATAGTATTTATTAAATCACAATTATCCCATTATGAAGTCATAAAACACAAAGTATATTAATATGGTATTTAATTTTTACATGAACATTTGGTTGTCTTAAAAAATTATGAAATATTAACCGCTGGATAATTATGACATACTGACTCAAAAATAATATTCATTTTACGTAAATAATTTTATAAATAATTTAATTTTTACTTTTAAAATATAAGTAGTCTTTTATTGAAAATTTACAGGTTTTGACAAAAAAAGATTTCAAATCGTAATAAAAATTACATTTGACTTCACAAAAAAATTTATGATAATTTACAAGAAGAAAATTATTTTAATAATAAAATTTTTTATAAATACTATTTATTAAAACCATTAATTAAATCACTAAAATAGACTTCATTGTTGAATTTGAATGTTAAAAAATAATACTATTCGTGCTTTAAAAATAATTTACAATTTCAAAGTAATAGGATGAAAATATATTCATTATTCTAAAAAAACATAATGTACATAATCCTATTTAGAGGGACTTCTTACACATCCATTTATTATTCTAGTATAAGACCTAAGTGTGAGGTGTAATATGGTTAGGATTTCATTGGTTCGTTCAGTAAACATGGTATGGGTCGTGATCTCTATGATCATGAACTTCTCTCATAAATTGTTATTCTCTTACTTAAGTTGTGGTATCTTAGCTTGGACTTTGTGTAGAGCAATGAACAAAAATTATATCTCCCTCGGATGCTCTAATAAATGGGCTTTATACGGTACAATCCCACTAGTTGACAACATCACTTCCTTTTTTTTGTTCCCAAAATGAATTGTTAAAACCCAATATTTATACTAACAATGTGATCATTATCCAATGACTATATTATAAAAGGTAATTATTCATAACAGTCATTTAAATCCAAATGTATATAATAAACCAAAATAAGTACATGTCTATTCTAAATCTATATGATATTTAATTAAATCAAAAGGGGAATTTCATTCTTAAATGTTCAGGTTGTTACAATTAGTGTTACTCAGACTATGGTTTTTGGTTTTAGTCAATGACTGGAATCAATAGGATTTATGTTAACGTTGAATTTTATGGAAAATTCAGTGATTATGAGTAATAAAATTAGATTATCAATTGATATATAGATATTTTGAGCACTCCTAATCATCTATCACAATATATGTTACTGAAAAGTAACCTTAACCAACTCTCAAAATCACAAAAGAATTGAATGATGCAGTTTTTTGAGATTTTGGATGGTAGAGATCATGGAAGAAAAAAGATTGTGTTTCCTATATTGCAAGAATGTGGAAAGAAACACAAAAGGGAATGATTGAAATGAATGAGAAGTTGTTATGAGTTTGAAAAAATAAGACCCAAAACATGTAATTGAAAAGGAAACCTGAATATTTGGGGAAACATAATGGATGATAATAATGGTATCCTTAAGGAATCATGGACTGTTTAATATTTTGAATGCGGAATGTATTGAAATTTTAAAAATCTATCCAATAGGGGGAAGCCCAAGAAGATAATCAAAAATTTTATATGAGTATTAGTTTTATTTTCAATGATGAAGAGAGTATGAATGACATATTAAATGAAGGAGGTATTAATGAATTTGATGATGTATCCTAGTTAAATGATTAAGGATGAGGTGGAATAATTGATGTTTTTATATATTAGAATTCCAAATTTATGTTATATGAATCATAATATATATATATAAGGATTTTTGGTATAAGTCTTTCATTATGGATTTTAAATATTATTTTGAATGGTACTAATTACCTAGAACATTGATTTAATGGCAATGTGATATTTTATTTAAAATGCATGATTAAGGGAAGATAACCCTTAATTTGTTCCTGATGTTCAAAAAGTGGTGCTTAGTTTATACACATAGATTATAAACATGGATAAAGTAAATTGGATAGTATTTATTTCTTTGAAACTAATCAGAGATTTTATAACAAAGTGGTCGAGTTTACGGTATTTTTTTCATGGTATAAATTAAAATAAATATATGGTCTTTTGTAAAGAATAATGGGTGAGTTAATTTTTTAATTAACTAGTGTTTTAATTATTTATTTATGGTAATTTTAGTCATTATCATATCTCCCATGAATATATGACCAAGGTATTCAAATATTTGATATGTTAAATTAAGATCATATTTATCGTAATTGGGGGATTAATGTTTACTTGATTTTAAAAAACTTATTGACTTTCTTAAAAGATTTATTATTTCAAATCTGGAAGGGTCTTATGGTTAATCATTAATCTAATGGATTAATTGGAACCCTAAATGAGGGTATAAATATAAATTTGGTATCTAATTTTATGATGATTTATCCATATTGGATAACTTCTGAAAACCATTTTGGTTTTGATGATTACTTGAGATAGATGGAATGAATTATAATTTTTGCGACCTCCTGATCCTTTTGTGGTTTAAGAATTAAAAATTTTACGTCATTTATTATAGTAAGACATCAAGTGGAAATTTTTCAAGGTGTATCCAAATCATGATATTTTTATTATTAAATAGATAGAAAAAAATAAAATTTTATTTTGTTCTCTATATTGATAGAAAAAATTCAATTATAATATGAAAAAATATCATCAAAAATGTTTTCCTCTTAACTTCATTTATGAATGTTCACTGTAATTTTAAATCATAAATGATTTATGGCCTCATTGTGGTTAACTCTCTCATTAACATCTTCTCTATCACTCTCTATGTGTCCCTAGGTGTTATTTTTCACATATATATCCATTTTAAAGACCCACCAATCCTATTCCAATGTGGAAAATTAGTTATGTGTTACATTAGGAAACCATTATGTTTCCAACTATACCTTTTTATGGGAATTTTTGTTATTAATTTTTAATGTTTGGGTTTCTATGAATGAATTTTCTAATGTGAAACCTTTGAGGCATGGAATAAATTTGAGGGTGAAATTAATTTTAGGGGGGTTGAATGTAACATCATTGTATTTTGTGAAATATTTTTTTCAAATTAATATTTTCTGATTTCTTCTTTGATAATCAAAATTATGTTTTTCTTGTGTTACATGAAACAATGAGTCTCGTCAATAGCATACATTATAGACATCACTAAGCTTCATCTTACAATGAAATAATATTATTTTAAATATGATCATTATAACTTAGCCTTTAAATAAGCTGGTTTGAGTAGTATTCACTAATTTATGATATTCATATTTAAACAAATTTTAAACTCATTATAAATTTATTCATAAATTTTTATTAAATAAGTAGTAAATTTTTATTAAAGTAATTATATTAAAAGAAATATATTTTCTTTAAAAATTTAATATAAATATTTTTATGAGAAAATATGATAAATAATTTATAGCTATTTTAGAAAACTAATTTAATAAAATAAACACCATTTTTTTCAATCATCATATTAAAATTAATATATGGTGAATCATTGGGTTTTATTGGAAAAATATTTATTTTTCAGTGAATAGTGAAAATTCTAATTTTTGTAAAACAATAATTTATTTTCAATAAATAATTTAATTTTAATACCCAATTATATTTTAATGTAACATAATTTTTTCTTTGTTATACTTGATACACAAAAATATTAATCAAATTATATTTGGATTTAGTACACGTTTATTGTTTGTGTCTAAAAACGTACTTTTTTCTACAAATGATTTTCATGTGAGTAATTTTTCTCTGTATTAATTAATTAAAATAATTTATAATCAGGCATGTTATAAATAAAATTTATATATTATATATAAATAAAATATTATTGATATTTATAAAATTATAATTATTATATATAGATTTAATATAAAATCATATTGTGCTTGAAAAATGAAATTCTCAAAATCTTATTTTTTGTCCTGTGTATAGATTTTGTTTTAAATTTAATTTTGTCACTTATTTGAATATAATTTGGTAAATTTTAATTCATAATATGAATCAAAATAGTTTATATTATCTAATAAGGTGAAATTAAATTTTTACCATAAGGAATAGTGATAACAATATACATTATTTACTATGTTTGAGGTAAAAATGTGTTAATCGAGGTTAAACTAAAGAGATAGGGATTAAAAATTACCCAAGACTTTTACAACACATATTTCATTTCCCTATTTCGATATCATATCATATATGATCTATAATAACACATTGTTTACCTTATTTTATGAGAAAATCATGGGTGGAATTCTTTATTTTCAAAAATTCTATGTGCATCCTCTCCTCCACTTCGAAAAGGCCACTCATCTCATCTATACATCACACTTATTGAAACCTTATTTTTTAATATAACTACCAAAATAACTTCTCCAAACCTCATCAATAATCCTAGAATCCTAAGACTAGTTCGGATTCCAACCTAACGAACCTTATACTGCATACCAATAAAAGATGTCTGACGAATATGTAACATACCTAACTAAGAATTTTATTTTATTTATTCCCAAATAACCCTAAAATATTATTCATATATGTTGAAATAAAAGAAATATTATATCCCATATAATTATATGAAATTAATTTAGTGGCAATACCTACATCCATCTCATCTTCCCTCAAATGGGAAACTAAACTGCCATCCATGTGTACGGTGGACTAGCTCTACGCAAACCAACAATGTTCATTTTCCCTTCCCATTTATCTTAGATTACTATGATGATGTATTTAATGTATATATATTATATTTATAATGTGTTTATAATTTTTTAACTTTTATATATCATATCCGGTTTTACTTTCCATTCCATGATAGATATGATAACGTCAATCATATGAACGGTGGACTACCGCCACACGATGTGATGTGATTCATACTTCACTTAGAAATTGTGTGCAAAGTAATATGGATGATTTTATTTAATATATTTATAATTTATTACCTAAAAATAATTATTTATATTTAATATTACTTCTAACATCTTCCATTCAATCACATCATAAAACAATAATGTTTCTCGTGTGTACAGAGGACTACTGCCCAGAGACTTGATGTGATGTGTTTTCATTTCTGTTTTACTTGGACGATAATAAGTAAATATTTAATGAATATATATGATATAAAAATTATATTTGTATGATATATATGACATCATAATGATTCTCGATGTGTGATATACTATTTACCTTTCGTACGTTCTGTCTGTCGAGGAAGTGTAAAAAACATTCATGTATACAAATGGCCTACATTATCCATAAATAGTGTAATTAATTTCAATCTATAAATAAATAGGTTACTATAAATACATATATAGTGAAAATATATGATATTTATATCACTTTTAATAAATTTAAATTGTATATCCCTTATCTATGTAAATGAGTGAAAACACCCAAATAAAACATATGTGAAAAACAAAGTAGTTATTATCCGAAATGTAACATTAATGAAGAACTGTTAATAAATGGGTAATAAAATGGAATAAGTATATCATATATTATATTATATATATTATTATTTTTAGGTAATATATTTATAATAATCATCTATCAATTATACAAGATAGTTGAAGATTTATGATGGAAATCGACACTTATGGTAATTGATTTTCGTCTCAATTTTTACATATATGAGACACATGACATATCCACCACCTATTTCATTTATGGGGAGTATATAATTACAATTAATTTATTTTATTAATATTTTCGTGAAAGTATGGTGATTTATACATCCATTTTAGGATCTCAATTTCATGCAGCTTAGAGTTCAAAAGTTACAAAAAGGGTAAGATATTTTTTTTCTCAAATTTCCTTCTTTGTGACATAAGTTATATAATCCACCTATCTAATTATATGAGGTGTATATTCTTCAAATTATAAATTTTATATCTTCAAACTAATTAAATTCATGATATTAATTGATTCATTTTTTTGGTTATTTAGTGGGGCCTATGATTCAATACACAACAAAGTGGTAAAGGATAGATGGTCCAATATTATTTTTTATCCAGATTATTTATAATTATTATTTAAAAAATGAAATATTATAATATCATATCTTTTATTTCTATTAATTCTTTTTGATTAAGTTTAATTGTTTTTTATGAAACCCATTTCTCTTCCACGAGTTATACCATGATATAATTCTTATGAAACCCGTTTCATTTTTAATGAGTTTGTTATTATGAATTAATGGATTTTTTATGAATCAAATTTTCATTGAATAAGTTATGAGGTGATGAATGTTTGATGATATTATAGAACACATGTGTGGGATTTTCAACATGTTATGTCTGGGAACTATATCTCCTTCTAATTCATTGGGTAATGGTTAATTTTATATGATATCAAATGGTACATTGGTGGTCATCCCAAGCCAAAAAAATATTGTGCATGGGTGGTTAGAAAAATCCCAAAAGGAGGGTACAATAGTGGTTATCCCAAACCTGAATGATATGATACACAGGTGGTTAGCCCATACCCAGATGATAGGGTATACAGGTGGTTCTCTCAATCTTGATATAGTTGTTTATGATTCAAGTCTTATGATCTTACATGATTTATCCCATGTCTCAATATTATGTTATTTGATATGGAATGTATGGTTTTTGAATATTATGCTCATGTTAACATACCATTATACTTATATCATACATATATGATCATTAATAAGTCATTTTACTTCACTTACTATGCATCTAAGCTCATCGTTTATTATGTACCATTTCTCTGGGTTATTAATAATGGTTGTATGTGTGGAAATTTTGGGATTATTACTAAAGGGGATGATATTTATTTGATATTATGAAGATGTTTTACCAAATTAGAAAAACGGTGTACCTAGTCTCCAAATAAACTATACTATTATAGTCCATTAGTATGTGTCTGTATAATTTATTGAATATTCATATAAAAATATGTAATATCTATTTATGAAAATCTTATGTCATTGTAATGGAACATACCAATATCTATGATGGGTTTCTGTAGATTCTTATGATTTAAAAAGTATTAGCATTGATTTTTTATAAGCTTTTCATGATTTCCATGCCCACAAACCAAGATAACTCAAAAAGGGATGAAGTTTATTTTAGACTGATGAATGCGAGGAGAGATTCTGAAAGTAAATTATGAGGATAATTGATACACTAATACTCACATTACCCACATGTGTGGAATGAACTCTGATATATAGTGATGCATCCAAAAATGTATTGTTATGTGTACCCATGAAAATGAAAAATGGATATCCCATTCCTCTTAATAACTGAATATTCATTAATAGAAATATCTATCCCATGATCAGGAATTAGATACAATGATATTTGAATTAAATATATTGTAGAATTATCTCTCCGGGGAGAAGTGTAACATATATATAGATCATAGAATCCTCATATATATATTCACTTATAAGGATTTCCACATGTTCTGATGAAGTTGGTTATAGATGATAAAGGATTATGATTGTTCTAACCATTACAATCCTCTGAATTTAAACAAAGTGGTAGATTCTATAAGAAGAAAGGAACCTAGAAACCTATCCATGATATTGATTGAAATGGATCCAATTTTTCTTATTATGAATAATATGGACATGGGAATAATAGAAGGACCTCCATCTTGACTTTCTCAAGAAAATTCTCATCCATCGATTCTTGTGAGGATCAAGGAGGTCAAAAAAGGTGATGGGGTGCTATGGTAATGGTAGTGAATACTCTGAATTTCAACTCTTATAAGGAATGAGGTATATGTTTTTTAACCTGAAAATGTATCCCATCAAAGAATGAGATAAAGGGGAAATTCTTGGTGATGCACATATCAAATCATTATCTATTCATCTAGAAACCACTGTGATACATAGAGATTAGAAGAAAATAATTAGTGGAATAACATGAAAGGGGATTTTTCATAATTTTTATTATATGCTTGGTATTATAATAATTGATGGAGAAATGATATAAATATTAGGGTATGATGCAAAAAATCCCATACTATTATAAAAACGGGAAAAAATAACCATATATTTCCCCATAAGAATCCCCATTACATTTCAAGACAATGAAACCTTCTGGGTGGTAGTTGATCACCTTAAAAATTCAATAAATTTCATTGCTATCTGGGAATATTTTTGTGATGTCAAAGCCTCCATGATATTCATAAAATAAGTGATTACACTTTTGGTAGTACCACACTCCAATATATTTAACCATGTTTTGTTTTCTAACTTAAGGAGTTGGAGAATCCTTCATCAAGGATTTGATAAATTATTGTGTTTTAGTACTTCTTATCACCCTTAGGAGGATGAAAAGTTTTATAAAACCGTTCAATATTTAGAGGATGTTCTGAGATCATACACAATGTATTTTGAGGATGTTGGGATCAACACCTTCCACTAGTTGAGTTCTCATATAACCACATTTTCAATTTAGAATTCAAAAGACACCTTAGAAGTATCTATATGAAAAAGGTGTACAAATATGACATGGTGGGTTGAAGCTGGAGATCCAAAGTCGATGTGTAACACTCTGATATATTATAATATATTTACCTTTATATAATTTAAATTATTTTATTTCATATGATACATGTAACACCTAGTTTAAACGGACCATGATACTCTATGAAAATATTATTATTCAAATGTGACTATTATAACATAATTTTCAAATTGGTGGGTATGAATTAGAGTAAATAAATTTTTTAAATTATTAAGTTTATACATCTACAGAATTATTTCATCATTTATTAATTTATTTAGAATTAAAATAAAATAATTTAAATGTAAAGTAATTGATTATCCAAAAAACCATTTTTGTACATGAAATTTGTTTTTATCATAATATATTAAATTAATTTCTATTGCTGAATTTTTTTAATGATATGTATATATATATATTATTTTCAATTATGATATAAAAACTTTTCATACTTATGAAAACATATTCTTTGGAAAAATGCATATTCATTAAGTCTAAAGATTCTATTTTAAATTAAAATAATCCACTTGTTT
This sequence comes from Viscum album, assembly GCA_963277665.1. NCBI lineage: Eukaryota > Viridiplantae > Streptophyta > Magnoliopsida > Santalales > Viscaceae > Viscum > Viscum album. The sequence goes on from OY728165.1 coordinate 1,830,516,786, forward strand.
GAGTAAAATTTGATAAAATGTATTCCTTATTTTGAATAAGAATAATTAATATTACCTTATTATTTTCAACATAATTTTTTACAATAATTAATAGTAAAAACTGTACACATTTGTTACATTGTTTAATTTGAAAATCGGTTTACCGACCGGTTAAACAAAAACAATAAGGGTCATAAATTACCCTATAACCAGTCCAATAATTAATTTATAAATATATTTGACCTTATATATTATAATTATTTATAATGGAACATTTTTCGAAAGTTTTTCCATGTGAAACATGATGGTGTAATTTATTCTTTTAAAAATTTGGTTGTGCCCTCCACCACATTTATAAAAGGTCACCCCTCTCCTATCCTCTTCACACATTAAAATATATTTGGATTATTCAATATAAAAAAAATATTTAATTAATTCCATACCAACATCTCATAGGACGTTTTTTCAAAAATCTAACCTTTAAAGGATTTTGGTGAAAACCTAAACAACTTTTCCAAAGATGAGGCATTCTTCTTAACCAAAAATTTTGTTATATTTATTTCTAAAACTCCATCATATATTATTAAAACATTATGATAAAACAATATCTGTATCTTATATATTCTAATATATTTTTATGTTATGTTAATGACCTACGTTCTTATCCAACTCCCACTAATGGGAAATGAAACTGTAGATTATGTGTATGGACGCCTACTGCCTTGAGAACTTGTGTAATTTAATTTCCATCACCAAATATCATAGAGTTATATAATTATATATATTTTTTTAAATATAATATATTTATGATATTATCATAATAATTTAATTATAATATCACATATACCATCTTACTTTACATTCCATATAAAATTTGATAACATCACTTGTGTCTCCGATAGACTACCACCTCGAGAAACATGTGATTCATGTTTTCACATATTCATTACAAGGGAGGTAATAAAGATTAATTTTATATTTATATTTTATATTCATTTCATAGAAATAATTCTTAAAATGTTATATATAATATATTTTCATACCTTACCATTCATTGAATAAATGATAACATCATTTATGTGTATGGTATAATGCTGCCTCACGAAGGGATGTGATTCGTTTCCATTATCGTATCACGTAAATGGTATATGTAAGTTTTTAAAAAAAAATTATTATATTAATTATATAATTATAATTTTTTAAAAATAAAACAAAACCTACCTTTTTCCATTATCATCATTCAAAAAAATTTAAACATTACTCATGTGTACCTATGGTAAACCGTCTTAAATGATTATAACATAGATTATTTTTCATAACCATATTTAATTGATGGTTATAAAACTATAATTTTGGAATATATATTATAATTATTTCATTATTATTATCTTCGAAATGATAAAATAATAAACTCTTGGATTGTAGTAAACTTTCCAATGTGATTTTGGATATGTGATATGATTATCATGAAAACATCTACTGTGGAATTGATAGGTTATGTAATTGAATATTTCATTGTAATACATAAAAAGAATAGTAATAAACTCTAAAATGGTTATTAATCAAGTAAAAAATTAATATAGGTTTTTTAATTAGTAATATATTGAACACACATGAGATTCGGGCTCAAGGTAAGGGGTTTCCAAAGTCAATTTTTATTCATTTGGTTAAACTTATAATTCATTGATTATGTTATTATATGATTATGTGGGTAATGAATTTTGATTATTTTATGTTTTATTTGGAAATGTTATAATTATTTAAATTTGAAACGCATAATCAATTCAACGATTAATATCCACATCAACAATATGATCTTTGTAATGGCTTCGTCTCAAAACATCATTATTTGTGACACATGTGCTTTTATTAACATAATTTATTTTTAATGTGTATAAACTAAAAAATTACATATTTTATCATTAATAATTCCTATTTCACGGTTTTGTAAGACAAAAATAATTTACATCACTCCGGGTATTACAATTCAAATTTTTCCAAATTGGTAAGGGTTTATTCATCAATCTCATTATAATCAAGATATCATATTATTGAATTTCAATTGAAGGAAATTATTTGATCACTAAACAACAAACACCATTCATTGTCTTATTATATTATTATTCATTAAATTATCAATTAACAGTATGAATTTCCTTTATTTTGTACATAAAATTAATGAAATTTATTTAATAAATTTCAACATAATTTATCGTTTAATTTAAGAATTAATTTAATTATATATCCACATTTTCATTACAATGTTTTAGGGAATAATTTTTAATATTCTAAAATAATTTCATGGATTCCTTTTTACCAATTTTTCAAAGAAATCATTCTATCATTTTCCAAAAAAAGAAACGTTTTATACATTTTTGTAGAAAATAAAAATAGGTTTATTTTAACACATATAGTATCAAAAACTTCACATCTAACACAACTATTATTTGATACAGTTATTTATTTATAATAGTTTATATTTTAATTTAATAAAAACCCTTATTATCTTTGTTCTAATTATTTTCAAAAGTTATTTAAATTGAATTAATATTTTGATATTGGAAATGTTTTTCTTATGGGTGTAAGGGATCTCTCTGAACTACCCTTTCCTTCAGGTTATGGATTTTTTCACTCTAACTTACTTTATCACCATTATAAGTTATGTAATTCTTCAAAATTCTAGGTATATGTCTCTGAAATATAATCCTAGCATATTATACTTTCATTTATGGGGTAACTCATGTCTTCTATTCATTTTTCAAATGCATCTGTTATGAAATTTCTTTTGATTATGATATAAGGAATGATTTTCCAACTCATTTTCAAAGGGTTATTCATATTTTTATTCCTTATGATTGTATTATTTTTTTATAAAACATAAGAAATAATATATTATAATAGGTGTGACTTTTTAGAACTCTAATGCACTGGGTAATGCTTTAGTCTCATGAGGCATCATGTGTGGGATTTTGATGTAAAACTAATCCTTTTTGGGACATTGTCCACAATGTTATATTTTCTAGGAATTTATCCTTTACTAGTGTTTATATCACGTTATATGCTACTTCCACATTTCCCATGATTCCATGATCTTACGATACCATGTTATTTATGTTACAATCACATTATAGTTTCTTAGGAGCCATATATTTTATGATATCATGTATAAATTTGAATCACATGTTATGTTACCTTATAATGTTAATCCCTTAATGAGATTCTTATCACACTGCTACTGTTTCTGATTTCCTTAGGTTATCCCATGTTGTTTTTAGAGATAATTTTTCTAGGAGAACATTATTATTAATAAAATAAAGAATTATTACTTTAGTATCCCTTTTATGTATTATGATTCCATTTTTAAAAACACAGCATGCCTCAGGATCTTTGTTTTGTAATTAATAGATGTTTATGTTAAAATCATTTATTAATATGTGTAAAAGACATAATTATCTATAGTTATTATTAGAGAAAATGGTTAATTAAATATTGGAAATAGGATGAGAAATATATATTGAGATCCCTGGTGATATGTTTAAGGATAATACTAAGTAAAATAAAAAATCCTATAATTTTGGTGAAGTATACAATGGGTGGTTTCCTTGATATACATACTTGTCCGGATACTACTGGTTGATGTGGTTTTTGTACAGATAAATATAGAGGGTACAACCCCAAATATAGTTGTTAAAGTCTATCAATGACATAATTTTGGTGCGTAGTGTGTCTAACCTTATTATATATTTGTTTTGACACAACATGTGGATATGTTTTGGAAATTAAAAAAATCTTTTTGAACCATTACAAAGGATATAGAAAAAACATTAGGTCATAAAAACAAAAGGATAATATTACAATAGATAACCTAGATTGAAACGTAGATACTCATAATATAGGATACATTTATCATTTACAATTATTCACTATTAGATTTATATGCTTCCATATTTTATGTAAATTCACTCTCACCTTTATTCTTTTACTGTTTTGAGTTAGTAGTGGGAAATAAGGGAATGAATGCCAATAACCAATATGAAGGAAATTTTTATTATTTCCCTAATAGGTGTCTTAACATAATGGTAATGTATGTTAGACATATTATGATCTTTCCAAATCAGATTTCATGAAATATGATTAACAAATGAAACATATTTGAATTTATAACAGCATGAAATAAGAGAATTATGATGTCTCATTGATGTTCAAGTGTTAATGATTAAAAAGAAAAGATGATTCAATCTCCTATATGTCTAAAATGTAGTAAAATAAACCATGGAAAATACATTAATAGAATAAGAAGATTTATTATGTGTTGAAAAAAATGTCACAAAGAAGATAATTCTCGATGAAAAATGAAGAGTTTGGTTAACAGGATGAAGGGAAATAAAGTTAAACCTAAAGAACCACAAATAGTTAAATATCATAAGTATATGGAAATTGGTCATTATCTGAGTCAATTCTCTAATTAATTGATTAATTTCATAAGGCCTATGATATTATAATAATTTAAGGGTACTTATTGTAGTATATTGGTTTGGGATGTCGATAATCATATTGTTATAGTTTTTATAAGTGGTATTATAGATATAAGAATCATGAATCTTATAAGGATTAATTCACAACAGTTTTTCATTATGGACTTTCAACAATATGTTTAATAATATTTATAACATAGAAAGGATAATTAATGGAATTTTTATACTTTATGGGAAAACACATGAATGAGAAAAATAAAATCTTTGATATGTACTTTATATTGAGCTAATTATAGTCAATTGTGAATATTATTTGTGGGATAAAATAATAAGTATAAAAAATAATGGTGTTAAAAAAAATTTATTTTATGAATAATTTTATTTGTGAATCAGTTCATCATATTATTTGTAATATTATAGGATCAATGAGAATTATAAATATTATTATCACATATTATTTCCATACTCTTAGAAAAAGTACATCCTACAAGTTGGGTGATAACCCACTACATTGGGAAAGGACATGGGGCATAATCCCACAACTGAAGGGTGAGAAGGGTATAGAACCACCACTAGGAGTTGTCATGAATCTGTTAGTATTTCATTTTATAAACACAAATATTTTAATTGAAAAATATTATATTGATTTTGAGAAATATATTTTAGGATAATATTTATAATTTTTTGGATTTTTATTTGATTAATGACATTTTGGGAAATCTATCATTTTGTTGGGGTATAAAAACACTTAAGTATGAAATTTGATTTAAAATGTAATATTTTTATGGAGGAGAACAATTATAAATTATAAATATGATGTTATTTAGGTCATTGTTCATATTAGTTTGGAAATATTTAAGTTGAAACTTGGATTTTGATATTAAAATTAACATGTATTCATTTCTGGTGTTATCAAAACTTGTGGTAAAATTTTCAATTTTTTTAAATATTTTAAGATATGTGGAATTATTTATTATCCTTTTTGGATTATGTGATATATTAAAATTTAATTTTAATGCTTTAGTAATGAAAACATAAAACTCATTATTGGGAGACACAAACAAGGTTGTGGTCGAAAATGATTAAAAGTTAAACTATTCATGTCACGTAAGTATATTTCCTTATGTTCATAGTGTATATAGAAGAAGAATTCAGAAAATCTAAGAAAATGATTATAAAACACATTTTATCCAGTTAAATTCATGTTTTATAAAGCAATTGTTTTCATCCCATCACACATTTATGGTTTTGTGGTGGTTAGCTTTCTTATGACCATGCTCTCTCTCAATTTACATAATTATTTACAAATTTCACCCATGTACATATTTTCACTTGTCACCAATATTCTCATAAGAGGAAACCTAGTTATTTGATATTACAGATGAACTTCTTATTTCCATCTCCCTCTTTTTTGGAGGGTTCTCAGTTAACCCTTCTTATAATGTGGCTTCTCCGAAAAGGAATTTTTTTTAATGTCAAACCCCTAATTACTAAGCACAATTTCATATTTCAAGGAAATAATTATGGGTATAAAATGTTAAACATTATGATTCTATAATATATATATCGTTAAATAATTTCATCTCTTTGATAGCTTACGATACACACAACAACAAGTTTCATTCAACAACAATAATGTATTAAAATTTTATTATATAAATGATCATGTTATAACCTTGACAATAACTCAATGGGTAAAAATAGAAATAAATACATTATTAAATTTATATGGTTTAAAATTTTATAAAAAATAATTATTATTTATCAATTGATTATAAATTAAAATAATATTCATTTGAAGGTAAAATAAATATATTTTTTAAAAAAAATTATGCATGCAATTTATTTTTATCTAAATAAATTAAATTATTTTTATTTTTGAATTATTTTTATGAAATATATATAAATTATATATTCATTAAAAAATATTATCAGAAGTATGATATAATTTCTATGAATGGGATAAGAATAAATACAATTTTATGCTACAAAATTGGTTTATTAAATGGTTTCATCGTGTTTTTCACATTTATTTTTATATAAAAAATTTATGAATTTAGAATATTTATTTTAAAAAATTACCTTAATTTTTTAATTAATAATTTTAAAATTATCTTAAATTCAAATTTTTAAAAATTTTAAAAAGGTAAATTTTTTAATGAACAGTGGAAAATGTCAATTTTCTTAAGAATTAAATTTTAAGATAGATAATTTACAAAGATACAATTTGTTTTAAATTGTTTTTAAATATTAAAATAGGAAATTATATAATTCTTAATTTAATAATGTCTATTGGAATCAATATTTTTTTCAATTTTGATATAAAATCATTTAATACTTAAGAAAACTTCTTCATTAGAAAACTTCAATATCGTCACATCTACCAGTTGTATTTTAAATTAAATTATACCAGTTCTGTGGTTAAATTTAATAAAACGGATTACATATTTAGATCCATAATATTTAAAATTATATAATGTATTCTACATAATTTTTTTTGACAATAATGATTAATAAAAACAATAAAGAAAATTAATATGTTAAAGGTGAAAATAGGATTACGAGGGGGTTGAATTAAATAAGTATGAGTTAAAAATTACCTAAAACATGTTTTATTCTTATTTGTTTCTATATATAGATTTTATATCATCCAATGTTATATAATTGACTAAATTGGTGCCTTTAGTCATGTGAAAAACAGAGATGTTGTTAATTATTTTAAAAAATTTCAAGTGTGTCCTCTCACCGACTTATTAAAGGTCACCCCTATACTATCCTATCAACACCAAAAATAACTTATTTTTAAGAAACAAAATTATAAAATTAATTTTATTAATTAAATCCCAACATCCTAGGTTCATTAATTTGATTATAAATCAATCCTAGGAACGCCTTTGGTGCAAACCTAAATAAGTTGCCCGAACAAAAGGTATGGTTCTTAGCCGATCATTTTTTATTTTTTAATCCAAATCCATTAAATTTAATTAAAATATTATGATATATTAAAAAATTATCCTAAATATACTAATATATTGTTAGTTTAAGATAATGACCTACACCCATCTACTCCTCCCTCAAATTGGAAAAGAAATCATTGATTATGTGCACGACACCTAACCGCTTCGTGAACTGATGTAATTCATTCTCTATCAACTCTTCTCACGGATATATAATGATATTTTAACTTTTATATTATATATTTATGATATAATAATACCTATATCAAATACTATCACATATAACTTCTTTCTTTCAAATCCATAGGGAATATTATAACATCTCTCATGTCCACGATAGACTAATGTATTGCGAAGCAATGTGATTCTTTTTTTTCTTTTACACATTAAATGTAATGTAAAAATTATTAATTATAGGTTTATATATTATATTAGTGAAATATTAATAATTATGGAAATTAAAAATATAATTTTCACTCTTATATTACAATCCATTGAATAAATGTTAACATCAATCATGTGTGTGATGGAATACATCCTCACAATATGATGTGATTTGTTTTTACAATATCATATGTATGGTATATTTAAGTGTATTAAAAGACATTGAATGATATTTTTGATTAATTGTAATTCTATAATGAAAAAATAACACTTACCTTTTTTCAATTATTATTTTTGATAAATGGAAACATTACTCATGTATATGTACCACCTACCGTCTTTATGACTATAAAATTGTTCATTTTATATAACCATATTTCATTGTTGGTTTTAAAACAATAATTTATATTTAAAAATATAACTATATCAAGATTTCCATTCTATATATAATAATATATTTTACCTTATTTAAATTGATAAAGATATTTTAAACATACAAGCCGATTATCATCCAATTTTCTGATGTTAAATTAATTAGTTATGTAATTGAACATGTAATGGTAAATAATAAAATAAAAGGAATAATAAAATTCAAAAAACATATTAATAAGGTAAATAATTAACTTATGTTTATTATTTAGGATGATAAGTAAATCATATGATGATCATGATTATTGTAAGGAGTTTCTTAACACAATTTCTATTCATTTATTTAAACTTTTTAATATTTATTATTTGATGGAATGTTTATATTTTTCGTGACTTTTTATTATATTAATTTTTAATAAAAAATTTTATGTGGATCTAAATTTTATACAAATAATAAATTTAATGGTCAATCCCCACATTAATGGTATGATATTTTTAAGGGTTTCATCTCAAAATAATCTTATCAAACACTTGTTTTCATTTTTACACCTAAATTATTTTTTATGGTGTATATACCACCACTTTACATATTTTATCACAAATAATTCATATTTAATTTATTTAAGTTACAACTCATTTACATAATTATTAGGGTTATGAATCAAAATTTACTAAATCAGTAAGGGTTTATACATCAATCACTATTAATCGATATTATTTATTATTGAATTTTTATTAAAGGAAATTATTTGATCATTTTATAATAAACACCGATAATTTTATTCTAATATGATTATTCGCAAAAATTTTATGTAATATTACCATTCCCCCCTACATAAAAGGGTTAAGAAAATGTTTTTATTAGAAGTCAACTATATTTCTTTTTGGTCTAAAATGATTTTCCTTATTTATCGATATTTTCAATAAAATGATTTATATAATATATGTAATATTCACCAATGATTTATTAAAACTTTTTTTAAACTTGTTTTAAAAGGGATATTTATATCCTTTTCTATTTAAGGTACATTTTTTCATTCTTTAGAAGGAGAAAATGAATATTTTATTTTAACGTATACGAAATCGATGATATCCACTACACCACAACCGTTATTTGATAATTGGTTTCCAGTAGAATCATCTATTCCTTCTTCAAATAAAACCCCAATTTCTATTTGTTCTAAATATTTTCAATGAGGTTTTAAATGGAATGAATAATTTGATATCTTTAAATTTTTTGTTTATGGGTGTAAGGGATCTCTCTGAACCACCCTTTCTTATGTGTTATAAATATTATTTCTCTAACCAACTTTCTATTTATTTAGTGTCATGAATTACTTTTAAATTATTGTATATGTATATCACATATATACTGACCTTACTCTCCCTTCATTTGATGGAAAAGTACATTCCATTTTTTAATTTCTCAAATTTATCCATTATGAATTTTCTTTTCAGTATGATACGAGGAAGGATTATTCAGACCATTTAATTTCATCGATAATTATTTTATTTATTCCCAACTATGGATTTCAATTTTCTAGAAAAATAATCATGAACATGTTATGATGTGAAAACCCAGATAATGCTTCAATGCATTGCGCAATGTTTCAATCTCATGAATCATAATATATGGGATTAGGGAGAAAACCTAATTTTTTATGATACATTATCCCCCATGTGATATTATCTATGAAGTTAGAATTGAATCATGATATATATTTATTCAATGTTTCCTGTGATTCCAAAATATAAGGATACCATGTTATTTATGTTATTATCCCTTATTAATTACTCATGATTGTAATGCCACGACCCCTCTAGACAAGAGCTGATGCATTACTTTTAATATTTCCAAGGTTAGAAGGAATGAAAATCTCGAAGGAATGATCAGTTTAGTAGTCTTGAGGAAACTAGATACATAGATGCAACTCACAATTACATTGGAAATGGTTACAAAAATACAATACATAATAAAATCTAAAAACTTCATCCACAAGAACTAAATAAATGATATCCTATTCATAACCTGTTGAAGGTAGAAAAAAGTGACATAGGTGAGCTCAAACACTCATTAAGGTTTACAAATAGAGGAATCATGAATCAATAATATTTGAATCATAAACAACTTGAGATAGGCAATATGGCATGGTGAATAAATGAAAAACGCATGCCATTAATAAATTGAGAATGAAACTGAATCCATTGATGTTGTCATAGTGAATCCCCCATGGATAGTATTAAGTTATAATGAATAAAGTGAATGATTATTAGTTGAATTTCATGTATCTAGCACATGATACCATAATTATGTTAAAAATGGTTTAGATCTATGGGTAGAAACCCATATGATTTTGGGAAACAAACTCAAATGGTTTGTCGCCAATTGATTTGTCTCATGAGGCCTACTGATGCATTGAGGGGTTGTAGCAGGCCCCACCAACCACTACATTGAAAAAAATTCTTTTTTCATATATTTAACACAATAGAAATATGACTTTACGTTATCTGTATAGAATAGAGGATACAGATTCATCAATATTTCCACAGTCAAAACAACATTCAAAACAAATAACCAATGTAAAATGGTATACATATTAGACAATGATAATATACATGATATGAGAATATGGAAATTTAAATGGAATATAATTTCAATTTAAAATTGATCTAAAACGAGTAGTAGGTACACTACATATGAAAGAGTAGGTGCACAACACTAAGCAAGTCACAACGAAGTGAAAATTGAGACAAAGCTCGTTACCACATTGTATTCAATTGAGTCGTATGACCTAAAGTTAATAACCACCAAAAGAATACTATAATACCGTGAATATAATGAGAATAATGATAACATATATCAAATGGAAGTACACCTATACAACATATATGTTATAAGAGGCGAACAATGGAAATCCCACAGAATATAAAGTGAGATGAGAAAACACCTTACAAACATTTCAGCATAGTAATGAGTGTTCCTGCGTGGGATTAATGAGAGGTAAAAGAGTATCCCATTATTTATATGTCATAAAGGTAGTATGGGGTAGGTTAGAAAACATACACCATGATTATGAATTAAAAATAAAAGAGCACAAGATAGGGGAGAGTCTTGAACAAATCCGAGAGAGAGGATCCCTTACAAAGAATGTATCATTAGATTGAGGGAAAATAAAAGATATAATTATCTGTGAAAAGAATAAATTATCAAAATAATAGTGGATATACAGAATAAAACAATTATAGGTCATTCACAAATATTTTGGGAATGAAAAAACCAATGACATAGATGTGTAACTCAATAAATGGAAATTGAGTTAAAATAACCCTTACTAAGATTATATCATTAGAGTGAGGATAAGTGAATGAAATATTTATGTGTGAAAAATTAAAATATAGAAAATATAAGTGGATATAATTATAAAATAATCAAATGATATTCACACATATTCTTGGAAATAAAAAACCAATGACAAAGAAGTTTAACTCCAAGAATGAGAAGTGAGTTAGTAAAATCCTTACCAAGATTGTATCATTAGAGTGAGGATAAGTCAATGAAATATTGACGTGTTACAAATTAAAATCCACAAAATATAATTGAATATATAGTATAAAACAATAAAATGACATTTAGAAATATTCTTGTCAAGACAAAACCAATGACATAGATTTTTAACTCAATGAATGAGAATTGAGTTAAGCAATCCCTTACCAAGATTGTATCATTATATTGAGGATAAGTCAATGAAATATTGATGTGTGACAAATTAAAATAAACAACATATATGAATATATACATTATAAACCAATAAAATGAAATTCACAAATATTATTGTAAAGACAAAACCAATGACATAGATGTTTATCTCAAAGAATGAGAATTGAGTTAAACAATCCCTTACCGTAAATCTGTTGGTGTTCTATACTCATTATTAAATACCTGAATAATGAAATAAGGATTTTTAATTCATAATTGAATAACCTATTATATATTTAATTGATTTATTATAACTTGTTTTAGTTTATTCAAGGCCTTTTTTGATTAGTTATAAGGTTCAATTTCATTGTTCGGGCTCATTTTCTTACTTGGTTTTAAAATACCAGTTCCCTTATTTTCATGTTTGGATAAACATGAAAGATGTAAATGGTTCTACAAAAATTATGTTATGTGATATTAGTGAACATCCAGCAGATTAAATGGTTTTAAATTTAATTTGGTTACTTATATTGATGTCGAACTATTATATATAACCATAGTGACAATTGTTTTTGTTAATCAGTGGGGTTGATTACAATGAGCATGTTTTTCTTAATAACTTAATACCATTTGTAAAAAAGGATTACATAAATAAAAATAGGATATATTAAATATATAATAATCTAGTTCAACCATAATACAAATGGAATCATGACCATAATTAAATATTATAATAGAAATTGATATATCGTTGTCCTTGAATGTGCTAAATTAGCACATCTCAAACAATGATTTCATTTCATTAAAATAAAAGGTGGGGAAAGGAGAGAAGATAATGAAATATAATATTATCATGAAAACATTATAGTACTTTTATGTTACTAGATTTATCATATTATTATGGGGAAGGGAGGTGAGGAAAGAAACAAAATGAAAAGAACTTAAAAAATGAATGAATTAGAAAGAGGAATTTACCTCTTGAGAAATCCTCCTTTGATAACCTCTTAAGGAGAGAGATTTTGGTATTTTGAAAAGGTTGGGAGCATTTGGACATGGGTTAGGAAATTAGGGAGAGAATTCAGAAGAATATTAGCAAGGAACAGGGCTTGGGAGGATTCAAGTGAAGATGTAGTTATGGGGGTTTTATAGTGGAGGAGAGATGTGATTTCTCAATATAAAATTCATTAGTTTATGATTTTACCACAAAACAAGGAATAGTGAGTATTCCTTGTCCAAGAATAGTAATTTATCATGTGATCCCAATCCACTTTGTCTTACATCACCAAAACATCATCAATGACTCAATAAATCCATTATTTAGCATTAATTGTAAATTATTGTATTTTATTTTTCATCAAAAAATTCATGTATTTCAGAAAAACCCCAAAAACTCACCCTAACCATATTTAAATGTGTAGAATCCAAAAATGAATCGAATTTTTTAAAAATAATTTTCTACATATGATTAATTAAATATTGAATTAAATTATTATTTAATCAAAATATATAAACAAATAAAATATCCATCTTCATTTTAAAGGTTCCTAAATTCATTTATACACTCAAGGGTATGGATACCATTCATAAGAGTCATATTAATATTCATAAGGGTATGTTAATATTCATATGGGAATGTTACTATTCATAATAGTAGGTTACTAATCACTGTATATTGAGTTTTTCTTATCGGACTCCAAATAACTTATCGATCACAACCGTGAATATCAGATTTTCGAAATTCACATCATAGAAGTGACAAAATTATTTTTAGTTGGATAGGTTATAACAAAGTGGTGTTTTTAGAGACTTAGTGATCTATGAATTCTATAATAAATTTATTTGTAAATTCCTGGGGAGTTACATTATCTCCACCTTTGAAAAATTGCATCCTAGCAATTTTATTTACTTATTAAAAAGTGAGGGTACCTTGATTATGGTGTCCATCTGGTTTTATCATCATCTTTCTCACGTAAATAGAAGCTCCATGCATTTCAACATTGATCTATAGATCCTTCAAAATCATTTTCTTTTTCCATGTAGATACACCTTGTACAACTTGGGTCATATGGGTGTTCAGAGAAAAATAGTTTAAGAATATAACTATGTATGACATATAATTTCAAAATATCTCATAAAACATAATTGTTAAGAAATAGTCAGATCAAATTTGTGTTGAAAATTTAAATCAATTATCCTTTTAAAATTTCATCAGTATGTGCTGAAAGTTATTTGTCAATAGAAAATATAAATAAGTTGCACAAGGGGATCCTTCTTCAGATGCTTTTTCAAAATCATAATATTCTTCAAAATCTCGTGATAAGGTAAAATATTTGAAAATGCCTTGATAATATTTACATTTCTAGAAATTATGACAATATTAATAAAATCGGATTTTATTAAATACAACCCATGATCCACGATGGTATCGACGTATATTGGAGGTTTTTGTATCTCAAAAAAATGATTACAAGTGATCTGTATGTTAGAACATGGTTCAGAATTTTCAGGAGATGACTTTTCAATAATCATTGCAAGAAAGTCATGGAGAAGTGATACAAATTTCATTTTATATCTTCCTCTCACATTCCTTGATATGTAATGTTATAAAACAAGGAGTTAACTAAAAGTATAGACATAGAAACTTACAATATGTTTAATGAAAACTCATAATACCTAATGTTTTATACAAGTATAGATTCCCCTTATTCCATTAGGCCCGATTTATAAATAATGACATATACTATATTAGGTTATGAAGCTCAAAAATAAAAGTGCATAACATATATTGAAATTCTATGCATAGCTAATCTCATAAATAAGGTATCTATGAGGACAAATTTACAATAAAATCCTTCATAATATCTTGTAAAAAAATTTGATTTATCCTAAGAATATTCTCTAGGAGTGTCATAACTAATAGTGTCGTAAGGCCCATTTTCGTGCACAAGTTCCTATTTAAGTCTAGCTCAAAGAGGTGTTTTCAGGTTTTACCCATAGATACATCGTGTGAGAACCGCCTCTACCTACTCGTATCCAAACATGGATGTATTTATTGAAATATCCTCATAATCTATTCAATACCAAAATACCAAGACATTAGTGTATGTTTAGTCTAAATTAATACCTTAGGGCTTCGTTCCCTGATTTATTTTTTCTAATCTTGTTTCCACGTTTTCTACTAAACTTTCACTAATACCAACTGTAATGACCCAACCCCTCTAGATAGGAGACAATGCATTACTTGTTAAATTTTAATAGTTAGAAGTACTGAAAATATTTATGGAATGATCAGTTTAGTAGTCTTGAAGAAACTAGATACATAGTTGTAACTCACAATTACATTGGAAAAGGTTAAAAAATACAATACATAATAAAAACTAAAAAGCCTATCCACAAGAACTCAATAAATGATATCCTCTTCATAAAATGTTAAAGGTAAACAAATGAATGGGGTGATATCAGATTATTAGTAAGGATTAGAAATAGGGGAATCATAAATCAATAATAGCTAAATCATAAACAACTTGGCATAGTCAATATGTCATGTTCAATAAACGAAAAACTCATACTATTAATAAATTGAGAATGAAACTGCATCTATAGATTTTTTCATAGTTAAAACCCCATGCATAATTATAAGTGATAATGAATAAACATAATTCTAATTATATTGATTCCATGTATATGGAACAAGATTCCATAATACTGTTAAAAACAGTATAGTTTTGTGGGTTGAAACCCGTCTGGTTTTTGGAAACAAACTCGAAGTGTTTGTCGCCAACTGATTTGTCTCCTTAGACCTACCGATGCATTGAGGGTCTATAGCAGGCCCCACAAGCCTATAAATCCAAATAATTTTTTATAAGTTTATTCAACATAAGAGACATATGACTTTACATTATCTGTATAGAATAGAGGATATAGATTCATCAATATTCCCACAATCAAAACAACATTCAAAACAAATACCATGTGTAAAATGGTATACGTCTTAGATAATGATAATATACATGATATGAAAATATGTAAATTTAAATGGAATATAATGTAAATTTAAAATTTATATGAAATGGGCATTAGGTACACTACCTAAGAAAGAGTAGATGTACAATACTAAGCAATTCACAACAATGTGAAAATTGAGACAAAGATCATCACCACGTTGTATCCAATTGAGTCGTATGAACTAAAGTAAATACCCACCAAAATAATCATATAATTTCATGAATATAAATATAATCATGATAAAATATATCAAATGGAAGTACACATATAACATATATATGAAATAAGAGGCGAATAATGGAAATTCCACTGAATTTAATGTGATATGAAAAAACACATTACCAACAATTCCGCAAGGTAATGAGTGTTCTTCTGAGGGATTAAGGAGAGGTAAAGGAGTATAAAATTTTTTATATGTCATAAAAGAAGATTTGTGGTGGTGATAAAACATACCACATCATTATGAATTAAAAATTAAAGAGTACAACATAAGGGAGATTCTTGAAAAAAATGGAGAGAGAGGATCCCTTACATAGAACATATCATTAGATTGAAGGAAAATCAATGAAATAATTATGTGTGACAAGAATAAACTCTCCAAATAAAAGTGGATATAATGAATAAAAAAATCATAGGTAATTCACACATATTCTGGGAAAGACAAGACCAATGACATAGATGTGTAACTCAATAAATGGAAAATGAGTTATGATATCCCTTTCCAAGATTGTATCATTATAGTGAGGAGAAGTAAATGAAATATTTATCTGTGAAAAATGAAAATAAATAAATATAAGTGGATATATAGTATAAAACAATCAAATTACATTCACACATATTCGTGGAAAGACAAAACCAATGACCTAGATATTTAACTCAAAGAATGAGAATTGAGTTAAGAAATCCCTTACCAAGATTGTATCATTAGAGTTAAGATAATTCAATGAAATATTGATGTGTGACAAATAAAAATCCCAAATATATAAGTGTATATAATTTATAAAACAATAAAATGACATTAACACATATTCTTGTAATGTCAAAATCAATGACATATAAGTTTAACTCAAAGAATGAGAATTTAGTTAAGAAATCACCTACTAAGATTGTATAATTATTATGAGGATAAGTCAATGAAATATTGATGTGTTAGAAATGAAAATCCTAAAAATATAAGTGTATATAAATTATGAAAAAAATCATATAACATTAACAAATATTCTTGGAATGACATTACCAATGACATAGATTTTTAACTCAAAGAATGAGACTTGAGTTATGCAATCCATTACAGTAAATATGTTGGTGTTCTACACTCATTATTAAAGTCCCGAATAAACAAATTAGGCTTATTAATTCAAATGTATAGAACCTCTTATATATTTAATTGATTTATTGTAACCTTTTTTACTTCATTCAAGGCATTTTTAATTAGTTATAAGATTCAATTTCACTATTTGAGGTCGTTTGTTTACTTGGTTTTTAAAGACCGGTTCACTTATGTTCATATTCGAATAAAGATGAAAGACATAAATTGTTGTCCATAAATTAATTTATAATCAATTATTGAAAATACAAGAGATTACATGGTTTTAAATTTAATTTGGTTAATTATATTTAACTCTTACTATTATATAAAACCATTCTGACAACCGTTTTTGTTATACAGTGGGTTTCATTACAAAGAACAATTATTCTTAATAACTTAATACCGTTTGTACTAAAGGGTTACAAAACTAAAAATAGGATATATTAAATATATAATTATCTAGTTCAACCATAATACAAATGGATTAATGACAATGATTAATGATTATAATAGAAATTGATAAACTATTGTCCTTGAATGTGCTCAATTAGCACATCTCAAATGGTGCTTTCATTTCATTCAAATAAATGGTGGGGAAATGAGAGAAGATAATGAAATATACCATTATCATGAAAAGATTCCATTACATATATGTCATAGGATTTTTCATACTATTATGGTGAATGGAGGTGAGGAAAGAAACTAAAAAATAACTTAAAATAAATGAAGGAATTGGAAAGAGGAATTTACCTCGTGAGACTTCCTCCTTTGAGAACATTGTAAGTGGAGAGGCTTTGGTATTTTGAAGAGTCTGGGAGATATAAGACGTGGGGGATGACCTTGGGGAGAGATTTCGGAATAATATTGGCAATGTACAAGGCTTGAGATGAGTGAAGAGAAGAGGGAGTGAATGGGGGTTTTATAGTGGAGGAGAGAGGGGATTTCTTAATATAAAATTCATTATTTTATTATTTCCCCATAAGAAAAGGAATAGTGAGTGTTCCTTGACCCATAATTGTAATTTTATCATGTGATCCCAAAAAAATTATTCTTACATCAGTAGAGCATCATCAATGACTCAATAAATCCATTATTTAGCATCTATCGTAAATTATCATATTTTACTATTCATCAAAAAATACATATATTTCAGAAAAAACCCAAAACATCACTCAAAAAATTTTTCAACATGTAGAATCCAAATATTATGTAAATTTATAAAAAAAATTATAAATATTATTAATTAAATATTTAAGTAAATAATTATTTAGTCGAAATATATAAATACTAAAAATATTCATCTTCATAATTAAGGTGCCTAAATTCATTTATACATTCAAGGGTATGGATACCATTCTTAAGAGTCATATTAGTATTCATAAGAGTATTTTACTATTCATAAGGGAAGGTGAGTATTCATAAGGGTAGGTTACTATTCACTAAATATTGAGTTTTTTTATCTAAATCTAAATTACTTTTTAAAAGCAACCGTTTATGTCATATTTTCGAAATTCATATCATTGAGGTGAAAAAATTAAGTTTACTTGGATAGGTTATAACAAAGTGGTTTCTTTATAGACTTAGTGATCTATTAATTCTATAATAAATCTATTTGTAAATTTTTTTGGTATTATAATGATCATTCTATTTTACAATATCATATATACATTTGACTCAAATTTTATGCTTACTTATCATAGTATTCCCATACTGTTCTTTTTAGATCAACCCCCAATTTTATGATTTCCCTTAGATATCCCATGTAGTTTTAGGATAGTGAAATTTTTTATGATCTCATTATGAATAATAAAATAAAAAATATATTTTTGTCTAACTTTTATGTATTAATAACCTAGTCTTATAAAGACACCAGGTATTATGATCTTTGGGTGGTAATTAATGTATGTTTTTGTTAATAATTATGTTATAATTTGTGTAAAAGGATTGGGGGTCTATATGATGAGACACAATCTTATCCAATAGATGATTGAGAAGGTTCATACCATCCAGCATCATATTAAATGTATGAAAAATTGATAGAAAATATATTCAGATAATTATAAATGTGATCAAGAATTTTAGGTCAGAGATAAAGTGTTACTCTGAATATCAATATGGAATGAAGTCATTACATTTTGGAATAATTTAAAGCTTAGTCCATGATAATTTATCTCTATTTTGATCCTTTAATGAATTTTAGAAGAGTCTTATCAACTAGGACTCCCTCCTAACCAATCTCAAGTACACGATGTGTTCCATGTATCTCACCTATGGTACCACATATCGGACAACTCGCATGTACTGGATCCAAATATGGTAGCTTTAGATAATTATAATTCATAGATTAGTATCGATATAAGATCATAGATAATAGATATAATGTTATATGAGATAATAAAACTCACATGGTCATAGAACTGTGCTGAAACCACATGTTTGAGGAAGAAACGTAGGAACCAAAAAAGGATATGAAACAAAATAATCTTCAGACTATTAAATATATGAAATGAAGTTTTGATGGTGAAGTTTCTAATGCGTGGAATAATTTAATTGACCTAATGTTTAGATATTAATTTCCCTTTTTAATGAATAAATGAATTTTATGTAATTTTTTTATAGTAAATACATGCACTACATTGTTTATTTTCAACCATTATAGCCTGTAAAATTTAATTTTCTTTAATAAAACAAATCCTTGATAATATATCACTTGTATAGTTACCATTATTATTATTATATATTAATAGTTATTATAATTTATGAATGGATGAAGTGATGGCATTGACCGGTTGGACAATACCCTATGAATCCCATTTATTAGAGATTTAAAGGGAGATGGTATCACTATGATTTTATATTAACCATGTTCAATGTGATATTAAAAAAATGAAAGAATTTCGATACTCATTACAGGTGAAGTTCAACCATAAGAATATCAAAGTCCAAACAATGATTTTCAAACCACCCCAATAATGTTTCACTATCATACAACTCACCCTTAGGGCATATGTTGGTGCAATAAGCAGTTATTCTTATAGACCCTAACATTATATTTTGTTTTTTATTTTACATTAAATTAAATTATTTATTAAATTTTATTATGACTTTTTAAATTATTATAAAATGATATTGAAATAAAAATAAAATTTTCATATAAAGAATTCAACATTGTATGTCTGATAAATATACAAGTACAATTAAGACAATCTTTTCTGATAAATTCATGAATTTTTGAAATAAATTTCAATTTAATAAAATATGATTATTATATAACATTTATTTAAATATTAATAATTGTAAAATTTTGTGAAATGAAATTTTTATAAGGGTGATAAGGCTGTTAGTATAGTAAAAAATTTTATTTTTATTAAATAAGGATTTTTATTTAAAAGGGAAAATTATCGTATTTATAAAATTAGTTTGGAAAAATAAATATTATTTTTTAATCATCATGTCAAAATTATCCAATGTTTTTTTTCTCGTAATTTTCCAAGACAGTTGAATTTTTGGTAAAAAACTATATATGTTATAAATATACTATTCATATTATTACACCATAATAAACAAAAAGAGAAGTAACAAATTTAATAAAAGGAATCCAAAAAAATATAGATTTCGACTTTATGATAATGTGTTTTTGATGCTATTTTATTGATATTATAAAACATTAATGAATCCCCCAAATCCATTATTATATTTTATGGTTTTATACCAATTTTTTATGAGCATGACTCACTTCCATAGAACCAATGTTCTTATTTTAATAAATAATATTCTTGGACCTTTTAAATATTGGTTACCACTACACTTTTGTAGAAAATATAATAAAAACCCTTGGTTTGTTTTGTATTTTTGATTATTTTATTATATAGAGTCCAAAACCAAAGCTTATAAATTAATAAATAATTCCCCTATATTTTTCTATAAATACACAACCAACATCCAACTACAGTCCAGTAAAATCCCATTTATGATGCGATTAATCTTTATATACCTCTTTAAATACTTCCCAAGCTATTCCCTAGTTATTAAGAAGATATTATCACGTTTTAGAAACACTATATCATTGTAAGGGATCTCTCTCTCTTTCTTATTTTCTATTCAAGAACCTGATTTGTAATTAGCCTTCTAAATTTCAGTTTGTTATTTTATCATTTCACATAATAAGATGTATTTTTTATGATTTTATTATTTTATTATTTTATTTTCTTATTTCATGATATTTGAGTTCATGTTTGGGTTGAGTTCTAGATGAATGTTTTTGAGTTTTGGGGATTTCAGTCTATTTTTAGCCCTGCGCACGGTTATAGTAAATAATTTAAAGAGAAAGTACGTGGCTGGTGGGTAATAATGATTTTTTAAGTTCATTTTCATATTTAATGGTCCACTCATAAATTAGGTAAATTTTAGTAAGGAAATGGAGTAATTGTGCAACCTTATTAGGTTGTCTAGGACCCAATACACGACATTAACATGGTTGGTGGAAACCATGTGTAAAGAATGTAGAGGTGTTTGTAATATTATAATAGGTGTTTAGAATAGTTGGTGCCCCATTTCTAAATATTATAGCCAAATCATGTGTGAATCTAGTGTCCTTCCATAAGGGAGGAAAAAGTTTCCACACAATTTGGTAAACAATGTGGCCAAATCGTGATACATACCACCATCAATAAAAATAGTAAATTAAAATATTTACCTTTTAGTTTTTAACCCAAATCCAAACTTCTCCCCATTTCATTTTTACATCCCCTTGGGAGACTTAATAGATTCCTTCTATCCTCCATCATTTTGGGGTGTTTCTCCTTAAATGTTCTGGTGGTATTCTCCTTAGATAAGTCTTCTCCTCCCCCATATTTCTTTTTTCTCATCATTCCTCCCTCTTTATTGTATTGGTTCAATCTCTAACAAGTCCTATGACTAGGGTTATCTTATGAGGGTTTATTTTATTCATGTTAGTGTTTTTGGTTTATCTCAGTGATATTTTTCTTCATTCTTCCAGATATTTATTATAATCTCATGTCTTTATAGTAGGTTTCTCTATCCATTTACTTTCTAAATCATGTCTTTAAATTATTGATCTCTCCTAAATTGTTTTCAAATGTGTTCGTTATGATTATAGTGTATCATTTGGATTTTTATGGGTTTTCCATGGTAGTGGATTGATAAAAAATAGGATTAAATGGATCTTCATTATTAAACCTATATGTATTAAATGAATATGAATAAAAAGAGATTGATAAAGTACCTATCAGCTAAGAAAATGGATTTGGGCATTTTAAAATGGTTTTTTACTTGTTTACAATTTTTATAATTGAGTAATGTGTTTTTAAATGTGATTGTATGGATTTTTGTTCCTCTTTATGGTTGGGTTCCAATGTGTGAACCCTTTTTCTATGTTGTTCCACTCTGTGTGCTTTGTTATGATGTTCCTTGTGTACATTTAAATTGAAAATCATGCATTTATAAGGATTTCCAGATATATTATCATGTGATATGTGTAACACCATATGTGTAAGGGGGTGTGAAAATTTAGGTATACATGCATATAAATACTATATTACATTTAATTCCTATTTTCCAAACCGTATTTTTCTCAAATGGTTTTCAAAAATTAAAAATGATTTACAAACAACA
Source organism: Viscum album (assembly GCA_963277665.1). Lineage (NCBI taxonomy): Eukaryota > Viridiplantae > Streptophyta > Magnoliopsida > Santalales > Viscaceae > Viscum > Viscum album. Next base: position 1,830,539,595 of record OY728165.1, read on the forward strand.
TCAAATAAGGTTTTAAAGTGTGTTCCCTAATGTATGGATCATTTGGTACCTTATATGTGTTTTTTTGAAAATCATTTTACTTTAATGTCCCATTTGGAACATTGGATATAATTTTTCGACATTCTCTTTGGTTTTTGAAATTGTTTTTTCTAGAAAGTTGTTTTCATTTGAAATAGTTTTATATTAGAAATGTTAAAGATCATTTGGTATGTTGGGATGTTTTGGTAAATTTTTATATAAAAATCTTGATTTGTATACTCAGTTGGACATCTGAAAGGTTTTCTATGTGATGGGAACCCTAATGGGTGTCCTACTTTGGAGACGTTCTTCACATATGAAGTGTTGGGGAGTAGTCATGGATTGAAAAATGGAATCTATGGGTTATAATTAATTTCAACTACTTGATGAACGACCCACTTTCCCATCATAATTTTATCATGGGATTCCTAGATATCATCTAAAGGTTCTAGGGAAGGTTTCTATTCATATACATATTAGATGGAATAGATCCCATTAGAGAGAGTGATAAGAAATGTGGGCTATGCCACTAATGAGGCTCGATAGAGTAGTGAGGTTGAATATTGACTATATATTTCCTTATATACAATCATATGGTTCAAAACAAGTATTTATAGAGTCACCTCTTGGAATGTTTCTAAAATAACCCTGATTACATATCTGTATGTTCCTATATTGTTTGTGCGGTAGTTTAGTTTCCAATTAATCATAATTATGCCTTGTTTGACTTGTACTATTTCCTTTTTTTAGCTTTGTTTGTTGTTCCCTTATTTTTATTCTCAATTTCAAGTTACCTATTTATTATGAACTAATATGGGTTTTGTTTCATCCTTGGATATGGGTTTTAAATTGGTTTTTGGAATGTAAAACAATTTTGGAAAGGATAGCCTCATTTTATTTTAAATAATGAAATTTTGGGAAAGTTGGGTTTTTTCATTAACATTATTAAAACCTAATTTTCAATATGTATTTTCTATCTTATTTTTATGGAATATTTTAGGAAATGAAATGTATGAAATATATGGTGCATATCTACTGAGTTTTTTTATCCTCATAACATACTTATACACTCAGCATCAATATACCAATGTTGTTCTTTAGGGTCAGGTTATAGATCATTTTCTTGTTCAGATTGTCCATAGTTCGAGTTGGTCTTGTTGATAGAGGTAAAACATGAGGTCATGTGGTGGTATGTCTAGTTTTATTACATTAATCATCGATTTTGTTTTCTTATTATATAATGTTTTATTTCTTTATATACTTTTTCATTAGTGGAATCATTCCCAACTAAGTTATGCTTGACACATGGAACTAGTTTCTAGAACTAGAGGATTTGAAATGCCTCTCAGGATATTTCATAAGATAGCTTGGGCTACCAGTTCAGGGTCAAACTATGTTGGTACATGAAAAAATGGTATCATAGAATCACTAGTTATTTCAGGTCTCAGGTAGACTAGAGATATGACTTTCAAAACTCAAGGGGTAGGTACAGGAAGTGTATTATGAACTCTTACTCATTCCAAACCTTGAATTATGAGGGGGTTGTAGAATTTCATTTTATTATTGGGATAATATCATTGGTGAATTTTTGGATAAATGTGCTTTTTGACGATGGGTGATGACAATGGAAGTGGGATGGTGTCAAATGGGGAGATTACATGGTATAACGAACCATTTGGATGCACAATGTGTGGTTAATTATGATTTCAGTGGTTTTTGTATTCTTAAATAATTGTCCTCTAAACCATTTGTATGAGTTATTCATGTCCACTGGTTCCCTATTTTAGGTGTTTTTGTTTGAATAATGTTATTTTTATGAATTTTTTAGTGAGAGGGGATTTTCAAAAATAAAATTATTTATGAAAATTGTTACTCATAAATAATGATTTTAAAACATGGTTTCATTTTAAAAGTGGACTCTTTTTAGCATTTGTGGATTTTTAAATAAAATGTAAAGTGTGTGTTTTGGGTTTATGGTGATAGTGTTTGAATGTTATCAATGCAAAGGGATATGAATGGAAAATTAAATATTAAATTGTGATTTTGTGTTCAAAATACATTTAGAAATGGGGATTAATATTTGGAAAGTGGATTTGGATTATTTTCATAAATTTTGAATAGATATAGTGGTTTTTTAAAGAGTATGTTTTTCTATTCTGTAATACATGATTTATGATCTTGGTGTTTTGGTATTGGATATCCTTTGTGATGAAATTTGGTTCGATATTAATTTTTATTTTTGTTTTTTTTGTACATATTATGACTCCTATAAAAGTCTTAATGGATTCCAGTGAGCCACTTCCAGCTATTGGCCCTGCCCATTCTCGTAGTGTAGTGGTAGAGTTAATATATTCTCAATTTTATAATTTTTTTAATTGATATTGTGATCTAGTTGAAGATGAATAATATATTGAGAATTTAAAAAAACAAATTATGGGTTTTGAGTGCTCCTGGGGCTCTGAGGGTACATGCTATCATGGGTTCATTTTTGGGACCGTATTTGGATTGGTAGAATGTGATCATCCCATCAACACTGCATGGTGGGATTCCTTGAAATGTTTTTAGGACCACTTTAATCTAATGGTTTATACCTGATGATGTGAAGGTGGAAAATGTGGTTGATATCTTGGATGTTCAGTAAGTTCGACAGATGGCTAGGGTCTACATTGACCATTTCATATTATTGGTCTCTTTTTATAAAGAGATAACATCAAATATTATTCTGAAACCTTCTATTTTTATTTGGGGTCTTTGTTAAATGAATCAGTACATAAATCCATCATCAAGGGAAGTTCTATTTTGGAAGCCCATGGATTAGTTATTTTTGTCTAAGCTATTTCTCATAGGGTATTTGGCGGTGGCTGGTAGTCATGTTATTCATGAATCACTGAAATTTTCCCCATATGGTGAGAAGTATGATCCAGAGGAACCCATTCGCGAGGAGTCTCATTTTTCAGTTACTTATTCTTGTTTATTAGAGAACCCACTCATGAACTTATAGTGAGGATAGTTTTGTAACTAGAATCCATATTTCTATAATCCTTATAATTCTTGTCAATAGTGTGGCTATATGGGTGAGTTAGATATGTTTGGTATGTTTTCTCACTAGAAAAGGAAGCACCGGTCAGAGTTTGCCTACTCATGACTATGAGAGAACATATTCTTAAAGAAATAAAAACCCTATATATAGGCCCTAGAATTTGTATCTTCAAATTACTGGTGAAATTCTAGGTGTGAGATATTTTATTCCAAGTATTTTAACCAATGTTATAGTGAGAGACAATTTATGTTTTCATTTGTTTAGTTTTTGTTTATTTTTGGGGAATCAATCTTATTTTGAAGACCATGGTACACTTTTCTTCATGAAGCCTATATATTCATGAATAATGGATATGAAAATTTTTATGGGTAACCATATTTTGGATAAATTTTAGTTTTAGGGGGTGCTTATTTTGAATGGATTAGGTTTTATTAAAAAATGAATATTGGTTTTGTTCGATATTTAATATTATATTTTTTGTCTTCCCCCGTGCTTGGGGTTTCTTGCGGTTTTTTAGGATAGTTGGTCTCTGAAATTGGGGGGGGGTCCCCACCATGGGTCTCTTTGTTGTTTTATTTAGTGTCGATCATGTGTGACATGTAGAGATAAGAGTCACACTTGGGGTGTTTGGTTTTGTTTCTCATTTTGGGATCGGTGACTTTTTAGGGGATGAATGACTTTGTGGTGGGTATTTTTCTCACAAAATTAACATGATTTTTCTTTTATTTTATTGTTTTATTGTTTTTTGATATTTTGGTTGATGATCATGTTGGGGTCTTGGTGAATGTTTTTGTGTCTTGGCATTTTCATCCTATTTTATCCCTCTGCGTGGTTAGTGTGCATATTTTGGGGAGAAACTATGAAGTTGGTGGATGAAAAATATATTTCTATTTCATTTTTTTATTTCACAGTTTTTCTTTCATGATCTATCCACGATTTATCCCAAACTATTTGGGGGTAGAGGAGTAATCATGTTGCATTCATTGGGAGTATTTTATTTGGTGCAGAGCTTCCACAAAGTAGGAGGAAACCATGATTCAAGCATGTGAGGGTGTCTATAATTTTTACATTGGTGGTTCATGGAGTTATAGTTCTCCATGGAGGTCAAAATTACATTTATTAACTTATAAAAGAAAAATGGTTCTAGGTAAAACCATAGAGAAGGAAGGTGAGTTATTCTATGTTTTTAGAATTAAACTACACTGTTGTCAGCTGTGGAGGGTCTTTTTAAATTTCATTAAACTTTTTAATTTTTTTATATTTTTTTTAAATAATGTGATGATAAAATTATGATGTTAACTAAGAGACTAAATCTTCAAATATGTAATGATAAACTAAATAAAATAGTGAAATTATACATAGCAGTATGACAAAGGAGCTCAGATCACATGAATTACTTGGGAGATTTAATCTACTAGTTGAAATGGCTGAAATATTCACATATTTTATTGAATCACACTTCAAGAGAAGACTGAAGAATATACCATTCTAGGAAATTCAATAAGAAGAGGATTATGTTTGGTAATTCATGACACCAAAACTTAATCGAACCGCTTGATAGTTGAATAAGATATCATTTGGAAATAAAATCACCATGAATTTACAAATGTAAATGACATTAAAATTTCAATAAATGTATTCAAAATATACATCAACAACTGATCTTGAATTAATGAACTTGAAAATATAAATTGAGGTGTGAACAATTAAATAGAGAATCATAAATAAATTCCCCTGAGGGATTATGACTCTAAAATATTAAAATGTATGTGAATAAATCTAAAAAAATCCAATATAATCAAATTACAAAGCTGAGAAAGTGTTATCCAATGATCAAATTGATTACATCACCAAATACACTCTTAACAGAGTACGAGAATTATGGGAAGAGGGAGGAACAAATACTATAGCATTTCTCTTCTCTCGGGCTCCTTGGCTTCTTGGACTTCACATGGATCTCCCGAGAGTCTATGCTATTGGAAAGGTATGGCATCAAATTTAGAATGCGCATTTTTTTAAAAAAAAATTCTTTTGCTGCTCATCATTAAAACACCACTGTCATATGCAACTCATCACCAACAGCTTCCACCGACTCAAAGTTGTCTTTCACTACTGCACCACAAAGGTGTGTTTTTTCTTGAACCACACATCACATTAGTTTTTCCATTGTAAATAACTCCCCTTGAGTTAGTTAAGTGAACATGGACTGGGTTCTTCCTTTTGAATGAACATGTAAAGTAAAGACCAAAATAAAACAATTAAAAACATAAATAAAGTTAATAATAAATATTTTTAATTGAAGATAATAATTTATTATAAAGTATTTAATTTAATTAATAAATTTTAAAATTAAATTTATATATTCAGTTATATTATTAGTTTTACTAATAATATGTTATTATAACTATTTTTTAAATTAGTAAGAAATTAATTATTTTATTTATTTATTAAATATTATTATAAAAGTTATGTAATAGGAATTAATAAAATATTAAAGGATTATTTAATTAAATAAGTTAGTTAAAAGAAAATTAATTCCAGAAAACATTATTGATATTTATCTTTACAATGTTTTATTAATGTTTTATTTATTTATTATTAATTTTAATGTTATTATTTTATCAAGTTAATTATTTTAATGTATTAATATTATTTATTTTAATTATAAATATTATGTTTATTATTATTTCTAAAATTAAAATATTTCTTATTTTGAATTAATTATATTAGTTTAATTTCATTAATATTAACTATTGCTGTTTGTATATATTTTATTAAATTAATTTAAGTAATAATTATATTTTATTAATATTAATTATTTTAATTTAATTAATTATTCATAATAAATATTTTATACTTTAGTTTTATTGTTATTATATATTATTTTGTAACTTATTTATTTAGTTATATTAAAATTGTTATATATTATAATTATTATATCTTATATAATGTTTTTTGTTAAATTTATTTTTATTAATTTGTTTGTTTATTTATTATTATTATATTTTTTATTATATATATCTTTATATCTATCCCCCACCCAAATATTAGCGCACAATAGGGGTGGGGTTCTACATCTAGTGAAATCCCACTACGGCCTGAGCACCTACAACTCCATACGACCAGTAGAGGATACAGATTTCTCACGAAGATGTGGTGGAATCTCTGGTTCTTTAGTGGGAGATGGAGGTGGTCCTTCATGGTTCGACCTCACAGAATTGAGAGGTCCTCCACAGCAGCATCACACAGCGAACTCTGGGATTTTCTATTTCTTCTTCCATATAATTTGTATTTGAAATAGTTTGAGAAACTCTAGTTCGAGTTATTAATCTATTTTGGGTAGAGTCTAGTTAGAATCTGTTTTGATGAAAGTGGCGGGGAATGGGTGGCGATGGCGTGTTGAAATAGGGAAAAAATCAGTTATACCGATGGGGGTGGATGGTACTGTTGGTATGTGGTCACTATAGAAAGAAATGAGGTGACGAGGGGGAAGGCATGATGAGACCGACACCACTAGAGGGGGTTGGGCGGAATAAATCGACAGCGTTGCAGGAACAATGTATCATGGTGAAGATTGAGAGTGACCGAAACTGAATGATGCTATAAGTATGAGGTTGAGACACTAATAGAAGGATCATCAGGGAGACTGACAGATACTTGTGAATCGGTACCGATAGTAGGGGGAATGTGGGGTTTCATGATAGAGAGACCGATGCTGGAGGATCATCGGTATTTGCGTTTATTCACCAATAGAATAAAAAATGATACATCAGGGGCACCGTTGGTGAGCATCGGTGGCACTGATGATGAAAAATTTAATCTGAAAATTAAAAACATAAATTACAACTTATGATTATTTAGATAAATAATTAATGATAAACATAAAACTAAAAACCTAAACTAAAATTAAAAACCAAAATGAAGTTATCTAATTAAAAAAACTAGATTATTAACAATGTTGAAATAATACATCCAAGTTATATAATTAAATACTTATTTAACTCAATAATTAATAAAATTTCATTATATTGAACTAAATTGAAATGAATAAAATAAAAGAGTACTGTTAAAATTTATTCAATATTGAGTAATATGGATTTGCATCTGTGAATCATGGAGTAACCGATAATAAAGAAAGTGTTGTGCTGATAACACTTATTCTACTGATTGTTGAAGTGGTATGTTAGTGACTAAATGAATCACTGATAGTGGTAAAAACAGACTACATTCAGGACACATAATATTTAACAAATTAAAACATAATAACTAAACATGAACTAAAAACATAGTAAATTATTAAATAGAAGAGTTAAATTAAATTAAAAGGGTATATATTATTAAATACCATCAAAAAAATTAAAATAATTAGATTGAAATAATCATTAAATTATGTTATTATTTTATTTAGTGAATATTAAAAGATAAGATGTTAAAATTAAAGAACAAATTAATTAATTGTAAATTAAATTATTAACTAATTATATAATAAACATGTAAAATTATTAAAAAAAGTAAGCATATTAAGATTACAAAAAGAATTAGTAAATTAAAAATTCTGTAAAAATCAAAATGACTAAATTAAAAATTTTGAATGCAATAAATACATAAATGGTAATAAAAGTTGATAAATTAATATATTTAATGATAGAAATACTAAAATATGATTATTTACAAAAAAGTGTAAAAATAATTAAATAAATATCTATAGACTAATAAAAATGATATGTTAAACCATGTCAAATTAGAGCCACATCAGTGGTTTTGACAGTTCACGCTTGGTTTCAAACCCATGTGGATAAACCTTGCAATTCTCTACTGTGATTCTAGTAGAGTGTACACAGTTTGTACATGGTTTGGTAAACTGTATGGCATAATAGTGTGACTTAACTAGGACTTTTAGAAATTTTAAATTACCATTTTCCTTTCTATTTTTTATCCAAAATCCACCCTCTCCTCTCCATTTAATTTTTGTGGCCCCTTGGGATCATTGGGAGTTTTCTCCTCTCCTCCTCCTTGGATTTTGGGTGCTTCTCCTTTAGGTTTTTGGTGGATTCCTCCATATATATGTATTTTCATACATATTATTTCCACTTCTACTTTTTTATTCCTCTTTCATGTCATGGTTACTTCTTTGAAAACCCCTAGGGGAGGTTTGGATTTATTTGGGTTTATTTTATTTTAGGGTGTGTAACTTTTTTCGTGCGACCTGTTCATTCTTATTATGAATTTTCATCATATTATCCTTTCATTAAGTTAAGTGTTTCCATCTGTATCATTTTTGAAGAAATGTAGTTAAATGATTGATCATTCATAAATTTATTCAAAATAAGTTCTTTATTTTTATGTTCTTTATTTTTTATTTGATATGGATTTTAAATGAAGTTGGTTGGATAAAAATGGGCATTCAGAGGATTATCATTATTATGCCTATTTTTATAAAATTTATATGTATGAAAAGTGTTTCATAAAATTCCTAGTGGATCTAAAAATAGTTTTGGGTATTTTTAAATGGTGTTTTCCACTTTTGAGTTTTAGTACAATTGAGTGAGGTTTGTGTGTGAATGTGATTAGATGGATTTCAGATCCCATTATTGGTTGAGTCCTTATGTGTAAATCCATGTGATATGGTGTGACACTCTTTTTGATTTATTACGATGTTCGTAATGTTATTATAAATTTATCTTTAGTTATTTATTTGGATTTACATATATATGAAGGTGTCATATATGTCACTCCATATGCTCATGAGTATTCAAATATTTCTATCATGAATATAAAGTGTATATTACATTTAACACCTATTTTATAGAATTTTTTTTCTCTAGAATGGTTTCCCTAAACCCCAAATGTTTTCCTAAAAAATTAAAATGTGGTTTTAAACGGTTTTCACTAATGTTTGGCCTTCTTATAAACTTTGAAGTGTGGTTTGAAAATAATATATCAAAAAATGATCATTTGGAACCATTGATATTATTTTTATACAATCAAATTGGTTTTTGAAATGGTTTTAGGGATAAGGTGTTTTCATTGGAAGTGGTTTTGGATTGTAAATTTTAATCCATGAATGGTACTTTAGAATGTTTTTTTAAATTTTTCATTGAATCTCATAATATGTACAATTGATTGGAACATCCAAAAGAATTTTTCTGTGATAGGAAGCCCTATGCATGTCTTTAGTTGGCTATGTTCCTTACATAGGTGGTGTTGGGGAGTGTGAAATTCATGAATGTTGACATATTTGGGTTATATTTAATGCCAAATATAGTGATGACCTCCTACCATTCCATTTATACTTTTAACATGGGATAATGATATTTCATCTGGTGGGTTGAGTTGTAGTTTGTATAATTGTCATAATTAGACAGAATAGATCCCCTTAGAGAGCGTGATAAGTAATGTTCCCTAGGCCACTAGTGAGGTAAGATAGCGCAGCAAGGTTGGTTATTGAATATGAATTTTATCATTCATTGGTAGATGGGTCTAAACTAATTATGTCTTGGGTAAACTATAAATTTGTTTAATACCAGACCATGATTTTATATACGTATTTTCTTATATAGTTTTGGGGTATTTTAGTTTCATGTTCTTTTTAACATTTCCTGATTTCCATAGTACTGATTCCTTTATTTCTAGCCTTGTATTATTTTTCCTAGTGTTTATTCTCTATTTCATGGTCCACTGTGATTATGAATTTATCTATGTTTTCTATCCTCCATGTGTTTGCTTATAAAATAAGGTTTTTAAAAGGAAATCATATTTGGAAATAAAAGCATCATTTAGTTTTCAAAAAGGGATTTTGGGAAAGTTGTGTTTGGTTTTTTAAATGAATGAAAACCCTATTCTCAATCTATATATTGATATAAGTGCTAGTAGACTATTTTGTGAACCAAAATTTAAGGATTCTATGGTGCTTAAATACTGAGGTATTTTATGATCATACCCTAGTTGTTCCAATTGGAATTAGTATACTTGAGCTTTTCTATGGGTTCAGGATCTGGCACAATTTCTTGTTCGAGTTTTCCCCAATGCGGGTTGTTATTATTTTTGGTAGTAACCCATGTGATCACATTGAATTATAAATAATTTCATTCATTTCTGCTGCATATTTTTTTGTCATATTTTTATGTTTATATCAGTATCTTTTTTCATTTCTTAAGTCATTCCTAATTTAATTATTATTGATTCATGGATCTAGTTTCTAGACCAGGACAATCGGGAATGCCTCCCAAGCCTTATCATGGGACATCTTGAGTGATTGGTTTTGGGTTTATCGGGGTTGTTTCGTAACATCCATGTCATTAAAAATATTCATTTATTAGCTAATTTATGTTCTAATTATTAGATATAATTTGTCCCCTCTTGTTATAAATTAAAAAAAAATATTATGCCATATTAGGGGATCCTCTCATCCTCCTCTTTATTCAAGCACATTCATTGAATTATTCCATATTATTTCCAATATTTAGTGTTGGAATATGTTTTAAATCATCCATTTTACTATACTTATTATTTCCACGTAATGACGGAGCCATTATCACTATCATTAGACCCTTCCATGAATCTTTATTTACACTCATTATGATACAAAAATTATCCCATGATATTCCATTACAAAAAAATTTCATGTGAATTCCCATCCCCATTTTACACTATTGGGAATTCACTTAGTTATACTTATCATTCTTTTATTTTGGAATTACATATATATAACACACAATACCTAATCCTGTGGTTAAAAGAGATGAAATATTATCTTATGTTTTTTGATTTATGTAAAACACAAATACATATATAGTATATGAATTTGATGGGTGTGCCCAACATTATATACAGCTCAAAGGCATTTGGTTTTGATTTTATCTCATGAGAGACCTTAGATGGTGCATGGGATGCTATCCTAAGAACACAATGTTATTATTTCTCACCAGTTATCTATGTATTTTTTTATTATGTCATGTTTTATGTTGTTTCCGCCTTCTTTATATTTTTTCATGTTATCATATTATATCATTCTTATATGTCCATGTTTTTTATTCCAACCCATTTTATTTCACCATGATATACCTCTTGATTCACATGTATTACATTCATTATGTTATTCTTTGATTTTTCCATTACTAGGATTTAAATCTCACATGGTTCTTATAAACATCACCATGTTGTATCATGCTGTAATATAAGAACCATGTGTTTTATGGGTATAATATGGATTTTTAAAATAATTTCATAGTATCCATGTTTAATGTTATTGTTCTGTGAATCTAATTTCCCAAATTCCCTAAGCCTCAAGATCTTATGGGATTATATTATGTGTTTCCCTATATAATAAATCATAAACTAAAGTGTATTAAATATGTGGGTCATTATATTCCCAATCCATATCTACTGGAAAATAGTGTAATGGTACAAAAATATACTCATTGGGAATTATATCTCCTAGATAAGTAATAACAAACTGGCATAAAAATTCTACATGCAATCTGGAATGGTGTCTCCACATGTTATATGTACATTCTTAAACATAAGAAGTAGATTTAGAAAAAGTAATAAAAAAATGAATATCTAATATTATACATTAAATTCACATTTAATAAAGTATAATAAACATGATCCCAAAATAGAAATAATGGAAATCATGGCCAACACAAGAATAATCTAATTTTTTTAAAATAATCTAAAATATTCATTAAAATATATCCATTTTAATTAATAGTCACCATCCAACCCAAACACTATAAGAGAATCCAAAAAAAGAGAAGTCTAGAATAGAGAATCTTTCCATAAGAAAAAGAACCTGAACCTACAAAAAACCACCCAATCAAAAAACATAGAGTGGTATAAGTATGGTGTAAGCCTAATAATCCAATAAGAAATCAATAAAGAGTTTATGAATTTATTTTTTCAAAAAATTCCACACACACTAGATTGTAATAAGAAATTAAAAGTAGGTTTTTATCACTTTTGGGGAAAAAATCTAGGAGCATTTGACTATAAAATCTATTTTTAAATTCAAATATTGCATGAAAATAAATAAATAAAATATTATTTTAGAATAAACTTGAATATATACTTCCTGAAACCTATTTCCAAACTATATTTAGAAAACACTATATAATTAACTCAAATTATCGAAATAAATAATCAAACAGACACTATATCTAAGGATTTAGATAAAAAAATATGCTAGTAAATAAAGCATGTATAAAGAATAAAAAATAAATTTTTAGGATTATTTGAATAAAAATTATATTATGGAGTACAATTAAACCAACCATAAATGAAACAATAATAAATTGCACACAATATGATGGAATAATACTATAGAATATAGAAGAATAAAAATCTAATATAAAAATAATGACATCAAGGAAAATGGTACTTAATAATGGGAAAATTCTACATATAATGTGATATGATCAAATACAAGCCCAAGAAAAATCAGTTTTCATCTAATTGATATTTTCTCTAAATAATATACACTCAATATTCTCGAATTAGTATCATTGATGGAACTACCTTACTATGATTCATAACACATGACCCGTGGATACAATTCTATATCATCAAGAAATGTATAGAATCCATATCTCAATCTATCACTAGAACACATAATATTTCAATGATACTAGAAAATGAGTGTGTGGAATAATCATTTACATATCATTCATAGGTCAATAATAATTCATAATGAAATTCATTGAAATTACATAAATTTGTCCTCCCTAATACATTCTTTTCACTAAATTCCCCACATTTAAACCCATAAGTATCAACAATATTAAAATTAATTAAATAAACACATTTTAAACATGTATTTAACAGGATTAGTTTATGTGAGTAGATCATTTTAAGAAGAATCATTAATATATGTTTCCTACCAGGCCTTGAATATCAAAAATAGTATTGTCTTCTCAAAATATCATTTGTAAATTGTATTCCAATAAACACTATTTATAAATTGATTTTTATAATAAAATATAACATATATTAGTAATAACCCCCTTTTAAGGTGCAGAAAAACCTTTTATCAAACACTTCAAATCATACTTCAAAATCCCATTGGAAAACATTTTGATATTAATATCATTTTGAAAACCACTTGTAAACTAATTGAGACCCCCATGTTAAAATAATTGTACCTAATAAACCATAAAAATAGAGTAAAACATCTCAATATTATTATACACAAACTATAAACATAATTAATAAATAAACACATGTGAAAAATATTCATATTCATGCTTGAAGTCCATTCGAAATGAAATTCGAACAATTACCCATCAAACATATGAAATTCCCCAATTGAAAGAAATTTTAGGTTAAAAACACTCCTATAAATATTAATACATTTGATAAATCTTCTTACAAACTAATGTAAATATATATCAAGCATAATATTAAAAAAATTAATTACAAAAACTCAAAAACAACAAGGATTCTAAGGGAAAAATCAATGATCAAAAAAACTTCCTTGGTCAAGAAAAATTGAAAACATTAATTTAAATAAAATAAAAAAAGTGTCTATAGAAGATTATACACACCCTAGGGATCAAAACCACAAATTAAATAAACAAAATACCACACATGGTTCTCCAAATATTACCCCACCACTAGATATAATTAATGAAAATATAAGAGAAAAGAAGAGTGAAAAGATGAAAAACCTTAACGAACTTATGGAAATTCATTAAAGAGGTGCACTAAAAACTAGAGTAAGAAAATAGTTATTCATCAAAGGGGTACCCATGGAGGCCTCAAAAAATGAGGAAGAAAATAGAGGGACTTAGGGTTCATATTTAGGAAGTAATAATGGTCTTTTACTAAATTTTAAAATTCGTGGCAGCCTATACGGTTCACTAAACTGTGTGCTAATAGTGTATATTTCATTGGACACACCATGGGAAACCCACAATGTTTCATCACAAATATAGTGAAACTATGTAATAACCATTGAAATAGTTCTTCAAAAACTCTATAAAAGCTTCCATACATCCATCATAGGGTTTTCACTAACCTTGAACTAACATTTTCATAGGAAAAAAATCATAAATTTTAAATAATCCCAAATGAAAAGACCCAAAACTTAAATAATGATTAAGATATAATAAGTAAATATAATAATAATAAAAATATGTCATTGAGTGATATATATGATATTATCATGAGGTTCTTACTATTGTCTTCCTAACTCATTTTACTTTTTGGATAAAATTATTATGTTATTTCAGGGTATATTATATATTCCTTAAGTTATTAAAAATGTTTTAAATTAATTCTTTTAGATTTTATAGTGATTGATTTTATATTATTTTTAATATGGTACTAATCTCATATGAGGGTATAGTATCTTCGTGGTATCACCTTAGTCCCTCCCTTCTAGTAAAAAACTATGGGAAGGTGTTCTTGAGGTCAAACAACATTATTATTCGATTTCGATGGAGTGAACCAGGTTGGGGATGTGACATTAATTATTTTTATTTTTTTATATCGATAAATATGGATGATGGGTAACTGAATACATTTATGATTAATTAGGATTATCATATTAATTACATATATATTTTTTACTTGTTGGCACATGATATGTGAAGGTTTGAGATATGTGGTGTTGATCATGTTCGATGTCGTGGAGAGAGTTCCTGATGGGTGAAACATTGTAACTATAATATTCCATGCAGGTAAGTAACATTAGAACCAATTGATATATTTCATTAAATATACATTTAATCTACAATTTTTCATTATTTATTAATATATGTTCATTTAGGATCACACAATGATGTGATCAACATTGGGGGTGAAATAGTGTTGATACTTATCTTTTATAAATGACCCAAAATATCCTTCTTGTTCTAAAACAATCTCACAATATCATGGCGTAAAACTGCAAGCTGTTTTTAAAAAAAGAACAACGTTTTATTTGATAACATATAAGACACACAATACATATCCTAAATGAACAATGAAATTTTATTAATTAAATATAAATATTATAAACTACCCATTAAATTACAGGGTTTTAATTTCATTAAATTATATAATATATATATATAGGTCCTACTCATAAAAAAATTATCGATAAATTCTTGGTAAATAATCACTCAATTTTTAGATGCTTCATTTTATGAGTCAAACACATGTTTTCATCAAAAAATATTTTTCACTTCTTTTTTTGACTGAATATTATAATTAATTTATGGATATTTTAGAAATGGTATTTTATAAAAATGATATAATATTTTAAATCAACATATAAAAATTATATTAGGACAAAAGTTTTATATTTTTATTTGGGAAGCGTGTTTCACAGTGGAAGATTGTGTGGTGAGCGAAGTGGTGAGGGGAGACTTTTGAAGCCTTCAGTGATGTCCTCATGTGGCCATTAATGTCAACCTTCTGAGGGCTCAACATGTTCAAATTTTAGCAATGGTGAGATTTATTAGGTGGTGGACACACATGGAGGATGAAAACTTCAAGGTAAAAATTAGATCAGCTCATTGAGCATCAGGGTCGATGGTGGAGAAACCTTTTCTCAGTTAGTGATGAATGGGGCATTGGAATGGTTATTATATGGGCTAAACATAATGGAAGTGGTGATGATGACTCTGAGATTAATACACATGGAGGGAACCAATTATGGTTTTCTATGGGAATACGTTCTTATGGCCATGGATGGGTGACGGTGAAACGGTCATAGCGTAAGGTGTTGATGAGGTAGGCACATGAGTCTGGTGGTGTTGTTCTTATAGTGGGAGACGACATTGTAAATTGTTGTGATGGAAAGGTTTCTAGTAGGAAGCATAATGATCAAAGGATGGTGATAAGAGTTGTGGTGTTTTAATGATTATTTGATAGTGGTATGGTTAACTATGAATGGAACAATGAAGATCCACTCGATGGAAAGGGTTTTGGTCTAGTGATCATCTGTATCAACCCAACAAGGTGTTCGATGATATAATGGAAAATATGCTATTAATTTTTTAATTGCATGGATATCCTCTATGGTGGTGACAATGTCTCTATCAGCTGTTCGTGGATGGTGGTTGTGACAATGTCTTTGTCTTGTGGTTGAGGTGTTTGTTTGTGTTTCACTTCAATTGTATCCCTAATAAACTCTAATATATATTTTATTTAATGTATTTAGAATTATAAATGTATTTTGGAATAGTTTTAAAATATCATTAGTTCATTTTTATTAAATATAACCCAATTTTGGCCTTTGTAATTAATTTTATTTTGGAATTTGGTAAAAACATTTTTATAGTTAAAAAATAATTTTTTTCTAAAAAACAAATTTCATTGAATTTTGATGAGTTGATTTTTAAATTAAATTCATCCAATTATTGAATATAATCCTCAAAATTGAATTCGTTATTTTGAATCAGGATTACTAGATTTATCAAATATTTTCCATTTATTTTTTTCCATTATGAATATTAATAATAGTAAATATTTGCTTCCGTAGAAAATGAAAAATGGGTTAACTAAGGATTAAAGTAGTATGATATATACTGAAAAGTAAGAATAACACATTACACGATTTATTTTATGAGTATATTCCATCATTAATCATTCAATATTCTAATATTTTTCCTTTTCTTTCCATTTATATATGATTTCTTCCTTTATATGGTTTTATGTAATGAAAATTTAAAAAATGTATTTCTCTTTGTATTATCAAAGATAAAATGTTAAAACAAGGATAAAAAAATAAAAATTTTGTTTTAAATAGTTTTTTTAAATGTATGTTATTATTTTAATTTAATGGTAATTAATTTATAATTTTTAGTTTAAAAATAATTACATTAAATGCTTATGCAACGTCGACACAATATTTATTCAATTAATTAAAAAATGAATAGATTGTTATAAAAATCGTAACAGTTATATAATTTGAATTAAATATTATTTTACATGAATTAAATGATTGAATAAATAATATTAGTGTTATTTGAAAGTATTATATTCAAATTACTATATTGTATTGATTTCATTATGGTCAAATTAAATGAATAATTCTAAAATTGTCATTAATGATATTAAATAAAAAATAATATTTTATTGAATTATTTAATATTAATAGAAGTATTATATTCAAAAAATTTATTTTTATATCTTTTTTTAAAAAAAATTATACATTTATGGAAACAATTTCCTTTTAAAGAATCATTGATTATCTATAAATAGGAAAAACATCATTATCCGTGTATTTTTCAAAAAGGTTTAACACAAGTTAAAATAATGAGATATAGTTAAAAACCTAATATAGACATAAAAATTATATATTGGACGATATTATTTTTACCCATACTCAAAATATCATGATGTTATATCATTTTTGTTTTTGTTAAATGAAAATCGATTGATATTAATTTATTATAGTATGTAATTCCAACAGATAACCTCCAATCACTTATAAAACAGAACATATTCTTATATTTTTTTCACACAAAGAAAGAATTTTATTTTACCAAATACCGACCCAAATACCATAATAAAATTCTTAGTCACATTAAATAGTTCTTAGTTTGGGAATAATAACAACCTTAGTGTGATTTAGGAAAAAAGAAATGGAGGTTGTCCAAAGAAGAGGGTATATCATTTAATCGAATGTTTTAGTATTATTTCATCTACTACCTCCATAAAATATTCTCCAACAATTTTGATATAATAAAATAATAATACTTTACATGATGGGATATTATTATGTTATTTTAATAACTTATATCAACCTCCTCCACCATCAAATCTGAAAAAAATATATCATTTGTGTGAACGATGGACTACTGACTCACCAACTGATGTACTTCGTTTTCCATTACCACCACTCACAGATGGTTGTAGTTATGGATTGAATCACTATATCTTATATTCAAAAAAAAATTATAATTTTTGAAATATAATATAACATCTAATTTTTTATCTTTTCATTAATTATAAATTGGTAGTGTCATTTGTGCGTACATGTGGATTACCACCTCTATGAAGTGATGTGATTGATTTTTCATAAAGATATCACATTACTATTGTATATAACATTATTTAAAGAAATAAAATAATTTTTTTCATTAATAAAATATAAAATTGTTTTTACCATTATTGTATAATGATCATTGAAAAACAGAAATGTTACACATGTGTATTTACGACTTACCATATCTATGATTGTAACATAGTGTTTTTTAATAACAACCTCTATAATTAATTATAAAAGATTAATATATGTATAAAAAATATAAGTATGTAGTGATTATTATTCTAGATATAATGAAAAAATAACCTCTTTTACTAGGGCCAATATAAAAAATCCATTTTTTACATTCAACCAAATATCCTCAAAACAAATGACATTGAATGTACCGATTAGGTAATGTAATATGTATTTAAAATAAATAAAATAAATTTATTTATTTATAAGTTATAATACCTGGAGAATATTATAAATAAATATAATAATTCATATAAGTTTATTATACTGGAGATAAAGGATATACATGATAAGTTTCCA
Source organism: Viscum album (assembly GCA_963277665.1). Lineage (NCBI taxonomy): Eukaryota > Viridiplantae > Streptophyta > Magnoliopsida > Santalales > Viscaceae > Viscum > Viscum album. The sequence goes on from OY728165.1 coordinate 1,830,558,161, forward strand.
CTCAAGGTAGTGAATTTTGTATTAATTTCCTTTTATTGATTTTTTTTAATCACCTGAAGAAATTTATTTTATATAGTGTACATACATCTCCTATACATGTTATATCCTGAACCACTTATAATTCTTTTAATTTTATCATTCAATGAAAATTATTTTATTCCATTGGATTTTACATTAATGATTCCAAGTGGTAAGGGGTTTCTTAATTAAATGTACCTTCATTGGGTTGAACTTCTACTTCATTGATTATGTTGTTCCATTAGTATGTGTGAAGTAGAATATAATTTAATTATATTGTATCTCCAATTTTTTTGGGTTTGCATTTTTCATACAAAATCACTTCGTTGAATAATTCTCATCCCAATGATACTATCTCTGTAAGATATTTCTATTATCACTGTTATTTTAGGGAGGTATTTTCCATATTCAACACCTTTTCATTTTTGTGGTGTATATATTGCCTATTTGACAAGTTATATAAAGAATATTACTATTTTAATGATATGTATTAATTTATTTTATTTCATTCTTTCATTGGATAAGGGTTTTATGTTATAATCTCATTGTTTATCAGTATTGTTTTTATTGAGTTTATGATAATGAAATTTCAAGATCTAACTCCGATTAAACTCAGGAAAATTATTATTAACTAGTAATTTATTTATAATATATATTTTCCTTTTATTTTCGTCACTTAATGTACTTAAGATACACAAATAACATTATTAATGAAAACCAACATTATTTCTCTCTTAGATCACAAATAATTTTCTTTCCCTATCCGTGTTTATAAAAATATTTTCATGAATTTTTTTAATATGTTTATATTATTATAAAAAATAATTTTATCCATGATTTAATTTTTAACAAATTTATTTAAAATGAAATCGTTTTTTCATTTACTGAACAAGTTAAGTTTTGAATTTTTAAAAAAAATGTGAAAGAAATATTTTTGTACATATACTACTTAAATGGAATTTCCCACCATCATGATATCAGAATGCATTGAAGCTGCAATTAAATTTTTACAAGGTTATTTTCAATGAGAATATTTTCCATAATATTTTGGAAAAAAAAATTATATTTAAATATGTGATTTCAAATAATTTTATTTTCCGCATGAAATATAACAAGCGATCTTTTTAAAGGAACATTCAATAAAAATGAAATTTTTTGATGTTACAGGTTAATTATAAATTATATATATATATATTTATCATATATAGAATATTTATTCAACTTTTTTAATGGTGTAATAGGTTCCTTTTGCATTTTCTTCAAATAGATGATTTATAAAAAATCAGTGATTATGATATGAGGCAAGATTATGTAACCAATTTCATTCCCTGAGTATTTCTTATGATTTTGACTTATGAATTCTAAAATATATTATCATGAACATTTTATGATGGGTGCACCTAGATAGATATCTAATTCATTGGAAAAAACTTAAATTTCATGGTACATCTTGAATGGGATAAGGGAGTTAATCTGAACCACTACGGGACTCTCTCTACCATGATATTTTCTTTTGGAAATTGTCCTTGAACTATTTCTATGTCATGTTTCATGGTTCATCTTCATTTAATAGGTTTAAAATATTTTATGACACGATGTTTGTTATGTTATGCTTCAATGTGATTACTCATGAGCCTTATTTTTTATTCAAAAAAACATATTTATTTTGATATTGTTAGTATCTCATGAATCATTGTATTTGAATCATTTATGATTCAAGTCATATAAACATCCATTCTTTTTTCCATTATTCGTAATTATGATTTATGATATTTTAAATTTTTTTCCAATTTTATTCTATTATTATCATATTAATTTTATTAAGTTATGTTTAAGGGATAATTGATATTTTCCTTGTTTACACTTTATGCCTTTTTAGCTCACCCCTTTTGTATATGTATTCCCCAAGTTAACCTATATAGTTTTAAGATCTCAAATAGATTAATTATCTCAATATATAGAGAAAAATTATATTGTTTAATTTATGTTTCACTTTGTTTTTTATATAACTTGTCTTCATAATACACCAGGCATATCGAACCTTGTTTTTATTTAATGAATATTAATTTAAAATACATGTTATAATACTTATAAAACGCATGGGTTGCTATAAACCCTGGTGTAGTAAATATAAAATAATACATTATATATTTTAATGAGGTTTTCTCCTAATATGGATGACTACATTCCCGCAGTATAGTGTTTTTATCCCCCATACACACAAAAATACTTTTATTATCATGATAAAGACACATTAAAGGTAATATCATTGAACCTAATATAATCACTAGAATGAACCAGTTTGAAACTATAAAAAACATGTTACTTTAAAGGAACAACATAAATCTTCCTGAGGAATGATTACAAATTTAAGAACAATACACTAGTAGAATAATCTGATTTGGATCTTCTTTCTCATATCCTTATGAATCACTTCTCATAGGATTCTCTCTATTTAAAATAACTATTAATGATATTTTGAAGCATTATTGAAGAGCATCATATCTTTATTTTGTGTTATTATATACTAAACAACTCTCCATGATTTTTTATTCATTTAAACAAAAAATCCATCAATATTGTTATATAAATTCACTCTTATTCTCGATCATTAAACCTAATTTTAAATAATAATATAAAATAGCTCAATAAAAAATCAACATTAATCTCCATGTGATATATTGAATTATCATAGACACTACTTCCATAAAACATACATTATTTTTTCCTTTAGTTGATGAACAAAAAAAATAACACTTATGATGTGAAAATCCTCACTACAACACAACATTATATTATGAAATAAAAAATACCATATTTACTCTCATCATCATGCAATATGGTTTTGAATTTTTCTTTATCACCCATCTCTATTATTATTGGCTTGAATCATGGATTAATTATTCAATATCATGAAATTTAATCCTTTAAAAACAAAAAATAATTATCACAATTGAATCCTCAATCTGAAAATGTTTTCCCAAAAATCTCACATTTTAAAAAATAGAAGAACATGTACATATAACATTTAATCTCAGAATAAATCTAACATATAATCCTTGAACCATTACATATTTCCAATGAAAATTTGATAAGCTTTATGTATTAAAAAACATACCATTATTTATTATATTTTTGTTTAGTAGTTTACTAATTCTTTAATATGTAATTAAAATAGACTCTTATGTACGATTAAGTGAGTGTTCTATTTGGAAGAGTTTTCCATATCTTCAAACCTTATGTTTTGGTTTTCCCCATAAGAATAATATGGTAGCTCCAATATTTCCCAAATTCTATATCAGGGACTCTACATATTAGATTAACCCTTATATATAAACCATATAAATTATCTTCGACAACCGTATGTATTAATTCCTTAACCATTGTTTATAAATATAAAACATAGAATGTCTCTTATATATCCAAATTAATGAATCTGTTCATTACTCTTAATGATTCAGTGAAGATCCAAAAGAAATTTTATATATAGAATCCTTTTTCAATTATTTTTTATCCTAAAATACAAAAAAAACCTCCATTATTCATCTTTATGTATAGTAATATAATAACTTCTCAAAAAATCGTCATACACTTTAAAATACCAATCCCTCGCATTGAAAAAAAACATCTTCCTTAATGAGTTCAACAATCACTACCTTTGAACATTTTTTCAATAATAATTTTTTATTTCAAATATGAAATTATATCCCTCTTTACCTAAGAATATAAAATTAAATTTAAAACCTCTATTTCTACACCTTATGGACACTAGATTCATAGAGATTTTGTGAAAGGGGTGGTATATACTTATTTTACAAATTGAGAAATAAACCAATCAACTTTAATCCTACAAAATCTAACATGGTGTAAAAAAAGATTTATTAGTTCTGACATAAATAATTTCTATAATATGTTCATCAAGAGATACCAACCCATTAACGTTTTTTTAGAAAATAAAATTTAATTTTCAATAACTTTAATAAAATAAGAAAATAAAAAATGTAATACATTCAAGAGTACGAATGTTTTCCCCAATATATTACTTCCAAAAAATTATAGAAATTAAAACCAAATTAGAAGTGGATATGAATCCCCAAGTCATTCCTCTGTGTTTTAGAATAATGGGATGCATGCCCATTTGTCACCTCAACCACTCAAATGACTCTTTTAGAAGTGTTTTGTATGAATTCAATCAATCTATTTCTTATATGGAATAAATTTCAACTTCAATGTTATATTATCCACCTCATCGTTTATGAAATGATATTTAATATCAAAATTGTTTGATCATGAGTGTTACAATGGATTCTAGGATAGATTTATAACATCCTTGTTATCACAACCAATGTCCATTTATACTTAGAAATTATATCTATATCCACAAGTTGTGTCTTTATCCAAATTATTTGTGTATCATCCAGGGATCTAGAAATATACTCAAATATAGTTGAAATTATTATAAAATAATAATTCATCCTAGAATTCCATGATACACATCTCCCATAATAGAATAATGCTACTCATGATGTAAACTGTATACCATAAATATTTTCATCCAAGTCAACGTCACTTTAGAATTATAAGTATAGAAATTTTTTCATCTTATAAAATAGACCATAATTAGATCTGATTATACTGTATCATAAAATATTATTTTCTTTTAAGAGATGTTACTCTATAAGATTTAATTTATATATATTCTAAAATATAACAACATAAATAATAAATGACCTTGATTTAGTAATGTAAAAAAGGTTACCAATAAATATTCTGAAAACTATCTATTTAACATTATTACATTTATCATACTTCTACAACATGGTCCTAACTTAGACAGGTTCAAACACACTTCTTGATTTGTCCATTCCAAATAACTTCAACTAATCCTTGGAATATTTTTTATAAATTGAAAATATGACAAGAATTTTAAATAACATGAAAACACAAGAAGAATTTAATCTCACCTAGGAAATAAATCTCATTTTTTTAATAATTTGAGTGAAAATTTATTCACATTAATATTCTAAATTTCCTATAAATATAATTTCATCATCATAAATAATCACAATGGCTGATCTGGTGTGAGTAATATTTAAATAAAATATTCTATTAACCTATTCTTTTCTAATATATATATATATATATATATATATATATATATACATTTTTTAAGTACTCATCCATCTTGATTTACAATGATTTTAGAGATTTTTTTGATCTATAAATATCCATATTCAATATTTATACCCTGATGATATCTATGTCAAGCATAAAACCATTATTTTTCACTATATATACTTATGTATTTATCTCACCATTAAGAAAGAAAAAAGTATAATATATTTTAAAAAAATTATTTGTATTTAAGATTTAATTTTAATAAATTTTTTTATTGTATAAATCTTATGAACTAGGGAAAATGTTTCATTAAATTAAATCTATTGAATTTTTTAGTAGCCATTGCATACAATCTCAAAATTGTTTATTATAACATGACCATTACTTTTAGCTTGTTCCTGGAAAACTATTATGTTCCACTGAGGTTATTCTCCATTGTAATAGGAAAAAGTTTCCATGTTTCTTTTTTTCAATTTGATATTTCACTTCATTCATGGAATGAATCCATTCTTTATGGTAAAAAGCAACATCAATAGTTTAGGGTTAAATATTTTAATGATTACTAGTGTGACTAGTTTCTGTGATTTAATTTCTTGTTTTGTACTTATTGATTTGAATACATAAGTGTATTATAGTAATTAATATATATTCTAAATCATTAATTTATTATTGTGGTTTTGTAATCTAATTCCCACCACTTGAATAAGATAAATATGCATCATCATCTTTATTTTCTGCACTGTCTTCAAACTGTGTAGTAGAATTAGTTGTGAAAAAATAATCCTCATCAATATTTATGGTTGATTTTATGAGTTCATAATAACATTTAAATATTATAATATCATATTCAACTATATTTTCATCTCTATTGTAGTTAAATTTATATGACCATGCATTTGGTGTATAAATAATAAAAATTATATCATTGACTTCTTAATTAAAAGTACCACCACCTATACTAGTTTTACTAATCAATAATAGACTATCAGATACTTTAATGTGTTTCAAAATTGGATTCTTTCTACAAAACATTTTAATAGGTGTTATCTCTTAATTTCTCCTCAACAATTTCTATTTTGAATAATTCTAGTAGTGGTTACTTATTTGTACTAGAAATATCATGATGATATTTCTTTGTTAGCATGGTTATATCTATATTATCAACACATATATTATTCATTTATTCCAATCCATTTTTTTATCATGTTTATCAAGATATTTTGGCATACTCAATACCATTTTCTGATCTCAATCTCTTAAATGGAAAATTAATTTTCTTCTCATCCACCATTATAAAACTTTTAGACATGATTAAATATTGATATATTTGAGACATAAAAATAATTCATGGTACTCTAGTGGTGTCATAAATTAATGTGAAAATATAATTATGGAAACATTTTTATATCCTAGTCATGGTTATGAAAATATTAGAATTCACTAGCTCTAGTGGTATTCATATTCAAAAATCGACTCCTTTTTGAGATCTATTCACCAGATTTTATATTTGAGATGTTTTATGGGTTTTGATTGTATATTATTATAAAAATAGAATGTTCCATATAGATTATTTACTAATTAATTTCTTCATACTATTTTCTTGAAGATGACAAAGTCCTCTATGAAATAATGTTTCATCTTATCTTGTATACTCATGTAGAAACCTATTTTGGATTTTCTAACATTAAACAAATTCATATGGGTTTGTATCCCTCTTGTAAACATTACTAATCCGTTTAGTCTCTTCATCGAAAAACTATAATTTTTTTAAAATTTCCCCAATTCCACCATAATTTTTTTTTCATGCATATAATAGATTATGATTGATCGCACTAAAAAATAATAAATTATTTGTCTTTATATTATTTTTCCTAATTTGATCCACAATAAAAACATTGATCTTTAATTACCCATACCTTACCAATGTAAAAACCCCTTATTCATATCCATCAACATTATTCATGAAATGAAATATATTTTTATATGTGAAGAGAATAAACTATACATAATACATGGCTTCCCACATTTTCATACCATTAATGAACCATAAAAAACATTCACCTATTATTTAAAATAAATTACTCATGAGAATTATTAGTTCTTATAAATGTATTTAATTTGTCCTGTATGAATGTAATGTATTCATATGAGATGGTACATTCTTGATCACAAATAATAAAATGTTCTTAAAAAATCTAAAAATTATTTATCACATCAATCTTCTTCATAGGATATTGAACACTATAAATGATTCTCTTCTACCATTATGGTATCCCCCTTGATTCATGATCCATTATTTTTCTAGTTAAATACATATTATATTATCATCTATAATATCTGTTTCCAAATACGCTGAAAACCAAATATCACCATGAAACCTCATTATTTGATAAAACTCTATTATTTCATTTATTTATATATGAATACATTTTTAAACATCTCTTGGGTTGATTAAAAAAAATTGATCTCCGCTTTTTACATGTGGGTCCAGTGCTAAATTTTTTAAATATTTTTTTTCCTTCTACATATGAGCATGTTTGTTTATTTCTTTAGACTTCATAATTAATCCATATTTCTAGTGTTCACAGGATCCATTTGAAATTATGATACAATTTGGCACTACTAAACTAGTTTACTTCCCTTATTCACATCAAAAGCTTGATAATTCAAGGTTTATAATATTTTTTGTTTGGAACAATCTCACCTATACCTACAATATATCTATTTTAATCATATTTTAATTTCTTTTTCCTTATGATCATCAAAAAACATTAATTTTAGCTTTTTTAACTCTTTATCCTCGAGTATGATATTAGGATCCATGTAATCAATAATATTTTCCTTCAAAATATTTTCATTTTTTATCCCCGAATAATCTAGAAATAGACTATATTTTTACTCTCATTTTGTTTAATCCTATCAGATTATTTTTTAGATGTAGATTTTCATCTCATAGGATTCCAATTTCCCTTGAACACGTGTTGATCTCCATTATCCTGGTGTAATCTAGGGGTGATTATAATTATTCACAAAAAATCTCAATATTAATTTGTAACTAATCCTTATATAAATCAATATAATCCTTATATAATTCCATAAATACCTTTTAAGATGTCTCTTTTCCAGTTTTTTCACTATCAAAACTCTCAAAACTATCAAAAATTCATTATTAAATGGATTGATTTTCTTTGAGAGATTTAGATTGAATTTTATTCCTACCTTTTGATTGGGACTACTTTAACATGAAATAATATCATTTTATAGGATTTCTGAGCAACATCGTTTGGTTTATGTCTATTCTTGATTCTCATTGGATACTTGGAATAGAGATAACAAATATTTATATAGTAAGAATATTTAAAATTTCATTTCCCTTGATACTTACTATTTTTCTTTTTGAAGATTCTTTGCATCGAGTAAATAATTTAAAAAATATATTCCATTTCATATTTTTTATCAAAATCACTATTCTTATATTATATAATCACATTCATGATGACTTTAAAAGTAATTTCCTAATCTTTATTTACATTTATTTTGAGAGTATCTCTTCTTCTCATCTCTTAATTGACTAAACAATTGAGTAGTCGATCAGTTGTGTAGTCATCAATCTATGAATTTTCATGTCATAAAATACCTATATAAATTTTTTCTAGAATTATTCTGAGTAGTTTCTTAACATATACAAATTCATTACCGTTTCTCTATAAAATGTTATTATACTAACCATTATATTAACACTAGTATATAAATCATTAATATATTTATTTAATTCTATTCGTAGAATTTAAAATTAGATTACACTATGTTATAACGTAGCTTACGTCACTTTCATTTACCCTTCATAGATACTATTATTTATTTTCTAGATCTCTTTATAAGTTTTTTAACCCATGAATTTCATCAACTCCTTTTTAGATAATGATTAAAATAATAACTTCCAAGACATTCCATTATTTTCATCATTTTTATTATCAATTAGATACTATTAAACAGTTTCTATTGAAATATTTGATCCTTGTAGGAAATAATCTAAGAAATAATGATCCAGTGGTATTAAGTAGGGTGACATTATCTTATAGTAAATGTGAAAACCATTACCATCATATTTTCTAATATTTTTTCTATTCCTTGAGCTATTTTGATCAATAGTAATGAAAAAAGATATCATTGAGAGTGAATATTTTCTAGGATACTAGTTGTATGATCATATGGAAATGTGATAAACATTGGGGGGAGGTGGATCAATGATGACACTTTCACTATTAAATAAAATAATATACCAATGGTTTGCAACCATTTTTATCGGCTACACTAATGGTTTGGGTGGTTGTTTTCTTGTCTGCCATCGGTATAGACCTATACCAACTATTATGGATGGACTATTTTCATAGGGAACCTATACAAAAGGTATTTCCAAAACGTTGTTATATAGTCATTTTAGGGTAAATTTACCAAAATTTTGGCCAAAACCATTGGTATATGACCTATTTCTAGTAGGTTTTTCTTTTTAATATCACTAACACTCTCTTACTTTTCCAGGAATTATCTTTCCATCTCATAATTTTTTAGTAAATATAAAACTAAATAGTGTATTTGATTATGAGGTTAATCTAAAATATGTATGGTTATGTCCCTAGTGTATGGTTATTCCCCCCCCCCTCCCACACAACAACACGTTTATTACAATTTAGAAGAAACTTTGTAAGAATTATCATGTTACAAACTAATATTTTATGAATCTTATTCCACTTATCCTTCTATAGAACTCTGTATAATATGTTTTGTAATTTAAAATACTCTTCATAATTATTTCAAAAATATAAAACACTTTATTCATCTTCATTTTTGTTCTTATATACTCGACAAATTTTGTTGATTTTGTTTTCAGACATTGAATATGAAAATCCTCCCCTCAATAAACTTCACTTATCAAACATTATCACTCATAAAAACTCATTTAAACATATCACATGATATATCTCCATAAGTCTATGTCTTTAATACCTATGTGATATCTATAATTATCACAAGTTTTGTTCTATAAATCCCACATTATTTTTTCCTTCTGTACATAAATACATGAAATAAACATTGTGATTGTGTTTCCATATTATTAATCATTTATCTCCATTACTCCTGTCTTGAATTCTTGTTATTATTTAAATATCATATATACTATTCATATCTTGAATAATAGGTCAATCATTCAACCACATGAAATTTATTGTTTTAATAAGTGAAATACGTCCTCCCAATTGAATGTTGTTTCAAAATATTTTTTCCTAATAATATCTTATTTTTGAAAATCGAATAACCATAATGTATCATGTAGAATCTCGAGGTAGCTTCTATATAGTCACAATGGTCCCTATATATTTCCTTCTAATTGATGATTTGATATAAATAGTAATAGGTTTAACCTTATGTATCACAATGTACCTTAGTACTTTACTAATTCTTTAATATGTATCTCAAAAAGACTCTGACATATAATTTTATGAATCTTATTTATAGTTGATTTTTACAAATTTCAAACCATTATATTTTAATTGTGTTCACTTGTGCATCAAAGTGTATATATATAATTTTTTAAATTTTCATCCTAGTAATATAATGTTTATTATGAACACATACATACAACCCTTACATTTGAACCATAGAAAACATACATATTTTTTCCACTGTCACTTTATTATTAATCAACAATACATATACACTATTATTATTCTAGATTAATTTCTATGTTACATTTTGTTATATTTAGGGATGATAATAAATAAATCATATGTAAAAAATTTAATTTTCAATTCATTAGAAACATTCAACACTAAAAAACAATATAATTCATCCCTATATCCATCCATAACAACACATCCCTAAACATTCATAGCCACGTTAAAATATTATTCCCATCTATTGAAAACAAATAAATCATCCAACATAATGGTATTAATAGTGCTTAAAATTAATTTATCTCCCCATCCCTAGTTTTGAGGATAGAACATCCTGTATATATGCATCGGAGGACATTGGATTTGATTACTCCTAGGGGAGGGAGAATATTGTTTTCCTATGTGTATTACTGTGAAATGGTTAATAAATTATATATTTTTAAGGGAATATATATGGGACCAAAACATTACATACATAAATATTACATATATTTATATTAATATTGAATTCACATTACAAAAATACACACCTCAAAACTATAAATATTTAGTTTATTTAAAAACTTGGATACATAAATAATTGTTACAGAAAATATTTCTATCATGTCCTACTAGGTTCTTCACACCTAGAATGCTTATTTGGAATAACATTATTAAGTTGTTTTTTCGTATCTCATGGAAATGGAAACATTAGAATGGGTGAGTTCAATTTCCGAGTAATGTTAGAAAAAGGATATATCAATAAATTATCATATGAATAATATAATTGATAGGGAGGTATGATTACATGAGCATATAATTTTAAAATCATACCCACCAATTCATCGATTAGAATCATGGAATACGACCTTTGTTGTTCATAATACATGAATCATAAAATAATAAAAGGTCGAGATCTATGAGATCATATCATAAGAATAAGAATCTTTTATAGAGAGTTTAATAAAATGTGTCACTTAATCCTTATAATAGAAATCATATGTCAAGGATACCCACTATGATATTTACCACATGTTATACTTGGGTTTACCGACTTTGTATCTCCTCTCGGTTTAGTTTATCCACCTGTGTACCGTTTTTTGGGATTGGGATAACTACTTTAGTACCCTTTGAGCTCATAAAAAATTAATCATTATCCATTTTATAGTATGTATATAAAGGAATCACCCATCACATAATCAATATACATTCATATGCATGCTCAAAGATCATGGACGTTTTGGATTTCATCAAAGCTTATACTGGGAAAAAGAAAAATTATGTCATTAATATTTCATCATTATAATCAATAATAATATAGTTAAATAATAAGAACTGTATCATTATATAATATACCACATGAAGCACAAGAAACACTACTGGATTTGTTTTCTAAATAAAAATACATTTAAAATGTCACTAGAATATTTCTTGGGGAAAATTCAATTTTATTTTGAAATCACTTTCCTATAATCTAAAAAATTCCATAACATTCTGAAAAAAAATTCCTTGAAAAGAATCATGGACAATTATAAATAAACATTTAAATTAGAGTAGTTTTGATGAGGGAATATCTTTTCATCCAGTATATACTAAAACAAATATTTATTTCAAACCACCAGTGAAAAATCAAAAATATCACTTTCTGAAAACAAATTGAAGATTAATTTAAATTTTTTAAATAAATTGAAACATCGATGAAAATTTCAAAAAAATAAATGGGGGATAGTAAACATATTCTTGATTTTTTTATAAATCATTTACATTATCACGACCCTCCCTCTGGGCCCGTGTCGTGACTACCCCAAGCCCGCCTTCCATAGGCCAGGGGCTGGCGACTAGCACCAATGGAAAATCCCTGATAAAAAGGAAAGGAATTGACTTTTAACCCATAAAACACTCATAGTCTGAACACAAGCAGTAGAGGAAATATGTACTAAAATAGAAAATTAAGGTGTACTGAATGTAAGTGGGCTAGTATACAAACCCAACTGAACAACGAGTAAAACTACAAGTAAAAAGGGAAAATAGCTCTTAGATTGTCCACCCGAGAATCCTACCGGAAGGGTAGGTACCGAACTCACACAACTAATCCTTATGTAAATCGCATCTAGTCCAGCTCCGAGCAGCCTCTGTCCATCACCCTCATATTCGATCACAGTTGTCTTTCCTCTGCGCAGAACACAGCAAGGTGTGGGTGAAGCCCGTGAAGGGGTGAGCATAACAATACATAGTAGGGGACCCTGAGACCCCCGAAGGTCTCCAAGAATCCACAAAGGATAAACCAAAGTAGAAAGATAAAATAATGATTTATCAACCAATCCTACTTAGGTATATACCCATACATATACCTAAGTTACCGGTCACAGTCCCAACTCCAACTCTCAAGCCCAAACACAACCCAGTCTACAAAGGAAGTGAAGTCAATCACCGCGATGATAATGCATGAAAGACATGACTCAGCTCACCTAGGTATACAACTTTCATATAGTGTTAGAGATGATCAGATGTACTCACTGATTCATCTAAGCTATCAGACCCACATAGGATACAGGACCAGCTAAGCTGTCGGACCCACATAGGATACATGACAAGCTACTCTGTCAGACCCACATAGGAAACAGGAATAGAAATTAGAACTGTTGGACCCACTGAGGGTCCCAGTACCGTAGTCATCGATGTTTATCCCACGTAGGATTCTGGTATAATATTCTTCACTGTCGAACCCATGTAGGATTCTTATATAATAGCCGTCGCAGCTAGCTCTAGGGTTTCGACACACAACACGCTCGATTATAGGAGGGTCCTCTCCTCGAGTCATGTGTCGATATGTCAATTATAATGAAGTCCTAATTTGATGTATCTCGTAGTTCTGTGTCATTATTAGAAATCCAACTCGACAGAAGGTGCATCAATCGGACGCCCGGTCTGAGAGTTATTGGCATTGCTGTTCCAGGGACATGATTGGATTTGCGCTCGATCCAAACCTGGTCATTTTCCAAATTTTACCAAAACTCACTTAGAGTATCGTAATGGGACTGCCTCTTCATGAGGGTCCCAATGCGGTAGACGGCGTATCGATCATACGCATGGTCTAGGAGAAATTCGTATTTAAGCAAATTTGGGTCCGACCCATCAAGCCCAGTGGGCTGGCGGGGAGGCCCGACCCGGCTCGGCAGGTCCGACCCGGCTGGGGGGTTGGCCCGGCCTAGAGGGGTGCACCCCACCTGCGGATCCGGGCCACGCTGTGGGCCGGTCCGGTTCGCCCGGCGGCACCAAGCGGCGCTGCCTCCTCCCCTGCGTGACCGGTTCTGCCCGAAACACGGGGCCCGCAATGCGGGCCGTGGCTCTTCCTAGGCTGCGCATGCACCCGCCGCGGTCCTCCATCCTGACCGGCCATAGTCGTCCAGTTCTTCCATGGTTGCGGGCCGTGGTATCCTCCGCACGGCGCCTGTAGGCACCACGGTTTTCCATCCCAGCCAGCAAGCGGCCGACCAGTTCTTCCAGCCGAGCGGCCCGCGGATGTGGGATGTGGTTTCTCGCCATGCTGCCGACACGATGGTGCTGGTCAACCACCACCATGGCCCATCCTGGTCGTGGCCTTCGGCTCCACAACACAGTGGAGGGCGCCGCACATCTTCATCCACCGCGGCCCTCCCCGCCGTGGTTCCGCTTTCATCGCCGCGATTCTTCTCTGGCACGGTGCGACGACACCACGCCCTTTTGACTCCACCTCTGATGTCAATCAACAATAACCAACAGAGGGGCATCGGGCCGTGTTGGTTTGGTCCGCGCCCTCCGTATTAGTGGATATCAATTGTACAACAAAGAACCAAAGAATTTATCAGAGAACGAGGTTATTATTTTATTCATTTTACAATAAACAAATCACCCTACCTCGTAGTTCGTCATTGAACGTTGACAAGTCACAGAAGGTGGATGACATGAAAGACAGACGTCATTCCATCAACGTTGGAGGGAATGTTTTTGTCGTTGGAGATTTTCTTCATAGGTTATGCCTTCCCTTTCATTCCCTGGTTGGAAAAAAAGGAGACACATCGTCATTCTTCGGTGGAAACGGACTTCTTCATCGAGAGAAAAAGTGTTCTTCCAAGAGCTCTCCCCAAGCTCTCCTAAGATTATTCCAACCCAAAATTAAAAGAATATCATCCCTTATTTTAATATTGGCATAATGAATTCAAAATAATTCAAAAACCCAATATCAATTAATTAAGTTTGATCACTTGATTAAATGCATGGAGTTGGTCAGAATTCCAAGCGACTCAAATAATTAAATGCAAGGGTGTGTTGGAACATTAATGGGAAGTCCAAGAGTTTAAAGGGGGTTTAAGGGGATTTGAAGTGTTTGAGGTCTTGTGGGCCCCACCACATAATATCCTCCCATGGGAGGTTATGTGGGTGTGGGCCCCACCACCAACTTCCCTTAGGGGATAAAACCACCACTTAAATAAAATTATTCCACACATAAAACGCAACTGCGGTAAAGGACTTATTAAGAGAATATTGGCGATGTGAGTTCATCCGTGTCCTATGAATTCAATTCCGAGCACCGGTTCAAATGATAGAAAACCCCACACGTACGTTTACTGAAAGTACCCAAACAAAACTTCAGGAATTGATTCCAGGAACACCGTGCCTCGAAATCAAGTGCCGTCAGAAACTGCAGACTCGTAAAATTCCCAAGTATTTAAGAAAAAAAATATTTTCCACAAGATTTCAAGGTCTTTACATTCTCCCCACCTAAGGGATTTACATCCTTGAGAGAAAAAACACACACTAAGGAAACAAATGGAGGTATTGGGGAGACATCTGAGCCTTCGGCTCCCATGTGCTCTCTTGGAGGATTCCGTACTGCCAGCGAACGCACACCAGAGGAATCGACCATCCATGCAGGACCCGCTCCAGTAAATCCTTAATATCAACTAGAACCTCTGTGAATTTTTCCCCATCATCGATGTCTAGCTCCCCGTGGTCGATGATGTGAGATGGTTCGTGCACGTATCACCTAAGCTGAGATGCGTGGAAGATTTCGTGCACCCAGTGCAAATGTGGTGGAAGAGACATGCGGTAAGGCAACTCGCCTACCCTGCCGAGGACCTGACAGGGTTCGATGAATCGGAGAGATAACATGCCACCTCATCCAAATCTCCATAGGACTCGTCAAGGTGAGACCCATAAGAAGAAGTGGTCACCATCCTTGAACTCCAGTGGTCTCCGTATCCTATCAGCATAGGACTTTTGTCTGCTCTGTGTAGTCTTCATCTGCTCCTAGATGATCTGCACCTTCTCCATCATAGCCTGTACCATCTCTAGTCCTATAAGTGCTGACTACACTAGGTCAGTCTAGCCTAGTGGCACTCTACAAAGTCAGTCATAATGTGCCTCGTAAGGTGCCATCCCGATGGTGGAGTGGTAGATCATGTTATACACAAACTCTACCAAGGGAAAGTGATCCTCCCAGATATTACCGAAGTCGAGGACACATGCAAGAAGAATATTCTCGAGGGTTTGAATGGTCCTCTCTGTCTGACCATCTGTCTGAGGATGGAAGGCGGTGCTCAAGCAAAGATGCGTCCCAAAAGCCTCCTGCAACCCCTTCCATAGTCGGGAAGTGAAAAGTGCATCCTGATCGGATACGATCATCGATGTCACACCATGAAGCCTTACGATCTCCTATAAGTTGAGGCATCCCAAGCTCTCTACCGATCCCTTCTCTCTGATCGGTAGGAAGTTGGAAAACGTGGTGAGTCAGTCGATAATCACCCAGATAGAGTCATTTTCTCCGGATGTACGTGGAAGTCCCATCATGAAATCCACGGATATCTCATCCCACTTCTACTCTGGGACCTCTGAGTGCTGAACCAATCTTTCTAGAACCTGGTGCTCTGACTTCACTTACTGACAAGTGAGGCATCGCGGGAAAACTCTTCTACAACATTATTCATACCCAGCCATCAATGTTGTCGTCTGAGGTCCTGATACAACTTTGCCACTCCTAGATGTACCGCTAGAGGGGAAGTGTGGAACTCACTCCACACCACCTCCTATAGTGCAACCGTTACCATGGTACATCCTCTAATGAGGATGACGTGCTCCCCACCTACAAAAAACCTATTAGGTGCCTTCCCTTAGTATATATGAGATCGCCGCGTCTCACAGTAAATGTCCCCTTATTGTGCCTTTCTGACTCGCTAAATAAGTGGAGGAGTGACTGTGATAGACTATATAAAGGCTTCTCCATCTCTATCCACAAAGGATATCGGCAACAGATCTAGCCACTCTGTCACCTCTCCTTGCAGCTGAATGCCTGATCTCCTGCTGAGAGCATTTTCTACAACATTCCCCTTCCCAGGAGTATAGAAAATCTCAAAGTCAAAGTCCTTCTGGAAAGCGAGCCATTGTCGCTCTCTCAGGATCAGGTCCTTCTGCGATAAGAGATACATGAGACTCCGGTGGTCAGAGTAGACTTTAAAACGCTGGCCCATTAGATAGTTCCATCACATCTTCAAGGTGAATACCACTACTGGTAACTTCAGGTCATGAGTAGCGTAGTTATGCTCATGTTATCTCAAATACCGGGAACTATACGCAATCGGTGCTCACTCCATCACCAGGACACACCCGAGTCCAGTCCCTGATGCGTCATAGTAAACTATGTACCCTACGCCCTCCTCTGGTAGACTCATTATAGGTGCACTGCTCAACCTCTGCCTCAGCTTCTGAAATCTCTACTGGCATCTATCTGACCACACGAAGGGTATCCAATTCTTCTTCAATGCAGAAAGTAGTGTTTCAACTCTTGAGAAGTGTGGCACAAATCATAGATAGTACCCAGATATTCCCAGGAAACTCCACACCTCCGTCACACTCCTGGGTGGCTCCCTAACAATTACTTCCCCGATATTGACCAGATACACTACAACTCCAGCCTTCGGGATTTCGTGTCCTAGAAAGTGAACCTCTCGAATCCATAACTAGCACTTCGAGAGTTTACCATAAAGAATGTTCTCATGGAGTGTGTCCAGTACTACCCGCAAATGGTAGGCATGCTCCTTCTCAACAGTCGAGAAAATCAATATGTCATTGATGAATACTACAACAAACCGATCAAGGTAAAGACGGATGATACTGTTCATGAGACTCATGAACACTGCTGGTGTGTTGGTTACACCAAAGGGCATAACCAAGAACTCTTAGTTGGCATACCAACACCTGAAGTCCATCTTCTGCACATCCTCGTCTCGAACTCTGAGCTGGTGATATCCTAACCTGGGGTCTATCTTCGAGAATCATTGTGCACCCTTGAGCTGATCAAAGAGGTCATCAATCCTCAAAAGTGGGTAATTTTTCTTCACAGTCACCAAATTCAGGTGACGGTAGTCGACACACCGTCTAAAGCTCCTATATTCCGTCTTGGAAAACAAAATCGGCGATGCCCAGGGTGAAACACTGGGTCAGATAAATCCCTTCCCCTACAAGTCCTCCAGCTATACCCACAGCTCACGAAGCTCGGTGGGAGCCATATGATATGCTGGAGAAGCTATTGGTGTTTTCCCAGGGTACATGTCAATGTAGAAGTATACCTCTCTACGAGGAGGCAGTCCTGGAATGTTTTTAGGGAAAACATCCGTGTACTGATCTACCACAACAAGAAAACTCGGACTTCACACATCAACTGCTCCGAGGATGAGACTAGCCAACTGATGTGTGATCGGCTACCCACTCCTCTATGTAAGTCCATCCTGCACTTCAAAGGCTCCCCTCTCGCCGGTGAATATGAAACTGGTCCCATTCGTGTGGATACACCACACTTGGTGCCTAATACAGTCAATCTGAGAATAAATTATGGATAACTAGTCCATACACAAGATGACGTCGTAAGGCCTCGATGCCGCTACAAGAAGATCCCAGCCGAAGCTCTCTCCACCTACAGTAAGATCACACTATCGGCACTAGTGTGTAATCGTTGATTTTGCTCCCGTAGGAGTTTATATCCATAAGGATCAAGCCAACGGCTCCATCAGAATCTCCGAGCTCCAAACGAGAGTAGTGGAAATAAAAGAATGATTTGCACATGTGTCTATAAGTACTGTAGAAAGGGTGGAGTAGACACATATAGAACCTCATATCATCATAGGTGCGCTGTGGTCGTAGGACTCCACTACCTGGAGCTGAGCCCACCTCTGTCCACCAGCTCCCTGTGGTCGGGGTGGACCTCCTGGTGGTGGTGGTGGCAGTGCCTCGAAACATCGTCCACCACACGCTGCTTGGCCAGCTCCTCTTCCACGTACGCCTGCTCCTGGCGGACCACCACAGTTGATCCCCTACCTCTGCATGAGAAGCCCCTCTATAGTCTTCTGCTCATCTACAAGGATGGTTGGGCAGTCACAATCTAGATGGCCCTGACCACCGCATGCATAGCACTCTCTGCTCCTTGTATATCTGGCCATGTCTCGTGTGCCCCGCACAACCGAACATGTATCCTGGGGTCGCCCACCTGATGGCCTGGTCTTCTTGGACCTTTGCATCATCTGCCTACTACCAGCTGTAGAAGAATCCGCTACGTGTATCCCTTTGGTGGGTCTCGCTGCTGGTGACTGCTCAGTGATAAAACTCTCTACTAGAAGGGCTTGCTCCAGCACCCTCGCATGCGTCAGAATGCTAAGGGAAATCGTCGAAGCCCTGCTCTCATGCCCGCGACCCTACTCAAAGGCCCGATCCTTGATTAATGGGTCATGTACAATATCTATAGAGTAGCGTGAGAGGACGATGAACCTCACTGAGTACTAAGCTATTGTCATGCTGCCCTACTTTAGATGAAGTAACTCCTGAATCTTCAACGCATGAAGGGTGGTTGGAACAAACTCTTAGAGAAAGAGACTCTCACAATCTGTCCAGAGTAATGATGCCTCATGATGCACCTGGAGCACCAGGATCCACTATCTTCCTACTACTGCATGCAGGATATTCGCTACAAGGATCACCATGAGGTCGGCTGGTGTCCCTACCAATCTGAAAACTCTCACGACATCCTCCAGCCAATCCTCAACCGCTTGTGGGTCTATCTCTCCCCAGACCATGGGTGTTCCCTGGCGTGGGAAATCGTGAAACACACTCTAGCAGTGTTCACTCTCTGTTGCTGGATCTGGTGGTGTCGATGTCCCAGCGGGTCGTGGTACCGCTGGTACCTCCGATCTGATGGGGCCCCACACCGAGGCCTCGTCGCTCTGTGGGATACTATCTTCTACGAAACTCGGAAACCTAGATAGCTACCTTCGTGGGGCCATCCTAAAATGAAACAAGTGCACCATGGTTAAAGTAGTATACCTAGTGAGCAGACACAAAGTAATCAGGAAGAAAACATTTTCAATGGAATCACACATGGAATCAGTGTTTTCGTGCACTGAGTCAGAGATGAAAAGTCAGAGTCCTAGTGTATGGATACGTCGGCCACCACACCAACACTGGTTTCCCAAAAATGATAAACACACCCAAAACACTTAACAATATTACTGTTAAAAGAATTAGAGTCCATGTTATACAGTATAACCAACCCCTATGATACCAACTTGTCACGAACAGTCCTCGGGGCCCATGCTGTGACTACCCCAAGCCCCCCATCCATAGGCCAGGGGCTGGAGACTAGCACCAAAGGTGAATCCTTGATAAAAAGGGAAGGCATTTCCTTTTAACCTGCAACACACACACATAGTCTGAACACAAGAAGTAGAGGAAAAAAGTACTAAAATGGAAAAGTAAGGTGTGCTGAAAGTAAGCGGGATAGTATACAAACCCAACTGAACAATGAGTGCAAGTTACAAGTAAAAAGGGAAAACAACTCCTGGATCATCCACCCAGGAATTCTACTTGAATGGTATGTACAGAACATAAACAACTCGTCCTTGGGGTATATCCCATCTAGTCCATCTTTGAGCAGCCTCCGTCCGTCACCCTCATCCTTGATCACTGTTGTTCATCTTCTGCACAGAACACAACAAGGTGCGGCCGATGCCCATGTACGGGTGAGTACAAAAATACTCCGTATGGGACCTCGAGACCCCCAAAGTTCTCCCAGAATCCACAAATGATAAACCAAAGTAGAAAGATACCACAACGAAGTATCAAAAAACCCTACTTTGGTATATGACCATACATATACCTAAGTTACCAGTCACAGTCTCGATCAAACTCTCGAGCCCAAACACAACCTAATCCACAATGGATGTAAAGTCAATCACCACAATGATAAGCGTTGAAATACATGAATCATCTCACACAGGTATAAATATTTGGTAGATTGATAGAGAATATCAGATGTAGTAACTGATTCATCTAAGCTATCAGACCTAAACATGATATAGGACTAGCTAAGTTTGTCAGACCCACACAGGATACATAACCAATTATTCTGTCAGACCCACATAGGATACAGGAACATAAGTCAGAAATTTCAGACCCATGGAGGATCCATGTATAGTAGTCATCTCAGTCGAACCCTCGTAGGATTCCGGTATAATAGTCCTCACTATCGAACCCACATAGAATTCTGGTACAATAGTCGTCGCAACCATCTCTAGGGATTCCGAACACAGCACGCTCGATTCTGAGAGGGTCCGCTCCATGAGTCAAATGTTGATACATAAACTATCACGATGTCCTGAGTTGATGTATCTCGTAGTTCTGTCTCATCATAAGGATCCCAATGCGACATACAATGCGTCAATCGGACACCCGATCTTAGAGTTATTTCCATTTCTGTTCCAGGGCCCGGTTGGATTTACGCTCAATCCAAACATGACCAGTTTCCATATTTGATGAAAACTGACTTAGATTACTACAAAAGGTCCACCTAGTCGCGAGTTTCCCAGTGCCGCAAACATCACGTCGATCAGACGCGCGTTCT
This sequence comes from Viscum album, assembly GCA_963277665.1. NCBI lineage: Eukaryota > Viridiplantae > Streptophyta > Magnoliopsida > Santalales > Viscaceae > Viscum > Viscum album. The sequence goes on from OY728165.1 coordinate 1,830,579,875, forward strand.
AGGAGACATTCGTATTTATGTGAAGTTGGGCCCGGCACATCAAGCCCAGTTGGCTGGCGGGTCGGCCCGGCCCAGCTCGGCGGGTCCGACCCAGCTGGGGTGTCAGCCCAGCCTAGTGGGGCGCAGCCCGCTGCGGACCCAGCCCGTGCTGTGGACCGGTCCGGTTCGCCCGGTGGCGCCGCCTCTTCCCCGGCCCGGCCGGCCACAGGAGGCCGGTTCTTCCCGGCGCACGCGGCCCACACAGTGGGCCGCAATTCTTACCACACATCGCCTGTAGGCACTGCAGTCCTCCAGCCCAACCGACCTTACCTGGCATGTTCGCCCAGCCGAGCGGCCCATGGTTGCGGGCAGTGGTATCCTCCACGCGGCGCCTGTCGGCGTCGTGGTTTTCCAGCCCGGCCGGTAGGGGGCAGTCCGGTTCTTCTAGCTGAGCGGCCCACAGATGTAGACCGTAGTTTCCCTCCACGTATCTGGCGCGACGACGCTGGTCCACCACGGCAGCGGCCCAACCAGGCCGCGGCCTTCGGTTCTAAAGCACGACATGATGGTGTTGTGACACTTCATCCATTGTGGCCCTCCCGACGGCATTTCTTCTTTCGTTTCCGCGGTTCTTCTCCGAAACGGTGCAACGACACCATACCCTTTCATCTCCACCTCCGACGTCAATCAACAATATCCAACAGAGGATAATGAGGCCATGTTGGTTCAGCCCATGCCCTCAGCATTAGGTGATATCAGTTGACCAATGATAAACCAAATCATTCATCGAAGAACGAGGGTATAATTTTATTCATTTAAAAATAAAAAAATCCCCCTACCTCATATTTCATCATTGAACATTGACGAGTCGCGGAAGCTAGAAGCCATGGAAGACGGATGTAATTCCATCAATCTTGGAGGGAATGTCTTTTCCATTGGTGACATTTTTCGTGGGCGATGTCTTCCATTTCATTCCCCAGTTGGAAAGGAAGCACACACGTTGTCGTTTTTTGGTGGAAACGACATTCTTTGTCGATATAAAAAGTGTTCTTCCAAGAGCTCTCCCCAAGATCTCCCACGATTATGCCAACCCCAAAATAAAAGAATATCATCCATAATTTTAATGTTGGCATAATGACTTTAAAAGAATTCAAACACTCAAATCAATTAATTATGTTGGTTCACTTAATTAAATGCATGGAGTTGGAAAGAATTCCAAGGGATTTAAATAATTAAATACAGGGGTGTGATGGCACATTAATGGGAAGTCCAAGAGTTTAAAGGGGGTTCAAGGGGAGTTGAGGGGTTTGAGCTCTCGTGGGCCCCACCACACAATATTCTCCCATGGGAGGTTCTGTAGGGGTGGGCCCCACCTCCAACACCCGCTTAGAGAATAAAACCACCACTTAAATAAAATTATGTCACACATAATTTTTATTTAATTTTTTAAGAATCCTCATAAAAATTAACTTCCACTCCCGATAAAATGAAACTACGGTAAATGTCTTCTTATGAAAATATCGGCACTATGAGTTCATCGGTGCCCTTAGATTTCAATTCCGAGCACCGATTAAAAAGATAGAAAAACCCACACATATGTTTACTAAATGTACCTGAACAAAACTTCGGTAATTGATTCCGGGCACACCTGGCCTCGGAATCAAGTTCTGTTAGAAACTGCGGATTTGTAAAATTCCCATGTATTTATGAATAAAATAATTTTCTCAGGATTTACATGTCTTTACATATATATAAGATAAATTATTCCCAACCCAGGAGAGAAAAAGTTAGTTTTCCTAAAAACAATTCTTTCAATCTTTTGATTGTTTTGAGAGATAAAAATTTGGGGAAAATAAGTAATATAGAAAATACCATATTACAAGAAAATAAATTATATTAATGAGAGATGTATCATATAATTTTTTAATTGTAATTTTGAGTGGAAAGAATCACATTAAATAACAATATTGTAACTTAAAGCCATTACATCATGTCTGAGTTACAACAATATGAAATCTAACCTCCTATATAATAAATTTAAATTTATTTTAATCATAAACCGCAACCATATTATTAATTATAATACCAAAAAATGTTTATTTATATTATCTGATCACATTTTCATTAACAATTATTTATTAAAATCGTTATTCATGGTGATGACTGTTTCATTTTTCATGCATGTTTAAGTTCGGAAGATATGGTACTTTGAATTTGATCATGGTTCCCTAATATCCATAATTTTAATCATGTTATTTATGTAATATTATTAAATAGTAGAACCATTTTTATAATTCCTTATTCATTTATTCTGTAATCATTATAATATCACTCACATATGTGGTAAAACCAATCAAATAAGGACATGTTGTAAAGAACGAATAAGAAAAAAATGATATTTTATAATCATATGATAAAATTTAAAGAAGATTTGTCTTATAAAAATTATCATATAATTATTAATAATATTTAATTTTTCAACCATCCATAAATTTCATATATTGGAAATGAAATATATAATTTTTAGATATGATAGTGTGCACGAATTCATGATTGATTCTTCCATTATATAGTGGAAAAAAAGAAATTAAATTAAATAATAGATTATATAATAGATATCATATATATTTAGTAAATCCATCATTGTATACATATAAGATAGGTGCTGGTGGAAAATGAATACATCACTATATGAAAGTGGTAGTCTGGAAATACGCATGAGCAATACATTCATTTATCATTTGATGGAATGGAGGTGGAAAATTGTTTTACCATAATCATAAAAATATTTATTTATATTTATTATACTTAATTAATTATTTTAGGATGGTTATTATAGATATATTGGGTGTATAGTATGAAAAAAAGTTGAAAGAGTTGGGTAAGATGATTACCTTTTTCTGTGTGACCACCTTTGGTTTACACATTAATCCTTCATTGGATGATCATAAGGTAAGAAAAGGAGATCAAGAATAAAGGGAAGGAATATATGATGTTTTATTATAAAGTATTGGTTGAGATATAGGGATCCATAATTTTTAATAATGTAGTATAAGAGGTTTCCTTTTATAAATGAGGGGAGGGACAGACAAGGAATAACATAAGAGATTTAAGAAATATAAATTCATTTCCAAGACAAAGTGGTACCAAATTGAAAAAAAATAAAATTTAACATAATATTGTTTTGAAATATATTTAAAAGATAAGAGTTTTAAAATTTTAGGTGGAATATTTACCTTTATCTCTTAGTTTAACTCTGTCGATAACCCTTTTTAACATTATACACACAAATAAATTTTTATTGTTTACTCTTCATTATTAACAAAAATGAAAGAGGACTCATAACCAAACTTATAAATTATTACTAAAAATAATGAATCAATTTTATATAATAAATAAATAATTTTTATAAATTAACATTAAAATAAGTACAAAAAATGCATTAAAAATAGTTTTTTAAGAAAAATGTATTTTAAGCATAAAATTGAATTTAAACCCATTACATGATTTGTAAAATATTTTAGATAAATTTTAAAATATTTTATTAAATAGTGAATATATATATTTAATTAAAATTATTAATCAATATTTATTTAGTTAGTTTTTTATGATAAATACACATTGTGCACAAAACACAATTTTCAGAATAATAACCCATTCAACTTTCAAATATTTTTATCTAAATTCCTAACCATATTATACCTAATGTATGATTTTTTATTCATTAATTACCAATATAATACATTAATATTACTTTTTAACATTGATAAATATATTTTTTTATATATAAATACATACTACCTTGAAAAATATATTTCTACAAAAAAATTGTTATTTTAATCAAAAAAAGATTTTATTAAATTTTAATGATTATTTATTTAGAATTGTGAAATAAATTTTAATAAATTAAAGAAAATTAATATATATATATTTATTACATAATTTGGTTAATCAAACTGATACCTGTCATTCCAAATTCTAGGTTATAAGTGTTATAATATATCGTGGATCCTTTACACATATGGTTTTTTGTAAAATAAGATATGAAATAATCCAATTTTATTTCAAAAAAATGAATATATAATCTCAGATAGTATCATTTTACCCCCCATATAAATATTAAAACCATTAAATTTCCATCAATTTGATGTAAACAAATGAGGGTACTTTTTCTTCATCACATCCTCTTATTCCCATTTAGCAACGTCAGAATTATGATTCCCCAAACTAATTTTATCAATGTTAATAGTATTGTTACATTGAAATTTATTTATATGATAAAATATTTCTATAGTTTTTTCTTCATAGGAAATATCATGATCTAGTTCTATAACATATGAGGTCAGTACATGTGAAGGATTAAGTATGTACTTCTTGAAATGAGATACTTAGAACACATCATGACCTTGTGAGAGGTTCAGGGGAAGAACCAAGTGATAAAATACTATCCATACTCAATTATAAATCTAAAATGGTCCAATATACCTATAAATCAACATTCCCTTGTTTTTTAATCTCATAATATTCTTCCATACAGAAATTCAAAATAGAAACTACTCACTAACAATGAATTCCATATCTCACAAATGATTTTCAACATAAATCTTCTATTGACTCGGTACCTCCTTGATGTGTTATTGAATAGATCTTACAATAAATCCCATTTCCTGAGATAGATAATCTTCTAATAGATTTCATTCAGCAACATGGTCCCAACATGTCAATTTTATGTACTTATTTCCATATAGGGCTTCATAATGATCCAACTGAATATTTAAGTGAAAGATACTATTGTAATATAATAATACAAGAGAAAGAAGTTGATCCCTAAAACCATAAATATATATATATAGGATGATTTTATCATATCCTCTAGTGTTTAAATGGTTCAATCATACTAAATATCTATTTAAAGATGTTATGTAATACTAAAAAACCTATATATCCAAATCTTTCTAAACAATTGCCCAAAATATTGAGGTAAACCTCTGATATTGATCAAATATAATATAATATGGCACTCGATGAAGCCTTACCACTTACATAACATATATAAAAAATTATTATGAAGAAAGAAATATTATATGATAGAAATTAAATTTTATTTCTTTGTGAGGTAATAAAATACAACCCAAAAAATTATGCACTTTATAAGACATGGAGAGTCCAAAGGATAAATCCTTTGTGATGTTTTCCAATTATTATATAGGTATTGGGAATGGTTGTTACATCACTTGGGATATCTTCCTCATATACATAAATTGATAACATACCAAGAACCAACATATATACTCTTCCATATCTCTCTCCATGTTATCCCACCAAAAATGGTCCTTAATGTTTCTATACATATTCATAATTCTATAATGATTATCAAATATTGAAATATTAACGTCATCCAAAAACTCCTTAAATTATAATTAAATATGGACACATACTCTATTCCTAACATTTATCATTCTATTTCAATCAAGGTCGAACTTAAAACCTTTTATCACCTTGTTTTGTAGCTCTACATATGTCTTCTATACATATTTAATCATTCAAAGAATTGATGGTTTAAAATTAATTTCATTAGGATAAAATTTCTCCCCTTACATCATGATTTCAAGGCCCAGACTTTTAAAATAAATAAATAATATATATTTTGTGGTTTTAATCATAGATAAGATATCATGATCCTTTCAAATCAACACATCATACAACATTATATCATTTCTAAGGTGGTGATATATTGAGAAATCATACTCTTTAATCAGTTCCAACAATTTTGTATAGAACACATTCAACTCATTTGGGTGAATAAGTTTTATAAATTTTTATGATCTATATATATGTCACACCTTCTCTGTAAAGATAATTCCACACAATCTTTAATAAAAATATTACCGATTCTAACACCAAGTCAAGGGTTGTGTAATTCTCTTGAATAAAATTTAATTAATGAGAGGAATAATCTATTACCATGTCATATTGAATAATTAAAATTCCATGTACATTCTAAGATACATCACTATAGATCACAATTAAAATATAGGGTACTATGAGTATAGATAAACTAACCATCCTTCCCTTCATCTCCTTTATTTCTTTCCCATTCATCGATTTGAACATGACTACCTACTATAGTGATTGTATTAGTCCATCATAATAAATTTTCACAATTTTACTATAATTTCCATTCAATCTAATAATACTATATATCCCAATCCTAGTGGATCGTTTTGGGTAATGTTTAATGACTTCCATATTAGACGGATCTACTGATATACCCTATCATATGATCACATGTCCCGAGAATGGTACTTTTATAACCATAATTCACACTTTACTAATTTATCATAAAATTTATCCTTCCTTGGGGTCTTCAACACAATTTTTATGTGATCTTCATGCTCTTCCTATATATAAGAAAATATAATAATACATTCAATATATTATTCCACAAATTGAGAGAGATAATATAGACAGAATTTAGATATTGAATCCATCAAGATAATGGGATTATTGAAAAGTCCATATAGAATCATTATAAATTCATTATGTCTATACCTATTACAAAATGTTGTATTCAGTATGTATTTACTTTTTGAGCCACAATTGATAGTATCCAAAACAATTGTCAATCATTGAGACGTATTTTAATCCAAATGGTTGGTTAAACAAACCATAAATTTGTGGTGGAGGATACATATTTTGGATCATGGTCTTGTTATGTTATTGATAATCAATACAGAGATGTATCAATCTATATTTATTATTTAAAAAAAATAACATGTTCATCTTATGGTGATGCACTTGGAAAAAAGAACCCATTATCAATATTATCCTAGAGATGATTCTTGAATTCCTACAACTAAATAAAAACCATTTTTTAAAGAGTCTTTGAAATAGGTGTAGCATAAGGTTTCAGTTTTAAAGAAATATCAACATGATGGTTTGGGTAAAGACATGATAAATCTTCTATAAATACATCGATAAAACTTCGTACAATATTATTAGCATTGATTTTCAGTTTCTCCCCAACTATATAAGATAAATACCCCATATAAATTGGAACCAAGATACATAAAGGGAATTAATTTCCATTGGAAGATCATTTTCATTCTCTCACTAATAAATGACAACATGCTCATTAATTAAATGAAATGTGACTACCATTTCATATCAATTGATATGATATCTATATAAATAGATCCAATCCATGTCCAAAATCATATCAACTTCAACTAGAGGGACGATAACAATATTTTTAGGAAGAACATACCCAAAATATTGAATCAGAGAAGAATCATAGATTTCATATGTGATCATCATACTATAAGGATTTTTCTAATCTAATTCCACTTATAATAAATGAGGTCATAATCTGATACCCATATAAAATTTTTTCGATATAAATAATTGGATAGAACTAGAGTAAAATAATATATTGACCATTATATAGTCATTGGTAAGTGTACCTTTCAACACTTCATTCTTATAACCAACATCGAAACTAATTATCAGATGATATTTACCATTTTCGATCAGATTAAGTGTTTACTTACATCAATCATAATCACTAATCCACATACTTGATAACTAGTTAGAATATTTCACATACACCTTGAATTTATAACAATTGAGTATGGGTGCTGTATTCTAGGGAGCTTCCTATCCAATCAAATAGTTATTTAACTTCTTCCCATCACTTTGGAATTTTATTTCTTGATAACCATAATTTACATAGTTAAAGATTTAACTAGTACCCTAAATAAATATTCCTCTATGTTTCTATCCAAAATCATGGTATAATTGAAAAATCATCATATTCCACTATGGTTTTTATTATAATTTCCATTAAATTTCATCATTCCTTTCAAAAAAAGAGTGTGAGTTATTAAAGTATTTGATCTCTATTTATTACTTGAAATAACATAAAAATATTTATTCATATTTACCAAATTTTATAATGTATAACACCCATCAAATAAAAGGTTTTAATTCTTCTATGAATTTACCAATAATTATTTCATAATGAATGATAATATTATAATCATACCTTTAGTGTTTTGTAAAATTTTCCTCATAGGTACTAATAGATTCACTATCCATATAATTTACCTCAAGAAAATTATTTTAATTTATCTTGTGAATAATAAGAGGAAACTACTGATTGAAAAAAATTACCTCATAAAATCCTCACATTCTATAGAGAAAATTTTGTGCTATTACCTTGTGTTCCTGAAAATATTCCACCATTAGTCTTATTCACCTTCCAAATCTAAAAATATTTTCTCTTAAATTTACAACTGGAGAATAGAAAATATATTTCCCAAGGTATGGAACTATTTATCAACAATTAATCAAACTGTGAACCCAATTTAAGATGGTGGATGTTTCCTTATGATAAACTCAGCAAGAAATTATTCCATCATTTTCATGTTTTGAAGATCAACATAATTGATGGCTTAAAAATGTTTCATAACAATAGAAAATTTATTTTTCATTCCACATCCCAGGAAAATCATTATCATATTAAGGAAATCATTTTATGTTCTGTAACATTTAGCGTTAACATAGTTTCATCTGATTCTATCCATTGAATGAAACAAAAATTCATATATAGATCAATACTAACCATAGTACGAAATCAAATAATCTACAATTATAAATCATAAGATTTCTAAATTACTAAACAGTATTTTAAGCTATGAAACCTGAATGAAAAATATTTTTCAATATTATTTTCATATAAAATACATTTTGGATGAAAATTAATTGATTAATATTCCAAATGTTTAATTGTTTTTTTGTTCTCGAAGGATGAATTGTTTTACTAAAAAGCTAAAAGATGATGAATTCATGATGAAAAAAATGTCACAACAGAAATTGAAAGGAATAGACCATGTCTGAAGGAAACAATATTCTATTCTTATTGAAATAGAGCTGGAAATATGTAGAATCATAATTTAAATTTTTAATGGTCTATTCCTGAAATGAAATTTCAAGGAATGAAGGATGTGAAGTCAATTTGTGATGAAAAACTCACTTAGGGGCATGCATCATGTGTCACAGTATGAAACATACAAATTATATTTCAATGTTCTGTTAAAACTATCAGAACATGAATATTATCCGTGGAAGGTTGTATAAGAGCTTTACCATAACAATTCACCCCAATTTTTTTTCATGGCATGAAACACTATGAAGGGATCGAGAAAGTGAAAATTTGAACAACAAAAATAATTCTATCTAGGCCTTTTTCTCTGGTACCCCCTCTCTACTTCATGATTCATTTGTAATGAATTTATTGATGAATTCATAGATGATTGAAAATTATTGAAGCCTAAAAATTAATGTACAATGGAATTTAAAGTGAGATCTCTTAATGAGGGGAAACGATAGACAAGGAAACACAAATACTACACTAGTTTTTGTAATATTTTCTTTTCATTGATATTCAAATTTTGGGATTTCTTCCTTATCATGTATCATCTTCGTTAACATATCCATATAGGGATAATTTTTCTATGTGATTGGAAGGGGGAGGTCTTGACCACAATTTTATTCATTAATTTTCTTTCTCAATTTTATAAAACACTTAATATATTTTGAAATCTGGATTCAATTTTATAATTAAAATTTTGAAATATCAAATGTAATTTTGTGGGGTTTAAATTTTGTTAATTTAAATTTCCATGGGCAATGATCCAACATATCCTCCCACTCAATTATAGTATATATGTTATGGAACATTCTTGGGGGAGTGGGGATTTAATGGTTATCACAAGCACACATGTGTAATTATAGATGGAATTATTATTTTTTATTTAATAGCAAACTTGATTTTGAATTTCCCTAAATAATTAAGATCACCACCATTGCAATTCCATGTATATGGGATGATGTTTGGAAAAATGTAATATTTAATTTCGGAATATTCTCACCATTTACATTTCTTTAAGGGAGAGAGAGGAATAGATTTTAGAATCTCTCTCTTACTAGTTTAGTATAAAACGAATAAGTAAAAAATGAAAACCATGATAGAATTATGATTGGTATGGAGAAGTAAAAATTGATCACTATTTTTATCTAATATTTTTAAATAACAATTTAATTTTGATTAGACATTAAATTTATCAAAAACCTTACCAACCCAATTTTCTTGAAATAACTAAAAAAGTTAAGAACATTTTTGTGCGCACTACACATTGGGTAACTAAATAGGTTCATTACATTAAAACAACTAGAAAACAAAATTTCTATATACTCCATAGGAAAAGGTGTGCATCAAACATGATTCTATTACTATATAGGTAATTCATCAAAACACAAAAAATATTATCCTTGATTGAACCATATTTCTAACAACACATTAATTAATTTTGATCCAAAAATTGAGTGAATGATTAAAACATTATGGAATATTAATTTCAAAAAAAATCTTTAAAAAATAAACCGTACAAATTCATGTTACACACTGAGTTTTAAATCTGAACTGAAAAATATTAGTGGAAGTCCAAACCAAACCCTTAATGACCTCAATGAAACATAGTTCTCTAAACAATAAAATCAACCGACTATTCCTAAATTAAAAAAAGTCAGTTGTAAATTAACATGATTCAAAAGATTCCATAACTTCTTGGTCTTACTACAGTATACTAGAATAGACATATCCAATAGTTAACTTATTCCATCTCAAAATTTAAACCCAGATGTCTTACTAAAGATAAAGTTATGTTAATAGAGTTACTATTCTCAATTGAGGGGGAAACTATTGAATGGTTTTATAATCTACATGTAGGATATTTCAATGATTGTGATGCTCTAAAAATATTATTTATGTTGATATTGTTCCCCAAATATAGGATCATAGTGATGAAAAATGAGATCAACAATATCCTACAATCAACTAGAGTGAATCTTAAATAATAGTGAGAGATGTTCAAGAAGCTCTTTTCCATCTACCCACATCAAACCGTGGAGTAACATCACTTAATTGTGTTATTCTACAAATTCTTAATCAATAATGACTATAATCTACATGATGTATCATCTATTGTATACATGATAGAAAGGATTGAAATTGGATGCTAGAAGTCTGATTGGAAAATTTTCATGTAACTTATAATTTTTTTTAAAAAGTTATATGTAGAAGTGGTATTCATGAGGAGGAGATTTGGGATTAATCATATCTACATGAAACAAAATTTGATGAACTAACCAGTTCATTATGAAAAATGTCTATGAATAAAGTATGTAAATAACAAGGTATGCCATAGATTTGTAGTTTATGATCATCACCTAATAATTATACACAATAGTGTTCTGAAGTACATAGAATAGAATGTTGTTCATCATGCACTAAACAGAGGAAATTCCAGTAAGATCAACAATAGAATGATAGACCATAGGCATAATTGATACTCATAAAAATCATGATAAACTATTTTTTCAGAAAAAAATATCACCTTCCATTTCATCAACAAAATTATAAAAACCCAACACCATTTCAAAAACCCAAATAATAGTGCTACCAACCACAAACCTAACAACAACCAATTTTATAGAAAAAATATATTTAATAAGACTCCAAACAATTCCCCATCAACTAAAAAAATTAAGTTGTTTTCAAATTTTCAGGACTATAATATAAGATGGATAATATCGAAAGCTGATTTGGAATTCATCTTTACATACTAACCAAGTATCCTTGGAAACTGAAAGCCTAAAATACCTCAAATACCATGGATTATGTAACAATGATTATAAAATGAAGTGAAATAAAGATTTAGAATCCTAAAAATGAAAATTCAACTGAAACCAAAATAATGAAAGGTTAAAAATTATTAGAAAAAATATAATGATCATCCAATTAAACCTTAAAAAGAATATAAGAAGAATCGATAAGTTTGGACCATGTTTAAGAAGGAATTAGATGAAACTCCCCTGCATAGGAAACACAGGGAAAAGAAGGATAATCTAGAATAATTTTCTTGCATATAAATTTGTTCAATGAAGGTAGAGGAAGGAAAATCGTCAATGAGAGATTCATAAAACATTTAAAAATGATGAAATCAGTATCCCTCTCCTAGAATCCATATGATATATTCCAATAATTCACAAATTTATCATATAAAGTTTCACCAAAATTATATAACTAAATGGAAATGTTAAAATAATATTATGTAAAATAATATCAATGATGATTAAACCGTTTTACCAACATGGGATATATAATATTTACTCATAAAATTATGTGGACAAATTTTTATAGTACACTTATATATCTTCACCATGAAATTAGACAGAGTACTGGTCTATTAAAAAATTATTATATAAATACCGTTACTGAATACAATAATTTTTTTTAAGATTAATGAAGGAACAGTTATAATGGATCTCAGAGATAGCTTACTAAACATAAAAATTATTGACTCGATGAAACATCCTTCATGAAATCAGTCACCTTTCACAATATCCCATGATGTGTGTGAAAAACAGATTGAATATTCCAAAGTGATTTGTGAATTATTTTCCTAAAGATAAAAATTATCATTCATGAAATCCCAATACTCAAAAACATGAAAATCCTGATTTTATGTTAGAAAAAGAGGTAGAATTTGATTTCAATTAGTATTTATTAAAAGAATATTACTTGATACAATATATTCAATATTTATAAGTAGGTAACCTAATTTCTATTTCGTCTCATTAAGAAACCCCATGTCTAGTGTTAAAACCACTATAATGTTTTTAATGTATTTATACCTCATAGAAGGAGATAGATTATTAGTGATCTGTTAGTCATAATTTGATTTTTTATTATATATTTTCTCAACAGATCAATATCTGAAATATACTTCTATGGTGGGTATAGTGTGTAAAAACGTGGTTATTGAGATGTTGGATGGAATACATGGGAATGATGTTTTTCTTTAATGATTTCAATAAAATTCCCCATGTAACCCATTCCATAGACATGAGGTTTTAGATCCAAACTATCAACATGAGACATCAGATCCAAACCAGAGGAACGAGATATCAGATGGAAAACATTGTCATGAGACATCATATATTTACCATAGAAATGATATATTAGATCTATTCAATAAGACTAAGATCGTTCTCGAATTTCCAAAGTGGGAGGGAATCATATTCAAAAAGAATAATGGATGATGAGACACGAAGAGTACGAAATTTGAATAGAGATCAATCCACTTTAAATATGACAATTCTTTATTGATTGTTTAAAATTTCATAAATCATGAAGTAGTAATGATACAAGAAGGAGTTCATGGAAGAGAGAAAAATATGAATTTATAGTCTTCCTATCACATACCATCGATGTGAGAATTATCATATGATTTTTTGGAAAAACCCCCATTGGCATGGATTCTAACACGGATTCATTTAATAAATTATTGGAATCATTAATGCATTAGATGTAGAGTTCTATCTGAGGAAGACTAGAGTTGCTAAGCTTTTCAGAATGATGAATCAAATGAGCTTCTAACATCGACACATTTGATGGAAAACTAATGGAAATCCCTTAGTGTGACATTAATTCCAATCCATTAGAAAATTTGAAGTTACTGATTCATCAAAAATGCTTGAAACCAATAAATTATTTGGTAAATAACATCAGAATGACTAGAGTTGAGGAAACTGATTCATTTACCTGAGCATAGATAGAAGGGGGGGTGGGGGTCATATTTATTATTTGAATTTTTCAATAGGTCTAAGAAAATGTATGTATTGTACCATCCTAATAAGGAAGAAATATAAAATGTGATCAATTTTTTGGTTTCACTAGAGTGGGTTGAAGGTGTAATAAGTCTAAAAAAGTTTCAAAATGTAGTGAAACATATTCAGTTGACATAGATCATAGGAGAATGAAATAATTTTACGCTTTTTATTATTTAGTGATTTGGAAGAAATTTGATGATGGATTATGTTTCAGTTGGGTTAAAACAAGATGATGCAGAGTCAAAAGTTTTGATGTTATGATCCATCATACGAGTATTCCATAATAATGTCCATCAAAATAATTTTCTATAATAATTCCTATTGGACTGGGTCAAGGCTAAAAGAACAATAAATGTCACTAAAAAATTAATATAATACTCAAATGATTAGACTAAATAATTTATTTACATTAAAATAATTATGAATTTTAGAAAATATTCACCAAGATAAAAGTACCTCTTAGAAGTTTTGATAATTTTTTAAGTAGTCAAAAAAATATCAAACCATCATGAGATTTAGATAAGTAAATATTTAATTGATTGGGATAAAGAATTGGTTTTTCATCCTTTTTCCATTTCGGGAACCAATAAATAAGGTGTATAGTACATTCATACATTACAAATATTTTTGTGTAAAAGGATAATGATCTGAATATTTTGTCATAGGTATTCAGATCCCAACCCGAGTTTTTTTTAATGTTGATGTTGATAACATCAGTATAACTCCCATCAAATCATGTCTACTAGAGAGAGATCCACTAGAGAGAGTTCCATCAATGTAATCCCATTAGAGTGATTCCATTGAAGAGAATACCATTGGAGTATGTTCCATCAGAGTGAGTCCATCATTGTGAGTCCATTAGAGAAACATACATCGAAGTGAGTTCCCTCAAATGGAGTTCCATTGTATGAATAAATTGAGAGTTTCCAATTCATTTTGAACTCAGTTGAAGCAGGAAGAGAAGAATCATAATGAGAGAGAACATGACTGGATGGATACCATTAGAAAGTGGTTACAAAATGAAGACCAAATACGATTGAATTTTTATTATTATGTTTTAGTGTAGGATTTTAGGAGAGATTAAAATTGAGGATATTCATTTTTTTGAAGATATAGAGGATGTTTTAATAACAAAACGTTCTTAATAGAATTATTTAAGTTCATTATGTTTTTTCATAGGTAATGATTGGTTTACCTTACATGTTGAGGAAGTGGATAAATTTATGAAGTGAATTAGAAAATAAGAACATAGATGCTTTTAGTTATCGATTCATACCCATTACAAAAAATTCTTGTTTTCTAGAGTGTATAAATATGTGTGGGAAAATGGATACGAATACGATTGTTGGGGGTATAACCAACAATAGAAAAAAAGTTTTCGACTGGGTTTTAGAAATATATTCTTCTTTTCCCTTTTCATTCAAATAATAATATAGTAAATAAATCTATATTAGTGGTACTATCCAACACAACCGGATTAGGTATTTGTATCCAACCCTGAAAATACCTTTTGATGCTTTATATTTATATTTATTTCATAATAAGGATAGGATATGGACTTTAGTTGAGTTAATCATAAATCTAACACATTTCATAGGTAGATTATGTTTTGTAAAATACATTAATAAACTTTGTTATAAAATGAAAAGGCCACCACTAATCCCCCCCACTCTCAATGGTCTTGATCCCACTTTAGAACATTAATTGATATCAGAGTGTAGGTTCTTTTAAAATATCCGTCTCTGATAGTGGTGATTTGAAATTATATGAAAAATAGTGGTGTTCCTATTTTGATTGAAAGAACTATCACATTTTGAAAAATATGATGTTACCATATCATTTATATCTCATCCATGAAGTTAGAGATGTAGCAGTAGCACGATTTCCTCACATTAATAGTCTTCATATGATATACTTGGATAATTGGCGTCTATATGTTGATAAAAAATCATACAATTCCATGATCTTGGATCATATCGATAATGGGTACAAAAATATTTTGGGGTTTCCAATAACTAATAAGATGTACGATTAGCTGGGAAGTAGTTATGAAGGAAATTATAATGTTAAAGAATCCATGATAAAAATTTGGAGAAGTTAATTTAATTATATTAAAATGGAATATGGAAAATATATTAATTATTATTGTTTAAGTGTAAATGATATTATATGTGACATCAGTAGTTTTTTTGAAAACCTAGATGTTTTTCCTATTGTTATGAATATAATGAGACACTTTCTAGATATATTTGATGCAAATATTTCAGCATTATAAGACCATGAAGAATTATCTCTTCATGAGATTAGTAATATTCTTGTGGCATATGTGATGGGGGAAAAATCTTACAATAAAAGGTATGAAAATGAAATATCCAAGAAATATTTGGCAAAATTTAAATAGATAATGATGTCGGAGAAGAATTAAATGATTTAGATGTAGAGGTTGAAGATGAAGATTTGACCATAATTATTTCCCTTCATTCTAAAAAATATAAACTAGGATGTTGGAAGGGTAAAGGTAAAAATTATCTCATGTTTTTTAATTTTCAAGGGAAAATAAATTTTGCACAGAATTTCCAAGGAAGAAAATGAAAGTGCATCAATCAGAATAAGATTATCATAATCACTAAAACAAAAATAGAAACAACATAAAAAATGATTTTACTATGATATTAAGAAGAAATTTTATCATATTCTATGAAATAATGATGACTCATAATCTAATTATTTATTTAATCATCATGTCATATTCATTATTCATGTTATAAATTTAATTAATTCATCAAGAAGTATTGATGATTGTAATGAGATAACAAAAATAAAATGGTTTCTCAATCAAAATTTGAAAAAATTACATGATCATAGTACTAAAATCAAGAAGGAACGAAGAAAGTTAAACAATGATATAAAATATATTACTTTATAGAATGGTCATATGATTAATAAAGAGGAGATAAATCTCAATTTCAATAGAACTCATAAAATGAAGACTAGTGAGCTTGGACAAAAATGGAAAATTCATTATGGAAAACAATTTCAATGAGAATCTCAACTGGATTGAAAATACATTTTTTATATTAATGTAAGAAGAAAATGTTGATGATAGATAAATATAATAAGATGAAAAATGATATGAAGGATATTTTTTTGATAAATAAATGGAATTATTAGAAACATAATCAATGAATCTAATTACATACTATTAGATAATAAATTTGAGTTAATACTTCACTAAAAAACTTTTTCATGAATGTGAAAGATTAAAATATGGTGAAAAGAAGGTTTTACCCAAGTAGATTTTGGAGAAAAAATCATTCACTAATAAGTAGATGAATTCATCAAGAGAGTATATCCATGTGAAATATGGTCCATAGTTTATGATAAAATGACAAGTAAAATGTTTCGAACTATTTTATAATCAGTTTGAGAGATCATGATGTAAAGGTCATTATTTGTTCTATAGAATTTTTGACACTGATATTATTCATGTTGTAACAACATGTCTCTTCCAAGAACAATCTATGAATCAAGGGGGTGAAATTATGATAAAATAAGAACCAATTTTATGAAACATATGGGGACCAAAAAATATTTTGAAGACAATGAATTTTGAACTCTAAAACAAGTAAATTGAGAGGAAATTTTTTTAAAATATGTCAACAGATTTTGATTTTATGATTCCGAAAAGATGAAAGAGATTTATAAAAAATGGGCATGTTACTAAAATTAGACTGAAGAAGTTTTTTTGAAACTCACTATAAAAAATGGTTTCCAAATATGATGTGTATTTGATAGATTCCTCTAAATATTATACACATAAAAAAATGTTAATATATATGAGAAGGATTAATAAAAGGAAGAAAATATAACAAATTCAAAATACATGAAAAAGATGAAAAATAAAAGAGTGATTGAAGGCTCTCAGTATGTAAATTGCTTCTATGGATTTACGGAGGTTCATCCTTATTCCCAAAATTATTTTTTATTTGTAATAACATATAGGGAATCGATGGAGTTGAGATAAACAACCAGATTTTTATGTATCTTACACTTCTTATAAAAGAAAGTAATGAGGTGATGAAAATGTGGTTTTAGGAAAGATGTTTTCAAGAACCTAATCTATTTGATATTTCTATTATAATGCAAATATATTCATCTTATATTAACAAATATTCTAAAGATTTCCCTCGACATGAGAATATTGAATTAAATATGACATTTTTTGCATGAATGGTCTATTATGGAAAAAATTTATCACTTCCATTATACACTCATGTTTTCTACATGAGGCCCTCAAATTTAGACATATAGATGTTTATTTAAAGGAACATTTGTTATGGAACACATGTGATACAATCATTCTTCTACAGAAGATTTAAAAATAGAATGAGAGGCCCCTTTGAATTTTAGTTTTAATAATGGGGCCATGAAATATAAGGGGGAATAAATTTTGGGAGTAATAAAATTATTTGTCAAGAAATATGTGTTTCTGTTTTTTGAGTTTTATGAGGATATTATGGTATGTGTATTGAAAAAACACAAAGGGGAATATTGATAGGATGAATTTGTGTTTTGGTTGTATTTTTTTCAATATTTTAATAGTTTAATATCTGGAAATGACTCTTAAAGATAGTATAGTAAGTAAAAAAATTTCTTGTTCAGAAGCCGGTGGAAATCAGAAAAAATAGGGTTTCATCAATGTTTTCAATCACAGCCCCCCATCAGACCTAGTTCATAGCCATGAGGTATTGGATCCTGACCATCAGTATAAGACATAAGATCTAGAGCATCAACATGATATATCATATCTAAACCATTGGAATGAGACATCACCATCTGCATGGGATATCAGATCTTTTCTATCATATTAGGATCATGATGGAATGTCAGCAGTATTTGGGAATCATATTTAACAATATTAAAGGTCGATGAGAATCTATGAATAGGAAATATCAATACAAAACATTCAACATTAAATCTGATGATTAATTTTTGATCGTTCCAATATTGACTAATCATGAAGATGTCATGAGTTTTGTTGGAGTTTGAGGAAGAGTGGAGAATATAATGAAATATTATTCTTCTCATAGATCATCAGTGTGATAATTATCAAATGGTTGTTATCCCCAATACATTAGACGGGATTCAAACATAAAATCATTTTACAAATAGTTGGTATTATCAATGAACCATTTGTATATTTTTATTAGAGGCAGATTACATTTTTTAATATTTTGTGATCAATGAAACAAATAGTCAGTTGACACTAAAATATTTGATGGGAAATAGATACTACTCTATTATTATAAGATTTCTTTTGATTATTCATACATGGTCAAGTAATTGATTCATCATATGGTGTTTGAAACTGATAAATTATTGGGTATAGAACATCACATTCACTTTAATTGATTACACTAATTCATTTACCTGAGCATAGATATAGGGTAAATTCATATTTTTATCATAATTGTTCAATCAATTATAGAAAAATTATGTGTAGTAATATCATATCAAGGAAGAAATTGACAATTTGAATTATTTTGATTTTATCTAGAGTGGTTAAAGGTGAAATATGTCTAAAAATATTAATCAATATATTCAATCAATATGAATTGACTCACCTAATTAGGAAAAATTCATTTTGATTTTTCTTATTATTCATTGGGTTAAGAGAAATGTGATGATTTAGTATGTTTCAATTTAGGTACAATAAAAGGCAACGGATTTTGAAATAGTGATGTTTTGATCCTTTGTACGAGAATTAAAAAATCAAGTCCATTGGTCATAGTGTGTAGTTTTGAAAGAGGTGGCGAGATCTATGGTTCTAGATTATGGTGGGGTCTTCTTTTGGTGAGATATGAAACTCGGGAGGTCCTCAATTTGGTGTTGGTTTGTGATTCTTGATATTTTTTCTTTGATTATTGGTATTTTATGTCTGACAGATTTGGTGGCTTGTGGTGTCCACATCATCAAGTGGCCTCAATATTGGATTTTATAATGTTCTGTGGTTTTTTTCGTGGATTGTAATGATGATTGGAACCATTCGGTCCGTGTTTCAATCTATATTCTGTTCCTCTTCCGGAGTCTACTCAATATGATGTTCAGGTAAAGAAGTTTTCACTGTATCACTTCTATTCGAAATTTGATTTTTTAGAGTGTATGGTTATTCCGTTTGGTACCAGACCCATGCACTATTGCACAACACAACTAGCCCAGAAGCTATAAGATGATAGAAGGTGGACTGATTGTTTTTTTGATGCGGGTAGGGACTTCTTATAAGGAACATTCCTTAAACATTACATAATGTTGAATTAAATGAATAATTTACACTGAGGATCTATTTAGGATTAGATTTTTAGATAATTAGGCCAAAACTAATACATTAGATGTCAAAAATTACAAAGTAGACACTTATTCTTAGTATCAATTTTTTTCATAAAATAGAATCTCTTTGAAAAAAGAGTCATATCCAGTTCCATGTTTTAGACAACATGACTTTTCCTTGATCTCATCTTTGAACCTATTCATCTTTAAGTACTGTGAAAAACATTTAAAAACTTGGGATGAGCATAAAAATCCTAGTTAGGGTTATAAAACAAATAAAGAAGACATTAGTTCATCAATACATACATAACATAAGCTCTTTGACATAACTCGTGAAATCATAATATTAACATAGTAAACAGAAATCATAATGGTTACTTGTATAATCCATAACGTACATACATTTTATCTTTCACAGCTACACAGGGAGTTACATTTGGAATAACCATCATAGTATATTCCTGAAATATCATAGGAGAAACATTCACGTTTACCCAATGCATTAGAAAGCTATCTTGGGCTCACCCTCCCTAAGTTTATCACGGAACCACCCATATACGTAACAATGCCCACAAACCATAACATATTCATAACACATAAAACAAATGTAAAGGAAGATAACATATCCACATTTCAATCACAATATATCATTTAAATATATTAACATAATAAATCCATTATAAAAACCATTTTGAAGACCAAAATACATAAAAGTGTATATGGTATTTATTTTCCTTTTTAAACATTACAACTTGTTAAGGAAGCCAAAAGGTCAAATAATAATGGCGGTGGATGAAAAGTTTTTTGTCACATATTACGTTAAAAGAAACATTTTTTTAGTAAAACGATTCATAGAAGAAAATTACCTTCAAATGAAATGAAAATTCATAGGTGTTTATTCACCGTCTAAATGAATGTCATATATAAATAAAAATATGCATCAAAGAAAGGATATTGAGACGAAGTCCTTTACCTCATGCCCGAACGTTCATTATTTAATCTCCTGAATAACAAAATAAAGAAATTTATACTTGATTAAGAACATTTATAAGGTTTGTCATTCCTTTTAAATCACTTATTACCATGTTATAAACAATATGTAATCATTTATGTTAATAACGGTCGTTTTGTCGATTTTTGGTACTTGAGTCAAAATGGACTTCTTATAATTACAAGTTGTTTATGTGGTCAAAAGTTCATTATATCCAGAATTATATTCATGGATTAGATATCATATATATCTTATATATCTAGTATATATATGTATTTATATTAGTACATAATAGATGGAGGTAAGAAATGAAATGCATCGTTCATGGAGATGGTATGCTCTATATACGCTAGAACACTACTTTCATTTCTATTTCATATTTAATTGAATGAAAATATAATGATATATAGGTATATTATAATTCTAGTATAATATCAAATATATAATATCAATAACTCCATCCTTTATATGTTCCACACATGGCATGAATGATTCATATCATTTTGAGGGGGCGGTAGTCCGCACTTCCTCAAATGAGATTATCATATTTACCTACTATAGAATCCATAAAGGTATTCCATAAATAAAAAATAAAGAAGCATAGAAAAAATATAAATATAATATATATCATATATAAATACATTTCCATCATAATTTCCACCCTAATAGATGGCAGGAGAAGATTGAACAATCATCGTTTCGTGTGGTGTTAGTTTACTATACATAGAAACAGTATGTTCTTTACCAATTAGATGGAGGTTTGAGTAAGTGGAGTTTGAATAATTATTATAAAAAGAACAATTATATTTAGGATACTGGTTTTTTTATAAATTAAAGGAATAAAAATAGTATATGGGGTTGGAAATGTAAAATAAAACAAAAGACCTTAAGAGAAGACGTTACCTTTAAATCGGGCAACTCCCTTTGGTTTGAACTAAATGGTTTTCTTGAAGTGACTTATGCCTATGGTAAGGCTTCTAGGATTAAGAGATGGATCTTGATAGCTAATTTTAGAGTTTAGACGAGCCAAGGGGCTTGAGAGGTCTGAGTAATGGGTTAGAGTTGAAGGCTTTTTAAAAGGGGGGAGGGGCTCTTCTGGAATGTGTGAAAAAATTATTTTATTGTAATATAATATTCGGTTCTTAAATGTCCAAAATTTATTAAAGTCAAGAATCTGGACTGATTGTTCCTCATAAAAGTGATTCTATTCCAACTGAACTACCTCTAGGCTCAAAACATGAGATTGATCTGGCATATACTTCCTCAAAATTGAAACATGAAAAACATTGTGTACATAAGATATAATTGGAGGTAAAGACACTCTGTACCCAACTAATCTAGCTTTCTCTAAGATTTCATATGGTCCAATGAACCTCTGACCCATATTTAATTTTTTACCAAAACACATCAACCTTTTCCATAGAGAAACATTGAGAAAGACCTGATCACCTACCTCGAAAGATAGATTCTTCCTCCGGTTATTCGCTAAACTTTTCCGCCATCTTTGATTTGTTCTCATGTTCATCTGAATCAATTGAAATGTTTCTTGTCATATCTTCTACCAATTCTGGTCCCATCAACTTCCTTTCACTTACATCATCCCAAAATGATGGAGTTCGACCCTACTTTACATATAATTCCTCAAACAGATCCATCTCTATAATGCAATGAAAACTATTATTATAATAAAATTCTACCAAAGAAATATGTTGGTCCCAACTTCCCTGGTAATCCAATGAACAAGCACGTAACATATCCTTAAATGTTTGAATTGTTTGTTCTAACCACCCATCTGATTGAGGATGGAAAGGTGTACTGAATTTTTATTCAGTACCCAACAACCTCTGAAGGCCTTTACAAAATATAGAAGTAAATATGGGATCATGGTAATATACAATAGACATGGGAAAACCATGTATCCTGAATTTTTATTTAACATACAACCGAGAAATTTGATCTAGATAAAAGGTATCTCGAATCGGAAGAAAATGAGAATATTTAGTCAACAGATCGATAATAACCCAGATTTCGTTATTACCTCGAGATGTATTCGGTAATCCCACAATGATGTTCGTGGATATGTTTTCCCATTTCCAATCTGGCACTGGTAAATATGGAAGCATCTATTTTGATAAATACCAATCTTCTTTAACCTATTGAAAAGTAAAACACATCATAATAAAGGAAACAATATCTCTTTTCATTCCATCCCATTAGTAATACTCCTAAATATCAATGTACATCCTAGTACTTCCCGGATAAACTGTAAATAGAGAATTATGAGATTCACATAACAACTCATTCTTCAACTATGAATCACAAGGCATGCATAATCTCTTCCCGAATCTCAAAATATAATCATTATAATTGTTAAAATAAGGAAAATTACCCTTCTGAACCAACTATACCTTTTTCTACAACTCACTGTCTTCCTTCTACGATTTTTTTTTTTCTGTCTGATAGAGATGATCTCACTGACACCTAAAACAAAATAGAGTAATTTTTTTAACCAACAAATTCTATTCCAACATTAATCAAATCAACAACAAAAGGATATTTTTCCCAACATAGAATGGTTAATGAACAATTACTTTTTCAACTCAAAGTGTTAGCCACTTTATTTTCTTTCCCCAGATGGTAATGGATAGTGAAATCATAATACTTGATTAATTCCAACTATCTCCTCTATCTAATGTTTAATTCTTTCTAAATGAATATATACTTTAAAATTTTGTGGTCAGTATCTGTTTCACATTTTACTCTATTGAAATGATGCCTCCAAATTTTTAAAGAAAAAAAACAATAGCATCTAATTCCCAATCATGTGTAGAGTAATTTAACTCATGAGGTTTCAACTGACGTGAAGCATAAGAAATTATTTGATCATTCTACATAAGGACACAACCATGTCCTTTAAATGAAACATCACTGTAGATAACAAACTCACCATTTCTGGATGGTAGTTCCAAAACTGGAGCATTCAACAATATTCTTTTCAATTCCTAAAAACAATCATCACATTCTTTTTTCCAGATGAACTTAACAGCTTTTCGAGTTAACTTAGTCATTGAACTAGATAACCATGAAAAATATTCAACAAATCTCCGGTAATAACTTGCCAAACCAACAAAACTACAGATCTTGGTTATATTTTTGGGTCTTGGCAATTCTTCAAAAATTTTATTTTATAAGGATGAACAGTTATGCAATTTTTGGAAACAATGTGGCCAAGGAAAGAAATTTTTTGTAACCAAAACTCACACTTTCTGAATTTTTCATACAGTTTATTTTCTTTTAAGGTATGAAACACTACTATTAAATAACATTAATGATTCTATGTAATTTTAGAATAAACCAAAATATCATCAATTAACACAACCACAAACCTATCAAAGAACCCACAGAAAATTATATTCATAAGATCCAAGAGTACTGCAGGTTCATTGGTTAACCCAAAAGGAATAACTACAAATTCATAGTGTCCATACCGAGTACGAAACACGATCATTGAAATGTATTATTCCTTTACATTCAACTGATCGTACCATGATCTCAAGTCAATCTTTGAAAAATACTGAGCTCCCTAGAGCTGATCAAAAAAATCGTCAATATGAGGCAAAGGATACTTGTTTTGACCAGTGATGTTATTCAATGATCTATAATGAATGTAAAGTCTCATTGAACCATCTTTCTTTTTAACAAACAAAATAGGAGCACCCCATGGTGATGTGCTAGGTCGAATGAAACCTTAATCTAATAACTCATGTAATTTCTTCATTAAATCTAAAAGTTCAATTTGATCCATTCGATAAGGGGGTTTTGAATTTGGCTTAGCACAAGGAACTAAGTCAACTGTAAATTAAACTTCTGTGTCATGTATAATACTAGGAAACTCATCAAGAAAATCATTAAGGTACTTATTTACAACTGGAACATCATTAATCTGAATAGTTCCTTTATTTTCAACAATATGTGCATGGTAACATTCAGATCAATATTTTACTAGTTTCTCACCTCCTGATATATTATCAAAAGTAAGGGATTATTCTTGTACAAAAAACAGAAAATATTTCTGAAAAAAACCTCTTCAGATACGCAGTCAGTCTTAGAATGATAAAAAAAATCCAATCCATACACAAAATAACAACAAGTTCTACTAGAGGGAAAAAATAAGGTTTTCAGGTAGATTCTTTTCACACAAAAAGATATGAAGGTTCATATAATTTTTTTGTCTCAAAATTTCCTCCAGGGTTTTTTACCATATGTTCAGGATTCATATCTTGAGATGGAATTACCAACTTACTAGAAAACATATCCGAAATGAAGGGATGTGTAGAACCTGAGGAAAATAAAATATTGGAAAAATCTGAACAAACAAACAGTGCACCTGATAATACTTCGTTTGATGGCCCAACATCTGCTGAAGTAGTTGCAAAGGATTTAACCTCCTCTTTCTGCTTGTAGTCTGGCTGCTTTCCCTCAGTTGAGTTCTTCGTTGGAAACGCATTTGCATAATGACTTATTTCATTGCACATAAATCATTTTAATGACTGTAAATCATATTTTTTCTTGTCATTAACCAGATCTTTTTGAATGAAATTACGAGCCTTATGTCCCATTTTACCACATTGGTAGCACTTTCCGAAATTCAAAATGCATTCCACATCATGCTTTTTACCACAATTTTCAGAAACTGTAAACTTAAGTTTCTTACAATCAGACTTTTTTGAAGAGTTCTCCCCTTTCATATGCCACCTCGACCTCTCATTCTGTTGTTTGTCAAAGAACATATGATCATCGGAAAACACCATTTGCACCATCTTCTCACATCAAATAATTTTTTCATAACTTTTTAACTCCTGAGAAGATAAATCCCTTAGATACCTTGGATTTAATCATGAGTAAAAATTATTGATTTTACTATCAAAATCACGTATGAAATTTGGATCATACCTTGCCAGTCGAGTGAATTTTGCTACATTATCAGCGACTAAGTCATCCTCATGCCTCAATTCTAGGAATTGTTTTTCCATCGTAATACGAAGCACCTTAGTAAAATATTTCACAAGAAACATACCATTGAAAT
This sequence comes from Viscum album, assembly GCA_963277665.1. Classification (NCBI taxonomy): domain Eukaryota; kingdom Viridiplantae; phylum Streptophyta; class Magnoliopsida; order Santalales; family Viscaceae; genus Viscum; species Viscum album. The sequence continues at coordinate 1,830,605,992 of OY728165.1, forward strand.
CATCCTAATAAAGTGCATCAATATCTTCACTATCCCTTATATTTTTCATCATCTAAAACCTCTGATCAGCTTCACCATCAAAACGGTAAACAACAAGACTAACCTTTTGGTGTTCTGAACACCACATGACATCAAAAATATTCTCTAGTGATTTAATCCACCCTTATACTAGCACAATGAAAGATTATCCTCTCAATTATGGGGCATATTACCTCATGAAATGCTCCACTATAGACATGTTACTCTATGGTTGATCTGGATGATCTTCTGCATGGATACCACTACCATTTATAGTCTAAATCAAATGTTCCATCACTGCAAAAAACTATTCAGTTCCGATTTCAACCATCTCAGGTTGCTAATTTGGAAGGCTGTCTTCCTCCTTATGTCGTCTCATCATAGCTTCCATGTTTCCTCTGCAAAACACCATTATCAACCTAGAAATATCTTAGACAAAGCAACATGGTAATCGGTAAATGCTATATCATTTCAATCATAACATAAATTATTTTATGGATATTAATTTAACAATATCATTAATTATAATGTTTTATAAACCTACCTATGATACCAACTATAAGGAACCTTCTTTTAACTTTACATAATCATGAATTTAATGAATAACTCACATTTAGGATCTTTTCAGGTGTATATTTTTAGAGAATTACGCCATAACTAAAACATTACATCTCAAAAATTACAAATAAGACACTTATTCTCAGTTCCCATTTTTTTCATAAAATAAAAACTCTTTGAAAAAAAGAGTCATGTCTAGTTCTATGTTTTAGAAAACATTTCTTTTCCTTGATCTAATCATTGAACCTATTCATCTTTTAGTCCTGTGAAAAACATTTCAAAACATAGGATGAGCATAAAAATCTCATTAAGGGTTATAAAACAAAGAAAAAAACATTAGTTCATCAATACATGCATAACATAATATCTTTTACATACCTCTTGAAATCATAAATTTTTTATAGTAAACAAAAATCATAAAGGTAACTTGTGGCATCCATAACATACTTACATTGTAGCGTTCACAGCTACATATAGAGTTACATTTGGAATACCCATCATACTATTTTCTCTAAATCTATTAGGAGAAACATTCACATTTACATCTGTCACGTTACCCAGTGCATTTTAGGTCCATCTCAGGATCACCTGCCCAAGGTTTATCACCGAACCACCCGTATACTTAACAATGCCCAAGAAAAATAACTTATTCATAATACATAAAAAAATATAAAGGAACACCACATTTACACATTTCAATCACAATATATAATTTAAATATATTTACATAAAAAATCCATTATCATCATCATTTACAATACTAGAATACATAAAAGTGTATATGGTATTTATTTTCCTTTTTAAAACATTCCGGATTTTCAAGGAAGCCAACATATCAAATAATACATACGGCGGTGGAAAAGGTCATTGTCACCACTTACGTTAAATGAAACATTCCTTTTTGTCATTTCGTAAAACGTTTCATAGAAGAATATTCCCTTTGAATGAAATGAAAATTCAAAGGTGTTCATACACCGTGTAAAATAATGTCATGTATAATTAAAAATATACCTCAATGAAAGGAGATTGAGACGAAGTCCATGACCTTGTGTCTAACTTGACCTGTTAGTTCTTTAATCTTATGAATAATAAACTAATGATAATTTATACTTGATTAAGAACCTTTTTAAATTTTATCATTCCTTTTATAATAACTCATTACCATGTTATAAACATTATTTAATCATTTATGTTAATAATGGTCGTTTTGTAGATATTTGGTTCTGGAGTCAACAATAAACTTCTTATAATTACAAGTTGTCCGTGTTGTCAAAAGATCATTATATCCAGAATGATATTCATGATTTAGATATCATATATATCATATATATCCAGTAAATATATATATTTATAATAGTACATAACATTTGGAGGTAAGAAATGAAATGCGTCGTTCATGGAGACAAATTCGTACGTATGCATGAACGCTAATTTCATTTATATTTCATATTTAATGTAATCAAAACATATTGATACATAGGTATATTATAATTTTTGTATAATATCATATATAGAATCTCATTAAATCTATCCTTTATATGTTCCTTGTATGGCATGAATGAGTCATATCACTTTTGAGGTGGGGGTAGTCCGCACTTCCTCAAATGAGATTATTGTATTTACCAACTATGGAATCCATAAAGGTATTCAATAAATGAAAAATAAAGAAGCATAGAAACAACATAAATACATTTTATATCATATATAAATACAGCTCCATCATAATGGACACCATAAGTGGTCGTAGGAGAAGATTGAACAATCATCGTTTCATGAGGTGTTAGTTTGTCGTCCACAGAAACAGTTTTTTCTTTACCAATTAGATGGAGGTGTGTGTAAGTGTAGTTAGAATCCATATCATAATAAAAACCTATTATATTTTGGATATTTTTTTTGTAATAAAATAAAGTAATATAAATATTTTATGGGGTTGGAGATGTAAAATAAAACACAATAACTTAAGAGAAGATGCTACCTTTAAATCAAGTAACTACCTTTGGTTTGAACCAAAAGGCTTTCTTGAAGTGACTTCTACCTAAGGTAAGGATTATAAGAGGAAAATATGGATCTTGAGAGTTTATTTGGGTAGATTTCTGACAAGACAAGGCGCTTGAGAGGTGTGAGTAATGGGTTAGAGGTGAGGGAGTTTTATAAGGGGAGGAGGGGCTCTTTAGGAAAGTGTGAAAATATTATTTTATTATACAATTATTTTCAGTTTATAAATATCCAAAACTTATTAAAGTATAACATTAGATGACTCATTGTAGAAATAAAATCATCCAATAAGAATTGGACAGGCTTTGGATATTATTTTAATCTTTATAATCTTATTTATTTAAATTATTTATTAATGAGATAAACAATACATCATTATTGTGGCATAAATAATTTAGTTTATTTGATGTCTAAATTTTATAAAAAATACCATAATGTAGTAAATATGATTATCTTTATAATGAATATTTATAGTCAAATATATCAATTAAATAACCCCACATTAAAATTGTTTTATCAAAATAATACACGTTTATGATATTTTTATTTTTACTTTAAATAAATGGTTATTATTATCATTATCTTACCCAAGTGGCTTTCAAAGGCTAAAAGACTCACCCAATTATTGTCTTGGTAGTCCTTTACACATCCAATAAGGTTTGGTCAAGTGTTAATGTAATTTTATATTATTATAATATTTTTTTACCTTAAATTACCCTATTTACCTTTGACCATGGTAAATAAGCCAAAAGTTACTATTCACAAAAAAATCTTATTGAACCTCATTTTATATAATAATAACAACCATGTTTGTCGGATTTTCTAAAAAAATACTAAACATTCAGCCTAATCTATATTTGATATTTTGTATTCAAAAATTATGCCTATTTCACAAAATTAAATACATAGAAGTTGAATTTATTATTTTAAAATTAATTCCCGTTGTTAAAACAAAAAACATGTTTTTAAGATATAATAACTATCAAATGATTGAAACTTGTTTATGTACAAGTTCAAAGTGAAATTACTTTTAATGAAAAAAAATTGGATTAAATGTTAAAAATATAATCAAATTACCCTTTTAATCCAATTATAAATATAATCTACCAATATAATTAAATAAGATTAAAAGGTAGTTTTGAATTAAAATACAGTATTTTTTAATATTCATTATAAATTTAACTTTATCATAAAAATACCATAAATTTACCCAAAGTAAATTTTGATGTCTCAATTCTAAAGAAGAATTTTATTGTGTCAAATAGAACATATAAAAGTGACCAAAATTATATTTAAATATGGTTCACCATTAATAGGCGGTAAGTTAACCTTTTAAAGAATATTAGAGTATTAATGTTTAAAATTTGATTAATTCAAATTTTTAGCCTCTAACTATTATTGGATAAATGTAAAAAAATTAAAAAATACGTATAATCATATTATGGTTAGTTCTGATCATTCATTCTATTACAATGGATAGTAGTTAACTACTATTTAAAATACAATATTATATTATTATTTTTTAGTATGACTCAGCCTCACATGCAACGTATGATTTCAAAGAAAACAGTTTTTGCAAATCAGTTTTTCTATAGAACATTGAAACCCCTTTAAATTAAAATTAATATTTATTTCACAAAAATTAATAATTATGAAAATATATTATTCTTTATTTACTTGGGATGTTACACATCTTTCTTGTTTTTTGGATTGATTATGGTCGATGACTTTTAGACTATTGGGGATAGGTTTTTATTAATGTCTTTTATTATTTCTTGTGTCCCCCCTTAGCCCTTAAAATAGGGTTTTCATAGTAAAAAAGTAATTTTCCGATAGATGACGTTTTTTTCATTGAGATGATTCTATAATAATTTAGAATATCCAATAATTATTAAGAATATTTAATGTACTAAAATATGAAGTTAAAATAAACATGAAATTCAGAGACATAATTTTTTTTAGTTGGATGAATAATTGTATTTCCCAACTTTCCATTCTATGATGCCTATAAAGAGTGAACATAGTAAATTCCTACTTATCAACTATTCACATGTAAAAAAATATAAATATAAGAAACGTTTTTCATAGTTATTGAGACCACAACCTATGTGATGTTTCAGGTCGATGTTGTGAACATCAGACCGAGTCCAATTAGAGAAAGTCCACTAGAGTGAGATCCACCATAGCAAGTTACATTAAAGCAAGTCCATCAGGGTGAGTCCATTATAGTGATATCAATTAGAGAGAGGTCTCATAGAGAGAGTTCTATTAGATAATGAAATTGTGAGTCTCCAATTGAGTTTTTACTTATTTAAAGTATAAATAATAGATGCGGAATGAGAAAGAGCATAATCGGATGGAGATATTAGAGATAGGTTTCCAGATAAAGCCTAAATTAGACTGATTTTTTATATTTATGTTTTTCTGAAAAGAATCTTTGGAATTATATAAATTGTTTATATTTTTGATTTTTGAAGATTAAGAGGATGATTGAAGAAAAAAATAGTTTTTAAAATAATTGTTGATGTTCATAAAAATTGTACACATGTAATGTTTGACTCCACTTACTTGTGGAAGAAGTGAAAAAATATTATATTTTGATCAAGAAACATGAATAAAAAATCTTGTAACCATGTTTTCTTAGTAGTTACTGAAAATTATTTTCTATACTGTGGTGTATAACGCAGCTATGGGAATGGTGATATGAAAAGGATTGTTTGGGTTGTAACCCACTATAGTAGAAAAGTTTTCTATTGGGTTTTATAAATGTCTTATTCTTGTGCCTTTTTATTCTATAAATAAGATAGACAATGAATCCATGTTGGTGGGACTATCCTACATGGAAAGGAGTAGATCTTTGTACCAATCCTTCTATAAAACATGTCCTTGTTCATATTATTATTTTCTTCATGTGAAATTTGAGGTTGATAACTTTAGTTTAGTTTATAGTAACTCTAACAAGTTTTGTAAGATAAGAATTTTTTCTATATCAAGTTAAAAAATGTTCTTATAAGAATAAAAAGGTACCAAAGAATCACCCCTGCACTTACTGGTATCAATCTGACTTAAGAAATTGATTATCATTTCCAATAATCTTTATAAACCCCCAGAACAGACACTGAATAAACATTTAAAAATAAATATCAAATCAATAGGATAATGTTTAAGAAATATACACTAAATCAACCCCAATCTATGTTCCCAAAAAACCCAATTAAAAGGTGACTCCCAAAAAGTTAGATATGCCCAGAGACATCTTAATCCCACTTCACAGAGGCAGTTAATATGGATATTGAAAATAAATGGGCGGATAATATAATTTATCAAATATCTTATTCATAGTGGATCAACCCAATTAATATAATCCAAAATAAAAGAGGGTTGACCATTTAAAAAAAATAAAAATAACAAAATAATTCCCATGTGTGTGTAGAATAACTGGAAAGTGTGTATAGATTATGTAAATCAAAATCAAGTCACCCGAAAAGGCAGCTTTCCCATCAAATTTGTTGACTATATTCTAGTGATGTTGGTAGGAAGAACACATCTTTTCTACATGGATGGATTTTCAATATACATTTACATACCCATTTCTCTAAAAGACCAAGAGAATATGAACTTCACTTGTACTATTACAACCTTATCAAAATAGAGGATTCCTTTTTAATAATGTATCACCCTATTTATATATCAAATATTCATGGTATGTTTTTAGAATATATTTTGGAGTGTATGGTTTAGTTTCTTAATGACTTTATTATATTCATTAATTATTTCTTTGACTAATTAATTAATCTAGAAAGTGTTTTAAAAGAATGAATAAAAAATAATATTATATTAAATTTAAAAAAAATCATTTCATGGTTGAGAATGGAATAGCGTTGGGGAACATAATTTCGCAAAAAGGATTTAAGGTTAATCATATCCCATTTTTTGGAAATAAGTTATATCTTCTTTAGGACATACCAGATTATATACAATATTTATCAAATAGTTTTTCAAACAGTTATATCCCTCTCTCAAGATTAATTATATAAGAATATATATTATATTTAAATAATTATTTTAGTGAAGCACTGTATGAGATGAATCAAATTCTATTTACCCTAATAATAATGCAACCACCCAATTAGGAAAATCAATTTATGTTGTATTGCGATGAATCAACCCAATTAATGTCAAAACCTCTATCTTAATGACCTGATATGAAACAACAAGAAAAATAATATGCCTCTATTAGATTGGATATTACAAAATTCATCCATAAAACTACTAAAAATGAGTTCCTTGTAGTTGTTTCTATATTAAATTAATTTAGATCATATCTTTACAGAACTTATATTGTTGTTTTTATGATCATACAACACTTAGGTATTTAATGAATAAGGATTATATAGAGCCATGGATGCTACTATGGATACTAAAATTTCATGAATTAAAAATGGAAATTAGATTCATGATAGGAACTGAAAATCAGTTTTTCGATCATCTATGGAGGCTACCCAACACCATTGATGTAGAATTTTGTATCATAACCCATTAAATAATTATCTCTGAGGACAATAACTCTATATCATTGAAGGAGAAGAACCATGGTATGAAAACATTTAAATTTACATAAAACATATCAGTTACCCTATTTTCTAAATTCAAATAAAAATAATTACCCCAAATAATAATATAGATTTTATATTTCAGAGGATCCATTTCATTGTAAAATCTACCATGACCAATTCATAAGAAGGATCATTTTGTACTATGATATTGAATCGGTATTTGAATTTTTCACAAATTATCTTATAGAGAAAAATTTGGACATTAAAAGATATCTATAAAAGTTTTACAATTCAGAATTTATTATCCTACTCTATTTAAATAATATAATGAATTTTATAAGAAATTGAAAAATACCATTTTTTTAAAAATATCTCAAAAAATAAATAAATATGTCGAAACGAAAATAACATTTGAGAACCAAAAATAAAATTATGGGATAAAGATCTTATGGGACCATTCCAAATTTCCTTTGGTTACCCTTAAACTCTTCCATCTATATATTATATTCCAAAATGGGTTGATGAAAAATTGACTAGGTCTGATAATGCTAAAGTTGTTTTTTATTCTGACAAGGCTAATATATTATGTATGTTAAGAGTACACAACTACGTCATCTGTAAATAAGGAAATAATTTTTTCAATTTATGGATAGATGATGTATAATGACCCATTATTTAAAAAAAAGATATTACATATTAATAGATGAAAAGTAATTAGAATACACAAAATTAGGTCTGAGGATAGTATAGGGTATTTTTCTTAAAAACATGAATACATAAACAACCAGATCATATGTGTATTATATAACAACCCACTACATTCTTCATAAAATTCAACCATATTAGATATATCATATATAATACCTTTTATCATAACCTGAGGGAAGGAAACATAAGTAAGGGTGAGCTTAAATGATCAGTAAGTAAAAACAAAGGATATATAAACATAACATGGTAAAAAGGGTATGAGAACATGAGAATAACATTTTATAATCACACCATGCAAATAATAATCATAAACATGTGTCATGGAATAAAAGATGGTAGTTTTTAATACATGAATCATAAAGGAATTAGAGGAAATGAGCCAAGACAACATAACATTGAAATAACGCATATATTTTTGGAAAATAAAAACACATTAAAACCCTAACATCAAGGATTCCCACCTAGACATTTATAAAATGCTAGTATTAGGATAACAACCATTTTACATAATTTCGGATTTAGATAACCTCTCATAAACCCTCATTTTCAGTATTAAGTTAACCTCTCATGTACTCTCAATGATCATAGAACATTATTCATTACACAATTAATTGGAGGGAGAAATATTTCAAAAATTTAAAAAAATGAATACATTTTAGGGATATAATATCATAAATGATTCACTATATCATGATACATGAAAAGAAACTTGTTTCATAAACATTTCACCAAATCATAACCCCTGAATTGAAATGGGTTTCCTAAAGATCTTTTCCTCATTATCATAAACAATTCAGAGAATGAATAAGAATTTTACCCTTGGATCATATCCTCTGCAAAGTATAATTAACGTTAATTTACTTCATCTTCTATGGAAAAAGATTTTTAAGTCTCACTTAGAACATTTCCGGAGTAAAATGTAATTTCCACTTTAAAAATTAACTTTTAAAAAATATGAATTCATGAAATAATATCAAAATTCAATTCAGTGAAAATAAATTAGGAAAATTGTAATTTAATATTTAAATAAATTATTTTTCATGATGACATGAAATTCGGTTCGTGTTTTATATCGTTAAACAATGCTCCATTCAAAATTAGGATAAAAATTCAAATGTGACTCATTCGAAAAATGAAAACAAGATTCATTTTAAACCATTTTATAAAAATTAAAACATGGAAAAAATTAATTTAAAAATTATTTTGAGAATATTTAAATCATTCCTTAAAACAACTTTTAAAATTTTGGTATGGAACGAAAATGTTTTTCGATCAAAGAGAGAAAAAAATATCATATTTTCCCATAAAATATATTTTCGATATATTGAGTACATAAGAAGAGGAAAATTAAAGGAATGTAAATATTCTAAATAAATAAATATAATATAGTAAAATTCATTATTTATTGAGAGTTATATCATAATACTTCATCATTATAGGAATAATTTTAATCAATTTCGATAAACAATGGGATCTGAACATAAAACCATTACCACATTTGGTAATATTTCAATTGTTAGCCCCATGAAAAAATAAAATCAATTAAAACAATGAAAATTATGTAAATAATTATATTAATCATATAAAAATTTAATAGGATAATATATATACACACCAAAGAAATGATTTTTGAATATGGAATTTGTCTTACATAATTAAAACTGAGATGAAAATTACTTACCTCAAGTCATGGCTTTCTTCATACACATTTTAAAATCATGTATTGTAAATATAGAATTATTATTAATATATTATAAAACAATAATCATATTTATCATTCCATATACGATACTCTTATAACCTTTTATCACCCATTTAATAACAATTCACTATTAACATCCTCATTTCGAGTAGTAACTACATTGTTTTCTCAAGTATATTATCTATAATTATTATTGGTCCTTGTACATTGATCATTGTTCAAAAATCTAAATAATTTAAATCATGAAATAAAAATCACATGTTTTTACTATAAACTTTTTGAAAATTATTTATTAATTTTATAGGTATAATGATGTAATACATAGTTCATGGACACAATAGGTCGTACGAACACATGGACCGTCTTTCTATTTTTCGATGGATGAAACAACTAAAATATAAACAGTAATTCACATTTAAAGAATAATTATAATGTCATATATATCACATATTTTCAATAAATATATCCTTATTACCTTTCATGTAATTTGTATGTAAAAAAACACATCACTTCATGAGGCGGTAATTTGTCGTACGTAAGAGGGTGATCATCATATCCCACAAGAAATGGAATTTATGAAGGAATATGTAATATTATAATTATAAAAGTATATTTATATCATTTATATATATATATATATACCTATATATATTTATATAAAATTTATATCTATAATTTCATAAATCCATGAGAATTGGTGATGGAAATTGAATTACATCTATTTTTGAGGTGATAGTTCGTCGTACACAAGATCAGAAGTTTCATTACCCATTTCAGTATAGAGGAGATGGATATAGGTCATTACGATAAAATAATAAAATATAAGTATAATTAATATAATTTGGTTATTATAGTATCATGGTTTAATATGATTTTGTAGGAGGGGGAGAAGAAATAATATGTAAACACTGGTTTAATAACGATACCATTTCATCGGATAATGTCCTTATGTTAGCACCAAAAGACTGATTTGGATATATTTATGATAAAAAAGGGGTCCTTTGAAATAAATATATAATAAATTAATAGATATGGATAGGTTTAGTTTTAAATAAATGTTTTGTTATGTTTTCAGTGGAGAGGAGAGTGGGTTACCTTTTATATTTGAGGGAGAGTACACACTTGAATGTTTTCAAAATAATAACGTATACTCAAGTATTAATCATTTCACAAGGCCCCAAAATGGATTATTATTGAACCTTTCATGTTATTGGGAGGATATATTTCCATCTAATGTGAATTATTTGAATTTTATATGTCATTTTACCCTTTATCTTCTTAGTTTAATCCAGGATAAACCTATTTTAACCTTAACCATGATAATTAATTATCACTGTCTTTACTATTAATTATGACCAAAAATTATGTTGACTTTTTTATATAATAATTAATATAATTATTCAAAATTTTGAATCCATTTTTATAAGATCCATTTAGAGAGGTGGAAGAGTTTAATTTAAAAATAATCTCATAGATGCGATGAAAAAAGAAATTTTTCAAAGAGAAAATTTGCAAATGTGTAGAAAGTTTTAATATCAAGAATCAAAATGAAATTGATTAAAATGAAATAAATTTGAATGATAAATATATAATCTTAATAATTTTACTTTTATACCAATCTTAAAATAAAATGTATATTTTAAATGCTTTAAATGTGATGGGATTTTTTTAATAAAAATATGCATTTTTTACAATTCTTTAAAAATTTAATATTTTAAGAAAATAATAAAAAATTCACTCAAAGAAACAATGACATTTATATTTAAAAATAAAATTTATTTTTTAATGTAATTTTTTTTAATATTAGATAAAAATATTTTATGATCCCCAAAAAATAAAAATAATATTTAAAGAGAGTAGTATTTTTGAAACATATAAATACTTCCCAAATAATTAAGTAATTTTTATCAATATGTTTTTATTATATAAAACCATTATAAATATTTTTTAAAATATTAATATTACATTTCATTAGACTAATATTAAACTCTAATTCAGAATGATCATGTTTAAATAATAATACTAATAGTATATGGCAGTTCATTAAAACTCGGTGTTGTGTGTAATGCATGGTATTGAAGAAATTTTATCAATTTGATAAATATAATTCACAAAAACTCACGGTGTTACATTATTCCCCCATTATTTTTAATTTCACCCTCAAATCCATCAATTTGATACAAAAAATGAGGATACTTCTACATCATCGTATCCATAGCTTCCCATGCAACATCCATAAGTTGGTGGTTTCACTACAAAAAATTAACTAGTTTTGTGGTATAGAGTCATAATGCTTTCATTCTATGATTTAGAATATACATGATATTCTACTAATTTGAAAGATCATAGTATAGTGGTATGATCCTTGAGTTTAGTAAATGTGAAGGGTCAAGAGAGAATCGTGGAACACATCTTGAACATGATAACTATTATGTGGAATCACATAATTATATGAAACTATACTTATTCAATTACGAATATAAAAAGGGAAAATACACATAGGAAAAATCTTTTCAATCTTATAGATTCTGATAAACATCTTTCATTGAGAAATTTAAAGAAACACCTTTTCAACAACATCAAATTCATGATCATGCAGATGATTGTCATCATGAATTATCTATCAACATTGTGGTGAGAATAGGTGTTATTGAATGGCTCAAACCTTTTCTTAAATTTCATTTTATTGGTCAGGTCCCAAAAACATTATTTCTCTAACTTCATTAAAACATGTTGTTTTTATTCAATTAATTCTATATAGGTCTTCATAAAGAACTATAAGAATACTTCAGTGAAATGTATTGTTGTATGAAAACTAAACTAGAGGAATGTTTCAATCCTAACAACATTTTAAATTCATATAACAAGATCTCAGTATATCCAATCTAGGTTTAATTTTTCTCTCAGATTAACCATTAGTATAAATATGATATGTTATTCTAAAGCTAAATTATGTATCCAAATCTTGATGAACACTTTTATTGAACATCGATACAAACCTCACATCCTGAAAATATATAATATGATGTAGTATTTCATGAATCCATACCAATTATATAATTAATATAATGGAATGATAATCAAGAGTGTTCTATTATATAAATGAAATTTGTTGACATTGTAAGGTGATCGATAAAAACCCAAGTAATTTCATGGACTCTAGAATTGTTGGGGAGGCCAATGATAAAATAAATGCTGAAGTTTTCCCATTTACATTCTCGTATAGATATTTTTTTAATATCCCCTTATAATTATTTCTCTCATCCTAAAAATTATAACATACCATACAATGAGATTCACATTTTTCAATATCTCTCTTCATGTCATCCCAAAAAACTACTCTTTAAAATCATTATACCTCATTGTACTTCCAGGATGTGTAGATAATAAATGAAAATAAATTTATTATAATATATCATTTTTATAATAGAGTATGTATGGAACACATGCATGGTTTTAGAAAATTATGATTCCATCACAATCAATGTCAAACTTAGGAACATTTCTCACAATCTTCTATATCTCTACATCAACCTTACATGCCTCTTTAATTTTCTCTTGCATAGATGGTTGAGAACCCAATTGAGAAAGATAAAATTTCTCCCCCTCTTATAGGATCTAAAGATTCATCCATTGATCATCAATTAATATTACATAATTTCTGGTCTCTATCTTGTATGAGATACCATGATACATTTATCAAAAAGCATCAACCACCATGTTTTCTTTCCAAATATGGTGGTGTATTGAGAATTCATAATCATTTTTCACCTCCAACCATATTATCTAGATAATATTTACTCATTCTATGTGAATATATACTAAAATATTTTTTGATCAGTATATACCACACTTTTATCTGTAATGATAATTCCACCAGGTTTGTAAATAAAAAATTACTATAGAAAACTCAAAATAATATGGTGGGTAATTTTTTACATAAACCATCCATTATCATGATTCGTAATCCATAACCACATAATTATTCATAATAAAACATCTCAGTCCATCATTCAATGAATCACTATAGACTATATACCCTTCCCACAGCAAGGAAATGTAATAATAACTGCCCCAACAAATCTTCTCCATGGTTCCTTGAAATGTTTCTCACATTCATCTATACAAGTGATCTTGGATACCTTCAGTGTTTACATAGTGAGTGGATTGGATATCCATGAGAAATATTTAACTATCTATTGATAATATCTATCCAAACAAGGAAAAACTTGGATCTCAATCATCATTGTTGGTTTGGGACAGAGTTCAATCACCTTATTCTTTGATGGTTTCAAAGATATACATTCACTTCAGATTATTTGACCCAAAAAATGAAAAAAAAATTAGAAAAACCTCACACATTGTAAAATATTCATAAAATTTATCGTTCCATGGGATTATCAATACAATTCTACTATGATCATTATTTTCTTCCTTGTTCATTGAATATATATTAATATTATCTATAAATACTAAAAAAAATTGATCAAGGTAATCTCTAATGACTCTATTCATTAAATGAATGAAGATAGCGAGCGAACTAGTAAGACCGATTAGAATCACAATATATTAGTAGTTACTACACCCTGCACATAATGTTGAATTTTTGTATATCCTTATTATTAACCCTAAATTATTAATATCCAGAAAGAAGATAAATATTGGAAAAGTATCAAGAGAAATAAATTTGGTAAAACAAATCATTAATACAGGGTAGAGTATATTTCTTCTTTATAATGATCTATTTTATTTCCAAATAATCAATGAAAATTTTCATTGACCCATTATTATTCTTAAAAAATGGATTGGTTCACCCCAACATGACATACTTGGACAAATAAATCCCTTGTCAAGATTCTCCCCAAGATGCTTCTTCAATTATTACCACTCAGTTAGGGACATCCTATATTATGTATTTGAAGTATGTATGAAATAAGATATGAGTTTTTTTAAGATCTCCACTTCATGTTTTTTTGAATACTGTGTAAATCTTCCAAAAATACATCAACAAACTCCAACACAATATGAATATCATCATTTTTGAGTATTTCTCTAACCATTGGAGATAAAAACCTTTTTCAATAGGAATAAAGACAGATACAATAGATGGTATTTCCATGAAAATTTAACATTTATCGCCACACTAGTAGACGATCATATGTTTTTTTGAATATAAAATGTCACTTCCCTTTATTATAAATTGATTTGGGCTTTATATATGAAAATCTAATCCATGAATAAGATTTCATAAAATTCAACCAATGGAAGGATGACAAATTTTTAGGTATCACATTACAACAAACATCAACTAGATAATAATCATATACATGATACACCATCATCATTCTACTAGAGGTATTAACTTATAACATAATATCAAATAATTGGGTAAATGAATTATTATTCGTAGATTCATTTACTCATACACATGAATTCATATAACTAATATACAATAGGATATTTGATATTTTAGGCAACCTATTACTACCACAACCACATCATTATATCATCAATACCATAGTAAAACAAAAGGGAATTAATCTAATTTATTAATCATTGATCAGAGTAATCAATTTTAAAAAATTATTAATAAGATAATTAAATCATGACACCTTAATTTCAATCTACAACGCCTTAGTTTTAACCTAGTACATCCAAAATCATGATCTACTCATATCGTTCATTATGGTTGATAATTGAAATATGAATTAACCAATTTATATCACCAATGAGTATCAAGCCTGGAACAAAGTATGTATAATTTTCTTGTACTAGGTAATGCTTGAGTTAAGTCTAGCACACATTTTTCATAGTTATTACCCCTTGGTATATCTGTTATAGAACCACACCTACTTGTTTTATCAAAATAGGATTTTCTTTCTTTTTATACTACATAATATCTTCCTTATAAAATATTTAAGATATTATCATATATATAGGATTATCCTATGGATTATCACTAATGTTTCACCATCCTATATTTTATGTGGTAGCATATCATATCCGATGATAGAAACTATAAAAACCATGATGTTTCATAGGTTGATATTACATATTAATTAATTAATATTACATAAATTTCAAAAAAAAACATATGTACTGTAAAAGGATTAGTGTTTTCAGAATATGAATAAATTAAAAAATGGTTTACAAGTGAGCTTCACCATATCTTATTATGTTATTCCCTAATAGAACCCTTCTCAAACATATCATACATAATACCATTCTTCATAACATATGAAAAGTAAACATAATAAAAGGTGAGTCTATATTCTTAGTAATGGTAAACAAGGGAGAAATCAATATAACATGAGAATAAGGCTATAATAACATGATAATAACATTTTAAAACAATACCCTACATATGATACCTCATAAACATGAGTGGTGGAATAAATCATAGAAATTCATAAGATATGATTCATAAAGGAATCAAAGGACATGAGTAATGAGAAAATAATATTTCCATAACACAAATATTTGTGGAGAATGAAAAATCATAAAAAAAATTATGTTAAGGCTAACCACCAAGACATTCATAAGATGTTATGCTTCGGCTAACTACCTATATACCTACTTTATGCATGAGATAACTTCCCAAGTACCCTCTTTTTCAAGATTGTGATAACATCATATATATCCTATATTCCCATAGAACATTAATCAATAACCAATGAATTATATGGTGGTATAGGTCCCTCCCATCACATATTGTATCCATTTTTCTACCACAAAATCATTAAATAATCATCATATCAAAACTCATGAAACAGAAGTACATTACAAAAATATTTCTTTATAGTATAACCCATGTAAGTAAATGGGTTTCATAAACACATTTCCATCATAAAAATAAACCATTATGAGAAATAAAAAAAGTTTCCCTTCTATCATACTATGAGTAACGAAAAATTAGCATAAAAGTATTTCATGTTGGATGTAAAATTTTTCAAAGACCACTTCGAACATTTATTTATGAAAATATCATTTCCACATTAAATATAACTTTTAAAAATAAAAAGTAAAGAAATATTGTATAAAATAATTTTATTTCCAAATAAAAATGGAAAATTATAATAATTATGGGAAATATTATTCATGTTATATACATTAAAACAAGATTCCATTCAATTTTTTTTATAAAAAGTAAAAAACTACGTATTTAGAAAATGGTGTGAAGATTCATTTTGAACAATTTTTTTTTAAAAAAACATGGGAAACATTTCTTTAAAAATATTTTAATAATAGTAAAAACATTATCTAAAACTTTTTTATAAGTCATGGATATAGAGAGAAACAAATTGACTGAAGAGAGAAATAATGTCTATTTTCATTAAAAAAGATTGTTGATATCATGAGTATATAAGGAGAGGAAAATTAAAGGGGAAAATGTATTAACAATAATTAACCATAGTTGATGAAAATTATTGAGTTTCATATGATATAGATAACAATATTGCATCACTGGAATCATAATCATAGACAATATCGACAAATAATGTGATTGTAGCATGATACCATTTCCACATTAGTAACATTTGAATCGTAAGCCCCATGAAATAATATAATAATATGAAACATTAATAATCATTAAAAAAATTCTATATATGTAATAATATTTAAATGGGGAAGTATATACACCACAAAAAATAAAAAGGATTTGAATATGACATGTGTATGATAGAAATAAAAGTGACACGAAAATGCCATACCTCATGTCTCAAATTTCATCATATATGTTCAAAATTGTTGTATAATAAATATAAGATTTTTTTAAAATATATTTAATAACCACAATAATTTATATCACACCATATATTACTTTCTTATAACCTTTTATTATTTTTTATTGATAATTAATTTTTTAAATCATTGTTTTGGGTAGTAATTGCTTTGTTTTCTCATATACGTTATCATTAGGTTGTTTTGGTACCTATATATTTTTTACTTGTTCAATAATATAAATTATTTATAATGAGATACTAATATCATATAATTTAATTATATATATATTTATAATCATT
This sequence comes from Viscum album, assembly GCA_963277665.1. Lineage (NCBI taxonomy): Eukaryota > Viridiplantae > Streptophyta > Magnoliopsida > Santalales > Viscaceae > Viscum > Viscum album. The sequence continues at coordinate 1,830,623,553 of OY728165.1, forward strand.
TATAAATTTTGTATATAGAAATACGAAATACACCATTCATGGAGATGGTGGGTTATATTTACGCATGAACAAAATTTCCATTTTTTGATGGATGAAACAAAAGAAGCGTAAATATTAATTCAATATTAAAAATTAATTATGATTATATATATGTCACATATTTTCATTAAATATATCCTCATTTCCTTCGATGTAATGTGTAAATGAAAAACAAATCATATCACTTCGTGAGGCCGAAGTCTGTTGTACACACGAGCGACATTATTGTACCTCCATTCATTGGAAGGAAATACAGGGTGTGTGAAATTATAGTTAAAAAATTATATTTATTTCATAAATTAAATTTATTTATATAATTTATATAAAAGTTCCACAAATTAGTTTGAATCAGTCATGGAAAATGAATTATATTAATTCACATGGTGGTTGTCCTCCTTCCACACATTCAACAGTTATGTTTCCTATGTGAGGGAGGAAGATAGGTATATAGGTCATGATATTATAATAATCACATCTAAGTATATGTAACCTAAATAACACATTATATATTCATTGATTAATAATATTTTAAGGTGGTGTGGGAAAAAGTTAAATAGAAATTCTCTTTTAAGAATGATACATCTTCTTTGGACAACCTCCGTAGTTTACCATCAAAATCCTTCATAGGATTTATTTATACCCAATACATGGGATTTAATCCCAAGGAGGGTATTATTAAATTAATTTGACCAGGTATTTTATGAACCAAATGGTTTAGTAGGTTTTTAGAGGAGAGGAAAGGGGGTTCCCTATTATATGTTGGGGAGAAGGACACAAATGGAAATTTGAAAAGAAAAGTGTCTAATAGTTTTAAACAAGAAAAAAGCCAAAAAATGGATCATTATAAAATATTATAATATATAAGTTCTATATATGGATATTAAATTGTATTTTTAAATTTTTATAGGTCATTTTACCCTTCCACTATTTACTTTAACCCCCAGTAGACCCCTATTATCAATAACTGCTGTAATAAATCATTACTTTTTTTACTAAAAAATTTTAAAAAATATAAGTTGAAAATATTATAAAATATTTATTATTCTAATTAAAAATATGGAATCAATTTTTCAAAATTCCAATTATATAAATGGAAAAACAGATTTTCAAATTAAACCCACTAGCGCAGAGAAAACACAGCTTTCTAAAGAGAAAGTTTCATAAGTATAAATAGTTTAAATATCTCAATCCTATATGAAATTAATTAAAATAAACTAAATTGTATTAATAAATATATAAAATTACTAATTTTATATTTAAATAAATATTAAAATAAAATGGAACTTATAAATTCATTAAACGAAAAGGATGTTTTTTTATAAAAAATATAATTTTTTACTATCCTTTGATAAATTAATCTTTTAAAAAATCCTCAAAAATTAACTCAAATATAATTTTTAAATGTAGATTTAAAAATGAGTTTTATTTTTTATAGAAAATATTTTAAAATTTTTTGAAAATAATTTTATAATTTTTTTTAGAAATGAGTATTTTCAAAACATATAAATACTTTAATAAAAATTATTTAATTTTTAATCAATATAATTTATTTATATGAAAAAATTATAATTAATTTTTAAAATGAGGTTAGTCTTATTGATTCCACCAATGTTAACATCTAGGTTATAATGATCATGTATATGTAATAATATTAATACTATATTTTGGTTCTTTAAGACTTGATGTTGCGAGTAACGTATGGTATCAAGTAAATTAAATATATTAAAAATATTCATGACTAAACACTCAATTTTCTATAATAAATACCAAAAAAATTGTAGTATATACTAAAACCTAAACACCATTCCATGCAAAAAAATAAAAAATAAAATTATTCTAATAGATAATTCTAATGAATTTTAGAAAATATGGTCAATCCTAAAAAGATGTACTAGAACTAAAGGTTGGAAGATCCCTTATAGGCTTATAGGATCACCAATAAGAAGCCTATAGGGGTGACAACTAACCAATTGATTAAAGGAGATATATACCACGTTCATATGTAATTGAAACATAATTACATCTGGGTTTTATGAGACATGAATCCAAACCTCGAAAAAGATTGGAAGCATAAGAGGTTGTAGCTACAACAAAGAGAGAAAATAAGGATAGATGATTCTGAAAATTCAAATATTTAAAAGAGATAAGAATTATGTCCGATGAAAATAAAATTCAAAAATTAAATCTTATTCCTACATATCAAGAGCTATTATACAACTTCGGACATATCTTGATTCCAGTTAAACTTTGTTCTAGATGGGAAAGAACTTTTATTATTGTTCATTTATACCCTTTTTATGTTGTTCATGTTGAAAAGGATAGAAAATAAGACCCATTCACTGTAAATTGTAACATGAGGAATACGTACCATGGGAAACTACCTTAATAACCAGTAGAGGATATTGAACTTTTTAACACTGTTGATCAATGATGAACCACTAGGTTTTACATTTCCTTTACATTATTTTGAATACATTAATTAAATTTAAATATATATACATGAATAACAAATTTTAATTTATTTAGGAAACGTCATCAACTAATTTTGGTGGAGGGAATCATGCAGTATAGGTTTTAGATATTGTTTAGTTGAGATAATGATTTCAAAAATAGTACTTCTTGGAGGAACCCCACATTTGTTTCATTACTAAACTATTCCGTTAATTTCTATTAGAGAATATTTGAAAAGGTAAACACTATCATTTTTATTATTATTTAATATTACATAAAAATGGAAAACGGAGACCTTAATAAACTATGCATCATTCACATTGTGTAAAGAAATTCACATCATGAAATGCTATAGAATAGAGTTGTGAAAATGGAAACCATGTTATGAATGTGAATTTACATCATGAAAATGAAGCTGAACATAACTATATGAATAATACTTATGAAACCTAACACGAAACATCCTTTAAATGGGATTATCAGTTTCAAATAATTATTTTATTCTACATTCATAATTTTAATCTCTTTTAGATCTTAAAAATAGAATTTCATTCCCAATAATAAATTCTTATACTGTAGAATTGATCTAGGAGTCATAGAATAATTTTTAAGATAATAATTATGACTTATTTTAAATTTAAATGTTGAAATTATTAGATCCTAAAAATTATTATTAAATAATTTGAGTTAATAATGAATGGAAAATTTTCAAAAAATACGGATTTTTGGAAATCATTTGATTCATTTAAATGAAATTATTCTATGATTTATAATATTATAAAATTTTGAAATTGATATGAATTGGTTTATAGTTTTTTGTGTTATTAAATGAGTAATTGTCCCAAACCATATGATCTCATTACTAAGAAAACTTTTAGACCAATATTTCTCATTCAATCAATAGTATATTTCTTGATATAATTAGGAAAGTTTATATTCTAAAACATACCTGGAATCTTATCAAATTAATGATTGAACATAACCACTTTTAAAATGGTTGAGGGATTCCTCTATTTCGTATGTTATCCTTAGAACCACCTCTAAGGTGAATCATTTTCCCCAAAGAATACATGAATTGAATTGAATGGTAAATAGAAACATTTCAACCCTATTATGTCCTTTATAACCCTACTCAAAGTGTATGGAATGATATTAAAAAACTAAGTATGGGGGAGTTAGTAGTCCATGGTGTATGGTACATGAATAATTAGGGAGTTTTTTCATGGGTTTTAATGTTACTTATTAGAGGTAATGTAATCATTCATTATACATTATTATTCACCTATCTTGGAAAAAAAACTGAAAAAAGGAAAAAATAGGGCATGTCTTGAGAGGTTACAAAATCACCATTAATGGATAGATAATCCAAGGATAATTTGGTGTTATGTAGTGTATGTGGAATTTGTATTGAGAATAATATTAAAAAAATAAAAAAAAATAAAAAAAATCTGGATAGTGATATTCATTCATTTTGCATACTAGTATCATGTTCCAACATTGGGATTTGGAAAATGGGGAGACGACATATTCATTAGTATATTAGTATTTAATTTGGATTATATTTTTATATCATGTAATGTTTGAAATATTAAACCTCCCATTTTTATCATTATTTTTTATTTACCTACCTACCATAAGCCCCATAGATATTTGAACCATGATAGAAAGTCTGCATTATTATTTTTGATCTATATCATAACACAGTGGAGATACTATATTCATTTCAATATTATGTAAATTGAAATGTACCTAATGTAAGAGCATAACTATATTTAGATTTTTTCCATCAGTGAATACAGCACAAAAAATTAAATTAGCAATAAATTAAAATTTATCTATACATTAATGACGGATTAAGATATAAAAATTGAAATATGGGAGAGTATTATTATTTTGGAAAAAAATGTAAAATAATTTATTGGATTTTATTCTTTGAATAGTGGGAGTATGGTGAATTATTTTATGTGTAACTTCAATATTTATTTTCAAAAAACAGGAAAATATTTTTTGTTGGTTTTAAATATAAATAATTGAAATATGAAAAGCCTTTCTATTGTTGTTGATATTTAATTCTTGAGCACAAAAATGGTCTATATGAGGGGGAATTTACAGAATAATATTTTTCATCATTATATTAATATAAATTAAAATATTTATGTAGTATAATTGATTTATCTTGCTGACATTTATTTTATTTTTTTATTATTTGTAGGATGCATTGTATGAAAAAAAAACTAATATTTGATGAATTCATGATGAAAACTTTTTACGTGATATACAACAAGTCATGGACCAAGTCCAAAGGAAAAAAATTAAATATATATGAGAAAACTGGTCCCAAAAGGCTATAAACCCACCATTAATTTCTTGAATGGTCTATTGAAAGCATTAACCATGATATAATTCAATACATGAATTCAAATCCCGATGACGAAATATCTCTAGGGATTAACACCATGTGTCAAGACATGGAAAAATTGTTTCATGTTTTTATGTATCATCAAAACATTCAAAATATTTATTTTTTTCAATTAATAGTTAGAGAGGATCTCATACATGAATATTTGAATCAGGGAAAATATATACATTATGTGAAAGACATTAATCGGTTCCATAAATTAAATATTACAAATAAATAAATGATGTTATCCACAACAATAGACTCGGTACCATAACACTACCCCATGATCGAACATGAATGAATTTTTTGATGCATTGATAGAATTAAAATAATTATTATACCTATAACATGATATTTATGGGTATTTAGAGAAGTGTCTCCTTATAAGGTAAACCACTATATGGGGAAACCCTTATGCTCATATGATTTTCAATTTTATTTTATTTTAAATTCATTTTATGTCTTACTTCTCCCTCATATTATCACTTACCCAATTCAAGTAGGGTAAATGTGTATTATAGATCATAGAAGGAGAGGGTGAACGACACATCTATTCTTGGGTTTTTTATCTTATCTTAATTAATACCTTTTCTTCATAAAAGTTTTATTTTGAAATTTGTAATTTAAATTTTTTTCATACCAAAAGAGACCATGTTCAGTTTTCATTATTTCAATTTAAAATGACCTGGTAAATGATACATAAATATTCATCCACTTTATTATTGAATGTATATGATGGAATGTTCTATTTATAAGTGGTACATTTATAGAGATTTCTAGTACATGTGTGGAGTTGTAGCTGGAACTGTTGTTTGTCATGGAATAAACATAAAAAATTAGGGATTTTCCTAAATAATCAAATGGCCATACTAAAACACAACATACAAAAGAAGGAGGGTAGACTAATCGAAGATTTTTGTTAGGATTATTATCTCCATATACATATGGCCAAGGTAGAGATAAGAAGTTATTATAAAATCAATTTCATAACAATTTGGAAGAAAAATATTAGGTAAAAATTGAAATTGTAATAGCATTGAAATAGCTCTATCCATTCCAAACTTGAAATAATTTAGAAAAGTTACAAATATTATTATGTTCACTCATATATGGGAGACTATCTAGGTTAACCACTTTACTATAAATTGAAAATAATTTTTTTTCATGAACAATTAATAGGAATGTGTTAATGAATTAGTTTTAACATAGGCCATCCATGGTCATTAATTACACAAATTCTACATAATGTTTTATTAATAAAATTTGAATTAATTGATCCACTTATTCTAGGAGTGTCGATCCAAATGTTTAGTCTATTTCATACTCATCATGTACTAGTGGAAATTGGGTTAACACCAAACCATTCCCATTCAAAGTTATTACCTCTATGTGAATTTTTGAAACAACCACATCTATATTTAGGTATCAATCTATGGATGTATTTTTTACAAAATCCATACTAATTTATTTATCGTAATAAATTATATTCATAAATACCTAATATTATCTTAATGTTTCTCCAAAAAAATTCTCATCAATGTTTCATAAAATAACTAAAACATAAACTAATATCAACTTAGGTGACCCAAATGTTGCATTAATAAATATTATGTCTTTTTGGATTAATATTCTACACATATTAAAAAAATTAATTCCCTAGAATCATAATGTATTTTGGTATTTAGAATACTTGTTACATAAATAGCTGGCATAGAAAATATTTTGAAGATATCCCATTAATTTCATCAATCTTAGAACCCTTTTTAGAAAAAATGGACTTCAAAAAATTATTCAAATCCTTCAGAAAAGGAAAATTAAGAATGACTGAGATCAAAATATTAGTAAGGGTATACAAGAGATATTTTTCTCAATGATCACATGAAATCATATCAGGAGAATAAGTTTATGAGAATAGAATCTTAACATTTTAAAAACATACCCATTAATTAATGGAACATAATCATATCATAGGGATTTGGAATTTCATAAGACATGAATCATAAAATAATAAAAGATCCTGATCCATGAGATCATATAATAAACATAATATCATATAAAGTGGAAGAATTTGTTTTAATAATTATAATAATACAAATCATACATCAAGGATACCATCCATGAAATTAATCACATGATAGGGTTCTTCTAACCACCTATGTACCTTATTTGGGCTTCGTATAAAAATATATGTGCCCACTTTTATGATTGGGAAAATCATTAATGTAACCTTTTAGATAATAAAACAAAAGTTATTATATAATTAATTGAATAACTATAATTGGTGAACCTATCAAATAATAAAAACCCATTCATATATATTCCACATGACCATGAAAAAATTTATTATTTTACCACAGCATAACCCATGGAAATGAATACCGGGTTCTTTACGATTTTATCATCATAATAAATTACTATAAAGATTAAAAATAAGGATCTTATCATTAGATCACATACCTATTGAATAATAATTATCATAATTGGTTTTTTTCATAGATTAAAGTACATTTAAAAGACCACTAGAACATTTTTGGGAAGACTACACATTATATTTTGAAACAAGTTATTTAAGATCTTATACATTTAATAATTTTTTTGTGAAATTTTTTTATTAGATGAATCAATGAAAATTTTAATGGATTCAATGTAAGTATTTTGCATGACTGTTGGAAAATATTTTCATACAGAATAAATTAAGATAAATATTTGATTCACAACTTCAATATAAACTCAAAAGTGATTCTTTTAGGAAAAAAATATATTCCTCATAAATTATTTTATGGAATTTAAAACATGGGTAAAAATGACTTTATAAAAAAAATTAATGGTAAAAATATTATTGAGAAGATTTTATAAAGCATGAATATGGAACATAATATATTCCCACCCAAAGAGAGAGATAAAGTTTTCTTTCCTTAAAAACATTCTTCCATAATGTTATGTACCTAGAGGGAGAAATATTTATTCTCAAAAAAATAAAAAAATAATAAGAATAGAAATTATATTTATGAGAGATAGATCATATAATTGCATCATTGTATATTTAATCATAATCAATCCCAGTAAACAGTGAGATTGTATCATTAAACCCTTTCCTCGTGTCCCACTTGATAAAAATCACTTTATAGTACTATATAATAAAGTAAAATTTATTATAATTCAATAATGAAACAAAATCATACATTTAATAAGTTTAATTTCTTAATTATTATATATTTACACTCATTTATTAATAATTCTTTTCTAAAATCACTATCCCATGTGATAACTAATTTGTTTTTCATGCATGTTTCAATTTTATAGTTTCATTCCTTCAAGTGAGATCATGGTTTCATAATATACATAATGATAATAATGTCATTTATAAAGTATTATTACACAATATCAGTGTTATTTAATATTCCTTTATCATTTATGTCATGAACATTATAACATCACCCATATAGGTTGTAAAACAACCTTACACATGAGCTTGTTATAAATACCAAATGAGTAAGAACATGAAATATTATAATAATAATTTAAAATTTATTGAAATGTATTCATGTCATAACTATCATAGATATTCATTATAAATACGTTTATAACCTTAAAACAGATTTTTTCTATTAAAAATGAAATATATCACCCATAGATATGGTAGTTTGTACATATTCATGAACAATACATCCATTTACAGATAAGAAAAATAAAACAAAGTAGATAATATTTTATCTCTATATAATAATTAGTAGATCATTAATTTAAAATATATTCAATAATTAAATCACTATAACCATCTATGATATGTGGTGATGGAAGATGAATCACATCGCTACGTTGAGGTGGTAGTCCTCACATTTGCTTGATTGATGATTTTATTTTCCATAAGATGGAAAATAGAGGGAAAATGTTTATAACGTAAATATAATAAAATTTAGGTCTATTTATTAAAATGAATTAAATATTTTAGTATGGATAAACCCTCTTTTTAATATGTATAATAATAAATAATCATTGAAATATCCTGGTAAGACAATTACATCTTCTTTCAAAGACCTCCCTTAACTTAAATATTAAGCCATCATATAATGATCTTAATGAAATTTCATGATATCGAGTAAAAAGTAAAGGGATATTGGAATGTTTTTTGTTAGGTATATTCCATGTTAGTAGGGTCAATGTTTTTGAATATGGGAGGAGAAAAAGTTCTCTTTTACAAGTGAGGGGAGTGAAAAAAATTTAATTACTTAAAATTTAAAAATCATAAAGTCATTTTCATAGGAAAGTGGCCCTAAATTGATAATAACTCTATGGGAGTAAAGTATAATGTCTAATATGTTCATAAATATAATATTTATATAATTTTATGTCACATTTTTAAATTTATTTATTAATTTAACCCCATGTAAACCCATTTAAAATTATATGTGGTAATAAATTTTTACAATTTTTAATATTCATTATGAAAGAATTAAAAATATTCACATTTAAAAATAAAAAAAAATATTAAAAATATGGAATAAATTTTATTAAAATCAATTTTTATAATTGGTATAAATTCACATTTATATAAGCATTAAAATAGGAGTGAATACCATTCTTTAGAAGAAACTTTTTTTATGAATGCAAACGAATTTACTCTCATTCTATAACATGTAAAAATTATTATATGAATTTTAATTATTTTATTGAATATATAACCCAAATATTTAATTATAATTACTAATATATAATGATTTATTTAATTTGTTATGGTTTAATCAAATTTCACATATAAATACAGGTTTCTAAAAAATAACTGTTTTCCTATAAATAATTTTATTGTTATTCCTAACCATTAAATAACTAATATATAAATGATTGTTCATACATTAATAGTATATTTCATTAAAATATATTTTCAATACTGATCAATATAATTTGTATATAATAATACATAACCCTTATAGAAATACATTTCTTTATAAAAGTAGTTATTTTAATCACAAAAGATTTATTATTAAAATTTAATGATTATTTGTTAGGAATTAATAATTAAATTATAATTAATGAATGAAACACACACACTAACACAAAATATATACATATATAAATATATTTACCATTATGTTTAATCCTATTCATATTCATCAATCCCATATCAAGGTTTTCAAGGTTCTAATATATCACAGTTCATTTAGACTCAATGTTTCATGCAAAGAATACCCTCAAATACATTAAATTTATTTCATAATAATATATTTAAAATCCCATGGTTTTACAAACCTAGTCATATTATAGATTCAAACATATTTTTTTTATTCTTGTGATGTATTTGTTTTATTATATGTAATCTTGTACTAATTGGTATTTATGAAGGTCCATTTTCTAAAACCATGTTGGAGATCATGTTGTTCTCTATGGAAAAAGATCATTCTACTTTGGGTAGTGGTCGATTGAGTAAAATATACTGCATTTTAGTTGGAAATTTTTTTTAAAGTTATTTTTGACATTGAGATGAAGGATTGTCCTTTATTTTTATATAGTATGCTAATGTTTTCTAAAAATATGTTATTATTCTAACAATGAGGAGAGAGATTTATTTTAGGATAGAGTAACACCAAAGAACATCACAAATGTATATAGAATATTAATGAAAGGTAATCGAATTTATTTGAGTGTTCAGAACATAAATTGATTAATTATTACATAATGGGTTTATTAAGTATAGTGAATCACCATTGTCCACTATAGTTTTGTACATAAAGAAATAAAATAAATGTTTGAGTTTATGTATAAATTATCAATAATTCCTGTCTGATGAAAAGGATGGCTCCATTCTCTCCTAGAGAGCTGTCTCAATCACTCTCCTCATCCTTCCATGGTTTCTTCCCTTGGCCATAGAGTTCCATCTTCCAGCCCCCATTTATTTATTCTCTCTTTTTTATTGATTCTACTTCTCTTCCATATTGAATTTTGGTTTCTTCGTGGGTTCTCCATTGTGATTGGATTCACTTCATTAGCAACCTAGTTTGTCCACATTTTTCTATATTCTACATCTCTTTCCATTTTTTTTGGGCCCTCCTCTACGTGTTTGGGTCTCATAGTGTTCTTGGTTTATATTCTTTTTTATTTCTTTTGTTTCTCCTTTCTCCACACTCCTTCTATTTTTCTTGTGGTAGTATTGTTCTACTAGTTCCATTTTCAGTGGATGTTCCCGTTAAATTTTTGGCTTCCATACTCTCCCACATATTCATTAGTTAGTAAATCATTCACACTAAACTCAATTTGGGTTTTTCATGAAGCCACTCTGGTGGCCTGGTATTTTTATGGTGTAAGGTTCATCGGCATCCTCATTGGCCCATTCAATCTTCTATGGTATTCCTCCTCATCCTCTTATTCTTTTCCACATTTTTTAGTAGAAGGGTTATTTATGTGGTTTTGGGATGGTATTTGTGGTTACGAGTTAGCTTCAGGGGATTATCTCAACAGGAATTATACACCTCCTTGGTGTCTAGTCAAATCAGGTGTTCAGGTGTTGGGGTTTTGATGATTCTACATTTGTGATGCTTATCATGCAAGGTTTTTTTTGGTTTGACCTTTTTTCATGTTGTCAATGGATTCCCTAGATCTTGTTCATGTGATGGTGGTGATTCGGACGATGTGTTGTTGATGATGGTGGTTAAATGATTTTTTCATGGACGAGGATCTTTTATAATGTGAAAATATTATTTGGTTGGTTCTTGAGGTGAAAGTTTGGTGGATAATTTCAATTACATGAATTTTTTAATTTATTTCTCTCATTCTATTCATGTTCATTTCTTCTTGTGGTGGTGGATGAAAGTGATGTTGGAATCAAGGATTAGTCGAAGCGGATTTTTTTTAAATATGGGGAAGATGAAGACTAACATGGTGGAATTCATTATGTGACAATTATGACAATTTTGATGTTATTTTGAAGGTCATTATTGGTTGCAGGGATAAGGGTGATGTGAGATTTGTTGGATTTTCCAGGTGAATGGATCGAGCCATCAACGTCAATGTTGTAACCTTACTCAAAGCATCCAATATCATGTGCATGACAGTGATATAATTAGATAATAATTTTGAATGTTTTATTTTGGAATTAGTGTTGATTTGGTATGGAATGTGTAATGGTTTTTTGGTTTTCATGATTATGTATGGAAAGCGGGTTGGTTCTATCATAAACCATTAAAAGTAGTTTACTATGAAAATACTAAAAAAATTATTTTACATGTATAAATTATCAGTGTTGAATGAGGTGACAATGAATAATGTCTATCCTCTTCAAAGGATAAATTATTATTTTTTCTGTTAATAGGCTAAAAATGGGTTTTTGATATTGTTTTTTGATCTAGGTATAACTCGATGATGGTTAATGATGATGATTCCTCTAATTATAATTTTTAGTTCAATTCCAAACTCATTGAGTTTGGGGTGATACTATTTGGAGTGATTAATTATCAACTTTTTTATTGGGGAGTATTACTTGTTCATTAAAACATTATCGTGATAGTTTCTTTAGTAGTTTTCACTAATGGTATTTTTCTTTACTAAAATATAGTTAAATATCAATCAAAGTATATTAGGATGCTACTAGTTTTTTTCATGGAATATTAATTATGTGAGAAGATTTATATGAATTGATTATTGACATCTGTGGTTTAATTTTAGGTCATTCTATTTCATAGTAAGGTATACAAAGTTATAAAATGGATATAAAAATTATAATTACATGAAATAAAACGAAAAATGTTTCTAACGTGTTATGTGTTATTGGATTAACTTTTTATTATTGGTGGTTTAAACCTAACATTTCATGGATTGTGAATTCATTATTTTCATTGACAAAAAAGGTAATGTTTTTCTTCAAAATAGGAAAGTCATGTTTTTTTTTCTATTTAATAATAGATTTTTATGATTTATTTAGTTTATTAATTAATCTAGGAGGGTATTATTTATGAGTTATATTTTGATTCATATCATTATAGATTTTTATATGTCTTGATGCAAGTGAAGATTTTCACTACTTATTGATTCTTTAGACATCCTCAGGAATAAAAATATTGTAATCTTTATTCAGTACCTATAATGGTGGTGTTTTTTCCTAGGTGGAGGTATTTTTTTAGTAATTGCGATTTATTTTAATTTTGACACATATTTTATGTATATCTTCCTTGATGGATTTGAATTGGAATAAAATAATATATTTGTTTTTTCTTAATGATTATGAATTTGAGATCATATATACCCCTTTGGTGGGTAACGTGGTAGTTTGAACATTGATTCAAAACTCTTATAGTTATGTTTCATAGAATTAATACAAGGAAGGTTAGGTGATATTAATTTAATTTCACTTCATATTGATTATGGAGACTTTAATATTGGAGTATGTTTTTATTGGATGAAGGTGAAATCTTCATTAAAGACATAATTGTAGGATTTTTAGTTTGGAGACCCATAAGTGGATGTATGTATATATTGGATAGTAATTATTGATTAATTTAAAGGATGGAATGAGTATTAATTATACTTTGTGTTGTTTTATGGTAGGTTATTTATTCCTTAGAGTATACAATAAGTGGTCATATATGAGTTTAAATGATTATTTTGGGTTCTACATCTATATATTACAAATAAGTGCCACGTATTAAAATTTAGTTTTAATGGCCTATAATGAAAAACTAGGTGGTAGATTTTGTATCACTTTTTCATTATTTCTAGTAATTAAATCCAAAAATTAGGTTATGGAAGTTTTGTTACATATTTTTTATTTTCTATAGTTTAATTGGGAGGAAATTTAAATCGATTTTTTCATAGTACTTCATCCATATTTGAGAAGATTTGGGGCTTGTTGGGTTATCATTTATTTTGTTAAAGATAGCGGTTCATTTATTAACAATAATGAAATTGAGACTAGTGGATAACATGGTTAATTTATATGTCATGGAGGATTTGAATATTTATGATGTTCTGGGGATGATAATTTCTAGCCATGATGATTGGTTTACATCATAGATGTTTATGGGATTATAATGAGAATTTTGAAACCAGCTATGACATAAAAATTTATTCTATCGATATTATGAGAGTCAAATAAAGTTAAATATTTAAACACAATATTATATATTATGGGAAATAATCTTGGAATTTTAAGGATCATGTTAATATCATTTACTATTGTTCGATTTTTCTTATAATAAATTTATCATTTCACCATTAGTATTATTATGTATGAGGATATAGAATGGAGACTATATCATTCACCAAAATATTAGGTTATGGTTGGAAGGGATGCAATTGTAGTTTGACCAGAAATGGTAAAAGATATGATATAACATGTTCCTTTATTTGGGATCATATGAGGATACTCATAGTAGAAAAATTAATATAGAAATCATAGTAGAATACCAATAGAGTTATCTGTTGGAGAACACATATTCTTATAATTTACTCCTTGACAAAGAAACCATAGGGGTTTGTTAACAGAAATCATGTTTCCCTATGATTTTTTGACTTCTTTGAGGTTATGGAGTTGCTAAAGAGGTAGCTTATAATTTCGTACTTCCCTGGTGATATGATAGGATTCATGACTTAATCTATTTCTCATGTATTTATAAATATTATCATAATCCTTTAAATTTGATTTATTTAGATAATATTGACATTGGAGATGATAGGAATTATTTTCAGTATCTAGTGGAATTTTTGGATCATATGGAGAAAAGTTTTTCTGAAAATGTTATTCCCATAGAATGAATTTATGAAATATAGAAATTTTTAAAACATTTAGGAATTTTATATGAAATTCATCATTGAACACCTTTAATTGAGAATAAATGGTTTAAATCCTATAACTATTTGAATCAGTGATTACAATTAAAAGTGGATTACATCATAATTTTTAGTTTTTTATTATTATCTCTAATTAACTGGGAATCCATAAATTGAAATTATAATTCTAAAATTAAATTTAAAATAGTATATTTATTTATATTTTTTTGTTTTTTAAATAAATTTAAGAATTAGATGAATAATGTATACACTGAATTATTGGTTTTTATGGGTTTCAAGACTCTTAATAAAAATTCGGAAAAGGGGATGCATGGATTACTTCCAATCTATCCTCATTTATGACTTTGGTGTGCCAAAATATAGAAAATACATATGTTTCATTGATTATATAATAATTTTAATCATTCTAGTAAGAATCAATCAGCTCATATTAAATCCAATTGTATAAAGAGTATATTCATGAGGGAGTCTCATAATACTCTAAATCTTGTTTAACTCTTGGCCCCCTTTGAGTTGATTCCGGAAATAATCCAAGTCCAATAAGACTCTATTATTTGTATTTGAGGCCCATAATAAAAACAATAAATTAAAACCCATTTGTGTTTTAGAGATGTTTTATGAGAGGAACTGTATGGATGGTTTTGGATAAACCCAATGATTGTTAGGTAGGATGTGTATTAGAACCATGTATATAAAGAATTTCCCATAATAATAATTTATTTCTATATGAATATTCATTATAATACTTGTGTGATTCTATTGTTAGACTCACTAGGAATGTATGACACTGGAACTATCCAATTTGTTAGCCAAAAATATAAAAATATAAAGTTTCCGAAATAACTGGGATTCAACCAACAATTAATTACTAATTCCCTAGTTGAAAATTTTGGTAAATACTTATCATAAGATACCACATGTCACCCATAAAACTGAATAATAATTTGATGATCATTAGATGGTTTCCAAGAAATAAGAACATACAAGAGTTGTATAGTTGAAATCAAAACCCTTATATCGTATATCTGGAATTTATTATATGATGAAATTTGGGAATTTAAAACCAGTAGGATTATGGAGGAACTACAATAGGGAATTGAGGAATATAAGTCCCATGATGCTCACATAGAAGATGAATTTACTAATCCAAATGCATGGAATCTAATAATTTTTTTTCTATAATAGATCTGATGAACTGTGTATAGAAGAAGTTATTGGATCAGTTGATTTAAAAGAGAATGACTTTTTTTTTCACTGCTGGTTTTATTTTATATTATATTCAAATTTTTCTCTACAAATATATTATAATAAACATAGTGTTTTATCCATGTAGATTTACCCTATCCCTATTAATGAATTATAATTAAAACTATTTAATTATATTCTCCATTATTTCACTAGTTGTTTTTTCTTGTTTAGGAAATAAGATGCTTCATTATCCCCCTTAATGTAAATTGTTTTTACCTTCATCAATTGTTCTAACAAAACTTCCACATGAAACATCTCTATCACCAGTATGATAGAGGGTATTGGGTTGATTTAATAATTATTAGAGATAAATGATCACATAGCAAGCTGATAATATATAATTTGTAGTCATTTCACTTCTCTATTCATGATAAAATTAATAGGTTGTTAGTGATAAATTTATTTTTCATTTGATTAAATAAATAGACCATGACAGTTAAATTTCTTTAAAATTTAATATATAAGATTGGGTATTAAATGAGTTTAGAGATGTTATTTTATAATTGAGTTTAAAAGAAATTTGTTCCATTCTCTGAAAAATTTATTAATATTTTCAAAAAATTACATACCAATAAAACATATCGAATAAAAACTAAAAAACAACATTCTCTCTGGAGAAAAGTTGAGTCCCACTAATTACTATACTAAAATTTGGTAACAAATTTGTTTTTTGTGAGGCCTATGATAGGCACCACATCAAATTTCTCTAACAAAATTGTGGGGTAAATAAAATTACATAGGAAATGGAATAAAAAATTTATATATAATATCCTAAATTATTTTAAGAATTTATTATTATATAAAAAGTTTAACTTTATTATTATTTTCAATTTTTAAGTAATAGGAATCCCAATGTGGAAATTTTGTAATTTTTATTATTAATAAATACTTACAAGGAATAATTTTTTCTAAATGGGTGTGTAATATAGAAACATGGATATTATATTTGTTTGACTATGTAAATTTTTTGAGATTATTTCAGTGCATTTTAATAGGATGTGTAAATTTTTATTCGCCTAATATTTGATAAAATTTTGAGGGAATTTTTGGGTTGGAGATTTTTTTTCCTTTGAGTGTAATTTTCATTTTTTTCAAAAGGGTTTGAATTTTTAATATATTAGGGTCGATGGTAAAATTGTTATGGTGTTGATGGGTTTGGGATATGATTCTTTACATTTGGTAAAATTTTTATAATTTTCATAAGGTGGTTGGAAATTTTAGAAAATGATTGTTATTGATGGAGCATATTTTTTATTTTAATGATTTTTTATAAAAAAATTATTCTATTAATGTTCTCTCCTAGAAATCTTATATGTAGTAGAGAATTAATAATTTATTAATTCCATGACATGAGGGTTTTTCTAGTAAATATATTTTTGATGAGGAAATTTTGTAGGTTATTAAATGGTTATTGTGTAATGTTTTAACAAAAATCAAAGTCAATGAATATATATCTTTGTAACTAATTTTATTTATATATTCAGTAAGTTCATTTCAATCATTTCTCTATTTGTTCTCGAAAAATAATAACATTGAACATAGGTGTTCTGGAAAATTAGTCAATAGTGTATGTGTAATGATAATATATAAATAAGTAATTATGGTTGATGATAGATGATAATTTTTTATATTGAATATGGTGACCCAATATTTACATCATTAATTAGTCTACATGAATTTATCATGTTTATTCCATGATTGGTAAAAAATTCATGATAATAAAATATATGTGTCATAATACTAAAATTGAAAATAATTTATGATGAACATGAGATTCATAGAGAATATATTCAATTGATTTGTTAAAAAGATTATAAATTATGGGATTTTTTAATTTTTGAGTAATTCATAATATGTTTGAAAAGGAAATCGTATGAATCAATGAGAATATATTATATGTATAGAGATTTCAATTTTGTGTTGAATCATGGACAATTAATAAAGGGATTTAAAAATATTATAGGAATTATAAAATATTCTCGATAAGGGGATTAATATGATTTGTTTTAATGAAAAAAATGTTAATTGTTTTATAATTATATAAAAAATATTATAAGTTTTGGTGATAAATTTTAAAATATAGATATATTTAATAATTATGGGAAATAAATAAGATTCATGGCCGTTGTTTTTCTTGACATTTGGAATGAGTCATGTGAACTTGGAAGGTGGGAATGCCACTCTATAAGGAATATTCACTATATGATTATACAAAATTGGTATGATATGTATTTTTATGAATAAGATACATGTAGTATTTCATGGGGACATTCTAAATAGTAGTAATGATTAAATTTCATAATGTTGGTTTGATTGGGATTTAGTAGATTTTCAGTTCGTATGAACATCTTTTTCATGGGGACTATTCTATATCAGCAGTTTTCCTTGAAATAGAATGACTTATAGTCATTCCTATTTTAGTAGAGAGAGTTGTGTATGGATAATCATATAGTGAAAAGAGAAACTCAGTGGTAGATTATAAACATTAATTTCCTCATGAATAGGATGTGATAAATGTAAATGCACAAAAAATTATTATTTCTAAAGATATAAAAATTCTATCTATATTATTTAATTTTTGGTAGTCTTAGGTGGCAGTTTTATATATCCACATAATATTATTATACACACATAAATTCAAATTAAATTCTGGGATAAGTAAAAAATAATGTTAGTGACATCCCAAGGAGTCATCATACTCATACCATATGTACACACCTTGTGTGGATGTCGAGAATTTGTTTATGATTGAAAACATAAGGGAAATATTACTATCACTGATATTTGAGGGTCATGATCACAAAATAGATAACACATAGGTTGGGTACAATATTTAATCTAGGGGACAATTTTAATGGATTATATTTCTATCATTTTATTTCATTTTTTCATTTTATATGTGATTGATCGATTAGGTTGTCTTGATTATACACACTATTTGACTCTCCTAAAATTAATTTACATAAATATCATTTTTGGGTTAATTATTATAATTTTTTCGGTATACTTTCATTATTATACAATCTAGTTATTATTTAAATATTAGTTTTTAAATATGGGATTATGATAACAAGGATAAATTTCTTCTCAGTGATGGATATATTTTCTAAATACAAGCCACCACCTTTTTTATTTAGAGAGCATGATTGAGGTCTTTTGGATTTGATAAATTTT
This sequence comes from Viscum album, assembly GCA_963277665.1. NCBI lineage: Eukaryota > Viridiplantae > Streptophyta > Magnoliopsida > Santalales > Viscaceae > Viscum > Viscum album. The sequence continues at coordinate 1,830,642,643 of OY728165.1, forward strand.
ATATATGATTGGTGTCAATATAAGACATTAAAATATAGTATTTATATCAACATAGGACTAATATACATGGGTATTAAATCATTACAGATGAATATATATCACATTACAATAGTACATTTCTTAGGGTTGTAATAGTTTATTATCTTTGGGAACATGGAAACATAATCTACTAAGTTGGTGAAATACATTCAATAACTCTTTTAAAGATCATTCTATTTAAAACTCCAACATTAAAACATTATTTATAACCCATGGAATGGAAACATAAGAAAGGATTCATCTCAGATGATCATTAAGGAGAAACAAGGGAGATATTTAAGAATAACATGAGAAAAAGGGTATAATAACATCATCATAAAATTAAAATATAATACCCTACATATCAAAGATGATATTAATGATTCGTGGAATGAAGATGTGTTGTACATAAGACTTAAATTATGAGAGAATATATATAGTAATCCATGAAATAATAACATATACATAAGCCATGGAATTATTATAGACAAAAAATATATATAATTTCATCCTCTCTTAGTCAAGGCTAATTTACCAAACTTATTAGGGAACTTCAAGGGGAATAAACCAAATAAGAGGGACACACCATCATATCCAAATGATTTCCATTATTTTTTAGGGATCGGGTTTCCACTTAATTCCATAGTGGATTGGGTTTCCCCTAATTTACATAGTAGATCAAGCATGTTGAATTGTTTCCCATCATTATCTCATGAGATATAAATCATTTCCTAGTCCATTATAGAGAGATATTGGTCCCACAAATCAAATAAAAAAATCATACATATGTGTTCCTTATGATAACAAATAATTATCATATAATAACCAATCAATATAAAATGGTTTGCTAAAAAGTATATCATAACCCATGAAATGATAAGGGTATCATAAACATGCCATCATATCTTAATTGATGGAAAATATCTAAGTTTCATAATCATTTACTCAAATCTTAACCCATGAATAGCAGTTCGTTTCAAAAAAAATTAACTAGATTTAGTGAAATTGGTTTTAAAAATATATACCCCATTAAACAGAAATGGTTTTGAAAATGATTTTCATTAAATCATTTTGAAACATAAGGCCTTTTGAAAACCATTTTCATTAAGAATAACTTGAAAACTTATAAAGGAAACATGAAAGCATTTTGAAAAAAATTTCTTTGAAAATAGTTTTCAAAACATATAATATAATATTTGAAAACATTGAAATCCTATTCATTGAAAATACTTTTAAAATATCACTTAAAAAAAGTTTTGAATTTTTTTAAATATGGTTTTTTGAATAAAATAGATTTCCAAATGTAGCGAGACATAAGGTTGGGTTTTCTTAAAGACATATTATTAATCATATTAAGTACAAAATAGTGTAAAATGTGTACCATTACATGATTACATCATGAAAAACCATAAGAGAATATATTTCTTGAGATTTATTGATATATTGATTATAATATTTCATTAATGGAAGAAAAATTGCAAACTATCCCAATAAATGATGAGATTGCAGTAATAAATTATTACCACTTTAGTAACCATAAATCGTAATACCCATGATAGAAAAACATTAAATTAAGATTATTATTTCACTAAAATAATAAAATTAATTATATTACATGTCATGTAATAGTATATACACATAGAAAATAATATAGGTGCATTAGAAAACATGTGTCTCAAATAAGGAAAATTGAGACAACATTACCTTACCTATTTGGTAACATTTGACCCAAAAAAACCCATGAAAAATATATCAAAAAAGAATATTTATATACCATTAAATTTAAGTATAATAGTAATATAACATATTAATGGGAAGTATATACACCACAAAAAATAAATTAGTCGTGAATATAACGTATGTATCGCAGAAATAAAGGTGAGACTATAAATCCCATTACTTCTTGAGTATCTATTTAATTAAGAGGTCCATTAAATAATAACATCAATTGATACTTTCAATATAATCAAATAAATTAAATTCATTATATAAAATATCATAGGGAAGTATATACACCACAATAAATAAGTGAGTGGTGAATATGGTATGTATCCCACATAAATAAAAAGTAAGATAAAATTATCTTACTACTTGAGTATATTTTTAATAGTGAGGTTTGTGAAGGAATAAAATAAATTGAAAGATTAAAAATCATTAAATAAAAGAAATTAATGATATAACATATCTTAGGGAATTATATACAGAACAAAAAAACCGAGTGGTTAATATGGAATATATCTCATGGAAATAAAATATAAGATGAAATTCTATTACAGTAAGTCCTGACATTATTTGAACACTTTCAAACCTCTTCTTCTTTGTGTAGCAGCTTTTGTTTTAAGACTATGGTATTCATTGGTTTCATTCATTCCCAAGGTTATTCCTACATGATTAAGGGATTGAATTTGGGAGCTTATTTGAGAAGGTTATGGTTGAGAAAATGTGTCTTGAGATATGTGAGGAAGTGGAAGAGTTAATGTCTTTTTATAGAGGAGCGGTGGAATTCTTTTACATACCGAAATGAAAACACTATTGGGAGGTCTATATTATGTAAGGAGAATAAAAAAATGGACAACTAATAGAGTAAAGGGGTTGTATGTTCTATCCAAACCTCAATCACTAAAAAAAGTTCCTTTTTATAATTTGTTTCTAAACATCTATATTTCCCTACATTTGTCATTTTGAATTTTATTAAGTTAACTTGTTTTATAAATTAATTTAATTAAAATTTAATTATAAATTAATGTTAAATTTATTATACAATATAAACCCATTTAATTATAAATTTGATATCTAATTTACCAAAAAAACCCTTTGTGTTGGAAATAAATATTAAAACAATCTCATATGATGCACAAAAACACTTCTTTAACCCAAACCATGATAATAATGTTTTTACAATTTAAAGGTCAATATGATCATTATGAAAGTTAAATTGGTTCATGAATATACCATATTTATTATTTATTATCATTTTAAATTAATTTTGGACAATATATTATTTTTAAAATTTTTTAAATCATTTAATAAAAATATATTTTACAATAAAATAACAATACTGTGAATTTTAACCTTATTTACGTAATTCAAAATTTAAAAAATTGAAGGTATATATAGAATTTGAAGCCATTAATTAAAAACTTTTTTAAAATGATATAATCATCTGAAGAATTTAAATAAAATAATTCAATCAATTTACATTTCTTTTAATACTTTTATTATCATTCAATTTAGTTAATTATTAAGTAATTAATTACAACATTTTGAATTCCTTAGGCCATTTATTTAAATAATTCATTTATAGAAATTAAATATAAATTTATATGATGATAAAAACTCCTTATAATTTTAAAATAATGTGTAAAAATTAACTAATGTGGTTTTTGTCATATCTCATGGCTTTATAAATGTTAATGTTAAGGGAGGTTCCTTTTTTGTCTTTTTACTTAATTAACTAATTATATATGTCACTTTAATGGAATGGTTTAAAATTAACTAAAAAATTATAAGAAATAGGTGATATTTTTTATATATGGTCATCCAATTTCTTTTTGATAGGTGTATAAGTTATTTTCTCCAATATATTAAAGTTTAACCACTATGTGAACTAATATTTTCCTTAATTTCAATAATTAATTTTAATTAATTTCACTATTATTTATGGTAAAAACATAGTTCACTTTAATATAAATTTTATATTATTATTATTTCAAATATGGATTATATTACTATAAATTATAACTACATAATTGGAATAAATTAATTTAAAATTAATCTCGTAGATGCATCATGTAAGTAGGTTTTTATAGAGAAAGTGTTATAATGTTTGAGATGTTTTTATATCTTATATAAATGTGAAATTGGCTCCTATTATCTAAATTGGATTTATTGAAGTAAAATTTATCTAATTAAAATTTAAAACCAAATTAAAATATAATTTAACTGTGAAAATAAATTTGATGAAAAGGAAGTTTTCAATTAAAATTTGTTGTATTTAACTATTAATAAAAAATTATACTTCTCAAAATAAAACCAAAACATTACCCAAAGTAAATTTTGATATTATTATTTCAAAATTTACTTTTTTCGAATAATAGTTATAAAATTTTTAAAAAAAAATATATTCAAAATAGGTTCCCCATTAAAAGGTGGTATAATTACGTTTTAGAAAAATACATCTTTGTATACATAAAATTGGATCAATTCATATCTATTGTCTTGAAAACACATAAGATAAACATTAAATAGTTGAATAAATATATTTAATATATATTTAATTAAAATAAATTACCAAAAATGTTTTAGTTTAGGTAAAATGTTTTTGATTGCGTTAATATAGTTTTCCAATAATTGATTCCCTATATTTTTAAAAAATGGTGTTATATTCTTTTCTTGTAAATTAGTTTAGAAAAAAATCTTATTATATACATGTGTAAAACATATTTTCATAATTTAATAAATATTTTTCATAACCACCATTCCAATGGATAAGATAAAATTATTATAATATTTAAATAATAATATTAATTGTGGTTTGGTAAAACTTAGTCTTAGGCATCACACAATTATCAAAGGAACACTACATTGAATATAACATAATACAAATAATATTTTTCATGTAATGCAAGCTAATGTATATTTTTTTTGTGATTTGAATGCTCGCATTTTTTTATACAGAGAAAGAATAACATGGTGATTTCATATAACACTAGATATATTCGGTGTTGTGTGAAATGCGGAATAATGAATATATTGAATTATTTGGAAAAATCACAAAATTTCAGGGTTTTACATTCTACCCCTCTTAAAACAAATTTATCCATCAAATTTCATCTAGGTTATCAAACTTTTAACACTTGAATGTTTCTTTCATATAAATCCACATCAAAATATGAATAATAAAACATACTTTAAAAAGGCAATGCTGAAAACATAACAGTTACCCAATATAACTAATAACTAGGTTTCCACATATAATAACAAAGGTGGAAAGTGAAAACATAGACATGGAAGAGAAATATAAAAAATAAAGTTAAGATAGACTGTGATAGAGAACATGGTTAGGAGAAAATTAGCGATCACAAATCCATGACCCAAAGAATCTTTACAAGGTCATTAACATTATAAAAAATGATGACAAGGGAATAACATTTTATTTAAAGATCCTTATCCTAAAGTGGAAAATTTTTCATCAGAAAATGTGATTACTTTATTCAATTCCATTTAATAAGTATAATTTCACCCTTTGTTTGTTCTTTGATCAATTTCCACTTTACCAGTTTTTCCATGAAATGAAAGTGAATTTTTCAATCCATAATCATTGTCAGATCATGAGATCCATAAATTGAATGATATGTATCTCCATATGACTTTATTTAATCATAATAAAAGGTTAGAATAAGTTATCCAATATTCATAAATACATATATGAAGAGATAATAATTTAATCTCTAAAACCACGTCCAATTTTTAACATAAACTATTCAGAAAATGCTTAACATTATAACCCTTACGAAAGATTAAAGTCCAAAATATTAGAAATTAGGTCACTAAATTTTTCAAAAAAACATCTTATCATTTATACCTTTTATATCATAATGTTGCTATTATTTTAAATATACAAAAAAATGAGAATATATTCATCATGTATTCTCTTGAAACATAGTAATATCCTAAATTACCATAATTCCTTATTGAAAACATGCATGTTTTCTTATTCCAAATATCATTGGATAAATTACATTAATTGAAAAAGGTTGTAAACTTCATCCATCATAACATAAACCACTTTTTTAAAAATATATAATCTGTTTTATAGTAATCAATACTATCCAATTTAGTTTATCAATATCAATACTCTCTTTATCCTAGCTAAACAAAGTTCTCTCAATGTCAAGAACACATTAAGACTTTTCATCCCTTAATTATATATTACCCAATAATATAACTTTGTTTTTAAATAACATTCTAGTATATCAAAACAATTCAACAAATTCTTGAAAATATTCATAGAAAAACCTAAATTGAACAATCCTTATATGTTTTAGAATTAATAATTCTTAAATCCAAATACATAAACACATCAATAATTCCTATACAATGATTGAAATGGTGTTGGGCCTTCTTTGTTTTAGATATAAATTATTGGGTCAGGGAATCGAATTGGGTGATTCCCATGTTTTCCATGGATAATTCATTTATCTCTATGAAAATTTCACACTTTATGACCCCTTTTCCCACATAGACAACATCTTCCCATCCATTTGAGGAATTCCTAAAAATTATTCTTCCCATATTCTTACCATGTAGGAAGATGATTCTTCTTTCATGTATGTTCCCTACCATTTGAAAATTTATAAAATTCCATATTCTTCTTATTAAATGTGTTAATAATGTATCCAATGTTCATATTGTGAAACATATATCACGATAAATGATTTAACATAATCACAATATCATTCTATCCAGTCCTTATCTAATTTTTTTGTACAATGTTACCATATTTTCAATCATATTCAATTCCAAACTAGTTCTTTTTTGTTTCCTAATTGACTAAAACCTTAATTCATTATGTGAGAAACAATTAGAACAAAAAAAATCACAAAATCGTGATAAATCAATTATTGTGTGTCAAAATTATAATTCCTTAATTAATCTTTGAATAATTAGGATTAACCTTAGTGACATCCTTAAAAATATGATTAAAAATACTTATAAGTATCTCAATAAATATTTTAAAACCTAGTTTTCAAGAGTTGAATAATTCTATCCATTGATACACACTATAGAGACTAGGGATTAACATACAAGGATGTTATATTATTTTAGATGAATATTCATCACAATAAAAAAGTTCATTCTTAGGGAAAATAATAGTTTAGTTTCTTCGGAAAATAAGAAACATAATATAAAATAATCTTAAAATATAATCCAAATATTTATAAATGATCATTCCCTTTAGTGATCCTACATAAAAACATTTTTCATAATATGGGGAAAGGAAACATAAGATATGGGTGATCATAGATGCTCAGTAAGGGAAAACAAGGATGATATTATAAAATAAAATGAGCATAAGTATATGATAACATTATCATATCATTAGATGATCATACCCTTTATATCAATGATCATATACAAGATTTATGGAAAAAATATTGTCATTTCACATTAGAAGAAACATGATGGAATAAATAGAATAATCCATGAAAGCATAACATAGGAATAAGGCATGGAATTATGGGATAAAAAACATTTAATATAGTTAAGTAAAATTAAAGTCCAATTACAAAAAAAATCATTAGGGAACTTTATAAGGACTAAACCTAATGGGCGGGACTGATCATCATTCCTAGTCATATTCCTTTACTTATACAGGATCAGGTTCATACTTCTTCCCATAGTGGATCATGTTTCCCCTTCTTGCTATAGTGGATCAGTTTTCCCCTTCTCCCCATAGTTTATCAAGCCCAACAACTTGATTCCCATATTTATCTCGGGATATATAAGAATTTACCAAAATAATTATATAGATATATAAGTATCACACAATACATAATAAAATCAAACATATGTGGGTAATAAGATCATAAACTATCATCATTTCATGACCCATAAAAATAGATGGGTTTCATAAACAATGTATCATAACTCGTGAATTTAAATTGGTAACATAAAAATTATATCATATCATAATGTATGGTAATGATAGAGGTTTAAAAATCATTTCATTAAAGCATAACTCATGAAATGATTCAGGTTTCAGAAGAAAATTACCCATTGAAGAGAAACGGGTTTCATGAACATATAACATGTGAAAGATAAATGAGTTTCATAACTATGAAGACATGAAAACATAAACCATTCAAATAAATAATATGAATGGAACCCTTAGATAATATCCAAAAAAAGGAATTAGTAACACAAAAGATGTAATCTTGGATGGTAAATAATTTTCAAATATCATAAAAATGTATCTTGAAGAAAATATCCTTTCGTCATTGAAATATTCTTTTTGAAACATAAACCCATTTGAAAAAAATTTTATTTAAAAATAACCTTGTAAACATTTAATGGAATCTTGAAAACCAATTTATTAAATTTAGATTTCATAGTATATAAAATATGATTTTAGAAAATTAAAATCCCTATATTTGAAAATAATTTTCAAAGCTCACTTAAACATATCTTGGAAATTTTTTTAGAAAACATTTCTTTTTGAATAAAATAAATTTATAACCAAAGAGATAAATAAGGTTAGGTTTTATTAAAGAAACATTCTTAACCATATTATGTGAAAAAGAGTGAAAAATGGTATCATTATACGAGTATATCATGAAATAATAGAGTATAATAAAATTCATGATAGTACATGATATAGGGATTATAGTATTTCATCAATGAAAGAATATTCATAATAAATCCGGATAAATGATGAGATTGTAGAAATAAACACGTATCATTTTGGAATCTTCAAATCATAATCCCCATAATGGAATAAAATTAAATGATGGTTATAATATCATGAAATTAATTCGATTCGTTATGTAACATGTCAAGGGACATATTATACACCTCGTCAAACAATATAGGTGAATAGGAAAACATGTGTCTCAAAGGAGGAAAATTGAGACAAAATAACCTTTCTAATTTAGTAACTTTTGAACCCTAAAACACATGAAAAATAGATCATAAATGGATGTGTTGATAGAATTATATTTATGGATAATATTCATATAATACATTCATAGATATTATATACACCACACAAAAGAAACTGTTGGTGAATATGGCCTAAGTCTACCAAAAATAAAAGTGAGACTACAAATACCATTACAAATTGAGTATCTTATTAATTATGAGGTGTATGAATTAATAAAATCAATTAATACTTTTAATATCTGGAATTAAAATGACTTCATGATATAAAATTTCATTGGTAATTACATTCACCACACAAAAGAAGGGAGTGGTGAATATGGCATGTATCTCATGGAAATAAAAAGTGATATGATATAACTTTACTAATTGAATGTCTTGTTTATTGTGAGGTCCATGAAATAATAACATCACTTTAAAGTATTAACAGTTTGTAATAAATTACATTTATTATATAACATGTCAAATTTCATTATATAAACCACATAAAATAAGTGAGTAGGGAATATGGAATGTATCTCACAGAAATAACAAGTGAGATTAAATTGCCTTACCTTAAGTGTTGAATTTCTTCGAACATATTAAAACCACCTATTATTAGGGAAAATACTTTTGGATTTACCAAAACACTTAATTGGATGAATTTATATCCAATTTTATGAATTGGGGATAATGGGAGATGTGTAGGAATCATATTTAGATAGGGGTTGGGTGAGCCAATGTTGATGGATTGGTGCAAGGAAGGGGAAGAGTGAATGCATTTTATAGAGGAGGAGTGGTGGAATTCTTGTAAATACCAAAAGTTAAACACTATTTGGAGGTCTCCCTTACCTAATTTCATTACAAAATGGACAAATAATGGTGTAAGGGGTAAATATGGTTGATCCAAACCTCCACCACACAAAAAGAAGCTAATGTTTATAATTTTTTTTCCTTAACTTCTATGTTTCCTCCCTTATATCATTTTTTATTAAGGTAAATAGTTTTATAACATAACTAGTATAACCATTAATACTAAATTAAGGTGAGATTTTTTTTAAAATATATACCCTTTTAATTATAAATATCATATATATTTTCCAATAAATGAATCACATGTATGTTGGAAATTAATTTTAAAACAAACGCATGTAATGCCTAAAAACATTGCTTTATCCTGAACCATGCTAATAATGTTTTTATTGTTTAAAGTTCAATATGTCCATTATAAAAGAAAATATTGCCATAAATTTACCTTATTTTATATTTAATAATATTTAAAAATTATTTGTTTCAAAACATGTTTCACAGTAAGTCATAAATATTTTAATAAAATATCACTTATAAAAAATAATATTAATGTCTATTTTTGAATTATATACATAATTTAAATTAAAAAATATCAAGAAAAATATGGAAATTGAATTTATTCATTTCACACCTATTTAAAATGATATATTCATCAGATTAAATGAAATAAAATAATTCAATCAATTTTCTTTGCTTTTAATATTTGTAGAATCATTTATCTTAATTAATTATTAATTAAATAATTACTGCATTTGGAATTCCGTAAGAATTTAATCTAATTCATTCATCTCTAAAAAATAAATAAAAATTAATATAATGAAAAAACTCCATTACCTTTAAAATTAATTTTCACAATATTACTTTTGTGTTTTTTCTTATCTCAAGTCATTATAAATGTTAATGGTTTGGAAGGTTCCTTTATTGTTGTTTCTATACATATAATAGTATATATGCCAATTTCATACAATAATGTCCCAATAACTAATTAAATTATAAATAATATGTAATATGGTCTAAATATGGGCAATGAAATACATTTTTACAAGTTTATATGTCATTTTTCCTGTTAAGATTAAAGGTCAAGCATTAAGCAAACTATTTTTTCCTACATTGTAGTAATTAATTTAATTATTTGCATTAATATTTTTGGTCAAAAACTAAGATAAAACAATATATATTATAAATTAGTATGATTCCAAATATGGAATCCATTTTCTAAAAATTCTAAACACATTATTAGAAGAAATTAATTTAAATTAATATCGTAGGCTTGTTGCAAAATAGGGCTTTTATGTGAAAACGTTCAAGAAGGTAAAAATGTTTTTATATCCAATTTCACTGAGAAATTGGATTCAATTCCCTAAATTGTATTAATTTATGTAAACTTTATCAAATATAATTTTATAGAAAAATTAGAATATAATTTAACTATATAAATAAATTAAACAAAAATGTAGTTTTCAGTTAGAATTCAATGATTTTCACTATTACATGACAAATGAAACTTCTCATAATATTACCAAAAATTCAACTAACATAAATTTTGATATTAATCCTTTTAAAATAATGTTTAATTTTTTTAATAAAAATTATAATTTTGTTATAAATTATATTTTAAATTGTTATTCTATTAAAGGGCAGTAGAATTGCCTTTTAGAAAAATACATATTTTCATTCATAAAATTGGATATATTATTTTTTTCTTTCCTAAAAGGAACATAATAATAATATTAAATAGTGTAATGAATAATATATATATATATATAATTAAAATAATTTATCAAAATATTTTTTATTGAGGTAAAATGTGTGTTATTGTATCATCCTAAGATTTTTTAAAATATATTATTTCAATTTAATTTAAATTCATTAATATATAATGTTAAACAAAATACATAATTTAGCTTGAATGTCACACAAAACCATTTGTATCTTCTATTTCATTCCACATAGAGTCCCTTTGATGACTTACGTTACACGCAAGGCCGAGTCTTACTGGAAAACAATATACTTTTAATATTAATAATTTAACATGTAAGTCATCACCTAACCATGGAAATGTCATGAATGAATATGAATAACTAAATTATGAAATCATAGTTTAAATTTTCTTAAAATATTAATTCATTGGTTAACAATTCATTATAAATGAAAATAAATACCAATTAATTATAAAGGATATGTTTTTATGAAAATTATTTTTATAACCAAAATTGTGTTTTATCATAATAAATTAAATAAATAAATATTAGTGAAAGATATTAATGAAATTCATATTCTATATATTTAAAAAAACTTTTCAAAAAATCATAAAATATGTTTTTTAATGTTTACATAATAATAAATCTTATTTTCGGTATAAAATTCTTTATATTTTTAAAATGAAATTTCACAACATTTTAATTTCGAACCTATTTTAGATATAATTTGTTAAATTATTTCAATTTTTATTTGAAAAAATAAAATTCATTTTTGAAATAATAATATGAAAAATTAATTTGTGGAAAATTTTAGTATTTTTCTAAGAACATTCAAATTATGATGAATAGTGAATGATGCTGAATTGTAATCTAAAAAAATTTCTTCATCTGAATATTTTATATTGTTAAATTATATTATTAATTGGATTTAATGTATTATTAGATATTTTCTAAATCATTTAATACAATTTTGGTAATTGGAATAATTTTCATGGTGATTTTATATATAAAGACTCAGTTAATTTTTGAATATTTTTACATTTAAAACATGCTTTGTCACCTCATATGTGGGATTAGCTTTAAATTTAATTCTTCCACATCTCTGAATAGAATTTGAATAAAAGACATACACATTTTTAATCAGTATAATATTTATATTATAATAATATAATATTAGTTATTATGAAAAAAATTTGTGAAAGTAATTTAAATTAATTACAATGATTATGGTAAAATTAAGCTTTTCGTGGGAATATACCTGAAACATAAGGTCCAAAATGACCTAAACACATGTATAAAAGAAATTTTCTACAAATATTTCAACCATATACAATATTGGTTCTAACTTTATGATTTTTTGGAATATAATTATATGAAAATGACTTATATAATAGGTTAAGTAAGTAAAAAAGAAAAAAAAGGAACCTTCATTATCCTTATCATTTATAAATCCTTGATATGTTTAAATACATCATATATTTTTTTATACATAAAATTTTGAAATATATATGATTTTTTATTATCATACTTATTTTTCATTAATTTTTAGATATTAATTATTTACTTGAAATGATTTAGAAACACCTACAAATTAATTATTTATTTAATAAATAAATAAAATAAACGATACTAAAAAATAAAAGTGAAGGGAAAATAATTAATTATTAATTTCAATTGTTTTTTTATGAATAGGTTTTATTACATATATTTTAACCTAAATATTTATAATTCCATAATTTTCTTGATATTATAAAATTTAAATTATGTTAATAATTTAAAAACTAGAATTAATGTCATTTTATAATAAATATTATTATATTAAAATAAATAAAATTTAAAAAACCAATATTCTACCAATTGATTTTTAAATTATAATAAATTTTTATTTAGGTATATTTAGGGACCAATTTATCTTTTATAATTAACATGTTGTCCCCAAAATAGTAACAACATTTTTACCTTGGTTCATGTTAAAGCAGTGTTTTTACGTGTTACATGGGCTTGATTTAAAAACAATTTCCATAAAAGGAAAATTTTGTCTTGTTAATTATATATAATAAATATAATTAATTTTTTCTATATTATATAGTAAAAATCACTTCAATTTAGTCTTAATGGTTAAATTACTTTTGATGTAAAACCAATTACTTTAATAAAAACCAAAATGGTAAAAGTAGGGAAACCTAGAAGTAAAGGAACAAAATTTTAAAAATAAATTATTTTTGTTTGGTGGAGGTATGGATATAGTTTAATTTAAATTTAAACAATTAGTTTTCAATTTTTGTCTCATATTAGGTATGGGATACCTTCAAATAGTTTTTATCCTTTTTCGTTTACGAGAATGTCAATCCTCCTCCACTATAAAAATGCATTCACTCACCCCACGTAATCACGTCTAACAAGACACTTGGAGAGTTCAAAACCTTCCCAAATATTCTCCGAAAACACCTCCCATCACCGTAAATTCCATAATTTTGGATTAAATTCTACCAATAATTCTCGTTGCTGCAAACCAAAAGGAGGTGCCCAAAAAAGAGGTAACATTATTCAACATGAATTTTTGTTTTATTTCATTCTCCACCCATTCAATTTTCGTTATTAAACTATTATATAATAACATAAGTAACCTAAATATACTGATATGTTTTTTCAATGGTTTGTCTTTCACCTGTACACGCTTCAATTAAATGGGTAACGAACTTACCATTCGTGTGTACGGTGAACTATCTCCGCGTGAAATGATGTCATTAGTTTTTTCCTTTACCTCATCTCATGGTTGAGAATTATGATTGAAACTTTTTTTTATATTATATATATTATATTTATGTTTTCTTTATTACTATTAAATTTTTATATAAGTCATACATTCATGATTTTAATTTTTTGTAAATACGAATACATCATTTGTGGACGTGTGGTCTACCGCATCCCCAAAGTGATGTGATATGTTCACATATAACATGGAATTTATTAAGAATGTTTTTAATTAAAACTAAGTTACATAAATGAAATCTATAAGGTATTCATAAATTAATTACCATTATGTAAATATAATATATTATTTTAGTTAACACCTTTCTACACTGAAATGTGATAACGTCGTTTGTGGATGTGTGGACTACCACCTTCGAGGCGCAATGTAATTCTATTTATATCACAATAATTATACATATAAGTATATATGATAAATAAACATGGTATTTATTATTTAATTATAATCATTAAAATTTTAAATGTTACTTACCTTTTTCCAAATTTATCATTAAAAAATGGGAAAGTTACTCATTTGTGTGTAAGATAAATTGTCTCCATGATTGTAACGTTGGTTAATTTTTCATAACCATCTATCATGATTAGTTTAAAAAGTTTAATTTATCTATAAATAGGATTATTTTTTAATTATTACAATTATATAGATGTTTATATAAGGAACCCTTTGACAATAGTTTACCTATAGATGTTAGTTTTGACCTATAAGCCGAATGAGGTCAAAACATATGAATTAAAACTTATTGATTAAGTACTTGTATATAACTTGTTTAAAATTAAAATAATGGAATAAAAAATTGTAAAAGATTTAGAATCAATTAAATAATTGACATAAGTTTATTATTACAGAATATATATGAAAACCAGGACAAATCGAACTCAATGTATAGGGTTTCGAGTCAATTTACATTCAGTTGAGAATTAATTATTATTATGAACCTAGTTTGTTTTATATGATTTATCTAATGCAATGTGACTTTTTAATGATGATTTTTATTAATTTCATGATATTTAGTGTATAAATAGATTTTATTCCTCCATGAATCTCATTATTCAAAAGTTACTCATGTAGTAAGGGATTCTTGACTCAATTTTACTTTTGTGAGGCATAAATCATAATCACCACATATTTATTTTGTGTGGTGTATCTATTTTATATATTGATATATTATGTTATTAATTAAATTATCTTCAATATTATTTGAAAAATTCATTTAATTATTATTCTTTCATAGGATTTATTATATCAATATTTTCTAATATTTAAAGGGGTTTTGTCACTATTTCTCTTCTTTGTTATGTTTGTTATGTTTTTATTTTATACACATATCATTATTTATAAAGTTTATATAATAAATATTTTAAATATTATATATTGATTATTCTTATACAAATGATATAGTAAGTTAAATTTATTATTATTCCTTCTTGGGATTATGTTTTAAATTTTTCAAAGAGGTATGGGAGTTTTTGGAATGTTTAAATATTACATTCCCCAAGAATGTTTTAATGGTATTCTAATTGTATTTGTAATCAACAACATTAAAAACTGTTGTTGTAATATATCATACATTGAGGATATATTTTATTGATACCATCATTATTATTTTATGGATATATTAAAAAATAAGATATTTTTATGGAATCCATTTCTTTTCCATTGGCTTACCTTGATTCAATGTGATTGTTATGGGACCCATTTTCTTTCCATGAGTTAATATTGATTCAAAGAAAATATTATTGACCCCCTTTATTTTACATTGGATACTCAGGATTCAAATATATTTTAATTGGACCCTCTTTCTTTCCATGGGGTTTTCTTGTTTCGATGTTATTGTTATAAATCATGTTTAATCTACACCAATTAAACAAGGTGTCATTGGTTATACCAATGAGTTTATGAACGATTTAATGTTTGATGATTTTATGTGTTAATTTGAAATTTAATTATGTCAATGTGATAAAACAATTATGGGTTGATCTATGATTGGCTAAGGATGAGTGGGTCTGTGATAGACCTCTAATGAATTGGGTATTAATGTTATATTCTTGGCTATTACATTTTTAAGTGTGTCATATAGGTAAGTCAACCAAATGGTTATTCCATTTATAATACTGAATAGAATAATGATTTTTGGAGATACCTTTATGTTTCTCTTTATGCATGCAATAGGTTAATAATGATTCCAATGGTTGTCATTGATATCACATGGCTCCTGATTATTGATTTATATGACCCTTTAATTTTATATGTTTTCATATTTTATGGTCTATGCTTTTATGGGGGTGATTTCTTTTATGATTCTCTCATTCACTTTGATTATGTCATAATATCGTTATACACTCATATTCTCATTGATGAAATTTAATAGTTAATTCTTATTTTTACCCATATTGATCATTTTATCTCACCCTTCTTATGTTTCCTTTTCCTAAGCATTAAATAAGGATGTTTACGATTTATTAAGAAAGATGAAAATGTATTAATAATAGGAGATGGTGTTACGATTTAAGAACACATTTTTTATGAGTTCAAGTTGATGTGAATTGTTTATGAAGGAGTTTTTCCTAATTCTCTATAACTTTAAACGAAAATGGTTCTCTAGTATGTAAGTGATCCATGTTTCTCTTTTCATGTTATAAATTTATGATGAAATTTTTTTTCCCAATTATCATCATCAATGATGGGAATTCTTTGTTATAGATTTTAACACATGATATGAGAGTGTGTGTTATGGGATGCTATAGTGGGTATGAATGGTTAGTTTAGATAAAATTTTATTTTAGGATGTTTTTATATCATTTTATCTTATAATTTATGGATACTTTCATAGGAATATAATATTAAGATTAACCACAAGCTTAAATTCATGGACAACTCCTTTAAAAAGTTTTATGTAGTAGAAATGATTTGTTTATTAATGAAATTTTTTAGATATATATATTTGGGATGAGGTACTTGTAAACCATGGGATTAACATGTAGTGTTTTAGGGAGGCTTTATTTTTTAGGATAGAAGATAAAAATGGGGCTACCCAATTGATGTGTGACCATTCATCATATCCAGCTACACGGTGGGGCATGAACCCATAACCAATGGATGATGAGGCTTTCATGTACTACCACTGGACTATGAGATATCATGGTTAGTATGAATATTTTTCAGGATAAAATTAATCTTGATTTAGAAACAAATGGAATTATATTTTTTGAATAATTTTTGATTTATCATTGAATAATATATGATCAAATCCATTTAATCTTTGGTTGTCAAAATAAGTCAAGAATTGATTGAAGTATTTTATGGATAGATACATTTGGAAATATTTAGTTTGAAATATAGGTATTATTATTGATATTTTATGATTAGTGTTTCATTTGATGGCTTATTCATTTTGGGGATTATCTTAACTTGTGGTATCCATTTTTGTTTTGGTTAATTTCTAAAGACCCCTGGAATTGCTCGATTATCCCTTTTATGGTTACGTGGTCTTTAAAATTTTATTTAGTGCTTCATGACCTAAAAATTCATCTTTAATACTCATTGATTGGAGAAAATGATATTTTGGTAGAAATTTATTCAAGGATAAAATTCTACTCATCATCTATGTATTTTTTTATTTCTCTCATTCTTTATATGGTTAGAGAATTATTTACCTCTCGGTAATGGGTATTGAAACAAAATTATAATCCCAGTGACTTCAATTATGAAGAACGGATGACCTTTTTGATCATCACATACTTATATTTTTGAGGCCCTTAACGTTCCATTGATTAATCACTAGTTTGTGATCAATGACCTCAATCACACTATATAATTACATACTTGTTTCATCCATTCCCACTTATATTCCCACTATGTGGAATCATAGTTAGATGTAACTTCTGGTATCCTTTATTTTTACACATCCCAAATTATGATGTTATTTTATTGACACTTTTTTCAGTTTTTGTTTAAATTAAGTAATTATAGAAATGTTAATGATTTGATAAACAAGACGACTTTCGATGGATAAATTCATTTTATGGGGGTAGGATGTAGAATACTAAGATTTTATGAAATAAATTATTTCAATTTAATTACAATTAATTAATAGATCATGTTATACACAATACAAAAATCATATTTCATCACATGCAACACCCATATTATCATACATTTAACACAAAATCAAGTCCGTTTGACATCTTATGTTACACACAAGGCTGATTCTATCCAAATGACAATATACATTTAATAATATTTATTTAAAATAATAGTTATCACCTAAACATTAGGATAGAAGGAATAAAAATTATTAAATTAATTATAAAATAATAGTTTACACTTGTTATAAAATTAATTCATTAGCTACGGATTAATTAGAAATGAAAATAGAGACCAATTGAATATTAAATATTTGTTATTATGAAAACTAATTTTATGACCACAAGGGAATTATATAATAATAAATAAAATTTATAAACATTAGTGAAATATATTAATAAAATTTATATTCTATATATTTAGTAAAATATTTTTATATTAATCCATTATTTTTAATATTGTTAAGATAATAATAAATCCAATTTTATGAATAAAGAGTTGTATATTTTTAAAAGGATGTTTTACAGCCTTTTAATGAAACATATATTTTTAATATATTTTATGAGATGTATAAAAATATTATATGAAAAAATTAAATTCACTCTATAAATAATAATATCAAAATTTACGTTGCGTGATTTTTTGTTATTTTTAGAGAACATTCCTATTTTGATGAATAGTGAATGACACTGAATTTTAATCCAAAAACTATTTTTTGCCTAAATATTTATAGTGTTACATTATAATTTTAATTGGTTTTAAATTTTAACTAAATAAAATTTGTATCATGAAATCCAATTTAGAATATTTTAATCATTTTAATAATGATCATGGATATGAAGTGTTAGCAAACTTTTGAAAATTTACTCATTAAAACACAACTTTGTCGTCCCGTATACGGGACTAGATTTAAATTTAATCGTTCCACTATTTTAAATTGAATTTGGAAAAATGAAAATATATAGTTTTAATAGATACAATATTCATAATCTAGTAATATTAACTTAATTTTAGAAAAAAAATCCATTAAAGGTAATTAAAATTAATTACACTAAATGAGTTAGTTTTAGCATAATTATTTATTATTAATTTTTACAGATGAATTAGTTACATAAAATTATTAAGAGACACTAAGGGAGTGATTATTTAGTTAATAATTAAATAATTTAAGTGATAAGAATAATAGTAAAAGTGAAGTAAATTTAATGAATTATTATGTGTATTTTTTATATATTTTAAGTTCATCATTGTCTTTATATTTTTTAATTTAAATTAAATTAATAATGTTATTTTATAATAAATCACATTTTTTTAAAATAATTAAAATTATTAAAAATCCTACCTTATTTCGATTGATTTTTAAATTTTAATAAAAATATAATATGTTCTATTGATGGAAAATTTACCTTTTATATTGATTATATTGACCCATAAATAGTAGAAACATTATTAAAATTGTTCGGGATAATGTAATTTTTTTACGCTTTACATGCACGTGTTTTAAAATTAGTTTCAAAAAAACATGGTATGTTTATGTTGTAAATTATACATAATTTTTAGAATTTGTTTGTGTATATTTTATAATAAATCTCAATTTAATTTTTTATTAATGTTTATTTTACAATGGATAGAAAACTAATTACATTAAAAACTAAAAAAATGGTAAAAGTGGGGAATCATAAATGAAAGGGGGAAAATTATAAAAATGAATTTTTTATGAGTGGTATAGGATTATCTAAACTATAATTTCACTATAGTCTATAATTTTTCATTTACTTGGATCATGAGGTAAGGGAGACCTCCCAATGGTGGAAAACATTTTCTATTCATAAGAATGCCACTCCCCCTTAACTATAAAAAGGAATTCTCTCCCCCCAAACTCCATCACACCTCACAAGCCATTATTCTCATAAAAAACCTTCCCATATAATATCCAAACATCACTACCATCACTATATATTGTTAAATTTTGGATGTTATCTATCCAAAGAATCCCTTTGCTGAAAACATATTGGAGTTACCCAAAAAAGAGGTAGCATTATTCAACATGAATTTATGTTTTATTTCATTCTCCACCAATTAAATTATTCTTATTCCATTGTTTGATAACATAATTATTCTCAGTATACTGAATTGTTTTTATGTTAATTTTTTCACCTTATCCTACACAAACATCCATCAAATGAGTATAAAACCTACAGTTCATGTGTACGGAAATCTACCACCTCACGAAACGATGTCATTTTTTTATTTGTCAATTAGAACATCTAATGGTTTGGAGTTATGATAGGTAAAATATTTTTATATTATATATATGATATTTTTTATTCATAATTATAGGATTTTTATAACTCAATCCATTATGTTTTTTATTTTGTGTAAATACGATAAAATTATTTGTGGTTGTGTAGACCACCGCCTCCTCAAAGTGACATGATAAATTCCCACATAACATGTATATTATTAAGGAAGGGTTTAATTAGAAATATGTAAAATAAATGCCTTATATTAGATATTAATGACATAATTACCTTTTTGAAAATATAATATATCTTTTTCTTTAACACCTTTCCACACACTAAAAAAGATATAATGTTGTTTGTGGATGTGTGGACTACCGTCTCATCAAGGTGATGTGATTACTTTTACATCAAAATAAATATATATATGTATATATATTTAAAAAAAATGGTATTTATGACATAATGATCAATTTTAAAATATAAAATGTTACTTACCTTCTTAATATAATAAATATTGAAAAATGGGAATGTTACTAAATCATATGTACAACCTACTGTCTCTATGATTATAATGTTGGTTCATCTCTTAGAAAAAAAATTTAATGATTGTTTTTAAAATTATAGTCGATTTATAAATATGATAAATATATATGTATTTTTATACTATATATGTTTATATAATGAACCCTTTGAGTATAGTCAACCTATCAAAGTTAGTTTTGAGACATATTCCTAATATGGTCAAAACATCAAACATAAACATTATTTACTATGTAATTTTTTATAAGTTTTTTATATGTGAAATAAAATAAAAATAAAATTGTGAAAGTTTTATAAGTAATTAATTAATTAACTTATGTTTATTATTTTGAAATATATTGGTCTTGCATGAAAAACCTGACTTATGGTAAGGGGTTTTGTTTTAATTTACATTCCATTAATACATAATTTTTATTATATAACTAGATAATTTAGTTTGGTTTATTTACTAGACTATTAATATATCATATGATTAAATTATTTAATTATATTTAGATTTTCAATTTAGGTTATTCTTTCATGGTTCACATCATTCAAAATTTACTCATGTAGTAAGGGATTCTTGTCTCACAATTACTTTTATGAGGCATACATCATAATCACAACTTATTTATTTCTTGTGGTGTATATACTACCCCTTTTGATATATTATATCAATAATTATTCTATATTCATGATATTTAATTATTTCATTTAATTATTATTCTTTCATGGGGGTTACGGTTTCAAGGTTACCGAAGCAGAAATAAATTATAGATAGAATTTTCCTTCTTTGTGGAATTTGTTATGTTATACACCTATCTTTTTTATAAGGTGTGTATACTTCCTCTTTAACATGTTATATAATTATTATACTTATTATCATGATATTATATGTTTTATTTAATGTTATTCATTCTTCAGTACAATGATTATATTTTTTTCACATTGGTATGCGACACTATGGAATGTTGAAAGATTATTTTCATAATGAATATTTTAATGATATTCTAATTGTATTTAAATTTATCAATGTCAACAAACCATATTTTTACATGTCCTCCACTAGTTTTATTTTTTATTAATACCATCCTCATTGTTTTATGTATGGATTAAAAATATTTTAAATTTATTGTTTGGGAAGTTGTTTCCTTTCCACGGGCTAACTGTGTTTCAAAGAGATTATTATGAAACCCAATTATTTTAGATATATATTCTTGTTTCAAGGATTTTTTTTAATAAACCCATTTATTTTACATGGGTTAATTATTTTTCAATGATATTTTTATTGGAACTATTTCCCTTCCATGGGTTATTCATTTTTCAATGATTTTGTTATAGACCCATTTCTTTTCACCTAGTTAATCATGGGGTTATTGGTTTCTATAATGAGTTTATAATGGTTTTTATGTGTGATGATTTGAAATGGTACATGGAAATGTTATGGTTGGTTACATGATATTCCAATGATAGGTGGTTCCATGATAGACCAAGGACACGTGGGTCTGTGATAGCACTCCAATGAATTGGTTATGGATGTTGAGCGTGTGTCTATTCGATTTATTAAATTGATGTGTATGGAAGTCGATAGCATGGTTATTCCTTTTATAAGACTGAAATGTTTAAGGATGTACCAAGATACATTTATGTATTTCTTTATTCTTGTAATAGGTTTTTAATGTTTCTAATAATCAAGATTTATATCACCTAGATCATTATTATTAATTTTTGTTACCATTTTATTTTCAATGTTTTCATATTTTATGGTCATGGTATTGATGAATATGAGTTCTTTTATGATTATATCATAAAAACATTGATTATTTAATTAGACACATATAAAATTTTATGATAATTCATGAAAATTAATAGTTAATGATTATTTTTATCATTATTTAGTATTTGAGATCACCTTTCTTATGATATCTTTTCCCCATGTGTTAAATAATGATATTGATGATATATTGTGAAATAAGAAAAGATAGGAATAAAAAGGGATGATGTAAATCAATATGAACTATTTATTTATGAATCAAATATGATTTTAATTTTTTATTTAGGAGTATCTCATAATTAAATGAAACTCTAAACCTAAAAGGACACCATTATGAATGTGATGCATGTTTTCATTTTGATATTTTAAATATTAGTTGAAAATTTTGGGTCAAAATTATCATCCTCAAATATGGGAATGTAATGATTTAGATTTCATCACAAGATCTGGGATTGATTATTCTAGGCTGTTATATTGATTCCAAAAAATTTGTTTTATAGAAATTTCTTTCTTATATATTCAACATGGGTTTTATTTTCATTTCTCTATAATTTTTCCTGAAATATTTTTTATTATATAAATTTGAAAACTGTATTTTTGTAATTTAATTAATCTTATTCATAACCATAATTCCAATGTAAAGGTGATAATTAAAATAATATTTCAACAATAATATTAACTCTACTTTGGTAAAATATTATCTTACATGTCCCACATGTTATGAATAGAACTCTAAATAGTTTATAACATAAGAGAAACAATATGTTGGGTTTACCAAATGATAATCTATGTGTTGTATGTAGTGAATGATCGACTTGGTGTTATATACTAAGAAAGAATAACATTTTTATTTCATATAACACAATCCATAATCAGTGTTTCTTGAAATGTAAAATTTTGAAAATATTAAATTCATTCAAAAAAATAACAAAATTTTGGGGTGTTAAAGTATTGGAGATTTATTTTAATTATTTTATTGATTGTCGAATATATTGGTAGAATATATATAGGTTTTTTTTCATTTAATGGAAGTAAATTCTAAATACATCAAGGAAACATAATTATTGTGGAATATCATGTAACTAGGGTGGAATGAGATTATATTGGATTTCGATTCATTAGATTATTATAATAATTTTTTTGAAATGTATAATGTTTTTTATTTTTGTTTCATTGTACTTGGATGATTATAGTGTCACATGTGTTGAGTTTATACATCATATTGTGGCACGTGACACTTCATGCCATTAATTTTATCCCATGTCTATGTGAATTTGTGGTCGAAATGGAATCAAAATTACTTTTAGATGAAATGAATTCTATATTAATTAAGGTTTCATTAATAAATATAGAAGGATTTATAAAATATTTATTTTTGGTAAATTAATTAATAAAAAAGTAATTATAATTTTATCTGAATTTTTTATGCAATGGGTTTAGTTTCTCACCATTTGGATTATAAAATGATTAAATTATTATTTTTAATAACACATAGAATGGTTATATATATAGCCACACACTCACATGATTCTCTGTTTAATTGAAATATTTTATATGAATGTTGAGATATGGTGTGAAATTATTAATTTATAAAAGGATTAATGTAATATTATGATTAGTATACTACTAGTAGTGAGAATTGATATTTATTTGAATGTTTGATATTGATAAAAACTTAAATTCTCAACGATTTTATTAAAATTGTATAAAATAAAAGTGTGATATTGTATGTTCTTATGATGCTTAATATTTTTTGATATACTATAAGAACTCTAGATTGGACATGTTTTTATGTTTATAAGTATTTTATTTAGTAGTAAATATTAACGGGTCAAATAATTGTTTAATTATAAATGATTCTCGTATTGTGACATGGGATATATGATTCAGAATCATACTAAATTAAATTTATGGAATTATTGTTTGATATTTTTATTTATTATGTTTCATTGAATATAATTATATATAAAACTGTTGAATAATGTATTTTTGTTTTGTATATTTCAATTGTGACCCACCAGTATTTAATTGAAAATATAATTATATGATATGATTACATGGGGAGTATCTATATATTGAATTTTTAATCAGATATGATTGACATGAATGCATGATTTTTATGAATTAAACCAATGATATTTTATTATATATGGAACATTTCAATTATAATGATATTGAAGTAGTAATTTCAGTTTGAGAAATGATTCATAACATCACAGTGTCTAGAATCTCTGATTACAAGATAATTCATTGATTATATGACATGTCCTGATATTAATGTGATTTAATTAGATACATGAAAATTCTCCGTTTCATTGATATGACATTATATGATAAATTTAGACTTCACAGTGATGAATTATTAAAATTATTATTGATTAGTGTTAATATTATTTTAGTATTTTGATTAACCTGATAATATTCCAAGATCTATTAAAATACGTAAGAAATATTTAATATATAAATAAATGTTTAATTATTTTTGAGTTAATTAACATTGATGATGACATATCAAAAAATATTACTATTCAAGTTAACTAAAATTAAACAAGTATAGTTTAAAAAAATTTAAAATGTCAATTTTTGGTGAATAAATTTGTCAGGGAATAATGGACTAATTTAGAATATGTAATTTTGTAAATAAAAAAAATTTGATTTTTTATTACTTTATGTGAACCTTGTTAAACTAACATTTCATTCATTTAAATGTATATTTTTATTTCATATAATTATTTTTGGTAATATTAATGTGTTCTAAAGAATTATTATAATTTCATCAAGTGAATTTAATATTAATTGAATCTGGGGAGTCATAGAGAATGAGGTAGATATATTAAGGCTATTTCTAGGGTAGAATTAATCAATTTATTTTCTAATGAGTGGTGTGGAATTGGGGTATCAATTAAATTTATATCAAGTGAATTTTTTTACTATGATTCAATATTATTGATAGATGATTTTTGAATATATCAGTATTTTTTAAAAATTTGATGTTATTGTTGATATGGAAAATTAGGTGAGGATTTTCCACCTCAATAAATGGCTTAAATGGCATACAGTCACTGGGATACCCTTTATAAATTTAATGTGATTGGTATAAATTTATCTTTCTAAGAGGCTTCACTTATTGATTAAACCTATTAAATCACTATAATAGTAGTTTTAGGTTTTTTCTGAGATAGGATACAGAATATCAATGAAATTTTCAATACAAGATAAGGAAACATGTTTTTAGAAACAAGAATTAGAAGATTATACTTCTCATAAATGAGTATTTTTATGTTAATATGAGTGATATATTGATATTCATGATAGTGGGGAAAAATACAGAGTTCATTATAGGAAATTTGAATATGTTATTATTTTTTAGTATGAATAATTGGATAATATCCTTGAATTGTATATGATGACCATGAGTTAGAATAAAAAAATTGATTGAAGTATCTGAGAGGTACTTTTAAGAGTCTATAAATTGATTCTTGATGGTGATAAACATGACAGTGGAGAGTTTTTAATTATAATCATTTTCCAAACATAATTATATAAATTTGATAATTATATAAATGTTAATGTTCTATGAAGTGGGGAATAATATGTATAATTTTATTTGATGAAACATTTTTTATTGTAATATTTTTTGGATATTAAATCATAATTAAATAAATTTTTATTTATCTTGGTGGATATTTTAATTTGGGTTAAAAGGTGATTACAAGTAATAAATTTTTTTTAATACTATTTAATTAATACATCAAAATTTTAAATTATTGATAATATTTTATGGTAAAAAAATGTGTAGGTACATGAGTGAGGGTATTTACTAGACATAAGAAATATTTATTTCTATTTGGTGAATAGTTGAGTTGGTGGTGGATGAGTGATTTTTTATAATATAAGAATATTATAATAAAAATACTACTAATAATACTAATAAAATTAGTTTTATTAAATAATATAAGAGGACTGAAACAAGGAGTGTCTATATCCTTATATACACATTAGCCATAACATTTTAAAGTTGTGGGTATAAGATATTATCATTAGGAGAAAAAGAAAAAATATTGTTATAGTCCTCCACTACATACTTTGATAAGGAAATGATCACTATATTGACCTCCCTTTAAATATGTCTGATATGGTAGTGAATATTTTCCATGACTTCTAAGAATTACATTTATTCACTGAAAAGCTTCCACGGGTCCAATGATTCTATAGTTTTAACCAATTTAACTTCTAGGATAGATTCACTTTCATTCCACAAGTTTTACCATTAAAAGTATTTATAATAACTTATCACATAATTAAATTTAAAAATATTATCCTTAATGAAAATATAATTTCCAAGTAATTAATGAAATATATGATTAATAAAGCCTCTTATTATTCTTAAAATATCCCCATATCTAGAAAGTGCAGGTTCCCCAATGTAAACACTATCCATATTAACTTTGATCCTCAAGGGTATAGGGGTAATACATCTAAAAAATTGGGTTGAACCAGCTTTCAAGGAACACCATTGGCACAAATAATTTTCATGGTAATAAATTCCTCCATTAGATTGTTAATGTATCTATTTTGGATTATAGAACTGATAAGGAAGTCTTCCATTATGATTGTAAGGATAACATTTAGTTGATGTTAGATCCCATCTCATATTTGGGAATTAATGGCCATCCATATATTATATAAAACTATATAAGTGTATGAGAATAATATATTCATGGGTTGGGGGACACATACAGTGGGAGAAAATAAAACACCTGATTTGGGACAATTTGAAATGTAATAGAATATGTAACTTAAAAAACTAATCATCATGCCTCTAATGATTGATAGATATGGAAACTCAAAGAAAACCCAAAAACAAAACTCTCCACTTCTCATGAGTAATGAGAATTTAGAAGGGGATATACATCTAGTGAGTTGGATCATATCCTCCATTGGTAGTTTTTTCAGACATAGATTCAATATTCAGAGTTTATTAGTTAGGGTAATTAAGGGAATCTTGAATATTTTGATTTATCTCAGAGGGACATCTCCATCTTCACATGACTAGAATAAGTGTATCTTTGGGTTGATAATTCTAATTCTATCGGGTATACAAAAGGCCACATACTCTACCCAAAGGTTTAATGGGGTAATGATATATTTAATATCAATTTCATGGATGTTTATAACAAGTTATCAATATTTTAAAGTATCAAAAATTGATAAACAATGAATATTATGTTTTTTCAAGATGGACTCTAGAATTGGATCGATGATCCAGGTGGTGTTCCAAAAAATTAAATTTTAGTTTTATGAAATGATCCTCTATTAATCTATCATTAATACATCATAATAATATCTTATTGAAGTCCAAAAAAAGGATCCTATAAATAAATTATATCCTCATTGGAGTCTATTAAAAATTATTTACCAGATTAAGATACAATATTATTGGCTATAGGTGATAAGGATTCATGTGTATCTCTCAACATTACATTTATTCATTATTCAAATATATTTGATTCTAAATCCACCCATGTAAACTAGCTTCACATATTTTCTCTAAAATTTTGACACAATTTTTCCTTCATGGATACATCCTGAAAAAAAAAGAATGTTTCTAATTAGGGTATCCAATTGATTAATAAAGTCCATAAGCCATTTGTAGAACTGAAATTTGTAAAAAATATTGATTGATAAATGTTTTACCACATCATATTTTACCCTCTTGATACAATGATTTTATTTTCTAGAATTAAAGTCGATAGGTAATCATTTTGGTTATACCTTCTAAATAAGAGGCATATACTCTGCCAGATAAAAATGTAATACCTATGTAGGTGAAAGGAAACTCCTATTGCATAATCAAAAAAATTCCATAATGTGATTTTCCCCAATTTTTGAACATCCATTTCCAAAAAAATAATAGATTTTCTCTAGAAGGTTACTTATTTAGATCCTTTCTCATAATGAGAGAGAATATTTTTGGTAAAATTAAGTGAAGTGTCATCTACCTTACTAAAGAGAAATATATCATCAGTATAAAATAGGTGGTTGGGTACACTACGGTTCTTGTCTAATATAAAAATATGAATAACTTACCACTCCATAGTATGAAGGAGTCATACACTACGGTATTCTTCAAGACGATATAACATATTTTCAAAAAGGGGACCACTTACTTGACACCACTAAAAAAAGAGAAATAGACCATGGAGACGCCATTAGAAAAAAAATCTCGATATATATTGTAAATAGAGGATTAAACTTATGAAATTGATAGATAATCCATATTTTTGAAGTAAATACATAATTAAACTACATCTCAATGTGTCAAAAGATTGGGAAAATTAAAATATACCAGAATACTTCACATGATTGTAGGGTTTCTGAATAATATTTATTCATTCAAATTCTATAAAGAGGCATCCCTGAATTTTCCTCCCATGGATAAAGTGAATTTTTTTGGTGAAATAAGGACAGTATTAATTTCTTCAATATTAATGGAATGGTTATTCCCTATAATCTTGGGAAAAGATTTACCAAAAAAATTAGATTGATAGTCCTTAACATGAATAAATTATTCCGCCTTCGGAATGAGATAGATAATATAACGAACCATCCATGGTTAACCTATCATATCACCCAAGTGGTCCTGCCACAACATAAGAAATAAAAAAACCACCAAAAATTATCATGAATAACTGAGAAGATATGAAAAATTGATTATAGTGTGTAATAAGTGTAATAAACCATGAGACATAAAACATCAAGGAAAATATGACAAAGAAAAATTGAAAATAAACTGCCGAGTATACATGTGACTGTAATGACCCAAACATTTATGAATGAAATTCCCATGTTTTGATTAAATTCCATATGCATATAGAAAAAACATGCACTTATTATATTTTATTATATCCAATTAGAATTAAATGACTCTCAAGAATCACTGCTGATGATTATATAGTTGTCCAACAGTTACCATTTTGTTAGTACAAATATTGTGTTTTAACAAATACGTTTGGGAATATATAAAATATGTGATGGCCTCAACCCGTAGGATTATACCATTTGAATACCATTTACTAAATCTACTAATGTAGATATCATTTTTCGGCTAGACCATTCCCAATCTGATATCCATCGACTTAAGCATGTGTGGAACTTCTTACAATATAAGTCCAAGATGATCGAGATCACAACCAAAACCATGTTCACCAAATGGTCCCATGAAAGCCTCATCATTGAACTCCTTACACTTAAGGATTATATAGGAATAATAAAGGGATATGTAATAAGAAACTAGTAATTAGATTATGTACACTATTTTTTTATTGAATAATGAATATATTTTCATCATGTTATTGTTACATTGTAAATGATATTTAAAGCACAAATAGTATTTTTGTTTAATATTCAAATTCAATTAAGAAAGATATTTTGATGAATTAATGGATTTTTGAAATAAAAAATATTTTAATAATGTTAAATTTCTTTTTAAAAATATAAAAATCATATAATTTTTATGACGTCAAATGTAATTTTTTTAGAGTTCAAAATCTGTGTTTGTCAATAATCAAAAATTATTAATTAAAGTCGGTTTTTATATTAAATTATAAAAATAAAATATTTAGAATTTTTTTTATATTCAATGAATATATTTTTTGTAATGAGGATGTAGAAATTATCCAACAGATATTTTTTCAAAATTTCCTGACATAGTAAAATTTTGTTTTAAAAATTAAATACCGTATAAATATATAGTTTGATTTATGAGATCATAATTGCCAAAAAATTAAGCAATAAAAACTATATAAGGTATCTTCATCCAAATATATGTTATACCAAGAAAATAATGTTATTTTAACACTATTTTATTTCTTTTAGAAGGCCATAGGGAATCCTCCACAACTTATAATATATTTTAATATTTTAAAATCATTTCATGAAGAGTGTGACTCACCTCCACATAAGAAATTAAAACATTTTAATAAAATCGGGTATTTTCTATAGATAATATTTAATACCAATCTAATTTGGAGGAAACCATGGGATTGGTTATGGCACCAGATATTTTATTATGTAATGTCCAAAACCAAAATAACAAAGAAATCCCCCTCATTTCCTACGCAAACCAACCGAGTATCCAATTTCTCTTCACTAAAACTCATTTTAGTACCACCAATATCTTCTTATCCTCCCTATATTCCACCCATGGAACCACTAGTCTCCCAAGAAAACTCTCCCAAGCCTTTGGATTCACACATCCATGTAAGGGATCCCTACCTCCCTCTCCTCCTCTCAATTCTAGTACCTCATTTGAAATTAGTCTTTATGATTTCAATTTAATTTATTTTCATTCTTTTATAATCATTTCAACACTATCCATTTTATTATATTTCAGTGATGGATCATTTATACTTCCCCATTTGTACGCTTACCTAATCTTTTTCTATGCCGAAATTCTGTAAGGAATTTTTCTCTTCTCATTTACATTCAAGATCTTTTTTTATATTATTTATCTTAAATTACATTTCATATGTTGTTATATCATGTTCCATGATCCCCATACTAACAATTTAATGTATAAATTATGAGAGACCACTTTTCCTCTTATCAACCCATTTTATGAATTTCCATATGACGTCGTTATGCTGCCAAAATCGCACTGCAATTTTCCATGCCAAAATCATCAAGTAGTGAATACCATACCCATTTATATTTCAAGTTTATTCACCATTATGCACATATACCTATTTATTAGGGTCTTAAATGTATATATTACACATTCAATGATCATGGAATAAATTATGATGTTGAATTGATCTACGTTATATAATCTATGTGGAACACTTATGAATGAGATTGAAATGATTATGAAGGGTGTGCCTTGATAGAGCTCCAGTGAATTTGGCAATGTTTAGTATCATGATATGTCATAATGAGAATGTTTTTTACCTAATTCCTTTATGATACTTTTTTCCACCATGAAGTGTGGGATGTTTATCTTTTACTTAGTGTTTCAAGTTATTTTCACATTTTCCATGTTATAAATATCATGCTTTACCATTCCTTATAATTCATGTTACATTATTCCTATTTGATATGACTTGTCTATAGTGTATTATTATCCTCATGTTATTCCATTTTTACTCCCTAAATGGGATTTATAGCTCACCACTTTCTTGTGTATGTCCAGAGGATATCCCATGCAGTGTTATGTATAATAAAATATTGTTAACATCTTAAGGATATTTTCAATAAAGATGATGTATTTCATATTTTAAGTTGTTATTTAAAGTACCTAATTCCCAGATTCACTATACTTATCAATATTTTAGGGTTTTATGATGTAACATCCCAGGTAATAAATATCTATGAAATTTTAATATTTATTAATATATTCGAATTAAATATTAATTTTTCTTTAAATGGGATTCTATGTTTGATGAATTACCTGACGCCCAATAATGGGTTTCTCTAATATCACATGTTGCACACAAAGTTGAGTCATACTGAAAAATAATAATATAATATTACATTAAATGGTAGTAACACTTTTCCATTATATTAGTGGGAAAAATAGAACTAACTAATATATGATTATACATTTTTGTTAAATGTATTTAACTTTAAACAATATATTTTCTAGGATTAAAATGTGAATGAATCCAATTTTAAGCATAAATACTCTAATATTCTTTAAAAGGTCGATTTACCACCTTTTGATGGTAAACACTTTTTAAATGTAGTTTTTTTTATATAGGTTCTATTTGAAAAAAAAATTTCTTTATAATTGGGAAATAAAAATTTATTTGGAAGATATTTAGGTATTTTTCTAATAATGTCCATATTTTAATGAATAGTAAAAAATAACTCATTTCAATTCAAAACTGGCTTTTAATATAATTTATTTATTTGTTTACATTATCCTTTTAGTTGGTTTTAAAAGGTAATTATATTATATTTTTACAGTTTAATCCAATTTTGGCCATTGGATGTAATTTCAATTTTAAATTGGACATAAACAAGTGTGAATCCTTTGATAGTTATTATTTCTTATAAATACGATTTTTTTTTAACAATGGGAATTAATTTTAAATTAATTTTTGAAACATCTATGTTTTGAATTTTGAAAATTTTACTCCATATTAAGAATCAGGAGATCCAAATTTTTTATATAGGTAACTTTTATTTTTAGTCATTATAAATATTTACTTCAATATATTCTTTATGTACTATGGTTAAAGGGTAAATCTATTTAATTAGGGTAAAATATAATATTATAATAATATTAAATTAGCCTTACACTTATCGTAACCCTATTAGATAAGATAAATTCAACTAAGGGAATCCTTCGGTCGATTTTTGGGACCACTTGGAGCCACATGAGAGTGACAATGAAACATTATATTAATTAATTTAAAGTAAATAAATAAGTAACATAAACATATATCATTTAGAAAAAACAATTAATATTTGGTTATATAGGTTATCTCTTAGACTATAAATATTAATTTTAAACATATAAATATTTACTACATCATGGTATTTTATTTATAATTTTTAGACATTATATAAATATATTTATTTAATACAAAATGGTGAAGCAGTAATTTCTTCATTAACAAAAGATTCAAATAAATGGTATTATAAATATTAAAATAAATTTATTTTGAAACTATTTATGCCACACATGAATTTTAGAGATAATAAAAACATTTTATATTTTAATTGAGGAATTATTTTATAAATAATAACATTGGAATAGATTTTTTTTAAATTCTTGATATTAAGAGTTTATAAATTGACATAAATGAATTTTTAAAAGGACTGTTATTTTAATAAATGATAAAATAACCATAAAAATATAATATTTAGACAGCTGACATATATAATGTCAAAAATTTAATTAATGATCCATTTTTGGTTCTCTTTTAATTTTATAATAAATATATTAACTATATAGTATGAATATACACGAAGACATGGTAAAAGTTAAATAAGTTAACAAAGGGATAAATAAAAATGATAAGGAATAAAAAATATTCAAAACTTGTCCAACTCTTATTGGATGATTTTATTTCTACATATATTCACTTTATCTTAGACGTAAATATGTTTTGGACCATTTGAAACCAAAAATAATTTTATAGAAAAATAATACCTTCAAACTTTCCTAAAGAGCCCCTCCACCCCACTTATAAAAGCACACCACCCCTAACCCATTACTGACACCTCTCAAGCCCCTTGGATCATCCAAATTATGATCCAATAAGATCCAAAAATCCCAAAATTCCACATTGAATCATTGATATTGGAATATGAAAATTCAATAAATCCTTTTGGTTCAAGCAATATAGAGTTACTCAATTTAATGGTAGTGCTTCTCTCAAGTTTGTTTCTTTTATTTTACTTCTCCAACACCCTAAACTCTATATATTCTATTATTTTAAAACCAGACCAGTATCATAAATATAATAGGTTGTTGTTACTATGAGGACTATAACTAAACATACACACACATCCATCTAATGGATACAAACATACTTTTTCTGTGGACGGCGAACTACAACCTCACAAAACGATGATTGTTCAATTATCTCCTACCACCTCTCATGGTGGCCATTATGATGTTACTTTATTTATATAAGATATATATTATGTTTATATTGTATCTATTTTTCTTTATTATTCATTTATGTCACAGCTTTATGGCTTCCGTAATGGGTAAATACGATAATTTCATTTGAGGAAGTGCAGACTACCACCACTCCAAGTGATATGACTCGTTCGTGCCATACGTGGAATGTATAAAGGATAGAGTAAATGAAATTATATATTATATTATACTATAATTATAATATACCTTTTTATCATTATATTTTCATTTCATTAATTACAAAATAGAATTTAATGTAGCGTTATTACATATGAACAGGTTAATGTCTCTATAAACGGTGCAATTCATTTCAAATCTTCAAATGTTATGTATTGTTATAAATAAATATATATAATGGATATATATGATATATATGATATCTAAATCATGAATATTATTTTGGATATAATGGAATTTTGAACATATGGACATCTTGTAATTATAAGAAGTCCATTTTTGACTCAAGTACCAAATATCGACAAGACGACCATTATTATCATAAATGAACACATAATGTTTATAATGTGGTAATAAGTGATATAAAAAGAAAAATATACTATAAAAATGTTCCGAATAAAGTATAAATTAACTTTATTTTATTATTCACTAGGTTAAAGAATAATCTAATCAAGTCAGACATGAGGTAAGAGACTTCATCTCAATCACCTTTCATTGAGGCATTATTTGATTTATACACGACTTTCTTTTATATGGTGTATAAAACCCTTTTAATTTTCATTCAAATAGAATATTTTTCATTGTAGAGTTTTACTAAACGATAAGGGAATGTATATTTTTAACATATATGGTCACAATAACCTTTCCATCGCTGCAAGCATTATTTGAAATTTGGCTTCCTTAACAAGTCGTAATGTATTTAAAAATAAAATAAATACCATATAATATTTTTACATATTCTAGTTTTGAAAATTATTTTTATAATGTATTTATTATTTAAATATATTGAAATGATATATTTTTATTTCAATGTAGAAATTTTATCTTTCCATTATGCTTGTGTTATGCGTTATGATTATGTTATGGTTCTTGGAAATTGTTTACGTATACTGCGGGTTCTGTGATAAACCTAGGGCAGGTGATCCCGAAATGGATCTATAATTCATTGGGTAATGTGATATAGGTAAACATTGATGTTTATCTTAATAGATTTAGGGAATATACAATGATGGGTATTACAAACATAACTCCATACATAACTATGAAAGCTACAACGTAAGTATGATATGGATGTCATTAGTTACCTTTAGGATTTATGATTTCTATGTGTTATTCATAAGTATTTTTATTTCATGAGGTATTTTAAATTGATTATTTATTGTATGTATTGATGGAATAATGTTTTATTTCTTTATTTTATAACCTT
The DNA here is from genome assembly GCA_963277665.1 of Viscum album. Classification (NCBI taxonomy): domain Eukaryota; kingdom Viridiplantae; phylum Streptophyta; class Magnoliopsida; order Santalales; family Viscaceae; genus Viscum; species Viscum album. Next base: position 1,830,678,237 of record OY728165.1, read on the forward strand.
TACTGAGGTTTTTATGATCATAAAATGTTTTTCATATGTTTTTTATAGGGTATAAGTCAAGGTAAGAGAAAGGAAAAATTCAAGATGTTTTATATCAGGAAAAGAATTCTTGTTTTCTATTAAGAGTTTTTATTTTATAAAAAAATGGATATTTAGTATAAGTGTATACATTGTAATATTTTAGATGTAATATAATAGTTATGGCCTAATTCTCTAAAACTATATTCATGAAAATATCTTTAATAAGAATTTTTAATTTAACTCATGAATATGTAGTGTTTAAAGTTGTGTCATTATTGTTGATATCAGAGGTCGGTTTAAATGTCTTCAGAAGTTAGGATATTTTTAAATTATTATCTATAAATTAATTTATGATAAGATTGTAATGTAATAGCATTTACAGATTACCACGTTGCTTTACCTAAGATATTTCTATGTTTAGAATGGTTTTACACAGAGGAAATCGAGAAGCTATAATGGGTTGCTATCAGGGGGAAGAAAACATTCCAAATCAGCAACCAAAGATGGTTGGAATTTGAACTGAATAGTTTGTTGCTGTGATGGCATAGTTGACTAAGCCAATAAATTGTGGTGGTATCCATGCCCAAGATCAGCCAAATCAACCACAGAGGAACATTTCAGTATTGGAGCATTTCATGAGGTAACATCCCTCATCATTTAGAGGATCATCTTACCATGTTCTAGATAAAGGGTATATTAAAGTGATGGAAATAATTTTTGATGTCATGGGTTGTTTAGTACATCAAAATTTTCGTTTTTATGTTTACTATTTTGAAGGTGAAGATGATCATTGGTGGTCGATGGTTAAAAATATCAGGGAATGTGAGGATATTGATGCTCTCGATTGGGATGATTTAAAAGATATGTTTCTTGAGAATTATTTTTCTATGAAGGTCTGTCTTAGGATGGATGAAAAACTCCTCGATTTGAGGGAGTATTATGACTCAGTGGATGCTTATGGAGAAAAATTAACTCTACTAGCAAGGTATTCTCAAAATTTCAGACGAGATCTTTATATTAAAATCAATTATTTTTACTTAGGATTAAATTCAATGTATTGAAGATATTTTTATTCTTGTGAGTTCAATGTTTTGAAAAACTTTTTCTTTGTGCAGGGAAGGTGAAAATGGAGTTTGTTGATGATCAGGTGTTCTTTTAAAAACAACAGAATAAGAGGTCAAGGTGGCAGAAGAAAGGGAATAACTCATCAAAACATTATGATAGTATGAAACTTAATTTAAAATTTGTTAAAATTGTGGTAAAAAGCTTGTTTGGGAATGTGTTTTGGGTTCTCGTAAGTGGTACCGATGTGGTAAAATGGGACATAAGGCTCTTAATTGAATTTAAAATGATCCGGGTAATGGTAAGACAAATCTGATTTACAATAAGTAAAATGTTTTAAGTGGAATGAAATGGGTCAACAAGAAAATGAGTGTCCAATGAAGAACTCAACTGAGGGAAATAAGTCAAGCTACATGCAGAAAAGAGTTTTGAAATCATATGAAACTACTTCAGATGATGTTCGGCCATATAATGAAGTAGTATCAGGTACACTATTTGTTTATGTAGATTATGCCAATGTGTTGTTTGATTTGGGGTCTACACATTCTTTCAATTCTGAGAAGTTTTCTAGTAAATTGGTAATTCCACCTCAAGATATATATCTTGAACATATGGTAAAAACACCTGGAGGAAATGTTGAGGAAAAAATAAATTATAATAACCTTCCTTTCCTTGTGTGTGGATGGAATCTACCTAAAACCTTATTTTTTTGCCTCTAGTAGAGTTTGATGTTATTTTGGGTATAGATTGGAAACTTTTTATCGTGCTAAGATTGACTACAGAGGTTAAGTGGTTTATTTCCAAAAAAAATTTCAGTCATCTATACAAAAATGAACTCTTACTTTTTATAAGATATCATTATGTTGAGAAACTAGTAAAATATGGAAATGAATGTCACATTTCACATATTGTTGAAAATAATGGAACTGTGTAGATTAGTTTTGTGCTAGTGGTAAATGAGTATCATGATGTTTTTTCTAATGAGTTTTCGGGTATAATACCAGATCGGGATGTTCAATTTACTATTGAGGTAGTTCCTGGTGCTAAGCCAATTTCAAAACCCCCTTATCAAATTTCACAAATTGAACATTTAGAGTAAAAGAAGAAATAGCTGGGGATATTAAGTAAAGGATTAATTCAACTTATCACATCACCATGGGGTCCTCCTTTCATTTTTGATAAAAAGAAATATGGTTCAATGAGACATTACAATGATTATAGAGTATTGAATAAAATCACTGTTAATAACAAGTATCCATTGGCTCCTATCGATGATTTGTTTGATCATCTCCAAGGAGCTCAATATTTTTCAAAGATTGACTTGAGTTAGGTGTACCATAAGTTTAAAGTAATGTTATTAAACATTCCAAATACCACATTTCATACAAGATATGGACATTATGAATTTGTAGTTATGCCTTTTGGGTTAACCAATGCACCTACTATATTTATGGATCTTACGAATAAAAATTTCAATGAGTTCTTGGATAAGTTTGTGGTTGTGCATATTGATGATATTTTGGATTATTATAAAAGTAAAGAGGAGCATAAATTTCTTTTAATGGTGGTCTTTAAAACCTTAAAAGAAAAGAAGTTTTATGGGAAATTCATCAAGTGTGACTTTTTGTTATAACAAATTTCATTTCATGGTCATGTTGTTTCAAAAAATCTCATAATTGTGGATCCTTATAAAACAAAAGTTGTTGAAGAATGGCCAAGAACCAAAAATATTTCGAACATCTGTAGTTTTCTTGGTTTGGAAGGATACTACTAGAGGATTGTTCGAAATTTTGCACTGTTATCTATCCAACTGACTAAGTTAACTTGAAATGTTCTAAATTTATCTGGAAAAAAGAATGTGAGGATTATTTTCATGAATTGAAAATAAGATTGACGAATTATATAGTTTTGGCCTTACCTTCGAGAAATGGTGACTTTGTTATATATAGTGATGCTTCAATAAAAGAACTTGGTTCTGTCCCAATGAAAAATCATACGGTAATTGATTATACTTCCCGTTAGTTGAAAACTCATGAGTTAAATTACCCTACACATGATTTGGAAGTAGCTGCTATTGTTTTTGCATTAAAAAATTTTATGTATCATCTCTAAGGAGTAAAAGGTAAAATATATACTGAACAAAAATGTTTGATGTGTAAATTCACTTAGAATTAATTGAACATGAGATAGAGGAGATGTCTTGAATTAATCATGTATTATGATTGCACGATTCATTACCATCCATGAAAGGAAAATAATGTGGTTGTTGCTTTGATTCCAAACAATAATGTTACATTAACTATGTTATGTTTGGAACAAGATCCTTCAATTAAATATTTACTGAACTTTGGCATAGAAGTTGTTGGTGGAAGAAATTCCTTTTTTTTGTTTCATGTGTTAGTGAAATCATCTATATTAAATAGAATTAAGAAAGTGGAGAAAGAAGATAGTGAGTTGCATAAAAAGGTAGAGTTGGTTCAGAATGGTATGTTTCCAGATTTTAACATTGATAATGATTGTATTTTGTTATTTTTCAAGAGATTATGTGTGCTTTACGATTCACAGTGGAAGAAATATTTGTTTTGTAAAGCTCATAGTTCTCTGTTTTCAGTTCATCATGGTAGTAATAAGATGTATACAGATCTTCAAGAGTATTACTGGTGGGATGTAATGAAAAGAGAGAGTGTTGACTTTACTATGAAGTGTTTTATTTTTCATTAGGTTAAAGCAGAGTGACAGTTACTGAAAGGGATGATTCAACATTTACCAGTGCTAGATTGGAAATGGGAAAATATATCCACAGACTTCATTATGGGATTACCAAAGGCATCATAAGGTAATAATGAAATATGGGTTATTATTAATCGATTGAATAAATCTTCTCATTTCCTTCCAATTAAATATATATTGTCTCTAGATAAACTTTCTCAGTTGTTTGATAAAGTGAATGTCCGGTTACATTGAGTTCTTATCTCTATTGTATCTGATCATGATCCCAAGTTTACTTCTATCTTTATAAAAGGCCTTTTATAATTAATTTGGTACTGTATTAAATTTTAGTACATCTTTTCATCCTCAATTAGATGGGAATTCATAACAAACAATTCAAATTTTGGATGATATGCTACCTACATTCTCAATGGTTTATTAGGGATGTTGGGACCAACATCTTTCTTTGGTTAAATTTTCTTCTAATAAAAATTTTCATTTCTGTATAAAGATGGCACCATTTGATGAATTATATGGAATGTGGTGTAGTGATCATGCTTTTTCACTGATGTAGGTGAAAGGAAGTTTATTTGACCAGAATTGGTATAAGAGATGGCAGAAAAAGATCAGTCGATTCAGAAGCACATGAGAATAGGTCCGAGCAGGCAGAAAATTTATGCGGAAAACCGGATCAAAGATAATTATTTTTAGGTAGGTGACCATGTCTTTCTCAAATTTCTCCATGGAAAAGTATGATTGGTTTTGGTTAAAAGGGAAAGTTGAGTCTGAGGTTCATTAGACCTTATGAAATCGTGGAGAATGTGGGACCAGTTTCCTATAGAGTGAATTTACCTCCATGTTTATCTAAGGTACACAATGTTTTTCATGTTTCAATTATGATAATTATATGCAGGATCCATCTCATGAGGAACAACCATTCCAGATTCATGACCATAGAGAACAACTATTGCGGAATAAAGTATTTAATCAGGTAAAAGTTATGTGAAAACCCCATATGGTTGAAGAGGAAATGTGTGAATCGTAAAATTCTATGAGGGATAAATACCCTCATTTATTTAATAAGTGAAAAAAATTGCAAGGATGCAATTCCCAAAAGGTGGGAAGGATGTTACATCCCTGGTAAATAATGAAATACGATATATTCATATTTGTTAATATTTGTGATTTAAATATTAATTTTAATTTAATTTGGATTCTATGTTCGATGTCATACCCTACATGTAACAATGGGTTTTCCTGAAATCTCATGTTGCACACAAGGCGGAGTCATATAGAAAAATGGTAATATAATTTTAATTTAACTGGTACATATTTCCTTGAAATTTTATTGGCAGGAATGAATAAAAATATGTAAAATATAATTATACAAGTTTTTTAAATTTCTTTACCTTTATCCAATAAAAGTTAGAGGCTTAAAATGTGAATGAATCAAATTTTAAGCATAAATATTCTAATATTCTTTAAAAGGTCGATTTATCGGCTTTTGATGGAAAACCCTTTTTAAATATAGTTTTTTTCACTTTTATATGTTCTATTTGTAAAAATAAATGATCTTATTTAGAATCAGGACATCAAATTTTACTTTGGCTGAAATTTTGGTATTTTTCGGATAATGTTTATTTTTTCATGAATAGTGAAAATTGATGCATTTTAAATCAATTCTATCTTTTAATATCATTTATTTATATAGTTTTATTATTTCTTTAATTATTTTAAAAGTTTAATTATATTATATTTATACTATTCAATCCAATATATGTCATTGTATGTAATTTCACTCTTAAATTGGACATAAACATGTGTCAATATTTTCATAGTTATTATTTCCAAAAAACTCGCTTTTTGTTTTAACAACAGGAATTAATTTTAAATTAATTTCTTCAACTTCTATGTTTTGAATTTGAAAAAATGGATTCAATATTTGGAATCAGGAGGTAAAAATTATGTAAATGGTCAACATTTATTTTTAGACATTATTAATATTTACTCTAGTAAATATTTTATTTACCATGGTTAAAGGGTAAATCTGGTAAATAACTGTAAAAATAATATTATAATAATATTAAATTACCCTTATTCTTTTAAAAACCATATAGGATGAGATATTACCGACCAAGGGAGTCCTTTGGATGATTTGGGACCCCATGGTGCCACATGGAAGTGATAATGACACTTTATATTAATTAATTATAAGTAAAGACAAAAGTAACATAAACATATATATTTTAGTAAAACAGTTTTTATATGGAGTTATATAAGTGATATATTAAACAATAAAAATTAATTTTAAATATGAAATGATTTCATACATCGTGGTATTTTATTAATATTTTTTACATTATATAAATAAATATATTTATGACACATTGGTGATGCGGTAATTGCTTTATTAATAAAGGATTCAAATAAATGATATTATAAATATTAAAATACTTTTTTTTTGAAACATATTATTCCATCCACTAATTTTATATATAATAATGAATTGTTATATTTTAATTGATGGTGTTTTTTCTAAATAATCAAGTTGTTATAGATTTCTTAAATGTCTTGATTTGAATTGTTTATAAATTTACATAAATGTGTTTTTAAAATGAATACCATTTTATTAAATAATAAAATAATACTAAAAATCTAAGATTCATCCAACTGACATATAGGTTGTTAAAAATTTCATTAATGATCCATTTTTGGGTCACTTGGAATTTTATAGTAACTATATTAAACATAATGTATGAATATACAGGAATATATGGTAAAAGGTAAATAAGTTGACAAAGGATTAAATAAAAATGATAAGGATTGAAAAATATCCAACAACATTCCAATTCTAATTGGATGATTTTATTTTGACTTATATTCACCTTATCTTCGAATATTATATGTTTTGGACATTTTTAAACCGAAAATAATTTTATAATAAAATAATAATTTCAAACATTCCTAAAGAGCCCATCCTCCCTCTTATAAAAGGACACCACCTCTAACTCATTACTTACACATATCAAGCCCCTTGGATCTTCTAACCATTACTCCAAAAGCACCCAACATCCCTATATTCCACCTATAATACTTAATTTTGGATTAAGGGAATTCAATAATGATTTTTGGTTAAAAAAAACAGAGTTACCCAATTTAAAGGTAACGTCTTCTCTCAAGTTCTTTTTTATTTTCCTTATCCACCCCACCAAGATCTGTATATTACATTCTTTTATAACAACACCAATATCTTCAGTAAAATATGTTTTTGTAATGAGGATGATTTTAACTACACTTCCACACAAGTATATCTAATAGATAGGAACATACAGTTTCTGTGGACAGTGAACTACTGCCTCACGAAATGATGATTGCTCAATTAGCTCCTACTGCATATCATGGTGGCCATTATGATGGAAAAATTTATATATATGATATATAATGTTTATTTTGTCTCTATGATTCTATATTTCTCATTTATATAATACCTATAGGGTTTCCATAATGGGTAAATATGATAATTCCATTTCAGGAAGTGCGGACTACCACCCCCTCAAAGTGTATGACTCATTCATGCCATACATGGAACATATAAAGGATGGAGTTAATGAAATTATATATGATATTATAATGGAATTACAATATTACTATGTATCATTATGTTTTCATTACATTTAATATTAAATATAAATTGAAGTTGTGTTCATGCGTGCATACGACTTACCGTTTTAATGAACGGTGCATTTTATTTCTTTTCTCCAAATGTTATGTACTATTATAAATACACACATATATATATATACTTAATATATATGATATATATGATATCTATATCATGAATATAATTTTTTAGACAACTTACTTTTAACCAAATGGACTATTTGTAATTATAAGAAGTTCATTTTTGACTCAAGTACCAAATATCCACAAAACGACCGTTATTAACATAAATGAATATGTAATGTTTATAATGTGGTAATAAGTGATATAAAAGGAATAATAAACTTTAATGAGTTTCTGAAGAAAGTATATATGAATATTATTTTATTATTCAAGATATTAAATAATGAACGATTCATGTCATACTCGAGGTAAGGGACTTCGTCGCAATCACCTTTAATTGAGGCATATTTTGATTTATACACGACTTTCATTTATACGATGTATAATCCCCTTTTACATTTCATTCAAATGGAATCTTTCTCTATGTAGAGTTTTACTAAATGAAATGGTAATGGTTCTTTTTAATGTACACGGTGACAACGAAGTTTCCACCACTGCAAGCATTATTTGATATTTGGAATCCTTAACAAGTTGTGATGTTTTTAAAAAGAAAATATATACCATACCATCTTTTTATGTATTTTGGTATTCAAAATGGTTTTAATAATGGATTGATTTTGTAAATATATTTAAATTATTTATTTTTATTTCAACTGTAAATTTTAACTTTCCTTTATGCTTGTGTTTTTTGATATGATTATATTAGGGTTCTTGGGCATTGTTTACGTATACGGGTGGTTCCATGATAATGCTAGGGTGGGTGATCCTGAAATAACTCTCCAGTGCATTGGGTAACATGAAGAATGTAAGTGTTAATGTTTCTTCTAGGATATTTAAGAAATATATTTTAATGGGTATTTCGAACGTAACTCCCTATGTAGCTATGAAAGCTACAACGTAATTATGTTATGGATGCCAAAAGTTACCTTTGTGAAATATGATTTCAATCTGTTATTCATAAATATTATTATTTCAGGAGGTATGATAATGATTTTATGGTTTGTATGTATTTATGGACTAATGTTTTCATTCTTTATTTAATAACCCTTACTAAGATTTTTATGCTTATCCCATTTTTTTGAAATATTTTTCACAAGGTATAATGCTTGGTAGGAGAAAGGGAGAATTCAAGAAGTTTCATATCAATAATAGAATTCTTTTATTCATTTATGAATTTTTATTTCTTAAAAACTAAAAGTGAAATATTGACATAACATAATATTATTTAATTGTTATGGTCGGGTCTTTATATATTATGTGTAATATCACGTAATAAATCATTTATTAATGTTTACTAATGATATGGGTTTTTATAATTGGTATTAGAGCAAGATTATAGTTATTATTGGGATTACATTAGAAATCCCTAATGAAAACCCTTAGGGATATGAATAAGTGTATGAAAATGTTCATAAATTTTGGTAATTATAAAGTAAGTGGTTTATCAAGAAAATAAATCCATTTCAAGATAAAAAAAGTGGACATGGTTTAGGAATAGATGTACCTATAAGTTGTTTCAGGCTTAGCATGGGGTAATATGGTACACAAAAATGGTCCTTACTGTGCACCTGGTTTTGCACTCCTGGGGGATATGCTTTCATAAATTCATAATCTCATTATGAACTATTATTAAGGGGAGAAAATAATCTCATAAGAATATATGGTAGGGGATATATCATGAATAAAATAGATTGAAGCCATGATTTTTATAAGCTAAGGTAATAAATGAAATTTAAAAGTTGAGAATTTAATGAAATTGGATTCCAATTTACGTGTGTAATTCATAAAAATACTTATCCCTCATTTTTATTTTATTGTAGAAAATGGCTGGAAAAATGAGGAATCTTTCTAAAAAACAATGTGAAGGGAAGTGTGATGATTTCCCCAATGATATTCCCAACCAGTTGGGAGCGAGAATCACAAACTTTTTCAAGATACTCTCTTAGATAACTCATGTCTTGAATTGAATCCTGGAGAAATAGGAGCTCCCAACCCCCTCTAAAGATGAATAACCCGTAATTGAGAGCATCATGTGACAAAGGCCTCTTACATTCAATGGATCATCTGATCCCTTAACTGGGGAACAATGGATCAACTCCATTGAAAATATCTTCTCCATTCTTCAATGTTCCGAACAAGATTTAAATGTTCAGGATTTTTATCTTATGGAGGGTGAAGCAAATTAGAGCCAGAAATTGACCTAGAATATGAAGCCTTATGAAAATATCTATATAATAGAGTATAATGAAAATAGGAAAATGCTTTATGATAAATATTTTCCCCGCACCCTCTTTCTTAACATGATAAGATATTTCCTTGCACTTAATAAAAAGATGGATTAATTGGTTGGGTTTAATGAGGAAAACATCAGAATACATGAACTATACACCACTAGTGTTATTTTTATGCCCATATTCAAGGTTGAACACTTGTTTAGTGGGGTAAATACTAGTATATGAAAATACATAGAAATCCATGAATTTGAAAACTATGAAGAAATTGTCCAATGTTCCCTCAAAGTCGAGATGGAGATCGGTGTGTCTCATGGGTATAGTTGGGATAAGAAGAAAAAAGAGGAAATTAATTCTTTCTATGAAATGGATAAATCCAATAGTGTAGAGAATTTCCAACACTCAAGTTATCATAGGTGTAGAGAATGGCACCCTGGAAATTGCCTAAGTGGAACATATAAATATTTAAGGTATGTAAGTGAAGGTATCCTTGCCAATAATTTCCAATAAGTGAAACTCTACAGTGTGATATGGGAAAGAAATGATCTTTCCAACCCTAACCTTGTTGTCCATTTCTACAACTTCAATGAACCATGCAACTTCATGAATCAATGCCCTATGCTAAGGGTTTTTTTAGGAAACCATCAACCTCTAGGGAAATAAAAGAGATCTTATTTCCTTATTATCGGCGAGGTGAATCCTGAAAATGAAGTGGTGATAGATGCGCTAGTTATTCCTTAAATAATTGAAAATATACATTTTTATTCTAGTTCTACACATTCATTTATATTAAAAAATATAGTTCAACCATTGAAACACCACAACAAAGAATGAAAGTAGGGTTGTCGATGAAAATTACAAATAGGGAAATTATTGCATCCCAAATATATAACTCATCCCATATCAATATCTGTTTGCTGAAATTCCTCGTAAACCTTTTGACACTCCCTTTGGTGGAATTTGATACAGTTATGGGAACAAATTTGATTTAGTTATATAGAGAAAACATAAATATCTATGAGAAGGAAATCAATCACCATGTTTAAAATTGCCCCTAGATTCTATACACGTGCAATGTGGAGGATGAGTCTTATTTAGCACCGTCATATTGGGCATGGATATTACTACCCAATAAGAAATTGTATCTTTATCAAATTATTGAGTCTATGTAAATAACCATCCTTCAAGACATTCCAATTTTGAGGGAATACGCTGATGTGTTTCCTGAGGATTTTTATAGTTTTCCTCCAAGCCAAAATGTCTAACTTTAAATTGATCTTATACCTTGGAAGTTGACAATATCCATAAATCAATATATGATAAGATTTTGTGGAACATGTTGAGCTGAAGAATCAAATACAGGAGAATTTTGATAAAGGGTTCATACGCCCAAGTGCTTCACAATGGGGTGCAGCTGTCCTCTTCATTAAGAATAAGTATGAGTCAACACGCATTTATATTGATTATTGATAGCTCAACAGGATCACGATAAAGTACATGTATCCTCATCCATAGATTTATGACTTGTTTGATCATTTATATTTATCACAATACATTTCAAAAGTAGATATTTGGCTAGGATATTATCAAGTAAGGTTGAAGAACGAAGATATAATCAAGGATGCTTTTCATTCATGGTACGGGGAATCTGAGTTCATAGTGATTCCTCTCGGACTCAATAATTCTTCAGAAATCCTTATGGACCTGATGAATAGTTTCTTTATAGATTACCATGACAAATATTTGGAAGTATTTATATATGATATTCTAATATATTCCAAAATTGAGGAGGCACAAGAAGATAATTTGAACACTATGCTAAAGACATTATGAAAGGTTAAGATTTATTCCAAGTAGAACAAGTGTGAGTTTTGGTTTACGGAAGTCTCATTCATAGGACCAATCTTCACATGTAATGGGATATTTATATATCCTTATATGACAAAAGAAATTTAGGGATGGATAAGGCCATCATCGGATATTGATATTTTTAAATTATTTGGATTAGCTGGTTATAGCTACTGATTTCTATGAAATTTCACATGATTTTGAAACCCTCTTACTATGATAACTCATAAGGGAGTCATGTTTTCATAGAATAATGAATTTTAAGAAAGCTTTATGGATTTGAAAAGAAGTCTTATCACTTCACATGTGCTAACATTAACCACAAGTGGGGATCATTTCGTAATCTTAAACGTTTCTTTAAAGAAAGGATTGGGAAGTGTGTTGATAGAAAATGAAAAATTCATGGCCTACGCCTCAAGGAAGTTTAAATTTCATGAGAAAAACAATCCCATTTACGATATAGAGTTATAAGTTGTGTCTTTTGTAATGAAAATTTAGCGGCATTATCTCTATGGGGAAATGTGTGAGATATATACTAATCCTAAGAGCCTCATATATATATTCACCCAAAAAGAGATTAATATGTACCAACATATAAGGTTAATTATTTCCAAGTATTGTGACTTCTCAATCAACTATCATCCAAGGAAATCAAAATAAGTTGCAGATTCTCAAAGTAGACGAGATATAGCAGTTCATTCATCAATGTGAATTAATTAGGATTTTATCTTCTATGATTTGAAGTGGATGGACATTGGAATCATAATGAAAGAAACCCCATCAATTCTTTCTCAAATTATTTCCCAAAAAAATATTTTTTAATGGTTAAAGGATGCTCAAAAAGATGATGTGGGAATTCATAATAAAGTGAAAAATATTATAAAATGGAAATCCTTAGAGGTAAATATTATTGAAGAAGAGATTGTGAGATTTGGGTCAAGACTATGTGTTCTATAAAATCATGAGTTAAAGATAGAACAATTGGAGGATACACACAGTTTGACTCTCTTCATTAACACAATAAACACAAAGTAGTATTAATATCTACGAGAGAAATATTGGTGGTACAACATGAATAAGGAGATCAATGAGTATATATCAATGTTCCTGGTATGTCTGCGAGTGAAGGTGGAAAGGCAGATGTCTAAGTGGATGATGTAACCATTATCCATACCAATATGGAAATGGGAAAACATCACCATGTACTTGGTCAATTTACTTTAAAAGACATCCAAAAGAATCAATACTATCTGGTTTATAATGGATCATCTAAAAAATACTTCACATGTCATTGTGATTTGATAGAATTTATCACTAGATTAGATGGGATAGATATAAATCAAAAAAGTGGTAAGATTTTCTCTAGTACAGCCTATCAATCCAAAAAGTGGTAAGATTTTCTCTAGTACAGCCTATCAGTACAGCCTATCATCCCAAAAACCAACAACCAATTTGAGCAGTCTATCCGAACAAAATAGGACATTTTTGGGGAATTATCGATTGAATTCAATGGAGGATGGAACCAACATCTTCTTTTTGTGGAGTTCCTTTACAGAAAAAATTTACACTAAACAATCCAAATGGATCCCTATGAATCCCTTTATGGGAAGTGGGGTAGAACATCTGCATGTTGGGATGAAGTTGGCGAACAAAAACTTTTTAGTCCTGAAATGGTCAAAAAATGGTGGAAAAGGTTAAGACCATCTACCAGCAAGTCAAAGATGCACAGAGTCAACAAATGAGCTATGATAACAATCGTCGATGAGACCTAGAGTTTGATGTTGGTGAAATGGTATTCCACTACATATCTATATGGAAAAAATTGCTGTGATTTAGGAATAAATTATATCTTAGTCCAAGGTACACCTACCCTTTTGGGATCCTTGATCGCATCAGAGTGGTGGTCTATCGACTAGAACTCCCACCAAACCTAACTCAATTACCTGATGTATTCCATGTATCCCTACTCATAATGTTAATACAAGACCCCTCACATGTCCTCAATCTAGAGGTGGTGCCATTAGAGAATGATCTTTCCATTTAGGATCAATCGATGAAGATTATAAATTGTAGAGAAAAGGTTTTATGAAATCAGAAAATTACCCTCATCAATGTATTGTGGAGAAACCACAAGTTTGAATAAGAAACATGGGAACTATAGGAGGTGATGGAGCTGAGTTAACCTCATCAATTTTAGTGTTGGAAAAGAAAATTTCGAGTGGGAAATTTATAAAGGGTGGATGATTATAACTACCTGAACATTTATGAAGGAAATTCCCACTTTTGATTGAATGTTTTATGGATATATAATCCACACGTATCAATTTGGTTTTATTATATCCAATTGGAGTTAAATGACTGTTAAAAATCATTACTGTTGTTAATATAACCATTTAACAATGAGCATTTTTTTATTATAAATATAGGGTTTAAATAAATCCTTTTGGACACAGAAAAAGTATGTTATGGCCTCAACCAGTAGAATCATAACTTATGAAGCCCATTTATCAGAGCATCTCAGTGAGATAGAAATTATGGTCTTTGTCATAGACTAATCCCAATATCATATATAATAACTTAAGAAATATCAAAACAACTTATGAGAGAAGATCAAGCTCATTGAGATCATCTCCCAAACCATGTTCACCGAACAGCCCCATGAAATACCCACCATCGCCCACCTTACTCTTAGAGAGTATGTAGGCATATCAAATAGATATGTAACAAGAACCCATTAAGATTATTATGTACATTATTTTTTATATAATGACGAACATATTTTCATCCTATTATTGTTACACAATAAATAATTTTTAAAGTAAAAATAGAATTTTTTGTTAATATTAAAATTCAATTAAAAATGTTATTTTAATGAATTAATGGATTTTTGAAATAAATAATATTTTTATATGATTTATTTAATTTCTTAAAATTTAAATGATCATATAGCTTTTGTTAAGTCAAATAAAATTTTTATTAGGGTTTGAAAGCTATTTTTGACAAAACCTATCAATTTTGAATTAAATTTGGCGTTTTTAAGTAAATATTCACATATATAGAAACTATTTTAAAAGATGAATATTATTTTTGGAATCAAGTTTTTGAAATTATCCAATGGGGAATTTTTCATAATTTTTTGGCATAGTTTAATTTTTGGTGAAAAATTAAATACCCTTTTTGTATATAGTGTGTTTTATGGAATCATATTAGCCAAAATAATGATGTAATCAAAATTATAAAATGTATCTTCATTCAAAAATATTTTTTCCTTTTAAAAAAATTTTATTTTAGTTTTACTTGGATTATTTTAGAAAGACATGGTGAATCGTCCCAGACTTATAATATATTTTAATATGTTAATATAAATTTCTTGAGAGTGTGAATCACCTCCACATAATCAAGGGAATTATTATAATAATTTAATCCATTTTACATATAAAATATTTTATAACACTCCCATTTATAAGAAACCATTGGAGAAAACATTGGGATGGTTTTTGGTATTGTATTTTTTTATGTAGTGTCCAAAACCAAACTAACAATGAAATCCCTATAATTTCCTATATAATCCTACCCAATATTCCATTTTCCTTCACAAAAATTCCTTTGAGTACATAAATGATCTGCCCGGTCCTCCATAGAGTCCTCCAAACGCTCCCCAAGCTCCCACGAAGCCTCTCCCATTCATTTAGAGTCACACATCCATGTAAGGGATCCTCAACTCCCTCTCCTCGTTTCAATTCATGTACCTTTTAGGAAATTAGTCTTTATAATTTCAATAGGATATATTTTCATTCATTTGTAATCATTTCCCTACTTTCCATTAGATGTTATTTTCATGAGGTATCATTTATCCTCCCCCATATAAAGCCTTACCAAGGCCACTACTATTTGGAAATTCCTCAAGGAATTTCTCTCTTCTCATTTACATTCATGAACATATTTTCATATTATGAATTTTAAATTCCATTTCATATTTTGGGATATTATGTTCTATGATCCCATTACTTTTCCATTGATTTATAATTTATTATTGAACCATTTCTATATCATCAACCCATTTCTTTAATTTCTATATGACTTCATTATGCTACCGAAATTATACTGCGATTTTCTATACCAAAATCATCATGTTGTGAATACCATACCCATTTAATTATCAAGAGTATTCCCCTTTATGAACATATTACTATTGATCAGGGAGTTACATTTATGTATTCTACATTCCTTGATCGTGGAATAAATTTTTATTTTTAATGAATCCATGTTATATGATCAATGTGGAACACTTAAGCATGTTATTGAATTGATTATGAAGGGTGTGCCCAGATAGTTCCACAATGCATTGGGTAATGTTTTTTATCATAATAAGTCGTGTGGGGAAAGGGTTTTACCTGATTCTTTTATGTGAATTTTTTCCACCATAAACGTTTGGCAGTTTATCTTTGACTTATGTTTATGATGCACTATTTTATGTTGTTTCCACATTTCCATGTTATGATTACCATGATTTATCATGCCTGATTATTCATGTTCCTTTATTCATCATTGATATGTCTTGTCTAACATGTATTATTATCCTCATGTTATTCTTTGTTTACTTCTTTACTAGTCTTTATAGTGTACACCTTTCTTATGTTTCTCCTTAGGATATATCATTCAGTGTTATGTGTGAATGAATATTATGAACATGTTAATGTGGTTTTCAATAAATTTGATGTATTTCATTTTTTAAGTTGTTATGTAATGTATCTAATTCTTAAAGAAACTAGACTTATTGATCTTTTGGGGATGTATTAATTTTCATCTCATGTAATAAATCATTTATTAATTTGTTAAAAATAGTTGGGTTGTTATAGGGAAAATCAATCACAAAAATTCCATCTCACAATGAAGGAAATGACAATAAAGAGAAGCTGTAATACAGCTTGATGCATATCCCTTTACCTGATTTCTACAAAAATATCTATAAAATACCAAAGGAAAAAAATATGGTATGTATATAAATCCTAGTGTTATTTCAGGAAGGAATCTATATAGATTCTAACTCCATGAAAACAATAGTCATAGCATTAAAAATAAATGGACTAGTGTATTCACTAAAAGGGGGAATGCAGAATCAATGATGTTTTATTTTTATTTTATTCTCTTCTAGTGAAATATCCATCACCTCATAATGAGATTTTATTTTTATGAATAAAATAATTCAAGAAAAATAATTATAATAAAATAAATTCACTACTCAGAAAGAGTATCTAGTCCTTGGTATGTTTTGTAAATAATCCAACATCGCATTATAATGTAGAAAAAAAATATTTTATTGGTTATAAAAAACCAGGAATTTCATTATACTTGTGTTCAACTATATTCAAACAACAATGTATATCCACTATGCATATATAAATATGTGGGAAATATATTTTTTAAAAATATATTATGAACCTTCACCGATATTTATCATTCGGTTGTCAATATGATGCTTATATAATATTTATTATATCTCTCCATATTCAATTTCAAACTAAGAAGATGGTATGAACTTATTCTTGGAATGTACTATAAAATCTCAATTTAATGTTTTCATTTTGAAAACTCCATCTGATGGGGTTTTAATTTAAAATTTTGTTTGATACCTTTTTGTAGACTAAAACCCTACATCCCCTAATTAATCTTCTTACCACTACATATAGTACATCATATTCATTGATAAGAAAAATATATTGCATTTATGAATAATCTTATTCCAACAACATAACTAATACCACCACAACCTATTTATCTAGTTACTTCAATACAATATCTAAATAACTCCAATTTAATAAAAAAATCCATATAAGTTTGTCAAATGTTTCTTAAAAAACTATCATTCAATAAAATTTTAACTTCCACTACTCTTTTCCTCACTTCCTCACACATAAATTGTGTTAGTATGGGAAGTTAGTACAAAACTTATTATTAGTGTGATCATTAAAGAAAAAGAGAAAACTCACATTTATTTTCCCACATAATGGAAACTTGTATTTTGTATCTATTAGTCACTAGAAATGTTTTCAAATCTTCTAAATTAAAATTTTATATTCTTTTTGTTTCTCATAGACTCGATAATCCAAAACCATCAACAAAATCCCTTCTTCCAAAGGTATAATCATGTATCATCCTCCTATAATAATTAGAACAATGAAAGGTCATATTTGTATCATAAATTTTTTTATCTTTATGAATGTTTTGTAAATAATTTTGAATCAACAAAAAATCATACCAATATATTTATTAGTAAAAAAATTATAAAAATTCGTATTTTCCTTTGAGATTGTACTCAATAAACGATTATTAGCTTTTTGGGGACTCTTCATAAAGTTTCCTTTGAACATTTCCAGCATTTGATATATTACATAAGAAAACATCCACTAAGGAATTTCATATAGAGCCCTATATATGATAACTTCACAAAATGAAAAAAGGTTTTTCTGATGGAATTTATCTGGTGAGGCTTCATTTTATTTCGAATTTTTCCAATGAAATTAATTTCATAATTCAATTTTTTATATAGATATGTTTTCTCCTTAGTTTAGAATTTTTACATTTGATTGAAATTTTTCTAAGAGATTTGTCTAATTTAATTCAACTGATTGGATTTTTTGTATCATATTTATTCTGATCCTATTTTACAACAATGTTCCATTAAACTTCAACAACATTCCTCTAATAAAAAATCATTGTAAATGATGAACACAATCCTTATAGTACGAAATTTGTATATATAAATGAATATTTTACTATGTATACTTATGAAAATTTATCCAAATTTTAACTTAATTAAGAAACATAAGGTCTTCCTTTCCTTGTGATATTAGGAACATTAGTGTAATAAATAATTTTCTGATTGTAACTAATTAGACATTCTGTCCAATGAAACTTTGTGAGAAATTGCAGATACACATTAAGTAGAAGAACGTTTTTGATTGAATTGGTTCAATAACTTTTTCCTGATTCTCTCCCTTGTATTACCCCTTTATCTAATCACCATGGTTGTAAAATATAACAATATTGGGTGACTTATGTACTTAATAATGTTAACTGTATAATAGTTATTCAACAAATGACAACTCCTGATGATAATTCCTTAAGACGTTCATCTTAGTTAACTTATACATATATTTCAAAACATCTCCACCATCTCGGTCACAAAAATCTCCAGATTTTGATTTTATTATAATCCAAGGAATCTAAATCAAAGAAACTTTATAACTCATAAAATAGATTATTTATCGAGCAATTCTATGACTATGTGGTCGAACTCGGTGAAGGAAATAATAATTTTTGAACAAAAATAATGTCGGGACCTACTTATTTTAATGATCACAAATCATGATTGTTATGTTTTTAACAAATTCAATGACTTATGATAGTAAATCAATTTATAAAAAAATATGTGAAACAAGCATGATTATATATCGATATATAGTTAGATCATAAAGATATACTATTGGATATGATGACCTACTATTAGTTCAATTGGATCTATCGGAGAATGATATCTACCTCCAGACTCTATTGAGGATGAAACTATCATTGAGGACATGTACATATAGTTCATCGGATCTATCATCAATTCATATGATCAAGTATTTAAAATATAAAACTTATAGGTATACCATTGAAGGGATATATAATCATCACATATAAAACTAGATTGTTACACTAGTGGGGTTTATCTAACACTGAAGACAACAACCATCAGTTGCGATGAGGTACCACAGGATTAATATACCATTATATCAATAGATCTACTAGAGAACATCTCTACAACTACTATTATACCATTTCTATTCTGAAACTCATTCAAATTTAATTTCTACAATTACAAGTTTATAGAATTTGATGTATTCAGTACACCCATGGATTTAAGAATGATTATTCTTAAACAACTCCATGGATGCATTAGAGAAAAAGACTGAAATTCATGATTTACTTCCCATTACTATGATAACGATTTTTTAACATTATTATTCATTAAATAATTGACACAATATAGTAATATATTTAGAAGGAATCCCTCATGCATGTGTATAAATATAAAAAAGGGGAAATATGTAGTGATATAAGAGTGGTTCATGAATAGAAAATATAAAAAAAAATTATGTTGAATCAACTCTTTACATTCAAAAAACTGAATCTAGAAGGACTTACTATATTCATATGATACTCTATTTTCCATCAAATTCTAAGGAACATTTTGATCTTGTTTAAAAGAAAAAATTGAGGTCCTCTAAACAACTATAGCTATTTAGATCATTAAGAATCAATTATTATTCTTTATATTCAATTGATTTATCTATTTATTATTATTATTTTGTACTTTGTTTTGTTTTAATATTTATATTTTTAAAACATATTCTCAATGCTAAACTAAAGAGTACATGACATTATCTATCAAATTTCACTATTTTTATACCCATATAAATTGTGGAGGAGGTCATGTGTGACTAGTTCTTATATTTTTCCCATCTATAAATAGGGAAGGGTATTGTTTTTGGACATCCATGTGTGATGTTGATTGTAACACCTGATCCATGTTGTGGATATAGTTTATTGTTTAATCAAATACTTGGAAGCTCAATATTTCTAAGTAGAGGGGATTAAGTCTCATAATTATAGTGAACCCCTTATTTTATTTCCACTATTTTTTTATAAGTTTTTTCAATATTTCAAATTTAATATCGTTTCTTCTTTGAATCTTGTAAGAAAAAAATTAGTTTTTATTTTTTCGTACCATGCATTTCATATAAAGTATTTGATCAATTAGTATAGTTTCAAATGATAATGTGATTTCCAACATTATTTTAACAGCGATTTACCCATTATTTTAGAAGTTATTAGAAAAAAAATTACATATGTCAAGGGTTTTGAGTAACTGGGTGTTTAATTAAATTGTGGTATATATTTTCAATTTATTATTGCACAAATTTTTTCTTGGGAACTATATTCACCCCTATTGAGTTACTAAATCTGACCAACGTTTTCTCCTTGTTGTTTTGAATTATCTTTTAAAATGTGATTTATTTTTCTTCAAATGATCCTAAATTTCGTTTTATTTAAAATTTAATTCTTTATGGATAATAATATAGAAGAATAAGAAACCACAAATCATCCCCATTATTTTAATAAAGCTAATTATCATCAATGGAAGATTTAAATAAAAATTCTCACAGAGAGTATGAGTTTTGATATTATGATAGTAAATGAAGATAAATATGAATATGCTTAAATTTTTTGAGATAGTGGGAGTAATTATACTAAATCATCATATGAAAACAATTCAAAATATATTAATTTCTTATATTATGATTTAGTAGAAGATGAGTTTAATAAAATATGTTTTTGTGATACTAATTTTAAAACATCTGATAAATTAGTAACTTCTCATGAAGGTACATCAAATATTAAATAAATATTCTTAAATACTTAAACTATTAAATATGATACAGTTAATATGAAATATGATTAATTGATATATGATATATATTTCTTTTTTAATGAAATAATGAACTTTATGCATTCACTATGAATGAAAATTACATATAAAGAACAATTCATGTGACTTATCATATAATTACCAAAAATATGTGGTGAACATTCATATCTATAAGAGAATCATGTGATACTAGTACACCTCCAAGTAAGAACATATTTGAATAATAATCATGTATTAAGATGAACATAAATAAAACAAAGAATAAGTGAATATACCAAAAAGAAACATTTTATATTTCAAGAATACATAATTTAAGAAAAAAATGAAGATAAATGTTGAAACCTAAAGAGATGAAGAATAACCCACTAACATAGATGTGAAAATGGACAATCTGTCTAGACATTTCATAATATTATATAAAAAGAATATGTTCTTCAGGTTACATAGGTATGTATAAAAAGGGAAATAGGTGAAATTATTATAAAAGGAATATACTACAAAGGAAATAGTCAATGAAAAATAAAAGGCCACATCAAAGAAGATTGTCCTAAGATAAATGATAAGTGAAAATATAAGGAAAATGAAAAATGATATGAAAATGATATTAAAAAAACATGGATGGATTCATATGATAGTTCAATTGAATCAAATTCAATCTAAGAGGAAAATCATGATAAATCAAATATTTATTTTATAAAAACAAATATTAGGTATCTAGTATTTTTCTTGAATATTATTTTTTAATTAATCTCATTTTGAAAGTGAAAATTGTAAATAGAACATGTTTGATGAATACATTTTTTAAAACTTAAATATGTCGTAGGAAACATTTAATGAAATTAAATATGAATACAAAATATTAATGAAAGATAATTCCTTTTCTTCATATTTTAAAATTCATCTTAGTATAAAAATGATGAAAATTATAAACCAGTAAAAGAAAATAATGAGGTGAAATTATCCAATGTCCAATTAAATAAGTATATAGAGAAATATACCAACGGATGGAACACTCTTACTCATATTCTTGAAAAAAATACTAAAAATACTATCAAAATTGGATATCATCCTAGAATATTAGGAATTGTTAAAGATAAATATATTCTATGTACCAGTTCTACTAATTATGTTTATAATTATTATTCTACTGAAATAAATAAGGTATTTATTTTTGAATGTTCAAATAAATCATATAATATAATAATAAAAAAATTGGATTCCAAAGCCTCTTTTTTCAAACATTTTTTTATGCAAGAAAATATGGGTACAAAAATATTTTTTTTGTAAAAATATTATGTTGGAAACCTGTTTAAAATGTTCCAATATGAATTTATTGTATCTAGCTAGTGGCTGCTTCAGTCAGAGTACTGGGTTCTACTAATGTTTTCAAAACATAATCAATGTTATTGGTGGAAATGTCACCTTAAGAAAAAAATTTAATGGACAAAATAAATGTCCTTGGATAAATCAGCAACTCTAATAATCTTTTAATTTCCAAAATTTTATTTGTTGATGGATTAAAGTATAATCATCTTTGAAAATAGTTATTATGTGATATTGTATTTAATTATATGTTTTTCAAGAATCCCTTCAATGTTTGTGATTGTAAAAATGAATTAGTTTTTATTTGTTTTGAAAATTATAATGTATATGCTTCTCATTTATATTCCTTATTTTAGAAAAATATTTCCTATATCTGTGAATTTAGTAAAGAATATAGGAATTGAAATATAATATTAGGTCAATGTATCATTCATTTATTTAGAAATATAACTATGAAATCATTATTTAAGTAACATCCTAAACTATATTTTAAAGATGATAAATTCTACAACCCATATCAAAAATAGAAACACTAGAAAATCAATATTAAATCCAAGAAAGAAGTTTTAACTTATAAATCCATATATCTTGTAGCCATGGATGTTTTTGGACATCTTGTGTTTGTAGAATAAATATGATGCAATGTATTTATGTACTAGTAGATGAATTTTCAAGATATATCTGGGTATTCTTTCTAGCTCACAAAAGTGAATTGTGTTCCTATTGGACCAAGCATGCAAAATCTGTAGAAAATCATATTGGATATAAAATTGATACCATAGGAATTTATCATGGCCACGAGTTTGAAAATCAATATTTTGAATCATTATGGTCACAAAATGGATATAACCATTACTTTTCTTCTCATAGGTCCTCACAAAATAATGGAGTACTATAGAGTAGAAATAGAAACCTTTGGTATGTTTTTTACACTAGGCTCATTAAGTATGATTTACATATTTATTTTTGGAAGAGTCTATGAATATAGAATTTTATATAAATAATATTGTTTCAATTAATCCTCTTTTAAAGAAAATTCTTTCTGAATTATAGAATGGATGAAAACAAAAGGATGATTATTTTAGAGTTTTTGGTTGAAATGTATTTATTCCCAAGAAATGTGATAATCATGAAAAAATTTCGTCCAAATGTGATGAAGGAATTTTTCATGAATATTATAAAACCAATATGTAATAAATTGTTTTTTAAAAAAGGAATGGGATAATATCAGAATATGTACGTATCGAATTTGATGAAATATATTTTCATGAGCATAAATCCTCATTATATAAGCATAAGGATGACCATTATAGTCATTAATTAAATGAAAAACCCTATGAAAATTATGTGAAAGAAGAAGATAAATCATCCATTTATGTGGAACAACCTAAACCTAATCATTTAATGGATAATGGGATAACTAGTCCTTCTTTTTCTAGAGCCATTAGGGCTCATCAATATTATCTATTAAATATTATAGTTAGATATCCAGATATAAGAAAAGAAAATAATTATTTTCTTAGAAATAGAGTTGAAAAACAAGCTTTTTTATCATAGCTTGAACCTAAAAACATCAAAGATGCAATTAATGAAGAATTCTAGTTAATTGAAATTACATAAGAACTCGATTAATTTGATAGAAATAATGACAGGTAGCGAGTAGATTGACCTGATGAATCTCTCTCCAATTTATCTAAATGAGAGTCTAGAAACATAGTTGATGAGTTGGTAACTATAATTAGAATCCAGGATCTATTAGTTCCACAAGGATATATTCAGAAAGAAGTTATTGAATATCATAAAATATTTTCACTTGTACCTAGAAATAAATCCATTAAAATACTACTAACATGTTTTGTACATTTTAGTTTCAATATATATCAGATGGATGATAAGAGTTCATTCCTAAAGTTTTATAGAGTAAAATAATTTTTTATTGAAAAAACCCATGGATTTGTATACCCTCATTTTCCAAATCATGTTTCTAAATTAAAAAAACATTAAAGGTTTTACAAAAATCTCCTAGAGATTGGAATTATAGGCTTAGATATTTTTTTATTTCTGAAGGATTTACTGAAGGCATAAATTACCATACCTTGTATATAAAAATAATTTCAAATTTTTTTACTTGTAAAAATTTCGGATTATGATATAATTTCTGGATCTTCTAGAAATTCAGGGTGTACTAATTTTTTAAAAATGATTCAAATTGAATTTCAAATGAATTTAATGGGTTATTTAAAATTCATCCTTGGTTTTCTAATTATTCATAACAAATATAGATTTATATTATACCAACATAACTAAACCAAAGAAAGTTTAAATTTTTTTGGCATGGTATCACCAAAATTAGGGACACTCATGTAAGAAAATACATTAAACTGGGTCATGATGAAACTGAAAAGATAGTGGATCAATCCAATTATAGATATATGATTTTAATCATTTTATATTTAATTATTATCTGAAAATATATTATGATCAGTATGTGAATGTGTGCCTTTTTTCCAAAAAAACCTAAATAGTCACATTTACATTGTGTGAAATGAATTTTTAAATACCTTATGAATAAAATCAATTTTGGAAAATTTTAACTTGGAGTAAAATAATTTGATCTAATGAGATATTAAAAGGAAGACTTTAGTGGTTGTAATTTAGATTGAAAAATAACCTATATAACATGTCACATTTTGGAAATGTAACAAGCATCACAATGTAGTAAAAAATAAATAATTATATTATATTGTATAGTGGTGAGGTTAAGTATATAGAAGAAAGAAGCATTTGTGAACACAAATTTTTTATGAAACACAACTTTTGTGATTAAGGATATCAATTTCAACAAGTGCCTATAAATAGTGATAATACAATTGTGAAAAAAATCTCTAGTAATTCAATACCTCATTATATAACAAAATATATTGATATAAGTCATCACATCTTGGATAACATTTACAGAAAGGTGAAATAACTCTTTAATTAATTGGAAAATAGAATCATATTACTAAAATATTCACAAATACTTTGAAATATAAGAGACTAAGTTATATTATACTATAGCTATGAATGATAAACCATTATTTGATCTTTTATTTTTTAGTTTTTCATAGAAAAAGTATAGTTGCATATCGACCATTGGAAGATCCATTGTTGGTGAATGAATATTATAAGATCATTCTTTGGTGATATACCATTGGAAGATCCACCTTTTTTATTAGGCATTGGAATATACACCAATGATTATCTATTATTGGATGATTCAACATTAGTGTTCGTTCATTGGAGATCCCACATTAGAGATATACATTTCAAGTATTTTAAACTATTTTATAATGGTCCTATTTTCTGTGATTAAATTTTTATTGGATTTATTTATTTAAATTTTATTATCATAAATCCATAAATGTTAAAATTGATATAAAATTGGATATTTCGAACCCTCTCTCACATGCCTCTATTCATCCCATCTGACTACCTTTCTCTTATGACTTGTGACCTTCCTAATTTTTTCTTCTCCTTCAAAAACTATATAGATGGTGAGAGTGAAATTTACCTTGCTTTCATCTCCTGAAGGATCACGTCCCTCGAATTATTTATGAGGTGAATCTTTATAGACTACTGTTTTCAAACTAATGAAATCACAACTCTCGACTCGAGTTTTTTTTTGCTAAAAATATATAGATGTTGAATTGTAGATTTTGAGTACGTCATTAGTAATAAAAGTTATCCAAGAACAAGGATGGATAGAATGGTTCCCAAGGAATGATAAACCATTATTTACTAGGTTTGTTAAAATGTTATATCAGTATGTAGAGTATATCAATGTTTATATGTAAGATATTATTATAAGCATGATTGATGGTAAAATTATTGTATTTTCATCAATGAAATGGGCTAGATGTATGAATTCACCTCATAATGGTATTTATTGTGACATTAAAGGTTCTCTACCTAGTAATAGTGATTTCATAATATATGAGGATTCTATTCAGGAATTGACATGAAATGATGTTGTGTGAAGACAAGCTGCTGTAGAAAAATTTGGGCAGTGTAGACTATTATTTATGTTCATCCAGCACATGATGTATCCTAGGATGGGGAACATTCAAATGATGAGGTATCATGATGTATTTCTTTTATTTCTTATAAAAAGAGGAGAGAAGATAAAATTATATAGATATTTGAATGTCAACATGATACTGATGAGCAAGCCCTAATCTAGATCAAAATCTTGGATTTATACAAAAAATAATTTAGTTTTCTGGAAGATAAATCTTTAATGTATAAGGATAAAGAAATTGTTGTTAGTTGTAAGGGTTATGGTTTAATTAGGATTACTTTTAAGAGGATGAAAGTAAACTATAAACCATAGATAAAGAAATACATGGAAGATAATGTTAAACTACAAGATAATTTTGACCATGTTCAACACCCTTCTAGAACCAGAAATATGATTGGTCTTGGCTAGGTTCGGGAAGAGATAGTTTTATATTTCATTGATGAGGTAGTTGGTGAAGAAAAATTTGATTCTTGGAATGGAGTGTCCATATATGTTTTAGTAAAATAAGTTTGTGACCCTAATGTGGTCAAGATTCCATATGTTTCCTATGGACCTATTAGACCATGTATTTCTATTCTAACTAGATAAATCATTCTTAGTGAAGGTAAAGAAGTGGAGACTGAGGTATTAGGTGAATAAAAATATGAATGTCATTCTGAGAACTCAGGGGAAGAATTTGATGTTTCTGATGGATATAATGGTATTGGTGGAGGTGGTGATGATATTGATAGAGAAGACTCACATATTTCTCCTATTGATTTTTTTAGGTAGGCATGTTGATGAGGATATACCTAGTTCTAATAATAATGATTCTAGTATCCAATGATCTACTCTAGGAGATTATCAAATGACTTTTAAAGTTAAGGTTTTAGAAAGCTCGATATTTGGTCCGTTAGCTTTTGAGATACAACTATAGGGTGTTGGGTGTGACTAAGCTAAAAATAGATCACCCAATAAAGGAGAGAAATCCATAGGATCTCCTCAGCTATGGACTGAGTATTCTATATTAGAATTATAATATGGGGATGATGGTAATGACCATGGATGTTCACTTGACCTTGGTGGATTGAACATCCCTATGGATGGAATTGGTCATAAGGTATCTCTGGTATAAGATACAGATGAGGATGGTCAATTTGAATCTTTTCCCTCAGATACCCTTTATAAGGACCCGACCTTAAAACATACATAATATTGAATTAAATGAATAATTCACATTGAGGATCTTTTCAGGTTTAGAGTTTTGGAGAATTAGGAAAAAACTATTGTATCTAAAAAATACAAAGTTGACACTCCTACCCAGTTTCCATTTTTTTAATAAAATAAAAACTCGTGAAAAAAACAGTCATGTCTAATTCCATGTTTAAGAGAGAATTACTTTTCCTGGACCCCATCCTTGACCCTATTCCACTTTATTTCCTATGAAAAACATTTCAAAAACATTGGATGAGCATAAAATGCTCAGTAAGGGATACAGAAAGAAGGAAAAAAGTTGGTTTATCAAAACAACAATTAAACCATGAATACATTATCATAAGTAATAATTTTAACCTTTATGAAGTAGTAAATACTCTGCACTGAATAAAATTCCATTACTTACCCTTTTGTAACCAAAATATGACCATAAACCCCATATAAAGAACACATAATATATAATGGTAACTTGGGACATAAACGTACTTAAGTGGAATAACCATACGGTCGAATTCCACACATATCACTAAATGAAATATCCATACGGCCGACATCCATACCTAATGCATTGGAGGTTATAACGTAACCACCCGTCCTGGTATTCACGGCACCACCGTTCATTTGGTTTATCACGTAACCACCCATCAAATGTCCCAGTAGCATTATAAAATCTTAACACATAAAATATTGGAAATATAAACATTTCACTGATAACATTTAATTTTCAATCACAAGAAATAATTTAAAGATAATGAAATACTCAATCCATTTCAAAAACCATTTTCAATATCGAAACACCCAAAAATAGAATAAGGGATTTCCTATTCATTTTAGAAAACATTAAGGCTTATAGAGGACATGAAATAACGATTACGGCGGTGAATAGGTCATTGTCACCACAAACGTTAAAAACATTCCATTTTTCACATAGTAAAACACATTATAGAAAAATATTCCCTTTGAATAAATGTAAAATTAAATGGGTTTTATTATACACCGTGTGAAAGAAGAAGGTATATATATTATCGACATATGCCTCAATGAAAAGAGATTGAGACGAAGTCCCTTACAAAGATCATTTTGTAAATAAAATAGATCAATTATGTGTATTAAATATAGGCACACATAAATCAAGTATAAATAAATAAAAATTAACTTCTCAAATAATAAAAGAACGACATAACCAAGAAAGTGAAGATCAACCCAAAGAATAGAAATTGGGATAAGAAGTTCCCTTACCTCGTGTCCGACATGACTCGATCATTCTTTAATCTCCTAAAGAATAATCTAAAGTTAATTTATACTTTATTAAGAAACTTTTTCATGTTTATTATTCCTTTTTATATCACTTAATACAATGTTATAAACATTATGTAATCATTTATGTTAATAATGTTCATTTTGTCGATATTTGGTACTTGAGTCAAAAATGGGCTTCTTATAATTACAAGTTTTCCATGTGGTCAATTTTCCATTATATCCAGAATTATATAAATTATTTAGATATCATATATGTCATATATATCATGTATATACATGTTATTATAATAGTACATAACATTTAGTGGTAAGAAATGAAATGCACTGTTCATGGAGATGGTAAGTCGTACGTACGCATGAACGCTACTTTGATTTCTATTTCTTATTTTAATGGAATTTAAACATAATGATACATAGGTATATTATAATTATAGTATAATATCATATATATTATCATTAAATCTATCCTTTATACATCCCACATAAGGCATTAACGAGTCACATCACTTTGAGGGAGAGGTAGTTCACACTTTCTCAAATGAGATTATCATATTTACCCACTATGGAAACCATAAAAGAATTATATAAATGGAAAATACTGAATAATAAAGAAGAAATAAACATAATATATATCATATATCAACACAGTTCCATCATAATGGCCACCATGAGAGGCGGTAGTAGATAATCGAACAATCATCGTTTCGTGCAGAGTTAGTTTTCCATCCACGGAAACATTATGTTATTCATCAATTAGATGGAGTTTTGTTTATGTGCAGTTAGAATCCTTCTCATAACAACATCCTAGTATATTTAGGATATTGGTGTTGTCACAAATTAAAGGAATAAAAATAGGTTAGGGGTTGGAGAAGTAAAATAAAAGATAACAATTTAAGAGAAACTGTTATCTTTAATTTGGGTAACTATCTTTGGTTTGAACCAATGGTCTTTTTGAAGTGCCTTCTACCTATGGTAAGGCTTCTAGGAGGAGGATATGGATTTAGGGAGCTTAATTGGGAAGAGGTTTTATGAGAAAAAAATTCCTGAGAGGTGTGAGGAATTGGTTAGAAATGGTCTCCTTTTATAAGGGGGGGAGGGGCTCTTTAGGAAAGTGTAAAACTATTATTTTATTATATAATGATATTCGGTTACTAAAGGACCAAAAATAATTAACGATAAATATAATGTGACTAATGGTTGAAATAAAATCATCCAATCAGATTTGGACATGTTTGGAAAATATTTTAATCATTATAATCTTATTCATTTAAATCGTTTATTAATGAGGTAAATACTGCATCATTATTGTGTCATATATAATTTAATTTATTTGAGGTCTAAAACTTATAAAAACATAACATCATTTAGGAAATATTTTTAGGTTTCAAATGAATATTTATAGTCGAGAAGATGATTTATATGAATCCTTATAAAAATTAATTACTAAAAGATTTTTGTTAATTTCAATCTTCTCTTTACATTAAATTAATTAATCTAAAGTGTCTTTATCTTTCATTAGTGGCTCCATGGGATCCCAAAATCGACCAAAGGATTCCCATGGTCGGCCACTACTCATCGAATAAGGTTAGGATAAGTGTTAAGGTAATTTTGAATTATTTTAATATTCTTTTAACCTTAAATTACCCTATTTACCTTTAACCGCGGTAAATAAAAGTCCAATGTTACTATTCACCAAAAATTATTTTCATCTTAATGAACC
Source organism: Viscum album (assembly GCA_963277665.1). NCBI lineage: Eukaryota > Viridiplantae > Streptophyta > Magnoliopsida > Santalales > Viscaceae > Viscum > Viscum album. Next base: position 1,830,708,923 of record OY728165.1, read on the forward strand.
ACATTTTACTTCTTGATAACAACTATGTTTGTCAGATTTTTGAAATTCAATTCACAGAAATGGTAAAATTTCATTTATATGAAAAAGTCAGTTTTTTTAACTACCACAAAGTGGTTTCAATATTCATCAAAAATGGAAGTTTTTAAGAAAAATACCAGAAATTAAGCCTAATATATATTTGATATTCCGAATTCAATAATGATGTTTATTTTTCAAAATTTAAAACATAAAATTTTCATTAATTAATTTTAAAAATAATTCTCGTTGTTAAAACAAATAGCGTGTTTTTAAAAAATAATAACTATTAAAAGATCGAAACTTGTTTAAGTCCAATTTCAAAGTGAAATTAACTCCAATTACCCACATTAGATTAAATGGTAAAAACATATTATAATTAAAAATTAAAACCAATTAAAAATATAATATAACAATATAAATAAATTATATTAAAAGGCAATTTTGAATTAAAATACAATATTTTTCATAATTCATTAAAAAATTAACTTTTTGAGAAAAATACAAAAAAAATATCCCAAAGTAAAATTTGATGTCCCCATTCTAAAGAATGATTTTATTTGGTAAATTATGAAGTATTAAAGTGACCAAAACTACATTTAAAAAGGGTTCTCTATAAAAAGGCGATAAATATGCCTTTTAATATAAATTAAGCTTAAAATTAGATTCATTCATGTTTTAGGCCTATAACTTTTTATTGGATAATTTAAATACATTTAACAATAATGTATAATAATATTAATGTTAGTTTTGTTCATTATCTCCAATACAACGGCTTAGAGTTAACTGCCATTTAAAATAATAATATTATATTATTAGTGTGCAACGTAAGATTGTAAAGAAAGTCATTGTTCCATATCAGGTACGCTATCGAACATAGCAACCCCATTAAAGTAAAATTAATATTTAATTCACAAATATTAATAAATATGATATATGTCTTATTCTTCATTTACTTGGGATGTTACATCCTTCCCCATTTTAGGAATTGCGTTCTCACAATTTTTATTCACATATCAAAATAACTAGGGGTATCTATCCATTATAGAATTTTCAAATTCCCATGTTGTCTCTTAAAACATAATGTTTTTCCACAAAACCTTTACCTTGATAATTAACTTATTTCTCAACACTTTCTCTCTACGGTCATGAATCTAGACTGGTTATTCCTCATAAGAGAGATTTTCTTCCAACTGAACTACCACTGGGCTCAAAACATGAGATGGATCTTGTATATACTTCCTCAACATCGAAACATGAAAAACATTGTGTACATGGGATAAACATGGAGGTAAAGCCACATTGTATGCAACTGATCCAACTATCTCCAGGATTTCATAAGATCCAATGAACCTCAGAGTCAACTTTCCCTTCTTACCAAAATACATCACAGTTTTCCATGGAGAAACATTGAGAAAGACATGATCACCTACCTCAAAAGTAAGATCCTTACTCCGGTTATCTGCATAACTTTTCTATTTTCTCTGAGCAATTTTCATGTGCTTCTAAATCAATTGAACATTCTTGGTTGTCTCTTATACTAATTCATGTCCCATCAGCTTCCTTTCAGCTACTTCATCCCAAAAAATCTGGTGTTCAAAAACTCTTTTCATATAATTCCTCAAATGGAGCCATCTGTATACTAGAATGAAAGCTGTTATTATAAGAAAGTTCAACTAAAAAAATATGTTGGTCCTAATTTCCCTGGTAATCCATCAAGTAAGAACATAACATATCCTCCAATGTCTGATTTTTCATTCTGATTGACCATCTGATTGAGGATGAAAAGTTGAACTAAAATTTAATTCAGTACTCAATTACTTCTGAAGGACTTTCCAAAATATATAAGTGAACCTAGGATCATGATCAGATACAATTTAGAGGGGAACTCCATGTAACCTGACTATGTCTTTAACATAAAACCGAGAAAGTTGATCCAGAGGAAAAGTATCTGGAATATGATGAAAATAAGCAGATTTAGTCAATCGATCAACAATAACCGAGATTGCGTTATTACCTCAAGATGCCTTAAGTAATCCCACAATGAAGTCTATGGATATATTTTCCCTTTTCCACTCAAGCACCGGTAAATACTGAAGCATCCCTTTTGGTAACATTCGCTCTACTTTAACTTTCTAACAAGTCAAAAACATCACAGTAAAATTATAAATAACTATTTTCATTCCATCCCACCAGTAATACTCTCGAAGATCTCTGTACATCATAGTACCTACCAGGATGAACTAAAAACAGAGAACTATGAGCATCACATAACAACTCATTCTTCAACTCTGAATCACAAGGAACATATATTCTCTTTCCAAACATCAAAACACAATCATTATCAATGTTATAATTAGGAAACATACCTTTCTGAACCAAATATACCTTTTTCTACAACTCACTGTCTTCTTTCTGTGCATACATTATTTTTTCTGATAGAGATTATCTTACTGACACCTGATACTAAACAAAAGAATTTCCTACACCAACAACTTCTATTCCATAATTCATCAAATCAAAAAACAAAGGATCTTGTTCCAAATGTTGCATGGTTAATGAAGCGTTACTTTTCTTACTCAAAGCATCAGCCACTTTATTTTCTTGTCCCGGATGGTAATGGATCGTTCAATCATAATACTTGATTAATTCCAACCATATTCTCTGTCTCATGTTCAATTTTTTTGAGTGAATTTATACAACAAACTTTTGTGATCAGTATATTTTTCACATTTTACTCCATACAAATTATGCCTCCACATTTTTTAGCAAAAACAATAGTAGCTAATTACAAATCATGTGTAGGGTAATTTGACTCATGAGGTTTCAAATGACGTGGAAAATAAGAAATTACCTGATCATTCTGCATTAGGGCACAACCCAGTCCTCTCTACATAGCATCATTGTAAATAAAAAACTCACCATTTCTGGATGGCAGTTCCAAAATTGGAGCATTCACCAATCTTCTTTTTAATTCCTGAAAACAATCATCACATTCTTTTGTCCAGAATAACTTAACACCTTTTCGAGTTAACTTACTCATTGGACTAGATATCAATGAAAAATGTTCAACAAACCTCCGATAATAACCTTCCAAACCAATAAATATACTAATCTCAGGTATATTTGTTAGTCTTGGCCATTAATCAACAATTTTTTTTTAGCAGTATCAACATTTATGCCATTTTCTGAAACAATGTGACCATGGAATGAAAATTGTTGTAATCAAAACTTATACTTACTGAATTTCCCATAAAGATTATTTTCTTTTAAGGTTTGCAAGAAGACCGTTAACTGACTTTCATGCTCCTCTTTACTTTTTGAATAAACCAAAATATCATCAATGAACACAAACACAAACTTATCCAAGAACTCACAAGAAATTCTATTCATAAGATCCAGGAATAAAGCAGGTGCATTGGTTAACCCAAAAGTCACAACTACAAATTCATAATGGCCAAATCTAGTATGAAAGGCGGTCTTCGGAACGTCTGCTTCTTTTACTTTCAACTGATGGTACCCCAACCTCGAGTTAATCTTTCAAAAATACTAATCTCCCTAGAGATGATCAAACAAATCATCGATATGAGGCAAATGATACTTATTCTTAATAGTTATGTTATTCAATGCTCTGTAATCAATGCAAAGTCTCATTGAACCATTTTACTTTTTAACAAAAAATACAGGAGCAACCGAAGGTGATGTGCTGGGTCGAGTGAAACCTTTATCTAATAACTCATGTAATTGATTCTTTAACTCTAAAATTTTAATTTGAGCCTTTCGATAAGGGGATTTTGAAATTGTCTTAGAATCAGGAACTAAGTCAATTGTAAATTAAACATCCTAATCAGGTATAATACCATGCAACTCATCATGAAAAACACCAAGGTACTAATTTAGCACTAGCACATAATTAATCTAAACAGTTCCTTTATTTTTAAAAATATGTTCAAGGTAACATTTATTTCCATTTTTTACTAGTTTCTCAGCTTCCTGATATTTTATCTAAAGAAAGGGTTCCTTATTGTACACAAACTGTAAATATTTCTCAAAAGAAACCTCTTTAGCTCTACATTCAATCTTAGCATGATAAAAAGAAATCCAATCCTTACCCAAAATAAAATTAAACTCTACTATAGGAAAAACAATAAGGTTTTCAGGTAGATTCTTTCCGCGCACAAGGACATGAATGTTCTTATTTTTTCTTTTTGACTCAAAATTTCCTCCAGGTGTTTTTACTGAAAGATCTGTATTCATATCTTGAGATGGAATTCCCAATTTACTAGAAAACTTCTCTAAAATTAGTCAATGTGTAGGCCCTAAATCAAACAACACATTGGTATAATCTTAACAAACAAATAGTGTACCTGATACTACTTCATTTGATGGCCCAACATCTGCTGAAGTAGTTGCAAAGGATTTCACCACCCCTTTCTGCTTGTAGTATGACTACTTTCCCTCAGTTGAGTTCTTTGCTGGACACTCATTTTCAAAATAAACCATTTCATTACACTTAAAACATCGTACTGGTGGATTTTCATTGCATGCTTGTTCATATTCCTTACAGTTATGAGCAATATTACCTGACATACTACACTAGAAGAACTTTCTAGTCTTTGATAAACATTCTCCGGGTTTTTTTTTACCACACTTCTCACCAGATGGATATTTAGTTTTCTTACCTCCAGGCATCTTTGATTAATTCTTCCTCTTTTCCTTCCAACTGGACCTCTTATTCTGTTGTTTTTCAAAGAACACTTGATCATCGGAAAACTCCATTTCCCCCTTCTCCGAACATTGAACAAGTTTTTCATAACTTTTTAACTCACGAGAGGCTAGCGCTATTCAATATCGTGGATTCAATCCTGAGTAAAATTAATTTATCTTACTATCAAGATCTCAGATGAAATTTTGTGCATACCATGCCAGTCGAGTGAATTTTTCTTCATAAGAAGACACTGAGTCATCCTCCTGCCTCAATTCTAGGAATTATTTTTCTGTCCTAAGACAAACCACCATAGGAAAATAATTCTCAAGAAAAATACCTCTGAATTCATCGCAATGAAATTCATAAAACTCTTTACTATCCCTGATATTTTTCACCATCGACCACCACTGATCAGCTTCACCTTCAAAACGGTAAATAGGAAGACTAGCCTTTTGATGTTATGAACAACCCATGACATCAAAAAGCATTTCATGTGCTTTAATCCACCCTACTTCTTGCACTGGATCAGATGATCCCATGATTGATGGGGGGCGTTGCCTCATGAAATGATCCACTATTAACATGTTCCACTACGGTTGATCTAGAAGATCTTGTGCATGAATACCACCACCATTTATAGCCTGAGTAAACTATGCCATCACTGCAACAAACTGTTCTGTTCCGACTCTGACCATCTCTAGTTGCTGATTTGGAAGGTTGTCTTCATCCTGATGTTGTCCGAATATATCTGCCTTGTTTCCTCTATGGCAAAACCATTCTGAGCATATAAATATCTTAGGTAAAGATACATGGTAATCTATAAATGCTATGTGATTTAAATATTAACATAAATTACATTATGGATATTAATATTACAATACCCTACCTCCTATTGTTTTATAAACCTACCTCTGATACCAACTATAAGAACACATCCTTAAACCTTACCTAATATTAAATTAAATGAATAATTCACATTGAGGATATTTTTAGGATTAGAGTTTTAGAGAATTAGGCCATCACTATTACATATCAAAAAAACAAAGTAGACACTCCTACTCAGTTTCAATTTTTTCTTAAAATAAAAACTCTTGAAAATAAGAGTCATGTCGAATTACATGTTTTGGAGAGAATGGATTTTCGGTGATCCCATCCTTGAACCTATTCCACCTTATTTCATGTGAAAAAAAATTCAAAAACTTAGGATGAGCATAAAAAGCTTGGTAAGGGATACAAAAAGAAAGAAAACTATTAGTTCATCAAAACAACAAGTAAACCATGAATACTTTATCATAATTTAATACTTTTCACCTTTCTGAAGTAGTAAATACTCTTCACTGAATAAAGGATAATTACATAACATTTTTAAACAAAATATTACCATAAAACTCATATATAGAACACATAACATATAAAGGTAACTTGGGACATAAATATAATTAAATTGAATAACCATACGGTAGACTTACACACATATCACTAAATGGAATAGTCATATAGATGACTTCCAAACCCAATGCATTGGAGGTTATAACGTAACCACCAGTTCTAGTATTCACGGCACCACCCGTCATTTGGTTTATCACATAACCACCCGTCAAATGTCCAAGTACCATTATAAAATAATAACACATAAAATATTGAAAATATAAACATTTCACTAATAACATGTAATTTGCAATCACAAGAAATAATTTAACGATATTGAAATACACAATCCATATCGAAAACCATTTTCAATATCGAAACACCCAAAATTAGAATAATGGATTTTCTTTTCATTTTTTGAAAACATTAAGGCTTATAGAGGAAGCCAAATAACGATTACGACGGCGGAGAGGTCATTGTTGCTAAAAACGTTAAAAACATACCACTCATCATTTAGTAAATCTATTTATAGAAAAATATTCCCTTTGATTGAATGTAAAATTCAATGGGCTTTACTATACATCATGTGAAATAAGAAGGTATATATATTACCGATATATGACTCAATGAATGGATATTGAGACGAAGTCCCTTACAAAGATCATTTTGTAAATAAAATAGATATATTATGTGTATTCAATATCAACACACATAAATAAAGTATAGATACATAACAATTTATTTCACACATAATAAAATACCGACATAAACAAGAACGATAAGATCAACCCAAAGAACGGAAATTGGGTTAAGAAGTTCCCTTACCTCGTGTCCGGCATGACTCGATCATTCTTTAATCTCCTGAATAATAAACTAAAGTTAATTATTTCTTTCTGAAGAACCTTTTCAATGTTTATTATTCCTTTTTCTATCACTTATTATCATTTTATAAACATTATGTAATCATTTATGTTAATAATGTTCATATTGTCGATATTTGGTACATTACTCAAAAATGGAGTTCTCATAATTACAAGTTTTCCATGTGGTGAATATTCAATTATATACAGAATGATATTAATTTTATAGATATCATATTTTTCATGTATATCCAGTATATGTATGAATTTATAATACTACAAAACATTTAGAGGTATGAAATGAAATGCACCGTTCATGGAGACGGTAAGTCGTACGTACGCATGAACATTACTTTCATTTCTATTTCTTATTTTAAGGGAATTTAAACATAATGATACATAGGTATACTATAATTACAGTATAATATCATATATAATATCATTATATCTATCCTTTATAAATCCCACATAGGGAATTAATGAGTCACATCACTTTTAGGGGGTGGTAGTCCGCACTTCCTCAAATGAGATTATCATATTTACCCACTATGGAAACCATAAAAGAAGTGATATAAATGGAAAATACAGAAGAATAAAGAAAAAATTAACATAATATATATCATATATATATAAAGTTCCATCATAATGGCCCCCATGGGAGGCGGTAGGAGATAATCGAACAATCATCATTTTGTGAGGCGTTAGTTTACCATCCACAGAAAGATTTTGTTCTTCATATATTAGATGGAGGTGTGTGTATGTGTAGCTCTAATACATATCATAACAACATCTTAGTATATTGAGGATACTGTTTTTGTTACAAAAGAAAGGAATCAAATGAGTTTATGGGTTGGATAAGTAAAATAAAAGAAAACAATTTAAGAAAAATTGTTACTTTTAATTTGGAAAACCCCCTTTCGTTTGAACCAAAGGACTTCGTGAAGTGCCTTATGCCTATGGTAAGGCTTATAAGAGGAGGAGAGAGATATAGGTAGCTTAATTGGGAAGTGTTTATATGCGCCAATAGGCTTGAGAGGTGTGAGGAATTGGTTAGAAATGGTCTCCTTTTATAAGGGGGAGTGACTCTTTAGGAAAGTGTGAAAATATTATTTTATTATATAATGATATTCGGATTTTAAAGGTTAAAAAATCATTAAAAATGTATATAAGATGACTCATGGTAGAAAGAAAATCATCCAATTATAATTGGACATGTTTTGGATAATATTTAAATCATTATAATCATTATTTATTTAAATCATTTATTAATGTGGTAAATACTGCATCACTATTGTGTCATAAATAATATAATTTATTTGATGTATAAAAATTATAAAAAAATACCATAATGCTGGAAATATTTTTTTCTTTTCAATAAATATTTATAGTTTAACATATAATTTATATAACTCCTTTTAAAAATTAATTACTAAAAGATTTTTGTTTTTTTCAATTTTGACTTTACATTAAATTAATAAATCTAAAGTGTCATTATCATTCATAAGTGGATTCATGGGGTCCCAAAATCTACACAAGGATTCCCATGGTTTTCCACTACTCCTATAATAAGGTTAAGTCAATTGTTATGGTAATTGTGTATTATTATAATATTCTTTTAACCTTGAATCTGTTTACCTTTAACCGCGGTAAATAAAAGTCCAAAGTTACTATTCACCAAAAAATATTTTCATATTAATGAACCAAATTTTACTTCCTAATAAAAACAATATATGTTAGATTTTTGAAATTCAATTCACAGAAGTGGTAAAATTTCATTTAAACGAAAATTTCAGTTTTTTTAACTACCACTAAGTGGTTTCACTATTCATCAAAAATTGAAATTTTTCAAAAAAATACCAAAAATTCAGCCTATGATATATTTTATATTCCGAATTCAAAAATGATGTTTATTTTGAAAAATTGAAAAAATGAAAGTGTCATTAATTAATTTTAAAATTAATTCCCATTGTTAAAACAAATAGCGTGTTTTTAAGAAACAATAACTGTCAAAGATTGACACTTGTTTAAGTCCAATTTAAAAGTGAAAATAAATCCAATTACAAACATTGGATTAAATGGTACAAATATATTCTAATTACACATTAAAACTAATTAATAAGATTATCTAACCATATAAATAATTTATATTAAAATGAACTTTTGAATTAAAATACAATAGTTTTCACTATTCATAAAAATGAACTTTATCAGAAAAATACCAAAACAAATTACCCAAGGTAAAATTTGATGTCCCCATTATAAAGAAGGATCTTATTTGGACAATTATAATGTATTAAAGTGACCAAAACTAGATTTAAAAATGTTTCTCCATTAAAGGTGATAAATATGCATTTTAATGTTTATTATGCTTAAAACTAGATTCATTCACATTTTAAGCCTCTAAATTTTTATTGTATAATTTAAATACAATTAACAATCATGTATAATCATATTTTAGTTAGTTTTTTTTCATTCCCGCCAATACAATGACAAAGAGTTAACTACCATTTAAAATAATAATATTATATTATTAGTGTGGTACGTAAGATTGCAAAGAGACTCGTTGTTGCGTATCGGGTACGCTATCGAACATATCAACCCCTTTAAAGTAAAATTAATATTTAATTCACAAATATTAATAAATATGAAATATGTCTTATTCTTCATTTACCTGGGATATTACACCCTTGCTGTTGAATATAGAAATTTATATGCTTCTTTACCTATCAATGATAATATTTTTTATCCTATACCATCTTGTTTTGTTTGTGGATGATTTGGAAGCTTTTGAGACATTATGTTATAAATTTTTTTTTGGATTCTTATATACACCCCAACCTAATAGACTATGTTGAGTGAGTATGACAATAGGTTTATTTTTAAGTTAGTTTTCACACATATCCTACCAAAAAAGAACTTGAAGATGCAAGAACTGGAGATTGAAAAAATAAATTACATTCATTTACAATACTCCCCTAGCTGATTCCAATGAGATTTCATGCATTATGAATGATGTGATTCATGTTATCATAAGTTATCTGTATTCCCCTCACCAAGAAAGACTTTTAAAAAAAATATCCTATATGAGAACATTTGTAAATTCGTTAAGGAGTGCTTGAAATATGCTGGGAGTGATGAAGATACTATCACAAAAGCCATTATGTTCTACCATTCCCATATGTATACCAATAATTATCTCAATTATCATGTTATTATTCTTGAAAGAAAATGTATGGATTACCATTATGTCTTAGGAATTCAAGGTGAAAGGAAATTAGCTCAGTGTTTTTCTCGTATGATCAAAATTTTTATGGAGGAGAAAAGGGATTTCCTCAGAGTAATAGAGCATCGTGGAAACTTTATTATTTATTTTATTAACTTAATGAAGACATATTTTTATTCTTATGGTACTAATATAGTAGAACTTGAATCCATTCCCATGTATGATCTCACGTTTACACCCCCTTTAGCTCATATTCCATCTCATTATTGGTCTTTTGTGCTGAATCTGGTTGAATCCATTCACTATCTCTAGACACTCATGATCAAAGATCTTCCCCAGCCTACATCTAAAACTTTTGCATTTACTTTTTTACTTATTTTTACTAGAAAATGAAAATACCCAGTAATTACCTCAATCCATTTTGTATAAAGTGGTTTAGAATCAGTTTTTTCATTGATAGGGATTCTAATTTTCCCAATTATTTCCATCTAAGATTGTAGTCTTTCACTTATATATCTAATGGAGATTCTAATTTTTTAAAATTTATCCCTTTACTTGTATTTTTTTCGTTCCTTATATTATTGGTAATATCAAAAGATGGAGTATATTTAAATGAATTTATTATTCGTTTAATAATCACATTCATCATTTGAAATGTTATGAAGTACATTACTTGGAAATATTAAGAGCAACAGTTTTCCAATTCATCTATAATTTTTTTCGTCACAAACACAGTTAAAAAAATTCCTTCATTTGTGATATTTAAAAAGGGGGATATTGTTGGATCCACCATATTTTAATGATCACAAATCATGATTATTATGTTTTTATGATTTCAATGTTTTATAATAGTAAAAAAAAATTCTAAAAAACAATTTGAAACATATATAGTTATGTATTGATATTCCATGAGTTCCAAAAGATCTATGACTCAATATGATAGTCTATAGCTAGTTCAAATGGATATATATGTGGAATATATTTACCATAATACTTTACCACTAATATATATAATGATGATGAAATCTACCAAAATTTCAATATATCTTCCTTATGTTCATATGATATACCATTTAAAATCTACCAATGATTGATCGGCCATTTATGGGATTTACCATCAGCTCATTTACCAATGGATTATGCTACCAACATAGTTGATATTCCACTAGAGCCAGTCTAATAATATATTTGATCTGCTGCTAAAGACATATATCCTCAGTTAATATATTCTCTCACTGGATGAATCTACCATTAGTTCAAGATATATATTGTTGGATAACTCTTCCAACAATATTATATCTGTTCATTTATGACTCTAATTTGAATTTAATTACTTTAACAAATACTTTATGTAATTTAATGTTGTCAACCACTTTTGTATTTAAGAAAAAAATTTCCTAAAAGGCTCAATAGATGAATCAATAAAGAAGTTATAGTTTCTTGTTTTTGATCCCAAAATAAGGATTCAAGTTTTTTTTCATTATTCATCAACAGATTATTGGACATAGAGAGTTATATATTTATAAAAATCCCATGTGAATTTGTGTAACAAAATATTCAACAAAAATAAATGCAATAATAGTTCATGTATAGTGAACGTAGAATTCAAACCATTGAAAAAATCTAGATGTCCTATGGACTGAAAGAAAGACTCACCAGACATCTATGATACTATATTTTCCGAAACATTATGAGGAACATATTTGAGATGAATTCAATGATAAATTTGAGTAAAATTGAACAAATGAAGCTATTGAAATAAATAAATGTCAATTATTCCTGTCTCAATTCAATTTATCTCTCTATTTATGATTTTCATTATGAGTTCTTTTTTGTTTTACTCTACCTTTTTGTAAACACTATCTCTTTTTTTCAACTAGAGAATGCTCAAAATTAATAATTTTATTTATTTATTTTTTGTACCCATGAAAATTATGGATGAGGTTTTTTGTGACATGTACTTATCTTTGTCCCATGTTTAACTATTGAAGAGGATTTATGCTTGGACATCCCTATGTGATATTTATTTTAACTACTGATATATGATGTGGGTCAGGTTTATTATTTAATCAATACCTTTTCATCATGTGGTTTCAAAGTGGAGGGGATGAATTATGATCTTGAGGATGAAACCCTTATTTTATTTACATTGTGTTTTTATCAGTTTTTTTTCTATATTTAGATATAAAAACTATATCAACTATTAATCCTTTAACAAAACATTACATTGATAGTTTATCTGAACATGTGTTTTTTATCAAGTAATTTAGTTTCAAAAGATAATGTAGTTTAAAATATTATTTTACAAGAGAATATATTACACTTTGAAAAGCTATTTGAAAAATAAAATCATATATCTCTATGGTTTTAATTAAATGAGGGTTTTTTTAATTTATTGATTTTAGTTTTAATTTACTTTTTAACAGAAACAAATTGGGAACTCAATTCCCCCCCCCCCCCCCTACATGAGTTTCTCACTATGACCCAAAAATACCATACAATCCATAAACAGTTATCCTACACTTAAGAAACATTTTCCTTATACTTGGATCTCTCACAATATTTTCAGTTTTTATGAAAAGAAAATTATTTACTATATCCACTTCAAAAACCTATTAATAAAAATAACACATGATGAAATCATATATTACCCATTTTAGTAACTCTTACCAATTATATGTTTTTCCGTAAATGGTTAAGAACATAGCAATGGACAAATTTATGTTACAACTTTTCTCCCCCTTGAAAACACTATCCAATGTTAGTATAAATGCGGGGAGAGAGATACATACCCTAACCTAGAAAAGAGAGAGGTTGAACACCCACTATCAACCTCAGCATATTGAATGTTTCATTTGACAAAATTTTGTGAATATATCAACAATGTTATCCTTTGTACGGAAAAACTCCAGTTTTAGTTCATTCTTCTCCACATGATTTTTGATGGACTGATACTTTATATAAATGTTCTTGGAATGAGAATGTTTCACAAAAAAATTAGAAAGAATTATATAAATTTTATTACTACAAACTAAGATAAGTTTATACACCATGTAAAAAAATAAAACAAAATGTGACTTTATCCATATATGTCGAGTATCAACATGAGCAGTAGCATCATATTCCACTTCTATTGTACTAAGAGTCACTAAATATTATGTCGTTATATTCCATCTAACACATTATTATCCTATTAAAAACACTCCAAAAAATGTGGATTTTCTATCCACTATGCTTCCCTACCAATATAAATATGTATAAAAAAGGGAATCAATCGTTCATGCTCTTTCATAATTCATCTTTAATCAGTTATGCTTTAAATATTTCTAATAATTTTTTTTCAAAAACGGGATGAGATTGTTTTGGAGAACATTGATACTTGGACAAAACTATAGCAGCATACACTAAATAATTCCTTGAAGCTGTAATATAATATTAACTTCCAACAAAAATTCTAAACCCTTTAGGATCTACCGCCATTTATTATACATCTTTTTAAAACATAGTTAACATTGAAATTGGTGTGGAAATTGGAATTATTCCTTCCACGTGTAAAATCCAATTATGTTCCTTCGAATACATATCATGTGTTAGTAAAATATTTTTTTTATAATGTTTTTATGCGAAGAAAGTATTTTAATTCTCCTAAAATAGACATTTCAAATAACTATATTTATTCCACGTCAAATTTTTCACATGTTTTTTAATCATTCCAAAAAAATATTATCTCATCAAATTAAACAATAACAATGAGTAAAACATCATTATTTTATTTTATGTATAAGGTACTATCAACTTTTCTTTTCTTGATGTTCATATTTTATAAGAAAGTGTCCAATTTCAAATACGAATCTCTCAGAGATTTCATCACCCCATGCAATTTCTATTTCAACTTCCATGAAACACATTCATCTTTCTTAATCATGAATCCACATAATTATTTTATATAAACTTATTTATCAGGCTCTCTATTAAGAAAAGATAACATGAAATAAAAATGGAAAATTTTATATCTCCACATGGAAATGATATAAATAAATATTCATATATTTCATAATCCTTACACTAGAAAAAATCTCTAATTGAAATTAATTAATTAAAAAATTTCATAACATTTACTCCCTAGTCATTCATCATTTCTTATCACATTACCTATCTATTAAATATTTTTTAGAAAAATCCATTTTTTACTAATCATGGTATAGTTATTTAGTATGGTTTCATGTCACAGTGTATAATTATTCTCAATATAATCATGTTATTAATTTATGGAATAAATTTAATCTTGATTCTCTAAATCTTCATCAAAATATTTTGGGTCAACCTGTGTTTATAAGGAACTATGTGAAATGTTTTTTCATGTTCTTATTATTCAAACCTAATTTCGTTGGTCACAAATGATGTTATGAAAATATATGTGATTCATCATCCTAGGATGATATGAATGCAATTGTTCGTCTGTACATGAGATATATGATTCATAATTTTCATCTCGAGCAGTTGAATCATTATTACTGTCAGTAAGAACTTTTTCACATTTTTGAACAACAAAAACCTCATATTCCCTTTCATCAGTACCAACAATTTCCTATGAAACATTCCTCTCAAAATGTTAAATAACTCTTAAATCCACCTAGTAAAAAATATTTCATGTTTTCTTATTATATCACTCATATCCTCTACTCTTTTTCGGATAGCCAGGAAATATTCCATCAACACCACTATGATCAAAATTCCAAATATTTTCACCCATGAATTTTATAATAAAGATGATAATAAAAACCCATAGGTGTTTCAATCGTGGATTTTCTTTATCATGGATATGAAAAGTATTCAAGTAGTATTTTTCATTCAAAAATATCGATTATTATCATAAACATTTTCTCAGATATTATTCCTATAAAAATATTTAGAAGTATCATATTCTATCAACATTTTTTAGCATATCAACAAAACTTCTATTTCTTATTTAAATAACATAGTTTTATTATGGTGTGTAATGTGCACTAATTTCATGATGAATTCCCTTATTTTCATGATAATATCATAGCTCCCAAAATTATATACACCACCATTATCAGTTCGAATATTCTTCATAGAATATACACATTACTTTTATTTACATCTCATGAAACTCCAAAAATTTTTGAGATGATCTGATTAAGGATTCTAAATCATAAAAAATGTAATATGAGAAGTGTAATTAATAAAATAAATATTGTACATATCTACATCTATTTTTTATTTCTTCTTGGTCCAAAAATATCATAGTGTATCAGCACCATGGGACGAGTTGAATGTATCTCAACTTTCTTCAACACTGAGTTCATAATCATCTATTTATGGAAAATGAAAAAACACCAATATATTAATCTTATTATATCAGGAATATCACAAAATAGATTATATCTTTTTAATATTTCTAATATTCCTCTAACTCATATTCTGATACCTTATATTAAAATGCTTCTTTTTATCCACCGTGATCAGATAGCATGAAAATTTCACATAACCTACTTGGAATAATAATCCCTTAATAATTGTTCCTTTCATAAAAAAATTACTATATTTACGTCATTGAAAAATGAATCTATATTTCCTTAAAAATATCTTCATAATAGATTTGTAAAAAACATAATAAATTTTGTTTCATGCCTTCATCAAACAAAGCTCTTTTAAATTTTAATATTTCTTCCTCAATGACAGAAGATCCAACACATTTTATTCTGATGACTCATCATTTCCAATTGTCACTGTAACTTACTTAAAATTGTTAAAATTCATCAAAAACGTCCAATAGCCTATCATATGTGATTAAAATATATAATCACAAATGTAGAGTCATTCTCAATTTATTTTTTTTAGGGAAGATTCAAAAACAAAGCATTTTTTCATGAATTTTTCACTCTATCGCATAAACATGGAGATTTTTTTATTAGAATTTGTTGAGATGAAATCATAAAAATACTTATTTTTTCATGAAATATTCGTTGATCAAATCTTTTAAAAATATTTTCCAGGGGTTGGAATCAATTTTAAATATTCATAAGGACTTTCTAAGGATGTCTCATTTGAGAGGGTTAAATGCCTCTAATACATTGCATATAGTTTTTCTTGGGTTCACTGTAATATTTATGATTCATATATAATATATTTATTATATTCCAAAATACACCACTATAATACAAGTAACCATACAAGCAATAATTTTATTTATTGTAGGAATATAGTATAAATTTGTATGCCTTCATTTCAACAACAATCTTAATTTACAGTTTGAATCTTTTTTCGGTACCAATGATTTTTTTGACTCCTTATATTTTCTTCCTGAGTATAGACTTATTCTAAAACTCAAAAGAATTAAATGTAGTTGCTACTTTGGGTTCAAAATTTAAATCATTTGAATATTATGGTTTTTCAACTTCTCATGTTTTAGCTACATACATGGTTTTATTAACTTCATTTTTCACCTAGGAATATTATTTGTTTTTATCATACATTAAGGACAAATCATATTTATCCATAATAAAATTTCAATTATCATAACATTCAACAACTTTTTAATATTTGTTTTGGACGGTTTTAATTCCTTTCTCATCTTTAAAAAGGTTTCATTGACTAAGTCATAAATCATTCTCATTCACCATCAAAGTTTCATCAAGATTAATTTTTTGGTTCTTATATTCATCATCCAAATACATTACATTATCAATCACTCATAGAATCATGGATTCCAATTTAAAAGAAATACATATAAATTTCTATCGATTGATCTTATTTTAACAACTTATTGTTGTCCTGATTAAATTGTACTCTCTTTGAAATACATTCTTTCAATTTATATTTAAGAATAAACTCCAACTGAGTTTCTTCATCTTATTCAACTTATGAACTAATTATTTGTATATTGCTGGATTTTTCAAAATTAACTATTACAAATAAATGTTTTCCATCAATATTATACAAATGATATTCGCTTCTTCTAAATTGTCATCATCTTACCCACACATAGACAAATAGTCTAACTTTATTATTTATATAACATATTATCCATTCCCTTTGAATATGAAATTTATTTATCTATATTCTTCTTCATGAATATTCTTGACTTTATATCAACTCCTTCACATTCATCTTTTCCCATTTGACATGAACAATTTTCTAAATATTTTGAATATATAAACATCTAAAAACTATTATTTTTAAATTTCATGTTTACATTATTGTACCTCATATCAAATTTTTCTAAAAAAATGATCATAAATTCATCAATTTTTTTACTAACCTCATCTTTCGTGTAAAATTCAAAAACTTCTTTAAAAAAATTAAAATATTTTTTATTTCTTGGAATCCTTGAAGGAGGAATATCAATCATCAGTTTCATTATTCTTCATTACCTATTCTCTTCTCATATCATATGTGATGATAGTAATATTTAAATCATCCAATATAAGAGTTCTAGGTCATGGATCTTCTAAGGATGAAAAATTGGCTTCAAATTTATCAAGAATAATTTTTAGCATCTTTTTAACAATGGTTAAATCTTATAACTTCTCACTATGGAATCTGTTAGTTCGTACAATGCTTTTCACTATTGTGAATAAGTCTATAACTGATCCATAGTCACCCCTCTTATGTTCTTAGAACTATATCCTCAAAAATTATAACAGCACATTATTTACTTTCATATTTCTTTCATATATATTCTTTAACATTTCCTAAATTCTATTATAGATTCCATGCAATTTAACACTATGAAACTTACATTCAGATAGTGATGAAAGTATGAAATTTATAACTCATGCATCATTTTCCAAATTGTTTTATCGGCTGATATATCGAAAACATCTTCAGTATGAGGAGGAAAACCAACAAAATCAATATCTATATATTCATTACCAAGAGAAATATGGTAAATCAGTATTCAATGTTTTCATATATGATATTTCAACCCAATTAAAATAGGATTACACTTATTTTTCATATAATTATAAACATCCTAATAATCATATCATTTCAATTCACTTCAAAAAATAGTCAATAAAGGGAACCTTCTATCTGATTCCACTAAACAAGACTAATATGATCATTGATAGGTGGAGTGGGTGAATCAATTATCCTTTATTTTTATGTTTTCTTTTCTTATGAAACAAAATTTGTTTCCTCATGTTGAGATATTACTTTTCACAAAATAATAATTCAAAAAATCTATAAAAACATAATATTTTTTAAGTTTGACAACATAGAAATAGTAGCTTTTTCATGGAATGATTATTAAATAATACAATTAAACAGAATCCACTAGTAAAAAAACACTTCCATGTGGTTACAATAATATGGGAATATACTTAAACATTCACTACAATATAATAAAAAAAATTTGCATGTGTCACTACACATATATCGACGAAATAATTATTTTGACAAAACTATTATAAACCTCCAACTACAAGAATTAGTTTATTTTCACTATATAATTTTATAATTTTCACCCTTTTTATTATCATACACTTTATTACATAGTAATAGGTAAAATATTCTTCGTAGAATTTAGAATTAAACTGTCATATGATTTATTCATCAAGAAAACTCAATTAGATGGTTTTGTTGGGTAAATGATCATATGGTTACTTTTAGAAGACTGAAACACCCTAACCAATAATTTCACTACTTTCCATTATAAAAAATTATCATGATTCACTAATAAGAAAACTCCCTTCGGTGTTTGACTAATACTTCTTCTAAATATTCGATTGCTTCCTATAAAACCTATTTATATTATCATTTCTTCAAATTATCTGAACAATACCAATATATGATAAAAACTTCATCTATAATATATTTTCTTGATATATATTCATAAACATATATGTGATCAAATTTCCACTTCTATAATTCTCTGCCTCTTTTTCACACATGAATAATGTTAGTATAAGTAGTTTATACAACACTTTATATCGGTGTTCTCAAGGAAGAAAGGTTGGTAACCGAAATCTATTTTACCACTCAATAGTAACTTGAATTTAAAATCTCCCACCAATTTGAAATACAATTTACGCTTTCCAATAATTATTTAATCATCTTGAATATTCTTGTACATCAAGAATCCATGACCTTCAACAAACTCCCTTCTTCCTTGGCAAGACTCAAAAACATTCCTCCTAGGATTTTTGGAACATTGAAATATCATCTTTTCATAATCAATTTTATATCGTTATGAATGTTTTGAAGGGATTTTTAATTTTCAAAACATTATACCACTAAATTTTCTATTAAAAACATTTTTAATAATTATTCTTCCAATGGGATTCTATTAAATAATATCTTTACTACATTAAAGGACCTATTCAAAAGAATTCCTTTCGAAATTTCCATTATCTAATGAATTTCATTAGAAAATTTCAAATGATGAATTTTATATAGAGACCTCTATCTAATAACTTTAAACAATGAAAAATTGTACATTTTATGGACGTTGTTTGATGGTTTACCATTTGATTTAGACCTTGTTTGATGACATTCCACTGTGAATTCACCTTTTTAAATGAATATCCTTTCATATTGACCATGTACATGTTATTTTGATATAAATTGGTACAAGAGTATGTTATGATTAAATTCATCTGATTAGACTTCATATTATTGGATTTGAACTAATTGGATTTCATCTGAAAACATTCCTCAATAGTATCCCATTAACCATAATAAATATTTCTCTAATCTATAAACTTCATAAATTCTGAAAATAATATTTTTAGTAAGAAATTTTTAATTAAAAATAAATCTCTAACACTTTAGACAGAACAAAATTTATCCACCATTCGACATAGGCATGAAACAAGAGGACATTAATTCCCCATGATTTTAGGATCTTTATATTAACTAAGAATTATTGTATTAGCATTCATAAAACATCCCATCATGTGGACCTTTGTAGAAAATTATTGATACACATTTAGAAAAATAATATTTTTTGATCGACATGATTCGATAACCTTACTCTAATTCACTCCATTTTATTCCACCACTATCCAATCACCATTTTTGGAAAATTCAACACTGTCAGTGATTTATGTACATAAATAATTTAAGCGTATAAATGTAGAAAAAAATACAATTCCCCATGAAAATTTCTTATGACCATCATCTTCCCTAACTTATACATAACATTCAAAAAATCTCCACCATCATGGTAACAACAAAAGAAAATCTAGTTTATAAAAATTTATCAAAATAAAATCATTTTGTAATAAAATCTTTGGTTTTCATAAGGTCGTTTTGTATTAACATAAACTATTGATTTGAAAAATGAATGTGAGAAATAATGAAATAATAGGCATAATAAAAACTATATGTGAGTACACTATAAGATAATAATGTGAGAAACCAATCATTATGTAAAGAATAATCAATAAAAAAAGATTAAATTGCAGACCACATGATTAATCTCTAGCCTATGGGAATACATACACTAAAAAATTAAGGAACACTAAGACATAAATATTGGAAATCCAACTAATATCAATTACTACCATAGTCATTAAATATAAAAAAAGAACCATTTTACTGACACACAAACTATGGGGACGTATGTCTTTTTTGCGATAGACACAAGGTACCCAATGTTATAGGACATCCAGAATTCATTTAATAACCATGATCATAATTTATAAAACATTTTTTAAGTTATGTGTCACTTTCCTTATGCTTAATAATCATTTTTTAATTCAAAACTACATTTAAGATAATTCATTGAACATTTAGTGTGCACATATGTTTTTAATGAAACCCCCTAAAAATAGGATATATTTGAAGAGAAATATAGTGATCCAAATTTTTATTATATTAATATTAAATCATTTTTAAGATAAAAAATATAATAGTAATTTATTAAAGGATCTAAAGGTTTAGTATCTTGATAATTATAGGATCATACATCACATATACATAATAAAATATAATTTTAATTAAAATCCTTCTTCATTATCCACATAAAATCTCTCACATCCTCGTTGGTAAATGTATTCACATAAGGATATACATTAATGAAAGAGGAGATCTAAAATCCTAGTAAGGGGAAGGATGACATATAATAAATAAGAGTTATGAAATAATAGAACATGGATGAACATAATCATTACTATATCATAATCATGGGATCATCATCATATAGAGGTAAATATTTCATAAAGGTAAGTAATGTGGAATATACATAATAATGAAACATCATAACATAGTGGTCAAATTCCAAAACTTATTGTCAAAAAATATAACATTATGATCATGCATACCAAATTTTCATAAATTAAAACATCATAATTGTCAAAAAATATATATTCATGTTTACACATAGTACACATAATATGATGCCATATATCACTCTACCCAATGAATTAGAGTGCAATATAATGTTGGGCCCACCAATCACATCATAATATGATTATAATATATCATTCCATAGAGAATGTGAAATAATCATAGTCATGAAATAATCAATTGTAAATGAATGGGTTTTATAAAGGTTTCATAAAGCATACTTTAATGAATAGCCTTTAGGGTTCCCATATGAATAAGAAAAATAATATTTTTGAATAAAACATCATCGTCATTTTGTGGAAAAGAAATAAATCAACATGATTCAATTAGATGTTTCTGAGAATAAAAGTATTCTCAAAAAATCATTGTAAATAGCCTAGAAATAATTATAAAGGGGTAAGAACAAGTATGTCCCTGAAAGGAAAAGGGAAAGAATAATAAAATCATTTTTTAATGAAAATTTAAAAACATTCATACAGAAAATAATTTTATGAGGAAATAAACTATAGAGGAGGAATTTGGGTGTGAGAATCCTATTACATTAACTAAAATTTAATTTCAATACATTCCCATCTCTCTTATCTCGGTGTTGCTTATTCACTATGGTACTAAACAACTACGATGATTGGAGTTTGTTTCATCCATAAAATCCTTAGTAATTATAAGGGGATTAAAGGAGAGAATTTGGGTAGATATTTTTCTTTGGAAAGTGATGTAAGGGTGGTTTTTAAAGGGGATGGAGAGGTGTTATTTATACTTGAAGATAAGGGTATTTTTAGGTTAAAATATTTGATAAATTATAATTTCAAGGTAAACCTTTGAATAATAAAATTTTTAACGTTATTAAGAATATTTTAATTTTATAACATGATTTTTATTACTTTCAAACTCCTTATAATATGAATTTATAATTTTAATAAAAAGGAATGGTGTAAAATTATAAAATAATATTTTAATGATTTATTATGGACAATAGAAATTGAAAAATACATGTTAGGATTGGAAAATTATGTGCAATGTTGTTAAAAAGATGCTTTTATCTTATTGAATTTATTTTGCGTAAAAATAACCAAGTCAACATTTATTAAGTAATTATTACTTCATAATGATGTCATAAAATTTTGGTATTTTAAATTTTTTATTTTTCATATTCAAAAAAAATTGAATTATTTCATAAAATTGAAAAAAAATCCCCATTTTCAAATTTTGAAATTTTAATTATAAAAATTGATATTTATTTTATAAAAACAATTTTCCAATACACAAAAATTTCATTTTTTATATAAAAATTATTTTTTTAAGATACTTTAAAAGATAATTGATTAAAAAGGTTATTACAATTTCTTTGAGTTTTTAGTATTGTTATTTTTTAAATAACTCATGATAAATATTATTGACATTATATTTTATTATTTTTATGTAAAATTACTACTCTAATGGTCATTTCACATTTCCCAATGGTTTGGTTTGTATTATAATAATTATATAACTATTACAATGATCACATTACCTTCTTTATATAGCTCCTCATTCTCTTATTCAAAATTTATTATGATTCCTACCCAAGTTATATATTTTCCTTTTTCAATATGGTGATTTGTTTAATAGTATTCTAGGTATTTTCAATAGAGTTGTTTGTGGAGGTGATGATTCTATCAAATTGGAATGTTCCAAATTTTACCATTCTACTTTTCTTATTTTATATTTCTTATCCCATGGTAATGTTTGGCCTGTTCAATGGTTCAGTTTCTAAATAATGATACAATTTTCATAAGTGAAATATTGTTATGTTGTTTTGTTTATGAGATTTATTTGTATACAACTATATAATATAATATATAACACATTAATTTAAAAATAAATATCACTTATAATGTCTTGGTCATTACACAAACAAACTTTGATATAATATCAAGAATTTTAATAAAAAAACAAATGAATAATAACATCAAGTAATTCCTGATTTAGAACCCTTGTATAGACACACCTACCTCATGAAATAAGGGAAAACAATCTCCATAAAGAATAAATATTATAAATTAGTAGATCATGACCCCACAAGACTAGATCCATAAGAGTTATCATCGAATATCTATAAATCGCCTTAGATTTAGAAACCAAATCCCAATTTGGTTTGAATGAGACATGGGATAAAGAGATAAATTAATGATCCAAGATGAAAAGGTTATGGTAGATCAATATTGGAACATTACTTTAAGAGATCCATAAAAAATAAATGGAAAATATCTATTAATCCAAGGGGATAAAACTCTAAAGCACTGGGTAGGTTTAGTTAGATCCTATTAAGAATTAGGGGTGATTAGATATAAAAAAATTGAAGAGAGGTAAATTAAAAAAATGGTTTAAATTGAGTATCATGGTTAGGCTGCATGATTTTAAAACCCATGAACCCACCATAAATGTCCAATATCCTTTGAAAATTGGAGGCGCATGACTAGCTTGGTTGAGCTTCATGATTAGAGAAAATTTTTCTCTGGCCATAAAGCACATTTTGAAAACCAACCTGACAGCCACATAGTCTCCGTGGTGAGTCCCATGGTTTATAAAACCATTCTCAAATAATGAAAATTTAAATGAGTCCTCATAGTTATATACTACAGAGTAACTTTACAGTTATAACAAATAATGTTCCTAAGTTATGTCCCAAGAATGTTTTATCCAAAAAAACCTATTTTCAACCCCACACTTAAAAATATATATAGAACAACCAAATGTATTATCCAAAATCAAAATAGAATGTACTGATGATCCATAAGGTGTCACAATTCTCCCCAATATAAAATATGTATGTCCCCATAAAATGATCATGATTTTCGACTCACAAAAATATTAGGCCACGCCCACCACATCAATAATTCTCACTCATATGTCTCATGGTTGTCCTCTCTGCATTTCCACAGTACATAGGCCAAGGGATTTATTCTTTGCTGTACCTCATCTTGATGAATCATAATCTAAAATATTTTCTCTACTACAGTGTTTTCAGGCATGAGATCAACATATTCCCATTAAATAACATGCGATGGGTATTGATAATACCTTATAAACTAGAAAACATGAAACACATTGTGAATTTATGTTTAGATAGATTTTAATTTCAGTCAACACCCACCTTCCAAGTCATTCAACAATCACAAAGGGTCCAAAAAACCTCAGCTCCACCATACCCAACATACCCAACTAATGGTTTCAAAACCGATATAAAACTCTAAGAAAGACACGGTCACCAAATTATAACTTTACCATGAAATGAGGATTTATGATTTCATTGAGTAGTCATTAATCTCTTTCGGATCAACAATACTTTTTTGTCTCTTAAATAAGTCTCAGTCCAACCAAGGACCTCCCTCCCAACTCGATGTATCACAACATAGATCTACATGGAAATCCATATGATTCTTCATAGGGAACCATTTTAATTTAATCCTTTAAATTAATTTTATATTAAAATAAGACACCAAGATAATTATTTTCCCATGAAGTTCTTAAATCATGACTGCACACCTGAAGCATGTCCTTAAGGATCTAGATTACTCACTCAATCTACCCATCCATCTGCAAATGATATTCCATTATTAATTTCAATTAGGAAACCATATCCTCTTTCAAAACAATATAATATATGGATTTAAAACATGGGTCCTTATCTAAAACACCTGTAGAGGGAACTTTATGAATCTTTAGAAGTTCTCAGACATATATGTACCTGAGCTACTCTACCTTCATCATATCTTAAATAGTGAGGAAATGATCTGATTTTATAAGTTGGTCAAAAATAATCCAAATAGCATCCATAGTACTAGGATTACATGGTAAACAAATGATGATGTCTATATAGATCTCTTAAAACTTCCACATTGGATGGGGGAAGGCTGCAACATCCCCACAGGTGTGTGGGGATCCACTCTAATTCACTGAATGGCATGCCACTGTGACAAGAAGTATACAATTGAATACCCCATTCCAAGTAAATAATACTGACACCTCAAACTATGATACATATTCGTATTTCCATAGTGAATAGACCAACTAGATCAGGGTCCATCAGCGATCAATTCCTATATCAGAGATAGAGGAAAAATTATCCTTCCATGGATCCATAAAGCACCAACATGATCCCAAGAAAAATCATCCAAGGTATCCACATAATTTTGGATTTTATTGGAGCAAGAATCTAGTGTTTGGGAAATCCATGAGTTTAAACTACTCATCAAATAATGATACAAGCTTAATTGGGAATAATAGCACCATCCTACTAACCTCTTCCACTCCTGAGATCATATTTGTGAACAAACTCATGTGACGCCTCTCCTCCACTGATTCCTTTATGGAATGAGTCAATAATTTCATTATCAACACATCAACAAACAAATTCTATTTCATTGGAATATAAGAAATATTCAGAACAAAATAATAATGATTCACAGCATAGATCCTCAATGGGACATTCAGTTCCCTTTTAGTAAAAATATACTTGAGGGATTTATGATTTGAATATTCCATCACATACTCCCCAAATAAATAGTGACACCCATTATTGTGTTCATGAAAAATAAATGACAAATCAAGATCATGGGTATTGTATTTATTCTAATGAGGATGTAATTCATAAGAACCATTGGAGACCACATATTTTCCCTACATCATGACCCTCATATCCCATACATGAATCGTCATAGAAAAAATCATTACTTAAACCTTGTTCTAAAAAAAAATAAGAACTATATTTGAATTCAATATCTTCTTCAATTCCTCCCAAGATATCTATCAATTTTCATTCCACTAAAACTAAATGTACGTGGGAGATAAATCTATCATTATAGAAGAAATCGTAGATAAATATTGAAAAACATCCTACAATAACCATTCATTCCCATGAATCTTCAGTTCTCAAACACATTTCCCCCAATACATTACAACAATAATATTTTTATGATCTATTGAGGTACCCCTATTATATATACCTTTTCCCAAAAACATAGATTCCTTGATAAAAAATTCACACTTGGAAATATGATCATATATGTCTTATTCATTCAGGATTATAAGGGTTATATCCAATTAATATATGTATTCCAATTCTGATGGAAAAAACACAAATATGATCCATAAACATGACAATGAATGCTTTTAAAACTGATGAAAAATTAAGTACCTAAATTCCATGAATACCATAGGAGAATTGGTGAGGCAAAATGGCATAACTAGAAGCTCAAAATGCCTATATTAACTGTTAAAAATATTTATAGGCATATCCTCTTCTCAAAATCTCAACTATTGTTTCCACAATATGATGTCAATATTTTAAAACTAATGATCCCCTATAAGTTGATCAAAGATATAATCTATTCATGGAAATGGAAAATTTTTCTTAACGGATGCCTGAATTATCTTTTAATAAAAAATGAAAAAAATGAGGCTTCCATATATATTCTTAGAAAATAAAATATGTGAAGCCCAATATGGTATGCTAGGAAAAATAAATCCCTTAGCTTCAAGGTCCATAATATAAACCTTAAGTTCTTTTAAGATTGTCATTTCTATGTGATAATGTGGAAAATAAATTGAAATAATTCTAGGGAGAATGTCTATAGAAACATATACCTTTATCTATGGTCATAACCCATAAAAATAATCTAGAAAAAACCACCTTATATACACCCACCACTGATGGTATTAGGGATTATAATGTGATTGAAAATTAAATCCAGGAAAATCTCTATATACTGAGACAATATCACACTAGAATAATGGATAATAGGCTCAGTTATCCTAGATCTAGAATCCAACTCTACAAAATAGACATGTGTGAATCCATTGAGAGATAAAATCTAAACATGATGATGATTAAAGTTGATCTGGAACATTAGATTGATAATCTAATCCTTTCCAATAATAATTTTGAAGACATCCATATCAAAAAACTATGAAATCCCACACCACTTTAATGTTTTTTATCATCACCCAACACTTGGTAGATTTAAAATCTTATTCTAGGATAATTCCCATGGGAATGGAAATATCCCACACGAATCAAAAAATTCTTTAACGCAATCCAAACTTGTAAATAAACATGGATTATATAAAATAATGTTTAAAAAATGCCTCAGATAACACTAGTACCTTATAGGATGGAATAAACATAGTACCTCTAATAGCATTTGATCACACATTAAATTCTTCTTGTGTATACTATTCTATATAAATACATTTCATATGAGTGTATCCCTGAGACGTTTTAGCTACTTGAGCATCCCCCTTGGAATAAGGGTAATACCCACCACCCTTGGAAGAATCAAAACAAACTGGAGATTCCTTGATGAGAGTGGATGCATCCTTACTATCTTGGGACATCCTTTTACAAACAACACCTGAAATGACCCAATTTTCCACAAAAATTCCATGTCCTAGGAGCTTCTGTAGAATTAGTCATGATATGAACCCCACACCCACACTAATATAAAATAACTTATTATTGTCTTTACAAATCCCCTAAAACTTGTCCTAATAAATGTGGGCTACCCTTACATTTTCATTTTTAGCTAGGAGACACACCCTGGCTAACAACTATAGTAACTAAAGATCTACCTAAACCTAATTTCCCTACTATGTATTCCTCTTATATATCCACATTATCAACTACCTCCTTAAAAATTCAAAGGATTATGGAAATCAACATTTTTCAACTATCAAATGCCCGAACCATCACAATCCTCTATGATTTAAGGTAATCATTGGTAATAATCCAATTTGATAGGTGAACCAACTCATCAAAATAAGTGGAATACTCCAAAATTTAATGATCTCTTTGAATAAGGTCAAACTTTTTTTGTTTTTTTTCAAACTAAATGTTTTAGGGTAGAATTATCGGTTGAAAATATTCTTATATTATGTTCAGGTAAGATCATCATATAACATATATTCAATAATAGAGTCCCCCTATTTATTTTATGGTCCTTAAAGCATGTAGGTGGAAAACACCACCTTTTATTCCTCTAGAGTCTTCAGAACATGGTAGATCTTTTTAATCAACATGAGCCACTATTTGGATTCATTGTATCCATTGTAACCATGAAATGTGGGAGGGTTTTAATTGGTAAATTCTTAACCATGATCCAACAATCATCATTTGTTCCAAACCACCTCTAGACCTAGAGTTTATATATTGAGGATGATTACATCCACTAAAGCTGAATCCACTGGATGAATTTCTTTTAGAACTTGTGTCAAAGATTCCTATACTACACTCAGAAGATCCCTTATAGGAGGCATTGTGTAATATTGACATGACAATAACTGAATAATCTTAAAATAAGTTCCATAATCAAATATCTACATTATCAATACATATTAATTCTATAAAATACTAACAATTTAATGTAATAATGTATTCTAATAATAAAAGAATAAGAAAAAAAAGCATCTTATCTTAATAAACTCCATCCCAGGTTTTTCTAAATAACCTCAAACACCAATTCTCCATTTTTGGAAAATATCCAAAACCACACATGGTAATTTGAGTTAAGACATGAAAGTGATATGGAAAGGAACATTACAACACATAACACCTAAATTATGATAGTCCGAACTCCTTTCTCCCAAAGACCATGAATCAAATCTACAAATTAACCTAATTATTCTGGTTGTGTAATATTTGTTATACAATTTCATAATAAACTAGACCATGGAAAATTTTAACGTTACCCATGTTGGTCCTAAATTAGATAATGATAAAAGAAATTAACCATAATAAAAATATCATTAATAATTGAAAATAGATAAACCAATAGAGTAATATGTGGAGGATTATTAGACATATATTATATATAAAACATCATGAAAAACAGGACCAAACAAGTGAAACAAAATAGAACAAAAGATGAGTCTATAAATGACCAACTATTACCTATAATATATCTCACTAGGAAGGTGGAAAATACACAGATAATCCTATGGTATACGTGATTCCATTCTATTTACTTGATTCCTAAAAAAACCACATATAAAAATTCCCAAATGAAAAAATAAAGGTATGAGCATATGTACCAGTATGATTTCACCAAACAATTAATGTAAATTATAATTCCACGATAAAAAATTTCCTAACATGAAAACAAAGAAATTTTATTAAGAAGTTCCAAAATAGAATAATTTTGTTAAAAAAATTTGTTTTCATAAGGTAATATCATATTCAAAAAATCAAGGTACGTTACATGTACATGTGAGAAATCACAATATAATATGCACATGAAAAATTGTCTATGGATACATTATAAAATAATAATTTATAATCCAAAAAATAAATAAATCATCATGTATAAAACCAAGCATAAATGATAAATCACATGATTGGGACCAATACTATGTGAATACATACTCAGACAAAAAAAGGAACACTAATCCCAAAATAACATGTATCAAACTGATATCATGTCCTTCAAAATTCTATCGATATAAATAAAAGAACCCCTAGTGGTGATGTAAACACTATGGTGGCATATGTTCATTTCCTGACACACATAGGGTTCCCAATAAGAGTTGATTTTTAAAATAAATTTTAAAACCATTATCATAATTAATACAACATATTCACAACAAATCATCGCTACCCCTATGTTAAAATCCATTTTTTAGTCAAAACTGCATTTAATGCATCCCATCAAACAAATAGTGTGAAAAAATATATTTTAAAAAATATCCATTAAAAAAATAAAAACTGGAAACCAAATTTGGAACCAAACTAATAATTTTCTTTAATCAAACCAAATTAATATATAATAACTTCAACTAATTCACTAGATAGAACATTTTTATATAGATGCCTACCTCAAGAATGGAAAAAATTAGTCAACTTTATGAATGAATATGGAAAATGAGTAGATCATTCCATCATGAGCCTAAATCCATACAAAACCTATTAAAATATATATCAAATACATTAGTTTCAAAAACATCAACATAATCAGGTTTTATTGAAACAAGGGAAGAAGAGATCTATAATAGATCCTAGAAGAAGATGGTAAACTGGATAATGAATAGATCATTACTTGAATATATCCATAAAATATTATAGAAAATTACTAAAAATATCAGGGGATAATACTTTATATTTCTTGGAGAGGTTTAGTTTGAACCTAATAAGGATTAAGGGTGATTAGAAATTAAAAATACCATGTTAAAAGTGGTAAAGTCCAACATTTTAGAGCTTCAGATTAGGGTATATAGTTAGTCAGCATATATTAACAAACTATACACAATCCATGTATGGACTGTATCCTTTAAAAATTGGAGGCACATGACTACGACGGTTGAGCCACACTATCTGATAAAACAATGGTCATGATGTGTGACACCTATATAACACCACCTAGAAAAATTTATGTTCCCCATGGTGAGCCACATTATTTGAAAAACAGTACTCAATCCATGAAAAAACCACTATAGTCCTCACAGTTGGATACCACATGGTTACAACATGATTAGAAATGGGAATGCAACTAAACCATTTTCATTACATTTTTTCTCCAAAATCCCATGTTTTAACCCTTGACACCCAAAATCATATAGATCAACCAAAATAATTAACAATGATAATACTAAATCATACATGTTTCATGGAGTGCATCACAAAGAAATAGTGAATTGATTCCATGTGGAAGGTTACCTCTAATAATGATTTCATTGACATCATAAGACAAATCTGTTTGAAAAATATACCAAACATGAATAAAAGATTTGTTGGTTTAAGCATCAGTACCATAAGTGGTATCTAAATGAAGATAAATCAAGTCTTCTTTGATCTCCTCTTCAGGTGTATTTTCCATGAGGAATTCATTCTACATGCTACAGATAGAATAATTAATGAAATCATATAAAGTGTTGTGCTGAGGGTTATTAGAATATTCATTAAAGAGAAATATAATTGAGGTTACCAAAACACCATTTAGTTCCACCTCATAATTAATTATATTACTACTACCTCTCATATATTTGATATTCCTTTTTTCTTTCATTTCCTACTGAAAAGGGTCAAAAAATTAGAGTTCCTATTTTCATCTTTGGGATATTGAAGTATAAGTTATTCCATTAGAATGTTATATATACTTTTGATAGGGGAGTATGATATATGTGAACCATGGATCTATTCTTAAAATGAGGAATATTACATGAAATATTTATACTATCATTGAATAAGGTTTCTCTAAATATTTGGAATATTTTTATTAAGGTTACTGAACTTGGATTTCCTCTATGCTTGAAGTGAAAATTTACTCTTCTTATGTTTTCTAGAGATCATCTAGAATACAAACCTTCATTCTTTTGATGACCATTCATCGGTGATAATATTCATATAATTATCATTTAAATCCATGTATTTTTTATCTTGAAAATGGATGGGAATGTCCTTATAAACCTTGTCATAGAATGAATGAATGGAGTATGAACTACGTGAAACCATGTGAGGGAACTACATGAGAGAGGAGGGAAAAAAATACTTACCTATAAGGGAGATAAATTATTTTCAAACATTACCAACCTTTATTGCAGTATTGGGTTTCCAGGACCAAGTGAATTTATTTCGATATTTCCTATCCTTATATGTGAATCTTCAGTCATAATTATTGGAATTTCATATATGAAACTCTAATATGATTGATACTGAATTTCTCATTTGTATTAAGTGTAAATTTGAAGTATCCATATAGATTCAAATTATCCTTAACATAGTTAGAAAATATAAATATATATCCCTCTATAAGTCTATTTTTATATATAAAAATTTATATAATAAATGAAAATAAAAGAACAAATGAATTTCCATCATCGTCATTAATTGTAATATAATGATATCTTGTTTAGAATATAAGATATCGAACATATTTTCTTATAGAAACCCAAATAATTTATTTGTATGTTGAATTTATATTATGTGTTATCCATTCATATATAATCGTATCCCATTTCCCATTTCTTACATTTTGATTAAAAAGACCAATAAGAGTTGGTTTGTATTGATTGAAAAATTTATTAAGGGAAATGATTGTATCTGCCTTATTTTACCTTTCTATTTAATTAATAGAAAATTTATTTATATTATGATGTTCTACTCCTTTGGAGACATATATTATTTCCCACCTTCAAATGCTATTTTTTATTTTTACTTTTTATCATTTTTATTATGACAGTCCAATATTGTTTCGTCATTTTTAAGAGATAGAGGAACCTCAACCACATTATGGAAGCACTAAATTTACTACATTTAAAATTCAATTTCCTAGAATTGAAACCTCAAACGGGATAACTTATTGTTGGAATCTATTTATCATATAGATGTTTCCTATATAGGTTTTTTATAAGATTTATCTTAGGGGGATTTAATAAATGTTTATCATACATTCTCTTGAGAGAATTCTAGAATGAGGGAGGCCACCACTGAGACTGGTGGGTTTTAGGGAATGGTATCCACAATAGAAAATTATTTAGTGGTTCTATAATTTTGGATTCATGTTCCCCCTTCCCAATAAGTGAGGTGTTGATTCTAAGAGATTTATCATGGGAAATGCTGGAGGAACATATGTGCATAGGGTCTCACAAGATGTAACATGATCTTTAAAAGGGTTCTATCAAGGGGATGGGATCCACATGTAGCCTTCGTGACCATTTTCTAAGGGGTCCATGAAATGGAGACACCTTAGGTAAGGTATCACTTTTACCCTCTACGTAATGGGTGATTAAAATAAAGGACCCACCTCCCCCAAAAGGATAATGTGCTGGGGTAGGCCATTTTAGTCAAGAATGTCTGAGGGTTGAGCAATTTTTCAAACTCCACCATTAGAATAATGATAAGAGTCATCATATGCTTTGTTAATAGTGAATTCTACCCAATATGTAGCATCCTATGTATTTAAAAAACCATGAGTACTATCTTTGATAGTGTACAGGATATGTCACATTGAGCGTAAATGAACAACTAAATATTATTATTAAAATGTTTCTATATTAACCTATATGTAAGAATGGTGGGTATGAACATGATTATTGAGATTACAAAAAACATGGTTTACAAATGTATATATAATTAATTCTTTGGGGGTAAATTAATTATAAATTAAAATAACACCATTTTTTAAATAAAATGAATTATTTTCCTGAAAAACTATTTAAATGTGCATGATGTGTGTTATAACATTAAATAAACAAATAAATATTATTTGATTATATTAATTAAATATTAATAAAATAATTTTTAAAATTCATCTTATTTGTTTTCTAAACATGATGTAAGAATAAACCCAATTTTACTTATAAAAGAAGTATTTTTCTAAAAAGGCAGTTTTTTAGCCTTTTCATGGAAAAGATGATTTAAATCTAGTTTTTGAAACATTAATTATCAATATTTGAAAAAAAACTGCTCCTTTGAAATTCTAATGTCATTATTTACATTATATTAATTTTTAGTATTTTTATGATAAGTTTCATGTTTTATTGAATAGTGGAAAATACTGAATTTTAATTGGAAACAAAATTTTCATCTAAATAATATATGTTGATAAATTATATTTTTTATTGGTTTTATAGTATTATTAGATTAATTTTTTATAATTGAATAGTATTTTAGTCTTTGGAATTAATTTCATATTGAATGTGGATATTAAAACATTTTAATCTATTGAATATTTTTACTTTAAAAACTCATTTTCTCATTCTATCAATAGGGAATAAATTTAAATTTATTTTAGCCAATTATGGGTTTTGAGTTTTTTAAATTGGATTCAATATATTTATTCAATGTTTCAAAGTTTTTTAAATAGGTTTATTTTATTATTATACATTATCAATACTCACTTTAGTTATATTTTATTAACACAATTATAGGTAAATAGAGTAATTATGGGTAAAAATAATATTATAAATATTTTCAAATAAACTTAACACTTTTAAAAACATAATTGGATGATGTTTTTCAAAAAAAACCATCATGGTGAAAAAATAAATAAACAATCCACTTGGATAAATGTATGACATTTATAGTATTTTATTTTATTGAAAAGTCAAAGTTATCATATTCATATTTTCAAAACTATAATATTTTCAATATAGGGATATCCATAAGATATATTAGACTATAAACATTATTTTGAAATATAAATTTTTTATCACCGTCATGGTATTTTATTTTTAGTTTTTAGGATATAAATAATTTCTTTAAAGGCTTACATAATGATGATGCAATAATTGTTTAATTAATGGAGATATCAAATAAATGTTATTAACTATATTAAAATAAATATAATTTGATATAATTAATTTCATCCACGAATTTTATAGATGAATTTTACATTTTAGTGATGATTTAAAATATTTTTGGGATGAAATAATTCTATTATGATATTTTAAAAAATCAAGTAAAGAATAGTGTCACAATTGACATTAGTGATATTTTAAAATAAATAATATTTTATTAAATGATATAATATTTATAATAGTACAAAATTATTCCAAAATTTTTTGATAAGTCTTGATATTTCATTAATGTCCCATTTATT
Source organism: Viscum album (assembly GCA_963277665.1). Classification (NCBI taxonomy): domain Eukaryota; kingdom Viridiplantae; phylum Streptophyta; class Magnoliopsida; order Santalales; family Viscaceae; genus Viscum; species Viscum album. The sequence continues at coordinate 1,830,743,981 of OY728165.1, forward strand.
AGTCTTTTCATTATTTCGTTTTAATTATAATAACACTGAATGTTTAAAACTCATGTTATCATAGTAAGAGTTAAAGAGTTTAAATAAGGGTTAAAACAAAAAACAAATGACATTGAAATTGTAAAAAATGATTAATTTTTATTGTATGATTTTATTTATACCCCTAATAATGAAATCATAGAAATTAATAATTTTTTTCATTTTGGGAAAAAAATAATTTATATTATTTTAATATTTTGAAGAATTCCAAGAGTTCCCCTCCATTCTCCAATAAAATGGCACCCATTTTTATTATTTAAATACACTTGAAAAAAATATTTTCATCATCCATGATCGAACAAAATAAATTTATAGAATCCCTCCCCACATTCTAGAGCTCTTATTTTATGCATAACAACACCCTTTGTGGAGTTAAGGTGTCAAATAAATAATATTTTACGAGGAATAGGTATCATTTTTAATCAAGTATTTCTGTTTTATTTCTTCATCCACATTATTAAAATCTTCTCTAACCATGAGGAAATAATATCTCTTGAATAAAAAATATACTGATATGTTATTATGTTAGTATCATCACCTAACTACATCTCATATTCCCTCAAATGGAAAAAGATTTAATCATTCGTGTGTAGGGTGGAAAACAACCTCACAAACCTATATAATTCTTTTTCCATCTCCTTCTCTCAATACTAGTTATAGTGATGAAATTAAGGTTCAAATATGATATTAATGAAATATATATCATTATTGAATAATATTATAACATATATATTATCACCATTCCATTCACATAAAAATGATAATGTCATTCGTGCGTATGTGTGAACTTTCTCTTCCACGAAGCAATGCGATTATTTTTTAATCACTAAATCACATGGAAGATAGATATAAGTATATTTAAATTTTCAATATCATATTAATGATATTATTATCCGTATGTAAAGATAATATAATACGTATCTTATTTACATAATGATCATTGAAATAAGAAAATGTTACTCATGCCTACCTTTGTCTTACCATCTCCATGGTTGTATAGTAGTTCATTTTTCATATCAATAGGTAGTGAATGAATTTAAAAGTATTATTGATGGGTAAAAATTTACCACTATTTCGTTAATATTACTCTATAGATGATGGACTAATGAACACTTTTACCATTAACATCATACCAAAGTCATTGTTTACTCAATTACCGAATATCATCAAATATTATAACACGAAATTAAATAATTAAGTAATTGTTATATCATGATAATAGGTTATATAAAAGGAATAATAAAAATTAAAAATTATCTAATGAAAATAATTAATTAACCTCTGTTTATTATTTAGGAAGATAATAAATTATACCTGTCGAGTCAGATTCATGGTAAGGGACTCCACCTCAATTTTCATTCATTGAAGCATGTTTTAATATTACACACATATGTGATTCAAGTGATTACAATGTAGTAAGATAATTCGTAACCAAATATCCATTATTTGTTTTAAACTTATACTTCTTGATTATGTCATGTTAATATTATGTCTGAAATGAAATTTTAATATCTATTGTGGTATTCCCAAATTTTTTATATGGATTTATAGTGGATATATATAATCAATTAATTTGAATAATGATCACTTAAATGATATAATATTAGTACGGTACAATTTAACTAAAATTTTTTTTAAGTGTTTTAATGATTTATTCTTCTAAATCCTTCAATTTCATGTCTATGTTTTCAAAATATTTTTTATGAATTTATTTACATGTATGAGAATGTTTTACAATGTTAATTTTGGAATTTGCCTAAAATATTTCAATGTGGTATGGGAAACATTCATATAAAAATAATTTTTTAAAATGTCATTAATGGATTTTAAAAATGTGTTGGTCATTTCAATAACATAAAATGTTTTATTATGAGTGAAAATAAATTCTATGTGCAGTATGTTGAATATTAAAATATTTTCTATGTTATTATTACAAAATGTAGCATGGAAATTTGATGGGTGGTTACATGATATATCAATGATGAGTGGTTCCATGATAAACCAATGATGTATGGTTAAATCAAACCCTCCAATTAATGTTTTATAGAAGTTGAAAATACGATTATTCAATTTTTAATAGCTAAATGTAGTGAAATTTACTACAGAGTTGTTCCATTTGAGTATAATTATACCCAATGTTACCTACATACATTTAATATTCATTCTTATGTATTTTCATGAAAATTGAATTATTTTCGAAAGGATAGATAATGATCTTTTAGAAATGATGATTCCTCTTTCAGGGTAAAAATGTATGTTTTTTTGAAATGTTTATTGGTTTATTAATGGACTAATGGTGTCCATTATATTATGTAACCGATTGATATATTGTTCAAATTATATGTTTAAAACAAATCATATGGTTTATGGAAGTGTTTAGAATGTTATGAGATCAAAATAAACCTGTAGCGATCTATCATAATAAGAATTCATGTTTTATAAGGGGTTCTTTTGGTAAAAAATGGCTACTAAGTATCAGTGTCAAATTGTTATGTAGCGATTTACTATGTCAGTTCATGTCTTAATTCTATAAAACTCTATTCCAAAAAGATCGCTGAAAAAATAATTTGATTTTTTGTATAAAAACACAAGATTATTTAATGTTTAAGTTCAGGTCCTAATAGTTTGTGTCAATATATGGTTTAAATATCCTTAAAGATTAGAATTTTTTCTTAAGAGTTATGGATATTATCATGGGTATATAATTTTTAGTTTTATCATAAATTTAGAGTCTTAGAAATATATTTTGAGGATTTATTTTGTGAAATTTTATGGTGACTAATGATATTATTCGAGACATTCATTTTCGGGATAATTATGGGATATTGCATTTTGTGATGATAAATGAAAGGTGTGGAATATCCTTTGAGGTTAAAACATATTAAGATTATTTTTACAAATTTTATCATATCTTAGTTATGTTATATTAATTATATATTTTTAGAAAAAGGAAAAATCATAGGATGGGTGACAAACTATCGCATCCGGTAAGGCCACGAGAACCAAACCAACAACTGAAGTGAGATAAGGGTGCATCGCCTACCATTATCCTATATGATGTACTGGTAAGAATAAAATTGATATTATTTATTTAATCCTTTTTTACAGATAAATTTTTTGTTTATGTTTTATCAAATAGATAACCTTGGGATGGAAAATTGATTTTGTGATTAGGTGATTAAATTTATTTTGGAATAAATTCATTATATTGGGAATTTTATATTATTTAGGTAAATAGAATATTGTTGAATTTTATTAGATAAATAAAGGATGAGTTCTGTTTTATAGGAAAATATGATTTTATGGTTATTAAGGCTATTTATGGAAATATTTTGCGTACATGTAGATTATGTGATTTAATGCAATTTCTTTCTAGAATGAGACATTAAGAGTGATTGATGTTATTTTGGGAAGGAATTTTTAAATTTATCTTGGAAGGATATATGATCAAATCCATTTTAATATTTAATATTTTTAATGAATTTTAAGGATATTTATTTTTTAAATTTTCTATGTTGAACATTGGGAATTACTATTGAATATTAGAGATTAAAAGTAGTTTATCTTATTTCAATGGTTTTTTCATTTTTGGTGAAATATCGGATCTTATAGAAACCTTTTTTTGTTAATGTATAAAGGCAGAAGAAATTGATAATTAATATTTTTTGTATTATTTGATTTTCTATAGGTTGATTATAGTGCCTCATGCGTGAATATTTCTTCTTGAATACTCATAAATTGTAGAAAAACAATACATTGTAGATGAAATTGACTAATGGATGAAACTTGACATTTAATTTATGCATAATTATGTTCTTAGTCCAAGAAGTAAAATAAGTCCTCAACTCTATGAAAAGGATCTTAAAACAAAAATTTTATTTATTTACTTTTCTTTCTAGAAAATCAATAAACATTTAACCCATCAATGACTTATGGTTTTTTGACAGTTAACATTATAATGACAATTTCGCTATCAATCTCCATAAAAAACTGATAGTTATTTTTCCCTTCCATGTCTAGGTTTTCTTACATGAAACCCTAGTTTATGTTTTCTCAGGTGACCATCATACATCCATTTCTCTCTTTTAAAGTGGATGTTTTATTGACCGTTCTTCTGATGTGGGATTTCAATAAAGGTATTTTTAAAATTCATAAAATAGTTATCAAGAACGAACTAAAAAATTTGTATGTTGTAATTTCTTAAGGGGGATAATTTAACATCATATTTTTAAAGGAAATATTATTTTCAATAGAGTGCATGATACACCACATCGATCTTAAATAAACAACTAAATATTATTATATAAATGTTACCACTATAACCTAGTTACTGGAATGGAGGAAATGAACATGATTAATCGAATTACGAAAATATGGTTTACTCATTTATAAATAATTACTTAATTTTGGACCAACTATTTATAAATAAAAATAATACCATTTTATAATATAAAAGGAAATTTTTTTTTTCTGAAAAGCTATTTAAATGTACATAAGTGTGTTTTATACAATTAAATAAAAAAACTCCTATTGGATTAAATTAATTAAATATTTATATAATTTTCTCAAAATAATTATTAAAATTAATCTTTTTTGATTTTATGATATTATGTAGGAATAATCCCAATTTTACGCATAAAAGAGGTATTTTTTCCTAAAAAATAAGTTTTAATACCTTTTGATGGCGCACTTAATTTAAATCTAGTTTTTTGAAATTTTAATAAATTATATTTGTATAATTAAACTTCTAATTTGAATGTGTAATATGAAAATTTACTTTTTTTGATTGTTTCATAGTTTTTTGATAAGATTCATATTTTGATGAATAGTTAAAAAATAAAGAATTTTAATTGACAACAACATTTTTGTATAAATAATTAATCGGGTAAAATTAAATTTTTTAAGAGTTTTAATGTATATTTAAATCATTTATTTTTCTTATAGTACAATTTAGGTTATTAGAATCAACTTCAAATAGAATTTGGATATAAAAACATTTTAATATTTATAACATTTTCACATTAAAATCATGTTTTTTCATTCTGTCAACGTTATTAATTTTAAATTGATTTTTTTTCAATTATGTTTTTTATATTTAAAAATATATTACATATTTTTAATGAGTATATAAAAATTATTTAAATAGGTTACTATTATTTATGCACATTAAGAATAATAACTTTAGTAATTTTTTAATTAACATGGTTAAAGGTGATTCGTGTAATCATAGGTAAAAATAATACTCAATATATTATACTATTACCATAAAACATGTAAAAATTTTATTATATGAGTTGGGGTTGGCCAAAATCGTAATTATGAATACATTATAACCATTAAAATCCATTCAGATGAAAGGATGACATTTATAGTATTTTATTTTAATGAAAATTCAAAGATTGCATACTCATATTTTCATAACTACATAATTTTTAATATAGGGATATATATAATAATTATTTGACAATAAATATTATTTTTAAATATAAATTGTTTATATTCATCATGATTTTTAATTTAAATTTTTAGGAAATAAAAAATTACTTTAAAGGCTTACAAAGTGATGATGCTTTAAATGTTTAATTAATGCAAATTTGAAATAAATGTTACTTAAAATATCAAAATAAATATAATTTGATACAATTAAAGATATACATGAATATTCATGACAGTTTTGACATGTTACTGATTAGTAAAAAAATTCTAAGATATCACGTGTTTCTGATATTTTAAAATGGAAAGTATTTAATAGTATCAAAATAGACATTAATAATAATTAAAAATAAAAAATATTTTATTAAATGAAACAAAATTTCTAAAAAACGAAATTTTTTCCAAATAATTGGGATAATTATATTAAATTCATAATTAACACATTTATTTGTCATTTATAATTATATATTAATTATATTAACCCTAAAAATGTTAAACATATGTTATCATGGTAAGAGTTAAAGAGGTTATATAAGGGTTAGTGACAAAATATGAGCACTAAAAATAGTTAAAACATGTTTAATTTTTATTGGATAAATTTATTTATACCCATAATAATCTTATATTCTAAATTAAGATGTTTATATCATTTTGTAATTGAAAAATAATTTATATTAATTTAATATTTTTATGAATTCCAAGATTCCTCATCCCCTCTTCTATAAAATAGAACCTATTCATATAATTTAAAGACACATAAATCAAATTTTTTCTACCGTGATCTTCCCAAATATATTTTTAGAATCTATAACCACATTATAAATATACTATATTAGGAATAACACCACACTTGGTGGTCGTAAGGTGTTAATTAAAGGAGATTGTCTCAGGAAGATGTATCATTTTTAATCAAGTATTTAAGTTTTATTTCATTTTACACTTCCTTCAACACTTATTCAACCATGAATAAATAATAAATATTATATAAGAAATATAATTATATTTTATTATGTTCATATCATCACCTAAATCCATCTAAACTTCCATAAAATGGAAGAAGAATTGAGCGTTCAAAAGTACGGTAGATTACCACGTCATGAACCGATATAATTATTTTTCAATCACCATCTCTAATGATTGGTTATAATAATGGAATTTATTTTTTCATATAATATTCATGATATTTTTATCATTATTAAATAATTTTATATCATTTACTTTATTACCATTCCATGAACTTAAAAATGATAATATCATTCGTGCATACATGTGAACTATCATCACCACAAAACTATGTGATTATGTTTTCATCCCCAAATCACATGGATGTTATTTATAATTATATTTAAAATAATAATATGATATTAATTTTATTCTTGTATTTCATTATATATAAAATAATACTTACCTGTTTTCATTAAATATCATTGAAAAATTAAAATGTTACTTATTCACACGCACGACTTAAAATCTTCATGATTGTAACTTAGTGTGTCTTTCATTACCATGTGCAATAGATAGATTAAAAAGTATAATTGATATATAAAATTTTTTTTTTCATCAATATTATTCTTGATATGATGGACTAATTAACACTTTGACTATTGACATCATACCAAAGTTATTTTTGACTCATGTGTTGAATATCATCAAAACATTTCACATGAAAGTAAATAATTATGTAATTTTTATAAAATGATAATATCTTATATAAAAGGAATATAAAAATTAAAAAATATCTAAATAAATTAAATAATTAACGTATTTTTATTATTCGGGATGATAAAAACTTAGGGCGATGAGTCGGATTAGAGGTAAGGGACTTTGTTTCAATTTTCATTCATTGAACCATATTTTGATGTAATGATCATATATATATTTTTATGTGTATATAACCTTCCATTGAAAAGTTATATCTTGAATTATTTTATTCACATTATATTTAATCTTTTGTTAAATGTTACTCTTCCATGTGGCATACTATTCGACTAATTATAGTGTAGTAAGGGAATTATTAACTTAATTTCCTTTCTTTGGGAAGACATTTACTTCTTGATTATGTCTTGATATCCTTCTGTGGGAAATGAATTATTAATATATTTTATTATATTTACTGTTTTTTTATGTGGATTTATAGAGGATACACATAATAGATTGACCTTATTATTGATCACTTCAATGATATGATATTTGTAATGGACACTTAACTAAACATCGCTTTAAGTGTTTTACCGATTTATTCTTCCAAATACTTCTATTTCATATACATGTTTTAAAAATGGTTTTAGGAATTTATTTAAATGAACAATAATGTATTAAAATTTTAATTTTCTGATTTCTATCAAAAATTTCAAAGTGGGATATGATACTTTGACTTAAAAATTTCTATTAAATTTTTTTAAATTAGTTTCAAAAATATATTTCTCATTGCTGTAACTTGAAATGTTTTCTTATAAGTGAAAATAAAATTCTTTGAGTGGAATATTGAAAATTGAATTCTTCTCTATTTTATGAATATATAATTATACTTTTAAATTTTATGGGTTGATAAATGATAAAGTAATGACAGGTGGTTCCATGATAATCCCACAATGGGTGGTTATGTTATAACCTCCAATGAATTAGGTATGGAATTCGACTTTATGGTTATTAAATTTACAATAGTGACATGTATTTAATTTGACAGCGTGGTTATTCTACTTGAGTATAACTATATCTCATGTAACCTACTTATCGTTTATAGTCTTTCATATGAGTTTTCATGCGAATCAATTGATCTAAAAAAGGTAATATAATGATATTTTTTAAATGATGATTCATTTCATAGGGTAAAAAGGTATGTTTTTAAGATAATTTTTTATGGGTTTTCATTGAAATAATGGTTCCCTTAATTTTATGTACCTTAATAAGAATTTTTTATCATCCCATGTTTTAAAACAATCACAGGGTTAACGGAGGAGTTGGGGTAAGTGTGAGATGAAGGGGAAAATGTAAAGATCTATCAACATAGCAAATCATGTTTTTTAGGATTAAAATTGATTAAAAAATGTGTATTGGGTATAGGTTTTCACTTTTAATGTATGGGTTTACTATGAATTTTTTTCCCTAATTCACTAAAATAATAAAACTAAAAGACATTTCAGAAAATATTGGGATTTCTAGTTCAAAAACACTAGATCATTTAATGTATAAGGTTAGGTCCTTGCACATGAATTAGAGGATCCTTTTGTTCTCACATGGGTAGGGAAAAAACTCATTAGTAAAAAGGGATACATATCTTTACGTTTGTGTCTTACATTAATTTTCATATAGTTTGTGTCAGAATGATTCCTAGTATGATAAAAACCACAAGTGATTTTGTTCCTCCTACAGTCTCTTTCCACATTCCCAATGAAATTTCAATAAAAACCATAAGAGGGTTATATGTTATATATAATATTTTAATTGATTATAACCTCTCTTATGTTCATGAATACCACATCAATCATGGTGGTTGAGATCAACATCTACAAGTCTGTGGGAATTTTGATCATATATAGATCTTCCAATATCAATATCCATTTTGATGGGGTTACCAACCAAATAGGAAATGTTTGATAGAATCCTAAAGTTATATTAGAACTAATGGTTACATATACTCTGATCTAGACCCATCAATGGGTATTGTTAACATTGAACATTTTAATGTTTATGTCCCTTTATTGAATCTTGATTATTTGGAGTTTTATGGAAATCATTCTATAACGCCATTATTTCATCATTAACTCATCAAAGTGGAATATTATGTGATAGAAACCACTCCCCAATGCAATCATCCTCTAGTCATAAAATCCTCAAATCTCAAAAATACATTTATTATAAACTGGGTGCCTCCATAGATCCACACCTTTTGGGAAGATTAGTTGGAAAAAATGTAAAAATTCTAAAATTCCCATATTTCTACAATCTCCTACAGGTGGGATTCAATATGTACCACTAATCACTTATATATGATCCTACTGAGGTAAAAAATGTAACAACCCAAAAGATAAAGGGTTAAATTACTAAATGATATGACTCATGTCAACAAGGATTATCTTCCTTTTTGAAAGCCTATCTGATTAGAACTCCACAGTTAAGCATGCTTGGCCTGAAGTAGTGATCCGGATGGATGACATTTTGGAAAGTCTCCCAGGGTGTGTGTGAGTCAGGGCAAAGCACACTGGAAATGAGAAGTGTTGTCCTGTGGGGACAATCATTAGTCAGATGACCCGTTTGGGCACGTGGGTGGACCCTAGGGTGGGCCCCACGTGTCTGCGGGGCAACTGGTGGTACCTGGTAGGCCAGGACCTAATGACCATGTTAAGGCGGGGTGTCTGTGCTGTCACTGGGACCCGGTTGTTACATTTGGTATCAGAGGTGGTACCCAACCTTAAGTGTGGTGCACTGCCTGGGTTGAGATGTAGGGCCCACAACGAGGACGTTGTGACTTAATGGGGTGGGGGTGATTGTAACACCCCCAAATGATAAAGGGTTAAATTACTAAATGATATGACTCATATCAACAAGGTGCATCTTGCTTTTTTGGATCCAATCTGATTAGAACTCCACGGTTAAGCGTTTTTGGCCTGGAGTAGTGATCAGGATGGGTGACCTTCTGAGAAGTCTCCCAGGGTGTGTGTGAGTGAGGACAAAGCACACTAGAAAGGACAAGTGCTGGCATGTGGGGACTATCATTGGTCATATGACCCGTTTGGGCACGAGGGTGGACCCTGGGGTGGGCCCCACATGTTTACGGGGCAACTGGTGGTACCTGGTTGGCCAGTACCCGATGACCATGTTAAGGCGGGGTGTCTATGCTATCACCGGGACCCGGTTTTCACCAAAATATTGGGTCCCAGAGTTTCCATGGAGGATAGGGATCAAATTGTAATACACCATTTTGATCAAATTAACAATCTTGTATTGTTTTATAGCATAATATTTTGATGTGTTCATCTCAATCTGAAATGATTATTTCCTTCTTTTATGGTTTGGAATAAATGAATGAAAATTTAAGATTCTGAGTTTAGGATCAATAAACTAGTATCTAAGAACCATCAACATTGATGTTTCATATTCTCCAAATAATAATAATAATAATAATAATAATAATAATAATAATAATAAATCAAATTCAAAGAGTAAATCATTACAGACCAAGTTTGCAGCCTCCATACTTGGTATGGTCAAGTATCAATCCTCGACCCTGCCAATATTTATCCACCCATTTTTATTAAATTAGTATATGTTTCCCACATGAAATCCAAGTGTGGGTGGTAGGGTTTTTTCTATAAAAATATTTTTATGTGGGTTATATTAGGTATCCCACATGAAGGTATGACATGGTAGTGAATGTGGGAACACATACAGGTGGTGCATACAGAGATGGTGTCATAAAAGGAATCTAGGATGTTGTAAATAGGTGAAAGAGATAATTTATAGGGTTCATTAGAGTGTTTTGTCACTATAATGTAGGAAACATGATGATATGGGTATTTTTTAAAAAGTCTAATGGGCCATTAGTACTTGCTTAATGGGTGTATTTTGACCTTCATGTCCTAGGATTTCAAGCCACTAGGCCTACATGAAATCATATAATTTGTAATGGTTCATTATGGATGCATGGAAGTATTTTTGGGGATGGAAGTTACATGAACCACTTGGGAATCCTGGGTGTGTCATGTTTTCTATTCGTAAACCCCTCTTACTAAATATATTTTATAAAACTATTGGTAAATAAATGAGAAATGGAGGAATTTTGTTTTTATAAAAATTAATTTTGGAACTCTCCCCATGGGTTGTTCTTATACATTACTACATTTTCCTTCTTCAAATTTTTCCATTTCTTATTATAAAATCAATCCATAAATTATTGCTGAACATGAAGGTTGAGTTTAAGGTAAGTCCTCTCATATCTTTCTCAATTTGAAATGTCTATGAATTTTATATTTTAAATTCCAAAATTTTAAGACATTTAAATCCTTCCATATTATAATGGAATTTTTATTATTAATAAATATCAAAATCCAAGGGAAAAAGTTATGGTAATTCCCAAGTTTAACAATTATTCATTATTTAGTTCTCTACAATACTTCTAAATCCAAATAATATGAAATTTTTATCTTTTCTTTGGTTTCTTTTGGTCGATGTGTATTTAATTGTCTATCCAGGACATAAAATTTCATTTCATATTTAAATAGGTGGACATAAGAATATTCCATTATTTAAATGGGGATTTCTTCTTTGGTGTATATAATGGAGGTTTAGGAAATAAGCATAGAGGAAAATGGGTTTCCTAGGTTATTCGAATTTAATGAATATAGTCATCTATCATATAAGGAATGATATGAACATTCTTTTTAAATAAAATTCATCTTGTATTGAATTAAAATATACTAACTAATTGTAACCATAAATTAAATTATTAATTACAGGACTCAAATGTGTAACTTTAGTATCATGAATTTAATTAATTAATTGAAGTAGCATATTATGATATGGAAAATCATTTTTCCTAAGGTAAGATAATTTAGAATAATCTTGATGCATAATATCTCATCTTTCCATAGGATAGAAGAAACATAATTGGTATAAATACCATAATGAAAATAAAAAATATAAAAGATATCTCTATTCTATATATTCATTAGGTATCATTTATGTTGATTTCATGTTTATACGTAGTCTATATTTTTTTATAGTAAATGAAATCAATGGTCTATGTTGTATTGATTTTATGGATTAATATCCCTAAATAATCTATTTCAGCTAATGAATTGACATCTATCGGTTGATGAATATATATTTTGATGTTAATTTTTACTTAGTGAGATGATTATATTGAACTGCATATACAATTCATTGGACAAGATGATTATGTTATACTCATTTTTAATGGATGAAAGTTCTTATGAATGTGATTAAAATAAAAATAATATGTACATATACTGAAGTTAAGGGTGATGATAGATGAAGGAAATACCCAATTTAAGATAGGTTATTGATTAATATATCATTTGTGATATGTTATTTAAAGGTTATACCCCATTTGACTGCCCATTTTTTTCATTAAGTTGAATTTTTTAACAATAATCCCAAATTTGATTTATTATATTTATATTATTTTCTGAAATAATTTTTCATTATTATTTTGAAATCATATTTTGTTTTTGATACATATATATTACCCACAACTACCAAGAATAATGGATTTAATACATGACCATGGGAGGAATGTGTTTAGGTAGATGAAAATTATCTATTACATTTATATGATTTATTTATTATTCGATAAGTCAGATAGGTAATTGTATATTAATTTCATATTAATTCTATTCCATATGGATTATTATTATTTAAAAGGTTCTAAGAGGAAGTGTAAATTAAATGGTTTATCTATTATTTAGTAAGACCTAATATATAGCGTCACTTAATGAATGTTTATCCATACCTCATGGAATATGGGAGAGAGAAGGTAAATCTAATTATAATATGATCAACTAGAGTCCATGTCTAAATTTTTACCCCTCTTGATCTATGGGAAAAAATAGCTTAAATTTATTTCACCCTCAACAAGTGGCCTGTGAGTGAATTTGAGTGGTCATAATTGATATACATGTCCACCATCTATATAGGTCATATGATTTTATGTGCATAATGATGATGGATATTGATGTGTGAAACATCCCACTCCAACATGACCATGAAAAAATTAAGAGGTTAAACCTAGCCTCAAGTACTCTCCCTAATCCGTAGATATTGTTGTTGAGTGTGGAGGGCCTATGTATGTTTCTTGGTAAGTCATTTTGTTAGTAATAATTCTCTTGAAGTCCTTGGGAATTTTTTTTGTTGAAAAAACTAATGGAGATTCATTCAAAAACAGAAAAATGTGTCATGAAGAATTATTACCATAAAAAATTTGGAGTTATTAAAAGAACATGTAAAGTTTTTATATGTTGAACAGATATGATTCAACAATGTTATGTGTAAAATTACTATGTTTATCATGTATGATTATTGTTTTGTGGTATATGAATTCTTCTTCTCAAGTAATTTTAATGTTTTCTAGATGGATGAATGTTTTTTCTGTGATGTATTAGGCCACATCATTATTATGATACCTAATAGTAAACTAGTTCAACATATGGTTACTTAAAAGCTGCAGAAGTTTAAATTTTATTATATCCTTCTCCAATAGTACGGTTTTCATAAGAAACAGGTGGCCACATATTTTCAATCAAACATTGAAATTTGAAGGCCGATGGAATCCCACCACAATAGGTATACCACATTACACCATGGAGTATCTTAAATTTATATATTATGATGTGAAGTGAGATTATAACCATGGATGGTGGGTCAATGATGTTTTTCTATTATTTAACAACTATATTAACTTAGGAGTTTATGTCGTGAATATTTGTGTTGTTGAACATTTATTTGGAATAGAGCCAAAAATTTCATAGTGATGCATAAATTTAATGAATCTAATTTTGAGTTTTCGACTAAAGGAAGTCATTGTGTAGTGATGATTATGGTCATTCCACAACTAGCTCATGTAAATAATCATTTCCTGAAATTAAATATCCACTCTTGTAAATATTCTTTGAGAATCAAATAGTGGAAGCATAACATGAAATTGGATATCATTTTTTTGAGGAATTTCCCCATCCTAATAAGGGTTAATTTTATATAAATTTATGGATTATATAAAAATATATTAGATATATTTCTTTATAAAGAATAAAGGAGGATATTTTTACAAAAAAAGAGATATATTTATAAGGTTTTTCTAAAAAGGAGAGAGAGGATAAGATGATACATGAGTGTATACTACTAGATGTTGTTGTATTTTGATCCAATGGATTAAGGATTATTTTATTACAACATCATAATTAGTGTGACCTACATTATTGGTTCGTGGTGATCAAGAATTATTCTCTTGGAGGACAAGAGAGATTTATTCGGGGTGTAAACATGTGAGTTTTCTATAATGTAGGCGTTATAAAACCATGAGGGTTATTGTGTATGATCCAAACAACAATGAAACAACTAGTGTGAATATTGAATTTATTATATCAATATGTTTTCATTGTTTTCTCCTTGAACATATCCCAGTGTGAGTGAAGAAAGAAAAAATTGACTATGTCTCTATTTATTTCCTTATCTTTCAAGGATCATTATAAGAGAGAGAATTATTCTTACTAAAAGTGAGACAAGATCATTAGAGAGTGTCAGTTGAATTAAATTTACATACCCCAATCCCCCACTGAGTATTTACATTGATTAATACCAATAAGTTGTATCAAAAAACAAGGTTCATTATTAAAATATACACTTGGAAGCAATGGAAGTTTTCATCAATCTCATGGGATTTCCAATCATCATGGCCAAAAAAATTCCAACATACAATAATCAGTTTCAACATAATGTTCAATAAATTGAAATTAATATCTATATGTGGCCCATAATTTGAATCATGGTTAACTTGGAAATCATGGAATTATCAATGAAATATTGAAGGTAATTTGATGATAATGCTGAAGGAGTTATTGTGTTAGGGATAGCATGGTCTAATTAAATCTATATTATGTTTTTTATGTAAATTATCTCCTAAAATGAGGGAAAAATTAGTCATCATATATGAATCAAATTCCATTGTATATGAAGCTAAACTGGAAGTTCATTGGAATAAGTATGATCATTTAAGGATTCTCTCATTTGAGTTTTTTGATGAATTATTTGATTGGGTGACTATAATTATGAATTACATGTATCAACTTTGGGAATTCCATGATTATATAAAAATCATGAAGATGATTATGAGAAGATTTCAATCCTAATTTAATGAAAATTTCTTGGTTCTTGATGATAAATATCCCAGTGATGTTATTATGGATAGTCTTCCATACTCTATGATTACATAAAAAAAGTTGAATAATGGAAATGAGTCCTTAGGAAAATCATGATCATGGGATGTGTTATTGAAGGAAATAAATAAACACAAATTGGAAAATAATCCTCATGATTCATATATATATATATATATATGTGAGGTTGCTCATTTTTTTCCTCCAATATAAAAAGGGGGGAAATAAAATTAAATGTAAAGTTATAAATAGATTTATTTTAGTATGGAATGGTTGGGAACCTCACTTCAATGTGTCATAAGACGTTATATAATAATGATGAATATGAATTAATCATGAATAAATCATCAAAAAATGTTATGGTCCAGAGGATTTAATATTAGAAATTCTTCAAGAATAAAAAAAATATTTCATAAGAGGGTGCTAGCTTGAAAGAGACAGAGGTAGAATAACATTAACGACATAAAAACCCATTATTGTGTTCATAAAAAATATAAATAAATAGATAATAATGGTGAAAACAATGAATTTAAAGGAATATTAAATATAATAACATATCGATAATATGATCTTTATGAAATATATTTTTATATAGAGAAAACAAATAATACCAATAGTGTTTTTCACGATCCCAATTGTTATATGTAGTAATAAGAACTGTATAATTCTAAGTAAAAGGAGAAAATTGAGTAAATAAAATTTGGAAATCTAGAAAACATGATGGAGGAGGTTAAAAAATAGAATTGAAGAGATTTCATTAATCATTGGTAAAATGATAAATATAGTAAATGATAGAGTCCATCAAATAGAAGATATTTTATAGTAAATTATTAGTTTATGGTGAAACAATGATGACCAGGAAAAAATGTTTAAAACAGTTATAATATTGAGAAATCAGATTTTATGGGCTCTGGATATGTTGGAGAACAAACATGATGATCCAACCTAGAATTTTGAGGATTACCCAAGGATAAAGAATTTTAAAAATAAATTCAAAACTATAGTAGGCATTATCCATAAGAGAAAATGTGTTTATTATTGATGTAATGCCTCAACAACCAACACCTCATAGGATGATTGACTTGGGTTAATCACAAAAAACCTTAAAATTTTTTGGACTATTAATGAAAATAATGAAAAATACACAAAAATACCAGTGTCATCATTTCATAAAGATCGAGTATACTCAATACATGTGTTCCATAAAAAAATTACACTTCAAGTTATAAAAGTTGCAAATATATATGGTCAGAAATTCTGACACTTCATCGATTTGTAATAGATATTTTTTTATGAATCTTTTAAGAAATAAATCCTTGAATTTATCATTAAAAATGTGATAAGTTTCCCAGTGTATATCAGGTGTGTAAATTCATAAAATCAAGAATCACTATAAAATGGGAAAAAATTGAAACCATTTTTTATCCATACAGGATGAATTTGATACATTGTATCTAGGGGAGGGAAAAATATATTCACCACCCAACAAAATGAATCATCATTTGTGAATAAATAAGGGAAAAAATAATAAGGTGAGTGTCATAGATATTTCTTTGAATGAAATAGATCAAGTTAGAGTTTCAATATATGATAGTGGTTATAATTTCATTTTGATGGAAAATAGATATTATTATCAGCTTCAAGTATAACATAGAAGGTATCATTATATTTTCTAATGATAATTTTTGGAAAAGTTATTAACAACTATATAACCATAATCAATGGAAATGACTTGAGGTTCCCAAATATTCCCATTAGAAGAAGTCCTTTGTCACTATTTTATAGGTGTAATTCATTTATGTGACTCGAGGTATGCAATTAGATTTACCAAGTATACCTAAATTTTCAAAGGTTGAGATGGATAAAATTTTGAAATAAAGGAAACAAAACAAGGGTAATTACTCCCTCATTATTGGAGATTAATAAATATGTTTTTAGAAAATGGAAGATGAGAATATGTTGTGCAATAACATTTCTATACACGAGATCCAAAAGTACTTGGAATATTTAGTAAAGAGTGATGGATATTTTGATATATCAAAACTATCACACAATTATAACCACAAATGTAGTGATTTTGAATTGTGAAATATTATTTAGAAGACTTATAAGAATAATTAAAAGAATTCAATAAATTTTCTTAAGTTTGTTCATATTGATGATTGTAGGACAATAACAGCTGAATCCATGAATATAAAAATTCAATATGTTATATTCATTGATGACTGAAACATAATATCACCTTTTATGGTGATATATAAAAAATCCAAAGTGTTCAAATGTGTTAAACATTATCAGATATTAGATTAGAAGATGTTTTGACTGAGAATCAAGAAATTATTAACTGGAAATGGAATATAATATACCAATAGTCTAGTGGAATATTATCTTAGGAAATAGGATATAAGGCACTAAGCCTTGCTGTAATGTCTTCCAAACAATTGTTTTGATATGAGAAACCAAATAAATAATAACATAGAGCCTATGATACTCAATGAAAATGAACTATTGGATAAATATTGGAATAAATCTATCATGAAATCATTATACATTACTAATTAGGATTATTATGTGTGGATAAAGAGAATGCACCTTATGATATGGGATATGGGAGGAACATATCATTAAAATAATTTTACTTTTTTTATCTCACGTGCTTTATTCCCAATTAATAGAAACATAAAATGGTTTAATATCATGGAGATATTGGTATTTTTCGTGATAATCAATTATGAGTAAGTCATTCAATTTTTTTTAAAAGGAGTGTAAATTACAAAAATCTAAGACATCACTATTGTGAAATATAATAATAATTCTATAAGGTGTGAGAAAATTACAAAGGAAAGTTATTCCAATGTAATTATATTAGAGGTGAAACAAGTAATTTTGGATGATTATAAAGAAAACATGGATGATGAGGTCAATAAATAAATATGAATGCCTATAAGGAATTCAATTAGTAGTGTTGTGATCGATGATAGGAACATAGTTGGTGAACATATAACTATAGTGAAAACAAGAAGAATAAAGAGTCTATAACTAACTATAATACTTTCTAAATTAGATCAAAATAATTTTTGGGAGGATATAATTGATGACAACTTGTTCATGGAGATACATTAAGGTCTAGACTAAATTGAGAAGAATTAAACTTTGGAAATTTTCTCATGGTTGGAAGACAAAAATGCCTTCGAAACCAAGTTTTGGTTCCCTAACTGATTTAGTAATGTTGGAAAAGTATTTTTGAAAAGACGAATGAATGATGTGCAAGGGGTATTACTAAATTAAATGGATTGTGGAAAATGATACATTTTCCATATTCCACATCTATATTTTATTAAAAAATACATTGTAATTTTAGTGGAAAGGAGATTCAAAGGGATCTAAATGGGAATAAAATCATAATACATTCATGGAAATCTTGGGGAAGAGGTTTAGATAAAAAAAATATAGATTAATTTCCCTTTCATGAATATCTGAAATATTTTTTTCTGATAAAATAAAAAAAATTATGGCTAAAAGTGATCCTCATGGGCCTAGTATTGTAGGCATAATAAACATGTGGAAAATCATGGATTCCAATGAGGATGAGTTGATTAAACTATATACATAAAAGTAGATTTATTAATGAATGATGGATCTCATTTATATTGATAAAACAACATTTAGAGGTGGTAATAAGGTATAATTTAGATAGTTTATAGAATTCATGAGTTGTGATTTATAAATTTTGATGATATATGAGATATAATTATTAAATGGTTTTCAAGTGGAAATATAATGGAATAAAACCCTTGTTTTATAATCAAAATATTCCATGTTGGTACTCAAAATATTAGAAATGAAAGATTCTATACAATAATACTAAATATTCAGATGAATTTATCAAGGGATGATCAAGTCATATATTTCCAAGAGATAAAATATAAATAAATCATTGGGATCCAATTTAACATATCTTATATAAAACTTGAAATTGTATTTTACACTTGTCATGTCACATGGTACGAAATAAATCTTTATGAAATCCATATTAAAGTATTGAATATAATACTATGGTTTGGTATGCATGGTGTATTTTGATTTTTTTTAATGATTTTTCATAGAAGTATCTATTTTGATTTATAGAAGTGCATTGGGTTGGTTTATCTGTTGATCACAAGTTGACAATGGGTGGTGCATTCAATCTAATAGAATTGTGTAATTCTTAGCTAATAATAAAGAAATTGTAAATTACAGTGAGCGTTATGGAATTTGAGTATATTTTAGAGGCACACTAATATACTCAATTTATATGGATATAAAAAATGATTGAGGATGTAAAATTTGATATGAAATAATCTATTTCAATAATGTATGATACCCCATGTTCTATAAATTATTGAAAAAATCTTGTATATCACTCAAGAGAGAACACATAATGATAACCATTTTGTTAAAGAGACTTTCAGAAAAATGACACATGAATTTGGAGTATATCTTTCAACATAATCATTTTTTTTATATCCTGGGAAGGAAATTCATAAGTATGGTTGTAAAATTATTAATTTGGTTCGTGGGATCCAACTATATCTACCCAACTAGATGTTTTAGAGAAGGGTCCCCAACTCCCCTAAGGATTTTTCTATTCATGGAAATTTTTTATGGTTATTATGGATAAAATTTATTTATTTATAATACTATATTGTTAAATTTCATAGAACTTATCTTGGGATTCATTTACAAAGGGAACATGTCTTCCATGACTAGGG
Organism: Viscum album; assembly: GCA_963277665.1. Taxonomy (NCBI): domain Eukaryota; kingdom Viridiplantae; phylum Streptophyta; class Magnoliopsida; order Santalales; family Viscaceae; genus Viscum; species Viscum album. The sequence continues at coordinate 1,830,764,094 of OY728165.1, forward strand.
GATATATGGAATCTATCTCTATTACTGAAAAATGGGGAGCTATACCATGCCAAAAAGTTTTTGTAAAAAAGTTCTTTAATGGGATGTAATTTGAATATCTAATCAATGTGATTTTTTCATGTGGTTTTATTAAGATATTAAAAAGTCATGTGTGACTTTAATCATTACCCTTGTTTTTCACAAATAACATGACACATTTAATAATATATTATATTATTTCTGGATCATTAATATACTATATTAAGGCCATAGGATTCTGTCTTTGTTAAGTTTTGGTGATGAAGTATTCATATGAATATTTGTTGATGGATTTTCAACAAACCAAGAAGGGGATTTTTTTTAGAAAAAATACTCTTGAAATATTTTTTGGTTGTGTTTGCTAACAATGATGATATGTGATTAGAGATGACTTAATTAACCTATGAGGGTTTTTTATATTGGATTGAGATCATTCCACAACACAGTTCCATTTCAAAGCATGCCTCATGTAAGAGAAATGATTTAAGGATGAATGAATTCTTATCTTAATTTAGGTGTAATGTTTTGTGCTTCTATGAAAGGTTATACCCTATAAGATATGGCCAGACCATATTTTTGATATATAAGAATAAACTAGGGATATAAAAGTATGATTCAAATCTATATAGGATAAAATTTCAGTATCTCAGAAAGAAACAATATGGTTTGTTCCATGAATAGGTTGCCAAAGATTCATGGTACATCATTGGAATGTGAAAGTAGATGGGGTCACACTATATCATATAGGCCATTTCATGAACTACATATCCTTGAGCCCATATGTTACACCATTATGTGAGGCTTACACCATCTATGGTTGGTAAAAAATTCCTAGAATTTTTTCACAATACGAATGTAAGAGTCCAAGACATGAATCTCAGAGGTGAAGTGAATTTCACTGAAAGGGAGGTAATCATTCAATGGTGATGCCTAAATTAGATGAATAAAAATTTTAATTTTTTAACTAAAGGAAGTAAAGTAGCCATGTTAGTGATGGTCATTTCTTCATTGGACTGATTTAACCAGAATATCTTGAATTTAGAGTTTTTATATGTTAGTTGTTTTTTATACTCAAATTGGGGATGGGTGACTCGAAATGGGAGATCCATTTTGAAAAATTTACAACTAAATAAAATATAATTTAATATCAATTATAGATTTCATAAATAATTATGAGATATATTTCTCTGTAAATAAGGAAGGAGGATCATGTTTTAATAATGATATGATAAATTCTAGAGCAATGTTGGAAAGAAAAATTGATAGGAATAGAATATCCATGAGATTATCTTACGGGAAGAATAAAAAGTTTCATCAAATGGATTTTATAATAGAATATTTATACACTATAATAGGGGAAAACTAAATTCCTAGTTCATGTAGAACAAGTTTGATTCACTTGGAGGATAACTGATATTTTTGAGTGGTTGAGAATGTTGAGTTCTCAACTTTGTGAGGGTTATAAACCTAAAGATTATGGGAAACTGATCTAAATTTTTATCAATAAATTACTTAAATTAGTAAATTTTATAAATTAAACATCATTTTGTCATTCTTTTTAGAGATAGTTGAGTCTGAAAGAACAAAGTACAAATATATTGTGTATTCGGTTACTATCTTTATCACCTTGTATTCATTTTTAGGGAGAGTGGTGTTGCTACTAATAGTGAACATGATCATTTGTATATTTTGTTTAAATAAAATATAAATAAAGTAACATGCACATATCTTAGGGTATTAAACCTATCTTTGACTAATACATTTACCCTCTAAAAGTTTATCACGTAAAAATTAATAATAAGAACTGGAAATTATCAATAACATGCTTAATATATCCTAATAACATCACACACATTCCCACATGAGTCACACATCCAAAAAAGAATTTAAATTTAAAATCAACTACCAATACAAAGACCTTATAACTAAAAATAAAAATAATGTACTAAATACCCTACATGTTACTCCAAAAAAAACGTACTGAGCTCCAAGTTGTCTCTTAACATCATCTCCCAATTAAAAAGGCCAATTGAATTTATATATAATTTCATGCATATAATTATTTTAAACATGAAATTTATATGTATATTGATTTAGAATAAAACCCTTATTATAAACCACTATAACATAGAAATTATTTTTATGTTCACAGTGATTATATATAAATAAAGTCAGGCTTTATTGATTTATCCATTTTTTAGCATGAAATTCAAAGTGTTCTGTGAAAACTATGTTATCTATGAAATCTTTTACATGATTTATCTAATTTTGGTATTATTATTGATTTCAAACATGTAAAAAGTGACTAATAACAAGTCTTATACTTCCCCTATATCAAACATATAGATTTTCATATATTTATTGGGCCAAACTCAAGGAAAATCCAAAGTCATGGATTCTTTGTTAACATTCCATGTCTTAAAAGGACCCAATGATCTCTAAAAATGACTAAAATCATGTCACATTTCATTAAAAAAAATCGATTAAAAAACCCAACATAATTCATTTTTAATCAAATCACATTGAAATCTATTCCCATGTCACATAAGAAAAACAACAAATCAAGTTAACATTATTCATAAAACATTTTCAATGTCTACGAATTCATTTATTCCCAAATATATAAATTCTAGTATATCTAAATAAAAACATATATGTTATTATATAATGAAAATGAAAATAAATAGAAAATCATTCTCATTAATCAAGTGTCTTTAGTTCTCTTTACAAAAGTATTTCAATAATAAAAAACATCGACTAAAAAATCCTCAAACAATTACACTTAAAGCATGAAATATTTTTTTTAACAACTCACTACAATTCATTTGAATATAAAATTAATTTATATAGTAGTGAAAAATAATTGAAACATAAAAAAATAAAAACAAAAATTTCAACCCTTAGTATCTCATCATTCGATCCATTCTTAGTTAAATTCATTATTACTATTTTCATCTATTTTACAACATATTCTATCATATTAGTCTTTACACAATCACTTTACAAAATATATTATATTATTTAGTCATTTAAAAACTTTTAACTATTATTCACTTTACATAAAATATCAAAAAAAAATATATTACATCAATAAAACTAATTTTCCAACTAATTAACTCATGTTAATTGTTAAATCACAAATGAAGAGTATATTTAAAATAAAATTATATAATTAAACACCAGTAAATTAATGAGGTGACCAAAATCGAAATCAACCAATAATCCACATGAATAATTTTAAATTAGTTCCCTATAGAACATAATAAATCCTAAAATTCCACAATATAGAAGTAAATACACAGAATTAAGATGTTATAGTGATCAAATAATGATTAGTTCATACAAAATGATAGTGTTCTGGAATAAAGTTCTGATACAGATCCAATTTTATTAGATGATCACAATTCTAAATTAAAATGTAGAAAAATTATATTTTAGAAGATGGGGGAAATGATGAATATTATAGACGAATAAATTCCTTAAAATCATTCCTAGAATAATAAAAGTTGAATTTAATCTCAAATCCAGTGATAGAAAATGATGAATCTTATGTCATTAAAAAATAAACAATATACTAATGGGTAGTCTATGTCCATCCAATTCACTATCTCATTTAAAGGATGAACTGATGTTCAAAGGTGATAAGAAAAAAAATAATCCCTTCTAATATACATTAATATTAAAGTTTGAGAAATGTTTTCTAATATCTAACTCATCTTTTAACTAATGAACAACATCCACCTGAGACTTCGAGCTTAGATAATCTGCAACACCATTAAAAATTACAATAGTATCTGTCATCCAATAATCAATCAACAAAGGATATTTTATCCATATCTTATTTTATACGTTTAAATCCAATTGAAAATCTAGATACTTAATTTCTTAATGGCTTGTTATAGAAAAAAATATCCTGGAACAAATAATGAACCCAACTTTTTAGACCATGATAAAATATGAAAAAATCATTATCATGATTAGCATAAGTTTTATCATGTGAACAAAGTTGAGAGAAACATATTCCAATCCAATACCTTCCGGTATCATCACACACCATAATCCCACATTAGATGGATTAAAATAAATGTCATCATTATTCCACACATCCAGTAAAATTAGAATAATTGTTGATGCAAATCCCTTCATCAACTCCAGAAATGAAACATCACAATTTTTAAAAAACATCACACACTTACTAAAAACTGACTTCATCAATGATGTTATACTGGAAAAGTATGAAATTAATGGATGATAAAAACCAGAAAGGAATAAATAATTGGGATCTTGAAAACATTCTTATTAATTTCTCAAGAGATTACCATAAACAATATTTCATGTTCCACTGATATTTTAGAATCAGAGGTAATACATCCAAGAAATTTCATCACTAAAATCAAATATTGACATTTCAATAACATAGAGTAAAAATTTTGAGCTCTCAATGTGTCAGATAAAATCAAAAAATTATTCCTATCTAGTTTATACGATTTTCATCACATCAATCTGTCGTAGATAAACATGAATATAGAATAATCTAAATAAGGATAGAAAACATGTTTTATAATTTCCATAGTAATGGAAATTGAATACATCATCCGGAATAAAATTATCATTAATTATTAATTTGCATACCCTGTTGTAAAGGAAATATTTGGTATATATTCTTCATCAACCATAATATGATCCAAGAATAATATTTTCTACCAAAGATTTTTTCCTACTCAAATACATCATGTCATTTCTAGATCTAATAGATTGATAGTCCCATTCTCCCGGAAAAATATATTATTCACCCTAACATGAAAAAAATGTCACCCTTTTATTTAAAAAATCAACATATATTACCCAATTAAGCAATCATCCCATTTTGATAATCACATAAAACCCATTGATCTACAAAATAAATAAATATAAATATATCCAAAACCATAAATATATATGAAGAAAAGATTAAAATCTTCTAATGGGATCCTATATTCATCCCAATGGATTATTCATAGACAAAAATATAGATAAAAGTTTGTGACAACCCCTGGTCCAAGAACACTTGATTGGGGCTTGGATAGGTGGTTGACACTTTATCTAAGGTGAGACTCCCTATACACCCAAGGATACCCACTAGAAGTGAGGGTCCTAGGTGATACCATGGATAGAATATAAAATCATATTTAATTGAATTTATAATGGAAAAATAACTAACATCTTTCATAGAAAAATTATTTGGGAATGCATAAGAATTAAAGAACACCATGTTATATCAAATAAATGTGGAAGCACAAAGTCATACATGTAAATGGTCATACCAACAGACATCATATGATCTCATACCAGGTTAATCACATACACTCATAAATAAAAGTAAATAAAATATAGGAGGATCTAATAAAATCCTTGATCCTCACATCGTTTGGTCTCCTAACACCAATTTAATCTATCTATATCAGTCACAAAATGTTTTTCTTATAGACTACCTAAACCTATATTCGGTGAAGTATTTTTCAATATCCGAGTGTCATGGATGCGTGAGCAAGGTGTGAGCATAAATAAATAGGCAAACCATGTTATCTTATAATATGGATTATTTTTTGTCCCTTGGAATCATGAAGAATCTTATCATATCATCTGGATCATCTGAAATATTTATAGAAACTCTTGGAATCCTCTTCATTTTGAAAGGGGGTCAAAGTAATCAAAGGGGTAAGGGGAACCCTTAGTATTTCCATAAAAAAGGGAGAAGAGATATATGTGAGGTTTTTAATAACCACAAAGGAAAAAAGGTTCATCTCAACATTTTCATGAAGCCTAGAAGGCCAACTGGTTTGGATAACATTATTCAAACCATGCACCAACCATGTGGTTAGAATTGTTTTAGTCCAACACCCCACAAAAAGTATTGTTGAACATTTTCAAAAACCATTACAATAATGAATATCTCTATAACATTGAATTATATGTTCCACATGGATTTTATAAAATAGTGTTCATATCATGAACCATGTCTCAAGCCAAATACATCCCAGATAATTTCCACTAACTATTCGGTATTCATGCATTGGGATGGATCCTTTTTAAAAAAATTATGAATTTAATCTTTTTTCTTTTTTCCTGAGAATCCAACACCACAATTGGAATCAATATATATCTAAAAATATCCCCATGGGATAATGAAACCATGTGAATTCTAAACTAAGTACCATTTCATAGAATAACTCTAGCTTCATAGTCGAAAATTTATGTTCCTTCTAAAATTCATAACCAGAAAAGTCATATGGTTTTATAATCTCCCACCATAACACTTATAATACTAGAGATGTATTAGGGGATTTTAAAACATCCATCAAAAATAGTCACAGTACTCAATTCATAACCACTCACCACATTATACAATATAATAATAGAAATTATTCCATTGTGCAACTCCAGACATGAGGAACATTATTCATCAAAAGTTATGTAACCACTCATGACCATCATGAAACACTAAGATGGTTCTTACACAAACACATCCATCTGAAGGAACCACGATTTCTTTAATTGCTCATCCTCTTCCTCATTGGGTTTCCCACCAAAATCCACTTCTCATAAAGTATGATTCTCAAACCATGGTGCTCCCCAACACCAGAATTACCTATTGAAATAGATTTTCAATGGTACTATAACATCCTCAGTATGGCTTCCATCACACCACAGCCAATTATATATGAAGGCACTAGTCTATCCTCCTCTATCCTACCATTTTTAAAATTACCCATCCAGACTCATTGACATTTTATCTCATCTCCTGAACATGATGCCTTAACTCTAGAATGCATCATGTTATCATCTGAACACCCATATCGAAATTCAAAACCATATATTTATATAAAACCATATCCTTGAAGAATAAAACCATCTTTCGGGATCTCACTTGAGCACTGATTCACAATATATATGACACACACTTGGACCACATCTCTATCCGAAGGATGATGCCAATGTTCAAAACATTTCTGCTACAAAATCCATGCCTCAAATATAGTATGAATCAATGAACCAGATAAAATAAAACCCATATACACATCGGAATCCTATTTCAATATTGAATTCCAAAGGATTTATCTAATCATAGCAATGACCCTACCCACATGAGGTTCATTCCACTAGGGCCCACACTACATCTATCATAACACATAATGACTAGATAATACAACCATAAACCTACTTAAGTTATTACACAAAACATTGATCTCTACCCTTTCGAGACTCACTATGAATGTCATCATATGAACGTAATAAAACACCATTCTTAATGAGGGCCACACTATCCAACGACCACTTGTGCACTGCACTATATAAGGCATCAATTATACCGCTCTCATTGAGTAACCTCAATAGTTTACAGTAAAAAACCTTCCTAATAATCAATTTCATGGAGCACACACAGTTAAACCATACCATTAAATCCAATCCCATATCTATTTCCACATCTCACTGCAAAGGGATATTTCCCAATTCATCAAAACCTTGGGAAATCATTCCAACATGTGTTTCATAAAAACTATTAGTCATATGATAGTATGTGGTTATTCATCGATCTATAATCTATGGAATCACATGAAACTATTGTGTACTACCTCAATCTCATCCAACCCAATTGTTGTATTATCCCATTATACCCAATCACACAAGTTGAATCACACTACCATTAGTCACATGTCATCAAACCCAGTCTAATGTGCCTAAAACCATACTGTACACACTACATTCTAGAATATTCTATCTACATTAACCTCCGTTCCTTTTTCAAAAATTATATATCTTCATACTTATTCCAAGGAATATCACACGATCACATGCTACTCTGAAAATAATCTCAAAAATTAGAATTTACTACCTATGATTGATTTATCCAAGATACACAAATCTAGGATCATAATAAATTTTTTCATTGGTAACCACACCATAAATCCATGGAGTTTGGAATCTTACAAATCCATCCCAAAAACTCATTAATGGAAAAATCATCTAATGTTGTTATCATCATGAAAGACCAATGAATATTCATGCATATATCACAGAGTCAACATCACCTCATTTGCATCAATCTCATAACCTAAATAATTTTCCCCTTATTCTAAACTATTTAACATTAAAACACTCTTGATAACTCCTATCATGGGATACTATTATATAAAAAACTCAGTAGAGGAATGAAAAAACCCTGATACTCAATCACATCACACATATCACTAATATCCTTAACACACATAACAACAGAAATATGCTCTTTTACTAATACTTTAATCATGACACAATTATGTTCAAATCATGAGGAACTTATCTATTCCCTTACTAATATCCTAAGAAAACTAACATTCCAAACACCCACCCAATGGTTATCATGTACATATACATATGAAAAATCAAATGCTAAGACATCATCCTACTTGGGAAATGATCCCCTCCAAGAATATATATATTAGAATGCCAACTTTAGGACCATGATCTCATATCTATAAAAAACCCAAAGATATATATATATATATATATCATACCATGATGACCCTTATTGAGTATTCCATAGTCAGAATGTTTGATTGAGCATAATTTCACCAATAATCTATATTTTTAACAACATATAGGTTGTTGTTGACACTCTATGTAGTTGAAATCCATTTTATTTTAAGAACAAATATCATAATTACTCATAAGGGGGTGGTCATAAGGTTATAAATTCTTGTACCAACTTACTATGAGTCATTTTACATCCATTAAAATAGGTATAATATAGTCATCATCAAGGAAAATCTCTTCATAAGATCAATAAGGCCGGTCATTATATGAAATATTATATGATACATATGACTTTAATTACACAAACATGTAACATAGGAAAACACCATATAAGTTGTTTTTAAATATTTATGAATTAATACCCTCCATCATAAATGTTATTAATAACATTCAAAAACACATGGGTCATTTGAATCCTATGTTTCGAGAATGATGCATGTACAGTGGTATCATGCAAATTTGAAAAGAGAAAATGACCACATAACTAAAAAATTGATAAAAAACAAGGGCATCATTCAATCTAAATTCCAAGAACCATAAAAGGATAAACTAATAATATAGATCATATATCCCTATTAACATGACATTTCTTTCAAAATTGTCTTAGTGATGCACCAGTCTATGATTCATCAAAAGGTACAAAAAATTTCTATATCGCATTACTACGTTATTCCTAAATAGTAATCTAAAATAAAAATGAATTGATACAAATTTTTTATTACCATCGTTTGGTGGCCATTAAAATGAAGCATCAACAAATGGTTGAAACATGACCTTAGGAATGCGTCCCCATATACAAAAGGCTTTCGACATGATGTGAGGCTCTAAGGTGCTACCAAGGGTAGAATACTCTCTCATAGTCAAGTGAATAAATATTAATAAAATAAACCACATCACCAATCAAAAAATAATCAGAGTATTTGAAAGAAATAAAACATTACATGCTATATTAAATGAAGATAGAAGCACACAATTATATAGAAATAGTTTTATACTAGTATACATTAGCTAATATCCCACTAGAATGATCACATAAATAAATAAATAAAAGTAAATAAAAGTAAATAGGTTCTATTACCATCCCCAATACTAAACTAATCTTGTCTCTGAAAGCCCATAACACTATGCAACCATCCAACCTGAACTAGTTATCAATGAAATCTTCTCAGGTACCTAAGTTCCATTCCCACTTGTGCAGTGTGTTAGTATGACTATGTATGGATCTACTAGTGTGGTCCATTACATAACATGTAAATGAAGTTTTTTGTGAAAGTTATATTCTTGGTTAATAAAAATAATAATTATGGAATCATAATAAAAAAATCATTATCGATCCTTGTATTATAAAGGTACATGTTTGATTAACTATACCTAATTTATCATGTTCTAGGGTGTCTCATACTATATGGTATGACACATCAAGAGTAGGGTACATTTCTAACCTAAATATCTTTATAAATGTATACGATCACATAGAGCACATGTAATACCTCCTAAATTATCTCATAATACACTCAAAACATATTATGTGTAAATACTAGATCCTAAGATAGACCGTATGCATATCATAAAGTTTCATTTACAACACCAGATCCTAGGTATCCTATGTATCTCATATAATAAGGAGTAGGAATCCAGGTAGACCTATTCATCACAATTCATCTCATAAAATCTCCCCAACAGCATAAGGTAAAATTCATGATCATAAGAATCACTATGAATCTATCCTACCATAATAAGGTAAAACTCCACACCCTATTAATCCTTAGTCATATCATAATATCCCCCCAAGAATCTTTCATGTTCTACACATCACTTGTAATCTTGTCACAATTCCTAGCAATATCCAAATCCTTGGCATCCTTGGAATCTAAATGAAAATCACCTAGAACACCATTAATTCCAAAGGAATCACTAGTAATATCATATAATTTCATATGCATCACAAGATCCTAGGAATCATTAGGAATCTCATCATTTCTTCAACATCCTCGCCAGATCCTATAAATAACTAGGTATATCAAGTTATTGACTTATAGGGGCTATTACACACCCGGTTTACTTCTCATAATAACAATTTAGTTTTTTCATACACCCATAAAGTCTCATAATAATATTAATAATAACAACAAAATGGGTTTCCTACCTACACAACCCATCTCATAAAACCAAGGATATCCTCTAATGTGAAGGACATATCGCAATCTCAATAGCCCATCTAGGCTCACATCATTGATTCTGGTTCTAATGTGACACATAAAATACTAACTACTCATCTGCACATTAACTCTCTCAAGGGGATTCACGATACTAGGAAACCCACCATGGCCTCATAGATCACAACATAGCACAAACACTGTACATGGGATCCTCGATCTAAATATCATATCTCAAGCCTTTACTACCACTCAAGATGGTATATCATCTTATAACATCATTACAATTTTTATATTGTATAATAGACCCCGTATGTAATCCCTCATTAGTGTTACACATATAAGATTTCCTCAAGACCTACCCCATTCCTATTCATCATTGTCTAACCCACTCACCCAACTTATCTATTAACCTACCTCATAAATAACCACTAAATTAATCACATGCTAGTGTGGGAGGACCACTCACTCCACTCATAAATTAACAATCCTGATTTATCTAATGTATCTTCATATTATATCTTATCCTACTCTGTCGAATCACTCTCATTCATCACTCACCCCTTCCAAAGGTAACTAAGGGAAACTTTTGTAGCTCCACTAAATTCACTCAACTCTTTTAATTTACACCCCTCAAGGGTCTTCATATCTCAAGGATAACATTTATATTTTTACTCCCAACCAACACTGGATGAGGATATAACTAGGTTTCAAGGGTACATCCTAGCTATAAAAATTTTCATTTTATTTATATCAAATTTTATTCAAATTAAAAAATTAATTTCATAAAAGGATTCGATTTACCATAGTGCTATGACCATATATAAAATTATACTATCAAAATCATAATCTAAAGGGAAATTCATAAGGAGCACCTAACATATATAATGGAATTTTCAATTAATTTAAATCCGGACTACCCTCTCTCAGGATTTTCCAAATCCATGCATCCATTAAATATACACATGAGCCCTTAAGTTACATTACATAATTATAATAAATTATTTAAAACCATTTATAATTATTTTCATTATTTCAATTCAATATGAATAATTTCTAAAATCTAAATGGAAATCATCTGATCATTGAAACCATATGCAACGACATGTGGTCTACTCTGGACATGCACCTAAACCTAAGCCATACAAACCCCTTATTTTTATCTAAAAATGAAGGCCAATTTCATCAAATTTAATGAAAACAATAGTGATATTATATTATTGATATAAATCCATAAAATGATGTTAAATGATGTATGTTCATAAAATTGTCACATCCTCTTACTACACTACGAAAAATACCTTACATATTAGACAACTTCCACAATGTTTCTTTAGAAAACATCAACAGACCCTGATCCAAATCTCAAAAATAAAAAGGCAGAACAAGAGGATAAACAATGGGGAATGAAGAGGTAGGTATAACCTCCAATATTAAATAAAATTATATGAATATGACCCACTAGAAGGGGTATCAAAGGTGAAAATGGGGGAAGAAGACCCCATGGTTTGTCCACACATGCGGGAAAAGAGGGGGAGGTGATGGGTTAAAACCCCAATAGGGAAAGATGATAATTTTCTATTTTTGGTAGGCAATAAGTTTTTCCCATATTAATTTCCAAACTATGATCCATCCATAAGGTTGGCACTATGATAATCCAACACCCCTCCCATTTTCTAACCGAATGGTTTTGAAAACATTTTCTAAGAATGAAGATCTATTAGAAAATAAATTATAGGTTTCATCCAGGTTTTCTGCAACAATGCGCAATCCATTTCCTAATCCCCAAGAAAAATCAAACCTATATAGTTTCCCAACATAGGTTACCCTAACTAAACACCAACCATTAATATTGAAAAACCATTTCAATATATCTAAAAGATAACCCAAATATTATTACCTTAAACTGAAACCTAGACACCTATCTCAAGCATCTATCTATATAAAAAAACTCATTTAAGGGTGATCCATTTCTCTAAATTCTAATACGAGCCTCATTTATTTGAACCACCCCTACTCAAAATTATAAAATTCAACTTCCTATTAAAATTTTGACCCTAGAAAGGCATGATTATTTAAAAAAAATCTATATCCAAATCCATATCAGAAAACAAATAAGCATATATAAAGAATAAGAAGAAACCGAAATAAATAACACACTGAACAAGGTAGTTGAAACCAATATGGTACCTCAAATCATGTAGAACCCCCCCCCCCCCCATGATCCACTAGTATCTGGTCAATTACAAATAAATGGTCCTATTTAACACATAGAACCTCTGTCTTTATCAGATGCAGTACTTATAAAGTATCTATTGACTAAACCTATTATTTAGAACCGCTACCACCTTCTTTACTTGACCTCCTGAGAAACATACATATCACACTATACTATTATACACTAAACAATATATGAGATGAAAATATGGAAGTTAAATGAGGAAATACACTTATTTAATATCCCATTTAGAGAAATATCAGATGATATCCTATATTTCCACAAGAGTGCCACTCTTTTGGATCACTAGGAACAATATATTATGTAAGACCTTTTCTACCAAATGGATAACACTCTAATAGCTCCTTGCATCTAATTAAAGGAGAATGAAAGGACATACCATCACCAATAAAGACATCAATATCCTAGTGATATTCATTATAATGATCCATTATATTAATTACTAATTCCCATTAATATGGTTTTTACTATCTTATGTTAAATAAAATATCATACTAAAGAAAAACCACAAACTTTAATAATATTAAATTATTCATGATGAACTTTATAATTGTAAAACTTATGGGAATAGATAGTATTTAATAAAATATGAATTCCTATGTTTTTAATTTACATATAATTTTTATTTTAACAAATTAACATCATTTTTTATTAATATATAAATATTATTCTAAAAATAATTCCTTAGTTTTTCAAAAATAATTCATTTTTATGTGAATAGAAAAAATATCGATTTTTCTAAATAATATTACTCTTATAATAATATTATTACATAAAGGTTTAATAAAACATTTTTATAATATATATATATATATATATATAATAATTACTCTTAAATATTAATTTTAATTAATAATTCACATTCTTAATATTTTTAAAACTTAGGCAACATTTCACAGCAAAAACTATTTTTACATGCATAAAAAAATTAGAATGTTATCATTTTAGAAATTAAAAAAAGAAAAATATATTTCCTATTTTAGATAAACATTCCTATATTATAAATGATTTAAATTTCATTTTAAGGCATTTATAATATTGAAAAAATTAGTGTTAATTACAACGATAATGATAAAACTATTTTTGAAGAATTATTTTATTAAATTTTTTGAATATAAAATTTATTAATTAAAAGTCATATAATTAAATTTAATAATATAATATTATTTTTCAATGTTTATAGAATTATATTAAAACTCATAAGTACATAATAAATACTAAATATGATTAAAGGCACATAACAATTAAAAGTCATATTTCTATAAAAAAAAATTTATATGTTATAGATATAAAATTAAAAGATTATTTATTCATATTTATAAATTTAAATATATTAAATAGAGATTATTTTTAGGTTGAAAAGAAAAATAATATAGTTATCTTATATTTCTATGAAAAATATAAATTACTTAGTTAAAATGTATTAACTATCGTAAAAACATAAATCATAAAAGTAATTAATCAATGTGTAATGACATTAAAACATATGAATCAGAAGAAAAAATATGTGTATGAAAGTGAATTGATTAATAACCCTATATTATGAATTATTTTCCACTTTTTAACACTTTTACCTTAGAATAGGGTCATGATTTTATTGAAAAAATGATTATTCCCAATAGTTTCATTTGCGTACTTATAAAATGGGATCACTTAAACCCATCCATGGTCACACTTATCATTTGAATTTAAATTTGAAATATAGCAAAACTGCTACTCCGAGAATTAATTTTCTCATCCTTAATACCATAGTCTCTACAATTCAGCTTAAGGCCTTCACTTCTGAGGAAATCTCCAAGAGAAGATCGTGTCTCCAATGTAAGTATTACCCTCTTCATAAATATTTATCCGTAATGTTTCTCACAAAAGTATATTATATCCATAAAAATATAAGGAAATAATTATAATTATTGTAATGATATGTTTTTATTTTAATGGAATAACGAATATTCATTACACTCCATTTTCTACGAAAATCAAAAGTATCATCAATGCATTGAGTAGACTCGCCTCCACGAAGTGAAATATTTCATTTTTCATCACCATTATTTAAGGATTATTAAAAGGATTAAATGGATGAATTTATTTGATATATATAATATTAATATGTTTAAAAATTTTCAAATTATCATTTTTCTTCTCTTCTTATTTTTATTATGAAATGGAAATATTTATCGTGTTTACGTGAAGACCATCACCTCCACATGAATTGAGTTTCATTTATCATCACCACCAATTGAGGTTACATTTGAAACTATATTTAATATATAAAAAATATTTAAATAAACTAGTATTATTTTTTATTCCTGGAATATATTTTAAAATTATTTGTATAAAGGTTAACATACATAAGGAGTGATAAAAATATTAACAAAAAACCTCAATTAACTGAAATAGGAAAGAAAATTATGTTATAAATAAATAATATATGATAGTTAATGGATCTTAGGATATAAAAACTATTTGGATAATTTTATTGAGTAAATATTTGGTATACATAATATGGTTATTTGGAAACTTATGTGCGTGCATAGGAAAAACCTAGAACCCAAGGTAGGGAATCCATCGTACATCCTTCGTGATTTTTCTTTTACAAATTCATTTGTATCACTATTTTATTTTATATTATTCTAATATACTTCTTATATTTTTTTGAAAAATATTTAATATATATACCTATTAAACATATATTTAACTGTTTGAGTAATATATATTTTTTTATTTTCTCTAAAAAATTCCAAAATAAGGTATACCTATTTTAAGGGAAATTTCTTATTTATTAACTCAAGTGGAGAATCACCGCCATAAAATAATTTATTTTAACCCATTAATAGATTCTAAAACCCATAATGTTTTTTATTGAACCCTATTCGATCAATTTTAGTTTTATGGAAAATAATAAGTTATTTCCCTCTTTTAAAATATCTTTTACTTATTTCACAAAGAACCACTCAAGCGGTTCATTTTTAAACATTATCCTCCAGGATAATTCACATGAATATTATACATTGGATCTCTATGTTCAAAACATATATCCCATTTTTATCTTGAAAGGAAAAATTATTTAAATAGGTATTCTCTTGGTAATCCTTTTGATTTAACCATTTGTTATTCATGGAGTCATAATTATAAAACCTACTTCCTTCGTGTGGGTTTGATCTACCTTATGATATATGTATATTCTATTTTCCTTATGTTGCATGAATATGTATTATTATAATTTATTTTATGAGTTTTCATTAAAAAATTTATACCTCCATGAATTTTTTTAAACATTATATATTATGATGTGTTGTGTATGGGATTAGGAAGTGAACGTAATCCACAATGAGGTGTTGTCCACTAAATAGAGTGTGCCGGCAATTATCCTATGTACACTACCTTATGAGATGGGTGGTCCCAAAATTATATAGCCCTATAACATATTGTGTAATTATTTATATCTCATTAGATTCAATATAATGGATTAGGAAGTGAATCTAGATCCACTATGGGACTTTTCCCACATTATAATAATGACCATTAGAGTGACACTTGACCTTTGTTTATTATATCATATGTTTTATTTTCACCATTAATTTATGATTCCATGATTTTATGATATCATTTTGTAATTCTATGTTTTTATGCATATTATAGTCCCCTTTATGATATCATTTTATGCCTCTTGACTTTCATGTTATAATTTATTTCAATGCTTATTCCTTTATAAGGTATTTCTCGATCACTCTTTTCTTTTTGTATTTTCCTAATGATGTCCTATAAAATTTTAGAATATCAATGGATGTTATGAGCACTATATGGTTTTTTAATTAAAGGTGTTTTTTATGTTTATGATGATGTGTTTGTCTTTTTAATTTTCCAAATACATTAGACCTCTCAATCCACGGTGTTATTTTTATGAATCCGGAAATATTATGTGTTTAAGGCCTCAGTTTCCATAAATGGTCTCAAAGGTAGGTTTAGTTATTTTTTAAAGAATGTGATGAAAAAACCATAGTGAAACCCCTAGGTAGAAATATAATGGATAAGACTAATTGTATAATAACATCATAAAACATTGATAATTTGGATAGTATGTGTTTTTACTATCATTTCATTCCTTTATAAATTTTATAAATCAATATGATTTTGGAACAAATTCATATAGTTTTAATAACCCCAAATAATGGTGGTTGAGAATATCTCAAACATAATCTTGGGTCATGATGAATGGTCTATTACAAAACACATGGTTTGATGCTAATTGAGGATATGATTTAGCCAATACACATTCTCTCCATAAACCATTATGATGGATTTGAACATATTTTTAAAAAAATTTATTTTGGTTAGAGAACATAATTCTAATATGAAAATGGATTATGTAAATAGAAATATAACAACTTATATATTACATTTTTTACATCATGTATGAGTCACTTCTTCTATAAATAAGGTTTACCTTTTATATATTTATTATTGAAGGTAGGATCATCCTAAATTATACATTCTTTCAGAGAATGGTAGGATGTATGAGGAAACATGTTAATGACATGTGAACCATGAAATGTGTTGTAGGAACTAATTAAATTACTAACAATATGGGAGAAAGAGTTAAGAACCTCATGGTAGTATAAGAACAAGTAAATCATGTAATCAAAATTATCTTTAATTATGTGTGATTTCATATAAGAGAACATGTTGAAGTTGAGTATTTTATTCATCAAATACATTTATCATTTATGGGATCTTTTTATACCATAGTTTTGGAATAATATATTTTCTCAATTGAAAAGATATTCTTCATCTTTTAATGATATGAATTAGATAAGGTAATAATGGTTTTTACCAACTTGAGGTAGAAACATATTATTGATGGACTCTGATGAAGAATAAAAAGTCAATGGAATACATAGAATCCATGTATGGTGAAAAATTCAGGACATCATTAATCAATAACTATTTCCCTATCAATATCTCTTCTAAAATAAAGAAATTATTTATTTCCCTAAGAAAATAGGAATAGTTAAATTTTTTATCTTTTAAGTAAAACATCAAAATGTTTTCATGATTATACAATGTTATTATCATTAACACTGAATGTAAAATTGAATGATTAATTAGTGGGATAAGGATGAGTTTATAATCATACTTATAAATTTGGGACTTTGTTGCTATTAAGAAGTCATCTTATAAGACATCAATATTGAGATGGAAATGGGTGATTCTCAATGGTCTCATAGGACTGGATATAAGAAGTGTATAATGAAGTTGAACTCTATGGAGTCATCATAGAGTACTCATGGATGTAATAAAATCCAAAATCTCACATGTCAAATGTGTGTAAATAATAATCTGGAATCTATCATAAAGGGACTATAAAATTTTTCTATGTGTGGTATGGATAGAAATAAATACAACACATGTAGAAGTGAGATGAATAATCCCACTAATGTGACCAAATATGAAAATATCCAAATCAATCCTCACCTTCATGTCCTTTTTTTCAAACTACAAGGAATATAGACATTGTGAAAACCAATTCACTATGTTGAGAGATTTCAAATATAACCAATGAAAATAACCTGTAAGGATAAGAGATCAAGGGTAGTCTTATGTTATTACAAAATTATAGGTGGATCAAGGTCATGATGTGGTGCTAGTTATGATAGTTAATCTTTCAAGACAAATTAACAGCCTATTTTTTTATAGATCTATGAACTCTTGAATATCATGAAAACTTTATTTTAGATTTTAAAAAACCATTTTAAAAAATATATTTTAAGATATTTGTCAAAATTGATAACAGAGATATTGTTTCATCTCAATTACATAACACTTTACCCGTTGCTATTTTTGGTATGAATCACTCTGTGAGCCTCCTAATAATCCCTTAAGTGTAATTTGATGTTATTCTATGAGTGGATTGGTTGTATATATATATAGGCCACATAAACTACTGAGAGAAGGAAATGAACATATATATCACAGATTACCCTTTTATTCAATTCAAGGTAAAGACAATGTTGAATATCCTTTGGAATCTTCTTCGGAATAATTTATATTGTGCAATTATGAGAAATAATATCTAAATTCCATTAATAAATAAATGGAGAGGACCATTATTGAGGAAGTTGTCATTATAATATATTATATTAATGTATTCCTTGATGAATTTGTTGGACTTCCTCACAACCAAGAGGTTGAGTTCTAAATTGAAATTATACCTAGACCTCTACCAATATCTAGTACTCCATATAGAATAGAACTCATTGAAATGAATGATTTGAAGAAGAAATTACAAGAACATCTAGAAAAATGTTTCATATGCCTTAGGACTTCATCATGGGGTGAACCAGTACTCTTTGTAAAGATGAAGTATGGGTATTTGTGTCCCTGTATGAGATATCATGAACATAACAAGATCAGGAAACGGAACAAGTATCCACTTCCATGGACTGATGAATTTTTTAATATGTTATAAATACCTCAATGCTTCTATGATGTGGTCCTTTGGTTAGCATATCATCAATTAAAGGTGAATAAACATGATATAACCAAGACTAAATTTTGTATATGGTACAGTCACAATGAGTTCATTGTCACTCCATTTTGGACACACATAACACATGGCTGTCTTTATAGACATTACTACTAGTCTTTATATATTACCTTGAGAAAAAATTTATAAAATTTATTGATGATATTCTTATAAAATCTAAAATAAATGGTGAACATGAGGATCATTTTAATTAATTGTTAAAGACCTTGAGGAAATATAAGCCATATGAAATGTATAGTAAATCTGTGTTTTGGATGGAGTTGGGATCATTCTTTGGGAAAGTTACCACTTTTAAGGAATATCGTTACACCCTTGGAAGAATAAGTTTGATGAGGATTGGAATAGCCCATAAATTGTAATTAATATCCATATATTACATGGTTAAGATGTGCACTTTATAGTAGTTTTGATTAAATTTTGATGAATATCAATCATTCTAAAAAAATATTACTCACAATGTAATTATTTTTGTCTGGACATATGAGTGTGAAAAAACAAGAAGTGGTTAAACACTACATTAATACTCCACAAACACAAAAATAGAAAGTAATTTTTGATCTATAATGTAACATCCCAGGTAAATAAATAATACTAAATTATAATTATTATCAATAGTTGTGAATAAATTTTTAATATTACATTAAAGGGAATGC
Organism: Viscum album; assembly: GCA_963277665.1. NCBI lineage: Eukaryota > Viridiplantae > Streptophyta > Magnoliopsida > Santalales > Viscaceae > Viscum > Viscum album. The sequence continues at coordinate 1,830,784,257 of OY728165.1, forward strand.
TATGCTCGATGGCATACCCAATACACAACAACGAGTTTCTTTGAAATCTTACGTTGCACACTAATAATATAATAATATTATAAAAGTTAACGCTTAGCCGTTGTAATGGTGGGAATGAACAGAAATAACTAAAAAATGATTACATATGTTTGTTAAATATTTTTACATTAACCCAATAAATTATAGAGGCTTAAATTCCAAATGAATCCAATTTTAATAATAAATACTCTAATATATTTAAAAGATTTTTTTACCATGTTTTGATGGTGAACCTTTTTAAATCTAAATTTTGACAATTTTATAAGCTCTATTTTTCAAAATAAACTTATTATTTATGATTGGGAAATTGAAATTTACTTTGGTTAAATTTTTGGTATTTTTCTGACAATGTTCATTTTATTAATGAATAGTGAAAAATACTGCATTTTACATCAAAACTGCTTTTCCTTCTAATTAAAATATATGGTTAGATTATATTTTTCATTGGTTTTAATGTTTAATTAGAATATATTTTTACCATTAAATTCAATGGCGGTCATTAGAATTAATTTCACATTAAAAATGGACATAAACATGTTCCAAACATTTTATGGATATTGCTTCAAAAAAACCCGCTATTTATTTTGACAACAGGAATTTTTTTTTTAAATTAATTATTTAAATTAATTTGTTTTTAATTTAGTAAAATGGATTCCATATTTGGAGTCATAAGGTCCAAATTATGTAATTAAGAAGCTTATGTTTTTGGACTTTATGAATAGTAATGATGGTAATTATCTTTAATTATCGTGATTAATTAGTAATCGGGTAGCTAAGGATAATAAAATATTGTCATAATGAAAAAAATGACCCCAACATGTGTCCAAATGCTACTGGTTGTGTCATGTCCGACTATGGGATTCCTTGTTCCAATGTTTGGGACCCCATGGAATCACTTTTGTGTGATAGTGACACTTTATCATTTTATTTTTAAAGAAAGGAAAATATAACAAAAGTATGTATCACCCAAGTAAAACAATTTTAGTTTTGACTTTGTAAATGATCTCTTAGACTATAAATATTAATTGGAAATATAAAAAGACTTCCTAAATCACAGTTTTTTTTTATAATTTTTAGACATTGAATAAATTAATTTATTTATGACACCATGATGATGCAACGATTACCTCATTAATGAACGATTTAAATAAAATGAAAAGATAATGTAAACTCTAAGACATAAACATGGAAAAAACTTATTGGATGAGTGTATTTCAAACCCTTGTCACCTTATAATCGAAATATATCAATGTGGGACATTTAAAATTCGAAACTCCTTTTGAAATAAATTAACATTTCTTGACTTTCCATGAGTGCCCCTCCTCCCTCTTATAAAAGGCCCCCAACTCTACCTCCTTACCCACACCTCTCAAGCCTTTTTCTCGGCCAACCCCTACCCATTTAATCTCTCCACATCCCTCTCTTAATAATTGAATCCTCACCTTAGGCAGAAAGCTCTTCAAGAAACCCTTTTGGTTCAAACCAATGGGAGTTACCCGATTTAAAGGTAATGTCTTCTTTTATTTTCTTTTGTTTTATTTTGCTTCTCCAACCCCCTAAACTCTTTTTATTACTTTCTTTTGTACCAAAAACAGTATATTATATTTACAAGGATGTTTTTATAAGAAGGATTCGAGCTACAGTTACTCACACATCCATCTAATGGTTAATGAACATACTATTTATGTGGATGGTGATTTATTGTCTCACGAAACGATGATTGTTCAATATTCTTTTAACACCATTAAAGGTGTCCATTATGATTTAAGATTATTTTATATATGATATATATGGTATTTATGTTTTCTATATGCTTCTATATTTTATATTTAAAACATAACTTTATTCTTTGCAGGTTTTGAAAATGCGATAATTTCATATGAGGAAGTGTGGACGGCCGCCCCCTCAAGTGATGTGACTCGTTCATGCATTACATGTAACGTATAAAGAATGAAATTAATGAAATTTTGTGACCTATATAACATATATATAATACTTTAATTATAATATATATGTCTCGCAATTATTTTTAATTCCATTAATATGAAAAATTAATGAAAGTAGCATTCATGCGTACGTATGGCCTACCGTCTCCATGAACGGTGCATTTCATTTATTTTTTTCTCCAGATGTTACGGAATAGTATAAATTGAATATTTTATGGATATATATGATATTTAAATTATTAATACTATTCTGGAGATGATGTACTTATAACTACATGGACAATTATTTTCAAACAAGTTCATTTTTGACTCATGTACAAAACATCGACAAAAACATCTGATATGAAATCACATAGTTAACTAATTATTATAACATTATAATATCTGATATGAATTTAATAATAAACATTAAATGATATCCTTAAGAAATTATAAATTTACATAATTTTATTATTCCGGAATATAAAGAAACGAACAAGACAAGTTGGACTTGAGGTAAGGGATCCTACCTCTCTCATTCTTTTTAAGTACTCTTTTTTATGTAACTTACTTTAAGCTTCACTTTATTATTTTGGGGGATGTTCATTTATATTCATATTTCTGTAGATATTATGTTAATATGATTAGAGACCCTATTTTATCTCATCAATACATTTTTGGATGTTTTATTTTGCGCCGTTAGGCTGCCAAATTTTCATAAAGGGATTTTTATCTCACTTTTTATTCCCGTGAGATTCATGCTACATTTGCCACTATTTCATTTTGTGTGGTGTATTTACTGCCCATTATATTACTATTTTTATAATATAATCTCATTTATGGGTATTTAAATCTTCATTGTATGACACTTCTTTCATGGGGAGTAGGTTTCAAATGATGCCCAAATCGGTAAGGGAACCTTTCACACTCCTCTTTTTAAAAGACATATTTTGTTATGTCTTTTAATTTACATCTTTTTATGATGGGATATGTTCTTATATATCCTTATTGATGTAAATTTTATGTCCATGTTATGAGAAACCATTTTCTCTCTCATAAACTAATTTTATGAATTTTCAAATGACGTCGTTAGGCTTTCGAATTTTACCAAGGGAACTTCTTAACCCAATTTTGATTTCTTTGGGTTCAACATGTAGTTATTGAATATGTCATCCTTTGAATAGGTGTGAATGGCCTTTGATTTTTTTAGAAATAATATCAACTTATATTGGGTGTATTTATATTTTTCAAACATAATTATGAGATTGATTTATCCTTAATTTAATGATACCTTTTTTATAAAGGATTTCATCTCATTTTACATTTTTATTGATACTTCATTGTTTTTATGAACCAATTCACTCCTATATGGTGTATATACTATACATTGGAATATTATATCATGAATCCATTTATTCTCATGATATTATAAAGTTCTGATTAAATGTTATTCCTCAATTATTGTATTCAAGTGTCTCTCATTTTGTTAAAAACCCTTTAACTAAAATATCATTTTAAATGTTTTAATGATTTATTCTATTAAATATTACTTATTAATATCAATGTTTTCAAAATGGTTTTAAGGATTTATTTATATGGATATTAATGGTTTAAAATTTTAAAATCTTCAAGGTGGTATGGGACACTTAGATTCAAAAGTCCCTTTATTAAATGTTTTAAATGGTTTTGAAAATGTTTTCTAGAATGGATTCATTATTTCAATATCTTAATATGTTATATTTTTATTGCAATTTGTGAATGTTATCTTTCATTTATGCTTGAGTTATCTACTATGATTGTGTTATAGTTCTTGGGAATTGTTTATGAAGACGGGTGGTTCCGTGAGAAACTAAGGGTGGGTGAGCCCGATATAGCTCTCCAATGCATTGGCTAACGCGAAAGAGTTAAATGCTAAGGTTTATCTGAAGAGATTTACCTAATAGACTATGATGGGTGTTCCAAACATAACCATTTGGGTTACTCCCTATGATAGAATGTTATGAATGCTACAAGTTACCTTTACGTCTTATGATTTCTATGAGTTATTCCTAAATCATATGATTTAATGAGGTATGTTAAAGTGATTGTGTTTTATGGGTAATGTATGATTTCATTGATTATTATGTATACATGGAATGATGTTTTCTTTCAATATTTTTATAACCCTTACTGAGCTTTTTATGCTCATCCCATGTTTCTGAAATGTTTTTCAAAGGACATAAAGTTGAATAGGTTCAAGGATGGGATCGAGGAAATGTCCGTCTGTCTAAAACAAGGAACTAGACGTGACTCTTTTGTTCAAGAGTTTTTATTTTGTGAAGAAAATGGAAACTGAGTAGATGTGTATACTTTGTAATCTTTGAGATGTAATAGTTATGTCCTAATTCTCTAAAACTATAAACCTGAAAAGATCCTCAATGTGAATTATTCAATTTAATTCAACATTAAGTAAGGTTTAAGGAGGGGTCTTTATAGTTTGTATCATAAGTCGGTTTAGATAACATTATAGGTTAGAGTGTTGTTCAAGAGAAATTGAAAAGTTGTCTATAACAACAACATTTATTATATTTGATGGAGTCATTGTTTTTTTTAATGTTACGATGAGTTCCAGATAAATTTGATAAGTATATCATGGTGTTTATCTTCCTCATTATTATACGATGATTTTACTGATATACTCACAATGAAATTTTTGGTTTTAGTAAATGGCTGGATCTAGCAGGCACTAAAGTAACTGTGTATTTGATGAAATCTTTGACAGTTTTATGAAAGAACAACTGAATGATATGGGAGATGCAATGAGAACTTTTTTGGTTATCCTTAACCAACTATCTGGAGTCATGATTGACCACCTGAACCTTGCTGATTTTTATAAGGCATCATATATGCAAGAAAAAAATCCCTACCAAAGATCAGGTAATAATCATACAGGTAAGTATGTTCAAAAAACAATGTGTCAAATATGTGAAAAGAAACACATAGGAAAATATTTCAAAGGGACAGAAATATGCTATAGATGTGGAAATGAAGGTCATAAAGCAAGAACCTGGGATGGAAAAAGGAAGCATATATTTGACTATACGAAAGGGAAATAATTTCTTTATAAAGGATCAATTGAATGTTACAAATGTGGTGTGCATGGTCATTATGAAAACACTTGTCCTACGAAGAAGTTTCAGGAACGAGGTCACTAGGATCGTACAAATATTCGTTTACCAATACCTAATGCTATTCCGATTAAGGATGAAGAAACTGAAAATGACCAATGATAGGTATGGATTATTTCTTAACATATGTTTTCCTATTATTGGAATCTTAGGATATGATTCATGATTTTTTTTGTTGGAAATAATTGTTTCTGAATAAGTTGAAAAGAAATGGGTAATGGATCATGAATAATGTTGAATGAGTAAGAAGTCAACATATAAGGGATTCAAGAGTTATGGTAAATTTTAGGATGGTGAAATTCTTAAATGTATTAAGTCTCTTTTTATGATGGGGTTACATTAGAAGAGTTTTTATAGTGTATATAACCCTGATGTTTGATATATGAAAATTTTATTCAAGGAAAAATTACCTTTTCTTTTGTGGATATAATTACAAAGAACCATTTTGGTTTATATGATCCTTGAATTTGAGGCAATTACTGGTTAATACATTTTGGGTTGCAAAATAATGTTATTAGATAACCTTTGTGCTTAAAATATGTTAGGGTTATTTTTCAATATTTTATCGCTTTTTGGGGAATATTTTATGAATTATATAGTTTTTTAAAAAGGACAACACGCAGACCGTGCTACAACTCATCGCGTCAGACGAAGCTATGGGAATCAAACCCACAACCAAAGTGCAACTGGTATTCATCGCCTACCACTGGACTATGTGAAGTCCCTGGTTAGTTTAACTGATTCTTTTTAGTTAGATTATTTTATGAATTAATAGTAAGTTTATTTTGGGTTATCTATGGAAATGATTATCATATCATGGATGATATGTGATTAGGTTAATTACTTTTCAATATGAGACTTTAAGAGTAACTGATGTTATTTTGGAAGAAAATGTTAAGATATTTCTTAGGATACTATGTGATTAAATACTTCATGGATTTGGGTTTCAATCTTAGTTTGTTTTACTTTGAATAATTTTATGGATATATGTTTATTGAATGGTTTTTTTGAACTTCGGGTTTTGTTTGACAAATTATGGAGATTATGAGTAGTTTTTTTTTAAAAAAAAATTATCCTTTTCGGGTATTATCTAATCACGTACTAAACATTTTGGATTAGTTTTGGTTAAGGTCTAAAGACATAGGAAATATATAGTTCTCTTTTTTGGATTAGGTGATTCTCATGAAGTTGATTATAGTACTCTTAATGCGAACAATTATTTCTAAATACTCGTCTTTTAGTGAAAATATGAGTTTTAGTAAGGGATCTAGTAAAAGTTGAAAGTCTACATGACAAGTAATTATGTTTACTTATGATTTAGTTAAGCTCAAAAATAAATTCCTCAATGAGAATTAACTTAAACCAAAAAAAAATCTGCTAAATTTTCCTAATAGGGAATCGAATACCGTTTATCCCATCACAAGTTTGTGATTTTATTGTGGTTAACTTTCTCCTAAACATGTTTACTATAACTCTCCATCAAAACATAACCCTTTTTTTCTCTTCCATATCTATATTTTCCTACTTGGAATCCTAGTATGGGTTATCTCGGGTGACCTTTGTACTTCTCTCCCTTTCTTTTAAAGTGATAGTTTTACTAACTCTTGTTCCGATGTGGGACATTCAATGAAGTTTCCAAGCCCAATTTTGAAATTGCGAGGACGCAATTCCCCAAAGGGTGGAAGGATGTAACAAACTATGTAAATAAATAATATTAAAATCTAATTTTTATCAATATTTGTGAATAAAATGTTAATATTACTTTAAAGGGAATTCTATGCTCAATGGCGTACCAAATACGCAACAACGAGTTTCATTGAAATCTTATGTTGCACACTAATAATATAATAACATTATAATAGATAACGCCTAGACGTTGTAATGGCGGTAATGAATAGAAATAACTAAAAAATTATTACATATGTTTGTTAAATATTTTTAGATTTATCCAATAAATTTTAGAGGCTTAAAATCCAAATGAATCCAATTTTAAGAATAAATACTCTAATATTTTTAAAAGATTGTCTTACCACCTTTTGATGGAGAAACTTTTTTAAATATAAATTTTGACAATTATATAATCTCTATTTGTAAAAATAAACTTATTCTTTATTATTGGGACATTGAAATTTACTTTGGATGTATTTTTTGTATTTTTCTGACAATGTTAATTTATTTTAATGAATAGTGAAAAATACTGCATTTTACATCAAAACTGCTTTTTCATCTAATTTAAATATATGGTTAGATTATTTTTTAATTGTTTTTAAATTTTAATTAGAATATATTTTTACCATTTAATTCAATTGTGTTCATTATAATTAATTTTACTTTAAAAATGGACATAAAAAAGTCCCAAACATTTTATAGATATTGCTTCAAAAAACCCGCTATTTGTTTTGACAACATGATTTATTATTTTTAAATTATTTATTAAATTTTCTGTGTTTGTAATTTGGTAAAATTTATTCCATATTTTTAATCATAAATTACAAATTATGTAATTAATACTCTTGTTTTTTGGACTTTATGATTAGTAAAGATGGTAATTATTGTTAATTATCGTGATTAATTAGTAATCGGGTAGTTAAGGATAATAAAATAATATCATAATGATAACAAATTACCCCAACATGTGTCCTAATTATACTGGTCGTTTCATGGACATTTATGGGATGCCTTTTTCAAAACTCTGGGACCCCATGGAATCACTTTTGTTTGATAGCGACACTTTATCATTTTTCTTTTTTAAAAAGGAAAATATAACAAAAGTATGTATCAACCCATGTAAAACAATTTTAGTTTTGTCTGTGTAAATTATCTCTTAGACTATAAATATTCATTGGAAATATAAACATATTTCCTAAATCATAGTATTTTTTTTATAATATTTAGACATTGAATAAATTAATTTATTTATGGAACCATGATGATGCAGCGATTAACTCATTAATCAACGATTTAAATAAAGTGACAAGATACAGTAAAATACAAGACATAAACTTGAAAAAAACTTATTGTATGAGTAAATTTCAATCACTTATCACCTTATAATTTAAATATATCAATGTGGGTCCTTTAAAATCCGAAACTCATTTTGAAATAAAGTAATATTTCTTGACTTTCCTTGAGTGCCCCTCCTCTCTCTTATAAAAGGCCCCCACCTCTACCTTCATACCCACACCTCTCAAGCCATTGGCTCAGCCAAACCCTGTCCCTTTCATCTCTACACATCCCTCTCTTAATCATTGAAGCGTCACCTTAGGCAGAAAACTCATCAAGAAACCCTTTTGGTTCAAACCAAAGGGAGATACCAGATTTAAAGGTAATGTCTTCTCTTATGTTCTTTTGTTTTATTTTGCTTCTCCAACCCCCTAAACTCTTTTTATTCATTTAATTTGTAAGGAAATAACTATCTCCAATATACTAGGATGTTTTTATAAGAAGTATTCGAGCAACACTTACACGCACATCCGTCTAATGGTTAAAGAACATACTGTTTCTGTGGATGACGAATTACTGCCTCATGAAAAGATGATTGTTCAATATTCTTTTAACACCTTTAAAGGTGGTCATTATGATGTCACTGTATTTTATATTAGATATATATGGTATTTATGTATTCTATATACTTATTTATTTTATATTTAAAACATAACTTTATTCTTTTCATGTTGTGCAAATACGATAATTTCATATGAGGAAGTGTGGAGTACCGCCCCCTCAAGTGATGTGACTTGTTCATGCAATACATGGAATGTATAAAGAATTAAATTAATGAACATATGTGACCTATATAAAATATATATCATAATGGAATTATAATATATATTTATCTAAATTATTTTTAATTCCATTAATATGACAAAGAAATGAATGTAGCGTTCATGCGTACGTACGGCCTACCGTCTCCATGAACGGTAAATTTCATTTCTTTTTATCTCCAAATGTTATGGAATAGTATAAAATGAATATTTAATAGATATATATGATATTTAAATCATTAATACTATTCTGGAGATGATGTATTTATAACTACATGGACAATTCTTTTCAAACAAGTTCATTTTTGACTCGTGTACCAAACATCGACAAAAACATCTGATATGAACTCACATAATTAACTAATTATTATAACATTATAATATGTTATATGAATTGAATAATGAACATTAAATGTGTTCCTTAAGAAATTATAAATTGAAAAATGTTTATTATTAAGGAATATAAAGAAACGAACAAGACAAGTTGGACTTGAGGTAAGGGATCCTACCTCTCTCTTTCTTTTTAAGTACTCTTTTTTATGTAACTTACTTTAAGCTCTTCTTTATTATGTTGGGGGCTGTTATTTTATATTCATATTTCTTTAAATTTTATATTAATATGATGAGAGACCCTATTTGATCTCATCAATCCATTTCTGGAATTTTTATGTGGTGCTGTTAGGCTGCCAAATATTCATAAGGGGGTTTTCATCTCAATTTTTATTCCCGTGAGATTCATGCTGCATTTTCCACAATTTCCTTTTGTGTTGTGTATTTACTGCCCTTTATTTTAATATTTGTATAACATACTCTCATTTATGGGTATTTACATCTTCATTGTATGAATTTTCTTTCGTGGGGTGTATGTTTCGAAAGTTTCCCAAATCGGTAAGGGAACCTTTCACACTACTCTTTTTAAAAGACTTATTTTGTTATGTATGTTAATTTACATATTTTTATGATGGGATATGTTATTATATATCCTTATTGAGTTAAATTTTATTTCCATGTGATGAGATACCATTTTCTCTCTCATCAACTAATTTTATGAATTTTAAAGTGACGCAGTTAGGCTCTCGAATTTTACCAAGGGAACTTCTTAACCCAATTTCGATTTCTTTGGGTTCAACATATAGTTATTGAATATATCATCCTTTGAATATGTGTGAATTACCTTTCATTTTTTTACACTTAATATCCACTTATATTGGGTGTATTTATATTTTTAACACATAATTATGAGATTGATTTATCCTTAATTTAAGGATACCTTCTTTATAAAGGATTTCATCTCATTTTACATTTCTATTGAGACTTCATTTTTGTTATGCACCAATTCACTCTTATCTGGTGTATATACTGTCCTTTGGAATATTATATCATGAATCCCTTTATTCTCATGATATTATAATGTTCTGATTAAATGTAATTCCTCAATTATTGTATTCAAGTGTCTCTCATTTTGTTAAAAATCCTTTAACAAAAATATCATTTTAAATGTTTTAATGATTTATTATTATAAATATTTCTCATTAATATCCATGTTTTCAAAATGGTTTTAAGGATTTATTTATATGCTTATTAATGGTATAAAATTTTAAAAGATTCAAGGTGGTATGGGACACTTTGATTTAAAAATCTATTTATTAAATGTTTTAAATGGTTTTGAAAATGGTTTCTAGAATGGATTCATTATTTCAAAATCTTAAAATGTTATAATGGTATTGCAATGTGGGAAAGTTATCTTTCATTTATGCTTGAGTTATGTGATATTATTATGTTATGGTTCTTCGGCATTTTTTATGAATATGGGTGTTTCCGTGATAAACTAAGGGTGGGTGAGCCCGATATAGCTCTCCAATGCATTGGGTAACGTGAAGGAGTTAAACGATAAGTTTCTCTGAAGAAATTTAGGGAATATACTATAATGGGAATTCCAAACGTAACTATGAGGGTTACTCCCTACGTAATAATGTTATGAATTCATCAATATACCTATACGTCTTATGATTTATATGAGTTATTACTAAATCTTATGATTTAATGAGATATGTTAAAGTACTTATGTTTTATGAGTATAGTATGATTTCATTGATTATTATGTATTCATGGACTGGTGTTTTCTTTCCATATTGTTATAACCCTTACTGAGATTTTCATGCTCATCCCAAGTTTTTGTAATGATTTTCACAGGACATAAAGTTGAATTGGGTCAAGTATGGGATCAAGGAAATGTCAGGCTGTCTAAAACAAGGAACTAGACATGACTCTTTTGTTCAAGAGTTTTTATTTTGTTTAAAAAATGGAAACTGTGTAGATGTGCCTACTTTGTGATATTTGAGATGTAATAGTTATTTCCTAATTCTTTAAAACTCTAAACCTGAAAAGATCCTCAATGTTAATTATTCAATTTAATTCAAGGATTAGGATTACTCATCCACTACCACTAGTGAATATTGAAAAAAAATGTCATATGATCTAAGTAGAAAATATAATTCAACTCTTCTATGATGAGGATTGAGAAGGATAAAATCATCTAAGACTTGAAAATGATAAACAAGATAATTTATTAGAATGGATCATCATCCTACCTTTCTCAAATTATTGTTCAGCAATCATTACTTCGGATGATTATGAAATCTAAAAATAATGATGTGGTGATGAAAAATATGTTTTATGTCATGGGGAATTGAAAAACCCATGAGTTCAAGGTTGATGACGAAGGTGTTTTGAGATTTTATAAATTAATTTTCATTCCTTTAAATATAGATATAATTAAGGATCTAAGGGTTGAATCTTATAGATTTTCAATATCCATTCACCTGGGAAACATAAAAATTTATAGAGATCTCTCATAACACTATTGGTGGGAAATTATGAAGAAGGAGATTAAAAATCATATATCAATGTGCCTATTGTGTTAGCAAGTGAAGGATTAGAGGAAAAATTCAAAAGGGAAGATGATAAAATTTCTTATACCTACATGGAAATGGGAAAACATAACTATGAATTTTTCATGCATCATCATAATACATTGAAATAAAACACTACAATATGTGTTTCGGTGGTTCATTTTAAAAATAATTATCACTTTATTTCAATTTTAAACGAATTCACACTTGATCATATTGAAATGATATATAATATAGAATTTATGAGGTTGTATAGAAAACCACTATTAATTGTATATAATTGTGAAATAAGGTATACCTCAAAGTTCTAGAATATTCATTACCATGCTCTATACATTGAGTTGAAATTCAATATAGACTATGATCCCCAAACTGGTCACCAATCTAAATTAACTATCAAGGTACTTCATTATATATTTGGTTATTTCTCTATGGAATTCAAGAGAGGTTGGAAAAACATCTTCCTCTATTCATGTCCCATGATGATAACCGTTTCCACTCCAGTATACAAATGGCACCATATGGATCCCTCTATAGGAAGATATGTAGAACACATGTGTTCAAATATGAAATGGGTGAAAGATAATTTCAAATACCTTAGATAGTTCAATTATTGGTTTAAAATTTCAAGACCATTAAACAAAACATCAAAGGACTGAAGAGTCAATAGAATCGTTTTGTTGATAAATATTAATGAGACCTATAATTTTATGCTTCTCAGAAAGTTTTCCTCCATATATCTCCATATAAGAGAATCATGATACTAGGGAATAAGGGGAAGCTATGTCCAATATATATTGTCCCCTTTGATATTATTGATCAAATAAAAGTTTTTTTATATCAACTATTAGTCCAAAAAAACCTGTTCAAAGAACACTATGTGTTCCACATATCACTCTAGAGAAAATACATGGTAGATACATACTTTGTACAATATTCATTTTTGGTATACTTTGGATAAGTATATCTCTTGTGAGGAGAAACTGGTAAATATCTTGGACGATAGATAAAAAAGTAAGATTCATTAAGATAACCCACCTTGTCAAAGTAATATGGAGATACTATATGTATGAAGAGGAAACATGGGAACCTAAAAACTACAAAACAATAACAAATTTATTTTTTCATCTTAGTGTATGAAAAAAGATTTTGATGGATAAAATTATTAAGGGTGGATAAATTATTGACCCATGATATTAATGATTATTTTATAATTATAATTATTATGTTGAGTGTCTTATGTTTCATACAATAAAAATCTATACCAAATACCATGGAACTTTAATAAATTTAAAATATTCAAGTAGATTTTTGAAGAAATTAAATTACTATGAAAGGATTACAGTAACTATATTTTGAATATAGATATTTATAATACATTTATAATTTTAATTTGGAAAAATAAAATCAATTTTGGATTTCATATAAATTTTTTATATTATGATGAATTTTTATTTTTTTTCAAAAATAATTATTTTTTAGGTAAATTGTTAAAATAATGATTTTTGTAAAACGTAAAACTTTTAAAATACAATAATGAATTAAAGGTTTATTAAACCCAATAATATAAAAAATATATATTTATTAAGAATTTAAAAATACTATTCAGAATTGATAAATCAAATGTTTAATATTTATAAATTCAAGTAATATTTTTCACACAAAAAAATTCTTATATGCATATAATAAAAATTAGACTATATCATTTTTAGATATTAAATATTAAAAAAATTATTTCATATTTGAGTTCCAAATTTCAATATTAGAAAATTATTTTAGTTTTATTTTTTGATCATAAAAATAATATTAGTAAGATTGGTGTTAGTTTCTGCAATAAAGGTAAAAAAATTATACAATTAATTTATTCTATTGTATAATTTTTACTTAATCAATAAAATGGTATAATTTATACTATTACACTGATGTTATGTTTAATCATATATATATAATAATATTAAAACTCATTGAATTGGTAATCAATCCTAAATAAAATTAATTATCAAAAACTATTTAAAAGTCATTTTTCTACATAAATGTTTTTTTATATTAGATATTTTATTTTAAAAGATTATTTTAAAAAATTTATCAATTTAATTTCATTAAATGGAGATTGATTTTTGGTTCAAAATAACTTAAATTTGTAATATGGGTTACCCTATATTTTTAAATACAATATAAATTTTTAGTTAATGAGAGTGTCTCAACCAATTATCATCACATGTTAATTATTTTCCACATTGTAACCCTTTTAACATGGAAAATAGTGTCTCTATATTATTTAAAAAATAATAGTGTTCCCTAATGTACTATTTTCTATACATATAAAAGGGGATCAGTTTCACCCCTCCATAGTGACAATTACTATTCATATTTCCCTTGAACATTAACCAAAGAAACCTCTCTTGTAATTCTTTTTCTCATAATTCATCCCCTTGTCTCTAGATTTTAGTTTAAGAATTTCACTTCCAATAAACTTCTACGAGATAATAATGTCTCTAATGTAAATAATACTATCATCGTAACTTTTTATCCTTAATTAGTCTCTTCAAAATCTATTATACACATAAAAATAAAAATAATTTAGTGTCATTATTATAATGATATGTTATTACATAAATATAATAACTATTATTTATTCATATCGATTTTATAATAAAATAGAATTCATCAGTAATGCACTACATGGACTACTACCTCCACTATGTGACATCTTCTGTTTTTCATCACAATTATTCATGGATTCTCATAATGTTGTAATGAATGAATAAATAACATATATATGGTAAAGGCCGATGATTTACATACATGGAAAGTAAATTTATTTTGTGGAATAATTAATACATTATCCAAATATATTCCCAAAGACCGTATTAGTTTAGTTTCTTTGGAAACTCATAACACATTATTTTAGCTTGGTGGAAGATCTTCCACATCTCCCATTAATATCAACCCATTTATATTTCCAGCATAAAACCTTTGTTTATATATCCTTGGGGAAAGAAAATATAAGAAGGGTGTGATTAAATTATTGGTAAGGATAAACATGGAATACTTAAACATAAGAACATAAAAACATGAATATATATTTTGAATTTGAAAAATCGTGAGTCATGAAAAAACAATTTGCAGTAATTATGTCATAGATCAGAAAGGAACATTAACCATTAAATAATAGCATTAAAATAAAACATGGAATTGTGGAAAAAAATAATCACATAATATCATTTCTATAATATCCAGTACATTGCTTCAATGACCATCATATTGGACAAAGTCCATTACTGAACTGGGTTTAATTGTCGTTCAATAAATTTTTTACTCAACAAGATTTACATTTTGTCCTAGCCCTGTATTACTAAAATAGATTTACATTCCATTCAAGTAATGTCTATATCATGAGAAATAAATCTTTACTCATTGCATTAGAGGGAGATATAGGTCCCACCCATATCATAATGAAATTACTATTACAAGTTCTACAAAACATAAGGCATTCATCATAGCATAACCCATGAAATAAAATGGTTTTCTTAAACATCATTACATCATAACATAATCCACATTAAATATCATTCCATCATTAAAACAATCATATCAAAACAATAATATGGATCAAAACATAACCCTATTTATAGAGCATCATCTTATATGGAATATAATTTTGATAAATCACTTGAACTTAATTTTTGATAAAAATATCCTTTCTTTTTGAAAAACATTTTTTTTGAAAAATTCCACACAATTTTAAGATAAAATAATATAGTTGAAAATAAACATGAAATAATGTAGACAATAATTCTTGGAAATAAGGTTTCTTGAAATCGTAAAAATCTATTCATGTCGTATTTGTTAAAAAACATGTTCCTCTTACTTTTTCAATAAAAGTCAAAAAGTACCTCAAATAAAGTAACAACAAAATATTCCTTTCATATAATTTAATATAATTTCAACAAAGGGTAAAATTAACATTAAAGTTTTTTAAAAGAATATAAGTAGTATTACATAATAAGGAAAAATGGATGTGGATGATAAGTATACCCTAATAAATACTTATGAATAAACAATCTCAGATAATAATAAAATTGTAAAATTATCCCTTACATTAGGTATGAGTTCTTCTATATGTGTCTGAAACTACTGTATAGTAGGTTTAAACATATTATTAACTTGTTATATAACTATAATATTATTTATTATATCATATATGATTCACTTATTACTTTATATTACCCATTTATTTATCAATTCCATGTTAAAGCAGCGTTTTGGGTAATAATAATTTTATTTATTATACGTGTTTTTACTTGTTGTTATTGATATTTTTATGTAGATCGTGATTTACATACCATTATAATGTAAAATATGATTTATATGTCATATATATTATGTATGTAAATATATACAATAGATAGATAAATGCAATTTAATACACCATTCATGGAGGCGGAAGGTCGTACATATGAATAAATGATGTTTCTATTTATTTATTGAATTGAATGGAAGCAAGTAAATGACATATATATATATACACAAATCTCATAAAATAATTATGTCATATATTTAATTCCTATTTATTATATAGACTTTATAATAATTCTTGAATAGTTAATGTGGGGAATGAATCTCATCGCATTGTGGAGACGCTATGTCGTATGTACGCATGAGCAACGATGTCATTACCTTCATGGTTAAATAGTATGGAATTGGACGGTATATTAATAATAAAGAATAATTATCAAGTTATATTAATTATTTAAATCCATTATTCTAATCATTATACCCATCTAAATTCGGTATTGTTGAATAAAAAACTACTTCATGGCGTAGAGACGGTAAGTCGTACGTACGCATGCATGGTGATATTATTATTCATAGGATGGATAAAAGGGGGTATAAGGTTTCTCCATAATTATAATAAAATATATTCATGTAAAAGATATTTGATTTATTACTTCATTATGGAATCAAAATCTTATGATGAATTAGAAGAAGTAAATAATTTTGAAAGAGGGGATAAACCAATTACCTCTTTCTCGAGTATCTCCTTTTGGTATGCACAAAAGGACTCCATAAGATGGATTTATATCCAAATAGTTTCCTCTAGGATGATGTTATGGAAGTTGGCAGAGTTTTTGGTAAGGTTTTTTCTATGCTAAATGGATTTTGATGTGTGATTAAAAGAGAAGGAGAGGTGCCATTTAATAAGATAGGGGATGGGCACCTTTGGAAAGTCTTGAAATATGAACATATTATAAAATCATCTTTTGATAGAATGATCCCAAACTCATTTATTTAGAAGATAATATGAGTATTGTTAGAAATAATCTCATCCAATATAATGTATACTTTTTTATTTTATTTATAACCTTATCATTTTGATTTATCCTTATTTTAACTATTTAATTTTAATTGTGGTAATAATATTATAAACATTATATGGTTACAAACATTAAAATATGTGTTGTAAATTATCCATAATTGGATACTTCATGAATTTTTAAACCTTATAATTTTCACTTTGTAATTTTTAAATATTTTGATTATTTTTAAATAATTTAATAATATGATATTTTAATAAAATATCAGTATTGTCAATTTGGACACTACTCATTTATTTGACACTAAATAAAATCCACACAGAAGATAAATTCTAAAAAAAATATTCATTACACTCCCAACATTTAATATTCACCTATAAAATTAATTTTTAACATTAATTAATTCGTAAAATATTTCATTAAATATTAAAAAAATTGATATTTATTTTAATAAAATAATTTCTACATCAGTATTATGTCATCATTGATGGTAATTATTTAATATATAAAACTTATAAATAAAATCAAATGATTTATATAATTTTATTTCCTTTCTTTAGACAATTTATGTTATATTTTTTATCATGTTTATCACTACATTAAAATTATTGTACTTATAATATACAAGAGAGTGACATGTCTTCACTTTTTTTTTATTATAATTACATCACTTTCCTGGAAAAAGTTTATTAAATGAATAAGTTCTTACCCTTATGTGATATTTGTCTACTTTAATTCATCCAATATGACTTTGGAAGGTTTTAGGGTAATTTTATTACATTTATCATATTGTTAGTTAATCATATTTACCAAATTTACCTTTAACTATAGTAAATTAAAATTATCGTATTTACTATTCATTATATCCAAAATAATAAAAGTAAGATATTAACATAATTTAGACCCACTGATTCAAAATATGGAATCAATTTTTTAAAATTCAAAATATAAAAGTTGTAGTAATTAATTTAAAATTATTTCTCATTGGAAAAATGAAAAAGCGGGGTTTTAAGAAATAAAAACTATCTAAATATTTACATGTGTTTATGTCCAATTTAAATGTGAAATCACATCCAATGAACAACATAGAATTAAATGTTAAAATCATAATCTAATTAAACTTTAAAAACAATTAAAATATAATATAACTAAATAAATAAATTAGAAGAAAATGCATTTCTGAATTAAAATAAAGTATTTTTTCACTATTTAATATAATATGAATTTCATCATAAAAATACCCAAATTTAAACCAAATATAAATTTTGATATCATTATTCTATATAATAATATTATTTTGTCAAATATAATATATAAAAGTGTTAAAGAAGAAATTTAAAATGGTTGCGCTATCAAAATATGGAAAAACTGCATTTTTTTAAAATACTCTTGTATACGAAAAAATGAATTTGTCATTATATAATGTCTAGAAGATACATAAGAAAAATTTTAATGTTATATAAAATTCAAAATTTGGTTAATAATTCTCATAAACGCTAGTTTATATCCCATTAAATAGTAATATTATAATAATATATCGTAGTTTCGTGAAACTCGATATTGCGTACAATGCAGGCTGTCGACGAAGGTCGCACTTGTGTGCAACGCAACCCAAGACAATGTTGCATGTATTTAAATATTACTTTTGTGTTTCATATAACGTAATCCAAACTTTTTACTTTTATACATTAAACAAAATTTGTACTCAGTGTTGCGTGAATCGTACGCCAACTCGGTGTTGCGTGGAACAAACGACAAGTCGGGTTAGTTTGAACAGAATTTCTGACCTAGTGCATTAAAAATATAAATGATATTTTTTATTTATTTGAAAAAATGGACAATAGAAACTAAGGTTATAACATTATACCACCCCCCTTAAAATGAGTTTCACCCTCAAAATTATTTGGGGTTATAAATGGTTTACTATAGTAAGGTTTCTTTCACCCTCATAGCCTTGTCTGACGCGACAGGTTGTTGTCTGACCTACATGTTTTCCTTTTTCTAAAACTATAAAATAACAAAATTCCAGAAATAATATTAAAAAATAGTCTTAGACCATACTATCTGATTTCCAACATAGTCCATTACAACCTTTAGGCTTATGCAAAATACTCTTGTCCAAACTCACAGTACAAAATACAATTATAAGAAAGGTCATATAACAAGCATGACAATACCTTCATTTATCCCCCATATATCATAAGATATGTCTTGTTGTAAACATTCCAAACATTCTGATGACTTCATTATGCATTTTCTTGAGTCATAGTAACAACTTAAATTACCATATATCCCTGTTGAAAACATGCATGTTTCCTTATTCTAAAACTTATTGGATATATTCCTTAAGTCCTAAATGGTGGTATACTTCATCCATGACAGCATAACCCTCTTGTAAGTAACTCCATAATTAGATATCAAGGAACTGGCATCATCTAATTTACTTATTCAAATCCAAAAAATCTTTATCCAAGCATCATTTTCTTAACATAAGGGACATATTAAGGGTTATCTTTCCCTTAATCGTGTATTCTCCAAGTATATCACCTTGCCCTTAAATCATTTTTCTATCTCCTTAGAAATATTCATAAAATCCTTTCAAATAATTAATTAAAAACATATACTAAAATAGCTTATATATTTCAGGACTCATATAACATAATATTTTAAATCCAAAACATATACCCCTAAATCATCCATCTATCTTCTTAAACCATTTCTCAGGATCCAGCAAGATTTTCCTTCCTAAAATATGAATCATGTAGTCCGGTTTCTCATTCTCAAGCTTCTTAATTTTTATGTAAACAATACATGAAGAACATCACATACCTTTTACATATCATTTACAATATCTTTATCCTCAACATTATAACGAAAACTCGTACCATCGTAATGATTATCATTATGATATTTACACTTAGGAAATCGATCACCATTATTCCCATAATTTCGGCATCTAAATCATTTAATTGTTAACCATGTTCTATGTAGTTCTGGATATTTACTATAACCAGAATGAAAAGAGTGAGAAATATATATCAGAGATTAAAAACACATAAGTAAGGTAAATTAAATATCATATTTCAATCTATGATATCTTAGGTTTAATCCTTGTTTATTCTTGATTATCACAATAACTCTAGGATTGTAACATATACTTGAATTATCTTTAGGATATTCTTATAACTATTCTTATAAAAATATCTTGGGATCTCATTAATGTTTTTTCATCCTAGTTTCCAAAGGATGACTAAACATTCACTCTGATAAAAAATTTTAAAACCCAAAATTGACATACATGGAAATCACATTTCTTTGGTGGAATACATAATACATTACACAAATATATACCCAATGACCGTATTAGTTTAGGTTCTTTGGAAACATAGAACACATTCCTCTATCTTGGTGGAAAATCTTCAACATCTCCTACAACGATCTTCCCATTTAGTTTTCATATCTACAACCTTTATTTTATATATTGGGGGAATGAAAACAAAATAAGGGTGATATCAAATTATCAAAAAGGGTAAACATGGAAAACATAAACATAGTAATGTAAAAACATGAACATATATTTTTAATATAAAAAATATTCAGTCATGACACAAATCATGGAAGTACATAAGCCAACGATCATAAATGAACATTAACCATTATAAAATACCATTAGCATAAAACATGGAATTTTTAAAAACAAATAAGAACATAATATGATTTCTACAGTATCCAAGGAATTTCTTCCAAGACCATCATTGTTGACAAAGTCAATTACTGAACTGGGTTTACTTGTTGTCCGTCCATGTATTACTGAACCAGATTTACTTGTCGTTCCAGCCCTGTATTACTAAACTGGATTTAATTTCCATTAAATTCATGTCTATATAATGAGATATAAATCATTACCTAATGAATTTTATGGATATATAGGTCTCACCCATCTCATAATGAAATCATTCTTACATATTCCATAAAACATATAGCTTTCATCATAGCATAACCAAAGAAATAAAATGGGTTTCTTAAACATCATTACCTCATAACATAATCCATATAAAATATTCTTCCATCATTAAAAAATCATTTCATATTAATAATAGGTATAGAAAACCCCTATTTAATTACTTTAATCATAGATGGAATGTATTTTTGATAAAACCCTTGAACATTATTCTTGAGGAAAATATCCGTTCTTTTTCAAAAATGTTTTCTTTTCTCAAAATGCCACATGATTTTAAAGGAAAATGAATATAGTTGAAAATAAACAAGAAATAATGTAGGGGAGGCTTAATGTAATTAACATGTCATGAATCCATAAAAATAAATTCATTCCATATGAGTTAAAAATCATTCTCCTCGTACTTTTTCGAGAAAAGCCAAAAAGCAACTCAAATCAAATAACAACAACAGATTTATTTCATACCATTTAACGAAATTTCACCAGAGGGTAAAATTAACTTTAATTTTTTTTTATAATAATAGAAATAATATTTCATAATTAGGAAACATGGATATGGTTGAAAATTATACCCCAGTAAATACTTACGAATAAACAGTCTCGGATAATAATGAGATTGTAAAATTATCCCATACCTTTGGTCGGATTTCATCCACATGTCTTTCAAACTCTTTTATAGTGGGTTTAAACATATTATTAACTTGTAAAAGAACCATAATATTAGTAATTATATCATATATTATTGAGTTATGACTTTATATTACCTATTTATTTATCAATTCTATGTAAAATAAATGTTTTGCCTAATAATCATTTTATTTATCATACATGTTTTTACATGTTGTTCTTGTTATTATTACATAAATCATGAAATAAAATAAACAATAATGTAAAGAATGATTTATATATCATATATATTCAGTATATTAATATATATAATAGATAGATAAAGGAAATGGAATACACCGTTCATGGAGCTGGTAGGTCGTACGTACGCATTAACGATGTTTTTGTTTCTTTATTCAATTGAATGGATGCAAGTAAACGATATATATATATATATATATATCCAATATAATTATTATATCATATATTTCATGATTATTTATTATATATACATTATAATCATTCTTGAATGGTTAATTTTGGGAATGGTTCTCATCAAGTTGTGGAGACGATAAGGCGTACGTATGAATGAGCGACGATATCATTCCCTTGATGGTTAAATAGTATGAAATTTGATGGTATACAAATTTTAAATAATATTTATCATGTTATATAAATTATTTAAATCCATTATAATCATCATTATACCCATCCAAATTAAGTATTCTTGAATAACAAATTACACCACTGCGTGGAGATGGTATGTCGTACATACGCGTGCATGATGATATTGTCATTTGTAGGATGAATAAAAAGAGGAATAAGGTTGTAAAATAATTATAATAACATATCATAATTTATATTATATTTTATTTATTACTTTATTATATAAATAACATAAGAAGAGGACGTATAAGAATAATAGAAATTTGAATGTGGTGATAAAACAATTGCATTTTTTTCGAGTATCTTCTTTTGGTATGCACAAAAGAATTTTTGAAGATGGATTTCTGCCCAAAGAGTGTCCTCTAGGATTAATTTTGGGATTTTGAGGTGATTTGTTGAGGTTTAGTCTGAGAAAAATGGATTTGGAGTTGTGATAAAAAAAGAAGGATCGATACCTGTTTATAAGAGAGGGGAGGGGAACCTTTGGAATGTCTTGAAATATTAATTTTTTATAAATTAATTTTCAGTTGATAAATCTCCAAAACTAATTTATTTATAATATAAGACGATTATGGTTCTAAATATTCTCAAAAAAAATTTAGACATGTTTTGATTTTATTTTAAACCATATCATTTTGATTTATCCTTATTTAATATATTTAAATTTAATTTTGGTAATAAAATTCTAAATATTAAAGGGTTATAAATATTTTCTTATGTGTCTTAAATTTACAATAATTGGATAATTTAAGTATTTATAGACATTATAATTTTCAATTTTTCCTTTTTAAATATTTTTTTGATTTTTAAATAATTTAATAATATGTTATTTTTATGAAATATCAATATTGTCATTTTTCACACTATTCATTTATTTGATTTTAAATAAAATCTACACTGAAGATAAATTCATAAAAAATTAAATAATACACTTAAAACTTGTCATACTAACCTATAAAAAAATTTTAGCGCATAAATTAGTTCATATTATATTTCTTTTAATATTTTTAAAACCATTTATTTGATATCTTTTTAAAACATAATATCTACAACACTATTGTATCTTTATTATTGGTAATTATATAATATCTAAAAATTATAAATAAATTCACATGATGTATAAAATTTTATATGATTTCTGGATACTATTTATGTTATAAGATTTATCATGTTTATCATAAAATTAAAATTATTATACTTATAATATATAAGAGAGTGACATGTTGTCACTTTCTTTTGTTTTAATTATAATTACACCACTTTCATGGGAAAAAGTCCATTAAATGAGTAAATTACAATCCTTATGTGATATTGGACTACATTAATTCATCCAATATTATTTTTTCAGGTCTTATCCTAATTTTATTTTCTTTGTAATATTGTTAGTTACACTAATTTACTCAATTTACCGGTTACTATAGTAAATATAAATTATCATAGTTATTATTCATAATATCGAAAAAATAAGAGTATCCTATTAACATAATATTGAACCACTTATTCTAAATATGAAATCCATTTTTTAAAATTCAAAAAATAAAATTTTCCGTAATCAATTTAATATTAATTCCCGTTGTCAAAACCAGAAAACAGGTATTTAAGAAGTAAAAACTATCAAAAGATTGACATGTGTGTATATCCAATTTAAATGTGAAATTACATCCAATTATCAACATTTGATTAAATTATAAAAACATAATCCAATTAATCGTTAAAAAAATTATAAAAACAATCTAACTTTATATATAACGTAGATGAAAAGGCAGCTTTGAATTAAAATATGGTATTTTTTACTATTCATTAAAATATGAATTTCATCAAAAAAAGTTACCAAAACATAAACAAAGGTAAATTTTGATGTCATGGTTCAAAATAAGAATTTTATTTTTTCAAATAAAATATATAAATGTATTAAAAATTAAATTTAAAATGGGTGTTCCATCAAAAGGCAGCAAAACTACATTTTTTTAGCAATACATATTTTATCTGAAAAAATGTATTTGCTCTTATATCCTGGCTTGAAATTACATTATATCAATTTTATTGTTATATGAAATTCCATATGTGGTTAATAATATTCATTATTTCTAGTTTATATCTCCTTAAATAATAAAAAATTTATAATATATCGTTGTTTAGTGATAACCTTGGAATGTACATAAGAATGGGGTGATCAATAAATCCAAGTAAAGGAATAATAAAAAATATCATGATGAAAGTAAAAAAAATCGAGTAAATAAGAATATAAGGGTGTTATTAAATGGGTGAGAATCATAAACATGACCATCGAAGAATAATATAATATGATAGAGAGGAAACATAATAGTTTGGAAACAATATAAAACATGACATAATAAACATAATTCAAGGCTAAACATAGATAAATAATAACATAATGTGAATAGGATAACCTCATGTGCACCACACTTGGTATATCATGAGATAAAAACATGATAGAATTCATTTTAGGGAAATAATTTAGTGTACATCCATCACATTTATATCATGTACATTCATTTGTGCACCACATAGATTCTACATCATAATAACGCCACTCATCACTTTTAAATCCAATGATTATGGAGTGTGGGTTATATACATTTAATTCTAAAATAAATGGAGGATATTTATATCTACATCAATACATTTGATAGGAAGTGATAATGGGTGTTCACTACACAAATTTTTGACATGAAAATTAGTAGGATAATTATCATAACATAATGGTGGTATAGAAAGAGGAGATGGAGAGGATACCTTACATTGAGAAGACTCTTCTAAAATATTTGAACGATCTTACTATTATATAGGGAAATATATAAGGGATTTAGAGAGGGATATGGAGACTAACATCATGATCAATGAATTTTCAATGAAGAGTAGTAGGATGTTGGGTTGGTATTTAGAGAAAAAGTGAGGGGAATTATTTTTAATTTATAAACCCAGGTTTTTGACTCTATATAAAAAATTATTCAAAACCACCAACCTTTCCATGGGTTTTGGAAATGTGGAGGTGTTTTCAATCATTTAAATTTACAATAACCAAAATCATTAAAATAATAAAATTGGTGATGTGGAAGTGACTCATGTTCAAAATGAATTGATTTTAAATCCTTAAAATATTATATAGACTTTCGAGTATTAATAAATAGATTATAAAATTAATCAACTAACATAAAAAATTGATTATTTTGAACTGAAATAATATATTTGGTCTCATATTCCATTAATAGTATTTATTACATCACTTTTTTCTTTTATGAAGTCATAATAAAAATCGATTATTTATATAGTATTTAATTTTCATTAAAAAATTCTATTTTCTGTGAAAATTATTATAAAACACCATCGGATTATTTCACCATGTTGATTTAAAAAATGATATTTATTATACCAAAATATTATTAAAAATATGATAATATACTCATTAAAATAAAAATACTTATTAATGGGAAAATATGGATTTTTACGACACTAACACATTTCTATCCTTTATAAATATTAAATTGGACTTAATGAAATTATATTAATATTTATTTTCAATTAAATATTTTTATATTTATATTTAATTAAAATAAAATTTATTTAAAAAATTATTTACATTTTCATAAAATTGACTTAATTGGAAATATTTATTTCCCAAATACAAAATTATTTATTTCATTATATCAAAATATGATTTGTATAAAAAAAATTATATAAAAATTGTAGATAAAAAATAATTAGTATATCATTTAAATGATAATTTAACAAGTATTACTACTATGGTGTAGAAACATGATCCCTTATTACAGTAGTGTACACCCTAAGGATTAGTTGTGGGATTGTGACACTTTATTTGGATGGTTTGGTTAACTTGGTTTGGTAATGCTCTTAACAAACTTGAACATATCCCATAATAGTTTATATTTTGCCTTAGTTTTTTAATCTCATCTTAGGCATGGTTAAGGGTAATTCTTAGTGATGTAATCTCCCTCAAAAACTCTAATAAATGGGATTCAGAGTGTATGATCATAATTTTCAAGGCCATCACTTATTTTTTATATTTTAATTAGATTTTATCATAACCCTTAATATATATTAATCATGATGATAAATTCACATTGGATATATCATTAATACGTATGATGATTCACCATCTTATAAATCAGAAATTGTATATCAGTCAAAAATAAGATAAATAGTGCATTTGTTTCCTATAACTACATTACATAATAATGAATTATTAATTTAAAAGGTAATTTCATTTATAAAAGTCACGATTGTTACATTATTCCCCCCTTTTGAAATTACCATACTTAAATTTCATTTCAAACAATACAATATATTATGGTACTTCTATTTAATCACCTCTTATGATTCCCATGTTGCTTCCTCAAATATATGGTTTTGAAAGATAAATTTGACTTGGTGAGTTGTCTTGTTTCATAAAACATTTTCTCTACAATCTATGATCTTAACTAGCCACTCCTTTTATCAAAGATAATTCTTCAAGGGTACCACATCTCGATTCAATACATATGATGGGTCTCGTATGTACTTCCCAAAGTGGGATAAATGTGACACATCATATACTTGAGATGGGAAAGATAGGAATTCTATTCGATAATACATGGATCTGATGTGATCAAGTATCTCAAAGGGGACAATGTATCTAAGGATGTAATTTCCCATTATCCCAAACCTCATTTTCATCATCCACAATGATATATGAAGGAACACATTATCTCTGGCCTCAAACTATAGGTCATATTGAATATTACCTACATAGATTTTAAATCTACTCTGTATGGATATGATATGATATTGAATAGTTTGATCCATATCTTTCATCTCATAGAAAATATTTAGTCTCATCAGCTTCCTTTATACAACTTCATCCTACTATGTTAGAGAATGAAACCTCTTACCATATAGAGCCTCCTAAGGTTCCATTTTAATGATAGAATAAAATTTATTTATATATGATAACTCCACTAGGATAATTTTTCAATCTCAACATCCTTTGAAATGCATTGACCATGATCTTGAGATGTCCTTTAGATTTTAAAATTTTCCCTCTAACATCCCATCCAGCTAAGGGAGATAAGATGTATTGAAACTCATCAATGTATGCAACACTTCCTGAATGATTCTCCAAAACCATAACATAGACCTCAAATATTGATAAAAAACAATGAATCTTGGTAGTCCATATAATCTTAAAAATACTATTTATATATCAGAATGAGTTATTCAAGAGAGGAATCTTCCTTTTTATTATTGAAATTCACTAACTTTATAAGTATATCGACTAACATCTTGATGGAATTATAGACAATAGATGTCTTGGGGATTCATATGAATAAATCTATAGTCTTGTTTTCCCATTTTCATGCATTTATAGAAAATGGTTGCATCATACCCTTAAAATTGTTTCATTTACCCTTTAATTTTTTTATATAAAGCATCAAGGTAGTAATTCTTCAATCTCCCTATTTATGTTTTCCCACCATAATTTTTCTCCAAATATCTATACATCATAGTGCTTCAAGGAAGTATAGGAAATTTAGAGTCATTCTCATCACTTATAAGTTCCCTACTTAGTTTTGGTTATTATGGGACACATATATGGGTTCCAAACCTTATAAATCAATCATTAGTAAAGATGAATTCCAGAATAATTTGTACTTTTCTATGTAGCTGCTCAATATTTTTTCCTCTTTGATCTTTTAAATGATGGATGGTTGAGAAGTTATTTGATCAAGGTAGGATCAAGATTTTATTATAATTACCATTCCAATCCCTTTAATGTACATGAATACTGGATAAATTTAAATCCATATCATGGATAGGGTTACAAGATCATTTCTACTCAAATAACCTACCACATGTTCTACTTTCCTGGGATGGTAATGGATTTGACAATCATTATCTTTAATCAACTCTGACCACATTCATTGGAAAATTTTGATCTCATTTTTCATAAATATATAAATGAAGCTTTTATCATTTTTATATATGTCACACATTTACCACTATAGATAACTTCTCATAATCCTTAACATGAAGATCACTGAATTCTAGATCATGGATCAAGTATTTCTACTGAGGGATATTTAATTGAGGAGAGGTCTAGCCTATCACTTTATTATCATACAAGAGTACAAAATCCAATCTCTTTTCTGATGAATCATTTTAGATCCCAAATCATTCCCCACTAGTTGGTAATGTGATGACAGGTTATGTTATTATCATCTTATTTAACTCTGTAAATATCTTCTCATATTCTTCAGTCTAGAAAAACATCACTTTATTCTACGTTTTCATTGTTAGTTTGTTTGAAAATCATGATACTTTTCTCCGAAATTGAAAATAACACCTAGAGAATATAATAAAATTATAGATCTTCATCAAAGATGATGGTTTAGTCTATCATTTAATTTAATTTATTTTTTATGGATCCATAAATATTCCTTTTTTTGTGATAACTTTCATTTGTAGTGTTACATTCTCCATCAGAAATTCCTATTTATGGTACTTCACATATAATCTTTCTTTGATAAAGTCTGTATTACGTCATTAAATTCTTCTCATGTTCCTCATTGATTGTTTAGGTTGATAATAATATAGTCTCTAACAATTTCCATAAATGTTTTGATCTAACACCTCAAGACAATATTCATTATTTCAATGATGATTTTTGGAGAATTAGTGTGTCCAAATAGAATCACTAGAAACTTATAGTTCTTGTACCTTATGTGAATATCAATCTTAAGTGAACCCTCCTTCTACACCATTACATTATAATATCCTGATTGAAGATACACCTTAAAGAAGTATCAGGTTATATGTATCTAATTGATTAAGTAAACAATATTTGGTATAGGATACATATTCTTTATAATGATCACATTGAGCACATGATAATCAATGAAATGTTGAATTTAATCATCCTTCTTTTTAAGAAAAATAACCACTTAACCCCATGGTGAAGAACTCGATAATATAATCTAATTATCCCAATTCTCATTTATCTACCTCTTCATCTCTTTAACTATAACTATGTACATTCTGAATTAGAGTCTTAGATATTAGAAAAAACCAGGTTATGCGTTTAATTGATAAATCAACCTCTCAAATGGGAATAATACAATGATGTTATTTGCGAAACACAACAATTAATTTCATCAGAATGGAAATGTCATCATGGATTATATTATCCTTAGTATTAGTCATTTGTGATTGATAATTTTTCTCATAAATAATAATTATCCATTCTTATGATGATGATTCCTAAGGATATTCATCCTCCTCCTTTCACTTGTATTAAATAAAGAGAAATATTTTTGATATAGATGGGGTTATTCTTCAATTATATATGTATATTATCTCAATGAAATGAAATCCAATCCATACACAAAATATCACCATATTCCAATAATGAGATTATCATTATGTTCACTGGGAAATTTAACCAATAAATTTTGATAAGGGATGATTTATAGGCATGGGAAGTGTTAATTCTCACCTTTTATACCATTATTAATATGTGTACTTCCATTTTTTGAGGTGGTGTTTGAATAGATATACTAAAAATTCTAGATATGAAAAAATTCATAGAACCATAGTAAAATTGTAAATTTCAACTTCATGAATAGATGATAAAAATTTCATTTTACTATTTAATTTTTTATCTAATCATTTACATAAAAATATAAATAAGGATAAAAATTTTCAAATTATTAAACATAGAAATGGGAAAATATTATAATTGATGGGATAACTTATAAATGACGTATATTCCAAAAACTATGAATTTAATTGTTTGAATTTATGTTATCCGTTGTCTATTTCCGAACAAAATATTTTGTAGGAAACTTTCTTCCCTTAATAATTTTTTAACGGGATTTTGAAATTACTAGAGCATATCCCCCGTGAGTGTCAAAACAAATTTGTCAAAGGGACTCTTTATTAGGCATTTTACGATGAGTGATTTAATACCCAAGAAACCTTGTTTGTGTTATTAACACTTGGTACAACTATGGTAGATTCACATGAGCACAAATATTTTATTACTTGGAAACCACATAAAATATACTTTACCAAAAATTAGGGATGTTTTCCTTTTTTGTCACATCCCTTGGAATTTCACTAATATTTTATAATCGTAATTCCAAAAAATTACTAGACATTCCTCTGATACCAACTATTATAACCCATGTAATTTATACACTTTATACCAAGATTTATTATATAAAGACACACATAATACAATCCCATAAAATCACAAGGCCTGTTGAATTTATGAAATTAGATAAATGAAATAATATAATGAAATATAGACATTATACTATTATTTAAAAACTCCACAACCAGCACTTGAAATCCATTTACCCTTTAATACAACATAGTATAACCACGGGGCATCAACAAGATATTGGTTAGACATAAATCCTAGTAATGTAATAATCAAATAATAACATGATGAAAGTAAATACATGTGAGTCAAGAGGCATATCAATATCACATAAAAGGTTTGACAATCATAAACATTAACATCAAATCAGGATTTAATATGGTAACGTCAAGACAACATAATAATGTGGAAACAACATAGATCATGAAATTATAAAAATAAATCAAATATAATGCTTGATATATCATAACATAGTGTAGTATATGTAACCTCTCATGCACTATACATTGAATCTGATGAGATAAATACATTAACTAATGCAATAGGGGGAAACAAAATTTTCCCCCATCACATTCATATCATGTTGAAGCATTTGTGTTCCCTATAGATCATAGCACATATGATCACCTTACATCAATTTTAAATTCCATAATTAAGGGGTATGAGAAATATAAATGGATGTCCCTAATTAATGAATGATAGTTTTACATAGGTGAATACATTGGAGATTAAATGGGTTTGGGTATTCACTACACAAATTTTGGGCATGGAAAATCAACAGACGATTTTGGCTATATTATAACGACCCGTACTTTACATACATTGTTAATACTTAAAAATTGAAGCATAATTATTACAACATATATCAAAAACCATGAAAGGACCGTATAGGTATTGTGTCTTTAGAAACTGGGAAACATAAACAACTGGTTCATAAAGCGTCTACATTGTCTCCCATTTATTTCATCATATCTATAGTACCTTTTGGCATATCTTACTTAATAGGCTTCTTCCTGGCCTGGGGAAAGAAAACATACAAAAGGGTGAGATAAAATGCTCAGTAAGGGTAAACAAAAGAAATATCAATCACATCATATTCATAAGAACATAACATTTTGGAAATCTTAACCTGCAAAAGAGAGCATAATTTCATAAGATGGGATAAATCATAGTAGTGAAATGAAATCCCAATAATCACAACATAAAACTTGAATCTTTTTGGCATACACACATAATCATAGAGAATCATTTCTTATTAGTCAAGACTCATTGCAAAGACTATCTTAGTGGACAAAGTCAATTTCTGAACCGAGTTCACTCCTCGTTTCAGTCCTGTTTCACTGAACTGGTTTAACCTGCCATTCCAGCCTTGTCTATCTCATGAGATATAAAATCTTTACCCAATTCATTGGAGGGAGATATAGGTCCCACCCATCCCATAATGATACCATTCTTATGTGTGCCACAAAATCATAAATCATACATCATTGCATAACCCATGTAGTAAAAATGGGATTCTTAAACAACATGACATCATAAAACAATTCATATAAGACAAAGGAATTCATAAAAATAATTCCATCACAACATAATCAAATCAATGTAATAATAGTAATAGAAATAGAACCCTATATTATCATAGATGGAAGATAATTTTGATAAAGCACTTGAACTCCAATCTTGAGGAAAATATCCTTTCTACTTCAAAAACATTTTCCTTTCATTAACATGTCATATAATTTTAAAATAAAAGAAGTTGATTAAAAATAAACATGAAAACTTTTAGAGGAAGATTCTTGGAAATAATGTTTTAAAAATCCATTCATGCCGTATATGTTAAAAAAAACATTCTTCTCGTACTTTTGTCGAAAAAGTCAAAAAGTACCTCGTAAAAAAACGTCAAAATATTCCTTTCATATCATTTACTAAAAACTCACCGAAGGGTAAAATTGGACTTAAAAAATTGTAGGTGGATGGAACAATATTAAATATTGAGTAAACATGGATGTGGATGATAAAATGCACCCCAGTAAATTCTGAAGTATAAATAATCTCGGATAAAAATTGAGATTGCGAGATTTTCCCTTACCTTATGTCTGATTTGCTTCGTAAGTGTCCGAAACTCATGTATAATTATTTAAATAATGTTATTGACTTATTCCTGAATCATAAATACTGTTATGATATCATATATGGTCATATTATTAACTTCTAATTAGAAATATTTCATTACTACTTGTTATTCAGGTGTTTATTACTTTTTGTTCTTATGCGTGTTTGTCGAATAAATTATTATTCTTTTCTTTAGGATATAGATAACTCATTTACAGAGTGGTATTAGTGTAATATATATCATATTCATTCATTCAATTCATTTATATAATCATTATTCAATGAAGATCATGTAGAAAGAATCTCAACACATCGTGGAGACGGTATTCCGTACGTACGCACGAGCGATGATATCGTTCCCATGATCGTGGAATTGTATTGGAGTGTATGTATACTATTTCAGAATCAATAAAACATTAAAATAATCATATATATACATTACTATCACCCTTATACCCATCCAAGTAAGGTGGTGGTGGAAAATAGATTACATCACGGTGTGGAGACGGTGTTTCGTACGTACACACGCGCGGTGATTTTCTTTTTCGTAGGATGGATAAGAGTTGAAATAGGGTTTTTTCATATTTATAATAACATATCAGTATATGAGTGATACTGATGTTATTACCACATAATGAAACAACTACAGAAGAGGGAGTAAAATAAGAATGGAACATGAAGAAAACGGTAGAAAGTATTACCACTTTCTCGAAGTGCCTCCTTTAAACTTTCTCTTAAGGCACTAGAGTTGGTCTTTTGATAAGACCAGTACCTCTAGTTGGTTTCAAAGGAAGTGGGGAAGTGAAATTGGTAGGGGTTGGCCTTGATTGAAGGCTCAAATTTGTGTGAGGAAGAGAGGAAGGAGGTTCCCTTTTATAAGGGAGGAGAGGGGAACCTTTAGAAATATAAGAAATATTAGTTTATATTAAATCCCAAACCAACTTAAAAACTTCAAAAATGACTCATATCAGAAGATTAGATGAGATAGGGTTGTAATTTCATCAACCAATAAAATTTAGACATGTTAGGAATTTATTTTAAACATTATCAACTTGATTTATCCTTATTTATCAATTTAATTTTATTTGTGGTAATAATATTCTAAATTTTAAATAATTATAAATAATTACATATGTGTTGTGAATTTTCCATAATTTGAAACTTTCTGACATTATCGACCATATAAATTTTAATTTATAATTTTTAAATATTTTTTTGATTTTTAAACAATTTTATAATATGTTATTTTTATAAAATAACAATAGTGTCAATTTTGACACTATTCATTTATTTGAATTTAAATAAAATATATGAAGAAGATATGTTCAAACTAAAACCATTAATAGATTCATAAATTGTCATATGTATCTATAAAATTAGTTTGGAACATTAAATAGTTCATATAATATTTATTGTAATATTTTTAAAACAATTTATTTGATATTTTAATTAATAATATAAAATCAACATCACTATTGTGTCATTATTAATGATTATTATATAATCCCTAAAAATTATAAATAAATTTTTATGATGTAGATAATTTTATTATATTTCTGGATACGATTCATGTTCGATGTTTCATTAATTTTATCACCAAATTAATATTTTTATACTTATAAGATTTAAGAAAGTGACATGTAGTCACATTCTTTGGTTTTAATAAGAATTAAATTATTTTCATGGAAAAAAGTTCATTAAATGAATCTAATCCGACCCTTATGTGATATGGGTAGACTTTTAGTCATCCAATAAGATTTTGGCAGGTGTTAGGGTAATTTTATAATCTTATATTTACCCTTAATTACCTGATTTACCTTTAACTATGGTAAAAAAATATTACCGTAGTTACTATTCATAATGCCCAAAAATGAAAAGTATCCTATTAACATAATGTGGACCCACTTATTCTGAATATGGAATCCATTTTTCAAAATTCCAAACATTTAAGTTGCAGTAATTAATTTAAAATAAATCTCGTTGTTAAGAAAATGGGTTTTAGAAGTTAAAACATTTCCAAAGATTGAAATGTTTTTACCTATGAATTCAATGTGAAATTAATGCTAATGACATACATTATATTAAATGGTAAAAATATATTCTATTTATAATTTAAAACCATTCAATAATATAATTTATCCATATAAATTTTCTCAATGAAAAATAGTTGTTTTTAAATAAAAATTAGGGTATTTTTACTATTCATCAAAATATGAAAGTTATCAGAAAAATATCAAAAATTTATCAAAAGTAAATTTTTATTACCATATTCAAAAGAAGAATTATATTTTGTAAAATTGAACTTATAAACATGTCAAAAACTAGATTTAATGTGGGTGCGCCATCAAAAGGCGGTAAAACTGTATTTTTTGAAAAATATTTTTTTTATCAAAAAAATGGATTTTGATTTTATACCTCATTCTAGAAAATCTATAAGTTGA
Source organism: Viscum album (assembly GCA_963277665.1). Lineage (NCBI taxonomy): Eukaryota > Viridiplantae > Streptophyta > Magnoliopsida > Santalales > Viscaceae > Viscum > Viscum album. The sequence goes on from OY728165.1 coordinate 1,830,819,344, forward strand.
ATTAAATTGTTATAAAATTCAAAATTCAGTTAGTACTATTCATAATGGCTATTTTTAATAATATTTTAATATCATATCGTTGTTTAGTGAAACTCGGTATTGCGTACGACGCAAGCTATCGAGGAAGGCCGCAGTTGCGTGTAAAGAAAGCCAAGCTAGTGTTGTGTGTAGTGAATGATTCCGTTGATGATTTATATAACATAAAAACAAAATATTTCTCATAAAAGTCTTGGGTGTTACATTCTACCCCCCTTAAAATGAATTCTGCCCTCGAAATTTGTCACTTTGTAACAAACAGATGAGGATACCTCTCCCTCGTCATATCCTCAAGCTCCCATGTAGCTTCCTCTAATTGGTGGTTCCTCCATAAAACTTTAACCAAGCTAGTGGTCATGTTTCATAGGACTTTTTCGCTATGATCCAGAATCTCTATCGTCTGTTCTTCATAAGAAAGATCTTGCTCCAGTGGTACAACTTCTAAGCTAAGTACATGTGAAGGATCAGGTATGTACATTCTCAGGAGAGATACATGGAACACATCGTGTACTTGAGAGAGATTTGGTGGAAGCACCAATCGGTAAGCTACCTTCCCAACACGATCCAGTATTTCGAAAGGACCTATATATCTAGGGATCAACTTCCCCTTCTTTCCAAATCTCATGACCCTCTTCCAGGGAGATATTTGTAAGAACACTTTATCACCCACTTCAAACTCTAGGTCTTTTCTTCGGTTGTCAGCATATATTTTCTGTCGACTCTGAGATACTCTTATGTGTTGTTGAATAGATCTGACCTTTTCTGCCATTTAATCAACGAGATTAGGTCCTAATATCTTTCTTCCCCCAACTTCATCCCAACAAGTTGGAGTCCTGCATTTCATTCCATAGAGAGCTTCATAAGGAGACATCTGAATACTGGAGTGAAAGCTATTATTATAAGAAAATTCGACCAAAGGTAGGTGTTGATCCCTACCACATTTGAAATCCATAGAGAAAGCTCTCAACATATCTTCTAAAGTTTCAATTGTTCTCTCAGACTGACCGTCTATCTGAGGATGATAAGCAGTATTGAAACTCAACTCTGTATCCAGAGTATGATGAAGACTTCGCCAGAACTTCAAGGTAAATCTTGGATCCCAATTAGATATAATTGAAAGTGGTACTCCATGCAATCTTACCACATCCTTTACATATATCCTGGAAAGATGATCTAGAGATAAATCCTCTCTAATAGCGATGAAGTGTGCAGACTTTGTAAGACGATAAACTATGACCCAGATAGCATTATTTCCTTTGGATGTTTTAGGAAGTCATGTGACAAAGTCCATAGTGATGTTTTCCCATTTCCATTTGGGTAAGGGTAATTGTTGTAACATCCCCTTAGTATTTTGTCTCTTAGCTTTAACTTGCTGACAAACCAAGCATCGAGAGACATATTCATCAACATCTCTTTTCATGTCATCCCACCAAAAGTACTCTTTCAGGTCCCTATACATCTCCGTGCTTCCATGATGAATAAAAAATGAAGAACTATGAGCCTCATCCAGCAGCTCCTTTAATTCGGGGATGGGAGGAACACAAACCCGATTCCTGAACATTATTATCCCATCACAATCAACGTTGAATTCCGGAACATTTCTCACCTTCTTTTGTAACTCTACATCTTCTTTCTGTGCCTCTTTAATCTTCACATGTATAGATGGTTGAACATTTATTTGATAAAGTTACGATTTTACCCCTTCCATTATAATTCCAAGATCCATCCTTTGTAAATCCTTAAATATTGGATCTTTTGTGATCCTCATCATGGATAAACTGGCATGGTCTTGTTGACTTAATGCATCTTCCACCTTGTTTTCTTTCCCAGGGTGGTAATTAATTGAGCAGTCGTAATCCTTAATCAGCTCCAACCATCTTCTTTGACGCATATTCAGCACCTTTTGTGTAAAAATATACTTTAAAATTTTATTATTAGTATAAATATCAAACCTTTCACAATAAAGGTAATGCCTCCAAATCTTTAATGCAACGATTACCAGAGCTAACTCCAAATCATGAGTTGGGTAATTTTGCTCATGGATTTTCAACTGTCGTGAGGCATAAGCTATAACCATATCATTTTGCATGAGAACACATCCCAATCCCTTCTTGGATGCATCACTATAGATCACAAACCTTTCTCCTCTACAAGGAAGTGTGAGTACAGGTGCACTGGATAACCTTCTTTTCAACTCCTTGAAATTCTCTTCACATTCGTCCGTCCACACGAACTTAACTCCTTTTTGAGTCAACCTGGTGAGTGGATTATATAATCGTGAAAAATCTTTCACAAAACGTTGATAATATCAAGCCAAACCAAGAAAACTTCGGATATTAGTTACTTTTGTTGGTCTCGACCATATTTCGATAACCTCTATTTTTGCTGGATCCAGAGATATCCCCTCTTTTGAGATTATGTGACCCAAAAATGCAACTTTTTGTAACCAAAATTCACACTTGGTAAATTTGGCATAAAGCTTCGCCTTTCTTAGGTTCTTCTATATAAATCTCAAGTGATCTTCATGTTCTTCCTTGCTCTTTGAATAGACAAGAATATCATATATAAAGACTACCACAAATTGATCAAGGTAGTCTCTATAGACTCTATTCATCAGATCCATGAAGATAGCAGGGGCATTAGTAAGACCAAACAGCATCCCTATAAATTCATAGTGTCCATACCTTATCAGAAAATCCGTCTTTGGTATATCCTCCCTTTTGACCCTTAATTGATGATACCCTGAATGAAGATCAATCTTGGAAAAGTATTGAGTTCCGCGTAGTTGGTCAAATAGGTCATAAATGCGTGGGAGAGGATATTTGTTCTTGATAGTGACCTTGTTATGTTCTCGATAATCAATGCAGAGTCTCATTTATCCATCATTCTTCTTAACAAACAGAACAGGTGCTCCCCAAGGTGATGCACTAGGGCGTATGAATCCCTTATCAATATTCTCTTGGAGTTGCTTCTTCAATTCCTGCAACTCAATTGGGGCCATTCTATAAGGTGTCTTTGAAATAGGCAAAGCACCCGGTACGAGTTCTATTGAAAACTCAACTTCACGATTTGGTGGAAGACCCGACAATTCCTCCGGAAAGACATCATAAAACTCCCGTACAATGGGAATATTCTAAATTGTGAGTTTCTCACCAACCATTTGAGATAAATAACCTTCATTAAGTGGAATCAAGACCCATAAGATGGAAGAAATTTCTACAGGAAGGTTATGTTCATCCTTGCATCGATAGATAACTAACCTTCATTTGTGTAATACAATTTCTTTTATGAGTATTTACATCAATGATTTATTGTCCTTCTTTCATGGGGTGTATGTTTTGAATTATACCCAAGTCGGTAAGGGAACCTTTCACCCTCCTCTTTTTTAAAAGACTTTTTTTGTTGGGTATTTTAATTTACATATCGTTATGTTGGGATATGTTCTCATATATCCTTATTGATGTAAATTTTATGTCCAAGTGATGAGATACTCTTTTTATCTCTGATCAACTCTTTTTGATGTGATGATGTTAGGCTGTCAAGGGAACTTTTTAACCCAATTTCGATTTCTTTGGGTTCAACATGTAGTCATTGAATATGTCATCCATTGAATATGTGTGAATGACCTTTTATTGTTTTACACTTAATATCCACTTATATTGGGTGTATTTATATTTGTCACACATATTTTTGAGATTGATTTGTCCTTAATTTAAGGATACCTTCTTTATAAGAGATTTCATCACATTTGACATTTCTATTGAGGGTTCATTGTTGTTATGCACCAATTCACTCTTATATGGTGTATATACTGTCCTTTGGAGTATTATATCATGAATCCATTTATTCTCATGATATTATAAAGTTTTGACTAAATGTTATTCCTCAACTATTGTATTCAAGTGTCTCTAGTTTTGGTAAAACCCCTTTAACCAAAATATCGTTTTAAATGTTTTAATTATTTTTTCTTATTAATATCCATGTTTTCAAAATGGTTTTAAGGATTTATTTATATGGATATTAATGGTTTAAAATTTTAAGCTTCAAGGTGGAATGGGACACTTTGATTCAAAAATATCTTTATTAAATGTTTTAAATGGTTTTGGAAATGGTTTCTTTTTGAATGGATTCAATATTTCAATATACTAAAATGTTATATTGTGATTGAAATGTGGAAATGTTATGTTTCCTTTATTCATGTTTTATGTGTCACATTTATGTTATGGTTCTTGGGAATCGTTATGAAAACGGGTGGTTCCGTGATAAACTAAGGGCGGGTGAGCCCGTTATAGCTCTCCAATGCATTGGGTAACGCGAAGGAGTGAAACGTTAAGGTTTCTCCAAAGAGATTTAGGGAATATACTGTGATGGGTATTCCAAACGTAACCAAGAGGGTTACTCCCCACGTAAAAATGTTATGAATGCCTCATGTTACCTTTATGTCATATGTTTTCTATGATTTATTCATGGTTTGATGAGGTATGTTAAAGTGCCTATGTTTTATGGGTAAAGTATGATTTCATTCTTATGTATATATGAACTCATGTTTCCTTTCCATATTTTTATAACCCTTGCTGAGCTTTTTATGCTCATCCGAAGATTTTGAAATGTTTTTCACAGGTCAAGGGAAAGGTACATGATGTGATGATAGTGTCAAGGATGTTTCAAGAAAGAATCTGTGTTATATTTTAAATATGTTTCTGTTGATGGGAAGAATGAATACTGTCTTTTATGTAACCACTTTTTTTAAATGTGGAATGTAATGCAAGTTTCATGATCTAATTCTCTAAATCTCTAAACCTGAAAAGATCCTCAATGCGTAATCTTGTAATAACTCAAGATTAAGTAAGGTTTAAAGCTGGGGCCTTATAGTTGGTATCAAAGGTCGGTTTAGATAAATTTAGAGGTTAGGGTATTCTTTAAGCATAAGTGACATTACCATAATGGTTAGGATTTCAGAAAGAGTCCTAGTTTTAGATAAAGTGAATGAGTAAGTGTATCTTAGTGTTTAGCTTCCTCATTAGTACATGATGGTTTTGTTGATATACTCACACTGACCTTTTTGGTTTTAGTAAATGGCTGGATCTAGCAGGCACCAAAGTGACAATGGGTTTCAAGGAAACTGTGGTGGTTCTCTGATTAAGATACTGGATGAGATGGGGGATTCAATGAGGAATCTCATAGTTGTTCTAAACAAACTATCAAGGAGTCATGATCAACCACTTCAACCTTGGTGATTTCTCTAATGCATCCTGTATGAGATGTCCAACTCGATGTGGAAATTCAGGTAATAATTATTAAGGTAACCATTAGGGTTTATATGATCCTTACTTTTTAGGTAATTGTGGGTTACTCTATGATATGATGGAAAATGAAAGGAATGAGATAAACTTGAGGTTAAAATATGTTATGATTATTATTGAAGATTTTATCTCATTTTGGGGAATGTTTTAAGAATTATATAGTTTTGGAAAAAGGACAACACGCAGACCGTGTGACATCCCGTCGCATCGGACAAAGCTACGGGAATCGAACCCACAACCAAAGTGCGACTGGTATTTATCGCCTACCACTGGACTACGTGAAGTCCCTGGTTAGTTTGAATGATTCTTTCTGGTTATATGATTTTATGAATTAGGAGTAAGATGATTTTTGGTTATTTATGAAAATGATTAACCTATCATGGAGGATATGTGATTTGGTTAATTACTTTTCAATACGGGACTTTAGGAGAAACTGATGTTGTTTGGAGATAAATGTTACGATTTAACTTGGTAGACTATGTGACTAAATCCTTCAAATATTTGGGTTTCAATCTTAGATTGGTTTACTTTGAGGAATTTTTATGGACAAATTTGTTTATCGGATGGTCCTCATTGAACTTTGGATTTTGTTGGACAAATTTTGGAGATTAAGAATAGATTTTCTTTTTATAAAGGGTTATCCTTTTCTGGATTATCTGACCTTGTACTAACCTTTTTGGTTTTGGTTATGGTTAAGGTCTAATGATATGGGAAGTATATAGTTCTCTTTTGTGGATTAGGTGATTCTCTAGAAGTTGATTATAGTACTCTTAATGTGAACAAGTCTTCCTAAATACTCATCTTTTGGAGAAAATATGAGTTTGTGTAAGGAATATAATAAAAGTTGAAAGTCAATATGATAAGTGATTATGTTTCCTTATGAATAAATTTCTCAATAAAAAGTAACTTAAAACAAAAATGTTGTCTATTAACTTTTCCTACTGGGGAATCAAATACCGTTTAACCCATCACAAGTTTGTGATTTTCTCGTGGTTAAGTTTCTCCTAAACATGTTTTCTATCACTCTCCATCAGAACATGACCCTTTGTTTTTTCCTCCATGTCCATATTTTCATACTTGGAATCCTAGTATGGGTTAACTCGGGTGACCTTTGTACTTATCTCTCTTTATTTTAAAGTGTTTGTTTTACCGACTTTTGTTCCAATGTGGGACTTCCAAGGATGTTTCGAAGCGCAATTTTAAAATTGCGAGGACGCAATTCCCAAAAGGGGGGAAGGATGTAACACCCCAGGTAAATAAAGAATATGACATTTCATATTTATCCCTATTTGTGAATAAAATAATAATATGACTTTAAAGGGGACTCTATGCTCGATGGCGTACCCAACACGCAACAACGAGTTTCTTGGGAATCTTACGTTGCACTCTAATAACATTATTTTAAATGGTAGTTAACATGTAGCTGTTGTATTGGCGGGAATGGATAGAAATAACTAAAATATGATTATATATGTTTTTAAATGTTTTTACATTTATCCAATAAAGGATAGAGGCTTAAAATACGGAAAGAATTCAATTTTAGGCATATATGCCCTAGTTTTCACTAAAGGTTCACTTATCGCCTTTTTATGGTGAACCATCATTAAATATAGTTTTGTTCACTTTTATACATTCTATTTGACCAAATAAAACTCTTCTTAAGAATCGGGACATCAAAATTTACTTTGTGTAAATTTTTGGTATCTTTCCGATAATGTTCATTTTTTTAATGAATAGTGTAAAATGTTGTATTTTAATTCAAAACCTCTTTTTAATCTAATTTATTTATATGATTAGATTATATTTTGAATTGTTTTTAAAGTGAAATTGGAAAATATTTTTACCATTAAATCCAATAGTGGTCGTTGGAATTAATTTCACTTTGAAATCAGACTTATACTAGTGTTAATCTTTTGATACTTATTGTTTTATAAAAACACGCTATTTTCTCTGACAGTGGGAATTAATTATTAATTAATTAATGTGACTAATATGTTTTGAATTTTGTAAAACGCACTTCATTTTTGAATTCGGAATATCAAATATAGCTTAGGGTGAAGTTTTGGTATTTTTCTGAAAAACTCCAATTTTTGATGAATATTGAAACCACTAAGTGGTAATCAAGCAAACTGATTTTTCAGTTAAATGAAAGTTTACCACTAATGTGTATTGAATTTTAAAAATACGACATACATGGTTGTCATTAGTATGTAAAATGTGGTTCAATGGGATGAAAATAATTTTTTGGTGAATAGTAACTTATTAAGTTTTTAATCGCGATTAGTGGTAATTAGTGTAATTTATGGTAAAAATGATATTATAAGAATGTGAAAACACCATGACACTTTTCCTACACCTATTGGGTGAGTCATGGCCGACCAAGACAAGCCATGGGACAACTTGGGGACCACATGGATCCACTTTGGTTGGGAAATGACATAAATAACTTTTATTTAATGTAAAAGTAAAATTGACACAAACATGATATGTTTTACTAAAACAATTTTTAAGTAGGGTTATACAAGTCATATTTTTGATTATAAATAGTCATTGGAAATCTAAAGAGATTTCCTACATCATAGTAATTTTTTTATAATTTTTAGACATTAAATAAATTAAATTATTTATGACATCATAATGATGCAGTCATGACATCATTATTTAACGATTAAAATAAAATGGAAATATAATGTAATATCTATGAACTACACATGTCAAAACTTATTGGATGGGTGGATTTCGAACCCTTATAACCTTATCCACGAATTATATAAATGTGGGACCTTTTAAAACCAAAACACATTTTCAAATAAAGTAATATTTCCTTACTTTCCAAAAGTGCCCCTCCTCTCCTCTTATAAAAGGCCCCCACCTATACCTCTTTTCACACACTCATCAAGCCTTTGGATCGGCCAAACCCTGCCCATTTACTCTCTCTACATCCCTCTCCTCATCCTAGAGGATTCCCTTTGGGCATAATCCTTTCAAAGGAAGCCTTTAGGCTCAAATCAAAAGGAGTTACACTTTTAAAGGTAATTCATTCTCTCATGTTCAATTGTTTTATTTTGCTTCTCCAACCCCCTAAACTCTTTTTATTTACTTCTTTTGTAACAAAACCAGTATCTTAAATATACTATGATGTTGTTATAAGATTTATTCGAGCTACACTCTCACACAACTACATCAAATGGTTAAAGAACATATGGTTTCTGTGGATGGTGAAATTCTGCCTCCCGAAACGATGATTGTTCAATACTCATTTAACACCTTCAAAGGTGGCCATTATGATGTAACTATTTTTATATATGATATATAATATGTTTATGTTTTATTTATGCTTCTGTATTTTTCATTTTTGTCTTACCTTTATGGCTTCCATTATGGGTATACGCGATATCTTCATTTAAGGAAGGGCGGACTACCGCCCCCTCAAAGTGATTTGATTCGTTAAATACCATATGTGGGATGTATAAAGGATGTAAATATGATATTATATATTATATTATACTGGAATTATAATATACCTTTATATCATTATTATTCCATTCTATAAAATACGAAATAAAAATGAAAGTAGCGTTCATGCGTACGTACGGCTTACCGTCTCCATGAACGGTGCATTTCATTTCATACCTCTAAATGATTATGTAATGTTATAAATGCATGAATGTAATGGATATATATGACATATATTATATCTACATAATGAATACAATTCTGGATATAATAAACATTTGGACACACGAACAACATGTAATTGTAAGAAGTCCACTTTCGACTTAAGAACCAAATATCGGCAAAACAAATATTATTAACTTAAATGATTACATAATGTTTATGACATGGTAATAAGTGGTATAAAAGGAATAATGAACTTGAAAAAGGTTCTTAATGATGTATAAGTTTAATCAAGTTTATTATTCAGGAGATTAAAGAACGATTGAGTCAAGTCGGACCCGAGGTAAGGGACCCTACTCCACTCTTCCTTTTTAAGTACACACTTTTATGTCATTCCTTTTAAAGATCATATTTCTTGTTATTGGGATGTTATTTTATATTAATATTACTGTAATTTTTATGTTCATGTGATGAGAGACCCTATTCTCTCTCATCAATCTATTTTGGAAGTTTTATGTGGCGCCGTTAGGCTGCCGAGTTTTCGTAAGGGATTTTTCATCTCACTTTTATTCCCGTGAGATTTATGATACATTTGCCACAATTTCCTTTGAGTGGTGTATGTACTGCCCATTAATCTACTATTTGTGTAATAAAATTTCTTTTATGAGTATTTACATCAATGATTTATTGTCCTTATTTCATGGGGTGTATGTTTTGAAAGATACCCAAGTCGGTAAGGGAACCTTTCACCCTCTTCTTTTTTAAAAGACTTCTTTTGTTGGGTCTTTTAATTTACATATCGTTATGTTGGGATATGTTCTCATATATCCTTATTGAGGTAAATTTTATGTCCAAGTGATGATATACTCTTTTTATCTCTGATCAACTCTTTTTGATGTGATGTCGTTAGGCTGTCAAGGGAACTTTTTAACCCAATTTCGATTTCTTTGGGTTCAACATGTAGTCAATGAAGATGTCGTCCATTGAATATGTGTGAATGACCTTTTATTGTTTTACACATAATATCCACTTATATTGGGTGTATTTATATTTGTCACGCATATTATTGAGATTGATTTGTCCTTAATTTAAGGATACCTTCTTTATAAGGGATTTCATCACATTTGACATTTCTATTGAGGGTTCATTGTTGTTTTGCACCAATTCACTCTTATATGGTGTATATACTGTCCTTTGGAGTATTATATCATGAATCCATTTATTCTCATGATATTATAAAGTTTTGACTAAATGTTATTCCTCAACTATTGTATTCAAGTGTCTCTAATTTTGGTAAAACCCCTTTAACCAAAATATCGTTTTAAATGTTTTAATTATTTGTTATTATTAATATCCATGTTTTCAAAATGGTTTTAAGGATTTATTTATATGGATATTAATGGTTTAAAATTTTAAGCTTCAAGGTGGAAGGGGACACTTTGATTCAAAAGTCTCTTTATTAAATGTTTTAAATGGTTTTGGAAATGGTTTCTTTTTGAATGGATTCAATATTTCAATATACTAAAATGTTATATTGTGATTGAAATGTGGAAATTTTATGTTTCCTTTATGCATGTTTTATGTGAAACATTTATTTTATGGTTCTTGGGCATTGTTATGAAAACGGGTGGTTCCGTGATAAACTAAGGGCGGGTGAGCCCGTTATAGCTCTCCAATGCATTGGGTAACGCGAAGGAGTGAAACGTTAAGGTTTCTCCGAAGAGATTTAGGGAATATACTATGATGGGTATTCCAAACGTAACCAAGAGGGTTACTCCCCACGTAAGAATGTTATGAATGCCTCAAGTTACCTTTATGTCGTATGTTTTCTATGATTTATTCATGGTTTGATGAGGTATGTTAAAGTGCCTATGCTTTATGGGTAAAGTATGATTTCATCCTTATGTATATATGAACTCATGTTTCCTTTCCATATTTTTATAACCCTTACTGAGATTTTTATGCTCATCCCAAGTTTTTGAAATGTTTTTCACAGGTCAAGGGAAAGGTAAATGATGTGATGATGGTGTCAAAGATGTTTCCAGAAAGAATCCGTGTTATATTTTAAATATGTTTCCGTTGATGGGAAGAATGAATAATGTCTTTTATGTAACCACTTTGTTTAAATGTAGAATGTAATGCAAGTTTCATGATCTAATTCTCTAAAACTCTAAACCTGAAAAGATCCTCAATGCGTAATCTTGTAATAACTCAAGATTAAGTAAGGTTTAAGGCTGGGGCCTTATATCATAGGTACCAACAAATTCATCATCCTTTTGCTTCAGTTCAAGAAACTCTTTCTCCATCTTTGTTCGGATAATACGAGGTAAGTACTTATTGAAAAATAAGTTCTTGAACTCGTCCAATTCCATGGACTCAATTTCATCCCTCTTCCTCGTATTCTTAATAAGATCCCACCATTGATCAGCATCTCCATCCAAACGATACACATCTAAAATGACTTTATCATGTTCAGAACATTGAAGAACTGAAAATATATTTTCAGTAGTACTAATCCATTTTTCAGCAACTAATGGATCAGTAGACCCACTGAAAGAAGGTGGACGCTACCTCATGAAAGATTCAACAGAATGTTTCTCCTTCCTTTTCTCGTTTGGAAGTCGTGCATGATTCATAGCTTCAGAAAGTTGTGTGAGCATGGATACAAGATTTTTCATTCCATCTCCTATAACGTTTGGTTTCTCAGGGGGACAATCATTGCGTTGCCCATCGCATTCCGCATTAACACGGTTCCTTCGGGTTCCAGCCATTGACTAAAACCAAGAAGAATAGTGTGAGAAACAGTAATTATAATAGGAAAACCACATAATCAAGAATAAAATTTCACACTTAAGGTCTTATCCTAGGTTGTTCATGGTCATTTCTAAAACACTATGATTGTGTTCTATGCTTAGACTTTTCCTTAGGGTTCTTACTAAGGCTTTGACATCCTAGTTTCCAAAGGTTGACTATACCTTTCCTCGGATACCAACTATAACGACCCATACATTACATGCATTGTTATTACTTAAAAATTAAAGAATACTTATTACAACATATAACAAACCATGAGAAGACCATATAGGTATAGTGTCTTTAGAAACTGGGAAACCTAAACAACTGGTTCATAAAGCTTCTACATTGTCTCCCATTTATTTCATCATATCTATAGTCCCTTTTGGCATATCTTACTTAATAAGTTACTTCCTGGCCTGGGGAAAGAAAAAATACAAAAGGGTGAGCTCAAATGCTTAGTAAGGGTATACAAAAGAAATATCAATCACATGATATTCATAAGAACATAACATTTTGGAAATCTTAACCTGCAAAAGAGAGCATAATTTCATAACATGGGATAAATCATAGTAGTGAAATGAAATCCCAATAATCATAACATAAAAAATGAAACTTTTTGGAATACACATATAATCATAGAGAATCTTTTTTATTTGTCAAGAATCATTGCCAAGACTATATTAGTGGACAAAGTCCATTTCTGAACCGAGTTCACTCCTCGTTTCAGTCCTGTTTCACTTAACCGGTTTAACCTGCCGTTCCAGCCATGTCTATCTCATGAGATATAAAATATTTACCCAATGAATTGGAGGGAGATACAGGTCCCACCCATCTAATAATGATACCATTCTTATGTGTGCCACAAAATCATAAATCATACATCATTCCATAACCCATGTAGTAAAAATGGGATTCTTAAACAACATGACATCATAAAACAATTCATATAAGATAAAGGAATTCATAAAAATAATTCCATCACAACATAATAAAATAAATGTAATAATAGGGATAGAAACAGAACCCTATATTATCTTATATGGAAAATAATTTTGATAAATCACTTGAACTCCATTCTTGAGGAAAATATCCTTTCTACTTGAAAATTTTTTTCCTTCCTTTAACAAGTCATACAATATTAAAATTAAAGAAGTTGATTAAAAATAAACTTGAAAACTTGTAAAGGAAGCTTCTTGGAAATAATGTTTTAAAAATCTATTCATGTCGTATAAGTTAAAAAAACAATCTTCTCATACTTTTTTCGAAAAAGTCAAAAATTACCTCGTACGAAAAACTACAAAAGTTTCCTTTCATATCTTTTACTAAAAACTCACCGAAGGTTAAAATTGGATTTATAAAATTGTAGTTGGATGGAACAAAATTAAATATTGAGGAAACATGGATGTGGATGATAAAATACACCCTAGTAAATTATGAAGTATAAACAATCTCGTATAAAAATTGAGATTGTGAGATTTTCCCTTACATTAGGTCCGATTTGCATCATAAGTGTCCAAAACTCCTTTATAATGATTTAAATAATGTTATTGACTTATTCCAGAATCATACCTATTGTTATTATATCATATATGGTCATATTCTTAGCTTCTTATTAGTAATACTTCATTACTACTTCTTATTCGGGTGTTTATTACTTTTTGTTCTTATGCGTGTTTGTCGAGTAAATTATTATTCTTCTCTTTAGGTTATAGATACCTCATTTCCAGAATGGTATTAGTGTAACATATATCATATTAATTCATTCAATTCATTTATATAATCATTATTCAATGAAGATCATGTAGAACGAATCGCATCACATTGTGGAGACGGTATTCCGTACGTACGCACGAGCGATGATATCGTTCCAATGATCGTGGAATTTTATTGGAGTATATGTATAATATTTCAGAATAAATACCACTTTACAATAATCATATATATTCATTACTTTCACCCTTATACCCATCTTTGTAAGGTGGTGGTGGAAAATAGATTACACCACGGCATGGGGACAGTATTCCGTAAGTAGGCACGCGTGGTGATTTCGTTTTCCATAGGATGGATAAGAGGTGAAATAGGGTTGTTTCATATTTACAATAACATATCAGTATATGAGTGATACTGATGTTATTAACTCATAATGAAACAACTACATAAGAGGGAGTAGAAGAAGAATGGAACTTGAAGAAAACGGTAGAAGCTATTACCTCTTTCTCTAAGTGCCTCCTTTAAACTTTCTCTTAAGGAAGTAGAGTTTGTATTTTGATAAGACCAGTACCTCTAGTAGGTTTCTAAGGAAGTGGCGAAGTGAAATGGGCAGGGTTTGGCTGAGATTTAAGGCTCAAATTGGTGTGAGGAATAGAGGGAGGAGGTTCCTTTTTATAAGGGAGGAGAGGGGCACCATTGGAAATATAAGAAATATTAGTTTATATTAAATCCCAACCCCACATAAAAACATCAAAAATGACTCATATCCGAAAATTAGATGAGATAGGTTTGTAATATCATCAAGCAATAAAATTTATACATTTTAGGAATTTATTTTAAACATTATCAACTTGATTTATCCTTATTTATCAATTTAATTTTATTTGTGGTAATAATATTCAAAATTTTAAATTATTATAAATAATTACATTTGTGTTGTGAATTTTTTATAATTTGACACTTTATGACATTTTAGGACGTATAAATTTTAATTTATAATGTTTAAATATTTTTTTTTTATTTTTAATCAATTTTATAATATGTTATTTTTTAAAAATAACAATAGTGTCTATTTTGACACTATTCATTTATTTGAATTTAAATAAAATATATACAGAAGATATGTTCGAAATAAAAGATTTAATAGATTAATAAAATATTATATGTATCTATAAAATTAGTTTAGAACATTAAATAGTTCATATAGTATTTATTTTATTATTTTTAAAACAATTTATTTGATATTTTAATTAATACAATAATTTCAACATTACTATTGTTTCATAATTAATGATAATTATTTATCCCTAAAAATTATAAATAAATTGCTATGATGTAGATAATTGTATTAGATTTGTGGAGACTATTAATGTTAGAAGTTCCATTAAGTTTATCACCAAATTAAAATTATTATACTTATAAGATTTAACAAAGTGACATGTTGTCACATTCATTGGTTTTAATAATAATTAAATTATTTTCATGAACAAAAGTCCATTAAATGAATCTAATCTTACCCTTAGGTTATATGGGTCTTCTTTTAGTCATCCAATAGGATTTTGTCAGGTGTTAGGGTAATTTTATAATCTTATATTTACCCTTAATTACCCGATTTACCTTTAACTATGGTAAATAAAATTTACCGTAGTTAATATTCATAATGCCCAAAAATATAAAGTAGCCTATTAACATAACTTGGACCCACTGATTCTGAATATGGAATCCATTTTTCAAAATTCAAGACATATAAGTTGCACTAATTAATTTAAGATAAATCCCGTTGTTAAGAAAACAGGTTTTAGAGGTTAAAACATTGCCAAAGATTGAAATGTGTTTACCTATAAATTCAATGTGAAATTAATGTTAATGAAATAAATTATATTAAATGGTAAAAATATATTCTATTTATAAATTAAAACAATTAAATATTATAATTTATCCATATAAATTATCTCAATGAAAAAAATTTGTTTTTAATTAAAAATTAGCGTATTTTTACTATTCATCAAAATATGAAAGTTATCAGAAAAATATCAAAAATTTATCAAAAGTAAATATTTATACCCTGATTCAAAAGAAGAATTTTATTTTGTCAAATTGAACTTATAAACATCTCAAAAAACTAGATTTAATGTGGGTGCGACATCAAAAGGCGGCAAAACTGTATTTTTTTAAAAATATTTCTTTTATCAAAAAACAGATTTTGCTTTTATACCTATTTCTAGAAAATTTATAAGTTTAATTAAAATGTTATAAAATTCAAAATTCATTTAGTACTATTAATAACGGCTAGTTTTAATAATATTTTAATAGGATATCATTGTTTAGTGAAACTCGGTAATGCGTACGACGCAAACTATCGAGGAAGGTTGCGGTTGTGTGTAATGCAAGACAAGCTAGTGTTGTGTGTAGTAAAATATTCCTTTGATGATTTATATAACATAAAAAAAATATTTCTCATAAAATTCTCGGGTGTTACATGTATAGGGTGTATAAATAATAAATCATGGAAGGGATTAGTTAGAATTAGATGGGGTATCTCATCACTTGTAATTATAAGTACACTAATAGGTATGTGTAATAATATGTTTCAACATGAATAATTGGAAATAAAAAAGGCATAATAGAAACAATTTACTTTAATAATGTGGAGGAGGAGAGGATCCCTTATCATTAGAGGGAACATAAAAAATCATGGGAGGATCATCTGAATAGATTGAGAACATATTGGGGGAAATTGAAAGAGATATGCATAGTAAATTTATTTTCTATGGGTTTATTGGGAAGAGGGGTTGGAGGATGGGAGGTTATTTAAAGAGAAAGAGAGTAATTATTTGTAATTTCTAAACATAGGTTTTGAACACTATATAACAAAATATTCAAAACCATAAACCTTAACATGGTGTTTACATATTGTTTCTGCAAAATAGGGGTGTTTTAAAATATTTTCGATGATTAAAAAAACTATATTTTTAAAATAATACCATTGGTGATGAGGAAGTGGGTCGTGTTCATTAAGAACTAATTTAAAATCCATAAAATAGAATACTAGTTTTGGAGGATTCATTAAAGGTTTATAAAATTAATAAAGTTAGATTAAACACATTATTTTAAATGGTAAATGTACTTTCTCTCATGTATTCCCAGTATAGTTGTTATTACATCACATTTGGGATTTTTTTTATGTCATAATAATAACCTTGTATTTTTATAGTTCTAAATTATAAAAAAATATTCGACTGTCTTATAAAATTATAAAAAACCACTCTTGGATAATTTATACAAGATAAATTCAAAAATGATATTTATTTTACAAAGATTATTTTTTAATATAAGTATTCATACTTTTAGAAATATTTATTTATTGGAAAATGATACTTTTTAAGACACTATCCACTTTCGGAAATTTATATATATTACATTATACTTCATTAAATTATATTATGATTATATTAAAAATATTATATATTACGATTATTTATTAAAATGACATTTATTTAACATATTTTAAATTTATAAAAATTATTTTCATAATTTAAACTATATATTTTTCAAACATACAATTTTTATTTCATCATATCAAAATTTTATTTTTATAAATCTCATTGTATAGTCATTTATAAATTAATTAAAATAGGGATAAAAAATTAATCATTATTAAATATAAAAGAAAATATAAAAAAACATATATGGTCTTGATAAAAAACACCTTATTGCAATAGTAGAAGCCATAAAAGTATGGTGTGTGATGGTGACACTTTCTTGGGTAGGTTCTACAAGCATAGTTTGGGATGTGATCTCAATAATCTTGATATTCCCCTCATAAATGGTTTCTCTCTTGATCTGTTTCATGCATCATGGTTTGGGATTGGTTAATAGAAAATCCCAGTGATTCTATATCCCTTAGAATCTCTAATAAATGAGCTTCATAATGGGAAATCCTACTGGTCATGTCCATCATTTCTGTTGTTTGTGTCAATTACATTTTATCATAACCCTTAATATAAAATAAACATGATGGTCATTTTACAATGGATATATCATAAATGGTTATGATGGTTAACCATGTTTTAAATATGATAGACTATATCAGTCCAAAATAATGAATGTAGTATATATGTATTCTATAACTACATTACATAATAAGTAATTTTTTCATTTAAAATGAGAACTTCCTTTATGAAATTTTAGGTTGTTATGGGCCTGGAATTATATAGCCCTACAATAGGTTGGGAAACTCATTATATCAAATGATATGCTATGTGTGTTATTAGGGAGTGAACTAAATCTATAATGGGTCATTTTCATTATAAATGGTGCACTAGAGGTTATCATAAGAACATTATGTAATGAGATGGGTGGGCCCATAATTATATCACCCTCCAATGCATTGGGAAATGATATTTATAACTATATATTCTATATAAGAGGTTGGTGAGTGAACCTAAAGCAAGTATGGGAAATTCCCCGATTTATGATTATGGTATTGGGAGTAACCCTTGATTTATGTTTCTGATATCATGTTTTACATCAATGAAAAATTTGTATGATTCCATAATCTTATGATGTAATTTCCTCATCTCGCAATTCTATGAATATTATCATCCTCTTTCTGATATCATATTATGCATCTTGACACTCATGTTATTCTTTATTTACATGTTTATTCCATTACTGGGATTTCCATCCCAGTCTTTTCTTTTTATCTTCTTGATATCTTATGAGGTTCTAGAATGTCCCTTGAGGTTTGGATTACTATATGTTGTTTTAAATAAAGATAATTATTTTTTGTTTAAATTTATTTTTTATGTCTAATGTTACAATGATACTAGACCTCTAATTCTATAGTGATTATTTTGTAGAAAAAAAATGTTAATAATTATTAAATATTATGTGTTTAGGGATTGGTTTTCCATATTCATCTCCATTTCTCTTCTATCCACAACTGGATCTACATTCTCCCACTGAAACCCTAATTTTTTCCTCAAGATCCTTATCTTATATGAGTAAATATTCAACAATATCTTTTATATAAGGTAAAAAAACTTTATAATTTTATTAAATCTAAAACATGAACCCATACTTGAATCTATGAGCCCTATAAGTCTCATTATGTTTTTTGGTCACAGATAAACGGATTAAGTCTATGAAATTAGAGGTATAAAGGAGAACAAGGACATAATTTTTATTTATCTCCAAGAACTTATGACCACTATAAATACATAGGTTTTATATGTATTAATACTAGAAAAAGAGACCATGGATGGCCTCCAATTATAACCTTTCAATCTATTTTCTTATCCCATGATATCAAAGAAGCATCATCCTAGTCCCTCAAGCATGAAAATTAAAAGCTTCACATTCTTTCTTCCCTGAGTATCTATCATCTTTATGATAAATACCACTCCTTATACCCTTTACTTATCTCTAAAACGATAAAAATATCATATAAATGTATGAGTAAGGTGCACTCAAACATCATGAATCACGTTGGATACCAGTATAGCCTCCTAATTTTGTCTCCCTTCCATATTCTGAATTAATTTTATAAGAATCTTAGGGATATTTTTATCCTCTAGAACCTTAGGCTATCACACTAGAGGAAAATAATCAAATTACCCACCATATTCTATAATTACAATTATCCTTATCACAAAACATCCCATGATTATAAGTATCTCACTTATCATGTAACATATTTCTTCAAAATTCAACACACTTTTTAGATGTAAACATTAAACTTTTCAATAAACAAAAAAGCCTAAATCATTTCTTACAGATAATAAAAAATTATTAACTCTATTAAAATCATCACATTACATTGTAAAAAATGATGTAATATATTTTAACTAATTAATCTATTATAAAAAACATTTTAATAAATAAAAAATTAATTTATTAAAAAATAAATCATTTAACAAAAACATAGAACACCAATTAATTATAAAAACATTCACACACACATATATATATATATATATATTGTTTCAATATTCACCATTAATTCATGAATAACCCCATACCCTCCCACAACTGAGTGGGAAAAATATCATAAACTTATCATTTATAAATTGAATAAATTCAATACCATGATGCTTATGAATCTTTTCTTATACAATGGTTATGCCCGATAGGAATCAAATAATACATCTTGAACCAATTACAAGATCATAATATTCAATATAATAACTCCCAAATATCAATACAATATGAAATAATATATTTTTATTATATTTTAAAACATCCCACCATAGAATGACCATTCCACTGTGACAAGATTCGACGTGGCCTTGAGTGCACTCCCCAATCACTAGAGGCAAGTAATTATCATCGAGGGTCTAATGATATCATTTGGGGATGGATGTATCCACTAATTTTTCATCACATAAAAATGAACTAAATAAAATTTTTAATAACATTATGTAGTGAGAAATAAAAATGTAATCCTCAATATATCTTAATGACATCCATATAAAAAAAATTAGTCACACATCCAAACTAGACTCTATAATAAAAATTAAGTAACAATACATGTACAATAAGATTCAAAAGGATAATATAGTAATGCTTATAAAGCCCTTACATTTCTTCAAAAACAAATGTACTCATCTAAAATATGTATCTTGACATAATCCTCTGATAAATGAGGCATCTTTTCTTTATGTATAAAATCATGCCTATAGTTTTATACACATAAGGTGTTTACAAATAGAGAGTGGGAATAAAATCCTCAGTATAAACCATTGAATCCATATAAATACCTTTATGATTAGTGTAATAATATAAAAAAATTAAACCCTTTAATGATTTTATAATTTTTTTATTATATTCAATTTAAATAGTAATGTGAAATCCATGTAACCTAAAAAACCTTATACCTACATCCAGAAATTATAATAATGTCTCTGATATCAAATATAGAAAAGGTGTCTAAACACATGGATCATACACACCATATTACAAACATATAGTATCTAATATTTTTACTGGTCCAAAATCAAGGCCAATCAAAACTCATGGATTTTTCAACAATATTCCACGTCTCAAACTATCCCAATATTCTCCAAAAGTTACTAACATCCTGGATATTTTCCCAATAAAATATTTTTACTAAAAAATACCAAAAATAATTTTATTTTTGATATATCACATTAAAATTTATCCTCAATTCACATACTGAAAAAACAAATCACCTTGAAATTACACAGGAAAACAATTTTATTTATAATAATTCATTAATGTACGAATATATAAATTTTAACAAGAATCAACCAAAATATATCTCATTTTTTTCTACAAAAATCATGCAATAAATTGATAATCTTTCCAGTTATTTTGGTAATGTATACCTCTTTACATGCATATTTTCTTACTACAATATATCAATCATAACAAAAAACATACAACCATAATACTTAGAGCATGAAAGAATCATTTTTAAGAAGTCACTAAAACATATATTTTGATATCATAAATTTATATAGCTAGAAAAAATAATATAACTAGAAAATTTAACATCAAGAAATGAATTTTAACACTTAATTCCTTATCATTAAAACCAATACTACTATTTACATCAATTTTATAATTTATTCCACCATATTCATCATTATACCATATAATTACACAAAACATTATACAATTTTAAACATTAAATGATGCTATTAAATATTTACTACAATTAAAAAATTATAAATTTCTTTGTGCATTATCTGAAATAACTTATTAAACTAATTCAATCATGTGAATTATTAAATCAATTTTAATGAAAATTTTATATTAATTATACAATTAAAACTATTTATGTTAAGAGGTCACCTAAATCACACTCAATGAACAATCTAAACAAATAATTATTATTTAGATTCTTGTAGAATATAAGGAATCCAAAAACTCACCTAATAATAAGCAAAGAGAGTGAATTGGGTTGTGAAAATAATCAGATATTAATGCCTTCTCACATAATTATATGGATATTACATGTATAATTGATATGGATAAAATTCCATAAATGGAAATGGATTGTATCTTTAAATGTATAGGAATACACTTTTATAATTTAATGTGAGAAAGTTATAGAGAAGTGATGAAGAAATTTTCCAAAAATCTTCACTGAATTGGAAAAAAATATTATTTAAGCTAAAATCCAAAGAAATAAAATTGAAAAAAATTCCCTCATTAATTAAATAGAAAAATACCATATCAGGTAATTGGTATATTTATACCATCTATTTTTGGGAAACCTAAGCACCCCATCCTATTCCTCCATAACCGGTGCCTAATACCACACATCGGGTCCACGATAAAACCTTCATTAGATATTGCAACATAATAAAACAAAAATACCTTCCATAATTTCCACCTTCACCGAAAATAAATTTTAAAATAAAACTAGGAACCCAAATGATGAATTCAAAAAAATACCTCATAATCGTTATATTTTACAAGGTGGACCCTCAGTGTGTGGTATATATGTCAATGAGAATTATTATGACTATTATACAGGAATACCCTTAATATTGTTTCAATATTTTATTTTATAGAATGAATATTTATATACAATTTTAGCTTCAAAATGGGGAAGAATAGTTAATGTGAGTTGTGATTACTGAGATACATGTATCCCCTTGATATGGAGAATATATATCAATGAGGGTAGGGTCTACTGGCATGGATTCTTTGAAATTACATTCTAACATGACATGATTGTTAAATTTAAATGTGTGGTTTTATATAAATTTTATTTAATTATGTTAACATGTGTTAAATTTAAATTGTTAGATATTTTTTGGGCTAGTTATTGATATCCATTAAAGTCTTCATACTCATATATTTTCCACACACATTGAATATACATTTATAATTTGTGATTTGTTTCTTATGTAAGGAATAAGATCCAATGAATGATGGTTTAGGATCATGATTATCAAAAATTTGTATATAATGTTAGGATATAGAGGTGAATATAGGTAATAATTAGTATGATCATGTCTTTGTTCTTCAGTTTCATTTTTGGCCTTATTGTATATGTAATTTAACCTTAGCGATCTTGATTATAACAAAAATATACTTACTTAACATGTAAAAAATTATTATTTTTTAAATAAATATAGTATTTTAGATGTATAGTTATAGTAACATGAAATATTTATTATATATTTTCTTTCTTATTAATTTTTTTTGGTTATTTGGGATATTGATTTTAGTGGTAAATATATCCCCAATGATGGATAGACAACACTAAATTTTAGTTATAAGCCTATGGTTATTGTGGAGACCACCTTAGGTTATGAGGAATTCCTACTTAAGTTATACATTCTGTATTGCTTTGAAAAGTTATAACATGTAGATTGGGGTTTTTTTGAAATGGTTTGATATGTAATAGTTTCCACTAATAAATCTTATTTAATATATGTTTATTTGTTTTTTTTGATTAATTTGAGAGTACATAAAACTATTCAATCCATACATATAACTCTCATAATAGTAAAATTTACATAAAGGAGAGTTTTTTATGTATAACTACATAAGATATATTCATTTATTGGTTGTTAAATTATTTTAATGGAATGACATATATATGATTAGTAAATTCATACATGTTTCTGATGGAATATATCTATGACATAAAACAAAAACACATGGGGAAAGGAAAAAAATTGAATTAATTTTAATATACAGGTCATACCCATGATATAAGTTATTCTAATAGTATTGTAGGGATATTGAATCATTATTCTTGTAATAAAAAATAATAAGTCATATGCTTGGTTAGTGTCTGAATTTTAGAATGTTATATACGAATATAATGAAATTTGTGTAAGCCTATGGATTTAGACAAAATGTCTAATGTGTTTATATGATTATTTCTTATATTCATAACAATATGATTTATACACAAGATTTTGATTTAGGCAAGGTTAAATTGTTAATTTTCCACATATGACTATGAGTTCCATAGATATAACATAGAAGTACTAAATATGTTCTTAAATAACTAATATATTCATACATGTATGTTGATCATGGAAAAGTAATAGACACTGATATGGGTATGTGATGTCACAAACAGTAGTAATGAAATTACTCTTTACCTATTTCAAAAGACACAAGTCATACATACCATATGTAATTCAATATCAATTAATAGATTCCATGTATTTTCTCAAGTATAAATTCATACACATGGTTTATTAGATACACCATGTTTACAGTGCTGAATGGTTTTGTTATATATATTACTAACTATATTGACTCATTATTTTAGGTGAGTTTAATATATTTTTTACATTGGCTATGTCTTATGTAAAATTTGTTTTTGATTTAAATTTTGGGTAATTAATTTTCATTGTATTGTTGAATAGTTTTAATGAAATTACAAATATTTTTTGTTTTATGGGGATTATATTTTTGTGTTTTTTCAAAATAGATATATAAAGGAGGAGTTAAATTTGTAATACATTTTGACAAAATCATCATCATCATCATCATCATCATTATAATGTGTTATAAATATTGAAATTATTATAATTATACATTAATAGACATGTGTATTTTATTGAGTGGGAGTAGTGTGGGGTGTGTGTTGTGTGATTGATTTTTCTAGGGGGAATAGGTTTTAATTGTGATAGGGGAGTGGGTGGTGTGGTTTATGCTATGTGAATATGGGGAGTATAGTATTAATTTTCCGAATGTGGGATATTGGGTTTTTTGTTTCAATTTTTTCATACATGTGCGATATGTGTGTGTGGAGTGGGTGTTTTTAAATATATAAATGGTATATATAGGTTTCTCAGTGACCAGTAGGTAAAGGAAGAGTTGGTTCTTACTTGATAGGCAAGGCTGACATTTTTATTTATTTTATTTATTTTATGTGTTTTAGAAGAAATGAATAGGGAGGTTGTATCCCCTATAATTCTATTTATCAATATTGGGTCGAGAAATTTGTGTTTTCACTATATAATCCCCCTACCTCTTATCTTATATCTCCAAACTTATATTGGACATCGCTCTTAGAAAACTTATTATTTCCTAGTATAATAATAATCCATCTATGGTTTTGAGATTGTTTCATTGAGTAAAATATTACCCATATAGTTTTATTAAATGATGAATCGGTTTTATTTTTTTGTTTTTTTATTTAAATTTAACTTTCTAGTTCAAGAAATGTTTAAATTTATAATGATCAATAGGGATCTATAATTTTGTTCTTCGTGAGGCTTAAAAGTTTATTTTATAATAGTAGAGCATAGAAATTTTTTAATATTTTATTATTATTAGTTCTGTATTATGCTTATGTGAATCATAAATTTAATTTCCAAGTGGGGTGATAGAAATATGATTGTTAATATATGAAGGAATTGATTAGATAAATTAATGTGATTTAATTTAATAATTAATATGGGAATTTTTGTTGTGTTTTTTTAAATCAATAAACATAGAATGCCTTGGGATAAAATGAAATTATATTTGAAATAATTTTATTAACTTTATGAGAATAGTAAATGATGATTTCTTAATATGTATTTTTGTTGATATATATAATAAAATTTGAAGGAGATTCACATGCCTTGAGAAAAAAAGGAGTTAATGGTAAATTAATAATCTAGAGTAAAAGGAAATATGATTTTATGTACTTTATATACTAAAATATATGGTATATTTTCTAAATATTAATTTTTATATATGGTGTTTGGGAAACATAGTACAAATGATGATTTAAAAATTTATGTTGTGAATTTTAAGGATTATAATTGTAATTCATGTAAAATAATATATTTTAATTATATGTATGTGAAATGTGTATTTTTCTTTAAAGTTGTTATTATTTAAGGTTAATTAATCATATTTTTGGAATAATTAATGATGAATTAGAAAGATAATATGTCTTATGTGCAATGAAGAATTTCATTATTTTTCATTATTTAATGTATATATATTTTTATTGTTATCCCATAACATTGTAACATGTTAATGTGGGTTTTCAATGTCCCTGTGTTTGGTTGTTTTATTGGGAGATCCTAATGTTTGGACGAGATGACGTACATCTATGTGTATGGTTGAGACATGTGTTAGGTTACGATATGATAAGCCTTGGGATTAAAAATGTCATGAATTTTTGGATATTGAGATGACCCATATGTTTATCCATGTTGGTGATCAGTCATGTGTGTGAAAATTATCTCTATATATGTCATGTGTTTGATTATTATACCAATGTAATACATGTGTTTATCCATGTATATTTGGAACTTCTCTTCTAGGTGTATGATGTGTTGGGATTATTGAGATTTATTTTTGAGTTATATTGATTTTACTTGGTATCAATTTATTCTATGGATATTTATTACTAAAATATTTTTTATTTTTTCTGATTATATATTAGAGGGTTAATCATTATCTATGAGATACTATATAGACCCTCAGTAAAATTCAATCAACTTTGGTGACTAGGGATTATATATTATGCTATGTAATTCTTCTTCTTGGTGTTATATTAATACTATGAATGAATTTTACACTAATATTCTCATACACACATTAAAATATAAAAACATTCTAATATATGATACATGGTCCCTTAAGTTAATGATAAAGATAAGGGTTTTTAATTTTTATGGGTGTGAATTAAAAATTTGTGTGATGGTACGCTATAAAAGGTGTGTAAACTATTGATTTAATTAGAATGCATTGTTTTAGAAAGTAAATTTTTCTTATAAATGTGCCTCTTATGGGTGTTTCATGAGTGGGAAATCTATTCCACGATTTTAGGGAATCCTAAGGTTCAGAGACTAAATATATATTAAATTTTCTCTGAATAATAAATGAGAGATCCAAAATCTAGATATGAAAATATACAAAATATTTATGAATTTTTTTTGGATTGTGTTTATGGTTGAAATATTGAGAACGAAAAGAAAAAAATAGAATCATTAACATATATAAGATTGAGATAAATCCTCACAACTAGTTAATAAATATGATTTTATTATTCATGAATAGGAATGGTTTAATATCTTTTTAAACCATAAAAAGGATGCATTTATAAGATGTATTGTGATATTTATATGACATAGTATCTGTACAGGGCATATAGACTACCTTTTCATATGTGTCTCCAGAGGGATTAGTGAAAGATGTCAAAAACGAGGGATTATATCATGATATTTTTATTGGGATTAATGAAAACCATTAAAACATAATGAACAATGGGTTTTAATATTATGTGTGAAACATTAATTCTTTATGTTTATTCTATGGATTGACCATAAATATTGGAGGGTGAATCATATAAATATTTTCTCCTATATGTAGTGCCTTTACATTCATTCATGAGTGAGAGAAGAATGTTCTTATTCCTAAAGTGTTCTTACTAACCTCAAAATTAGATTCATTTTAATGTATTTCTTATAATGTAGAAACCTTGATTTGTTCTATCGAAACTATTATAATATTTTCAATAATACTTCTAAGGTGGGTATTTATGTAATTTCATCATTTAAGGTGTCATAAGGTAACATGAATTATATATATATATATATGAATATTAAAAGTTGAAGGAAAGAAGATGTCACGACATGACCATTAATACAATGACATGGAATGTAATGTCATGATGTCTCCATTAATGTCATGGAATTATGGGCTATAATATGATGTGTGTGTGGAATTTGGAATGATAAATGAGTGGATGGTTTTATAATGTTGCGAGGGTAATGTCTAGTCAAGATTTGAGGTCTATTGGTCACATTTTTTACTGGTTATGATTTACTGGAAGGTTTGGTCATCTCATGTCATGAGGGGATTAATTTGTAGATTGATAATGAATTTGAGAGATTTTAATGTTTTGGTGGATTTCCATCACACTGTGTCCCCAACAATTAAGGCATGAAACCATTAGACAGGTCAGGGAAAATTTGGTGCATCACGGTTTTGTTAGTCAAATTAATTAGTTGATTTTATATTCTTTACACCTAATCCCCGAGTATTTAATCCTTCATATAAATTCTGATTAGGGTTTTACAAAAGCATTATTTATAAAGAATGTGGGGAGGGGAGGATTGGGAGATTGGAGGGATGACTAATGTGTCTGGCATGGAGGATCAAATTTAGACCTAGAAAATCAACACATTCGTCATTATCAATCGATCCAAATTAGTGGTATGGATTTTTTATTTTTATCCAACTTCATTCTTCGGGATTTCCGGAATGGGAAACAATTCCTGAACAATTTATTCAAAATTTCTTAGCCATATTATTTATTCTCTTTCTAATTCTTTTCTGAAATTATTTCTCTTATGAAAAATTCTAATCAATTCTTTATCATTGGTGATTCCTTTCCCGATATTCGAGATCTTGATTCTAAAATCAGCCACTAACTATCTCTATGATTTTTTTCTATTTTTATTTAACCAATTTTGCTCACTTTTTCACCATTTAACATTCTATTATTAATTGGTTTGATGAATTATATTTAGATCAATGAGAAATTAATATTAGGTTATTCTATTCAATGGATTTTGATATAAAATAGGTGATCAAGGCATATATAACACATGGAAAAAGGGTCATTGGAAGCTATGTGGATTTATATTTTTGAAGTGAAGTCGTACTTCCATCATCTATGATTAATATGAAACTATTTTAAACTATTTTCTGACTATGGAGTGGTTAGAAATTTATTTTTAGTGGTGTGACAGTTATAGACATGGGCCTTAGTAGTGATTTTGTTCTGATTAGAGGCAAGGAAGATGGTTGTCGGGAAATTTTGGGCATTCTATTGTGCAGTGTTCACCATTCGATGATATAATGATTCAGGGTGTAATGAGGTGGTTAATCTAGGATAAGTTTAAAGAATAGGATGAACTTCAATGAATGTTGGATAAGCTCTAATAGTCATGATGTGGTGCATGGGTGCCACATGATAACGGTCTAGAGTGTTGAAAATTGTAAGTCTCACATCATACGTAAGGGTTATATAGTATAATTATTTACTCTTATATATTGTCTCAATGTGGCTTATGATTCTATAATTTGAAGGATGGATTATGTTTGGGAAGCCATGGTATTGAAAAGGGCTCCATGACATGATGATCTAGAAATATAGAGGCTCGTGGGTAGATGTGAAAGTGGTCACTCAGTGAGGGCCCCTTTTAGGTGGGATTTCACAATATGGTTGACATGATTATAGCATGATAGTGTCTTACTAATTGGTAAATGTGACTAGATTTTTATTTTTAGGAATAATGTGATAGTACACTACACTTGTGTATACTAATCATGAGGTAATAGGTTCAATATAGTATCTCGGCCTATATATGACGTATTATGAGTATTGGGTATGGAAATTAGAGAATTCATGGGCTAGGTACTCCCCTAAATACATCTATATGTAAAGGAATGGTTCCTTTGAATAATAGACAATGATTGTGACTCAACCAAATAATCGGATAAGGGGTCCTCTGTATATAGAGTTTATTACTCCTCTATCTACAAGATTAGGTAGGGTGTAGGTCCTCTTTTGGATGTTGGTACTCCCATGACTGATACTTCTCCATAACAATGTGTGGGTTCCCCACTACTATTACATAGCAATGTGGGTTTTTAGGTTGTTTGATTCATATTATTAGGTTTTCTTACTAGTTTAACCTATGGATGTGCTATAAAAAGTGGTTCTTATTCCATTATCCTAGGTTATCTCTTTTAAAGCATATTTTTTCACATGGGATATTATTCCACTCCCTCATTGGAGATTTTGAGCGGATTTTCCATCTTTTAATCCATTGTGATTTTTGAGGCATCTAACTGGGTATGTATATACTCAACCATACAGGGGAATCTTAGAACATAAATTCATTTTATTATGTAGATGACATAAAGATTGACTGTGACTTTGGTGGATTACATGTTAGTTGAGCTCAATAGTACTTCGATGTGATAACAGTATACAATATTTGTGTCTACATTTAGTTAATTATAGAGACATCCATAGATAATATATTTGGGTTTCTTTTTCCCTTCAGTTTTTTTGGAATGTGTCTTTCCACTTATTAGTATTGTTTATTCACTGGTTACTCTATTATTTTTCTTAGTGGTTGACATATGTAATATATATTTAATTTAGTTATATTAATCTATTCTGGTTTATTATGTCCTTTTTCCAGTCTTTTGGTACATGAATGTTCATTAGAAAAATTCATAACATCAAGTATGATATGTCTACTCAATTCTAGTAATCATCCCCTAGTCTATTTAAGGGGGAATTGCAGTTACAAACTCATATTATAGTTATACAGGGGTGATTCCTAGTTTGTTGAAACATTTTATATTGGTATTAAATCCATTTTTTTCTTAGGAATAAATATTGGAGATAAATGTATTGTGAGGATTGGTTTGGGAATTTGTAGAAATGGTGTTAAGGGGTCTCTAGCTTGAATTTCAGCCCATAAAACATAGTGTTGGTGCATTGTATGATGTATCTATTCATTGGGACATTGATAATTAGTTTTTAGATTCAATACACTAAGGCATTGACTTAAGGGAACAAAAAAATGGTGCATTCATCATATAAGAATGGATCATTGGTTTACATACACTTATCATGTTAGTTACACATGTATTATTTTATGATCATGTTATAAATTGTTAAATTCTAAGATGTTGCCACCTAATTACTAGTTGGGATCCATAGGAAGGGTTGTGATTTTCCCATTCTAGTGAAATAGCCTTATATCATCCACTAGCTAAGTGATGATGAATCCATTAAAGGACCAGATCAGGTGGTGAAGCAATTGATTATATGGGGAGAGTACCTCTAGCCACTATGCAGGGACAGACCCATATCTCATTGTATATATTTATATTACCCCACCCACTGACAAACTCAATATTCTAGTGGGATATGATGGAGATACATATATATTCATCCCACTATAAAAGTTACACTAGTTAGAAATTCTTACATTATGAGGTGAATATTAAAATTAGGAAACTACGGAAAAGATTGAGATGGTGGTATTAGTATTCTAACATTCCTAGACACCAACTGATCAGATGTTATTTCCAGTTTTTTACACTCTCTATGGTGTGGAGATCTGCTGGTAAACCCTAATCATCCAGATTTATGATGTGGTGACCCTTTCATATGTAGTGTTTGAGCACTATTTTTGAAATAACTAAAACGTACTGACAATGAGGCCCATATGTATAAGACATAAAGTATGGTATCATGTCAATTGATAAGTATGTTTCTTGATTCCCTATTCTAATGAGGTACTCCCTATATATGAATCATGATGGATACTTCCCTAAAGAGAAGTTTGAGCATAGTATCCAAGAATACTTTATAGAAAGTGTTTTTACCATCTATATCTCAAAAAATACCATTATTTTTGAGTGAGCCATTTCAATGTCCCATTCTAGATCACTATGACTAGAAGTCAGACTGGACTTCCATATGACCTCATGTGTACCAGTTCAATGCTAGAGGCTTCCAACTAGTATCATGGGTATAATGTTGTATAGTGATGGGACCATAAATCAATATTAGAGTGAGTAATATCCATTACAATTACTAAATAATAGAGTAAATATAAAATACACATAAACTGGAACCTTCAACAACAAAATGAAATGTCACACCAAAAATCGAATGGTAATGATAAGATAAAATGGAAAAACACCAAGGCTCTATAAATACCTCATCCTAGTCTCATGAACATCAATGATATCCTACTCAATCAAGAAATAACCCAACATTAGTCCAAATATGTACCTAAAACCAAATGAGATTTTTATCGAGTACCCCAATGCAATGTTGAATCGATCATGGTGTGAGTAAAAATTGTAGTAGGGATGTCCTAATGAGATCTCATATATATAATTAAATCCATTATATGTGCACGTTAAATTCTATAAATAAATAAATAACTGAATAAAATAAATAATAATTTCCTCATCTAGTGTTGGGGGCCCTCTGAGCAAGTCATTAGGATCGGGCCTACTATAACCACTCAGGGGAACAAGCATTGTTGTGGTAACAGTATCTAGTGTCGTTCCTCAGGTTTGTGGCCTTGATTGACCATACCTAATTTACCCTATTCTAGAGTGTCTCTAAGTATGTCTTATAATTGGTTAAAACATTATAATAGACTTGAGTCTCATCGGTATACCTAATAGGTATCATATTTCTCCCCAATTCAATTTTTATCAGTCAAAAAAATTAATGACATCCCTGCGGGAGTTTTCTTTATAAGTATCACAGACATCCCCTTTAGGTTTTTTTCTTATTAAGGGAATAATCCAACTAGTTTAATGGAACTCGACTTATGAAATTTTTATCATCATGTGAAGAAGTAAACAAGTATCATGGACCAACCCTTATTAGTCTTTTCTAATTAAGGTAATAAACACACAAGTATCACAAACCACTCCGTAAGGGATTCTTTGTTATCCAATGTAACAAAATATCACCCCATTGTAATTTACCATTTATAATCAAATCCATGCAAAGGGTCTTCACTATTTAAAATAATAAAAACACTAGTCCTATGTTCATTTTCCAATCCACTCATACAAATAATGGAAGTAAGGGTTGGTCATACTCCTAAACGCTACATCACTATCCATACCCATGAAAAAAAAATTCACTAGGGTAAGTCTATTTTTAGAGAACCTACCGTGGTCCCCTAGGTCATTTTATAGTAAAGGAACCCTAATTGGTGTCCATGGTTTCCAACCTACCTCCCAGGTCATCTTCGACAATCAGAGGACATTTTGTCACAAGAAAGGGTCATAAGAAGGTAAAACCTCAGTATCCCAAGTGGTAAGGGCTCCTGCTTGGCATCCAAGAGACCCAGGTTCAAAAACCGGGCAGATGCGAATTTCCAGGTTACTGTAGCAGTACTGTAGCAGGCAATATAGAAGACACTTTAGCAGTTACTATTCGGTACTATAGCAGGTAGAACTATTCACTCAATTTGGGCCTTCGGGCCACCAGTTTGGACCTACGGGTCTCCAGGGCCTTCGGGTCATCAAAGGCCTTCGAGCCAAAGGGCCTTTAGGTCACATAGACCATGGAGTATCCCAATTCACAAATAATATGCCCTACAAGAGGATCATAGAAATAGGAGTAGCTGCCACCGGATTTAGAGCTAACCAGATTGTAAGAATGAGAGGGTATGGCAGCCGACATCGGGACCAGGAACCGTACACCTTTTTACAGGGCAATTCTAGACGATCAGGAATGCAAGGTGGGAGATAGGTGATAAATGACGCAGAAAGTTGGGGAGGGGCAGTTCATGTGGGCTGGGCCTATGGGTCATGTATTGGGAATGGTATGCCTCTGGGCCATCGAGTCATTTATTGTGGGTTTGTCGGGCCTTATGCCTTGGGCCTATGGGTCATTTATGGGTTCCCCTTAAACCCTTCAAAGGGTTATTATCCATAATAAAATAAAAAAGAAGGCCTTCGGTCCATTTGGGCAAGTAATCTATAGAGATATCCTAGGTCCCTTACCTAAGGTCATTTTACATTGGCCAATATAACTGAACCTCTATCAAGTCACCCATGGTATGATCACCTATTCTAACTATATCATAATTTGGAAAACGTACCTATCTCCCCATGAACATCACAACGATCTTTAAGACTCTTGGTAAACTCAAGGTTCAAACATGGACAAAATCCCAATTCATCAAACCCATTAAAGGATGTAGTCATTGGATCATAGAATAGGGCCGCTACAATCATCCATTGAGGTCCATACGCTTTACACCCATTATGGGTTTTTGGATGTCAAATCATACCACCAGTACAAGCCTAGACTATTTTTTGTAGATACATCAATCTAGTGTGGTACTTCTCATGTGTCATAAATGATTTCTTCCTTTCTATCCTTAGTTTTTCATGTAATATTAAAAATTTAATTTAATTTAAACTATTTAAATTAAATTTAAAAGGTTAATTAATGAAAAGGGTACCATCAGATATGTGGTAAGACTACACCTCTACATGCCCATAAGCATCATCAATAAATCCATAGGTCTAACACTAAGAAAACTAATCATAAGACAAATCAATATCCCTTTCAATCCCATCCCTCATAAACTCATCTGAACCTCACCGTGGGGTTCCCCATCCTCCCCATGCTATAAAAGCCATCAATAACTTACTTTAAACCCTAACTCATTCCCAAAAAACTAAAATTAACTCATTATAAAATTTATAATTATTTTAACAATTTAGTTCTAAATAATTATAACTATCAAAATCTCATCAGATGAACTCATCCCACTAATTTCAAAACCAATAACCAATAAGAGGTCGACAATGGACTCCCAAAATCAACCCAAGATAAATCACTAACATTAAATTACAATTATATAATCAATTTAACTTAATCTAAGGGAAAAAATTAAATAAATCAAGTACATGATGTACCAATTTAAAAATGGAGAGTTATTTTATACCAAAATTTTCATGTAATATCCTCTATCTAGGATGTAAAAAATACCATTATAAAATGGGCGATTTCACAATTATTTAGTGGAATCACATTTTGTTCCTCAGTAAAAAAATGATAAATCAAAATAATAGGGGAGAGAGAAGTGAGTGGATGTAGAGACGATCGTATACCTGAATTTATTCCCAAATATCTGTCAAATAAAACCCAAATTAAGGGAGGAAATTGTATGAGAAGAGGTGACACCATGGTTCTAACAGTTAAGAACAAGAGGGAGAGAGGGGATTCCTCCCCTAAAATAGAGAGGGAAAGGTATTTCTTTCACATAAAATATAACTGTAATTCCTATGGGTTGTAGGCTATAGCCACAATGTAACCCATCAACTATAGGATGCATTAATTTCTTCCATAATACTCTAATATACCTTCTAACCACATTCCAAATCTAGGAAACCTTTTTGAGGATCACAAACACTTGAAATTCAATTCTGAAAACCAATTAATAAAAGGTACCATCCATTAATTTTAATGTTTAAAATTACTTTGAATTTAAAATGTTCAAATGGACTATGTAATTATATCCTTTCGAGGGAGAAACTCTTGAAAAAGTGGTAGCTGGTAGTGGGTGATGTTAGTGGTTATATTGGATAAGATTCATCAACCATGTACATCTGATGATAGGCATTATGGTCACGGTGCAGGAAAAATTCACATGAATCATCTCATACCCACATGTCATCAACCCAAGAGACTTGTAGAGGATCTAGTCATCCATGTGATTTGGACATTCTATGGTTTTGTTGTATGAGGTCACATGTAATGTGACTATCCAACCCATCATGAATCTAATAGCGGTGAGTAAGTTCAAAACCATTTTAAGAGATGTAAAGGATTGGCCAAGGACTTCCTGACTATAGTCAGGGTAGTTCTCATAGAGACATTTTTTAGACAAGAACTTGTAGTTTACTGGGTGGAGCTTCTAAAAGATAACATCTATATGATTCACTTCCACCAATACCACCCATGGGTAGTTCATGATATTATTAGATGGTTATAGGTTAGGATGAAACTAGATGCATCTGATAGAGGTTTATGGCTAGGTAACACATGGTATGATCTATGGTACAATCTATTTCTTATTTACTTTGGCACCAATATTTTTTGACATAAAAGTAAACTATTATTTTGTTGAAACATTTCATGTTTGATAAATAGTCATAATAATAGATCACATATCCTATCTTATTATATTAGTGATAACTACCAGAGACAAAAAAATGTGACCTCTTTTTCTGATGATGATATATAATGCTTTTCTAGGAGAGGTTTTCATGGTATCTATGAGGGTTTATAATGGATCCCTATTATTTAATCCTTAGAAAAACATTACATCATCTATCCAGGATTGGATAGATTGCTACCATCAAGGGGTGATTTGATATTGATCTAAATGATCATGATTCCTCTTTGGGTTAAGGTGGGACCTACAATTGAGATGAGTGGGGCTTGTGCATTAGAATTTCAAGATTATCACAAATTAGTTTGTGACTATGGATATATGTGAGGAAGAGACCTAGAATGATAAACTTTTGTAGTTTTAGAATAGTATATAGACGTGTTTCCTAGGAATTTATTAGGGTCTCCACCACATTGATAGGACAAATTTTCAATTGATCATTACCACAAGATTACTATTATATCTTTTCTAAATTATTGGATGGATATGTGTTGGTGCCATAGGAGGGAAGAAAAAGATAAAAAGGCGAGGCCCCATGAACTACCTCACAAAGCCCATCCACAGAGCCCCTGAGGTCCCCGTGATCCCACCGCAAATCTAGGAGGAAGACCCCTCCGTGAATGCCTTTGACGTTCACGAGCCCACTGTGAAGCAAGAAGGAGGACCCCACTGCAAATGCCTTTGACGTTGATGAGCCCTCCGTGAAGCAAGGAGGTGGACCCCTCCGCAAACGCCTTTGACATTCGTGAGCCCATCTCAATGCAAGGAGGAAGACCCCTCTGCAAATGCCTTTGATGTTCGCGACCTTCCACGAAGCAACCACCGACCTCTTCGCACCTCGTATGCTCTTCTTCGTGGTGCCTCTTTCCTATAAATACCAGGCTCCCCCCGATCCCAATGGAAGGATAGTCCGACCATTCAACTTCCTATATCTCAAATCGCAAAACACCAGTTTCTCTGCGAATCATAAGCTACACGAGGTACTTTTTCTCTACGAAGTTCCTCCCCCTTGCCTCATTTTAATCCCCTCTTCTGGGAGGGATGCCTTTCACGAATCCCAAGGGGCTTCGTGGTGGAAGGGGATCCCCAAGGGGACTCCGGTCGTCGCGGAGCATTTATGCTTCGCGAAACACCCCTCTTGTACATGTGATCCACATGCCAAGGTAGGGTAACTGTACTTCGCAAAGTACATTGCTTAATGACACTTTACATCACTAGGTGCATGTTCTCCGCGAGGCAGTGCTCCGCAAATGTCTTTCCACTTCACGAATCACCTCCCATATACACCTCTACTGTATGCTAAGGCTGGGGTAGCCCACTTCGCGAATCACACCCCTTTGCAAATGCTTTCCGCCATGCGGAGTGGCAGAGCTTCACAAGGCCCCTTCCTTTGAAAACCATTGCTTTGCAATTCCTATTTCCGTGCGACCCTCCATGTCTGCATGATGTGATTTCAAAGTCCCCTGGACGATACCGCTCATAGCATTGATGTGCCTATTTCTTCTTCGCATAGGCACGCTAATGACTATTTCTTCTTCTCATATCCATGCTAACGTGGACCCCTCGATGGTACACTTTTTGAACCCCCTTCACCACATCCTTTCTAATTCCTTCCCTCCCACAAGGATCAAAGGGTACCAGTTATTTATGTCCTTAGGGGTGCGAGACAAACCCACCTCGTCCGATCTGCAGGAAGTTAAACTTCCATGCCCAATTTTCCTCAGCACACGACGTTAAACTGTGACCTGGCCCTGTGCCTCTCATGCATGGTCCCCTACCTTGGACATTCTCCATGACCACTCGTATCCACAGGGATGGAATCACCCCTCACAGGGGATGATATCCTCCTTGTTGGAGTGGTGTTTGTTTGTGGGGAAGGGTAGCCACCTTTGTGTAATCCCACTATCCTTTCTTCTAGGAGGCAACACCCCTGCTCCTCCTCACTTCCTAGGTGTCAAGGCTAGTGGAGGTCATGATAGAGAATGGCCCCATCCTCTCTTCTTGGGTGCCAAATCCCTCTCCCGCTGTGCTTTGTTTCACCTAGGCCTCCATCCTGGAGAAATTCCCATTCTTCCTCTCCCTGGGCCGCTTCACGCGTAAGCCCCACTCCTCTTTCCACAGATGCACCTTTCGCGATGTGATCGTCAGGTCTCTGCTGCCTCTTGTTTCTCACACTGAGCATGACTCACAAGGGCTTAGAGTAAGAATCGACCATGACATTGCCCCCCACCCACATGACGTTAAACTGTACACCCGAACTATGAGGACTTTGATCCATCTCAAGGCATGGTATGTAGTAAACCTCATGAGGTTCAAGACTAACACCAATCGGACCCCCGGTTCATCTTCACGTCAGTTCACCGACATCCACCCAAACTACAGGGACTTTGATCCATGCCAAGTCATGGTACGTAGGAAACCTCACGAGGTTCAAGCCCAACATCCATCTGACCCCGGTCCATCTTCACGTCGGTTCACCGAAATCCAACATGAAATATGGGGACATTGATCCATGTCAAGACATGGTACGTAGGAATCCTCCACGAGGATAATCCCTACAACCATTTTCCCTGACCGTCTCCATGTCGGTGTGCCAAGACCCTTTCTGAAATACATGGTATTTGATCCATGTCAAGGCATGGTACGTAGGAAGACTCCTTGAGGTTCAATCCCACCATCCATTTATACCCCAGGTCCTTACTCATGTCGGTTCACCGATACCTATTCTGAACTATGTGTACTTTGATCCATGTCATGGAATGGTATGTTGGAAGCCCACCTGAGGTTCAAGCCCACTACCACCCATCGGTCGTAATGCCCCCCATCACGCTGGTTCACTTGTCCACTTTCCTAAACTACATGGTCTTTCATCTAAGTCTAGGCATGGTATGTAGGAAGCCTCCTTGAGGTTCAAGCCCACCAATCGAACGTTCCAACCTCCTTCATGTCGGTTTGGCCCCATCCAACGGTAAGCCGTTGCAACCTCATTTAGTGTTAGGCAGTTGTCAACCTCATTCGATGGTAATCCGTCGCTAGATGAACTTTGTGCAGTTTGATTCCCTGCCGTGGGGATACATAGGAGGTCTCGTCGAGGCTCCAACCTAAAACCATCGTCCATCCTGATTCTTACCCGGGCCACCACATCTCGGTGAGATCATTCCACCTCATTCCCTTCCATAGCATTCGGGAAGCCGCCCATGTGCTGGCCCTGATATCAGTGTTCCCTCCTGAGGGTTCTTCCATCTGATCCACTCCCGTCAGTGATCCAATCAGTATGATCCGTCCCCACTAGATATTAAAATCGTGGCATACCCTGTGTTAAACATGGGAAGCTAAGGAAAACCTCAGAGACATGCCCATGGAATATGATTCTACGCATTAGAAGTGGGATGCCTCGGGCTTCCGCTCCCTCGAGAAGCCGTATAATAAGGGGAAGAAAATCAGACACGCCAGTGCTCTAATGCCCAGACACGCCAGCGATGCCACAACCTGACTACTCCCCCAACTGAAGGTTGCTGCCCTGACCGGACCCCTTGGATTGTCCCGAGAGAAGGAGTGTAATTAACCGGCATCCATGAAAACATGGCACTGGGAAGAGTTTCAAAAACAACCTCTTAATCTATAAGGGAGAACCAGAGTAGGTGACAAATTTCGAGGAGGAATCCACAGAAGGAAGAACTGACATCCCATCATCCCATTTCAATCAAGGATAAAACTTCCTCGAATAGGGAGTGGATTCCGCCCACCTTTGGAAAGCGGGAATGCGGGGAAATAGAACATCACCGACATCCCCCGAATGTGATGGACGTGTGCACCTCAGCAAAAGTGTCAAAAACAGAAATGGTGAACCTGACATGAATCTATTCTCGTTATTGGGGATATTATTAGCACTCGAGACATCAGTAGAGTGACGTGTCACCGGATCCAGATATCCATCATCTGGCCCCACCATGAAAATAGCGTTCCTGGTGTGAAACTCACCAGAAGTTGGGGTAGTCAAAAAGTTGGGCATCTCGGTCTGTGACATTGTCATCATAGATCGCTCTTACCAGTCATGGAGGACGGAATGGCACTAGGGAAATGGGAGACAATTTCGTTTTATGTCAGTACTAATGAGCTGGTCTCCCATCTTGGAGTAACCCATTTGCTGCATCGGAAACCTGATCCCCTCTTTCCCACCGATGCAGGGGCAGGGGAAATATCTATACAGCTACCCGCACAGTTCTTCCTCTTCTACGACAACCTCGACTTCTGCGACCACTGGGCGCCCATGACCCCTCTACCCATCTAAAAGTATCCAATGAAGGGTAATCAATGACCTTGTACATATGTACGAGAAGGAGGGGGCCATCTCTACGAGGGACATGGCCCACATGGATTTAGAGGTGTCTGCACCTCACCGCCAACACCACCCCCGAGGGCCACGCCGGGAGCTGCTGCTCCCAAATCCATCCTTCAATCATTTCGGGAGCCTCTCCCTGGAACACCTCGATTACTCCCTGCACTACACCGATGTGGAAGGGGATGTTTGGTCCATCAAGGCCAGAGTTCTGTCCAAGGGATTCCCAGTGAGGGCCCCCACTAGGCCGTGCAAGTGCTGCCACCTGGTTCCGCAAGCTGAAGAGCAATTAGACTACCTACCTGCACCATCGGTATCGGCCCGGATGACCCGACTCCAGTGTTGGGCACAGGACGAGGAGGGTGACCATCAAGAGGTGTTAGCGTCAGTGGATACAATGGGCCGAGACACCACCGACGTGCATCATCAACCCCCTACATATGCCGAGTATGGGTAGTTATACGCCTGACATGGATCGACTCCCCATCTACCCTGCGGGAATGCTGGGTCAACTCTCCTAGTTGCAGGCATAGGCAGTGGCCACCGCGGACTAACTCACAGTAGTGCCACCCAGTACAGGGGCCCTCCCTGTGCAACTACCTTGGAGGACATGGGCCATTCCCGCTTCCAGGCCCAGATCATAGGTATGCATCGTGCCACATTTGACATGAATTAGGGCCTTTCCCGTGGTAGCAACACCCTATATGGGAGCCTCTCTCACGCTCATTACACTGGGTACAGAGCCACCCCTCCTGCCACAGACCGTCAGGCTGGGGACGTTGCACATCGGGTCACTCTATGATGTGAGGATCTTCCTCACATCCTCATACCAGCTGACGAAGGTCCTCCTCGTCCTAGAAACCATTGGGGTGGAGACCAACCTCACTTTACTAGCACCCAGAACGGAGGTCCTACCAGTGTTCGGTATAATCAGTACGGGGACTTGCCTCACACTGACGTCACCAAGGGAACTAGGCATGGAGGTACTAATTGTGCTCCCGTCAGTTTTAGTGGGGGTCCTACCCACTCTAGAACCCAACACATAGGTCCTCCCCATGTCCCCTTTGACATTTGATGTAGTGCTCCCCACACCCCGGCCCACTCAAGCGGAAGTACTCCCCGCCCCAACACCAGTACGGTCGAATGACCTCCTCGTGCTGGGAATTTTCCCTTCCCCGAAGAGCCATTCCAGGGAAGGAAGGTGGGACATTGTGGCCGCAAGAAGAACACCAAAAATATTCTTACTAAGATCAAACCGGTCTATTTCTCTGATTCTAAAGCTAAGTACGACTCAATGGTGGAACACTCCCCTCGATCCTCTGAGTCAAGGACCGGGGCAGGAACAAGGCGTATCAGCCTCATCCTTCCAGAGTGTGAAGTCCACTAGATTCCCGCCTCACATTAAAGGTAAATCCAGGAGGAGGAAATTTTGGGAATCCCACTGGTTCTGACCATCCTGTCGCTAACATCATCACTAGAGGCGCCCTTTCCCTCGACCAGAGATCAGGTAGAGCTATTTTAGAGACCGATGGAAGTTGAGAAATAGTGTGACCCATTGCCGGTAACCGTAATCCATGCACCAAAAACTATTATTGTCATCCCTTCATATCATGACATTGTGGTCAGGTCACCACACTCCTCGAAGGATGGCTCGGAATTCGGCGGCCCGTTAGCTCATTCTCCATATTCTTATCCGCCCAGTCTACTGTCTCGACAGACCGCCTCAGTACCGCTACCAGTTCCTCAACCGCCTCTGGTTGATGAGTGGGGCAACACGGGGCCAGACCCTGAATCCGAGACCAGGAGATTATGGGACATTCATGCGGAAGATCTCTTCTGGGAGACTCTCTAGCCAGCGGCAGCATCAAACTTATATGCACCGGAATCCCTCACCCAAGAGGAAGTCGAGTGCTTTTGTCAAAACCTATGTGCGCCGCACTTCCATCTACGTTATCATCGGGTGGTGTACCCCCGGAGCCAAGTGAACTTTGAGGAAATCGGCTAGCAATGACATCTGGTTGATTTGGATGCACTCCCCGTGGCCCATTACCCTGAGTCACCAGGTCACCAGAGGACCCTCCAACAATGATGCATTCAGAGTTTCAAGTTACTCCACAAATACATTAAGGATTCTACCCCCCACGTGCAAGTCCGTGCATGAGGGAACTACAATTCCATCCTCTTCATCCCTATTCGACGACAGCCTGAATCGCTATGCGATATTGAGTACATGCCCTCGGGAAGGGTCACGGTCCACATGGACAATGTCGTGGACAAGGAGGATGATCTGGATTTTCTTGATGGAGACTTACCCCCTGAGGGTGTGCCACCACAGTTGGACCCATTAGGGAGTATTACTCGTCAGTAGAGGAACCTCCTAGGTGTCCCTATGCCCACCGAGTCATTGGTACTCAGTAGAAATGCTGGTTGGGGAAAAGAGCATGTCGGAGATGTCAACCACTCCAACCCGTCCGCCTAAGTGCAGAAGATGGAGGAAGTCCCCGAGAAGGCCGTGTTGCACCAGCAACTTGCTGAGCAGAATCGGTCGGTCGACCAACTCTAGGTCGAACATGCTATAGAGCGAGGACCTGACTATGGTGATCCTAGTCCGGGGAAGCAGGTCCAGGAACAACTTCCCCCCAGCGAGATGCCTCTGAGAAACCCTAATCATACCACTCTCACGGAAAGGGTTGAAGTCATAACTCACGGAAATAGGTCATGATACATCTCACCAAACCCTCCTGAATAGATTGGAAATCCGAGGAATTAGGCCCGGGTTCCCCCAATTGCCCCATAGGCCACTCCACCAGTCGCTCCATGAGCCGTTGAACCCATCTACCGTGTCAAAATGCCCAGAAACACACTCGTGGTTAGGGATCCCTATCAAGATAGGGATCCCCCCGGATGATCCAATGGTGGAAGTCATCACCCGCCTCGAGCCGGTGGAGACGCGACAGGTGGCAGTCCCAACAGATGGAAAGTTATATCCAGCATGGGTGGATGATATGCCTACACCCCCGTGTGTTGGAAATCCCACTTTCTCACCCTTTAACGGGACAGAGGACCCACAACAGCACCTGTACCACTTTTCTTCAAGGTGTGGCCTCGTGTTGGGGACTCCATCATAGCAGAAAGCTGCTAAGCTCTGATGTTTTGTGCAGAAATTTGAAGGCCATGCGTTTTTCTGGTACGACAAACTCCCCATTGGATTGGTGAACAGTTGGGAGGATCAACCCCGGCAATTCTCATAACAGTTCAGCTCCACCAGGCGAAAGACCAGCATCGCAGACCTCTTCCAGTGCAAGAAAATGCTGGATGAGCAGGTTGCGGACTTCATCGCTCAGTGGAAGGGGCTCACATACTCCCTTAACATGCCACTGAATCAGGAGAAGTTATTGATGATGTGTGGGGGGAATGTCAAGACGAAATTGGTTCCTTCCCTGATCACTCCGAACTACCTGGAAGGGTTCCGAGACTTCTCAGATAAAGCCCAGTGCCTTGAGGAAGCTCTATAACAGGATAGTTAGGCACGTCTGCAGCCCCCTGTGATCCCATAAAGGAGGGTTTCCAGAGCGGAGCCTACCACGGTGGCCCAAATAGAATCCACCAGGTAGGTGTAATTGCTAGAAGTAGCACTGGCTCTGCAACCATGTAGAGGCCCTCTAGCACAGGCGCATCCTCCTGCCTAGTAGCGACCGCCTCGGAATCGGCAGGTTCCCCCGTGCAACACGCCACCTCCGTCTAGGCGGGATAATCAGGCTCCACCTCCTCAGTAGGCCCCTATGGCCCCTCATCAGGGCTGGGCTCCCAGATCCCCCTTCTTGGACATAAAGAATCAGACCTACTCATTCAACAAGGCTCAGGTCCCTGGTTATTTCCATGGCACCTTGGAGAAAGGGTTCATGCGACTACCTGAGTGGAGAAGGCCAGAAGAGGCGAATCTCACTGATCGCCCCAACTACTACCCCTACCATCGAATTCTGGGGAACACCCTCAAGCAATGCTATATATTCAAGGATTGGCTCCAAGACTAGGTCGATAAAAACCTATTTAGGTTGGGCCCGACCCTGGACCATGTGGTAGGTGTCTTTGTGAGGTCAGAAAGTGGTAGCGACGACGAGGGTGAGTGGCAGTAGGATCCCATCTATGGATCCCAAAAGTACGATGACTAGATGGATAGTAAAACGATATCACGCGCCTATGGAATTATCTGTGCACGCTTGAACCAGCGAGATCCTTCAGAAGCACCACCCACAACTTCTGCATCATCATCTCAGTCGGAATCTTCCTAGAAGAGCAAGCATTGGCGACGTAAGAAGAACCAACGTGCCCTGCCAATTCTATTGTCATCCCACACTCTAAGAGACTCCATGCCTCTTGAGATGGGGATCCCTCCCAAAATCCACCAAGTGGTGGATGATTCTTCAAGTGATTATTAGGGGTACTCTTCAGTTAATACCGTGGAGTTGGTAAATCCCTATATGACTCTCAAAGAAGGGGAATGCCAGGGGAACCACCCCAACGTCCCCATCTGACACCAACCTCAGTGGATCCGCGACCATATGGGTCGTCAAGGCATGTCAGCTGGCACTTTCAGATAGGTTGTGCATGCCACTAATACCAGACAGTAGGCCCAACGTAGAGCTCAGCACGTGCAACCTCCCCAGCTGGTGTCCTCAGATCTACCCCCACCGAAGTTTGTGCTACTAGACCAGGCAGAGCTACCTCTTCTATACCATAGACAGTCTCTCCCTACTACTGGACAATATCAGTTGTCTAGTCCTCATCCAGCCTCTTATTTGGTTCCTCTGACGAGGGGGAAGCCACACCCACTGGGAATCGCTCCTTTGCAAGTGAAGAAAAGGATTTGGAGGATGCTCCCCCCGCCATTGAAGAGGGTGTTGGGGCCACAGTCAACGAGTTGGTACAGGTGAACCAAGGTAACGAGGTGGACCTGAGGCCCA
This sequence comes from Viscum album, assembly GCA_963277665.1. Lineage (NCBI taxonomy): Eukaryota > Viridiplantae > Streptophyta > Magnoliopsida > Santalales > Viscaceae > Viscum > Viscum album. The sequence continues at coordinate 1,830,863,808 of OY728165.1, forward strand.
CGTTGATCATTGACTTAATTCCCCTCAAAGAGTAGCAGCGGTACGTAGACTTCCTGAAACAGCACCGTGACGTGTTTTCCTAGAGTTATGATGAGATTCTAGGACTAGATCCTTAGGTTTCTATCCACTGCCTCTGTCTCCCGGTAAATAATCGAGGGTTCAAGCAGCCTCCCAGAAAGATTCACTCTTATCACGACACCATGGTCAAGGTCGTGGTTGACAAGCTCATCCAGGCCAACTTTGTTAAGGATGTATAGTACACCAAATGGATAGCCAACATTGTGCTAGTCAGGAAGAAGAACAGGCAGATCAAAGTCAGTATAGACTTCTGCGATCTCAACTACCACTATTCGAAGGATGATTTTCCCCTTCTAGTGATAGAATTGTTAATTGATACTACGGCCGGGTTCCAAGCCCTCTCATTCATGGATGGTTATTCTGGGTATAACCAGATTCGGATGGCCCCCGATGATGAGGAGTCCACTGCTTTTAGGTCCCCCAAGGTACTTTCTTCTACCAGGTTATGCCCTTCGAACTCAAGAATGTTGGTGCCACCTATCAGCGGGCCATGCACCGCATATTCAGGCTAATTCTTGGAACATTGGTGGAATGGTATGTGGATGATCTGGTGGTAAAATCTCTCCCACGCTAGGACCATATCAAGGACCTTGATAAACAATTTGGTTTCCTTCGTTCCCACCACCTAAAGATGAACCCGCTTAAATGTGCCTTGGGGGTCACCTCTGGCAAGTTTCTCGGCTTCATCGTCAGATACCAAGGCATTCAGATCGACCCAGAGAAGATCATGTCCATCAGCTAGATGTCCCCCATGAGAAATATTCAGGAGCTTCGAGGATTTCAAGGCCACATAGCCTACATATGCTGATTCATCGCGAACCTGGCCGGCAAGTGTAATCCCTTTTCTCAGCTCATGAATAAGGGAACCACCTATGATTGAATGAAGAGTTCTAGACCGCGTTCGAGGAAGTCAAGCGGTACCAACTGCATCCTTCGGTCTTGATGCCACTCGTCGTCGGAAAGCCGCTGGTCCTTTATGTGACCACCCTGGAATGATCTCTTGGTGCCCTTCTCTCCTAGAAGAATAATGAGGGGATGGAGAACAATATCTACTACCTCAGCCGCATGCTCCATTCTATAAAGAACATATACTCTCCCATCGAAAAGATCTTCCTTGCGTTGATATTCGTAGTACAGAAGTTGCGACATTACCTACAGAACTATGAGGTACAGATGTTATCACGGGTAGATTCCCTGATGTGCATCCTGAACTGCCCCATGTGGAAAGGTCGTCTAGCTATGTGGGCAGTGATTCTCCAGAAGGTTTACATAAGCTTTGTACCCTAGAAGGACATTAAGGGACAAGCATTGGCAGACTTCCTCACAACCCATCTGGCTCCTACCGACCAATCCCTGGACCTCGATTTCCCCAATTAGAAAATCCTATCAGTGGATCAAGCCACACCGTGTTGGGAGAGGCATTTCGATGGTGCTGCCTGAAGCCCCACCGGTCAAAGGCTAAATGATCCCAATATCAACATGGTAGGCCTGGGAATTATCTTCATTACCCTGGAACATGTCATTATATCGTACTCATTCCTGCTTTCGGAAGGTTGCACCAATAATGAGGCAGAGTATCAGGCCCACATTACCAGCCTTGAGCTATCCCTCAAGATCGACGTGCCCCATTTTCATGTAAAAGGGGACTCTGAGCTAGTCATTAAGCAGGTCAACGATAACGCTGTTTTGCAGAAGCTAGAACATGTACCATTTTTGGAGTGAACACTCCATCTAATGGCCTAGTTCTCTTCTCGGCCGGAAGTGGATTACATGCACCGATCTTAGAATTGTCAAGCTGACGCCCTGGGTGTCATGGCTGCATCACTTGGAGAGCCCAAGAAAGATGACCTGATTGTCCACATGGCACATTGGAGGGTGGTTGCTCCTGTCTCTCCGGATAATGGTGATGGCCCACATGTAGGTCACCTGACCACAGGCACCTCCACATCAGGACCCCCAGGTCCCCAAGATATAGTGGTTGTAGTGATTCCCGACTAGAGGGACCCTTTTGTAGAGTACCTCTGAAATGGATACCTCCCAGCCAATCAGGTCTAGCGCGAGCGAATCCGACGCTGCACGCTACATTTTACCCTCCCGGATGGTCCCAGTCTTTGGCGGATCCTCTACAAGAATGCGTTTGATGGTATTATCCTTTGTTGCATTCAAGGAGTCGACATTCCATAGGTCATGCAGGAGGTTCATGGCGGTTCTTGCGGTGACCACTATGATTGGCCGAAACTGTCCCTCTAGATCTGGAGATTGGGGTATTTTTGTCCTTCCATGATCCATGAATGCATTGAGTTTTCTAAAAAGTTTCATGCATGTCAAGTTCATACCAACTTCGTACATCGGACACCATAGCCCCTTCACAATACCAAGTACTCTTGGCCCTTTGTGGTGTGGGGACTCGATGTCGTGGGACCATATACACCAGTGACAGTTCGCCAAGTACTGGTTCTTCTTGACCACTATGGCTTTCCTCACCTAGTGGGAAGAGGAAATTCCACTAAAGGAAGTCATGGCTCAATCCATTGTCAATTTTGTGAGCTCCAACATCATCTACTGATTTAGAGTCCCTCTAGTCGTGCTCACCGATAACGGCACAAACTTCCAAGCATCTGAGTTGAAGAAATTGTACGCCAAGTAGAATATCCCTTCTAACCACACCTCTCGCTATCATGCACAAGAAAATGGATAGATATAGGCATTAAACAAGGCTCTCTCTAAGATTTTGAAAAAAAATGGTTTCTTAGAACAAGAAGAGTTGGCCGGACAGGCTCCCCAACGACCTCTAGGCTTATCATACAATGACTTGTAATTCTACCCAGGTTACCCCAAATTCACTGGTGTACGGAACTAAAGTCGTCATGTCCATTGAGATTCAGCTACCCTCATTGCACACAGTCGTCTATGATCGGAAGACACCAAATGAGGTAGCCAAATTCTGTGTAGTTGAATTGGAATCACTTCATGAGAGTAGGATCTATGCCCATCACAATTTGGAAAGGCACCAGAACAAGATGGCTAGAGCCTTCAACAATAAGTTTCGCCTCTGCTATTTCCTGAAAGGTGACATGGTATTGGCCCTCTGAGTGCCAATGATCCCCGGAAGGAAACCACCCAAGTTGGAGCCCAAATGGGAAGGACCATACATCATTCACAAGGATTACTCCAATGGCACGTACTCCCTGGTTACTGTGTAAGGTGAGCGTATCACTCCTCCCAATAATGCCATGTTCCTTAAGAAAAATTTTTCCTGAGCCTCACGGTCCTACATGACCTTAAACTCAACGGTCATGCATGACCCTAAACTGCACGATCGTCCTGCACAACCCTAAACTGCGTGACAGTTCCGCATGCCCCTAAACTGCACAATGGTCCTGCACAACCTTAAACTGGATGGTCTTGCATGACCCTAAACTGTGTGATGGTCCTGCATGACACCCTAAACTGCACGATGGTCCTGCATGACCCTAAACAACACGATGGTCTTGCACTACCCTAAACTGCATGATGGTCCCGCATGACCTTAAACTGTCCAGTCATGCATGACTTTAAACTGTGCATCATCTGGCATGACATTAAACTGCATCTTCATAACTAAGTATGTCTTGATTCCCATCCTTATGGGATACGTAGGAATTCTCAAACGCTTTGTTTTGAGACTAGTCCCAAACTTTTCTCTTCAACTATCCCCCTGGGTATAGGTCTTGGAGGATACTTGCATGATATGGGCTTCCTCAGCCCCACTCATACAAGGGTTATAATGGTCACACAATGTTCCCACTCCCGTTATTCTATCCTCCCGTGTCATCACCGCAAGATGTTAAACTTCATGGTCTTCATGATCTACGTATGGTTTGATTCACATCCTTATGGGATACATAAGAACGCCCAAACATTTCGTCTGTTGGCCTAACCCGAACGTCAAAATATTTCCACCAGGTCAAGATGTATGAAAAGGGTTCAATTTTTCCCCAATTCATGTTGATCTAATCTCGATCCTTCCGTACGTACCGCTCCCTGGAGATGTTCGCCTCTTTTAGATACGGGTATAGATATGCTTCACCAACTCCTTGACTGGGATTCCATCACCTTCCCTGTCTGAAAGGGCCCCTGAATGAGGTGGATGCTAGGCCTAAGGGCTCTCTTAACACTTCGGGCCAATGCCCTTGAGGATATCGAGCTAGAAGCCGATACAATTCCCACATTTCAAATGTATTCAACGGTCGATGCACCTTTGTTGGTCCCATTTTAGGCCACTACAGGGACGTTGAGTTTTGAACGTGGTTAACAGTTGTCCTGGATCATTAGGGCCACCCCAAGATATCCAAAACATCATGTTTAGTGATTCATTATTCCCCGTTGTATCCCCAAGAAATGAAATCCCTCCGAGTGGTGCCAACTTTCGGGCCCCTTGGCCTTTTTGGGCCCCCGGCCCAGGTCCTCTCTTGTGGGATTGTGCAGTGTGGTATGGGAATATGTCCTCATTCATGTTGGGTTGTTCACCGCACCGTACACATCCCCGGATGAGATACCATATCCCCTTCTCATCCTCACCGGAAGACAATAAACTGCAAGTTGGTCAGGCCTTCTGGACCGAGGCCCAGCCTCAGGCCCCTTGGCCTTTCGGGCCCCCAACCCAGGTTCTCTTATTGGAATGTACGGTGTGATATGGGATTATTTCCTCATTCACGTCGGGTTACTCATCGTGTCGTACACCTCCATTTCCTAGGGAATGCTACTCCCCTCCTCATCCTCACTTCAAGACGTTAAACAACAATTTTGTCAGGCCTTCCTGACCAGGGCCCAGCCTCAAGTCCCTTGGCCTTTCGGGCCCCCGGCCCAGGTTCTCTTATGGGAATGTACGGTGTGATGTAGGATTTTGTCCTCATTCACGTCGAGTTATTGACCATGTCGCAAACCCCCTCATTGGGGTATCTTACCCCGGGGTATCATCAAGAACTACGTGTGGCTTGATTCTCATCATTATGTGATACATAGGACCACATGAACGTATAGAGTTCGAGTCCAGCCCCATCTCCCGGGAATCCCCATTTCACCTTGGCCCCTTGGCCTACAATTCCCCGGAAAGGGGAGTATATGGAGTGGCATGGGATTATGTCCTCATTCACTTTGGGCTATGTAATGACCATGCCATGTAACTCTCCCTCCTGAGCATCCACGTCGACCCTCTTCAGTGGTTTATCAATGTGCCTAAGGGTACTCTGGTTTAGTACCTAGAATTTTGGGTTCTACTCGGACATGCTTCCACCCATTTCCTAGGCATCGTGTTCCACTTCATTGGGGATTCCATCACCTTTCACATCCAAAGGGACCCCGAATGGCATGGATGCTCGGCCCAAGGGTCCTCCTGCCATCACGGGCCAACGTCCTTGATGGTTTTGAACAATGAACTGATACAAGTCTCGCGTTGTGAATATGGTCAGTGGTTGATGATCTATTGTTGTTCCCATTTTAGGTAACACGATACGGATAATGCATTTCAGACATGGTCAATAGTTATCCTCAATCATCACACCAACCTCATTAAGCCCAAGATATCAGTTACATGACTCACATCCTTTTCCACCTCATCATGTCCAAGTAAACCTCCAACACTCTTATCACTATTCCTTAGTGCACATCTCCACGTTAGGAGAACAAAGACATGGTAAGGGCATCATTCGGGCTCCGTACTGATTTCCCTTAATGGGCGTTCCAAGTATTGCAATAAATATCTTCCTCCCTTGTTTCCCACACCGAGATTGACTCATGTGGGCTTAGGGATCAGGTCAAGGTCTGTGCTTACTTGGAAGGCTTCCACCCCTCCATGTTCCGAGCACTAAGACCATAAACTATGATCTCCTCAGAACTATGTGTGGCTTGATTCCCATCCTTATGTGATTAATAGATCATCCATAAGTCTTGTTTTTGGGTCCATCTCAGCTAGGAGCTTTTTTCTCTAGACCCTTTCACTATGTAGGCCCCTTGGCATGAGGTTCCCCTCTCGGAATTTTGTGCAGTGTGTTACGGGACCATATCCTCATTCACGACGTGGATGTTTTATTGCACCGTACACATTCCCCGCATAGAATCGACTCTACTACGTCTGTGTTTCATGACATTAAAATTCATGTTCAGTCCTATCACATGATCCTAAACTGTGACATTATCATCCGGGCAACACGAAGAAAAATGACACTGTATTTGTTACGACCTCATCATAGGGGTACATCACATTGGTTACTGGAAATACATCATTCCATTTGTCAATGCCTACTACGGCTTGATTCTTGTGGTGACGCCAGGGCCTGTTACCCTAGTCCTGTCGCTTCACAAAAGAACCACTCAGCATAATGGACAAACAAGATTTTTCAAATACCGCTTCTTTTGGTGCGAGGGACACATCCGCACTCCCCTTTTTCATGGTACTAGTACCCTACCGTGCCCCCTCAAGAACTACCTCCAGCTTGATATGCATCCTCATGTGGTACGTAGGAACACTTGTGAAATTTGTCTCAGGCCCATCTCAAATCTTTTTTTTGGACCCTCGACCTAAATCCTTTCCAAGGAACATGTGCTGGTTGGAACCCCTGGTTCCCATTCACGTCGGGTTTTTTTTTGAAGTTACCACACCACATGTCTCACGTGTTTTCTTCCATCTATGGTCCATGTTATATGACCCTAAACAAATATCTCCCCATGGTAAGGGACTCAATTACCTCTATTTAATATGACTCGTTGTTGTATTCAGAAGTGTTTTGACAAAGAGCCCAATGTGTGGGATTTTCATGGGGACATTTCCCTCGTTCCAAGACCAAGCTTCATGAGCCTGCTATTTGGATCCTAATTCTCTTCCATATCCAAAGGGACCCCTAACGGCCTGGTCCCATGCCACATCGGCTCACCTACTATCCCAAGACAACGTCCCTAAGGATCTCTGATGACAATCGCGACAGGTCCCATGTTTGGAACATGGTCAGTGGTTGACCCTCATTTGTCTATCACCATTCTAGGCTAGCATGAATTGGATGTTGTGTTTCCACCATGGTGAACAGATATCCTCCATTTTTATGATGTCATCATTGTGGTCCAAATTTCAAGCTTCATGATTCACACAGTTCCACATCCTATTGTTCAAGTAGAATTCAGGCATACTCGGCTTTATCTCTTCGTGCATATAAGTGTGCTACATAGACGTTTTAGAATCATTGGACCAGTATTCACCGAGTATCCCTTCTCCCTAACATTTATTTTCTTGTGTCGGGAAATTCGTCCATTACATCTTGTTTCTCACATCGAGCATGACTCATGTGGGCTTAGTAGTTTTGGTAGGATGTGCACTGGCGAAGCCAGGCTTCTCATCATCCTACATGACATTAAACTGTGCTTCCAAAACTAGGTATGGCTTGATTCCCATCCTCATGGGATATGTAGAGACACCATGGTATTTTTCCTAGGGTCCAGCCCCAGGAATCATAAATCCTCTTCTTCCTCATTTGCGGCCCACTGGCCTGACCCCTTGTGGGGAACCGTATAACTGTAACTCTACCTTGAACATGTTCGGGATGACCCAAGATGACATTGGGAAGCGATGGATCCCTCTTCAGAGAGTTCCTGTCTGAAAGAATGAATGATCCATGATCAAATCTATGTGCCATCTAGTGTGCTTCCACCACGATGGCACAATTTCAAGAGTTTTGGGTTCTATTCGAACAAACCATCACTCCACCCTTCATGATTTTCATGCCATTTATTCGGACCCTCATCCTTTTTCATGTCTAAAGGAAACCCTAATAGTATGGATGCCCTTCCTATGGATCACCTACTGTCCTGGGTCAGCATTCTAGAAGACAATTGGATGTCATTTCGAGTCAGGCCCTATGGCTCGAACATGGTCAGCGGTCGGCCCTCACGAGTCATCCCCATTTCTGGCTAACACAACAAGGATTCTGTGTTTCCACCACGTTAAATGGTAATCCTTCATTGTCACACCACTACCATAGTGTTCCGTATTTTGGTTATCATGATTCACACCTTCCATTTCCCTATGTTCAGAATAATCTTAATGCCCCCGGCGTTGCCCCACTCGTGCACTAGAGCACAACAAAATAATGGCTCATGAATTGTTCTGAGGTCCCAATCCTCTGATCGGGACTCTCCCATGTATTTCTGGAATATCCGAATTGGATACCTGAAACCGGGATGCCCAAAGCTTGGTTGAAGCATTATGTCCAGATGAAATAAGATAGTGATCACCCATTGTTTCTCAAAATGGGCTCAAATCGTGTGAGCTTAGGGACTGACCAATGGACATTTCATGAATATAACAGATGTGTATGAAGCCATCCTCGATAACGAAACTCATGTATGATATGGCATCAAATAAATCAAAACATGAAGTTATGTTTGAGAGTTTGTAATCTTTACAGAACGTGGGGTTCTATCTCTCCCATGGATGGGTTGACCCCCTCAAAAGAGAGTTGTAGTTCTGCCACCCTCTGACTTGTGTCATCCAAGAGTTGCTGCCGCAGGCTCAACTCTTGATCTTCTTTAGCAGCGATGGGGCATAATTCATCAGCCTCAGTTTGGGCCCACTCTACATCAGCTTGAAAGATGGCTATTTAATTAGAAGCTTGACTCAAACACACTTCTATCTCTTCTAGTTGTGCCTTTAATCGCATGATCAGCTCTGATTGTTCATTAAGAGAGGCTAAGTGCTCATACGCTCATATCTGTAGCTGTTGGATCTCATTTTTAGCCTCCCGGAGCTTCTTGATGTTCATCACCATCCTCTGATTCCATCCCATGCTGTGGCCGCCATCATACTCTTGGATCTTCTCTGCCATAAGATCTCGGATGAGTATGTGAGGGTGCTAGGAATCGTCTCCCCCAGTACATAGTTCACACATCTATGAGCAATGTCTGTCCATCTCGTCCAGTCATAATGCTTGAGGGTAATTTCGATAAAGTGAAAGATCAGTTTCCCTGATCGGTGATGGAATATCTCACTGTCCTCTTTGTCAGAGGTCGTCTCATTCCAGTCCGCGTGGTTGGTAGGCTCGTATGCGGGGTATGCCCCCAGGAAATCATCAGTGGGATCTATGTCTGGCGTTGTATTAGGAGAAGCATCTAGCATTGAATCAGGTGTTGCGGGACTTGGGTTGATCGGTCGATCCTCATCGTCTGACCCCACATCAATAACCTTAGGCACGACCCTGCTGGCGGTCTCGCCAATGATTGGGAGCGTTGCAGCTCGGGTGGGCTGGGTATCTATCTCCACGATTACTAGCATTCCCCTGGGAGGGGAACCGCCAAAAATCTAGACCAACCTTGTCGCAGCGGCCCATTCTAGTCAAATAACTGTACGTAACAGAGAAGGGCATGGACGTCAGTTGGCGTGATCAATGTGTGGCAGTAATGAGCTCAGTAGAGAGGAATTACGGATATCAAACTCCTCGTTCCGCTCCTGAGCTGTTATTGATGGGACCCCGAAGCATGTCCCTTCATATATTTTTGGGAGGTCTGGTGATTCTAGGGGAGCCTCCTAAGGTGTCCTAGCCCTTCTAGACACAGAACTAGACACAGCCACAGGTGCGGGTTCCGAGGGTCCTCCCTCAGCACCCATTGAGGGGCGAGAACGAGGTCTATGCAAAGGGTCCTCCTGCATGGTTTAGATGTTGGTAAGAAGTCCATAATGACCTGGGAGCAGACCCTGAGGAAAGAAACGTGGAATGTTAACACAAGAGCCTCCACGAAATCATCAAGTCCTGAGTCTTGATCACCGACATCGCCTTCCTCCAACGGGCTCCCTCCACCGGCCTCGTCCCCCCAAGAGGATTCGTCTGATTCTTTCAGAAGGAGGTATGCACTCTATCAGCTCAGCAGCCGACATCTGTGGTGAACCGTCCGATCCAGCAGTAACCTCACCCGGTCTGTCATTGGATGTAGGGAACCCCTAGAATGCACGAAGTCCTCTTGCTCATCCAGGTATTTCTCCACCTCCGCCGGGGATACTGTGAAGCAGGCCCGGACATGGCCTATGCCCGATAAATCCATCCTGAGATAGTTCGAATGTTTCCACATCTTGGGTGGGCCGAGGAATTACTGGTTGACATCCCAAATGTTCCAGGACTCTGGGAAAATATAATTATCTAGAATGTTGATATGGCACAACCGTTTCCCCTGGGCCTGAGTAGATATCCTGTGGAATCCCCTTGGTGGCCGCCCCTCCAGATGGTCTTCTCTCTTCGGACAACTAGATCCACTGCAACTATTGGATCTGCTGCCACTACCTCACCCTCAGCTGGTGGAGGTCTCGCCGTCACAGCAGCCCCACCACCACTAGAGGCCCTTTCCACCTTCCGAACCCGACCTCGAGATAGGGAAGGTCCACCATCACCCTCTTGAAGTGTTGGCTACTTTAGAATTTCCCTCGGATAGGCTGCCTCCCAGATTATGGCATACTCCTTCACCAGTTCGAAGGCAGCAGCAGGCGGAGGCAATGCATTCAGCATTTTCCCATCTGCCCGTGTGAACATGAGCCATAATTGCCTCATCACAAATGGGTGCTCCTCGTGGTTCAAATCCAAGTAGAACTTCGGAGTCAGTCACTACACGCACCAGAATTGCCTTACAAACCAGTGTGGGGTGTATGGCTCATAAAGAGGCTCATGGTCCACCCTTTCAACAAATATTCCACCTCAAAAGGCTAGGATATTGGCTCAGTTCTCTTCCGTCCCCCGACTATTTTTGGTGAATTCCCCCGTCGGAAATAAAAATGAGTAAAAATTAAACTCATCCACCTTCCATACTTGGTTTAGCACCAACAGTATGGTCAATTTGGATATAAATCTCTCAGAAGTGTTCTGGATGGATGGGCGGATGTTTGACCCCGGGGGTGATATGGGGTACGGATACTCATAAATCCCCCTGATGTGCACTGCGATCCACCCATACAGAAGATGGAAGGGCCGCATATCCTCTGTGGCCTCTTCCCATTGCTAACATGCCATAGCATCTTGTACAATTTAGAGAGAATCAGAATCCCCAGATTAACCCACCCTCCTGTGGCTAGCATGGATTCCAGATAAATGTGCTAGGCCTTACCCCCATGTTGGTATCCCTCACTAGTAGTATCCAACCACAGAGAAGGACCACGATAAATGCCGCCAGTCTGACTATCACCTACTGTTCAATATTGACACTAGAACCCCATGTCCTCCACTGGCTGTCCTCTAAGATCTTCCAATATGAGTGCTCCTTGCCCCGTTGATCCACCTTCCGGAATGTCCGAGGCCTCGCAGGAAACTGTCGATCCACCGGGATGTTCAGAAACTGCTTAAACCACCGCCTAAAGTGGACGTCACTCACTGCTTCTTTGTCTTCCCCGAGCACCATCCCCATTAGTTCCATCTCCAGCCGCGACATCTGCTTCGGATTCTCCCATGAACTCATGACGAGGAGGAACTCATCGTACATAGCCTCCAATATCAGGACCCCTGAAATCTGATAGAAATCCCATAGACTGATGCTGACCTCCCAATGGTGTAGGTGAAATGTGTTGGTCCTAGGCGACCTTCTGCTCAACAACTCTGGCATCAGCTATTTCGGTTGATATATGTGGAATTGAGAGGCCCATTTTACCTCATACAAACCCACTCTCCTATACTCAGCTCCAAACTCCTCACTCGAGGTGCCTACCCAGTAGGCCCATGCCCAATCATGTGTGAAGTTCCTCCCTGGCATAGGTCCCACTCCTCAGACCACCCATTCTTCGGATCCCTCAAGGCTGCCTTCAGTATTGTATGGTATAGAGGAGGAGACGTCTCCAGCTTCAATGCATTCCCATCGATGTGGCTCAGGAGGTTGTACAGGCAGTCATCAAAGATGGGTGTGAAGTTCTCCTTCATGTGACCATCAGTCACCCTGAACCATTGGCACTGGCACGACGTGCTCCTAAACCAGTAAGCTGGTTCGTCCCTACTCGCCTTAGGAATGAAAACATCATCCCTCAGCCCGAAGCCATACAAGGGAAGCCTCCTTCACAATGGATAGATCTTATTGCTCTCCAATAACATCTCCATCCATGAATTATAGTCAGAGTGGCTACGGACCAACTCTCCTAGACCAAGAAAATTTACCATCTCGTCCCTCTAGTCAGAATCTACAAGCACACCCTGGGAAGCTTCTTGATGGGCCATTTGGATTTAAGACTCGGACGAATTTTTATGTCGGGTCGTGGAGCCTGTTCGCGGAGCTCATTCTCAAAGTCTATTCATGGAGCCTTGCCTCAGCCTACAAGCGCACGATCACGTAGCGTGGTTACGGAGTCAAAGACTCACAGTGCACCGGGAATCCCAATTCGCAGGGAGAAATCACGGAGTATGCGGAGCTTCGCAAATCGAGAGCGCAAAAGGAAAAATTCGCGGAGAAGGGAAATGACAAAAGAGAGGTCAGACCCCTTATTTATAGGAAGTGGCCTTTGGAGCTTGGCGGCACGTCTGGATCGTGCTGAGCATCGAACCACGCTTGGCCTGCGTGCCGGCTGTCCTCCTCACGATCCTTCTTCACAGTCCATCTTCGCGATTCATCTCTGCGGACAGCTGAATATTGTGGCTATTGAACCACATACTTCAACCCTTGATTTATATAAGGCTCCAAATATGAGGGGAGGAATTTGTTTGCGCCAAAATGAGGGAATAAAAAGGAAAAAAAGACAAGCACCCACGAACTGCCTTGCAAATCCCATCCGCAGAGCCCTCAGGGGACCTACGATCCCGCCACGAAGCAAGGAGGAGGACCCCACCGTGAACTCCTTTGACGTTCGCCAGCCCGCTATGATGCAAGGAGGTGGACCCCTCAGCGAATGCCTTTGACATTCGTGACCCACCACGAAGCAACTGCCGATCTCTTCATGGAACCTCTTGCCTATAAATACCAGGCTCCCCCTGAGCCCAACGGAAGGACAATCTGACCATTCAATATCCTAGCTCCCAAATCACGAAGCACCCTTTAGTCTCTGAATCATGAGCTACGTGAGGTACTTTTTCTCTGCAATGTTCCTCCCCATTGACTCGTTTTAATCCCCTCTTATGAGAGGGATGGATTTCACAAAGTCCAAGGTCCTTCTTAAAGGAAGGGGATCCCCAAGGGGACCCGAGTCGTCGCGGAGCATTTATGCTTCGTGAAACACCCCTCTTTTACATGTGATACACATTCCAATGCAGGGTCACTATACTTCGCGAAGCACATTGATTCACGACACATTACATCGCGAGGCGCTTTTTCTCCATGAGGTAGTGCTCTACGAATTCCTTTCCACTTTACGAACCACCTACCAAATACACCTATGCCTTATGCTAAGGATGAGGCAGCCCAGTACATGAAGCACACACCTTCGCAAATGCTTTCTGACATGCGGAGTGGCAGAGCTTCACAAGGCCCCTGCCATTGAACCCCTTTGCCTTGCAATTCCTCCTTCCGTGTGACCCTCTAGGTCTGCACGATGTGATTTCAAAGTCCCTTGGATGATACCACACGCAGTGTTTCTGCACCTAATGTTTTTTCACATAGGCCTGCAAACAGGTATTGCTTCTTCGCACAGTCACGCTAATGTGGACCCCTTGATGGTTCGCTCTACGACCCCCCATCACCACGACCCTGCCAATGCCTTCTCTCACACAAGGTGTACAGGGTACCTGTTATGTAAGTCCTAGGGGGTGTGGAACAAACCCACCTCTTCCAACCTGTAGGACATTAAACTACCAAGAACAATCGTACTCAGCACATGACGTTAAACTGTGACCTAGCCCTGTGCCTCGCATGCAGAGTCCTCCACCATGGTAATTCTCCACATCCAATCGTCTCCACGGGGATGGGATCACCCATCATAGGGGATGATATCCTCCTTATTGGGGTGGTGTTTGTTCGCAGGGACATGAAACCACCATGGTGTAAGCCCCTTGCTTCTCTTCCCAGAGGTAGCACCCATGCTCCTCCTCACGTCCTCGGTGCCAAGGCCAGCAGAGAGCATGATAGATAATGGGCCCATCCTCTATTCCTAGGTGCCAAATCCATCTCCCGTTGCGCTTTGTTTCACCTGAGCCTCCATCCTATAGTAAGTCCCAATATTCCTCTCCCTGGGCCGCTCCACGCGTAATCACCACTCCACTTTCCACGGACACCCATTTCACGACGTGATCGTCAGGTCTCTACTGCCTCTTGTTTCTCACACCGCGCATGGATCACGTGGGATTAGAGTAATCATTGACCATGACATATCCCCCATTGTGCATGACGTTAAACTGTACACCTGAAATATGAGGAATTTGATCCATGTCAAGGCATGGTACATAGGAAACCTCATGAGGTTTAAGCCCAATACCCATCGGACCCCCGGTCCATCTTCACGTCAGTTCACTGGTATCAACCTGAACTAGGAGGACATTGATCCATGTCAAGGCATGGTACGTAGGAAACCTCACGAGGTTTAATCCCAACACCCATCGGACCCCCGATCCATCTTCACATCGGTTCACCAGCATCCAACCCGGTCTACACGGACTTTGATCCATGTCAAGACATGGTACGTAGTAAGCCTCCACGAGGTTCAAGCCCAATAACCATTGGCCCCGACCATCTCCATGTTGGTGTGCCAATCCCCTTTCTTTGCTACGTGGTCTTTGATCCATGTCATGGAATGGTACGTAGGAAGCCTCCCTTAGGTTCAATCCCACCATCCATCAGGACCCCAGGTCCTTATTCATGTTGGTTCACAAACACCTATTCTGAACTACATGGACTTAGATCCATGTCAAGGCATGGTACGTTGGAAGACAACCTGAGGTTCAATCCCACTACCACCCATCGGTCGTACCGACCCCCCATCATGTTATTTCAGTAGTCCTCTTTCACGAACTATGTTGTCTTTGATCCAAGACAAGGCATGGTACGTAGGAAGCATCCCTGAGGTTCAAGCCCACCACTCGGTCATTCCAACCACCTTCACGTTGGTTCGACCACATCCAGTGGTAAGCCATTGCATCCTCATTCAGAGGTAAGCCGTTTTCAACCTCATTCGATGGAAAGCTCTCTCGATATGAACAATGCATACTTTGATTCCCTAACACGCGGATATGTAGGAGGTCTCTTCGAGGCTAAAGTCCAAAACCATCGTCCATCCTGATTCATACCAGGGCTGCCACATCCCGGTGAGACCATTCCACCTCATTCCCCTCCACGTCATTCTGAAATCCGCCCACGTGATGGCCCCGATATTGGTGTTACCTCTGGGGGTTCCCCATCTGATCCACTCCCGTCAGTGTTCTTATCAGTCCAATCCATCCCCGCTAGACGTTAAACTCGCGGCATACCCTGTGTTAAAAATGGGAAGCTGTGGAAAACCTCAGAGACATGCCTATGAAATAGTATTCCCCACATTCTATGTGGGATTACTCGGTCTTCCGCACCATCATGAATCCCTATAATAAGGGGAATAAAATCAAACACACCAGTGCTTCAACGCCTAGACATGCCAGCAATGCCTCAACGTTACTACTTCCCCAACTGAAGGTTGCTGCCCTGACTGGACCCCTTGGAATGTCATGACAAAACAATTGTAATTAACTGGTGTCCATGAAAACATGGAACTGAGAAGAGTTTCAAAAACTACGTCTAAATATATAAAGGAGACCCGGACTATGTGACAAATTTTGAGGAGAAATACATGGAGGGAAGAACCTAAATCCAATAATCCTGTTTCGATCAAGAAGAAAACATCCCTGAACAGGGAGCAGATGCCTCCCACCTTTGGAAAGCAGGAATGCGGGGCAATAGAATAGCGCTGACGTCCCCCAAACATGACGGACGCCCCCCCCCATTGAAAGCCTCGGAAACAATATGATTGATATTTTAGAGTTGTGGGTACAATTAGAGGACCTTATGAATAAAATTTTTTCCATGAACAATGTGTCCCCTAGATTAAATCAAGTTTTCTCTCCAATAAGGTAGACATGAACTTAAGGCTTTGTGTCAACTATCACCACATAAATCAGGTAACAATAAATAGAAATTACCCCCCTTAAGGATCAATAATTTCGCTGACCAACTAAAAGGTGTGAAGTTGTTATATAAGATATATAATTGGTCTAACTACCACTATATTTAGATTTTTTGAGGTGGATGTTCCCAAGATGAAATTTTTTATTTCGTTATTTCCCTTATTAGTTGCTGGTGATTCCCTTTAATATGAAAAATGGACAAGATGAATTCTTGGGCCTTATAAACTTGATATTTCATCCTTTCATAGACCAAATAATATTTTTATTCATCAATGACATCCTCATATATTTATCTTTAGAGGGAGATTATTATGACAATCTAAGGATAATACTTGATTTACATCAAGAGATCTGATTATATTTAGGTCTCATGAAGTGTTCATTTCGGATTCAAGGGGTCGAGTTTCTGGGGAATGTCATCACATAGTGTAGTGATGTATTTGAATGGATAATGATCGAGGTGGTTCTATCATAGGAGCCACCTAAGATAATGTTTGAGGTTAAATGATTTATAGGGTTGTTAGTGCATAACCATAAATATGTTTAAGATTTACCCATGTTTTTTGGCTCCCAGGACTTCCCTAACCTGGAAGAAGAAACCATTCATTTTTCATTGATTACATAGAGATTTCATGGAGTTGATGTGGGGATTAATGAGTGTTTATATCACAATGTTTTCGAAGGATGGAGTATATTATGTGGTTTTATGTGATGTATCTAGATATGTGTTTGATGCAGAGGTAGTAAATGACTAATTATGGGTCCTGGAAGCTGAGACCTTATGATTAAAACTATGTGACCCATGATCTAGAGTTGGTAAACGTAGAGTTTAGTTTCAAAACATAGCGTCACAATCTTATTGGAAATCAATATATAGTCTATATGGATCATAGGAGTATCATGTATATATATAATCAGAGAGATGTTATCATAACTTTGGTGTGTTGAAATGATTTTTTTAGGTTACTGACTTCTAGATTATTTATACTCTAGAAAATAGGAGCAAGATTGTTTTTTCCCTTAGTAGGAAGTCTCGTTCATTGTTTTTGGTGTAGGATATTGAGAAATTTTCATCATTGTGGTTATTTTTTATATACAGGGAAGTGGGTCTTATTTTTATTGATGGTGGGGGCCCCTCAACATCTACTATATGTGATGAATTCCCATTTGGGAGTCATTGATTATGTTTTTTTAGACTAGCTATTCTTAAGATAACCACAAGAATGATATTAAGAATATAGGGAGAATGTTATCCACTTCAAGGATAGGTTATTGGTTCCAGTCCTTCAATTTTAGATGTTGTTGTGGGAGTTCCTTAATTAACTATTAATGGTCCATCATGGATTAAAAATGATGAACCAAGAACACCAAAATTAGTTTCGGTGGGTAGGTATGAAGTATAGTGTTTGAGAATTATTCTTGTAATGCATCACTTATTATTAGGTGAAGGTAGAGAAATAGGTACCTATGGGTATACCCTGAACCATTTAGGTTCTAGAACTTATGAGGGATGAAATATTGGTGGATTCCATGATAGTATTCTAATGATCATTGAGAGGAAACAATGTTATTAGGGTGAACAATGACAGACTGATCAATTTATCCTACATCCTTTCAATTTAATAGTAATGGTTGCTGGAGGGATTGGGATGATTTTATATAGAGGAATTCATCTAAATTAATGGGATACCATTGAGATCATATTTTAATGAGAAAATATATTTTTGTAATTATTAAGGATAGGTTTCTAAGAGTAATTTGGGAATCTGTTTCAATTGAGTAAAAATTTCCACCATCAAATTGATGTCTTGACTGAGCGAACCATTAAGGATCTAAATGATGTGTTGAGGGTATACATGTGGGATTTAAAATAGGTATAAGGGATCATTTTCCTTTATTATAGTTCAATTAAAATAATATATACCACTCCATCACCGACATGGAACCATATGAGGTCCAGTATTGGGGGCCATGTAGGTCACCCTAGTACTGGATAAATGTAGGAGAGTCATCATTGATGATGCCAGAGTTAGTTTGAGTGATGATAAAGAAGGTGTAGGTGATACATTAGTGGATAAGGTCTAATAATATCCATCAGAAATCATACATGGACAAATGATAAAGGCCTTTGGAATTCAATGAAGGATATCATTTGTTCCTTATGGTATCTCCATCGAATGAGTTGTTTTGATTTATTCAGTGATCTAAGTTATCCCTAAGGTTTTCAATACATTCCAAAATCTATACAGGGTGATAAAGGTTCTATAAACCTATAGTTTCCCCCACTATTTTATCATTTGAATAAACTCATCCATATGTTGTAGCTAAAAAGAAACTTGTGTTCCCCATTGCACATAATTGATAAGGATGAGTTGTACATCATGGGTAGTTCCACCTAATTAGATTATTCAAAGGGGTTTAGGATAGGTATAATAGAAGTATTCATGGATGAGATATTCCTTTATTGTGTCTCCATTGATAGCATGGGAACCGTCATGAGATCTCGTGGGTCTGTGAGAACTAGATGGGGCTTAATACACACAACTTTTCAAAAATGTTTTTCTTTTTAGGAATAACGTCATTGAAGGTGGGAAGAATTTTATGAACCCTATATTATGTTTGAACCATTAGAATATTTCAAATAATATTTTTTAGATGATTCATATAGTTGTTTTCAATTTTTAGTGTCAGGTTATTATGGGAAAAATATTTTAATATAATTTATTAATGTTTAAAAGAAAGAATATTTCATGGAATGTCAATTAATGTGACAGTAGTGAAATTGAGGCCAAGGTGTGTCCATTGTTGTTGCTTCATTAAGGGATGAACCATGATGTGTTCGTGGCATGGGGTATAAGTCATGGGAGGTCAGTGCAATGTAATTTCAGGGAGGAATTTTGGTCATGACATGATGGGTACTGATCAATGGGTGGTAGGTATTTTAGCATAACCTTACTTTGGCCTTATCACAATGTGAGGGGTTCAGTCAAAACATGATATATAATTAAAAATAGTTTAAAGTTTCAATGGGCGTAAAACATAGAGTTCCCATAATTACAATGATGTGAGGCCCTAGGTAATTCTATGGAACTTATTTTTTCCACATTTTTCTTAGTTGAATTAATTTTTTAATTACTCAATGTTATATTCTCTAAACCAAATCCCCAAGTATTTAATCCTCTTTATATCCTTTAATTAAATTTTTCTGAAAACCTAAATTACAGAGGAGGGGATTCAGGGATCTTAGAGTCACTAAACATGACCTCTATAGAGAACCAAAATCATACATAGTAGATTTTCATAGTATTTATTTGTAATTGATACAATCATAAGGTAATGATTTATTATATTTTTTCTAATGCATTATTCATGATTTCAGGTATTTTATTTCATTATTGAACTATTTTACCTAAACTTCATATCCTTTTGATGTATCTACATTCTTATTTTTTCCTAAAAAATTTCCCTTATGCTACATTATTTTATATAATTCATGAATGGTGTTTTCAAAGCTGAAGAATTGTTTCTTAATCTAAGAATCACCCACTAGAGATACTGAAAATGATTTTTATTTATTGATTTCCCTCTCTTTATTTATTTTAATTTTACTAAAAATATTTATAGATGTCAATTCTATGAATTTTGTGTAGATAAATGAGTGATTATGATCTGAGTCTAATAATCAATATATTTTGATATGATATCAGTCATCATGGAATGAGAAATTAATGATAAATGATATTGAGTCAATAGAAAGTGTGAGAATATGGATTCTTGAAGTACAATAGTGTTAGAAGAATCAAGGATATAATTGAATTGATTAATATATTTTTATGTGCAAAGGCATGTCCAAAAAACAACTAATATAAGCATGAAAACTACTTGTGGGGTTTCAGGGGTGATTAATGTTTGATTGAAGGAAAATAGGGATATACTTGTGCAATTTTGGACATTCACTTACAAAAGATTCACTAAATTATGGAAAAAAGTGTCACAACATAATTAGGTGGGTAATACAAGATCAATATGTGGTAAATGATGGAATGATGTAACATTTGGATGGGGATTGAGCTTTTTAATGTGATTGAGGTGTTCCTTGATGTGACGTGTTAGTGTTTCTAAAATGGATAACTATCATAATATACAAAACGTTCATCATTTGTAAGTATTTTCCCTTATGTATAGTCATAATGTAGAAAAGGATTCCACGACATGAAGGTTGGATGAAGGCTCTCAGGCCACAAAATGGAATAGAGTTCCATGTAATCATGACCTAGAAATAGGGAGGCATATAGGTTGATAGGGAATTGGTCATATCATGAGACCCCCTCAGGTTTGGCTATCCAGGCATGAACGGCATGTCCACTTCACGAATGTTTCATTCCTATTGGTCAAAGTGGAAAGAATTTATTTTTCCTATATAACATGATGATGCACTTCTCTTCATCATATGAGGAAGTATGTGAGGTGAGGTAAGTGGTTTATTTTCATTAGCTCAATAAAACCTATTTTAGGATATTGCAAGGTGATTAAAGAATTCATGGGGTAGGTTATCTCATGATAATGTGTTTACGGTATGGAATGGGTCCTTGTCTCTCAGATAGAGTTCGGTCCTCCCCTACAAATCTGGCCTAGGGTCCCCTATATATGGAGTTGGTAAGTCCACTATCTTTGAGTTCATCTGGAGCACAGGTCCTCCATTGGTTTGTGGTACACCCTTAATTGATACTTCTCTATAGTGAGGCATGGGTCACCCACTATAGTTTCAGAGTGGTGTTGTGGGTTACAAGGTAGGGTGGTTTGGATTATTAGGTTTTCTTCATAGTTTTTCCTTTGTACGAGTGGTCAAGAGTGGGACATATTACTATGTAATACATTCCCACATTTTACATATATTTGTGTTTTTTCCCACATGGTTTTTTTTACCCTCATGCTTTTATAGTTTTGAGCTAAATTTCCATTTTTATATTCCTTTGTGATTTTATACAGTGTCTTAATATGTATTTATATACATACACCTATATGTTCATATTCACCCATAGGTTTCATGTCTTATAAAAATGAAGGATGGTTTAGTAGGGACCCATTTGGACATCACATGTGTGGGGAAAAGTGGTCCTTGGAGGTGATGGATGTGCCATCATTCACTTTTTGAGATAGTTCATTACAGAGACCTCCTCACCTCATTTATTTGAATTGGTTTTTCCTTTGGGTTGTTGAGTGATTATCTGCCCCCCCTTTTATTATGGTTTTTAAATTGATAACTCTTTTAGGGATCATAGTGATTAACACATTCATTACATATTGTAGTAGGTTTTATTTTTCTACTCTAATATATTATGTTTTTTATATATCGTTTAATTATGTTTGGGTGAATTAGGCTATGATCTCCCATCATGTGTAATATGACTACCTAGTGCCAATCATGATCCTATGACCTATTACAGGAGGCCTTTTGGTGGTACACTTGGCTTAATTCAACCTAGGATGGGGACATGTGGGTTGGGTCATGGAATATATATACAAGGTCTTCCAACAAGTATAACAACCTATTTATAATTATTAATTTTCTTGATCTAATTACTAAATTATATCCTATAGATCTCTAATTCTTATAATCATCATATACATATATATTTGTTTATTTTATTAACAATATTTTTCTATAGAAATATAAAATTAATGGTCCTAAATAAATTTATACATACATAAATTTAGAAAAGATTTAAATTGTTAATAAGTTACACTAAAATATATATTTTAATAATACTAAAACATATAATTGGATAAAAAAATTAAAAAATCACTTATATTAGGAATACAATACACTGGTCATACAATACTACACAAGAACTATGAATTTTACCTAAATAACTATTTTATTGGTTTAATGTGTATTTACATGGACACTCTAAAGTTCAATTATCATATTTTTTACATTAGACCATCTGAATTTGTCTATTTAAACTATTTTGACATCAATATTATACAATTTAAGGAATGAATCCTACATATACAAAAATGAGTGACCACATATAGAAATTTCAAATTCCCACATAATTTATAGTAATTTATATATGTATTTTAGCAAGGCATCATTGTGGATAACATAGGAGGATTTGTAGTGGGGTACGATAGTAATGGTATTATTCATCCTAAATGGAATTTTTTAATGGGAAAAATTATCCAATGGTCTATAGGTCCATTGAATTTTCACGAGCCTTTTGAAATCTAGGCCTCTGGGAGATTGAATTATCCAACTGGAAATTTGGCCTCCAAAGGACATCTATTCATGGTTAGGTCACTAGTAGGAGACTCAAAATGGAGGAATGAGATGGAGAAGTGTTATGTCACCATGGAATAAACTAGAGTGGACCAGGAGGGTCAACGAAACAACCATGTGATTTAATCTATATATACCCCTTAATCGGGAAAGGAAAATTCTGATAGTATAGTTAGTACTGAGAAAGGCACAAACAACAGTAAAGGGTGTCAAGGGGAGTTATGGCTTCCAATATGTAATAAAATCCTCTATTAAATAGGGGCTTCATTCCATATATTCTACACCTTCATTCCATGTAAGGGTTACCCCTAGAACCAGTGAAAAATAGGATTATCTAAATAAAAGTATTCAAGGACAATGGGCCTGGGGCATTCATGATTAGTTAAATACCAACAACATCATTTAAATATTCAAAACTAAACAAGAATTTTTCAAATTCAAAGAATGTAAATTAGAAACAAAAGGAAATTTTTCATTGACTATTCGAATCTTAAATATAATACTAAATTATTAAATATCATCAATAGTCATATTTTAAAGCTTATAAAAATGACCCGGGTGATCTATGTCATAGTAAAAAAGTCAGGAAGATATAAATAAAATTATAGAGTTTATAGAAATATCATATCGATTATTTTCATTTACTTTACCTAATATAAAGGTATTTTATTTTTAAATTTAATCTCGTTTGGTCTTCATTCTAATTGTTTTTATCCATTATAAAATTATAATTACTGAAAATGGAACAAATTCCACTATGTTATAATATTCTATTTTTAACACATATTATATATCTAATTAAAGAAGCCATGAGGTATGGTCTTAATAATTATTATGTAAAAAAGTTTTGTGACCAGTGTTTTTCCTATCATATCTGGTGATAAGATAAAACATTCCACTTTGGTTAAAAATTTAAAAAAATATAGGTACTTGTGTATCCATATTTACCGTAGTTTATTTTTATAATTAATTATGGATTTCTTATCCTAAAAAAAAATCAATTTATATGTCTATTATATTTTTATTACATTAAATTATTTATTTTTAAAAATTTATATTAGTTTTTTATTTTCTATTTAAAAAATATACCCCCAAAGAATTTCAAATACTTCCTTTTTGATAATCATTAGTAGATTTACATACATTAGTTTTATCAAAAAACCAATTCATTAGAACCCCTTTTGGATCGGTAGTGAATCAAAGTGTGACCCCCATTAACCACTTCCAATCTGTCTCAAGTCGGAAACTAGTTCCAAGAGTATATAATGATATAACAGGAGACGAATTACCCTATTTAATCCTATGAATATATAAGAATCCACCAATAACATGAAATGCGACCTAAAATAAAACATGAAATACCATCCATAAAATAAAATGAAAATAATATTATACATCCAAAGAAACACTAAAAGTCATTACCAAATAAAATAGTGCCTAATAATAGAATGGATCCTCTTACAACAAATACACACCATTTCAGGAGCTATGAAGGTCTAACAATTTACCTAACTCCATTATGTAATTATGTAATAATTGTACATAAATGTAGGGTTAATCATAGATGAATACATAGTAATATCCTCCATAGAAACCCTTTCCTGAAATTGAAAGAATTACATTAAGGACTTAATGAATAAATATTGAAACCATATCATGATCCCATCTAAAGTAATTTATAAACTCATCTCACCACATAATAAATCTATAAATATTTATATAATATAATTTTATAAATGGTAATATATAGATATGTAGGTAGACTACCTCGTGTTCTTCCCTGGGGGTGTTTCCCTCAGATCCCAATGAAATACATCCAATGTTATCATCCTGTATAATATTAAGATACTATAATCCCCATACCAAAACAATATTCCATAATTACATATGAAAACCTAATACTAGAACCATATACCATAAACTCAAACAATCACAAATATCGACTACATTCCAAAACCATTACTGCAACTAAAATTTGGAGTAAGAGAGGGATAATAGTTAGTCATCAAATTCTATCACATCCTAGATACTAATGGTACATCTGGTACACAAAACCTCATAGGGGTATCTGTTTGGTTACCTGACCCATGTGGTGGTTTGTAAGAAATATAAAAACATAATATTATATATATAAATATATAAATACCATAATAGGTCCTAAATTTAATAAAAACCCTTTATAACTATCCAATTGTCACACTACAATCGTTATAGATCATAGATCCAAATGTCTTATAATTTCAAAGTGTATACATTTTCTTGCCTATGGGAAGAAAGAATAAACTCTTCCTTGGAAGTTTGTACTAACCACTTATCATTCCTAAAATCTTAGGAATCCACATTTTATTAGAAAAATAATCTTTATGAAAACTTAGGATTGGGTTTTATTTAAGGAACAACTTTTTCCCCAATGTCTACCACACTGACATTTATTGCAGAATGGAGCACTTTGATAAATAAAATAATTATTACTAAAAACATGTTTAGAATGGATATAACCAAATACAGAACAATTCTTTAGAGGTCGTATTTCGGAATACATCTTATCACAATTTTCCTTACCTAAGGTAATGTTTGAAAAACAATTATTTAAGGAAAAAATTTCAGAATATAGTTTAATAACCAAGTTATTATTCTCAAAATCATTAGACTTTGAGTGAGAGATAGAATCTAAAAAACTTTTCTTTGAAATTAAATTTTATAGATCCTTATAAAGTTTATACTTCTCGGAATTAACGTCATCAAGATTTTTTGAAATGCTTTCAAAATCATAAATTTTCTTATCCAGATCATTAGAAAGATCTGATATTTCTTTTGTACGAATTTCATTTCTAGAATTTTCCTTATCATGTTTTTTCATGAGTTTTGAATTCTCAATGTCAAGAATTTTAGAAAAACTAGAAACTTATTTTTAAGTGAGAAAAGTATTATCTTCATTAGAAGAATATTCTTCATCAGAAGAGCATTAATATTTATCATTACTATTATTATAATTCAATGATACATTGGTCACAAAATCTTCATTGTGTGCCTTATCCATTAGAAAATGATTTTCAATAGGCAATCTGGCTAGTATACTAAGATTCTTTTGTCCAGATGATTCATATTATGAAGATTCATTAGAAGAGTCTCCACCACTGGAACTCCAGGTGTCTTTATCATTCAAAACATTCTTAGATTTATCATTTTATTACTTCTACCTATTCCTTTCAGAATGTCTTTACTTACTATACTTCTTCTTATGCATAGAAACATTTGGCCTTATATGAACTACTCTTTTACATTAATAGCATGTAACTTCAGAGTCTTTCATATATTTCCTATCTTTATTCATGTACCTGGACTGAAAGTTCTTCTTTCCATCAATCTTGTTCATCCTTCAAGTAAGATTGGATAATTTATTTTCTAAAGATTCACTTCAACAAGATTCGGATTGGATAACAACCTTCTTATATTTTCATCTTGTAACTCTCTCAAGAGTCTTAGCTTTCATATGTTTTGAAGTTGTTGTAAAATAAACACTGCCATTTCCATTCTTTTTCTTGATATTATTAGAATCTATCTTCATTCTAGTTTCATGTTGAAGAAGATTTCTAAAAGGGTCATCAAGAGAAATCTGAGTAACTCTTCTATTATCATCTATAGTTGTTCTCTTATATTCCCACTCATTAGGCATGATGCCTATGATCTTATCCACAAGTGCTTCATCATATAATCCTTCTTCAACCATATATTGTAAACTATTAACAATAGTCATGAACCTTTGTCTTACCTTACATATGGGATCTCTATAAGGAAAGAAATAACCATGATATTTAGCTCTGAGCAAGGCTCTCTCAGTTTCAATATCTTTTTATGTTCCAAAGTGAGTAACTTCAAGATTCTTCCAAATACAATTTGCTGCTTCACAAGATGAAATTTGGATATATATATATATATATATATTAATAGTCATATAATAAAGAAACGTATTTCGTACCTTATAGTTCAATTGATATTCATGCTTTTCCTGGTTGGTGAAAGTACTAACTTCCTCGTCAGGAATTTTATAACCTCCAGTAAGCATAACAGAATTATCTAATCCGTTATTAATAATAAATGTCTCCATACGATCTCTCTAATAATCATAATCATTCCCATAAAAAATCAGAGGTCTTGTAGGATTTAGGTTGTCGATAGAACCAACATTCAATCCTGCCATCTTATGGGAAGAAAAATATTTCCACACAAACTTGTTAATAAAAAAAGTTCGAAATCAAGGAAAAAATTTGTAAGAGTTCATAAAAAAGAAAAATATTCCTAAGCAAGGAAAATATAATGAGCAATGAAAAAAATGAGTTGGAAAACTTATGTGTGAATATAATTATTTCATAGACCTGCTTTGATACCAATTGTAGTATCAAAATAAGAATGTAGATGCTCAATTTAAAAGAGGGAGGGTGAATTATATACTTTAAAATTTCTTTTGGAACCTTTAATGTTGGTTATGTTTAACAAGGTTAAACTACAAAAATTCACAAGAACCCTAAGTTCTACACACATGCAAGATTCTAGAAATATGGTTCTGGAAATGAAACATAAGAAAAGGTTATTAGTAAAAGATTCTACATTAAAGTGTATAGAATCTTACTAATCAGATTAAAAGTGTTAGAAAGTATAAGATAGTTATACTTTCCTCGACTATCAAAATGCAGCAAAAAAATTGTAACAAAACAAGTAACAAGTAGTAAATATATTAACCCAAACCATAGGGTATCCAACAACCTTGGATAAAGGTCCCTTGATTTATACTTTCAGGAAAGTCTGTCTTACCCACACCAGGGTAATCCCTCGATACGAAGATCGGAGTCTGTATTTCTATCACAGCAAGCCCTCGTAATTCAAGGTAGTCAGCACCTCTATATTCCTCACAAGTAAGTCCTCGAACTTTAAGGTAGTTGGCACCTCTATCTTCCTATACCTAGAAGCCCTCGATGGTTCTTAGCAACATTAGGAGTGGCAGAAATAAATCTAAAAAATATGTTCTATATGCACTAAGAATGAGTGTATCTCCCTATAAATAACTCCACCAGATGTAATCTATAGAGTTTTAGAACAGAATTGAGCTCTTTTAAATGAGCTCCTATTAATATGTACATCTTCAACAATCGGCTCCCTCCTCCAACAGACATATTTTTCCTTGAATCTTGTAGGGACATGTACACATGTCACTCAAACAATGGTTAGTTAGAAACAGAATAGACGACATCATTTCATAGCTATATAAATAATGATAAAAAATATGGTTGCTTAACCAAAACCAATTTTTTAGAGTCTAAGAAAAAAGAATATTCATATTCTAACCAAAAATGAATATTCAGATTCCAATGAAAGTAAAAGTTCAGAGTCTAACGAAAATGAAAGTTCAAATTATATAATACATAAATATTCGGATTCTATTTTTCAGGGAATTCGTAGTCTGAACTCTTAAGAGATCATAACCAGATTTCGTAATCAAAATTCATAATCAGAATTCATAATCAAAATTCATAATCAGAATTCATAATCAGAATTCATAATCAAAATTCATAATCAGAATTAATAATCAAAATTTGTAGTCAAAATTCGTAATCAGAATTTGGAGTCGAACCTCCTAATAGTTCGTAATCAGAATTCGGAGTCGAACTTCCTAAAAGTTCATAATCAAAATTCGTAGAACTCGGATTCAGAATTCAGATCCTGAAAAAAGAACTTTCTTTATCTATGTATTATATGATTACCATATTTTAGATATGAATCCCTATTTTATACATAGGCAAGATAATGAACAATGAAAAACATGGTATGGATAAATTTCCTTGGGGAAGGAAAATTTTCCTTAAAAAAGTAAAACACATGGTAAAATGAAATTTTCCATGATATTAGGTGTTTATGATTTTCAAAACATGGGGATTGGTAAAGTCATATGGAAACCTTATTGACTCAACAATCTCCCCAAACATGAAGGAATGTAAAATTCATAAGGAAACCATAACGACTCAACATAACCATCCTTACATAAATTGACAAATGAAATATTGATTCAATTAAATACCCAATACCTTATAGTTTTAGTGTTTAGAGAGTCAGTAAAACCCATACATAACAAAAACCACACTTCCACTCAACGTAAATTTTTCCCAAAAATTATATTCGTATATTTAATATCTTATTTTATTCATGATATTTCTTCATTGTTTAAGAAGATCCCCCCAAAACTATATGATTGAACTTTCTATATTACATACTTATACTTTGGACCTATGAAAAAAATTCAATATTTGGGATGAGAGTAAAATATTATAATGAGATATAAAATAAAATAAAAAATTGTTAGTCTTTTTAAATGCTTGAAAACCTTTTAAAAAGGCTTTCATTTAAATGATGATAAGTTTTATTTTATAATATATTACATAAAATATTAGAATAAAATTGTTTGAGAAAAAAAATTCTACAAACTTTCATATTTAATCATAAATCAAGATGTTTTCTAGGAAAACATGAGGACCCATGATAACATTTTCCTAAAAAACAAACATTTCTCCTTTAAAATGTCATAAAATTTTCTTTGATCAGAAAATCTTTTTCTTACCACATTAAATATAATTATTTAAATTAAAAATCATACAAATAATAGAAATACCATGTAGGTTTATTGTATCATTATTCTCATATGACCCCTACAATCACACTTAAAAGATCCCTTACAGTAGAAAACCCTGGAATATTAATTCAAAAAAATATTCCCTAGATAAAAAATCATTAACCGATGCATTAGAAGGTTATACTGGACCCAACCAACCTCATATAAAATTTTATAGATAAATAACATTAATAAAAAAATAAAATTTTAATTTTTAAATCAAAAAAAAATTGTTAAATTATTCATTTAACTCATAAGGAAAGTAACTTTTAATTTTCACATTATACCACAAATAAATATTTTTTCTTCTGAAAACGTTTAAAAACACAAAGTTCCCATAACAATAGAAATAATATTTTAGTATAAAAACCATGGAAAATTATATATATAGCTAAAGAGTGAATAATTATCATTATTTTGTTAAAAATATACTAAATAGAAAAATTAAGAAAAAAATTTCTTCCCTCATTTATAAGAAGGTTAGAATTTACCCATGCAGAAATATTAAAAATATAAATTTTAAATTTATTATGAGGAAATTTAAAGTTTTTTATAATTTCTCTGAATCTTTAATTTTGATTATAAAATACAAATTTCCTAAAAAAATTAAAATAATATGTACATGTAAGACAAATAATTGTAAGAAATACATTAAAACATTTAAAATAAGGTTATAAAGAAAAATCTCATACCTTTGACATCCAAATTGTCATATGCACTCTAAATTACGAATAAAATATATTTATATTTATAATATATCTATATTAGATCCATATTTATATTTTTATTTCTATATACATTCCTTTTAAGATTTAATATTACCCATTTATTAATAATTCATTAATATAAAACAATATTAACGGATCAAATTTCCAATTTCCCATGTTTTCTATATGGTTGTTTTCATCCCCACAACTTTGACATGGTTTAATAACCTCAAAAATTTCCATGATGATTTTATATATTTATTTTATATGAATATATTGTCACAAATATTATTCATAGAATATATGTTAACAATTTACATAGAAAGATTAAAATTTTTATTATTATTTTTTTGATTTAATAAAGAGAAGTGATTTTTAATATATATATATATATATATATGTATTAACATTAAATTATTTTTAAAATATAATAAATTAATCATTATTAGATAATATTATATTTAAATAAAATCCCTTAACTATTCATGACATATTCATTATAACAATGTTCATGTAGGTAGTAAAAACTACTAAGAGAAGAAAATGATATAACGGTTGAATGAGTAAGAAAAGTTTAATACATAATGTTAATATAAAATTTAAAAAATATTTCATATTTATTAATGAAGTAAATTATTATAATCATCCATGAAAGTAGGTATTGAAATAATTAAATACATCATTTGTGGATGTGGTTGTTTTTAAATACACATGTGAAACATTTTTATTTTTCAGGGGAAGGAAAGGAAATAAGGTATATAATTATTTTTACTTATATAAAAATAATTCTATTATATAGATCATATTTATTCATTAAATACTTCTATATGAAAATCCATGTAAGGAACTGAAAAACATATATACATTGTTTCATGGAGGTAGTAGTATTAATGTAACCACAAGAAGAGTTTTCATTTTCCAATCGATTATAGTAATGTAGATAGTGGTTATTAAATCAATATAACAATGGTACTTTTGTAATTATATTTGAATTTATAATTTATTTTTAGGTGTAATTTGAATGGAACATGAATGATCTTGGATAAGATTATTACCTCTTACTTGGGTATCCTTCTTTTAGTCTCTCTTTAAGCATTCTTGTGTTTGTATTTTGGTGAAATAAAATCCTATAGGTTGTGGATAAGGGTGTTTGGATTTGATTTTTTATATATTAAAAGATATAATCTTCTAAATTTGTTTGGATAAATGGGGGTTTTGGGGAACCTATTATTGGTGAGAGGGGTTTCACCCCTGTATATTTTATTTTCATTAAAATAATATAAATATATTTCTCAAGATCATGCGACACCTAATGATAAAAAAAATTTATGATCATAATAGTCTAAATAAAATCATAAAATAAAATTAAATCTAGTATAATATGATATTATTTCCCCTTATCGCATATTTTAAAACATTTTTAACACATTTAACCCTTATATTTGAGATTAACTTTTACTATGGTAAATTATTTTTATCAAAACAATTAAATGGAACTTATTACATAATTTGAATATTATAATTAAAAATATAGAATCAATTTTGAAATAATAATTTATTATATATTTTAGAAATCAATTTTAATATAAGAATGAAGAATTCAGGGTGAAACTATTTCTTTATAACAATATATTTTTATGCATTAAAATGACTTTTCAAAAAAAATTAAATTATAGTAATGATTAAAATTTAATTTATTTATATATATATATAATATTTACTTTATTTTAACTCAATTAAAAAAAAGTTACCCTATCAATAACTAATCAAAGGAAATGTTACAATATTTCATAATACAGTATTTTTCTATTGTTCAACTAAAAATCACCCCTTTCAAAAAAATTCCAAAATTTAACTTGAGATAATTTTGATTTGATGAATCAAAAAATTGAGTTAATTTTTACAAATTAAAAATATAAAAATTGTAAATTTCACTTTTATATAGAAAATATAATAAATGGGAGAATAGTATATTTAGAATAAAAACTATTTATTTTTCAAATGAAAATCATATTCTTACTCCTTAAATTGATTGAATTATTATAATAATAAAAATAAATTTTTTTTTATTTAAATAATATATATATCCATTTATAAAATACTTGATAAGAATTAATTTTAGGAAAATATTTTTAATCATTAAGTAAAATTCCTTTTCTCTCACTATGTAAACATAATAATTATATTTATATAGTGATTTTCTAAATGACTATACAATATATTTATGAAAAATTATATAAAATATATTAGTGTCTTAATAATACATATATATATATAAATTCAAAAACATTGGTTTTAATGAAACAAAACAGTTGTATCTTATTTAAAATTCCTATGTTGTTGTATTCTCCCTCCATAAAAAAAACGTGTCCTCAAAATTATTTCTTGAAATTCAAGAACATGATTTTATGAAGAAATTAATATTATAAGAAATATTACGATGAGTTTAAATGGGAATTTATAAACCATAATTTCAATTGAATCCCCAATGAATATATATTTAAATGAAAAAATGGAAAATATAATATTTGATGTTTAAATTAAGAAACCACAAGAGAGAAAAAGATCAATGAAACTCATAAAAAATTAACGTAATGTATTTTTTTCAATATGAATTATTCAAGGAAAATTATAATTATTAGGAAAAGATATCATAAATATAAGTAAAATTAATTTATATGTCAATACTAAGATACATATCATAAAATTATATATTTTTTAAAAAAATTACACTTTTATTTGGGTCATAATTATGAATGAAATTTTAAGGCATGCCTTGATAGTGTAGTAATGTTTTATATATACTACTTGATATATTTTACTTCCTTTTCAGGATTTGGAATAATTTTTCCATCAAGATAGATAATATGACAAAATATACTTAGTTTATTATATTAAATTTTTATATGCATAATATCAACCCTTGGTTGTGTGATTCGATCAGTTTCCGCCTATATTTCATCTCACATTCTAAAGGATGAATATAAAAGTTTATTTTTTTAGGAATGAAGCATAAAATTAAACTCTTAATTGATCATGAGATCCATAAAAGTATGACATGTTATTCCTCATATTTCAACCCATTTATCACAACAAAAATGGATAGAAGATTTTAAGATAATACACAATATGGAAAAATCATTCTATAATGAAAAAATACTTTAATATTAAAAACTTCAACAATAACAAAAAAAAATTAAATTAAATCATTCCAACAAACTCACCCAAAAACTCTTCAAAATAGTCAATTCCAACATTGGAATGAAAAAATAAGTAATATTTTCTCACATATTATTCCAAAATAATTATATCATTTATCTCCAAAAAAAATTATCACTCATAAAGTAACATTACAAAAATTTATATACCCTAATCATATATTCTCCAAAATAAAATAATCCTTTTCCAAGTTAACATGAATCACACTAAAATAATACTAAAAAATCATCATAAGTTCATCTAAAAGTTAACTCAATA
Source organism: Viscum album (assembly GCA_963277665.1). NCBI lineage: Eukaryota > Viridiplantae > Streptophyta > Magnoliopsida > Santalales > Viscaceae > Viscum > Viscum album. The sequence goes on from OY728165.1 coordinate 1,830,897,078, forward strand.
TATATTCCTTAAAATATATCATCCACTTTAACATAATATCCCATACTACACAATAATTTACCATTCAACTGAATCCTATAAATTTCTGGCAAATATTTATCCCAATTAAATATAAAAAAATTAATATCAAATAATATATTAACCCTAATGGTTATATATACTTTTAAGAGTTTTTTCTGAAAAATATGAAAACAATATTCTTAAATGACCAATAAACTAAATCACATGTTAAAGATAAGGGTTTCATTTACCGTAATCATTTATTTTTTTGTAAACCCAATAAACATCTCCCAAAATATCATTTGTCGCCTTAAAATCCCGTCACATAAAACCATAAAAGGGTATCTATACCTTTATACTTATGATCATCCTTGAAAATATTAACCGATGATAATTTCAGGAAATCCTAAAATGTACTCACCTAAAAACATAATAACATCTAAATCTATCTTAAACCTTCATTGATACTAATTATAATTCTCCAGAACCACACTCTAAGATTATGTGTCAAACACTCACCCTTTACATACTGTATTTGATTCCATAAGATGTGAGAAAATTTTAATCATCAATAGGTACAAAATCAATATAAATATTGTTTCACTTTCATAACCAATTCCTATTAGTCTTATAGTTTTATTTATTTAGGAAAACCTATAAATAACGAAACTACACATACACTCAACATAAATGTTTTCTACAAATCAGGTTCTAATGTTCCAAATATTGTTTAATTCATGACACTTTTACTTCATTAAATAAAAGTCCCAAAAACTGAATTATTGAACATAATATCATTCCAATACATACTTAGTACTTTTATGAAAATATAAAATTAATATGAGAATTAAAATATAATTAGGGGATATTGGAGACAATGAAAACTTGTCACTCTATTGAAATAATTGAAAACTTTTGACCAAGTATTTTCATTAAAAAAATATCATTGAGATCATATAAACAATTACTCCAAATTTGAAAATAAACTTATTTGATCAATATATCTAATCAAATATTCTCATAATAAATCTTGAATCATGAGGTTTTCTTGGAAAACATTATATCTCATGAAAACATTTCATTGAAAAAACAAATTTTTCACTTTTAAAATATCATAAACCTTACATTAATCATAAACTCTTTTTCATGCATCATGAAATTAAAACATTTCCATTAAAAATCAAAGAAATTATATATAATCTATGTATAATACTTTGGAAACTATACTCATATGGCCCCTATATTCAATATTATAAGAACCACTGTAATGGAATAACATACCTGATTAATTCCAACATATCTTCTCAAGATATAAAATCATTACCCAATACATTGGATGGTTATATTGGACGCAGTCATCATCATATGAAATTTACATGAACTATAAAATGAATAAAAATAGAATATATTATATTCGCATCACAAAACTCAGAAAAATATTGTTCTAAACACATAATAAATAGACCTCTTAATATTAACATAAAAATAATGAGAAATGTCATTTTCAATTGAAAACTTTTAAAAAATAGAAAACACTACAAAAATTGGAATAGGATTTTATTTTTAGATTATTTAATAATTTAATATAAATCATAATAATGATAATTATCATAGTTGTGGAAAATAGTGATGAAATGGAAATTGTTAAAAAATATTCTTTTCCATCGATTATAAGAATGTCAATATTTACCTGTAAAAAAATGTTAAGAGTATTATTTTAAAATGTTTAGTAAATAAAATCCAAGATTGTTTAAAAAGGTCTTAGTAATTTATTTTTATTATAAATAGTAAATGTTTGGAAACATTATAAACAACATGGAAATGTAAGATAAATATTTGGAAGGAATACTTGAAAATATTTAAAATAAGGGTTTAAAGAAAAATCACATTCCTCAATCTTCCACTTAGAATGATGACCAATAAATTACCTATATAATAAATTAAAATCAATTTTAAAACTATGTCATAACCATATATATATATACATTACTTTTTAAATTTCCATTATAATTTCTTATTGCCCATTTATTAATAAATATTTGTGTAAAAATCCATAATTATGTGTTAAATATCCTTTTTCCCATGATTGTTTTGATGCAATGGTTTTGCTCCATGAACCATTGTCATGATCAAATAATATAGATAATTATCATAATGGTGTTATATATTTATTTTATTTTATTCTAAGGTTCCATGAATATTTCATGGGACTTATTATGCTGATTCACAAAGAAATATTAATAATTCCATTTTTTAAATGTTTTAATTTCATAGAATAAATTAATTTTAATAATAAAATATATATATATATATTACCAATATTGAATTTTGAAAAAAATTATAAATTCCTAATTATTATAAAATATTACCAGTTAATTACATTCATTAATCATTCATTGAATAAACATTGTAAACATGTTTATGTAGTTGGTAAAACCATTCAAAACAAGAACGTGTTATAAAAATTGAATGAGTAAGGTCACTTTATTTTAAATTGATAATATAAATTTTATAAAATATTATTCATTTTATAAATATCATATTTATTCATTAAAGTCATTTTTATAATCATTGGTGTAAATTGTTATTTAAAAATGAAATATATCATTCTTGGAGAAGGTAGTCCACACGTACACACGAGTGACATTTTGAGATGTCAACGGATTGAATGGAATTATGGTAGATAATAATTTATCCTTAAAGAATCATTATAATGTCATAGAAATAATATTTCTTCATCCAATCCCTCTTTATAACCATCCATGTGAGGCAGTGATGAAAAATGAGTTTGTGTCGCTTCAAAGAATAGTAGTCTACATGAACACATGAGCAAATTTTACATTTTATAATCAATTGATATAAGGTTGGTAAGGGTTTTACAATCTATATAATAATATTTTTTACACTAATGGTGTGGATTTTATTATATTACAATGGATAAAATAGATTAGGAGGATGTTTAAGAAGACAGATACATGAATAATCTTGGTTAAGATGATTACCTCTTCCTTGGTTATCTCCATTTAGATCTCTCCATATTCCAAATTAGGCTGGTCTTTTGGTGGTAAATATCCTATATGTCATATATAAAGAAATTGGGGGGTGATTTTTGTATATGTTGGTCGAGTTATGGTGCTAAATGTGGTTGGATATTTGAGGGGGTGAGGGGCTCCTTTCATAGGTGAGAGGAGTGTCACGCCTATAAATATTCTTAACATTAAAATAATTTAAATTCCTTCTCAAGTTGAAGTGGTACAATGACAACCCAAACTAGAATTTTTGGTTATATATTTCTAAGTACACTCATTAAATAAAATTATAGATAGAATTATGTGATATGTTTTACCCCATAACATAGTTATAACCATTTTTAACACATTTAGCGCTTACCCTGCTGAATAACTTTTACTTCGATAGATTATTTTAAAAATAAAAATAAAACAGACCTTGTTAATATATTTTAATGTTTTTATTTAAAAAAATGTATAAATTTTAAAATATTTAATTCCTAGATGTGGTAAAAAAAATAATTTTAATATAAGTACAGAAAACATAACGAGAACAGTTTTTTTGAAAAATTTATTTTTATGTGTAAATGAATATTCAATAAAATCAATTATAGTAATGATTCTAAACAAAATTATATTCTTATGACTCAAGAATAATATTTATGTGAATTTAGAACCAATAAAAAATTAAAATGTACATTTTGAATAATAATTCATATGAATATTTATAGTATTTTAGAACATTTATTTTCCACTGTTCACCAAAAAGTCAATACTTTTAGAGAAATCCTATAATTCACCATAAGATAATTTTGATATGATGAATCCAAAAATGAATTTAATTTTATCATATTCAAATTATAAAATTTAGAAATCTCACTTTTTAATAAAATAATATAATATATAGAAAAACTATTTAAATAAAAATTATTTCCTTTTCAAATAAAAAACTTTATTCTTGCCACATACCTTGATAGAATTATTATAAAAATAAATATTATTAATATTTATATAATTAATATAAATATCCATTTATAAAATATCTGATAATATATAAATTTATGAAAATTTAATTTACCTTTAAATAAAATACATTTTTGGTCACAAAGTAAATATAATAATTTTAAATATATAATGAGTATCTAATTAATTCATAACTATTTTTTTAAATGATATAAACATATATATTTTTTATAAAATATTTCTAAATTCATAAAAATGGATGTTAATGAACTTTAAAAGTTATATCTTATTAAACATACATAGGTTGTTACTAATACACATTCTCAAGAATTATGACCACTCACCATAATTAGAAACATAACCATTATAAGTCATATGAACCATGGTATGGTGAGGAAGGAACCATGATATAGTTTCCATTTTAATTCAAAATTTATACTCTTCCTAAAAAAATTGACCTCCAAAATACCACCACCATGTTAACGACCATAAAATATTGAAGGTAAAGGACCATCTATTTCTAAACCTCTATATAAGTAACCTATGAATTGGTTATCATTCTATAGAATCAAAACAAAACCAATAAAGAAAAAAATAATATTGAAACTACATTCTCTCATGTGATTCCTCTATAATTTTTGTCTCTCCATTTATAAAGTATTAAATACATCATTTAAGATGTATAGTAATAATAATAACATTAACTCATAGTTATTCTCAACATAACCATGCTTTAAAAAAACTATGGTTTACTGATCATACATCTATGACGTTTACATCCATCAATATTCCTCTAAACCACATTACCTTCTCATAATGTGTACCATTGGAAAGATGCATCCATAAATCACCTTTTAAGGAATAAGATGATTCTCTACTAAACATTATAGAAATATTGAATCCTTATCAATACAATGTTCACCCAATAAATGATATTAGATTCATCATAAAGATACCTTCAATTCTATGAAACATAGAGTATGTCATAAACTCAATCAATATAGGGTTGAATTACCAATCGATATTCCACCTCAACAACTCTCTCAAATATTTAAAAATTTCCTACAAGCCAAGGTGAAATATTGAAACTCTTATATAAAATTTATTGTCCATGGTTTGGATAAATGATAAAAACTGATCACTAACAATAAAATATAAAGGCATCCTATTTTGATTTGTATAAAATTTCAGATAATCATGAGAATCCATCATCTATTCTTAAATCACCTATACACTCTATTCGTCATATGTATATAGCAAGAGAAGATTGAGTTTCCATTTCTAAAATAATTAAAGTGAATTAAATGTTTAAATTGATAAATCTATTGAGTGAGAGTTCATAAATTTGATCTAATCTATTAAAAAAATATCAAAATAAAATAAGCATAGAAACCATCAAATCGAATTTGTGAGAGTATGTGAATAGATGAAAATGATGGAAGGTGATAAAGTAAAGATAGAGAAACAAAATTTTCATGCAATTCTACCATAGCTTGACATGAACCCTTAAGTCTCCACCACTTGGCTGAAGAGGTAAATAATATAAATCTCATGATTTTAGCAGTGATCATGGAACATTTCCCTCACAATTGTGGTCTATGAACACTCTAATGGGCATTATCATAATCCATCAAACCTTATGGAGAAATTTGATTACAAGAATGTGGTTTATATAGCTCAAACCAATTACAAAACCACTCAAAAATATATAAAAATGATTAATAAAAAATTGGATTAGTTATTTGAGAGAAAGGGTGAGAGCCCTTATGAAAATTGAGAATTGAGGAAGGCTCTTTTAGTGATTCTTAAGGAAGCTAGTGATTCAGTGTCTATATGAGATTGAGAGCATCGATATCATAATTTTGTTTAACTGGTAGCTCCATATAGGGAATGGGATACTTTTTATATGATCCAAGAGGACCAAGATCATTCTATAATTATTTAGGTGTAATGATTTCATGAAAGACCACCATAATGGTCTTTTTGACCATAATAAATGAATTCCTAAAGAAGCTTTTATAACACCACTAAATACATAATATCCAACATGTGTATCTAATAGCCCAAATTTATCTAGGTTTCATCTAGATTTCATTCCTACTATATAATGGAAACCTTCTGATTGAATAGTGTTTTCCTTCACCACTGGTGGGACAATGTGACTATGCCAACTGGCAGGTTGGTCTTCTACACCTATGGTGGTTCATTCATCATTGTACTAGTTAGACAGTAAGCCAGAACTTTTATAACATCATGTGGATCCTCTCTTGATTACTTATAAATACCTTTAATGCTATTAAAACATGATTCCATGTACTTGAATTTGAATTATATGAAGGAATAATCCTTTAAAAGACTTTGAAATAAATTTAATATTTCATTGGATTTAATCAATGTGTATTTTAAGTAAACATCAAAACTCACATAATTGAAAACATTAGAAACATATGTGAGTGCTTGTTATAAAGAAATAACCTGATAGAGAGAGGTAAAATAATATACATTTATTTTATTATCAAGAACACTTAACATAAAAAATAAATTAAGCCTAAATCAAGAGTAAAAATGATAGCAATGGAATTCATGAAATTTAAAAGATATTCAATCAACTCAAAAATTAAATATATCAATCATTTAAATAAATAAATACCTTAATCATATTCCTCAGTAACTCTCACAATATAAAACGATAAAACATTATCACACAAAAATAAATTATAAATTTGTCTAGAAACCCCATTATCCAAAAATTAAAATAACTCCTTCAGAAATTTATCTACCTATATGATTATAAAAAAGAAACACTAGGGAGATTTTGGAAAAGAAACAAACAATTTTTAATAGAATGATTAATATATAAATATTTTTAAAATAAATATTGTTTTTTTAATAATAAAAATACTTTAAAATGATTTTTGAACATAACAACAAATTTGAAAATACTTTTTACTTTTGAACACAAAATATAATATGATTATTACAGTGATATAAGAAAATAGAAATGTATAGTTGAATATAAAAAAATATATAGTATAAAAATAATATAAGAGTTGTATAAAATAATGACCTAAGAAGTTAAATACGAAAGGATGGAAAATGAAAATAGGTGCATATAATTTCCATGACACATATTTAAATAATATTTGGCTTTACCTCTATTGACTAACTTCCTCATTGATAAGATCGTGATAGATAAATTCATGTGATGTAAAGCATATTTCAAAATATATATTTGATTCACACTCTCTCAACAAAAACTTACGATAAAATATAGAGAGACAGTTATATATGAAATATTTTCATTCATAATTAGTCTTCCATTTAGATAGATAAAAAAACCTAAAAATTAAAAGAATATATATATATATTTTTTTACTATAAGTTTGAAAAAAATTAAACATTTATGTAAAAATAAAATGGTTTAATGATATTTTTAAAAAAAATTACAAATGGTACATTTTTTAAATATGATTTCAAAAATTTTAAATTGAGAGAAAATATTTTGAAAAGAAAAAAATAATTTCGAAGAAAAAATATACCCCTTATGAAAAATTTCATAATTAAAATACATATGTATCCCCCTAAAATGAGAATACCTGTGATATAAGGGATCATATCCAAGATAGAATAAAAATATAAAGTAAAAGATATTAAATATTTAAAAAATATTTGAAAAAGATAAAAATATTTAAAATAAATTTCCAAAATATAACTCAATAGAGTAATATATCAAATGAAGAATTTCAGAAGAAAAATCTTACTAATTATCCATTATTGAATTTGAAATGAAAATGAGATAGAGGTATTGTGAAAATGTCTTAAAGTAATATTTTATGATAAAAAATTAAAATAAGATATCACCTTTTGAAAGTTATATTTTAAGAGACAATGTATCGATTAATTGTGTGTGTTGTGAGAGTTCTGGATAATATTTTTTGAGATATTTATTGAAATAATATTGTTTAACTTAAAAAGATTATTGTAAAATTCAAGGGGAAGTGATACATAAAATTCTAAATCTATCTTATCACGTTTATAAGGTGTGCCATTCATTTTGGGATCATATCATATTATAACCTAATGATTAAATTTTTTTTATCTAGACTAGTGATCATGATGGGTGACCTCTTCAGATGTTTCCCATGGTGTTTCCATGTGAGAATAATGAACACTAAAATATTATTTGTCGAAAAAAAGAGAATTTCATTGTTCTGATAGAAAACCACAGTGGGTAATAGCCTATGACGTGTTGGAATGGAAACCAATATATTATATGAGACTCGTGAGGTTAGATAGCAAGGTTCATGGATTTGGGAGGTTGGAATTTGATAATGGTTTTGGAGATAAAATCCAATTAGTAGTGCAGTGGGACCTCCTAGTTTTTAGGAGTTGGATCCACATTAAAAAAATTGTTTAAAGATGGTTAAGGTGAAACAACCCCAGAAAATTGATCGTTAAAAGACAAAATATTACTACCCTTGTAAATAAGGAGTAACATTATTTTCAGGAGAAAACCTAATAAGAAATACAGTTTTAAACAGGGTTTTCTGGATTAATGACCTGGATGGGTGACCTCATAAGAAAATTCTTAAAGTGTGTGTGAGTGAGTAAAAAGAAGACTTCAGGAATATGTGTTGGCCTATAAAGACTTCCATCAACCTAATAGATGAGAGTGGTTGGTAATAGTCTATGGTGTGATGAAAATGAAACTGATGTATTATAGGAGACTCATTGGATTAAATGACTAGATTCTTGGGAAAGAGTGGTCAGGTCATGATAGTTGTATTAAAATTTAAGTCTTAAGTATATGAAAGCGTGTTGAATCCATATTATTTGAGTATAATAACTACCAACTAGTATATATTCATCTTTGTATATAGAAATATAAATCACATTCTATTACTTACTACTCCAAGATATGAGGTATTTTCAAAGTAGATAGTAGGTATCACTAGTAAATTACCTATTGTGTTACCATCCTCCAAATCGACAATAGAAAAAGAAGTTAATTCAAAATAAGTTTATTTTAAAAAAAACCCACCATTTTTTGTTCCTTATAAATACCAATAAATCCTTTTGATATGTTTTAAATGATATTCCTTTGGACTTGATTCAAAACTAAAAATAAAATTAATAATAAACTTGATATCATATCTGGTTACAATATTGTAAACTAGACAATTGATAAAACATCTATAAGCCTAATTATTTTCTATTTAACTGTCTTTATTTATCATAATATTACATGTTGTACTCATTGTAGTAATAATTTCCTTATAATGATCCCTTCCAAATCATATTATGTGTTCTTTGGTTTATTTAAAAAAAATATGTGGTTCAAACATCATTTTATTATGAAAGTAAATACCTCTTTCTTTCTTAGTAGGGGGAGACCCATTACATAGAATATAGGGCTAAGGCCAAGTGGCCCAAAAACATGGCATGAAGGCCCTGTGTATTTTCATGTCTACATCATCATTCATACGTCACTAATCCTACATCATACATGTGTCACTAAATTCATGTGTGATGCCTTTGTCACTACATGCATCATAAATCCCCCAAATGGGTTCCAAGATTTATGAAAAAGAATCATTAGTAGAGTTTAAAATCTCATCATCAATGTAAATTTATACAAGAAATAAATAATTTTGGTAATGTTTTAGAAAATTATTTGAATTGTATTTTCCTATTTTTAAAAAAATGGTAATATATTGTTTGAATCGCGTTCATACCATTATCGAGGGGATTTTATGAACTATAATGAGATTTAGTTAATTTTAAAGATGAATTTGGAAAAAATGTATATTAAAAACTTGGTGGTTATCCCATATAATTATTGTTTGAAATTAAATTATTTAAAAATCTCTTTTCGAATCCATTTTGAAATAGTTTTAAATTAAGATGAGAAGAAAATGAAAACAAAATTCTATTATATTTTAAATGGAGAAAATGTGTAATGGTTTCACCATTGCCTATTCATTCTTCTGGGTTTTAACCATCATCTAATAGATGTTATTTATATGTAATATTATTATCAGATTCATCTAAAATATTTCTATAAACTCAATCAGATCCTGTAATGGGTTGATCATTAAGTATTTCTATGGTAGTCTATAAATAATTATAAGTGAATTTTTTTAGTTCGTATTTCGGGGAAAGAACCCAATTTCCATAATTAATTGAATCAAAAATGTTTTGTGGTTCAAGGTGAGAGATAAAGGATGGGTTTTAACCACATTTAAAAAAATATACATATATGATATCCTACTAGAAAATATATATTGAAATCTTCAAGGTGATGGTATTTATATTTTATGAATGATTTTGGGTAAATAATTTGACGGTGAATTTTATTGTAATTAAAAATTATTAATTTGAAATGTTCTATTTAAAAACAATTCATAACTATTTTGATAAAGTGATAATTAAAAATGTTCATAAAAATCAATAGGATTGATTATTCCACCATTTTATCCCATTTGAAAAATATGTGGTATTCATTTCATGATTTAGAGTACCCTTGAAATATACCTTAAATAATTTTTTATAAAACTTTCCCCTGATTATCTTTGGTTTTTAAAATAAACCATTAGAAACCATAGGCATTCAAAAAGACCACATTAGGTTTTTTAAAAAAAATTCAAAAGGGGAATTTTTTTATAAAAGGCCTTCCAAGAACATGATTAATTATATAGAGTAATGTATTCATGACCGTGACCCTAAATATATTTTGTTAAATTAAATTAATTTAAAAGTGTTTGAGTGATGTCTTGAAATGTTTTATTTTTTCTCTCTACTACTCTATTATGTTGACTGTTTGAAGGTGCGGAAAAATAATGACTATATACTTGGTAAGAACATAAATCATAAAATTTATTATAATCATATTCTCCTCTATGATAATGAAAAATTAAAATAATTTTAATGAATTTTTTATTTTAACTTTATTTGAAAACATGATTAATTTATTGCAACTTCAATTTTATGAGATAATAAGTATGGACATGTGGATCTTATAAAGTCCAAAAAATTTATGAGTATAGGATTATCCTCTTATGAGTTCAAATAGAGGACTGAAAATATTAAGATGAATTAATTGAAGATATTTTGAAGGACAAATTTATTTTTTCGATTTAAAAAGGATTTTTCTTGATTACTATTTTCAAACGATTCTAAAATCCTGTTATATTTGAAATATAGTTTTGTTGATCACATACAATTTAATAATGGTTGAGTTTGGAAAGATATTTTATGCTAAAATGAATAAGTTATATATTCCAATGACATGACGCACTGACATGGACTCTACAACATTTGATGTTCTAGCAAGAATAAAATTTTAAATTTATTATATAGTCATTTTGAAATAGTGAAGTAGAAAATATAATATTTTTTTTAATTTAAAACGTCGAAAAAATATTTTTTGGATGGGATTTTAAAATCTCTCTCATGAAATTAACAAATATTTAGTAAATATTTCTTTATAAATTTAATGAATAAATCATTTTTGATAGGTGTTCACTGAGGGAAGTTCTACTATTCGAGATTTTAGTACATCTTCTAAAAAGTTTTATAATAAATTCATTATAATGCATAGGGAAACTACCCACCCTTTGTGGTTAGATGAGGTGGTACGGGAGAGCTGGGGTTTGGGGTGCGTTCGCATGGTCAAGTCCCTAGTATTATGGCTTTTCATGAAGCTTATTTATATCATGTGTGATCTTCAATTGGAAGTTTTACCTAAATATATATATATATATGGTATATTTCAAAATCCTGTTGATACATATCCACTCTACTATACTATAATTTATTTTTTTCATCATTTGTTACTTATAATAGTTTCTATATTTCATAAGCAATTTTAAAAGAAGAGACATGATTAAATTCATTTATATCAAGATCATAATTTAAGTAATTCATAACATATTTACTAATTTTAAAATTCTTAAAATCTTTGGGTGTCCATTTTCCATATTATTCACTAGTATGTATCTACTCATACATTATCATTTTGGGAACTAGATAAATAATACTACCAAGAAATTTAGACATTTTATTTTGACAATATGAAAAATCAATGCCCTAAAAAATAGAAGTATGTGATTTATAATTAGATACCATAATAAAATCAAAATTTTAAATAAATTAAATTTTTTTAAAAAAATACTACACTTTCGAAAAATAAGATATTGTTTGTAAAAAAAGACAACCTTTCACTACTGAAAAAATCGCATATACCCATGGTTCAAAACAGTGGGTATAGCCCCCAAAACCGTGGGTATAGCATATACCCATGGTTTTCCAAAACCGTGGGTATAGATATTCTTCCACCATGTTAAAGCATCATACACAATTGCCACACAATCAAAGCCTTTTTCCCCCGGTTTTAAAACTGTGGGTATAAATCCTTAAAGAATGTGGGCTGCGGGTTTTTATCTTGTAACCTCTTCATTGCAAACACCACATCTTACCACTTCCCTAACATCAACTATACATGTGTGTGTATATATTTAGTTAAATATAGTTATATAGACCGTCGGTATAGAGGGAAGAATCATGGGTATAAGACTCCCGCCAAACAAAATTCCTTCCCATTAGAAAAAAAATTCTCGTGCACACACGGGAATCCTATACCCACGTTTTTCCATAACTGTGGGTATAAATATTTTAGCCCAGACCTATCCCCACGGTTTTAAGGAAAAACCATGGGGATAGGTCCATTTTCTATTAGTGTTTGATACAAAATATTGGTCGAAGATATATGGAAAGATGGGGGTGAATTAACCTTTCTATATATTTAAGGAACATCCAATTAAAAAAGAGTGAAATAAAATGTGTAATAGTTGATAAATTTTATCTCTGTTATAAAAGAATATATCATAGTAAATTAAGTGTGGAAGCGATCAAATTTAATTTATTCATGTATGTAAATTAATGATAAATGTTGGTATTTGATAAAGTAATGAAAGGGAATGAACAATTGATAAGGATTCCAACAATAGCTCAATGTGAGCCCCTATGATTCCACCCCTTGACTTGATATTTCAATAGTATAAATCCTTTGATCATAGAGATAATCATGGAACCCATCTCCAATAATCGTGGTTTTGGACCACCGTCTTGAGTTATATCTCTAGCTAAGTAACATTATAGAGAGTAGTGGTGAAAAGGAGGAGGTTTTCAGGGAATTATACAATTACATATTCACTAAAAAATCATCTAAATTTTTTATTGAAAAATGGGATGAATGATTTTAGAGGACGGGGAGAGAGAATTTATGAAATTTAAAAATTTATGAAGGCTCTTTGAGTGGATATTAGAGAAGCTAATTATTTTTAAAATATTCAACCTTAAGATAACTGATGAAAGAATGTGTTGTAATGTGTAGATTACCAGAGGATAATGGAATCATTTTATAGGGTCTAAGAGGATTTTGGACATATTTTCGAATCTTTTTGTGTAATTAAGTAATAGAAGACCTCTATTATGGTTTTGCTAACATAATATATTATTTCCAAAATTGTTTATAGTAGTTTCACTTGTTACTTGGTAGCCAACACTGGGTAGCTAGTGATCTTCTTAGAGCTGGGCCACTTCTTGAATACACCTTGGCCAACAGATACACCTCCACCAAAAAGTTGGTGGACACCATCTATATAAGGAGATACTTCCTTCACCACTATCTGGCTAGAGGATCATCATAACCTTTGTAGATTCTACCAATTTGGAATGGGAAGGTCGGTTCCCAGCACCATTCAACCAATGTAGATCGCACTTCTCCAACATCTTGTGGATCCTCCCTGGTTTCGCTTTAAATACATAGAATGATATTAAAAATTGATTAATATAACATGAATAAATATGAAATGAAGCACTAGTCATATAAAAATACTTTGAAATAAAATTAATATTCCATTTAATTCCTTCACTAGGTATTCAAAGTAAACAATGATACTCACTTAATTGAATTTTTTTATAAACATATCTGAGTTTTTTTATCACGAATACACCATGATAATGACTTACCACACTTTCTTTTTAATGATCTGCACCAAATCTAATACAATGAATATTGACTCTCCATCATTGGGATAATAAAAATGCAATCAACATGGATAACCATAAAATTTATTAATAAATGTTATACAATTGATTAAGTAATCACTATTACTAAAATAAATCTCAAACAAAAAAATAATACTCACCTTGGAAAATCCAAAATGAAGAAGGGATTCATGTAACATGTCCTATAATGTCTAGATCATCTTTTCCATAAACTTCTATATTTTTGAATGAAATAATAGGATTTGATTTAAATATGAGATAAAATATTATTGTTAAATCTTGTATACATGAAAGGTAATGTGAATTTTGAGATCTAATATGATCATCCAAAAAACTCTATGAATCCTCACCCCAAATTTCAAATATCATCTCACTAATGAATCCAATGCACTTGAATATTTAATAGGTCGAAAATTGGTTAACTTTATCAATTGATCCAAAATAACCTATATGAAATTATATCCTCCCAAATATTTATACAAACCTATTAGGAAATGTATAGATATATTATTCCTTTTTTACAATAGAGTGTTCAATGGTTGAAACAGACAATATGGAAACTGATGCTCGAACTTAAGCTACATAAAAAATGACATCAATTCATGTACTCTACCAATTGCTTATTCATACAAGGACACCGAGTTCTCATCTGATGAAAATGAAATATCTTTTAAGTAATAGGATATATTTCTCAATATTGGATTTGAAAATCAAACAAAATTTTATATTTTATATCTTAAGGAACAAATAACTTCCTATGTAACAACACATATTTCTCTTCATCCCATAAACAACCATCAATATTTTCATCATAAAAAAATAAAATTTGGTACACCACCACCTCATAATATCTATGTTGACAGTTCTACACTCCTTGAATCAAAGGAAAATATAGCATCATTTTGTTTTGATAAACATCAATAATAACGTATTTTATATCTAGATGTATTAAATAAAGATCCACTAACATCCTCCACCCATATGTATGACCACATCAAATATAATAATGCATATTCTATTATAATACATCAGTTACCACATTACCTTTCCCGTGATTAAATGAGATATATATTTTATAATCTTCTGATAAAATCAAACATCTCTGTTAATGAAAATTAAAATTTAATTAATATGAAAACACTACAGGATTATATAATCTATCAAGACCGTGAATCACTCCCTAATGAGATACTACTACCACAAATTGATAGAAAAAACTATTTTTTCATGATGAATACCATGGGTGGACTAATCATAATAACTTTTACGTAACTTCTGAGACCAATAATATATTCCTTCATATTTAAACATTTACATGAAACCCAAAATTGGATTATAATTGTCACAATATCTCTTCAACAGGATGTTGAGGCCTCAAAGTTGAAATATATTGTTGTAGCTATTAATTTTTGTGATAATGATGATAAACCCATGAGAATGTGTTTTTCAAATGGTATGTTTCTTAAAGTGAAGTGAAGGTCATGTATATTAGGTTTTACATCGGTTTTGGAGTTTTTTTATCGATGCATTTTTCATTATATAAATCATATTTAAAATAAAGTGATTTAAGGTGTTTATTTTGAGGTGCAGTTTATTCCAGGGTTTGGAAGATATTAGAAGATGTTTAGATTTTGAATATTGGAGTTAGGATATGAATTAATTAAATATAATATAATTATATTATGGCCAAACCCTAGAAATATTTTTGTTAGTATTTGGGTAAAATGCTTTGGTATAACATTAAAATTCAGATTAGGGTGTTTGAATGTCATTTATATTGTGGGTGAAAATGTGAACAATATATAATAAGGAAAAATGGATTTGTTGAAAAAAAACATTTTTTTGGTTTATGAAATTACCTAAATAAAATGGGGAAGCTCTTTATGGATTTGTCATTGGGATTGGTCTCTACTGAAATTATATGGTATTGATGGAAATAATTTCATATACGAGAAATGATTAGTGAAAATGATATGGTGATAATGGTTTTTTATTGGAAACAAATAACATCCATTATTCCATAGTCTACTAAAATATTTATTTTTAGATGAGTTGAAAACATCAATACCATTTTATTTGTGTAGTAAAACAACCTATCCTATTAGAGTAAAAATAGGTTGATAAACGCGTAACATGCTTTGAAAAAATTGGGAGGACAATGTCCAGAAAATTGTTTGGTGCTATGGAGATTAAATTTATTCAACATCCCACTATTGTATATTTCAATTAGTCATTCCATTTTAATAGTGGTTTAAAATTCGTTCCAAATTATTGGATCTCATAAATGTGGAGGTGAACCATAAACATTCTATGGTGATAATGAAAATTATATATTTAAAACGATTTCATAACATGCCTTTAATAATGACACGTGAAACTAATATAAACTTATTTAAATTTCCATAAGTCATATCAAATGGTAATAGAATAAATTATGTTATTTAAGGGATCAAATTAAAATGGAACTAAATTGGAGTTGAATTGGAATTTTCTCCTTGAAATTTAAATTTTAAATTCAAATTTTCATTGAATGAAATAAGAACATTTCTATTAAAAATACAGAAACATATATAGTGAAAGTATGGAGATGGGAATGAAGAAGAGAGTTTATAGATATGATGAAGAGAATTCGTGAAAGTTTTTGGGGGACTATCAATATATCAAAGAATATTTTTTATGAATGTGGTAATTAATGAGGATTAAGAATAAACAAATGATCGTAGTATACTCTTTTTGAAGGAACTCTTTTTTTATATTATAGAATATGGTATCATTTTTTCTTATTAGGTAACATTATACAAGTCAGTAAGACACATTGTGTATCATGAGTTTAAGGAAAAAACCTTCTTGAAATATCAAAAATGTTTAAATATAGGGATTTTGTGATCATGGGATTCACCAGATCTTACAATGGATATTTTCATTCACATTGAGTGGGGAATCATGTTAATTCATTTTTCTTTTTATGTTTTTATTGGTTGAATTGTTTGGATAATTATTAACAATATCTAGTTACTCACTCTAATAAGTGATTAAGGATATTTCAAGGATAATATAAAAAATAACAAATTTATTCAATAATCCATCCCCTCTTACATTGTTCCTAGGACATTTAAATTAGATTAAGATAATTATTCCATGATTCCTTCTAATAAATATTAGTTGTTTTGATTTGTTTTGAAAATTGATTCCACTATATTTAATTTTTGATTGGTTTTTATTTTTTTTATTTATCATGGATCACTTTAATTCAGTTAATACTATTAAATATCATTATTTAATAGTAATTACTATCATATATATAATGAAAAAAAAATTATATTCCACTTAATATTTGAATTGGATGTTATTAAAGTGACAAATGGGTATTTCCTTAATGTTGAAAATTCTATAATGATTGTTGATTATTCAAATAATATTGAGAATAATTCCTAGTTAAATTCTTTCCTCATTGTTTGAAAATAAATTTATAAAATTTAATGTTATTTTAATATTGAATGTTATTTGGGAGATGTTATAGAATATTGATGAATGACATTTTAAGGTGAAAGAATAAAAACTATATATTTTTCTCTTGAGTAATAAATATATTATATTTCATCATAATAAATCTATTGGTGAATTATTCATAAGGTTTAATGAAGTGATAAAAACTATTATATGTTCTATTGAGACACTATAATATTCTATGATAGTCAAAAAGATTATATACATCTTACTTAACAAAAATTATGTAATGTTGTTGACACTAGAAAACCATTATTCTGACACACTTCTATTAGATGATCTATATTGCTTATTATTTTTTTAGGAAATGAGGAATGTTTATTTATTTATGAATAAATGTAAATATTACTAGGAAATATCATTTAAATATTTGAAATAAGATAATATAAAGAATTAATTTATTGATGGATAAGAATATTCTGATATAGAAAAATGTTTTGAAATGAAATTTGAAAAGCTAACGTAATTTATTTCAAATAGTTTGAGAATATCAAATGTTAATTTTTCGGGAAAGGTTTTACTAATGTGATTCAAATGTGGAGCTACTAGATATTATATAGAAAATTGTATGGAATTAAGTGAAGATGAAGATATTGAACATGAGGATGATAATCCAAAGAGTTCTTGAAAGAATAAATATTCAAAATTCTTCTTGAAAATGTGTTATTCAAAGGGTATGGGTACGTGTTTCTTTAAACCAATAATGTTGAATTTCATACCTATAGGTGAATATGTTTGTTATAGAAAATATGAAGATGAATTTGGGACTTCCGTTAAAATTGATCAAATATAACTGATTGAATAGTTTAATAGGGGTAGTGACCAATAGTAATAAGAGAAAAAATAATGGAATGGAGAATGGAACATATATAGAGTTCATTGTATGGAGGGAAGTCAAGGAATTCAATTAAAATATTTAATAACTAGATAATTATAACATAAATATAATTTAATACTAACATTATTTGGGATATAATTCCCAAAAATATCCTAGAATTAATTTAATGTAGTTAAATGATATTGAAAACATAAAAAGGTTTCTAAATAAATATAAAAAATTAAATGATGGTCTGAAATTGATTTTTTTCGAAAAGGGAATTTATCTTGAAGTTATTCAAAAAAAATTGGTGGAATGGATAAGAAATTTAAGAAGTTCAAATTTAACTTCATGGATACTGGTCAAGATGGTTATTAAAGTTAAATAATAACATTAAATAAATGATTAATGTTTTAAAGAAATACATTGACAATGTGAATCAATGAACACAATGAAAAAAAATTTAATAGGTTATGAGGGAATGGTTGAAAAGGGGAACAAAAATTCATAGTTAACGATAACAAAATTGAGGCAAAGTAAACAAAATCTCACTAATATGAAAATTATGGAAATGATAAAACAAATGATAAAACTGTTATAAATGGTTATCAAAAAAATTTAGAAACTAAAACTAATAGGGAAAATAAATTTTTAGGATCCTACAAGGATTTAAGTTTACAAATATGATCCAAATTTATTGATCAAGAGATGAAATAAAACTAGGTACAATGATTTGAAAATAAACATCTTATAATGGAAAATTATCATTTTATAGCTACTGCTGGTATTTTATAAGAATTTGGGAACATGTAAAAGATATTTTAGTATAATCACCAATATCAATATTAAAATTGAATATATATATATATATATATATATGAAAACATTTTAGGGGGATTCAACCTTCTCAATGGTAAAAAAGTTCAGAATCAATCTAAAAATTATAGACTAAATGTCAAAAATATCTTTCAATAATTTAAGGGAAATTGAAGAAGGTGTGACTGACTTGGTCACCATGCTAAAGAGCACATCACTATTTTTTACTCCCAATTGAGTATGAATTTTAATTATGAAAATTAATAAAATAATAAATATAATAAAAAGGAGAAGTCATTAATTATTGAAGTTACCCAAAAATCATTTGAAAGGGAACATCCAAGGAGTTGGGATTGTAGTTATTGTTCATATATTAAAATATATCAAAATATTTTCTTATATGTTTATAAGATCATGGATCATTGGACATGGTAATGGTGATTTTATTAAGATAATATTTTTTTTCTTTTATCACTGGAGTGTATAAGATGAAATTAAAGAATGCATTATTTATATATTGGTTGAACCATAGTTTAAAATGTTCTAATCAACATTATAATAAGTGTATTTAAGTTAGTTTTGTAAAGGGTTTTCTCATGATGATGAGTATAAAGGATTTATTTTTATTTACTATATGTTCTAAAATATGGGTCAATTATATATAGGTTAGGGATGCTAAAATTTTGTGCTACTTGATCTTGAAGTAAAACAAATAAATTATGGCATTTAAACTTTCCCATCTTGGGAAAAAATATTATGGTAAAGATTACACAATGAAAGAACTATAATGAAGTAACTATGTTTAAAATAGAGATAAATTATATGTTCTCTATATTAATAAAATTTAAATACAGTTAACACATTACATAAAAATGTAGGGATTTATACTTTTCACCCATTGGAGCTCAATTATTGAAATTTTTATGGGATAGTATAAAAGAAATAAAATAATGGAGATATTTATTTAATTTATTTAATTTATTAATTTACATGTATCACATGTATCATGTTCATGAAACAAAATCTGAAGGTAATATCAATATTTAAATGTTTTCAATGAATCGTAGAAAAATAGTTCGGTTTCTTCTTAAGGAAGTATTAGATGGAAAATATTATGGAATAAAAAATTGAAAAATATAAAGAATATTTTGAAAGGAATGGTATTAATCATGAATTTAGTGTACCTTCCACCCCAAGGGAGAATTATTTAATCTTGAAAATAATGGCATGCACAAGATAATTACTTCATTTCCCTTTATCAATAGAACTATGTAAAGGAATTATTGGAAAAGTTTTGAATGGAAGATAAAAATGTAGTTTCTATTATAATGGTATTGTAAACTAAAACATTAAAATATGATGAAAAAATAGGTAACCTAAATAGAGTTCCTAAAACTTATTAGATGTGATATTTATTTAACTTCTTCAAGGAAAATCAACGTATATTCTACCACATTGTGTGTAAGGTATTAATGGGAATCAAAGGAATATTAAATGATAATATTTAAGTTTATTCAAAGATATATAAAATGAGTTCTTTACATTTTACATACACAACACAATAAAGTAAATTCATATCTATATGGGTTTTCATATTCACATTTTTCTATAATCATTGATGATGCGAAGTTTATATTTAGAGGATTATTAGTATTTGGATACAAGCGTCTAGCATGGAACATGAAAAAATAATCCACTATTACATTGAGTATAGTAGATTTATAATTTATTGATAAAACTCAAGAAATGAAATAATTTATATTGATTAATACTCAATAGGATGATCTCAAGGAGAATGTTATGTTTCTGCTACTCTCAGTGTATGATAATCAGAGTGAGATCAATCTTTTGAGAAACTAGGTAGAACATTCACAGTTGAAGAACCTTGATATTAGGTACCATGTTATTAAATAATTTTTTTTTATTTTTTATAAATTTAGAGTTTGTCCTATAATTGATCACAAGGTAGATTTATTTAATAATCCCTTGAAAAAATGTTAATTTCAAATGTTGAGTTAGATTATGAGAGTTCAACCTTATTATTATTAAGTCTATTCTATTATGATTTTATCCATTATATCACTTCAAATTTTCATGTTGTTATAAATGGAGGAGAATATATAAATATAAATTTAATCATATTTTTTTCTTAAATATGGGGTAAATCTATTATTATGGGGTATTACATATTTTGGGGATGTTTCAAAAAAAATGAAAGATATAAATTCATTGTGACTTATTTTAACATGTTTTTTTAGTATTTTTGTAAGAAGGGTTTTTTGGAGCATATAAAAGAATATTTTTGAAATATTTTTAAGAAATAGAAGATTAAATGGCCGTCTAAAATTTTATTTAATTTTCTCTAATGGAAAAAGTTTGTATTATTATTAGTATTTATTTTTTCCCACACCTAGTATGCTTATATAATATTAAAATTATAAAGTGATGATCCATTACTAATTTAAAAATTTTACTTATATTTTCTGGTAGAAAAATAAAATTGATGGATACAAATAAAAAGATATGTTTTAGATAAAAATAATTTGATAGATATTGTTTAGATAATTAAGATTAACCTAATAGAATTTTTTTATTAAAGGGGGGATGTTAAAGTTAAGCGAATATATAGTCGATATGGTTAAGAATTTAGTGTTTGAATTTATTATTATTAATTTATTAATTAGATGAATCATATTTCAACAGATTTTATTCATGGTTTTTTTATTTGAGGAGAAGTTCATTCCATGGTTTGGGTGTGATTTGAATATGTTTTGATATTGAAGACTGCTTTTTGGAGGTGAATTATGTGAAATTAGCCTCACTACATAATAATTAGAAAAAAATAAAACGTTTTCTAGTATCTAGGGAAAATAGTTTGGCTAAACCTAGAAATAGGTATTATAGTGTATTTTAGATACAGATTATTCCATGACATGGTCAAGAGAAATACATAGTGGAGAAAGACTTCTTGGATAGAATGAGAATTGACATTAAGAAAGGTTTCCCAATTTGAAAAATTTTCTATATGAATTAGGATTTTTATCAATTTCAGGGATAATATGCATGATCTATGGTGAAAATGATTGGGTTGTACAAAATATTCTTAGGCTAGTTTAAAAATGAGTTAAAACGGAATGGTTATTATGGTTTATTTTCTAAGAAATGAAGTGGAATCACATAACCAGTGTTCCTTTGAAACAGGATTTTTTGAGAATATATTAAATCATTGAGAACATTGAATGATTAGAGTAAATGTATTCTCTCCAGGGTGTGAAAATAGGTTAATGAAATATAAATATTTTTATAGCAGCAAACATAGATAACAATGTTATGGAACAATGTGTGGTACTATAGAGGATAAAATGAAATGACAACCTATTATGTCATGGTTTTATTTTTCATTCCATTTTGATGGTGGATTCAAATATATTTTAAACGGTTGGATCTATTACAGGTTTTGGTGAACCCTAGTGTCGAAGAAACTCTAAAAATTTTGTGATTTGATGACATTTGTTAAATTCTTCCATATAATATGACTTCAATTCAATTAATATATCGTTAAATGAAATCTTAAGGTGATATCCTCGGATTTGGAATTTGAAATTAAAATTAAAATTAAATGAAAAAATAAGGCCTCTATAAAAAATTGAAATATAGAGAAAATGGGAAGAAGAGGGGTATAATTGGAGAAGGAAGGAGGAAGCCTCTTACCATATAAAATAATATTTCTTGTGAGTGTGGTAAATTAACAATAAGAAGGAAAACATGATGGAAGTATAATCTAGTAAAAACTATATTATTATCTATATTTCATATCACTCTATAATATTGTATGAGGAGTACAAGGGAAAACCCTACTCATTTTATCCAACATGTTGTAATTGTATGAGTTTCTGCCCTATAAACCAACTTCTTTGTAATTTATGATAAACTTGTATTCATTAGATGGATATTAATAAACTCTTTATCATATAATGATTGTTATTCTTTGTGAAAGTATATGTGATAATGTCCTAACAGTAGCTATCGCACAAAAAGGTCATATCAGATCCATGTTATGATGAGTACCACTACGTTCCATGACACTATTATTGAACATATGTTCTATAGCTAGATGATATAATTTTAAGGGAAAAATAAAATAGGCTATCAGGGGTGGAGACTCATAGGAATTTGAGGCACCTTATCATGGTGTATGCCAATGGTAATGTTTAGGAGAATATTATGGGAATGAGACCTACCAGTAGAAAATCCACATTTTTATGTGTCATTGTATGCTCCTATATGCGGACATGTGTATTGGTATTTATACTTTAATATTATTATTAATGAGTATTATGAATTGAACACATATATGTATTAACAGAAACTATGACGATATATGTTTACGGTGAGGTATGATTTGTTGGGTATGTAAGGAGTAATAGTACATTAATGAATAGTGAGATAAAGGGGCTTTCACTTCTGTTATTTAACAGAAGTAGATATCATAGGACCTTTGATAGAAATGATATAGCCCAAATAAATCCATGGCCATGATGTTGTATATGAAATTTTAATTCTGGGAAGTCAATGAATGGGAAATCAAGAACATGAGTTGATGGAACTTGCATGAAACCCACTTGATTGGAGAGATCAGGAAAAATAGATTATGTTACATAGTAAGTGTTCGTATGAGGTTTCATGTCATTATGATATTAACTTCTTTTCATGGGTGCCTTGACCCGTTACTATATAAAAATAATAGATATTAGTAAAGTTTAACTAATGCCAATGAGTAAGGAATTCACTAATTACTACACCTGTTAATGAATTCAAATTATTCTTACTCCATTTCAAGAAAAATAATTCATTAAGAAAAAAAATGATAGTACACTTAATTAAATTTCATTTAGATACCCACACTCTATATAACTGTGATCCATCAATGTGAAGGACTGGTATTTCTTTGTTACAATTATCAAAGGTTCCACAATAAAATAATAATCATATATGAACCACCAATAAAATTATATAATAGAACAGAAATTGTACACCTCTAATATTTTTGAGTTTTCTAAAAGAAGGAATCAAGTGAATATTCGATACATCAATAATTATTCCCTTTTACGACATGAAATTCCCTTGGAACTAAACCTCGTAGATCTATGAATTGTACTTATATGTATTTTCATATATCAGATTTCATCAATGAATCTCTAGGATTGTTCTCAAATTTCTAACATTTTCCTTTACATTCCATGAATACAATATGATTTTATTGATAAAAATGACTACAAAATGATCCAATAACTCTTAAAGAATAAAACCATTCAACACTATAAAGGATTTTGGGTATTTAATAATCCAAAAGAAGTCACACAATAATCATAATGTTTATATTGACACCTAAATGTGATATTATTAATATCTTCCTCATTCAAACAGATTTGATGATATCTGGAACACAAATAATTCTTCAAGAACTATCTAGTTCATTTTAATTAACCAAAAAAATTATAAATCCTTCATAGTTTTGGGATTAAATGAATTAAATAATGATTAATAGATCAAGTGTAAGAATATAATATACTTTTCCTAAGGATATCCCCGACACGATATATGAAATCTATATAAATAATCAGAAGAATACATATTATTAATATACATATCATACACTGAAGAGAATATGGAATATATGTATCATAATCACATGGGATTTAAATAGATAATTAAGGGAAATATAAATGGGTCCCCATTTGATGATTTTTTCATATGTTTTTCTTGAATCATTATTCATAAGAAAAGACTTTATAACACCTATGGAATGGTAGAAACTCAATTTGCAAAGGAGGAAGAAGAAGGAAGCATTGAGTTCCAAGTGTATCATCCAAATGTCCATGCTTACCGATTTACCATATGGAAGTATCATTATATAGTATCTATGGAAAATCTTTTAGGATTCATGCATTTAATCAAGTATTATAATTGATGAGTTAAATCTTTGTCTAGTTCCTCCTAAAGAGAGCCTTATAATGGAATCTATCGCGTAAATGATACATGCATGAAGTCTAATTTCTTTCAGAACTTATAAGTGGAAGCAGTGTCATGGAAATAATTTTTCTATCATTATTTTTAAAATTCTATACAATATAGCCTATTATATCCTATTTGAAAATGTTTTAGGGAATAAGAACTCCTTAAATATCTCAAATGAACAAAATCCTCATAGACTTTGTTCTATTAAACTTTTTATTGTATCATATAGAACAACCTATGAAATGATATCCAAAACTCATTTTGGATATCATCCAAAAAACATTTTTAAATCTATAATTATCCATAAAAAATAATTTCGGATTAAATATAAAAAAATTCGAGCATTCCATAGAATTAAACCTAATCCAAATTTAGTAAACCAAAAGTTGTCACCCAACATTCCATTATAGATCTGAAAACAAATGAAAATCACTAGATCCGTAAATATAAGAAAAGTGAGTCCTCTAGAAAATAATCATTAATAATCAAGATATAAATTGAATTGTCATGATCTCTATCGAACCCATGTACCATTATACACGTTTCCACCAATATGCATGAGGGGAAAAATCATTCTCAAATTTCTCTTTGTCAAAGACATCGACTGACTATGGTACACAAATCATGTCATTACCTTATTTCCAACTTGTATGTTCTTTATTATCAAAGTACATATTTAACTAGTTAGTGAATACAACACAATTTTCTATCCCTTATGTATAAGTACATAAAATTTCCCTTATACAAATAGTTAAGCACATCATTTTTACTATATAGGTGAGTCTTAACACTCTATAATCATCATTAATCAAGGTTTAATATGTCACACATATCATAAGAGAAGATAAATTCCATCTTGGTTGAGCACTAATGAGTCACCAAATAAAAAAACCCAAAAACCACAAAATGATATAATTTAATATGTATAATAGAATGAAGTTTCTCACTCTTGGTATCTCATCAACCTTAGATAGTGGGGACTCAAATAAAACCCATTCTCCATAATTATACCAAATTAATATGTGTGACACTCAATGTGGTATACTTATGGGGTCATCCATCTCACACAAATTATCTTATTCTTTATTTTGTATCTGATAGGCATATTTTGTATCTCTATATGAGAATCATCTCATCTTAGCCTTATCAGTTTTTCACAACCTATTATTCTCTATGATGAAAAATTGTTTAGGATAACTCAAATTCATACTTTGAGAGGTCAATTACCATTACACTTCATGAGATTTATATCAATATATATAAATATTTATTAAATATTAAAGAATTATAATGTAGATACAACCTCTAATATGATACATTTTTATAAGCGTAAAACATTGTTAAGAATATTTTATAAACATAACATAAAAATCATTTTGTCCTGTCAAATATAATAAAGTAACATGATCATTCATATGTATTGTTTGACTTTTAAGTGTATTGTTAACTCATTACATCATATGTAATTCTAGTAACATATCTATGTGACAATCTAATAAATCCATCCAAATATCACTCTAGTGAGAAAAAGCTATGGATTTAAAAAAATGAATAATTGTAAAAATTAGGAATCATATTCCTATCATTAAAATATTTGAACACATTCAAACATTATGAATTCATAACATCAAATGTTACAATTCAAACTTTTATTTCCCACATTGAACTCTTTATAAATGAATTTCTATCATCCTTGTAAATCTTTCAATCAATATTTTCATTGAAATCACTGTAACTACTTAAAATATTTCTTTACAAGAACATCCAAATCCCTAATAGATTAATGTGACATTGAATTTATTATGTTAAACAATATAGCTCTTTTCATTTCTCTTTACTTCCTTATACTAAAAACTTTTAGAAAAAGTGATATTCATTTTTTTATGGTAACTAACTCTTTATATTTTTCTTTATTCCCATAAATTAAACACTTTTGGGATATGATGTGTAATTCATATTAAAAAATTTATAGGGTAATCATTTATGAAATACTGATATTTATATTTCATGGAAAATAAATGTAACTCTCTACATTTTTCAGTATCATTATACAACCAAAACTCTTTGGAATATTAACTTTAAAATAACATTAATACTATAATTGTAAAATTAATTGGTAATAGTGATGTCAACATTCTACGGTGACTAAATGCTACACTTTACATTGTTATTTACCATCAGACATCATATAATATATATGATATTAAGTTGAAATCACTCATAATTTAAACTTGTGTAGTCATTTATTTGTTAACTTTGAACCTTTCTATGTGAAATCATACTTCCACAAACCTTCAAATATTTAGATCCTTCTCAAAATATCATGATATGGAATAAAAAGAGCTATATTATGTCAACGAAATAATTTTTGTACCCACATAGTTTTAGTTTTTAATTTATAAACTATTACATCCTTATAATATTTTATATTTTATGAGTTTAGATCATTATCCATGAAAATAAGAATATTCTTAAAAAATAACCACTAAAGGTAAAGAATAGGATTCCACCATATTTTAACATATATATAGATAAACAATCATTTATAGATAAAACATTTTTATCCATATCATATTTTTAAAATTCCATATATAACCACATTAATCATAAACCATGGGTATACAATTAGTCATCTCAGTTTTTTTCACAAAACCCACTTATTATAGAACTACTTATCTTATCATATAAGATAATTGAGGTAAAGATACACATTCTTTGTATAGATTCATTTTTTTCTTGATAATTTATTTTATAGTAAAATCATCATATTAAAAACTCATTAAATCTTAATTTTAATGAAAAAAATCTTTATCAATTCATCATTTGATTTTAAAGACCTGAATATTTAAAAAACTATTAAAATATACATTCAGTATCACATTCCCTGGAAAACTAAAAAATTATTTTCTTTAACACCTACACCTGACATAGAAACTCCATAGTGTTTCCCAAACTCCTTCAAGTATTAATTTACTATTATTAAGAGTATCTTAGTTAATATTATCCTTATAAGGATTAATCAAATTGTTTAGTTTGGTGATATTGATGTTATTTATCATCAAATTTTTTTTTCTAATGAGTGTCGTGTTTTATTGCCACTTAATAATGAATTTTATTAAATAAGATCCAAATTAAGTGATTAAATTTTTTAAAACGCATCTTATAAATTTGTGGGATAAGATTAATATTTTAGTACGAATTGTGTCTCTTTAGTGTATCTCCCATCACATAGTCATTTAGGTAGAGAATCATCCTAGACACAATAGTTTTGAATATTAGTTTGATTACTGAATTAATATTTATCAAGATCTGTCATATAGATATAATAATGATTATTCCACTAGAAAAATAATCCTATTGGCGTCTTTTGTCTAGTGTAACCCAATGAAATCACCAAAATTAAGGAGTTTCAAAGAAGTAAAATAAACACTTTTAGGTCAAGAATAAGTAATTAAAAACCATTTACTAAGGATCTCAATGAAAGATAATATGAAAAATATTGTAAATAATGGAATGAAATATTGAATGAAATATAGAATACATTACCCAAAATATCCATTGTAACATTTTATATTTGTCTTCATATGTTATTAAAAATTCACTATGAGAAAAAAGAAGCATCCAACCTCAGTCAGTATCCATAGGCTGCACTGAATTATCCAACATTCAAATGGGATTTTTCCTCTTCTTCATATGCTAGTACCTCATATGTAAAGGCAGAAGATGAAAGAGTGAAATAGAATCTATGAAATTTTTGTCAAACCTAAAATAAGAACACCCACTTTTATCACATGGTAATTTTTTATATAGGCTATATAATATTTTCCTCAATAGTTTGTATTTATTTGTGTGTTACAATCAACAAATTTTCCATCCTACATATGATTTCATCAAATGAATTCTTCACCTATCATATGTTTAATCTCATGAACTGGTATAATAAATGATTGATTTAATTGAGTTTGAATCATTAAAATGTTATCACAGTAAATATTTATTTACTAATTTGATTAATGGCAGTGACGTGTGTGAAATCTTATCTCATTCATGAATTGTGATAGACCATGAACTCGATATATCCATGCATCATATAAGGGATATAGCTTTAGCAAATATCACCTAAAATTTTTCCGTTACACTAAATCGGAATAATTTTTTTTCATTTTCACCTAATATTGTATCATATATAATAACTTTTAAAATCATATCAAAACACCCATTTGGATATCTTCCAAAAAATGGAATGTTATGATTTACTTCACCCTGTATCACATCATTTAAAATACCCTGTGAATATGATCCAAAAAAACATTTGGATTAACTCTAAAATTATTTTAGTTTATCTCTCGGAGTCAAACAGAATCCCCATTCAGTAAATCACTGTGTATGAGCCCTTGGGCCTTTATATCATTTCTAATAAATATGAATCTCTAGAACCATATATGTAATAATGGAGTGGCCTCTAGTAAATCATTAATGTTAATGAAACTGTAAAGCTATTATGAATGATCTCCATCAAACATATATATCACTATATGTATATCCACCCTTCAATATCATGTGAAAATGTACATTCTCATTTTTTTCTTTTTTCCAAGACATAATGTGACAATGGGACATAGTTCATGTGAATCACATATATAATACCCATTTATTCTTGATTATATGGTTGTATTCTGATCTGATTAATGAATAAAAAAATTTCATTCATCCTTTTGGATAATCACATCATATATCCCTTATCCAAATAGATATAAAATGTCTAGGTACTGTCATACAGTCTCACGTTTTATCTCAATTAAGGGCTTAGAGGTCTTACTCATCATATGAGAGTAAAAATTTCATCTTGGTAAATCTCTAACCAATGAGATGATAAAAAAATACCCAACCATGCCCTAATTAGCTGAATTTATATTTTGACTTGTGTATGCAGGATATCAAAGTATAATAGTATTCCAAAAATAAATATGATCTATTCACCCCTTGTATTACAAAGTCTTTTATATGACACAACATGTGGAATTCTTTAGAAGGTCATACATTACACACAATGAATATATTATTCTTTGTCTTGTGCCTCATCAACATATTATTTATCTCTATACAAGAATCCCACCCACACTAACATTAACTTTACATTATAACCTATATTACACTATGATGAACATCAGTTAGGGATAAAATAAATTTCTTACCTTTAGAGTTCAATTATCATTACACTTCATCAAATGTATATATATATATAGACAATGTGAAACAATGGTAAACTGATGGTTTCCTTTAAAATGAAACGTTTTAATATTTTTTTATCTTTATGAATATTTAAGAAAACCAATATAAGCACTGGTTTATCATACCATATATGATAAACTACCAGATCAACCTTATTTTTTTAGCACATTTTGTGTTTTTTGACACATTAGATTTTATATTATCCATGTCACATCTCTATGATTCCATCTGATAAGACCCTCCCACTAAAATCGTTAGTGATAAAAATATATGAAGTAAGAATGTTTGAAAAATGGTGAGACTTGAGAATCATATTCTAAACTATTAAAATTATGGAACATATTGAAACTAATTTACTTTAAAAAATAAACTATTGTGATTTTAACTTATGTTATCTAATAATTCCATTATCATCATCATTGGAACCCTATTCCATAATTTTTTTTCATTTATCTTATCTAACTACTAAAATTATTGTTAACCGATCCCCCTAAAATATTTTAGGATATTAAGTAAAATTCCATTTAATCATAGATTGGTTTAATTCATTATTTGTTAAATCTGAACATCATTAAGTATAAAAATACTCCCAAAATCCTCTTAGATACTATATTCAATTCAAAATAACATTCTCTAATACAGAATCCATTTTTTATTAGAAAATAAAAATTATTTTCTTTTAGTAGAAGTATTTCACAAATAAACTATCATTTATATATCCCATATTCTATTCTATGTGTTTTTAAAATCATCAGATTAAAAAAAATACTTTATTACTACATACCACCAATGGATAGTAAGAACACCTTCTCATATATTTTAACAAATATCCGGATAATCACTTTTATCTAGGAAAATAACTTTTTATCCAAATCTTCTTTTCAAAAAATACTATATAAATTGAAAAGTCATAAACAATGTTTATACATTTAATCATATCTCACTTGTTCATCACAAATATTTTCTATCAAATTCCTTCTCTTATCACATAAGGTATAATAGAAAATGATGGACATCATTCAATTATATTTATTTTATCTTGATATAATCTGTTATATTCATATTTAGAAACTCTTATCTTCATGAATATAAACTACCTGCTCAAAAAATTCATCTTATGATTTTTAACTCTTGTATATTTAAAAAAAATTAAAATATACATTATGTATCATTTACGTTTCAAAAATAAAAAATGAATTTCTATAACATCCATATATGAAATTTATATTACATAGTGTTTCAAAAACTACATCAAGTATTCTAGACAATCCTATATTATGGAATTATTATAACTCCATGAAGTCACTAGGTTTTAATGAACTTTATATTACTCTTAATGAAACATTATTGAGATTTTCAACTCCCTTGTCTTCTTTCAGTTTGAAAATTAATCCCAATATTACTTTCCATATAGTACCATAATCTAGACATAATATTCCCAATTCATCCTGTTTTTACACTTTTATAATATTAGGTGAACCTTTCCTAACATAAATCATATTTTTGGATCATTTACATCTATGAAAATATGATAAATTCTATAACTATAACTATCCATTTTCCATTAAGACCTTGAATGAATCTATATATACATCCATTTTAATATACATTAAGTTGTTGAATAATTTCAACACTAGGTTGTTGAGGTAATAATTGTTCTGAAACATAGAATTTCATTACTAATGTTTCTTAGATCACCAATATTTATTATGAACATTTCATAATTTAGGAGTCTAAGGATTGGATGAAATTAAGATTCTACTTATCATGTATTTGATAATAATTTTTTTCTTGATGATGATTATAATGATATTATCTACAATAGAATATTTTATCAGAAGATTATCATGTTTTATATCAATTCAATACAAACTTTTATTAAATAATCTCCCACTAAAATTATAACCCCTTTAAAAATATCATATCCATTAGGGTTCCAAGATTCGTATTTCACTAACAACTGAGTGTACTAATTTTTTCCTCTCATCAATTAATTATTTTTGTAGGGAATGATCCTAATTATATTCTATATATTTTTTAGATAGTTGAGTAGACAAGACCTTGTACAGTCTATCGTATAGGTAAACACTACCCTATTTCTCAAATTTCCTTACCAAGGGTTTCCCATCTAATTTTAAAACAAATAAAACATCAAAAAATATATTAACAAAAGACAACCCAAGGGAACCCATTTAAGGCATAATCAACCCAGTTGGATGATCGAGGTCTCAACAAGTGCCTCTTTATAAGGAATCTCACACATTGTATTTAAGTGTATTTCAGTATCACCATCTTATCTCATTATATTCCTATTTATATATAGATTCTTCTAGTAATTTAGTTTGTAATATTATTCCTTCTACCTAATAAATACATTCACACCATATTGATGTGTAACTATTTAAAAAACCCATAGGTTTGTGTTATTTATTCAAAAATTGAAGTTAGAAGTATTCATATAGATCCAAATGCATCATATTCAAAAGGTACATGAACACTTTATATAATGGTTTAAAATATTATGAGGTTTACAATCTCTACATGAGTACCCAGAGGAGTAGATATCCAACCCCATTCCTTTACATGAAAAATCATAGGCCTCTGGGAAAATACATAGTCTGACGCGAAGTCCCTCTTCCTGGAGATACATTACAAAATAAACAATAAATTTCATGATTAATATAACACCTAATATAAGAAAACCATATTCAATAAAGAAATTCATGATATAAACTTCAATTACAAACTAAGATCAAAGTAGGTGAAACACATAATTCATTGTAGAGACATTCAAAGAATGTAATGCATTTCTCTATCCGGGAAGAAGTTAAACAAATATACTAAATCATAAAAAATATCCAAATTTATTAAATATTTTAATTAAAATCAATATAGAAAGGAATAACCACTAAATAATTGAACAATTCAAATATTTAAAGAAAAGGTACACATTTTTAAAAAAACCATAAATAAAAAGATAAAAATTAATATTTATACTTTTGGATTTATATTATGTAAATTCCATAAACGTTTATATAAATACATTTTATTCAATCCGAAATGAACTCTTTAATATTTTTCATTATATAGAATCTCAATTTTTAATATATTTTATTTTATGAGTTGTAAAAAATTTAAAATTATATCTTTATTATGTTAACATTTTACATAATCAAAATATTATATAATTAATCATTATTTAAACCTTGATCATATCTACCATGAATAAACTTTTTATGTGGATTAAATAATATTAAATCAAAGACACTTTAATTTGAATAATCCAAATTAATTAATTATAAACAATTAATAATTAAAATATATATTTTTTATATTTTATCATTATTTCTAAGTTTACAACCACTTATAAATTATTTATTATGGTTTATAAATAAGAAAATTTATTTGTAGATCACAATTAATGGTATATAAGTAAGTTAAAAAGTTTTTTGAAAATTTACATTTAATTTTTTCTGAAAATATTTCATGAAAATATATTTTATATATTTATTAACCATTTAAAATTAATTAATTAATTTTTAAACCCTTTATAAATTTAAATATCAAAAAAATAAATCTTATAATCATTTATAAAAAAATTATAATCGATTAAAATCATTAAGGAAATTGAAGACAATTTTAAATTCATTATTGCTTTCCCTTATGAAGATTCTCTATTCTGCATAAGGGTAACCTCCTAATACACTTACACTGACACTCTACATAAGGGTAAACCAATGTTGTATCACTTTAATAATGGTATAACTCTATGATCCTTATTCATTATCACATTGTAATGGTATTTCTTTAATAAAAAAACCATTACATAATGGTAAGTGGCTACTTACCTTTACGTTTATTTGATAAAAACTTAGCTAACTTTACACAACCATTTTTTGGGTGAACGTAATAGTTTATCTAGCTTTACGTAGCCAATATCCTATCAGGGTAAGAATTCGGTTACCTTTTTGTGGGTTCAGTAAAAACCTAACTACCTTTAAATAGCCCCGTTATGTGTAACCGTATTCAGTATCATACCATTGCATAACCCTTTATGCATAATGGTAAATTCATATAACCCTTACAAAAACCGATCTATATAAGAGTAAGATGTGATGTCATTTATGTAGACCACTCTATGTATGGGTAATCACTTGGTAACCCTTACACATCTTAACAACATCAGGATAAGGGTTTGGGTTACCTTTATAGAGCCTAGTGAGATAGGGTAAACCCTTGTATAATAAATGGATTCTTATAAAATGAAAAATATTTCTATGCTTGGGCTTTATTCTTCATTTCCATGGATAATTTCATATAAAATAAACATGGATCTTTTTTATACCACATCATGGTTTTGAAGAAGACTAACAACAATTATTAGATCATCAAGATACAATTCAAACTTTATTTGGGATCAAGATGCAAGATAATATGAAAAATGTGGTAAATACTAGAAATGATGAACTCTGTAGATATAGAATACCTTAAAACGAAGATCCACTATAACCTTTGATCTTATTATTTATATGTGTATGGTAATGATCATTGGGTGGTAAACATAATCATATCACCTCTCTTGGTATCCACAAGCTATGGTGAATCATTAGATTTTTGGATGGGAATCATATTTTCTATATGGTGTTCTAGAACCTCATTTGAAATGGAGGAATATAAAAGAGGAAAATGGTTTCAACAATGATTTGGTTGATGATTAAGAAATCACACCTACTTCCATCGCATGTAATTTTTTCATTTAGGTTGTAGAAGAATCTTCTAAAAAAATTATTTATTCATGTGTTAAAATAAATAAATGCTCCTGACTATATATGAATTCATCAAACGAATGATTCTCTTACCATATATTTTCTCCCATAAAATGGTATAATAAATGATATTCGTTCATAAGTGTGAGTAAATAAAATATTTACACACTTAATATTTATTTACTAAATCTGTTAAAGGCAATGGCAAGCATGATATTTTATTTCATGCATGCATCTCGATATACCATGCACTTGATATATCCATGAATAATATAAAAGATATAATATTAGGGTATATCTCCTTAAAAATGAATCTAAAAATTGAAAATTTAAGGCACCTAGATTTAGAATGGTCTATCTTGTAGCAGAATCTAGAGTAACTTTTTATTTACATTCATAATTCAAGATAATATTGTTGTATAATGCCCCAAAACAGGTTCCACATATCGATGCCTTGAGTCTGTTAAACACGTGACCTTAGGCATGCCTCCACGTGCTCTAGGGGAATCCAACTAGTAGTGGGGTTCTAATTTGTAATGTGGAGAGACTATAACCTCATTATCGTTATATCATAGCAGAAATCAACATGGAATATAACCATGATGACAATAATCTACCAAACAACACATAAATATATAAAAAATATGGAAAATTACCATAAACCAAATCAGTAGATATGACATGCCATATAACTGTCATGTTTTGAAGGAAAATAAAAAAGAAAGGCACACTAACAGCTCCCAAGATGGTCCCAACATAAAATATGGTTCCCTCATCTATGTTACATTCTGAATCCAACTCATCCATCTAAAACTTTGATCGTTCCCTTATCATGGCCTGCAAACATTATGTCCATTTAGGTACCAATGGGGCCTCCTGAGTAGGGCGTGAGTTCACCTCAGCATGCCATGACTAATGATATCTAAATAAATATAAATTTGAGATTACTATATACAGTTTTATATATAATAAAGATCAAAATGACAAAAGAAAATAGGTTTCACATTTAGTATTCTTTGGTCAACCACATTATACCTTCCTCAACTCATTCCAGAGTCTAAACCGCTTATCATGTAGATTTTCAAATTTACTCATTGATGGATTTCATTATCCACATAAATAACAATTCAGTTTAGAACCATGGAGAATCATTCCATTTACCATTTTAAATGAAATGAATTGGAGGCCGATAGTAGTAGTCTAGTACCCCAAGGGTACTTCAAACATCATTCCATCTCCCATAACTCATTGATCAATCACATTTATCTAAAATTTTCAAAAATGAGACAGGTTCCTAGAGAAGTATTCTAGAACCCCATGGGTACATAGATCATCATTCCCTCACCCACAACACATTGATCGATAATTTACTAAGATCATATATATATATATATATATTTCATGGTTCAACATTAATAACCTTTTTATCAAACATTCACATCACGGGACACCATTTCATTTATCATTAATAATCCCAGTTCTTTAAATTAATCATAATAAATAACAACAACATTTCCCCATTAATCCATTTATCATCAATTATTAACATCTCATTAAACCTTAATGGTTAAGCCAATCAACCCTTTAAATCTCATTTTAATCAATGAAATAAGTTTTTTTTTTCAATTCCATATACTCATATTTCCCATTTATATATCATAAATCATCACTTCAAGTATATTTTCACAACCCATGGGTTTTCATCAAGGCTGGTCTCATAATCTCTAATGGATTCTATGGGGTCCATGAGGGAACTAATATTTCAATGGATTAAATTATACATTTTAATATAAATGAAATTGTGAAACATGGAAATTCAATGAAAGGATTTTATAAACAATATCATAATCAATACTAGAGGAAGTAGTTGTAGACCACATAACATAGGATCATTTATGAACTCTTGATAAACCATAGCCCATTATTTGATGTTGAACAATAGAATTCCCAAAGGAGGGGTAAATCTAGGGTGAGACACTCTGATAAATATCCAACATAACAAGATCCATTGAACCCTAGATCTAAACCATCAAAAGTTGGAGGATTCATCTCACTCCAAAGGGATTGAAATATTATAGATTTGTATAGGGAAGAACAGAAATATGGAAGAGACCACATACTAAAGAGGTGTCAATTCATTCCACAAAAAACATAGATTCACCAAAAAAGGAGTTCTAGGATCCTTTGAATCCAGTTAGAAGCCTCCAAGAGAAAATTAAATCATATTAGGTCGAGTAGGGGTGATTAGGGATAAACTGGGTGTTTTGGATTTTTTAATTAAATGTTTGGGGGTTTAAAAATCCATGAACATGACTTACTAGATGAACCACATGGTTATTAAAACTGTGCACTATAACTGTGTGCCCCTACTATATGGGGTTTATTGTGTCTTCTTTTTGGGAACTCCAAACATGCGGAAACTATAGAAAAACCCCTAAATCCAAGGATTCATGGTTTATGGGAGGGTGTGGCAGCACTGTTTGCCTAAATGTGTGTCGCATTCCAGTGGCACTAAATGGGGCACATGGTTCTCCCAAATAGTGTCCCAACTATGCACAGCCTCATGGGATTCCAAAATTCTTCAAATTCATACAAAATGATCCTAAAGCAAAACCAAAATGAATTAAAATAAAAAAGGTAAAATATTTCTTGAGAGTAAGTAATGGAAGTCTCGTGATAGGTCAGGATCTTACATCCTCCCCACCTTATAACATCTAATCCTCGACCTACAATCCCATGTATCTTAAAACATCTGAGGTAAAATGTTAAGACCATAAACCCCCATATCTACCTCCCTCTCCCATTATTTA
Organism: Viscum album; assembly: GCA_963277665.1. Classification (NCBI taxonomy): domain Eukaryota; kingdom Viridiplantae; phylum Streptophyta; class Magnoliopsida; order Santalales; family Viscaceae; genus Viscum; species Viscum album. The sequence continues at coordinate 1,830,935,086 of OY728165.1, forward strand.
TCATAAACATAGCCATGATACATAGAACATGAATCAATGGAACAATATTTCCCAAAAAAAACATTCTCACTTTGATCCACAACAAGAATCAGATACTGTTCAAAGGACGCATCATCCTCAAGATCCACATCATCAACATCGATCACATGAAAATGGTTTGGGAGATTTTTCCAAAGCTGTGAAACATGAAACTATTCATTAATAGAATTATACCTATATGAATGATCCAATCAATATGCCACCAGCCCAATACACTCCACAATTTAAAATAGTCAGATAAAAATGGGATCCAACTTTCCATGCTTTGGAATCCTATAGTGACCCAATCTTGGTGAAACCCAAAGGAACACATGATCACACACTATAAGCTCCATAGGTCCATGATGTTGATCGACATAAGACTTATTCAAACTTTGATATGATTTCATATGGTTCCAAATCTACTAAAACTGTTTCGATGTATCTTGCATGAAATTTGGTCCCAACAACTCTCACTCAACTACCTTTATCCTACATAAAGGAGATATGCATGGCCTACCATAAAGCACCTAATTTGGTTCTATGTAAATATCTACCAAGTAACTATTGTTATAGGGGAACTCAAAAAGATATAGGGGATTCTCCCAAGCCCCACCAAAATCTAGGATGCATGCCAATAAAATCTTATCTTGAACTTGGATAGTACATTCTAATTACTCATCTATCTCTGGGTGAAAATCCATACTCATAAATACCAGGTACCCTACACATTAAATAAGAAATTCTAGATGAGTGAAGTAAATTGTGAATCATGATCTGATACTATACTCCATGTAACCACATGAAAATGGACTCTCTCTTGAACATACATATCACCCATCTAATAAACTATGAAATTCTTCTAAATGGGGAATAAATTGGAAAAAAATTCAACCAATCCAACATCACCCATATCACGTCATTCTTCTAAGGGCATCCTCAGAAGTCCTTCCACAATGTACATGGTATCATTATCTTGTTTACATTATGGAATGGGAAACAGTTGTAACAAACCTCCAGGTTTCTAATGTTACGTTGTCTCCTACTAATATGTGTAACATCATGTCACAAAACCTATAATCTCCTTTTCATGTCAGCCCACCAATACTATGATATCCGCTATAGTAAATTTTGGTCAGACCAGGATGTACATCCCACTTCGTGGCTTGAAACTCATGTATTATCAGTTCACATATACATTTAGGTACAACAACACAGCCCTAAAAATATATGATCTCCTCCTCATCTATGATCCAATTAGGAGGTATCTCCCCACATTTAAAATTTTCCCACCATATCAAAAACTCCAAGTCCTCATAGTACATTTAATTGATCATGTTCAAAAGTGTGAAATTAATAGGTAAGGATATAAGGGCCATCCTTCCCCGATCATATTGAAAATCCACAAGCATCACATAGAATAACGCTATCATCTTCTACTCAGAACTCGACTATTGGACTGCTAGAATATATATCTTTTGTCTCAAAGTGTCAGCAACACTGTTTGATTCCTCATGTGTAAAAGAAATCTCAAAATCAAACATCGACATATACTTAACCCATAACCATTATTGGATATTCATATCTCACTATGAATATATGAACTTTAATATATTTTTTAATATAAACAATAAAAATTTCTCCCTACATGTAATGTTTCCAACACATTAAGGCATAAACCATTGCGGCCAAAAAGAGATCATGCACATGGAATATTAATAAATGTAGCCTCAAATATTATGACCCATGCACCAAAACCCAATCACTTAGTATAAACACTAACCCAATACCATTCCCAAATTCATCACAAAACAAGAAATAATCAACACCCATCGTGGGTATGATCAAAATTAGAGTAGGTGTAAAATGATTCAACAACACCTGGAAGGCATTATCACATTCTCTAGGCCATTAAAACATTACAATGTTTTTGTTCTGTCCAACAAGTAACTATATCAATACAAAAAAGTTAAAGATAAATATCTACTAATATCTCATTAAACCTAAAATTTGTTGCATATCAAACTCATTCGTGGGATTCTCCCAAGATACAACTACCGGAACATTCTATAGGTCTATTGGCTCACCTACCTCATAGATGATGTGACCCATGAAATGTAACCCATCGATCCAAAATTGAATCATAGATAGCTTGGATTATAGTTTATTCTATCCTAGTGTATTCAAGACGATTTCAATATATTAGGAATAATTTTTATGAGTTTTAGAGTAACCCAATATGTAATCAAAAAAACAACCAAAAACTGATCTAGTTATGGGTGAAAGATTCTATTCATCAATGTCATAAACACATTCAGAGTGTTCATTTGATGGAATGGAATCATGAAGAAATTGTATAGTCTATACCTACATATGAAAGTTGTCCATGATATGTAATGTTCCCACTCTAAACTGGTGATACTCCAACCCCATGATAATCATGGAGAATATTCAAGCTCCTCTGAAGTGGTCAAAGAGATCGTCAATACATGGAAGAGGATACCAATTATTATATGTCATTCTATTTAACTGTTGGGCAAAAATCCCTCAAGGTAGCATTGTAGCATTTTTGGGTTGATTGTGTTTGTTGACAAAGCAGGTTTCCATGGAGAATTGTCGAGTTCCCGAGAAGTTGTTGACATTCCATGTTGACAATGAACTTTGACAAAGGAAAGGACGATCTGGAGGCGGTACAAAAGAGCAGTACAAGGTGGCGCCGTTTTCCAGTGTTTGCCAAATTTTTGGGCCTGAAAATCGCCAATGGAAAATGGAGTGATATGTTGTTGGCAAAGGTTGAGGAGAGAGAAATGAAGGAGGTGTGCGGAAAAATCAAGCGTGGCGCGCAAAAATAGAGGGTTGCGCGAAATCTTGAAGTGTGGCGCGCAAAACAGCGGGTTGCGCGAAATTGTATTTCGCGCAAAAGATGTTTCAAGGCCGAAAGCTTGAAAAACGGTAAAGGCATGAGGCGCGCGCAATTTTGGAGGCATGCGCGGAAAATTGAAGTGGCGCGCGAAATAGCGGATGAAGTATTTCGCGCAAGAGGTGTTACAAGGTCTGAAGCTCGTAAAATGGCAAAGGCATGAGGTGCGCGAAATTATGGAGCAGTGCGCGGAAAATGTTTGTGCGTGGAAGATCCAAGCGGATTACGCGCTCAAGGAGGGTTTTTCGCGCGGGGTCGATGTTGCCTATAAATATGAAGTGACCCTCCTCCATTCAGCAGAGTTCAAGACATAGAAAATACCCGAGCTCTGGTGCGCGAAATTGAAGTTTGAAAGGGTGTTGCGCGTAAACTTAAAGTTTGCGCGTAAAGTCAGCTTGCGCGAAAAGCAAAGGCTGCGCAGAAAGTTTGAGTTGGCGCGTAAAAGGAAGGTTGCGCGAAAAGTGGATTTCGCGCAAAGGCAGTGAATTGCGCGCAAGGCAGTTTCCAGGCTGCGCGTAAAATTTGAAGGTTGCGCGAAAAAGGAATTTCGCGCAAAGCATAGAAATTGCGCGCAAGGCACCGTAAGGGTTGCGCGTAAAACTTGAGGTTGCCCGGTACATCCGGTGCAAAGTGAGATTCATCTGCGGGTGAAAGTTGGACTTCAATAGAGCATCTACATACAGAGAAAGATGCATTCCTTAATGGAAATGAAGAGACCTACAGGTCTATAAACTGTGAGTGAATCCCTTCCAAGAGCAGTGAGCTTAGGAAGAGGAAGAAGGTGATCCTCTCCACCGGCAGTGAGCCAGAGAGAGAGAAACAGGGAGTGACCCTTGGGAAAGCAGTGAGCTGACCCTAAACCTTGTATAGGCAGTGAGCCTGGGCATAGAAGTGATCTAGCCCGAACATTGTAATCCACAGCTAGTGAAGTTTAGTGGACTTGGTACGACCGGCAACCTGTCGGCGTATGCTCCTTGGACGTAGCCCTTAGCGGTGAACCAAGTAAAATTGTTGTGTCCTGTGCTTGCTTTACTTTCTGTTTATATTGTGCAGCAGGAAAGAGAGAGAAGAGTGTTTTGCTTAACAGCGAAACAAGATCAGAACGGGCTTTAATTTTTAATTAGTCATACCCTGATTCACCCCCCCTCTCAGGGTATTCAGCCTAGTGGACCTAACAAGTGGTATCAGAGGGAAAGGTTAACAGTTGGTCTTCTCTCAATGGAGGTCACTAATCATAGAGGGATTCCGATCTTCGACGGATGTAATTTTCAGATATGGAAGAATCGAATGCAACACTATTTCCGATCTTTGGGAATGGATGTGTTTTCAGCAGCTATGCATGGTATCACAGCTGATATTACTAGTGGTGCATTATCAGAAGCTGAGCACAAAGAGTTGGATGCTGATTCCAAAGCAATAAATGCCTTAGGGGGAGCACTCTCTAATCCCATTTATACAAAGGTGATGTCATGCAAAACGTCACATGCCATGTGGGAAAAACTTTTGAATATTTATGAAGGGGATACAAAAGTCAGAGAGGCAAAGCTGCAAGTGTTGTGGAACAAGTATGAAGATCTCAAAATGAACCCGAATGAGTCTGTTGATGCATTCTTTGACAGGGTAAATGCTGTGGTAGAAGACATGCGGGGTCTTGGAGAAATTATCGAAGACATTAAAATCGTAAAGCGCATCTTGAGAAAGCTTCCACCTCGGTTCAATCCGAAAGTTTCTGTGTTGGAAGATAAAGATCCGAAAGAGCTAACATTGGATAACCTACACAGCACTCTTGTTGCATATGAAATGAGAAATGATGACAACGATGCTGTGGAAAAGGGGAAATCCAAAGAGGTGGCATTTAAGGCCATGAAGAGGCTCACTATTGAAGATTCTAAGGAGGAAGAAGAGTCAGATGAGGTGATGTCGTTCCTTTCTTCAAATCTGCAAAGAGGAAAAGGAAAGTTTAAAGGGAAACTTCCACTAGCATGCTTCCGATGCGGAAAGGTTGGTCATCTTGCTGCAAGATGCCCCAAAAAGTTTCAAGAAGAAAGCGATGAAGATGAAGTTGAGATTCCCATGAAAAAATCTTCAGCCTATGTGAAAGGGAAGAAGAAGTTCAAGAGAAATTTCTTTAAAAAGAAGAATCTTCTTTCCCAAGAAATTGATAGTTCAGCTGAGTCTGAGGGTGAAGAAGTTGAAGAGATAGAAAACTGTAGAGATCGTGGTCAAAATGCGATGGTGGCTGTTGCTAGTAGCACTCTAGAAAAGAAAGAAACTGAAACTGATGAAGAAGAAGAAGATATTGAAGGGAGAGTTGACATGGAAGCTGAATTAGAAGCAGCTCTTGAAGAGATAGATGTTTGGCGAGCAAAAACAAAGAAAGCCAATAAGATAGTACGTGATGCCAAACTCTACATGCAACAACAAGAAGAAGAGAAGTCTGAGCTTGAGAAAGAAATTGAAAATCTTAAGTCTTCCAGGCCAGAGCGCACAGAAAAGGTTGATGAGCATAAGCTCAAGATTGAAGAGCAGAAAAGGGAGATCGACTGCTTGAGTAGAAAAGTGAAAGATCACGTCAAGCGTATTGAAGAGCTTGAAGAGGAAGTTGTCGGTCTGCGGAGAAAAGTAAAAGACCAGGAAAAACCTTTGAATCCCAACACATTCTTGGGAAATCAGGTCGTTACGAAGACGGAAAAGAAGAAAGAAGAGCCTAGTAGTTCAGCAGGAAAGAAGCAGCAATTGAACTCAGATGTTAAGGCTGATTCATGGCTTAATCAGAAACAAAAATCTACGGCAGTTGAAGTTAGACCGCAAGCACTTGTTCCGAGATTGAAAGTGGATTTGAGCACAAAGCAGAATCGGAATACTCAGAGATCCAAAGGGGAAACTCGTAGTGCTGAAGTAACACGAAGGAATTCACCTTATATCAGGTGTTACTGTTGTGGAAAGATGGGACATTCACAGTATGTGTGTTCCATAGCCAAAAGATATCGAAGGGAACAAGAACAGAGATGGCAGCCAAACAGAGAACGGTTTCCCAGAACATTTTTTGAAGGACACTGTTTTTGGTGCGGAGGATTTGGACACATGGCTAGATACTGCACTCCGGCCATTCAGAAAAATGTGTCAAAGCAGAATCAAAATGATCACAAGCAGCAGATCAGTAAACCGACAAGTGAGTTAAAAGTTCAGAACAGATTTGCAGTTTTGCAAGATGAAGCTGGTCCATCATACTCTGAGAAAGAACAGAAGCCTCAATCCATGCCGAGTATGAAAGAAAAAGTATGGATTAGGAAGAAGAAAACTGAGAAGGCCGTAGTTGCTGAAATTTCCCTTAAAGCATCAGATCGTTCTGGTGTTTGGATCCTTGACAGTGGTTGCACATCCCACATGACGGGTAATAAGGATCTGGTTACAGGCATAAAATATGACAAAGAAGGAGTTGTCAAGTTTGGAAATGATGAAGGCCTGAAGATTGTTGGCTCCGGAAAAGCCAAGTTTGGGGGCAAAGAAATGAGACATGCTGATGTCTTGGTGGTAGAGGGTCTCAGTCATAATTTGCTTAGCGTCAGTCAACTATGTGACTCTGGGCACTCTATACTTTTTACCAAGAAGATGGGTTTTGTTAAAGGAAAAGATGGAATAGTCATTCTTCAGGGAAAACGAACAAAGGGGAATCTTTACCTGGTAGGTGGGGAAGAAGATTCATGCCTTTTATCCAGAGAAGAAGAAAATCAGCTGTGGCATAAGCGACTTGGTCATCTATGTCAACCATCTATGGAAGATCTGGTAAAGTGTGATGCTGCTAGAGACCTTCCCAAACTATCACGTGATCGCACTCATACGTGTGATTCTTGTCAACAAGGGAAGATCATCAGGAAGACATACAGGCCAAAGGAACAAAAAGCAACTCGAGTGCTCGAATTGGTGCATGCTGATGTATGTGGACCTATCTCACCACGAGCTATAGATGGGCAAAGGTACTATGTTCTTTTCATTGATGACTACAGCAGAATGGCCTGGGTATTCATCATTACCCATAAGACAGAGGTGTTCAGTTGCATAAAGCAGTACAGGAGGGAATCAGAAAAGATGCTTGGGCAGAAAATTCTGAAGTTTCGTACTGATAACGGTACAGAATTTACAAACAGTCAGGTTGAAAACTATCTCGAGAAACATGGGATAAGGCATCAAGTTTCATCAGTAAGAACTCCCCAACAGAATGGAGTGGTAGAAAGGAGGAATCGGATCATTAACAACATGGCCAGAACAATGCTTATTGATAAGGACCTACCAGAGAAATTTTGGAAGGAAGCAGTTTTGACATCGGTCTATGTTTCAAACAGGTCCCTGTTATGTCCGAAGCAAGGGAAGACTCCGTATGAACTGTGGTACGGAAAGAAGCCAACGTTGAAATACTTTCGAATCTTTGGAAGTAAGTGTTTCATTCTCAACAAAGAACATCATAGGAAGTTTGAGGCACGAGGAGATGAAGGGATATTCCTTGGCTATTCAGGGAAAAGCAAAGCATATAAGTGCTTCAACAAGAGGCTGGGAAAAATTGTTGAGAGTAATGATGTCACTATAGTCGAAAATGAACAGACTGCTCAACGACCCAGTGAACAGTTCCTGGATGAAAGTGATGATGAGGTAAGCAACTCAGGGGGAGCAGAAGTGGCAGAAGCTGACTCAGAAGAAGATACTGATGATGAAGAGGAAAGTGTCAAGTCGGTGTCTGCGAGGAAGACAAAGAGTCGAGCTGAGATTGATAGGCAGAATATCATTGGTGATCAAACAGCTCCAGTTCAGACTCGAAGAATGAAATCATCACAGCAAGCATCGTTTTTGTCTCAAGTGGAGCCGAAATGTTTTTCTGATGCAGCTGAAGATGAAAACTGGGTTCAGGCCATGAACGAAGAGCTTGATCAGATTGAGAAGAACCAGACATGGGAGATTGTTTCGAGGCCAGCGGACAAGAATGTCATTGGGACCAAATGGGTCTATCGCAACAAGATGAATGAAGATGGCACAGTGATTCGGAACAAAGCACGACTAGTGTGCAAGGGGTACTCCCAAATCGAGGGAATTGATGTTGATGAGACATTTGCACCGGTTGCAAGGCTGGAGACAATAAGATTATTCCTAGCCATCGCAGTGCAAAGGAAGTTCAAAGTGTTCCAGATGGATGTCAAATCCGCATTCTTGAATGGGGTTCTGGAAGAGGAGGTGTATATTGAGCAGCCAGATGGTTTTCTCATTCATGAGGATGAGAACAAAGTTTGCAGGCTGAAGAAGGCATTGTATGGGCTGAAACAAGCACCAAGGGCATGGTACTCAAGGCTTGATCAGTACTTGAAGAAGCTTGGTTTTCAGCGTGGAGGAGTTGATTACAATCTCTATTTCAGTAATGACAGTAATCAAAGGATGATGGTGTTGGTTTATGTCGATGACATAATATTTGGTGGATCAGATGAAGCTCAGTGCAGACAGTTTTCTGAATTCATGAAAAATGAGTTTGAAATGTCAATGATTGGAGAGCTAACGTTTTTCCTTGGTCTACAGGTCACACAAGGAAGGAATGGAACATTCATTTCTCAATCTAAATATGCCAAGGAGGTCCTGAGAAGGTTTGGAATGGAAAATTCCAAGGAGATGAAGACTCCGGTGGCTACCCGGATGAAATTATCAAAAGATGAGGATGGCAAGACAGTTAATATCACAGAATACAGGCAAATCATTGGAAGTCTGTTGTACTTAACCGCAACAAGGCCTGATATTGTTTTCGCCACATGCCAAGCAGCGAGATATCAAAGTAATCCCAAGGAAAGTCACATGCTCGCAGTAAAAAGAATACTTCGGTATATTAAGGGCACGGTGGACTTCGGCTTGACATACAATGACAAATCTCAGACAGAGTTATTGGGGTACACTGATGCAGACTGGGCCGGTTCAGCCGATGATAGAAAATCAACGTCAGGTGGTGCATTCTATCTTGGTGGATTGTGTATTTCTTGGCTAAGCAAGAAACAAGATTGCATTTCATTGAGCACCGCAGAAGCTGAGTATATTGCGGCCACTCAAGCATGCACACAGTTATTGTGGATGAAGCAGCAGCTTGAAGATATGGGAGTTGAAGTGAAGTCTCCGATCGGAATCCAGTGTGACAACTCAAGTGCTATAAATCTTAGCAAAAATCCCGTCCATCATTCAAGGACAAAGCACATTGAGATTAAGTATCATTTTATCAAGGAGAAGGTTGAGCAGGGAATTGTAAAGTTGGAGTACGTGCCTACAGAACTCCAGGTTGCAGACATTCTGACAAAGGCCTTACCCAAGGAAGCTTTTGAGAGGCATCGACTGGCTCTGGGAGTTCAGTCGATTCCCCACACATGAAATAGAGTGGATGTGGGACCCCCCCCCCTCTCCCCGAGGTATGGTGTGTTTTTCCCTAATGTGCTGATATGTGTTCTCTACTATGTTACAGACTACAAAGGCGTGACCTTTGGGTTCGTTGACAAAGGGGGAGAAAAGTGCTTGAAAAGTGCTTGACAAAGGGGGAGAAAAGTGTTAGTTCAAGAGAGAAAATAGTGAGGAGATTTGATAAATCATAATTGTTACGGGGAGAAGCTGACAGGTGGAGCAGCCAGAAAGGGGGAGCAATGAGAAAGGGGGAGTGTTTGAAATCTGACGATGCTAGACGTGATCGATCAAATCATAGAAATCACGACAGCTGAGGATCGTGATAAAAGCAGAACAGTGGTGTTGGAATGGTGTGAGACAGTGTCCAGCTATCAACAATTGGTATCAACTTAAGAATTCACCAATTGGTATCAGTGTGGTTCAACAACTGGTTTTATTTTAAGAATTGGTATCAGGGTGGAATCGACAATTGGGGTATGACATGAAGTGATTCATTGATGAACTTTTCATACTACTCTTGTTTCTCACGCCGAGCATTGCTCATGTGGGCTTAGAGTACGTGTTAAGTGAATCCTTGAACTCTATCATAATCGCAAGAGGCGAATGGTGGTAGCAGCTGGAAGAAGACTCAGTGAGGTATCAAAGTGCAGAAAATCATCCTGAGCACAATTATGAAGAGTTGTCAACAAACCCAAAGGGGGAGATTGTTGGGCAAAAATCCCTCAAGGTAGCATTGTAGCATTTTTGGGTTGATTGTGTTTGTTGACAAAGCAGGTTTCCATGGAGAATTGTCGAGTTCCCGAGAAGTTGTTGACATTCCATGTTGACAATGAACTTTGACAAAGGAAAGGACGATCTGGAGGCGGTACAAAAGAGCAGTACAAGGTGGCGCCGTTTTCCAGTGTTTGCCAAATTTTTGGGCCTGAAAATCGCCAATGGAAAATGGAGTGATATGTTGTTGGCAAAGGTTGAGGAGAGAGAAATGAAGGAGGTGTGCGGAAAAATCAAGCGTGGCGCGCAAAAATAGAGGGTTGCGCGAAATCTTGAAGTGTGGCGCGCAAAACAGCGGGTTGCGCGAAATTGTATTTCGCGCAAAAGATGTTTCAAGGCCGAAAGCTTGAAAAACGGTAAAGGCATGAGGCGCGCGCAATTTTGGAGGCATGCGCGGAAAATTGAAGTGGCGCGCGAAATAGCGGATGAAGTATTTCGCGCAAGAGGTGTTACAAGGTCTGAAGCTCGTAAAATGGCAAAGGCATGAGGTGCGCGAAATTATGGAGCAGTGCGCGGAAAATGTTTGTGCGTGGAAGATCCAAGCGGATTACGCGCTCAAGGAGGGTTTTTCGCGCGGGGTCGATGTTGCCTATAAATATGAAGTGACCCTCCTCCATTCAGCAGAGTTCAAGACATAGAAAATACCCGAGCTCTGGTGCGCGAAATTGAAGTTTGAAAGGGTGTTGCGCGTAAACTTAAAGTTTGCGCGTAAAGTCAGCTTGCGCGAAAAGCAAAGGCTGCGCAGAAAGTTTGAGTTGGCGCGTAAAAGGAAGGTTGCGCGAAAAGTGGATTTCGCGCAAAGGCAGTGAATTGCGCGCAAGGCAGTTTCCAGGCTGCGCGTAAAATTTGAAGGTTGCGCGAAAAAGGAATTTCGCGCAAAGCATAGAAATTGCGCGCAAGGCACCGTAAGGGTTGCGCGTAAAACTTGAGGTTGCCCGGTACATCCGGTGCAAAGTGAGATTCATCTGCGGGTGAAAGTTGGACTTCAATAGAGCATCTACATACAGAGAAAGATGCATTCCTTAATGGAAATGAAGAGACCTACAGGTCTATAAACTGTGAGTGAATCCCTTCCAAGAGCAGTGAGCTTAGGAAGAGGAAGAAGGTGATCCTCTCCACCGGCAGTGAGCCAGAGAGAGAGAAACAGGGAGTGACCCTTGGGAAAGCAGTGAGTTGACCCTAAACCTTGTATAGGCAGTGAGCCTGGGCATAGAAGTGATCTAGCCCGAACATTGTAATCCACAGCTAGTGAAGTTTAGTGGACTTGGTACGACCGGCAACCTGTCGGCGTATGCTCCTTGGACGTAGCCCTTAGCGGTGAACCAAGTAAAATTGTTGTGTCCTGTGCTTGCTTTACTTTCTGTTTATATTGTGCAGCAGGAAAGAGAGAGAAGAGTGTTTTGCTTAACAGTGAAACAAGATCAGAACGGGCTTTAATTTTTAATTAGTCATACCCTGATTCACCCCCCCTCTCAGGGTATTCAGCCTAGTGGACCTAACATTAACTTACAGCAAATGATGTACATGTGTAAGGTTCCATCAGCCTTTTGGAAAAATAATACTAGAGAACCCCAAGGTTTCATTCTCAAATTGATAGAATCCCTTATCCTCAAATAGTTATAGCTAATTTATAATCTATTGAAGATCTAAAGGTTATATTTTATAATGTAGAATAGAAACTACATTATCTCATAACATGATATAAATTGTGAAAACAAAATCTATCTCATATGGTAGCCTTGATAAGTCTTAAAAAACATTTCATAAAATCTATCTATGATGGGTGGAAATACATTATGCTTCACACACACATCATTAAAAAAATGACTTGAAACATGTGTAGTGATATATCCTAGTTACTGAAAATCTAGCCTCGTATGGCCTACTTGGATATCCAATTCTCCATGATGAACATAACTGTTACCCTCAAGAGATGTAAATGTTACTGTTATTTGGTAAAAATCGATGTGGGCTCGATACCATTCTAGCCAGTCCATACACAAAATCATGTCAAAACCTGGCATATTGAGTACATAAATGTCCCAATTAAAATGATAATCACTATCCTCAAGGACACATCCCTTTTTAAAAAATTAAAATTACCACATTTAACATTTTTCACCACTATAATTTCATCTTCAGACACAAATTGTTTTAGATTGACCAAATAATGAAAACCATTTTCATTTCCCAAAACCCACTCATCACATTAATTTTTGTGCATGCCTAATATGATTCATGTCACATAATTTCCAGAGCTCCTAAAATGATACATGCCTACCCAAATCTCATGTCATTTTGAGCCATAAGTAAAATCAAAGATATGAATAAGCTTAAAAAACAGTTGAATCACCCAATGTGAAATAACATTCAACTATAATAGAAAACATCATGAATTACAATCCCACCCTTGGAACTTCGGTTTTCCCACACATATGGGTAAGCTACCCTAATGAATGAGCTCATGACCATGGCCTAGCTAATCTTGATATCATGTTAACATTTTCCAAATATTAAGGAATATTAATAGAAAATAAAATCTAATCTGAAAACACTTTGTAACCCCCCAACCCCAGTTACACATATTTTTCCCAAATCTGGTTCTCCACATGACCTCAGGCACACCTCCTAGTATGAAATATACTTCTAACTAGCAGCGGGTTTCTAATATATAATGTGGGGAGTCTATACCATCTTTATAAAAGCAGTACAATAATGGTAATCAATATTCAATATTTCCAAGATACTAAAATAATAAATAATCGACCAAACAAAAAATTAATTTTTCCAAAATGGGTAAAATGACCATAAACCAAAGTAGTAGATATGTCATATATGTAAGTGTAAAACTTCAAATGAAAATCCAAAATAAAGACCCACTAAAATATACAAAGTGGGTCTGCACATCATGTCTTGAACCATTATCGATGCTTTATCCCAAATCACAACTCAACCATTTAACATAGAGTTCTTTCAATTATCCAATCCTGGAAAAAGAAAGTCAATTTGAGTATCAATTAGGAGGTCTGAGTAGGTTATGAGTACAACTAAGTATTCCACCCCCAAAGGTGTCTAATGAAATATAAAGAATATAATAGTGTATGTAGTTTTATAAAGAATAATGAACAAAATTAAAAACGTATATATGTTTAACATTTACTATTCATCTGTCAACAACATCATACATTCCTTGGCTTGTACCGAAGTCTAAACAACATAGTATCAATTTTTTACAATTTACTCATTCTTGGATTTCATTATCCTTGTAAATTCCAAAATCAATTCGATATCACGGAGTTCCAGTCAAGGTATGATTTTACACACATGAATCAGGGGCCAAGAGAAGTAGTCTGTCACCCCATGGGCACTTATAGCTTCAGTCCCTCACTAAAAAATCATTTAAAATATCATATATCACAAACATTAAAGCATGAAATGGGGGCCTAGAGTAGAAATATAAAATAATATAGGTACATGGAGCATCCGTACCTAACCCCCAACACATTAATAAATCATTTACCGACATCATATATATATATATCATGGTTAAATATCATTAACCTTCTTATAAAACATTCGTATCATGGGACACCAATTAATTTATTAGTCACTACCATGGTTCTTTAAAATAATCATAAGTAATAATATGAACATTACACCACATATCCATTTATCAACAATTATCCACATCTCATTAACCCTTAAATAATAACTCAATCAATCGTTTAAATCCCATCTCAAATAGTGACAAAAATATTTTTTCAATTCCAAAAACCCGTAATTCCCCTTTATACCTCACATAAATGATCATTTCAAGAATATTGGAACACACCATGGGGTTTCTTCATGCTTGGTATCATACTATCTAATAGGTCCTATGAGATCTGTCCAGAGTCTCATATATCATGGGATTAAATTCACCTTTTACTCTAAATTAAATTGCATAATGTGGGAGGGTAATAAAACATTTACAGACATTATATCATAATAAATAATAGAGGAAATATAATGTACATGACTTATCAGAGGATCATTTATGAATGATTTACAAACATTATCCCACCATTTTATATTGAATTATAGAATTCACAATGAAGGATTAGAAGTAGGTTCAAAGCATAGGATCGAGATCCAGTGAAACAAGGTCCATTAAAATATAGATCTATACAATAAAAAATGGGTGTAATTATCAATCTATAATTGGAGAGAAGAGAGGGGAACATTAATAGGGAAAATATCACATACTGAATAAGATTTGATTAATTCTTTTAGATCTTCAATTAACCATGAATGGAGTGTAAGGAGAATAGAAATCTTATAAAAACCATAAACAAGAAAACAAAAAGGTTTTAGATCAAGATGGGTGATTAGGGATATTAATCGAGATTCTAGGGATTCATAATTACATTTTTTGTGTTTAAAAACATTCATGTAGGTTTTCCTGGATAGAACACAGGATTAGTCAAACAGTAAACCCCAACACTCTGCAGTGCATTGTTTCACCTTAGTGTGAAAACATTTTGAAAAACTATACACAAACCATGAAAAACAACTCTATCTAATGGTGCATGGTTTTGGGAGGGGTCAGGTGGCCTCATGGTATATTCAAATGGTCATCCCCCTTATAGTGGCTCCAAATGGGATGAACGGTTTTCTAGGGAAAGCCAGATGAATTTCTAGGGAAATCCACAAGGTTTTCCCTAACCGCCTGCCAATTGTGAAAATCCCCATGTGCTTCCAAAAATCTCCAAATTCACCCAAAATGACTCCGAAGACAAACCCAACCAAAGTATGATCAAACCAAGGTCAACTGACTACGTGAAAAAAGTAAAGTACGATCATCCGATATTTCTGGATTATGCATGGGGTATGAATCATTAACTTAAACAACCCTGTTTTAATATTGAGGTCTTGAAATGGGTCACTTTGGATGGAATATAACACTTTATATTTTAAGGGGTTTAATCTTATTATACTATCTCATGTTATTACCTTTATTTATACACGATTATAAAGATTCAGTTTGGAATATTATTCCCTCTACAAAATTAATATTTTTGAACCATATTATGTCTAACTCTTTACACAACCCACAAGTTTGGGTTAATCTACAAAAAATAGAATCAATTATAATTATAATGATATGAAGGAATCATATTCCTTGGGTGCATGAAGTTTTTTTGGTAAATTAATAGTGTTATATGAGATTGTAAATATTTTAATGAGTAGTGATAGAGTGATTGAAAGATGATCACATTCACCTTTATATACAAGGAACAAGCCTCTGGGATGGTAGGTAGTCTGACCCCAAGACCCTGTAACTGGGGATACTTTACCCAAGATTTTATTCAATTAAACATAACTATATTACAAATATAGATAAAATATATTTAACATATAAATTCATGTTCATAAATTTTATTAAAAACTGAGGTCAAGTTAGGTGGAAAACTAAATTCATTTTGGAGTCATTCTTATCATTAAAATACAGGCCTCTATCCTATAAAAAATTTATCATATAATTTTTTCGTAAAAATTTTCATAATATAAAAACATTATTACTATGAAAAAAATTGGGAATAACCCTTAAATGAATCAACAATTTAAATAATGAATAATGAGATTACCATTCATTAAAAATTCATAAATAAAAGATAATTAAAAACAATTTCATAATTTTAGCATTATGGTTATGGATATTCCATAAATATAAACATAAAATTTTAATATTAAACCTAATATTAAATATTTTATATTCATCATTATATGGAATTTTATTTCAAATATATTTTATTTTATGAGTTTCAAAAAATTCATAATCTAATTAATATTATTGAAACACTTTACATAATCTAAATATCACGTACTTAATGTTTTATTTAAACTATGATCAACTCATTGATGTGATTCAATTAATCCCCAAAAAGGATTAATTTATTTGAACAATTATAAATAATTTATTATAAATGATTCATAATTTTAAATATAAGCATATTATATTTCATCCTTATTTTAGAAATTTATAAACACTAAAGATATTTCAAATATTCAGATTTATTATTTAATAAATATTTAATAAAAAAATTTATAAAGTTTTATTAATTAAATATAAACATATTATATTGAATTAATTATTTAAACATTTATTCATTTAAAATGGTACCAAAATTCCTTTTATTATAATTTATATACAATTTATTAATTATAAGAAAACGTAAAAAATCTAAAAAATATATTTTTTTACTTCCATTACGCAGAACCATTCTTCATAAGGGTAATTTATTTTACATTTACAAGGAGCCATTCTATGTAAGGGTAAATTCATTTACATTTTCTCAAAACTATTATGCATAAGGGTAAATCTAGTTACCTTTACATAAAACCATTCTATATAGGGATGCATTTGAATAACCCTTATGAAAACTAATATGTGTAAGGGTGAATTTTGGTCAACATGACATAGACTGGTCTACATATGTTTAAATATGAATGAACTATATGTAAATCACTCTATTTAGTGGTAAGTTGGAGTGAGCCTTATATAAACAACTCTACATATGGGTAAAAGGATGATGAATTTTATGTAAACAACTTTACATAAAGGTTAAATGGAACAAACATTATGTAAACTATTTATCATAAGGGAAAATGAAATAATCTCTAAATAGACTCACTATAAATAAAGGTAAAAAATAATAAAAAAAATCTCTATTTTATGTTTTCTTCATTATTTCAAGAATTACTTCCCAAATAGAAATAATGGGATTATTCTGATAACACAATTAGGGATTAAACAAATAAAATAAATATTACCATATCAACAATAATCATATAAAATCCATTGTCCATAGATATCCCATGCCTGATATATAAATATTATATAGAAAATTAAATTAAAAAAACTATAAATATGCATATCATGTATTGAATAGAATCTACAATGTATCAATCACCATCACATGGGATTGAGAGATATCACAATGGGAAACCAAAATCCATCCCATCTGCATGATGTATCTATGTGTTTCACCAGAATCATTCATCATATGAATGGGAATATCAATAACCCATGATGTGAAAGTACCTCGCAATTATAATGAGGAAGTTTAATTTTGATTTGGGTTCTATGAGTATCATTGAGGAATCCTTTCTTAACCTCCCATGACATGGTAGTGGCTTAATATATCCCTTAAGGACACTCTATAGTAATTCTTTCATTAAATCATGCATTATAACACATGAGTTAACTACTTGGCCAGTTCAAGAATCATATGTATGAATGTGTTAAACCTTGTTGAGGATGGTATTTTATTTATTTTCAAGACATATTAAGTTTGATGATTGATGAACTGATATTCATGTTAATGACTAGTACTCAGTGAATTAAACATACTTTCTAAAACAGACTGTTGAAGATAAAAGTATTCAAACATGAGAATAAATTTTTCAAGACATTAAAGATAAATCTATTTGATCATCAAGTTGAAGATACAATTAACCGGAATTGAATTTTTGATTAGATGGTATTTAGATTTGGTTTAAGAATCCTCTAAAAAATATTGATAAAGAACTAGTTTGAATTTTATGAATTCTAGATATTCTTTACATCATTGTAATTATTTTATCTGGAACATAAATCATTATCATAAATCTTCAAGTGATTGCATGTATTTTATAAAACATAACAAAATATCAAAGGAATGATCAAAATTATTTACCTGCGGATCATAACGATTCATTTTAATCCTTTGATATAATCATAATTTTTTTATCATAAATCTTAATCACCATAAGGCTTCATTATCCTACTATGATAAATATTTTGATTCTAGAATTTTAATTCTGATGAAATGAATGGAGAATAACTCGAACAATCCCATTGTGATGTTCTTCAAGGATCATATATCATGATTGAAATGACACCACCTAGATAAATGAGGAATCACTATGGTGGGTGAATATGTTATTCTAAATAATTCACATTTTCTTGGAAAACAATGTTCATCGCCAATTAAAGTGAATATTGATTACTATTAAACATACTCATATAACTAGTGGATAATATATTTACATGGTTTTCCTCTCAAAATGGGAAGACTAGTCCGGGGAATGATCCAGATTCCACTAAGATCTCATTAACCACAAGTTTTAACATGTTGGTATGACATGAAGGGTTTATCATTCATCGTTCACTACAACAAGCCTCCCAACCGTGATAGTGTATCCCACACTAAAATAATGATAAAAAATTGATTCCAACAAAAATTCCTTTAATCAATACACTTAAAATCTTGATGTGGTTCCCATAATATATTTCTTTAACTTATAGAAACATGGGTCTGATATCTTCTCTTTATAATAATATGAATATATCTTATTCTTCTCTTTACCATACTCTTATTCCCAGTTATTATCTCCCTATTTCACTAAAAATAATTTCCAAATGATTATATTTCATAGAAACTAGTTTTTTCATTAAAAGTTTGAATTTGAAGTTCAAATTCATATAACTATATCCTCTTTCAAACTCACACATTGGATCTTAAATACTTTTATCTTGATCATCCAATTTCTGTTTTTTGGTTTTTCTAGACTAAAATAACCACCAAATTCATCAAATGAATCAAACTAATCCTGAATCTCTAAAACGATCAAAAAAACATTCTATGGAATGATATAGGGGATTTCCATGTAGACAGTTAGTGTTCAATATTTTTTCACAAAACTACTATAAAGGATGTCGTGTGGTAAAAGTGATGTGTCTTTGAGATCCTTATATTTCTAGAACCACTAAAATACATACCATTTAGTTTCTATAATGTTCAACTTGATGATTTGTGGTATTAAAAGACAATATTTTTACTGTGTCGTTGTCAAGGGGATGCATATTAGAAGTTCCAAAATCTCCAGAACCTATAAATTCTATCCAACATAACTTTTCGTCTTGGACATACCACTATAGAGTGTAGGTCACAAGTTTTCTAGTAGCATAAAAATATGAGCATACATTTTATGTGGGATGTTCTTACTCTATGGCATAAAACCTCATTCATTATTTCATGGTCACCAATTCTGCACAAGGTTATTGATACTACGGTGTGGGAATTGCTTTGTGGTGTGGTCACCAATATTATATTATATCCACTTCTCCTCCAGTAATTATTACATATTGAACTCCATTCATGATATATAATCATTATGAACACATCACATAATATCATCTAATTTACATTGAATGTTATCTATTAATTGAAAATAAAATCAAACACAACCAATAATATCCATAAAAACAATTCCGTAATCTCCTATAAACACAACAACATAATTATCACGTCTTGGGATATAAAAAATACCACATTGGATTTTGTTTTCAACCATAAAAAAAATCACCATGGAACTCTAAACCCTTATAAATGGATCAAAATTCAATAATTATAAGACTACATGAGTGAGCTCGATGTAGGAAATAATAACCATAAAAAATAAATAACATGTGTCCAAAAATAGTTATCTATAAGTAGATTTCTTCACACACGAACTTCATCATCACACACACACAAAAATCAAATTTACAAACCTAGATGTTTCCAAAAAAAATTACAATAATCTATTAAAATAGTTCACATGTAATGAAATCATAGTTTACCCATTTTATGAACTCCCCCTAAATATATTCAATCCCTAAAATGGTGAGACACAAATCAATGGATAGATTATGTTTTCATTTTATCCACACTTGAAAACAAAATCCCAAGAAAAAAAGTGATAGGTGAACTTTCCCAATAACTTTTCCTAATAGATAACAAGGATGAAACCCTAAATTCGACCTTATATTTTGAAATGCATGTTTTGATAATGGATTGGTAAATAAAACCATTATTTTCTTTTTAATATGAACAAATTACTACTTCAACTCATTCTTCTCCACTTTCACATTAACGATGTAATAATTTATATCAATGTTCATGGACAATGAATGTTGAACATAATTATATGGAATATCAATTTCACATTTATTATGACATCCCAAAACTAATGGAAGCATTACTTGATCCTTTAAATTTTCAAGTTTAGTCTTCATCCACATAAGTTATGTTGAGGTATGAGTTCTGTCCATGTATTCATCCTCGTAACTTATTAGAGTAAATTAATTTTTCTTTCTAGAGTGCCAAAAAACAAAAATTTATCTAAGAAAGAAAGGTTTACCTAATGTAGACTCTATTTCGTCAACAAATCCCACACAGTCTGCATCTAAAATACCAAGCATATCAAGATTCCCGTAGATATCATATTTCAAAACAAAATGTAGTGTGACATTAATATATCAAATTATTCTCTTTACATCAATAAAATGAGACTATTTTGGTGAACAATGACATCCTTAAAAAAGTGTAAAAGTATTCACAATATCTAGTCTTGAAGCTATCTTATAAAGCTTACTTCCAATCAGCATCTGAAATTACATTGGATAAACATTCTTTCCCTATTCATATTTTTCTAACATTGTCCCAATAAAAAATATTATAGAAATAGGATTAAAATATTTTATACCAAACTATTTCATCATTTCATTAGAACATTAATCTTGAGATAGAATAACAACATCCATTTCATGAGAAATTTGTAATCTAATAAATTATTTCATCTCACTAAGAATATACATTTCATAAATATTATACATTTCACTAGAAAATTCTTCACAAACCATTTTATTATTTAAATAAATAATAATATCATGTACATAAACAATAACAATGATAAAAAATAATTATCATATTTGATGTATAGATTATTATAAACTCTATATTTTCTGGAATTTAAATTCTTCAAGCATGTATCAATGTTTGAATACGTAGATTTTGGGCATTTCTTAGCCCATATAAAGAATGTTTTGAAAAAAAAATAATTATCATCTTCATCAACAATGAAACCACATGGTTTTTTAAGGTATACATTCAATTATAATTCACCACTAAGATAGGATGATGTGACACCCATTTGAAGGATTAGGGAATGACTTTGTGCTATAATAGAAAGAAAATGTCTTATTATTTCAATTATAAAACTGAGGTAATGCTCTCCTTAACTAAAACTCCTTCAACCTAGGATATCCATTACACACCAATATTTTTTTATATCACAAAACTTATACCTTTTCATTCTTCTAGTTTCAGAACAGGAACTCTGTTCAAATAATATTACTTTATTTTTTATTGGGTACAGACTCCCAAGTCAAATTCCTTTCAATATAATACATATCTTTATTCATATCATTAATCCACCCATTATTTTTCATTTCTTATTGCACATATTTTAGTTCCACTTGAGAGAAAACTGATATATGAGGTTCTTTTCTAAATATTCTTATAGTTTGATTCTATTTTCCAGGATTTATAATGATATTTTGGACTTGTACTTACTTTCTCAACATGGTATGATTTCAACATGATTTATCTCCATCACATTACTCATATGAATCAACTTCATTATCTTGAACCTATTCATTATTCTCAAAAACAATTGAATATTTTCATTATTGTTTAACATTAAAAAATTAAACATCATCACATTTTATGTCGATTATTTCATGATAGTTCAATATATATATTTTTTAAATAACTCTAACAATAATAGAATCTATAATATTTCCTATAACATTGTTGTAATAAATATAACCTCTTCTATTTGGTGGATAACCAAGGATGATACCATTAACACATCATTTTTAAAATAATTATAGATTTTAACCTTTAGCATTGATAATTCATGGGATTACAAACACCCTCATATACTTCAAACTTGGATATTTCTTGTAATATGTCTCATATAAATACATATCTAAAGTTTGACTATGAAGAAAATTATTTTCAATGTGAACCTATGAACTAATATCTTGTCCCCATAAAAAAATAGATGTATCATACTATAATAACATATTTTGAACCATCTATAAAATATTTCCTTTATTTCATTCAGCCACACAATGTTTATTTTTTATGGTACAATAAATTCATAAATAATTCAATGATTTTAAATATAATCTTCAAATATTTCACTGTTAAACTCATCACTATTATATATTCAAATCTTCTTCAAAGATTGACCAAACAATTTTCTATAATTATCTGGAAACCATTAATCCTCTATAAAACCTATGATTTATGTTTCATAAACATAATTAATATAATTTTAGTATAAAAATAAATAACAGAAAGAAAATAATCACCTATTTTATTTCATTATTTCATTGTGGGCCTGCAAATTTTAGGATGAATAATCTCTAAAAAATGAGTAGTTTTTATTTCAAACTTCTTAGGTAGTGAATTCAAAATATTTACTCTATGATAAATGAAAAAAATACAATTAATTTCTATTTTCAATTTCATAACTTCCAAGCATTTTCTCCATAACTAAGCTTACATGTGTTCTTTTGGCCAATATGACCCAATTTTCTATTCCACAATTTATTTTCTTCTTTCATGCTTAAATAAATTTTTTTTTATCAATCACCAATTTAAAACAAATTGGATATTGTACACTTACCACTTTTCAAGATATATTCATCATTAAAATCTTTCATAAAAACCCTTATTTTTGAAAGATCGCATCATTTACATTATCACATAAGTGAGAGACACTAAATAAACTGTGTTTTATTCATTTAACATATAATGAGGTTTTTTATTTTAGTATATCGTTAATAATAAATGATAACCAAAAAAATTTATTTTTGAGTGATATATCATTTCCAATGGTTATTGAGTGCTCTTTACATTTTTCAACATTCGTGATAAGATTTATATATCTTGTCATATGATAAGAAAAATCACTATCCAAAATCAATGGACAGTCTCATTAGGATAATTTAAAGGCAACATTGCAAACTAGTGATTTTTTTCTACATTTATCCTTCTTATTATGAGATTTATCAACACATTCCTCTAACATCATTTATTCTGATAACAAAAAAGGCACCCTTTTAAACGTGACATGGCTTATCAAATTGTTCACAATCAACTTCAAAAGGACTAAATCTATTTATAGTTTTTTAATTCAGATTTCGCATGTTGTCTACGAATTATTCCCTTTTTGTGAGATGAATCCACCACAATTTTTGTCTTTAAAATAATATAAACTCACTATTGTATTATTAGTTAAACTAAAAAATCCATTCCATGTTCCTAAAGCCACCATGGTTCTAGAAATATCCATAAAAACATATTTTCCCTTATAGACATCATGTTGTCTAGAACTACGAACTGGTTTTTCAACCTTTTTCCCACCATTAATTTTATATCCATTATGAAGATAAAAATTTTAATGAACTCATGAATCTTCCTTATTCATATCCAATTTATTCTTATCCAATTTATCTCCACCACTTGTAGTAGTTTTTTAATTCATGTAGGTGAACTAATAATTACAAAAATCTGGAAGTTCACTTGATTTTTTTACAAGATTGGTCATCCTGATTTGAATCTTCTTCTCTGACATCATATAATCTCTATGAATTTTTTTTATTTCATTTAAGACTAATTATAGATACCCCAACTTGAGAAACATGGACATTAAATTACTTTTGTGGAATACTTAATACATTACACAAACAAATGCCCAAAAACCGTATTAGGGTTGTGACTTTTGAAACATTGAATATAAACTTATAATCATTGTGAAATATCTTAATCATCTCCCATAATGATCTTCCCATTTTGTTTTTCTACCTAAACCCACTCTTTATATCCTGGAGAAAAGAAAACAAAAAAAAGGTTGATATCAAATTCTCAGTAAGGGTAAACAAAAGAAATATCAATCATATCATATTCATAAGAACATAACATCTGAAAATCATATCATGCATAAGAGATCATAATTTTCATGTCATGGGATAAATCCTAGTAGTTCAATGTAATCCCAATAATTAGAACATAAGACCTGAAACATTGTTCCAAACACACAAAAGCATAAGAAATCATTTCATATTAGTCAAGACTCAATGCCAAAACCATCATAGTGGACAAAATCTATTACTGAACCGAGTTCACTCCTTGTTCCAACGCTATAATACAGAAGTAGATTTACTTTTCATTTCAGCCATTTCTATCTCATGAGATATAAATCTTTACCCAATGCATTGAAGAGAGATATAGGTCCCACCCATCTCATAATGAAATCATTATTACATGTGCCACAAAATAAACATAAATCATTAAACATAACCCAAATAATAAAATGAGTTACATAAACACCATCCCATCATAACATAATCCATATAAAAAATGGATATGATTTCATTGTAAACAAAGTCAAACCATTTAAATAATAGGAAAATTATGCTGGGAACATGACAATATTAAAGAATTTCATCTTATATAGAAAATACTCTTGATAAAACCATTGAAATTAATTCTTAGGGAAAATATACTTTCTTCTTCAAAATAAATTTATATTCTCAAAATTCCATGCAATTTTAAAAGAAATTTTTTTTGTTGAAAATAATCATGAAAAATTAACTAGGAAGATTCATTAAAATAAGGCTTTATGAAACCATAAAAATATTTTTATTCCATATAAGTTAAAAACATTCTCCTCATACTTTTAGCAAACAATTCAAAAATTACCTCATATGGTAAACAAAATAATGATTCCTGCCATACCATGTAGTAAAAGTCAAAAAGGGGTAAAAATGAATTTAAAGATACATAGAAGGATAGTAAACTTTTTATAAAAATATTTTAAGAAAACATGAACATGGATGATAGATATAACCCCAGTAAAAAATTAAGAATAAATAGTCTTGGATAAAAACTAGATTGGAAAAGATATCCCTTACCTTAGGTCTGATAGGCTTTGTACGTATCTGAACCTCCACTTCCTCGACGTGCCTCTTTTAAAAATCCTCTTTGAGAACTAGAGTTGGTCTTATGAGAATACCAGCACTCCTATAATTTATCTATAGAGGTTTAGAAGATTAATTGAAGGCATAAAATGGACTAAAGATGGGAGGGATGAGGTTCCCTTTTATAAGAGAGGAGACAGGATCTTTTTGAAACCTCAAAATATTAATTTATAATAAAATCAAACCCCACATAAAAATATCCAAAATGACTCAACATAATATATGAGATGATATTGGGTTGTAATCTCATAAAACAATAAAATTTAGACATGTTTTGATTTTATTTTAAAACTTATCATTTTGAATTTTCCTTATTTAATCTATTTAATTTTATTTGCGGTAATAATATTGTAAATTTTAAATTGTAAAAAATACTTACTTATGTGTTGTGAATTTTAGATAATTGAATAATATATGACATTATTTTCCATCTAATTTTCAATTTTTAATTTTTAAAGAATTTAATAAACTGTTTTTTATAAAATATCAATTGTGTCAATTTTGACACTATTCATTTATTTGAATTTAAATAAAATCCAAAAATATGATATATTCAAACAAAAATATTTATTATATTCATAAAATATTATATTCATCTAGAAAATTCATGGATCACGTTAATTAGTTAATATAATATTTATTTTATTATTCTAAACACCATTTATTTGATATTTCTGTTAATAAAATAATTTCTACATCACTATTATGTCACATTAATGATAATTATTTAATCTCTAAAAGTTATAAATAAATTCATATGATGTAGATAATTTTATTAAGTTCATTTATACTATTTAGTTTTGAGGTTTTATGACGTTTATCACTAAATTAAAATTATTACACTTATAAGATACAATAGAGTGACTTGTGGTCACTTTCTTTGGTTTTAATAATAATTACATCATTCTCATGGTAAAAAGTCCATGAAATGAATCTATTCCGACGCTTAGTTGATATAGGTCGAATTTTATTCGTCCAATATAATTTTGGATGGTGTTAGGATAATTTTATATGCTTATTTTTACCATTGATTACCTGATTTACCTTTTATTTTGATAATAAAAATAATTACCAATGTTACTATTCATAATACCCAAAAAATAAAAGTTTCATATTAACATAATTTTGACCTAATAATACCAAATATGGGATATTTTTTTCTAAATTCAAAACATAGAATATGCAGTAATTATTTTGAAATTATTTTTGATGTTGAGAAAAGTGGTTTTAAAAGTTTACACATTGCAAAAGATTGAAATGTTTTTGCCTATGAATTCAATGTAAAATTAATGCTAATGACATAAAATATATTGAATGGTAAAAATATATTCTATCTATTTTTTAAAACCATTCAATAATATATTTTAACCATATAAATTATTTTGATGAAAAATGTTGTTTTCAATTAAAATTTAAAGTGTTTTTACTATTCATCAATATAATAGTGTTATCAAAAAAATATCATAAATTTATCCAAAGTAAAATTTTATATCCTGATACAAAATAATTAGTTTATTTTGTAAAATTGAACTTATAAACTTTCAAAAATTATATTTAAAATGGGTGTGCCATCAAAAGTTGGAAAAACTTCATTTTTTGAAAAATACTTCTTTTATCCAAAAAAATTGATTTTCTTCTCGTACCATGTTCTAGAAAATGTTTAAGATGAATGATAATGTTATAAAATTAAAAATGTTTTCAATTATATTGATAAAGGATAGTTCATAATAATAATATAATAATATATCGTTTCATTGTGAAACTCGGTATCGCGTACAACGCAAGCTATCGAGGAAGGTCACTCTCGCATTTAACGTAAGACAAGTTTGTGTTGCATGTAGTGAATGATTCCTTTAGTGTTACGTATAAATCAAGCTACTCATGATGTAGCGTACAACACAAGACATCAATGAAATTAAAAAAATAATATTTCTCATAATATCTCAGGGTGTTACATTCTACCCCCCTTAAAATGAATTTCTCCCTCGAAATTCGTCTTGGTTTTAAATGTTTTTCTACATGAAAGTTTCTTTCCTAGAATCCCACATCGTAAAAAGGAATAAAAAAACATAATTTTAAAAAATGATGTTATAAATATAACGGTTACCCAATAATACACATCATTGGGTTTCCATATAGTATAACATAGGTGAAAACATGGATATTGGAGAGATATTTAACCACCATGTTATAATAAAGAGTGGTAGAAAACATGGCAGTGAAAAAGACAACAATAACATAGCCATAAATTTATTATGATCAAAGGTACCATGTGATTTATCGGATATGACGGTAATATGACATCATTTTTGGTTTTCAAGATCATTTCCCTAAAGTTGATGAATTCTTTGCATAAGGAGAAATACTTACTTTATTTCAGTGTCATATCATCGTTTTTCATTCCATGCACAATTTTCACTTCATCTTTTATTTAATTAAATGATTGTAATTTTTCATTCATTAATTGTTAGAAAAACATGTGATAGAATGATAGGTCATTACATCTGTCTCTATCACAAAAAATATCGCACATGTTATTAAATATACATAAGTCCATATATGGTGAGATTAATCATATATGGTTTCAAAAATAGACTTATACATCATCTATCATGCTGCCTAATAAAATAAAACTAAAATATACTAACCAGGGACATCCTATAGTCTAGTGGTAGGTGTTGAAGGCATGTTTCATTTCGGTTGTGGGTTCGATTCACGCAACCTTGTCTGACACGACGGGTTGTCGCCCATCCTGCAGGTTTTCCTTTTTCTAAAACTCCACTATTATAACATTTTTGAAATAATATCAAAAAAAAAATTATAGCCTTAAACAATACTATCTGATGTCCAACCTAATCCATTCCAACCTTTAGGCTTATCCAAAATACATTTTTCCAGTCTCATAGTACAAAGAAAACAATTACCAGAATGTTAATATAACAAGCATGTTAATAACATCATTTATCCACAATATATCACAATATATATCTTGTTGGCCACATTTCAAAAATTTGAAGGACTTCATCATGAATTCACTTTAAATATGATAATAACACAAATTACAATATAACCTTAGTGGACACATGCATTCTATAAAAATCAACCCTTCTATACACCAAAAATACCAAAAAATCTATATACTCAAACAATGATATCACTTTGTAATTTTATCAGTCATGAGCTCATTAATACAATCAAACAAATTATTTTATTTGTATCCCTTCATTATGTGTTTATCATCTGCTTTCCAAAAATATTTCAATCTCTTCTCATGCTTACTGGTACCATATTCTTATGGAGAACCACAATGGGCCATAGATATTAAAAAATTCCAAAATACCATAAAAGTACATCTACAAAATTATTCATGAATACGAATAAATAAACACATCAATCCATCCTCTTCAATTATTGGCATGGAATAGGTCCATCCTTTATTTAGAAGTAACCTATTAGGTAGGGGCATTTAGTTGGGTAATTCCCGTGTTCTCCACATATAAGACATTAAACTCCATGATAGTCCATCACTCTATGACCCTTTTCCCCACAAAGATAACATATTCCCCTCCATTTTAGGTATTTCTAAAGGTTCTTGTTCCCTTTTTCTTGATATTTATAAATCTTAATCTTCCCCCCTATATGTTCCTTACCTTGATAACATTCATAAATGTCCATCTTCCTCTTATTTGATGACATTGGAATACCACTAAAGTTCACCATGTTTATCATATATCACGATGACTGATTCGACATAATCACAATATCTTTCTCTCTAATCATTACACAATCTCGTTACTCATTATCACCAATTTTTCCATCGGATTCAATATTAACCCATTTCAATCTGGTTCCCTCTATTGACTATAACCAGAAACCATAGTGTAAGAAATAGTTAAAATAATTAGGAACCACATAATCTTAAAAAGTAACTTATAAGATGTCTAACTCATGAAACCTTCTTTAATAAAAGACACATTAGGTTCACCCTAGGTTATTCATGATCATTTCCATAATTCTAGGACTATAATATAGAGTTATACATACCTTGGGGACATCTCTAGACATACCCTAGAAATATCTCTAGGGATCTCACTAAAGTTTTCACATCCTAGTTCCCAAAGGATGACTAAACCTTCACTCTGATACCAACTATAGAGACCCAAGCATGAGATACATGTAAATTTCATTAATATTGTGGAATATTTAATACATGACAAAAAAATTCTAAAACACCGTATTTTAATTTCTTTGGAAACTCAGAACATAAACATCTATTCATGTTGAATGATATTTAACATCTCCAAAAATGATCTTCCACTTTTTTTATTACCGAAAACCACACTTTATATCCTGAGGAAAAGAAAACATAAAAAAGGGTGATCTCAAATTCTCAGTAAGGGTAAACAAAAGATATATCAATCATTTCATATTAATAAGAACATAACATCTGAAAATATTATCTTGAATAAGAGATCATAATTATCATGTCATGGGATAAATCATACAAGTTCAATGTAATCCAAATAATCAGAACATAAGACATAAAACATTGTGGCATACACATAAAAGTATAGAAATTAATTTCATATTAGTTAAGACTCATTTCCAAGACCATCATAGCGGAAAAAGTCCATTACTAAACCAAGTTCACTCCTCGTTCTAGCCATGTAATACTGAACCATATTTACACGTCATTCCAGCCAAGTCTGTCTCATGAGATGTAAATCATTACCCAATGCATTGGAGGGAGATATATTCCCCACCAATCCCATAATTAAATAATTATTATGTGTGCCACTAAATAAACATAAATCATTCATCATAACCCAAATAATAACATGGGTTTCATAGACATCATCCCAGTATAACGTAATCCATATAAAAAATGGATACCATTTTATCATAAACAAAATCAAACAATGTAAATAATAGGGACATTATACATAAAACATTTCCATATTAAATAATGTCATCTTATATTGAAGTTAGTATTGATAATACACTTGAAATAAATTTTTGAGGAAAATATCCTTTCTTCTTTCAAAATCATTTTCTATTCTCAAAATGTTGTGCAATTTTAGAAGAAAATATTTTTGTTGAAAACAATCATGATATCTTGTAGAGGAAGCATCGTGGTAATAAGACATTATCAAATCGTAAAAGTATGTTCATGAAATATAAGTTAAGAAAACATTCCCCTCGTACATTTACCGAAAAATTCAAAAAGTACCTCATTTGGTAAACAATAGAAAGATTACTTCAATACCATGTAGTAAAATTCAAAAAGGGGTAAAAATGACTTTACATATAAATAAAAGGATAGTAAAAATTTTATAAAAATATTTTGGGAAAACATGAACATGGATGATAAATATGACCCCAGTGAAAACTTACGAATAAACAATCTCGGATAAAAATGAGATTGGAAAAGTTATCCCATACCTTAGGTCTGATATGCTTTGTACGTATCTGAACCTCCTCTTCCTCGACATGCCTCCTTTAAACATCCTCTAAGGGTAATAGAGTCGGTCTTTTGAGAAGACCAAAGCCTCTATAATGTTACTAAATTGGTTGAGAAGAGGAATTTTCAGGGGTTTGCCGAGCTTGGAGGCTTTAAATGGAGTGAAGAGAGGAAGGAGGTGGTTCCCCTTTATAAGAGAGGACAGGGCCACTTTTGGAAACCTCAAAAATATTAATTTATAATAAAATTAACCCCCATATAAAAACCTAAAAAATGACTAAACATATAATAGGAGATGAGATAGGGTTTTAATATCATCAACCAATAAAAATTATACATGTTTTTATTTTATTTTAAACCGTATAATTTTGATTTATCTTTATTTAATCTATTTAATTTTATTTGTGGTGATAATATTCTAAATTTTAAATGGCTATAAATTCTTACTTATGTGTTGTGAATTTTCCATAATTTTATAATTTATGATATTTTAGACAATATATAGTTAAATTTATAATTATTAAATATTTTTTTAATTTTTAAACTATTTAATAATGTATTATTTTTATAAAATATCATTAGCGTCAATTATTACCCTATTCATTTATTTGAATTTAAATAAAATCTACATAAAAGATATATTCGAAAAAATATATTTTATAGATTTCTCACATGTCATATTCATCTAGAAAATTCGTGGAGTACATTAATTAGTTCATATAATATTTATTTCAATATTCTACAAACCATTTATTTGATATTTCTATCAATAAATTATTTTCTACATCACTATTGTGTCATCATTAATGATAGTTTTTTAATCTCTAAAAATTATAAATAAATTCACATGATTAATATAATTTTATTATCTTTATGTAGATTATTTATTTTTTATTATTTATGAAGTTTATCACTAAATTAAAATTATTACACTTATAAGATATGTTAGAGTGACTTGTGGTCACTTTCTTTGGTTTTAATAATAATTACATCATTTTCATGGTTCACAGTCTATGAAATGAATATATTCAGACCCTTAGTTTATATAGGTATAATTTTATTCATCCAATAAATTTTTTTCAGGGGTTGGGATAATTTTATAAGCTTATTATTACACTTAATTACCTGATTTACCATTAGTTATGGTAATAAAAATAATTACCAAAGTTACTATTCATAATACCCAAAAAATAAAATCTTCCTATTAAAATAATTTGGACCTAATGATTCCAAATATGGAAATAAATTTTCCAAATTTAAAGCATATAAGTTTCAGTAGTTTATTTAAAATTAATCCATTTGTTGAGAAAACAGGTTTAAAAAATTAAAACATTGCAAAATATTGAAATGTTTTTACCTATGAATTCAATGTAAAATTAATGTTAATTAAATAAATTATATTAAATGGTAAAAATATATTCTAGTTATAATTTAAAACTGATAAATAATATATTTTATCCACATAAATTATTTTGATTAAATTTTTTTTAATTAAAATTTAGCGTGTTTTTACTATTCATCAAAATTAGAAAGTTATCTGAAAAATATTAAAAACTTATCCACTATAAATTTTTATATCTTTATTGAAAATAATTAGTTTATTTTTTAAAATTGAACTTATAAACTTGTCAAAAATTAGATTTAAACTGGGTGCACCTTTAAGGCATAAAAACATCATTTTTTGAAAAATACATCATTTATCCAGAAAAAAATTATTCTGTTCTAATACCATATTCTAGAAAATGTGCAAGATGAATGATAACATTATAAAATTCAAAATGTGGTTAATAATATTCATAATGGCTAATTCATAACAATATTAAAATAAAATATCTTTGTTTAGTGAAACTTGGTATCACGTACAACACAAGCTATCGAGGAAGGTCTCTCTAGTGTGTAACACAAGCCATGTCAGTGTTGCGTGGAGTGAAATATTCATTTGGTGTGGTATATAATGAATGATAATCTTGATTTTTCATAAAACACAATACATCATTGAAATTAAAAATAATATTTCTTATAAAATCTCATGGTGTTACACTAATCATCACTAATTTCTATGATCCTTGACCATACATGATCTTTCCCTAACATCAGAATAGTGTTATGCAATTTTGACTTATATTATTCAGTCACTTCCTCAATAATCTCCAATTTGTGTTGTAAAATATCAAAATATTTTTTATTTTTCTTGTACTTCATCTTCCAACATGTCTCTTTGGTTATTCATTTCAATACAAATATTTTTCATGTCATCATATTCTTCCTACAATATTAATTTTTCATTAATAAGAACTGATTCATTTCATTTTGATGATTGATATTCTATATTCATATTTATTAACTCTTTTTCCAACTTATATATTATTGAGATACACTCATTGAGTTATATTTTTTTCATGAATTCGATTTCTGTTTCTTCATTTTCTTCTACATCATTATAACATTATTTATAAATATATTCTTAATTCGCCTTTGTAATGATCATTTTTCAGAAATATCTATTGAAATATCCATTTCCTCTTCCTTATCACTTCTTTAACGGTTTTAACATTGGAATAATATATTTTTCCTTTTTAATTTTGTGAAAATTTTCTTCTTAAATTAATAGGAGACCCCGGAATTTTCAAACATTGATGATCATATTTTAAAGACTCACCTTGGTAATTGTTCTTCATGATCACTTAATTCATCAATGTTTAACTCATGAAAATTTGAATAAAAATGACTGACTTCAATACACCCAATGTATTTAACTTGAAGTTTACATTTAAAATTTCAATTATCAATTCCAACACTTCTAGTTATTAGAGACATCATTTTATAAAACTTCTAATTAAAATATAAATCATAATCATAATAATTAACATCTTATTCATAAACTTTATTTTTATGATTATCCTATTTTGAGTAATTAAAGGAGATTTATTTTTCATCTGTACACTTATTCTTAGTAACATATTCATTACACATATTACATTATATAAGAATACTTTATAGATAATAAAGAGGAAGTTATTAATAATCCATGTATTCAAGATAAGAAAGTTTTTCATCAAAACTATCATGTATGATATGATGTCTCCTCTCAACCATTATAGTATCTTCTAATCTATCACTATAAATTTTGATTGTACTCAAAATCTCATTAAATATTATGAAAAATTCATCTAAAGTTTCATATTATTTATTTATCTTCATATTTCATTACCAAAATATAAATTATAGCCTCCTTAACCTTTTTATTTCCTTCATAGATATAAACAAGTATATCCCAAATGCCTTTAGTTTTCATGATACCTCAGACATTGGGAAATTATTTTTTCATATAATAATAAAAATAAATAATTTCTCTACAAAACGTCATTCTTAATATTCCATTTATCCATGGCTATCAAAGAATCATCCTCAGTATGATGTGTAGACTGAAAAGTTATAGCGTCAAGAACTTCTAAATTAGTTCCTAGAAAATAATGAAAATCATTTCCATCTGAATATGATAATTTTTTCAACTGAATGTGGGAATCTGATGTCTATTAAATTAATTTTTTTTTATCAAAAATAAATATCAACGATTTATTGAAAACCACTTCAATCAAATAGATCATTATTCTCAAACTTCATTAATAAGATTTCAGATGATAAATTGGCCCTATAACACCACTTGAAATAACACCTCCCGGATCAATGAATAATTAATAAGAGGGTTGAATTAGTTATCATGATTATTTTCGGTTTTTTTGGTGAAACAACCCTCTTTACCAATTAAAAATAATCCTGATTATTTTTCAACACACACACAAGGAGCAGATAATATATTTATATTTTTCACCTAGTAAAATAAGAAATATAGTCCGTGGAATGATCTAGATTCCGCCGATATCATTCAAACCACTAGTTCTAACAAATAGGTTCAATTATTGGGGTTTTTCCTTGAACATGAATTACATCTAGTCTCTGCACTATAATATTGAATCCCACAATGAAATAATGATAAAAAATATATGATATTAATAAAAAGAAAGACGTTCAACCATACCCATTTAATGATTAAGAAGTGTTCATCTTATTCTTCTTCAGTCTATAGAAACATTCGTATGATCTATTCACTCTGTTCTAATATGCACGAATCTTATTTTTCTCTTTCCCTACTTTTTCACTATACATAAAAATTCTCACACACATGTTTCGCCGAAACTAGTTTCATTTTTTTAACTATTGAATATGAAATTCAAATTCAAACAACCATATACTCTTTAAAAGTCATACTTTTGATCTCAATTCAAAATATAATAATCATTCAATTGGTAATTGGTAGTTATTATAGTCTGAATAACCATGAATGTTAGAAGATTAAGACAAGTCCACATAAACCCTAGAAACTTCCTAGAAACCCCATTTTAACAGCATGGTCTAAGGGATTGTGGTGAAACCAATTGGTTTTCAAATTCATTCACATAAATGGAATAGAGTTTGTGGCACGGTCAATTTTTTTCCATTTGGAGATCACTATATTTCCATAACCACCAAAATATTTCCCATTCCCTCTATAGTGTCGTCAAGGATTTGTGGTATGGTCTTCATAGACACTATTTTAACTTTGGTTTAGAAGTCAAAAAATCTCCATAACCTTTAAATTCCATTCATATTGCCTCTATGGTGTGTAATTCCCACAATGGTGTATAGGTCATGAATTATATAGTAGCACAAAAAATGGACCAAGACCCTTTTAGGGCATGGTCATACACTAGGGTGTGGAACCTCCTACACTATGGTAAGGTTACCAATTTTAATCCATGGTCATTGATATTGTGATGTTGTCATTTCTCTACTATATGGTCCATTACATGTCATCATATCCACTTATAATTCTTTATAGTTTGAACTGTGAACACCATTCAGGATATATAAGAAATAGAAACACATCAAATATCATATTTTTTTACTTACATTAAATGACATTTTTTTCATTTTGAACAAAATAAAATATAACTAATCATATCCACTAAACCAATTATTTAATCTCTCATAAACAAAACAAATAGTTCAACACATCTTAGGACCAACAATGATCAAACAAATGATCCTGATATAAGTTTAAATAAAGGAGGATGACCCAATGGCAGAAGAATCAGAGGATGAGTGAGTTTGATGTCATAGAATGAGATGCATAATCAATATCATGTATGTAAATTTCATGTGAACTGAATTATATGGAATTTTTAAAGATATTAATGAATAATAAGCTCATAATAATTAAAATTTCAAATAAATGAAACAATCCAGGACTTAATCTAGTTTTATAGGATGTGTTGAATAAGTTAATATGAGTAACTAAAAATAAGCAAGGATATCATAACTAAATATGGGAACATTATTCATGTAATATTTAATGAATATAAATAACAAGGAATAAAGGTAGAATTTTTTTTAGAGAATTCTAAAACGTTGAGACAATACATTATTGCATTATGTAAGAAGAAGAAATGATAATAATAGCCATTGGATATTACTATGAAATGAATATGAATAGGATCAACATCTAGAGTCTGTGTGGAGGCTCATAAACTCATTAGTGATCATTAATCTGAAAGATTTTTTAGGATTTTTTGGTGAGATAATGTAACTTGTTCATACCAGAACTTGTATGATTCCAAAAAATACCATTTCTAGAGTTTCATTTGATAATAAAAAAGGTGGTGATGTTTCTTCGATAATAATAATGACATAATGGGATCATATTCATAGTTAAGGAAGTTAACATCATAAATAAACATTCCATTTCATTCTTTTTTTGTCATTAGTGCGTATTATGAGAGATAGGTAATAATAAAATCTTGAGAGAATAAGTTATTTTAATGTTTTTATACACACTGATATACCCCCTTTAAATGTGTATCACCATTGTTGTGCTCTAGAACATAGAATCAAATTATGTTTACAATATTTTTCTCTCATGTGCATGTTATGGATCAACAATTTTATATCAATATTAAAGCATCCAAATATTTAATGCAAATGGTTTCTACTCTTAGAAATATCAAATTTTCCTTACATTATATCTTTGGGGCTTGATGTGGTTGATTATATTTAATATGGATCTACTTTTCCACATGAAACCTCGGTGTGGTCTCGGGATGATAAATGAAATGTTGAAAATAATGGGAAACCTAGAAATGCCTTTTTTATCTTCATTATTAGAAAATGTCTAGAAAATATTCATGTGTTGTGGGTATTTTAATGCTATTTGGTGGAAACACTGTATAGCATTTATGAAGGAAATTTAAATGGTGGATGAATAAAAATCGAAAATTTGTTGAAAAGATCACAATGATTTTATAATGTTAAATGAAGAAACAATTGATGAATTATTTACTTGGATAAATCTGATTGTAAGAACTATTATAAGATTAAGAGAAACTATTCAATAGTATAATATTGTAAAAAAAAGACTCTATCGAGATAAATTTGAATCTAATATCACAGTACTTGAAGATAGGTGTCTCGGTGACTTTACTATTGATGAACTTCACAGCCCTCTAATTAAATATAAAATGAGAAGAGTATGTACTTTTAGAATAATGGAAAGCATGGAAAACTAACTACATTTAAATATTTCATATTTATAAGTATTGAAGTGAAAAAAATACTGATTTAATGAAGAATAAAATGTGGAATATTAGGTTAAAACACTCCCACTCATGTTAAGAAATTTTACAAGATGAGAATAGGTATATATAGATGTAAAATTACATTAAAATGTTTTAGTTATAGGAAGGCTTGAAATTTATCAATAGACATGTGAAACCTCCTTTCAGTTATGAATCTCTTTTTATTTTTTATATAGATTATTAGCTTTGTTTCAAGACTTTTGGGACTCTTATGAGGTTTATTTCAAGCCAGAATCAAAAAGTGAGAAGGTTAGAGGGATTGTTATTATTTTAAAAGACACAATAGATCCACTGGATAGATGGATACTTCAGCATAGATATGCTAAAAACTGAGAAACCCACCTTTTAACATCTCGGAAGCCACTAATAAGTCATTGGTAAGCCACCGGCAAACTGTCTAAGGCCATTCGCTCACTGGTGGCATTCTCGGGATCCGGATTGGGATGCCATTTTTTTAGGTGTTTTTTAAAAAATGTGAATTTTTTACTATATTGAATCCCTCAAGAATCATAAGACCCCAAATACTATAGGCTGTCTACTGTGGTTATTTTAGTCCCCCCTCTCCCCTTCCAAATCATCTCTTCAACACTCAAAAACCCATACTATCTCACTCATCCAATCTCGTATGAACTTTATTACTCATGATCAATTATACCCTCTTCTCCTTGATCAAAATTTGTTTGATATTCAGAATCTTGGTTATATATAAGGGTTTTTGGACTAATATAATGATGTTAATATGATCATTGATAGAATATGAATTTGTATACAAGTATTTGGATTCTATAAAACAATTGGATCAGGGTTATTGTTGGTTGTTGATCTTGTTCTCTAATTTGATCATGTCCTGTACATTTTTTGTTTGGTTAACCTCTGTCACAATCCAAAAATTCTGTACCTATCATCTGGGAATATTTATAGGATTTGGTGCTTCTTTTTGACCTAGATGGTGACCCTAACATATGATTCATCATTTCACCTATGGTAGGGATCCCTTAACTTCAATACATGTTTTATACTGGTTATTAGAATGATTCATGGCCTATGTGTGTATCCCTAAAAAACCTATGTATTATTCTTGATCACATGAGGTGTGTATGTATGTATTTGAGTTATTCTTGATGTTTTATCACATGTGGATTGTTAGTAAATAGGATTCTTCCTTGATACAATGGGATATTGATCTATCATTGGTATTTAGTATCTTATGTGGTGTTTTTTGTTATCTAAAATGATCATGCAGGTTGATCCTACTTGGAGTATCCCCCAAGAGGGATTTGAGGTACATTGTATGTCATGAACTTGGGATCTCCCAATGGGAATTATGTGTCACAAATGTTTTTGGGCTATCCCATCGAGGGGAATGTTTCTGGAAGAAATCTAATGTTTCTTCTGGCATGGTGTTGAAGTAGGTGGAGATGGCCTCTAAGGACCCGACATAAGTTTGTACTTGTGTGATTTATTTTCGAATATATTTTTAACCTATTTAATTTTATGGAATGAACCTATATAATTATTTCACTTATGTTAAGGGCCGTTTTTTGTCTTACTAAGTCTTGTACTTACACCCTACCCAGGATTTTTGGTTTTCATATAGATTTTATTACTAGGGATCTAGAAAATGGAAAGTCTATCTATTATAATGTTGATCATGTTATCAAGAGGACAAATATTTTTATATTTATACTTTTTATTATTGTCCATCTATTAACTAGATATTTTTATTTAGTTTCTCGTTTATTTACCTAATGTTCCTTATTGATACTACATGGGATTGGGTTTTATTTATAATTGTTTCTTCTCAAATGGTTATTGGTTTATTTATTATTTATTAATTATTATATCTCTTGCATTATATATACTCTAATGGTCCCCTGGTATCAAGTTAATGTCTCCCCTTGATTTTCTATAGGCCCTAATCGTGAGTTCCAATCCTTTTGCATATGGGGAGGCATGAATGATGTCATGTTGTACCCCTAGCACAAACCTAGTGGTTTAGGTCAAGTTGTCACAGAATGATATAAAAAATATATGTTTAAAATTGTTATTTAGAAATTTCCCATGATTTAGGATAATATAAATAGAAGATATAATATTTAGGACACTAGAAAGGGGACTATTTCAGTGTCTGACCAACATAGTATAGTAGACTTATTTGTTTTCATGAAGGTTGTATATTTTTTTTATTCAGTGTTACCATTGATTAAATTCACCATTTGTGATGTACATGATGTTTTCATACTAATTTATGTGATTTATGTGCATCAATGCATCATGATAGTTAGGTATGATAACATT
This sequence comes from Viscum album, assembly GCA_963277665.1. Classification (NCBI taxonomy): domain Eukaryota; kingdom Viridiplantae; phylum Streptophyta; class Magnoliopsida; order Santalales; family Viscaceae; genus Viscum; species Viscum album. The sequence goes on from OY728165.1 coordinate 1,830,974,541, forward strand.
ACATATACCATTTTTATGTTAAATATACCCCAAATAATTAAATGATTTTTTAAATTGTGATATTTACTTCGATACAGTATTTATTTCATTATTTTATTTGATGTTTTTTATTGTATTCTTTAGTTCATATATATGTGGTTGTGACCAAGGTGTAGGTAGTGTATGATGTACTTTGGTTTTTTCTAGTTCTTAGGGGGTTATGCATTTTTATTACTATTAGTCTCTTAGGTTGATCCTTATTGTGAACCATTATTCATGCCTATGTTTATTTATTTGTTTCCTTGCTAAGATGTTGTCTTTATCTAAGGATTTTTCTGTAATTTTAGGAAATTTCCCCATGCAGACATCTCATGTAGTCATTTCCTCCCCCTATTGTGTTAGGGAATGGGATTTAGCTTATCACCTTGGTTACTATAGAATGTAAATCTATAGAACTAATCCAACGAGGAATTTTTGGGTTGGTGCCTGTCCATGGTGAAGGATTTCCATGGGGGAGGGCCGATGATTGTCAATTATGTTAATGAAATCCACCTCTAGCACTCCATATCATTCTCAGGAACTAAAGTTCCTTAATAAATGGTTGAATATATGTGATTAATTTATAGTATATACAAATGGGTAGAGACCCTAGAGGATCTAAAGGTGATATTGGTCACCTTTATTCTTCAAGGTGAAGATGGACGATGGTGGGATGTCAAGTTTTGGGATAAAATATGAGAAGGGTTGGCTTGGGTGACCATCAAGGATCTTTTATTTATGTAATAAATTCTAGATTATATTCATCTTTACCAGGGTTTATAATTCACCGAGCTCTAGTATGGGATGATGATAGTGTATTCCTATCAGTACATTTTACAAATATGGTTATATTTTATCCCTTCCTAGTGGGGTGAGACTCATAAATTAAGGATTTTTTGTGTTTTTCATCATCTAAATAAGAACTGACAAGATAGGAACATCATTATGATGACATATGTTATACTGATTCATAATGAACTGATGATGAATAATGGAATAAAAGAATACAGAGATGTAGATCTTTCTCCATGTATCATTGTATATGTATGTACTTTCCCAACTATAGTTCTAGTGGACTATTTTGGTTAAAATAAGAGAAAGGAAGAAGATGGATGCTAGGAAGTCATATGCTAGTTAGAGAAGATATGAGGTTCATAAACTCTATATAAGAGAGATATCACTTCTAGGTTCTATAACTATAGAAATAAGGGGCACTTTCTAAAGGATTACACTAATTCCCTCAATAATTTTCACCAATGTGGTAAGATAGTGAATCTGAATTAGTTTTGTGATAGGGATTCAAGGATGCACTTATCTAGAGTATGTATAGGAACTCAATAGTGAGTTCATGCCATGAATGGTTCAGTAAATCAGGTGAATAATGATACATTATGGAATCTTGGAGTGGTGTATGGAAGAGAATATGTAATTAATACTTTTCTAATAGATGGTGTGGATAGAAAATTATTAGTGAAAGGTATTGTCCTAATTCCTTATAATCTATCTATTTCGTTATTTCATATAAGAAAATATCATTCTTTTATATTGGATCAAGTAGTTACTAGGATGCATTTATCAGTCATATTTTTTTTCTTTGATTCTATCTATTGATACACCTTTCAGAAATAATGTGGTTTATATTCATATCTTTTTCAGAATTTTTAGGGTGGTTTTGATCTTTGATCATGTTTGGAGCTTCAAAATTTGAGAGATGATGAATTTTGTCATGATCCTTATCTTAGATTTGTTGACAAATTTTATTCCATGCATCAATTGTTTTTAGAGATTTGTGAATATTTATCACATAAGGGGAAAATGACGGTGATGATCGGTGAATGGGACATTGAGATAGGCGGAGTGGAAGTAGACCCTCATCAATGAGATGTCTTTTCATCATAGGATGAATGTATGATCCTTACATAAAATAAAGTTATGACTTCATCCTCTATCCCTATTTTGGTGGACCTATAAAAAGATATAATTCTATCAGATTTATCGATGGTATATACACACATGGGATTTTAGTTTGAGATCGAGCTAGTTTTTGGAGAACAACCCATATTAATCCCCCCATACTGCATAGAACTGGTTATTTTTATGAAACTAAAAGTATAGATGGGAGATCATAAGGATAAATGATTCATTAGAGTAAGAACTTCTCCTTGGGAAGACCCAGTTTTCTCTTCCAAGAAGGTGGATGGTAGTATCAGGAATTCGATGGACTACTAGAAGTTGAATCAGATCACTAAGAAAAATATGTAACTATTTTCATGAATAGACAACTTGTTTGTTCAATTATGGGATCCCAATGGTTTTATAATATTGATCAATATTTGGGTTACTATCAACTTGGATTCCGAGAGGGATAAATATTGAAGATAGTGTTTAAGATCATGTATGGGTGGTTTGAGTATCTTTTTATTCCCTTTAGATTGAAAATTGATTTGGTAGTGTTCATGGACCATATGAACAAGTTATTTCACCTATACAAGGATTCCTTCAACCATATATTCATTTACGACATCCTTATATATTAAAATATATAAAAATACATTCTTCACTCTTGGATATTGTAATGAGTATTCTTTGGGAACATTTTCTTTATGCCAAGTACTCGAAGTGAAACTTTTGGACACAAGAGGTGCGCTTTCATAGGAACATGGTTCCTCAAAAATAAATATAAATTGATCTACAGAAATTGTTTTCTGTCATGTTTTCGTAATGGATAATCAATGTGTTTTAGTTTTAGAGTTTTCTTATATTTTTTGGGCACTAAAGAAGTTTCATTCCATACATTCTTTTCCTGGAATTACCCATGACCACACTTACCAAGAAGGGATTCAAGTTCTAATAGACAACACATTATGAGTATGTTTTCTTAGAGATAAATAAAATATTGATGTCAGCTCTAATAATGACCCTTCATAATCGTGGAGTTTATTATACTATTTACTACTTTATATCTAGGATTGACTACGGTATTGTTTTGATGAAAGGTGATAAGTTAGTTATTTATGTTTTTTGTTAGTAGAGAACCCATGAACATAAATAACCTACTTATGAATTTTATTTAATTGGGGTGGTTCATGAATTGATATATTGGTAATATTATCTCTTCATTGAGTGATTTTTCATATATATTAACCACAAGAGTATCTTGTATATTTTCTCTCATTATGACCTGGGTATTCATCAGAGTAATTGGCTAGATTAATTATAGAAATTTGACATTGAGATCGATTATTCTCCTAGTAAAGGTAATGTCATTATATATGAACTGATCATAAAAATATAAGAATTGGGAGAATAAAAATCAGAAGCTGGATTGAGTTTCATGGCTTTATTGGTAGACTCGCAAGTGGGAACTGTCAAAGATTGAGGGTTAATGGGGTTTCCACAATTAGTGATCACATCCCCAATTGTAGAATGAGTTAATGATATTCAAGATAGTGATATAGAGTGCAGGTTGATGCATGAGGAGTTGGAAGAATGTTATTATGTTTCATTTTTGGTTTTGGAAGGAAAATAACTGATTCTGGTTCATTGTAGGGTGATGGTTCAATCCTCTCTAAAATAAGAGCTGATTAAAGCCTCACATACTTAATAGTTGTATGTAAAAATGGGGGTAAACAAGAAGAAACATGATGTTATGAGGTCATTCTGATGGATTGACATGGAAAGAGACAAACATAGATTCTCTATCATTTTCTGGCTTGTCAATGAATCAAGGATTAGCATCAGAGACCTAGAGAGTTACTCTAGAGACATCCAATACCTATATGGAAGTGGGATGAGGTGACCATATGATTAATGTTGGTATTTCTCTAGACCATGATAGGTTGAGACACCATTTGTGTGAATATAGATATGTATACTAATTTGGTTCATTTCATACCAATCCAAGAGATGAATTTAGTGAATAAGATAGGTAAGCCCTATGTCTAGAAGATTTTTAAACATTATGGAGGTCCTTAAAGAATGGTATCTGGTAGATATGATTAGTTTACCTCATATTTTTGGAAAGTTTTATAGAACGTGAAGGGTACTTAGTTGAAGCTAAGTTTGACTACTCACCCTAAGACTGATGGGTAGTCAGAAAGAATGATCCAGACCATAGAGAATATTCTTTGAGAATGTATTATATATTTCCAATCACATTGGAAGGATTAATTGAATTTGGTGGATTACACCTATAATAATGTATTTCATTCTATAATTTAGATGGCTCCATTTGAGGCTCTATATGGGTAGCCTTGTCTTTCGCCATTATAAAAGCGTAAGGCATGTGAGACATCATTTACTGGGAAAGAATGGTATATGAGGCCTCATATTGGGTGATTCAAATTTATAACTGGATATTTACATCCCTTTTTTATCCCTAAATTCCATGTGAGGATGGAATAGAATTTTTTGGTGTTTCTTGAGAAACCATCACTTCAAACACATACACCCACTTCCCTTTCAGGCGGTTTCCAATGAGGATTATTCATGGAACTGGAAACACCCAACGCTTCACATATATGTTACTACTCCTGGAACTGCATTCAAAAGTTTGGAACTCATTGGGGAACATGTAATATAATATATAAAAATTAATACTGGTTGAGAATATGGGAGTTCGGGAGTGTGAGGTGATGCGTGAGAGGGTAGCAGAATGTTTTTATATTTCATGATAGGATTTGGAAAGACCTGGAGTGATTTTGGTTCATTACAAGTTAATGGTTGTATCCTCCATGAGATAGGATCTGATGAAAGCATCACATACATCATAGTGGGCAGTACATCTGGGGGTGACCAAGATGTAACATAATGTTAAGAAGTTGTTCTGGTGAATTGACATAGAAAGAGACATACCAGATTTTTTCTCTCATTGTTTGTCTTCTTAGAGAATCAAGGATGAGCAATAGCTACCTAGGGAGGCTCTCTATACACGTTCAGTGCTTGTATAGAAGTGGGATGAGGTGATCATAGGATTCATTGTAGGATTTATCTAGACCCCATGTGGGTGAGACAATATTTGGGATATTTTAGATTGGTATAATAAGTTAGTTCACTTCATATCATTTAAATAGATAAATTTGGAGAATATACTATGAATGGTCTATGCTTGGGAGCTTTTGAAGCTTCACAATGTACCATAAAGCATGGTACTTGATAGATATTGTTAGTTTATGTCATAGTTTTCGAAAGTATTATATAATTCCATGGGTACTCAGTTGATTCTATGTATGAAAATTTATCCTTTGATGGATGGGAAGTTAGAAATAATGATCCAAACCATTGAGGATATTCTTCGAGAATGCATTATATATTGTGAATGACATTGGAAATATTACTTGAATCAAGTAGAGTTCACCTATAAAAATTACATTCATTCATAGATTAGATGAATCCATTTGAAGATTTGTATGGGTGGCCATATCATTCATCTTTATACAAGCATGAGGCTTGCAGTACTTTAGTTATTAGGATAAGTTTAGTATATCAAACCTCTGATTGGGTGAATTTAATTCATAAATTTCTATTTATAGCTCTATTTCAAACATGAATTTTATATGGGTATGGAATGGAATTTTGTGGTTTTGGTGGAATAATCACCGCATCAGACACATATATCCATGTCCCTTTTGTGTGGTTTCCAGTGGGGTTTATTTGTTGAACCAGAAACACCCAACATTTATCATATCTACGATGACTCATGGAACTACTTTTCAAAGGAAGCCACTCAGGAACATAGAAAATGATACTTATGAACTGACATTGGTTGAGAGTATGGGAGTTCAAACTCATCACTTCCTTTTATGGGGAATTTTATCCTACATTGATCCTCTCATTTATATTTATGATATATTTATGAATCCTTAATTAACCCCCAAGTATGATGTTTGTCAATCTTGAATAAACAATCAATTATTAGCAACATGGAATTTAGAATCTGGATGTATACAAGGTTCTTCAATTGTAGGGATATTTGTATGTATCCAAAGTTCTCCATCAACAATACCCTTTTGTGAATGGATTAGATATTATTATCTTTTTTATTTTATTATGATGGTTTTAATCCACACAGTTGGGTACTCTGGATTGTATCATAATCTAGGGAAATGGTTGTTTTTTATGTTAGGATTTGATCAAAGTGGTGGTCTTCCTATATATCCTTGTGAAATGAACCAGAAACCACATCATTTGTTTCCACTTAATGGGACACATCATACCTTTTATGGTCATGTGATAAAGACCAAACTATTCATTTTAACATCATATGGAAATAAAATCTATGAAAAATGTTCTTAGTCAACGTTTGGGGTGGGAATTATACCGAAGAATCCCATGGAACCTAGGATGAATATGGTATCCTTGGTCTTACATGATCTTATCAGGAAAATATCCTGATAAAGACGGTGATGAAAGTAAATTATAAGGAATATGGACCTCCATGTTGGATGAAACCCTACTTGCGATATGGCCAATATAATATTAGGATGAATTTGGGGTGTTGAGTATGGTCCTGAGGGAGTTTCCTATATATCCTATTTAATCTAGAATCAAATTCCATTTAGTATTTTTTTGATGATACATGCCTAAGGACTCCCTGTGAATATTTTTCTTATAGGGTAATATGTCCCTTAGAGTGTATTGAGTTGGGGCATATATTGAGTTGGAGACAATTAGATTTTATGGTGACATTGTTGGGGTTTATACCAAATAGGAGGCCCAATGTTTGGTTTGAGATAAAACATGAAATGATTCCCATGAGGTTGGTTTTCAGGGATTACATTGTAAAAGATGATGTGGTTGTTTGGTTTGGGATCATGCAAGTATCGTGGTTGCCGCCAACCTCTAAGCCCATGAGGGTCATGATCAGTGTGAGAAACTAGATGAAGAAGTAGATCTGAGAAACCACACAATATGCATTTCATGTAGGTGTATGAGCCTAAGACCAAAATGGAGAGGTAAATAGAGTGGGATTTGACATTCCTTTACCATCCTATCATTGTACCCTAGATAGTCATGTATGACTTTCCATCTAGATACAGCCCATGGGTATGGATAAAGAGGAAGGGATAAAGCATAATAAGTTCTACAAGAAAGGCTATGGGATTACTCTAGGAGGGATTCCCTAGTACTAGTTCATGGTTAGTAGAGTATGATAATTCCCTAATCCTCTAAAGTAAAATCAAGCATGTGCGTCACCCTCCCTGCTTAGAACCAGAGGTCCCTAATCTTAGAGAAGATGAGGGATGAATATTGTCCTATCTGTAATATTCAAGTCTAGAGATCATTAACACCCCCTTTCCAGGGTCCTTATATCCAAGGGAATTCATATCATCATTCACCTCGAGGACCCTCCCTAACATTTAAGAAATTTGATGGACACCTCTGACCGAACAAATGCATATTTAAATGGAATAAATTTTTTTGTTCCTCTTTCCATGGAATTTCATGTTTGGTGGATTTGGTGTTGGTTTCAATTTGGTCCCCCTTGTAAGAGGGATCCAAAAATTATGGGTCCCTTCCATTGGAGTCTTTAAATAGTGATATATAAGTAGATCATATTGGTGAATGATGGGTTATCCAAGGCGGTCTCGCATAGGGTAGACCTGGGCGGACTGGAAGGGCTTTATGCAGGTTGGCCTACATTATCTAGAGATGTCCAGGAGATGGACTACCTAAGAAACAAAAAATTACTATGGCCTCTCTCTAGTCTCCAAGGGATACTATAGTCTAAAACCCCATGTTTTTATAGTATTTTTCTTCTTCAATAAATTCAATTTCTTTAATATCATACGTTGTACGCAACACCGAGTTCGAACGCATCATGATCTGTCATACTAGCCATTCAAAAAGATGTTGTGAATAGAATTAAAAAAATTATGAAATTTATAAATATACTTTTGGAAAATATACATCATTTTTGAAGTTGGAATATCAAAATTATGTTATGGAGAATTTTTGGTATTCTTTTTTGAAAAGTATCAATTTTGTATGAATAGTGAAAAATACTACACTGTTGTTAATAACTACCATTTTATTTTAAAAAAATATTTCACATTAAATTTATTTTAAAGACACAATAGAAAAAAAAATACATATCAACCTAATGTATGTCATTGGAAAAAAATTATAATAAAATTAGATATAAAATTAAATTGAACCTTTAGACGTCTCTTTTACCCACCTTCTAACCACATTTACGGGATTATCATTAAACATAATTTTATCTCTTCTGTAAATTGAATTTTGAAAAATAGACATACATGATTTTAATCAGTATAAAAAATATCTTCTAGTAGGATCAAAATAATTTTCGGTGAATATTATCTTTTGAAATTTATTTAACACGTTTAAAGGTAAATAGGGTAATTTAAGGTAAAAATATATTATAATAATATAAAATTACCCAAAAAATTATCCTAATCTTATTGGATATGTATATTTCTACCAAAATAATCATTAGGTCAAAACTATGATCCTTTTTAAGACACTTTTGTAAGATTAGTTCATTTATTATATTTTATTTAATGAATAGTTAAAAGTATCATATTCAAATTTTAATAACAAAATCAATTTTAATCTAGGGAAGGACATAATATAAATTCAACGAGAAATAGTATTTATAAAGATAAAATGTTTATATACATAATGGTAATTTATTTATAGTTTTAGGAAAAAATGATTAAATTAAATGGTGACACAATGATGATGCAATAATTTATTTGTTAAAGGAATAATCAATTAAATGATATTAAAAATATTAAAAAAATATAATTTTACTAAATTAATGACATAAACTAATTTTAAATATAACTTAGACATGTTAGTGACATATCAGTTGTATTTATTCGAAGTTATCATGGTGTTTTTATATTTTTTAAAATATTAATATTGAATAGTATCAAAATTGACATAAATGAGATTTTAAAATAAATACTATTTTATGAAATGATATAATAGTCATAAAAGTATAAATTTTTCCCAAATTACTATTATAATTTTAAATATCTTATAAAAGTCCCAATTGGGGTTCATTTACCAATTTATTGTAACAATATTAAACATATAGTAAAAAAAATAGATGTTTTCAGGGTAAAAGTTAAATTGTTTAACTAAGGGTTAAATACAAAAGATAAGGTTAATTTTGTGACATAAGAATCTCTAAAATTAATTGGTTTAAAGGATTAAAATCTATAACCATCTTATCTTATAATTAACTCTATTTTGAGCTATTTTTATTATAAATTTAATTTATAATAAATTAATAGTTTTGGAGTTTCCTAAAGTACGCCTCCCCTCTCTTATAAAAGGGAACCTATCATTCCCTGTTATTCAGACCTCTAATGAATTTTTTATCGTCAAAAACCTACCCATTTATCCTATAATAATCCCTATATTAATCCTAGAGGTCAATCGTTAGTCTAACATCCATCCTTAGGAGTCCTTTTGTGCAAATTAAATGTAGTCACTCAGTGAATAATTAATTGTTTCACCAACACTTTCAATGTTATTTTCTTCTTGTACTTCCTTCTACTACGTTTTTTTATAATATAGTAATTAATAAAAATATAATATATAATAATATTTTTTATGTTTATTGGAAAACAATATTCCTCATTTTTCCCATCCTACGAAAAATAATATCACCATGCATGTGTACATACGACCAACCATCTTTACGTTGTGGTGTAAACTATTTTTCACCTATACATTATTTTAATAAGTATAAAGATGAATATAAAGGATGTAAATAATAAATACGAAATGATTTTTCGTTTTTATAATTCATATTCCATCTAATTCCTCACCCTTTTACCATTACGTAATGATACCATTGCTCATGTGTACGTACGGCTCACCGTCTCCACGACGCGATGAGATCCATCCTCCACGTTAACAATTCAGGAATGATTATAAAAATGTATATAATGAATAAGTATGAAATATATGACATATTGAAGATAATTTAATAATATATATATATCATTAACTTTCATCTATTCAAGACAATAAGAAAACGGAAACAATGTTCATTCATATGTATGGCCTATCGTCTCCATGAACGGTGTATTCCATTCCATATATATATATTATATATATTTATATAATTCATATATATTATATATAAATAATTTTATACATTATTGAGATAATTAAATCATGAATTAATTAATATGATCAAGAATAACAACTAAAACCATGTATGATAAACAAAGCGATTATTACCCGAAATGTTGCTTTGACTTGGAAATTATTAATAAATGGGTAATATAAATTCCTAAATGAATAATATATGATATATAAATGTAATTTTTATTTTAGTAAAAGATAATAATATATTTAAACCCATTATATTGGATTTTCAAACACATACAGAGAGTATTAAACCTATGGTAAGGGAATTTCCATCTCACTTTTAGTTTTTCATGAGATATAAAACATGTTCACCGCCTATTTATTGTTTGTGGTGTATGTACTACCCCTATTTAATTTTTTATCCTGAATAAATTTATCTTCAGGGTAATCAAATATTCATTTTAATATATTTTCCTTGTTATTTAAATGTTCGAAGTGGTATGGGAAACATTGAATGTTTAAATAATTAATCCATTATCCATTTCAATATTCATTATATTATCAAACATATTTATTTATATGTATATACCAGATTATGGAGAACATTTTTTTATATTTTGAAATTAATTCAAATCTTTTCATAAGGAATATTTTTATGGTTTTATGTAAGGTAATCTTTAACTAAAACATTATCATTAATTTTTTAAAGATTTATTCTTTAAAATCATTCTCATTAATGTTCATGATTTCAAAATGGGTGTAAGGATTTATTTATATAGACATGAATGTTTTAAAATTTTAATTCCTTTCAAAAGTTTCAAATTTTTATGGGACACTTTGATTCAAAAATATCTTTCTAAATTTCTTCTTGTATAAGTGAAATGTTTTTAAATATATTATTCCAAAGAAAAAGGGGTATTTATCTAATGATTATTTAAATGATTTCAATAGAGTATTTTCATAAATAGAATCATTATTTATTTGATTGTATGCTTGATTTAAGGTTGATATTGACACAAATTAGATGGTTTTAAACCAAAATACTTAAACTGTTCGGAGTATATATCTTTACATCAGTTATCTTGAAGATATATATTGATAGTGTAGACGTCGGGTTAGGATCATAGATCTTGACAAAAATCATATGGTTTTCTACCCACAGACTTAAACTATCATGAGGATAGATCTGAAAAGTAGCGATATTGAGGATATATCTAGATAGTGTAGACATCCATTATTAATTAATCTCTCATTATGATATTAGTTATTGATATTACATGTGATTATTTGTCTAGTAGAATATCCATGGTTATGATTATTTTATATGGTATTGTTTATCATCTCCATGTTATGATCATAATTATGTTTAAAGGGATTTTTTAGTTATACAACATTCCTTATGGTTTGTGACTATTTATTCATAATATCTTTTTTGTATGCTTACAATTACTGATCATCTAAACTCAACCCTTTCCTATGTGTTATTTTTTTCGAATTCCAAGAAGTGTATTATTAATGTAATGGAGGTTCAAGCTATGATAATAATGTTGTTCAAAACTTATTACATATTTTTTATTTTATATATTGAATTTTAGGGTAAAGTTCATGTATGTAATCAATTTTACAAGATTGCTAAACTGATCGATCCTCTAGGATTTGATTCCTTGTAATCATTCCAATGTAGTAAAATAATGCACTGGATCATGGCTTATAGGGTTGGGGCATTACATCAGGTGTCTCTGAAAGGGTATGGTGTAGGTTCCTTATTTTAAAAGGGACATTTGCATGAGTTCTTTTCAATTAGGGGGGAGGGTTCCTCACACATGGGTCTTTTATTTCAAATCCTAAAAGGACTTTAATTACAATATAACTCTTAATTCCCTATTCTATTGGATTTTGGAGAGTTATCCAAAATGTTTCCAAGGGCATGGGTGAAGGACTATGATGAGAATAGAGTTGGGTCTTATTTTTTATTTTCAATCATTTCAAATGAGAAGAATATAGTTTCTATTGATAAGAAATCATGGGACCCTGGGAGAATATGTTGGCTCACAGAAGTATGTTTCATAGGACATTGTGAAAGATAGTAACACATGCTAATTCGAAGGTGTGTCGTGTATGGTTCCACTATTTGACCTATCTCTCCGGGCCTATGTATCACTAGCAGATGTCCAGGTCAACCCTACACATCATAAATGTTCTAGGGGTCCTTCAAGGAGGGGATTTGGAATGTTCTGGTACCCTTATAATTATTAAATTTCTTATTTTATTATCCTTAATGTATTTTCCTTTAATAACTTTTCATCCATGTGACAAAACAGTAAGTCAAAAAAATCCCCACCCTCAAGATTGGATGATAAAAAAAAGTGAATTTGAACCTAATTTAAATGGATAAAAAAGGAATATGGGTCACACAGGTCATCATTGGGGGTAATTCATGTAGGAATTTCAAATAAATGGGGCATCCATACAGACTCTACAGAAGGGCTCCCATGACTAGAAATAGAGCCCTTGTCTTAGAAAATGATCTTATCGCTTTTGTATCACTACTCTCATTATGGTAGTCTTCCATGAAGAGATTTATATTAAGATTAATTTTATAAAGATTCATTCACAAAGACCAGGTATGAACATATCTGTATGACATGAACATCTAGTATGTTGTCATGCATAGGGTTTCTTGGGTGAGTGACCTACATGTGGTAACTAGAGAGAGTGACCTATGCAAGGTCCCTTAAGTGAGTAACCTACACGAGTCCATGGATTCTCCATATTTTTTAATTTTTTTAAAAAATTCCTAAATGAATACTTTTTTTAATGAAATTATTGGTACTTAATTGTTGTTTCAATGGAAATTTATAAGACTAATGTTTCTGATGAAAATGTTGGAAACCATATTAGGGAAATGGTAAAACCCATTGTTCTAGACTATTATGATGTATGTGAAACTACTCTACGAGACTTGGGAAAGAATCTCAAGAAGTTCCACCATGAGTATCCTAAGATCAATTGTCTTCATTTTTATGGCCATAGACATCTAAATGAGTTCTTCATTCTATAGAAAAAGAATTATACTCCTCTTACCTAGTTTTAAGAATACAAGAACTTTACTTCTTCCAACATCTTGAGAATGGGTGTATGCATTAATGTATGAACATCATCGATGGAATGTTTCACGCATCACACTAGGTGTTCACTATATTTTGAGTCTAATATACATGAATCAAATCCTCAATGATACTAATCCACATTTCATTATCCCCAGACAGACCAATAAAAGGGATGGAGGGAAGACTTCGACATCCACCCATGAGAGGGTGTTAGACCCGAGTGGATGTGGGCATACTAGGTGTGACAGACCTATGCTAACATTGAAGATAATCTGAAAATGGTGGTAATTTATGAAACCATCTAGGTGGATCTGAAAAATTTATACAAGAGTCCCAGCTCTATTCCTGAACTACTAATATGATGAAGCACATAAATGAACTCTTTCAACCTTTTGCATATAAAAGTATGTATCATCCATTGTGTTGTCTAAAACATATTTTGGGCTGCAATCCCTAGAGATATGTATGATGAATTTATCCCACTAAAAGTGACAAGGGGAAATGCTGAAGGAATAATTGTTTTGGATCATGAGTTGTTGAAGATACCTTGGGACATTAAGAATGAAGATGTCATGACCCATCCTCGGGGCCCATTCCGTGACTACCCCAAGCCCGCCTTCCATAGGCCAGGGGCTGGTGACTAGCACCAAGGCGTAAATCCCTGTAAAATGGAAGGCATTGCCTTTGTAAAGTAAACAAACACCACAGAGCAAGAAAGTAGTAGAAGCAATCACTAAGTAGAAACTGAGTACAAAAGTAAGTGCGGAAAATTAAGTGGGCCAGAATACAAACCCAAACTGAAAGTAAAGTACAACTGGAAAGGGAAAACAAAAACTGAATGTAAAGATACAGCCTCGATCCATCCACTGGAACTTCCACCTGAAGGGTGGGTACAGATAGCCTCCACAGCTCCTCGGTTCTAGTCGTCCACTCCGAGTACGTCCCGCCCAGTGGTCCACCTCCAGGTAGTGTCCTGCTCCGCAAGCCTCAACCACGATCAGCGCTGCCCGTCGTCTGCAATCAACACAACGTAGTGCGGGAAAAGCCCATGTAGGGGTGAGTATAAGCTACTCAGTAGGGACCCCGAGACCCCCAAAGGTCTCCCAAAATCCACGAAGGATAAACCACAAAGGAAAGATACAATCACAAAGTAACATTCGACGATGCTTAGGTATATGCCTATACAAATACCTAAGTCATCCATTCAAGTTCTCTTCAACATAAAAGCTCAAGTACAACCCAGTCCACACAGGAAAGCAAAACGTAAATCCACACAGGATAGCACAACACAATCCACATAGCAAATCAGGATTCAGCTCACACAGGTATACTTCTTCATATGACGATAGAGATGATCAGATATTTCCACTGATTTATCTAAGCCGTCGGACCCAGAAAGGATCGATAGGTAGTAACCCCCGCAATGACACACAAAAGATCTAACCCACAAAGGTTCGATAAGAAACTAACCCCCGCAATAACCCACAATGTATATGACCCACAAACGATTGATAGGTAACTAACCCCCGCAATGACCCAGAAAGGATCTGACCCACAAAGGATCGATAGGTAACTAACCCCCGGAAAGACCCACACAGGATCAGACCCACACAGGATCTGTAGGCCATGGCCCATACAGGACCGCTGAGTGCTGACCCACACATGATCAGACCCACACAGGATCTGTAGCACTGATCCACGTAGGATCGTTGAGTGCTGTAGTCGTCACCGTCGAATCCACTAAGGATCTCTGTACAGTTGTCGTCGTCGCAGTCGCAGATGCAGCCAGCTCTAGGGTTCCCGCACACAGCAAGCTCGTTCGGGAGGGTCCGCTCCACGAGCCGAGAGGCTGATACATCAACTGACACATAGTCCAGAGTTGATGTATCCAAAAGTTCTGTATCGTCAATAGGAACTCAACGTCACAGGCGGCACGTCAAACGGACTCCCGATCTGAGAGTAATTGTCTTTTTCGTTCCAGGGGCCCGGTTGGTTTTTAATGCAAAACCAACCCGACCGTACTCCCCCTACGTCCAAACCTTGGGCGGAGTAATCAAAAATATCCTTCTCACTAAGAGGAATCCATCAAAGTCGACAGCACGTCAATCGGACGTCTGAAGCTCAAGTTACGAGCGTTTCCGCTCCGAGGGCCCGGTTGGTTTCGGGTACGAACCAACCCAGCCAAACCCAAAGTTTTCTGAAACCTTGAGTGCAATATGTAAAAACTTCCGTCTCGGTCCAAGGATTTAATTGCCGCTGACGGTACGTCGATCGGAGGAACGTAGCTCAAGTTATTAGTGATAGACCGAAAATGTACGAAAATGGGGGGTCTGGGCCCGGTCCGACCCAGCCCAACACCCCTGGGCCGGCCCGCACCGGGTCGACCCAACCCGGATCCGAGTCCGACCTAGGTACGGATCTGACCTGGATGGCGTGACCAGGCCCGGCCGGGGTGGCCCGGCCCGGCCTGGGCGTGACCCGGCCCAGCCGGCGGGTCGGCTCGGCCGGTGATGGCCGAGCGGAGCGGGGGGTGCGCTGCCCCCGCGTGATAGAGTCGCGTCCCTGCATGGGGCCGCCCTTGCCAGCAAACGCGGCAGGCAGCCGTGTCCTGTCCTTCTCCAGTCCGGCGCGGTCGCGGGAAAGCTGGCCCGCCGCCGCGGCTTTAGCCACGACGGTTCTCCACGGCGGCGCGCCGGCGTGTTGCTCGGCGGACCACCGGATGAGTTCCAGTGGTCGGATAAACGCACCGTCTTCGCCAAAGTCCCTCCCGGGGTCCGTCCTTCACTGCGAGGAACTAACATCTCCCGTGCAGCTTGTTTTGTCGACGACCGCCATTTCTCACACCATGAATGAAAGGGGCGGTGGGTTCAGACTTGTTCATTGGTCCGCACCCACCACGTTAGCGGTTTTAAATACCTCCCAACAAAAGTTTAATCATATGCCGCGAGTATAAAACACAAAGATTAAATGAATCAAACACCTACCTCGTCGTAGTCATCGAACATGAGTTCTTTGCAGAATTGACCGTTGTGGAAGAAGAGGATCGTTGTGTCGTGGAAGGGGTGCCGCGTCGTCGCAGTACACGGTGTCGCGTCGACGATCTCTGAGGGTTAAAGAAAACACAGAGATTTAATTGCACCATTTAAACCCATGTTGAGGATAAAATCCACAAAGGAAATTAAAAGATCCGTAATCCCCTACCTCAATCGGTTGATGATAGAAGATTGTCGCGGGGAAGGATTGTCGCAGAAGAAACGTCGCGGAAGGAGGATCGTCGGCGTCGCGGTACACGGTGTCGCATCGTCGATCTCCAAGGGTTCGGCGTTCATCGTGTTCTTCACATTCTTCGCATTCTTCGCGAAGGAGGATGAAGAATGTAGAGTTTCTCCAAATCCTCTCAACAAGCCACCCACATGTGTTGGTCTTATTTTATTCTTATTCCAACAAACTAAAAACAAAGATAGAAAACAAACCATTAAATCGGTGAATTAATGGTAACGACTTAACTGCCCAATTAATAGGGGCGTTAAGAATTTGAGAAAACGCACCAGTTGACTTTCATTTAAAAGGGGTTTTCGCGGGTGCGTTAGATAGAGGAAACGAAACGGTGGGGCTCGTGCGGGCCCCACCTCAAAAATATCCTACCATGTGGGTAGGATATTTTGGGTTCCACCATATCCGTTGAACTTAGCTTAAGTGAAATAAAATAAATTTGTTGCACCAATTTATTTTATTTCTAAACTTAACCACAAAAACTAAAAACCACATCCAAGTAAACGAAAATCCGGAAAAGGCGTTTATAATAAAATACCGGCGCTACGATTTCATCGGTGCCCTCAGAATTCGATTTCGATCACCGGTTCAAAAGTTAGGAAAACCCGCTCATTCGTTCACTGAACTTACCCGAGCCAATCTTTGGAAAATGATTCCGGGAACACCGGGCCTCAGAATCAGGTGCCGTCAGAAACTGCGTTCTTGTAAAATTCCAAAGAAAATTAAGACGAAAAAAAATTCCTTGAATTTTACGGTTCATTACATCACTCCCACCTCAGTGATTTACGTCCCCGTAAAGATACATCATAAACTATTGAAAAAATGAGGGTACTGAGCATGCATCTGAGTCTCCCACTCCCAAGTGCTCTCTTGGAGGTTCACGTGATGTCATCTGATGTGCACTAGAGGAATAGACCGTACACTTAGGACCCACTCCAGTCAATCCTGGATCTCAACTGGGACCTCCAAAAAAGTCATCCCATCATCAACATCCAGCTCCCCATGGTCAATGATATGCGACAGGTCATGCACGTATCTCCTCAGCTGAGATACGTGGAAGACGTCATGCACCCGGTGCAACTGAGGTGGTAGAGCCAGGCGATAATCCACCTCGCCAATCCTGCTGAGGACCTGGAATAGTCCGATGAAGTGTGGAGACAACTTGCCTCCTCGGCCAAATCTCTGTAATCCACGTCGAGGTGAGACACGAAAGAAGAAGTGGTCACCATCCTCGAACTCTAGTGTCCTCCGCCTCCTGTCAACATAAGACTTCATCCGGCTCTGAGCTATCCGCATCCGTTCCTGGATGACCTGGACCTTCTCTGTCGTGGCTTGGACCATCTCTAGTCCCACAAGTGCTGACTCCCCAGGGTCTGTCCAGCACAAAGGAGATCTGCAAGGTCGGTCGTACAACGCCTCGTATCGTGCCATCCCAATGGTGGAGTGGTAGCTGTTGTTGTACGTGAACTCTACCAAGGGTAGGTTGTCCTCCCAGCTACATCCAAAGTCGAGGACACATGCACGGAGCATGTCCTCGAGGGTCTGAATGGTCTTCTCCGTCTGACCATCTGTCTGAGGGTGAAAGGTTGTGCTCATACGTAGTTGCATCCCGAATGCCTCCTACAACCCCTTCCAAAGCCGGGAAGTAAAGAGAGAATCTCGATCAAAGTTGATAGATGATGGTACACCGTGAAGTCGTAGAATCTTCTCAATGTAGAGACGTCCCAAGCTCTCCAATGATCCCTGCTCTCTGATGGGTAAGAAGTGAGCCGACATGGTGAGTCGGTTGACAATCACCCAAATGGAGTCGTGACCTCTGGAAGTGCGTGGAAGTCCAGTCACAACGTCCATAGATATCCCGTCCCACTTCTACTCTGGGACCTCCAAGGGATTTACCAATCCTGCTGGTACCTGATGCTCTGCCTTCACCTGCTGATAGGTGAGGTATTGAGAAACGAACTCTGCCACAGCCTTCTTCATGCCCGGCCACCAGTGCTATCGTCTGAGGTCCTGGTACATCTTCGCCACTCCAGCATGTACTTCCAAGGGAGAAGTGCGAAACTCTCTCATAACCTCCTCCCGGAAAGCAACTGGTACCAAGGTATGTCCTTTGAAAATTATGTCGTGCTTTACCCCAAAGGAGAAACCATCAGGTGCCTGTCCTGAGGATATCTCTGCACGCCGCGTCTCACAGTCAGCGTCCCCACACTGTGCCTCTCTGACCCGCTGTAGTAGAGGAGGGGTGACTATGAGAGACTGAAGGAAGGCTTCTCAATCTCTATCCACGAAGGATATCTGCAAAGCGGCTAGCTGCTCTGTTGCCTCCTCAAGTAGCTGAATGACCGTCCTCCTGCTGAGAGCATCGGCTACTACGTTCCCCTTCCTAGGAGTATAGACTATCTCAAAGTCGTAGTCCTAGAGGAACTTGAGCCATAGCCACTGTCTCAGGTTCAAGTCCTTCTGAGATAAGATGTTTCTGAGACTCTGATGGTCAGAAAAGATTGTAAAGCGATCGCCCATCAGGTCGTGCCGCCATGTCTTCAGAGTAAAGACCACTACTGCTAAATCCAAGTCATGGGCAGCATATTTCTGCTCATGCAGCTTCAACTAACATGATCCATAGGCGATCACCACCCTCTCCTGCATCAGGACACATCTGAGTCTGGTCCCTGATGCATCACAGTAGACTATGTACCCTACTCCCTCCTCTAGAGGCCTCAAGACAGGGCCACTGGTAAATCTCTATCTCAGCTCCTGGAATATCTGCTGATATCTTTCTGAACACACAAAGGGTTTCCCCTTCTTCATCAAAGCTGAGACTGGTGCCAAAACTCTGGAGAAGTCTGGAACAAATCTCCGATTGTATCCGGCTAGTCCCAAGAAACTTTGCACCTCTGTCACGCTCCTGGGTGGCTCCCAAGATAGCACTCCCTCGATCTTCGCAGGATCCACTGCAACTCCCGCCTTAGAGAAGACATTCCCCAAGAAGTGGATTTCACGTATCCAGAACTGAAACTTTAAGATATTTCCATAAAGCTGGTTCTCTCAGAGTGTGTCTAGTACAACTCGCAAGTGATAGGCGTGCTCCTTCTCAGTCATCGAGTATATCAAAATGTCGCCGATGAAGACCATGACAAATAGATCGATGTATGGATGAAATATCATGTTAATGAATCCCATGAACACTACTGGAGCATTGGTTATGCCGAATGGCATAACCAGGAACTCATAGTGTCCATACTGACATCTGAAGGTCGTCTTCTGCACATCCTCATCCCGAACACTGAGCTGATGATAGCCTGACCTGAGGACTATCTTTGAGAACCACCGTGCTCCCTTGAGCTGAACGAAGAGGTCATCATTCCTCGGTAGCGGATATTGGTTCCTCACTGTCTCATGTTTCTGGTGACGATAGTCGACAAAAAGTCGCAAGCTCTCGTCCACCTTCTTGGCGAACAATATCAGGGAAGCCCAGGGTGAAACATTGGGTCTAATGAAACTCTTTCCCTGAAAGTCCTCCAACTGTACCCATAGCTCTCGAAGCTCAGCAGGGCCATCCGATATGCTGGAGTGGATATCGGGGCTGTCCCGGGGTACAGATCAATATAAAATTCTACGTCTCTATGAGGAGGTAGTCCTAGAACTTCATCAGGGAAGACGTCTGCATACTGATCCACCACTACAAGAAATCTAGGACTCTGTACGTCAACTGCTCCTAGGATGAGGCTAGCCAACTGATGAGTGATGGGCTGTCCTCTCCTCTATGGATGTTCATCCTGTTCTGCGAAGGCTCCCTTCTCGCCAGTGAAGGTGAACTTGCTCCCGTCGGTGCGTACACATCGCACCATGAGCCTACTACAGTCAATCTATGAATGGACTATATATAACCAATCCATGACCAAGATTACGTCGTAAGGCCTCGACGTCACTACAAGAAGATCCCAGCCGAATCTCTCACCTCCTAGACTATTCTCACACTACCGGCACCAGTTCGTAATCGTCAAGTCTTCTCCCGTAAGAGTCTCTAGTCGTAAGGATTGAGCCAACGGCTCTGTCGGAATCTATGATCTCTGAACAAGGGCAAAAGCTATGAATGAATGACTCGCTCCTGTGTCTATAAGAACTACCGAAATGGTGGAATAGACACAGATAGTACCTCGAATCATCTCGGGCGCACCGTGGTTGTAGGCCTCTGCTGCCTGGAGGTGTGCCTATCTCTGCCCGCCAGCTCCCTGTAGTCAGGGTGGACCTCCTGGTGGTGGTGGTTGTAGAGCCTCAAAGCATCGCCCACCCCCTGCTGCTCGACCAGCTCCTCTGTCTCATCCGCCTGCTCCCTTCGGACTGCCACGGTCGACCCTCTGCCTCTGCCTGGGTGGCCCCTCAACCGTCTACTACTCCTCGGCACGGCGGGTTGTCCAGTCACGAGCCATGTGGCCCTGCCCGCCGCATGTGTAGCACTGCCTACCTCTCGAAAGACTGGTTTCGCACTGTGTGCCCCGCACTGCTGAGCCAGTGTCCTGAGGTCGTCTACCTGAGGGTCTGGTCTTCCTAGACCCATGATTCATCCTCCGACTTCCAGCTGCAGAAGACTCTACTACGTGCCCCCCCCCCCCCCCCCCGCGGTAGGTCTCGCTGCTGATGAAGGCTCAGCAAAGAAGCTGTCAATCAAAAGGGCTCGCTCCAGTACTCCTGACTGAGTCAGAATGCTGAAGGAGATCAGTGAAGATCTGATCACATGTCTCAATCCATGCTCAAAGGTCCGGGCCCGGAAGAATGGGTCATGTTCCATGTCTTTCGAGAAGCGCGAGAGATCGGTAAATCTCTCCGTGTACTGGGCGACCGTCAAGCTTCCCTATCGCAGCTGAAGAAGCTCCTGGATGTGCACCACACGGAGGGTGGATGGGATGAACTCTTAGAGAAAGAGGCTCTCAAAGTCCATCTAGAGAAGTGATGCCTCATCGTGCACCTGGATCATCAAGATCCACCATCGGACCGTGGCCGCGTGCAGTAGGCTCACTACGAGGATCACCATGAGGTCTGTTGGTGTCCTCCCTAACCTGAAAACTCTCACCACTGCCTCCAGCCAGTCCTCGGCTGCCTGGGGGTCCGTCTCCCCACGGAACCTGGGCGGTCGATGGCGCTGGAACTCATGCAGTGCACTAAGGCGACGTGCATCGTCAGCGGATGGGGCTGGAAGTATTGGTGGATCGGCGGGTAGAGGTACCGTCGGTGCCTCAGCTGTCAAAGGGCCCTGTACCGAGGCCTCGTCGCTCGGTGGGCTGTCGTCACGCTCAACTCTCGAAACCCTAGCTGGCTTCCGTCGTGGGTCCATCCTAAAAGGAAACAGGTGTGCCATGGTTAGAACAGTACACCTGGTGAGCTGACACAAAGTAATCACATAGAAAACATGAAACACACATGCAATCAATGTCTTCGTGCATTAAGTCGGAAATCAGAATCCAGGGTCCTTGTGTACGGATACGTCGGCCGCCGCACCAACACTGGACTCCCTGGACTGATAACCACACCCAATACGCTTATGACTATTTCTTCACATAGAAAAAGATCAGAGTCCCAAGTTTTGTGGTAGAACCAAACTCCTATGATACCAATTTGTCACGACCCGTCCTCGGGGCCCGTGCCGTGACTACCCCAAGCCCGCCTTCCATAGGCCAGGGGCAGGAGACTAGCACCAAGGCATAAATCCCGGTAAAAAGGGAAGGCATTGGCTTTCTAAAGTAAAGAAACACCACAGAGAAAGCAAGCAGTAGAAGCAAACACTAAGTAAACACTGAGTACAACAGTAAGTACAGAAAAGTAAGTGGGCCAGAATACAATCCCAAATTGAAAGTAAAGTACAAATGTAAAGGGAAAAAAACAACTGAATGTAAATCTGCAGCCTTGAGCCATCCACTAGAACTCCCACCTGAAGGGTGGGTACAGATAGCCTCCACAGCTCCTCGGGTTCAGATGTCTGCTCCAAGTACATCCCGCCCAGTGGTCCACCTCCAGGTAGCATCCTACTCCGCAAGCCTCAACCACGATCAGCGTTGTCCGTCGTCTACAACCAACACAATGTAGTGCGGGAAAAGCCAATGCAGAGGTGAGTATAAGCTACTCAATAGGGACCCCGAGACCCCCGAAGGTCTCCCAAAATCCACGAAGGATAAACCACAAAAGAAACATAAAATCACGAAGTAACATTTGACACTTCTTAGGTATATTCCCATACATATACATAAGTCATCCATTCAAGTTAGCTCCAATATCCGAGCCCAAGTACAACCGAGTCCACACAGGAAAGCAAAACGTAAATCCATACAGGATAGCACAACACAATCCACATAGAAAATCTAGATTCAGCCCACACGGGTATACTTCTTCGTATGACGATAGAGATGATCAGATATTGCCACTAATTCATCTAAGCCGTCGGACCCACAAAGGATCGATAGATAGTAACCCCGCAATGACCCACAAAGGATCTGACCCACAAAGGATCGATAGGTAACTAACCCCCGTAATGGCCAACAAAGTATCTGACCCACAAAGGATCGATATGTAACTAACCCTCTCAATGACCCACAAAAGATCTGACCCACAAAGGATCGATAGGTAACTAACCCCCACAAAGACCCACATAGGATCAGACCCACATAAGATCTGTAGGCGCTGGCCCACACAAAACCGCTGAGCGCTGACCCACACAACATCGGACCCACACAGGATCTGTTGCACCGATCCATGTAGGATCGTTGAGTGTTGTAGTCGTCACCATCCAATCCACTAAGAGTCTTTGTACAATCGTCGTCGTCGCAGTCGCAAATGCAGCCAGCTCTAGGGTTCCCGCACACGGAAATCTCGTTTGGGAGGGTCTGCTCCACGAGCCGAGAGTCTGATACGTCAACTGACACATAGTCCAAAGTTGATGTATCCAAAAGTTCCGTATCATCAACAGGAACTCAATGTCGCAGATAATGCGTCAAACAGACGCCCAGTCTGAGAGTTATTGGCTTTTTCGTTCTAGGGGCCCAGTTGGTGTTTAAGGAAAACCCAACCTGACCGTACTCCACATGCGTCCAAACCTCTGGAGGAGGAATCCAAAATATCCGTCTCACTAAGAAGAATCCATCAAAGTCGACGGCACGTCAATCGGACGTCCGGAGCTCAAGTTACGAGCGTTTCCTCTCTGAGGGCCCGGTTGGTTTCGTGTATGAACAAACCCGGCTGAAGCCAAATTATTTCGAAACCTTTAGTGCGATATGTAAAAACCACCGTCTCAGTCCAAGGATCGCATTTCCGCTGACGGTACGTCGATCGAAGGCCCGTAGCTCAAGTTATGGGCGACAGAACAAAAAGGTCTGAAAAAGGGGGTCTCGGCCCGAACCGACCCGGCCCAACCCCCCTGGTCGACCCGACCCGGGTCCGGGTCCGACCCGGATGGCGCGACCCGGACCGGCCACTGGGTCGGCTCGGCTGGTTAAGGCCGAGCAGAGCGGGGGGCGCGCTGCCCTCGCGTGATGAAGCCACGGCCCCGCGTGGGGCCGCCCTTTCCAGCGGACGCGGTAGCCAGCCGCGTCCTGTCCTTCGCCCGTCCCACGCGGTTTCGGGACGGCAGGCCCGCCATCGCGGCTTCAGCCATGACGGTTCTCGACGGTGGCGCGCCGGGCGCCACCACCTTCTGCCGCCGGCACTGCCGTGCCGGCATGGCGCACCATGGGGTTTCTCCGCGGACCACCGGATGAGTTCCGGTGGTCGAAAAAACGCGTCGTCTTCACCAATTCCCTCCCAGGGTCCGTCCTTCACTGTGCGGACCTCACATCACCCATGTGGCTTGTTTTGTTGACATCCTCCATTTCGCACACCAAGAACGAAAGGGTCGGTGGGTTTGGACTTGTTCATTGGTCTGCACCCACCGCGTTAGCGGTTTTAAATACCTCACAACAATAGTTTAATCATATGTTGCGAGTATAAAACCCAAATATTAAATGAATAAAACCCCTACCTCGTCGTAGTCATCGAACGTGAGTTCTTTGCGGAATTGACCATCACCGAAGAAGATGATCGTCGTGTCGCGGAAGGGGAGTCGCGTCGTCGCGGTACACGGCGTCGCGTCGACGATCTCGGAGGGTTAAAGAAAACACAGAGATTTAATTGCACCATTTAAACCCATGCGGAGGATAAAATATACAATGGAAATTAAAAGATCTGTAATCCCCTACCTTAATCGGTTGATTATCGAATATTGTCGTGGGTAAGGATCGTCACGGAAGAAACGTCGTGGAAGGAGGATTGTCGGCGTCGCGGTACACGCTGTCGCATCATCGATCTCTGAGGGTTCGGCGTTCTTCGCGTTCTTCACATTCTTTGTGTTCTTCGCGAAGGAGGATGAAGAACTTAGAGTTTCTCCAAATCCTCTCAACAAGCCACCAACATGTGTTGGTCTTATTTTATTCTTATGCCATCAAATGAAAAACAAAGTTAAGAAACGAACCATTAATTCGGTGAATTAATGGTAACGACTTAACTGCCCATTTAATAGGGGTGTTAAGAATTTAAGAAAACGCACCGGTTGACTTTCATTTAAAAGGGGTTTTCACGGGTGCGTTACATAGAGGAAATGAAATGGTGGGTCTCTTGAGGGCCCAACATCAAAAATATCCTACCAAGTGTGTAGGATATTTTGGGTTCCACCCTATCCGCTGAACTTAGCTTATGTGGCTTTAAGTGACTTAAGTGAAATAAAATATAGTTGCCGCACCACTTCATTTTATTTCTTAACATAACCCCAAAAACTAAAAACCACACCTGAGCATACAAAACTCCGGAAAAGGAATTTCTAAGAAACTACCAGCACTGCGATTTCATCGGTACCCTCGGAATTCGATTCCGTGCACAGGTTCAAAAGTTAAGAAAACCCGCTCATTCGTTCACTGAACATACCCGAGCCAAACTTCGGAAAATGATTCCAGGCACACCGGGCCTCGGAATCCGGTTCCTTCATAAACTGCGTTCTTGTTAAATTCCAAAAAAATTTAAGAAAATAAATTTCCTTGAATTTTACGGGTCTTTACAGAAGACCCATGCCTGAGGGGGATATCCAACATGATCCACAGATGCACACTTTTCTGGATCTAATGGGGGATGGCCCCACCTAAAAAGGTTCTATGCGGTGGCCCAATATGGTGAAGTGTGGAATTCCTCATAAATTTTTTCCTACCTTGTAACAGGGTGTGTATGACCAATGGGGATACAAACCCATGACAATCATACCAACAAAGAAATGATATACAGGATCTATAGCCATGTGGATAAGTATCTACATTTTTCTATTCACGATTCCAACTATGGGGAGAGGTTGGGGATATTTTTTTCAGTGGCCATGATAGATGAGTGGAATCACATGGGGTTAGAAACCCATATTTTGCTGAAGATTCACCAATGTCTCCTTTATATTCACACAGGGGAGGACCCTTTCAGATTCCTAGGTCCATTCAAATTACAATGGGGATGGGTCATAGCCCACTTTAGCTCCTATGTTTTATTAAATGGGGTCAAAGTTCATGAGGGATGGTTTCAACCATTTTTTCAGGTCATTTATGGTCTATATCCATTGTCCCTAAATTCTAGTGAGATCTTAAAGAGTATGAACCTATTCAAAGTGTTTTAATTATTCTATATGGAGATCCAACTACTTGTGCATTCACTAATTATCGCAAATGATATTAATATATATCATACATGACTGCCTTTATGGATTTTCTGTTAGCAACTTCAATTAAAAGTGATCGTATATGTGAGGCATGTGATCAATATAGATTTGTATGCCAGTTCAAGTGCCTGTAGAGCATAATGGTATCTCCTCTAGTTCATTCTGGTCATAGAGGCACTAGATGGTGTCCTGATAGTGGCCCTATAACTATGGATGCCTACAATGATGGGTATGACTCGAGTGGTAATCAATCTTCTTATTTTGAGATCATACAATTGATTAACCTCATGGTATAATGAGTCATAGAATTCATTATATCATTATGGAGTGTTAAAAAAATATTTTCCTCATGTTTGGGTTGCAACAACCATTGGGTGTGGGAAGTTAGGTAGAAAGGAAATGCTCCCTCCTAAAGGTTCTTTATATCCTCTAGAAGAAATGGATGATGAGGTCCCTAGTTCACACAAATGAAACCACTCATAGTATAATCCTCTAGTAAATATCAAAAGGGATACACACGCTAATGTTGAACCTAGGCGATCTAGTCTTTCTCAACAAGAAGAGACCCATACACCATTTTCTAATTTTCAATTGTGACAGAATGATTTAGTTGCCCATCATACCAAGGATTTTCCTATCAGCTTCATAGTAGGATGAAATATCCTTGGAGTATGTGTGAGTAGAGGTTGTGGAATTTCAGAAGGAAATTCCCTATGATGTTGAGGACGTATGGTTTCTCCTTCATTCTAGGTGGAAGATTCCATAAATTGGATATATTCGAGCCCTAACCAATTATTTCTTTGAAGATGATCATAAGGACGTGGAAATATATATCTCGGAACTGGAGATGATTATTTATGAAGTTAACAACTAGATTCCTTCCTTGAGGTAGGTGGAGGTTATGTTGAAATGGGGGACATTGAAAGGTTTGACCACCTATCATCTAAACATTGGGAGGACAATATCAATCTTAGGAATGTAAGTTCTCTTTCACATTTTCCATATTTTGTTCTTTATTTATTTTATTTCAATCAAAGTATAATTTCTAAAGAGAATTCCACTCAGTTTTTTAGTGGAAAAGGGGAAATCCCCTGAGTTCCCATCACTGAGGTATTGCCTTAATGGTACCCCACATGGAACTGACAAATTGGATCCTGAATCGTGAGAGCTATCCTCAGGCCAGCAGATGACAGAGAGTGAGATGAAAGGAGAATCTCTAATACCACCTGTAATACCTATTTTTGTGAAGGTGAGTTCAATACTACCTTAATCCAAAAAATAAATAATGTAAGAGATTAATTTCATTGGATAACCACATCGTTAGTGATGGAAAAACCTCCTGGAATCATTTATTTTTTATTTATCATGAAAAAATGTTTAATCGTGTATGTGGTTACAAAATCACCTTATCTCTCCTCCCTCGAGGGGTTTGGTGATGTGCCTATGATAACTGAGGATGATGCTCTAGACAATACAAGGATCCATGCAGGGGAGTAAAAACATTTGAGAGGTACTTTTTAGGTGTTGATCCTCATTATCTTCTCCTCTCACTGTAGTGAGGGAGGGAAATCCTTGTATTATCATGTGTACATCATAAGGTTTCTTATGTTGACTACTAAATTTCATTCCATTTCATTTTTCATATTCATCTCATAAACTGGAGGACCCAACGATGGCTAGTGTTGACCATGTGGTTGTCTCTATGAATATTGCTCATGGTCTCAGGTCATTAGAGGAGGGTGTTGGGCTAGGTCTCGATCCCAATGTTCCATGTTTTCCCACGGGTGAGACTACCATGGGGATTTGTACATTAATATATTATATAAGAAATCATGACATGAAATTTGAATACATAATATAGAATATTAATATTCACACCACTTTCAATGTGTTTGAGGAATTTAATAAGGAATTGGATGGATGTGAGTCTTTATTTTCATGCAACCAAATTTTATGACTAATGTTTTAATCAAGTCTGCGTGAATTGATTAGACTAGATTACAGAAATTTTTGCAATGGATATGGGTCAACATGGAATAGATTCTCATCCATCTCCCAATACTAAGTGAGTACTGACACAAGGTAATCCTAATGTAGGGAATCTCAATGATTATCCCTTGGTGGTCCTCAAGTAGCCTCAGTAGAATTGCCCTATTAAAGAGATTCTTTCCCAAACAACTAAGGTTCAGAATGTTAAGGAGGAATCTACACACGAAACATAATGGGTGAGTGTCACCGGCTTCATTTAAAAGCTCCTAATTCTTCTACTATTTATCCTTTTGAGTCTAGGAATGATCCTTATCGATTATCTAGTGCTACCAACTTCTGCGTCCAGGCCTGAGGGAGGATCTTCCATGCCAATTCAGAAAACATCAAAAAATGACTCCATTATTATCTTACTGGGAGTGGGGATGGGTTCCACAATTAGTGAAATAATCCTAGAATACATTTATCTTTGTGAAATTGATTCTATGTCAGATTTGGATACACAAAATACTATTAAAACCAATCGTTGTGCCTTCTAAGAAGAAATTTTAAATATAATATCTGAGATGTCCCTTGAAGACCTAACCAGGTGAAACCATCGACTTACAATATTTTTTGGCATGCTAGAATAAGGTGGGTGTTATTATTGTATGATGCATACCTCTATAAAGGATATTATCCACCAATAGGAGAAAGAACATTAGATATAATAACACCTCATCAAAGAAAGGATGCTCATTAACACGTATGATCTCTAAGACACATTATCCCAGGAGAAGGACAAAAATGGAAAAACATCGATAAAATGTAGGAAATGAATTAATGATAAGGCTATCCAAATATAATTTCTATATAAATAAATAGATGATAAGGGATCTTTTAAAACATTCTCATTTACTAGATAGAGCTCAAATTGGAGGGGGGTGGGGGTAACTGTCATTGTGAATGCAGTGAAAGAACATCGCCTAGCATAAAATATTGAGGATGTTTATCTTACCATGTTTCAAAAAGATGTTAATGGGGACTGGGAGGATGCCCATAAAATTAATAGTAAGGGTGATGGAATTTTGTAAAATATCAAATAGACACACCAATTTGTGGAAGCACATATGATTGTTTTCTTACCACATAAATTAAAAGGATCTTTTTCTGACCACTTATGTCTTCCTCCCTGTTATTATTTTGTAATTTTAACATAATATTGAAGATGTTTTTAATTTCAAGAAATAATTGATTCAATGTGGCAGAACCACAATGATATTTATAGGGAGACTATATAATTATTTCCTTGTCCTTCGGATATTGATACCAATGTTCGACTATTTCTAGGGCCATTTGGAAAACACTATTTTCCTTGTGAATCATTTTTACCACCATAGTTTTTTCACTATGTCTATGATGAGAGGAATGAGATGGAGAGACTCGTATTTTTCTTAGGAATCCCCGTATAGCTTTTCTACCTAACTTGTTTCATTCCTTTTATATTTTCATTGCTCTATTTTTCAATAATCCTTGCTGAGCATAGGCCTAGAAAGTTGAGACTTGACTTTTACCTAGGGTTCCCATTACAGGTTTTCAATGTGGTGATTATTATGTCTCTTTTTGTGGGATTTTTAAATTCATTCAACCCAGACATATGTTACTAGTGTTTTAAGTTGAACATATTTGACCAAGAAATTTGGAATGATGGACCAAACATGGATTATTAGCCAAGAATGTTCTAAAATTCTTCTAATACCCTAAGGATGATTTTGAGTCACGATTTCATGATTTCCAGATTTCAAACATGATGTGATACAATTATATAGGGAATAGTCATTGTTCAAATTTGAAACTTATTTTTTAACACAATATTCAAAGAGATTTGGGGAATAATGGAGGTCACTCCAAAGGATAAATATTTTTCTTTTTGAAAAACACTTTTGAGGGTGACTTTATGCAAATACAACTAGGGTGTCTTACTATATAGTAATATCATTGAATCCTCTAGATAGTAGGTAATATTGGTGGGAATCTTATGTGAAGTCTATTGCGGCATGTTAATGCAAATTCAGACAAAGGTATTCTTATGAATTATGACATTCTATTTTCAATAGCTGGGAGATTATTGATGATCTAAATGTCTCATGACCACAAGGGGTGGTTTTTCAAGAAAGGGTTCTTGATAATGAAGGGGGAATTTGTATTGTTATTTTCTATGAATGGAAAACTACTCCTACACGAATTTTTCTATTTCAATGGAGGGTACATTTTATTAAATGAATAACGTCAAGGGTGAATTCCCCTTTCTGACAAAGGTTGAAACATCATGTAGTTTAATTTCTTGTGACATAGATATGGATCGTACATTTTAACATCTTACGATGAGGATTTTATTTTCACAGTTTAACATATTGTCACTATGATGTTTTTTTATGAAGTTTAATTTCATACAGTAATGACACTAACGATATAATTTAAGGTCCTTTTTCTCCAACTAAAAGGAAAATTATTCTCTCTTTTATGGTAATCTGTCCAGAAATGTGCCATCATTTAATAAATAATGGGGAAAGGCTCTAAGTTATAATATGATGGTATCTAGATCCGAAGATTTATATGGGGTAAAGAGATTATGGATATATAGAGGGTATCTCTTGAGGATGAATGTACCACTAGTTGAAAAAATCATATTTTGGGTTACATTTTGAAAAGCTAAGTAGGGAGTGTTAATGTATTGTAAAAAGGTATAATCATTCACCGAAAACAAAATTGTATGGGAAACTTATGAAAATCCAATGGGAGTGTGTTACTACATATTCAAATAATGTATTTCTTAGTAATTTCAAAATTCTAATACCAATGGGTAGAGGATGTTTATGGAGATTGGGATTTCCCTGGACATTGAGTTTGGTTTTTGGAAATAAAATCCATGAATATGGGAGGAGTATTTCAAGTCAAAATTATCCAAGAATGGGGAATCAGTTTCCTAAAATGGTCAGAAACAACAGAAATAATATGGTGCATTTAGTTTTAGGTCATACAACTAAGACCATTGATTCATGGAAATGATGAGTAATATGAGGCCTACTAGACCAATAATTTTCAACCATACTTTAGACTTGAGGGATAAAATTTTAAATTAGGGTTTTGGGGTTCTTCAATTGAAGTAAATTATTGGGTACAAATTTATGAGAGATAACCCTGCACCAGGGTCAAATGGTGGGTTCTTGCATGATTTCTTCAGGTCTCATAGATATAGAAGAGGCTTCTCCAATGGATGAATGTATCTCTGGTCGATAACATTTTTGGTGGGATACATTATGAAAAGAAACCTATATATTGTTACATCATATTAAAATAGTGTAATACTTTGTATGAAAGACCCTTTTTGTGGGAAACTTATGAAAATAAAACTCGAGTATTTTACAGCATAGTCAGACAAAGGAATTCTTAGGTATCATACATTAAATTACAAGTAGCTGGAGAAAGATTATGAAGATTATAAAGGGTCCAATATTCAGAGTACAACATGTGGAAGGAATTTTATTGATCAAAAATTAAGAAAATGGACTGATATTGACCATGATGTATATAGCCCTCGCTTATATCTAACTCATGTGAAGGAGGGGACATATCAGTTTCCTTGAGGGAACCCTGAATGACAGAACCCAAATTAAGTGATCCAACATTGATATTTATTTTTATGTAGGATAGGGTTACATTCAACTTAACCCATGTATGGGATTATTACATTATGTCTAGGTGTACCTATATATCAATGGCATGAGAATCGACCCACATGTTGTTCTATAAAAAATCATGCAGTTTAGTGTCATTCAGTGAGGTAATCATCAAAATAGTTTATAGTCATGTGGTAAGGAATACATGTATTCCTTTTAAGGTCTTCAAAATAGGACAATGATAAACTCAATGTGAATTGATATTCCTTACTTATGTATAGAACTTTTTTACCAAAAATCATAATCGCATGTGATCTATGCTCATTGTGAGAAACAAGGGGTGGAAAAGGATTCTTCTAACCCATAAATGAGATACAATTGAGTAGGTGGGGTGGCATACCACCTAGCTCTACAATCATTGTTTCACCATGTACATTATGTCTCTTATGTGTCATTGCTAAGGAGGTATGTGCCTTATCCATTGCATGTCATCGACGGGGGTGTGATGGACATTAACGATGAAGAGAATCGTTCAAGTACCTAGTATAGATCAATGATTGGTAGGGAAGGAAACTTTAGGGGTGAAAGATTACCTTGGTGTGTGACTAGTTTCATCATGAGAATGTCCAGGAAAGCATGTGATAGAGGGAGGATTAAATCCATGTGTAGTACCCACACATTTTCATTAAAGTCCTTCGTGTTGGATTTTGAGGAGGTAAATCCATAAGGTGAGTAGAATGTAATCTCCCATATTTCCTATGTAATATTTTAATATATTATGTGGAATTAATTTGAGACCAGAAACTGAGACAGCGTGCAAATGTGCCTGTAATAAATGTCTATCATAAATATAACTTTTATATAGAAAATGTGAATGGTCTTCCTAAAAAAAGTATAATAACTTATAAATAGGTTTCTAAATCAAAAAAATATGGCCACCATTGCATTAATATAATCATTTTAACCATACAAGAGGCCTAACAATGGATGCCACAGGTTGGTTACAAAAGTTAATTTTTGCGAATTTAAAGGATAAAAGAATTTTACGAATTATTTTATTTGTAAAAATTACAACACAACATAGCGACGTTACGCTATGACATAGATACTCTAACAGGCTATACGAAAACGCTGCACAACATGTTTTCTTTAATTAATAACAGGCAGGGACTCATGGGTTACTCACAACCCTAGATAATTCTTAGGATCTCTAGAGAGAACCCTATGGATTCCCTCTACGGTGAACGGTGATGGCAGATGATATTATGGACCATTACACCAGTGAATTGGATTATCTTGATGACGCGATGATCCTTCATCAATGATCAATAACAACCCATAGGTTTGGTGTTTGATTTCAATTTTATTTTCCACTTTCTTGAATTAAACGACGAATGAAGAGAAACCCACGAACAGGTTGACCCACGGATCGCTCATTCTCACATGAAGGATTTATTTTTAATTAATTATTTTGAGGATGAATATGATTATTTTATCAATTTTTATTTCTTGATTCTTCTTATTGAATGAATTGAGGTCGGAATGAGAAAATGTCCAAGGTTTGTCCCTTGGGCATTATTTTTCTATTTTCACGTCCTTTTGTTCTTTATGTTATTCATGTTCATCACGCGAATATGAACGAGGATTCATTGCATGCCTGTTTCATGGTACGTTGATCCAAAAATGGATATCCTTCGTCCTGGAACCCTAGTGGAGGTGCGATGACAATATCGATGGTTAGATCAACTCGGTTTGGAATAAATTGTTCTTCAAGGTTCTTTATATGGACGATCTGGAAGGGGTTTCAGAGCTGATTAAAGGCCCAAATAATACTATTTTCTCTTGATAGTTTTGAGATGACCTTGAATCATTATTTTCGAGGTGAAAAACCACTGAATAGAAGATTTTGATGATTAGAAGAGGCGTGCAGAGGAAGATGGTGTTTCTAGATAATCTTGATCAATTGCATGTGTACTCCATGTTACATGGTGTCTACTTCATGTTACATGGTGTGTATCCCCCCAATGGTTGGCGTATAGTGTTTCGGAAGGCATAAATGTGTCACACGACATGTGACCCTCATCACACAACAAGTGGACCCTTCCTTAAGGATTGGCATGTATTTTGGGAGTTACATGGACAAGTGGACTACACATATTGTAGACACGGTGTATACTCCATAACTTGTTTTGGTTATACATCTATGTGAGAATTAGAGTGTACCTCAATTGATACATAGACATGGGGTGGAGTAAAATGCATTTACTCCACCACACCACTAGACCGAGCCGAATACGTGGGTTACCCCTTGTACTAGTACATGGGTTGGTAGACATAGGTTGAAGTCGGGTATGGGAACCTGGCTAGCTTAGACGGAGTTGACCCAAATACATGGACACGATGTGTTTTTTTCTTACACACCATGTATACCATCTTCTACACATTTTTCTCTTCAACACGAGCCATCGTACATGGGAAGTACGCAGCGTTAGAGAACATGGAGTGTTTTCGGTCTATAAGCCGTGTAATTTCCTATACATGGATTGATCTCCTGGACCACTATTCCTTGGGAAAGATTAATTTGGGTTAGTTCCCCTTTTCTTGTTCCCCTAAATTCTAGAGATATCATTTCCTATCCATATGAGGATGACTCCCTTCAGTAGGACTTTTCCTGGATAGGATCAGAATCCCTCTAAGAGGCCCGGAGCGATATCCTATATCCATTCTTGACAATAGGTAGATTCTAGTATCATCATGACCCATTCTAATTTAATGTTGATAATTTACTTAGTAGGTGAATCCATATGGGTCGCGGTATCACCCAAATGGCTCTAGCAGTGATCCTCATCGATGTATCGTGATCTTTAACCCCCTCAAGTTTGTGTTCTCCCAGAATGAGGGCATTGTGATCTTCTAAACTCCAGAGTGAGATCTCCCAGAATGATTCTACATGTCTGCTCTATCATTATATCTATTAGCATATATATCACTCCTAGAATTTTCCAATGAATAGTACATTTCAAATAGACATCATTAGTTTCATCAGACTTAGGATTGAGTTCTCTTATATAAGTTCTTTGTTGAATATCCAGACAGAATCCTTAGCATTGGTATACTGTAGTTACGACTTACCACTAAGCCACAGGTATGAATTTTAGTATATATAGATATCCTTTTTATATTTTATATGGACATATAATTTTATAGTGATAACTATACCATTTCTTTGTGTTCTAATTTGTGTTTCCGGGGTGTCCTACTAAGTATTCTTATAGTCACCCCTGCATGGGCCTTACCTGCAGCTGTTGTGTCTTGTGAAGATAAGCTACTATTGACAGAGACCTAGGTGGAAGATGATCAGTACTAGGTGGTGCATCATGAGTTCATACAGACCAAGGATTTCCTCTAACTACAGGTAGTAGTCCTAGTTCCTTTTATATATGGGTTGTTCTTTTAGTTTATAGAGTTTTTTTAGAAAACTTGTATTCTGCCCTATTTTACATAGTGTACATTACTTTCTGTTATACTCTGTTCATTTGGTTTTAGTGTAAGAATGCATTTGTTCTTATGTGTTTTACATTTCCTCTTTTATGGGCTTGGAGATGTGTTCGTGTGTATAGTTACTAAGGAAATACCTACCATGTTAGTGATATGCCTGCTCGGTGCTAGTCACCAGCCCCTAGTCTATTGGGAGCAGTCTTGGGGAGTCGCGCCATGGGCCCCAATGGGATGTGTTGTGACATTTTATGAAGATAATCATAAAATAAAGTAATGTTTATTATATACACTACACAATAAAATCACTAGGTGAATATTATATCTGACTCATAGAAATAAAATGTGAGATAAGAAACATGTACCTAGAGTACAGACATTCCCTTTATGTACATTAACTCTTATATAATAAATTTTATCAATTATTTAATATCTTGATGATTTTTTAATGTTTAATAAATCATTCATAAATATATATTTTATTTATTTTATAAATATATTAAAATTATTATCCAATTATGTCCACTTTATGTATTCTGATGATGTTCAGTTCATTGTTTGCAAATAGATTCTCTCTATTGATCATGGTCATAGTGGAAATTGTTACATTATATATAGGTTAAAACTAAATATATAGTTATAATTATTATATATAATTTATACTTTCAAAACCAATAATGAATGTTGGTTATGAAAAATTATATATGATATAATCACTAATATGGTAGGTTGTACATATGCATTATTAACGTTTTCATTTTTCAACGATCTTCATGGAAAGAAGTTATATATTATGTTATCATACAACAGTAATATTATCATTAATACCATATTATTTATATTAATATAATTATATATATCATCCATGTGATGTATTGGGGAATAAATTTATCACATCACTTCGTGAAGGAAGTAGTACACAAATATGCATAAACAAAGATACCATTTTCTAGTTAGTGGAACGACAAGATAGAAAATACTATATTAGAATTTCTTACATAAAAATAATTCATTAATATTATATTTATTTAATTTATATTATGTATATTCATTAACACTATCCTTTCTACCTTCTATGAAAATCATTAGTGAAAAATTAATAACATCGCTTCTTGAGGCGGTAGTTCGATGTACACACAACAAAAGTTATTGTATCCCACATTGAAGGGAATATAAGAAGGTATGTGTGAAAAAATAATTCAAAAAATATATTTATGTCAAAAACATAAAATATATTCTTTAATTACATCATTATAAATAACTGTGATATAAGATGATGGAAAACAAATTACATTGGATTAGGAGGCAGTAGTCCTCCACACACACGAACGATGGTTTTCGTTTCATATTTTTTGGAAGGGGAGGATGAATTAGGAAATTTAAATAAAATAATAAATTATATTCATATGGTAGATACTAGTGATTTTATATTGTTTTTAAAATGATATTAATGAAGCTGTTATTAAAAGAAGTAATAAAAACGGTTTTAGTGAAGACAATTACCCCTTTGAATAATTCCTATTGGGTCTCTTATTAATGACCCTAGGGATGGCCTTTTTTTATTACAAAACTATCTATAACAAGTATAATTATGTTGGAGAAGGATCATGGTAGGGTTTTGTGGATCGAAATTACATTGGAGTTGTGTTGAAGTTAGGGATGAAGGTTCCCTTTTACGATGGAGGAGGGGGTGAAATTTTTATTAATACACAAAACTATTGAATAATGGGATGTCACTCTCACCCCACATGATTCCAGAAATATTATTAAAGTATTAAGGGATGATATTGTTGTTCCAATCTTCTAGAACAAAAAATTATTTTGAAAAACCTTTCTCCTTAAATTTTTGGTTTCTTTACATTTACCTTTTTAGTATCACTACGGTAACTAGCCATTTATCAAGATAATTTCTCTTTTAACAATAAATATAAAATGATAAATAAAAAATAATTTATACCGAATAGTTCTAAAAATTAAAAAAATTTAAAAAAAAATCTCATTTGGGCACTATTTATATATTATGACATTAAAAACATAAAGAAAAAAAGTGTAGTTGAAATATTTTTTATCACACATGTATATAATGTTTTATTTATCTAAAAACTAATGGAATTAAATACTTGATTTCAATATATATTACTTTGATTATATTTATTATCATTAATTTGATTATTCTATTTTTTATAAAATTTATTGTTTATGTTGGTTAATCATTAAATATAATTATATATTTACTATAAATTTGAAATAAATTACAATCATGAAATTAATGTTATCTTTCTCAAAAAATAAATCTATTTTCACTCACATATTTATTTTTACCCTACATAAATACTAAATTCATATTTTGAAGCAAGAAGGTGATATTTCTCCTTTTGCATTAATTATACTATTAAACTAGTCAAATTCATGGAAAAGAATCCCAAAATCACATAAAATATATTGTAATGTTATTTGGAAATAAATAATTCTAGAATATAAAAATTAGAATTGTGTTTCGGTCATTTTAACTACTATCTTTTTAGTTTAACCATCCACAAAACCGGTTTATCCTTTAAAATAGTAAAAATATTAGAAAATTATTGAATATTCATTTAAAATATATATATATATATAATTATTATAAAATTATTATATAATTTAAGTTATCATGATTCCAAATATGGAATTCATTTCACCAAATTCAATTAACAGATGTTGTAAAATTTAATATAAAATAAAACCAATAGAAGAAATGAAAATTAAATTTTTCATGAAATGTATTATTAATGAAAATTATGATTTTATATAAACTCTATGACTAATTATAATAATTATTTTAATTTAAATTATATATAAATATTTATATTATTTACATTTCAATTTCGTCATCCTTCATTATGCCTTATTTTAATTAACTAAAATGGGGAAATATGATGCCCTCTAATACAGCTTTTTGAAAAAAAACCCATTTTAAACCCAAATATAAATTTGGGTGGAAATAAATAATAATGATGATTAAGATATAATTAATTTTATTAAATTTTACTATCTAATACTTATGGTACAATATATCAATTTAAAATAACAGCTGGATTTTTAAATTTCTTAAATTATTGGAAATAAATGAAATTTAAAAAATATATGTTTTTCACATTTTATTGAAAAATCATAATTTTTCAAAAAAACCTAAAATTATCTTGAAATTAATTTCAATATTTACTCATAAAAATAAATAAATGACTTTTTTATGAATTGTTTTGATGAAAAGAATTAGTTAACTAAAATTTGATTAATTATCTACTATATATTTATCTGTAAATATCCATTTTGTACGAAATATATATATATATATACATATCATAAATTATTTATTACAATTATTACCCAAAAAATATAATGTATATGATATAAAATTAGAATTTAGAATAAAAATAGTTTTTTCTTATTTAAGAAATTTTTCTTGAGTATTGAATACTATCATGAATAGGTTATAGTTTTACATCTTGGGTTATTTAACCCCCCCTGAAAATAAATTTTGTCCTTGCAAATCGAATTTGGCCTTGATAATTAATTATTGGAAATTCTAAAATATGATTATAGAGAATCCAATATTTATGATGGAGTAATAAAACATTCTCATAATAATATTGAAAGGGAAATACAAAGGTATCTCAAAGAACCCAAAATTATTTTTCCAAATAAATATAACATTGGTGTAAATTGATACAATGATTTGGAAAAAAGTTCCACTAAGGAGGTAACATTGTATTTGTTTTATGAGAGAAGAGACCATCAATTTAATGAATAAAATTTTTATTTTATTACCCTTTTCCTTAAGTTGAGTAATTACTTTATCGTATTGAAAAATAGCACATGTAATATTATTTAAGATTATTTTTTTAACCTTCAGTAAAATTCAACCAAAATCACAAATTTTTCTCAAAAAATATGTATTCAAGAAGAATTTTTCATTACTGAACCACTAATATCAACTACTAATAGATAATGTAATTCAGGAAAAACAATAACAATATATTCAACCTGTATTTATAGATAATGTAATACCAAAATGGTTATAACTAGGTATGATAATTTCCAAAATGAATTAACCTTTATATCCTTAATATCTGAATTTCAATAGTAATACAAAAATTTTAAACTAATTATTTTGATAAGTAAATATGTATAAAATGCAAAGAAATATTCTTGTAAATTAATTAAACAAAAATATTAAAAGTTTTTGATCACAAATTATTCTAATTTAGATTTACCATTTGTCAATAAATAACAAAAAAATTATTTAATGTCTGATGTAATAAATGTTTTTCCATAATCATATAATATTACTCAAAATGTAATAAACCATAATTACCTCAAAATAATTATTTGGAGAAACCGTAAAATAATCCAATACCATTAAAGTTGTTTACAAAAAATAAAATGGTTTTCATCCTCAAATAATACATCACAATGAACCTTAGGGTTACAAATACATTAAACCAATTAAACATCCCCAAAAATTATATTAATCATTAAATCCATCAGTTAAAATCCCATTAGGTTTTCTGAGACATTGATCTTATCAATTAACATATAATTATAAACCCATGATGGAATACATATCTCTTAAGATAACCTCACATTAGTCCCTCATAATCTCTATTATTGTGTAATCAACTCCATGGATATCAACTATAACATCAATGAACCCGCCCTCCCGGGTCTGATGATAAAGCACATATCATTATATTTATGGTTTTCATACTAATTAAGGTGATCCATTTTTCTCCATAAAATGCATAAATCATAAAAATAAAATATTTATTACATATATACCCAAGGATATTTGGATTTATAGTTTTATAGAATTAGGAAATACTCATACATAAACAACATTCCTGAATTCCATAGAGTATTTTTCCACCGTATAAATATTTTAATATTAAGTATTAGGTCAAGATCATCATCTATATGAATCCATTATAGACATAATTCATTTATCATCATTTTCTATAACCTCGGGAAAATGGAAACACAATAATGGTGACCTCAAATGCTCAGTGAGGGAAAACATAAGCAATAGTAACAGATTTTATTAGTGAGAAAAAGATGATGGTAAGGGTATGATGATATATTCAAATTAAATGAGAAAAAATTGAGAGAAACGAAACCCATAAATACTTGGACCATCGATAAGAAAACATGGAATATGTATTTCGAAAATAAAAGAGTCATCATAATTAATATTTAGAATCTATTTGATGTAAATATAGAATATATTAACCATTAAAACCACATTTCAAGGATAAATAATTTGTATTGGTATCCTCTGAAATTATTTTCATTTCACTCTTAATAATGGAATGAATAGTATGGACATCTTTTTTCTCTCGAGTGCCAAATGCAATGGTGTTGTATCATTGAACCATCCATCATTGGAATATAGAAGAACTGACTGTCCTTTTATTATAGATCCACCTATAATTGGTTTATCATAGAAACACTCATAATTGGTTAATAAGATAAATACCCATCCATTGTATATAATATAACCAACAATCATCATAAAAAATTTCAAATAACAGTTTCATCAATAATGTATATAGAGCCTTCATTTCAACAAAAACACATATAATCAACTTTTATTCTCTTCGTACTAGGATTAACCAGTTGAAAATAAATAGGATCACATTAAAAAAAATTAAAATATAAATTTATGGTTAAAAGTGTGATTAAAAGTTTAGTTTATGTTTTTTCAAAAAATTTATATAAAACATGGACTTGGAATTAAAAGGATTTGTATGTGAGGAATGAAATTAATTCAATATATTTTGAAAAAAAAATCATAAAATAAGTTATCTACTAATGAGTGGAGAATAATACTACTACATAAAAATATCATGGGTAAATATATGGGGATAAAATGAAATTGTTTTATTATAAACTTATAATATATTTTCCTTTTATGGATATTTATGTGAAATATACCAATTTAATAGCAGATTGTAACAGAAAGCATTTTCCACTTTAGAACTATTCAATCATACACCCCATGAAATGATTACATAAAATTATATATTTAATATAATTAAAAATTGAGATTTATGATATAACGTGTCAATGGGGTAGTAGATAAACCTCTTAAAAGAATATATATGTATAACATGTATG
This sequence comes from Viscum album, assembly GCA_963277665.1. Lineage (NCBI taxonomy): Eukaryota > Viridiplantae > Streptophyta > Magnoliopsida > Santalales > Viscaceae > Viscum > Viscum album. Next base: position 1,831,016,018 of record OY728165.1, read on the forward strand.
TTCCAAATAAGATAATTTGAGATGAGAGACCCATACAACTATCAAAATTTTGATGTAATTTTTAATCAATAAATTGATTGTGTGTAACCAATTTAAATGAACATGAAATTGTATGTAATATAAAATAAGATGATGAGATGTAATTACATACACAATAAAGTAATACTAATGAAAATAAATAGGTAATAAAAATCCAAGAAAACAAAATGATTTATTTAATTCCTTAACAATTGGTGTCTTTCAAGTCTACTCGCCTTGGAAAAAATAGGTCAAAATAAAACATTAATTAAATATATATATATATATTATTTATAATATTACAATTATAATTAACATTTTATGCATCATATACAATATATTAGGATCATAACATTAAAATATTCCTCGATGAAGGAAATTTGGTATGATGCCTGTTATTACTTTCTAAATCTCTAGATCAAATCATAATTAAATAGAAAACCTTAAATGGATTCATAAAAACCAATAATTTTCATGAAATTAATCATAAAATACATTAATGGTAATTAAATAAAAAAACATCAAAATAAGTGGTGAATTTTTTTTGTCTCTCAGAATTAAAAAGTAAGATAAGTAACCCTTACCACGATTTCAGAATTTCCCTATACGTCCTTCCACGTGTGTATAATAATCTTATATAAATTACATGGTTAATTTGTAAAGTTTTCTATGCTTAATGTTGCATACATAAATCATTTAATTTATTTATCTTAACTTCTTATTTGAATACATAATATTTTATGTCCATATTGTGGGTTTTAAGGATATTCGGTTAATTTTATCAAAATGGATTTAGTGTGTTGATTATTGTCAATGTATACATTTTCACATTAACTAATGAATAATAATAATTAATTATTAATCATTTTTAAACATAAATTATACATTTACATAATATAATAAATAATTGTTATGAAAAATGATCTTTGTTATAGACATTGAGACGATAGGTCATACCTATGAGTGAGTAATGTTTCCATTTTTCAACGATCATTATGGAAAGATAGTAAGTGTAATTTTATCTATAAAAAATGATCATAATAACATTAATATAATATTTTTTCTTTTAATATATTAATATATACCATACATCTAATGTGGTGAAAACAAATTATCTCATATTTTCATGAAGGTGGTTGTTTATACGAACACATGAATGACTTTTTCATTTTTTAGTTAGTGGAATGGTATGAGAAAATGATTTTTATCACTTAATAAAGATAAATATTTCAAAAATATTATACTTATATTATATATATAACATATATTTATAAGCTTTATCATTTTTCCCATCCATTAAACTCGTTAGTGAAAAACAAATCTATCACTTTGTGAAGAGGTAGTCCTCAATGAAATATAACGACGTTATTGTACCCCAATCGAGTGGAAACAAAGAATTTATATTTTATATTTTTAAAAATATGTATTATAATGTTAAAAAAATAATATATAATCATAGGATACATAAATAAAAACATATATGATTAGCAACGACTAAAAATAAATTTAATCGGTATGTGAGGTGGTAGTCTGTCGTACAAATTAATAATGGTTTTGTTTCCCTTTTGATGGAATATGAGGTTGATGTGGGTTATTTAATTAACATAATAAAATATTAGTATATTATATATATTTTTGTTACTATATTTTAATTCATTTTAATTTAATTAATGTGTTAAGATAATATGATAAAAAGAGTTTAATAAATACAATTACCTTCACTTTGAATAATGCACATTGCATCTCTTTTTAATGACATAAGGTTTAGTGTTTTTAGAAAATCAGAAGATCTAAATATTTTATAAGGATTTTGGGGATGTAATTTGGAAGCTTTAAGTTGAGCCATGTTCCTCAGGATTAAATAATTCATGGAGTAAGGTGGAATTTTATAATAGAGGAGTTATATTTTTTAAATACCCAAAACTATCCAATAATATAAAGCTACTCTCTCCCTAAGTACCTCAAGAATTTTTAATTAAATTATTGGTTGTATAATATTGTGTATCCACACACACACCACTAAAAACACATGTTTTATACAATTTTTCCTCAACATCTATGTTTCTTCAATTTTAATGTTTTAGTTTTTACTATGTTAACTTTATTTTTGTCTGCGTAATTTTTCATTGTAAAATAGATATAAAATTTTCCTTAATTGATTATTTTTAACCATTTGTTCAAATTATTAAATAAAATTTATTAGATAAACATAATATGTGTGTGAAAATTTAATTTTCACAGAAGATCATGAAAATAGAAAATCCCCATTTTACCCCTTACCATGTTAACAAAAACATTTACTATTAGGGTTGAATATATTATTATAAAAGTTACAAAGGAAAATGAAAGGAAAATAATTTAAACACATAAAAATATAAAAATTACATGGAAGAGAATATGTTTTTTAGTAATTTTAAATCATTTAACTAAATATTATTTACAATAAAATAACAATAATTTTAATTTAGAGACTATTCCTTTTATTCACCTTTAAAAACACTAAGAAAATGGTTATTGAAATATATTATTTTATCACCTATATATAATGATATGTATTTATACAAAATTCATATAATATAATAATGAATTTTTAATTATATTACATTTAATATTTTTGGTATCATTTATTTTATTTTTGAATTAATTATATAAATACAGAATTATTGTTCCTTTAGCATTTAAAGTAATTGTATAATTAGTAAAAATAAAAAAAATCTCCTAAATAAATTATATTTATTATAATAAATATATTTTAATTATTTTTCCTCATATTTATTTTGTCTTTATGTGGACGCATATTTGAAATGTATGTGAAAGAGGGTGACATTTTTTCATTCTCATTAATTAAATTATTAAATTGTTAACATTCATGGAACATTATCCGAAAATAACATAAAAATAGAGAATATGGTAATAATTTTAGAAATGAGGCCATAAAATAATAATTTAACATGTTTTAGGACTTTTTATCCCTTATCATTATAGTTTATCCCCCTATATCCATGTTTTAACCTTAACTATAGTTAAAATATTTTAAATGTCTTCACTATTTATTATGACGAAAAATTATTTTGAACTTATTATATATTATAAATTATATAGATTCTATATATATAATCCATTTTTCCTAACTTTATTCATAGAATTGGTATAATTAAATTTTAAATAGCACTCGTCGGTGTGACTGAAAAGCGGGTTTTCAAGAAGTGTATTTTTCAAGGAAAATGATTCTATTTTTTCACTATGACTAGTAATAATAATTAAATCAACTTCAAATAATATTTTTATATATAATTTATTTAATTAATTCATAATCAAGAATTAATTTAGTTATATAAAATTGATAATCCGTATGGAATTTAAAAGTTTTATAAGAAAAAAAAATTTAAACAAAAAAGAACATATATTATAATATATTCTAAATATGGTTAAAATGTAATTATTTTTATTAAATATAAATAAATATTATTTTTTTACTTGAAATATAATTAAAAAAAATGTAAATTTTAAATTACATAATTTATTAGACAGAAAATACTATTTTACAAAAAAATGTATTTTTTAGTATTCATTGAAAAATAAGTATTCACCGAAGAATCCCAAAAGGTCACCCAATGTTAATTTTGAAATGATAATTTAAAAATTGAAGTTATTAACATTAAATAAATTTCTTAATATCTCAATAATTTATTTATAATAAATACTCATAAAAATAACTAAATTTGGTTTTTGAAGAAAACAAATTTTTAAAGACTAAAATAACATTACTTGAATTTTTTATTGTTATTTACTAATTATTTAAAAATAATTTTATATTGATGAGTATGTATATATATATAATTACTTATTTAATACACTTAATACCTTCTAATTTAGAGGGTAGATTATAAGGGTCATATATAAAATATTTTTTTTATCATAGTTCGTTTGTGCTGTGTGTTGATAGTTTTTATTCTATCGAGAATAGATTATTTTTTGAAAATATTGGGGTGTAACACATTAGGTGATATATTATTTTATTTATTTTAAATTAATACTCTATTATTCTTTGGATTACACACATAGGACACTTCAATCCTCTCCATTTCCTACATTCATGAGTAGTTGGTTGACATTAGGGAAATTAGATATATTTGATTACTCATCTTGGGGAGATTATTGGGTGAAATGTTAATTGAATAACTCAAGTTAAACTAAATATTCTCATAGAGTTTAAATGGAATATATTTCATGTTTTAGTGTGAAAATAGAAGAATAAAAATTTGAATAATGATTTAACATGTTAGGTAGGGAATATTTGAGCTTAGGATACTTCATTATGAATTGAATGTAAAATTAATCCAATTTAATACCATTAAAACATACAAAATTGATCCCAAAAACTAGAAACATTAACATATCACTATCTTATATGGATACAAACGACAGTCCCACTAATACTACATTTTACATGGGTACAAGTATTATTTTCTTTAGTGACCCATAACAAGTGATCATCAAACGTGGTTGTATTACCAAGGGGGCTGGTATTTTTAATTTTATTAATTGATTAAATATATAACCCAATAAAAGTAAAAAAACACATTGTTTTTTATCTAGTGGTTGAGTTAAAATTTGAGATTAAATTGTTACTTCCAGATAATAAAGTCAGTATAATTGAGAAAATCAATGATCTACTAAACTATTTTTTGAAAAATCCAATTGTGAAAAATTATTAGCTGAGATCACAAAAGATACCCCCTTAGTTCCACAAGATATATTTTTTTTCAGGAACACTTCTATGATTTATGTTGTAAATATTAAGAAAAATATGAAGCTTTATACCAATGAAAATTATATCCACAGCCAATATAAAATCAATGATGCCAAAATTATTCCAAAAATAAAAATATATATAGAAACCAACAACTTTAGAGATAGTTTTTACATCATGAATTTATACAAAATATAAATCTACCACCAATGAAAATACATAATTCAAAACATTATACAATCTATTAACTGATTAATGCTCATGAATCCTCACTATAATATTTGATGAAAAAAATTTGAAGACTAATGCCTAAATTCTAATATCCATAAACGAATTGAATAACGGATTCACATGTATCTTTATACCCACTCCACTAAAAACCCCATATGTGAGACTTTTTCTAGTGCATTACCATGTTTTAAGGTTCTTGTAAGAAATTAAGAATCACTATCTTGAGAAGAATCTTGAATTGGAAAGATCACTAATCCTGAAAATGTTATCACGTGATTAATACAAAAAACAAAGTGATTATGTAATCACCATATTTGAATAAGGGTAATATGAAATCCATAATGTATGAACCACCTCAACCACTACCACCCATCCCTGCATACAATAATGAACTAATGAAAACATGATATTTTTCATTTTAGTAAGTGATATTATAAGTCTTCAAAAATATTCAAAATCAATATCCCTTCTATAGAGGCCATCCCCCAGATTCTAAGTAATGTGAAATTTATTAAACAATTTTCCCTAGATGGCGGATATTTTATGAGAATTAAAAAGGTAGGAAAATGTAAACATTATTTTCAACTTATAACCCAAAAAAACCCCTATAAAGGCCATGATCCATGTATATTTTCTATCCCTTTTACCATTAGAGATATTAATTTTTTTGAAGTATTTCAAGATTTAGGAGTTCTAATAAATTTCATGCCTTAATCAATTTATTCATATTTATAGATTGGGTAAATCAAACCCTCTAGAGTATAAGTGAATCTTGGAAACCAAACCATTACATATCTTTTAGTTTTTTTAAAAGACATTCTAGTGTGCTTAAATGGTTTCATATTCTATACAGAAAACTACATTTTGAATATGATGGAATAAAAATGGTAAAATCATTGTCCAGTTATCATTGGTAGACCACATCTCATGATATTGAAAACAATAACAAATTTCAATGAAGTAAAACATTCCATGAAATGGTGAGGAATGTGTGGAATTTAATATACTTTATTAAATTAAACATTCACATGAAGCATAAAATTCATTTATTATAAAACAATTTTAATTTCTATTTCATTCTACAAAAATATAATTTTTGGATAATTAAATTTTATTTAATGATATACATTAAATTTCATGATTATACTAAAAATATTATTAAAAATGAGTTTAAACTAGAATCAATTATATATACAAATAAATATGAGGAAATTTGATGGATGTATATAGATAATTACATCTTATTTTCTATAGTAATGTATGTTATACCATGGGGACCCACAAGATGTGATGATTTGTCTATATAGGTATAGAAAAAATCCTTTTTGGATGCTAAATAAGATGAATATTATTTTGAAAATCATGAGAGAAGGGTATGTTATAAAATATCAGAGAAGATAATTTGAGGAATAAATCCCATGAGAACACGGAAATCTGAATGTAAAAAAATAATTAATAAAAACAATCCTATAAGATTTATTTTCAAATTAGAGAAAACTTTATGTTGAACTTATAAAAAATTAACCTCATATCTAGGAAATATAATTCCATGAATATTAGACAATTTAGAGTGAAATGTTTTTTTCCAAGTCCTTAAGTAGAAATCAATGGAGTTGAATCAAATATCCCTATTATGGTAAAGGTATAAAGATGAATCTTTTCATAATGTTTCTTTTAATCAAACCATGGAAGATTCCAAACACCATAATACTTCCACCAAATTATTGATGTTCGGTTCCAACTTTCCTCTAAATTTATCTATTTCCCATTTTTATTTTTATTATTCTCAAATAAATGTGTGTTGTATATGAATGGACTAGTTGATGGGATAAGTGTGGGGTAGAGGGATAAAGTTTTTTTATAATTCAAATACCCTTTGGAAGAAATTTTTTTTTACGTTTTAAAATTTAAAAAATACAGAAATTAAAAAAACAAAAAAAAACATAACTAAATATTTTTATTTAGTTTACTATTTTAGAAGGTTTCTCATTTTTTGTGTAAATAAATTAATTATATTTAAGAAAATGAAAAAAATGATATGAAAAGTTAATATCAATGCCATAACTCATAATTGAAATAGAATTTCCCTTATGTAGGGTTACATTGATTCTAAACTACTGAATGCAAATTATTAATGAGTAAACATAACTTTTATTATATAAAAATTATTTTGTAAGTAAAGGAAATTAGAATAAAAACTAAACATATACTTGTGGAAAACAAATTATAACATTTGATCACTATAATTTTGAACATTATATCATGTTACATGAACTTTTTAACATAATAACACTCCATGGAGCCTCCCTATGAAGAATGTATAAATGTATTTTTAACATAGAGTAGAATAGAAAGTGGGGATCACATAATCAATCTTTGATAGAATAGAACTAAGTGGATGAGTTTATAATATATGTATTTATATATATATATATATTAATTTATAATTCATAGTTCCTAACACATAAATTGTATGGAAAAATTCAAATAAAAAATCTAAACTTTCCATATGTTAAAAATGAATTCATTCAGGTGAGTGGAATATTAAATGCATATGAAGGGGAAAATTGACTTATCAAAACTTCATTTTAGAAGTATTAGTGAATATTGAAAATTTACTTTTGTTTAGTATTATTGGGAGAATGTAATAGAATTTGGATCTAGTTTTTGTAAATTTAATTCCACTTTCATCAATCAAAATCAATCAGGAAACTAAATTTTTAATTTAAAATGTTGAAATGTTGTTTGTGTGTAATAATAGTGAATTCCTGACCATTTAAAGAATATAATAATTTATTTAATTTAATTTTGATATGTGTATTTGAATGTAGGATTGAAAAATCACGTTTTTTGAAATTTATAAATGATATTTCCAAGGAGGGTAATAGGTCATATGTGGGGGAGTGATTTATGTTGAACTATTTAGAAAAAATTATTTATTTCAATTAAATGAAAATATAACATAATCTAATTAAATTTCCGTAAAAATTTAATCTTTTTGGTCTATCTAGAAACTGAAAATAAATTATAATTATATCAAAACATTGTTTTTGTTTATTAATTAATTACTAGAATTACTATTTGAATATAAATTTTTATTTTTATTTTTATGATTAATTTATTTGATTCATTTTTGAACTGAAATTATCAACGTGAATTTTCTAGTTGAAAAGGATTTATTCATTTTGAAATTAAATAATGTAATGTTGTGAAATATGACTTTAAAATTTGATTCATTTTTGAATATTTAATGATTAAAATACAGTGATATAAAAAATTAATTGAAATTTTTTTTTTTTTAATATTTTTTTGAAATTAAATAATGGATTTTAATATTTAAATGGTATTCAACCTTGATTTTTAAATCATTATAATTTTTCTAGAAAAATTGGGAAATAAAAAACAATTTTGTATACTGAAATTTTTATTCACTGAATATTTTATAGATGATGTCAACCCGATGTTTCACCACTGATGAATCTTTACAAAGAAAACCCAATCTGATAGAATAAAATTTATTCTCAAGATAGTATTAGAACATGTATAATGAAGAATATCTGAGATTATACTATTAATTATATTATTGGATGTCAATTTTGAATCAGAAAAAAAAAACTACATCAAAGGAGAATAACCACCATAAATCACTTCTATAGAAGATCATCATTCTTGATGAATTAATTCTATGAGGAGAAAACATGAAATAGATCTTGAGATAGACTTGGAAGATGCATAGTGAGGAAGCTATAGGGTCTTCACAAACTATGCAACTCATGTATATTTGATAAATAAAATTCCATCAAATTATTAGTCTCTTGAAAACATAATTTAGTGGAACCCTCTATTTTTATATCCAATATAAAAAGGAAGATAACATCTAAACACATCACTGATGTATAGGACTGATGTTGTGCCAAACATGAAATATAAAAACCTATAACTAAATCCTATCATGAAAATTGAATGACATGTAGCACCATTTTGGAAGAAAAATAAGATGTTTCTGAGTGGAAACTCCACTGATGATATTCTATCAAAATATGTCTAGTATAGGTTTAATCATTGGATGAAGAACAAATGGATAGTGAATACTATAATACATGAATGTTAAAACTAAAGAATCCTTGTGCCTGATTTTTTTGAAAATAAATATGCAGATCTAGAAGAAGAATTAATTACCCATTAGTGCATTTTCTAAGTAGATTCAAGGATGGAGAGGAAAAAATTTATTATTATTGAACTAGTTTAATCTCTAAATAATAATATTTTAATTTTCTTAGTGGATGTCTATAATGATTTCACAGACAAAAATATTCCATTCATAACCCATTTCATTCCTGAATGAGAAAAGCTTAATTATTTTTCCACACAAATAGTAACGAAACATAGGTTATACTATGAAAACGATGAAGATATCACTAAACTACTGTGGTCAATGAGGGTAAAGAACTCTTTTTATTCTACAGAGATGAACCTGATTTCATCTAATGAATAATGATGATGGAAATGGAAAATATCACTCACATAAGAATCACTAAAAAGACATGTACTAGTAATTGATACATGGTTATAGTTCATTGAAAACTAAAAATGGGATAGTGGGAGGCTCATATAGTGGTCAAAATGACTTTCCAATGGGTAAATTCAACTACCATCAAGATGAAAATTGGTAACTTCAAACATGAATACGGGTTGTTAAAGACATTCATAGGGGGATTAACAAATTTTTATGCATCATCAATCGATGTAATGGGTAAACAAATTGTAATGGTATAATTTCCATGAATTGTATGGGTCAAACATTTGTAATGGTAACATCAGTTAAAGAGCACATGAAACTAAAGTTGCATGAATTTTACAACATCATGCTGAAGAAAACCATTTCAATATCATCTCCTCTCAAAGTTAATTTTTTCCATGAAAGGAGTGATTTCTATGTATCTCTCTAAATGAATTTTCCATATCCTCGATATAGGTTATGTGTGAGTCATTCAAAATACATAAAGGAATAGTTATATATTAAAATAAATAGATCATTTTCAATGTCACCAAAATAATGTTAATAAATATGTTCTCCTTCCTTGGGGAATTTTGAAGAACATAAATAAACCCCAACATTATTCAATAACTAATTATTTTTACTAATATGTAGGGGAACTTATATCTATTGATCATTATTGGAGGATCTTTTAAATACAAAACACCACTATTGATGTTTAATTGTTTACATTATTTATTTTGTAATAACACTAGTTGTAAAACACAAAGACCTTATTGGCTTACCAAAGGAAACTCCCCTTAAACAGATTAATTAATTATGAATTTCTGCATTTTAAATTCATTTGATTTTATGTAGATTCATTCCATGGGAATTTAAATATGGATAGTTCATATTTCATTGAATTTTAATTTTTATTATATTCATCATTGGATCGAAAAAAAAGTCCACATACACCCTAAACATTTCTTTCAATTGTGATCTATGAGGTTGCCTAAGGGTAATTAGTTTTATTTTAATACTTCTCTATTGGATATTATATAATGTTGTTATCAATTCATCCACTATTTAGACAAAAAAAATTATGGGAGGTCAATCATTAGATATTTCAAATGATTATAGAGAACTCAGAAGAGAAAAAAATTTGAATAATGACTTAATAGGGTAGGAAATGATATATATGTTGATAGGTAGCTAATTTTAAAATTAAATTGAAAATAAATATAGTCTAATTAGATTAATTATTTCCACAATTGAACCCACAAATCAAATAAAAAACACACCCCTGCTATTGTCCTCTCTAGGGACAACCCGGATTCCAACCACTTCTATGTTTTACCAAGATTCCAGAAACAATGTTTGGTTCCCCATGGTATGTTTTCATCAATTTTAGGATTGTAAAATATTTAAGCGAGGTCCATGAAGAAAGAAAATTGATAATTAGATATAATAACATATACCACTTCCATGGAAATTTTCTTTTTATAAAAATCTTAACACTATATTAATGGATCTTTTGGGAGAAAATCACGATGTAGTGTATGAGGTAAATTTTAATGTGTTGGGTTTGTTATTTGTAATGATAATGGAGTTTATGTTATATGTAAAAGTTAGGAGAGTATAAACTCTTTTATTATTAAAATGGGTGACACATTTATAAATACTCCATGTTTAAAAATAATATAAAAAATATATCATGGTAAAAAGGCACCAAATGGACGAATACTAATATATAGGATGATTTAAGGTCTCACTACACTCATCGTGTGATTATTGAAATTTTTTAGTAAAAATTGAAGCCTTTTATCATATAATAACCTGATATTAACTATTTTCATCTTTAATGTGTAGATAAAACATTTACCTTCTATAATATTCATAATTAATAAAAATTAAATGGGGATTCTTACATGATTAAAATAATATAATATTAAATTTATAATAAATATTACATAATCTGATTTTTAAAGTTGATGAAAATTAATCTGAATATTAGTATGAAAACCCAATGTTTTTTAAATGGTCTTCTTCAAAACAAAATTTAAAAAAAATCATCGATTAAATTGATTTAGATGAAATTTATTGGATTAAGAATAAATAAAGGAATGTTATGTTGCATTAACAATAACCCAAAATTGAATTTAACATTTTAATTACTTCATTAAATAATTTATAAAAGATTAATTTATTTAAATAAAAAATTACTTATATTTACGAAATATCAAAAAATGTTTTTTATTTTTAATAATACATGTTTATATTTGTAACATCCTAGGACTATAAAGAATATGAAATTTTCATATTTATTAATATTTTTGAATAAAATATTAATTTTATTTTATAGGGGATTCTATATTCAATGGCGTACCTAACACATAACATTGGGTTTCTCTGAAGTCTTATGTTGCACACAATGCTAAGTAATACTGAAAAACAACAATATATTATTATTTTAAATGGTAGTTAATACCTAGACGTTGTAATGGTTGGAATTAATAGAACTAACTAAATTATGATTATACATGTTTGTTAAATGTTTTTCGATTTTTCCAATAATAGTTAGATGATTAAAATGTGAATGATTCTAATTTCATGCATAAATACTCAAATATTCATTAAAAGGTCGATTTACCACCTTTTTTTGGTGAACCCACTTGAAATCTAGTTTTTTTCACTTTTATATGTTATATTTGAAAAAATAAAATTCTTATTTTGAATCGGGACATCCAAATATACATTGGGTAATTCTTTGGTAATTTTCTGATAAAATACATTTTTTAATGAATAGTGAAAAATACTGTATTTTAATTGAAAAAATGCATTTTAATCTAATTTATTTATAGGGATATATTATTATTTTAAATGGTTCTAAAGTTTAATTAGATTATATTTTTACCATTTAATCCGATTTTGGTAATTGGAAAATATTTCACTTGAAAATTTTCCTTAAACAAGTGTCAATCTTTTGATAGTTATTATTTCTTAAAAACACTTTTTGTTTTGACAACAAGAATTAATTTGAAATTAATTAAGGAAAATTCAATGTTATTAATTTGGTAAAATAAAAATCATTTTTTAATTTGTAATATCAAATATAGATTAGTCTGAATTTTAGGTATTTTTCTGAAAAACATCAATTTTTGATGAATAGTGAAAACACTGAGTATTAGTGAAAACCCGACTTTTTCATTTAAATGAAATTTTAACAGTTTTGTAAATTGAATTTCAAAAGTTGGACATACATGGTTGTTACCAGTAAGTAAAATGTGAATCAATAAGATGCAAATAATTTCGGGTGAATAGAAACTTTTGACTTATATTTACCATGGTTAAAGGGTAAATATCGTAAATAAGGATAAAAAATAATATTATAATAATCGTAAATTACCCTAAAATGTGCCCTAATCCTATTGGTTGATACATTTCCCGCCATGTTCATCCTTGGGAACATTTTGGGACCCTATAAAGCCACTTAATAGTGATAATGACACTTTATATTAATTAATTTAATGTAAAGGAAAAAATGACAGAAAAAATATCTTTTAGTAAAATATTTTTTACCCGGGGTTATATAAGTTATCTTTTTAACTATAAATATTCATTATAAATATAAAATTATTTCCAACATCATGGTATTTTTTTTAATGTTTAGATATCAAATAAATAAAATTCTGACACAATGATGCTGCAGTGTTTACCTCATAAATGAATGATTACAGTAAATAAGATTAAAAAAATTAAAACAATACCCAAAAACCATCCAATTCATATTGGTTGATTTCATTTAAAACATGAGACATATAAGCTTCGTATATAATGAGTTTTGGAATTTTTTAAACCGAAGATAAGTTTATAATAAAATAATAAATTCAAACTTTCCTAAAGATCCCCTCCCCCCCTTATAAAAATCCCTCACCTTTAACCCATTACACGCACCTCTCAAGCTCCTTTTCTCATCCATACTCTACCCAAATAATCACTCAATATCTCTATCTTCCACCTAGATCCTTACCTTAGGTATAATTCACTTCAAAATTCCTTTTTGTTCAAACCAAAGAGAGTTGCCCGATTTAAAGGTAACATCTTCTCTTGAGTTATTTTCATTTAATTTACTTCTCCAACCCCATAAACTATTTTTATTCCATTATTTTATAACAAAACCAGTATACTCAATATTCTATGTTGTTTCTATGATATGGATTCAAAATAAAACTTCCACACACCTCCATCTGGTGGGTAAAGAACATACTGTTTCTGTTGATGACGAACTATTACTTCACGAAACGATGATTGTTTGATCTTCACCTACCACCTCTTATAGTTGCCATTAAGATGGAAAAATATTTACATGTGATATATATCATATTTATATTGTCTCAATAAACCTGTATTTTTCATTTATATCATACATTTATGGTTTCCATAATGGGTAAATATGATAATTTTATTTGAGGAATTGCGGACTACCGCCCCCTCAAAGTGATATGAATCGTTCATTCCATACGTGGAACATATAAAGGATGAAATTAATGAAATTATATATGATATTATACTATAATTATAATATGACTATGTATTATTAAGTTTTCATTCCACTAAATAAGAAATAGAAATGAAAGTATCTTTCATGTGTACGTTTGGCTTATCGTCTCCATGAACGGTGCATTTCATTTCTTACCTCAAAATGTTATGTACTATTATAAATACATATATTTACTAGATATATATGATATATATGATATCTAAATCATGAATATCATTCTGGAGATAATGTAATTTTTTCCACATGAACAAATTTTAATTATTAGATGTTCATTTTTGACTCAAGTACCAAATATTGAGAAAACGACCATTATTAACTTAAATGATTGCATAATGTTTATAACATGGTAGTAAGTGATATAAAAGAAATGTTAAACCTGAAAAAGGTTATTATTCATGTATAAATTATCTTTAGATTATTATTCTAGATATTAAATAATGAATGTGTCAAGTTGGACACGAGGTAAGGAGTTCTCTTATATCACTTTTAATTTCGTGATATTTCTATTGTTCGCCACTTATTTATTGCATGTGGCGTATTTTGTTCTACCTTTTGATAAATATTATCAGGATTCTCTTTATATTTTTGGTAATACGCGATTCATTTTTTTATTAATCTTTGTTCATACGACTCGATTGATTACAATGTGGTAAGTGGTTTCATCTCACTTTTTAATCCAATGAGATTCATGCTATATTTGACACTACTTCCTTTTGTGTGGTGTATGTACTGCTCATTATTATATTCTTTCTTTAATTTACTTTAATTTATTGGTATTTACATATTCATTGTATTATCCTTCATTCATGGGTTATATGTTCCGTAAGTTTCCAAATCAGTAAGGGAACCTTTAACCCTCCTATTTTTAATAAACTTATTTTTGTTATATATTTTAATTAACATTTTATTATGTCAGTATATGTTCCTATATATCGTTATTGTAGAAAATTTTATGTCAAATTGATTATATAACCTTTTTTCTCTCATCAAATCATTTTATGAATTTTAAACTGACGTCGTTAGGCTGTCGAATTTCTGTAAGGGATCTTCTTTACCCAATTTCAATTCTTGGGGTTAAACTTTTACTTCTTGATTATGTCATGCTATAAATATTTGTGAATGACCTCTGATTGTTTTACACTTAATATCCATTTATATTGGGTGTATTCTTATTTTTGACACATAATTATGTCATTGATTTATCCTCAATATAAGGATACGATATTTGTAAGGGACTTTGTGTCAATTTACATTCCATTGAGACTTATTTGGTGTTATACACCAATTCACTTTTATATGGTGTATATAATTACCATTGACATATTATATCATTAATCTACTTATTCTCATGATATTATATGCTGCGTTTGATGTTATTCTATAATTAGTATTATTTAATTATTTTCTCAAGTGGTAAGGGAATCTTTAACTAAAACGTTGTATTAAATTTTTTAATGATTTATTCTTCTAAATATTTCTCCTTTAATGACCATGTGTTCAAAAGGTTTTAAGGATTTATTTATATGGACATTATTGTTTTAAAATGTTAATTCCTTTAAAAGCTTCAAATTTTTATGGAACACATTGATTCAAAAATATCCTTATTAAATGTTTTAAATGGTTTTGAAAATGGTTTGATAAAGAATTGATTATGTCAATATCTTGAAATGATATATTGTGATTGAAATGTAGAAATGTTGTATTTCCTTTATGCTTGTTTTATGTGTTATTAATATGTTATGGTTATTGGGTATTGTTTACGTATATAGGTGGTTTTGTGGCAAACCGCGGGCATGTGATCCCACGATATCACTCCAATGCATCGGGTAATGTGACTGTGGTAAATGTTAATGTTTCTCTTGAGAGATTTAGGAATATACTGTGATGGGTATTCCAATGTAACTCTGTATGTAGATGTGATAGATAAATTGTAAGTATAATTTTGATTCCATAATTTACATTTATGGTTTATGATTTATATGTGTTATTCATAAATCTTATGACTTCATGAGGTGTGTTTAAGAGCTTATGCTTGTATGTATTGATGGAAAAATGTTTTCAATCTTTGTTTTATAAACCTTACTTATCTTTTTATGCTCAAATCAAGTTTCTGAAATGTTTTTCATTGGACTTAAAGATAAATAGGGTCAAGGATCAGATCATGAAAAAATCATGTTGTCTAAAACATGGAACTAGACATGACTTTTTTTAAGAGTTTTTATTTTATAAAAAAATGGATGCTGAGTAGAAGTGTCTACATTGTCTATATTTGAGATGTAATGTATATGTTGTGGCCTAATTCTCCAATTCTATAAATCTGAAAAGATCTTCAATGTCAATTTTTCATTTAACTCCATATTATGTGTTGTTTACGGCTGGGTCATTATAATATTAATTATATTACTTATATAATATGTATTAAATCTAGAAAATATTTTTTAAAAAATTATTGTTATTCAACTTAGATAATGATATCATAAAGGGAACATTATTAGTAAAATCTTGGTTTATTTAATATTCAACTAAAAATTAACATTTTTATAGTAATAAAAAATCCACCCTAATATAATTTTTACATGATGATGTCAAAAATATATTACATTTCATAAAAATTGGACAATAATTTTTAGAATTTTTTTAAATGAATAATTTAAATACAATAAAAAACAACATTTAGAAAGTTAATATTTTAAAACATCATTTGTTTTTAAAATTTTTTATATAAATTTATAATTGAGTATTAAGTTATTAGTTTATAAATATTATATATTTAAATATGATAAATATATAAAAATAGACAAAACACAGAAACAATCTTAAAAAATAAACCTTTTAAATACATAATACTTTTAATCATATCATTTTAATTATTTATTAAATTGTATCAATCCAAAACGAAATAATATAACGTATGTATCATAATTTATTACTATCATTCTATTAAATAATTGTTTATTGAAAGTAATGACAACATGATTTTAGACTACTGTTGTATGTGCCCATATCAATATAGTCACACCCCTTGCATGTTTCTGAAGTTCGAGGTTCTAAGAGGAGGCCTGGAGTGTTCTTAGAAGTGGTTGACAATATGTGAGGCAATTTCATGGGGTGTAACATTATGTGTGAATTTTTGGGGTTCAATCCTTCGAGGAAACATGTTTTTTGATGAGCTTTGAAGATGTATATATAAATGATTTGAAAAGGGATTTTACCATATATAAATTCCCTAATAAATGATCCTATAAATGTTATAGTTCCTCCACTATTTCCTAAAACACTATGAACCACTAAATTTATTGGAATCCATTGGACCTCCTTTTCCGAATTTTATATTCATTTTTCGGGGATTTATCCATTCCCATATTCATTGATTTGGGTTAATCTGTGCTATATCCATTCTCTATTTTCTAGTGGGTTCTCACTAATCAGTCTGGTTTCCACATTTTTCTTCCCTTCATGCACTGGAATTTCAATTAAAATATTTCAACTGGGGTTTTTATTGGTTTTTTATTGGTGCAGTTTTTTCATGGAGTATTATAGGGTTGTAGCTTCTTATATGAGAACTGATCGGGATATGTAATATTGGTCCACTCATGTGCGAAGAACATTGAATCCTTTGGGGTAGGAGAGTCATTTATTTTCTTTCAAAATATGGTAAATCGTTAATTAATCATGTTTTATCTTATATAATGGTAGTGAAATTAACAAAATGATTTTATTTTACCATATTAATTAATAATTTTTAGTTATCACATGTTGATGTCCCTTAAACCGATTGGATATGTTGCCTCTTAATTTACTAGATTGTGTGATATAAATTCCAATCATTGATAGCATGTTCTTATGATTGTGGTATCATATTTAATTAAGTAATTAATGTGAATCAATAATTGATTGATAATAGATTAGATTGAATATAATATAAAAATATTCATGTTTATAATACAATTTTTCTCATAATATGTTGATTTTCAAATTGATTCAACCCACATGTTTTATTAAATGTGGCCATCTATGCGATTAATGGAATTTATAAATAATGCGAAGTATGGTTATGATTGTTGTCGATAATAATTGATAATGAATGATATATCAGAATGGTTGGATTCATGTAGTTTTATTCAAATTAATTGTTTAATTAATATTGTATCTTGCTATAGATTTATTCATTAGTTTTCTCATGTATGGATCCCTTTAATAGTGAATTAGTTATTTCAAGATGTAATAATAACAGGTTTTATTATAAAGATGTTTTCAATGCCCGAATATTCTCGAATTCTTGTGTAGTTCAGGTTAATTGAGTTTGGAGTTGTGATATCTCACTTATTAATGAATGATATGTTCCTTCATTTAGGGGCTAGAATTCCATGTTGGCAGTGCTTGTTTTCTTAATAATTTTTTGAAGTTCTTCGGATGTGAGATTCACTATGTGATTTTATATGGTGTGGGGAGGCTCAGATTTCATAAGATCCTTGGATGGATGATGTCATATGTGGAAAGGAAGGCCCAAATGACTTGTCAGTAGTTGATGCATGTGATGGTGAGATGCACCGGGATATGTGTGTGTGTCGAGGGTGAAACTAGAGATGATGGGACATGTTAAATTTGGGTTACCCATTGATGTTATAATGTTTTATCCTTTCTTTAAATGAATTCATTTATAGGATTATTATATGTTTTCTTTTTTTATAATCATTCCATTCACTACTACATGAGGAAGCTAGGTATTCTTGTTTGAATATTTTTATTTTCTTTTATCATAGGATAGTTTTCCAAGAGTACCTTCAAATATGGAATGATGTAAATAATTTTTTAAAGATAATTCATAACCCACATGGTTTGTAATTATGGAATGAAAAGGTAGAAAGATGATAAACTTGTTAAATAGTGGAGTGAGTTTGAATTCTCATGGAGGGTATTGTTATTTCTATAGTGATTAATGCAATGTAATTGGTATAAATTTATGGGGTATTTAATGAATATTGGAATATTTAACTAATTTAGATGATAAAAAAGTTAATTTATTTAATATATCTCTCTTAAATTATTGTGTTTAAATAGGATATTTGGTCTTAGCAGTGGAAGTCATGAGTCTAAGAAACATTAGCTATAGCTGATTCTAAGACCATGTAATTCCTCTGGTGTGGTTATGAGCTATATTATATCATGTATATTCTTTGATTTCATATGTTGATCCACAAAAATACATTAGTTTAATGACCCGCATATCCTCATTGGCTTGAGAGTACAATGAGTCACTACTATGACTTAAGAGACATCCCCAAGGCTCCAAAGATAGGCAATAAATGTCAAAGGGTTTCAAAACAAGTGGGGGACTATTTACCCTTTTTGAACATACCATAGAGCCAACAACCATAACCAAACAAATCAAATAAATGATGCATGGTAAAATCTAAGACAACTCAACCAATTATTTTATCATAAACCAACGAAAACTACCACAGATAAAACCAATAGTTAATCAGAGTAAAAAGCGGAAAGACAAACTAAAAGATTACAAGACAACAACCCAACTCCATGCTCCACAAACTCCAAGCTCCAAAATAGAGAACCCGCCCAAGTATCACGAAGAGTTGCTATAAACATGTGATACTTTACCATTGCCAACATCCTGGTATATAACATCTCCAAAAGCACTAATGTGCCAAAGCAGATGGGGAGTAATGAAATTCAGTAGGTTTTCCCCGATTACATCCCAACCAATGCGTCTAGGATAAAACATGTTAGCAAAATTATATAAAACAGTTTATATAATAAAATTCCAAAACATTTCACAATATAACAAGTTCCATGTTAAAACCATTTTCCAACAAAACCCATCTTTCACAAGAAAGGCATCCAAGAAAAGTTTCCAATCAGATTCACATTTCCAATTCACAAAATCCCTTTTTGGCACACCCAACCAATTCACAACTCGTGAAATCAACCATGCAAGCTTTGTTATGAGAGTTCCATACTCATGAGAGGTTTCTCCTCAATCTACCAAGTCATCATAAGGTAATAATTTCCCATGTTCCATTACACCATTGGCTCCAAGAACAAGTTCATATTTCAACCAAGCCCCGTATATGCAGCATGAACACACACCACGCATTCACAATAATCAAGCCAAACACATCCTTTCAATAAAACACCTTTATTGAAAAACATTTCCATCAAAACAAAATGTGTTCAATACCTTTCAATAAAGTATCAAACCTTTTATTGAATACTATTTCTTTCAAGTGGAAAAACCATAATGAGTTTAAATTCACCATTTTAAATTCACTTCAACAAAAACATTCCAAAACACACAACTTTCATCACCCGTTACTTAAAAGGGGATTCAACTATTCTTTCACAGAAGATAAACAATCCCTTCCAATCAAGGAAAAAAATTTGAAACTAAGCCTTCCGGTTCTGAAAAAGAGGAATCGGGAGTGAATCCACCTACCTCAATAAATTAGGTGAAACCAACCAATGGACGAAGAACACCAACAAAACTGAGTCAACTACTCCCCGAACCCTCTTTAAGTTCCTTCCCCTAGCACCAAAAAAATGAAAACCTGACATAAAATTCATCCACTAAATTAGATCTACCCACCTTGGGCGTAGATCAAAGTATCCATCAAGAGGAATGAAGGAGATCTAATAAATCTATAGAAAACGCGACTTACCTTGATCAATTGGCCTCTAAACGCCAAGGAAATCATCAGGATTTCATCCAAAATTCCTGGAAAGTGTTCTCCCACCTTTACCAGAGAGAAATCCTATGTTAGGGGCATCTAAGAGCAAAAACGAGTGGGTTCGATGATAAAAAAGACTAGATCCTTAAAAATAGGATCTAAGTTGACTCTGTGCCCGGTATGTCTGCACGGTTAGTAAAATCATGTGCTAACTATATAATAGTCACTGCTTGGAAGGGGCGCTACGCACGGACTTCTAGCACGGTTTTCCCAAACCATGTGCGCACTGTGCGGTCTCCTCTGTCCAAAGTGACCACCACCTGCATGTCTTCCGCACGGTTTGGGAAAACTGTGCGAAGCCCATGCGTCTCCACTTTTTTCCCTTTAACACATCAAAAGTCTCCAAACTTTCCCAACCATTTCTCACATGCTTAAAGTACTTAAAAATCATAAAACAAGGGTTACATACTAGAAATCGGGGGTACTACATTCTCCCCACTATTGTCCTTTCCATCCTTGGAAAGTAAAAAACCATCACTCACCTGAAAGAGTTCTGGACACTGTTGTTTCATTTCATTTTCGTGTTCTGAAGTCTCTTCCTGAATCTGACCATGTTGCCACCAAACCCGCAAAAGAACAATTCTTTTTCCACACAAGACTTTCTCCTACCTATCCACAGTCTTCACCGGAATATGTAACAATGAAGCATCTGGCTCTAGTTCAACGTGATCCCATCTGGTCACATGGTTAGCATCAAGCTGGTACTTCTTTAACTAAGATACATGGAACACATTATTCGCTGCACTGAACCGTGGTGGTAATTCCAACCGATACGCCACCTCACCAACCCATTCCAGTATCTCAAAAGGGCCTATATATTGAGGATATAATTTTCCCTACTTTCCAAAATGACTATGTCCATGCCTTGGATAGATTCTAAAAAAGACATGATCACTCACCGCAAACGAAAACAGTATTTGAGGATGATCCGCATAAGATTTCTGATGACTTTGTGTCATCTCTATCCTCTTTTTTATCAACTGAATCTTCTCTATTGTTTCTTGGACAAGGATCGGCCCAACTAGTGACGTCTCACCTGTTTCCACCCAAAAAAGCGGAGAACAACAAGGATGTCCATACAATGCTTCAAATGGAGCCATGTGTATCGAGGCCTGATAACTGTTGTAATATGAGAACTCCACTAAAGGCATGTGCTCCTCCCATGAGCCACCAAAATCAATACACAAGCCCGCGACATGTCTTCCAATGTCTGTATCTTTCTTTTGGATTTTCCATCCGTCTGAGGCTAATACGAAATACTCATATTCAACTGAGTTGTCAGGGATTTCTGTAAGGATCACCATAAAGGAGATGTGAACATCATATCTCTATCTGAAAAGATTGAAACTAGTATTCCATGTCTCTTCACCACTTCTCATATATTGATTTTTGAATGATCTTCCACCATATGAGTTTCAGAAATAGTGATTAAATGGGCCAACTTGGTTTGACAATCTTCTATCACCCAAATGGCATCGTGTTTCCGGACCATTCTTGGAAGAGTTGTAACAAAATCCATTATTATCTAATACCATTTAAACGCTGGGATAGGTAAATATTGTAACAAACCAACTGGTCTCTGATTCTATGCTTTAACCTACTGACAAGTTAAGCACCGCGAGATGAACTTAGTCGCCTTCTTTTTCATGCCGCTCCACCAAAACTGCGCCTTCAACGCCTTATATATTTTCTGTGTGCCTAGTTGTACATCCCATCTTGAATGGTGGTCGGCATGATGGAGTTGTGCCTAACAAATCATAGGTACAACCATCTGATCGTTGAAACACAAAATTGAACCCCCATCAAGTTTCCAGCCATCAATGGTCTCCACACTATTGAGTTTTGAACTTACAACTAGACATTCAACATCAGATGTTTTTGATTTTTAGATCATCTATACTAAATCATGAACAAGTGTAGCTGACAAGAAAACAACAACATCACCTCGGTCTTCATATTACACATGCATGTCGGCTAAGACCGACATCATCTACCATACATTTGAAGCTCCTTTCGCCAACTGAGCATATGACTTTCTACTCAATGCATCCACCACCGAATTTTATTTTACGAGTGTGTACATCAAGTCAAAGTCAAATAATTGGAGATACTCAATCCACCTCCGTTACCCCATATTAAAATCTTGTTGTGAGAAAATGTGTTTCATACTTTTTTGATCCTTAAACACAGTAAATTTCTCATCAAATAGATAATGTATCCACATTTTCAAAGCATGGACGACTGCAGCTAGATCCAAATCATTTGTTTGGTAATTTTTCTCATGCATAGTTAAGATTTGCAACACTATTTCTAGGTGCACCTCATGATCAGACCTTCTCCTTGAATTAATCAAGAAAACATCCACAAACTCCACAACAAAAGAATCCAGATATCGCTGAAATATCCGATTCATCAAATCCATGAAGACCACAGGTGCGTTCGTTAGACCAAAAAGCATGACTACATATTCTTAGTGGCCATATATACTTCTGAAGGTTGTCTTTGTAATATCCTCATTCCAAACCTAAAATTGGTGATATCCTGATCACAAGTCAATCTTAGAGAAGAATTGAGCTCCCCTTAATTGATCTAATAGATCATCAATGCACGGAAGTCGATATCTATTCTTTATTGTAAATTGGTTAAGCTTACAAGAATCAATACACAGCCGAAGAGTTCCATCTGCTTTTTTTTACGAAAAAAACCGGTGCTGCTCATGGAGACATACTTGGTAGAATGAAACCCTTTCTTTATAGCTGCTTTAAAAATACTTTCAATTCCCGTAACCCTATTGGTTCCATCGTATATGATGTAAGGTAAAGTGGACTAGTCCCAGGAAGGAGATCAATCGTAATCTTCACTTCCCTTTAAATGTGGCCACCCTGAGAAGTTATTTTGGAAAAAACATCTAGAAATTGATCCACTACAGCTGGAAAACTATTTCCCCCGATCTATTCCATTGATGACAAGTTCAATGCTACCAATTGGTAAGATATCGTTCCCACCGTGGGTTCCAAAAAGCTCTTTTCACCTTTTCTTCACCATCCTCTATCCTCTGAAGAGATGGTCGATGCCATCCTCAGTCGTGAAACTAATTGTTCTCCTATAACAATCGATGTGAGCCTTAAACATTTTCAAGCAATCCATACCCAGGATTATGTCATAATAATCCTTCTCTAGAGCTATGAAATATCACATCAATGTGATGTCATTCTACACTAAACAACATGCTCGACATAGGGAGGATCGACTCTCTCTTTGAACCAGAGAAGTTTGTAGGTTCAAAAGAAAAGTAATTATTCTATGTGTAGATCCAATATATCAATGATGGGAGAAGCAAGAAAAGAATGGGGAGCACCCGTATCAAACCAAGCTTGCAGAAAGGTATAATTCAAAAGAATCATACCTCTCACTGTAGATGGTCTACCCTGATTATCAATAATCATCTGCATAGATCCATAAAATTGTTTTGTTGTTGCAGTTTGCTCCTTATTGCTGGATTTCACTCGTTTCGTTAATGAATATTGTGTTTGTGACACCTGAGAAGTTTCCTTGATACCCGATCATGGAGTAGTGCGACAAAAGCTCTTAATATGTCCCATCTTGTTGCAATTTTGGATTGCTCTCAGTTGTTCTATACACTCTCACTTGATGTGGCTCATAGAACCACACTGGAAACATCCAAGCTTGCTTTTGGGGCTTGGAGAAAGGTTATTTTCACTTATGGTCTGATTATAATGGGTTTTTCGTCCTTGAGAAAATGTGTTTGATTTCGTCTTGCTCTTAGTGTTAGAGTTCTCAGCTCCTCTAGTGAAGAAAACTGTACTGCCTCCTCTTGGATTTTCAGCAGTCACCAATATTGTAAACAAGGTATCCAGTTGCAGTCCCAAATCATAGGTTTTAAAATCTTGAGCGATGCTATAGACCAACCTTTGGTTCACCTGTGGTTCAGGGGAAACCACATTCTCACTGGCCTCTTCCGACTAGTTTTTATGAGGCCTACAAGGCGCTATTTCCTAAGCCAACAACAAACTCTGTCAATCTCACTCTCTTGAAACTGATGGTATGGAATTTCAAATTCGATCACATCAACTATCACAACATTGTTTTTCAAAAAGAAAACTTTTTTCCATGTTCAACCATTTTTGGAAAACATTCAACATGATTTTTGAATATTAACCTATTTTCAAAATAATCAAAATACCTGGTTTTCAAAATTTCTCACGTGAAAATAATTTCTGCATTTTATTCAATGATTAATATCATTGCATCAAATCATAAATCTTTTCTCACAATGAGATATGCAATCCTAGTGGGAATCCATTCCTTTACAATGCATTTCATGCTCCTGTCATTGGCTAAACCCATGAAAATGAGATTTCTAACATTATAGAAGTGTATCCAAACCTTTTATGAACTGAACACCCTGGTAACTTGAAGTTCAGCATAAATGGGTCAGCTAAGTCCTTTCATGCTATACATGTCATGTTCTGATAATCCTACTCCTATCTATGATTTCATCCCAAGGAATAGACAAGAATGAATTTCAACTCCAAGACCAAGAACACTGATGACTACTTGTTATTCAAGGTCTGAACAAGCTGATACCATTTGTAATGACCCGCCAATTATCATTGGCTTTAGAGTACAACGATTCATTACTAGGCCTTAAGAGACATCCCCAAGGCACCAATGGCTGACAATAAATGCCGAAGGATTTTAAAACAAGTCGGGGATGATTTACCCATTTTGAACATACCACAGCGTCAACAACCATAACCAAACAAATCCACTAAATGCTGCATGATAAAAGAAAAGACAACTCAACCAATTATTTTATCATAAACCTACCAAAATTACCACAGTGGAAACTAACACTAAATCAGAGTAAACAGTGGAAAGACAAACTAAAATACTATGAGACAACAACCCAACTCCATGCTCCACATGCTCCAAGAACCGACATCACGAACCAGACCAAGTATCCCGAAGTAGTGCTATAAACATGTGACACTTTACCTTTTCCAACATCCTGGTGTATGACATCATCAAAATAACCAACGTACCAAAGTAGGGAGTGAGTAATGAAACTCAATAGGATTTTCCCAATGACTTCCCAAACCATGCCTCTAGGATAAAACATGTTAGCACATTTATATAAAACAACTTATATAAAAAAATTCCAAAACTGTTCACAATATAACAAGTTCCATGTCAAAACAATTTTCCAACGAAACTCATCTCTCTCAAGAAAAGAAACCAAGAAATGTTTCCAATCAAATTCACATTTCCATTTCACGAAATCCCTTTTTGGCAAACCCAACCACTTCACAACCCGTAAAATCAACCATGCATGCTTCGTTATGACAGTTCCATACTCATGAGCAATTTCACTTTGATCTACCAAGTCGTCACAAGGTAATTGTTTCCCATGTTCCATTACACCTTTGGCACCGAGAAAAAGGTCATATTTCAACCAAACCCCATATATGCAACATGAACACACACCATACATTCACAACAATTATGCCAAAACCATAGTTTCAACAAACAAACCTTTATTAAAAACCATTTCCATCAAAACCAAGTGTGTTAAAAACCTTTCAATAAAGAATCAAACCATTTATTGAAGACCATATCTTTCAAGAGGAAAAACAATAACCCGATTATAATCACCATTTTAAATTCACTTCAACCAACCTTTCCAAAAACACACAATTTCCATCACCTATTACATAAAATGGGTTTTAACCATTCATTCACAGTAGATAAACAGACCATTTCAATCATAGAAAACAATTTAAAACTAAGCCTTCAAGTTCTAAGAAAGTGGAATCGAGAGTGAAGCCACCTACCTCAACGAATTAGGCGAAACCAACCAAAAGACAAAGAATGCCAACAAAACCAAGTCAACTACTCCCTGAACCCTCCTTAGATTCCTTCCCCTAGAACAAACAAATCCAAAACCAACATAAAAGTCATCCACTACCTTATATCTTCCCATATTGGGCATAGATATAAGGATCCATCTAGAGGGAAAAAGGGGATCTAAGAAAACTAGATGAAAGGAGACTTACCTCGATGAACCAGCCTCTAAACGCCAATGAAAACCTCTAGATCACTTCCAAAATGCCTAGTAAGTGTTCTCCCACCTTCACCAGAGAGAAATGCTAAGTTAGAGCCATATAGGAGAAAAACTGAGTTCGTTTAAAGATAAAAGTGATTAGATCCTTGAAAATGGGATCTATGTTGACTCTGCAGACGGTTAGTCCACAAGGTTAGTCAAATCATGTGCTAACCGAGCGGTAGTAACTGCTTGGAAGGGACTCTCCACACGGCCTCCTCGCACAGTTTTCCCAAACCATGGGCACACTGTGCAGTATTCTCTACCCAAAGTGACCACCACATGCACAGCTTTGACATGTTTTGGGAAAACCATTCGAAGCCCATGCGTCACCACTTTTTCCCTTGAACACTTTAAAAGTCTCCAAAAATTCTCAACCATTCCTCATATGCTTCAAGTACTTAAAAAGAATAAAATAATGGTTACTTACTAGAAACCGGTGGTACTATATTTAGAGAAAATGACACCTAGTGGACTCTAGGATTTTTATTTCCACAACATCCTAGTGGGAGGATGGAACGATGAATACCCCATCTAGACCCACTCTCTTCTCTTTGTAGTTACTTTTGTTGGTATATAAATAGACTATGATTACTAATATATTTGTAGAGGGATATAATAGATTGTTCTTATTCAGACACATATATTCGTGGATATATTATCCAAAGGATTATTATAGTTATGACATGTATAGGTTGTGATGGCTTGAGGTACTTACTCGGTGTATGGGCTATAATAGATTTAGGAATAATACCATTACATTGATTCATGTTATATAGGTTGTGGTGGATCCAAGAAACTCGATGGTGACTATTTATGGTTTTGTGATATTATATGGTGTAATGATATGTTGAATAAAGGACATGTTGTGAGACCATGACTAGGTGCCCTTGGGATATCCTATTTTGGAGAGAGATGGATCAAAATGTGCAATGTTCGGTAGAGAATCAAACTAGTGGGGAATTTTAAGTGAGGAACCCTGGATGATTCATGATTCTAATATATTCACTCTTTTATTTTTATGTTGTGAGAGTTCTCCGTGGTGTGGCTAGGAACATATTATACATGTTTAGGTGATGAGTCGGTTTCACTATTTTCCACATTGGTTTAGTGTGCATTCTATATCTTTTGAATGATAGGCTCTATGGAGTATTATACTGAGTATAATAATATGCTCACCCTAATTATATATAAAATGTTTTTCATGTTATCCATATCAGGTTGGATATTGGGAAGAAAATTACTAACTCGTATTTTTCATGAGATGTTTGGTCTTTATGGTTGAAGTCATTGTTATCTTTTTGGTATGTTTAATTTCCTATCAGTTGTTATAGTATTTTATTTCATTGCATCGATGCACTTGGGATTTCATTTATACATGTATTATTAGGTTTTTATTATAGTATATATCTTATAATTTCCTTCTACATGTTTTGATTATAGGTTAATACCTCCTATAATCATATTTATTATACTCTTAGTGATATTTGAAAAACGAGGGCATACTGGAGGAGTGAAATGGGTGGTTACTATCTCTCTCCCCTCAATGCTGTATCTTAGTGGGGGAGTGTTTCCTGAAAGAGAGATATAATAGGTTTAGGTTAAGGGATAGGATAGATTTTTGAGTTTCCCACATGTTTGGTTGAGTGGGTTGTTAGGGAAATTATTTTATTATGTTTAGTAAGCAATGTCAAAAAGGAGACTGGCTAAGACATGGGTATTTAGGGCCCCTATGATCTGATGCACAAACCATTAAGTTTAATGAGCCAACTAAATAAAGTGATTAAGGTTGTAGGGTACTGTCCTAGGAAAGAATAATGCATCATTCTTCTTTTTTTCTTATCTTTGAAATGGTTAGACCTTTGTATTGGCTTAATCCTTAACAAATATAATAAATAAATAATTTAATAATGTTAAATATTTCATGTTATTGGTTTAGGAGCTCAAACCATTTGTTATTTTGTAGGAACTTCCCTAAATTTATGTCCTTCTCAGGTTATCTTGGAAGAAGTTCATATGGTTGTTCTAGAAGATTTTCAAATAATATAGGCTAATAAAGCAGACTCCTGGAGGAGGACACTCCAATAGTCTCAACACAAGAATATTTTGAAGTATGATGAATCAATTTAAAATTCATTGATATAAGAATTTTTGTGGAGGTTATGATTGATTTTAGTTAAATCCATGCTCTGAAGGAGAACTGGGTTTTTATAGTAATGGTGATAATACATAGAGTAGTAAGGAAGTGGTGGTTATTATTAATAAGGGATATTGAGGAGTCAAAAATATCATGGGAGAACTTATGAGACTAGTTCTAAGAAGAGATTCCTTCAATGACCATGAATGAAAACCAGTCACTAGGAGCTTTTTGTCCTTCATCATGGGAGCTCCAGTGTGTCAGTGTTTGGGAGTTGTTAAAGACACTTCATTGATATGATTTTGATCAATTTTCAGATGAGGATGCTAAGGTGAGGAATTTTGAGGGGGCCTTTAATCTAGAGATCCAGCACCATGTCATCCTATTTATGCTGAATACATATCTCTATGAGATGGTGAGAGAATATATAACCATTGGTTATCTAGATATAACCAAATCATGATGAGAGGGGATTCATTAGGATTTTTCATAATGTAGAGTTGACGTCTGGGATTCCATGTCTTTTAGGGTAAAAACTTTCTTGTCAGCCAGGGGTAGGTCCTAGTCCCCATTATCTCATTACATTAGGGGTGGTCCCTCAGACCATGGCCAAGGGAAAACCCCATGTTTTTTTATTGAGGTCAATGTCATCATTGGTGATATTTACTCACCTTTATACGATTTCTTCTTGGGAAATGTGTTCAACTTCATGTTCCTTCATTGACACATTTTAAGTTGAGGATACAGTAGTAGGGTGTTTCATTCTTAGATCAAAAGAGATTATATGGGGAAGGTAGATTACATCACTAGTATTCTCCACATCAACTATTTGATTCAGCCGTAAATATAGTAATTAGGAGCATATGAGAGGCCTTGGAGAAGGGAATGTCTAGCTTTCTGATTTAGCATTTCCAAATGTAGGACAACCAGATGTCCTTTGAGGTACACTTTTCATTATTTATACATGATTTTTTTAATTTTTTCGATATCAATGGAATCCTTTATATTTCATACCATTGTACATAATTTGGGGCTTCAATTAGAGAGGCATCTAGTTCTGTCAGTGTTGACTAAGCTAGTTAGATGTTGAGATAACATGTGTGAAGTATGCAGATGATGTGAGCTAGTTTTGGGGAAACACCTCTCTTAGGAATATTTCTTATGTTTATGAATAAATCCATATTACATAATCCTCCATGTGGACTGGTTGTATTTAGTGTATTCTATGATGGATTAATTCTAGAGGCAGGTTGTGTTTTATAATACTAATAGAGAGATAGAAGTGTTCATTTGTTGGAGATATCATCAGATGGGTCAAAGTAATATTCTTTTATAGTCCTCTTTGATTTATTAGGTGATACTATGCTCCTCATAATTTATCTGATGGTGTTTCCCATGTTTCTGTAAGAGTAACCTAGTGTCTTTACACATTAGGATATAGAATTACCCCCTTAAAGAGAGATCATGTTTGGGATCTATCTATAGTCAGATGTGTATCTTATGTTCATGTCTCTTTATAGTATCACACCTGTTATGTTTTCAAATCTGTGACTATAACATGATGATATATTTTGGTACGGTTTTATTCGACTAAGTGAACCACCTAGGGTGGTAGATGTTTTTTTGCATGAAGATGGTTGACAGTATTTTGTGTATTTGTATCAATTATCAGTGCATGAGCCAAGTGATAGTGAAGTACCACTATCCTATTTCGAAGATTCACAATATAATAAATCAGTTTAATGGAGAATTTCAGTCCTAAAAGATTCATCTACAATTAGGATATCATAATATACTGGTTTAAGAAGGGGTTATTTTGAAGATTACTTTCCATTTTTCATCATGGGAATTATGATTTCATTTTTATAACATATGGTTGGATAAATTCTATAACTATTTTCATGGGGTTGATGAAGGCACTATTCATAGAGTTCCTGGATGTGTTTTTGATGGTTCTCTTCTACTGAATCCTTATGTACTCTAAATCTTAGGAAGCGGATTTATAGAATATTTGTGAGGTTTTTTAGATCATTGACATGATAAGTTGTTCGGGATGTTTCTAAGTGTGAGATCGGGATTCTTATGCCCTTTTATTAGAGAATATATTTTCCCAATAGGAATTATATATAGATCCTTCATAGATATAGGTTATTTTTTCTTTTGAATCCCATATGAATGTGAAAGAGTTGCAAAGCTTCCTTGGTTTTGTAGGCTATTATAGGATGTTCATATCATATTTTTATTGAATTTCAAATCCTATAATATACATGATATGGAATAATCAGGCATTCTTGTGTATTGACCAGTGTTATGTATCTTTTGATTACTTGAAGGAGAATTTGGTTAGCACTCTATTATAGTGTTTTCAGTTAGAGGGAGTTCAGTTTGATGTTTTCTATAATTCTTTATGTCTTTTATTGGATTGTTTTATAGTGGAAAAATATCAATTTTTTCTTATAGGTATTTGAATTAATTTTCCATTGATCATAACTATTCAATACATGATCTTGTATTAGTGGTAGATATGTTTTCTTTGACATTGTGGTGATATTACTTCATCATAGTGTTTTTTTGTTTTTTCCAATATTAAAAAACTATTGTTTATTCTCTAACATCATTACATGAAATCGTGTCAGGGTCATTGGATAGAATTCATATAGGATTATGACTTTTATATTTCATATACATCAGAAAATGAAATGTTATAGTTGATGCACTAAGGAGGTATTCACATAGTTATACTGTGTTGAATCTATATACTCTTAGAAAGTGATAGACAAACACTCTACAATTCATCTTAATATGTTATAGGTTTTTGTAAGTTGTTTTATTTTCAGATGACAGTGCAATTATATTTGGTGCAGTGGGTGGGGGAGTCCTAGCTAGAGGATTCTAAAGTGGAGCACTAATGAAACCATGTTATTTTTGGAGATTCCCCTGACGGTTTGACTAAGTATGCACGTCACAAGTGTTGTTCTAGGGAACTATTTTCATTCATTCTATGATTCATCCAATATTTCCATATGGGTTGCATAGTTCTCCATAGGTGACACACCCTAGTATAAAAAATATGTACCAATCCTTGAGATGAATTTTATGGTATACTGGGATGAATTATGCACTTGTAAATTTTCTCTATTAATGTTTTGTCTGCCAGAAGAAGATGACCAAGAACAGGGTTTCTTATAGTCATCTCTAACCCTTATTTGTCCCCCATCAAATGCTTGAAGACATCTTAGTGTTCTTTTTTAATATTTCACCTTCAACACATGGATTCTATGATGCACTATGGGTGATAGTGGATATTTGGAGGAAATCATTCCACTTTATAGTAATTAGGTATTCGAGCTCAGTGATGGTTTTTTTTGAGGTATTATCTGGTAGGGGTGATGTGACTCCACTGAGTCCTGAGAGTGATCATATCTGATAGAGATTATCATTGTACATATATGGTATGGATAGGTCTCTAATATGCTTTTGATTCTATTTTATTCCTTAATACTAATTTTCATCCCCATATGGAAAATAAGACCTAGCATACCATGCACACACTTGATGACTTGTTGTGCTCTTGTTTCCTCACTTTTTGAGGTTTTTTATGACAAAACTACCCTTAGTCATGATTCATTTCAATAATAATTTCAAATCCATCATTTTTATGTAATCCTTTAAATCTCCATACAACTGACCTTGTAGTTTCCTATTCTATTTGACTTGGGTTAGAGATTCGTAAATTAATGGTCCTGAACTGCTATAGAATATGGTAGAAAGGATTCATGTAATTGATGAGATAATGAAGAAAATATAGGATCATGATAAATCATATGATACCCATAAGTGGATAGATCTAGAGATTTATGGTTGAGATCATGTGTTCTTGAAGGTGACTACTTGTCAGGGTCAGTAAATGTTTTTCCGTGTGAGTTAGATTTCTCCTGGTTTTTTTGGTCCTTCAAATCTATTTGATCACGTTGGAGCCATATAATATCAGCTAGAAAAACCTCAAATAATAAAAATATATGATGTTATGACGTCTCACATATCATTCATTATCTCTGAGATGACCCTCATGTCATTTATTGGGATAATATTGACATTCACGGTGATGCGGCCTTCGAGGAGTGGGCTATGCGGATCCAGGATCGCCATGATGATGATTTTCATGAGAGTTCTATTCCCTTGTATAGTATCATGTAGTTTCATTTTGGTATGGAAGATAGTTCCCAGGAATGTGATTCAAATATACATACTCAATTCCCCCAT
This sequence comes from Viscum album, assembly GCA_963277665.1. NCBI lineage: Eukaryota > Viridiplantae > Streptophyta > Magnoliopsida > Santalales > Viscaceae > Viscum > Viscum album. Next base: position 1,831,049,331 of record OY728165.1, read on the forward strand.
GTTGTTTAATGTTTATTTCATTTCTTGTAATGTTTTTATTTGTGTTAATATTGACCATTCTGCATCATGAGACTGGATTCCATTCTTTTCAGTCGTGGGTTTACTCTAATTTGTGAACTATCTTCCTCAAGATATTGTTTTAGGATATTTTTTTATAATTATAGTTTCATCTTTTTCCTCTAATTGAAGTGGTTGAGCTCCAAGGATTTTTAAAACCTTGAGAGGTATCTCATGGGGGAATATTTGGATGAGATCTTTTTTATTTCTCTCTTATTATTGTTTTAGATTCACAAGGATGAGAATTATTTTCTAGGATTCTTATCATAGATATGGTATTAATGTATTCTAACCCTTTGTGTGTGTGATTCTCTTGGTGATGGGAGTAATCCTAGAGTGATCCTGGATGAGGTTCATAGCTTTTGAGGCATTTTCACGATGTGTTACATGGTGTGTAATTGCTTAGGATCAAATCCATCATGGAAACACATTTTTTGTTGAGATCTATAACTTGACATATGTATGTCATGAAAAGGGTTTTCATTCCATGTAAATTCCCTATTCATCAAACCTATAAAGGCTTTATAAGCATAGGTTTTTCTCAAACTCAATGTCCCTCCCAATTTTCATGATTCCATCAGAAATCCAATTAGGTGTTTTGGATTCCGTTATATTGGGATTGATCATTGACCTTCATTCATCGATCCTTGGTGATCCAAGGCAATTTTTTATTTATTTTATAGGGTTTTTCCCAAATAAATCTCATGTCCTCCCATTTACTCTCTATTTTTTGACGAAGGATCGTCTCCTTTATTTCTAATGGGGTTTTTCATTAGTGATTATTGGTGTAGTTGTGTCACGGTGTCCATGGAGGGATGAAGATTATTATGGGGGAGTCGATTAGTCTCCTTCATGTTGTTCTGTTATCATGTTATAAACATTGATGTCATTGGGGGAGTAGATTAATTGAATCTATATATACGTACCTAAAGTCATAAATTGATCATCATTTCACGCTTTAGATGGTAGTGAATGTAACATAATAATAATATTTAACTGGATGAATAATTAATTGGTCAGATATCATGGTTTGATGTTCTTTATATTTTTATGATGATTGCCTCTAGATTTACTAGATAGTATGATATCTATGATATTCTATTTTAGAAATTTCTTATTCTTGGAGAAGCATGTCAAAATTGTAAAATAACATAAAGTGAAAATTAATTAATAATTAATTTGATTATGAATAATTAAATAAGAGTCATAATTGTAATCAAGTGTTTATTGTTATTTTATGATGACCTAATTGATGAAATGAGCATTCTTAATTAAATGTGATTTTCCATGTGATTAATGGAATTGATAAATAATGTGAAGCATTTTTTTTCTTTTTGTTGAAAATAATTTAAAATTCATTATTGATGATAATGGATAGATTCTTTGAATAATTTTTAAATTAATTGATTAATTAATTGGAATACTGTGGAGTTATTTTTCCTATAGTTGGAACATTTGTATAATAAAATGGTTAATTAAATTTGAAATAATAACTAGTTGTATAATAAAAATAAGTGTTAAGGCCTATTTTTCCTACATTATTGTGAAGGCCAAGTACCACGAATTTTGAGTCGTGACAGATCATTTATGAGTGAAGGTTATATGCCTTGTTTTAGAGCCTATATTTCTAGGTTGGATATACTTTGTTATTACCTACTACTTTTATGAACGTCTCTATATGTGAAATTCTCTATATTATTTGATATATTTCAGGGGGGATCAGATGTTACAAGAGTCTAGTATTGATGATCCTATGATGGATGATGTGGTATGTGGATGGTGAGGCCTCAATGATGTTTCATTTTTTGACGCACATGATGTTGAGATGTATTAGTATATGAGTGTAGATTTTAGGTATGACATGTGTCATGATGGATTGGGTTGATTCTTGTATTTCCTAATGATTTTGTAAAGGTATATGATTATATGAAATCAGTTTTTTTAATGGTCTATGGTCATGTTGTATGTTTTATATGAATTTCCTTAAAAAATTATTAGTATAGCTATGTATTCTTGGTTTCATGATTCCGCTTGGTGGTAGATTAAGATAGTTTTCTTTAAGTACCTAGAATTATTGAATGATTCTAATAATGTATAATGAATAATGTTTAACCCATGTTGTTTGTAATGTTGGAATGAATATTCTGAAATTCGATAAACTTGAAAAACTGCTGACTAGGTTTGAAATATGTCTATAGGGAAAGGACATTACTATGATGATTAATATAATGTAATGTTGAATAATGCAGATGGTTAGTTAATAGATTATATATTAAATAAAAATATAAAATAATTGAAATAAAATATGTAATTTAGTGTATTTATAATAAATTCATTTGTACTGATATGATATATGGTCATAGTAGTGGAATTTAGGAGTTTGATCGATGTTAGCTATAGTTGATTCAAAGACAATGTTATTCCATTAGTTTGGTTGTTACATATATTATCTTTTTTGTATTATATGATTTCATACTCTACCTCACCCATTTTTATTAATGAAACAGACTCCCAGTGGACTCTAGGAGGGTGTTTTCACCAACATCCTAGTTTTATGATGGAGAACCGACATCCCCATTTGGCCTTGATCTATTTTTTTGGGAGTTACTTGGGATAATACTCCAAATGTTTATTTATCCCATATATGTCTGTGGAGGTGTGTGACATCTTGAGTTTATTTACACACATGTATTCAAAAATATAGTATCCAAAGAATTATTATACATATAATGTGTATAGGCTAGGTTGGCTTGAGGTTCTTACATTATGTATGGGATGTAATCGAAGGAGGTAAAATACCTAATTTATAACACATTTCATATAGGATGTGGTGGCTCTAAGAAACTATTGTTACTATTTATAATGATGTGATATGGTATGGTATGATTATTCATTACATAAGTTACAATATGTGATACATTTCATAGGTGTCTTCATGCTGGCTTATTTTGGAGAGAGGTGTCTTATGACAGGTGACGTTAGGACAGAGAGAAAAACTAGTGTGGATGTAAGAGTTGGGTACCTTTGATGTTTAATTATCAATATATATTTTCTCTTGTATTAAATACATGGTTGTAGTTAGCTATGTTGAGGCTACAAACATAGTATACCTATTTTGTGGATGAGTCAGTATCACTATTGTTCACTGTTCTTCAAGATGATTTATTTATCATTTTCACGAGAGGGTCCAGGGATAATCCTATAAAAGATGCTATTATTATCACTATACATATATATAAATTTTTATTTAGGTCATCAAGAGTGGGATGGAGATCAGTTTGATGTTAATATATCATGGTTTTTTAAGAGCTATATTAGCTTTTATTAACTTATGTCTTTACCTTTTTGGTACTTGTTGTTTCATTTCAGTTGATTTAATACAATTTGACATTGAGTGTATGAACATGGTATTTGAATTATATATTTAAGATACTGAGATTTATTGTTTCATATATGTTATCTATTTGTTCCAAAAGTATTTCTATGAGGTTAATGCCTCTCATAAGCATGTTCTCATACCATTGGTGCTAGTTTCCCACCATGGGCTTACTTTAGGGGGAAACTAGTAGCCACCAAATTTCTAACCTCATTGTGGTATCTTTGTGGGGAGAGATCATGACAGGTGTTGTGTGTTATATATTCTATCAAATATATTATAATTTAAATGAGTATTACATGTGTAAATAATGGAGTTTTATATTCTCCCCTGTTAAATAAATTGTTTCCCCAGAATTTTATTTTTTTACAAAAATAAGATCATGATTATATAGTCAAAAAATCTATTTTAAATTTTATCCTATTAATTAATTACTATGTATCTACTATGAAACCAAGTATTTCATAATTTTAAATTTCATAAACCATGTATATATAATTATAAGGCTCAAAATTTTTATTGAGTTTCCAAAATAATTCCATGATAGTTGTGTTGTATTTTTCAAATATTTCTCGATATTTATAACAATATCTTTTTTCATTGGAGGAATTAATTTACCTTCAAGATACAAAAAAGGAGAATATAGTCCTTTATTATTTAATTCTAAAAATATGATCAATTTGGTCCTTATGATTTCTATAAAGACATTTTTCACCAATGTTATATGCAATTTTCTAAAAGGTAAATAGCAACATTCATTTTGAAGAATGATGTAATGAAAATATATTTTAATGATTAATGATATCCTAAAATTATATGGTCTCTCAGATTGAATCAACCCAAAATTAAACAATTCTTTAATTTTTCATGATATGCCTACCAAAATTTGAAACTCGTGAATAAAAAATATTTGGTCGCATTTTATTAAAAAATAAAAACAAAATTTATCTCTAAAATTATTGAACCTCTATATTCACTAATAATTCATAAACCTAAACAAATCATTGAAGATTATTTTAAAAATATTTAATATAGATTTTATACCAAATGATTATTAATAAAAAATTTTAATAATGAGTATTTATAAATAAAAATTAATGCTTTTAAAAATAACCTATATTTCTTTATCAACAAATTAATTTTTAATCCTAATTTTTTCACACTACAAATAACACTTTATCAATAACAGTAAATTAATTCCCCAAATCAAACATAAATACTCGATAATTTAATGAATAAAAACTTATTCTTATTACTTATAATGGATCAAAGAGATCCTGTGAATTAACCCTATAATATCCCCTATGTGAGCCAAATTAGGTGTGATGTTTAAAAAACAAGTTTTGAAGTATGTGAAGATCGAGTAAACACTCAACCAACCATTTTCAAGGTAAATACCCCAAATGTAATCTATAGGAGATCTTATGTGCATGTGTTTTTTCTATAGATGTATATTATTTCTATGAAAACATGTACTCTTTCAATTTTTATGATGTTTACCAATACATATATTTATCCATAGTTTATTCATTGATGTTTACTCATCATAATCATTAAATAACATAAAATACCTTCTTAATTAAATCAGAATTCAATTGTGAGGGTTTCTTTATTCCAATAATAAATTTAGTCACCATTAAAGGTAGTCATGTAAGAACATAAAATAGAATATATGACTTTGATTGTATGGTCGAAAATTCCCTTATTATCCAATGATGAAATCCAAAAAACATTAATTATAATCATAATATAACAAACTAACCTCAAATGTTATATAATCCATTCTCTCATAAAAACTATGATTCCCCTTACATAGACACTACGATCACGTTTTTTAAACATAAACATTGACTATTGGAATTGATAATATCTAGTGTCTTGATATTGATCTTCCACAATTAAAAACCAAAAATATATTAATGAATAACCTACAAATGAAAGACCTATTTATTTTTAATGATTTAGAGAATTAGTAAAACCATCATTCAATTGAATTTTTTTCCATTCCACTTACATTTCCACAATCCATAGTATTCCTTCACCATCTCCGAAAAAATTATATATTTTCAATACCCTTATAGATATATCATATGTCTTACTCATCTTCATAACCAGATGAAATGGAAACATTAGAATGTTTTAGAAACAACACAAAGAAAGATAAATCATATAATGTAATTTTTCATTAACACATAATTAATAAACAATATGATAGGGTTAAAAATCAATAAATAATATATATAATAAAAACATTAGAAATAAATTCCTTCATTGGTAATATCAATTTAGTTATACAATAAAATATGTTAACTAATTTTTCAGTTATGGAATTCATAAATCCAAATATTTAAATTTTCACATTAAGACATCTGAACCAAGAAATTTTACATATTATGGAGGCCTCTCAAAAACAAAATATGGACTCATATAAAAAATTGATAGAAATTCAATTTTATCTGATTCTATTTACCAATTGATTTAGGTCAAATATATTTTGAGGCCCCACCCTTCACTTACTATTGTCTTATGTATTCATCCTATATTAAATAAACAACAAAATTCCTCACTAATATACCCTCACACTCAACCCAAATATATATTAACTCATGTAAGAATAAATATCAATAAATCCTCAGAACGAAATCAATAGTCCCTAGATGTTGATAATCATCCACATAAAACTAACTAGTTTAAGTAATTTCAATTTTTTCTCAACAAATAAATGATTTGTAAATCTATATAAACAACCCCAGTCTTATATAAGAAAACTTTGGGGTCTATAATGTATATAGTAATGGGTATATGAAAAAAATAAATAGTATAAATGCTTTTAGAATATTTCCAATATTATATTGAATATGGAAATAAAGTAAATAATCAATTCATCATAAATTATGGTGTTGTAGTAAAATTATTTCTTTTGGAATATAGATAAAAAATAAAAGGGAAACTAACAAAACAAATATCGTTTATTTCTTGTATAACATTTTATGAAAAAAATGTTACTTTCATTAAATTTTAATGATATTTCATGAATACTTTTAATATAATTTATTAGAAATAATTGATAATAGTTTTATTTCGAAAATAAATTAATCTTAATTAAGAAAATGTGGAGTGGAAGATAACAATTTACATAAATGAAATGAAATTACATTTCATGACTATTTTTGAAATTATACCAATTTGTTTTGAAAATCTTATTTAATAATTAGAATATTTAATTGTATAGAAAACAATTAGAACATGTAAATAAATTTAAATCCATTATATTACTCATGATAGTCTAAAAATTATTCATTTGAATGTTATTTGAAAAAAATATTCTCTCTTAGATTTTGTAAACAATGTTAAAATTATTTGTTTGGGAAATTTTTTAAATTTTCCATTTAAATAGATCAATAGAAATGAATATTTAATATAATCCTACATCAATAAATCATTAATTTATATCAATTTTTTTATTAATCAAAATAAGAAATACTGATATGGAATATAAGTGTTCTTTTCTTAAAAGAATAAATATGTTTGGATTTTTATAAAAATTATTTTTCAAGTGTGAGTATAAAATATAGTAAACATGGGAATAATACATGTAAAACAAATGATTAATCAATTAAAATGAAAATATACAATTTTTAGGAATGATATAGAGGATAAGATACACAATGGTAATTTAAAAAACAATTATAATAAATAAAAATGAGACACAAAAATTAACTCTTTGAGATCATATAACACATGAATAAAAACAATTTTATAGGGAAATATTGGGATCAATAATTAACAAGATTAAATAGTGGAGCATAATATAATATTCTGAATAGTTACCATATATAGCATATACTTCATATATGTGCATAAGTCAAACCATGTTTCAATGAATGATGTTCAAGTAAAAAATTACAAACCATGAATTCTCACATGATCGTATGCATTCCAACCTCAAATAAAATATAATTTTATTTATTATTTATATTTAATAGATTTTTTTTATAGTTCACACAAAAGATATACTATATTCATTTTTTTACCTATTTACTCATAAGTAATTGTTAAATTCAATTATTTTGTTAAAACCAAATCTGTTTCTCATGTATGATATGTTTCAGTTTTTCCAATACTTACCCCTAGATAAGGATTTCGTCACTTATATAGTGTCACTTATTAATACATTAAATTCAATTTATTAATGATTCTTATTATTTTGTTATGAGAAATTAAAATTTTCATTCATGGAGTTGGTAGTCCGCAGATACACATGGGTGATGTTTTCATTTTTCAATAGCTTGAATGAAACAAAGGTAGGCAATGACTTACATTTCCAAAACTAAATTTTCTTCATTAATATCATAAATATTAATTATATTCCAATATATCACCATCCATTTATAAATGTTACGAATAATGAATTATATCATATCATGTAGGCGGTAGTCCTCACATATAAATGACTGATGATTTAAATTTCCATAACAAGGCATTGTGATAGAAAATGGGTTTACTTTAACCATAACATCATTTATGAATATTAGTGAATCATATTTCTTTCTAATAAGATTTTTATATAATATTTTTTACAGGCCTAAGAAGAAATAAACATGAAAAATCTTGATAATAATATATACCCATTCCATAGATAATCTCTCTTGAAAATCCCCACAATTCTTTTAATAGGTGTATTTTTTGAAGAAAATAACCTATAAGAAATTGATTTGGGTTATAGAATGCTACATGAATAGATATTGTTTGAGATAATGTTTCTTTAAGTGTGTCTTGAAGTGAGAACAATATGTTCCCCTTTATAAGTGTGGGAAGTGGAACATTCATAAAAACAATATTCCAAAGAATAATATAAATTAATTTTCATGGGAATGATAAAATATATGAAAAAGACATATATATAATACAATGCATTAAGTTATAAATACTATCAAATAGTGTAATTTTGAATTGTTTTTGCAGTTTCACCTTGATCTGAACCAGTAGGTTTGATCCAAAGTGCCAGACAACCTCATGCATGACTCCCTATATGAAAGATGATACCGACCAACACCATGGGAGTAAGGGGAATAATGGGGAGATTATTCCATTTATAATATGTAAACATTATTGTACAATAATTCAATATATGACTACAATTCCTAGAAATAATGAATAAATAGTTAATTGTTAGAGTAGCATTATAAAAAAAGTATTAACCCGTGTAAAATAGTATGGTATATTGGAATGAAATTCCAAAACTATATAAAGGATCTCCATATGAGGTAGATCAAGATATAGAGAAGTGTAGATAAACAAAAACAATAGAATACATCATTTCCAAGGTCTATCCTAAAATTTCTACATCATACTTCAAAAACATTATTAACCATCTACAATAGGGTGCCTTCCCTTCACTAGGTAGAAAACTATGAAATTTATAAGCATAATGAAATTCTTGAGTAGTATGTGAGTATTAATCAAAGTATGATACTAACAACGAACCTCAATATAATTCCTTAAGATATAATGTTTTATTTATGAATGTAAATAGAGCACATGTAAGAGAAAATTATATATAAAAAATAAATCATTGGTGTCAGGTCAAAAGAGACGTGTTTAACATGATTTTACGCCATGACAATAGGAATTTCCACCATCCTTGTATGAAACATCCCCTTAATGATGGTATAGTTCAAAAAACATGATTGAAACATCACATTGGAGGGAATAGCCAATGTAAAAGTTTCTTAATACCTCATATTTTCCTATCATGGGGATATATTCCATATAGAACAACACAGGTCAACTATAAAAGAGAAAATAATTAAACATAAACACATGTATATAGGATGATAGTATAAAAATCATGTCATAAAAAGAAGGATTCACAAACATAACTATCAATATGTGAGAAAAATAATACATAGATTCCATAGTACTGAAAACAAACCACTTAGAGTATGACTCACAGGGATAGACATGAATAATAAACAATCATTCCAAGGTCCCATTAAACATGTTCTAATGTTAAGGAAATTCTACCTTAGGAACGATGATGATCGATGGATAAGTTTACCATAAGTTCCTAGATGAACCACAGAATCCAGAAACCAAAATGATTTCATCACATTTAGAATCCAAGTATAAAATTAAAAGAGAAACATCAACATAGAGGGTTTCAAGGTCAAATATACTCAATATGATCCACTACTGATAGTGATTTATGCTTGAATGATGCATATATGTTGAATACGTGAATACAGTTTTATATTCATTAACGATAAACAGAATCCATACATGACCATGTCAAAACCAATGAAATGATCCAGAGATCTGTTATCTTATTGGTTTTGATGAGGGATAAGAGAAGTGGATTAATCATGAAAAAAAAGAACACTATGGATTGAAATTATAGGATAGATATGATTTTTACAATTCAAATGTAACAAATATAAGGGTGGATAGTGACCACAATTATTAGTTTAGAGCACCAAGTGTTGAGAGAGAAATGTGAGAATGAGAATAGGAGTGACCAATCATGTTTTTAAAAACACCTATAATACTGGAGACCTTTTTTGGTCTTCAAGAGATTCCACCGATGACTATGTGTCCTCCTCTTGTTGGATTGTGGACACGTTAAAAAAAATTCTACTACATAACCCCACTAATGAGCTATTATAGTCCACCAGCCACCTATTGGAGCTATTGTAGCTTATTCATGTCATAGAATGCACACTTAGGAAGCATGTTTCATTTTTCAGCGTCTAATACACCAATTTATCAAATAAAATCCTATTATAAGATGAGAAAAATTATATGTAAAAGATGAAGAGTGGAATAACATAAATATAATAGTTTCGTAAATCTCCCCTATTATGTATTCTCATCATATAGAGGTATCCCTAGTGATCTGCTCGAATAAATCCAGCCACTACACCCCAATTTTATTTCCCACTCCCACACCACTTATTGAAAAGTCATGTTCTTCCATATATTGCACATAATAGGTAGATTCTTTACCTGCATCACCATCATTATTCAGTATACTATTTATAAAGTTATATTCACAAAATATTTTACCAGATATTGATCAACATACTCACATTCAAGAACCTAACCAAGATTATGCTCGTGTATCTAATGATGATACATTTAGAACCCATTTTCTATACAATGATACCATGGATAAAGGCCTAAATAATATTCCACTATCCTAGAAAAACATTATAATATTGAATGACACCACCTACCATGACCTTAACCATTCATACCACCTCAAACTCATATCCCCCATCTAGAGGGACACATAACAAAATTCCTTATCAACTACATTGATCTCTAATTTTCTTTTCCATCGGGTTCCATAAGAACACTTCTTATTCTAAACCATTCCAACTTATTTTTTAAATAAAAATCACACTTTATGAAATCTATTATATCCTACTCATCCAAAAAACTAAATATTTAGAAACCTCATGCTAACATATAGTTGAATGACATTCCAACACATATAGAGCCTCAAATGGATCCATCAAAATTAAAAACCCATATTTCTAAAATCTTTGATATATTAAAGAAAATTATATTTTTTTTCATTGTATAGATGGGTGGTTTTGAGATCTGGGATAAGGAATGAATTTATAAGGGATTTAGATTCCCAAAATGGTGTTTCTGGATGGAATTTGTAGCTCTAGTATCTTCCTGAGGGTTTTGGAGAACACCGTTGGAGTAACATGTAACATTATTTTTTGAAAATTGTAGAATCATTCCATTAATATCATGAATGGTGATTCTCTATGTGATGGGGGTTCACAAGGTATGCATGGGAGGATTCGTCTATTAAAAATGGTATCAAGAGATAGAACCCAAAATTTCAAGGCATGATATGCAATTTAATGATGTGAATCATTGATGATAAAAATTATTTTTTATTTAAATAGGTAATTATGCCCCTATTCCTTCATCAAATGAATGGGATATGTGGTATAAGAACAACCAAGGCCCACCGCCTTTATTTTACAACAACTATGGGTGGTTCTTGGTGAAATAAAATAATGTTAGTGTTTATGTTCTTCCTATAATTTCCCAATTCATTTTCATCATCTATCATCATTTATTATTGGTGTTTCTATTTTATGAATTTTCCAATATTACATTAGATAATGATATAATTTACCATTTTATTAGGGGATTCTACATGGGCTTAGAAGAGTGGAATCAAATATAATGTCAACTTGCTCTCACACACCATTCCACTATGAAATACTATTGCTGTGAATTTTACATGGGATTTATCCATAAATTGAAATTTTTATGGATATGGATTATTCTTTTTTAATTTCAATTGATTCATAAAATCGGTTTGGGTGTGGTTCGGGAGTGGTCTACACGCTATTTTTTAGCACTTTGGGCACAATGCAATGATCCCCCAACTTTTAATTGAATATAACAAATTATCATTTAACTAATTAATTAATTTTAATTATTATAATAATGAAATTAATTATTCATGTTGTTACATAGGAGATCAGGACATGAAGATGGGCCATGTTGATCAATTATAAGGATGTAAAATATTTGAGAGGATATGGGATATTATTTTGTTCAATGGTATCAAAATGGAATTCACATTAAAGGTAGGTGGGGTAACCTAATTTCATTATATAATTTATATTTCATGGGGATGACCAAGAATACCATTGATGGTGATGAACTATGTGAAGTAATGAAAAATATTTTTTTAACATATTTAAAATGATTAATTAAAATAGATGATCCATAGACATCATGAAAACCCCTTTTCCTGTCGCTTGTAGCCTCATCAATAGATTCTCATGACTGGGACCCCGAGACCCTAGAAGGTCTCTAGAGATCTTGTGAAGTGAGATGAGACCTAATATGAATGGGGATCCCATCTCCAAGGTCATGGGATTCCTCCATGGCAAACGAGTGGTAGAATGAGTGATCATAGGAGACCTATGTCATAGAGGACCTCCTTCGTACATAAAAACAGTCATTCTAATTGAGATAAGTATTGATGAGTTAACCACATCATTCTAATATAAATTGGTAATAGTGGATGGATTATTTGAAAACAAGGAAAATATTAGGTGAGAGGTCCAAAATAGTTGGACCCAATAGTCTGATATGGGGCATGATCATTCTATTTACCATAACCAATGATATGAGTCCCCATATAGATATATAATCCATTCTACACTATTGATAATGTCGTGGGAGGAGAAGATATAGTGTGATTGGGTTTGACCTACTACAATGATGAGACTAGGGATTCCATGTGAAGTACCTTCAAATGATTTTTATATAGGGACCCTAGTCCGGTATATTGATATATTACCATTAAGTGGGTATTTATTTCCATATGTTATGGTGTTTACCCGTGGCACCAAGATGTCGAACTGATTGTACAACTATTATGACTGTGACAATGGATTAGGGTGTCTAAATTTGGAAATACATAGTGATTTATTATATATCATTTGTTATGGAATGTGTAGTCAATGATTATATAAAATAGAGTCGTGATACCCTTGATTAGTGATAGACACATGAGTTGGATGTTAGGATTTAGAGTTGGTATTGATAGGGCCTCCAAGTAGTTAGAGGTCTATGGCATGGTCTCCCATGTTTTGGGACTTGATGATGCATAGAGATTCTTCAGATAATAATATTTTTACATATATGAGAGTATCCATCAAATAGGCCCTCTATGTATAGTTCCACCATGTATTTTTCTCAAAATATTATAGGGGCTTCATGCATTAGGTTCTCAGATAACAAGGATGTCTTGGGATGGTATCACATTCTTCTGATGATCAATTTTAGATAACTTGTATTTTTTTTTGTGATACGTACCACATAGTCCTCAACCATAGAGTTAATATAATTTGATATGGTTGGACTTGAATTAGGATCAGGAATAATAGGACTATCAGGGGATGGGTCCTTGGATTTTGATTAGTTTTTAGAGATACATTTGATTTGGATCCTTCTTCTTACATGGTTGGAATCATAATCAAAATTTTCTCAAAGACACCCAATTAGTTGATTAAGAAAGTATGATCTATCAGGTATAAAACTTGTGGATATATAGAAATTTTCTTAACTTATTTTTCAAAGTTGTTTATTTATTTAAGATATTCATGTCACATGCACATATCACTAAATAAACTGGTTAGTACGAATCCATGTTTCTTGTTCGTAACGAAGTTATTTAGTCACACCCTACTCATACTGCCAGTACACATTGGTACAGAGGAATCTGTCACATGATTTTTTTTAAGAATAGGTTAGGATAAAGAAAAATCATGAATGAGTAGGATGTCTTGGTCGTGTACACGATGTTGTGGATGTCTTATTTCTCAGGGATATAATATATCTATAATATTTTATTTCTATTTTGATTATGAAAACATCATTGTGAGATATTTTTATACATATGAAATATCAATTTTGTTATTTACTACATTTCATTCAATGTTAATCTTTTTTATATTTTGGATTATTCATCTTTATTATTAATGTTATGGATGTTTTATGGTTATTTTTTATTTTATGAATTCAGATATATGGATTATATTCTCCCCAAAATTCTAATATTAACCATCGCTACTAGTCAGTAACCTTTGGAATATGGGGAAGCATGCTTAATGTCATGTGTGAAACCCATCATGTTAATATTCTTAGATATGGTGGGGTATTATAAAGTAGTAAATGATGAGTTTTATTATTATCTTTTGTTTTGGGATTTGGTTGAATAGAGATTTTGGAGTGTGTTAAGGCCTATGATGGAAACTAAGATAGTGTGTATAAAAACTATTTGATAGGAAATATATGTTTCCATAATGATGATTTATGTTAATGGATTTTGATTTTATGGTTTACGATGGATTTATGGATCCTGTATCATGTGAAAGGGACATAATATTTGATTATGAATCTCATCATATGGTGTCGAGAGTCATGTCATAAATAATTTATGGAATATAGACTTTACCTAAGATAGTATTATTATTGTCTGATTGAAATGTAGACTGATTCTCAAAATTTTAATGTTTCCACAACATATCATATGATGTGTTTCCCATGGATGTACATGGTCGAATTCTACTCAGCTTGGATAGCTTCTATATATATTCTTTTCATATGGAAGGTCATGTGAATCTATGGTGAGAAAAACATTAATGATGATGAAGATAATGAAATTCTCATGTATAGGAGGTGAAATATCTCTATTTGAATTACATATTTCGTGGTGCATAAGAATTGGAACCCATACCAGTCATTTATATTTTGGTTATTAAAAATTCTAGTAACAACCTATATAGAGTTTTCCTATATAACATGTAATGAAATTCTACTAATCATAAATGTGTTCTTATGTTCCCTTCGAATGCGTTGCCTTGGATGTCTCAATTGGTAATGGGGGAATATTTCTAGTGAGATAAGCTACTCAATGATGAATCAATATGTGAAAATTCATGAAATTTATCGGTTCCGATGTTAGGGAGATTTGTTTTGGAATTTTTATGTTGTGGGTTTAGAAGTGATCACAGTTTACATCATATGCCCCATGAAATTTTTCTTATTTTAACTTAGGGGATAGTTGGTTATTACTAGTTACCATTTATGTGGCCTGATAGGTACGGCTAGTTTGGAGTCCTAAAGAACCTTAGTTATAACTCAAACAACTAGTAGGTAAGCAGTTTATGATGATTGGGGTCTATCATGAGTGGGGTTAGCTCAATGTTTCTAAATTATATACTAAAGGTATGAACAAGTGGTGATTCAGGTTATTAGATTGATGAATGGAAGGTGATAAGGTATTTTAGTATAAGTAGGATTATTCATTTTGATTCTTATAAATAACCTATAGCGTTTTGCTATCCTGGCTAGTTTTGATTGGTATGACAGTTCAGTCACCAGGACCTACTAAATAGCGGGATTGATTTAGAGGGATGGGAAATGGTGATGTATGGCCATGTTCCTTTGATTCATTCTTGGTATTATGGTCAATGTTTTGGGTGTAA
Source organism: Viscum album (assembly GCA_963277665.1). Taxonomy (NCBI): domain Eukaryota; kingdom Viridiplantae; phylum Streptophyta; class Magnoliopsida; order Santalales; family Viscaceae; genus Viscum; species Viscum album. The sequence goes on from OY728165.1 coordinate 1,831,064,799, forward strand.
TATTCTAACTATAGTTGTGTCTGGAAATTCATAGACATGTGGATGATGTTTAAACACCTTGGAGAATGGATGAGAACTTTGAGTATTAAAAAAATATCATTCTATATCGATCACAAAAATGAATTGTGGCATGTGTTATGTTATATATTTTTTATATTATTTCATAGGTGGATACATCAATGTTGGGAATGACTGAATATGGAGTAATGTCATTTTTCATAGAATATACAACTCAATGGAGTGTGATTCATGTGTAGTAATTTTTTAGTCGGTGGGTGTAGAAAGAGGAAGGACGGAAACAGATGATAATCTTATCTTCTTCAAGGGCCACATGTTTGATAATTTTTTTTGATATAACTTCATTGTTTAGGGGGTGTGAGTATCAATAAATGTTTTTTTGATGGTTGACCAAAGGATGAACCTTGGAACAAATTTTCAAGGAGACAAGGTGTGAGGTGTTGATTGGATAAAGTGACCGTGGAATTGGAGGAGTGGCACATGGGTGATGTTGGAATGTTATGGATGACCTTGATGCGAGTCATAAGTAAAAAAATAGTAGGGAGACTTTCATATTCTATAAAATTCTATCCCACATGATGGATGGGTCGAGGGACTTCTAGGATTAGTCATTGGATGGTAAAGATAGAACATGGACACTAAAAAGTGGTAAATAACATTTTTTACATCGCAAAAAGTTATTGGAAGAGTCAATGTGTCTGAACTATGATTAGGATGATTTTTTGTGACCCATCGATGTTTTGTGGGTTGATCCATTATTCAAGAGATGATTCATGGGGTAAAACCCCTTTTCATTTCATGATTCGGTGGTTAATAATGTGATGAAATGTTTTGTGAAATATTTCATTTTGTAAATCCTTACTACATGACTTAGTTTATGTGGATTACTAGTATCATCATTGGGTTTTAGTGATAAATACATGTTTCATCCAATGTTATATTGGGTGAATCATGTGATAAATAATTTTATGAAATGTTCTCGGGTGTGAATATTTTGATGAAACTTATTTAAGGATCCATTTAGATGACATTTTTTAGGAATAACATTATGATGGTTTTGTTGTTTAGGAACATCATAGTTTGTAATATGGGGGTGTTCTTAGGTTTTTCTATAACCCTTTAGGGGAATTTAAGAATATATGGTCCCATTCATGATAAATGGATAATAAAAAATTTCTATTTTTAAACAAATTCCTAGGGTTTTACTAGCTTATGACGAGTGCATTGTTTTGTATTTTATGGAGTGAGATAGAAGACACGTCATGTTGGTCAATGTAAATCAACAAACATGTATTAGTATTTTATTTTTAAGGTGGGGATCATTGTAGCTTGAAATTGATTATTATGATATTGGACTTATGGAAATGAGTTCTACATGGATATTGTTTAATTAGATAATAGCATTGGGTGTCTTTCCATTGACACAATCATTATTGTTTGAAGATGGTGGAAGGTGCTTGTAATAATTTTTATATGCTGGGATATATGTGTATAGATTAATGTAGTTTAAGCATATTAAATTTTCTAGAGTATAGTGGGTCGAATTGATAATTCATCTATGATAGGAGTAGGTTATATATTTTTCAAATAATGGTCGATAATTTTCATGGTGGAAAAGTTATATGGTGGAGAGATTGAAAAACTCTATGTTTTTAAGAGATGTAATTTAATTATGATTACATATTTTTCCTATTTAGTGGCTGAGTTATTTTTATATTTGGGAAAAGTAATTTTTCTATATTTTTTTCAGTGTCCCAAAATAGTGATTTGGGATATTATTCAGGGATTTGGTATAGACTTGAGGGCGGGGTGAGGAGAAGAGGTGAAATGGTTATCTCAATATTCTAATTTTTTTTTGCAAAAGTCATTTCACATTATCTCTAAATATTCATTATGTAAATGGGTTTAATGGGTCGGGCATGGGAGGGTTCAAATCAATGAAAATGTGATCTAGGGTATAACCTAAAAATTCACTATATGAAAAGCTATTCCACATCATTAATCATTAATGTAAAGATTTTATTAATTTTAAAGTTTTATTGGACCCCTCTTTCTTCATTGGACACACGTGACATGGGGGTGGGGATTCACTATATCTACCCATCCATAATTTCTTCCACATTTTGTCTGATTCTAGGTGTGATCAGATGGTGAACGTGTGTATGTTAATCTTCTCCTATCCCACTGCATTTTCAATCCATTATCATTATTTAATTTGTGTGTTTTTTAGTGTTTATCATATTTTCCACCAGATCATTATGGAATAAACCTTTAATATTATAGTCATCTCTTATCAAAGGAAGAAGGCAATTTATGAAATTTAAATACTAATATCATATTTCATTTTGATGAGTATTTTTAAGAATAAAATTTTTCAAGGGAATCACCGTAAATTGAATTTTTTGGTAAGATTAATTAATATTATTAATGTTGGATTTTTTTGGTTTATCTTTAAGTTCATGTCAGTAGTTAATGATAATATATTGCAGATAGTTCTACTATGGTAAGAATACCCAATGATTTTTCCCTTAATATTCTGAGTTTTAATTTAATTAATTGATAAATTATAATCACACTAATTACTAAAATATTTATTTTTCCTAGATATAGGGACAAGGGACTTTGAGACAAGAAATGTTGATCATGGAGAATGATGTAAGTGATTGGATAGGCCTTGGATAATTTTTATGGCCCTTAGAATCAATGTGTAACGATCCTAAGAAGAATATTATCTCACTTAATTACCTAATAACATTAATTCTTCATTTATATTGCTTGATTATTCTCAGGCATTCCACTATGGGCGATTACCTTGGTAAATTAAAGAAATTTAATTTTTTATTTAATAAAAATATTTAATTTAATTGGATGTATAAAATGGGTCATCAACAAACATTGTGGTATTTCTTGTCACCTCAACCATTAATGGACATGGTTGAGACCGTAAGACACAAGATGGTATCCAAACCTCATTTGATGTGAGGCTTGAAATAATGAGACTCATGATCCCATGTGTAAGGGATTCAGATTCCTCTATCATAGAGGCAATGGTGGACTCATGATCTAAGGATGCATCAGACATAGAGTAACCACTTCATGCATTGATCAATTTAGGCTATTCAGGAAAACTATGGATGACTGACCATCTTCTATATGATGCGAATATAAATAGGTAGTTATGACAATATATAGACCAAGACAGGGTTGTGCGAGTAGACTGAACCAAACTGACCCTATGTAATGAGATGGACCATGATCCATCATTATACCATGGACTACGAGGTTATGCAATGTTTAGCTTGAAGGTTCATGCTAAACACATGATGATTCTATGGGACGTGACATCCCAGCATGTCAGGTGTTTACCCAAGACCATGTTGATTTAGAGAACTCTATGTAGTGATCCTTTTTTAGTTTTACTAGAGTTACCATAGTGGGTGTTGTTGATATATCAAAATTTAGTTTGTTCATGTGGCTTTGTGTATTGATGGTGAAGTGTGCAACCATTAACCTAAACCAACAGTTATTCCCATTATGGTTGATAATGTGGATATGTGAATTGGAATTCAACCATTCATTGTATTTACCAATTTTTTATATGTTATGGAATGAACCCTTGGAGATGATTTAATAAACTATTTGGTTTCCCTATATTTGAACCTAGTTCATGGGTAGATTATATGTTTTAATACCATTATAGTTATTAAAAACATGGAGGAGGATCTCAGTGATGGATTCACATTAGATTTCAGACACTATGATACTTGGAGCTTCCTCATATTTAGAGGTCTAAACATGTATGGGATTCTCCACAGATTAAGAAATAATTTTTTGAGGCTTCCATTGAATTGGGTCTATGTATAAGATATGAGAATCCATGGATTAGGATCTTGGATATTATAGAATTAGTAGTGTGGGAAACATTATTTCTAAGGATTGGTTGGATAAATTATGGAGTTAGAGATCACTCAAGGGCTTCAATGGGCTATTTCATCGATTTTGGAAGGTTATGATAAGGGATTTTTTGAAATATGAGCCTAAAATAAAGGAATGGTGTGGGTTAGTTCTTAATAGTCATGAAGGGTAGTTGAGGAACCCATGGATTTATATCCCATATATTAATTTGTTTTATTGGTCACCACGACATGCTCAATGACATCCTAATACTGACTAATGAAGGAATGCTTGATCGAATGTAAGGCCTTATAGATCAAAAAAAATATTATTTTCCTATATCCAACAAATAATGAATTATTAAACACGGTAAAATCACATCCACATATCACTACATATAATAGTTAGTATGAGACCATGTTGGTGGTCACCAACTGAGTTATATACTCACATTATTCTCATGTCTCTATTACACATGGGTACCTTGGAAGTGTCACATGGTTGTTGTAGGAAATGGTTGGGATAAGGATTGGAGATGATCATGATTTTTTTTTCTTATATGTTTACCTAGAGCATGGGACATGGTATTTTGTCAGGGTATTTTGAAGTATGAAAAAAAATTGTATTTTTTGTATTATGTATTTGTAACTATAATAGTGGTCCATATTTTTTATGTCTTTTATGGATGTTTGACCATTACTGATTTTCATTTACTATTGAAGATTTTTTTTAATTATGCTTTCACAATCTTATTTTTAATTTTTATTGTGAGTTTTTATTTTTCTGGAATTTGGTATAAAGGTTATAGTATCCTCATAATACCACTATATACTCCCACTGCAAGTTGATAAATGTCTCTATATGGAGAGGTGTGTTTGATTCTATGTGGATATATGTTTTTGATATTATTCATTGAGTGAGATGGGGATGAATGTTTCATGAATTTAGGCCTATAATGTTTCATTAAAGCTGGCCTCCTCTAGAGCCATGTGATCAGCACAAACTCTTCCAAATTCTAGATTACAAGATTGAAGCATATACTTTATAGTCTAGAATGTTAAATCTGACATCATTTCAATATTTTAATGGAAGTCCATATAAAACATCAATAGATTCTCTATCACCTCTTACAGAAGAAAAAAAATATTTATAACAAATTATTATTATGGTATGATCCCAATATCAAAGAATATATTGAAGACGCATTATCACTTGAACTTATAGGTTTCCTTGATTATTCCATGAGTTAGTCTCTTGTATTGGTATGAAGTGATACTCCTATGCTAATTGATCTACTACAATCCAGATTGTGTCTCAAACACGTTGGGTCCTAAGAATATTTCTTACAATTTCAATCATAAACACATAACACTTCAAAATTGGCATTCGAAGTGGATATAACTACCCTCATTGTATTTAATTCAAAGACATGATATTATGAAAATTCATACAACAAGATATAATGCCTTAAATTATATTCTTCAAAATAGGAAACTATGATATCTTTTTGATAACATGATACATCTTTGTTTACCATAGGGGAATATCCCACTATGAATAATGATAAGATTTCATCTAATCCTCTATCGTGAAAGATATAACAATCATCCTTCAATAATCTAAGACCAATCTGTATAGGATTGAGGTCTTACATTGAATTGAACCACTTTATTCCTAACACATTCTCATTAATAACACACTTGATGAGATAATGATTACTTTCAACATGTTCTACCAACAAGAATGTGATCACTCAATGTTCACAAGACACATCCCCTCCATCCTTAGTTACAACCATATTCCATTCTTCTAAAAATTCCAAGATAATCCACTCATCTTATGATGTATTCTCTTGCATTTTCTACATCTTCCTACTCAGCACATCTGTGTCTACATTTCAATTTCTATGAGAATATAATATCTTAATGGTGAACTTCATCATGTATTTTATCTAGAAAATATGATGAATATTCATGTAATATTAGGACAATATATACCATAGACTATTTTATTATGTGTATAAAAAAATATTACAATGGAGATGTAGTGTGAACAAAATTTCAACACATGGATCATGACTACAAATTCAATTTCATGGGTAGGCTTTGTCTTCTCATGGTATTAAATTTAAAAATACCCAAATCATACTACCTTTTTCACCATATATATGAACAGAACCAAACTAGTGAATGATTTGTTATATTGAATTGCATATCCAAGTCCAAGATTAATAATATGTTAGATAGGATCCAAATTCATTCATAATTTCAAATCCTAGAATACCACTTCAAACTATTATATCCATTCTATGATTAATATATTCTAGTTCAAAATAGTCATAGAAAAATCCAAATTATAAAATTAATAAATGAACCACTTGTATTACACCTCAAATGTTGGAAAAAAGTGAATCAAAAACACATTTAGTAGTTGTTCTAAGGAAATTATAGCATTTTCCTTCTTCTTATTGACATATATTAAATATTGAGAAACCTGGAAAAAATATAATCATTTCTTTGGTATGTAAATGTAGCACTTATAATACATGGAGTAAATTAGTTGTTTTAAAAGAGTAGTCAATATGATATCAATGAGTCTAGAATGAGTTCCAATGCATGAGAATATATAAGGATTTCCTCAATGAAAAAATTGATAATTTCATATATGTACTAAGTAATGATCATGTCCATGAGAGCTATGAACACTATTGACGAATTCATAAATCCATTGATTATAGCTAGATACTATTTAAAATAATATCTACTCATGTTAATTTTCAATACTATGTTATCCCCTCAAACCTGAAGTTGATGGTTGTCGCAACAATGATTAATCAAAGAAGACCACTAGGATCACCTCAATATATCATAGAATTCATCAATTCATATTACTAGATTATTATTCTTCATAGATATCTTATTTCACAGTTGTTATTCTACACAAAGATGAATACCATGATCCAAATTCTTAGAAAATGACAATAGAGGACCCTAGGGGGAGTGATTGGTCTGATGATTACTTTTACCTCATGATTAACTAGATTCAAGACAATCACTTTGATCAAATATATTTCCATGGGATATAGTGGAATTTATATTGGTCATGGACAAGAAATATTGTAAATTTCAAACTCATCTCAACTATGTGGGGGTATCATCGAGAAATCAATAAGGAAGAAATCTTGTCCATGATTATCAAAAGAGGTGAAAAAAGGGAGTCACTATGTAATTTGCATCATAGAAAATTCAAGCCACCCATAATAATGTGACAAATATATAATGAGAGTTAGGTCTCACACTAACCTCCTCAGTATCCCATTCAACGACTCTCATGAACAAATCCCCGTTAGGGGATGTAAATGTCACATATCATTGATATAAATATATTTGTACGACATAATAGCTCAACCAGTCTATTCTATGGATCCTATAAAAACATGTCATCTCCAAAATTTTGAATCTCCAAACATGGTTGAAGATAGCAATACCCTTCATAAGTTATGGAATGAAGTTATGATAATCCAATTTCATTCTTATTTTTGTATTGATAAAAACCCACAAAAAATAAAACAAAATTGGTTGACCTAACCCAGAAACCACCTGATATGATATGAATGAATTGGATGAACCAATATAAAACAAAAAAAATAATATAATAAAAATGAGGAATGTATCTCAATCTATTTAGGGACCCTCTCAATCATTAGCTAAACCCAGGATAAGTACATTTTTTCTACTAGAAACAACTCCAGGATTCCAAATTGGCTTATGAGTGACTTAATTCACTGGTCCTTTTAGATTCTACACTTACTTATGAGGTCCAAAAACCAATTCCATGCCTAAATTATTTGTATATATCCTTAAATACATATTAATGAAATTCTTCAAATTCCCACTATTTCCACACTAATGTCATCTCGTGGGAGAAATATAATAGTCTAGGAGAATGTTTCTATTTCTTGCATAGTTATCCCAATTGGAAAAATCATTTCCCATATATAGATATATTGAAGCTATTCTCTACTACAACTATAGACAACCAACATAGATTCCATCAAACGAATTACTCAAAATATTTTAAGAAGATGTAGTTGGGACTATAAATTGGGATAACACCCAACAACCCACTGATATCATAACAAAGTACAATAGATTTATATTCCTCGACACCATTCTCTATCATCAGTGAAATACATATTACAAAATTATATGTTTTCTAATTGATGATACTTCCTATCATTTTAGATGTGAATAAGTAAATATCTATATATTTGTATCCTTCTAAAGTTGGTACCCCGTTACTATAGGAGAAATGTGAATCAACATACTAAAACTAGTTGTATATTAGAACAATGTCACAATCCCTTGATGAAGATCCTTGAACTCTACTGAATGGTCAAAGATTAGCGAATCTATGAATATCTCCTCCAATAAGAGATCATTTATGTTCACACAATATAACCATTAATGTATTCCATCCTATGGAATGATGACCCACTATCATCCATCTTTTATTAAATTTATAATGATCGCAACCACAACAATGTGATCATATGGGGTCTCTACCTGGTCAAAAATTATCTCAATGATCAATATCTATTATTCCAAATACTCTAGGAAACAAATTCTATATATGGATGACTGATGATGGAATTGAAATTTTTGAGGATAATAAAACATAATCAGCATTTACATATGTTATGGTCCTCCCTGATCATGTACTAACTAAAATAGTCCAGATTGTGCGGGTTATATATCCTTAAATTCTAGTTTAAAAAAATTATTCTCAATTGCATATTTCATTATAATAGTTTGTTCAATATAATAAATATGATGTCCATGAGGTTGAATTTCAAGAAATACTCTATCAACCATAAATAAAGCCTCCAGCTAGAACAATGATCTCGATAACAAAAATAGCCACTCATAAGGGTTTATATCATGGTAAACCTATTGACACAGACTAAAATAAAGGACATAACATCATAAGAAATACCATTATCCCAATCAATGAATCCAGTACCAAAACATTAGTTCTGGGCATATATATATACACAATCATAGAAAACTCTATCACAAAAAAAAATTTATGGAATAATTCACCAAAAGATCATATGATAATTCCAACATTAAATTAATAATTTTTTTCTATTAAATTTTGGAATATGGCATGTGGAATTTTATCCTACATTATTAGAAACAACACATGAATTCACACTCAATTGCATAAATTATTATATAAAAACCACTTTCATAACTCATTGTGATTTCTCTAAAAAATAACAAATAATAACAGGAGCCCAAATATCTTATTTATAGAAACACAGTGGTCCATGTTACCATGCTTGATAGGAATAGACATAGTTTCACAGACCGAGTCCCAACTATGATATCTTTGATATAACTTTTCCTCAATAAAGTAAATGTGAAGAAAGAAGTTAATAAACTAGGTATGTTGATACCATTTTATAACACCCATTCCTGATGTATCATGTTTGAAACTCCATACCACATGATCTCATTAGCACCTCACCATATTCAAGTGGACTCCGACTCTTATAGGGGGATAAAGGGTAATCATTGGAAGAATATGTCCTTAATACCATGTAAACCTAAGAGTACTATAAAATATGTGTTAACATATAAATAAAAAATGAGTAAATATGTAATAACAATAGGGGAATCATACAAAAAATTATCAATATATAAAAAAGATTATGAAATGTCATATCGATAAACCAATACTATTTAATGGATCCCCATGGGCAGTGGATCTATTTACTGAAAAAGAATTATAAAAAATACAATTAGACATCATAATCAGGGTTCATCATACAACATATGCATCCTCATTTTAAACATACTCATCCATCTAATACAAGGCCCTTTCACTTTACCAGATCTCTAACCATAAAATATATAAGTTCACTAAATTTAATGAGTTATGTGTGATTACGAAATTTTGAATAAAATCACAAACTTCCATCAACTTAATTTAGTAGGATATAATGGTTCATGGATAGAAGTAAATATAACATATGTAATATAATAGTATATCATACAAACATAACTTATTCCCTACGTCCTTAAATATCTGCTCTAGTTACTTTGACATCATGCTAGAAGGATTGTAAACCATCCATGTTTGATAGATACACCTCTTAGATTAGAGTGTTCCCAAAACATGATAGATAGATCCCACTAAAAGGGATAAACATAAACATACCCATCAATATCTCACACATCCCTCTTGGATGGTGGGGTCATCTATATAGAACAACCAATATCAATAATAGAAAATATAGGAATAAAAAAAGAAAATATTTATAAAAATGGAAAATAAAACTTCACATCATCTAACGCATGAGTCATAAATGTAAATAATCTTATACGATAAAACATTAATCATAGATTCTATAGGGAAACATATGAACACCTCATGTGGTCAATTATAAATAATATAACTCAAATGGATCCACATGAAACCAAAATAATCATTTCAAGAAAACATATAGAATGCACTATGTCAAAGACATCCAACATAGTTTTTAAAATGATTGATGGATGGATACATCTTCCATGTCAAAAAGAACCACTTATTCCCAAAACCAAACTAGATTTTTAATAATTTAGGAAAATAGAATTATGGATGAGGATAAACCACATATGAGAATTTGGTTATAGTCAACCATGGCATATAAGATCTGTTTTAAGAAATGATCTCAGTATAATTGATGCACTAACACTAAAATCATGACTGTGTGTTCCAATTTAGTCGATAATCAATAAAACACTTCTAATTAAATTTCAAAACCACTAAATCAGATCTATATATCTTGAATAATTTTGGGTTCGATAAAGAATAATATAAGGGGACTGATCTTGAAAAAAATCCTTATATTGGATAAAATGGATTGATACATAGTTGAGACATTAAAAATAAGTGCTAGAATAGAGGGAGATAGCTCAAAATAACATGTTGAGAGATACATTGGTCCTATGTATCGTCAGATCAATGAGAAAAAAATAATAACATAAATATGTATGTTTATAATGAAAAAACATATATTATGGGTGGCCTCATTGGGCCATGAAGATATCACTGAATAGTCGGTGACCTTCCAAGCTGGACAATGAACGTCAGGTAGAACTAATTCTACTAATGAAAACCACTAACATGCTGGGGAGATATGAAACAATTCTAAATATCCTAGACAATACAAAGGTGATTTAGTTGAGATGGTATATCTTCTTCAAGAAACAACATCCTAGCTAGCCTGAAATGTTTCAATTTTCATCCTCCCAGTTACTTATATCCTAACTCAAATAACATTTTTAGGATAGTTGAAAATTAAAAATATAGCTAGAACATTAGGGATATTAAAAAAATCATCTCTTATTTTTACAAGGACTCATCCTTAAACATTTCATAATATTTAATTAAATGAATAATTCACATTGAGGATCTTTTCAGGTTTAGAGTTTTAGAGAATTAGGCCATAACTATTACATGACAACTTGAATATTACATGTAGACACTTCTACTTAGTATCCATTTCCCATAAAATAAAAACTATTAAAAAGAAACATGTCTACTTCCATGTTTTAGACATCATGACTTTTCCTTGATCTCATCCTTGACCTTTATTCATCTTTAAGAACTATGAAAAACATTTCAAAAACTTGGGATGAGCATAAAAATCTTAGTAAATGTTATAAGAAAAGGAATAAAAACATTAGTTCATAATTACATACATAATATAATCTCTTTAACATACCTCATGAAATCATAATATTTATGATTAACACATAGAAAATATAAATCATAAAGTGAACTTGTGGCATCCATATCATACTTACGTTGTAGCTATCACAGATACGTAGGGCGTTACATTTGAAATACACATCATAGTATATTCCATAAATCTCTTAGAAGAAACATTCATGTTTACCTCTATCACATTACCCAATGAATTGGAGAGATATCTCGGGATCACCTTCCCTAGGTTTAACACCTAACCACCCATATACGTAACAATGCCCAAGAACCATAACAGAATCATAACACATAACATAACCATAAAGGAAAGATAACATTCCCACATTGCAATAACAATATATCATTTCAAGATATTAAAAAAATAAATCCATTTTCAAAACCATTTTTAATACCATAAATACGTAAAAAGAGTATATGGTATTTATTTTCCTTTTAAAAACATTACAGCTTGTTAAGGAAGCCAAAGATCAAATAATACTCTTGGTGGAGGAAAATGTCGTTGTCCCCGCGTAAGTTAAAATAAATATTCGTTTTTTTCTATTTATTAATACTCCTCATAGAAAAATATTCCATTTGAATGAAATGATAAGTAAAAAGGGTTTTATATAATGTATAAAATAATGTCGCGTAGAAATCAAAGAATAAATCAATGAAAGGTGATTGAGACAAAGTCCCTTACCTCATGTCCCACTTGAATCGATCGTTATTTAATCTCGTGAATAATGAAAAAAACATAATATCTACTTTCTGAAGAACCTTTTTCATGTTTATTATTCCTTTTATATCACTTATTACCATGTTAGAAACATCATGTAATCATTTATGTTATTAACGGTCATTTCGTCAATATTTGGTACTTGAGTAAAAATAAACTCCTTATATTTACAATTTGTCCATGTGGTCAAATATCCATTATCGTCAGAATGATATTAATGATGCAGATATCACATATATCATATATATCTAGTATATACATGTATTTATAGTAGTACATAACATTTGGAGGTATGAAATTAAATGCACCGTTCATGGAGACGGTAAGCCGTACGTACGCATGAACGCTACTTTCACATGCATTTCATATTTTAACAGAATGAAAACATAATGATACATGTTTATATTATAATTCAGTTATAATATCTTAAATAATATCATTAAATCTATATTTTATTCATCCCACAAGAGGCATTAACGAATCATATCACTTTCAGGGGGCGGTAGTCCTCACTTCCTAAAATGAAATTATCGCGTTTACCCATTATAAAAAACATAAAGGTATGCTATAAATGTGAAAATCAGAATCATAAAGAAAACATAAACATAATATATATCATATTTAATATAGTTCCATCATAATGGCCACCATGAGAGGCGGTAGGAGATAATTGAACAAGCATCGTTTCGTGAGGCGTTAGTTTGTCATCCACAAAAACATTATGTTCTTTACACATTAGATAGAGGTGCGTGTATATGTAGTTTGAATCCTTATAATAACAACATCCTAGTATATTTAGGACATTGGTGTTGTTACAAATGAAATAAATAAAAATATTTTAGGGGGGTTGGAGAAGTAAAATAAAACAAAAGAACTTAAGAAAACATGTTACCTTTAAATCGGTTAACTCACTTTGGATTGAACCAAAATGGTTTCTTGATGTGATTTCTGCCTAAGGTAAGGATTCTAGGTTTAAGAGAGAGATATTGTGAGCTTATTATAGAATATTTTGGATGAACCAAAATGCTTGAGATGTGTGAATAATTGGTTAGAAGTGAGGGCTTTTATAAGGGAGAGGAGGGGCTCTTTAGGAAGGTTTGAAACAATTATTTTATTATATCCTCATCTTCGGTTTCAAAAGGTCAAGTATTTATTAAAAAAAATATAATATTACTCATGGTTGAAATAAAATAGTCCAATAATAATTGGATAGGTTTTGTTATTTTTTTAATATTTATAATCATATTTATTTAATTCATTTATTAATGAGGTAAATATTTTATCATTATTGAGTCATAAATAATTTAATTTATTTGATCTTAAAAAATTATAAAAAATATACCATGATTTTGGAAATGTTTTTATCTTTCCAAAGAATATTTATAGTCTAAAATATAACTTATATAACCCCATGTAAAAAAATTATTTACTAAAATATACTTTTTATGTCATTTTTGTCTTTACTTTTAATTAATTAATATAAAATGTCATTATTACTCCCATATGGCTCCATGGGGTCCCAAATTCAACCCAAAGATGCCCATGGTCGGATATGTATCATCCAGTAAGATTCGGAAAAATTTTAGTGTAATTTAATATTATTATAATATTATATTTTACCCTCATTTACTATATTTATCCTTAATCAAATTAAATATAATATTTACTAAGGTAAATATTTAAAATGTCTTAAAATAAAATTTACCTATTAACACAATTTGAACCTACCGATTATAAATCTAGAATCCATTTTTCCAAATTCAAAAAACAGAAGTGTCCGAAATTATTTTAAAATTACTTCCCGCTGTCAAAACAAAGAGTGTGTTTTTAAGAAATAATAACTATCAAAAGATTGATGCTTGTTTATGTCGAGTTTCAAAATGAAATTACTTACAATGAAGAAAATTAGATTTAATGGTAAAAATATATTCTAATTACACATTAAAACAAACTAGGAATATAATCTATCCATATAAATAAATTAGATAAAAAGACACATTTTAATTAAAATAAAGTATTTTTCATTATTCATAAAAAATGAATTTTATCAGAAAAATACAAAAATTTTATCCAAAGTAAATTTTTATGTCCCAATTCTAAAGAATAATTTTATTTTGTCAAATATAACATATAATAGTGATAAAAACTAGATTTAAATAAGGTTTTCCATCAAAAGGCAGTAAATCGACCTTTTCAAAAATATAAAGTATTTTTTATTAGATTTATTTACATTTTAAGCCTCTAACTTTTATTTGGATAAATGTAAAAACATTTAATAAAAAATGTATAATCATATTGTAGTTAGTTCTATTCATTCCCACCAATAAAATGGCTAGGAGTTAACTACCATTTAAAATAATTTAATAATATTATTAGTGTGCAACATAGGATTTCAACGAAACCCGCTATTTAGTATTGGGTACGCTATCGAACATAGCATCCCATTTAAAGTAAAAATAATATTTAATTCAAAATTATAATTAAACTTTAAAAAATATTATTCTTTATTTTCTTAGGATGTTACATCCTTCCCCCCTTTTGGAAATTGTGTCCTCACAATTTTATTCACTTATCAAATAAATGGGGGTATTTATCCCTTATAACATTTTCAGATTACCATGTTTCCTCTTCAACCATATAGTTATTACAAAAACTCGTTACTTGAAAAATTGCCTTATTCCGCAACACATGCTCTCTATGGTCAAGAATTTCTATTGGTTGTTCCTTATAAGAGAGATTCTCTTCCATCTGAACTACCTATGGGCTCAAAACATGAGATGGATCTGGAATATACTTTCTTAACATTGAAACATGAAAAAAATTGTGTACCTGATATAAACATAGGGGTAAAGATTCTCTATATGCAACTACTCCAACTTTCTCCAGCATTTTATAAGGTACAATGAACTTTGAACTCAACTTTACCTTATTAACAAAATGAATCACACTTTTCCATGGAGAAACTTTGAATAAGACATTATCACATACCTCGAAAGATAGATCCTTCCACCAGTTATCTGCATAACTTTTCTGCCTACTCTGAGCTATTCTTATGTTCTTTTGAATCAACTGAAATTTTTCTAATATATATTCTACCAATTCTGGTCCCATCATCTTTCTTTCACCTACTTCAACGCAAAAAGCTAGTTTTCGACAACGCTTTCCATATAATGCCTCAAATGGAGCCATCTGTATACTGGAATGAAAAATGTTATTATATGAAAATTCAACCAAATAAATATGTTGGTCCCAACTTCCCTGGTAATCTAGTGGACAAGCTCATAGAATATACTCCAAGGTCTTAATCGTTCATTCCGACTTCCCATTTGATTGAGGATGAAAAGCTGTACTAAAATTTAATTCTGTACCCAATGACTTCTGAAGGATTTTCCAAAACATAGAAGTAAACCTGATATCACGATCAGATACAATGGAGTGTGGAACACCATGCAACCCAACTATCTCTTTAACATACAACCGACAAAGTTGATCTAGAGAAAATGTATCTCAAATAGGAATGAAATGAGTAGATTTAGTCCATCGATCAACAATAACCCAGATTGCATTGTCACCTCTAGATGTCTTTGTTAATCCCACAACGAAGTCCATGGGTATATTTTTCCCATTACCACTATGGCATCGGTGAAGATTAAAGCATCCCTTTCGAAAACTGCCTCTCTTCTTTAACATGTTGACAAGTCAAAAAATTTACAGTAAAATCAACAAAATCTATTTTCATTCCATCCCACCAGTAAAACTCCTGAAGATCTCTATACATCTTAGTACTACCGGGACGAACTGAAAATGGGGAATTCTGAGCTTCGCATAACAAATCATTCTTCAACTATGATTCACAAGGAATGCATAATCTTTTCCCAAACCTCAAAACACAATCATTATCAATGTTGAATTCATGAAACTTTCCCTTCTGAACCAACTCTCACTAGTGCAGAAAACGTTTTTTACGTCACCATTTTTACGTCGGTTATATAAAACCGACGTCATAATATGTAAAACGAGGTTTTTTACGTCGGTTATTTCTTAACCGACGTAAAAACCTGTGTTCGGTACACATTTAACGTCGGTTATTTTTATAACCGACGTTATTAATCGCGCGACTTCGTTTTTTACGTCGGTTATTTTTATAACCGACGTAACAAACGCGGTTTTCGAAGGCCCTTTGACGTCGGTTATTGAATAACCGACGTAACAGACGCGGTTTTTGAA
This sequence comes from Viscum album, assembly GCA_963277665.1. Taxonomy (NCBI): domain Eukaryota; kingdom Viridiplantae; phylum Streptophyta; class Magnoliopsida; order Santalales; family Viscaceae; genus Viscum; species Viscum album. Next base: position 1,831,081,432 of record OY728165.1, read on the forward strand.
GGCTTTTTTACGTCGGTTCTAAAATAACCGACGTAAAAAAAGAATCCGCAGATGTTTTTGATGTCGGTTATTACATAACCGACGTAAAAAAACGCGGATTTTGAGCCATTTGTTACGTTGGTTATATAATAACCGACGTAAAAAATGAATCGGAGGAAGGTTTTTACGTCGGTTATTGAAATAACCGACGTTATACATGTTTTTAAAACAATTATCACGTCGGTTATTGAATAACCGACGTGATAACTCATTTAAAAATTTACCCAGTGTAACAGCCCAAAATTTTATAAAAAATATTCTTTTTAATTTTATTAAAGTCTTGTGTTATACGCTACACCAAAAGGAGCTTGCACAACACGCATCCTTGACTTGCCTTGCATTACACGCAATCGCAACCTTCCTTGATAGCGTGTGTGGTACGTAATCCTGAGTTTCACAAAACAATGATATGCTATTAAAATATTATTAAAACTAGCCGTTATGAATAGTAATAACCACTTTTTAAATTTTAGAAAATTTAACTCTCAAAATGGACTTCATTTTTGGATTCGGAGTATCGAATTTAGCCTAAGGTGAAATTTTGGTACTTTTCGGATAACTTTCATATTCTGATGAATAGTGAAAATTACTAAATTATAATTAAAAACAACTTTTTTAATCGAAATAATTAATAGTGATAAATCATTAATTTGAGTGGTTTTAAAGTATATTTAGAATATATTTTTACAATTTAATACAATGTTGGTCATTAGATGTAATTTCACATTTAAACTAGACATAAACAAGTGTCAATCTTTTGATAGATATTGTTTCTTAAAAACACGCTATTTGTTTTAACAGCGGGATTTAATTATAAAATTAATTAATGCAACTTTTATGTTATGAATTTGGTAAAATAGACTTCATTTTTGAATTCGGAATATGAAATATAGCTTGGGATGAAATTTTGGCATTGTTCTGAAAAACATCAATTTTTGATGAATAGTGAAACTACTAAGTGGTAGGTTAAAAACTGAATTTTGCATAAAACTTAATTTTACCGCTTCTGTGAATGGAATTTCGAAAATCCGAGAGACACGGTTAATATCAAGGACTAAAATGTGGTTCAATGAGATGAAAATAATTTTTTGGTGAATAGTAACTTTTTACTTTTTTTACCACGGTTAATAGTAAATAGGGTAACTAAGGGTAAATATGATATTAATATTACCCTAACACATGTCCTAATTCTATTGGACAAGTGTAATTCGTCCGAAAACAAACTTAGGAATAAAATATGACCATTTAGGCCCACTTGGATTAGATTTGGACATTTATTATTAATTTATTTAAAGAAGGGTTAAAATAGTTAAAATCAAAGTTTAATAAGTAAATCATTTTTAATATGGGGTTATACATAAGATAAATTCGACTATAAATATTCATTAGAAAGATAAAAAGATTTCCTACATAATGATATTTTATTTATAATTTTTAGACTTTAAATAAAGTAATTTATTTATGACACAACGATGATGCAGTAATTACTCTTTTAAGGAAATATTAACATAATTGATGTTATAAATGCTCAAATGAATGTAATTTGAGACTTTTTATGACTTAAACTAATTTTATAGGTTACTATGATATATTAGTGTTGATCTAATCAACTTGGTTCGAACATATAATTCTGTTATGACTTTCACAAAAATCATATATCAAATAGTGTCAAAATTGACACAAAATAGTTTTTAAATCAAATATTATATTATTAATTGTTATTTTATTCCTAAAAATCTAAGGTTCGGCCAAATGACTTAGATAAGGATATATTTATTAATAATATAAAATTTGGGGTTCGTTTGTCATGTTATAGTAAGTGTATTAACCATATAATGAAAGAAAACAAAAAGACACGGTAAAAGTTAAATTATTTAACTTAGAGTTAAATCTAATTGATTGGGTTAAAATAATAACCTAAACTTGTCTAAATCCTATTGGTTGATAGGATTTCGACCCATCCCCACTTTATCTTCGAAATAAGACCCTTTGGAACCATTATAAACCGATTTTGACTTTAATATAAAATAATATTTTGAGATATTCCTAAGGTGCCCCTCTCCTCCCCTATAAAAGGACACCTCCTCCCCCTCCTCCTCACACCAATTTGAGCACTCAAGCTCGGCCAACCCCTGCCAATTTCTCCTCTCCACTTCCCTAGCAACATCCTAGAGGTTCTGGTCTTCCTCCAAGACCAATTTTAGTGCCCTAAGAGGAGGTCTCAAAGAGGCACTTCAAAGAAGAGGTAATTACCGTTACCAATTCTTTCATCTTTATTTCTTCTTCCACTTCTTCTTCATAGGTTGTTTCATTATGAAGTAATAACATCAGTATCACTCATATACTGATATGTTATTATATGTATGAAACAACCCTATTTCACCATCTATCCATCCTACGGAAAAAGAAATCACCGCGCGTGCGTACGTACGGAATACCGTCTCCACGCCGTGGTGTAATCTATTTTCCACCACCACCTTACATGGATGGGTATAATGTTGTAAAGAATAACAATACATAGTTATTACAACATCATATTGATTCTGATATATTGTATAATCCACTCCAATTCAATTCAATATTTATAGAAATGATATCATCGCTCGTGCGTACGTACGGAATACCGTCTCCACGACGCGATGAGATTCATTCTCCATGTTAACCATTTAAGAATGATTATAATGTATATATAAGAAATAATAATGAAATATATGACATTATAAAGCTACTGGATTTATGTATATATATACATATGTATGTCATCTACTTACTTCCATTTCAAGACAATAAGGAAAGGAAAACAGCGTTCATGCGTACGTACGGACTACCGTCTCCATGAACGGTGTTTTTCATTTTATTTATCTACCTATTATATATATATATATACTGAATATATATGATATATAAATCATATTTTATATTCTGGAAGTAAGTAAATCATGATATAAGTAATAATGATGTCAAGAACAACAAGTCAAAACACCTACGATAAATTAAACGATTTTACCCAAAACGCTTCTTTAACATGGAATTTACAAAAGAACGGGTAACATAATGTCATAAGTGAACCATATTTGATATCATAACAATGAATATGATTCTGTAATAAGTCAATAACATGATTTAAATCATTATACAGGAGGTTCGGACACTTACAAAGCAAGTCGGACCTAAGGTAAGGGAAATATCACAATCTCATTTTTATCCGAGATTGTTTATTCATAAGTATTTACTGGGGTGTATTTTATCATCCACATCCATGTTTTATCAATATGTAATATTATTTCCATCCACCTACAATTGTTTAAATCCATTTTTACCCTTCGGTGAGTTTTTAGTAATATCTATGAAAGGAATCTTTTGTCATACGAGGTACTTTTTGACTTTTCCGACAAAAGTACGAAGAATGTTTTTTTAAACTTATACGGCACGAACGGATTTCTACTGTTTTATAAAGCCTTATTTAATGAAGCTTCCTCTAAAAGATTTCATGACTATTTTCAATAAAATCTCTTTCTTTTAAAATTGCATGATGTTTTGTGAAAAGAAATTGATTTTGAAGAAGAAAGGATATTTTCCTCAAGAATTCAATTCAAGTGTTTTATCAAAATTATTTTCCATCTAAGATAATAAAGGGTTCTGTTTCTATCCATATTTTTACATTGATTTGACTATGTTGTGATGGAATTTTGTTTATGAATTCCTTTATCTTATATGAATTGATTTATGATGTCATGATGTTTCAAGAATCCCATTTTTGTTTCATGTGTTATGCGATGATGTATGTTTTATGATTATGTGGCACACATAAGAAAGGATTCATTATAAGATGGGTGGGACCTATATCTCCCTCCAATGCATTGGGTAATGATTTTATATCTCATGAGATAGACATGGCTGGAACGGAAGGTTATTTCGGTTCAGTGATACAGGACTGAAACGAGGAGTGAACTCGGTTCAGAAAGGGACTTTGTCCACTAAGATAGTCTTGGCAATGAGTCATGACTAACAAGAAATGATTTTCCATGATTATGTGTGCATGCCACAAAGTTTCAAGTTTTATGTTATTATTATGGGGATCTCATTTTCAATTCTATGATTTGTCCCATGTTATGATATTATGAGCTCTTTTGCAGGTCAAGATTTCCAAAAGCTACGTTCTTATGTATATGATGTGATTGATATTTCTTTTGTTTACCCTTACTGAGCATTTGAGCTCACCCTTTTTTGTTTTTCTTTCCCCAGGATATAAAGAAAGGTTTTAGGTAAAAAAAGGGGAAGATCATTATGGGAAATATTGAAGATCTTTCACCACGTTTAGAAGATTACGTTCCGAGTTTCCAAAGACACTAAACTATTACGATCCTTGTGTGTGTGTTTTTGTTATGTACTAAGTATTCCGCAAAAGTAATGTAATGTCCATGTACGATAAGCTTCGGGTCTCTACACCCAGACCCGTGGATTGTCATTCGCGAGTTTACCTTCGACAGTCGCGACTCGTCTCTCTCGCGCGTAAACCCGAATCGGCTCGTCCATTTCGTTGGTTTAGATTCGTTTTGCGATCATCGTTTCTCATATTTAATCTCCTCGGATCAATCATCTAAACTCGCAGCACTCAGGTAATCCTCCCACTCGTTCGTTTTTTTTCGCGGATAGTAAATATATATGTGTTGTGATTTTTTTGTTGAAACTAGCTAAGATTCTTCGATTGCAAACCCTTTTAACTCGTTTTGGCACCATAATCTTATTTATCATCCCTAGATCTATTTGTTCGACTTGCAATATTGAGTAATTTTATGATTTCACTAATTTTTCATCGTTTTCTATAAATCCCCGAGAGGGTTGGGGCGTGTCCATTTGGATGGGTTGCCCTTTTACAGTTGTTACTACTTTATTCACACACAACCATGGCATAGGTGCATGGATTTGGGGTCGGGGGTGTCCAGGGGGGTTTACAAGGGGGTGGGTGGGTGTGGGGGGCTGTCCAAGGGTGTGGGTGGGTGTTGGGGGGTGTCCAGGGGGGTGTCCAAGGGGGTAGGGGGTGGGGGGTGGTGTCCAGGAGGGGTGGGGGGGGGCTGTCCAGAGGGTTGGGGGGTGTCCAGGGGGGGTGTCCAAGCAGGTCGGGGGTGGGGGGTTGTGTCCAGGAGGGGTGGGGGTGCTTTCTAGAGGGGTCGGGGGCTGTCCAGAGGGGTCGGGGGGTGTCCAGGGTGGTGTCCAAGGGGATGGGTGGGTGTGGGGGCTGTCCAAGGGGGTGGCGGCCTGTCCAGAGGGGTCGGTGGGGTGTCCAGGGGGGTGTCCAAGGGGGTGGATGGGTGTGGGGGGCTGTCCACGTGGGTGGCGGCCTCTCCAGAGGGTATTTGGGGTTGTCCGGGTGGGTGGGGGGGCTGTCCAGAGGGTTGGGGGATGTCCAGGGGGGTGTCCTAGGGGGTAGGGGGTGGGGGGTGGTGTCCAGGAGGTGCGGGGGGGCTGTCCAGAGGGGTCGGGGGTGTCCAGGGGGGTTTACAAGGGGGTGGGTGGGTGTGGGGGGCTGTCCAAGGGCGTGGGTGGGTGTTGGGGGGTGTCCAAGGGGGTAGGGGGTGGGTGGTGGTGTTTAGGAGGGGTGGGGGGGCTGTCCAGAGGGTTGGGGGTGTCCAGGGGGGTGTCCAAGCAGGTCGGAGGTGGGGGGTTGTGTCCAGGAGGGGTGGGGGGCTGTCCAGAGGGGTCGGGGGGTGTCCAGGGGGGTTTACACATCGATTTGTTTTATATTTCAAAATTGTTATATTCAAATTATGATTTCTTTCATATAAACATATATTTGTCTTATCTAAAAAAATATATATATTTTTTCTATTTGTTATAGGTAATAATGAGTCGAAGTTGGATTACGGCACATCGAATGAGCAATGAATATGAGGAAGGTGTTGATGCCTTTTTGGAATTTGCTAAACGAAATGTTCCAAGTAGTGACATTTTTTTCTGTCCATGCCTGAAATGTCTGAATATGAAGAAGTTGAAAAGTAGAGAGATAAAAGATCATCTGATTTGTCATGGTTTCAATCCGAGTTACAACCCTTGGATTTGGCATGGCGAAACTGGACAGAATGTCACTGATGATAATGAATCGCAAGATGGTAACTCCGATGGAATTGAAGAAATGATTCGCGATATTGTAGCAGAACAAATTGAGATAGAACCGAGAGTTGCACGTCTATATGGTGATGCCGAAAAACCATTATATCCTGGTTGTACAGATTTTACGGTTTTGTCGGCGGTGTTAAGATTGATTAACCTGAAGGCGAAACATGGATGGAGTGACAGAAGTTTTATAGAGCTGCTACAATTGATGAAAGACATTCTTCCAAAAGATAACGATCTTCCAGATTCACATTATAAGGCCAAAAAAATATTATGCCCGATGGGATTGGGATACAGGAAAATACATGCATGTCCGAATGACTGCATTATATATAGGAAGTAATATGAATTTCTGAAAGAGTGTCCCAAATGTGGGACATCACGGTATAAGGTGAAAGAAAAATCACAAGCTGATGTAGAGATTACAAAGCTCCCTTCAAAGGTATTTTGGTATCTTTCTATAATTCCTCGTTTCAAACGTTTATTTGCTAATTCACATGATGCAAAAAGGTTAAGATGGCATGCTGATGAGCGGGTATGTGATGGAAAAATACGTCATCCAGCTGATTGTCCACAATGGAAGAAAATTGATACCCAGTACCCTACATTTGGAAATGAAATTAGAAATCTGAGACTAGGCTTGTGCACAGATGGAATGAATCCATACCGAACCCTCAGTAGCACACATAGTTCATGGCCTGTTTTATTGGTAATTTACAACCTCTCTCATGAAGTTTGTATGAAGCGCAAATATGTCATGTTGAGTATCATGATCTCTGGTCCAAAGCAACCCGGAAATGATATTGATGTATACTTGTCACCGCTGATTGATGATTTGAAACTTTTATGGGCTGATGGTATTAGGGTGTATGATTCTTATAAAATGGAATATTTTCAACTGCATGCAGTGCTTCTATTCACTATAAATGACTTCCCAGCATATGGAAATTTGTCTGGATACAGTGTGAAAGGGCATAAAGCATGTCCAATTTGCGAACAACAGACGTCATATTGTCAATTGCATCATGGGAGGAAAACAGTGTACATGGGTCATCGAAAGTTTTTGCCTATGGATCACCCTTATAGAAGACTAAAAAAGGCATTCAATGGCTCACAAGAATTTGATACTGCTCCTCAACCTTTATCCCCAGAATTGTATTTTGAGAGGGTGAAAAACCTTGATGTGACATTGGGAAAGACACAGAAATCTGGTAATGATAGACATATTTGGAAGAAAAGGTCAATATTTTTTGAGCTACCATATTGGAGGTATCATGAAGTCAAACATAATATTGATGTCATGCACGTGGAGAAGAATATCTGTGATTCTTTGATCGGAACATTGCTAGATATTAAAGGAAAGACAAAAGATGGGTTGAATGCAAGGTTAGACCTACTGTCAATGGGAATACGTTTGGAGTTAGCTCCCACTCCTAAAGGAAGACGAACATTTCTTCCCCCGGCTTGTCATACATTATCGAAGAGGGAGAAAAGTAGCTTCTGTCAGTGTCTTCATGATATCAAAGTGCCTCAAGGTTATTCTTCAAATGTAAAAAATTTTGTCTCATTGAAAGACTTGAAGTTGATAGGTATGAAATCACATGATTGTCATGTCATGATGCAACAAATTCTACCAGTTGCACTGCGTGGAATATTGCCCATCCGTGTCAGAAAGACTATAATGAGGTTGTGTTATTTTTTCAATTCAATTTGCAACAAGGCGATTGATGTGAATGCTTTGAACATTTTGGAAAAGGATGCAATTATTATACTTTGTCATTTGGAAATGTATTTTCCTCCAACTTTTTTTGATATGATGGTGCATTTACTGATTCATCTGGTTCGAGAAATAAGGCTTTGTGGACCTGTATATCTTCGTTGGATGTATCCTTTTGAAAGGTATATGAAAATATTAAAGGGATATGTTAAAAATCCATATCGACCTGAAGCCTCCATTATTGAAAAGTATATTTCTGAGGAGGTAGCAGAGTTTTGTACGAGTTACTTGGCTACGACGCAACATATAGGTTTGCCTCCATCTCGCCATGAACGGGTTAATAATGAGGGAAAGGGGATTCGTGGCTTGAAAGTCAAATCACTGTCAGCTGAACATATGAAGAAGTTAGAATCATACATCTTGAATAACATAGCTGATGTTCAACCGTATATCACATTGCATATTAATGAGTTGAAACAATGTCATCCAAAGAAGAAAGAAATGTGGATTTTGAATGAGCACAACAAAACTTTTTTGCCATGGTTTAAGAAGACCTTGCTTGGTAGATCAGATGTATCAGAGACATTAAAATGGATAGTGGGTGGTCCATCTTTAAATGTGATAACATGGTCCGCTTATGACATTAATGGCTATACATTTCATACGAAAGCTCAGGACAACAGAAGTGCAGTTCAGAATAGTGGTGTATTGGTGTTTGCAGAAGCAATGCATTTTTCGAGTGCTAAGGACAGAAACCCAATTTCGGCATCAAGTGCATATTATGGAGTGATTGAAGACATATGGGAGGCTGATTACTTTAAAATTAAAGTTCTTGTTTTTAACTGTAAATGGTTTATCGGTAACAACAGTGTCAGACATGATGAATTTGGAATGACACTTGTTAATCTGAATAGATTGGAAGACACAGCTGATTCTTTTATAATGGCAACACATGCCAAACAAATTTTCTATGTAGTAGATCAATCAGATATGCAGTGGGCTGTTGTTTTACAAGGGAAAAACCAATATGTTGGTGAGGATGAATTTGATGAAGATGCTGATTTATGTGAGATCCCTACTTCCATGGAAAGATTAACAGAACATAATGATGAGTATGTTGAAGACATGGTTTGTGCCATAAGGAACGATCACGACGAATGAATTTGGGAAAACAATCCAACTGTACATTCCTAAAATTACAGGTAACACAAGTTTATTTCTTGTTTACATTTAGTTTTTTCATATAATGTTAGATACTGTAAATTTTTTACTTATTAAAATATGTATCAAACCAAAACGATAAAACAATAAAAACCGTAAAGAAGAGAAGTCCTGGGCGCACCGGCAACCGGTCCTCTCTATCTGAACCACCGGCCGGCCGGTGGTTCAGACAGAGGAAGGCTCTCTGTCTGGTCCACCGGCCGGCCGGTGCTGAGCCAGCGGCCGGCCGGTGGTCCAGACAGAGACCGAGCCTCTCTGTCTGGATCACCAGCGGCCGGCCAGTGTTGAGCCAGCGGCCGGCCGGTGGTTCAGACAGAGAGGAACGCTCTCTGTCTGGTCCACCGGCCGGCCGCTGGATCACCACCGGCCGCCCGGTGGACCAGACAGAGAGCCTTCCTCTCTGTCTGGATCACCAGCGGCCGGCCGGTGAGGAGCCAGCGGCCGGCCGGTGGTTTAGACAGAGGAAGGCTCTGGTCCACCGGCCGGCCGGTGGTGATCCAGCGGCCGGCCGGTGGTCCAGACAGAGGAAGGCTGTCTGGTCCACCGGCCGGCCGGTGGTGAGCCAGCGGCCGGCCGGTGGCATCAGTGATTCCACTTTTCAGCTGTCTTATGCCAACTCCTTGGCAACATTTTGCCTGTGTTTACCATGTTTATCATTGTTTAACATGCTTACCATATTACCGATGTTTACTATTATGTAATTTAGTACACTTTTCTATTTGTGAACTAATGTTTGTTTTTTTGATTTGAAGGAAAATGACAGATCAATCAGTTGATCAGCCACATGATTCTGGAGATGAGCATATTGGTCATACATCTGGGGAGGAACATTCACATGCTCCAATTACGAAAAAGAGTTCAAAGGTTGGTAAGTGTGGGTGCACACGTTTACCAAAATTATCACTTGCCCGTACGAAGGAGGAGAGGATAGTCGTGGAGTTTGATGAGGATGATCTTCCTAGAGGTCCAAATGCTAAAGATTTTAAGGGTTTTGTAGCAACTCAGGCTAAGAGAAAAGTAAGCATTCTCTATGATGATTGGAGAAGTGTGGATAAGGCGATAATTTCTCAGCTGTGGGAGACCATCTTGGTAAGATCTTTTGCTATTGTTTGACTGTTCTTTAAATGTTTCTAGTATATATAATATTTTTAACCTCTTTTTTATCAGATGACATTTGATATTCCTGACACTGGAGGAGTCAGGAAGAAATGCTTATCGTTGGCTGCTAGGAGATGGAGGGATTTCAAATCTACCCTCTCATTGATTTCATTTATGGTCATAGGAGTCGTGAGAATCCATGTCGTATATATCCTTTTATAGATGAAGACACATGGAGACAATTTTTTGAAAGTAGAAGAAAAGAATCATTTTTGGTAAGGGCAATGTAAACTTTTATAAGCTTTCTTATATAAATGATCTTATTATTGTTTTGTTAATGATTACTTATTCTTAATTTATAGCAAACAAGGAAAGCTCATCAAGAGATCCAATCTAAAAATGTATACCCTCATAGTTTATCTCGGGGAGGGTATGCATTATTGGAAGAACAAATGATGGAAGAAAAATTTCAACAACTAAGAGCTGAGTCTTCAAGATCTGTAGAGGTGGCCCCTCCATCCCCTCCATCTAGACATGAGAAATGGAAAAGAGCTCGGAAGGGCAAAAAAGGACAATATCTTTCGGAAGAATCGAGACTCGTAGTTGAGAGGATTGTAAGATATCTATTTTATTTATTTAAGTTTACTATTTTCGTCATATATTTCCAATCATTATAGAAAAGTTCAATTACTTATTACAGGACTCTCTTGAGGAGCAGAGTTCACAGGGGACATTTACACCATCTGGGAGGGAAGATATTTTATCTGTGGCATTGGGAAAGCCCGAACATTCTGGCCATGTAAGAGGATATCTGGCAGGTGTATCGGTAAGAAAAGTGTTGCCATGTTCCTCAACTTCTAACGTTGAAGGAGTTTATAAAAAAAAAATAGAATCGTTGGAGGCTGAAGTCCATAATATTAATGCGACAATGGAGGACAAGATTAGAGCATCGGTGCAGTTAATGTTTGCAGACTTGCAAAGACAATTTCAGGGTGCAGCTCCCACTCCACCTCTCCTAATAGCTCCCACTCCCCCACCTCAGCCTGCGGACCCCATTTTTGATCCTCCTCCTCCGCCGCAGCTACCTACTTATTGTGAGTTGTATGTTGATGATCCTCAACATCATATAGTTGCATATGGGATGGTATATTGTATAGGAGATACAGTTCATCATCAACAGTTAGAGGTAGAGAATCAGAGGGTCACTGTACAGGATATTATAGATAGATCAGCTCGGATACCATTACCTACAGATGAGGTGACGACAGTTGGACATAGTATCGGCCATTTTTTACTTTGGCCATCCAGACTTCTTCGACTCATTACCATAGAGGTATGGATGTTATATCTTTTATTTTATATTTTTATTAATGTTTTATCATTTGAAAACTAATATATTTTTCAATTTATTTTTACAGGAATACTTCAAAGGTAAAGAAATACTGTATAGACAACAACAAAGACAGATAGTTATGACATCAGATGCAGATACTAGCAGTCTTGACAAATTGTCAAGATATTCAAATTTGTTGGCGGATCATTATGACTTTACAATGGAAGCTCATGTCTGTGGACGTGAACTATGTGTGGGGATTATGAAAACTGATATCATGGAGTTTGTCACTGGAGATAAGTTGGGCATCAACGTGGTGCAAATTTTTATCATGTAAGTCTTAACTCCTTTTCCTTGCGTTATATTTATTAAAAATGTATACTTATGTCTGCTTTGTATTAGGTATATGTATAAAATTTTTGAGAGGAATGAGCTGACAGATGTATATGGATTCGTGGACCCACAATTGATTTCCCCTGAAGCATGTGCATTGGATGAGGAACAAAGAATGCTTTATATTGCTGATAGATTTGAAAAGAATGTAATCACACAGTGTTGGATGATGCCTTTTTGTGAGAGGTATGAAACACATCCCTCTCAAAGAGTTAATTATCTTTTAACATAAAAAACCACTAACGTTAAATTTCCTTTTCTCAGGGATCATTGGATGTTAGGGGTTTTTTGCCCTAGGGAGAAAACACTTTATTGGATATGCTCTCTCCATGATGATGTGCGAGAAAGTTTTAAGAATATATTGGAAACGTAAGTTTCAATTTCACAATAGTTTTATATATTATAATGAATTTTAAATTTACCCCATTCGTATTATTTTCTAACAGGGCATGGGTCCACTTTCGAAAAAGCGCAAAGAAAAGGAATTACAAGATCAAATATGTACATGCGAAGGTAAATATCCATTTATAATTTGTACATTTTGATTTATTACATAAAAATAATATATTTAATTTACACTCATTCAAACAGAAATGTCATGAGCAACAAGGCATCATCGAATGCGGATATTACATGTTAAGATTTATGTATGAAATAATAACAACTGGGACTGTTCTGAGTTTTGACCTGGTAAGATTTCCTTTTTCTAATAATATTTCAATTTGATTTATTCATTATACACGTTGACTACTATCCTTTTCCTTTGTAGCTTTTTGATGACCCTCAACCCTTTACTGCTGAAGATATCAAACACTTACAAGTGGAGTGGTCAAATTATTTTACAGGTTTGATTGACTTTTAGTTGTTTGTAATGTAAAATGTAATTTTGAATATTGTCAATGTAATTGTGTATTTCGTAGTCGTTTAGGTTGGATTTAGTTTTTTTTAAGTTGACATTGTAAGTTTTGAATGTTATATAAGTGAATGTTTAATTTTTCTCTACTTCTTGTTTTGGTCTACTGTTGATGGTTTTTCTGGTCTGGATTTTCGTATGGGGGGAGAGGTTCCAAGGGGGTGGGTGGGTGTTTGGGGGGTGTCCAAGGGATATGGGAGGGGTGTCCAAGGTGTGTTTGGGGCTGTCCTAGGGGTCGGGGGGGTGTAAATGAGGGTGGGGGGTGTCCAAGGGGCGGGGGGTGTCCAAGGGATATGGGAGGGGTGTCCAAGGTGTGTTTGGGGCTGTCCAAGGAGTCGGTAGGGTGTAAATGAGGGTGGGGGGGGGGGGGGGCTGTCCAAGGGGTGGGGGGTGTCCAAGTGGTGGGGGGGTGTCCAAGGGATATAGGAGGGGTGTCCAAGGGGTGTTTGGGGCTGTCCAAGGGGATGGGGGGGTTTCCAAGGGGTAGGGGGGTTTCCAAGGGGTCGGGGGGGTGTCCAGGGGGTGGGGGGCTGTCCAAGGGGTGGGGGGTGTCCAGGGGGTGGGGGGCTGTCCAAGGGGTGGGGGGTGTCCAGGGGGTGGGGGGCTGTCCAAGGGGTGGGGGGTGTCCAAGGGGTGGGGGGGGTGTCCAAGCGATATGGGAGGGGTGTCCAAGGGGTGTTTGGGGCTGTGCTAGTGTTCGGGGGGTGTAAATTTGGGTGGGGGGCTGTCGAAGGGGTGGGGGGTGTCCAAGGGGCAGGTTGGGTGTAAATGAGGGGGGGTGTCCAAGGGGTCTGGGAGGGCTGTCAAGGTGTGGGGGGGTGTCCAATGGGTGTTTGAGGCTGTACTAGGGGTCTTGGGGGTGTAAATGAGGGTGGGGGGTGTCCAAGGGGTGGAGTTTGTCCAAGGGATATGGGAGGGGTGTCCAAGGGTTGTGGGTGGGGGAGGGCTGGCCAGGTTGTTAGGTGGGTATAGATGAGGGTGGGGTTCAGTTGGGGCTTGGGGGAGGGCTGGCATGGCTATTTTTGTTTGGTTTCTGGTTGCTTTTTGGTGATAGCAGTGCAATTATTTAAAAAAATAATAATTTCTTTCACGTCGGTTATTTTATAACCGACGTGGTAAATAAATCGGTAGGGGTTTATCACGTCGGTTTTTTCTAGAACCGACGTGATAAACCGTTCCCGGGGGATTTTATCACGTCGGTTCTTAATATAACCGACGTGATAAAAGGCTGGGAATCGATTTACCACGTCGGTTATTGAATAACCGATGTGCTAAAACGTTTCCCAGGCCTTTTTATCACGTCGGTTTCCTAAATAACCGACGTTATAATAGGCCAGGGGAAGGGTTTATCACGTCGGTTATGACATAACCGACGTGATAAACGATATCCCAGGCCTTTTATCACGTCGGTTTAGGTAAGAACCGACGTGATAAAGCCCCCCGCGCATATTTATCACGTCGGTTATTATATGAACCGACGTGATAACCACCGTGATGTTAGGGATATTACGTCGGTTTTAAATAACTGACGTAAAAAACGTTATTTATAACGTCGTCCGTATTAACGTCGCCTAAAAACCGACGTAAATAATAAAAAATAACCGACGTAAAAAACGTTTTCTGCACTAGTGTCTACCTTTTTTTTCAACTCACTGTCTTCGTTCTGCACTTGTTAAATTCTATCTAACAGAGATGATTCCACTGACAGCTGAAACAAAACAGAATAATTCCATGCACCAACAACTTCTATTCCAAATTTCATCAAATTAAAAACCAAAGGATCTCGTTCCAAATGTAGCATGGTTAATGAAGCATTAATTTTTCGACTCAAAGAATCAGCCACCTTATTTGCATTTCCCGGATGGTAATGAATTGTTCAATCATAATCCTTGATTAATTCCCGGAATCTCCTCTGTCTCATGATCAATTATTTTTTAGTGAATATATACTTCAAAATTTTGTAGTCAATATATATTTCACATTTTACTCTATAAAAATGATTCATTCAAATTTTTAAAGAAAAATCCACATCAGCTAATTCCAATTCATGTCTACGGTAATTTAACTCATGAGGTTTCAACGAACGTGATGCATAAGAAATTACCTAATCATTTTTCATGAGTACACAACCAAGTACATTCCTTGAAGCATCACTGTAAATAACAAACTCACCATTTCAGGAAGTTAGTGCCAAAACTAGAGCATTCACCAATCTTCTTTTCAATTTCTAAAAACAATCATCACATTCTTCTGTCCAAATGAAGTTATCAGCTTTTGGAGTTAATATAGTCATTTGATTAGATAACCGTGAAAAAATCTTAACAAAATTCCGGTAATAACCTACCAAACCACGAAAACTATGGATCTCAGCTATATTTTTGGGTCTTGGCCATTCTTCGACAACTTTTGTTTTAGCTGGATCAATAGTTATGCCATTTTTTGAAAAAATGTGGCCATGGAAAGAAATCTGTTGTAACAAAAAATCACACTTGCTGAATTTTCCATACAGTTTCTTTTCATTTAATGTTTGAAATAAAACCCTTAAATGAATTTCATGTTCTTCTTTACTTATGGATAAAACAAAAATATCATCAATGAACACAACCACAAACTTATCCAAGAACTCACAGAAAATTCTGTTCATAAGTTCCATGAATACAGACAGTGCATTGGTTAACCCAAAAATCATAACTACAAATTCATAATTGCTATATCTAGTACAAAACGTGGTCTTAGGAATGTTTTCTCCCTTTATATTCAACTTATAGTAACCCAACCTCAGATCTATCTTTGAAAAATATTGAGTTCCCTAGAGCTGATCAAAAAAGCCATCAATATGAGCCAAAAGATACTTGTTCTTAATAGTGATGTTATTAAATGCTCTATAATCAATGAAAAATCTCATCAAACCATCTTTCTTTTTAACAAACAAGATAGGGGAACCCCGTGGTGATTTGGAAGGTCGAATAAAACCATTATCTAATAACTCCTTTAATTGCTTCTTTAACTCTAAAAGTCAAATTTGAGCCATTATATAAGGGGGTTTTGAAATTGGCTTAGCATCCGGAATTATGTCAGCAATAATTTCAGCTTCCCGGTCAGGTATAATACCAGGAAACTCATCAAGAAAAAACATAAAGGTACTCATTTACTACTGGAACATCATTAATCTCAACACTCCCTTTATTTTCAACAATATGAGCATGGTAACATTCATTTCCATCTTTTACTAGATTCTCATCATCCTGATATGTTATCAAAAGTAAGGGTTCATTATTGTACACAAATTAAAAATATTTCTGAAAAGAAACCGCTTTAGCTCTGCAGTCAATCTCAGTATGATAAATAGAAAGCCAATCCATGCCCAAAATAACATCAAAATATACTAGAAGAAAACCAATAAGGTTTTCAAGTATATTCTTTCTGCACACAAGGATAGGAAGGTTCTTATGTTTTCCTTTTGAATCAATATTTCTTCCAGGTGTTTTTACCATATGTTTTGTATTCATATCTTGAGATGGAATTCCCAATTTAATAGAAAACTTCACAGAAATGAATGAGTGTGTTGACCTGAATCAAACAATACTTTGCATAATATGAAAAAAAGTGTACCTGATACTACATCATTTGACAGCCCAACATCTGCTGAAGTAGTTGAAAATGATCTCACCACCCCTTTTTTCTTGTAGTCTGGCTACTTTCCCTCAGTTGAGTTCTTCATTGGACCCTCATTTTCATAATGACCCACTTCATTGCACTTAAAACATTTTACTAACTGTAAATAATATTTTTTATTACCATTACCTTGATCTTTTTCAGAGCAATTATGAGCCTTATGTCCCATTTTACCACATCGGTAGCACATACCGGAATTCAGAAGACATTCCCCATCATGCTGTTTACCACAATTTTCACAAACGGTAAACTTATGTTTCTTACCATCATTTTTTTGAAGGGTTCTTCCCTTTTACCTACCACCTCGACATCTTATTCTGTTTTATTCTCAAAGAACACCTGATCATCGGAAAACTCCATTTCCACCATCTCCGAACAACGAACAAGATTTTCATAACTTATGAACTCATGAGTTTCTAAATCCCTTCGATACTTTATCTTTAATATTGAGTGAAAATGGATGATTTTATTATCAAGATCTCATATGAAATTCAGAACATACCTTGAGAGTCGAGTGAATTTTGCATCATAGGCAGCCAATGAGTCATCATCCTACCTCAATTCTAGGAATTTGTTTTCCATCCTAAGTCAGACCACCTTTGGAAAATATTTTTCAAGGAACATACATTTGATTTCATCCTAATAATGTGCATAAATCTCCACACTATCTCTAATATTTTTCACCATCGACCACCACTGATCAGATTCATCTTCAAAATGGTAAACAACAAGACTAACCTTTTGGTTTTTTGAACACCCCATGAAATCATAAATTTTCTCTAGTGCATTAATCCAACCTTTGGCTAGCACAGGGTCAGATGATCCACTAAATGATGTGGTGTGTTTCCTCATGAAATGCTCTACTACTGACATGTTCATCTGTGGTTGATATGACTGATCTCATGCATCGATACCACCACCATTTATAGCCTGAGTCAACTATACCATTAGTGCAACAAACTATTCAGTTCTGATCCCAATCATATCAGGCTGCTGATTTTGGAAGGTTGTCTTCCTCCTCATGCCATCCCAACATAGCTTCATTATTTCCTCTTCGAAAAACCATTCTGAACACATAAATATCTTAGGCAAAGTAACATGGAAATCATTAAATTCTATATCATTTCAAAATTACCATAAATTAATTTATGAACATTATTCTAACAATACCATAACTCCTGAAGTTATCTACACAGACCTATGATACCAACTATAAGGAGTCAGCCTTAAATATTTCATAATATTGTATTAGATGAGTAATTCACATTGAGGATATTTTCAAGTTTAGAGTTTTATAGAATTAGGCCATAACTATTACATAACAACTTGAATATTACATGTAGACACTTATACTCAGTATCTATTTCCCATAAAATAAAAACTGTTAGAAAGAAACATGTCTAGTTCCATGTTTTAGATAGCATGACTTTTCCTTGATCTCATCCTTGACCTTTATTCATCTTTATTTCATGTTAATGACATTTCAAAAACATGGGATCAGCATAAAAAGCTCATTAAAGGTTATAAGATAAGGAATGGAAACATTAGTTCATAATTACATACATAATATAAGATCTTTAACATACCTCATGAAATCATAATATTTATGATTAACACATAGAAAACATAAATCATAAAGGTAATGTGTGGCATCCATATCATACTTACGTTGTAGCTATCTTAGCTACATAGGGAGTTACATTTGAAATACCCATCATAGTATATTCCCTAAATTTCTTAGGAGAAACATTCATGTTTACCTCCTTCACGTTACCCAATGAATTAGAGAGCTATCTCGGGCTCACTCACCCTAGGTTTATCACGGAATCACCCGTATACGTAACAATTCCCAAGAACCATAACATAATCATAACACATAACATAATCATAAAGGAAAGATAAAATTCCCATATTGAAATAACAATATATCATTTCAAGATATTGACATAATAAATCCATTTTCAAAACATTTTTCAAAACCATTTTCAATACGAAAAATACGTAAAAAGAGTATATGGTATTTATTTTCATTTTAAAAACAATACGTTTGTTAAGGGAGACAAAGATCAAATAATACTCATGACGGCAGAAAAGGTCATTGTCACCACATACATTAAAAGAATCATTCTTTTTTATCGTTTCTTAAAACACCTCGTAGAAAAATATTCCCTTTTAATGAAATAATAAGTAAAAAGGGTTTTATACACTGTATAAAAGCAATTTGTGTAGAAATCAATGAATTCCTCGATGAAAGGAGATTGAGACGAAGTCCCTTGCATCGTGTTCGACCTGACTCGATCGTTCTTTAATCTCCTGAATAATGAACTAATTTTAATTTCTAATTTCTAAAGAATGTTTTTCAAGTTTATTTTTCCTTTTATATCACTTATTACCACGTTATAAACATCATGTAATCATTTAAGTTATTAACTGTTTTTTCGTCGATATTTGGTACTTCTGTAAAAATGAACTCCGTATAATTATGAGTTGTCCATGTGGTCAAATATCCATTATATTCAGAATGATATGAATGATTTAGATATCACATATATCATACATATCCAGTATATACATGTATTTATATTAGTACATACATTTGGAGGTATGAAATGAAATTCACCAATCATGGAGACAGTAAGTCGTATGTACACATCAACGCTACTTTCATTTCCATTTCATATTTTAACAGAATGAAAACATAATGATACATATTTATATTATAGTTCCAGTATAATATATTAAATAATATTATTAACTTCATCCTTTATTCATCACACATAACGAATTAACGAGTCATATCACTTAGAGGGGGTGGTAGTCCGCACTTCCTAAAATGAAATTATCACGTTTACCCATTATGGAAACCATAAATCTATGCAATAAATCAAAAAATACAGAAGTATAAAAAAATCATAAAAATAATATATATCATATATAAATATCATTCAATCATAATGGAAACCATGAGAGGTGATAAGAGATAATTGAACAATCATCATTTCGTGAGGCGTTAGTTTGCCATCAACAGAAACATTATGTTCTTTACCCATTCGATGGTGGTGTGTGTAGGTGTAGTTTGAATAATTTTCAAAACAAAATCCAAGTATATTTCTAATACTGGTGTTGTTACAAATGAAATAAATAAATAGAGTTTATGGGGGTTGGAGAAGTAAAATAAAACAAAAGAACTTAAGAGAAGATGTTACCTTTAAATCGGGTAACTCCCTTTGGATTGAACCAAAAGGGTTTTTTAAAGTTCTTTATGCCTAAGTTAAGGCTTTGACGTTGAAGAGAGGGATCTTAGGAGAATATTAAAGTAGATTTTGGACGAACAATAATGATTTATAGGTGTGAGGAATTTGTTAGAAGTGAGGGATTTTTATAAGGGAGAGGAGGGGCTCTTTAGGAATGTTTGAAATAATTATTTTATTATAACCTCATATTCGGTTTCAAAAGGTCAAATATCCATTGAAAACAAAGTTAATATTACTCATGGTAAAAATAAAACAATAAAATAAGATTTTTATTGTTTTTGGATATTTTTTTAATATTTATAATCTTATTTATTTAATTCATTTATTTATGAATTAAATATGTTATCATTATTGTGTCATAAATAATTTAAATTATTTGATGTCCAAATATTATAATAAAATTCCAAGATGTAAGAAATATTTTTAGATTTCCAAATAATATTTATAGCTGAAATGATAACTTATATAAATCCATGTAAAATAATTATTTACTAAAAGATACTTATTTATTACATTTTTCTCATTACTTTAAATTAATTACAATAAAATGTCATTATTACTCCCATGTGGCTTCATGGGGTCCCAAATTCGACCCTAAGATTCCCATGGTCGGATATGTATCATCCAATTGGATTAGGACACATTTTAGGGTAATTTTATATTATTATAATATTATGTTTTACCCTTATTTACTATATTTAACCTTTAATCATGGAAAATAAAATATTTACAAAAGTAAATATTTAAGATGTCTAAAAATAAAAGTTTCCTATTAACAAAATTTGGACCTACTAATTCCAAATATGGAATCTATTTTTCCAAATTCAAAACACAGAAGTGGCAGAAATTAATTTAAAATTAATTCCTGCTGTCAAAACAAATAGCGTGTTTTTAAGAAATAATTACTATCAAAAGATGGATACATGTTTATATCCAATTTCAAAATGAAATTACTTCCAATGACCAAAATTACATTAAATGGTAAAAATGTACTCTAATTTTACTTTAAATCCAATTAAAAATCTAATCTAACTGTATAAATAAATTAGATTAAAAGGCACTTTTGAATTAAAATACAATATTTTTCATTTTTCATAAAATTGATTTTTATCAGAAAAACACCAAAATTTTATCCAAAGTATATATTTATGTCCCAATTATAAATAATAAATTTATTTTTTCAAATATAACATATAATAGTGACATAAAATATATTTAAATATGGATCGCCATCAAAAGGAGGTAAATCAGCCTTTCAAAGAATATTAGAGTATTTATTCTTAGATTCATTTAAATTTTAAGCCTCTAACTTTTACTGGATAAATGTAAAAACATTTAATCAAACATGTAAAATAATATTGTAGTTAGTTCTATTCACTAATGCCAATACAATTTCTAGGCATTAACTACCATTTAAAATAATAAAATTATATTATTAGTGTGCAACGTAAGATTTCAAAGAAAACCACTATTTCGTATTGGGTATGCTGTTGAACATACCATCCCCTTTAAAGTAAAAATAATATTTCATTCACAATTATTAATAAACATTAAAAAGTATTATTCTTTATTTACTTGGAATGTTACAAGTTTAACACATTAATTAACCTTTTAAACATTTAATGTGGTGAAAACATTTTACCATTGTAACTATTGATTATGTAAACTCATTAAATGAGAATTATTTATAAATTATAATTTTATTATTCAAAAATTAAATCATGTTTCTAATATTCACATCCTATATTTATGAGACAAGTGATTTAATATATGTATGAAAAAATCGATGGAATCTTCTTTATTAGAAAATTGAATGTTTAATAATAAAAATGATTCTTCTCCAAAATAATGTATTGAATTTATTATGGTGACATTTACTATTTTATAAATAAAAAAGGATAATAATGTGACATTAAATATATTCTAGAACCTAATGTAACTATTTAATTAAAATATATAATATGGATTTAAAGTAGTTTATTTATTAGAATAAAACAGTAGAAGGATTTCAAAAATTGTCAGACATAAATTTCAATGACAATAATTTCATTTTTCAATTAATAATATGACATATTAAATTATTTTTTCATTTCTAAAAAATTGTTTTAAAATCATCCATTTGATTCTTATCCAATAATTATTTCATAATATAATTTATGTGTAAAATAGATATTTTTCACTATTCACCAAAAACCAAAATCTTATGAAATAATAACAAAAATTCACCATATGATACATTAGATTTTATAAATTTAAAACTAAATTTAATTTTATCAAATTCAAAATATAAAATTAAGCAATAATAAAATTAAATGAAAATATAAAACAAAAATATAAAATATTTTTTCTAGAAAAAATAACTTTTTTTAAAAATGTAATGTTCTTAATATAATAAAATAACAATGAATAATTAAATTGGGGATGATTTATTAGTTCATTAATTGATTTTATCTGAAGGTGATAAATTTAATAAATTAAAAAACTGTTAAAAATTATATAAAATAACCAATTTTTTAATTCGATAATCATAATCCTATGGTTTTAATTATTTATAAAATATCAAAAATCAAAAAAAATATAATACAAAATATGTATAATAATATATCACTATATTAATATTTACTAATTAATTATTTTAATAAGATATGAAAAGTTTTATTTTTGTGTTGTGTGTAATATACATTATAGAAAATATTATTATTTAAAAGATAATTTTATTTTGAATTCTCGTATTATTATAGTATATAATTATCCCGTTCAATTATCAGAATCAGTTTAAATATATTATCTCAAGGACATTGTATTAATATATATCATTAATGTTATAATGTACATACTGTAATTGTTGGATTGAAATTTTATAGTAGTTCCCTATTATATTAATAACCTATTCGTGATATTAGAATTTTATTAAACACTTGTCTTATGTTTTGGATAAAATTTTTTGGAATGACAATCATTATTATAAATATAAATTGATGGAGGCTCATTTGAAATTTAGAATTACTCTCATGATGTTTTTGAATAGTGATATTTATGATGGATGTTCAAGAGAAAATTCATGCTAAATAGATTTCGATGTGATTATATATCCTTGTATATTTCTTTACATGATTATTCATAATTGTTCTTATACATTAGATTATTTTTAATGATTATCATTAATTGTGCACACTGATAAATGTATAGAAACTATTATAGAATATGATCATTATGAGATTTTGTACTTTTTATTCATCATAAGTCATATGAAATAAATTGAATAAGATTATTATTTTTATTATGATATTTGTGAGATAATATATATTTATCCCTTTGATAGATGTGAAACTCTCTTGTTAAATCTGGGTCCATGGGAGTTCATTAATGAATTAATTTACGAACATTTAAAAATTTAAATCAATGAAATTGAAAAATTCCCCATATATCAATCCTCATCATGTGATTTCGAGAAAAATTTATTACATTACATCTTACCATTTATACGAATGAATTTATTTTTTCTACATTAACCTCATTCTCCATAACAATCCTTGGGTGTTTCTAGACACCGATGTTCAACTCTTTTTTTCATTTAATTATTTCCACCATGGAAGAATCCATGAGTATCGTATACTATGTGTGTTTAGAATGATATCAGATTCTTGTTAATATCATATAATAAATAAATAATATTTTTATCATGAAATATTATAATTATCTAGTCATTTTAGATCCCATAAATTATATGTGGTGATATTAATGTTTTGAATATTAGAGTGTAATTTTATCAAATGTTTTTTAATAATTTCTATAGAATAATTTTTTAAAATTCTTGTGGAATAAATTTATATAAATCCATAATTTTTTACCTAAATAATGAAATAAATATTTTATTATGTGATGAGTGAATAAAAAAATTTTGTATTCATTAAATAATGAATATTTACTTTAATAATTTATTTTTTTATTAAAGGTTATTTAAATTATTTATAATAATTAAGAGTTAATTGAAGGATATGATTGAACTGACACATATTATTTAATATAATTTCATTCACTATTAATTTACTTATCATACAAGTGATATTTAGATAATAAAATGTCAAGTGTTATAATGAAAATAATAATACTATTATTTGACAAGGGGAATTGTATATAAGAAATAATTAATTACATTCTATTGAATATTTATCGAAATTTAACCCAAATTATATATTCATGTTTATATTTTTTTAAATGTGAGAGGTTTTTTGAATAGTATAAAAACTCTTGATAAACACCTAAATAATTACAGATAAAATCATCCAACAAAACTATTGAGAACATATAAAGAATGACATAACTCATTGTTGTGATCCTTGATAATAAACATGAAACATTACCTCTCTCCACATTTGAACTCAGAATTTTAAAAAAACATTGTAATGATTTATTGTGCATGTTTGGATACAATTAGATGACTCCATGTTTTTATTTTCAATGAAATTTATAGTGAAAAAACTACCAAATTAAACTTTTGATTGAGAATAATTATTTTATTTTAAATAATTCAGGTTTATGGTTAAATATAAATAAAATTTGAATGATCCATTGTTGAATATTATGTGGTTTCATTTTAATTTTTATGTATATTTATCAATTGAAACCAATGATGAAACAAAAATCAAGAACCAACCAATGTTTCCATTACATCCTATAACATTCAAATTCTACACATTAAAGATATTACACACCAAATTTCCCATATGAACAATATATAAAACCTTACATTTTATATGTAGAGTCAAAACCCTTGTAAAAAAATAATTATTAGGTAAAAATATCTAATGTGTATTATTTTTAGCAATGAATAATTACTTTAATATAATGAGTAACAACTATTATTGTCTATAAATTTTATAGAAAATTATTTATTCAAAAATATTTGATGAATTAATGATACTGAAATAATATTACTGATTTAATTAGAGTTTTTTATCCCCAATAGTTCTTTCTAATGATACGTATTATGGTATTCCTTAAAAGATTTGATTTTTACCAAATAAATTATGTTTAAAATGACACATAATATAATTTATCCATGATAATTTATTATACAACATCTAAAGAACCTAAAAAATAGAATCATTACTATCTTGAGATTTATTTTTATTTCTATATAATTAAAATGGAAAAAAGTTCATACTGTAAATCAATAAATACGAGTAAAGGTTAATGATTCCCTTTTATCTAAGTCGATGCCCTATAAAAACACATTAATGAAGTAAAATTTTATGAATATTACACAAAACTATTCATTTGAAATTTTTTATCTTTCTTATCCAATGTAAATAAAATTTTCCTCATCACAGTTTATAAGGTTCACATACAGAACAGTAGTTCCTCTCTCTATTTTTATTTTTTATATGTATGATGACCGAAATATGTTATCTTTAATTTCTACTCAATATGATGTTAATTTGACATCAATTTCACAATATTCATTATTTTCGAATAGTATTCTATAAATCTTATTCAATTTTTACATTATGGCTAGAAAAATCATTAGTTTTCCTTTATCATTTTTGTCACTCAAAACATCACAAGAGGAAATCACAAAATATCATTAAAAAAATTACTGAGCTATAGATGAACTCATCAAAATGACTTCCAAACCACAGTATTTGATTAATGATTAATTAATGATGAATTGTGATGAATATTATTTATCAAATTTATTAAAATTATAATGAAAACGGAAATATAGTTAATCGATATTTAGTATGAATCCCATGATCTAACAAACATCCAAAGCATGAATTATTCCTATAATAGTGATTATAGCTACTGAAGTAATTTAAATATTTATTACATTATAATTCATATAAAATATGGTATCATTAGAAAATGTGTGAAATAAGTTTCATTATTTACACATCATCCCTTTTGGTAAAATAATGAAATAATCAATTAATTCCCTAAAATTTATTTTTTATCGTATAAATTTTTTATTCAACATTTTAGGATTTCTTAAATAATTTTTATATAATTGATATTCTATAAATATCCTTCAAATATGTTATATAAAACAAATTTTATGCTCAAAACTTATTAAGGAAATAAATTCATTTCTATATAATTATATAATAAACACATCAATGAATTCAGAGTGAATTGGGCATACCAAAATGATTATTTTGAAAATAATTAGAAATGAAATATTTGGTGATAATTTAATTAAATTTTATAAAGCCTAAAATTCATCAAATTCTTTGGTATATTTATCAGCATATAGTTAAAAATGGTCTTAAAGAAATCCATGAATAATTTATTCACAATTGATGATTTTAATTTATTTTAATACGATTAATAAAATTTAAGATGGATAATTAATCCCTAAAATGAAATATTTTGAATTTGGATTTCTTTTCATTAGTTTTGATCAATTAAATCTACAAATTAATCATGATATAAAGCTATAACATATAATTCATGACATATTTATAAATGAAAAATATTTCATAACATAGTGCACAAAAAACATAATATAAGTATTCTAACATAATGAATATTATTTTTAATATTCAATATATCATGATGCGTGAATGTTTTATAAGTAAACAATTGAAGTGAAAATGATCATCAAACTGGGATGGTTATGTATGGATTGGGTTTCCATGTATTTTCTACAATAACACACTATATTTTGGATTAACCATAAAATTATTAATACTATATTAGTATATTTCACTTTTATGTGTATGAGAAATAGTATATGGACTATGTTTATATTGAAATAAACTTAGAAAAACTCATAAGAACAATTTGAGTAAAGTGTTTTCATATCTAATATACAAGAACTAAATTTTCAATACATGTTATAATACACATAATCCAATCTCTAAATTGTTGTGGGATGAGATCAATACCTGCATGGATTCAATTCATTATGATATTTTATTCATCCACTTCAATCTAAAGTGTTATATGAGTTCAGAATTTTAGTTGGATTATTTTTAATGACATTATCAATTGAATACTATGAAAATCATTGTACATACATGGAAAATATTTTTATCTTAAATTCTTAAATTATAATTATAAAACACATCATATTTTTATTTATAATATATTAATAAGATAACATGATTATTGATTTGGGTAAAAATATGATTCAGTATTATGGTGAATAATTTAATTTTATTGAAGTAATATTTTCTAATTCATACTATTAGATATTTAGTACATGTTCTTGTTGAAATAAAATTTCTAAAGTAGAGTTACTCATAAATAAATTAAAATTTTTTGAAGGAAAACTATAACTAGTAATTTTCATTTAATGAAGGGTTCTTTCGTTAGAAATAATGTCATAAGATCTATATTTTACAATTTAATATAATTCAATATTAAAACAATATTATGATGTTATTGTTTTTAAAATAAATTATCATATATGTATGTCTTATTTAGTGAAGTATTTTTTTCATGATTATGAGTAATAATTGTCCAATATATATGAATAAAATGACTTATGGTTAAGAAAATATATTTTATGTTTTATTTATTCTTAAAATTGATAATATGATTCAAATAATTTTAAATAAGATTTTTAGTATGAATGATTCTAATAAAATTTACATTTTCAATTATTACATAAATCAGTAAATGGAGATCATTTTTGATTATTTTAATGTAATAGACTTTTTCTATCATTTTATTATGATTATCATAATACATTAAAATATAATATATTTTAAAATGTTGGAAAAACATTTTTTAGAAATCTGAAAGAGTTAATGTGAATCTGAACACACATCATTTTGATAAATTTTAGATAATGGGTATATATAAATATTCTTCAAAAAAAAATATAATAACAAACACTTATTTCATATGTTTGAATGGATATATATATATTTCAATAATAAAAAAACAGTAAATCCTTAGAAAATTAATAGGTTCAAAAAACTTCTGTAAAAAATCATCCTATACAATGTATTATGATTATTCTATTTGACATACATGGGAAATTACCTAAAATAATTTTCTATAAATAATTTTTTAAATTATATTATTTTATCAATCTCATCATAAGTATTAAATTATTGTTTAAAAACATTCCAAAAGGTAATTATATCATTTTAAATATGGTTTATGAAGTGATTATTCCTTAAAAATAATAAATAACTTAAGGGTATGTTCTCAAAATGGATTCTATTATACAAAAATCTATTGGTTTAATGTATTTTCTAATGAAACAAGTTGACCCATGAAGTGGAAATTTCTAAATAAATTATTTAATTAAAATTTTAAATTGTGGTAAGATTATATAGTATACTATTCAAGGTAGAAATAACCATTAAAAAGAAAATATTTTATTTTTTGATTGCTAATGTAATAATAAGTTTTTATTTCTATAATAAAAAAACTGTAATGTGTTTAGTGACTGGTGAAGAATACATAAAGAGGAGAAATAAATGACTCAGGGATTCCATTATTAAAATAATGATCTTATTAAATTTCCAAAATAAATAATATATAATAGTACTTATTTTGAAAATCATGGTTGTTCTATATGGATTTTTTGATATTGATAGACATATATATGTATTCAACCATATATGGCCAATATTATTTTTTAAGAACATGATAGATATAGATTTAATATTTTTATGTTTTTTGCCTTTGAATTCTTGAAATATTAGACAACCACCTTTCATTAAGAAATAAGAGTATCCATTCCATTAAATGGTATAACTCAAAAAAATTTAAAATTGACACCATATTCCCAAATTATGTTTATATCATGAGGAAACATAAAAAGGTGAAATACGCATAATAAATAAGTTTTCTAACAATAAAAATTAAATTAATGGAATAGTATTTTCCTAAAATTCATTATTTGTATAGAGGAGTTCTATGAAAAATAATACTATTATATTCAAAGAATTACTCTCTTGAGTCTCTTATTATCATTGTATAATTATTTCTAATCCCATAATTTCATATTTTGATTATGATATTAATAAAATTTATCTAAAAACGTCATTTCATAATGTAAATATCATTGACGAAGCATATATTATACTTGAAAAATATTTTTATAACACTAATGTGCTATTAATTTTTAAAGGTAACAAAAATCTAGTTTTGGATTGATATAGTCATATTTGAGCTTGTGTAACAATATTGATGATTCAATCATATAGTGTAAATTTATGAAAAATGTGATAATGTTTTGAAAATAAGAGTGTTGATAATATCACTATTTTATTTCATATATTATATGTATATGGTATGATATTCATATAGATTTAAATCTTTATATTAATGTCAATAATGGAATTGAATGGTAATCTTTTCTCAATGAACACCATAGTGGAATAAAAAACAATACTTTGTAGATATCTATATAAATAAATCTATGTTAATTATTATTATTAATCAATGATGTAAAATTATTAATTATAAAATGGTATCTAGTTGATAAAACAACAAATTGTTTTACTAGTATTGAATTAAACTGTACATATGAAGTGTAGTTCTCCATAAATAGGGGTAGAATTTAAAAACATAAATTATATAAATTATTCTTTTGAAATTTAATCAATTGTTAATGATTTTATTCACACAACCATAACTCCAATATGGGTTTAAAATAGACTATAAAATCCTAATAAATTCATTATATTATAGAATGTAATATTGTTAACTAATTGACAAGGAAAATTAATATATCCATTGATTTTTCATGTTTGGATGTCGTTGTTTTAAATAGGTATATATAATTTTTCTTGAAAATTGAAAAATATGATTGATATAATACCCTCTGGTATATTTTGTTTAATATATAATTTAATTTACTAATATTTAATATCTTTTTAGAATTGAGGCATTAAATTTTTAAAAAATTAAGCATTTTTTCCTATTGTACCATTAATACATGGTTCAAGAAAACCATGTAGGTACAACAAAAATGGTGTTGAATTGAATTTTTTCAAAATTGTGTTATGACTGGTTAGATCATGTTTTGACAAACTATATATCCAAAAAAATTCATTCATCCATGTTCATTTATGTAACCCTTTTATAGTTGGTACTTGATTTTTAAAGTCATGCAGCCTGCACATATTCACTCTATTTGTGAATTTATATTTATTACATCATTTAATTTTTTATATTTCTCTCATTATTTCCCTCATGTTTCACACAAAAAAAACTCTTTGAATATAAAGAGACATTTCTTTCTATGTGAACCAGGAATTGATTTCTTCCACATCGTGATTTGTAAATTATTTTATATGTAATATCACATCTCTTACTCCTTCCACTTATCTACTCCTCCCTTATATCTATTTCTTAGGTGTTTCCTTCTCTAGAAGATCAATAATCACATTACAGAAATTTGTTGGACATTGAAATGATTTACCTAAGGGGTTCGGTAATTTAGTCTTTTTCAATTATGATTATTTATTTTCGTTATCCTCCACCATAAATGGTAATTGATTATTACATAGATTAACATTTTTATATCAGTGATTATAATTTATTAATAAATTTTTGGAATGTTTTATTTTAAAAATTATTTTATTATCATATAATAATTATGAATGATATCCATATATTATATTACAAGATTCTAAATAAATATTTTGCTTGGTAAATATGTATTTTGAAAAATAATTTAAATGATTTTGAAAATAAATAGTGGACCATGTCAATCATTTATGTAATGTATAAAATTCCCTACATTTTATTTATATGGAGGACATACTAATTTAGAAATATTATTTCAAGGGATGTTAATCAAGTATTTTATAGATGATATTTTGAATAAAATGTCTATTGATTTCTAACTTGTTTTTTAAATTTGTTTTTTGAATGGAGATTTTGATAAATATATTGTTAAATGGGTATGATATTTGAATTTTTTTAAAGATCCATTTTGACCATTATAAAATTATTTTTTCAATTATTTTATAAACCTCATCATTCAAATATTGTTTCCCCTTATATGGGTTTTTTATTTTTTAGTTATTGATTTTATAATGTGAAAAATGTTTTTATAGTGTGTGGGTGTGATAGGTTATGTTATATGTTTTTCTAAGAATTCATTTTAATACCATTTAAAAAATTATCATTATTATAAGATAATATATCATTACCTTATTACAATTCCTGGTACTGAAAAATTATAATGTCGTTATGTTCATACTTGTGAACAATCACCTCCGAGAAGTAATGGGGTTTCTTTTTCTTCACCGCATCAAACTGATGATATATATAAGTATATTTAATAAACTAAAGTTCTATATAATATATTAATATCATTATGGAAAGTAAAAATAAGACATACCTACTTCTATAGTGATCATTGAAAAATGAAAACGTTACCCATGTGTACTTATGTTTTACCATCTCACTCAGTGTGTAACATAGTTCATTTATTGTAACGTTGAATCATGAATGGATTTAAAAATATAATTGATGTATAATTACGATAATTATATTTAAAATATTATTGTTTATATTATGGTATTATTAAATCATTGACCATAGTCGGCTTTCCGAAATAATTTTTTACATAGGTATCAAATATCGTCAAAACATCCAATATGAACTTAAATAATTAAGTAATTATTAAAATATGGTAATAAGTGATATAAATGGAATAATAAAAATTAAAAAGGTTCAAAAGAAATTATATATTCATATAATATTATCTTTCAATAAGTTAATAGAATTATGTGATAATTTAGAATCAAGGTAAGGGGATTTCTTTTGAGAATCATTTTATAATAGTTTCTCTTTCAAAAAATATTACAAAAGTCAAAAGGAATGTATTATAAACATGTACTTCATTATATAATTTTCTTAATTTCATAAACCCTTATATTTTTTATGCTTTCATTATAATATTAGAATATTTTTTCAAGGAAAATTTTCCGATTTATATGTGCATTGTTATTGTAAAAAATTAACTATTTTAAAAATTCTCATTATATTTCCCTAAAAATATTTAATGATATTTTATTCAAATTAAAACAAAAAATTTTTTGGTATGTGTATTTTGGTATTGAAAAAGATTTTTGAAATTAAAATGGTATATTTATACTATATTTAATTTTAAATATTGGTTTTACAGTGTTTTACCAAGCATTTATAATGAGATGTGAAAGCACAAAATGTTTTATTAATGATTTTGGAAATCAACATCAAATATGGAATAAGTGATAACTATAAAGAGTATAAAAGTTTTTGATCTCCATTATATCTCATGGGTGAGAAAAATATAGATTATAATTTGTTTTTAGCTCCATTATAACTACTAAATAATTGGTGACCCTGATACACATTATACAATGTGTCATCACCATCATTACTCTCCAATACATTGGGTGATGATTTTGTTATTTGATGAATTATATTGGATATTGGCCATATGGTTATTCAAATTAAATGGTTTTTTTAAATGGTTTTATGAATATTATAATATATGTTTCAATGAAGGTTTTTGGTTTTCAGGTTATCAGTTTTAAAGAATTTATTTGAGGAAATGAAATGATTTATTTTTCATGTAAAATTGATTTATATTTTCAATGTATATTAGATGGGTTATCATGTATTTAATTAGACTAACCATTATTTTTATTTATTTTCCATAGTGTGATTTTTTTGGTCTCACCCCATATTTAAGAAAATCACAGTCTTTTATGGAAGAGTATGTATGAGGATGAGGTCAAGAAGAAATTTTTATTGATTTATCATGAAAAGAAATTATGTTTTATTTTAAAGTCATTGGTGTTATAAAAAACAGGGATATTTTGTACGAGTGTCCACATATAATCTATGAGTTTACATTGTAAGATATTTTCATATTTCTATAAAAATATAATTATAAATGATTATTAATAAGAGAAAGTAATTTATTGTTTTAAAATAACTAGAATATATACATTTAAAAAATGAGACCATACAAATATTAACACATGGAAAAAGTTACATGTATCTATATAGGTCATAAAAATGTAACTAGATAAACTCTGAATAACCAACTTCAGAATCAGCATGGTTCATGTGGATAATTTTATCTAATGATCACCACCAACATCCAAGATGATATTAAATAATTAAAATCATCACCTCTAAATTTTTATTTCTATTTTACAAGACACGTAATAAAAATATATTTCAACACCTGAAGAAAAAGTGAGGGTGTGAGAAAAAAATCCTAGTATTAATTCAACACGAATTTTGATGAAATATATAATAAATAAACCAATTTTTCTAAATTTTAGATAATATAAGAGAAAATTAATTCTCAAACCATATAAAAATATCTTTCTAAAAAATGCATTGGAATATAAGAAAATGTGTTTCAATGAGAATATCCAATTAAAGTGTTTTTATAATAATCTTTATCTAGACATATGTGTATAATAATTTATATCAAAAAATACATTACAAAATAATTTCTATCACACATCAATATTAAAAATATTTTTCAATCATTAAACCATGGTAAACAGTTTTGGGGTAAGATTTTTAAAAAGAATCGGACTAATCTATGTGAAATATGTCTCTATGTGTTCACAGAGTAACTAGTTACCAAGACTCATGGGAATAGGAGATAATCCCAATGAATAGACAATTGGCCCTCAATTTATCTTAGTCAGAAGTGTCATCATAAATCAATTTGAAATTATTTCTATTAAATTCCAAATGTATATTCTTCCAAAAACAATACCCAAGATCTGATGTTCTTCAAAAGAGATTATATATGTATGGGAATATAATTGAACTTGAATCACTCTATCAATTAATATAGTAGATAAAATGTTCAAGCTTCCAGATATTTTATATTAATTTAAAAAAACAGTGAATTGTTTTTACAAAAAAATATTTCCTTCCCAATTAGGTAATTTCATTTAAAATAATGAAAATTTTCATACCATTTCATCCCATAAAATTTTTTATTTACAATATTCATCTCAAATCAAGATAATTTTCCCATAAATAATTAATTTTTTTCAAAATGAATTTTTAATGGAATTTCCTCACACACAAAACCAATATATGAAATTTCCAACTATTTTTCAAGAGTCTAAATAAACCCATATATATAAATTAGTATAAAAATTTAAATTAAACAAGAATAAATTTATTAAGGGATAGATATTTTCTTATAAAACAACCTACCATAATCGTGATTTAAACCCACCAACATCAGATCCAACAATAATTTTCAAGGGCTAGAACACTCAAAGGAGAATCCTAGAATACCAATCCATCATTTCAATATGTCGATCAATCAATGAACTGACGATCCACCATTCATGAGGTGGGATAGAAATAAATAATAATTAAACAAAAAAATATGATTTTAGTCAAACAGAATGATATCTAACACATCAACTGATACTTTTATACATGATGAACATGGAATTTCATATCCAAAAATTTCATTTACAGAGCCTCTAAATTCAAAGGGATAATGTTACGTTTAAATGGGAGGTTTTTGGAATTAAATCGGGGATTATCAATAATTAAATTAACAAAATTTGAGAATTAAACTTCATTTTTATTTTTCAAATACAAGATTTGTTAAACCATGCGCTAAATATCTCTCATCTTATGGGCTACAATAATAGTTTCATTATTTGGGAATAATGTTTGAAAAACATTTGTAACATTGAATAACACCATTTAGAGAAGAAAAATGGTTTAATGGGAAGGAAACTCAATTAGTAATAACTGTGAACCTAATGATGTGTCCCAACTAAAACTTTAAAAAATGTGTGTAGTATCTAGAGCATAGTAAACCAATTTTCACTAACCATGGCCCAACTCTGAACATGAAAAAAGAGCTATAAAAATTCCCAATTGTAACCAAAAACATCCCCACAAAAGATATATGTATATATATATATATGATGATAAAATGAAAGTGATAAATGTAAGTTAAATTTTGTGTAATGATGTTATAATAAAATTCACCATAAATACATTATTCCCCCATAATTCTTATCAAGAAGACTCATAAATGATGTTTTGAGGACACTTATCTCTCATTATCCCCTCATTATACAATGTCCCATGTGAATAAGCCCCGTGTTTCAAAAGAACTCAAATGAAATGGATGAAAATTATATAAAAGACAACAATATGAGAAACAACAATAAATATTGTGTGTTCAATAATGGTTATATTAGGTTACACATTAGGGTCTTCCTAACTCAATATATGACATGAGTTAGAGAGGTAATTTCTATGATGTGACACATTTTTTACATTACAGATCAATTTCATCTATGGTAGGTAAGATAAATTGTAAGACACATTCCCAATTTTCTCAGCAATCACAATAAAATAACTCATTTCATAGATCAATCATATCATATTATCAAATTCATGGAGAACCAAATAGATGTGAAACATTCATAAAACATTAGGCCACCAATATTGTTCTTTAAAGGGAATCTATGATGTTTAACAATGGATGTATAATGAATATGATCCATTACTATTACCATATAAATTAAAAATATTATTATCATCATATTTTAGACCAAACTATACCCAACAAGGGTGGATTCACCAATTTATGACTAAAAAGTAGTGATATACACAACAGACCATACAATGCAACAAAATTTGAAAACTTGATGGATAAGGAATTTCTATCATTATAAGAAAACTCATTAAACCCAAGTGGAATTCATATGATCCTATAATGTCAAGGAACGAAGATCAATGCATTTCTTAAAAAAATTGTAATGGTTGTTCTATCTGATTCTCATGAATACTATGCCATAATTGACATTGACTTGGATGTTGTGTCCACATAGAGGCCTCTCCATAACTGATTTATATACTTGAAATCCTAATTTGTATAGATATAAAGAAAAAATGTTTGAAATATAATGATCTTAAACACTAACAATTTTCACATTTCCTCAGATTCTTTCATATAATGAATTGGGATAAAATGGGATGATTTTCCCAATACACCAATCACTTCCAAAATTCCATTATTTCTCTGAGGGGAATGTGAGAACCTAACAATAATTCACATCATTACTTGACCCACTTCTATGTCATAAAAATAAGGGGTTGAAGAATACTTAAATGATTTTGATGAACAAAATTAATCTACTATGAAGTATAACAAGGAGAAATAAAATTATCAATACATCATCTCATACATGGACACTATAAATGGCACCTTATATCATAAAACACTTTAATGGTTCCATTTAATACATCCTACTGGGAATTTTGGAAATCTCCTATAAAAACCATCCCTACTAGAAAATGAATGAAAAGATAACTCCTAAATAATAGGGTACTATCAATAGTTAGAGGCCACTCATCTATAGTATCCCCACTAAATAAAAAATCTATAATTACTCAAAACTCATTGTCAAAATACAATTCCTAGAGAATCATATTGAGAAGTGATGATATCAACTAAAAAATTGAAAAGATATCCTTAGTCTCATCCCCATCAACTTCCAAACTCCTAAATAATCATATATACATTAAGATCCATTGCTTATAATTTTAATTTTATGTCTAGGATGGATGATTCTAGATTAATACATCAGAAATGTATTTTACCTCACCAGGAGTGTTGGAAATATCGTCATCATAGTATTTCTTGAATGCTACCTACTACCTAAAATGATGATAAACATGTTTACAGAATATATAGATCATTATTTTATTATCGGAGTAAATGATAAACCATAAAATGATATTTTAGAGCCTCATACTCTTTACACTATACATGACACCATCATGTCCGGGATCATGTGTGGGATAATTCATCTCGTGAGGATATATCTGATGGGAACAATATGTGACCACATAGTCCAAATATAAAAGAACGCATACCAAACATGAGCATAATTTATTACAGAAGACCACATACACCTTCCCACCTTTTAGAAGAGTATATAGAGGATCTAAAGTCAAATATGTTTCCATATCATACATATAATCCATATATTTTGATATTAAAACAACTTATACAACATTTCAAATAATAACAGTTAGTAAAGAATCAAATTTTTAGATATCTATCATAGAAATGAAGATAATTCCATGCTAATCACAAGAAACCATGAATCTTAATGAAATTCCATTATTATTTATAGGTCATAAATAATTTCAACTTATTTTGATTAACTGAAATACCACATTCTGAAACCACAGGTCCAATGAAAATTATTTGATAAATCCAGGAATTATATTTCAAATCATAGCATAAATTAAATTATTTCTCAATATTTACTGCACTTCCATCACATGAATCACATGATCCTTCTTAGTCATTGAGTAAAAAAATAATTTATTGAAAAATACCATTTCAAAAGAATGGATTTACTCATGGATAATCCTATTAAAAATATTTAAGAACATATTAGAAGAATTTATCCGAGAAAATATCGTAATTGTGTACTCATAATGGTAACACATTCCCCTAAAAGTACTCTTAGGGATTTAAAACTCAATGTTTTCATGTCCTTGATAAATACAGTTACGATATTTTCTTGATTACCACATCTCCCCATTAATGTGGGAAAATATTCAATTTCAAATAGTGGGTACTTTTTCTTAATCATGAACTTATTTAGTTTTGGGTTGACCACACAATGGAAAAGGGTACCATCATCTTTCATAGTGAAAAGACTAGGAACTACCCAAGGCGATATGCTAGGTCCACTAAATCACATAGAAAATAGATCACACGAAAAATTCTTTGCCGCTTTAGTTTAGCTAGTTCTATATGGTATGAGGCAATCAAAATATGAGGGGTGACTTTTATAATGTCAATTGAAAACTCCACAACCTCACTAATAAATAACTAGAAAATTAAGTTGCAAACACATACAAAAATGTAATTTCTATGGGGTGAAGATCCCCAATGGGAGAATACTCTTACAGTTTAAAGGAAAACAGGAATATCATTATATCCATCTATATTAGAGTATTTTAAATCAACAAGGTCTTGGGTCCCATTATCCCTTAATGGTAGGACACAACCCATCATGTAATGTAAATGAAACCCACAAAAGATAGTAGTCTATAAGAGAATTATGAGTAATCATAAAATCCATATAGATAATGAAATCATGGGATCTCATATATATATAACTAAAAGGTCCCAATAAATCTAAGAATTTGATAAATAAAAATATCTTTATGTTTATTGAAGAACCTTCTCCCTCTTTTTCTAAGAGGCGTAGAAATCACTATGAAATAACCCATGTGCTCCATTCGACTATTACTGAATTCCTCAATATTGGAAATTATAAAGGAATGATATGAACCATAATCAAATAATGCAGTCACTAAAGATAAAGAAATGGTATTGGTACCTCCCACAGTCACACAGTCAACATGATCTTCCCCAAGAGCCCCACCCCCAATGTCATGAAGCATCATTCCAAATTCTAATAGATATAATCCCTTTTCATTAATAATTTAGATACACCAAGGTTCCTTGAATTATTTTTGAGTCCGTACAAAAATATGAATAGGTGGAGGCTTCGGAAAATACCTTTGAGATAGATAAGCTTCAACAAAATCTATATATCTCCAGTTCTTCAATTAATGATAATATAAAGTGGATAAAATTTATCCACTAGAAAAAAATTAAGTGGTTTTCTACTAGATAAAAATGTATATCTAGAAGAACAACGACTCTAGTTTCCACAATGAGACATTTACTACATCATATTCTCCTTAATGTTACCACTAGAGCCCCAATTGGTTGTAGAAGGAACACCCATCAAACCTGACATAACATCAATTTGATGTTTCATCATAAAACATCAATCAAGAATATTAAAAAACATGGTGAGATTAAATAGAAATAAAAAAGATAATATACCAATTCGATGAACCATATTAAACCTCAGAGTATTCAAATTATCATTCAATATTTCAGAAGTTGAAAAATTTACATACTCAGAAAGGGTTTTCATTCCCAATCACATTTTGATAACCTTTCATGAAATTAATGATGTCCATCTACTTATCCAACACTACCAATTCTGGATTAAATAATTTCATGAAAAGGGAACTGAATTCTTTCTACTTCATGCCCAATTTTTACCCATCATTACTATATAATCTCACTAACTTCTTTTAGACCCCTTGTGTTTGAATCGGACACAACACATCATAAATACATCCAGAATCACAATACAAAACTCAATGATCATCTGAAGATTCTCTAATAAATCATAGAACTCCTCATAATCATTAGTTCCATAGACTGATAATACTTTTAGAAGAATGAAATCATATATATAATGTCTTCTACCAACCCTATGAGGTATAAATTCTTATTATTGATCAAGAATATGTGAACAAACTAGGTCCAATTCATCGACCATATGCAAAAAAAATCCACATTGTTGTTATCAACTGAAGTTGTCACCTATAATAGTTTATCATCCACTCCATCATGAGGGATTTATAAAAAAACTTCTCATTGGATTGGTACTACAAACCATAATTGGATCAGAGGAAAAAATAATTCAAGAGGCTTGAGATCCTTAACAATAAAAATCATAATTAAACCATAAAAATAAAATATCAAATTAATGTTTTATAAAAATTATTGAATCATGTAAAATAACATCTCAAATATATTTTTCCCAATGTCCTATGGTAACTAAATTCTAATTATAATGAGAGATGTCCAGAATTTTCTTCATAAAATTCCTCTTAATTCATGAAAATCATATCTAATATCTATAAACACATATCATATTATATACTGACATCCATAAAATAGGTAGGACCACACAAGATACCAATTACACAAAAACCAACCTAGATAACCCACATTAATAATACCCAACTAACATCTAACATATCCTAAATTGAATTCTAGATCACCATGGGATGGTTATAGACACCAGGGTATCAGAATAAATTAGAGGGAACGATTTCAACATTAATATAAACATGAATATAATTCAGTGGATCTAATATAATAAATATTATGTATTCCAAAAACACATCATGATGAAAATTTCCAAAGGTTGTCATATTTAATACTCTAAAAAAAATTCTTCATATTCCAAGAGATAAACCATAAATACATCAATTTCACAACCACTATGAAAAAACGTTTATTAAAAGCTACACTAGTTATAGACAACACTCAAGAGTTTGCTAAACATGTACAGCAACCAACTATTATTAGTGCTTTCCAATTTCATCAACATATAATAAAATATACAAATCCTTGAATTCAAAGGTTTTGTGTAAGAAAAGAATACCAGTAATTTCTCACAATTAATTTTATAAGAAATGTTTCACAAATAAATATTTTTTTATAAATTTTATAAAAATCCATGCATGGAAATATTTTCTCATTTTATATAAAAACTTACATGATAAAAATTTTCAATTGATAATTAAAAATCTATTCTCAAAGTTTATATCAATCATATATGAATTTAGATGCATCTTTAAAAAATAGGTAAGAATAAAAAATCAGTCAAAATATACATGAGTAAATATTTATAGGATCCAAGGTAACATAATTGATATAAGAGAAGGTATGGGTGAACTATATATTAAAAAATAAAAAATATAGTATTCACTAAATTGTTGAAGTTATATTACTAGATAAACATTCTTCCCAATTCTCAGAGTATATAAGAGATTATAACAATCTATGTAAATATTATCAATATATCACACCATAGAAAATGAATCTTTTATAAAGAATTAAATTGAATCATATAAAATATATGTAAAGAAATATTATAGAAAATATATAGGAATATATAAAATCATTAAAAAAAAGTGTTATGGAAATTAATTTCCTTGAATTGAAGTATCCAAAATTTTTACAAAAACCTTAATGTTCTATTTTATATTAGGTAAGAATCCCTTAATACTAATATCTAAATAACTCTGTTTCACTAGAAAAATAATCTGCAATCATAAATATCAGATAAACCTCTTTTTTCTTATCCTCGAATATCCTAGATCACACAAGACCATATTAAAAATTAATAATAAAGGAAATATTAATGCATTTACAAAATAACCTCACAATAGATGCATTAAATTAAAGAAACACCAAAAATTTGAATGAAGTGGTCGGTCATGGTAAAAAGATATTATGAAAATATTCTAATTATGTTTTTGAATGTTAGTGATGGAGAAGTTAAATCTTTATTGATCATTACTCTTAATGATCTGTCTTTAGATCATTCAATATGATAACCATATTAAAACCTAACTACATTAGTAAACATTAAATCTTCCTTAGTCAAAATGTTAATATTTTTAGAAATATTTACAAATTCATCATCTTGTTTCATCACCAAATAATAAAGATTCTAAATTTCTCTTGTGCCTTCATAAACATCTCCAATAATATTTTTATAGCTCTTGAAATTGAATTTTTAGATCCCCATAAATTCCCAATTATATCATCATTAAATTTAATATCATTTTCACAACCTCTCATTCTTCTAATGAGTACTTTCAACATCCTTATTTCTACATCAACTCTTATTCTAAAATCATTGAATTCACATCATTTCTAAAAAATTATTCAGTAATATTTTCATTCAATTTGAAATATACATAAAAATAGACTTACATTGAATATACATAAAACATTTATTTATTTCTCTAAATATATTCATGATATTATCCAATTATTAAATTACCTCATTGAATTTTTTTATGTTCAATACCATTCATTTTAAATTATTTTAAGGGGGAATTCCTAACATAAAATGAAACAATTGTAACTTGGTCCTTTTTGGCCTAGAAGTTTCAAATATCTTAGAAAATTCATGATCACTAAAATCATCAGAAGCTTCCATCACTACAATACCATCCTTATCACCATTATCATCACCATCAATGCCTTAATCATCATCATTACAAGGCACACCAAGATAAATATCTTAATGATAAGATTTATTATTGTCTAGAATTGTTTCTTTATATTTATAACGAAAGTCTATAGAAACATCTAATTGTGGAACATCTAATGAAACACATGTAATTTAAATCATATAAAACAAAAATAATATTGATTTATCTAACTTTTTATTATTTAATTGTACATTCCATTATAGAAATATTTTATATTTCCTCATTAATCTATTTTTCCCTATTAGTGTTTTTGGAGATAATTATCTAGTTCATTCCATTTATTTCTCATCATTACCATGAGAAATAAATTAAATATTTTTTTAGATATATCGAAAATCAATAGTTTATGTGATAATAATATATATATATAACATCCTGAATTTAAAAAACATTTTTTTATAAATTAAAACATATGTGATTTACCATTCATAATAGGTTTTACCCATGTTTTAATGTTTTTTTGTATATTCAGGAATGTATATATAAATATTTTATTGTTTTTTCTATCAATTTATTTTCTCTTCAAACATTATTATTCTCTAATATTTTGACATGAATTATCATTCAAATAAATATATTCTCCTTTATTTGATATAATATTCTTAACCTTGGTATTTTTATCATCATTAATTTTCATAAAATCCCTAAAATCTTTATCTAATTTTTTTTTTGTTTCTTTCATGGAATGAGAATAAAATTATCCACCTCCACCAATTTTCAAAAATATCATTACGTTGTTTAATTATTTCTTATGATTCTTCCTTGAAAATCTAATTAATTAATTTCCTCAGAATAGAGTCATACACCAACCTCATATTTGAAATAACCTCTTAAAAATTAAGATAAATCATTCCTCTCAAAAAAATTGTTTCATTATAAATGTCCATAAATATAATAATGTTGAAAAATAAATTATTAATTAAAAATATACAAAATAATATTTACATTCAAGGAAACCACATTCATTTCATCAATAATATTTAAAACATATTTCATCAAATTTAATTTCATCATATTAAAAATAAAATATAGCACATATATATCATGAATTTTCAAGGCGTCCTTCTCACATTTCCTTGAAATCAAGAAATTATATACCCAAATTGATACTATTCAGTTTTCTGGATTAAGGTGACATGTTTATGAAATTCTTCTTTCGAATAAAATAAGGATGCTTCTTCCTTGTTTTTCTTAAAGGTTCCCAATTTGTTAGGAAACATGTATGTAACCAAATTTTCTTCTCCATCCAATGGAATTTGAACTAGATCTAAAACATTTTAATTATAAACCAAAAGTTTTTCCCAAAAAACTAAAATGTAACAACCTTTAATGTATCTTCTTCCATAAATTCAATACATAAATAAAATTCTATCAAAAAATTTGGATAATAAAAGTCAAATTCCTTCTTTTCAACACATAAAAATTCTGAACAATGGAAAATAAAAACTCTCTTTAGTATAAAATATAATTTATCAAATCATGCCTCCTCAATAAATTTTTTTTATTTGATGTCTGGTAGAAATATTTTTATTAGTATCCATGTGTTTGGATAAAGGATCATATAATCCACAAAATTTCTTTTGAATGGGTAATGCAAATCCACGAATATGTAGAAAGAAGAATATGTTATAGAAAAGAGAAAAACTAATCCAAACATTTTAGAGTATAGATAGAGATGATTATATATCCCAATATCT
The DNA here is from genome assembly GCA_963277665.1 of Viscum album. NCBI lineage: Eukaryota > Viridiplantae > Streptophyta > Magnoliopsida > Santalales > Viscaceae > Viscum > Viscum album. The sequence continues at coordinate 1,831,124,771 of OY728165.1, forward strand.
AATGGTTGAGGGAAAAACCCTTGATCAGATATACAGCACACTAAATATAAAAAATATTTTCCATCTTTAAATTTTTATTTGGATTTGAAAATATTTGTTAACTATTGATGTTTTTTATGATATAATAAATAATATTTAGAGACATTTAAATCTATTGTGGAAATGAAAAAAATATTCAATAGAGAGATGTAATAAATAAATTTGTAAATTTCTTCAATTGAATTCTTATTTTATAATATGAAATACCTAGAAAAAAATATTAACAACAACTAAAAACATTTAATTCAAAAAAATTCACAATATTTTTTAATAAAAAAATCATTTGGAAAAATAAAAAAAATCAAAATTAATAATATCTAAAAAATTTTGTAATTATAGTTTTTTGTAATAAATTTATAATAATAAATATTCAATTAAAAACTTTTAACAACAAATTTGTAACAAAAAAATTGTATAAAAAAACTAGAATTGAATATTAGCAAATGAAACTAAAAAAAAGTTGTAATAAAAAAATCTAAAAATTAACTTGTAATAAATAACTTATTACATGAAATTCGTATCAAATAATTTGAAAAAAAAATTAACAAAAAATTTATAATTATATTTTGTTAACTAAAAATATGTTACGGAAAAAATTTATATGAAAAAAGTTAACAAAATATATTTAACAAGTTTTTTAAATAAAAAATATACAATAAAATTTTTTAAAAGAAAACTTATATAAAATATATTATAATAAGACACTTTTCTATGAAAAATTCTAATTCAAAATTTAAAACAAAAAATTTGTAATGAAATGTTTTTAACAAAAAATATTTAACGTAAAATTTTCTGTTAGAAAACATTATGTAGATAACTTTTCTTAATAAATAATTTTCTACAGTTTTTTATAAAATTATTCTGTGTAGAATATTTTCATTATCAAAAAATTATCCAAAATTTTCCTCGAACTTTTTTTGTCTGGAATATTTATTCAATAAACATTGTATGAAATTTTTCATTGAGATGTTTTCATTCAAGAAAAAAATCATTGAACAATATAAAGTATATAATCTACCTTTTTAATGATATATTACTGTGAGGAGATGATTTTATCTGGAAGTAGATACAAATAATCATTTTTTTCATAACTATTCATTGAAATATTATAATATGTATTAATATATTTCCAATATTGGGTTTTTTAAAAAATTTATAATCTTTTTCTTACAATAGATTGAATTATAATGTGTTATATTTTTATTTTATGTGGTCACATAGAAATTTGTGTCTTATATACATTTTTATAGAACTTGTGTGATATGTTGTGTTTTTAGTTAATCCAATTAATATTTAATTATAATATAAAAATATTTTTATTTTAACATGACACCCCCACAAGCATTGTTCAAACTGCATAGGCTTCCGTCAGATTAGAATTTGTAATTTATTTCCTAAACATTAGTTACTATAAGAGAATAGTATAGTGAAATTCTAGAGTCGATCCCATGGATAGCATATGTTGGAACTATGAATTGATGGAAGGAGTTATTTTGGGATAGGATTCATTTCTATATGGTTTGAGTTTGGGAGTTGAATGTCTAAGAGTTGGTGGTTTACTTCATGAATGAGAGTGGGACTAGGATGAATTTTTCTTATCTTTAGAAAGTATTATATCAATTATAAATTGGTAAGTTCCAGTGGTTTAGGCTATGGTGAAAGAGAATGTCTCTAGGGAAATTTTTCTCAAATAAAGAAGTTCTACCTAGGTTACAATTATTCCTTGGTTAGCAGATAGTGAAAACATAGGTGCAATAAGATTGTATTCTATGGAAAAAAATAATTTTCAGCTATTACTTGTAGCTTAATCCTCCCCAACCAGGATATGATCCTTCACATGAATATCCCATGGTCAGGGATCATTAAATTAATTAGATAGATGATTGTCTTTTACTCTGGTTATTATCCCTTAAGGTTACCATGTTAAATATTAAAGATTTAAGTATGTGAAGATACACCTACTCTCGACCCCTAACTTGGGTGGTTTAGACACTCATGGTAGATATGAATGTAAACAATTGAATAATTGGAACCATTATTGAGATTCAAAGAAAGATTTAATTTAAATAGTTCAAAATAATATATTGATTCAGATTCACAAATGGGTAAGATCATGAAATCTAGATTAAGGAAATTAATTTCCAATTTTAATCACATACTTTTTTGGAATGAGAGTGGAAATGGATTCAACATGATTTTTTTGATTATTAATGATGAATGATTGTGTCAATGTTTAAATGGGATGAAAGAGATAATGAAAAATGATCTACAACACATGTATTAAAATAAAATAATAAAATAGGTGAATAAATTTGAGTTTATAGGGAAGAAAACAGAAGGAAACTCAAAGGTAATGAAAAACATAGAAATGTTATCCTCTCCAAGCTCTGTAAATCCAATTTCAATATGCTTTGCTTATAGTATAAAATTGCATAACCTATATTTGGATTCACATTGATTAATTCTGATCCATGTACTTCTCTGTAGATTTTTAATCTTACATATATCTCATGAGTATCTCTTCCAATATATGTGGTCTAACTAACTTCACATCATGTATCAGGATTTCATGGCAATCAAATTTCCCATTAAGATGGATCACATTGTGTTTTGGCCATTATCGACATGTACTAGATTCATCAAAAGAGATCTTGATGACTTGGTTCATGACATGGGTCACAACTAGCTGGTCACTTTGAAACCCTATTACACCATGTGTAATTCTATTTCATGATGTGTAATAAGAAATTTATCCTCTTTTTCTACATTTCCTCATTTCATTATGTGGGATCCTTTTTCAGTAAAATCTACCACATACCAATTTTATTATCTAATAAATCATTAAAAATACTCAATTAAATGATATATAAATTATATATTATTTTAGATTATCAAATACCCCCACACTTGAACAATTTCTGGACCTCAAGAAAAATTGTAACAATAGTGATTCCAAAAATATAATCAATTTTTAAAACCTGAATGATAAATTATTTCTAGGTAAATAAAACTAAGCGTATGGAAAAAAAAAGGTTAGTGTCCATAATTAATCTTGCGTAGAAAATTAGTCATGCCTCATTTCTCAGATCTTTTAAAAATAATCTAATTTATTAATAATAATCTCTTAACTATTCCTTATGATCTATCCCCATTTTCAATCTACCTCATATTGAATTTTGTCTCAGTATATATGATACAAACTATATTAGAGTAATGATCGTAACCTGAGTACATTCTCGTAACCATAGTCTTTCAGTGGGATTATGATCTCCCCTTGAAAAGGAAAAGTACAAAATTAATCCCGAGGGATTGAGAAATTAGGCTCTAATTACTCGGGTGTTTTGAGCCAGTGGGTAAATAAAAAAATCAAGCTAAAAATGAGGGTAAGCTCTAAAGTGTAATTCAAGAATGTCCTGACAACTATAATAAAATGAATCCTCCTTGAAACTCAAGTACACACTCTTAGAAGCTCTGGTTGGATCAATGTATATCTCAAGTTCGTGAAAAAATGGTATCTTGTTCATTTTCTTTTTCATTAATAGTCCCATTTTTCAGAAGTCATATCTAGGGATGACTCACATCTATTCCCTAACCACATATGATCCTTTAGGGGATTCATCGGTCAGGATGTTGTGATTTTTGACCTTCCTAATACACAACACATGTCTCTTTTTCTTTTCATTTTTATTTTTCAAAGGAACAACGTACAAATAAAATTATACAACATACACATGGATAACAACAACATATTCTAATGAATTCACAATAAATATCTGTAGTAAGATCATCACATGATGTCTTAACACCTCCCGCACTCATGTTCACTAGTAAATTAATCCATTGCACTAAGATCAGGGTAAATAGGGAAAATCAGCATGAAAACGATTCATCCAATAATTTCATCTATGGAAACTATATGATTAATGGAGGAAATATGCATTGTGGGTCTTTGAAAAAAGTGGCTCAAAAAATATTTCCTCAAACGGTTTAAAATTTTACATGCTCAGTCATATCCTCAATACAAATCTTAAAGTATGTTATGATAGGTTTACATGCCCCATGAATCACATAAGAAATATTCTCATAAAAGAATAAGCAATTATAGTCTTAATATCCTCTTGGGTAATGGGAACACAATATAGAAACTTTAAATTACAAGGGATATAAAAAACAAGTAGTGGGTCTATTAACAGTAATTTCAAAAATGATAAATTTTAGTAAAATTTATAATCATAGAAAATAAATCTAAAAATATTAACAGAGGTAATACATGGATTATAAAAATTCCCAACATAACATTTTTTATTTAAATGGAAGGACTATTTTTCAAGTATAAAGCATGCTTATAATTTTTTAAATATGTTTCCTTAATAATTAATAATAGGTAGAAATCCTGGTTTGTCAAAAGTGAAAATCATAGGAAACTCTCCCACACTTAGAAGTTGACAGTGTCTGCATTATCCATGGAATTATTATGGAAGTTTTCTAAGAAATAATTCTTATAAAAAATAAAACAGATGTTGAAAAATTAAATATTGAGGGAATCATGTGCTCCCTTTATGTATTGGTATACCAGGAGGGAACTTGGGCTGTCAGAATGCTAAGACTAGGTTACCTACAAAATTTATAGAAAAAAAATCATGCACTAGATGAAACATTATTCCAGAAGTTTAAAACACTGATAACTAGTATGAGAGGAAGGTGCATAGAATGATAAGTAGAGAAACCAATTTTGTGGGAATTTATTAGAGCTTTAAAATAATGTTCAAAAGGGAATCAAAATGGAACAGAAACAAGATACATATAGATGTCTTAATCTAGAAAATGAGGAACTATTTTTCCCTCCCATAAAGTGCTAATAGGATGTCGTCGACCAAACAGATGGATCCAAAAATCATGCAGTGTGGTCCATAATCTCAGTTTCTCGTATTAAATTTATATCTATTGGTGAAAGTATCTTCTATCTCATGGCATCAATTGGCTAGATTGATGACCTCAGGGGATGTTTGTTCATTAATCAAGGGTGAAAGGAATGGAATCATAGCTCGTGGCAGTGGCTGCTATACATGAATTTCTAATAAAAGTTCTTGAAGTTGGTAGTCAATTTTGTGCACCTGCTGAGTAGCCCTTTGGAGTAGAACAGATGGTCGAATGGGTCCATCAACAACCATTAATGACAAATATTATCTATACATTCCTATTTAAATGTTTATTCAAATGAAAATTAATCCAATTATCAATGACAAAAAAATCAATACCTTTATGTATATTAATGATCAGTACAAAATTTGGGCATATACAGATGACAAAATTAAAACAACCATCCCTATCTCAAAATGTCTTCAACCTAAAAATGAGAATAATGGGTGACTAAGATCATTCATATGATCCAAAAAATCTCCTCCAATGTTAGATATCCATCTGGCTATGAGGAAAGATGTTCGATTCGATCTGTAGTAGGGGTGGTAGTAGGAGCTGGTGGATCGGCAATAGAGGGTGGAGTTGCGGAGCTAAAAATATGGCCTGGGGTGGGTGGTGGATATATACTCATCCAAAGGGAGGCCATGGGTCTGACAGCTAGATTGAGGAAAGGTACCTCTATGGATGTGGTTGTGTAAAACCCCTTTCCATGTCGGGCCTTCTCAGATAATCACTCCATCTGGGAATCATGTTTAGTAATATTATAAGGTAGGTTTGGATGGGCTACAGATTGTGTGTGAATTGTAGAAGATGAGGATCCATCATAGGCTTGTGGTGGGCGAGTGCTGAAATCATAACGCTCGGTGAAAGGGAGATGAAAATGTGTAGATATTTGGAACGTATTCTCTAAGATACAAAGATACATAGCCTAGATATCATGTGTGGTGGGGTGAGTGGGTGGAGGAATTAAAGATAACATGGTTTCTGATGTTGGTAGATGAGTGTTTGGTGCATGTCTGGTGGTGGATGGATCATCTAGTGGGTCTTTTATTGCTGGAGGATCTGCTACATGTGTTGATTTCTAAAGCTCTCATGGTTCCCAATGGTATATATCATCCTCCCTCACTAATAGAATCATCTCGTGTAGTATTATGATGTCAATAAGCTCAATTGGTCACAGGGAGTTGAGAGGTAGTGTTGCATCGAACACTTCGAGGTGCATATCCTAGTGATTTATAAATGATCCTCCCATCAATCTACCTTGTATCCCCTGGGCATGGGTATTGTAATAATGGGATAACTGTGTATCTATGTTGATGGAATCACCACCCATTGCTATTACTGGAATAAGAACATCTAAATGGATAACGCTCCCATGTGACTCAACCGTAGAAAACCACTTATGTGTCAATGATCAAGGGAGTATTTGTAAAGCGGGGACCCGTAACTTTGTGGACATTGTGATATTTGGGTTGTGGTGTAACTAAGGGTCCCATGCAATCTTCTTCCATATAAACTACAAATTGGATTATGGTGGCTCTAGTTGATGGGTCGGATAGACATCTGATGTGACAAACTCGTTTGTGTAGATCATGAGGCCAATACATGGCTCGAAGAATGAAATATCATGTGGCTGACCTCCCAGACACAATTTAATGTTGTCTATAGTGATGTAAAATGTTGATAAGAACATGATTAATACCTCCATAAAATTCTCATCACATACCTCCAAAATGTAGGCCACATGCAGTGTCTCTAGGATGTCAAGGATGGAATCACTGATGTACAGTAAGGCCAGGATGGGTAGGTCCAGAGTCTTGTTCACCCATATAGGTTTATCCTATAGAATTGTGAGTATTATCCATTACTTCAAGTTAGATAATTAGATAATAGGGTGTGAGTGAAGTCTTTCGTCAATTTATGAGTCTTAAGAGGGGGAGGTTGAGTCTTCCAAAACATCTAGCAGAGCACGGGCTGTGGTATGAGATGCTGATGGTTTGAGAGGCATGGTACTATGTGGGTTTTTGGGAGGAAACTACATAGTAAATTATGAGGATGACCCAGATAGTTGCAAGCATTTCATCTTGGTAAACCCCATTGAGGTCTGATTGTATGTGGTGTGGATGATGTGGGGTGCGTATAGGTGAAAACTGAGGAAGGAGGAGGGGGTTTGGGTTTGCGATCATGGAATGGGGTATGGTGTATTGTTGAACGAGAAGGAGTGTGTGGTGGTTGTTTGAGGGGGAGGGGAAGTAACGGAAGGTTTATTGGGTTATGGAAATTGGGATAGGAGGTGTAGGCTTGGTGAGGGAGGTCATTAAAGGGAAATTTGGTGGAGATGGATGAGAGGGAGGAGGCGAGTGCGTAAGGGAGGAGAAGAAGTGAGGTTTGTGTTTTTGTAGGAGGGATTCGGATGGTTACGAGAAGGAGGGGGCGTGTTGTGATCCTAGGGTTCATAAAAAGTTTTAAAAAAATAGACTTGATGAGTTACATGATGTCTCACAATGGTTAGCGTGATTTATTTTTGTCTTAAAATGAAATTTTGAATGAAAAATGTACATGTCATGTAATAATGTAAGAAAATGTGTAATATAATGTTTTAGCTTAAAACATTGTTTATACCTAACATTCATCTCCTAGATTATTTGAAACATTCCTAAAGAATAACCTAATATCTTCTAGGCTATGATGACATACCCTGGGATTACTCAAAACCACCACTTCCATTAATGTCAATAGCTTGACTCAATTAATGATCAATTGAATTTGAGGCTGGTGACACGACCTTCAAGGAATGGTTTTGGAATGATTTTAAATACTTGACCATTAACATTGAATATTGGTCCTCCTTCCATTTGAATTTCAATGGTTCCATAAGGAAAAATTTTAAAGACTTAAAAGGGGATGAACCCTTGATATTTTAGCATACCAGGGAACGATTTCAGTCTTGAGTTGAATAAGAGGACCATACTCCCTAGGAAAAAAATATTCCTTGCAATGCGTCAATCAATAAATTTTTTAGTTTTTTTCTTCTAGAAATAATAATTATTTTAGGAATCTTTCCTGGTTTCTTCTAGTTCTCTCAACTGTAGCATCAAGATTATTTTTTTTACAAAATCCAAATTCAGCTTCATGATTTCCTAGCACGGTTGATGCTCAAGTTCATCTAGTAGATGACATAGTTTCGTATAAACTAGTATGAATAATGTTATCATTTTTGGTATTTTTTATCCAGTGAGGTATCCCAATAGTGAATCATCCAGTTTAAGACTCTAGTCACTTTGGGTTATATCAACCATCATCTCCAAGATTTTCTAAATATCCCTATTTGACAATTCAACTTGCCCACTTGCTTGCGGGTGGTTCGGAATTCATATATTATACCACATTTATATTTTTCATGTAATACTTTCACATCATGGTTTCTGAAATGTGTTCCTAAATCACTAATTACTAATCTTGGAAAGCTAAATCTGGAATACAAATTCTTTTTCTAGATGTTCATGACCACATTAATTGTGTCTTGTGATGTTGCTTCAGTTTCTACACATTTTGTGATGTAGTCAATTCCAACCAGAAATTAGGATTTTCCATATGAAGAGGGAAATGATACCATGATGTAGATTCCCATTATGTGAAATATTTCGAATTCCATGATGGAATTTTCAGGAATTTCATTCCTTTTCCAAATATTTCTAGTTCACCGGCACCTATCACATATTTGATAGAATTCACATACGTCTTGGTGTAGCATGATCTAGAAAAGTACACTTTGAATAATTTTTGATATTGTGTGATTGGGTCCATGAGGTCCTTTAGTGGGTGAAATTTGATTCATTTCATTCACAAATGGTATTTTTTTGGGATATAGCATCATTACAAACCATTAGTACAACACTTGAACAAGAGGAGTTTATAACATTAGTAATGTTTTTATTTAGATAAGAATCTTTTCATCTATTGATATAAGAGGAATTTATGTGAAAACTCTCATGGAAATATAATTATAAGTATTATGGAATCATAGTTTAACCTTAATACCAAATAGAGATTCATTAGAGAAATCAACATCGATATAAGAATCGTAGTTTTCTTTAATGATGGGATAAGAAAGCCAGGATAAATGATCAGTGATCAAGTTCTCATTGATTTTGGTTTCATTGATCACAATATAATGTTCTTACAGTAGGAGGATCCACCTTATCATCCTTGCATTACCATCTTTCTTATTCGTTTTGTAACATAGGGTAACATAATTAGTGTGTACAATTACCGTAGATACTACCATATAGGAACAAAATTTTTCAGAATCATAAACAATGGATAATATTTCATTTTCTATATTTTTTTAGTAAACTTGGGATTCCTTCATTGTATGGATGGAATAGTACATAGGGGAGAAGATGTATCCAACTAGTTTTCCTAAAATAGTCCCAACAGCAAAGTCTCTAGCATCACACATCAGTGAGAATTACTTGTCCTAGTTGGGAGTAAAGATTAATAGAGATTCTATCAGGAATAACTTTATGGAATTCATTTCTTAGCAACATTCCTCGGTGAAGCCAAAAGAAACATATTTTGATAAAATGAGTGTTAATGGTTTGGAATCTTTTGTAATGTCTTTCAGAAATTACATACATAATCTAGTATGGCCTAGAAAGCTTCTTTTAACCATTATTATTGAAGGTTTTGGTAAATTCTTGATAAATATGATATTGTTTGGGTCCGCTTATAAGCCATACTTGGATATTTTATGTCTGAGGACTATGCAACCATGAACCATAAAATGACACTTCTCCCAATTTAAGTAAATGCGTTTCTATTCAAAATGTTGCAACACTAACTCCAGATTGCATAGTAAAACATCAAACAATATTCCATAGATTGAGAATACATCCATGAAGATTTATAATAATTCTTATGCTATATCATGAAAAGTATGCATCATTAATCATTGAAATTTTGCTGCAGTATTACACATGAAAAATGACATACCCCTATAACTAATCGTGCCAAAGGGACTGGTGAAGGTAGTCTTTCAATAATCAGGTGGTTCTACAACAATTTAGTTGTATCCTTAATTTTCATCAAGGATACATTATAATTCATATCATGCTTTTCTTTCTAATAGTTGTTTCATGAAGGTTAAATGAAAATTTTATTTTACTTTTTTTGTATTTATACTTCCTCAATCCATAAAAATTTTCCATCTAGTAATGATGTGTGTTGAGATCAATTCTTTATCATTATTCTTCTCCACTGTAAGTCCATCTTTATTTGGAACTACTTTTAGTGGGATAAACCATTCACTATCAGAGATGGAAAAGATTAATCTGGAAACCATAAGTTTCATCACTTCAATTTTGAAAACTTCCTTCATTGGCGATGTTGGTTATCTTTGAGGTTGGTGTGTTGGTTTTACATCTTAATCAAGTAGAATATTATTGGTGTGTACCCTTGGAATGATTCATTTTATGTCTTATACTCCCCAGGCAATTTACTGGTGGTGTTTTTTAAGACTTTAATAAATTTTTCTTCTTGTAAGTTAGATAGTACAAAATTTCTGATCACCGGTAAGGAGGTTTAATCTTCTATGTATGAATAAATAATCATATTGGGTAGAGGGTTCAACTCCCATATTAGTGGATGAATAAATGGGTGGTTGAAGGGATGGAATGTATCCCATTTTATAGGTTCATTGAAACTAACATCCTCAAAATAATATTCTTCTAATACCCCTGAGGGTTACTCAACATGTCTTCGTCAATTTCCATGTATTAATTTCCATCTTGGTTAATAGATATGGTGTTACAATTAATGGAATCCTCTACATGTTTAATAGTTTTGATGTGGTTGAATATTGCCTATTATTCTCTGAATCAAAATATTAGACATACTAGATTCATATCTACTAGAGTCATTCCTATGGATAATAATGGACTCCCGAGAATGATGGGGACATCATCTCATTCTTCCATGTCCAGAACTAGGAAGTTTGATAGGAAGTTGAATTTTATAACATTATGTAGTTTAATTGTTCGAATTCCTCAATTAAACTTCACTGGTCAATCTTCAAGTTGTAGTGCTACTTGAGTTATTTTTAACTCATGGAGTTATTGTTTGTGAAATAACCTCATTATTATTAACTTGATTCTTGCTCCATGATCTCACCAAGCTCTTCCAAAGATGCATTCTCTATTAACACATGTAATTTAGAAACTTCATAGGTCTCTCAAGTTTCTGGGGATATCTAATGAACCACATCAAATAATTCTTTTTTCAATGAGATGATACCCAAATCTTCAATTTTTCTTTTTTTTGGGTAGAATTCCCTTAAAGAAATTGCATACATTGGATTTTGAGAAATAACCTCTATAAAGGGTATATTGATATGTAGGTTTTTAAACATCTCTATAAATTTCTTGTTCTATTCCTTCAGTCTACCTTTTCATGCTCTTTCTAGGAAAGGAATTGGTGTTTACTATGGAGGGGGGAAAGATAAAATTGTTCCTTTGGTTGTTCAATAGTTTTGGTGTCTACATCTGGTGACAAATCCTTAGGTGTTTCTTGCATGGTTTTAACAACATATTCTTATACTGGTGGTTTCTTAGTAGTCTCCTCAATATTTCCTTCACCTATTCTTCTTGGATGTTGAAAATAAAATATCATTCCACTCCTCATCACTAAAACATTATCATGTTCCCTTGGGTATGTCTCTTTGAATCTAGGTAGAGTACACGGAAATATTTCAGACATAGACGTTGAGTTTGGAACCAACTGAACATTGATATTTCACATTATGTCTCATTTTATCTACATATCCATCACTTGAGTATTCATTATCTGGTCTCCCTTTTGAATAAAATTATCACAGAGATTCTCTACGTTACTCTAGAGTGGATCAAGTTGATGTTGTATTTTTAGTTGGGTTGGATGAAATTATCATTGTGTTCTTTACGGGAATGGTTGTTGCTGCAATTTTTCTTGTTGTCTTGGAATATGGTTCATGTTTGGATACCATATTGGTCACTGATTTCGACATGGGTCTTGGCTACTTCACTATTGATAATATATATGATTCTTCTATGGTGGTTTCTCATTTGGCCATTGCTGATAATACAAAAATCATTGTTGGAATGGTGGGTTTTTCTAATTGTAAATGAAATAATTACAATATTGTTCTTGTGGTTATTAAACTCATTCCTTGCATTTATGGTATAAGTGTAGGCCACCACACATTTCCCCTGAATGTATTTCCATTATAGGGGCAGTAAGAGGTTTTATAGTAGATAAATGGAATGATTTTATCTTCTCTATTATCACTTCGACTTGGTCTTCTAGTCTTTTATTTTCATTGACTTGGTGGATTCCATGCTGAGGTGGTCTATGATCAATTTGAGACATACTATCATTGTGAGAAACATCATCTATAATAGTAATTCCAACTTACAGTATCTTGAACATCATCCCTCCATCAGCAGAAGCTTCAATGATGGTTCGTGTTGCTGGTTGGTGGCATTGGTAGTAGGTATATAGTTGAATGAACATGTCTATTACATGGTGTGGGCACTTCCTCGCCAAATCTTTAAATCTATCCCATGCTTCCCTTGCAGATTCTCCATTAGTCTAAGATAATTTCTAAATATCATTCCAGATCTTCCAAATCTAGAAAGGTGGAAAATATTCCTCTAAGAACTTCTTGGCTAGATCTTTATAATTCATGATTGACTTGAGATCTTGACTCATTAACCAGTCCTTAACTTGATCCTTCAAGTAAAATGGAGAGACTCTGATTGTTATTGCATCTGAAGATTCTAACTAGTTGTGAAATGTATCACAAACTTATAAGAAGTTGAAGATATGATCCTCATAATTTTTACATGAAGTCCACTAAATTTCCCCAGTCCCTGGATCATATGAATGAGTCCATACAAGATCTCGAAAGTGTGGTCTTCGATGAGACTTTTTACGATTCATGGGGTTACTCGATGGATTGATGGAAATCCATAGTCCATGATGGTTCTCTCTTGTTATGTTGGGTTCTCACAAAAAACAAATTGATGAATATTTAGAGGTTTTGGTGGGATTGGTCCCTCTTCATGGTGTTGATCAGCCATGGTTGACCAGCTGCGTGCAAAGTTAGACCATTCAACAAATGGATCGAATGAACGTTTTTCTTTTATCTCAATGATCTTTTAATGAGTTAAAGACCTTGGTACATAGACTATTCTGCAATTTAGAGATGCAATGGAATCTTGAGGAAGAGAAGGAATGAAAGGGGATATGGAAAAGGTAATACTTGGTACTTTCCAATGGATTTCTAATGTGATGCAACTAACTACCTTCCCTAGAAATAACACCATAACATTAAAATCCCACATCCATCATTGAAATAGAATAGGCTGTGGTGAGATTAGTATTTTTAATGTTTTCCAAAACATCACTTACTACAAGGTTTTATTATAGTGAAGGTATAGTGTCGATCCCACGGGGAGCATAAGATGGAAATGACAGTTGATGGTTGAAGAACTTTTTGTGTAAGAGTCCTTTCTATATGGTTTTATTTTGGGAGTTCTTTCTCTACGATTGGGTGGTTTACATCAATAATGAGAGAGTGATCAGGATAAATTTTTGTAATCTTTAGAAAATATTTTCTCAATTATAATATGGTATGGTCCTAAGGTTTAGGCTGTGAAGCAAGCAGAGTTCGCTTATTGATTTTTTTCAAATCAGCTAGTTATACATATGACACAACTAATACATGGTTTGGAGATAGTTAAATCCCATGTGAATAAATCTTTTCATCTAAGGTCTAATTTTTTTAGGCTATTTGTAATATCCTATTTTACCCCAACCAATATAGGGTCTTTCACTTGAATATCACATGGCCTTGGATATTCAAATGTATTGGATAGAATATTAACATTTATCCTAATTACATTACCCTAAATTCACAAATTTAAATATAAATTATTTCATTATTTGAAGATACACCTACTCTCAACCCCTACCCCAGGTGGTTTATCCTCTCATGGTAGATATGAATGTAAACAATTGAATAATTGAAAACATGCTTCACATGCTAAGAAAAAATTAATTTAAACAGTTGAAAATCTAGAAACAATTCAGATACAAAAATGGTCCCGAGCATGCAACCTGGATTATGGAATTACAAATAACAATTTAATCAATCACATACTTATAATAATAATAGAAATATATTCAACACAAATTTTCTACTGATTGATGATAAACGATGGTGGACATGTGAAAAGGTGATAAAGGTGATGATGAAAAATGATCCATGACACTTGTATGAAAATAAAATAACAAAAGGGGAAAATAACTTTTGGTTTTAAAGGAAGGAAAAAAAGGAACTCGAAAGGAATGAATAACATAGAAAATTTATTTTCTCTAAGCTCTAAAAATCTACTTCCAGGATTCATTTATTTTATGAAAATAATTACATTCCATATAATTGGATTCACAAACTATAATGACATTCCATGTAATTCTCCAAGGATTTTGAATCTTACGTTTATCTCTTTCATGTATCATCCGATATATGAGGTTTGAATAATTTAACGTTGTGTATCAGGATTTCATGACATGTTTTGGTCTTCCAACTATATCTCTGGAGAAAATTTCTCATTCAAATACATCACGATGTGTATTGGATATTCAAGACATGTACTAGCTTCTACACTTGTGATATTCCTGAAATGGTTCTTTAATTGGTTCAGGACCTAGTTCATTACCTTATGGATTATTTATAACCCTATTACATGACGTGTAATTCTGTTTCATGAAGTGTAATAGGATGTTTCAACACTTTTTCTACATTTCCTCCTTTGAATCCTTGGAAACCTATTTTTTACAAAATCAAGCACATTTGAAGTGCATTATGTAATAAATCATTAAAAAGAATCAATTAAATAAAAAAATACTATATAAGATTTTGGCTTTTCAAATTTAAATTTGAAATGCTAAGAGTCATCATTAATTCCTTATTTCGTGGATTAAAATAGAAACTTATTCTAACCTGGATAATAGTAGATACAATAGCCCAACATAATCGAATCATGGGGTGAAACCCAAAGAGAGAGGGGAGTGCAGTGATTACAACTCTAGATTAAAGGTTTGGTAATTCCAATTTATTATTGATTTAATTAAACTAATTATTGAAACTAAAATAAATGAATTCGAAAATAAAAACTAAAGAGAGGGGAATCTGTTTCCTCGGATAGTTTTCCAAATAAAGAAATTATTTCTTTAAAAAATAATCATATTAATGAGTTTCACAACCAAACAGTTTTATTGATATAATAAATGGTAATTTCCTAAAAAACTACCCTAGAAACCTAATTTATAATGGTAATATGAATAAAAATATTAAAGGTTTATTTATTTGAGATTTCCAAAAGTAGAAGAATAATCCAACTCAATGTTCAAGAACAAATTATCTTAATCATGTTGGGGTTTATTCATTATTGAAACCATATGGCCAATTGTTAAATGAAGAATAAAATATAAGTTCATTCTCAACATGATAACATAACATAAAATAATCATTAAGAGCGGAGATAAATGGAACTATGATGGTACACTCACCCTTTGACCAATTTCTATCTCCCATATGGGCTTTAGCCAACCATCGTCTAGTGATTTCCATTGATGATTAAACCCAAATTAATATAAGGGATATTAAGAAAAAAACAAGATATGAATAATGAAAAAATGAAGATTGGAATTAAACAATGTATCATTCAACATTATGGGGATGAAAAAAAAAGAAATCAAAAGAAAACCAAAAATAAACATTCTATCTACAGCAGCCTCTTAGTGGGTGCACCTGAAGTTCTAAAAGGAATAATTTTCCTCTTGGTTGGAATCTACCTTTTATAATTCTCATGGTTATGAATAGGGTTCACTCAGGTCAAAATTACCATTCAGTGTTCATTCTGAATGGTCAAAGAGAGAAAATCCCATGCATAATCTGTTGGAAATCAATGTGTTATTTTTGTAACAGGAAATTACATGATGTGTAATAGGTATTTACATATTGTAATGATGGTTCAAGACATTATCCATTGATTTTCAATCTCTTCCAATATCGCATGAATGTCATCTAAGATTTCAAATTTGGATCCTTCTCATGTCATGTAACTGGATGTCATGTAATGTAATGATGATTCTTGTCTTTCTTTACATCTTGCAGCAAGTGGTGAGATGAAACAACACATCGTGTAATGATGTTACACGAATTGAAAAATGTAATATTTGCAACAAAATTTATTTTTCATCCTACTTCATCAATTTTGTTCTTTCAGAAGTGAACTGCGATGAATCTTAAATTATGGTGTCATGCATTGAGGGAAGAAAAGTTTCATGTAGTATCATTTTGTTCCTAATATTCCACATTTTCCTTTGTGTTGCTCAAAATTACAATCCTGGGTAATAATTTTCAAAACGTGATTGTATGACATGAATATTATATTAAATCAATTAATATTAAATGAATTAAAATATAAAAACACATAAATTGATGTATACAAATTGTAGTTACTGAAACACAATCCATAATTATTGAGTTTCTCTTTCATTCTTATCACATGAGAGAAAGAATTTCTTCTACAAAATATTCTTCTTCTACAGTGAAAGTTTCCATAGAATGTTTTTAACAAAATACTGGTAATATAAAGCCTATCCTAAAAGATTATATTATCATGATGTAATATTTGTTTGAAATTTATATCCACCAATATCATCAATATAAAGAAAATTACATTTTAACATAATTTCCATAAGACTGAAATAATCTATGATCCATTGTTCCCTTAACATAGAAAATGATTATTTTTCAAGATATTATATCAGATTCGTTATTATATTCTTCATTTCATGCACACATGAATATAGATACCATTAAATTGTGATGAATTTCTATAATATTAAATAAACTATAAATATTTCCTCTATAAATCATTAGATAAAATGGGTTCCTTGATTTATCAAGATCTAATGTGTTTTTAGTTTCGATAGGATTATATATACTTTTGACCATATCAAATCTAAATATCTTAAGTATATATTTTATATACTTGTATTGAGTGATAAAATTTATTTCTACTCTTTGTGAAATTTAAAAACCAATAGTAAATGAATTTTTACCCATTATGTTCATTTAAAAGTCATATTTCATATGAATTTCAAAGGAACATAAATATGATTTTTTGAGTTGATCCAAATATATGGTCATAAACATAAATTTGAAAAATGATGGTGCTTTTAATTTTTTTTAACAAAAAGGGGTTTTCAACAAATCCTTTAACAAAAAAAAAATTAATAGAAATTTTGTTAATCTATCACCCTAGTATCTAATGGATTGTTTAAGTCTATATAGATCCTTTGAATATATATATATATATGATCCAGGGAATTTTTTATTTCAAAACAAGGTGTTGTAATAAAAAAAATCCATGATACATATCCATTATAGAAAGCATACTACACATCCATTTGAACTATAGTGGTATTTTTAAATATTATGTATTGTAGTTGTATAAAAATTTCTTCATGTCTAGCTACTGATGAATAATATTCCTCAATGAATGTGAAGTCTTATTGATTATAAAACTTTTCAACAACCCTACATTTATTTCTAACTATGGATCTATATTCATTATAGTTAATTCAAGAAACACAATTTACACTAATAAATGGTGAATCATTGTTTCATTCAACAAAATTACAAACTCGGTTCCTTTTATATTCATTGGGTTCATCGTGAAAATCATTTATCCAATCAGTATCACCTAATGTATCATTATGAGTCATTGGATTAAATTGATATAAAAATTCACAATGTCCCACTTTATTTCATAAGGAATTTCTAATTCTATATAGTTCGTTTATATCATATTGATATTATCATGATGATGATTCCAAATTATTAATAAATTCATTGGATTTGTAAACATTTGGCTCCAACAACTAGTTGATTTACTTCTTGAGGTAGACCATAATAAAAAGTTTTTTGTAACTACTATCCCATGAGAACATTGCAACAAGGATTGATGATCAGTAATTGAAATAAAATCTGAAGATGTCTTTTGAGATTATATGAAAACCAAATTTTTGGTTTCATCATATATAACATCAACTAATTCATAAACAATACTTGTGTTTTTATAGAAAACAATATAATCCTTTATTGTGGTGGAATAACCTAGAAAACATCTTTAGACGCCGAAAAGTCCGTAACTCTCAGAGGAAGTTTCGAAATGGAAAAGCAAAGTCATATTCAGAATCAGAGGCCAGGTCCGGAGGCCCGGGAAGTGGTGTGAAAAATAAAGGAGGGATTCCATGAAATAAATATGTGCACGAAAAGCATGTTCGAGATTCGTGTAATCGAGCAGCTGGTGCGAGCAATTTTGCACGCCCCGGTTCCGCAAGGTGAGGCTTTGCGCGCCGACAGTTCCCGGTGAGGAAACTTTCACGCGCCGCCGGGATTCCGCGTCGGCTGGTGCCTATAAATAGAAGGCGACCCCCGACGGTTTGGGGTTTGAGGAATTTGAATCGGCTCCCCTGCGCGTAATTGTGTGCGCAAAACGGTTTTGAGTTATGGTTGTTTTCTGTGCCAAGTCTCCCCGAGATCCGCCTTTGCAGGAGATCCCCCTAGCATAGACTAAATTGCATCCCCTTCGGGGTCCTCCCATGGCGTGCAATTCCTTCGTTTGCACACATGTCGACCAAGTCGCGTTCAATCCTTCCTTTACACGCGCACCCCTTCCATTGCGTGCAAATCCTTCTATTGCGTGCAATCCCTTCCTTTTCGCGTCGGCCCGGCCATTTTCGCGCGCATCCCTGAATTGCGCGTTGACCTGGTGTTTTCCATGCAGTAGCCTCAATTGCGTGTATGGGTGCCCTATTGTGCGCAGACCATCCTTATCCCGCGAAACCTATACTGTGTGTCGCTCCTATTGCGCACAACAGTATACAGGCTCGCACCCGCTGGTCCATACTGCGGGGGGGTGGGGGGGGGGGGCTGCACCCCCGCTCGGGGTCAGTGTCGGACTGCGGTCCTGGCCCTCCAGCCCGATCCCTTCACTACCGTCACAGACCCCCATGAAAAATGGAGAGTTGCACCATGAACTTTTCGGGCTGGGATGTCGGGATTTTCCATTGCGCCCTTATGCACACCCACCTTTTACCTAGGGAATACCATGATTTGAGATACTCCTCCGCACACTGCGAAACACCTTGATTTGACATATTTCTCTTGGTTCATTTCCTATGTCGTGAGTTGAGATTCTCATCATCAATTCCCCTAAGAAGAATGCCCTATTATTCAATAATAGGATGCCTCTTGTTCCAAATAAGAGATGCCTTATGCACCAAGCATGAGACTCCATAGTCCTATCTACATGACTATAAACTATAGAAAACCCTGTGCTCCAAACATAGGATGCCTCTTGTTCCAAACAAGAGATTCCGTATGCTCCAAGCATGAGATGCCAGTAGTCCTATCTACATGACTATAAACTATAGTAAACCCTATGCTCCAAACATAGGATGCCTCTTGTTCCAAATAAGAGATGCCTTTTGTGCCAAGAATAATATTCTTAATGCCATGATTACAGTGGCATAGTTTCAAGAGTGTTGTAATCCGTTCAAACATTCCATCACTCCACCACACGCTTTACGTGTCCTTCATTCAGATCTTCATCCCCTTACAAGTCTGGAGGGACCCCCTAACGGTATGGATGATTGACCTATGGTCCACCTGCTGTCCTGGGCCAACACCCCAGAAGACATTGGGTGACACTTTGAGTCAGGTCCTGTGTTTCGAACACGGTCAGCAGTCGACCCCTCATTTGTTTGTCCCCATTCTAGGATAACGCGACAAGATGTTGTGTTGCGAACATGTTCAGTAGTTATCCTCTATCGCCATGCCAGTCTCATTGCATTCCAAATACCAGGCACGTGATTCACACTTTTCATATCCCTTTGTTCAGGCCGATTCCAACGCCCTTGGCATTATCCCGCTTGTGCACTTGCGCATAGGTGAATACATCAACCCACCAATGATTTGGGATGACCTCATGGCCAGAAATGAAGAAGATATTACGGGAAGCTTCCTTGCGTAAGCCCCATCCACCATAGCCATGCTAGCATGGACCCCACAATGGTTCGCCCTACGGCCCCCCTTCACTGTGGCCTTGCTGATGCCTTCCCTCCCACAAGGGGTAGAGGGCATTGGGCATGTAATCCCTATGGGTGTGGAGAGAACCCACCTCGTCGAAGCTACAGGAGGATAAACTGCTAAGCACCTCTTCCTTAACAAATGACGTTAAACTGTGGTCTGACCCCGTGCTTCGCACGCAGGGTCCCCCCCCCAGTTCGGACATTTTTTACGCCTCTCGTCTCCACGGGAATGGACTCTTCCTCACATGGAATAAGATCCTCCTTTTCGGAGTGGATTTTGTCCATGGGGTAAGGGATGCCTCAAACCGTAAGCCCCTAGCCTCTCTTACAGATGGTTGCACACATGCACCTCCGTACTTCCCACTGCCAAGGCCAGTGGAGTCCCTTTCCCAATGTGCTTTGTCGCACCACGGGCCGCCACTCTAGAGTAAGACCTGACACCCCGGACTGCTAACCATGCGTAATCCCCTGTTTCCTCTTTGGACCACTAACCACGCGTAAGCCCCTATTTCCCCTTTGGGCCTCTCAATGCGTAAGCCCCATTCCGCTTCTCACGGACGCACCCTTCGCGACGTGATAGTCTGGTCCCTACTGCCTCTTGTTTTTCACACCGAGCATGACTCACGTGGGCGTAGAGTGCACATCGACCATGACATCCTCCTATGGGATGCCTCAGAGCGTAAGCCCCATGCCAGCGAACTACGTGGACTTTGATCTATGCTAATGCATGGTACATAGGAATCCTCCACGAGGTTCAAGCCCACCACCCGGTCATTCTGACCTCTCCACGTCGATTCCCCATATCCACCATGGGTCGCCTCAGAGCGTAAGCCCCATACCCAACATGGGCCTCCTCAGAGCGTAAGCCCCATATCCACCACGGGCCGCCTCAGAGCGTAAGCCCCATATTCACCACAGGCCGCCTCAAAGCATAAGCCCCATATCCCTTGTCCCGCGTGACGTTAAACTATATCTCATCCCGCATGATGTTAAATTGAATTCCCCCTCTTGGGCCGTCTCAGAGCATAAGCCTCATGCCTCATATCCATGTCTCATCCTAACTTCCCCCCTCAAGCCCACATGCCTTGTGAAGCTCATGCCCTAGCCCAGAGATCTCACTTCCTCCAGGCCCTAATCCATGCGTCTATTCTCATGGGTCGCCTTTTCTGGTGTCCCCTCGTATCATCGAAATACACTGACTTTGATTCCCTGCCATGGGGATACGTAGGAAGCCTCCATGAGGTTCAAGCTCATCACTCCATTATCCATCCTGATCCTTACCCGGGCCGCCACATCCCGGGGAGATCATGCCACTCCACCCCACTCCATAGTATCCGGGAAGCTGCCCAGATGCTGGCCCCAACATTGGTGTTCCCCCTAGGGGTCCTTCAATAAGATCCACTCTCAGTGTTTCAATCAGTCTGATCCATCTCCACAAAACGTTAAACTCGTGGCATACCCCGTGTTAAACATGGGAAGCTGAGGAAAACCTTAGATGTTACACATTCCCTGCGTTCGATGTGGGATTCCTCGGGCTTCCGCACCCTCGAGAAGCCCTATGATAATGGACAGAAGACAGACATGTCGATCCCCAGCGTCAAGATATTCCAATGACACCCCAACGTGACCATTACCCTCACCGAAGGTTGCTGCCCCGACGTGACCCCTTGGAGCGTCTTGACGGAAGTAGCATAATTAACTGGCATCCATATAGAAATGGCGTCGAGAATGAGCTTCACGAACCCATATTAAATCTATGAGGGAGACCCGGATTAGGTGACGAGCTCTGGGGAGGAATCCACAGAAGGAAGAACCAAGATCCCATCATCCCGATTTCGATCAAGCAGAAGACGTCCCTGAAGAAGGAACGGATGCCACGCGCCTTTGGAAAGTGGGAATGTGGGGCAACAAGCCGTGTATCCTCCCATGCATGACAGACGAGCGCGTGTGAGAACCGGAGTAAAAGTGTTGGAAACAGAAATGGTGAACCCAACGTGAAGCTCTTCTCTTCAATATGGGGACAAGTAGAATTCGGGATGTCGGAAGATCAGCATGTCACCAGGTCTGGGTACCTATCACCGGGACGTGAAACCTGCTAGGGTTTGAGTCAGTCAGGATGTTGTGCAGTCCCTTATGTGGCATAGACAGCGTGGATCCCTCCTGCCGACCACAGACGACGGAACGACACTGGGATATTGGTTGTCGATTTCATTTCCTGTCAGTACGAATGGGTTCATCTCCCTGCTTCCAGGAATCAGATCACGACATCCGGAGCTCGATCTCCACCTGCCCACCGGCGCAGGGGCAGGGGCAGCACCGATGCGGCAACCCCGCGCGGTACCTCCTTTTCAACAGTCACTCCAGCTCTAATTTCCACGACTATCGGGCACTCACGCCCCCTCTCCCGTTCATAAATCATCTAGGGAAGGGTGATCAAGGACCTGGTTCGCAGATATGATGAGGAAGGGATCATCCCCACCAGGGGCCTGGCCCGTTTGAAATTAGAGGCGGTTGGGCCCCACTATCGTCACCGCCCCCGAGGGCCGCATAGGGAGCCGCCGCTCCCCACTCTTAAGTTCAACTACTTCAGGAGCCTATCCCCGGAGTGCCTTGACACATTCGTCCCCTAAGCCAATGAGGTGGGGGATGTCCGGGTCCGCTCGATTGGAGACCCGTCCCTGGGGTTAACGGAAAGAACCCCCGCCAGGCTGCGTCAACGTCATCGCCCAGCTCCTCGGGCCGAGGACCAGGCAATCATTGTGCCTGCACCACAGGCTCCAACCTATCTAACCCGACGCCAGCATCGGGCACGAGCGGAATGGAATGCCCGTCCTGGGGCACCAACGTCAGCAACCATTGTGGCATGAGCCACTGCTGACTCCTGCTACCAGACCCCCGCACACGTTGAGTAGGGGCAGTCACATGACCAACTGGGATCGAGGCCCCGACCGCCCTACAAGAAGGTTGGGTCGACTCTCCCGGTCGAGGGCACAGGCAATGGCCACCGCGGACCAATCCGCGGTAGTGCCACCCATCATGAAGGCTCATTCCATGCAACTGGTCTGGAAAGCCGAAGGCTTCTTCGCGACAGCTACGCTCCAGGTATGACTCCTTCGAGTACCCACTGCACTGGGTATGAGGTCACTCCCCCTACCGCTGACCAGGAGTATGGAGCCATTGCGTATCCAGTCACTCACTCACATGGAGGTCCTCTCCATGTCCCTTTCAATATCTGTCCCGGTGCTTCCTGCACCCCGGCCTTCAGTCCCCTCTGCCCAAGCACTATTGCGGCCAGGGGAATCCTTGACAAAAATTATCCTTACCCTGAGGATCCACCCAGGGGCAATAAGGTGGGGCTTCATCGCCATAGGAGTAATTTCAGGGGAGTCTGGATGGAAATTAGACCAGTCTGTTTCTCAGACTCCGAGGCGGAGTACGACTCGACGGTGGAACCTCCCCCCCGTCCTTCTGAGTGAAGGGAAAGAATGGGGACGTGGTGCGTTAGTCTCGTACAACCGGAATGCGAGATCTGTATGATTACCTCCTCCCTCCGAAGGTATATCTAGGAAGAGGAGGACTTGGCGTACCCCCAGGGGTGAAACCCGCAATTATCGCTAGCCTCCCCAGAAGCGCCTTCCACCTCAGTCTTGGAGGGTGGGGAACTTTTCTGGGGACCGAAGGAGGAGTCGCAAGGTGACACACCCTTGGAGAGCACCGACGCTGTGACAGGAGGCCCATTTTCTGTCCCATCCTATCGCGACATGGCAGTCGGGGCACTGAAGCCCTTGTAAGACGACTCAGGGATCGGCTGCCAATCTGCATGTTCGTCGTATTCCCCGCCGGCCAGCTCACCGGCCCAGCGACCTGCCTCGGCGCCGTTTCCATCTCCCCAACCATTCTCGGTTCACGAGCACGGGTAGCAAGGCCCGGACCCCGAACCAGAGTCATGGAGCTTCTGGACCGTCCTCGCAATGGGCCATGTCCCCGAGGAGTTTTGGCCGATCGTAGGGTTGAATTTTGATATGCCAAAGGAACTCGCCCCCGGGAGAGTTTGAATGTTTCTTCCAGACTCATCGGTTGACTCACTCCCATCGTCTCCATCAACTTGCACCTTATCCCGGGATTCAAGCACATCTCGAAGATATCAGTGAGCAGTGCCGTCAGGTCGACCTGGCAGCGCTCCCTGTGGTCTGGCACCCCGAGTCGCCTGGCCACCACAGGGCCCTCCAACAACAATGCGTTCAGAGTTCTCAAGTACTATGAAAATTTATCGAGGAAGCCACCCCCCACATGCACATCCGCATATGGGGGCAGTACGCTGCCCTTCTTTTCTGTGCGATCCGCCGACAGCCCGATTCATCGAGCAGCCCTGAGGGAATGTTTCCAAAGGTAGTGGAGGTCAACATGGCTGACCTTTCAGATTAGGGAAACAGTGTGTAGCTCCTCGATGGGGACTCACCCCCTGAGGACAAGCCTCCACTGGACCCGTCTGGGAGGATCACTCACCACCAGAGGAGCCTCCTAGGTGTCCCCATGCCCACTAAGGCACTGACACTAAGCCAAAGCATCGGCAAGGGTAAAGAGCATGTCGGGGCTGTCAAGCTCACCGACCCATCTGCCTCAGTGCAGAAGGCAGAGGAAGACTCCGAGAAGGCACCGCTATGCCAGCAACTTGCTGAGCAAAAGATGCTGGTTTATAAACCCTTGGTCGAACACATTGTAGAGCGGCGTCCTAACTACGGTAATCCCAGGTCTGGACAGCAGGGGCAGGAGCACCTACCCCTTGTCGAGAGTCCCCAGGGAAACCGAAACCATGTCGTGTTTTCTGACGGGGGGGGGGGGGGGGGGGTTGGTTCCCATTGAAAGAGGGCACGATATGTCTCGCTGAACCTTCCCGGGTGGTGGGATCACCTGGGGGACCAAGCTCGGTTTCCTCCCACTGCCCCGAGAGTCGCTCTGCTAGCCGCCTAGCGAGCTGCTAAGCTTGACTACCAGATTGGAGAGCCCATCAATGCGCTTGTCGTTAGAGATCCCCGTCAGGACGGTAATCCGTGTCCGGACGATCCGATGGAAGTACTCATCGCCCGCTTAGAGGCCCTAGAAACTCAGCAGGTGGAAATTCCACCAGATGGCAAGCCATACCCATCATGGGAGGATGATATGCTGGCCCTGCTGGGATTTGGGAACCCCACTTTCACCCCATTTAACGGGACATGAGACCCGCCAAAACACCAGGCCCACTTCAACTCGAGGTGCACGCCTATGTTGGGGACTCCGGCGCAGCAAGAAGCTGCCAAGCTCCGTTGACTAATTCAGACGCTGGAAAGACCAGCCTTCGTCTGGTACAGCCAGCTCCCTGTTGGATTTTTGACTAGCTCGGAGGACCTTTGCCGGCAATTCCTCTACCAGTTCAGTTCCACAACCCGGAAGAAGATTATTGGAGACCTCTTCAGGTGAAAATAGAGGCCCGATGAGTGGGTCGCGGACTCGTCGCCCGGTGGAAGGGGCCCACGTACTCCCTTTACACGCCACTAACTTAGGAGAAATTACTGACGATGTGTGTAGGGAATGTCAAGGTAGAGCTGGTTCCTTGTCTGATCACTCAGAATTACCCTGGGGGGTTCTGGGATTTCTCGGACAAGGCTCAACGCCTTGAAGAAGCCCTGCAACAGGCCAGTCGGGCACGGCCGCTGCCTCCTGTAATCCCTGCAAGGAGAGCTGCCAGGGCCGAGCCCGCTGCTGTAGCCCAGATAGAGGCTACCAGACAGCTGGAGGTGCTACCAGTAAGGCTAGATCAGCAGCCACATAGGGTTCCAACCCCACGGGGACAGCCTCCAACCCAGCAGCGACCACCTCAAAATCGGAAGGCGCCTCCGCGTAACACGCCGCCACCACCCAGGCAAGATAATCATGCTCTGCCTCCTCGGCATGATCCTCCGGCCCCTGGCCATGGTCAGCCTCCAAGATCCCCCATTCCAGACAGAAGGAATCAGACTTACTCAGTAACATCCCAGGTAAATAAAGAATAAGGAATTTTCATAATTATTAATATTTACGAATTAAATATTAATTTTATTTTAAAGGGGTTTCTATGTTCGACAGCGTACCCGATACGCAACGATGAGTTTCTTTGAAACATACGTATCACACTAGTAATAAAATAATATTATTTTAAATGTTAGTTAACAAGTAGCCGTTGTACTGGAGGGAATGGATAGAAATAACTAAAATATGATTAGATATGTTTTTAAATTTTTATACATTTACCCAATAAAAGATAAAGGCTTAAAATACGGAAAGAGTTCAATTTTAGGCATATATACTATAATTTTCACTAAAGGTTCACTTATCACTTTTTAATGGTGAACCTTCATTAAATATAGTTTTGATCACTCTTATAATTTATTTTGGACCAAATATAACTCTTTTTTAGAATCAGGACATCAATATTTACTTTGTGTAAATTTTTGGTACCTTTCTGATAAAGTTCATTTTTTTAATGAATAGTGTAAAATGTTGTATTTTAATTCAAAACCTCTTTTTAATCTAATTTATTTATATGATTAGATTATCTTTTGAATTGGGTTTAAAGTGAAATTAGAAAATATTTTTACCATTAAATCCAATAGTGGTCGTTGGAATTATTTTCACTTTGAAATCGGACTTAAACTAGTGTCAATCTATTGATACTTATTGTATCATAAAAACACGCTATTTGCTCTGACAGCGGGAATTAATTATTAAATTAATTAATGTGACTTATATGATTTGAATTTTGTAAAATATACTTCATTTTTGAATTCGTAATATCAAATATAGCTTATGGTGAATTTTTGGTAATTTTCTGAAAAACATCAATTTTTGATGAATAGTGAAACCACTAAGTGGTAATCAAGCAAACTGATTTTTCAGTTAATTGAAAGTTTACCACTAATGTGTATTGAATTTTGAAAATCCGACATACATGGTTGTCATTAGTATGTAAAATGTGGTTCAATGAGATTAAAATAATTTTTTGGTGAATAGTAACTTATTAAGTTTTTAATCGCGATTAGAGGTAATTAGTGTAATTTAATGTACAAATGATATTATAAAAATGTGAAAACACCATGAAACTTGTCCTAAACCTATTGGGTGAGTCATGGCCGACCAATACAAGCCATGGGCCAACTTTGGGTCCCCATGGAGCCACTTTAGTTGGAAAATGACATTAATATATTTTTATTTAATGTTAAAGTGAAAATGACACTAACATAAATTCTTTTACTAACATAATTTTTAAGTGGGGTTATACAAGTCCAAATTTTGATTATAAATAGTAATTAGAAAGATTAAAAGATTTCCTACATAATAGAATTTTTTATATAATTTTTAGACATTAAATATATTAAATTATTTATGACATAATAATGATGGAGCGATGACATCATTATTTGACGATTTAAATAAAACGGAAAGATAATGTGAAATCTATGAACTAAACATGTCCAAAACCAATTGGATGAGTGGATTTTGAAACCGTATCACCTTATCCACGATTTATATCAATGTGGGACCTTTTAAAACCGAAACACATTTTCAAATAGAGTAATATTTATTTTCTTTCCAAAAGTGCCCCTCCTCTCCTCTTATAAAAGGCCCCCAACTCTACCTCATTTCACACACTTCTCAAGCCTTTGGCTCGGCCAACCCCTACCCATTTACTCTCTCCACATCCCTCTACTCATCCTAGAGGATTCCCTTTGGGCAGAATCCTTTCAAAGGAAGCCTTTAGGCTCAAATCAAAAGGAGTTACACTTTTAAAGGTAATTCATTTTCTCTTGTTCATTTGTTTTATTTTGCTTCTCCAACCCTCTAAACTCTTTTTATTTACTTATTTTGTAACAACACCAGTATCTTCAATATACTAGGATGTTGTTATAAGATTTATTCGAGCTACACTCTCACACAACTACATCAAATGGTTAAAGAACATACGGTTTCTGGGGATGGCGAAATTCTGCCTCCCGAAACGATGATTGTTCAATACTCATTTAACACCTTCAAGGGTGGCCATTATGATGTCACTATTTCTATATAAGATATATAATATGTTTATTTTTTCTTTAAGCTTCTGTATTTTTCATTTTGGGCATACCTTTATGGTTTCCATTATGGGTAAACACGATATCTTCATTTAAGGAAGTGCAGACTACCGCCCCCTCAAAGTGATGTGATTCGTTAATGCCATATGTGGGACGTGTAAAGGATGGATTTAAAGTTATTATATATGATGTTATACTGGAATTATAATATACCTCTATATCATTATTATTTCATTCCATTAAAGTATGAGATAGAAATGAAAGTAGCGTTCATGCGTACGTACAGCTTACCGTCTCCATGAACGGTGCATTTCATTTCTTATCCCCAAATGTAATGTACTATTAAAAGTACATGTATATAATGGATATATATAATTAATGATATATCTAAATGATGAATATAATTCTGGAATTAAAATATACATACCTCTCATTTAGTTTTAATTCCATTAATATGACAAAGAAATGAAAGTAGCGTTCATGCGTATGTACGACTTACCGTCTCCATGAACGGTGCATTTCATTTCTTACCTCTAAATGATTATGTAATATTATAAATACATTTATATGCTGGATATATATGATATATATGATATCCAAATCAGGAATTTCATTCTGTATATAAATAACCTTTGACCACACGAACAACATGTAATTGTAAGAAGTCCACTTTCGACTTAAGAACCAAATATTGACAAAAAAACATTATTAACTTAAATGGTTACATAATGTTTATAACATGGAAATAAGTGATATAGAAGTAATAATGAACTTTAAAAAGGTTCTTAATCAATTATAAATTAACTCAAGTTTATTATTCCGGTCGTTAAAGAACGATCGAGTCAAGTCGGACCCGAGGTAAGGGACTTCGTCTCAATCTCCTTTCATTGAGGCATATTTCGTTTTATAAAAAACTTTCTTTTATACGGTGTATAAACCACTTTGACTTTTACATTTATCCAAAAGGAATCTTTTTATACAAAGCTTTTTACTAAACGACAAAAGGGAATGTTTTTGTCATAGGTATGCGGCGACAACGACTTCTCCGCCGTCGTGACCGTTATTTGAGTTTTGGCTTCCTCTACAAGCCAAACCATCTTTTTAAAAG
Organism: Viscum album; assembly: GCA_963277665.1. Taxonomy (NCBI): domain Eukaryota; kingdom Viridiplantae; phylum Streptophyta; class Magnoliopsida; order Santalales; family Viscaceae; genus Viscum; species Viscum album. The sequence goes on from OY728165.1 coordinate 1,831,154,129, forward strand.
AAAAATAAATACCATGTTTTACTTTTCTTTTATTTTGGTATCGAAAATGGTTTTGAAAAAGGATTCTATTATGTCAATATATTTATGATATATTGTGATTTAAATGTGGAAATGTTATCATTCCTTTATATTGGTTTTATGTCTTATGATTTTATATTGGTACTTGGACATTTTAACTGGTGGTTACATTATAAACCATATGACGGGTGGTGCCGTGAATACCAGGACGGGTGGTTACGTTATAACCTCCAATGCATTGGGTATGGAAGTCGGCCGTATGGCTATTCCATTAAGTATGTATGGAAATTGGCCGTATGGCTATTCCATTAAGTGATATGTGTGGAAGTCGACCGTATGGTTATTCCACTTAAGTATGTTTATGTCCCAAGTTACCTTTATATATGTTATGTGTTCTTTTTATGGGTTTTATTGTAATCCTTTGGTTACAAAAAGGTAAGTAATGATACTTTATTCAGTAAAGAGTTTTTTTACTACTTCAGGAAGGTGAAGGTATTACTTTGATAGAGTATATATGGTTTACATGATTTTTGAAAAACTAACAGTTTTCATTCTTTATGTATCCCTTACTGATCTTTTTATGCTCACCCCAAGTTTTTCGAAATGTTTTTCACAGGACTTAAAGTGGAATAAGGTCAAGGATGGGATCAAGGGAATGTCATTCTATCTAAAACATGGAATCTAAACATCTTTCTTTTTAAGAGTTTTTATTTTATGGAAACTTAGTAGAAGTGTCTACTTTGTAATCTTTTAAGATGTAATAGTTATGTTCTAATTCTCTAAAACTCTAAACCTGAAAAGATCCTCAATGTGAATTATTCATTTAATTAAATATTAAGTATGGTTTAAGGCTGGGGCTTTATATACTCATTTGACGAGGCCCAAGTCCTTAGCTATTTCCGTAGTTCCTTGGAGCAGAGGATCGTGCGGCTGCCTGAGTGCCAGAAGCCAGAAGAGGTGCGTCTCACTGATTACCCTAACTACTTCCCTTATCACCGGATTCTCGGTCACATCATCTAGCGATGTTATGTGTTCAAGTACTGTCTCCAATACCATATTGACAACAACATAGTTAGGTTGGGACTAGCCCTGGCACAGGTGGCAGGTGTCTTCGTGAGATCAGATGGTAGCAGCGGCAATGAGGATGAGTGGCAGCAGGTTTCCGACCGTGGGTCCTGGAATTATAACGACTGGATGGCCCGTAGGATGGTTTCCCATTCCCATGGAATCATTTGTGCCCGCCTAAGTCAGCCATAGCCCTCATAATGTGCGAGTGCCTCTTTGACATTGTCGTCACAGCCTACCTCTTCCTAGAAGAGCAAGCAGCGATGCAAGAAGAAAGAACGCGCCCAGCCAGTGTCGTCATCTTCCCGCACGCTTGGCGATTTTATGCCCCCATAGTTGGGATCCCTCCGAGACTCTGTCCGGTAGCAGATGACTCCTCGAGTGAATGGTCGGGGTGTGCCTCGGTTAACACCGTTGAGTTGGTAAATCCATTTTTGGCTCCCGACGATGAGGAACGCCATGTGGACTTCCCCAATGTCCCCAGCCGTCGCGAACGTCGGTGGATCCGTGGCTATGTGAATCGCCGGGGCATGGCAGTCGTCACCTCCAGTCAGGTCGTGCATGCTACTGAGGCCAAGCAGTAGGCCCGATACAGAGATCAGTGCACGCGGTCCCCTCACCCAGTGTTGACAGGTTCTCCTCCACCACCGTTTGTGCTGCTGGATCAGGCAGGGCCACCTCGTCCATGTCACAACCATCCCTGCCCTGCCACCAGCCGACTACAGCCTTTCGGTCCTAACACGGCAGCCACCTCTCGGGGTTCGACTAGTGAATAGCGAGACATGCCTAGTACCAGTCAGTCACCGGTCCTTCCGGTAGGACCTTTCATGCCTCCAATCGCAGAGCGGCCTCCCGTAAGCAAAATATCACGTTTGGCCCGAAAGTATGATGTTCTGAAGCACCTGGCCAGCATTTCGGCAAGGATTTCTGTCCTTGATGCCCTTCGCCTATCGTCGGAAATGCGTGAGGTGCTCGCCGAGGCTCTAAGGATCCCCCTCCAGTTTGAGATGGAGGTGGCGGCTGCAGAAGCCTTCCACACTGAGGCGATTGAGGATGTCGAATGTCAGGCGGTCATCTCGTTTTCTAGTGACGATGAAGACCCTCCCATACAGGGGAACATTCTCCCACTGTATGTCGCCGGCCAGTTCAATGGCGTGGAAGTTCGCTGCTGTCTTGTTGACACGGGTTCCGGGATTAACCTCATCTCAACTCGAACGCTGCAAAAACTGGGGTTGCCTGAGGATGATTTAACTCCCTCCAATCTCAGGATCCATGGGTATGACAGGGCCGAGAAAACTCCACTTGGAAAGATTCGTCTGAAGACCCAGTTCGGTGGCCTAATTGCCAATACTGAATTCATGGTTTTCTCTCAGGACACTGCCTACAACACATTGATGGGCAGGACGCGGCTCCACCTTCACAGAGTGGTCTTTTCCTTGTATCACCAGTGCCTCAAATACTCCCTTAAGGGTCGAGTGGGAGTGCTCCAATGAGATGCGTCTCCTTTTTCCGCTTGTGAAGCCCATTATCTAGACGCTGACTACTACAAGAGCAAGGTCAAGTAGATCTTGGCAGGTGAGGTCGAGCCCACCACTGTCGCGAGTGGTCCCTGGGCAGGTTTGGACAACGCATATGTCTTCCCAATCCATCGGTTGGAGGCCACAACCCCCGACATGGGGCAATGCTTTGTCGTTTCGGGTACCAGAGGAAGGCATATTTCTGGGTCCAGGCGACGGTGGGAAATCACCTCGTACTCTTACCCCAGCCAGGCTAAGGTGATCCCCGAGCCTCCTACCCCTGTACGATATCGGGATATTGGGCTCATGGAAACAGCAGTAAGTCATACGTGTCTGTTTCACCAGGCCGGAATCGATCGGCTCAAGCCAACGCGCCACCACTGCTTTGATGTCATAAAGCATGGCCCCTTGGGCCGAAGGCTATATGGTATTGGATCAACCGCCTTTGTCGCCATGGTCTCCACAGTGCATGGGTCCCCTGGTATGGAAACCTCTGCCGCCCAAGCCGGCACCAGCTTCCCATCAGTGTCTGGCAGCCCGGAAACGGTTCCCCCTGTGGATGACCCTTCCACAAGCAGAGAGGAGGGCATGGAAGATGCTTGTCCTGCCTTTTAGGATGGCGTGCCCACCACGATCGACGAGTCAGTGCAGGTGAACCTCGGTAGCAAGGCGGATCTGAGACCCACATTGGTCAGTGCCGCTATGCCCCCCGAGGAACGGCAGTAGTTCATAGATTTCCTCAGATAGCACCGTGATGTGTTCTCCTGGAGTTATGGCGAGATTCCAGGGCTAGATCCCTAGGTATCCATCCACCACCTTGGCCTTCCAGCAAACCATCGCAGATTCAAGAAGCCTCCCAGAAAGATGCACCCCTCTCACGCTGCCAGGGTTGAGGCCGAAGTTGATAAGTTCATCAAGTCCAACTTCATCAAAGAAGTCCAGTACCCTAGGTGGCTAACCAATATTGTGCCGGTCAGGAAGAAGAACAAGCAGATCATGGTCTATATCGACTTCTTCGATCTTAATCGCCACTGTCCGAAGTTTGATTTGACCCTTCCCGTGACAGAGTTTTTGATCGATACCACGGCCGGGTTCCAAGATCTTTCCTTTATGGACGGGTACTTTGGGTACAACTAGATCTAGATGGCCCCCCGAGGATGAAGAGTTCACTGCCTTCAGGGGCCCCCAGGGTAATTTCTGCTACCAGGTTATTCCCTTCAGCCTGAAGAATGCAGGTGCCACCTATCAACAGGCCATGCACCGCATATTCAAGCCGATTATCGGGATGCTGGTGGAGTGTTACGTGGATGATATGGTGGTTAAATCTTTTCAGCGCCAGGACCATCTCAAAGACCTTGAGAAAGTGTTAGGCTTCCTCCGTTCTCGCCACTTGAAGATGAACCCGTTGAAGTGTTCCTTCGGGGTCACCTCCGGAAAGATTCTTGGCATCATTGTTAGGTATCGAGGCATAGAGATCGACCCTGAAAAGATCAAGGTCATCAGTCAGATGCCTCCCCCGAGTAATATTCGGGAACTGAGAGGCCTTCAAGGCCACTTATTCTATATACGCCGATTCATCTCTAATCTGGCCGACAAGTGTATGACCTTTTCCCAGCTCATGAAGAAGGGCACCGCCTGCGAATGGGACGAGGATTTTTCATATCGCTTTTGAGGAAATCAAGAAGTATCTACTTCAAACTCCGGTCTTGATGCCACCCGTTTCCGAAAAGCCGCTGGTCCTTTACGTGACCACCCTGGAGAGATCCCTTAGCGCACTTCTCACCCAGAAGAACTACAAGGGATCAGCGAATAGCCTCTACTACCTTAGACGCATGCTCCTCGACGCAGAAATTGAATATTCCCCCATCGAGAATAGGTGTCTGGCACTCGTATTTGCCATGCAGAAATTGCGGCACTACTTGCAGCACCATGAGGTACAGCTGGTCTCTCAGGTAGACCCGTTGAAATACATCCTGAACCGACCTATGTTGACCAGCTGATTGGCGCGCTGGGCGGTGATCCTCCAGCAGTTCGACATTAGGTTCGTACCTCAGAAGGTCGTCAAAGGACAAGCGTTGGCAGACTGCTTAGGTTCCCACCCAACCTTCATCGACCAGCCACTAGATCTAGGCTTTCCTGATGAGGCAATCCTCTCAGACGATCACGCCATCCCATGCTGGTAGATTCACTTTGACGGTGCCTCCCAGAGCCCCACCGGTAGAAGGCTCAACGATCCTAGGCTTAACAGAGTGGGCCTAGGTATTTTATTCATCACCCCAGAGCAAGTCGTTCTGCCGTATTCGTTTCTATTGTCCGAAGGCTGCACCAACAATGAGGCAGAATATCATGCCCTCATTACTGGCCTCGAGTTGGCTCTCGAGATTGACATACCCCGTCTGTATGTAAAGGGGGACTCCGAGATGGTCATCAAACAGGTCAATGGTGACTATACTGTCAGGAAGCCGGAACTCGTGCCATTACTGGAGTGCACCCTCCGTCTAATGGCTAAGTTCCCCTCTCGGCCAGAGGTCATTCACATTCCCCGGTCATAGAACAGTCGATCAGATGCTTTGGCCATCCTGGCCGCATCACTTGCAGAGCCCGAAAAGGATGACCTAATCGTCCATGTGGCGCACCGGAGAGTCATTTCTCCTATTATTCTGGAGGGTGATCGTGGGCCGCGAGTGAACTATATCACCACTGGTTCCCCTACATCAAGGTCCTTGGGGGCTTCAGGCTCGGTAAACGGGCTAGTTCCTGACTGGAGGACGCCCTTGGTTGAGTATCTCCAGCATGGCAATCTTCCATCGGACAGAGCTGAGCGAGAAAAAATCTGATGTCGTGTGCCGCAGTTCACCCTTCAATGTGGTCCCAGCCTTGAGCAGCTCCTTTATAGGAACATATTTAATGGTGTTCTCCTCCGTTTTCTTCATGGAGTCGATATCCCATAGGTCATGCAAGAAGTGCACGCTGGTTCCTGTGGCGTCCACCAAGCCGGGTCGAAGTTTCCCCACCAGATTCGGAGGCTGGGATACTTCTGGCACTCCATGATCCACGACTGCATTGAGTATTCCAAGAGGTGTCATGCGTGCCAAGTTCATGCTAACTTTGTGCATCGGCCACTAGAGCCTCTTCATACTGCCATGTATTCTTGGCCCTTTGCAGTCTAGGGATTGTATGTCGTGGGGCCTTACCCTCCAGCGACAGCCCGCCAGTGCCGGTTCATCTTAACCGCTATGGATTTCTTCTCGAAGTGGGAGGCAATCCCACTGAGGGAAGTCAAGGCCTGTTCTATCACTGAATTCGTGAGCTCCAATATCATCTATCGGTTTGGAGTACCTCACGCTATCCTCAAGGATAACGGAACCAACTTCCAAGCAGCTGAGCTGAAGAAACTGTATGCCAAGTACAACATTCTCTCTAACCACACCTCCCGCTATCATGCGCTGGAGAATGGGAAGATCGAGGTGTTTAACAAAACCCTCTCTAACATTCTTCAAAAGATTGTTGGTCAGAACAAGAAAAGTTGGCCAAACAAGCTCCCTAACGCCCTCTGTGATTATAGGATGATGACTCATAACTCCACCCAGGTGACTTCGTATTCCCTAGTATACAGAGCTGAGTCCATCCTGCCAATCGAGATCCAGTTGCCCTCATTACGCACGGCGGTCTATGACCAGCAAGCGCCAGATAGAGTTGCCGAAATCCATCTAGCCAAATTGGAAGTGCTGGAAGAAAGTAGGCTTCACACTTTACATAACTTGGAAAGGCATCAGAGCAGGATGGCTCGAGCATTCAATAAGATGGTTCTCCACCGCTCTTTCCTGCAAGGTGACCTGGTGCTGGCTCTCAGAGTTCCAATGATTCCCGGCAGGAAACCACCCAAGTTGGAGCCTAAAAGGGAGGGGCCTTTTATTGTCCATAAGGTCTATCCCAATGGAGTGTATTCCCTGGTGACTGTGGATGGTGAGCGCATAACTCCTCCCACCAACGCCAGGTTCCTCAAGAAGTACTTTTCCTAAGCCTACCTCAGGTCCAGCATGACCTTAAAATATATGGTCCAACAAGACCTTAAACTGTATGGTCCAACATGACCTTAAACTATATGGTCCATCATGACCATAAACGGTACGGTCCAGCACGACCCTCAACTGCACCCTGGTCAGAGTTCTAAGACCTAATACTAAGATCCGTATTTCAACCGGCATGATGTTAAACTAACTCTCAATAACTACGTACGTCTTGATTCTCATCCTAATAAGATATGTAGGAATTCCTGGACATTTCGTCTCGGGTTCAGCCCCAGGAGCACCCAGGATCACCCAGGAGAGCCCAGGAGCACCCAGACCTACCTTCTTTGGGTCCAGCTCAAGGTCCGCTAATGCATCGTGCCCTGATCGCCTTTGGGACCTTGACCACAGGATCGCGTGGTGTGGTATGGGATTATGTTCTCATTCACGTCGGTTATTCAATAGCTCACCACATGTGCCCTGTTCTCAGGATTATCGCTCCTATGTCGTGTTCCCCATGATATTAAAAGGCGTCATCTAGAACTATGTATGGCTTGATTCCAATCTTTATGGGGTACGTAGGACCATCTAAACACATAGATTTTAGGTCCAGCCCCATCTCATAGGAGATCCCACGATCTCCCGGTTGCCTCGGTCTTTTGCCCTACCTTTCCCTCGGGAATCCGCCATCTTTTGGCCGCTCTCAAACTGAGCCCTTCGACCCTTTCTAGTGGTCTGCTAATGTGTTCAGAGTACTCTAGTCTAGGACCTGGAGTGTCATATTCGACTTAGAAATGTTTTTGTCCACTTTTCAAGCTTCGTGTTCCCCTTCATTCAGGCCCCACCATCCTTCACACCCAGAGGGACCCCCAAGAACGGCCTGGATACAATGCCTAAGGGATCTTCTACCATCATGGGCCAATGCCCCCGAGGGTTTTTGGCGACAAATTGATACAAATCCGGTGTTGTGAATATGGTCAGCGGTTGATAATAATTTGTTTTCCCCTATTTCTAGGCTAACGTGAAAGGATGTTGTGTTGCGAACATGGTCAGAAGTAATCCTCAGTCGTCACACCGGCTTCCGCGGGCCTTGAATGTTGGTTGCATGGTTCACACTGTGTTCTGCCCCCACCGTGTCAAAGTAGAATCTCGACACTCCTTGTACTAACCCTCAGTACACCCCCACACATCAGATAGACCGAGCTACGTAACGGTGTCTCTCAGGGCTCCCGCGATCTGAGCGCTAGAGTCTGTGCTTGGGTTATTTCTCTATAGGTTGCGTGAAGCTTGACCCTCATCCCCATGGGGAATGAGGAGTTGCCCAGATATTGTGTTTCAGGCCCAGCATAGCTGGGAGCTAGCACCTCCTGCCCCCCTGATTGTTGAACCCTCGTAGGCCCCCTTGGACCAAGACCCATCTCTCGGAACCGCACACGGTGATGGTATGGGATTACGCCCTCACCCGCATCAGGTATGCTGTATCGCATTGTGCATGTTCCTGACGGTCCAAACCTTATGACCATAAACTATATTGACGGTCCAAACCATACGACCTTAAACTATGCTGTTGGTCCAAAACATACGACCTTAAACTGTGATGTCGTTCCAAACCTTTTGACCTTAAACTATGTTGACGGTCCAAACCATACGACCGTAAACTGTGTTGTTGGTCCAAACCATATGACCTTAAACTGTGTTGCTGGTCCAAACCATACGACCCTAAACTTTGATGATACCGTCCTGGCCGCACGATGAAAAATGGCACTGCATTGTGATGACCTCCCCATGGGGGACATCACGCCATGTATTGGTCGATTACCATGCCGCTTTTCAACGCCTTCTATGGATTGATGATTGTGGAGACGCCAAGAATTTCTACCCTAGGCTAGTCTCCCCACAAAAGAAAAACCATTTACCTTCAAGAACAAACAAGATATATCAAATGCCGCTTCTTTTAGTGTGAGGGCTAGACCTGCATGACTCCTTCGTCCTTCGCACAGGCGCCATATCATGCCATGATGCCTTTTAAGAACTATGTACGGCTTGATTCTCATCCTTATAAGATACGTAAGAGCGCCTGGGAACTTTCCCGCTGGCCCATCCTAACTTTGCGTGTTCGGTCTCTTGGCCTAAACGCGTCCCCAGGAGCACATAGTAAGCAGAGATTTTCCCCACACTCACGTTGGGTTTTGCAGCCGCTTTACCGTGTGTCTCCCATTCCCCTTCTCCTTTGGTCTGAGTTCTAAGACCTAAAACTAAGATCCTTTGCTTGGATTTTCGTGAATCGGTCTCTCTTGTGGGATTGTACGGTGTGGTGCGGGATTATGTCCTCATTCACGTCGGGTTACTCGTCGTGTCGTGCCTGTCCCCAGATGAGATGTCTCCCCCATCCCACATGACATTAAACTATATTTCCTCCAGCATGACGTCAAACTGTCTTTCAAGAACTAGGCATGGATTTATTCTCATCCTAATGTGATACGTAGGAACTCCCGGACATTTCTTCTTGGGTCAAGCCCTTGGGACTACCAAACCCTTTCACTCCTTATTGTCGGCCCCTCGGCCTGCCTTCGTGGGAGGTGGTGTAATCATGACATCCACCATGAATAAGTTCAGGATACCCCATAGTAGTAATGGGAAGCAGTAGTTCTCTCTCCAGATAGGTCCTGCCTGAATATTGGGACAACCTATGATCAGGTTGGTACGTCCGCCTGATGCGCCTCTCCCACGGTGGCTCAATTTCGGGAGTGTTGGACTCTCTTCGAAAAAACCACCACTCCACCTTTCATGCTTTGTGTTCCCATTTATTTGGATCCTCATTCTCTTTCATGTCTGACGGGACCCCCTAACAGTATGGATGATAGACCTACGGTCTGCCTACTGTCCTTGGACAACATTCCGGAGGATTGGTCATGTTTGACGGGACCCCATAATAGTATGGGTGATAGTATTTGGTCCACCTTCTACCGCAATATGGATGATAGACCTTTGGTCCGCCTATAGTAACAACATGGATGATAGACATATAGTCCGCCTGCTGTCCTGGGCCAACGTTCTAGGAAACTGACCGGCGATATTTGAGTTAGGCCCCGTGTTGCGAACATGGTCAGCGGTCAGCCCTTATTTATTGCCCCCACTCCAGGCCAACATGATATGGATGATGTGCTTCTGTCATGGTTAATATTTATCCTCAATCGTCGTGCCCCACAGTGTTCCGAATTAGGGTAGCGTGAGTCACATTTACTTTCCATCTCCCTATGTTCGGATGGATTTCAATGCCCCCAGCATTGCCCCGCTCGTGTGTCAAAGCACATTGAGAAGGTGATATATCAATCGGTTTGAGGTCTTCTCCTCAGAAATCCAGGCCCGATTTGGGATGCCTGAAGCTTGTTTGATGCCCCACAGTCAGACGAAGTACTCGTGCGAGCCTCCTTTGTTTTTCATGGCCCACGTTAGCTTAGTGAAGGATTTCTATTTACGTCGGGATTATGGTTGATCATGTTAAGCGAAAGGGACCCATGAAGCCCTGCATTTCGGTGTTTCCCTCAGAATCCGATCATTACGACCTCTCGCCGACCCAATTCAGAGGGGGGGAATTTTTAGACGCCGAAAATGTCCATAACTCCCAGAGAATGTTTTGAAATTGAAAAGTGAAGTCATATTCGGAATCAGAGGCCTGGTTCAGAGGCCCGAGAAGTGGTGCATGAAATAAAGGAAGGCTTGCGCGAAATAATGATGTGCGCGCGAAGAATGTCCGGGATTCGCGTAATCGAGCCGTTGGTGTGCGCAATTTTGTGCGCCCCGGTTCCGCGTGGTGCGGCTTTGCGCGCCGACGGTTCCTAGCATGGAAACTTTCATGCGCCGCCTGGATTCCACACCGTCTGGTGCCTATAAATAGAAGGAGACCCCCGATGGTTTGGGTGTTGAGGAATTTGAACCGGCTCTCGTGCGCGTAATTGTGCATGCAAAACGGTCTCGAGTAATGGTTCTTATCCATGCCAAGTCGCCCCGGGATCCGCCTTTGCGCGAGATCCCCCTGGACTAGACAAAAGTCCATCCCTTTGGGGTTTTCCCCTGGTGCACAATTCCTTCCTTTGCGCGCAGGCTGGCCAAGCCGCGCACAATCCTTCCTTTGTGCGCGCACCCCTTCCATTGCGCGCAAATACTTCTTTTGTGTGAAATCCCTTCCTTTGTGCACCGGCCCGGAAATTTTCACACGCATCCCTGAATTGCGCGATGACCCGGTGTTTTCAACGCAGTAGCCTCAATTGCACGCATGGATGCACTATTGCGCACAGACCTTTCTTATCATGCACAGCCTATACTGTTTGTTGCTCCTATTGCGCACAATAGTATACGAGCTCGCACCCGCTCCGGCCCGGTCCCTTCCCTACCGTCACAGACCCCCATGAAAAATGGATAGTCGCACCGCGAACTTTTCGGGCCGGGATGTCGGGATTTTCCATTGTGCCCTTATGCACACCCACCTTATACCTAGGGAATACCATGATTTGAGATACTCCTCCGCACACTGCAAAACACCTTGCGTTGACATATTCCTCTTGGTTCATTTACTATGTCGTTAGTTGAGATTCTCATCATTAATTCCCCTGAGAAGAATGCCCTATCATTCAATAATAGGATGCCTCTTGTTCCAAATAAGAGATTCCTTATGCTCCAAGCATGAGACGCCATAGTCCTATCTACATGACTATAAACTATAGTAAACCCTGTGCTCCAAACATAGGATGCCTCTTGTTCCAAATAAGATATGCCTTATGCTCCAAGAATGAGATCCTAGTAGTCCTATCTACATGACAATAAACTGTAGTAAACCGTGTGCTCCAAACATGGGATTCCTCTTGTTCCAAATAAGAGATGCTCTTTACGCCAAGCATAAGATTCCTAATGCCATAATTACAGTGGCATAGTTTCAATAGCATTGGAATCCATTCAAACATTCCATCACTCCACCCCACGCTTTGTGTGTCCATCATTCGTCTATGCATCCACTTCCAAGTCTGGAGGGACCCCCTAACGGTATGGATGATTGACCTATGGTCCACCTGCTGTCATGGACCAACGCACCAAAAGACTTTGGGTGACACTTTGAGTCAGGTCCTGTGTTTCGAACATGGTCAGAAGTCAACCCCTCATTTGTTTGTCCCCATTCTAGGCAAACGCCACAGGATGCTGTGTTGTGAACATGGTCAGCAGTTGTCCTCTATCACCACGCCGCTCTCATTGCATTTCGAACGCCGGGCATGTGATTAACAGTTTTCATATCCCTTTGTTCGGGCTGATTCCAACGCCCTTGGCATTATCTTTCTTGTTCACTTGTGCATTGGTGCATACCTCAACCCACCAATGAGTTGGGATGCCCTCATGGCCAAACATGAGGAAGATATTATGGGCAGCATCCTTGCGTAAGCCCCATCCACCATAGCCATGCTAACGTGGACCCCTCAATGTTTCGCCCTACGCCCCCCTTCACTGCTGCATTGCCGATGCCTTCCCTCCCACAAGGGGTAGCGTGCATTGGGCATGTAAGCCCTAGGGGTGTGGAGCGAACCCACCTTGTCCAAGCTATAGGACGTTAAACTGCTAAGCACCTCGTCCTTAACACATGATGTTAAACTATAGTCCGACCTCGTGCTTCGCACGCAGGGTCCCCCCCAGCTCGGACATTTTTTATGCCTCTCGTCTCCACGGGAATGGACTCTTCCTCGCATGGAATGAGATCCTCTTTGTCAGAGTGGCGTTTGTCCACGGGGGAAGGGCTGCCTCAGAGCGTAAGCCCCTAGCCTCTCTTACGGAATGTTTCACCCATGCACCTCTGTATATCCCCCTGCCAAGGCCATTGGAGTCCTTATCCCACTGTGCTTTGTCGCACCATGGGCCTCCACTCTGGAGTAAGCCCCAGCACCCCGGGCCGCTAACCACGCGTAAGCCCCTGTTTCCTCTTCATGCCGCTAACCACGTGTAAGCCCCTATTTCCTCTTTGGGCCGCTCAATGTGTAAGCCCCATTCCGCTTCTCACAGACGCACCCTTCACGACGTGATCATCTGGTCCCTGCTGCCTCTTGTTTCTCAAACCAAGCATGACTCACGTGGTCTTAGAGAGCGCATCGACCATGACATCTTCCTATGGGATGCCTCAGAGCGTAAGCCTCGTGCCAGCGACCTACGTGGACTCTGATCCGTGCTAACGCATGGTACGTAGGAATCCTCCACGAGGTTCAATCCCACCACCTATTCGTTCTGACCTCTATATGTCGGTTCCCCATATCCACCATGGGGTGCCACAGAGCGTAAGCCCCATATCCAACAAGGGCTGCCTTAGAGCGTAAGGCCCATATCCACCACAGGCCGCCTCAGAGCGTAAGCCCCATATTCACCACGGGCCGCCTCAGAGCCTAAGCCCCATATCCCTTGTCCCGCATGACGTTAAACTGTATATCATCCCACATTACGTTAAACTGTATTCCCCCTATTGGGTCGTCTTAGAGAATAAGACCCATGCCTCATATCCACGTCTCATCCTGACTTCCCCCCTCAAGCCCATGTGCCTTGGGAAGCTCATGCCCTAGCCCGGAGATCTCACTTCCTCCTGGCCCCAATCCATGCGTCCATTCTCATGGGTCGCCTTTTCATGTGTCCCACCATATCACCGAACTACGCGGACTTTGATTCCCTCCTATGGGGATACGTAGGAAGCCTCCACGAGGTTCAAGCCCGTCACTCCATCATCAATCCTGATCCTTACCCGGGCCGCCACATCCCGGTGAGATCATGCCACTCCACCAACTCCATAGTATCCGAGAAGCCACCCACGTATTTTCCCCAACATCGGTGTTCCCCCTAGGGGGTCGTTCAATCTGATCCACTCTCAGTGTTTCGATCAGTCCGATCCGTCTCTTCAAGACGTTAAACTCGCGACATACCCCATGATAAACATGGGAAGCTGAGGAAAACCTCAGATGGTACAGATTCCCCGCGTTCGATGTGGGATGCCTCAGGCTTCAGCGCCCTCGAGAAGCCCTGTGATAAGTGATAGAAGATAGACAAGCTGATCCCCAGCGTCAAGACATGCCAACGACACCCCAACGTGTCCATTCCCCTCACCGAAGGTTGCTGCCCCGATAGGACTGCTTGGAGCATCTCGATGGAAGCAGCGTAATTAACTGGAATCCATGCAGATACGACACTGGGAATGAGCTTCACGAAACCATATTAAATCTATGAGGTAGACCTAGATTAGGTGATGAGCTTCGAGGAGGAATCCATGAAAGGAAGAACAAGCATCCCATCATCCCGATTTCGATCAAGGAGTAGACATCCCTGAAGAAGGAATGGATGCCGCCTGCCTTTGGAAAGAGGGAATGCGGGGAAACAGGTTGTGTGTCCTCCCATGCGTGACAGACGAGCATGTGCGCGCCCCGGCATAAAAGCGTCGGAAACAACATTCTTTGTGGTATTTTGGACTGAATTTATGTATATTTTCCATATTATTCAAGTTGGATACATTTCATTAAGAAATGATAATGTAAGAATGTTCTAGATATCGTATAGTCCAATAAATCATAATTATTTTGATAATAAATGTATTTATTATAAGATGATTCATATTATAGAAAGATATATCAAATGCTTCAACCCAAATATGTTTAGAAATTGAGTATTCACTCAATATGGTTCTTTTAATCTCTTGATGAACTGTATTTCCACTTTCAACTACACCATTTTACCAAGGAGTAATAAGTTATATGAAGTTATGTATTATACATATTTTAATACAATATGTTTCAAAATTATAATATACAAACTCTCCACCTAGATCACAATGATTAGTTAACCGATGATGATTTTTATCATATTTAATACATGAACAAATGATTTTAAAAAAGGCCTCTATCATTATTTATAAATAATAGGTCCATATATATCTATTGTAGTCATAATCGAAAAAATATAATGAACATTTTCCACCAATATATACAATTTATTGAGGAAAAAATATATCCATGTCCACTATTTATAAGGAATCACATGATGAAACATCCCCAATAAATTTAAAACTCATATTATATTTATTTTTAATTTAAAATGATCACATGAATTAAAATAATTATTCTTATACACTTATTGATCTCTAACTATCCCCTTTATTGAATGTTAGGCTAGTGTTCTAACATAATAGAATCCTAGTATTCTATTCTAGAACCAAAATTTCCCTTTCATTTCACAATTGTATGTTACATAATTTCTTCTAAGATCTTATAAATTTAGGTTGTATACATTTTCTTTCCTACCTTTAGAAAGAATCATCATCTTTTTTAAACTATATATAGTATTGTAATGTCTTGACCTGAGTGCCACATACCAATTCCCTGAGCTGGTTCGCTACATGACCTCAAGCATGCCTCCCCATTTGCTAGAGGATGCTGACTAGAAGTGAGGTTCTAATATATTTTTCATTGGGAGACTATACCCAATTTTTGAAATCATCACCACTTAGAAAATAAATCATTGATATTGAAATTATCAGTGTCACTAACTAGAATAATTCCACAAGTAATAAGGACCAATATCACATGAAAATCCCAAAATAGAAAAAAAACAACCAAACCAAAGATATATATGTGTCATGCTATATATGTGTTACTTGCTATACACAAAACTAAAATAAAGACATTTAAAATTCCTCAATGTTACCTAACATCATTTTCGGTTCCCTCATGTATGATCCATCCCATCTCACCCATCTGACATAGTACTATATTCCTTTTCCATAAGAATTTTATTCATTTACCGACACATAACCCTCAGAAGGTTTGGGGTAAACACAATAGGCCACCACTAATGACTTCTAAAACATATAGTCTATAGAAATTAATGAATTGTTAAAAAGAATAAAGTGAAATAGTAAGATATATTTATTTCATATTAAAACTTTTCTTTTCCAAAAAACACCCTAGGTTCACACAGACACCTAATCCATCAATATATATTCCAGCCCATTCTAGAGTTTGAACTGTCCCTAAAGGGATATCACATTTTATTCCATCGTGGGTTTTCATTATTCTATTCTTTAAAAGTATATAATTTAAAAAATGGGGGTCTAGAGATGTAGTCTTTCACCCCTTGGGTATTTGAAACAACATTCCTTGTCCCACATCTTAGTGATCACATATATACATAAATATATTTGGAGCCTATATTGGCATTTTGGAACTATATAGAAATTTGGAGTTTCAATCCATATAAAAAATCAGTCACAGATATCAAATCTCAAGGTTTCAAAATTTCAACAATCCATCATCAATTTTCATTTTTCATTATTCACCCATTTCATAATTTTCTTTATCAATAATGATCAAATTAAAAATCATCATTTTAATATTATCGGCACACCCCAAGGGTCGCTACCTATTTTAATAAAATAGGCACACCAACTTGGTGGATACTAGTTTTAATCACATCAACACACCCCACGGGTCATTATCAATTTCATTATACTTAAATTAATTAATTTAATTTTCCCATTATTCACCAATTTAATTATCTTATTCGAAAATAAATTAATTAATCAAATCATTTTGGAATGTAATTTCCCAAATGTGGAAATTGAAATCCCATTATTACATACAGAAAATTATAATCATGATTATGAGATTTATTATTTTTACTACCTACCTCAATATGGTTGATGAACCATCACCCAACCACAACCCTCAATTGATGTAGAAAATTTTGATTAATAATGGAAAATTAGATCTAAGACCAACACCAATAATTGAACACATAGACAATACATTAGAAAAATAGAAAATCATTCCAAATTGCCGAGATGTCATACTAGGTCGAGAGAAGGAATGATAAATGGATGAATAATACGAGTACACCCACACGACACCTTTAAAATTTACTTCTCAACAAATTAAATGTAATGTAATTATTTTAAATGTCATGAAATTCTATTTAGAGGGTTACATTGAAAATATTGTTTCATCATCTTGTATTTATTCAAATTAATTATTACAAATCATGTAATAGGATTACACGATCTGTAATATGTCCATGTTTTCAACTGGCTCACCATGTAAAACCATTAATGGAATGTATCTTTAGAGACTTACACATATTATATCCCATTAAAATGGCTTTTAAATAAACTGTAGAGTGCTTTATTAATCTGATGAAAAATTGTACCTATAAAATGGATGTGTTTTTACAATCTCCCAAAATTATAAGATCTCTTCCTTGAGCTATACTCCTATGTTTCTCTAAACTCATTAGGTAAAAAATATCGGGCCACTAATCCCACATATCTGGTTCCCTCTCACATGTTTCCTCTTGAACACGTATATGTTACCAAAATACTTAAACTATCAGAACTGTATTTTGCTGAATTTTTTACTACGATCCACTACATGAATTGGATCATCTTAAAAGGATGCATGAGCCTCAAGCTCAACATAATCATCATTGATCTAATGAGATGTGTTGGGGTGATACAATAATTATTGTAATGCTGAAAAAACATCATGCATATCACTATACCTATGTGTATGATCCAATCAGTATGCCTCCAACCAGGTTCTCTCCACAATCAGAAAACATCCAAAAAAACATGGGTTTCATAATTCCCTACCACTAAATCATATTCTGACCCAATCTTGGAAACCCTCAAAGAACACATGATCACCCACTACAAACTTAGGGGTTCATTAATGTCAATCAACAAATGGATTATGCCTACTATGAACATTAGACACACATTTTCTATTCAAATAATCCAACTCTGATGTCTTGTACATGAGACTTAGTCCCAACAACTCTAACTCATCAACCCCCATCCAATATAGAGGTTCTTTTAATGTCATGCCATAAAGATCCTCATATGGTTCCATTAGAATATTTTCCTGATAAATATTATTATAGGTGAACTGCGTGACTTATAATACTTCTCCTAAGACCCACCAAATTTGAGAACACATTCCCATATAATATCCTCTGAATCCTATATATTACATTCTAACTGTCCATCTTTCTATGGGTGGAAAACCATATTCAAATAATACCAACATACCAAGATCCCTTTACAAGACTTCCTATAAGTGAGGAGTAAAAAATGATTCCTGGTATAAAATTATACTCTATGAATGCTAATGGAGAAATAATATCTCTTGAACATACAAGTCTCCCATCTACTCCCCTGATAAAGTATTCCAGATAGGCTAGAAATGTGATCTCATCATCAATAGATACACAATATCCCATATACTATCATTATTTAAGTGTGTACATAGAATTCATGCTATGAAATAAAAGTTATCATCATCCCATTACTATTCTAGAATGAGAAACATCTGTAGAAAACCACCAAGTCATTAATTCATGGCCTCCATCTGTTAATAGGTGTAGCATCATGTCATGAATCCTACAATCTCCTTTTTCATGCATGATAACCAATAATATAAATGTAGTTCATGGTATATTTTGGTAAAACTAGGATGAACCACCCACCTTGAGGCATGAAATTCACACATTTACTAAACTCACATACACATAGGAACAAAGTCATAGTTCCAAACAAAGATGATCTCATTGACATCTATTGTCCAATATTAAGGTGACTCCCCACCTTCAAAGCTTTTCCTCATATAAAAACACTTCATATCCTTATACATACCCTCCCTAATTTGGGAAAAGATGTTCATTCCAAAAATAATGACATGAGGTTCATATTCTCTAATCCCTCATAAACTACAACCTGCCTCTCATAAATCAATGCCATCATCTTCCACTTTGAACTAGACTCCTGAACTGCTTGAGTTTTTTGTATTCCATCTCAATGTATCAACAACACCCTCTCATTTCACATGTTTATAAGATATTTTAAAATAAAATGTTTATATATTCTCAACCCATCTCTGTAGTCATAGATTCAAATATTGTTGTGAACAAATTTACTTTATGCTCTTTTGATTTTTTTACATAGCAATCCATTGTCCCAATTGAAAATTCCATAAAAACATCAACAAATTAACCATTGTATCCAACACAAGAATGTGTTTATGGTAATTTTGTTCAAGTATCCTCATCTTTCGTGACCCATACGACAAAACTGAATCTCTGTGTATCATAACTACACCATGTTCGATCCTAGATTCATAAAAAAACATGGTATAATCCTCCCCTGGCTCTGGTAGGATCAAGATTTCTAACTTGGAAAATTGGTTCATCAACTCCTTAAAATAATTCTAACATTCTCCCTACTATTAAAACTTTATGCAATTCTTGGTCATGCTCAAAAATAGTTCTTCCTGGTGTTAAAATTCCTTCATGAACTTCCTATAAAAACCTAGTACGTAAAAAAATCTAGGGATATAAAAAACATTCATAGGTTTCTCCCAAAAAAAAATTCCTAATCATTCTATGTATACACTGACATACCTTCCTCTAAGATGATGTGTCGCAGGAAATGTACATGTTTAATCCAAAATTGGCATTAAGATAGCTTGATTTATTTGTTATTATATATATTTGTACTTAATAAAATTTCACATTGTTTGTCATGATGCTCACGTGTCTTAGAGTATGCCAAGATTTCATCCAAAAAACAAGCACATAATGATCCTAGTGTGGGTGGAATACTCCATTAATCAAGGCTATAAACACATCCAGAGCGTTCTTCCATCCAAACTACATTGAAAAGCATTAGTAGAAATTCCAATCATATTTCATTGAAAACAAGGCTTGTTAACCATAAGGTGTTATAATGAAAAAGATAAATACATTATCAATCATCTATTATAGAAGAATCTTGGTCCCTTGAATCTCTATTGGTCCCATTCTATATGGTAGAATATAAACTCATTATGCTCTAGGAATGATCTCAGTAGTGTAATCAACATCCCTCTTAGGTAAAAGCCCCATTAAATCCTCAAGAAACATGTCCTAAAATTGTTCCACCCTGGGATAAATGGAATATTGATTCAATCCATATTTATCTATAATAAGTATGACAAAATGGGCTGAAAGCATCAAAAATTGCTAAGGTGCTAGCTTTGCATGGTCTTCTTGGAAATCCCAATCTACACAATACACATAACTGTCACCCTCAAGACACGTAATGGTCACTCTACAGAGTTAACAATTAATATGGGATTATTACGCTACCATATAATCTATATGAAAAATCATGTCAAATACTGACATATAATGTATGTAGTGATCCCAAAGAAAATGATATTCCACAGTCTTGATAGAACACCCATAACATAGTTAGATCTCTTCCACCCATACACCAAAATTTGTATCAATCATCATTACCCTAATAATGAACTCCATAGTTAGAATCAAATCATTCAATTGTTTATTACATATAAGAGAATTAGAGGATATTGTATTAATTAAGACACTAGTATGTGTAGAAGCTGCAGGAATAATATATCTCACTATGAATGGCCCAACCTTGCTATCCACAGGTGCAACCTGGAGTACATGCAATTGTACACCCCTATTTCATGTTTTGTAGTCTCAGTCAACTATGCTTCACCACTCTGCTGATATAGTCACACATTCCTAGAGGTTACATGTCTACGGACTCAACAACCATGCCTAGTATAATTCCAACTACCAAACTGATATGGGGTGGAATAAAGCATCAAGTAATCTGAATATTCCTGGTCACCCCATCACTACCCATCAGTCAACAGTTCATGTAATACCTCTACAATTGACACTTACATACTTATCCTTATCACTCTACTACTGGTCAAGGACAATGTAATGAATGTGTCCCAACCTGCAACACTAGTGGTAGTAAATCTGATTACTACTCTTAGTAACTGATCCATATCCCTAGACACTATGTTTTCTATATCCTTCATGGATATTTTCATGGCGTCCCATAATACATTAAACATCTATTCCTCATGGTCATCTAGAAACAATGCATTCAACAAGAAGCCTTCTTATGGTTGGCCAAAAAAATGAGATCATGATTCACAACAACCGAAATCATTTTCAATTGAAATATAATAACTTGGAACATAATTTCACATATAATACAATCCTGAAAAGGCATTGTAGTAGTAGAAGTATCTCCTGCTAATTCTATAAAAAAACACATCAAATAATTGAAGTGACTAGAATATTCCATCACGACCATTCTGCCCTAGGAATAACTCATAAACTCATCTTCCCTATCTAGACAAATCAACACAGGATAAAATTACACTAAGAACATCTCATGATGGTCCATGAACTCAATATTTTATAGTTTTCTATCCCATATCTGAATGAATAATCAATGCTTCACTTGTACATGTACTTAATACATATCTTGTTTGAAACTCTTCTCTATAGGATTATCTAACTGGTCAAGGATCATCTTGATAGACTCAATCCAAAACGCATCTTCCTTAGGATGACCTCTCCAGTGAATGACATAGGTTTGTCAACTGGGAATCCCAAGTCATATCATACATAATCCTCACAACCCTCCCTAGGCCACTTTACATAAACCACATAAATAGAGTAATGTTATCAATGAAATCTACTATAGTTCCCTGCTTGAGAACTATACAAGACTCGGGTTCCATAAGGGACGTATATTTCCAACAACGTCCTACCACCTTCCTAACAAAAAGAGTTTTCATTAAGTTATATCTCTACAATTACGAACACATTTCTTAGGATAAAAAACACATTAATAAAATGTCTACAAAATAGGGTTTAACATAATGTCACAATAACTCATCTCAAATACACTACCACACGGTCAAAACCTATAAATTATCACTACCCTCAACCATATTTCTCCAAGGTCATGAGTATCATAGGGTAAAAAAATTTAGATTTCATGGTTTCCCATTAGAAACCCATTTATCCACTTCAATTATCACAATTACAATAATTTGAAATTATAAAATTCATATTGGGTACAATTTCACTTTCTAAATTACTCAAACAAGGTAAAAAAATTCTTTTTAATAACCAACTTATAACTTACTTTTAAATGTGTTCCTAAAATGATTCATGCCACAATAAATTATGAATCCCTACATTGATTTATTCTTACAGAACTCCCTTTCCATTCTCGTCCAATATGAAAAAATATCATTAAATAATAAAATCAAACAACAACATTATCACTTGAGGTGAAATAATAATTAATTGTAATATCAAACATAAGGTACATCAATCCCTCCCTGGGTATTCGGTTTTTCCCCTATACATGTGTTAGCTTCACCCATGAACAAGATCATGACCATGGCCTAACACAAACTAGTAAAATTTTGAAATTTCTATAATAGTAATACAAATTAAAAGAATATATATCCACTTTTATATAACTTTTTAACATCCTGACTTGGGTTCTACATGATCGTTCCCCGATCCAGTTCCCTATGTTACATTAGGCGTGACTCCACATATGGTAGAGGCACCCAACTAGAAGTGAGGTTATAATATACGTATCATGAAGATACTATAAACTATTTATAAAATCATCACAATAGAACAATTAAATCAATAATTTCTAAAAGATGAATAAAAACCCATAATAATTCTATAACAAGTAAGGACCAATATCACATGATAATCTAGAAATAGGAAAACAGTAACCAAACCATACATATAGATAGTTATCTCCATATATTTTTTGGGTTTCAAACCTAAAACAAAAATAGATACACTCACAAATACCCAGTGTTCCCTGAAATAATTTCGATTTCCCTCATCTATGCTCTATCTCATCATAGCAATCTTATATTAGGCTCTATCACATATCTTATCCTGAAAAGATGAACTATATCAAGTACGAATCATGAATCCCACAACAGGTTTTAATATAACCCATAGGCCATCGGTATTGAAAAAAACAGAATTCAATCTATAAAAGTGTATGGAGTTATATAATTGAATATTGTAAAAATATAAAGTAAAAAATTTTCACATTAAAATTATTCTTTACAAAAAAATCATCTCGTTCGTAATGAATTTTGAACCATCACTACCTTCTTCGACCTGTTCCTGATTATGATATGTCCCAAAATGGATATCACATTTCATCCCATCCTTGGGTTTCATTAATAAATTCGTTTCAATCATATCACTCAAACGATGGGGTCCTATAACGGATGTCTGAAACTCCATTGGTATTGGGAGAAGCAGTCCTGATCCCACAACCTAGCGATCACAAATATATATATATATATATATACATATATATATATATTCGAGGCCTAAATGGTATTATAGAACCCCATCAGTATTTGGAGAGGTAGTCCATATCCCATGACTCTGTCATAGATATCACATCACATGGTTCCATATTTCTAAACATTTACTATCAATTATCATAATTAATTATTCACCAATTTCACAAATTCATTTTTCATGATGGAACAAATTATAGAGCCTCATTTTCATCTTATTGGCCAAGCCGAAGGGTGGCTAATAGTTTTATTGTTATTAGAAAACACCATGGGTGGAAGGAATTTATAATCATCTTGTCACACCCCATGGGTATTTTCCAATTTCAATAACCATAAATAAATTTATTTCATAATCCAATTATTCAACAATTTCATTATGACATGTGAACATCAATTGATTAATTAAATCATTTCAGAATGTAATTTCCCAAATGTGGAAATTGAGATTTTGAAATTTTATAAATGCAATTATAATCAATACTATGTGAATTAAAATTTGGAAAACCTACCATAATATATTATATTAACAATTCCCATCCACAAACCCTGATTGATGTATAACGGTTTAACTAACAATATTATAAGAGATAAATGACCAAAAAATTGTGGTATATTGCATAAACAGGATATCAAGAATAGAGGAAAGGCTTCCAAAATCACTAGGAATATATCCTAGGTCAATAATAGGAATGATTCATGGGTGATGAATGAGATTAAAACCTCATTAATCCTTTAAAATTTAATGCTCAGAAAATTACAAGGCATGAAATTCCTTTACATATTATGTAATTCTTTTCAGAGGGTTTTGCGGAAAAACCCATCATCTTAGATATTAGTTATCCCTATTAATTATCACCTGTCATGTGATAGGATTACAAGAAATATCATATTTAGATTTCATGAACCATCTCACCATGTTAAACCAATTATTAATTGATTCTATAGAAATTTATACATTGTATAGACCATTAACATGATGTTTAAATCCAATACAAACGGTTTTTTAGACCATGGAAAAAAATAGCTATAAAAGGAACAAATATTAAAAGTGAAATTATCATTTCTGAAGTTTACTAGATATACCTCATCACATAATTAACTTATTCTAATATGGATTTTCATATGTCCTAAAACATAAAAAACATATGAAATTAAGGGTTTTCAATGAAAATTGATATTTCCTATACCAATAACTTCTAATTGGGCATTTTCACTAAAATGTTATTTTATAACATTTATATTAATAATAGTCTTGAATAATATTTTATTTCATGTGATTTGATAGGGATAACCACATTCTACATACAATGTATTGTTGTTATTGGTACAACTTTTATTATCATTATATTTGGAAAATTTGGACATTATTACACAAAAATTCATGGATCTAGCATTATTTGTAAAATTTATTTTAGGAATACAAATCTATAAAAAAAATATGATGAATAATTGTTATTTCATTATAATAATAGGATTTATGATATAATAATTATTTTACTCTATTTAAAGAACACTTATTCTTCGAGTGTCCACAACTTTTACACATAGTACAAAAGGGTTCATGTTTTAAAATAGAATATTTATTTTGGAATTGTGGTTTTGATTTTTCTGTATGTATCCCAAAATGTTTTTATGAGGATTGATTTGTCTATAAAATTTACTCAAATTTTCCATACCATAATAAATTTTTTGTGGCTTCTATAGATATAAAATTTAATAATTTCATTGAAAAAAATATTTTTTCTCTTTATATATAGTAGATTTTTATTTTCCCAATTCATTTTAATGACATGACATTTCAACATTGAATTTCTATATTTATTTAAAATGATTTGAAATTTACATATATGTATAAAAGTAATCTAATCATAATTTTCATGATCTAACTTATCATATTAATTCTTTTTTAAAATGTTAAATTAATATTATTATTTTAATGTTGATAAATGAGATATTTCATCAATGTTTAGTAAATTATAACCCTCTTCTAATGATGTATATTATTTTTCTAATGATTTATAATTATTTTCATTTTATGAATTAGGATTACTAACATTCAATATAATGTTTTTAAGGATTCATAAGATACAGTATCCCTGGTTTTTTTTAATTCATCGTAATTGGACTAAAAACAATTACAATTTGGGTTATCACTATCAATTTCTAAATATTTATCTGATGAACTATCTCCCACAAGTGAAATCCTAATATTATAAGTATTAATACTTTTCATACTCTTATTTTTGTCGAAATTCATATAATTTATATCATAATTTCCATCCTTCTTTAATTTTCATTTCATCATAGGAAAATCTTGTATAATGTGGTGGGGTTTCTTTCACTTATATCTGATCATCTCAGATGAACCATTTTTCACATATTAATCATTGAAATTATTCTAATTCTCATATCTAATGTTTTATATAGAAAAATATTATTCATTCTCTAGGATAATTGGGCATGTTAATTTCAAATTTCATTAGAAAGGATACATTCAATTATACTTCTTAGTTTTATCTTTTAAGAAGATTTTGTATCAATCTCTATAGACTTTACATTCGTATAAACATATGAAGTAGAAGAAAAAGCTAATATATTTTTCTTTAACATCTTTATCATATCTCTCTTCAATATACCCTCATAAAGGATGAGGGTTCCAATTAGATCTTCCAAAATAAATTTTTTAATTTGATTCATATAATCAAGTTATGTTTTTTATATTCTCATTATCCATTAATAATATCATTGATATTTTTAAAAAATGTTTCATCCTTAAGATATTTATCACCCAAGAATTTTAAATCATCCACAATCATCATAATTCATTGAGGCAATTTTTTCAACATATTATACATTTAAAAAATCAAATAATTGATATTTAGCTCTAATCATGTCAATTCTAGTCTCAATAACATTTGTAGATTCAAAATAGAGTGTCTTCAAAATATTTTTATATGATATTCACACCATCATGTGAAATTATAAATTGGTACATATTTATAGTCATAATGAAATGAAATTTTATCTCATAGATTAATTTAGTATATATTTGACCCTATATTTATTTTTAAAATTTAAATTTCTTTCATCTATAATTATATAGTTACCAATAATAATGAAAATGTTATCTACTCTTCAGTTGATAATGAATGTATTCATCCAATCTCTCAAGTATTCATAATTATAACCCTAAAAATGTGAGCTTTCATTGATGAAAAGTATCAAGAGTTCCTAAATATAAACATTCCATCCCAATAAAAGAAAAAAAATGTAGACATATATATTAGTTAAAAATAATAGTAAACAATTTGTAAACAATTTGTAATAATATAAACTTTATGAATATAGATACACCAATTATAATAATGGATTATGAGATATAACTTTAGAATAATATCAGATACCAAATTTAGGATCAAAGTGTAATAGAATGGATAAAATTGTTGGTGGGGGTGAATTGAATATTACAGTATATAACATACAATATTCACTAATATCTTGATATAGGATAATTGGATAAATATTATTTAATATTATCTGAGTATAAAATTTTCCAAATAACTCACTAAATATTTTCTATATATTTTATAGTTTAAAATGGTACATTTATAAACATTTAAAATGAATATTATACAATGTATGTAAGGTAAACGTTTACAACAACTTCAAAAATATATCCTCTTTTTAAAATTAATGTATAAAGTAGTGAATAACATTGTATTAGCTATCCATGAATTTTATCAAACTGTAAAATTATATTTTCCCTATGAAATGAAACCCTAGATACTAGTGTTGGGATAACTTTATTTCCTCAGCCTTGGGAAGCATCGGTCAACAAGATCTGATAAAAAATTATCTTCTGAACCCTAAAAGCCCTCAATCACACTAGGTCAAACTAACAATTAAAAATCATTGTAATATTATGGAATTCACAAAATATCCTCACAATGGATAAAATAAGAGAAAGACTCACTAAACATGAAATTTATGTGATCACACAATGTAACATGATGTAACATAAATCATCAAAGAAACTCTTAGATCATCATTGATTCAAATCCTCTATCATCCGTTATCTTTTTTTTATTTTTATAGTAAAAATTCTAATGTTCATATTCTGTAAATCTTGGAGGTGGTAGCGATTAAATTTGAAAAAACTCTTCCTCAGAATATGATTATTTTTATCAAATGCTCGTATATCCATACACCATCATAGTGTATCAAGATTTTATCCAATCGAATGAATTTTTTTCTACTGTATTTTAATATCTTTGTATAAAATAATTAATGATATTTTCATCCAAAAATAATTACTTCATCCATCTCAAAAATTTCTATTTTAATGTGTTGACATAAATTTGTTAGTTCCAACTTAGTTATATTCTGTATTTAGAACATTTACAAATCATTTTCTGGAAGTATGTGAATTTCTATTCAAATACTACAAAAATTCCATCCAAACACAATAATTTATAATATCCAATAAACTGGTATTTCTTTGTATATAAAAACATATTTCCTATAAAAGAAAACATATAATTAATAAAGTAAAATTCATAAAAAGTAAATATTTGAGGAAATTTATGTTGATTTTCAAAATGAGGATAGAAAGTATTGGAAAAAATTTCAATTGAATAATTATTAAACCAAACATCAACATGTATAATAATTTACTATCATAGAATAGTGGTTAATAGTCCCAATGATTTATTATTATATAGATTATAGCACAAAATTGTGAAATATAGATCTAGGTGTGCACACAATCTATAGATCTCATGCAAAGGGAGAATTTTAATGGATCCAAATGAGTAAACTCCCTTCCCTTATAATCATTTGATATCATTTTCCCCATTATTCTCTTTTATAGCAGTGATAATATAGGCCAAGTATGTATTTTACCACCTAAATACATAGTCTCCCATGTTTTTCAAGGCTAATAAAACATTTATGAGACTGTTATTCCATTTTAATACATCCATATATCAATTCATTCTTCTGGATGTTAAAACTTCTAAAATATCCATATCATTTCAAAAATCAAAATCATATGTATTTTATAAAATATCATGCCCGTAAAATCATGTAATTTCATATAAAATCATGATTTATTTAATTCCATCTTATCTCATCATAACTATTTTTAAATAATTCATCTATAATACACCAGATATTTTGTGAAAATAAAAATTATTTAAAAATCCATTTTCAAAGGTATTTTCTCCCCCATACACAACATCATTTCATGTAATTTTTTAAGGGTCATAATATATGAATTAGAAATAAATTGTCAAATATTCTTATATTGAAGATGATTAATAGTTTTCAATTCATATATATTTCCTTATGAAATCACATATCTCAATGAAGGTCCCACAAAATATTCTCTAACGTCGAGTCAAGGGATAGAACAATCAATGTGAAATTCTAATATAACTATCAATAAATTTTTTATATATTTAAATTAATGAAATATGGAACCACTACTCTAAAAGATGTTGAGGGTGGAGGAATGTAGAAACATAAATAAAATATAAATTTCACATACTAGAAAATATCTGATGAATCAAACGTTAGTTCAATATATAAATAAAAAAAGTTTAAAGAGAAAAAATTCCTTATAATGATAATACAAAGTTTAAAATAGAGAGTTATTTTTCAATTGGTGGAGTTAGTAGTTAAAATGGTGGGTTGGTATTGGAAATTAAATTAATAAAGTTATAGAAATAAATTCTCCCACTCAGTTTGGATGCATGGTTTGATAAATTGTGTTCTAATTGTGTACCAATTCATGGAAATGAGTTTGACTATGTGAACTAGAAGCATGGGTTAGAAAACTGTGATCCTGAAATTCATCTCCCCAAAATTCCCAACCACACTATTTTACGGGTTATTGATATAATTAGGACTAATCATTCACCTTAAGATACTCTCCAAATGTAACATAGAAAATAAAAGATGGACGGTTTCCTAGGAAATGAATAACTAATTGAACTAACCATGTACCAAATATTTATATGGCCAAAAACTCTTAACACTTAAGAAGTAAACCCAAATACATTGTTAAGATATATAAATAAAATATGACAAAACAAAAGTTTTAGAAGTTCCAAAAATAATGTGTTAGGATGTTACACCATTTGATAGTCTCTCTTGTTCTACTATTTACATTATTGTTCCTTATAATGGGTATATTTTCTGAAACTTGTTCCCATCTATAATGATTTTATATTCCCTTTAGAAGGATTTAATTTTCTAAAAATAGGTTTTAATGTCCTTTTTCGAAAAAAATTATTTAAAATATATACTTTTTTTTATTAAATGGTATTTTCAGAAAGGATTTGAAGTGAGGTAAGGGAATTTTATTTGGTTTCTTTAAATTTTAATGGACATCATTTTAGATGTATTAAAAGTGAATTCATTATTTATGTAGGAATTCAACATTATTTCATATAAAAGGATGAAAATAATTAAATCTTACTAAAATAATGTTTCCCTATTTATATTATATAATTAAAAATTGAAAAATATAATTTTGAATTTAATTCAAGATATAATTTAATATCTTAGTTATAGAATGAATCTTAAATAATAATTGGTATGGTCTTACGGGGCTTGTTGGCTCACATCTAGAGTAAATACATTTTTTATTGTGTATGGAACTCTTATATCCTATAAATATTACATATATTTTTGTTATATTATTAATAACACTCTTAGAATTCCAATGGGGGTGTTGTAATATGGTACATGTCCATGGGTCTTAAGGATTTTCTTTTACAGTATGAAATTTTTTTTGGTTTATTCATGGATGATCGATGTATTAATGAATTCAAAAACTTTGTACACATATTTAAATTCATTTTTATTAACCAATGAATTGTATTCATTTTTATGATGCAGGTATTTTGACATAGATGAGTTCGATCATATTTATATTCTATAAATACATTTATTCCATAAATTATTGTATTTGTGATTACTATTTTTTTCCTGGATGTCAAATCAATGCATGATCCATCTTATATTTTTGGTATTAATCCACAAAAATTTTAAGTTTATTTGAGGTTGAAACTATTCCCATATAGTCTTATTTTAATGCACAATAACTATTTTCCACCACCATAGTGAAAAAATATTACTTTCTATCATTATGGAAGACTATCTTAGGTAGTTTTTTGTTTTTTATGGTTTTTTGTTTCAATTGGAGAACATAAAATGTAGTGTTTCATCATTTATTGTGTATCCATTATATGTTTATGATCTATTATTCCATGAGTGGTTTATTTTACATTATTATATATGTACATTAATTAATCATGTTCAATTTATAAATATTATTAGATCATGAAAATGATTACTAAACATTGGTAGTACCATGTTTATCAAGCCCAAAAAAGTCTTTTATGAAATCAATAGAGTTATTTTGCAATATGGAGATATATTATCTAACTAATGAACCAAAACTATATAATTTTTTTTATTTTATTAGATAAATTAATGATATGAGTTGTATAGTAATTATTTGAGTTATTATATAATAAAATATTACAATTTAAAAAATAAAACCCCCGATGAAAAAAAAGTGAATCTAAAATCCATGGGTATAAGTTAAGAAACGTTTTATTAAAAAAATTAAGTAATTTTACATTAATATTCAAGAAACACTATGTGATTAAAACCATGATATTATAAAAATATTATTGATTATTATTAAATTATTTTTAATTCATTCACGTGGGTAACATTTAGTACATTAGTGTAAAAGAATACATTAACTCTTTGAGTAAAAATATTCATTTTTTCTAATTAATGATTTCTAAAAAATCATGATTTGAAAGAAAATTTTATGATAATAACCACTAGAATATTATATGGGGATAATAAGTTCTGTTTTTGACATAAGTTTCCCTTTTTATCCTGATAGGAACATTAATGTATATGACATGGAATTTTATATTAATATTTATCACTACACAAGTGATCATGATCATTATAAATGACCCTTTCATGTGGTTATGAATGTGTCATTATTTTCAAGCCTTCATTCAATGATATATTTGTTACACAAATACTAAGGTTGTCTTTTGTAAGGAGTGTCTTACTATAGAGGTAAACATGTGATGGGATTTTATTATCCATGATGAGATTTAATATTGAATTTCATATGCAAAATATTTCATCAAATGTCAGACTTAGACTAGGTAAATTCATGATTTGATTTATTTATCTGGTATAAGAATTATTAATCTATATTAATTGATTTCATGTCATGATGTTAGTTTAATTAGATTACAAATTTTAGAAGAATTGAAAATATATGTGTTATCCTGTATGAGAGATATATTTCCAATTTTATTCTAATCAATTTTTATATAAATGGATTATGTTAGGAATCATGTAATGTATATAAATCCATTTATTTTGCATATATCAATACATATATATATATATATATTGATAGAGATCACACCAGATAAAAATGATGTTTGATTAACATGAATGCATTTTAAAGGCCCTTTTTTATCATTTGATAATGAACTAGGATTTAAGAAATCAAATTTCATGCAATAATGGCCCAAATAATCACATATATAGAAATTTAAATATGGATAATATAATTTCAATGGGGTTGTGGAAAATATTTTTGATAACACTAATTTCCCAACAAGATCCAACATATAAAATAAAAAATTTCTAAATGTCAAAATTATTTTTTACGATTTAGTTCATGTAAGATATTAGTTGATATATTATCATAAATCATTTATCACAATCCATGATATAAACTATAATATTTACCACAATATGAGAAATCCTACAATGTTTTTTCAATACAATATTAGATAACACATGATTATATATCTTTTTATAAATAAACATCATCTTAATTTCATACAATATCATTTATTTCATTTATAATATTACAATGATTTAATTTTTCAATGAGAATATAATATGAATTTATAAGATTTGAATTATTTTAAACATATATTTCAAAGAATTACTTGAGTGTTTATAAAAAACATTAATTAACAAGTGATCCTTTATTTATTGTTATTTTCCAATAAAAGGACGATTTTCAATATTTGAAAAATATATTAATTCATAAAATTATATAAAAACCATTCATATTATAATTGAATTCCTAAATGAATAAATAGTATAATACAACAAATGTTTTTAAAGAATAATTCCAATGACAATAAAGTGTTATATATCTTGTTGAATTACATTTTAAGAATTAACAACAGAGTTATTTCATTATGGTTTCCCATATTTGATTAGGGAAAAAAGACATCTAAATTGAATATTAATTAATATCAGATGTTTTATTATTCAATAATATCTACCAATTTATTATGGTTGTATTGGTTTTGATATTACATTTCTGGGAGAAATTTTTGATGTTTTTAAACCACATCACATGTGAGGTCTATAGGGAATCGCAGAGATGAGTTGAATAAATTAATATGTCATCTTGAAATTATAAATTATAAATTAGAAAATAAGGTTATGGAAATTATTTTTTCACTCATATAATGATTATTCTTCAAGTAAAATAACATATTTCATGAGGTACAATACATAATCCCATACTATAGATTAAATCTACAATATATTTCAATTTAGTGAGTTCATGATAAGTTAGAAATGTTGACTAGTGGCCGAGTTATCAATAACTAAATTAAAACCCAAAAAATAAAACAATTACATAAATATAATAGAAATATAATTCCTATATCAAGTGGAGTATCTTTAAGACACTACTCATATAACAAAGATGGATAATTCATGAAAATTTTAAATAATAAAAATATTATTACTTTTGAAATATTTTATTGTGGTTATGTTGATTTATTGACATTTCCAAAATGGTTATGAAAATATAGATTTCCTAAAAATTGTTACATCTTGAATAGATAATGATTAAGATATAATTATATTTTATCATGTTTTATTTTCCATAATAGATAATTGGAGTTTACATTGGATACATGATATAGAAAATAATAATTTCAGAATAAATAAAACATATATTATCTTGTTTATTCAAAATATAATGCCTCAAACCAATTATGGTTTAATAGAGATAATAATTTGTGTGTGGTAGATTATTTTTAATATGAGAAATTTTATTTCTCAAGGAATACATGATATATTATGTCAATCATCTAGATCGTTTTCTATTTCATTAAACATCTCAACATTTCCAAAACAATTATTCATCAAAATTGATTTTCATGTCTTAAGTCGATGAATATACATGTTTGGAGTGTTAATATCCATTATTAACCACAAAATAAAAAATAAAATAGTGATTTAAAATAAATATATATTTTTGTGACACAATATTAATGGATAAAAAAATGAATTTTTAATAATATTTTAAAAACATAAATTCCATTTTGTATATATTAGTTTTCTTAAATTATATGTATTACTTGAAAATGGAAAAATATATTTTAAAATTTTGTTATGGAGAATGTCAAAATTGAATTATTTGGTGTATTTTTTTAATTCCATTAGAGGATATCTTGTATTTTCCCAAAATTTACATTTATAATGACATTTCATTTGTTGATAATTTTAAATTTAATGGATTTTTAGTTATTGTTATTATCAAATTTCACATTAGTATGGTATCATTGTGTGCTATGTGAAATTTGGAAATTAATATTCAAAAATTTAAATTATCAAAAATAAGGGACCATTTGTGCAAGCATATAAATTATACAGAAAAGACATTGTTTTTAAATTTTCTTAGTGCATAACTTCTTGGGGAAATTGTTATCAATTATGATGGTGTTTTTTGTATTTTTATATTTTCTGAAAACATGTGAAACCAATTTTATTATAAATAGACAGTATCACCCTCATTGAATATTAGTTTATATAATAATAATCATAATCACAAGGATTAAAAAGGGATCTTAGGATATTTTAGACACCGAAGGGTTTGATGTTGAACATATATTTATGTATAGCTTATATGAATTTAGATTGTTAACTAATTGATATTATATATTATTTTTCAATATCAAATAAAAGTAAAAATATTAACAACAACAATAGAAATACTAATATTATTATTATTATTATTACTAGGAAACAATACAAATCATGGTTTTTTAAGTAATGAATGGGGGTTATGGTAATATACCACATGACCTATGAACATGACATTTAATAAAAAAGGAATTAAATAAGGATTTAGAGATAAAAGTGAGTATATAAATTTTATCAATTCAGAAAAATTTAAAGATTATGAAAATGATAAAATATATTACATAGCTAAATGGAGATCCTCTATACAACAAAATCCTTAGATAGAGAGTCAATATAAAATGTCAAACCTTATTAAACCAATTTTTTTGACTTTAGTAGAAATGATTATATTTTCATAAATTTCATTAATCTTTATAGTTTATAAGATTATATAATTAGAAAAAAAAATTATAAAAATATCCCTGAAATTTAAAGTTTACACATTTCCTCAATGCCCTATTTTCTTGAAAAAATTATCTATTTATCTAATATCATGATTCATTAAAAACTAAATATTTGTTTTATCATGAATCATCATATTTGAAAATTAAAACATTCAATAGTTTCTTACCAATCCCTATGACTTATGAAAAAAATTTAAATTTTTTAATGAGAATAAAAACCCCAATATGGGAAAAAAAATTAAGAAACTAATTATTCCTTATTTAAATTAATGAAATTACATAGAATTTTTTGTATTTATATATTTTTAATTCGGATGAAAATAATAATTTAATTTATATTGATATAATATCCCCATAATAATTAATTACATAAAACATATTACATAAAATATTAAAGAAAATTTATATTCAATTGGGATTCAGGGAAAACATCGAAACACATGCATAAACATTTCTTGAAAAACATATCATTTAGGCATTAATGGGTCCTTAAGATTCATAATAATTATATTGTTTTCTTACATTGAGAAGTAAAATTATTTACTTATAAACTATTTTTCATTAAATGAACATTCAAGAACATTCTCTGGAACAACATATTCATATCACTCTTATAATCACTATTATAGTGAAATTTAAAAATTGAAAAAATTCTCAGTTAATTCGAACATATATCCCCCAATGAAAACAATCACTACAAATTATCATACTCACTCGTCATCATTAAAAATTTTCAAACACTATAAAATAATTATACAGATAGAATCATGTATTTTTATAGTAAAATATAATAAAATATTTTGTTTGAAACATATAGACAAGAGTTTCTAGATTTATATGAAAACATTGATCAAGATGAATTTTTTCCATTAAAAACTCAGAAAAAGAAACAATACATGAAAATAAGAAAATAGGATATTCATTGAAAAATAACAACAAAATTTTTTAGGAATATTAATAATGATTAATAGTCACTATAGTAGGAATATCCATATATTCCACATGAAATGAAATATATTTCTTCCAGACTTTTTAAAAAATAATCAATATAGAAAACATTTAAAATATACCTTATAAAAGGGGTAAATAATGTTAAATATTATTTAAAAATGCATTAATAAAACAATTAAATATATGAATAAAATTATTGAAACATATTATAAAATGTTGATGTAGAGTAAAATGTTTTGGGAAGAAAATAATATAACATTTAAACAAGTATTTAAAAAAAATCCCTTTAATTAAGTCCAACCCATCAAAATTGTATGTAAAAACATTTATTTTAAAAATATATTTATAATTCAGTTATTTAAGAAAATATATTACGTTTTTTCATTTTAATATCTATTTTAATTCATTTATAATGATGTCATATATAGTTTGTAAATGTGTTAGGATCGTGTCTTAAATTTTTGGGATATTCATTCCATAACCAATAACAAACATTAGTATGGGGACCATGGTCAACAGGGTGATTGTTCCATCATCTCTAAAATAATAATAAATAAATTATTTACATATTTATACATTACATACAATTTTATAACCGTCAGTTAAAGGTATAGATGAAAAAATATTCTCATAACTTCTTAGAGGTGGTAGTCTACCTGTACATTTGCCCGAAATTATCATTTTCTAACATATTGATGGGTAAATAATAAATTAATATATTATATTTACAAAAACATAAATATTTCATGAATATCATATATATTTTTAAAATATATCAATATAACCATCGATATGAGGTGGTGTTTAGAAATGAAACACATTGGGTCATGGTTTTGGTAGTCCACATGTATAGAAAAGTGATGTTTACTATTCCAATAAGATAGAAAAGGAGATAAAAAAGGGGTTTACCATAAACATAATAACGTTTTTATATATTGTATGTACAAATTTTTTTACATTATCATTTTATGATTGGTTTTAAGGTTGTATAATATGAAATAAACTCCAAATAACTTTGTTATGAGTTATACCTATTCTTTGGGAAACCACATTTTGGTTACACCTTGGGATTATAAGATAGAAATTTTGTGACACATTGACCTCAAGGATATAGGGAGGGGTGTTTACAACATATTTGGTTAGGGATTTGATTAGTAAAATGGTTCAATAAATGTGAATTAGTGTGTAGAGAGGTATCCATTTTATATTTTTTGGGTGTCGATCTCTTGTAATTATTCATAACATTTACATGTTACAAATTACTCAATCATGGTCAAGTGGAAATATTTATATCAATTTTGTTTTAAAGGATTGTATCTTTCCATATTCTCTTATAAAATAACTTTTATAATTGGATTTCATGATCGATTCATGTAATTTTACTTAACTAAACTGTTTTACCCTTTATAGTTGTGATAGTGATTTACCATAGTTACTATTTATTTTAAAGAAATATGAAATTGATCACATTTAAAAAATTCTTATATGAATACACAATACCGAAGAATCCAGAATTGGTTCCAAAATTAATGTATATTTTTGTATAAAATGTAACTAAAAAATATGAATACCATTATACAACAAAGTATCCTTTAATTCAAGGTTTTGGAAGATTAGTAAAAATGTCATACCATTATATCATAGTTTAATACAAAAATTATACAATAATGTTATTCGACCATAATTGATATAGATCCTTATGAAAATCCAATCTATGTTTTAACTTCTACAAAGTCGGTGAAATTCATTTTAATATATACGGTCATTATAAAAGTACTTCATTAGTGGTTTTAAAAGTAGGAGTAAAATTTTTTTATTAATATTGTTAAAAAACTCTTCTAAAATCAATTTATTTTATACCCTATAAAAAACACTTGATAAATACACATTAAAAATATACCAATATAGTTTTCAAAATATATATCAATAGAAACTTCTTTTAAAACTCATTAACAAATACAAATCACCTTGAAACCCAATTTCATTTCAAAATAAATATACATTTAAAATATTCATGGATTTCTCCATTGAAATTTTAAAAAAATTCATTCAAAATTACAACTTTTTATGGAAATAAATTATACATTAAATTCAATAAGAAATTATTGAGGCTACGAGTAGTGTCACTTTTGGGACAACGTTCCTTTGATGCAATGGGTTCACTACTAATTTCTCTTACTCACATTTTATACTCAAGTGATTAATTTTCAAAAAAAATCAATTCATTCATTTCTCAATATAATTCCATTAAAACATTCCTTAAATAACATTATGTATAAGTAATGTACATTAAAAATGAATAAAAATACATTACTATGAATCTTTTTATTCTCATAAGATTAATATTCATATTCCATAGAATTTGCAGCATTCCATCATATTATAAATCACTAAAAAATAAAATTTTCTTAAAAAGAATGAAATTTTGATAAATACGTATTAAATTGTCATAATTACACAAATTTAAACATCCATATATCATAAAGTTTATTTTGTACATAAAATGATCAATTTATAGACAAATAAAAAAATAAAAATTCACATAAAAATTTTAAATGAAACTCATTAAATAATCATGTTTGAATTATTTTTTAAAAAACAAAACAAAATATTGTTTCTAATAATTAGTGTTTAGAAGATATTTATGAAAATAATTTCCATATAATATAGATTTTTAAAAAAAATACAGAATCTTAATAAAAAAATAAATTTCATTTATATTCATAAAATAGTAATAAATAAATTTATTAACATGAAATCAATTTTGGATATAAGAATGTATTCATGAAATAAAAATTCCACTATTAAAAGGGGTTCTGAAAAATAATTACTTGAAAACTGTTTCAATAATTAAAAAGGAATATAAGTTTTAGAAAAACAATATGTCCTTGTATAAATTCATTAAATTAATAAAATTATTTATTTACATGAAAAATATATTTTTCAATAAGAAAATCTATTACTTGAAATCCAAACTAAATCGAGCCTTATCTATGTTGTTTTCCACTATTAGATAATGGAATTATTTGTATAGATCATGTGATAAAGAGAAATCTTGGTCAGGGGTTTTCTATCGAATGAATAAGGAGTAATCTCTATATAGGTATATATATAATATTTTAGATGCATTTTAAAATCAATGTTATTTTTTAATTACGGATAAAGAATGAGGAAGGAAGTAGAAAATTGTGGAAAATATAATAGTTCACTTACAAAGCTATGAGATTCCATGTGGGTTTTGAGATTGGGAATATAAGGAAAACTAAAATTGATAATTAAAATTCAATTATATTTATATGGGATTAATATATATATATATATATATCATTATGTTTCATATAACCTAAATTTTTAAATTTGATCATTGATATATATATATATATATATATTTGTTCATCCTCTCCCATCTTCTTTAAGAAGTAATGCTCCTCATTTCAAATACACCATGGATGTTGTCCATTGAATTTTCCAACATTCATTTAGTAGCTTGAGTTTTTTATTTTTTTATTTTATAAGTAAAAAATAGGGTTGTTTTATATGGTGGAATCAATCGAAACTATTTGTAGGTAGTTCCTTTAGGTGGTTTCTTCTTTATAATGATGTAAAAGAAGAAGATGAAGGTTCTTATTGAATGGTTAAAGTTGGTAGTGCATAATTTTTCTATCATGAAGATGAAGATGAATATTCTTTTTATGATCGTATGCTTGAGAATAATCAAATCGAACAACATCATTTTAGGCATATGATTTTAATATCGGTTTTCAGCACCCACATGAGGCAGCATAATATTGATATTTCACTCGATTGAGTGCTTGAATATATTACAAGACCTCTCACTAATTATTGAATCCAATGCATCATGGTCATCCTTGAACACACTATTCTACAACTCTATAGAGATTTTCCAACCTACTTGACCCATTTCATGCCTCCTAGAACACTAAGCACCATGGAAGAACATTTCCAACTCACTTCCTACAACTAGTCAGTTTCTTGGGGTGGCCCACCCCAATAAGTTGATATTTGTTCCCACATTATAGTTTAAGGTATGAGAATTTGGTATTTATAACTATCAAATTTTTTTAATATTCTGAACTAGTTCTCGATACATAAATTACTACTAAACAAATACTCATTACTATCATTATTATCATTATACATTAGTCTTTTTTACTATATTCATGGTTATGTCTTTCATCATAATAAAATTAATAGAATTTATACTATTAATATCACGCTAACATAAATTGATATTAACATATGATTTTTTTCATATCATTTAAATTAATATTTATCATCAAATAGAAATTAATTGGAATTAAATTTTATCTAAGGACTATTTAAATTATTCTAAATTTATTCACATATTAAATTATTTATTAATTATATTTTTCTATTCAGTTAGTATTATTACAGATAATATCAAATAGTAATATATATTTCCAATAAATGATAAATACCCTACATAAAATGAATTTTAAAAAATAAAACTCTACATATTGGTGTATTATTTAAAATGGGGATGATTCTTATTTTACAATTTATTTATATTCTTTCCATCTTCATATTTAGGGGGATAATATTAATGATGGATCCAAAAAAGGGGGTCTACAATCATGATTTATTTATATTTATTTTACTTTTACACATTTTATGGTTATTATATAATTAAAATTCCCAGTTCTTTAGTCTGAAGATGTGTTATTTCAAAAATTGTAAATTGTTTTCATCATTCTTTATAAAATCTACATCCTCTTTGTTCGTATAAGACTTATTCATTTCATTCATTAATTGATAGAATTACATAAAATATATGATGTTTCATTCTACCACTATTAATGTAATTTCACCTTCACAATTATTTTATAAATAAATAAACTCTAATTCTAACTTTTGAGACATCAATCTAGTGGATACCCATCCTGTCAAAAATAATTTTATTATTTTTACCTAAAATAAATAGACATGATATTTAATTATTCACATGAAATAATAAATACAATTAATAAAGCCTTCAGTTCTATAATCTCTCTTGAATTAAAATGGTACTTGAGTATCAATGATACCTTATGGAATTCTAAAAATATTATATTTCCCTTTTACAAATGAAACTCATAATGTTTGGATCTTATTGGTGAAAAAATGGTAAATACTAAACAATTATTTATAAATAATATATTATTTCCGAACAACGAATTGAACATGTTTTTTAACAAATATTCATATTGATTCTTCTTTAATTCCTTAATAATTATCCTTTATACTTCTAAAAATAATGAATTTTAAAATTTTATAAATATGTGTTGCCTAGGGATCACACTATTCCACGTCTCCTTCAAAATTAATAAGTAAATTATAGTATTTAGATAGGGTGAGGATTTCAAATTTACCCCAATAGAACATTCCATACCTAGAATGGTATGAATGATTAATACAAAATATTTGTTCATATAAATTCCATGATTCTAGAAGTAAACTGGTACTATTAGATATATTACATTCATTATAACTTTTTTATTGGTTACTTCGATATTGATAATTCTTTCAAAGTCATTGGGGCTTGAATCCTAGATTACCGATGGAACATGATCCTCGGGAAGGGATATATGAGTTGTTCGTGATGTTTTACCATCCATTTATAGAATAATCCATAACTAATAACATTATAGGAATAGGGCTTTATGACTAATAAATATAAGTGAAAACATTTTATATTTTAACAGAAATGTCGTAATCTATAATGTTATTTAAAACATTTCATTAGTACCAAGAGATACATCCCGAGATCCGAGATTCTGAATATGGTAATAAAAATATTGTATATTTTATTTATAAAATAAAATGAAAAATTTACAGTCCTTTACACATCCAACTACCTTTTATATGTTTCTGTTTGATAATTACAAAATATATCATTTCATTATATCATATTTTAATACAAAAAATATAACTAATTATTCAACTTCACTTGATATAACTCCTTCAAAGAATCCAAACACCATTTCAAAATCTACTACCCTGTGAAAATAATTTAAAATCGTAGGGTGAGCAAAAAATTTCACAGTAAGTAGTTCCAAAACAAGGAGTAAAATAGTATTCAAAATACAATCCAAAAATACATCAAAAGCATTTTATTTTATTTAAAATATTAAACATTTGGTAACTATATTTCTAAATTGTAACAATAAGGTTATAAATATATAAATAAATTAAAATAATTTTCAAAATATATAATAAATCAATTTCACATTGAAACCCCAATCTCATTTCAAAATATAACTATTTAAATATTCTTGTATATCCCCATAAAAGTTTTAAACATTACTTTTAATATAAAAATATTTAATTAATGAAATGATACTTGGAAAGACGTAATAATTCCATGATTCCATTAGTATTATCACATAGTCAATGTTCCCTTGAGTTCATAGGTTCACTTATCATTCTTCATTATCAAAGTCGATACTAATGTTCTATATTTTAAAATAAATCATTTTTTACAATCCACCCTTTCTCATTATAATTCCATTAAAACTAACATTTCAAACCATTAAATATTGGATATTTAATTCCAAAAAGAAAATAAATAATTAACTATTAAATTGTATCTCCATTAAATGAGAAATTCCATAATTTCATAAAATTTTAGACATTTCATAATGTTATAATGCAAGAAAATAGATATTTTTAAGAACATGAATGCAATGGTAATGAAATAAATTGTGCAAGACTATACCTATACATATGTTAAATATCAATAAATATTAAATATCATTTTTTTCATAAAATTATAACATTAAAAATAAATTTATATCTTAAAAATTTACATGAAAATAGTAAATGATCTTATTCAAATTTAATCTTTTCAAAAGTTTTTTAAATGTTGAATAAAAAACTTTCTCCCACAATTATCATTTTAGAAAAAAATTTAAAAATAATTATACATATACTATGGATTGTGAAGAAAATAAAGAATTTTTTAGTACTAAAACAATTTCCATAAAAATAATAAAATATTAGTAAATAAACTTTAACAATATGAAATCAATTTTGTATAAATATAGACACGATGAAATTAAAATTTAGTAACTGAAAGGGGATTAAAAAAGAATCAAATGAAATTTGTTTTGAAAATAAACATGGAATATATTATTTTGAAAACAAATTAACTTAAATAAAATAATAATATAAATAAAATTAATTAATTTCTAGAATAATTGGTTTTTTTAGAAAATAATCCCT
This sequence comes from Viscum album, assembly GCA_963277665.1. NCBI lineage: Eukaryota > Viridiplantae > Streptophyta > Magnoliopsida > Santalales > Viscaceae > Viscum > Viscum album. The sequence continues at coordinate 1,831,196,614 of OY728165.1, forward strand.
TTCTTAAGATAAAAACTAAATAAGGATTGAAAAATCACATTCTTTACAATAAGATCATAAAATTGGATGTATGAATCAAGGGGAAATATATATATCTTGGGTTGGATTTTTCTTATGAGTGAAGGGTGTGTTAATGCTATATAAATATATTTATATATAAATATATAAATATATTGGACTTTAGATACATTTTATAATGAATACTTTTTTAAAATAATGGTGAAATATTGAAGATAAAAGTTATATGATGTGGAAGAATTAGTGATTTTTTTATTCTATGAGATTCCATGTGGGGTTCTATGTTAGGATTGAAGAGTAAGTTTGGATTTATATGGGAATCCCATTATTTTGGCATGTAGTTATATAAATATATATCATCATGGTGGATATTTACTAGAAATTTAAGTTCAATCATTTGTATATTTATATATGTTTGTTTTTTGACCTCAACAAGATTTATTAGAATGGAAAGGAATTCCATTGATGAACACTAAATCCAAATACCTTAAATGGTTAAAACCTTCAATTGGTAGATAAAAGGCCATAACTTGGTCTCCATAGAAAGGCAATGGCCATGGTTTTATAGGGTAGCAACATGACAATGTTTTTTTAGGTCATTCATGTAGATAATGTATTGTCATTGAAGGAGCAGAAAAGGAAGACAAAGGAAACCATTTTAAGGTTGAAAATGGAAGTGCAACAACTGTCCAATGTGGATAAAAAGACAATGAAGAGTTTTAATATCATAAGACTGATAATTATATGACCATATGATGATGTTTTAAGTGTATATTTTTTTATGGGTGAATAATACCATCATGAGGTGATACAACATCAATTTATTTAATGTTTGAGTGATTGAATATATTAAAAGTACTGTTGCTAGAACATCATGAGATGAAACTAGGGTCAGAAGTCAGAAACAATTACACACACCTATAGGTGGATGGTCTAAATGGAAAAACCCCTTGTGCACCTCTAGGTTCATTATGCACTTCGCTGGCACTATGCGCACTCACACCCAACCTCAAGTTAGCTACTCAAGATAGCCCTCCCCCTTTGGGTTTAGATTTAATCTCACATTATGGTAGATTTTCTAGATCTTGTTGCTTCCATGATGGCCATTTTTTTTTAATATTCTAAAGCAGTTTTAAATTATTCAAATGGTACTAAACAAATATTCATTACTATCATTATTCTTTTAATACAACAAATATTTTAATTGAAATATTAATTATATGAGACATCATAACTATATTAACATAATTTATCCTGATATTTAACATTTTAAAAATAAAAAGATATTTTATTTATGATATTATTTAACTTTTCATCAATATTTATATTTATCTTAAAAGAGAGCTTAATTAAAATAAAATTTTAAAGAATGCTTATATAAAAGGTTCTGAATTTGGTAACATATTACATTATTTTTTAATTATAACTCTCTATAATAATTGGATTATAATTTATAATATCAAATAGTCATATATATTTCCATTTTTCATCAAATATCATAGAACAAAGGCTTTTTAATATACTTATGTCTATAAATTAATATATTATTTCTTATGGGTATGATTCATGTTATTTCCCTTATCTTCGTTCATATGATCATCATATTTTTAAGGATACAACTTATGGTGGATCCAAACATTGTTCGATAAAATCAGGTAGTATGCATATTTATTTTACCTTTTCCGATTTTATTTTTAATTTTTATTTTATATATTAAATTCCAACCACTTTAGTCTGAATAGGTGTTATTTTTTTATTGTAATGTTTTATCATCATTTTTAATAATATGTTCATGTCCATTGTTATTGGATGACTAATTTATGGAATTCATTAAAATATATAATCCCTTCAAAATCTAGGATGTTACACTATAACACACTAATATCTTGGGAATTATTTTTTCCTAAATTAATTTGATCTTTTCATATTTTTCATTTCATGAAATACTGAATATACCCATTCTATATATAAATGCATTATATTATTCTCGTATTATATGAAAAGACAAGTTATTCTTGAACCACATGAAACACTTATATTGGATGGTGGTACATGAAATATTATGTTTGGGATGTATTACACACAATATTGTGTCTCATTAATAGCTTGCATAACACACGAAGTTGAGTTCTATAGAACTACAATATACTATTAATAATATTATTAAAATATTATTATAGCTACTACCTTGATGTTGGAATGGAAGACGGGAATATGATAAACTAAATTGTAAAAATATTATTTACACATGAATTTAAAATGAATCCATTGGTTATAAATTATAATAATGTAATTAATGAACTATCCGAAAATAAAAAAATTACTTTTCTAAGGAAATTATTTTTCTATGTAAAAAGACATTTTTTTATAAATAAATAAAAGAAACTACTTTTGACGATTTTTTTCAATAAAATAATTTAATTATATAATTAATAAATATTTTTTTACTCATCCAATGTATTTTATAGAAATAAGATTAGAATAAATCTATTTTTATGAATAAAAGGAGTTATGTTTCTAAAAGGTAATTTTACTACATTTTAATGGATAACACATTTTAAATATGATTTTTGAAACATTTATAATTTTTATTAGACAAAATTAACATTACTTTTTAAATATAAATATCAAAAATTGAATTGGTTGAATTTTTGGTATATCTCTACGAAACATCATTTTTCGATGAATACTTAAAAAACATGAATTTTAATTCCAAATGATTTTTAGAATAACTTTTTTATATATTTAAATTATATTTTATTATGGTTTTAAAGTTTAATTACATAAATTATAGATAAATTAATTCAATATATTACATTGTAACTAATTTTACATTGATATTGGATATAAAATCATTCCAAACATTTCGTCCATTTTATATTAAAAACAATAATTGGCATCCCGTCTGTAGGATTAAATTTAAATTAATTTCTAAAACCTGTTTCATTGAAATTTTGATCAATATATTACATATTTTAAATCATAATAATTTATAATTTCTAATAAGGTCAACATAATTTTTGATAAAAAAATATTAGTGAAAGTAATTAAAATTAATTACAGTGTTTATGAGAACATTTGGATTAACAAATGAATAAGACCTAAACATAAGGCCAAAAATGAACTTTAAATGTGTCCAATAAACCCAAATATCCATTTTATATAATTTTTACTGTTATTAGATCCAAATTTCATGGGAAAATGGCTAGATTTCCTTTTGTGAATATTTACAGGAATGCCACTCATCCACTCTAAAAAGTACTCAACACTACCACTTATTAACACCTCTCACAGCATTTGTATCTCCAAAACACTACTCAAATATGGTCAAATAATCCCTTGATTTATCCTATATTCCTCCCCTTAGAGAGAAATCAAACCAGATAAACCATTTTTTTCAAACAAAGAGGAGTTACCCAGAGATGAGGAAACATACTTCCTCAAGATCCTTTATTTTATTTTCATTCTCCAAACCATGTAGTAATGTTATTTCAGGATTATATATTAGCCTTAGTATCATAAATATTATAAGATTTTGTTATTATATGTTTTATACCTACACTTCCCCACAGATACATATAATTGATAATGAACATCCCATTCTTAGGCATGACAAACTACCACCTCACGAAACAATTTTGTTCATTTTTTCATTTACCACAACTCATGGTTCAAAATTATGAATTAAAAATAGTTATTTATTGATATATATGATATATAGGATATATTTATGAGTCTATAATTATTATATAAAATATACCTTCATTATTTCCATTTTTTGTAAATATGTTAACTTAATTTGGAGACGTGTGGACTACAACCACCTCAAAGTGATGTGGTAGGGTAATAAAACGGGAACAGCGTTCCAGCATATGTATGGCCTACTGTCTCCAGGAACAGTGTATTCCATTTCCTACTTATCTATTATGTATTTTATTATATAAAAAGTTATAATGAATATATATTATATTTATATCATTTTTTAGATTCTTTAAATAATGGAATAATTATCTAAGTACGTGGGCCACAAAGAACAAGTCAAAACATATACAAAAAACATGATGGTTATCACTTGAAACTTAACTTTAACATGGTGTTATTAATGAATGGTTAATATAATATCATAGGTAAATAATAAATGATATTATATATATGAATATAGATCCGTGATGTATATATAATAATATTTTACTTATTATAAAATATTTTTAAACGAGTACGATGACAGTCAAGACATAATATAATGGTTTTATCATATCACTTTTATTTTCCATGAAACACAAGCCATATCTAGATCCTATTTCTTAATTTATCCATTTTATTATGATTCAAAGATACCATAGTGGAATAGTTTTATTACTATAATATCATAATTTGTTAATATTTTTTATGGTTATGCTTCCAATAATGAAATATTATGATCCATATATCAATAACTATCATGATATTTCTTACAATCTAGTTTTTTCATGTTATATCCAAGTAATTGTTACATTTTTCCCTAATTGAAAATTAAGATATTTAAGAAAATTCTTTAATTAAAATCTTACATTAATTTTCCATTTGGTTAGATAACTATATTCATTGAAAATTTTTCTTTATAAAAATGTTTTCAGTAATGTTATACTGTAATTATACTATGATTAAAGGATATTTTTACCCCTGTATTACTTTTTAAAATAATGGTTTTAAAAGTAATCATATTTTTTTATCCAATCAAGGAACTTCTCTAAACTATTATGGTTAAAAAGGAATGTTTGGAATGTACGAACTTACTCACCTTCATGGCCATCATTTCCTTGATGCTTCTGTTGTATTCTATAGCGAAAATTTTTAATGAAAATTTATTTCGTAATATTCATGAAATTTGTTGATTTTGAATTTTTTTTAAATGAAATTTTATTTCAAAAAAAATTATATGTTTAAAAATTTTTTTAATTTATTTTCAAAGCATCCTTTTTTTGTTTTCAAAATTATGTTTTCAGTGAAAAGGATTTCAATAATCTCAAATGTTATATTTTATGTATTCATCGTATTTCCATTGAGAATGGTATCAAAATAAATTCATGTATCTTTATATCAAGACATGGAAAAGGTTTTCAAAAATTTTTAAGCTTCTATACATGTCTTATAGTTTAATTTCACGGAAAGTGGGCTTCAAAATTTTATATTTCTTGAAATATATTTTTCAAATCATAAAGGATATTCAAATAAAGAAATTTTTTTAAAATATACTTAAGAAGTATGGTCCATTATAGATGGAATCCATTGACGTTTCTCATGCATTTCATGGAAATGATAAAAATGTTCCTTTCATATTATTTCTATGAATGCATTTTGTTTTGATAGAATGATGTTTATGAAACATGTTTCATTATTCAGGCATATATTTTTATGAAAGTTGTTTCTCTTTCATGAGTCTCATTTTTATGAAACCTGATCCATATTCATCGGTTATATTATTATGAAACCTTATTCTTTTCATGGGATATGAATTTATTAAATGATTATAAAACATGTATTTTTTCATTTGTTATGATATGTTTACATGTTTATGATACCAAATTCATTTCATGGGTTATAATATGATAAATTTTTAATATATACTGGAATAGATATGTATGATTTAATTATGATATGGGTGGGACCTGTGTCTCCCTCCAATGCATTGGGTACAAATTTATATCTAATGAGATATACATGGATGGAATAGGGGGTGAACCCAATTTGGAAGAGAACTTTGTTTGCTATGATGTTCTTGAGAGTGTACATTGACTACTAAGTTGTTCATGGTGGTGAACCATGGCTACTAAGATGTTATGTGTAGTTAACCCATAATAGTAATATAGCCATAACAGTGATTCCTTAACTACTATGGATATTATTTTATATTCTTATGCATATTCCACAAATTCTATGTCGTGTTCCTACGTTATGATTTTCGGGGTTATTCTCCAGATTCCCTTATGATTAATTTGTTATGATCTTCCAATATTAATTACATGATTGATGTGTATAATATCTATTATGCAATATAAGATATTCTAATAATATACTCATGTTTTCATAACCTTATTTTCATGTCCCAGAAATTCTGTATAATTTTTTTTAATTATATGGAATTATTTCGATACTGCAAATCTGGCGGCGCATAATTTCCAAGGCCTAGGGTGCCCGGAATGACCCGTCAAAGTTTCATTGAGTTATAATTAGTGTGCGTAAGCAGTTTTCTTGAAAAAATGGAATAACTCTTAAATGGTAACTCATATCAGAAATATGAGGGCACCGTTGTGCTTAAGATGGCGGGTATACCTTAGGTGCGACTTAAGTTTATTCATCGCAATCCTCCAGTAAGAAACCCCAAAAAAGGAATAACTGTAAATAAAAAAATTAAATAAAATATTTTATTTTTCAAATGCTTATAACTCAAAAATGGTAACTCAGATTAAAAATCTGAGACCACCGCTGAACTCATGAGTGTATGTTTTTTTAGGAAGATACTAACTTTGGCTGGCACAGGCCACTAGTGAAAGGTAGTTTTTGGTCTCAAATAAAATTATTAAGTGACAATTATATTATTGTAAAATTCATAACATCTAAACTGTAACTGAGATTGAAAATCCAAGAGTACCATTGGGTTTGTTGGGAATTGTTTCACATAGGCAGATCCTAACCTCGACCGGTGCAGATCAAGGGTGACTATTATAATTTTTCGGAACTTTTTTTTCAGGTACATTCAGTAAACGCTTGAGCGGCATTATATAACTTTTGAATCGGTGCTCGGAATTGAAATCCTAGGGCATCGTTGAACTTGAAGCCTTGATATTCTCTTACAATAGGTTTAACCTCGACAATAGTGGGTTGATATAATAAGTTGGTTTTTGCATTTTTCATGGAGGATTAAAATAAAATAGTTATATTTTATTTAAAATATCCTCCCACCTCTCCTTTTAATTATTAGTGGTGGGTACCACCTGAACACACCTATAATATACAAGAACCCTTTTAATTCTCCCAAGTTAATGAGAAAACAATTAATTGATCTACTAATTAATTAAGTGGCTCCTCGCCTCTTAGTTGGGGGGATCATTGGAAAAGGGGAGCTTTTGGGAGAGCTTTTGGGAGCTTTTGGTTAGTGTAAGAACATCCTCCAACGAAGAACATCCTCTAGATCAAGAACGAGGATGACACATGAGCTCGAATCGGGAGCGTGGTGCGGGGGCAACAAATGTCTACGTCTTCATCTCCTTCCTCGCAAAATCTCCAACGAACGTCAACGTAGGGGTTTTAATTTTGAAATATGATTGAATCTATTTGTTGATTATTCATATTATGGATTCACAATGACGGTGGGAAAAATAACATGGCCATTGTACCGCACTTATACCATTCCTCTTTTCTTCTTTTCTTCGCATGTTCTTCATGCGTTCTTCAACACCTAATAATTAATCACATTGGAAATGCAATATTTTTTTGATCACTATGTATGGACACAGTGCCCTCGACCTAAGTATCATGAATAGGTGATTGTCACATTTTTCGGGCTTAGAAAGAATATACAGTGGTCCATGGATGGGGAAATGTGGAGGTAAAATTCCCGCGTGACTTTGTGGTGCAGCTCCGAGTGAGATAGGTGATGAGACGGTGGTCCAGTGCGGCTAGTGAAGGTGGAACAGTGGCCAAGCAGATAGTGGGTTGTAGTTTTTCTGATGCAGTTATAGGGAGGTATGAGTAGGGCCCTATTCTTCCCAGCGGAAGAATGATTAGTGTGATCGGTGGTCAGAGGTTGAGAGTTTAAATTGATGAAGGAGTGGGAAAAAACGTGATGGAGTTAGATTGGAGAGAGAAAGCGTTGAAATAAAATTAAAATAGAATTAAATAAAGGAGGAGCGAATTGAGGTTGTGTGGTGCGCATGAGACCTTTGGTTGATTGAATGTGGGTTTCTTGATTGAATAAAAAAAAGTTAAATAAAAATAATAATATATTATTATTATTATTATTTTTGTTGGGAAAACTATGTTTTGATTGTAACTTATATGTGCGACCACAGTTTCACGAACCGTCAGCGGTAGTGTGACCCTGACATCGAGATGGAAACAATGATTCCAATATTGGATGTCATTTTCGGGTTTTTGGATCAGGTGCCTGAAATGATCAGATAATAATATATTATTATTATTAAATCTTCGACCATCCATAACTCCTGAGCGTGATGTCTGATTGACATACAGTCAGTGGCGATGTGATCATGTCATTAATATGGTTGATTTAAGTCTAATGTTGAATATTAAAATCATTTTGGTGGATCGGGTCCACGAAACACCCAATAATATTATTAATATTATTATTGTGGGATCTTGTATTCGACATATCTCCCTCGTACGGTGTTGAAATAATGAACCGTCTACGGCGCCGAAATCCTTGAGACGAGGCGGTCATTTAGAGATACTCCACGTGACTTTCGGAGAATGTTGGAGTTTGTCTAGGTTGGATCATACACAAATCCAAATGGGGCCTCGGGAATAAAAGGCCAATAACATACAAACCAGGCGTCTGATTGACGCACCATTTGTTGCGTTGAGACCCCTTTTATCTAGTGTTCCTTTAGGATACTTCTTCATGTGTCTTTGGGGCAGTTGGAGTATCGACCTGTGGCTTGAGGAGTGGACCCTCCTGGAATCAAGCGAGCTTATTGTTGGACCCCTATAGCTGGATGTAACCGGAGAAAATGATCTTGGGTGTGTCTGTGCTTTGGGATCCTTCGTGGGTCTATGATTGGGGGTCCCACAAGGATCCGCTCTAGGAATCCATGTGGGGATACTCTAGGATACTCCATGGGTTTGATGTAATATGATCCTTTGTGGGTATAATGATGTACTAGGATCGTGTGTGGGTCTGATGATGTACTAGGATCATGTGTGGGTCTGACGACGTACAGGAGATGTATTAGGATCCTGTGTGGGTTTGAAGATGTACTGGAGATGTACTAGGATCCTGTGTGGGTATGCTGACGTATTAGACATGTACTAGGATCCTGTGTGGGTATGAGGACCTACTGGAGATGTACTAGGAACTTGTGTGGGTCTTACGACGTACTGAAGATGTACTAGGATCATGTGTGGGTCTGAAGATGTACTGACAAGGTACTAGGATCCTGTGTGGGTCTGGTGATGTACTAGAATCTAGTCTGTGTCAAACTAGGTACTAGGATCTTGTGTGGGTCTGAAGATTTACTCTGATCCTCCATGGGTCTGATGAGGATTTAGGATCATACGTGGGTCTGCCTCTTAACGGAGTAAGATTATTCAGTATTCATATCTAATCATCTTTTCTACCATACCTATGTTATACTTGGTGTGAGATGAGTCTATACCTGTGTGGTACTTTCCTTCGTGGTAATACCTTGTGGTATTCTTCCATGTGGCGTACCTATGTTATAATTACATTCATGGTATTCCTTACAGTATGGAATAATTGAGCTTGGGATTTTGAGTTGCACTATGTGTTTCCTCATGATTGAGATGGGAATACCTGATAACTTAGGTATATGTATGGGCATATACCTAAGTAGGGTTTTTGGTTGATTTCATGATTTATGGTATATCCTTTGTGGATTTCGTGAGACCTTGAGGATCTTGGAGTCCCTTCTGAGTATCATTATACTCACCCCTGCAAGGGCTATGTTAGCACCTCGTTGTGTATGGTGCAGACGAAGGACAACGCTGATCGAGGCTAAAAGTACCAGGACTGGAGGTAGTTTGGAGGTGGATGTTAGATGAGGCGAACCGTAGACACGACCTTTCGTGAACTGTACCTACCCTTCAGGTAGGATCCATGGTGGATGATCCATGAGCTGCTTTTCACCTATCATTTGTCTTGTACCTTTCTATTTACCGTTTACATTCTAGATGGGCTTGTATACTGGCCATTTTTACTTACTGTACTCACTCTATTTACTGTTCAGTTTACTTGAGTTCGTATCATGATGTGTGCTTGGTTGGGTGTGTTACAGGTTATAAAGGCAATGCCTTCGCAGTTTTAGGGAATACGCCTTCGGTGTTAGTCTCCAGCCCCTGGCCTATGTAAGCCGGGATTGGGGTAGTCACAACACAGGCCCCGGGGGACAGGTCGTGACACTTATGTTCATTTTAATTATTATAAATCTCCTTTGACTATCCTTACCATGCATCTGAGCTCACCCATTTATTTTGATTCCTTTACCGAGGTTATGAAGAATGTTTCTAAGTAGAAGTAATAATTCTGATTATATTTTTGTGAAATATTGAAGATCTCTCACCATGGTAGAAGATTTTTCTCCATGATTCCAAATACAGTAAACTATTATAGTCTTACAGCATTTATTGTTGTTATTTTCTAAATAATAATGTAAAATTATGTAATATCCATGTATTTTAATCCTGGGTCACTATAGTTGTTATCAGAGGAATCATTTAGTCAAATTTTGAAACTATGATTTGAAGACCTTTTTGAGAACCCTATGGATATTTCTATGTATATTTCTTAGAATGTGTCTAATAATAAGCTTAAGGTGTCTTAAATTTAAAATATGGTGTCATAATTTAGACATCATGTAATTGATTTGTTATGATTATAGGGTTTTACACTATGATATTTTTTTCTCACACAATGAATTGTAGTTTTATTCAATGATTGGAAACAGAAGGAACTGGGTTAATGATAACTGTGTCGGACAATATTCTAATGATATGTCAAATGGGATGGTCACTGGATTGAAGGATGTTGTGGTGATTCCTAGTCTGTTTTCATGGAACATAATTAATTTCATGTAGTATTACCAAGTATCAGACTCGACAAAGAAGAGAAGGAATGAGTTCAATTAGATTTTAGTTAATTGAATCCATGGAGGAATGAAGATTTATTTCTTTTATGCCATGAATTTTGAAATAATTCTACATGTTAATGTCTAACAGAAATAAGATAATGTTTTGATTTTAGAAATGAATAAAACAAAGAAAGAAACTATAAAGGAAAAAATTAAGGGTTTAGTCAGAGAAATGGTTTTTAATATTAGACTCCATAAGACATTGTCAATGGTAAAATTAATTAAATGTGGAATGAATGGTTATTATGAAATACAACTTCATAGGTGGAAATATCTCCAAAAGAATCTGAATGGTGGTAAATCAATGGTCATGTTTTTTATGATGATGACCATATAGATGAAATGATAAAGGAAATAGGTATTATGTAATAGGATTAGGTACCCTTATTAAGGATTAAGTATTAACTAGAATAATTGATGTTTTTATGTAGTTGGAATCGAGAATTATGTTTTACTAATGGTGAAATATATAAAGATTGTTCATTTTATATTTTTTCACTAATTATTTACATGAATACGTTGAAGGGTTCTGATGGAGTTGAAATATGATTTACTGGTGAGGGTATTTTTATGGAAAACATGTGAGTAATTGAATCATAACCATTAATATGTTCCTTAAGCTAAGATAATGGTGTTTGGTTAATGATATGCTGCATATGAATAAGTAAATTTGGATAGTAGTGATTACCTTAGAATAAAATAGGGACATGATGAGAAGTAGTTTATGCTATCATTAAATATGTTTACAAAATTTTTTGATTTTAGGAATATATCCAATATACTTTGGAATAGGGAAACATGCATGTTTTCAATAATGATTTATGGTAATTTAGGATGGTTCCATGTTACAAGAGAATACTTGAAGAAGGTTTTCATGACCGGACTAAAGATGGGGTTGTTGGAGCCAAAAGTGGGGAAGGAGAAGCACAAAAAAAATCCTCAGGGGGACTGCCTCACGAAGACTGTTCGCAGAGCCCCCATGGCCCCACAGACACCATAAAGCAAGGAGACAGGTGGCTCCACGAGCTGATTTGACATTCACGAACCCTCCACAGTGCAAATAGGCGGGATGCTCCGTGAATGAATTTGACGTTTGTGATCCTGCCACAGAGCCAAGCGGTTGGATGCTCTGAGAAAGAATTTGACATTCGTGAGCCTTCCACGGAGAAATATTCACATCGAACGAGCCCTGGAGCACGGTGACTCTTGCCTATAAATATCAGGATCCCCCTAAGCCCAAAGGACAGATCATCCGACCTTTCACCATCCAAGATCCTAAATCATGAAGAACTCTCTTATCTGTGAACCATGGTCTATTCAAGGTACTTCTGCATCACGAAGTTCCTTCCCTTTTGTAGGGATTTCTCCCCTCCTCAAAGAGGGATGCCCTTCGCGAAGCCTACGGGCCTCCTCCAAGTAAGGGGATCCCCAAGGGGACTCAGGTCATCATAAAGTGTTTATGCTTCGCGAAGCACCCTTCATGCATATGTGGCCCACATGTTAAGGCAGGGCAACTATGCTTCACGAAGCACATTGCTTCACAATACCACACTTTGCGAGGCACCCTTTCTTCATGAGGAATTGTTCCGCAAAGACCATTCCACTTCACGAATCACCTCTTATATGTGCCTATGCACTATTCCTAGGCTAGGTCACTTTACTTCGCAAAGCCCACCCCTTCACGAAGCCCCTCCATTACATGGAGCACTAGAACTCTACGAGACCTCTACCTATGAACTTCTTTTCTCTGCAACTCCTTGTCTCATGAAACCTTCTAGGTTTTCATGAAGTGATTTCAAAGTCCCTAGGGTAGTGCTTCTCGATGCGTTGCTTTGCCTCATGCTTCTTCGCATTGATATGATAATGGCTATTGCTTCTTCGCATACCCATGCTAACATGAACCCCAATGGGGTCACCTCCTGACACCCCCAAACCACAACATTTTCTGCCCCTTCTCTTCACCAAGGAGTAGAGGGTGCCAGTTATGTATGTCCTAGGGGTGCAGAGTAAACTCACCTCATCCGAGCTGCAGGATGTCAAACTACCAAGTACCTACATCCTTAGCACATGATGTTAAACTGTGACTTCTCCCCATGCCTCACGAGCAGGGTGCCCCATCTTAGATATTTTTCATTCCCACTGGTCTCCACGGGAGTGGGATAATTCCCCATAAGTAATGATATCCTACTTAACGGATTGGCGTATGTCCGTGGGGAATCGGCAACCATCTTGGTGTAATCCCCCAACCTTTCTTGCAGGAGGTAGTACCCCTACTCCTCTTATCTTCTTCCTTTCCAAATAACAAGAGGAGAGATGGGGATAGGGATTTTTTATCCCTTCCCTCTCCCATTGGGCATTGTCACCACACGGGCTTCCACCCTAGAGTAGGTCCCAATTTCTTCTACTAAGGCTACTAACCATGCTTAAGCCCCACTCCACTTCCTACAGATGCACCATTCATGACATGATAATCAGTTATTTGCAGCCTCTTGTGTCTCACACCAAGCATGACTCATGTGGGCTTAGAGTAAGCATCGACCTTGACACTATCTCTAGGCATCCTAGAGTGTAATCCCCTCACCAATTCCGAACTACACAGACTTCGATCCTTTCCAAGGAAAGGTACGTAGGAATCCTCCCTGAGGTTCAATCCCAACACCGAGTTGGTCTGACACCCCTTCATGTCGGTTCAACGACCCCATTTATGAACTATGCGGTCTTTGATCCTTACCAAGGAAAGGAACGTTGGATGCCTCTTTGAGGTTCAAACCCAACACCCAGTTGTTCCGAGACCCCTTCACGTCAGTTCAAAATCCCCATTTCCAAACTACGTGGACTTTGATCCTTGCCAATACAAGATACACAGGAAGCCTCCCTGAGGTTCAAGCCTAACACCCAGTGCTTCTATCCACTTCACATTGGTTAGCCCACAAAATCATTCCAAACTATGAGGACATTGATCCTTGCCAAGGCAAGGTACGTAGGAAGCCTCCCAGAGGTTCAACACCAACAACCATTGGTTCCAACCACTTCACTTTGGATCTCCCACAAAACCATTACAAACTATGTGGACTTTGATCTTTGGCACGACAAGGTACGTAGAAATACTCTCAGAGGATCAATCCCAATGACCATTGGTTCCCAACCCCTTTACGTTAGTCCACCTTCGTCCCATATGACATCAAACTGTACCCATTCAAACAACATAGGTTTGATCCTTTCCAAGGAAACGTATGTAGGAAACCTCCATGAGGTTAAACTCCATCTAGCGGTAAGCTGTTGTGACCCCATCCAACAGTAAGCCATTGTGACCCCCATTCTATGGTAAAACGTCATGCCCCCCCCCCACCCTATTCAATGTTAAGTCGTTGAAGCCTATTTGATGGTAAGCGGTCATCATATGATCTACGTAGGTTTGATCCTTGTCTCCTAGACAAGGTACGTAGGAATCCTCTGGGTGGTCCAACCCCAAAAACTGGTAAACATTGGTGTCCCCCCTATTGGGACCCATGTCTTTGGTCCGCCCCTCGATCATCATATTATCTCAGGCTGCTAAGCATGTGTAAGCCCCAGAACATCCTCAGATCATTGTCCTGTTCACACACCCTGATGTCATCCCCCATCCTGAAAGCTTCACTTCCTTCGGGTCCCATCCATGAATCCATTCTCACGGTCCACCCCCTCAGGTGTCCCATCGCCCCACCGAACTATGTGTACATTGATTCCTTTCCATGGGGATACATAAGAAGTCTATTCGAGACTCAATCCCAATATCATTTTCATCCTCACGTCGGTTCCGTCTAATACCCCCTCCACTCCATTCAATACTCCATCATATGTCTTGATTCTTAGCTGGGCCACCACATCCTAGTGGGATCATGCCAATTCATCTCCTCCCTACTCCTAGAAGCAATCGGGTAACTAACCACGCGTTATCCCTAACATTAGTGTTCCATCAAGGGGTTACACCCATATGATCCACTACAGTAAGTGTTCCGATCAGTCAGATCTGTCTCCGCAGAATGTTAAACTCGTGGCAGACCCTGTGTTAAACATGGTAAGTAGAGGAAAACATCAGAGACAAGCCTATGGCATATAATTCTCTGCATTTGAAGTGGGATTCCTTGGTCTTTTGCGCCCTTGAGAATCCCTATAATAAGGGTAAGAAACCCATACACGCCATTGTTCCATTATCCGGACACGCTAGTGATGTCTCAACGTGATTACTCCCCCAACCGAAGGATGCTTCCCTGGATAGACCCCTTGTAATGTCTTGACAAAAGTAGTGCAATTAACCAGAATCTATGAAGATATGGTGTTGGGAAGAGTTTTATGTACAATGTATTAATCTATAAGGGAGACCCAGAGTAGGTGATGAGTTACGACTAGGATTCCACAGAACGAAGAACTGACATCTCATCATCCTGTTTCGATCAAGAAGAAAACGTCCCCAAACAGGGAGAGGATGTCGCCCGCCATTGGAAAGTGAGAATGGGGGCAACAAAAAGTGTTGTCATCCCCGAATCAGATGGATGCGCGTGCTCGGGAAAAAGCATCGGAAACAGAAATGGTGAACCCTATGTGAAGTTCTTATCCTCAATGTGGAGATTAGTAGCGTTTGAGACATCAGTAGACTGACGTGTCACTGGATCTAGCTATCGGGTGCCAGGTCCCACCAAGAAAATAGTGGGCCTACCATTAAACCCACTAGAAGTTGGGGGCATTTGAACGTTGGGAATCCTGGTTTGTGACATTGTCAGTATAGATCCCACTTACCAGCCATAGAAGACAGAATGTAATTGGGGCACTGAATATTGATTTCTTTGTTTCAGCACTAATGGTCAAATCTTCATACCTCTCAAGAACCAATCTACTACACCAGCGACTTGATCTCCACTTACCCACTGATGTAGGGGTAGGGGCAATTCCGATGCACCAACCCCGTGTGACTCTTCCATGTCTGTGAAGATTTCCATCACCATAGCTACTGGGGTCCCACGCCCCTCCCATTCTAAAGTCATTAGGTGGAGGGTGATCAACGACCTCGTACACCGATATGAGGAGGTAGGAATCATCCAAACTCGGGATATGAATTTCCATGATCTAGAGATTTTTGTGCCTCTTTTCCCCCACCGTCCCCAAGGGCCGCGCAGGGAGCCACTTCTCCCACCTTCGGCGTACAATCATTTTGGGAGCCTCTCCTCATAATGCCTCGACGACCGTCTCCCCTATGCCAAAGAGGATGGGGATACTTGTCCAGACCAGTGGGGATCCCATTTCCGAGACCCCCAAAAAGGTCCCCCACTAGGCCACTCCAATGCTTCCACCTAGTTCCCCAAGATGAAGAGCAATTAATCCACCTACCTGCACCACCGGCACCGGTCCGGCTTACACGACGCTAGCATCAGGAACTAGCTGATGAGGATGCCCATCAAGAGGAGTTGACTTCAGCGACTACTGTGGACCAGGCCACCTCTAACATGTATCATCAACCCCCTGCATACACTGAGAAAGGGCCCTCATATTCCAGGCCCAGATCATGGTGCCAACTGCTCCATGGGTAGGTTGGGTCGACTCTTTTGGTCACCGATGTAGGGAGCACCTGCCATTGATCAACCCACGGCCACAACGCCCATTACGGAGGTCTTCCCCGTACCATCCCCATAGTGAATGCGGATCCTCCCTGCTTCCATTATCAGCATGGAAGAATGCCTCATGCTACATTGATCCTGAATGGGGGTCCTCCCCATGGTAGTGACACTCAAGGCTGGAGCCTCTATCTCTCACGACATCGAGTATGGAGTCATTCCACTTACCACAGACCTCCGGAATGGGGATGTTGCACATCCGGTCACTCTCTAACATGGGGGACCTCCTCATGTTCTCGTATCAGCTGGTGAAAGTCCTCCCCTCCCTGGAAACCAGAGGGGTGGGGGTTATCTTCACTTCTCCAGTGCTCGGCATGGAATTCCTACCCGTGTTTGGTTCGACCAGTACGGGGACCTTCCTCGTGCTGACATCACCAGGGAAAACAAGCATGGAGGTCCTACCTATGCTCTTACCTTCTCTAGTGGAGTTCGTACCCGCTCCATCATTTCCCAAGGGGATTACCTCCACACATCATCCATCAAACATGGAGGGTCTCCCCATGTCCCTTTTGATATTTTTCCATGTGCCCCTCGAACCCTGGCTTACTTTAGAGGAAGTCCTCCCCACCTCAGAACCAATATGGCTGAAAGATATCCTCATGCCGAAAATCTTCCCTTTCCCTAAAAACCATTCTAGGGTAGGAAGGCGGGTCTTCGCCGCTATAATAAGAATGCTAGGAAGGTTCAAACTGAGATCAAACTAGTTTGTTTCTCAGACTCTGAAGCAGAGTGTGACTCAATGATGGAACCCTCCCCTAATTCCTCTATGTCAAGGGTTGGGATAGGAATGAGGAATATCAGCCTCATACTCTTAGAAAGTGAAGTCAACCAGATTCCTGACTCCCTCCGTAGGTATGTCCAGGAGGAAGATAACTTGGAAATCCCGTAGGTTTCGATTGTGAAATCACCACCATCATCACCAGAATCACTCTCTACCTCGATTAGAGATCAAAGAGAGCTATTATGGGGACCAATGGTGGATGATCAGTAGTGTGGTCCATCGCCAGTATCCCTAGTCCCTCCACTAGGAACTATAGTTGTTAGCCCATCATATCGCGATGTGGCAGCTACGTGGCTACAATCTTCGGAGGACAACCTAAGGTACGGCGGTTTGTCAGGTCATTCACCATATTCTCCTCCTGCTATCCTACTGTCCCAGCTATCTTCCTTGGTACAACTTTCGGTTCCACATCCACCTTTGATTGATGAGTGGGGCAAAGAAGGTCCATACCCTGAATCTGATCCAAGGAGCATATAGAGTATTCTTGCGGCAGACCACTTCTATGAGATGTTTTGGCTCAATCCAGCACTAAATTTTGGTGCGCCAGAATCCCTCACCCTAGAGGAAGTTTAGTGTTTCCATCAAACACTCTAGGTGACACACTTATGCCTTCATCACCAGCGAGTGTCTTATCCAAAGAGCCATGTGCACTTTGAGGACATTGGTGAACAACGTCATCTAGTCAATTTGGAAGCACTCCATGTGGCCAAGCACTCTAAGTCACCAGGTCACCATAAGGCCCTCCAGCAATGATCCATATAGATTTTCAAGGTACTCCACAATATTATCAAGGAGGCTTCCCCCCATGCGAAAATCGGTGGTTGGGGGTAGTATGTTTCCCTCATCTTCATCTCTATCCTGCGGAAGCCTAATTTATTGGGCGACATAAAGGATATTCCTCCGAGCAGGGTCGCGGTTAACATGGCCGACCCATTACAGAAAGAGGATGACCTAGAGCTCCGCGAGGATGACCTACCGCCCGAGGGAGTATCAAACTTACTGGATCTGTTGGGAACGATTACCTATAAATAGAGAAATATGATGGGTCGTCATGTACCTACTAAATCCTTAACCCTCAACCGGAATCTAAATAAAGGCAAGGAGCTCATCGGAGCTGTCAAACCCTCTGACCCGTCCGGATCAGTCCAGAAGGTAGAAGAGGATACTGAAAAAGCCTCGTTGCATTAGCAACTCACTGAACAGAATAATATGGTCGATGACCTCCTGGATGAATATTTTGTAGAGCGACAGCCATACTACGGTGATCCTTAGCCAGGACAGCAAGGGCAGGCACAACTTCCCCTTGGTGGACTACCCCTGAGAGGCTCTGATCATCCTACCCATGCATTCAGGTTTGACGCCAGAGATCATGGAAAGAGGGAATAGAATGTCTTGCTAAATCCTCCTTAATGACGTAATAATCCCTAGAGCCCAGTTTAGGTTCCCCCAATTGCCCCGAAGGTTGTTCTGCCAGCTGCTCTATGAGATGCTTGGCATGATTTCCATGTTGAAGAACTCAGTAATACATTGGTGGTCAGGGACCCTTATCAAGATAGGTACCCCCACCCTGATGATCCAATAACTACACTCATCACATGACTCTAAGAATTGAAGACTCGACAATTGGCCATCCTGCCAGATGGAAATCCATATCCAGCATGGGTGGATAATATGCCAGCACCCCAGGATTTTTAAATCCTACCTTTTCCCCATTCAACGGGATAGGTGATCTGATGTAGCATCTAGCCCACTTCATCTCGAGGTGCGGACCCAAGTTGGGAACTTCGGTGTAGCAGGAGGGTACCAAACTCCGTTGTTTCGTGCAGACATTAGAAGGTCATGTGTTCTTATGGCACAACTAGCACCCCAACAGGTCAGTGGAAGGATGGGAGGATCTTAATAGGAAATTTCCTTTCTAGTTCATTTCTACCAATCGAAATATGAGTATAGCAGTCCTCTTCAAGTGCAAGCAGAGGC
Source organism: Viscum album (assembly GCA_963277665.1). Classification (NCBI taxonomy): domain Eukaryota; kingdom Viridiplantae; phylum Streptophyta; class Magnoliopsida; order Santalales; family Viscaceae; genus Viscum; species Viscum album. Next base: position 1,831,215,903 of record OY728165.1, read on the forward strand.
CTGATGTGCGCATCGCAGACTTTATCGCCCGGTGGAAGGGGCTCACGTATTCCCTTGACATTCTACTAATCCAGGAGAAACTGCTGATGATGTGTGTTGGTAACATCAAGACTGAACTGATCCCCTACTTGATCACCTAGAATATCCCCGAGGGATTTTGAGACTTCTCTAACAAGGCCCAGTTCCTAGAAGATGCCCTGTAATAGGCCAGCTAGGCACACCCTTGCCTCCTAAATTCTCACGAGAAGGGATGACAGAGCATAGCCCACCACAGTGGCCCAGTTAGAGGGCCCCAGAAAACTGGAATTACTAACAGTGGAGCTGGCTCTACAGCCCCACAGAGGCCCTCCACCTCAGGTGTATCCTCCGGCCCAGCAACTTCCCCCTTAGAATCAGTAGTCACCCCCACATAATGCGCTGCCTCCACCTAGGAGAGATAACCAGGTCCCACATCCTTTTCAAGATCTTGCAACCCCTCGTCAGAACCAGGATCCCAGAACCCACTTTCTGGATAGGAGAAACTAGACATAATAATTAAATTATGCCCATGTTCCGAGTTATTTCCGATGTTCTTTGGAACGGGGAATTCTGTGTTTGCCTGAATTTAGGAGGAGAGAAGAGGAAAACCTAATTGATTTCCCAAATTACTTTCCCTATCCTCAGATCCTGGGGAACACCATTAAACAGTGCTATGTGATCAAATACCGGCTCCATTACTAGATCGAAAACAACATAGTTAGGTTGGGTCCAGCCCCCACATAGGTGGCATGTGTCTTCGTAAATCCGAACAATAGCAGTGACAGTGAGGGCGAGTGGCAACATGTTTCTAGCTGCAAGTCTCATAAGTACAACGACTGGATGGCTCTTAAAATAGTCACTCATTCCCATAGTGTCATTCATGCACACCTGAATCGTCCAGAGCCTTCAGAAGCCATAGACAGTAGATTTTCATCATCTTCTCTTCCATCCCCTTCCCAAAAGAGTAAATGTCGCTGACGCAAGGGAAGACCAAGTCCCCCACCTATGTCGTCGTCCTCTTATACTCTTGGTAACTTTATTCTCCCAGAAATGGGGATTTCTCCAAATATTTTTCTGTTATAGAGTGAATCTATGAGTGGAGGTCCAGGATATGCCACGGTTAACATTGTGGACTTGGTAAATCCCTATATGATTCTCGTTGAAGAGGAGGGCCAGGAGGATCTTCTCAATGTTCCCCGTCACCGCCAACGACGTCGGAGCCGTGGCTACATGGGTCGTCAGAGTTCCTGGACTAGTACTCTCATCCAGGCCATGCATGCTACCAAGACTACATAGTATGCCCATCACATATCTTAGTGGGTGAAACCTCCTCATCTAGTGTCCCCAGATACACCTCCACCTCCATTTGTGATGCTTGATCGGGCGGAGTCACCTCTACAGTGCCACGACCAGCCACACCCTACAACAGACTGGTCTCAGTCCTATAATATCCCTCTAGTAGTTACCCCATGTGCTTCACTGAGTGAGCAGTAGGATACTCCTAGCACCAGTCAGCCGTAGGTCCAACTGACAGGGCCTACCATACCTCCTGCCATAGAGCGACCTCCTGTAATCATATGTTAATGCATGTTAGAGAAGTATGATGTTCTCAAGCACCTTTCCATAATTACAGAAATACTATCCATATTTGAGGCACTTATCTTGTCAACAGACATGTGTGAGTCCCTCGCTGAGGCTTAAAGGAGCCCCCTTCTGTTTGAGATGAAAGTAGCGGCCGCATAATCCCTTCATGGTGAGGTCGTCGAGAATACTGAATTCCAGGCCATCATCTAATTCTCCGAAGATGAAGAGGGATCTCCCTTACATGGGAAAATTATCCAATTGTACATCACCGTCCAGTTCAATGGCGTGGAAGTTCACTACTATCTTGTTGACATAGGTTTCGGGATCAACCTGATCCCAACTCAGACACTACAGAAACTGCGGTTATCTGAGGATGATTTAACTCCATCCGACCTAAGAATCCAATGTTATTACATGACAGAACATGCACCGGTTGGTAAGAACCACCTAAAGACCCATTTTGGTGGCCTAGTTTCAAGCACCAAATTTATGGTTGTCTCCCAAGACACAACCTACAATGCATTGATGGGCAGTCCATGGCTCCATCGGCATGCGGCGATCCCTTCATCGTATCACCAGTGCATCATGTACTCCCTCAATGGTCGAGTAGGTGTACTTCAGGGTGACATGTCTCCCTTTTCCTCTTTTAATGACCACTATCTAGACATCTATGATTACAAGAGCAAGGAAAAGAAGATTCTGGCCAATGAAATCGAGCATGTTGTAGCTACGACCAACCCATAGGCACATTTGGATGACGCCTACATATTTTCAATCCACCGATTGGAGGCTACAACCACCGACATGGGGAAGTGTTTAGTTGTTTCTGGAAGAAGGGGGGAGCACATTCCCAGGTCTAAGAGATGTTGGATGATCACCTCGTACTCCTATACGAATCAAGATCAGGTGATATCGGATCCTCCTACCCCTATAAGTTATCGAGATGTCCTCCCCCTGGAAACAGAAATATGTTATACTTTCTTGTTCCATTGGGATGGAATAAACCAGATCAAGATGATGCACCATTACTACTTTGATATCATAAAACATGGGCCCTTGGGCCGAAGACCAGATTGGATCTGAACAACAGCCTTCATCGATATGGTCACGGCCACACAGAAGTCCCCTGATGCGATGTCCACTGCCACCCAGGCTGGTACCAACCTTCCATCAGGGTCTTCCAACATAGAAGAAACGCTTCCCGCTCAGGATCCCTCCTCTATTAATGAAGAGGAGGAATTATAGGATTCTCCATTGCCTTTGAACAGGGCATCTCTTCCATAGATGACGAGTTGGTACCGGTGAACCACGGTAGAAAGGAAGACCCGAGACCCACGCTGATCAGTGTTGCCATGCCCCCTGATGAGCAACACCAGTATGTAGACTTCCTTAAACAACACAATTATTAATTCACCCGGAGTTACGACGAGATGCCAGGATTAGATTCTCAGGTAGTCGTCCACCACCTCGGTCTCATGGCAAATCATCAGGGGTCCAAGCAGCCTCCTAGAAAAATAAACCCTTCTCATGGTGCCATGGTCTAGGCCGAATTTGACAAGCTCCTCAGATCCTACTTTGTTAAGGAAGTATAGTACCCCAAATGGTTGGCCAATATAGTGCCAGTCATAAATAATAACGGACAAATCAGAATTTTCATCGACTTCCAAGATCTCAACAGTCACAGTCCAAAGGATGATTTTCCCCTTCCTGTGACAGAACTCTTGATCGATGCTACAGCTGGGTTTCAATCCCTTTCCATCATGGATGGGTACTCTGTGTATAACTAAATATTCATGGCCCTGAGGATAAGGTGTCTACAACCTTCAGGGAACCACAAGGTACGTTTTTTACCAATTCATTCTCTTCGACTTAAAGAATGGAGGTGCCACCTATCAGTAAGCCATGTGTTGCATATTTAATCCAATCTTTGGATCATTAGTGGAATGTTATGTGGATGATATGGTGGTTAAATCCCTCCAGCAACATAACAATCTCAAGGATCTTGAGAAAGTGTTCGGATTCCTCTATTCTCACCACCTGAAGACGAACCATTTGAAGTGTGATTTCCGGGTCACCTATGGAATGTTTCTTGGCTTCATTTTTAGATACAGGGTCATCGAGATTGGCCCATAGAAGATCTAGGCCATCATCCAAATGCCTCCCCTGAGCAATATTTGGGAGCTTCTGGGTTTTCAAGGCCACTTGGTCTACATACGCCGATTCATTGCGACTCTGGCCAGAAGGTGTAAGCCCTTTTCTATGCTCATAAAGAAAGGCACGCTCTATGAGTGGGATGAAGAATGTTAGGCAATGTTTGAGTAAATTAAGCAGTACCTACTCCAGCCTCTGGTCATAATGGCACCCATCTCTAGAAAGACACCGGTTATTTATGTGACCTCCCTAGAATGATATCTCGGCGCCCTTCTCTCCCTGAAGAACAATGAGGGGACAGAGAATAGACTCATCTACCTCAGTTGCATTCTCCTCCATACAGATACCAGATACTCCCCAATCGAGAAGAGCTTCCTTCCACTGGTATTCTCCGTGAAGAAATTGTGGCATTATCTCCAGCATCATGAGATACAACTGGTGTCCTGGGTAGATTCTCTAAAGTACATCCTAAACCGCCCTATGCTGACGAGCCATCAAGCTAGGTGGGTAGTAATCCTCTAGTAGTTCGAAATCAGGTCCATGCCTCAGAAGGCTATCAAGGGAAAATCATTGGCACACTTCCTCGCTACCCATCCATCTCCTGCTGACAAGTCCTTGGATCTTGACATCCCCGATGAGGCAATCCTCTTGGGAGACCAAGCCATGACATGTTGGAAAATTCACTTTGATGGCCCCTACCGGAGCCCTACTGGAAGGATGCTAAATGATCCCAATCTCAACAGGGTGGTCCTAGATATTGTCTTCATTACCCCGGAACAGGCCATTCTGCCACACGAATTCCTATTGTCAGAGGGATGCACCATCAATGAGGTGGAGTATCAGGCTCTCATCACTGGCCTCGAGATGGCCCTCAAGATTTATATGCCCCATTTTCATTTTATAGGGGATTGCGAACTAGTAATCAAACAGATCAATAGTGACTATCTCTTCAAAAATCCAGAGCTCATACCATTGTTGGAGCGCACTCTCCAGTAATGGCCCAATTCCCATCTCGTCCATAAGTTACCCATGTTCCCCAATCTCATAATGGTAGGGTGGATGCCCTAGCCGGCCTAGCGGCGTCACATGCAGAGCCCAAACAAGATGACCTGATTATCCATGTGGCAGATTGGAGAGTCATTTCCACTATCACCCTGGATGATGATGACAGCCCGCAGGTAAGCCACTTTACCACCGGTGCCTTCATGTCAGGACCCCCAGGTCCCACAGATGCAATGATTGAAGTGAATCCTTCTGTAGAACCTCTTTTGTCAAGTACCTTCAAAATTGAAATCTCCCAGTGGATTGGGTCGAGCGTGAGTGAGTCCTACACCACGCGTTACAGTTTACCCTCTAAGATGGTCTGGGTTGTGAGAAGCTTCTCTACAATTATGGGATTGTTGGGGTTCTCATCCATTGTATTTAAGGAGTCGAGATCTCTCAAGTCATGAAGGAGGTCCACGTCGGTTTCTGTGGGGCTCATCAGACCGGGCCAAAGCTATCCTACCAGATCCAGAGACTTGTGTACTTTTGGCACTCCATGATTCGTGACTGCATCAAGTTCACCAAGAGGTGTCATGCGTGCCAAATTCATGCTAGTTTCATGCATCGTCCATCATATCCTCTCCACTCCACCAATTACTCTTGTTCGTTCGTGTTATTGGGACTCGATGTCTTAGGACCATATCCATTGGCGACAGATCGCCATTGCAGGTTCATCATGACTGCTACTGATTTCTTCTCCATGTGGGAAGAGGTAGTTCTGCTCAAGGAAGTCAAGGCTTGTGCCATCGTTGCCATTGTGAGCTCCAACATAATTTACTGATTTGGATTACCTCACACCATCCTCACCGATAACGGCGTGGACTTCCAGGAAGCTGAGATAAAGAAATTTTACGCTAAGTACAACATCCATTCTAACCTCACCTTCTGCTATCATGAGCATGCAAATGGATAGATCGAGGCGTTCAACAAGACCTTCTATAACATTATGCAGAAAATGGTTGGTCAGAATAAGATGAGTTGGCTGGAAAATCTCTCCAACACCCTCTGGGATTATCGGATGATGACTCATAATTCCACCCAGGTAACCCCCTACTCTCTAGTGTACGGAATGGAAGTTTTCCTACCAATCGAGATTCAGTTTCCCTCATTGAACATAGCTATCTACAATTAGCAAGATCCAGATCAAGTAGTTGAGATTCTTTTGGCTGAGCTAGAAGCGCTTGATGAGAACATGCTCCATGCCCTGCACAATCTGGAGAGGCATCAGAACAAGATAGCTAGAGCCTTCAACAACAGATTTTTCCTCCACTCCTTCTTGCAAGAAAACTTGGTATTGTCCCTTAGGACTCCAATGATACCAGGAAGGAAACCACCCATGTTGGAGCCCAAATGGGAAGGACCTTACATTGTTCACAAGTTTTTCTCCAATGGAGCATACTCCCTGGTTACCATGGATAGTGAGCAGATATCTCCTCCCACAAATGCCAAGTTTCTCAAGAAATAAATTTCATGAGTCGAAGATTCCAACATGAATTTAAACTGTATAGTCCAGTATGACTTAAAACTGTATGGTCCCACATGACCTTAAGCTGCATTATGGTCCTGCTTGACCCGAAACTGCATTATGGTCCCGCATGACCCTAAATTGTCCGGTCCTACATGACACAAAATGGTATGTCTCCCATCAAGATGTTAAATTTCATTTAAAGAACTATGTATGGCTTGATTCCCATCCTCATAGGATACGTAAGAAGGCTCATACGCCTCGTCTTGAGTCCAGCCCCATGCTCTTCTCGCTTGGCTACCCCTCCTGGGTGTAGTTCCCTCAAAGGGTCCCATGGAATGCGACCTAAGTTTCTTTAACCCCATTGGTGGAAAGGTTACGAAGGTCGCACCATGATCCCCTCCTCATTCTTTTAATCCTCCCACGTCCTCGCTACATGACATTAAACTACATGTCCCTTTTAGAACTATGTGTGGCTAGATTCCCACCCTCATGGGATACGTAGGACCGCCTGGACATTTTGTCTATTGGCCCAGCCCTAGGCTCCAAGGTCACCCCTTGAGTCTTGTCTTGCACATGTTACACGATATGGGTGTTGTGTCTTAAACCCATTACATCCATATTTTTTCATTTCCACCACTTACACATGTCCCAGACACAGCATGTAATGGTTCATCCTAGCCCGCTATCTCTTCAAACTTTGGGATTCCTCGTGTAGGAGTATGATCCCACCCGGTGGTCCCCTATGTGGGGAGAGAAGACTAATCCTACTCCTTGTTTCCTACACTGATCATTTCTTATATGGGATTAGAAGCTATAATGATGTAATGCCTGCATGAGGGGACATATGGTTATAGTTGGTCGGGATGCTCGGCCTCAGGTCCCTTGACCCTTTTGGTCCCTTGACCGTTTTGGCCCTTTTGTTGTAGTCCTCATTCAGGAGGTGTGCGGTGTAGTGAGAACTCATGTCCTCATTCATATCAGGATATTTTTCTACGCCCCACACGTCCCCATAATAAATTCCTTCTACAATTTATCATCCCTATGGAGAACATAGGACCCTCCATGTTTCGCAATCCCCATCCTTTGGGTGTCTATTATCTTTCATATCTAGAAGGACCCCTAAATGGCACGAATGCTTGACCCAAGGGCTGTCATTCCATTTTGGGCCGACATCCCCAAGGATCTTGAGAAACAAATTGATGCAAGTCCCATGATTCAAATGTGGTCAAAGGCGGACGCTCCATTACTTTCCCCCAAATTCTGGTCACGTAAGGGAGAACACTGTGTTGAAAATCTTGTCAACAGTTTTCCCCCATCATCGTTGCTGCTCTGTGGTCTTCTATAGGCATGATGATCCACCCACTCCAATCAGTCGTCCCATGCGCATGGCATTAAACTGGGCGTCTATGGTCCGGACGATATAACCTTAAACTAAGATCAATATCGTCCTTTCCTCAAGAGGTTAAACTACATTACACCATTTCAGAACTACATGTGACTGGACTCCCATCCTCATGGGATATATAGGACCGCCTGGACACTTCGTCTATTGGCCAAGCCCCATCTGTCAGAAATCTCCCTGTTATCTAAGCCCCTTGGTCGGCATTCTTCCATGAGAGTGATATATGGTGTGGTATGGAATTATGTCCTCATTAACGTCGGGTTTTTAACAACCATGCCATGTACCTTTTTCTTCTAAGAGTACTCTATCTCTTTATTCTATACTCATATTTCCAAATTGGCTTCTCTCAAGCTGAGCCACTCAACCCTCTACATTGATTCACCAATGTGCCCAAGAGTATTCTGGTTCAGCGCCTGGAATGACAAAATTTACTCAGACATGTTTCCACCCACCTTCCAGGATTCGTGATCACCTTTATTCGGTCTTCCATAATCTTTCACACCCAAAAGGATCCTCAAACGGCTTGGATGATCATCATAAGGCCCCTACTACCATCTTGGGCCAACGACCTCAAGGGTTTTAAACAATAAATTGATACATGTCCCACTTTGGGAATATAGTCAATGGCTGACACTTGTTTGTTATTCCCATTTCAGGTCACATGATATGTATAATGTGTTTCGAACACGGTCAACAGTTATCCTCCATCGTCACACCAACCACATCAAACCCTAAATTTTGGTTGCATGATTCACATCGCTTCCACCCCATAATTTTCAAGTAGAATTTGGACACTCATGGTAATGTCCCTCAGTGACCATTAACACATTAGGAAGACAAGACACTGTGAGGTGTCGTTCGGGGATCTACACCGATTTCCCCTTTGAGTGTCTCCTATGTGTTGCAAAGACCACTTCCACCCTTGTTTCCCACACTGAGTATTACTCATGTGGGCTTAGGGACTAGATCGAGGTCTGTGGCTACTTTGGAGAAGTTTTCTTATCCCTGGTCTGAGCTCTGTGACCATAAAATAAAATCACCCTACGTGCTTTCTGCAAGATGTTAAACTGCACGAAACCTTTTCAGAACTACGTAATTCTTGATTCCCATTCTCATGGGAAACGTTGAAACACCCAAACATCTCGTCTGTGGGCCCAGATCAATTAAGAGATATCCCCTCCTATTCTATAATTTTTACTGGCCCCTTGGCCCGAGGATCCTTTCCCAGAATTGTTCATGGTGTGATGGGGACCTCATCCTCGTACACATCGGGTATGCTTTATCACGTCATGCGCGTTCCTTCATGTCCTAGCCATACGACTTTAAACTATTATGTCTGGTCCCACATGACTTTAAATTGTTTCATTATCGTTCGATGTTAAAATTCATGACTGGTCCGATCACATGACCTTAAATTATGATATTATCATCCTGGCTGCACGATGAAAAATAGCACTGCATTGTGATGACCTCACCATAGGGGATATAATGTTGGGTATTGGTTATAAACCATACCATTTGTCAATGACACAATCTGGCTTGATTCTTTTGGTGACACCGGGGTCCCCAGGTCCTCGGTTTTATCGATTAAATAACACATTGACCCTAAAGGACAAACAAGATCTATCAAATGTCGCTTCTTTTGTTGTGAGGGCTAGAGACACACGACCTTATTGTCCCAAAAATTGGTATCCTTCCGTTCCATCTCCTATAACTATGTATGGATTGTTTCCCATCTTCATGGGATACGTAAGAATGCTCGTGCACCGTGTCTCGGACCCAGCCTAACCTTTGTTTTCGGTCCCTTGACCTAAAACCTCCCCAAGGAAGACTTGGTGATCTGGAATCCAAGTCCTCATTCATGTCGGGTTGTTTAATGACATCACCACATGTCCCACTCATTTCCTACCATCCATGGTCCAAGCTCTATGACCATAAACTGGGATCACCATGCGTCCTTGCCGTAAGATAATAAACTACACGACACCCTTTCAGAATTACGTTTTCCCTGATTCTCATCCTCATGGGATACATAGGAACTCCCAGGTATTATGCCTTCAGGTCCATCCCCCAGGAATCGTCTGTCCTATTCCCCATCTTCTATTGGACCCCTGGTCTGAATTCTCCAAGGGGACCTTCTAACTGCAACTCTACCCTGAACAAGTTCGGGATGCCCCATGAACATGATGGGACACATCAGTTCCCTCGCCAGAGAGATCTTATCCGGAAGAAATAATGATCCTTGATCAGAATGGTATGTCCACCTAATGTGTCTCCACTATGGTGGTGTGATTTCAAGAGTGTTGGACTTTATTCAAACAACCATTTGTTCCACACTCCACGCTTCACACGCCCTTTATACAGACCCTCGTCCTCTTCCATTTCTAAAGAAACCCCCTAACAATATGGATGCTCAGCCTATGGTTCATCTACTATCCTGGGCCCACATTCTGGAAGATTAATGGATGACATTTTGAGTTAGGCCCTCTGTTTCGAACATGGACAGCGGTCGGCCCTCATTTTTTATCCACATTTCTGGCTAACATGATAAGGTTGATGTGTTTCGAACACGGTCAATAGTAATACTTCAATTCCATGCCACTCTTACATGGTTCCGAATTTTGGGTATCGTGATTCACACTTTCCATCCCCTTATGTTCAGATTAAGTCAAACACCCCTGGCGTTATCCCGCTTGTGCACTAGAGTACATTGAGGGGATGACACGTAGATTGTTCTGAGGCCCTCATCCTCCAATCGGGCCTCTCCCATTTCTCCCCATAAATCAGGATCATTTTTTCAGACCCCGGATGCCCAAAGATTGGTCAAGACTCTGATGTTGAGACAGAATAGCATGGTGATCATCTCTTGTTTCTCACATTGGGCTCGACCCACGTGATCTTAGTGATTGATCACTAGGAATTTCACAAATATAATAGGTGGGTGTAAAACCAACACCAATAACGGAACTCATGCATGCATATTGAATCAAACGAATTAGATCATGAAAGCACGTTCAAGGGTTAGTAAATATTACAGCATCTGTGGGTCGATCCCTTCCATGGATGTGTTAACCCCCTCAAAATAAAGTTACAGTTCTGCCACCCTATGGATTGGACATCCAGGAGTTACTGCCGCTTTCTCATATCCCACACTTCCTCAACAGTGATGGGTCGTAGCTCATCAGCCGCAGCCTGGGTCCACTCTATGTCAACCAAGATGACAGTCATTTCATCGGAAGCTTGCCTCATGTTCTCTTCAGCCTCTGACAGTTGGGCCTTCAGCTGCGATACGAGATCTGATTGTACATGAAGGTAAGAGGAATGCTCATCCGCTCAGGTGAACATGAGACACATATACCTCATCACACACAGGTGTTCTTCATGGAGAAGCTCCATATATACCTTCGGATTCAATCACTGCATACATCAAAATTGTCGGGAATATCGATGCGGGGTGTATGGCTCACAGAGGAGCTCACGGTCCACCCTAGACACCATGGTTCCACATCGAAAAGCTAAGAGATAGGCCTGGTGCTCTTATGTTTCTAGGCCATCATTAGTGAATACCCCCATTGGAAATGAAAACGGGTGAAAATTGAACTCCTCTATCTTCCACACCCGGTTCAGTACTAGCGATGTGGTCAGCTTGGCTGGAAAGATTCTCATGGAATTAAAAATAGATGGGTGGAAGTTCGACGTCAGAGGAGAGATGGGGTTAATGTAATCATAAACCCCCCTAATATGCGCCACTATCCACCCATACATAAGGTGGAATGTCCCACATATCCTCTTTGGCCTCTTCCCCTCGCTGATGTGCCATAAAATCATGTATAACATGGAGAGCATCGCGATACTAAGGTTGAATTTCCCTCCAGTTGCCAATGTGGATTCCATAATTAACATTCTTGGTCGCACTCCCATGTTTGTATCCATCACAAAAAATTTCCATCCATAGATAGGAGTTTTGATGAATGCCGCCAACCTGACTATTGGCTACAACTCGGTGCTGATGATAAATCCCTAGGTATTTCACTAGATATCCTCAATGAGCGGCCAGTACGAGTGGTCCTTTCCCCAGGTATCCCCCTTCAGGAATGTCTGGGGCCTCACTAGAAATTGTCTTTCTACTGGGATGTTTAGGAACTACTTGAACCACCATCTGATGTGGACATATCTTACTGCTTCCTTGTCCTCTCCGAGCACCAGCCTCATTAATGCCATCTCCAGTGGAGGCATCTTCTCTGGATCTTCCCATTCCCTCATGATGGGGAGGAATTCGTCACACTTCTCCCCCAATATAGGGACCCCTGAGATCTGGTGCACATCCCACAAGCAGATACCGACCTCCCCATGGTGTAAGTGGAAGGTATTGTCCCTTGACGACCATCTTCTCAACAACTCTTGCATTAGCTGTTTGGTTGATATATGTGGAATTGGGAAGCCCAAGCCGCCTCATACAAACCCACTCTCCTTATCTCTACCCCGAACTACTCACATGAGGCACCAACCCAGTTGGAACATGCCCAATTATCTGTGATGTTTCTGCCCAGGCATAGATCCCACTCCTCAGACCATCCCTTCCCTGGGTTCCTAAATGCTACCTTCAATATCGTCAGGTACAGAGGGGGAGACGTCTCTAACTGAAATGCCTTCCCATCCACATTATTCAAGTGATTGTATAGGAAGTCAACGATGATGGGTGTGATGTCTTCCTGGGCATGACCGTCAGCCTCCCTGAACCATTGGTGCTGGCACGACATGCTCCTATACCATTAAGATGGTTCGCCCCTACTTGATTCAGGAATGAGGACATCATCCCTCAGCCCAAAGCCGTACAAATGAAGCCTCTTGCATAGTGGGTAGTTCCTTTGGATCTCTGATAGCAGCTCCACCAATGAACTATGGTCAGAGTAGCTCCAAATTAACTCCCCGAAGCCCAAACTATATTCCATCTCCTCCCTTTGGGAAGCATCTTCAAGGACCCCCTGGAAGCCTCATGATGGGCCATTCAGTTTGAATTTTGGGTGTTTCCTATGTTCAGTTCATGAATCCATTTCACGGAGAAATGTTGCGGAGCTCGTACGCAAAGAACGCGGGTAGACCCCTAATCGGCCTTCATGCACAAGATCACAAAGCGTTGTCCCAGAGTCAAAGACTCACTGTGTGCCCCGGAGTAGAAGACCCAATTTAGTGAGAGCAATTGGGGAGTACACGGAGCTTCACGAATCAAGAGCGCTAGAGTCAAAAATTGTGATGTATATAAAAGACAAAAGAGAGGTCAGCTCCCCTATTTATAGGCGAGGGCCCTTAGAGCTTCGCGGGGCATCTCGAAAACAGCGAACTCCGCGGCGCGCACAGCCGGCCCATCACCACGCTTCACGAACATCCTTCATGAGACAACATCGCGAAAGATCGATGAATTTTGGCAATTGAACCTCATACTTTGACCCTGCATTTCCCCTCAGATCCAATTCTGAGGGGGTAATTTTTGGTGCCAAAAGTGGGGACAAAGAAGTACAAACAAGAGCCTCAAGGGGACTACCTCGTGAAAACCGTTCACAGAGCCCCCGTGGCCCCACAGCCACCGTGAAGCAAAAATACGGGAGGCCCTATGATCCTATTGTAAATTAGAGATCCCACCACGGAGAAAGGAGGTAGGATGCTCCATGAACACATTTGACATTCGTGAGCCCACCGCAGATCCAGAAGGCAGGATGCTCTGCGGACGAATTTGATGTTCACGACCTCGTCGTGGAGCAAGCTTTTCACCAAAAAATCCCTGTATCACAGCACCTCTTGCCTATAAATATCAGGCTCCCACTAAGCCCAAAGGACGAATCCCCCAACCTTTCACTTTTTGAGATCCCAAATGGTGAAGCACTATCTACTCTGTGAACCATGGGCTCTTCAAGGTACTTCAGCATCGCGAAGTTCCTTCCCTTTTGTATGGATATCACCCCTCTTTAAAGAGGGATTCCCTTCACAGATACTACGGGCCTCTGTGAAGTAAGGGGATCCTCAAGGTGACTCGGGTCATCACAAAGCGTTTATTCTTGTCGAATCACCCTTCATGCATATGTGGCCCACATGTTATTTCAGGGTCACTATGCTTCGCGAAAAACATTGCTTCACAATACCACACTTCGCGAGGAACCCCTGATTCATGGTGAATTTCTCCGCGAAGACCTTTCCACTTCATGAAGCACCTCATATATGAATTTATGACCTATGCCTATGCTAAGTCACTTTACTTCGTAAAGCCCACCCCTTCACAAAGCCCCTCCATTGCATGGAGCACTAGAGCCCTATGAGGCCTCTACCTATGAACTATGTTTCTCTGTAACTCCATGTCCTACGCGACCTTCTAGTTTTGCACAAAGTCATTTCAAGTCCCTTGGATAGTGCTTCTCCTTGTGTTGCTTCGCCTCATGCTTCTTCGCATAGGCACGCTAATGGATATTGCTTATTTGCATATCCAAGCTAAGGTGGACCCCCAATGGGATCACCTCACAACACCCCCATCCACAGCGTTTCATGTCCCTTCTCCTCAACAAGGTGTAGAGGCTACTGGTTATGTAAGTCCTAGGGGTGAAGAGTAAACCCACCTCATCTGAGCTACAGGATGTTAAACTACCAAGAACCTTTGTGCTTAGCACATGAGTTTAAACTGTGACCTCGCCCCATGCCTAACATGCGGGGTGCCCTATCTCATACATTATCCACACCCACTAGTATCCATGGGAGTGAGATAATTCCTCACAGGGAATGAGATCCTCTTTATCGGAGAAGAGTTTGTCTGCGAGGAATGGACTACCATCCTGGTGTAAGCCCCTAAGCTTTCTTGTAGGAGGTATTACCCCTACTCCTCCTATCTTCTTCCTTTCCAAAGACCAAGAGGAGAGATGGGGACAAGGATTTTGTATCCCTTCCCTCTCCCACTGGGCTTTGTCACCACACAGGCTTCCACCCTAGAGTAGGTCCCAATCTTCCTCTCCCTGGGCTGCTAACCACGCTTAAGCCCCACTCCACTTCCCACAGACGCAGCTTTTGTGACGTGATTGTCCGGTCTTTTTTGCCTCTTATTTCACACACCGAGCATGTCTCAAATGGGATTATAGTAAGCATCAACCATGAAACCATCTCCGGGAAGCATTGAGTGTAAGCCCCCCACCAATTCCGAACTATGCGGACATTAATCCTTTCCACGGAAATATATGTAAGAATCCTCCCTGAGGTACATTCCCAACACCCAGTTGTTCCGACACCCCTTCACGTCGGTTCAAAAACCCCATTTCCGAACTACGTGTACTTTGATCCTTTCCAAGGTAAGGTAAGAAGAAAGCCTCCCTGAGGTTCAAGCCCAACACCCAGTTATTCCGACACCCCTTCACGTCGGTTTAGCAGCCCCATTTTCGAACAACACGTACTTTGATCCGTGCTAAGGCAAGGTATGTAGTAAGCCTCCCTGAGGTTCAAGCCCAACACCCAGTGGTTCCGACCACTTCACGTCGGTTCATCCACAAAACCTTTACAAACTACGCAGACTTTGATCATTGCCAAGGAAGGGTATGTAGAAGCATCCCTCAGGTTCTTGCGCAACACCCAGTGGTTTTGACCACATTACATCGATTCACTGACAAAACCATTCTGAACTACTTGGACACTGATCCTTTCCAAGGAAAGGAATGTAGGAAGCCTCCCTGAGGATCAAGCCCAACGACCATTAATTCCGACCCCCTTCAAGTCGGTCCACCTTCGTCCCACATGACGTTAAACTGTACCCATTCGAACTATGCAATTTTGATCCTTTCCAAGTCAAGGTACGTAGGAAGCCTCCTTGAGGTTCAAACCCATTTAGAGGTAATACGTTGTGACCACTATTCGACGGTAAGCTGTCATGCCCCCCCTATTCGACGGTAAGTCGTTCAAGCCTATTCGATGGCAACCCTTCGTCAAATGAACTACGTAGGTTTGATCCTTGTCTCCTAGACAAGTAATGTTGGATGAATCCCTGAGGTCTACCCCAAACACTGGTTAACATTGGTGTACCCCCTATTGGGAATCACATCTATGGTCCACCCCTCGATCATTAGACCAACTCGGGATGTTAATCACGTGTAAGCCCCAGCACATTGTCCGGTAATTGTCCTCTATGCTCACCCTGATTTCATCCCCCAACCCAGAATTTCCACTTCCTCCGGGTCCCATCCATGAATCCATTCATATGGAGCACTCCCTTATGTGTCCCATCTCCCCACCAAACTATGCGGACTTTGATTCCCTACCATAGGGATACGTAGGAAGTATCTTCGAGACTCAAGTCCAATATCACCATCGTCCTCACGTCGGTTCCATCTCATCCACCTCCACTTCATTCAATCATACATCATCCATCATGATTCATACCCGGGCCGCCAAATCCAGGTGGGATCATGCCAATTAATCTCCTCCCTACTCCTAGCAGCAATCAGGTAACTAGCCACGTGTTATCCCTGTCATCAGTGTTTCCTCACGTGGTTATAACCATCTGACCACTCCAGTCTGTGTTCTGATCATTCTGATCCATCTCCATGGGACGTTAAACTCATGGCATACCCAATGTCAAACATGGGAGGCTGAGGAAAACCTCAGAGACAGGCATATGGAATATAATTCCCCACTTTTGAAATGGGATGCCTCGGGCTTCCGTGCCCTCGAGAAGCTCTATCATGAGTGGAAGAATCCCAGACGTGCCAGTGTTCCAGCGTCCATACACGCCAGTGATGTCTTAACATGATTAATCCCCAAACCGAAAGTTTCTGCCCTGGTTGGACCACTTGGAATGTACTAACAAAAGCAGTGTAATTAACCATCGTCCATGAAGATATGGCACTGGGAAGAGTTTCACGAACAACATCTTAATCTATTATGGAGACCCGGACTATGTGATGAGTTCCGATTAGGAGTCCACGCAAGGATAAACTGACATCCCATCATCCTGTTTCAATAAAGGAGCAAAAATCCCTGAACAGGGAGTAGATGCCCCCCGCCTTTGGAATGTGGTAATGTGGGGAAAAAACATTTTCGTCGTCCCTGAATCAGATGGACGCACGCGCCCCGGCGAAAGGGTCGGAAACAGGGTCTTGAGCCACAACTACACCAAACCCTCCTCCATAGGTCAGGGGATGGAGACAAGCCTTAAGGAATAACTAACTTGGGGAATAATTTTCAATGTACCTATATGAACACACACAACCATATCAAAGAAAATGTGCAGAGGGAAAGTGTAAAATTTGAAACACTGCTATAAAGTAAAAAAAGCATGCAAGAACCTATAGACAATACAAAAGAACAACATTAAAATCTAAAAGGTAACGAGGATAGATACGTTCCCAAATAGAAAAATGTCCCACAATGAAAATTAGGAAAATTTGATGGCTAAAAGAGATAATATCTCCCAAATACCATGCTACGACCACCATACATGGTCCAAACACCTAGTATACCAAATCTCTTCTGTAGTCATGGTTGACCGATATGTCTTCTTCATAATACATGATATGTTCCAGAAATGCCTATATAGGGATGAGTATAAACATAGCCAGTAGGAAACACTGAACTTTGAAGGGGGAGATGTAAGAGATTCAATATTTAGAGAAAGATTGTAGATATAAGGCATAGTAAATGAAAACAAATCAACCTAATAAAGAGATAAAATTAATATCATCCAATAACAAGGGCCTAAACATAGTGAGTAGATAAAAAACCTATCGAGTCTTCACCACCTGTAATAAGATATTAGACTCATCTAACCATGAGAAGATAAACATGAAAATCACATGGTATACCCTACGCATCTTTGAAAATCCTAGAAGCAGTATAACCAAATCCATGGTGTCAATATGGAATGATATATATATATATATATGTATATATTATCAGTCAAAGAATCCCAAATGAGAGTGTAAAGGGATGTCAATCTCACAACTCATCTTTAGAAGAAGTGTAGAAAACATTTCAAAAAGACCATAAATGATTACCAATATCTCTGGCGTCCACCCCAAAAGAAACCATCCATCCCAACCCAAACCTCATCACTATGACACTTATTCAACTAGAACAAACTTTAGGTAAAGGACCCATTCCCTGGTACAATAGGTCAGTCCCACTAAGATGATCGAGGACCCATGCACAACCCATATGGAGGGTTCCACTCAAACCATTGAGGACTCAATCTTTTCCCCATTGGGGGATGCCATTAAAAAGTTCGAGGACCCCTTCTTAGCCTTGCTGGTGGTTTCTACTATAATCATCGAGGACCCATGGCCTAACACGTATGAGGGTGCCACTCAGCCAGTCTAAGACACTTGACCAGCATAGATGGATGGGGTGACTCTAATCTCTTATGACCTAGGCCCTACCCCTAATGAGGATTCCACTTAGAATAATCCTCTGGTGAACTCTCCATACCACTACCGTCACCGAGAATCACAAAAAAAGATCATTATGCCTGGAAAATTTCATATCTAATCTAAAAATCCACGTCTAACAGAACCATCATGTTCTGAATGAAAAAAACTCAGGTTATGCCACTTTCATTCCAAAATCCTAGTTCAAACAAAGCAGATGTGAATTATTGAAGTTTCACCATAAGAGCTCAAGTAGTACATGGAGTTTGAGGGGACCCACATGGAATGTGGTCCCGCTACACTACTTAGCAATATCGCTAGCCGGAACAAGACTAACTATTCGTGTAGTTGTACATTCCGCATAGGTGGACTACACAGCATGTCCAAGCTAACTGAGACTATGCCCATGTATCTTCTAGTTGTGTCTATGAACCATACCTCTTGTATATTTGGATGAGTATACTTCATTCTCTTTCCAATGAACTTCCACACGAATTCTTCTCCATTTGTTTCATCACATAGGATCTCTTCTGGGAAAGGGTTTGCATGGAATGTAGTAGTATTACATACAGTGTCATCCTTAACTTTTATGAAACCCTAGCCACTACTGTTAAGGTGGATATATGCCATGTTTTCATCCCACTACATGATGTTCAGTTAGGTTTTTATCTAGATTTATTTATCCACTACTTTTTCCTTGAATCTTCTTGACCGTCCTTAGATTATGCCTTTAATCCATCCGAAAATGATGGATCTATACCAAATTCTCAGATCTCGGCAGTCATTCCCTAGAAATCTGCCTCTGATGAATCATTGGTGTTCATCCCATGAATCTCATGCACCTAAGCCTCTAGAACTTGATTTCATGATTTCAAAACAAATTTAATAACATATAAAACATGTAGTAACTCCTGATATATTTTTATTTCATCAATCCATTCTTTTTTAAATATGTTGCCAATTTAGGGGTCTGATCGGGCTCAGTACTGCCCGAAAATTGTCAAACCCAGGCCGAGGGGTCCGATTGGTGAATAATATGAAGAAATATGGGAGAAAAGCACCATAAAACAACGTCTTAAAAATAAATGGCCATTAATTCTTGGTCAATGATCAAGAAATATGATACCATTGTTTGAAATAATTGAAATAATTAATTAAATCCAGTACATGGGCACACCGAAAGGCCATAACTGGCACATATCCAAGAACAATGGTGGATCTTCTCAATAATTGAATTAAAATGAATAAAAATTGAAATATTACTCCATCCTTGATTATGGATCATTTTTTTATGAAGAACACTTCTACTAATGATCACAAGAAGTGGTTTCATTTAATGTGTCCCGATATTCACTAATCTTGTGGTTAGTCATCATCCAATGTTTTCCACTCATAGAGGTGTAAGGAAGAGTTCAAGATTTCTCCCATGTTTTTGTAGCTAACCCTAGAGAAATATATTTTGTGATACACTTATAGAGAAATCAATTTCACTAAAATTAATTAATTAACTCGCTAATTTTATAATTAATGAATTCACATAATGTACTTCCATTAAGAGAGGAATAGAAACTCCCTATACCGACTCATTTTATGTTGTGCCAAGGGTAAGAACACTCTTCCAAACACAAATTTGGTATCTGAATTATGATCCAATCAAATATTTAAGAGTTATCACATTTTATTTGTTCTATCTATTAGGTAAAGTATAAAAATATTGAATATTTTTAAAATATTAACTCCAGGAACATCTGTATTGGGAATCTCATTCCCTCTCATCATCTAGTACTAGAAATATATATAGAAATATTGCAATGTAAAAGAAATAAAAAATTCAAGTCTCCTCATCAATCCCCCCTTCGTGTTTTTTTCCATGAAAATACAAAACTAAGAAAGTAAATCTAGATACTGATCCCACGCATGGCTCTACCACTCCCATAAACTTTCCACAAATTCTTGTGCTTCCACAACACATGGACGAATGGGATGTTAAATCCATGTAGGGCCATATTTTGTACATCCTTGATCTCAACTAGGTGATCCACAAATGTTTATGCCTCCTTGATTTCCATATCACCCCAGTCGATGATGTGTGTTGGTTCATGCATGTATCATATATTCTTTGAATCTTGGAAGACATTGTGAACACACTCCAACTATGGGTGTAGGGAGAGGTGGTAATCAACCTCAAAAACGTTCTTCCTGATCTCAAACAGTCTGATGAACCTTGAGGATAGCTTGGATCCATTTTCAAACATTCACAATCTTTAACATGGAAGGATTCTCAGGAAAATATGGTTTCCATTCTCGAACACTAAGAAACTATGACTGAGATTTTCATTTGATTTATGTCTACTCTAGGCCATCCTCATCCACTCACGAATGACATGGACCTTCTCCATCATCACCTAAACCATCTATTGATCTTCAAGTGATGACTCTCCAATCTCTATTGATCCAAAGGTTGACCTAAATGGTCTCCCATACAGGGCCTCAAAAGGAATCAAGCAAATGGTAGAGTGGTAGTTTTTTTGTACAAAAACTCTTCCAAGGGAAGGTGATCCTCTCAGCTCCTACCAAAGCCTAATTGAAAGACCTCATCAAATCATCCAACACCTAGATAGTGCGCTCGATCTACCCATGAGGCCATCGGTGAACGGTTTTACTCTTCAACATTTGGGTCCCAAATTCCCCTAACAGGACTCTACATAATCCAAAAATAAACCACACTTCACAATCGGATGCAATCATAAAGGGAACCCCATGATGGTAAACGATCTCTTTTGCATACAATTTCCCCAAACACTCCATCGAACTATGTTTCTAGATAACAAAGATACGTTCTGAGTTCACAAGATGGTAATCTATCAACAAAATGGAGTCATGTATCTTTGTTGTTTTTGGTATCCCTATAACAATTTCCATGAATATATCTTCCCACTTCCACTCCGATATATCAAGGTGATGAAAAAAACCTACAAGAACATGGTACACAACCTTCAACTATTGAAAAGTGAGGCACTGAGAGATGAACTTAGTCATTTTTCTTCACATTATAGACCACCAAAACTACCAATGAAGGTCCCTTTACATCTTACCCAATCTAAGATGTATATATAGGGGAGATTTGTGGAACTCTCACATCACATCCTCCCATAACGTGACTGGAACCACTATTCACCCTTGGAACAAGATGATGTGATTCCCTCCTTAATAATTTCAATATGGTGAGTCTCCTTTGTATATTTGATCACATAAGTCCTTGCACATGATGTATCCCAACATGGACTCTCTAACATGATAATGAATTGAAGGATTCAGCACCATCGACTTACAAAAATTTATACCCTCTTGCTCCATCAGGGTATGCTTGAGGGAATCTATCTTATGAAAATATTCCTTCACAAAGAGAGATTGGTACCTCTTACTGAGGGTACTTTCTACTACCTTTCCCTTCCCTAGTGTATATAATATCCTAAATTCATAGTCCTGTAGATTCTCCAACCAGTTCCTCTATCTCAAGTCCATGTATCTCTGCATGAATATGTACCTAATGCTCTGATGGACTGAGTAGATCACAAAGCGCTCCCCCAGAAGGAAGTTCTTATACATCCAAAAGGAAAATACCACCACTAAAAGTTCAAGTTTGTGTGTACTGTAGTTCTTCTCTAGGGTTCTAAACTTCCTCAACCCATAGGTGATAAATTCTTGTAGCTACATCATGATGTTACCAATCCAATATTGTGAGCCATCAAAAAGAAATTCGAACTCAAAAACATTACTCATGTTGACTAAATACTAGAGAACTCATCAGCCTTAGCTTCAATGCCTCAATGTCACTATGAAACTTCTTAGACTAGGAAAATGGCTACTCATTCTACGTTAGGGTTGTCAGAGAGTTTTTGATTCTTGATATGTATTCCACAAACATTAGGTAGTACCCTACCCTTCCAACAAACTTATGCTCCTCTAAAATGTACTTGGGTGGCTCCCAAGCAATCACTACTGTGATATTAACTAGATCTATGGCTAAAAAATGATCATAAATGACCTTCCCCAGAAAGTGAGCCTCATGAATCCAAAATTATCCCTTTAAGATATTTACATAATGTTGGTTCCCTCGAAGAAATTTTGGGACCATCCACAAATGCTCTACATGCTCCACATCTAATATTGAGTAGGATATTATGTCATCAAAGAAGAAAAAAATCAACTAGTTTGAGTATGAGTAAAAGAACTAGTTCATCAAATATAGTAATACTTAGGTAGAATTTTTCCCAAAAAAGGGAATCACTAGAAATTCATAGTATTTGTAAAAACATTAGAATGAAAATGTTGGAATATCAGTCATGAGAACCCACTTTTAGTTGTAGTCAGACATGAAATCGATCATAGAGAACCATATCACACCTCAAAACTTGTTAAATTTGTCATCAATCATCAGATATGGGTATTTTTTCTTTATGATTTCTTGGTTTAGGAAATGATAGTCCATGAAAATCTAGAATCTCTCATCCAAGATTTTCACAAACAACGTTGGATCTGCCCATGGAGACATAATGTGTTTTAAGAAACCATTATTTTGATGTTCCTCCAAATACAACCACAACCCATATAACTTGGTAGGTTCCTTTCAATATGAAATAGAAGATATCGGTACCATACTAGGATGCAAGATAATGTAAAACTTCATGTCTCGCCTCAGAGGTATTTCCATAATGTCCTTGGGGAAGAATCCTATATAATACACCACATCTGAAGGAGACCATATGCCTAAAGATCCTCCTACACTAAGGGATATAGTCCCCAAGTAATGGGTGATGGATTGTAGCCTCCTTATTGGCAAACCCGCTTGTCTATCCATGAGATATCTCTTACAAAAAGGATAATCTCTTGCCACAAATGCATAGGACTCTGACTTGCATACGATGAAATTAAATCTAGGTTTGGAACATTGATGGAATATAAATACCCAATATGATGTCTTAGCATTCCATTGTGAATATGAAAATGTCCCATGTGAACCACTCTCCACCAAGTAATATATCTCACTATAAGAAAATAAAAAACACAAAATATGATGTCCCTATAGAAACATAAAGATGAAGCTAATCATCTAGCGCCTCAAATGATAGATTAAGATTTCTCATGGAGAGTGTAGAGAGAATAAAATGACTAGAACCTATGATTAAAAATACTTAATTATGAGTACAAAACAAATATATTATACCTCTAAACATCTAATGTAGTACGGGATCATAAAAACCCAAATCCTATATTTATTCACAGCCTCAGGTACCATATACCTGATCCTAAAATCATCCACCTATTGGTTGTGGTGGGAGGACATCATAAATGCATCCACAACACATAGTTCCTCTGATTCCTCTGACATCTCCACACCTCTGGGCATTACCCTATCTATTATTGTTGGATCCTTGTTCATGGTGATGCCTCTTTCATGGTGGTCTATTACCTATATGCATGTGATGCTATTCACATCTAGTCGATAATTGTAATTCCATGTGACCTCTTCCATTATATGTGTTGCACTATACCTATCCATGATACACTAGTACTCTATGATTCCATTAACGGCATGCCTAAACTTGATAACAGGAGGTTCTCCTATACATAGATCCTAGCACTTAGTGTCACTTAACTTCTACAAAGAGTCAACTCTATGGAACTCACTGCTAGCTCTTGTTATCTATTGTCCATATAAAATAAATATCTCTATCAATATTTCCTACACCAACACCCCCGCATAGGTGGGGACGCTCAAGGGAAAAAATATATCTCGAATCTCTAATGGGGTCCCTGCTCAAAATATTGTTCTCAGAAGTAGACACCCTGGATCATGTACAAAGAGTAACATGTAAGGTCTATGAATTTCACTGCGTAATCATAAACTATTATCCCTCTCTAATGAAGCTCCATAAGTTCTTGGATCTAGACTAAACTCAAGAAGGAGGGTTGGTAATCCTCATGGAATAGCTACTTAAAGTCAGTCAATGAGAGCTTCGAATCATTGTGAATATGCATACTAAGGGCCCGACATCAACCAACTACTCTATGGAAAAGGATATATTCCAATGTCACCACATGATCCATTGAGGTTCGATCAAGCCTGACTAAACATAAAAATGACTCTATCCAAACCACTACTGTTTGGGGATCTAGCTCGTTGCAGAACCTCAGTGACCTCTGACTTTGAAACTAATAGAGCATGCTAATCCTATGTGCATCCTTAGAATGCATTTCTTGAAGGATCTACTTCTCAACTATAGGAGGTAATTTTACTTTCCCAAAAAGAGGAATGGGTTTCAAGTTGGAGCCTTAACTGAAAACACATTTCACATTCGACCATAGTCACAATCCGAAGCTGGTATCCTAGTCTCCTATCTTTACAGTGGAATGGTGAGTTTATTAAATATGTACCATGGTTAGATTATAATATACATATATATCAACATAAATGGGGATATGACTCAATTAGGATAGTTATATACTCAATCTTATATGATTCATGTACCATAGATCCTTCCAACAAATGTCTCAAAATACCAAATCGACAAGAAGGTATTCAAGGTAGTGGTGAGTGGATATGTTGGCTATAGCACCATAACTAGATTCTCTAGATTAAGGGATACACTCAAGACACATTGACACTATTTCCCTACTCCCAACAAAATCCTCTTATGGGAATTTTTTCAAACTTCATCCCAAGGAATGGACTTGGATCTGATTCCAATCTTTCATAACCCCACCGATATGGGGATCGTTCCACAAAAACCCCAAGCCCTACCTCTATAGGAAATGGGTCGACATGTGATAAAGGAAAAACTATCATGGGTAGGCCATTTCATAGGTTCCATTATGCACACACAAAACCATATTACTGAAAATGTATATTTGGAGATAGTAGAAGATGCAACATTCATATAAAGATTACTAAGCATGCCTGAACATCTAGAATATAAAAATGTGTGATTGTTCAAACTGAAAGGTAAAAGGGAAAAATAATTGCCCAACTAGAAACATATCCCAACATGAAAAAACTAAAAAATTTGATAGATTAAAGGGATACCATATCTTTAATATGAAGCTACGGCCACCGAATGTGGTCCAAGAACCCACTATCCCTACAAACCTCTGTAGTCATGGTTGATCTTATCTGTTATCTTCAAAAGACATGATATGAGTGTACCAATCCCATGAAGGGGTGAGTATAAAAATACTCATTATTATTACCTTAAATCTATGGGGGTGAAGTAATAGTTATTATAGAGTGATAAAGAAATTATATGCAAGGTAAAGTCAAAGGGGAACAAGTCAACAAGACAAAGAGTGAACGTATGATCATCCATGAACCATGGGATAAACATGGTGAGTAGATGAACTACTCATCTAGTCATCACTGCCTATCTGAGGAGAGTAGAATCATCCATCCATGATAATCTAAACATGAAGAACATGTTGAATCTCATATGCATATTCACTTCTCAAGGAAGGAATATAGCCAAATCTAGGGTGTGGATATAAAAGGATTGATATATATATATAAACTAAATGAAATATCCCCAAATGAGAGAGTATGGGGAGCTAAATCTCATATAATATCCTAAGAAGATAAGTATCCAATAGTTCTAGTAGTCCATTAATCTTTCCCAGCATCTCACGCATCTTCAAAAAAAGTAATTGTCCAAGTGAACTCGCACCTCATCACTTTGACCCACAATTTAGAGGAACAAACTCTATGTAAAGGAACCATGGCCTATTATAGAAGGAGGGTGACACTCAGATGGTTGAGGACCCATTTTCAGTCTGGATGGAGGGTTCCACTCTAATAATTGAGGACCCATGCCCTACCAGATTAGATAGTTCCACTCAGAAAGTTGAGGATCCATATCAATCCTAGATGGACGGTTCCACCTTAATCATCATGAAACCATGACCTTACCCAAAGAGGATTCCACATGGATGGTCGAGGACCAATGCCTAATCATGCTAGATGGTGAAACTATAATCATCAAGGACACATTCCCTACCCCTAAGGAGGGTGCAATTTGGATGAAGCCTATAGTGATCTATCCTGATCACTACCATCATTGAACGTCCACTAAAAAAGGATCATTCAAATAATATATCAAATAATATATAAAAATATATATCATAGGTCACTATTTCATTCAACTTTGAAAAAAACACATTATAGGATCCACACATTCCAAAACTTGAGTTCAATTAAATGAGACATGAATGATTGATGTTTCCTCAATGGAGATAAAGGGGAATACAATGTGTGAGGGAACCTATAGGGTATATGGTCCCACTCCAATTCCTTGCTATGTCCATATCCAGTAAAAGGACCCCTATATATATAGAAATACATTCCATGTAGGTGGACTAAACAGCATGTCCAAGCTAACTAGGACCAGGGCCATGTATCTGGTGGTCATGTTTGTGTACCGGAACCCATGTACATTTACATGAGTACACTACATGCTCCTGGACATGTATTTATACATAGATTACCACCTATTTGAACCATAAAATAGATTCCTATCTAGGGAATGGGGTACATAGAGTGTTGGAGGATTACACCCCATGCCATATTTAGCGTTACTAAAACCCTGTCTATCGATGCTAAGGGGGGCTACACACTATGTTCTCATCCCACTAAATGGTGTGTAGTCGGGTTTCTCACAAGATTTATATACCTTCTATTGGATCCTTAAACATTATCAATCATACTTTGATTCCACATTTAATTAATCCCAAAATGATGGATCTAGCCAAAAATCACTGATCATATCCACCTTTTACTAGAAATTGGCCTCTGATGAATCATTGGTGTTCACCGCATAAACCACATGCACCTAAACCTCCTAAATTGATTTTAGGATTTCATATCAACAAAATGAACATTTAAAACTTGAAAAAACTATATATCATTTCTCATTTCTTCATTATAAGGTTTATTCATGGAACCATTGTGGATTGGGGGTGTCCGATCTAGCTCAGTGCCGCCTGAAAATTGTCAATCTGGGACCAAAGGGTACAAACAGTGAAGAACACGAAGCAACATGGGGGAAAATCACCAAAACCAAATGTTTAAACATATTTGGCCCAATGTTCTTGGGAAAAAATAAAGAACTGTGATACCAAGGCTATAAATCTATGAAATAATTAATTGAATCAGGTAAATGGGTGCATGAAAAGGCTAAAACTGGTGTAAATCCAAGAACAAGTATGTATATATAAAGGCATAAAAACACCAAAATACCAGTCTTTCCTTGATTATTGATCGTTTTTGTTGACGAATAATGCATCTTCCTTGTTTTAGATATGGCATTGTATTCATTATTTCTTGATCTTCTCTGATCTTATATTTCATCATCATCTAACATGATCCTCTAACATAGTATGGAGGAATAGCTCTGGATTTTCCAATGGTTTTTGTGTATTACCCTAGAGAAATTTATCTAATGATACTCTAAAAGAGTTCTCAGTTACATTGAAAGGAATTAATTAACTTCTTTAATAATTTATTAATTAATTTAATGTAAATCCATTAGGTAAGGAGTTCGAACACCCCAAAACAACTCATTTTATGTCATGCATAGGGTAAAAAATGTGTTCCGAAATTGAACACAATCAATGATTTATGATTTGACCGGCTATTTAACGGGTTTCCCATTTTTATTGAGGTATTAAAAGTGTGTAATATAAAAAAATTTAATATTTTTATATAATTATATCTAGCCACACCAGGTCTCAAAATTGTACGTCATCTTAGAAACTATCTTTGAAGATATATATATATATATATATATTTATAAAAAACATAAAAGGAAAAATTGGGTCTCTATAATGGTATTTAAATGCTTGGTTTGTGACATATAAGAGATACTACATGATATATGGCAGATTAATGTTAATAAATTTTCGAGAAAGTTATTGACCTTCTTTCTAGAGATTTGAACAATCATCTTCTGAAAGGTTCAAAAGGCTACCCATTAAGAGAATGATTTATGTTAATCCTTGGATAATGTTTTATATATTAATGTATTATCTCCGCATATGAGGATCAATGCATATTGGGTAATGTGAAGTGTCCTTTTTTATGATTAAAACATATAGAATGAACTTTCATTATATTCATGGCGCTCAGGATTTGTTAATATCTCGAGAATGAAAAATTCACCTTCTTTTCATGGAATTAAGGATGAAGTTGATGTTTATTGAGAAACAACAATGTGTAAGGTTTTCCTGAAATCCGGTAAGTATATCATTTAATGAAAAATATTCAACATTAGTAAAAATTATCTTGAAAACAAAAATGTTATCCTTGTACCTTCAAATCGAATGAATAAAATGGACCCTTAGATCATTCCACATTTATAGAATTTTTTATTAACTATCTCCTAACCATTTCCCCTATCACTCTCCATCAGAACATGATAGTTTGATTTCTCTTTTATTTCTATGTTTTCACTACCCACATATGTTCTCCAATTTGGAGACCTAGTTTAGTGTTACTCTAGGAAATAGTTTTTCTTACAACATTCCCTTTTTAAACAAAGATCTATTTTTTAAATATTTGTTTCTTTTAAAGGAACATTATATTCTTAATCATGTGATATACCATAACAATTTAATTGAATAAATTCATTTGAAGGGGGTATAATTTAACACCCTAATATTTCTTGAATTATTTTTTTCTAATTAATTTAATCTTTTATTATTTTTTATTGAACAATTTATTGAATATATCCTTTTATATATAAAATAACTAAGTTGGGAATGCATTATTAACAACAAAAAGTTAATATTCAACCACACAGAACACATAGATTAACTTTACATTCATGTAACACTATGGTTGTCTTGTATTAAAAACAATACCAAGTCCCTTTGATAGATTGCATAACACGAATTCTTGAGTTTTACTGAACTAAAATAAACTATTAATATTATTATTAAAATATTTGTATATCTACCACCTTGCTTTCAGAATGCATATCATGAATATGATTAAATAAATTATAAAACTAGGATTTATACATCTATATAAAATGAATCCTTTGTTCTTAAATTGGAATAAGTGAATGAATGAACTATTTGAAAATAACAAAATTACTTTTCTAAGAAAACCATTTTTTCACGTAAAAACACAATTTTATCTCAAAAAATAAAACAAAACACTTATGATTAGTGATTTCAATAAAAAATTATATTATCTATTGAATAAATATTTTTTATACTCATCTGATATATTATTTATGAATATGATAGAATAATTCTAATGTTATGAATAAAATGAAATATTTTTCAAATAGTAAATTTCACCTCCTTTTAATGGTGAGCCCATTTTAAAGTTGATTTATGAATTTTTTATAATTTTTAATTAAAAAATTAATTATATTTTGAAAATTAATTTTCCAAATTTACATTCAATTAATATTTGGTATTTTTATAAGAGACATCATTTTCTAGATGAATAGTGGAAAATAATGAATTTTAATTTAAAACTACTTTTTCATTTAATTAATATAAGTAGAAAAATTATATTTTAATTTTTTAACATTTAATATGATAAAATATAAATAATTTAATCCAATTTAGGTCATTTTATCTCATTTTACATTGATATTGGATATAAATACTTTCTAATTTTTTGACCTTTTTACTATAAAAACCCCACTTTGTCATCTCATCTATAGGATAAAATTTAATTTAATTTATGCCACATTTGTGATTGTAATTTAAAAATATGGATTAAATATTTTGAGTTTTCGTAAATTATAATATATAATAATTTCCATTAAATTTTTTACCAAAATGATTATTGAATGAAATTAAAATTAATTAGAACGATTAAGAGAAAAATTAGAATAACAAATGACTAAGCCTAAAACATAGTGCCAAAAATGATATAAAAACTTAAAAAATATACATTTTATAGCTATATTAATACCCTATACTCAAATTCACCAAATTTTAAAATTTATTAGGGAAACGTTACAAGGGAAACTCGCTGATGGAATTCCATATTTCAAATATTTATAACAATGCCACTCCTCCTCCACTATAAAAAATGATCTCAATCCTAGCACTTATTCACACATCTTGAGCCCCTTTACACACCCTCCCTATCCTAAAATAATCTCACAACATCCTTATATTAATCATAGAAGACTCCATTTTCGATGAAATCTTATTAGGGAAACCCTTTGGTGCAAACCAAGAGGACTTACCCAGAGAAGAAGTAACATCCTTCTCAAGCTCCATTATTTTATTTTCATTCTCCAACCCCAAAATATGTCCAAAGTATTTTATAATATAATAACATAATTATCCTCACTATAATAATATTTTTTTATTCTAAGGGTTCAATATACACTTATATACTCTTCTATCTAATGTTTAAAGAACATACTATTCTTTTGTACGACAAACTATGACCTCATGAAATGATGTTTTCATTTGACATTTACAACTTTTCATGGTTGGAATTATGATGGGAACTCTATTTTTTATTATATATATGATATATATGATATTTATGATTTATTTAATCTTCTATATTTGTCATATCAAAAATAACTTCATGGTTTTCATATTGTGTATAGAAACAAACTTCATTTGTGGGCATGTGGTTTACCACCTCCTCCATGCGATTTGATTCGTTCACATGTTACATGGAATGTATTAAGAATTGATTTTGTTTAAATATATGATATATTTGAAACAATAATTCTAATATAATTAAGTTATACATATATATATACCTTCATGTTAATAATTTTATTTCATTCTTTTAAAACTAAAATAAAATGGAATCAGTATTCATGCATACGTATGGCCTATTGTATCCATGAAAGGTGTATTCAATTTCATACTTCTATATTAAATATATTATTATTAATAATCATATAATAATTATATATAATATTTATATGATTTTTTACATTCTAGAGATAATGGAATCATGATCTATATAGGAGGATCAATAATAAAATTTCAAAACATGTATGAAAAACAAGGATGTTATAACAAGAAACGTAACCTTAACATTGAGTTATTAATTAAAATAAAGTAAAAAGTTATAGATAAATAATAAATGATATTACATATATGAATATGGATCTGTGATGAATGTTTAACAAACTTATAATTATTATACATGGAGTTTGAATGAGTAAGATGAGAGTCAAGACATAAGTTATGAGTTTTTTCCTATCACTTTTATTTTCTGTGAGATAGAATTCATGTTCACCTTATATTTCTTATATGTGGTGTGTATCATGTTGATTCAATATGTATCCTTATGAATTTTCTAGTCCATTATATTTTTAAAACCACAATCACATTTTCATAAAGATAGTTTTCTTTCTCTATGGAAATTTATATGTTTTTACTGGTTAAAACCATACCCATGGTCCTCAATGAGTTACCCTATGCTTTTCAAATCCAAGACTAACCATATTTTCCTTAAGTCAATTTAATTTGAATTTAATCAGACCCTTATCTATATCTTGGAAGGTTACAGTTCTTGAGAATCCTATTTCCCGAGAATTCAGAATTCAATTTCTCTAGAATTCAGAATCCGATTTATCAAGAATTCAG
Organism: Viscum album; assembly: GCA_963277665.1. Classification (NCBI taxonomy): domain Eukaryota; kingdom Viridiplantae; phylum Streptophyta; class Magnoliopsida; order Santalales; family Viscaceae; genus Viscum; species Viscum album. The sequence continues at coordinate 1,831,247,590 of OY728165.1, forward strand.
AATATGATATCATTAGGATTTATAATATGGTTTCTATAGAATAAAGAATCTAATTTCTTAATAATTGAGAATTTAATTTCTGTAGAATTGTGAATTCGATTTCATCATAAATCAAAATCTGATTCTCTCAGAAATCATAACACAATTCTCCCAAAAATCCGACTCATATTCTCTCAAAAATCAGACTCTAATACTCAAAGATATCATACTATGGTTCTCTTAGAAATCAAACTCCAATTGTCTATAAAATTTGACTCTGGTTCTCTTGGAAATCAGACTCCAATTCTCTTAGAAATTATAATCCGATTATCTAATTTCAAGAATCTGATTCTCAATAACATTGGAATCTGAATTACCCTATCTTTAGAATCTGACTATTTGTTTTTATTACAGTTATATCTTTCCTTAATGTAGAATTAAATTTTATCAGATCAAAATATGAAATGTTTTCACAAATTGTGTTATAAAAAAGGATGTCATCAAAATGTTTCTCATAGTTTGTTATGCAAAATAATATCGTCAAATATGTTACAAAGTAATTTTTGCATAAATTAAAATTTCAAGGAAATATGACTATTGAAGGAGGAATTATCATATTAGATATTTTCCCTATAAATATCTATTATTTTTAATTAATTTACAACATTTATGTTGCAACATTAGTGTGGCACTCTTAGATGTGTTGTTATGCAGCGAGAGCTCTGCTTGATCTATCGTGTGTGAAAGTAGTGTAGTATTCAAGTAGTGAAAATCTTGTTCAACATGAGATCTTTCATAAGCTTTACTTTATTCTTTTGAATATGATTTGTGATTCTTACAATTGAGGGCATCTAGGGATAGGAATATAGAGTTTTCTATCACCTTATAGATCAAAGGCTATTGGAGATAACTAGACAGATTCTGATCATCGTATCAAGGGATTACCCTAGTGTGGGTAAGGAAAACATTCCTTAATGTATAAATCAGGGGAACTTTATCGAAGGTTTTTGGATACCCTTATCTTCTTTCTAAAAGTTATCTTACTTGTGTACCTACTGTTATTACAATTTAATTTTCCCGCTACTAATTTTTGATAATGATAGAAATTGTAACTTTCGTACATTTTCTTATACTTGTAGACACTAATAATAAGAATATATATGATTTAAGGAAGAATATTGTTGTAAATAAACTTATGTAATTTTTCTTTATCAGATCCATACCATCATATCCTAATAAAGTTATTTTATTTTTTAAGAACTAGATAAGTTTTGTGAACTCATCTTGTTTAACATTGATAAACAAATCATTCTCTTAAGTTTAAAATTCAATTTTTTTAAAACCTACAATTCACCCCCCCCCCCCCCCCCGTTCATTATTTGAGAATATAAATCCTTATATCGACCCCAAAATTTTTATTAGAACCTAAAAGCTCTTCTATATTATTCTGCACATTTGGTATTAGAGGGGAATTAGAGATCCTTGTACTAACCGATAAGTATCTTAAGTAAATATTACTGGCTAAATCTTACATCATGTAATTTTATTGATCGAAAATTATTGCTTTAATTTACATGTTAAAGTTGTTCATAAAATTTCTATTATTAAATCTTTATTTATAAGCATTTTCTACTTACCTGTTTCGTTGAAAATAATTATTTTTATTTTAATAAATAATGGAAGGAATGAATGTTGGATCTATTGACAATCTAAATCCTAATAGATCTCTAATTTTTGATGGAAATGACTACGAATACTGGTGAGATAGAATGAATAATTTTTTTATAAATACTAGAGTAGATAAATTCCTCATTCTTACTAGAGATTACAAGATAAATGACGAAAATTTAAGATAATACACAAATCTAGAAAAAAAAAAGAATATCAGCTTAACATTAAGGCCTTCTTTTTTATATTGATTTTTGATAACCCACCAATAAAGGGATGATGGGGAACCCTTGAAAGAACCATGGTCTCAGATATTACATGACTTGTAGGTCTTTAGGAAATATACAGACTATACATGGAACTCTTTCTCCCAGCTTCTTCATCGCGATTTCAGCTCTCCACCTTCACATGGTTGTTCTGTTAGGCTTCCTATGCAAGCACAGGCTGGTCCTGAAGGCAATTCCATACCCTCCCTTTTTGACTCAGATTAAATTTAAGGTCCATAATACTTTGTTATGTTCTATGGAAAGTAACATCTATAGCCAGATTTCATCATGTGATGCTTCTAAAAATATATGGATTAAATTAGATGATACACATTTTGGTACATCAAATGTTATTGTAACCAGAAGAGTTATGATAATATATGAATACCATGGATTTGTTTTTCCTTATAGAAAACCCATATGTAATGTTCATCAAATGTTTATGACAATAGTCAAGTCAATAGTTTACAGTCAATGGTTGAAAAAGGTCTTGAGAGTGAGATACTTGTTGACAAGATCATTGGTATCATCCCCAATGAGTGGAAATCTAAAATAATAGTGATTGATAAGAATATAAATGTTTTCAAAAATACCCTTGACAAGTTATTTGGAACTCTTATATAGCATGAGAATAGAATGAAGAGAGATGTTGAGAATCTTATGAAAAAGAATGGAAATGGGGGTGTTGATTTTACTACCACTTCAAATCAAAAGTCTGTTAGAACTTTGAAAAGGATTATGAAGTCAAAGGTTTAGAAATATGTTATTATATGAGAATCAAGTGATAGTTATCCATCATAGAATGAACTATCCAACGTAGCTCGAAGAATGAACTAGATTGTAGGAAATAAATATTTCTAGTACAGATTAAAAAAGAGAGAAAAAATGATAAGAAGGAATCTAAAGTGACATGTTATGAATGCAAGACGGCTGGACATGTTATACCTAATTGTCCTAATCTCATGAATAAAGAAATAAATAAAGGATATACATTCAGAATGAAAAAATTAATAAGTAATACAAGTCTAATGTAAAGAATTTTTTTAAATCCAATGATTCCTGGAGTGCTAGTGGGGGTGACTCTTCAGATTAATCTTTTGATATTGAATCTTCTACACAAAAGAACATTGGACTTATATCTAAGAGTCCCATTCAAAATCATTCCTTGATGGATAAGGTACACAATGTTGAATCTCTTACAAACATGTCTTTAAATTACAATTACCATGATGGGAATTATTCTTATGTCTTTAGATAAATAATCTTCCTTAGTAGAGGCTTCCTTACATTCTATTGAATATGTCCATAGATTTAATGAAAAACATGAAAATAAAAACTAAAAGATCAAAAAAAAAGTAGAAAAGAAAATTATAAAATATATATCTTAACAAATAAAATTTCATATCTTCCAAAAGATCTTGATTAGAAACCCCTTGATTTTTAAAATGTTCCCAAAAACCCAAAAGAAGGTAATTTTAAAAAAGATATACTATCTATGGATATTAAGAAAGCTATTTCTGAGAATTTTGTATTAGAGAATAAACATTCTTCCAAAACTATTTAATATGACTATAATAATTTAGTTATCAATCAAAAGACTACACTATTTTACTTTATGAATATTGTGTCAAAATTTACCTCTGGTAAAGAAAACATTAAAAAGATATATTCATTTATATAACCTCTAAAGAATAGATCTATAATAGGTTAGTCTCGCCAAAAACCTATTTTTAGTTCTCACTTATTTGTTCCTAAGAGTTCCCCATTTTGCACCAATTGTCTGAGTGGTGGTCACTGGGAAATAAATTTCTTTTTAAACAAAATTAAATCCTTAGGTTTTCATAAAGCCTATTTGTGTAAGAGAATGTGGATTCATAAGATTCTTATTTGAAAAAATCAGATTCAAACAAATTCATATTTTGATCGAATAATTGTTTTTTAAGGAAAATAAAATCAGTACCAACAACAATACATGGTACATGGATACTGGATGTTCCTGACACATTACTAGTAACAAAGACTACTTTGAAAATGTTATCATGATTAAAGGGAGAAAATTATCTTCCAGAGAAAATTCTCAAGGAGAAATTGTTGGTATAGTGAACATTGTTCTCCTTGGAAAATCATTGATTTTGAATGTTTTATTTTCTAAGGGTCTTAAGAAAAATCATATAACCATAAGTCAATTATGTGATGAAACTACCTTGTGAATTTTAGGAATGATAAATGCTTAGTACATAATTCCAAGATGAATTGATTCTCTCTATCTATATGCATGTGAATGTCTACACACTTAACATAGAAGACCATAGGAGCTAGGACATACATTTTATGAGTAAAATGGAAGATAAATTATGGTTATGGAATATAAGGTTAGTTCATTGTATCCTTAGAAACATATGTAGTCTCTCTAAGAAAAGACTTGTTAAGGATCTACTGGATCTTAGGTTTGATTATTCAAAAGTCAGTGACCATTATCAATATATTAGGAAACATAATTCTAGCATTAAATCTATTATTGAATTCTCAACAACTTATTCCTTATAGTTGAAGCACATATAATTATTTAGTCCAACAAAAATTTGATGTATTGGAGGAAAATAATATGTATTTGTTTTAGTTGATGACTATACTAGATTTATAAGGGTCTTTTTCCTAGAAAATAAATCTAAATATTTTTCTTATTTCAAAAAATTCTCATTAAAAGTTAAAAATGAGAAGAACCTTCCATTTATTACTATTAATAGTTATCATGGTGGAGAATTTTTGTTGATGAAATTATATCTGGAACTACTCAGCAATCTGTAACTAATTTATTTGTGAATATTATGAAATTTGAGTTTGAAATGTGTATGATGGGTGACATAACAGTTTTCCTTGGTTTTAAATTTTCCAATAAAATAGAATGAAACTATGTATCTCAACATAAGTGTATTAAATATTTACTTAAAAAGTATGGTTATGAAAACAATAAATGTATAACTACTCCAATTGGGATCTCAAATACACGTGATCTTGATGAAGCTAGGAAACCAGTAGATCAAATATGTTTTAGAGGAATGATAAGAATTTTATTATAAATAACATATAGTCATATAGTCTTAATGTTTTAAGTATTATTATATGAAAGATACTAAGAATATCTAATGTAATCTCATTTAAAATCGGGGAAAATAATTTTTCTCTATTTAAAGGGAACTATGGATTTGGGACTATATTACACTGTGAGAAATGATTTTGATCTAAAAATATTGTTTGATGATGATTTTTGTGTATGTAGAATGGATAGGAAAACTAAATCTAGAACCTTTATTTTCTTAGGATATTGATTAGTTTCTTGGTAATTAAAAAAACAATAGTCAGTAGCACTTTCCACTGCCAAAGCTGAATATGTAGCATCTTGATGTTTTTGTGCTCAAGTGTTGCAGATGAAACTCACACTCAAAAACTATTGAATGAGTTTTGACAAAACACAAATACTATGTGATAACACTAGTACCATTTCCCTATTTAAAAACCCTACACATAACTCTCATCCAAATCACATAGATATTTGGAATCACTTTAATATATATCACACACTTAAACAAGATATTATTTTTCAATTCATCGGAAAGCATGATCAATTTGCTGAAATTTTTACAAAACCATTACAATATGATAGATTTGAATATTAAACAAATGTTTGGAATGATAACTATAAGGTAATAACCCATATTAACTCTTTGTTTAACCCATATCATAACATTAAGATACACTTTTTCATTGGGGGATTACATCTTTTCATTCTTTTAAAATTTTCGTTTCCATTTATTTTCTTCTTTTTCTAAAACAAAATTTGGGATCTAATAATGTTTTTTGGAACCGAAAAATTTAATTTCATTAATTTTTTTTCTAATCCTTAGTGTTCTAAGAGAAAACTAATCAATGCTGAAAAATCATTCTTATAACTCTATAAGGAATGTTACCCTGCTTATATTGTATTAAATTATAATTATGTTTTTTGGAATTTCAATTTGGTTTTATGAAAATTATTATCGGGTTTACATTCTTTAAATCAAATTATTTACATAAAATCTCTAAATATCAAAACCCATAAATCCTTCTTCAGAATTAATATCAACCGTTAGATTCGATCAAGATAATCTAAACTATTACATTGGCCTAGGAAGTTCAACCATTAATCCAGAGCCTATATAATGATACCCCACCTTTGCATCCCAAATTGATTTCCATTGCTTTTTCTCCGGATCTCTGCCACCCTTTCAAGTCGTTGATCCCATTCCAGCTTCATTCATTTCAGATCCAAATGTCGCCAGAAATATCTTCCCATACTATGATGTATTAGAATAAGGAACTCAAATACTGGAAAATATTCAGTGTAAGGTTAGTAAATCAGAATTTCTTTGTAATGTATTATTCTTTGAAAATATATAACATCGAACACAATGTATGGGATACTATCTATATAGCAAATGAAAAGAATCAATATCTTGTTTATGTAGATCTTTTAATTGAAATTTATGATACAATTCACTTTTATGAAAAAGGAGAAAAATATATGTTTCAGTTTAAGAGTTATGGAAGATATTACTCTTTGTCTTATAAGAAAGATGTAAGTTTCTACAAGATACATTCTGATGGGGAGGCATGATTTTGTTCACATAGGTTTCTAGAAAAAGGAGGGTCATTTGATTATATTAAGATAATCAAATAATAAAGAAATTAAGGAGTAATGATATATATGATCTCTTATTCGGACCAAGTTGTATGGAGAAGGAAGTAAGAAGAGTTTGTTGTAGAAGAAGATAAATCAATTCACTTTGTAAAGGACTTGAAAACTAGATGATGATTTTATGAATTGTATTTCATAAATATCATATGTTAGGAGAACTTATGATGAAATAATTATGAATTAAAGGGGTGGTAAATATGTCACCAATCATATTCAGTTTTTATTGCAAGGAAAGATGCTAGTGGAAGATAGGGATGTTTTAGTACATTCTGTTAAAAATCTGACAATTCTAAAGGCATTTGGGAAAAATACTATATATCATGATATATATGTTTCAGGATGAAAGTAGTTGTTTTTTTAATATTCAAGATGATAATTAAGCTACATTAGTGTTATTCCAGAAGAAGATTTTAAGGTGGCATTGTTTCCCCGTGTTTGCCCAGTTTTTGGGGCTGAAAATTAGACGATAGAGAAATGTGATTTTGGAAAAGAATGACGCACAAAAGATTTAATATGGTTTGTTATGTTGTCTCCAAGTGTAGTTCCATGATATAAACATCAAAATATTGATATGTAAATACTCGTTCACAATTTTGGTTTTTTCATGCAAGATTGAAGAGTGTTTGGAATGTTGTGTGCAAGGCATGATTCAAAGCCAAAACATCAGAAAATGTCAAAGGCATGAAGTTAAAGAAAGATTAAAGAAGTGTGTTAAATATGAGTTTGGTGTGTAAGAGACTTACTATCCAAATGACATGTTAAATGTGTTTTTTCACAATGCTTTAGGGTTTTGTGTGACACGTCAGTGTTTTTCCGCGTGGGGGTCGACAAGGCCTATAATTAAGATGTAACCCCCGAAAATTTCAAAATATGAAAACATAGAGAAATACTAATCTCTAAGGTGAGAAAAAATGTAAGTAAAGGGGAGTGTGTGAAATAAATACTGGTGCATGAAAGAAGGAATTTTTTTGCACAATAAGGAAAAGTTTAACGCAAGAATAGAGTTTCACGCAAGATTGAAGTTATGTGCAAGAGGCGTTTCACAACAAAAGTCAAATCTCGCACACGTGGAATAAATGTTGTGTGCAAGACACCTAAAAAGGTGTGTGAAATATTGGAGTTAAGTACAAGATTTAAGATTTTTGCAAGGTAGTTTTTACCAGCTTTTGGGTAGGAATGAGAAGAATTGTTTTGAAAGATCAAACTATGAAAGCTGATTAAGAAGCACAGAAAAATTGTTTTTCCCTATTTGTGCTAAGAGGGTGCACATGTTCTTGCAGATTGTTTTCAAAGTGCTAAAAGTGTGTAAAGGTATATCCTACTCATTTTTTCAATATCAAAGGATTTTTTTCTAGTGGATTGTGTGGTACTTGATTATTTATGTACCATACCAAGGATGTAGCTACTCTTGTTGAGTATAGAATCTTTTAAATATTTTGTTCATGTGGTTGTGTGTGTTTAGTTGGGAAGAAACTCTTTAATATGTGGTGATTGTTGTTCCAAAAATAAGGAAACATAAAAAGAAAAGATATCATTGATTCACCCCCTCCCCCTCTTAGTGATACTTCAATCCTAACTGGGAAACTTCATATCTAATCTCTCAGCAAACCATAGGTAGTATCACATTGGATACAGGGACTCCTGATTCTGATAAAAGGAGAAAAGGACACCATTAAGACGTCAGAAACTATGATGATGGATTTCTTAGTTAATAAATGAAAGATTAACTAAATGTATTATATCTTCCTCATCATCAGTAACATAAAGAGTGGAACTGTCAAGTCTTAGAACTTGATGTACCTAGTAATCTTGTCTAAAATCATAGATATTTTCAAAGAAACTTAAAAAAATTCTATGAATATAAAGCCTATGATATTCAAAATCATGTTGTAAAGTGATGAAACTCTCATGAGAATGATATTTGGATTCTATGATAAGACTTTTGAGTTTTTTGAAATACCTAGAAAGGAAGAAAAAGTTGGCGAGACTTCAAATCCAAAGCCCAAGAGAAAAAAGTTCAATCATCTGAACCTCAAGAAGTCGAACCCCAAAACCACACAAAGATTCCAAACCCCCATATGATTCATCTAAACCGAAGAATCAATGAAAATTTTTAGATGATGTTTCTTCTAAGTGGAGATATCCAAAGAAAAAGAAAAAAATAAGGAGATCCAATGTTTTTAATAGACTCAGTTGAATCCAAATCATTAAACATAAGAGGAGCTGATGAAATGGAGAAATATGAAAAGGATAAAAATAAGAAGAAGAAAATGTTGGAAGTAGATATTATAAAATCCTTGTATAGAGATAGTGAGAACGATTCTAAACAACTTCAATTTCGAGAATCCTCCTTGAAATAACCTGAGGTCCCTCTAGCACCCGTGGAAATTGAGATTATAGTACCATCTAAGTGAAATATAGCTATTTAATTTATAGTTCCAGTTGTTGAAGAATAAAATCAATAAGAATAATCCAGTGAAGAATAAGATTAAAGTGAAGATGAAATAATAATGGTTTAAGAACCTCCAAAGTAGATCCCATCTAAAAATTATCGATAAGAACCTCCCAGGCCTCCTCCACCATGTTAGTGTTTGGAGGAAAATCTATTCCGGAAGACAATGTTTCTCTAAAGAAAGATAATAAAATTACTTTGGATAATGGAAGGGATAGTGATGATAATATTTCTCAACATGTTGATGATAGGATTGATAATATTAGTGATAAATATGTTGATAAAATTGTTCATATTTTTTATGGAGAGCAAGAAACTCATAGAATTGAGAAAACAATATCTTAGGTAGAGAAATGTAAGGAACTTTCTTTTGATAAACCCTATAATTGTTTTGTTATAAAAATAATAAATTATGATTCTGGTTCATCCAAGAAGGAATATGATCATCAAGTTGAAGATGTCTCACAATGAAAATCATATGTTTTAGAATATTCCACTTTAATTAGTGAATAATTCATGGTTCAATCTTTTGAAGAATCTTCTAAACTTTATCCCATTCTTTCCAAGAATAGATTCATGATTTCATTTGATTCAAGAGTCAGTTAACCAGAAGATGGAATCTTCTAACATTATTATGGAAAAATTCATCATACTTGAGGATAAATTTATGGAATTTTTGGACAACTATGATGCTCAGAAGAAGTCATGTAAACAGATAACCAAATAGTCAAAAAATAAAATCAATCTTCTCAAGACCCTTGATTATTTTACTAACACAGTCAAGGATTCTTTTTGATAAATTGGATTGAAAAAACTTGAATATCACAACAATTTTTTCATAGAAATTGAATGAAGAACAAGCTATCCATCCACATGAAAATATATATCTAAATAAAAAAACTAAACTCCATTTCTCTCAATCATGAATGGGAATGGAAATCAATGAATATTTGGCTAAGAAACTCAAACATTAAGATTATTTTATTGAATCTCAAGATGAAGTGAGTAACGGTCATGAAAAAAGAATAAAAAACCTTGAGAATAAAAATCAGGATCAAGAAAAATTTCTCAACAAGTTCTAAGAAGATAAAAAAGGAGTTGATAAAGTTAAATCCTCTCTTTGAAAGATATCGCCGAAGAATAATAATAAGGATGAATAATTTTTCTGAGGTTTTTCTGTAACAAAAAAAATTATGCACTTGTTTCTCTAATGAAATGGTTTCCCTGTAATGTTTTGTCGTGCATGATTTCTATTTATTCAGGTACAACCTATTTCCCTAAAATCCTTTTCGAAAATCACAAAGGGGGATAACATTCTGTAAAAGGATATTAAACAAAGAAAATTTCTATGTGGGAGATTACTTAATGAATAAATCCATAAGTAAGAGGGAGTTATTTCATTAAAAAAGATAGAGAATACTTAAAGACAAGAATACAATCTTTAGGGTATTTCATGGCCTAAGGTTGAGTTATTCATATTCATTATTATTCATACCCAAAGGGATAGAAAAATATTTATTTTATGTATAAAAATGAAAAACTTATATTTTTATATTCATTTGTGAAATTTTGTTTGTTATTTCCAAAAGGGGGGAGATTGTTGAGTCAATATGATTCCTTATGACTTTTCTACTCATTTGTATTTTGAAAATAATAAACACATTTTCTTTAAGATATTTTTCTTTATTGGAGGAAATTTATACATTATCTCTTGTTAAAACCTTACCAATCGTCATAAATGACCTACCATATTCTTTTCTAAAAAACACTAACCATTATTTCCTTAATTAAAATTTCATTGAATTTATTCATAACCTTATCTATATCTTGGAACCTTGCCATTCTTGGAAATCTTGTTTCCCTAGAATTTAGAATAATAAATCTCTAGAGTTTAGAATCTGATTTCTCTATAATTTAGAATTTTATTTCTCTAGAATTGAGAATCAAATTTCTCCAGAATTGCGAATATGGTTGCCCCAGAAATTAGACACTGATTCTCTCCAGAATCAGACACTAACTATCTCAGACATTAGACTCCAATTCTCTTGGAAATAAGAATTCGATTCTCTCATAAATCAAACTCGGATTCTCTCAGTAATCATAATCCAGTTCCCTCATAAATCAGACTTTGATTTTCCCAAAAATGAGACTCTATTATCTCATAAATCATACTCTGATTCTCTCAGAAATTATAAACCTGTCATCTAATTTTCATAATTTGATTCTCAATATCTTTAGATTCCAAATTACACTATCTTAAGAATCTGGATATTGGTTTTATTATATTTACTATATTTTCATAATGTAGCATTCCATTTTATTAGATTAAAATATGATAATGTTTCTCATATTGTGTTATACAAAACAATGTCATAACAATGTTTCTCTTAGTTTTTTATGTAAACCGATGTCATCAAATATGATATAAAGTAACCATTACAAGATTTCCATGTATATAGGCCCCTTCGAAATTTTAAGGAAATGTAATTTTTTGAGGAGAAATTCTACCATTAAAGATTTTTCCTATAAATATATATCATTTTGAAATCATTTACAACATTCGCATTACAATATTCATTTGGAACTCCTGGATGTGATTTTCTGCTGCAAGAGCTTTACTTGATATTTCATGTGTGGAAGCTGTAAAGTATTCACGTAGTTAATGTCTTTCACAACATGACATCTTCTTTATGATTTACATGCTACATGTGAATATGATTGGTTCTATTTATCGTCGAGGTATTCTGAAGAAAGGACAATAGAGGTGTCAATCACCTTCAATATCGAAGGCTTCCGGGGATAGCAAGACAGATCCTGATATTCATATCGAGGGCTTACCCTGGTTTGTGTAGGACATACATTCTTGAATGTGTAAATCAATAGATATTTATCCAAGGTTATTTGATACCATTATCTTTGGGTTAAAATATTTGTTACTTGTTTACATTTTGTTATTACAATTTTGGTTTTCAGCTAATATTTCATTTAAAGTTAGAATGTGTCACATTCATACATTTTCTTATACTTATATACTCTGATAAAAAGATTCTATTTTCTTTAAGGTAGAATCTTGTTGTAGGTAAACTTATCTTAATATTCTTTATCGGATCAACATCATCGAATCCTATGAATATTATTTTCTTTATTATGAACTGAAGAATTATTATTAACTCGTCTTCTTTAACCATGTTAGAATAATATTTCTCTTATTTTTAAAAAATGAATGTTTTAAAAACTATAATTCACCTCCCCTGTTGTATTTTAGTATAAACATCCATATTTCGACCCTACAATTGGTATTAGAGCATGGGAGCTCTTTTATATTAATCCTCACATATAATTCCCATGGATGTACTATATGATTCTTATAAATAAATTTATGGGTATTTACATATCCATTTTATGATATTTATTTTGTGGGTTTTATGTTTGAATTGTTTCCAAATTTGTAATGTAATTGTTTCTCATTTTTCATTATTTGAGAAACATGTAATATTATGCACCGATATTTTTCTATAAGGTGTATATACTTCCATTGACATAAAATATCATGAATCCCCTTATATTCATTATATTTTAAGCTTCATGAAATATTAAAATTTTCATTTTAGTATGATTTAATGTTACAAAAGTGCTAAAAATTTATTGCCACAATTTCATCATTTATCAAGAATGTTTATGATTATGCTTCCATTGATTAAATATTATTTTATAACTCTCATGAAATATCATGAATATTATTACCCTATGGTTATTCATGTTATATCCAAGTAATGATACCATTTTTTTACTCTTTGGAACATCAAATAATTAGTAGAATGAATATATGAAAATATGAATTTATTTCTCCTTTTGATCAGATGTATGTGTTCTTTCAAAATAGTGTTTTCTAAAAATAAATTACAGCAATATTTTATTATAATAATTTTATTATTGAATAAAAGTTTTACCCATGTATTACCATATTAAAAATTGTTTTAAAAGGAATCATCTTGTCGTTTTATGATAGAAGAACTTTTCAAAAAAAATTAGGTGAAAAAGGAATGTTCAGCATGTAGGGGCTTACCCATTGTCATGACCGTCATTCCCTTAACGCTTCGTTATTACATTTACAAGGATATTTTTTTAAAGAAATTTTTTCCCTAATATTATAGATGTTGTTTTATTTTAAAAAAATTCATATAAAAATTGTTTTCAAAATTTATTTTTGTTTAAAATTTGTTTTAAATTATTTTAAAATATCCATTTATATGTTTTCAAAGGGTTTCTTTCCATGAATATAATTTTGATTATCTCAAGGAATCTATTATATTTCTTCATATAATTTTCAATTAATATTTCTTTAGAACAAATTTTTAGTATTCTTCTATATGTTTTCATGGGAAAATGTTTTCAATATTTTTTAGTATCTTTATATTTTTTCAAGTTTATTTTCATGGAAAATGGACCGCATAATGTATTAATTTTTAATAACTTTTTTCAAATAATTATTGATATTTTCTTCAATAAATGTTTTTAAAATATATTTGAAAATTATTTTCCAATTCAGGTGACATACGTTGATGTTACTCATGTATTTCAGGTAAATTATCCAATGTTTCATTAATAGTGTTTCTCTAAAAGATTTTTGTTTTGATGGAATGATGTTTTGGAATCTTGTTTGTCTTTCATGGGATATATGTTTCTGTAACATGTTTCTAAATCATGGGTAATTATTTTATGAAATCCATTCCGCATTGAAGTGTAATATTCTAATTAAACCATATTCTTTTAATTCATTATGACTTGATCAAATGATTATGAAACCGGTCTTTTTCTGACAGGTTATGATAGGATTACATGTTTATGATACCAATTTCATTTCATGGGTTATGATATGATGAATGATTATGATCTAGTGGAACACATTTTTATTATTTAATTACGATAAGTGTGGGACCTATATATCCCTCCAATTTATTGGGTAAAGATTTATATCTCATTAGTTACACATTGCTAGAGCGGGGAGTAAACTTGATTCAGTAATGAATTTTTTCTGCTAAGATAGTCTTGGGAGTAATCCTTGACTACTAATATTGTCATTGGATTGATCCATGACTACTAATATAGAATAAGTAGTAAACTAATAATATTAAGACAACATTGGAAGAGATTCCTTAACTACTATGGAAATCATTTTTATATGATTATGTGTCTGCCAAAAATTCTATGACTTATTCCTATGTTATGTTTTCATTGATTATGCTCCTGATTCACTTATATTTTATATCTTATGAAAATCCAATATGTATTTCATGACTCATGTGTATGACCTTCGATATTAAGTGTATGATCTTATAATGTTATTCTTATGTTAATACACCCTTATGTTCATGGTTTTTCTTATGTATCTTCTTTGTTTACCCTTACTAAGAATCTGAGATCACCCCTTTCTTATGATTCCTTTACCAAGGTTATGACGAATGGTTTTATTTAGAAGTACTAATAGGGGAGATCATTTTGGAAAATACATTGGAAAACTATTTTTTAGAGATTAAATTTTAAGAATTATGTGAAATCAATTTTAGTATATAGGAAGAAAATACATTGGAAAACTATTTTTTTCTCTCTCAAAAAATCAGTTTTTAGCAAAATAATGAATTCATTCCAAAATCCATTACAATATCAATTCCTATCGAATTAATTGGACTATTTATAGTATATAAGAATAATATTACATTAAAATTAGTCCAAAATTATATGTTAATTTTTAAATACATTGAAAATGTTGGTTTTTGTAAAAAAATTAGTATTTTCACTATTCATGAAAAAATAAATATTTTAAGAAGAATCCTAGAATATTCACCCTATTATATATTTTATAAGATGATAAAAAATTATAAATTTTGATAATTTAAAATCATAAAATTAAGAAATGTATCTTTAAATGAATTCAATACAATACATTAAAAATTTATTAGTTTAAATAAAACTATTTATTTTAAAATTTCAAAAAAACTTATAAAATTAATTAAATAAATGTGATTATTAAAAATTAAATCATAATAATTAATAATATGTGAAATTTATTTAGTATCAACATTATCTATGTATTCAAACTTATCCCCTTAAAAATAAATTGAGTCCTCAAAATTTAATCCATCACTTAATAAATCTTTTTAAAGACATCAAATTGCATTGTTAGTCATGTGGTTCTTATAAAAAAAGATACGTTGTAACCTTATAAGGTGACATCAATATTCTCTGACCAATAATTTCAATGAGATTTTACTGATATGAAACGTTCTCTTCCAACTATACCACCTCTAGGATCAAAACATGATATTAATGAAATATATATTTCCACAATATCAAAACATGAAAAATATTAAGTACATGAGATGAACATGGAGGTAAATCTACATGACATGAAAATGATTTCGCATTTCCAAAAAAATTTATATATACTAATAAAACGTGTCCTTGTATTTGCATTCATTCTTAAACAAATAGAATCATTCCAAGGATATATTTTATGAATCATAATATCACCTACCACAAATCAAATATCACTCTCCATATTATATGAATTTCCATTTTTGTACTCTAACCTACACTTTTGTGATGTTGGGTCTTATTTACCTTCACAACAATTCAGTATTCCTATTAAATTCCAAGAAATTTTCTTCTACTGAAATCTTCCAAAAATACTATATTCTGAGACATCATTCTATATAATGATTTCTATGGTTTCATCAATATATTGGAATTAAAATATTATTAAATGGAAGTTCAATAAAATAATTTTGTTGATCCTAAATCCCTGATAACCACATTGAGTAACCCTAAATCATATACTATAAATTCTGAATTATTATGAGTGAGTAACTATTATATTATGGATGAAAATATTTATTGAAATTTAATTAAATAGCTAATTATTATTTTTAGTTCATTCAAAATATTATAAGGAATTTTTTTATCATGGATAGGTACAATAGAGAGGGAGATTATATCTAATCTAACTATATATATAATGTTGAGTCTAGAATTATGATTCAAATAAAATAAATCTTGAAAAGTAAAAAACTACTAGAAATAATTAATTTTACATAAATAACCCATATCTTATTATTAACTATATATATCATGGGAAATTCCACCACAAAATCATTGGATATAACATCGCATTTCCAAAAAAGAACTATAAATGACAGAATCATTGCCTTTGATAGTCATCGATCTAATTTTACTTATTGATAATAAAAATATTTCTCGGGAAAATCAACTTCATTATTATTTTTTCCTTCAGAAGATTAATATTATTAATGGTCTTTATACATCTTACCACTAATATGATGAATAAAAAACAAATAGCTAGTATCATCACTCAAAAGATAATTATTTTTCTGTAGATCACATGTGATACACAACCACATTCATAAATATATTAAAACATATTTTTTAATTTTATTTTAAAGATACATAATCATTTTAATAAATAACAATATTTCATGAAAATCATGAACTTCCTTTTCAGAATGTGGAATTTTATAAAAAAAGGTGACTACACTGACACCTACTCAAATATATTTGATGTTATTGTAGGATTTATTTATAGGATGAAATTTATTTAATCATTAACCAATGTATCATGTTTGAAACATAGCATATCCAATGATACAATATGTTTTCATCCCAACGAAACAACTACTTTGTTTACATTAACTAGATGATATTGAATTGTGAAATAAAATTGCATTATATGTTCTAACCATTTTATATCCCTCTAGTTCAACATTAATTGAGTGAATATAAATTTAATAATTTACGGTCAATATATATTACACATTTTAAACAATATTTATGATGTCTTCAAAATTTCAAAATAAAAATAAAACTAGCCAGTTCAATATCATGCGGAGATCATAGAGGTTCTGGAGCTGAGAAGGAATGTTCCAATAAATTATTAATAAAATGTTAGGAATGTTACATTACCATAGGTATTAGAAAGTAACTTTGTGAAAAACAAAATGTCCACATACATCAATAAGGGGTGAGTAGAAATCTTGAATCACAATGGAAAATATCGATCTTTCTTCCACAATAGATCTCTTTTATAAGAGATGTGTGACCTATGATATATTTTATTTTGATATAATAATCTTTTCGACTATAAACAAATTCTTTGGTGTTTTTCGTGTTCTCTACATCATTTATAATAAAGCAGAATGACCTCCAAAAATATAGCAACACGTTTTTCAAAAGAATCACAAACAAATCTATCCAAAAGATTAATTAATACAAAAGGCTCATTTTTTAAAATAAAAGTCATAAAAAAGGTCTTTTTATGTACATAAAAATTTAAAAATAGAATCATATGAGTGTGTTCCTACTTCACATTTAGTTAATTATATAATCACATGATTTTAATCTTGGAAAAAATTATATACACCCTGAAGATGATGAAACACATCATCTATATGTGGAATCATTTATTTTTTAAATCAATAATGTAGTTTATTATAGTATAATAAAATAAAATATCTATAGAACCATCCATTGTTTTTATAGCCCAAATAATTACATTATAATGTGATGGTATTTGATGAATAAGGGCCTTATCGAGCAACTGAAATTACAACTATTTCTTTTAAAATAACACGAATGGGCTCATTACACAAGGGATTTTTGAAATTGGTTATTCTTCTAAAAATAATTCTATTATAAATTAAACATCTTGATCATGAAGAAAACTATAAAAAAATATGATGTAACCTCATATATTCATTTACTATCATCACATCACTAATAGTAACAACATCCGACTTTTCAATAACATTCTAATGATAATATTCCTTTTTTTATTTAATTAGTTTCTATAAATATTGATATATTGTCATAAATATTAGGGAAATTTTATATAAAAATTATAACACACACTAAAAAGTGAATATAACTTCCTTAGATCAGTAATATTCACAGATTAATAATATTAATTCCAATACATACCCATAATAACATAAACTCAACTATGGTAAATAAAAAATATTATAAGAAAAACTATTCGCTAGATAATCATAGTGATATTCCTATAAATATTTTATTCCTTAATAATTATTCCAATAATTTTGTTCTTAATTTATATTATATATTTCTTGAGTGAATATATATATATTAACTACAAAATTATATATGAATAAAAGATTTAGTATACCACCTTGAGAATTTAAAAGAACAAAATTGGGTTTGACAGTGTATATGAAATGCACCACTAAGCTTATATGAGAGTATAACACCTTTATAATTTATGATAAAATAATTTTTAATCAAATTCAATCTCATTGATAGCTTGGGATGAATGCAACAACATGATTAAATGAAACAAAATACTCTATTAAAATGTTAATATTTAAAACATTACCATTATAATCATGATATTAATTTGGAAATAATGAATTGGACTAACTCATAAATGGATATATATTTTTTACTCATGATCAATTTTTATCAATTGATTGTTAATAAAATATAAGACTAATTTTATGGACAAACAAATTTCTTCGAATAACTGTATTTTTATAAAAGGCTATTAGTCATGCATTATGAACATCATTTAATTTTATTTTTTAGCATTATTAAAACATGTATTATTAAATAAAAACCTAATTTGAACAAATTACATGACCAAAATAACTTTTATATAATTTTTTTTAGTTTCTTTAAAAGAAAAACGGTTTTGATGAATAGTTAAAAATACTTATTTTTATTAAAAACTACTATTTTCATTAATTATGTACAAAGATAAATGTATTGAATATTAATTTTGAAGTAAAATTATTCTAAATATATTAAAATATTTCTTATTTAGGATGTTTTAATAAATTTTATATTAAATTTGGATATTGAAATAATTTATACTTATGAGAATTTTCTCTTTAGAATCAATCTTTTTCATCGCGTTTGTGAGGATAATATTAAATTTGATTCATCATCATCTGTGAATTGATTTTATAGAAATGGATTATTTTGATTAATTAATCATTATTTATGTGATTTAATAAAGATTACAATTATTTTTAAAATAATGAATAGTGAAAAAATTAAAAATTATTTATTCTAGCTAAGAATAAAACTGATTTATCGATGGTTAAACTATGAAGGGAATGGTGAAAATGACAAAAAATCTTCTCTAACACAAACTGGATGTAGGAATTTATTATTTATCATACTTGAGGTTTTTTAATGACCCATTTTTTAGGATTTGGGAATGATAAATATGTGCATGTGATGGATTATTTTCAAAAAAAATCATTTTTTATCATCTCCGCCCCTTATAAAAGGCTAACCCTCCCCCCATATTAACACATCAAAAACCATTTTTTTATTCCATTACATATTCAAATCACATCCTAACTCACCTAGCAACATCTTAAACCACTACGATTAACTATAAGGCCATCCTAGGAATGATTTTGGTTCAATCTTAAAAGAGTTTTTCAAAATAGTGGTAATGTTCTAAAATGAGCGTTTTGATTTTCTTTCTTCTTCCACCTCAACCTAATAAAATTGAAAACTATTATAAAATAACCTCATTATTTTAAATATTCATAGTTTTTAATATTTTAAAGGAATGACATAAATAAAACTCCTTTAACATAAAATTTTAAATTATTACGCTGATCTTGTGTACGTTAGACTACTGTCCCACGAACAGATGTAACTCTTTCCATCATCACCTATCATGGATGGATTTAATGATGTATTTAATTCAATTAGATTTTATTTTTGATATTATAATACATTTGTTTTTACATATCACGTATACCTTCTTACATTCCATTACATTTAAATTACTTCAATTTTGCTCGTGTGTACAATGGACTATAGCCTCGCAACGCGATGTGATTTACTATTCATTAATGATTTACATGGAATGTAAAAAGTAAAAAATTAATGAATATATGTGATATAAATTACTTGATATTGATTCTTGAAAATTAGTAAATCTTTTACTTACTTACCTTTTCCACTATTAAGGAAATGGTAATGTTTCTCATGCCTATATACGACCTACAGTCTCTATTTACACTTGCTAAATGGGCATCAAAAATTCCAAAATGGAAGAAATACATGAATATGGATGCTATTTTCTTCCTAAAAAGGAGCAAAATGTGGGAAAACTCATTGATCATATAAGAAACCCAAATACATTTGATCGTAATACCTTCATAAGGCCACATGAAGGATCCATGTGCAAGGAAAGACATATCCTAAATCCCACTGAGCCCCTTAAACAAGTAATTTTACACTTGAGAATACATCCTAGACAATCCGTAGTCAAGAAATAGCTATCAGATGAGAAGCTTAAAGTCACCCAACTTTTCAATCAATGGAAATCTAACAATCCATCCAAAAGTCCATGGAAAACAGGTGGAAAATATACAAAAAGGTTGGATCCTCTTGATGTCATAAATATCATGTCTTACACCCAACCAATTTGAAATAAATTTCAATAACCTGAAGACATGTCTAAATTATGTCTCAAAAATCCCACGAGAAAGTCACACATTCCATGGTAAGGGTCTTGTAAATACCGAAGATGACTTTCACTCCCCCACTAGCTCCACCGAAAATTAGAAGGGTTTGTCCACGAAAATTCTCACACATCACCATAAAACCCTTTGTTGGTCATACGACACATCCCTAATGTGGATAATCACATTCCAAAAAAAAGGGAGGAAAAATAATGTGACCCCACAACCTTTTAAAATAAAAAAATACGGTAAAATGTGGGATAATATTGCAATCATAAATATCATCCGATGCACCCCATGCAGTTCACAAGACACAGTAATCCAATTGTGACATGTCCACCCCATCATACGAGAGCCTCTAGGAATGTCACCATCACCATGTGAAGGTCTTTAGACATGTCCATGTGATCGTACACTATCCATTAGTCTCCATAAGTCAATAAAAATATTTTTACTTGAAATGATTGTGCATCACCACATGACCATTTTGGTCATGTGATGAATCACCAATGGGTAGAGTGACTATCTTTGACAACACTCTTTAAATATCACAGAAAAGAAATAAATAAAATAAAAAAGGAGAGATCCTCTAGCAGCGTTAAAATTCAATTGATGTTCTTGTGTGATCTACATAAGATTGAATAGACACTCAACATGAAAACCTAATATCAAGAAGGGTCCCTAGAAAGCCATGCATATCTTTGGAAAGTTCCCAAACAAGTTGCATAAGATCATGTAAAGTCCTTTATAATGGATCCCTGATCAAACAAAGTCCCTTAGGCATGTCATCTTGACATCAAAAAAATCTCCTTGGAATTCCTATATGGTTAGGAAATACCCCATTAATTTGATAAAATGTAATAAATGGATGACTGATAGGATGATATCGTGGCCACTGAATATCATGTTGCACACCCAAAATTATCTACAACAACACCTCATGAAAACATGTGACATCAAATCCCCCATGACTCCATCCATGATTTTTATGATACATTTATGTGAAATGTTGTGAATAATCGGGATGGAGGGGCCTATAAAACCACTACATCATCCTGAGAAAATGAATCTTTGGATCCTCACACCAGGTAACTTAGGTATCCAAGTATACTTATCAGAGTGGGTGATCTTATGATCAAAATGATACCCCATCGAGTAATATCCCAGAAGAAACCAAAGTGATCCTGTGGCATGTATTGGAACCTCACATGATCACTCATAGATCATGTGAAAGACTTCGGGTAGACTATGTAAAGGACATCCAGCATACAAGATTAGTCACAAAAGAAATGATCAAGCTAACACTGAAAAAATAAAATGCCTATAAAATAAAATTTTGGATCAAATACTAAAACAATGAAAAACTTATGAGAAGAAAATAAATGGTAGTCCTCATTTTCTTTTATTGAACTACGCAGGTCTTGGGATAACACAAATACATTTAACCTAAATCATGTGTTCTCCATTTTTAAATTTTTTGGATCATATGACATCCCCTATACATTCCATAGAAATTATTAGGGTTCCCCACCAATCAGGTCAACCAAGTGTCACAAATCCCTCCAGTATCCCCATACAGACCTCATGTCATTTTCTAGACATGTCTCCCAAATAACATGGTGGAACTAGTGCATGGAACCTAAATCTCATCATGGATTCCGGAATGGTCAACTGGATCTTTTGACATCCTATAGACAAAGTATCTAGTTCATGTGACATTCTCCAGACATGTCATCTAGAATTTGAGATGACACTTGGAAAAGTCATCCTAGACATGCAACACCCTCCAGACATGTCACACTAACTCTTACAACACCATCCCAACTTCTTAGCTAGCTTTCGAAATGAAACAAAGGAAAGTCAACTGAATCATGCTACGCCTTCTAAGCATGTCCATCAAGATCATTTGATGTCCCCTAGGATTATTCATCCATGTATTTCAATTTCTTCTCAACAAGTCATCCTTGTTCATGTGTCGACCATTTGAAAAGACATCCAGATTACTTTTTTCCCTCAGACAATTCAAACTGATCATGTGGCAATATTTTTAGATTTTAGGAAGATATCCTCCAACATGTCATGTAAAAAATAAAGGGTTTCTAGGATATAATAAATGAATATTAGGTATAAAACAAGGAAATGGCATGCATGCATCCCAAAATGTGATAAAAATCTATGATCAAATTCAATAATACATGATCCATAAAAATAAGATGACATTAATTCATGTTATAACTTGGATACATAGGACACTCTACTAAGGCCTGTGCTTCATATTAGACATTCAAAGGGTTTTCCTGATACCTAATCCATTTATCCTCATTTTGTGAGGGTGGTAATTTTCTGTCCATTTTTCCAACACGGAGCATAAATCATGTAGGCTTAAAGAGTTGTAATGATCTAATTTTTTACAAAGGGGGACCAAAGAAAATAATCATTGATCAGGGGACTAATAAGATATCCCCCCAAAGTTAGGGAAAACATGGCATGTAACACCTGAATCATTGAATTATAATGCATTTGTTTCCTTCTATAATTAGGATACATAGGATGTTTCATCAGGCCCAAATCTCAGATATATACTTACATTATTTTATGTCTATCCATGTATCTGACATTTCAACCATTAGGACCCAATTATTCCCAAGGGATGATTATTCCTACTAATCAAATAGAATATAGAGAGATCAATTAAACTACGATGACTCTAATTCCTTCTATAACTAGTATATATTGGGTCTTTTCCAAAACCTTGAGATCCATATTAAGCATTAAAAGGGTTTCCCCAAAATATAAGGCCCACATCCATATGAATTGAGACTAGATGCTTTCTATCCCTTATTTTTCACACTTATCATAGCTCACATGGTATTAGGGATATGAAATGATTATATCATTCACATCATGAGTCTCTAAAATATTGGGAAACCCTAGTGTGTATGCCCAATACCATATTAAACGAACGGAACTCTGATTCCTACCATAACAAAGATATTTAGGATTCATTTTTAAGGCACAAGAATAATTAAAAACCCATTTCTGCATAAGTTTCACCTATGTATCTAAAATTTAAACCATAGGGTCACAATATCTCCCATGGAATGGACATTCTCTCTCATCCACTATTGGCATGAGTAGTAAATTTAACTACAATTACTCTGATTCATTCCATAACTAGGATATATAGGATGCCTCCACAAGGTCTGAGATAAAATATCTAGTGCCTAAGTGCCCTCATATATTTAATTTATGTATGACATTAAACTTCAGGAGTTCATCGATATTTGTGATATTTGATTCCAAATATAAATAGGATATGTAGGATGCCTCATAGAGGCTCAATCCCATCCTAGACATATTAAATTCCTCAGTGCACGGTATAAAATCCCAAAGGGTCCTTCTATAAAAATCCACAAAATAGAAATGAATCCATAAGGGTAAATGGATGAAGAACCTCAGATACATACAAATTCATTCACTAAATGATCCCCTTTTGTATATAAAATAGATTAAACCTATAGTATTTGGTGGGAGAAAATGATTGCATTTCCATAATCGAAGGGGGTTTAATCTAGTTTGGTAATTGGTCACATATCAAGATTAAGAATATATTCTAAAAATATCTTAAACTATAATAGATTTCTAGAGCACTGAAAAATTACACCGAAAATGGTTTGAGGAGCCTAACCTCCAATCATCGGGACCAATGAAAGATACTCAGTGTCTTAGGGTCTAAAACCCCAACAGACCTCCCACTTTTGTAAATCAGGTTCGTAATGAGTAATGGATGCATGGAATATGGTAGTTTCTTTGAAATATTTACAAATGTCGATCCTAATAAAAATGATTTTACGGAACATTAAACTCTCCACAGTCAAACCATCAAAAAACCCATCCTCATATTTTTGGTGAAACAAAAAATTATTACCTCAACATGATATCACATTACTACATATCTCCATCACAGTATAAACATTATTTACTACCCAGTTATTATGAGACCGTTTTTACCTATCATACATGTGGTCCTTTTCTTTCCTACAAAACAAAAGTGTTGAACCTGATGTGAATCACTCATATAATAGGATGATCAGTTAATAATGTTTTGGATCATTTTTCTTGTATAATCTATAAAAATAAAACAAACAAAACTCACAAGAATCTTATGGATGATCCTCTATATCTAGGGTTGTTAATAAATAAATCCATTCAATCTATGACAAGTACACATGAGAAGATTGGCCAAATAAGGAATAAAAGGACAAATAGGATACCTATTCATAATAGATTAAGCATATATCATCCCTATTATTGTGCACTGATATGAGGCCATGTCCCTTGTTATCTTCATGACTGCAGGTACTTATCTCATCAACAACACACCAGTCTAAGATAATTTCTACATCTAGTGACAGTTATAGAAGATCATCAATGGATACAACCCCCTTGGGTCTCATAATGACATCTCATGCTCGACAATATCAATTTAGGGTGGAAAATTCAATGTTCCAGAAATAACATCATCATTATATGGTCCAATCCATTTAGGATTCCCCATGAGGGTCTTAATGAGATTAATCTGATGGGTCTGAATCCTCCAACAAAAGATGTAGTAATTCTAGTGACCCACATTTCCACAACCAACTACTTCAAAATCATATAGTAAGAGTATAGCTATAACCACCATTAGTATGAGATGAAGGTGGATTTGGGATTCAACATTGACTCCCTCTTTTTTTATGTGTCATAATTGGGGTATAATTTCAACCATCATCACACGTTATATGAAAATGGTATTGATTATCCCTAAGCTAGGGGTACCGACTGGAACAAAACCGTCTCTAGTACCCATGAATGAGAAACAATGAAGAAATGTAGAGAGTGGAAGGCTCTGGATAACCATGAGTAGGATTATATCCCCATATTCACCAAAAAAAGATCACTAGCATATTTTGGTAGTAGAAATATAGAATAATCATATCCCCCACTGACTTGGGACAAGTATACATGCATATTCCTACAGAAGGAAAGTGGGAGGATCATATCCCTACACCTGTGAATAAAATCTATTCACATATTCCATTGGAAAAAGGATAAAAAAATCTTGATCATATCCTTGATTCAATAGAAAATATATCTAGTTATATAGTCATTATTGAAAATGTGTATACTGATATTTCTTCACATACATTTTTAAAATTCCATTATAGTATAGAAACAACTAATGAACCCTGCTAACATATTTGAAAATAGGTACAGATACATGTGTTGGGGAATATTCCTATCACTATAGCCCGGGCAGATCAATGATCTGATCATCATGAATATGTTTTTTCTCTAGGTCAATCACACATTCATGCTCTAATCCAGGATGATTATTGGCATAATCAAGTAAAGGAGGAGGCACCTGATCACGCTCAGATTATCATTCCAACCAAGGATCATCAGTTGATAGAAATGCATGCCTTGAGATAGGGGAATATTCTTGTCAATAAAGTCTTCTGGCATATTATAAAGACTGATGATTGTTCCAATATCAACATTCATGTCGGGGCTTACCATACGAAAGGGGAACATGCCTTGGGAAGACCCATATTACTTTTGAAGAAGACCAATGGAAAACTCTAAATTTAATGACTCGTATTTTATATGGTTTTATTTTAATAAATTAATTAGGGAAATTTTAAAACTAGGTGCTAAGATTCCACGATATTACGAGGAATGGTGTGTCCAGAACAATTCCTCGAAAAATTTTGAGTTCTTAATAAACCATGCAGGTGGTTTTTTTAATTTGTAATAACTTCTAAATAGGTTCCCGGATCAAAAATACGAGGGAATCATTGCATTCAAAACAATGAGTTTGCCTTTGGTGGGACATATCCTTGATCGGTGTAGGTTGAGGGTGAAATTTAGTTTTTGGACATAAATGTCACTAAAATATTTGTTTAAAATATTGTATTTGATGTTACGTTGTTCTATTTAAAATAAGGTCTATTGTAAGTAATCTTGGGTTATATCCATTACCGTATATTTCAATCGAGGTATGGATAAAGAATTTCTCTCAAGGAAAAGATATATCGAAGATCATAACTCTGATCGAGTACTAATGAATTGATGAACAAAAATGGTGCGACTTCGTCATTTTTCAATGAAAAATCCAAACTCTTGGTAGGATGTTTAATCTATTTGTGATTTAATTTACATTATTATATTAAAATGTAGAATGCAGATAAATCCACGAACTAGTTGATCTGTGGTTTGACCATTCTTACGGGATAGATAATTGTTGTAGGGTTTAAAGGGGAGATATATATTTCTAATTATCTATTGATTCTCTTTGTTAATCCTTCTAACATGAATAGATCATACCTTCTCAGTAAAATAGCTATAATATTCAAATCTTGTATCTATTTGATAGGTTGTTTGCGGCATTGGGAGCCTAGAGATGAGACGGTCCATTTGGTACACTCTACGTGATTTTTTTTAGAATTTGTCATATGACATTATGGCTTTAGGTGTTTTTTCTACTGATACAAGTGTGATATGAGAGGAATCCAACAACTTTCTATGAATTGGTGACTATGTAACTTGGTGACTACAAGACTTTGAGCCTGCATGGATTTTTGATACTCTGTGTGTTATTGAAACTCTCTCTGTTATTGACACTCCATGTGTAATCGACACTCCATGTGTTAGAGACACTCTGTGTGTTATTGAGACTTCGTTTGTTACTGAAACTCCTTGTTTTATCAAAAATATTTGTGTAATCGACACTCCTTGTGTTATGGGGACTACGATTGATAATACTACTTTTGTGATAGATACATATACATTTGTTTAATGACTTTAGTTTGTGTATTTCCTTTTCTGAATAGTTATTTTATTTCATTTGTGGCATACTACATGTGTTTCCATTATAGAATACTTTTTTTATTTATTAGTGGTATTCCTTTTTTATTTTAGGGTGTCCTACTGAGTATTATTTTACTCACCCCTACATGGGTTTCGACCATACATATCGTTTCTTTTGTAGATGATTGATGCTTTGAAATAGTTCTTGGTCGACCTGAACTAGGTGGTGCTTAGAGTGACCAGACAAATTGGGTGTGCTAGTACGGCTTCAGGTAGACGTCATACACCTACCCTTCTGGAAGTATTTTATGTAGATGAGTTTCAAGAACATGTTCCTTCACTTTGAAAAACTCTTTATTTTTGTGGGATTGTACTTTTTCCATGTTTACATTCTAGTTTCCTACCATCGTACTCTGTGGTTGGGATCTTTGTGTATGATTTCATTAGTTATTTAGTGTTTTTACATTTCATATTTTTGGGATTGGAGATGTGTGTGTGTAGATGTACATAAGAAAATACCTCTCATTTGTGATATATTCCTACTCAGTGCTACTATCCATCCCTAGACTATTGGAGGCAGTCTTGGTGTAGACACGACATAGGCCCCTTTAGGATAGGTTGTGTATAGTGGTATCCTTGGTGGTTATTTCTACTTATGTACAGAAATAATGTGAGGTTTGTTTGGGGAAACAATTTCGATTGTTTCATGTTTGGTTTTTAGGCCAGGGAATCTATTGTTGACGATAAAACTGACGTATACATATAAATGACTCTAGACACCTATTTTTTGACTCGATACATGAAAACAATGGTTT
Source organism: Viscum album (assembly GCA_963277665.1). Classification (NCBI taxonomy): domain Eukaryota; kingdom Viridiplantae; phylum Streptophyta; class Magnoliopsida; order Santalales; family Viscaceae; genus Viscum; species Viscum album. Next base: position 1,831,275,873 of record OY728165.1, read on the forward strand.
TAGGGAATATTAATGTTACATGTATCATATAAGATTTGGTTATGTTCTAATGTGCTTCTTGAGTCAGATCACCTAGTATACTCTATATACCATGGTTCAACCTGATTTTTTTCTGGATGCCTCCACACAGGTAGCCAGCCCATGTTCCATTACATGATCAAGGGGATGATCTGCCTAGCTATAAGGCATCTGTAAAGGGAAAAGTACCAGAGATAGCACCTCCATGTGGTGTACCAATGATACCACCACCTATCGAACAACAGTTGGTACCGGAACTACTGGGAGAATATGTACATAGGTTAAGTGAATTTCAGGAGTTCTAGACATATTTTCCTCCAATTTTTTGGAGTGAGCCGTACCCCCATGTATCTGAGGATTGGTTGGAGGTAGTAACTCTTGTCTTTCACCATGTGAGTATGCCTCCCAACCAGATGGAAGTATTAGCCGTGAGACTTCTTCAGGGCTCGCTAGGGTGATGGTGGAGCTTAGTGACCATGACAGATAATGAGGTGGCTCTATCTTAAGAATACTTTTAGAGACTCTCTATAGAAGAGTTCTTCCCATCCATATTACACTTAGCACACATACATAATCTCTTTTATTTGTATTAGTACATTAAGACTATTGTAGAGTACTCAATGAGGTTGGTTGATCTTTCTTGTTAATTCAAATATATGGTGTGAGGCTTGGTCATCAGGGTTCGAACCTTTTATTAGGGACTAATCCAGTATATAATGACATCCATGATATCCCTTGGAATATCTATATATGTCGGGGTACTAGAGAGAGCTCTACTAGTGGGGAGATTTATGGAGGATCATATTCCTACAGTGGGAGATACCAACAAGCACCAGTGAGGTGAGTCTTCGGTGGTGCGTAGCCGAAAAAAGATGCAGGGACCCAAGAAGGTCAATCACTCTAGGGGATGACCCTGAAACATGGGATCAGTGGTACATGGCTCTTAGGGAATAGAGATGCAGGTGAAGGACATGTTTTGTTACTCGTGTGGCCGTTAGGGACATCTGGCATGATATTTCCCAATCTGTCATACGAGAGATCAAGAGACAATCAATGGGTAACTGAGGAAAAGTAGGAGGCATGATCAGGGCAGTCTATAGGGTAGAGGATGTAGTAGGGTGGTAGATAGAGTATAAGGCGGTAGGTGGAGGTTCTACATATTACCACCACCATCCCCATGTGTTCTACACTATGCTCAGGAAGCAGGTTGGTAGGGACGTGGATAGCTATAGGCGATAGAGTATTATGAACCTAGTGACCCATAGATGATTATAGGAATGATTTTTATATTTTCCACCCTAGAAATATTTTTGGTAGACATAGGTGCCAGTCATTCTTTTCATTCCATAGACCTTGTTCGTGGATTAGAGATTCCAGTCGAGCCATCGACTTGACCTTTATGCTTAAGGACTTCTATGGGATGGGATTTAATTATTCAAAAATGGTTTCAATATTGTGAGCTTAATCGTTGAGGTGAGAGTTTTAGTTGGGATCTCTTGGTAGTGGTGTCGAGGCCTTACGACAGCATTCTCAGTCTGGACTGCTTATCCACAGTCCATGCTCAGATTGACTATTTTATGCATAGAGTGTAGTGTTTCCATAGTGGTGAGACAAGCTTTTCTTTTTTTTTCGTGAAGTGAAAATGCATGAATTGTAGTATAGATTCAATTATAATAGGGTGTATCCAATCAAAAATCAGTTGACTAGCATGACCCTCAACATAGTGGATGAGATGAGTCCTCAGTTTCCTGGAGTGGTGGATGTGTATGGGATATATTTCCTAAGGATAATATATAAACACTTCTTTGTAAATAAGTAGATTTAAGAATTGATATGTACCTCAGGATGACATTGATATCTATACATTTATATCAGATTCCCACAGTAAAGATTCAAGAGTTGAGGGTACACTTAGATGACTTGCAGAGGAAGGGCTTCATGATACCTAGTGTTTAGCCCTAGGCAGCCCTAGCATTCATAACTAAGAATCCAGACGAGATCTTGAGGCTTTTTTTACAATTTGTATTCTTGAATCAAGTGACCATGAAGGACAAGTATCCACTACTAATGATTTATGATCTCTTCGTTCAGCTGAAGGGGGTGAGGTAGTTCTTGAATATCGTCTGGTGATCAGGCTGTCACTTGCTTCATGTACGATAAGAGGATGTACTAAATACAACCATCATATGTTAGTATGGCCACTATGAGTACATAATGATGTTATTTATCATGAAAAAATCCCCAATAGTTTTAATAGGACTCCTGAACATAATATTACATCCATACATAGACCGGTTCATTGGGGTCTTCATTGATGACATTCAAGTGTAATTAGTGTCTGAGGAGGACCACATGATACACTTCAGGATCATCCTAGACACACTCTAAGAGCACCAACATTATGATAATATCTCAAACTTTCAGTTATGGATATTAAAGCACTACATTCGGGGAAACGTCATTTCAGAGTTAGGGGTTGTAGTGGATCTAGAAAATATATAGGTTGTTCTTTCTTGGGATCCACCCAAGAGTGTTACCAAGGTGTGGATTTTCCTTGGGTTGGCTGGATACTATCCAAGATTTGTGGCTGAATTTTCCATATTATTAGCATCCTTGAAATACTTTATCTGAAAGGGCATTCCTTTATTGTAGATGGAGAAGTTCCATGAGATTTTTCAACAACTGATGCAAAGATTTACAAGTTTTCATATCATGAGATTTTAGATGGAGGGTGTTGAGTACGTGGTTTTCTTTGATTCATTAGGGTCTTGGATTTATTGTGTCCTGATGTAGGTGAATGAGCTGATTTCCTATGGTTCATGAATTTTGAGACCACATGAGCATAACTATGAAACACATGACTTCGAGTTGGCAGTGATAGTCTTCTCATTGAATATGTGGCAACACTACCTAACGAGAGAGCAGTTTATCATCTACTATCACCAGAAGAGTCTCAAGTATATATTCTCTCAAAATGATTTGAAAATGAAATAGAGGTTATGGATAGAGTTCATCCAGAACTATGACTTTCATATTTTCTATAATCCTGGGAAGGGGAACATAGTGTCAGATGCTCTCAGCAGGAGATACAGATTGAAGAATCTAAGCGAAGCATCATAGAATTTGGTTGAGTTGAAGATATACTTTGATTAAGGTGATGGAAAATCTTACCTACATTCGATGGTTGTCATCAATAAACATTTATCACATGTTAGGGAGGAATTACTTCGATATATCAACTATGATAAATGACATGCTCAATTTTCTATAGGGCATGAACCTGATGGATATTAGATGGGTTGGGAGTGCATCATTTTTTTCAAAGGGTGTTCAATTGTACCAGTGGAATTGAAGGATATGGTATTGAGGGAGTTCAACACATCCCCTTTGGAGGTACATCCATGTATAGAAAATATGTACATTGACCTCTTATGTTAGTTATGGTGGCAAGAGAATAAAAAGGAAATTTAAGAGTTTGTTTCTTAATGCCTCTATTGTTAGTAAGTGAAGGCTAGGCAACAGGTTCCAGTAGGCTCGACTGATTCCCTTGAGATTCCAGAGTTGAAGTGGGAGGGGATATCAATGGAATTTGTGACGGGTTTACCATTCACATCCAGGGGACACAATACCATCTAGGTGATTGTTGGCTGACTCACCAAGTCATCCCAATTCCTACCTATTTGAGGGAAGATTTTAGTAGATAGCCTAGGACTCCTCTACAAGAAAGAGATAGGTCGACTTCATAGAGTTCCATTAATGATAATTTTAGACCGTGATTCTCATTTCATATCCCAGATGTGGAAAGGATTTGAGAAGGCATTTGGGACTGAATTAGGAAAGATTACAGTGTCTCTTCCAAAGACGGATGGCCAGATGGAGAGAACCCTCTAGGATATTGAGGTCATGCTACATTCTTGCTTCCTATAATTTCCCACAGTTTGGAGGATCAGATACTTCTGGTGTAGTTTGTGTAAAACATATCTACCACTCCACCATTGGTATAACACCATATTAGGCCCTGTATGGGTGACCTTGTAGGTCACCACTTTGTTGGAATGACCTAATAGGGTCAGCACTCCTGGGTCTAGAGTTGGTACATGCTACCATTGAGAAGCTCGAGATCATCCAAGAACGAATGAGGACTACATAGAGCTAGAATAAGTCATGTGTTGATAGGATACAGAGGCACTAGGAGTGATAGGAGGAAGGCCATGTGCTCCATTAGGTCTCACCTCAGTGGGGATTGCGATGATTTGGCCGGGGTGACAGGTTATCTCTGAGACACATCGGTTTTTTTCAGATTCGAAGTAGAGTTTTTGAGGTGTCATACCACCCCGTAGTTTCGCTGGATGTATTATGTATTCCACATGTCACAAATGAGGAGGTACATTCATGATCTATCACACATCATCAATTAGGGTGAGTTGGAAATTGACGATGGGGAATCATTTGTGGATTACCTAGTGGAGATCAAGGATCAATATGAGAGGATCCTTCATCGGTGGTTGATATCTCTTGAAACAATTTAGTGACAGTATGATAATCTCTAGGAGATCACTTGGGAGAGAGAGGATCAGATTCATTATCAGTACCCTCACCTTTTGGTCAAGTATCTCTTGATATGGATTTCGGATATGTAAAACACTAAGGTGGGGAGAATGTATAGACTTTAATTTCCACTTGTTTAATTTTTATAAATTAATTTCTTAAATTATGAGAACATTTTTTGAGAATATGTGAGATTACAATGCCCTGTGTGCCTGAAACAATTCATTGAATTTTTTTGAGATTTTAATAAAGCTCATTGGACATTTTTCTATAAACATGAATAACATATAAATGGGATCTCAGATCAGAAATCTGATGGAACCATTTCATTCAGAACAATGAATTTACCTTAGGTAGGGCCTATACATTATAGACGTGGGTAGAGGGTGAATGTTAGTTTTTGGATGTAAACATCATTAAAATATTTAATAAAAATATTTTATTTGATGTTATATTGGTTTATTTAAAATAAGGCCTATTATTAGTAATCACATTTTATCTGCACAACCCTTGAATTTCCCTGTGGTAAGGAGAAGGAAGTTCTCTCACGGCAATGACCGATCATAGATTGGAACTCGGATCGAGCACCGATGAATGAACGAAATGACGATGGAACAACTTCTTCCTTCATCAATGACTAATACAAACTCAGAGATAAAATTTTTGATCTGTTTGTTATTTCTTTTTCCCTTCATATATTCAAATGATGAATTTAGACAAAACCATGAACTAGTTGATCCATAGTTTGACCGTTAATATGGGTTAGATAATTGTTGCGGGTTAAAAGTGTAGATAAATCATGGGGACTATCTTATATTGTACACTGTTTAACATTCTAACATGAACGGACCAATGATGACATGAACTAGGCTAAGATTCATTTAGTGGGTTTTTGTGTGCTTTATCTCTCCCCCTACTCAATCTATCATGTTCTTTATGCATTCATTTCCCTTGAAACCCTGACGCGAATGATTGATCATTGTGACCTCGATCCATTGGGAAAAGATCCGAGATTGAAGGATTTCACTCCATGACGGCACAAAGGAATTGCAATAGAATCATGGTATGGTTATGGAGAGGCAATGTATTATAGAGAAACAAGGTCATGGTCCAAGGTAGGCCTCAGGTGGTGTGGACAACGGTGAGGCCATGATGCATTCGGTTAAGGGGGAGTGTGAGGTGATGACAAGCCACCAGTAGGTCAGTCGGTGGTAGTTGCCGGGCACGGTCCAGGAAGAATAGTGTGGGAGATTTCTACGACAGAGGCCACAAAGAATGTCTGGGGACTGCGTTAGGAGTCCATGATGGGGATCTAGGAAATAGCTCGAAGCTGCATTGAAAGAACCCAAAACAGTGAGTCTGTGGGGAATGCAGAGGGGGAGGTATGGTCGCATCAAATGTATCAAGGTCCTATGTTGACTAGATAGGCATGTGGTCAAGGTGGGCTGCATGAGACAGTCAACACCAGCCCATATATGGCAGGCAAGACTAGAGGCGTCGGGCCTCCGCAGTAGCCCAGCGGGCTAGTCCCAACGGCCCGGTGGGATGTGTCTAGTTGGCCCAAAAAGAAAATCCCAGTTTTCCAAGCCAAGCAATCCTGGTTGGTTCGGGCTGGACTTGACCAGAACGAGATAGGGGGTTAGGTCACCAGGTCGGGGATTAACCAATGGTTCAGATAGGGTCCAGTGGGTTGGATTAATCCTGGACCGAACCTGGGTCAGGTCATTTCAATAAAACATCCATAACATTCAAACTGTGTATCTATTTGATGATCTTTTTTATGATCTGTTGGAATAATTTAGACCCTTGTGATGAGATGGTACTTTTGGAATACTATAAGTGAGTTTTTGGGGAATTTGGAATATGAATGAATGGTTTTAGGAGTATGTTCTCCCTGTAAAATTTCTCTATGGGTGGAATCATGCGGTTAACTATTACTTGGTTACTATGTGACATGGTGGGTATGTGGCATAGGGGATGCATGACTAATCCAAACTCAAGGTATTATTCACACTCCATGTTTTATAGACACTCCATGTTTTATTGACACTCTATGTTTTATAGACACTCCATGTTTTATTGAAAATTTGTGTGTGATAGACACTCCATGTGTTAGAGAGACTTTGTGTGCTACGGACACTCTATGTGTTATCAACACTCCATGTGTTATCAAAACATCATGTGTTATAACGACTATGACTAATACTATTTCTTTTCTTATTATAGACTTATACCTGTGTGATCCAACTGTACTTCATGTATTTCCTTTGTGGTATACTTTGTGTATTTCTTTTGTGGTATACATAGTGTGTTTCCTTTGTGGTATACATTGTGTATTTCTTATTGGTATTAATTTTTGGTTTTAAGGGTGTCCTACTGAGCATTTTTTTACTCACCTATACACATTATTTTCCCACACATGTCATGTCTTCTGTAGATGATCCATGCTTTGATGGAGTTCTAGGTATACCAGGACTAGATTGTTCTTAGAGTGATTAGATGAACGACGTGTGCTCCTACATCTTTAGAAAGATATCCTACACCCACCCTTTAGGTAGGGTTTTCTATCGATGAGTATTATAAACTTGACCATTCTCTTTGACAGACTCTTTCTTTTGTTGGGATTTTATTCTTTCCCTTTTTACATTCTTGTCTCCTACTCTCATACTCTATGGTTGGTATCTCAGTGTATGCAGCCACTGTTTACATAGTGTTTTTACATTTCAGCATTTTGGGATTAGATAAGCATGCATGTGTTGAAGTACATAGGAAAGTGACTCTCATTTGTGGGATATGCCAACATGGTTCTATTCACCATCCCCTGGGATATCGGAGGAAGGCATGGTGTAGTCATGACATTGGACCCTCAGGGACGGATTGTTAAACTAAATGACTAGGGTTTGTCTCGTATTCCAATTTGGGTCAGGGATGACCATGTTAGTGTGTAAAATTCCTCCTAATAGGCTTATATTAATTTTAGTGAATATGGATGGAATTTTATAGTAGATCACAAAATCCATTTCATATTACAACATCATCAAATGAAATACTACCTCAATATCTTTATAAGGCTATACAGGATGAGGCTCATATCTCTTCTCCCATTCTGGGGGATCATCGGAATATTTTCGTGGGGAATACATGTAGAATTGAAATGATTATATAGATTCTAAATATAAAAGAGGGGTGAATTTTATACTTTAAAAAATTCCTTTGGAACCTTTAATGATGGTTAGGTTTAACAAAGTTAAACAAGGTAAATTCCCAAGACCTCTTAGTTCTATAGACTTGCTTGGTTCCGAAAAATTGGTTCCGGAAATGAAACATAAAAAAAGTTTAAAAGTAAAAGATTCTACCTTAAAGTTTATAGAATCTCACTAATCAGAGTATACAAAAACTATGAAGTATAAGATAGTTATACTTTGCTTAATAATCAAAATTCAGTGGAAAAAAAACTTGAAACAATACAAGTAACAAGTATGAAATCATTTAACCCAGTGAGAAGGGTATCCAACAACCTTGGATAAAGGTACTTTGATTTATACTTTAAAAAAAGCCTGCTTTACCCACACCAGGGTAAGCCCTCGATAAGAGTATCAAAATCTGTCTTTTTATCCCCGCAAGCCCTCAAATTTCAAGGAAATTGGTACTTCTGTCTTCCTCGGCAAGGAAGTCCTTGAACATTAAGGTAGTATGTACCTCTATCTTCCTATCCCTGGAAGCCCATGAATGCACTCAACAACATTCAGAGTCGCATGATGAAATTTTAAGAAAAAGTTCAATACACACTACGTATGAGAGTATCTCTCTATAATTCACTTCAACAACGTGTAATCTCTAGAGTTTTATAACAATGTTCTCAATTCTTTGAGATCATTCAAATGAGATCCTATTTATAGGCACATCTCCAACAGTCGAATCTCTCCTCCAAATGGTCATATTTTTCCATGAATCATGGAGGGACCTGTACATGTGTCACTCAAACAACGGTTAGTTAAAAATAGAATGTAAGACATCATTTCATAACTATGACAATGATGAGAAAAATATAGTTTCTTAGGCAAAACAATTTTTCTAAGTCTAAGAAAAATAATATTCAGAGTCTATAATACAGGATATTTGGATTCTTTTTATTAGGGAATTCGGAGTCTAAACCCAAACGAATTCGTAACCAGAATTTGGAGTCTGAATTCATAAGAATTCGTAAACAGAATTCAGAGTCTGAATTAATAAGAATTCATAACCAGAATTCAGAGTCTGAATTAATAATAATTCGTAACCAGAATTTGGAGTCTTAATTCATAAGAATTCATAACCAGAATTCAGTGTCTGAATTCATAGGAATTCGTAACCAGAATTTGGATTCTGAGTTCATAAGAATATGGAGTCAGAACTTATAAAAGTTCAGAGTCTGAATTCAGAGAACTCGAAGTTAGAACTCATAAAAGTTCAGAGTTTGAAATCAGAGAACTCAGAGTCCAAATTATTAAAGTCCGGAGTCTGAAATCAAATCCTGAAACAGAATGTTCAAAATCCAAGTAATTATAGGATTCTGAACTTTTGCAATATGAAACCGAATTTTACACATTAGAAATAAAATGAGTTAGTCTTAAAAGAACTAAAATATGAACAATGAAAATAGGTAAGGATGAATTTTCCTTTGGGAAGGAAAACAACTTTATTAATAAAAATCTTAGATAAAATGAAATTTGCCTTATGAGAAATCGTTTGTGATTTTAAAAACATGGAGGAATGGAAAAGTTATAAGTAAACCTTATTGACTCAACAATACATATACATATTGGGATCATATTCCCTCCCATGTTGGGGCTCACTATGTGAGAGTGACATGTGACTCAGGATAGGCTCATATTCCAGTAAATAATGACCACCATTAGATTCTAAAGGCTTAAGATCAGGATCATATCCCCATTATAACTAATAATCACCAAGTGAAAGGTTCACATTCCAAGGGTCAGGCTTATATTGCTTCCAATAGTGAAGAAGGTCATTCTAATACACTATAATCTTATTAGTAGTAGGATCATATTCCTGTAGAACCTGACCATTGTCCATAAATTCCAGCATCGCACATAAACTTGGCTCATATTTTTTCACAAACCCAAAAGGTAGGTTGGTATATTCAAATCATGGTGTAGAATGAGACTCATTTCCTTAATCTAATGAATACCCATGTCTTTGTAGATGTTCGAGACACATCCTCAACACACCAGGGATCTATCACCTCATTAACCAATGCATAAGATGATCATTACTATTATAATCCCCATCATGGTAGTGTGTAGATTGATCAAAGGTTCTCTACTCCAAAAATACATTGTGGTAAACCTCTCTATGGTGATATCTCCCATGGAAAACCAAATCATCCATTTGACTAAACACATCAACATAGAGAGGTGTTCAAAACTCATATTCCTTTGTATAGATAGGTGCTCAAAACATTGGTTTCAACCACATATAGTTTCACATTCACTACCAGCATCACTCTATTCCAGCCTGCAAGTGACCCTATGAATCATCTTCTATGGTTTGGCTAGATGGATGTGTGTAACTCTGATGAATAGAATGTAAACATTGATATATGGAGAGTGTTATCTATATAAAAAATACCCACCATGTTTTTCCCTCTTTCAAATTTTGACTATTAGATCCCATATGTGATAGATAAGGAGTTCATGACTTGTATACATAAAAATATGTGGAAAATCACAATGATTAATGGCTATGTACCTAAATTATCTAGGATATGAGGCCCACCGTCAAACCATCAAGATACTTTACTATCAGCTAGACCTAGCTATTATCCTCATGGCCTAGGTTTCTAAACAGAAAAAGCATAGTGCAAATCTAAAACATGTTTTCCTCCATTGCATCACACATCCTTAGAAACTAACATCTAAATACGCATCATGCATATATATTATAGTATGGAGAATGTATGGGGTTCTAGACTTCACTACACCCCTAAAACAATAGAACTCCTTAGATATGGTGTCCTATAATGGTATAGCCTCCAGATAAATTTGTGGACTCTGTAATGCTCCGTCTAGTAGGACACTATAAAAAATGCATCCACTTCAACGATATTGAATAATAATGAATAGAAGAAGATGATTTACAAAAATTAATTGAACTAGGCCACTAAATGAAATTAGAGTTTTTTCCAGACATGGATTCCATGGTTTCAATCTACTCAATGGCATCCCATAGAAACAAACTCCTTTCGCAGTCTTCCCTTTCACCCTAATCCAATATGAGAACAACTATGACACATCAAACATGCTGTAGAAGTTCCTACCACTAATGTAATACATGAGCGAGCCCATCTCATTGAGCCAAGGAATATATACCATTGACTCCAACTTTCATTTCATTAATTTTTGGGATGGTTCATAATTTATCAGTGATTGTTGTGAACAAAACCCCGCCAATAGTGATGGGGGAATTCATTTCTCAATCTTCATCACCAAGCTCATCATCCCATGAGATAGTCTTGAGGAAATAAATTTTTGTTTCATATAAACCTCATACCACTGAGATGGTGTAATTTATATCTCAATTTTCATCCCTTGAGTCATAAAATCATCGATAAAAATTATTGGATCCTCAGCAATAGGATCAATCAATGCCAACAATGGCCCCCAACAGTCCATGTCTCATAGGGTTGGGGAAATTTCCATCATCGTCATCACCATATATAGAATTACTATTCTATAGGTTGGGACATAAATATCTATGGTCATATTTCCATATATTTCCCACACCAAAAGACATGCCTATATTATTCGAGGCCCTTTCAATAGTCATGGTCGAAAATTCCATTATGTTAATTTATCACGGTCGATATGGGAGAAGCATATAGAGAAGACAATCAATCCCCATTGGGGTCACAATCCAAAAAGTCCCAATATGGCCAAAGGATTGAGGAATGACATTAATACATGTAATGTAGAATAATTATATTGTATTGAAAGTAATAGGAACCCCAAAATTTTCTGATATATATCTATAAATGTTATCACTATTAACAAAATGAATAATGTGGACCAATATGTAGATGCATTAGGTCACAACGTAGAAAAAATATTCTGAGTGGAGGGTGATCTAGATACACCAAATGAGTATGCATGCACCAGGAATTAGAGAAGGATCCAAATATACCACCTTAAAATATTGATATGCCACCTCTCTGGTGGTACACATCTGAGGATATGGGGAATGTTGTGGATACATCCAAATCACCACCCAGAAGAGTTGAGGTTCCTATGACAGATGAACAATTTTCTCAAGATGATATTGATATTCAAAATCTCTTACAACTCAATGGGGAGATACTCAGGGGAGATATTCCTAATGGGTGTCTTCTTCAAGTATAGATGAATATTCTTCCTCCTATGACTGATCTTTCTACAAGAGAGGTATCTGAGTGTTATAAAATCTCCATATCTTGGAAGAATATTCATTTATTGGGGGAAAGCCTCTCCCTCTTTAAGGTGATCACTCATTCATGGAATGAGTTGAGAATTAGTGGGAGCAAAAAAAAAGGACACCTAACTAAGCCTCACCCACTCACTATTGATGGGATTCTAGTTAAATGGTTGTACTTCTAGAACTAATCAACATCATCAAGTCCCTGGTTACTCAAATGGATGCCATATAAAGATTAGATGCACCTATGAAGCCTAAAAAAAACCACATCCTGAATGAGTGGATGATACTTTTCATCCACCCAATTTCATAAATCATACCATCTCCTCCTTTAATAGTGTGGGAGATCATGAAAATAATCTCACCCACTTCTTATCCTGATATGTTCATGTGATGGGCCCTTGATTTTAACAGGAGGTGACCAAGATGATGTGGAGTCACATAATCTTGTACAGTCATCCTTCATTTGTTACAGTACTTTTCCAGCATGATCTATTGAATGATGATAAGACATTCACCATCGAATTCATGTCTTATTATGCTCCAAATTGAGGAAAATGTAAATTCTCTACTTGATGATCATTATGAAATATTAAAATAATAGGGTTTTGACGTTGTAGACAGATTAATATTTTTAACCTAATCACTTAGAATCACTTTATCATAGGTGAAATTACTGTAAATCAATTCATAAAATCTCTATGATGAGCTGAAAAAACCTATGATCTCGATGAAGTATAAATATGAGTTTCTTTAGATTACTAAAATAGAACAAAATCTAGAAGGAATCATTCAATGAACCCAATGGAAGTTGTGAATCATACCATTAACAAAAGGTCAAAGGATCATACAGGTAGAAACATCAGATTTTACTTATAAACAAAGGACACCTCCCATTCAAACAACTAGGTAGGTCCCAAACTACCCAATTCCCCTTGTTGAATATCAAAATCCACAAAATCTTCCTCCTTTGAAAGAAAAAATATACGAGGGTCACCCTATATTTGAGGAATGGATGAATAAAAAATAATCCTTCTAAAATGTAAAAGTGCCTTGTTAATTGATTAAATCCATGTAAAATAACATGCCCGACCATCCACATCCCTATAATTCCAAGGAGCTAACTATCACCGACTATCCCAACTACTTCCCATCTCATAGTAGATTGGGTCATAAGATCTGAGATTTCGTAGTATTCAATGAAACCCTTTAAATCACGGTCGATTCTGAATAGGATATGTTCGATAAATCCTCATAATATGCATATTTAATAACCTCCACCTTGTATGAATAAGAAGGTTATTGGATGAATTTTTCGGTTAGGCATGGGTAGAAGTTCAACAATTGTATGAATCAAAAGGGTGTTGATTAATAACATTCACCCTAAGAGAATACCTTCATATTAGTAAAATATATTGGTAATATAGGAAGGTTACATCTGATATGTCTCCCAAGAGTGGACATAACCACTAGAAATATAAAGAAATGTATGGGAAGAGTCATATTCTACTCTGATGCAAGCTCTAGCTCTTGAATATTTCTTCCCTATAACATCCCAAAAACGGGAACTACCCAACAAAATGAATCCATAATTTGAAAAAGATATCATATTCTGTTAATTCAATGATATACACTTGGAAGACCCATTCTCTAGTGATGATTATGCTTCTGAGTATGATTCCCCACACCTAAATGGGGAATAGGAGGGCACATGTGAAGGAATATATGATATAGGGGATAACATGAGTGTTGTCGGAACCAATATTTTTGTCACATACCCATATAGGAGATAAATGTAGCTTTGACTCATGGTAAAACACTCCATAATGTGAAATAGAGATAAAGAGGTTTCCTAGAATCCTCTAGTATTTGTCTTCTCCCAATCCTCAAAATGACAGCCTAGAAGTGGTGGGATCACTTGATCATCCCAGACATTGGGAAATACTAACACGTCATTTTCCATAAGAAAAAATGCTCCCTCATCCTCTACAATTTTACTATGCTTGTCTACCTCAAATGAATCATCTCGTGAGCCACATAATAGAGAGAACCCCGTATTTGGAAGCACTGAACTCTATAAAAAATAATGAAATTATTAAATATAGGGAGGTTTTATCATCTAATCTCTCAATGTTTTATTCTCTCCATCATTCAAAGGAACTCAAGGATGCAGTAATCAAATCCCTATAGAGCCTACAAAATTTTGGGTCGTAATTTGATGTAGTTGAATTCTATCGAGTGGAGAAAATTCCATCTGAATGAAATATTAAGATCTCATTCACAGAGAAGAATTAGTAAGATGACATATGGGGACACATTATGCCCCTATATGTTTTAGGTAGACTCAATAATTTCGTTACTCGAAGGGCTCACATTGCCGAAAAAATGGTAATAACCACATTCAAATTTAAACCCTCTAATATTATGGGTATATAAAATGGGAACTATCTCCCACAATGATGAAAATTCAAGGATATGAAAAGCATGAGAAGATACATCTTGAGATTATTAATCACAAAACTCAGTTTGGGGAGATCGCATCAACCAATATGTCAATGTTAATCCAGAAAGACACTACCTATAATTTTAACCATGGATGACCATGGATTCATAGCCATATAGTGATACCATCAACATTCTATCATTTTTTGAAATACCCAATCGTTGGAAATATTGAAACACTACCTAGTGAAAGTGACCACATTAAATAATGTGAATCCACATATTCTATGGTGTGTTTCTTCAAAATGGAATAAAAACAACAAATGGTGGATGATGATATATAGGTTGCAGCAAACAAAGGCTTGGGTACGACCCCTTTAAATCCATAGAAAATGTTTTTCATCAATTATGTTCTTCCCATAAATAGAGTTGAGCTAAAAGACATGGTCACAAATGTCCAAGCCCCTTCATTCGCGATCAAGATTTTAATATAAATCCATCTATGACATGTATTTTCAATGACACTCATCATGGGTGATGATGATGAATCTTGTTAGGGTCTCCTTTTCTGTGATAGTTTTAGATAATCCCATAGATTTCCAACCTTTTATGAATGTTCCTCCTTAAACTCATAGGTTAATACAGAGGATGATTGCCTTAGTAACACCCCTCATACATTGGAGGAAGGCGTCTCCCACACCACTAATGATCTCATGTATGAACATATGTGAATAGAAGAAGATTCATGACCTACATAGATTAGTTCTACCAAGACTTTCTAGGATAAAGAGATTTACATATTATTTATAAAGAAACAACAATATTTGTTTTCTTAGAACTATATATAAATTCCTAGACGAAGTCCAGATGTGGCTATGCATTATTTTGTCTTACCCAATGACCATAATGGTTCTGAGAAGACAACTAGGAGGATGCTCCACCCTCATGACACCAATGTAGAGGTGGGAGTTTCCAAATTTATCAAATTCAAATGGTCCGAGAAGTGAAATACCAAATATGGATTTCTAATATAATCCATGTTATGAAAAATAATTGGAATATAATGGTATGAATCGATTTTAGAGAGCATAATTGACATTTTCTAAATGAATAATTCCTATTCCGATCACAAAACGCTTGATCATTGCAACAGCTGTAATCTAAGCACATTCCTTTCTGGATGGGTATGTCGGGTACATTAAGATAATGATAGCCCATGAAGATTAGAAATACATTACCTTCAAAGAACCACATGGGTTTATTTCCTATCAAGATGCTTCCCTTGTCTTTAATAATCTGGGCATGCAAATCAATGAAACTTGTATTATATCAATAATCCCTTATTTTAAGGAATATACAAATGATATATTGATGAAATTTTGGCCAAAATTCAAAAGTGGTGTGATCAATTAATGGATCTTCAAATAGACTTTAACAGGCTGGAAAACATAGTCTAATGATTATTCCACTAAAATTTACCTTTTGGGGTAACATCAGGGATGTTTTTTGGGTTTTTGGTATGCCACCATCTAATCGGGGTTGATCCAGAAAGGATTGGTTCTACTGTATAAATTTCACCCCTCAGAATCGCAAAGGACTGAGGGGGGTCCTTATGAACCTCACTTATATTTAGTATTTCGTAGCCATCTTGGCTGGAAAATCTCTCCCCTTCACTATGATAATTCGGAATGTAATCACCTATCAATGGGATGAGTACTGCTAAGAAGTCTTTGATATTATAAAGTAGTTTATGTTGAACCCACATGTCATGATGCCTCCAGTAGAAGGTAGGCCCCTAATATTGTATGTGGACACCATAGAACACTCACACCACACCCTCTGGGAAAGAAAGATCAATGAAAGTAGTTTGAAAAGTATTTACTAACTCATCTTAACCATTCTTACTGCTGGGACATTATACTATGATATCAGGAAGAAATTCCTCACACTTATATTTGAAATGTAAATGTTAAGGCATTACATGCATCATAAAGAAGTCCACATAGTAACTCGTATTGATCTTATCAAGTACAAACAATTTATCTCCATACTGAATTGGAATTTGGCTTGATGGGTGGTCATTCTGAAACAATTCAATATTCAATTCATATCATAGAAATCAGTAAAAGGGTAATACCTAGAAAATTTCTTTCCAGGATACCCTACTCTTGAAAGAACCTCAGTTGGATTTAAAGAACCAGATGTAGTGGTTTTTTATTCCCATGAAAGTAACTAAATAATGGAGATGTATTTTTATAGTGCATCCCGAAGTCTTATCATGAAGATACTGGAAACCCCGAGGCTTAATCGTGTAAATATTTGGATAGTGTTTTTTCTCTATATGAAGAAACATGTCCCAAATCGTTCTCAATGTCTAATGGTGTCATGAAAAGTGAGGAAGAATACCAAGACCTCGTTGCTAGCATGGAATTCACTCTATAGATTCAAATAGTGTCCATGACAACCAAATGTGTTTCAAAGATAGGGATAAAGGGGATAAATGGTGAATATTCCATCAAAAATAAAGAATTATCCCATCTTAGTGGCTATGTCAGGGAACTAATGGAAGAGATCCCCTTCCATCCTTCATTACATACTATTTCCTAATAAAATAATTCTCATGAAAACACAATGGATAATGAATCCACAATCATCATTGACCTTGTTCAAAAGGAAGTAATATTTTGTATTAAACATTGGAGAATGTTTTCATCCATCACCATTTTTTAAATAGAAGTAAATCAACTAGGTCAACAGCAGCCCAGATTGTGATGAATCGATGTCCACTCTAGGATGGATGGGATCCATATTTTATTATCTCTGAAAGTGTTATATCATGATATATCATGATTGGGGTGAACACATTTGATTGCAATACATGAATGTTTCCCTGTGGGATAGTACAAATTACATAAAACACTCTATAGTTGAGACTTACCCTAAATCCTCCTCATATTTTTAGAAAAATGATATATTCCAACAATCATGGAGGAGTTATATGTAGGCTCTTATGGAGCTCATCATTCCAGTAAGAGTTCGTCCCACCAGATCAGGAGTTTGGTTTACAGTTTGCAACCCATGATACATGACTATATTGAATTCACTAGGTAATGTCATGATTGGAAGATCCTTTAACGCATGATCTATAAAACTCAAAAATTTATAAATACATCCAAATATTTCTGGCCCTTCACCATGTGGGGGAATGGATTTTGTGGGGACAGATCCACCAGTGACATATAAGCAGTTCATGTACATCATTACTACTAATGAATTCATATCCAAATTGGATGAGGAAGTACCCCTCAATGAACTAAAGATGAAGTAAATTATCAACATCATAATGTCACGTATCATCACCAGGTTCTAAGTCCCCCACATGATACTGAAATCAACAACACTATCGTATGTCCTACAGAGTTGAAGAAATGATACCATGAGTACAAAATCAAGTCCAATAACTCTTCCCAGTATCATGTAGTGGAAAATAGACTAATAGTGGCTTTTAATAATATTATTTCAAATATAATTTGGAAGATGGTGAATTAAAAAATATGTCATAATCAGACAAAAGTCTCCATGATTTATTGTCATACTATACCACCAAACTTAATACTACACATGTAATGTTGTATTCATTAATATACAGGGTCGATGCAATATTCCCTATAGAAGGTCGTCAGCCTTCTCTTTGAAGATCCATTTTTGGATAACAATAAAATGATGAAAAATAAAAAAAATTGTTGTATGAGTTGGAAAATCATGATGAAAGTAGGTTGCACACCTTGAACTACCTCACAGTCCCTTTGAATCAGATCTCACAGTCCATAAATAAAAAGTCCCACATCTATTCATTCTTCCAAAGAGAATATCTATTTTCTCTCACGACCACAATGAATCTATTCATGAAGCATCTAAAGTTGTAACCCAAATGGGAGAGAATTTATATCATACATATGTTCTATCACAATGAAGATTACACCCAAACCATGATGGATAGGGACCATGTTGCACCCCCACCAATGAATTATTTCTCATAAAATACATTACCTAGCTATCATTAGGCATCTATCAAACTAGGAACATAACGTTAAACTATAAATAACATTATCTCTTAGCTATAATACTTTAAACTACACAACATTCATCATTCTATCCATAATTTGTTATACTATATGGAACACATCCTAGTTTCAAGATGTAAAATTTTCCACGTATGTCCTATTCACATTATGTTAAATAGTATGAGATAGGGCTAGGAAGAATAAAAAGAAACATTACATTTCCTCTTCTTCTTACAAAATGATGATAAATTTCAGGGAAGAAGTCCTCATCGCATTAAATTAAACTTCATATGAGCCATCAACTCACCAATAATGCACCAAACACGAGCCATATCTATATAAGCAAAAGAAACAGTACCCATGTTCATAAATATGAGTCAGGCTTATATAGGGATATCATGTACAAGAACTATGTGTGGCTTGATTCTATCATCACATGAAATATATTGATGCCCAAACACCCATTCTCGATCCCAACCACATAATATCTCTTACTCACAATGTGTGACAAACATACATTCCACATTCCATTAAACTGTATCGATGATGTCCTATATGTATGACATTATACTACCCTGGTTTCAAGAACTATGTACTTATTTAATCTCATTAAAATTTTAAATTTATGGATGTGACAATCCTATATATTTTTTTATCCTGATTATTAGTCTAAAATAGTATTTTCCATTCCTTGAAATATCTACTCATTGTGAGAATGCACTTAATTGTTCTATGATTCTCACAATGAGCATGGATCATGAGGGATTCAAACATTTGAAAATGATTCCATGCGTGACCAAGACATATCAGTTCAAGACATGGATATCATGTTCCTGGTTGAAATATAATAAAATCTACACTAATCATCCTCAACACAAAACATAAAACTACATGGATCCTCAAAAATCCTCTTAATTAACTTATAATCACCTGTGGCCTTACCGCATGATGTAAAATTACATAGATAATGTCATTTTTTCATGAAATTTAACTACACAGATGTCTATGACTATAAAAGGATTGATTTTCATTCTAATGAGTAACATAGGGGTTCCTATATCCTTTATCATGGTTCATCGACCACATGGTACAAAATTCCCATGTCCATTCACTGATTTCCCCCACATTATCAAGGACCTTTTCCAACCCTGGATTC
Organism: Viscum album; assembly: GCA_963277665.1. NCBI lineage: Eukaryota > Viridiplantae > Streptophyta > Magnoliopsida > Santalales > Viscaceae > Viscum > Viscum album. Next base: position 1,831,295,550 of record OY728165.1, read on the forward strand.
CAAAACTAAGAATAGCTCACATAAGCATAGGATTTCATTTAATGGGTATCCCCACATGGTCATGGAATTTTAGTTCAAGGAAGGGTTATTGTGAATCATCACTGCATGATGTTAAATTACATGGTTAATACCCTAGTTTCACTAAATTAAATATCATTTCATTAGGATTATGTGTGGATTGATTCTTATCGCCTCAGGATACATACCAACCCTTAGATATCTAATCTCGGGAGAATCTATAATAATCAATTGGATAAATTACCTCTTATGCATTTTGGTTAGACCTTTATAGAGTGATTCCAATTCAAGAACTATGTGTGTCCTAATTATGGTCCTCATGGCACACAATGTGAATCCTGGATCTTAGATCCTTGGGTCTAGCTGAGAAAAAACAAAATTTCCTCCCACCCATGTGTGCATGTCAGAATTTCACAAGGAAAATCCACCAACTGTATTGGGGATGAGTCATACAAGCTAATTTCATATACATATGAGTCAAATATATATATGGACAACTGTTTCACATAATATATCTTGAAAATTTTTTGTGTCATTTCCCTTGTCATTACCTATTGACACTAAACTATAATGAAACAAAATTCCTTACCACAAGACATTAAAATGCAAGGAAAATGTCTTTTTCAAAATAAATTGAAACTGCATGACAAATACACCTATACTACACAATTATTAAAGGTTTAGAACATTGACCATCATCATCCCTTGTCAATGGAACATGAAAACCTAACCCTAGTCAACAAGACTATGAGGTGATTCCATCATCATTCGAACACCTCAATCCAGAAATCAAACTTTATGTATTTAGTGTATTTGGATCCCACAACCTTTTCTTGGACCTTGGAAAGGAAATGGGATCTCTCTTCATGGCCATGATATTGATGCATAATAGCTCCAGAATTAATATATTAACCTCTTATCTCTATTATAAGGGCTCTATTCCTTGTGATCCTTACATCATTATTCAAATACTTAGCACCACAGTGTGATCTAGGTCATCCTAGGAATGATTGTCCCATATAATTAATCATGAACCAGGAACCAGGATCCTTTGTTTACAACACTCTATTCTCCGACTCAGAAGGATTTTGGAGTACTCTTGACATTGTGAATCATAATTGGTATCTTACAGAATATGACTTCATGTTAAGGCCATGTACATCACACAAAAAAATTTCCTAAACTTTGGTCAAAGTTTAATGACCTTAAACTCTATCAAAAAATGGTCTAAATCATATGAATATAAACTTCAAGTAAAAGAGACTCAAAACATGTTAGGTTGAAATCCCTAAAATTGTGGCCTATGAAAAAATCCATGTCTTCGCTCCCTGAACACATCATCTTTAGTGTTTAATAAAAAGTAAGTTCATAAATAGATAATTAATAAATCTCATACGGACTACTTTGTATCCCTAGTAGAAGCCAGAAATATGCTTAATGGGAACCCTGTTTTAGAGAAAAGTTAATATAATAATTTCTCACATCTTCTTTCTATGATAATATATTATTTATGTGCTGACACAACTTTTGGTGGGATATAACCCTTCTTGGATATTACATTTTCCACAAATCACATTTCATTATTTTAGTAACTCGGATAATCTTAAACCTTCCATGGACCATAAGAAAGGATACATGGATTCACGGGACCTTTTTTATAATTATACATGTATACTTATGGCTCTTAAATATCTTCTATGGGTATTCAACCACGGGTGTCACTCTACAAAAAGGGAATTCTAGGCCTTGTAAGCCTAGATTTCACAACAATAGAACTCAACAATCACTTTGTTCTATGCCATTCACAGTAGGATTATCCAATATAATTCTCTAAAACTAAGATCATTAGACCATAATTTAAAATCTATGTACCATACTATCCAATCGTATTCAACATATTTTATATTAATTCAACATGATTTGAACCCTTTATAAATGTAGAAATGAAACACTCCATTCTTAAACCATTTATGTCCCACACCTCATTATTGGAAACCACTGAACATAGGTCTTGAGCATTATAAGTAAGGGTTGAACTAATCTAGGGTGCAAGAACCCTTCCAGGATAGCATTCCCTTCATACACAACCTCGTGATCTAGATGCCTAAGTATTTATAAATCATTCATGTCCATTGGAAAAGGGAGTGTAAAAAAATATTTGACAATGTTAAAGATGCATAACGGCTTTGACATACCAATCAATATCATATCCCCCTTGTGGGAAAAGAGCCCCAATCCTCGTTTTCCTTAGAAACACCGTAGAAGATCTTGGAACCTCTGGGTGTTATGCGTCATCCCTAGAATGACTTACACATCCCACACTCACTGAATAAAATGGATGGGTTAAGAATTACATGACCGATGTTCCAACTATCCATGTGAACCCTACATTCCTTGTATTTGTCCCGCGACCAATATTACCCCCATAAATTATCCATGGACCTTGGAGAAGTGAGGATACATCTCTTCTTGTCCATGATATTGACACATAAGGGCTTCGACCTTCCAATCAGTAGCACCTTCCCAAATCACTATGATATAAGTTCATGGAGAAAAGTCCCTAAACTACAACAGTATAATCTCTAAGCTAAAAGAACCTAAAAAATTGTGAAACAAGTTATGGTCCAAAATACCCTAACCTACAGTGATAGAAGGTCTAATCAAAATTAACTTAAACTGAATCAAATCATTAATATTGTCATATATAATGGATAATATTATAATACCCACTTCATAGACTTGAAAAAATTCAAGATATGATATCCAATCTTATCAACACTAGAAAAATATAGAACACTCTACCTCTATGACATATATACTACCCAATTATCCTTTATTGAAATAGGTTATCTCAAGATAACTAGAGAAGATACCTCAATGAGGAACCTCATTATTTGTGGGAATTCATGGGCACTTAAAAAATGATAATAGGTTAGAATTATAACATTCAAATCAAGGAATTTCGGTTTACGTGATATTATGCAATGAATCAGTATCAATGATGATTCATACAACATCAGAAAAATGAAATAACATGAACTTCATCAATAAAGGATGACTAGATAGAATCATATAAAGTTCAAAAAAGGAATTCATTGATATAATATTGAAGGATGAATATTTAGATATTAGACTTTATCCCATGAATATACAATAGAAGGGGGAATTTCAAAATTATAACTCCATCAAAGGATGTTCTCAGAGGTGTCCTTGAGTTTTGTAAGCCTATACTCTAGAGACGTAACCTTTTGGTATAGTTGATCAACAGGTTTTTTTCTAACTCTATTCTTCAATCCAACTCCTCAACAGAAAGATCCCACAATGTGGTCACGAAATAGGGGTAGGGTGCAAGAGATCTGAAGGATGGAAGTTTATGAATGAACCTCCCTCAGATCCACTTTTTAAAGGGCATCTGATAGAATTAAAAACAGCTCATAGAAGTCCAAGAATCACTCTTCATACCAATTGGTGATAGTGAAAAGACGCAACTATGCATTTACATTCCTCATAATAGATCCTTTAACCCATTTGAAATATCTCAAGAGGGGTAATTTGATAACACCTGTAAAATGAGCATCAGAAAATCCACAAGAAAGGAATACTTGAATATGTGTAAATTTTTCCCTCCAAAAAAAGGAAGAAAATGTATCTAATACTCACGTATCATAAAATATTACAATAGTCAAATGATCGAGAGACCTTCATAAGGTCTTCCAAAGGATCCATATGCCACACATAACCTACATATAATCCAAAGAAGCCCCTTTGAAAAGTCCTTATACATTATAAAAAGAAATCCCATACAATTGATCTTCATGGAGAGGTTCCAAATGAGAGACTTGGAGTCACATGACATGTCAATTAGAAGACACCTGATAAAACATCCAAAAATCCATTTAAAATAAGAGGAAAGTATCCAAAACATGGGATCCTCTTGTGGTTGTAAATATAGTGTGAGGTGCCCGGCTGGTTCTCAATGGAACCACAGGATAGGGAAGACATGTCTTCTTATCTTACGTAAGCATCCCGACATGTCACACACACCCTAAAAAGGGTCTTGGACATTCCCAAGAGGACTTTCACTCTGACTCCAACTCTAAGTACAAATAAAAGGGTTCTTCCAAGATAATTCTTGTCAATCACCATAAGACCCTTTGTCTGTCACAAGACATATCACATGCTGATAGAATTATGGGTATCGACAAAACTCAATAAAACTTGTGAGATCACAAAACATTAAAAAAAATTTGAATAAAGAGAGGGAATGTGTGGAGCCTCTTGCAGTCATAAATATCATGTGATGTTCCCCGTGCGGTTTTTTAGATACCACTACCTGATTTAGACATGTCCACTGTAACATCCCGAGATTTTATGAAAAATATTCTTTTTTATTTCACTAATGTCTTGTGTTGTACGCTACACCAAAAGGAGCTTGCACAACACGCATCCTTGACTTTCCTTGCATTACACGCAATCGCAACCTTCCTCGATAGCGTGTGTGGTACGTAATCCTGAGTTTCACGAAACAATATTATTAAAACTAGCCGTTATGAATAGTAATAACCACTTTTTAAATTTTAGAAATTTTAACTCTCAAAATGGACTTCATTTTTGGATTCGGAGTATCGAATTTAGCCTAAGGTGAAATTTTGGTACTTTTCGGATAACTTTCATATTCTAATGAATAGTGAAAATTACTAAATTTTAATTAAAAACAACTTTTTAAATGGAAATAATTAATAGTTATAAATTATTAATTTGAGTGGTTTTAAAGTATATTTAGAATATATTTTTACAATTTAATACAATGTTGGTCATTGGATGTAATTTCACATTTAAACTAGACATAAACAAGTGTCAATCTTTTGATAGATATTTTTTCTTAAAAACACGCTATTTGTTTTAACAGCGGGATTTAATTATAAAATTAATTAATGCAACTTTTATGTTATGAATTTGGTAAAATAGACTTCATTTTTGAATTCGGAATATGAAATATAGCTTGGGATGAAATTTTGGCATTGTTCTGAAAAACATCAATTTTTGATGAATAGTGAAACTACTAAGTGGTAGGTTAAAAACTGAATTTTGCATAAAACTTAATTTTACCGCTTCTGTGAATGGAATTTCAAAAATCCGAGAGACACGGTTAATATCAAGGACTAAAATGTGGTTCAATGAGATGATAATAATTTTTTGGTGAATAGTAACTTTTTACTATTTTTACCGCGGTTAATAGTAAATAGGGTAACTAAGGGTAAATATGATATTAATATTACCCTAACACATGTCCTAATTCTATTGGAAAAATGTAATTCGACCAAAAACAAACTTAGGAATAAAATATGACCATTTAGGCCCACTTGGATTAGATTAGGACATTTATTATTAATTTATTTAAAGAAGGGTTAAAATACTTAAAATCAAAGTTTAATAAGTAAATCATTTTTAATATAGAGTTATACATAAGATAAATTCGATTGTAAATATTCATTGGAAAGCTAAAAATATTTCCTACATGATGGTATTTTATTTGTAATTTTTAGGCATCAAATAATTTAATTTAATTATGACACAAAGATGATGGAGTAATTATCTTATTAATGAAATATTGACAAAATTGATAATATAAATACCAAAATAAATGTAATTTGAGACTTTTTATGAATTCCACTAATTTTATAGGTTACTATGATATATTAGTATTGATTTAATCAACTTGGTTCGAACATATAATTCTGTTATGACTTTCACAAAAATCATATATCAAATAGTGTCAAAATTGACACAAAATAGTTTTTAAATCAAATATTATATTATTAATTGTTATTTTATTCCTCAAAATCTAAGGTTCGGCCATATGACTTAGATAAGGATATATATATTAATAATAAACAATTTGGGGTTCGTTTGGCATGTTATAATAAGTGTATTAACCATATAGTGAAAGAAAACAAAAAGACACGGTAAAAGTTAAATTAATTAACTTAGAGTTAAATCTAATTGATAAGGTTAAAATAATACCCTAAACTTGTCTAAATCCTATTGGTTGATAGAATTTCGACCCATACCCACTTTAGCTTCGAAATAAGACCCTTTGGAACCATTATAAACCGATTTTGACTTTAATATAAAATAATATTTTGAGATATTCCTAAGGTGCCCCTCTCCTCCCCTATAAAAGGACACCTCCTCCCCCTCCTCCTCACACCAATTTGAGCACTCAAGCTTGGCAAACCCCTGCCAATTTCTCCTCTACACTTCCCTAGAAACATCCTAGAGGTTCTGGTCTTCCTCAAAGACCATTTTTAGTGCCCTAAGAAGAGATCTCAAAGAGGCACTTCAAAGAAGAGGTAATTACCGTTACCAATTCTTTCATCTTTATTTCTTCTTCCACTTCTTCTTCTTAGGTTGTTTCATTATGAAGTAATAACATCAGTATCACTCATATACTGATATGTTATTATAAGTATGAAACAACCCTATTTCACCATCTATCCATCCTACGGAAAAAGAAATCGCCGCGCGTGCGTACGTACGGAATACCGTCTCCACGCCGTGGTGTAATCTATTTTCCACCACCACCTTACATGGATGAGTATAATGGTGTAAAGAATAACTATAAATAGTTATTACAACATCATATTGATTCTGATATATTGTATAATTCACTCCAATTCAATTCAATATTTATAGAAATGATATCATCGCTCGTGCGTACGTACGGACTACCGTCTCCACGACGCGATGAGATTCATTCTCCATGTTAACCATTTAAGAATGATTATAATGTATATATAAGAAATAATAATGAAATATATGACATTATAAAGCTACTGGATTTATGTATATATATACATATGTATTTCATCTACTTACTTCCATTTCAAGACAATAAGGAAAGAAAAACAGCGTTCATGCGTACGTACGGACTACCGTCTCCATGAACGGTGTTTTTTCATTTTATTTATCTATCTATTATATATATATATATACTGAATATATATGATATATAAATCATATTTTATATTCTGGAAGTAAGTAAATCATGATATAAGTAATAATGATGTCAAGAACAACAAGTCAAAACACCTAAGATAAATGAAACGATTTTACCCAAAATGCTTCTTTAACATGGAATTTACAAAAGAACAGGTAATATAATGTCATAAGTGAACCATATATGATATCATAACAATGAATATGATTCTGTAATAAGTCAATGACATTATTTAAATCATTATACAGGAGGTTCGGACACATACGAAGCAAATCGGACCTAAGGTAAGGGAAATATCACAATCTCACTTTTTATCCGAGATTGTTTATACTTTAGTATTTACTGGGGTGTATTTTATCATCCACATCCATGTTTCCTGAATATGTAATATTATTTCCATCCACCTACAAATGTTTAAATCCTATTTTACCCTTCGGTGAGTTTTTAGTAAAGAATATGAAAGGAATCTTTTGTCGTTTTTCGTATGAGGTACTTTTTGACTTTTCAGACAAAAGTACGAAGAATGTTTTATTCAACTTATACGGCAAGAATGGATTTTTAAAACATTATTTCCAAGAAGATTCCTTTACAATTTTTCAAGTTTATTTTTAATAAAATTCTTTTATTTTAAAGTCATATGACATGTTAAGAAAGGAAAAATGTTTTTGAAGAAGAAATGATATTTTCCTCAAGAATGGAGTTCAAGTGTTTTATCAAAATTATTTTCCATCTAAGATAATAAAGGGTTCTGTTTCTATCGATATTTTTACATTGATTTGACTATGTTGTGATGGAATTATGTTTATGAATTCCTTTATCTTATATGAATGGTTTTGTGATGTCTTGTTGTTTTAAGAATCCCATTTTTATTACATGGGTTATGCAATGATGTATGATTTATGATTTTGTGGCACACATAAGAAAGGATTCATTAAGATATGGGTGGGACCTATATCTCCCTCCAATGCATTGGGTAATGATTTTATATCTCATGAGATAGACATGGCTGGAATGGTAGGTTATACCGGTTCAGTGAAACAGGACTGAAACGAGGATTACTCGATTCAGAAAGGGACTTTGTCCACTAAGATAGTCTTGGCAATGAGTCTTGACTAACAAGAAATGATTCTCTATGATTATGTGTGTATGCCACAATGAGTAATGTTTTAAGTTATGATTTCTTTTCACTACTATGATTTATCCTATGTTATGAAATTATGCTCTCTTTTGCAGGTTAAGATTTCCAAAAATGTTATGTTCTTATGAAAATTATGTGATTGATATTTCCTTTGTTTACCCTTACTGAGCATTTGAGCTCACCCTTTTATGTTTTCTTTTCCCCAGGATATAAAGAAAGGTTTTAGGTAAAAAAAGGGGAAGATCTTTATGGGAGATATTGAGGATCTTTCACCACGTTTAGAAGATTACGATCCGAGTTTCCAAAGACACTAAACTATTACGATCCTTGTGTGTGTGTTTTTGTTATGTACTAAGTATTCCGCAAAAGTAATGTAATGTCCATGTACGTCAAGATACGGGTCTCTACAGTTGGTATCAGAGGAAAGGTTTAGTCAACCTTTGGAAACTAGGATGCGAGAACTTTAGTGAGATCCCTAGAGATATTTCTAAGGTCTGTCTAGAGATGTCTCTAAGGTTAAGTATGCGTATAGGTTATAGTACTAGAATTACGCTAACGATCATCGAATTAAACCTAAGATGTTAGATATTGAAGTTACTCCCCCTTTATTATGATTTTTTCCTCTCACACTATTCTTTTGGGTTTTAGAAAATGGCTGGAAACAAGATGATTCACGATAATGGAGGATATGATGGACAATGGAATGATATTCTTCATAATGAAATGGGATTTGGAAGTCCAAACATCATTATTATGCCGAATCAGCAATCTCATAATATGATCAATAATGTAAAATTTGGTAAGTTTCCTGACTCGGCTAATAAGAGAAAGATGGAGTTTCATGATGATCATAGAGGAAAGAAAGTTCAATTTCCCCTATGTAAATCATGTGGGAAGAGGCATCAAAGAGAATGTTTCAAAGGAACTGGAAGATGCTTTGGGTGTGGAAAAGAAGGACACAAAGCAAGTAAATGCAAAGGAAAAGGTTCAGTTAACAACATGGATGAGGATAATGGTATTGCTACGACATCAACAATGGTTAAATGTTTTAAATGTGGAATGTACGAGCATTATGCAAACCAATGCCCTAAGGGAAAGTCTCATGAAGATAATCAGTATGGTCGTATGGGAAGTATTTATGTGGATGATGATGAAGAGACTACAAATGATATGTGAGATGAAAGAATTGTTGAAGCTCGGTCAATGGTTTAAGAATGTAGTGGAATTATTACATGTTTATCATGTGTAATGTTGTATAAGTAATCTCATGGCACTATGGAATAAAGAGACATGTAAGGATTGTTACATTGTTGTCTGATTAATGTTACCAGTATCCATGAAAGGTTATTCAGATATTTTTGGAATGTAGATGATATGCGCATAATGAAGGGATAAGGAGAAAATAAAATGTTTGATAGTATTCATGAGCTCATGACTGATATAAGGAGAAGGTTATATCATGGTTTGAGTATATAGAATTTTTGGATTTTGGTATGTGGAAAGAGTTAACTTTTGACAGAATTCATGTTTTCACTAAGGTTTAATGGGTATTCATATGTTTCAAGAGAATACATCATTAAACTATTCACATGATTGGAATGTGACCAACAAGATATATGGGGGATAAATGATGGTATTGACATTCTTGGTTGGCGACATTTCAAGTAATCATTTTCTTTATACTATGAGCTTGGACCGAAGTATTTTAGATAAGCCTAAAGATTGTAATGGATTATGTTAACCATAAGTTAGTATTGTTTAATTATAGAACTTTTTTTGATGTTATTTATGTGATGTTATAGTAATGTAGTTTTAGAAAAAGGACAACCTGCAGGACGGGCGACAGCCCATCGCTTCGGACAAGGATGTGGGAATCGAACCCACAACCGAAGTGCGACTGGCCTTTATCGCCTACCACTGACCTACAGGAAGTCCCTGTTTAGTAGAAAACTAGTTTTATTATATTAAGCAGTATGATATGTGAAGTATAAGTTCATTTTAGGAACCATATATGATTAATCTCACTATAGATCGACTTATGTATATAATTTTTGCTAACCTTTTGTTTGAGACAGATGGAATGACCCGTCATTCTATCACATGATCTGCTAACACTTCACGAATAACAAATTCAACTTCATTTATTTAAGAGATGAAGTGGAAATTGTTCAAGGAATGAACAACAGTGAGATTGTACCAAAATAAAGAAAGTATTTATTCTAATTCAAATTTTCAACTTTAGGGAAATGATCTTGAAAACCAAAAATGTTGTCCTAGTGATCTTATACCTGATGAATCAGATGGTACCTTAGATCGTCACAAATTTATGGATTTGTGATTGTTGGATTTTCCATAGCCATGTCTTCTACCACTCTCCATCAGAACATGACGGTTAGATTTCTCTTCCATATCCATATTTTCACCTATGTGGAAACCCAGTGATTAGTTTATTTGGGTAATCGTTACATTTCATACTTTAGTTTTTAAAGCCAAGTTTTGGTATTCCCTTTTACGATGTGGGTTTCTATTAAAGAAACTTTCGAGTAGTAAACCATTTATAACCCCGACGAATTTCGAGGGCGAAATTCATTTTAAGGGGGGTAGAATGTAACATCCCGAGATTTTATGAAAAATATTCTTTTTTATTTCACTAATGTCTTGTGTTGTACGCTACACCAAAAGGAGCTTGCACAACACGCATCCTTGACTTTCCTTGCATTACACGCAATCGCAACCTTCCTCGATAGCGTGTGTGGTACGTAATCCTGAGTTTCACGAAACAATATTATTAAAACTAGCCGTTATGAATAGTAATAACCACTTTTTAAATTTTAGAAATTTTAACTCTCAAAATGGACTTCATTTTTGGATTCGGAGTATCGAATTTAGCCTAAGGTGAAATTTTGGTACTTTTCGGATAACTTTCATATTCTAATGAATAGTGAAAATTACTAAATTTTAATTAAAAACAACTTTTTAAATGGAAATAATTAATAGTTATAAATTATTAATTTGAGTGGTTTTAAAGTATATTTAGAATATATTTTTACAATTTAATACAATGTTGGTCATTGGATGTAATTTCACATTTAAACTAGACATAAACAAGTGTCAATCTTTTGATAGATATTTTTTCTTAAAAACACGCTATTTGTTTTAACAGTGGGATTTAATTATAAAATTAATTAATGAAACTTTTATGTTATGAATTTGGTAAAATAGACTTCATTTTTGAATTCGGAATATGAAATATAGCTTGGGATGAAATTTTGGCATTGTTCTGAAAAACATCAATTTTTGATGAATAGTGAAACTACTAAGTGGTAGGTTAAAAACTGAATTTTGCATAAAACTTAATTTTACCGCTTCTGTGAATGGAATTTCAAAAATCCGAGAGACACGGTTAATATCAAGGACTAAAATGTGGTTCAATGAGATGATAATAATTTTTTGGTGAATAGTAACTTTTTACTATTTTTACCGCGGTTAATAGTAAATAGGGTAACTAAGGGTAAATATGATATTAATATTACCCTAACACATGTCCTAATTCTATTGGAAAAATGTAATTCGACCAAAAACAAACTTAGGAATAAAATATGACCATTTAGGCCCACTTGGATTAGATTAGGACATTTATTATTAATTTATTTAAAGAAGGGTTAAAATAGTTAAAATCAAAGTTTAATAAGTAAATCATTTTTAATATAGAGTTATACATAAGATAAATTCGATTGTAAATATTCATTGGAAAGCTAAAAATATTTCCTACATTATGGTATTTTATTTTTAATTTTTAGGCATCAAATAATTTAATTTAATTATGACACAAAGATGATGCAGTAATTATCTTATTAATGAAATATTGACAAAATTGATAATATAAATACCAAAATAAATGTAATTTGAGACTTTTTATGAATTCCACTAATTTTATAGGTTACTATGATATATTAGTATTGATTTAATCAACTTGGTTCGAACATATAATTCTGTTATGACTTTCACAAAAATCATATATCAAATAGTGTCAAAATTGACACAAAATAGTTTTTAAATCAAATATTATATTATTAATTGTTATATTATTCCTAAAAATCTAAGGTTCGGCCAAATGACTTAGATAAGGATATATATATTAATAATAAACAATTTGGGGTTCGTTTGGCATGTTATAATAAGTGTATTAACCATATAGTGAAAGAAAACAAAAAGACACGGTAAAAGTTAAATTAATTAACTTAGAGTTAAATCTAATTGATAAGGTTAAAATAATACCCTAAACTTGTCTAAATCCTATTGGTTGATAGGATTTCGACCCATACCCACTTTAGCTTCGAAATAAGACCCTTTGGAACCATTATAAACCGATTTTGACTTTAATATAAAATAATATTTTGAGATATTCCTAAGGTACCCCTCTCCTCCCCTATAAAAGGACACATCCTCCCCCTCCTCCTCACACCAATTTGAGCACTCAAGCTCGGCAAACCCCTGCCAATTTCTCCTATACACTTCCCTAGAAACATCCTAGAGGTTCTGGTCTTCCTCAAAGACCATTTTTAGTGCCCTAAGAAGAGGTCTCAAAGAGGCACTTCAAAGAAGAGGTAATTACCGTTACCAATTCTTTCATCTTTATTTCTTCTTCCACTTCTTCTTCTTAGGTTGTTTCATTATGAAGTAATAACATCAGTATCACTCATATACTGATATGTTATTATAAGTATGAAACAACCCTATTTCACCATCTATCCATCCTACGGAAAAAGAAATCGCCGCGCGTGCGTACGTACGGAATACCGTCTCCACGCCGTGGTGTAATCTATTTTCCACCACCACCTTACATGGATGGGTATAATGGTGTAAAGAATAACTATAAATAGTTATTACAACATCATATTGATTCTGATATATTGTATAATCCACTCCAATTCAATTCAATATTTATAGAAATGATATCATCGCTCGTGCGTACGTACGGACTACCGTCTCCACGACGCGATGAGATTCATTCTCCATGTTAACCATTTAAGAATGATTATAATGTATATATAAGAAATAATAATGAAATATATGACATTATAAAGCTACTGGATTTATGTATATATATACATATGTATTTCATCTACTTACTTCCATTTCAAGACAATAAGGAAAGAAAAACAGCGTTCATGCGTACGTACGGACTACCGTCTCCATGAACGGTGTTTTTTCATTTTATTTATCTATCTATTATATATATATATATACTGAATATATATGATATATAAATCATATTTTATATTCTGGAAGTAAGTAAATCATGATATAAGTAATAATGATGTCAAGAACAACATGTCAAAACACCTAAGATAAATGAAACGATTTTACCCAAAATGCTTCTTTAACATGGAATTTACAAAAGAACAGGTAATATAATGTCATAAGTGAACCATATATGATATCATAACAATGAATATGATTCTGTAATAAGTCAATGACATTATTTAAATCATTATACAGGAGGTTCGGACACATACGAAGCAAATCGGACCTAAGGTAAGGGAAATATCACAATCTCACTTTTTATCCGAGATTGTTTATACTTTAGTATTTACTGGGGTGTATTTTATCATCCACATCCATGTTTCCTGAATATGTAATATTATTTCCATCCACCTACAAATGTTTAAATCCTATTTTACCCTTCGGTGAGTTTTTAGTAAAGAATATGAAAGGAATCTTTTGTCGTTTTTCGTATGAGGTACTTTTTGACTTTTCAGACAAAAGTACGAAGAATGTTTTATTCAACTTATACGGAAAGAATGGATTTTTAAAACATTATTTCCAAGAAGATTCCTTTACAATTTTTCAAGTTTATTTTTAATAAAATTCTTTTATTTTAAAGTCATATGACATGTTAAGAAAGGAAAAATGTTTTTGAAGAAGAAATGATATTTTCCTCAAGAATGGAGTTCAAGTGTTTTATCAAAATTATTTTCCATCTAAGATAATAAAGGGTTCTGTTTCTATCGATATTTTTACATTGATTTGACTATGTTGTGATGGAATTATGTTTATGAATTCCTTTATATTATATGAATGGTTTTATGATGTCTTGTTGTTTTAAGAATCCCATTTTTATTACATGGGTTATGCAATGATGTATGATTTATGATTCTGTGGCACACATAAGAAAGGATTCATTAAGATATGGGTGGGACCTATATCTCCCTCCAATGCATTGGGTAATGATTTTATATCTCATGAGATAGACATGGCTGGAATGGTAGGTTATACCGGTTCAGTGAAACAGGACTGAAACGAGGATTACTCGATTCTGAAAGGGACTTTGTCCACTAAGATAGTCTTGGCAATGAGTCTTGACTAACAAGAAATGATTCTCTATGATTATGTGTGTATGCCACAATGAGTAATGTTTTAAGTTATGATTTCTTTTCACTACTATGATTTATCCTATGTTATGAAATTATGCTCTCTTTTGCAGGTTAAGATTTCCAAAAATGTTATGTTCTTATGAAAATTATGTGATTGATATTTCCTTTGTTTACCCTTACTGAGCATTTGAGCTCACCCTTTTATGTTTTCTTTTCCCCAGGATATAAAGAAAGGTTTTAGGTAAAAAAAGGGGAAGATCTTTATGGGAGATATTGAGGATCTTTCACCACGTTTAGAAGATTACGATCCGAGTTTCCAAAGACACTAAACTATTACGATCCTTGTGTGTGTGTTTTTGTTATGTACTAAGTATTCCGCAAAAGTAATGTAATGCCCACGTACGTCAAGATACGGGTCTCTACATCCACCCCACTACCCAAGAGGCCACTAGCAAGTCACCCTCTCCACACAAAGGGCCTGAGACATGTCTCAATGGTCCTATGGTCCCCCATTATCTCTGTAGAGAAAAAATGTTATTTCATGACATCATTATGTATCACCATAGGACCCTTTGTTTGTCATACAAAACATCACCAAAGGGGATAGTGATTGTCTTTGATGACAATCATGCAAGTTTGAATGATCCATAATCCTCTGAATTTTTTTTGAAGAAAATAGATATGGAGGTAGTGTCTTATAGTCATAAAAATCATGTGATGCACTCATCCACTCCACAGGACCTCACAAACTCCCTTTAGAATCATGATGTGATCTCACAAAGCCCCCCCCCCCCCTCGGGAAGAAATCCTTGTCTCGTGAAAGGACTCAAACATGTCACCTGAGATCATGTGATGGACTTTCAATTTGCTTCCTTGCCTCATAAAGGCCCTTAGGCATATTGACCTAACAATAAAAAATACCCATGACATACCCATGGGATTAGTAAACACCCCCTTAATTAGATATAAGTAAATTAATTGGGCTTTGGAAGGATGGTCTAGTAGTCACATTAAATCATCCGGCACCCATGAAATGTCCTACGACAATACCTACTGAAAATGTGTGATATTAAATCCCTCTGCTGAATCTAGCCTGGTTTTGCATGATACACACTATAAAAACTGATGAATAATCCAGGTGGAGAGGACTATAAATCCTCCACATAGCATGGAAAAAATACATATTTGGATCCTCACATCGATGCCCCTAGGAATCATAGTGTTTTATTGAAGTCGATGATCATGCAATACAAAATTTTTTCTTCCATGTAATATCTAGGGGAAAACCTATGTTATCATATGACATGCATAATAATTTTATGTGATCAATTATAGATCACATAAGGGAATTTTGAATGACTATGTGACGGAAAACCCACATAACTGACATGTCATATGAGACTCAAACATGCTAAAACTGACTAAATCATGGACATATGTAATAAAATGATGTAAAAATTACTAAAATTATGGGAGACTTATGTGAATAACATATACACTAATCCTCACATGCTTGGTATGAACCACCTAGGTCGTGTGACATCATCTGGACATGACTCCAAGTTCATGTGATGCTCCTTTGGTATATTATTTGGATCATAAAAAGTCTTGTGGACAAGGAAAAGAAAATCACATGGAGCCTCCTGGGAAGGCAACCAATGTCCGGTGAAACCCCCTTGGCTCTCCATCCAGACCTCTCGATGACCTCTAGACATGTCAGCAAAATCACATGGTGGCACCAAATGCATTTAATCTAAATCTTGTGATAGAATTAGAAAATTTCAAGTTTCTCTCATGATGTCCTATGGACAAGCCGACAAGATCTTGTAATGCCCTCCGAACATGTAAGACATCTTTTGTGATGATATCCAGACAAGTCATCATGGACACATAGAACTCTTCATACATTTCACACTGACTCATGTAACACCCTCCAAACAAGTCATTGAAATTTTTTATTACACCTTTGAATGTCTACTAGATCATGGGATAACCACCAAACCTATCAAATAAGATCATGTGATGGCCTCCAAGATCAGTTAACCAAGTCTCGCGATGTCCTCTAGAGAAGTTATGCATGGTCGTGCACTAACCTTCAAATATGCCATCTAGATTATACGATGTCCATTAGACAAGTTAATTGGATCATGTGATTATGTTTAGACATTTCAGGAAGATATTACTCATCATGCCAAGAAGAGAATCAATGTCTAGATGACAATAATTGAATGTCAAGTAGCCACATAAGATAGGTCAAGTGAGCATCAAAGGACATGATAAACTTGTCCAAAAATTATGTGTAATCATTGATCTATTTAACAATGATGACATTAATTCATTATATAACCAGGATACATATGATCTATTATAATGGACTAAGCACCAAATTTTACATTCAATGGGCTATCCTAGTATATAATCCTTCCATCCAAATATAGCTAGACTTTTCATTTTCCATCCCTTCTTTACAACAGTGAGCATAGATCACATGGTCATAAGGAATTAAAATGATCATATTCCTTAAAAAGGGAAACCTAAGTGCATAATACCCATTTAGTGGAAGAATATGATGTTTCCCCAAAGTTAGGGAAAACTCAGAGCGTAATACCTAAATCATTAAACTAAGACAACAATGATTCCTGCTATCACCGGGATGCATATGATGCCTTTCAATGTCCTGAGATTAAATATATACATACCTCACTGTATTTCCGCCTTGTCTCCAAAATTTCAACCAGCAGGACCCACACTTTCCCCTGGGATTATTATTCCTCCTCATCAATTTTCAGGAGGAGATACAAAATGAACTATGATGACTTTGATTCCTTTTAAAACTAGGACACGTAGGGTTCCATTCCAATCCCCGAGATCCATATTAAGAATTCAAAGGTATATACCAACACATGGGGTAATCTTCTATATATAGTGAGACAAATTACTTTCTATTAATTATTTCTCATATTTATTATAACTCTTATGAACATAGGATGTTTTAATGATCATATCATTCATGTCATGAGTCTCTACCAGCCAGGGAAACCAAATAACGTAAGCCCTAAACCATATTAAACTATAAAAATGATGATTCCTGGAAAACTAGGATACATAGGACACCATTATAAGGCATGAGCTCATATAAACATCCATTTCAAAAAATATTTTACCTTATCTTTGACATTTAAACCATCTAGACTCATCCTCTCACATGGGTTAACCACTTTCCCTCATCCTCTAGTGGACTGACCACTAAAATGAACATTGATGAATTTGATTCCTACCATAACTAGGATATGTAGGACACATCCATAATGTCTGAGCATAAATATCTTGTGCCTACGTGCACTCATATATGCCATAACCGTTTTAAGTTAAACTAAATGAGTTCAATGAAATACATTGACTTTTATTCCTATAATAAATATGATATGTAGGACGACTCTTAGAAGCTTTATCACATCCTCGATATATTCAACACATCACTACATGGAATAAAATTATGATGTTCTGATCTATATGGATATAAAATATAAGAATCCACCAATTATGAGAAATGGAGGAATAATCTAGAACACATGCAGATGGATTCAATAAAAGATCTCCCTTTGTGTATAAAATTGATTTAACTTATGGAGATTTTCTGGGAGAAACTAATTTCGTATCCAAAATCAATAGTAGTTAAACCTATGATTAACATTATATGGTAACCAATACCATATAAATATTAAGAATATACACCGAAACATATCATAAATATATAATAGAGTTGAAATAAATTCCCCCCCCCCTGTAGAAGGTTTTGATGAGCTCGACCTCCCATCCTATCAACAAATGTGAGTTCCTAAGAACCTTTTTGTTTGAAACCCCTATTGATTTCTTTCCATTAGAAGGAATTTCCATACCTAGTTTTGGATATGGTAACTATTGGGTTTTTTATTGAATGGTTACAAATAGTGAGACCAAAATGAATGATTATGAAAAACATTGAACCCCCAACAATAAATCCGCATGAAAAAGCCATCCATGTTTTTATAAAGAAAAAAATGGTGATCCCAACATGAAATCATTTAACTGTATAATCACCATCATAATATAAAAATGATTGGATTCCTAGTTATCAACTATAAATTTTTTTCCTATCATATGAGTGGTTCATATATTTCCAACGAAAAAGTCTACACTAAGTGATGTGATCCATTCTTCATGTTCAAATATTAATAATGGTTCAAAAAGGTATCTAATGTTATAAAATTAACATTATAAAATTAATATCATTCTGTAGATGATATATTTATATCCTATATTAAATAAAAGAATCTTTTATGACATAAAATTCTAGAGAAAACAGGGAAATTAACACCCAAAACAATGAAAATAAATAATGATCGTTAAGAAATGGGTGATAAGATGTTATAATAAGATCCTGGATTATATTATAATTAGGAACTAGGTATAGTGTAAATTAAAAAAAATCATAAATCAATTATACATGAGGTTAATGCACAATCATCTAGTGGAAATCATAAGGTAATGAATTTAATTTCAATTTCCCTTCATTGAAGCATATTGTAATAGTGTACACCTAATTTCATTTATATGGTCTATATACTACCAATTTTCAATGTATTATAATGATTAATTCATACTTCATGTAATTTTATATTTGAAATTGAATTATTTTATCCAAGGGGAATTTAATTAAAAATTATCATATTGTAAATAATTTCATAACACAAATTCTTTTCATTCGGTTATATTAATTCATCCTTATATTTCACATTCTATGATTTCTTGTGTAAATAATTTTGGCCATATTATGTTTTTCTAATTATGTTGTATATACTTTCATTTGATACACATACTTTATTCATTTATTGATTATAACCTAAATTCATGATCATTGTAATGGTATATTTTCCAATCTTGTTTCAAATGTGCTTGGTTATACTTGAATTTCCGTTGATGTAAATAACTAGATAATTGTCTAAAAACCCATATAATTTTAATAACATCAATTTATTAATGAAGAGGTTATTTAATAGTACCATTTTTTACTCTTTGATACTTCAAATTATTTATAAAATGTTTTTTAATAAAATTTGACTTCGTTTTTCACTTCGGTCAGAAATGACTTTTCTTCAAATACAATGTTTTCAATAAATTTTTTCAAAAAAATTAACGTTTTCAAAAGATTTTATTAAAGAAATTTTTTCCCAATTTTTTTTTTTTGTAAATTATATCATTAGAATAATGATGTTGTTTTTTTAACATGTCTCATTTTCCATTTACTAAAAATATAAATGGAATCATTGTTTTAATGTGTACCATATATATGATATTTCGTATCATCATGACCACTTAATGTTTTAATACATCATTTATATGTTAAAGCAGTTATTTTCAATGAAAATTATTTTCAGAAATATTTGAGAACTATTGTTTTAAAAAATATATTTTCAATGTGAATGGATATTTTCCTCAAGAATGTGTTAAAGATATTTTTATCATATTTCTATTCATCAACTAAAAAACCCATTATTTTACTCATACTCGCATGGAGGTATGTTTTATTGATTCCATCAAAATTCTTACTATCCATGGTTTGTTAACATTTTTACCATTTATAGTATTGAAATTAACATTTTTGATTATTTTTTTGTATTTATTATACTTTCATTGAAATATTCACATTCATATGATCATTTGACATGCAATTTCCCATAAATATCCATATTATTTACTATTTATTTGTTTATTTATTAAACCTTATTTAATTTATAAATATTTTTTTCTACATTGAAATATATTTGATAATCTTGGGAAATATTGATAAATTTGTATTATTTATACAATACATATATTTTATGATAAGGCACATTGTTCATGATTTAAATCGTCTATTCAGTGTATGAGAAATTCTTTGGACATAAAATGATAGGTGGGTCCTATAATTATATATCCATGAAATTAATCAGTAGCCTTATGAGGTATAACATTATTCTAGCATTAAATTATATTCTACTAGTAATATTTAACCATATTGTGAGTTATATTGTTAATAGAAGTATTATGATCCCTGAGATCATGACATCCAATAATTAAAAATTTCCATCCTTTTGAAATTAGTTATTATTATACATGATTTTTTCAAGAGAATATTATATCTAGATGAATTTAAATATTAGTTATTGATTTAATGTAATTTTGTTTCGGTTATATACCTTTCCATATTGATTATGCCTTATCTATTCATTATTTCATGTTTATTTAAATTGAATGTGTATTCATTTATTTAGCTTTAAATATTTGTTATTCCTTTTCATTTCATTATATTCATGTTATTTAATGGAATATATGTTTATCTATTTACCTTTACATATTTAGTATTCATTATCTAATCATAATATTCAAGATATTGATTATATGACATACATGTTTAGATATTTACCTTTCCATATTTAATATTCCATATTGATTATTCATTAGTTAATCATGATAGATTCCTCTTTATATAACCTATACTGATCTTTGGAGATCACCCTTGTTTAATTAATTTTTGAAAAATCTAGTAAGTGTGCTATAAATGTTATTTAAATATACTCTAAAGGGAACAAAGGTAATATCAAAAAAATTGTTTTAATCAATGTATTCAAATGCAATTCAAGGGTCAAGTTTGTATCTAGTTTACCAAGACTACTAAGTTATTCAGTCTTTTAGGATTTGATTCTTGTATCTTATACTTATGTAATAAATCATGCACTAGTTCTTAGCTACAAGGTTCTGGGTCTTTATAATTGTTACAAAAAATTGTTTAGTAGAAACTGTGGGAACTATATTTAGGAAAACATTAATGAGATAAATAACTCTAGGATATTCATTGAGGATAATAATATAATAACATCCTAGTATTTTGTTAAGGTATTTATTATATGGGATTTCATGGAAATTAATCCCTCTCTATATACTAAAATTAGGCATGTTTGTGTAATATATATATATAGGGGTAATAACTCTAAAAAATTAATGTCAGACTTGACTCAACAATTACCTTGTACAAAACTATAGGCCTTACTGCACACACAGTTTGACATAGCTATATTATTTATATAATCCACATTTTCCTTACAAACCATTATGATGGATCTGAATACATTATGAGAATTAATATCCATAGGGAAACCAATGATGTTATAGATTGAAAATATGGTTTCATGATTTATACATACAATAAATGATTATATGGTTTCCCCACAATGATTATTACATCTCACACTATACTTTTTGGTTATTGTCAATGGATATATCCCGAAGAAATCCTGTTAACATTGAATATTAAAGAAAGTATTGTGATATGTGAAAAAAAATTTGGATGATGAGAGGAGTGAAATATTTAATGATTATTCCTAATCAGATATAAGAAAATATTATTAGAAACATGAACCTTAACCAACACTCGAACTCACAAAATAAAGGAAATATGGAGTTCACTAAGAGCATGAGTTGTTGAGAAAATTGAGGAATAAATGGTAAATTTCCTTCATGTTAGAAATAAGGAAAGATACAACATGGAAACTGAATTAAAGGATTTGGAAAAAAATTTATGTGTGGAAAAGAGGGTAAAAATTCAATGAATTATTGTGGGAAATTTAAAATTATTATAGAAGGAAATAAATTTCATCCTATTGATACATTTATAGTTTGGTTTCCCAAATATAGAGAACATAGGCTTTATCAAACTTAATTACCACTTCATAAGGTTGTACATTAGACCATGGATGGACCAATATTAAAATTAAATGATTTCATTATTGATATATTTGGATTCAACAATTAATTTTCTGAACTATTTTTTCTAATTGTATTTTGCTTATAATAGTCATGAAATAGTAATTGATTTTGTTTATTTTGTATGTATATATCTCTTTGTTTACATAAGACTTGTGAATACAATCATGGTGTTATGAGTGTAATATTGATCATAAGTTCAATTCCTTAAAACCCATTTTTAGGTTGTTTGTGATGGGATTCTACCAAGATTACAAATATTTTTGGAAATATTGATTGTAATAAAACACATGTTTTCATTATATGTGTTAGTGAAAAATTTATTTAAGGTGTAATTTCCTTACATTTTGGGGGAATATCATTAAGTGTATTGGTAACCATTAAGGTTAATCTTACCATTGATTTTATTGTAACTTTTGGTCATCACATTATGGAAAAATTAGAGGTTTTATGTTAATAAGTTTTTAGAAAATGGACATCCCACATACTGGGTGTCAACCCATTACATCCAGTCAAGGCTATAGGGATTGAACCCACATTTGAAGTAAAATGATGGTTTATCACCTACCATTATCTTACTAGAAATTTGGGTTGATATTTCATTTTTCTAACATAAAATATTTTATGAATAAATATTAATGATGAATTAGTGGTGTTACTGAGGAGGTCTAGAGATTATTAAATTTTTATAACCATATCAGTTTTGGAAAATATTTCAAGACATATGGAATGCCTTTTCACTATTTTACAGATCTTATGATAGATAAAAAAGATATTTTATTCCTTTAGGCATACAAAAATATTTTTATGTATACTCATTTCTTATATTAAGAATTAAATAGGAAATTTATTAAAGAAAAAACAACTGGTGAAATTGTTCTTATGATATCGAGTCAGTATATATCCTTATATTCATATATAGTAAATGAATTACTCAACTTTTGGAAAAGGAACTTGAAAAAAATATTTATCCACTTACCTTCATATCAGATGAATCAAAAAACAATAAATAATCTTATATTTTTAGTTTTTAGGTTATTATCCTTCCATTGATCATTCGCTTTCATATGATCAAGGACCTCAATCACTCTCTATAATTATTTATGATTTTATTCCAAGTTTATTTCTTCACTTTCCACTGAAGCTCTCCTACATGGAAACCTTGTTATGTGTTATTCTAGATTTACCTCACATTTCCCTTTATCTATTACCAAGAGTGATTTCATTTACCCTTTGATTGTATGAGTTTTTAAATGTTGGTATTTTAAAATTTCAAACCCTTGATTACCAACATATTTTATAAATTGTAAACATTCAATTTATTGATGTTGGGGCTAAGGTAACACCATAATATTTTAAATAACTAAAAATGGATTATATAGTGTATATGACATGTCAAACCAGGACTAAATGTTAATATAACACATCGCCAAATTATCATATATTTCTTTATAAATAAATTCAATCTCTTTAATAGCCTGTGATGCATTGAACACTAGGTTTAAACAATGGACAATACTCTATTATAATATTATTATATAAAACTTGACAATTGAAACCTAGAAGATATTTTGGTTGTTATGAATAGGGATAAAAAATTTATGAATTTTTTTATGAAATTTCATTTGTTGTATATTGATTATATATAAAAATATGAATCAGTTATATATAAAAATTTACAAACTATATTTTTTTAAAAGGATGGTTAGTCGTTCATTATGAACATAATTTTATTTTATTTTACACCATTAGAATTTTTTAAAATAAAAAATCATTTTTAAATATACTTCTGAAAATTATCTTTAGGAAAATGTTTTTGAATATTATTAAAGGATTAGTTCTTTATGAATATTGAAAATTCTCATTTTTATTGATAACTAAATTATAATTTAATGTATTTAAATAGATAAATTATATTTTAAATTGTTTTTAATGTAACATTATGTAAATTATTTTACAATATAACTAATTTATCAAATTGTAATCAATTTCATCTTATATTTGGATATAAAAACATTCTATATTAATGATAATTTTCTCTTTGGAAACCCACTTGTTCTTCCCCACCTGAAAGGATAATTTTTTATTTGATTCTAAAACTTCTATGAATTATTTTGAAAAAAATGGAATCTATATTTTGAATCATCATAATTTAAATTATCTAATATGTTTAACTTGTTTCTTTATCATAATAAATAGTGAATAAATAAAAAATTAATTTTTCTGGTTAAGGTAAAAAATGATTTTCCTAGGTTTAGACTAAGAAGACAATGGATAAGATGACCTCCCAATTGGTATAATATTGTATTTCCCTTGTTTTTCATGTAATATTGTCATAAAATAACCTTAATATTTTTAAGTGATTAGGAAATACCTAATTAATTTGATAAAATGTAATAAATTAATGATTGATAGGATGGTCTCATGGTCGTTGAATATCATGTTGCACACCCAAAATTATCTATGACAAGACCTCATGAAAACATGTGACATCAAATCCCCACATGACCCCATCCATGATTTTCATGATATATTTATGTGAAATGCTGTGAATAATAGTGTTGGAGGGGCCTATAATAGAAAATGAATCTCTGGATCCTCACAGTAGTGCACCTAGGTATCAATGTGGACTTATTAGAGTGGGTGATCATGTGATTAGAATGATTCTACTTAGGTAATATCCAAGCAGAAACCAAAGTGATCACGTGGCATGCATTGGAACCTCACATGATCACTCATAGATCACGTGAAAGACATCAGTATGACAATGCGAAGGACATCCTGCATACCAGATTATTCACACAAGACATGATCAAGATAAAACTGAAAAAATTTAAGTCCTATACAATAAAATTATAGATCAAAGACTACAACATAGAAAAACTTATGAGAAGAACATATATGATGGTCCTCATATTCTTTTCTTGAACTAAACAGGTCATGGGATAACACAAAGACATGTAACCTAGATCATTTGTTCTCCTTTGGTATATTTTTTAGATCATGTGACGTCCCATGTATATGACAGAAAAAGTAACAGGGTTCCCCCTCCCAATCATGTCACCCAAGTCTCACAAATCCCCTCAGTCTCCCCATCATGACCTCACGACATCCTATAGACATGTCTCCCAAGAGACATGGTGGCACAAGTGCATGTGACATAAATCTCCTAGTAGAATTAGGAAAGGCCAATTCGCTCTTTTGAAGTACTATAGATAAAGTAGCAAGATCATGTGACATCCTCCAGACATGTCATCCAACTTTTTCGATGACACTCGGCCAAGTCATCTTGCACTAGAAGCACCCTCCAAACATGTCACATTGACTCTTAAGACACAATCCCAACTTGTAACCTAGCTTTTGCGATGACACAAAGGAAAGTGAAACTAATCATGTTATGCCTTCCAATCATGTCAATCAAGATCAGGTGATGGCCTTTAGGATTATTCATCCATGTATTTCAATTTCCTCAAAACAAGTCATCCTTGGTCATGTGTCAACTATTAGACAATCAATCCATATTATGTGATTTTCCTCAGATAATTCAACTTGATCTTGTGGTTTCCTTTTCATATGTCAGGAAGATATCCTCCAACATATCATGAGGAAAATTAATTTTTTTCTAGGATATAATCAATGAATATCATGCGGAAAACAATGAAATGTCAAGAGTGCATCCCAGAATGTGATAACAATCTCCAAACAAATTCTATAATACATGATCCATTAAACTAAGATGACACTAATTCATGTCATATCATGGATACATAGGACACCATACTAATGCTCATTCTCCATATTAGATATTCAAAGGGGTTTCCCGATATCTAATACATCTCTCCCCAGGTTGTGAGAGTGTTCATTTACTATCCCTTTTTCCAACACTGAGCATAAATCATATAGGCTTATAGAGATGTAATGATAAATTTTTTCTTAAAGGGAGACCTCAGTGGATAATCTTTGATGAGGGGAATAATAAGATATGTTCCAAAAGTTAGGGAAACCTTAGTGTGTAACCCTATGAAACAATGAATTATAATGAATCTGATTCCTTCTATAATCAGAATAGATAAGATGTTTCATCAAGGCCAAATCTCAAATATATATGTAAATTATTCTATGTTCATACATGTATCTGACATTTAAACCATCAAGAACCAATTGTTCCCATGGGCTAATTATTAATGCTCATCAATTAGCGAATAGATAGATCAATGGAACAACGATGACTCTAATTCCTTCTATAACTACGAAATATTTCATTCTTTTCTAAATATTGGAATTCATATTAAGTATTCAAAGGGTTTTCCCAAAATATATGGACCACATCCATATAGATTGAGACTATTTTATTTTTATTCCTTGTTTTGCACACCCATAACAGCTCACATGGTATTAGAGAGATGAAATGATCATATCATTCACATTATGAGTCTATAAATTATTGGGCAACCCCAGCATGTAATCCCCTGCCATATTAAATGATCGGAACTCTTATTCCTTCCATAATAAGGATATGTAGTATCAATTCTAAAGCCCAAGAATACTAAAAAATCCATTTCTACACAATTTTCACCTATGTGTCTAAAATTTAAACCATATGGACCCAATCTCTCCCATGGAATGGACATTCTCAATTAACCACTAGTGGAGTGAGTTGTAAATTGAACTACAATTACTCTGATTCTTTCCATAACCTAGATACGTATGATGCCTCCTTAAGGTCCGAGATAAAATATCTTGTGCCTACGTTCCCTCATATATTTAATTTAAGTATAACATTAAAATACATGGGTTCATTAATATTTGAGAGATTTTATTCCAAATATAAATAAGATGTGTAGGATGCCTCATAGAGGCTCAATCCTTTCATAGGCACATTAAATTCCTCAATGCGTGGTAAAAAATCCAAAAGTTTCTGGCTATGAAAATCCAAAAAATAAGAACCAAACCATAAGGTGAAATGGTTGAAGAACCTTAGATAAATACATATTTATTCACTAAATGATCCCCTTTTGTGTATAAAATCGATTAAACCTAGTCTTTTTGTTGGAGAAAATGATTGCATATCCAGAATGGAGGGGGTTTAATCTTTTTTGAATATTGATCCCATATTGGGATTAAGAATATATTATCAAACATATCTTAAATCTATAAGATATTTCTAGATTATTGAACAATTCTACCCGAAAGGGTTTGAGGACCCCAACCTCCAATCATTAGGACCAATGAAAGATACTCAGTTTCTTAGGGTCTGAAACCCCAAATGACCTCCCACATTTGTAAAGTAGGTCTGTAATGAGTAAGGGATGAATGCAATATGGTAGTTTCTATGAAATATTTACAAATGTTTATCCTAATACAAATTATTTTTCAGAACATTGAACTCTCCACAATCAAAACATAAAAAACCCCATCCAAATATTTTTTGATGAAACAAAAACTTGTTACCCCAAAATGAAATCACAATACTAAAACATATCCTTCACAATATAAAAAGTATTTACTACCTGGTTATTATTAGATTATTATTTTTTCAATCATATGAGTGGTCCTTTTCTTTCCTATAAAACAAAAATGGTTAACTTGATGTGAATCCCTCAAATAATTGGGTGACCAGTTAATAATGTTTCAGAAAAATTTTCTTACATAATCTATAAAAAGAAAATATACCAACCTTACAAGAATATTATGGATGATCCTCTATATCTAGGGTATTTAGGAAATAAATCCATCCAAACTATGACAAGTACACGTGAGAAGATTGGCCAAATTGGGAATGAAAGGACAATTAGGATACATATTCATAATTGATTAGGCATATATCATCCTTATGGTAGTGAACTGATCTGAGGTCGTGTTACTTGATGTATGTATGAATATAGGTACTTCTCTCATAAAAAACACCACAATCTATGATATTTTGAAAATCTATTTACAGTTCAAGAAGATCATATATGGCTACAACCCCCTTAGGTCCCATAATGACATTTTATGCTCGAAAACATCAGATTAGGGTGGAAAATGCAATGGTCCAGAAATACCATTATAATTATATAGTCCAACCCATTGAGGATACCCCACAAGGGACTTAATGAGATAAATCTTATGGGCTTAAATCGTCCATCAAAAGATGTAGTAATTATAGTGGCCCATATTTCCACAACCAACTACTTAAAAATCATATCATAGGAGTGAGACAATAACCACATTTGGTATCATATAAAGAAGGATTAGGGATTCAACTATGACTCCCTCTTGGTTTATGTGTCTTTGATGAGGTCTCATGTAACCATCATCAGTAGTTCTATGCCAATGGTATTGATTAGTCACAAGATAATGGTACCAATCAGAACAATTTCGACTCTAGTACCCATGAATGAGAAACATGGAAGAAATTTAGAGAGTGGAAGGCTCTGTATAACCATGAGTGGTCTTATATCCCCACATGCACCAAAAACTCTCACTAGCATATTTCGGTAGTAGAAATCCAGAATACTCATATCCCCACTGACTTGAAATAAGTATGGTGGCATATTCCTACATAAGGAAAGTGGGAGGTTCATATCCCTACACTAGTGAATGAAATCCATTCACATATTCAGGTGGAATAGGGAGAAAAAAATATTTTTTATATCCCTTCTTCAATAGAAAATATCTCCAGGTATATAGTTGTTATAGAAAATGTGTATGCTTATATTTCTACCTAAAATTTTCTAAAATTTTATTATACTATAGAAATAACTAATGAACCCTAATAACATATTCCAAATATGGTACAGATACATGGACAGGGGCATATTCCTATCACTATAGCTCTGAAAGATCGATTCTCTGATCATCATGAATAAGTAGTTTCTCTAGGAAAAGAAAACATTTTTGCTCTTGTCTAGGAGGGTTAGCATCATAATCATGTAAATGATGAGGCCCCTGATTGCGCTCAGATTCCAATTCCAACCAAGGCTCATCAGGTGATAGAAACACATGCCTTGGAATAGGGGAACATTCTTGTTGATAGTTTATGGAATGTTTTTATAAATACCTATGATTGGGACAATATCCTTATTCTTGTCGGGGCTTACCATGTGAATGGAGAACACACCTTGGGAATGCACATATTCCTTTTGAAGAAGACCAATGGACAACTCTAAATTTAATGACTCAGATTTTATATGTTTTTTTTAAATTAATTAGGGAAATTTCGAGACCAGGCGCTATGATTCAATGAGATTACAAGGCCTGGTGTGTCAAGAACAATTCATCAAAAAATTTGAGCTCTTAATAAAGCAAGAAGGTAGTTTTTTTAAACAGAAATAACTTCTAAAATGGTTCATGGATTATAAATATGAGGGCACCATTGTGTTAAAAATAGTTACTTTTCTTAAGTGGGACCTAACCTTGACCAGTGCGGGTCAAGGGTGAATGTTATTTTTTGGACATAAATGTCACTAAAATATTGCGTTGGTCTGTTTTAAATAAGTTCTATTGTAAGGAATCTTGTTTTATCTCCATAACCCTAGAATTTGCTAGAGGCAAAGAGAAGGATGTTCTCTCAATGAAATGGTGTATCCGGGATCAGAACTCAGATCAAGCACTGATGTATCGATGACCAACGATGTCGCGACTTCTTCCTTTGTCAATGACGAATCCAAACTCTAGGTAGGATGTTTGATGTATTTTTGATTTAATTTCCCTTATTATATTAAAATGTAGAATGCTGAAAACCCCACGAATAGGTTGATCTGCAGTTCAACCATTCTTGTGGGATGAATAGTTTTTTGTGGGTTTTAAAGGGGATATAGATCGTTGTGATTATTTGTTGTTGTTCTTTATTAAACCTTATAACAGGAATAGATCAAGGCCGATAAGAAAGAAGGATTATATCAGTTCTTTGGGTGTTCATGTGATTTATCCCCCCCCCCTAAATCTGTCACGTTCTTCATGCGTTATTCTCTCTTGAAACCCTCACATGAACAATTGAATGTTGCACCCCCAATCTATGGAGCAATGATCCGAGATCAAAATATTTTACTCAGTGATGGTATAATGGAATTGTGATAGAAGCATGGTAAAATTTCTGATACGTGGTGTCATATAGTGGAAAAAGTCCAAAATGAAAGGTAGATCATCGATTGGGTGGTCAGATGAGAGAGAAGGATGTGACTAGTGTGGCCGATCCATGGGGATTTCGAGGTAGTGGCGGGCTGTCGGAAGCGCGGCCAGTGGTGGTTGTAGGCCATGGTCTAGGTGGGATAGCATCGGAGTCCATGTAAGTGGATGAAATAGGAATTGATTGGGGTTCCTGGTAGGAGGCCATGATGGAGAGCTAGGATGTGGCTCAATGTAACGTCTGAGGAACCTATAGTGGTGAGGCTGCAGCACATGTGGAGGAGGCGGGGTGGCCGTGTGAAACATGACACGATGACATGTTGACTGCCCAAGCACATAGATAGGGTGGACTATGTATGGTGCTCTAAATCATCCTATATCCAGTGGGATGGAATAGAGGATATGGACCACCCTAATAGCCCGGTGGGATGGACCTAGTAGGCTGAGCCTAGCCTGCCCAACTAGACAAGCCCAACATGCTTGGCTGGTTCAAGCTAGACCAGACTATGGTAATCCAAGCTAGTTCGCATGGGACCAGACTGGTCCAGGTCAAGTTAGGTCTTCTGGATTGGGTCAGATCGACTAGTGGGTTGAGTTGGGTCTGGCGGGTCGGATCAGACCCATACCTAACCCGCGTCAGACCTTTCCAGTAAAATAGAAATAATATTCAAACTGTGTATCCATTTGATTGGACGTTTGCAGTGTTGGGATTTTTGTGATGAGATGGTTCATTTGGTACACTCAATGTGAGTTTTTTTTGCAAATTATATAAATGATTTAATGGATTTAGGTGTTTTTTCTCTGATTACAAGTGTGTTATGAGAAGAATCCTACAACTTTCTATGACTTGGTGTCTATGTCACTTGGTGACTACATGACTTTGGGGCTGCTTGAATTATCGACACACTGTTTGTTTTTGAAAGTCTATGTTTTGTTGACACTCTTTGTGTTATCAACACACCATGTGATAGAGAAACTCTGTGTATTACAGACACTTCATGTGTTACCGACACTCCATTTTTTAATGAAACTAGATGTGTTATCTGTCACGACTCGACCCTACCCGGGATCGAGTCGCAACTACCCCAAGCCCGCCTCCATAGGCCAGGGGCTGGCGACCAGCACCGAAGGCACAACAACTCAGGGAGGCCTTTGCCTAAGTACCTGTACACACACGCAGCACACTCAATGCAAAAGTGCAGAAAGAAAGAACAAGCAGAGTAAAAAGAACAACTGCTGTATATAACCACAAGAGTGCATCGACCTCTAAACAGTACAAGTAAAGTGCTGAAAATGAAAAAGGGGAAAAACACTCGCCCAACCAGAAAAGGTGACACAACCCAGCAATAGGTAATCAAAAAGAAATAGCTAACGAGTCCTCCACATGGAACTCGACTACGACCACCGCACGCAGTCCAAGCTCCCGAACTCCTATGCTCCACTAACGTCACGCTCCACCTGTCCGTTGTCTGCAAGGGCCCACCAAGTTCGGGAAAATCCCAAGTAGGGGTGAGTACAAAAATACACAGTAGGATGCCCCGAAGGCTTGAGGGAGCAAAAAAGGAGGTACCGAAGGGTGATCAATAAAGCGAATAGGAAAATTAGAGTAGTACAACTGAAAGGGCAGTAAGAGTAACAGTGAATAGTCCAGCTCAACCCAACAAGAGGAAAGAAGGAAGACTCATGCAAACACAAGGAACTGGAAATGGTGAGAAGATGAACTTCTCGTCGATTCTTCACTACCTATAACAGGAGAGTAGACTCATCCAACCATGAGAAGCTAGACACGGGAAGCACGTGGCATACCATGAGAGTCTTCGCCTCTCCCGGAAGAAGAGTAACCAAACCCATTAAGTGGGAACTAGAACAAGGTATATACATATATATATATGCTCTACAAGAAGCCCGAATAGGCTCGTAAGGGGATCTCCATCCCGTAGCTCATCCCAAGAAAATAGTAGCCAATAGTCCCAGAAGTAAACTCCATCATCGATGCCCCACATCCCACACATCTGCCCCGAACCGCAAGCCAAGGGGATCAATCACCACACCTTGACCCTATCCGCTTTCGGCGACACTGACTTGCCCGCACGGTTTTAGGTCGCATCATAAGGATGCGTCTCGGTGGGGGAATGTGCCCCTCATATTTGAGAGTTCTGGGGGAACGTCAAACCACAACTCATCACTGCCCCGCAGTTGAGAGGTCTCCTCAAAGTCAAAGCCATTCCATCACCGACCCGTACAACCAAGGTTCCCACTCTGGTAATCATGGAGGAATGCCACATGCTAGCCTAGAAGAAAGGTATGAGCCTGGAATACCAATAGGTGTCCCACTGCCCAGCCCTACTGGAGGGTAAACGATAATATTTCATCCGGCAACCCACTGCCCAGCCCCGCTGGAGGGTGGACGATAACACATCATCTCGTGACCCACTGCCCAGCCCCGCTGGAGGGTAGAGCATAACATATCATCTGGTGACCCACTACCCATCCCCGCTAGAGGGTAGACCTTAATACATCATCAGGCGACCCACTGACTAGCCCCGCTGGAGGGTAGACCTAAATACATCATCAGGTGAACCACTGCCCAGCCCCGCTGGAGGGTAGACCTGGAATAAGTCGACAGGCGACCCACTGCCTAGCCGTGCTGGAGGGTAGACCTGTAACTAGACGATGGGCGACCCACTTCCCAGCCCTGCTGGAGGGTAGACCCTAAGAGGTCGTCGGGTGACCCACTGCCCAATCTCTGCTGGAGGGTAGACACTAAGTGCGTCGGGTGACCCACTACCCAGTCTCTGGTGGAGGGTAAACCCTAGATGTCATTGAGGAACCCACTGCCCAGCCCTGCTGAAGTAAACCCTTAGAAGTATGTGAGCAATCCCCTACCCAGCCCTGCTGGAGGTTAAACCCGTAGAATTCGATTAGTAATCCACTGCCCAACCCCACTGGAGGGTAATACTCAGAACTGCTCTGGCCATCTCCACTGGAGGGTACAACACTGGCCAACCGGACACGGAGTGGGTATCACGCAACCACCCAACTCCAGAAAAACTCACCCAAAAGAGGTTCTGCACCTGTTCCATCATCAGGTGTCACTAGTACCACTACCGACCGATTCATCGAGAGCGAAACCAGGGGGAGACCACTCAACCCTACTGGTCAAACAAACGAGCACAGAGAGACCCTCTATGTCGCGAGAGGTCAAAGTACGCAAAGCTGAAAACGGCACGCACATGGGGCCAACACAAAGTGTGACCCAAGTCAACCCCAACCAAGCACACAAACATTCTCAGGTAAAAACCACACGTACCTCCATGTGTTCTCATATACTCCCAGAGTACACCGCGTCTCCAGCCCTAAGGCTATCGTGCACATGGCACCCCAACGTCAACACGAAGGGCATAAACGTAACTTTTCCAACCATCCACCTCCTCAGCTGAGGCACAGCCATCCACATCACAACAAGCATTGACATCACTCACACGGGAGTGCACGCGATCACTCGCCAAAGGTCCTCTACAAACACGGTAGAAGGACCGCCACCGGGGCACCTCTATATTTAACAAGATCGTGCAAGAGGCTCCGCAAAACCAAACGGATCGCACCGTTGAAATCCTTGCTGAAAAACACGTGAGATAGACTACTTACTCACCTCAAACGGATATCCGATGGAAAAGTCGCCAACATCGCCTCACGCCCAAACGGCATCCCGTGATCCGGAGCCTCGGCCCCGAAAACAGTCGGGCGCATCGCACCATTGCGATCCCCTCGAGAAAACATGTCAAAATCACTAATCACTTGAGTGCAATGGATATCCGGAGAAAAGATGCATTCCGGCGCACCGCACATGAGCGGTGCCACGTGGGACCTGCATCCAGGACCCGAAACTCAAGGAACGGATCGCACCGTTGCGATCCTCTCGAAAAGCACACAAGATGGACTATTCACTTATCCAAAACGGTCACCCGGTGATAAAGATGGAAAATCATCCTCGACGCCCAAACGACCCTCGTGGCCCCTCACCATCGTGCCGAAGTAGAGCGGGCGGATTGCACCATTGCAATCCCCTCAGAAAAACATCCAGAATCGACTGCTCGCACACCCTGAACAGACGCCCGGTGAGAAAGGCAGGAAACGCTGCACGTAGCTCGAAAGATGGGTCATGGGGGCCACGCCTCAAGTCCATTCTCAATGCCTGAAACTGCCTTGGAAACCTCCGTCTCAGTGCCAGGGGCCCAACGCCGCTGACGGCGCTCAAAACGGACGTCAGACGCGTCTGCGCCGTCCAAAACCAGTTTCCCCAGAAAAACGACAAACCCCTCGACATACGTGTCGCACCACCGAGGCCCCTCGTTTCGGGAATTAAAAATCCCCGAAACCATCACAAACGGTTTCCCTTGACGCAAGGTCCATTCTGCCACCGACGGCGCGCAAAACGGATGCTCATAGCCCAAAATACGGGCGTCTGAAGATTTAAAAAAAAAGGGGGGGACCCTCTTGGGCCGGACCGGCCCGCTCCGGCCGTCCCGCTGGGACTGCAGTCCAGCCGCCTCCCGCGAGTCACCCTGCCCACGCCGTGCGGGATGCTCTTCCACCGACGGGACGACACAGCCGGTCGGCCATCCATGCGGAGACCTGCATCGCATGGGTCTCTGTCCAGCCGCGGGGTCGCACAATGCGTCCCCGACCGTCCCCTCTCGCCGGTGCCCGCGGCCGGCGCTCTCAGCCGACCCTTCGCCGGGCCACCCCGCTAACCGGCTCCCCTCGCCGGAACCCGCAGCCGCGCCGCTGCCTAGAGATCACTGGACCGTCGCGCCGCCCCCACTGGAAACCCGCCAGACCACCGTGCCGCCACCGCCTGGAGATCTCCGGACCACCGTGCCGGCCAGAAAACCCCAAAAACCCGCGGATCTTCGCCGAGCCGCTGCGGAGGCTTCAGAGGTCGGATTTTGAATCTGAAATAAGAATTGGAAAGCTTAGAT
Source organism: Viscum album (assembly GCA_963277665.1). Taxonomy (NCBI): domain Eukaryota; kingdom Viridiplantae; phylum Streptophyta; class Magnoliopsida; order Santalales; family Viscaceae; genus Viscum; species Viscum album. The sequence continues at coordinate 1,831,330,956 of OY728165.1, forward strand.
AACGTACTACGCGATCATGGGAATCGATCAACGATCGGATAAAAGTTTGATGCTATAAATTAAGCTCAAAGATTGCGCGAAAAATAAAACGAAGCAACAACAACTCCTACCTCTTGGGCGATGCCCGGAGCTTCACGGGGAGTCCGACGCCGCTCCGCTGCCTTGCCGAAATTGGCTCACCAGAGGTGCCTCTCCGGATTGATTCACCGGAGATGGAGGATATGGGGAGGGTTTGTGTTCAAAGGAGAAGAAGAAGAGGGTGGGGGTGCGTTTAAGTAGAAAACACTTAAACCACCCGCCCGACACGCCCCCGACTACGCTGCCAATGCAGACAAAAATTAGGGTGCCCCTGGGGTAAAAACAACCTCTGGAGCACAACTGCGGTCTCAGAATTTTAATCCGAGACCCCGTTCAAAAGTTATAAAATTTAACGTCTGAAGCCGCTAAATTACGAAAACGCCCCTGGAGCCATTTTTCACAAACGGCCCGCGCCCGCGAAAATTATACCCCTCCTAGGGTAAACGGCACACTCCAAACTCAACGGTGCTCTCGGTTTTCCATTACAATCCACCGTTTAAGAGATACTAGCATTTCCCCATTAAACATATTAATTAATTTATTTCATCCATTTAACGTTCCAGAAGCGGGCGAGGGGTCCAAACATCCCGCGCCGACAAGTTTTATGTCATTCCTAGGGTAAACACCCCATTACGGACCCATCAGTACACTCGGATCTCTGATCCGGATCACCGTTTAGGAGTTATCTCATTTATTTGGCGTTTCCAGTGTGAACACAATGAAAATTTAATTCTGGCCACTCCGAGGCTCGGAATTGCACGCCGTCCGAAGGCGCTGCTCTGGAATATCATCAAGAATATTCCAAAGGCTTTTGTAGAAAAAACCGGGTTCTTACATCATTCCCTCCTTCAAGATTTTCGTCCCCTGAAAGAAAAACTATGGAGTAACACAGGGTACTAAGCCCACACCTGGCTTTCCCATACCCAGAAGAACCCATGCACAGCTCTGCCTCCCCGCACACAGACCAAAGGATTGATCCGTTCATGCGAGGTCAGCCCTTACCGATGTTGTGTACCCACTCCAGACTGTGGGGTTAGGGAAAGGAAGTTGGGAACCGCTCCATCCCTTTGCACGGTCTCAAATGGCCCGAAGGCTCTCGGGGGTAGCTCACCTCCCCGACCGAACCCTTACGTCACATGCCGCGACTGGAATCACCACCCGCACCTGGAACAAGGCCCGGTGATTACCTCATTCAGAATATCCATATGCTGAAACACCCAAGTATATCTGATCACGCAAGATTTCACAGTCGATGTCTCTCAACCAAGACTCTCTTACATGATCGGAGAGAGATGGAGTCATCACCATCGACTAAATAAAATGGTCTCACACCTTTTACCTTACCAACACAGGGTTACACCCGACTCCATGCGTCACCCTGGTAACACCTCAATCAAGGAGCAGGGAGAAAATCCTTTCACACGCAGAGCCTAACAATTCTACTACGAAAAGTAGAAGAGTCACAAGGGGTACCTCTCACCATCTCATGCTCTACAGGATCGTAGACATCCAAAGCTCACGGTTGTCTGTGGTCCCAACCGTAAGCTCTCGGAGCCTGAAGTGGACCACCTAGTTGTGATTGGGAGATCTCGTAAAGTAGTCCCCCACTACCCGCTCCCCCTGCTCATCTTCTAGCACCACCTCTCTGGGTACTACTCCGATCACGTCGCTGCCTCTGCTGTGGTGGTGCGCCTGCTGCCTGCCCGAAGCTCCCAGCAACGCGGTTCGGGCAATCTCATGCCAAGTAACCTCGCCCGTCACAAGCATAGCACAGACTCTCTCTGGGCTGCACTAGTTCCCTCTGGCTCCACTGTTGTGTATGACCACACCCATGAGTCCGGTTTTCAGTAAGCCACCTGCGTCGAGGTTCTGCTTGCTGACGCCCACTATCTACGGCAGACATCTCGGCTCCAACGTGCCTGCCACCACCACCAACACTAGAACGCGACAGGAAGCCCTCTGTCACCAGCGCCTGCTCTAGCACCCCGGCATATGTGGAAATTCCCAAGGGTACTATTAAAGCAAGAATATCTCGGCGGAGACCCTGCTCAAACTTCCGTGCTCGGATGTTGTCGTCATGGACCAAGTCCGGGTAAAAGCGTGCACGGTCTGCAAAACTAGCCGCGTACTCGGCTACTGTCATCCCTCCCTGCTGAAACTGTAAGAGCTCCTGAATCCGAAAGGAGCACAAGTAGGAGGGGAAAAACTTCTTACGAAACAAAAAATCAAAGTCATCCAACGAAATCCATGACTCGTCAGGAAACCGAGTCACCAGACTCCACCAACACCGAGCTGCTCCACGGAAAAGGTTGGCTGCCAAAGCCGCTCTCTGATCTGTCGGCGTCTATACAAGCTATAAGAGACCAACCACTATCTCTAGCCAACCCTCTACTGCCTAAGGGTCTGGCTCACCACTGAACCTCAGCGGTCTCTTCCGCTGGGACTCACAGAGCGCGCTCAACCTGTGCTCAAACTCAGCAAGCTCCGCTGAAACTCTCTGCTGCTCAACAAGTGGGGGTGCTTCTACCGTCCCACCCAGAGAAAGGGGCTCGCATGATGGGTCCAAGACTGTGCCCTCAGAGATCATTGAGTCGTCGTCACCAACCAAAGCTAGTATCCATGGTGGCTGTATTCGCGGAGACATCCTGAATATTATCAAGGAGTGCCGCGGTCAAATGAGCATATATGTATATACCGATAACAACAACGATGGGGAGCTGACTCAAGAAGGACAGTCAAAGACTCAATCCTATGTTATTCACAAAAAAATTTCCCTGCAACAAGTGTCTCAGCATGTCGAGTTGACAAGCGGGTTATCAAGGTCCTGGTGAATGTATACGTCGGCCGCTGCACCATCACTGGACTCCCTGGCCTGAGAGCCGCTCTCAAGACATGTTAACATTGTTGCCCTCTATCCCAACCAATTCCTCTTTTAGGGACATCCGCACAATGTCCCAAGAAACGAGCCACCTCTGATACCACTTTTTCACGACCCGACCCTACCTGGGCTTGAGCCGCAACTACCCCAAGCCCGCCTCCATAGGCCAGGGGCTAGCGACTAGCACTAAAGGCACAACGACTCTGGGAGGCCTTTGACTAAGTATATGTACACACACGCGCGCGTGGCACACTCAATGAAAAAGTGCAGAAAGAAAGAACAAGTAGAGTAAAAAAGAACAACTGCTATATATAACCACTAGAGTGCATCGACCTCTAAATAGTACAAGTAAAGTGCTGAAAAGGAAACAGGGGCAAAACACGCACCCAACCAGAAAAGGTACCACAACCCGACAATAGGTAAACAAAAAGAAACAGCTAATGGGTCCTCCACCTAGAACCCGACTACAACCACCACACGCGGTCCAAGCTCCCGAACTCCTATGCTCCACTGAAGTCACGCTCCACCTATCTGTCGTCTGCAAGGGCACACCAAGTGTGGGAAAAGCCCAAGTAGGGGTGAGTACAAAAATACTCAGTAGGATACCCCGAAGGCTCGAGGGAGCAACAAAGGAGGTACCGAAGGGTGAGCAGTAGAGCGAATAAGAAAAGTAGAGGAGTACAACTAAATGTGTAGTAAGAGTAACAGTGAAGAGTCCAGCTCAACCCAACAAGAGGAAAGAAGGTAGACTCGTCCAAACACAAGGAGTTGGAAACGGTGAGAAGATGGACATCTCGTCGAGTCTTCGCTACCTATAGCAGGAGAGTAGACTCGTCCGACCACGAGAATCTAGACACGGAAAGCACGTGGCATACCCCGAGTGTCTTCGCGTCTCCCGGAAGTAGAGTAACCAAACCCAAGAAGTGGACACTAGAACATGTTATATACATATATATATGCTTTAAAAGAAGCCCAAAAAAGCTTGTAAGGGGATCTCCATCCCGTAGATCAGCCCAAGAAAATAGTATCCAACAGTCCCAGAATTAAACTCCATCATCGATGCCCAGCATCCCGCACATCTGCCCCGAACCGCAAGACAAGGGGTTCAATCACCACACCTCGACACTATCCGCTTTGGGTGGCACTGACTCGCCCTTACGGTTTTAGGTCGCGTCACAAGGACGCATCTTGATGGGTTAAAGCGCCCCTCGTACATGAGAGTTCTGGGGGAATGTCAAACCACAACTCGTCACTGCCCCACAGTCGAGAGGTCTCCTCAATGTCAAAGCCGTTCCATCACCGACCCGTACAACCAAGGGTCCCGCTCCAGTAATCACGGAGGAAAGCCACAGGCTAGCCTAAAAGAAAGGATTGAGCCTGGAATGCCAATAGTTGTCCCACTGCCCAGCCCTGCTGGAGAGTAATTCATAATAAGATACTGGGTGACCCCCTGCCCAGCCCTGCTGGAGGGTAAACCATAATATATCATCCGGCGACCCACTGCCCAGCCCCACTGGAGGGTAGACCATAACACATCATCCGGCAACCCACTGCCCAGCCCCGCTGGAGGGTAGACCATAACACATCATCCAGTGACCCACTGCCCAACCCCACTAGAGGGTAGACCTTAATACATCATCACGCGACCCACTTCCCAGCCCCGCTGGAGGGTAGACCTTAATACATCATCAGGCGACCCACTGCCCAGCCCTGCTAGAGGGTAGACCTGGAATAAGTCGATAGGCGACCCAATGCCCAGCCCTGCTGGAGGGTAGACCCTAAGAGGTCGTCAGGTGACCCACTGCCTAGTCTTTGCTGGAGGGTAGACCCTAAGTGCGTCGGGTGACCCACTACCCAGGCATTGCTAGGGTAAAACCCTAGAAGTCAGTGAGCAACCCACTGTCCAGAACTGCTAGAGGATAAACCCATAGAAGTCAGTGAGAAATCCACTACCCAGCCCTGCTGGAGGGTAAACCCATAGAAGTCTAGGAGTAACCCACTGCCCAGCCCCACTGGAGGGTAAAACTCAGAACTACTCTGGCCATCTCTACTGGAGGGTACAACACTGGCCAACCGAACACAGAGTGGGTATCGCGCCACCACCCAACTCCAGAACAACTCACCCAAAAGAGGTTTTGTGCATGTTCCATCATCAGTTGTCACTAGTACCGCTACCAACCAATCCTTCGAGAGCCATATCAGGGGGAGACCACTCAACCCTGCTGGTCAAACAAACGAGCAATGAGTGACCCTCTACATCGCGAGAGGGCAAAGTAAGCAAAGAAGAACACATCACACACATGGGGCCCACACGACGTGTGACCCCAAGTCTACCCCAACCAAGTGCACAAACATTCTCAGGTACAAACCACACGTACCTCCAAGCGTTCACGTATACTCCCAGAGTACACCGCATCTACAACCCTAAGGATATCGTGCACATGGCACCCCAATGTCAACACGAAGGGCGTAAACGTAACTTTGAAAACCTCCCACCTCATCGGCTGAGGCACATCCATCTACGTCACTTCAAGCAGTTACATCACTCACACGAGAGTGCACGCGATCACTCGCCAAAGGTCCGCTACAAACACGGTACAAGGACTGCCACCGGGGCACCTCCACATTTAACAAGATCGCGCAAGAGGCTCCGCACAACCAAACGGATCGCACCGTTGTAATACTCGCGAAAAAACAGGCGAGATAGACTACTTACTCGCCTCAAACGGATATCCGATGGAAAAGTCGCCAACACCGCCTCACGCCCGAACGGCGTCCCGTGATCCCAAGCCTCGGCCCTGAAAATAGTCAAGTGCATCCCACCATTGTGATCTCCTCAAGAAAACACATCAAAAGCACTACTCACTTGAGTGCAACAGATATCCAGAGAAAAGGTGCATTCCGACGCACCGCACAGGAGCGGTGCCACGTGGGACCCGCATACCGGTCCCGAAACATAACGAACGGATCACACTGTTGCGATCCTCTCGAAAAGCACACAAGATGGACTATTTACTTTTCCAAAACGGTCGCTCGATGATAAAGATGGAAAATCACCGTCAACACCCAAACAACCCTCGTGGCCCCGCACCATCGTGCCGAGGTAGAGCGGGCAGATTGAACCATTGCAATCCCCTCAGAAAAACATCCAGAATCGACTGCTCGCACGCCCCGAACAGACGCCCGGTGAGAAAAGGCGTGAAACGATGCACGCAGCTCGAAAGACGGGCCATGGGGCCCATGCCTAAAATCCAGTCTCAGCGCCCAAAACTGCCTTGGAAACCTCCATCTCAGTGCCATGGGCCCAACGCTACTGACGGCACTCAATACGGACATCGGACGCGTCTGCGCCGTCCAAAACAAGTTTCCCCGGAAAAATGACAAACCCCTCGACATACGTGTCTCACCACTGAGGCCCCTCGTTTCGGGAATTAAAATCCCCAAACCATCTCAAAGTGTTCCCCTTGACGCAAGGTCCGTGCTGCCACCGACGGAGCACAAAATGGACGCCTGTATGCCGAAATACGGGCGTCCAAAGATTTTTTAAAAAAAGTGGGGGGACCCTCTTGGGCCGGTCTGGCCCGGTCCGGCCGGTCCATCTCGCTTCGGCCGGCCAGCTGGGACTGCGGCCCAGCCTCCACCTGCGAGTCACCCCGCCCACACCGAGCGGGCTTCTCTTCCACCGACCGGCCGACATGGCCGGTCGGCCTTCCACGCGGAGACCCGCGTCGCGCAGGTCTCTGTCCAGCCGCGGGGTCGCACAGCGCGACCCCAGCCGTCCCCTCTCGCCAGCGCCCGCGGCCGGTGCTCTCAGCCGACCGTTCGACGGGCCGCCCCGCTGACCAGCTCCCCTCGCCGGAACCCGAAGCCGTGCCGCCTCCTGGAGATCGTCAGACCGCCGTTCCGCCACCGCTGGAAACCCGCCGGACCACCATGTCGCCACCGCCTGGAGATCGCAGGACCACCGTGCTGGCCAGAAAACCCTAAAAATCGGCGGGTCTTCACCGAGCCGCTGCGGAGGCTTCGGAGGTCGTATTTCAAATCCTAAATAAGCGTTGGAAAGCTCGGATAACGTACTACGCAATCATGGGAATCAATCGACGATCGGATAACAGTTCGATGCTATAAATTAAGCTCAAAGACTATGGGAAAAATAAAACGAAGCAAAAACAACTCCTACCTCTTGGGCGATGCCCGGAGCTTCACGGGGAGTCCACCGCAGCTCCGCTGCCTTGCCAGAAATGGCTTGCCGGAGGTGGCTCGCCGAAGTGCTTCACCAGAGATGGAGGAGAGGGGGAGGGTTTGTGTTCGAAGGAGAAGAAGAAGAGGGTGGGGGTGCGTTTAAGTAGAAAACACTTAAACCCCCCGCCCGGCATGCCCCCGACTATGTTGCCGATGCAGACAAAATGAGGATGCCCCTGGGGTAAAAACGACCTCTCGAGGACAACCGTGGTCTCAGAATTTTAATCCGAGACCCCATTCAGAAGTTATAAAATTTAACGTCTGAAGCCGCTAAATTACGAAAACGCCCCTGGGGCCATTTTTCACAAACGGCCCGCCCCAACGAAAAATATACCCCTACTAGGGTAAACTGCATGCTATGAACTCAACGGTACTCTCGGTTTTCCAATCCGAACCACCGTTTATGAGATACTAGCGTTTCGCCAATAAACGAATTAATTAATTAATTTAATCCGTTTAACGTTCCCGAAGCGGGCGAGGGGTCCAAACATCCCGCGCCGACAAGATTTATGTCATTATTAGGGTAAAAACCCCATTCTGGACCCATTCGTATACTCGTATCTCTGATCCGGATCACTATTTAGGAGTTATCGCATTTATTTTTCGTTTTTAGTGTGAACGCACTGAAAATTTTATTCCGGCCACTCCGGGGCTCAGAATCGCACGACATCCGAAGGCGCTGCTCTGGAATATCATCAAGAATATTCCAAAGTCTTTCGTAGAAATAACTGGGTTCTTACATTATCATCACTCCGTGTGTTATGGGGACTACGATTGATAATACTACTTTTTGTGCTAGAGACGTATACATTTGGCTGATGGCTGTACTTTGTGTATTTCCTTGGTGGTGTACTTTTGTATTTCATTTGTGGTATACTGAATGTGTTTCATTTTTGAAATACTTTATGTATTTATTATTGTCATTCCCTTTTTATTTTGGGGTGTCCTACTGAGTATTGTTTCACTCACCTCTACATGGGTTTTGCTCATACATGTCATGTCTTTTGCAGATGATAAATATTTTGAAATAGTTCTAGGTCGACTAGAAATAGGTGGTGCTTAGAGTGACTAGAAAGATTATGTGTTCTACTACAGCTTCAGGAAGATTTCATACACCTACCCTTCTGGAAGGGTTTTGTGCAGATGAGTTTTAGGAACTTGTGCATTAACATTGACATACTCTTCCTTTTGGTGGGCTTGTATTATTGACCAGTTTACATTCTAGTTTCCTACAATCATACTCTTTGGTTGGTATCTTTGTGTTTGATTTCATTATTTACTTGGTTTTTTTACATTTCATCCATTTGGGCTTGGAGATGTTTGTGAGTACATGTACATAGAAAAATTCCTCCCATTTGTGAGATATTCCTACTCAGTGCTAGTAACCATCCCCTAGCCTATCAAGGGCGGTCTTGGGGTAGACACGACATGGGACCCTATGGGAGATGTTGTGATAGATTGGTATCAAAGGTTGTTGGTTATACTTATGTACTAGGAGTATGTGAGGTTTGTTTGGGGAAACTGTGTCGATTGTTTCTTGTTTGGTTTTTAGGCCAGGGAATCTATTATTGGTGTGACAAGCGATGTATACATACAAAATTCATCTGGATGCCTACTTTTTCACTCGATACATGATAACAATGGTTGTAAGAATAATTAATGTTACATGTATCATATATGATTTGGGTGTGTTTTAATGTCCTTATTGAGTCAGATCACCATGTATACTTTATTGACCATGGTTCATCATGATTTTTTTCGGATGCCTCTGTGAAGGTAGCCGGCCCTATTCCATTTCATGATCAAGATGATGATCCTCTTAGAGATAAGGCATCGGTATAGGGACTAGTACCCAAGATAGCACCTCCAGGTGGTGTACCAGTGATACCACAACCTATCAAACAACAGTTACTACCATCACTACAAGTAGTGGATGCACAAAGGTTGAGTGAATTTCATAAGTTCTTGATGTAGTGACCATCCATTTTTATGGGTGATCCAAACCCCAGAGTAGCTGAGGATTTTCATGAAGCAGTAACTCAAGTCTTCCACCATGTGAGTATTCCTCCCAACCTGATGGAAGTCTTAGCTATGATAATTCTTCAGGGCTCGGTAGGGAGATGGTGGAGCTTAGTGACCCAAACACATAATGAGGTGGCTCTCTCTTAGGAAGGATTTGAGAGACTCTCCAGGGAGGAGTTCTTATTAGCTATGTTACACTTAGTGCGCATACATGAGATCATGTCTCTGCAGTAGGGTAGTCAGAATATGGTGGAGTACTCCGTGGGGTTTATTTATCTTTCTCACTAATACAAAAATATTGTGTGAGACCCGTTCATTAGGGATCGAACCTTGGAGTAGGGAATACTCTAGTAGATCATGGAATCCATTATATCCCTTAGAATTCCTATATGTGCTAGGGTACTGGAGAGAGCTCTACAAGTGAAGAGCATTCTGGAAGAGCAGACGCCTATAGTGGGAGCTTACATCCGGCACTATGGAGGTGAGTCTTCGGTGGTGGGTATCCAAAAAAAGAAGCAGGGGGCCAAGAAGGTCAATAACTTTAGTGGAAGACCCAAGGACATGAAATCAGTGGTACAAGGCTCTCAGGTAATATCGAATCAGCTAAAGGACATGTTGTGTTACTCGTGCGGTAGTAAGGGTCATCTGGCATGAGATTACCCGACCCTTCATACAAGTGATCAAGAGACGATCTATGGGTCACTGAGGAAAAGGAGGAGGAATTATCATGGTGGTATATAGGGTGGAGGACATGGCATAGGAGAGGATAGAGTAGAAGGTAGTGGGAGGAGGTTTGATGTATTACCACCACAATCCCCATGTTATATGCACCAAGATTAGGAAGCTGGTGGGTAGGGATTTGGATATCTATAGGCGATAAAGGATTTTGAACCTGGTTCCCTATATATGATTAGAAATATGATCTTTATATTTTCCACCCCAGCTATAGTTTTGATAGACAGAGCTGCCAATCATTCCTTTTTTTCCACAGACCTTGTTCAGGGATCATAGATTCCAGAGGATCCATTGACTTGACCATTACCCTAAAAGAATCTTATGGTAGGGAATTAGATAATCACACAATGGTTCCTATATAGTGAGATTACTCTTAGAGGTGAGAGTTTTGGTTGGGATCTCTTATTAGTGGTTTAGAGGCCTTACGAAATAATTCTCAGTCTATACTAGTTATCCACTTTCCATGTTCAGATTAAATGTTTTAGGCACATAGTGCAGTGTGTCCATAGTGATGGGACCAAGTTTTCATTTTTTTGTGAAAATAAAATTCTTGAAGTGTGGTATATACTCACACATAGGAGGGTGTAACTGATCACATACCAATTGGCTAGCCTGACCCTCAACACAGTGGATGAGATGAGTCCTCAGTTTCCTGATGTGGTGGATGATTACGGGGATATATTTCATGAGGATATTCTAGGATTACCTCTTCATATAGAGGTATATTTATGAATTGATATATACCTCGGGACGACATAGATATATACACATTCATATCAGATGTCCACGGTAGAGATTCAAGAGTCGGGGTATAGTTAGAGGACCTGTAGAGAAAGGGATTTATGAGACCCAGTTTTTCACCCTTGGAAGCCCCAATGTTTTTTGCTAAGAAGGTATTCTAGAGCTTGAGGATCTGTGTGGAATTACGATAATTGAATCATGTGACCATGAAGAACAATTATCCACTACCCAGGATTGATGACCTCTTCGATTAGATGAAGGGAGTGTGGTAGTTCATGAAAATCATCCACACATGAGGATATCACTAGCTTCATATACGTGAGGAGGATGTAACAAATACAGCCTTGTGATGTTAGTAAGGCCACTATGAGAACTTAGTGTTGTGGTTTATCATGAAAAATTCCCTAATAGTGTTCATGGGACTCATGGACAGGATCTTATAACCTTACTTAGAACGGTTCATCGTGGTCTTTATTCATGACATCAAAGTGTAATTAGCATCATAGGAGGACCACAAGGTAAACAATAGGATCATCTTGGACAAATTCTGAGAGCACTAGCTTTATAAGAATTGCTCAAATTGTCGGTTCTAGATACGAGTGAACCATATTCAGGGACACTTCATTTCCGAGGTAGGGGTTTTAGTGGATCCATCAAAGATATAGGCGGTTCATTCTTGGGATCCACCCTATAGTGTTACTGAGGTTTGGAGTTTCCATGGGTTGGTTGGATACTCTCAGAGGTTTGTGCTTGATTTTTACAAATTAGTAGCATCTTTGAAAACTTTTACATGAAATGATAATCCTTTATTTTGTATGTAGAAGTTCCATGAGAGTTTTCAGCAGTTGAGGCAGATATTTACGAGTGATTCTATCTTGAGATTTCTGATGGAGGGTGTTGAGTACATGGTGTTCTATGATTCATTAGGGACTCAGATTTATTGTGTCCGAATGTAGAAGGAAGATTTGATATCCTATGGGTAATAAATGTTGAGACCACATGATCATAAATATGCAACACATGACATTGAGTTGGAAGAGGTAGTCTTCTCATTGAATATGTGGCAACACTACCTAATGGTTGAGTAGTTTATCATCTACTCTAACCACAAGAGTCTCAATTATATCTTCCCTCAGAAGGATTTGAACATGAGATAGTTTTAATGGCTAGAGTTCCTACAGGATTATGACTTTTATATTTTCTAAAATCCTATTAAGGGGAACATGGTGGAAGATTCTCTTGGTAGGATATCCAGATTACAGTAGTTGAGCGAAGCATCCGAGCTTTTGGTTGAATTGAAGATATTATTTATGGAAGCTGATGGAGAAGCTTACCTATATTATATAGTTGTCAACCCACCACTCTTATCATGAGTTAAAGAGGGAAAACATTAGTATATAGACTACGAGAACCGACGTAATCAGTTGTCCAGACGGCATGAACCTGATGGATATTCGATAGGTGTGGAGCACATCATTCTTTTAAGACGGTGCACAATTGCACGAGTGGAATTACTGGAGGATATATTGATGGACTTCCACACATCCCCTTTAGTGGTATATCCATGTGTGGAAAATATGTACTTGGACATATTATTTCAGCCATGGTGGCTGGAGATGAATAAGGAATTGGAAGAGTTCGTTTCTCAATGACTCGCTTGTCAGCAAGTGAAGGCTGAGCAGCAGGTTCCAGCAGGCGTGATCCAACACCTTGAGGTGCCGGAGTGGAAGTGGGATGGGATATATAGGGAATTTATGATGGGTTTACCATGCACATCTAGGGGACACAATACCATATATGTGATCATTGATTGACTCACCAAGTCGGCCCACTTCCTACCTATTCGAGATAAGATTTCAGTAGATAGCCTAGAAAACCTCTACATTCAAGATATATTTTAGCTTCATTGAGTTCCATCAATGATTGTTTTAGACCGTGATGTTCATTTCATATCCCTTCTATGGAAGGTATTTGAGAAGGTGTTTGGGACTAAATTATGTAAGAGCACAAAGTCTCTTCATGAGAAGGATGGCCAGACATAGAGGACTATCTAGGATATTGAGGACATGTTATGTTCTTGCATCCTATAATTTGGACATAGTTTGTTGGATCACATACCTCTTGTGGAGTTTTCATACAATAATAGGTACCACTCAACCATTAGTATGGCTCCATATTAGGCCTTGTACGGGTGACCTTTTAGGTCACCACTTTGTTGGACTGGCCCAGGAGATTCAGCACTCATGGGCCTAGAATTGGTGCATTCTACCATTGAGAAGATGCATATCATTTAAGAACAGATGTGGATTACATAGATCTAGAATAATTCATATGTTGAAAGGAGATAGAGGTGCCGTGAGTGAGAGGGGGGAGAGCATGTGTTTCATCGGGTCTCACTTCAGTAGGGTTTGCGAATATTTGGCCGGGGCGACAAGTTATCTCTGATATACATCAGTTCTTTACCAATTCTAAGAGTTGGTGAGGTGTAATAACACCTAACTCTACATTCATAGTTTCACTAGATGTATTATGTCTTCCACATGTCGTAAATGAGGAGTTACATGCACGATCCATCGAACTTCATCGACTAGGGTGAGTTGGACATTGAAGATGGGGAATCGTTGTGGAGTACCTGGTGGATATCTAGGATAAACAATATAAGATCCTTTATGGGTGGTTTATTTTTATGGAACACATTTAGTGGCAGCAAGATAATCTCTACGAGAGAACTTGGGAGAGAGAGGATTAGATTCATTACCAATACACTCACCTTTTGGTTGAGTAGCCTTTGTTTTGGCTTTGGGATATGTAAAGCACTAAGGTGGGGAGAATGTAAAGACTTGAATTTTCTTTAGTTAAATTTTTATAAATTAAATGGTAAAATTCTAAGACTATTTTCCGAAACGGTGTGAGATTCCAATGCCCAGTGTGCCTGAACAAATTCATTGAAAAATGTTGATATTTTAATAAATCTCAGGGGTGGTTTTTCTATAAACATGAAAGAAATATAAATGGGATCCCATATTAGAAATCGGAGGGCACTATTACATTCAAAACAGTTAATTTACCTTGGGCAGGGCCTAACCTTGACTGGTGCGGGTCGAGGGTAAAGGTTAATTTTTGGATGTAAACGTCATTAAAATATTTAATAAAAATATTTTATTTGATGATACATTGGTTTCATTAAAATAATTCATATTTTCAATAATCATAGTTTATCTCTATAACCCTAGAATTTCTCTTTGGCAAGGAGAAAGAAGTTCTCTCAAGGTAAGGATAGAGCAGAGATTGGAACTCGGATCGAGCACAGATGAATCAACAAAATGACGATGGCACGAATTCATCGATCATCAATGACCGATCCAAACATAGGGTAGGATTTTTTTTATCTATTTTTAATTTTCTTTTCCATTAAAATATTCAAATTCTTAATTTCGACCAATCCATGAACCAATTGATCCATAGTTTGACCATTCATACATGATAGATAATTGTTGCAGGGATAAAAAGTATAGATAGATCATTGTGAATATCTTTTACTGTACATTGTTTTACCATATAACATTAACGGATCAAGGAAAAAATGAACTAGGCTAAGATCCGTTCTTTGGGTGTTTATGTGATTTATCTCTCTCCCACTCAATCTATCATGTTCTTCATGTATTCTTTTCCCTCAAAACCCCTATGTGAACAATCAACCATTGCGCCATCGATTTATGGTGCAAGGATCCAAGATCTAAGGATTTCACTCCACGATGGAATGGTGGAATTCAAACAGAAGTATGGTATGGTTTAGGATAGGAAATGTTTTATAGATAATCAAGGTCACAGTGCAAGGTAAGCCTCATGCGGGGTGGCCGGTGGTGAGGGCAGGATGTGTCCGGTTGAGGGGGAGTGCGAGGTTGTGATGGTCCACTGGCAGAGTGGCTAGTGACGGTTGCATCCCACAGTCTAGGAGGAACCATGTTGGAGATTTATATAGTGTAGGTCGCTAAAAATGTATTGGGGACATGTTAGGAGGCCACAACGGAGATCTGGGACACCACTCAAAGATGCATTGGAAGATCCCGTGACGGTGAGGCCATGGGGCACATAGAGGGGGAGGGTTGGCTGCATCAAATGTAGCATGGTGTCGTGTTGACCAAATTGGCACATGGTTAGGGTGGACTACATGTCGCAGTACAAACCATCCCATATCCTGCGGGCCAGACCAAAGGAGTCGGGTTGTCGCAACAGCCCACCGAGTTGGTCCCAGCGGCATGGTGGGCCATGTCGAGCTAGCCCAATACGACAAGCCCAGTGGGCCAAGCCCAGCGAGTCAGGGTGGTTAGAGCTGGACCAGACTATAAAGAGATATTCGGGGTTAGGTCATCCAAGCAGGGGATCAACCAGTGGGTTGGGCGGGGTCTAATGGGTCGGATCAAACATGGACCAAACCCGGGTCAGGCGTTTTCAGTAAAACAACCATAAAATTCAAACCGTGTATATGTTTGATGGTCTTTTTGAAGAAAGGGGACCCTTGTGATGATATGGTACTTTTGGAATACTCTAAGTGTGTTTTTGGGAAATTTGGAATATGAATTAATGGATTGAGGAGTTAGTTCTCTCTGTACAAGTGCGCTATGAGAAGAATCATGAGGCTGGCTATGACATGGTGACTATGTGACTTGGGGATGAATGGATTAACCAAAATCAATGTGTTATTAACACTACATGTTTTATCGACACTCCATGTTTTATCAACACTCCATGTTTTATCGAAAATCCATGTGTTAGCAACACTCCATGTGTTATCGACACTTCAGGTGTTACCAACACATCTTGTGTTATCAGCACTCTATGTGTTATCGACACGTTGTTTTTTATGGGAACTATGACTAATAATATTTATTTTCATGCTATGGACTTATACCTATGTTAGTTGAATGTACTTCATGTATTTCCTTTGTGTTATACTTTGTGTATTTCCTTTGTGGTATGCATTGTGTGTTTTTTTTTGATATACATTGTGTATTTCTTAGTGGTATTCATTTTTTTTGTGGTGTCATACTGAGCATTGTTTTACTCACCACTACGTTGGATTTTCCCACACGTGTCATGTCTTGAGAAGATGATCAATGCTTTGAAGGAATTCCCTGTGGACTAGGACTAGATGGTTCTTAGAGTGATCAGACTGAAGAGGTGTGCTCCTACATCTTTAGAAAGCTATCCTACACCTACCCTTTAAGTAAAGTTTTATTTAGATGATTTTCAGTAACGTGATCATTCTCTTTGATAGACTCTTTCTTTTGGTGGGATTGTAATATTTCCCTTTTTACTTTTTGTTCTCCTACTATCATACTCTATGGTTGGTATCTCAGTGTATGTAGGAATTGTTTATGTAACAACCGAGACTTTTATGTTATATAAATCATCAAAGGAATCTTTTTCTACACAACACTTGCTTGGCTTGCTTTACACGCAATCGCGACCTTCCTCGATAGCTTGCGTCGTACGCAATACCGAGTTTCACTAAACAACAATATGCTATTAAAACTAGCCGTTATGAATAGTAATAACCACAGTTTGAAATTTTATAAATTTTATTTTTCAAAATGGACTTCATTTTTGGACTCAGAATATGGAAATTAGCCTAGGGTGAAATTTTGGTATTTTTCTGAAAACTTTCAATTTTTGATGAATAGTGAAACCACTAAGTTGTAGGTTAAAAACTGAATTTTGCATAAAACTTAATTTTACCACTTCTGTGAATGGAATTTCAAAAATCCGATAGACACGGTTGATATCAGTAAGTAAAATGTGGTTCAATGAGATGAAAATAATTTTTTGGTGAATAGTAACTTTTTACTATTTTTACCGCAGTTAATAGTAAATAGGGTAACTAAGGGTAAATATGATATTAATATTACCATAAAACATTTCCTAATTCTATTTGACAAGTGTAATTCGACCAAAAACAAACTTAGGAATAAAATATGACCATTTAGGCCCACTTGGATTAGATTAGGACATTTATTATTAATTTATTTAAAGAAGGGTTAAAATAGTTAAAATCAAAGTTTAATAAGTAAATAATTTTTAATATGGGGTTATACATAAGATAAATTCGATTGTAAATATTCATTAGAAAGCTAAAAATATTTCCTACATGATGGTATTTTAGTTGTAATTTTTGGACATCAAATAATTTAATTTATTTATGACACAATGATGATGCAGTAATTATCTTATTAATGAAATATTGACATAATTGATAATATAAATATCAAAATAAATGTAATTTAAGACTTTTTATGAATTCCACTAATTTTATAGGTTACTATGATATATTAGTGTTGATTTAATCTACTTGTTTTGAACATATAATGCTGTTATGACTTTCAGAAAAATCATATATCAAATAGTGTCAAAATGGACACAAAATAGTTTTTAAATCAAATATTATATTATTAATTGTTATTTTATTCCTTAAAATATAAGGTTCTTCCAAATGACTTAGATAAGGATATATATATTAATAATAAACAATTTGGGGTTCGTTTGGCATGTTATAGTAAGTGTATTAACCATATAGTGAAAGAAAACAAAAAGGCATGGTAAAAGTTAAATTATTTATCTTAGAGTTAAATCTAATTGATAAGGTTAAAATAATACCCTAAACTTGTCTAAATCCTATTGTTTGATAGGCTTTCGACCCATCCCCACTTTAGCTTCGAAATAAGACCCTTTGGAACCATTATAAACCGATTTTTACTTTAATATAAAATAATATTTTGAGATATTCCTAAGGTGCCCCTCTCCTCCCTTATAAAAGGGCACCTCCTCCCCCTCCTCCTCACACCAATTTGAGCACTCAAGATCTGCCAACCCCTGCCATTTTCTCCTCTCCACTTCCCTAGAATAATCCTATAGGTCCTGGTCTTCTTTAAAGACCAATCGTAGTTCCCTAAGTGGAGGATTCAAAGAAGAGTTCCAAAGAAGAGGTAATATCCATTACCGATCTTTTCAATTTCTTTCTTCTTCAACTTCTTCTTCTTTAGTTGTTTCATGATAAAGTAATTACATCAGTATTACTTACATACTGATATGTTATTATAAATATGAAACAACTGTAATTCACCTTCTATCCATCCTACGGAAAAATGAAATCACTGCGCGTGCGTACGTACGGAATACCGTCTCCACGCCGTGGTGTAATCTATTTTTACACCATCACTTTACAAGGATGGGTATAATGGTGTAATGAGTAACTATTTATGGTTATTATAAAGTAATATTTATACTGAAATAATATATATATACTCCAATACAGTTCCATGATCATAGGAACGATATCATCACTCGTGCGTACGTACGGAATACCGTCTCCATGATGTGATGCGACTCGTTCTACATGATCATCATTACATAGTAATTATATAAATGAATTGAATGAATAAATATGATATATGTTACACTAATACCATTCTGGATATAAGGTATCTATAACCTTAAAAGAAGAATAAGAATGTATTCGGCAAAACACGCATAAGAACAAAAGGCAATAAAGACCCGAGTAACAAGTAACAATGAAATATTACTAACAAGAAGCTAAGAATGTGACCATATATGATATCATATCAATATGTATGATTCTGGAATAAGTCAATAACATTATTTAAACCATTATACAGGATCTTTGGACACGTACAAAGAAAATCGGACCTAAGGTAAGGGAAAATATCACAATCTCATTTTTATCCGAGATTGTTTATTCGTATGTATTTACTGGGGTGTATTTTATCATCCACATCCATGTTTCATCAATATGTAATATTATTTCCATCCACCTACAATTGTTTTAATCCATTATTACCCTTCGGTGAGTTTTTAGTAATATGTATGAAAGGAATCTTTTGTCGTTTTTCGTACGAGGTACTTATTTCCTTTTCCGACAAAAGTACGAAGAATGTTTTTTTAACTTATACAGCATGAATGGATTTTTAAAACATTATTTCCAAGAAGCTTCCTTTACAAGTTTTCAAGTTTATTTTTAATCAAATTCTTTTATTTTAAAGTCGTATGACATGTTATGAAAGGAAAAATGTTTTTGAAGTAGAAAGGATATTTTCTTCAAGAATGGAGTTCAAGTATTTTATCAAAATTATTTTCCATCTAAGATAATAAAAGGGTTCTATTTTTTATCCCTATTATTACATGGATTTGATTATGTTGTGATGGAAATATTTTTTATGAATTCCTTTATCTTATATGAATTGTTTTATGATGTCATGTTGTTTAAGAATTCTATTTTTATTACATGGGTTACGCTATGATGTATGGTTTATGATTATGTGGCACAAATAAGAAAGGATTCATTATAAGATGGGTGGGACCTATATCTCCCCCCAATGCATTGGGTAAAGATTTTATATCTCATGAAATAGACATGGATGGAACGGTAGGTTATACCGGTTCAGTAAAATAGGACTGAATCGAGGGTGACTCGATTCAGAAAAGGACTTTGTCCACTAAGATAGTCTTGGCAATGAGTCATGAATAACAAGAAATGATTTTCCATGATTATGTGTGCATGCCACAAAGTTTCAAGTTTTATGTTATGATTATGGGGATCTCATTTTCACTTCTATGATTTGTTCCATGTTAAGATATTATGATCTCTTTTGCAGGTTTTGATTTTCAAAAAGATATGATATGATTTTTATTTCCTTTATTTTCCCTTGCTGAGCATTTGAGATCACCCTTTTATGTTTTCTTTTCCCCAGGTCAGGAAGATGGATATTAAGTATAATATTCTTAAAGGGACCCTAGATATGATGAAATAAATGGGAGACACTGTAGAAGATTTATGAACCAGTTGTTTATGTTTCCCAGTTTCTAAAGACACTATACCTATACGGTCCTTTGTGGTTTTGTCATATGTTGTAATAAGTGTGCTTCAATTTTGAAGTATTAACAATGTATGTAAAGTATGGGTCGTTAAAGTTTACATAGTGTTTTTACATTTAATAATTTTGTGCTTAGATATTAATGCATGTGTACAAGTACATAGGAAAGTGACTCCAATTTGTGGGATATTCCTACTAGGTTCTACTCTCTAGCCCCTAGACTATAGGAGGAAGGCATGGGGTCGTTATGACACATGACCCTCAGGGATGTTTTTTCAAACTAAAGGCCTAGGGTTTGGCTCATATCCCCATTTGGGTCAGGGAGAACAATGTTATAGTTTAATATGCCTCCATATAGTCTTATATTCATGTTAGTGAATATGTTTGGAATTTTAAATCAGATCATAGAAGAAATTTCATATTCCAAAATTTTCTATAGAAAGACTACATAAACATATTTATAACGCTATACAGGAGGAGGATCAAATCTATTCTCTCATTCTGGGGGATCATCGACATATTTTTGGGGGGAATTCAAATACATATTGGGATCATATTCCATATCATGTGGGGGGTCACTATGTGAGAGTTACATGTGACTCGAGATAGGCTCATATTCCAATTAAGAAATTCCACCATCAAATTCCAAAGGCTTAAGATCAGGATCATATCCCCGTTCTAACCGAGTATCACTAAGTGAGAGGGTCACATTCCATGGGGAATGCTTATATTGCTGCCAATAATAAAGAAATTAATTTGAATACTCTAGAATTTTATTAGTAGTAGGCTCATATTCTAGTAGCACTAGGACATTATCCCAAAATTCCATCATCAATCATAAACTTGGCTCATATCCCTACAGAAACCCAAAAGGGAGGTCGGTATATTCAATCCACGGTGCAAAATGAGGCTCATATTCCTAATCTGATGAATACCAATGTCTTTTAGGATGTTCCAGACACATCCTCAACATTCCAAGGGTCTGCCAACTCATTAACCAATGTAGAATACGATCATTACTATGATATTCCCCATCATGGTATAATGTAGATTGATCATAGGTTCTATACTCTAAAAATCCATTGTGGTAAACCTATCTATGGTGATATATCCCATGGAATACAAAATCATCTATTTTTTCAAACACATCAGCATAGAGTAGTGTTAAAAACATAGAGGCCTTTGTATTCATAGGTTCTCAAAACATTAGTGTCAACCACATATAATTCCACATCAACTACCAGCATCACTCCATTCCAGTCAGTAGGTGACCCTAAGAATCATCTTCTATGTTTTGACTAGATTGACATGTGTAACTCTGATGAATAGTAATTAAACATTGATATATGGAGAGTTTTATCTGAAAAAAACAGACCCATCATGTCATTCCATCTTTCTACTTTTGGCTATTAGATCCCATGTGAGATAGAGAAGGAGTGGATGACTTATCTATGTCAACCTATTTGAAAAAATACCAATGATTGAAGGCAAGACACCTCACTTATCCAGGATATGAGGGCCACCTTCAAACCATCAAGATACTTTATTATCATCTAAATGTAGCTATTATATCCATGGACTAGGATCCTAAACAGTAAAAGCGCAGTTCAAATCTAAAACATGTTTTCCTCCATTGCATCCCACATCCTCGACAACTGATCTATAAAGTCGCATCATGCATATATATTAGAGTATGGGAAATTTATGGGGTGAGACACTTTAATTCACCCTTATAACTACAGAACTCATCAGATATGTGTTTCAATAATGATATAGCCTATAGGGAAATTGTGGGACTAATTAATGCTCTGTCCAATTAGACACTACAAAAAAATTTGTCAACTTCAACGATGTCGGGACATCATGAATCGAAGAAGATGATTTCCAAAAATTTATTTAAATAGTCCCCTAAATGAAATGAGAGTTTGTTCCAAACATGGATTCTGTGGTTTCAAACTACTCAATGACATCCCATAGAAACTAACTCCTTTCATGGGATTCCCTTTCACCCTAATCCAATACAACCACAACTATGACACATCAAACATGATGCAGAAGTTCTTACCATTAAGGTAATCTATGAGAAGACTCATCTCATTGAGCCAAGGAATATCTACCATTGACTCCACCTCTCATATCATTAATTCTAGGGAGGGTTTAGGATATATCAGTAATTGCTGCAATCAAACCCCCACGAACTAGGTTGGGGGCATTTTTATCTCAATATCTATCTCCAAGTTCATCATCCCGTGAGATGGACCCAAGGAAATCAATTTTGGGTCAATATCAACCCCCTCCCACCAATATGGTGTAATTTCTATCTCAATTCTCAAACTTGGAGTCATAAAATCTCTGATAGAAATCAGAGGTTCCTCAGAAACATTATCAATCAATGCCAACAGTGGCCCCCAAAATTCTCCATCTCATAGGGTTGATGACATTTCCATCGTCACCATCACCATATAGAGAATTAGTATTCTTTAGGTTGGGAGGTAAATATATATGGTCGTTTTTCCATCAATTCCCCACACCATTGGACAAGCCTATAATATTTGGGGCTCTTTCAGCAGTCATGATTAGAAATTACATTAAGTTCATTTGTCATAGGTCAATATGGTAGGAGCCAATGGAGAAGACAATCAAACCCCATTGGGGTCACAATCCAAAAAGCCCCAATATTGTCGAAGGATCAAGGAATGACCCTAATACATGTATTGTGAAATCATTATATTGTATTGAAATAAATGTAAAACCACCATTGCCTAATATAAATACGTAAACATTATCATTGTCAAAAAAATAGTTAATATGGATCAATATGTAGATGCATTAGGTCCCAACACAGAAAACCTACTCATAGTGGAGGGTGATATAGATACACCAATTGAGGCTTCATGCACTAAGAATCAGAGAAGGATCCAAATCTACCACCTTAAAATAGTGATATGCCACCTCTATGGTGGAACACATCTGAGGGTAGAGGGAATGTGGTGGATACAACATAATCACCATGCTGAAGGGTCACGTTTCCTTTGAAAGATGAACTATTTTTACAAGATGAGATTTAGATTCAAAATATCAAAAAAATTAAATGTGGAGCTACTAAGGGGAGATATTCCTAACGGATATCTTCTTCTATCTGAGATGAATATTCTTCCTCCTAGGGCTGATCTTCCTACAAGATAGGTATCTTAGTGTTATAAAATCTCCATATCTTGGAAGCCGGTATACATAAAAATGGAAGTAAAAACGATCTTGAATTCCTTCCATTGTGGAAAAATATTATCCCTCTTTAAGGTGATTAAAAATTCATGGCATGAGTTGGGATTTAGTGGGTGACGAAAAAAAGGCCACCTCACTATGCCTCACCCACTTACTATTGATGGGATGCTGGTTAAACAGTTGTACCACTAGAACTGATCTACATCATCGAGTCCTAGGTTTCTCAAATGGAAGCCATAGAAGGATGAAATGCACTTGTGCAGTCTCAAAAGAAGAAATATCCAGAATTGGTGGATGATACTTTTTATTCTACCAATTTTATAAATCTTACCATCTCCTCCTTTAATAGTGTTGGAGATCATGAAAAACATCTCACCAACTTCCTATCCTGATATTTTCAGGTGATGGTTCCTCGAGATGAACATGAGGTGACCAAGATTAGGTGTAGTTTACATACTCTAGTAGGGTCAGCCTTAAATTGTTATAGTATCCTTCCAGAATGATCTATTGAAGGATAAGAAGATATTCACCATAAAATTCATGTCCTATTACGCTCCACATTGAGGAAAATGAGAATTGTTGACATGATGATATATATGAAACATTAAAATGAGAGGGTTTATGACATTATATCAAAATTTACAGGATTAACCTAATCACTTAGAATCACTCTCTCGTAGGTTTAATTAATATAAATAAATTCATAAAATATATGGGAAGAGCTTAAAGCATCAATGATCCTTAATGGTTTGTTTTTTTTACCAAACTGGAACAATGTTTGGAAGACATCATTCAACAAACCTAGTGGAAGTCCTGACTTATACATTCATCAAAAGGTAATAGGGTCTGAAAAGGTAGAATCATCTCATGTTACCTATAAGAAAATGATAGTTCCCATTCAAACAACCTAGTTGGCCCCAAACTGCCCAGTTCCTCTAGTTGAGAATCGACATCCATAAAATCTCCCACATTTGGAAGAAAAAAGGTATTAGTGTCACCCTACATTTGAGGAATGGATGAATAAAAAATAATCCTTAAAAAATGTACAAGTGACTTGTTAATTGATTGAAACCATATAGAATAACATGCCTGGCCGTCCACATCCTTGGAATCCCAATGAGGTCACTATCACCGACCATCCCAACTACTTCCCTTCTCATAGTACATTGGGTCATAAGATCCGATATTTCTTAATATTCAATAGCACCCTTTAAATCCTTGTCAATTCTGAATATGTTATGATTGAAAAATCCTCAGAATATGTGGATTTAATAACCTTCACCTAGTCTGAAGAAGAAGGTTATTGGATGAATGATTCGGTTTGGCCTGGGTAGAAGTTCAATAATTGGATGACTTGAATGATAGTTGATTGATCACATTCAACCATGAGAAAATACCTTCATATCACTAAAATATATTGGTAACCTAGGAAGTTTATATCAGATATGTATCCCACGAGTGTAAATAACCTTCGTAAATAGGAAGAAATATAATAAGAAGAGTCATATTCTGCTCCGATGCAAGCTCTAACTCTTGAATATTTCATCCCTACAACATCCCAAACATGGGGACTACCCCACCAATTGAAACCATCATCTAAAAAATATCACATTCTCAGTTATTTTAATGAGATAAACATGGAAGAACCCATTACATAATAATGATAATTCTTCTGAGTATGAGTCCACGTACCTTAAAGGGGAATAACAGGCTGCATGCGTAAGAGTAGATAATATAGGGGATAGCACGAGCATGGTCAGAACCAATACTTTGGTCACATACCTATAGAGGACCAATATGTATCTTAGATTCATGGTAACACACTCCATAAAGTGAAGTCAATATAAGGAGGTTTCATAGAACCCTCCTGTAGTTGTCTTCTCACAATCCTCTAAATGGCCTCCTAGTAGTGGTGAGATCACTTGATCATCCCAAACAATGAGGAATACTAACATGTCTTGTTATACTATAATAAACGGCTCCCTCAATATCTACAAAGAACTAGGCTTGTCCCCCTCAAATTCTTCATCTCATGAGCCACATAATAGAGAAAACCTCGTATTTGGGAAGCACTGAACTATAGAACAATAAATAAATTATTAAATATATGGAGGTTTTCCCACCCAATATTTCAATGTGGTTTTCACTCCATCATTCAATGGAACTCAAAGAGGCACTAATTGAATCCCAATAGATCCCCCATAATTTTTGAGTCATAATTTAATGCAGATGAAGTCTATCTAGTGGAGACCATTCCATCGGAATGAAATATCAATATATCATTCACATAAAATAATTAGTAATATGTCATATTAGGACACCTCATGCCCCTATATGTTTTAGGTAGACTTAATAATTTCATTACTCGAAGGGATAAAATTGAAAAACGTTATGGTAATAACCTCATCCCAATTCAAACCCTCTAATATTATTAGTATAGAAAAGGGGAACTATCTCCCACAAATATTGAAATTCAAGGATATGAAAAGAAAGAGAAGATAAAACTTGAGATGATTAATCAAAAAACTCAGTTTGGGGAGCTCACATCCAACAACAGGTCAATCGAAACCCAGAATGAAACTATATACAATTTCATCCATAGATGTCCATGGATTTATATCCATGTGGTGGTACCATCAATATTCTATCATTTTTTGAAATCCCCAATCGATGGAAATATTGGAACACTAACTACTGAATGTTACCACATTAAATCATGTGAAGCCACATATGCTAAGGTGGGTTTCTACAAAAAGGAAGAAAAACAACAAATGGTGGATGATGATATACAGGTTGTAGCTAATAAAGGCTTGGGTAAAACCCTGTTAAATCCATGGATAATGTTCGATATCGATTATGTTCTCCCCATAAATAGTGTTGGGGAAATAGACATGGTCACAAAGGTCCAAGACCATTCTTTCCCAATCTTAATTGTAATATAAATCCATCTATGACATGTCTTTTCATTGACTCTCATCGTAGGGGATGATAATGTATCTTTTTATGGTCTCTGTCACTATTATATTTTTATAGATTCCCATATATTTCAAACCTTTTCTAAAATTTCCTCCATAAACTCATAGGTTAATGAAGAGGATGATTACCTTAGTATCACCCCTCTTACATTCGAGGATGGAATCTCCACCACCACTGATGAGTTCATGCAAGTAAATCTGTGAATAGAAAAATATTCATGACCTACATAGATTAGTTATACCAAGACTCTCTAGGAGAAAGAGATTTATATTTTATTTATAAAGAAAATAAATTTTTTTTTCTTGGAACAATATAGAAATCCATAGAATAAATCCATATGTGGCTATGCACTATATTGGCTTACCTGATGACCATCAAGGTTATAAGCAGGAAGCTAGGAGGATGCTCCACCCTCATGCCACAAATTTAGAGGTAGAAGTTTCCAAATTTATCAAATTCAAATGGTCTAAGAAGTGAAATTCCAAATATGGATTTTCAATGTCATCCCAGGTATAAAAATAATGGCATATTATTGTATGCATTGATTTTAGAGACCATAATTTTCATCTTCCAAATAAAGAATTCCTATTTCGATCAAAAAACCCCTGACGATTGCAATAGTGTGAATCCAAGACCATTACTTTAAGGATGGGTATTTTGGTTACATTTAGATAACGATGGCCCCTGATGATTAGAAATCCACTACCTTAAAAAAAACCCATGGGTTCATTTACTATCAAGACGTGCCCCTTATCATAAATAATTTTTTCATGCCAAATCAATGCAACATTTATCATATAATTAATCCTTTCTTTTAAAGAATATACGAATGATATATTGATGACCTTTTGGTCAAAATTCAAAAGCGGTGTGATCAATTAATGGATCTTCAAATAGTATTTGACAAGCTTGGACAACAAAGTCTGAAGATAATTCCACTAAAATGAACCTTTGGGGAAACATCAAAGATGTTTTTTGAATTTCTGTTATACCACCATGTAATCATGGTTGATCAAGAAAATACTGGTTCTACTCTTGAAATTTCACCCCCTCAGAATCTCAAAGAACTGAGGGGGATCCCTAGGAACCTCACTTACATTCGGTATTTCATAGCCAACTTGGCTGGAAAATTTCTCCCCTTCACCAATATAATGGGGAATTGAATCACCTATCCATGGGATGAGGACTACTAATAAGACTTCAAGATTATAAATTAGTACCTATTGAACCCACATGTAATTATGCCTCCAGTAGAATGGAGGCCCATCATATTCTTTGTGCAAACCACAGAACACTCACATCACACCCTCCTTACACAAAATATCAAGGGAAGGAGTTTGGAAATTCTCTACATCCTCAGATGACCAAGTCTTGATACTGGGACATGATACTATGATATCAAGAAAAAATTCCTCACACTTATCTTTGAAATGAAAATGTTAAGGCATTACATGAATTACATGTAAGTCCACATGGTATCTCGTATTGATCCTATCAAGTACAAACATTGTCTCCCTATACTGACTATGTATTTGGCTCGATGGGTGATCATTTTTCCACAATAAAATATTCAGTTCATATCATATAAATCAGTAAAAGTGGAATACCTAGCTAATTTTCTTATAAGATATTGTGCTCCCAAAATAACCTCAGTTGACTCTAAACATTCAGATGAAGTGGTTTTTATTCCCTTGAAACTTTCTATTAAAGGGATATGTATTTTTATTGTGCATCCATAAGTATTATCAAGAAGATACTTCAATCACGAAGGCTTAATCATATCAGTATTTGGATTTTGCTTTTTTTATGTATGAAGAAGCTTCTCCCAAATCATTCCCACTATCTGAAGGCATCATAAACAATGAGGAAGAATACCATGACCTCATTGATGGCATGGAATTCACTCGACATCTTCAAATAGTGTACTTGACCACCAACTGTGTTTCAAAGATTGTGATAAAGAGGATGAATGGTGAATATTCCATCAAAGGTAAAGGACTATACCATATTAGTGGCTAAATTATGGAACTAATGAAAGATATCCCCTTCCACCCCTCATTGCATAATGTTTCCTAATCATATAATTCACATTCCAAAACAATGTCTAATGCAGTCAAAATCGTTATCAAACCTGATCAAGAGGAAGTAAGTTTCTGTATCACACATTAGAGAATGGTTTCATAGATCTCTATTTGTGATATTGAAAAAATCACCTAGGTCACCATCACCCTAGATTGTGAGAGACCATATTTGATTTGAATCCATGAAATTTACACTGTGGGACTTTATGAATTACAAAACTCACTGTATAGGTGAGACATCAACTAAATCCTCCTCATATTCATAGAATGAATATATATTCCCACATTCATGGAGGAGTTCTATGTAGGTTCTTATGGTTCTCATCATTCTGGTAACATACTCTCCCACCTGTTCAAAAGGATGGTTTATGGTTGGAAAACCATGATATAGGACTCTATGGAATTCACTAGGTAATTTCATTCATGAAAGATCCATGAAAACATCATATATAAAACATAAAAATTGTTAAATACATCCAAATATTTCGGGTTATTCACTGTTTGGGGGAATGGATTTTGTGGGGCCAAATCCTCCAGTGATAGATAAGCTGTTAATGTACATACTTACTTCTACTGAATTCATATTTAAATTGGATGGGGAAATATCTCTCAATAAACTCATGTTGATGTACATTATCAGCTTCAAAATTTCACGTATCATCACCAGGTTCGATGTCCCCCACATGATACTGAAATAAAAAACACTATCTTCTATTATAAAGAGGTGAATAAATGTTACCGAGAGTACAATATCAAGTCCAACAACTCTTCCTAGTATCATGTAGGGGAAAATGTATTGATATAGGCCTTCAATAAGACTATTTAAAATATACTCTGGAAAATGGAGAATAAAAAAATATGTCCACATCAAACAAGAGTCTCCATGATTTATGGTTATAATATACCACCATACACGACACTACACATGTAACGCTGTATTCAGTGATATACAAGGCCGATTTAATATTCCCTATAGAAGGTCATCGACCATCTCTTTGAAGATCCATTTTTTGGAAAACTATAAAATGATGAGATGTCAAAAAATCTTCTGTATGAGTTGGAATATCTCGATGAAAGTAGGTTGCACATGTTGAACTACCTTGAAGTCCCATTGAATTGGATCTCACAAGCCATAAATAAAAAGGATCACAACTATTTATTCCTCACAAGAGAATAACTATTTTTTATCATGACCACAATGAATCTATACATGAATCATCTAAAGATACAACCCAATGGGAAGGTCCTTATATCATACATATGTTCTATCGCAATGAAGATTGTTCGTCGACCATGAGGGATTTGGAACATGTCCCACCCCCACCAATGAATGTTTTCTTGGGAAATACTTTATAGAGCTATCATTAGTTGACTATCAAACTAAAAACATGGAATAAATCTATAAATCATCTTATCTATTATCTTTAGTAATTTAAACTACACTACATACCTCATCCTACCCACAAGATGTTAAATTATACAAAACTCATCTTGGTTTCATGAGGTAAAATTGTGAAAGTTTGTACTATTCACATTATGATAAATTGTATGAGAGTGGACCAAGAATAAAGACAAGAAAAATTAGATTGCCACTTCCTCTTAAAACCTGATTATAAATTTCATGGAAGAAGTCCCCATCACATGAAATTAAACTTTGCAATATCCATTAACTAACAAATAATGCACCACACATGAGCCAGATCTACATGAGGAAAAGGTACAATGCCAATGTTCATAAATATGAGTCAGGCCTATACAGTGAGATACTATACAAGAACTATGTGTGTCTTGATTATACCATCACATGGAACATATTGATTCCCAGACATGCATTCTTGAGCCCAACCACATCATTCATTTTATTCAAAATGTGTGACACACATACATTCCACATTCCATTAAACTGTATGGATGAAGTACTTTATTTATGACATTATATTGCACTGGTTTTTAGAACTATGTACATCTTTAATTTCATTGAAATATTAAATTTATGAATGGTACAATCCCATATATTTTTTCATCCACCATATTATTCTAACAAACTCTTTTCCATTCCTTGAAATATCTATACATTGTGAGAAAACACATCATTGTTCCCTAATTATCACACCGATCATGGATCATGAGGGATTCGAACATTGGAAAATTCTTCTATGCTTGACCATGACATATCATTTCAAGACATGGATATCATGGTCTTGAATGAATGATAATAAATGCTACACTAACCATTCTCAACAGACGATATAAAACTACATGTATCCCCAACAATCCTCTTCATTCACTTATAGTCACCCACGACCTTACCATGTGATGTTAAATTACATGGCTAATGTCCTTTTATCATGAATTTAAACTACATTGGTGCTTATGACTACATAAAGATTTATTACCATTATAATGAGTAACATAGGGGTTTCTTGATCCTTAATAATGGTTAATCAACCAAATGGTATAAAATTTCCATGTCTATCCACTGATTGCCTCTACATTATCAGGGACCCTTTCCATTATTTTAATCCCAGACTGAGAATAGCTCACATAAGTATAAATTTTTTGGTAAAGGGTATCCCCACATGGTCAAGGAATTTTAGTTCAAGGAAGTGTTATCATGAATCCTCACTACATGATGTCAAATTACAAGGTTAATACCCTAGTTGCACTAAATTAAACAACGTTTCTTTAGGATTGTGTGTGGATTGATTCTTATCACCTCAGGAAACATACCGACTCTTAGATCTCTAATCTCGGGACCATCTATAATATTCAATTGAATAAATTCCCTCCTATGCACATGGGTCAGACCTACGTAGAGTGATTCCAGTTCAAGAACTATGTGTGTCTTGATTCTGGTCCTCACTGAACAAAAATTAAAGCATGGATCTCGGATGCTTGGGTCTAGATGGGATAAAAACAATTCCCCCCACCCATGTGTGCATGTCAGGCTTTCACAAGGAATATCCAACAACTATATTGGAGATGAGTCGCACAAGCTTATTTCATATACATATGTGTTAGATATTTATATAGACTGCTTTTTCACATAATATATCTTGTACAATTTTCTTATCAGTTCCCATGTCATTTCATATTGATACTAAACTATAATGAAAAAAATTTCCTTACCACATGAAATTAAAATGCAAGGAAAAATTATTTTTAAAAATAAATAAAAACTGCATGACAAATACATCTATACTACACAATTATTAATGGTTTAGATAATTGACCATCATCATCCCTTATCAGTGGAACATGAGACACTAAACCTAATCAACTAGATTACAAGGTGCTTCCATCATCATTTAGACCCCTTAATCCAGAAATCAATATTTTTGAATTCAGTGTCTTGGGTGCCCACAAACTGTTCATGGTACTTGGAAAGAAAAATTGATCTCTCTTCATGGCCATGATATTGATCCATAAGAGCTCCAAACTTCAATCTATTAACCTCTTGTCTCTATAATAATGGCTCTATTCCTTGTGCTCCTCACAAAATTATGCAAATACTTAGCACCACATTGTGCTCTAGGTCATCCCATGCATGATTATCCCATATCACTAATCATGAACCATGAACCCTGCCCCTTGATTTACAACACTCAATTCTTTTACAAAGAAGGATTTTTGAGTACTCTTTATCTTTTGAATCTTAATTGGTGTCTTATGGAAAAAAACTTCATATTAAGGCCATGTACTTCACAAATGTAAATTTTCTACACTTTGGTCAAAGTTTTATGACCTTAAACTCTATCAAAAAATGTTCCAAATCGTATGACATTAAACTTCTAGTAGAAGAGACACAAAACATGTTAGGTTGAAATCCATCAAATTGTGGCCTAAAAACCATGACTTCTCTCACTGAACACTTCATTGTCAGTGTTTAATACAAAATAATAGTACAAATAGATAAGTCATAAATCTCATAAGGACTACTTTGTAGCCATAGTAAAATACAGTGCTATGCTTGATGGGCACCCTGGATTAGATAAAAGTTACTATAATGATATTTCACATCTCATTTCCAGGAGAATATGTTCTTTATGTGATGACACAAAATTTAGTGGGATCTAACCTTTCTTGGATATTAAACTTTCCACAAATCACACTTCATTATTTTATAAACTCAGATAATCTTAAGCCTTCCATGTACCTTAGGAAAGGATACATGTATTCATGGGAACTTTTTTTATTATACATGTATATCTTTGATCTTGAAAATATACCTTGGGTCTTCAACCAAATGCATCACTCTAAAAAACGTATTTCTAGTCCTTGTTATCCCATATTTCACAAAAATATAACTCATCACTCACTTTGTTCTGAGACATTATCAATAGGACTACCCAATGCCATTCTCCAAACCCAAGCACATTAGACCATGATTTAAAATCTACGTGCCAGACTATCCAATCATATTCAACATCTTTGATGTTAAGTCACCATGATTTGAACCCCTTCTAAATATATAAACATGACACTCCATTCTTAATCTATTGATGGCCCACACCTCGTGATTATAAACCACTGAACATAGGTCTCAAGAATCATAATTAAGGGTTGAACTACTCTATGGTGCTAGAACCCTTCCAGGATAGTTTTCCCTCCATACACAACCTCATGATCTAGATTACTAAGTCTTTATAAATCATTAATGGCCCTTGGAAATAGGAGTGGAAGAATCTATTTGACCCAGATAATGATTCATAAGGGCTTTGATATACCAATCAATAGAATATCCCCCTTGAGGGAAAGGAACTCCAATCCTTGTTTTCCCTAGAAACACTGTAGAAGATCTTGAAACCTGAGGGTGTTATGGGTCATCCCTAGAATCACTTCCAAATACCACACTCACTAAATAAAATGGATCATTTGGGAAATAAATTACCAATGTTCCATCTATCCAGGTGAACCCTACATTACATGTATTTGTCCCTCAACCAATATTACCCACATAAATCATCCATGAACCTTGGAGAATTAAGGAGACAACTCTGCTTGTACATGATATTAACATATAAGGTATTTTACCTTCCAATCAGTAGCACCTTCCCATTTTTTGAAAGGAACTTCAATCGTTATGGGCCCTAGAAACACCGCAGTGGAACTCAGAACCATACGATTCTATGGTTAATCCCTAGTATGTCTTCCCCATATTCTATATTCAATGATATAAGGTCTCCTATGAAGTCCCTAATATACCATGATAGAATGTAAGAGATAAAAACCCCCAAACCACTATTATATAAGGTCATGGATAATAGTCCATAAACTACAATAATATAATCTCTGAGCTAAAAGAACCTAAAAACTGTGACAGAAGTTCTGGTCCAAAATTTCATAACCTACTGTGATTGAAGCTCTGATTAAAATGAACCTAAACTAAAACAAATCAGTAATATAGTCATATATAATGGAAAATATCATAACACCAACTACATATCCTTGAAAAAATTCAGGATACTCTATCCAATCCTTTCAACATTGGAAAAATATATAACACTCTAACTCTATGACATATATTCTACCTAATTATCCTTTATTAAAATAGGTTATCTCAAGATAACTAGAGTAGATACATCAATGATGAACCTCATTATTTTTTGGAATTCATGGTCACTTCATAAATTATAGAATTATTGAATTATAACATTCAAATATAGTCATTCATGTTTAGTTGATATTATGCAATGGTTGGGTATCAATGATGATTCATACAACATAGGATCAGTGACAAAACATGCACTTCATGATTAAAGGATAACTGGATAAAATCACAGAAGGTTCAAAAAATCCATTCATTGATAGTATACCGAAGGATAAATCTTTATATATTATACTTTCTCCCATGAATATACAATTCAATGTAGTATTTAAAAATTATAACTCTATCAAAGGATGTTCTCAGAGGTGTCCTTGAGTTTTGTAAGCCTCTACTCTATACATGAAACCTATTGGCATTGTTTATCAACAGGTTTCATTTCTACCTCTATTCCCTACTCCAACTACTCATTGGTAAGGTCCCATAATGTGGTCACAGAATAGAGGTAGGGTGTAAGATCTATGAAGTATGGAAGTTGGTGAGTGATCATGCCCCGGTTCCCTTGTTCATAGGGATTCCCATATAATTCAAAGCATCTCAAAAAAGTCCAATAATCACTCATGATACCAATTGGTGATAGTTAAAATCCTCAGGTGTGTGTTTACATTCCACATAATTGATCCCTTAACCCAGTGGATGTCTCTCAACAAGTGGAATTTGATAACAACGACAAAATGAGCATTGGAAAATCCACAAAAAAGGAATTCTTGAATATGTGTAAAATAATCCTTACAACAAAAGGGAGAAAATGTGTCTAGTACTCAAAGATAATATAATATTCCAAGAGGCACATGATCGAGATACCTTCAGAAGGTCTTGCAAAGGATCCATTTTCCAAAGATAACATACATCTGATCCAAAAAGCCCCTTTGACAAGTCCTTTTACTTTAGAAAATAAATCCCAAAAATTGATCCTCATGAAAAGGCTTCATATGAGTTCATTGGAGTCACATGACATGAAAATTAGAAGACACATGATAATAAATCAAAAAATAATATGAAAATAGTAAGAAAATATCTAAAACACGTGATACTCTAGTTGTTGTAAATATGGTGTGATGTGCCCTGCCAGTTCTCAAGGAACCGTAGGACAGTGAAGACATGTCTTCTTATCATACAAAAGATTCCTAGAATGTCACCCTCACCATGCAATGGGTCTTGGGAATTCCCAATAGGACTTGCGCTCTGACTCCAACTCTATGTACAAATAGAAGGGTTCTTCCAAGACAATTCTTGTCCCTAACCATAAGACCCTCTGTTTGTTATTAGGCAGATCATTGGTAGGTAGAATTTTTTTCCTCGAAAAAACTCAAGAAAGCTCGTGAGACCACAAAACATTGAAAAACATGTAAATAAAGAGGGGGAATGTGTAGAGCATCTTGCAGTCATAAATATCATGTGATGTTCCCCATGAGGTTAGTTAGATACCATAAGCCAATTTAGACACGTCAACCCCACTGTGCGAGAGGCCATTGACATGTCACTATCACCACAAAAAGGGCCATAGACATGTCTCAGTGATCCTATGGTCCCCCATTGGATCCCTAGATAAAAAATGGGTTTCCATGACATCCTTATGCATCACCATTAGACCCTTTTTTCCATACAACACATCACTAATGGGGATAGTGATTTTCTTCAATGAGGCTCATGCAAGCTTGAATGATCCCTAATCCTTTGAAAAATAAAAGAATTAAATAAAATAGAAAATGAAGGACCATATTATAGTCATAAACATCATGTGATTCACTCATCCACTCCCCATGACCTTGTAAAATATTTTCGGCACCATGATGTGATCTCACAAAGGCCCCCCTAGGAAGTAATCCTTGTTTCTTGAAAGGACCTAGTCATGTCACCTATGATCACGTGACAGACATTCAATTGGAATCCTTACCTCATAAATTCCCTTAGGCATGTTGAAATAACAACAAAAAATACCCATGGAATTCCCATGGGATTAAGAAATACCCCTTTAATTGGATATAAGGAAATAAATGGGGATCTGGAGGGATTGTGTTGTGGTCACATAAAATCATCCGACACCCACAAAACATTCTATGAAAATACCTCTTGAAAACGTGTGATATCAAATCCTTACGCCAAATCCAGCCCAGTTTTTCATGATACACACTATAAAAACTGATGAATAATCAGGGTGGAGTGGACTATAAATCATCCACCTAGAAAGAAAAAATACATATTTGGATCCACACATCGACATGCCTAGGAATCATAGTGTTTTCCTAAAGTGTATATTCTTGTGGTCCGAAAGGTTTTCTATCATATAATATCGAGGGAAAAACGAATGTTATCATATTACATGAATAATAATTTCACGTGATCAATTATAGACCACATTAATGAATTTATAATGATAGTGTGAATGGAAACCCACATACATGACTTGTCATACGAGACTGAAACATTCTAACACTGACCAAATCTTGGAAATATGAAATAAAATTATGTAACAATGACTATAATGATGGGAGACTTATGTGAAGAACATATACACTAATCCTCACATGCTTGGTATGAACCCCTACTTCATGTGACATCACCGGGACATGAGTCCAAGATCATGTGATGCTCCTTTGTTATATTATTTGGATCATACAAAGTCCCCTTGACATGGAAAAGAAACTCACATCGAGCCCCCTGGGTAGGCCACCAATGTCTGGTGAAACCCCTGGCTCTCCATCCAGAACTCTCGATGACCTATAGACATGTCATAGAAATCACACAATGGCACTAAATGAATTTAAATTAAATATTCTGATGGAATCAGGACATGTCATGTTGCTCTCGTTATGTCCTATGGACAAGCCAACTTTATCTTGTGATGCCTCTAGACATGTAAGCCATCTTTTGTGATGATATCCCGAAAAGTAATCTTGGAAACACAGAACTCTCCAGACATTTCACACTGACCCATGTAACACCCTCCAAACGATCCATCCATATTTTTTCTTACACCTTTGAATGTCTAATGGATCATGGGATTCTTGCCAAGCCTATCATATGAGATCATGTGATGGCCTCCATGATAAGTTAACCAAGTCTTGTGATGTCCTCTAGAAAATTTAGGCTTGGTCGTGCACTGACATTCAAATATTCCATCTAGATTATACGATGTCCCTTAAACAAGTTAATTGGATTATTTGATTATGATTATACATGTTGGAAAGATATTCCTCGACATGTAAAAAAGAGAATCAATGAATGTCTGGAATACAATAAATTCATGTCATGTAGCCAAGAAAGATAGGTCATGTGGGCATCACAAGACATGATAAATTTGTCCAACCATTATGTGTAACCCTTGATCCATGGAACTATGGTGACTTTGATTCCTTCTATAACAGGGATACATAGAATCCCATACAAGAACTCGAGAACCATACTATACATTTAAAAGTTTATCCTAGTATATAATCCTTCCATCCAAATGTAGCCAGACATGTCATTTTACATGCCTTATTTACAAAAGTGAGCATAGATCACATGGTCATAAGGATTTGAAATGATAATATTCCTTACAAAGGGAAACCTCAGTGCATAATCCCCAGTTAGTGGCATAATATGAGGTTTCCCCAATGTTAGGGAAACCTCAGTGCATAAGACCTAATTCATTGAACTAAGACAACATTGATTCTTGTTATCACCAGGATGCATATGATGCATTTCCAAGTCCTGATCTCAAATATAAACCTACCTCATTGTATTTCCCCCATGTATCCAAAATTTCAACCATTAAGACCCACTCCTTCCAATGGGATGATTATTCCTCCTCATCAATTTTCAAGCTCAGAGACAAACTTAACTATGATGACTCTGATTCCTATTATAGCTAGGATACGTAGGGTGCCTTTCCAATGCCCGAGATCAATATTAACCATTCAAAGGGCTATCCCAACACATGGTGTAAACATCCATATGTAGTGAGACAAATAACATGCTATCAATTATTTCTCACATTGATCATAACTCACGTAGAAAAAGGAAGTTTTAATGATCATATCATTCACATCATGAGTCTCTAACAGCCAGGGAAACCAAATCATGTAAGCTCTAAACCATATTAAACTATAAAATTGATGCTTCTTTCCAAACCCAGGATATATAGGACATCATTATAAGGCATGATCTCATACAAACATCCATTTTAACACACTTTTACCCTATCTATGACATTTCAAAAATAGAGACCCACCCTCTCACATGAGTTAACCATTCTCCCTTATCCTCTAGTGGACTGGACACTAAAATTAACTATGATGACTTTGATTCCTACCATAACCAAGATATGTAGGACACCGCCATAAGGACCAAGTGTAAATATCTTGTGCCTATGTTCACTCATATATTTCATTTCCATATGATGTTAGAATAAATGAGTTCAATGAAATAAATTGGATTTGATTCCTGTAATAAACATGAAATGTAGGATGAATCATAGAAGCTCTGTCACATCCACAACATATTCAACACTTCACTACATGAAATAAAATATTGACGTTCTAATCTATATGGCTCCAACATGTAAGAATCCACCCAATAGGGGAAGTTGAGGAAGAATCTAGAATACAAGACTATAGATTCAATAAAAGATATCCCTTTGTGTATAAAATAGATATAACCTATGGTAATTTTCTGGGAGAAACTAATTTTGTATCCAAAATCGATAGTAGTTAAACCAATGATTAACATGTTATGGTAACCAATCCCATATCAATATTAAGAATATACTATCAGAAATATCAGAAATATAAAATAGTCCTAAATTTTTAATCAATTCTTACACATATAGAAGGTTTTGATTATCTCGACCTCCCATCCTATCGACCAATGTGATTTCCTAAGCTCCATTGGGTTTGAAACCCCAGTTGATTGCCTGACTTTGGAAGGCATGTCCATACCTAGTTATGTATGTGGGAACTATTGGGGTTTTATTTGAAGGATTCACAAATAGGGAAACCAAAATGAATGATTGTAAAAAACATTAAACCCCCAACAATATATCCACTTGAGAAATCCATCCATTTGTTTCTGAAGAAACACATGGTGATCTCAACACGAAAACATTTAACTATGGAATCACCACCATAAGATAAAAATGATAGAATTCCTATTTATAATTGGTAATTTATTTTCCTATCATATGAGTGGTTCATATCTTTCCAACGAAAAAGTATACACGAAGTGATATGGCCATTCTTCATGTTAAAATTTCAATAATGGTTCAAAAATGTATATAATGTTTAAAAATTAACATTATAACATTAATATCATTATATAGATGATATATGTATATCCTATATTAAATTAAAGGAACATTTATGACATAACATTCCATATAATACAAAGAAATTAACACCTAAAACAAAGAAAATAAATAAATATCATTAACAAATGGGTGATAAGATGTTATAATAGGATCTTATATTATATTATAATTAGGAACTAGATCTCATGTAAATTAAAAAAATTCATAAATCCATTATACATGAGGTTACTTCACATTCATCTAGTGAAATCATAAGGTAAGGGTCTTCATCTCAATTTCCCTTTATTGAGGCATATTGTAATATTTTACACCTAATTTATTTTATATGGTGTATATACTAGCAATTTTCCTTGTATTATAGTGATTCATTCATACTTCATGGAATTGTATATTTGAATTTCAATTATTTCATCCAAGGGGAATTGAATTAAAAATTATCATATGGTAAATAATTTCAAAACTCAAATTCTTTTCATTGGGTTATATTACTTCATCATTGTATTTTACAATCTATGATTTTTTTGAAAGTAATTTTGGCCATATTATGTTTTTATAATTACGTTATATGTATTTTCATTTGATACACATAATTTATTCATTAATTAATTATCACTTAAATGTATGATCTTTGTAAGGTTTTATTTCATAATTTTGTTTCAAATGTGAATGCTTATACATGAATTTACATTGATGTAAATAACTAGATAGTTATCTAGAAAACCACTATAATTTTAATAAAATCTATTTTTTAGTGAAGAGTTCATGTAATAGTACAATTTTACACTCTTTGGAACTTCATTTTCTTGATAAAATAATTTTTATAAAATCTGACATAATTTTTTTCTTCGTTCAAAAATACATTTTCTTCTAAAATAATGTTTTAAAGAAATTTTTTCAAAAAAATTATCATTTTCCAAATGTTTTATTAAATAATTTTCCCCTTTTTTACTTTTTATCAATTATATCATTAGGATCTTCATGTTGTTTTATAAACATGGCCCATTTTCCATTTACTAAAAATGTGAATGGAATCATTATTTTAACGTGTACAACATATAAGATATTTCCTACCATCATGATGACTTAATGTTTTAATACATCATCTCTAATATAATACAGTTATTTTCAATGAAAATTATTTTCAAAAAGATTTTTGACCTTTTGTTTAAAAAAATATATTTTCAATATGATAGGATATTTTCTTCAAGAATGTGTAAAAGATATTTTTATTTTATTTTTTTTATCAACTAAAACCACCCATTATTTTACTGATAATCTTATTAAACACTGAATGTGTCTAATATTAATTGTTAATATATATAATATTCAAGTGCTTTATTATTCATAAACACCATTTTTGTGCATTTTACACTTTGAACATCATTTCTCATTATGATAGTAATTCCCCCCTTAAATGCACTATTACATGGTACAATTTTGAATACCTCATAAAATATAAAATGGCCTTGATTTTATTTTCATATTTTATTTTCAGGTCTCTATTTATACAAGGAAAAATTCATAATTTTTATTTATCTGAAGATTCATATTGGAAGACCACCAAAATGGGATTTCATGGAAACACATCTTGGGAAAAGTAAACTGGACATCATCCCAATAAAGAGACTGTAGTGGCCAAGATACAAGCCTAATGATTCTCAAAGGTTGATTAAAGATAAATGAAACCATGGGGAATATTTAATTCAATAGTGGATATGGATAATTTGGATGTTTTAACGGTGTTATAGGCGGCCGAAGTTGGAGATAAAATTTCAAGTCTAGATAATTTTCCCTAGAAAAAAAACCCACCAATTTAATCATATCTCGGACACCACAAATTATATTGGGATGAAATTTTACAGGCGGGTAGTGTGTATCTGGGGATCCATCTTCTTCTATGACCCACTCTAATTTTTCCATCTAGAAGGTCCTTTCTATATATCTATTCGGTGGATGCAAGCTGGATAGAACTTCAGGTCAAGGGTGGAAAACTCTCCCCTCCATTACTTTCCACCAACCTAGGCCAACCACAAATAATTAAGGAGACTTGGAAAAAAGGGTGGTTTACCAAAGGTTTCTGAAATTCTTATTTAAGGCAGTGGTGTTGTAGGTTTTATTCATATTTGGTGATTATTTTCAATATAGAGTTATGATGCCGCTTTGTGTTAGTAATCGCATGTTCTTCCTCAATTGTAAGTTCTTTTCATTCATCTTAGTTTCTTAATAAAAGTTATTCTTCCCCTATTATTCTGTCATTCTCTATCTCACTTTGATACTGTTACCTCAAGGTGTGAATTTATTCACACCATACCTTGTAAAATTTATCACAAAATGGTGGAGTGATTGTTATTTTGTTGTTTTTAGTTCTTCAATTCCACTCTTGTAAGTCTACATCCTGCTTCCGTTGAGAACATTTCATCAATAGAGTGAAAACTCTTTTATGGGTTGATCCAAGGGAGTAGAAATGGGATGGATTTAATGTTATTTCTCACTATTTAAATGATTATTAACTTCTTTTATTTGAGTTTCTTT
Source organism: Viscum album (assembly GCA_963277665.1). NCBI lineage: Eukaryota > Viridiplantae > Streptophyta > Magnoliopsida > Santalales > Viscaceae > Viscum > Viscum album. Next base: position 1,831,372,246 of record OY728165.1, read on the forward strand.
TAGTTAATGATTTTCTCTCTTCCTCCTCCATATTGAATTTATTCACCCCACACTTATGCACTAATAAGATCATTTACCTTGGACTACTCATGAAAATGATCCTAAAAGTTTATAGATGAGTAGAATGTGTTTTTAAGGTGTTTAACCAGTATGTGATGAGGTTGGTTTGAATTCATTAAATGAATCCTTATCGAGTTAATGAAATTAAAATAATTAAAAAATGAATTCATCAAATCCACCACAAGTGATAACCTAGGATCAACTCATTCTTTTAAATTGAATACACTTAAATTTGTTATTTATCCTTTAAACCCATATAAAATCAACCCAAGTGGTCCAATTCATATCCAAAAACAATCCATATAATGTACGTGTCTGTAGGTTACTTCTTAGGTCTCTGAGGATTCGACAACCCAAGCTAAACTACAAGTGACCGCTTAAACATAAAAACTTGGGTAAATTTGGGTGAGACCAAATTTTGGTGCCATTAACGAGGACCCACGTAAGTAACCACAACACTCATTTTATTCTCCCCCATTTCTATCATCCAACTTCTCTATTCTCATCCCCAATTTCATTCATATGGAGAACCCTTTTGAACAAATCCCAACATGGGGAACCTCTCCCTACATTCCTAACCCCACACCAAGTGTGATGTACAATGACCATCCTAGTTTCTACTTGTGGGATAATCAACAACCAACTGAGCCACAATTTTTTAACTCATATTCTCCACAAAACATTCTAATCTATTATGAGTTCCAATCCCATCAAATCCATTCAGAACATCCTCTTGTGTAATTACAACAAATTAACTATCCTTTTAGAATAAACCATATGTATCAACACCTTGACTATCATGATACACATCCATTAATTTAGAAATTTTGTCAACAATTGGAGATAATTACTTTTTGGGTTTCATCCTTGAATGTATAACTACAATTCATTGAAACAGTTATGGAACCCATTCCCTGTCAGGTTGTCCATTCATCATAATTCAAAGAAGAATCATGTTACACAAAAATATATCATGAAAATGCTAAATAAATTTCCTTTTAACCTGGGATACCTGAAGAACATTAAGAAATGTTTTTTGGGTGTTTAAATCAATATGAAATTGATTTTTTTGATTCAAATGATGATAATTTAAGATTATGGATTGAGTCTCATGAATATAATTCCATTGATGAATTTTCAGAGACATCAATCATTAAACCATGAAGAGAAATAAAAAAACTTTGAGTCCATACACATTCCTAAAACTAGTTTTCATAATTTTGTGATTGAATATTCTGTTCAAATGGATCAAATTCTGTTGAAAATTTTTGAAAATGAAATTGAGTTTGATTCAAACTCCCAACCAGTGTCTGATAGTGTTAGCGAACCCAAGATCAAATTCAATGTCCTTAAATCCTCTCTTAAGTATTCCTTTTTAGGGGATAATCAAAAACATTCTATCATAATTTCAACCTTTCATGATTCTAATAAAGATAAAAATATAATTGATATCTTAATAATGATTAGGATGACAATTGGATGGACCCTTATCGATATTCATGGGATTAGCCCATTCGTTGGGACCTATATAATTTTTCTTGAATAAATTTAAAAACCTTACTATAAACCCTCATTAGAGACTCAATAACAATATAATAGAAGTGGTGAAATATTTAATCATTAAAATTTTAAAAGTTGGTGTCAGATAAGTTGGGGTGTTCATTTCGAGCTAGTAACGTTAAACAAAAGCATTGCATGGGAGGCAACCCGTGGTTTTCATATTTCCAATATTTTGGAATCACCTTTATTTTTCAAATAGGATTAATAAATCGATTTTATATTTTTTTTAAATAACTCTGAATATGTTAGTACGATAGACCCTTGACCTATTCTTCTATTATAAGTTTGAATGGGTATGAAAGTGGAGCACCATATTCATCTGTGTGACGTGGTGTGATCCTTGAGTAATACCTTACCCCGAAATTTAAAAAGAAGACAATGTATCATCAGTTTATTTTTATTTTTATGTTTCTGTAGGTTTAAATAAAAATACCAAAAATATATATATTAATAATTGAAAAAATATTAAAAGGACACATCATAGGTCGTGGGATAAACCCTGTCACAACTAGCAAAGCCACGGGGAATCAAACCTGAGACCAAAGGTAGATAGGGGCGCATGCTTACCACTGACCTACGACTAATAGTGCTTCCTTATTCTATATTTTTTGTATATATACTTATATTTAACTTTTTTTGTTATATAAATAAATATATATATATATATATATATATATATATATTTTCCATTCCATAGGTAACTCTGTGTGTGACTTGGATATCAAGGGATTAAATGGTTGCAACAAAAACATCAACTTCAACAACCAGATGAACTTATTCCATGATCCTCATTTTCAATTTCTTTTTTGAACTCCCCTTATCTACCTTTTACCCCATATAAATTTTCTTTTATTCAAACACTAAGGATAGTGTTATTTTATGTTGGGAGGAGATGATATAAAAAAATTTCTTTTGAAAAAAAATTTAAATTTTTTAAATGTTTTGGAATAAATAAAATCATGGAAGGAAAAATTCATTTAAACTTGAAAATGATAATACACATTGGATACTTTGAAATTGAATATCAAAAGATTTTTCTATGCCTTGATTATGATTTTAATGCATGTTTATGTTCATGTGCATATATTTTTGGAAAGTCTAGCTTTCTAATGTGATATTTCATCATTTATATTTTCATATAAATAAAAATATCACAATGCACATCCTTTGGATAGTGGGGTATTAGTTTGATTTCATGGGGTCCCCCAAATAAATATCATAGGTTTGGTGATCATTTTAGTTTTAATATATGCATTCAAAAAAATCAAAACAAAAAACAAAAAAAACAATAAAAAAACAATAAATTTTCACGTAGAGAAATGAAATGACCTAATGCGTGGCTTTTGACACTTGGGGATCATGACTCTATAGTTGTCTAGCCCGGAGTTAATAATTTTATCTCTATTTATGGTAATTTGATTTTTTTTTTGAATAAGTTAGCTCATGATGATTCCCATGTATGTGGGTTTCACTTGGGTCCCTAAGGTCATTGATCCTAGGAGTCATCGATAATGTCTCGCTATATGGGTTGACTCTATTGAGTGAAATTTCAATTACCAAGGAAAAATTGGAAAAAAAAAACAAAAGAATATATATACAAAAAAAATTAATACTCATCTTAATATTGAAATGTGATTCCATCTATCACTTCCATCTTTTTCCCCTTGAATAAAAATGAACCCCCATGTCTTTTGTGACACACAACACATCATCATACTTTGTTGAAATTTGATGAAATTTAGTGATGAATTTGAAAAAAGGAACGGGCTTGGGTTTAGGGTATTCTTATGGAACTATATTTATTTAAATGATTTTAAAGGGTTTAATAATTGTTTTGGTATGAGGTCTTTCGGAAAGCATTGTGTATTAAAAGGTTCTTGAAAAAGGGAATTTCAATTTCATATTTTTGGGATATATTTTTCTCAGGACGAGAAAAACTCAAGTTGTGGGGTGTGATTAGCCACTGGATGAAGCTAATATTAATTGTTAATATATATAATATTCTTGTGATTTATAATTCATAAACACTTTTTTTGTGCATTTTACACATTGAACATCATTTCACATTATAAATGTAATTCCCCCTTAAATGCACTATTTCATGGTACAATTTTAAACACCTCATAAAATAAAAAGTGGCCTTGATTTTATTTTAATATTTTATTTTAAGGTCTCTCATGCTACAAGGAAAAATTAATACTTTTTAAGTATCTAAATATTCATATTGGAAGACCACCAAAATAGGGTTTCATGGCAACACATTTTGGGAAAAGTAAACCAGACAGCATCCCAATAAATAAATTGTAGCGGCCAGGATACAAGCCCAATGATTATAAATATATAACTGAAGATATAGGACATCGTGGGTAATATTTAATTAACAAGTGGAAAAAGATAATTCTGATGTTTTAATGGAGTTATAGGTGGCCCAAGCTGGAGATAAATTTCTGGGCCATATTCTCTGGACTAGAAAAATAGACCACCAATTTAATCATATCTCGACAACCATAATTTATTTTGGGCTTAGATTTTATAGGAGGCTATTAGACATCTGGGAATAATTTTTCTTCTTCTATTTCCAAGTCTTATTAGGCTATATAAAAGTTCATTTCAATGGAGATGTTCGGTGGATGTAAGTTGGCTGCAACTTCATGTCAAAGGTGGAAAATCTCTCCTCCCTTACTTTCCACCACCCTAGTCCTACCACCATTACTTAAGTAGACTTATACAGATGGGGGCACAACCAAATTCTCCTATAATGCCTACGATTTATTCATATTTTGTGCTTAATTTAATTATAGTGTTATGATGATTCTTTGTGTATGTAATCGCATGTTCTTCCTCAATTGTAAGTTGTTTTAATTCATCTTAGATTCTTAATAAAAGTTATTATTTCCCTATTATTCAGTTCTTATCCATATTAATTTGATACCTTTTCCTCAATGTGTGAAATTATTCACACCCTACTTTTTTAAATTTCTCACACAACGGTGGAGTGATTGTTATTTTTTTGTTTTTACTTCTTTAATTCCACACTTGTAAGTCCACTTCCTGCTTCCATTGAGAACATGTCATTAATGGAGATATAACTATTTTATGGGTTGATCCAAATGAGTATTATGGGGATGGATTGAATTTTATTTCTCACTCTCCAAATTATTATTGACTTATTTTATTTGAATTTCTTTTATTCAATGATTTTCTCTCTTCCTCCTCCATATTGAATTTATTCACCACAATTTTATGTGCTAATAAGATACTTTACCTTGGAGTTCTCATGAAAATGATCCTACAAGTGTATATGTGATTATAATGTGTTTGTGAAGGTGTTTAACCATTAAGTAATGAGGTTAGTTTGAATTCATTGAATTAATCTTTCTCGGGTTGGTGAAATTGAAATCATTAAAAAAGGAATAATCCTATCCACCCCGAGAGATAAACTAGGATAAACTCATTATTTTTAATTGAATTCACTTAAATTTGTTAGTTATCCTTTAAACCCATATAAAATCAACACAAGTTGGCCACTGCATAGCCAAAAACAATCCATATAATGTAAGTGTCTGTAGGATATTTCATAGGTCTCTGAGGATTCGACAACCCAAGAAAAACTACAAGTGGCCGCTTAAACCTAAAAACATGGGTAAATTTAGGCGAGGCCATACTCCCTTTGAGTTATGTTTTATTTATACCATCATAATTCTTACTATGTGTGTTTTATGAACATTTTTACCATGTAAAGTATTGAAATTGACATTGTTGATTGATTTTTATATTCGGTAAATTTTCCTTGAAATATTCACATCCATATGATCATTTGACATCTAATTTCCAACAAATATCATTTTCTTATATTTTATTTTTTATCTAATAAACCATATGAAATTTAGGCATATGTTTTTTACATTGAAAGATATTTGATTAACTTGGGAAATATTTCTGAATCTATATTATTTATACAATACACATATTTTATGATAACATTGTTCATGAATTAAATCTGTTATTCCGTGTATGAGAAAGTATTTGGAAGTAAAATGAAAGGTCGGTTCTGGAATTATATAGCCCTGTAGTGCATCATTAGACTCATGAGGCATAACATTATGCTAGAATTAAATTTGAATCTACTAGAAATATTTTACCATCTTGTGAATGGTCTTGTTAATAGAGGTATCATAAACACTGAGATCATGATATCCAATAATTAAAAATTTCCTTCCATTAAAATTTAGTTATTATTAGACATGATATTTTGAAAAAAATATTATATCAAGATGAATTTCATTCCTATTTATTGATTAAATGGAAAAAAAATTCTGGTTATATACCATTACATATTGATTATGCCATATTTGTTCATGATTTTAATTTTATTTAAATGGCATGTGTATTCAGTTATTTAACCTTCCATATTTCTTATTACTTATCTTTACATAAGAGTTATGTTATTTAATGTAATCTATGATTATTTATTTTCCTTTCCAGATTTATTATTCATTATCTAATCATGATATTCAAGTTATTGATTATTTGAAATACATGTTTAGATATTTACCTTTCCATTTTTCTTATTCCATATTGATTATTCATTAGTAAATCATGAGAGATACCTCTTTACATAACCTATACAGATCATTTGAGATCACCATTATTTTATTCCTTTCCCAAAAATCTATAAGTGTACTATGAATGTTATTTAAAGATATTATAAAGGGAACAATGATATTCTAATTATTTTAATCTATGTATTCAAATGTAATTCATGTGTGAAGCATGTATCTAGTTTACCAAGAATACTACACTATTCAGTCCTTCGTGATTTGATTCTTGTATCTTATAACGATGTACTAAAGAATGCACTAGTTCTTTGCTATAGGGGTCCGGGTCTTTACAATTGTAATAAAAAATTCTTTAGTAGAAAGTAGGGGAACAATATTTTGGAACAAATTGATGAGGGATATAAATTTAGGATATAATTTGAGGATAAGTATATAATATCATCCTAATATTTTGTAAAGGTATAGATTAAATGGGTTTTCATGGATATAAATCCCTCTCTATATACTAAAATTAGACATGTTTCTGGAATAGATGTATATGAGTGTAATAACTCTAAAAAAGAAATGTCAGACTTGACTCAAGCATTACCTTGTATAAAACTATAGGTCTTACTGCACACAAATTTTGAAACAACTATATTCTTTATATAATCTGCATTTTCCTTACAAACCATTATTAATGATGTGAATAAATTGTGAGAATTAATATCAAAGGATAATACAATGATTTCATATATTGAAAAGAATGTTTCATGATTTAGTCATACAATAAATGATTATATGGTTTCCCCAATGTGATTATTATTCACTACTGAAAAAATGGCCTATAACCACGGTTCAAAACCATGGGTATAGCCCCAAAACCGTGGGTATAGCCTATACCGAGGGTTTTGGGAACCGTGGGATGGAATGGCATCGATATAGTTCCCTAACCTATACCCACGGTTTTCCAAAACCATGGGTATTGGTGTCCTGCCACCGTGTCACCGAAACATATCCAATTTCCATAGTGTCAACGGCTTTTACCCACGGTTTCAAAACCGTGGGTATAGGTCCTAAAATAATGTTGGCGCTGAGTTTCGATCCTGCAACCTCTTCGCTGCAAGAATCGCGCCTAACCATGACCCTAACTTCAATTATATGTATCTATATATTTAGTTAAATATAGTTATAAAAACTGTGGGTATAGAGAGAAGAACCATGGGTATAGGATTTCTACCAAAAAAAATTCCTTCCTGCAGAAAAAAATTTCCCACGCACACACGGGAGACCTATACCCACAATTTTTCATAACCATGGGTATAGGTGTTTTAGCCTAGACCAATCCCCACGATTTTCCCCAAAGCCGTGGGGATAGGTTCTCCTATACCCACGGTTTTGGGAATCCTTGGGTATAGGTCTCTTTTCAGGACCTATCCCCATGGTTTGCCAAAACCATGGGGATAGACCACCCTATACCCACAATTTTGGAAAACCGTGGGTATAGGTCATGAAAAGTCACCTATACCCACGGTTTTCCAAAACTGTGGGGATAGGTCCATTTTCCAGTAGTGATTGCTCACACTATACATTTTTGGTTGTAGTCAATGGATATATCCAAATGAAATCTTGTTATCATTGAATATAAAGAAAAATAATGTGACTGTGAGAAAAAAAATTAGATGCTAAAAAGAGTGAAATATATCATGATTATTCCTAATCAGATATAGAAAAATATTATTAGTATCATATACCTTAACCAACACTCGAGCTCACAAAATATGAGAAAGATAGATCTCACAAAGAGCTTAATTAGTTGTGAAAATTAAGGAATGAATGGTAAATTTCCTTCATTTTAGAAATTTGAAAAGAGACAACATGGAATGTGTATCAAATGAATGGGAAAATGGTTTATTTTTATAAGAGAGGTTAAAAATTCAATAAATTATTGTGGGAAATTGAAAATTATTATAGAGGGAAATAAACATCATCCTATTGATACATTTATAGTTTTTTTAAATATGGGGAACTAGGGATTTATCCAACTCAATTCCCACTTTATAAGGTTATCCCCTAGACCAAGGATCGATGAATATTTAAATTCAATTATTTAATTAATTATATATTAGGAATCAATAATTAAATTCTTTAATTAATTTTTCTAATGGTATTTTTCTTATAATAGAAATGAAACACCAATTGATTGTGTTTATTTTTTATGTATATATGTATTTTTTTACTTAATACTTATGAATACCACCACGGGGTTATGAGTGTAAGATTAATCATAAGTTCAATGTATTCAAAACCAATTTTAGGTTGTATGCGATGGGAGTCTACCAAGATTACAGATATTTTGGGAAATATTGATTTTAATAAAACCCATTGGTTCAATATATGTGTTAGTGAAAATTTTATTTAAGGTAAAATTCCCTTACATTTTCTGGGAATATATTTAAGTGTATTGGTAACCTTTAAGGATAATCTTATCATTCATGATATTGTAACTATTGGTCATCAAATTATGGTAAAATTAGAGTTTTCATGTTAATATGTTTTTAGAAAATTGACATCCCACATACTAGGTGTCAACCCATTACACCCAGTGAAGGCCTTGGTGCTTGATCCCACATCTGATGTAAATGGTTTATCACCTACCATTATCCTACTAGACATATGGGTTGATATTTCATTATTTTGAGATAAAATATTTGACGAATAAATATTAATGATGTATTAGGGATGTTACTAATGAGGTCTGGAGATTAATAACTTTTTCTAACCATATCATTTTTGGAAAATATTTCAAAACATATGGAATGACTTTTCACTATTTTATAGATCTTATGATCGATAAAAAGTTAATTTTAGTCCTTTAGGAAAACAAAAATATTTTAATGTATATTCATTTCTTATATTAAGAAATAAATTGTAAATTAATTGAAGAAAACCCAAAGGTTGAAATTGTTCGTATGATATCACGTCAGTATATATCCTTATATTTATATATAGTAAATGAATTACTCATCTTTTGGAAAAGAATCATGAAATAAAATATTTATCCTATTACCTTCACATCAGATGAATCAAAAAACATTAAATCGTCATAGATTTATTGTTTTTGGGGACTTATCCTTCCATTGATCGGTCACTTTAATGTGATAAATGACCTGAATCACTCTCTATAATTATTTATTCTTTTATTCCATGTCTATATCTTCAATTTTCACCGACTCTCTCCTACATGGAAACCTTGTTATGTGTTATTCTATATTTATTAAATATTTCCATTTATTTATTATAAATAGTGATTTCATTAACCCTTTGATTTTATTATTTTTGAAATAATGGTATTTCAGAATTTACAACCCTTCATTACCAAGATAATGTCTAAATTGTGAACATTCAATTTATTGAAGTTGGGGAAAATATATAACCCTACTGTTTTAAATAAAAAATGGACTAGATATTTTATATGACATGTGAAACCATAATTAGATGATAATATAACACCTCTAGACTTTATGATATACTTCTTTATAAATAAATTCAATCTCTCATATAGCCTTTGATGCACACAACTCTAGGTTTAAATAATGGAAAATACTCTATTAAAATATTTTTATATAAAACCTGACAATTGAAACCTATACGATATGTTGGTTGGTATGAATAAGACTAAAAAAGTTGATTTTTTTTACACAATTTCATTGGTTATATATTTATTATATATAAAAATATGAATTATTTAAATGAAAAAAAGAAATATTTTTTAAAAACTATATTTTTTTAAAGGATGGTTAGTCGTTATTTGCAGACAAAATTTAATTTTTTTAACACCGTTATGATTTTTTTTAAGAAACATAATTGATAAATATAATTTTGAAAATTATATTTAGTAAAAAAATTATAATATTATTAAATTGTTTTTGTATGAATATTGAAAATGCCCATTTTATTGATAACTAAATTATAATTTAATGTACTTAAATACATAAATTAAATTTCAAATTATTTTAATGTAAAATTACTTAAATTATATTACAACATAACTAATTTATCAACATGTAATCAATTTCTTCTTATATTTTGATATAAAAACATTCTATATTTATGAGAATTTTCCCTTTAGAAACCCACTTGTTCATCCCCACCTATAAGGATAATTTTATATTTGATTCCAAAAGGTCTATGAATTTAGTTTGAAAAAATGGAATCTGTATTTTGAATCATCATAATTTAAATTATCTAATAAGGTTAATTTATTTTTTTGTCATAATAGATAGTTATCAAAGAGAAAAATAATTTTTGTGGTTATGGTAAAAAATAATTTACCTCGGGTAAAACTAAGAAGATAACGATTAAAATGACATCCCAACTTGTATAATATTGTATGTTCCTAGGTTCTCATATGAGGAAAATCTCATTTAATTTTACATTATATTCATTTTTATATCCTAATTTCAATATAGTTTGTGGTCATGGGGTTATCAAAGGTGTCCATGGATTGTTTAGATCCCGCAACAAGGATTTTTTGAAAATATGGATAGGCCACAGAGTTAGTAGAAACCACATGGGGATGAGCTAATTGTTACTCCTAATAATTCTAGGTTTGGATGTGGTCTGATACAAGTTTCATGGATCGAGGATAACTTTGTGGATAGAGGTGCACACCAATGTCGGGCACCTGATATTTATAGCCAGGAAAAAATTCATGATTTATGCATGGTTGGTCAAACTGTGCATAGTGACCGTGATGGTTTCCACTTAGAAGAGCATGAGGATAATGGTTTGTGCAAGTATTATCCAACCATGTGACAAATGTTTTTTTGTTAAAATGAAAAATTAACATTAAAAATATATTTATTCGAAAAATCCACTTATTCTCCTTTGTTGGGGAGCCTCTTCCCACTGGGAGACCTCCGTTGAAGCTATTTTGTAGATTTTGATCTTTTTTATCCATATGAGAAAAGAATCGAGTGTTTTAGATCTTGTTGGATCTGTGACAGTGCTTACTCTAATACATTTGGGTCATGATGTGTTTAATATTTGGTCAATAGCGTTATATAAGTTAATGATAATTTGATCTATTTATAAGTTCTTCATTTATTCTTCATCATTGTTATTATATGAGTTGAATCAGAATATGATACTAGAAGAAATCTCTACTATATAACTATTGTAGGTGGTCTATAATTTCCCCTTGAGTTTTGGTACTTTATGAGCTGGTTTTTATAGTTACAACCGACGGACATTATAGAAGCATCCTAAGAATTAGTGAATAACTGAATTAAAATAAAGGGAATATGTTAGGGAATCCCATTAGTTCCTTGGAGATGTGTTATAGGTTGTTTCAATAATCCAATGACAACCTGGGAGTGTTCCTTGTAATTTTTTTTCCTATGACTTTGTTAAACCACCATGGGTTTTGTGTTGTGAATTTTTAGTTAGAGTAATCCCTTAATGGAATATATTTAATTAAATTGGTTGTTTAAGAGATTGCTTGACACCATATATTATTGATGATTTTTATTAAAGGGTTTATATGAATTGTTTATACAAGTTGGTAAATTCAATGAATAGAATCCCAATGAGTTGATGAAAGAATATAGTGAATTGAGATGTGAGAGGATTCCTTATTTCATATACCATGGATCCTAAATCCATTAGATTCCATGAAGGATGATTCTAGCTAACTTGATAGTAGTACTTTATTCCTTGGATTAGATTGATCCTCAATTCTTGATTCTATGGGATGCATTGGGCCTTTCTACCCCTTAAATCCAGTCTGTTTATGCTCACAGTAGACACAGTCTATTGAAAAGCTCCATAGACCCAAATTCATGGCTTATTGATTTTCCATAAACATCGTCATGGGACATCATGAGGATTTCATGGTTGAATATACCTTGGATCTATCCATGAGGGGTATGAAATTTATCATTATATGGAGTGGTCATTATTGAAATGAAATTAATGATTATACGTCTTTCCCATGGTTGTAATTAGATATAGATTATATATTGTGGTTGTGGTTGATATGATATATTGTGTATATGGTGAGGGCATGGTGTTTACTTCCTTATTCTTAACTATGGAATTTTTATTGTAACTTGAACCTTGTTTTTTTCCAAGAGCTTTGTATAGTTGTACAATATTTCTTATCTGGATTATTTTTCCTAGGGAACATAACTTTTAGTACATCCATTCCTATTATATTTTTTACTCTTCATTAGATTATTCTGAACAACCAGGATTTGTAATAGTCACCATTGGTGGTAACCTACTAGGATTGTATATCACTTTCTATTCAGGCCATAGTTGGGTACCCATAAATACTATATTGATGCAGGTAGGGAGTAGGGAAAGCCCGAAAATTTCAATTCTTTACCTTGTTCCATGATTATGAGCAGGGGAGCACGAGATATAATTGAGGCTCGTGATTCTATCTACAGATAGTGTAATTTGTTGTTTTTGTATTTTGATACATTTATTGTACTAATGCATGTATACCTATTTTTTCTTCTTTCTAGGAACATGAAATGATCATTAATGTATATGACATTTCTAATATAATTTTTCATTTATATATATATATATACATTTTTCTAATTATTTTCCTTCCGCGATAGTGGGTTACTAGTCATATTGTCTTAGTGACTACTCTTGCTTCTTATACATTGTTGTTAATGATTACACTATTGATATGAATGATTTATTCCTCTAAATTATACTCTGAAAAGATTTAATAGTCTCCCAAAGACACACTCTACTCCCTCAATACTAGTAGGTATCCTTTGTAATTTGGGGAGATGTTCTTGAGGCCATGTGACCAATCGGGAATGGGGCACCCTATAATGGTATTTGGGTATGGGATATTACAAAGTGGTATTAGTGTATTATTTTTTTGGATATACTATTTAGAGATAATAAAAAGGGAATTAGGAAAAATATTAATTTGTTAATGAGTCGTTCCAAGGAGTAGCTAACACATGTATGGGAAAACAACAAATTTTTGCCAATGGAAATTATAGTTTTTTTTAATTTTTCCATTATAGTTGGTTTGATTCGACCATTGGAAGTTCACATGAACTATGATGTTATCGTTAATATTGTTTTGGGTTCTATTTTTATTGAAAACTAATAATACGTGGGAATTACATATCATTCATCATTTAGTCACTTTAAAAAATTCAAATTCCATGAATTATACCATTCCATATAGGGTGTGTTTCTTGAATATTATATTTTGTGATCTGTTCCTTGTTTTATACACTTAATGTTTTGATAGATATCTTGTTTAAAGAGTCAAAATGAATGGTTGGTACATAAAGTGGATGCGGTAACATAATAAATTGTTTTTCTAATAAGGATAAAATGTACACCTTAAGTATCCAATTATGTAACTTTGATTTATGGACCATGAGTCACATGGAATTGAACATATTAAATTACAAATTTAATGGATTCCACATTTTGGTTCATGAAGAGTATGGACCTTTATGGATTTGATATAGTGAACCGTTTGGTTATCCATATAAAAGTGAAAGGTGAAATTAATAAAATTTTAATGAAAATTAAATCTTTGAAAAATATAACATGATGGTGATATAGATTTTGAGTGTGCAATAGGAAGTGTCTCTAATGACTTTTATGGCTATTTATTTTTTCATGTCCTTGATTTAGGAATAGAATGTGTGATACAACCTATCCATGGGATGTTTTATATATGTCCTAAAATTTTATCATTGAATTTCAGTATTGATATTTTATTAGACATGTGTTTGGAATTATAGAGACATGCCACCAAGATGACATATTGTCATAAGCCGGATGGTGGTGATAACCACGCCCCCAATACGATGGGTCGTGGGATACTGGTGGATCATCCCATAGTTCCAGTTTTGGTACCATCAATTTTATGAAACATAGTTGTTGAGGAACAATTATGTGAGGTGTTTTACACTTTATACAAAATTTTCATTGAGAACCACATCATGCCATATCTTTGGATGAGATGATATGTGTGTTCCAGTAGAAGCATCCTTCAATTGTTTCATTAGATGGAAATACATTTGTACTAAGTAGTTCCATGAGATTATGTATTCAATCTTTGAGCATAAAAATACACCTCCTAAGGGAAGAATGAATCTCATGAATTTATAATTTGGGGAGTAGAAAATCTCTATTGGGATGTTTTGAACCAGGATAAATGACTATGAGCTATGGTTTGGGATACATTCTGAACTGGGTTCTATAAAAAATGCTTCCCAGATACTCTTTGAGTAGAGTAGGCTTGCGGGTTCGTGATTCTATAGAAGGGAACTACATTTGGTTATAGTTTATTTGGAACACATTACAGAGATGAAGCATTTTGCGCTGACATATCTTACTGATGGGATACCAAGGGAGAGATACTTAGAGGAAGGTCTCTAATATTCTATTCAATCTCGAGTCAATGTGTTCAGGTTGATGAAGATGACTGAAATAATGGATTATGTACTATTATAGAGTGTAACGTGAGGGAAGATGGAGGTTATATAGCAGACTAGTGTAGAATCTAGACCCAATAGATCGACTTACAATGGAAGGAAGAAATGTTCTGATGATTCCCATGAGATGTGTGCCAGCCAAGCTTTGAGTACTGGTAGCTCGGTTTTCTGTCATCTGTGTTAAATATGGGGCCACATGAGACATTAGTGAAATCATGACCCAATTATGTTATTATAATTCATAAGAATGTACCACATTTAAAATTTATACAAGACCTTATCTATAACAGTGTGTGGTAGGGGGTACACTCTGATGATAGGTTTAGGATTGGGCTTCATAGCTCCATGTTAGGCAGGGAGCTGGAGTAGTACTGGTCGATCAGGCTGAGGTGGTGGTTGTGTCCAACAAATCCTGGCACTAGTTGCAGCCATAAAATAAAATGGGCTTGCTCCTGGTAGTGAGGTTGCATCACAAGGGTGCAGATTATGAAATATTTATTCTTTATAGTCTATATCTGAGGAGGAGAGTGCTGGACCATCTATGGTGAGAAGTACGATCTTAGTAACCCCTACTCTTGTATCTTATCTTTTTGATACTCATGGATCCCATAGATTTGTAAATATACCTCTTTTGGAAACCCCCAATCTTGTGATTCATTTTTTTACGGAATTATGTCAGTAGACACTCCATTGTGGATCAGAATAGAGGATGTACATTAGTGAAGGGAGTTACCCCATGATATTGGTAGGTGTAACATTGTCTGGAATATTTTTTTCCTCTTGACGGTGGGGTTTTACTTCATACACAGAATGGACTAGAAAGTATCTTATTGAGTCTACATTGAACTTTATGTCAAAAGGTTTACATTAACATAACCATAGGGTGTATTTTATACATAGATGGGTTGAATGGGATGTTCAGGATATCCGAGAATGACCAAAGCATTGTGGGATATGCATAATGAAATCCCAGATTTCTAGCCCATATCTAGGTGATTAGGGGGAACTTTTGAGAGATATACCTCCAATAGTTGATAGTTTCAATGGATTTATTCAAATACAACATTTTTTGTTTTACCTCTTAAGAGTGAGACTATGTTATTCATTGATCTAATTTATAGAGTGGCACTAATATCCACTCCTCCTTTAAGGATGGCTACTATGAAGTTGAATATGTTCTGTAGGATCCTATATAATTTGGACACAAATGATTTTATATGACCTAGTATATATCCATGGGGTTCTCCAGTCCTTTTTGGAGAAAATGTGGATTCTAAACATAGTCTCTATGTGGATTATTGAAATTTGAACCTATTGATGGTTAAGAACTAATATCTACTATTTTAGATTGATGAATTTTTTGATCATCTATGAGGATCTCGGGTATTCTCTGAAATTGATTGAGGATAGATTATCACAAGGTACGTGTTCAACCTGTAGACATACCTCATAAAAAATTTTGTAGTAGGTATGGCGTATATGAGTGTCTAGTTATTTTGTTTGGTCTCTTGAATATGTGATCGTCTTTCACGGTTCTATAGTACCAAATTTTCCATCCTTATCTTGATTCTTTTATGGTTGTTTTTTAGTGTAACATATTTCCCCAGATTCCACTCAAGAGTACCCCATGATGATGGCTACAAGACCTCAAGGGTGCCTCTAGGAAAGAGAGAGGATTCTAACTAGTAGTGAGGGCCTAGGGTGTGTCTGTGGGTAGGTTATGCCCTCATAGATCAATGGTTCATTAGTACTAAACAAAGGATAATAAATAGTAGAATAAATAATATAATTTGGTAGCATCATAAATAAAGCACCAATGACTAGAATAATAAATAACCATGCAGAAAATAAATAACAATAATAGATAAAAAAAGACTATAGAGACCCTTCTTTATTACATTACTTTTACATCATTTTAATGATATAAAAAAATAAAAACATGACACAATGAGGATCCAATGGTTTAGGGTATTGGGAAAACTAACACTATACATAAATTTTAAATCAGAAAATATAAAAATTTATTTAATTCCATCTTCTCTAGTTTCTTATTTTTACTTAATTTCTTCTTCATACAAGTAGTCACCTAATGATATAAAACAAAAGGAGTGAGCTAATATAATAGTAAGAGGATAGATAAGAACATGAAACAATGTAACATGGTGTGATCAAAATCATAACATCACCATAATAATCATGAGAATAAGAATTAGATAATAGCATTGAACGTGTCAATGAATAAAAATGAAACATCGTGTCTTGGTGGCCAAATACCACAAAAAGTTGTGAACAAATAGAGTATTATGTTCACACCTATTTAAAATTAACTGATGAGATTATTCACATTACCAAATTCGTTGGATTTCTATATAATTCTAATCACACATGTCACATCATAACATTTTCATTGCGCTATATAATTCCGGGTGCACCCATCACATCAAAACATTTACATTATCATGCATGAAACATAGAACATATATCAATAATGAAAATAAATAAACCCATGTAAAATAATTTTTTTCACTTCATAAAACATACATTGGTAAACATTGGGTTCCCAAATGGAAGAGTTAATAACATATTTGATACAAAAACTATCAACCTTGAGTGAGAAGTAAAAGGTGTATTTTTGAAGGATGAGTTCTTTTAAAAAAACAATTGTTTGTCATAAACTCAATTAGAAAATATTTATATCATAAAAAAGTTAATATAATTACTAATAAATTATTTTAATGAAGAACCATACCGAAAATAGAGTGAAAGTGGGAAAACCCAAAGAAAGAAAGTTGGGTTCGTGATTCCCCTTACTTAATCTCTGAACTCTTTCATCACTATAATGTTCTTAATAATCACATTAAATCCCATAATTGACACTTTAATAATCTTTTATACATGATATTTATTCATTATGGTTTTATTTTGTTCTTTTATGTATCTTTGTATGAGTTATAGCGTATAAATTCATTGTTTCGGTTGTGTTCCTTTTCTTAGTTTTAAGGATCAATTCACTTGTATACATGAATGGAAGTTCACGTAAGATGAGGATAAACATAGAGAATTAATATTATATGTTTTTAAGTTAATTCTATAAGATTAAATGATATTATGAATTTTTTTTTGTCTACCATTAGGATTATTCATTATATAAAAAGTTAATGATGATTGTTTTGGGTAAATTTTGGATGTTTTTCGATCACAACGGACTTGTTTTGTTTTATCATTTAGTATTATGTATAAAAGTTATTTATAGAGAATAAAAGGGGATAAAAAATAATCTTTAAAATGTACTTTAAACCATTTAATTTTTTTTGATATACTTTATGGTATTGAAGGAAAATTAAAGTGCATCGCCCATGATGTCGGTAAATTGGCACATCACGGGCGGTGATTTAATTTGTAAAAGGGGGGAGGAGTTTAATGAAAAATATTCCATTAACACGATAGAATACCAATATATCCTTAATTTTGGAGTTATCATGAAATTTGGATATTATTATTTGAGTATAATAGAAGAAATGAAATGAAATTGGAATGGAATTTGAAAGAAGGGAGAGAGAGAGAGAGAAATTACCTCTCAAATTCTCCTCTTGAGATCCTCCTCAAGGCACCTAGGCTTGGTATTTTTATGAGACCAAGATCTCCTAGATGTGGGGGAGGGACTAGGCCACAATTAGGATATAAAATTAAGCTTTAGAGTTGTGAGGAAATGAGATTCTGATTGATGGTATTTATAAGGCAGGGGTGGGGTGTTTTCTCAATATTTAATTCATTAGTTTATTTTTTCCCTCAAAACTAGAAATAGTGTATAATATTGTGACTAAATACAGTAATAAGTTCTGGTGAGTTTGAAATAATTGGGCTTACATCATCAAAAAAAATAGCTTTATGACATAATAACTAATGTATTTACATTTATCGTAAATTATTATATTTTACTATTCTTCAAAAATTCAAGTATTTCAGAAAAATCCAAAAAATTATCCCTAACCATTTTTCGACGTCTAGAATAAAATAAAGAATTTCATTTTTCAAAAAAAAATTATAAATATTAAGAATTTTATTTTTTTAATTAAAAAAACATTTAATTGGAAAGTATATATTTTAAAATTATAATTGATTTTATAACACATTGAAAAATTACTAAAGGTCTCATAAAATTATCTTAAAATCATAATACATCAGTATATTAGTTCATCAACACATTTTCTAAAAAAAAATTTCTTTTAAATTATTAAATTAATCATTAAATATTAATGGCTTACAAAAATACCAACACTATATTGTCACTTCTAGGATGGATAAAAATTGTTTATAGTATAATTGGTAAGGTTCCCATTCACTTAGCCAATTTACAATTCATATGGTTCATATTAATATTTATAAGGTTAACATTACTATTCAAAAGGGTATGTTACTATACATAAAAAAATAATTTTGTCTAATCAAACTCCAAACAACTTCTGATTTAAAATGTGTATGTTAGATTTTCAAAATTCAATTAAAAAAAGTGGAAATATTATATTTAATGGTCACATAGAATTTAGAATTTCATTTAAGCATGATATGACATTTTGTTTTCTAATGTTATTTAATGTGATTGTATTATATTACATAATTATGATAAGGGAATTCCATTTATAATACTTTTGGTTATTACATTCTTCCCTCCTTTTGAAATTTCACCCTTGAAATTTAGTTTTAAGAAACTGGTTATGGTAATTCTCGTTCATCACCTCCTCTAATTCCCAAGATTCTTCTTCAATCATATAGTTCCTCTAAAAAAATTTGAAAAGTGGGTTTTTATGTTTCATGGAACCTTATCTCTTCGATCTAGAATCTTTACAGGCTGCTCCACATAATAGAGATCATCTTCCAGCTATACCATCTCTGAGTTCAGTAAATAAGAGGGATCCAATATGTACTTACTCAAGAGTGATATGTGGAACACATCATGAACTTGAGCCATATTATATGGAAGTGAAATCTAATAGAACATGGATCCTATGCGGTCTTGGACCTCAAAGGTTCCAACGTACCATGGTTTTAGCTTCCCTTTCATTCCAAACCGCATGACTCTCTTCCGTGGTGATATTCGAAAGAATACATTCACTCTAATGTCGAACTCTATGTCTATTCGACAGTTATCAGTATAGATCATTTTCCAACATAGATAATAATTGATTTTTTTGGATGACTTGAACCTTCTATCTCATCTATTGCATAAGATTAGGTCCAAGTTGCTTTCTTTCTCCAAAATCATTCCAATAGGTTGGAGTGCTACATCTCTTTCCATACAGAGGATCATATGGAGCCATCTGAATAATCAAGTATAAGAAATTGTCATATGAGAACTCAACAAATGTGATACGATGATCCCATCAAACATTAAATTACAATGATAAGGCTCTTATTATATCTTCAAGCATCAGAATAGTTTTTTTAGATTCACCATTAGTTTGGGGGTAGTATGTTGTGCTAAAATTTAATTCAGCCCTCAAATCATGTTGAATACTCCTCCAGATATTAGATGTGAACCTGGGATAATGATAAGAGTTAATCAAGATTTTAACCCAATGAAATATTACCACTTCCTTAGAATATATATTTTCTCTTTCTCTAAGTGAGATATCATCCCAAATGCTGATAAAGTGAGCAGTCTTGGTGATTCGGTCCACCACAACAAATGTCACATTATCTCCTTTGGTTGTGTTTGGGATACCCATGAAAATGTACATAGTTACATTCTGTAATTTACACATGGGTATAGAAAATGGGTTCATAAACCCATTGGAATTCTATCACTCTTCCTTAACTTGCTAACATATCAAGAACCTTAAGATATATTCAGAAATATCCTTCTTCTTGTTGTCCCACTAGAAGTGTTCTTCGATATCACGATACATATTGGTACTCCCAGAATGGATAGAGAATGTTCAGAAATGTGAATTATCAAATAGATCATTATTTATCTTAGGTGATTAAGGAATAGAATGCCTCGTTCCAAACCGAATCACACCATCATCATCTATATGGAACTCTTGTATCTTCCCTTTACTTCATTCACCTTATTTTGTATCTTTGGATCATCCATTTGTGCCTCCTTAATATTGTTTTAGATAGATTGTTGGGAAACCATTTATGTATGATATTATGTATTAACTTCCCTTATGATTTCAAAATCCATCCTTTGAAAACCCATGAAGATAGGTTCTTTCTCAATCTTCAAAATGAAAAGAGTAGCGGGTTCATTTCTACTAAAAGAATCTGCTACCTTGTTCCCCTTACTAGGATGATAGTGAATAGGGTAATTATAGTCCTTGATTATTTCTAAACATCTCATTTGATTCATGTTGAGTTCCTTTTGTTTGAATAAACACTTCAGGCTACTGTGGTTGGTATATATGTCACACTTCTTACTATAGAAGTAGTGCCCCCAAATTTTCAAGGAAAAAATTAGTGATTGTAGCTCCAAATCATGGGTTGAGTGGTTTTCCTCAAGGATATTCAACTTCTGTGAGATATAGGGTATCACATTATAATTTTTCATGAGTAATCAACCCAAGCCATTATTTTTCGCATCACTAAATATCAAAAAACATTCTATACTATTTTCTATCCTGAGTACAACTGCAGTGATCAACCTTCTCTTTAGCTCCATGAATTTATTCAAAAATTCATCAGTCCATAAATACATTACCCTGTTTTTAACATAGTTAGAGTATATGAAAATTGTCAGAAATATTTCACAAAACATTTTTAGTACCCCGATAATTTACAAAACTATGGATTTTTTACACTAGAGGGTGTGGGCCATTCGTCAATTGAATTTGTTTTTGAAGGGTACATAGAAATTACCTCACTTTTGATCACATGTCCCAAAAAATATGACTTTAATCATCCAAAAGTCACACTTTTTTGAACTTGGAGTACAAATTCTCCATCCTCAATGCTTCCAACACAAGAGTTATGTGTTCTTTATGATCCCCCTTTCTCCTAGAGTAGATGAAAATATCATCAATAAACACTACTACAAATTTTATGAGGTAATTTCTAAAGACTCTATTCGTAAAATCCACGAAGAATACATGGGAATTAGTAAGTCTGAATGGAATCACTAGAAAATCATATTTCTCATACCTTGTATGGATGGTAGTCTTTTGAATATCTTCCTTCTTCACATTATGTTGATGATATCCAGAACAAAGATCCCCATTTTTAATATATTTATCTCCTCATAGCTAATCTAACAAGTCATCAATCTTTTAGAGAGGATACTTGTTCTTTATGGTGATCTTGTTGAGTTATTGATTATTGATACACAACCGCATTAGATAATCATTATTCTTCACAATGAGAACTGGCACACCCCGAGGTGATGCACTAGGGAGTATGAACACTTTTTACAAATTCTCTTTCAAATACATTTTTTAACTTCTCTAGTTTGATAAATGCCATATTATAGGGACACTATGAGATAGAAGTCACTCCGAATATGGTTCTATTGAGAACTCTATCCTCATAATCTGGTGGAATTCCAGGTAACTCATCAAGAAATACATTACTATAATCCCTCGTGATGGGAAGTTATCATAGGTTGAAACTTTTCTTTGACTCAACCATTTGAGTGATGTATTCATCTTCACTGGGATTCAACACCCTCACCATTGAAAGAATTTCCAATGGATATTCATCATCTTCATTAAATTTGTATAGAATCATGGGATGGATGATAATATGAAAATATATTTCTTTTTCCTAATATTTTATATGTTGTCAATATAGAGAGATCCAATCAATTCCCATTATAGCATCAAATTCTACC
This sequence comes from Viscum album, assembly GCA_963277665.1. NCBI lineage: Eukaryota > Viridiplantae > Streptophyta > Magnoliopsida > Santalales > Viscaceae > Viscum > Viscum album. Next base: position 1,831,394,721 of record OY728165.1, read on the forward strand.
AAGGGAAGTATCACGATAATCACAAGATGAATCCTCCCACAGACATCAAAAAAAAAGAATCTGTCACTTGGGATTCAATTATAGAACCGCATTTTATATTTACATATATCTCTACTTCAATTTTTTGGGTCGTCATTAATATATTTCTAGCAAACATGCAATATATAATTGAATGAATAGAACCATAATGAAATAATACCTTTTCAATTTTTGAGTGAATATGAATTTTTCCTTTTATGATTTAATTTTCTTTCTCCACTACTATAGTAGTGATGGCATAAGCCTTCCTTTTTTTTGTCTTTAGTGGCTACTGACACTGATTACCCTCAAGGACTGAGGTTTAGTGAACTAGCCTACATAGTTCCCTTTATCCCTATATTTGTAGAATTGGACCATGGGTGGTGGTCTCCTTTCCTCCACCACATTATCATGCCTTCTCGTGTATTTTTGACACTCTTGATCATGGTTCCCTTATCTCCCACACATGAATCATTTCCTCATCCCTTTGAGGAAATTCCCATGATGCTTCTTCCAATATGTTTCACATGTGGGAGGATTAGTTTTCTTTCTTCCTTTCTCATTAGATCCTCCATCTTGAAACTCCATCATTCATTTCATATCAACATATCCAGGGGACCATTATACAAACTCCATCCCCACGTTGAGAGCACATCGAACAACTTCATCATAACTCCCAAAGTCTCAAATTACAAGAGCCTTTCAAATGCAAGGTTTTAATATGCTAAAGAATATATCAATTTTACAATCATTGTTGATATCAAAACTCAAAGAATACCTTGAAATCCTTCTAAAATTTGATTCACTGGTAATGATAGAATCTCCATACTTTTGATTTATCTCTATAAATTCACTCTAAATATTCATATGAATATTGCATGATAAATACATGTTAAGAAACATTATCTTAAATTATTCCCACTCTATATCTTCAATTTCATCTCTTGGATTGGTGTTATTAATCAAATTCCACCATTGGCCAGCCTCTCCATCATGATAATAAACAGCCAGTTTCACCTTCTCCATCTCAGAACATTGAAGCATTGAAAATATCTTCTCTATTGAGTTGACCCAATGTTCCTCGACAAGTGGGTCGGAAGATCAACTAAACATAATTGGTAGTTTCCATATAAAACACTCGATAACTAGTTTCTCCCTCTTAGGTGAAGGAGTATGTTCCACCTAATTAATGTTATTATAAATAACCTATAACAATTGCGTAAGCATTGCCATGATGTTTTGAACTCCACCTCCCAAAGAATTGGGGATGTGATTCGGTCAATCTTTGCATTATACCTCATACATCTTATTGTCCTAGTTTCTCCTTATTCACACCATTTCTAAAATATAAAAGGTTAAAACAACACATAAGTAAGAAAGTCATGGATAAATAATTTGTTCATTTGTGAAATTGTTTCTAAAGGAATATTTTATGGGATCCATATGTTTAGTAATGCTTCTTGTGTTCTTATATATACTTAGTCTCATACTAGGGTTTTTCACTATGGTTCACTGATTCAAATTCCAAAATTAACTAAATCGTGCCTCTGATACAATCTACAAAGACCCTTCTTTTTTTACAATACTTTTACATAATTTTAATGATAAAAACATTAAAAAATTACCCAATGTGGATCCAATGGTTTAGTGTCTTGGGAAAACTATGACCATACATATCTTTTACAACATAAAACACAAATATTTATTTAATTCCTTCGTCTCTATCTTCTTATTTTCCCATGTGTTCTCCATAGTACAAGTAGTCACCTAAGGATATACATAAAAAAGGGGGTGATAAAATCCCACTAAGAGGATAGATAAGAAGATGAAAAAATATAACATGGTTTGAGAATAATGATAACATCATCATCAGCATCGTGAAAAGAATCACTAGATAATAGCATCGAATGTGCTAATGCATAAAAACAAAACATCATGTCTTAGTGGTCAAATATCACACGTAGTTGTGAACAATTATATCATTAAGTTCACACATATTCCACATTAACTCATGAGATTCATCACATTACCCAATTCATTGGAGAGCTATATAATTCCCAGTGGACCAGTCACATCATAACATTTTTATTGTGCTGTATAATTTAGGGTGCACCCATCACATCATAACATTTACATTAACATGCATGCCACATAGAGGATATATCAATATTGAAAATAAAAAACACCATGGAAATGATTTTGGTTCACTTCATAAAACATACATTCATAAACATTGGGATCCCAAATGAATGAGGGAATAAAAAAACATGATACAAGAACCATCAACCTTGAGTGAGAAGTAAAAGGTGTGTTTCTGAAAGAAGAGTCCTTTTGGGAAACATTATGTTTTTCATAAAGTCAAGAAAAAAATATGTATATCCTAGAAAATTTATGATAATGATAAATAAATGTTTTATAAGGAATAAACATACTGATAATGGAGTGGTAAGGGGAAAACTCAAAGAATGATAGTTGGGTTCGATAATTCTTTTTACCTTGTGTCCGAACACTTTCTTCACTCTAATGTCCTGTATAATCTCATTATATATATTAATTAACACTTGAAGAACCATTTATAAGTGAAATTTATTCATTATGGTTTTATTAAGTTCTTATATGAGACATTGGATTAGTTATAAAGTTTCAATTCATTGTTTTGGAGTGTTAGTTTTCTTAGTTTTAATGATCGGGTCACTTGAATAAAAGAATGTATATTCGTGTAAGAAGTGGATAAAAATCCAGAATTGTTATTGTATATTTATAATGACATTAAATGAGTGTAAATAATATTATTAAGGGTTTTTTATATTCTATGAGGATGATTCATTAAATTGAAGTTAACCATTATTGTTTTTTTTAATTTGGGCAGTTTGTCGATCACGACGGACATGTTTTGTTTTATCATTTAGTATTATATATATAAGTTTCTTCCAGAACATAATAGGTGTTAATAAATAATAAATATTATATTAGGTCAACCATTTAATGGTTTTATTGACATACTTGAAGGAATTTAAGGAAAATGGAAGTGCATCACCCATGATTTCTGTAAATTGGCACATCATTGGCGGCGATTTCATTTGTAAAAGAAATGGAGGGAGGAGTTTAATATATAATATTCCATTAAAATGATAAAATACTAGTATGTAAATCAAACTACATTTATCATGACATTTGGATATGAGGATTTGAGGATAAGAGACGATAATAAATTAAATATGAATGTAAATTGAAAGAAAAGAGAGAGAGAAATTACCTCTTGAATTCTCCTCTTGAGATCCTCCTCAAGGGACCTAGGCTTGGCCTTGTGATGATACCAAGAGATCCTGGACGATGTGGAGGGGCTAAAGAGGAATATGGAAAAGGATAGAAGCTTTATATGTGTTATAAAATGAGGTTTTTATCGGTGGCATTTATAGTAGTGGGGAGAGGTGTTTTCTCAATATTTAATTCAATAGTTTATTTATTTTCATCATGAAAAGAAATAGTGCTGATTATTGTGACTAAATATAGTAATATGTTCATGTGAGTTCAAACCAATTGAAATTACATCATGAGAGCATCAGCTTAATGATGTAATAATTCATGTATTTAAACTTATCATAAATTATCGTATTTTACTATTCATTAAAAATTCAGGTATATCAGAAAAATCCCAAAAAAGCACCCTATCCATTTTTAGTTGGGTAGAATCCAAAAATTAACATCATTTTTCAGAAATAAGTTTATAAATATGAGAATTTTTATAAATAAAATCTAAATTTACTTGAAAAATATATTTTTAAATTATAATAGATATTATAACACATTGAAAAATTATTTAAGGTCTCATAAAATTATTTTAAAATCATATGTCATCAACATATTAATTTATCAACACATTTTATGAAAATAGATTTTCTATTAAATTATTAAATTAGTCATTAAATATTCATGACTTAAAAAAATTCCAACACTATTATATCATATTATCAATTATATGATGGATAATGTTTATTTATACTATTATTGGTATGGTTACTATTCACCTGGCTGAATTATTATTCATAAGGGTTATATTACTATTCATAAGGGAAAAATTACTACTCACAAGGGTATATTACTATTCACAAAAAAAATTATTTTTTCATTTCATACACCAAACATCTTACTAACTAAAATCTTGTATCTTAGATTTTCGAAATTCAAATCATAGAAGTGGAAAAATTATGTTATAGGTCACACAGAATTTAGTAGTTAATTTAAGCATGAGGTGGCATTGTGTTTCCTAATGTGTTTTTATGTGATTACACTATATGAAATAATTATAATAATGGTATTACATTGATAAAACTTTGGGTCATTACAAAGATAATCATGATTCCATATGTCCATACAAAATGAGAGTGCTTCGAAACAAGGTGTACAATCATATACCACATGCAAGAAAAATGAAAAAATATTCAAAAACTACTACAACAACATCTCAACTATCTGTGTTGTCCCCTTTCCCCATGCTTCATCCTAAGGAAATAAATCAAATAATGCATTTGACACAAAACATGTCCCTTTATTCATACATGTGATCACAAAGTCTACTCATGAACCAAATGGGGCAGGAGCAGGGTGTGAGATATAAATCATAGTTGGATGACACCTATGGTGTCTAGGCCAATCCATTGCATGATTTGAATCAAATAACTGTTCCACATATAGTAATATCGTATGTATAAATAAATAAAACACCAACACCTTGTTCTGATTTCGTAAAGGAGAACTGACCCATACTACATGCTTCAGCATATACCGGATGTCTAAATATGAGTACATTCACAAGTAGTGAAATGTAAACAAGTTCCAAAGTAAACAAGGAAACCCAAGAAGGTGTAACCCAAGCTTGTGATTCATATTAAGGTCTAATTTACATTTCATCACATAAGTGATCATTATAGTGATAATTACAAAAGATACATCACTAATGGAAAGGGAAAAATAGAAATCCATCAGTCATGTTTTAGAGTCTAAGCACATCCTAGGCAATATAAAAAGAATATAAAGGGTACCCAGAGAACATCCAATATAACCAATTTATTAAATTCCATCCAAGGAATCCCATTGAACATCCCTTGTGTAACTCAAGACACCATGACTCTCAGTTCATATCAAAAATCTCACGTAGGGAACTAGGTATCACTAATGGCATGGCATAGCCATCATTCCAATGGATTTGTCCTCAGATTCACCCCTAGATAGATGACTTCACTCATCAATATAAGTAAATATTCCCGATAATATTGTACCTTACAAGATAAAGTATCAATACTAGTGCGTTAATATTATCCAACCAAGCACGATGAGTCTATCCATGGAATCATTAACTCAGGACCCATGTTCACTCTCAACTGGTAGCAAGTGAGTCATAACAAACAAATCACATCATGAGACAAGGAATATATTTATGATTACATTTCATCAAATATCCATCTCAATACAATGTACTAACCATGATAACTAGATATACAATATAGTTTGACAACAATTGTATTGTAATTCATAAAGAATTAAATAAGACCAAGGCATGGAAAGAGTCATAAACCTCAAGTCATATAATGTATCAAAACACATGTCAACAATGGAATTTCAATAGTACAAGTTAACATGCTTGATGAAACAAATCATTTAATTAAATACAATCAATTTTGGCATAATGGAAAGCATAAGGTGCTATTTATCATGTCATAAGAATAAAACATGGGAAAGGGGATATAAAAATTTACCCATGTCATTATCAAAAACGAATAAATAAGGCACAAGGCATGTGATATTGTATAATCATAATTATAGTCCAATGGGAAATCACAAGTATCAAAATCATAAATTATGGAATATGTAATTACATATGGGGCCAACCAATAAGAATTAATCTTAGGAATTTACATTAGGATCTAACTCAAGGTTCTTTATTCAACTCATTTTATATCAGTAAATTTATGACACTAAAAAAGGTGAAATACACACAAAAGTTGGATCCATTGTTCATGTATGTGCATATTGTACATTTCGGGTAAGCACACCCAAAGGGGTGGTCATGGTCAATGGAAACACCCATGGATGGGTTCTTCCGTAATCTACGATAACTAATAACAAAGAGAAACTATTTAATTAAATTATTAAAATGAAAAATAAAAACTAGATGAATCTGGCCTATGGAACAACAATGTGATATTTATAAAATGATGAAATGAGAGGAAAAGGAATAAACCACTACCTCAATGTCTTATCACTCCACTTGTCTGTTGTCAAGGATTGATTTGATCTTAAATGGAAGAAATAAATGGGATTTTCAAATACATGAAAATAGTTTAGTAGTCAATCACACCAAAGAAGTGAAACAGATAGAGGAGGACCTTATGAATAGATGTGTGAATAAGGTTGAGCTTATTGATATGGTTCTATAGCTTCTAGTGAAAAAGGAATTAGAAAATAAATGAGGAAGATATGTCAAAACCACATGGATTTGGATGAAAAACACCACATGAGAAGGGGGAGGAGTAATACACAGGAGGTAACAATGGGAAAAGGACGATGATCATTTCATTAAGGGTAGATTGGGTATTTCACCCATATAAGTGGGGTCACACAATTTGGTTGTGCAATTGGAAAACCCTTGTGCCAATCGTGTGGGACCTCACTATATGAAACGGAAGGTGGTCACATGGTCATGCACCATGAGTTTCATAGTTGCAGACAAACTATATGGACCTCTTCACCTCGATGTCAGTAATCACATGGTTTAAGCAAGGTGTGTCAGTTGGGTGGCACAGTTCACTCTAAGTGTGTGTCCCTATCTATCTCTTCCCATTTTCGGTATCCAAGCTCCAAATGAGCCCTAGACACACCTAAGTCGTCCTATAACCTACTAGGAATAATTATTAGGTCTCTTTTTTGAAATTAAAAAAAAAATCTTATGGTTTTTACCTTTGGATAAAGCATGGATGTTAAAAATTTTCTCCTTAAAAAAACTTGTCCTTGAGTTACCCTTCTTAGTGTGGTAGAATGTCTTCTGATAAAATTTGTGTCAACTACACATGTACATTAGCCTCTAACTCCTAGGTCACAACCTATAATGTGTATGTGATCTCATAGCACACAAACTAGAGGAACCGACCAACCTCAAAGAATCATTATTCTATGATCAACAATATGTATCATTTTCTCCTCGAATGATGCATGCGACTCCAACTCAATATCATTTAGTTCAAATGAATTATATGGTTCTAAATTATAATTTTGAAGCTGAGACGGGTGGAAGATGTCATGCATGGCATGGTACCTTTGAGGTAACAACAAATAGAGACCTACCAGCCCAACTCTCTCTACTATCTTGAATGTCCAGACATATCAATTTGACAATTTTTCATGTATCCTGATTCATCTGTATCCATACTTAGGTGATACATGCAGAAAGAAATGATATCCCATCTTGAACTCAAGATGTACATGATGACAATGGGTATATGACTTCAACCTGGACTATGTGGTAGCCATACACTTCTGAATCATCTATCCCTACTCTAATGTCTATTGAACGTGATGAGGACCTAATAGATCATTCTCACCTACCTCAATCAATCATACAGAGTAATTGAACATTCATCCATAGAGGTCCTCATATAGAGCCATCAGAATCATTACATGGAAGTGGTTATTGTTGGAACATTGAACTAGATAAATATTCTTCTCCCATGAACATACAAAATAAGTGTTATTGGCTTGTAGCAATACCTCTACCACCCAAATCATCCACATGGACTACACATCAGTCTGAGGGTGATATGATGTACTCAAAATAACCTAACAACACAGTGCCTCCTTTGTCCCTTTTCATAACCGTCTTGTTAAATGGTAAACATAGTCTAAAATTATAGAACGAGGTACACCATTATGTCACTCTATCCCTCAGATATAAAGCATTTTTAGCTCATCAAGAGAGAAGGTTTCCAATATTAGTAGGAAGATAATGACTTTGGTTAACCTATAGATGATCCCCCACACTGGATTGGAACATTGAGGAGGTATCAACAACCTATCCAAAAATCTATGTTCAAGTCATCCCATTTCTACTAAAGTATTGATAGAGATTAGAGATGTCCAGTAGGATGATGGTTCTCATCCCTCACCTCATGATAGGTGGAGCACTGTGTTATTAAACCCATTATCTACAACTTTATACCTAGCTACCAATACTGAGGATGCATATCTATATACATCTTAGAAATCCCATGATGGAAATCCCAAAAATATGAATGAGATTCCCTCATAAAATCCCCTTGTATATCCTTAAGCAAACATATGGGGCCACTGAGGATTAGAGTCTCACTACCATACATAACAAAACTAGGAGGTTGGTGCTTACCAGTGACACTTTCCCTCAAAACAACGAAAATGGGGATCTGATAACTAATGCATTCAAACCCATTCCAAAAGTAAAGATGTCACTTCTATATCTACTTAAAATAGTTTCCTCTAATATTTTTGAACCTCTGTATTTAACTCAGAAAACATATCCATCAACTTCTACTCACTATTGGCTACCTAAATGGATTGTGTCTATGTTTTTTGGATCAAGGCAGTAGCTATGAAATTTCCATTTTTGAGTGTGTAATCCATCTAAAAATCAAAGGACTAAAAGTATTCCAGCCACCTACACTGCATTAGATTCAAATCATGCTTAAGAGGATATGTGTTTGAGAAATTTTTTATCTATGTAAAAAAAATCTATCTCCCAATAGATAGTTCCTCTAATAGTGAAAATCAAAAACCATGGCTACTAGAATCAATTCATATGTAGGATAGTTTCTCTCATGTTTCCATGGATGGAGGGATCCATACACCATGACTGGATTGCCTTTCATCAAAATTGCAGCCAGTCCAATTCCCAAATCATCTCAATAGACATTATAACTTCTCCTCAGATCGGGAAAAAATAGAATGGGAGTTGATGCGAGTATTCCCAATAACTCTATAAATTCCATCTCATATGGTTCAATCCATAAGAATATTGAACCCTACTTAGTCAAGGTCATGTGAGGTGCCACTAAGCAGAAAAATTCCTAGATAAACAACATGTAATATCTAGTTATTCCCAAGATTCTCTCTATATCAAACACATTCATGGGAATCTCCAATGAAACCATAACACACACCTTCTATGGGTCAAAAAATAAGCCCGCATGTGATATAATATGACCCATGGAGTGAACCATGATGATCCAAATGTAGAATTTTCAACGATTTTTATCGAGCTAGTAATCTCTTAGTGTACTCAAAATGATCTGAAGATGATTGGCATGTTCATTTCATGAGAAAGAGTACACTAAGATATCATCTATGAATACATCCACAAACGAATAAAGGTACTGGGGTAAGACTTGACTCATAAAATCCATGAAGACTGCCAGCTCATTTTTCAGACCCAATGACATAACCATATACTCGTACAAGCCGTACCTACTCTGGAATGTTATATGTGTTTTGTCTGATGGCCTTGTGTGAACATGAAGATAGCATGACCCCAAATTGATCATGGATAAAATAGTTTTTCCTAGAATATAGTTGAATAAGTCATCTATCCAAGGGTGTGGATAATGGATTTTCATTGTCATCCGGTTTAAACGGAAATATTAAATTCACTATATGATGGTACCATCTTTTTTCTTCGAAAAAAAGCACTGTTGAATCCCATACAGATTTGTTCAGTCTGATAAAACCCTTAATCTAAAAGTCTTTGAGCTTCTTTTTGTATTCCTTGATCTCTATAGGTTCCATCCTATATGGAGGAATGAACACTTCTACTGCACCTAGAATGAGTTCGATGGTGGACTCAACTTCTCTCTTTAGTGGACAAATAGAGAAATCATTAGGGAAGACGTACCTGAAACGATCCACAACAGGATGGAATTCATCCAAAAATATTCCTTAATTGGTTATAAAGATACTCTCTAACAGATCTGTCACTCTCCCCATCATAATTCACCTAGGTCTAGCTTGATCTATTTGTATATTCCAATATTTGTTGTGTAAATATGTGCTTCCATTTAGTTATGTGATGGAATCCAATTGGAAATAACAACCCAATTGGGAATCATAAGGCACGAGACAAACCATACCGAGAATGATATTGAAGCCCATCATCTCAAGGAAGAAGAAAGACTAAAAGAAAAAGCACCCAGATATCTCAAGGATACACTCCTAACATTGGTGTGTGCCCACTGTTCTTGATTCCTAGTGGTGTGTCAAGAGACATAATGCCACAAAAGAACTCAACTACCAGACCATGACTCTCCATACACATAGCAGATATGAAAGAGGATGATTCACCTATATCAAAAAGTGAAGAATCTAAATTAGTTTATATAATGATATTACGTCAAAACATTCATTGTATTGGACTCTTACCCTCTAGAATTCGCTACACTACATACATATGTCCTAAATGAAATCCTTTATAAGCTTCATGGATAGCCTATGTAGATACAATATACTAATGTTAAAGATCTGGATCCTAACTACCTCGAACACATCAACTAATGCCTTAAATTGATTGGATTGTAGAAGAAAAACTCTGAACATGATGTGGAGTCAAAGATCTCATACATATCGGAGGTGCTAGTATGAATCCCCTATCATTGGTCGCTAGAGGAATAGAATGGAAGAAGCACTGAAGGTATCCCATTCTATAACAATTATGGAATTTGATTGGGTTTTTGTGAACTAAGGGTTATTATGTAATGGATGGACACACCTGTGACATTCTATAGAATGAGTTCATGTCACTTGGAAGGAACCACCCCCACGTGCACCCATGAATTGGCACTTCATACTTCCTGAGAAAGTTCCACCCAAATGAGAAACTGAACTACCTTGACTCACATTGCCAGCTTCTCTATGATTTCTTTCTGTAATTTGATCATAGTTCATGATCTTTATAATGGTAGTCAAATGGAAGGTTCTAACCTATGTGTAGATAAAACACCAAATAACATCCTAAAAATTCATTGTAGTAATCAATTCATCACTGGTCAGAGTTAAATAAAAATACTAGAGCTTGGTGAAACAATTAGAATACTCTATCACAATCATAGAGCCCCGTTGTAGATGCATTCATTCCAGAGCTTAATCCACTCTCAATGTTTGTGGGAAGAATTGTTCATAGAAATACCTCAATAATTCTATATATACCATGAATTAGTAATTCTCTGGCTGATATATGATGACCCACCAATGCTTGGTAGTGTCACACTACATATATTTGGAATTCTTGACCCTCCACTGTAGAGGAATCTCAATGTGTTCAATGATCGGTACTATAGCCTCCAAAAATGAAAATAGAATAAGATCTTCCATCCCCAAAGGAGTTTAAAGGATGTTACTACCGAAAGTACCAAGTTATCTCGGTCAAAGTAGGGGAAGGATAAGGAACACCCTAAACTGTCTTCATATACCTGAACAAAATGTCGTGAAACTGAGCATCGATTCCTGATGTATAAGGATTTATAAGAGGTGCCTCATGTGGCACTATAGGATCCATAACATGTGGCTTGGGGCCCACCACCTCTGGATTGTTCTCATCAGAACTCTGTTGGTGTACAACATGAAGACATTCCATTAGAAAAAATTTGTATTTTTCAAGTGTACTCCTCAGATAGTATTTATATAAAATAGGGTTGGAAGATATGGAATGAAGATAACAAGGGATAGGTATAAGGCCACCCTAAAAATGGAACATCTAACATCCTCCTTAGAGTGATAGGTCTAGATGATTGGACACATAAAAGGATCACTACGAACTTGAGAAGAATATCATACTACCCATTCCTATGGTTAGATTATATTTAAGGTCTCAGATCCCCATGTACAAAGGATATTTAATTGATAAGGGTGGAATTAATTTTAATTAATTTATGTTTCATACTTTTATTAGATGATTGACTTAGGTGGATTAGAATTCCCATTTATAAGGCCCAATACACGTTTTAAATTTAAATTGTAAGTCCACATAATCCAATCTATAACATGCTCCTACAAGGTAAGTTGGAAAATTTCAATATCTATAAAAACATTTCACTGTAAGAAATAACAAATTGGTACAACAACGATCACATGAATGATGGAAAATTCACTCTAAGAATTGAATATGGAATGGAAATATGTAGGAAAATTCATATCGTATAGTTCCTAGTATGATTCATGCTTTTAATATTCCCACATATCATCAGGATAAATAATATAATTCATTTTTTGAATCATATAAATATTAATAACACCATTAGTAAACTGTTTCACCTGATGATGAAATTGTATTTAACACAAATGGAATAATCAATAACTGTTATTCACCAACCCTAGAAATTTGGTATTCCCTTGGACATGGGTTAGTTACATCCAAGCATAGGATAAATTCTGAATCTGAATGTACTAGTCTCTTTTCTAAACCCAAATAATATCAAAAAATGAAAACGGGATTTGATTACACATTATAGTGTGTCGCACTAGATTTCATTCAACTGTGTCTCATATCGGTTGTTATAGGACCTGAGGCATGCCTTCCTTGATACCATATGCTAGAGAATAGCATCGATGGACTAGGGTGTGTTAATGGATAGATTATTCCCTCATGGATAAATGGTTACATAATTGTTAACAAAAGATAATAAATATTGGAAGAAAGGATATAATTAGGCAGCAACATAAATAAAGAAAACATGCCAAACAAAAGATGTAACCTAGAAAAAGTTGAATAAAAATAACAGATACAATTAGATAATAAATGTAACACCCAAAGGTTTTATAAATAAATTGAAATGCATGCAACACTATGACTGTATGAAACAAAAGTATTTAACTAGATAATTATAATCTATTTTTTAAAACATAATATTTCCGCTTCTATGTTATGAATTTCAAAAAATGGTAATCTACAATTGTGATTAGTAAGATATTTGGAATCTGATTGAAACAAATAGATTTTTGGTTAATAGTAACATATCCTTATGAATAGTATTATGAATAGTAATATGACCCTAATGAATAGTCAATTGTATTATTATTTCATTTCCTCGGGGCTTTAAGGTAATGACATCTTCATTTATTTTTCAAGGTGATAATTAAAGAGTTATAGTTTAAAATAGTTAATTTTTGATTAAAGTAGGAAATTATTTAAAAATTAAATTAATCATATTTAGAAAATTATTTTCAAAAGATGGATTTCATTTTTTAAATCTAAATTTTGAAAAATTGTAATGGTGATTTTTTTGGATTTTTCTAAACTTCTTGAATTTTTTTAAAAAAATTATAATATGATTAATTATGATCAATGCTAAATACTTATTTTACGGCATCATAGGAGATGCAAGGCTGATGTAAGAACCCTTGTCTCAAACTCACATTCTAACTTTTTTTTATCACAGGAATGAATACTATTCATTGTCTTGGACAAAAATATTAAAATAATCACAAAAATAATGTAAATTCCCTCTTCTTTTCCACTATAAATACCACCCTCATTCCCCTATTCCTCTCACACCACTAAAGCATTGAGCATTGTCTAGGATTTGAAAAAACACCCTTCCTAAGGTTCTTCCCCACTTCCCAGACCTTATAGTCTCACCAAAGTCTAAAACCAAAGGCCATAGGGAGGATATCAAGGAAAAGAGAACAAGAGGTAAGAATCGTCTTTCATTTTCATGTGTTTTCTTTTCAATTCCATTATTTTCTTATACTCTCTTTCTATTCCCTTATACAAGAGACCTAAAAGATATAGAATCTTATATATTCAAGAGTTTAATAATTTTTATGGAAAAAATTCATCAACATACTTCTCCTCTTTCCCACTTATAATTACACCATCCATGTCCTGTCGATTTACCAACATCGTGGACTATGTGTTTTGAATTTACTTTACTTCCTTCAAAACTAGTTCTAAAATAATTTTTTTAGTTGAAAAATATTGTAAAGTGTTTTATATAACATATTTTATGTTATTTAGTTAACATATATACAAAATATTGAATTATATAATGAAACATGTTCATGATTATCGAAAAACCGCCAAATTGATTGAAACAGATATCACTAAATATTTATCAAATGATTCATCCACATTCCATATAAATAAAATGATTTATAGAATAATTTAATATTATAGAATCATATTAATACCCTTTAATTACAATTCTAGAGTTCAATTTCTATACGATAATAAAATTAAATACAAACTCACAATGGAAATCATGTATAGGACGCACCCGAAACAATTGAAGGAACAAAATACTAACAACTAAAGAGTGAAATGATGTCATAAAATTTTCATATAAGGTGTTATAAACATGAAAATGTGTCTGTAAAATACTACTAACACTATTTTAACATTTATATAGGAGGTTTATACATGTTTTATGTAATAAAAACCGTAGGTATAGGAATTCTTAACACAATTTCCTTTCTTTGGGTTAACATTCTACTACATTAATTATGTGTTTTGAAGAACTTTTTTTGATTAATTTTTGTTTATGTTATGTTTATTTATGTGTAATTATAGGGTACACATATATTTATTTCTTTATATTGATTATCATATCAATTATATTTTACATGCATGTTATTTTTCTTATAAAATCCTCTTTTAAACTTCTAGTTTTACAAAATTCAATGTGAATGTTTTGAAGAAATAATTGTTGTTGGATGATTATGTTATGGTTATTGGGAATTTTATATGATGAATTTTGGGACCTATATCTCCATCCAATTCATTGGGTATGTGTATGTTGTAGGTCGGCTGTATTGTTACTCCATGTGTAGCTGTGATGGTTACCCCATAAGGTAGCTGTGAGGGTTATATTGTAAGGTAGTCACGAGGGCTACAAATCCTAAGGTAGCCATGAGGGTTACAATATAGGTAATTTATTCCCCATGATACATTTATGGTTCAATTTATGTTATATATGTTTTTTTAATTCTCGTTGAAATCGCAATTTTTACAAAGTAAGTATATATGGATGTGAAGTGCGTCTTTGCGAAAATGTTTTCATATGTATACAAGTATTTTTGGGATAATGGTTTCCTTCATTATTTTTATATCCCTACTATGTTTTATGTTCTTATTTAAAGTATCAAATGATTTATCATAGTTTATAAGGATCTTTAATACAAAGAAGTAATCAATGTTAAATTTTATGAATACTTTTCAAAGAAATATTGTTTTTTTAAAGGATTATATTTTGAACGAAATGGATACTATTTTTGGGGTATCACTAATTGTAAATGTGGAATATTATGTATGTATTATGTCACAATTATCTAAATATATAAACTTCAAAATATCCTAAATGTGAAAGTAAGTGATTTCTTGGCTAAAATTTATTATTATGTAATGTTTTAAGGCCGGGCCCTTGTAGTTGTTATCAGAGGATGGTTTAGATAACTTCAGGGATTTGAATGATGTTAATTTAATACCATAAGAATTTTTACCTTATGTATATGTTGAAATGATATAAAATTTAAATATTACCATGTTTCTTTGACTAAGATTTGTTTGTTCAGAATGGTTTTGTGAAGAAGAAATATGGAAGATGAATTGGAAAGGTATTGGCAGAACGATATCCTTTTGAATCCTTATCCTAGAATGATATGGATTGTAAATGTGTAGTTTTTGATAGTAATGGGTTAGCTGACCCAGGAAATAAATGGTGGTGTCATCTATGCAATAGAATAACCAGAGGTACCACAAATGAACATGGTGATAGTGGGAAATTTTATAAGGAAATAACATCATGTTTTAAGTTGATCTTCTAACCCAGTAGCTATTGAAGGATTGATTAAATCCATTGAAAAGATATTTGATGTTATAGGATGTTCATATAATCAATAGGAAAGTCTTTTCATTTATAGTTTTTAAGGTGAAGCTAATCAGTGGTGTTCAATGTTCATGAATATCAGGGAGATAGTGGAGATTAATGACTTAGGGTGGGATGAATTAAAAGTATTTTCCGTGAAAGATATTATCCTAAGGTGGCATGACATAGGATGGAGAAGTAATTTCTTTAATTGAAGAAAAGGGAGAATGACTCAGTGGTTTTGTATGAATAAAAATTCACCCTAATTGTGTGGTATTCCCCAAATCTTATTTTGTATCCTGATAGAAAAATCAACAACTTTTACTCAGGATTAAAGCCAAGGTATCGAAGGGCATTGGACTCCTATGAATTAAAATGTTACAAGAAACTTTCATGATTTGCTGAGAGGGTATAAATGGAGTTTGTTGACGATCACATGCACTTTTAAAATAAGAAGAATAAGAGGTATAGATTTCAAGCAATCAGTAATAATCAATCAATAAAATATGATGGTAAGAAATTCCATTTTCCATTTTGTGAAAAGGGTGGAAAAAGGAACCCTGGGGAATGCATTCACAAAAATGGGAAGTGCTTTCGATGTGGTATGTTTTGACATATGGCCCAATATTGTAATGAAAATGATCCTAAGACTAATATTGATAACAAAACTATAAATTGTTTTAAATGTGTTGAGTTTGTTCATTATGAAAATGCATTCCCAAAGAAATATATGAATGATGTAAAGAATCCAAACTACAAGCAGAAAGGTGTAGTGAGATCCTTTTCATCTATGTTAGCAGATGTCATGCCATCCAATAAAGTTGTATCAAGTAAAATGTTTGTTTACTCATATTTTTCTAAGGTCTTTTTTGTTATGTGGTCTACTCATTCCATTATTTCTAATAAATTTTATGGTAAATTTTAAATTTCACCTCTACAATTGAGACCAGAACATATGGTTAAAACATCAAGGGGAAATATTACATCAAATAAAAATTATACAAATCTTTCTATTGTTGTCTTTGGAATAAAATTACCTAAAAACCTAGATTTTTTCCTTTGTAGAGTTTCATGTTATTCTGGGAATGGATTGGATTTATTTTTATCCTACTATGACTGACTGTAGAGAAAAAGAAGTTGTTTTTCAGAAAAAAATTTAGTTTTTATTAAAGAATGAAACTATACAACTGATAACATGTCATGAGGCTGAGAAACTATTTAAAGAAGAAAATTAATGTTATCTTTCACTTATTGTTCAAAACAAGGGAACTATTCAGATTAATTATGTGCCAGTGAAAAATGAATACCTTGATGTTTTTCCTGATGAGTTACCTAGTGTTATACCATATCCAGCAGTTGAAATCACAATTGACTTAGTTCTTAATGCTAAGACAATTTCAAAACCACCTTATCGTATGGCTCAAATGGAACTTCTTGAATTGAAAAATTAGTTACAAGATTGGATTTATAACAGATTCATTCATCCGACCACATCACCATGGGGTGATCCTATTTTGTTTGTTAAGAAGACGAATTATCCCATGAGACATTGCATTGACTATAGAGCATTGAATATCATCACTATTAAAATGAAGTATACTTTTCCTCATATTGATGACCTGTTTGATCAGGTCTACGGAGCTCAGTATTTTTCCATGATTGACTGGAGATCTAGATACCATCAACTGAAGGTGAAGGAGGATGACATCTTCAAAAAAGATTTTTTTACTATATATGGGCATTATGAATTTTTTTTATGCTGTTTGGGTTAACTAATTCACCTTATTACTAATGGATCTTATGAATTCAATAATTCATGAGTTCTTGGATATGTTTGTGGTTGGGTTAATTGATGAAATTATGGTATTTTCTAAAAGTTAAAAACATCATAAGAAACATTTAAGGGTTGTTTTGAAAACCCTAATTAAAAGAAACTATATAGAAAATTTAGAAAGTTTGATTTTTTGTTGGAACAGATTTATTTTCTTAGGAGCATTGTAAATAGGGATGAAATAACAGTTGATCCTACAAAAAACAAAAGTGGTTGACGAATGGCCAAGAGCTAAAAATGTTATGGAGATTCTTAGTTTTATTATATTTGGAGGTTATTACTGATGGTTTGTTAAAATCATCACATGGTTACCTATCTTTCTAATTATGTTAAAACGAATAGGGGATAAATTTGTTTTAAAAGAAGAATGTGATGTTTTCATTCAAGAATTGAAGAATAGATTTCTGAAGGCTCATGTTTTGGCCTTTCCTTCTAGAAATGGTGAGTTTGTCATCTATGGTGATTCTTCATTGAAGGGACATGGTTCTGTTATGATTTAGAAGGATTAGGTAATTTATTATACTTCATGACAACTAAAACCTACTAAGTTAAATTATCCAACACATTATTTGGAATTGGAAGATATGATTTTTTATTTAAAATTTTGTTGGAATCATTTATATGGATCCAAATTTCAAATATATATTGACCATAAAATCTTGAAGTATCTATTCACTTAGAATGAATTAATAATAAGGCAGAGAAGATTGATTGAATTGATAAAATATTATGATTTCACAATCAATTACCATCCAGGAAAATAAAACAAAGTGGTGGATTCCCTGAGTCAAAAACATCATGCATCATTAACCATGTTACATTTTCATCATGATACCTTGATTGGTGATTTGATGAATTTTGTCTTTGAAGTTATTGGTAAAGGAAATTCCTCCATTTTGTTTTAGGTTTTAGTGTAGTCATCTTTATCAGATGAAACTAAGAATTCATAAAAGGAAGACTATGAGCTATAGAAAAAGGTAAAATTGGTTATAATGGGTAAGTTTCATGAATTTAACCTTGATAAAGATTTTGTTTTATGATTTGGAAAAATATTATGTCTTTGTTGTGATTCCTATCTGAAGAAAGAATTATTGTGTGAAGGTCATACTTCTCCTTTTTTCGTTCATCCTAGCAGCCCTAAGATGTACTAAGACCTCCTGAAGTATTTCTAATGTGATGGAATGAAATGAGATATTGTTGTGTTTACCATGAAATTTTTTACATGTTAATAGGTTAAGGCATAGTGACAGTTACCGAAGAGGATTCTTCAGCCTTTTCTAGTGCCAGAGTGGAAATGGGAGAATCTATCCATGGTCTTTGTGTTGGGACTACCAAAGGATTCTCATGGTAACAATGTGATTTGGGTTATTATTGATATACTTACTAAATATGCACATTTTTTCTATTTGAGATACTATGAATTTGGATAATATTTCATTAATGTACCCCAAGTATATTGTCATGTTACATGGAGTTCCTCTTTCCATTATTTCTGACAGTGATCCTTGGTTCACTTCTAACTTTTTTAAAGACCTTCAGAAGTCATTGGGCACAGAATAAAATTTCTATATAGATTTTCATCCTCAATCAGATGGGAAGTCAAAATGAAAAATTTAGACATTGGAGGTTATTCTTAGAGATTATTCAATGGAATACCATGGATGTTCGGATAAACAACTTCTTTTAGTAGTTTTTTATGATAAAAAGAGTTTTCATTCCAGTATATAGATGGAACATTTTGAGGCATTGTAGGGGAAGTTGTTTCGAACTTCATATTTTTGGGATGAAGACCAGCAAAGGAAGTTGATGAGACCAGAATTACTACAGTAAGTGGATGAGAATGTGAATATGATCTATACACTTGAAAATAGCTCAAATTAGGAAGAAAATCTATATAGACAGTAGGAGGAAAGACTTTTCTTTCGAGGTAGGTGATCATGTTTTTCCTAAAATCTCACCATGGAAGAGTGTTATGTGTTTCGGTAAGAAATAAAATTTCCATCCATGGATTATTGGAACATATGAAATCCTAGAGAAGGTTGGACAATTCACCTATATATTAACTTCTCTTCTTAGTTTGTCTCAGGTACACAATGTTCTTCATGTTTCGATGTTGATAATGTCTATGCCAGATTCATCCCATATTTTGAGACAATAAGTAGTTCAGCTGGAAGAAAAAAATTATTATGAAGAGAAACAAATTTAGATTTCTGATCAAAGAGAACAACTATTTTTTAATAAGGTAATACACTAGTTAAATATTTCTTTTGAGAAACCATGTGGTTGAAGAAACAACATGGTAATCTATAAATTCTATGATGGAAAAGTACCCTCACTTGTTTAATAAGTAAATAAAAATTGTGAGGACGCAATTTCAAGAAGGTGGGGTGAATGTAACACCCCATGTTTTTAAAAATAAATTTAAATTCATGAAACATTATGACTCTATGAAATAAAAAAATTATGTAGATAGTTATATTCTATCTATTAAAAATAATTTTTCTGCTTATTTGTTTTGAATTTCAAAAAATGGTCATCTACAATTGCGATCAATAAAATATTTGGATTTTGATGGAACCTACATGATTATTGGTTAGTAGAGAGATAAACTTATGAATATTAATATGAACCTAAATAATAGTAAATTGTATTATTATTTTATCTTCTTAAGCCTTTAAGGTAATTACATCTTGATAAATTTTTCAAGATGATAAAAATGAGTTATAGTTTTAAAATTGTTAATTTTTGAATAAATCGTGATTTTATTTAAAAATAAAATTAATCCTATTTAGAAAATTATTTTCAAAAAATGTATTACATTTTTTAATTCTACACATCAATAAATTGTATGGGTAATGTTTTGGAATTTTATCTTAAATTCATGAATTTTTTATGAAATGTAAAATCCTACAAATTATGATAAATGATAAATATTTATTTTATTGAATCATAGGTGATTGAAGGCTTCTGTAAGAACCCTTGTTTTGAACTCACATGATCTATTTACTATTTTAATCACATTAATGTAGAAACTTCATAGTCTTGGGAACATTTTTAAAATAATCCTTAAAATAATGTAAAATCCTTTCGTTCCTCCACTATAAATACCACCCTCATTCCCCTCTTCCTATCACACCTATCAAGACTTGATAATTGTATATGTTCTACAAAATCACAACACCAAGGATATTAAAAATGTTTAAGACCTTCTGGTCTTACCAAAATGTCAAAACCAAAGGCCATAATGAGAATCTCAAGGAGAAGAGATCAAGAGTTACAAATCATCTTTCATTTTCATGTGTTTTCTTTTCATTTCCTTTCTTTCTGTATAAACTATTCCCCTTCCCTTATCCAAGAGTCAAGAAATCTCAATAATCATATATATTCAATATATTAATCCTTTTTATGGGTAAAATTATTCATCTTACTTCTCCTCCACCCCTATGATAATTATACCGTTCGTGTTGTGTCGATTTACCAACATCGTGGATGATGTATTTTCAATTTTTGTTACATCCTTCAAAACTAGTTGTAAACACAGTTTAATGGTTGAAAAAGGTTTTAGAGTGTATTATATATCATATTTTATTTTCTATATTTAACATATATACATAAAATAAAATTATATAATGAAACAGATTCATGTTTATTGAAGAACTTCCAAAATGACCTAAACAGATATCACTAAAGATTTATCTAGTGATTCGTCCGCATACTATATATCCAAAATTATTTATGGAATAATTTAATATTATGGAAAAATATTAATAACCATTAATTAAACTTCTTTAGTTTCATTTAAAAATGACAATAAAATCAAATACAAAATGGCCATGGAAATAATGTAATGAACGTACCCAAATCAAGGGAAGGAACAAAATACTAATAACTAAACAGTGAATTTATGTTTTAAAATGATTATATAATGTGTTATAAAGATGAAAATTTTTCTGTAAAATACAAATAACACTCTATTAACCTTTAATCATTTTGTTTAAACATGTTTTATGTAATTCAATCCCGATGTAATGGAATTCTTAAACCAATTTCAATTCTTTGGGTTAACCTTCTACTTCATTAATTATGTGGTTCTATGATCTTTTCTGTGACGAATTTTTGTTTATTTTATGTTTAATTATGTATAATTATAGTCTATACACATATTAATTTATTTCTATTGATTCTCATATCAATTATATGTTACATGTACGTGACTTTTCTTATAAAATCATCTTTTAAAATTCTAGTTTTACAGAATTAAAAGTGAATTTTTTGATGCAATTATTATAGTTTGATGATTAAATTATCTTTATTGGGAATTTTTTATGATGAAGTGTGGGACTTATATCTTCCATTAATTGATTGGGTATGTGTAAGTTTCAGTTCTTTCATATGGTTACTCCATGTGTGGCTACGATGGTTACACTATAAGGTAGTTGTAAGGGTTACATTATAAGGTAGTTGTGAGGGTTAAAAATCATAGGGTAGCTGTGAGGGTTACAATATATGTAATTAAGGCCCCAAGTTACCTTTATGGTTCTATTTTTGTTCTATATGTTTTGTGTAATTCTCATGGAAGTCTCAAGTTTCACAAAGTAAGTACATATGGGTGAGAAGAATGACTTTGTGAAAATGTTTTCATATGTTTACATGTATTCTTGCAATAATGTTTTATTTCCTTCGTTTTATATCCATTACTACGATTTTTGTGTTAATCCAATGTTTCAAATGATTTCTCATGGTTTATAAGTATTTGTAAGACAAATAAGGAAACCAAGTTAAATGTTATGAAGACTTTTTAAAGAAATCAAGTCTTATTGGAAAAGTTTTATATTTTTAATGAAATAGATACTATTTTTTGGGTATCGCACTTTTTAAATGAGGAATATTATGTATGTATTATTTCCCAATTCTTTAAATCTCTATACATGAAAATATCTTCAATGTTAAGGGATGTGAGTTCTTGAATACAATTCATGAATATGTAATGTTTTAAGCTCGGGTCCTTACGATAATGATTATGTATCTCTATATAAAATTAAAGTGTAGGGGAATAATGGTAAAAATATATAATACATGCTATCAAAATCTAAAAAAGATCCAAAAATATATATAATAAAATCTCATGCATTAGTTCAGTCCTCTTCCCCCAAGCTTCATCCTATTGTAGTGAATCAAATCATGCATTAGAAGCAGTATGAATCCAATTATCCATAATTGTTACAACAAAGTCTACTCTAGTATGAAACAGAACCTAAGAAATGTGTGAGATATAAATCACGCTAGGTCTGTACCCTTGATTTCAATGATGATTCATTTCTTGCAATGTATCTGAGTTGTGGGACATATATAATAAAACCATATCAATAAATAATTAAAAAACCAAAACCCTAGTCTGGGATCTTAAATGGGCATAGATCCCATACCACCTACCTCAGTCTAAGCCATATGTCTTCATAGAAGATTCTTCATAAGACATAAAATTTATACAAGGTCCAAATTAAACATAAAAACCCTAGAATGTATACCCCCAAGTGTGTTCTTTAGCTTGGAGTCTAATTTACTTATCGTCATCTATGTGATCATAATAATGGTAATTAAAAAAGATTTATCAAATATGGAACGAGAAAATAAAACATCCATCAATTCCTATTGTAGATTCCAAGATCGTATGGTGAAATCTAAATAGAATCCCATGCGTCGCTATGGAACATCCAATATAACCAATGTCATCAATTCTATCCTAGGAATCCCATATGGTGTTCCTTGTATTACTCAAGACATGGTGAATCTGAGTCTATACCAAGAACCTCAAATAGGATATCAGGTATCACCCAGGGCACGGTGTAGTCATCTTACCAATATATCCATCATTGTTTTCTCCCCTAGGGATCGAGCATCACTCATGAGTATTAGTAAATCTACCTAGCGAGCATATACCAAGAAATCCAATGTATCACTCTGGGAACGTCGTGAGTATCCAACCAGGAAGGGAGAGTGCTTCCATATAATCCTTTACATGAGAGCTGTGTTCACTCTCTACATGTATGAAGTGAGTCATAAGAAACAAATAGCATCATGATGCATGTCACAAGCCACCCCTCGGGGCCCGCGTCGTGATAACCCCAAACCCGCCTTCCATAGATCAGGGGCTGGAGACTAGCACTGAAAAGGCGTATCCCTATGATTAGAATGCATTACCTTTTTAACCTATACAGACAAACATTCCAAGAACAGAACAATAAGAAACAAAAAGTAAACTATTTTAGTAGAAGAGTGTTGAAAGTATAGGGGTCGGAATACAAGCCAAACTACAAGTATGACACAAAAGTAAAAAAGACAACTGAAAAATGAGAAAACAGTTCCTGGATTGTTGACCGGGGATCCTACCTGAAGGGTAGGTACACCTCAAGATCAGTAGTCCCTGTGTCATTTCACATCAAATGGTCCACCACTGAGTACCGTCCAGTCCTTGATCCCTCAACCTCGATCAATGTGGTACGTTGTCTTCACAAGACATAACACGGTGTGGGTATAGACCGTGCGTGGGTGAGTATAACGATACTCAGTAGGGACCCCGAGACCCCTTTAGGTCTCCTATAGTTCCATAAAGGAAAAACCACAAAGCAAGACTTCAACTCCACTTAGATATATTCTCATTCCTATACCTAAGTTATCAAGATATACTCCTATCATACATAAGGGAAGAATACGACAAATGTAACACCACAAAGACATCACCAGAAAGATAAAAGTACCACACAGGTACACCACGAAGATCGAAGTACCGTATAGGTAAATCACGAAGTTAGTAGTACCAAACAGGCACACCATGAATATAGAAGTACCACATATGTACACAATGAAGTTTGAAGTACCACAAAGGTAAAATACTTAGCTCACAATCAGGTATATAAGTAAGGAACTGAATTACATATAATTAGTCACAAAGCTAGATCATCTTATTCTATCAAGAGGCACTGATGCTGACCATACATAATCTTACCCACAAAGGATAGATAGATATTAACCCCTACAATGACCCACACAAGATCCGACCTTCCCACGATCGATAAATAACTAACCCCCGCAGACCCACATAGGATCTGACCCACACATGATCGGTATGCGCTGACCCACATATGATCGCTGAGCACTGACCAACAAGGGATCAGTATGCGCTGACCCACATAGGATCGATGAGAGCTAACCCACATAGGATCTCATCCACACTGGATAGGTGCTGATCCACATAGTATCTCCCAGTACAAAACACTATATGATCTATCTCCAACCTCGGCCTCACTGCCAGCCACTGGATTCCTCGCACCTGGTGCGTTCGAGTTCCGTAGGGTCTGCCCCTAGAAATATCAGTTGTACATCTACTGCCACTAGTCTCCGAAAACAATTAACCCCCAAATCCTTCAAGTCGTAAGGGTTCCAACGCGATAGATGGAAGGTCAATCGGACGCCTGTTCTGAGAGTTATAAGTGTTTTAGTTCTGGGGGCCTAATTGGATTTGGTTTTGATCCAACCCGACTGTACTCCAACTGTCTCCAAAACACAGGAGGAGTATACCAAGAGGATCATCTCACTCTTATAGTCCCAGAAGCATATAAGGTTCATCAAAAAGATGCCCGGTTCTCAAGATATGTACCTTTAACTATTTCTGGTCACGGTTGGGCCTAGGTCCTACCCGACCCAGTCAGACCAACCCGGCCGGACCCGGATTGGGTTGGGCCGTGGCGGGCTTAGCCCACTGGGCCAAGTTTTGGCCTAGCCCACAAGGAAGTATCTTGACCTGCAAGGGGTGGCCCGTCCCATAAGGGGGTGACCCATAAGGGGGTGTCCAACAACAGGTAGCCAGCAAGGAGGCAGCGAGGCCGCATGAGGCGTGCCCCACAAAAGGGTGGCTGCCCGGCCTCGTAGGGAATGGTCGGAAAGGGGGCATCGGCCCAGCCGCATAGGGAAAGGCTTGAAAAGGTGGGGCCCGACCTTTGTCTACCCCAGCTGGCAGGGGGCGTTTCCCCCCAGTATCCTGAGCAAACCAGAGGCCAATCAGTTTTACGAAATGTCGGCGCCACGTGGGTGCCACCCAGTCGCCGCGGAACCCCCGCTGTGGGTTCCTCCTCCACCGCAGCTTTGGTCGCGGCTTCTGCTCGCCGGTGGAATGTTGGTCGCACTGCCTCCCCTTCCACAGTAGGTCAAGGATCCATCCACCTCCTCCATCCACTGCGGAGGACGATCTGCAACTCCTTTCTCACTAGCATCACGCGGCAGTGCGCCACACCTCCTCCGCGTCCAACTAGTGTCGGTCGTTCTGATGACCGTCGCAGCTTTGTGTTGCGGCCTCCTCTTACGGCACGTGTCGGTGCACTGCCTCCTTCATAGCTGGTTGGTTCCACCATTCCTATGGTCTTCCATAGAGGCTCAAGGATAGAAATATAGCGGAGCGTTCGGGCTTGGTTCGTTAGGCTCATTCCCTCCGCATTAGCTCGTAATCACAAGGGAGGATTTAAGGGTTCAATAAAATCACTTGAAATAAAAAAAGATTAAAAACCATACCTCAAGAATGATGAAGAATGCTCGAAATTGAGGATGTGGGTTGGCATTTGGCATCCTCACAACTATCCTCCAATGTCGTCGCTCAATCATCGGTCTTCGGTTCGGGGTTTCGGTGTCTCTCGTCACCACTCATCAAAACCGACTCCATCTTCCAAGGTTTTGGCGTCTCGGCGGTTTCTCAGCACATCATTTCTTGGAGAAGTAGTGTCGATACCCCTCCCCAAGCTCCATATAAATTTAAGAGGGTTGGGTAAGTAACGACATTGGGAATTAATGGTGGATCATTAATTTGGAAGCTTCTTAATTTCCCAACGTTGTTGTTACTTAGATTGAAGGGTCAAGATATTTAATGGCTTGACACATCTCTCACCCCACACTCCTCTTATCCTTTAGAGGATAAGAGTGATAATAAAATAATAAAATTATTTCATTCTATTTCATTTAAAAGTCACAAAACAAAATATTTTCTCCAGACCTACTGTGGCCAAAGTACAGTCTCTCTTAAAGAAATCTCGGTGCTGCAGATTCAACGGTGCCCTTGATTTTTTATTCCGAGTAAACATACAAAAGTTAGAAAACGTTTCTCACACGTTTACTAAACATACCTAAAAAAATCAGAAATTAAATCTGGGCACTCCAGGCCTTGGAATCATGTGCCTTCAATTTTCACAAACTCATAATAATTCCATATAATTAATAAAATTACATGGACAATCTAGGTCTTTATATTCTCCGCACCTTAGTACTTTTCATCCCCGAATTCCACAACATAGACTAAGAAAACAAATGGGGGTATAGAGCATGAATGTGATACTCCCTCTCCCATGTGCTCTCTTGGAGGTTCTCGTGATGCCAGTGAATATGCACTTGAGGTATAGAGCACCCATAAAGAACCCAAGACCATCGATCCTCAATCTCCACTGGAACCTCTGCAAATGTCACCCCATCATCTAATTCTAGCTTTCTGTGGTCAATGATGTGATATGGGTCGTGCACGTATCTCCTTAGCTAGGATACATGGAAGACGTCATGCACTCTCTACAATAGCAGTGGAAGTGTCATGCGGTAATCCACCTCACCAATCCTATGATGTATCAGGACAGGAAAGATAAACCCTGGTGATTATAGCATCCCGCCTTTTTATCACATAAACATTCATTACATTTTACAAAAACCGATGATCTTTAAGGTTTAGTGTCTTGGAAACTAGGAACTTAAAACATGAAAACATAAAACATTCTTCTTAAACACTTGAAAGGATTCTCCTCATGTTCATCCTAGGTTCATTACTGCATCTCATAACCTAGGTACATACATCAAAAAAAAGGGTGAGTAGAAGGCCCAGTAAGGGAAAAAAGAGAAACATTTTACACGTGAACTTGAGATACTTCAATAAGGTCATGAAAAAAACTTTAAGGCATGAGAAAGAAATCATGAGGCATATCATAATAAAAATAACATTTTTCATAAACTTTAATATGTGGATGAAACATTTAATATTGAAAATCATTTTGTTTCACCATGTTCCATCCCCAAGGTGTCATTAAAAATTACCAAGGTTATTCACCAAGGTATCAGTCTAAAAAGTCATCTCTAGAGATTAAGTCTTTACCCAATGCATTGGAGCGCTATCTGGGCGCACCCTTGACATGTCGTTATTATCATGTGAGGAACATATATAATCATAAATCATTTCATAAACAACCCATATATCATAAAATAAATGGGTTTTATTTTATAATCATAACGTTTTAAAAACTGCTTTAAAGACATGATCTTTATGTCACTTTAAACCCACGGAAAAGGGAAAGCGGGTTTCATGTATGTAAATCCAAGAATTTAAAATAGAACATTTTGATATATATGTGAATACCCCTGTATAAATAAGAACTTTGAGTATTCAATTAATAACATAAAATAATTTTGAGATAAAGAGGGAGGCATTTTGAGATGAAAACTATGCAGCACAACGTCTACGATACATGGTTTTAGAAAACATTGAAAAGAGAGGGGACATTGGTCACCCACTCAAAAATGATACAAAAAACCGTAGGGGAACAGAATATATAGTATTTAAGAACATGGTAATGAAATTTGAATGATATACCAAATGAAATGAAGAACTTTATAGGAAGAAAAAAATAATATTTCTCTTATGAGAATTCGGCATCCTAACGGCGTCACTTAAAACTTCCAAAAATGGATTGAAGAGATCAAATAGGGTCCCTAATCATATGATCATTAATGATAAGTATGATAGATATAGAGGTCATACCCCAACATAATAAAAAAGAAACTTTAAATACTTGACATGAAAGTAGATCTTGAAAACGAGAAGGGTGAAAGAACCCCTTAGAAATTCGGCAGCCTAACGACACCACTTAAACTTCAACAAAAATGAATTGATGAGATCAAATAGGGTATCTCATAACATGAACATAAATGATCAGTATGATATATATAGATATCATACCCCAACATAATAAAAAGTAACTTGAATGACTTGACATGAAAGTAGATCTTGAAAACGAGAAGGGTGAAAGAACCCCTTAGAAATTCGACAGCCTAATGGAGCCACTTAAACATCAACAAAAATGAATTGATAAATCAAATAGGGTCTCTAATAATATGAACATAAAATATCAGTATGATAGATTTAGATATCATCCCCCAACATAATAAAAAATAACTTGGAATACTTGACATGGAATTAGAACTTTGAAAAAGGAGAAAGGTGAAAGAACCACTTAAAAATTCGGCAGCATAACGGTGCCACTTAAAACATCAAAATACCAAATTAAAGAGATAAAATGGGGTCTCTCATCATATGATCATAAAAAATCAGTATGATAAATTTATATTTCATACCTCAACATAATAAAAATGAACTTGAAATACTTTACATGAAAATAGATCTTGAAAAATGAGAAGGGAGAAAGAATCCGCTACAAAAACTTCGGCAGCCTAACGGCGCCACTTAAAACTCCATAAAACGAAATAATAAGAGTAAGAGGGGATCTCTAATTATATGAACATGAAAAGGGAAGTAAGAGGATTATAAAAGAACATCCTTTAACATAAGAACATGGAGCATAAAAGAAATTACATAAAAGCGATTTTTTGAAAAGAAAGAGAGAGGTCGGATCCCTTACCTTAAAACGTAACTCTTAAAACTAAATGGTTTGGACCTTGAGGGCTTGGGGGTACCTTGGGAGGACTCCTTGGGAGGTAATGAGACCAGAAATTCGTTGGGGGAGAGTTGGGAGTGAAAAATAAAGGAGGAAAGGGAGGGTATTTATAGGGAAAGTGAGGGGACAAGGCATTAATGGCCAAGTGACACCTCACAAGTTATTTTCTCAAAACCCTGTGCTCTCCCATGGAATTTACCATGGAGTTAGGCCACATGGGTCCCCCAATACAATACTTCATCACCTTTTGTCGGAAAACCCTTAAAATATCTCATGACATCGTCATGACACAGTTATGATGTCATTAAATATACCAAAACCCTAAAACTGCATTTTTACTATTCACTGAAAAATTCATCTATCTCAGAAAAATACCAAAATTTCACCTTAACATAATATCAATGCTATAATTACATTTATGAATTAAATTTTATAAAAATAATTTTCTAAATATTTTTAATTTAATTTTTAAATAAAACACTATTCATCGAGAATTCATTTTTTTCAGAAAAATCCCCAAAAATTACCATAACATAATATCGATGCTCTGAGTTCAAAAATAAAGTCCATTTTATAAAAATAATTTTTTAATTATTTTTAATTAAATATTTCATTATAAAACACTATTAACCTGAAAAAACTAATACTTTACTAAAAATTTATGAAACCGTTATTTACCCATTTTATTGAATCTCATTACTTAATCAAGGTGTCTAAATTATATTAAAACTTTCTTTAAGTGAGATTACTAATTCATTTGGACACATTACTAATCCTAATCATAAAATCAGTATTCATAATTTATTATTCATCAAAAATTATGTTGACCTTATTAGACTCTAAATTTCGTACTGAACATAATTTTAGAAGACCATTTTTTGAAAATCATTACACATTTTTATTTATTTAAGGTTTACATAAACATTTTTAAAATATCCTTTCTCTAAAATTCATCAAAAATATAGATACTATATTTATCCAGAAATTTGAAAATTCATAAAATTAATCATAAGAAGAAATCAAAAAAATTTATTTAAAACAAAGGGTTACACAAGGCAGTTACGGTCTCCTTACATAGCCCCTTATCACACCAGCATAGGACCTAAGTGTAAGGTGTGCTAAGGTGAGAGAATCTGAGGGAGGCTCGGCCAACATCGCACGAGTAGTAATTTCTATCAGTTTGAACTTCTCGTAAAGGCGATTCCGTTATGGCTTCACACGATGAAGTTCGGCTTGGGTTTGGTCTAGAGCAAATCCCAATGGTGCTACCTCCTTCCCATGTTCTGTTAGATGGGCTTCGATCGGTCCAATACTACTGGGTGAGGCCATCAAATCTTCTTTCTATATTAATTAACCAAGATTACTTGTATTTAGAGAAAATAATCAAAATATTTAGTTCCCAGTGGTCATATTGGCCAATGGTCATATAACCGTCAAAATCCAACGGTCTCATTTTAATTATACTCACGTAATCAAATGAAACATTTTTGTTGAGTATCAAAAATAAAATAACACACAAAATTAGGAAACAAGATTTATTCAAAATTTCAGGTCGTTACAATCTTCCCCCCTTAATAAATTGCATCCTCGCAATTTTTTTTAAAATTGGGTTTTGAAATTTCATTGAAAGTCCCACATCCGAATAGGGGTCAGAAAAACTATTACATTAAAAGAAAGAAAGGTAAGTACAAAGGACACCCGAGTTAACCTATACTAGGATTCCATGGAGGAAAACATGGATATGGAAGAAAAAACAAAGGTTCAAGTTTTGGGGAAGATTGATAGAAAACACGATTAGGAGAAAGATAATCATAATTAAATCCCAAACTTATGATGTGTGTAAACGGTCTTTGTAAACCAACAACGTTTTTGTTTTACATTCCTTTTCATAATTTTTATGAATTCATTTACTACATAGAACAAAAACATAAGAAAATATACCTACCTTCATGTAGAGTTTCATCCTTTAATAAGTTTCTACCAAAACTAATCTTTTCTCCAAATGATGAGAATTCAAAACTACTTGGTCTCATCAAAACACAAGAATAATCTTCTAGAGAATCACATAATCCACAAAATATTAACTATCTATTTCTTATATCTTTAAACATTATCCCAAAAACATAAATGGTAAGGTAAAACAACTCTTCAAAATGAAAGATTCCCATAGGAATGGAAACTACTTTTAAATCTTCAAAGTTCCATGGTACTACCCAAAGTTCATTATAGACCATTCCATAAATAACGGTCCTTAAGATTCCTCAAAATAAACCAAACTTAGATTGAAACCCAAACACAAGAAGGATTTGATAACATAGTCTTCCTAGGTAAACATTATCATTCATCTCCAAACAACATCAACCACTCCTAACATCTTATAACAAAAGTAACTAACCTAAACATATTTACCCCAAGATAGGTTAATAATTTCCATAAGTAACCAAAATTACTATAAGTCCACTTTAAATTCATCGATTATTCAAAATAAAATTCAACCTTACTCCTCAATGAAAATACCGTAGTAATCTATTTACCTTGATCAAATTGGGTTCCCAACATAGTTAACGTCTTCCAAAATAATAATCATCTTTTAATCCCCTAATCACCCTTTTCAGAAGAACAGATTTACTACATCAATATGTGGTACATAACAATAACTGTTTTCCTTAATGATGTAAAATCATCTTAGGTAGTGGCTCGATGATCTTAGAAAACATAAAAGATATGCTCATAGATCACAAACTAAAATACAACATGACATAGACAATTATTGTGAAGAAGTTACATGTACTTCAGTCATCATGATCCATCACATCATAGGACTTTCATTGTTCCCTTTTCCTCGAAGACTGTTGATGCTCATCATGCTTCTAACCCATTCCAAGAGAGAATTGACTTGGATAATTTCTAACTTCTCCACATTTACGGCATCGAAAATTATAAGGCACATTATATCGAACCTTATCTCCATTCATCACATTATCCATTTTTTAAAGCAATTGGATAATTTATGCCCTATCTTCCTACACTTAAAACATCTCCCGGTTCCTTTGTGACATTCTCCTTGGTGCCCCTTTCAACAGTTTTTGCACAAAGGAAATCAGGTCTTATTTCCCTTATCAACTTTATCATATGAACATCCTTGAGACTTTGTCTTCTTCTTCCTGGATGAATTTGGGCATTCAACCAGGCTCCAATTATTAATTTTGATTTTTGATAGCTGGTTTGGCATAATCACAATATTTTCAACTTGATCTTTCGTCATCTCTATCACATCAATAGGTAAATCATCACATTTCCTATCACATTGGTTGTTGGGACATTTTCCTCCATTTCCCGCCATTAACGGAGAAAAGAAAGTATAATTAGGGGCTTTATTACATAGCTAACAATCATTAAAAGGAAACTTTAAGCATAGGAGGATAAACTTGTAGAAGGAAAGTATACCCTAACTTGTGATCCCCTAGGTTCCAATCTAGGTTATCCATGATCATATCTTGTAATTTGAGTCTTTATTTTATTTTTTATTTGTTCCTTTAATAATGGTTCATACTAAGCTTATGAATTTACCAAAGCATATCCCCTAGGAGTGTCGTAACCAAGAGTAAAGCAAGGCCCGTTGTCGTGTACCAGTTCCCGTTCGAGTCTAGCTCAATATGGTGTTTTCGGGTTTTACACCTATGTACATCTGTGCCAGAGCCACCTCTACCTTCTCATATCCAGATAGGGATGTATTTTCATGGAAACCCATTACTCAATACTCACCAAAATACCAGGAAGATTCCCTATATATAAACTTTTCTATAGAAATCTTCCTAAAGTTTTCATATCCTAATTTCCACAAATAACTAAACCATCCATTGATACCAACTATAGCATCCCATATTTTTATCACATAAACATTCATTACATTTTACAAAAATTGACGATCTTTAAGGCTTAGTGTCTTGGAAACCAAGAACTTAAAACATGAAAACATAAAACATTCTTCTTAAAAACTTGAAAGGATTCTCCTCATGTTCATCCTAGGTTCATTACTGCATCTCATAACCTGGGGACATACATAAAAAGAAAGGGTGAGCAGAAGGCCCAGTAAGGGAAACAAGAGAAACATTTTACATGTGAACTTGAGATACTTCAATAAGGTCATGAAAAGAACTTTAAGGAATGAGAAAGAAATCATGAGGCATATCATAATAAAAATAACATTTTTCATAACTTTAAGATGTGGATGAAACATTTAATATTGACAATCATTTTGTTTCACCAAGGTCCATCCCAAAGGTGTCATTAAAAATTTCCAAGGTTATTCACCAAGGTATCAGTCTACAAAGTCATCTATAGAGATTAAATCTTTACCCAATGCATTGGACCGCTATCTGGGCACACCCTTGACATGTCTTTATTATCATGTGAGCCACATATATCATCATAAATCATTTCATAAACAACCCATATAGCATAAAAGAAATTGGTTTCATTTCATAATCATAACGTTTTAAAAACTGCTTTAAAGACATGATCTTTATGTCACTTAAAACCCATAGAAAATGGAATGCAGGTTTCATGTATGTAAATCCCAGAATTTAAAATATAACATTTTGATATATATGTTAATAACCATGTAGAAATAAGAGCTTTGAGTATTCACATAATAACATAATATAATTTTGAGATCAAGAGGGAGGCATTTTGAGACGAAAACTATGCAGAATAACGTCTACGATACATGGTTTTTGATAACATTGAAAAGAGAGGGGACATGGGTCACCCACTCAAAAATAATACATAAAACAGTAGGGAAATAGAATATATAGTATTTAAGAACATGGTAATGAAATTTTAATGATATACCTTATGAAACGAAGAACTTGAAAGGAAGACAAAAATAAGATTTCTCTTATGAGAATTCGGCAGCCTAACAGCGTCACTTAAAACTTCCAAAAATGGATTGATGAGATCAAATAAGGTATCTCATCATATGAAAATAAATGATCGGTATGATAGATATAGATATCATACCCCAACATAATAAAAAGAACTTGAAAGACTTGACATGAATGTAGATCTGGAAAACGAGAATGGTGAAAGAACACCTTAGAAATTCGGCAGCCTAACGGCGCCACTTAAACTTCAACAAAAATGAATTGATGAGATCAAATAGGATATCTCATCATATGAACATAAATGATCAGTATTATATATATAGAGATCATACCACAACATAATAAAAAGGAACTTGAAAGACTTGACATGAAAGTAGATCTTGAAAACGAGAAGGGTGAAAGAACCCCTTAGAAATTCGGCAGCCTAACAGCACAACTTAAATTTCAACAAAAATGAATTGATGAGATCAAATAGGGTCTCTCATCATATGAACATAAAAGATAAGTATGATATATTTAGAGATCATACCCCAAAATAATAAGAAGGAACTTTCAACACTTGACATGGAATTAGAACTTTGAAAAAGGAGAAAGGTGAAAGAACCACTTAAAAATTCGGCAGCCTAAGGCGCCACTTAAAACATCAAAATACCGAATTAAAGAGATAAAATGGGGTCTCTCATAATATGATCATAAAATATCAGTATGATAAATTTATAGATCATACCCAAACATAATAAAAATGAACTTGAAATACTTTACATGAAAATAGATCTTGAAAAATGAGAAAGGAGAAAGAATCTGTTACAAAAATTTCGGCAGCCTAACGGTGCCACTTAAAACATCATAAAACGAAATAATGAGAGTAAGAGGGAATCTCTCGTTATATGAACATGAAAATGGAAGTAAGAGGTGTATCAAAGAACATCATTTAACATAAGAACATGGAGCATAAAATAAATTACATAAAAGAGATTTCTTGAAAAGAAAGAGAGAGGTCAGATCCCTTACCTTAAAACGTAACTCTTAAAACTCAAAGGTTTGGACCTTTAGGGCTTGGGGGAACCTTGGGAGGACTCCTTGGGAGGTAAAGAGACCATAACATCGTTGGGGGAGAGTTGGGAGTGGAAAATAAAGGAGGAAAGGGTGGGTATTTATAGGGAAAGTGAGGGGACAAGACATTAATGGCCAACGGACACCTCACAAATGCTTTTCTCAAAACCATGTTCTCTCCCATGGAATTTACCATGGAGTTAGGCCACATGGGGCCCCCAATAAAATAATTCATCACCTTTGGCCGTCCAACCCTTAAAATATCTCATGAAATCATCATGACACAGTTATGATGTCATTAAACATACCGAAACCCTAAAACTGCATTTTTACTATTCACTGAAAAATTTATCTTTCTCAGAAAAATCCCAAAATTTCACCTTAACCAAATATCAATGATCTAATTACATTTATGAATTCCATTTCATAAAGATAATTTTCTAAATATTTTTAATTTAATTTTTAAATAAAAACACTATTCATCGAGAATTCATTTTTTTCAGAAAAATCCCCAAAAATTACCATAACATAATATCGATGCTCTGAGTTCAAAAATAAAATCCATTTTATAAAAATAATTTTCTAATTATTTTTAATTAAATTTTTAATTAAAAAACATTATTCATCCGAAAAAACTAATACTTGACTAATAATTTATGAAACCATTACTTACCTATTTTATTTAATCTCACTACATAATCAAGGTGTCTAAATTATACTAAAATTTTAATTAAGTGATATTACTAATTCATTTGGACACATTACTAATCCTAATCATAAAATCACTATTCATAATTTACTATTCATCAAAAATTAAGTTTACCATATTAGACTCTAAATATCATACTGAACATAATTGCAGAATACCATTTTTTGAAAATCATTACACATTTTTATTTATTTAAGTTTTACATAAACATTTTTAAAATATCCTTTCTATAAAATTCATCAAAAATATGCATACTATATTTATCCGGACATTTGAAAATTCATAAACATCATCATAAGAAGAAATAAAACAAATTATTTAAAACAAAGGGTTACACAAGGCAGTTACGGTCTCCTTACATAGCCCCTTATCACACCAGCTCAAGACCTAAGTGTAAGATTTGCTAAGGTGAGAGAATCTGAGAGAGGCTCGGCCAAAATCGCACGAGTAGTAATTTCTATCAGTTTGAACTTCTCATAAAGGAGATTCCGTTCTAGCTTCACATGATGAAGTTCGGCTTGGGTTTGGTCCAGAGAAAATCCCAATGGTGCTACCTCCTTCCCAAGTTCTGTTAGATGGGCTGTGATCGGTCCAAGACTACTGGGTGAGGCCATCAAATCTTCTTTCTATATTAATTATCCAAAATTACTTGTATTTAGAGACAATAATCAAAACGTTTAGTTCCCAGTGGTCATATTGACCAATGGTCATATAACAGTCAAAACTCAACAGTCTCATTTTAATTATACTCAAGTTATCAAATGAAACTGTTTTGTTGAGTATCCAAAATAAAATAACACAAAAAATTAGGAAACAAGATATATTCAAAATTTCGGGTCGTTATAATGATAATGTGTCTCTTCGGCCAAATCTCCATAGTCCTCGATGATGAGAGACTCACAATAATAAATAATCCCCCTCCAAGAACTCCAAATGTCTCCATCTCCTATAATCATAAGACTTCTATCTGCTCTGTTCAGTCTTCATCTTCTCTTTGATGATCTGCACCTTCTCAGTGGTAGCCCGTAATAACTCTGGACCCATAAGTGCTGACTCTCCTAGGTCTGTCCAGCATAGAGGTGATTTACATGGTATGTCGTACAAGGCATCGAATGGTTCCACAACGATGGTGGAATGATAACTTTTGTTGTATTCTAACTCCACCAAGGGCATGTGATCCTCCCAAGTGCAGCCAAAATCATGGATGAATTAATGAAGCATGTCCTCTAGAATCTGAATGGTCTGCTCCATCTGACCATCTGTCTGAGGATGAAAGGGGGTGCTCAAACATAGATGAGTCCCAAATTCCTCATGAAATCCCTTAAACAATAGGGATATAATTTTTTTTCACGGTTAGAGACGATCATCGATGCCCCCCATAAAGTCATACAATCTCTTGTACATAGAGGCATCACAATCCCTCTACTAATCCCTGCTCTCAGATTGGTAGGAAGTAGGCCGACTTGTTGATCCAGTCACCGATCACCTAGATGGAATCATGTCCCTTGGATGTACATGGAAGCCCTATCAAAAAGTCCACAGAGATACCATCCCACTTCCACTCTGTAACCTCTTGTGGTTGTGCTAAGCCTTCTGGAACCTGATGCTCAGCCTTCACTTGCTGACAAGTGAGACATCATGAAACAAACTTTTCCACTGATTTCTTCATCTCTGGCCAGCAATGATGATTTCAGAGGCCTTGATACATCTTATCCACTCTAATATGTACTTCCATATGGTACGTATGGAACTCCCTCAACACCAAATATCTTAGCTCCACCGGAACCATGGTGCGTCCTATGAAGAGGATGATGCGCTCCCCACCTTCAAAAAATCTATTAGGTTCCTATCATAAGGATATCTATGCACATAAACACATGCAGTGAATGTCCCCATGTTGCACCTCCCGGACTCACTGATGGAGTGGGGGAGTAACTGTCATCGATTATAGGTATACTACTCCATCTCTATACATGAAGGCTATCTGCAAGGCAGCTAGCTTCTCTATTGCCTCACTCGGAAACTATAGACCAGACCTATTTCTGAGTGCGTATGTGACCATGTTACCCTTCCCATGTGTATAGACTATCTCAAATTCATAGTCCTAGAGGAAATCTTGCCATCAACCCTATCTCAGGTTCAAATATTTCTCAGAGAAGACATACCTGAGACTCTTGTGATCAGAGTAGACTGTAAAATGTTCACCCATCAAGTAATGTCACCACACCTTCAAGGAGAAGACCACTAATGCTAACTCTAGATCATTGGTAGCATAGTTCTTCTCATGTTGACTTAGCTGTCATGAGAAATAGGTGATCACTACTTGCTCCTACATCAAGAAACACCCAAGTCTGGTTCCTGAAGCATCACAGTAGAATACATACCCAACGCCCTCTTCTGGTAGCCTCAAGATGTGGTCACTCGTCAGTCTCTGCCTCAGCTCTTGAAAACTCTAATAGATTCCCTCCTTCTATAAAAAGATCTGTCCATTACTTTTCAAAGTTGACAAGGGTTCCACAACTTAGGAAATGTCAGGCAAGAATCTCCTATAGTGACCAGCCATCCCCTAGACACTACGCTCCTTGGTCACACTCCTGGGTGGCTCCAAAGAATGTACGGAATCTATCTTCACTGGATCCAATTCAACTCCAGCCTCTGAGATAATGTTTCCCAAAAAGTGTACCTCTCATATCCTGAACTGACACTTCCAAAGCTTACCATAAATTTGGTGCTATCAGAGTGTATCCAAAACTATCTGCAGATGATAGGCATGCTCCACCTTTATCGTTGAGTATAGAAAGATGCCATCAATGAACACCACCACAATGCAATCAAGTTATGGATGAATGATCCTATTCATGAGTCCCATGAACATTCCTAGGTCATTGGTCATTTTTAACAACATTACCAAGAACTCATAGTGTCCATACCGACATCTGAAGGCCATCTTTTTCACATCCTTATCTCGTACCCTAAGTTGATGATAGCCTCATCTGAGGTCTATCTTCGAAAAATAAAGGGCTCCCTTCAGTTTATCAAAAAGATATTCAATCCTCAGAAGAGAATACTTTTTCTTAACTGTCACCTGGTTCAAGCGCTGATAGTCCACACAGAGTCTCAAATTCCCATATTCCTTCTTGGTAAAAAAATCGGGGCTGCCCATGGAGAAACGTTGGGCCTTATGAACTCCTTTCTCTGCAAGTCCTCCAACTATAGTCATAACTCAGAAATCTCCATGGGATCCATATGATATGCTGGTGTAGTTATCAGTGTCGTCTCGGTGTACAGGTTGATGTAAAAGTCTACCTCCCATCATGGAGGTAGTCCTAGAAAATCATTAGGAAATACATCGACATAATGGTTTACAGGATAGATCAGACCCTCAACATCTACTACTCCAAGGGTAAGGCTAGACAATTGATGTGTAATTGGCTACACCCACCTCTAGGTAAGTCCATCCTGTGCTGCAAAGGTTCCCTTCTCTCCATTGATGGAAAACACACTCTCATCTACATGGACGCACCGCAATTTGCACCTAATACAGTCAGTATGAGCATGGATTGTGGATAACCAGTACATAACCAAGATGATGTCATAGGGCCTCGACGCCTCTACTAGGAGATCCCAACTGAATCTCTCGCCTCCTATATTAATCTCACACTGTCGACACTAGTGTTCAATCATTGAATCTTCTCTCGTAGGAGTCTCTAGCCATAAGGATCGAGCCTATAGATCCATCGGAATATCCGAGCTCCGAACGATGGTTGTGGAAATAAAAGAGGGACTGGTACCTGTGACTGTAAGTATTGTATCTAGGGTGTAGAAGACATAGATCATACCTCTAATCATCTTTGGTGTACTGTGGTCATAGGCATCAGCTACCTAGAGCTGAGCTCGTCCTTGTCCACCTGATCCCTGTGGTCGGGGTGGTCCACCTGGTGGTGGTGGCGGTAGAACCTCGAATCACCGCCCACTAACTATTGCATTTCCAGTTTCCCTGCCATGTCCTCCCACCTGAAGACCTCCTTTATTGAACCTCTTCCTCTGCCTCGGCGCTCCCTGGACCGTCTGTTGGTCGTCTGTAGGGTGGGTCGGGCTATTGCGGGCCATGTGACCCTACCCACCGTACGTGTATCACTGCATGTCCCTCAAGTGACATCATCTACATCACATGCCCTGAACCTCCGACCCTGAGTCCCAGGGACGTCCACCAGATGGTCTGGTCCAGTTGGTCCTTTATGTCATCTTCCTACTACCAGACGTAGATGACTCTGCTACGTGTCACTGGTGGTGGGTCTCACTGTTGGTACCTACTCATCTTGGAAGCTATCTACCAAAATTTCTCCCTCTAGCACCCCATCATGCATTGGAATGTAGAGTGATATCCCCTATGCTCTAATCTCCCATTGGAGACCCCGCTCAAAGGTCCCGGCCATGAAGAAATGGTCTCGTACCATGTCGGTGAAGTCGCGGGAGAGATTAGTGAACATCGCCTTGTATAGGGCCACAGTTATGCTGCCCTGCTATAATTGTAAAGTTCCATAATTTACATTTATGTTTTTTAATTATATGGAATTATTTCAATACTTTGAAATCTGGCGGCGTGCAATTCCGAGGCCCGGAGTGCCCCGAATGATCCGTCGAAGTTTTGTTACGCTTTAATTAATGTGCGTAAGCAGTTTTCCTGAAAAAGTGGAATAAATCTTAAAAGGTTACTTGGATTAGAAAACTGATGACACTGTTGCACTCAGTATGGAGGGTTTACCCTAGGCGCCACTTAAGTTTAGTTGGAGAGGGCCTCTTGTGAGAAAATCGTAAAATGACAAAACCGTAAATAAAATAATTAAATAAAGTTATTTTATTTTTTGATACTTATAACTCACGAACTGTAACTCGGATTAAAAAACTGAGACCACTGCTGAACTCGTGATGGTATGTTTTCTTTAATCAGATACTAACTTTGTACAGCGTGGGCCACCATAGAAAGTTAGTTTTGGACATAAAAATAATAATTAAGTGACAATTATTATATTGTAAAATTCATACCTTCTAAACCGTATCTCGGATTGAAAATCTGAGAGTACCGTTGGGTTTTTTGGGGAGTGTTTCACTTAGGCAAAGCCTAAACTTGACTAGCGTGGGTCAAGGGTTACTGTTATAATTTTTCCAAACTATTTTTCGTGTACGTTCAATAAATGCGCGAGTGGCGTTATATAACTTTTGAACCGGTGCTCAGAATTGAAATCTGAGGGCACTGTTGAACTCTCAGCGCCGATTCTCTCTTAAAGAGACATTCACCTCGATGGCAGTTGGTCAAGGGAGAATGTTAGTTTATAGGTTTTTCATGGAAATAATAACATAATATAAACACATGTTTTATTTTATTTTATCTGTTATAATCACCAATGTGGGAGTTGGAGTGGGAACCACCAGACCTTAACCTCCCATTATAGTTTATGGTGGTGGGGACCACACAAAGACGAAACCTCTCAACTCCCCTCTTAATGAGGTAGAAACCTCTCAACCCCCTCATTTAATGTGGAGGAGCCTCTTGAATTCCTCCACATTAATTCTACCAATGCACCAATTAAATGTGCCAACCTAGTCAATTGGCTTGCCCCCTATTTTTTTAAATTAAGTGAGAGCATCGTTGGAATTTAGGAAGGTTCCTAATATATAAACCATCATAAATTCCATGATCATTACAAACCTTCTCCCCTCTCCTATATATATGGAGCTCGGAAGTAGGATTTGGGATGGCTTCACCAAGAGATGAAGTGCTGGTAAAGTAACGTGACACCCAACACTTAGAGGTTTACGCTCTAATAAAGAATAATGACTTCGACTTCAACTTTCTTCCTTTGGACTTCCTCCGACGTATGATTTCTTTGCCTATGAAAAACCGACGCAAAAAATGACAATCGAGGAAAACGCTGATGACACTGACATCTCTCTTTTTCCAAAGATTAATCTTCTTCCCCATGAATCTGTCGACGAACAACGATCAAGGTAGGGGGATTATTTGTGTGATAATACTTTTCCCATATTCATACCTTGTTTTCCTTTTTCCGGGAAGTTGTAAGCTCAATGTGCTTCATTATTTGTGATCAGATTTCTACCACTCTAAACACAGATTGTACGTGCCAAAAAGACACGTCATGACCCCTATGTTGTTATTCTTTTATGTCTTCTTCGAAACGGAGGAAGGTGACAAAGGTGAAGATGCCTC
This sequence comes from Viscum album, assembly GCA_963277665.1. NCBI lineage: Eukaryota > Viridiplantae > Streptophyta > Magnoliopsida > Santalales > Viscaceae > Viscum > Viscum album. The sequence continues at coordinate 1,831,437,072 of OY728165.1, forward strand.
CACCGGAGGAATTTCGACCGCCAGAAGAACCAGCCACGCCGCACCCCGCCCGCGCCACACCACTGTCGCGCCACCCTCGTTGGTCGCACCACAGCCGGTCGTGCCACCCATGCTGGTTGTGCTTCCCTCGCCGGTTTCATCCCAATCGGCCACACCACCCTCACCGGTCGTGGCGCCTGTCAGCCTCTCGAGCCCGCCATCCTCCCGATCTCTTGGCCACGCCAGCCCCGGTCGCATCGCTCGCTGGCCGAACATGCCCAGACAGCGCCACCCCGAAGTCCGGGCCGAACCACCCCGGCCCTCACCCCCACGGCCCTACGAGCCAAACCGGCCCCACATCCATGTCCAAGCCGCCCTCGCGGTGCCCTCCGGGCCAAGCCGCCCATGGGGCACCCTCCGGGCCGAACCGATCTCGCGTCGACCCACGGCCGGAACGTGCCATCGCGGTCGGTTCTCACCATCACGGCTCTCTACGGCCAGCTGGTCCGGGCCCGTCCCAGTGGGTGGGGCCGAGTCAACCCGAACCGGGTTGACCCATGCCCTGTCGATCCGGGTCGGTCCGACCAGGTCGTATCGGACCTAGGCCCACTACGGCCCATTTACTTTCCTTTGGCCATAACTTTGGCACTGGGCATCTATTTAACGAACCGTCAGCGGTGCCAGAAATCATGGAGCCTGATGGTCACCTTGAGTATACCCCACTACTGTTTTGGGTATACTTGAGATACAGTTACGTTGCATCGAGTAAGAATCCAAATGGGCCCTTGGGACTAAAAGTATAATCACTCACAGACCGATCATCTGATTGACACGTCGTCTATTTCTTTGAGACCCCTATGACATGGCGGACCTTTGAGATAATTTTTTGTGGTAATTTGTGATAGTTTTAGTATCGACCAGTAGATCTTGGAGCTAATCCTCTTTGAGATGAGAGAGCATAGTGCAGAGACCTAGTAACTGGATGAGACTTGATGACTGCTGACTATTTTGACTTTGAGTGAATCTACTAGCCTAGTGGGGAGCACCTTGTTGTTGAAAAAGACCCACAGTGGGGAGCTCCTCAGTGTCACGGCAGACCCACGATACTAGACAAGAAGAATACCTTAGCAGGCTATGAGGGGGAGCACGCTTGGTGACACAGCAGACCCATGGTGGGGAGCTCACATGGTGACACGGAAGATCCACGGTACTCGACAGGAGGAGTACCTCAACTATCCAAGGTTAGTAGGAAGAGTTCTTGGTGTCATGGAAGTCCCATTATACTCGATAGAAAAAGAGTTCCCTAGTATTAAACTTTTCGATAATGTGACTGGGTTTGTTACTTGATAATACCACTAGAATAAAATCCCCGTTTGAGCTGAGTTAGTTTTTCTGTGTTTTCCTCATGATTGAGATGGATTACTTGATAATATTGGTATATATATGGTCATATACCTAAATAGTGTTATCTGTTGAATTCATACTTTTTGGCTTATCCTTGGTGGATTTTGTGAGACCTTTAGGGTGTCGAGGGCCCTATTGAGTATCGTTATACTCACCCCTATTTGGGATATGACCGCACCTTGTTGTGTTGGATGTAGATGATGATCATCTCTGACTGAGGCTAAGAGTACTTGGAATGGATAGTACTGAGAGGTGGAATGTAGGACATATCGATACACAGTAGAGATGGAAAGGCGTGGAGTGCTGAGGAGGCGAGTTGTACCTACCATTCAGGTAGGATCTGTGGTGGATGATCCATGAGCTTCTTTTCACCTTTCATCTGTTATGTCCTTTCCAGTTGTACTTGTACTTTTCTAGTTGGGCTTGTATTCTGGCTCATTTACCTATTGTACACTCTTTGTTCACTACCCAGTTTACTTGAGTTCGTATCTTGTTGTGTACTTGGTTGTGTGTGTTATGGGTTATAAAGGAAATGCCTTCCCAGTTTTTAGGGAATACGCCTTTGGTTCTAGTCGCCTGCCCCTGGCCTATGGAAGGTGGGATTGGGGTAGTCATGGAACGGGCCCTGGGGGACGTGTCACGAAAAATTGGTATTATAGGAGTTGGTTCTACCATATAACTTAGGACTCTTATATTTTCTATGAAGCAATAGTGTTAAGGGTAATGAGTGTGGTTTTTAGTTCAGGGAGTCCAGTGTCGGTGCGATAGCTGACATATCCATACACTTTGACCCTGACTTATGGTTTCTGACTGAGTGCACGAAAACACTGATTGCGTGTGTGTTTTCAAGAGTTTCCTTCATGATTCTTAAGCCATCTCACCAGGTCAGCTCACCATGTATAACTTTTTGACCATGTCACATCTGTTTAGGATGTCTCCATGCAGGCATCCAATTAGAGTTCTGAGAGTTGTACATACTGATAGCCCACCGAGCGAAGAGGCACTAGTGTAGGGCCCTCTTCTATGTTGGAACCTTCAGGTGGTGTACCAGCAGCACCACCCCCGTGGGGTAGTAGTTTCCACCATCCCCAGCAGCAGATGGTGCACGCCGCTTGAGCGCATTTCACGAGTTCTAGTGCTAGAGGCCACCCAGGTTCAAGGGATAGATGGACCCACAGGTTACTAAGGATTGATTGGAGGTCATGGTGAGAGTCTTCTGACTCATAGGGACACCAGTTGATATCATGGTGATCCTTGCCGCCGGCCTTCTATAGGCAGCAGTAGGTAGATGTCGGAGCTTGATTCTCCAAGTTCACGATGAGGTGACGCTTATCTGGGCAGACTTTGAGAGCCTGTTTCAGGCAGAGTTTGTTCCAGCGACTCTTTGCGCAGTACAAATATAGGAGCTCCTTCATATACAGTAGAGTAGCATGACTGTAGCTCAGTTTTTGTCAAGGCATACCAACCATTCTTGGTACTCGATGAATTCAATATGAACATTGCTTCAGGGCTCGGACCGCCGAGCGAGGTGTGTTTAATGAAATCGGAGCTAGCACTATTCCTCTATGCATTCCTACTGATGTTTGGGTGCTAGAGAGAACATTTGTGGTTGAATTTTCTTTGGTTGAGAGAATAAAGCCCGTGAATGTTAGTAGTGTAAAAGTAGGAAACATACACTAGTCTCGGAGACTTGGGCGTGTAAAATGTTTCGGGAAGAGGAAGTGATAGGGACAGATGAATCTGTAGGATATCAGATGTAAAACTGGATCTAGGAGAGCAGCATGGGGTGGTGTATGTTTCGACATGTTACAACCACCACCCTAATGTGGTCCCCACCAGGCTGAGAGAGCTAGAGGATAGGGGAAGGGAGTAGCTACATGTGTTCAAGGAGTGCGTCCCAAGGGATCTAAGAATGATTCAAGGTACGGTCTATGTCTACTAATAGCAACCACATCAATTGACATAGGTTCCAATCATTCCTTCTTTCCACGAATCTTGATCAGGAGCTAGAGTTTCCGATTAAACTGTTTAATTGACTCTCATGGCTGGAGATACCTTTGGGAAGAGACTCGATAATCACACTTATGCTGATAGTGTGATCTGACCCTTGAGGTGAATGTTTCGGATGGAACCTCTTCATGGCATCTTCGAGTCCTTACAACATTATTTTTTGTATGGGCTGGGCATCCACTGTTCAAACTCAGATTGAATTTATTATGAAAAAGAGGTTGTGGTTTCTCTACAATGGTGGGATTGGGTTTACTTCGGCCAGAGAGAAAGGAAACCCAGACAGCATAGGATAAACTCATGCCTAAAAGGGTGCAACCGATCAATCATAAGTCGGTCAGCCTCACCCTCGTGGCAGTAGAAGTTTTGAGTTTTCAGTTCCCAACAGGAGTGGCTAGAGTTCCTCCAGCACTATGACTTTGAGATAGTCTATACTCCTAGGAAGGAGAAAGTTGTCGTAGATACACTCAGCATGATGTCTAGTATAAATCTTCTAGGTGAGGGGATGGAGTAGCTGGCCGCTTTGTAGATATCATTTATGGAACGAGATGGGAAAATTTTCCTTCAGTCTCTTACAGTCACTCCCCCACTTCTTCAATGAGTCAGGGAGGTGCAACGTGGGGATGCTGACTATGAGACTCGATGTACTCATATATCCACTAGACATGGACCTGATGGATTTTCTGAAGGTGGGGAGCATGTCATCCACTTCAAAAGATGTACCATGGTATCAGTGTCACTTCAGGAGGATGTTTTGATGGAGTTCCACACTTCCCCTCTGAAGGTACATCCAGGAGTGGTGAAGATGTACCAGGACCACTGATTAAAGCACTGGTGTCCGGGGATAATGAAATCAGTCACAGAGGTTGTCTCTCGATGCCTCACTTGTCAGCAAGTGAAGGCAGAGCATCAGGTACCAGCAGGATTGGTTCAGCCTGTAGAGGTCCCATAGTGAAAGTGGGAAGAGATATCTTTGGACTTTGTGATGGGTCTTCCACGTACATACTGGGGACACGACTCGATTTGGGTGATCATCAACCGACTCACAAAGTCAGCCCACTTCCTATCGATCAAGGAGCATGGTTTAGTAGAGAGATTTGGATGAATATATGTGTAGGGGATTGTGCGGTTACATGGAGTACCCTTGATGATCGTTTCTGATCATGATTTACATTTTACTTCCCAACTATGGAAGAGGTTGAAGGAGGATTTCAGGATGCATCTTTGTTTGAGCACCTCCTTCCATCCTCAGATGGATGGTCTGACTGAGCGGACCATTCAGACCCTCGACGACTTGTTGCATTCTTGTGTCCTCGACTTCGGTCGCAGTTTAGAGGATCACTTAACTTTGGTGAAGTTTTCGTACAAAAACATCTATCACTCCACCATTAGGATGGAACATTTCTAGGAATTGTACGAGTGACCTTGCAGATCACCCTTTTGCGGGACTGACCTAGGGGAGTCAGCACTAGTGGGACTAGAGATGGTACGGGCTACCACAGAGAAGGTGCAGATTATCCAGGAGAGGATGAAGACTACATAGAGGATGCATAATTTGTATTCCAAAAGGAGACGAAGACCTCTGGAGTTCGAGGATGATGACCACATCTTTCTACGGGTCTCACCCCAACAAGGTTTACAGATATTTGGCCGAGGAGGAAAGTTATCTCCCATATTCTCCTATCTTTATTAGGTCCTCAACATATTTGTCGGGGCGGCATACCGCTTAGCTCTTCCACCTTAATTGCACCGGGTGCCTGACGTCTTCCATGTATCCCACCTGAGGAGATACGTGCATGACCCGTCCCACATCATCGACTATGGAGAGCTGGACGTCGACGATGGGGCAGCTTTTACAGAGGTTCCAGTTGAGATTGAGGATCGATAGGAGCGGGTCCTTCTTGGGTAGTCGATACCTTTGGTGTGCATTCGTTGGCATCACAGGAACCTCCAGGAGATCACATGGGAGCGGGAGGATCATATGCGTGCTCAGTACCCCCACTTGTTTACCTAGTTTTGATTTGTGGCTTATGGGGATTTAAACTCTTAAGGTGGGGAGAATGTGAAGTCCCAAAATTTCCATGTAATTTTTTTAATTATATGGAATTATTTCGAGACCGTGAAATATGAACGCATGCGATTTTGAGGCCGGGAGTGCCCGAAATGATCATTCAATGTTTTTTCCTTCTTTTATTAACACGCCTAAGCAGTTTTCCTAAAAAAGTGGAATAACTCTTAAACGGTTACTCATATCATAAAACAGAGGGAACCATTGTGCTCAAGATGGAAGGTTTACCGTATGCACGACTTAAGTTTATTCGGTGTGGGCCTCCTGTGAGAAAACCCAAAAATGTAATAACCATAAATAAAATAATTAAATAAAGTTATTTTATTTTCAAATGCTTATAACTCATGAACGGTAACTCGGATTTAAAATCTTAGACCACCTATGAACTCATGAGGGTATGTTTTCTTTAAGAAGATACTAGCTTTGGTCGGCGTCATCCACTAGAGAAAGTTAGTTTTTGGTCTTAAATTAAATAATTATGTAAAAATTATTTTATTTTAAAATTCAAAACTTCAAAATGGTAACTCATATTGAAAATACGAGAGTACCTTGGGGTTCGTTGGGGCGTGTTTCACTTAGGTAGAGCCTAACCTCGACGACCGTGGGTCAAGGGTGACTGTTATAATTTTTTAGAAATTTTTCCAGGTACGTTCATTTAACGCACGAGCGGAATTATATAACATTTGAACTGATGCTCGGAATTGAAATCTGAGGTCATCGTTGAACTCACAACACCGGTTTTCTCTTAAGGAGACTTTCACCTCGACGACAATTGGTCAAGGGTGAATGTTTGTTTTTGGGGTTTTCATGGTAATAATAATATAAAATAAACACATGTTTTATTATATTTTATCTATTATAACCACCCATGTGGGAGTTGGAAGTGGGAACCACAAGACCTTAACCTCCCATGAGAGGTTATGGTAGTGTGGAACACCACACCTTAACCTCCCAAGAGAGGTTATGGTGGTGGGGACCACCCGAATCTGAAACCTCTCAACTACCCTCCTAATGAGAGGAAAACCTCTCAACCCCCCTTATTTATTGTGAAGGAGCCTCATGAATTCATCGACATTAATTCTGACATCGCAATAATTAAATGTGCCAAACTAGTTAATTGGATTGCCCCCTCTTTTTTAAAATTAAGTAACAATGTCGTTGGAATTTAGGACGGTTCCTAATAAATGAACCGTCATAAATTCCATGATCATTACATACTTTTCCCATCTCCTATATATATGGAGCGTGGGAGGAGGATTTGGAAAGGATTCACTAAGAGACGAAGCGCTGGTAAAGTGATGTGACGCCCAACACTTGGAGGTTTACACTCCACCGATGAAGAACAACCTTGACTTTGATGTTCTTCCTCGGGACTACATCTGACATAGTATGTCTTTGCCTACAACAAACCGATGCACAAAACAACGATCGAGGAAAGCACCTCCGACCCCGACGTCCATCTTTTCCCAATGATTTGTCTTCTTCCCCGCGACTCGATCGACGAACAACGATCAAGGCAGGGGGATGATTTGTGTGATAATTCATTTCACATAATCTTTCCTTATTTTCCTTTTAACAGGATATTGTATTCTTGACGTGCTTTGTTATTAGTGAACTGATTTGTTCCACTATAAATGTGGAGGGTTCAAGTCAAACAAACATGGACCGACCCCTCCTCAATTCTTCTTTGATGTGTTCCTCGAAATGGAGGAAGCCGACGAAGGCAACGAAGGCGACGACGCCACCACCCGCAGCCACTGTGACCCACGCCACCCCTTCGGTGTTCCGACCGCCGGCCGAACCGGCCGCACCGCACCTCGGCCGCGCCACCCGCAGTAGTCTCACCCCCGTTGGCTGTACCACACCCCAGCTGCACCACACCCCAGTCACGCCGCACCCTAGCCACGCTGCCCTCGCCGGCCGCGTCCCCACCGGTCGTGCCCCCCTCGCAAGTCGTGCCACCCGCCGGCCTCCCGAGCCCACCGGTCTTCTGAGCTCCTGGCTGAACCAGCCCTGATCATGCCCCCCACTGGCCAAACCGGCCCCTTCCATGCCACCCCATCTTCTCGGACAAACCGCCCTGGGCCGCACCTCAGCGGCCATCCGAGCCGAACCGGCCTCGCGCCCCGGGCCGAATCGCCCTCGCGGCGCCCTTTGGGTCAAACTGCCAACACGGCACCCTTCGGTTCGAACAACCCTCGCACTGACCCGCAGCCGGACCATGCTCTCATGGCACCCTTTGGGATGAGCCGCCGACGCGGCACCCTACAGGCTGAACCGCCATCACGCCGACCCGCGGCCGGATCACGCCCTTACGGCCGGTCCGCACCCTCACGGCTCTCCACGGCCCATCACAGCCCACTGGGCCGGGCCTGACCTAGTGGGTTGGTCCTGGTCGACTCGAACTGGGTTGACCCATGCCAGGTCGGGCCGGGTCGGTCCGACTAGGTGAGACCAAACCCGGGCCTACTACAGCCCATTTAATTTCTTTTGTCCATAACTTTGGCACCAGAAGTTCGTTTGACGAACCGTCAGCGGCACCAGAAATCCTAGAGTGTGAAGGTCCATTTGATTATACCCCCACTATATTTTTGGGTATAGTTGAGATACATTCAGATTGGATCGAGCGTGTATCCAACAGGGCCCCCGGGACTAAAAGGCTAATAACTCACAGACCGGGTGTCCGATTGACGTGTTGTCTGTTGAGTTGATACCCATATCATGTTGCAGACCTTTGAGATACTTATTCGTGAGACTTAATGACTGTAGGAGTATCGACCAGCATCTCGTGGAGCGGATCCTCCTTAAGATGAGTGAACGTAGTGCAGTGACCAAGTAGCTTGCTGAGACCTGACGACTACTAACCGTTTTGACTCGGAGTGACTTTACTAGCCCAGTGGGGAGCACCTCAGTGTTGCAGAAGACCCACAGTGGGGAGTGCCTCGGTGTTGTGGCATACCCACGGTACTCAACAAGAGGAGTACCTTAGCAGGCAATGAGGTGGAGCATTCTTGGTGACGCGACATACCCATGTTGGGGAGCACGCTTGGTGATGCGGTAGATCCATGGTACTCGACAGGAGGGGTACCTCAGCTATCCAAGGTTAGTGGGAAGCGTTCTTAGTGTCACGGAAGACCCACTGTACTCGATAGAGGAATATTTCCCCAGTAGCTGAGGTTTCGATAATGTTACTGGAGATGTTACTTGATACTACCCCTAGAATAAAATCCCGGTTTGAGCTGAGTTAGTTTTTCTGTGTTTTCCTCATGATTGAGATGGATTAATTGATAACATTGGTATATATATGGGACTATACCTAAATAGGGTTATCTATTGAATTCATACTTTTTGGTTTATCCTTGGTGGATTTTTTGTGACCTTGAGGGTCTTGGGGTCCCTACTGAGTATTGTAATACTCACTCCTATATGGGATATGTCTGCACCTCGTTTTGTTGGATATAGACAACAAACATCGCTGATTGAGGCAGAGATTACCTGGATTAGAAAGTACCCAGAGTTGGACCCTACGACGAGTCGGTACACAGTGAATACAGATAGACAGGGAGTGTTGAGGTGGTGAGCTATACCTACCATTCAGGTAGGATCTGTGGTGGACGATCCAGGAGCTTCTTTTCACCTTTCATCCTTTTTTTGCTTTCTAGTTGTACTTGTACTTTTACAGTTGGGATTGTATTCTTGCTCGTTTACTTACTATACACTCTTTGTTTACTATCCATTTTACTTGAGTTTGTATCTTTTTGTGTTCTTGGTTGTCTATGTTACAGGTTATAAAGGCAATGCCTTCCTAGTATTTAGGGAATACGCCTTTGTGGATAAACACCAGCCCTGGCCTATGGAAGGATGGCATGGGGTAGTCATGGAATGGGCCCCGGGGGACTTGTTGTGACAGTAATTGTAGAATCTCTTGTATATTCAAAGAGTGTACGGTTGCAGGGATGAACGTTTCCCTGAAAAGGCCCTCGAAGTCCGCCTAGATGAGGGTCATCTCGTCGTGTATCTGGAGCATCAAGCTCCACCATCTCCCTATTGCTGCTTAGAAATGACTGGATGTTAGGATCACCATAAGGTCAGCTGGTGTCCCAACCTAGAAGAAAAATCTGACTATAGCCTCCCACCAGTCCTCACTCACCTGTGGGTCCATCTCGCCTCTGAACCTCAGAGGCCTCTGTAGCTGAAACTCGTGCAATGCGATCAGTCGGCGTGCACCCTCTGCTGGTGGGGCAAGTGGCAACAACTGACCATTGGGTAGTGGTGCTGCTTGTACACCATCTGAAGGTGCTAACTCCATAATAGGGCCCTGCACTGAGGCCTCATCACTTGGTGGGCCTTTATTGCATACTCTCTCGGGAATCCTGAATGGCTATCTACATAGAGGCATCCTGAAAGAAGACAGGTGTGCCACAATAAATAAATTATACCTGGTAAGCTGACTCAAAGAGATAATAAGAAAAAATATATAAAATCACACACATTAAGTGTTTCTGTGTACTGAGTTGGAAATCATAATTCAGCGTACTGGTGTATGGATATGTCGCCCACCGCACCAACACTGGATTACCCAAACTGAAAACCACACTCATAAAACATAACACAACCACCACATAGAAAAGATCAGAGTCATAGTTCTTTAGTATAATCTACTCCTTTGATACCACATTGTCAATACCCAAACCTTGAGGGTCGTGCCGTGACTACTCCAAGCCCGCCTTCCATAGGAAAGGGGCTGGAGACTAGAACTGAAAAGGTGTATCCCTGTGATGGGAAGGAATTTCCATTTTAACCTGTATAGACACACAATCAAAGAACACAACAAGAATAAAAAAAGTAAACTGCTGTAGTAAAAGAGTGTTGAAAGTAAAGGGGCTGGAATACAAGACCAACTGAAAGTACAAGTACATCGGAAAAGTAAAAAATACAACTAAAACAGGGGGAAATATCTCCTAGATCATCCACCAAGGATCCTACAAAAATGTTAGGTATAGTTTACAATTAGTAGTCCATGTGTCATGTCATGCCAAATGGTCCACCTCTGAGTACTGTTCAGTCCTGTCTCCCTGAGCCTCGATCAATGTTTTACGTCTTCTACACAAGACACAACAAGGTGTGGGCATAACCCATACAGGGGAGAGTATAACGATACTCAGTAGGGACCTCGATACACCCATAGGTCTGCTATAGTTCCACCAATGAAAAACCACAAATAAATACTTCAACTCCACTTAGGTATAATACCATATATATACAAAAGTTATCATGATATACTCATATCATACGTGAGGGAAGAATACCAAAAAGGTAACACCATGATGACATCACCACAAAGGTATAAGTACCATATAGGTACACCATGAAGATAGAAGTACCACACAGGTATACCATGAATTTAGTAGTACCACACATGTACACCACAATGATATAAGTACCACATAGGTTCACCATGAATATAGAAGTAGCACAAAGGTAAAAGACTCAGCTTGCAATCAAGTATATAAGTAAGGCACTGAAGTATAGATGATTAGTCACGAATCTAGATCATCTTATTCTATCAAGAGGCACTACTGATGACCATATGGAGTTTTACCCACACAATATCGATAGGTACTAAACCCTACAATGACCTACAAAGGATCTAATATTCCATGGATCGATAGGTAACTAACCCCCGCTGACCCACACAGCATCTAACCCACACAGGATCGGTATGCACTGACCCAAACAGGATTGATGAGCACTGAACCACATAGGATCGGTATGTGTTGACCAACACAAGATCAATGTGCACTTACCGACATAGGATATGAACCACATAGTATTGGTGCTAACCCACACAGTATCGCTCAGTACTAATCATCGTTTTATATGTCTCCAACCTCCGCCTCACTGCCAGCCACTAGATTCCTCGCACCCAGTGCGCTCAAGTTATGTAGAGTCTGCCACTCGAGATATCATTAATAACTTGACCTCCACTAGGTTCCAAAAAATAGTAACCCAAATGACCACCATATTGTAAGGGTTCCAACGCGATAGATGGCTCATCAATTAGACACCCGGTCAGTGAGTTATAAGCGTTTTAGTTCCCGAGGGCCCGATAAGATTTCAGTTCGATCCAGCAAGTCCATAATCCAACTATCTCCAAAACTCAAGAGGATTATACCAAGAGGAACGTCTCACTCCAAGGGTCATAGTGCCATAGACAGTTTTTCAAACAGACACCTGGTTCTCAAGATTTGTCCCTTCAAGTGTTTCTCAACCCGGCGGGGTCCAGGTCTGGTCCGATCCGGTCAGGGCTGGGCAGGGGCAGGCTTATCCAACTAGGCCAAGGTCTGGCCCATCCCCTAAGGGGGTGGCCCGACCCGTAGGGGGAGGCCCGAAAAGGGCATCCCATAAAGTGGCGACCTGCAAGGTGGCATCTCGGCCATGTGAGGCGCGGCCCGTAAAAGGGCGGTGTGTAGGCCGTATAGGTCCTGGCCCGCAAGGGGGCGGCGGCCCGAGCATGTCAGGTGTTTTCCACAAGGGGGTGGCCCCACCATTGTCCACCCAAGATGGTAGGGGGGGGGGTTCCCCCACACCGGTATCCTGAACGGCCCAGATGCCGTTCGGTTTTGCGAAATGGTGGTGCCTCTTGGGTGCCTCCCGGGCACCATGGAACCTGCACGATAGGCTGGTCGTGCCACCTCTCCCACTCTATGGGGGCACGCTGGTTGTGACGCCTCCCTTTCCATGGTCAGTCGTTGTGTTGGTCGCCTCCTCTGTCTGTCGCGGTTGACGAGCCACTGCCCCATGCTCACCAGTGGTGCGAGACGGCACGTCACCCTTCCTTTGCGGCCAGCCGGTGCTGGCCGTTCTAATGACCATTGTGTCTTTGTGCCACGACCTCCTCATACGACATGAATCAGTGTTCCACCTCTTTCATAGTCAGTTGGTGCTGTCGTGCTGACGGTCTTCCACAGAGGTGAAAGAATCGAATGATAGTAGAGGGTCAGGTCGACGTTTGTTAGGCCCACGCCCTTCGCGTTAGCTCGTAATCACAAGGTAGGATTTAAGGATTCAAGAAAATCACTTGAAATAAAAAAATAATATAACCCATACCTCAAGAACGATGAATAATGCTCGCAATTGAGGAAGTGGGATGGCATTTGGCATCCTCACAACTAGCTTCCAATGACATCGCGCGATTGTCAATCTTCAGTTCGGGGTTTCGGTGTCGCTTCTCTCTGCTACCCATAATCGGCTCCGTCTTCCAAGGGTTTTGCATCTCTGTGCTTTGTCAGCACTTCGTTGCTTGGTGAAGCAATTTCAATACCCCTCCCCAATCTCCATATAAATAAGAGAGGGGCAGCGTAAGTAACGATGTTGAAAATCAATAGTCGCTCATTAATTAGAAATATTCCTAATTCCCCAATGTTATTAATACTTAGATTGAAGGGTCAAGCCATTTAATGTCTTGAAATAACGCTGGCTTCACACTCCACTTGTCCATTGGAGGATAAGAATGAAAATAAAATAATAAAATTATTATATTCTATTTCTTTCAAAAGTCACAAAACAAAAAAATTTCTCCAAACATACTGTAGTCAAAGTAAATTCTCCCTTAAGAAAATCATAATGCTGCGGATTAAACAGTACCCTTGGTTTTTTAATCCGAGCAATGGTTCAAAAGTTAGAAAACTCCGCTCACACATTTACAGAACGTACTCTACAAAAAAGTTCAGAAATTTATTCCGGAAACTCCAGGCCTAAGAATCATGCACCGTCAATTTTCACATACTCGTAATAATTATATATAATTAAATATATATACGGAAGATTCGGGTCTTTAAAATACATGTCATATATTTATAATTTAATGCCATCAAATAAACAACTCAATATAACATGCACACTAAGATAACCAGCTATGCAATTTTTTCCAAAAACACATGTATGGTAAGGCATAAATCATTATATAAAACAATGCATGGAATAAGGCCTAAACCAAAAATAATTTCATGTATCTAAACACATTTAAATAATGTAATTTCATTTTTCCAAGCTAATAATATCATCCAAACATAGAATTTAATTCAAGACAATCAATTTTAGTGTAATGTAATTCATAATGAACCAAGTAGCATACTTAAGGTATAAATCAAATAGCATGGCATACGCAATAAAATTGTAAAATGGGTTATAAGAATTCACCTGAGGAATTAATTCAAATAATGAAATAAAGAAAAAGTCATGTGATATGGTATAAAAATAAGTATTATCCAAGGGAAATCACAAGTATCAAAATCCTGAATAAAGGCATATTGAATTACACATAAGGAAAAACAATATGAATTAATCCTATGCGTTTCTAATAGGATATAACTCATATTTCATTATTCATCTCAACTAAAGTTTTTAAATTTAAGAAATTAAAATAAGGTACTCCACACACACCCAATATGGTTCCATTAAGAATACATGGGATTATAGGCCATTTAGGATTAGCACACCCAAAGGGGTGCTAAAGGTCAAGGAGAACACCCACAAATGGATTTCTCTTTAATATATTGTCAATACGAACATTCTGAAACCATTTCATTAATTTATTAAAAAATAAAAAGTGACGCTATAATAATTAGATGTGAGACACAATGGTGTGATATTTAAAAAGTGATGGGATGAGTAAGAAAGTCATAAACCCCATGCTCGACATCGTATCACTCAACTCATCCATTTTCATGTTCTAATTCATTCTAAAACAAATGATATCATGATATTTTTTAAATACAAAATAATAGGGTAAAAATAAATCACAATAAAATTATTCAACAGATATAATAGGTACATATCAATATATGGGTGAAGAAGGAAGAGATTACCATGATGATTTTGTAGCTTTTTAAGGTGTAGGAATCAGTGGTGAAATGAGGGAAATATGTCAAAACCCCGTGGAGGGGGGTGAAGAACACCACACAGAAATGGGGGAGGTGGAATCCACTAGAGGGAAGAAATATTGAATCAGGGTTATCATTTCATTTAGGATAGTTTGGGTATTTCACCCACATATGAGGGGTTTCAGGGTATCGATACATAGTTGGAAAAACTATGTGCTAACTATGTGGGACCTCACTACCCAAAAAATATAGGTGGATGTATGGTCTTGTACCTATAGTCACACAGTTGCAGATAAACTATGTGGACCTCTACACCCCACTATCTACAACTTGATGGATTAGGGTAACTATTTGGGCTGGGATGCATAGTTTACATTAACCGTGCGACCCCATCTAATTCATACCATTTCAAGAATTTGGGGTCGAAACGAGCCCCAAACACAATTGAAACCTCCTCAAACCTATTAGTAATATTTACTAGAGAAATTTTATGGAATTTAAAAAAAATGAAAAGGCCTCTACCTTTGGATAAAGTTGGGATATTACCTCTTGGTCGATATCTTGGTGTATCCTCACAATTGAAACTACCATATCAATCCTAATTTAGATATTTTGGCATACATTGAGAGAGAATCTGTGATATTCTAAGCTCAAAAAGGTCCACTTTTCTATACATAATATTCACTTCTTAGTTTATACTATCTTAGAGATAAAAGTATCAGTTAACCCATAGAATGTGAGAGTTGTAGTTTCATTGAAGCATCCTAGGAGCGTCATTGACATACAGAGATTCTTATGGCTAGTTAGATATTAAATGCGATTCATAAATAACTTCTCACATCTAGTAGATCCATTGACAAGTTTGACTAAGAAGGGTGTGATGATTTTATGGTCATGTAACTATTACACAATATTGTAGGATGTTAGTGTGAGATTGAATACAACATTGGTCTAGATTCTTCCAAAGCATGGACGAAGTTACCATGTGTATTGGGACACATTAGGTATCAGGCTTGGAGTAGTTTTAATTTAGTGGAATAGGTTCATGGTGTTCAGGTCATGACTACTAAGGCCATGTGGGAGGATTTACTCAACACATGGTCTCGATTTATCGGTAGTTATTTATATATTACTCTTTTGGAGACACTAATAATTGGTAGACCATGTTATTATGTACCTATACCAAAATATACTCATGTACATATTTACATGGTGTGATTTTAATTTTAGGTAGTGATGGTGGGTTGATAACCAACAATCATTTGACATTGAGCATTACAATATTATTAGAAAAGCCAATTTTTTTGTCAATTCACTAAGAATGGGGAATTAGATATAGGATGTTTAGGAGGACTGTAGTGAGTGTCACCTTATGGATTTTATCATTGAGATTTACATATTGGTCTAGGATATCAAAGGGATGCCTTTTCTTTCATCCTTAAATATTATATCTACCATATTGGATATAGTGAAGATAAGGAATCTATTATATCTTGAGGGACTAGATCTATGGAATAGTATGGTATGTGAGGAACCACCATCTGGTTGGATCCTAGGTGAGGAGGAGATTTTAAATATTAATGGTCACATTTGGGAACTAGTGGACATATATAAGGAGATAATGCGGGAGATTCATGCCTCAGTTGGGGAGGTGCATCCCTGTGTCCCCAATATGTACCATGACACGCGCCTAAAGTACCAGTGATTGAGGATGAAGTGAGATGTATCTATTTTTATAATGATATTTTCAACCTATCATCATGTTAAGGAGAAACATCAGTTACCATTTGGGCTTTTACAACAGTAAACTATTCCCAACATGACGATGGATGATGTCGCGATAGTTTTTATGACTGGTTTTCCAACATCACTTAAAGGTAGTGATGTTTTTTGGGTTTTTGTCGATTGGTTCGAAAAGGATTCTCTCAGTTCATGCGGATTAGGTAGACTGTCAGCAAATATGTTGTTGGGTGTTTTTATATCTGTGGGATAGTTTGACTTCATGAGGGCCTTATACTATCGTTTTAGATATGGTTTTCTTGTTTAGGTCACCTTTCTGTAAGATTATGTAGAAGGATTTCGTTACATAGGTACTTCTAAGAATGTCATACCACCTATAGACTGATGGCTAGTTAGAGAATGCAGTACCCATGCTTTAGGAAATGAACAAGTATGAATCCTAGATTTAGCAATCTCTTGGAAGAGGAATATTCACCTAGTTGAGTTCTCCTATAATAATATTTATCATTTGACTATATATATGGGACCCTATGTGTATTTGTATGGTAGGCCATGTCATTCACACCTATGTGGGATAAAGGTAGGTGAGGCAGTTTTCTGGGACCACATCTCTTGTAGGATACTTCTGAGTGGGTCTAGTTGATCCGAAAGTGGGTGGCTATTGCACACTCTCAATATAATTCATACACTAATTATGATAGAAGAAATTTAGTATTCACAATTGGAGTTCATTTTTTTATTTATCTCACAGAGGCAGGGACAGATGCAGATCATGAGATAGGGTATGGTTTCAATATATTATTTCTGGTCATTCATGATTCTAGATAGATTCGGGTCAGTACCCTATCGGCTATTGTTACCTCAAAGAAACTAGGCAGTTCATGACATCCTCCACCAATCTCAACTATGAAATTATCAATCACACTTGTATCACATTCTATTTCATGAGTAGTTGTAGTCACCGGTTGATACATCATTTGAGGAGAAACTTATTCATATCATTGAAAGGATCACAAAGGTTGTATCAGGCTGGTCAATTACTCATGTAATGGTTCTATGTAAAAACTATTTTTTACATAATGAGACTTAGGAGATGGTGGACGACGTATGTGTTGAGTGGATAGATATATTCTCAGACAAATCATGGCCACCACTGAGAAGGAAATTTTTCGAAGAATTTATTTAAGGGGTGATGATGTTAAGTTCATTGGTTAAGGTATGAGGTAAAAATCGTTTTATTTATTGTTTAAATGCTTTTTTATGGCCAAATGTGAATACTCTCAACGGTCATCGAGGAATGAGGGGTGTCTGGGGCATATTCGGATCCTGAATCCCGACATAATAGAAAACAAGGAAAAACTAAATGGTTATTAGAAATGGTGTGGGAAAGATCGCATGGTTACTCCTAGCCCTTCAAGGATTGGTAGTGGGGTGCTAGAGGTTTCTCCATTTGAGGAACCATGTGGATTGATGCACATGCCAATTTAGGGAACCAATAATTTTTTGCAGAGAAAACAATCACAGTTTACATATGGTTATTCAAATTATGTGAAGTGACCATGTGGGTGCCTCCCTAGAATAGCCGAGTGGACATAATTGGAACATTGTTTGGCCAACTGTGAGTCCAAATCACACAACCCTGATTTTTGGGGTAAAATGAAATTTTTTTAATAGACAATTATTTAAGATTAAAATCCTCTCCTTCTCATTCGTTGGGTAGCCTCTTCATATAGGGACACATCCTATGGAAATATTTTCTAACATTTGAGTATGTTTCTCTGAACAAAATTACAATCAAGCACCACTATTCTCTTTGGATCCATGCTGGTGAGTACCCCATTTCATTCATTTCATTCTTCATTAATCTTCAGATCGAAATATTATTTTGGTTCATGAAAATATTTCCTATTTCAAGATTCTTCATTCCTTCATCATATTTCATCTCATCATAGTCGAATAAGAATCTGATACTATATGATCACTCTAATCTAAAACTATGGTAGGAAGTCTATACTATTACCTTGAGGTTTGGTACCTTATAATGATTTTTCTTATTGTGACGCCCATAGGACTTTCTACTGGTGCACCGATTATTAATTTAATGATTGAATTGAATGAAATTGAACATGTTTGGATGCCAATTAGTCCATTTGAGATTTGTTGGTGGTTTTCCCCACACCCAAGGCCACCTAGGTGTTGTTCTATGTGAATTTATATTTCCTATGCTTTTGTTAAACCAGCCATGGGGTGAGTGTAGTGCTTTCCTATTTAGAGGAATTCCATAATGAACATAATTGAATTAAATTGTTTTTAAGAGAAATCTATCCTCCTTTTCATTGTTGTTTCCTGTGATTAAATGTTTTATATGAAATTTTTATATGACTGGGTAAACTCCAAGAATTTAATTATGATGAATTAATGAATGAGTGTGACGAATTGATGTGGTAGATAATTCCATGGTCGGTATAATTTGGATCATAAATCCATCATATGTTGTGGACAATTCTTCAATTTATCTTGATAGCGGTAGTGGAAACCTTGTAAAAAATTTCTCAATGGGTATTGATTCTATGGATTCCATGGGACCTTCCACCCCTTGGGTCTAGATTTTTTGGATTGCATTGGACATAGTCTATTGACGTGATCCTTGGATAACAATGCAAATCTAACCTAGTTTCCATTGATATGGTCCTAGGACTAGATGAGGATTCCTTGCTTAACTATATATTGGATCCAACCCCAAGGGGTATGAAAATATTTATTATAAAGAATGTTCATGGTTGAAATTGAATTTTTGATTATAGGTCTCAACCGTAGTTGTTATGAGATACAGGTTATATTCCATTTCCATGGTTTATTTGATATATTGAGTATATAGGGAGGTTGTGTTGTTTACTAACTTTTTCTTTACTGATTCCTTATTAAATTAGCTTCACACTTTTTTTGCAGTGAGCTTTGTATGGGTATATTGTATCACTTTTTTGGTTTACTTTTTTTATGGGTAAATTAAATTTCAAACAGCCATGCTTTTTATATTTTCACTCTACTTTAGCATATATTTCATATCTAGGATTTTTTATAGACACTATGGGTGGTGACATACAGGGATTGTATCTCACAGCCTATTCATGCCACTGTTGGGTACCTAGAAAGACTATATGGATACATGTATGAACCATGGGATTCTCCAATAGTTTTATTCTTTACCTTATTCCATGTTTATGAGTAGGGTAGTAGAGGACCAAGCTCAGGCTAGTGATGATATCTCAAGATAGTGGTATTTTGGACTTTTTTGTATTTTGATACATGTATTGTACTGAGGCATGTATACCTATTTTGGATACTTTAAAACACAAGAAATGATTATTATTGTATTTTATATTCCTTAAGGAATTGTTTATATATATAAATGTTTTTTATTATTGTTCTTCCTCTATGATAGGCTACTAGCCCTGAGGCCTTAGTTTCCCTTCCTTCCCCACAAACATTGTTGTCAGTAATTTCTCAATCGAACTGTATGATTGATACTATTAAGTTATTGTATTACAAGGGATCATATTATACACAGACAAAAAACCTACTCCCTCATTTCTAGATAGAAACCTCTCATTTTTAGAGAGATATGCTTGAGGCCATGTGACCAACCAGGCTTGGGGCACTGTAAATTGGAATCCGGGTCCAGGACAATACAAAAACACATTGGATATCTATATTTCGAATTTATAACCTCTAATGTAAGATAATGAACCATTTATATTCTTTTTGAATGACAAAAATGTTGGTGTAAATGATTCTTTTCATTATTCCATGTTTGTCATCCCCCCCACTTCTAAATGGAAACCCCGTCTCTTCCCCTCTTCACACATCAAAAAACATTTAACATAGAAAATCCCACTCAATATAAACTATTTACACCCTTTATAAAATGAAAGATCCCTTTTTATCAAAAATAAATCCTAGAAAGGATTTTGGTGAAAACCTAAATAACTTTTCAAAATTAGTGGTATCATTCTAAATTAAGCATTTCAATTTTGTTTCTTCTTCCACCACCTTCAATTTTTATTAAAACATAATTATATAATATCATAAGTATCTTAGTTATAACCATATGATATTAAATTATGTTTTTAACCTATATCAATATCCTCCCTCATAAAATTGGAAACAAAATAATCAATCGTGTGTTCAAAAGACTACAACCTCGCGAAGTGATGTAGCACATTTTACATCCCCAAAATACAGGGGAAGATATAATGAGGATTTTAACTAATTTATAATATTTTTTTTGATATTTTTATTCATCTATAATTATAGTATCACATATAGAATAATACTTTTTATATCTTTTAATTGTGACGTTGTTTCTCATCTGTACGACAAACATCCCCCTCACAAAGTGATATGATGTGTTTTTCCCATATCCATTACATTGAATCAAATAAGGATAAATTTAGTGAATATATTTTATATTTATGACATGATATTGATTATTTATATTTAATATATCACTAATTTACTTTTCCTTTCACATTTTAAGGAAATGAAAATATCACATGTGCATTGTTATAACCTACTATCTTCCTGAAGCGATGTGATCCATTACCCATATTCAATTTTGAATAATGATTAAAAATGTATATAATGAATAGAATTTTATTTATAAAATTACTATAATTATATAGATGTGTATATATATCATATTCAAAAGAATCATAACATTTATGACAAAACGCAGATGAAACAAATAAGCCAATTAACACCCAATATAATGAAAATAATGAAAGATCATTAAAAAATGGGTGATAAATTTTATAATAAGATAATATATGTCATTATAAATAAGAATACAATTATGTATTAAATTAATAATAATATTAATACCATATATTGTAGTTTAAATCATTTTAAACTAAATGAAATAATAAGGAAAGAGACATCATCTCAATTTCCCTTCATCGAGGCATATTATAATGCCATGCACCTAATATTTCTTATATGGTTTATATACTTCCCCTTTGACATTTAATATAATGATTCATTCATAATTCATGGTATATTATGTTTTTAATTTGAATTATATCATCTAAGGGTAGCTTACATGAAAACTATTAGGTGGAAATGAATTTTATCACTCAATTTATTTTCACTAAATTATATTACATCTTCCTTGTCTTAGAAATTCTATGATTATGTGTGTAATTAATTTTAACTATATTATGTTTTAATTTTCAAAAGTTTAATGTGTATTTAAAATTTATGTGCATAATTTATACATTTATTAATTAACAGTCAATGTTATGATATCTACAATGGTTTATTTTATAATATCATTCTAATCGGGATTGTTTATTCTTGAATTTAAATAGAAGAAAATAACACTATCATTGTAAAATAAAATAAACATTAACCATATTCTACTCTGTGTATTCATGATGTTTTCACATATTTTTACCATTTCTACACACTTTGTCAATCAAAATTATTAATTAACTGTTTTGTGTAACATCTGAATTCATTTCCCTCTTCAATTGAAAATCCATTTTCTTTCAAAACCATGTTTTCAAAAAATTCTTTCAAATTTTTTTCCACATTTTAAAAAATTTTATTAAATGAATTTTCACCCATGTTTGGCATTAAAAAACAAATCAAATGAATCCTGATGTATCTTTAAAAAAATACCCATTTTTATTTTATTGAAAATCCGAATGAAATCGATATTTTAACATTTATATCATGTACTAAATTTCATATCATCATTTCCAATGATATATTCACATTATTGTGATCATAGGACAATATCAATATTATTTATCATGTATATGTTTATTCTATAATCCATATATTATTTCAACAAAAATTTATCAATATTGAATTTTATTTAATTATTTATGGAAATATTGATAAATCTTTATTCTTTAATAAATATATATATTTGATTACAAGGAAGATTGATCATGAATTATATTAATTATTCAATATATGATTAATTATTTGGAAATGAAATAATGGTTGGGGCCCAAAAATATATAGCCCCTCGATGAATCGGTAGTCTCATGTGGGGAATAATTAAGCGAGAATTAAATGGGTTTCTATATGTAGTTTTAGATGTCCTTATGAAACATAATAACATTTTAGATATCATGATTCTTGAGATCATGTTGTCCAAAATTAAGAATTTCATTCACTAAGAATTTTGTTATAATTATCCATGCGATTTTTCACAATGATATTATCCCTGGATGTATTTAATTATCACTTATTGATAAAATGGAATGTGTTTTAAGAATTATACCATTTCATATTTTTTATTCATTATCTAATAATGATAGTCAATTTATTTATATTTCACGTTTGTTCAGTTTTTACCATTCCATATTGATTATTTCTTATCTATTCATGATTTTCATGGAATTTAGAAAGAATGTGTATTCTATTATTTACATTTATAGTGTGATTATTCCTTATCAAATAATTATAGTCATGTTATTAGTTAAATGGATTGTGTTTTTATATATTTTCATTCCCATATTGATTATTCACCATTTAATCATGATAGTTTCCATATTATGTAACACATATTAAGAATTTGAGCTAATAGTTTTTTTCCTTTCCTATGAATCCAGCATGTTTACTGTGAATGATATTAAAGAATATGCAAGAGGGAATAATTATATTGTATAATAATTTTTTTAGTAATTTTTGTATTCAAATATAATGTATGAATCAAGTATGTTACCATTTTACATATACTATAAAACTATTTTGTCCTTTAGGATGAAATTACTTGTATCTTTTACCAATTTAATATAGCATTATTTGGCTCTAGGTTACTGGGGTTTGGGTTGTTACAGTTAATATATCCCAAATCCTAAAAGACATTGTAATAATCTAGTACAAAAGTAATGTACTTATATTAACTTCATTAATGGTGATACAATTTTTAAGGTAGTCAAGAATGAATGTCCAACAAAAGTGTTCTTAATTTTCTTGATAATTCTCATCACTCATTATTTTCATTATCCATGCATATACATAATAGTCCATCTTAATGAATTTAAAATTTCCTACTATGTGGTTATCATATTTAGACTTACCACAACCATGATTATTTTCATTAAAATCATGGGGGAAATTTCCTACCATTCTATAAAATTAACATATTTTAGATATCATAAGACACTCATGAGGATTATTTTTATCACAAATATAAAATGTGGGTATTTTACAACTCTTTCCTTTATATTTATTTAATGGATGATTTCATTTAGTTCCCAAATTGATAGTTTTGATCATTATTGTTATAAATTATAAAAACTCCATCCCATCCTACACAGAACTCCATAAAACCTTCTCATTAATATTAAATTTTAAATAAGACAATACATTTTTGAAAAATTGTTTCAATCCTGAGTATATCTTGTTAATATTACTATTATAATCTATAATAACATTTCACCATACCAAACCAATCTATTAATGTTTATTTTATATATAGAAACCAATTCTTCCTACAATTTCTTCAATTAAATTTTTTTTTTCCATCCAATATTTATCAACCATAATGAAATAAATCACTTGTAAATGATACATAAATATTGATCAATCAATGGAATCAATATCACCTTTCACTATTTTATTTTTTTAATAATGACCACCACTGATCATCTCCCACATGGAAGCGATGTGTAGAAATAATTACATTTTATTTATTATAAAAACCCCAATCATTTCATATCTATTCCAATGGATTAATACACCAATTGATACCAAAATGTCTATAGTCAGCCTAATGTTATACGGTTTTGATTCATGAAATTATCCATAATATATATGTTCCACTATGAAGATTTGGTCCACTCTCTAACATGGGTACATCTATTAATAGCATGCATCAGTAGATATAACTTGTATAATAACTACTCTATTTAAATTCTAACCATTCTAGGTTACTTATTCAGAAGGCTATTATCGTCCTAAAACCTTCACACTTTATTAAAAACTTTACCCCTATAGAAAAAAATTCTTAAAAAGTCGTAAATTGGATGAAGAAACATAGAATCTCTCAGTGATTCCACAATATTGTAAAATCAATAGATTAAAATTTAATAATTTATTTTTTTAATAACATTATAACTTTTAAATTTGTCTTTAAATTTATCATATATCTATTATAACAAAAAAAATATTAATCACCACATAAGTAATATTTTAGTAATAGAAATCAATTTTATTATATTGAAATGATATTTTATGTTAAGTGTTTTAATAAATTATGAAAAACTATCACATATAAAATCATTCAATACAAATTAGAATCATCAACTCAATGGTAATTATTTCCAAAAGAACATTATTCTATAATTTAATCTTTTGTTTCATTCAAAACACATTATCTAAGTTTTATGATGAATATCCAAAATAGAAATATGGTTTTTAATATAATTTCCAATGCATACTTAATCCCATTAAAAGTTTTTAAAAAAATTATACGAAAACAAAAAATATCTATAAGGGATAAAAATGAAAGAAACTTGTTAGTCAATTTTGAATATAAAAAAATCCCATAAATAATTTAAAAATCAACGGAAATTACCAAATATTTTAATAAAACACTTCATAAGTAATAATAATGGGAAATTTACATTCATTGGGGTTTCATTTATTGTCATGAAATCTATGTAAATCATTACGATGAAAACCATACCCTTCACCCTTAAATGGATCAAAAAATTTCATAAAACATAAATTTGTTTTTTTACATTGTTGGATCAAAATATTTCTAAAAATAGATATTTATATAATTTTATAAATCATGTTTTGGTGTAGAGATTTAATGTTTACATAAATCTTAAAATAACTAAAACAATTAATCTTAAAAATTAAATAACTTACTCTTTTATTTCCAATATATAATACCTTAAGAAAAAATTCACAATGTAATGAATTAGAGGGATATATCACGGTCAGAAATTATCATTATAAATGTAAAATTACTATAACATAAATAAAACACATTGAATCTTACATTACCAACATCAAATATATAGTTCAACCTATATGAACACAACTTTTAGGATTCACATAAAAATAATGATGAAAATAATTCTTCCATTGAAATATGATAGGTTCATAGAAGAATAGAAAATTAGAATATTCATAGAAAAAATCATAAAACCTAGAGTAATATTTTAAATTAATATAATTCATGACTATTTTAAATATTTCACATGATTCATGAGATAAAAAAATATTCCTTTGTATATTTTTCAAAAACAACCCACATTGGAAATGGTAAAAATATAAATTTTTAAAACCAGTAAGGACAGTAAAATCTAGTTTAAAATGTATTTAAACTACCATTTTAGTATGATAATAACATTCTGAAATCATTTTATGATTTATGATAATGGAGGATAATCATTCATAAATAAAACATTAAATCATTTTATAAAATATTTTTACAAAAAAATCTTACATAGAGTCTATATCACCACATATTTTCATCAGATGTTGCATAATATGAATATATTATTTTTTACATATGTAAGATAATTTATCATATAATATTTTTATTATTATGTCTTCTATTTAATTTATTACAATTTATTATATAGTTACTAAATGAGTTAGGATCATGTGTGATGTTTTGAGGGTGTACGATTCATAATCCAAAAAAACATTGGTGTGTTGCGCATGGTCAAAGGATATAATAATACATCAAATTCATAATAACATAAATTAAATAATTATCATTTTTATATTTTAAATTAAATTTTTTAACGGTCTATCAATAAACAACATGAAATACAAATCACATCACATCATGTGTGTGATAGTCCACACGTACACATGAATGGTGATACAATTTTCAATTGATGGATGGGTAAGGATTTAAGTAAAATGTTATCATTTTTAATTTATAAGTGTTTCATTAAAATCATCTAAATCCATTAATTCTATTATAATAACCAATCATGTGAGTTAGTTATGGAAAATAAAACATGTAACATCGTGGATGAGGCAGTCCACTCATACAAATGAGCAATTTTTTCATTTATCATATGATTGAAAATGACATAAAAAGGTTTCTCCATAAATATAAAAACATATTAGTATATTATAGATTTCTATTTTATGTATCATCATGATTAGTTTTTTTATGGAGTTAAAAAATAAATAATCATGAAAGGAGATGATTAACAATTATACTTCATATTTTTAAAACCAACTCTGGATTAATCATTAAGAATTCTATGCTAGACTTTTGGAATTAAAAATATCTATATAAAAATATTAGGGATGTTGGTAATGTATTTAATAATATATAATTCAATCTAAATGTCTCCATGTATGTGAATAAGAGAAGTGTGGGGGTGACCTTTTTATGTGATTAGAGGGAGTATCTTTTAATCAATATAAAATTTCATATATTATAAATGTTAAACTCATAGCAGTGTTTTGAAAACTATATATTTTTTTCAATGGTGAGATAGTTGTAAATTTTATTATCTAATAAGATCAAATATAATATTTTTTTAACTGATCGCAATGTTTTTATTTTAATCAAATCATTTTTTTTCATTTACGAGGTGACAACAATTTATAATGATTACAATTTATTATGACTACAAATGAAATTAAAATATTGAAAAATTTGATGTTCAGAATTCTAAAAATTATATCTGTCATACAAAATTTAATATTTATAAGTTGAATAACTTAATATTAACATAATATTGAAAAATTAATTGAAATGTTTTTTCGATAAATATATTTTTCAGTTTACAAATAAATTTCTACCAAAATTAATTATAATTTAGATTAATATATAATTAATTACATTATAATTAGTTAAAAATAAATAATTTTACTTTTAAAAAATTTAATATAGAATGGAAATATTTATATACTCTAAAATAAGTGATATTTTTTTATTGAAATCAATATCTTTTTTTATCTTCACCAAAAAATAAACATTTTTAGAAAATAAAAAAAACTAAGCATAATATATTTTTTATATATTGAAATCAAAAAGTATTCCCAGTTTATTAAAATAATTTTCCAATAATTATGAATTTAACTTTTAAATAATACAAAAAAATACATCTAAAATACTTTAGTTAGAATAAATCTATTCATTTTTCAATTTAAAATATAATATATTATTATTATAATAAATGTGAATCAATAAAATATAATAATGAATAATAATATGTCATCATTGTGATTTATTTTTTAATATTACATTAGTTATCAAAATCATCAACCATATTCCCCGCCAAATATAAGTGAGAGTCCACGTATTGTCTACTATTAATGTATCCAATACATTCTATCCACTACATGTAAAAGGTCCAAAACACCATAATTTCATTGATTTTAACAAAATTAACAATAGATAGAGAGTCACATTCATGGAAGATATTATTATATCCAAACATCTTTTCATAATTTACAGACTATAGAATTCCCCAAATATGATACTTGATGGAAACATCGTTAACAAGATATTTCATGAAGGGGACATGACAATGTCGTTATGGGTTCTAATAGTAACACCAAACAAAAAATGTCATGGAGTGCCTTGGGATATTCCCTTAATATTAAAATTTACAGATAAGGGCCAATAAGGGGCCTATCTAATAAACATAGCCTAGATTGTATTAATTGGAATACAAGGAATCCTAAACAATCCAATTGGATTAGGTATTGTATTGATTTGTACATGTTGTCTATGATAATCTTGTATATCGTCCATATATACTTCATGATTTGGAAAATTACATCAAGTGGGTCGGATATAATTTCATCAAATATACAACCATTTCATATATTCCATATATGAATAATACATGAAGTAAGAACCAAATAGATAATATCTATAAGCTTATTACTCAGCCCCATTCATAGATAGATGTTATTGATGTTAGTAAAACCACAATAAATATCTATATCAAGGTGAAATAAATATAACATGTTCCTCTAAATAAATATTATATACTCACAATAATGAGATATATTCTATAAAAACTCATTATTATTATAAAATAAGAATCATGTTAATGAAATCTGAATGCCCAATCCTTTACACTATAATCTATAAGAATACCATTATTCCTATTCATTTAAATTAATAGCATAATAGAAGGGTGGATATATAGATTCATGGAGATTCATCTCCATCTAAGAGTTCTAAAATCTATGTTATATAAGAACTTATAGTATATAATGAAATTAAGAATATGAAAATATACTCGATAGAAAATGAAATTTCCCTCTATGAGTAACAATATGGTGAGGAACAACTACATTAAATTTACTAGTATATGGGGAATTCGTTAAGACAAGGAATGATTAACCTATTCATGAATATGTAGTAAAGAAAAAGGGGAATAGATTTTCATTTAATTATTTTTCATTTATTGATGAAAAATAAATAATTCTATTTGTGGTGGATGTTGAGAAGTTCTTAGAAGAAGTTATAGATGAGTGTTAGTGGATGTAGTAACAATTTCATTACCATATTTTATGTGATTTTGAGATAATGGAAGAAAGCTAACCATGGATTGAAAATAATTATTTTTTTATAAGAAGTTCTTATATTTTCAAACTGAGTACGAATGGAGGATCCATATATAGACAAGGGATGTATTCAATAGTGATCTTGTACTGGACCTAGATTTAGTCATGTTTTCGATAAATATACGGTCATGTTGTTTTTCTAGAGTCATTTGTATAGCCGATAAAATTTTCCCATTAAAACATTCAATTTTTTTATTTATTTAATATAAACATAGTCCCATGGTTGATCAAGAGTATGAACAATTGACACAGTGGGTATTATTTTTCATCTAGTTAATACAATTACTGTAGTCACATATGGTATCTTAACTTGGTAATAGATACCCGTGGTTTTTCATCTCATTGTGATATAAATAAATATTTATTTATTATAACATATTCCCTAATCATTTAATATTTTTGATAATTTATAATTAAAAAATTAGAATATCTAAATTCTAATTCCCAAATAGATTTCCACTGGTTATTTGTTTCATCCATATTAAAATGACTAAGACATACCAAATTTACTACGATTCTTAACTGATATGGTTCTTAGTAATCATATAATCAATGATAATAAATATTACCATACTCTATTATATTATGACTCAGGAGAGAATAATGAAAAGGAAATTTTTAGGATTTTCATAGGATTTAAATAATGTTTCAAACAATGTATATCATGCATCCATTCATATATTTATATGAAACATTATTAAAAATTGATTCTCATGGAGAGATGTGGAAGGCCATAATAATAATTGATATTATATTATTCATACATGGTGAATTTAATGTCATGGAATATCATCAAAAAATGAACATTATGTTTAATTTGTTTGATGTGGAATAATGCCATGGATTTTTGGTAGTTTTTATTCAATGATATTTAATCAATTGTGAAGTAAACAAGTAAGAGTATTTGAATTAAATGACCTCATTCATCATGATTTTTTAACATAAAATTATCGTAATTGTAATTCAAAATTTGGAAGAATGATCTATATGTAATTAAAAATGGAATATTAATCACAATAATTATTATGTGAATATATATTAATTTAAAGATAAATGAAGTTTATATAAACCATTTTATGATTAAACAAAATGGAAAATATTGTTATTATGTTTTCATTATGGAAATAGAGAGAGTGTGTGAGAGAGGAGAAGCTGAGGAAATGATTATTCATTGAATGTTCTTATTATTGATAGTGATGTAGTAAGTCTATGATTTTTTCTTAGGATGTATTTGGTTTTTTATTTTATTATAATAATAATTCAATACATTTTACAACTATATAATTCATTACTATATGTTGATTAATCTATTTCTACATAAACAAATTGTTTTCATTATAAAGTGTGGGATCCATTTTTGTGTATGATGCACAAAATAATATTTTGGAGAAATAAAAATGTGAGTTTTAAGGTCATATCACAACTGTATCACTTATATGATTATTATCATAAGTATTTTTATCCTATATGAATCTATAAAATAATATGGACTATAATTATCAAATTGAGTGAAAATATTATGAATCATATTTCTTCACTTTTCGTTTTCTGAATTTGGTTGTGTGAGAAGTAAAAATCCACATATTTTAACATGTTGAAAATATTTTATGAATCAAATATACAATAATTCATATCATAGATTCACCTCTCCCCCTCTCAATGTTCTTTCATAGATCCTATAGTAGTTCTTTGTGTTACATCATATCTAGGTTCCCTCCATTTTTTGTTTTCGTTTTAAATTATATCTCAATATGAATATTTATTAAGGGTTTTCAATTATAAACTATTAATTATTTTAATTTAGTGAAAAATATGTTCATTCGTACACTTTAAAGAAAATTCTATCGAATTTGGATGAATAATATTCTTTATGTCCTATTTTTTATTAGTTATGGTGTTTTACTAGTAATAGCGGAGAGGTTTAGCCCCAAATAAAAATGATCTATGAGGAAAATATGAAATAAGATGAATTTTGAGAATGGGGTTTGTGATATGAATTTAATATTATATTGTATTTTAGTGAAAGGATTTATAATAGTCTGTGAAATAAATATTGGATAATATCTTTGATAGATATAAAAATATCTATGAAGGAAATACAAAAGTGAAGCATTGTATATTTCTGCTTTATTGATGTATAAATGATGATTCCTAGAAAAATTATGGTGAGGAAATTTGTTGAATCTTTTCACGGTTAAATTTGTTTGTGACTAATCATTGGTTATAGTGAAAAAATAAAGGATTAATTTATTTTTGACACAAATTTACAAAACATACCAGAGGAGTTTGATGCAAATTTTAAATCATTGGAATAGTAATATCAAGATGGTATTCCTCTTAAAAAAATGCATAATATTTTAATATCTCATAAAATTAAAAAGGAAATAATTTAAAGAATAATGGTAATAATGAAAACGAAATAACTTTTAAATTGTATATATCAATAAATGTTTAGGATTAACATTTCTATTGAAATATATTCAAATTGTTCTAATTTTATAGATGTATAGAGAATATTTAATTTAACATGAAATTAGTGCACTATTCATAACAAAATTGGTTTATCTAAATGAAAGGATAAGTGTTTCTTGGATATTGCTCTGAAAATTTATTTCATACTCTATAATATTTTTTATTTAGAGAAAATTTATTAGTATGGTGGTTTATCTTCAAAATTCATGTTTTCTAAATAAAAAAATTGATATTTCCCCTAATGGGATGTATTATAAAAAATATCCATGTTTGAAGAAACAATGGGTTATTAGTAGCTCTTATATCATAAAATAAAAAGGTGAAATATAAATTAATTTATTATAAGAGGTAAAACTGTTTTTTTGTTATCCCTCAAATGATAGGGGATGTCATTCTTTTAATAAGAGGACTAAAATAATTTTTGAAACATTAAATTAAAAGATCTAATAATATGGAATGAAAATAAATTTTGATAATGGTGTAGTTTCAAGAATAGATTTTGATAATTCTTTTGAATAAGATGAAAAAAGTCTAGATAAATATATAAGGGTTAATTATATATAACATTTAAATAAAGAATCAACCATTTCAGGGAATGATATAAAATATAAATAATCTAATCTAAGATTGATATGAAATTTACTCATTTAAATCATCATTGTGTTCCTAGAAAATAGGTACAATATAAGAGAACTATGAGTACAATAGATCATACCCAAATATTTTCTCATGTTTAACCTATAGATGTTGTTCTAGTGAATAATTAATATGGATGGGTTGATGTTATTAATGAATAAAAAAACAAATATAGAATAAATATACTAGAGATTTTATCAACAACCATATAGAAAATAATTTCATTATGATAAATTGGATGTTAATAAAATTGAATGAAAAATAATAAGTTGTAAGAAATAAATACATGCTTTTGTGTCACTGTTATTCTTATGTTTAAAGAGTGGATACTGATCATAACATTTTTCGAGATAGAAGGCATGAAATAATAAAACTCATTCTTCTGTTACTTTTTAAGGATAGTTATAGATATTTCAAATTGATTACATATTTTATTTCCTCAATGAAGAATTATATGAAATTTAATATATCGACAAACTAATCTTTTTCATGGTTTTTAAACATGGTAATTGTGTTTTAGGAAATAATTAGGATCTATAAGTGTTGATATAAGCCCTAAGATATATGTATTAAACATTGAAAAAATGTTTTTTGGTATTTAAAATCAGATTGGAAATAATGGATTTTTTTTTAAATTAATGATAATAATGTGGAATATCATAATGTTATTGTATATGTAGATGATATCATATTTTTCGTAAATAATGATGAAATGAATGACATGTTTCTCAATAGGATTGAGGTTTTATTAGAAATATTTATTCTCATAGTTATGATATTATTTTTTGGGAAATAACATTGTAATAATATAGTTATTTTTAATAGTCAATCAATTTAATTTTTTAAATATATTCCATAATTATATTATTTTTAAAATAAATTCATTATAAGAATGATAGGTTATTTTTCATTCAAACAGGGAATATTGTTTTAATAATAAATTTCATTTCCTATATTACAATTTTTTATTCAAATTTATAACTTATGAACTATATAATTTTAATTTTTCAAAAGGAACATCATTTTGGAAATCATCATATGAAAATAATTTTTTAGTGAAATTTACATATTTGTATAAAAATATTGATTATTGAATGAATAGTTAATAGTTCTTTTTTTGTGAAACTATCATGTCATTCAATTATATAATTTAATTTAAATTTAACATTTAATAACAAGATAAGATAAATCTACTTTAATTAGATATAATATGTATAATTACATAAGAATAATTATTATACCTTATTTTGGTATAAGTCCTTTTTTATGTACAAAAATATAATTCTTGAAAAAATTCTTTTCATTGAATTTTATGTTTTAATTTTTATTTAATTTATTACAATTATTGAGATATAATGATGAAAAATGTAGTATATATTTATAATTATGTGGTAATTTTTTTAAATAGGTAACTTTTATTTCTAGTAGTTTTGAATAGTAACCAAAGTAAATATTTTTCACTTAGGGAATGGTAAATTAGGTAATGTAGGAGAAAAATAAATCGATTTGACTTAAAAATAATATTAAAAAATTTCATTATATTATTTTTTATGTCTTTTTTTCAACCATGATGATTAATAGTTTAAAATTTTGGCATATTATTGCAACATTCGTTTGATAATTACTATACAAAAATTTTAAATAGTGAAGAAAAATTAATGTCACTCTATTTGATTTAATATATCACTTTTTTTAATATGGACAAAAAGAGTATATTATTGGTTCTAAAATTTTATTTTATATATTGATATATTTTTTATGGTAATTTATTTTTAATGTTTAGCTATAAAATAATCCCCATAAATTTTTACATAATTCCAACAAAGTGCTAGTGAAGGTAGTGGAAAAATCATGTAAATGATTTCAAAAACACTAAAAATAATACAGTATTGGTCAGTTAAAGTATCCAATGAATTTTATAGATAGATATAACTTTTTGGGAATATTTCAATTGTTTATATTCAAATTAAATTGTTATCATTATGTATTTAATGTAAAATTATATGAATAATTCCAAAATAGTAATTAATTACTTATTATAATAAAACAAATTATTGAAATATTTAAAGGTAATAAAATAATAAATTAGAAAATGTCAATGAGATATGATTTATAATTTCTATTAGTTAAAATTTACCTTCCAATATTATTTTTATAAATACTTTATTGGCTCCTATATTATCAAAAACAATGTTATTGTAGTAGTTGTTAAATGGGTTAACAAGGAGTTAAAACATAGAAATAAGGCTGAATACATTACTTCATCATGTTAAAATTATATAGACTTAAATTATTTTTAATAATTCTCATAAAATAATCTATCTATATAAATTCAATTACAATTTTCAATGAAATAGAATTTATTATAATTTAATACTTTATGAAATTCCAAGAGTTTCATTCCCCTCACTTAAATAGAGATCCTCCTTTTCGTTGTTCCTTAAATTTTGAGAACTATACTTCAAAAAATACCTTATAAAATCCATTTGAATCATTCCTCTCTATGACATAGAGTCCTAGTTTCATAAAAAGTGAATCCTAAATGGCTAAAGGTGTCAACCAAAAGTCTTTTTATGAAGAACAGGTAGGAGACTCAAATTTTCATTCATTTTTCTTCATTTACAAAATTATAATAATACTAAACCATAATGAAATAATAACATCATTTTATCCTAAATAATAAATTTTTTTATGACTACGTTACAACCAATTTTCATCTCTCTCCCAAAAAAATGGGTAACAAAAACATTATTTGTGTTTATGTGTGGACTACCATCTATGTGAAGTGATGTGTTTCATATTTTATAATCTACTAAATAATATTGTTATAATTATGGATTTAATGTATATATACAATAATAATGGAATATTCATTACTATAAAAATATACAATAAAACATGATTTCATTCCAACAGTTTCATGGAAAAATTGAAATTTTACTCTTTCTTACATACTACCTATAATCTCTATGAATATAACATAAAACAAATTCATAACTACAATAAATATTTTGATTTAAAAGTTAAAATAATGAATTTTTTTTAATTAATTCATTAATATTATTCTACATAGAATGTAATAATTACCACATTGTCCACATTCATCCTACCAATGTCATTTTGAATAATATTAGGAAAATATCATAAAAAATTAGGACATTAATTTAATTTATTAAGTAATTGTAAATAAAATGGAAATAAATAATGTAAGAGGAATAATAACCCTTAATTTATTTATTAAAAATTTAATAATTTATCGTTAGTATAATATTATGTAAGACAATATTTTTTTGTGATGATTTAGACGTGAGTTATGGAACACTTTATCTTAAAAACTTGATTAAATTTTTATGTATTTTTTTTAATGATTTTCTTACATGTATATATTCGTAATATTATATTATTAATATAGTTATATTAAAATATAAGAATTATATATAACATTTTATGTCTCGTTTTACATTCATTCAATGGTTTTCAAATGGAATCTTTTTTACATATATTATACAGAATGTTTTGACCTTCTTTACAAAAGGGAAAAGTAATGTTAAATTTTAACATACATCATAATATATTGTATCCATAACAATTACTATTTTATTTTTGGATTCCATTATATGGTTCAATGTATTATTTAATGAAAAATAATACTCTCATTTTTTCTTGTAATTTATGCTTTGAAAATTGGGTTTAAAAGAAAGTAAAATATGAAAATGTGAATATGTTTTCCTTTTAGGTTCAAAAATATATTTTTAGGATTTTGATTAGGGAAAATTAATATTTTATCTCTTTTATTCAAATTATGGTACCTAGAAATTTTTTATTATTCTTATTTATCATGATATTGTTCATGATGATGGGTGGTCACGATATAACATTCCAAGGAATTAGGTAATGATTATGTTCCTCATAATATTATGTTTGAAGTTGAAAAAATTATATATTAAAATTGTAAGTTTTCATATTAGGGTTATATGATAAGGCCCTTCTAAGGTACCATTGTAGATTTTCTATTCATGCTAATGAGTTTTCATGGAAATAATTTTATTTCAAAAGCTTTTCTAAGGGCATTTTTTAGGGAATTTTTATGTCCATTTAGGATTGTTGGTATTTTTATGAAAAAACGTTTTATCAGTTCAACTATTTTTTATAAAACCCTCATGATTATTATTTTGAAATTATGTGGTATAAAAAATGGAAATAAATTGGGTAGTAAATAATATTTAATAAATAATTATTTTTTGAGATAAATGTTTATTTTATAAAGTAATGCTCTCTTTTATGATATCATGGTTTCAAAAAGGATGAAATCGATAATTTCATCATTCTTATATGTCCCTTACTATGATGTTTTTTTCTCATATAATATTTTATATTTTATTAACAATGTTTATTTATGGTAAAGAACAATGATGTTTTCATGTTAAAAATCATGGAAATTTTTCTTCTAATGTAATCATGATTCATTATAAATGTATTATATTGTTAAAATATATAAAATGAGTGGTAATTTCAACTTCATATTAAATATTATTGTTATTTAATATTTATATAATAATAAACTAAAACTCTAAATATAAAAAATCATAAAGATTAATGAATGTGAATTCATTTCTAATGATTCAATTTACAAATTGTTTATTGATGAGTCATTATATTTTGAATTATAGGAGGTTTTATGTAATTTTAGATTTTAAGATAATTAATTTTAGTACCCTTAATATATTATAATTAATGGTTTTTGCTAATATATCATTTAAAGATTACTATGTAACATCTTTTAAACAATGTCTATTCAGAATGGGTTTCTATAGAGTAAAAAAGGGAAGAGTGTGTAGAAACCCACTAAGAGGACAATATCTTCTCAAATAAAAAACCTATAATGGATTTAATTAGATAATAGTATTTTATTTTATATCATGGATAATTTGACACATTTTATAAATGTCCATGGTATCTATTCAAGAGAGAAACCACATTCACAAAAAAGAAAATACCAATAGTGGATCATTTTATGAAATAAAACCCTTTAGTATTATGTAGATCATATGACCCTATGATAACTTTTAGTTGGGGTTATTTTTTCATACTATTTTAGGGTGGTATCAAATATGATAGATTCATGAATCAAAAAACACTCAATAGTTACTTCATTGATGATATCGACTTTAATTGTAATGGTAGGTGATCACCGAGAATTGTTCTAACGACGCCTAAAGACTAACATTGGTCGAGACGATGTCAGGTCAGGATCATTTCACCCATTAGGGAGGAATTATTTCTTACTCTTGAAAAATATTATAGATTTAGTTTATATTCATGAAATCATTATAAACCCTAATACGATGTTGGTATAACTTCACATCTACAACCAGTCAAATATACCTATATGAGTATCAATCAATATGTTTAAATTTATTTTCATCAATGGAACCATATTTTTGTATATGAGATTCTATATTGAGAGATCCATCTCTATGTATTATATGTTCTCAATATATTCCTGTTATTTACATTTTAATTCATTATTATACATAATTATAATTTATTTCCCCATAATTGGGAACCCTATAATTTAATATCCTCCCAGGAGGAAGTGTAGTTTAAATTTCGATATCAGTCCCATGAGAGGTATAGTGACCCTAATTTTCTTATATTACTATTAAATCATTTATGTGATAAAAAACATAAAATAATATCATTCCCAAGATTTTATGGTTTACTTTCCTAAGAAAACTATGAACACACACAACATTTATGCAGTAAAACCAAAATATTAATTTCGTTCTTTATTTTCTAGCTTCTAATTAGTCCTTGAATTCTCCTCCTGAGAGCCTTGTCAAGGAACCTACGCATTGTATTTTTATGTTACAAGGAGATCCATGAAATGGGGGAGAGTCTTTTGGAAGAGTATTGTGTACAAAAAGGAATAGGCTCAAGGCATGAGAGGTGTGATGATAAGTGGGGGTGAGAGGTGGTATTTATAGTGGAGGAGAGGGGTGTCTTCTCATTATTATATTCATTAGTTTATTATTTTTCCTCATGACTATGAATATATTGAGAATTATCTCTAAATATATTAAAATAAAGATGTATTGTTCAAGATTTTGGGCTTACATCAGCATTACATCGCCTATAAATCCATAATTCACGTTTTTAGCTGTTATTGTAAATTATCAAATTTATTATTCATAATAAAATGTAGGTATTTTATAAAAAAAATTAAAATTAACCATAACTATTTTCCATGGTGAATAATTATTAAATGAACTCCTTTTTAGGAAAATAATTTTCTACATATGAGAAATATCATTTTTAATTAAAATAATCATTTTCTTGGGAAATACATATTTTAGAATTATAACTAATTTTATAACACATTAAACATTTACTTAAGGTATCATAATATTATCTGAAAATCATATAGAATCAAAATATTAATTAGTGAATATATTTATTGAAAAAAAACTTCTTTTAAATTATTAAATTAATACTAAAATTGTAGATAAATATTTACGGATTACAAAAATACCAACACTTATTTAAATTTTTTTAAAACATTTATTTACATAGACTATGATATAATTATAAAATGCGTTCATTTATAAGATACCTAAATTTTATTTATACTTTCATGTGTGAGCTTAATATTCATTTTCTCAGTTTACTAATCATAAGGGTCACAAGCTAATCCTAAGACCATGATACTATTTCATCAGTATTGGATCCTTAACTTCTAGAAATACTTCTTAATTCACTTATTATTAATTTATAATTTTTTCATTGTGGTCTATAAGTTATTTTCTGTGATTTCTACATTATGAAATTAATATATAAATAGAGAAGTTATGTTGATAAATGTTTTGGTCATTAATTTCGTCCCCCCATTTGAAATTTCACCGTCGAAATTTTCTATTATATAATTAAGTGACGGTACTTCTCCTTCATCACATCTTGTAGTTCCCAAGTAGGTTCTTAATACTTATAGATCCTCCAAAACACTTTGAAAAGTTTTGATGGTTTGTTGTGTAGAACCTTATCTCTCTGGTCCATAATCATTTCTGGTAACTCATCATAACAGAGATCATCTTCCACCTATACCACCTCTGAGTTTAGTACATGTGAGAGATCTTATATGTAATTCTTCAAGAGGGATACGTGAAACACATCATGAACCTGAGATATATTTGGTGGAAGTTTAAGATGATAGTCCATGGATCATGTGGGATCATAGATGTAAAATTATCTAATGTATTTTAGGATTATCATCCCTTTCCTTCAAAACCGTATGAAACTATTTTATGATGATATTCGAAGGGAAGATTTATCTCCAACGCATAAATATATATCACATAGATGGTTTTTATCTTACCACTTTTGCTGACTCTAATCAATTTTGATATGTTTTTGTATGGATTGAAACTTCCCTGTCACCTCTTGTAAAAGATTAGTCCAAGTAACTTTCATTCACAAACATCATCCTAATAGGTTGGATATCTACATCACATTACATATAGAGAATCATATGGATCTATCTGAATACTCAAGATATATAGTGACCCAGACTTAACATACATGGATATTACATCACTTTAGATGAATATTCTATACATTACAAAAATATATGCCTGAGGACTGTAATTGTTTAGTGTTTTTTAAAACCTAGAAACAATACCATCTATCTTGGTGAAATATTTTCAATATCTCCCATAAATATATCCCCCTTTAGTACTTCCACTTGAATCCTTTATTCATAACTCAGAGAAAGTAAACATAAGAAAGGGATGAGCTCGAATGCTCAGTAAGGGTAAAAAATGGATACATCGAATCATTATCTTGGGAATAAGGGTATGAGAACTTTATCATGAAAATAGAAGAACATATCATGCATATAAAATATAAAATACATGAATCATGGAATAAGTATTGACAGTTAATAATACATGAATCAATAATAAGTAAAGGACATATGCCATGAAAGCATAACATAGAAGACATACATGCAATTGTGGAAAACACATAATAATTTAATGATTTCCATTGTAGCCAAGGCATCACTTTCAAGACCATCTTAGCAGTCATGGTTAATTCCCATGGAAAACTTACTAACAGGAGTTCGATCCTCATACCATCATAGTAGTCATGGTTCACACCAATTTCATTCATAGTAGTCATGGTTCACTCCAATTGAAATCATAGTAGTCAAGGTTCATTACCAAGAACATCTTAGTGGCTTGAGTTCACTCCATATAAAATCTTAGAAGTCATGGTTCACTCCCATATCCATCTTAGTAGTCAAGGTTCATTACCAAGACTATGTTAGAAGAATGATTTTACTCCTCATACCATCTTAGTCTATCTCATGAGATATATGACTTTAACCAATGCATTTGAGGGAGATATAAGTCCCACCCAACACATAATGAAATCATTCATAAATGTTTCACAAGATCATAAATAAATATATCATAACCCATGAAATGAAATGGGTTCCATAAAAATTTAAACGTATCATAACATATGGAAGGAGATAGGTTTCATAATCATTTCATCATAAACATGACTTGTG
The DNA here is from genome assembly GCA_963277665.1 of Viscum album. Lineage (NCBI taxonomy): Eukaryota > Viridiplantae > Streptophyta > Magnoliopsida > Santalales > Viscaceae > Viscum > Viscum album. Next base: position 1,831,477,414 of record OY728165.1, read on the forward strand.
AAAATTAGTGGTTTTCAAAAACATCAATCCATCAAAACATAAACCATTAAGAGAAATAATATGAATTGTATTCTTGAACAATAACAATGTATGTCATTATAGGCCATGAAGGATTTTAAAAGATCACTTGGAACATAAATTTTCCTTAAAAGTTAATTTTTAAAACATTTTCATAACCCTTTTCATTAAAACTACTTTGGAAACATATAAAGGAATCATGAAAATATTTTAAAAATATCTTGTGGAAAATATCCTTTCTGTGTAGAAATAGTTATATCTTCTAAAAATCCCATTACATTTTAAAAGAATGAATTTTATTTGAAAATTACCTTTTAATCTTGTAGAGTAATCATTATAGTAAAAATATATCCTTAAATTTTACAAGTCCTTTTCTTCGGTATAAGTTAAATAAATATTATTCTCGTACTTTTTCTGGAAATGTCAAAAAGTACATTGTTTGAAAAATGAAAGAATGATTCCTTTCAAATCATGTATTAAGAATTTAAAAAATAGTAGAAATGAATTTAAAAACCCATAGTAGAAGAATAATACATTTTATAAAAACATTTTATGAAAACATGGACAAGGAAGGTAAATATTACCCATTGGAGACTTAAAACGAAACAATCTGAGACATGGAAGAGATTGTGAAATCAATACTAATCACAATATAATCGATATAATTGTAAGCCCAATGTTAGAAATAAAATTATATGAATATGGAAATATCATAAACTTCTATATAATACCCATAAAATACATTCATTGGATGTAAATAAACCATGTAGACGAAACAAGTAGTGTGTGGGGGATGTGTCTCACAGAAATAAAGGTGAGACAAAAATAAATTCTTACCTTGTGCCTTGATTCTCTATGTACTTGAACAAGATTCTTGTATAATAAATATAAGTTTATTATAAATATTTTATAGAAGAATATTCTAATATCTAATATCACATGTATTTTGATTACGACCTTATATTACCTACATGGTAATGAACTTATGTTAAGGTTTCACTTCGGGTAATATTCTATTTGTTCTTCGCATGTGTCTTAATTTGTTATATCGTTGGTCTTTCTACTTATATCATGATTCCAAAATGTAAATAAAGATATAAATATAATTTATATCTAGTATATTAATATTACTTTAATATATATGATAACGAAGTATGAAATGTTAAACACCATTCCTGGTGATGGTAAGTTGTACGTACGCATGAATGTTCCCTCCGTTTTAATTACCATATTCAAAGAAAGTATATAATTGATAGAAAAACACATGAAAATTGATATAAATATATATATATATATATATATATATTTAATTAAGTATCATGATTATATCATATAAATAATATACGTTCATTAACCCCATCCTCAACACATCCCATGTGGATGTGAACGAATCGCATCACTTTGAGCGGGCAGTGGTCCACACTTCCTCAAACAACACTATCGTATTAAAAACAAATCCAAATTAAAAAGTTATTTGTTGTATAAATGAATAAATAATATTAAAGAAATAATAAATATTATATATTACATATATAAATATAGTTCCCATCATAATTTCCACCATGGTTGGTGGGAAATAAAAAATGAACAATTATCGTTACGTGAGGGAGTCGTTCATCGTCCATAGAAACAGTATGTTCAATATACATTAGATCGAGGTGTGTGTATGTTTAGTTCAAACCATTATAATTAAAACATCATATTATATTGATTATACAAGCATTTTCATAAAATAATGATGTAAATGGAGTGTACGGTGTGTAGAAGTAAAATAAAGGAAAGGTGCTTGAGAGAAGATGTTACCTCTAAATTGGGTAACCCCTTTTGGTTTGTGAAAAACGGATTCCTTGAGTTTTATTTTTCCCAGGTTATGGGTTTTAAGAGGTAGGGAGAGATGTTGGGAGATTATTTGAGCAGAGTTTGGGAAAGAAAGGGTGTCCTGAGGGATCTGATTAAGTGGGTAAAGGTGGTGGCCTTTTATAACCGATGTGAGGGGCACTTTAGGACAATAATGAAATATTAATTTATTATAAATGGTTTTCACTTTCTAATGGCTAAAAATTAATTTATTTAGAGGATAAGATGAGGATGGGTCTCAATCCATTAAACCAATATGTTTTAGAAATTATTAGGCCATAAAATTAACCTTGTCTTTTAAATTTAACCCTTAGTTAAATAGTTTAACTTGTACCATGTATTTTTGTATTTTTACACTACATTGTTAATATAGTTACTATAAAATTACAATAGAAGCTAAAGTGGATAATTTATGAAAATTTTATCATAATGAAAGTAATTTATAAAAATCTTATATTTTTATGATTTTTATATCATTTAATAAAATATTATTTATTTTAAAATCCCACTTTTGTAAATTTTGACACTATTTGATTATTTGTTTTTGTTAATATTTTAAAAAATATATTAAATTAAAAATATAAATTAACTCAATACTAAAATTTAAAATCCATCCATAAAATTCGTTAATGGAATCAAATATTTCAAATATTTTTTTTTAATATTTATAATATCATTTATTTGATTCTTTTATTAATAACTCTATTATCACATCATCATTGTGTCATAATTAAATATAATTATTTATTTCCTAAAAATTACTAATAAATAAAAATGATGTAGGAAATATTTTTAGATTCCTAATTAATATATGTAGTCTACAATATCACTTATATAACACCATATTAAAATTTGTTTAGTTGTAAGAGTCATGTTTCTGATATTTTTACCTTTACTTAAAATTAAATGTTATAAATGTCTTAATCACACCAAAGTGGCTTCCAAATGCCAAAAATTTCTTTCCAAAGATTGTATTGGTTCTACATGACCCATCAAATAATTTTAGGACAAGTTTTAGTGTAATTTTATACTATTATAATATTAATTTTTCAATTACCCTATTTACCTTTAACAACGGTAAATAAAACTCAAAAGTTACTATTCACAAAAAAATATTTTCACCCCAATATACCATATTTTTCACCTTTATTAAAACCATGTATGCATGATTTTTTAAATTCAATTCATACAAACAGTAAAATTATGTATAATGTTAATTTACAAACCTGCCTAAGAGGTGGGTAAAAGGGACGTTCAAAAGTTCAATAAATTTGAATATATATAATTCTGTTGTAAAAATTAATCCAATGACATAAATTTGACTAATATATGTATTAAGTATTTATACATTAAAATAAATTTAAATTAAAAACTTTATTTAAATGAAAAAATCGGTTTTAATCTTCGATGCAATGTTTCCACTATTCATCAATAATTGAAAGTTTCCAGAAAATTACCAAAATTTTACCCTAAACTAATTTTGATATTACAAATTCCAAAATTAAGAATATTTTATGAAATTAAATTTCTATGAGTGTATAAAATTATTTTTATTATTTTTCACAAAAGAACATAAAAACCAGTTCTTTTAAGAAAATAATAGTTCTAAACATATAAAGGATTTAAAAAAAATATATTTTTCATTATCAAAACCATTATAACTATTATTTAAAAATTAGTTATTACTATTCATATCACATGTTTAATGGAAAATTTATAAATATCTTATTTATATAATTGTAATATTAATGTGTTATCTCATAGAAACTCGGTGTTACGTGTAACGGAAGCCAAGTCGGTGTTTCATAAAGTGAAAGCTTCCCTTTATGTTGTGAATAACATATTCCTTACTTAGTGATATTATATAATAAAAAATATATATATTCAGTGTTTTGTGAAAGGAAAATATCAAAAGAATAAATTTATTAAGAAAAAATTCACAAAATCACTTGGTGTTACATTCTACCCCCCTTAAAATGAATTTTGTCCTTGAAATTAATCTAGGATGTAAAAGGTTTAATTCATGAAAGTATATTTCCCAAAAACCTAGGTCATAAAAAAAGATTAAAAATATTGTGACATAAAAAGGAATTCTATTAAAATAATGGTTACATAATGTAACTCATCATTGGGTTTCCACATAGGAGAACATAGGTGGGAAGTGAAGACATTGATATAGAAGAAAAATAAAACTATAAAGTAATGATAGATAGTGATAGATAAAATGGTTAGAAAAATTTAACATTGACCCATCCATAAATCTGTGATGGTCTAATCGACCATCTGATTCATTGGAGAAGGAGGAACTAGGATAACATCTTTTATTTCAAGATCCTTTCTCTAAAGTTGGAGATTTATTTTTATAAGAATAAATACATACTTGATTTCTGTACAATATCATTGTTGGTCATTCCTTGACCAATTTCCACATCATCTATTCCTCAATGAAATGAATTTAAATTTTTCATTAATAAATCATTAGTAGATCATGATGTCACTAAATATAATGATAGTTCATTCCACTTATCTTTACCACAACAACAAGGATATCCTATGTTATAAAATATGTATAAATCTTTTTATAGAGAGATAATACTTTAATCTCACAAACATATCTAAAGTTTATCTTAAACTCTCCATAAATTGATAATCCCACAATTCTTCTGAAAGCTGAAAATCCTAAACATTATATATAAGTCCACTAAATCAACTTTAATTTTATCTCCCATATATCAAAAGGAAGTTCTTGGTCCTCACATTCCAAATATATGAATACTATCATCATTTATTCTCTTGAAACATGAAAATAACCTAGATTACCATATATACTTATTGCAAAAATTCATGTTTCTTTATTCTCAAGTACAAAAAGATGTAAACTTAACCCATTACAGAATTCCCCACATTTTAATAAATCAGTAATTAGTTCCAAGGAAACTAGTATTGTAGAGACCTGAATCCTGATGTACATGGACATTACATTACTTTTGAGGAATACTTAGTACATAACAAAAACACACACACAATGATCGTAATAGTTTAGTGTCTTTGGAAACTCGGAATATAATCCTCTAATCCTGGTGAAAGATCTTCAACATCTCCCATAAAGATCTTCCTTTTTATTATACCTAAAACCTTTTTTTATATCCTGGGAAAAATAAAACATAAAAGGGTGAGATCAAATGCTCAGTAAGGGTAAACAAAAGAAATATCAATCACATCATATACATAAGCACATAACTTTTGGAAATCTTAACCTATAAAAGAGATCATAATTTCATAACCTGGGATAACTCATGTCAGTGAAATGTAATCATAATAATCATAACTTAAAACATTAAACTTTGTGTAATACACACATAATCATAGAGAATCATTTCTTATTAGTCAAGACTCATTGCAAAGACTATCTTAGTAGACAAAGTCCCTTTCTAAACCGAGTCACCCTCATTCCAGTCCTGTTTCACTGAACCGGTATAACCTACCATTCCATCCATGTCTATCTCATGAGATATAAAATCTTTACCCAATGCATTTGAGGGAGATATAGGTCCCACCCATATCATAATGATACCATTCTTATGTGTGCCACAAAATCATAAATCATACATCATTGCATAACCCATGTAATACAAATCGAAATCTTAAACATCATGACATCCTAAAACAATTCATATAAGATAAAGGAATTCATAAAAATAATTCCATCACAACATAATCAAATTAATGTAATAATAGGGATAAAAACAGAACCCTTTATTATCTTAGATGGAAAATAATTTTGATAAAACACTTGAACTCCATTCTTGAGGAAAATATCTTTTCTACTTCAAAAACATTTTCCTTTCTTAACATGCCATACAATTTTAAACTAAAAGAAGTTGATTAAAAATAAACTTTAAAACTTTTAAAGGAAGCTTCTTGGAAATAATTTTTTAAAAATCCATTCATTCCGTATAAGTTAAAAAAAACATTCTTCGTATTTTTGTCGGAAAAGTCAAAAAGTACCTCGTACGAAAAAAAATGACAAAAGATTCCTTTCATATCCTTTACTAAAAACTCACCGAAGGGTAAAATTGGATTTAAACAATTGTAGGTAGATGTTAATAAAATTACATATTGAAGAAACATGGATGTGGATGATAAAATACACCCCAGTAAATACCAAAGTATAAACAATCTCGGATAAAAATGAGATTGTGATATCTCCCTTAACTTAGGTCTGATTTTCTTCGTAAGTGTCTGAACCTCCTATATAATGATTTAAATAATGTCATTGACTTATTACAGAATCATATTCATTGTTATTATATCATATATGGTTCACTTATGACTTTATATTACCCGTTCTTTTGTAAATTCATGTTAAAGTAGCATTTTGGGTAAAATCGTCTCATTTGTCGTTCGTGTTTTAACTTGTAATTATTCATATGATTACATAGATAATTATTACTTAATTATAGAATATAAAACATGATTTATATATAATATATATTCATAATATACATATATATAATGGATCGATAAATGGAAAGAAATACACCGTTCATGGAGACGGTAGACCGTACGTACGCATGAACCCTGTTTTCGTTTCTTTATTGAATTGAGTGGAATTAAGTGGATGACATAAATATATATACACATAAATCCAGTAGCTTTATAATTTCATATATTTCATTATTATTGCTTATATATACTTTATAATCATTCTTAAATGGTTAACATGGAGAATGAATCTCATCGCGTCATGGAGACGGTAGTCCGTACGTATGCACGAGCGATGATATCATTTCCATAATTAATGAATTGAATTGGAGTGGATGATAAAAAATATCAGAATAATTATGATGTTATAATAAATATGTATAGTTATTCTTTACACCATAGTACCCATCCCTGTAATGTGTTGGTGGAAAAACAGATTACACCACGGCGTGGAGACGGTATTCTGTACGTACGCACGCGCGGTGATTTTGTATTCCATAGGATGGATAGATGGTGAATTAGTATTGTTTCATACTTATAATAACATATCAGTATATTAGTGATACTTATTTTATTATTTCATAATTAAACAACCTAAGAAGAAGAAGTGGAAGAAGAAATAAAGGTGAAAGAATTGGTAACGGAAATTACCTCTTCTTTGAAGTGCCTCTTTGAGACCTCCTCTTAGGGCACTAAAATTGGTCTCTGAGGAAGACCAGAAAATCTAGGATGTTTCCAGGGAAGTGGATAAAAGATTTTGGTAGGGGTTGGCCTAGCATGAAGGCTCAAAGATGTGTGAGGAAGAGAGGGAGGAGGTTTCCTTTTATAAGGGAGGAGAGGGGCACCTTTGGAATAACTAAAAATATTATTTTATTATAAAGTCATGTTCGGTTTTAAATAGCTCCAAATTGATTTATTTCGATGCTAAGGTGGGGATGGGTCTAAATACTCTCATCCAATAGAATTTAGACAAGTTTAGGTTCCTATTGTAACCTTATCATTTAGATTTTACATTAAGTTAAATAATTTTACTTTTACTGTGTCTTCTTTTTTTTTATACTATAAGGTTAATAAACTTACTATAAGAAGCCAAAAGAACCCCAAATCGTTTATTATTAATATATATAACCTTATCTAAGTCATTTGGCCGAACCTTATATTTTTAGGAATAAAATAACAATTAATAATATAATATTTGTTTTAAAAACTATTTTATGTCAACTTTGACACTATTTAGTAATTGATTTGTGTGAAAATTATAACAGAATGATATGTTCTAAAAAAGTTAATTAAATCAAGAATAACATGTCATATTAGCCTATAAAATTATTGTAAGTCATAAAAAGTCTCAAATTATACTTATTTGAGTATTTATAACATCAATTATGTCAATATTTCATTAATAAGATTATTACTGCATCATCGTTGTGTCAAAAATAAATTAAATTATTTAATGTCTAAAAATTAAAAATAAAATATCATTATGTAGTAAATATTTTTATATTTCTAATGAATATTTACAATCAAATTTATCTTATGTATAACCCTATATTAAAAATGTTTTAGTAAATAAACATTGATTTTAACTCTTTTAACTCTTCTTTAAATAAATTAATAATAAATGTCCTAATCTAATCCGAGTGGGCCTAAATGGTCATATTTTATTCCTAAATTTGTTTTTGGTAGAATTACACTTGTACAATAGAATTAGGACATGTGTTAGGGTAATAATAATATCATTTCTACCCTTAATTACCCTATTTACTTTTAACCGTGGTAAAAAAAGTAAAAAGTTACTATTCACCAAAAAATTATTTTTATCTCATTGAACCACATCTTACTTACTGACATAAACCGTGTCTCTCGAATTTTTGAAATTCCACTCACAGATGCGGTAAAATTATGTTTTATGAAAAATTCAGTTTTTTAACTACCAGTTAGTGGTTTCACTATTCATCAAAAATTGAAAGTTTTCAGAAAAATACCAAAAATTAGGCCTAAGCTATATTTGATATTATGAACTAAAAAATGATGTCTATTTTACCAAATTCAAAACATATCAGTTGCATTAACTAATTTAAAAATTAATTCCCGTCGTCAAAACAAATAGTGTGTTTTTAAGAGATAATAACTATCAAAAGATTGAAACTTGTTTATAACTGGTTTAAATGTGAAATTACATCAAATGACCAACATTGTATTAAATTGTAAAAATATATTCTAAATATACTTTTAAACCACCCAAATTAATAATTTATCACTATTAATTATTTCGATTGAAAAAGTTGTTTGTAATTAAAATTTAGTAATTTTCACTATTCATCAAGATATGAAAGTTATCCGAAAATCACCAAAATTTCACCCTAACCTAATTTCGATATTCCGAATCCAAAAATGAAGTACATTTTGAAAAATAAAATTCACAAAATTTCAAAAAGTGGTTATTACTATTCATAACAGCTAGTTTTAATAATATTTTAATAGCATATCGTTGTTTAGTGAAACTCGGTATTGCGTACTACACACGCTATCAAGGAAGGTCTTGATTGCATGTAATGAAAGGAAAGTCAAAGATGCGTGTTGTGCAAGATCCTTTTGGTGTAGCGTACAACACATGACATTAATGAAATTAAAAAGAATATTTTTCATAAAATCTCGGGGTGTTACATTCTACCCCCCTTAAAAATGAATTTCTCCCTCGAAATTCGTCGGGGTTATAAATGGTTTAGTATTCAAAAGTTTCTTTAATCGAAACCCACATCGTAAAAAGAAATACCAAAACCAATATTTAAAAACAAAATTATGAAACGTAACGGTTACCCAAATAAACTAATCACTGGGTTTCCACATAGGTGAAAATATGGATATAGAAGAAAAATCTAACCATCATGTTCTGATGGAGAGTGGTAGAGAACATGGCTATGGAAAAGCCAACAATCACAAATCCATAAATTTGTGACGATCTAAGGTACCATCTGATTAATCAGATATAAGAGCACTAGGACAACATTTTTGGTTTTCAAGATCGTTTCCCTAAAGTTGAAGAATTTGAATTAGAATAAATACTTACTTTATTTTGGTACAATCTCACTGTTGTTCGTGCCTTGAACAATTTCCACTTCATCTCTTAAATAAATGAAGTCGAATTTGTTATTCGTGAAGTGTTAGTATGACAGGTCATTCCATCTGTCTCAAACAAAAGGTTAACAAAAGTTATTAAATATACATAAGTCATTCTTTAGTGAGATTAATCATATATGGTTCCTAAAATGGACTTATACTTCATATATCGTACTTCTTAATACAATAAAACTAGTTTCTACTAAATAGGGACTTCCTGTAGCCAGTGGTAGGCGATAAAGGCCAGTCGCACTTCGGTTGTGGGTTCGATTCCCCCAGGCTTGTCCGACGCGATGGGCTGTCGCCCGTCCTGCAGGTTGTCCTTTTTCTAAAGCTATATTAATATAACATCCCATCAATAATATCGAAAAACGGTTTATCCTAACTTACGTCCAACATAATCCATTCCAATCTTTAGGCTTATCCATAATACTGCAGTCCACTCTCATTATATAGTGAAAATATTTACCAGAGATTTAATACCATCGTTGATCCCTATATATCATAAGATATGTCTTGTTGGTCACATTCCAAACATTCAAAGGCCTTAATCATGTACTCTCTTGAATAACCATTGAACCTTAGTGAAAACATGAATGAAATTAAAAGTTACCACTTTCCACAAACCCAAATCCTCAAAATTCTTTATAATCAAACCATGATATCACTTAGTCCTTATATCAATCATGAGCTCATGAATACTGTCAAACATTTCATTTTCTCTTTATCACTTAATTATGTGCATATCATCCACTTTCCAAAAAAATATCTGAATAACCTTTCATTGTTACTCATTCCATTCGTCATAAACTTTCAAAACTTAAGGAATGACAACAGTGTAACAATCATGAGATGTCTTTTTATTCTATAGTACAACATTACACTTGATAATCATGTAATCATTCCAATACCTTCTTAAACCATTGACCGAGCTTCAACAATTCTTTCATCTCACATATCATTTGTAGTCTCTTAATCATCATCAACATAAATACTACCCATATGGTCGTACTGATTCTCTCCATGAGACTTTCCCTTAGGGAATTGGTTTTCATAATGCCCGTACATTCCACATTTAAAACATTTAACCATTGTTGATGTCGTAGCAATACCATTATCCTCATCCCTAGTGTTAATTGAACCTTTTCCTTTACACTTACTGGATTTGTGTCCTTGTTTTCCACACCCAAAGCATCTTACAGTTCCTTTGAAACATTCTCCTTGATGCCTCTTCCCACATGACTTACATAGGGGAAATTGAACTTTCTTTCCTCTATGATCATCATGAAACTCCATCTTTCTCTTATTAGTCGAGTCAGGAAACTTACCAAATTTTACTTTATTGATCGTATTATGAGATTGCTGATTCGGCATAATAATGATGTTTGGACTTCCAAATCCCATTTCATTTGGTTGATCATGAATAATATCATTCCATTTTCCATCATATCCTCCATTATCATGAATCATCTTATTTCCAGCCATTTTCTAAAACCCAAAAAGAATAGTGTGAGAGGCAAAAATCAAGCTAGGGAAAACAACATAATAAAAGGGGTAGTACCCTTAATATCTAGCATCTTAGGTTAAATTATAAGAACATTAGCGCAATTATAGGACTATAACCTATACGTATACTTAACCATAGAGACATCCCTAGACATACCTTAGAAATATCTCTAGGAATCTCACTAAAGTTCTCACATCCTAGTTTCCAATGGTTGACTAAACCTTTCCTCTGATACCAACTATAGAGACCCGAAGCCTGACGTACATGGACATTACATTACTTGTGTGGAATACTTAGTACATAACAAAAACACACACACAATGAACGTAATAGTTTAGTGTCTTTGGAAACTCAGAATATAATCCTCTAATCCTGGTGAAAGATCTTCAGCATCTCCCATAAAGATCTTCCTTTTTATTATACCTAAAACCTTTCTTTATATCCTGGGGAAAATAAAACATAAAAGGGTGAGCTCAAATTCTCAGTAAGGTTAAAAAAAAGAAATATCAATCACATCATATACATAAGCACATAACTTTTGGAAATCTTAACCTGTAAAAGAGATCATAATTTCATAACCTGGGATAACTCATGGTAGTGAAATGTAATCACAATAATCATAACATAATACATTAAACTTTGTGGAATACACACATAATCATAGAGAATCATTTCTTATTATTCAAGACTCATTGCCAAGACTATCTTAGTGGACAAAGTCCCTTTCTGAACCGCGTCACCCTCGTTCCAGTCCTGTTTCACTGAACCGGTATAACCTACCATTCCAGCCATGTCTATCTCATGAGATATAAAATCTTTACCCAATTCATTGGAGTGAGATATATGTCCCACCCATCTTATAATGATACCATTCTTATGTGTGCCACAAAATCATAAATCACACATCATTGCATAGCCCATGTAATACAAATGGAAATCTTAAACATCATGACATCATAAAACAATTCATATAAGATAAAGGAATTCATAAAAATAATTCCATCACAAAATAATCAAATAAATGTAATAATAGGGATAAAAACAGAACCCTTTATTATCTTAGATGGAAAATAATTTTGATAAAACACTTGAACTCCATTCTTGAGGAAAATATACTTTCTACTTCAAAAACATTTTCCTTTCTTAACATGTCATACAATTTTAAACTAAAATAAGTTGATTAAAAATAAACTTGAAAACTTGTAAAGGAAGATTCTTGGAAATAATGTTTTAAAAATCCATTCATGCCGTATAAGTTAAAAAAACATTCTTCGTATTTTTGTCGGAAAAGTCAAAAAGTACCTCGTACGAAAAACATGACAAAAGATTCCTTTCATATCCTTTACTAAAAACTCACAGAAGGGTAAAATTGGATTTAAACAATTGTAGGTGGATGGAAATAAAATTACATATTGAGGAAACATGGATGTGGATGATAAAATACACCCCAGTAAATACCAAAGTATAAACAATCTCGGATAAAAATGAGATTGTGATATTTCCCTTACCTTAGGTCCGATAGTGTCCGAACCTCCTGTATAATGATTTAAATAATGTCATTGACTTATTACAGAATCATATTCATTGTTATTATATCATATATGGTTCACTTATGACTTTATATTACCCGTTCTTTTGTAAATTCATGTTAAAGTAGCGTTTTGGGTAAAATCGTCTCATTTGTCGTTCGTGTTTTAACTTGTAATTATTCATATGATTACTTAGATCATTATTACTTAATTATAGAATATAAAACATGATTTATATATAATATATATTCAGAATATACATATATATAATGGATCGATAAATGGAAGGAAATACACCGTTCATGGAGACGGTAGACCGTACGTACGCATGGACGTTGTTTTCGTTTCCTTATTGAATTGAGTGGAATTAAGTAGATGACATACATATATATACACATAAATACAGTAGATTTATAATGTCATATATTTCATTATTATTTCTTATATATACTTTATAATCATTCTTAAATGGTTAACATGGAGAATGAATCTCATCACGTCGTGGAGACGGTAGTCCGTACGTACGCATGAGCGATGATATCATTTCCATAATTATTGAATTGAATTGGAGTGGATGATAAAATATATCAGAATCATTATGATGTTATAATAACTATGTATAGTTATTCTTTACACCATAATACCCATCCATGTAAGGTGTTGGTGGAAAAATAGATTACACCACGGTGTGGAGACAGTATTCCGTACGTACGCACGCGCGGTGATTTCGTTTTCCGTAGGATGGATAGATGGTGAATTAGGATTGTTTCATACTTATAATAACATATCAGTATATTATTGATACTGATGTTATTACTTCATAATGAAACAACCTAAGAAGAAGAAGTGGAAGAAGAAAGAAAGGTGAAAGAATTGGTAACGGAAATTACCTCTTCTTTGAAGCGACTCTTTGAGACCTCCTCTTAGGGCACTAAAATTGGTCTTTGAGGAAGACCAGAACCTCTAGGATGTTTCTAGGGAAGTGAAGAAGATATTTTGTCAGGGGTTGTCCGAGCATGAAGGCTCAAAGTTGTGTGAGGAAGAGAGGGAGGAGGTGTCCTTTTATAAGGGAGGAGAGGGGCACCTTTGGAATAACTAAAAATATTATTTTATTATAAAGTCATGTTCGGTTTTAAATAGCTCCAAATTGATTTATTTCGATACTAAGGTGGGGATGGGTCTAAAGCCTCTCATCCAATAGAATTTAGACAAGTTTAGGTTCCTATTTTAACCTTATCATTCAGATTTAACATTAAGTTAAATAATTTTACTTTTACCGTGTCTTCTTGTGTTCTTATACTATAAGGTTAATAAACTTAATATAAGAAGCCAAAAGAACCCCAAATTGTTTATTATTAATATATATAACCTTATCTAAGTCATTTGGCCGAACCTTATATTTTTAGGAATAAAATAACAATTAATAATATAATATTTGTTTTAAAAAATATTTTATGTCAATTTTGACACTATTTAGTAACTGATTTTTTTGAAAATCATAACAGAATGATAAGTTCGAAAATCGTTAATTAAATCAACAATAACATTTCATATTAGCCTATAAAATTATTGTAAGTCATAAAAAGTCTCAAATTATCCTTATTTGAGTATTTATAACATGAATTATGTCAATATTTCATTAATAAGATAATTACTGCATCATCGTTGTGTCATAAATAAATTAAATTATATAATGTCTAAAAATTACAAATAAAATACCATTATGTAGTAAACCTTTTTATATTTCTAATGAATATTTAAAAGCGAATTTATCTTATGTATAACCCTATATTAAAAATGTTTTAGTAAATAAACTTTGATTTTAACTCTTTTAACTCTACTTTATATAAATTAATAATAAATGTCCTAATCTAATCCAAGTGGGCATAAATGGTCATATGTTATTCCTAAGTTTGTTTTTGGTCGAATTACACTTGTCCAATAGAATTAGTACATGTGTTAGGGTAATAATAATATCATTTCTACCCTTAATTACCCTATTTACTTTTAACCGTGGTAAAAAAAGTAAAAAGTTACTATTCACCAAAAAAAATATTTTTATCTCATTGAACCACATTTTATTTACTGACATCAACCATGTTTCTCAGATTTTTGAAATTCTACTCACAGAAGCGGTAAAATTAATTTTTATGAAAAATTCAGTTTTTTAACTACCACTTAGTGGTTTCACTATTCATCAAAAATTGAAAGTTTTCAGAAAAATACCAAAAATTAGGCCTAAGCTATATTTGATATTATGAACTCAAAAATGATGTCTATTTTACAAAATTCAAAACATATCAGTTTCATTAACTAATTTAAAAATTAATTCCCGTCGTCAAAACAAATAGCGTGTTTTTAAGAGATAATAACTATCAAAAGATTGAAACTTGTTTATAACTGGTTTAAATGTGAAATTACATCCAATGACCAACATTGTATTAAATTGTAAAAATATATTCTAAATATACTTTAAAACCACACAAATTAATAATTTATCACTATTAATTATTTCGATTGAAAATGTTGTTTGTAATTAAAATTTATTAATTTTCACTATTCATCAAGATATGAAAGTTATCCGAAAATCACCAAAATTTCACCCTAAGCTAATTTCGATATTCCAAATCCAAAAATGAAGTCCATTTTGAAAAACAAAATTCACAATATTTCAAAAAGTGTTTATTACTATTCATAACAGCTAGTTTTAATAATATTTTAATATCATATTGTTGTTTAGTGAAACTCGGTATTGCGTACTACACACGCTATCAAGGAAGGTCACGATTGCGTGTAATGAAAGGCAAGTCAAGGATGCGTGTTGTGCAAGCTCCTTTTGGTGTAGCGTACAACACAAGAAATTAATGAAATTAAAAAGAATATTTTTCATAAAATCTCAGGGTGTTACATTCTACCCCCCTTAAAATGAATTTCGCCCTCGAAATTCGTCGGGATTATAAATGGTTTACTGTTCGAAAGTTTCTTTAATCGAAACCCACATTCGTAAAAAGGAATACCAAAAACAATCTTTAAAAACAAAAGTATGAAATGTAACGGTTACCCAAATAAACTAATCACTGGGTTTCCACATAGGTGAAAATATGGGTATGGAAGAAAAATCTAACCATCATGTTCTGATGGAGAGTGGTAGAGAACATGGCTATGGAAAAGCCAACAATCACAAATCCATAAATTTGTGACGATCTAAGGTACCATCTGATTAATCAGATATAAGAGCACTAGGACAACATTTTTGGTTTTCAAGATCATTTCCCTAAAGTTGAAGAATTTGAATTAGAATAAATACTTACTTTATTTTGGTACAATCTCACTTTTGTTCGTGCCTTGAACAATTTCCACTTCATCTCTTAAATAAATGAAGTTGAATTTGTTATTTGTGAAGTGTTAATATGATAGGTCATTCCATCTGTCTCAAACAAAAGGTTAGCAAAAGTTATTAATATACACAAGTCATTCTTTAGTGAGATTAATCATATATGGTTCCTAAAATGGTCCTATAATTCATATATCATACTGCTTAATACAATAAAACTAGTTTCTACTAAACAGGGACTTCTTGTAGGCCAGTGGTAGGCGATAAAGTCCAGTCGCACATCGGTTGTTGGTTCAATTCCCATAGCCTTGTCCGACGCGATGGGTTGTCGCCCGTCCTGCAGGTTGTCCTTTTTCTAAAGCTATATTACTATAACATCCCATAAATAATATCGAAAAACGTTTTATCCTAACTTATGTCCAACATAATCCATTCCAATCTTTAGGCTTATCCATAATACTGCAGTCCATTCTCATTATATAGTGAAAATGATTACTATAGATTTAATACCATCGTTGATCCCTATATATCATAAGATATGTATTGTTGGTCACATTCCAAACATTCAAAGGCCTTAATCATGTACTCTCTTTAATAGCCATTGAAGCTTAGTGAAAAAATGAATGCAATTAAAAGTTAACACTTTCCAAAAACCAAAATCCTCAAAATTCTTTATAATCAAACCATGATATCACTTAGTCCTTATATCAATCATGAGCTCATGAATACTGTCAAACATTTCATTTTCTCTTTATCACTTAATTATGTGCATATCATCCACTTTCCAAAAAAATATCTGAATAACCGTTCATTGTTACTCATACCATTCATCATAAACTTTCAAAACTTAAGGAATGACAACAGTGTAACAATCCTTAGATCTCTTTTTATTCTATAGTACAACATTACACTAGATAATCATGTAATCATTCCACTACCTTCTTAAACCATTGACCGAGCTTCAACAATTCTTTCATCTCACATATCATTTGTAGTCTATTCATCATCATTAACATAAATACTACCTATATGTTCGTACTGATTCTCTTCATGAGACTTTCCCTTAGGGCATTGGTTTGCATAATGCCCATACATTCCACATTTAAAACATTTAACCATTGATGATGTCGTTGAAATACCATTATCCTCATCCCTAGTGTTAACTGAACCTTTTCCTTTACACTTACTGTATTTGTGTCCTTCTTTTCCACACCCAAAGCATCTTCCAGTTCCTTTGAAACATTCTCCTTGATGCCTCTTCCCACATGACTTACATAGGGGAAATTGAACTTTCTTTCCTCTATGATCATCATAAAACTCCATCTTTCTCTTATTAGCCGAGTCAGGAAACTTACCAAATTTTACTTTATTGATCATATTATGAGATTGATGATTTGGTATAATAATGATGTTTGGACTTCCAAATCCCATTTCATTTGGTTTCTCATGAAGAATATCATTCCAGTGTCCATCATATCCTCCATTATCGTGAATCATCTTGTTTCCAGCCATTTTCTAAAACCCAAAAAGAATAGTGTAAGAGGCAAAAATCATGCTAGAGAAAACAACATAATAAAAGGGGGAGTACCCTTAATATCTAGAATCTTAGGTTAAATTATAATATCGTTAGCGCAATTATAGGACTATAACTTATACGTATACTTAACCTTAGAGACATCCCTAGACATACCTTAGAAATATCTCTAGGAATCTCACTAAAGTTATCATATCCTAGTTTCCAAAGTTTGACTAAACCTTTCCTCTGATACCAACTGTAGAGACCCGAAGCCTGACGTACATGTTCATTACATTACTTTTGTGGAATACTTAGTACATAACAAAAACACACACATAAGGACCGTAATAGTTTAGTGTCTTTGGAAACTCGGAATATAATCTTCTATTCCTGGTGAAAGAACTTCAACATCTCCCATAAAGATCTTTTTTTTTATTATACCTAAAACCTTTCTTTATATCCTGGGGAAAAGAAAACATAAAAGGGTGATCTCAAATGCTCAGTAAGGGTAAAAAAAAGAAATATCAATCACATCATATACATAAGCACATAACTTTTGGAAATCTTAACCTGTAAAAGAGATCATAATTTCATAACCTGGGATAACTCATGGCAGTGAAATGTAATCACAATAATCATAACATAAAACATTAAACTTTGTGGCATACACACATAATCATAGAGAATCATTTCTTATTAGTCAAGACCCGTTGGCAAGACTATCTTAGTGGACAAAGTCCCTTTCTGAACCGAGTCACCCTCGTTCGAGTCCAGTTTCACTGAACCGGTATAACCTACCATTCCAGCCATGTCTATCTCATTAGATATAAATTCTTTACCCAATGCATTGAAGGGAGATATAGGTCCCACCCATCTCATAATGATACCATTCTTATGTGTGCCACAAAATCATAAATCATACATGATTGCATAACCCATTTAATAAAAATGGAAATCTTAAACATCATGACATCATAAAACAATTTATATAAGATAATGGAATTCATAAAAATAATTCCATCACAACATAATCAAATCAATGTAATAATAGGGATAAAAACAAAACCCTTTATTATCTTAGATGGAAAATAATTTTGATAAAACACTTGAACTCCATTCTTGAGGAAAATATCCTTTCTACTTCAAAAACATTTTCCTTTCTTAACATGTCATACAATTTTAAACTAAACGAAGTTGATTAAAAATAAACTTGAAAACTTGTAAAGGAATCTTCTTGGAAATAATGTTTTAAAAATCCATTCATGCCGTATAAGTTAAAAAAACATTCTTCGTATTTTTGTCGGAAAAGTCAAAAAGTACCTCGTACGAAAAAAACGACAAAAGATTCCTTTCATATCCTTTACTAAAAACTCACCGAAGGGTAAATTTGGATTTAAACAATTGTTGGTGGATGGAAATAAAATTACATATTGAAGGAACGTGGATGTGGATGATAAATTACCCCCCAGTAAATACCAAAGTATAAACAATCTCGGATAAAAATGAGATTATGATATTTCCCTTACCTTAGGTCTAATTTTCTTCGTAAGTGTCTCAACCTACTGTATAATGATTTAAATAATGTCATTGACTTATTAAAGAATCATATTCATTGTTATTATATCATATATGGTTCACTTATGCCTTTATATTACCCGTTCTTTTGTAAATTGATGTTAAAGTAGCGTTTTGGGTAAAATCGTCTCATTTGTCGTCCGTGTTTTAACTTGTAATTATTCATATGATTACTTAGATAATTATTAATTAATTATATAATATAAAACATGATTTATATATAATATATATTCAGAATATACATATATATAATGGATCGATAAATGGAAAGAAATACACCGTTCATGGAGACGGTAGATTGTACGTACGCATGAACGTTGTTTTCGTTTCCTTATTGAATTGAGTGGAATTAAGTAGATGACATACATATATATACAGATAAATCCAGTAGCTTTATAATGTCATATATTTCATTATTATTACTTATATATACTTTATAATCATTCTTAAATGGTTAACATGGAGAATGAATTTCATTGCGTCGTGGAGACGGTAGTCCGTACATACGCACGAGGGATGATATCATTTCCATAATTATTGAATTGAATTGGAGTGGATGATACAATATATCAGAATCATTATGATGTTATAATAACTATGTATTGTTATTCTTTTCACCATAATACCCATCCATGTAAGGTGTTGGTGAAAAAACAGATTACACCATGGCGTGGAGACGGTATTCCGTACGTACGCACGCGCGGTGATTTCATTTTCCGTAGGATGGATAGATGGTGAATTAGGATTGTTTCATAATTATAATAACATATCAGTATATTATTTATACTGATGTTATTACTTCATAATGAAACAACCTACGAAGAATAAGTGGAAGAAGAAATAAAGGTGAAAGAATTGTTAACGGAAATTACCTCTTCTTTGAAGTGCATCCTTGAGACCTCCTCTTAGGGCACTAAAATTGGTCTTTGAGGAAGACCAGAACCTCTATGATGTTTCTAGGGAAGTGGAGAAGAGAGTTTGGCAGGGGTTGGCCGAGCTTGAAGGCTCAAAGTTGTGTGAGGAAGAGAGGGAGGAGGTGTCCTTTTATAAGGGAGGAGAGGGGCACCTTTGGAATAACTAAAAATATTATTTTATTATAAAGTCAAGTTCGGTTTTAAATAGCTCCAAATAGATTTATTTCGAGGATAAGGTGGGTATGGGTAAAAATCCTCTCATCCAATTGAATTTAGACAAGTTTAGGTTCCTATTTTAACCTTTTCATTTAGATTTAACATTAAATTAAATAATTTTACTTTTACCGTGTCTTCTTGTGTTCTTATACTATAAGGTTAATAAACATACTATAAGAAGCCAAACGAACCCAAAATTGTTTATTATTAAAATATATAACCTTATCTAAGTCATTTGTCCGATACTTAGATTTTTAGGAATAAAATAACAATTAATAATATAATATTTGTTTTAAAAACTATTTTATGTCAATTTTGACACTATTTTGTAATTGATTTTTTTGAAAATCATAACAGAATGATAAGTTCGAACAAAGTTAATTAAATCAACAATAACATGTCATATTAGCCTAGAAAATTAGTGTAAGTCATAAAAAGTCTAAAATTATACTTATTTGAGTATTTATAACATCAGTTATTCCAATATTTCATTAATAAGATAATTATTGCATCATCGTTGTGTCATAAATAACTTAAATTATATAATGTCTAAAAATTACAAATAAAATACCATTATGTATTAAATCCATTTATCTTTCTAATGAATATTTACAATCTAATTTATCTTATATATAACCCTATATTAAAAATGTTTTAGTAAATAAACTTTTATTTTAACTCTTTTAACTCTTCTTTAAATAAATTAATAATAAATGTCCTAATCTAATCCATGTGGGCCTAAATGGTCATATTTTATTCCTAAGTTTGTTTTTGGTCGAATTACACTTTTCCAATAGAATTAGGACATGTGTTAGGGTAATAATAATATCATTTCTACCCTTAATTACCCTATTTACTTTTAACCGTGGTAAAAAAAGTAAAAATTTACTATTCACCAAAAAATTATTTTTATCTCATTGAACCACATTTTACTTACTGACATCAACTGTGTCTCTCAGATTTTTGAAATTCTACTCACAGAAGTGGTAAAATTACATTTTATGAAAAATTCAGTATTTTAACTACCACTTAGTGGTTTCACTATTCATCAAAAATTGAAAGTTTTCAGAAAAATACCAAAAATTAGGCCTAAGCTATATTTGATATTATGAATTCAAAAATGATTTCTATTTTACCAAATTCAAAACATATCAGTTTCAGTAACTAATTTAAAAATTAATTCTCGTCGTCAAAAAAAATAGCGTGTTTTTAAGAGATAATAACTATCAAAAGATTGAAACTTGTTTATAACTCGTTTAAATGTGAAATTACATCCAATGACCAACATTGTATTAAATTGTAAAAATATATTCTAAATATACTTTAAAACCACCCAAATTAATAATTTATCACTATTAATTATTTCAATTGAAAAAGTTTTTTGTAATTAAAATTTAGTAATTTTCACTATTCATCAAGATATGAAATTTATCCTAAATTCACCAAAATTTCACCCTAAGATAATTTCGATATTCCAAATCCAAAAATGAAGTCCATTTTGAAAAATAAAATTCACAAAATTTCAAAAAGTGGTTATTACTATTCATAACGGCTAGTTTTAATAATATTTTAATAGCATATCGTTGTTTAGTGAAACTCTGTATTGCGTACTACACACGCTATCAAGGAAGGTCGTGATTGCGTGTAATGAAAGGCAAGTCAAGGATGTGTGTTGTGAAAGCTCCTTTTGGTGTAGCGTACAACACAAGACATTAATGAAATTAAAAATAATATTTTTCATAAAATCTCGGGGTGTTACAGGTATCATTAAATATACTTATTCATATCCAACATTTCTTCATCCAAATATCATTATCTCAACATCATGATCATATTAAGGAATGTCCATCCCTTAATCACTGGTTTTCCAAAAATATCACCTTATTACCACAATCAATTTTCATGGTTCCTAGTACCATTGAACATATGATCCCAAATCCTAAAGTAAAAACTACAGTGGACTAATCCATAGAGGATTTATTATTCTTTAAAACCATAAATTTACTTATACAACATTATTCTTGAAGTCCAATACCTAAAAACTCACTCACACCAAAACTTCATTGTTATACTACACATCACCAATGGTTATCACATGATATTTTCCTTTTCATATATTTTTAATAGGTTTTGGATGTTGATCATCATCACCAGCTCTCAAGTTTGGGTTGTGGTTAGCATAATGCTCGTTCTCCTTACACTTGAAGCACTGAATTGTGGGACGAGCATTCTATAGGGAATTCTATCCATTCTCATTTCGAGATAACTTATTCCCATAAAATTGGCACTCAAATTATTGATAACCTTTATTTCCACACATAAAACATTTATTAGACCCCTTAAGACAATTTCCTCCATGATTTTTTTCACACATAGAGCATAAAAGTGGGATCCCCTTTTTATCTTCATGGTTTTAAAATTTCCCTTTAAACTCTACCTTCTTCATATTTTCAAAACTATGTGATTGGAACATGACTCCAACCTCAATTTCAACCTTGATTCCATAAAACACAATCTCTTCATAACTACTAAGGACTCTTATGGATAACTCCTATCAGAGACATTACATTAAGCCACTAAAGATCCTATAAACATTACTTTCTAGATTGATGATAATTCCAAAATAATACCTTCCATGTCTTATGAAATTGGACTCATAGGTTCCAAAATATTCCTCATCCCTTTTCTTTAACTCCTAAAACTCTTGCTCTATTTTGTACGTAGAATATGAGGAAAGTACTTGATGAAGAATAAGTTCTTGAACTCGTCCAATCCTTGGATTCAATTTCATCTTTCCAACTAGTATTATTTATTAGAGTCCACCACTAGTCAGCTTATCCTTCTAAAAGATAAATAGTTAGAATGAATTTCTCTTGTTTTGAACACTAAAAAACATAGAATATCTTTACAGTGGTACTGATCCATTGTTTGGAAAAAATAGGTTCAGATGTTCAGCTGAAAGATGGTCGACATCACCTCATAAAGGACTTAATAGAATATTGTTCCCTCCATTTCCCATTATAATTCCAATAAGATTCCTATCTTGAGAAATTTGGGTGAGTATATAAACTATATTTTTCATTCCAACTTCCATATCATTCGGTTGATCGGGAGGATAATCTTTGCATTATCCATCATTTAGGAGATGCATTAAGGTAAAAATGTGTCATGAAATTGTAAAAATCTGTTCATTCCGCATATGTTAAAAAATCACATGAGCCTCAACCCGGTTGGTGAGGACTCGATAGGTGCATCCAAGAGACCCGAGATCAAATCCGGGTGGAGGATTATTTCTGGGAACTATAGAAGTGATTTAGCAGGCATTATTTGGTACTATAGTAGCTGGAACTATTCATCCCAATGGGCCTTTGGGCCACCGGTTTGGTCCCCAGGTCCTGTAAGGATTTTGGGTCACCCAAGGCCTTCTTTCTAGTTGATTATCAAGGCCTCTAGGCCACCTTAAGGCCTTTGGGCCACCCCAAGGCCTTCGGGCCACATGAATGCAGATGTACCAGTTAGACTACAAGGGATAGGGCTTCAGAGGAGGATTCAGGGCAGGTGCATTCACTGGAGCAGAGCTAACTGAAATTGTAAGAATGAGAGGATATGGCTTTGCCATCGGTACCAGGCCTGTGCAGCTTTGCATAGGACAGCTAGCCGACCAGCCCTGCGAAGGTGGAGTTTTAATATCATGACACATGTTGGGGAGGAGCAGTTACATGTTTTCTTATCTGGGTGATTCCCTTTAAGACTTACAGGTCATGTAATTGTCTCTGAGCCTTCAGGCCTTATAATGGTTCCACTTCCTCCCTTGAATGGTGGATTATCAAAAATAATAAAAAATGATGTCCTTAGGGCCATTCCGACCGTATACGTTAAAAAACATTCTTCTCGTACTTTTGTCAGAAATTTCAAAAATTACATCATTCGAAAAATGAAAGAAACCTTCTTTTCAAACCATGTAGTAAAAAGTTAAAAATTGGAATAAATGACTCTAAACACTCATAGTATAATAATAAAACATTTATGAAAACATTTTTTGAAAATATGATCATGGGTGGTAAATATTACCCATCGGAGACTTAAAAAAAACACTCCCAAATATGGAATAGATTATGAAAACAATATGCATCACATTATAATTGATAGAATCATAAGCCCCATGTTAGAAAAAAATTATATGAATATGGAAATATCATAAACATATGGAGAAGACTCATAAAACACATTCATGGGTAGTACATACACCATAAAGAGGAAACAAGTATTTAATGAGGCATGTGTCTCACAAATATAAAGGTGACCCAAAAATAACCACTTAATGTGTTGTTTTGCAAAAACTCGGTGTTGTGTGTAACATAAGCCAAGTCGTTGTTGCATTTGATGCATGATTAAATTAATGTTGTGTATAAAATAATAAAAAATTAGTGTTATTATATAGTTAAATATATATATATTCAGTGTTGTGTGAAGGTAAAATATCAATAGATTAATTTAATTCAAAAAAATCACAAAATCTTGTGTTGCTACAAGGGAAAGATATTGTTTTAAGAGAACAAAACCAATGGGAGATGGTGATCCGATAGACCATTGAATTATGATGAAAAAGATATTAGCATATATTTGTGTGTTTTAATAGTCCTTTACAATTGGATATCATTTTTGGGGTGATAGGTCTGGATGAAATTAAATTCAATACTCGAAGAATGATGGGAACACCTGCATAATTTAGATGTAAACTGGGATCAGCATCAGTGACAATTGAGAGTGTAACTCCATGTAGTCTCAAAACTTCATACATATATATCTTTTCAATTTTTTCAAGAGATATATCTTCTAGAATAGTTATAAAGTGGTAATTCATGGAGAGTCGGTCCACCACAACCCATATCGCATTGTTTTCTTTTACATGCTTAATAAAAAGCACATTGTGATATAATCAGCAATCACAGTCTTCATGTTTTCCCACAAGAAGTGTTATCTAGGAAACCGATATATTTTGGTACACCTGAGATTCATGGAGAAGGTTATTATATGTGAATTATCAAATATAACTGTTTTTATCTCACATGATGAAGGAACACAAATCCATTCTTCCAAACTGATTCATGGAATAATAATCGATATGGTACTCTTGTAGTTTCCCTTCCATTATTGCATTCATCTTATTTTATAACTATGTATCATCCCTGGGTGCCTCTTTAATCTCCTCTTTGATTGATGGTTGGGAAATAATTAGGGTAGAGTAGGATGTATTCCTTTCCATTATGATTTCAAAATCCATCCATTACATATCCATAAAGATATATTCTTTCTCAATCTGCAACATAGATAGAGTGGAAGGTTATTTTCTTATAAGAGCATCAGCTACATTGTTTTCCTTTCCATGATGATAGTGAATGGATCAATCATAATAATTTATTATCTCTAACAATTATTTTTTGATGCATGTTGAGATCCTTTTGTGTGAATATATGATTTTTGATCTTGTGATGGGTATATATGTCACATATCTCACCATAGTGGTAGTGTTGCTAGATTTTCAAGGTAAAAATCATAGTTGATAACTCTATATCATTCATCGGGTTATTCTACTCATGGTTCTCCAAATTCAGTGAGGCGTAGGCTATCACATTATAATTTTTCATAACTAAATAACCCAATAATTTCTCTTAAGAGTCAATTTATACCACAAAACTTTATCCACCTTTTGGTAATGTGATTACCGGTGTAGTTATCAGCCTTCTCTTTTTCTCCTCAAAGCATTCTTCAAATTCATTCATCTAGACATAATTTTCCCCTTTCATTATTAACATAGTTAGTGAGATAGGAAATCATGAGAAATTTCCCACAAAATTTCGGTAGTACCCTAATAATATATAAAAACTATTAATTTCCATGACACAAGAGGGTATAGGACATTCCTCAATTTCCTTTTTATTGAAGGGTCCATAGTAATTCCCTCACTTCTGATCACATGTCCAAAGAATGTGACTTTCTTCATCAAAAAATCACACTTGATAAACTTGGAATCTGACTTCGCATTCATTAATGTAACCAACCCAAGACTTATATGTTCATCATCTTCCTCCTTTAACTTGGAGTAGATGAAAATATCATCAAAAAATACTTCCACAAACTTGTTGAGGTAATGTCTAAAGACTCTATTCATTAAATCCATGAATATTGTAGGTACATTAGTACGTCCAAGGGGCTTCACTAGAAACTCATGGTGACTATACCTTGTATGTAAGGTGGTATTATGAATATATTCCTTCTTTATTGTTATTTAATGATATCTAGAATAGAGATCCACCATTGAGAACTACTAAGCTCCTCGTAGCTGATCAAACAACTCATCAACCATCAGAAGATGATAGTTTCTCTTTATAATGTTCTTGTTGAGGTCCCAATGATCGATAGAATGCTGCATAAATCCATCCTTCAACATGAAAATGAGCATTGGAACACCCCAAGGTGATACAAAAGGACATATGATCTCTTTGTCCAAATTCTCTTCAAGATACTTCTTTAACTCCTCTGGTTTGATAGGATCCATCCTATAGGGAAACATTGGTATTGTAGTATATTAAATTATGAGTTCTATGAGGAACTCCTCCTCATGATCTGTGAGATTTCTGGGTATCTTTTCACTAGATACATCACTATATTCCCTCATAATGGAAATCTCCCCAACATTGATACCTTCTTTTCACTCAATTATTTGCACAAGATATGCTTCTTCAAATGGAATTAGCACCCAAACCATTGAAGGATTTTTCAAAGGAGATTTATGATCTTCCTTGAATTTTTAGACGATCATGAGATGGTTTAGAATATGAAAAAATATTTCCTTTTCCTCGTAGTTTATATGTTCCTTGTAAAATGAGACCCAATCCATTGCGATTATAGTGTCAAATTACACCAAGGGAAGTATACGAGATTCAAAAGAAGAATCTTCCCACATATACCAATAAGAGAATATTCAAACACTTGGGTTCAAATTATTTCACCACTTGGTGTTTTTATAGATATACCTACTTCAAATATAAGGGATTTAAATTCAATAGTTCTAGAAAACATGCAAGATATAATGAAATTTGAAGAACCTAAATCAAATAATACTTTTATCATTTTTGAGTGAATAGTATGTGTACATTATATGACTTATTTTTCTCACTCCACCTCCATAGTAGTGATGGAATAAGTCTTCCATTTATCTTTTGGATACAGTGACTAATTACACTGACTGCCCTTGAGGACTCCAGGTTTAGTACACTAGCTTCCATAGTGCCCTTACTCTCTGTAGTTATAGAATTGAACCATGGGTGGTGTTATCCTTTCCTCCACCACATGATTCCTCATGTCTTTTAGACATTCATGATCTAGGTGGACTTATCTTGAACACATTAAGTGTTTCTCCATACCATTGAGTAAGTTCCCATGATGCTTCTTCCATAATTTTTGACATGAGGGTGGTTCAGTTTTCTTTTCACCTTTATCATTATATCCTTTGACTTCAAACACCATCTTCAATTTCATATCACCGAATCCATGCGATCATTCACTAAGCTTCATCTACACTTTGATAGCAGATAAAAAAGGTTCTTCATAACTCCCAATGTCTAGAATTTCAAGATCCTTTAAAAGGTGAGGTTTTAAATCGCTAATGAATCTATCAATTTTTATATCTTTATTTATATCAAAACATGTTGCATACCTCGGAATCCTTGTCAAATATTCCTCATAGGCCTTAATAGATACACCTTTCTTTTTCATTAGATCTATGAATTATCCCTTCCTATTTTTACAAAGATTTTGAGGGATATAATTATTATGAAATATTATCTTAAACTCTTACCACTACATATCTTCTATTTCATCCATTGGCTTGGTGTTCTTAATCAATACCCACCATTGGTAGGCCTCTAAATCTAGAAAATAAACATCCTTAGTCACCTTCTCCCTCTCAGAACAAGGAAGCACAAAAATGTTCTTTTATATTGAGTTAACCCACTTTTATGTGACTAGTAGATCATAAGATCCACTAAACATTGATGGTATTTTCCACATAAAACACTCGATATCTAGTTTATATCTCTTAGGTGAATGCATATATCCCATATTATTAAGTTATTGTCCATAAACATTGATATATGATTATAAATTGCTATAAAATTTTCAACTCCACCTCAAATGGTATTTGGAATATCATTTGGAACATCGCTGAATTGTCCCTCACATCTGTTGTTGTCCTGGTTTCTCTTGGTTACCACCATTTTCTAAAATAGAAATGGTTATAACAAAACACAAGTCAATAATTCATAAATAAATAATTTATTCCCTTAAAAAATTATGTCTAAAGTAATATCTTATGTGATGCCTTTTTTTAGTAAAACATCTTGTGTTCTTAAATATACTTAGTCTCATACTATGGGTTTTCACTAAGGATCTCTAATCTTAATTACTAAATTAACTTAACATTATTTTGATACCTACTAGAGTGACCCTACTTTTCATACATTAATATTACATCATTTCCATGATAGACAACCTAACAGAAATACATGAACATGATCCAAAGGTTTAGTGTGTTGGGAAAATTAAGACCATAAATAAAATTAATGAAATAAAACATAAACATATATTTAATTCCTTCTTCTATAGCATCTTAGTAGTCCTTGATTTCTCCTCTTGAGATCCTCCTCAAGGAACCTAGGATTGGTATTTTGAAGAGACCAAGGTCTCCTGATCGTGGTGGATGGTCTTGGGAGGAGTATTGGGAAGAACATGGACAAGGATCATGTCTTGAGAGGTGCGAGGTGAAGAGGGGGTGAGCGGTGGTATTTATAGTGGAGGATAGGGGTTTCTACCCATTATTATATTCATTAGTTTATTATTTTGGACAAGACTATGAAAATGTTGATAAATATCTCTAAATATTTTATAATAATGAAGGATTTTTCAAAATTTTGTTCTTACATCATCCTTACATCGTCTATGATTCCATAATTCATGTTTTTGGATTTTATTGTAAATTATCATATTCTATTCTTCCTAAAAAATTCAAGCATTTTATAAAAAACAAAAAAAAACATCCTAACAAATTTTGAATGTGTAGAATTAAAAAATGAACACCATTTTTTGATAATAATTTTCTTAATATTAGTACTTTAGTTTTTAATTAAAATTATCATTTTCAGGGAAAATACATATTTCAAATTCTAACTGATTTTATTACACATTAAAATTTTAATTAAGTTCTCATAAAATTATTTTAAAATAATAAGACATAAAATTATTAATTTATGAATATATTTTATGAAAATAAATTTTATTTCAAATTATTAAATATATTATAAAAATTTATTTTAATATTTATGGATTTCAAATTTACCAACACTTAATAATTTTTAAGAATTTTATGTACTTAGACTATGCTATAATTATATTGTACTTTGATTTATATGATCCCTAGATTTTATTTATACTTTTTTGGGTGAGGTTAATATTCATTTTCCTTGTTTAATATTCATAAGGGTTGCACTACTATTCATATGGTCATGTTATTATTTCTTCGGTATTGGTTCTATAACTTCTTGAAATTCTCCCTATTTAATTACTACATTAATTTTAATGATTTTATTATGGTCAATAAGTGACTTTATGTTATTAATAATATATGACATTATTATAAGAATGATAAATTCCATTGATAAAAGTGTGGGTCGTTACAAGAAGGGTTTTCTATGTATACTTATGAAGGGAATCAGTACTAATGTTGTTTGATGTCACATAATGGGACACTTCATACAATTTAATATAATTTGATGAAGAAAAAAAAGCATTTTAACATCATCTGACAAATATTTCTATGTTAAAGGTACCTAAATGAAGTTGGTGCAGGAAATATTCATGCGAATGATGTTTTGGATGGTCCCATGTGAGATATGGACTAAAGGAAATGGATTTATCATACAAGGAGTATGTACTTTTGGATGGTCCCATGTGAGATATGGACTAAAGGAAATGGATTTATCATACAAGGAGTATGTACTTTTGATGATTTATCTTTATAAGAATATAGATTGATGATTGATGAGATGATTGGACTTAGAAAGAATGTAGCCCTACATGTGGGGAATTGGTCTTACTGGGATTATGGCTCAATGAGTTTGATGGTGGATTGAAGGAGTTAGGTTTAAACCTATGGGAGGCATTCAAGAAATCCATTTGGGATGAGAATAAAATCCCACATTGTTTTTAATTTCTTAGGACACTCTACTAAATTAGAGGATAAAATTTTTAAATAGTGGGAGCCCAATTTCTACTAAATTTGGAATATATCCATTTGAAGGATTTTCTAATAATGAATATGATTATTTGGAAAGATAAAAACATTAATTGCATCTTACACCAAATTAAAGACCCAATATATATTCTTGATCATGCTTGTTTAATGATCACCACAGATCTCAATTACAAAGTGAGTCATGCCCAGTTTGAGAAATAATAGATATTGGAAGATTTCCACATCACACTATTCTTTTTGGGAGGGGATTACTATTGAATTTGAATCCTATATTAAACTATCTCCCTCTTCCATAAGTATAAAATGGAAACAATTTTGAATGAACATAGAATATAATATACTCTTAGAAATGATAATGGTATACTCATTGAGTATTCTCATGGAAAACACATAATCATCATTTTCTAGTGGATTGGGTTAAAGACACAATGAAACATTCAAGGAGAAAGGCGGGTCTCATTCATTACTATCTTATTGATAATTTATAAACCCTGATATGGGGATTAAATATCCATATATATTCGTCCTAATTCACTCACACATTAGAAAGAAAGAAAGAAAGAGATTTTGTTACTTGAACCCATTCTAATATCTCCCATGATATGATCCTCATTATCCTTGGAATACATTATAGTGTGAATCAAGATGACCCTAGAAACTAGGTATGTTGAATGTGGGACATCCATTTTCATGGTAATACAAGAATTATAGGAAAAAATGTTAGTGTAACAATGAATTTGATCATGCATATCTGGATTTCATAGAAGATTATATAATTTGGCCTTTCATTAATTTTTATATTAGTTAATGTGATCCATTTTTCAGTTTAAGTAGGGTATATAATGAAGTTTTATACTAAAAGGTAGGGGGATACTAGGTTTATAATGGTGAATTGCCTGTGGATACCCCCATTCTGTTTATTCTTCTTTCATTATTTTTTGGGTATTGTAATGGGGGGATTTCCACAAATGAGGAATCTACTTAAGGGGGAGGTCCCTTTGTGAAGGGTTCCCTTTTGTGTGACAACCCTATTAGTTTAGGAATTAAATTTTGAAGATTCCTTTTCCCTTAAGGAATGTGTGGAGTATATTACCTTATAATCTGATGATCTGTCACTTGGTGTTCTCTTGTCTCCTCTTGGTTTTCCATCATCTCATTCCTTCTAATTAACTACACATCATCATCTATTTCTAGTGAGAATGTTATAAATTTTTATTGAAATGTAATAAAAATTTTCCAGAAATTTATAGCTAGATTTATATAATAATTTGAGCTATGTGGTGGCAAATAAAACTAATTCCTCCTATGAAAAGGATTTTTGTTTACATCATTGGTTTAGTCACCACCTCACTCCCCAATTGTTTTCATGGGAGGTCATACAACCACCTTTCACTACATAGTTTTTTTTGCTTTTGGGGTCGATCGAGTGACCACCTTAAACAAAAAAGAATGTCATTTTTGAGTGGTGTGATATAATTTATATACACCAAAATGGAAACTTTATGTGGTGGTTTTGATATTACCGACATACCCAACTAATGACTCATGTTTTTCAGGATGCCATCTATTTCGGAAGTCCCACATAGTATATTAACAATATGGAAAAGTGATGGTAGCTTTGTGGTTTCATGTACATTAACAATTTTAACTTCATTCACTATTTTCGTAGTTTTTTTCCAGATCTACCATGCTGATAATAGTTTTTTGGGGTCTTTTACGAAATATTTGGACCAAACAATTGCCCTTATCAAAATGGGGTCCGTGGAACATAATGGGGGTTCCATTCTGAGGAACAATCCATCCAAAATAAATTATTTTTGGTGTATATATATTCCAATATGAGGAACCACACAATTGTTATGGTGTTAGGAAAAAATCATTTGTCACATATTGATAACTACATTTTTGGTGAGATCTAGATTATTCAATCGATGCATAGTGATATTTTTTGGGACTAACACTTTTCTTTATTGGATTATTTCATTACAGGAACCCCTTCCACCTACTAAACCATATAAATCTACAAGATGTTATTTCCATGATCTCAAATATAAACATTTCAGTGATACAATTCTCACATATCCATGATATAGTATTTTTAATCACATGAATGTTATGTGGACTTCATATTAAACCATATGATCCACATAGATTTTAATGTGCCATGAAAAGTTCAATAATTTGTTAAACCATCATGATTTTTTATGGAAAAAAAATCTTTGTTTCAATTATAGAAATAGATAATAGAAGTTACTCATGTTTCCACAATTTCCGATGAGAGGAGGAACACCATGATTGAATGTGTTGATGATGGTGAGAATAAAAGATTCTTCCAAAATCATGATTTTTTAGAATAGAAAATCTTGATAAACATTCAATTTTACATAGTTTAAGATAGGATAACCATTAAAGATTTAGAGTACTATCAGAATTCCACATCTTTGTTCCCCAATGTATCAATCAACCTTGGGGTTGGATAAATATAAATGAACAGACACAGTTGGTGAATATATTAGTTAAGTGAAAAAAAATTAATGGAAAGTATAAGGTTTTGTTTTGGTATATCCTCCTTAATCAATAAAAAATAATAACATGATTTGGAATTGGACATTGATTATTACCAATACATCATATAGAAGGAAACAACTGAATAAAAAATTGGTAAGACCATCAAAATGGGATCATTATAATGGAGGGTCCGTTATTTTGGATTTTTTATTATGCTTCTTGGTTTTCAATAGCTAAGAGTATTTTCAAGATGAGTGGAATGTTGTCGGACATTATGAGAAGTTTGGATGTTACACAATTTTTATCATTATAACAGATTTTTCATTCAATATTTTCAATGTAGATGGATCCCAGATACTAACACATTTAATCCAATTCGTGTTATGGTTAGAATAAGTCATTGGGATGTTCAGATAATCCATAATTCCCCAATAATAAGGTTTATGTATGAAATTTTCCTTCCACTATCCTCTATTTGGGATGATGCTGATAGATACCCTTCTCTCATGAGAAAGATACATATTATCAAAAATAATTATCTACAAGTAGAAAATCATCCCTAAGTTTATATTCATTTTTTATTTCATACATGAATATTTCACACAAAATGGTCATGAGAGACACCCTATAAGTTCTAGGACTTATCCAACAAATATTTCTGAGAGGTCTATTGCAACTTATTCAGAGATCCAAGAAGAGTTCCACTTATATCAATTAGGTTGGTAGGTTACCCCCATGGATTAATGACTGGTAAAATTGAAGAATTAATTCCCATGTACCTCAGTGGATTGTGTCTTCCCATGTCCATGTTGAGTACCAGATATAGGGTTATATCATATTCTCTTATAGCCAAATTAGAGAATAGGAGTTTGAAAAATCTAGTGGTCCTAGTATTGATTAAGGTGTATCATTTAATGGGATAGACTGGAAGATAAAACACCCCTTTCATACTTTTCATCACATTCTAATATTTTTCAGGTCAGATAATGTGATATATAGTATTCTAGGAGTTCATCGTTGAACAACCCATTTTAGATGTCATATTTAGGCCATTATTTCAATGAATATGTGGGGTTATTCCACTGATAATAGAACCGAAGAAGGTAATGGATCATCTTAACTTAATTATATTTACATTATCCCTCCTTATGAACTTATGACTTATACCTTTGTAAATGAATCATTTAGAATTCACGAATGTTATGGGTACCTCGTTTCATTGATTTAGGTTTTCCTATTCATGAAAATTGATTGGAAAATAATTTATGAAGTGTACTAATCTATTTTATTTTTATAGAAATTTTACCATTTGAAGAAAAGGTTTCCCAATTCTTTGAAAATTATAGTAAAGGAGAAGCTTTTGTTGAATACATATTAACTCATGTTTATTTTAACATGAGAGTAAATAGGTATTTCGGATGAAGTTCTACCCTTTGATTCTTAGCCTAGGAATACAATATCTTATGCAGAGGACTAAATTTTTTCATATTCCATTGAATAACTAGAAAAATGGATACCAATTTTTAATGGATGACATTTGAATCAGGTATTCGATGAGTGACAAACCTAGGTGAACTAGCCTTGAAAAGTTTCTTCTTTAAGTAATCCTATTATTTATGAGATGTTGTGGAACAGGATGAGATTTCATGATTTGATTGTTGAATCAATTTGATTCGTTTCAAAACCCGAGCTGTTGAATCCTCCACATAACAACTTGTCCCGATGAATTCTAAAAATTAAATTTCCTAACGGTATAGTGATACTTAGAAAATCAATATGTTTTTAAAATGGGTATGGTGATTTATTTAATTAGGGTGGTTATGCTAATTGGGTATGGGTGCATATATGTTTATCAAATCATTTATTATAAAAACACTCTGGAGATAGTGTAATCTTAAAAGGAAGTCATTGAGGCCTATATTAACTCATATCATGGTCAACTAAAATATTTAGGATGGTTGATTTAAATTTTGAATCCTTATGTGAGTAAGAGTGAAGAAAATGAAAGTATTGGGGATTCTTCCCAAGAAACAGATGAGACAAGTTTTCTAATTCTGGTGAACCTGGGGTTGTTCCTTTTAATAATGAGTTGGGTAATCACAAGTATCCTACTCCATGAAGAATAGTAACTAAGGTTCCATGAAAGAATGTGTGGTGACTTGATTACATCCCACTGACCAGGGAATCCTCCTCAACATTATGTATCACTTTCATGGAATTGTTTCATGAGTATTGAAGAGAGTGGGATAACTTGAGGAATAATTTACCTACTGAGGGAATTTGGAGAGTTCATCATATAGAGTAGATTGATCTTACTAGATTCAAGATTATCACATATCTTGATCATACCTAAATAAAATATAATTTTGATTAATTTGGTGCTTCACATGAAGATAAAGATTCTTTAATCAACTCCTATAATGGTAGAACTGATCTGTTTTACTGAGTGCGATAAATGATAATGATAAAAAAATTGTCTTATAATTCAATGGATGTGGTTAGATGATGGTTTATGTATATTTTTAAATTCACTTATTCACTCTCTCTATCACTGTTAACATTTTATTGTATTTTATAGGTTTCTTGAAGTGAGATATTAGGCATTCATTTCCCAAAATACACCATTGTGGGAACTTATATTATCGTAGATTCTCTTATTCATGAATTCTGGTAGAATATGGTTCTCCTGTGATGGATGAGCACTTAAAGGTGATGATTATATATTAATAAAGGGAATTTCCACCCCACCCCTTCTCACGTTCTCCCTATGGGACTATTTTCATGGGAAACCATGAAGGGAGATAAGAAATAAGTTTATAAATACCTATTCATTATGGGAAACTGGTTGAGAATTTTGTCTCTCACTTGATTCTGAAGCGGTTAATTTTATTATATTGATGAATTGACATGTGTATAGGTTGTAAAAGGTTATAAAAGTTTAGTAATACAAAATATCAATGAATGTGATGATTAATTTCAATTAGATTCAGATGCGGTTGTAATGGAAACTCTTGATCAATCTGGATCAAGTGAGGATCTAAGGCCAAAATTCCATATTACTAGATATCATTTTCCTAAGGTGTTTGCTCCTCCAGATCAAACTACTTATACCTTGATGCAAGAGGTTCCAAAGAGAGTTTATATATTTCTATGACCAACTAATCTCGTTCTACTAGATAACAAAACTATATGATAGGTAATAAATCAGGACCAGGGAGTGTCATGACTAGTTGTCACATCTTGTTCATGTAATAGAATTATTGTGGGATCAATGTATTTCAGTGACCTTCTAGATGTTAAAAAATTTTCAAAGCAATAAAATTTCATGAAAACATACCTAAATGGTGTTTATTTAATCTGGAATTAGATATGATATCCTCTTTTATTTCAATCACTATCAATTTTTCTATGGACCAATTGATAATGGAAAACATGGTCCACTTGGATCTGGAACATATTCTAAAGTTTTTTCCTATAATGGGAGTGGTAGTACCTTATTAGGCTTTTAATGAGATGGGGATAGTTGTGGATTCTAGTGCTCTAGTGGGTGAAGGTCAGTCTCCAACATATTCAACTAACTTAACCATTTCCATAAAAAATCAATTTCTCTAAACAACTATTTTAGGAACATTAGTATAAAAATTTGAAATTCATGACATTTCAAACTCCCCACATAATGAGGATACCCAAAATTTTATTACCATAGAGAAATCTTATTATTAAAATGTCTATTATGCATACTCTCCAGTATATAAAGTCTCTAATATTTCCTCCCTTATAAGAGATACTATTAGGAGGATCTAAAAAATCTATATAATATTTTTAGGGATCAGAAAACCATATAGTGGGATATATAGAAACTTATCTCTTATACCCCCCATCAAGTACTCAGTCCAAATTTTCCAGGATTCATCGTATTTTCTCCTTTATTGTGTATAGTGGGATTTACTACTCTACCATACATACTAATTTAAAGGATGTGGTATCCTTTTGGAAGAGGGGTAATGTTCTTCAATCTAAACATGTGACCATAATGTCCATGGACTATTTATGTATGTTTAGAAATATCCTTCTTAGTGAATTCTCTGAACAAGATATAGTGGACAAAAGGATATTGGGTTGATTTTTAGAATGGATATCATTATTGGAATAACATCTATTTAAATAAGACAATGTCCTTAAATATTTTTATAGTTTTGATTTATAATTAGACAACATTGAAGAAATGGTTATTTCTAAATAGCAGCTCATGCGAGAGGTAGAAAATGAGGGGATAGATACTATTCAGAAAGAATATAAACTAAGGATAAATTAAGAAGGGGATATCATGATGTCTTTTAGATACATCAAGTTATAAAATATTTCTAATAATACAATTTTTCAAATCTATGAATCTTTTCACGAACCAAGCCAAGATTCCATTTAATCCGACATCTGACCCAGTCCGAGACATGGCCCAAAGGGTGTTCTCGATACCCAAAAGATGGAAACTAGTGATGGAAATCCATGTAATAATTGTGGGTAGTATTTTTCCCAACAAACCTGGATCAAATAAACAAACTGAACATGCAGCAATAAGAAAAAATAACTAATTCTAAACAAATACATAGACTGATCTGAGTACAACAACTAAAAACAAAATAGAAACTAAATGCAAACTGAGAACGAACACACAAATATGATCTCCATGTAACCTCTTCGTCACATTCCCCCATAAGAATAAAATTCTCTAACCACAAGTACTCGAACAAAGAATTTTATCCTACAAAATAGTTTGGGTCTACTGACATAAAATGGTAAATGTAGGGTGTTATATTAAATAGCTTAGTAGGCATCCACCATAGATTATATACATTTCACTTCCCAAAAATAGTCCATTAACACTATAAGAAATACTTAAATAAAAATTGGTATTAATCATCTTATTAAACAACACTGCTTTTCCTTTTTAAAATACTATAAAACATATCACTAGTTTTCAAAATGGATAACCAATTTAAAAATCAAATCCAAAACCAAAATCCATGAAAAACAATACCATGATATGAAAAAAATAAATATGAAGAATAAGAGTGAAAAAAATACAATAGAATGTACGGAATAAAATAAAGATAGAACCCATGGAAATTTCTTAAACATCCCTATAGTGATCCTTGGATGTACTCGAGTTAGACTCACCTATATGCATATGGTGCCACTACATATTCTATAATCAACTATCCACCCTAAACTGACCAATCAAGTGGAACATCCCACCAATCCCTATAATGTCAATGGTTACCAACCTATCTAATGAGTTTTGATAAGAATCCATCACTCAACCATCTAAAGGATTTACACGAGTCCCATGGTAACAGTACATGGTGAACAAGGAGGCCCTAACATGTGTGACTCACATTAAATTTCACCACCAAAATTTCATACCCCAATGATTGAAACCACCCACATGATAACCCATGTAGGAAAATTACTTAATAGGGGTTTCAATCACATATAAAGTCATTCACAAGGGCCAAATGGGCTATCACATCACAAAAGAATCCAAAATATTTCTCAAAATATGCTAAGGTAAATACTGGGCCTTATGTTTAGAAAATTATATTCATTTCCCAAATCGTAAAGAGTGAAAACTGAGCCTTTCACTATGTCCAATTTCATTTTCAAACACCACCTCATGTCAATTTGAAAACACACAACACACTCTACAATACGAAACATGAATTCCTATTCCTTTAAATAAAATAAACCTTTATCCAAAGTACCAAATGGGCCATAACATCCTATGTCATTTAATATCACATTAATATAAGTGGAAAACAAAGGGAACATTTTGTTGAGAGTCAAGTTTTTGAAGAAGTAATGAAATAGGGATGAGTGTTTGGAAATCCAGGTTTTTATGTTGAGAAAGTTTGTTCAAGACTATTTTCATTTGTGTTCTAATATATATGTGAACCCATGAAAACATGGATGTGACCACATCCAATGAAACACCATAAGAATCAATGAAGTCACCCAAAAACCAATTCAAATCATTCCTTCAAACCAACATAACAAACCACATGTAAGATTCTTATCATAGACATCACCAATTCACACACACAATGTGAAATTTAGAATCCACAAGTGTTAGCATAACATAATCTAATTTAAACACCACATGAAACACATAATTTCATTTTTATGAATCAATTGACATTTTAATAAACACTTTCTGTGCATAACTATATAACATAATTGAATAACCCCCTTTAGAACCACTTACACTAATTTTTTCCAACACAAAAACACCATACCAAGCGATGAAATCATACTACTAACATGCAAACCAAATTCATAATTTATTAACAAATTCACAACCACCTAATGGAATGGTCCAAAAAGGAAATAGAAGTAATGACCTACCTCAAATGAGTGAGGATGCAACAAAACTCATAGATAAGAATGAAACAAACCCCAGGGAATATTTTCGGACACTATATCCAAAGGAAATTTAATCACACAAAAACGCTCAACCCTAGGGTTTATATAAGAGGAAACCCCATATGGAAGCATAATTAACTTGAGAAATAAGGGATATAGAAGGGGGAAATTGACTAGAATGAAAAAAAATATCATCTTGGGACTTTCAAATGGATTCAAACATTGAAGGGGGGAAATAGAGAGGGTGATTGGAGGACCCCGTTGTGCACCTAAGAAGAGAAAGGGAGAAGAATCCAGATTTAGGTTTAGAAACCCTGAGGGGAAAATGAGGAATTTTTAATTTTTCAAAATTGGGGAATCATGCTTTGTTTGACCACATGTTTGAAAAAAAGAGTTCAAAAATCATGCACTATATACTAGAGAAGAGGGTCACCCCACATAGGTTGTCCATACTGTTCCCAAACCGTGACCAAAATGTGTTGAGTGCCACTATCCAATTCCAGAACCAAACCGCATGGTTTCCAAATGGTTTCTCAAACCATTAAAAACATGTTATCCTAACCACTGGACACAAAAAAACAAGCCACATAGTTTCCTATGTGATCCACACAGTTTCCCTTAACTATGAACTGATTGTGAGTAGGAAACAAATCCTCCTAAGACTTCCACAATTCAGATATTTAAAATAGAAATCATCTCAAACCTCATCCAGAAAGATCCAAATTCCTGAAGTGAATAAATTGAAATAATATCCTTGGTCATGGTTGTCCAATTATCCCCACCACAGACACATTCTGCTCTTAGAAAGTCACCCGAATAAAAGATAAATAAATCATGATTCCATTTCAAATAAAAATGAGAGATTGCACAAACCTCGGGGTGACTGTTCACTCTAGAAGTCGCACCCAACCAATTGAGAAGAAACCATAATAGAAGAATGATGGGAGAATGCGCAAGTGATCTCCCCACCACAAGAACTCAAATAAAACGATCATCATTTAAACCCCCAACATAATGACACATTAACGGGAACTCTGACCCATCTTCCCTGGGCCGTCTAATGTTGGAAAATTGGAACCCCCCAAAAGAACAAGAATCCTCCAACAAATACCCGATTTCCCAACCCAAGGGAAACTCATAAAATGTACTTGAACTAAATAGTGAACTGGAACCGCATCCCATCAATTTTGAAAAACTCAAGAATCCAAAAAAAACACAAATAAAATAAAGACCGACTCACACAAGGGCCAAGCAAACCATAGGAGAACAAAAAATTCAAAGAACCACATCTAGACCGGATAACCACTCTAGTTTCCTATAGAAACAAACTACCATAATTGTTACTAAAAAGGAGAAACTCACAATAAAAGAAATAATTACAACAATAATATTCAAACATCTCATCCCAAATGCTGGAGAGAAAACTGGGCTAATGCCTTCGGCACCCCTGCCAATCTCAATATTGTGTGCGAGCTTCACTCTAAGTCCTATTGATGGAGCCTTGATGACTGAAGCATCTACTACCTCATAGTTAGGATTAATCTTCCTCTGGTTATTACACCTTCATCAAGATATTCTTCTTACAAAACATCACTAAATGAACAAAATATATTCAATGATGACATGCTTTTGGATTATTGTGAGAAGACTGCTTCAAATGCCCAAACTGGCCACACTATTGGTATAAAACTGAACAGTATGAGGAACTGAAGATGAGACCCACAGATTGAGTCTCTTCAAAAATATGTTCCTCTAGAACACACCTCTTTCTAGATGGAAAACCCACTTATGTGGAAAGATGCACCATATTGCCTACTTCTTGTGCTCCAGAAACCAACTCGGATAAAAATCCTTTATCCATCAACTTCTTGAAAAGAAGATCCATAGAAGAGAGGGCTATCTCCATGATCTCTAAATTAAGACCCCCAAATGAATGGAGAATCCTTCAATATATCCTATGACACCACCTCTAGTGAGAAAGAAACCAGCTCCTTGAAGTAATAAACATAGACCTTCACTATCCACTGGACTTTCAAAATATTCGTGAGTTGTTCCCTTTTATTTTTCTTTACCTACTCTTGTAAAACCAATAAAAAAATGGACTTAAACACTTCCCACATCATCCCATATTTCATTGAATAAGTGGAGTACATCTCAGATTAATCTAATATAGTGCCCTCAGAAAACCCCAAACATCTCAAACTCTAACAATGTAAAAAGTTCCAAAGGATCTGAAGACAGGCTCAACAATCTCTAGCCATTGCACTACCTTTAATGGACATTGATCACCATGATAGACAGAAAACACTCCAGAAGAATCAAGAACTAGGAATGAATCACTAGAAACTATAAAGACCTTTCCAGGTGGTATATTTGAAAAAAAACAAGGAACACAAATTCAAAAACAACATAAATAAGAAGAAAAATCCAAAAGAAAACCCCAAGACAAAACTACAGGACCATAAACTAAACACATACAAACACAACCAAAATAATTTTTTCAAAAATAATTCTTTCATTTAAATTAAAAAAAAATCTTCTGTATAAGACCATAATGAAAATACTAAAATCCATATTTAGGGTTAAACACCCACTTTTTAGGGAAAAATCAAACCCAAATCATTCTTCCCTAAAAAACAATTTCTAAATATCCAATCCAAACCATTAATTTTAAATACTTTCCCCTGTAATCCCATGAATTGTCACATATGTGTCTGTCTATTCACACATGCATCATCCACACATGAGTTCCAACATGAACTTCCCATTCATACCCACACATATGTGAACATCCATAAAGAGTAAAAAGGTTCACACATACTGTTTCACAGTCACCATCCAGAAAATTTCAAAATCATCAATACAAGACACCTTCTTTTAAAACTCATTTCACCTTTCAAATCAAACCAACTTGAAGAAATATTTTTCACTTAAAAAAATAATTTAAAAATCTCATTTAGAACAACATAATCATAAATAATACACAACTCACACTAGCCCACATAGATAAGGGACTAGTGTTGAGGACTAACTTGGAGATATGGTAGTTGGTCAATCCCTAAGTAAGCATCAAAACTAAGAAGACCTTGAACAACGTACTCAGACACAATAGTGGTCAAAACTCTATGTGATATCATGAAATAACACCAACTAACATCAATTTTGATTACTAAATACAAATAGAATAAAAAATACTAAAATCATGGACTACCCATGGAATCTCATAGATCTAAACGAGCAAGAGTTTGCGACACTCTTCCTTTACCTACCTCCCGAGTTCAAACTTTCCTAATCTCCAACTACCTTCTACCAAAAATAACCTAGGCCTTCTCTAATACTATTTTTTCTTGAACCAAGCTAGGATACCATCAAACCCAACATCTGACCCAGTATAGGACATGGATTGAATGGCATTCCCGATCCCCACAGGAAGGAAACTACTGTCAGGCATCACAGTAATCACAGTTAGAACAATTTTTCCCTAATAAACCAAGATCAAATAAAAAAACTAAGCACATAGAAATAACCATAAATAACTAAATCTAAAAAACTAAATTAATTTATCTGAGTACAAAATCTAAAAACAAAATAGAAACTAAATAAAAACTGAGGATGAACACTCCAATATCATCTCCCTATGACCTCTTGATCTCCTATGACCACAAGAACAAACTCCTCCAACCATGATCACTCGAACTGGGAACTGGATCATGAAAAATAGATTTGTTCTACCGACATAGAATTTTACAATTAGGCCATAATATTAAGAAACTCAGTAGGAAACCACCACATAATCCATACATTTTAATTCTTGGAAACATTCCATATATAGTAGTTGAAATGCCTGCATGAAAATTTATTTTTCTAAATTTAATAAACAGAACACCTTTTCATTTTTAAAATACTATAGACCGTACAAATAGTTTTGAAAATAGAATACCATTTTAGAAACCAAATCTAAAACTAAAATCCAAGTAAAACTATACTAAGATATGTTGAAGAATAAATAATAAAAATAAGCATGAAGCTAAATGAAGTATAATGTAAACATGAAAATACATATTGTAACCATGGGAGTTTCATAACCATCCCTAAAGTGATCCTCTTAAATACATTAGTTAGACTCACCTTCTATCATATATCACATCTCAATAGTCTATAACCAACTGGCCACCCTAAACTAAACAATCCATTGTCACATCCAACCATGCCCTATCAATTCAAGGGGGGTACCAACCCATCTAATAAGGGATGATACGCAACCATCACTTAAACCTATAAAACAATCCCAAAAGTCCCATAGTAAAAGTACATATTGAAAGAGGAGGCCCTCGCATGTGTGACTCACCTTAAATGTCACCATCTCACTTTCCTACCACAATCACAGATATATCCCATATGATAACCTAAATAAGTAAATTATTAATATGGTTTCCTGTTAATTAGTGATTCATTCACAAGTGCCAAGTGGTCTACAAAATCATTAAATATATCAAAAAAATTTCTAAAAATATGCTATGGTTTCAACCAGGCCTTATATTTCCAAAATCATATTCATTTCCAAAATATTAAAGAGTTTAAAATGGCCATATCATTAGGTCTAATTTCATTTTCAAAAACCACCTCATTTCATAGTGAAAACACACAACACACTCTAAGATTCCAACTAGGATTTCATATCATTTTAATGAAAATAAAACATTTACCAAAAGTACCAACAAGGCCATAACATCCCATATCATTTAATATCACATTAATTTCATTGAAAAAATATAGGACTATTTTTCTATGAGTCAAGAGTTTGGAGAATGAATGAAAGTGGGATGTGTGATTTGAAATCTGGGTTTTTATGTTGAGAAAGTTCATCCAAAACTATTTTTA
This sequence comes from Viscum album, assembly GCA_963277665.1. Classification (NCBI taxonomy): domain Eukaryota; kingdom Viridiplantae; phylum Streptophyta; class Magnoliopsida; order Santalales; family Viscaceae; genus Viscum; species Viscum album. The sequence goes on from OY728165.1 coordinate 1,831,521,606, forward strand.
TTTATGTGACCATCCATGTGTTCCCCCATTAACATATGTATGTTACCACATCAAATGGAACACCACATGAATCAATGATGTCACCCAAATAACAATTCAAGAAAACTTCTACATGCTTTGCAACCAACACAACAAACCACATGTAAGAGTCCTTCCATAAACATCACCAATGAACACATAAAATTCTAAAATTACAATCCAAAAATGTTAGGATGTGATATTAAAAGTTAAACTCTACATGAAAAACACAATTTAATTTTAAAGAAACAATTTACATTTTAACAACGTAATTTTGAGCATAACTATATAACATATTTGAAGAAACTCTTTAAAACCACTTTCAACAATTTGTGCCAACAAAAAACCACCATATAAATCCCAAAAATCATACCACAAACATGTGAAACATATTTATAATTTATTTTAAAATGAACATTCATATAATAGAAAAATATAAAAATAAAATGGATATAAACACCTTCATAAATGGAGTGAAGATATGATGTATCTCTCATAAAATGAAAATTGAGCCCCACAGACAATCTCCATACCCTAGATCCAATGAAAATCCTATCATGCATAAAAACTTTCACCTATGGTTCAGAAAATAGGAATATCCCACAAGGATACCCAAAAAACATGAGATAAAAGGGATAGGGTAGGGGATATAGACTAAAATTAATGAAATAAGAAATTGCGACATTTAAGGGTATTTAAAAAATGAATGGGAGAAATGAAGAGAGGTCATGGTGGACCCCCTAGTGGGAATAGGCTATGAATGGAAGAAGAATCCTGATTTAGGTTAAAAATAGGAATGGGAAAACTTATGATTTTGAATTTTTAAGAATCTGGGAATCTCACGCAGTTTGGCGTCACAGTTCCCAAACCTCACGCCAACCGTGAAAAACACCACTGTCCAATTACAAATCCAACCCATACCGTTGCCTCCCAGTTTCCCAAACCATGTGCAATATGTAAACCTCAAGAATGGACACCAAAATCATGCTTCATGTTTTCCAAAGTGAGCCACATGGTTACTTGGGTAGGATACACATTTCAACTTAAATGTGTGCTAACCATGATCATAACGAAATCCCGCCAGGGACTTCCAAAAATCAAAAATTTAAACTAGGATTCATTCCAAACCTCAAATAAAAATATCCAATTCCATGAAAAGAATAAAATGAATGAATATCCAAGTTATTGGTGTGACAAATCATCTTGGAGGTCATTGTGTCAATAGTGTTTTATTTATAAGGGGAGACTTAAAACTATATTTGTTCCTCATTTTTCCCAATTTAACGATTGAATGAATTAATAATATGTATTATTTATTTATCATTAATCACATTTTTATGTTCATCTCAATATAAATTTATGTTCATAGAAAGGTGACCATAATTTATTCCAGGTCATTTGACCACTGAATAACAATATCAATTATAATTATGAATATTTATATCCAAATGATTTCTTTCATGTTTAGGTGTGGATTAAGTGTGGGTATTAGTAGAATAACTCTCACTATAAAAACCAAGCTATCCAATTTTAAAGATATCATTTCATGAAATTTCATGTATTATTATTTTTTTATATACGAACTGAAACATCAGAAATAGATAACTATAGTGTTATGACTTCTTCCAAGGATGAGGTCCTAATGAGAATAAAAAAAATTTCTATGTACTTTGTGAGGACTAATAAATATTTGTTTCTTTTATGTTTCAATAAATACATTTTCCTTATAAGTATACTAGGATGACAAATTGGGATAGGATTCTTCTGATATTTTTGAGTGTGGAGAAGAAAAATTGTAAATCACTATATTGGGGTTCTCAGATATGATATAGTAATGAGTGACTACACCCCATATTTAAAATTTAAATTATATTATGATTCCTTCAAGTAATAAAATGATAAAATGATTTTATTTATAAGGATGAAGATGCCTCTGGTTGATAGGAAAAAATTGGGGTGTATTATGCAGAATAATATTGGTGGCATAGTATGCACAGTAAAATCAAAGGTGTTTTTCAAGTTAAGATAGTGTTATTTATGATAACCATAGAATTTTTTTGGTGATCCAATTATCTCAAAACAATGAATATTATCTTATATAAAGATGCTGTTCTAAAATCTTTATGGAAGAAATTTGACATCATTCTATCTTGACACAGTGTTTTTATTTTAAATGAGAACCCCATGAAATATTTGGCATGGTTCATGGATCTATATCATATTCAAGGGAAATGGAGAATATTAATTGCATCATGGATGGTATAAGAAATGGTGTCCTAGAATCACTATCTATCTGAATTGAGAGGAATCAATTCAAACATAGTACTATAAATGTTTATAAAATGATCTCTCACCAATTTAAAGAGCGATATTCCAAATGAGGGAAGCCACTCTTATCATTATAAGGTTTTGTATGATAGACCAACAACCCCTTGACTCCGGGGATATTTTAGTTATACATATCGGAATAATCACTCGACATAAAAAAGTTCATTTGAGATATGCTTTATGAGAGAAATAAGTGGAAATTTGATGATTAATCAAATTTTCCTATGAATACCGATAAAGGGTTATTTATGATACACACCAACTAATATTTTATTCCATGATGGGAATTTTTTCTTTTCTAGAATACTCCAGCATCTTCTTGACAAGAGGAAAGGATATTGTAATCTATGATCTCATGTCTCTCATGTTTGAGAAATTTATATGGGAATGGAATGTAGAGAAACCTTGAAAACCATATTGGAATGGTAGTTTCCATTACGATACTGACAAGGAATATTATTACAAGAGGAAATTCTTATAAGGATAATGATTCCATTGGTTAAGAAATATCCTTGAGGGTATATTATAAAAATCTATATTACGTGTAGTACACATAGTCAAAATATAGTGTCCATTAGAGTCTTGTATTCCCATTATTGAAAACCATAAATGGTTTTTGGGAACTCAAATATCTCGACACATGTAGTGTGATTTGTGAAAGTGATAAATACATGCATTCTAAAAGAATTTATATTGGAATTGTACATTGATGATAAATTCCATATATAGATCTGATTCATCTTTTAGTACGGTGTAATTTTCTTAAATAACATTTTCTTGAATGAAGGAAATCATTTTAGAATCATGTGGATTGACTAGGGATGTGTTCTAGAGAGGGTGGTGTGTTATTTTATTTCATGGTTGATTCTAGAAGAAAATTTCTAGTTGTAACATTTCATATAATCATATTATAAATCAAGGTGCAGGTATATTTGAGGCAACCTTCGCCATACTGATCATTTTCTTGTACGGGATATGAAATTTTTATCATATTGTGGCTGTGCGATGATGTACTTCTGAGCATCACTACGTATCTTATAGATATAAGTATGGACTCAAACATTTTCATTCAAAATAATATTGTTGTGCTAAGAGACTAATACTGAGATTATGTGACATTCAAGTGTGGGATAATGAGTTACATTGTTTTATGTCATTTAATAGGGACATGAAAATTATAGCTTAATGTTTTGTGCAGAGGTTATTTGAAACATAGTTTGTCATTATTTAGTTAGAACACAATGTCTTTTATTTTAAGTTTTTATAAGATTAATGTTGTCCAATAGTTTGTCCTCATGAGACTATGAGATATTATTACTAAAATTCATGGTCATATAGCATTGACACACATTAGTTTGTCAGGATGTCTATATTGTAATGGAAAGTAGAATACCCAACATGAATAGCGAACCCAAATGCTACTATTGAATATATCATTGATATATATACTTATTTTTTAACATCATAGTTCTTATAAATATTTTCAAATAGAGTTCAATGATGCACAACATTGATGTATGGTGTTACTGCAATGTTCTTACATCTTGGACATGTCATTCCCTTTAAGGTCATGTGACTAGGCCATTAGTCAATTCTGGTTGTGGCATTACATAAACAATAAAAACGTGAATAATAAAAAAATTCTCCAAGATCTTATTAGTAATAACCTACGAGAAAATAAAGATAGGTCATGGAGTTATCCAAATTATAGCCAAATTCTAAAAATGAATTGTTCATGGAGAGTAACAGTGGATTTTTTATTCTATAGTAGATCAGCAATGAACAATCTAGTATTTTTTGGATATGGAGAGGTGGTACTTTAGGCCGCCATATTGGGTCTCTCATATCAATTAATGTTATTTGTAAATAATACCCAGGGAATCACTATGAACCATAATCAAAAGGTGTCTCCCATCATGACACTTTCTGGGAATAGGATGAAAAAATTTGTTTCTCCAGGAAATGATGAATCTAGTGGTTGATATGCCAAATAATGGATCATATTATAAATATCCATATCATGTATAGTATGCATATTAAAAATAGTGGTGTCTATCATATTTGATTCATTTTCCACTAATAACCAATGAAATCGTATAGGGACATAAATATCTTAAGACATGGAATTTTATTTTTTAAATAGAGATTATTGAGTAGGATGGAATTATTTAGATCGACATTTTCCATTGATTATAAATTCTTCTAATAAATGATGGAACTCATGTTTGATTCACCTGCACATGTCAGGGCCGTATGCAGTATGGGATTTTTTATTATTCCATTGATACTAGAATTATTGATCTATACATGAATTCATGTCTCATTTGATCAAGAATAAATCCAAATAGAGTTTTACATTACTTTTTTAATAGGACACTGAAACCAATAAATGTGTGTCCTATCATGGGAGGGTTATAATTGCATGCATTTTTACAACATGAAAAAATGCAGTCAATAATGAAGGTTAACATCTTATGATACAGATAATGTGTCAAATAGGATAATGACTTTTGATGTGGGTGTTGTTCCACTATTGTAGTATTAATATTTTTCCATGTGATATTAATGATTGAAATATCATGATATAGGTCATTAATTATGATAACCTATTTTTGAATCACCATCATAAAATATGGTGTCTGGTATATGGTTTTTTGTTATGATCCATTGCAAATAATTATAATTTTTGTTCAAAATGTTAATTTTCAAAATTAATAATGTAAAAATATTTAAAAAAACAATTGTGAAGGCTCGTTGAAAATAATAGTTATTTGGGATGGATATGGTATCAATCTCAAATTATTGGGAAAAATTGACAAAATATAAGTAGAAATGGGTTACTATATCCATATAAATTTATTGTGTTTTTAAAAAATAAAAAAATAGAAAAAATACATATATTAAAATAATAATAATGCTTTTCATATTTAAATAGATAATATTTTTATCAAATAAAAATAAAAAAAAACATAAAAACAATTCAGGATCAACTGGTATTATGGGGAAGAGGATCACTAAAAGGGTTTATGCAAAGGAAATTCGAGACCAACACCACATGGAAGCGATCAGATATTCTCTAATATCATCTCATATATGTAATTATACATCTCACTCTCATCCTCAGGATCTCTCTATATCTTCTAGATTAACTCATATAGATCACAAAACCTCTCTTTATACTATGAAGCAAATGGAAATGATGAATATCTATGAGCATCATTCAAGATGTTAAATGATATTGAATAAAATTACATTATAACTAGTAGGTGGAAATTGACAACTAATACGGGTCACCCAACCATTCCTGACACCATGAAAACTCACAGTTCTCCACGTCCCCACATCAAAACATGACCTTCATATGGAATCTAATTCTCCCCTTTCATGAATATATTAGGAATGAGATGTTACATCCTCATTTGTTTCATGCTTATATAATTTGAAATTAAAATAACAATAAAATAAATACTGTTAAAATTATAAAAAAATCTATTAACCACAGTATGGCGTTGTCGGTCACCTACAAGTAGTTTGGTATAGGGTTCAATGTACATATTATTGTAAAAATTTGTCATCATATTTGAGGGGTTAGTAGAGACCTTTATAATATAAAAAACATTTACATCTAATGTCTATATAAATTAATAAATAATATTAAATACCATATGTCATCGATGTTTACCAAATGTATGACTCCCAGCCATATGTGTGACCTCCTGACTCTCCCAGTTATGATGTATATATGATGAAACCCTCCTAAATGTTTCTCCTAGAATGTAGGAGAATAATCTATCACATACCTTAGACGATATATATTCATATCAATGAGAGACACACTACATGTCAAAATAGTAATAAAAGATCTATCCGTGCAATATATTCTGAAGTTATATAAAAACTGATGAAAAAACTCACATATACAAATATATCATGCCTCCCGGATATGATAACTTAGGATATCATAAATTAGAAACTATAAATTATAACATAAAATAAAAACATACTTGTAATTAAGAAAATAAATTTCAAATAAAGTATATTATTTAATAATGGAAAATACAGTTGTTGAACATCAAATCATAGTGAATAATGTGAACCTGATCCCATGACACCCATGGAATGGGAAAATATTTTCCTTGTATCACACCATCCTTCAAAAAATATAATTTCAAAAAATAGTTAAAATGAAAAAAACTAAAAATATTATTACCCGAAATAATATGAAAACATAATATAAAAAAATGAAACAGTTGAACATACCTCCATAAATGAGGATCAATATCAAGAAAAAAAATATTTATAGAACATGTTCTAGAATAATTAATCTATAAAGGAAGTGTCCCCTCTAAGTAGGAATCGTTATAATAGAATCTTGTAGGTTATATGAATCAGGATCGTCCTCAGGATGTTCAACATCCTCAATAGAATGAAATAGTCCATTAAGAGAATATATAACCATCTAAACCAATTATCTTACCTATAAATATTTTTAATATATATATCAGTTATAAAAAACTAATTAATACGTGATTATAATAATATTAATTTTAAATAATATTTAATATGCATATAAAATATAAAAAACTTATATATAAAGTAATAAAATAATTACCTAAAAATAAATATCATCATATTATAATTTATCCTCTATATAATTTCCAATATAGATATCAAATAAAAATAACAATTAACATGTATAATGTAATATTCTAACTTATCAATAATTTCTAATATAGATATCAAATATGAAAAACTAATAAATACCAACATTATTGAAGGAAGTGAATAGATAATTGGGAATATACTTATCCATTTGATATAAAAATAGAACATGTAAACAATTAGTAATTAATATATCAAATAAAAAAAATAGATGAATATAATACATGATTTCTCATATTCATCAATATATTCAAAAATGGAAATGTATTCATATTCCTCTTCATCATCATCAACCTTGATACAACAAGAAGTTTATTTATCCTTAATTAAATAATCTTCATTATCAATATAATTGACCATTAACTTGGGGGATTAATCATCAAAATATATTTCTTGATGAAAAAGAGTTGTATTTAGTGTTGTTTTTGGAAAATCATCCATAGTTTTCACTTCAATAGATCCAATTTTATTTTTAATAAAATGATTGTCCCAAGATTTCATTTTTATTATACACTTTCAGTCATCAAAATCTCTCGAAGGAACAAAGTGATTTACATAACAAATCGAATGTTCCAACATAAATTGTCAATTTGAGGATAGAAGAGTTTTATATGTAATTTCTTCAACTATATTTCATCGATGACCTCATGAACCTCAATTAGTATAAAATCAATTACATTAAAAGAATTAGATAATTTGGTCTCACATAACAAAACTCAGTTATTTTTTACAGCATTCTACAAAATTCAAATTTAATTTCATTATGATGAGATCCATTAAATATAACTGTTTTATTCATTGATTTCATTGATTTTACATATATGGATGTTAGAAATTTAAATTCATTTACCACATAACAATTAATATATTTTAACTATTTTGATGGAGGGTTTTTAGCACACAAAATCGACTATCAATTTTACATTCTTGTTTTTTTCATATAACCATTAGAATTTATTAATAATTTACATCATTACAAAATTTATTTAATGTTAAATCATAAACAACATAATGTACTAGTTTATAAAACTAAATTGAATAATTATTTTATCGATGTTATTCAAGTGAAATAGGGGTAATTTGTTGGAATTTTTTTTGATATAGTCATCATATAGTCTAAAAAACAATAATCTAAATAAAATTATCTGTTAAAATATAATAATAATAATTACTTGGTTCACAAATCATACCATTTCATCACAGTTGCGTACAATATATGAATGCACTCTATATAGTTATTTATCTGAATGACATCATTATTGATAACCACCAAAACCATACTTAGACTGATTAAGAAATGAAAACTAATTATATGTCCCATCCCCACAATTTACATCATTGTGACCCAAGTGATTATGAATTCATGAATTTTAAATTAAAATTAATAAGAACATAAATAATAAATTTCCACCTCTAAAAATTCTTCTAAAATTGACCCTTCAACTGAGGCATTGTTACACACTTTCTCTGTTAATTTTTTCATACATATCTCAAATGGGTACATCCATCATAAATTTCCCATCCCTCCACATTTATCATTATATGAAAAACCCAATATTAAATATTCCATTTGGCCATAGAAGTCTAGTGCAAATAGTATCTCCAATTTACAAAAAATTAAAACAAAATATTCATACAAAATACTAAATACATCATAATATGTTGTTTCCACTCTAATATATTGAATGATTTAGGATATATCGGTCAATATATCCTATATTGTATAATTCAATATTCTTATATGACCAAATTGTTGTAGTCTTTCCACTATGAAACGACAGTGATGATTTTTTAACTAGATTGTGTGTGTTTTTCTGAAGAAAAAAAATGAGACGCATTCGAAGCATAAAAAAACAACATCCTCAAATATCAAACAAATTAATAGAATAATAAATTAAATTATTGAGAAATTAAATAATATATGTCTAGATTTATTAAATTGTGCGATATTTCATCATCATACATTTCATGTATAGGAAAACTGAAAATATGGGTATGATTAAACCATGACTTTAAAAAATATTTGGTCTTATTAGATGTGTACCACATGATATAAAATATGTTATCAAAAAATATCTTCATTATTCATTACATATACCATGTGACTAAACAACAAATCAGACCAACAATGTAGGTCTGAAAAAAAATACATTGCATTATCCAATTATGATCTTTCCCAAAACCATAAATTTTCTTGTTCAATTCTATCCAAAATTAATAATAGGTAATGAAAATATGATGGATTTTACATAAATATATAAGAAAAATTAAAGATTTTCATCTCCTTTAATTCTATATTTTGTAAAATTATTTCTACTCCTTCAAAAATTTTAATGAATAGAAATTAATATTTGATAATAGTAAAAATAACATGTTTTTCTTCCATTGACATTTGTAATAGAATTATTAATAACCACGAAATATGAACATTATTTTAAGATAAGTGTAATAAATAAAAATAACAAACCATATTATAGAATATCTTTGATTTTACACATTAATGAATCCTTCTATATAGAATTATGATATGTAATTATATCATAACTAATTACACCATCATTCCGAAATGAAATCAAGTCATTAATAAATGGATTTAAATCAAAATTGATATTATTATTAGGATTTTTCAGAATTAATAGTGCCATATATATATATATAGTTCCTTCATCATGATCTAAAGAGGTAAGTTCTATAAAGTTATGAAAAAAATGCCAAAAAGAATATTGAATTTCATAACCACAAAATTGAAAAAACCCTTTTTAGAAAGACTCAGCCATATATTACAAGGTTTTAAATAAACTGAATGATGAATATAAGAAATATGCTTCCATGAATCACCATCACATGGAAGATTAGATATTCTATTAATGGAAATATTGTATTTTAATTATGTCACAAATGTAGGTGTGTTGCAAGAAATAAATAATTTTTTTAAACAAGGTGTATTTAAAAAATAACTCCACTGTTGTATATGAATTATGGGATTTCATTATTGTGAAACTTTATACCTATATTATCCACATATTGGATAATTAACTAATGATTCATAATAACCATAATATATGATGTAGTCATTTGAACATAAATGGATCTTCTGATAACTACAAGCCAAATTATGGATTGGAATCTTACATTCATATATAGTTAAAGATACTATATTTCCCTCAAGGAGAAATGATTTAACCAAAGAATATATTTTAATAAAACAAAATTTGACATTCCAAACTCTTATTTATTAGAAAGAAATTTTATAATAGTCTTAATTTTTCTTATCTATAATCACAAATATAATACACCCTAACGATATTTAAACAAATTGTAATAGTGAGAGGGTTCTGATGTATGATTTGGAATATCATTCAGATTTTTTATATCCAAAATATATGGTCCAGTAGCCTCATGTAGTAAATTTGAAAATGATGGATCAGGGAAAAAAATCATTTTCTACATAATTCAATTCACCGTATTGATTTAAATAATTAAAATCATTCCAAAAAAAATGCATTAGATGATGTTTTAAAATATCAATCATTTTTAATCTCGGGAGATCATATTTTTTATAAAGAAATTTAACCATTCCATGAGAAAAAAATTCTTAATTTTATGTTTTCATTTACAAAAATGCTTTAATATCCCTAATGAGGAGAAGATTTCTAACTATTCTGATGGAATATTTTGATTATTTATCAAATCATGATGACATGATAGAAATTGGTTTCTACTTCATTAGGCAATAGTTAACTAAAAAACAATAAAATATGAATAATTATTAATCATTATTTCTAATTAAAAATTATTATTCTATATTAATTCATTCCAATTATGATTACTTATCACAAATTAGCTATATTTTTTTATAAATATTACATATTTTTTAAAAAAATTACTTATTGGTAAAATTATTTATTAATTATTTATAATTATTTATTAATATTAGTTTATTTCTCAATAAAAATTAATAATTATTAGTATTTCATATTTCTTTTCAGGCAATGTATTACATATTACATAATATAAAAATATTTATAATTTTTTAGTAATAATTAGTAAATAATGATAACATTTAACAATTATTACTAATATTGAATTAATATTTATTATTAATTAAAAATATTTAATTATTATTACAATTTATTTTAATTAATAGTATTTTTTTATTTAATATTAAGATTTTTTAAAATTTACTAATATTATTTATATATTCTTACAAGGTATCGAATATTTTTAGTAATTATTACTAATACTTTTTAACTTTTTTAATTATTAAATTTATTAGTTAATTAATATTAATTATTTATCAATTCTAACTAATATTTAAACAAACATTAAAACATTTAAAAAATATTATCTATTAAAATATTTTTTTTGTATAATTTATTACAAATTATCACAATTTTCTCATATTTACTAATTATATGCTATATTTACAAATTAAAACCAACATTTATAAATTATTAATATTATTTTTCTATTTATTTATTAATTATTAATAATTAATTGATGATTATTATTAATTATTATAATCAATAGTAACTTTTTACTAAATATTATTAATTTTAAATCATTTTTGTTATATATTTTTTATACAAGGTGTTAATTTTTTTACGAATCAATTCAACTAATTTATATTTTTTTAAATTTTTTTTACTAATATATAAATTAATAAAAAAAATTATTGATTTTAACATAATTTTTAATATATATTACTATTTTTTATAATTACTTATATTCCATATATTTTCTTATACAATTTTTACAAATTTATATAATTACCTAATATTTATAAATTATTAATAATATTTACTAATTAAGAGTAACTGTTAAAAATTATCACTAATATTGGCCAATTATTTATTAATTACTATAAATTAGTTAATAATTATTACTAATTATATACATCCTGACAACATTTTTTTTATTTTTTTTGTGATTATTTAATAATTTAAGTATATTTATATTTTCTTTTTAGGGTATTACAATATTTTTACTTATTTTTTTTATATATTTTTTAATTACTATTAAGTAATATTAATCATTACTATTTCTTCATTAAAAGAATTTTCAAAATTTTCTTTTATTAAAAATGGTTTTCTTGTTAAATGTTTTTTTATCCAACCATTTTCTTAAAATTTATTTTCTCATTATTTTTTAAAAAATCATTTCATATTTATTTTATTATTTAAATATACATATATTACAGTATTTCTTAACCATATATATATATATCAAATATATTTTTACATATTCATTAAAAAAAATACATTTAAACATATATATAACCCTACACATTGTTTTTAAATTTTTTATATATGTATGTTCACATAACTATATATATAGACACAAAAGATTACAAATCTATACTCATATGTTTTAAAGACATGATAACCAACTATAATACTAAAACCAAACATGGTTTAACATCACATCCTTGACCCAAGCATTGTCGTAATTCATTAGAAAATTATATCATCATAAGCGCGTTTTCAAAATAATCACACTAAGGCATGACATTCGATAATATATTTATTGAATTCAATAATATTCATGTTTGATACAATAATATATATATACACACACTCATTACACATAATTATGTATATCTATATATAGGCTTAAAAAATAATTCAACATTTATATATTTATAAGTTTAAATGGTTTCCTTATATATATATACATAAAAAACTTGCAATATTTTTCACCCATATATATATATGTATATTTCGTGTGTCTGAGATGTATTAGTAGGTGTAGAGGCATATAGAAACATGAAAGGAAGGAAAAGGGAAGTGGGAGTTAGTGAGGTGTTGAGATATCCAAAAATAATCATAAAAGAATATCCAAATAAAAAATCAATTAAATATATAGGTTAAATATTTGGGGAAATACTTCAATTCAATTGGATTCAATATATACAAAGACAAACCACATTTTATATGGTGGTGTTCAACCAAATAGACAATAAAAACATGTAGTAACCTTAAATAACATATTAACCATAAAAATATGGTATATTTTTAAACCTAGGGTTTCACAAAAACATTTTCAAAATGATAACCGTTGAAATTGAAAAAAAAGGAGAGAAGGGGAGTCCATATCTGGATGAATCAAAATAATTATTCCAAAAATAATCTCTAAATTTTTTTGGAGTAGGTCATTAGATGGTTTCATGATTAGAGGGTTGTGCATGATGGAGACAGAAATATGAGGAGGAGATGAGGAGGAAGGGTTATTATAATTTAAATTAATGTTTATAAACGATGTGCTACTGGTTATAAAATTTTCCCCATCCAAAAAAAATAGTTTGTGAAAATATTTTTTGATGAATTTTATTGTTAATCACAATTAGTATTCAGAAATGTCCATTAGAGATGGATAAAATGTTTCATCACTATTATATGTTTCTAACTAGTCTTCCCCCACAATTTTACACATGTGTGCCAAATTTATTTACAATAGGAAACATTTCCCATAAAAATACTAATAAAAAACGATTATTATTGACAAAAATATTTTTTATTACAAATAAGTGTTACTAAGTGATGATATTCTATGGGGATCTCTCCTGTTACATTTACCCAGTTTTCCTGTAGTTACCTTAAGTTTAACATCATTGAAATATGATTTGTATCTATAGTTTAATGTCACGTGAAAAGGATGTGGTGTCAAATATTTTAACATCTTATGGAATGGATGTTGTCATGTTGTGTTACATTATTTGACTAGGATATTAGATTTTTATTTCTTTTTAGGACCAACGACAATAACTAGTTTTGAGTGTCTTAGTCACATGAAGAATTTTTTGGGATACCATTCATTGTTTGGTGGTGTGATACACTCACCCACCATTGTAATATGTGAGTATGAACCATTGGAGTAGACCTTGTGGATGGAAAAAGTTCCCCCACATTTTCATTCAACATTTAGAGGATTCCTCCTAGTTATCATTGGGGTCATGAGTTTCAAAAATAGTTATCCTTTGAGGGATGAATGAATGTGAAATTTATTACTAAAATCTCATGCTATTTGAATATGATTGACCAGTTAATGATTCTTTTTAATGATTATTTTCTAATGTAGCCACTGAATTTCATCATGTCATTTTTCAGTTTTCTTATATATTTATAGCTAATAATAGAAGGAAATAAGATGTGAATGTAATTAGAACATGATGTATAAGACTATATTTGATCTATATATCTGTGAATATAAGGTTACCTATATGGAAGAATTTGTTTTAGTATGATAATCCCACAAGGAATATAGATGTATATTCAGCCAATATTTATTTTCTTCTTCCACAATACTCTACTGTATATATGATAGGGTCCTATTGGAATCCTTCATCATTCTATTATATTCTATATGATCATGGGATGAATGGTTTGACTCAATGTTGTACACTTGGTATAACCATATAATTTTTGAAGAAAAAAATTGATGCCATTATACATCAGTATTGTATGAGGGTCACTAAATGTGATGATGATGGTGGACTTTATAAAATTGATGGTGATCATTTCCTAGAAATAATTAAGGTGTATTTCCACATTCCATTTAAAAAATAAGTCGGTATATATAATGATATTCACAAAGAACTTAGTATTTACCGGAGTATATGACCCCACAACATCCATCCCCCAAACGTAAAATGGCAGTTACTATGTGGTAGTGTGAAATAGTGTTAGGGATTGATGGATTAACAAAGAATGTGTTTGACTAAACTAGCACCTCGTATTGAATTTCATGCAGTCCTCCCTTATTGAAGACTAGAAATTCCCTAGCCTTATTTTTAATGAGAAATCATGATCCCTGACTAATTGGATCCATAGGTTCTAGTATGTAATTCATTCATAATAAAAATTGTATCTTCTCCATCAATACACCCCAAGAAGAACTCTAAAAAACCCATGATTATAGAGGATCTAATTATGATTTTGAATTTCATAAATAATAATGTTGATTTCCCATCATCTAATTTTATCTTTTATAGTGGTTTATGATGAATGAACTCCTTTTTGGGGATAGTTCAGTGTGAGAATAACCCAACCACTAATAATATTTTTTTTATTGAGGGATGTAATATAAATTTTTTTATCTTTTCTTTGATATAAAGTGAAAATGGAGAAACCATCTTATTGTGTACAATGTTGATGATAGTCTATTTATATTCTAGAGATGTAAAAGAGGTATTTTCATTTTATAATGAAAATACCTAGTCATTCATTGATTGTGGTATGTGAGTTATTATTAAAACTAATGGGAATTCCATCAAAATCCCTCACACATAGTCAATCAATGGGATATTACATTTATTTTTAATAGAATAATAATTATTTATTAGTTTCATCAAAAACTCTAAATTTTCATTGAAACTCAAGTGGTCTAGTCGAATTTTTTGTTCCATTTATAAACATATGATGAGGGATTGGTACTGTACCTCATTTCTGGTGTATGCTTCCACAAATTTGAAGTAATATGGTAGAATAACCTTTTCTGTAGAGAAAATAATGACTCCTAACCTAAAATTATTGTTTAGGCGGTCTTACATTCTAATTTCGTCGATGTTATGGATTCACTATCAAAATATGAATCTCAGGTATGGGGGCCACCTTGAAACGTGAAACTATATTCTACAAGAAATTCTTAATTAAATGGAGTTTTTTCTACAGATGGATTTTCTACATTGAAATTTTTTATGGCTACAAATTTTGTGAAATTATATAGTATGAATTAAATGTAAAAATAATGAAATATGACTTCCCACCATTAAAAGAACTTAGTAATCATTGGTAATTTGAGGAATTATTTTAGTGGGTTTTCACAGAATACCAAATGGATCACATAATTCAAAAAGTAGTGTCTTAGTGTATGAACAATAAAAATTAGTGACAGGAAATTATTCTTGATTTCTGAGTATCGGGTGTATTTGTTGAGAATGGATCGACTGTGATAATAAATTTTATACTCACTTTAGTTTAATTATTTGTCTTAAAGAATTTTCCTAGTGATCACACTAGGTCTATCGCATAAAAATTGATTTTATTTCTTTTTATAGTTTGAATTAACACTGGTTGATTCAAAAAATTATTCTTGAGACTATCAAAGGAATCATGACATTCAAATTCCAATTGATTAATGGATCCTTTTTTAATTAGTTTGGTTAATGGTTGGAATTTTCTTACTAGATATTCTATAAATAATTGAATAGAGGTCCGGTTCTTTAGAAATCCTCTAAAATAATTAAGGTTACATGGACATGTCAAGTCCAGGATAGATATTGTTTTACTTGTGTAAAAATTGAAGCTACGATACCATACCCAAAATCCAAGAAATGTTATTGATTTATATTTAAAATCACATTCCAAGGGATTCCATTTAGAATCTATGATATCATATCTTGTAAAAAAATATAAAGATCAACGAGATGATTAGAGGACTTCTAGGATTCAGAAATTAGTTTCTTGACAAATAATTTGATCAGATTTCATTGGATGAATTTGAAAACATGATTCAAGTATCTTTGATATGTGGTGATTACAATCTTTATAATGATAATCATCGCCCTAAAACATTATGTCCCTTGGTTTGATGTGAAATTATCAGATTTTTCATCATCAGGGGCCATTTAGATTTTCTTATATCTTGAATATCAACCCCGAAAAGAGAGATCTTGATAATTAGACTTCGAGTTGATTAGGTGTTCTGTAACCAAAACATGTAAATTATCTTTTCAAAAATCCATGTTAATATATCTAAGGTTGATGCAAATTTTGATATTCCCATTACTATTTTTGAATATGTAAATATTGGTATTAATTTCTAGTACTCAAATTTTATAATGAATTTGGTCTTATTGAGTGTGTAATGATCAGTATTGAAATAGTTTTCATGAGATATATGCATTAATTTGTGATCCTGCTATATCCAATGTGTTCTTTTGGAAATCCAATGTGATGGGTTTCAACTTTGTGATCAAGTCCTATAATGTTATAGTTGAAATAATCCTAAAGCTATATTAGAAAAGTGATATATTCATATTCTTCTTCAAAATACATGGATGTTATAATTAATGTACATCAGATATCTTCTTCTTTACCCAATTTTATCTTCTATAGTTCATTGATGGTGGAATAATCACCTTCCTAGAATTCTGGAGGGGACACATCCGGTTTATCTTCATCTTCTTCCTCTAAATTCTCTACTCTAATATATAGTGAATCTAGGATGAAGGATAATCATTAGATATAAGATATGAATTGATATTTCAACAACTACAAGATGGGGTAATGGAATTCTCATTCCCGATAACTGATAAAAAAATTACCTGAAGGATGTTGTTGGGGACTTTATGAACTCTATGGGGAAACTATGGTACATTCCCCAATGATATCACTATTTTTTTGGAGGTTAGATACTTTTCTAATATTATTATGATAATTTATGGGAAATGATATCAATAGAGTTGATCCACACATACTAAAATATGAAATCACATTTCTAATTTGGTAAATGGTAATATATATTCATCATAGAGATCTCTGAATGGGATTATACGGGTTCATTTCAGGGTTATATGGGGTAGTAACTTCAAAAAATAATCGGACATGGGTTGTTTCCATACCATATGAAGATACCATGTCCCTATATACTGGGATAAAAAATATTTTAATTGATATTTATCATCATATAGTGTCTATTTTTTTCATCAACATAGTATTAGAGAAATTTTTGGTATGATTAAAGAAATTACGAATGTTGGTGAAACCAAGGCCTTCCCAACAGGATAATGAAAAGCTTATCATTCCAAATGAACAGGAATTAAAATATTGATACGGGGATACTGAAATGAGTTATTATCTTGAATCGTCTAATGGGATTTACATCATTATTATCATTACTCTGAACTTCCATAAGAGATGGGGAATGCAACATATTTTCTATAACTCAATAACCAAAGTGTTCATACTATAATGAGGGTGGCTCATGTTCCATTATCAATAAAGTCTCATTGGATATCAATATCTTCTAGAATTCTAGACACATAATAGGGTATGATATGTCCATGTACAATGACATCCTTTTCCAATTATATATAAGAGATAATCATTTAAGACACTAAAATATCATCTTCTACATGATATACTCCATCATGAAATAACCCATCCTTGAACTATTGATGGCATAGAAATTTCTCAATGAAGGATTTCAGAGGTCTTTTGGTAAAAGAAGAGCATCCATGATCGATAGAATATCCATCACAAGGTATAGTTTCATCAATATTTCATTCTTTTTAGATAATGTCTTACAATTTCAAACAATTAATTTCTCCTTATATGGTTATTTGTTAGATAAAGTGCAAAAATAGGAATGTTGGACCTTTGAATAGGGGTTTAGGGTGCCCCTATCACTGGTGGATTAAGTTGAATTAGCCTACCCACATGCATGGGTTGATCATATTTTTTTCACTCCCATTATATTGTCTTTAAAAAAATTAGGATTGAATGAACCTTAGAAAATATGGGTTAATTTTTATGCTCTTTTTTCTCACTATAGAACTTTTCAAAGAGTTCAAGAAACAAAATTATCTTTTTTTGGGACATGATTAGATGATAATGTTTTTTTCATGACTATGCCTTCCCATTATACCTTGGTTATTTCAGTCTCTACCTATGGTTACCTAATTATAAAAAGTGAACTCAGATTAATAAACCTACTCATCATTAGATAAGAGGTTGAATACATGAGTAAATTTAATGGATTGGAAGATAAATTATTTAACTCATTATGATTCTATTTCATGATGTGGTTCCATTAGTTCAATTTGAAGGAATGGTGACCATACTCTTAGGGAAGGAGGTATTGTATTGGAGAGGTTATTGATTATCATTGGACTCTATAAAGTTTTTTCTTTATGTGATTGACCTTTTTATTTCAAATTACACCATCTATTGGCATATTTTTGTATGGAGCACTACTATGAAGATGGGTCTATTTATAACAATGTAAATGATATTTGGGACATAATTGGGTTGTTTATATATTCATTGAGGATATAAGGAGTCTAATTTATCACATTTTTATTAATATAATCTTTGATATTCTATGAAACCTTTATTGAAACATTTTTCAACTCACCATATTCATCTGGGATGGCAGTGGAAACATATACTACTTGTGTAGATTTCTTTCCTCATTTTATCGACCTAAAGTAAAAAATAATTCATATAATGTCTTTAAAAACAATGAAATCATAGATGGTATATCCCAATATCTGGTGTAAGTGGAAATAAATTGGGTAATCATCAAGGATAACTTAATGATTCCTCATAGGCTCTAGGAATTATTACATGTTATATTCTTTAACTACTATAAAGAATATATGAACATGTCCATCTAGAAAGGATTAAAACACATTCTTACATTAATCAAATTGATTTCTTCTCTATTACCTTTTCTCTTTATTAAGGGGATGTAACTGTTGTCAATATTTATGAGGGTGTTTCAAGTGATAGGGTGATGGATTTGGAGATGGGGATGATATAGGAGATGTGTTTAGAGTGAAGATCCTAGTTTCTACATTACCCATTCTTAGTCATTTGACTACCATGACTTGTCGAGAGTTATCTTTGATTTAGAATATGGTGACATTAAATCTTTTGTAAAATGTGGAATGATCTTGAATCCTTCCTAGGTATTTCATAGGAATGAAATTTAAGATACCCTCAATCCCCTATTATTTTAAATTTGAGATGTTATGAATCGTATTATTTTTCAATTTTGAGATGAATTGAAAGAGAAAATTCCCATAGAGCACTTTCCAACTATTCACCTATTGGGTTAGTAAAATGTTATAACTTGTAATGGATGGTTCCTAGAGGGATTTTACAAAGCACCTAAGTATATCTACTTCATACAATTCAAGGGATCCCATCATTGGAGAATGTTAGGACACAAAATACATCATATGTTTCTCTGGAACCCCTATACCAATGAATGTTAGAAACATAGATGTTTTTGAAGTTAGGTGGGTGGAATCTTTGTATCTACCCATTCATAGATATTATTCCTTCTCGACTATAACTGGTGTATGTCATCCTTCCACAACTTCTAATTGACCAGTATGTGACTTAATTGGGCTGACAAACTCTTGGGGTGGACAACTAAATAGGAGCATAAATAAGGGTAGTCATGGGTAGGTAATAATATGGATGCTCTACTTATACATTTGGTTGAAAATATGAATGGGATAACCTATGATAACAAGTCTCAAATGTTTTTGGTTTCATCCCTAATGGATGGAACTCTAGACATCCTACCACCATCATATCCAACTAAATGTGTTTTCTAGATCATAGGTTGGGAGGATGTTTCAGCTCTACATTTGTTGGCATAATGAGCTCCTATAATTGATACATGTTATCCTGGAGGGTTGTATGACCCTATACATATAGAACAATTTTGGTAGGGATATTTCTTATGAAACATTATTCATTATGTCACTTCAACTACTTCATCTCAAATTCGTACTATGTGAATCCTTTCTAAAGCATAAGTGGACCAAAATCGTCATTAAACTTATAGGATGTATCCACACCCTTATCATTTTAGAGGTTTGAAGAACACCAATGGAGCGATATTGGGATATCTATGGGAAACCCTAATGTTTCAATCCCTTGATTTATGGTATGCATACCTTCATTGATATTCTATGTGAGGACCCAGATTTGACTAAAAACATCCCCCCACATATAATCATGCATTGTTTTCACGTTCTATATAATCTATTGGAATGAATATAATTATGTTTACTAAAAAATAATGGATTGAATGTTTTTCGTCACAACTGGGAAAATAGGATGATTTATTTATTTTGAGATAACAAATGGAGATGCCTTGATCTTTGACATCTATTACTCCCTTGGAAGAAGGCTTAGTGTGAAACTTTTTTAGGACCTCATCATTTCTTATGAGGATTCGACTGAGGTAGTATTATGAAGTGTGACTAGAAGAGAGTCCCCACAGAACCTCTTTTTATACCATTTCCAAGATCAAGGAAACAGAAAATATGAAGGGCATTATGAGGACCTAGTTTTGGATTGGCCTTTAAGCTTGGAAAAGAATGACCTCCATACGGAGGTGACTGGGAAAATATTTCCCCTAGAAATATGAGATGGGGTTTCCCCTAATACACATTTATTTCTAATCTAATCAAAGTAAGTGATTTTAAATGTGGATATAACCATATAAATTCCCCCTTCCATATTGGTTTGAATTGCTCTTATATCTCCACGGATATGGATATGATGATTTTTCTCTTTATTTTACAATCTTTTGTTCAAGAACGATCAACATAAAATGTAAAACCTGCACATGTGCTAGTTTTTTTTGAAGAAATCATTACTACCAGATGATTTTCTATTCTCATAAAAATGGAATGTTTAATCATTTCAGATACATTGTATAAGAGGATTTCAATGGCCTAATTTCTCCAATTGTAATTCATCTATGATTTAGTCATTGCCATCCCCTACTGTGTGTGCACTCTTCTATATGTAGATTCCTCTTTAATGAGTCTTCTTGATGAAATTATATTACATGAATCCACATCTAATGGACCTTTTGGACAAAGAGGGAAGTGAAATGTATCTCTCCATGCTTTCTCCATACTCTAATTTTGATAGTTTATAGGTAATCAGTGATCAATTGACATATCTTTTTGAAAGAATAAATACATGTTTATTAACATCTCTAATTGTAAATTTTAATTTTATTGTGTCATTTGGATGAAAGATAAAGTGATTCAATCTGACTATAAATATTTTCTATTTCAACAACATGATCACTATGTTCTTTATAATGCATGATTTTTTTTAAAATGGTCAATATTGAAACATAGATTTAGAATAATGTTTTCTTTACATTCCATTGAAAATGTTTTTTGAATATCTTACTAAGGAGGGGTCATACTCCAAAATAGAACTATTGTATTTTCTATGGACACTTAGTTATTCATAAGTGGTATATTCTCTTTATATTTTGAAGGAGACACCTCCACTTGATTTGACCAATTTTAAATTTCCCAACTACCTTATTTTATGTGGAAGGATATGTTGGAATATTCCCTACTATGATATAATTTAGGTGATCCTTGGGTTGTGTGTATAATTAATTTTTTCTCATGTTGTCTTATAATTGATAAATAATATCTCATGTCAATGATAATTAATCTGGCATGATTGGCCTTCTATTCCCAAATGCTGCATGATATGATGGCTTTCTCACAATTGATTTGTCAATGGTAGAACCTTCTTATAAAAAATGAAACAAAACAATTGGTAGTACCTTTGTAGTGAACTCTATCATAGATAGAACTACCATTATGGCTTAATTTATACCCACAGTTGTGTCCTATTGTATATACATTAGGGTGGAACTTTAAAGTTATCATTGGGAAGAATAGGACCTTCATACTGTTTGATCTTATTACTGTGGGGATGGTTACCGTGGTAGTAATCAAAATACAAGTTCACATGACTGATATTAGTGTGTAGAAAATGATATATTCATGGTGAATATTTTTGGTAGGACCTCCAGAGCTGATGGTAGTAATTTCTGGTAAGGTATTTTGCAATTGTAATTTTTTCTTCTTTAAATTTCTGATAAGTCAACATGAACATGGTCCACCATGGATAGATGTTAAAGATACTAAATAATACAATAGTTATATAGAGTAGTGTTATGGTCCTAAATTCAGATTTTCAATCACATTTTATGATATTTATTTTTATATGTTCTTTATTAAGATATAAGAGACACATATTATAGACACTGAATTTCATTTATGGGAGCCCACCTAAGTGATAGTCATGCTTCTATAGGAATATAATGACAAGTTTTGGTGGTTTTATATGGAATATGTGCCTTTATATAGTTGAAATTGAAATGAAAAAATAATATACATTTATTATGGTTAGGTGTACTTGATAATATTGTCCATTTTTAGTTGTAATATAGTGGAAACATTCCTTTATGGGAGTAAGGGTCTGCTCCCATTCTAGATTAAACTATTCCTTATACTGATGAGATACCCCAATTTATTTTTTGGGGTTCATAACCTTTCCATTAACCACTACTACTTCTATCATTATTTCATTGATGGATTGCAAAATTTTGGTAGGTAATGATGCTTTCACTTCTATTACTACTAGTATTTGTTGGGTGGCATTCACAGATAGAATTGGAACATATGTCAATTACATGGTTGAAGTATAATTATTTGTCTACTTTTGTCCTCTATTTCCTACCTCGATATGATCGAAATATTCCTTTATAGGGGAGGAATCATGGGATCCCATTATTTGTCACATGGTTTTCTGAATAGCTTCTCCTAGTGCTGCTAGATTATGCTAGTAGGTTTACTTTGTGAGGATAGGGATATATTCCTACTCAAACATTTCTTAAATATATTGTTGGAATTATTTGGTATAAATGGGTTCTTTTCTACTCAACGATGACTTCATTCCAAACATGGTGGTACATACAGGGAACCCCACCATTGGTTGCCTAACCCATGGCCTATAGTGTAGCATCCTCATCAAACTATGGACTTGACATTGGGCAACAATAGTTGTGGTGGCTTGTGGAAGGATACCTTTAATTGAAATATTACACCATTGTGATCATTCCAATATTGACCATTGGATCCACATTCCCAATAAAAGGTCGGAATTTATTGTTGATTTTTGGGGAGAGTCCCTGAAAATGATTTGAAATTTAAATTTGTGCTACTTGTTTATTTTCCCCTAGACATTTTTCGATGGATTTTTTGAGGGAATTCATGTCTCATAGGTATTTGAGAACAACCTCCAATATCATGATATTATAATTCAGTTGGTAATCCTAGACTAAAAACTTCATTTACTGACATTTAAGTTATGGAGTGGGCGATAACATCCTCCATCTTGATGAGTACCCAAATCATGTGAAGGCCAATTTAGAAGTCAATTTTGATAGTTGGGGACCCATTTTGGATTGAAGGGATTTATGATGAAATTGGTTTTTTTCTTCTATGTGAACATAAAAAAACAAAGAAACTCATCAATGAATCATCACATGTAGATAAGTGCATGTTATTTGATTTCATTAAGAACTCCATGATTGGAAAACATTCATGATGTATCAGTACATAACAAAATATCTATTTAAATGTTGATCACACAACTATTTTTTATATATCTAGACTATATTATAGGTTAGTGTTATATTCATGAATCTATTAGAAACTATAATAAAAGGTTTCACATCCTTCCCATCTACATTCTGTCATGTATACATGTTGGAGTAACCATTTTTTATGTTAGGATCATCCCCATGAGATGGGATTCCTAAATATATTTTTGAAAGTCATAATAACAAACATAGTTTGTTGATTCTTAATTCGACACATTGTATTATTCATATTCATGTTATGAATTCTATACCATGAAGAATAACATCATGAATCACTGAAATATAGGTGAATGCTTCCTTGAATAAGTTAGTGTGGGAATTTTTCTTGGATATCCCTTTTTGGATATTACTAAGTGAGATATGAATAGAATATAATATGGTAATATTACATAGATTATGGACATGTGATTATGTATCTCACTAGGAATATAGATCAATGCAGATTAGATGATTTTTCCTTGAAGGAATGTGACCCTCTTGGTGGGGATTTTGTCATGCTTGGAATATATCTTGGTTAGGATGATTGGGGATTTAAATTGTTGGTTTTAAAGCTCAGGGAGGATTCCATCATATAAATTTGGGTTTGGAATAAAAAAAATGATGTTTCGAATGTCATGGTGCATACACCTAAATTAGAATCCCATTTCTTACATTATTGGGATGATTTTTCTTTGACGGTTTTTACAATGAAAAATATACCCCCTATGAGAAGATGGAATCATGATATTTGGATAACACATTCTCGGACACCCAATATATATCATTCATCATGAATGTGAAATTAGCACCATGAATCTCTAATACTACGTGCATCATGCTTAGTCAGAGAAATAAGAGATAGTATGAGATTTCCACTTTACGCAGTCATGTATAGTAGTGACCTACACAGCAATAAGAATCCCAAATTGAAATTTCTTCCACATCAATTACTGGATTATAGAGATTATATATAATTAATGTGTAAAATGACATCTATCAAGGATGTCTAGGGGATTACTCCATGGGGGATTCCTAGGGAATACACATTCTCCACATCTACCAGTGGACGAGGGTGACGCCATGGAAGGGATGTTATAAAAAAAGGAAGTGATAAAGAAGTATCATTTTCATAAATAATTATAAACCATGGTCCTCATATTACATGACCATATGGATATGTTTATGTACACTTGACACTTCAAGGAGAATGTGAGAAATGAATGTCAGCTCCTTAAAGACATCCAACAACCTAATGTCTAGGAATCATGTTAGCAAGGGAATGCATGATTATCAGAATCCTGATGACACTCTCCATAGAGGATGTTGATTGTGGGACTACCATTACCACATGAATGAGTAAATAATGGTTAAACATGCTTTTGTTTTGGATACATTGATCATGCATTTCCTGAGGACTCATTGGAGGTTTTACCTATTCCTTTTTTGAATATTGGTGTTGTACAAAATTGATCCATTTTGGATGTTATTTGAGGGAATTAAATGAAGCTGGAATCTACTTTGGAAGTTGATTATGAGGGAAAAACATTTAATTCACTATGGAAACCAAATTCCATATATTATTCAAGCTATGTGTGATGGGTATCAAAAAAGAATTTATTTTATGAAGGTTGTCTCTACTCCATGGGAAGTCCCATTCATGAAAGGGTTCATTTTACAGGAAAAGATTATTAGATACAGAAAAAATCTTGGGTGATTCCTTTTCCCTTTAGGTATGTGGTTTTAGGATTACCAATTTAAATAATTCCTCTCCTATCTCTTGTTGTTTTTTCTCTATATTAAAAAGTCTCTAAATCTCTGAATAATCATCTATTTTTTAGTTAGAACATTACATATTTATAGGGAATGAGAATAAATATTTTCACAAAATGGTAATCTTTCCATATGAATACATGGGGATATGAGTGTGCAATAAACCAAATTTATTTTCCATGGTGGATTTATATTTTTTATGTATAATGAATCATTAACTTACTTTATAAACTATTTTCATTTATATAAATAATTGAGTAGTCACCTCACACATCAATCAATATTATTTTGTGGTGGAGGCTCCATCACTAACTCACAATGCAAATTAAATCCTTTGAAAGAGGTACGATATTTCATCCACATGCCATAAATGAAATGAATTTGTAGGGGTCATGATATCAGAACCTCACCTTGAAAAGGATTAAAATTTTTAAGGTTGCAATGATAAGTACATTTTACAGATAACATATTCTATATTTTGGAAAAGGATGCCTAATTTGAGGTTAGATATTCTTTAACAATTTTAAATCCTTGTATCATTTTCCTAGTTTTATTCTGGATATCCCAAATTCATAATTTTTTTATGGGATACATTATAACCTTTTCATACCAAATAGAGTTAAATCCATAGAGAATATATTCAGTGGGATTAGTTGTTTTAAACATCAAAGGTAACCCATTATATTAACCATTTTGATGATTATGTCGACCAGTGGGGATAAATGGTTTTGAATATCAGAGAGAGGGAAGTTGTTTATTTTTTTGAATGTGATGAATTTATGTATATTTTAATATGATATATTTTCCTATTTTTTCTAAATATAGGATGTAAAACATTTCATAGAATAGAGATAGAATGGGGAAGATTTAGTTGCAACATATTAATAAATGTTCTGTCTGATTTGTAAGCTAAAAACCACAAAATATCATGGAAATTGGTAGTAATGTTAATTAATTTTAATAAGGATTTAATCCAAGATATCAAATGTAATTTCTTTTCCATGAATTCAAATGTATTGATAATCTTCATCGATATTACAAGATGGTGGAAATTTATTTTTCTGATTATAATGTATTCCATTATAAGATGAAGAAATATAGGTCTGTATGGTTGGGAAAGGTGGAGAATCCATTAATTAATTCTACATGTAAGAAAAATATGTTTCTATCTTATGATACATGTTTTATAAATCACCACCTATAATTTCCTATAATTTTAGGCATAGGTTTTTATATTTAAATTTTGTACATGTGTCTCATGAATACAAGAAAATGATTATACAGATAATGAAATGTAGAATATATGGTTAGTTAATTATAATGATATGGGTAATTATGAAAGTAACTATCCAAATAATGGAATTAATGATTGAATTCGTCAAGATAAAAAATATAATGGGTTTCTAAATCATTTTTCACTACATCAGTATATGATGGACAATCCAATGATGTGGTGTCTTGTACAATACATTTTCATTCGTATTATGCTAATGTTGTTTTTGATTCAATGTATTCACACTCTTTTATTTCATATTTATTTTTCAAAATTGGAAATTTTACCTCATGAAATGATTCTAGAAATTTTTTTTAAAAATATATAGGTAATTCATTAAGGTGAAGAGAAATAATAAGAATCTTCCTATTTTTTTTAATGTAATGTCATTAAATATAAATCTAATTTTTTGACCCATATTTTCACTATAATTATTTGGTGTATGGATTGGATTTATGAATTAAATTCTATGAAATATTTTAAAACTAAATAAGTTTTTTTCAGAATGACTTTCTGTTTGTTTATAGGAATTCACTAAAAGCATTCACAAGATATCTAGAAGCTGAGAAACTATAGAAAGATGTAAATGAATGTTTTCTTGCATGTATTATTGAGAAGGGATATACTATTCAAATTGGTGTTATACAAGTAAATAATGAATATATGGATGTATATCCTATTGAATTCCTATATATTATACATGATAGGGATATTTAATTTACTATTTTCTTTGGGCTTGATAGTATTATAATATCCAAAAATATTTATCGAATGGCTAATGTAAAACTTTTGGAATTGAAAATTTAGTTACAATATATTATTTATAGGGATTTATTCATCTAATTAATTTACTATGTGGTGATATTGTTTTAATTTATAAATAGAAATATTGTTCCATGATAATTTGAGTTGAATATATATAATTTTATAATATTACAATCAAGAATAAGTATATGTTGTCTTATATAGATGACTTTTCTGATTACCTCTAGAGAGGATAGTAATTCTTAAAGGGTGATATATGTTTTGGGTATCAATATTTGAAGGGGAATGTGGATGACATTTTGAAAATATTGGTTCCAACTAGGTGTGTGAATTATGAGTTTATGGTTATTCAATTTTGGTTGATCAATTCTCCAGCTATATTTATAGATCTTATAAAAGGTGATATCTATTAGATCCAATATAATCATTTGGTTATATTTAGTGATTATTTCATGATATATTTTAAATTTTATGAGGATAATGAGAAAAATATAATGTTTTTTTTGAAAATCATGAATGAAAAACTTTTTATATAAATTTTTGTATATTTAATTTTTTGGTTACAATGGAGTTCATTCCAAGAACATATCATAAATAAATAAGGAATAAATATTTATTCTAGTAAAAAAAATACGATTTATGAATGGGAATGAATAAATAATGTTAATCATATTCATAATGTTTTTTGGATTATAAATATATTACAATTGGTTTGTGGAAAAAATTTCTAGGTTATCAACCTTGCTAAAAAATTTAACATGAAAAGAGTTAGAATCAATTAGATAATGGAATGTGTTTAATGTTTCAAGGAAATGAAAAAATATTAGTGATTATTAAACTATTGGATTTTCTATCTATAAATGGTGAAATTTTTATTTATATTGATGTGTCTATAAAGGAATTTTTTTTCTAATGTTGAATAATCAGGTAATTCTATATTCTTCAAGGCAATTGAATCCTCATAAGGTAATTTATCCCACACATGAACTTCATCTAGATGTTATTGTATTATATTTAAAATTTTTCATTCATTAATTTTATGGTGTATATTGTGAATTATAAAATAATCATAAAATATTGAAGTATAATTAACATAGAATTAGTTAAACAAAACATAGAGTCGATAGTTGGAACTGATAAAGGATTCTCACTGCACAATTTATTATAATCCATGTACAAAAATAGATTATCTAATTATTTGAGTCTAGAAGATAAATAAATGTTAATCATGTTAAAATGGAACATGATACTTTTTTAAATGATTGGTTTAATTTTCAGTTGAAAATTGTGTATGTAGGAACTCTATTTATTTTGGTTCATGTGTTTAAATAATTTTCTCTATGAGAAATAGTTATAAAATATCATAATCGGGATCATTTTTAAAGTAAATCTAGATTAGTTTATTAAATGTATGATTATAGAGTATAATGTAGATGCATAAGGTGTCACTAGATATGGAAAGTGATTATGGGATAGACCAATCCAGGAAAACCAGACAAGACACCCAAGATGAACTATCACGATGTGTTGTAAAATTGATAAAGAAAAAAAGTCTTTAATATATCAAAAACAAGCCATATAATTAGAGTACATTGTGGAAGAAAAAATATATAACCAGATCTATATAAATCTATACAATATGATAAATCTTATTAGTATAACTCAGATAAAACCGCAAGTCTCCAGATGAAACCTCATCACCTCCAAACCAACCCAAACCAAAGGCAAAAACAACTATAGAAGCCAGTATACCTCAAGATTACCTTCCAACTACCTATATCCTACAGTATAAAATCTACAACCTCCCAAAGTTAAAAAAGTAATTCATGAGAACATAGAAAATTATTTTACCACAATAGAGTCTATATAAATATAATATAATGAATGGAACAGTTCTTGCTTTTAATAGAGAAAATAGTTTTACAAAGCATTTTCATAAATCCAATACATTGGTAGATCATTTTACAATTGTGTTTTCTTAAAATCCATTCATATTATAAAACATATAATGATAAAATTTACAATTGATAAAACTGAAAAGCATAACTGTGCTTCATTACATAATCAATCAAACACATATCCATGAAATACCTTCATGTAAATCCATTTCATAAAACCTCATATAGAAACCTATGAGAAACAATCCATGATAAAAAAAATGTGATAAAAATCCATAAATCAACAATCATTTGATCAATTATTCACTATAATATGGGACAATAAATACTCTTCATAAAAACATACCAAAACTAGGTTAAACATTGGATCCAACCAATATCGAGTCCTTTCGTAGTATGACGATATAAATAAACAACCACTAGTTGTGCCACACACACTAAGGATTTGTATGACTATGTCTAGTCAAACATAAGGTTCCCAAAGTACCAAGGTAGTCAAAATAAATTTTCAAATAATTCTCACCATTTAAAAATCATTTTTCAATGCAAATCCAAATTGAATCGATGTTTGAAAGCAATGTTTTCAAATAAAAACAAATCAGTTCTCAAGGAAAATTCATTTAAAGAACATTTCTCTCTGCAGAAGTTCCAATAAAACTATAAAATAGTATACATACATGAAAAAAATAAAGGAATTAATCAATAATTCTATTAAATTTATCAAATTAACCCTTTTATAGAAACACCTACCTCAAAATGGTATAAACCTAGATAACATCAAAATTGATGATTGGAAACCAAGAGTTTGGCCTTCAAAATAATTTTCATAATAAAAAAATATAAAGGATTTATAGAAATAAATATTAGATAATGAATCTGAACCATAAACATAGAAAACATAGTTTAAAAAACCAATGGAATGAAGAACCAGAAGGAAAGTCTATCTAGAGAGGTGCACCATTACCACACTGATGCTCAATCACTGAACTATTGATCCAGAAGGAATGAAGATCTCCAAAATCACCTAGGTTGAGATCTATGTCATGAGAGGGAGGATTCATTGTTTAATGAAATGAAAATCACTCATACCATGCTCAAAAAACCACAACTCATGAGATTTACATGTTATGTAATCCCATTACATGATGTGAATTCCATGAAGGATGAAGACACTAAAAAAATTTCTTTTTATCAAGTGAATATTTTTTCAATTACACTACATGAACTAAAAATAAATAGCATGTAAACTTCATACTCTAAGACAAATGTTGGAGTTGGTGGCCTAAAACCAACTACGTTGTACTTTATTCTTTAATAAAATCATTATCACATCTTGATTGTTCTTCTGCGTGACAGTGCATGTGATAATGTCTTAAGGATAGCTGTTGCATTAATGGGTCATAGAGGATCCCTTCTATGATGAGAACCTGGAAGTTAAATAACACTGTTCTTGATTATATTTTCTATGGACAGATGATATTATTTGAGCGACACAAATGATACAGGTCAGTAGGGGTGAGAACTCATAAAACTTTGAGACACCATCTCATGGTGTGCGCCCCTGGTAATATACAGGAAAGTAATATGAGAATGAGACCCGCCAGTAGGAAATCCACATTTCATAGTGTCATTGGATGTTCATATCTGCGGACATGTGTATTGGTCCTAAGAATCTAAGATTATTATTAATGGTTATTACAAATCGCACACATAGATGTATTGACGAAAACTGTGAAGACACACTGTTCGCAGTGAGGTATGATACGTTGGGTACGTCATAAGTAATATTGCATTAATAGATAATGTGAGAAAGGATTTGTCCCTTATGTTCCATAACGGAAGTAGATATCTCACGCAGTGTACTCATCCAAATTATGCAGATTTATTAAAATTTATTATTATATTATACAATCCCTTGAGACGTGTACCATAGTGCTACCATAAAGTTGAGGCACAACACGTGATAGGTGTTTTATATATATGTGTTTAATTTTACAATCTACATAATGTTTATTTTACTCATTGGGAAGTTATGAAAAATAATTCATCTGGTTTCCCCCAAGGAACAAGTTATGTACGCGGATAATTTTAAATGAATTTATTTGTTTAAAATTATGATGGTTGAGAATCTCAAGGAAATTCAGAAAAGGGTTTAAGATAAAAGGATTGATTAATTGAGGATAATTAACTGATTCAAGCGTGATTTACCTTAAACAAGAATGACTAACGAATTGAATTCTAGATTTATTTATGTGTAAATATCGTTGCATGTATGGATTATCATGAGCTAGACCAAGACCTTTGTATGTGAATAGTTTTTATTAATTAATTTATTTAAATTAAATTTGGTGTCCTGCGAGAATTTTCCTCATTAATATGTAGGGAATGCATGCCCAAGGATTATTTTTTGAAAAACCCCCCTTTTACCCTTCACCTGCGTGTGAGATAAATGCACATGTAATGGATGGATCTCCCAAGCTAGTGGGGCGGCTCAACTCAGGAGCCAAGGTGAAACCAATCCAAGGAGATACAAATGTGGACATGTGGAAATCTGTAAACACGAACCCAAAAGGATCAAGGTGTTTCTCCCCTCGGTCTTATGTTAGTTTAACGACCAGTAGATAAACTATCCAATAGAACAAAGCTCATGATCAAACCATTTATTTTATTTCTGTTAGTTTTATGGTTTATTTATTGTGGGTGTGTTGTCGCGATAACACAATTAATGAATTAAACAAGCATGCAAGATGGATCTAAAATAAGACCAGCTTATGCGTAAATATTATCTTAGACACGGTTAATCACTTAAGTATATCCCACTTAATATTAACAATCAAATAATCAAATATAATAAAATGGAAATTTACGTATAAGGATAAAATCCCTCAATGAAATATTAAGTCAGTATAGCCTTCCATAATCTTGGTTAGAATTGAACCATAGTTCAAAGAGTTTGACCAACCCTATTTTGGGTGCTTTCAATTATCTGGGAATTCTAATTCAAGGATTTGGGTTGAATTAACTTGGTTCTCATCAAGGGTTGACTGCCACATCATGAATTGGTGTGACTAAGAGGCAAAGGTTGAGGTAATCCCAAATAAAAGGATTTTAGTATTGGGGAGTCCACTCAGTGGATCAAGGAGCTCTGAGTTAATGCAGTTGGAATTTGGAATGCCTATCTAAAACCCTTCAAGTTTCACGACCAATGCTAGGAGTGGTAATGAAAAGGGAAATATGGATCCTTTCCACTTGAATATTCAGGAAATAGAATATTCCGAAGTCAATGGTGATGGCTATTGGATTTCGATAAAATAGTGCGAGACCAATAAGTATTAATTTACTTATCTGTATCAAATTTTTTAATAAAGTACTAAACCTTTGCTCATCTTAATTTTTAGAAATGTCAAGAAATTGACTTCAAACATATCATTGCAAACCATAATTGAGAAGGAAAACCTTCTCACCGGCACCAATTTCCAGGAATGGAAGAGGTGTTTACGCGTCATCCTTCGCCATAAGAGGAAATTGTATGTGCTGGAAGAGAATGTTCCAGTTGCACCAGAGAAAAAGTCCAGTGATGAGGAAATATCTCTCTATACGAAACACATGGATGATTCCACAGATGTCCAGTGTTTCAGGCTATCATCCTTGTCTAATGAGATCTTGAAGAAACATGAAAACAAGGATTTGTATTGCATGATGCCTCGCCTTAAATATCTCTACCAAGAGAAGGCGAGACAAGAGAGATATGAGATCTCCAATGCTTTGTTTACAACTAAGCTTGGAGAGTCTGTACCACCTGGGCCACATGTAGTCACACTTATTGGCTACATTGAATGCCTGAACATATTAGGGATTAAATTCCCAGATGAGTTGCGTATAGATCTCATTCTATCATCACTGCCCAAGAACTTCTCTAGGTTCATTGTCAATTATAACCTGAGAAGCAATGAGAAGAGTCTATCAGAACTTATGACCTTGATTCTACATGTAGATAATTACATGAGGTGTGACGAACCCACATTCTTTATGGTTAACAAGAAAAGGAAGGATAGGGAGAAAGGTCCAAAGACTTATAAACGGTCTGAAGCCCCTGAGCTCCGTCCCTCCAATAAGGGGAAGATCCAGAGGCCGAGAAAGGAATGGGAGGCCGTGTGTTGTTCATGTGGATGTATGTGGACCATTTACAGCATAATCTAGAGATGGATATTATTACTCCGTTACTTTTACTAATGATTTGAGTAGATATGGATATGTCTACTTAATGAGGTATAAGTCAAAGTCCTTAGATAAATTTAAGGAATTCACGAATGAAGTAGAGAATCTGCTTGGTAAGAAGATAAAGAAGCTTCGATCAGATCGAGGTGGAGAATATCTAAACCAAGAGTTCATCGATATTCTATGGGAGTCTGAAATTCTATCTCAACTGACTCCTCCCTATACACCATAGTGGAATGGTGTTAGTGAAAGGAGGAACCGCACCTTGTTGGACATGGTGAGGTTGATGACGAGTCATGCAGATCTTCCGTTATCCTTTTAAGGATATGCATTACAAACTACAGCATACACATTAAACTGAGTGCCAACTAAGGCGGAAAATAGAATTCCCTATTGGTTATGGATTGGAAAGAAACCCATTTTGTCGCATACATGTGTATGGGGATGTGAGGGGTTTGTTAAGGCTATCTAAGGCAACAAACTAGCACCCGTGGCATGAGTTTTATCTTTATAAGACATCCCAAGGAAACGAAAGGATATTACATATATAACCCTCAAGACAAGAAAGTGATTGTATCTAGAAAAACCATCTTTGTTGAGAGGGATCACATCCTCAAAAAGGATAGTGGGTCAAGATTGACTTTGATGAAGTTGATGCTCAAGATACACAGGATTTGGTACAGGAACAAGTTCCACAGGTCCCTGTGGAAGTGGTTCCAAAAAAACAAGTATGAAGGTACTCCAACCATAATCTATGTCTTATGTTTAGATACCTATGAGTGAGAATATATTTCAGGATCCTACTATTAGAATACATAGAAAAAATCCCTTTTAATAGGTATTTCCACTATATATTTATTTTATGCACAACAACTACCAGCTCAAGATCATGGGAAGGGTTGTTCTTCTCATGAGGTTGTGACTGGTGTGATCAATAGTCCACAACCATATTCCCATTCATCAGGACACATCCAATACTCATTCTAGAAGCATCGTAGAAAACATCATAACTGGAATCCATTTATGGAAGAATCAAAATTGGTTGTAAAGTCATCCTTAACTTCAACTCCTCAAAATATCTCTGACAGTTGTTTCTCCATTCAAACATTACACTCTTAATGGTTAAAGTAGTCATTGAATATTAAATCATGGAGAAATCATAAAAGGAAATCCACAAAAACCAACCAAATCCATGTTGCTTAGGATCTCAAAAAAATATGGGATTCTCCAAGAACATGACTGCATGTAGGATTTTAGGATCTATTGAGATTCACCTCTCTGAAATCCCATTTCCTATAAATTTCTCTTTTTATAGCCAAATATAAAATTTGGAGTGCTTCTAATATATACGATGTTCTTTCTAGGTTCAAATAATGATAACCAAATGGTCCTTATGCTCCTATTTTAACATGGGGTATACCAGAATATCATTCATGAACAAAACAAAAAAAGAGTCCAAGAGACGAATAAATATTCGGTTCATTAAATATAGAGATTCCGAAAGAGAATTAGTCAGTCCAAATGGAAAATAAATAAACTCAAAAATCCCATACCGGCTTCTAAACACTATCTTAGGAACATCCTCTTCTCTGACCCTCAACTCGTGGTACCCAACCAAATTTCAATCATAGAAAAGAAACATTTGATACTAGATAAAGAGGACATCAATCCTTGGAAAATGATATTTTATATTAATGATTACCCAATTAAAATTCTAGTAGTCAATACATATTATGGGGATCCTATCTACTTCCATTTAAAAGAGGATAGTAGAAGGACATAATGAAATTATAAGATTAATAATTCCATTAGGATCTAGGTACTCAATATCAAACATATAATCCACATACTCAACATGTAAAATTTGATTAGATGGTATATAAATGCGAATTATACTAGGGATCATGTCAGTTGTAAACTAGTCCTCTCCCTTTTCTAATAAACTAAATAAAATCATCTAAAAAGACATTGAGGTGTTTGAACATAAAAATAGGTAGTAGACAACCCAATAAAGTGTAAAATGCATCAAGGAACATCTCTAAAAACTAGAACGACATTACCCCATCATAAGGAATAGCAGGCCCTACGATTCCCAATCTAGAGTCCCACTCACCCAAAACAATATGAGTAAAACCATTATAATATAAGAACTGTACCCAATGACAATAATAGTCTATCTAAATCATCTAATTATTGCTTATAATCTATTAAAAGATGGAATCTTCGAACACTAACAAGTGTCATTCTACATCAAAGTTGGTTATCATCACTTGACACCTGATACACTTCAAACATTGTCTATATGTTTTTCCCAAAGGTGTGGAAAGATCCAAATGTTCTTTTATATGTTATGAATGTAATACCATTATGTTAGATATCATTTTAAATATAATATTATGAGTCGCTCCTGTATCAAAAAAAGCTAGCAACCGAGATTAAGAAAAAATAATGCACCTTTAACTGTAACTGTCCTAGCTTCATATTCATCTGGTGAAAACTCAACTACACAATGATGTTCAATCTAAGATCATCCTTGATATATCTTATCTGCATTAACATCCCCTTCAACCTCAGGATAAGTACCCCCACCCATAGAAGCATTATTATGAATTTTATAACACATGGTGAGTGTGGATCCAACATTACATCAATGAGATATCCTATCACAAAAGAATTTCAAATGGATAGATTATCTAAAAATATGATAATTCGTGAGAGCCTCTACATAATTCATATTGGTATAACCAGGATGCCCAAAATAATAGAAAAAATATTCTATTCTCTTGAAGAATCCCCTAAAACTAGTCTGGAATAAATATAGATTCCTTTTTTTCATTTCTGGAAAGAATCTACACTCCAGCTAACAACTGCACCAACTAAAGCACCATCCAAACCTATTTCTCTAGTGGTGTCTACATCATAGAAATAAGATATGTCAACCACCTACACAAATTTTTAAATCCACATTCGAATCAACGTGTCTCAAATATCATTCCTCATTTGCAACTCAATCCTATGTGCCATTAGAAACTCATTAGTAACATGCTCTAATTATTGATGCATAAACTCATCAAAACATCTGTAATACTGCATTATATTATGCTCCCCCTAATCCAAGGTTAGAAACACTCATCTTTTTTCCACATGTATAATAAAGGGATAAAACTAATGGTTATATATTTTCATAAAATAATTCTATTTAAGATCCCCATGGAACATATCTTTTACAATATAGTCCCACTATCTACTTCTCGGACCCTTGATCATGCATGTGGAAAAATCCACAATAAATTCATTAGAAGTATTTAAGAATTTTAAGGTCCTATCAACCCACTCATGAAGCCCAATGGATTGTTGG
Organism: Viscum album; assembly: GCA_963277665.1. Lineage (NCBI taxonomy): Eukaryota > Viridiplantae > Streptophyta > Magnoliopsida > Santalales > Viscaceae > Viscum > Viscum album. The sequence continues at coordinate 1,831,559,104 of OY728165.1, forward strand.
GGTCCTTTTTCTCCAAGGAAAATGAGTAGATATTTCCAAGTATATTCAGATCCATGATGCACCAAACGTTTAGGATTCTTGACACCCTCATGACCCATAGTCTGAATAGTTCATATTATAACTTCTTACCAAAGAAGGGTCAACTAGAGGATTCATGTCACGCCCGGACATCGACTCGGCGTACGACTTTAATTTTAAATTTTTATTACATGATTTAATTGCTTGTTTTCTTCCATTGGTTGGTTGTAGTGCGGGCTGAACCCAGTGTGGGTTGTCCGTTGTGGCATTAGAGAGTGCGTGTTGGCCTTACATTTCTCGGCACATGGGTAAGGCAAGGGTGAAGCCGTGTGACTTCTTCAGTTAATGCGTGGTGCACGATGCTAGGACATTAAATAACCGGATAAAATTTACTATGATTTTCTTGGTTATTATTGTATTATTATTATTATATTATTGTTATTATTAGTAGTAGTAAACCCTCTTCATTTTATTTTATTTTATTTTATTTTATTTTATTTTTTCATCTTTCTATTCTTATTTAATTTTCTTTTATTTTTATTTATTCACTTATTTACATTACATCTTTTATCTTTTTAATTTTCTTTGTTTTTTTCTCTCCCCCTCCTAATCCCTACCCTAGCTACCACCCCCTATTTCTCTTTTCTTTTTTCCTACTTTTTCTTCTTCCCCACGTTCTCTCCCTCCTCTCCTTATTCTTCTCCGGCTCTCCCTCCCTTCTCCTATCTTCCCCACACGGCCGCCTCCCATGTTCCCTTTCCTTCCCCGCAGCCTCCCTCGTCCCTTCTCCTCCCTTCCCCGTTCAGTCATGCCACCCCCTTCTCTCCCTTACCTCCTTCTTCTCTCCCTTCTCTCCCTCCCTTCTCTTCTCTTCTATGGCTTCCCTTCCCTCCAGTCGCGCGCACCTCCCCATGTCTACTTCTCTCCCCCACGACCACCCTCTCTCTAGCAAAACTTCTGGCAGCTCCCGCTTTTCCAGCACCGGTATCCTCTATGACCAACCTGTTTACCCCCTGCTACCCTACCATTCGGCCCAGCCTCTCCCGCAAATTCCCCTGCAACCACCCACTCGACTGACACCTCCTCCCTCCTTTAGACAGTCCGTCCACCAACCTCTATCCCAAACAGTCATTGCGCACCCCCACTCACACCCACCTAATAGCCGCCCCCAACCCGATTCGCACTCGTCGGGCAGCCACCACGCCACCCCTCGGTCATCATTCCAAAGATTCCCATGGTTAGGGGTTTATATTTAATTTATTTAATTAGTTTTGTTTTGTTTAATTGTTAATTAATTTATTAAATTTATTTTATTTGTTAATCAATTTATTTAATCGATTTTGTTTAATTGTTAATTAATTTAGTTAATTATTAATGAATTTTTTTATCTGTTAATTAATTAATTAAAATTTTTTATTTGTTAATCAAATTATTTAATTGAATTTGTTTAATTTTTAATTAATTTATTTAATTATTATAGAACATGTTTAACGGTTAACTAAGTTATTTAATTTCTGATGTTTATTTTTAAGGAACGCTGATGTTTTACTAGGTTGACATTGAGGTTACTTGGTCTACTGTTTGAGGACTTTTTTGATGTATCTGTGCGGTGTGACCATTACATAGTGGGAGTGTTTCACAGTATCGCATTTTCATACCTACTTTGAGGTATGTGGTTTTTCATGCTTATGTTATCTGATCAATTAGTCTGCTGGTTTAATTAAAATTAATATTCCCTTTATTTAATTTCTGCGGTGAGTTTTTTGTTTCAATTAGTAGAATTTGGTGTTTTATTATTATCAGTGTCATGTTTAGGTTGTATGGTTTTTACTGTGTTGTGCCTTTGGTTTTTGAACAAATGCAGCAGTTGAAATTTGAATCCTGTTACAGTCTTAGTCTGCGTCCGAGTGAGTTTTGGCACTGATGATTGTGTTGTTTTTTTTAAACTAATAAACCAATTTTTCAAATGTTTGATAAATTTTAGTTTGGTTATTGTAATTGTGTAGTTTATTAGACTGTGTAGTTTTTGCACGTTGTGTTCTGTTTCTGAGGATCTATGTTATGTGTAATACCTTTAATGGTTATTTTTTTATTCATTTATATTGAATGTGTAAGTGTGATGGTTGACTTAGTTGAAATCCTAGGTGTATGGTGTTTGACTTAGTTGAAATCTAGGTGTGTGGTATCTTGACCTTGATGAGTAGGGTGAACTTTAAACGTTGAGCATAAAAGGGGATGCCTAGGTACTAGGTGGGCGGACTAGACTAGTGTGCTAGTGATTCGGGAGTGCCCCGGCCCAGCTTCACATAGCTAGATTGATGCTTACAACACTAACTAAACCTTGGATGATGACTGAAGACCACTTAGTTAGGGAGGTGTTTCCCTAATAGTAGCTTGTTCATGGGAATGTATGATATGGATTCCTTGGTACACCGAGACGTGAGGTTATAGGGCCCCACACCGCTTTATTCCCTTTAGGGCCTCTCCCCCTTTTGTTGCTCTTGTGCGATTATATACTCATCACTGGTTAATTGTGTGACTTCTGTCATGTAAAAAGGTAAGAATTTTTTCATTTTTTATTAGTACCAAAAACCGCGTTCCTTATTTAAAACTGTCGTTCTTTAAAAACTGTTTTCATTAAATCGTAAGTGCATTTATTTATATTCTATAATTTAAACCTACAAACTATTTTTGTCACCTAACCTTTACTTGAGGAGTCTTTTCTCTGGTGACAACCTATTGAGAGATTTCTCACACCCTACTTACACCCTTGGGTGTATGTAGATCTGATTATGTTTGATGTAGGGGAAGGTAAGGGTTTTGAGAGAAGTGGTCCGAGTTTTTAGCTGCTTCTTCTGACATGGAGTTGGTGGTGAATGTCGGATGGTGGTATCCCTCCATCAGCTGACGGTTGCTAACATGGGTTTTGTTCACCCCTTTTTGGAGTTATTTGTGGTTGGGTTGTAGTTTTTTTTGAGACTCAATTTTTATGTTTAAATACTTGTGGTTGCAATGTTGTTTTTGAGTTAGGTTTACTTGTGGTTATTCCTGGTTGTTTATATGGGTAAATCATTCCCAAAATTTAAATTTGATACCCAGGAACTTATTCCAGCCCATGGGGATTGGGAACGCCCTTCGGGCCTCGCCGCGGGCCGAGTCAGGCGTCGGGTTGATGGAGACCCGACTTGGTTCATGACAAAATGGTATCAGAGGTGAGGTTGATCTCTTTGTTTATGTTATTTGGGATGAGTATTGGATAGACATGAGTTAGAAATGTTGGGGCTTGGAATTCTGGTTGCGAGTAGGGTGCCTGGCCAGCACGCCTCATGATAGACACTGAGTCACCATGGGATTTCAGGATGCTTGTTTGACTTCTATTCTAGTTGGGACGTACAGGTTGCAGACTGTGCGTGGACACCAGGCGGAAAAGTAGAGTTTTGACACAATGTTATTTTTGCTAGTTTGGTTGACTGATGATTATTTATCTTGCTGAATTTTTTTTCTCTCTTATGATATGAGATATTGATGGTGTTATTTTGTGACTGTTGCTCCTTGCAGCAAGATGCCTCCCCAGAGATCTCCCATGCACCCATGGGAGGAATTCGGAGAGAGTTCTCATGCGCTGCTTGTTCAGAGATTGGTAGAGGTTGTGGTCCGTGATTTTTAGGATTTAGGATAGGGGAGACTCCTGCCCCTTCCCCTATTCTATCTAGAGGGGATCAATCTATTTCCAACAAGGATAGAGCTCCGGTGTTTCTGAAGAATAAACCCCCTTCTTTCTGAGGTAGTTCAGAACCTTAGGAGGTACAGGAATGGATCTAAAATATATAACGCATGTTTGAATTCCTTGAGACTCCTAAGGAAGGAAGGGTAAAGTGTGCCACTTTCCAGCTAGAGGGTTCTAGTCTCAAATGGTGGGAATAGGTGATTAAGGCTGGGAAACATGAGAATATGAGTTGGAAAGATTTCAAAGTTATCTTCAACGAAGAGTACTTTCCAGAGTTCCTGGCCTACGCTAGATCCCGGGAGTTCATGGATCTTTCATAAGGGAATCACGCAGTGATGGAGTATGTGAATCGCTTCGCTGAGCTAGTGCAGTACACACCTGAGATTGTTTCAAGTGAATACCTGAAATATCAAAAATTCAAGAAGGTCCTTCGACTAGAAATCCACTCTCAGGTTTTCTTATTCAAGATGGGGACTTATTCCGAGGTGGTTGATCGTGCTTCCATGGTGAAGATTGACTAGATAGGAAAGTTGGGGTTTTCTAGATCAGTGTCAGGTTTTGGCAGTAACAGTTCTTCATAGAAGAATAGGAAGCGTGATGAGTAGTGGAAGAAGAGTGGTGGAAGCTCAGGCCATCCCACCGGGAAGACTTCATCTGGGGATTCCGATATGAGGTTTGTTGTGTTCCATCAGAGCAGAAGGGTAGGGAACATCTGATCTGTATGTCCCACCCCTCCTAGGACTTACTACCGGTGTGGGATCATGGGGAATGTACATCACTTTTGCAGAGTGACGCGCCCTCACCAGGGTGGGACTGGATCTATGGCTTCCGGGGGAGTATAAGTGCAGTCAGAGCCGACCAGGACATCGGGATCTCGGTTTGGTGGCCATGGTGGTAGGACTGGATCATCTTTAGGGTAGAGGCAGATTAGGGAAGAGCCACATGCGAGCGGTCGTTCTCAGGAAGGGACCAGGCATTTCCATGTTGTGGATCATTCCCCAGCGGGATCTGACGCATGGCCTTCGACTGTTCGAGGTACCAATCTGATTTCATCTTCTATAGATGCAGTTTTATTTGATATTGGTGCTTCAGTTTCTTTTGTATCTTCCCGTCTTGTGAACATGTTGAGCCTTCCAACCGAGCTTTTATATATTGCAATGGAGTTAGTAACACCGCTGGGTAAGAAAAAGGAGCAGGGTCTTAGGTGCCCGTCATGCGCACTCTCTGTGTTAGGATTTGAGATAGAGTGGGATTTCATGGTCCTTGATATGGACTTGTTTTATGAGATCCTTGGCATGGAATGGTTGGTGCACTTTCAAGCGCATATTTATTGTTATCGACACCGAGTTAGTTTTATGGCACCAGATGGGAGTCCTCAGATATTTCATTGATAATGGGACCCTCGGTCGGGTTGCGCGGGACCTCCTCTCCCTGAGTTCAGAAACCATGATTATCAGTTGTCGTCACTTGCACTAGAGGACGATGGTGGTGTTTCTCAGGATGAGTTACCTCATGTAGTGGATGAGTTCCCAGAGGTCTTCCCAGATGTTTTTTCCGGCTTACCCTCGGAGCGGGACGTGGAGTTCTCGATTGAGTTGGCACCGGGAACACAACCTATATCTTTTTCCTCGTATCACATGGCCCCCACTGAATTGAGGGAATTAACGAAACAACTGGATGATTTGGAATCCAATGGATTCATTCTTCTGAGCATCTCTCCTTGGGCTGCCCCAGTTTTATTTATGAAGAAGGCAGATGGAACCCTCTGTTTGTGCATTGATTACCGGAAATTGAATAAGGTGACCATCAAGAATAAATACCCTTTGACTTGGATTGATGATTTGTTTGAATAGTTGAAGCAGGAAAAGTGGTTCTCCAAGATCGATTTGCGTTCAGGATACCACCAGCTCAGGGTGAGAGAAGCGGATATTCCGAAGATGGCTTTCCGAAGCAGGTATGGTCACTTCGAGTATCTAGCCATGCCTTTCGGATTGAATAATTCTCTTGTAGTTTTTATCAAACTCATGAATAGGATTTTCCACCAATATCTCAACTCATTTGTAGTGGTATTTGTGGACGAAATCCTAGTTTATTCTTGATCTTAGGGGGAACATGAGCATCACATGCGTGTTGTTTTGGGAACTTTACAAGACCATCACCTATATTCCAAACTCTCTAAGTGCACATTCTGGATCAGGTAAGTGAAGTTTCTGGGGAATTTTGTCTAAGAACAAGGGGTTTTAGTGGATCCTGAGAAGATCATGGTAGTTACGCCGTCGGAGCAGCCGAGGAATGTGTTTGAGATCAGGAGTCTTTTGGTCCTGTCAGACTATTACAGGCGTTTTTCCTGGGACTTCTCACAGCTCGCCTCCCCCATGATTGCACTCACCCGAAAAGGGGTGAAGTTTGAGTGGAGCCCACAGTGTCATGCATCCTTTGGGTATTTGAAGTGACAGTTGACCACCACACCTATGTTGACCTTTCCGGAATCTATAAATTGCTATGTGGTTTATTCTGATGATTCAGGTTTGGGCCTTGGGTGTGTGCTCATGTTGGATGACCATGTGGTGGCTTATGGTTCTCACCAGCTCCGGCCGCATGAGAAGAATTATCTTACTCATGACTTAGAGTTGGCAGCAATGATGCATTCCCTGAAGACTTGGTGTAATTACCTCTTTGGGGATAAATTTATGGTCTATTCGGACCATAATAGCCTAGCCTATATTTTCTCTTGGAAGGATCTCAATATGAGGCAGTGTTGCTGGATCGAGTACCTGTATGATTTTGACTTTGATATTGTCTATTCCCTAGGAAAGGGTAATGTGGTGGCTAATGCTTTGATCAGGAAGGTGCCAGTGCAGTCATTGAGGAAGTCCAGCGATGAGTGGACTTTGATGGGGCTCTTCACCCAGATGCACTTGGAGAGTAGGGAGCATAGCGGGGTACTTTTGTGGCTAGCATTCAGTTGACTCCCCCTCTTCTGGAGTTGATTCAGAGAGAACATCCCGAAGATGAGTTGTGTCAACAATATATGCAGTTTCTTCATGGTGGAGAGACTCCTTTTGATTGGTCTTTGTCTCCCGAGGGGATATTGTGCTTCAAGGGCCGTGATGTGGTGTCTTTTTCTCTACGGAAGGTGGGGATGTAAGATAGCCACCAGTATCAGTCGGGCATCCATCTTGGTACCACTGAGATGTATTACGATGCTCTACGTCAGTTCTGGTGGCTAGGTATGAGACAAGACATAGCCGATTTTGCGTCGAGGTGCTACACTTGTCAGTAGGTGAAAGTAGAACATCAAAGGCCATTTGGGTTTCTTCATCCACTACCTATTCCTACCTGGAAATGGGACGAGGTCTCCATGGACATTATCATTGGATTGTCTTGCACACCTCGGTGGGAGGAATTCTATTTGGGTAGTTATTGATTGTTTGGCCAAGTCATCTCACTTTATCTAGATTAGAGATACAGTGAAGGTAGATGATATGGGCCACTTGTATGTTCAAGAGGTGGTCATAATTCATAGTGTGTCATCGAAAGTTGATTCTGATAGTGACCCCCACTTTACCTCTCGGTTTTGGGGAGGCCTCCAGAAGGATTTGGGGTTGCAGATTAAGATGAGCATGACATACCACCCTCAGACGGATGGCCAGATGGAGTGGGCGAATTAGATTCTGGAAGACATGTTCCGAGCCTGTGTGTTAGATTTTGGAGGCTCATGGGATAGCCATTTAGGATTGGTTGAGTTTTCTTATAATAATAGTTACCAGCCTTTCATCATAATATCACCCTTTGAGGCTCTCTATGGTTGGCCTTGTCGTTCTCCTTTCTGTTGGGTTGAGGTATGTGAGACCTCACTCTTGGGACCGAACCTTGTTTAGGAAACATATGAGATGGTCAAGCTGATTAGGCAGCGGTTGTTGACAGCTCAAATTTTCCACAAATCTTATGTAGACCAGAGGCATCGGGATCTTGAGTTTTTAGTTGGGGACAGAGTATTCTTGAAGGTGGTCAATCGTTTGGGTCACCGCTGGTTGGGGAAGCAGGGGAAAATGACATCGATGTATGATGGGCCTTTCCAGATTATTGAGCGGATTGGAAAGTTGGCGTACAGGTTAGATTTTCCTTCTTAGTTTACATCGATTCATGACATATTCCATGTCTCCCAACTAAAAATGTATAATCTTGATTTGTCTCATGTGTTGAATTGGGGGGAGTTGGAGATTGAGCTAGACTTATCGGTGATTGAGCGACCAGCGCGAGCAGTGGATTCTCAAGATAAGTTGCTGTGTGGGAAGTCTATTCCTTTGGTTCGTATTATATGATAGCATGGGAATGACGAGCATGAGACTTGGGAGCACAAGTCTTTGGTTGAGCAGTAGTACCCATTTCTATTCTCTGATCAGGCTTTGAATTGACTTTCTGAGGGAGGAAAGTATTCATGGTGGGGAGAATTGTCACGCCCGAACTTCGACTCGAGGTATGACTTTAATTTTAAATTTTTATTACATGAGTTAATTTCTTGTTTTCTTTAGTTTCTTTGTTGTAGTGAGGGATGAACCTGATGTGGGTCTTCCATCGTGGTGTCGGTGAGTGTGCATTGCCCTTACCTCGCTCGGTGCGCGGGTAAGGCACGGGTGAAGTCGTGCGGCGTCTCCGGTTAACGCGCTGTTCCCGGTGCACGGACGTTAAACAACCGGATAAAATTTATTATTGTTTTCTTGGTTATTATTATATTATTATTTTTATTATATTATTATTATTATAAGTAGTAAACCCTCTTCATTTCATTTCATTTCATTTTATTTTATTTTATTTTATTTTATTTTATTTTATTTTATTTTTTCATCTTTATTTTTTATTCAATTTTCATTTATTTATTTATTCACTTATTTACATTACATCTTTTATCTTTTTTATTTTCTTTTTTTTCTCTCCCCCTCCTAATCCCTACCCTAGATGCCACCCCCCTATTTCTCTTTTTTTCATACTCTTTCTTCTTCCCCACATTCTCTCCCTCCTATCCTTCTTCTTCTCATTCTCTCCCTCACTTCTCCTCTCTTCCCCGCTCGGATGCCTCCCCTGGTCCCCTTCCTTCCTTGTGGCCTCCCTCCTCCCTCCTCCTCTATTACCCATTCAACCACGCCTCCCCCCTTCACTCCCTTATCTCCTTCTTGTCTCCCTTCTCTCCCTCACTTCTCTTCTCTTCCATGGCTTCCCCTCCCTCCAGCCACACGTGCCTCCCCTTGTCCCCTTCTCTCCCCCGCAGCCACCCTATCCCCAGCCAAACATCTGGTGGCTCCCAATTTTCCAGCGCCGACGTCCTCTGTGAAAACTCTTCTTACCCCCCTTCTACCCTCCTACTCCACACAGCCTCTTCCGCAGCTGCCCCTGCTACTACCTGTTCGACCAACACCTCCTCCCTCCTTCGAACAGTCTGCCAGCCAACCTCCATCCTGGACAGTCTCTTCGCACCCCCCAATCGTGCCCACCAAATAGCCACCCCGAACCCCAATTTGTACTCGCCAAACAGCCGTCGTGCTGCACCTCTGTCTTCATTCTGATGATTCCCTTGGGTAGGTGTTTGGATTTCATTTATTTAATTATTTTTGTTTTTTTATTTTTAATTAATTTATTAAATTTGGTTTAGTTTTTAATCAGTTTATTTAATTGATTATGATTAATTTTTAATTAATTAATTTAATTATTATTGAATTAGTTTATCTGTTAATTAATTAAATAAAATTGTTTAGTTGTTAATCAAAATATTTAATTGATTTTGTTTAATTGTTAAATAATTTATTTAATTATTATTGAACTTGTTTAGCGGTTAACTAAGTTATTAAAATGATGATGTTTATTTTTATGGACCGCTAATGTTTTACTGGGTTGGCATTGAGGTTACTTGGTCTACTGTTTTAGGAAATTTTTGAAGGATCTGTGTGGTGCGACCATTGCGCAGTAGGAGTGATGCGCATTATCGCTTTTTCATACCTACTTTGAGGTAGTTGGTTTCACGTGATTAGGTTATCTGATCAATTAGTTTTCTAGTTTAATTAAAATTAATATGCCTTTTATTTAATTTCTTTTGTGAGTTTTTTGTTTTGGTTGCTAGAATTTGGTGTTTTATTTTTATCAGTGGCATGTTAAGGTTGTCTAGTTTTTACTGTGTTGTGCCTTTGGTTTTTGAACAAATGCAGCAGTTGAAATTTGATTCCTGTTACAGTCTTAATGTGCGTCTGAGTGAATTTTGGCCCTGATGATTGTGTTGTTTTAGTTTCTATAAAACTACAAAACCAATTTTTCAAATTTTTGATAAATTTTAGTTTAGGTCTTGGAATTGTGTAGTTTATGAGACTATGTAGTTCTTGCACGTTGTGTTCTGTTTCTGAGGATCTCTATTGTGTGTAATACCTTTAATTTTTATTTGTTTATTCATTCATATTGAATGTGTAAGTGTGATGGTTCACTTAGTTGACATCCTAGGTGTATGGTGTTTGACTTAGTTGACATAATGGTGTGTTATGTCTTGACCATGATGAGTAGGGTGAACATTGAACTTTGAGCACAAAAGGGGGAGCATGGGTACTAGGTGGGAAGACTCGACTAGTGTGCTAGTGATTCGGGAGTTGTCCCGACCCAGTTTCACATAGCTGGATTGACGCTTACAACACTAAATAAATATTGGATGATGATTGGAGTCCACTAGGTTATGGAGGTGTTTCCTTATTAGTGGCTCGTGCACGGGAATGTATGATATGGATTATTTGGTACACCGAGACATGAGGTTCTAGGTCACCACACAGCTTTAGTCCCTTTAGGGCCTCTCCTACTTTTGTTGCTCCTATGCGATTATATACTCATCACTGGTTGATTGTGTTACTTCTGTTTTGTAAAAAGGTGAGAATGATTTCATTTTCTTTTAATACCAAAAACCTCGTTCCCTATTTAATAATGTATTTCATTAAAAAAATGTTTTCATTAAATCGTTAGTGCATTTATTTATTTTCTATAATTTAAACCTGCAAACTATTTTGGTCACCTAACCTTTACATGCGGAATCTTTTCTCTGGTTCCAACCTATTGAGTGATTGCTCACACCCTACTTACACCCTTGGGTGTAAGTAGATCTGATTATGTCTGATGTAGGGAAAGGAAAGGGTTTTGAGAGTGGTGGTCCAAGTTGTTAGCTGCTTCTTCTGACTTGGCATTGGTGGTGAAGGTCAGACGGTGGTATCCCTCTATCAGGTGAAGGTTGTTGACTTGGGTTTTGTTCACCCCTTTTTGGAGTTATTTGTGGTTAGGTTTTAGTTGTTTTTTAGACTCAATTTTTATGTTTAATGACTTTTGGTTGCAACGTTGTTTTTGAGTTTGGTTTACTTGTGGTTATTCCTGGTTGTTTATATGGGTAAATCGATCCAAAAATTCTAATTTGATTCCCGGGCACTTCTGCCAGCCCGTGGGGATCAAGATCACCCTTCGGGCCTTGCCGTGAGCCGGGTTGGGCGTCGGGTTGATGGAGACCCGACTTGGTTCGTGACAATTCACATATAGAGACTATCTCCCAGCTTATTCTCTTGGATATGGAAGTTACCTTCTTAAAAAAGACTAACAAACAAAACCAAATAACACACTATATCATTATCACATTCAAAAATTATAGGACAAATTTTATATTTCATACCAATTAATTAAATTAATAATATATTAAATCAATTATGAAATCTACCAATGAAAATAATTAATTAAAATTGAATAGGTAAATTTAAAAATTTATCACATATATTTCATTCTAATGAACTCAAACCCCAAGTCTCAAATCAAGTGAAATGTCCATTACCAACCATGGAAACTCGGGTTTAGTCATGGAAGTGAGCTGACCAAGCCCCTTTTCCCCATCTTCTATCTGAATTATGATAATCCAAACTCCTCTCTACCAAACACACAAAACCAAACACATTATGTTTTAATACACATCATGCTAATATAACCTTTGATACCAAATTGAAATAGATGTACTCATGTCAACTAGAAAAGCCACTCAAACTATCATGTCATGGTGGGTATGACAATGGTAAAGGAAACAGGTATTTAATATAACCATAACAAAACATACAAATAGATAACAACGTGGAATAAAAGAGATAAAACCATATCTATATAAGAAAACACAACCTCATAAACTAGAAATTTATGAATCATATAAGACCAAAACTCTCCCTATGACCAACTATATCCTCCAAACCAACCCAAACCAAATACCCCAATGACTAGTGAAGCCAATGTACTACAAGATTCCCTTCCATTTACCAGGATCTGGCATTAAAAATTATATAGCCTCGCAAGGTGAAATGCAGTGTTTGAGAAAATATTCTAGTAGGATACCACAAAAGAATCTATATAATCTATAATATCAAGAATACAATAGTTTTATGTTTAAAAAAACATATTTACAAAGGGTTTTTCTAAATCCAATTCAGTTTTAAATCAATTTACCTTTGATTTTTCATTAAATCCTTTCATATTCTAAATGTCAAGAATATGGAAAGTATAAGTGATAAAATAGTAAACAAAATCTATGTATCATAAATTAATAACGTAAACACATATATATGATATATCATTATGTGAATCCATGTGATACATCCTCATATAGAAACATGAGAGCAACAATCCATGATAAAAACCATCGTGTGATAAAAATACATAATTGACCAAGAACACTATCATTTTGGATCTATACTATGGGAAAATACTTACTAACCCTTAAAATAGACCTAAACATGGTTGTATGTTGTATTAAAATGATATTTAGTCCTTCCACAGTCTGTCCATATTGATAAAAACAACTAGTAGTGGTGCCACACACATTAAGGTTTCCTATGTATAATTCATGATGCACTCAAAGGCACAAATGTGAAAATATTATGAAAATATATTTCAAAACCTTCCCAGAAATTAAAAATCATTTTTAAAAGGCAATACAAACAACATCAGTGTCCAAAAAACCATTTTTGAATAAAAACATATCCTTTTTAAAATCGAAACCACTAAAAAACATTTATCTTACCAAGATATCCAATTAAAATAGAAATCAATTCATTTTAAAGAAATACAAAAAAAATTAATTATAATGGTAGTAAATTCTTCAAATTAATCAATTTTATATAAAAAACCTTATTCAAAATAGTATAAAAATAGCCACCTTTTATAATAGTGATTAGAAACCAATATATCACCCATTGAATTAGAATGCATGAAAATAAACTGAAAATGACTGATATAAAACCCTATCAAGTCATGAATCTAAAACATAAACTCGTGCAACCTAGTGTCCATGACCAAAGTAATGAATAAACAAGAGGAACACTTACTTGGAAGGTTTCACTACAACCACAATGATGATCAATCACTAAAATAATGATTCAATGGAAAAAAGCTCTCCAAAATCGCCTAGGGTGGTCTCTTTGTCATTAGAGGGAGGCTGAACAATTGAATTCATTGAAAATTAGATGTATTATTCCTTAAATACCACAAATCTTGAGAAATATATTTTCTGTAATCCCATTACATGATGTGAATTCCACAAAGTCTTAAAACACCAAAAAATGAACTTCCTTTTTATGAAAACCCAATTATTATATTATAGGATATCAACTCCAAATACATAGCATGTAAACTTAACTCCATAATCAAATTTAATAGCCTCTTCCCAAATACAATTACAAAATGTGAATTCACCTAGATGATAGTAAAAAGTCTATTTCTAAAATAAATCCCAAAACAGGAATTGGCGCTCACTGAAGTAGGGAAGAACCCTGTATTGATTTTGCGACATTTAAACCTAGAATCCATTAATTTTAAAAAACATACATCCCTAAAATTTAGTTCATTTTCCTTATAAAGTTTATTCATCCTCATGAATCCCACAAATTCACCCAAAAATTGAGGATAAACTATGGATGAAAATGGGAGAATATAAAAATCATAATGATATGTCAAATATTATGTATTTATTTTGAATCCTAATTGTATAGGGAATTGTTGAGGAAATATTATAGATCCCCATATTATTTTCATCCAATAATAGATTTTGTTTATAGGGACCTTCAATAGTATATACACTATGATGGAATGAAATGATATATTGCTAACTTTATCATAAAATGTCCGTATTTTCAATAGGATAAATAAGAAATATGGTTTCTAAAGGGGATGCTTCATCCTATTTTAATGAATATGTGGAAATTAAAAACTATATCCATGGATTTCATTATTGGATTTTTAATGGAATCATGAGGTAATAATACATTTTTGATATTTTTGATCGACTAACTATATCTGTGGATTTCTTTATTTTTTAAGCTTTTTCTATTTATATCATATATATAGAACTTCTGTCATTCAGGGAACTAGGTTACATAAATTTCCACTTTCAATTTTATTTAACCATGATTCTACGATTTTTTAATGTTTTTTGGAAAAGTATTCTAATGGTATTGGGTACTAAGTTTAATTTTAATACATCTATTCATCCTGAATGTGATAAATTTTTTGATAGAATGACTTATAAAAAGGAATATATTAATCATTCCCATAGATTATATTTTCAAGGATGTTGACATTATTATCTTCTATTTGTTGAATTTTCATATCAGAATAGTTTGAATTATTATAAATAGACAGAACCATTTGAGGCATTATATGGAATACGATGTGAGACACTTTCTTATTTGTATAATGTATGCGAAATTAGGATTTTAGAACAATAATTTATAGATTAAATGGTTTAGAAGGATAATATTATTTAATAATATATATTTTTTACTCTAATTAGGATGAAAAGTTATGTAGATAACAGAGGAAAGATCTTTCATTCGAGGTAGGTGATTATGTATTTCATACATTATTTGAATGGTAATATTTTATGCACTTTTTTAAATGGTAATGTTATATCTATGAATAATTAGTCTATATAAAATTTATAATAATATTATATTAGTTTCCTATGATGTGTTCCTTACCCTTTGTTTATCTCATGTATATGATGTATTAAAATGTTCCATATGACAACCCTGATCTTTATTACATACTTAGACATGATTTATTACATAAAACCTTCACCTGATACAACATGGAATATTGATAGGTCTAGTGTCTTTGGAGCTTAGGAGCATTACATAACAACATGAAACATAAAACGCAACATCTTATTGAAAACATCATTTACATGACCACTACATTCCCTCGTACTTAGCATTGCATGGGATAACCTGAGGACATGCCTAAGAAAAGGGTGAGCTATAAAGCCCAGTAAGGGAGTAAACAATATATAACATGAAGACTACAATACATGTTAGGAAATAATAATATATATGATTTCAAGAGAAACATTAACATAAAGGCATGATATAGCTTGATTATCATAACATGGAAATGTGGCAACAACACTTAACATGGAATTAGCATGAGCCAAGACTCATTGCACATGGAGCATGAGTAAACCCTCATATCACATGAATCATGATTAAACCCAAGTTTCACATGAATTATCATGATTCAACAATCATTTCACATGACGTATCATGATACAATACTTCACCTAATGCATTGGAGCACTATCAAGACGTAGCCTTCTTAAACATTTCATTTCATGTATAAGTGTGCCACATGGATCGTGTAACATTGAATCATTCAACATAATAATTTATTCCATGATAATGTAAGGTGGAATAAATACCTGAAACTCTTTAAACAATAATAAGATTTTCTTATAGGTGAATACCCTTGATAGGGACAAGGGAATAGAATTCACTACACAACGACTTTGGCTTTGAAAATCATGGAGCAATTTCAGCAGCGTAACGACGTGACATAGGAACGGATAAAAAATGTTGATGATAGAAAAAGGGGTGTATCATAATATTTATATGAAATGGACAGTAATTCGGTCATATAGATACATTTCCCAAGATAAAAAATTGAATCTAGGTTCATAATACAAAATAATTTCTTGAATGTAAATGAGGAGAGAGAAATCCCTTACGGAATTTTGTCATGGTAACGGGTGAAAATGGTAGGCATTAATGAGAGATAAATGGGTCCCTCGTCATTCAATCATGAAGAGGTAAGTATTAGGGTGTTTCAAAATTATACCCCAACATTTATAATTGATAATAAAAGGTCATAACAATACTAATTAATTTGGATAAAATGAGAAAGGAAGGAAACCCTTACGGAAATTCAGTATAGTAACGGTTTAGGTAATGGTCAAATGAGGAAGGAAAAATAATTCCTCATTCAAATAACATCACATGGATAGTAATGTAATGATTATAAAATAATGAAATTACAAACATTCTAAAATAAAAGATCTACTTTCAAATAAGATGGTTGAATTTGAAAGAAGGGGAAAGTGAGGATCCCTTATTTGGAAGTGTGATCTCAAAGGCTTGGGAGAGGCTTGATAGAGACTTCTTGGGAGATTGGGGAGACTTGGGAGGATTATAGAGAGATTATGGAAGGGTTTGGACGAACTAAAAAGGCTTTTAGTGGAGATGAAGTCGGAGATTGGTGGGTTTATATATGAAAATAGAAGGAATTGTTTATTATTTAGGTTTAGGACACCTCACATTAAACTAATAAAAACCAAAAACCAGCCCATGGTTTTTGTACATGGTTTTTTCCAAAGGGGAGTGGAAAAAAATATTTTATAATTCTAATGGCCAGACTTCTTAAAATAATAGGGTTACTTATGTGGTGGTGAGTCACAGTCTCAAGGAAAACAATTTAAAAAGACAAAATGTTTTATAAGTCTTGAAGGGTCCACTAAAGCTTTGTAAAATAAATCAAACAAACCCAAAATCAAATTATTTTAATGTTAAAAAGTTTATTGGCTGAACATAATTTATATTTTATTTTATTACATCACTATTGGGTCATTATGATGTCATAAAACACATTATATATTTAAACTGTATTTAATTTTTACCCAAAAATTTGACTATCTCTGAAAATTATGAAAAATTCACCATTGGATAATTTCGACATCCTAATTCCAAAAATAATATTCATTTTATCTAAATAATTTTATAAATATGTGAATTTTGACTTCTAAAATAAAAACCGACATTTATCAAAAATTCATGGGTCTTGGCAAAAACAACTTTCAAAACTTAATAAAAATTACAGTTACATTCATAAAATTATACAATAATTTATATTTAATTAAAATTAATTTAATAATAATAATATTTTATTAAAATACTATTTAATTTAAAAATCCATTAATTCATCAAAATATATTTCTTATTTGAATATTAACTAAAAATATTATTTCTGCATTAAAAACAATTTACAAAGTACAATAATAAAATGGAAGTATATTATTTATTATATACATAAATAATGTACATAATCATAGTACTAGGGTCTTGTTATATAACCCATTGTAACACCGGTATAAGACTTTAGGGTAAGGTGTCCGATGGTGACAGACTCTTGGGGTGGCTCGGATAACATCACTCGGGTGGTAATCTCTATTAACTTTAACTTATATCATAGTCATTTTTCCTCAAGCATAACATGTTCAAGCTTGGTTTGGTCTTGGTCAAGAGAAAATTTCAATGATGCCACCTCATTTATGTGCTTTGACAAATGGGATTCATATGGTGAAAGTCTACTGAATGAGTCCATCACTTCCTTTTTCTGAGTAAAATTGATTCGTTAAATCCCTATATTTATATTAATCTTGTGGTCACTATAAAACGACTATATTATCAAAGGTCACAATTCTAATGGTATTTTAAAATCCAAAAACATAAAACAAAGTAAGTGCATATGTTTTATATACCCATAATAAGACATTTAAATAGATCATGAATAATTTTCATTAATGAATGTTTGGGTTGTTATAATCTTCCCCCCTTAAGAAAATTTACCCACGAAATTTCTTTTTCCCATACTAAAACTGATGTGGATAACTCTTCTTCATCCCTTCTTCTAATTCTAATGTTGCTTCTTCAAACTTGTGGTTTCTACACAACACCTTGACGAGGTGCATTGTCTTATTTTATATAACTTTTTATCTACGATCTAAGATCTTCACTAGTTACTCCTCATAAAAAAGATCATCCAATAAATGTACTACCTCTAAAGAGAGTACATGTGAAGGGTATGGTATGTACTTACTTAAGAGGGATACATGAAAGACATCATGTACTATGGCCGTGGTAGGTGGAAGTGCTAATCGATAGGCCACATCCCCGACATGATCAAGAATCTCAAAGGGGTCGATGTACCTAGGACTTACCTTCCCTTTATTTCTAAACCTCATAACCTTCTTCCATGGAGAAATTCATAGAAATACCTTGTCTCCAACTTTAAACTCAAGGTCTCATTGACATTTATCTGCATAACTCTTCTGTTGAAACTAGGATGCCTTGATATGCTTCTGAATGGTTTTCACCTTCTCCATCATCTTATCGACCATTTATCGTCCTAGCAGCTTACACTCACTGACTTCATCCCAACATGTAGGTGTTCGGCACCTCTTCCCATACAAGGTTTCATAAGGTTTCATTTGGATTCTCTAGTGGAAACTATTATTATAAGGGAACTAAACTAGAGGAATATGTTGATCCCACCCACCTTTGAAGTCCATTGAGCATGCTCTTAACATTTCCTCAAGTGTTTTGATAGTCCATTCGGATTGGCCATCAGTTTGAGGATGATAAGCCGTACTGAATTTCAGCTGAGTATTTGGAGCACGTTGAAGACTCTTCCAAAGAATAGAGGTTAATCTTGGATCTCAATTAGATACAATAGATAGTGGTACACTATACAGCCTTACCACTTCTCTAATATATATTCGTTCCAGTTGATCCAATGAAAAATACTCTCAAATAGCAATGAAGTGTGCAACCTTTTTAAGACGATCCACAACAACCCAGATTAAATTGTACCCTTTGCATGTCTTCAAAAGTCTAGTGGAAAAGTCCATGGTGATGTTCTCCCATTTCCATGATGGTATGGGAAATAGTTACATCATCCTCTTATACTTCTACCTCTCTTCCATTAATTGCTGACACACTAGGCACTTTGATTTATACACAGTAATCTCCTTCTTCATATTATCCCACCAATAATTTTCTCATAGATCTCAATACATCTTTGTGTTTCTTGGATGAATAGATAAATTAGAACTATGTGCTTCATCCAAAAGTTCCCTCTTCAGTTCTAGACTTGATGGAACACATAGTATTTTCCCAAATCTCACAATTCCTTCTTCATTAAAATTAAACTCCAAGTATTTATCTTTTCTGAAATCTTCCACTTTATTCTGAATTCCCACATCATCCTTTTGAGCACCCATTAACATTTCCAAAAGATACGATTGAGAAATAATTTGTAAAAGGATTTATGATGTTCCCTCCTTTATGATTATCATTTACATATTCATAAAATCTATGAAGATTGGGTCCTTCTCAATTCTCGTCAATGATAGAATCGCTGGGTCCCTTCAACATAGAGGATCTGCCACCTTGTTCGCTTTACCATGGTGGTAATGGATTGAGCAATAATTGACTTTTATCATCTAAAACCATCTTCTTTGGAACATATTTAACTCTTTCTTTGTGAAAATATACTTGAGGCTTTAGTGATCCGTATATATTTCACACTTCTCCCCAAAGAGATAATGCAACCAAATTTTCAAAGCGAAGATCACTACAACCAACTCGATGTCCTGTGTTGGATTGTTCTACTCATGAACATTCAATTTACTTTAATCATAGGAAATGAATTTGTCATTTTTCATCAAGACACATCCCAGACCATTCTTTGAAGCATCACTGAATACCACAAAAGTTATCCACTTGTTGGTAATGTGAGAATGGGAGACGTGATAAGACTCATTTTCAACTCCTTAAAGCTATCTTCACATTCATTAATCCAAGAAAACTTTACTCCATTCCGAGGTATCTTGGTAAGAGGGTTGGAAAATCGTGAGAAATGTCTCACAAATCGTCGATAATATCCAGCTAACCCCAAGAAGCTACGGATATCTCTTACCGATGTTGGCCTCGACCATCCCTATATTGCAGATGTCTTGGAGGGATCCACAAATATTCCATTGCTTGTGATTATATGGCCCAAGAATGAGACCTCTTTAAACTAGAACTCACATTTTTTGTACTTTTCATAGAGCTTCCCCTTTCTTAAGGTCTCTAGTACAGGTCTTAGATACTCCTCATGATCCTCCTTTGTTTTGGAGTATATTAAAATATCATATATAAATACTACCAAAAATGTGTCAAGGTAATCTCTAAAGGCTCTATTGATCATGTCCATTAAGATTGATGGAGAATTAGTGAGTACTAAAGTAATTACAATGAGTTAATTGTGTCTGTATATTGAATGAAAAGAAGTCTTGGAGATATCTTCCTTCTTCACCCATATATGATAATATTCTGACCGCAAATCTACCTTGGAGAATTATTGTGCTCCACACAGCTAATTTAATAATTCATCAATTTGTGGGAGAAGATAATTGTTCTTTATCATGATTTTGTTAAGCCCATGATAATCGATGCAAAGTCGTGTTGACCCATCCTTATTCTTAACGAAGAGGACTGGTGCACCCCATGGTGAAGTACTTGGGCGTATAAACCCTTTATCCAGATTCCCCTATAGTTTTTTCTCCATCTCTTCAAGATCCACAATAGACATTCTATACGTAGTATTGGATATTAGCAATATCCCGGGAATAAGATCAATTGAGAATTCAACATCTCTTCTAGGAGGAAGACCAGGAAATTCCTCGGGAAACACTTCAGCGAATTCCCTCACAATAGGCTTGTCTTCAAGGATGGTTTCTTCCTTGGTCTCAATAATCTGATCCTGATACATGTGGTCATATGTTAGTAATATCCACACATGAGATAGTGGAGCTAAAGAAGATTCAACTTCCTCCTTGCACTTCTACAGAATCGAGAGTCGATTCTCCACATGGAGAGTTATTTTCCTCTCATGGAAATTTATGTTGGATCTATATAAGGAAAGCCAATCCATGCCATAAATTTCATAAAATTCCACTAGAGGGATTATGAGGAGGTTCTCCAGAAAGTTCAATCCACAAATTATGACATGGGAGGAGTTATATTCATGGGAGGAAATGATTTCCCCATTTGTCGTACTCACCAACATTTTTATTTATATGATTTGGGGTGGTGTTGGGATTGTTCTACTAAACTTTCAGGATATAAAATAATGTATAGAACTAGAATCAAAAAGTATGTTCACTATTCTTGAATGAATAACTAGCGTACCTATCACCACTTCAATGTCGGTGTTCACTTCAATGGTAGTGATGGAAAAAGCTCTCCCTTGCTTCCTTGGAGGATATTGGTTGCCTCCGAAAACCATTGGATTAGGGAACTAGTTTGCAAAGTTCCTTGGTTATTTGTAGTTGAAGCAATGAACAACACATTGAGGATCGAGTATATCATTCCACTCCTCTATCATAGCTATGTGTTTTTCTTACTGACGGTTAATAGCCAGGTACCCTTCTCTTCCACACCTAAAGAATTTCCTCATCCCCTTCAAGAAATTTCTAGGGTGATTATTTCAACACCTTTGGTAAGTGGAGGGCTGAATCTTCTTAGCACTATTGGATTTATCCATCAGACCTCTAGAAATAAAGTCTACATTACGCATCTTCTCCCCATGATACACCTGAGATTCTCTGATATCCATTTCAACCCTGAGGGCACATTGGACAATTTCCTCATAGCTGTCGAAGTCATGGATTTCCTGGTCATTCCGAAGGTTAGGATTCAGCCCACAAAAGAAGAGGTCAACCTTGAAATCGAGGGTAAAAACAAAGCTGAAGGCATATCATGCAGGACTTAATATGTTTTCCTCATACGTTCTGACAGATTCATCATCTTTCTGTTTGAGGGAAAGGAATTCCCTTTCCATCTTAAGCTGGTGGGTGTGCAGAAAATATTTATCAAAAAACATCTTCCAGAAATCCTTCCATTCCAATGCCTTGATCTCCTCCTCATGCTTCATATTTTTTATCAATGTCCACTATTGATCAGCTTCACCCTCCATATGATAATCCACCAGGAGAACCTTCTCTTGTTCAGAACATTGAAGGATGGAGAAGAACTTTTCATTGGAGTTGATCCATTTTTCAGCAATTGAGGGATCAGATGATCCATAAAAAGTAGGAGGTCTTTGTATCATGAAGCTCTCAATAGTGACTTTTTTATTCTTAAGGGGGTTGAACGTTACTCTTGACCCATGTTTCTATTCAAATTTTGAGTTAACTAAAAGATTAGTGTGACAAAGTTCGTGATTCCTGCTCCCATCAGATTAGGAATCTCATTAGAACAATCCTCACATTGATCTTGACATCAGTTGTTAGCCCAAGTCCTCCTTTTACCGGCCATTGGCTGGAATAAAATAAATTTTAGGGGTAACACATAAATGGTATTCCAAAGACAAAAAATGGATGACTTATAAATAGCTTTTATTTCCTTAGCTTATGAATCTATTGGCTTCAGTCTATGTTATCCATTATATACTTTCTAACAGATATTCTTAGGGAATTTTTTTTAAGTCCCTTAATAATGGTTCATACTAAGCTTATGATTTTTCCATAGCATATCCCTCGAGAGTGTCGTAACCAAGAGTGTAGCAAGGCCCATTATCATACACCAGTTCTTGTTCAAGTCTAGCTCAAAGCGGTATTTTTGGGTTTTACCCCTAGGATACGTCTGTGCCTGAGCCGACTCTACCTTCTCGTATCCATATAGGGATGTATTTGTTTGATAAACCACTGAATCAGTACTCACCAAAATTTTGGTATTTTTTATTATACTTAGTCTTATCCCTATGTATTTCACTAGGGTTTTCAAATCATAATCCCAAAAATAACTAAACCAATCCTCTGATACCAACTATAACAACCATGTTCTTTATTACATACTTAAAACATTATTTATTACATAAAAACTTAACTTGATACAACATGGAAGATCGAGAGGTATAATGTCTTTGGGGCCTAGGAGAGTTACATAACAACTTGAAACATAAAATGAAACATCTTATTGAAAACATTTTTTACATGACCACTACATTCACTTGTACTTAGCATTGCATGGGATAACATGAGGAAATGCATAAGAAAAGGGTGATCTATAAAGCCCAGTAAGGGAGTAAAAAAGATATAACATGAAGATTACAATACATGTTATGAAATAGGAATATAAATGACTAAAATAGAAATATTAACATAAAGGCATGATATATTTTGATTATCATAACATGGAAATGTGGCAACGACACTTAACATGGAATTAGCATGAGCCAAGGTTCATTGCACATGGAGAATGAGTAAACCCTCATTGCACATGAAGCATGAGTAACACCTTGTTTCACATGAATTCTCATGATTCAATACTCATTTCACATGATGTATCATGATACTAGACTTTACCCATTGCATTGGAGCGCTATTTGGGCGCACCCTTCTTAAACATTTCATTTCATGCATAAGTGTGCCACATGGATCAAACAACATTGAATCATTCAACATAATCATTTATTCCACGATAAAAGAATGTGGAATAAATACATGAAACTCTTTGAACAATAATTAAATGTGAATAAATGTGAATACCCTTGATAGGGACATGGGAATAGTATTCACTACACAAAGACTTTGGCTTGTAAAATCGTGGTGTAATTTCGGAAGCGTAACGATGTGACATATGAACTGATAAAAAATATTAATGAGAGAAAAAGGGGTGTATCATCATATTTACATGAAATGTATAGTAAGGGGGTTGTATAGATACATTTCCCAAGATAAATAATGGAATTTTGGTTCATAATACAAAACAATTTCTTGAATGTAAATGAGGAGAGGGAAATCCCTTACGGAATTTTGGCATGGTAACGAGTGTAAATGGGAGGAATAAATGAGAGATAAAGGGGTATATCATCATTAAAACATGAAGAGGAAATTATTAGGGAGGTTCAAAATCTTACCTAAATATTCATAATTGAAAATAAAAGGGCATAACAATATTAATAAACTTGGATAAAATGAGAAAGGAAGGAAACCCTGACGGAAAGTTGGCATTGTAACGGCTTAGGTAATGGTCAAAATGATAAAGGAAAAATAATACCTAATTCAAATAAAATTACATGGATATTAATATAAAGATAATAAAATAATGAAATTATATCCATGGGAAAATAAAAGAACTTCATTCAAACAAGATGCTTTAATTTGAAAGAAGAGGAATGTGGGGATCCCTTACATGGAAGTGTGATCCCAAAGGCTTGGGATAGGCTTGAGAGAGGCTTCTTGGGAGAATGGGGCGCCTTGGGAGGATTCTAGAGAGAGGAGGACAAAGGTTGGACGAACTCAAAAGTATTTGAGTGAAGAGGAAGTGGGAGCTTGGGTGGTTTTATATAGGAAAGGAGAAGGAATTCTTTATTATTTAGGTTTGGGACACCTCACATTAAAATAATCAAAATGAAAAACCATCCCATGGTTTTTTCCCCTGGTTTCTTACAAAGGGGGGTGAAAAAAATATTTTATAAGTTAAACGGATGAAAATTTTAAAATAATAGGGTTTCTTATGTGGAGGTGAGTCACACTCTCAAGGAAAACAATTTAAAAAGACAAAATGTTTTATAATTCTTGAAGGGTCCACTAATGATTTGTAAAATAAATCAAACAATCCCAAAATCACATTATTTTAATGGTAAACCATATATTTTCCGAACATAATTTATATACTATTTTATTACATCACTATTGGGTCATTATGATGTCATAAAACACATTATATATTTAAAAAGTATTTAATATTTACCCAAATATTCAAATTTCTCAGAAAATTATGTTAAATTCACCGTTGGATAATTTAGACATCCTGATTCCCAAAATAATATTCATTTTATCTAAATAATTTTCTAAATATGTGTATTTTGTACTTTTAAAATAAAAACTGACATTTATCGAAAATTCATGGGTCTTGATAAAAACAACATTCAAAACTTAACAAAAATTACAATCGCATTCATAAAATTATACGGTCATTTATATTTAATAAAAAGTAATTTAATAATAATAATATTTAATTAAAAAATAATTTATTTCAAAAATCCCTTAATTCATCAAAATATATTTCTTAGTTGAATATTAACTAAAAATATTCTTTGTGCTTTAAAAACAATTTACAAGGTAACCACAATAACATGAAAGTATATTCTTTATTATATAGATAAATAATATAAAAAATCATTGTACTAGGTTATTATTACATAACCCCTTATAACACCATCATAAGACCTTAGGGTAAGGTGTGTGATGGTGCTTGACTCTTGGGGTGCCTCGGATAACATCGCTCAGGTGGTAATCTATGTTAACTTCTGTTTCTCCCGTAGTCGATTCCTCTCAAGCTTAATGTGTTCATGCTCAGCTTGGGCGTGGTAACGACTGAATCCCAATGATTCCACCTCATTTCCGAGAACTGAAAAATGGACTTCATATGGGGAAAATCTACTGGATGAGGTCATCGCTTCCTTTGTCTGAGTAAATTGGATTTGTTAAAGCCCTATATTTATACTAATCATGTGATCACTGTTCAACGAATATATTAGAAAAGGTCAAAATTCTTACCGGTATTTCAAAATCCCAAAAAATAAAAACAAGGAATTGAAAATGTTTTATATACCCATAATAATATATTTAAATAGATCAACATGAATTTTCATTAATGAATGTTTGGGTCATTACATTCCATGTGAATCTAATATATTTATCCTTGAAATATGATAACTGGAAGAGATCCTTTCTCATAATGACCATTCTATACATTTTCCTAAACACATAGAGAAATAATTTTCAGTTATGTTAATTTATCAATAAAACAACCTATATATTATAAATTATATTTTATTATTGAATGAAATGTGTATTATATTATATTATAAAATATTATACAAATACAACACATAGAGAAACCAAAAAGGCATTATATGATTAATTAAAATCAATAAATTAATATATAATCAAACTTAGTAAAATACCTTATATTACTAGAAGAAAAGTAGTATATAGAAAAAATCAATGGCAAAATATGGATCACCCAAACTAGCTTGATTTATCTCTCCCACAAAAAACACTATGGAAAATAAACATAATATAAGTAAACCAATTAACATTAAATAAAATAAAAATATAAAACAATGAGTTGAATTGAGTTTAATATTTAATTATGGAATGAATATGTATTTATATAAGGTAATCTGATTGTCATAATAGTAATTTGTCCGTTGGAAAAGTAATCTAAGCATTGGGAGTAATAACAAGACCATTGGAAAGAGTTATATTACCATTGAAATAGTAATTCAACCTGAAAATAATAAATTCATATATGAAAAATATTAATCATGCGTAATTTATGTAACTATAAATATGATAATTTCATGGAACTATATATCATTATTAAAAAAACTAAAGGGAAAAATAAACATATTTTTAATAAACTATATTTTAATGTATTTCAAAAAAGTAATAATTTTATAATTAAAATTAAAATTCCCAATGATAGAAAATTATTTTTATAATTATAATAAAAAATTTTAAATCATTACATTTAAACTTTATAAGGGTAATATTTTGGTATTTTTCGTAAAATTTCTAATTTTAGGTGAATAGTAAAAATAGAGTTTTTCCCTATAACCAATGTATCTTGAATTACATCACTCGTGACATAATAATGAATTAATAAATTCTACAACATGAGGATTTACAATAAAAATATTTAAGTTCATAAATTATATATTAAAATAAAGTGTACATGTTCTTTAAACATAAAAATTATTATCCAAACCAAAAGTTAGAAGTACTCCTTTAAAAATAATTATTCATTTTTCAAATTTTCATTATAATAAACTAGGTTAATTTTATATATAAATGGGGATAAATTAAAAAAATATCCATTATATTTATATATGATTTATATTTTCAAAACTCCATATTTCAAATTTTACTTTTGATATAGTATTTTATTCAGTATTTTATTCTATAAATAACCCTCTCCTCATGTATAAATAACCTCTCTCCCTCCCCTTCAAAAATCAGTACTCCCTAATATTTAAAATCCAATTATCTACCCAAATAATCACTCTCAATACTCATATAATACCTAATTATTTCGTTATCCATTAAACATGAATCATTAATGGATCATAGATCTATAGAGAAGAAGCTACCCCAATAAGTGGGTAAGTTTTCACCAACTCTTCCTCTCATTATCTTATACTCTCCATTTTTTACACTCCTTTCAATCTCAAATTTTGTACGTATATATATAAATATATATGTATTTTCTTAAAATTATATTCATGATGTGAACCTAATGTAATTGGTATATTTATGACATATTATATTTTCATAATTACCAATCCAGATCTTTTGACAATGCCTCATTAACTGTTGATTAACCCCCAACAAGGATGTTTCAAATTATTTTCTTATCACAAGCCCTATGGATGGTTATAATAAATTATTTCTGATGTATAAATTTAAAGATATATATTTTATGATTCTCAAATTAATTCCAGTAATTTATAAATTACAATGAATAAAATTGTTAAATCAAAGAAAAACATGAAATTTTAAAGGAAACATGATTCCAAAATGTCCTTCCATTAACCAAAGAATCTAAGAAATAAAATAAAATGATTATAATTGTTATATAGTTTTAAAATTTAAATAGATAACTTCTATATCATTCTTTTAATAAACAAATTTTTATTTTTCAAGATGTGTAAAAGAGATGAAATAATACTAAATTTAAGGATAGGGGATTCTCTAAACCTGCTCCTTTTCTTTGGGTTATCCATATTTAACATAATTTTTAATATATATTTTCATTTAAGGTTAATTAAATATCCATTAACCATTATTTCTATATATTTTTTTATATATACATGTTTCCACCTTGTTTTCTATGAAAAATATAAATAATTTTCAAAAAGAATTTTCTTTCAGAAACTCCTCTTTGACTCATGGTGGGATGATTCTTCTACACTCAATAATGATGATGTTAATGGATAATATTTTTTCCATTATTCATTCTAGAACACCATGGTTTGTTCAGAAATTTATTATTTATGATATTCTTATTAAACCCATTCCTTTAAATTTGTTAGTTCATGACTATATTTATTATACTTTATATTAGGAAAGAATAATTATGGGAATTAATGATGTGATATGTTGATCAAGAATTATATATCCCTCAAATTCTTTTGGTAATTTTACATATATCATTAGATTATGTTCACTATACATGATCATGATTCTATCTTGATTTACAATGATGATGTTATGATTTATTCACATATGTTATATGTTAACACGATGCTATATTTGTTAAAAATTATGTGTGGCATTTTACCACTAATACATGATGTTTAATTTTTATGAATATCCACATTACATTCTTTTATAAAATGATTCCCTAATTATTATGATGTTGTTACTATTCTTATGATATGATTATTATGATTATCCTCATCCATGTTTTGTTGATTTAGGACCCTTATTCTTCCTCTTATAGGGCTTTTATATCACCCCATACATTTATCTATATCCTCAAGTGACTAAATATACTAATGATAATGTGATATTTTATAAGGATAAACAAAATATATATAAATAAATGATTTTTTTGTTATGTATAATTGATGTATGGTCTAAATTTTCCAGATATACTAAACCTTTCTTCCCTTGATTGTATAACTATTATTTTTTTATAATTAAAATGATGTAATGGTCATGTGAGAAAAATTTGGTTTTATATAGTTTGTATAAATGGTATGGTTTTTTGAATTTTGATACTATAATTTGAAAATTTTAGCACAAACCTTGTGTAAAAGTCAATGTATTAGGTAAAATCCTAGAATAATCATATTAGAAAATGGATAAACATATGGAATTGAAAGGATATTCCATTGTAGTATATTACACAAAATAATAATTAATTTATTATTGTTTTTTACTTATGTTTGGTTCAAAACAATATCATTTTATAAAATTTTGGGATCCAAGTGAATCAAGGCTCACATCCCATGTGAGGGACAATGAAATGATTTCCTCAATGAGATACCAAATATCATATGAGGAGGATTTCAAAATATCATGGAGATATATACGCAATTATATTAGGTATGGACAATAACCAAAAAAATGTGGAATATTTTTCGTTTCCCAAGAATGATTCACTAGATATAATTTCATTTATATGGTAATGACCACACATAATTGAGTGGGTCTTTTGATACATATCTCACTGAATAGTGGGTTAATTAAATATAGAGTATCATATCTATGAAATATTTTACTAATAAGGATAAGGTGACTCTTTATGTGTATCATTTTGATAGAGAAGTAAATCAATGGTGTTCATTGATAAATGACCCCAAGGGAAAGGAAAAAATTTAAGAGACAGAGTTGGAATATATTAATAAAATACTTCTTATATTGTATTTACTTATAAATCTTTAAACAATGATAGGGATGTAATTATTACATCTAAATAAATAGGAAATTCAATCTATCATGACTTATGAGGAAAACATCACAAGGCCTTCATGGTATTCCTTGGGCATCATTATCAATAATGAAAAATATGTACATTATTTAGTGGTTTAAAACCACACATTCAAAGGCCTCAAACTATCTTATAATTTGGGAGTCATGAATAATTAATTTTATGTTCACTCAAAGTATATATTCATATTGGTGAAAGGTACCACGTTTATGTAGATAAGATGCAAAGAATCAAATTTCAAGTTGTTGGGAAAATGAAAAAGGTGGAATGTGGATCCAACCACCTATGTGACAAAATAAGGGGATATGTATCATTGGAATTTCCTCAACAGAATGGGGTAATGATTTAGGTGTGTGGGAGAAGGACACCAAGAAAATGAATTGTGAAAATAAATAAATAATCTATGAAAAATGATGGAGGAAAGGAAGGAATCTCCTAATGCACCACCCATGATTCAATACATCCACTACATGGAGTAAGGAAACTATACAATGTAGTGCACAAATCTACGGGCTGTTGAGGGTAATCCGAATCACGAACCACTAAATCCAAATGATAATGGGATATCTTATACAATAACTACTTCTAATGTGGTGCATGAAAATGAATTCATAAAAGGTACACTGTATATTCAATCACGAATGAATTTTTTTTATTTTATTCATGTTATACACATTCATTTCTATTAATAATGTTTTTTAAAATTATGAATCAATGCCTCAATTCCATGAATTAGAGATATCTATAAAATCACCTACTGGTGTGATAATTCTTAATCATGTGTTGGACTCTTCTCAGGTTAGCATATATGGGAATTTTCTTCTAGTTAATCTTATAATCATTCCCCTGGTGTATTTTAATTCTATACTACACATGTATTGAATCTCTTTATATAGAGCACACATCAACTATTGGGAAAAGAAAATATTTTTCTATATTATGAACCATCTAACACTCTTATACAAATTCGAGGAAGATAATGAGTCCAATTTGGGGAATCCCTCATTGGTGTGGATGATGATACACTATTATGATGAATACATTGCCTAAATGGTTATGTCAATGGTAAGTATCAACCTTGTGGAAAAACCCATCGCATGGAATAAGTTTGTGTATTTCCCAAATAATTACTATATTTCCATCATATCTAGAGGTATTTTTCTCAATATAACTTTTACCAGGAGCCCATACTATCTCCAAATTCCCAAACTGAATGGCCCCTATCGAACTAGATGTGTTAAAGAAGCATATTCCAGAGAATTTGTAAAAGATTTTATACACCATAGTGTAGAAATTTGTGATGTGACAATGTTCTTTCTAAAGAATTTCGATGGATCAATGTGGTCTTTTATCAATTACTGGAAGCATAAAATGAACAGAACAATGAAAATTGATCCCCTAGCAAGTATTTCTGACATTTTCGATCATCTATGAGTGTCTATATACTTCTCCAAGGTGGATATTAATTTTGTATGTCATAAGCTAAGGTTTAATAAGGAATATATTCTAAAGTTGGCCTTCCATACGTGTTTTGGACTCTATGAGTATATATTGATTCACTTCAAACATACTAATTCCCCTAAAATATTCATGGATTTTTTGAATGGAGTAATTATATACTAACTTAAAAAAATTATTGTTAGTTTTTATTTATGATAATCCAATTTACTCCATGATAAAGCATGAACATGAATATTATATAAGGATTTTGTTGGTGACATTAATAATGGAGAAAAAGTATACCATGTTTGGCATGTGTTACTTTATGATTTAGAAATTCAAATTTTTGGGGCCTGTGATCGCATGTGAGTGAATTTCTGTGGACCCTTAAAATAAAATTACAACTGATGAATGGATTTGGCCCAAAAGTGTCTTATAAATATGCAGTTATCAGGGAATATGTGAGTATTGTTGATGTTTTGTGAAAGATATTTCATGAATGTCTAGCCAACTAAAAATATTTAAATTGTAAAAAATAATGTATATATGGATATAAGGATTTGAGTAAATATTTTTGGAGCTTAAAAGAGAATAATCACTATGAATGTACTCACTATACCATCTAGGGAATAGTGTTTTATGATATATAGTGATGCTTCAAAGAATGGATTCGGTTGTGTACTCATGAAAAATGAAAAATTGGTAGTCTAATCCTCATGAAAACTAAAGATCCATGATAAAGAATACCTGATTCATGATCTAGAGTTTCTAGCCGTGATATTCAGCTTGATGATTTGGAGGCACTACCTATATAGAGAGAACTGTGATATATTCACTGATAACAAGAGTATAATGTGTATATTCAGACAGTAGAATATCAATATTATTTATAGAATAATGTTAGAGAAAATCAAGGACTATGATTGATCTATTCTCTACCATCCAATAATGGTGAATAGGTTAGTTTTTACTCTTAGATGAAATAAACCTAGTACTATTTCCATGATGTGGATTGAGAATGACCATATCTTCATGGATATGAAAACAATGGATCCGGTAATCATAATGGAAATGAAGAAATCCTACCATTCCCAATACTCCGTCAAATTGAAGGCCAATGTTGCACAAAGGGATGGTGAAGAGGTTTAAATGAATGAGATATAAGATAAGGAGAAGAAGCTTTATAAATTCAATATTGATGATTATAGTGTGATTTGGTTGGGTCAAGGATTTTGGTGACTTTGTCACTTGAAATAAAGATGGATCTACTGGATAATGAATACATTTCATTATTCTATATTCATCTTTTATGTATTGAGATGTATTTTGACCATAGAAAACACTACTACTTAGATGACATGATGAAGGATATTTCTTAGTATATCTCATGGTTCTTGGTATGTAAGAAACATAAAGTAGAGTTACTGAAGTCCATGGGGATGATGAAACCACTACCTATTCGCACATTGGAATGGGAGAATATCGCCATTTACTTTTTCACTGGTCTCTATATTTTATATAATAGAAGTAATCTGATCTGGGATGTGGTGGATCAGCTCACAATGATTTCTAATGCATCGCTATTAAGGAATATTCCTTTATTTAACAAAATACTATTCTATATGTAAAGGAAGTGGTGAAGATAAAAGTGGTTCCACAATAAATCATCTCTAATTGAGATTTAAGGTTCACTTATATATTCTATAGAATCCTTCAACATTATTTGAATACTTGATTTTAGTACCGCATATCACCCACAAAATAATGGCCAATCTAAAAAGACTATTCAGACACATGATGAAATATTGAGAGCCGACATAATGGAATTTAATTTATGGGATCAAAATCTTGAATTAGTTGAGTTATTATTCAAAAGAAACTTCCACTTTAGTATTAAAAGGGATCCATATTAATCTTAGTATGGGAAACAATGTAGAACTGTTACTTGTTAGGTGAAGTTGGTGAATGAAAGATAAAATGAACTGATTTTCTACAAGAGATGATAATGATTATTCAAGCCAACCAACCAGATATAAAAGTTTCTCATGGTTGGAAAAGATCTTTATTTACAACCATCAAATGGAAATAGATATTGATAATGTAGATAATTTTTTAAATTTAATATCACCATAGAATAGAGTAATGTATTTTTGAATAAAAAAAAAGTGT
This sequence comes from Viscum album, assembly GCA_963277665.1. NCBI lineage: Eukaryota > Viridiplantae > Streptophyta > Magnoliopsida > Santalales > Viscaceae > Viscum > Viscum album. The sequence continues at coordinate 1,831,592,104 of OY728165.1, forward strand.
ATCCCTATGTAGATTGGCCCCTTGGATATCCTTGATCACATAGGAGTAGTGGACTATATGATTATACTTCCCCCAAATATAGATGGTGTTCATTATGTGTTCCATGTATCACTCTTGAATAAGTATATATGTTATCCCTCACATGTACTAAATTTGGAGGTGCCACAACTATATAATGACCTCTCATATGTGGATCATCTGATGAAAATCATGGACTATAGAGACAAGTTTCTATGAAAAAAATAAAAAACACCATATCAAAGTGTTATGGAGGAACCATAAGTATGAATAGGCAATAAGGGAAATAGAGGAAACAATTAAATAGAACTAATATAACCTATTATAAACCGAGAATATGATTTGAAATTTAATTTATGAAATTTATAAAGGGGGAGAAATTTAAAAACCCAGAGTTTATAAATTATATTTTTTTCATAAAATAAATATGTATAATATTATATTATACAATATAATACACATAGAGCACAAAAATATGTTATGTGAAGGCCTAGTTGGTAGTTTATTATGTTTGGAAAAGTTTATTGAAACTCAAATGATTTGAATACCTCGTTGGAACTTGTGTATGGCTTATTATGATATGGTAAAACATATGAAAGATATCCCAATATGTGGATTATTGCATGGGTGGTGTCATTGGTTGGGGTAGGCATGTGATTAGGTGGTAGGTAAGGTAATACATTCTTGAAGTGGATTTACTTTCTATTTTTTATTGCTATTACTATCATGTGATTCATGGGATTTAATTAGAGGGTTGAGGGACAGTTTTTTTAACCTGATTATTAAGGTTGGTATCCCCTTGACTTTATATAGCTAGGACTGATGTGCCGCTGTATTGGTTATTTTAGACTCACTAGTTGGTTTTTGAATATGGAGTTACACAAAATATTTGTGTTTGTGTCTGATCAGAGTACATCTAGGGATCACTCTAGTAATGTTTTGGTAATGCCCATAATTATCTATCTAGATGTTCTTTTTATTTTTTGTTGCATGTTGGTTACTATATTTGTTAGTTTACCAATTTTTTCAGTTTTCATTACTTTCTTCACAACCCCTTTTTATTACATGGTATCAAATTCTTCTGGGTTTTGGATTCAGATTTGTGTTTTGGAATGTGGAAACATTTTTAAAAATGAATTGTTTGTATATTGTTTTAAATATATAATGTTTGTAAGTAATTATTTAGTTGTTTAAAATGATAATGCAAATTTATAAAAATATTTCAATAAACTGTTTTGGGAAAATATTAGGAAATGAAATTCATGGACTCTATGGTGGTTACCTACTAAGATATTTAAGGTCACGCATTACTTGTTCCAATATTCATTGGTGGACCTGAGCTATTTTGTAGGTCCTAGTTTCAGGTTCAGTTTCTCATGGAGCAGGATGGTTTTATGGATGCAGGTGATCAAGAGGTCATATAGAGATATTGTTGGTGTTGTCTAGTTTTTGTTTTGTTTTTATCTTTTGTTTCATTCAGTTGTATTATTTTGACAATTTTTTTATATTTACTCAGATTCAGTTATTTTTAGTTTTTTTTATATTTAGTTATTTTGGTTTGATCCTCTATATTCTTTGGGATAAGTCATTCCCATCGGTTTACATTGATTCTTGAAACTAGATTCCATCCCCTAGGATTTGGGAATTCCCTTTGGGTTGTGTCTTGGATCGGGTTGGGTGTCAGGTTGGATGACACCTCATCTTAGTTCATGACAAAATTTTGTTAGAACAGAACCTCATAATTTGGGGTTTCAGGTAGTTAGTGATTTGGACTGTTAGGACTCATGAGTTAGTTATACGAAGGATGTAATGAACCCTTTCTTGTCTTGTGCCCTGAGTTGTTAGGGTTATTCCCAGATTTGAGTCTTCTTTCTTTGTTTTCATTTACTGGATGATAATGTAAGTGATTAATTGAAATGTCTTGATCTCACTTGGATTAGTAACCCATGTGGAGTCCATGTGCATGGTTTAAGGTCATATTAGTGGTTAGTTCTTATATGGGGCATAACCTAGTAACCATGTCACTATATTATAAATGACCAATGGTACCTCATTCTAGTATTTTATTGTGAGTTTTTTTTGTTTTTGTTGTTGGGATTGAGATTTTGAAATGAAAGTGATTTTTGAAATTGAAATATTTTATTTCTTGTAATTTTGGATTGCGAGAAATTGGTTATAAAAGATAAGGGGATTCATAATTTTGAAAATATTAAGTGAATGTTTGGGTTTGGTGATGAAATGGTAAGTGTGACCCCTGGTATCCCTTATGAGCATTCACATACGTGTGGGTATGGAAGATACATGTTATAATGTGCGCATGAATTATATATGCGGAAGTGCGATGAACGAATATGTGATGATCTATAGTATTATATGGGTGAGCATATAAGATGAAAGGTTTAGCTTGTTTTTCCTAAACTGGTTTTTGAATGGGGAAAAATATTTTTTGGTTGGTTTTTCAATTAAAATTGGGTTCTTCGTTATGAAAAAAAGGGATTTCTATATTTCGATAGTGGACTTGGAAAAATGGGGTTTTGAAAATGAAATTTAAAGGATGTTTTTTCAAAAGATTATTTTTAGTTGTGCTTTTAATGTTTGGATTTTGATCATTTCATTTTGATTTGATAAATTATTTCCAATGGTTTTTCGTGTTGATTTGGATTTTTTTTGTAATCATTGTTTTTTTTCTGCATGTCCCTCGTAGAAAGGTCCCTACAGTTTCCAGTGGGTCTCACCATGTTTCTTGTTTTTCTAAGTTTTGACCTATAATCTATGTTTATCATTGTCTATTATAAGCTATGGAATGGATTGAGGAAGTTGAGTGTGTCATCATATCGTTGAAAACTCTTGAACCTATTAAATTCCATGTTGTTTGTGGTTTGATTGAGCATATATCTACGGATCAGTAGAAGGTTATTTCTCCATCATCGATGCAATTTCAAATTATGTGGGAATTATTTAAGAGAGTTTTTTCTTATTTTTTATACCTAAAGATGTAAAGATGAATAAATTAGAATAGCTCAAGAGTATTCGGCAAGTCTAGTGGACTATGAAGGCCTATGTTGAAAAATTAAAGGTGCCTGTTTCTTTCTCTTCAGAAATATCATTACATGATCTGTTGAAGGATTATCTTTTAATCCTGGATATTCTTCTAGAAATCATGGAGTTATCCCTCTCATCCAAGTATGCTCATTTTAAAAATTTGGTAGATGAAGCATTTTTAGTTGAGTTGGTTTCTGGAGCACAGGTAGTTGGGAATCTGGTATCTCTTTCTTCTCATGAAGGTTCCCTGTCTAACGATAGGAGTACACCAGAGGAACCACTTTCTGAACAACCTATTTAATTGGTTCTAGTTTGTAGTTTTTTTAGACCATTCGCCCAAATGTTTTCATTACAGCCAGTTTTGGATCTCAAATCCATCTTGTAACAATCCTCTAAAGTCTTGTTTCTGTTATGGCCATCTAGGGTCACCTAGATATGTTTTGTAATATTAATTTCATGAAGAGGAAGAGGAACTCTTAATCAAAGGATATTAGTTCCTAACTTTGGGGAAGCCGATACATCAGACATCAGGGCACCACCCATTGGCCACAGAGTGAAGAATACACACTTTTAGGTATCACTAGGGGTGTGTTGGGAATCTTGGCCCATTTTTTGTCTCCATTATTAGAGTAGAGATAGATTAAGTTTCCTATTGTAATTTCGTTCTTATTGTGAGTTTATTTTATCTATGTAAGAATCCCTATAATCACATTTTCATGTAGTCCATGTTTTAAATTTTTTGTTTTTGGATATTTCAGGTGAGTTTTTGTTGAAAAATTAAAATTTTGGGGCTTTACAACAGGTGGTACATTGTTATCGCACAGTTAGGGGAAGCCATATTTCTTCACCCAATAAACTATGGGGAATGTGTTTGGTTCCTCTGGAATAGCACATGGCCTACACATTGTTATATAAACCATGTGTAAATCATGTGGTATGGTTCAATAATCATGCAGTTTTGTATCATATGGTTGGTGGACGGTCTTTCAAACTGTGTGACCAAACCATGTGACTTACCCATATCATTAAAAATGCGAAATTCAATGTTTTTCCCATCGATGTTTTAAAAATAGTGTGGGTTTCCCCTTATGTTGGGGGTTCTTGGTTTGTGGTGGGAGTTTCTCTTTTGGTCCAGTCTGATATAGATCTATCGTGTTAGTCATGTTATTGTCATGGGGAGAAACTCCTTGTGTTCTCTCATTGTTCATAGTGCTTTGGATTCACTTAGAGTTGGTCAGGTGTGACTTATGAAGTAAAAGTCCACCCCATGATTCATCGTTTCATTTGTCTTATTTCGAGTTTGGGATCGAGTTCGAATTACCATTTGACTGGGTGACATTCTGGGGGAAGAAAGTGTTTGTGGTAGGGATAATTTTCACACATCGACTGCGTCTTTATTTTATTATTATTTTTATTCAGATTTTGGATCTTTTGATTGAGGTTCGGGTTTAGTTCCTAACCAAATTCTTTGAATTTTGGTGGTTTTAGTGTGATTCTAGACTTATGCATGGTTATTTTAAAAGTAATTGGGAAAAATTAACATTGTGGTGAGTTTTTGAAACACACAATGTCACAACACTATGTTTAAATCATTCAAGGATCTTTAAGTGGACACCCAAGGTATTTAAGGAAAAATTTCAGTGATTTTGGTCAAATTTTTAGGTCTCATAGTTTTATCATGGTTTACAAAAACTGTGTAACTTAAATCTGAATTTTTCAGAATGTATCCAATAGCATTACCATGGTTTGCATATGGTTTAGAAAATAGTGCTCCAAAATTATGAACCAAATTAAATCATAAATAAAATTTATTTTAATAACCAGATTTAAGTTATTCCACATCCCATTTGAATAACTAGTTGTTAGGTATTGACTAAAGACCCCAACCCCTCATTATTCTTCTTCTTTGGGCACTTTATGGTAGATTTTTTACCAAAGGATAGTGATTCTTCATGATTCCTTGAAAAAATAATTCACGCTCCTCATGTTCTCTCTTTATCCTCTTGAGTTCAGGGTTTCCCTTAGTCGGGTTTCTTTGTTGTTTGAACTCTTAGGGTTAAGGTTCATGTTTGACTATATTTTTTGGATGTTAGTGTGTTCATATTGTTTATTGGGTGTATTCATTCTTCTCTGGAAATCTCCTTGCATTCTCACATCGTTGATGTTGGTGTTTCCATCTCATTCCATTAATGCTTGAGATTTCCATTAATTCTTTAAATATATTATAATCTTCTTTATGGTGTTTTGGAACAATTTATTCTCGATTTTTCATGATGGAACATGGGTGAGAAATGGTTTAAAAAGGGTTTAATTTAATTATTCCCAATTTCAATCCACATTAGGTGTTTGGTAAAATATCTAATGGTGTAATTAAATAAAATTTATCAAATATAGAGATGTTTTTCTTTTGTTATATTATGTGGCATGGTTTCAATTACACTTTAGGTATGTTTTGTAGTTTGGGATCCTCTATATGGATTCAGAAATTGTGGTAAAATGTTTTTCATGGTTTTTATAGTTCTTAAATTATAATTGATGATTTTGAAATTGAGGGACATGTTTTGTAGTTTAATGGACCGTGGAATTTTTTAAAATGTATTTTTAATGGTTTCATGGACTCTTGAAGTGTTTCGTTGGATTTTGGAACATCCATGGGTGCATGAGGTGTACACATAGATGGGATTTCAAATGATAATGGAATTTAAAAATAATATTTTTCACGAGCCTTGGTTTTTGTAAAATGTTTTATCATTTATTACCTCTTCCCTTTTATCTAAAATGGTTCGTTGATTTCCAAATGGTGAAATTTTCCATCATGTGACACAAAAATGTGACTTCAAATGTATTCGTTAATGATTGGATTGCTTGGAATTTTTAGACACTCTTGGTAATTAGGTGACATAAAAGAACCATTTGGCATATTTCATATTGTTTCATGTTTTTCTATTGTTTGTAAATGGTTTTGTAAATTTATTATATTGGAATGCCCAAGGAATGGTTGGTATTTTTAATTTGTTTTTGAAATTTTGGTTCTGATATTATGTGATGTAAAAGACGGTTGGTGTTTTATAATTCTATGGAATGTGTTTTGAAACACAATTGAAATGAAGGCCTAATTGGAACTTCTGTATGGATTATTGTGAGATGGGAACACCTATGGAGGATTTCCAAAGATGTGGGTTATCGTGTGGGTGGTGGTGGTGGTTGGGGTAGGAAACATAGGTTGTATTTGGTATGGTGAGACATGTGTGAAAGGGATTATCTTTCCACTATGTATCACATTTACTATCATGGGATTCCTAGGAATCTTTTAGACGGTCGAGAGACTGTTGTTGGTCAAACCCGATTAGACAAGTTGGTACACCAATGAATTTATAGGGATAAGAGGGGCATTCGACTATATTGGCTACTTTAAACCGGGAAGTTGGTTATTGACAATAGAGATTCACTATATTTTGGTTGGTGAGTATGATATGAGAAAATCTATGGATTTCTCTAGATCTGTTTGTGAAATTCCATTGACTATCTATTTATATGTTCTGTTTATTTTCTACTACATGTTGGTAGCTAGATTTGATAATTTAACTTTTTTTTTGGTTTCCTTTACATTAGTCACAACCACTTTTAATTACTTGGAATGGTTTTAAATTGGGTTTTTTTAAATGGGTTTAGGACAGTGTCCCTATTTTTAAAAAGAAATATTACATGTGTTTTTTTAAAGAGAATTTGTGTAATGATTTATTAATTTTTTTTAAATTGTTTTAAATCCAATTTTTAAATTTATTTCAAACAAGTTCATATGGATTTTTTGGGAAAGTAAATTCATAGATTCTTTGGTGATTACCTACTGATATGTTTAAGATCGCACCCTACTTTTTCCATTCGATTCCAGTATACTAGATTTTTTTTTCATGTTTAGTTTTCTTGTTCATTTTCTATTAGAGAAGGTCGGTTTAATGATGGAGCTGATTAAGAGGTCTAATGGAGATGTATTTTCTGCAGTACAGATTTATTTTTGTTTTCAGGTTTTGATTTTTTTAATCTATTGTATTTGTACTATATTTTTTAAATTTATTGAGATTTAGTTATTGTGAGTTTTTTTGTATTTAGTTTATTTATTTTGATCCTGGTTATTTATTGGGATAAATTATTCCCATTGGTTTATTTTGATTTCTGGAACTAGTTCATAGCTCATTGGGATCAGGAACACCCTTTGGGTCATGTCTTGGATCAGTTCAGGTGGTGGGTTGGTTGAAATATCATCTTGGAATGTGATATGAATGACATTATCATATTCACACAGAAATTAATTTATGAATTTTTGTATTCGATAATAATTACTAAATTATAATGACATCATAAATATCATATATTTAATATATTAATAGTAAATCCATTATTATTCCCATCTAGGAGAGGAGGTAATAGAAAAATAACTGACATTAGTTCGCGAGGTGGTGGTCTACTGGAAAAAAGAACCTTGATTTTAAAACACATTTGCTGGAGGATTATGAGGTTGTAGGTCAGACAAATAAAAAAATCATATAAATATATTAATGATATTCATGTTATTATAGAAAAAATGATATAATTATAATTTAATGGGTTTGAGGAATAAATAAAAAAACATTCATTGATGAATGTTACCTCTTCTTAGGGTATCCTCCATAGTTCTTCACAAAAATCATTCCTAAAATGGCTTTATCCACAAAATATGGCTTATAGAATAAGGTGAGTGAAGTTGGTAAATTTGATTTTTAGGGATTTGTGAGACAAATAATATTTAATGTGGTAATAATAAATGAGTGTGGGAGTTTATTTATATGTGAGGTGAGAGGAAAACTTGTAAATACTTGAAAGATAGATTTTAACCCACATTTTTAATATGTAATAGAAGTCTAAATTATTGAATTATTGAACTTTAGATGTTTAAAGTCAGAAATTTTGATTAAAAATGGTTTCTAGTCTTGTTTTTATGTGGTTTCTATCCTTTTATTTTTATTTTAACCAAATGTAACCCCATTATTACCTTAATCATGGTAATTAATTTTCACTGCATTCACTATTTAGTTCGGTAAAAAATTAGATGTACCATATAATAAAATATTAATTATTATGATTCAAAATATGGATTAAATTTTTAGAAATTCAAATCAAAGAAGAGTAAATTTTATTTTAAAATTAATCATCCAGAAGTGATGATAAAGCGGGTTTTTTATGTGAAAATGATCAAAATGTAACAAATTTTTATATCAAATTTGAATGTGAAATTGATTCAAATTACATATATTGTATTAATATATTTATAATTGAAGTAATATTCATTTAAAACTGAATTAAAATATAATGATACTTAGTATGTAAATTAAACAAAATGGAAGTTTTCATTTAATATTCCATTTTTTCATAATTCATCAAAAATTAAAATTTTTATAAAATTCCAAAAAATTCATCCTTATTTAATTTTTTTCATTCCAAATTAAAAAATGATGTTTTTATAAAAAAAATTAATTTCCTAAAAGCTTCAAAAAATAATTATACTATTTTTCTCAAAAAACATTAAATGGATTTTTTATGAAAAAAAAGTATTTTCAAAAATTATTAATACATTAATGAAAATTATATATTTTATTATCAATAGGTTTCCTTTATATAAAAAAATATAATTATTACTTAAAACATAGCTATTACATTTGATATTAGTACATTTAACTTCTTCGTTATAACGGTATCATTAAAATAACAAAAATAATAATATTTTATGGTTCTAATAAAACTCTATATCTTGTGTGACACTATATAACCCAACTTTTCATATAGCATAATCATAACATGGTTTCATCTGTAGTAATACCTTAAAATGAAATTAAATTTTATTGAAAAAAAATCATAAAAACTTTCGATGTTACATTCTACCCCACATTAATGGAATTTATCCATCAAAATTCATCAATTTGATACAAAAAATGAAGAAACATATGGAATATAATATCCTCACATTCCTACAAAGCTTCCTCAAACTTTTGGTTTCCCCATAATAATTTGACTTAGTGAGTGATCTTCTTTTTTATAACTCTCTCTATATGATCCAAAATATCCACTGATTTTTCCTCATTAGAAATTTATTAAAACAGGGGTATAACATTTTATTTTAGTAAATGTTAAGGTCTAGGTTCGTACTTCCTCAGAGAGAGATACATTGAACAACTCATAGAATTGATAGGGGTTTGGTGGAAGCTCCATGCTATAGGATACCAAACTGATACGATCATGAATTTCAAAAGGACAGATTTACCTATTTCTTAGTTTCACTTTCTTCCAAAATCATACAAACATCTTTTATGGATAAATATTTTGAAACACCATGTCACCAACATAAAATTCTAGATCACATTAGTGTTTTGTAGCATAAAATTTCTACTAACTATGATCTTACTTAACATGTTGGTGAATAGATCTAGCATTCCCTTCCATTCCTTCAGATATCTTAGGCCTCAATCACATTATTTCCCTGACATCATTTCATCACATTAAAGATATACATTTTGTTTTATAGAGTTCTTCATAAGGATCCATATAAATTCTTGAGTGAAATCTATTTTTATAAGAAATCTCAACTATTAGATGATGTTGATCCCAACCACCTTTGAAATCCAAAAAACCCAATATCAATATATATTATAGGGTTTCAATTGTTCTTTTAGATTTACCATATATTTGGGGATGATACATGGTGATGAAACTCAATTCTATAACAAGACCTTGTTGTAGACTTTACCATAATGTTGAGTTAAACCTCATATCTCGATCAGATATTATTTAATGTGGTTCCCCATGAAGCCTTTAAACTTCCTTAAAGTATATCCTAGCATGTTGATATAGAGAGAAGTCATATCTGATAGAGATGATGTGTGATGGTATTATAATGCGATCGACTTCCACCCATATAGAATTATTCACTTTAGAGTTTTTGGTGAGTCCAATGAAAAAAAATCAATGGTGATGTTATCCCATTTTCATTATGGTATAGGTAATTTATGTACAATAAAATTCAAATTTTTTATTTCACTCTAAATATTTTTTAATACTTAACACTAAGATACAAACTCTACAATATCTCTCTTTAATCCGTCCCACCAAAAGTATTATTTTAATTCTATATACATATTTATACTTAACCGATTAATAGAGAGTGAAGAAAAATGAGCTTCCTCTAAGAAATCCATGAAATTAGGTATGTTATAAACACATTTGAATTTCCTTAACCATATCATTGCATCATGATCAAGGATTAAATCAGGAACATTTCAAACATTCTTTTATAGTATTACATCTTCTTTCTACACTTCTTTAATTATCACTTGGATATATGGATGAATATTTAATTGAAAAATATAATATTTATTCCATTCCTTAAGTATTTTCAAATTTATCCTTTTAGAATCCACAAATATTGGATTTTTTATAATACTCTTCATGGATTTTCTATAAGGGTCCTTTTGACTCAAAGAATCTTCCACTTTTGTTCTCTTTCCCAGGGTGGTAATGTATTGATAAATTGTATTATTTAATTAACTCTAACCATCCTCTATAGAGAAATTTTAACTCATTTTTTTAATATATAATTTTAAAATTGTTTATCAGTATATATATATATATATATATTCTCTATAATGATAATTCATTCATATCATTAATGAAAAAAATACAGAAACTAACGTAAAAATCATGAGTTACGAAATTTTTTCCATGAGTCATTAGTTATTGTACATCATAAGCTAGAACCATTTCATTATATATAAGAAAACATCTCAGTACCTTCATGGATGCATTACTTTATATTATAAACTCTTCTCTACTATAGGGTAATGTAATCACAGTTTCACTGAATAAACTTCTTTTATGTTCCTTGAAATTTTCCTCACACCCTTCTATCCAATGGAACTTGGATCCCTTCCAGGTTAACATGGTGAGAGGATTTGATAGTATTGAAAAATTATGAACAATATTCCATTATTTTAAATCTATACTGAGAAATATATGAATCTCTGTCACCATGATTATTTTAGTGCAACCTTAAGTGGACTCCCTCGTTGATGGATCTACTGATCTACCCATTCTTGAGATTATGTGAACCAAAATTGAAACATTTTGTAGCTATAATTCAATAATTGTATGTTTTTAATATAATTTTTCCATCCTTTATGTCATTAATACAATTCTCTATTGGTCTTAAGGATCTTCCTTAATCATTGAGTAGATAATAATATTTTATATAAATAATTCCAATAACTGATCAAGTTAATGTTTGAAGTCTATAATCATTATATCTATGAAGATATCATGAGAAATTGTAAAATCAAATGGAATCACATTATATTCCTATTACCCATAAGTTTTATGGAATGTCATCTTCTGTATATCCTCCTTCATGACCATTAATTAATGATATCTAAAAATGGTTCAATCATGTAAAACTATTGACCTCTTCGTAGTTGATCAAACAAGTCAACGATACGGGGAAGATGATACTTTTTCATCATTTTGATCTTTTTCTACACCCAATAATAAATTTAGAGTCACGTTGTTCCATATTTATTTTTAATAAAAAGAATAGGTGCACCCAAATTTTATACCCTTGTCTGAATTAATTTATTATGATGGCTTTCATAGAGTCTCTTAATCATTTCATGCAACATAATCAAGGCCATTATATAGGGATTCATTGAAATTTTTGTAGAACTAGGTATGATTTCTATTAATAACTATACATCATTATTTGGTGCAAGGCTAGTAAAATATTCTAGAATGACATCAAAAAAATCCCAGGAATAGGCATATCATTGATTTTATGTTTCTCGCCAACCATATAAGGTAAACCCCACTTATGAGTGGGAATTAAGACTCATACAATGGACGTGATTTCCATCAAAACCTTGTATATATCATCACATTAACAATTGATCATGGTTTGGACTAAAATATTAAATTTTTCTTCCCTTCCTCAAAAATTGATGTTGGATTTTTGGAGAGAAAATCAATCCATTCTAAAGATAGCATGAAATTCAACCAGTGGGAGAATGATAATATTTGAGGGAAGCACATTCCCACCACCATTAATAGGAGTGGAATTATATACATGATAGGTAACCATCATACCATTAGGGGTTTTCAATACCAATTCCACATGTAATCATTTGGGTGGAATCTTGACACATATATATATTTCTTCAGATATGAATGAATTGGTAGATCCATAGTCAAATAGGACATTATTTGTTATAAAGTGAATATTTGGTGTTCCTTTAACCACATAATTATCTCACCCCTTGTCAAAAAAAGTGATCACGTGAGATTTCACTTTTTCCATTAGCATGAGAGGTTTCAAATGTCAAACATCATCATTACCCCTCTATTTCGGGCACCAGATAGCATAATAAACATTATCCATACAATTGAATCCCTAAAACATGGGATGTTCTTTATGTGAAACTTTTATCCTATTCACATAATTATATAACTTCTTAAAATCACTTTAGTAATAAATATACTGATGAACTTACCTTATTCACATAAAACACTTACTAGTCCCCTTAAGATTGTATCTGACATTCTTCTTACCACACTTTGACCATAAAGTAAATATCATCTTCTTCCCTTTTTGGTTTTTAAATTTTACATTGAACTCTAACATCATTTTCTAGTAAAATCCATTAGATTTATACATAACTCCAACATCAATTTCATCCTTTATAGAAAATAGAACAATCTCTTCATAACTACTTATGAAATGATTAACCATAATTTAATTTTGGATGATAATACCAGAAGTGTACCTCAAAATCCTTGTAAATGTTTCCTCACATATGCCAATAAATTCATTATCCCTTTACATTAACTCAAAAAACTACTTCTCCATACGTATAAAAATATTATGAGGAATATAGTTATTGAATCATAAGTTAATGAAATAATCTCATTCTATAGATTAAATTTCATCATATTGCCTCATATTCATGATAAGATACCCCCTTGATATGCTTCATCTTCCAAATAGTAGATAAACAAAATGATGTTGTCATGTTATGAACACTAGAGATTGAAAAAAATAATTTCATTTATATTGATCCATATTTAAGTAACTAGTGGACAATAAGACCCACTAAAATGAGTTTACTGTTACATCATGAAGGAATGAACATAATATTTTTCCCTCCTTTATTCATTTTGAAGTCAGGCATGATTGATATCATATGAGATTTGTGTAAGAATAGAAACATGATTTAGAATTCTAGGTCCCATCATATTTGGATTCTTTATAGGATGATAATTTCATTTTCCATAAAACTCAGCATTAATGTGGTTCCTTTGAGTCTTAAACATTTACTACACCCAAAAATAATTGTGTTAGAAATAATAATCCAAGTGGTGAACCATATAATCATGAAAAATAACCTATAAGATGTATAAATAATGAAACATTATTATTTTACACTATAAAACAATAGGATTATCCTAGGTCATTCATAGTCATCTACTAATTAAATACTTCATGGTGTTTCATAAAGTGTTTGTGAATTTCCAAAGCATATCTCTATAGATTTTAAAACCAGGTGTTAACCAATGCCCATCGTCAATCACTAGTTCTTGATCATGTCTATATCAGTATGTATTTTTTAGCATTATTACCTTTAGGTACATAAATTATTGATAGATATCTACTAATAGTATCCAGAATAGGGTTTATTTCTAGTAAACCACTCACTCTATATTTTACAATAATTCGATGAATTTTTCCAATACATTGAATCATCCTTTGAATTTTCCTTAGACATGTATTGAAGAATATATCTAATGATTTCTAATTCTATTTTCCAAAGGAAAACTAAAAAATTATTTGATACCAAATACAGTGACTAATGCCATTCATAATTTTTTATTATATCATTTTTATGTATGTTTTTTACATTACATAAATACATGCCAATGCTCCTTAAGATTTTAGTGAATTTGGAAACAAGGAAACATAAACACTTGTCCATAGGTGAGCTACATTAACTCTCACTACATGTTTCATAACATGAACCCTTCTTGGAAATATCATAGATAATACACATAATTACATCCTTAGGAAAGAAAACATAAGAAATGGTGATCTTAGATGCACAGTTAGCATAAAATATGGAGACACGTAAGAAAATAATGAACAAATGGGTATGATAAAATGATTATAACATTTGAAAAATCACTCCCTTAATATCAATTATCATAATCATTGGTCTTGATATTAATATTTGAAGTTTATAATACATGGTTAATAAGGGATTCTAGGAATAATATCCATGAGAGAAAAATATATGGAATTTTGGGCATAGAAATAACCTTGGAAAATTATTTCCATATTATTAAAGCCTAACATCCAAAAACCATCATTGTAGACAAATTCCATTACTAAACTAGGACCACTCCCAGTTATATACTTGTATTAATGAATTAGGTTCAATTCCCCTTCCATCCCTATATTACTAAACTACTTTCACTTCTAATTCCAGTACTATATAATAAAATTAGGTTCACTACCCATTATTTTCATGTCTTCCTCATAAGATATAAATATTTACCCAATGCATTGTAAGTAGATGTGGGTCCCACCCATCACATAATTAAAACCATATTTTGATGTTCACAAGTTCATAAACAATCATAACATCATAACACAAAAAATGAAATAGGTATCATTAAAATTTGTTAATTTCATAACCATTGTAAAAGAGACAAGTTTGATAATCATTTGATAATAGAATAACTCATGAGAAAAAGTGATTTTCATTAGAATTTTATAATTCTACAACCCATTGAAAAGAAAAAATATTGTTAAAAAATATTCATTTTATAAATAAACTATTAATATAATTAATATTAATGGTATCCTTTGATTATATCCATAGTTATTCAAAGGCTACTTCAACATTTGTCATCTTAGATATAGAATGATTTTGATCAATCTCTTCAAACATTTTGAATGGAAAATATCCATTATTATATGAAAAAAAAATTAAATCACAAAACATTTCAAAATAAATTTTCCATAGAAATAGATTTGAAAAAATATAATGGATGCATCAAATAAATTATTTTCCATGACTTTTTAATAATTCTTTAATGTTGTACCATTTAAAATGAATATTGATTTCAAATTTTCGGTAAAATGAAAATGACATTATTTTGGAAAATGACTTGAAGATTCCATTCGATTTTTTTTCAAAAATTCAATCATTGGTAAAAATTTATTCTTAAAATCATTATATGATAATAAGTCATTTTTAAAGAATTTTAGAAAACATAGTATTAGAAAAAAAAATATTTCAGACTGAAAATAGAAATAAGGTTGAATTTTATTTGTATACTTTCATTAATATTTTAAAATAAAAAGAGTAATAAAATGGTATTATTATTTTAAAATATCATTAATAAACATAGGAGAATAAAATAAATGAGAGTTATTGAGATTTATATCATGATATATCAATATTGGAGACTGCATCATAAAAAATCTTGATAAATGATGAGATTGTAAAAAAATATCATTACTAATTTTGTAAAATTGAATCACAATCCCCATGAATGGGTATAACAAATGGTACTTAAAATATAATGAGGAAAAATATATTCATGATATTACTTGTAAAAGGGCCCTTGGGTACACCACGTGATAGAATATAGGTGAAAAACATAACATATGTGTCAAAGAATGACAATTGAGAAAAACCCCCCTTACCGTTTTGGTATAATTTGAAAAGTAAACTCCTTGAAAGAGTGATCCTAAAATTAAATGTAAATATAATTAATTTTATTTATAATTACCATAAAATATAATCATGTGATTTAAATATACCAAATTGAAGAAATTGGTTTCAAATATAGCTTCTATCTCACATAAGTAATAAGTGAGACAAAAATCCCTTACTGCTTTAGTAACTTTTGAATCATAATACCTGTGAAAAAATAATATTCATGAAATATTAATTATAATTAAATTAAGAATTTTCATTTTTTATCATTTCATAGGGTATAATATAAACCATAAAAAATGAACGAGTTCATAATAAGGCATAAGTCTCTCAAAAATAAAAGTATGACCAGAAATCCAGATAAATTTTGTCTCTCCACCCATCACAAATGTTATGCCTATTTTAAAATAAATATAAGTTTATTATAAAACTATTAAACATCCATATTAATATATATCATACCATATATAATTTTATTATGCCCATTTTTTACATGTTTATTCACAATTTCATGTTATGGTCATGTTTTTGGTAATATGAGCTTTGTTTTTCTGTTATATTTTGATTTTTATTCTTGGTCCAATTACCCCAATCATCATTTAGTAATCTAAAAAAATTAATCCATGATATTAATATCATATATAATCAGTATATATGAATTTAGAGTATCCCAAAAAAATTGTGATAGAAAATGAAATAAACCATTCATGGAGATAGTAGGTTGTATGTACACATGAACGTTGTTTCCATTTCTTATTCGATTGAAGGAAATAAAATTAAATGATATATTATCATTATAGATTCATTTTTCTGAAATATATTTATCATATGTTTATCAAAACCCAACCTTAATACATTCCATGTAAAGCATGAACATATCACATCAGTTTGTGAGGTGGTAGTCCCTCGTACACATGAACAATGTTATCTTATTCCAAAAAATAGAAATCCTTAATTTATGTGTGATATAATTATTCTATAATAAAAATATCATCTTAAAAATCATATATATCAAATATATATAATATTAATCCATCATTATTCCTACCCTTGAGAAGTGGTAATTGAAAAATGAATGACATTGGTTCATGAGCCAGTTGTCTATCGTACACATGAATGATGGTTTAATGACCCATTGAATAGAATTTTTTTGTTGAAGTTATTACCCATTATATAAAATAATATCAGTATATGTAAGATAAGTAGTATATTATATAATAATAAGATAATAATATTTTAATGGGTTTGGGGGAGAAATAAAACAAAAAAACTTATATTGATGAACATTACCTCTTCTTCAGGTATCCCCCTTGTGTTTGAGAAAACATCCTTACTATGATAGACTTAGGTCCAAAATAAGGATTCTATGATTATGGTAGTAAATTTTGGAAGTGATTTTGGATGGTATTGGACAATTAAAGTAGTTTTGATGGTTCCACGAGGAGAGGACGGGGGTGTCCTTTTATAACTGGGGTGAGTGGAAAACTTGTAAATATTTTAAAGAGATAATTACACCCACGTTTTTCAAATGTAAAAATGGTCTAAAAATTTTATTTATAATAATTATATATATAATTTTATAAATGTGTCCATAAAATGATTTTTAGACAAGTTTATAGGTATTTGTTACACTTATCTATTTAGTTTAGCCCCTCGAAAATCCTTTTCTACCATAACCACTATAATTAATTTTTAATGCATTCAATATTCATTTTAGTAAAAAATAAGTTTGAAATTGTTAAACATTATAAATTACTTTTATTACATATTTGGAAACCATTTTTAAAAAATTTAATTTGAAATTTTTAAAAAATTAATTTAATATTAATCTCACATACGTGATGAGAAAGAGGAAATTTAATGTGAAAATAATCAAATGCTTACAATTATTTTATATCTAATATCAATGTAAAATTTATTACAATGACCAATATTTGGTTAATATGTGCATAATATAACAAATATATATTTAAAAAAATATAATTTTTCTTTATAAATAAATTAAATAAAAAGGCATTTTTCAATTAAAATTCAGTTATTTCAATATCCTTCAAAAAAGTAACTTTTTAGAAAAATGAAAAAATACCCCTAAGTTAATTTTGACAATAAGAATTGGAAAATAATTCTTATTTTGATAAATTAATTTTCTGAAATTAGAAAAAAAAATTAAAATCATTTTTATTCACAAAATTCTTTAATTTTTTTTTTTGAGAAAATTGTATATTCAATACATATAAATACTTTATAGAAGATTATATGTATTTTATTATCAATGTGTTATATATTTATATATAATAATTATACTTATTTTTTAAAAATGTGTTATTACTATTCAAATCACATCATTTAATAGCTATTTTATAATGGATGTATTTAAATGACTAAATTATTAATATATCATAGTGTTGATAAAACATGACATCGTGTGTAAAGAAAGATAACCAAGTGTTTTGGGTGGTGAAAAATTAAATTGGTGTTTATTTTTGTACATGATAACATGTAACATTAATTTTTAAAATAAATAATTCATCAAAACTGAGGTTGTTACTATGAACATGATGCTTGACTTGTTCACAATTGTATGTGGAATTTGACCAATATTCCCTGATGTTTCATTTTCTTGTTATTACACATTCCATTCCATTTTCAAATGTGTCCCTAAAGATTATCATTATGATACCATTATTATGATATGATGAGGATGATTATGGTCACCTAGGTTCTATTGATTCATGTACCTTATTCCTCCACATGGTGGGCTTTTAATTCAACGATTTCATTGATGGATTTCTTCTGGTGACTATATGTACAAAGGATAATATTATATTAGTTAAGTATAAATAAGAAATATTTAAATAAATTTTTATTTCTTATAATGTATATGTGATGTAGGGTCTTAATTTTTCCAAGATACTAAACCTTTCTATCTATGAATATATAATTGTTATGTTTTATATAATTAGAAAGATGTACAATGATGGAAGGAAAATCTGGGTCTCTATAATGAAATTATTAATTTTTGAAAAAAAATATAATTTTAGAAGAAAATTGGGAATCTAAAAATTCTATGATGGAAAAAAACCCCACTTTATTATGTAATGAATTAAATTTTCATGTCTGAGATTCC
Organism: Viscum album; assembly: GCA_963277665.1. NCBI lineage: Eukaryota > Viridiplantae > Streptophyta > Magnoliopsida > Santalales > Viscaceae > Viscum > Viscum album. Next base: position 1,831,611,082 of record OY728165.1, read on the forward strand.
AACCATTTTAGAGATTCATTCTGTTTTTTATGTACACTATTACCCTTTGTGGTTATACCTTGGTTGGGATTTGTTTCGGTGATGTTTCAAGTAAAATTGGAGAAATTTTTAATCCCATGGGGTTATGTTAGGTTGGCGTATGGTTAGGGAAAACCATGTGATTTTCCACAGAAAACTATGCACCGTATTTTAGAGACATAGGATGTTGCTCATGGTTAGCACACGGTTTTTCCAAAACATGGTTTCTCCTTCCCCATACCATGCACCCTAAGATTGAGTGGGTTTTCATGGTCAACGCATATTTTTTAAACCATTCACCAACATAGGAGTAATCATACACCCTCTATGTAGAGGTGCATATTTAAGGTTCATTCTTTGGAAAACCATGTTTATAGGATTAAATTCCCTTGTAAATTTATAAAAAAAATCCAGAACCCAAATGTGTTAGCCCCTAATCCCACTGACTCAGGCCTAAATTTTTTTACTTGTATCTTATAATCTCTTAGTAGGATTCCTAGTCTCTAAAAACCTATATCATGTTGAATTAAAGATCATGTTTTTGGATAATACACACATATGTATGTTTTTTCTTTCCAATTTGGTTTCCTCTCTCTCTCGTCTCTCTTTTCTGATCAAGTGGTATATTTTCCTCCATTTTTTATGATTATGATCTGGGATTTAATAGTTCATATTCTATTTAGTTAGGATTTGGTCCTAAATCATCTGTACTATTTTTATTTTAATCATTCCATGCCAAATTTGGTATTTTTTGGAGAATTCCCATCAGCAACATTCCGGTAGGTAGACTAATTGTCAATTACTGTGTTGTTTATTTTATTTGTCTATATTTAATTTTGTAATTTCAATTTCCACAGTGTTAATTTTCATTTTTAATTGAATTAATTAATTAATAGATTAATGGGATTATAAAATTGTTTAATATATAGGATAATGAAATTTATGTCAACCCCTGTGTTGATCCAAAATAAATGAAATGATAATTTATAAATTATGAATGGTTGATAAATGAATTTATAAATAATGGCGGATAATGAATTATTGAAATAATTGTAAAAAGGGTTGAGAATGTGAATCCATGAGATGTGATATTTGTGGCTCAGTTATGGGTAAGTGATTGCTACTCCAAATACAAAAATGGGTTCCAGACTTCTTCTATAGGCCCCCAATATATATTTGTACTTCATTTCATCACGAAGTTGTGGGATAGTGATTGTAGCACCAAATAGACATGGGGTGTTAAACTGATTCTTCTTTCCCACATTGTATGATTGTGATTTTTGATTTTAAATTATTAAAGAAACCCATGATTGAATAAAATTTGATATCCCTTGGTTGATGGTTCATACTCTAGAATGGTCCAAAGTATGTTTTATTAGTTTGGATTTCATCATGAACATTAGGATTCATGTTGTTAATTGAAGAATAATTTAATATGAAAATTGTTCACTTTAACAATTGTAATTTATTATTTATGAAAATGAATAAAGTGGTACATACTAGATATTTTTTGAGACACTTTTGGTGGTGTTCTACTCATTTTTACTCACACCCTAATCAGGGACCCTGATCGGTATACGAATAGTCATCATGATTTCTAGAATGGATAAGGGGAAGAGCCTTATGTTAGATGGTTATGTTGGGATTCAGGATATAGCATGGATGATGGAAGAAAACCTGATGTCAAGACCCACTGGGATATGTCAGTGTGTCTTTATTTTGGGTTTCCTTTTTTCCCATGAAACATATTTTAATATGGAATACCTAATATTTTATTTTATTGTAATTTATCCTTGTTTTGGGATTATCATGTGATCTTGGATCTTATTTGTTATCTTATTATTCTGGTTATTTTTTATTATCATTTTTCATTCATGTATTTATTTTCCACTATTTTAGTACATAGATAAACGGAGTATAGTATCCTTATGATATATATTAGACCCTTTCTACAAGTCAACATCCAGTAGTGTATGAAGAGTCATGCATGAGGTCATGTTAGCAACTGTTTTGAGGCCACAACATGTAGCACCAAGGTCGGGATGTTACAAAGTGGTATCAAAATGGATGTGTTCCATTTCTTTTTAATTTTCATAACATTTGGTAATTGAATACACGATTCTACGAGGATAAAAGCCTTATTCATGAACTCATTCATGGGAGTAGATAACCCATATATGGTGGGAACCCCCAAGTACCTTGGTTGGGATTGATGTTCTTGATGATTTTTTTATAGTTTAATGTTATTTCTATATGAGTGATGCACCAATTGTGTGATTTAATCATTTCGTGTAATTTTTTCCCATGGAACGGTATGGAACCATAGTTGTGTATACATGAATCATTCTAATACTTATAGATTTATTTTTACATATATAATTTTTAAATACATACAATATAAAGTTTTGTGTTTGTTTTTAAAATTAGTTGATTTTTCCTTATTTAAGTAGTTTATGTTAAAAAGTTTCATAATTAGAAAACTGAAAAATGTATATGATGAAAATTTGTTAATTGAAATTGATAAATGGGTGTATAATGATTAAATTGATATGTGGGTGTGTTTTCCCTATTTTAGTCATGACATTAGTGTGGGGTGGTTTAGCGTAGTGATAGTTCTTTAGTTTTAACCATATGGCGGGGTGTGGGGGATGAATTTCTATTGTTTTATGTGAATCCCTCCCATTAAACTGTGTTAATGATGTGTGATGTGTCCTCATATGTGTGTTCGTATTTATATAGATATACCTCAACAGTTATTCTTATCGATAGGGAGATATGAGGAAATAGATAGAAATGTGCCTCAACTAGTGGAACCTAAGGCTCTTCTAGTTCCAAGGGAAAATAAATAGAGATTAGTTCTGTGATAACTTTTCTACCTTTCTGAATTTTATGAAAGGATACATGGGGAAGGATATTTGAAATATGTCTAAACGGACATGGGTGATCCAACTATATCACCCTCCAACTTTCATTGGAGAGGGTGAACCTAAGGTATATGAGTTTTGGATTGAGTAAATCTGGATTAGAATTTATAATTTATAGACTCTTATATATAGGATAATCATGTTGGTAGCTTATATGTCTTGTTTTAAAGAAAAGAACTAGTGGTATATTTGAATTTGATATGGGGATTGTGATAGTATGTAATGGAAATAATTTCAGGAGAGGTTTATGTAGAAATTTTACCTAGTGACACTAAGATAAGAGAAATTATACTTTTTATTGTAGACCAAGGAAAGTATGTCTATAATGGAATATGCTAGTCACTTTACTAATTTATATTTCTATGATTTATCAATGGTAGAAGATAGGGCTACTCCAAAGAATCATTTCCAAGATGGTATTAAATGTTAGACTATGTACCAGGGTAACACCATACAGTTGAAGAAGTTGGATGAGGTTGTGATTCCATCTCTCATTTGTAAGGAACACTTTAAGGAAGGTTATAGTGAAATATTTATGGTTTATACTATATATCCAAGAGGTACTCTTTCCAAGAGTCGGAAGGGTTTCTATGATAACATCAACTAAGGAAATGGAAAAAATAGTGTCCATGGAGGAGGGTCATTTGATTATAAAAATAACAGAATATACTTCCACTAGTGTGGTAGGTTGGGTCACAATCATAGCTAGTTTCCCCAACCTCTTGTGGAATTCTGAGCCTATGGAAGGATGGGGAAATATTTTAGGTATTTTAGGAACCATTAATTGATGGGTATTGATGGGGGAACTGGGTCAGATCATAGTACTAGAAGGGGGCCTTCTACCCCATATCCATATCAAATGTGGAGTTTATCTTTCTATTCAGGATTTTGTAGTTCACATGGTATGACAAGGAAATAGGACATGTATCTATAGTGTAGTGCAGTACAGGGGACTCAGACATTCATCATAAGGAAGAGGGGTAGAAAATTGCATGGAGTTCATCCTATACTTGTTGATAGAAAGCTAGAACATGGATAATCAAATCTACAATTCTTGTTGATTCTACACTTTCCCAGTTTCTTATTTTATATAGTTTCCAATCATTATTTTATATATTCTCTACATGTGAATTGTTTTAGCCATTCAATGGAGTTTTTGAGTGGGGTTTTTATAATCAATGCATCAATAAGTGTATGGTCGTGAGACTTATATTTACATAAGGTTTGGTATCTTGAGCTTGTAGAGTATCATTTTGTATGGGATCTTTTCACCTTGAAATTTCATGTTTTGAGAAGATTTTGGTTATGGATTGGTTAGTATAGTACAAATCAATCATTTATTGTTACCATGGAGAGTGAAATTTATTTCTCTTGAGGGTAATACTTATGTTCTTCTTGGAGAGTGGGATATCTAGGAATTACATGCATCGATAGTTCACCAGAAACATGGAGAGCACACCACTAATGATGAAATTCATTTCCTATAAAATGGTTGAGTGAATCATGACTTATTTTCCACCAATAGTGGACTGATTCCATGACATACTTCCTGAGGACTTCTAAGGGATTCCACCAGTGAGGTATATTGACTTTATAATTGAGCTCATGACTAGAACTAAAGTAATTTTTATTCCATATAAGATAATGGAACTAATAAGTCATTGACAAATAAATTCATGTCTATAAGAGTTTATGGATAATGGATTTTTCAATCCAAGTAAATCAACATACAGCTCTCCAATCTTGATTGCTAGGATGGATAATGTGACCTAGTGGTAATGTGTTGACTATCATAATTTTATCCAGTTGAAAGTGAAAAAGGTCATATTATTTTGAAAATATACAATATCTATGACTAGTTTAGAGGGTTCTATGCTTTCTCTAAAATTTACTTGAGGACATGGAATCATTAGTTGAGAGTTACGCTTTCTGACACACTACAAACTGTATTCAGAAGTAGGTATTGTCTCTATGATTTTTTTGTGATGCCTTCTGGGATGATGAACACTCATATTATCTTTATGAACTTTATGAACTTGATCTTACCCCTATACCTAGATTAGTTTGTGGTTTTCTTTGGATGACATCTTGGTGTTCTCCAAGACTCATGACAATCAAAATAAACATCATAACATTATCCTAAGTACAATGAGAGAGAATTGTGTATATTCCATTTTATTGGTGTTTCAATTATTGATTTATATGGTATATTTCATGGGTCACATCATCTCTGAGTAAGGTGTGTCAGTGGTCCTAGAGAGAGAGATCAGTTAGTTGTTTCATGGTAAAATACTACTATTTATTTACATCTGAATCATTCCAGGTTTAGTGGGTAATTATTAGAGGTTTACCTATGAATTTTATTTCTTGTCAACAAAACATTCTATCTTGAAAAATAATGGATTAATCTTTAATGATATAGGGAATTTGAAAACTATTTATAGGTGTTGAAGAATTTTTTTACTACCATGCCAATTTTTATACTACCCGAGCTGGGTGAGGGGTATTTTGTGTCTTTTAATGCATCTAGGATTGTCCTATGAGCTTTGATAATGAAAGGGGATTTATTTTTTTGTATGGTTCATGGAAGTTGAGGAAAAATTAATTGTATTATCCAACACATGAACTCAAGTTAGTTGTGATGATTTATGCCTTTAAATTTTGGCAACATTATTTGATGGGTGAAATGTTTACTATGTGTAGCGACCACAAAAGTATGAATTATATCATTTCAAAAAAATATTTTTAACCTTGGTAGTGAATTTAGTTCAAGTACATACAACATTTTTATTTTGAGCTATCCTATACTCTAGGGAATTGAAATATTGTTGTCAATGCTTTGAGTTAAAATAGATTGACTCTGGTAGTTTAGGAGTCTATTTATATGTGGAAGATGGTGACCTTACTAGTTAGATACATGTTGAGAATTGGGAGGGACAAGAGAAGATGACACTTGTATCCTTATCTATTGAGTCCACACTTCTGAGCAAGATTATTGAGAGTTGGTATGAGCATACATAGTTTTTTTCATTTAGGGAAAGCCCTGAAGGTGGTGAGACACCTTCCGATTTGATGATATATGAGGATGAGATCATCTATGTCCGGAATTGTGTTATTGTGCCGACGTGTATGTGTGAAGATATGATGTGTATGTTTCATTACTTAAATTTGGTGGTGTATCCTAGTTTGACAAAAGTTTTCCATGATCTATGTCGAGAGTATTGGTGGCCAATCATGAAAAAGGAGATTTTTGGGTTCGTGACATGATTCTACACATGTCGATAGGTAAAGACCGAGTATCAACGACCTGGTGGATTAATACGGTTGTTTCCCATTCCAAAATAGAAGTGGGATAATTTAAGCATAGACTTTGTCGTGGGATATCCGAGGATTCCTCAAAAGAATAACTATAAATAGTTGATTATGGGATGATTGAAGAAAGTAACCCATTTCATTAAAATCCTAGATATATTTACAATATATCAGTTTGGGACATTTACATTAGGAAGATAGTATGTTTATACATTGTACTAGGGTGTATTGTTTTGGACCATGATCCATGATTTACATCACACTTCAAGAGAGGATTAAAAAATTCATTGGGTACCCAGATATTTCAATGTATGGATTTCCACCCATAGATAGATGGGAAGTTGGAATGTACTTTACATGTTTTGGAGGGTGTGATTTAGATGTGCAGTCAAAATGATGGTGTATCTTGGGAGAATCACTTATCCTTCACTGAGTTAAAATATAAAAGTAGTTATCAAATTACTATTCAGATGGGACCATATGAGGTAATTTATAGTAGAACATGCAGATCACCTCTATAATAGATGAAGGTAGGTGATTCTGAATTTTTGGGACTGAGTATGATGTAGGAGACAAAAGAGAAGGTCCATTTGATTCAGAAATATATGGATATGGCTTGGAGTAGGTAGAAGTCATAACCTGATTGACATTATCATCAACTTTATTTTTTAGAGGGTGATCATGTATTTCGTTTGGAGACATCAAGATTGGGTCACCGTAGGATACAGAGAGAGAGTAAGTTGTCACCCAAGGTTGATGGACCTTTTGAGATTGTTGAGAGAATCAGACCACTAGAATACCAATTAGATCTTCTATATGGATAAAGTTTTATTCATGATGGTTTTCAATTTTCACATCTTTGAAAGTACCACCACTACCCATATCATTTGATAAAAATTGATGATGTTGAGCTTGAGGATGATACATCATTTGTGGAGCATATGATTCAGGTTATGGATCTTAGTGAGAAAGTGTTGAAAGGGAAAGAATATGCTGATAGTTCATAAATTTTTGAAACACGACCGTGTTCAGGTGGAAATTTGGGTGAGTGAAGCAGATATGTGGTCTCATGGGAAAACCTTTTACATTATAAACTTATAGATTCTTGGGTGTACTTATTGAGGATGAGCTACCATAAGGTGGGGTGATTGTATAATACATACCTATATGAAGATGAATCATGGTCATTTTTAGTTAATATATAACAATTTTTTGTTATACCATGGTAGGATTTTTTGGGATGTTTTAGTTGATGTTGGAGAAATTTGGAAGCCCATGGGGGCTGTGAACAGTTGGCACATAGATAGAGAAACCCATACAATTTTCCCTAGGAAACCATGGGATCTATTTTAGAGGAACATGATATGGCGCATGGTTGTTACACGGTTTGGAAAAACCATGTTTCCCCATCCCTAAAACATGCACCATTTAGTATAATGAGTTCTCACTGTTGGCACAAAATTTTTCAAACTATGCATCCACTGAGGAGTAAATGTGCACCCCCTTTGTAGAGGCACATGGTTAAGGCTCATGGCATGGAAAACTACATGCCTAGTCCCTAGAAAACATGCACAATAGTTTTAATTCCCCAAATATTTAATAAAAATTCCCTAACCTCATGTTATTAACCCATAATCTCCTTGGTCTGGCCCTAAAATTTTCCCCTCGATTTTGGAAGCTCTTGTAAGGATTCGAAGGATCCACAAACCTATTTCTTGGTGAATCAAAGAACCGGTTTACTGATCAACTCCTCAATGGAAATTGATCTATTTACTATTTGGTCTCCTATCTCTCTCATCTCTATTTCACAATGACAGTGTATAGTTTTTCCTCCATTGTGAGTAGTTCAGATCTTACCTTTAACAATCTTGGTACTTTGGATTTTGTTCTTATGATTCGGTCTACGATCATCCATGTCATTATCATCTTGATAATTGTGCATAAAATTGGGGAGCTTAATTTGGTAATCACAATTAATGACTGTGATGTAGGTAGTTTAATTTCAAATTCCCATATTATTGATTTTATTGGGTGTATTTAATTGTTAAAATGCAATTTCAACATTGGGAAATCGTGTGTTTAATTGAATTAATTATTTTATGGATTAATGGGATTATAAAATTATTTAATTAATGTTAATATGAATTTTATGGAATCCCATGGGTTAGACAATATGATATAAATGATGATTTATAAATTATGTAGGGTTGACGAATGAATTCATGAAATGGGTTGAATAATGAATTGTTGAAATGGTTGATAATTGTGTTGAGAATGTTTAACCATGAGATGTGATATTTGTGACTTAGTTGTGGGATAGGAACTACTACTCCAAATACCCACATGATTCTAGATTTCCTCTCTAGGATACCAATATATATGTATTTCATGTGATCACTGAGTTTTGGGTAAGGGACAACTCCTCCAAATACAAGCATGGTTCCATACTACAGCTCTAGGCCCCCAATGTTTGATTCTAAATCCATATTTTAAATTGTTGATGAAAACCATGATTTAAGGGAACGTGGTATCCCATAGTGGCTGGTTCAAAATACAGCTGGACCGAAGAAGGTATTATTGGATCGAGTCTCTTCATGATCCTAAGGGATTATATAGTCAATTAAAGGATAATTTAATGTGAAAAATGTTAACATTATCAATTGTACTTTATTTTTTATACAACTACATACAATGTTATAAACTATATATTGTTTTACACATAGTTGGTAGTGGACTATTATGTTATACTAAAACCTTACTCGGTTTCCAAGATTAGTACCTGAACATTCTTTATGTTGGTAGGGAAGAATAAGGGAATGTTTCCTGTATTATATGGTTGAGTTGGATTTGGGATGGATACTAGATGAGGGAACTAGATATGATGTTAGGACCCATTGGGAGTTGACATTTTGTCTTTATTTTGGGTTTTCATTTGACACATGACATATAATATGGCATGACCTACCTATTGTTTTAGTTTATCGTCATTTGTCCATGTTTTTTTATTATCAAGTGATTTTTTTCTATAATGGTTATGGTATTATACTGGTTATTTTTTATTCTCATTTTTCTATCATTTATTTATTTTATATTGTTTTAATACTTTTATAAATAGGGTAAATTCTCCCTAGGAAATATATTAGACCTTCACTACTATTTGGAATCCCCTTCTGTATGGGGAGGGAAGCCTAAGGTCGTATTACTAACATCATTAGGGTAGTGGCATGTGGCACCTAGGACGTGATGATCAATCCTTATTCAGTATAGAAATTGTGGAAGAATGTAACAACATAGATATCATTAATTTTAAATATATTTCGTTTCTTATTTATAAAAATTAATTAGATTTTATATTGTTATATTCATTATAATAACATTGTTTAATTTTTCAATCATAAATGAAATAGTATTATTCATATAAAAAATTTATGTATTATATAATTTTTTATAAAATAAGAATATCTAAATTTTATAATATTAATTTGATAAATTTATCTCCATTTTTGAAATCATAATTGCAACATTATCTTAGAGGAAATTTTGGAATTATTATGAAAATATTGTCTTTAATGTGAATTGAGGAAAATACCATTTTTATAAAAATTTCAATTCATTTATTTACATATATTATTTTTAAATCCCCATTTTATCTTAAAGTCAAATAAGACTCTTTTATAAATAAATTATATAATTATCCACATAATAATAATCATTATACATGATTCTGGTATATATCCTATTTTTTTCTTTAAAATAGACTTTTCTAAAAACAATTTTCCTGCTGTGTTTTCTATTAAAATATTAAATAAATTTCATCCACTTATATGAAATGATTATTGAGAAATTGATTCCAAATATTGAATTAGGAGGAAAAATTTATGTAAATAAGTCTCTTTTATTTTGGGATGTTATGAATAGTACCCATAGTAAATATTTTTCAAATCAGTAAGGCTAAATTTGGTAAGTATGGTTAAAAATAATATGATAGGGTCCTTAAATCTCTCTAATACTTGTCTTTATTTCACTAGATTATTATGTTTCAACTGTCACCATAAATTGTTCAAAAATTTATTAATTTATTTCCATATATATTATATAAAGACATTTATATTATTTTACATAAATAATAAAAACAATTTGTCACTCTATTTATCTTAATATCTAAAAAATTGCATAGGTATAAAAAGTGGATATGATTTTTTCTAAAGTAATATTTTAAATATGAATTAATTTTTTATCATGGAAATTTATTTTAATTTTTATTGAAAAAATAATTACCTCCATTTCTTAAGTAAAGACGATATAGTGATTTTACATGAAATAGAAAAATCTAAAAAAATGAATGAAAAAATATAAAAAAATATTTCATTGATTACTTATAGTATTCAATAATGATTTTATATAGAAATAATGTATTAAGTATTATTAAATGGTTTATATTCAAATCACATTATTATCTTGTTGTCTTTAATTTAAAATTAAATGAATAGTTTAAAATGGGATTAAATATATTTTCTAATAAACAATATATTATTAAATGTATTAGAATTTTTAAAAATATTAAATTAGTCCATGTTAATGGGAAATGGTTTATAATATCATCCATGGTCAATTTATGATCCAATTGTTCATTTGTAATATTTTTAAGGGCTTATATTATTTAAAAAATATTACTATCATGATAATCATCCATATGGTTAACATTGGTTAAAACGGTTGGATAAGGATGAAAAAATCAAATAAAATTCTCATAGTATTATTGGATGTTATTTTTTCAACTCATCCTCAGCCAAACACTTAAATATATCAATTTATTTAACTTTTTAATGAATATTAATTTATATTAATTTAATTCGTTATGAAATCTCATAAATTCTTTTCCCCTAATATATTAAAGGGTGGCTCGTCTCAAAAAAACCTCACGCCTTTTAATCACTCTATATAAAAAATAATATTCCAAAATACATTACCAAACATCCTCAATATTTCTCACATGATCTACTATTATCAAAAGAAAAACCAAAAATGCTTAAGGTGTAACCTGAATGTGGTTTTTTGAAGAAGCAGTGTAACTATTTATTTTTTATTTCCATTTTACTTCTTCATATACCTCATTAAAATACTAATAAATCATTAATGTATAATATCATCAGTATATCCACATTAATAATATGATATTATGACTTGGGTATAACCCTTTTACATCTCCTTCTCCATTAAATGGGGAATGAATACATCATTTGTATGCAAAAGTGGGCTACCACCTCCATGAACAGACATGTTTCATTTTATACAGCTACATCTAAAATATGGTTATAATGATGGATTTAAATAATGTAAATGATATTAATTACATAAAAATAATTTTAGTATGTTAATATAATGTGTACCTTATTTCCCTCATTATCATTGAAAATGGAAACGTTACTCATGCGCACACACAACCCATTATCTCCATGATTCTAAAGTAATTAATTTTTCATAACCACTATATATAGTTGGTTTAATAATAATAAATAATTTATAAAATTTACTATTATAGCATGATTTTTATTTTGGAATTTATAGAATAATGACCACTTTTACCATAGTCAACTTACTAATGTCACATTGAACATATGAGCTGAATATTATTCAAACAATTGACATGAACTTCATTGATTTGGTAATTTTATATAACATGGTAATAAATAAAATAAAAATAATTAAAAAAATTGAAATTTTTCTTAAGAATCTAAAAAATTTGCATAATTTTTTTATTCAGGATCATACATAATATATGTGATTAGTCTGACTTGTGGTAAGCGACCCTTTATGTTTAAACCATATTTTAAATGATTTAATCATTTATTATCAAATATTGTTTCTTGTATCTGGTAAGAATTATTTTTTTATATGTTTATAACTAAATAGGTGAATTATAAAAAAAATTATATCTCCTTTTATATTATTTAATATTTTTTTAAAAGGATCATTTTATGTATTTTAAATGGAAAATTTATAGATTCTTAAAAAAAGAAAAGAAGTTATGTCTTATTTTAACATATACTCTCTCAAATACTATCAACACCACCACAACCATTATTTCATGTTTTCATTCCTTTATATAATTTCATGTTTTCATGGATAGGAAATCATCCATCCCTTTGTTCATGGAATTTTACTTTTCAAAATTCAATTAAAAGGAATGAGATATATCAATATCAAAAAAACATTTTCTTATGGGTTTAAAAGTTTTTTCATAGGATTTTGATAATGGAAATTAAAATTTTCTTGTGTTTCATAAATTTTACGGTAAATTGATAATTTTTTGATAAGTAGTGAAGCTGATATATAACATGATTTCATGTGATCCTAATATAGATCTCCAATGTATTGGGTAATGATTATGTTCTCTAGGGAATTTTGTTAGGCATTGAGTGCATTGTTTATTCCACATGTATGGGTTCATGTAATTATTATTTTAAGGGTTATATACAAATGAATTAACATGGAACCTACATGGATATTCTATTCCTATAAATCGGTTTTCAGGGAAATTATTTTTTTTCACTTGGTAAGGTAATTATATTTTTTAAAAAAATTAATGATTATTTCCTTCCAGGTAAAAAAAATATTTTAAAGAAAATTTTTATTTATGGGTACTCATGTTATTTAATAAACCCTATTGATTATGATTTTTTACATTATGAGTTAGTATAATGTTTTTTTAACAAAATTATTATTCTGTAATGATTATTTCATGAGTAAGAATTATTTGAGCTCAATATTTATTATGTTATAGGAAAAATCTCTTTTATGATCTCATATTTATAAAAAGAACTAAAAGTGTGATTTTTTTATTTTTATGCCCCTTAATCATTATATTGTTATCATCTAAGATTTATAAATAATTATAATAGGGTTTAAGGATGATTGAGAATAATGAACAAGTCAATGTTAATCTCATGATGATTTTTATGAGAAGAAAAAACATTTCATTATCAATTGTTTATATTGTAAAAAATGATAAAGAAACAATTTTCAATTTTGTAAAATTTGGGTATGATTTGTAAGATTTGTGTTAAAATTTTTTAAAAATATAAATAAAAAATATCCTAAAATTGAAATAAAGTGAAATAATTTCTAAAGATTCAATTTATGGATTATTTTAAGGCTGAGACCTTATATAAGTTACATAAGAGATAGAACAAACTTTTTAACCTCAACAGATTCATGAAAACTATATTGTTAACAAAATTATAATGTATGTATCTAAGATTTTTTCTGTCTAAAAAAAGATATTTTATGAAATATTTCTTTATAAATATGTTTAATTTTTTTATAGCTTGGGATACAAGTAACCTCGAGTTTAAGGAACTGTAATGAATTATATTGTTATAACCTTTCCATTAGATTGGTAGGTGTTAATATGACTGAAACATTATGAAACATTAATGGTTTAAAAATGTATAAAATGAATTAATTTGTTATAAATTTATTATGAATAGAATTAAAAACATTTTTAAAAAAGTAGATGTTTTTCAGAAAAATTGTTCTTATAAATGAAATGTTATTTTATCGTGCTGAAAAAAATTAATCACTATTGGTGAATGATTTTTTTATTATATATAAAATAAAATTTATTTACATTTACCTATTATTTTTAGTACTGATATAAAAATATATATCTTGGTTTATGTTTAAAAATGTAATTTTCTGAAAAATTGTTCTCATTAGGGTTCTGGCATTTCTTTTAATAAAATTATAAAAATAATATAATTTGAATCATAGAAAATGTATTTTATATTCAGAATCACAAGACTCGTGATTTTTAAATAGGTCACCGTTATTTTTTATCATTATGAATAGTAACCTTTGTACATATTTATCACCTCAGTAAGGGTAAAACGGGTAAATTATGGTTAAAAATTGGGATAAAGAATTACATTTTTGTTTAATCATTAATTAATCATATTGTATTAGTGTATTTTATCCATTACAAACCATTTAGTTATAATATGGACATTTTTTCATTTTTTGTTATTAAATTTATATTATTTTATGAAAATTATAATCCAAAAATGTCACTATCTTATCATTAATATATCTAAATTATTTACATAATAATAATAAAATACTTTTAGTTATAAATTATCATAAGAAATAAAATGTAATTTTTATCATAGTATATTATTTTTAATTTTTTGTGAATGAATAATTACTTTCAACTCATATGCAACACGGGCAAGGCATTTTTTAACTTAACAGAAAAATAAAATAAAATATTCTAGAAAATCTAAAAGTAACAAAAATTTTGGTGAATAATTATATTACAAGAATTTTTAGATAAGTATAATAAATATAGATTTTTTAAAGGTTTAACATTTATTTACTTTTCTTTCATGTGGGTTTCAAGGACAGATAATATGTATAGTTGCAAAAATAAAATTAATTTTATTTAATAAAGAAAAATATGTCATTTCATTATTTAAAATTATAAAAATATTTAAATAATAAAAGTATGATGATAAAGGTAATATAATTCAATTCCACGGTCTTTTATTAATCAATATTTACCACATATGTAAAATTATGTCCCATTAATATTATAATAATTCATTACTACAGTCAGAATTAAATTTGTTAACTAATTTTTCAAACAAAATGATAATGTTTCAAATGAAAAAAAAACTGTGTTATGTTATTTTTAATATGATATATAGACCTTATAAAATTTTATTTTAAATATAGAACAGTTTTGATTCATTTTTATTGATAATTTATTAGTTATATTTTAATATTTTCATAAATTCAATATAAGTTTTTTCCCTCCCTAATAAAATGTAAACAATTCACTCTTCTATTTATACCGACTTATGTCACATAAATAGACCAATAACATCCCTATTATCATCTCAACATCTATATAAAATGAATATAGGTTTTTTTCTTCTTGAAATATGATTCCAAGGGTCCTTAAAAGGTGATCTAAAGAAATTCTACTAATGAAAAGATAATCATCTTTACCGACTCTTTCATATTTTTTAATTCTTAAAATTACAATAAATCAATTTTACCCATAATAAAATAATAAATACAGAATATTCTATATAAATACTTTTTTATGATTATGGGAAAACTGTATTCAACCTCTTTTATATCAAATGGATAATGAAATTGTTACTCATTCATACGAATAACTTACCGTCTCAACATTGCCCAGTGATTCATTTTGCATCTACATTTTCATGGATAGTTGTTAGTATGGTATTAATTCTTATATATTCTATGTATGAAAAATAAATTATTCTATAATTATAAAATCATTCATGCATTCTTAGCATCAAAACCATTATAAAATGATAATGTCGCTCATGTGTACGAATGGAATACCACATCTATTAGGTGGTGTGTTTTTTTCATTCCAATTTTTCCTTGATAGAAATATGGAAAAATAATTTAATTTATATGTTATATAAAATATAAAAAATCATTTTTATAGTAAAATTATCATTCATATTTCATTCATTCCAATCATTAGAGAGTGAAAACAATGTTCACATGTTTGTACGGCCTGTCTTCTCCATGAATAGAATAATTTTTTTCAATCATTACCTTTTACGGATGAATATATATATATAATGAATAAAAATTATATTTATATCATGATTATTATTTTTTATATGATGGAAAAATGATCAATTTCTATTATATAAGGATGTAGAACTGAAACATTTCTGAAAAATAAAGGAGTTATCACCCATAACAGTGACTTTTATTATAAATTGTTAATAAACATGTTATAAGATTTTATAACAAAATAATATAATGTATTTTATATCTGATTATGGTTCTAAAATACATATAAAATTAATCATTTTTAATTATATAGGGTCCTTTATGCATATCATGTAAGAGGGCACATGAATTGGGGATTAATGTCTGAAAATAATTTTAATTAGGATTGTTTATAGTAGAATTTAAATTGATAGAAATTATAATATCCATTCTTAATAAATACCATTATTTTTTATTCTCTGATATTTATTATTAAATAATATATATTATCTTTCCTTTTTTATATTTAAAAACTCTAAAGATCAAAATAATTTTTTTGTAGAAAAAAATGTCTTAATTTTTTCTTCAGTAGAAAATCATTATTTTTCTAAATCTAGGTTATCTCTAACATATTTTCAAAAATATTTTAATATTATCATATGATTATTTAAGGTGATTATTACCCATTATTTAATTTTTTAACTTTTTTAAGGAAATATTTTTCTCATTTCCCAAATGATTAAGATTTGATTTTTTATAAAAAAAAATGTAAATCCAATATTTTTTCAATGTACTGAGCATGAATAGAATTCCTACATTCATAAATGAAGAATGATTTATAGAATTATTTTCATGTTTCCATGGTTCATTTCAATGAATTTTTTTATATTTTTTATATTTTTATTCTAATTAATTTTGTTCAAAATTAGAAGTTTATTTTCATTAAGATATATTTTTGTGATATCTTAACGGAATAATTCAACTCTAACAACATCCTTAGATATTAGTTATGATTTTATATGGATATTATATATTTAAAAAATACATAATATTTATTTCTATGGTTTATAATTATTTTGATAATATTTCTATGATACCAATTTATTTTCCAGTTTAAACTTATGATTAATTATTGGAATATTTATTAAACCACTTTTTGATATGGTATGTGTGGATCTATAATTATGTATCACTATAAAGCATTTAATAATGGTTTATAAAAATGAGATAATTATGTAAATAAATTTTGTGTGCTTGATCAACTATGGGAAACAAGTCAATGTGCCTCTTAAATATTGGAAACAAGTCAATGTGCTTTATCCAATATGGGAAACAAGTTGTTGCACATGATCCATTATGTGTACTTTTTGTGGATTCTTGGTCAATGATGATATGGGAAACTAGTGTTGATTCTTGATATACTATGATTTAGTTGTCTCAGCAGTTAACCATGATGTATGAAATGGTTTCTATACCTATGTTGGCGCCACACTAGTTATGTTTCATGGTTTATTTTAGATTATTTTCACTCATATGATTTATGACTTTTGAAATGATAAGTTTTTATTCTTGGACTCATGTTTATGATCCATGATCGATTTGTTGAGAACATTGTATGTTATGTTCGTGGTCTCACACAATTATTCATTTCTTATTCTTCTATATGATCATCGATTGATATCAGCCATGTTTACCCTTACAGAGAATTGATGCTCAAACATTTAAATCTTTTCCTTCCCTAGTTTATGAATAATGGTTAATATAGGGTATGTTAATAAATATCACCATGTTGGAAGAACTTATTTAAGTTATTTATGATCATTCATTAAAAAAGAAATTTGGGTATCTATTCTCTAGAGACACGAAACCTTTATGATCCTCAGACAAGTATATTTTTAATTTATTGTATATTAATATAAAAACATGTAATATTTATGTTTGAAGAGCATTGAACACAATATTTGGTATCATATTACATAATTTTTCAATATTTGGAGATAGGTATTAGAGAAAATTAGTGAAAACCATGGGGTAAGTCTATGTATTGGATAATATTATAATGTTTTGGTAATAACCGTTGAAAACCTAGGATAAACCTAAGTATCCATATATTTCGGTTAAGGTGTCATGATTTAGACATCCTACGAATTATAATTCACTGTTATATGATAACTCATTCAAATTAATGATGATGTTCATGAAAATCATTTTGGTTTTAGTATTGGATTGAAGATATAATGATGAACTTTATGTAGTAATAGGTATACTCAAATATTTAAGTACCTATTTGATATTAGTTATACAAATTCAGGTATATTGGTAAATGTATTAAGAAATTATAATTCACATACTCAACTATTGGTTGTTATTGGTAAAAACTCATAATGGTATGATGGTCGCATCTCAAGTCAATAGTTCAACATTGATTGATGTTTGGGGGAATGTACTTCATAAAAATATTGTAATTCACCCTTTATTTGAAATTAATGTGATTCTATGAATTTATTATAATTCTTTAAATGGATCCCATTTCAATTATCCATGTAAGATAATTCACATTAAATATTTAGAATGAATCAATGATTATTTTTCCCCTTAAGGATGGATATTAGCTTCCAATGGAAATTATGTTTATTATGTTGGTATTAATTCCAATCAATGAAGGGTGTCTCCTCATATGGTTAGGTTTAAACAAATCATTTAGCATATTATTATTATAGAGGATTTTATTGATGAATTTATCGAATATTTTCCTTATTTTAATTTGAATTATAATTTTTTGTTTTTAATTTAACTCATATAGTATGGTACACCTATTTCATATAATCCGTATAGAATTGACCCAATTTAGTTGTTGGAACTAAAGAATAAACTGCATCAAAATCATGAAAATGGATTCATATACCCTACTACATCACCTTTGGGTGTAATTGTTCTTTTATTAAAGAATAATGATGTTTCAATGACCCTTTATATTGATTATTGTAAACTTAACAAAATATCTATAATGAAAATTACCCTCCACCCCATATCAATGAGTTTTTCTTATCAACTATTAGGATCTAAATTCATTATTAACATTGATATAAAATCTATATATCATCAATTTATGGTTAATAAGTAGGATATGCCTAAGATAGACCTCAGTTCAAGGTATGGGAATTATGAATTTATTGTGATTCAACTTGGACATGAATATTCCCCAACCTTCGTTAGGGATTTAATGAGCATAGTCTTTAGATATTACATTGATCAGTTTTTGGTAGTCTTCATATATAGTATTATTATACATTAAAAGAGTAATTAAGATCATTAAGATCATTATAGTATTGTGGTGAAGATTGTGATGATGGATATGTTCTATAAGGAATATATTTTATAATGATTTTATTTTCAAAAGGCATCTTCTATATGATCATCGATTGATATCTTCCATGTTTACCCTTACGGATAATCGATGCTCAAACATTAAAATGTTTTCCTTCCCTAGGTTATGAATAATGGTAAATATAGGGTATTTTTATAAAGATCACCATGTTGTAAGAACTTATTTATGTTATTTATGATTAAATAACAAATTTGGGTTTCTATTCTCTAGAGACACAAAACCTTTATGATCCTCAGACAAGTATATTTTTAATTTGTTGTATATTAATATAAAACATGTAATATTTATGTATGAAGAGAATAAGCCGCTATAGTTGGTATCATAGTACATAATTATTCAATATTTGGAGATAGGTATTAGAGAACATTAGTGAAACCCCTAGGGAAAGTCTATGTATTGGACAACATCATAATGTTTTGGTAATGACCGTCGAAAACCTTGGCTAAACCTAAGTATCCATTGATTTAGGTTAAGGTGTCATGATTTATACATCCTATGAATTATAATTAATTATTATCTGATAACTCATTATAATTAATGATGATGGTCATGAAAAACATTTGGGGTTTAGTATTGGATTGAATATAGAATTATGAAGTTTAGGTAGTAATAGGTATGCTCAACTATTAAAGTGCCTATTTGATATTATTTATGTGAATTTTGGTATATTGGTAAATTTATTAATGAATTATTATTCACATACTCAAATATTGGTTGTTATTGGTAAAAAAATCCTAATGGTATGATGGTCTCATCTCAAGTCAATAGTTCAACTTTGATTGATGTTTGGGGGAATGTGCTTCATCAAAATATTATAATTCAACCTTAATTTTAATTTAATGTGATTATGTGAGTTTATTATCATTATTTAAATGGATCCCATTTCAATTTACATGGAAGATAATTCAGATTAAATATTTTGAATGAACCAGTGATTATTTATCCCTGTAAGGATGGATATTAACTTCTAATGGAAATTAAGACTATTATATGGGTCTTAATTCCAATCAATGAAGTGTATCTATCTCATATGGTTATGTTTAAAAAAATATTTGAGGATGTCAATGTTGTAGAGTATTTTATTGATGAATTTATTGAATATTTTCCTTTTGTTCATTTGAATCATAATTTATTGTTTTTAATTTTACTCATATCATGTGGTACACATATTTCATATACTCCTTATAGAATGGACCAAATTGAGTTGTTGGAATTGTAGAAGAAACTGAATCAAAATCATGAAAAGGAATTAATATACACTACTATATAAACTTTTGGTGTAATTTTTCTTTTATTAAAGAATAATTATGTGTCATTGAGCCATTATATTGATTAATGGGAACTTAACAATATCACTATAATGAAAATTACCCTCCACCCCATATAAATTATTTTTTATCAACTATTAAGGTCTAAATTCATTATTAACATTGATATTAATTATATATATCATCAATTTATGGTTAAGAAGTAGGATACACCTAACAAATACTCCCATACAAGGTATGAGCATTATGAATTTATTGTGATTCCACTTGGACAGGAAAATTCCTCAACCTTCATTAGGGATTTAATGAGCATAGTCTTTAGATATTACATTGATCTGTTTTTGGTAGTCTTTATATATGGTATTATTATACATTAAAAGAGTGATTAAGAGCATGATGATCATTATAGGATCGTGTTGACGAACATGGTGATGGATATTTTTTTAAAGAATATATTTTATAATGATTTTATTATCAAAAAGCTTAATTCGTGGGTCATATAATCACCATTGAGTGTATATACAATGTACCTTAAAAACCCAAAGTTAATAAACAATTTCCACTACAACCACTATAACCATAATCCATAATTTTCTTTATTTGGTTAGATATTACCAATGATTTGTGAGATATTTCTCATAACTATCTAATATAATATATATTTTGATTCGGAAGCCAGTTATGTTTTCTTGGATAGATGAATGTGAGTGGAATTTAAAGGAATAGAATTGAAGTATGGTAATTGAACCTATACCCATAGTAACATGTATTTGATAACTCTAAATATGTAGCCTTAATCATTACATGTTCTAGTGATTTTAAAATAGAATTCACATTATTACATTCCCATGGTTCTTTTCTGTTTAAATTTGTAGATAATTAAAATTAACTCTTATATAGTAGACCCATAAAATATTATTGGACACTTATACATGGTATCCATTTTTTGCACCAAAGAAAATCCTTTAAATATAAAACAAGGTTTCCCTTTGTGGAAAATCTTAACACCTTTCCCCTTTCTAACATTATTGTTCATACTCTTCCTTATACACTATGAAAAATGTTTTTAGATAAGGGATGAGCCTAAAAAATCTCAGTAATGGACAAAAAATGGAAACCATTCGTCTATGGAAATGATATAAAAAAATTCATAAAACATGGTTTATCACCCTAAAAATGGAATCAACTTTCAAAATATATATATATCGTACCTTTTAAAAATCAATCAATTTAAAATAAAAATAAATCCAAGAATATATAATATTAGTAAGTAACTTGTTTCATTATTTTCCATAAAACTTATAAAAATAGACTAAACAATGTGACCAACCTATAACTCTATGTAACACAATTCATTGGATGTTATAATGTAACCACCTATCCCTAGTTTATCACAAAATCACCCATCATTCAATAATAATGTAACCAACAGATCTTGGGTTATCATGGTACCACAAATCATTGGCATATATGAGAACCACTTTTCATTGAAAATAATTCCCAATGACCATAACATAGACATAAATCATGATGTATTTCATCATAAAAACATTCATTGACAAAATAAAATTTCAAATTTCAAATAACAAATTTTGAAAAAAAAATCATGTACAATGGAAGAAAATTTCATTGAATGTAATAAAATAACACAATAAAATAATCTTAAAAATATTATGGGGACATTATGGTGTACAATTAGGTCCATTCCATATATATATATATAACATTAATTTTCTCCATTTTTAAATATAAATTATAAAATAATTTTTTTAAAAAATAAAGTCCCTTAAGTAAAATACTAAAAAGGTCCATTTTTGAAAACATTTCGGGGAAAATAAAAATTCTATTTTTTAAAAAACCACATTCATGTAAATATAAATAAATTCACAAAATTAATTTTAACAAATTACATCAAAGCGAATGATTTACAAAATATATCTTTATACCATTTGAAATGTGGATTTTTATTGAAAGAGTCTATTACCTTATGTCTGAGAGTTATTAATATTATATTAATTTCCTAGATAAAAAATTTTATTTTTTGAATACATAATTCAGAAACATTTCAAAATATAGTTGAATTATTATTATTTTATTACATTTATTTATGGACATTTCACTGAGTTGTAAACATCAATTTCATTGTTCTGGGAGTGTTCGTTTATGGTTTATGGTCAGTTGACTTGAATATAATTATGGATTTTCCTGTAAAATGGAAATACAACTCTAAATTTATAAATGAAATAGTATTAATGAGAATATAGAAGTTTAAATGTTCTCATATATCTTTTTTTGACATGAGTATTATTCTTTTGAAAAACATTAATGAAAAATGGTTAGTTTATTTTCACAATTTTTCAGACAATCATGAATCTATTTCTTTTTATATAATATTATTTTTATAAATTAGTTATATAAAAATGAATAAGTTAAAATATAATTATTAATATCTCATTTAACCATAATAATTTTTTTATTACCTACCCTAATGGAGGTAATGGAAAATGAAAACTCATTATCCATGTAGATGGTTAACCATCATAATTTGGATACTGGTTTCTTTTCATTGAATAATTGGGGATGATAAATGGGAAACATCAATGATTTTAAATTAGAAATATGAAATTTCAATATATACATGATTCTGTTTTTGTTATTCCTTTACTGATGATTTTATTGTGGATAATCTAGAATAATAAAACATTTTAAGAGAAGTTGTTTGAGAAAGTTACCTTGCGAATAAAACCTCTAGAAGGATCCCTTAAATAATATAAAATTGGTATATGAGCAAGACCAGTAGTAATTGGACACGGGGAGGGTTTGTACTAGGTTTTTTGGAAGATATTGTAAAATATTAATGTCTTATGAGGATAAAGGGGGTGGTGGCGAGTGGTATTTATACTTGAGGAGGAGTAGTTTTAGGTGACTAAAAACATTATTTTATATTTAATTCCAAACACATTTTTATATAATTAATTGCAATTAATTAGATTGATAATTAAGGTTTTAAATTATTTTCATTATTTATAAACACATAAACAACACATTTAATGTTTTATTTTTTAGTTATTTTTTCTTTTAACTTTTAACATTAATATGTTTCAGTATTTTACTTATATACGGTAAAAAATATTACCATGGAAGTTATTATATGAATAAAAATTAAAATTTAATTAATGAATAATTTGGACCTTCTCATTAAAAATATGGAATCCATTTTACACAATTAAATCCACATAATTGGAAAAATTAATTATAAAACAAAACATACAGATGTGATAAAAAGTGAGTTTTCAAGAAGTGTTATTTTAATAAAAAAAATAATTTTATATTAGCTATATTTAAAATAATAATCATTGAATGAATTTAAATTAATATTTAATGATATATAATATTTAAATTTCATATAAAAATTCCCCATTATGGATTATTTTAATTAATTAAGAAATGGAAACATAATGTGGATTAAAACAATTTTTAGAAAACATCTATTTTTACACCCACAAATACACTTATTCTAAAATATAGTAAAAATTTGATTAATAAGAACTAAAGTGGATTAAATAAAACTAAATAATACTTATATTTCATAAAATAAAATACAAAACAAAATGGGACTTTTATAGTACTTAATTTATTAATAATAAATGATATTTTTATAAAAATCGTTATTTATTACTTTCACTGAAAACCTAATATTTTCCAAAAAATAAAAAAATAACCCAAATAAAAACATTATATTAAGAATTAAAAAATTATTTTTTATAAAATTAAATTTATAAAAGTTTAAAAAATTAAATATTATATTTACTAAAAAATGAAATAAAATCTCTTTTTGAATAAAAAGAAATTTTCCAAAAATAAATTTAATTTATGAAAAACTATATAGTTATTACTTACAATGAATTACATGTTAAAATAAAAATTTTCATGACCATTGTATATTTAATAAATCAATTAAGAATATTCACCCCCAAAAATTTAGTTTCTAGGTTATAAAATTCACATTAAGATAATAAGACTTTGTTTTTATACTCAAAGTTACGCATCAGGTATGTTATCGAATGGTATTTTATTTTAAAAATAATTGTATGTTAAATTATCCTTCCTTCATACAAACAAATAATAATTTTCATCATTACAATATGAACTCGAGATGAAAAAGTATGTGTTTGTATTTTTGTATTACCCTTGTTGAAATCCCACATCGCAAAAAGGATCAATGGAACTTCCACATTAAATGTGAGAAAGGAATGTACAAAGGTCACCTAGGATAACCCATAATAGGATTACATAAATAAAAAATTGAAATGGAAAATAAATTCTAAGACCCATGGATAGATATAGAGTGATATAGAACATTTCCATGATAATTTTGACTATTTTTAGCCTATGATAGATTAGTGGCCAATGAATTCTCTGTAAGAAAAGTGAATGAAATGTTTTTTTTTGTTTCAAAGCTTTTTTTATGGAGTTGAGGAATTCCTTTACTATCTATACTAAGAAAATAAGGAAATATACATACATGAACTATATACTTTAAACATCATATTCTCATAAAACAATTAGTATTAAAGTTGAATTTTGATATCTGAAGCATCAGAATCCACTTCTACTGATCAAAAAATCCAAAAAAGTATAATTATCTAGTCTTAATGTCTTTAAACATTAATCAAATAAAAAAAATTAGAAAAAGATAATATAATTCTCCAAAAATAATAAACCTTTATATGATTAAAAACTAATTTAATCTCTAAAATTAAATAGTAATACCCAAAGTTCAACATTTATTATTCAACAAAAAATATCACTAAAATTCATCAAAATATTCTAGATGAAATATGAAATCAAAAAATTATAAGGATTTTATCACATGGTATTCCAAGATAAATTTAACATTCACCTTCAAATAATATCAATAACACTTAAAGACTCATTCCAAATTGTAATTTCCAAAATGATATAATCATTATTATATACAAATAATATCCATAAATATCCTAAATCACTATAAATCATAAATATTTTTGGAAGGATAACTCATTGTTTATATCTATAATAAAATTATGTAATATTCAATTTACCTTAATCATATAGGGTTCCCAAAATATTGAACGTATTCTAAAATAAAATTAATCACTGAATCACCAAATCATTTTTCTAATACTGTAAACTTCTAAAGGATAAAACACATGTTCCTAACATATACTTATTTTTAATAAATCAAACCTCTTAACTATAAGTAAAAATATCATACTAATTGGGATCATCATGTAATATTGTGGTAGGTGATACATCCTTGTTTCCTTCGGTTGTGGGTTCGATCCACGTGCCCATTCCAAATGTGACGGGTTCCCACATGCTCTATGGGATGTACATTTCAAAATCAAATATAATATAATCATTATTACATTTTATAAATTTCATAAAAAACCTTTCTATAATTGAACTCAATATTTATATCATACCTTTCATTTTTCATCTCAAAAATTTTGAACCTATAACTACAAAATATTCATAGATCAAATAATCCAAAAGGGCTACCAATACCATTAAAATTATTTCCAGAAAATCTAAAGACATTATTCCTCAAATAAAAATTTTGAAACCATAAAATTAAGCATTACATGTACTTTAAAAATTATCTCATTCTTACCACTTTTCCAAGATATCAATTCCATGTAAAAAATGTTTCCTTATTTATTTGAATAGAATGTATAGTATAAAAATTGTTAGGCCTTGCATGATTAACATAATATTTATAGAATACCATTATATCATAAATTTTGAAACTCAATACATAAATACATCCTTCATTCAAATTGCATTTGAAAAAATTAATTATGATTCATTGTCTTATTAATTTATAATTAATTACTACAAACATATATGTAAACTATATCCTTGTGGTTCATCAATATTAACCAAAAAATAATGCATACATTAAACATAAAAAAATAATTCATACCTTCAATCAGGACATCATAATTTATTTGCGATCCCCATTATCTTCTGACATGATTCTCAACTTCATAAATGTAAAAGGTATTTTCCTTTGTGGATGTACCATTTTGGATATAGTTATTAAATTTGATATATTGAAATCAAAAGAAAAAGATACACTGACAATAATTTTTTTTACAAAATAAAAGGTGTTTGATAAGTAAAACTATTTCATGAAAGTGATTGGAATACATATAAAGCTATCAAAATAATATGGATAGGATTTTCAAATAATAGTGGAAATCAAATAATCCGGAAGGGAAATAAAGGTTGTGAAATATATATTTCCTTCTACCATGATAAATGATCTTAAATCTGTAGAAAATTACATCACTAAAAAATCAAATGAATTATGAAATATGAAAAATAAAATGGTACTTTTAAATAAAATACCCTTATAAACCCTATAATAATTCAACCCTAAAATCCTTTATACATATATTGATTAAATTTATAAATCCAATCTCCAAAATATTATTAATCTCCTTGAAATACATCAAATTAATAAACAAAATCGGTGTCTAAGACTTATTACTTATAACCATATTTAAACTAGTAATGATTATGATGATAGCCATAACTCTAATGAGAATATGTTAATTTATAAAGTTATCTATACCATTCTATGATACCATATATATGAACCCATCTATAAGTATTTTATATTCCAATGATTTTAAAATATAATTTTCAATATTATCATCCCAAGGATCTTTTCGGTTGAGAGTTTTATAGAATTATGAATAACATTTACATAGATAACCTTAACCTTAGTGGTGTACACTTTTTCATAATAGCCTTTTTTTCCACTAATAAATATGCTAAAAATAAATACATGGTTTCTCTTCATGAAAACTCTTTGTAATTTTCCCCTTGATCTCACCATTCTCCATATTCTTCTTTAAACCCAGTGAAAAATATTGAAAAAATGGGATGAGAATAAAAAATCAAATAATAGACATAAATAAAGGAAAATTTTAGTCCAATGAAAACCCATAAAAATATTTTTCTGAAAACAATCCTTTTACCTTGAAAAAAAGTCCTCTTTTCAATGAGAGCATAATCATTCCTTAATAAAATCAATCTATTTCCTTGAAAAATCATTATCAATTATATAAAATATTATTATGTGACATGTGACATCATTTTCCATATTAGTAATATAAATTTAGTAACATATAAATCCCACCTCCAACTTTAGATTACCCAATGAATTGGAGGTCATAATGTAACAACCCACCTTTGGATTATAATGGAGCCACCCATGATTGGTCTATAATGTAGTCACATATACTTTTTTTATCATGGAACCAATAATTATTTGTTTATAAAAAAACCTCCCATTCTTTTAAACATTTACCAATAACAATAAAATAAACATTAATCATGAAATATTGCATTATCAAAATATTCATTGAATGAAATAAACATTTCATTTTGAAATAACTCATTTTGAAAAAACTATGAAAGTACAGTGGAATAGGTTTTCATTAAAAATAACCATAAAAACAAGTAAATTACTATTAAAAATATTAATTCAACAATCTTAAGGTGTTATTATGCCTTTTTTTGAATTTTGTAGGGATAAGGAAAAATAAAAAAAGAAATTTAGAGAGGTGGTCTGATAACGTTACCTCTTGGGTAACAGCTCTTTGAATGGTCCCTTA
Organism: Viscum album; assembly: GCA_963277665.1. Classification (NCBI taxonomy): domain Eukaryota; kingdom Viridiplantae; phylum Streptophyta; class Magnoliopsida; order Santalales; family Viscaceae; genus Viscum; species Viscum album. The sequence continues at coordinate 1,831,639,202 of OY728165.1, forward strand.
AAAACATGGGAGTGGCCTTTTTGTGTGACCAATAGCACATGGATGTGGAGATAGTCGAGGGGGAGTGTTTAGATGATATTTTAAAGGATTCGTGTATTTTTAGAAGAAATGGGGTGGTAAGGAGTAATATTTATACTTGAGTATGGGTGGTTTTATGTGATTAAATAATGATAATTATTAATTTAAATCCAACCATGATTGGTTGGAATTAATCCTAATGAATTATATAAATTATAATTGTTTTCAGGTTTGGTTATAGATGATAAACATATCAGACACCTATTTAATTTTTTTTGGTATTTTATGCTTTTACAATTTATCTATAACCTATTTTGTTATTTTACCTGTACTCTAGAAAATCTATTTTTACCACGTTCAATATTTTATGAATAAAAATGAAAATTACCTTAATAAATATAATGGAGATTTTGATTCAAAATATGGAATCTATTTTATCAAATTCAACTAATATAATTTACAAAATAAAATTTAAAATCAAAACCCATAGATTCGATCAAAAAGTGGGTCTTCATAAAGTGTATTTTTCAAGAAAATGAGGATTTTATATTAACTCTAAGACTAATACTAATAATTTTATGAAGATTAATTAATATTTACTGATATATAATCTATAAATTTATTTCCAAACATTCCCTATCATGGATTATTTTAATTAATTTACAGGTATTAACAATATGAACATAAAAATGTTTTGAAGAAAAACCATTTTTTAAAATAGGAAAATAGAAATACTATAAAATAAAATATAAAATAGATTAAAATTAATTTAAGTGTAAAAAATATGAATAAATATTATGTATTTTTATTTAAATCATATTCAGAAAATAATATATCTTTGAAATTGAATAATTTATTGAAAATAAAAGAGATTTTTCAAAAATCTATATACTTTAGAATTCACTAAAAGCCCAATATTTCGAGAAAAATAAAAAAATAACCCATTGTAAATCATGATAGTCTTATATAATTTTTTTATCTTATTAAATTCATTTCCTAAAATATCAAAAAATTAATTATATTATTCAATAATAAAATACAACAAACCTTATTTTTTATGAAAATGTGTTTTTGAAAAAATAAAATGACTATATTGAAAATTGGAGTGATTATTAAAAAAACAAAATTAGTAAATAAACAATGATAATAAAACAAATATATTTCATAATTCTATTAAATATATTCATTCTCTCCAATTTAATGGCTTGGTTATAACAGTCACATTTAAATAATAATATTTCATTGTTTATTTAAGCTCAGAGTTACATATCTTGTATGCTATTGAACATAGTCAATTATTTTAATAATATCATAATGCTATAATATAGAATTTTCATCCATTGTGATGCATAAATGAAGGTACTCAAATGTTTCCCAGGTAATAATGATATGATGATAGCATATTCCTCAGGCCTATTAAAAAACATGTTCCCAATTACAAGAATCATAGTTCAGATCAGGCAATGGTAATTTTTTCATTGAAAACAAAAAGGAATTATATTTATTGTGAATTAAGTGAAATTATTATTGAAACTATATTTTAGAATAATATAATCATAGAAAAATACTTAAATATTCTCTATAGATTATGGTTGTATTTTATTAGTAATTATGACTGGTTAATACATTACCTCCCCTGGGAAAGAAAAGAAGGTGGAAGATGCTCTGAGTAGAAATGATCATGTAAGATTATATATGATGAGGATTGAAAGATATCCAATATATAAAGATTTTTAGAATATATAATATAAAATAACTAGGATAAGGTATATATCATATCCTTTATAGATGATAGTTCAACCATCTATCCGTGTGAGGATTAAATAGGTGCAGAGGGATGATGTATAATCGCAAATGAATGTGAGAAATTTTTATGAGTTAATGCTTTATTGTAATGTATTTATATGTTTCATAAACTTTTTATTTATTCCATCCATATAATAATTATTAATGGAATTGATATATGAGGTTCAATGTTCACCATTCTCTATAAATCGTGGAAGTACAATTATGTATGGAGATTTGATAGAATATTTCGGGGTGGGAAATATGAAGAGTTATTGAAGGGAATGTGTGATGATGCTAGGTTTGATAGAATTTAATTATAAGAGAATGAATTATTTGGATATTTTAAGACCATAAACCATTCCATGATTTAAATGAATTAATATTACAATTTAAATAGTTTTTTGACTCCCTAAAACAACTAGATAGGAAAAATTTATTTGGGTTTTTGTTTATAACCTTATGAATTCAACATTTACCATTTTTAATAGATAAAATTTCTCTCTTAGTTTTCATTATAGGATAAAAAATAAGTACTTTTTCATATTTTAGAGAGTAAGATATGTTATGTTTTCTGATCGAGATTGGAGGTTGACCTTGATGTACTGCTAAATACAACATTAGGATCAAGATACAATGTTATGTTTTAGTATTTGTAATCATCCTCATATAAAAGTTCAGGGAAGCGAAAACAATTAAAACATATATGATATTTTGTGATCTTGTTATATGGAATTACAAGGTGGTTGGGATTAATAAAATCCTCTGTTTTATTTTTCATAGAGTACTAGATTTCACTTGAGAGTAAAGATGGATTTTTATGAAACCAACTATAAAAGGATGTGAATAAATACAACACATTGGGGTGAATTTTGGGAAAGAAAAAAATTAGGACCCAATATGAATGATGAAATTTAAATCAAATATAGATCCATTTATTATCATATAAGATTATCTTAGAGTCAATATAAAAGTTATACTAACAAAATCTAGTGGGAAATAGAGTTAAATCTTGGTTAAAAGGTATTCCTATGCATATCTATGTGGGATTAGCATATTATTTTGGGAAATAAGGGAATGTTGATCTATTCTAATATTAGTTATTCCTATGAATATGATTTTTTAAATTCCTGAATATATTTAGATGGTAACATATCTTTTAGAACTACCACCTAATCACTCTCATCTACAAAACGTATTCCATTTATCTCTCCTGGAGAAGTAAATACTAGGTTCTTCACAGTTTCTAAGTGTGGAGGTTCTATAGATAGATAATGATATATCTTATGAGTAACAAATGGTGGAGATTATATACCATAGAGATAAGGTTCTATGAAATCAAGGTGTTGGAAATACTACTGAAAACTAAAGACAACAATGGTTATTATCTCTCATTGACCCATTGACTATGAATCAGATTGGAACGAGGATTAGGAATTTTCATACCAATTTGATTATGATCTCTGCTATTTTTTTGTAATGTGGGAATAACTAATTGTATTAACCCACCTCCCTCCTCTTAATTTCTTCTATCATTTTTTAATAAAAATTCCATTGACTTTTCATTCTCTAAAAAACAAAATTTCAGCCTTTTGTCTTTAATATCTATAAAAATATTACGTATGGTTAAATAAAATATATTTTTAGTAGAAAATGCTTATTTGAATAAAAATTTGTTTATCATATTAATTTATCTGTAATTTTTAATCATGGAATAATTACATTAAATTATAATGAAATTGTGATAGAGTATTTAGTAATTTAATTGATAAATAACATAAATTTTTTTAAAAATGATAAATGTAATAAAATATGGTCAAAACATTTATTTATAGATTTAATGACTATGACACCATATTAGATATGTTCTAAATGTTTATATTTTAATTCCATTACTTTCTTGTTGTTTTCAATATCAAATTATGTGAATGTTATTAAAACGATATTAATAAACTTTTATGATAAAATTTTATTTAAAATTTTTGAAAAAATAAAATTTAGGAAGGTTGAGTATTATGATGATAAGGGGTCTAAAATTTCATTCCTAGTTCATTTATGAATCAATTATTATGATGTATGTAATATTAAAATAAATTAGTATTAAATATCTGTCATTATCATAGGTAAAATAAAATTAGCTAAAAAGAGTTAAACCACAAGTTAATGTTTATAATTTTCAAAAAAACTTGTATAAATTTTATTTTTTAATGACATTTCTACCATAAACTCTTGTTATATATATATATATATCCATTTGGTGGAATTTTTCTTGATAATGGATTAATTATATTTTAATATTTTTCATAATTCAACGTGATCCCTTTCTCTCCCTTATAAAAAGACACCCCTTCTCTGTTTTTATAACATAAAATTGATCCACATAGCTTGAAAAAACCCTATCTAATTATATAAATAAAATATATATAGATTATATAGGTTTTACTTTCTTTATGAATGACCATTCATGTATTCCTTTAGATTTTATATAGAGTAATTTTACTGAAGAATAGGTTATAATCTTTATTGAAACTCTAAAATTTATTTCTTCATAAACATTATTTAAATATATTTTTCTAATCAAAAAATAAAAAATACATTATCTTCACTGGACTTATATGGTATTTATATTATTTTGAATCTATTTTATACCACTTTTATATCCTATGGAAAACTAAACCATCTCTCATGGGAAGGTATAATTTTACATCTCCATGTATAGGTTTAAATATTATATTAAATATTTAAGAAAAAATTATGATTCTATGATTATTACATAACATCAACCTTCATACATTCCAATCAATTGGAAAATGATAAAATCTCTTGTGGGTACGTGTTGACTACCAACTCCATGATGCGAGGTGAATTGTTTTTTAGTCCTTTTTAACATGGATATTAAAAAAGATATATTTAAGGAATATATATAATATATATGATATAATATTTATTCAAAAAAGGTAAAATTTTATTTACCATTCTATTATTCCATCCATCAAATAGTAAAATAGTGTTCATGCATACATGTGACCGACCATATCGAAGAACAATGTTATACACATTTTTACATGTTCCATTTATGTATGAATATGATTTTATATATATATAAGTAATATATATGAAATTTTAGTCATGATTAACAATAAGGATATTATGGGACAATAATCAATGCAAAAGTAATGGTACTATTGAACCAACAAATGCATGAAATTTAAAGAAGTTATCACACATGAATGTGATTTTGTGAAAAAAATTGTAAATAAATAGGTGATAAGATGTAATAATTAAATCACATATGGTGTGATAGATATGATTACAGTTATATTATAAAATTATTTGAAATATTTGTTTATTATATATGATTCTAACTTTTATGATGAACGATGAGACTTGATGTAAGGGAATTATATTTCAATCTCACTTAATCATATTTCTTTATACTGGAATTTTATTTAAAGAAAATTATATAATCCATTATTCAGAAATCAAATAAATTTTTCATATTACTTATTTCTATTAATTAACTTATTTCTTTCATTTTACTCTCTTTATTATCTTAATATACTAAAGGAATATTTTTATAGAAAAAAATTATGTCTCTCTTCGGTCAAAAAATATTTCTCTCCGATATCCATTTTTAAATAAATTTTTTTAAAAACCGCATTTACTATTATTCTATTATTATTTAAATATGTTTTAAAACATTTATTACTTTTATTAAAATGGTTCAAGGGTATATTTTTGTTATTTTCAGAATGAGTTACTTTTACATTTTACTAAAAATATTAAAGGAGTCATTATTTTGATATATTCTGAATGAACTAAATTTTCCACCATCATTACAACTCTATAATTTTAAGCTTTAATTATAATTTTCAATGTTCCTTTCAATGATAATTTTTTGTTAACATTTATGAAATATTTGTATTTTAAATAATTTATATCAAAATTAAAAGGTTATTATCATCAAGTAGTATTCCTATGGTCTATTAATGGAATGTTTTATCATTGATAACATCATTCAATATTATATATTATTTGAGTGGGATATAATCCAATGAAAACAATATTATTATTTTTATTGGAGTTTTATGAATGTAATTGTGAGATTTTTATGAAACCCATTTATTTTTCATGTGTTGTGCTACGATGAATTTATGAAAAAAATTTGAAACCCATTTTTTGTGAATAGGTTATGATATTGTGATAAGATGATTGTTTTATGATATTTTTGTACACATCATTATCATTATATTAATCTGATAAGTGTGACTAGAATTATATACTACTCCAATTAATTGGGTAATGTTTTATATATCATGAGATAATTAGGGAAAATAAGTCAATGTGCTTAATCCAACATGGGAAACAAGTTGATGTTCTTGATCCATTATAGGAAACAAGTCGGTTATCTTGATCCAATGTAGGGATCTAGTCAATGTTCTTGATCCACTATTGGTATCATGTGTTGATGCATGATCTGTTATGATTTATGAAATGGTTATTTATTCTCAATCTAGTATTATTAATGGTATTGGTAGTTAACCATGACATATTTAATGGTTTCTATACCAATTATGGTGCCACACATTGATGACATGATGTTATGGTTCATGATTTATTTATGATGATTTATTAATTTTATGCTTCATGTCTTATGAAATTATAATATTTATGTCATTAATAATTATTATGATCCATTATTGATTGGGTGTGTACATTTTAAATTATTTTTAGGATCTTCTACCTTTTTGCATGAATTATGCTTGTATATGATCATCAATAGATATCGCTAATGTTTTTCTATACTGAGAATCTAATCTCACCATTTCTTATATTTTCTTCCCCTTTGTTGTGAATAAAAGCTTATGTGGGAAATGTATTAAAGTGTACTATGTTGGAAGATATTTATGGGTGATGTTGAAGATAATTTATGAAATAAGAATATTTTTGTATCTATTGATAAGATAAAAAACCCTTCGTGGTTCTTTGTCATGTATTTCATAAATGTACAGAATATTCATTTTAAATGATTTGATATTTATGTTTTAAGAATATGTTTTACCATATACCATACCCATTTCACTATGAAACACATTTTAAATGAAGAAGAAGAAAATTATATTGATCATGTAGAATTTAATTACTTAATTTGATTCATTTTATTATCTAGAGAATCGAGGATTTATTTAAGACTTGTTGTCACTTTTTGTTCCAAGTGTTAGATTACACATCAAAAATTAAATCTTATATCATGGAAATGTATGCTTATGCATATAAAGTGTAAATAGATTATGGGTTGAAATTTGACATGAAATTGATGTTAAATCAATTTTCTTATTCAAATTAGGAATCGGCAGGTTGTTTTGATGAAATAGGATTAACATCTTTAAGAGTTTCCTCCAATAGTGATAAGTGTGTTTGTTGGCATACTATAGAGATGAGTTATTTGACATTAAGCTATTAAAAAATATTATATTGTTATAAATCTCTCTACAACTCAATAAATATGGATGAATACATTTATGGTTGATATAATTCTACCAATTTTTCATTTTTTTGTTAATAAAAGTTTTATCATTATTTTAAATAAATAAATTTAGAATTCCAAGAGAAACCACACATATATCAATTGTAAATTAATCAAGGAGTTTTTGTAGATAAAACAATTGATGTTGGAATATGTTCCAAAAATTGGTAATTTTTTATATTTGGTTGCTAAAAATTACCTAAAGAATAATTCAAAAATAATAGGTTCATGTAAGGTGTTAAACCTTATTAAATAAGATGATATGGTATGGTGTTATATCCCCTCTCTATATCTTTTTTTGGATAGTGTTTTCAATGAAAAATAATAATGAAAACATAATTCTATATTTCTGTTTATCTCCTTAAATTTTTAATAAACAACTAGAACATTAATAGGGGATATCCATTGATATGTGTTTCTCTTAAGGGAGGAAGAATATATTTCCAGAGGGTTTATAAATGTGGAAGGACATAATATAGGTTGTTTGAACTATTTGAATAGTTCAATAAATTTGTTTCCATTAATTTTATTATCACAAGATTCAATAATATCTATGATATTTTTATTATGTGATAGGGATGTTATATCATTGCTTTTATAGACAACATGTTATAATTATTCAATGTTCATGTTTTCTCCACCGATTTCACTCAATTAAGAGTATAAATATTTAATGGTGATCCATTTATATGTATATTAATATTCATAGTGTTTTATGATCCATGGTAACTATAAAAAATACAGAAGGGGAGTCTATTGATCCTAATCATAAAGTAGTTGTAAAGAAAGGCTATAATGGTGATGTTGTATTTTTTTCTTTCTTTTTGAATTAAAAAAACTCATTTAATTTTTGAAAATCATTGAGATTCTATTAATTTAAATAATGGATTAATATCAATTGATTTTGAGAAATTTTCATTATCAAGTTATAAGTTCTATTGAGATTTATAAAGTGGGATAAATATTGATTTAAAATTCACTAAATTGAAGATAATATTGTTGGTAATTCTAAAATAAATTAGGAATGGTTGATAAAAAGTTAGTCATGAAGTGGATATAGTTTTTTTCATGTATTCAATATAGATTTTTTCATATGATAGATAAAAAGTTGGATATATGGTTGATCAATAGTTTCTAATGAAATTAATCTATAGTTTCTCTAGCAGTTTCTATTAATATTTTCGTCTAGTCATGCAAGACTTTTTTTCATGGTGGCTCTACACATTGAATGATTTATAGAGTTGAAATGATTACTCATGAGTTAAATTATCATAATGTAAAAAAAATTAACCATAGTCTCATGATGAATCATGTATGAAAAGGGATATCTTCATGCTAATTAATCTCATCATTTGTTCAATCATATTGTGGTTTCTTCATAAAATCATTCATATACATGTAATATTTTTGATTAAATTGAAGGTAAACATAAATGTTCTAAATTTTAATGTCTACATATTACTTCACTAGGATGAAATTTTGGGTATATTAAATTGATTAAAACATCATAAATTTAATATAATTATTATACTAGTTGGTTCCGAGTAAGCATATATTCATGCAAAATTATTATCATGATACTATTTTCTATTCTGATTTGGGTAGAAATAATGTTGATGATAAATTAGTATCATGATTATCCATGGTTTCTAAAAAGGATTCATGAACACAGTTCATTCATGTATGCATATATTTAAAATAAAATGTATTCCATATAAATTATTATAGATATACGAGGAAGGAAATGGAAATATAGTTATTATTTCTTGAATACTTGGGTTTTTAAATTAATTGAACATCATAGAATGAAGGAGCAATGGGTTCAACGTTTAAATGAGGTAAAATTCCAATAATAGGATATGGTTACTATTTATAGTTATTAAGTCGATTATGATGTGTATCATCAAGGTTTTTCAAATTAAATGATACTACACTGCGTAATTATTTGAATTTAAATTATCAAAATTAAATTTTCATAGTTGGAAGATCAGTCTAGGGGGAATTAATGAAAGTTTATTATTCAGGGGAATTATGATTTGAATATATTTTTTTTGATAAAAATTAAGTTTCTATTTGGAATTTTGATAAGAAAATAACATGGTGAGTTGGTTATGATGTTCACATCAGGGGTGGAGAGGTTGGTAGTGCAGAAGTAATTACTACAATTATTCATATAGTGTTCATATTCTATTTGGTGAATAATTTAGTTTTTTATGGTGTTGAATGAAGTGATGTCTATATGATTTGAAAAGAAGAAGAATTCATCACATCTGACATCTAGATAATTCTCTAAATGAGGAACACATATCTATTATTACCCAAAAAATTCATTATCATGGTATAGTGTTCCATTATCTTTTATGGGGGATCTTTAAAAGAATATTTCGGATACATGAAAGCTTTAGTTTAAAGGATGTACATTTCACATTATACTCACATTATAAATCTAGTTACTATAGTTCTAATAGAGGAAACCAGATCACAACAAGGAGTATCTTTATAGTGACCCAGTATTCTCATACAAAGATACTAAACATTTTTAGATGAATATAATATAAATTCCAAAAACACACTTTGGAATAATGTAATAGTTTAGTGTTTTTGGAGACTAGGTTCACAATTTTCAATTTTGGTGGGAGATCTTAAATAATTCCTAGACAGATCATAACTTTTATTCATATTCCTTGAAATAAACTACAAATATCATTTCATCAATGCCAATGAAAATGAAACGTAAGAAATGGTGATCTTAGATTCTCAATAAAGGTAATAAAGGGAGATATTTAAGTATAACATGAACATAAGTGTATAAGAACATGAATATAACATTCAAAACCATACCCAACATATTAAATATCATAATATAGAGTCATAGAATAAATATTGGATGTTTATAACACATGAATCATAAAGAAATAAAATTACACAATATGATCTTATAAAATTTTCATATGTCATATAATTTTGTCATACACATAAGAAAAAAATCATCTCTTTACTAGTTCAGGCTCATTCCATTTAATTATTTGGGAACTCCATGGGTGGATACACCTCCTGGGCGGAACACATCAACATTACTAGTGAAAAAAAATTTCACATAGCGTAATGTGTTAAATTCACAAACCATCATAGTGATCTAGGTCACTCCCAGGACCATCATTATAGTGACTCATTCTTAACATACATGGATATTACATAATTTTAGATGAATATTCAGTTCATTAAAAAAATACATGCCTGAGGACCATAATATTTTAGTGTCTTTAGAAACATAGAAACATAATCTTCTATCCTGGTGAATGAACTTCATCCTCTCCCATAAATATCTCCACCTTTAGTAAATCTACCTAAAACTATTCTTTATAAACTAGGGAAATAAAACATAAGAAAGGGGTGAGATCAAATACCCTGTAAGGGTAAATATGGGATATATGTAAACATAAGTATGAGTATAAGGGTATGATAATAAGATCATGAAAATAGAAGATCATACCATGTATATCAAAGATCTTGTACATGAATCATGGAATAAATCATAATAGTTCACTAAGACATGAATCATAAGGAAATAAAAACAAAAGCGTTGAATTCATAACATAATAATAAAACATGGAATTGAGTAAAACACATATAAAAACCCTATGTCAATGCATCCTACTAAGGCATTGTACCATGTTTGGCTTGGGTAAATCACCTATGTGCCTACATCAGAATTGGGATTTCCTCGCATGTACCCTCTTATTTCAGTCTTGGGATGTCCTCTCATTTATCCTACCATTTTTGGACTGGGATATACTCTCGTATAACCTCTTATTTTTGTCTTGGGATGTCCTCTCGTATACCCTCTTATCTCGGGCTTGGAATTTCCTCCTGTAAACCCTTCTATTTTATGCTTAGTATTCTCTCCTATATTCCTTCTTGTTTCAAGCTTGGGATGTTCTCCCATGTACTCTATTGATATCGATTGGTATTTCCTCCCATGTACCCTCTTTTTTGTTCTTGGGATGTCCTCCCTTATATACTCTTGTTTCGGGCTTGGGATGTTATCCCATATACCCTCTGAGCTCATAAAACATTTTCAAATACTGAATTCATTGGAGGGAGATATAGGTCCCACACATCACATTATTAATTTATACATGCATGTGCCACAAAACATTCGTCATGTCAGGACCCATGAAAAGAGATGGGTTTTATAAACATCAAATCATAAAAAATAAATGAAATAGGTATCAATAACATTTCGTTTAATCATAACCTATGTAAAAGAGATATATTTCATAATCATCTCATCGAAGCATAATCGGTGAAAAGAACTAGGTTTCAAAAGTATATAACCCATGAAAGATACAAGATTTCATAAAAATATAAAAAATTGAAGGGAAATGGGTTTCATAAATACCATTATAATAAGAATAAACCAATCATAGATAGAGATGAATGGAACCAAAAAATAATTTCCTAGATGGGAATGAGTAAAATAAATGGATTTCATCTTATATGAAAACTAATTTTGAAATATATTTCAAAAAAATTTCTTGTGGAAAATATTATTTATTCTATGGAAAATGTTTTTTAATTCTTAAAATCATTTTAAAATCATTTTAATTGAAAATAACTTTAAAATATATAAAGAAGACTTTAAATCATTTGAAAAACCATTTACATAAAAACATATAAAATAAGCTTCAAATGATTCTAAAATCATTTTTCATTAAAAATAATTTCAAATCTTTTAAATAAATATTGAAATTTTTTTGAAAATTATTTCTTTGAAAATTATTTTAAAACTTATAAATAAAGCTTGAAAATTATTTGAAAACCATTTCATTGAAAATAATTTCAGTACTTATAAATAAATCTTGAAAACTCTTTGAAAACCATTTCTTTAAAAATACCTGTAAATATTATAATCAAATCATGAAATAGTTTTGAAAAAAATTTATTTGAAAAAACATTGAGAACTTATAAAGAAAGCATGAATGTTTTTGAAAAATAGGTTTACATTGAATCATTTTGAAAAAGCTGTAAAATGTTTTGAAAACCATTTAATTGCAAATATATTGAAATATTATAGATATGGGGTGAAAACTTTTGAAAACAATTTCCATGAAAACTTATAAAAAATCTTGAAAAATTTTTGAAAACTATTTTACTTGGAAATTATATTTAAAAAACATTTTTATAAAAATTAACCTTTTAAAAAATGAAAATGAAGCATCAAAGAAATGTTGGAGGGTGAATATGTACGTGCTATATGTAATTAAAAGAACATTCTTATTATATGGTAGAAAGGTTATAAAAATAACTTATTCATAAAGTGAAAATAATATTCATTTGAATATATTTGAAAAAGATAAAAAAGGGTAAAAATTTATTTTAATTATTTTAGGAGAGTGGTACAATATTCTTGGAAAGCCTTTTTAGAAAACATAGATTTCTGACTAAAGGGATGGTAAAGTCATGTTTTCCTAAAAACACTTTCATTACAATATTATATAGCATGGGGTAGAAAAATGGTACCAAATAATGAAAAAATCATCAATAACTATAGTTCATTAAAATTCATTAATGTTCTTCAGATATGGATTATAAGATTTCAGAAAAGAATCATAATCATTAACTATATCGAAAAATCGATGAGATTGTTCCAGTAAACTCATATCACTTGGTAACATGGAACAATAATATCCATTTAATTGAATGAAATTAAATGAACTTTGGAATATAATAAATGTAAGGATATTCATGATATTAATGTATAAACACATCAAAACGAATTTAGGTGTACAAAAAACATGATTCTCAAAGTAGGCAAATTGAGAGAAAGTTCTTTTACTGATTCGGTATCTTTTGAAACATAAAACCCCTGAAATAAAGGACACATAATGGATATGTAAATTCCCATAAATTTAACTATAAGAACCATTTATTAAATCCATGGGAAGTATTCACACCACACAAAAGCAATGGGTGGTGAATAAAGCATGTATCTCACGGAAATAAAAAGTGAGATGAAATCCCCTTACCTTGTGTTCTGACTCTCGTTGCACTCTTCCAAACCTCTTGTATATTACATACAAATTTGTTATAAATATTTTAAAGAACCATATTATTATATATAATACCATATATGGAATGATAATGACTTTATATAACCCTCTTTTTAGAAATTTCATGTTACGGTTACACTTTGGGTAATATTTTCTTTCTTTTTCTCTTTTGTCTTAATTTGTTATATCATTGGTCCATATACTTATATAATGATATAAAAAAGGTAAAACCTAATATAAATATCATTCATATTAATTATATAAATATTATAATATTCTCTAGAATATATATTCATGAGATTGGATACACCATTCATGGAAACGGTAAGTCGTACGTATGCATGAACGTGGTTTCCATTTTTATTGTTGTATTGAAAGAATGAAATAAAATTAAATATAAGTGTGTGTGTGTGTGTGTGTGTATAATATCATTAAATTATAACTATAATCAGATATATATCATATATTTTTACTAAGACCATCCTTAATACATTCCATGTTGTTTGAGAATGAATCACATCGCTTTGAGGGGGCGGTAGTCCACACTTCCTCAAACAAGATCATCGAATTAACATCAAATGAAAAGTAAAAAATGTATTTGTTGTAAAATAGAATACATAAACTTAATGACATAATAAATATTATATATAACATATAAAAAATAGTTTTCATCTTACTTTCCACCATGAAAGGTGGTAAATTAAAAAAATAAACAATCATCGTTTCATGAGGCAGTAGATCGTCGTACACATAAATAGTATGCTCATTCCCCATTAGATGGAGTTGTGTGTAAATTTAGGTGGAAAAATTATCATAAAATAATCCCTGTATATTTAGGATACTGGTATTTTTATACAATAATGTGAAAATAAATGTTTAGGGGGTAGTGAAATAATATAAAAGAAAGGATATGAGAGAAGACGTTAAATTTAAATCGGGTAACACTGTTTGGATTGTGCAAAAAAGGATTCCAAATATTTCCAAATTCCCAAGGGAAGGATTATATTAGTATGGGAGTATTTATAAGTATTTTATTAGGTATTAATTTTCCATGAATAATAGTTTTTATAGGTTTGAGTAAGTGGCATAGGAGGTGGCCTTTTATAGGGAACAAAAAGGACTCACTTGGAATTTTTGAATAAAAGTTAGGTGCACACATGTTCTTTCCTAAAAAATGTCATACTAAACCAAAATAAATCAATAATGTAAGGTTTAAGGTCAAATAATTTCCATCAAATGAGTTTTCAAAAAGTTTCTAGGTAATATGGACTCTAAGATTAAGGCCTAGTCCTTAATTTAGCTTAATTTGATTTTAATCATTGTGATTAATTTTAATCACTTTTACTAATCATTTTAGTCAAAAAATAATTTGATACTTTTATAATATAAATATTATAATAATTAAAATGGTGTCTGTTGGTTTTTCAAAAGTCAATTCACATAATTGGAAAAAATAAAATTAATGCTAATCTCGCAGATGGGACAAAATAACGAGTTGTTTAAGTAGAAAATTGTTCAAATGTTTTTAAAGTTTCATATTCATTTACAAAGTGAAATTAATTTTCATGAACTAAATTTTTTTAATATATTTATAATTAAGTTTATGTTACTTTAAAACAAATTTATAATATATTTCAATATTAATAATTTTTTAATCAAATAGGCAGTTTTTTTCTAAAATGCAGTACTTTTTACTATTCATTGAAAAATGGTGTTTCTTAGAAAAATACAAAAAATTCACCCAGAGATAATTTCTTCATTATGAATTAAAAAATTAATTTTATTTTATCAAATTATTACTATAAATTTTTCTAAAATTAACTTCATTATTTTTCATGGAATAACATTAAAAGCGGTTCATTCGAGAAAACGGTATTTTTAAACATAAAAAGAGATTACCAAAAATCATATTATTCATTATCAATATGTTATTTTTTTAAAAAAAAATTATAAAAAATATTTCAAAAGTATTGATTACTATTCCTATAAATATTATTAATGGTTATTTTTTAATTATCTCATTTAAATAATTATATAAAAAAGATGTTTTGTAGAAACTCAGTGTTGTGTTCATCGTATACCAAGTCATTGTTGTGTGTATTGTATGCCACATCAGTGTTGTGTGAAATGTACACCAAGTCAATGATATGTGAAAGGAATGTTTAACTTAGTTCATTTCAATACATAAATGAATATTTAATTTATTAGGCTAAAACAGCTTTGTGGCCACAAAAATATTGCCTTTTATACCCAATCAGTTTTCATATTTATTTATAATTAATTCGTAACATATGAATTAATATTATTTTATATAAACCATATATTTTTATAAATTAATTAATAATATTCATAACCTCGAGTTTGACGGAAATTTTTTATCTTATTATATTAAATAATGATATTTTAATAGTATATTATTGTTCGGTAATCCACGGTTACGCATGTTATGCTAGTAATCAAGGAAAGTCATTGGTGTGCATAACTCAAGATAACGTTAGTGTTCCAAGGAAATAAAGGAACATTTTATATTGTATGTAGTACATTATTGACTTATTTTTTTATATAATTCAATTCCAACATAGTTCTTCAATATAAAATATATTATCCTTAGTGTTGCACGAAATGAAATATGTCAAAACTGATAAATTGATTCAAAAAATTAATTCACAAAATCTCGGGATATTACATTCAACCACCTTAAAATGAATTTCTCCCTTGAAATTTATCTGTGTTATCGATGGTTTAATACTTGAATGTTTCATTCATAGAAACCCACATTGAAAAAATAAATAATAAAACATCCCCTAAAAAGGAATATTCAGAACCATTACGTTTACCTAAAGTAACTCGTAACTAGATTCACACATATGAGAACATAAGTGGGAAGCAAAAACATGTTCATGGAAGAGAAATCATAACATCATGTTCTGATGGAGAGTGATAAATAAAAATGATAGGAAAAATTTAACAACCTCAAATCCATAAATCAATGATGACCTAAGGGGGAATCAGATTCATCTGAAACATAGCTATAGGACAAAATTTTTGGTTTCATGATCCTTTTTAAGAATGTTGAATAATTTTAATGAAAATATATACTTCCATGATTTTAGTAAAATGTCATCATTTTTTATTTATTGATACACTTCACATTTTTCTATAAAAAGGGAATTTTACTTTTTCATTCTCTATGTACTAACAGATCCTAAGATCCTGATATTTCATCCAATTTATCATCCTTTATCACTAACATAAAGTAGTTTGAATAGGATATCCAATATTCATAAGTCCTCATGTGGTGAGATAATACATTAATCTCAAAAAAATTAATTGAATATTGACTTAAACATTCCATAAATGGTTAACCTTATAACCCTTCTGAAAGTTGAAAATTCTATGCTTTAGAAATAATTTCATGAAATTGGATTATTACTGATCCCCTATATATCACAAAGTAACTCTTGGTTGTCACATTCAAAACATTTGAATAATATCATCATATATTCTCTTTGAACGATGTAATAACCTTAATTACCATAAATCCTTTTCTAAAAAATGAATTCTCCATTATTTCAATGATTAGTAGATATGTTCTTTAAATCCAAGAAGTTGTAAACTTCATCCTTGATGGAAAAAAACTTTTTCTAAAATAAACTCTGGGGTAATATGTACCATTTAATTTACTTATTCATATCCTTTATATAATTATATAATCATCATTATCTTATATTCATGCATTAATTATGGGTTACCTTCCCTTAATCAAAATATCACATTTCCATGAAATCACATTTCCTTGTCTTCATCACTATTCAACATTTCCTTTTCAATCCTTAATGAAAACATATACAAAAAATAATCATATAATTAATGATTCATATAACATAATATTTTAATTCCAAAACATAAATAATTTATTCATCCAACTTTATTCTTAAACCACTAATTTGTCTTCGTCAACTTATTCCTTAATTTCACCTTCCATGAATATTAAATATTAATCATGTTTTAAGGTTCCCCATCCTCAATCCTATCATTCTTCTTGTGATTAGCGTAAAAAATACTGGAAGAGATTCACATAACTTTCACATTTTATTTTCGGTCTCTATATCATCATAGATATGACAAATACTCACACCACCTTCTTTATTCTCTTTAAGAGATTTCAAATTGGGAAATCAATTCTCATAATTCCCATAATTTTCACATTTAAAACATTCAATGTTAACCATTATCCTTTCAATTCTCACCACTGACTAATATAAAAAAGAATAGTGTGAGAAACATTTATCATTATGTGATACCAAATAATCATGAAAAAGTAAGAATATGGTGCCTATATTATAGCACATACTTCTTTAATCTGTGACACATTAAGTGTATCCAATGTTATTAATAATAATACTATATTTAAATCCTTCATAATGGTTTACAAATAGCTTTTGAATTCCCAAATAATATCCATCGGTAATGTCAAACCACGTGTAAATCAAGGCCCATTGATGTGTACCATATTTCTTAGAGTTAGGCTTGGAACATTTTTTCAGAGTTGTTAACCATAGGTACATATTTTTCCGATCCACATCAGCTTATAGTATTTGGACATGGATGTATTTCTATGAAACCACCCACTCTATCATTTATAAAAAATCAAGGACATTTTCCTAAATGTTGACTCATTTTTATACTTTTCCTTAGAGACATTTTTATATATATCCTTATAAATATACCTAGGGATATCTTTAACATTTTCTCATCCTAGTTTCCAATGGATGAATATACCATTATTTTTTATTCCAACTATAATGACCCAGGATTAACGTACAAGGATATTAAATCATTTTAAATGAACATTCAGTACATTATAAAAAATCATGTCTGAGGACCATAATACATTATTTTATTTAGAATCATGGAAAAAAAGTATTCAATCCTAGTAAAAGATCTTCAACATCTACCATAATTGTCTCTTCCTTTAGTAATTCATCCTAAAACCTTTCTTCATAACCTAGGGAAAGGAAACATAAAAATGGGGAGAGCTCAAATGCTCAGTAAGGGTAAATAAGGGAGATATTTAACCATAATTATGAGTATAAGTGTATGAGAACATGATCCTGAAAATGGATGATCAAACCCCATATATAAAATATCATATACATGAATCATTGCATAAGGAATTACAGTTCCATAAGACATGAATCATAAGGAAATAAAGAAAATAATTCCTGAAAGCATAACATCAGAATAAAACATGGAATTGAGGCAAAAACATTCAAAACCCCTATGTCAATGCGGCATACCAAGGCCTTTGTAAGATGTAAGAATTGTGTTAATCACCCATATACCTACTTCAGGATTGGGATATCATTATGTGTTCTCTCTTTTTTCAGGATTGGGATGTCCTCTTATGTACCTTCTTGTTTCATGATTGTGATTTCCTCCTGTATACCCTCTTGTTTGGGTCTTGGTATGTCATCTTGTATACTCTCTTGTTTCGGTCATGGGATTTCATCATGTATTCCCTCTTTTTTCAGTCTTGGTATTTCCTCCCATATACCTTCTTGTTTTAGGCTTGTTATGTTCTCTTGTGTAACCTCTTGTTTCGTTCTTGGGATGCTCTCCCATGAAACCTCTTGTTTCTGGGATGGGATTTCCTCTTATATAAAATCTTGTTTCAGGCATGGGATGTTCTCAAGTGTACTCTATGAGATCATAAAATATTTATGATTACCCAATTCATTAGAGGTAGATATAGGTCCCACCCATCACATAATTAAATCATACATTTTTTGTACCACAAAAAATTTATAATGTAATGACCCATGAAAGTAGATGGGTTCTATAAACATCAAATCATAACCCATGAAATGAAATGGGTATCCATAACATTTTATCACATCATAACCTATAGAAATGTTATATATTTCAAAATCATCTCATCAAAGTACTACCCATGAAAAGAAGTGGGTTTCAAAAAATATAACCCATAAAAGAGAAATAGATTTCTTGAACATATAACTGATGGAAGTGAAATGGGTTTCATAAATACCATGACATTAATAATAACCAATTTATGTAAAGGACATTAATATACCCCTAATATCATTTCCTATAAGGGAGTGAGTAACATAAATGGTTGTCATATTAGATGGAAAATAATTTTGAAATATATTTAAAAAAAATTCTTCAGCATAATATCATTTCTTCTATGAAAAATGATTTTTAATATATAAAACAATTTTAAAATCATTATCATATAAATTAACTTTAAAACTTCTAAAGAAGACATGAAATCATTTTAAAACCTTTTTCATTAAAAAGTTATAAAATAAGGTTCAAAACTTTTTTGAAACAATTTTCATTAAAAAGATTTAAAATATTATAAAGAATGATTGAAGACGTTTTGAAAACCATTTCTTTGAAAATAATTTGAAAAAATATAAATAAATATTGAAAACATTTTTAAAACCATTTCTTTGAAAATACTTTGAAAACTTTTAAATAAAGCCTGAAATCGTTTTGAAAACCATTTCTTAGAAAATAAGTTCAAAAGTAATAAATAATTATTGAAAATGTATTGAAAAACATTTCATTAAAAGTAATTTTAAAACATATAAAGAAATCATTAAATGATTTTAAAACCTTTTTACATAAAAACAACTGAAAGAATCTTTAAAAAAAATTAAACCATTTCTTTAAAAATTCTTTGAAAGCTTGTAAATAAGGATTGAAAATATTTTTAAAACAATCTTCCTTGAAAATTTATAAAAGAAGACTAAAAAAAATTTGAAAGAAATTTTATATGGTAATTACATTTCAAAAACATTTTTTTAAAAATTAACTATTTTTAAATGCAAAGGAAGCTCTAAAGAAATGTTGGCGGGTGAATACTAACATGTCATACGAGGTTGAAAGAACATTCCTTTTCTATGGTAAAAAGGATAAAAACATATATTATTCATAAAGGTACAAGAATATTACTTTTAAGATATAGGTAAAATAAAAAAATGGGTAAAAATTTATTTTAAATACTGTAGGGGGGTGGTATATTATTCTTGAAAATCCTTTTTAGAAAACCTAGATTTTCGAATGAAGGGAGGTAAAGTCTGGAATTCCTAAAAACAATATATTAAATATATTATTCTAAAAGGTGTAGAAAAATGTTACCAACACATGAATATATTATTAATAACCATTGGAGAAGATAATTCATGAATGTTTTTGAGAGATAGTTTATATGATTTCATCAAAGAAGAATAATAACTAAAAATATCCCAAAATTTATGTGATTGTTTCAGTAATATATTATCACATGGTAACATGGATCATACTATCCAAGTGATAGTATGAAATTACATGAATCTTGGAATATCAATAAAGGAATAATATTCATGATATGGATTTATATACACCTGAAAATGAATTTAGGGGCATAAAAAACATCTGTATCAAAGAATCCAAATTGATAAACTAATATTTTACAGATTTAGTATCTTTTGAGACATAAACCCCCTAAAATAAATTTCATATAATGGATATTTAAATATCCATAAATTTTAATATAATAATAATTTATTACATCCATAAAAATTATACTAACTAGACAAAAATAATGGGTGTTTAATAAAACGTGTATCTCATGGAAATAAAAAGGGAGATTAAATCCCCTTACCCTACGACTTGACTCTCATCATACGCATTCAAGACACCGGTATAATAAATATAAATTTATTATTCATATTTTATAGAACAATATTATTATATTGAATACCATATATGCATTTATTTTGTGTTTATATTACCCTCTTGTTAGCAATTTCATGTTATGGTTATGCTTCAGGTAATATTTTCTTTTTTTCACCTATGTCTTAATTTGTTATATATTTGGTCCTTATACTTATATCATTATTTCTAGAATATAAAACATGATATAAAAATCATTCAAATTCATTATATTAGTATGATAATGATTTTCATAATATATATGTACAAAATGGAATACAATGTTCATGGAGACTGTAAGTCATACATATACATGAACGTTGTTTCCATTTTTATTGTCATATTGATAGAAATAAATAAAATTACATATAACTATATATGCATACAATGAAATTATATTATCATTATAATGTTATATGTATCATACAATTTCACTAATCTCATCCTAAATACATTCCATATAGCATGTTAAAAAATCATATTGCTTTGAGGGGGCGGTAGTCCACACTTCTTCATACAGGATTATCATATTATCACCAAATGAAAATTAAAAAGGTATTTTTTGTAAAAAATAATAAAAAAGGTAAAATAAATAATAAATATTATATATAAAAAATAATAACAGTTTTTCTATCATAATGGCCACCATGATAGGTGGTAAAGGAAAAATGAATGATCATTTTTCTATGAGGCAGTAGTTCATCATACACAGAAACATTATGTTCATTATCCATTAGATGGAGGTGTGTGTAGCTGTAGGTTTAAACCTTAGAAAAAAATACCAATATGTTTATAATACTATAGTTTTTTTCAATCATGGAAAAAATAAAGAGGAGGGGGGTGAAAGTTAATAAAATAAAGAACTTGAGAGAAGACATTACCTCTAAATTGGGTAACTCCTTTTGGATTGTTCTAAAAGGCTTCCTTTGATTTCCTTACACACAAGGGAAGGATTCTAGTATGAAGGGAGTATTTATGGTAATTGGATTGGTCATGGATTATTTTAACATAGGAGGTTTGAGAAGTGTGAGGAAGTGGGAGAGGTAGAGGCCTTTTATAGGAAAGGAATAGGATCCACTTGGAATTTCTGAAAACCAGTCAGGTGTACACATATTCATACCTAATAGATTTCATACCTATAAGGACCCAGCCTTAAACATTACTAAATCTTGAGTTATTTAAAGAATTCACATTGAGGATATTTTCAGGTTTAGAGTATTAGATAATTAGGCCATAATAATTACATTACATTTCAAAAATTACAAATTAGACAGTTCTACTCGGTTTCCATTTTTTCATAAAAAAAACTCTTAAAAATGTAACATGTCTAGTTCCATGTTTTAGACATATTGACTTTTCATTGATCCAAACCTTGACAACATTAATCTTTATGTCCGGTGAAAAACATTTAAAAAACTTGGGATGAGAAAAAAAATCTCAGCAAGGGTTATAAAAAAAATAAACAAAACATTACCCCATAAATAAATACAAATCAATGAAACCATAATTTTTAATTGTAACATACCTCATTAAATCATATGATTTATGAATAACACACAGAAATCATAAATCATAAAGGTATCATGTTGAACCCATGTCATACTTACATAGTAGCTATCACAGCTACGTAGGGAGTTACATTGTAATACCCATCATAGTGTATTCCCTAAATCCTTTAGGAAAAACATTATCGTTTACCTTCGTCGGGTTACCCAATGCATTGGAGATCTATCTCGGGCTCACCCGCCCTAGGTTTATCACGGAACCACCCGTACACGTAAAAAAGTCCCAATAACCATAACATATTCATAACACATAAAATAAAAATAAAGGAAGGATAAAATTTCCACATTTCAATCACAATATATCATTTCAAGATATTAACATATTCAATGATTTATCAAACCATTTTCAAAACCATTTAAAAAATTTAATACAGATATTTTTTAATCAAAGTTTTTCATAAAACTTAGAAGATTTTAAAGGAATTAACATTTTAAAAAATTAATGTTCATATAAATAAATCCTTAAAACCATTTTTAAAACATGGACTTAAATGAAAAATATTTATAATAATAAATTTTCATAACATTTAAAATGATATTTTAGTTAAAGAGTTCCTAACAAAATGAGAGACTCTTGAATACAAATAATTGAGGAATAACATTAATCAAAGCTTATAATATCATTAGAATAGAGATATTCATGATATAATACATCAATGGGTAGTATATACATCATATAAAAGTGAATTGGTGTATTACAACAAATAAGTTTCAATGTAATGTAAATTGAGACAAATTCCCTTACAAAGATCATATCCTTAGATTAAGGACAAATAAATGACATAATTATGTGTGAAAAATCAGAATTCACTCAATATAAGTGAATATTAAGTGTAATACAATCAGATTTCATTCACACATATTCATACCATGACATAATCAAGTAGTATAAGTTTAACCCAATGAATTGAAATTGGGTTAAGAAGTTCTCTTACAGAAATTCGATAGCCTAACGACGTCACTTTAAAATTCAGAAAATGAGGTGATGAGATAAAAAAGGTTATATCATCACTTTGACATAAAATTTACATCAATAAGGATATAGAATAAAATATCCTGACATAAGAAAATGGAAATTAAAAGACCTAAAATAAGCCTTTGATTAGAAAAGGAGAGTAAAAGGTTCCCCTACTGATTTGGTAATGTACGAAACATACAACACATGAAAGAAGGATCATACAATAAAGATTTAAATACCCATAAATTAAATTATATTATAGAAATAATACAATAATGGGCATTACTTACACCACACAGAATAAAATAGTGTCAAATATAGCATGAATCTCACGGGAATGAAAAGTTTGATAAAAACCCCTAACCATGTTTTAATCAATCGAGTCGGATGACCAAAAGTTAATAACCACCAAATTAATCACATAATATCATGAATATAAATATAATCATGATAATATATATCAAATTTAAGTTCACAATACACCACTTGTAATAAATAAGTGGCAGACAATGGAAATATCACAGAATTAAAAGTGAGATAAGAGACCCCTTACCTCGTGTTCGTCTTGACCCGTTCATTCATTAATCTCATGAATAATAAAATAAAGTTAATTTATACTTTCTTAATAACCATTCTCTAGTTTATTATTCCTTTTATATCAATTATTACCATGTTATAAAAATTATTTAACCATTTAAGATAATAATGTTTGTTTTGTCGATATTTGGTACTTGAGTCAAAAATGAACTTCTTATAATTACAAGTTGTTCATGTGGTCAAAATTTCATTATCATAAGAATTATATTCATGATTTATATATCATATATATCATATATATCTGGTATATATATGTATTTATAACATTACACAACATTTGAAGATAAGAAATGAAATGCACCATTCACAGAGACGGTAAGTCGAACGTACGCATGAACGCTACTTTCATTTCTATTATGTATTTTAATGGAATGAAAACACAGTGATACATATTTATATTATAATTCCAGTATAATTTTATATATAATTTCATTAACTATATCCTTTATACATCCCATGTATGGTATGAACGAGTCATATCACTTTGAGGGGGCGGTAATCCGCACTTCCTCAAGTGAAATGATCACATTTACCCATTATGGAAACCATAAAGGTATGATATAAATGGGAAATAAAGATGCATATAAACAATATAAATATAATATATATATCACATATAAATACAGTTCCATCATAATGTATACCAAAAAAGGTGGTAGGAGATAATTCAACAATCATCATTTCTGGAGGTAGTAGTTCGCCATCCACAGAAACAGTATATTCCTTACCCATTAGATGTAGGTGCGTGTAAGTGTAGTTCGAATACTTCCCATAAAAACAACATATTATATTTAGGATACTGTTTTTGTTATAAAATAAAGGAATAAAAAGAGTTTAGGGGGTGGAGAAGTAAAATATAAGAAAATAACTTAAGAGAAGATGCTACCTTTAAATTGGGTAACTCCCTTTGGTTTGAACCAAAAGGATTACTTGAAGTGTCTTATGCTTAAGGTAAGGCTTCTAAGAGGAATATAGGTATGTAGTGAGTGTATTTAGATAGATTTTGGACGAGCCATGGGGCTTGAGAAGTGTGAGAAATGGGTTAGAATTGGTGTCCTTTTATAAGGGGAAGGAGGGGCTCTTTAGGAAAGTTTGAAAATATTATTTTATTATAAACTAATATTCTATTTCATAAAATTTAAAACTTATGAAAGTTAAAGATAATATGAATCATGTTAGAAATAATAAAATATAATAATAATTGGATATGTTTTAGATATGTTTTTAATATTTATAATATTATTTATTTAAAGCATTCATTAATGAGGTAAACACTTCATCATTATCATGTCATAAATAATTTTATTTATTTGATGTCTAAAAATTATAAAAAAATATATCATGATGTAGGAAATCGTTTTACCTTTAAAATTAATATTTATGGTTCAAATGATAACTTATATAACCCCATGTAAAAATTTATTTACTAAAAGATATTTTTTTATGTCATTTTTGTCTTTACTTTAAGTTAATTAAAATAAAGTGTCATTATCACTCTCAAGTGGCTCCATGGGGTCCCAAAATCTACCCAAGTATGCCAATGGTCGGATATGTATCAACCAATAGTATTTGGACAAGTGTATGTATAATTTAATATTATTATAAAATTATTTTTTTACCCTTATTTTACAGATTAACCCTTTAACCATGGTAAATAAAATATTTACTGAAGTAAATATTTAAAATTTCTAAAATTAAAATTTATCTATTTATACAATTTAGACCTCTTAAGTGAAAATATGGTATATTTTTTTTCAAATTAAAAACACAGAAGTGGCATAAATTAATTTAAAATTAATTTCCATTGTAAAAAAAAGTGTGTTTTTATGAAATAATAACTATCAAAATATTGACAATTGTTTATGTCCAATTTCAATGTAAAATTACTTCAAATGCCCAAAATTTGATTAAATAGTAAGAAAATATTCTAATTACACTTTAAGACAAATTTAAAAGATAATCTATCCATATAAATAAATTACATTAAAAGCCATTTTTGAATTAAAATACAGTATTTTTCACTATTCATTAAAAAATAAACATTATCAGAAAAATACAAACAATTTACCAAAAGTAAATTTTTATGTTTATATTCTAAAGAAGGATTTTATTTTGTCAAATATAACATATAAAAGTGACATAAACTAGATTTAAAAATGGTTTTCCATCAAATGGTGGTAAATCAACCTTTTAAAGAATATTAGATTATTCGTGCTTAAAATTGGATTCATTTACATTTTAAGCCACAAACTTTTATTGTATGAATTTAAAAACATTTAAAAAACATATATAATCATATTTTCGTTAGTTCTATTCATTCTCGCCAACATAATGTCTAGGCGTTAACTACCATTTAAAATAATAATATTATTTTATTATTTTATTTTTCAGTATAACTCCACATTGTGTGAAATATAATATTTCAAAGAAACTCGTTGTTGCGTATCCGGTACACCATCGAACATAGCATCCCCTTCAGAGTAAAATTAATATTTAATTCACAAATTTTAATAAATATTAAAATGACATTTTCTTTATTTACCTGGGATGTTATAATACCAAACCAACCTAAATAAACAAAGGTTTTGAATCCAAAAAGAGGATAGAAAAGTTGTTTTGGATAAGTTTTTATTTCATTTGGGCCTATAAGATTGAGGTTTAGTCCTTAATTAAATTTAATTTCACCTTAATTGTTTTGATTAGTTTTAATCACTTTTACAAAAATTTTTGGTATAAAATTGAGGTGATCTTATTAGAATATAAATATTATGATGATTAAAATGGTTTATGTCATTTTCTCTAAATTAAATTCAACGAATTGATAAAATTAATATCAATGTTAATCCTAGATACGGGATGAAATTATGAGTTTTTAAAGTGGAAAATTGTTCAAATGCATGTTAAAGTTTTACATTCAATTTCAAATTAATATTGATTATAATGAACTAAATTTTGTTAATATATTTATAATATATATAGTATGACCTTAAAACAAATTTAAAATATAATTTAATATTAATTATTATTTAAAAAAATATGTTGTTTTTAACAAAAATGTAGTAGTTTTCACTATTTATCAAAAAATGATGTTTCTCAGAAAAATCCCAAAAATTCACCCTAGGATAATTTCGACATTATGAATTCAAAATGATGTTTATTTTAAAAAATTAAAATTCTAAATTTGTCTAAAATTAATTTTATTATTTTTTATAGAATAACATTAAAATATGTTCATTCAAGAAAACGGTATTTTTAAACATTAAAGTAGTTTACCAAAAATCATATCTCTCATTATCTATATGATTTGTTAATATAAAACAATTATAAACAATATTAGAAAAGTAGGTATTACTATTCCTATAATTATGTTTAATTTATAGTTTATAATTGCATCATTTAAATAATTATATAAAAAAATTTTTTGTAGAAACTTATTGTTGTTTGCATCAAACGCCAAGTCAGTGTTGAGTGTAACACATGCCAATTCGTTGTTGTGTGTACTTTATGCCAAAACGGTTCCATGTAAAAGGAATGATTAAATTAGTTCATTTCAAGAGATAATTGAAAATTTAATTTATTAGTGTAAAACTGCTTTGTGACCAAAATAATATTTCCTTTTATATTTAATTGGTTTTCATATTCATTTATAATAAATTAGTAAACTATAAATTCATATTATTTTTTGTAAACCATATATTTTCAGAAATCAGTTAATACTATTTATTACCTATAATTTAACATCATGGTTTTTTCTTGTTATATTAAATAATCATATTTTAATAATATATTATTGTTTGGTAAACCACGGTCTTGGGTGTTACGCAAGTCATCAGGGAATGTCATTGTTGTTGTATAACGTAAGCTAACCTCGGTGATCTGTGTAGAGAAATCCAATTTTTATATTACATGTATTGAATGATTAACTTGGTGTTTCATATAACTTAAGATAAACATAGTGCTTTAATATAAGATATATTGTCTTTAGTGTTTTATTAAATGAATAATATCAAAAATGGTAAATTTATTAGAAAAAAATAGATAACAAACTCTCATTGTGTTACAATCATATAGGAAAAATTCCCTTACTAAGCTGGGGTTAGTCGCTATTTTATTTATGTTTATCTATTGAGATATAAATCTTTAACCAATATTTTGGAGGTAGATATAATCCCCACTTGTCTTTGGATATAACATGACATTGTCCTCAATTATAACATAACCACAATATTTGGTTGTAACATAACCACCAAAACATAATGAAAATTATACATTTTTGTGACCTAATATCATAAGACATTCATCCTATCAGAAAAAATGAAATGATATGGTTTTCATAAATAGTTCATTATAACACAACCTAGGAAAATGAAAGATGTCTCAAAATCACATATTCATTTAATCAATACATAACCCATGGAATGTGAATCGGGATTCATAATAATTATATCAGGTTATAACCTTTGAAAGAGAAACTAGTTTCATAACCATCTTTTAATCATAAACATATACCATTTAGAGATAAAAATAGTAATGTTATACTTCTTTTATATCCCAAGTAAAGAATAAGAAACATCAAAAAATGAAATCCTAGATGGGAAATTATTTTAAATGATTGCACGGAAAAATTCTTGAGGAAAAGAATCAGTCAACTATGAAAAAATATTTTTTATAACATAAAACATTTTCTAAATATTTTTATCTAAAAATAAACATATAAACATGTATAGTAATATTCAAAAATAATTTAAAATTTTTATTAAGAAAAATGTCCTTTTCAGGATAAAGGCACTATTTGAAACATAAAAATATTGAAAATAAATTTCATTGAATATATTATATAAAAAATATAACTAAATATTCAATTAAAATAATTGTCATTGTGGTCGGAAATTCCATTCGTGATGTACACGTTAAAAATATTCCTTTAAATTTTTTGGTAGAAGAAAAATTGAAATTATTGGGAAAATAACAAGAATACTTCATTAAAAAAATTATAAAATTCATAAATTTGTAAATATTTATTTAATAAACCACTTTAATTATGTTAAAAACATTTTTAGACACATTTTTAGACAACATGGGTTCAGAAGAGAATGAATTTCAAACCAAAGAGAGAATTTATTTCAGATTTTCTTAAAAACATTCTATCAACAATTTTAAGCAAAAAAGTGTGGAAATTGTAATATTACCTAAAAATATAATAAATGTACATTTAATAATAAATTTATAGAGAGATATACCTTAATATTTCATCATTGGACAATAATCATAAGAAATCATTTTGAACGATGAGATTGTAGCATAAAACTCTTAATATATTGCTAACATTGAATCATAATCCCCATGAAATAGTAAAATTAAATGAAACATATAATATCATTAAAATAATAATATTAATCACATAAAATTCCAAATACGTTTCATATGCACCTCATAGAATAAGACAGTTTCATAATTTAAGATAAGTCTCAAAGAAGGAAAATTGATACAAAAATCATTTACCACATTCATATCTTTTGAAACGTAAGCCGCCTGAAAAAGAGATCACAGAATTTATATATAAATCAAAATAATTTTAATTATATTAATCTTAAAATAAATCCATGGTCATTATATACATCCCATATCAATATAAGATGTGAATGTGGTGTAAATATCATAGAAATAAAAGTGAGATGAGAAACCCCTTATCGTAAGTCTCTCCTTCCTTTGAAAATGTTAAAAAATATCATGTAATAAATATATGTTTACTATAAATCTATTATAAAAACATATATATGAATATCTTTCCATATATTATTTAAGTATGACTATTTATTCTATGTTTCTTAACATTACAAGTTAAATTCATGTTTTGGTTAATAACTACTTTTTCATTTGTATATTAATTTGGCATTTTTTGTTCTTAATACATTTATGATGGTTAAATCATATTAAGAATGTTAACCATGATATAAGTATCATATATATTAATTTTATATTTACTTATAGTTATCCATAAAAGTTATATATAGAAAATAAACTACCACATTCATGGAGACGGTAGGTCATACGTACGGATGAACATTTTTTCATTTTCTCAAAAGAATAAAATAATAAGAGTTAAATAATATATTATTATTGTAGAATATTTTTTATTTCATATATATCACATATTTTCATTAAACCTATCCATACTTTGTTCTATGTAAATCGTGAAAGAATCGCATCGCTTCACGAAATGGTAGTCTGCCATACACAATATCGACATTTTAATACTCCCAAAAAATAAAATGTACGACGGTCTGTGTGATATAATAATACTAAAAGTATAATAATATCATTAATATCATATATAAATTATAAATCCATCATTAGGTCCATCCTTGATAGGTTTCAATGGATAAACAACAGACATCTGTTTGAGAAGCAGCAGTCTGTCATACACATGAATGATGATTTAATAACCCATTTGATGGAAGTGGATATGGTTGTAAGTATTTCCATTAATATAAAAACATATTATTATAAGTAATATAATTTTTTTTAGTATATCATCATTTTTTAATAGTAATTGAAGGATTTTTATGGAGAAATACAAGAAAATTATTGTTGATGAACATTATCTCTTCTTCGGGTATCCATCATAGGTTAACCCCAAAAAGACCTCATATGATAAATTTTTATAAATATAAGGATTATATGATGAGGGTATTTATTTTGAGAGGTTATTTTGGTATGTATATTCTAAATGAAAAAGTTTTTACGGTGTGCAGAGTAGAATAAGGGGGTGTCCTTTTATAAGTGATGTTAGTAACACACATGAAATGTTTTTAAAATAAAAAAGGTGTACCAACATTCTTTCCATGAAAAATGGATCAAAATTAACTATTATAGATCAAAAATAGATAATGTATAAATATTATAAGAAAAAGAAATTTAGATATACTTTATTTTTTCCTTTATCCTTTTAGATTAACCCCAGTAAACCCATTTTTTTCTTAACTGTGGTAAATAAATTTTACTATTATCCTTATTAATTTTGGTAAAAAATTAATTTTACATTATTATATAATATAAATTATTTTTATTCAAAATATAAAATCTATTTTCCAAAATTCCATTTAAATAAGTAGAACATTTTAATTTAAAATTTATCCTATATTTGGGATGAGTATCAGGTTTATAATAAAAAAATGTTTAAATGGTTACTATGTTTTTATATTGAAATTAAATATTAAGTTGACTAGACAGACCTAAAATTGATTAATGTCTATATAATTTTACTATTTTTAATTTAAATTCAATTTAAAATATCATTTAACATTATAATTCATTTAAATTAAATTATAATATTTAATTACAATTTAGTATTTTTATATTTCATTAAAAAATAAAACTTTTTAGATAATTATCAAAATAATAATAATTATATCATAAATAAAAATTAGTTTTTTAAATTTTGTTTCTAAATTTTTAAATATTTTGTTTTAAAATAAGTGTGAAGAATGAGAAAACTGTTTTTTTAGAAATAAATTGGTTTTTTAGCATGAAATTTAATTTTTTTTCGTAACTATTGCCTTGAAAACATGTAAGATAAATGTTATATAATATATAAATTTCATTAAGATTATTCAAAAAACATTTTTAGTTTAATTTATTTTTCTAAAATGTGTTTGTTTTAATAAAAACTGTTTTTCAGAAAATAACACCCTTTATTTTCAAGTGGTTTTTCTTATTTTAATTTACAATTATTTAGCCACGAAAGAATTAATTTTATTTAATTTTTAGATCATATATTTTCATAATTTAGTTAATCATACTCATATCCGACACAAAAATTTAAAACTAATAAATATCATATTAAATAATAATATTTTAGTAGTATGCTATGTTTTGTTTAAACTCGGGGAAGAATGCAATGATTACTGAACTCTGTGATCCGTGTAATGTAAGATAAAATCAATGTTGCATATAATTCCTGTTATCTAAAAATTTAAAATAATTTGAAAAAAAAATATTTCATATGATATTACATTCTACCCCACTTAAAATTGATGTCCACATAGAAATTTTCCTATGTAATCAAAGGTTATGATTTTAAAACTCTATCATAGAAACCCACATTGAATAAATGAATAATTAAAAATCCCTTAAAAATGGAATGTTTTAAACTTAATGTTACCTAAAATTGCCTATTAATCGGTTTTAATAATGAAAAATAGATGTGGGAAGTGGAGATTTAGACACAGATAAAAATCATAAATGATTATAGAAATTGATATAGATAATTGATCAGAAGAATATTGGTGATCCAAATAAGTTTAACAACCACAAAACCATAGTCCAAAGATCCTAAAAAGGCCATTGATATCATAAACAATTATGATAATATGAAAATATTTTATTTAATTATTATAATAAAAATTTAGAATAATTTTCACTCGAACATATACTTTACTTTATTTAATTTCATAATCACAATCTCAACTGCTGGCTAAGATTTGATCAATTTAAATGTCATATCTTATTCCATGAAGTTAAAGGTGTTTTTTTTCAAAAGTACAAATAGACCATAATATTGATAGAAAGAATGATAATCCATTCCTTCTATATTTAGTTAACATCAAAATAAAATGGTTAGAAGATTTTATCTAATATGCATAAATCCTTATATGGTGATGTAATACATTAATCATGAAATCCTTATTCAAATTTATTCTTAAACAATTCCATAAATTATTATCCTTATAACACATAAAAAATTAAAAAATTTATAAATATGCTCACTAAATTTCTCAAAATCAACTCATCATTTATCCACCATATATCATAAATTATCTCATAATCTTAAAATACCAAACATGTGATTGGATTCATCATATATTCTCTTGAAAAATGGTAATAACTTGAATTAAATTCAAACCTTATTTATAATATACATTCAATCCATATTCGTTATCAAAAACACATATTATAGAATAGATTTGTTAAATCAAAAAATGCAGAAAAAAATCATCAATAATAGCATAAAACACTTTTTCAATAAATCAATAATCACTCTCAAAGTAATCAGTACTGTCCAGTTTAGATTATCCATATCAATCATCCCTTTATCCATGATAAATTCCATTTTCTCAATATCAGGAACATATTAAGGGTTACCTTCACATAATAATCCCTTTTCAATAAAATATAACCTTTCCATTAAATAACATTTAGATGTCATCATAATTATTAAAATATTCTTTCAAATCCTTAATGAAAAAAATATACTAAATAATCAAAATATATTCCATAGTTCTTTAATTCTAATACATAATCGCATAAATTATCCCACTTCCATCTCAAACCATTAACAAGGATTCATCATCTTATACCTTAATACCTCTTTCCTTTCATATGTCACTCATTTTCTCTTCATCGTCATCAGTATATCCATTACTTGTACCACCTTGCTGATTCTCTTCATGATATTTCCTCTGTGGACAATAATTTTTATATCTTCCATATATTACATGGTTAAAACATTCATCCATGGGTAGGACATTATGGAGACTAATATTCTTATCTGTTACATTAACTGAACAATTAATTTTAATAAAGAAATCGCATAACTTCTTTATGCCTTCTCCACACATAAAACATCTTCTCATTTCATCGATACATTCCATGGAGTTTTTCCTCTCACATTTATGAAATATAGTAAATTGAAACATATCACCTCCATGGTATCTATTTTCTAAAAAATAAACTAACTCAATCCTTCTCTTATTTGGTGAGTCAAATAGTTTTTTATGATTCATTTTGTTAATCAAATATCATGATAACTAATTATGCATAATCACAATATCCTTCACTCCATTTATCATCCCAGTTGGATACTCATTAGTAAACTATCTACAAAATTCAATGTTAATCTAGTTCCTTTTGGTTACCACCATTGAATAAAACTAAAAAAAGTTGTGATGAAAACTAATCATAGTATAAAATTAAACAATTATTCAAACTCACATATATGATGTCTAAATCCTTGCAGTTACTTTTAAATATATGATACCTTATACTTAACCTAGGTCATCCATGATAATAATTTATTAAAATCCTTCATGGGGTTTTATAAAGAGATTTTAAATCTCCAAAACATATCCCCCATGAGTGTCAAAGTAGGTGTGACACAATGACCATCTTCATGCACCATGTGGCAATCGATTCTATCTGAATTCTCCATTTTTGGATTTATTACCAATAGGTAGCTATGTTCTAGAGACACATCCACTTTTAGTATCTAGAGAGTTATGTTATTTCTTGGAAAAATTTATTTATCCTTTAATAAAATTACAAAATATTTGCCAATGACATGGAATATCCTTAGAATTATATTTGGAGACAACCCTAGACATATCCTTATAAATATCCCAAGGGATCTCACTAATGTTTTCTCATCGTAGTTTCAAAATGTTAAGTAAACCTTTCCTCGGATAACAGATATAGTGACCCAAGCTTCTCATACATATAAATTACATCTTTTTAGATGAATATACAATACATTACAAAATAAAAAACATAATGACCAAAATAGTTTAGTGTATTTGTGGAATAGGTGAAAAATATTATAATTTGTTGAAATATATTGCATGATTAAAAAAATAACATTCAATTTAGATGTCTTCATTTAAATTCTATACATAAATCTTTTCTTCATTACTTGGGTAAAATAAACATAAGAAATTGTGAGTACAGATTATTAGTATTTTTAAATATGGGAGATATGTATACAAAACAAGAAAATAAGAATATGAGAATATGATAGTATCATTTGAAAATCATACCCTTCATATCAAAGATCATAATTTGGAGTCATTAAATAAATATTACCACTCCATAAGACATGAATCATATGAAAATCAAATAACATTAGTCATGATAGAATAAAATTGGAATACATCCTAGAATTTTAGCATACACATAAGAATGGATAGTCATTACCTTAGTAGACAAGGATCATTTCCAAAACTTTTCACGGCACTCCATAGGGGGGATAAACCTCTAGCATGGGACACAACACCATCCCTAGTGGCACACCTTTCATCATAGTGGAATGGTTTCACTCCCTAAACCATCATATTATTAATGGTGCACACCCAAGAACATCATAGTAGACAAAGTCACTTACTAAACCAGGTTCACTCCCTATTCTAGTATGTTTTATATCATGATATATAAATCCTTACCAAATTCATTCAAGGAATATATAGGCCCCGCCCATCATTAATGATAACATTACCAAAAAATTTATATATTGTTACCAATGTCCTTTGTTATAATGTAACCATAGTCACATAATTAAAATTATACATATGTGTTCCATAAGTTCATAAAACATTCATTGTATCAAAATTAATGAAATGGGAAGGGTTTCATAAAATTTCATCATAACATAACTAGTTGAAAAGAAATATGTTTCACGATCATATGATTATTTCATAACAACATAACCCATGTAAAGATAAGGGGTTTCATAATCATTTTATCATGGTATAAAACATGGAAGAAAAATAGGTAGCATAAACATATTTTCATTATAAACATAAAACCATTCATAGAAATAATAAGAGTGGTATCCTTGGATCATAACAATAATAAAGCATCAATAACATCTAAGGATTTCATCATAGCTGGAAAATGATTTTCTATGATTGCATGGGAAATTTATGGGGGATAATAGCGTTTCCACTTTGTTAAACACTATTTTTAATCATAAAACATTTTATAAATCTATTTCATTGAAAATTACATTTTCAACATATTCATGAATATTAAACAGTAAATTAAAACTTTTCTCACTAAAATAACCCTTTCAAGTTGAAAAATACCTTTTAGAAACATCAAAAAAATTATTTTTTTGAAAATATCTATGAAAATATAAAAAGGAGTATTTAAGTAAAATAGAGGTTATGATGGCAGGAAATTATGTTAATGATGTACATGATAAAACAAAAAACACTTTCACATTTTCTGTAAAATACAAATGTCACTTGTTTAAAAAATAAAATGAATATTCCCATAAAAAAAATTTAAATGTGATAAATGGGTGGAAATTTATTTTATTAATCATTTGAATAATCTTGAAAAAACTTTGAAAGCATATTTGAAAACATTTGAATAAAACAATGTTTTGGAATAAATTGTATTTCTGATCGAAGAGATAAATAAAGACTGATTATCATAAAAAAACATTTCTCAATTATATTATATTCTAAAGTGTTGAAACAATGGTACTATTACTTGAAAATTTAAGGAATAACTATAGTATAATAAATTTTTGGGGTTTCTTGTAAGGATTATCATAATATTTAATCATTCAAAACATAATCATAAACAATCTCGATAAATGGTAAGATTATTTCATAAAACTCAAACAATATTGGTAACAGTGAATAATAAAATATATGAAAAAATAACATTATATAAATCATAAAATATAATTAAAAAAATTATTTTCCAAATATAACATGTAAAATATGGTTTATACACACCTCATATAATAATTTTGTTGCACAATGTAACATATGTCTCAAAGAAGGAAAATTCAGACAGAATCCCTTACCACTAGTATCTTTTGATCTGTAAACCCCCCTAATATAGATAAACACAAATGGATATATAAATCCCAATAATATTAATTATATTAATCATAAAATATATCCATGGTAATTATATACAACACATTACAAAATAAGTGGTGCATATGGTAGAAATCTTATCGAAATAAATGTGAGTTGAGATAACCAATACTGTAAGTCTTGAATTCCTTCATACATGTTAAATATAAGTTTATTATACATATAGTAAATAAAATTATATACATATATCATTCCATATATGATTTACATATTCCCTTTTATGACCCGTTTATTAACAATTCCATGTTAAAGCCACATTTTAGGTAGTAACTACATTTTTCATGTGTGTTTTGATATGGTATTTTTTGTTCCTATAACATTAATAACAGTTCAATAATCTAAATAATTTTAAAAATGATATAAATATCATATATAATCATTTAATGTGAAATTATTGTAAACCATAAAAATTATAGATAGAAAATGAAAAACCTCGTTCATGGAGACAGAATATCTTCTATACACATGAATGTTGTCTCCATTTTATAAATGGATTAGAATAATAAAAGTAAAATAATATATCATTATTAAATATTAAATTTTATTTCATATATATCACCTATTTTTTTAACCCTTCCCTTATTACCTTCCATGTAAAGCATGAACGAATCACATCGCTTCGTGATGCAGTAATCCACCAAACGCAGTGGTGACGTCATCATATTCCCATAAAATAGAGATTATGATGTTATGTGAGATATAATAATTTCAAAATAATGATAATATCATTAATATAATATTTATTAATAATAAATCCAT
Source organism: Viscum album (assembly GCA_963277665.1). Classification (NCBI taxonomy): domain Eukaryota; kingdom Viridiplantae; phylum Streptophyta; class Magnoliopsida; order Santalales; family Viscaceae; genus Viscum; species Viscum album. The sequence goes on from OY728165.1 coordinate 1,831,676,851, forward strand.
CACTATTTCCATCCTTGAGAGGTGGTAGTGGAAAAACGAATGACTTCTGTTCGTGAGTAAGTAGTCTGCAATACCCAAGAATGTGGATTTCATAAACCATTTCATAGAATTGGATATGGTTTTAGGTAATTAATTTAAAATAAAAAGTAAAATAATATATAATATAATCATTTTATTAAATCATTATTTTATAATAATAATTTAAGGAGGTGGAGGAATAAATAATACAAAATTTTATTTAATGAATGTTACTTCTTTTTCACGAATCTTCTTAGGTTGGCACCAAAATCCCTCCTATTATAGATTTATTACCAAAATAAGGATTTATAATTGTGGTATGGATATTTTTAGGTTATTTGGTTATGTATTGTACAAATAAAAAATTTATTAAGGTGTGAATAAAGGAGGAGAATGGGTGACCTTTTATAAGTGCGGTGAGTGGCACACATGTACTACTCTAAAAAAAGGTGTACCCACATTTTATCATTAAAAATGATAAAAAAAATGAACTATTATGGTTATTATTAGTTATAAGGTCTAAATATATCAATCAAAATTGTTTTTAACAATTTTATGATAATTTTAGGTCCTTATCTTTTTATTTTATCCCCTTGATATACCATTTTTACCTCAAGTGTAGTAATAATTTTTTTAATGGTTTAAATATTAATTTTGTAAAAAAAATAAGTTTAAATTCAATTATAATATGAATTTTTTTGACTAAAAATATGGAATCATTTATTCCAAACTCCATTCATATAATTGGAACATTTTAATATAAAATTATTCCAGCAAATAGGATGAGAAAGCCAGTTTTTTAATATAAAATGTTCAAAAGATTACCATGTTTTTATATCGACATTTATATTAAATTAATTTAAATTTACCAAATTTTAATAATATACGTATAATTGAAATAATATGAAGTTAAAACTAATCCAAAATATAATTTATCATTATAAATAAATTAAATGAAAATGATGTTTCCAATTAAAATTATGAATGTTTTCACTATTACTCAAAAATGACATTTCAGATAATTATAAAACTTTAAAACTATGATAATTTTGAAATTAAGATTTAAAAAATTAACATTATTTTTTCAAATAAATATTCTAAAATTTTATATAAAAAATTGAAAATTATTCTGCAAAAAGGTGATAAAACATATTTTTATAAAAATAATATTTTAAGCCTAAAATTGGATTTATTCATATCTATCATAGAAAAAAAATAATATTAATGTCCTATATTATATTAAATTCTTTATAATTATTCACCCAAACTTTATTTTTGATTTTATTTAGGTAAAATGTCCTTATTTTTATAAAAATAGTATTTTAGAGCATGATTCCCTTTATTTTAAAGTGGTCTTCTATTTTAATTTCTAATTAATTAATAACCAAATAATAAATTATATATATATATTATTAGTTCACATATATTCATAATTTAGTTATTATTAATCATACTCACCATTCCACGGGATAGGTGATACTATTATATTAGATAATAATATTTTAATACTATTCCACATTTCATTTAAATTCAATAATGTGTGAAATGAAAAATAAAATCAGTGTTGTGTGTAATAAAAGATAAACTCTATTTTGTATGTAACACAATATATCTAAAAATTGAATTAATTTGGAAAAAAATATTTCAAAAATTCTTGGGATGTTACAATCCATCTCATATTTAGAGGGAAACCTTCTAAATCTATAATATTCCCTGGTTTTTTTTTGTATTCTAGTATGTGAGAAGTAAAAATCACTACATTATATTAGGCACTGATGTTTATTTCAAAATAAATATAAAAAATTTTGGATAACTGATTCACCCCTATGAAATATCATTCATTTATCCTATAGATGATATATAAAGAGTTTAATTCCTAATATATTCATAGAACACTTAGTGTGGTGGGGAAATTATTGTTGTTTAAAAGCCTATGATATAGCCATCTATTGTGCCAACAATTCAAGGATGGGATCCTTGAGAGAATTTAAATATATTACTTTCTGATCTATTCAAATTATTCACAAATATCTAGCTATACGGATGAGCTCGTAAATAAAATATTACCTTTATGAATTCATTCAATATGCCATTGACTATGAAATCCAGTAGCATCATAATTGGAGTAAAATAGGTTATAAGTGTAGCTACTTATCAATTATTTATTATATAAATTTATTATTCTCAAACCTAGACCATATATATTCATTAGTTTTTTGTATATTTTCTGGGATATGGTGAATAGTTTCAGGTCATTCACACATCTAGTCCTAAAACAATACAAAATATGATACTATAAATAATTTGTAAATTGGGGTGAAAAATATAAAATATAAAATTATTTCAAAAACATAAAATAGATTAATGAGTTTGATATAAATATTATACTTTCTTGAGATAGGGATCATTCAATCCAACTATTAATTTATTAGGTTATTTTTTCATTATTTTCTTAAAGATAACAAGACTTCATCCTCCCTCAAAAAGGGTAAATTACAATGTAACTAATGGGTAGATATCTTTATTTAACCTTTAATGTTTTATTGATGCGCATTTTACTTCACACAATCCCTTTCCCAATTTTTTACATTGGTATACCCTAAAAATTGCTTTCCCAGAATCCATCTCATAATGCATAAAGATCACCGGAAAAATTTTAAAAGTTAAATCATAATCCACATAAAAATTAGGGATTTATTTTATAACACTCCAGGCTCATCCACCTAGATCAGTGATAAAAATATAGTCCTTATAATATATATTTCCTACAATCAAATATTGAATAATATGAACCATAAATAATTAAAAAAATAAAAATAAAATATTTTTTCATTTACATACCCATGACCATTTTGTTGTATAGTTTCTGGGACAAATTAAATATATCTAGTAATATAATAACATATCTTGGAATCTATATTGGAAATTTTAACATTATATAAAAAATTTATTATTCCATGATGTATAATAAAACACCATACAATACCATTTGAAGCAGCATCTAAACAAATTTTCACTAACCTGAAGGGTGTTATCGATCCCCATGGGATAATGAAATTCACCTGGGCATCTAGAGATAGACATTGGTAATAATTTCCCCCAAAATATGTAATATAAATCAAAGTACATTGAAACAACATCTACAAATATAAAATCAAACAAAAACTCCTCTAGATTCAAGGATAATATTCTTAAACATCAATTGACTAAAAGAAAAATAGAACAACTAAAACATGCCCCTTAGTGGTCTACAACACCCAACATGTTACAATTCGCATACCCTCGGTCAATGAATCATGAACCCAAAAATGAAGATGAGTAGAATGTGATAAAATACTATAGAAACATGAAGCACATAAATACCAAATTGTATAAGTCATGTATGAGCTACATTACCCAGTAGGATTCATCAAAATCGTTTATGCTATTTCTAAACCGAGTAATTCAATTATTAATGTTTAAAAAAATATAAAAAAATAATTTTTGAGCTTGAATTAAAATATTTAAAACATTATCATTTTTAAATCGGGGAAAAGGCATAAAATCTGGTAATCCATTTTTAAATCATCATGAGGAAGTCATATTAAAATCAATTTTTATAAAATACACATATTTCTATAAACTGAAAACCCTTTCAGTATAAGAAATTAAAAATAAACTCTCACACAATGGATAACAATAAAAAAATCAATGAGTGGTTAAAACGAATCACAAAAAAACTATCATACTAGGGGATGTACATGGATAAATATTGTAGCACAACTCATTCATGAAAATACAATAATGGAATAAACATCTATCAATTAATAATATTATCACATTGAATCAATTATTAAAAATGGACACAAATTCCTACTACTATTAAATCAAATCTAGGATTCCAAACTATCCTTCAAAAAAAGTTCCATGAAATCCAATAAATAATTTAGGTGCATTGAAATATCATTTCAATCACCCTATTCAAAAAAAACAACAACATCTGAATTGTTAAATCATTCAAAAATAAATTTTATGGAATGATACAAATTCAAATCCCTATGGAAAAATCCAAATGAATTTACATGTTTTCATTAAAATGAGACTTTACATTTTGTAAAGAAAAATCAAAAAGGACAACCTAAAGATAATTTCATTTCAAAACAATGGGATATTTCTCAATGAGAAAAAAATTGATGCAAAATACAAATTTCCACAAATAGGGTAAATTTATGATCTAATAATTTCACGACCCACCCCTATCGAGGATCGAGCCACAACTACCCCAATAATAGATATTCTCATTCAAAGAAACCCAAACGATAACGTAAGAGGATCTTCATCTCATAGCCCATCCTAAGAAAATTGAGTATCCATCAGTTCCAAGGTAACAACCATCTATATTTCTTTTATCTTGTCTCATCTACCTAAGAGACACAAGTCAAAGGGGCTCAAGTCACCACACCATGATATTATCTTCTTTGGGAAACACTGACCCACCCACAAGGTTTTGGGTTATGTCACAAGGATGAATCTCACTGAGGAAAGTGCCCCTCTTTCTGATGAGTCCTTAGGTAATCCAAATCTCTCCTCATAATTGTTCTACATAGATGAGGGTCCTTCTCTATTAGTCATCGAAGAACACCACTTTCCAGCCCCACTAGAGGGTAACTTGGCATTATCGTTGAGGAAGGCCATTGTCCAAATCAACTGGGGGGTAAGCCGAGTACTGTCATCGGGGAATGCCACGGCCCAACCCAGCTAGAGGGTAAGCCCAGTTCTTTCATTGGGGAATACCACTACCCAGACCAGCTCAAGGGTAAGCCCTGAACTACCATTAGGTAATGCCACTACCTAACCCAGCTGGAGGGTAAGCTCGGTATTGTCGTCGGGAAACACCACTACCAATCCCAGCTAGAGGGTAAGCTCGGTACTTCTCTAGTCATCCCTACTAAAAGGTACCTCTCAAAAAATCATTGAGGGACTCTGATCATCCATTTTGGATGGTACATCTCAGAAAAGCATCAAGGAACTCTGATTATCCCTTCTAGATGGTGCCTCTCAAAAAAATCATCACTGTAGTCATCAGGATTTTCCCCCAATAGCTATCAAATTCGGAACATTTTAATGTATATCTTCATAGATCCTCTCCACTCTCACTAAAATCTAAACTGACCCAATCCATGGATTATTTTAAAACACGTCAAACAGATCTTCCATCAATATTCCCTTCATGTTTCCAAATTTAATGAGATCATGAACAAGGATCTCCACATTCAAATGGATCACACTATTTCCATACTTGTAGAAAACATAAAATATCGACTATATATTTTCCCCAAACAAACATCCAATGTAAAAGTTGTATGTCGCTGCAATACGTTCAAGAGGTGTCCCATTGGGCCAAAACTTTGGTCACAAAAAAAATTATACAGATTGCACCATAAAAATACTCGTGGAAAAAAACAAGAGATAGACTACTCATTAATCCAAAATAGATACCTGGTTAAAAAACAGTGTTTCACCGCAACATGTGCAAACTGGGCCTCATGGGGCCCATGTCTTGACCTCAACATAAATATCTGAAATTGGTGTCAAAGGATTAACAACTATTTCAGGATCACAACACCACTGATGGCACACTGATTGGATGTAGTATGATGAAATTATAGAGGGCCAGATCTTCAATAATAAAAAAATATTATTATTCTTTGGACACTTCAGGGACCCAATCTAAAACACAAAGAAGGTTCCCAAATTCGGTCTCAAAAGGACCATCTTGAAAACATGATCGTGATGCCACAGAGGAAACATCCATCGGACGTCGTACGCAGGAGCTATGGTGTGTCATTAATTTAAATAATATTAAAACTATTAATTTAGGGGAGTTTCATGGGATAGATCCACAAACCCAAAAAGATATCCAAAATTGGACTTGGAATGTCCGTCTAGAAGTCAGGGTCGCACTATCTCTAGAGGTTCTTCAATCCAACATAATATGAAGAAGATATGATCAAAATATAGTTTTCCCGATGAAAATAATATTAACATTATTATTTTATTATTATTATTTTTAATTAAACCCCTTTTTTTCAAGGAAACCAACACTCAAGCCCCTTGTTGCGCGTCAGACTCCACCACCAGGTGCATATCTCCTCCTTTTTTTTAAATTTTTATTTTATTATTTTATTCCTTCTCTCTCCAATATTCTTCTTCCATAGCTTTCTCTTCCAGCAGCCATAATCTCCCAACAGAATAAGGGCTTTCTGCCACATTCCATCTTTTGTTGTACCAGCCCCCGCCTGGACACCATCCCCTACTGCTCTCACTGGTCCGCCCCTAATCACCTCCTCGCTCACCTAGATCCCTACCATCCTATGTAAACATTGCTCTGTCATGATGTCACGCTCACCAGCACTTCCACCCCTACTTGGAACCTTCGGTCTGCCCCTCTTGAACAGTGCACTACCACACCTGTAGGTTCGGGGCATAGTGGAATCGCATTTGTTGGTTTTCCTAACTTTAATTTTGACGTTAAAAAAAGTTCAATCTGATATCCATCGCGATGTAAAACACCGAATCTTCATAATAGAATGAAAAACAAAAAACAAAAGAGGGAATCTCGGAACCATAGAAATAGGTTCTTCATATGTTAGTTATAATTAATTTAATCAATTCACAATAATTACCATGGTGGAATTATTTCTTCGTTGATGTCTCTGATCACGTTCTTGTGATCTGTTGTTGTGTCATATAATCCAAGTGTAGGATTCCTCTAGCAGTGATCCACTGGTGAGCCATGTATCTCTGGATGTCACCGAAGGGATCTTTGTGTTCTTGCGTGGAAGAACCTTCACTTTTGATGTCGGCCTTCGATCGCCTTGGTATCTCGGTCTTGAGAACATTCTTGGAGGAAGGATTTCATTTGGCCTTGAAATAATTCTCCAGAATTGTTGTTCACAACAATTCTTAGGAAAAGGTGTTGGGGTTGTGAGAATATTTATAATCAGGTTTGGGTTTATAGAGTTATGTCAATAAATAAACGTGTTACGTGTTTTATTTATTTCATTAACTCTTATTGGAAACCCCCATGTTGAATAATTAATTCGTTTACATGAGCCCATGCTAATTATAATAAATATCATTTAATAAAACAATATTATTTCCTCAAAATCCTGACTGGAAAAACTACATGGCATGTAATCATAAATACATGGTGTGTACTTTTTTTCCAAAATTAAAAATACACTGTGTGTAATCATTAATACATGGAATGTACTTGTTTTTCATTCCCTTTCAAAATTGAAAACCACATGGCATGTAATCATTAATATAAGGCATGTACTTATTTTCATCTTATTCTTCCTCCAACATTAAAATTATTTATTCTTCCTTGAATAATTATTAAACCATGTACATGAATAATCTTTATTCTACTTGAGATACTTGGGCACACATAATGTGTGACCCTCTAGTCCTCTTTCTTGTTGGCATTAGGCGGTCTTGCCTAAAGTCCAATATTACTGTCTAGCAATGGGTCAAGGCACCCAAGAGAAAAAATTTGATGTCACATTCATGTGTCACCTCATACGAATTCTTACTGTGTAATGTAATCCATTTGTATCGATATCTCTAATAAAGCGGGTTTCATGCTAGTGCCATCAACCCGTGTGCTCAATTATTCTATCTATGACTTTCCGAAATTGAACTCGCCCATACCTTACCATGACCGTGGATTTATTTAGGTTATTAAACTCCATAAAAGGTCTTGATATATCTACTTTAGTTGTGGAATAGAATGGACGAATCCTTTCTCACATTATCTATTAATGCAGTATTACTCGTGACGCACCCAACATATCCTACCTCACTGCAAACAGTGTGTCATCATAGTTTTCATCAATACATCTAAGTGCGTCAGTTGTAATACCCATTAATAATAATCATAAATTCTAAGGACCAATACACACGTCCACAGACAGCAACATCCAATGACACTATGAAATGTGGATTTCCTACAGGTGGGTCACGTTCTCATAATATCCTCTTAGATATTACCAAGGGAACACACCATGACAAGGTGCCTCAATATTTTAAGAGTCCTCACCCCTAATGGACTGTATTATTTATGTCCCTTCAAATAACATCATCCGACCATATAACATATAGTCAAGAACAGTGTTATGGCACTTTTGGGTTCTCATTATTGTAGGGATCCGCTATGACCCTTTAATGAAACAGCTGTCCTTAGGACATTATCACATGAATTGTCACGCAGAAGAAAAATCAAGATGTGATAAGGCTTTTATTAATGAATAAAGTACAAAGTAGTTGGTTCTAGGCCACCAACTACAATAGACACCCACTTGGACTAGATACAACTGCTAACAACCTTTATCCCACTTGCTCTCACATGATATTCATGTTTCTGCTGAGATAGGCCTTTAGTAATGGGGTCCAACACATTCTCTTCTGTGGACACTCTTCTCACTAAAACTTCATCCCTTTGATAGAAATCCATCATGAGGTGATACTTGCGGATTATGTGATTTTTCCATTGATGTGACCCTGGTTATTTTTCAAGAACCACCGATGTAGTATTATCACATTACAACTTGATAGGATCTTTACTTATAGGCACCATGTAAAGACCCGTAAATTTCAAAGAAATTTTTTTCTTAATTTTCTTTGGAATTTTTCAAGAACACAGTTTCTGACGGCGCCTGATTCCGAGGCCCGGTGTGCCCGGAATCAATTTCTGAAGTTTAGCTCAGGTACGTTCAGTGAACGAACAAGTAGAAATTTCTAGCTTTTGAACTGGTGCTCGGAATCAAATTCTGAGGGAACCGATGAAACCGAATCGCCGGTTTTTGCCTAAGGAGACCTTTTCTGAAGTTGCATTTTATGCGGGTTGAGAGTTAATTTTTTTGGGGGGAATTAGAAGAAGTTAATTTTTGAGGAGTAAATAAAATTGTGAAACAATTTTATTGGTGGTGGTTAAAACCACCAAGTGGAGGTTAAAACCACCAAAGGGTGGTTGAGGTTGGGGCCACCACACCATAACCTCTCAAGAGAGGTTATGTTTGTGGGACCCACCCACGCATAACCTCCCTCGGGAGGATTAACTAGGTAGGACCCGCACGAGCCTCACCCTTTTCAACATTCTAAAATCCCCTCTATTATTGCATAACGCTCCACTCTCTCCATAATTTCTCTAACCCATCAATTAAATTATTCAATGCACTTGACATTAATTGTGAGGGTTATGTCGTTTGAAATTTGAAATCGTTGGCGGAAAGCAATAAAATAAGGCCTTAGCCTCATTTTAATTTTGGGTTGGAAAGCGTTGCGCTGAGTTTTCCTCTCCTCCTCCTCCTTCGCCGGAGAATGCGAAGAACGCAAAGAACGCGCCACCTCTGATGAAGAACGCTCATTTTCCTTCCACGGAATTTTCCCCTTCCGCGTTCAAACACTTCAACGGATCTTCTTCTTCCCCTTCATTGTCAACGGATTGACGAACAAGCTCGGAAACGGAATCGGGTAGCGAGCAACGACGGCTTCGCCTTCCCTCGAGTTGGACAAATGTCGACGTCCCCCTTCGACGTCTTCATCCTCGCGACGCCATACCGCGATGAACCTCGAAACGACAACGCCTCCTTCCAATCGGCTTATACCCAAGGTATGGGTTCGACTATTTTAAGTTGGTGATTCTTTCCTTCGAATATGAAAGATAAATATGACGACCATGTTCCAATTTTTATTTAAATTAAAAATTGTGAAGGTTAAATGTTTTACGTTTCGGCCAACTGCTATCGATATAATAGGAGGGGAGCGGTCCACACAAACACAGCCGATACCCATCCCCCCTTTGCTATTCTTCGTTTTGATTAGCGAAGACGGTAATGCATCGTTTCACCACGCTTGAGCGAAAGGAGACGTGAACGATGTGGGCCACGAAGAAGAAACGCGACGTCATTGCACTGTGTCGAGGGTACGAACGAGGCCGCGGCCGGAGTCAGGCCGCGGCGGAAGGACGCGATGTCGTCACGCCGCGCCGGACGAATTTGCAGCCATCCTGGAAGTAGCGGCTGAAAAAAAACCACCCACCGGAGAATTCGAAGAAGGCGGCCAGAACTCCGGCTGCCGGCACCGGAAGGCGCGGGACCGCAGGGTCCCACGGCGAGAAACCGGCTTCCCCTGCACTGGTCGGCCGTTACAGGAGAAAAGCCAGGGGGTTACACCCACCGGGTTGCACACTTGGAGTGGCCCCTTAAAGGGGGCCGCCGTTTTGAATTAAAGGAGGGGCGTAGCCCCTCCCTTGGGCACGCTGGCCGTGCTGGCCGTGTCACCGCGCCGCCGGCCGGGCCCGGCCGAGTCGACGGGCCGGGTCGCCACCCGGGCCGGGTCGACCTGGTTCGGCCGACCCAGGGTATACTGGGTCGGGCCGGGTCGGGCCGAGACCCCCTATTTTCAGACCCTCTTTGGTCAAATGCCCATATCTTGGCCTACGGACCACCGATCTACGCACCGTCAGTTTCGTAGAGATCCTTGGAACGAGACGGTCGTTTCAGTATATTACACTCAAGGTTTCGGAGAAGTTTGGGTTCGGCCGGGTTGGTTCGTACACAAAACCAACCGGGCCCTCGGAGCGGAAACGCTCATATCATGAGATTCGGACGTCTGATTGACGTTTCGTTGACTTTTATGCTTTTTTCTATGTGAGATGGATATTTTGGCTTACTCCGCTCGAGGTTTGGATGCCGTTGGAGTAGTGGTCGGGTTGGATTGCACCCGAAATCCAACCGGGCCCCTGGAACAGAAAAGCTAATATCTTTCAGACTGGACGTCAGTTTGACGAACCATTAGCGGCGTTGGTGATCACGTTGAGAATCGGTCCCTATGGTTATACCCTATGAGAGTTCTGGGTACAGTTGAGATACGTCCGGATTGGTTCGCACACGAAACCAACCGGGCCCCGGGGACGAAAAGGCTAATAACTCACAGACTAGGCGTCTGATTGACACGCAGTCTATTGCGTTGAGACCCCTATGACGAGTTGGTACTTTGAGTTACTTCTTCATGGGACCTTGAGATACTTGGAGTATCGACCTATAGCTCGTGGAACAGACCCTCCCAGAGACGAGCGTGCAGTGTACGGAGACCGTGTAGCTGACTAAGACCTGAAGAATGCTTGACCAACTCGACTAGGAGTGAGTCGACTAGCCCAGTGGACGGAGCACCAAATTGTGAGGTGTAGACCCATGGCGGACAGAGCACTACCTGTGTGACAGTGCAGACCCGCGGTACTCGTCTGGAGAGTACCTCAGCAGGCTACTGGGGGGTGTGCACTATTGTGTTTGGGTGACATACCCCGACGAGAATCACTACTGTGTTTCGGTGGTTGACACATGGTACTCGACAGGAGGAGTACCTCAGCAGTCTTAGGTTAGTGAGCAGTACCTCGGAGTCATGACAGGACCACTGTACACTCTAGAGACGGAGATCTTCAGCAGTTATGGTTTCAATAATGAAAATCCTGGTTTGAGCCGAGTCTATGACCTTTGTGTTTCCTCATGATTAAGATGGGTTACTTGATAACTTAGGTATATGTATGGGCATATACCTGGGTAGTGGTTATCCGTTGATTTCATAACCCTTGTGTTTCCTCATGATTGAGATGGGTTACTTGATAACATAGGTATATGAATGGGAATATACCTAAGTAGAGGTTATCTGTTGAGATCTTCTTTGTGGTTATCCTTGTTGGTTTTAGTGAGACCTTGAGGGTCTCGGGGTCCCTACTGAGTATCATTATACTCACCCCTGCACGGGCTATGCCCGCACCTCGTTGTGTTGGTTCCAGATGATGGCAGTGCTGACAGAGGCTGAGTGATCGAGGACTGGACGGTACCCGGAGGTGGACTACACGACAAGTAGGTACCCAGAGGTGGACTACACAATGAGTTAGTAACTGGAGGTGGACTTCATGACGAGACAAAACACGGAGGAGGTTGACAGGCGAGGGTGTTGTGGAGGCTATCTGTACCTACCCTTCAGGTAGGATCCCTGGTGACGATCCAGGAGTTGCGCCATATGTACCTACCCTTCAGGAAGGATCCGAGGAGGACGACCTAGGATCCGCTTCCTTCCTTCCAGCTGTTGTCGTTTCTGTTTTACTTGTTCAGTTGTAGATGAACTTTCTTTTTGCTTGGTATTCTGGCCCATTTACTTTTCAGTACTTCTCTTATACTTAGTGTTTACTTTTCCGCTTGCTTACTCTGTGGTGCTTGTTTTCTTTTATAAAGTCAATTCCTTCTCAGTTATCGGGATTTATGCCTTTGGTGCTAGTCACCAGCCCCTGGCCTATGGAAGGCGGGCTTGGGGTAGTCACGGCACGGGCCCCGAGGACGGGTCGTGACAAATTGGTATCAAAGGTGTCGTTTCTACCGCAGAACTTATAACTCTGATATTTTCATTCTGTGAAGAAATAGTGTTAAGAGTACCGAGTGTGGTCTTCAGTTCAGGGAGTCCAGTGTTGGTGCGGGAGGCCGACGTATCCATACACCAGGACCCTGACAACTGATTTCAGACATTGTGCACGAAAACACTAATTGCGTGTGTATTTCCAGATGTTTCTAAATATCAGCTCAAACCAGGTCAGCTCACCAGGTATAATCGTTTGATTGTGTCACGTTGTTTCTTTTAGGATGCCATTTCTCAGACGACCAGCTAGATCCCAGAGGGATATGCGTACTGACAGCCTGTCGAGCAACGAGGCTTCGGTACAGGGCCCTCTTGCAGTTGAGGAACCAGCGGTACTACAATACGTTGGGTCACCGATGCCACCAGCCCCAGCAGTAGGCGATGCACGACACTTGAGTGTGCTGCACGAGTTCCAGTGCTAGAGGCCACCCAGGTTCCAGGGAGAGACGGACCCATAGGCGGATGAGGTTTTGCTGGAGGCTGTGGTGAGAGTCTTCAGGCTAGTGGGGACGCCGGCAGACTTCATGGTGATCTTTGCTGCCAGCCTTCTTCCGGAAATAGCAGGCAGGTGGTGGATCCACTTGTTTCAGTTTTGCGATGGGATGACCTTCGCATGGGAAGACTTTGAGACCTTCTTCAGGGTGGAGTTTGTGCCAGCAGCTCTACACCCCGAGCATGTACAGGAGCTTCTGCCTTTGCCGCATGTTTTTAGATTAGTAGCCGAGTCATCTGTGGGCAGTAGACAGATGATGCAGAGGTCCAGGAAGACCAGACCAGCAGTTGGACGATCTTGGGTTTTAGGACCGGTGGTTTGGGACACCCGGGGTGGGGTCAGAGCCAGGCGTGCCAGAAACAGACAGTGTTACTCATGCGGCGGGAAGGGTCACCTGGAACGTGACTGTCCGACTCCTCATACAGTTGATCTGCAGGCGTTGGAGGAGCCACCAAGCCAGAAGTAGTGATGAGTGGTTGAGCAACATCCGAGCAGTGGACAAGGCATTAGAGCTCCGGGAGCAGGTGGACAGGAGTGGAACTAGTGGATACGTCCCTTGTACTTCTAGTTCCATGTTGCTGTTGTATTCGTTTCTTTGTACTATGAGCCGCAATAATAAAAAGAAACTTATCTTCGTTTTCTTTCCTTTCCTTTTGTTTGGTTGATACTGAGTGGTCCCGGTTAAACTGTTGACTTGACCCTCACTTTCGAGATTTCTACTGGAGGAGTCCCAGTGGCCTCACACTGATGCCGACAGTGTGACTCGACCCTTAGAGGCGAGAGTGACAGTTGTATCTCTTAGTAGTTACGTCGAGGCCTTATGACGACATCCATGGAATGAATGCATCATTCATGTCAGGATTGACTATATTAGTCAATGAGCGTGGTTCATCCAGGGGATGAGACTGAGTTTCTCTTTTCGGCAAAGGAGAAATTTTAGCAGCTCTTTCAGATCTTATGCAAAGAAGGTACAGATCATCCAGGAGCGGATGAAGACTGCACAGTGCAGTAAGAAATATGAATCCGGCTCCAGTCTTAGAGACTCGAGCATGTTAAATTTTAATGCAGAGGAAGCTTAAAGGAGAGATGAGTCTGCGAAGCATCAGACATGAAGTCAGAGCTAGGAGGGTAGAATGAGGTGGTGTACATCTTAACATGCTACAACCACCCACCTTAGTTATCCTCGCCAGGCTCAGGGGATGGAGAGCAGAGGAAGAGTGCGGCTGCATGCGGTCAAGGAGTGTGACCCAATGGCTCTAAAAAATGATTCAAGGGATAGTCTGTGTCCACTACTAGCTGTTGTAGTAACAGACGTCGATATGAATCATTCCTCGCTTTCAAAAATCTTGTCCCAGACCTAGAGTTTCTGGTAAGCCGTGGACTTGACCTTCATGTCTGAAGATACCTTGGGAGGAGACTCAATAATCACGCATATGTCGACGGTGTGGTCAGACCCTCGAGGCGATAGTGTCGGTTGGAATCTCTTGGTGGCAGCGTCGTGGCCTTACGATGTTAGTTTGAGTATGGAATGGGATATAACTATTCATACTCAAATTGACGGTTTTAGGAAAACGTCGGGAAGGGTTTTCCTTGGTCGGCGAAAAGGAAACCCCTGGCAGCACAGGATAAACTCTTTCACAGGAGGGTGCGACGGATCACTCTTGAGTCGGTCAACCATACCCTCATGGCAGCAGTCATTTGAGTTTTAGTTCTAACAGGAATTGGAGACCTCTAGAGTTCGAGGATGACGATCACGACCATATACGGGTCTCACCTCGACGAGGTTTACGGAGATGTGGCCAAGGCGGCAAGTTATCTCTAAGGTTCAGCGGACCTTCTTAGGTCCTCAACTGGGTAGGCGGGGTGGTTTACCGCTTGACCCATCCACCTCAGTTGCACCAGGTGCATGACGATTTCCACGTATCTCAACAGAGGAGATACGTGCTCGACCCTTTGCATATCATCGACCATGGGTAGCTGGACAATGGCGATGGGGTGACTTTCACGGAGGTTCCAGTGAGGATCGAGGATCGACGGGAACAGATCCTATGAGGACGATCGATTCCTCGGGTGCACTTTCTCTCGTATTACGAAATCTCCAGGTAGGCACGTTAGAGAGGAAGGCTCCGGTGCGTGCTCAATACCGCTTTTGTGACCCTAGTTTGTGTTGAAGATTTACGGGGACGTAAAGCCCTGAGGTGGGAGTAATGTAAAGACCCAGAAATTTCAAGGAAAATTTGTTTCTTAATTTTCTTTGGAATTTTGCAAGAACGCAGTTTTTGACGGCGCCTGATCCCGAGGCCCGGTCTGCCCGGAATCAATTTCCGAAGTTTAGCTCGGGTATGTTCAGTGAACGAACAAGCAGAAATTTCTAACTTTTGAACCGGTGCTCGGAATCAAATTCCGAGCGCACCGATGAAACCGCAGCGCCTGTTTTTTTTTAAGGAGACCTTTTCCGAAGTTGCGTTTTATGCGGGTTCAGAGATAATTTCTTTGGGGGGAATTAGAAGAAGTTAATTTTTGAGGAATAAATAAAATTGTGAAACAATTTTATTGGTGGTGGTTAAAACCACCAAGTGGAGGTTAAAACCACCAAAGGGTGGTTGAGGTGGGGGCCACCACACCATAACCTCTCAAGAAAGGTTATGTTGGTGGGACCCACCCCCGCATAACCTCCCTCAGGAGGATTAACTAGGTAGGACCCGCACGAGCCTCACCCTTTTCAACTTTCTAAAACCCCCTCTATTATTGCATAACACTCCACTCTCCCCATAATTTCTCTAACCCATCAATTAAATTATTCAACGCACTTGAAATTAATTGTGAGGGTTACGTCGTTTGAAATTTGAAATCATTGTCAGAAAGCAATAAAATAAGGCCTTAGCCTCATTTTATTTTTGGGTTGGAAAGCGTTGCGCTATGTTTTCCTCTCCTCCTCCTCCTTCGCCGGAGAATGCGAAGAACGTGAAGAATGCGAAGAACACACCACCTCTGACGAAGAACGCTCATTTTCCTTCCACGTAATTTTCCCCTTCTGCGGCGAGACACTTCAACAGATCTTCTTCTTCCCCTTCATCGTCAACGGATTGACGAACAAGCTCGGAAACGGAATCGGGTAGCGAGCAACGACGGCTTCGCCTTCCCTCGAGTTGGACGAACACCGACGTCCCCCTTCGATGTCGTCATCCTCGCGACGCCATACCGAAACGAACCTCGAACGACGACGCCTCCTTCCAATCGGCTTATACCCAAGGTAGGGGTTCGACTATTTTAAGTTGGTGATTCTTTCCTTCGAATATGAAAGATAAATCTGACGGCCATGTTCCAATTTTTATTAAAATTAAATATTGTGAAGGTTATACGTTCTACATTTCGGCCAACTGCTATCGATATAACGGGAAGGGATCGGTCCGCACAAACACGGTCGATACCCCTCCCCCCTTTTCTATTCTTTGTTTTGATTAGCGAAGACGGTAATGCATCGTTGCACCGCGCTTGAGCGAAAGGAGACGTGAACGATGCGGGCCACGACGAAGAAACGTGACGTCGTCGCACTGCGTCGAGGGTACGAACGAGGGCGCGGCCAGAGTCAGGCCACGGTGGAAGGACGCGGCGTCATCACGCCGCGCTGGACGAATTTGCAGCCATCCTAGAAGTAGCGGCCGAAAAAAAACCACCAACTGGAGAATTCGAAGAAGGCGGCCGGAACTCCGACCGCCGGTGCCAGAAGGCGCGGGACCGCGGGGTCCCGTGGCAAGAAACCGGACAGCCCTGCACCGGCTGGCCGTTACAGGGGAAAATCCAGGCGGTTACACCCCCTGAGTTGCACACTTGGCGCGGCCCCTTAAAGGGGGGCGCCGTTTTGAATTAAAGGAGGGGTGTAGCCCCTCCCTTGGGCGCGCTCGCGCGGCGCGCTGGCCGCGCTGGCCGCGCCGCCGTACTGTCGGCCGAGCCGGGCTTCTAGGCCGGGCCGGGTCGTCGGTCCGGGTCACCGCACGGGCCGGGTCGACCCGGTTCGGCCGACCCAGGGGGTACTGGGTCGGGCCAGGCCGGGCCCAGACCCCCCTATTTTCGGACCCTCTTTGGTCAAATGCCCATATCTTGGACTACAGACCTCTGATCAACGCACCGTCCATTTTGTAGCGATCCTTGGAACTAGACGGTCATTTCGGTATATTACACTCAAGGTTTCAGAGAAGTTTGGGTTTGGCCGGGATGGTTCGTACACGAAACCAACCGGGCCCTCGGAGCGGAAACACTCATATCTTGAGCTCCGGACGTCCGATTGACGTACCGTCGACATTGATGCTTTCCTCTAAGTGAGACGGATCTTTTGGCTTACTCCGCTCGAGGTTTGGATGCCGTTGGAGTAGTGGTCGGGTTGGATTGCACCTGAAATCCAACGGGGCCCCTAGAACGGAAAAGTTGATATCTTTCAGACCGGACGTCCGTTTGACAAACCGTCAGCGGCGTTGGTGATCACGTTGAGAATCGGTCCCTATGGGTATACCCTATGAGGGTTCGGGGTACAGTTGAGATACGGCCGGATTGGATCGCACACGAAACCAACCGGGCCCCGGGGACGAAAAGACTAATAACTCACAGACCGGGCATCTGATTGACGCGCCATCTGTTGCGTTGAGACCCCTATAACGAGGTGGACCGTTGAGTTACTTATTCGTGGGACCTTGAGATACCTGTAGTATCGACCTATAGATCATGGAGCGGACACTCCCAGAGACGAGCGTGCGGCGTACGGAGACCGTGTAGCCGACTGAGACCTGACGACTGCTTGACCGACTCGACTAGGAGTGAGTCGACTACCCCAGTGGACGGAGCACTACTTTGTAAGGTGCAGACCCATGGTGGACGGAGCACTACCTGTGTGACAGTGCAGACCCACGGTACTCGTCCGGAGAGTACCTCAGCAAGCTACTAGGGGGTTTGCACTACTGTGTTTGGGTGACATACCCCGGCGGGAAGCACTACTGTGTTTGGGTGGCTGACCCGTGGTACTCGACAGGAGGAGTACCTCAGCAGTATTAGGTTAGTGAGCAGTACCTCAGAGTCGTGACAGGACCACTATACACTCCAGAGATGGAGCTCTTCAGTAGTTATGGTTTCGATAATGAAAATCCTTGTTTGAGCTGAGTCTATGACCTTTGTGTTTCCTCATGATTGAGATGGGTTACTTGATAACTTAGGTATATGTATGGGCATATACATGGGTAGTGGTTATCCATTGATTTCATAACCCTTGTGTTTCCTCATGATTGAGATGGGTTACTTAATAACATAGGTATATGAATGGGTATATACCTAAGTAGAGGTTATCTTTTGAGATCTTCTTTGTGGTTATCCTTGTTGGTTTAGTGAGACCTTGAGGGTCTCGGGGTCCCTACTGAGTATCGTTATACTCACCCCCGCATGGGCTATGCCCGCACCTCGTTGTGTTGGTTGTAGACGATGGTAGTGCTGACAGAGGCCGATTGTTCGTGGACTGGACGGTACCCGGAGGTGGACTACATGAGAAGTCATTACCCGGAGGTGGACTACACGACGAGTCAGTATCAGGAGGTGGACTTCGCGATGAGACGACACACGGAGGAGGTTGACAGGCGAGGGCATTGTGGAGGATATTTGTACCTACCCTTCAGGTAGGATCCGTGTTGGACGATCCAGGAGTTGTGCCATCTGTACCTACCCTTCAGGTAGGATCCGAGGAGGACAACCCAGGAGCCGCTTCCGTCCTTCCAGAAATTGTCTTTTCTGTTGTACTTGTTTAGTTGTAGTTGTACTTTCTTTTGGGTTTGTATTCTGGACCATTTACTTTTCAGCACTTCTCTTGTACTTAGTGTTTACTTTTCTGCTTTCTTACTCTATGGTGCTTGGTTTCTTTTATAAAGGTAATGTCTTCCCAGTTATCGAGATTTACGCTTTTGGTGCTAGTCGCCAGCCCCTGGCCTATGGAAGGCGGCCTTGGGGTAGTCACGGCACGGGCCCCGAGGACGGGTCGTGACACACCACATCAAGATCCCGGACACAGTTATGAATCCAAACAGATTCCTTGGCTTCATAAGAATCTGATATATATTCGGACTCCAATATAGAATCGGCGACAACTGGCTACTTTGAACTCTTCCAGCTCACAGCTCCTCCATTGAGACAGAAAACATATCCTGATTTCCACTTTAGATCGTTCTGATCTGTCTGAAAACCAGCATCAGCATACCCTCTGATGACAAGCTCCTCGTCTCCTCCATACACCAGGAACATATCCTTAGTTTTTCTCAGATACTTAAGGGTAGTCTTAACAGTAGTCTGATGTTGTTCTCTTGTATCTTCTTGATATCTACCTATCATGCTTAGTGCATAGGCAACATCATGTCGGGTACATAACATGGCATACATGATGGATCCTATAGACGAAGCGTATGGGATCGTACTCATTATATATTTCTCTTTTTATGTCTGAGGACACATCTTCTTAGAATGATATAGTCCATGTGACACTGGAACCAATCCCCTCTTGGATTGTTCCATTCTAAATCTCTTTAGGATCTTGTCAATGTACGTACCCTGACTTAGTCCAATCAGCCTCTTGGATCTATCATGAATGATCATGATCCCTAGAATGTAGGCTACTTCACCCAAGTCTTTCATGGAGAAACATTTGTTTAACCAGTCCTTAATTGAGTGTAAGGTTGGTTCATCATTTCCAATAAGCAATATTTCATCAACATATACTACTAGGATAATGACAAAATTCCCATTAAACCGCTTATAAACACATGGCTCACATTCGTTCTTAATGAAACCAAAATCCTTTATGGCTTCATCAAATCAAATGTTCCATGACCTGGATGATTTCTTCAATCCATAAATGGATTTATGCAACTTGAAAACCCATTTGGATTCACCTGGTGTCACAAACCCTTCTGGTTGTGTCATATAGACATCTTTCTGAAGGTTCCCATTAAGGAATATTATTTTGACACCCATCTTCCAAATCTCGTAGTCATGGTAAGCTGTTATGGAAAGTATGATTCTTATGGATTTGAAAATGGAAACTGGTGAGAAGGTTTCATCATATTCAACTACCTGACGATGTCTAAATCCTTTTTCCACTAGCCTTGCTTTATAGGTTCTAACTTGACCCTCCATGTCCAGTTTTCTCTTAAATACCCATTTTCATCCAACAGTCTTTACATCAACTGGCTCTTAGACCAGAACCCATACATGGTTCTGATACATAGAATCCATCTCAGAATTCATAGCTTCCAGCCATCTTGGATCTTCTGAGCTTTCTAATTCTTCCTTGTAGGAGAGCGGTTCATCATTGTCCAACAATAATGATTCACCATCCTCGGTGACTAGGAAACAAAATCTCTCTTCTTCCCTTACCTCTCTTGAGCACCTACGTAGTACTTGTGTTTCTGGAACCTCTTCCATGGGGACCTGTGGAACTTGTTTATGTACCGACTCCTATGTATCTTGAGCATCAACTTTTTCGAAGTCAATCTTTCTCCCACTATCACTTTTGAGGATGTTCTCCCTCTCATGAAATACAGATTTTCTGGCGACAGTCACATTCTTGTCTTGAGGTTTATATAGGTAATATCCTTTTGTTTCCTTGGGATATCCTCTAAAGATACACCTCGTTCTCCGAGGTGCTAGTTTGTTTCCTGAGAAGGCCTTAACAAACGCCTTTCATCCCCATACAAGTGTATGAGAAAAAATGGGTTTCTTTCCATTCCATAGCTTGGAGGGAATTCCATTTGCCTCCATAGTTGGTACTCGGTTTAATGTTTATATTGTAGTTTGTAATGTATATCCCCAAAAGGATAATAGAAGATATTCATGACTCATCATTGACCTCACCATGTCCAACAAGGTGTGGTTCTTCCTTTCACTAACAACTTTCCACTATGGTGTATAAGGAGGAGTGAGCTGACATAGAGTCCCAGACTCCCGGAAAAGAACGATGAACTCCTGGTTAATATATTCTCCACCTCGATCCGATCGAAGTTTCTTTATCTTCTTACCAAGTTGATTCTCCACATCATTATTGAATCATGTAAAATTATCTAAGGCTTTTGAGTTATACCTCATTAAGTAGACATAGCCATATCTACTTAAATCATTAGTAAAAGTAATGAAGTAAGAATATCCACCTCTAGCTTCTACTGGAAATGGTCCACACAGATCTGTGTGCACCAATCCTAGAATCTCTGTGGCCCATTTACCTTGTCCGCCAAAAGGCCACTTGGTCCTTTTTCCTTGTAAAAAAGTGTGACATGTATCAAGTGGTTTTAGCTCAGTAGTGTCTAAATAGCCATCTCAACAGAACTTTGTCAAGCCCTTCTCGTTTACATGACTGAGACGATGATGCCACAAATGGGTGATGTATGAGTCATGTGAGTTTGTTTCATTACCGAATGCCAACACATGGTTCTCGTAATTTAATACATACAAACCATTATTTAAATGTTCCATACCATAACATACAATGTTATTATAAAATATAAAACCCTTATTTCCAAACATGAAAATAAATCCATCCATATCCAAACAAGATACAGAAATTATGTTCTTGGTAACACTAGGTACTTAATAATAATTATGTAAAACCAAAATCATTCCAGTCGGCAATGAGAGGTGGAAATCGCCAACAGCCAACGCAGGCAACCATGCGCCATTGGAAGCTCGAAGATCCACCTATTCTCTGGAAATATTTCTAAATCTACATGGTTCCTGTATTTTAATCCAGATTTGATCCCCAAAAGATGTATCTAATACCCAATGTGTAGAAATAGAAAGGTTGCACTCGATAATGAATGCACCTTTAGCATCCCCATGCTTTTGGGTGCAGTTCCTCTTCCAGTGTCCTTTCTTGACACATGAAAAACATACCTCCTCTTGTTCCTTTCCCTGCCTCTGGAACTTTTCCTTCTTGGAGGGATGGTTCTTGGGGGATTCAAACCATTTATAAGTCCGTGGACCCTTTTCCTTGTCCTTCATTTTATTATTCACCATAAGGACCGCAGGTTTTTCATGCCCCATGTCCTTATCTACATAGTGAATCAAGGTCAGAATTTCTGATAGAATCTTCTCATTGTTTCTCATGTTATAATTGACAATAAAGATAGAGAAGGTCTTGGGAAGTGATGATAGGATGAGATCTGTACGGAACTCATCCGGGAATTTAATCCCTAAGATTTCCAGGCGTTCAATGTAGCCAACAATATTGACTACATGAGGCCCAGCTGGCGTAGACTCTCCAAGATTAGTTGTACACAAATCATTGTTGATCTCATATGTCTCTTCTCTCTCCTTCTCTTGGTAGAGATCCTTAATGTGAGACGTCATGCTATAGGCGTCCATGTTTTCATGTTGCTTTAGAAGCTCATTAGACATGGCCGATAGCATGAAACATTAGACATCTGTGGAATCCTCCATATGTTTCTCATAGAGAGATATTTCCTCATCACTAGCCTCTTTCCCAGGTGCAAATGGAATATAATCTTCTAGAACATAAAATTTCCTTTCATGGCAAAGGATGGCACGTAAACGCCTCTTCCATTCTTGGAAATTGGTGTCAGTGAGAAGGTTTTCCTTCTCGAGTATGGTTCGCAATGATATGTTTGAAGTAATTTTCATTCCATTTCTACAAATTATGTTGAATAAAGGTTTATTACTTTATTACAAAATTAAGACGAATAAATAAATTAACACTTATTAGTCTCCCACTATTTTATCGAAATCCAATAGTCCTCACCATTGAATTCAGAATATTTTCTTGCCTGAATATTCTTATGGAAAGGATCCATATTTCCCTTCAAATTACCCCAAATAGGGTTGTTCAAGAAATTTGAAGGGTTTTAGGTAGTCATTCTAAATGAAAAATGCATTAACTCGCAGCTCCTTGATCTTCTGAGTGGACTCTCCAATCCTAAAATCCTATTATTTTGGATTTCTTAAACATTTGCCTCTTGATCACACCAAGTCCTATTGTGGAAGTAAACCCTTGATGAAAACCAATTAAAGTTAAACCAAAACCTTGAATTAGAATTCCTTGATAATTGAAAGCACCCCAAATAGGGTTGGTCAAGAACTTTGAACTATGGTTTGATTCTAACCAAGATTATGGAAGGCTATACCGACTTGATATTTCTTTGTGTGATTTTATCCTTATATGTAAATTTATATTTTATTATCTTTGATTACATGTGGTTTAATATTAATTGGGATATACTTAATTTATTAACCATGTCTAAGAAAATATTTACGCATAATCTGATCTTATTTTAGTTCCATCATGCATGCTTGTTTAATTCATTAATTGTGTGATCGTGACAACACACCCACAATAAATAAACCATGCAACTAATTTAAATTAAATAAATGGTATGATCGTGAGATTGTTCTATTGGTTAGTTTATCTAGCGGATGATAAACTAACCTAAGACCCGAGGGAGAAACGCCTTGAACCTTTCGGGTTCTTGTTTAAATATTTC
The DNA here is from genome assembly GCA_963277665.1 of Viscum album. Classification (NCBI taxonomy): domain Eukaryota; kingdom Viridiplantae; phylum Streptophyta; class Magnoliopsida; order Santalales; family Viscaceae; genus Viscum; species Viscum album. Next base: position 1,831,700,338 of record OY728165.1, read on the forward strand.
CACTTATCCACCATTGTATCTTCTTGGATTGGTTTCACCTTGGCTCCTTACTTGAGCCGCCTCCACTAGTTTGGGAGCTCCATCCATTACATATGCATTTATCTCACATGCAGGTGAAGGGTAAAGGGGGTTTTACATAAAAGAATCCTTGGTTGCACAAGCCCTACATATTAATGAGGAGAATTCTCAGAGGCCAACAAATTTAATTTAAATAAATTAATTAAAAGAAACCATTCACATACAAAGGTCTTGGTCTAGCTCATGATCATCCACACATAAAACTATATTTATGCATAAATAAAACTCGCATTAAATTCTTTAATCTTTATTGTTTAAGATAAATCACACTTGAATCAATTAATTGTTTTTAATTATTCAATCCTTTTATCATAAACCCCTTTTCTGAATTTCCTTGAGATTCTCATCATAATTTTAAACAAATAAATTCATTTAAAAGTATCCTTTTACGTAACTTGTACCTTAGAGGAAACCCATTTAATTCCAGTTCATTCCAAATTTGGATGAGTACATGGTGTGTAGTTCCGACTACACAGCATGTATTTTTGTTCACCGTCCATCCGAAGTACACACCTGGGGACATGGTGTGTTGACGTACTTCAGAAATTTTTGGAGTACACTGCATGTTCAGTGGGACACACGCCGTGTAGTTTCTACGTTACACGGTTTCCAACCGGTAAAGCCGTGTATGGGGTACACGGTCCAACCATAACCTGAAGGGACTACATGCCGTGTTCAGATGGACCACATGGCGTGTAATCTAGAAACTGAGTTCCACTTGTTCTTGGTCAACACATGGTGTCATAAATGACTTAGATAGGATCCAATACACGGCCTGATTTGGCGGAATGGTCTGATGCATGAACCTAGACTACACGACGTGTACTTCCGGATACATGTCATGTATTCTGGTGTTGTATATCCAGAAACACTTTCCTCCTCCAGATGACATCCTCTATTTTATTTTAATCAAAAATAAAAAGAAAAGATCGTTTCTGTAAGGTGAACGTAAAATAATAGAGGATGAACAGATCTCGAATTTCAGAATTAAAGAATGATTAACTTGAATCGAATCAAAAAAATTATTAAATGCGTAAATCACTAACGAAAAACTAAAAAATTATAATCAACGATATGGCCCCTCTGATACCACTTGTAGGTTCCAGGTGCTGCGGAAGCGCGTTTGTCAATTTTTCCAACTTTAATTTTAACATTAAACAACAATCAATCTGAGATCTGTCATGATGTAAAATGAAGAATCTTCGAAATAGAACGAAGAACAAAAAACAAAAGAGATAATCCTAGAACCATAGAGATAGGATCATCATATGTTCATTATAATTAATTTAATTAATTCATAAGAATTGCCTGGGTGGAATTCTTTCTTCGTTGATGTCTCCGGTCACGTTCATGTGATCCAACATTGTGTCGTAGAATAAAAGTGTAGGATTTCTCTAGTGGTGATCCACATGGGCGTCAAGTATCTCTAGATTTCGCTGAAGGGATCTCTAGGTTCTAGAGCGGAAGAACCTTTGCTTGCGATGTCCGCCTTCGATTTCCTTGGTCTCTCGGTCTTGATAGCGTTCTTGGAGGAAGGAGTTCTTTTGGGCCTTGAAAGAATTCTCTAGAATTGTTGTGCACAATGATTCTTATGAAAAGGTGTTGGGGTTGTGAGGATATTTATAATCGGGTTTGGGGTTATAGAGTTATGATAATAAATAAACACATTACGCATTTTATTTATTTCATTAACTCTTATTGGAAACCCCCATGTGGAATCATTAATTCCTTGACATGTCCCCATGTGGATTATAATAAGTATCATTTAATAAAACAATATTATTTACTCAAAATCCCGACTAGAAAAACTACATTTCGTGTAATCATAAATACATGGTGTGAACTTGTTTTCCAAAAGGAAAACTACATGGCATGTTATCATTAATAGATAGTGTGTACTTGTTTTTCATTCCCTTTCAAAATTAAAAACTACACGACGTGTAATTATTAATACACAGCGTGTAATTGTTTTCATTTTATTCTCCCTCCAACATTAAAATGATTTAGGCTTCCTTGAATAATTATTAAACCATGTATGAGAATAACATTTATTCTACTTGATATACTTGGACACAATTAGTGTGTGACCCTCTAGGCCTCTTTCTCCTTGTCATTAGGCAGTCTTGCCTAAAGTCAAAGATTACTATCTTGCAACGGGTCAAGGCACCCAAGAGAAAGAAGTTAACGTCGCATTGACATGTCACATCATACAAATTCTTACTGTGTAATGTAATCCCTTTGTCTCGATATCTCCAATCAAGAGGGTTGCATACTAGTGCCATCAACCCATGTGCTCGATTATTCTTTATTTGACTTCCTAGAATTGAACTCTCTCATACCTTACCATGGACATGGATTTATTTAGGCTATATCAATTCCACCAAAGGGCCTGAGATATCTACTTACTTTATGGAACATAAGGGAAAAATACTTTCTCGCATTATCTATTAATGCAGAAAAAGGATATACCCTACCTGGGGTAAAAGTTACATTCTGAACTCAATGATGGTCTCATATTTCTCTACTCAACCCTTTTTTGTGAGTTATTCAGGTTTTGAACTATTAAATGAATAAATTAATAATTTAATTCATCCATTTAACATACCGCCAATGAGCGAGGGGTTCAAATGTCTCGTGCTGACTCATTTTATGTTGTGCCTAGAGGAAAAACCATGTTTTAGACCCAACTGTGGTATTGGATTTCTGATCTGATTAACTGTTTAAGAGATATCCCATTTTTCAACATGTGCGGAGAATAAAATCACTTAATATTTTTATAAAATTAATTCTGGACACATCGGGCCTTATAATTTCACGTCGTCCCCAAGTCTAGGTCTGGAAATATTTATAAAAAAATTTCAAAGTCTTATTAAAAAATTCCAAGTCTCTACATCATTCCCTCCCTTAAGATTTTTGGCCCTGAAAAGAAAAACCGTAAAAAAACTCAGAAAACCGAGCCCCCACCTGGCTCTACAACTTCTATGGAAACCTATAAATTTTCATGCTTCCAAATATTGTGTTATAAAGGGATGGTCTAACCTCATAAGTCTTTCTTCTGTTGATGACATGTGTAGGGACACGCACATATCTCCTCAGTTGCGATATCCCACACCATCGGAAGATGGAAGATATTGAGGAAGCGTTCCCAATAGGAATCTCAAGGCATAGTTGTTGTTCTATTGTATCTACTGAGAGATCTTTATCTTGCATAATGATTCGAGAAATAAACAAGTGGCCAGCGCCTATGTCTACTATTTCTGTGGAAAAGTATAGTAAAGAAAAAATTTTCCTAGAATCATCTTGTGTGCTGCTGGATCGTGAACGGCCATAGCATGTAGTTTTCTGCGGCCCCAACTGCCATCTCCTTGACACTGACGTGGGCCGCCTGGTGGTGGTGGTGGGAGTACCTCAAATCGGAATCCCCCACCTATAGATCCTCCTTCTCCTATGTCGGATCTACCTCCCTAAGGACCTCCCTGGTTTCGATGTTGCCTATGTCATGGTGGTTTGTCTGCTACCTAAATGGGATGATTGGTACGCCTAGTCAGGCAGTCATAGAACATGTGACCAAAACTATCATAATAATAACATCGACCCTCCCTAGGATTCCATTGGACTTTGAACTATCTCGGACCCACAGGACCATGCCTTTGAGTCTTCTCATGGAATGGTGTCCTATCCCAAGATCTTTGGTGCCTACCTGCTGTAGAAGAAGACTCAGCTCTGTCCCACCTACTACCAGCTCCAACTACCTGGCATCCCACTACTAGGAATCTCTCCATCACAAGTGCTCACTCCAACACCTCAGCATAGGTGGGGATGCATAAGGATAATTATCCTACTTGGATCTCTCTACAGAGACCCTGATCGAACTTCCATCTGTAGAAGAATCCATCTCTAACCATATCCAGGGAGTAACTGGTAAGATCAGTAAACCTTATTGCGTACTCTACCACCATCATCCCACCCTAATGCAATTCTATAATCTCTTTGATTGGGATGGATTGAAAACCATATGGGTATTACTCCTCACGAAAGAGCTACTGAAAGTCGTCCCACGTGAGCATTGCATCATCATGTATCTGGGTTAGTAAGCTCCCTCAGGACCCAAATTCATCATGAAAGAGGCTAGTTTTCAAAACCACTATCTGATCCATCGAGTTCCACACCAGTCCATACTTGTGGACTACTAAATCTAGTCAGTCCTCTACTGCCTGGGGATCAGTCTCTCCATGTAACTACAATATTCGATGTCACTGAAACTCAGGAAGTGCACTTAGTCAGTGCACATCCTCAGTTTTGTCATCTGGTATCAACTGATGCTTGATGGGTTTAGGAACTAATACTTATCCACCTAGAAGAAGGGGGTCACATGATGGGCCCTGAACTGAGGCTGCATCACTCATTGGGACTTCTTCATGAAACGGAGTGGGAATCCTGGCTAGCTGCTGTTGCTGAGGCATCCTGAAAATGGTCAAGGATTATTGCAATTAAATGAGCACATATATATATATATCAACAAAGTAGTGGGGATATGACTTAAGAAGAACACTGAAATACTAAAATCCTATATGATGCATGTACCATTGTTCCTTGTAACTAATTTTTAAGGGTCCTGAGTCGACAAGCGAGTAATCAGGGTGCTCATGAATGGCTACATCGATCATCGCACCAACATAGGAATCCCTGGACTGAGATCCACTCTTGATACACTTAGGCATTGTTTCCCTAATCCCAGCCAATAATTTTTATGTAGTAATTTCCGAACAACATCCCAAGGAAGTAACCTCCCTTTGATACCCTTTTTCATGACCTGACCCTAGCCGGGCTCAAGCCACAACTTCCCCTATAATAGATATACTCATTCAAAGAATCCCAAACGAGATAGTAAAAGGATCTCCATCTCACATCCCATCCCAAGAAAAGTGATTAACCATCAGTTCCAAGGAAACAACCATCTAGGAAATCCCACATCTCATCGTATCTACCTAGGAGGCACAATTAAATGGCACCCAAGTAACCACACATCGATATTGTATGCTTTAGGTGGAACTAACTCGCCCATACGGATTTTGGTTACATCACAAGGACGAATATCAGTAGGGAAAGCCCCCCCCCCATTTCTCATGAGTCCTTAAATAAGACAAACCGCTCCTCATCACTATGATACACAGATAAGGAACCTTCTATGTTAGTCAATGGGGAAAATAACTTCCTAGTCCTGCTGGAGGATAACTCGGCATGATTGTTGGGGAACTCCACTGCACAGCCCAGTTGGAGGGTAAGCCTGGTACTGCCGTCAGGGAACGCCATTTCCCAGCCAAGCTGATGGGTAAGCCGAGTATTCTTGTCGAGGAACGCCACTACCTAGACCAGCTGGGGGTAAGCACAATATTATTGTCAGGGAATGCCACTGCCTATCCTAGCTAAAGGATAAGCTCGGTATTTCTCGGGTCATACCTACTTGAAGGTGACTCTCAGAAAATCATTAAGAGACTCTGATCATCCCTACTGGATGGTACCTCTTGGTAAAGCATCGAGGAACTCTGATCATCCCTGCTGGGTGGTACCTCTCGGAAAAATCATCATTATTAGTCATCGGGCGCCGCCCCAGATTGGCATCTCACCCGAAACATTTGATCATATCTCTTCATACATATTCTCCACTCTCACGATAGTTTAAACAGACCCAAGCCATGGGTTCTATTCAAACACTTCAAATGGATCTTCCATCAATATTCCTTTCATGTTTCCACATTTAATGAGATCATGAACAAGGCTCTATACATTCAAATGAATCACACCATTTTGATCCTTGTGGAAAAATATGAAAGATTGACTATGTATTCTCCCCAAATAGACATCTAATGGAAAAGTTGTATGTCGCTACAATACGCTTGAGAGGTGTCCCATGGGGCCCACACTTCATTCATGAAATAGTTTTTAAGGATTAAACTATTTTGATCCTCATGGAGAAACACATGAGATGAACTACTCTGTCATCCAAAATGGATACCCGGTGAAAAAAAAACTATGTTTCACCACAACACGTGATAACCGGGCCTCATAGGGCTCATGCCTCGACCTCAACTTAAATATCCAAAATTGTTGTCAAAGGAGATGGCTCGATATCAGGATCAAATCTCTTCTAACAGCATGTAAATTGGACATATTATGTGGAAAATATGGTGGACCAAATCTTTATTAATAATAAAATATTATTATTTTTTAGACATTTTGGGAACCCAATCCGCAACACAAAGAACGTGCCCAGATTAAGTCTTAAAAGAAACATTTTAAAAACATGATTGTATTGTCACAGATGGAATTCCCATCAGATGTCATATGCAGGAGTCATGAAGGGTCAAAGATTTAAATAATATTAAATCTATTAATTCATGGGATTTTCGTGGGCCAGATCCACAAACCCAAAAAGAGATCCAAATCGGACTCGAAATATCCATCTCAAAGTCAGGGTATCAATGTCACTAGTGGTCTTTAAATCTGATGTCATACGAATAATTTATGATCAAAATATGGTTTTCCTGGCAAAAATAAAAACAAAATTATTATATTTTTATTTTTATTTTTAATTAACCCCCTTTTTTTTCAAGGAAACCCACGCTCAAACCCCTTGTTGCATGCCAGACTGCACCACCAGGTGCATCGCTCCTCCCTTTTTTAGTTTTCATTTTTTTTTATTCTTTATCTCCATAATCTTCTTCTTCCAAAACTTTCTCCTCTTGATACCATCATCACCCAATAGAACAAGAGCTTGTCATCGCCTTCAATCTTTTGTCGCACCAGCCATCGCCTTCCCATCGTCCCCTCCCGCTCTTGCCGGTTCGCACCCAATCACCTCCCCGCTCGCTCGGAGCCATGACAGCCTATGCTGACACTACACTATCGTGACACTGCACTCACCTATCATTGTCTCAATCACCTCGCACTACCGCCCCTTCCTAAAATTTTCGGCCTTCTCATCCTAAAGAGTGCACCACACACTAGTCCTCCGCAAGCCATGACCTGACTATACCACCATTCCCTACCATCTCAACCACACTGGACCATTTTCCTGGCCAAAAAGTGCTGCCAACACCATCCTCAAGCCACCACACATTCATTCCAACCCATAATTGTGAAAGGGTCTCAGATCTTCAATCCTTGTGTCACGATCTACGCATAGTCTGTATCCACTTGCGGTTTCACCATTGTTTTGTCAATCCACCTCAAATATGAGCAACCGATCAGGCTTGGGATGCCCGGTAGTTATCGAACCAGGATCTGGGTGGATTCTGTAGTGATTATCACGAAGATATATGGGAGAAAGGCATCAAAACCAATGTATTTTAAACATTTTCAGCCAAACGTTCTTGGATAGAAATCGAGATTTGGCACCAAGGTTAGAATAAAAGATATACAATAGTCAATCTTATTCATAACCTCATGCATAGTTTGGAAACATGGGCGTAGGTTGAATAATTGACAAACAACATGCTCAATGATTAATTCCGGGCGTATGAACACCTAGAATGAGTCCTACCTAAAAATTGGATTGATCGTTGGTGAAGAACGTGTTCATCGAGATCCATTGCGTTCATCATTAATTGATCCTCTTGGATTAGATGTCTCTCCATTCATTCATAATTGTTTGTCAATGGGGAGGAGAGTAGAGGAATATGGTTTATTGTCATTAGAGAAAACACAATTGTGAGAAAAAATCGTCTAAAATTTGAATTTATACTCACAAATTAGATTTCAGATATTAAACAAATAATTAAATAAACAATTATTTAATTACTTAATTATTCGTACCTGATGGCACATAAGGTGAACTCCTGATATCGACAAAGGTTATACCATACCTAGGGTAAAACCTACATTCTAAACTCAACGGTGGTCTCATATTTCCCATATGATCCCCCATCCATGATTTATTAGGGTATTGAGCTATAAAATGATTAAATTAATAATTTATTTCATCCATTTAACATACCTCCAATGAACGAGGTTTCTGAACGTCCCACACCGTCTCATTTTATGTCACACCTAGTGGTAACACTGCATTCCGGACCCAACTTTGGTCTTGGATTTATGATCTAATTAAAAGTATAAGAGATATCCCATTTTCCAACATGTGCATAGTATAAAAACACTTAATATTTTTATAAAATTAATTTTAGACACACCGGGCCTCAAAATTGCACGTCATCTCAACTCCTAGTTCGGGAAATATTCATAAAAATATTTCAAACTCTTATTAGAAAAAAATCGGGACTCTACAAAAAAAATAAATCAAGTTGAACTAGTTTAAAACACAATATACATGAATACATGAAAAACGTTTTCCACAATAAGAATAACTGGAATTGAAATGCTTATATGAAATATTTAACATCAAAACACAATGAATCTGAGATGATTTAACACCATTGGAGAACACTAAATCAAGTAAGAGGTATCTTGAGATATGTGGAAATTGATCCTAGAAGAACAATTTCACATCAAACAATCATGGTGTGATCAATCGCATGGCTGAAATAGAGTCTAAGAAAAAAATAAAAATATAATTGGTGAGATTAAAGGGAAATAAGATAAAAATATATCCTAAGAGGATCCCCGCATCAAACATTAAATTTGTTCTCTATTAGACGAGATTGGGAGAGTAAAAACCATCCGAGAGGCCTCAAAACATCATTTTAGTGGAATTTGATTTAGGGAATAATAGAAAATAAATTAAAATAGGGTTCTATGGTATATTAACAATTAAATAATTATTCTTTCTAGTTGTCAAACCTCATTCTAGTTGGTGGCTATAACTTGATAACTGGTGGTTATAGTAAAAGTGTTATAACCCCAGCCAACCAAATGGTGGATATAGAATATTTTTTTCCATTTCACTACCCATAAAATAGATTGTGTCCATAATTATCTGTCCATTGGACCTCCTTCTATTTCATAGGATGCATGTATATGTCCACATCAACCAAATAGTCTCTGTCCATCCTATAACCCCTAAATCTACCTAAGAAATAGTAAGGATCATTCAAATGATGAATGTTATTTTGGGATGTTACAATTATCCACAGTATATAACATTATGTCCCCAAAAACCATCTAGTCTAAATGATAGAAAATGATGTTACAAAAAAAACTCCCTCACTTAAATTGTGAGGTAGATTTTATATAAATAGTGAATGAATCACCCAAAATGGAACAATTTAGTAGATCTAAAAACACCACCCCCTATCCTGAAGAACACCCCAAGAATATCATGTTGTGAGAGAGTTGGGAATGATCTGGAGACCATGTATAGTTTTCACAACAATTGAAGGATTCTCCAAAATGGGGTAATAGGATGAGGACATCCACAAAAACATTTCCCTTAAATGAAAAGTGGAGACCTCAATAACTTATTATGGAGAACCTTTAGAGAGTTGAAACTAATACCCTAATGGGAAGGTATATCTAAAACAACTAAATGATTCCAAGAGAAAACACTCTAAAATATCTATTGAAAATATAACTATCATCATTCACAATGTAGAACATTAAAGCACTTATACCATGGGATTATAATTGATTGTATCCTTGGGTCTCCAACATAGAGACTAACCCCTTAGGGATCCCATAGAATCACACAATGAAACATTTAGTTTCTTGGTCCACCACAAATCCACACCTTCATAGTCACATGATTACAACCCCAATGACTATCCATGTCTATCTAGAAAGATCATAGAACAACCAGTTCAATTCACACAGATGTGTTAAGGGATCTCAAAAGATAAGATCATTTAACACTTAATGATTGAGATCTAATGATAAATTAGAAAACTAGGGGATGTAAATAAACAATAGACAATATAATATTCATCAAATCATAACCATAAGAAGTCACCCATGGATGGAAATAAAAGTTATTCTAAATTCAGAAACCCCAAATTTATAGATCTCTCCATTATAATATTCCATTCCATTCCTGAGAGAACACAAATCCATTAGGATACAATATAATGTATGTTATAATATACACAATGAGTATAAAAATATTTCTAAATAAAATGGAACCATCATCTAGAGAAATAACCCATAACTACACAAACAAAATTCCAAAAGTGAACTCTAGAAAAGATTCTATAATAATACTTAAGAGATCTCCAAAACAAGAAGGTTAACATAAAATATTGAAAAAAACAAAAATTTTATTTACTCCAATATTGCGACTAACAAGAAATTAAAAACATCAACTTCCACCATCAACTCCTTCACTATGTGAAAAACCCTCACTCTGAGACCTATGGATAGAGATTTATTGACCTGAATCATTTGACTATAAAATGGTTAGAATTTGATTACCCCAAAATTAAACATCCCTTTTCTATATAAAAAATGTATTAAACCACTTGAGGTTATTGAAATTGATACACTGATCACAAACATTGGGATAATTCAATAACAACTTCTTATAATGACCCATTTCCACTTAATAAAGGATTACGGTTTGCCTCTTCTATTCCTGAGAGGACACTCCATTCCCAACCAAATCACAAGTATAGTTAAATGGATCACCTAATTATATCTCTTCCATGAATGATTCATCATCCACCTCTAACCATTTTTCTATCTACACTTCAAATTTTAAGAACTTTTCAAGAATAATCAGCTAAGTGGTAAAATAAGCTTCTAAAAAACTAGTTCCATTGTTTTGGAAATGAAAATTCCAAAAATATATAGCCTTAATAGATTCATAACCAATGAACTCAATAGTAAAATAAACCATTTCTTTCCAATACTCCAAATAAAATCACTCCCTTTGACGACGACCCAAGATCTAAGAAAATTATCATCTTTAACATCCTCATAACACTTCTACTAAATGAATATTTACTTGAATACTTTACAAATAAATCTCTAGTTCATTCAGGGAGGAAATATATTTTACCATTTTCCTTATCTAGGTCCCTCAAAAATGGAGTTGATAGACATGACCCATAGAGTATTTATTGTCTTCAGAGAATCAAATATTTTATCCACCTCTTGAATCCACTTCACTACCTCAAGAGAAACAAGTTGACTTTGATACGAATTTGTATGATAATCAAAGAAAACATAGATGGGGTCCAAGGTAGGGAAAAATCTATCTCCACCACTAGATATAGAGTCTAGGAAGAGTCTTCAACTAGAGAGGCCACTTCAATAAAACATGATGGAATACATAAAAGACTAAGGTATTGAATATACATTCTATATTTCTTGTAATACTTTCTTGGATACATTTCTAGACATCAAGAAGCATAGACTCAACAAATCAAGAATTAAAAAAGTCTTAAGATAGAGCACATGAGCAATGATCTCATAAAAAAGCACCCAAACACCTAAATTAATACTTTAAATTCACTAAAAATGTATAATATTTCCCCATTTTAAAAACAATACACTCTTTACTCTAAAAATGAGAAATCTTGATTTAGAGAAATCATAGATTAAAAATCTATTACCCACTCATGAAACATCTTCTGTTATTACAAATAATTAATCCCATATACCAATTTCAAAACCATTTTTTTTAATCGGTTACAAAATTAAAATTATTCCTCTTAAAAAATTCCATTTCAAAACATTATTCAAGAGTACGTGAAATTCATCATTTCAAACTAAACATTCAAAAACCATGATTTTTGAAATTGAAAACATTTCCCAAAGATATATAATAGAATATATTTTTAATTAAATATTTTTTGTATAATAGAGGATTTAAAAACATCAACTAAAATATTAAATCTAAATAACCAAACCGGAGTATGAAACAAACAACTCCAATCATAATCCATTAAAAATAATAAAACCCTAAAAAAGATCTTCATACTAGTGAAGTCATTTTGAATTAAAATGGATAATACATTAAGTTATGGGATAACATATAACTCTTCATGTCATGGTATCATATTATGTTAAACCACAGTAAGTGATTACAATAGTTTTTAAATTTGTTTCTAGATTGACATCATATATTCCTCACTATTTTTCAAACTGTGATGGCCACATGAATCTTTCTTCACTTTTCCATTCCAACCCAAATATATATGAGATTAAGAAAATAAAATATTCTCTCTATTGGAATCTAAATATATTCAATATTATGAAATATATGACTGAAAATAAAGAATTATTTTCCCACATTCCCTATTAAATCCACATTAAGAGGTTCTTATTATGCACCCAATCTTGAACTAACTATTACATAATGACACATTTTTAATCTCATTTATACCATGAATTAATCCAAATAATATTATTGATTTCAATAAAGTAAAATATTTTAGGGAAAAAATACCTTTGATACTAATTGTAACAAACCTACCCATAATAACCTCAAAACTAGCATCTAAACTATTTAACAATGTCCTAAAGGGAATTCCTCATCCCCAAGGGATTAAGAAAAGTTCTTGTGCATTTAGAAACATTGTTTTGTAATGATTTCACCAATAGTGATTTAATATAAATCCAATTGCAGTTCATAAATATCAATATATAAATAAATCATTACAACCACATTAGGATACAAGGAGATGACACATCAACATCCCATGATGAAATGAATAACAAAACTATGATAACCTACCTTCGAGTGGTCCATGATCCCCGAAAATTTCCTAAATCAGTACTCTTGTCTAACTAAGAATGAACCTTTAATTTAATATCAATATAAAAAGAGAAAATTCTATATAAACATGAAGGATGTGACCACAGAATAGTACATGAAATGTGTGAGCTACATATCCTTGAAGGATACGACCAAAGTTTCTATTCAATTTCAATTCCAAGAAATTATTATACTATAGTTTGAAAAAAAATTATAATATTGGTTTCTACTATAAATAATGATGGTAAAAGATGATAAATATTGAAAATGGGAAAATTCAATAAAACATGGAGATCCATTTTGAAATCCTTATGAGGAAAAAATTTCAAAATAGAATTTGAATAAAATAAACCATATTTTATAAATTATAAAACCTTTCTTTAAAATCATTTTAAAATAGGTTCGCATTCCATTTTCAAAAATAAATTGATGATATATGATTAGGCTCCTGGTATCACATGATAAAGAATCGTACCAAGTGATGTACATAGAGAATGATGGTACCACAAAAATATCTTGATGATACAATGATGGAAGTAAAAGATGGACAGTGATATTCCATGTAATGATGAAACTATTAGAGTCACATATCAAGTATAAATTTCTATTTTCAAGGTCATTTGTCATGGGTATGACCTAGATACCATAGTTATCCCACTATATTCAATATGATCAATAAAACAGGACTGATCAATAAACTGACATTGACTCTCAAATGTTCTCAATAAACTAAGTCCACACACACTTAGTTTCATAGATACAAGTTTATATACTGAATAATTAATGTCATATATATATATCCTCTAGTATTGTTGTGATCCAAATAGTGAATCATTCATCTATATTATCTCATCTAACTACCAATATTTTTATTGGGTAGTCAAATAGTGAGGGAAATAACAAAGAGACAGGGAACACATTACGGATCATCAATAATATCAATATACACTATAATCAATACATCCTTTATATGATTCACATATTACTCTAACCCCAATAACCATAAAATCATAAAACCCATATTTATAAAACAATAATCAAGTGCTTCAAGAATCTTCTTTCAAAAAACTAATGTAAAGGGGTTATCAATCCATTCATGTTAAAATATATTTTTTTTACAAATATCCACAAGATCATTTAAAGAAATACCAATTGATAAAATTAGCATTTATCAATTAATCAAAACATCGCATTGAATAATTCATTCAAAGGGAGACTTATACATTATTTATTTAAAACTAATTAATTATACCAAAATGGATTCATGAAAAGGGTATGAAAACATAATCAATCATATTTTGGTTTTCAAATATCATATAAATTTTCTGTTCAAAATGAACATTTACATGTGTTCTATTAAATTGTTCAAAAAATTAAATTCAAGTGAAGATGCACATCTCAAACCACATGGATCAAATATTAATGAATAAAAATATTTTCTTCAAAATAATGTATTAAATTTCATACACCAAAATCAATAAATCAACCCTGTAACAAATTACTATCCAAATAAGGATTTACTTTATAATAAGAAACCATTTATTCCAAATTTAATTTTCATTAAAAATGCCCAATAATGGATTAAATTAAATAAAATCATGCTTAACTGGTTTAAAATTTAATACACATGAATTCATCAAACACATGAATCACATGATGATGAATCATCATATAATCACATACTAGGAATATTTGGACTCAAACCACAATGAATCTGAGATGATTCACCTCCAATGGGAAACACTAAATCAAGGAAGTGGGATATTGAGAGATGTAAGAAAAGATCATATAACCAAAATTACAAATAAACTATTTGTGAATTAACAAATCCCAAGAAATTCATAACCTCTATAAATAAAGAAACAATATAAATTTATATATAAAATTCTAAGAACAGATAAACATATCGAAATAGGATCACAACATCATGTATAACTTCGATAAACCGTGAGAAGTGGTTAAGAGAGGAAAAATAGTCCAGGAGGATCCCATGTTTCATATGGGTTGACTTTGGATCAATGAAGAAGATAAAATAAATAAAACAAGGTTTTCAGGGTGCATTTATCGTAGTACACCAATGCAATCCCATGTCCTCTGACATAACCGACTAGTCTATGGTTCTCAATCATAAGAATATCGTTATAGAAGATGTTTTTTAATCATATTATAGCACATTGATTGGAAGTGGAAACAACTTATTTTTTAAAATGGAAATAAAATGGCTAGTCGATGGCTATCATCAACTGGTTGGTGGATCACATGCAGCTTCATAGGTGGTAGGTCCATATCCATAAGGGCATCATAGGATTCTATCATCCTCCAAACCCTCAAGACACATAAAAACAACACCAAGGAGTGGCATATTGATGAAAGTTATATAAGGATTTTAGATTATGATTTTCAAAATATCTAATAAAATTTTCTACACATGAATATCTTCTTCGAATAACTTACATAACTTCATTATTCATCACGTAGAGAAAATAGAACATTAAATGGGTTGGATTGAATGAATAGTAAGGGTAAAAATAGTTATATGTCTAATATCATTAGAGTGATCATAATCAAATATCGTCATAGTGGTAATAATATGATTATATTTTTATGATAATATATTAAAATGGAAAGAGAATATCAAAAGGGAAATCATAACCATCAAAACCTAGATCATAAAACAATATTCAAAGAATAATACAAATTTCACATGAGTTAATGATCAGGAAAAATGTGGAAAAATCCTTGTTCAATGTAATCATTAAAAAACATAGTATTCTTATAGAAAAATTTTGTTAATGTGATAAATCATACATTCCTTATAGAATCAAAAAAATAAGATAATTTCATCAGTTTATTTGGATTAACTTACATCCAGTTAACTCTATCTTCATATAAGATTTACATGTTGCAAAACCATGAAAATTTATGATATGCGTCTTTTAAAACTAATTCGATGTGTTCAATGGATTTCTAAACATGAAAAATTGAGGTTTATGTGATTTTCATCATATGATAAAAATAATGAAATTAAAATATGACTATTAATAACCTTTATATTAGAATTATATTTTCGAATAGGAATAACCACATTATGAAAATAAGTATAAACATTTTATATAATGAAAATTTATAAGTTAATTCATAATAATTTAGGTCATTATTTTATTATGTCATTTATGCTTCTAAAATGGATTTTTTTTAAAAATATATGTATTTCATTTCGTGCATAGATATTATAATTAATTTCTACCATATTTATGAATTTTATTTGATAAAAATTGGTATCAGTTTATAATTCAATATATCAAATTTAGAATACGGTGAATTTTTTGGATTTTTCTATAATTGTTTATTTTTTTTGTGAATATGGAAAAGACCAGTTTTTCAAATACTAAATATTTTATGATATATTATGATGTAATCATGTATTAATAAATTATCAAAAAAACATATTGAGCGTAATATGTTAAAGTAGTTATGTAGGGTGGTTTATAAAAAATTAATTTAATAATCCAAGATTGACTTTTTCAAAAATAATAGATGTTTTATTCACATTTAATTCTATTTTTGGGTCTTTAAATTTGATTGTATGGTTGGAAATTTCTATTCTTTCTTGTATTGATCCAAAATTCTTAAAACGTTATTTTTTATTATTTAGAAAAGGAAATTTTGGTTTCCATTTTATTAATTTATTTCTACTTAAAAGTTTTTTTAATCAAAAATATTTTACCTTCCTAAAAACTATTTTTCAAGATGTTTGTGTTATTATATTAAATTATATTTTTTCCACCTATATAAATTGATTCTCATAATAATTATTCCAAATTTTTAATTCGCATCTATAAATTTTTGATAAGGCCCCATTTTTTTCATGTAGTTAAGTTATCATGGAAGAAAGTTATATTATCGTGGTAACGTTTAAAATAGGTTGATCGGGTGTTAAGAATGAGATAATACATAAAATGAAACCAAAACTTTTCAAAATGTTATTTGATGGACTACTAGATTTTTACCCTATAAAAATGGTTTAAAACCATTGGTATCGCACCTAGAATCATTTGTATAATCTATACCAATGGTTCCTTAAACCATTGGGTTATTTAGTATATATATAGCCTTGTACCTATGGTTTATAGAAAATAGTTTTTATAGGAAAGCTATAATTTCATTTTTCCAATGGTAATGATAAAACCTTTCATATAGTTCATTAAAAAATTGTTTGAAAAACTATTGGAAAATACAAATACCAATGGTTTATAAAACACTTGTATAACTTTTCCAAGTATAAAGCTATTCCAACGGTTTTTAAACTGTCAGTATAGTCTATCTATACATACAGTAGCACACCCACTATGCCCAATTACCTATAAAAATCCCCAAAAAGTTTCATAAAACATCACCAACCAATATCTAAACATTGAAAACACAAAAAACTAATTAATGTATTCAAATAATGACAATACAAATTTAAAACATCACACATATTCATTCACATCTAATCATCGGCTGTTTTGTTTCATAAACACTCCTAAAATTATAAAGGTTCAATGTCTCTCTCATCAAGAAAAATATCATCATCATCATCATCATATTCATCATCATCACCATCAGCCTTATCATGATAATTCTCACCATCATCCACACTATCATCCTTATCCTCAATGTCACCATCACCATGAATAGCATCTTCACGGCCACTACTAGGACCATTTCATGGAACTTCATCATCTCGACCACCACTAGAACCATCACTCGGTGCACCATATAACATACACATTGTCAAAATATATATATCACAAAATGTAGAGGTCTCTAGAAGAAGAGAAGGTCAAAACGATACCATAAAATTCATAAATTCAACATTGGAATTTTGATTTCATTCACCCTCATGTATAACTATATTTGTGGCCTTTTATACATCGGTATGAGCATGTGATTCCTCTACATGATTTATTTCCATATTAGTTCAACTAGAAAAAGAACCTGAAGTGGTATAACATCTAGTTGGGAAAATACTCTTCCCTAGTCAACAACACACTCTCTCATGGTGCTCATATCATAATACCTGAATCAAACGGTCATTTGGCCCAAAGTTTCCCGAATCTGGTTCATCAAGGGCCTTCAAAGAACACTATTCCAAATATAAATAAACTATTTATTTGAAAAACAGAAATTAAATTTTAAAATTAAAAAGTAAAAATTACAATCTTATATATTGTTGTTTCCTTTATCAATATTCCATATTTATTCTTTCTACATGAGAAATATAGTTTTTCCCAAGGTATGTGTCCTACAATATTCAATATCTCCCTCTACAATGGCACTAAATATAGAAAATCATTTGTCAAAAAATATCAAGCCATGAGACTCAATGTGAAATTGAATATAACTAATAGGAAAATAAATCTTTTTCAACAAAAAAGGCCAAGAAACATGCTTATAATAGTCACCAAAAATGATAATTAACAAATTATTCAAGATATATATAAAAAAAATAAGAATATTTTTAATTTCTAGGATGTATAGGCATTGATGAACATATAAAAATATGTAAATTATGTCAAAATATATGCACAAAAACTGATGAATGAATGAAAAAAAAGTGGCATTATTTCCCAAAATTATTGGTGGGAATAGAGGGTATTTTAAAATAATAAATTCCCCATTAACCCATTGACGTCATTCATAAACCATTTTAGTAATTAGAACTCAAAATTATCATAGGTAAACATTATTGATAGACAAAAAAGTT
This sequence comes from Viscum album, assembly GCA_963277665.1. Classification (NCBI taxonomy): domain Eukaryota; kingdom Viridiplantae; phylum Streptophyta; class Magnoliopsida; order Santalales; family Viscaceae; genus Viscum; species Viscum album. Next base: position 1,831,718,811 of record OY728165.1, read on the forward strand.
TTTTTTCATTCCATTCATGATAAAGAGAGTACAATTATGAGGAGTGAGCACTCATTTCTTCTTTCTCTAACACTATCTTTTGTTTTCTATTGGAAAACATTGCATATTTTTGTTTTCAATTAATAAACTCGAAAAACTATTATGCACATATTTTGATCCTCATGTAAAGATGTGTCGAATATCACATAAAAGAAAATAATAACTTTTATTTAAAATATAGAATAAAATATTTAATCTATAAATTAAATAAATATATTTTCCATTATCAATACAATCACTGATAAGGAAACATTTTTTGCATCTGTTTTAAAAGAAACCTTAATCACCTTCAACCACTGAGTCAAGTTCTATGTAGGAATTGTATAATAATATGGTAGGTGGGTTTTAGAAATTATAAAGAAATAATATATCCAATTTTACTAAGAAAGTAACTGTGGTAATGTTTTATAGCATGGTTATCCAATCCCTATGTATAGAAACATGCATTTTATGACTTCTAGGGGAAAAAATTAGATGATATCCCATTAAAAATTTCCCCTTTAATCTATAATATTATAGGATTTAAAAATTTCGTTTATCATTACTTGTAATTAAAAATAATAATATCTTTATGATGAAGGGTATATTATAGAAATTATATTTTGATATTATAAAATTAAATATTCTATATAATTGATTAATACCACTTATTAAAAAAGAGAAAAAATGATATAGTGATTAATTAATGATGTTGTATTTACTAGCTACTATTTTTTAATTAAAGGTTAATTTCATCTAATTTTATGGTGTTTCAAGAATTAATATAGTTGTTGGTTATGTTTAGCCTCTGTTTATTTTAATATTTTATCCACCAATTGAACTTTTGTTATTTTTTGTTGATATTTATTATTTGTGGTGTATTGAGTTTTCTCCCATATATTAATGAATAAGGATACCTTCTTGAGATTTTTAGTCAAAAAAAGATTGGGTTATTGAAATTTCAAGGTTGAGCTTTAATTTATATCTTTGTAGTTTCAATTTTTTGGTTATGTATGTAAGATATAGAGAGTTAAAGATTTAAATCCTTATATTATGTGATATTTCTAATGTTTTTGATATAACTCATCATATTTTTTACAATCGAATTGGTTTCCATGGAGGTGGTATATATATGATGGATGATGTGACACTGCCACGTGGATAAGGTTTCTTGGTTGAGTTCTCTTATATACTTGAGATGGATTCTATTTTCTATATATATATAGTTTATAGTATGCACAATCACAAATAAGATATCTTATGACTATAATGGTTGAATTAGTTTTTCAATTTCACTTACCATTAAAGCAAGGTGTGTGGACATCATCTATAGTTATTGTGTGGATTTATGCCTTAGATCCATTTGAGGTGCCTTAAGGCATGTATGTTGTATAATTTTCCTTTTTTTCAATATAAAATCATTTTTATGATTTTTATAAGGCATTGTGTGAATCCTATATTTTTATCTATCTTTTTCTATAGTAGGGGAAGTGAGTTTTTTCAAAGGATGGTAACCATAAATCATTCTTTAAATTCCATTGATGTTTTTTTTGAAGCAAATTATAAAATCCTGTTTACAAATATGTGTCTATGTTTATTCCTTTTACATTGAATGAGTTCTCCCCTTACAAGAATTTATAAATAATTTTTCAATGTTTTTTAGGGTTTTTTTCATGAATCATAAAGGATTTAAAATGGTTTACGGCTTATTTCAAATTTTAATTATTTTAAATTATGGATCTTGAGGTGAAATGAGTAGTTAATTAGATGGTGGTTTTGTATTGTTTTTCTTTTATCTATGTTTATTTACTATATTAGGATTCCCATAGTGGTGAGATTAATGTTTGTGATGTATTCCAATAGTTTTGATATATATAGATGTTTTCATTTTGAAACTAAGTTGGAATCATAGCCAAATTGTTTTGATATTTCTTTGATATTATGTGGTTAGTTTGGTCTATATATAGGATGATGGGTGTGGCCTCTAAATCCATACCAACTCTATAACACCGTCCACTATACAAATTATGCTTATATACACTCTATTTATCTCCTAATTTAATGAGTTATTCTATCCTCATAGCGTCACCATCAGGAAAACTGTAATGAATTTGGCTCAAAAATATTAATTCCTATAATTACAATAATAATATGACATTAAATCCAATGAATTTTATCACTCATATTTGTAGAAAATAATTATTATTTACATCATTATGAAGGTGGGCCTAATAGAGTGGTCTGATGGAAAGGATTTCATGGTATATGGAAAGTATCACAGTAAAACTCTTACATTCTCACCCTCTTATTCAAATAATTATATTAACCTTTTTTTACTCAACCATCTGTAATTCATAGTGGTTAAACTCCTCACTATTACATGTAATCCCAAGATACCTAGTGGAATATCAACCAACGAAAGAAAAAAATATTATACCTAAAAATATTATAATGAAATTAATTTATGGTAAATAAATTTACAATGGTTCTATAAATAAACATGGTCCAATATAATTTGTTTGTACCACTAGATCCCAAGGCTCTAAAAGATAACCAACAATTAGAGTTTTAGTGGGATCCATTGTATTTTCTTGACACTCAGAATGTGTTGGTATATATTTCAATGGTAAATGAACATATAAGCTTTGGGATAATGAAGTAGAAAGAAAATAAGCTATAATATACATTTTTTTTAAAGTATAATACGGATGGGGATTAGGATCCATCATTGGATAAGGGAATGAATGATGTGTATGAACAGATTTAAAAAGTGGTGAAAATATAGGTGGGTTAAATATCTTGGGTTCCTCTAATGACACTATGGTATAATAAAGGGTTTCATATAGTATATTTGATGAATGGATAGGGTTTGATCGAGTATGATGAGTGGTGTGAGAATCTCTTATACCCCCCTCCCCCCCCCCCACATCTTTTGGCTGATAACTAATTCCGCTAGGTTTGTTGGATAATAAATGTCTCTTTGGTGGTGGATCCTGATTAAATGTTAAAATTAATTAATCACATAGAATTATATGTTATTTATATATATGAAATAAAATACTCATAACAGGAACCATATGAACCCTCATCTCTCTCTTTTGGCAATAATTTTCTATCATCCTCTTCCTTTGAATCTCATAAATATTATTAATTTTCTACATTCGAAAAATATATTAAATTAATTATAAATTGATATCTAATTTTATTCCAAAAAATAAATGATATGTGACATGACTTAATTAAAGAATACCAATTGTCATCCCAAATAAAGGACACAGAGTTATATAAAAAATCGTAGTATATTTAATGATAATAATATGAAAACATAATTGATATTTCATTTAAAAATCAATATGTTCAATTTAGATATTTTTTCATGGGTATGATACAGTTTTCTTATTTTCTCAATTCGATTCATTTCAATTTTGGTTAGGTCATTTGGTTTATTTTGGTAAACTGATTATGTCATTTGTAAATTTTTTGGGTTAGTTCATTTCGTTCATATTTTGGGTCAGGTCATTTTTACATTTCATTGGTTATTTCATTATTTCCATTAGTTTTTATTTAAATTATAATTAGTGTAATATGTTTCAATTCAATAAATGTTATTTCTTGTTCTCATTGAATTGTTTCAGTTTTTTTTGGTTTGGTAAGTTCTAATATAGTTAAATTAAATACTATAGAATGATACTCAAAGAAAATTTTATCAAGTATATATTTAAAATTTGCACGAAGTTCAAGTGGGATACAAAATATTTATAATCAATAGTAATGTAATTTAAATTATACCAACCTGAAAAACCCATGTCGAGATAAACCAAAAGAACTGATTACACATATAGATGATTCTACATTTTTACCACCACAAAATATAGTTCACAATCAACTCTAGGAATTGTAATATTGGATTCATAAAAAGAAATAAATTGATCAGGGCTGGGGAGCAGTGATGGTGTCAATTTCATCATCACCATCATCAAAAATTTGTTTTGGATTACTTCTATATATATAATAAATTAATATCACGGATGATCAGTCACATCAAAAACATATGTCTCCATTGATGCCAATATAAATGGATCATCATTAGCAAGAGTTCTCTAAATTTCAATAACTCAAAATCCATAATCATGCATAAATTTTTCATGCCTCTTCATCAAATCAAACCTCTTAAATTTAATCATAGTGGCTTGACCATGAGAGTAATAATCCAACATTATCATTTTATTGATGACTCTGTAATAAGATCGATTTTCAAATCAAATTTAAGCATTTGATGAATTGTAATCAATGTATGTTTTGGTAGTTACCATAACACAATCATATTTTTTTATCATGTTAATTGATCCTTAGTTGATAATAGAATTGTACCCATTAATCACAATTTATTTTCATTCATGAACCATATAATTAGGTTGAAAATCCAATGATATTATTTCATCATAGACAGAGTCAATGGGTAAACTCTATACTTAAAATATAAATTAATATTATATTTAACTAAATATTAATTTTATAAATTTATTATATTAATAATTCTTCCTTCAATTTAAGTTAATAAAAAATAATTACTATGAAAAGTCACTCTCCTTCTCAAAGATAAAAAATGATTACTTCTATTTATAATTTTCTTATATTACCTATAGAAAAAATAGAAATAGTTTAATAGATATGTACAAATACATGTGATGAAATACAATATACATGTTCAATTTACATACTTGATATAATCATAAAACAAATCATAGTTAAACAAAACTATGTGATGTGATTTCTCTCTCTATTCAACTAACAATCTCGTAAATGTTTATGAACCAACAATTCTTAATTTTTGTATAAGTTATGGAAATTTTGGTTTAATTTTCTTATATTACTCTTCTTTATTTCACATTGGTCTGTTCCATCTCATAGTCACATTATAAAAAAACTGAATAAAAATACATACATTCTTGATATATGTAACATTTCATGCTTGAACCTAGGGGATGATTCATATACCTAACATAAGACATCAATGTGTACATATTATTTTCAGTTGGATACATCCAACAAAAAGAAACAGGACCTCAAAGAAGTATTTGTGTTGCAATATAGAATGTGACCTGAAGGATTCATGTGAAATATAATGGAGGGACTGTTTTCTCTATCTACGATAAAATTAATTGTACCTCTTCAAAAATTATTTTCATTAAAGACTTGGAAAAATTATGAGCACAAATATACCTATAAAATCGTTACAACTTAATAACTTCCACCCTAATATTATTGGATAGTATGTGACAAATTTATATTGGAATCAACTTATGTAGAAGAATGTGATAATAATGAGTTCTCAAAGAATTCATCATCAGTTATCTTATTTTGACCCTATTGTATATGTTTTTTGAATATACATCAAGAACATTAATATTCTCTTATACTTAAATATTTTTTTTCTATAGGTTTCATCACATATAAAGCACTTGGAACATTTCACTTATTTTCACTCATACACAAAAGATGAAATTTTGATATGATACCTCAATCGACCATGTCACACTGATATCATAAATCATATTTTTTCATTCCCATGACATTAATAATAACTTACAGAAACCTTTCACATATTTTTTTAGTGTGCATTACGTCTAATCAATGACATAAAAAATTGGTTGAAAAATAATTAAACTCAAAGAAAATAATATTCATCATCAAATTGTAATTGGTTTTAGTGAAAACATTCTTACTCATTATATATTTCATCTAACGCTTCCCAAATGAAAAAATAACATCTTTATATTTATTAAACACATAAATTCCATACATAAACTGAAATGAATTTTTGATCTCCATGGTATTCTGAAATCATCGATCATTATTCATATATGGATGATCCATTTCCAAGAATCATCTATGTCTCATAAAACTAAATATACAATGATATTTATTTTTTCTGTACCATGTAATAATGATACATATATGACATGATTTTTTCCCATCATTATTTATCCATACATCACTACACAAGTATGAAAATCATATATTGTCCATATAATTGTAGCATGAGTTTGAATATGTCTTTTGAACAAGATTCATATATGAAAAAACACGCAAGTCAAAGATGCTTCAACTCTTTCATTAACGGTTTCATGTATGAATCTATATCATTTGTAGTATCATAGGGTTAAGATACTATTATACCCAATAGAGTGAATGGTTTTTACATAAAAATACATGGAGGAAGGATAGAGAAGGTATGAAAACCTACCAAGTGACGTGGGAAGTAAGAATCCTCAAAAATTGATTAAACCATCACATAATAGACCTAACCTCACACTACACCTGAAAACTAAAAAATTATGATATCAAGAATCAAATATAACCCAAGCATGACCAAATTTTGAATGAAATGAACTAATCATTATCATTATTTCACTTAATGTCATTCCATCACATATTTATTGTTATTTCATTAGATATGAAGTGTTTCTGGAATCTTGGAATCAATGAAATGTTCTACATTACATTATATGGCACATGAGATGGTGTTTAATAAGTATTTGGATTCCACTAGGATGTTCCACATTTTGTATGATTAATTTTTCCATAAGTTTACCCACTTAAAAATATTTAATATTTTCTAAAAGAAGTAATTTTTTTTTGAAAATCCAATTTCATCAAATAAATTTTATTACATATAACCATTTAGAAGAATATCTACATCATCTATAAGTAATTCTTCCAAAAGGGTAAGAATATAGTTGATGTAATTATTACAAATACCATAGATGGATTTCCCATGAAACAGTTTCATTAAAAATACCATCTTTTTTATTTTACCATATTGTGGATATACTGAAGTCATGGTAGCACCATTAAATTTTTTTCACCCTTTCAACATCATCATTTTCATTAAATGAATCATGTGTTATTTTAAAAAATCCATCCTGGGATAGCATCCTTTCTTTCTCATGATTATGATTAAATGGAAATCACCCATCTAATAAATTATCTAATCTCATCTCCTCATTTAGATCATGAACATTTCTAGATTTCATTTTCTCCCCATTATAATACCAAACATAGTAGTCTATTTGAAAACAAAAAATTTTCTATATGGTATATAACATCTTCATTACTTAACCTAGTTTATCCAACATAATTATAACATGGTAAGTGTATATTAATATTTTATAAAGCATTGTTAAATGTAAAATATAAAAAGCCCACCAACCTGTTTTAAAAATGCATGAGATCTGAGTTGTTCCATACATCCTACTTATATATATTCTATAAAAAAATATTATACTTCATGTCATAAAATCAATTAAAAATGATTTATGTAAAATTGATAATATATTTAAGGAAATTATAATTGTTCACTTTATATGAAACCATTACTGACACACTAGTCTATATGAGAATCATGATATAAAATACAAAAAAAAATTATATATTACAAATTACTATTAATATAAAGAAATGGTATTAAATTCCATTAAATCAATGAGTAATAATAATATATAATAATAATAAAAATTATGTTTATAATTGATGTTTTAATTTTTACTATTATACTATTCATTTTTTAACTAATTTAATCTTTTTTATAAAATTAATGTATAAAATATTAAAATTGCTAGGTAGTCATCTTCTACAGTAAAAATGAATTATAAAGTTAGGTGGGATAAATCCTTAATTAGTTGTTTATCGTATTGAGGGATGTTAAATTAAATACTTCTATGATTTATAATAATCACCCATGACTATAATTTTGGATATCTATAATTTGGTATAGAGTGCATTTATATAGAATTCTATTTATTTGTTTGTATTTCTAATAGTTCTATGGTATTTTTAACAATCAATATTTTTGAAAAATTAATTTCCATACATTATACTATGTTTTACTTCAATAACACTATTATATAGTTTTAATACATAGATTCATTCTTCATTCTTCATTATAGTATGAAATCAGTTGGATTTTTAATGTTTGGTTTGAATTTATTTTCATTTAACTATGATTATTTACCATACAACTTCAAATTCTTCAGTATAACATTCATCAAAAAATTGAAAGTGGAAGTGGGATTCTAGATCAGTATGGTACAAAACTATTTTGGTGGAAGTGTGTATGATGATGACTGAAAGTTTGATAGAGGTGATAAAACAAAAGAAAAGTAAATTTCAATGACAAAACTAAATAAATTTTTTGTGTGACACAAATCCAGGGAAGCAATGGGAAATTGAAAACAATTGGTGTATGAGATAAAATATTAGGAAATTGAAAGCAATAATAGAACCATGATTTAAATAAATAAAATTATGATAAGGGGGCTACTTTTTATTTTTGTTTTCTTGAAAAAAAATCAAATATTACATTCTATTATAGTATAATTTAACCACTTCTAATGTTTATGGATCTCCATAAAGTGTCATCAACCAATCTGTAACTAGCCAAACTCTTTTCAAATAAAAAATAAGAAAAACTATTAATGAGAATTTATTTGATCTAAAAATTAAAACACATGTCTATATTATCACAATAAATTATTTTCTTTCCACTCACTAGTTCACTATTGGTAAAAATGCTAATTTATTAAACAATAATAAAATATATAATTTATTTTCAAGTTTAATTTTTTCATACGTCACATGTTTGTGATAAACTGAAAATAAAAAATGATTAGAAGAGAAAATTACCAAGAAATTAAAATTAGGATCAACATATCAAAAAAATAGTTGATAATTATATATAGAAACTCCTCACTAAAGACGTTTACTTGATGGATTGATCTAAGAAACTAAAAAACTAAAAACTAAAATTTTATAGATAGTATTAGTCCATGTAGAAAAAAATTGAAATAAGAATTAAATACCATAAAATTAAAAAAATCCCCTTTATAATAATTATTGAAAACACTTGTCTCAATAGAAACTACCAGATTTATACATATCAAAATAAATAAAAATCAGAAAAAAAAAAGAATATACCATTCTGTTTTAGATCTAGAATAAAAACAAAATTAATGGTTGATAGAATACCTAAATTATTTAAAAGTCACCTATTTAATATTTATCAATAATGGAATTAATATAGAAATGAAGGATAGATCATGTGGGTGGGGAATTAAATAGAATGTGGAATGTAATTATAGGGTATTCTAGAAGAGATGGAGATGGGAGGATACCATCCCAGTTAGGCTGGGTAGATGTAGGAAGGCTATACCAATGGTTTTTTAAAAACTATTAGTATTCCTAGCACTATAACAACAATTTCTTAAAACTGTTGAAATAGTAATATCTATTTAAATCATTATTTTAAACCATTGGGATATCATTGATATAAACTATATATCCCAATTGTTCTGCTAAATTATTGGGACCATGCCACCTACACCGACTGTTATTCTGAACTATTGGTATAGGCCAATGTGTATAGCCTAGATTTCTAATAGTGATGAGTTTATTTCAACCCTAAAAAATCTTATCATAGACTATGGTGTTCCTTGTTTCAATATTACATGATTATAATATATTTCTAATTTAAATCATCTAAGTATTTTTGAGTGTATACTTTCTATCACTTATAAAAGGGAACCTCCTCTATTCGATTATTAAAAATGTTTCATAACTATATATCATTAAATCCATAAATAAAAATAATATTATATTCCATAACCATGTCTAAGATCTTCTGGTATTTCCAAAAGTCATTTCATTCAAGTCATATGGTGTAAGCCAAAGGATGTTTCCGAAACAAATAGGTATAACTCTTAACTAAGTACTTTCAATTTCACTTTCTTCTTATAGTTCCAATAAATATTTTTTATCCATAAAAAAATTATGAATAAATTATAGTAAATATACTAAAATGTCATTATTATTATGGTACAACCATTATATACCTTCTTTACATCCTATGGGAAATGAAAACAACCCCCATGTGTATGTGTTGATTTCCACATCCAAAAAGTGACGTGTTTTTTTCATCACCACATTAGTTTGGGGGTAATAATGATATATTTACTAAATATATATGATATTAATTACATTATTACATATCTATAAATGTGAATTATTGTTTAATTCTATCACATTCCATTGATAAAAAAGTGGAAACTTCACTCAGGCATACGTACAGTACCATCTTAATGAAGTGATCAAATTCAATTTTCATCACTCCTTTATATTAATAGTTAAAAATTATTTAAATTGATAACATGGATACTCATTATATGGAATAAATTTGAGATAAAATAGATCCATGATCAGTGTGAAAGGACCAATACTATCAAACTAAAACAGACTTTAAAAATGAAGCAGTTATCACGTAGAATAATTATTTTAATAAAGAATTGTTTTTATATGGGTTGAAAGATGTTATAAGTAAACCATATATGGATTCAGTTTTTTTATTAATTGGGGAAAATGGAAAAATTTGGGTAAACCAATTTTCAATCTATCAGTGAGGCTTTTGTTGGGTTCACTATTTTTTTGTTAATGGTGAGAAAAACATAGAACAACATGTGTAAAACTATTTTCTCTTGAAACTAGGATGTTCACATTGGGTTAATCATTTTTTCACATTGAGGTATGGAAATAAATGAATTTTACACTATATTCTCAATTTAATGTTCTAATGGTTGGTTCTATAATGGATTATGTCAGTTTCATCATCTTTAATTCCAATGAAAACGCCCAATGACTCCCACATATGTCAATTTGCATATTTCCAATGGTAGGTGGTCAATTGGAGTTTCAATCCCAATTATGATTATGATATAACATTATTTCTTATAATATAAACCTAATATATATTTAGGATATGTTCATAAATCATTCCCAAATCCAGTTATGTGATTAGTTACCCTTGTAAAACAATAGGTTGTTGAACCCTTGTACATGAGAGATGGTTTTATGTTAATGAACCCGTATGTTTTTATTATAGGTTCTACATATGGTTCCCATTAAATCATATAATTGATGTATTTTTTTCTTTTTATCCATTTGAACATGCACTCTAGATTTTTATTATCATCTATGAAAGCAATTGGTATTCCAAAGTTGGGACTGAACCTTCAACAGGATTCCTATGTATCCAACGTAAACAAGAATCAAAACCCATGTTTTTCACTTAGGAAAATTCCATTCAGTTTAGAATCATGAGTAATGTAAATATATAATGGTATTTAAGAACTGAGTATGGATATTAATATTTATAATGGGATTCTTCTATCCTTACTAAATAAAAATAATTAGAGACTTTGATGTTCTATAAATAGGCCCATATGAATAACTAGTTTTAGTTATCCATAGTATCAAATTTTTGACATGATCAACATGAATCCTTAATACCACATGTGTCATGATAATTATGGGAAAAAAGAGAGATAAACTAATCAAACATCTCATAATCGATTTGAAACTGAGTTTGTGTGGGGCGAACACAGTGAGGTTTCAATTATAGTTGAGAGGGTATTGCAAAAAAAGGGCACCCTAATTGGAAAAGGGGTTTTTTATCATAGTTTAAAGATAATTATGAATTTATAACATCAAAATAGACACATTAGATTTGATAATTAATGGATTGAATTTTGTTCATCATATTCTACATGGGTGAAGTACGTGTGCATTAAAGAAACCCTGGTGGAATGCTTTAATACTGATCTTGGGCCTTCAGAAGGTTTTCTATGAATATATATTGTGATAGGATTTAGGTTATCCATATTTTATTTTACCCACAACCCAATGATGGGAGAGGGAAGATAGTATATCCAGAGTAAGAACATCCCATGACCTAGAAAAAATGGGATGTCAAGGTGTTTATACCAAGGTGAATACCCAATGTATCCATCCCTTCTCTTGTTATAGATAAATAGTGGGGACTGTGAGAGGTCACATAGAAACACAAAGATTATGTGGTGCTGATAAGATTTTGTGGGTGAACATCCATTAGCACATCATGTTCATATGACTCAAGATTACTTATCCATGTGGGATTTCAAAATAAGGCTAACAGGTCTGAGGATTAATGCTCGACAAATTTGAGGATGTCTGTCTGATAAGGCTAAAATTTATAAGGATGTATTCCCAAACGAAGATGAATATCTAAAATACTAAAATATTTGTATGAAAAGGTTTAATTTTATTGGGATATTATCTTGAAACTTCTAAGGTTTCCTTTCTAACTAGGATGATAAGTCTTAGGATGTCTTTCTGATATGATCGAGGATGTTTATCTTTCATAACTGACATGACTATCTAGAAATGTAGACAAGATTGGGGTTTTCTTCCTAACTTGTACATAGGGTGTCACATGATATATTTTCCACAGCCATAGGGTTTTACATTTTTTTATTAGTGTTTCTGAGGGATATCACATGATTTGACTGACATATTAGGATACCCTCGAATGTCATGGATGACATATCTAGGTATGTTTTCATGAAACACATGGCATGTATTAAATATTATCATGGATTCCTGTTTAAATTTCAATAGGGTTTCTCAATATTGGTTTGACATGTCCGTGTTCTATTTCATGATCCACTGGACATATTTCCATACCCTCATGTGACCTATCCAACATGTCTATGTATGTTTTCACGAACCTAATTACTTGTCTAAAATGATATTGCATGATCTAAATAACATGTCCAAAAGGAAACACATGATCTTATAGAAATTTTAGAGTGATGCCACCTGATCCACCTTACATGTCAAGGCACATTATGTGACAAATAAATAATTCACATGGGAAAAAATTCCCATACTCATAAAAAACTAGTGTATCCATCTTCGCATAATTCTTCCATATTTTCAGACATTTGTCGAATAAATTCTATCATGTTCTTTAGTCACTTTCCTACTAGGGTTTCTCTTGATCAGGTAAACACATCAAATAACCTTCATGTGATCACACTAAAACACCAGAGATACTTTGAAAATCCTTAAATTGATCAATTGGAGTACAAAATCCTTTTACTCATTGCTTAAGTAAGGTGGATGGCTCATTATGCGGAAGAATCATGTGATGGCATGGTTCCACACATCATAAATTCCACTATCACCTTCATCCATCCAATATTATTTTTTTGTTCCCCATGGGGGGAGACTTTATAGTGTTTCGACCCATAATATAAACCACTTAATAAAATTATTAAATCACATATCTTGGATTGTGTCAGTGGAGGGACTATCGCATTATGTTCTTCTTGTTATCTATCCATGATTCATCAATGATGCAATCCTTCCATCACGAGAAAAATAATTACCACATAATCACTCCGTTATTAGCATATTTATTGACCTCATAGATTTTTAAACTAAATCTAAAAAATAAAATTGACATGTTGATTCACCATTTCATAATAAGGCTATATTTTGGAATGCTTTCAAAATATCCAAGAATGGTAGTTCATTGAGTCTCTTGGATACCAATGAATACTTTCTTGAAGTTATCGGCATGATCATTAATGGAATGTGTGGAGTGCATAACTGCCTCTTATGCAAAATAGTGTAACTCATTTTTGTATGATGCTTTATACAATTATATATTTTTAATATAAAACCAATAATATTCTACCATCTCATTCCCTTAGTGTGTGTCATGATCAAATAGGCACACTCTAAGTCCTCTACATGATGCGTATAATGTGAAAATGTCATTCGGGTGACAAAGCTGACATATCTCTAGAGTTTTTATCTGATCTAAAATTTTCCTCATGAAACGCAAAAGCATTCTGCATTAAAATAAATATAACTGCCTTTCACAGGATTATCTTTCATTTTCTAGATTCTATATTATTAATGTCTTCGGTGATTGTCAAGCACTTGTCATCTCTCTTGTCCCCTGATCAAATAGACTAATCTAAGGGGCTTATCCTAATCAAACATGATGTCTGATGGTTGTTCTCATGATCAAATAGGTTCACTGGAGGTACTTTGTGTTGTCATTAACCGATCACAAAATTATCATGACCATTTCACATTATCTTACTAGGGTTATGTGATCACAAGTCTTATTGTGGGTCACATGACCCACATGACCTAGCTACCTCATCTCCATACATCCTTGTTTATTCCTTTTTTTCTTTTGTGATAAGATAATACTTATTTTTTATTTATTTAGTCATCCCTATATTTTCCAATGTATATTGGGTGTATGTCATTAAATTTCATTATCAGAAGTGATTTTTGATAGGATAGGGACTCAGTTTTGTTAAACAAAATTCCCTTATAAGTGTTTTGGACTTCCGCTTATCAATTTTCCATGCGTTATTTGGTCTTCCTAGAGAATGTTCTCATTATAAAAGCTTCATAAAAATAAGGTAATGAGAGACCTATAATTTAAAATTTGACCCAGACGTCCAGGGCCCTTGTGATTTCTTATACCATGGGATATCTCCACAATAATGCTTCACATAACCCCATCATGAGAACCATTCACAATACATGATCTCACTATCTTATCACATGAACTCTTCACATGATTTACTTATACTGAAATCTCATGAAATAGAACTTATAACTATTAAATGGATAGTCACATGAACTATGTTGATTGTCCTTGGAAATATGGTCACTTCATGTACCTCATGTGGTCTCTTGGATTTCTATGATTGCCTCGTCAGAGTGACCCTCATATGGTTATGTTATGGAATGTCTTAAATCATATCATGAAATCATGATATGGTACAAGGATAACATAATTCATGAGACCTATAACAATTCATGTGATCGTTAACTATTATATGGGTTAGGAAATTCATGTGATGTTTCCCATTTTATTCACTTCCTTCACTCATTTGGGAAGGGATATATTCCCATATGACATATACATCTTTATCTTTATAGGTGGATTCAAGTTTAAATATGTCTCTAGATATATCTAGTCAGAGAGATATGATTATTTGTAACCATAATTCTAACCCTTGATATAGGATCATTCCAACAATGAGATTTAAAAGGGTTATATTCTGATTATTCTTCAAAACTATCCTCTTTCACACATACTACCTTTATAAGAATTCAACCTTATTGGAAACACTTAAATTTTTTCACCTCAATAGAATCATAAATCTCACTATAAATCATAATTTATTATTAAAATGAACATTTTTTAGGATATTAAGAAGATTTTGGCCCCATTATAGGGGTCATCCTACACAATGTCTAATTCTCCTTTAGGTCCATACTTTTAGGATCTTTCTCATCAACTAGTAGCTAATATTTACTCAATCATACTCATCTCTCATCTAGATATCCAAAAAATGTTTAAGGAGTTCCAAATGGTAATTCTAACCTAGTGGTAACTTTTATAATCAATGGGCATTACCATTCTTGGTTAGGAAGAGTTTCACATGATTTGATGACCAATTATGTGATTTCCATCTTTATGAATTGACGTGGATTTCCCAATTCATTATGTACTTTCAATAAGAACTTCATAGAATGATGATTAGATATTGGTGTCCTATAACCAACTTGATTCATATAGGTAATGGAGATTTAGTGCTAACCCTATGGGATATTTATCAATCGAGGGGAATATGTCCTCTTGGGTAGATGTTTAATGATTTCCTTCCTTTTGTGGATGTTTTGGATAACCCTAAAAAAACCAACATTAGCATGGGATACGCTCAACACCATGAAGGAAATGTTAAAGAATGTATGAAACCAAATATCTAGAATATCATTTAAGTATTAGATTATTATATTATTTATGAATGCATGACTCAGCCAACTACCATACTCCCTAAATAATGTACTTATCAACAAGTTTGGGATAGATCAGGTTATAATTTGGAAATTATTAAAGTTGGAGAATATATCTTCCTGGAGATACCAGGTGAGACTAGAGGTATACCCACTACCTTGATTATCTAGATACATTTTCATGTTATTAATCTAATGCATCCTTAATTCATTGGATGAAAATTATGGAATATGGGTTAGCACATTTAATATGGGAGCACAACTAGCATAAGTACGCCCCCTCAATCTCGTAGTGCAAACCTTTACTCACCTTTATTAACTTATTATCTATGTTTAAAAGGGTTGTATACCTTACTATATGATAGGCCATTTTAAGTTATTATTTGGATGGATTGGAGGTCATTTTCAATGTTGATGTTATCAGAACACTACTGAAATTCCTCATTCCATGTTCTGTCCTAGGTTGCTAAACATCTATGGGGTAGATGTGATGTCCTAAGGTGCTGATGAGGATATCTTTATTTTGATATGGAATAATCATTTTAATTAAATGATTTAATGGACACCCAATGGGATAATTATCGACAACGTCTATAGTTTCCTTTTTGAGAGGTCATATAAAGTCCATCTTCAAGATGAGGTTATCGCAGCTCGTGTGGGTGATCTTTTCATATGTGATCTATATACTCCCTATAAGTTTTCTTTCTATTTTTTCATAAAGTGGTTTTATCCTATCCCCTTAGTCATTTTATGGGGATAATTTCATCCTAAAAATAATTCTAGATTATACTATCATGCAACAAAAAAAATTCCAAAATCTTTCCCCCGCCTACAGATACCCTTATCTTATTGTCTTTGTACTAGGACCATGATTGGTTGGAAGCTTGCCTATTTTGAATATTGAATTGATTAGTTCACCAAGTAGAGAATTCATGTGTTTCTATGAGCATCATGCTTGTCGAAGTGATAAAGCAGATTCATATGCGAGTAGATTCCTCAAGGAAGCAGCCACTCCATCATGATTGGCCTCTCATTACCGTGATTGAGTTCAATGAGGAAGCTAAAGAATTGGTAGCATTGATAGATGATGCACCTATTATGGGTATCCAAAATGATAATTCTTCTATTGATCCCACTTTATTTTGGAAAATCCTAATTTCAATGACCATTGTACGTAAAAATATCCCATCATATGCTCTTCCATAAATTTTGATACCTTAAGAGGTGTCTGAGGTCCTAATAATATGGAGGACAATTTAGAGGCAAATCCATGTCCTAGTTGTTTAGACTCCCATGAAGACAAATTATAACCAATATGATTTCCTTATTTATATATTTCTTAATTTGGGTGCCATTGGATTTGACTATAAGTAATAACATTACATCATGGAAGAAATTACCTTTGATCGACAACATTTGGCTAGTAATGAGATAATTTTTTAGATTTTATTAGTGGAATTACGTAGTCCAATAAATCAAGGAATCGTTAGAGTTTCATGAATAGAGACTTTCTAAAGTATCTAATTTTGTCATTCATATGGATGAATTTCCTATAAATAAAGAAGAATATGAAGTGATTATAGCTCACACAATGTCTCATCTTTCAATGGCATCATTATTATTAGTGATCTATTTGAAAGGAGGTGAAGATTTATCATATTCTATTAAGTCCCTTCATCCTTTGGTGATGGATAATTAAATGGAGTGAACTACACTATAGAGCTCAATTGATGCCTCTCACCACACTATGGATGATTTAGATATCTTATCCGACCAGATTTTATTCAGAACTGAAAATGAACATATATGACCTTGTCTCATTTTGAAACCATCAGAGAGAATTTGGAAGGTGGATATTCTACCCTCATTTTCACGTTATCAATGAACAGTTATTCCAAAAATTTTATTTTTCTCTCTGGAATTCATTCATTTATCATGTGCATGAAATTTCCTTAACTCAATATCATATATAGTGTTAATAACTTTGGTTTTTTGATAATTTCTAGTGAACTCATATTTTGAAGACAAATTCTCAAACATTAACATATCATCCCTAAGTACTGGTAATAAATAAATCATGTCATATGTATCATCATTAATGTATCATCCCGATTTATTGTAGGATCACCTAATCCATATAGATAATTTAGGTAAATATATCCTAGAGGAACCATTTTATTTATTTTTCCTAATTTGATAGACATTTATATCATAGATTTTTTTTTCTAGGAATATATAATGATCCCTACTTTTTTTCATATTCTCCAAACTATTTCCTAGGATTTATATGGGGAAAGATTAGTAGTCATTGACACTAGTTTCTCTCATGCCACACTTTATAGGTTTTTTCATAATAATATTAGTGCCTCTTCCATTTCAAAACTACTCAATATTTCTTACAACACTCAGAGTACATGTCTAGTGAGCACATTTTCTATTTAATCCAAGGTCACATTATAGATTATGAACCTCGTGAGTATTGTACCTCTATCAATTGGACGTTTTATGGTTTTTTCAAACCAATGTGATGCTATAATTTCAGGTCTATTAGCTGAGACCCATTTTTTATAGTTTAGGATCATCTTTATAGAACCATCTATTGATTTATTTTAAGGGAATTTTGTATAGACCATATATTGTTTTCTTTGGAGGTCTTCTAGGTCAGACCATCTATTTTAGTAGTTTAGGATCTTCTATCTTGTACCATATATTGATTTAGTTTAGGGTCATCTATCTCATCTCATATGTTGTGGTATTTAAGGTTTTTATTTCCCAGCGCATCTGTTGTTGGTTTTGAAGATTGGTTATTTATTAGGGGTTCTATAATCCCACATCCTTTATATTATCATTATGAATGAATATCTAGGAAGTATTATAGAACCCTTTCTTGTTAATTGATATTCTTAAGAATGAATTTTCATCATGGATTATAAAATTTTAACACATTGAGATTTTTTGAAATATATTTTTCAATTAATTTAAACTTTTTTATTTTCTCATTTCAAGCACAACTGAATATATCTTATGTTAAATGAAAATAATTTATTTAGTTTCTATTGCATGAAAAACATATTAAATATTTCACTACACAAAACACTATTATTTTCTTTAGGTACATGTGGCACTATGTTTGGATTTTGATACACACAATATCGAGTTCCATCAGTATCTTGTGATACATGAAAGACCTAGATTTACCAAACTACAATGAAATATTAATAATATTACTAAAAAGGTATTATTAAAATATTATTATTGTTTTCACCTA
Source organism: Viscum album (assembly GCA_963277665.1). NCBI lineage: Eukaryota > Viridiplantae > Streptophyta > Magnoliopsida > Santalales > Viscaceae > Viscum > Viscum album. The sequence continues at coordinate 1,831,737,799 of OY728165.1, forward strand.
CTCATTGGAATGGTTGTTATGAATAATAATAATTAAAATTATAAAAATATGGTTTACATAATTATATAAGAATAATTATTTTGTTTCTAATTTACTGGAAATGAAAATAAAACCCTTTTGAACATATACGAAATCTTTTTCCAGAAATCTATATTCAACACATTTTTACACAACAAAATATTTAAAACACTTTTAATAAATTATTTTAATTATATATATATATATATTATTAATTAATATTTTCAATGTTCAACTTATGTTTTTTATATACAATATATAAGAAAAAACAAATTTTATACATAGAGAAATATAATTTTTTCTAAAAGGTGATTTTACCGCCTTTTAATAGCACACCTATTTTATATATAATTTTTTAAAATTTTATAATCCTTATTTGAGAAAATAAAATTCATTTTTTAAATAATAACATCAAAATTTACATAGTCTGAATTTTTTTTATTTTTCTTAAGAAGTTTTATTTTTAAATTAATAGTGAAAAACACAAAATGATATTTGTAAACTGCTTTTTCATCCAATATATTTATATTGTTAAATTATATTTTGAATTGGTTATAAAGTATAATTCTATAAATTATGAATCTATAAACACAATTTAGTTTATTTCAATCAATATCACATAAAATTGGATATAAAAGAATTTCAATCTTTCAAACATTTTAACTTTAAAAACCTGTTTTTTCATCCCATCAACAGGATTATTTTAAATTACATTTTTTTCATTTTTCTATTTAGAATTTGGAAAAATGGATATCATATTTCAATTGAGAATAATTTAAACTTTATAATATGTTCAACATACATTTTACCAAAAATATATGTAAAAATAATTAAAATTAATTACAATGATTAAGGTAAGAACAAGTTTACTTAGTAGTTAAACATTATCTTAAGGGGAAAAAGAACCAATAGACATGTCCAAAAGTCATTAAATGAACTTATTTCTTCTCAGTAACATATTTTGTCAAAAATAAAATATTATTTGAGGAAAATTGTATATGGGAGACCTATCAAGAGTGTTTACCATTTTATATTTACAAGAATACCACTCCTCTTCCACTGTGAAAGGGAACTCACCCCCCCCCCCCCATATTCACACCTCTCAAGACCTCTTTCTAATAAAACCCTTCCAATATAATATCCCAAAAACCATAATATCATCCTAGATTCCTCAATTTATTTATAAAGAAAACCAAGTTAGTCCTTTACTACAAACTAAAAGGATTTACCCAATGAAAAGATGAAATCCTTCGACAAGAAATTTTATTTATTTATTTATCCACCCCATAAAATATTATTCTTAAATGATTATATAATGAAATCGGAATAATAATATAATGATTTTTTAATATTCTAGGGGTAAAACCTATACACAAACATTTTCATCAAATGGGAAACATAATTATTGTTCATGTGTACGGAAAACTACCGCCTCGTGAATAGATGTCATTCATTCTTCCAGTTCCACCTTTCATGTTTGGGAATAATGACAAAAAATTATTTTTTTTATATGATATTTATGAATTATTTATTCTTATAAAATCATTATATAACACATGCAGTCTTTATTTCCATTTTATGGGAACTCTATGACTTTATTTGTGGACATCTCGTCTACCTCATACACGAAGCGATATGATTCATTCACAAAATATGTAAAATATATTAACAATGAGTTTAATAAACATATAATAAATGTATGAAAAAAATTATAATTTAATGATAATATTTTTATATACATATATGTCATTTATTATTATTCTTTCAATAGGACAATAAAACGGAAACTATGTTCATACATACTTACGGCCAATCATCTCCATGAATAGTGTATTCTATTTCATATATATATATAGTATTTATTATTATAAATTTGAATATAATGAATATATATTACATTAATATCATGTTTTATTTTCTATAAAGGTGTAAATGTTGATATAAGTAAGAGGATCATGAATAACTTGTCAAAACATATACAAAAACCAAAGCGATTATTACCCGAAAAGTAGCTTTAACATGAAACTGTTAATAAACTAGTTGTATAATGTCATAATAAAATCATATATGGTATTATATATAAGAAAAATCATCTTTGATTTTTAATAATAAATATAAATATATTATTAAAGAGTCTTTAATGTGTATAAATAAATTCAAAACTCTAGGTAAGGGTTTTCTCGTCTCACTTTTATTTCTATGAGGCATTTTCTATATACAATATTTTTTTTATTTTGTGGTGTATATACTCCCCTATGAAATTTTATCATTATTTTCCTTTGTTTAAATATATTAAAATACTTAGTTGATCTTATTATTTCACAGATCTCACTATTAAAAAGTCACTCAAGTAATAAAGGGATTTTTAGTCTAACTTTAATTTCTATGAGACTTAGGCAATATTCACCACTCATTTTTTGTTTGTTGTATATAATAACCATAAATGTATTATATTATAATTATTATTAGATTTTTTTATTTAATTATCACTTTAATAATCTATCTTTCCTGGGTTTTGTGGTTCAATAGCTACCAAATTGTTATGGTAATTGTGTCCCAATTTTACTTTTTTGAGACAGATGTTATGTTATACAGCTATATTATTATGAAAGGTGTATATACTACCCTTTTACAAGTTATATCATGAATATACTTCAGTTAAATGATATTTTATTCTTCATGTAATTTTATCCTTTCATGGGGATTATGATTCAATGTTACCAAAGTGGAAAGAGTTTATTTATACAATCACATCATTTATCAGGATTGTTTAAGATTGTGCTTACATTGATGAAATAGTATGGTCCATCTTCCAAGGACGCTCATTAATATTCATCTACAGTGGTTATTAATGATATTTTGATGTAATGTTATAATTTTTCCCATATTTATTACTTAAGATAATTAATAATGTGTTTTTAAAAAAATAAGACTTTATCTCTATCTTTGGTAAGAAATTTTGTTCATTAAAAACCCTGTTTTCTAAAAATGTTTTCAAAAAATGTTCTTATATTATCCTATGATCATTAAGAGATATTTTTACACATGTTATACCTTTTTTTAAAATGTGTTTCAAAAAATTAATCTTCTTGTCATTTTCTGATCAATGAAATTTTCTAAACTTGTTACAGTTAAAGAGGAATGTTAGACATATATAAATTTTTCTACCTTCATGACCATAATTTCATTGATTCGTCATTTTAAAATAATTATCTTTATGAAAATTATTTTTTTAAAATGTTTTATGAAATGTATTTTCAATGAAAGATTATTTTCATTAAGAAATGTTCCAAATGATCTTTAAAAATCCTTCTCCATATATGATGGAAACCTCTGATATAGTTTATTCTTTAATGTGGATATGATACAGGGAAACTATTATTATTAATTATTTTAATGGTTTATTTTTAAATTAAAATGTTTTTTATGAAACTCGTTTCTCTTCCATGAGTTATACGATGATGAAATTCTTGTGAACCCTACTTCCTTTCACAGGTTATTTTATGAACAACTGATTAAAAAACCCATCCCTCTTCCACGGTTTTTAATAAGATAATATTTTTATAATACCCATTTTATTTATTTGGACAAAATATTATTTTTATAAAACCTTTCTATTTTTATAGATCATCATATGATGAATGTTATTTTATCTTGTGGAACATATATTCATGATTTCATTATGTGATGAGTGGGACCTATATATATCTCAAGTGAATTGGGTAATATTTGTATCCCATGACATAATAATGGGAAAAAATTTGATGGGATTGATACACTATGGGAAGAAGGTGTGATCTGATCCACTATGAATAAAGGCTACAACTGGGGATAGTGGTGTGTCCCACCCAGGAGGTCTATCTACCTATGGTAGAATATAATTAAATGTTCACAAGGTTATGAGTGAAACTTATTACATGTTCAAAATTTTATATGTGGACCTGGTTTCATGTCCATATCATTATGTGTGGACCTTATAACCAGTTCAGAATTTTTTGAGTGAACCATATTGCATGTTCATAATGTTATACATGGACATGGTGGAACATGATTATGTCTATGTGTGGACATTATTACATTTTCACATTATTATTAGTGAACCTTGTTATGTGTTCATGATTTTATGCATGAATCTTCTTACTTGTTCATAATTCTATACATTGACCTAGTTGCTTATCAATATGTTTATTTTTGGACCTGATTATAGGTTTATAATGTTATGAGTGACACATATTATGTGTTCATAATATTATTTTTGGACCTAGTTACATGCCCATATCTTTATGAGAGGGACTGATTCCATGTCCTTAACATAAATAGTGAACATGTTTCTTTTTACACATGTTCACATTGTTACTAGTTGATCTATATTCCAAAAGTCTATGTATTGTGCCAATGATATTCTATCACGACTCATATTCTTTTATTTCCTTATGATTCATGTATTATGAACTATCAGTCATTATTCTATGACATAGGATTATGATATTTGATATAGAGGGTATGAACCTTAATTGTTATTCTAATTTTCTCATACTCTTATTTCCATGTTATTCATATGTATCTCTTTTATTTTTACCCGTACTAAGAATCTGACCTCATTGATTCTTATTTTTATTTTCCCAAGGTTTTCAATAAAGGTTTTAAGTAGTATTACTAAAGGGGAATATCTTTATGAGATATTTTTTATATCTTTAAAGAAATTAGAATGATTTGTTCCCAACTTCCAAATACACAAAAAAAAATTATGGTCCTCAGGAATGTACTTTTTTTATGTGCTGAATATTTCTTTAAAATGATGTAATATCCATGTTGGATAAGCCTGGATCACTTTATTTGGTATCAAAGGAAAGTTTTGTTCATAATTTGGAAAATAGAATGAGGAAACATTAGTGTGATCCCTAGGGATATTTCTAACGATGTTCCTAGACTGTTTTCTATGGATAAGCCTATGGTGTCATAGATTTAAAAGCATGTTTTGTTATTTAGGAATCCTATATGTAATTTTTTATGATTATGTAGTTTTCTTCCATTATAATTGTTGCTTACACTATGATTTCTAGTATTACTCAATATTGAGAACTTGAAGGAACTTCGTTAATATTGAATGTTTCAGATGTGGAGTGTTTGGGAATTATAAAAATTGATGTCCTAAGTGGATATCACATGAAGATGATCATGAAGGTTGTGAGATTATTTATTATACTCCAAAATTTTAGAGACCTCTAATGACATGTGAATGTTATAGGATATTCTATCAGTATTTTTACATTAAATTTAAGATGCAAGATTAGATTTAGGTTGAGGAACCTTAATAAATAATTCATATTTCATATTCTATAAAAGGGGTATTATGGAATAAGATGATGAAGAATGAGTAATGGACTAAGAATAAAGATGGATAATTGAACTGAATAAGTTTTGTAATTCAAATATTTTGTTATATGAATCATGAAGTTTATAAATATTTTTTGTAAAAGTTTTCATTAATGATTTTCAATAATGTGATAAATGAAACTGATAAACTAGAAAATTGATTTTATGGAAAGTTTAAATTATGGAAGCTAACCCTAAACATGTTTTAGAGGATGAAAAAATGATATTTTATATGGATATAGAGATGATGATGTATATAGAGAAAATTGGATAATATTTGTGACCATAGAACTCATAATGTATTTTTGACAAAGTGGTTTTCCTATCATGGATGGAGTTCACATATTTTTGGATTTAAGAAATATATCCAATTATATTTCGAATAATAAGGAATGGATGTTTTTAATAAGGAATTATGGAAATTCAGGTAATTACCATGTTCTAAGAGAGAAAATGATAATGGTATTCACATGTTTGGTATGTAAGAACCAAGAGATACATTATGATATATGGGGGATCAATTTGAAGATTTTTTTGATAAATTTAAAGACCAACTTTGTACTGTTTTCTATTTTCATCTTTCCAAAGGGTTAAAAGTTTGAAAATATATAGAATGGATTAAGTTAAACTTTAGTTAAGGCTTTAGAGATTAAAGTATTATCTCATCATATGAGGATTTATGCATATTGGATAACATGTGAAAATGTTTTTTTTTGTGATGATAACTAAATACATATGGAAGGGATTGTCATTCTATATATGGATCTTATGATCTGTTATTGCTTCTCGTATAAAAAACTCACCATCATATTTTGAGTAAGAGTTTAAATATATATTGTTCATGACATAACCAATGGGTACGATTGGGAATATGAAATGGAATGAAATCAAGTAAGTATTTTTCCTTGGGAAAATTATATAGCATTAGGAAACGGGTCTTGAAATAAAAAAAATCTCCTTATTATAATTTTTTAGGATATCAATGACCTTTTTCAAGCCACTCTGGTTTATGGATTTTTGATTGTAACGTTCTCTAGACTGTGTTATCTATCACTCTCCATTATAACATGATAGTTATATTTCTCTTCAATGTTCATGTTTCCACTTTCCATATATGTTCTCCATGTGGAACCCATGTTATGAGTTACTTTCGATAACTGTTATGTTTTCAACTTTCCACTTTAAAATGATGTTTTACTGTTCATTTTTTTAATGTGGGTTTCTGTGAAAGAAACTCTCAAGTGTTAAACCTTTGATAACCCATATAAATTTCTAGGGAGAAAATAATTTGGTGGGGGTTTTTTAATGTAACACCCTAAGATTATGTGCAATATGTTTTTCAATTTAATTTAAACATTTCAATATTTTTGATTTCATGAATAAATGAATATGGTTTGTGTTATATGAAAGAAATAAGTTTGGTTTGGGTTGCAGGATACACCTAACTAAATGTGTGATACATGCATCCCTTAGATTATGTTTTGGTATAAAAACACTATGTCTTGATTTTGTTAAAGATAATATCACATTCCTTCGATAGCTTGTGTTACACGCAAGACCTTATTCTACCAAACTACAATATATTATTAACATTGCTATTAAAATACTATTATGTTTTTCACCTAGCCGTTGGAATGGAGGTTATATATAAGATTAATTAAAATTAATAAAATATCTTTTAGACATGTATATATGAAGAATTATTTGGTGACCAGTTAACTAGAAATGAAAATAAAACCCTTTGAAAAATAAAAGAAATTGTTTGCAGGAAATTTGTGTCAAACAAAATTGAATTGAATTAATTAATTCAAACCACATTTGATCAATAATGTTAGTTACATATATTTATATATATATATATATATTATTCACTCAAATATTTAATGTTCATGTTATGTGTATTCTAGATAATATATAAGAATAAATCCAATTTTACAGAAATTGATATATATATTTCTAAAATGTAATTATACCAACTTCTATTAGAGAACCAATTTTAAATATAATTTTTATTTGATAACATAGTATTTATTTTTGAAATATAAATATAAAAATATTCATTTGAGGATTTTTTTATCTTGAGAAGTTTCATTTTTTGATGAATAGAGAAAACACTGAATTTTAATTCAAAATTTCTTTTTCATCTAATTTAATTATATAGTTAAATTATATTTCAATTTTTTAAAGTATATTTAGTAAAAGTATATATCTATTAATACAATTTATGTAATTGGAATCAATCTCACCTTGAAAATGGATATAAAAACAATTAAAACTTTTGAACATTTTCACTTTAAAAAGACTTTATTTCGTCATGTCTCAGGGATTATTTTTAAATTAATTTCCGCCATGTTGGACTCCTCAGCTATTAATCATGTTTTAATGATCCCAAATCTTATTCAACCTAGTTAAATCCAATAAATTATATCCAATCATGTGTATTTATGTTTCAAGTTTTCTCATGATTTATAATGTTTAAGCTCAGTCCATTTCATGCATATCACTGTTTAAGTATGAATACAATTATTTGCCTAAGTACAAGACACCATGAAGCCAGACACGGTAAGCCAGACACCGTAAGCCAGACACCGTAAGCCAGACACCGTCAGCCAGACACTGTAAGCAAGACACCGTATTCCAGAAACTGTGAGCAAGACATCGTAATCTAGACACCGTGAAGCTAGACACTGTACGCCAGCCACTGTAAGCCAGACAGTGTAAGCCAGACACCGTAAGCAAGACACCATAAGCCAGACACTGCAAACCAGACACCATAATCTAGACACCGTGAATCCATACATCGTAAAAAGGACATTGTGAAGCAAGACACCATAAATGAGACACCGTGACACTCAAGCACCATGATTAGTCTAGTCATCGTGTGAAGGAGACATTGTTTTCATAACTTACTGTGACACTGTTTCTTAAACTATTTTGTCGTCTTTCAATTTAATTTCTAACGGTCATATTTGATGCCTTTAATGCACTGACAAAATTAATGTTTCATTGTAGACATAGTACGTGGTACGAGGTGCATAACACAAGGAACTTGTCGGCTAAAACTCATGCATTCGAAGATAAAGAGCAAAGTGTTCCCAAGAACAAAAGAGTGTGATACTAAACAAAAAACAAGCCTATGAGAATGACCATTAAGAACATATTGAAAGATTTTCAAAAGGAATCATTGTCACATGCATGCAATCTGACTCTACTAAAGAACATACGAAGTACACTGGAATCTAGAGAACATATTCGCATTATCAAAACTTGCGAAGAACACAAGCTAAATCACAACACTCTATTTTTAACACAACTTCCAAAGAAGGACTCAAAGCATAATCTGCTTAAATACAAATAATTCTAGAGATGCATTGACATCACACAATAGAATTATAACCACATCTCTATATTCTTACTCGACTGCGGTCATCTTTTTATTTACATTATGAGCAGTGTGTTCCCCTGTATATTTTGACACACACTGACTCCTGAGCTAAACTAGAGGATACTAAAATCATTCACCAAACTCTTTATACTTTTTTTACCCATGAAAACTATGGAAGAGGTCCCTGTGCAGCCTGGTTATATTTTTTCTACCCAAGAAAACTGTGGAAGAGGTTCATGTGTGACCTGGACAGTCTTTGTACTACTGTTAACCTCGATCCAAGGTGTGGATCAAAGTTTATTTATATAAACTGCTTGGTGGAAGGTGACCACCAAGTGGAGTGGATTAGGTCTCGTCTTGAGACTGAACCACTTGTTTCATATCCGTTGTGCTGTTTAAATTTAGTCTTATCTATTTTACTGCTTTATTGCATAATCCAGAAATCACTAATTTCACTTTGATAGTTAGTCTTGGAAATAAGTAATAACTAGTTTGTCTTAGTAGGATAACTTCAAAAGTAATATGAATAATACAAATTAATATTACTGAGAATTAATCAATCTTCTAAGAAGCTTTTTAAAAATTCAAACTCTTATAACAGTATAACCTTGATTAACTGGGTTGTATCTATTTTTGGGGAAACCATTTATTTTGAAAATAATATTATTTTAACATAAATTTTTATATTTACTCAATTCACCCCTTACCTCATTAGTAAACTACTCCGACCAACATTTGGTATCAGAGGAGATTTATTAGGAATCAGTGTAATTTCACTCAACTATGATTGTAGTTGTACTTTAAAGATCTGTAAATTTCTATTAATTCTAAATTTCTAGCTCTTTTTAAAGTAATATGTTAGTATGGATAATAGATTGGAAGGTGCTTCAACCAACAAACCATAATTCTTTAATGGAACCAACTATGATCAATGGAAAATTAAAATTAAAATGCATCTAGAGAGTATGAGTTTTGAAATTTGGTCATACATTATATATTAATACAAACGTCCTGTGACTGATAGAATTACATGGGATGAACCTATAAAACTTTCCTAAAATAACAATTTCAAAGCCATGAATGCTTTGTACAATTCCTTAGGACATGAAGAATTTAATAGGATTTCTTCTTGTAAAACTGCCCATGAAATTTGGGACACCTTGTCTGCCTCACATGAAGGCACATCTAGTGTAAAGGAAATGAGACTTAATACTTATACAATAAAATATGATAATTTTAAAATGAAACTTGATGATCCTATTTTTGACATGCATCTCAGGTACAATGAGATTGTCAACATAATGATTTCTCTTGGAAGAGAAGTCACTGCCAAAGAATAGATCATGAGAATCCTTATATGTATACCTGATAGATGGAGGGTAACCTCTGTCTCTATTAGATAATCATGCGACATCAGCAAGATACCTGTAAAATAACTCATTGGGAAACTTATGATGTATGAGCAAGAGCTGAAAGTCAACAAATAAGTGGAGGATGAACCAAAGAGGAAATATGTGGCATTCAAGACCACCTCCTTGAAGCACAAAGACAAAGGGAAACTGGAAGCTTCTATATAAAGTTCCACTACTGAATAATCATCACCTGACAGTGATGAGGAGATGGCTCAACTGGCCAGAACGTTCAAACGATTTTACAAAAAGAAGAACGTTTTCAGAAAGCCTAACTTCAAGGGAAAGTATGATCTAAAAGGAAACTGGAAAAAGGACTGGAAAAGAAGTGAAAAAACTGATGAAATTGTATGCTATGAATATAAACACAAAATACATATAAAGGCTGAATTTACAAAGCTCAAGTACAAAAAATAAATATGAGGACAATTAAAAGAAGTACAAAAAGGCAATGAAAGAAACCTGGAGTGCCTCTAAGGATAGTTCAAGCAACTCAGAGACATCACATGATGAACAGGCTAACAAATCCAATATGTCTTTTATGTCAAACACATCTGAGGTAACAATGAACTCTTCTATACATAATTCATACTATTCTGAATAGGAAAGTGACTCTAAAAATATGACTAATGAAGAAATGTCTGAATACCGTAACATGCTTGAAGAGACATGCAATTAATTAAAAGATAAATATAAATCATTGAATAAACGGCATGCTATCACTATAAATGTTAAATCTGAACTTACTACTGAAAAAGAGAAAAATGATCAACTACTCAAAGATAATGATGAATTAAAATGTATAGTGAGAAATTAAAAAGTGAATTAGAAAAGTTTACTAATGGGAAAAATACCCTTACCCAAATGCTAAGAAAAAAAATTGCCTATAAATACAATACTGGCATAGGTTATCAACCTGGTAAAAGAAACCTTGGTAGAACGAATTTTATTTCAAATTCTAGGACATAGTTTTTCCCCAGTTCTAGACACAACTCAACTAACTCAATTCATGATACATATTCTAATGTTTCAAGTTTTTGTGGACCAAATATAGTTTATTTTTCAAATACTTTACATAATGCTTATAGAAAACCTATGAGACAAATATGGGTTCCTAAAGCACTTATTACTAATGTTACTGGACCCAAACGAGTATGGGTAACAAAATTTGTCTTTGCTTGATCATGTTGTATGAAATCTTCTTAAAGATCTCCTACAAAAATCTATGGTACTTGGACAGTGTATGTTCAAGGCACATGACAGGAGACTACTCATGCTTCAAGAACCTGATAAAAGTAGATGGAGGACATGTCACATTTGGTGACAATGCCAAAGGGAAAATCATTGGCTTAGGCCAAATTGGTAACACTGATTCGATTTTAATTTCTAAAGTACTATTTGTTAATGGCTTAAAATATAATCTTCTTATTATATCAGAATTTTTTTATGATGGATATCATGTTGAATTTGAAAATGATGCATGTAATGTCTTTAATTCTAAAGATGAATTATTATTTTCTGCATCAAGGAATGAAAAAGTTTATTCTGTTAATTTATATTCCTTAGCTTCTCAAAATACTTCATGCTTAAGTGTATTTCATAAAGAATATTGGCTCTGGAATAGTAGACTAGGACACTGTAATGTTCACTCCCTTAGAATGCTAACTAGAAAAGGCCTAGTTAAAGACTTACCCAAAATTGAGTTTCCACATGAAAAAGTATGTAATCCTTGTCAAAAGGGAAAAAACACAAAATATCTTTCAAAACAAAGAAATAAGTTGTTACTTATCAACCTCTCAAATTGGTTCACATTGACTTGTCTGGACCATCTACACTTTCTAGTTTAAATGGGAAGAAATATATTTATGTTCTGGTATATGATTTTTATAGATATGCTTGGACCTTCTTCATGGCTCACAAAAGTGAAGCCCACTCTTATTTTACTATGTATTCCATGTTTGTAGAAAATCTTAGTAGCCTTAAAATTAAATATTTAAGAAGTAATCATGGCAGTGAGTTTTAAAATCAGGAGTTTGAATCCTTTTGCTCACAAAATGGTTATAGTCACAATTTCTCTTCCCCTAGAACACCTTAGAAGAATGGTGTTGTAGAAAAAAGAAACAGAACCCTGAATGAAATTTCTAGAAAAATGCTTAGTGTATATGACTTACCTCTTTACTTTTGGGCTGAAGTTGTTAATGCAACATGATACATAATCAACAGAGTCTTGATTAGACCAATTATCAAAAAGACCCTGTATGAACTCTAGAACAATAGGAAGCCTAATGTTAATTACATTAGAGTTTTTGGTTGCATAGTATTTATTCTCAATACTAAGGATAATGTTGACAAATTTGCATCCAAAAGTGATGAAGGAATTTTCCTAGGTTACACAATATTAAGTAAAGATTATAGAGTATTCAATAAGAGAACTAAATGTGTGGAATAATCTGTTCATATCAAGTTTGATGAAACATATCCACATGATCCTAGATCCATCCTAGAAAATCTGGAGGATGATGTATCAAATCTGAACATCAACTCAAAATCCTCAAATTCCTCTGTGAAATAATATGTGAAAACATCCAATTCTAGAAATTCCCTACAATCGAGTCATAATGAACTGGAATCTATTGATGAAACTGAAATCACTAGTACCTCTTTTTCTAGAAAGGTTATAACCCTTAAAAACCATCCCTTAGATGGTGTTGTAGGAGACTTAGATAAAGGAACACAAACTAGAGCTTCTCATAGAAATCAGTTTGAACATTAAGCCTTCTTGTCACAAATTGAAACTAAAAACATTGATGATGCCATCAATGATGAATTTTGGGTGATGGATATGCAAGAACAACTTAATCGATTTGAAAGAAACAAATTTTGGAAACTTTTTTAAAGACCCAAGGACACATTCAACATTGGCACTAAATGGGTGTTTAGAAATAAGGTAGATGAAGCTAGAAATATAGTTAGGAACAAATCTAGATTAGTTTCACAAGGCTATAGTCAAGAAGAAGGAATTGACTATGAGGAGACCTTTTCACCAATATCCAGACTTGAAGCCATTATAATCCTACATGCCTATGATACACATCGGAATTTCAAACTATATCAAATGGATGTTAAGAGTGAATGCTTAAATGGGTATATAGCTGAGGATGTCTTCGTTGAAAAACCCACTGGATTTACAAATCCTCATTTTCCCAATCATATTTTCAAACTATCAAATGCTTTATATGGTTTAAAGAAAGCTCCAAGAGCTTGGTATGACAGATTGAGTACTTTTCTCATTTCCAAAAGTTTTACAAAAGGAATAGCTGATCCTACCCTCTTTATAAAACAAATTTTTACTGATGTTTTAGTTGTTAAAATCTATGTAGATGATATTATTTTTGGATCTTCAAGAAATTCATTATGTATTGATTTTTCTAAAATGATGAAAAACGAATTTGAAATGAGTTTAATGGGTGAACTAAAATTCTTTCTTGGATTTCAAATATTTCAAAATAATAATGGAATTGTTTTAAATCAAAGTAAACACACTAGAGATCTTCCAAAAAGTTTTGGATTGGATTGAACTAAAATTAGTGACACTCCCATGAGTACCACCTCTAATTTGGATCTTGATAAAGATAGAAAATATGTTGATCAAACTACTTATAGAGGAATGATTAGAAGTTTACACTACTTAACTGCTAGTCGTCCAGACATTATTTTTAGTGTGTGTATGTGTGCTCATTTTCAAGAAAATCCTAAAGAATCTCATTTAAATTATGTAAATAGAATTTTCAAATACCTCAAGCATACACCCAATCTAGGACTGATCTATCCTAAAGAACAATCATTTTAACTAGTTAGTTATTCTGATGCAAACATCAGTGGCTGTAAGTTAGATAGAAAGAGAACCTATGGAACATGTCACCTTTTAGGCAAGTCACTAGTATCATGGTGTAGTAAGAAACAAAATTGTGTTGCATTATCTACTGTAGAAGCTAAATACATAGATGCTGGAATTTTTTGTGCACAAATTTTGTGGATGAAACACACATTATTAGATTATGGATATCATTTCAGACACGTACCAATAAATTGTGACAACACATGTGATATTAAAATCTCAAAAAAAATTCTTGTTTCACATTCTAGGACAAAACATATTGATGTAAGACATCACTTTTTGAGAGATCATTATCAAAAAGATAATATAACCTTGGAATTCATTGGTACTGAATATCAACTTGCTGATATATTCACTAAACCATTAAATTCTGAGAGAATAGACTACATCATACATGATCTTGGCATGATAAATATCAAATAGATATCTTACTTGTCTTACTATTCAAAATTTTACTATGTTATACTTTACTGTTTCATGATTACGGTTTCTCAGTTACTGTCTCTTATGTTTACTATCTCACCATTTCCACTTTGTACTTACGGTCTGACATTTACTGTCTCACCATAACGCGCACTGAAAAGTTCACTCATTGTCTCACCGTGAGGACCACTCACTGTCTCACCATAACGACCAATCACAGTCTCACCGTGAAAATTCTTTATGTTTTTCTTTAAACACGTATTGCGGTAATTATTATTTCACCTCTTTTATTTTCCCGCATTTTTATTTTTGTGACGTTTGGTATTCTTAAATGATAAATCAATAAGTTTCACTTGGTTCATCACTCGGTATTTCTCTTATTCACTCATTTCGAACCCTTTCAACCTTATAACCCCCCCTCTCTCTCTCTCTCGAACCTTCAGTGGATTCCAAGAATGAAACGTCCTAAATCATCCACACCTGAGAAGCGCAACCCAAAGAATAATAATATTTCACCTAAGCTGACACCTGAAAGAACTTTAAATATGAATCTAGTAAATCACAGTGTTGTACCTGAGAAAGAAATTTTCCCCAAATGGATTCTGTCTAGAAAATCTCTGGTTTTGAAAGTGTTAAAAGAACGATGCTGGTTAGAATGGTTCTCAAGGAAGAATAGACCCATCAATCCTAGGTTAGTGGCTCAGTTCTACCAGTACGTATAGTTCTTTTTTGATTTTGGCGAAAGTTATGTTGTGAGGAGCTGGGTTAATGGACAATGATTCTCCTTCTCTTCGAGGTTATGGGATGCATGCCTTAGGATACCTCATGAAGGTATATGTGAGGATTATCAGAGAGTAAATCCACCTTAAACTGATTTCTTTGATCTAGAAGATGCTCTGAAAACCCTAACTGGGAATGGAACCAAGATAAGGCCATTTCTTCTGAACTAGATGTAGAAACAAGGATTCTGTTTAAGTTTGTTCAAAATATGTTTTGTCCAAGAAAAGGTGGTTTTGCTGTGATAAAATATCAAGATGTGTTTTTGATTCACCTTATGAAAAATGGACATAAGATCAACCTGTTCAAGTACATAATTCACCATATGTGTGAGTTGATCAAATTTACATCCAAATCCACTTCTCTATTCTACTCTCGGCTAATATCAGCCATGATTTTTGCAAAAGGCTTGGTTGGACCTAATGAAGAAGTGGTTATGTACTGTGAGTATTCTCTCTCTAATGCCACCATCAAGAGAATGAAGATAAATTGGAATACTTGGTAAAAGGAATGGGTGGAAGACAATGATAAGTTTTATGAGAAGTTTAATCACGTGGATTATCCATCAAGTCCGAAAAACATTTCTGATCCTGGTTTTGAATGAGATGAACTTGTTGAGTATTCAGAAAATGAGGAAGAAGAGGCTGAAGTACCACCTAAGGAAGCAGTTATTGTTGAGGAAGAAAGGAACATTGTTCCCCATGTTGTTCTTGAAGAATAAGTTCCTGCCCCTAGAGACGATGTCAATCTGGAAATCCAACTCGAGGCAGAAAAGGAATCAGTTGTCACAAAATCTGAGAAGCAAGCCATAGAAGATCTTACAGTAGAAGAACTCCCTGTAGAACAATCTGTTCCTGAAATCGTACCCTCTACTAAAGAGAGGATAGAGATGGCATTTCTGCTAGCTAGACAAGAAATGAATGAGGATATTAGAGATGAGTCTTTGGATTTAGACCAAGCTCATATGCCTCTCAGTCCAGAGAAGGAGGCACCAATTGATGGGGAGCAAACCCCAAATCATGAGTCTGATGAAGCCTCACATCCATCTAAGTCAAGTCTTGTGGACACTCATTATAATTTTCCTAGATTCTATGATGTGAATTAATCTCATCAAGTTACAGCAACCAGGCTTGATCTCTTATCCCTATTTCAGTTGAAGTCAGTTTCTAGTTTTGCACCTGAAAAGGAACCATCCCATGTACCAATTCCTGCACCTGAACCTTTATCTGAACAGTCGTCCTTTATCAGTATGGATGATCTGAAATAATTTGGATATACTCTCTTATCTAGGGTTGAGAAAATTATGAACTCCCAACCTCGTCTTTTGAAAAATTTGAGTGAGAAAGATGCCTCAATAATTTTGGATAAAATCATCTGGAAAATCCAACCTAAGATGCTTGATGAGATTCAAGAAGTACAAGTTGAAAATAATCTTCTCAGTAATGAAGTCACAACCCTGAGAAGTATGTTTTAAGACATACAGAGAAAGCTGCATTCGAGATCAGAGCCTGTTGCTGCTCCTCTAGCACCCACTATTTCTCAAATCCATCAGGATGTTGTGTCTCAGATTCAACCTTATCTGGAATCCTTAGATGAAAAGGTTGTGGAAAGGAACAAATATATGTTGAAGGAGATGAGAGATCTCGTGGTGAATTTTAATAGACTCACTGATGAGTACATTGGTTGTCTTCAAAAGGTACTAAATCAGATCAAATCTCTGACCATAGCCATCAAAGATTCAAATACCTCTGTTCAATACTCTATACTTTCCTTAGACAGTACTCTGCTCAGATCTATAGTCAAAGAAGATCTTCATAACGTTTTTAGTGTCTTAAATGTGGCTTCTTTATCTGAAGTTGTCATGAAAAGTGATAGAGTTCTTGACCTCGTACAAATTCATTCCAAGATTGCAAATGATTCCCAGTAGGAGATTTCTAAGAAAGTAGATTTCTATTTGAACTGAATTTTTTCCAAGACTGATATGACCAACCACTTAAAATACCTTGTAAAGAATATGTGAATTCTTCATGTGACTCAATCCTTTAAAAACCAAGTCCAGAAGCTAACTGAGTTTACCCGATTGTTGGACAAGTTTATGGAAAACAAAGATAACTTTGAAAAATCAATGTAGTATGGTGGAGAGATTATTGCAGACTTCATCAAACTCCTAAGACCGTATCTTCATGTCCAGAGTATAGCAATTGTTGCTCCAGCGGCTACACCTCTTAGACCTAGGATGCCTACCTTCACCACTGCCTTAGCCTCAACTACCATGTTTGTTGGCCAAGCTCTCAATCATATCATGTCTGGGATTCTTGATCAGAAATTGCCTCGATCTTCAAATAATCCTACCTTGGATCCCTCCATCTTTCAAGGTATCCCTTTACCCTCATTATCTACCATGTCTCTTCCATCTGCTACCTCAACCACTGCCCCTATGTCTTCCTCTTCTGCTGCTGATAAAGGCAAAGAGATGGCCAGTCCCTGAAGAAGACCAGTGCTTACTCATTTTTGATGGGAATGCCATTGATTTTATATTTTTCCATTATTTTGTACTAAACTATGTTTACTTTGAATGGAATGTGCACTGTTTTCCCTCTCTTCTTTTAACTTTTTGATCATCCCAAAAGGGGGAGAAGTTTCTGCATAAAGTTTCTATGTGTTATTTTTTCAATAGTTGCATCCAATTTAAGCTTTACCTGTATATGATTTGTGATCATCAAAAAGGGGGAGATTGTTGGACTCCTCTTGTATTAATCATGTTTTAATTCTCACAAATCTTATTCAACCTAGTTAACTCCTATAAATTATATCCAATCATGTGTATTTATGTTTCAAGTTCTATCATGATTTATAATGTTTAATATCAATCCATTTCATGCATATCACTATTTAAGTATGAATATAGTTATTTTCCTAAGTACAAAACACTGTGAAGCCAGACACCGTGAAGTCAGACACCGTAAGCAAGACACCGTAAGCCAGACACCATAAGCAAGACATCGTAAGCTAGACACTGTGAATCCTGACACTGTCAGCCTGACACCATAAGCCAGACATCGTAAGCTAGACACCGTAAGCCAGACACCGTAAGCAAGACACTGTAATCCAGACACTGTAAGCAAGACACCGTAAGCCAGAGACCATGAAGCTAGACACTGTAAACAATAAACCGTTAATAAAGACATCGTAAATGAGAAATCGTGACACTCATACACCTTGATCAGTCTAGACACCGTGTGAAGGAGACACCGTTTTCATAACTTACTGTGACACCGTTTCTTAAACTATTTTTTTCGTCTTTCAATTTAATTTATAACGTTCATATTTGATTCCTTTAATTCACTGACATAATTAATGTTTCTTTTTAGACATAGTATGAGGTACGAGGTGCAGAACACATGGAACTTGTCGGCTAAAACTCATGCATTCAAAGATAAAGAGAAAAGTATTCCCAAGAACAAAAGAGAGTGATACTGAATGAAAAACAAGCCTGTGAGCATGACCACGAAGAACATATTGCAATATTCTTAAAATGAAGCATTGTAAAATGCATGCAATCTGACTCTACTGAAGAACATACGAAATAAACTGGAATCCAGAGAACATCTTCACATTATCAAAACTCGTGAATAACACATGTTGAATCGTGACAATCTGTTTTTCACACAACTTCTAATGAAGGACATAAAGATTCATCTGCTTCAATCCAAAGAAGATCATAGATTCATTGACATCACACAAGAGAATTCTAACCTCATCTCTATATTCTTGCTCGAATGTGATCATCTTTTTATTTACATTATGAGCAGTGTGTTCCCCTGTCTATTTTGACACACACTGACTCTAGAGCTGAACTATAGGATACGAAAATCCATTCACCAAACTCATTATACTTTTTTAACCACAAAACACTGTGGAAGAGGTCCCTATATGGCCTGGACAGTCTTTGTACTGTTGTTAACCCCGATCCAGGCTGTGGATCAATGTTTATTTATATAAACTGCTTGGTAGAAGGTGATCACCAAGTGGAGTGGATTAGGTATCAGCTTGAGACTGAACCACTTGTTTCATATCCGCTGTACTATTTAAATTTAGTATTCTCTATTTTACTGCTTTATTGCATAATCCAGAAATCACTAATTTCAATTTGATAGTTAGTGTTGGAAATATGTTACAATTGGTTTGTCTTAGTAGGATAACTTCAAAAAGTAATATTAATAATAGAAATTAATATTACTGAGAATTAATCAATCTTCTAAAAAGCTGTTTAGAAATTCAAACTCTTATAACAGTATAACCTTGATTAACTGGGCTGTATCTATTTTTGAGGAAACCATTTCTTATGAAAATAATATTATTTTAACCAAAATTTTTATAGTTACTCAATTAATCCCTCCCCTCTTGAGTAAACTACTCCGACCAACACGCAACTTTTGTAAATTTAATAGAGAAAACTGAATTCCAAATTTTTATATATCATAATTTATAATGAATAATAAGGTAAACATAGATATTTTAAAAAATATATATTATTGAAAATAATTAATGTTAATTATAGTGATTAAGGTGAATACTAGTTTATTTAGTGGTTAAACTTTATCTTAAGGGGACAAATAACCTAGAAACATGTCCAAAATATATTTTTTGGGGATATTTATAATAATTCACCTCTTGTTTTAAAATGGAAAATTAATTTAGGCACATTATATAAGGGATACAACTCAATAGTGTTTTCTTTTTTATATTTACAAGAATTTCAATCCTCCTCCACTATAAAAGGGAACTCACCCCACCTAACTTATTCACACCAATCAATACCTTTGTCTCTTACAAAACCTATCTAAATAATATCCTAACTTACCTAATCTAATCATAGAAACCTAAAATTGGGAATAATACAATCCAAGTTAGTCATTTGGGTAAAACCAAAAAAAATACCCAAAGGATAGGTAACATCCTTCAACAAGCACTTTTGTTTTATTTTTTTATCCACACCTTAAAATCATATTATTACATGAAAATTTAATAATATAAGTATCTGAAATATACTGATATGTTGTTTTGATATGTGTATGACTTACACTCACACACACTTCCATCAACTGGGATACATAATCATCATTTGTGTGTATAAAAGACTCCTACCTCGTGAACCAATGTCATTTATTCTTCCATTTCAACCTTTCAAGGTTTGGAATAATGATGTACTTTCTATTTTTAAATTATATTTATGATATTTATTATTTATTTATTCTTATTTAGTTATTATAACACATAATTTCATGCATTGAATTTTTTGGAATATGATAACTTCATTTTTGGACATGTGGAATATCATATCCTCAAAGCGATGTGATTCATTCACACCTTGCACTGAATGAATTGAGGATGGGTTTAGTAAATTTATATGATATTAATTACATAATAATTCTACCATAATTATAATATAGATAGATAGATATACATATATGTTATTTAATTTCTTTCTTTCAATACAATATGAAAACGAAAATAGAGATCATGCATGTGTACGACCTACTGTCTCCATGAATAGTGTATTCCATTTCATATTTTGATATATTATAGATAATTATAAATACTTGTATAATAGATATATAATAAATTTATATAATGTTTTAAAATTTTATAAATTAGTGAAACATTATCTAAGTAAAAGGATCAACAATAACATGTCAAACCTATACAAAAAAACAAAGTGATTATTACCCAAAATGTAACTTTAACATGAAATTGTTAATAAATTAGTAATTTAACATCATAATAAAATAATATATGGTATGTTCTAAAATAATATCATCTAGTGAATGATTTATAATAATCTTATATTTATTATACAACAGTTCTGAACATGTATGAATAAATTCTAGACTTATGGTAAGGGTTTTCTCATATCACTTTTATTTCTTTGAGATATATTCTATATTCACCACTTATTATTGTTTTGAGGTGTATAAACGTACCTATGACGTGTTATATAATTTATTTCCTTATTTTAATGATATTAAAATTTTCAAATGATTTTTTTATTTCGCAGATCACATGCCCCAAATGTTACTCATGTGGTATAGGGATTTCTAGCCTCACTTTTATTTCTGCAAGGCCAATACCATATTCTCCATTCATTTATTTTTTTGGTATATATACTGCCCAGTATTGTATTATATTATTATTATCCTTGAATTTATGGGTATTTACATATCAATTTGATTATCTATCTTTCATGGATTTTACGGTTCAAAAGTTACCAAATCACTAAGGTAATTTTGTATCAATTTTCATTCTTTGAGCATGTGTTATGTAACGAACCTATATTCTTTTTCATGGTTTATATACTTCCCTTTGAAATTTTTTATCAGTAATATTATTAATTTAATTATATTTTATGATTCATAAAATTTTATTAATTCATGGGGATTATGATTCACAATTTCCAATGTGGTAAGAGTTTAATGCTACAATCTCATCATTTATCTCGATTGTTTAGGTTTATGCTTCTATTGAAAAAATATTATGATCCATATCTCAATGACTACCACGTATTTTATTATCCTATATTTATTAATGATATATTATTGTAATTTAACTAATTTTACACTCATTTTAACTTAAGATAATTAAGAAAGTGTTTTTAAGAAAATATAACTTTATCTCTCTCTTCGGTAGGAAATATTTATTGTTTAAAACCCTATTTTCTAAGAATATTTTTAAAAACTATTATATTTTTCTCATATGATCATTAAAAGACATTTTACCCTTGAATTATCTTTTTATCAAAATGGATTTAAAAAAAGGATTCTTCTTTTCATTTTTCAATCAAGTCACTTTTCTAAGCATGTTATGGTAGAAACATAATGTTCAGCATATACGTATTTATATGCCATCATGATCATAATTTCATTTAATATTACCTTTAAAGTTTACAAGGTTGATTTTCTTATGAAAATATTTGTCTTAATATTCTCTATATTTTTTTATTATGGTTTTCTATGAAAAGTGTTTTCACAAAAGTTTTTTGTTTAAGAAGTGTTTTAAATAATTTCCAAAGCATCATTTATATGTTTTAAAGGTAATTTTAAAAAAAAGGATTTCAAATTTTTTTATTTAAAAATAATTTTTCAAAGAATGAATATTTTCCTCACAAAATTTTAAAATTAATATTTCAAAGCATTCATTATAAGAAATTAATTTCTTTGAAAATGTTTTATGAAATGGATTTTCGATGAAATGTTACTTTCCTTAATAAATAGTTCAAGTGATCTATCAAAATCCTTCTCCATCAATGATAAAATCCTATGATAATTTTTATACTTTACTGTGTATATAATCCAAGAGCGTCACTCTTATTCGTTCTTTGAATTTATTATTTTTAAATTGAAAATTATTTCATAAAACTTGTTTCTCTTTGACGGGTTATACCATGAAAACAAGATTGTGAAACCCACTTCCTTTCACGTGTTATTCGATGATCAAATGATTAATAAACCTGTATCTTTTCCATTGGATATAATAAGATGAAATTTTTTTAAGACCCAATTAATTTCATGGGTTATGATTTATTTTTTATTAAACCCATCTCTTTTTATTGGTCATGATATGATGAATGTTTTTCCTTGTGTCACACATATGTATGATTTAATTATGTGATGATTAGGTCCTATATCTCTCCCCCAATGCATTGTTTAAGGATTTATATCCCATGATATAATGATGGGAATAGGTCTACGGGATTGGTCAACTATGGGAAGAAGGTGTAACCTAATCCACTAGGAAGAAAGGGCTTCCACTAGGGACGGTGGTGTGTCATTCTTGGGAAGGTTACCCGCATAAGAATGAACCTAATTATATTTTCATAATGTTATGATTTAACCATATTATGTTTTCACAATGTTATGTGTGGACCTAATTTCATTTCCATTTCGTTATGTGTTTACCTGATTACATGTTCACAATGTTATGAGTGAAGTTTAATACGTATTAATAATGTTATGCATGGACCTGGTTGTGTGTCCATATATTTATGTATGGACATGATTATATGTTCACAATGTTGTGAGTGAAACTTATTACATTTTAAAAATCTTATGTATGGGAATGATTACATTTTCATAATGTTATACATGTACCTGGTTTCATGCCCTTATGATTATGTGTGGACCTTATTAAATGTTCACAATGTTATCTTTGAACCATATTATGTGTTCACAATGTTATGTGTTGACCTAGTTTCATGTCCATAAGATTATGAGAGGTTCTAACTTCATGTCCTTAAAATAATGAGTTATCCTGTTTCTTTTTATATTTGTTCACAATGTTATAAGATAATGTGTATTCTACAAGACAATGTATTTTTCTAGTGATATGCTATCATAACACATTCTCTTTTATTTCCTTATGATTATTGACTTATGAACTACCAATCATTATGTTGTGACTCATGAATATGATCAATGATACACAGGGTATGATCTATAAATGTTATTCCCATGTTCTCAAACCCATATTTTTATGTTATTATTATCTATCTCATCTATTTTACCCTTACTGAGCATCTGATCTCACCCATTCTTTTTTTTCTTTCCACAGGTTATAAAGAAATGTCTTAAGTAGGAGTTCTAATGGAGATGATCTTTACGGGATATGTTGTAGATCATTCACTAAATATAAAGAATGTGTTTTGAATTTTCCAAGACAATAAACCATTATGGTCCTTAGTATTGTACTTTTTTAATGTGCAGAATATTCATCTAAAATGATGTAATATCAATATATTTTAATCATGAGCCTATATATAACTTGTAATCATATATATAGTATGTGATAAATCATCTCTCAAACTTTTTCCTAAGATGGGGTGTTCAGTGAGCATATCAGTACTTTTAGTAGGGACTCTAGATGGTCCCTACAAGCTTTGTGCCTTCTTTATTTGTGGTACAACATTTTTCAAAAAACTATATGTAAAGTGTTTTTTGAGAATATACAGGAATTTTTCTCTAACCTCCCTTCTTGATTTTTCAGCCTAATATTTTTTTTAACATTCACTAGCAGTTTTTGGTCTTGTGATATGGACAATCAATGGATAATGTTTATAATCATATAGCATTGACCAAATACCATTTAGTTTAAATTATTGATGCATGTGGACATAGTATCATTGAGATGGTACAAAATAGCCTAATTATGATTCCCATGAACAAGATCATTCCAACGCCCTCATGATCGGGAGATAAATTTTTTTGAAAGCATTCCTCATGGTTCTCTGATCATTAGTAATTGTACAAGACAAACATGTTGAGGATGGTCATGAATTACCCTAAAAAGATGAGCTCCACAATGCTGTTTATGGTTCTAACATGGAATTGAGGTTCATTCCCTTAATGAGGTGATGCATTTAGGGAGAGGTGGATGGATTTTCCTCATAACCACGCACATCACATGCCACTGAGAAATTCAAAATCATTATATTCCCTCACCAATATTGTGGGTGGATCTACTTAGGATCGTCTCGGTGTGGGATAAAATTCTTCACCTATGGTGGGATATTTTTTAGGTCTTTCATTTGGGAACATCTCGGCACTCTCTTACAGCAAGCCTCGGCCTCCAATAGTGGTTTTTTTGGATTTTGTTATCCCAGTTAAAACAATAATTCATATTTGACAAGGTGTTTGAAATCCCCCTTCTTCAGCTTAGAATTTCATCTCGGCTATGTCAGGTTCCTTTCTTCATCCCCCATGCTGATGGTTCCTCCAATATCTTTGGATCTGAAGGAATGGGAACTACTAGAAGATTTTCTGATGATATCTCTTACGGATAGAGATCTTATTGATGTCTCCATGTATCCCTGGTGGTCCCTTATTGATAATTTATGGAATGATCATCCTTCATTTGGGTTTTTCTATAGCTTTTTCAACTCTTGTGATCTCTCTGGTGTTGCGGTGGTGTTCATCCTATCTAGGAAGTCCTTTTTCATCCATCTATTCTCAGAATTGGATTTCATTAGAGGGGCGGTCATGTGATCATCATAGGTGTCTCATCCATGACTTCATTTAAATTTATTTTTCATTTACTTTCTATTCTTTATTTTGGGGGGGGTTCCAAGGAATTTTGTAGAAAATGCTGTTTACTTCATGATTTGGGCCAAACTGTGAGTCCATATCCCGATTTAAAATCAAATTTTTTTTCTTTTCTAACTACTTTTTTTTTACATTTTTCACCCATTTCACTTATCAATTGGCTTACCCTGACCTATTAAAACTACCATATCATTTTTGACCCCTTAGGAACTCATAATCATGGTGGATTTGGATGATTTATTCAAGCATTGGGATAACCTATGAGGTCATTTCAAGATTTAAAAAAAAATATTTTATAAGTCAATAATTTTTAACATTATTCATTCATTCCACCTCTCAATCGAGACCACAAAGTCTAAGCGCACCCACATGTTCAATTTTCCCTCTTTGGAGATCATCTTCAGTGTGGATTAGATATAATTGCCTCAAGGTTTATCAAATCATCTAGATTTACAGAGGTAATTTTTTTCTTTCATAAATCATTCATTTTTACTATTTTTCACCCATTTCAGTCCTCAATCAACCTCCTTGGCCTTATTCTAATTTCCCTTCCCATTTTTTCTTCTTGGAGATTCAACTATTAGTGTATTTGGGGCGATTCATCAAATTTTCTAAAGTGAATTTCTCTCTTGTTCCTTCCATTTCCTTAGGGTTTCTCCTCTCTTTCATAATGTTACAAATATCTAGAAACTATGGTTTTATACATAGGGTTTAATTTTCTATTTATTGGTTAAATACAGTGGATTAGGGTTCATTTTCTTCCCCTTTTGGTGTGACGGTGGTGCAATTGATGTTTCTCACAAATATTAAAGGGTTTTGACACAAAGGTAGGTTATTCAATGTGTAATAACTTTTTTATGAGTTATTTTTCTTGATTTTCTTATTTATCATGTTCCTCATATTTTGTGTGTGGTGAAAAAATCATATTTGATGGAATTGGTTAAGTGTTTAATTTAATAGTTGCAATTTTTCATGAAATAATGTTCTTTATATGTGTAACTCTTACGATAATATTTGGGGTCATTTTATAACATATTAAATTAATTTATTAAATGTGTCTTGGAATACGAATTCTAGTTTGGTATGGTATGGTGTGATTTTTTCCTTAAAATAGGGTTTTTGAATGGGTTTTTGTACAAAACCTTATTATACTTCTTGAAAGTGTTTTATGAGAATTCTAAATGGTTTATTGAGTTAAACAAAGCGTGCAAAGGAAGTTTATGTACTATTTTGATGGGTGCATGTTCTTAAAATGGGTTTTTGTAAGGTAAAGTGGTGATTTGGGGTGTCAAACATTTTGCAAACGATTTATAAGTTGTTGAAACTATTTATTAAATTGTGTAATGGGTGATAAACATGGTTGCGGGGTGTTTGGTTTTTAAATGAGTCGTTGAATTGTGAATGAAATGTAAAACATGTTGTGGGATTCTTAGTGTGTGTGTGTGTGATTTTGACATGGAATTTTCATGTGAAAATAGTATTTTTAAGATGTGTAACTTTATAGAGCACAAAGAGGGAGACCTGGTATCTAGGTGGGTGGACGTGTACTAGTATACTAGTAATCCAGAGAAGTTTCTTCTCTATTTCACATAGAAAGTTTGATTATGAAAACACTAAATAAACTATGATGGTAATGTTGGGGACCTATATTTTATGGGTATTGTTCCCTACTAGTGGTTCTTTTATGATAATGGATATTTTTTGTGGTTACGTTTCACTGAGATACGAGGTACCTGGGTCCCACAACTGGCTAGTGTCTAGCGGTGTTCCTGTGACTGGTGCTCATTGACTATATGATACTCACCATCGAAATATGGTGTGTTTGGATTGAAAATTTAGTCGCACACCTATTTTATTTAAAATATTTCATTCTTTAAAGTATCCCTCTCGAAAACTATTTTCATTTAAAGTTGCATCCCTTTGAAATTGTTACTCGCATTTTTATTTATAAAACACGTAAGATTTTTTGTATTAAAATTTTTATCACATGGAATCTCTTTGGGTGGAATCCTAGTGGGATTAGGCTCACACCCTAATTACACCTTTATGTGTAAGTAGACTTGGTATTGTTTGTCACGGGTTTGGGTGGAGTTTTTAGAACCAGTGGTTCAAGTTTCTAGAGGTCCCTCGTGATGAAGTGTCATGGAGATGGATTGAGGGCAGTGCCCCATGCCATGAGGTGGTTCTTGGGATATTCCTTTTTTTTATTTATTTATTTTAGTCATTGGGATATTGTATAAACATATGTATTTTGATTCTGGATTTTTTAAAAGATGGTTTGGTTTGAAAATTTAGATTCATTTTAAATGATTTTGTTTGTTGTTTTATGTTTGTAATTTCAGGTAAATTGTTCCCAAATTTCATTTTTTTTATTCTCAGTCACTTGTGAAAAACTTTTTTTATTGAGAATTCCCTTTGGGAATTTCCAAAAATCAGGTTGGGTGCTTGTTCTGATGGTGACCAGATTTGGTTCATGACAAAATTTTATCAGAGGGAGTTTCACTCTTCTTGGGTCAAGTTATTTTCAAAAATATTTTGGGTAGATCGAATCTAAGATTGTTTGGACTTGACATTCCAGTTATGGGTACTGTACATATCTAGAACAACTCATGAAGAAATACAATTTAGTAGGGGATTTAAAGTATTATCTGGGTTCCTTGGTTCTTGTGGTTCGTTGATGATTGATGGGGAATGAAAAGATAGAGTTTGGTCAATGGTCTCAGGGAGCTCCTAGTGCCTGGAAATCTATAAAGAGCCTAGGATATTTCCCTAGAACACTCTCTGTGATGGTGAAGTGATTAGTTTATAGCCACCAACCATATTTCTAAGCCACCCTCCAGTACCAATTTCCTTCTGTATTGTCTCGTGACCTTTTTTTGGAATCGTGTAGTCTCTTTTTTAATGTAACAATGACTTGATTTTAAGAAATGTGAATTATTGTGAAATTATTTTCCAATAAATAGGAAATGGATTGATATTTGAAATGGTTTAAATGAAATTTCATAATTGTTTTCAAAGTGTAAATGGTGTGCTTAAACCTCTTTTAAAATTATAAATTATTTTAAAGTGGGTTTTGAAAATATATTTCAAATAGAATTTTATATGTTTTCAAAAAGTTTTTTGAATGGAATAAATTTTTTTGAACTTTATGTGTGGGTTTTAAATATGACTTTTGAATTGTTAATTTTTTTCCTTTTCAAAAGTTTCAAGAATATATGGGAACATGTTTTAAATGAAGATAAATTAGTTTTAAAATTAATGGGTGTTGATGAAATAGAGTTTTCATAAAACCATAAATGTTTTGAAATGGGATGAGTTGTTTTGAAATTTATGTGTAATATTTGAAATTGAGTTTTAATTAGTGGTTGGTTCTTTTATTAAAAGACTTGTGAGATTTTAATTGGGTTTTGATTTTGAGGTTGGTAGTTTTTAGAATGAAAAAATTGTGGGTAGAATGTTTTGATTTTTAAAAGAGGAAATGTTTAGTTTTGGTCTTTGGTATCCTCAAGGGTGACCACATGCATGGGATTATATGGAACAAGGGATAGTTAATTGAATGACTGAATCATTATTGGGGTGGATATGTAGAGGATTCCCAATGTGGCATGGAAACATGCATGTGTGATTCCCATTAGATACCATTAGTGAATGTTCTAACTATTGATCCTGTTTATTTTCAAAGAAATGATTATTAAGGAAAATTTGATGTTTTGAAAACCAGTGTTTAGTTTTTATGTTTTATGTGATTTTGGGATTATTGTTGTGGCATTATTGAGTTCGATAAACCCTCTTGTTTAAATGGTGTTTTGGGTTTTTTTCCACTTGTGATTTGTATTAATGTGTTTCCTAGTGGTCTCTTTTGAGAAATATTTCGGGAAGAGTTTGTGATTATTCCCCTCGTGTGTTTAGTTCAGGGTTGTGGTATAATTTTACCAAAGGACCATCATGGTTGAGTCTTTATGTTGTCTTGTTGGCTATGGTATTCCCCTATAAAGAGTTAAATTCTCTATTTAAGTGTGTCCATGGGTGATTCACTTTTGGAAAATCTTCTAGTTGGTCAACATAATGAATTTATTCTTATGATTTGGTGACTAACTCTACCCCTCTACTTTTTTGGTTAAGTGGATCCTTGTGTAGTAGGAGAGTGGTTGTGGAAGGTTGAAACACACCCTGGTTCCCTATGTTTCCTGAATCATCAAAGGTGATGTTTGACACTATTTTTTATTTTGAATTTGTTTGGAAGTGGTTATGGGGAATCCTAGTGAGTAAGGGGAAAAAAGATTGTGTTTTTTAGTGTACAATGATTCTGTAAAGGGTATTTGGGTCTTTCGTTATTCTCTTCAAAGCAAGAGTTCGTGTAAGGCCGCCAGTGTAGAAAACCTGTCCAAGAGATGATATTATGGCCACTTGCAGGAATCGGGTGCTGCTTGGGATTTGGTATAAGGTACCTCTCCTTGTACTATTTTTATCAGTCACAATGGTCATGATCGGTGAAGCCTTATGATATTGTGTGCTCGTCTGACTGCAAAGGTTAAGGTTGTGAAATCTTCTGAGAGTCACTATTTTTTTTAGAAGTATGTCTTCCTTTGGAAAATTTTAATGTCCTTTATTTTAGAAGGAGGTGTTTCTATGTTTCCTTTCCATCTATTGTTTCTTAACAAAAGAAATAAGGGGTGATGTGTGGGCATATTCTAAGCCCTTATTTCAGTAAAATGTTGGGTTTGGGTAACGTGAGTTTCAGAGTGTGTCATGTCTTGGTGAACCCATCTGGGATTACTATATCATTGTTTGTGGCACCAGAAGGAGAAGTTCTATACAGGGGTTTCTAAACCCTTACTATAGGGTAAGAGATGATTCAATCATCTAATATCTAGACATTGGTACTAGAGTGAACCTTTCACATAGTCAGGGATAACCTAGGGTCATGAAAGGCTTTGGTCTAATTCTCATCCTTGGTATGAAAGGTATGAATAGTTTAAACCTTAGGTGTCATTCTCATACTCTGGTTCTTTATTTTTGGTGGAAAGGAGTGGGAGGACCTCATTTCCACGTTGTATCATATTTGAGTGTAATTGTTATGTGTCAGGAATTTTCTAAGTTTGTGCTTTTCCCTTTGGGTTTCTTTTGAGTTTTTGGATAAAAGTATGAATTTTGGGCTAGATAGATTGAAGCTAATGGTTTTTGCATAGTTAGTAATAATTTTGCTTCATCCTAAGAAATAGTGCAGTAGGAGAAAGAACCTACCACATGAATTTTTCATGGCTATGTGCCCTGTTTCAAGTTACTGTGTGGATAGGTAACTTTTGGAAGAGACGACCACATGGTATGCGCATGGTTTGGGAAAAAATACAGACTAACTGTGTGGTCATGCCAGTTCATTTAAAGTTGGGGTTATTTTCATGTTGTCCCATGCTAGTTAGTTAATATGGTTCATTATTATTCTATAGATACCGAAAATGGATTTTCGGTAAGTTATTTTTTAAAGAGTCTAATTTTATTCTAACCCTTATTAGAGGGAGTCTATTCAGGCCTCCCCCTGTTGGTGTCCTGATTCTGTCTCGAGAAATTATGTTGTCTCTTATAGTGGGGAGTCCACACGGACTTCCTTATGTTGGGGTAAATTAGTTTTGTCCTTGGTTTTAGAATGGCGGTAGGTAGTATCATTCGATTTCTATCTGACCACCAACTTATTTATTGGGAAAACATTAATACTAGAGTGTTCCTAATGATTCTGTTGAGGTAAGGTTGTGAGAACCCTGTTTGAATTCATCATTCAATTTAGGTAAGTTACATGAGCTTAGAATAGAAGTGTTTAAGGTGTTTTTATCTTGGTATTTGGTTCTATTATTTTTTTCCATTTTAGAAATGTGTTGTAAATTTTTGGTTTGTGAGAGTATTCGTTCTTTTATTTGATCAACTAGAGGTGTTTTTCTTGTTCCATCTTGGTCTATTAGTTGGGTTTTGTTTTTACATCAGACCAAGTTGACTTTCTAAGGTTGGAACGTTTTGTGGTGTATAGACTTCTCACATAAATGACTTGTTTTAAATGTATTTTTCATGTACTTTCTATTCTTGTTTTTTCTGGGGTTTCGGAAGAATTTTGGACAAAATGGTGGTTTCTTCAAAATTTGGGCCAAACCATGAGCCCATTTCCATATTTAAAAAAAAATCATTTATAAATCCTTCTTTTTTTTAACATCATTCACCAATTAAAATTCTTACTTGGACTCCCATGACCTATTAAAACTACCATATCCATTTAGACCCCTTAGTAACTCAGAATCATGGTGGATTTGGGTGATATATTCGGGTGTTGGTCCATCCCATGGGCTCATTTCTAGATTTAAAAAAAATGTTTATTTTATACATCATTCATTTTTAACATTTTTCAGTCATTCCACCATTCACTCATGCCCACAAATTGTAGGCTAACCCCCATGTTCCATTTTCCCTCTTTGGAGCTCATCTTCAGCACGTATTAGGGATAATTTCCTCAATGTTTCTCAAATATTACATATTTGCAAAGTGAATTCGTTTCTTTCATAAATCATTAATTTTTTACTCCCCCCCCCCCCCATTCCATTCCCCATTAAACCTCATCATCCTTATTAGAACCTCCCTTTAAATGTTTTCTTCTTGGATATTCAATTATTGGTGTATTTGGGAAGATTTCTTCAAAGTTTATCAAGTAAAAGAATTCCTCTCTTATTCACTCCTTTTCTTTATAGTTTCTCCCCTCATTCATGAAGTTCAAAATGTCTAGAAACTATGGTTTGGTACATAGGGTATAATGTTTTGTTTCTTGGTTCATTATTTTGGATTAGGGTTCATTTTCATCCCCTTATGGTGCGGTGGTGGTGTGATTTATGTTTCACACAAAGATTCAGAGTTTTTGACACGAAGGTATGTGATTCCATGTGTAGGAATTATTTTATGTTCTAGTTTTCTTGATATTATTATTCAGAATGTTCATTGTATATTTTTTGTGGTGAAAACCCCGTTTTTTTATGGAATTGGTTAAGATTTTAATTTTAAATTTTCATTTTTTTTTCTTGAAATTATGTGTTTTTCAGGTGTAACTCTTGTAGTAGTATTTAGGGTCCTTGTCTAATATATGAAAATGGTTTATTAAATGTTTCTTGGGCTTCCAATTATATATTGGTAAGTTTATGGTGTTCTTTTGGCCTTGAAATAGGTTTTTTTAACGGGTTTTATGTGAAAAAACTTATTATACCTCCTAAAAGTGTTTTGTGAACATTGTAAATGGTTTATTTAGTTACACAAAGTGTGAAATGGATGATTATGTACTGTTTTGGTGGGTTTTTGTAATTAAAATGGGTTTTTTAAAGGGAAAGTGGTGATTTGTGATTTCAAACATTTTGAAAATGATTTATAAGTTGTTGAAGCATTTTATTAAATTGTGAAATGGGTGCAAAACATGGTTGGGGGATGTTTGGTTTTTAAATGATTCGTTGAATTATAAAAGAGATGTAAAAATGTTGGTGTCATACTTGGTGTGTATATGTGTGATTTTGAAATGGTATTTTAATGTGTAAATGGTATTTTGTAAGATATGGAACATGATTGAGCACAAAAAGGGAAACCTAGGTATCTAGGTGGGAAAACGTGTACTAGTATGGTAGTGATCCTGAGTGGTTTTGTCCCTATTTCACATAGAAAATATGGCTGTGAAAACACTAAAAAAACTATTATGATGATGTTGGGGACCAAAATATTATGGTTATTGGTCCCTAATAGTGGCTCGTTCATGAGAATAGATTTTCTTATGGTTACTTTTCACCGAGATACGAGGTACCTGGGGCCCACAACTAGCTAGTGCCTAGGGGTGTTCCCATGACTAGTGCTCAATGACTATATGATACTCAATATAGGTATATGGTGTTAATGGCTATAAAATTCAGTATCATATGTGTTTTATTTAAATATTTTCATTATTAAATGTAATCCTCTCAAAAACTATTTTCATTTAAAGTTTCATTCCTTTGAAACTGTTATTAGCCATTTTATTTATAAAACTTGCAAGATTTTTGTCATAAAATGTTTATCACATGGAATGTATTTGGTTGGAATCCTTTTAGGCTTAGTATCATATCCTAATTACACCATTTGGTGTAATTATACTTGGTATTGTTTGTCACAGGTTTTGGTGGTGGTTTTAGAACTGGTGGTTTGGGTTTCTAGAGGTCCCTCTTGATGTAGTGCCATGGAGATGGCTTGAGAGTGGTTCCCCAAGACATTATGTGGTTCTTTAGATATCCTTTTTGATATAATTCTTTTTTTATTTATTTGGATGTTTCTAAAACTATGTATTTTGATTATTAATTTTTTATAGGATGGTTTGGTTTGAAAATATCAGATTCATTTTATAAGCTTTTTTTTGTTATTTTAAATTTGTAATTTTAGGTAAATCATTCCCAACATTAATTTATGATACCCAAGAACTTGTGCTAGACCATTGGAATTGGTAAAGCCCTTTCGGCTTTTCCACGGATCAAGTTGGGTGCCTATTTCGATGGAGACTAGATTTGGTTTATAGAAAGAGGTTTTTTCTTATTCGGTGGTCTCTCGAAGCTCATCAAGGTAAGGTTTCCTCCCTAATGGTGCATTAGATTCACTATAATTCCCAAAAACCTATTTCCCAAAGTCAGTTCACTATTATATTATATTGGCATGATCATAATAAAATCAAATCCAAAAGGAACTAATGGTTTAGTAGCCTTTGAAATACTAGATACAAACATAAGTTTTACATTGCATCCTAAAATGAAAAAACAACATATTATCCCCTTTTAAATCAGTCATATCCCATGGACTATCACTTTAGATAAATCATAATATACTTATTCTAATCTTGGGGAAAATAAAACATATGAAAGGGGTGATCTCAGATGCTCGGTAACAATAAGAATATAATGGAAGCTATCATAAATAATCCTAATCTTTTATGGAAAGGTATAAAACTAAAACACAAGCCTTTTAAAACGTTATATTCAACATAATATGGACAGAGTAAATAAAATAATTCGACTTAAACATTTTCATTCATATTTTACTAGTTGAATAATCACATGTAATATGAATAACTAATCTCATAATGAGGGAATTCATAATTCCGGACATCATAACCACAACCTCATGGACTCATGCGAAGACAAAACCCAAGTTTACTATCAAGTCCATGGGATAAGACACTAGTTTTTCCCATGAGACCTACTGATTCCTCGAGGATCTATAGTGGGCCCCCCACTTCACTTACTAATTCCAATTCATTCCTTATAAGTAAAGGTGAAACATAACATAAATATTCATATTAAAACTAGCATATGAATTTTTAATACTTTAACCATAAACCATTACTAGTATAAAAATTTCACATCCATAATCAACATATCATAAAACCTTTAATAAAATATGGGAGATTATATAATAATAAACCAACCTCAATTAATCATAAAATCCCACAACGGATGTTGAGATAGATGAAATTAATATATTAAAATCATTAAAACTCTTTGAGATTAATATCACTTTTTTTACATCAAATCATTTAATATATGCACAATTATAAAATAAAATGTATATTTTAAAAATAACCTTATAATCCAGTAAGGTAAGATTAAAAATTTTAAGGATTCATAACGGCAGAATATATCTACATTCACCATATAAGATAAAAAACATTATTTCCTTAATTTTTCAAAAAGGTCATATAGTACTTCATTTGGAAAATGATGGAAAGATTCATTTCAAAACAATTTATAAAAAATCAAACATGGGTATAAATTACTTTCACCAATATTATAATAGTAGTAATATTATTTTTAAATACATTTATAAAAAACATGGATGTTGATGATAAATATTTCCCAGTAGATACTTACGTATAAACAACCTCGAATAATAATGAGATTGTAAAATTAACCATTTCTTTGTACATTCCATTAGTCAAGGGTGTGTTAAACTTCTGCATAATAGTTAAAGTATGTTATTAAATTATACCTGAACCACATACATATTTATGATATCATAAATGATCCACTTATATATTTTTTATAATAATATTTCAGTATTATTATTATTTCAGGTGTTTTACTGCTTCGTTTTCCATTTCTGTATTGTCATGTAAATCATGTTTGTTATGAATAAGATGTATTTGATTCATATCCTGAAATATATAAAGTTCATAATTATTATTTTTCACATCATATTAATTTTTATAATCATTATTTAATATATAACATGTAGAATGAGTCTTATCATATCATGGAGATGATAAGTCGTACATACGCA
The DNA here is from genome assembly GCA_963277665.1 of Viscum album. Classification (NCBI taxonomy): domain Eukaryota; kingdom Viridiplantae; phylum Streptophyta; class Magnoliopsida; order Santalales; family Viscaceae; genus Viscum; species Viscum album. Next base: position 1,831,773,490 of record OY728165.1, read on the forward strand.
CAAGCGACAGTAACATTTCCTTAATGTCTAAATGGTATGGAATTTGTATTGTATAATAATTATACAGAATCATAATAATGTCATATTCATTATTTATACCCTTTATACTCATCATTATACCCACCCAAAAAAAGTATAGTGGAATAACAAATTACACCATGGTGTGGAGATGGTAAGCAGTACTTACGCACGTATAGTGATATTGTTATTTGTAGGATTGATAAAATGATGAATATGGTTTTACAATAATTTTAAAAACAAATCAGAATATATATTATACTGGATTTATTACTTTAGAATGGAAAAAATATTGTAATAGTAATTAAAAGAATAAAATAACATTGAAAGGGTTGATAAAACAATTATCTCTTCTTCAGGTGTTTTTTTATTTGATCAAAAGGGCTCTATAAGATGGATTTATTTCAAATTAATGACTCTAGGATGATATGAAGGGATTTAATAAGATAAATGGTAAGTGTTTGGATGAGACAAATGGATTTAGAGGTGTGAATAAAATAGAAGGAGAAGTTCCCTTTTATAAGAGAGGTGAGGGGTACTTTAGGAAAATCATGAAACATAAATTTATTATAAATTGATTTTTGTTTTTAATAGCTCCAAAGAGGTTTATTATGAGAATAATATAATTATTGGTATAAATATTATCATAAAATAGGGTTTATACATGTTTAAGTCGTAAAATGAACCTTATCGTTTAATTAAACCCTTAGTTAAATTGTTTAACTCTTACCATGTCTTCTTGTATTTTTACTGTACATGGTTAATATAGTTACTGTAAAATACCAAAAAACCCTAAAGTGTATAATTTATTTAAATTTTATAACTATAAATGTTATTTGTATGAATCTTATAATTTTATGACTTTTATATCATTTATTAGAATAGTATTTATTTTAAAATATCATTTATGTCAATTTTGACACTATTCAATACTTGATTTTTGGTAAAGTCGTAACAACTTGATCCCTTTGAAAAAATTTAATTAACTAAATCATAACATGTCATAATCATCCATAAAATTCGTGTATGGCATAAAATATTTCATATAATATTTATTTTAATATCTATAATTTCATTTATTTGATTATTTTATTTATAACTCTATTATTGCATCATCATTGGGACATAATTAAATTTAATTATTTAATTACTAAAAATTAAAAATAAATAACCATGATGTATGAAATATTTTTAGTTTTATAATGAATATTTATAGTCTAAGATAACACTTATATAAACCCATATTAAAAAAATTTTATTAATAAGAGTTGTTTTTAGGTTATATTTCCCTTTACTTTAAATTAAATGTCATAAAATGTCATTATCACACCCAAGTTTCTCCAAAAGGACATGTTTTTAGGATAATAATTGTTTTTGGCCTCCAATGAGACATAAAATATTATTAGGAAATGTTTTAAGATATTTTTATAATATTATGATATTTTTTTTCTTAAATTAACATATTTACCTTTAACTATGGTAAATAAAAATAATTACTAAAGTTATTATTCATAATGTACAAAAATAAAAGGGACCTATTTACATACATTATTATTTCTTATTCCAAATATGTAATCTATTTTTACAAATTCAAAGTACATAATTTGAAGAAATTAATTTAAAATTAATCTTTCTTTCCAAAATAGGAAAATTGGTTTTCTAAAAGTAAAAACCGTCAAAAGATTGACATGAGGTTATATCAAATTTCAATGTGAAATTACATCCAATTACATAAATTATATTAAATGATGAAAACTTAATCTAATTACACATTAAAATTAATTGTAAGGATAATCTATCAATATAAATAGATTAGATGAAAAATTATTTTTGAATTCAAATGCATTATTTTTCACTATTCATTAAAATATGAAAGTTATCAGAAAAACACCAACAAATTATCCAAACTAAATTTCTATGTCCCTATTCTAAATAAGAAGTTTATTTTTTCATCATTAATATATAAAATTGTCAAATATTATATATAAAATGGGATCTCCATTAAAATGTTCCAAAACTTCATTTTCTTACAAATAATTTTATCTAACAATATTGAATTTGTTTTTATATTATGTCTATGAAACACATAACAGGAATGTTAAAATGATATGGGATATATAAAATTAAAAATTTGATTAATAATATTCATATCTATTTTTTAAACGGTTATTTAGATAGGTCATGGTGTACTCGAACTCGGTGTTGCGTGTAGCACAAACTATTGAATTTTTAAAAAAGAAGTGTACCGTGAAAGCTTGGGGTGTTAAATTATTCCATCCATCAAATAATTTCATCCTCAAAATTTCTAGAAAATTACTTCATAAAAATTTGTGGGTGGTTCTTCGTCATAAGTTCCTTAGGTTCCCATGTCACCTCTTCTATTTTATGGTTTCTCCGAAGAACTTTTACTAGACGAGTTGTCTGATTAGTGAAAACTTGTTCTCTCGTATCAATAATATTTATAGGATCATCACAATAAGATATATTTAGTTCCAGTTCTATTTCTTTATAGGTTAGTACATGTGTAGGGAATGGCATGTATTTCCTTAATAGTGATACATGGAACACATCATGAACTTTGGAGAGATTTGGCGGCATTTCCAAACGGTATGATACACCTCTTATTCTTTATAGATTTTAAAAAGTTAAGATGTACCTAGGAAATAATATAACATTGTTATAAAATTTCATAACACCCTTCCATGGAGATACATTCAATAAATTTTGATCTCCTACTTGAAATTTCAAATCCTTCCTTTAGTTATCGGTAGATATCTTTTGACTACTTTGAGATGATTTGATGTGGGTTTGGATAATCTTTACCTTTTTCGTTTTTCCTCAATAAGTTATACACCTACTTTTTTTATTTCCACAACATCATCCCAACAAGTTGGTGTATCAGAACTCCTTTCATATAATGCTTCATGATATTCCATATGAATACTTGAATGGATGCTATTGTTATAATAAAATTATACCAGAGGTAAATATTGATCCCTTATACCCTAAAAGTCAAGTGAGAAAGATCTAAAAATGTCTTATAATGTTTGAATTGTATGTTCTAATTTTCCATTAGTTTGAGGGTGGTATGCAGTGATCAAATGAAGTTCAGTATCTTGGGTTTTTTGAAGACTTTTACAGAATCTTGTTGTTAGATGGGGATCACAATAACAAAATGATCGATAGGGGTACTCCATGAATTCTTTCAAATTCATTAATATATATTCTTTCTAAATGATTGAGTAGTAAATCTTCTCTCATAGCAAGAAAATGTGCTGATTATCTAAGAAGATCAACAATAAACCATATCACATCATTTCTTCTAGGAGTCTTTGGTAGTCCCATGATAATGTATATAATTATATCATCCCATTTCAACATAGGTATATGAATAGGTTGCATCACTCCTCTAGTATGTTGTCTTCCATCCATCACTGGTGACAAACCAAACATCTCGACACATAATGAAAATTCTCCCTCTTCATTTTGTCCAACCAAAAATGTTACTTCAAATATCTATACATCTTAGTTCCACCATTGTGTATAGAGAAATTAGAGAGATGAGCATCATCCAATAATTCCCTTTTTAGCTCAGGTATAGCGGGAACACAAATCGACTTCCCAAATTTCAAAATACCATCTTTATATACGAATTAAATCAATCTTCCATCATTCACAGCTTTAATTTTCTTCTAAAACTCCTCATCATCAGACTAAGAAATTTTTATCCTTTCCAGTAAACATAGTCTTTCAACCATTTAAAAAAATATTGATGTTTCACCTTCCATTATTATTCCCATATCCATATTTATTAGATCCATGAACATATGATCCTTTTAACTCTCATCTTGTTCATAACTCTATGGTTCTTTCTGCTCAGAGCATCTGAAATCTTATTTTCCATCCCTAGGTGGTTGTGTATTGTGGAATCATAATCCTTGAGTATCTCAAGCCATATACTTTGTCTCATGTTGAGTTTCTTCTGTGAGAAAATATATTTCAAACTCTTGTGATCTGTATATATCTCCCATTTTTCACCATAGAGATAGTGTCTCTATATCATCAAAGAAACGATTACTGCGGCTTACTCAAGATCGTGAGTTGAATAGTTTTGTTCATGGGTTTTTAATTTTGTTGATGCATATGCAATAACCATATAATTATACATAAGAACACAACCAAGTCCTTTCTTTTATGTATCAATATAAATCACAAAACTATCATTCCCAAATGGTAAAGTTATGATATGAGAATTAACTAATATTCTCTTCAAGTCATCAAAAAATTATTTACACTCTTTTGTCCAAATGAATTTAACCTCGTTGTGTGTAAGCTTGGTTATGGGTTATCTAATTGGGAAAAGGTTAGGACAAAACACCAATAGTAACCTACTAAACTAATAAAACTATGTACCTCGGTTATACTCATCAGTGCTGTCCATTATTATATTTCCTTTGTCTTTGAAGGATCAATAGATATTCCATCCATGGAAACAATACGGCCGAGAAAAGAAATTTCTGGAAGCCAGAATTCACACATGATAAATTTACCATATAATTCTTCTCTCTTAAGAGTATTAAGAAGGATTTTCAAGTGATTATCATGGTCTTAAAAGCTTTTAGAATATATTAGAAAATTATCAATGAATACCACAACTAAATCATAAATATATTATATGAAAAAATTATTCATGAGATCCATAAAAACTAAACGTGCATTAGTCAATCCAAATGGAATTACTATAAATTCATAATTACTATTCCTCATCTGAAAATCATTCTTCAGAATGTCTTCTTTATTCACTCGTAAGGATGAAATCCAGAATGAAGGTCAATCTTCAAAAAGATTTTATCTCCTTGAAGTAGATCGAATTAATCATCGATACGAGGTAGAGGTTACTTGTTATTTTTCAAATCACATTAATTTCCTTATAATTAATACATAGTCTCTTGGGTGCATATTTCTTCTTAACAAAGAGAATATGGGTACCCCATAGAGAAACACTAGGTCTAATAAATCCCTTATAACCCAACTCTTCAATTTTTTTCTTCAACTCCACTAATTTTACTATATCCATTCTATTGGGAGTCATTGATATTGGCCCTGCATCAGGGATTAAATCAATACAAAACTCAACTTCACGCTTTGGGGGGTGTTTGGGTAAATATTCAAGGAAAACATCAACGTCTTCTGTTACAATAGCTACATCCTCAATTTTAAGATTACCTCTTTCATCCATAGATGTTATTTTCTCTTCCCCCCAAAGAATATCATTCTATAAATCTACTGGTGGTGGATTTTGATAAGAATCAGGTGGTGATGTTTCTGCTCTAGAGATAATGGATTCTATATCTTCCTCATAAATAGTAATTTCCTTTTTCTTGAAATATATGTTTCACATCTTATTTAAATATTCAATCCATACCACGGATTATATCAAAATCAACCATTTTTATAATTGCAATGTCAGCAATTAGAGCATGTTTATATGCCATAATAGGAATTTATTGACACACCTTTTTGGCGATAATTTTTTCACTATGATTACTGACTGACAACTCTTTTTTCATGATGAATTGAAAATATCTAATTTTTATAGAAAACTGGTAAGTTATAATGGAATCTGTGGATCTAGAATCAAATAATGATTTGGCTATATTTGAGGAAACAATTAATGTACCATCCACCACATCATTAGGAACTTCGACCTCGGAATTTTTAATCGCAAAAGCTTGTCCTTACTCCCTTGTCCTTTTCTGGGGAGGGTTTCCTTGATTCTTAGGATAACCATTTCCTTAATGTCCCATATCTTTTCATTTGTAGCATTGAACATTGAGAGCTTCTTTCTTCCCCTTTCAATCGTGATATGGTGTCATTTTTCTCTACACTTATAACACACTCCCATCACTTTTAAGAATGTACCAGGGTGTTTCTTCCACCAATTACTTTAGGTTGGAAAGTCATCTTTTTTCCTTCTTCCCTTTTCTTCCTTTTCCAGAGTGTTCAGCGGCCATGTTCTTCTCTTACTTCACTGTAAAGTCATAAGACACGGAAAATTCATTTTCTATCTTGATAGAACATGATACTATATATTTGTACAATGAGAATGATTGTGAGGCTAGTTCCCATAAAAGGAATGGTTTTAAACCATCAAAGAATCAATTAATCTCACTTCCTGGGTTACATATGCTGGCTACAAGATGCCTTGGTAACCATGTGAAGTTAGCCTCATACATTAAAAAATTCTCATCCACTTTTTTCGTAAAACATATAAATTTTCTTTTTTATATAAGATCATTATTCAGGAGGAAAGTCTTTTCATATGTATATTTCTTTAAATTCCTTCAATTCCATATTTTCTAAATCTTCATCTTTTATCATGTTCTGAATTAATAACCTCTATTGATCTGCATCTCCTGAGAGATGATAAACTTTCATGACTACTTTTTCCCTTTGGCTACTCTCCAAAGAAATAAATATTTTCTCTACTAAACTAATCCATTACTCAACCACAAATGGATTTGTAGTCCCATTTAATGTTGGTGGTTGTTGTCTCATGAAGCGATCCAAAATTGATCCTTCTCATTGTGTATCTGAGTGATCTATACAAGTAAGGTTATTATTCATAACCAGAATGAGTTTTCCTAGTATGGTTATAAGTTGTTCAACACCAGTTTCATCACTAGCTCCAATATCATTATATTTCATAGGATAGAAATCCCTACATGGATTACGCGCATTGATATGATTTCCATTCCTTCCACTAAGCACCATTTCTAAACAATGGCATAAAGTATATTTGGTTATGAATCATAATGCATAATTTCAAACTATTAAAATAATTATCATAAATTGAAAATTTTATGTATATCTAATCCATAATCATAAAAATGGTTTCTCTGGGGAAATATTTACCTATAAATACTTTATAATGGTTTTTAAGGAAAATGTGAATTATCCTATGAATATCCCTCGAGAGTGTCAAACCTGGTTCACAGTAAGGCCTGTTTTTGTGTACTATGTTACCCCGAGTCAAGCCTGGAACACCTTGTTAGATTTTTTACCCTGAGGTAAATTTATGCCAGAACCGCATCTGCATATGGTATCTAGACATGAATTTATTTCTTAGATAACCCACATAATTTTATTTTACCAAAATTATATGATGTTCTTCTATACTTATCACCAAAGTATATATTAAGGTAATGTTCCCTAATCAATGTTTTTAAACATCTATTTTTCAATGGTTTGTACTAAACATCCTCAGATACCAACATTAACACCCCAATCCCAGTTTCCTAGAGTCAGTGCATTATTACATTATATTGGAATGATCACAAGAAAATCAAATACCAAAGGACTGATCGGTTTAGTATCCTTGGAAATACTAGATACAAACATAAGTTTTACATTATATCTTGAAATGGAAAACAACATATTATCCCCTTTGAAAACTCTCTTATCGTATAGATTATACCTAAAGATCAATCATAATATAATTCTTCACATCCTATGAAAAATGAAATATAATAAAGGGGTGAGCTCAGATGTTTAGTATGGATAACAATATAGAATAAGTTAACATAAATAAGCATAAACTTTTATGGAAAGGTATAAAACTGAAACAGAGGCCTTTTAAAACATTATCTTGATCATAATATGGAAGTTGGTAATAAAATAATTCCAGTTAAACATTTTCATGGATATTATACTCTTCCAATAATCACATGTAATATCAATAATTAATCTAATAATGATGTAATTCATAATTCTATACATAATAACCACAATTTCATGGCCTCATGCCAAGACCATATGCAAGTATACTGTCAAGGAATTATGCCAAGACACTATTTTGTCTCATGAGACCAACCTATACATTTAAAGGCTATAGGGGACCCATCCCGTCACTTAATAAGTCCAATTCATACCTCATATGAAAGGTTGAAACATAACATAAACATTCATATTAAAACAAGAATACGAAATTTTAATACTTTAACCATAAACTATGAGTGTTATAAAAATACCACATCCATAATCAACATATCATAAAACCTTCATTAAAATATAGGAGATTGTATCATAATAAATCAACCACAATTAATCATAAAATCCAACAAAGTATGTTGACATAGTTAAAATTAATCTAATAAAATCATAAAAACTCTTTGAGAGAAATATCCTTTTTTTAATTTAAATCATTTAAGAGCCGTGAAATTATAAAATAAAACATATATTGTGAAAATAACCTTGTGATAATTTAATGGAAGCTTATAAATTTTAAGGTTCCATAATGGTGGAATATAGCCGCTTGCACCATCTAAGCTAAAAAACTCTCTTTCCTTAATTTGTCGAAATGGTTAAATTATACCTCATTGGAAAACAATAGAAAGATTCCTTTCAAAACATTTTATAAAAATTAAAAAATGGGTATAAATGACATTAAAAAATAGTATAGGAATGTTAATATTATTTTTTAAATACATTTATAAGAAGCATAGATGTGGATGATAAAGATGTCCTAGTAGATACTTATATATAAACAACCTCGGATAATAATGAGATTGTGAAATTAACACTTAGCTTGTAATTTCCCTTAGTTGAGGGTGTGCTAACATCCTGTATAATGGTTAAAGTATGTTATTAAATTATACCATAACCACATACATATTTATGATGTCATATATGATTTAATTATATCATTTTGATAATAATATTTCAATATTATCATTATTTTGGGTGTTTTACTACATTGTTTTCCATTCCTATTTTGTCATGTAAATCATGTTTGTTATTAATAAGATATATTAAATTCGTATATATAATTATATTAAGTTCAAAATTATTATTTTTACTCATCATATAAATTTTTACAATCATTCTTGACTGGGTAACATGGAGAATGGGTCTTATCGCGTCGTGGAAACAATAAGCAGTACGTACGCACGAGCGATAATATCATTTCCTTTATGGTTAAATGGTATGGAATTTGGATGGTATATAAATTTTAATTAATCATAATAATTTCATATTCATTATTTATACCCTTTATACTCATCATTATACCCATACAAATTAATTAATATGGAATAACAAATTACACCATGGCGTGGAGACGGTAAGCCCAATGTAATCACACATGGTGATATAGTTATGCGTTGGATGGATAAAATGAGGAATATGGTTGTTCCATAATAATAATGACATCTCATAACATATATTATACTGGATTTATTACATTATTATCGAAAAAATATAGAAATATAATGTAGAAGAAGAAAATAACATTTAAAGGGTTGATAAAAGAATTACCTCTTCTTCGGGTGTTTCCTTTTGATTTGATCAAAAGGGCTATTTAAGTTGGCTTTCTTCCAAAATTAAAGCCTCTAGGATGATATAAGGGAATTTGGGAGGAGAATTGGGTAGGTATTGGCATATCCAAATGGATTTGGAGTTGTGAATTGAAGAGAAAGAGAAGTTCCCTTTTATAAGAGAGGTGAGGGGAATTTTAAGAAAATCTTGAAATATTAATTTATTATAATTGATTTTCGGTTTCTAATAGCTCCAAAGTGGTTTATTTCAAGAATAATATGTGTATTGGTCGAAATATTCACAACCAATAGGTTTTAGGCATATTTAGGTCATAAAATTAACCTTATCTTTTAAATTTAACCCTTAGTTAAATAGTTTAACTCTTACCATGTCTTCTTGTATTTTTACACTACATGGTTAATATAGTTAATATAAAATTAAAAGTGAACCTAAAGTGTATCATTTTTTAAAATTTTATTTCTGTCCAATTTATTTGTCTGATGTTTATATTTTAATGACTTTTATATCACTTAATAGAATAGAATTTATTTTAAATTCTCATTTATATCAATTATGATACTATTTAATAATTGATTTTTTTAAAGTCATAAATACTTGATTCCTTTGAAAAAAATGTATTAACTCAATATTAACATGTAATATTCATCCAAAAAAAATTTGTATGGCATAGATTATTTCACATAATATTTATTTTAATATTTATAATATCATTTATTTGAGTATTTTATTAATAAATCTATTATTGCATAATCATTGTGTCATAATTAAATTTAATTATTTAAATCCTAAAAAATACAAATAAATAACCATGATATAGGAAATATTTTTATAATTCTAATTATTTTCTATTTTTAAATATATCACTTATATAAACCCATATTAAAAAAATAGTAATAAGAGTCATGTTTAAGTTATATTTCCCTTTACATTAAATTAAATGTCATAAAATGCCATTATCAACCCCAAGTGGCTACCGAAGGTCAAAAGATAGGCCTAATGAATTTTTTGTTCTCCCAAGACTCATAAAATATGATTAGGATACATGTTATTATAGTTTTATATTATTATAATATTTTTTTACATTAAATTACACTATTTACCTTTAACTATGTTAAATAAAAATAATTACTAAAGTTACTATTCATAATGTCCAAAAATAAAAGTTACTTATTTACATAATTTGGAATTTATGACTAAAAATAATGAATCCATTTTTACAAATTTAAAACAAAGAATTTGTATAAATGAATTTAAAATTAATCCCCATTGTCAAAATGAGAAAATGGGTTTTTTAAAAGTAAAAACCATCAAAACATTGACATGTGTTTATATAAAATTTCAATGAGAAATTAAATAAAATTACCTAAATTATATTACCTGATAAGAATTTAATCTAATTATAATTTAATACCAATAAAAAGGATAATCAAAGAATATAAATAAATTAGATGAAAAACCCGTTTTGAATTAAAATGCAGTATTGTTCACTATTTATTAAAATATGAATGTTATCATAAAAATACCAAAAAAAATTTACAAACAAAATTTTTATGTCCCACTTCAATGGAAGAAGTTTATTTTTTAAAATTAAATATATATATATATATATATATAAGTGTCAAATATTGTATTTAAAAAGGGTTCACCATTAAAAAGATGAAAAACGTCATTTTTTGAAAAATACTTCTTTTATCTGAAAAATTAAATTTGTTTTTATATTATGTATAATAAACACATAAGATAAATGTTAAAATTATATGGAATATATAAAATAAAAAATGTGTTTAATACTATTCATAACTACTTTTTAAATGGATTGTTTAATAGGTCTTGGTGCCCTCGAACTTGGTGTTGCAAGTTGCGCATGCTGTTGAATTATTTAAAAAAGAAGTGTACCATGGAAGCATTGGGTTTTAAATTAACCTTCCTAAAATTCCTATTCTTTTTCAGAATCAAAATATTCTAAAATCCATTGGAAATGATATTGGTCATTTTCTCTTCATTGATGAAGCTTTTCTTTGGATTGAACACACTATGGATGCTTGAATCTATGTGGAGTTTGATCTCACATCTCCACTTCTACATAGGTTTCTCATGCATACAGGGACTGAATTTTCTTAATGGAAGAATATTATTTATACAATGCCTCCTATTATCTACTCACTTTCTGGTTTTTAGGGTCATTCAGATTCATTCTACAGGAACTATGGTATTTGGTACAAGTCTCTAAACTAGGATCCTCCTCAAGTTGGAGAATTTTATTCTTTGCCAACCATTCCTTCTGAGAGGAAAATTGAGGATCAGGTGAGATTTTTTCACTCTAATGCAGACCATGTGCAGGCATAGACCATCTTCGAAATAGGGTCCTCTATGAATTTACCATCAGTTACCCCTGACTCCAGTAGTGTCTCCTAAGGATTCTTCGATGGTTTTGTCAAATTCTCTCGGCATTCATTATTCATGTGATCATATTTTGTTCGGTCTCTCGTCTTATAATCACCCATTCAATCACTTTTTGGATCTTAATCCTTATTAGTTTTTTTCTTTTTCCATTTTTGAGATTCCATTGAGGGAACCATTGGTCTTCTCTTCTACCTCCAACCAAAAGAGTTCGATTGATTCACCTCCTATATCTTTTCCTGTATTGGATTAGAATTCTCCATGTATGCTTCAACTTGAGCTTAATAATGTCTCTTGGAGTGGTCTCCTTAGGTCACATATTCCCTTTGTTTCTACCCTAACTCATAATTCATTTTTCATTCTTAAGCATGTTTGGGAGGATATCAGTCTTCCATCTCCAGCTAAAGGTGGTTCAAGGGTGGGTAAATCCAAGTTTCCTCCAAACTCAATTGAGAACAGATAAAAAATAAAAATCTATTTCCAATAATAATTTCCTTAGATCAACTCTTGAATTATCTCTCCAGTCAGTTTCCTCCTCCCTCCAATGATGTATTCAATCATATGAAATTCCATGGGTATGGGATCCTTGGAAAAAAGGTTATTAATATTGAATTACATTCATATAAAATCCATTTCTTTTTTGGATATCCAGAAACCAAAGATTCATTACGATTCCATCATGTAATTATCTTCAAGTCTTTCTTTTAGAAACAACATGCATGGTAAGCCTTTCAATGGCCACATTTGGGTCTTCCGGAATAATCAAATCCAAGTTAGTTTTTAGAAATACCCAATTAGAAAAAAAATTTCAAGATTACTTCTAATGTAGGTCATTATTAATTTTCTATTTTTTATGCTAAATGTGACTCATCTCCGAGTAAATATATTTGGGATTTTCTATCATCTTACAATGGAGGCATAGATGCTTAGTTTGTTGGAGGTGATTCTAATACAACATTTTATCCTTCTAAAAATATAGGGATAGATCTCTACCCCAATAATGGTATTCATAATTTTCAAACAATTATTTCTTCCAACCAGCTTCTAGACATTAGTTTCTCAAGGGATACATTCAATTTGTGCAATAAACAAAGGGGATTTAGTGGGATTTGGTTTTTTCTTGACATATTTTTGGGAAATCTCCTGGATATTTCTTCATCCTTAGGCTCCTCTATGACTCATTTCTCCAAATATATTTCAGAACATGACCCTCTTCTTCTTTAATATGTATGATTTAGGGGAATCAAATAAGGGTTTTTCTATTCAAGTTTCTTGATACAATTATAAGGATTCAGGTATTTGGTCCTTTTCTCTTGGTCAACATTAGTTCAGGTTTTTTATGGGTTTCTCTTCAAAATAAATTAATATAGACAAGATTTACATTCTTTCTTATCTTTCATCTATTACCAATCCCAATATTAATTTGGACTATCTTCTGGAAGAGATTAGTCACCTTTATCTTAAATTAAAATCTCATTGGAAAACTTACTCCTATAAGCTAATTGCTAGTTTAATGGTTAGGCTGGAGGGGGGCTTACACAAACCTGATAATTCATCCAGAGAATGATCTAGATAATATTGGATAAAATAAAGGGATAAGAACATATCCTACTTTAATGCTAGTATTTGGGAGAAGAATTTTCATGGTAGCCTTAATCTTCCTCTTCCAAATGGTTTCTTTACCAGTGATGCTAGAATTTTGGGTCCTATGGTGGGGGATTTTTTCTCTAAAGAACTATCTGGTAATAACCATTCATAGTGGGGTTCTTCTTCTTCTTGGGCTTCCCATGAATCCTTCTTTGAGAGAAATTCTAATCTGGAAAATTCAAGGTTGGGTGCTCTTCCTAGTGAAGAGGATATTCTTGAAATATCTTCGGTCTCGGATGGTTTCTCAGGTATGATAAGTTTGGGTTCTTGGCCTACTATCAAAAAAGATGTGGTGTGCTCTATCAGGGATTATTTTAGGGGTGGTCCTTTACTAAGATCTAGCTCGGCTTCCATTTTGGATAAAATTAAAAAAGTCAATCAGCACAATAGTATTCGTCAGTTTCAGGCTATCGGCATGTGTAATTTTTCTTATATTTTTTTGGATTACATTCATAATAAAAGATTATCTTTCTATATTTCCCTTCATTTTTTTGAAGAATGACATGGATTCATCAAAGAGAGAGGAATTTAGGTAGAAATTGGCCTTGCACCAAAAATGAATAATTATATTAATAGGAACATCCTTAGGACTAACTTGATGATTAAGATTGATATGGGAAAGGCCTATGATCAGATGGATTGGTCCTTCATTATCAAATTTCTAAGAATGTGTGGATATTATGAATGGGTTTGTGATCTTATTTTCAGGTGCTTATCCTCTCCTTGGTTCTCAATTTCACATATGGGGATGAGAGTTGGTTTTTTCAAATATTCTAGGGGGTTGAGAAAAGGTGACTCCATATCTCTGATCCTTTTCATTATCACCAAGGATGTTCTCAGTAGGAACCTTAAATTGATATTTGAAGATGGTTTGATTCATCCTTTAAAAGAGAGGTGTGGTTCCTATGATATATCTCATACTTTTACTATAGATTAAATGTTATTTTTCATTAATGGTAGTAAAACTTTTATTACCAATTTCAGACAGAATCTCTATTATTATTATGACCAAGCTGGCCAACATGTGAATACTTCCAAAGTGGATTTTTTTTCTCCAATAAGTTCTCTCCCTGGAGATCCAAGCTTATTCAAGAGAGTATTGTTTTTCATGATTAATTATTTCCTTTTTTATTTGGGTACTCCTCCATCTAATGTGAGGGTCAAGATTCATCATTTCGATAACATTTTCTCATGGATTTTTGGAAGGATCTTGATCTAGAAAAGTTGTTTTCTTTCCTCTAAGGGTAGGATTACTCTGGAAAATAGTGTTTTAACATCTATTCTGATGCATGTTTTATATATTTGTAGTCCCCCCAATGTAGTGATCCAGAAAATTGAGATTATTTTTAATAGTTTCATCTAGGAATATCATCAAGAATTTCATCACCATTAGGCTAGTTGGCATCGTCTTGAAAGACCTCTTCAAGAGGGGGGAATCAATCTCAATGGTATCAAAGATAGAATGAGGTGTTCATAGAGAAATCTTGTTTGGGAAGTTATCTATGGGGTCTCTCTATGGTCATCTTTTATCAAAAGTAAGTATAAGTTTTTTCCTTCTATTTGGGATATAAAATCCGATGGTTCTCATCTATGGAAATAATTGAAGAATATTATTACCTCAATTATTGGGATTTCTTGGTGTATAATTGGGTATGGTGACATCTCGTTTTAGAAAACTAACTGGGCTCATTTTATTTTATTTTTTTCTGACTATCCAATTCTATACATCAGTCACTAGTAGGCTTGGTCCTGTCCCTAGTTCATAGATGTTGTGCTTAATAAGGATCATATGAAGGTTATGACCTTTATTTTTTCACAAGACACTGAACAATTCTATATCACATCCTATTCTACTGGTAAAAATTCCTACTCGATTTTATATGATATGAATCTATATTCCTCCATTCTAGACAGTTTGGGTCTGAATATATGGTTTAGAGACATCTCTCCTAAATATAGTTTACTTCATTGTAGGATCCATAATAATACAATTCATAATGATGACAATATTCATTGTATAAGCATTCCATTAGCTACCAAGTTCATGTGATGTCTCAATGCTAATGAGGAAACTATTTCTCATTTATTTTGTCACAGTGAATTGGCTTAGAATTTGTGGTTTCAGGTTGCTGGTTTACTAGTTTCTATGGGAAGGGTGGATTCTATGGATGATTCTCATATTAATATTAGGGATCCTCTCTCTCAAGACCAAGCGCAGGAAAATCGGAATATTCTCTTCTATATCATAGATTAATGGATTTAATGGGAATCAATGAACATGGTTATACATTAAGGATCTCATCCATTGATCCTATATATCAAATCTAAATTTATGGATTTCCCCATGTTTTTTGTTTATCAATTCAAAGACATATCATTTCCTTAGGTAATTCTCCCTCTTGTTACTACTGTTAGTTCAACCAGGAGGTTTCTCATGGGCTCTGAAACTCTAGTGTTTGGGTTCATTAGATTCCACCTACAAATGGTGTTATGCTGAATAAAAATGGGTCATGTCTCTAAGAAATCATGCGAGGATGAGGATCTATTCATGACATTTGTGGTTTCGTTAATCTGGAATTCTCTATTTATTTTTATGAGGGCTCTTCTATTACTGCTGAGGTCTTGGAATTACTTCAGGGTCTCAAATTATGTGAGGAATATTACATCTCTCTTATTAAAGTTGATCTTGAATATTCAATTGTTTTCAATGATTTTAATGTTTAACAGGTATGTCCTTTGAATATTATTTATACCATCAGGAACTAAATATCCACACTTCATTCGAGTGTGAGGGTTTCTCATACATGGTGGTAGGTTAATAAAATTGTGAATTTTCTCACTTTAAATAGAAATTTTGATTCCAGTCATATGGTTTTTTCCTATTTTTGTTCTATGCCTATTGATTGTGCTTTGGTTTTATAAGGGTATTCCCTTGGTCTCTATCACTTTTAGCCCCCTTAACATTTTCCATTCTATTGTTTGTGTGTTTTTTTCCTTTATTCCTTATTAATAAAAGATTTTAATTTTTAGTCAGGTGACACATCTATTTCATAGGTTAAGGGACCTTATATATTATCCAATGGGAAATACATTAATGATCAAGAATATTTTCCCCCACTACTCTCTAGTGTCCATGAAAGGTTTTTGGAAAATTGAGACACTCAAGACACAAAGTGTGTTTTATGGATTGATGTGCTTAGAGAGATGTTTGAGGTACCCCAGTCATTGGTTTCCATGGGTCGGGCTCTTATCATCCTTTTATATAGAGTGAAGATGGGGTATGATATGTAAATTTAATGTTCTTTTAGTAAGGATAAACCTTACATGAAATTTAAATTCATTCAACAATGAAGTGGTTGTTTTATAGTTTAATGTCATGTGAGCCAAACATATTCTTTATTGCTTAAAATCATCCGGTAAGGAGGTGGGAACTGATGTAAAACTCAGCAATGTGTTCCTAATGAATCTTTGAATTTTCTAGAAGAAATTTAATTTGGATTTCATTACTATCTCTTCATAGCCTTATAGGTGAGTATCCATGTGATGGGTTTCATTGAGCAGACATCTTACTTATACACGAAGGATTAATATGTATATTAGATTCATATATTGGTGGGATGAGTTAATATTACTAGAAAATACCTAAATATATTAATTTCCTACAAGTTAGACGAAATATTAAGTGTATATGAAATTTCTATGGTTGGGATACCTAGAATTTCCCATTTATTTTTGTATGGTAAGGAATCATAGTTATGTCTGTCTTCTCATATAGATCCCCATAAGGATTAAATTCAAATGCTGGGAGGGAATATTTTTATAAGGTCATGAAAAATATTTTTGAGGTTTTCTATTCATAGATTCACCTCCCATGCAGGAAAGGATAATTAATCCCAATTTTATCATAGATCCTTCTAGGTAAGTGAAATATCAATCCCAAGTTCCACACAATTATGTAGGAGGGGATATACTCCCTCTCATCTAAATTTTATAGTTTTTCCTATAGTTGAAGACTTAGGCCTCACTAGGTATCTCATCTGAATAAAAATCTAAAATTATGTAGTTCTTATGAGGATTCCTTACAAAAATATCATATGGAGAGTTTAAACATTTATTATCTTCCCTTGATGAACATTGAAATCATAATCATATTAAGGGTATTTTAGATGTTTCAATATCATACGTATGGAAAGGGAATCTTCCTATCTTATCTAGTATAAAGATGAAATAATCATAACTAATAAAAATTTATGGATATTATATCCCACTCTATTTAGTATTAGTATTCATTAGGATGGACCATTAGGGTTTTCTAAGAAGGAGCAACTCAGGACATTTGGTTCTTTAGTGGAGGTTCATACCCCGAAATGAAATGGTGTAGTACTGGAATATTATAATCACTCATTGAGAATGTGTATGATTAACATGTGAAAGATATCAAGGGAATCTAAATCCTATTGAATAGTTGGGATATTATAATTTTAAATCATAACCCAATAATATCTTATTCAATAGGAGATGAGGAATGATATGTATGGTTCAAGCATTAAGTATAGTGGAATCACATATTCCACAAAACTGGTTAGTAGCACTAGGATTTAAGGGGAGCCTTTCCACTTTTACAAAAAAAATATTCCCTAGGAAAAATCACATAGGTGCTATGTTATTCACCATTGAATCATAATTATCCCCTTTGGATCAGCTAACCCCAGTTAGTGGGAGACTACATGGGAGAAAAAAAGTGGAATAAATCAATGATTTTTTGTTCTAAGTGAAGTATAAAAATTCCAATAACATATCAGTGTTAACATATATATTTAAGATATTAAGTTGGTTTAATGGAGAATATATGATACAAGAAGGTTCGAAAAAACCCTAATGCATATGACAATGAGTATTGAGAACATATTTGGTGTGAAGGGATTCAAGATTTTATTTAGAAGTATGCATTCATCGAGAGGATTATGTGTTCAACATGAAGACACCATTTCATATAGTTTAACAGCATGAAACTATGAAATTTTATATATAGTTTAACTTTATTTGATAAGGATATGGTTAACTATATTCGAATGGAATGAACCTTAATCACACTGTTCAAAGAGGATTTCCACGTACCATAAGCTAACTTGTGTTATTATAAATGTAAGAAACCAAAGACAACTAGTCATTGGTTAAATTGTGTAAGTGTGCACGATATGAAATATATATGGTAATTTACATATTGGTATGTGTAGGAAACCCCAATGAAAATCTAGTTCCCATAAAGGAACACAATTTAGGGTGACTATAATATATGGTTGTGTCTCAAATAGTTTATCAAGACGTCAATGCATATCATGTGATAACAGAAATCAAACTACATATAATTCTAGGATAGAAGGATCCCTGTGCAGGTTTGACCCATACATAGGAAGGTAGAATTTAAAGTTATATACTATGGATTCGCCTGTGATTTGGAATCCAGGTGTCACTATGTATCCTAGGGTGTAGGAACCTAGACACACATAGTTCTTTTATACAAAAATCCATCCACATATCTGACCTACAAACATAAAGAGGTCATATATATATATATATTATTGTTTTTTGACCTATAATTTGAGATATAGGAATCATTACATATCCTATAGGGATATGAATAAAGCCACACTTAGTTGGTAGAATAAATATTCTATCTTTAGGTGTGACCCATATGAATGGAGTGGTTAATATCCATTTATAATGTTTCTAGACCAAATATTTGTGATTTTAGCACCATTATGTTTCCTGAAATAACATGAATCAATTCACATGATGTTCTTGATAAGGACCCTTTCATTGGTCTATAACATATATCGGGAGGGGTTCATTTTTTATATTTTTTGTGGTTGGGTCTATGATTTTTCATCTATGAATCACTATGTATCCATGTGATAATAGGAATCATGCAACACATAGTTAATTAGTGAAAAAATACCAGGAATGGTCTGACCCATATGCTGGGAGGGGGATTTCTTAACTTATTTTTTGGTTGATCCTAGATTTTAGATTGGTGCATCACTATGAGTCTTGTGGTGTTTGAATCAAGCCACATAGAGTAATTTTAGAAAAAATCCCTACACAAGTCTAATCTACATGTAGGGAGAGATCAAACACACACAAATATATATATATATATATATATATATATATATATATTGTGAAAGTACCTTGAATTTTAGATTCATGTGTCACTATGTATCCTATGGTGATAGAAATTAAGCCACATGTAGTTCTTGTGAAAGTTCCTTGCACATGTCTAGCATGTATACCGAGAGGGTTTCATTTTCATCTATCATGTATAGGATCAATATTCGAAATTTGGGTGTCACTATGTATCTAATTGCGCTAAAAATCAATCCAAAAATATTTTTATTGAAATCTCCATGAATTGGTCTAACCCATATATAGGGATGAAGGAATTTATTTCCCTTGTTTTATCTTATAGATAGACCTATGATTTGATATTCGGGCCTCACAATATATCCTATGGGGATAGGAATCATTCCATGAAATATTCTTTTTCAGAAAATACCCTACACAAGTTAGATCCATGTGTATGGCGGAATTGATTTTGGATTATGTTTCTGTAGGAGATAGGATTTGAGATTTCTATCACCATGTATCCTGTGGTAAAAATAATTAATACACGCATAGTTCTAAGATGGAAAATTCTTTGTGTAGTTATAGAACATACACAATGAAGGGAAATTTAACCTTTTCTTTTACATAGATCATATTTATCTATAAAAAGTGGATATAGGCCTCATAAGGAGAGATAGGTCATGTGTTCAACATCATGTCTATAGGATATCTTTCATAATGTTTTAACATCATGTGGGGAGGATTTTTTCCATGAATCTTATCATCATATGGTATAGATGTAGGATTCCATGATGTTTACTTTCTTTATGGAATGAATTCTTTTTATATTGTCAATTACCAAAAATATTTCATGAGAAACCTGTCATTAGTATGGGGTGTAACATATTCATAATCCATCTTGGCGAGTGATTAGTATCCATTTTAATTAACATTATGTATGATGTAAGGCCCTTCCCATTTGGTTTCTAACATTGGATATTTCTTCCCTAGTATCATGGGGGTTCTGAGAACCAACACTAGTTATTTTTAAAGGAATGAATAGAGAAGAATCTTCCTATTGAAGGCTCCAGGAATTAGATTTTTTAGAACTTCCTGGTTATGTAGTGCACACAACCATTTCTTATTAAGTCATTTCAACTCATATAGATTCTTTTTGATTTCTCGTTGTATAAATTATCTTTCACATATAGTTATTTAATGTTAGGGTAACTATAAAACTAGGGCTAACACTACTTTAGTTCCATATACCAATTAATATTGTGTTTAATGTGTGGTAGTGCGTGTGGTGGTAATTTAGGCCCATAAATCATGTAGGAGATTTTTTCCCATTGAATATTATGTTTGTTCACAATTATTTTTAGATTATATTTGATAGATACTTATTGATGGCCTCTATCCATCCATTTTACACTGTATGATAGTAGGATTTATGGTTAGACTCAATGTAGTACTCATGGTACAACATCTTAAACTCAATATAATAGAAGTTTATTCCATTATCTATTAGTATCATGTGATGGAAACCATATGTAGTAATTATTTTATACATAAATATTTTAATTATAGTTTTCATCCTGACTTTTTTGAAGGGTGTCACCTCAACCCATATGGAAAAGAAGTTGGTAGAAGTAAGGATGTACTTAAATAGTATTAATTTTACTAGGGGATATGTCCCCAAATTGTATATCCCCCACAAAAATTATTATTAAGAATTATAATTTGTGTGTAACAACTCCTAGGTTTGATGGATGAATTTTCAATTTATTTGACATTTTTAAAATTTCCTGGTTCATTTTATGTATTCTGACATCATTTTTTCTATTGGTATGAATGCTTCTTAAATTGGTCGGACTGCTTGGTTTTAATCTGGTGATCATCACATCTGCCTACATGGGAATCATTGAAAATGGTGGGAGCCTACCCTTTTGGAATTCATCTATGTGGGAATCCATCAAATCATCAATTTAGGAGGAATTTATAGTTGTTTTACATGTCTTGAAGGGTGATGTATTCTGCTTAACATCAAATTTGTTCCCTCTTGGTTAAATTTCAAGGGGTGGTCCCTTTTGAAAGCTAGTTTACTTTGGGATTTGTCTATCCATGTGTGTATATCGACACATTGTTCTCTTGGGAAGAGTTAAATCGATATATTTACTCCATGTAAAATATAATGACTGGCATAACCACACATTGGTCTATGATGTGGAAAACCGGTTTATCTTTATCAATATTTTCATAGACTATTGCAACATTATCCAGTGCAATGATAAGAGAATTTTTTTGATAATGTAACCTGATGCAGTGTTGGATCGAAAGGGAAATAAACCATTAGTCCTATTGTGTAACATATGATAGGGTTCATCTCATCCTTCATGATGGAATAGTCATCACTGGTATACTTGATCACCTTCTTGGAAACACCTATAATATTTAGGTAGTCTTCTACAACTATAGTGGTAGCTACAAACCAATGATAATGTATTGGGTTTATCATGGATTATTAGTGAAGCCTTTGGATAGTGATAAAGAGTAAGGAGAAATTTCTTTGTCTGGGGAAACAAATACAATCCCTTGTACAACTCGATTGAGCTTCCAGTTTTCCATTCTCTTGCCAACAATAATTTCAAAGGCACTATCAAAATAATTCTCCAATGTTCAAGGAGTATCATGGATACTGAAAAACTATACTTTTATAATTTTTTTGTCCACTGGCATGGTTTATATGGTAGGATGTTCCATAATGAAATAATCGAGCTCTTTCCCTTTGACTTCCTCCAATGACATCAGTTCAATGTCATGTTATTATGGGATCATATCCCATCATGAAAAATTCTCCATTAACATAGGTTGTACAAAAATATACATGATCAAGTTGATAAGAGAGACCAATTGGTCTTCTTAATTCTTTAAGTAATTACTTAACTTATAAACTATAAAAATGAAAACAAAGAAGTTCTTCTCAATGTCAGAAGATTGAATCTCGGTACATTGAATTGTTTTAATGAGATAGTAGAGACTTCTTTCACTCCAGCATAATTTTTTAATATAAGCAGAGGAATAAGTGATCATTCCATGGTATCCAAGTATAGGTCAAGTGAATTTCCCTCTACTAGCATCATCAGGATAGGTGGATTCCACAAGTACTGCTTCAGATTCAATAAATCATATAGAAAATACCCCTCCCATTGGTAGCCTACTCCCTTGTCAATTAATTTAGTGATGGGAACGGATTTTACAAATTTTATGGTTATAATGTTATTGATATAAGCATGGCTACCCCAGAACCCTCTCAATTATTTGATATTCTGAGAACTTGTTATTTGTAGGATTGCACAATTCTTCTCTATATCAACTTTGATTCTATTCTTTCATACCCCAATGGAAAATAATTTCCCTAACATATCTAAAAGGAATAAATCATAGGTTTCATCTACATACTATACTTTTATAAATTGATCAATATTCTTTAATTTTCTATGATTTGATGACAATGTTTTTGATTATTAACCACCATGTAAATGATATAGAATTTCATGATATTTTCTATTAATGGATTAAAATATCGATTCATGAATTATAGGTATGTAGTTACATAGTTATTTAATCTAAAAGTATCGACCTGATATAAAAGTATCCATTAGATTTATCTAAAGGAGATGCCTCCCATATCCTCATGTTCAATTTGTATCTGGTTCCTCCCTAAGTATCCATCCATGAAGGAATGTTCTTAGAAGCCATTGGTTTCATCAATCAAAATTTATTTGGTGAGTATCGAGAATTCAAACTTTTTGAATTTTAAACTATGGTCCCTAAAATCAATGTGGACCCTAATAATCCCATTCTTCTTCTTGATGGTGATGATGTTGGAAATACATTTTGGTTACTACACCTATTTAAAAAATATGTCCATTACAAATTTTTAAAATTCAAACAATGTCTATAGAAAAATAATATTTTATTCTTCGTGTTTCCTTCTTGAATACTCGATAGTCATCTAATAGACCTAGATTATAGATTTCCACATCATGGATAAACCTGTTAATCCTTGTTTAATTCTCAGAAAACACATATCAATGTTGATTAATAAATGAGATATATATTTCATGTTCCTCTAGAGTCATGATGGAATTAATAATTATAGCTTACGAGTCTTCTCATGTTCCCATATTCAGTTTCTTGAGCTCGTCAATGGTGGTGGAGATTCTTTCCTCAATTATGGGAGGGGAAATACTAGGATCATCCTTTTTTCCCTCCAACTCTATTTCTATGAGGGAATATTCTGGTAGGGAGGATACTTTATGGGAATCTCTTTCATTGTTGGGATAAGAGAGACAATAAGGAGGAACAATGACATCCTAAACTACCTTAGTCATTATAGAGAAATTTTAGGGATTATTTTCTTTATTTATGTTTCCACAATGGGTATAATAGATATGAACATCCTAAGATAAGGAGAATGACTTTGGAAAAATTTTTATTTTTGCTAATGGTGAAAGGTAATTCTTGGAACCCAATAAAGCATTAGTTTATCAATACTTTGAAAAATCCACTTCTGATGGTGTTATTATCATCACGTTGACACAGGGTAGAGAAGTTTTTGATATATAGATACTTTTTTGTATTTTTTCTACTACCTTGACAAGTTTTATGGGAAGAACAGAGTCACTATCAAGAATACTATAGGGATTCACAGGGTTGGTCCCCAAGCATTTGGGAGTGGAAACCTTCATATCATCATCCAACATTGATTTTTTCCATATCTCTAGTAGAAATATTCCTCAATACATAATTCTTTATAAGAAAAAAAGGGGAACTATCACCATGTAGAATTTCAACATTTCTATTTTTTGCGTATTTCAAATATTTATGAAATATTAAAGGTAACATTATGTGTATTTGATGACATGATCTTCTAATAATGACTATATATTTTATGTCTTGTTATATTACCATGAACTCCACATTGGATGTAAGATCATTAAATTGGGCATTAAGCATGATCTTTCTAAGATTCCATTTCTCCCCCTAATTGTCCCCTATAATGGTTATCTTTTTTATAGATAGATCATCCCCACTATATCCCAAAATATGGATAGTCTAGAATGGTATTGGGATGCTTCCAAAACCATTTTCATAAAGATCTATTCATTTTTTGACATTATTGAGTTTTCCAAAAACAAATAGCTATTTGATAAGTCCCTATATGACCTCTTATAGGTCATATTCTATGAGAGATATGATGTTATGACATCCTGTATATTATCTTCTAAATAAACCTCAGTCATAGATACTTACATCTCTAATTTTTGTGGGCTCCATTGGGTCTCTATCAGTAACTATAGGTGTTATTTTGAAATACATATAATTTATAAGATTTATATTCTTTTGGTACTACCACAATATCTTTTAGATTGTCAAATTTTTGTGATATAGGTCTGTGTTTCCCATGTTGGGTTTATCCTTATCCCATGGATTTGGAGCTGATATGTCTGAGGTATATGGGAATGGTATGTTGGTAGATTTCTATTGAACATCTATTGGAAGTGGAATTGTTTAAGTTCTCATAACCCTTTGGTTGTAATGGTTAGACAACCATACCCCCTCTAGTTAGTCATTTGGAATGATATGACTTTAACTAATTCATAAGGTCTCTGATGCATCTCCATGTTTCATTCGACATGCTGAAGTGCTAGGGAATGGGTCTTGGCTATGTATATGAAGTATGTGACTAAAATATTATGTTAGACTATAAATGTTTCATCCCCATACCCTCAGATACTGATTCCTTAGCCTCTGGATCCCAGTTCAGATACGAGGAACTCGTACCCAATGGTGTATTCATAATCAGAGAAGGGATCTATTGAGTGAATGATATTAATAATACCAAAGATGTGGTACTCATCTAGTTAGTATTATTTTTGGTGGGAAGGTTCCTGTTGTAGCATTTATTGGGTTGATTCATCTTGTACCGCTTTGTGGGTCGGTTCTCATGGTACCATTTGGTGGGTTGTCTCTCATTGTAATGTTTGATGGTTCGGTGCTCATTCTCTAGATACTGAGGGGAAGAAATCAACAAGAATTAGGGTTTTTTAGTGTTGGATATGGCCCTTTATTGTATGTTTTTTCATGGTTTAAATGACTTTTTCTACCTCTAGAAGGTTTATTCAATGTTTCCTCCTTAGGTTCCATGATCGTTACTAGTTTTTGAAGTTATTCTCTCAAGGTTTCATGATATCACTTAACTGCCTTTCAAGTGATATAGTTATAAATAGTTTTCCACACCTAGATATAATTTCTTGATAGTCAACCTCTTCTTATAGTGGTGTGTTGGATACATAGGTCTTATATGTTGGGGTCTTCCCCATTATCACCTTTTCAGACTGAACCATGCACTTCATGGAATCTCTAAAGAAAAATAAGTCTTAGATGGTGTTGTTATGTCTCCTATCGAAAGGGAAGTAGTTAGGATGGTCACTGAGGTTGTCCTCGTCAGTTTTTCAAGGGCTTTGTATCTTATGGATTCTATTTTCTATGTATATAAGGAAATAACAGAAGTCCTATTCATTTCATAAGGAATATAGTTTTTTCATTCATTTCTCAAATAGTGGGTGACCATAGTCTCTTATTTCTTCTAACCTGGAGTGATTTTGTTCCTTATTCAACTCATTTGTATGTGTCAGAGGATTTTTGTAATTACAAGGTTCTTGAATGGTCACTACTACTGGTTTCAGGGTAATAGAAGTATTCATTACCTTACAATGTCTTTAACCTTGTGTAATGGGTGTGGGCTAGTATTTTTTCCAGGATCACAGGAGTCCATATTCAAGGAATCTTGACATATCAATGCACTCATAGAATCTTAATAGATATTACATTGAAATCCATGGTGTTTACAACTCATATTAATTTTTCGTAGCAAAAATTCTATGAAGTTATTCTTGCAAGAGTGGGATACTGAGTGGGTAGCTAAAACCATCCCATTTGGGGATGATTCATGAAACCCTCACATTTACACATTGTTCAGAATTTTTAAGGTATGAAATCATCATTTTACTTAAAATTGAGTTGAAATAATGAATAAATTGATGAATAAAGTCTTCCTAACTTTTGGAATAATCTTCTGGAATACTACTTTACTAAATGAAGGTTGGATATACAGTATTTTGTAAAAAAACATCTCAATTTAGTTTCCTATTTCAGTCTTTAGGGCCCATCATAGGTTGGAATCAGGGAATGAGGTTCATAAGATTTGGTTACGGATCTCCTAAATTGTCAATGAATGTGAATATTGGATTTTTGAAATTGGGTGGGAAAAAAATATCATTGAGCAATTTGGGATATAGATTCTTTTTGGGATGAATGATTGTGCACTTCCCTTCAATGGATTCCATTCAAGAATCTATGGATTCACTGGTGTCGAGGAATTCCATAGGTATCACACCCTGGAAAACCTCTCTAATATAGGGAGAAATAATTTTTTTATAATTTGTACCATATTTCCTATCCTACTAATTCATGATCCATGTCAGGATCCACCGATCACCCTGTCAGGTGAGTGGTTGTTTCCATAGTGGAGGATAGTTATAATCATCCTCAACATCCTCATTTATATAGAATTCATTCCTAGGTTCATAGATGGCATGATGATCAAATGCCTCATGTTGAGGAATATTAGCTTTATCCTAATGCATGGGTGGAGGGATATTCAATTCAATTATAAGATAATACCTAGGGGATATTTCCCCTGTGTAGATCCTCCATGTGTTGTCTAAGGTTATATATCTCATTCTCATACTACTCCAATCATTCTCCTACTAAGGGGATTTTGTCTCCTCTAGGTGGTGAGTGGTATGTAGGCACAACAATCTCATTATCCTTGGTATTTCTCCTCTAGGGATGTTTAAAATCATCATTCAAAGTTGTTGGGTTCTAGACCATTCTCTAATTACATTTTTTTGCAACCTCAACTTGTGAATCCAAATCACCTACATCGTGAGGGATGTTTTCTATGTTTCACACCACTAAATTTAATCCATAGTCTATATCACATTCTAGATTTATGGTAACATCATTAAATAATGTGTATAGATGAAATTTAGTAACCACATAATTGAATAAATTATTTGGTAATATTGTACCAATTGATTCGCCATTGAGGGGTTTGTTGGGGTATTACACCTATACTTTGTCTCCACTAGGGAATTTTGACTTCAGGCCCATTTTCGGCTTTTATTTTTGATTCCTAACATTCCCCTAGTATTGACCTATAAAACTTTTCATTGATTTAATTTCTAAGAGTACTTACTAAACAAGAACCATATGAACGAGTCATGTCTCATTGTGGGAGGAAGATCAGGGATGTTGGCCATTGGTATTTAACTCCTAAGATGGATATTATTGAATATCGTTGAGAT
Organism: Viscum album; assembly: GCA_963277665.1. Classification (NCBI taxonomy): domain Eukaryota; kingdom Viridiplantae; phylum Streptophyta; class Magnoliopsida; order Santalales; family Viscaceae; genus Viscum; species Viscum album. The sequence continues at coordinate 1,831,801,431 of OY728165.1, forward strand.
AATTATAAAACATTTATCATTATTTTATGATAGGGTTGATATGGAGCCGTCATTGGATCTTTATAATACTACTATTTGAGGATCTTATAATCCCTAGGGTGGGGAATGAGTTAATGATTCCCCCAGTCCTATGGGTTTGGGATAGTGTCGAGATTCCACTGATTTATTTGGAAACCTCTTGGGGTTATATGACCCTATTGGTGGATGTGTTGTAAAAAATTCCCCCAACCCAGTGGAATAGGTTAACTCCATGATGATTAATACACCAGTTACTATTATGACCCACATGATTTTGCATGATCTGAATCCCACATGATCCATGATTAATAGTTTCTTGTGATGGGAGTCACTTATTAGGGGAATATACCATGTATTCCCTAAATTCAGATTCTCTTTCTGATATGTGTTCTCATTCTATCAAGAGGCCAAATTTAGGTGTCTATTGGTAACCCTTTATCTCCATTAATGGTGTCTTTGCATCCTCAAAGAGGAAGATTTTCACTGTATTGACCAATTGGTTTGAGAAGTACCTAATCCCATAATCTATAATATGGTTGTAACATTGTTGGATTCCATATCTGGGGATCTATACTATTATAGGAATAAAGTGCAGTGTAATGCACCAAACTACCCCCATCCATAGATACACATTTCTGACAAGGCTTTGGTGATAAATTTCTAGATATTTGTCATAGTGTAATGTTAGAAACATTTTAAATTAGTGTTGTAAAATTCAGGTCTTGGGTCCATATCTATAGAGTTAGTGTCCATGTTTATTTGGAAACATAGTATGTTTATGTTCTAATGGAGACCCTCATATTATGTATAAGGTATGTGTGTAGTATTTAACAAATAAAATTTTACCAATATGTTTTAATAATGGTAGGTAACACATTCCTTCTTTATCTAATCTAGTACATCATAATCATAAGTGGTTATGTGATAAAAAAATTTGTTAATTAGTGTTCATATGACTCCCTCCATATATCCATTTAGTCTTCTTCATTTTGGGTTCATATTCCTCCACCTAGTCAGAATATTGAGATCTCTTCTCTAGATTTTCTACTAACTAAAGAATGGTTTGGTTAATATATTACATGGAACTATATAATATTGACCTATGTCTTTTGATAAACACTCTATATGAATGTTTATGGGTTTTGGGAACCTCTCTATATAATGGTTTCTTGACAAGGGAAATATTTACTTCCTTGGGTGATATATTACTATGGAGAGTTTTCTGAAATAGAATGACATGATTAGATCCCCTATGATCTATATTTTCACTCTCATGAGGAGTAATATCAAGGTAGTGGTAACCTACTTCTTTGGGTGAAGAGTTATAAGACACTCGAGGTGTTGCTGATAGGTTTCATAAAACATTGAGACATTAAAATTCATAATTACAGGGATATAAGCCTTATCATACATCATGGATATGATATTCCATCCCTACTTTTTGGGTTTAGTTGGAATATAATCCTACTATTGGAAGGTTACCTGAATATGTTGATAAAAGTATACTTCTATAGATAGTAAAGCACACTACTAAAAAGATGTTGAATTATTCACCTGAGCTTTTATATCGATGGAAGGGATGTGAGCCTTCCATTCTATAATTTTTATAATATATTGATCCTCCCTAATTGTTGGGAGGGTATGATATGGTTTAAAATGTACATTATATGTTTAAATATGCTGAGGGAACTCCAAAATGGGATAAGGGATATAAGTCTCTTCATGTATAGCATTTGAAGGATGTTTGTGTAGTTGTTCATCGGATTAAGTAGGGATATAATCCTAGGTTTCTTAAACTACTGGAATATTCCAAGTAGATTCATTAGTAGGGGTATGATAATTCCCTAGGTTAATTACCATATTTTACTAATGAACCTCTATTGGATATGGGGAATGAGCCCACTCTGGTGCCTTTGGAATATTTTTCTGGAATTCCTCAACATGGATGTTCTCATATCCTGAAGTATGTTCCATTCTAGGTTAGTGAACCCTAGAAGGAATGGGAGTATGAGACCAAAAATGTTCCTTATCCATTACCAGAATACTGATAATCCTTCTATATAGGGGAATGAATGTTCACTTTTTCATGAGTATCCATCTATTCATGTTGATCATGGAAATATGAATCTACGGATGTTGGGATAGGAATATGTTCTTGTGTATGTATCTGTTCTAGTATAGGAATATTCTAGAAGTTATATTCTTCTGTTACCATAATGTATTGACACATTAGCATAGTATGTTTTCTAATATAGTCATTCATGTTCTCATTCACCAAAATATACTACCATATGTCTTCGATTGAATTAGGTATATGAGACCACTTTTATCCTCCTTATTTCGTTGGAATGTACTGATGAGCTTCATGCAAGGGGATAGTGATATGTGCCAATCCCATAACTACTACTAGAATATGTAGTCAGACAAGACCCAAGTGAGAAGGGGGTGTGATCCTATTCACAATCATCCATTGGCATATGTTGGAGGGCTTCTTTAGAGAATGTTGGAATATTTTCTCACTCTCTTTGTTTTGCAGGTTTTCATTCCCAAAGAGACTTCATTGGTTCTTGAGTATGAATGTTCGAGTTGGACACCTATCGGGTAGAACCCTTAGTAGGAGACTAAGGGGTATTGTTGTGATGAATCCAGTGAAAACATTTGAAAAGAGAAATAATATGTGGCTCACAAATAGAGTTGGAGCCATAGTTTACTGCATGATTAACCAACCAATGGATATGAGTGTTTTTGTTGTCATGCTCTAGGGACAGTCTCATGATGCGAATGATTTTGGTGATGGGTGTTACTGGGTTTAGTATAGATTTTCTTGAATGATATGGGATTGTACGATTCCTCATATTGAGACATCTTTGTTCAACTTCAAGGGTCAAGATCATTCCATGTTGTTGGTATTCCTAGACTATCTTGTTTTCTACCTAATGTTGGGGAAGTTGGGTGGGTGAGGTTATTTTACCATTTACCAATTTTTCATCACTATTGAGGTTCCACTATATTTTCTTCATTAGTACATGATATCAAATCAAGGAAATGTTTTTGGGGTAAGTATCTATAACCACATGGACAGCATGGAACATAGTCACTAAGCAGTTCATCTTCATAAGTACGAAACATGCTCAATTAGATATTCATGGGTAACACAAGTGTTTACTATTGTTGCCAATTTGGCTATTAGGTTATGAAGAACTGTCATATCCCATTAGAACCATAATAACATGTTATTATTAGAATTTTTTAAATAGGATTCTCCATTCTTGTTTTAGTTAAATGTGTGAAAAAATTTCTCAATATTTATAAAAAGTTTTTCTTTTGTAACTTTGACGCTCACCTCAGGTTCACTATTGTTGTTTTGTTAATCATGGTAAAAAATTTCCAAACATGTTTAAACTGGATTTCTATTACAACTGTGAGGTTCCCATCATGTTCACTATTTTTGTCTCCATTGAAGGTTGTAGAAAATTGTTTTAATGCTCGATTCTTTGTTATGGGTTATTCATGGTTTTTTCACAATAGTTTATGTCAAGTTCATAATATTTATTTCTAAAAGAAACTCTCATCAACTCAAACATATATCACAGGTGTTCATTCTAAATCTAGTTTTTAATATTTGGTTTAAAAACCAATGAAACATAATAGATTTCATTGTTTGAGAGAATTGGAGGTTTGGATCATCACACCCTTTTGGGGGAAATTATTTCCTACTCTGGGAATCTCTTAAAGATTTAAGATATGTTCATGAAATTTTCCTATTCAAATTACCCTAATAAAACAAGTAGGTGTTCATACCTTTTATATGTGAACTGATGTACTATTAATGACCTCATCATTGTGTATTAAAGGTTCTCCAATTGGTTCCCATTAGATCTTATCAATGATGGACCTCTTCTATTTTATTTCCATTTGACCAAGCACTCTAGATTTTTACTACCATCATGGATGGCAATTGGTATTATGATGTTGGTATTGAACCTCCCTAATTGTCACATATTTCATGTGGGATAAAGAATCAAAAACCATATAGTTCATTTAGGAACATTAAATTTAGTTTAGTTTTATGTGTAAAGGATATAAAAAAGTGAATTTAATCACTATGTATAGAACTCCGAATTTGTAATGGTGTCCTATATATCCCTCATTATTAATAGGAATCAATGTCTTCATATTTTAGTTATTAGGAACAGAAAAATACCCATGATTTGGAGGCCTTTGTATCAGATTGTTTTCCTAATTACAAAGAATCTATAAACCCATGTGGTTCATTCTCTATGTGGGAAAAAAAAGTTAAAATATAAAAAAAGTCATAATTTATGTAAATTTTAGTTTTTTTGGTCTTACATGATAATTATTCACTTATAGTTGATCGTATATTACATACATTGTTCTCCCTAATTGGAGAGGGGGTTTTTAATGCTAGTGGAATGATAATTGAGAACCCTTAAGATCACATAACTCATGCTCGGTGTGAGAAAAAAGATATTTTGGTTCATTGGGAACACTACATATGGATGTGGGACATATGAATTGAAGTGATCATGACATAATGTTTTGATGTTGATTGTGGGTATTAGTAACGTTTCCTACTTATCTTGATTATGACAGAAATTAGAGTGTTTGAATTTTTCTTTACCCTCAGCACATTGATGGGTGAGGGAAGATGGTAGAACCACGGTAGGAATGTCCCATTATATAGAATAGATCGGATGTCAATGGGATTATACCAAGGTTGATGTGTAATGAATCCTAACCTTATGCCTGGATGGATAATGGGGGGGGACTGTGAGAGGTATCATAGGCACATGATGATTCTATGGAACTAAAAATTTCATGGGTGCACAAAACTCATCCAATCATGTTCGTAAGACATGAGCATACATATTTGATTTGTCCTTATAGAGCAGGATGGAAAGTATTAGGATATCTACTTGATATATATAAATATGTCCATATAACAACGATTACATGTCTAATGATTTATTTCTGACAAGGTGGATATGTCTAAGGTTGTGTCCCTAAAAAATCTAAGGATGTTTATCTAAAAATGATAGCATCTACATTTTATAATGCTTAAATGTATGAGTATGTATTCTAGACACATCCAAGTATGTATATCTTATAAGGGGAAATTTATAAGGATTTCTTCACAAAACATCAGAGGATGTCTGTCAAAAAAGGGTGACATGTTCATCTGGAATGGAAGAAATGTCTGGGGACATCCTATTGACATGTCTAGAGGGTGTCTCGTGATTTTTTTTGTCATGTACATATGGTTTATAATGATATTATTTGGATGTTTGAGGGATTCCACAAGATCAAACTGTTATTTCTAGATTCCTTCACATGACCTGGAATACATGTGTGCATATACATGCATGAACTGACTTAAATGTCTCAAAGGATTTCATGTGATCTTTTAGATATGATCATATGGTGTTTCATGATTTTCTTGACTAGTAAAAATATTATCACATGATCTTCCTGACATGTACAAATTCCATCTCATGACCTATAAGACATGTCTAGGTATGTCCACATGAACTAGATTAAATTATATAAAGGTTGTCACATGATCTAACTGAAATGTTTAGAAGGTTCCATGTGATCTTCTAGTCATGTACATGTGTTGTCGCATGATCCACCTAACATGTATAGGAACTATTTCATGATCACTTTGACACATCAGATATCCATTGTGTTATAATTTCATTGATCATGAAAAGATCACAACCCCTATTCCAATACCTTAAGTCAATCACTAGGCTTACCATGTAGAAGACTCTTTTGATGGAATGGTTATCCACTACAAAAATTCCCCTATCACCTTAACATGTCTTCTATATTTTTTCACATTTCATTGGGAATTTATAAGAATCTCCACTAAACATCTATCATGATTCATACAGTGCTTAAATGACATATCTAGGATTCAGTGAATGGAGGGATCATCCAAACATTCTCTTCATGTTATTTCACCGTGGGGATTCAATGACATTGTCCTTGTGTTTTATAATAAATAAAAACTATATAATCACTCAGTCATTGGCATATTTATTGAACCTATGGATTATCAAATGGATTCGACATGTTCATATCAACATGTGAAACTACCTTTGTGATATTAGGACCTATGTTTTATGGTCTTCATGAGATCCATGTTTTACATGTGTGGGATTGTCTACAAGATCAAGGAAGATGTTCCTGAAGTGTTATGAATGATCACAAACAGATCATGCTCAACACATAACCAAATTTCATGGAAAAAACATAATTCATAATCATATGATTCTTTAACCTTTTTCATCATTTCACTTATAAATCATAAAATATCCACCAATCAATTATCACTTAGGGCATGGAATTATGAAACCAACACACTCAATGTTCTCTACATGATTAATATGAACTTAAAAACATATTCATTTGAAACAATTGACATAGTGATCGGTGCTTTCAAGTGTTCTAAAACCGGCCTTGTGAAACACATAAGCATACCACATGAAAGTAAACATTACTCCCAATCGCATGAAGCTTTCAAATCTTACGGAATTTATTTTCTGAATATCTTGGGTTATTTTCATGAACATTTTATTTTTCATGTCACCTAATGAAAGGGAATCATATGAGGTACATTTCCTAATCAAATAGTATGTCTAGTGGTGGTCATGTGATCAAAGGTTTGCATCAAAGGGGACTCACCTAAATATTAACTGATCATGTAAAGAACATGAACCTACAGCATGATGTTACTAGAGTCATGAAATCATAAGACTTGTGGGGGGACATGATACCTACATGACCCAATTTCCTCATCTCCATGCAGCCACATTCATTCCTTTGTTTCTTTTTTGTGATGATAATTCATATATTTCCTAAATTTTTTCATCACTATATTTTTCATGAATACTCTTACCTTATATATGAATGTGTTTTATAGTTCTACATAATATCATGTATAATAAATTTATATTCATTAATTACTAAATTTTGAGACTTACCTAAATATTTTTTTTATTATAATTTTATTAAGTTAATTTATGGTCATTTTTATGAGTTATAATTTTCCGTTTCATTCTACTGGGATCATTTTCTTCATGGTTTTATAGTCGGTTCCCTCGAATATAATTATAGGAGTTCTTATCAAATGGAAGTAAAACTCACGAATTGGAACGAAATGTTATTATTATACTTCAATAATTTTAAATGGATCCAAATATCTATTATTTCACATATGATAATGATTCATTATATAAAATGTTAATGAAAATGATTAATTTTTCTTGGATGTCTTTACGACAAGCACAAACTAGTATTATTTTATTTAATGTTATGTTTATATATTGGATCTAGAACATGATAAAAGTTATAATAAGTATATTAATATCTAATTTAACCATAATAATGATTTTATGAACTTTCATGATGAAAATAATGGAAAATCAAAACTTTTCATCCACGAAGGCAGTGAATCAATACATCATAGATAATGTTTGCATTTTTAGAATAAAAGGAGAAGAGAAGAGATTTGATGATAAAAATTACATTAACATGATAAAATTCCATTAAATATATGATACTAGAGTTATCATAGCACTTTGGAAAAGGTAGGTGAAGAGAGAATAAGAAATGAAATGAAATTAAATGAGAAAGAAGGAGGATTTACCACTTTAATATCTTCTCCTTGAAAACCGCTTACTGAACTTGGGATTGGACTTTTGTTGATACCAAAATAACATGGACATGGAGAATAGGATTGAGAAAGTAATTAGATATAATTTAGACATACTAAAAGGATTTTATGGTGTGAGGAGAATATGTGATGGGGGTGGTATTTATAGGGTAGGAGAGGGCAGTTATTTTATTATTTTATTCATTTGTATATTATTTTGGCTCAAAAATATTAGCAGTGTGGATTCCCATGGCTAAATACAGTAATGTTATAAGATTTTTTAATACATGGGTTCTTACATCATTCATACATCATCCATGACTCAACAATTCATGTATTTGTTATTTACCATAAATTAACATATTTCACTATTAACTAAAAATTCAAATATTTTAGAAAATTCCAAAAACTACACCTTGACTGTTTTTAAAAATGTAGATTTAAAAAATGGAATCCATTTTATGAGATTAATTTTCTAAATATGATAAATTTAATTTATATATAAAGTCATTATTTATTTAAAAAAATAGTGATTTTAAAATTATAATTAATTTTTTGATCCTTTGAAAAAATTAACTAAGGTCTCATAAAATTATCTTATAATCATAATACAAAAAAAAATTATGAATCTATTTTATGAAATGAAATTTTCTGTTAAATCATTATATTTATTATAAAATTGAAAATAAACCTTTATGTTTTACAAAAATACCAACCCATAATGTATTATTTTTAAAACATTTATTTACATATACCATGATTTAATTATATCATATTTTCATTTATAATATACCAAAATATAATTTATACTTTAATAGTTGAGATTTATATTATAATGTCCAAATTACTATTCCAAATGGGTATGTCACTATTCCAATGATTAAGAAAATACTCCATCTGTATATGTTCATTAATTTCTATAAATACCACTTTTATCATTTTCCACTTATGAGAATAGTTTTTTTCTATGTTCACTATGTTATTTATGTGTTTTATAATATTGAACATAATTATAAGATGGTAAATTTTATTAATTGAATTCAAGATCATTAAAATATTCCCCCCTTTTAAAATTTCATCCTTGAAATTTTTTGTACAAACTACTGTGAAAATAAGTGAGGGTATTTCTATTTCATCTCTTAATTTGGTTCCCATGTTGACTCTTCATAATTATAGTTACCCCATACCAATTTGATAAGGTGAGTCATCTTTTTATATAGGTAATTTTCTATAAAGTCCAAGATCTTCACCAGCTGCTCTTCATAAGAGAGGTCATCTTCCAATTGTACCACCTCTAGATTAAGTAAATGTGAGGGGTCATTTATGTACTTCCTCATGAGAGATACAAGGAACATTTCATTAGCTTGAGCCATATTTATAAGTTCTTTTTGATAGGAAACTAATCCTATCTGATCGAGTATCTCAAAGGATATATTGTATTTTTGGATGAGCTTCCCTTTCCTTCCAAATTGCATGACTCTCTTCTAGGGTTATATTCAAAGGAAGAATTTATCTCTAACCTCAAAATCCAAGTCCCTTTGATGGGTTTCAGTATAACTCTTTTACCAAATCTAATAATCTTTGATATTTCTTTAGAGGGATTGAACCTTTACTGACATATCTTAATCATTATTAGGTCAAAGTAGCTTTAATTTGGTAACTTTGTCCTAGAAGGTTGGATTTCATGACCACTTTTAATATAGAGAATCATATTTCATCTTCTGAATACTTGAGTGGAAACTATTGTTGTAAGAGAACTCAACCAATATAAGATTAAAATCCAATCCACCTATTAATTCCACTGATCAGGCTCTAATTATATCCTAGATCATCTGAAATAGTCCTTTTAGATTTTCCATGAGTTAAGGGGTGATAGGACATGATGAAATTTAATTCAGTACTCAAAGAATATTGAATACTTCTCTAGAATTTATATGTGAAACATAGATCATGATCATGAATGATTGAGAGTGGAACCTCATAAATCCTCACCACATCCTTCACATATATCTTGGAAGTTTTATCAAGTGATAAATCCTCCTGAATATCAATGAGGTTGGTAGTCTTGGTTAGTCGATCCACTACTATACATTTTTCATTATTTCCTTGAGATGTCTTCAGGGTAATAGTGACCAATTATATAGAGATGTTCTCCAATTTTCACATGGATATAGGTAATGGTTTCATCATCCCTTTGTAAATATCTCTTTCTACTTTAACTTTCTCATATACCAAACACCTTCAGATATATTTTGAAATCTCCATCTAAATTTTTTCTCAATAGAAGTGTTCTTGACGATCGCGGTATGTATTGGTACATTGAGGATTGATCAAGAAAGTTGATCTATATACAATATAAAATAGATCATTTTATATCATGTTATGAAGGCCTAAAAATCCTTGTTCGAAACTAAATTAAACAATATTCATCAATATGGAACTCTTATAGCTTCCCATCCTTTACCGCTTTAACCGTCTTCTGCAGCTCTATATAATCCTTGTGTTCCAACTTGATTTTTTCGTGGATATATGGTTCATAAATCATATGGGAAACGTAGGATGTATTAATGATATTAGGATTTCAATATCCATAATTTTCACCTTCATAAATATGAGTTCTTTCTCAATATACATCATGGATATTGTAATAGGTTCTTTTCTACTAAGATCATTAGCTACCTTGTTCATATTTCTTGGATAGTAATGAATGGACCAATCATAGTCCATGAATAGTTGTAACCATGTTATATGATTCACATTCATCTAATTATGTGTGAATATATACTTTAGACTCTTTTGATCGGTATATATGTCACACTTCTAACCATAGAGGTACTATCTCAAGATTTTCAAGGAAAAAATCACATCTTTGAGCTCCATATCATGCATTGGGTAGTTCTGCTCATGTATCTTCGACTTCTGTGAGGGTTATGGTATAACTTTATAATTATTCAAGAGTAAAAAACCCAATCCATTAATTTAAGAATCACTGAATATCACAAAACATTCACTCCATATAGGTAGTGTGAGTAAAAGTGAAGTTATTTGCCTCTTATTGATCCCTTTGAAGCTTTCCTTGCATTCTTATGTTCGTACATACTTTACCACTTTCCATGCTAACATAGTAATCATGTTAGAAAATTATGATAAATTCCTCAAAAAACATCATTAGTACCCTAAAAAGAAAATAAAGATACATATTTATATGACACTAATGGGTCTAGGACATTCCACAATTACCATTGTTTTTTAATGTTCCACAAAAATTCCCTCACTTATGATCACATGACCCAAAAATGTGACCTGCTTCATCCAAATGTCACACTTTCTAAACATGTCATACAATTTACCCTTCCTTAAGATCACTAGCACAATACTTAGATGTTCTTAATGTTCCTCATCTCCCTGGGATTATATTAGAATATCAATTAAAAAAACTACCCAAAAAATCAAGGTAGTCTCTAAATACTATATTCATCGAATCCGTGAATATTTCATGGGAATTAGTAAGTATGAAGGGAATCACTTGGAATTCATAATTACCATACATTTTATGGGAATAAGTCTTCCGAATATATTCCCTATTCACCACCATTTGATGATATCTAGATTGAAGATCCACATTATAGAAGTACTAAGATCCTCATAAGTGATCTAAAAATTCATCAATACTTGGAAGTGGATACATGCTCTTTATTGTGATCTTATTGAGATAAAACCAAATTTGTTCATCCTTTTCCTTTACAATTTTCATTGTATCACCCTAACATGATACAATAAGGCTTATGAACCCTATTTTCATGTTCTCTTCTAGGTTCTCCCTTAACTCCTCCCATTCTATTGAGGCCATCTTATAGAGGAATTTTGAGATAGGAATGGATCTGTGTATATGTTCTATTGTGCACTCTACCACATGATCTTAATGAAGTCTATGTAACACTTTGGGAAAAATGACACTATATTCCATCACAATGGTCACTTTATCCTTGTTGATATCTTCCTTTTATTCAACTATTTTATTTAGGTACACTTCCTCCTAGGGCATGAATAGCCACACCAATGATGGATTTTCCAAAGAGGATTCATGATCTTCGTTTCATTTTTTGAGGAGAAAGGGATGTTTCAGAATATCAAAAGTTATTTCCTTTTATCTATAATTTATGTGTACTTTATAAAATTAGAGCCAATACGTTACTTTTGTATTTTCAAATTCCACTGAGGGATGTATTATGAGATTTAATGGAATAATATTCCCACATATGCCAATGGGATAAGATTCCAACACTAGGGTTTGAGTTATTTCACCACTATGTGTTTTTATGGATATCATTACCTCAGTTATTATGGCTTCAATTCAATAGTTTTTTAAAGATTTCAGGATATAAGGGAATCCATATAACCCAAATAAAATAATACTTCTTTCCATTCTTCAGAAAATAGGATATTTAACTTTTAGTATTTCATTCTCTTGACCAACTTTAGTAGTAGTGGTGGAATAAGCTCTCTCTTCCTCTAGGAATTTGGTGGATGATGACAGTGATTAAACTAAAGGACATGTGGTTTAGTACACTAGATTTCATAGTTCCCTTGCCCTATACAGATAAATCATTGAACCATATGTGGTGCACATTGAGGTTCCCTCTTTTCCTCTATCACATTAGCCATATTCTTCATGTATCTTCAAAATTCCTGAGCTTGGTGGCCTTCTCTCCCACACATGAAGCAATTACTCCCCCCTTTGAGGTAGTTCCCATAATGTGTGTTCTCAAATTTTTGACATTTCATTGGTTGATCTTTATATCCACCTTTTTCATTAGATCCTCCATCTTGAAACACCATATTTAGTTTCTTATCTCCATATCCATAGGTCCACTCTCCAAACTCCATCTCCACTTTTAGAGATGAAATTTCCTGAACTAGGTGGCACAAACTATTTCCCCAATATGGTCAGTCAAATGACCTCATGCACACGAACCCATATGCCAAAGGATACTATCTAACTGTGAGGGTCTAATATTAATCAAGGGGAGACTGTACCCTCTATAAATATAGTTCAGTATAAAAAAATGAAATAAGAATAACCAAATGATATAGCCAATAACCATAATAAACCAATATCACATGATGAATAAAATAGTAATTACAATATCCAAAACTCAACAGTAGACATGTCATTCCAAATTATGTGTCAAGTGTAATAATGGACCTCAATAATGAATACCTTGATAAATCCTAAGATGGTCCTGGCTGTAGGTCTTATTACCTCACCCATGCTTCATCCCAACTCAATCACCTTATATAGGGACCTTTCCATTAAATTGTACTGAAACCATGAAATATATTTGGGTACTAATCAGGCATCCCGAGTAGGGTGTGAGTACAACTTAGTAGGCCACCACATAGGGAATATAAAATAATTTCCAGTACAAATAGTCTATTTAGTTTTATAAATAATAAATAAAATCAATAAAGTGAATAATTTTATTTATTAAATTACTTTTCATTTAACCATGTAACATTCCATGGGTTTATTGGGGACACCCAAACAACAATACCTGGTTCAGCACATGGTGGAGTCTGAACCATATCATATAATGAATTCACAATTCATTATAAAAAATGGCATTTGATAACAATTTCATCCTAATAAATATTATGGCTAATTTAAACCATAGTCTAATGTCAATCTTATGGGAATAGAACATCATGTTTTTTACCCCATGCGTATTTAGAGCATTAATCCATGTACCACACCCCATGTTTATTTGGAGCATCAGTCCCTATCCCAAACAATAATATTTGAATACATGCATTTGCGTCAAGAATGCCATTTCTATCACCCCCTTGAATATTTGGTGCATCATTCGGTTTCTCGTACTCCATTTCTCAAACAAACACATATATCACATATATCATATCATTCGCGATTAATCAACATTTACCTTCATTTCACTTGTATCACAATAGAAAAATTAATTTATTCAATAATTAATTAATCACATAAACACCATTAATTAATCTAAAAAATAATTAGTCACATCAATTCCATTAATTAATTAAAAAAATAATTAATCACATCAATTCCATTAATTAATTAAATAATTAATTCGTCACATAATGAATTTTGAATCCAAAATAACCTCCATTAATTTATTAAAAAACTATTAATCCAATTCAAAAAATTACATAATCAGAACAATCTCTATTAATTATTTATATTATTAATTATTCTAATTTTTTCAATTATATAGCGACAAAATTATCCATTATTTAATTAAATAATTAATTAATCTAATTTTACATTCCATACATCCCCATAATTAATTCAACAATTAATTATTCCAATTAAAAAAATTCAATTTCTCCAGTTCCACAATCCCTTAATTAATTAATTCACCAAATTAATTAATTCAAAAGATACTCAATATCTAATCATCAAATAGAAATTCTACAATTATATACATATAATTTAAATAAAGACATTGGATTTGAATATAGACCACCTACATAAATTCAATGATGAGAGATCGCCCAATGGAAATCTCCAATTTCAAACCAAAAGGTCAAACCCACAGTGAATAACATGATCTAGTTCTGAAGCCTAGATCCAGGATCAACTAAATAAAGATCTAACAAACCTAGATCTTGATCTAGAACCAAAATAGGATAGACATCCCTCTATTATCTTGGAAGAGGAGTGAGATAGAGTGATATAGATCTAAATGGTAAGAAAACACATACACGGGGGGTTCATATCTTCAATCCACCATTTGATTTATGATGAACAGAGTTCATGATCCCTATGAATGTGTCCAGAAGTAACCAAATATGATATTGAATGTTTAGGGTTGATCTAGGATCTATTTTGGGTTAATACGAGGGGTTCAATAATTATAAAACAAATTTTCATGTTAATTAACAACTCATGCACAGTTTCCTAGGTAGGGGAGAATGATTTACTAAATCATGCACCTTAACGGTTCACCTATTCTAGGGGGTTCACATTTTCTCCTAAGGGGTCACATGGTTTGAAAAAACATGTTTCATTTATGAAATCCCCCTATATCTGGGGTTTCATGGTTTTCTGGGAAATGGTGTATGGTTTGAGAAAACCATGCCCAAATTGTGCACAACCCTTCTTTCTTCCAATTTTCTCGAATTTTAACCCAATCTCACCCAAAGTAAATCCAAAACAAAAAATAATCAAAAAAAGAAAAAGACTACCTAAAAACATGATTGAGACATCTCAAAAAGATGGTTTATATCTTGAAATCTCCCCAACTTATAATAAAATATCTTCGAGTTGTACTCCAAATCATATCTAAGATTCCAAGTTAAAATGACTGGACCACTAAGTCGTCATACCCACTTATCTCTCCCATGTTTCATCTTCCGAATACCCATGTCACTAAAATACTTGAACCAATGGCACAACTTTTCATTGAATCACTTTCTCACTATGATCCAATACACTTATCAGATTCTCATCAAAGGATGCATCTTTCTCAGAAACAACATAATCCACATTGATCACATGAGAAGGGTCGGGATGGTATTACCAAAGTGGTGACACATGGAAAACATGTTGCATAGTATTGTATCTCTATAGAAGAGAAAATAGGTATGCCAATAGCTTGATTCTCTCCACACCCTCAAATAGTACAACAAACTTGGGTGAAAACATTCCCAATCTTTGAATCCTAGGGTGACCCAATCTAGGGGACACCTAAAAGAATAAATTTTCACCCTCAAAAAACACTATGTATCATCCATGTCTATTATAATATGACTTATTTCTAATCTTATTCATTGATAGATGTTTCCTAATTAGTTGTACCAACTATGACATCTCCTGCATGAGACCTGGTCATAATATCTCTGACTAACCCACCTCCATCCATCATATATATAAGTTTCATGGCCTACCATAAAGTGCCTTGTTTTTGTTCCATATGTATAGTATCCTGATAAATATTTTTATATGTTAACTAAACCAAATCTATGTGATTCTCCCAAGACCCATCTATGTCTAGTACACATGCTCTAAGAATATCCATAAGTACCAGTATAGTGTGCTCTGACTTCCCATCATTCTGTGGGTCTAAATATATACCTAGTAAAACCTACATACCAAGTGCCTTCTCTAATCCATGCCAGAATTGTGAAGTAAAACAAAAGTCAAGATCTAAAACTATAGTATGTGGAACCCAATACATATGGATTATATTTCTAAAAAAAATCTCCCACTTGCTCCACTAATAATTTCTGTTGTAGAAGTATGAAATTTTAGGAAGTTGAATCTTAGAATCATCACAAAAAAAATTTATATCCATAGCTTTCTCATATTAGTAAGATATTATCAGAAGATTATAGATGACTTTTTGAGTTTAGATGCAACACTTTTTGGATTGACCAAATAGGGACTAATGTTTGAATGGTTGTAAGCATTTGAGAATGACTTATAGTATTTTAAGTAGAGATTGAAACTAGAACCAATATTGATCCTACCTAAGGAGGGGGAGTATAAAATGTTTTCTGATGGTTCAACATTTGGATTTAAATAAGTGTTTATACAGGGATATTGATTTATAACATAGAGATCATGGAATATGAGGCCATATGAATAGAACTACCCTATACACAACCTCAAGTTATGTGTAATGTATTATGATTTGAACTGTTTATAGCATTATATTTTGGGAGTGAATTTTACAGTTTATACTAATCATAATAGCTTAATGTATAACTTTTCATAATGGTTTTTGAGTATCTTACAATGGAGTTGGGTTGAGTATATACTGTCCTTTGATTTTGAGCTAGTGTATATGTCTAGGAATGTAAACAATGTTTCTAATACTTTATGCTAGAATACTCATACTCAGAGAGATTAGGATTCTAGTGCTGGGTAGAAGATTATGAAATTACTAGTTGAGATACATATTGTGGTTCAAGAGAGTTGGAAGTAGATGAATATCATATCAGTTTTAGTGGAGTCTACAATCTTGATGTGGATTAGAGATAATATGTATGAGGATCCATAATGCTTGTCCTTAAGGGAAAGCCTTGAAGGTGGGGAAACACCTTCATAGTGGACCATAGATGAGAATGAGATCAATTTATTTAGGAAACTTCTTGTGGTTCCTATGATCATGTAGGAGGAGTTGTAAACACCATATATCTCTTAGGTTGAAGACCGAAGAGGTCTTTAGGAAAAAAATCCTGAAACTTATCTACTATGGGTGGAAATACATAATGTTTCACACCCCCATCATCCAGTAACAAACTAGAAACCTGGACGATGAGCTCCCCCAGTTGTTGATGAATTTTCCCTATACAAACCACCTTGATGTCGCACTCTTCACGTTGAATTTACTTGTAAAACTCATGAGATATAAAAGTCTCTCTCCTACAGTAACAATCAATATCACCTCGGTACTCTACCCACCAATCCATACCCATAATTAGGTCAAATACTGACATATCTATAATGTAGATATTGAAAAGGAAACAGCAATCCCCAACCTCAAGAGAATACCCCTTTCATAAACAATTTCCTCTTAACCGTACTCCCAAAGGTGAATCTATCAACATAACCTGGCTCATGTCTTCCATATACAAGCTCAAATAATTTAATAGTTGTTCAAAAATAAAGGAATGACAGTCACTAGAATAAAATAAGGAACCAGATAGCATATATGATATAAAAATAGTACCTTTAACTATCAATAGTCTAGCCTCACATTCCAAAACTATAGGATAACATAAATATTACTCTCTGGACCCTCTTCCCTATGATACAGTCTGAGTCCCTTGAGCTAAAACACTATGATAATATGGTAGATTGTTTCCAGTAGCTCCACATCAACTCCCTCTACCGCCATGGCTAGTAGAACTCCAACTGCTAGCCTGATATAGTGTAAAAGATCACCTGATTACACTTTTGTTCTTCCTAACTACTCCATCATTACATTTATACCACATAATTGTAAAAAATGTCTATATATGTCCCATCATGATATAATATCATCATTCTACTGGTGTTTGGGGATAATGGTTACTATGGTTTCCTAGTATACCATTCTAGTGTTAAAGAACTTGGTTAATATCCTATGTAACTGATCCCTCTATCTAAATACTCTGGTTCCCAATGCCCTGATTATAATTCTCATAGTGATGCTTCCTTCTCTCAAAAGATGTACCTCCTGATCATCTAGTAGTAATAATATTTTTCCCCAGTAAGCCTCTTTCAGGTTCCTCTCATCTATAGGATCATGATCCACCACTATTGAAAACTTCTTTAGTCGAATGATGTTATCCTTGGTCTAAATCTCACATTTATGTCCATATTGAAACCACTTTGAAAAAGTAGCCTCATATCCTTCAAATTATGGAAAAAAATAATTGAAAATCTATAAATAATCATGCATATTTCATCATATACATGAACCTCTGAAACAACTACATGAACTCGGATTCTCTCTCCGACATTAGAATCTCAGCATAAAAGTGCTCCCTGAACTTCTCATGAAAGTCCTTCCATTCCATATTCTCCTTATATTAAT
Source organism: Viscum album (assembly GCA_963277665.1). Taxonomy (NCBI): domain Eukaryota; kingdom Viridiplantae; phylum Streptophyta; class Magnoliopsida; order Santalales; family Viscaceae; genus Viscum; species Viscum album. The sequence goes on from OY728165.1 coordinate 1,831,819,689, forward strand.
CCCATGTATATATCTCCCACCATCACTTCTATTGAACACATAATATATATGTAGCTAATTTGACTCATTTCTCAGTAGGAGTCCCCATGTGGTCAATTATGGTCTGGATAGACTCAATCCAGAACACAACTGACTTAGGCCCAGCCTCTTCGGTAAATGTAGAAGGGTTCTGCGTCTATAAATACCTCATGAAATCAAACATTATTTTCACAACCCTCCCTGTGTCTCTTTTTAATAATTGTATAAACTAAGAAGTGTTATCTCAGAACTCTGCTTCGACGTCCTCATCTGGCACTACCAGTGCCTCAGGTTCCACTATTAGAGGATTATCTATAGACATGTCCTCTTATCTTCCTCTCAAAAAGAATAATCGTGGAGGAATATCTGTATAATTCCAAACACAAGTCTTAGGACACATAACACAAATATAACACATTTATTTAAGAGGAAAACCACAATAAGGCACAACAACCCTTTTCCCCAAACCTCGCTACATTGTCAAAATTGAGGTTCTATCACCACCCTTAACCATCCTATAACTAGTTCATGGTAAAAAAGGTTAAAATCATTCTCATATTCATGTTTCTCATTAGAGACCCATTAATTCACACTTTTCATCATTTTTCAATTTCATATCAGGCACCTTTTCCATTTAAATTCACACAAGAAATTAAAACTACTTCAAAAAAACGACATATCCCAAACCTGTATTCCCAGTGCACGACCTAAATGATGCATTTCACATAAAAATCCTGAGATACTAGAATAATACATGAATACTCAACACTCATTCCATTCAAGACCATGGTTCAAATTTACAAAAAACTCAGAAACAAAAATCACATCACACAATAACTACATCACTCCTGGTGAAATAGAATAAACTGTAACAACAAATATTCATAACAAAAATCCAATCCTCAGTACTTGGATTTTATCCTCATGAATGTATTATCTACCCCTATGATTAACTATTTAACCATGGATTGAATCATATGATTCTCCTATCTAATTTTCCCAAATAGTAAGAAAAGAAATAGAAAATAACTTCCTTTGATAACACTTTGTAATGTCCCTGCCCAGGTTCCACACACTAGTACCCTGATCTAGTTGGTCACATGATGTAAAGCGCACCTCCCCATATATCAGAGGCCGCTCACATGTAGCAAGGGTATAATATTGATCATAAAGAGACTATAAACTTCTTCTCAAAGGATAAAAATAGAAGAAAAGAAATAAGAATAAAAAATGATATAACTAATAACCAAAATAAACAAATATCACATGATGACTAAAATAAGAATTAAAATATCCAAAAATCAATAGTATATATGTCAGGAAAAACACCAGGGAATTTTTCGAAATTAAACCCAAAAGTAATGACACTAATAAATCCAATTAAGGTCCCAATTTTAAGTCTCATTCTCTCATCCATGCTCCATCTCGACTCAAACATCTAACATAGGGCCCTTTCTTTTAACCTCTCATGCAACAATGAAATCTATTCAGGTACTGATCAGGTAGCCCAAGTAAGATGTGAGTAAAACTCAATAGTCCACCACCAACAATGTATAAAACAATATCTAGTCATAATAGTGTATATAGTAGTATAATGAATAAATAAAAGAAAAAAAGTAAATAGTTTACATTTACTAAATTATTCTTTATTTAACCACATAAATTTCCCTTGGTTTCCTGAGGACAGCTAAACCAAAATACATGATTCGGACCATGGAGGAGTCAAAACCAAATCACATATTTAACTCAAAATTCATTATATTATGTGAGATTTCATTATCAATTTAATTTCATTTAATATTATGTCCAATTGGAACCATAGTCCAATGTAAATCATCTTGGTTTGGAATGTCATATCTATCACCCCATGGGTATTTGGAGCATTAGTCCATGTCTCACGCCACATGGGTATTTGGAGCATCAATCCCTATCCAATAAAAAAATATTTTCATTCATGAATTAGGGTCTAGAATGCCATGTCTAGCACTCTCTTGGTTATTTGGTGCGTCAGTCTGTTTCCAACACCCCATTTCTCAGTCAAACACATATATCATATATATCACATCATTCAAGGTTAATCAACATTGTCCTTCTTATCACATGTATCATAATAGTAAAATTAATTAACTGGACATTTAATTAAAAACATCAACTCCATTAATTAATCCGTCAATTAATAAATTACATCAATTCCACTACATAGTTCAACAATTAATTAATCACACAAAGAATTGTAAATCACAACAACCACTATTAATTAATTCAACAAACAACTGATCCAATTCAAACAATTACATAATAAAAACAATTTGTATTAATTAATTCAATAATTAATTAATCCAATTTTTCCAATTACATAGTCGCAAAATTCTCCATAAATTAATTCAACAATTAATTAATCCATTTTCACACTCCCTATATCCCCATAATTAATTCAATAATTAATTTTTCCAATTCAAACAATTAAATTCCCCCAACTCTATAATCACTTAATTAATTAATTTAACAGTGTTATTAATTCAATTTAGATACTCAAATTAAAATCATCCAATATCAATTCTTTAATTACTTTCATGTCATTGAAATCAAGACTTTATGAATTGAATATATACCACATACCTGAATCCATTAACGAGATATCACCCAACGAAAATCCCCAATTTGAAATGGATTTCTGAAATCCATGATGATGATATTGATATTATTGAAAAACCTAGGGCCAAGATCATCCAAATCATGATCTACCAAACCTAGATCTGGATCCAGAACCAACAGAAGATAAACATTCCTCTAATATCTCGGAAGAGGAGTGGGAGAGAGAGAGAGATCTAAACTGGAATAAAATAGATAATCAGATGGGTGTAGATCTTCAATCCTCCCATCAATTCACCAAGAATAGAGTTTGAGAGTCCTAGGTGTAACACTGCAAGATTTTGTGAATTTTTTTAATTATTTTACTCATTTTGAGATTTTTCATTTCACACAACACCGAAAATAGTTTATATTAAATTACTATGTCTGCTTTGAGTTATAAAAAGAACCAAGTTTTTTTACACTACATGCTACATAATGTTTAACATGATCAACACAAAACACCAATGTTAGAATATACTACACTAAATATTGACTTTCAATGATGCCTTGCGTAACACGAAATATCAATTTTTACCAAAAAATAATATATTATTAAAAAGTTATCATTTAACATAATAAGATATAAACTATCCATTATATTAATAGTTCTAAATATAATTAACTAATTTCAAAAATATGTGGTTTACACAAATATAAGATGAATTCATAGGTTACTAATTAATTAGAAATGAATATGAAAACTACTTGAAGCCAACGAGTCCGTACCCGAGTGGTAAGGGCTCCTGCTTGGCATCCAAGAGACCCGGGTTCAAACCCGGGTGGAGGAAAATTTCTGGGGTAATGTAGTAGTACTGTAGCATCCACTATAGAAGTTATTGTTCAGTACTATAGTAGCCGAAAATATTCACATGATTTGGGCCTTTGGGACACCGATTTGGGCCTACAGGTCTCCAGGGACTTTGGGTCATCAAAGGCCTTCAGGCCATAGGGAATTCGGGTCACATAGACCATGGATTAGCCCAGTGCACACAGAATAGGCCCCAAAAGAGGATCAGAACAACAGGAGTAGCCACCACCAGATGCATATCTTACCGGATTGGAATAATGAGAGGGTATGGCAGCCTCCATCAGGACCAGGCACCGTGCAGCTTTTTATGGGGCAATGCTATCCGATTAGTAATGCAAGGTAGGGAGCTAGGTGATCAATGACGCAGAAAGCTGGGGAGGGGTAGTTCAGGTGGGCTGGGCCTACAGGTCATGTATTAGGCATTGTATGCCTCTTGGCCGTCGAGTCATGTATTGCAAGTTTATCGGGCCTTGTGCCTTGGTCATACGGGTCATGTACGGGATCCACTTAAACCCTTAAAATGGGGATTATCTATAATAAAGATAAAAAAGAAGGCATTCGGGCCATTCAGGCTTGAATATAAAGAAAAGTGTTATAATTTTTACTAATTATAATAAGTGAGTTATATTAATGAAATTTATATATTATATATTCAATAAAATATTTCTTATATATGTACAATATATTTTATAGACATAAGATAAGAACCAACCCAATTTTATACTTAAAAACTTATATTTTTATTAAGTCATTTTTACAACCTTTTAATGGAAACCCCAATTTAAACCCAATTTTTGAAACATTTATAGATTTAATAGGTCAAAATAAAATTCATAACTGAAATAAAAATATAATAATTAGTTTAGGTTAAATATTTGGTATTATTCTGGGATGTTTCATTTTTTTTAATTAATAGTGAAAAATACTGAATTCTGGTTCAAAACTACATTTTCATCTAATTTATTTATAACGTTAAATTACATTATAAATTGGTTTAAAAGTATAATTAGATCATATTATTATCAATAACCACAATTTGTTTCATTGGATTAATTTCATCCAGAAATTGATTATAAAAACATATAAAATGTTTGAAATTTATTACATTAAAAACCCGCAATTTCGGCCCAACTGTGGAAATAAATTTCAATTAATTTTTATCACTTATATGATAGGAATTTGGAAAAATAGATTCCATGTAACATCCCAGGAAAATAATGAAATAATAAATTCTCTTAATTATTAATATTTATGAATTAAATATTAATTTTACTTTAAATGGGATGTTATGTTCGATGGCGTGCCTGATACGCAACCGCGGGTTTCTTGGAAATCTTACGTTGCACACTAACAATATAATATTATTATTTCAAATGGTAGTTAACGCCTAGAATTTTTATTGGAGGTAATGAATAGAACTAACTTCAATATGATTATACATGTTTGTTTAATGTTTTTACATTTATCAAATAAAAGTTAGAGGCTTAAAATGGGAATGAATCTAATTTTAAGCATAATTTACTTTAAAAGGCCGATTTACTGCTTTTTAATAGAGAACTCTTTTTAAATCTTGTTTTGGTCACTTTTATATGTTCTATTTGACCAAATGAAATTATTCCTTAGAATTGGGACATCAAATTTTACTTTCTGTAAATTTTTGTAATTTTTCCGATAAAGTTCATTTTTTTATTAATAGTGAAAAATATTGTACTTTAATTCAAAACTGTGTTATAATATAATTTATTTAAATAGTTATAATATCTTTTTAATTGGTATTAAAGTGTAGTTAGAATATATTTTTACCTTTTAATCCAATTTTGGTCATTGGAAATAATTTTATTTTGAAATTGGACATAAAAAAGTGTCAATCTTTTGACAGATATTGTTTCTTAAAAACGCACTAATTGTTTTGACAACAGGAGTTACTTTTAAATTAAATAATGCAACTTCTATGTTTTGAATTTGTAAAAATAGACATCATTTTTGAATTCGGAATATCAAATATAGCTTATACTGAATTTTTGGTATTTTTCGGAAAAACATCAATTTTTTATGAATAGTGAAACTACTAAGTGGTAGTTAAAAAAACTGACTTTCTCATTTAAATGAAATTTTACCGCTTCTGTGAATTGAATTTAAAAAATCCTACATACATGGTTGTTATTAGTAATTAAAATATGGTTTAATGAGATGAAAATATTTTTTGGTGAATAGTACCTTTTGACTTTTATTTACCACGGTTAAAGGTAATAGGGTAATTTAAGGTAAAAAGAATATTATAATAGTACAAAATTACCTTAACACTTGTCCTAAACTTATTGGATGAGTTATGGCCGACCATGGGAATCCTTGGGTCGATTTTGGAACCCCATTAAGACACGTGGGAGTGATAATAACACTTTAGATTAATTAATTTAATGTAAAAGTAAAAATGACATAAACAAAAATATTTTAGTAAATTAATTTTTAAATAGGGTTATATAAGTTATCTTTTTGACTATAAATATTCATTGGAAATATAAAAATATTTCCTACATCATGGTAATTTTTTTATAATTTTTGGACATCAAATAAATTAAATTATATATGACTCAATAATGATGTAGTGTTTACCTCATTAATAAATGATTTAAATAAATAAGATTATAAAGACTAAAATAATATATAAACCTGTACAATTCCTTTTGGATGATTTTATTTTGACCATGAGTCATCTTATATTCTAAGTTAATGTGTTTTTGACCTTTTTAAATCTAAGATAAGTTTATAATAAAATAATATTTTCACACTTTCCTAAAGAGCCCCTCCTCTCCCTTATAAAAGGAGACCACTTCTAACCAATTCCTCCCAACTCTCAATCCCCTTGGATCATCCAAAATCTGACCAATTAAGCACCCTAAATCCCTATCCTCCTACTAGAAGCCTTTAATTAGGAAGAAGGCACTTCATCGAGTCATTTTGGTTCAAACCAAAGGGAGTTACCCAAATTAAAGGTAACAATTTCTCTTAAATTGTTTTCTTTTATTTTACTTCTCCAACCCATAAACTCTTTTTATTCCTTTATTTTGTAACAACTCCAGTATACTAAATATACTATGATTTTGTTATGAGAATTATTCTAACTACACATACACACACCTCAATCTAATGGGTGAAAAACATAATGTTTCTTTGGATGGAAAACTAACGCCTCACGAAAAGATGATTGTTAAATTACATCCTACCGCCTCTCATGGTGGCCATTATGATGGAACTATATTTTATATATGATATATATTATGTCTATGTTTTATTTATGATTCTGTATTTTCCATTTATAGCTTAACTTTATGGTTTCCATTATGGGTAAACACGATAATCTAGAGGAAGTACAGACTACCACCCCCTCAAAGTGATATGACTCGTTAATACCATATGTGGTACATATAAAGGATGGATTTAATGATATTATATTTTATAATGTATTTTAATTATGATATAACTATGTATCATTATGTTTTAATTCCATTAAATATGAAATAGAAATGAAATTAGCATTCATGCGTACGTACGACTTACCGTCTCCATTAACGGTGCATCTCATTTCTTACCTCTAAATGTTATGTACTTTTTTAAATACATGTATATACTGGATATATATGATTTATAGGATATCTAAATAATTAATATCATTCTGTATATAATGAAATTTTTACCATGTGATCAACTTGTAATTATAAGAAGTCCATTTTTAACTCAAGTACCAAATATCGACAAAACGAATGTTATTAACTTAAATGATTATGTAATGTTTATAACATGGTAATAAAGGAATAATAAACTTGAAAAAGGTTCTTAATAAAGTATAAATTAACTTTAGTTTATTATCCATGGGATTAAAGAATGAACGTTTCATGTCGGACACGAGGTAAGGGACTTCGTCTCAATCTCCTTTCATTGAGGCATATTTTGTTTTATACGCAACTTTATTTTATATGGTGTATAAACCACTTTTACTTTTATTCAAAAGGAATATTATCTCTATGAATCATTTTACTAAATGACAAAAAGTATATTTCTTTTTAACATACGTGGTGACAATGACCATTCCGCCGCCATGAGTATTATTTTATCTTTGGCTTCTCAACAAGCCGCAATGTTTTTAAAAGAAAATAAATACCATATACTCTTTTACATATTTTGGTATTGAAAATGGTTTTGATAAAGGATTCTTTTATGTCAATATATTTAAATGAAATATTGTGATTGAAATGTGGAAATTTTATCATTCCTTTATATTGGATTTCTGTGTTATGATTTTATAATGGTACTTGGACATTTAACGAGTGGGTACGTGATAAACCAAATGACGGGTGGTGTCGTGGTAAACCAAGACAGGTGGTTATGTTATAAGCTCTAATGAATTGGGTATGGAAGTCGGCCGTATGGCAATTCCATGTAGTGAAATGTGTGAAAGTCAACCATATGGTTATTCCATTTAAGTATGTTTATGTCCCAAGTTACCTTTATATGTTATGTGTTATTTATATGGGTTTTATGGTAATATTTTTGTTACAAAAGGGTAAGAAATTATCTTTTATTCAATGAAGAGTATTTACTACTTCATAAAGGTGAAAAGTATTACTTATGTTAAATTATTCATGGTTTACTTGTCATTTTGAAAAACTAATAGTTTTCCTTCTTTGTGTATCCCTTACTGAGCTTTTTATGCTAATCCCAAGTTTTTGAAATGTTTTTCACAGAACATAATGTGGAATAGGGTCAAGGATTGGATCAAGGAAGAGTCATGATGTCTTAAACATGGAACTAGACATGGATCTTTTTTTCAAAGAGTTTTTATTTTATGAAAAAATGGAAACTTAGTAGAATTTTCTACTATATAATCTTTTGAGATGTAATAGTTATGTCGTAAATCTCTAAAACTCTAAACCTGAAAAGATCCTTAATGTGAATTATTCATTTCATTCAATATTATGTAATGTTTAAGGCCAAGTCCTTATAGTTGGTATCATAGGTTGGTTTAGACAACTTTAGGAGTTAGGGTATTATTAAATTAATATCCATAAATTAATTTATGTTAATGATATAGAATTTAAATATTAGCATGTTTCTTCGCCTAAGATATTTTTGTGTTCAAAATGGTTTTCCACATAGGAAACATGGCAGCTATGTTGGGATGACATTAGGAGGAATAAAATCATCCAAATCAGCAACCAGAGATGGTCAGAATTGGAATTGAACAGTTTTTTGCAATGATGGAACAGTTGACTCAGGCTTTAAATGGTGGTGGTATCCATGCACGAGATCATCCAGATCAACCACAAAGGAACATGTCAACAGTGGATCATTTCATGAGGCACATCCCCCATCATTCAGAGGATCATCTGAACCTGTTCTAGCTGAAGGGTGGATTAAAGCATTGGATAATATTTTTGATGTTATGGGGTATTCATAAGATCAAAAGGTTAGTCTCTCTATTTACCGTTTTGAAGGTGAAGCTGATCAGTGGTGGTCGATGGTGAAAAATATCAGGGATAACAAGGAGATTTATGCTCTTGATTGGAATGAATTCAAAGGTATGTTTCTTGAGAAATATTTTCCTAAGGTGGTTCAAATTAGGATGAAAAAACAATTCTTGTAATTGAGGTAGGAGAATGAATCAGTGGCTGCTTATGAAGCAAAGAGCACTCGATTGGCAGGGTATGCACCAAATTTCATCTGAGATGTTGATAGTAAGATAAATCGATTTTACTCAAGACTGAAGCCACGATATTGAAGAGAGTTATCCTCTAATGAGTTCAAAAGTAATGAAAAACTTGTTTGATGTGTGGATAAGGTGGAAATGGAGTTTACTGATGATCAAGTGTACTTTGAAAAACAATAGAATAAGAGATCCAGTTGGTAGGAAAAGGGGAAGAATTCATCAAAGAAGCCTCGAGGTAAGAAAATTAAAAATCAAACTTGTGAGAAGTGTGGTAAAAAGCATCCTAGAGAATGTTTATCAAAGTCTAGAAAGTGTTTTCAGTGTGGTAAGTCTAGTCATATTGCTCGTAACTGTAAGGAAGATGATCAAGCAGGCAATGAAAATCCATTGGTAAAATATTTTAAGTGTAATGAACTGGGTAATTTTGCAAATTAGTGTCTAGCGAAGAACTCAACTGAGGGAAAGCATCTAGACTACAAGTATAAAGTGGTGGTGAAATCCTTTGCAACTACTTCAACAGATGTTGGGCCATTGAATGAAGTATTATCAGGTACATAGTTTGTTTGTTCAGATTTTTCCAATGTGTTGTTTGATTCAGGGTCTACACACTCTTTCATTTATGAGAATTTTTCTAGTAAATTGGGAATTCCATCACATGATATGAATCCTGAACTTGTCGTAAAAATACCGGGTGGAAGCGTTGAGAAAAAAAAAATTATAAGCACCTTCTTTTCCTTGTGTGTGGAAAGAATCTACCTTCAAACCTTATTGTTTTTCCTCTAGTAGATTTTGATGTTATTTTGGGCATGGATTGGCTTTCTGTTTATCATTCTAAGATTGACTATAGAGGTAAAGAGGTTTTTTTTCAGAAATATTTTCAGTTTGTGTACAATAAAGAACCCTTGATTTTGATAACATATCAGGAATCTGAGAAAGTAGTAAAATATGGAAATGAATGTTACCTTGCAAATATTGTTGAAAATAAAGGAACTATTCATATTAAGGATGTTCCAGTGGTAATGAGTACATTGATGTTTTTCCTGATGAGTTTTCTGGTATTATACCTGATCGGGAAGTTGAATTTACTTTTGACTTAGTTCCTGATGCTAAGCCGATTTCAAATCCCCCTTATAGAATGCCTCAAATTGAACTTGTAGAGTTAAAAAAGAAATTACAGGAGTTATTAGATAAAGGTTTCATTCGACCTAGCACATCACCATGGTGTTCTTTTGTCTTTTTTGTTAAAAAGAAAGATGTTTCAATGAGACTTTGCATTCATTATAGAGCATTGAATAAAATCATTGTTAAGAACAAGTATCATTTGCCTCATATCGATGATTTGTTTGATCAGCTCCAGGGAGCATTGTATTTTTTGAAGATTGATTTGAGTTCGAGGTACCAACATTTGAAAATGAAAGAAGTAGATATTCCGAAGACTGTGTTTTGTACTAGATATGGCCATTATGAACTTATAGTTATGTCTTTTGTGTTAACCAATGCACTTGTTGTATTCATGGATCTTATGAATAGAATTTTTTGTGAGTTCTTGGATAAGTTTTTGGTTGTGTTCATTGATGATATTTTGGTTTACTCTAAAAGTAAATAGGATCATGAAATTCATTTAAGGGTTGTCTTGCAAACCTTAAAAGAAAAGAAACTATTTAGGAAATTCAACAAGTGTGAATTTTGGTTACAATAAATTTATTTCCTTAGTCACATTGTTTCAAAAAATGTCATAACTGTTGATCCTGCTAAAACAAAATTTGTTGAAAAATGGACAAGACCCACAAATATAACCGAGATCCATAGTTTGCTTGGTTTGGCAGGTTATTACCGGAGGTTTGTTGAAAAATTTTCAGGTTTATCTAGTCCAATAACTAAGTTAAGTCGAAAAGGTGTTAAGTTTATTTGGACAAAATAATGTGATGATTGTTTTTAGGAATTGAAAAGAAGATTGGTGAATGCTCCAGTTTTGGATTTTCCTTCCAGAGATGGTGAATTTTTCATCTACAGTGATGCTTCGTTGAAAGGGCTTGGTTGTGTCCTTATGAAGAATGATGAGGTAATTTCTTATGCTTCATGTCAGTTGAAACCTCATGAGTTAAATTACCCTACACATGATTTTGAATTAGCTACTGTTGTTTTTTGCTTAAAAATTTGGAGGAATCATTTTTATGGAGTAATGTGTGAAATATATACTAATCGCAAAATTTTGAAGTATATATATTCACTCAGAAATAATTGAACATGAGATATAGGATATGCCTGTAATTAATTAAGGACTATGATTTCACGATCCTTTAGCATCCGGGAAAAGCAAATAATGTGGCTGATGCTTTGAGTCGAAAAATTAATGCTTCATTAACCATGTTATGTTTTGAAAGTGATCCTTTGGTTTTTTATTCGATGAAATTTGGCATAGAAGTTGTTGGTGTAGGAAGTTCTTCTGTTTTGTTTCAAGTTTTGGTGAAATCATCTCTATCAGACAGAATAGATCAAGCATAGAAGGAAGACAGTGAGTTACAGAAAAAGGTAGAGTTGGTTCAGAATGTTAAGTTTGCTGATTTTAATGTTGATAAAGGTTGTATTTCAAGTTTTGGGAAAAGGTTATGTGTGCCTTGTGATTCACAGTTGAAGAATGAGTTATTATGTGAATCTCATAGTTCCCCATTTTTAGTTCATCCTAGTAGTACAAAGATGTATAGAGATCTTAGGGAGTATTACTGGTGGGATGGAATGAAAAGATATATTTTTGACTTTACTGTGAAGTGTTTGACTTGTCAGTAGGTTAAAGCAGAATGGAAGTTACCGAAAGGTGTGCTTCAGTCTTTACCGGTGCCAGAGTGGAAATGGGAAAATATATGCATGGACTTTGTTGTGGGATTACCAAACACATATCGAGGTAATAATGAAATCTGGGTTATTGTTGATCGGTTAACTAAATCTGCTCATTTCCTTCCTATTAGAGATACTTTGTCTCTAGATCAACTTGCTCAGTTGTATGTTAAAGAGATAGTTAGGTTGCATGGAGTTACCCTCTCTATTGTATCTGATCATGATCCTAGGTTTACTTCTAACTTTTGGAAAATCCTTCAGAAGTCGTTGGGTACTGAATTAAATTTTAGTACATCTTTTCATCCTCAATCAGATGAGCAGTCAAAATGAACAATTCAGACCTTGGAGGATATGCTACATGCGTGTTCAATGGATTACCAAGGAAGTTGGAACCAACATATTTCTTTGGTTGAACTTTCTTATAATAATAGTTTTCATTCCAGTATACAAATGGCTCCATTTGAGGAATTATATGTAAAGAGTTGTTGAACTCCATCTTTTTGGGATGAAGTAGGTGAAAGGAAGCTGATGGGACCAGAATTGGTAGAAGAGATGGTAGAGAAAGTTTAGTTGATTCAGAAGTACATGAGAACAGCTCAGAGCAGACAGAAATGTTATGCGGAAAACCGAATGGAAGATCTCTCTTTTGAGGTAGGTGATCATGTCTTTCTCAAAGTTTCTCCATGGAAAAGTGTGATTTTTTTTGGGTAGAAGGGAAAGTTGAGTCAGTGGTTCTTTAGACCTTATGAAATCTTGGAGAAAGTTGGATCAGTTTCTTACAGAGTGGCTTTACCTCCAAGTTTATCCCAGGTACAAATTTTTTTTCATGTTTTAATGTTGAGAAAGTATATGATAGATCCATCTCATGTTTTGACCCCAGAGGTAGTTCAGTTGGAAGAGAATCTCTCTTATGAGGAACAACCTGTCTAAATTCTTGACCGTAGAGGGAAAGTTTTGCGGAATAAGGTAATTCACCAGATAAAGTTTTTGTGGAAAAACCATATGGTTGAAGAGGCAACGTGGGAATCTAAAAATGCTATGAGGGATAAATACCCCCACTTATTTGATAAGTGAATAAAATTGCGAGGATGAAATTTCCAAAAGGGGGGAAGGATGTAACATCCCATGAAAATAAAGAAATAATACATTCTCTAAATTATTAATATTTTTTAATTAAATATTAATTTTACTTTAGAGGTGATTCTATGTCTGATGGCATGCCTGATACGCAACCGCAGGTATCTTGGAAATCTTACGTTTCACATTAACAATATAAAATTATTATTTTAAATGGTAGTTAACGCCTAGATGTTGTATTGATGAGAATGAATAGAACTAACTAAAATATGATTATACAAATTTTTTAAATGTTTTTACATTTATCAAATAAAAGTTAAAGCCTTAAAATTGAAATGAATCTAATTTTAATCATAATTTACTTTAAAAGGCCGATTTACCGCTTTTTAATAGTGAACCCTTTTAAAATATAGTTTTGGTCACTTTCATATGTTCTATTTGACCTAATCAAATTCTTATTTAGAGTGTAATTAGAATATAATTTTACCATTTAATCCAATTTTGGTCATTGGAATTAATTTTATTTTGAACTTGGACATAAAAAAGTGTCAATCTTTTGACAGATATTGTTTCTTAAAAAACACGCTATTTGTTTTGACAACGAGAGTTAATTTTAAATTAAACAATGAAACTTCTAGGTTTTTAATTTGTTAAAATAGACATTATTTTTTAATTCAGAATATCAAATATATCTCAGAATGAATTTTTGGTATTTTTCTATGAACATCAATTTTTGATGAATAGTGAAACTACTAAGTGGTAGTTAAAAAAACTGACTTTCTCATTTAAATAAAATTTTACTGCTTCTGTGAATTGAATTTCATAAATCTGACATACATGGTTGTTATTAGTAAGTAAAATTTGGTTCAATGAGATGAAAATAATTTTTGGTGAATAGTAACTTTTCACTTTTATTTACCATGGTTAAAGGTAAATAGGGTAATTTAAGGTAAAAAGAATATTATAATAATAAACAATTACCTTAACACTTGTCCTAACCTTATTGGATGAGTCATGGCCGACCATGGGAATCCTTGGGTCTATTTTGGGACCCCATAGAGCCACTTAGGAGTGATAATAACACTTTAGATTAATTAATTTAATTTAAAGGCAAAAATGACATAAACAAATATCTATTAGTAAATTAATTTTTACATAGGGAAATATAAGTTATCAATTCGACTATAAATATTCATTGGAAAAATAAAATGATTTCCTAGATCATGATATTTGTTTTATAATTTTTGTACATCAAATAAATTAAATTATTTATGACACAATAATGATGTAGTGTTTACCTCACTAATAAATGATTTAAATAAATAAGATTATAAGGACTAAAATAATATCCAAAACCTGTCCAATTTCTATTGTATGGATTTATTTCTACCATGAGTCATCTTATCTTCGAGTTTAATGTGTTTTGGACCTTTTGAAACCGAAGATTTGTTTATAATAAAATAATATTTTCACACTTTACTAAAGAGCCCCTCTTTTCCCTTATAAAAGGATACCACTTCTAACCATTTCCTCACAACTCTCAAGCCCCTTCGCTCGTCCAAAATCTGCCCAATTAAGCTCCCTACTTGCCTATACTCCTCCTAGAAGCCTTACCTTAGGCATAATGCACTTTAAGAAGTCCTTTTGGTTCAAACCAAAGGGAGTTACCCAAATTAAAGGTAATGATTTCTCTTAAATTGTTTTCATTTATTTTACTTCTCCAACCCCTAAACTCTTTTTGTTCCTTTATTTTTTAAAAACACCAGTATCCTAAATATACTAGGATGTTGTTATGAGAAGTATTCTAACTACACTTACACACTCCTCCATATAATGGGTGAAGAACATAATGTTTCTATGGATGGAAAACTAATGCCTCACAAACCGATGATTGTTCAATTACATCCTACCGCCTCTCATGGTGGCCATTATGATGGCACTATATTTTATATATGATATATATTATTTTTATGTTTTATTTATTATTCTGTATTTTCCATTTTTAGAATACCTTTATGGTTTCCATTATGGGTAAACACGATAATCTCATTAGAGGAAGTGCGGACTACCACCGCCTCAAAGTGATATGACTCATTAATACCATATTTGGTATGTATAAAGGATGGAATTAATGATATTATATATGATTATATACTATAATTATGATATAACTATGTATCATTATGTTTTAATTCCATTAAATATGAAATATAAATTAAAGTAGCGTTCATGCGTACGTACGACTTACCGTCTCCATGAACGGTGCATTTCATTTCTTACCTCTAAATGTTATGTACTATTATAAATACATGTATATAATGGATATATATGATATATATGATATCTAAATAATGAATATCATTCTGGATATAATGAAATTTTTACCATGTGAACAACTTGTAATTATAAGAAGTCCATTTTTGACTCAAGTACCAAATATCGACAAAACGAACGTTATTAAATTAAATGATTATGTAATGTTTATAAAATGGTAGTAAAGGAATAATAAACTTGAAAAATGTTATTAAGAAATTATAAATTAACTTTAGTTTATTATTCATGAGATTAAATAATGAACAGGTCAAGTAGAACACGAGGTAAGGGACTTCATCTCAATCTCCCTTCATTGAGGCATATTTTGTTTTATACACAACTTTCTTTTATACGGTGTATAAACCAATTTGAATTTTACATTTATTCAAAAAGAAACTTTTCTATACAAAGTGTTTTACTAAATGAAAAAAAGTATGTTTCTTTTTAACGTATGCAGTGACAACGACCTTTCTTCCGATGTGAGTATTATTTGATCTTTGGCTTCCTCAACAAGCCACAATATTTTTAAAAGAAAATAAATACCATATACTCTTTTACATATTTTGGTATTAAAAATGGTTTTTGATAAAGGATTATTTTATGTCAATATATTTAAATGATATATTGTGATTGAAATGTGGAAATTTTATCATTCCTTTATATTGGTTTTATGTGTTATGATTTTATAATGGTACTTGGACATTTGACGGGTGGTTACATGATACACTAAATGACGGGTGGTGTCTGGATAAACCAGGATGGGTGGTTACGTTATAACCTCCAATCCATTGGGTATGGAAGTCGTTCTTATGGATATCCTATTTAGTGATATGTGTGGAATTCGACCGTATGGTTATTCCATTTAAGTATTTTTATGTCCCATGTTACCTACATTTGTTATGTGTTCTTTATATGGGTTTTATGGTAATCTTTTTGTTACAAAAGGGTAAGCAATTATCTTTTATTAAATGAATAGTATTTACTACTTCATAAAGGTGAAAAGTATTACTTATGTTAAATTATTCATGGTTTACTTATTGTTTTGAAAAACTAACAGTTTTCCTTCTTTGTGTATCCCTTATTGAGCTTTTTATGCCCATCCCAAGTTTTTGAAATGTTTTTCGCAGAACATAATGTGGAATAGGGTCAAGGATGGGATCAAGTAAGAGTCATGCTATCTTAAACATGGAACTATACATGAATCTTTTTTTCAAAGAGTTTTTATTTTATGAGAAAAAATGTAAACTCAGTAGAATTTCTACTTTATAATCTTTTGAGATGTAATAGTTATGTACTAATTCTCTAAAACTATAAACCTGAAAAGATCCTCAATGTGAATTATTCATTTAATTCAATATTATGTAATGTTTAAGGTCGGGTACTTATATTCCAGATTTGGGATAAAACTAATTTATAATTAATAATAATTTCAAATTAATTTTAGATCAAAATGATTAGTGAAAGTAATTAAAATTAATTACATCGATTAATGTAAAATTAAGCTTAACTAACAACGAAACCTTAACCTTAAGGGCCTAAATTACCCATACCAATATCGAAAATCCATTGGATGTAAATATTTTGACCCTATCATCACTTTTATATACTTAGTATCTTTAATGGATCCAATTTCCATGGGAAATCGTGGGTTGAATTCCCTTTCTCGAAAGTTTCAAGAGTGCAACTCCTCCACTGTAAAAAGGCCTCCTCTCCTCCCATTTCTTCACACCTCTCCAGAAACATTGGATCAACAAATATCTAATAAAATTTCTAATTAAAAAACATACTCTGATCCTATAATCCTTCCCTTGTGTATAAATCAATCAAATTAAGAACTTTGTTTTAGACCAAAAGGAGTTACCCGAATAAGAGGTGAAATTCTTCCTCAATCGATTTTATTTTATTTTCATTCTCCTCACCCTAAATACATATTATTCATATATTGTATATAAACACCAGTATAATAAATATAATATGATGTTTTTATTAGGAAAACACTTACACACCCCTCCATCTATTGGGTAACGAACATACTATTTATGTGTACGGCAAACTACCGCCTCACAAAAAGATGATTGTTCATTTTTTCATTACTGCCTATCATGGATGGAATTATGATGGAAACTATGTTTATATATAATATATATGAAATTAATAATTACATGATTCTTATTTTATTCTTTTATAAGCAATAACTTTATACTTTTTATTTTGTGTTAATATAATAATTTCGTTTGAGGAAGTGTTGACTACCACCCCCTCAAAGTGTTGTTATTTGTTCACACTCTACATGGAATATATTAAGGATGAGTTTAGTGAAATTATATGATATATATATCATTATGATTATAATTTAATGATATTATATATATATATATATTTAAATATATATATTTCATTTTCCTTCTTACTTTCAATATGATAATAAAAATAGAAACAGTGTTTATGCGTATGTACGACTTACCGTCTCCATAAACAGTGTATTCCATTTCATAATTCAGTATTATATAGATTATTAAAATAAAAATATACTTAATATATGTGATATTTATATCATTTTGTACATTCTATAAATTATCATATAAGTATAAATACCAATGATATAACAAATTAAGACACATGCGAAGAACAAAGTGAATATTACCTGAACTGAATCCTTAGCAAAGGATTATTAACAAGATGGTAATATAATGTCATAATAAAACTATATATGGTATTATATATATAAATATTATTATATAAGATATTTATAATGAAATTACATTTATTATACATGAATCGTGTATAACTACAAACAGATTCAAGACACAAGGTAAGGGAATTTCATCTCTCTTTTTATTTCTGTGAGATACAAGCATTATTCTCCACCCATTTATTTTGTGTGGTGTGAATAAGGACCATGGATTTATTATATTATTATTATAAATACATTTATGGGTATTAATATATCAATTTATATATATTACTCTCATGGGGTTTATGTTTCAAACTTTACCAAATCGGTAAAGTAATTTCGTCTCAATTTTCCTTCATTGAGACACAAGCCACGTTATGCACCTATATTTTTTCATGAGGTGTATAAACTACCATTAACATTATATATAATGAATATAATTTATTTCATGATATTTTAAGATCCATTTAATTTCATTTTATTATATGGGGAGTATAGTTTATTATCCCTAAGTAGTAAGAGTTTATCTAAATAATCTCATCACTCCTCAAGATTGTTTATGATTATTATTCCTTAAATGAAATCATATAAATCAATTTTTTTTGAAATCATAGTAATTTTATTATTATATGGTTATTAACTATATATTCATACATTGGTACCATTTTCCACTCTTTGGTACATAAGATAGTTAAGAAATTGTTTTTATGAAATCCTAAATTTACCAATCTCTAAAGTCGGAAATATGTGTTTCTTAAAAACCATATTTTCAATATCGTTTCCAAAAATATTAAAATATTTTCCTATAATATTTAAATGAATTTTCTAACAATTTTTTACCTTTTGAAAAGAAAAGGGTCACTAAAAAGAAATATTCTTTTCATTTTTTGGTCGAAGCACTTTTATATACTTTTTACAGTGCATACGGAATGCTTGGCATCTACGAATTTACCAGCCATCATTACCTTGAAGATTAATTTACTTTATTACAATGTTATTTTTTTAAAATAATATTTTTTCTAATATTATGGAAAATAGTTATTTTAAAGGGGTTTTTGATGAAAAAAAATTTCTACAAAAAAATGTATTTAAAATGTGTTTTAAATGATTTTCAAAGCTTCATTTATAAGTCTTAAAAATTATGGTTTCAAAGAAATGGATTTTAATGTTTTTAAACATTATTTTTCATTTTTCAAAGTAAAATGGTTTTAAAAAAAATTTAAAGATTATTTTATAAGTTATCAAGTGAAATGGATTTCAAAATATTTTCAAACATTCATTATAAGTTTTCAAATTATTTTCATTGAAATGGTTTTCAAAACGTTTTCAAGAATCCTTTTTATTTTTTCAAAGTGTTTTCAAAGAAATATGTTTTTAATATGTTTTGAATCTTATTATATAAGTTTTCCTAGAAAAAAATTTCAAAATGATTTCAAGTATTCTTTATAAATTTTTGACATACTTCCCATGAAAAATATTTTCAATTGGTATTATGTATTAGAAATACTATATCAAATAAGAAAGAATATTTTCATTATCAAATGTTTTTTAAAAGATATTTCAAAATTATTTTCCATCTAAAATGACATATGTTGATGTTTCTCAATCCTTTATAGGAAGTTATATAATGGTCACATTCATATTATTTCACTGAATAAGTTATGGTTAATGTCACAGTCTTTATGAAACTCATTTCTATTTCACGGGTTATTTGTTTATGAAATTTGTTTCTCTTTGAAGAGCTGTATGTTTAGGAATTTTTTTTCTCTTTCACAAGATATATGTTTATGAAATCTGTTCCTATTTCATGGTTTATATGTTTATGAAGTCCATTTCACTTTCATGGTTTATATGATTATGAAAATGTTTTTCGCAATAATGGGTTATGATTTTAATGAGAGGATTATGAGACCTATATCTTTTTCCACAGGTTATGATATGATTACATGTTTATGATACCCATTTCATTTCATGGGTTATGATATGATTTTTATACTTTTGTGGAATATGTATGTATGATTTAATTATGATATGGTTGGGACTAATATCTCTCTCCATTCAATTGGGTAATGATAAATTGTATACGATCTTAATGGGTACACAGGTTGTATCCCAAGCCTAAAAACGAGAATGTACATGGGTTGAAGACCAAGCCTAAAAATGAGTAGGTATACGGGTTGTATCCCAAGATGGAAATTAAGAGAGTGTCTGGGTTGTAGCCTAATCCTAAAAATAAGAGGGTACACGGGTTGTTATCTCAAGCCCGAAGTATGTACATGGGTCATAAACCAAGCCTAACATGTTATGAAGATCTTGGTAGGTAGCCTTGACATAGTATTTTCTATATTTACGTGTATTCCACAATTACAGGTCTTACTCATATTTTATTCTTTCATGTACTATTCTCCTGGTTCTATTATGATTCATGTCTTATCAACTTCTAATCGTTATGCCATAATTTTTGTTTATGATATTTTATATACAGGGTATGATCTTCTAATATTATGATCAATTTAACATACACTTATACTCATGTTGATTCTTATATATCTCACTTTTTTAACCTTACTGTGCGTCTAAGCTCACCCATTTTTATGTTTCATTCCCCAGGTTATAAAGATATATTTTATATGTGATATATCTAAGAGGGGTGATAGTCTTGGTGAACCTAGTGGGAGATAATTTAGCCCAACCATGTACCATTATTTATGTTTCCATTTCTACAAAGGCACTAGACTAATACAGACTTTGGGAATCTATTTTATAATATTTTTAGTATTCTACAAAATATATTTAATATTAATGTATGAAAATTGAGGGTCACTATAGTTGGTATTAGAGAAAAGTTTTAGTTATCATTTGGAATCTATGATTAGAAAACAATAGTGAGAATACTAAGGACATGTATATGGATAAGTATAAAGATAAGTAACAACATATGAAATTGTCTTTCAATTTTGGTAAAGGATAGAGTGGGTTTTTTTTAAGAAATACATCCTTATCACAAAACTATAATTGGATTAATCTACATCACATATATATCATGTGGTAACAACTCAGACAATATTCCTCGTGCCTGACTTAAGGTTATCTATTACATGAAAAAAGGCCTTATAGAACACCTCTTTTAATACTCTCATGGGATATGATTTTGTAATTCACAAATTCATCCCAAACCATCATGAAATATTTAAATATATATACTCTATGAATAACCAAGGGTAATCCTAGGGTGTCAAGGATTAAAGAAGGTTTCATAATTTAGATATCATGTAAGTGGTTTATCATGATTATGTTGTTCCTCACTATGAAAAATATTTATTACTCTATGATTTATTAGTTAATAGGAGGAACTCAATGGAACCATGTTAATGGTGAATATGATGGAAAATGAAACAATTGTTCTCCTGGTCATTTGAATTTTTAAGGGAGATGGAATGGAAAACCTCATTCCAATGCTCAAACAGCTTTCTCAAGATATGAATCATGTTGATATTCCTAAAAATAAAAGGAGGGAATAATTTTTGTTGAGACCATCATGACACAATGTCCTCCTTCTTTCAGTGGATATTTTGATCCACATGTTACTGAATTCCCGATCAGTACCACTAAAAAGATATTCTCCATTATCCAGTTTTGGTAACATGATAATTTTATTCTAGTTGTATATTAGCTGGATGGTGAAGCAAACCAGTGGTGGAATCTAATCAAGAATACATAGAAGCAAGATGAAATTGAATCCATGGATTATGAAGAGTTCATGAACTTATTCTTCAATAAGTAAATTCCTTGTGTCCTTCATATGAAGATGTAAAAGGATTTCGTTGAGTTTTAGAAAAAGGATAATGAATCAATTAGTACCTATAAGGCTAATTTCACAGGACATGCGAGGTACACTTCTAGAATTATCATCCAACAAGAAAGTAAGTTTTATAGGTTCTATAGTGGTTTAAATACAAGTCTCAAAAGGGAGTTCACCATAATATACTTTAGTATATATGAAGATATTGTGTGTTGTGAAATAAAAGTTGAAATGGAGGTTTTTTTATATATCAATCTCGTTGTTTTAACAAGAAGATAAAGATAGAGTTTGAAGTACAATCTAAAAACCATGGAGATAAGAAGATGAACTATCCTTTATGATCTATGTGTGTAAAGAATATTTGAGGAAATTATCTTAATGGTATTATTAAATGTTTTAAGTGTGGAATGTAAGGACATATAGTTGTTTAATGTTGAAGTAATTAAAAAAATATATTCCATGAGGATAATAATGTGAAAACTCTAAAGAATGAACCACCTACAATTTAGTGTTTCAATTGAATATAGTATGGGAATTTTGACAAAGAGTACCTAAATACAAGGGTTAAAAATGGTGATCAGTGCCAAAAACTTCTGAGGACAACATACAAAGGGAAATCATACGCAATCACAATGGATGAAGTGAACTGTGATAATTCGGAAACTCCATAGTGGGAAATTTCTAATGGGATTTTGTAAAAATAAGGCCTATAATAATACTATTTTTCATCATATAGTGATGTTTCATGTGATTATATCCCTATATATAGATTTTCTAATAATAAAATAACATTTAATGATCTATCGGTACACGGATAAACCCATGTATCCAATAAAAATATTTTTGGTATAAGATAAGATAAGATTTAAGAAATTGTGAATTTTATTTTGGAAGGATTATAATGCTAACAATTTATGGAAAGATTAAGTTAAAAATTGAAACATATTTTGAGATTAATGTATTTTCCCACCACATGATGATTTATCCATATTGGATAGATTATTCTAACCACATGGTGTTCGTGGTAACTGAAGAAAGATTGAAGGACTTATCATGAATCTCATGATCTGTAAGTACTTCTGGAATGAAAAAATATCCTTTATTTCTTCGGTTAATAGATGCAGTATCAATATATAATTAGAAAACCATAGGGTGAGATTTTAATTATGAAAGGGAATGAAATAATGTAATAATAACTTCTCATGAAAATTCATCAACCTGAGGGAAAGAATCTTCAAACCTAAAATTTTATCCTAGTACCCTCTCTTCCTATGAATCAAATGGTCCCTTAGATAATCACAGAATTTTGTATTTGTGATTATTAACTTCCTCCAGAACAAGTTCAATATCACTATCCTTCATAACTAGATATTTATATTTCTCTTCCATGTCCATGTTTTCACTTTCCACTTATGATCTCTTATGTGAGAACCCAGGTATGTGTTACTCTGGGTAACCATTATGGATCCATCTTTCTTTTCTAATTGAAATTTTAGTGTTCATTTTTACGATGTGGGTTTCTATTAAAATATATTAAAAGTATTAAACCTTTGATAATCCATACAATTTCATAGAAAAAATTAATTTTATGGTGGGTAGAATGTAACACCTCAAGATTTTTTGAAATATTGTTTTGAATTAATTTATTTTTTTTGTGATTATTCAGTTCACACAACACTATAAATAGTTTATATTAATAAAATATGTATTTATTTATTTTTATGAAACACCATGTTATTATCCACTACACACAACATAATGTTTATATGCTCTACACAGAACATTGAGGTTATCATACATTACACAAAAGATTGACTTTTCTTGTTGGCTTACATAACATGAAATACTGTGTTTTACCACACAATAATATATTATTAAAATTTTATAATTTAATATAATAAGATAAAACATATCCTTTAAATTACTAGTTATAAATAGTTTTAAATAATTTATGAAAATGTATGGTTCACACAAATATAAGAATAATTGATAGGGTACCAATTAATTAGAAATGAATATGAAAACTGATTGAAAATAAGAGAAAATATTATTATTATTATTATTAATTATAATTATTGAGTGATATTAATGTAATATATATTTTATATATTCAAAAAAATATTATTGGTATTCATCCAAAATATTTTATAGACATAAGATAAGAACAAACCCAATTTTATTCTTAAAACACTATATTTTTATTAAGGCATTTTTACAGCCTTTTATTGGAGAGACATTTTAAATCCATTTTTCAATTTTATAGATTTAATATATTAAAATAAACATCATCATTGGAATTTACAAATAATAATTATGTGAGGGTAACTTTTTTGGTATTTGTCTGTGAAGTTTCATTTTTTTAATGAATAGTAAAAAATACTAAATTTTAGTTCAAGACATATGTTTCGTCGAATTTATTTATAAGGTTAAATTAAAATTAAAATTATTTTAAATGTTAAATTATATCATAATTTTATCAATAAACCCAATTTGGGTCATTATAATCAATTTCACTATGAAATTTAATATAAAAATATAGAAACTTTTTGAACTTTTTTACATTAAAAACGAGCGTTGCCGACCCAACTATGGGATTAAATTTAAATTAATTTCAGCCACTATTATGATTGAAATTTGGAAAATTTTATTCAATATTTGGAATCATAATAATTTATAATTTATAATAAGGACATCATAGTTTTTGATCATAAATATTAGTGAATGTAATTAGAATTAATTACATCGGTTAAGGTAAAATTAAACCTAACTGAGGACTAAACCTTAAACTTACGATCTTAAATGACCTAGAAACTTTTAATAAATCCATTGGACGACCATATTTATCCCCTATTATAATGTAAATATAATTTGGACCATCATTGAAATAACCTTCCATGGGAAAAACATGGGTGGAATTCCCTATCCCAAAATTTACAAGAGTGCCACTCCTCCTCCACTATAAAAAGGCTACATCTCCTCCCACTTTTTTACACATCTCAAACCACTCTGTATCAACCAATATCTACCTAAATAAATCCTTATAATCCCTAAAATAATCCTATAATACTCCCCTTGGGTATAAATCAATCCATGGGAGCTCATTGGAGAAAACCAAGAAGAGTTAACCGAATAGGAGGATACATTCTTCCTCAAGTTCTTTTATTTTATTTCCATTATCCACCCCACACCCATAAACTATTATTATTCCATGAATATATATCAAAACCAGTATTAAAAATAAACTAGTACGTTTTTATACTTTGTTTTGGACCTACACTTACACACACATCCATCTAATTTGTAACGAACACACTATTTTTGTGTATGGAGAACAACTACCTCAAAAAATGATGATTGTTCGTTTTTACTTTAGGATTTATGATGTATAATATTTTTATATATAATATAAATGATATTTATAATTTTCTTATGATTCTTTAATTATTTTACAAAAAATATCAATATACATTCAATTTTATGTTATTAAGAAAATTTCGTTTGAAGAAGTGTGGACTACTGTCCCCTCAAAGCGATGTGATTTATTCACACACTACATGGAATTTATTAAGGATTAGTTTAGTGAACGTATATGACATATATAATTTTAATGAAACTATAATGATATTATATACATATATATATATATATATATATCATTTTCTTTCATTTTTCAATACGATAATAAAAATGGAATCAGTGTTCATGCATACGTATGGCTTGTCGTCTCCATAAATGAGGTATTTTATTTAATAACTCTATATTCTATAAATTATTATTATAAAAATATACATAATATAAATTCTATTTATATCATGTATTAAATTTTATAAATCATGATATAAGTACAAGGACCAATGATATAACAAATTAAGACACATGTGAAGAACAAAGTGAATATTACCTGAAATGAAACCTTAACATAGGATTATTAATAAGTGGGTATTATAAAGTCACAATAAAACCATATATAGTGTTATATATAAGAATATTCTTCTATAAAAATTATAATAAACCTAAATATATTTTATAGGAAGCTTGTTAGAGTACAAAGATATTCAACACACAAGTTACATAAATTTCATCTCACTTTTTATTTCCGTAAGATACACACATTATTCACCACACATTCCTTTTCAAGAGGGTATATACTGACCATGGATGTATTATATGATTCATAGAATTAAATTTATGGTCATTTAAATATACATTTGATGATATTTATTTCAATGGTTTTATGTTTCACAATTTTCCAAATCAGTAAAGTAATTTTGTCGCAATTTTCCTTCTTTCAGTTACATGCCATGTTATGTACCTATATTTTTCCATGAGGTGTATAAACTACATTTAACTTGTAAAAATATGAATATCATTATTTTCATGATATTTAAATATTAATTTAATATCATTTTCATATATTTTTAGTAGAGTTCAAACTTAGCAAGTAGTAATTTATAGTAACAATCTCCTCACTTCTTTAGATTGTTTATGATTATGCTTTCTTTGATGTAATATTATGATCCATATCTTAATAAATATCATGAATTTTCTTATCCTTGGGTTATTAACTATATCATCATATATTGGAACCATTTTTCCACTCTTTGGTACATAATATAGTTAAGAAAGGGTTTTTAAGAATGTCTGAATTGGCCTCTCTCTTCAGTCGGAAATATGTGTTCCTTCAAACCCATATTTTCTAAATGGTTTCAAGAAATATTCTACTATTATCCTATGATCTATAAATTATAATTTTACACATTATTTTCCTTTTTAAAATGAATGTGTTATTAAAAAAGAAATATTACTGTAATTTTCTAGTCAATGTACTTTCCTAAACTTTTTACAGTGCAAAAGGAATGTTTAGTATGTATGGATTTACACATCGTTATTCCCTTGAAGCTTAGATTAAAATATTACAATGTTTTTTTAATGAAAATTTATTTATAATATTCTATAAATTCATTATTTAAATGTGGTTTTCAATGTAAAATATTTTCCAAAAATATTATATGTTTAAAAATCCTTTTCATTGATTTTCAAAGCTTCCATTATATGTGTCCAAAGATTTTTTTTTAAAGAAAATGATTTCAATTTTTTCAAAGATTATTTTATATTTTTTAAAATTATTTTCATATAAAATGGGTCTTAAAGTTTTTTTCAATATTAGTTTATAAGTTTTAAAGTGAAATGGATTTCAAAAGTTTTTCAAACATTCTTTATCAGTTTTCAAATTATTTTCAATGAAATTTTTTTCCAAATGTTTTCAAGAATTATTTTAGTGTTTTCAAAGTGTTTTCAAAGAAAAATGTTTTAAAAATAATTTCAAGATTATTAAATATGCTTTCAAGGAAAATGGATTTTAAAAATATTTCAGGACTTATTTATATGTTTCCACGGTATCTTCTATGAAAATTATTCTCAAATGGTTTTATGCATTAAAAATTATTTTTCAATGAAGAAAGGATCTTTTTTTCAAGAATTGTTTTTGAAAGATATTTAAAAATTAATTTTCATCTTAGATATCATCCATTGATGTTATTCATTATTTTCTAGGAAATGATCTCAAGGTTCTATTAATATTCTTTCTTTGAATTATTTATTATTAATTTCATGGTATTTATGAAACCCGTTTCTCTTTCACAAGTTAAATATTTATGAAATCTATTTCTTTTTCACAGGTTATATGTTTATGAAATCTATTTATATACCCTACGTTAAATGTTTATGAGATCTGTATCTCTTTCATGGGTTATATGTTTATGAAATTTTTTTCTCTTTCATGGGTTATGATTTTGATGAAAGGATTATAAAAGTTCTATCTTTTTTCATATATTATGATATGATTACATGTTTATGATACCCATTTCATTTATTGGGTTATGTTATGATTGATTATGATTTTATGGAACATGTATATATGATTTCATTATGAGATGTGAGGGAAATATATCACCCTCCAATGCATTGGGTAATGCTAAATAATATATGAGTTCAAAGGGTACATAGGTTGAATCTCAAGTCTGAAAACATGAAGGTACGTGGGTTGAAGCCCAAGCCTAAAAATAAATAGGTTCATGAGTTGTATCCCAAGCCCGAAATTAAGAGGGTCAACAAGTTGTATCCCAATCCTAAAAATAAAATGGGACATGGGTTGTTATCCCAATCTTGAAGTAGGTATATGGTTTGTATCCCAAGCCTAACATGTTAAGAAGATCATGGTAGGTATACTTAAAATATGATTTTCAACATTTATGTGCATGCCACATTTAAATGTATTACTCATATGTTATGATTTCATGGCCTATTATCCTGATTCCCTTTTTATTCATGTCTTATGAACTACTGATATTTATGCCATGATTTATTTTTATGACCTCTGATATGTAGGGTATGATCTTCAAATGTTATGACAATGTTTTCATACACTTATAATCATGTTTTTGCTTACATATCTCCATTATTTAACCTTATTAAGCATTTAACCTCACCCATTTTTATGTTTCCTTCCCAAGGTTAGGAAGATATATTTAATATTTGATATGTATAAGAGGGGTTCTAGTCATGGAGTATATAGTGGTAGATAATGTAGCTCACCCATGTACTAGTGTTTATGTTTCCATGTTTCCAAAGGCACTAGACTAATACGGTCTTCGTGCGTCTGTTTGTATAATGTTTTACATATTATGAAATGTTATTTTATGTTAATGTATGAAAAGTGAGGTATCTATACAAGGAATTCGTATGGGAGACTCAAAAAATGAGGGAGAATGTTTAGAGTCAAGATAATACCGATTAGATGTTAATTTGGGGGTTGAGAAAATATAAACAAAATTTTAGGTTAATTAAAAACCCATTCATGGTTTCCTCGGAAGGGGCATGTGGTTTTCCAAACCATGTGCCTTAACCATTCACCTCTTCTGGGGGGGTGCGGTTTTTCTTATGAGGGCTCACGGTTTGAAAAATCGTGCACCAGCCATGAAATCTACCTCTAATAGGGGTCTTATAGTTTGTTGGGCCCTCGAGAACAGATTGGAAAAACCATATACTAGCCATGAACTACCATTATTTCATCCAATCACTACGGTAAAAAAGGAATTTAGTGGTGGTTTGGTTTTACGTTTCGTGGCGGTTTAAACAGCCGCTAAATAGATTAGTGACGGTTTTGAAAAACCGCCGCAAAATCATTCGTCGGGAAACTATTCGCTGCGGTTTTCAAACCCGTCGTAGAATGTTTCGCGGCGGTTTTTTAGCGGCGGTTTAAACTGCCTTTAAATGATTTAGCGGCGGTGTTTTATTTTTTTTATTTTTTTATTTTTTTATTTATTTTTTTATTTGTTTATATTTTTTATTTTATTTTTTTTTTATTTTTTTTATTTATTTATTTTATTTTATGTATTTATTTTATTTTATTTTATTTATTTTTTTATTTTATTTTATTTTATTTATTTATTTATTTATTTATTTATTTATTTATTTATTTATTTATTTATTTATTTATTTATTTATTTATTTATTTTATTTATTTTATTTATTTATTTCGTATTTTATTTATTTATTTCATATTTTATTTATTTATTTCATATTTTAGTTATTTAATTCGCATTACTTTATTTACTTTATCCATGCATGTATGCTCATGCCCATGCACATGCCCATGCAATATAAAGAAATACTGCTTTTGGTGAGATTTGAACCCCTAACCTCTTGCATATTTTCCAAAGATTTTACCACTCCAGCAAGCTCGTCATATGGTTAATAAACAGAATTTAATATACTTATATATATATTAATTGAAGAAACAAATAATACATAACTAATAGATATAAACTCAATAATAATTAAACAATAAGTAATAATCAAAAATTAATAATCAATAATTAAATAATTAATAATAAATAATAATTAATAAATAATAAACAATAAACAATAAACAATAAATAATAATAAACAAATAATAAAGAATAAATATTAAATAATAAATAATAAATAATAAATAATAAATAATAATAAATAATAAACAATAAATAATAAACAATAAATAATTATAAATAACAAACAATAAATATTAATAAATATTAATAAATATTAATAAATAATAAATAATAAATAATAGTAAACATTACATAATAATAATAAAATAATAAATAATAAATAATAAATAATAAATAAAAATAATATATAATATATAATAAATAAATAATAATAAATAGTAATAAATAATAATATATAATAATATATAATAATATATAATACTATATAATACTATATAATAATATATAATATATAATATATAATATATAATAATAATAATAAATAGCAAAGAATTAATAATTATAAATAAATAATAAATATTAATAATAAATATTAATAATAATAAATAATAATAAATAATAAATAATAATAAATAGTAATAATAAATAATAAATAATAATAAACAAATAATAAAGAAGAAATATTAAATAATAAATAATAAATAATAAATATTAATAAATAAGAAATAATAAACAATAAATAATAATAAATAATAAATAATACATGATAATAAAGAATAAATAATAATAAATATTAAATATTAAATAATATTAAATGTTAAATAATAATAAACAATAAATAATAATAAACAAATAATAAAAAACAAATAATAATAAACAAATAATATATAATATATAATATATATTATATATTATATATTATATAATAAATAATAATAAATAATAATAAATAATAAATACGAAATAAAAAAATATTTAATAATAAATATTAAATAACACATAATAAATATAATATTATTATTAATAAATAATAAATTATAAATTATAAATTATAAATTATAAATAATAAATAATAAATAATAAACAATAAATAATAAAAATAAATAAATAATAATAAATAATAAATAATAAATAATATATAATAATATATAATAAAAATAAATAATAATAAATAATAAATAATATTAAATATTAAATATTAAATAATAATAAATAATAAATAGTAATAAAGAAATAATAAATAATAATAAACAGAAAATAAATATATATAATAAATAATAAATGAATATAAATAATAAATAATAAATAATAAATAACCAGTAACAAATATTATTATTAATAATAATAAAATATTATTATTAATAAATAATAAATAATATATAATATATAATAAATAAATATAAATAATAAATAAATATAAATAATAAATAGTAAATAACCAGTAACAAATAATAGATAATAAATAAATTAAAGTATATTATAAATAATAAATAATAAATAATAAATAATAAATGAAAGACATGAAAAAGTTTGAAAAGACGTGATAAGGGATGAAAAATCATGAAAACGCATGAAAACGGATGGAGAAGAATGAAGAATGAGGCATTTGAAAGAATAAGAACGCATGAAAACTCATGACAACTCTGGAAAACCCCTTAAGAATTCAACATAATCATCATAATAACCCGCAAAACCCATTGATAAAGATAACAAGTCATGGAAACCCAAATAAACAGTAATAAATGGAGCAACCGTTAAAACTCGTCAAAAAGGTCATAAAGTGACAAAAACATTGGACTCACATTAACAGAGATAACTTATGATCCGAGAGTCTGTTCCAGATCCGCGACCAGTCAAATCAAAGATCCTAAAACGATCTTCGATATGATATGTGAAATAGATCGAATGGACCGATGGATCGGAAGTTACGACCATTTAAAAAAAAGCTGACGGGGAATGGGTGCTATAAACGAGGCATCGAAAAACGTAACAAACCTGATACCCAATAAAAAAGACCATAACTTATGATCCAAGAGTTCATGTGGGCTCCACGACCAGTCAAACTTATGCTTATAGAACGACCTATGATCTGGCAGGCGTAAGAGTCCAAACTGACACGCGGATCGAAAGTTAGGTCCGTTTGAAGACAAGTTCGACAGGACACCGGTGACGGAAATGGGGTTTCAGAGTCCTTCAGAGGTGTTTTGGAGGTCTAAAAACACAACATAAGGATGATTCTTTTGAACTAGTGCGTATCACTCTTCGATGGCTTCGATTTGATATGTGGTAGAGCCCAAACGGACACCCGGAGCGAAAGTTATGGTCGTTTGAAGTTGGAGAACTTTTTTCAACTTTATTATAACTCTTATATCTTCCGCACCTTAGTCCATCTCATGGTTTTGATTATACGTGCTTCTAGATCGCTTCATGATCTTCGATTTGACTGGTCGTGCCGCTCCAATGGACGCCCGGATCCAAAGTTATGGTCATTTTAGTTATCACGAGGGTTCTCATGTTTTTTTATTTTTTCCTTTATTTCGCGGCGGTTTTAGCCAAACCGCCGCTATTTTGCGGCAGTTTTTTAAAAAACCACCGCTAATCCTCAAAAAAAATTAAAATAAAAGTTAAGGTATTTCGCGGTGGTTTTTTCGCAGCAGTTTTTAAAACCGCTGCTAAACGGTCGTTTTCCTGTAGTGAATTGTTTCAAATTCTCGCCATATTCACCCAAGGTATAAGCCATTCAAAAAGTACTCAAAACAAGTTAAAAGAAATCATATAAATGAGCTCAAGACATCTACAGAAAAGGTCTAGATATTATAAGAGAATACTAAACAACTTTTTCAAAACTCTCAAAGTCTCAGACAGCTAGAGCCTTTCGAAGGTGTTGTTTTAAACTACTAAATAATCTATCTATATTTATATAATTGTTAACAACAAAACCCTCGGAATATCTTGAAATATTTCAAAATTGTTTCTTCATAATCCATGATGGATTCAAATTCCTTTTTATTGATATCTATAAATTCCCTCCCCTTCTTTATACAAAGAATTTGATGGAAATTCTTGTTAAGAAATACATTCTAAAAGTCTTCCCTTCCACTCAATCTCTTCTATTCCATTTATCGGATTGGTGTTCTTAATCAATTCCCACCACTGATTATCCTCTCCATCTAAATGATAAATGTCCATATTTACCATCTTCTTCTCAAAATAATGGTGATTAGAAAAGTTCTTCTCTTTTCTACTAACCTACTTTTTAACATCAAGTCTATCAAATGATCCACTAAATTTTGGTAGATTTTCCACCTAAAGGACTCAATGAATAGTTTATCCTTCTTAGGTGAAGTCAAATGTTCCATGTGGTTCAAGTTATTGCTTATATCCTAAGATAGTTGTGTACTAATCACCATAAACTTTTAAACTCTTCCTACCATAGCATTGGGGATATCATCTATAAAATCGTTGAATTTTCCCTCACATGGGATGTTGTCTTAGTTTCTCTTAGTTCAATCCATTTTATAAAATATAAAATATTTAATAAAGTTTATTTCAATAAATAATGAATATTGAAATTATTATTTTATGCTATTAATTCTAAACGAATATATTATGGGATCCATGTATTGATCATTTTTTCAAAATAATGCTTCTTGGATTTTTACATGTACTTAGTTTAATCCTAAGAGTTTCCACTAAAACTCTCTAATCCTAATTCCCAAATTAACTAAATTGTGATTTTTTATCAACTATAGATACCCTACCTCTTATTACATTAATATTACGTCAGTTTTAGGATAAACAACATAAAATTGTTAAAATACTAAGTTCCTAAAGGTTTAGTGTCTTGGGAAAATTAGGCTCATATACAAGTTTCACATAATAAAACATAAAAAAATTTAATTTCTTCTTATCTATCTTCTTATAGGCCCTCACATTCACCTTACTATAAGTAACCACATGAGGATATATTTTGATGTAACAGGTGAGATAAAATTTGTGTAATAGGATGAATAAGGTACATGAATCAGTATAAAATGAGTTAGCATAATCACCATCATCATAAAATAAGCATAGGATGACCATCATAGTAATGGAAGGAAAATATAGATAAAGGCATGGATTGTTGCAATGCATAAAAATGAAATATCATGTCTTGTGGTCAAATACCAGAAATAGTTATTAATGAATCCAACATCAAGTCTATACATAACATATGTGCATAATAATGACATAATCAATGTGAAAAAATTGGCATCATGTTTAATAATATTTAACATTATCTCATTTGATATATCATAATAACCAATGCGTTATAGGGCTATATATTTCATGGACCACCTGTTACATCATATAATTTATATAATAATGCATGCCATATATAATGTATAACCATCATAGTCATAAATTAACCAAGGTAAAGAATGGGTTTCATAAAAATTTAAAAATGCATAAATTCATGAATAAACTTTGGGTTTCCCAAACAAAAATGTAAAAAAGGAATAATTTTTATGAATAATCAATCATGAGTTAAGAAGAAATATTCTCTAGATTAGTCATGATGTTCTTTGGAAATAACAGATCTTTGGAAATAATTATATTTTTTATAAAACCAAGTTGGAAACAAGTGTATCACAAAAACTAATATGGGTGAAAAATATAATTATATTTAAGGAACAAAAAAGTAATATCCACACTGGGACTCATAGTCACCTTGAAATGGAGGAAGGAGTTGAAGAACCATCAACCCTTATTGGGGGTCGAGTGAACCTAATTCATCCATATAGTGTAAACCTCTTCACATATGATTCTCCTCACCAACATGACTCTCATATTCTGAAGGTCTCGACAAAGGTTCATAAATCTGAAGAACATTTAAACGATTTCTTCTCCTTAGGAATCCCCACCGGTTTCTTTGTCTTTCCATAAAACCATACCACACAATGAATATTCATAAATGGAATAATATCTCATGTCTCAGCTTTAGATGGAGCGATACTTTAAGGGTTAGAGATTTGAAAAAACTCATTTATTTTTCAGATTTCATAATCTAAAGGTATAAAACCTCAGAAAATTTATGATCTTGTTGCAAAACTAGATTCCATTTTGGGTTTCAACGATTTCAAATGTGTCTCTATAGGGAGAGGTTTCATTCATCTTCTATTCCCATCTACTGACTTAAAAGGTAAATCATGGAGTTTTAAATCCATAAACCTCAAACTAGGAATGCTTAGGGTTTATGAGTGGAATATGAATTTTAATTTATATGATTTTAATGATTCGTTTTCTCAATTTTGGATTAAGATATATGGTTTAGACATGGTATTGTGGCATTCTGAAATTATATATGACATTGCATCTCTGATATTCATACCAATCTGGATGGATTTAGCTACTGAAAAAACATAATTTGGTCAATTTTCCCCCATCTTAGTTGAAATCGACTTAGGTTCGGCTTTGATTGATAAGGTGTTTCTCTCCACCCATCAAGATGAAATAAATATGAGAACTGTGTATGATAAAATGCCTCTGTATTGCGACGTGTGTTGTATTATTGGACATTCTAGGTCTAAATTTCATTCAAATATCACCTGCACTAGATGAATGTTGAAGGGTTATAATGATACACATTATAGAAGGAGGTAACATAAAAAATACAAATATTTGGATGTTCATGTCCCGAATTAGGATGCAAATGATGGTCTTCCTAAGTCTAAAAATGAATTAATAACCTCTCAAACCCCTTAGAGAGATATGATTCAGCCTAGCCATCAAATAAGAGACTATAGTAAAATCCAAAGGAAGGACCCCTCTGTTGTCTTACATAAAGATGTGAATTTCCCAAATTCCCTTCAACAGAATTCAAAATCTAAAGATATATGGGAATATTGAGCATAAGGGGAGGACACAACTGAACTGCATACTTCTTTCAAGGATTCTCTAACTTATATGATGTATGGGAATCATAATAATAATGATTCAGATGATAGTCAAGCAGATATTGAGTTCTTAGCACAAGAAGAGGCTGATGATCGATTTAGGCAAGAGTGTTAGGCATAAAAATGTGAAAAGGGAAGATTGTCTCAGTAGCTATGACCTTAGGTAAGATCAAGAATAAAAATTCTCACTCTAACTATGCAATTGATGCGTTGGAGTAAAACCGTTAGCCCATTCCCCAATAAGGACATGGTATGTCCTCAAGTACTCTGACTCTTATAAAGGAAGTGTGTAGATTAAATACCACTATAACTATGGATGTTTCTAATGTTGGATTAAATACCCATATTATTATGAACTCTCTAGAAATTATACCTCCTAATATACATTAGAACTTAGATTTCATGAACACCAATTCTCCCAAATTCTTTCCTCTTTTGTTCAAAAATCTAATAAACAGAAGATTAACCTCTTGGGTTCTAATGGATCTAATTTACCTATGGAGAAAACTTCTGGGGGACTAAGAGTCCAGGCCCCTAGTGAGGCTTCAAGCAGAATGAAGGGAAATACATTGAAGACTGGTCGAAGGTAGGTCCCTCTTACCTAGTCAAGTGATATCAATGCTCAATCCCATAAGGATAGGATCAATTCCATCCCATGGGAAAGAATTCCAATCCACATTACCCTTACTCTGATAGAGAAGGAAGATAACAGTGTCAAAAGATAGACCTCTGGGATTTTTTTGGTTGCTCAACCTTTCAATAAGAGGGTTGAACTACAGGTAAGTACACATAATTATTTTTCACTACAAACATCGACAGGTAGTGATGATGAGGGACAACATGGGTATGGAATGTCTTATGCTATTATGATGATGGATGATGTTGACACTGGGTTTCTAGATGATGGAGTTGGTCCATGGATGCAAGTTAATACTAAAAGGATGGGTCATCACTCTTGTGGTAGGGGTGGGAGCTACTCTTGTCATAGAATGTTCACTCATTCTCAAGCTGCTTGAGGATTTTATTTATTTTCATTCCTTTTATTTTTGGGATATGTTGTTGTTCCTTATCCACCCTCCTCTGTACTTTGGTTGTTTCTTTTAATAATGAGTTTCCTTTGTGCCTCCACCCTTTTTCAAAAAAAATCCACACAAAAACATGTGATGAAAGTGGTATAACCCAATGAAAGGGAGTTGTGTTTTGTAATCCCCTTACCTTACGTATAAATATGTTCTTCACTATTAATTAATACATTTATAATCAAAATAGAATTATTAATTATAAAATTTATAACCTTATCCACATATATTTTATTTATTATAATTTCATGAAGTTCATTTATTTCAATTTTGATGAGTTATAATGTTTGGTTTCATTTTCCTATGAGTGTTCGTTTCATTATTTTATAGTGGGTTCCTTCGATAATAATTATGGCATTTCTTTTCAAATGGAAGTGAAACACCACAATTTGAATTAAATGGTGTTAATATACCTATATTATTTTAAATAGTCCCATATAAAATTTTGGTTTCAGATATTAGAATGATTCATTACATAAAATATTAAGGATAATTTTTAATTTATCTTAGACTTTTTTACTACCATCATGAAAAAGTATTGTTTCATTTAATATTATGTTTATATATTGGTTCCAAAACATAATAAAAGTCCTAATATGTGTATTAAAATCTGATTTAACCATAATAATTTTTTTAAGATCAGCCTTTAAGGATGTAATGAAAAATGTAAACTCATCATCAATGAAGGTGGTGAATCGACACTTCACGTATGATGTGTTCTTTTTTAGAATAAAAGGAGAAGAGAAGATATTTGATGATAGATATTCCATTGACAAACTAAAAATATAGTATAAATAAGATACTAGAGTTTTCATTAATCTTTCTATAGGGGAACTGAGTAGAGAATAAGTAAAGATAATAAATTTAGAGATAAAGATTAAGGATTTTCCTCTTGAATATTATCTCTTTGAGAACCAACTTAAGGCACTGGGGGTTGGTGTTTTTTTAGACTAGAATTTCATTGAAGTGGGGAAGAGGCTTGGGAAAGGAATTTGGTAAAACATAGATAGTCTACAAGGATTTGAATATTTGAGGATAAGATGAGGTTAGGGGTGGTATTTATACGGGAGGAGAGGGGAGTTATTTTATTATTTTATTCATTTTATTTTTAATTTGGCTCAAAAATATCAATAGTGATTATCCCCATGACCAAATAAATTAAATGATTTTGGAGAGTACAAATCATGGATTATTTCATCATCCATACAATATCCATGACTCAAAAATTCTTGTATTTTTTAAATATCGTAAATCACTATATTTCACTATTCACCACAAATTCAACTATTTTAGGAAAATCTCAATAATTCACCCTAACCTTTTCTTGACATGTAGATTAAAAAAATAGAATCTATTTTATGAAAATAATTTTCTAAATATAAGAAATTTAATTTTCAATTAAAGACATCATTTATTTGAAAAAAACTGATTTTAATATTATAATCGATTTTTTGACCCTTTGAAAACTAATTAATGTCACATAAAATTATATTATAATTTAATAAAACATAATATTAATTTACTAAACTATTTTTTGAAAATAAATTTTTTTTCAAATAATTATATTAATGATAAAACTGTAAATAAACATTTATGTTTTTAAAAAAATAACAACACATAGTTTATCATTTTTAAAACATATATTTACTAATAATATGATTTAATTATATCATATCTTATTTTATAAGATAAATAAACATTATTTATATATTAATAGGTGAGGTTACTATTCTATTGTTTGGACTACTATTCTAATTGTCATGTTACTATTCAATCGTTATAGGTTCCTTAATTTCTATAAATATAACTTCTTTCATTCTTTACTTATTATAATAATGTTATTATTTGGTTCTCTATGTTATGTATGTGTTATATAACATATAACATAATTACAAGAAGGGCTATTTCATTGATTAAATTGTGGGCCTTTACATTTATTTCCTCCATGACAACTATTTGTGTTATATCTTCTTTTATAAGTTTCCATTATACTCATCAAAGAAGTATTTTTACATTATAATTAAGAATATCCTATATTTTAAATCTTTTATTTAAAAATGAAAATTATATTTTCCTCCTAAAATTGTACGGTGATCTTATAAAGGTGTCTTATTCCATAACAACATTATTTGATTTTAGTTATGCTTCATGGGGAATATAATCTAATTATACCATTATTACACTTTATTTTCATGGTTTTGGATTATAGTTATGAATTCTTGGTGACTATAATTTTATTTTCAATATTTTGTGATCTGAAGAAATGATAAATGTTCTCATGACCCTATGGAATATAATGAAGGAATTGGGATTATTTGATGGTTGGGTCTATAAGAGTCATTCAGTGAATTAGATAATGTGATATTGATATCTCTTATAATGATGATGATAAGCATGGAAATGATTACATATATATTTGTTCATATTTGATATGTGAGTATTATTTAAATGTATTTCTGATAAATTGATTATTCCTAGAAATGATTGTGGATAATTTCTTTCACACTTTGATATGTGAGTGTGATTATTTTCTAGATATTCTCACAATATTTTGTGCAGATATTATTAAAAATATCTTTATTGACAAGTGAATAACCTTTGTGGTTTTTTGTTTTAAACAACATTTTGTATTTGTTGACAACTAACCTTTTTATTGAAGAATGTATTTGATATATAGGAAGATGAAGTTTTTGGTTGATGGAAGCCTATTGTTGTTGCTGAGAAAGAAAGAATTTCTTAATTTTAAATTGTGTTTCTTAAGACCTTTTTATTACTGAAGAATATTAAAAGCGGATATTGTTGAAGATTCATAAGATATAAAGTTTCTCAAACATTCTAAACAAAATCAGACGATGCTTTGTTGATCTTAAAGATCTCACAAATCATGAAAAGGTTCATGATAAAAGCTGTTGAAGAAATGGTGAAGAGGTTTGTTGATTTTCACTAAGAAATATTTTGAGAAAATTTAGAACCTGATTTCTAAGAAAACCAGAACCTAATTTCAGAGATATCTGGAACCTGATTTCTAACAAAACCAAAACCTGATTTCTGAGAAAATTTGGAACCAGATTTCAGAGAAATTCGGAACCTAATTTATGACAAAACCAGAACCTGATTTCTGAGAAAAATTAGAACTTGATTTCAGAGAAATCCGGAATCGTAATTCTAAAAAAATTTGGAACATGATTTTAGAGAAATCTGGAACCTAATTTCTGACAATATTTGGAACCTGGTTTCATAGAAATTCATAACCTGATTTCTAACAAAACTGAAAGGTTATTTCTGAGAAAATCGGAACCTGATTTTAGAGAAAACCAAAACCTGATTATTGAACAATACGGAGCCTGATTTCAGACAAAAACAAAACCTGATTTCTGAGAAAACTAGAACCAGATTTCATAGAAAAACATAACCTATATTTTGAACAATCTAGAACCTAATTTTTGAGGAACTCGATTTTAGAGAAAACCTGAAATTGATTTCTGAAAAAACCAGAACCTGATTTCTGAGAAAACTAGAACCTAATTCTAGAGAAAACTTGAACCTAATTTCTTACCACTCTGGAACCTGATTCTAGAGAAAACCAAAACCTAATTTCTAAATACACTGGAACCTGATTTCTAAGAAAACCAATAGCTGATTTCAAAGAAAACAGGAATCTAATTTTTGAACAATCTGAAAACTGATTGTTGATAAAACCATAGCCTTATTTCTAAACAATCTGGAACATGATTTCTAAGAAAACTAAAACCTGATTTCTAAGAAAACCGGAACCTTATTTTTGAATAATTTGGAACCAGAATTTTTCATAATTCGAAACCTATTTTTTGAGTAATTCGGAAACTTATTTATGAACAATCTGTAACCTGATTTCTGAGCATGTATCTAAGAAAATCAGAACCAAGATCGAGTAATATCATTATGAGAACGATATAAAGTGTTCAAGAAGGAAAACCCAAATTTAAACTTTGCGTAAATCTCAGAGAAATTTAAGGAGGTTTGAGGAAGTCAAAAATTGAAGATTAAATGAAAGATATTTATGGAGTTTTTGATATATGAGGAAGCAGGAAATTTTTCAAGATTATCACTTTTTGTTTCAAGTTACCTAGAAATATTTTCTCAGATCATTCACTCATTTTTAACTTTCACACATGTGAAAAAGGTGGAGCACTGAATAATTCAATGTGAAAATTTCCAAAAATGATTGAAGAGGCTTTTCTTTGAGTGTTTAAGGAATGGAATAATTGGAAACATCCTTACCTTGATGAAAATATCAGAATCATCCAAACTGGACTCAGGATTCGGACTGAGCATTTATGGAGGAAATTCAACAAAAAAATTATTCTTTTGTTTGGATCATTTGTTATTTAAGAAAACACTATAAACTGACGGGAGTCAATATAATCTTTCCTATAATGAGATTAAAGTTGTCTAATGGGAGTTGGATCAAATTTTATTCACTTCTTCATTATAGTGGATTTATATAGACCCATGGGAGTGGCTATGGAAAGGATGTAGGTTCTCATATTGTGACTGAACCTTGTAAATCACATGTTCCTTACTTTATTTACTATTCTTGCATTCTTGAGTATTTTATATAGGTTGATATAGAAATAAATCTTGACAGGTTTTAAAGTTTATGATTCTTAATGTTTTGAAACATAGATAAAGTGAACAACTGATTCAACCCCCCCCCCCTCTCGGTTGTTACTCAATCCTTGGAAATTTAAGAGGTATTAGAGGTAGGTTCCCTTGTTTAATAATTATCATGGAAAATATAACTTCTTTCAATAGTATAGGAATTCCAATATTGGATGACCATAATTATTATGAATGTAAAATAGGATGATTCCTTATCTCTTATCTCATGGCCTTGAATTTTTTGATGCTGCTATTATAGGATTTCCACCTATTGAGAAAGATACTCCTATGTCATTTTCTGATAATAGAAACATATAAGTTGATGGAAATTCTCGAAATTCTATTCTCATGTCCTTATCAAAATAAATTTATCATAATTTTATGGGCCTCACAACATCAAAAATCATGTGGGACAAGCTGGAAAGTGTCTTTGAAGGAAATAAAAAAGTCAAGGAGGCCAAGATACAAATCTGGCATAGTAAGTTTGAAGACATTAGAATGAGATATGATAAAACAATTGATGAATACTTTACCAGAGTTAATGAAATTTTCTGCAACATTAGAGGATTCAAAGAAGCCTTGTGGGATTCTACAATTGTGAAGAAACTTCTGACAAACATTCCTGGCAGGTTTGATTCTAAAATTTCTACCTTAAAAGATAAGAATGATTTAACTCTTGATGAATTTCATAACATTCTTGTTTCTTATGAAATGAGGAAATCTCTTGTCTTTAAGAAGAAAATGAAAGATGAAATGAATTTTGAAGCCATGATAATGATGAAAATTAATGAAGTT
Organism: Viscum album; assembly: GCA_963277665.1. Taxonomy (NCBI): domain Eukaryota; kingdom Viridiplantae; phylum Streptophyta; class Magnoliopsida; order Santalales; family Viscaceae; genus Viscum; species Viscum album. The sequence continues at coordinate 1,831,861,777 of OY728165.1, forward strand.
GATAAAGTTAATCTTTGAGAATCTGATGACAAGGAAGATGATGAGATGAATGAATAGATCATGTCTCTTATATCTAAGAACTATTGTATAGGAAGAGGAAAGTATGGAGGAAAAATTCCTCTCAAGTGTATTGAGTGTGGTGGAATCAAGCACATTTCTATGAATTTCCCTAAGAATAAGGTTACAGAATATCAATATGATTCTGATGAAAAACATCGATGGAAGAAGAGGGACAAAAATGATAAATAAGAGAATTCTTCCATCAAATTCAAGAATAAGTATTTTGAAAGGAAGAGAAAAATGTTGAGAAAGAAGGTTGAATTAGACTCAACTAGAAATGATTCTTCTAAAGAATAATGTTCACAAAAATTCAGAACCTTTATTTCAAAAGTTTAGAAGAATAAAAAGACTCCTCGGTGAGTGAAGAATGTGATGAAGAATCTTATAGAGAGTATCAGATCAGAACCAATATTCTTTCTTCTCTTGAGAAAAACAAATCTCTCAAGAAAGAAATTATAGTAATGAATAATAATCATGAAGAAGTTGCTGATGGAAGAAAAAATGTCATCAAGTAAGAGGATAAATACATTCAAGATATTCTAAGCTATAATTTTATAAATGTTGAACATGGAAATGTGATTGAATATATAATAAATAAGTTGGAAGCTAATTAAGAAGAAGTGAACAAGGTGAAATAAAAAATCCTTAAGTCTGAAAATTCCTTGAGTAATATGAAGACAACCTTCAGAAAATCTACAGAATTAAAAGCTGATACCTCTAAAAATTTTAAGAAGGATTATTACGAGAATCAATTGAAATATTCTCCTACCAAAAATAATGTTTCATTTGACTCTTCTAACATTTCATGGTGCGGAAAATGAGTTGGTAAATCATGGGTGGAGAAGGGTTGTGAGAAACCTATCAGCTCTACCAAATCTGAAATCTCACTCAAAGGGAAAGATGGTCCACATCCTTATAATTTTATGTCTGAAAGAAGTTACATACCTCAAAAAAGTTTCTATAGATAAGTATCATTCTTTAATAGAAAATAAAGATTTGAAGGCTATTATTGGTTCTAAGGATTCTATGGGCATAGAGCTTATAATTGTTGGAAAAATTTATCTCTACCTGGAATAAGGTTTGAAAAAAGTTGAAGTAATAACGAAAGAAGAATGAGTAACTTTCCCCAATCATAGAAAGTTGAAAAGTTAAATTCTCAAGATGTCCGAAACATTCTAACAAAGAATCAATATGAATTTCGGGAAGAAGTTTGTGGAAGATGTGATCATTCTAGTCATCATTCCCATAGATGTATGGCACTCCTTCCAAAACAAGTTTCTTCTGATAAGAACGAAATGAATGCTAAAAATAAGAATATTGATGAGACAGCTTTCATTATTGAGATAGCTTTGAAATCAAGAAAAAGGAAAAAACCATGGATTCTTGATAGTGGTTGTTATTCACACATGACAGGTGATATAAAAATTTTGGAACATGTTGAGATTCATGATGGAGGAGCAGTTTCTTTTGACAATGATAGTTCCTTAAGAATTAAAGGAATCATAATGATAGAGACTGAATCAGAGAAACTAAATTTTAATGAAGTATTTCTTATTGATGGGATAAAGCATAACTTACTTAGTGTAAGTCAACTTTGTGATAATAGTAAAGAAGTAATCTTCAGAAGGGATTCTTGTATCATCAAATGTGTGAAAAATTGAAAAGTCAATACAAAAGGAGAATGAACCAGTGGGAATCTCTTTAAAATTGAAGAATCCAATAACTCATGTTATTTGAGTTCTGAATATTAGAGCAGGTTTTGGTATCAAATACATGGTCATATTGGGTAGAATAACATGAACAAGATATCTAAAGTTGATGTTGTTCATAATTTTCCAGATTTGAAAAGAAGAGATGAAGTTGTGTGTATTACTTTCCAGAAAAGAAAGATGACTAAGAAAAGTCATAACAGAGTTGAGATTCAATCTAGCAAACCACACGGGCTTATTCATTCTGATCTATGTGGGCTGATGAGACATCAATCAAAAAAATGAGATTTATACTTTATCACATTAATTGATGATTTCACTCAGTTGAAAAACATAATGTTCATAAATCACAAGTAAGAGACTATTGAAATGTTTAAATTCTTTAGAAAAGATGATGAGAAAGAATTGGGGGTTTCCATAAATAAGTTGAGAACAGATAATGGTAATGAATTCATAAACAATTTTTTTGAAAATTTTCTAAGAAAGTATAGTATCAAACATCGGTATAGTTCTACCTATACTCCACAAAAAAATGGAGTAGCATAAAGAAATAATATAATGTTGGTATAAATGGGAAGAAGTATGTTAGCTGAATACAAACTTTCAAAATTCTTTTAGAGAAAAGTGGTTAGTGCTGTCATACATGTTCAAAATAAATTCTTGTTAGGAACAGAAACCAACATGACTCCTTATGAAATCTGGTATAACAAAAAACCTCTCATTGGAATACTTCAAAGTATTTGGAAGTCCATGTTTTCTTAAAGTCAAAAATACAGAATTGGGAAAGTTTGATTAGAAAGTTGAGGAAGGAACCTTCATGGATTATTCACCAAATGGGAGAAGTTAAAAATGTTGGAAAACCCATTTAAAAAGGTTGGTGGACTCAAATGATGTAATAGTAATTTAAAATCAATGTTCCTTAACAAAATTTGTTGAGAATATTGGAGATTAAACATTAGAGAAATCCAATAATAGTTAATGTTATCCAAAACAACCTCATCATGATTCAGATGTGTCATTTGGTAATGATAGTGATGTTGAGGTAGAAACCATGAGATTTACTACCTTACGAAAGCATGTAGAATCTAAAAACATTATTGGGAATCAGAAGGCTCCAGTTCAAACAAGAATCAAGTTGAGATTAGAAAACCAGACTTCACTTATCCAAAAAGTCGAACTATAATCAGTTTTAGATGCTATTCAATATAAAGAATGGGTGGATACTATGAATGAGGAGCTAGATCATATTGAGAATAATTAAACATGGGAACTTGTTCCAAGGCCAGAAAATGAAAATGTTATCAAAACCAAGTGGGTTTACATAAATAAATTTAATGAGCAGGTGGAAGTATCAATAAACAAAGAAATACTTGTTTATAAAAGATATTCACAGGTAGAAGGTGTGGATTTTGATGAAACCTTTTCCAATTTTTCAAGGATATAAAATATTCGAATGTTTCTTGTATTAGTTGTCCATCATAATTACAATGATTATCAGATGGATATAAAGTCATATTTCTTAAATGGTGAAATTGAGGAAGAATTTTACATTGAATAACCTTGTGGGTTTATACTTGATGAGGGTGAAAACAGAGTTTGTAAATTAAAGAAATTTTTATATGGTCTGAAACAAGCTCCACGTGCTTGGTATTCAAATCTTGACAATTGTTTAAGAAATATGAACTTTTCTAAATGAAAAGTTGATAGTAACATTTATATGAAAGATTTTGAATCAAGAACATTAATTATAATTTTTTATGTGGATGATATAATATTTTTTGGGGATGAAGAAAAGGTTTGTGAAGAGTTTTCTGAATATATGAAGAAGAATTTCGAAATGACAATGTTGGGGGAATTAACTTTCTTCCTTGGATTACAAGTTCAACAAAAAGAAAGATACATTTTCTTATCACAAGAAAATTATGCTAAGGAATTGTTAAAGAAGTTTGGAATGTCATAATCAAAAGAAGTTTCAACTCCTATTTCAATAAGAACATGGTTGAACAAAGATGAATCTAGAATAAGTGTAAATCAAAAAGATTTTCAGAAAATGATAGGGAGTCTTCTTTACCTTACATATTCAGGGCCTGATATTGTTTATGTTGTTAGATTATGTTCTAGGAATCAATGTAATCTGAAATAATCACATATGTTGGAATCAAAGAGGATTCTGATATATGTCAAAGGAACAACTTCATATGTGTTGTTATAAAAAAGAAACTTGAGTTAAATTTTCATGGTTACACTAATGTTGTTTGGGATGGTGATTGTAATGATATAAAATCAACTTCAAGAGGAACATTTTTCTTAGGTGAATGTTGTGTGAGTTGTAATAGAAAGAAACAAAGTTTGGTAAATTTGAGCACACCCAAATATGAATATGTTACAGATACTCAAGATTGTAATCAAATGATGTAGATGAAAGTTCAGCTAGAAGATTTCAAAGTAAAAGTTTCTAAATCATTGAAGATACTTTGTGATAATCGTAGTACAATTTATCTTTCTAATAATCCTGCCCAATACTCAAGATCAAATAAAATTGATATAAAATTTCACTTCATGAAAGATAAAGTTGCTACTGAAGATGTTTTGCTAGAATACACATCAAAAAAGTATCAGATTACTGATATCATTACAAAAGCAGTGTTGATGGAAAGGTTTGTGGAATTGAGGCTATAACCCCATGTTCATCCTCCTCTCATGTCTTCCAAAACCTCATAAGTAAAAAACACCACCTATGCATTAGATTATGTCGAAAAGAGGGGATAGTAAGAAAACACTTTGTAAAAAGAACTTTCTTAGCTTTATTTTATAAATCTGAAGTTGTGGTTATCTTATAATGGGGGAGAGAAAAAGTAAAAAGGGAGATAAAGAGAAAGATAAAAGTAAATGGGGAGTTGTGAAAAATGGGTAGTTTATCATTACATGGCTGTAAAATTTTCTTGTCTCCAATGGATAGAAATACATTAAAACATTACTTTATCTAGTAGTGTGGTGTTAGGGAACTCTTTTTTGAGAATGGAAATGTTTTGATGAAAGTCAAAAACATGAGTTGTTGAAAAATTCTGAGAGTTGGAAAAGTTGTTAACAAGGGCTTTCAACAAATCCAAAGGGGGATATTGATGAACCTTTATGGTGTTTTGTTTTTAACAATGTTTTGTATTTTTTGAAAACTAACATTTTCATTGAAGAATGTTTTTTATAAATAGAAAGATGATGTTTGTGGTTGCTGGAATATTTTCATTGTTTTTGAGAAAGAAATAAGTATCTAAGTTTGAAAGATGTTTCTTAAGTCCTTTTTGTTGCTGAAGAATCTTAAAAGAGAATGTTGTTAAAGATTTAGAACATAGAAAGTTTCTTAAACTTTCTAAATAAAATCAGACAATGCTTTGCTAATCTTAAAGTTCTCACATATCATGAAAAGTTTCGTGATAAAAGTGGTTGAAGAAATAGAGAAGAGGTTTGATGATTTTCACTGAGCAACATTCGGAGAAAATTCGGATCCAAGTTTTTGAGAAAATAGGAACCTGATTTTAGAGAAATCCAAAACCTTATTTCTATCAAAACTGGAACCTGATTTCTGAGAAAATTCAGAACTTCATTTTAGAGAAATCCGGAACCTGATTTCTAACAATATTTAGAACCTAATTTTAGAGAAATCCAGAACTTGATTTCTGACAAACCTGAAACCTGATTTTGGAGAAAACTAGAACCAAATTTCAGAGAAAACCGAAACCTGATTTCTAAACAATCTGGAACCTAATTTTTGAAAAAATTGAAACCTAGTTTCTATGAAAAACCATAAATTATTTTAAAATAAAACCCAAACCTAATTTTTGAATAATCCAGAACCTAATTTCTGTGAAAATCGGAACCAGATTTTAGAGAAAACCAGAACCTAATTTCTGAAAGAAAAAAACGGAACTTGATTTCTAAGAAAACCGAAACCTGATTTCTAAACAATTCGGAACCTTATTTCTAGGAAAAATGAAACATGATTTCAAAGAAAAATGACTGAAAATTAATTTTTTATTATAAAACACTTTTAAGGGAAAATTTAGAAACCGCATACAACCAACTCAAACTATTGGACTTCCCCAACCCAGGAAATTAGCCAACAATAAATCTTCTCTGACACAGAACCCCTCGGCAAGCAGTCCCGTGCAGAAGCACGGGCACGGAACTGATGGAGAAGTCATACCCTCTCAAGCATCCAAATCCAACGGACCTGCATCGAGAAGAATTAATGCTCTAATCCCCTTCTAGAGCAAGACCAAGTAGCATGATGAAAACAAGTAAAACAAAAATGCAAAGAAAAATAAAAGTTAACCTGTAGAGACCAAACTCACACAACCAATTCACCCACGCTCGCCAACCAAATCCACCAACTTACATTAAGTCGTTAACTAGGAATTTAATATTACAGGAGTCTGTCTCCCTAAATAGCTTCCAAGTAAAGGATGATAACTTAATTTCTTCTTCTTCCAATAATCGCTTCTCAAAAACAGACGCAAGTTGGTCCCAAGTCTGAATGTACTCCTCAACACTGATCTTCCCATGGTTCAAACACCCTACCATAATAGAGTCATGTTTTTCAATCCAAGAGTATTTCTCCTCACTAAGGAACACCTCTAGAGGCCTCCCCATAATTTTAGTCGCCTCTTCCTCAGTATCATTAAGAAATAGAACCTGTTTTATCACGTATTCTTCGGAGCTTAAAAGCATAACCAATTACTGACAATCCTTCTCTCTGGGCCTCTGATGTCTCAGAGGCTCAATATCCATCATCTTGTCACTCATTTTCTTTTCTGATCGAGTCCTCAAAGGAGGAGGTAGCGATGAATACTCATTCCTCCCTTTCCTTCTCCTAGGACCCCTAGAACTCTTCGGGCTTAGAGCCTCATCAGCGGAATGGCGGTGTACACTCGCTTTGGAAATTGTCACACTGAATTTGTCTCCCTCACCAGGAATAAAAAAATTCGAACTCAAAACATCCTCTGAAAGTCCTTTAAACATGTTACTCAAAGAAATTGATCTCAGTCCCCCTTCCTTCCCACCTCTTCTTGAAACAGTATTAACCATATCGAGTCCTGGCCTCCCCTTAATCATTTCCACACTACCCACCCATGTCCTCTTGGCCACTGAACCAAAAAGATTCACCTTCCCTTCATCGAGTGTCTAATACATTATTGATTTACCCCCCTTCCTCTGGACTTCTGCATGGAAATCCTCAAAATGGTGATCTCCACCTTCATCCTGCGTACAACGGCTGGAAGAACTCGTCAGATCCCATTTTAGCCTGCTGGACACATCCACCACCATCGAGTTAACATGGACTGCTACCACACTAGTGTCGGGAGTCTTTATACCCGCTACAATGCTACCCTATGCCTCAATTTCTGTTCTCACCTCTTCCACTAGTTACAATGATTTTCCTTTATCTCTAACCTCTTCACCCGCTGCATACAGACCCAAGCCCGATGTCTCACAAACCAGAAGAATTTTATCATTTCCACTGACTGCCATCTGGGCCATGTCATGCCCACCCCTAAGGTAATACTTCATCGATTGAGGTCCAAATCCCCTTCCCTCCAACAGAGTGCTATTTTTTGAAGCCTCTCTACCATCTCTGTCATCCATCCTAATCTTAACTTGAGGTCCCCATTGGCAGGCCTCCATCGAATGACCCGTACGCTTGCACACAGAACCGCAAATGTTGCAAATTTCCATGTCCAGCAGCGTTACAGGTCCCCGACAAAAAACATCGTATGCGTGACCCAGCCTCATGTATAAGGAACAGAAGACCGGAAAATCCTCATAAACCACTCACTACTTGACCTTGTTCTCCTCCCAAATTGTAATCCAAACATTATAAAAAGGAGGTCTAGACACGTCCATTTCTACGTAAACTCGCGGATTGACTGGGTGACAGACTGATTCTGTTAGACTATCTGACCATAAAAATATACCGACAAGATTTCCAATAATTCTTATAATTGAGGTATTTTTAAAAGGATGAGTAAGTTTCAGAAAACTAACCCATACCGTGTTGGAAGTAGGATCGTGATTCATGTGTAACTGTCACACATACAGAAAAGGTGGAGCACTGGATAATTCAAATTGAAAATTTCTCACCAATATTGAAGAATATTTTCTTTGAGTGTTTAAGTAAAGGAATAATTGAAACCATTCATACCTTCCTGAGAAGATCAAAATCTGCCAAATCGGACAGAGGATTCTAACTGAGAATTTCATGAGAAGATTCAACAATGTTTTTATTCTTTTGTTTGGCTAATTTTTTATATAAGAAAACAATGTAAACTGATGGGAGTCAGTATAATCTTTATTATCATGAGATAGATGGTGTCTAATGGTAGTTGGCACAAATTGTATTCACTTATTAATTATAGCTGATTTCCATAGACCCACGGGAGTGGCTATGGAAAGGATCTAGGTTATCACATTGAGGTCGAACCTTGTAAATCGTGTGTACCTTACATGATTTACTATTATTTCATGCTTAAGTATTTCATAATTTTTTATAAGTAAATAAATCTTAATAGGATTCAAGGGTTAAGTTTCTTAAAGTTTTGAAACTTAGATAAAGTGAACAACTGATTCACCCCCCCCCCCCCCCCTCAGTTGTTACTCGATCCTTGGAACTTCAACAAGGCTATGATCTCCAATAATTATGATGCCACATTTTTATGTTATAACCATAGAAACCCCAACCCTAGTAGCCTATAACTAGTTTCTACTTTATTATATTGGTATAAAGTATATAGACACACATCCTGAAGGACTGTATACTCTAGTAGTATTCAAAATCAATACACATACATGAAATTCACATTACAATATAAATCATAAAATAAACAAAGAATTGTATATTATAAATCATTTATTACATTTAGTGTATCCCTTCATATCAAATTCAATACACTTCATCGTATCCAGGGGAAAATAAAACATAAGAAATGGGCGAGCTCAGATGCCCGTTAAGGGTAAGCATATAGTTGAAAAAATGAATAAATAATGAATAATCAATAGGGAAGGGTGAATAACTAAAACACGGTAAATTTAATCAATATCTTGAGAAAATATGGTAGTAATAAATGAATAAAAAATAATTCCATGTAAATAATCGTATGAGAATGAAATATAACCATGGATATTCTAACTAATTAAATAATAACATGGAATATCAATGACTAAATTAATAATTATGGAATTCATAATGACAGAAATCTAAAACATACCATTGAGGACTTATCTCGTGACATATAATACTTTCGATGCCTTGTTCCCAGAAATCAAAATAAATGTGAAGCCCTCATCCAAAAACTAATTTAGTTTGTCTCATGAGACCTACTAATGCATCAAGGGGATATAGTTGGTCTTTCCCATCATATACAATGTCTGATTCATTACTCAGATGAAATGGTTTAAACAAAATAAATATAAAAAATATTATCAAAAAACTATCATATGAAATGTTAATACTTTCCCTAATTAATAAACATATTCATAAACCAACCAACATAATATGGTTAATGGGAATAAAATTTCAAATCATCTGTCAAACTAATCATAAACCATTCAAAAAAATAATAAGGATGATATAAATACAACATATCCAAAATGGAACAAAGTTTAATAATGTTTTGATGTCTCTAATGAGTAGAAAATCCATAAAATGATCTTTAAAAATATTTTTTGGGGAAAATAGCCTTTTCACATTGAAAATATTTGGAAAACTAAAAGTTAACAGATATTTTGAAAACTATTTTATTTGAAAATAACACTTTAAAATGTGGAAATTGGATTTTAAATATTAATTGGTCATGATAGTGGAATATTTTATTCATGTAAAACAAGTTAAAACAAATAATCCTTTCACATTTTTTATGAATTACAAATGGGTAGTTTTATTAAGAGGACAAGAATATTCTTTTAAAAAAATCAAAAAGTAAAAAATGTTTAAAAATATAATTAATATATCATTATTATAATGTTAAAAACATTTTTAAGACAATTTTAGAGAACATTTTTTTAATGAAAAGATATTTTTGACCTAAGATAGAAATAAATTTAAAATTTCTTAAAAATATTTTCTTAATAATTTTAAGTACCAAGGAGAGAAAAAATGGTTCTATTACTTCAAAATTTTCAATAATTACCACAATAAAATAAAAATAATTATTTTATGACAGAAATATCAAATATTTATTTGATGGGATACTTAAACAAAAACAATCATGAATAATGATGAGATTTTTGAATAAACCATTATCGCTTTGGTAGATTTGTATTATAAGCCCCATTATATAAAAAATGTTAAATGAAATATTAAATTATATGAAGATAATTTAATTCATGATATAACATTAAAAGGGTTGGCATATACACCATACAAAAGAAATAACTATTGAATATGGTGTATGTATCACTAAAGTAAAAGTGAGGCGAGAAACACTTGATTTGAGTATGACTCATCATATACATTATTGATCATCCTTAATAATAAAATTATGTTAATTATATATTTCTTAATAACCATTTTAATGTTTATTATTCCATTTATTTAACTTATTTCCATGTTATATGGGATTACATAAAATGGTATGTTTAAGTCGGATGTTTTGGTGATATTTGGCTTATGTGTCAAAAAAGACTTTGGTAAGATGACTATGGTCAAAGGTTTCATTATCTAAAAAACTAAATAATAACAATAATTAAATAATTATAATGTTTATACATCATTTATACTTTTATTACCAATCATGAATTATGTTTTTTTAGAAATTTTATGATCATGGAGACAGTAAGTTGTACATACTCATGATTAATTTTTGCATTTTCCATGATAGTTATGTAAAGAATGTAAGTAATATTTTATCATCACATACTTATAATAATAATTTATATATAATATTTTATATTTAAATATACTTATATACATCATCCATGTTTTTTGGTGATGAAAAGAGAGTAATGTCGCTTCGTGGTGTCTATAGTCCACACGTAAACGAATGATGTTATCATTTTTTAGTGGAAGGTATAAAATGATATATTTTCTCCTTGAAGAATGATAAATAGGTCATTAACATAATAATTATGTAATTTATATCACATATATTTATTAAAACTATCATTATTACCTTCCTTGTAAAGATTTAGTGAAAAATGAATCACATAATTTCGTGAGACGGTAATCCGCCGTACACACAAGCGACGCTATTGTATCACATACAGAACAGGAATTTAAAAAGTATAATGAATCTAGATGTATAATTATATTTCCAATATCTTACATAAACTTTATTTTTATCATCATAGCCATTCTTGAGAGGTGGTAATGGAAAAACGAATGACATCGGTTTACAAGGTGGTTGTCTTCCGTACACATGAATGATCATTTCATAACCCATTTGATGTAAGTGTTGATAGTTGAATTAAATTACAATAATATAAAAATATATAAATATATCTATTATATTGAAGATATTATATCATAATGGTTTGATAATAATTTAAGGAGTTTTTGGAATAAATACAATAAAAACAATTGTGGAATAACGTTACCTCTTCTTCGTGTATCCTCCATATGTTTGCACAAAAATACTTCCATGTTTGGATTTGTAAAAAAAATAAGGCTTCTAGGAATATATGAGGGATATTGGGAGGCTAATTTTTTAGTTAATATCCAAACAAAAAGGTTTTTAAGGTGTGATTAATAGAGGATAGGGTGCCCTTTTATAAGTGACGTGAGTGGCACACCTGTGATTTTTGAAAAGAAAAAGGTGTAACCATGTTTTTCACATTTAAAAAGGGTCCCAAATATAAATTTTAAGATAAATATATGTGATAATTTATAAATATGTCCAAAATATATATTTTTTAAAGGTTTTTATGTCATTTTAACCCTTATCTATTTAGATTAACTGCCCGTAAATTAGTTTTTACCATAACTGTGGTAAATAATTGTTACTGTATTTATTATGAATTAGGGTAGATAATTATGATGAACATATTAGATAATATAAATTATTATTATTCCAAATATTTAATTCATTTTTAAGATTTTCGTTCATATAAGTTTAAAATTTTCATTTAAAATTAATCACACAAACGAGATGAGAAAGCATGTTTTGAAGGAGAAAATGTTCAAAAGATTACAAGGTTGTTGTATGAAAATTAAATACTGTAATGATTCCAATTACCTAAATTTTATTAATATATATATATATAATTAAACTAATGTTACTTTAAGACCAATTTAATATATAATTTCCCTTTATGAATAATTTAAACAAAAAATTCAGTTTTCATTTCAAATTATATATTTTTAACTATTCATAAAAAATGAAACATTTGAGAAAAATTAAAAAATCACCCAAAATTAATTTTGAAATATATATCTAAAAATTGATACTTTTTCAAATAATTTCTCTAATTTTTTTAAATATTAATTATATTTTGTGTGTGTAAAGTGAGACTAAACGACCTTTTATAAAAATATAGTTTTTAAGAAAATATTTCTTTTTATTTCAAGTGGTTATAATTTTATCTCTAATAAATAGATATTAATTTTATTAATATTATAAATCTGTAAATAATATATTTTTAAAAATTTATATTACATTATTCATATTCATGAATTTAAAGGATAGGTAATATTAGTAATGTTTAAATGATAATATTTTCCTAGTTTATCGTGTTTCATTCATACCCAGTGTTGTCTCTATCACAAGTTATCGATGATATTGAATTTATTTCAAATATATATATATATATATATATCATAATGTTTTGAGATTTTATATTCCCCTCAATTATTGGTGTTTAGTTTCATATACACTATCAAACATTATTTTCATATTTTAAAATCATGGGGTGTTATATTTTACCCTGTAAATAAATTATGTCCTTGAAATTTAATCTTGATCTCATAAATAATGGGGTTTTCATTTGAAAATACCCTAAATGTAATCATAAATCATGATAATGTTCAATAAAACATCCTATTGATAAGATATAGGGGAAATAAAAAGGACATATTGAAAACACATAATTATGTTACTATGTAAGATAACATTAGTAGAAAGTGAAGGTATCAATATAGAAGAAAACACTAACACCCAAGGATTAATAAAGAGTGATAGAGATCATTGATTTGAAGAATGTGGGTGATCTAAAGAAGTTTAGTGATCATAAAACTATATATATGTGATGAGCTATGGGACCATTTGATTCATCAGATATGATGGTAATAGGATAAAATTTCTGTTTGAAGACCAATTTCCTAAAGATGATGTTTCTTTTTACTATCTATGAATATAAGAAAATATGCTTACATGATATGTGTCTATTTAATTAGCACAATATTTTACTTGGGTTATGCTTTGATCAATTTCCAATTCATCACTTACTCTGTTAAATGAGTATCTAAATATGGAATTTTTTATGTAAGAAGCGATAAAATTCACTTTTAATGGATCTTAAGATCCAAAATAGAATGATGATTCAATAATTTGATCTCTAGTTACTATTAAAAAAATGGTTAGTACAATTTTTTCGATATAAATAAATTTTCATTTGGTGAAGTAATACTTTAATCTCTAAAACCATGTCCAATGATTAACTTAATCCATTTCACAAATGGATATCCTTATGACCCTTTGAAATGATTAAGATCCCAAACATTATAAATGAAATAAAAAAAATTCCAAATTGAATGTATCATTAATCCACTAAACATTATGAATTGTCTCTTAGTCATCACATACCAAACATGTTAATACCTTCATCTTGTATTATCTTGAAACATGTTAATAACATGAATTACCATAACACCTTATTTAAATCATAAATTCTACCTTATTCATTAAATGAAACACAAATTATTAGATATATTCATTAAATCCAATAATGTTATCAACTCCATCAATGATAGCATAAACCAATTTTTCAACAAATTATTAATTAGTACTAAGGTAGTCAGCACTATATAATTTACATTAGCTATATCAATAATTTCATTATCCCAACAACATTATATTAAAATAAAAAACATATTAATATTTATTTATCCATCAATAATGTTTTTTCATAGAAGTCCAACTTCCCACTAAATCATTTGTCTTTTTCATCATTATCTTTCAACATATTCTTTCAAATCCTTGTCGAAAATGTACTATATTATAATCGGTGTACATTTCATTATTCTTATAACTAGTATACCTTAGGTAAAATAATCCAAAAATATAATTCATGATTCCAAACACAAGAAAATCAATCATTCCACTTCATTTGTGGTGATATCATAATCTTGGCCATTATCAAAAAGATTATTTTGAGGTATATTGCTTTAACGCCTAGGGAATTCATTTATATGTTTCCCCATCACCATATAGTTGAATAATTGATCATTGGTACACTTTTAATTTTCCAAGGAATCATGAGAATGGTGGCCTTTATCTCCATAATTGTAGTGGACTCTAGATCCCTTTAATTACGTTGTAGGATGTTTCTTTCCACAATTATCACATGTGGGAAAATCATTATTTCTCTTATTCCAATTTTCAATCCTTTCCTCTATCATTCTATTCTTCTCAGGGTGAGTTTTAAAGATATTATACATAGATTATTATTTCTCTATCTTGCTGGGACATGGTCTAATGTCCTCATATGATGATAATGTTTTGTAGACAAAAACCTTTTGAAATATTGGATGAATCTAATTAAAGAAATGATCATTATTAATCTTTGTATTATATATATATATATATATTGAATTGGTTCCCATTCATTCTATTAGGAACAATTTCTAAATGATATAATACACTATATTAGATCATATCCTTTTGAAAAAAATGTTTAATCCCAACACTAGTGAAATACATAACATAAATTGAAAAAAAGTATAGGTAATCTTATAATGATAAAAATGATTTATTTGGGGATATATCTATTTTCAAATCCTTTATTATGGACTGTAAATAAATTTTTGATTTAACCCATGCCTATCCCTTAGGAGTGTAAAACTAGGTGTACAGTAAGTCCTGTTTTCATGAACCTTGTGACGATCAGGTCAATATCAATGTGCTCATTTGGGAGTTATTACCCCTAAGTAAATCTTTAACTGAACCAAGTCTACTTATAGTATCCAGACAGAGATTTATTTTTGAGTAAAAATCATATAATCTCTTAAATACCAAAACATTACGATGTTATTTTATATATATTCTCAAATTATATCATAGTTTTATGTTATATAATCTTTGGTTTCATAAATCTATTTCCCAATGGGTCTACTAAACATCCCCTGATACAAACTATAACGACCCCAACTCCAGTAACCTAGAGTGAGTGTCTACATTATTACATTGGAAAAATATACAAGGGATCACATCCCAAATTATTGGATAGTTTAGTATTCTCATTAAACTATATACATACATGAAATTCACATAACATTTTAAAAAATAAAATACTCAAAAATTCTATTTGAAAATTCCATTATTCCCCATAGTTTATCCAAGTATATAAAACACAAAACACTTCCTCAAATTTTATGGGAAATAAAACATAAGATAGTTCTAAGAATTAATGATCAACAAGGGTAAGAATACAATAATAGTTATGTATAAATAATGAATATTTAATATAATATGGTAAATAACTA
The DNA here is from genome assembly GCA_963277665.1 of Viscum album. Lineage (NCBI taxonomy): Eukaryota > Viridiplantae > Streptophyta > Magnoliopsida > Santalales > Viscaceae > Viscum > Viscum album. The sequence goes on from OY728165.1 coordinate 1,831,877,233, forward strand.
AAGAACATTCCATTTAATTAGTAAATTGAGAGTAATAGGGAAGGAATAAATCATGATCAAAAAATTCCATGTAAATAATCACATGAGCTTGAAACTTAACTATGAATATTCAAACTAATCCAATAATCACATGGAATATCAATAACAAAATTTATAATGATGGAAGTAATAATGTTGTAAATCTAAAACATTCCATCAAGGACTTGTTCAAAGACATCTATTACCATTTAGGACTTCTTCCAATACATCTATATAAAAGGGTAAGGCCTCGTCCAAAATCTAGTCTAATATGTCTCATAAGACCTTCTGATTAATTGATAGGTTGTAATAGGTCCCTACCATAAATTAAAAAGTCCAACCAATTCCTTGAATAAAAGGGGTGAAACATAATAAACATAAACATTAATATTGAAAAACTAGCACATGAAATGTTTATACCTTACCCAATCAACAAACATAATTATTAACCATTTAGATTTATATGGTGAACGGTAATAAAATTACAAATCCATGGTGAAATTGATCAAAAATAATCCAAATAAATAAAAAAGGATGATATAAATATAACACATACCCCATATATCATCAGTTCAATATATGTTTGTTGTCATTGATTAATATAAATACCATAAAAATCATTTAATTTTTTTGAGGAAAATAACCTTTTCAATTTGAAAATAAATTTAAAACTAAAGGTTCCAAAAATATTTTAATAATTATTATATTTAAAAATAACATTTTATGAATTTTATAATAAGAATTAAAACATTTATTGGTCATGACGGGGGGAAATTATGTTCATGCCTTACATTTTGAAATAAAGATTCATTTCAAATTTTCTATAAAAGCCAAATGATTATTATTTTGAAACTGACATGAAGATTCTCGTAAAAATATTTTTTTTTAAGTTAAAGTAGTAAATAATTTATTTAATAAATTATTTTGAAATGGTTGAAAACATTTTTAAATAAATTTTTATAAAACATTGGTTTCGATGAAAAATTATTTATGGCTGAAGAGGGAAATAAAGTCGGATTTTCATAAAACAAATCTTAATTATTTTAATTAACAAATAAGTGAAAAATATAACTATTTCATGAAAAAATTCATGAGTAACTATAGGTGAATAATATAGATTGATTTTAAGATAGATATAGAAAAAAATTCCCCTAAGGTTGACTTAAACAAAAAACAATCTCAAATAATGACGAGATTGTTAAATAAACCCTTAATAATTTGGTATCTTATGTATCGTAATCCCCATGAAATAAATTACTTAAAATGAATCATTAAATTTTGTTAATATAAATTAAATAATTGTATCTAATATATAATGGTATTTATATAAACCATACAAAAGAAATAATAGGTGAATATGGAATATGGTTCGTGGAAGTAAAAGTAATAAGTGAAACCCTTACCTTGAGTCTGACTCATCTCGTGTATTATTTATATCCATAAATAATATAATTATGTTAATTATTTTATTTATTAAGATCCATTTAATGTCTATTATTAATTTTATTTAATTTATAACCATGTTATATAGGATTTCTTAATTAATTATTTTAATCTCATATGTTTCAACAATATTTAGATTTTGTGTCAAAAATTACATTCGTATGTCAACTAGGGTAAAAGTTTTCATTAATTTATAATATAAAAATAACTATAATGAAATAATTATCATATTTATACATAAATTATACTTTTTAAATAAATCATTAATATTTTTTTTAATAAATGAAGAATGGTTTGATCATGGAGATGATAGGTTGTACCTACGCATGAGTAACGTTTCCATTTTTAAATGATCATTATAGAAAGAAGGGAAGTAATATTATATATTTCCAAAATGATAATAAAATAATTTATTATTTATTATTTATTTAAATATTCATAGATATATATATATCATTTATGTTGTGTGGTGATGAAAATAGAGTCACATCTCTTGGTGTGGAAGTAGTCCACACGTACACGAATGACGTTATCTTTTTCAGTGTAAGAAGTAATAAGATATATATTATGTTATCAGAATGATAAATATTTCATTAATATCATAATTATTTAATTTATATCACATGTATAAATTAAATGTATCTTTATTACCATCCATGTAAAGAGTTAGCGAAAAATGAATCGCATCTCATCACGAGGCATTAGTCCACCATACACATTAGCAATGTTATCATATCCTGTAAATAATGGAAAGTAAAAAAATGTATATATGATATAATGAATTCATATGAGTAATTATTTTGTAAATATGATATATATACTTTAGATCTATCATCATACCCAACCATGAGTGGTGGTAATGTAAAAATGGATGACATCGGTTCATGAGGCGGTAGTCCTCCTTACACACAAATGATGATTTCAAAACCCATTTGATGTAAGTGGGGATTGTTATAGTTCATGAATATAAAATAAAAATATCAAAGTATATTATAAGATACTGTGTGTATTATATCCACATGGTTTAATAGGATTTTAAATATTTTTAGGAAGAAATAAAACAATAACTCTCATTGAAGAATCTAACCTCTTGTTTATGTAACCTCCTTAGGTTTGCACCAACAACCTTCCAAGGTTGGAATTATAAAAAAAATCAAGGATTAAAAGATAATAGGAGGGAAGTTTTGAATTTATTTGTTTATTTATCAGATGAAACAAAATGGATTCATGGTTTGAAAAAAATAGGAGAGTGGGTTCCCCTTTATAAGTGAGGTGAGTGGTGCACTTGTAATATGTGAAAAGAAAAAGGTATACCCACATTTTTCACATTACAAAATGGTAAAAAATGTAGTATTCACGATAAATAGACATGATAAGTCAAAATATTGACATAAAATATATTTTATATAATAATTTAGGTCATTTTAACCCATTACCTTTTTGTTTAACCCCTGGTAATTAAGTTTTTATTTTAACCACGGTAAATAATTTTCACTATTTTTATTATTTATTAATGTCCAAAATTAAGATAACCTTATTAAATAATATAAATTATTATTATTCCAAATATATAATCAATTTTTTTAAATTCAATCCATATATTTATAAAAAAAATATAATTTAAAATTAATCCTATAGACACGATGAGAAAGTGGGGTTTCAAAGAGAAAATGTTCAAAAGCTTATAATGTTTTTATATTAAAATAAAATTTGAAAATGATTCCAATGACCTAAATTTGATTAATATATATATAATTGAACAAATTTTATGTTAAAACTAATTTAATATATAATTAAACTTTCTAAATAATATAATCAAAATGGCAGTTTTCAATAAAAATTAAGTATTTTCACTATTCATCAAAAAATGAAATTTTTCAGAATAATACCAAAAACTCACCCTAAGATAATTTGAAATGTATATTTCAAGAATTAATCTTATTTTATCAAATAAAATTTCTAATATTTGTAAAAATTAATTATAAGTTATGTGAGAAAATCATGACTAAACCTTCTTTATAGGGAAATACGGTTTTTTAGAAAACATTTCTATTTCTTTCAAATGGTTGTAATTTTACCTCTAATAAATAGATATAATTTTAATTATTTTATAAATGTGTAAACCATATAAGTTTCATAATTTATTAGGTATTATTCAAACCCTTTAATTTAATTTCTAGGTTATAATGTGGATGTTGAAATTTTGATATTTTAATAGACTATCGTGTTTTATTCAAACCAAGTGTTATGTGCATTTAATGATATCAAAGAGATTGAAATTTATTAAAATTTGATATATAGAAAAGTCTCTGGATGATATATTCCATTCTAAATTTTTTTTTATTTCATACTTTCTATCTAATATGATGTTCATATTTTAAAATGTAAAAGTGTTTTAATGAATCTTGAGTGATGACTACTACTTTGACTCTCCTATCATTAATGCATCAACATATGATATCATTCTAGATTATATGATCTATGTTTTCTGGGTATGAAAATTTTATGATGTGAAAATTAACATGATTTTTTTATACCATTGTGATTATTTGTTTCTCTTATGATTGATGTGTCCCATGTTTACCCTTACTGAGCATCTGAACTAATAATTTATTTTGTTTTCCTTCCTTAAGGAATGATGGATGTTTATAATTATGATATGTATATAAGGGTACTAGAATGAAGATATTATGGAAGATTATGATGATATATTAATAAATAAGTTTATTATGTATCTATTTTTCAATTTCAGTAAACCTTTATAATGCTTGAGAAAGTATAATTGTGTTATGTAATTAGTAATCATTTAGAATGATGTAATATTTATATTTTTTATTATTCATTCTATATAGTTCGTGTTAGTGGATATTTTGGTTATTTTTTGAGATTAGGATTATAAAAAATTAGTGAGAAACCATAGGATATTTCTATTTAAAGGATAATATCCTCTATTTTTCTAAAGAATTGTGTGTGGTTTTACTAGAAAATACATCCCTACCAAGATACTATCACCTGTATGAAGTTGTGGCACAAATGTACCTATGGGTAACAACTCTAAAAATAGTGGATTGAGTATTAACTTAGTAATCATAGGGGGATAATGAGTACACCTAATACAACACGCCAAGATACATATTCCTAGGATAAATTCATGGGTTAATTCAAATTCTCATTATGAATGATTTTCATAAAAAAGGAATATAAACTATGTTAAAATATGATAATATATAATGATAGAAGAAAGCATATATTCATAGTTTAAATGAATGGTTCCTAATTTATGATATCTAGTGAATTATTTTCATGGTTATATGATTTCTTATAGAGAATGTTGATGTTCGAAATTAAAATTATAGTTTTTGGGGTTTAGTCATTGGATATAACTAGAAAGTTTATTATGAATTTTTTTCTTAAAAACTTCTTTCCTATAAATATTTAAACAATGATAGAAATGGAATTTCATAGTTTTAAATTAATGGAAGATGAATTTACTGGTACCTATGAAGAAATTTTAAAAATCATTCCTAGTATGCTTTTGGTTTTATCATAAACCCCATGAGAACAAATGATAAATTATTTATTGGAATGAAATGAATTCTTTGACAGCTTTTATCCATTAGAGATTATGCTAACTATAAATAAATCATTCAATGATATATAGAGGAATATGTTTAGAGTTGGAAGTCAAATTATTCTTCTATTTTCGTGTTAGGAAGAAAAAAAAATTGAGCTTCATTGAAAATTGAATACTAAATCTAATGGAGGAATGAAATTCCAAAAAACTACAAACCAAAAAAGTAGGAAAATCACATAGGGAATTTTCTAAAAAGAATTGGGAAATGGAACAATTATGTATTGGCTGTCTATCAATCATGTTGATGTGGGAAGAAAATGTTGTCAAATTTTATAGAGGTGAAGAAGGATTCAATTAATTATATTCATTATATAAGATGCATGGTGATTAGAAATTATGATAATCAAATCCCTAATCCAAGAGCTGCAGAGGATGGTAGGCCTAAATCCATCATAAGAAAATAGATAAAGTGAAGGCCTTTTCTATCACAATTGTAGTGGTAAAGGAGAACGATGTGGTGAAAGTTACACTAACTATCCACTTTAGTAACGAATATATGTTTTTGGATTTTGTATTAACCTTGTATTTTATATCTAAATAAATTTCTATGGGTATCACATCACTATATCAACAATTAGAATTTGGTATAGTATTAAAAACTCTTAATTTTATGATAATCACATATAATGTCTATGTATCCTCTCTAATATATGTGTGTCATAATGTCCTTCTTGTGCATCTTGTGATTGTCCATCTTATTTAATTTATTGTATTTATTTGTGCATCATGTCTATCTATAAATAGTTCATATTAGTTTACATGGATGGGATGTCATGTAATATATTATGAATGGAAGCATGACCATCATTTTGTGAAATTTAGAATATGAACATCCAATGGATGTCACTTCTATAAGATGAGTCATACTTCTTAATCAAGAGGATTATTTTTCATAAATGGTTCAGTGTAACGACCCCCTCCCCACAAAGTGTACCCCTCCTAGGATGACAATGGGAGAAGAGAGATAATGGCCCCCAGAGTCCCGCCTTCAATAGGCCCCAAGTGGGATACTAGCACTGAGGGTATAATAAACACACATATGTGAGGTATTACCCTATAAGAGAATATAAGAAAACAAGAGAGCTAAGATAGACACCAACTAACTCCTGCTCAGACTACAATATAAAAGAAACAAAAGTACATAAATGTAATGTCATGCAAGAACTACTATAATAGAAAAAGAAAACTATAAGTACCAAAAGAAAGATAAAGACGGCAGCAACCACGAAGCCCAAATAGCTCCTCCAACTCACAAGATTGTAGTAACTAGCCTGATCTCTAACCTATTCAAGCTAACCTGAAAAATAGTCACTACACCAAAATTCATGTTTAGCGGAGGTTTTTTTCATTTAGCGGTGATTTAAACCACCACTAAATCATTCTATGACGGTTTTGAAAAATCACTGCTAAATCGTATGTTGGCAATCAAATAGCAGCGATTTTTCAAAACCTTCGTAGAACGATTTAGCAGCGGTTTTTTGCGGCAGTTTTTTATTTATACATTTTTTTAATATTTTTTAATTTTTTAATTTATTATATATTTATTTATTTTATTTATTTTATTTATTTTAATTTTGTTAATTTAATTTATTTATTTTAATTTTGTTATTTTAATTTATTTATTTCAATTTTTTTAATTTAATTTATTTATTTATTATTTTATTTTTGAAATTATTTATTTATATTTATTTATTTATTTATTTATTTATTTATTATTTATTATTATTTATTTATTAATATATTTATTTATTTATTTATTTACTATTTATTATTATTTCTTTCTTTCTTCCTTTTTTATTTTATTTTATTTTTTGTAATTTTAATATTTATTTATTTATATATTATTTATTTTAATTTTTAATATTTATGTATTTATATATTTTTTTTTTTATTTTTTTTTATTTTTGTAATTTTATTATTTATTTATTGTTATTTTATTATTTTATTATTTTATTATTTTATTATTTTATTATTTTATTATTTTATTATTTTGTTTGTTTGTTTATTTATTTACTACATATTATTTTTTACTTGTTAATTTTTTATTTATTTAATTTTATTTTCGTAATTTGAATATTTATTTATTAATTTGTTATTTATTTTATTTTATTTTATTTTATTTTATTTTCATAATTTTTTATTTAATTATTTTTATTTTATTTGTTGTTATTTTATTATTTTATTATTTTATTATTTTATTATTTTATTATTTTATTATTTTATTATTTTTATTATTTATTTATTATTATTCTTTATTACATACTATTTATTATTTATTACGATGCACATGCACATGCACAGATATGTACCATATATAGAAATTCTACAACGGTTGAGATTTGAACCCCTAACAGCTTGCATATTCTCCAAAGACTTTACCACTCCAGCTGGCTCTTCATGTGGTGAATAAACATAATTTAATATACTTATATGTATTAATTAAAAAAACAAATAATACATAACTAATAGATATAAACTCAATAATGATTAATCAATAATGAGTAAACAATAATCAACAATCAATAATCAATAATTACTAATTACTAATTAATAATTGATAATTACTAATTGATTATTAATTATTAATTATTAATTATTAATATTAAATAATTACAAATTACAAATTTCTATTTCAAAATTACAAAATAAAAAATAAAAATCAATTAATATATTATTAATTATTAATAAATAATTAAATGCACGATATGGAAATAAATGGTAAACAATAAATAGTAAATAATAAATAATAATAATTAATAATAAAAAGAAAATAAAAAATAATAAAAAATAAATAATAATAATAAATAGTAAATAAATAAATAACAACTCAATAAATAACTAATAAATAAATAGTCAATAAATAATCAATAATAAATAAATATATAATAACAAATAAATAAAATAAATAAATAACAAATAAATAAATAATAATAAATAAATAATAATAATAAATAATAATAAATAAATAATAATAACAAAAAATAAACTAATAAAATAATAAACTAATAAAATAATAAATTAATAATTAATAATTAATAAATAATAAATAATAACTAGCAACCAATAAACAATAAATAATAAATAATAAATAATAACTAGTAACTAGTAACTAGTAACTAGTAACTAGTACATAATAAATAATAAATAATGAATAGTAAATAATAAATATTAAATATTAAATAAATTATAATAAATAAAATATAATAAATAATTAAATAATAAATAAGAAATAGTTATTAAATAAAAAAATAAATTATAATAATAAATAAATAAATTATGAAATTACAATAATAAAATAATAAAATAATGAAATTAAGATAATAAAATAACAAAATAATAAATAATAAATAATAAATAATAAATAATAAATAATAAATAATACATGATACATGATACATGATACATAATACATAATAAATAATGAATAATAAATAATAAATAATAAATTATAAATAACAAACAATAAATAATAACAAATAAATAATAAATAATAATAAATAACAATAAGTAAATAAATAAATATCATCTCAATAAATAACTAATAAATAATAAATAATAATAATAAACAAATAATCAATAATCAATAATCAATACATGATATGGAAATAAATAGTAAATAAAAAGTAGTAAAAAATAAATATCAATAAATAAATAATAATAAATAAATAATAAATACATGATATGGAAATAAATGGTAAATAAAAATTATTAAAAATAAATAATAACAATAATAATAAATAGTAAATAATAATAAATAATAAATAATAAAAATAAATAAATAAATAAATAACAACTCAATAAATAACTAATAAATAAATAACAAATAAATAATAAATAATAATAAATAACTGTAATAAAAAATAATAATAAATAAATAAATAAATAATCATAAATAAATAATAAAAAATATATAATAAAAAATTAATAATAAAAAATATATAATAAAATATAATGATAAAAAATAAATAAACAAATAATTAACAAGTAATAAATAAATAAAATCATAAAGTCATAAAATAATAAAATAAAAATAAATAAAAAATAAATAATAACTAATAACTAATAAATTGTATATAATAAATAATAAATAAATAAGTGATAAATTATAATAATAAATAAATAATTTATAAAATTATGAAAATAAACTAATAAAATTATAAAATTATGAATTTAAAATTATAAATTCACAAAATAATAAATAATAAATAATAAATGGTAATTAATAAATAATAAATAATAAACAATAAATAATAAATAACTAATAATAAATAAGTAATAATTAATTAGTAATAATTAATTGATAATTGATAATTGATAATTAATAATTAATAATTAATAATTAATAATTAATAATAAGTAAATAATAATAATAATAATAATAATAATAATAATAATAAATAGTAATAAATAAATAATAAATAATAAATAATAAATAATAAATAATAATAAATAAATCAATAAATATTAAATATTAAATATTTAATATTGAATAATAATTGAATAAATAATTAATAATAACTAGTAAATAATAAATAATAAATAAAACTACAATATGAAAAATGATAATGTTTCAAAACCATAATATCAATATGAATGTAAGCCCTGAGAATAAATTGAGTCCCCACCAAAAAAGGAAAAAGGATCCCTTATACGAGGATAAAAATCCATGCCAAGTTAAAAAAAATTGGTGTACCTTAAAACAAATAAAAATGATAAGAAACTTTGAATACCCAAAAACGCCTAAAAACCTTGAAATGGCCATAACTTCCAATCCGAGAGTCTGTTTCAGATCCAAAACCAGTCAAATCAAAGCTCAAGAAATTAGATCTGATATGATATATGGTATAGGCTGAACGGACACTTGAATATGATGTTATAGCCATATTAATTTTATGAAATTGCGGTTGGTGATAAAAAAAACTCATTTTTTGGAGGCCTTTTGGGTTTTTCTGGGGATGAAAAATAGGAAAAAATTCTTTGTCCTCAGTTTGAGACCATCTATGTTATATATCTCGTTGCAGGCTTTGATTTGATATGTTGTAGAACCCAAATGGACACCCGGATCAAATGTTATGGCAGTTTGAAGTTCAAGTTCGATTTCATACTTCTTTTTAACAATAATATATTTTATTCCTTTGATTATCACATGATTTAAATCACATGTGGTTTTAGATCATTTCATAATTTTTTATTTGACTGGTTGTGGAGATAAAACATATTCCCCGATTAAACGTTAAGGTTGTTTGATACTAAAGTCTTCTTTTTAGTTTTTTGTAGATTTTTTTAAGTTTCGTGTTATTATTAACTTATTATTTAAAATATTTATTAATTAACACATTATAATAAATTAAAATTATAAATAATAAACTATATATGAGAGTGAATAATTAATAATAAATAATTATTAAAGATATTTTTTTTATTTTTTCCCTTCTATTTCGTAGCGGTTTTAAAAAACCTGCTGCTAAATTTTATTCCAAAAAACATTTAGTGGTGGTTTTGAAAACTATGGTGAAAAAACTATCGCTAAATCACTGTTTTACTTTAGTGATTTTATATATATATTGGGTGAGTATAACAGTATGCTCAGTAGGATCCTCCTCGAAGCCTCTTGTCCAAAAGTAATGAAAGCATGATAAAACATAGTGAACAACAAGTGAAACTATCTCATCACCAAAATAGGTATTCTAAGTTTCTAGCCTCACCATGGAAACTCTCACCATGTATCACACACAAGAATATATATTGTAATGATGAATATCAATGGTACCCAGCAACCAATTCCCCACTAGTTTTCCGCTTTACCCCAACGTCGCACGTCCTAAGCATCTCTGTCCAAAAAGGGTACCCCAATACACCTGGGCAAACCACCAAAACATGACCCTCATGAACCTCATGAAACTCACTACCACATCCATATAACAAGAAGTAACCATGTAGTTTCTAGGAGCCACCACTACCCGCATAACATGTATCAAACACCGAGTATTATATCTCAAGCCATTACATGTCATATACAATGTAAGGATCCTCAATCCATCACAGCCTATACAGGTTATACATATAGTATCCATTAAGAAAATATATCTAGAATATATCTGTGTGAAATTAGCACATGCCATTACTGCCCTCTAAACACATATATAGGGAAAACTAACAGTCATGCATACCAACACAAGTAACTATAAAGAGAAAAGAGTGCGGCCAAAAGGAGTAGTCATCCTTCCATCCTCCCAGCGGGATGTTGGGGAAAACACCCCCCCCCCCCTGAATCATAATCCCTATGGTGTTAGTTTACCTAACCCACAAGGTGGATTATTGTATAGAACCATAAAAATTACATGGTTTAATATTGCTCACAATGACACTATGGGAATAACCTAGTCTCAGACTCAACTGCAGCTAACTTCTCTCAGCCTCTCGACTACCACTACTATAACTAGATATCCTATAATCACACAACCATTTAAATATATACTTTATGTTATGTTATCCCATTATATCATTTTCACTTTATGTTAATTAATTCATTAATCATTCATCAACCATTTATATTTTCCACATTACATTTCATTAGCATCACAATAATGTTCCATGCCCTCCCGGAATAACAAAACTGAGTCCATGGATTATTAGAAAATATAACCTTAGCATTGCATCCCAGAAATCTCCAACCCCATGGGATAAACATCATTTAATCATTTATTTAACAATATCACCACTTTACATAATTCTAGGTATTTTAAAAAAACATTCTAAGCTACCAAACACGAGGGACTCAACACGTTGAGTATATGAACTACCCATCAAGCCTTTTCCACATATATTTGGAGCATAGACCCATCCAACTGTGAGAAACTAAATGCAGAATGAATATGGAATACCCCAAAAGACTTCACCTCCCTTTGAAAGAGACTAAGGAAAACCGCCTACCTAAAGTAGTGGGGAAAATATAGAAGATAAACAGACAATAGATACAACAAGCATCTAACTTTCATATCAACAGGTTACCACAACATCAACCCGTTATGTCACCTACAGTGTCCTCTCAAACATCCATAAGCATAAAATGATACATATCACCACTCCAAGAATCAACAACTGCAACAAAAATCAGGCCTCCCTGCCCCACATACAACAACATCCTTCCAGGCTTAGCCATCACATGCTCTCATCACAACCGGGCCTCCCTTCCCCCACAACCATAATAGCCCTCCAGGCTCATCCATCCTAGGATCACATTACAATAGAAGCAGCAAGAGACAAAAAATAAACCGGGCTCTTTCCCTAAAACAAGGCATCTATCCTTCAAATACAATAATATCTCGCGACTCAAAAACACAAGGCACTCGGCCTTTATGAGAAATTGGGAAACTTGATCCCTATAAAGGCTTTATCTTCTACCACAAAATCTATCCTTAATTCCATCTTGAATAAACTGATTCATTATTCACATGTTCCAACTACGGTCAACCTAAGCAATAAGCTATCACAATCTATCACAAATTTATAAAACATTTTATTTAGAATTACTCTAAATCCTTTTTCAACAACAATCAACATGCTTCAGGTTCTTTAACCAATTCAATAAAACATGCTTACTTGCATCAATTTTATCATCACCAAATTGCAACAACAACCAGATTCATTAAACATGCCTCTCTAACCATTTATCCTATTAAATATCAATTAATTATATCTTTATGTTTTTTACCAATTTCTATTAGGAAAAACATGCTAAACCCAGAAAATCATAGATATCACACTCTTTTAAAAATACAGATGCAAACTGTTATCATAGTACAAAGCAACAAATCATCTCTATGTGATCGATACCAATTCTTTAATCTCGTTCAAAAATTTATTAGGTCAATTTCATTGAAATCTAGGGGAAAACCCATACTAACTCTATGATTTCACATAAATAAATAGAGAAGTAATGAATACCCTTCCTCAAAAGGTCACCGACGTTCTTTGCACGAGAATAGATCAACGCAATGGATCCCGATCACCTCTACCAAAACAACTACATCCACTTGAGGATGTTACAGTACCACCGCACAAACAATAATCGAGAGAAACTCCATTAGAATTGTGGAGATCATATGAAATCACATGGACAAGTGAAATGGGAGGAAATAGATTGAAGAAACCACAATAACAGAGGTATATTATACCGTTGATTAAAGATAGATTGAAGGATGGAAGTGTGGAATCAATCTAGGATGAAGTAATAATTAAAAATTCAAGATGGGGGTTGTCGATTCATCTAGATTTGAGATGGTGGGGATCTTCATCTGTATGGTTTGACAACCTAATTGGATGAAATATTTTAAAACATACAACACTCAGGGATTACATGACGTGAAATCACCTTTCACGTAGTGTAATGCCTCAAGTTTGGTTCTCGCTAAAAACCATGTTTCCTTGAAACTTTATTTATTTTTCAAACCCTAAAATACTACACATCATGACATTCTCATTCACATCATTAAATATCCTTTCATGACCTGAAAGCTCTTGACTACCAACATCTAGAATCCAAGTCCCTCGGGACCTCCTCTGAACCTCCCCTGATAACTTGGGTCTTCAGAAACATGAAAAGGGTTCATCCATGAGGATATGGGCCCTTACATTTGATACCTATCAAAACATTCTCATCCCCAAGAATTAAAAGAAACCTATAGAGTAAATAGAATGAACAGGGTTGTTCAAATATCCACCTCACAATATACCTCTCAAGGCCCTCACCACCATAGGAGCTCAACCACTTCATCAAAGGAACAACACAAAACCACGTGACAACAACAACCATCTCCTAAACACATTCCCTGGGGAGATACCTCTCAAAATAGAGAAAGCTAAAATAGGAAACAAGAGAAATCCATCTCATAAATAGAGAAGGTATATAACCACCAAACGAATAGAATTACAAGAGAAGAGCTAAGCATCAAACTACTCATGGTACTTAGTGTGTATCTACGACTCATGTTCCTAGGTACTCTCCACCATCCCACCATGCCTCTACAAGACACAAACCAAGGATATAGATATCCCACAAAAAACCTTCTCCTAGAAGTCGTGGATCTCTACAGGATACTCCTCAAATGTCACGCCATCATCAACGTCGATCTCTCCACAATCGATGAAATGAGAGTCATCATTAAGATAATGACAGAGCTGTGAAATGTGAAAAACATCGTGTATCCAACTCATCAATGGGGAAAAGGTTATCTAATATTCCACAGCTCAAACATGAGACAACACCTTGAATGACCCAACAAACAGGGGAGAAATATTACTCCCATGACCAAACCTTCACTTCCCACAATGAGGAGTGACCTTTAAAAACACATGATCCCCAACGTCAAACTCCATAGGTCTCATACTATGATCAACATACAATTTATGATGGTTATGTGCAGCCTTCATCCTCTTGCTAATCACATGAATCATCTCTGTCATGTTTTGTACCAGTTTCGGACCAACAATTACGACTCTCTGACCCCAATATAACACAAAAGAGAATGAAAAGGTCGGTCATATAAGGCTTAAAATAGTTTCATACCAACGGTGGTGTGAAAACTATTATATTAAGAAAAATCTACTAAGGTCAGGTTCCTCATTCACAAACCTCCAAAATCCATGACACAAGAGGAAAGCATGTCTTCAATAGTCTGTATGGTCTGCTCTGTTTCAATATCTGTCTGCAAATGAAAAGAAGTGTTAAGGAATAGTTGATAACCAAAATAATGCTAGAGACCTCTCCACACCCTAGATGTAAAATGAGGATGTCGATAAAAAATAATTGTCCTCAGGACCCCATGGAGTCTTTCCACCTCCTCTAGATAATGCCTCGACAAAACCTCAACTGAGCTTGAATTCTTGATCATGATAAATTTTTTTGATTGCATAAAATGATCTACTACCACCCATATAGTGTCATATCCTCCATGATCTTGGGGTAAACTAGTAATAAAGTCCATCAAGATATCCTCCCACATCCACTATGTAACATCTAACGGCTGAAGAAGACCACTAGGAACATGGTGCTCAGCCTTCATCTTATGCAAGACCAAACATTGAGACACAAACTCTACAACTTCCCACTTCAACCCAGGCCACCAAAACATACTACTCAAAGCTCGGAACATATTTTTCATTCTAGGATGTACTTCTAAGGGTGAACTAAGGGAATCTCTGAGAACCATCTCACGCATCACCATTGGAACGAAAAGTTTTTCCTAAAATAACACCTAATGTTGTTCATCCCCAAACCGACCATCAGGGGACTCACCACAAACAACCCAGTCTCTCTAGATCTCCACCTCAAGATCCCCAAACTAGGATTCCTCTACCTGCTTCACCAAATATGATTTCACCATCATCTAATAAAGACAACCTCTACTCCCTCATCTCCCATATCTAGATGTAATGTTGAAAGGTCTTCCATTACTCTCCAAGAATCACCTGATTCATGCACTATATCACTGTGTGACTTCATGCTCAGCACATTGGCCAAAAAATTCCATTTTCCAAGCATATATGAATTCTATAATTTTTATTCCTTTAAGAACTCCATCTATAAACACTAGTTCAAGATCAAACCACACTGGGAGAAAACATACCTTAGGATTTTATGATCAGTGAAGAAAAAAAAGCGCTTACCGATGAGGTAATGTCTCCACAACATCAGGGAAAACACCACCAATGTAAACTTGATATTGTGGGTGGCATAGATATGTTCATGGAGATATAACTACCGATACTCATAAAAAATGAATGATCTCACTGTATAATAAAGTTTCCCAACCCCAAATGTAAAGAATCACAAAAAAACCATGAAATGAACTCCTTCTATTGGAAAGAAAAGTACTAGATCACTGACCAACTTCTCCTTGAGGTAATCAAAATCCACTGGACATTGATCAGTTCAAAAGAACGCTTGATCCTTTCTGGTCAATGTTGTCAGTGGTTTCGCAGCCTAATATAAATTTTATGTGAACCTTCTGTAATAGCCTAAAAGACCAAGGAAACATTGCACTTCTTCCACTATCTTGGGGGATACCCAAAAAAACTTCTTCTACCTTCGATGGATCAATAGTTATTCCCTTCTGGGATACAACGTTCCCCAATAAACGAACTTCATGAGCCCAAAACTCAAACTTTTAAAACTTCCCAAATAGATTCTAATGATGAAGAACTCCCAAAACAATATGAAGATGCTCTGAATGCTCCTCTTTGGATGCGGAGTACACAAGGATGTCATCGATGAACACCACCATGAACATATCCATGAACTCATGGAACACAGCATTCATTAAACCCATGAACATAGTAGGATAATTTTTCACACTGAATGACCTCACATAGTACTTGTAATGACCATGATGGCAACAGAAAGTAGTCTTCACGATATCACCATCCTTTACATTCATATGATGATATCTTAACCACAAATAGATCTTTGACAAGAAACTTTCACCCTTCCATTGATCGAATAAATCATTTATCCATGGAAGAGGATAGTGGTTCTTTACATTCACTTTGTTCATGCGATGATAATAGATATACAATGGAAAACTACCTTCAGTCTTATTCATGAAAAAAATAGGTGCTCTGCATGGTAACAAACTTGGCCAAACAAAACCACATCATTTCACACCTTCAAGATATATATTTACTTCCCATAACTCAAAAGTTGTTATCCATTATAGAGAAATCATGATAGGATACACCCCTAAATGTAGATCTATCCTGAACTCGATCTCACATAGAGGGAGGTAATGATACATCCTATTCTAGAAATATGTTAGGGTGCTCTTCCATGACCCTAGGAAATTCCTACTGTTGAACCTCTGACAAACTTAGCATCATCTCAGCCATCATGGATAACAAGGAAGTAACACACCTCCAACCCATCTGAGGGTCTTTCTCACCAATAAACATTGTTGTATCTCCATCTGCATCGAAGAACATAACCTACCTCATAATTCAATCCATGATATCTTGTTCCAAAGAAAACTAATCCATTTCGAGGATGACATCATATGGTTTTATCCATAAAAATAGGAAATCTCTGCAAGAGAGGTGCTACCCCAGCACTATCTTGGAGTCTTTACATACATCAACCAAGTTAGCTCGACCTCCAACTAGCATAGTCCACACCAAGGGCACTAGAATTATCTCTATCTCATATCCAAAAGCATTTTCAATGGAATGTGATATAAGGAGTGTGTCACCCTGAAATCAAACAAGGAATTCATCAAAGTAGAAAACAAGAAAAGGGTACCTCAAACAATGTATGGCTCTCCCAGCACTAGAAATGATAAAGAATGAAGTTAACCATGACCTACTCCATGTCCTCTCTGACCCTACTGATGACCAAAACCATGGTCGTACTATGGTCTTTAAGGATGGAGAGTATCTCAGGGTTGTCCTCTTCCAACAACATCTACTCCCTTTTAATCCAAAACAGGTGCGACCTGCTAGTGCAGCCTCGACTGGAAATGCCTCAATGGGGGAACAGGAAGAGGAACACCCGGAACATACTGACTACATAGAAATTTCAGGAACTCTTACTGTTGATGACCTAATTCTCCACAAGAAAAACATGCATTTGATCCCTTGTAAAAGGCCTAAGATCTGCTGCCCTTGGAGAAACCAAACATTGAGGGCTGGGACCTACCCCCAGTAGATTGGAAGCTCTTCATTACTGAAAAACGGATTCCCTAACCACATCTATGATTCATGTGAAATCTTGAAGATTCCCCTCTAGTGACAATACAGTTCTGGATAACATCCTCTCAATAACCTTTACTCTCATCAATACATTGAGATGTGTCTTCATAATAAATGGGGGGACCTAGCACGGGATATTTGTATGAAAATCCTCCTCCAAATGCCTTTCCTTGGCCTCCTCATCTGGAAATAGGTATGAAGAATATCACATAAGGTTCCTAAAATGCATCCCAAACTCTCACACAGAGCATCTCCCCTACCGAATGATAAGCAGCTCCTAGCGACTAGTCGCATTCATGGTCAATGAAAGAAACTCGGCTCTGAATTGGTCTCATTACTCCTCCTATGAGACTACTGACTCCACTTCTAGAATTCCCATTTTTTGCAATGGGATATTTGAGACAAGATCCCCTCGCAAATCGCATTTTGGGACGGGCCCCCATCGCAAATAGCCTTTTGCGACGGGCCCCCGTCGCAAATAGCCAGTTGCATAAAATGGCATCGCAACAGATATTTTTTTTGACCCGCCCGTCGCAAAAAATATCTCTTACGACGGGAATTTTACCCGTCACAAAAAACCTCCAAATTATATACATTATATAACCAAAAACATTTCTAATGGGCCCGTCACAATTAGTTTTTGCGACGAGGAACTTACCCATTAAAAATAGCCTTCCGATTATATACATCATATACCCATAAACCTTTTGTGATGGGCCCATTGCAAATACTTATTGCGACAGGCCCATTGTCTCGTCGCAAATACTAATCTTAACAAAAATATATATTTCACTTATTTGTGACTGGGCCCCATCACAAAATACCCTGTCACAAATACTAAAAATAATTAAAAAATGATAATAAAATTATGATTAATGAAAAAATTATATTATTATTATAAAAATAATAAAAACATAAAAACATATTATTATTATTAGTAAAATAAACAAACATTAAAAAATATAATACTAAATATATATATTTAATAAAATTATGATTAATAAAAAATTAATATTAATATTATTAAAATAATAAAATAATAAAAAATTATTAAAAGTTTCAATATTTTCAAAAAAATATAAAATAATCGTAAAATATTATTATTATTATTAGTAAAATAAACAAATATTAAAAAATATAATACTAATAATAAATAATAAAATATTAAAAAAATTAAATTATGTAATATTTCCACCAATATAAAAGACAGAAACTATAAATAGTTAATATTATTACAAAACTTGAATTCAAAAGTTTTTAACATAAAAACAAATCACTGGGGGTCGTCTAGAGGAGGTGGAGGAAACTCCATCCCTAAACTACGAGTCAGATGGCACATGTACTACATCTGCTCGTGATACTCCTACTGTCGTCGCTGCTCCAATCAACGCAGCTCCTCCTCGTGATGTTGCTCCTGCTACTACTGCCACCAACACTTCTCTTCATGCTGCTTCTGAAAAGTCTCTATAAGCTCAGCCTGAGCTCGCAACTGCTCCTGATACTGTGAGGCAGAAGATGATGTCTCTCCACGAGCTCCTCTCGAGTTGGACATCGACATCGCAGTAGTACCATAATAAGTACCAGGAGTCAAATTAGAGTCGATACCAACTACTCAGCCCTTCTCAAAACCATACTGAGTTGCCTATATCCATGCCGCCTCATCAAAATGGTGAGCACCGGTCTGCTCAGTCGTCTCGTCCTAACCCTCAGCCTGTGTCTGAGAGGTCTCAGCCTCATATGACTCCTTCAATTCCAATTTAAAATTAAAATTGCGAAAATATTATATGCAGTTAATTTTCAAACTGAAAAAATAATACTAACCAAAATCTGACGCTGGCAATCACATCTAATCTCTCTAGTGGCTGGATCACTCTACATCCTACGATAAATGTCGAACTCCATAATATCAGGATGCTCGACTGCCTATAGAAATATCAAATAAACTATTTATATTTAAGGTTATATAAAATATTTAAAAAATATACTTACCAGATTATCTCTATGCGAACTGAATGTATGGCTACTAGCTCGATGTGTCACCTCCTGTCTCCCACAGTTCTTCCATCCCACTGAAGATATCCTCTGAAATCCACCACCCAACCATTGTAAACATAATCCATACCAAACGTGAGATGAAATGTACTCTAGTAGGTGATCTCTACATGACTCATCAAATTCTTTCACTCCTTCTTTATTAATGATTGTCCTTCTCAAATTGTGCAAAAACTGATGGAAATGGTCACACATTGAAACCTGTCATACCGCGTGGATAGCGTTGTGCATGCTATCATCGATAGGACACCATAAAACCTACAAATAATTTATAATATCAACTTATTAATAAAATAAATTTCAAAATAAATATTATTTATTTACATACCAGCCAATGATGGAACATGTCATGTTGCACATCAACGGGAATCTGTTCCCATGTGATCCATGGATGAGAAAAATAATTGTGCAAGATAGCACTCCCTTGTCCAATAGCTACATGCGCAAAACTATGAAAAAGGAATAAATAATCAAACAATTAGTATATATATAAATAAATTAATGAAAGATAACTAAAATATACAGGTTACCATACCTCCATGTGTGTGGATCGAAACCAAGATGTGTACATCGCTCAGGGATAAGGTCAGGAATCATCAGTCATGAAAGACCGTGCCCCCTCTGCATACCCCCTAAACTGCCAGTAGGCTGAGGGTCAGATGATCCAAAATCTCCCTCATCCAATGGTAGGTCAGCCTCCTGCAACTCACGATATATATCAGGGTCCATCTGAAACAAAAAATGATTGTTGTTAGCATATTGTTGAAAATAACTATTATATATAGATATATATTAGTTATGATTATAACCAGCATTTAACTGTGTCAATGTTCATCTTCATCCTCTTCTCCATAGTTATCAATGTCAATGTCTTCATCTTCCTCCTCAATATCATCAATATCCATACGAGTTTCAGTATCAGCATCTCTTGTCATTTCAAATTCATTTGTAACATCATTAACATCTTCATCACCATCAATCCTTAATTGTGGGGTGTCATCATCGATATTCACGTCTCTTTGTGAATCAGATGGATTTTGAGCAGTCTCTTGAAAATTTTAAATTCCTTCCACTTCATCGGAACCACATTCAGTTTGAGTAAAAAGATTTTCATGAGATTTTATTTTTATTATGCTCCACCAATCGCTCAAGTCTCTTGAAGTAGAACAGTACTTTGCATAATAAATTTTATGTGCATGTTGATCCAGTAAAAATGGTTCATTTACTGCAAGAAGACTTTTATATTTAATATCGACAATTCCATGAGTCAGATGAACACGCAAGCCTCTCTTAGTATCCAACCACCTACATTTAAACATTATTATGTAATTTTGTCCTAGATAACACAGCTTAATAATTTCTTCCAAAATTCCATAAAAGTCAACTTCAGTTTCTCTGTGATGTGATCCTCTCAAGAAAACTCCACTGTTCATTGTTTTTTTTTTTGATTCCCCATATGCATGAATATGAAATCAAAAACCTTTCACCACATATTAATTATAAGATTTAACCATTTTGGCTGGTGGGTTACTCAATATACACAGTCGCTTATCAATTTTATCAGCATATTAAGACACTTGAAATTTTTTAAAACAATTATCTATATAATAAATAATAAATAGAATTGATATTAAACCATCAATAATTTATGTTACCAGTTTTTGAAACCATTGAGATTTTTTTTGTCTGCATTCTTCAAGAGTAGCTGTTGTAATTTGTGAAAGTTGTTTCTTGATATGATTATCATATAACCTAAAAATAAAATAAATTTAAATACTGTAACATAAATTATAGAATAAGTGATAGAAGAACTCACAAGACAAATGATCTCATTTATTCATAGTTGAGCAAAACATATGTATGAGCTCTGTGATGTTCATCATCTAAAATCCATCGTTCATGAACTCTACCGAAACCAATATTTGGATGATTAAAAACTGTTAATTGATTGTCCATTTCATCATTAACATTCCCCTAGTTTCTTCCCATGTGATTTTGTTTTGAGGTATATTGAGATTCAAAATAATGAGAGCTAGAAAAAAGAAATTTCCTCTTGAAAATAAGATTCAGCAATTGAGCATTCAACTGATGCTTTGTTACGTACTTTTTTCTTCAATTTCTGCATGCATCTCTCAAATGGGTACATCTATCGAAACTTTACTGGACCTCCACATTTTTCTTTATGTGGAAAATGTAATATCAGATGTTTCATTGAGTCAAAGAAAGCTGGCAGAAAGATTTTTTCCAGTTTACATATAATTACAGCAACATCTTCTTCCAGTTTTCTTAGCGCATCATAGTCTGTTGTCGCTACACAAATGTCTCGAAAAAAATATGATTTCTGTTATCGAATCCCAAATCATAGAATTCAACAAACCTCTGATTACAATTGGTATTAGTATTTCCATTATAACATGACAATCATAACTTTTTAATCCAGTAATATAACCATTATTAACACATATGTCCAAATTGGAAGCATAGCTATCTAGAAGTCTCAAATCTGCAATCCACTGACAAAATAATAAGTGACTCTCTTTGGATAGTGTATAAGTTGCTTTTGGCTTCATTAACCTCTGTAATCTAACATTTCAAAATAGTTCAAGTTCTGGTCGCCTGTAAATTTGGGCAAGATCTAATCGTGCCTTTACAGTATCTTTGGTCTTACCTGGTGTATCCAGAACTGTATGAAATAAATTATCAAAATAGTTTTTCTCAATATGCATAACATCCAACAAGTGGCGGACCAACAAATTAGACTAATACGGAAGATCCCAAAAAAATTCTCTGTTTTATCCAATTATGTTCTTTCCCATAGCCATTAATTTTCTGTTGGTTTACTGTTGGTCCAAATGTGATGGGAGGTAATGAAAATACAACTGATTTTAACTCTGTACCTGAGATCATATTTGGAGGTTCATCCCTTTCAATTGTAATTTTTCTGAATTGATATTTGTTCCACCGAAACAGATGATCAGTTGGAAGAAATCTACGTTGACAATCAAAATAGAAAGGTTTTTTCCATTGATGAGCATAAAGTTTTTGTTGTCTTTCATACAGTAAGGACATGATTTCGGACCGTGTGTACTCCAACCAAATAACATGCCATATGCTGGAAATTCACTAATCTTCCACATAAATGCAGCTTTTAATATGAAATTTTGTTTCACAACAACATCATATGTATTAACACCATCACTCCACAATGCATTTAACTCATCAATCAATGGTTTCAAATAAACATCATTATTTTTTTCAGATGTCCTGGGATTAATAGAGTCAAAAAGATATAAGGCTCCTTCATCAACATTTATGGAGGAAAATTTTACAAAGTTATAAAGACAGACCAGCATGAATACTGACTACCATAAGAACCAAATAGATAGAAACTGTTAGTAGAAAGACCCAATTGCACGTTTCGGTCTTCTATAGCAAAAGATAGATACAGATGGTCAAAATGTTTCCATGAATCACCATCAAAAGGATAATTCAAGATTTTATCAGTTAAAATCTTGATTTTGTGCCATGACATCATTGACGCTGTGTTCTGAGACATAAATAAACACTGCAACCTGGGTGTAAGGGGGAAATATCTCAACTGTTTTACTGGAATAAATCTAGACTTCCCTGGTTGAGCTTCTTTATACCTCGATTTTCCACATGTGGGACAACTATCCAATGACTCATTTTTTCCAGAATATTAGATGTAATCATTTGGACATGAATGAATATTTTGATAACTAAGGCCCAGATTATGAACCAGCCTCTTGCTCTCATAGTAATTTGTAGCCAACACATTTCCTTCAGGTAATAGTGTTTTAACCAAAGAAAATATCTGATCAAAACAGTTGTTTGACATTGTATTATTTGATTTAATAGCCATAAATTTTTCAACTACTTCTAATTTTCTTATCTTGCAACAAGGATATAATGCATCCTCAGCAGACCTCAACAACTCATAAAATTCAGATAGTGCCAACTCAGGATGTTTAATCAATATCATCGTGAGTTTCAGTTTGTTGCACAGATGGACCTACAACATGATGTGCTAAATTTTGAAACTGTGATAGATCTGGAATCAAGTTATTAGGATCTTCTCTGGAACTGCGTTCACCGTGTTGATACCAAAAAACATAATCTGATTGAAAACCAAACCACAAGAGATGTCCCCTAACCTTTTCAACTGTTTCAAACATTCTCACAGCACATTTTTTACAAGGACACTTAATTGGGCCTTCTAAAACATATTCTGGTTTTGATTATGCAAATGCTAAGAAAGCTTCAACACCCACAATATATACAAGATTTAAACCAGAACCATTTGGATTTTTGTGCTAATTTATCGAAGCACGATCATCTAATAATGACTGATGTCGACTTCCTTGTTCCATATTTTTCTACATAAAATATAAAATCATCACTATTTTGGAATAATTTGAAATTATAAAAACACTATCTGAAAAAAGAAGAAAAATAATTACAACTAATTCTTAATAATTACCATTAATTAAGGGCGACACAATTTCCAGTGGATTAAAGGCTTCTCTTTTGTCCGACGGCTCATTTACTTGCATCTTTCTCACACTGAAATCACAAAAAAGAATCTGGTCTGAGTTACGCATATTCATTCTCGTATGCATGAGAATGAATATGTGTACCTTTGACCAGATTCTTCATTTTGATTTCAGTGTGAGAAATATGCAAGTAAATGAGCCATCGGACAAAAGATCCCCCTTTTCGTCGATGAATCGTCTTCTTCCAACATTCACCACCTGAAAACATTATAAAAAATATGATCCTACGAATTCATATCCAATCTCATGCATACAAGATTGAATATGTCTACGTAGCAGCACATTTTTCATAATGTTTTGATTCGGTGAGAGTTGAAAGGAGAAAAGTCACTGAGCAAAATGAGTGTCGTCAATCCACTGTAAATTGTGCCAAGTTCTTAAAATTCATTAAAATTTATTAAAATTTATTCCTAACTGTTCTTAATTGTTCCTAACTAATTATTACTAATTATTAATAATTATTCCTATTTATTCCTATATATTCCTATTTATTCCTATATATTTCTAATTATTACAAATTATTACTAATTATTACAGTTTATTGCTAATTATTACAATTTATTACTAATTGTTACAATTTATTGCTAATTATTACAATTTATTGTTAATTATTACAATTTATTCCAAATTATTACAATTTATTACAAATTATTACAAATTATTGCTAATTATTACAAATTATTGCTAATTATTCTTAATTATTGCTAACTATTCCTAATTATTTCTAATTATTCCTAATTATTCCTAATTATTGCTCATTATTCCTAATTATTGCTAATTATTCCTAATTATTGCTAAACATTCCTAATTATTGCTAATTATTCCTAATTATTGCTAATTATTTCTAATTATTGCTAATTATTACTAATTATTACTAATTATTACTAATTATAACTAATTATTACAAATTATTACTAATTATTACTAATTATTACTATTTATTACTATTTATTACTAATTATTACAATTTATTACTAATTATTACAATTTATTACATTTTATTACAACTTATTACAATTTATTACAATTTTTACCATAGTATATTAACCACATTATGAAATTTATATATTATATATTTAATCAATTGTTTTCAAGATTAAATAAAAAAAATCTCATAAAAAGTTATATTTTTGTAAAGAAAATTTTATCAACTTTTAATGGGGAAAATACTTTAAAACTGAATTTTGACATATTTATAAATACTATTTGAAATAGTATAATTTTTTTTAAAATTGTAATATCAAAATTTACTTTGGTTTACTTTTGGTATTTTTCTGATATGTTTCAATTTTTGATGAATAGTGAAAAATATTGCATTTTAATTGTAAACTGGATTTTCATATAAATAAATTATAATTTTAAATTATATTTAAAATTGTTTTTAATTTAAAATTAGATCAATAATACATATATAAATTCAATTAAGTTAATTTCAATATTTTTATAATAAATTCATATATAAAAACATTTCATCCTTCTACACGTTTTCAATTTAAAAACTTGTTTTCTACGAAGATATCTCCATTTTCACCCGAGATTCTATCATCCCTGATCATTTTCTAGGGTTTTTCATTGGTGGTGGCACATGATACCTCTTATATATCCACCCATCTCTTGTTTTTTATCCTCTATAGTGTCCTTCCATTTCTACTTCCCTCGGGTTTTCCCTTTATTCTCGACCCATTATCGGTCCCCTCCCATCTATTTCTCTTAATCTCATCATTCTTGAGGCTTGGATTTCTGGTTTCCTTCTCTCGGCATTTACCCTACCCAAGTTCTATTTATACATGGATTTTACCTCTTGGGGTCTCTCTCGGTGTCACCCCTTCCAAGGTTTCTGGCGCGCTTCTTTGATGGTAAGTTTTTCTTCTCAGGCCTTTCACTTCCTCTTTCCTCTATTCTCCTCTTTGTTTTTCTCTTAAGGTTTCCTTCTCCTAGGGTGGTTGGTGCACTTCCTCACTAGTGAGATGATCTTCTTCTATCCTCCCGCTCTCCATTTCCTTGGATATCCTATTGGGGTATCCCCTTACCAGTCTTTCCTTCTCTGGCTTTGTGTCTCATGTTTTTGGTCCATAGATAGTGAACCACAACTTCTCTCCCATCCATTTCCACCATGCCGGACCCCAATTTTGGTCTTGTTAGACATTCTTCATGGTGGTTTTGGATGTTATTGTGGATCACGATCATGGATCACTGTTGAGTCCCTTTTCTAGTTCATCCTCTTCTCTTTTGTTCCCCTAGGGTTTCTATTTTCGTGGTCTCTTAACTCTGCCATGGCAACAAGGTCCGAGGCTCTTGTCTGAGGTGGTCTGGTCTATTGGTTCTGAAGGAGGCTCTTGGAGGAGTTGTTTGAGTGGACAAAAACATTCCAGGAGGTTCTCTATCTTGGGTTTTTTATCCTTTAACTCTCTATGTGAAGTTACCATTTATTATTGACTACAATGAGTCTCCGGGAGGTGGTTCAATAATTCTTGATGATGTTCATTGAAGAGGGTTATGAGTTCCTATGGTGTTCAATTGGGAGCTTTTTTATGATGGTGATGGTTCTCCAATGATGATTGTTATGGTGCTTAAAATATGATGATGATGGACTCTAGTTGTCTTCCTCACCGATGATTTGGCGTATCAATGGGTGATTTGTATCAGGGTACACATCAGGAGGAGGGTAGTGGCCCAAGTCCATGATGTTAGATGGAGTTTGAATGATGATTTTTAATTTTGAAATTTTAATTTCGATTCAGTTTTTGTGGTTTTCATGGTAGTGGGGTATTGTATGGTTTCCACTTATCCAAAAAGTAGTTTTTAAAAAATTAATAAAAAAAATCGATTAGTAGGATCAAAAACTCGTTTTCTCACCCCGTCTATGAGATTAATTTCAATTTAATTTCAGCCACTTCTGTATTTTTATTTTTTCAGATGATTCCATATTTTTAATCATAAGTTTGAAATTTATAAAACCTGTCACTTTTATTTTTTACCAATATGAATAATAACATTGGTTATTTTTGTTACCTCAATAAAGGGTAAATTGGGTAATTTAGGTTAAATATAATGTGATAAGGACTATAAAATGACCCTAACACATGAGAAAAATTTGTTGGATGAATTTAACTCAACCCTTAAAACTGAAGTTTCCAAATTTAATTTTTTAATGGAAACTTTTCCAAGAAAATTTCTTATATATTATTATAATTAAAGACATTGAAAAAATGCCAGGCTCTTACTTTTAATAAGTATAATATTTTTAATATGGGGTAAAAAAGATGGTATTATTTAATATAAATATTATTTTGAATGATAAAATGGTTATATACATAATGGTATTTTATTTTAAATTTTTAGTGAATAAAAAATTACCTAAAATAATTACACAACGATGATGTAATAATTATTCAATAAATGGAAAAATCAAAAAATGATTTAAAAAATATTAAATAAAATATAATTTGAATTAATTAAGATGATCCACAAATTTATTAGTGTAATATTACATTTTAGATATGTATTAAATGAATTGGTTTTAATTTATCTTGTTGTGTCGATTTTATTAAAGTCAATGTAATGAATAGTGTCTAAATTAAGACTAATGATATTTCATGAAAACAATATTTTATTAAATTTTTTTAAAATCATAAAAAACAAAAATAAGGAAAAATAGTATAAATTATGGTCAAAGATATCATCAATTGACCATTTATTGTTCAATTAATACCTTATAAGTAATAAATTCAACCTTTCTAATATTTAACAAGTTGTTACTATAGTTAAAATTAAAATAGGATAAATAATGGTTAATCAAAATTATAATGTTTAAAATAACACAAAACTTGTATAAAATATATTGGTAGATGGAATTGCCACCCTATCTCACATTATCATTGAATACCATTCCATTTGGAGGTATTTGGATTGATATTTATTTTTTTACAAATTAATCTTTTGGGAATTCAAAAAGTTCCCCTAACCTTAATTATAAAAGGAAACATCATCCCTCATCTCATTTCAATACATTGATTCTTCTATCTTGAACAAACTATGTAAAATTATCTACTCTATTTCTCTATCCACATTCGAGAAGTACAAGTCTTCCCAAAGGACAAACTCTAGATTCCTTTAGTGGAAATCTAAAGGATACGTTTCAGAGAAGAGGTAATCGTTCTAACTAATCACTCTCTTTTTCTACTCTTCTATACCTCCTATAAATCAATGATATATATCATGAAATAACTAATTAATCATCCTCAATATTATGAAGTTTTATTATGATTCTTAACACACCATTATATATCCTCTTTCGTATTTAACAATAAGTGAATGTATCGCTCGTGCATAGGTACAACTTAATGTCCCCAAATAGTGATACAAATAATTTTTCATCGCTAGATTTTATGAGTGGTAATTATTATGGGTATAATATTTATATATTATATTTATGGAATAGTTAAACTTCTAGAATGACAATTTCATATCTACCATTTATGTAATGACCCAATATTTTTTAGAAGAAATTACTTTCTTATAAATATGTCATAATCACATTAACTACTAAGTGTTATGGGACCCTTAAAACATAAGTTTGACAACTCTGTGATGTGAATTTCAAAAATCCGACATACACAGTTGTAATCAGTAATTATTTAGAGTCCAATAAGAAAAACTAAATTTTTGGTGAATAATAACCTACCCTTATGAATAGTAACATACCCTTATGAATAGTGATATACCCTAATGAATAGTAACCTTACCTATGATAATATATAAATAATATTCAAGTTGAAAGTACGATATACCTATATTTTAGAATAAGTTAATGAATGTTTTAAAACTGGTTTTTGCTAATAAATTATGATTTTAATTAAATATTAAATTAATTATATTTAGAAAATTATTTTTGAAAAATGTAATTCAGTTTTTCATTCTACACGTCAAAAAATGGGTAGGGTGAATTTTTGGGATTTTTCTGAAATACTTGATTTTTTTTATGAATAGTAAAAGACGGTGATTTACCGTATATATACATTATAAGATAAATAGACTATTACTAGCATCATGGATGATGTCACCACCCTTAATCCTAATTCACATGATAAAATTACTAATCTTGTTCATGGAATACTTACTATTACTTGTCTTGTGAAGAAATAATAAATTAATGAGTTTTATATTAAGAAATCCCCTCTCTCCTCCACTATAAAAACCCCCTCTCACCCCCTCTTCCAATCACTCCTCTAAAGCCTTGTGCCTTATCCAAATTATGTCCAAATACCCTCCTAACCTCCTCTCCCATATCCATCAAGCTTTGGTCTCATTAAATGACCAAAACCTCTCCCTTAAGGAGGTTCTCAAGGAAGTTTGGTTCAAGAGGTAAATTCCTCTTTTCAATTCTTTGTCTTTCCTTTCAAGTTTATTTGTTTTCTTTTTCTATTAACTCTCTTTATCAAAATTTTGTGATGAATCCAGTACCATATATGTACTTTAATTTTGTCATGATAGTGGAATAAGTTATCATCATCACCCCCTTTTACCTTCTTTTATACTAGTAGCAAGAACACCATCCGAGATGTGTCAATTTTACACATTCAAGGACGATAGACTTTCGATTTCTTTTATCATTCTATATTATGATCATGAAACCATTCTTGTTATGGTTGAACTCGATTATTATATATAATATAGCCTATTTAAGATTATGTAATCCCTTTGTTCAAATGGTGTTAGGTTATAAAGAAAAATGAGTTCGTTGTAATCAAAACCCACAAATTAACCGAAACAATTATCATTAAAGTTCTATATAATAATTCATCCTCGTTCCATGTAACCAAGTTATATAAATAAAAACTAACACCTATTTATGTTCATAAATAATATATAATTTCAATTCTGGAGATTTACATCCATTCCACTTCATTACTTAAAAATAAGTGAACCGAATATGAAAATAAGAGAAACGAACACTCCAGAACGACGAAATTCAATACAATAACTTGTCAATAAAGACATAAATGAACTAACCAGAATTATGGTAAACTAAATACATGTCTAATATGTTCTAAAATAAGTTATTAATAAGTATAATTTCATATTCTAGGAGCTTAATTACAAGAGCGGAACACGTTTGGAGTTAAGGTAAGGGTTTTTCCACCCGAACATCCATTTTCATTCGGGATACTTTCGTTGTCTAATTACTTCAATAAAATTATTATGTATTTTTATGTACTCATCATATATTCTGTTTAAGTATCATATATATGTTTAAAAACCAGAACCGTTCCTTATTTTATGGATAGTTACACGTTTTAAAAGGAACATTCTGAATTGTTTCAAAAATACAAGCCCGATTCAAGGGAATTTCTCAAATTCTTACCTATTTTTAAGGGCACTCTATCATCTGTTTTTGGAAACCATTATCTTTATTAAGTAATTTATTTTATTATTAAAATACTATCTTACTTCACTTCTGGTTTTATACAAAGATTTTTCCAAAATAACTCTTCTTTTCAAAATAAAAGAGTATTTATCACAAGAATTGCTTAATGATTTTGGAAGATTATTCTCGTTTGATTCAAAACTCTTGTTGATTATTATGTATTTTTGGGATTAACCATTTATGATGTCATATACCATATTTTATTTAATGGTTTATGAATAACTTTATTGTGGATGATCTATCCTAAAACCATTCACCATATTATTTCGAATGGTTAGTGTTTGTGTTCAATAATTGGGGAAAGTTAGTTACAATTCATATGATAGTTTCAAAATGAATGTATATGTTGTTTATGTTTATCTCCCCTCATATGAGGAATGTGTTGGAATTATTATGTGATCGGTGGGGCCCGCTATAGCCCCTCGATGCATCGGTAGGTCTCATTAGACAAATGGACATGGAATTGGCTGAGGGCTTTCCCAATGTGATATAGATATTGGTTGAGGCCTTAATCATTAGAAGTCTTGGCCGAGACCTTGACAAAATGTTTCAGAATGTCAGGAATTGTGCATTCCATCATTATGAGTTCAGCTATTGATATTTCATGTGGTTATTTGACTATTATAATACCCATGATTATGTTTTATTATGGCATTATTTTCTCAGCTCATATTCCTGCCATAATGTGTTCATGTTTATTATTAAAGGCATGTGTTTTCAATTATTCACCATATATAATGTTTATATTATCTTCCGCTGTATTTCTTACTCTTACTGAGTGTTTGAGCTCACCCCTTTCTTATGTTTTGCTTTCTCAGGACATGATGGAGTAATTTATGAATGACTTACAAGCATAATCTAGGAGACGTGATGACTCAAGTGGAATAAATTTGTGTTGTTTTTACCATCCATATGTAAAGTTGAACTTATGTATGTATCTTATTTCCAATAATACTAAACTACTTGGTCCTTTGGGATTCGTTTTCCTTGTATGTATTCCAACGTAATCAAATAAGTCACTGGCTCCGGGCAACTGGGGTCGGGTCCTTACAGTTGGTATCAGAGGAAGTTTACTAGAATACTTGGAAACTAGATTTAGAAAACGTAGAATTAGGGAAGAGTCCCTATGTTAGTATTTTAGGATATACATACAATAACGTCCTGGTATTTTGGTAAGGAATAGATTATGTGAATAATTCAAGCAATACATCCATGTCTAGATACGAGCAGGTAGAGGTGGCTCTGGCACAGATGTATCTAGGGGTAAAACCCGAAAACACCACTTTGATCTAGACTCGAACGGGAACTGGTGCACAAAAATGGGTCTTGCTGCACTCTTGGTTATGACACTCTAGGAGGATATTCTTAGGATAATTCACATTTTCTTTACAATCCATTATGAAGGATTTTAATTTAAATATTCCTCAAAGAATCCATTTTTGTGAATATGGGCTTAGCCATGCGTAGGATCTCAATTTTTCTAAGTATTTTTAAGTTAAGATTATACATTGTGATTCATAACCTAATATAGTGTATTCC
The DNA here is from genome assembly GCA_963277665.1 of Viscum album. Classification (NCBI taxonomy): domain Eukaryota; kingdom Viridiplantae; phylum Streptophyta; class Magnoliopsida; order Santalales; family Viscaceae; genus Viscum; species Viscum album. Next base: position 1,831,909,661 of record OY728165.1, read on the forward strand.
ATTATCTAGATATTATGCCTAGTGGACTGAATGGAAATCACATGAATGCACGTGTCCTCTGTAGAGATTTTCCTCCGACGTAAGACAATGATGTTGGCTCTGGTGTTGTGACTGGTGCTGAGAAACTCATAACTATACTAAGACAACTTACTCAGGTTATGAATAATAACCATACCCATATGGGGCATCCAAATCCATCATGTGGAGGAGCCATGCTAGATAGCTTTATGTGACAACAGCCTCCACCATTCAACGGGACTACAAACCCGTTTGTAGTAGAGTAGTGGATATGTTCCCTTGAGAAGATATTTCTCACTTTGGGAATTAATGAAAGAGAGAAGGTTGTCATGGCATTATATCATCTATCAGAAGATGCAGATCAGTGGTGGTCATTAATCCCAAACACAAAGGAGGAGGAATAAATAGAAGAGATGGAATGGAGGGATTTTAAGGAAATATTCTTAGATAAATATTTCCCTCAAGAACAAAGAGCAGATATGGAGAGGAAATTCTAGAATCTGAGGAAAAAGGAGGATGAAAATGTTTCCAAGTATGAAACCAACTTTACAAGGTTGGCAAGACATGTTGTGGACTACATACGAAATCCAAGGAGAAAAATCGATCGATTATTTGATAGCCTAAAGACATTCCTCCGGCGGGCACTGGTCTCCCAAAAATTTTCATCATATGAGGACATAGTTTCATGTGCTATCAAGATTGAAAAATAATTTTGTAGGTCTTATGACTTTAAGGGAATGAAAGAAAAGAAGAGGGTTGCTGGAAACCATGGGAAAGGAAATAAGGAAACAGGGAAGAAGAGAAGATTTGAATTTCAACCATGTGACAATTGTGGAAGGAAACACTCTGGTGCATGCTTAAAAGGAAAAGGAGTATTCTACAAATGTGGTCAGAAAAGCCATCTTGCTGGTGATTGCAAAGGAAATAAGGAAGCCAATGATGTTCGATTCTATAATTTTTAGGATATGAGGCACTATGCTAATAATTTTCCAAAACATCAAGGAAATATGCAACATTAGAGGCCAAGGGAGCAAGGAAAAGCATATGTGATCACAACTGTAGAGGTTGAAGTTAAACGTGATGTGGTAGAAGGTACTTTGATCACTTCCTCAATCTTATACAATGATTTATTTGATTCTGGATCATCGCATTGTTTCATATCTTCCTAATTTTCTAAGAAAATTAGATATTTCCAATTTGATTTAACAAGGGAGTTGTCAGTCAAAAATCTTAAGGGAAGTATCATTGCTACAAATTTCTGTCAATCTGTTCCCATTAGGGCATAAAAATGTTCTTTATCTGATGATCTCATCATCATACCCATGGTTGAATTCGATATAATCCTCGGTATGGATTGAATTTCAGATCATGATGCCAAAATTTATTTTAAGAAGAAGGAGGTTAAGATTTTTGATGACGAGGATAAAGAACACCTTATCTTTAGAGCAGAATCATCACTGCCTGATTCTTATCTAGATCCACCCCCAATAGCTCAACTAAATTCAACTATTGGGGAGAAAGAGAATTGAATAACTCTGGGTGAGGAAAGGAATGTTCAAATAAAGGATGTAACTATTGTGAGAGAATATGTTGATGTGTTTCCAGAATATTTACGTGGACATCCTCCAAAACGAGAAATTGAGTTTTCCATTGATTTAATTCCTGGTTCAAGGCCTATATCGAAGAACCCTTATAGAATTCCCACTGTGGAATTAATGGAACTAAAGAAAAAACTAGATGAATTGAGTAATAAGGGATTTATCTACCCTAGTGTTTCTCCATGGGGAGCCCCTTTCCTTTTTGTTAAGAAGAAAGATGGATATATGAGGTTATGTATCGACTACAGGGAGGTCAATGCTATAACAATAAAGAACAAGTATCCCCTACCTCGCATTGATGATTTATTTGACCAACTGCATGGAGATCAATACTTTTCAAAGATTGACCTTCGATCTAGATATCATTAGTTGAGTGTGAAGAAGGAATACTTTCTGAAAACAGTGTTTTGAACCAGGTATAGGCATTACGAGTTTACAGTAATGCCTTTTGGATTGACTAATGCACCCTCTGTCTTCATGGATCTAATGAACAATGTTTTCAAGGAATATCTTGATGATTTTGTAGTGGTATATATTGATGATATCTTGGTATACTCCAAAATCTATGAGGATCATGAAAATCACTTGCACATTATCCTGAAGACTCTTAGAAGACATGAATTATATGGGAAGTTTAACAAGTGTGAATTCTGGATTCAGGAGATTTCATTTCTTGGCCATATTGTCTCTAAGGATGGAATCCTAGTTGATCCTACAAATAAAAAGGCAATCCAAGATTGGCCCACGCCAACAAACATAACTGAGGTATGCAGTTTTATTGTCTTAGCAGGTTATTATCGGCATTTTGTACAGAATTTTTCCCGACTGGCTAACCCACTAATGAAGCTCACATGTAAAGGGGTTAAATTTGTTTGGACAAAATATTGTGAAGAATGTTTTGAAGAACTGAAGAGAAGATTAGTCAATGCTTCTATATTGAATCTACCATCGAGGAATGATGGGTTTGTTATTTATAGTGATGCTTCAAAGAAAGGACTTGGTTGTTTACTTATGAAAAATGATAGGGTTATTGCTTACGCATCATGATAGCTAAAAATTCATGAGAAAAACTATCCTAATCATGATCTTGAGTTAGCTGTTGTAATATTTGCTCTGAAGATATGGAGACATTATCTCTATGGTGAAAAATGTGAGATTTATACTAATCACAAGAGTTTGAAGTATATTTTCTCACAGAAAGAACTCAACATGAGGCAAAGGAGACGGCTTGAACTACTCAAGGATTATGATTGCACGATACACTACCACCCAAGGAAGGAAAATAAGGTGGAATATTCTTTGAGCAGAAAGTATCATGGAGTTTTGAACAAGATGAGAGTTGAAAGGGATCCTATTTTCATGGATCTAGTAAAGATGTATATGGGAATAACCATGGAAGGTGAAACATCAATGCCTTTTCAAATGGTTGCCAAACCATCTTTACTATAAAGGATTGGAAGTTCTCAGGTTGATGATGCGGGGTTTCAAAAGAAGATTAAATCTGTGAATGATGGGAGATTGAGTGACATCGTATATTAAGATGGAATTTTGAAATTTGGGAAGAGACTTGGTGTTCCTGATATACCTGATCTAAAGAGGGAATAGTTGGATGATGATCATAGTTCCAATTTCTCCACACACCCTAGTTTTACTAAGATGTATAGAGATTTGACGGAACATTTTTGGTGGGACAACATGAAGAGGGAGATTTCTGATTTTGTGTCAAGATGTATGGTTTGTCAACAAGTGAAAGCTGGAAGGCAACTGCGTGTAAGAGTATTGCAACCTCTTCCCATACTTGAGTGGAAATGGGATAATATCATGATGGACTTTTTCATGGGACTACCAAAGACTCCAAGAAGAAACGATGCAATATGGGTCATTGTTGACCATCTTACCAAGTCGTCTCACTTTCTTGCTATAAGATAAGATCTACCACTTGAACGTCTAGAAAGACTTTATATTAATGATGTTTTGAGACTTCATGGAGTACCCCTGTCGATTGTTTCTGATCATGATCCACGTTTTACGTCAAGATTCTGGAAAATTCCTCAGAAGTCCCTAGATACTGATCTTCATTTGAGCACTACCTACCACCCACAAACTGATAGACAATCAGAACGGACTATTCAAACATTGGAAGACATGTTGAGGTCTTGTTCACTTCATTTTCAAGGCATGTGGGATTAGTATTTACCTCCCGAATAATTTTCCTACAACAATAGATTCCATTCAAGTATATAGATGGAAACCTATGAAGCATTATATGGGAGACGATTTCGTACACTAACTTACTGGGATAATGTTGGTGAAAGAAAGATCGTGGGCCTAAAACTTGTTTAAGAAACAGTGGAAAATGTGAAGATTATCCAGAACCATATCAAAATAGCTCAAAGTAGGCAAAAGAGATATGAAGATAACCGAATGAAGGATTTAGAGTTTCAAGAAGGTGATCACGTTTTCCTAAAGGTATCTCCATGGAAGGGTATAATACGATTCGGTAAGAATGGAAAGTTAAGTCCCAGGTACATCGAAACTTTTGAAATTCTGGACCGAATTGGAGTCATAGCTTACCATTTGGCAATGCAACCAAGTCTCTCCAAGTTTCACAATGTGTTCCACATGTCAATGTTAGGAAAGTACATGCCAGACCCAACACATGTACTCAATTATGAAGAAGTGGAACTTGAGATCGATCTATCTTACTGTGAAGAGCCTATCAAGATTCTTGATACTAGAGAACAAGTATTCAGAAATCAGATGAATCTTCTGGTAAAGGTTCTATGGAGGAACCATAAGATGGAGTAAGCAACATGGGAGCCTGAGGATCTTATGTTAAAGACATATCCAAATATTTTTAGGTAATATTTTGTGAATTTCGACGATGAAATTTTTGTAAGGAGGGGAGAATGTAACCACCCAATATTTTTTTAAAGGATATTAATTTCTTATAAATATGTCATAATAACATTAACTAATAAGTGCTATGGGACCCATAAAACATAATTTTTTCACTTCTGTGATGTGAATTTCAAAAATCTGACATACACAGTCGTGATCAGTAAGTTATTTAGAGTCCAATAAGAAAAACTTAATTTTTGGTGAATAGTAACCTACCCTTATGAATAGTGGTATATCCTAATGAATAGAAACCTTACCTATGATAATATATAAATAATATTCAAGTTGAAAGTATGGTATACCTATATTTTAGACTAAGTTAATGAATGTTTTAAAACTGGTTTTTGATAATAAATTATGATTTTAATTAAATATTAAATTAATAATATTTAGAAAATTATTTTTTAAAAATTGACCTCATTTTTGGATTCTGCACATTGAAAAATGGTTAAAGTTAATTTTTGGGATTTTTCTGAAATACTTGATTTTTTTATGAATAGTAAAATACGGTAATTTACCGTATATATACATTATAAGCTAAATAGACAATTCCTAGAATCCTGGATGATTTCACCACCCTTAATCCTAATTCACATGATAAAATTACTATTCTTCGTCATGGAATACTTACTATTACTTTTCTTGTGAAGAAATAATAAATTAATGAGTTTTATATTAAGAAATCCCCTCTCTCCTCCACTATAAAAACCCCCTATCACCCCCTCTTCCAATCAATCCTCTCAAGCCTTTTTCCTTCTTCAAATTATGTCCAAATACCCTCCCAACCTCCTCTCCCAATTCCAGCAAGCTTTGGTCTCATTTAAAATCCAAAACCTCTCCATTAAGGATGTTCTCAAAGAAGTTTGTTTCAAGAGGAAAATTCCTCTTTTCAATTCTTTGTCATTCCTTTCAAGTTCATTTGTTTTCTTTTTCTATTACCTCTCTTTATCCAAATTTTGTGATGACTCTAGTACCTTATATGTACTGTAATTGTTTCATGATAGTGTAATAATTTATCACCATCTCCCCCTTTTTACCTTCATTTATACTAGTAGCAAAAAAACTATCTGAGATGTGTCAATTTTACACATTCAAGGACGATGGACTTTCGATTTATTTTATCATTCTAAATTATGGTCATAAAACCATTCTTGTTATGGTTGAACTAGATTATTATATATAATATAACCTATTTATGATTCTGTAATCCCTTTGTTCAAATGGTGTTAGGTTATAAATAAAAATGAGTTTCTTGTAATCAAAACCCACAAATTAACCGAAACAATTATCATTAAAGTTCTATATGATTATTCATCCTCGTTCCATGTAATCAAGTTATATAAATGAAAAATAAAACCTATTTATGTTCATAAATAATATATAATTTTAATTCTGTATATTTACATCCATTCCACTTCATTATTTAAAAACAAGTGAACCGAATATGAAAATAAGAGAAACAAACACTCCAGAATGACGAAATTCAATACAATAACTTGTCAATAAAGACATAAATTAACTAACCATAATTATGGTAAAATAAATATATTTCTAATATGTTCTAAAATAAGTTATTAAAAAGTATAATTTCATATTCCAGGAGCTTAAGTACAAGAGCAGAACACATTTGGAGTTAAGGTAAGGGTTTTTCCACCCGAACTTCCATTTTCATTCGGGATAATTTCATTGTCTAATTACCTCAATGAAATTATTATTTATTATTATTTACTCATCATATGTTCTGTTTAACTATCATATATATGTGTACAAACCAGAACCCTTCCTTATTTTATGGATAGTTACATGTTTTAAAAGGGAATTTCAAAATTGTTTCAAAAATAAAATCCCGATTCAAAGGAATTTCTCAAATTCTTACCTATTTTAAATGGCACTCTATAATCTGTTTTTAGAAACCATTATCTTTATAAAATCACTAATTTTATTATTAAAATACTATCTTACTTAAATTCTGGTTTTATACAAAGATTTTTTCAAAAGAACTCTTCTTTTCAAAATAAAAGAGTATTTAACACAATAATTGCTTAATGATTTTAGAAGATTATTCTCATTTGATTCAACACTCTTGTTGATTCTTATGTATTGTTGGGGTTAATAATTTATGATTTCATATAACATATTTTATTGAATGGTTTATGACTAACTTTATTGTGGATGATCTATCCTAAAACCATTCACCATATTATTCCGAATGGTTAGTGTTTGTGTTCAATAATTGGGAAAAGTTAGTTACATTTCATATGATAGTTTCAATATGAAGGTATATGTTGTTTATGTTTATCCCTATTCATATGAGGAATTCATTGGACTTATTATGTGACGGGTGGGGCCCGCTATAGCCCCTCGATGCATCGGTGGGTCTTGTGAGACAAATAGACGTGGAATTGGCCGAGGCCTTTCCCAATGTGATATAGATTTTGGCCGAGGCCTTAATCATTAGCCGTCTTGGTCGAGGCCTTGACAAAATGTTTTAGAATGTCCGGAATTATTCATTCCATAATTATGAGTTCATCTATTGATATTTCATGTGGTTATTCGAGTAGTAGAATACCCATGATTATGTTTTATTATGGAATTATTTACTCAGCTCATATTCTTTCCATAATGTGTTCATGTTTATTATTAAAGGCATGTGTTTTCAATTATTCACCATGTATAATGTTTATATTATCTTCCGCTTTATTGATTACTCTTACTGAGAATTTGAGCTCACCCCTTTCTTATGTTTCGTTTTCTTAGGACATGAAGAAGTAATTTATGAATGACTTGCAAGCATAATCTAGGAGACGTGATGACTCTAGTGGAATAAATTAGTGTTGTTTTCCCCTTCCATATGTAAAGTTGAACTTATGTATGTATCTTGTTTCTAATAATACTAAACTACTTGGTCCTTCAGGATTTGTTTTCCTTGTATGTATGACAACGTAATCAAATAAGGCACCGGCTTTGGGCAACTGGGGTCGAGTCTTTACAATTTACCACCTAATCTTTTGGGAAATGATAATGTCACTTGTATGTAAGTATGGATTACCATCTCCACAATACGATGTGATTAATTTTTCATATAAACTTCACATGGATGGTAATAAAGATGAATTTAATGAATATATATGATATATATAATATAAAAATGATTTTGTAAATTATGGTACCATGATCAATGTATAAGTATCGGGACTACCGAATTGAAACATGCTTGGAAAACGAAGTAGATATCACCTAGAACAGTGATTTTAATTTTTAATAAATAGGTGATGAGATGTTATAAACAAGTAATAAATGGTATTATTAATATATTGTTATGGAATAAATTTATAATAAATCAGTATTTATTATAAAATAGGTTATAACATTAACAAACAAAGGCTAAACTTGAGGTAAGGGATTTTTTTCTAACTTTTATTTTTGTGGGACACATGCCTTATACACTACTTGTTTCTTCTGTTTGGTGTATATACTTCCCATGAATTCCTTTTAGGAGTCTTATATGGAATATTATAGTATTTTTATATCTATATAATTTTCATTTTTTCATGGAGCATATGATTTTATTGATCATAAAGTGGTAAAGGTTTAATTAACAATCTCATAATTATTCGATATTGTTTATATTAAATTCACCATTGGGGAAAAATTGCCTTCCATGTCTATGTTTTTTTAAAATGTTTTTAAATAGGTTTTTACCAGTCTTTAAAATCATTTGTACCCATATTTTATCTATTAAAAAAAATTTAAAAGAATATTTTTTCAATTTTCTAAACAAGTCTCTTTAGAACTTTTCATACATAAATATGGATGGAATGTTTTATTAACTTATAGGACATGAGAAGATTTTTCTGAAATCATGAGGACATAATGATTTTACGTTTCTATTGGAAGCTTAGATGGTTCGTTTCAATGAAAATGTTTTCCTTTAGAATTTTTTGTCTCTTTAAATAAATTATTTCTTGAAGGAGAGGATATTTTCCTCAAAAATTATTTCAACTGATCTATCAAAAATCATTTTTCCATCAATGATGAATTTTGTTTGTGTGACTTATTATTTACTATAGATATAACCCGGGTATTCTATTATTATTATTTTTGTGAATGTTTTATGTTTATGATGGACTGATATTTATGAAACTTATTTCCTTCCCTTGAGTTATGTTATGATGAATTTTTTATGAAACTAATTTCTTTACATGGGTTCTAAGATGGTGAATTATTTATGATCTTTTGGGACACATATGTATAGTTTTCATTATATGATGGGTGGGACCTATATATCCCTCTAATTCATTGGGTAATGAATTATATCTCATAATATAGTTAGTGGAAACAAGTCGATGTGGTGGATCTATGATGGGAAACAAGTCGATTCTATTGATCTGTGAAGGTAAATAGGTGATATAGCCCGATCCAAGAGTCTTGGAAGTTAACCATGTCATATGAAATTGATTTATATACTTAATAATATTCCAAACACACATTTATGAATCAAAAATATGTTTCATTATTGAGTTATGATGAGGTTTCATTATTATGATTCATGTCTTCTAAAAAGTTAATTTTGTATGCCCCAACTCAAGTTTGTGTCCCATGAAAAGTTGTGTATAGACACTGTATATTATTACAATGATCAGATACCCATATTTTATATCATATTCTTTCAAAACATAATAAACAGTTATCTTCCATGTTTACCCATATAGAGAATATGAGATCACCCTTTTCTTATGTTTCCTTTCCACGGGATATGAAAAATGTTGTTAAATGTGATATTCTATAAATTGGTCTAATTATTAATAAATAAGTGGTAGACAATGTATATATTTTATTAACTATTTATTTATGTTTCAAATATTACAAATTCACTAGATCATTATGATCCTCAATTTTGTATTTTTCTAATTTAATGAATATTCATCTAAAAAGTCATAATATCTATGTATGGAAATCATAGGTTGTTATATGCATGGATCAGGAATTCCCTTCCAGTCATATTAGAGAAGGATCAGGAATTAGAGTACTTGGGTGTCTAGGTTGGTTCGTGACATTTTGGGTCTTTATACTTAATCATTTGGTTGGATAAATAAATTTGATTTTTGATTGATGGAAAGTCAATAAAATGTTAAATGGTTTATTATTTAACATAAAGAGTTTATTTAAACCTGTATAGAAATTTATTTCAATGAAAATTGACTATTTAATATTAAATTAGTTATTTTTAAAAAACTACTTTTCATGCTTTTATGTTCTTATATTAAATATGATTTCTGACACCGATTGAACCCCAAAATGATATAATGGATTCAAAATTTTCAATCATCATGTTAAAAATTGAATAGAATTCTCCTTTTGTTTTGGGTCATAAAATTACTTTATCAGGGTAAAAAAGGTAAGTTATCATGTTTGGGTTTAACATGGATTTAGCGTGGTTTAACTAAGATATAAGACCTAAAATGTATGAAATAAATTTTCAAATGTGATTTTTTGAGTTTATTCTGAACCTATCACATTGTATCATTGAATTTTATAAACCTTGGTACCACATTAAATCATTATTTTATATATATTATATTTATATATTTCTTGTAATTCCAAGTGTGTCTTTTCCCTCACGTATAAAAGGAAACCCACTTTCCTCCTTTTTCACAAGGATTAAGAACACTAGATCAGTTAATCCCTACACTAATTTCATATTAGCTTCATTAACCACATAATATTTCTTCTATTATTGTAATAATACAATCCTTTATTGGGCTATCTTTTATTTAAAAGGAGGTTTCTCAGTGAATATGTATAAATCTTAACTGAGAACTATCAATATTATTTCTTCTTATAATTTCTCAAAAAATCATGTATCCATACTAAAATGGTGCCTCTAGGATGATAAATATACTTATATGAGAATAATAATATAATTTTAAAACCATTATCCACCCTATTTCCATCCCATGGGAAAGGAAAACATTTCTCATACGTACGTTTTTACTACCACCTCTATGAAGTGATGCATTTCATTTTTCATCACCATATCAATTATTATTTTTTTGATGATGGATTTAATTAGATTGTATGATATTTATGATTTTATTCTATTTATAGAAATGTGAATTACTATTTTTTATTCCTCCATTCAATATATTAAAAATTTGAAACATCACTAGTGTGTACGTACAAACTAATATCTCCATTAAGTGATCTAATTAATTTTTCATCACCACATTTGTTTCGTTGGTTACGACCATCGGGCCTCAAAACGCCCAAAGGCTCCGTATCTGATGATGGACGGTCCTGCTTTCCAAAGGCAGGCATTCACCGGATAGTCTGGCTAGCGACACTTAAGAACTCACATTGGTTGTGAGGATGGGAAGTCGGGATCATCGCACCCTTTTTGGGGGGATATTATTGCCTGTTCTGGGACTCTCTTATAGATTTAAGACGTATTCATATGTTCGCGAATCTTTGGTTTATACCCAAACATAGTATCCACAGATTCAACCCTGGTGGGCAATGGTCAACTAGACACAGGGGTTTGGAATCATTTATGCCTGAGTTTTACCATCCCTCATTGGATTAATGACCCCGAAGAGTCGGAACTTGCTTAAGGCGGTACTAGGAGTGGCGCGATGAACTGTCGTGAAGAATAGTCGAATCGATCGGTTGTTGGGATTGAACCTCTTGGAGGCTTCCTACGTACCCTATCTAGGAGATAGGGATCAAATTCCACGTAGTTCGCATTGGTGTCGGGGAGAAGACGTGAAGATGGACCGGGTGGTCCGATGGGTGGTGGGCTTGAACCTCATGGAGGCTTCTTACGTACCTTTCATAAGAGGCTAGGATCAAAGTCCACGTAGTTCACATTGGTTGGGACTCACGCTCTAAGGTATCCTAGAATGATGGATTGGGGCTTACACTCTATGGAGCCCCATAAGGGGATGTCATGGTCGATGCTTACTCTAAGCCCATGTGAGTCATGCTCGGTGTGAGAAATAAGAGGCTGCAGGGACCAGAGGCTTACGTCGTGAAAGGTGCGTCTGTGAGAAGTGGAGTGGGGATTACGTGTGGAGCGGCCCATTATGTCGGGGCTTACTTTTAGGTGGATGCCCGTGGCGATGGATTGGGGCTTACACTTTGAGGAGGCCCAGAAGATTGGGGCTTACTCCAAGATGGACGCCCAGGGCGATGGATTGGGGCTTACACTCTAAGGAGGCCCAGAAGGTTGGGGCTTACTCTAAGATTGATTCTCGGGGCAATGTATTGGTGCCTACACTCTGAGGAGGCCCAGAAGGTCAGGTCTTACTCCGAGATGGACACCCAGGGCGATGGATTGGGGCTTACACTCTAAGGAGGCCCAAAAGGTCGGGGCTTACTCTGAGATGGATGCTCGGGGAGATGGATTGGGGATTACACTCTGAGGAGGCCCAGAAGGTCGGGGCTTACTCCAAGGTGGATGCCCGTGGAAACAAAGATCAGTGAGAGAGGGAAATGGGGTGCTCCTGTGCCCATATCCTCTCTTGCAGTGCATGTGGGCTTCCTTCTGATGGTTATTTTACCATCTCCGAGGAACCCTCAACAAGTTGAGGGGAAGAAAGGGGATTCCCGAGCTCAGACTCCACATTACCGTGGGAATGTGAACCCAGGAATGCTTCAGGAATCTGCTCAAGGGTCGGGGCAACCACTTCGCCTCTACTTACCGTGGGTATGTGAACTCAAAATGGTGTGCTGATGCGCCTGAAAGTTACACCACGAAAATTAGGTGGCTCTAGTGGAGGCCTCGGCTCGGGTCCGATGAATAGGCCAGTGAGGGAGTCGCGGAGGATGTGGCTGGATCTGAAGGATTTTATCTGGCTCGGTAAATGAGAATACCGAAGTATTTGGCAAGACACCGAGAGGTATGGGCGGTGGCGCCCTTCACGTGGGGAAGTGCCACATGGATGGAGAAGTTGTCCGCGAACCAAGGTGGTCCGCGGACTGATTGGAATCCCGCAAACCAGGGTAGTTCGCAGCTTTGGGTTTGATCCATGAACCAGGGTGGTTTTCGGAGGGTTCCAGGCGGGCAGCGGCGGCCAAGGGAGGCGCCGGTCGGTGGCTCGTCGGTCGGGGATTCGCCCACGTAGGAGAGAGCTATGCAGTGTGACGGATGGGAAAAGAGGAATAAACTCCCTGGTCCGTGGGGAATTCATCCATGGAGGGGGTATGGTTCGCGGTTTTCCTTGTTTTTGTTATTTTAGGTTCGTAGTTCACCAAGTTATTATGAGTTTTCCAATTCCTTGTTAATTTGTATACCTACTGTGGTTCACGGATGGGAATTTTTCTATTTTCAAAATCCAAAGCCTTCCTTAAACTGTTCTCCTTCCGAATCTCCAATCCCTCCGAATCCAATTCCAATTCTCAGACCTCTTTTTCTTTCCCCCCCTTGGTCTCCTTTTATAGAGTGGGGAAAGGGATGTATCTGTGGCTAGAGGGCACCTTTTGAAGAGGCCCATAACCAAATTCCCGGTTTACAGCCGGCTTGGTCAATCCACGATTCGTGGTGGGTATTGAACACTCCCCCCCCCTCCACGAATCGAACTCAGGGAGTGCTCTGCGGCCGCGAAGGGTTTCGCCTCTATTTCACGAATGACAGAGGTGGTTCAGATCAGCTGATGCGGTCCGCAGCTGGGGTGGTTCGTGAATGGTGAACCGGACTGGCTCCTGCCCTACTTCGCACCCACGGAGGACTTTCACCTCCATTCTGCGAACGAAGACGGTACAGACCAGATCAGTCGACACGGTCTGCGGCTGGGGACGGTTCCCGAAAGTGGACTAGTTCAGTGCTCGTCCTGCCTCGCACCCATGGGGGATCTCCGCCTCCCTTTTGCGAATGACACTGGTCCATGAAGGGAGTGCTCCGCGGAACCGGTCGCACAGAATCATCTTCAGACCAGTCTGTAGACTGGTCCAATTCATCCTTGGATTTGAAATATTTTCCCAAATTTCTTTGGTGAGGTGGGTAGCCTCTCCTTTGCGGATTTTTCAGGACCCTACAAATGCCTCCCATTGGAATGGGGTCCTATCAGAACGAAGAGGAGTCCATTCCGATGTAGAGTGGTCCTTAAAATCGATGAGTGACTGGAAAATTCTCTAAATATTTCCTGAGCCAAGGGACTCAGCGAGGACAATTCAACTTTTTCTAGGGTTTTGTAGAAAAACCCCACAAATTTTTTTTCTTTTTTTTAATACCCTGATTTTTCCTGGGCCCATTTAGTGTGAGCTTAGTGGGTCTGGGCTGACTTTTTCTTAGGACTCCCTTTTCTGGTTTTCGACCTAACAGGCTTTGTGCCTCTTTCTTTTGTGAGCGTTTTAAAGTCCCTCCGACAAGACTATCATTACTGATGTTTTAGGTCGAACATCTTTGACCAAATATGGTGGGATGAGGGACCCGATGAGGTTTGATTGACTAAATGATGTCTCAACACCCTTCAGATGCAAGTGGGGGGAAATGTATTTAAATTTTAGCGACATGCAGGGCATGTATCAAGACATGGGAGCCACATCGGCGTACAGTGGTAGGAAGAGAATTGCCTAAGGAATACTTGCCTTTGGTAGACGGGCCAGGGGCGATCAATATGCAGAGCTGCGGAGGAAATGGTATGCATAGTCGTACAAAGGTGTCCTTAAGTCAATGACTATCCATTTCTGATGTCCAGGGGACTTCATGGAAGTCCGGCTCTTGGAAACCATGATGGGTGGCTTGGAAAATTATGAAAACCTCTAGGGGTGGATCAAAAGAGGAGTGTGACATATGAAAGGGTTTTGGGAACATCCGTACTAATCAGTAGCGTGGTCCGGAGACCACTTCCCTATGCATTTAGTTAGCGTAAGGGATGGTTGAGTCTTGGCACAGTTTAAATTCATGTAGCTGGGACATCATTTAAAAGGGAACGACTTCTCCCGGTTCCCAGTAATCTTGTCAAAGTCGTTCCACCACATTCAGGCAGGGTTGTGAAAGAGATTGGTAAACTATAGCTCAGAGGGTTTCTGAATCCCGGGATAGACATGGGGGCTCAGAGGCCAAGAGGCGTATTGAGGGAAGCATTGCCTAAGGAAAACTTTCCTTTGGTAGATGGGCTAGGGGCGATTAATATGGAGAGCTGCTGAGGGCATGGTATGCATAGTCATGCAAATGTGTCCTTAGTTCAATGATTTTATTCCCTCGATAGCCAAGAAACTTCAGGGAAGTTGAGATTTGGAACCACCAGGGGTGTCTTATGAGAGTTTGGCTTTTTCTGAGTGTAGAGTATGGCTTAGGATGAGAGGGTTCCTGAATATGGGGGAAATATCTAGACTAAACTTCCTGAGAATGGGTGAATTAATTCTTTCTCACGCTGGTGTGAGGCGGTGGTTCGTGCAGGTCTGACCCGTGCACTGAAGGATGGATAAAAGCCTCTGTTTCTCACTAAACCCATGACGAGTATGACTGTGTAATTTATCGTCATGTGGTTGGAACATATTCCGTGCAGTTTAGCATCATGAAGCAAGGAAGAGGGGAATTTTTAAAGGTTGTTGTGCATTTTAACATCATATAGTGAGGACGGGGGGCATTTTTTTAGCCAATGAAAACACTTGCAATTGGTGGCATTTCCCTAGATGGTTAATGCTTGGCCTTTGCAGTTTCGTGCCAAGAGGCCAAGATATCCTGTGCAGTTTAACGTCATGCGGTGAGGGCATAGTTGAAAAGGTCATTATTCATCAGAATATAACTGGGCTTGAATATCTCAACATGCCCCAGACGTGGGGGGTTGATTGGTGTAAATCATGGTTCTGGGGCTTCTTGGATCAGGAGTGCTGATATGGGGTCTCTGAGGCCGGTAAGCGTACGGAGCTAGGAAGAGCATCGCCTGTGGAAATCATGCATTTGGTAGACGGTCCAAGGGATATCAATATGCAGAGCCACTGAGGACATGGTATTCATAGTCGTGAAAAGGTGTCCACGGGTCGATAACTTTCTACTTCTGATGTCCATGAATGGTTATGAGGATCTTCAATTTTCCAGGCCATGAAGTCTGTCATTTGGCAAGAGAATTTCTGGACATGTCGGGGATATCTATCCTTGGTTTCTTGTTGAGTTTCAAACCTTGCGCTGATCTTTTCTTTTTTTCTTTTTTTTTTGTGCGCGGGGGTGTGCCTTTATTCCATGCAGTTTAACATCATGCGGTGGGGATGAAGCGGTCCTATTTTATCGGTCATAGATCTCGGACAATTGGGTGACTATTGCTGCAGTCACTCAAAGGATAACTAAGTCAACATGTTCTGATATACTTGGAACAAGGTGGGGGATGAAGGTTGTAAACTCCAACTTTGAGTTTTCCCGGATCAAGAGGTGTGGTGTGGGGGCTCTAAGGCCGGTAAGCGTACCGAGCTAGGAAGAGTACCGCCCGAAGAAATCTTGCCTTTGATGGACGAGCCAGGGGCTATCATTATGCAGAGCCGCTGAGGGCATGGTATGCATAGTTATACAAAAGTGTCCCCGGGTCGATAAATTTCCACTTCTGATGGACATGAATGATTATGAAAATCTGTGATTGCTCACAATGCAGAGTCCGACACGTGGGGATAATGGTTTCCAGGTATACAAGAATCATCTTCACTGCAATTGTCTGTTGAATCAAAGTAGCCTAGTCCTGGCTTGATGTTTGTTGATGCAGGTTGCTATGTGAACCACTGACAGACACATAGGCTAGCCAGATAGGGATACCCTGGAAAAACCTGGATGTGAAAAGAAGAATGAACTTGTAAACCACTTCTCCATAAACTTATGGATCAGGAGGTATGGTATGAGGGCTCCGAGTCCAGTAAGCGTACGGAGCTAGGAAGAGTATCGCCTGTGGAAATCTTGCCTTTGGTAGACGAGCCAGGGGCTATCATTATGCAGAGCCACTGGGGGCATGGTATGCATAGTCATGCAAAGGTGTCCACAGGTCGATTACTTTCCACTTCTGATGGCCATGAGTGGTTATGAAGATCCATAATTATCCGGGTCATGGAGTCTAATGTATAGAGAGGATGCATCCAAATGTGCAAGGAGTCTCTCCATCTCTTATCACCATGTGTCTTGGTTGGGTTGCGATGAAGTCCGTGCAGTTTAACGTCATGTGGTGAGGACGAAGTCCGTGCAGCTTAACGTCATGCGGTGAGGATGAAGTTCGTGCAGTTTAATGTCATGCGGTAAGGATGGATTATACACCCCATGCAGGTCTGGTCCGTACATGAGGGAAGGGGAATTTTTAACATTATTTTCCGTGCAGTTTAACGGCGTGCAACAAGGACAGAGACATACAACTCGTGCAGTTTTATCCCATAAATGGGGAAAATGGAGAATTTTTTTTAAATCTTGTTATCCGTGCAGTTTTACGTCTTGCGGTAAGGACGAGAAGTACACCCCGAGCCGGTCTGGTTCGCACAAGGGGGGGGAGGGCATTTTTTTCTTTTATTCAGGGGGTTGGGACAGAACTGGGGATCCTGGTGTCGCTACGTATCCTACGAGGGTAGGAATTAAGCCGTACGTAGTTCTCTAAAATCTGTGAAGTTTAACATCACGCGGTGACAATGGATTCCATACAGTTTAACGTCATGCGGTTAGGTTGAGGGGTATTATTAGATTCTGTGCAGTTTAATGTCATGCGGTGAGGACATGATACTCCTAGTTTAAGGTCATAGAGTTTGGACCATTCGGTTCTTGGCAGTTTAATGTCATGCAATTCGGACAATGAATACACCATGTGTAGGTATGGCCCGTACATGGGGGGAAGAGAGCATTTTTGAAACTTATTATCCATGCAGTTTAGCATCATGTGGTAAGGACGGACTCCATGCAGTTTAACGTCATGCGGTGAGGACGTGAATACACCCCGTGCACGTCTGGTCCATACACGGGGGAATGGGAATTTTTGTTTTTATTTTTGAGGTGGCTGGGCTAGGGTGTGGAATTCTGGCGTCACTGTGTATCCTACGAGGGAAATAATCAAGCCTCACGTAGTTCTATGAAAGATGATACACCCCATACAGGTCTGGTCTATACACAGGGGAAGAGGGAATTTTTAAATCATCTTGTCTGTACAGTTTAACGTCATGAGGTGAGGACAAAATACTCTTAGTTTAAGTTCATAGAGTTTGGACAATTGGGTGCTTGGAAGTTTAACATCATGCATCTCGGACGAGGGATACATCTCATTTTTTTTCTTCGTCCATGAATTTTATTTTCGTTCAGTAAGGAAGAAATAATTCTTGGTCTCTATGCAAAATACTTCTTCAGGAATCTTGCATCGGTAGGATCCGTGGTGAATTTCCCTTCCATGGAGATCAGGGCATATGCTCCGTTGGAGTAGACCTTGTGTACAATATATGGCCCCTCCCACTTGGGCTCCAACTTTGGAGGCTTCTTGCCAGGTATCATTGGGTTCCAGAGGACAAACACTAATTCTCCTTCCAAGAAAGACCGGAGGCGAACCTTTTTGTTGAAGGCTTGTGCGATCTGGTTCTGGTACACTTCCAGGTGGTGTAGAGTGTGCAGTTTCTTCTCGTCTAGCTATTCCAATTCACCTATTTTCTTTTCTGACTTATCATCATCGGATAATTGATCACATATCGCAATACGGAGTGAGAGAAGTTGGAGTTCAATGGGCAGGACTGCCTATGTGTCGTACACCAATGAGTACGGGGTAGACTGAGTAGCGGAGCAGATTTTGGTTCGATAATCCCACAATGCATGGAGGAGTTTATCCAGCCATGACTTCTTGTCTTTGTCCACCATTTTCTGGAGGATGTTGGACAGGGTATTTTTGAAAGCTTATATATGTCCGTTGGCCACTTCATGGTAGCGGGATGAGTGGATAACCTTGATACCATACTCGTCGTATAGCTTTTCCAATTCAGCAGAGTAGAAATTGGTGTCGTTGTCCATCAATATGGTATGAGGGACACCAAATATGGTGATGATATTGGTCTTAACGAAGCTGGAAATATTTCTTGCCCCAACATCCCTAAGGGGTATGGCTTCTTCCCATTTGGAAAGGAAGTCGGTTGTTTTGAGGATATACTTCATCTGTTTGGCCGTGGCGGGAGGGTATGGTTCCATGACGTCCATCCCCCAGACGGAAAATGGACAGGAGTACTTAGCTTGATGAAGTAACTCCCGGGGTTGGTGTATGAAGTTGGCATGAATCTAGCATGAGTGGAATTTCGCGGTAAAATGCTCGTAGTATCATGCCACTGTGGGCCAGTAGTACCCAAGCCTTCGAACCTGATGAGAAAGCTTGGTCCCTAGTTGATGTGCTCCACACTCTCCTTCATGTACTTCAGTCATGACGACAGTGGTTTCTTCTCTTTCAATGCATCTGAGGAGCACTCCATCGAGGCCTCATTTGTAGAGGACCTCTTACTGACCCGCACCTCCATATAGGACAAAATTGATTTCCCTTATCCGTATTTGATCTCGTTCAGCCATGTCTGATGGAAGCTCTCCTCGTTGAAGGTAGTTCGCGATGGGGATCATCCAGCTGGTGGTAGGAGCATATGGCTCAGGGACAGGAATGACCTCATGGATTTCTTCCGTATTAGCTTGAACAAATGGCAATACCATTCGATGGTGAGCAATGCTGATGACCATTTCATCCTGTTCTGGGTCAACTAGGGTTGTGGCCGTGTTGGATAATGCATCAGTCTGAGCGTTCTGGGACCGGGGAATATAAGTCAATGATGGTTCTGTGGAGAACTTGGCCATTAGCCCTCAGACATGGTCAAACAGGGGGATCAGCTCCTCCTTTTTAATAGCATAGTCACCATTGACTTGCTTGATGACCAGCTCTGAGTCACCTTTTAACTTAAGGTGTTGTACTTGTGCCTGGAGTGCGAGCTCCAGGCCTACAATGAGGGCTTGATATTCCACTTCATTGTTTTTACATCCCTTTGACAGGAGGAAGGAATACGGAAAAACGGCCTTTTCTGGGGACACGAGTACTATCCCCAGACCCACTTTGTTGAATATGGGATCCTCCATCCTCTTCCCGGTGGGGCTTCGGGATGCACTGTCAAAGTACATTTCCCATGCTGGGAACTCCTCTTGAACCGAGAAGATATCTTTATCAGGTAGTTCAGCGTCCAGTGCAGTGGTCCCTATTAAAGGGTGCTCTTCCATAAAGTCTGCTGATGCTTGGCCCTTGATGGATTTTTGAGGCACGGACCGGATGTCGAACTGTTGCCAGACGACCGCCCATCGAGATAGGCGTCCGGTTAGCATCGGGCGACTGAGGATATACTTGAGTGGGTTACTCCGTGAGGTCAAATGGACTTCATGATGCTGCAGATAATGTCGCAGATTTTGAACCGCGAAGATCAAGGCAGATAGCTCTTCTCGATATTTGAATATCGAGTCTCAGCATCAATCATGGTTCGACTGAGGTAATCGAGATTTGTTTCGCTGTCGGCATCGTTCTTCTGTGTGAGGAAGGCTCCCAGTGACCGTTCTGGGGCCGTCACATATAGAATGAGAGGTCTTCCTTCAACCGGGGGCATGAGAACTGGTGGTCTTAAGAGGTACTTCTTCAAGTTTTCGAACGCCTCTTGTCAGTCGTCCGTCCATTGGTACGTGACCCCCTTCTTCATTAACCTGGTGAAAGGAAAACATTTTCCTACTAGGTTGGCTATTAACTACCTAATATATGCTAGGTGTCCTTGGAATCCCATCAACTCGGTGAGATTTCGGGGAGGTGGCAGGTCAAGGATAGCCTTTGTCTTCTCAGGGTCGACTTCGATGCCGCGATGGCATATGAAGAAGCCAAGGAATTTCCCTGAGGTAACCCTGAAGGCACATTTCAAGGGGTTTATCTTCAAGCTATGCTATAGGAGCTTGTTGAAGACAGTCTCAAGGTCTGACAGGTGATCCGAGCGCTGCCTAGACTTGACCACTAGGTCATCCACGTAACATTCAACGAATTTCCCCAGGAACGGCTTAAAGATTTGATGCATGGAACGCTGATACGTGGCGCCATCATTCTTGAGACCAAATGGCATGACCCTATAATAGAATACCCCTTGAGGGGCCCTGAAGGCAGTGGATTCTTCATCTTCTCAGGCCATCCTAATTTGATTATATCCAGAATAGCCATCCATTAAGGATAGAGCCTCATACCCGGTCGTTGCATCAATTAACAAATCGGTGATTGGAACCGAGAAGTCATCTTTCGGACAATGCCGATTAAGGTCTCTGAAGTCAATGTAGACGCGGATTTGTTCGTTCTTTTTCTTGACAGGGAAGATATTGGCCAACCAAAAGGGGTACTGGACCTCGTGAATGAAGCCTACTTTAATGAGCTTATCAACTTCAGCCTATATCTTGGCAGCATGTGAGGGGTGTGTCCTTATAGCGGCCTATTTATAGCCCTGGTGGTCTTCTAGAAGACCCAGGTGATGTGTCGCTACCTCGGGATCGAGTCTTGGCATTTCCGTTTAATTCCAGGTGAATAAATCCTAGTGTTTCCTTAGGGAGGAGGTATATACTTCGTGTTCCTCGGGAGACATGGCCGCACTAATGATAGTGGGCCTTGGGTCTTTCTCGGTACCCAGGTTTATTTCCCTATGTTCGTGCACAGGGGTGGATATACCTTCCTCAAATGTGGGAGGTGCATCCATGAGATCATCCCCCTCTTCTTCTCCCAAATCCTCGTCTTTTTGGTCTGACGAGGAGAGAGATCCTATCACGAGTTCTTGGAAGTCCGGAGGCGAGGTGTCGTGGGTGTCCTTGCTCGAGCTTTCTCCCCCCAATTGAGGGTTAGCAGACGTTCCCACATTGTCACACTCGGCCGTTATGGCTGAAGTCATGAGGACATCCTAGTGCATGTCCGGACTTGAACTCCTACCTTCCATGTGGTTGATGGGCATGAGATAATCTCTGCCAAGCCGCCTGAGGGGGTCGTCAGGAACCATTTCCAGGCCATTTGGAGTGGGGATCCAGTCTACACCATCGACCAAAGGCTTCTTTTTCTTTTGCTCGTAGAACCCATCATCAATGTAATGTGACTCGGAGATCTCAAAAGGGTCCTTGTCGGCATGCAATGTCCCACTTTGTCCATTGGCGTAGTACTTGATACACTGGTGATAGGATGAAGGAATGACCATGTGCTTATGGAGCCATGGCCTTCCCAGCAGGGCATTGAATGTTGTGCTCTTCCAGACCACCAGGAATTCCATGTAGGCTACCAGGTCACCAAAATGGGTCTTTAGCTTAATCTATCCCATTGGTTTCTTCTCACTCTTGTTGTAACCCAACAAAGTTGTGGCTGAGGGAATTAGATCATCCTCATTGTAGCCCAACTTACGGAGTGTTTGTAGGGGATGGAGGTTAACTCCAGATCTATTGTCTATAAAAAATTTCCGGATCTCAATACCATTCAGCGTGTCGGACACATATATCGGCCTGATGTGTCCTTTCATGATGGCATCTTCGTCCTGATTGGTGAAGGAAATCACCGCATTTCATTCATCTGGGTCAGTCTCCATCCGGTAAACCTCGGTGGCAGCTACCTCGGCTTGAAATTCATGGGGGCTGCTCAAAGATTTGATAAGAACCTCCCTAAGGTCGGCTGACAAACCCAGGGCATCCAGGATTGAAAACTTGGCTGGTACTGACGCCAACTGCTTAAGGATGCTGTATTTTTTCTCCAACGGTCAACGCATATCTGTTGGCGGGAGAGTCTTAGTGGGTGCTTTGGGAGCTAGAGCATTTGACGAGGAGTGACCGGTCGTGGGGACGGATATCAATGGTGTTCCCGCGTTTTGAGGACATGGCCCGGCCAGTCTGTTTGTGCGCACTAGGTGGTTAGACACTTGTTCCTCCTCTGGTGGTTATCGCAGAACAACAGGGCCAGAGTGGCTACTTATGGAGGTGGAGGGGCATTCCTTCTCATGCTGAGTCCGTTGAAGGGCCCTCCCATGGGTTTCTGCTATATTAACGGTTTGGGATGGGGTCCAGCCGAAGGGTTGGTTTCGGCCGCGGCTGCGCCTCCCCTAGTATACTATGCCTCTGTGATTCCTCTGCTCGTCTCTTCGTGCAGGGAACTCCGGTTCGTAACCATACCCTTCGTCAGGGAATGATTTCATGAGATGGATGACATTGATAGAACCAAAGATTTTCTCTTCATCCTCTGACAGGTCAACCTAGTCGGTTGTCCCTGATGGTGTCGTTTGGTGGGTCGGTGCTCGTGGCACCAAGTTTGAGGGCATAAAGTATACCAGGGTCGGGACTAACTTTGGCCCTGTCGCGGACTGCTTCTCTTGTGATTGTTTCCTCCTCCTTTGATTATGCCCGGATGACCGGCTCGTGGAGGGTTGTGAGGCCAATGTTGTCGGCTCTGCAGCTTCAGGGGCTATTGGTGGCAACACCGGCTGCTGTAGTTGAGCTCGAAGTATGCCCTGGGCTCGGTTGAGAGTCTTCCAAGTCATCTAGTTGTCAAATTTCTACCCTTGTTTGCTGGTGACTTTCTTCCATCCCTCCTCTTTTTCGGAGTCGGTGGTAGAGACACATGCCACATGTACTGGGGGTGGTCCCAGCTCGACTTCTCCAGAATCTACCATCCTCTACAGGAGGTCTTTGAAGAAGAAGCATTCTCGGATACTGTGCCCCAGCATCTGATGGTAGGGGCAGTAATATGTCCTGTCATCGCAGCCAACATCTTCAGGTTTCCTTGGCTTTGGGAGGTGGAGCAAGTTGCATTTCATGGTAGCAATGAAGTAGCCACGGACTTGATCATCTTGGAACGAGTATACTTTTTGACTTCGTTCCTAAAAATAGTTCCGCTTCGGTCCTCTCTGATCATCCTGTTTAGGCATGGGAAGCTGCTGATATGCAGGGGGCCCTTGATGATTTGGTGGAGGCCTGAGCAGTGGAGCGGGCACAGGGGCCGGCTTGAGTGTGACAGCAGACGCTTCAGCTATAGGATCTCTTTTCACCGGAGCCTATGAGGCTATTCGGGACTTTGAATTAGTCCGCTTCAGGGAGTCCTCAATTCTCTGGGCAATGGCTGAGAGATGGCGGAAGCCAGTGGTGCACTCCACTGGTATGAGCGGTGTTCGCATCTCATGTCTAAGATTATCGATGCATATGGCTATCATCTCATCTTGAGGCATTGGTATGTTCAGATAATAGTTCATACCTTTCCATCTAGTGATGAAATCTGAGACCCTCTCGTTCTCCCTCTACTTGCAGTTCCTGAGATCGTTGACCATTGTTTTAGGCAGCGTTGAAATGAAGTGGAATAGGAACTGCTGCTAGAGTTCCTCCCAACTCTTTATCGACTGGGTTGGCAGACTCGTGTACTAGAAGAAGGCGGATCCTTGCAAGGTCTGTACGAAGTATCTGATTTTAAATGCTTCTTGCTGCTCCGGAGTTCCCATCATAGGGTCGCAATAGAATGCATAGTGCATCAAATGCTACTCCGGATCGCCTGATCCATTGAAGATAGGGAATACAGGGCTCCCAAAATTGGATGGAGGTGGTGTGTTGGTAACCCAATCTGGGTAGGGTTTCCGCTTCGGCTGTATCGGAGTGCGTCGACCTTCCATCGCTTCTAATCGAGCTGTTAGTGCCTAGATGGTGTTGGTGAGTCCCTGGTTTACATCCTGTTGGGCCTGGTCCTGGGCAGGCGTAGCTTGAGGCATTGCCTGAGGATCCGGATTGGCCAGCACCAAGGGTGCATATTCCGTTCGGGGAACCCTCGGAGGGTTCGGGCGTACTTGATCTGGTTTCCTCCTAAGTGGAGGGAAATCTTGGTATTCATCATCCACGTTTAGGTAGCTGGACGAACCAGGTGCCTCATTGGGCAGGAGCCTTGATCGTGCTTCATTTACCGGGGCAAGCCTTAGCCTTTGAGGTGCACTTGCTGGAAGTGCATAATGTGGCTCCTCCTGGGACACACTTTCAATAAGGCAGTTCCACTGGAGTATCTCGGCTTTAATCCGCCTCAATTCTTTCATCTCTTCTTCCTTTTGAGCGAATCTCTCTTCGAGTGTGACTGTCTCATTTTTATCGAGAGAAGGGGACAGGTTAAGGGTAACTGGTCCCTTGTTCTTATCCTTATTGTAATCTCACAGGGTAAGCGGGGGGAGGTTATCTTAAGGTATGGACATATTTAAGGCGGCCCTCTGGTTCCGGGTGTGCACACCTGGGGGTTCGTTGTGAGTCACAGCCTGACCGGAACCGTCGTCTCCCGATCCGTCCGAATTTTCATTTTCCCCAGTGTCACCCACAGGGTTAGCCTCTATGTCATTGATGAACGCATGTTGTGGGGTGGAGGGTAAGTCATCTTCCAAATAGGAGTAGGATCTCCCGCGTCTTCGGCTGGCCTTCCCTTTCATGACCTGGGATTGCCTTCGGACTTCTTGATGAAAGGTGACACAGAGAGTACTTTGATGCGACCTTACGGTGTGCCTTCCTCTCAGAGGGGATGATGATTCAAATGACGGGATAGGACGGGAACCTCCTCTTCTGACTATCCTCCCTAGACGAGAGAATACTGATTCTTGTGGGGGATATTGTTGTTGAGGGGGTAATAATTCGCCCAGCCCTGAGGGCTGGGGTTGGCCCCGTTCCTTGGACATCGAGTTTCTTCCTGGTTTTATTGGTCTTACGGGGGCATTTGTTGTTAAAAATTCCCCCAGCCCTACAGGTTGGGGTTGACCCTGGATGGTAGTAGTGGCTGCTGCTATTACGACCTTCCTGATCTCGCATTCCCCCATCCTGGGGTGAACTGGATTTGGTTTCGAATTCACCTGTGGATCAGTCCCTTTTGGGGAGGTAGGAAAAGATCATTGATTGTCCTCTATTAGGCGAGAGGCCTGCTGTATGCTCTCGGTGGCCCGATTCAGGAGTTTTTGAATGGCTTGTTCTCGTTGGGCCTGACGCTTCTAGGACTTACTCAAGTCCCAACTCTGTTGGATGTTTTTCATTTCCTAAACAGGGGGACCACTCGATTGTTTTCTCGATGTGATTACGTTGCAAGATACCATGCCGAACGGATTTTTCTGGGCGGGGAGTAGAGTGAAATGCAGAGCTCCATGTTCCCCCCATCCCCTGATATGGACTCCCGTTGGAGCGTCACCGATGAGGCGGCGCAAATCATGCAGTGCACGGAGGCAAGCTGCCTCCATATTCCCTTTGCGCCTCTCGGGGCGTTGTTGTCGCGTCGAGGAAAGGGACTCCAGGTCTATGTGACGCAGGAGGTCCCCTATCGTCTTGACTTGGTATACATACCCGTCAAAGGGAAGGAAGCTCGATTTCAGCTGATGGATGGTCGTCCATATATTATGGCGGATGTCGTGCATGCATTCGTCCAACAACTCCCTAGGTATGTAGTACTGAGAGGTGTCCATGGGCCAAAACATAACTGGTATATCATTCTTGGATAGTCGTTTCCACAGGTGCATAATATCGGCATACTCCTCTTCCAGTGATTCCTCCACCTGCTCAGCCCAACTAAGGTGCTCACTGTAGTCGGAGGCAGTGGGACCGGTAGGTATTGAATTGTCTTATGGGAGATTCTGAGGTGGTTCAGAAGATGATCGTGGCCCTAGAACGGATCTTGATTGAAGAAGGGCATTGCTAGCGACAATCTGGGAATATGACATGCTTGATCCTGTCCTTCTGAGTGCCTCAGCATACGAGGGCCTTTCGGTGCTTGCTTCGGCAGGGGGAGGGCCTTCCTATCGAAATAATATGTCATCGCGGGGAGGACCTCCGCAATGATGGCCGTAATGGAGAGGAATACCATTACTGCTTGATGTTTCACTGCATAGAGGACATTTTTAGTGCACACCCTAGGGAGGACCTCCAAGGCGTGTCACAGAAAGGGGAGGACCTTCTGGATGTGTAGTGTCGTTACAGGGAGGACCATCACAACAGCTTCCATCATGGTGAGGATGAACATCATGGCATGACGTTCGACGCGCATCCTGGGGAGGACCTTCAGGACACGCCGCGAAAAGGGAAGGAACTTCTTGTTGCTTGGGACCATTGTGGGGAGGACCTTCGCAATGGCGGTCGTGGTGGCGAGGACTACCATCACAACAGCAGAAATGGAGAGGACTACCATTACTACTGCCTTAGGGAGAATATTTGTGGGATACATCCTGGGGAGGGCCTCTAGAATGTACCGCAATGAGGGGAGGTCCTTCTTATTGCTTGATGACTCTACGGGGAGGACCTATGTTATCAGGGTGGCGAGGACTACCACCATGGTTTGATGCCTGGCTACGCGGAGTTCCGTTGCAGCGTAACCCCTGGGGAGGACCTTCAGGGCAGGCCACGACAAGGGGAGGTCCTTCTTGTCGTGATGAGACGTCACTATAGGGAGGGCCTCTATAGTTGCGACTATGATAGCGAGGACTACCATCACAATCTATGGTCCCACTGCATGGAGAGTGATTGCAGTGTATACCCCGGGGAGGACCTTCAGGGTGGACCGCAGTAAGTGGAGGACCTTCTTGATGCTCGATCTTCTGGTCATGTGGATGGTTTCTATGACTCACATCAAGAGAGAATCTCTCGTGACCGATCATTATATGCCCGCGGGGGAGGCCTCCATGGGTGCTCTGGGGAGGACCTTTAGAGCTGCTGGTAGCGCCATTGTGGGGAGGACCTTCGCAACTGCTACTGCCGCTCCCATAATATGGTAATGGGTGGGAAGGGTTCTTAGCCTTTGATGTTTGCTGAGCGGCATCGGGAACCCCAGCTTCCAGCATAGCGGAGTCATGAACCTGCTCTTTATTTTTCGGCTGCCTTCGACGTGTTCGGGGCACCCTTTTACAGACAGTGGGGACCGTCTACTGTTGACAACGACCTTCACCTCCTTTGGGTCCCTATTTAATTGGGTCTCCTGATGCTACCAGGATACGCCGACGAACATCCTGGGTTTTAGCAGGGATATATTCCTGCTCTGGAGAATCCACCATGATGGACGGGTGTCCCCCAGTTGGAACAAGTGAAGCTTCTCGATCTAGTTTCCCTTGCGCCGCGAAATATAGTCGGCGACCCTCCTAAGAAGAAGCAGGGATGCAGATCTACTCTGAGGAGGATATCTCATCTCTTATATGTGTCGCCTCAATTGGGGAGACGGGCTCACGGGCCTGAGTCCTTATTATTGTCGCTGATGCAATTACATTCTGGAAGGTCTGCAAGATATGATCTGGGATTGATACCTGCTCCTCCATCATTTCTAGGATATTTAGAGAGACATCTTTGGCTTGAATGGGTATGAAGGCCCATTCCGGTTTTGGAGTAGGAATATCCTACTCCGGTCCTCCAGTGGTCAGTGGGTACTGACAATTCTCCCGTGTCGGGGCAAGTGAATGAATCTTCCCCTGTACTGGGATATTCTGGTTTATCTCTCCATTTTCCACCACATAGGGGTGGCGGACTTTACTTGCATCCACAGGGAACTAGACCTGCATATATTGTTTTCGCACCGTATCGAGTCGGTGGCCTTTGTTGGCGGGGAGATGTGCCCTCCTATGAACTACCGCTACATCTGGGTTGTGGGCTTTGTTGATTGTCGCCATGTCAAGATGGCGGGCATCAGAAGCAACTGCTAGGATCTGGTCTTGTAGGCGCTGGTTCGCCACCACGTCAAGCTGGTGGGCTTCACGACCCTGGGCAGGGAGAGGTTCCTGCTGAGTAAGTGTCATCCTGCGTGATCAACGGGCTTGATGGAGATCAGCGGGGATGTGCGCCAGCTCGTGTGATGCCACCATGTATGGATGGCGGGCTTGGGAGGATCAAACAGGTGTAGGTTCCTGTTCGTGGTACGCCTCTGTGGCTGAGCATTGGAGCTCCTTCTCAGGGACCAGGGTGATGACCGGTCCCCAATTGTACATTTTCCGCCCTCTACGGGCGGTCCGAGGGGCCAGAGCTCGGGGTGCGTGGGCTTGAATCCTCAGGGAGACATCCTCCTCAGCATGAGGATGTTGGGTCGCGGCATGACCGCGATGACGTCTTTTGGTGGGGGCATTGGAGCGGATCCCTCGTTCGACAGGGATGAAGTCCTCAATGTCGACCTCATCCACCTCCCTAAGATAAGGGAGGTACGCATTGTCCCGTTCTGGGGGTAGACTCTTGAAACGGTTGGAGACAGAGACAGGGGCTATCTGGATCTACCTTTGTGGTCGCTGCTGGGAAGGCGACCGGAGAATCTTGACGGATTGGAGGGTATGCATGGATGCCTCCACAGTTGGGAGAGTACCATTCATGTGGTACTCTTGGATCTGCGTGTCTGAAACCCAATGTTGAAGACGCTGGGTGGGTGACGGGGTCCTCCATTGTTGAGAAAGTCTCATCCTTGCTTTGTTGGAAATGCGCACTTGTGAGTTCCTTTGCGATGCCATTGGATCGAAGGGAGTTCTGAAGGTATTACCTACAAAACATTTTAGCAAATACAAGAAGTAAACCTGTCAAAGCAGCATCTCATAATCCCATGCATAATTAATGACCTTTATTGTCCCTCCTTTAGTGAAATATGGGGAATAGGGTGGGATTAGGTTAAACTCGTCATGTTTGGTTAAAGATTAACGTCGGGTTCACCATTTTTTGTTTCGTTGGTTTCGGCCTTCGGGCCTCGAAACTCCCAACGGCTCCGTATCCGATGATGGACGGACCTGCTTTTCAAAGACAGGCGTTTGCCAGATGGTCTGGCCAGCGACACTTAAGAACTAACATTGGTTGAGAGGATGGAAATTCAGGCTCATCGCACCCTTTTTGGGGGGAAATTATTTCATGTTCTAGGACTCTCTTATAGATTTAAGACGTATTCATATGTTCATGAATCTTTGGTTTATACCCAAACATAGTATCCACGGATTCAACCTTGGTGGGAAATGGTCAACTAGAAACAGGGGTTCGGAATCATTTATGCCTGATGTTTACCATCCCTCGTTGGATTAATGACCCCGAAGAGTCGGAACATGCTTGAGGCAGTACTAGGATTGGCGCGGTGAACCGTCATGAAGAATAGTCGGATCGACCGGTTGTTGGGCTTGAACCTTTTAGAGGCTTCCTACGTACCCTGTCTAGGAAATAGGGATCAAAGTCCACATAGTTCGCATTGGTGTCGGGGAGCCGACGTGAAGATGGACCAGGTGGTCCGATGGGTGGTGGGATTGAACCTCATAGAGGCTTCCTATGTACCCTTCCTAGGAGGCAAGGATCAAAGTCCACGTAGTTCGCATTGGTTGGGACTCACGATCTGAGGTAGCCCAGAATGATGGATTGGGGATTACACTCTAAGGAGGACCATAAGGGGATGTCATGGTCGATGCTTACTCTAAGACCACGTGAGTCATGCTCGGTGTGAGAAACAAGAGGCAGCATGGACCAGAGGATCACGTCGTGAAAGGTGCGTCCGTGATAAGTGGAGTGGGGATTATGCGTGGAGCGGCCCATTAAGTCGGGGCTTGCTCTTAGGTGGATGCCTATGGCGATGGATTGGGTCTTACACTCTGAGGAGGCCCAGAAGGTCAGGGCTTACTCCGAGATGGATGCCTGGGGTGATGGATTGGGGCATACACTCTGAGGAGGCCCAGAAGGTCGGGGCTTACTCCGAGATGGACGCCCGGGGCAATGGATTGGGGCTTAAACTCTGAGGAGGCCCAGAAGGTCGGGGCTTACTCCGAGATGGACGCCCGAGTGATGGATTGGGGATTACACTATGAGGAGTCCCAGAAGGTCGGGGCTTACTCCGAGATGGACGCCCGGGGCGATGGATTGGGGATTACACTCTGAGGAGGCCCAGAAGGTCGGGGCTTACTCCTAGGTGGATGTCCGTGGCAACAAAGCTCAGCGGGAGAGGTAAAGGGGGTGCTTCTGTGCCCATCTCCTCTCTTGAAGTTCATGAGGGATTCCTTCTGATGGCTATTTTACCATCTCCGAGGAACCCTCAACAAGTGGATGGGAAGAAAGGGGATTCCTGAGCTCAGAATCCACATTACTGTGGGAATGTGAGCCCAGGAATGCTTCAGGAATCTGCTCAAGGATCGGGGCAACCCCTTCGCCTCTACTTACCGTGGCTATGTGAACTCAAAATGGCGTGCTGATGCGCCTAAAAGTTATACCACGTGAATATGGTGGCTCTGGTGGAGGCCTCAGCTCAGGACCGATGAATAGGCCAATGAGGGAGTCGCAGAGGACTTGGCTGGATCAGAAGTATTTTATCTGGCTCGGAAACTGAGAACACCGAAGTATTTGGCGAGCCACCGAGAGATATGGGTGGTGGATCCCTTCACGTGGGGAAGTGCCATGTGGCTGGAGAAGTTGTCCATGAACCAGGGTGGTCAGTGGACTGATTGGAATCCCGCGAACCAGGGTGGTTCGTGACTTCGGGTTCGATCCGCGAACCAGGGTGGTTCGCGGAGGGTTCCAGGCGGGCATTGGCGGCCAAGGGCGGCGCCGGTCGGAGGCTCGTCGGTCGAGGCTTCACCCGTGTAGGAGAGTGCTTCGCGGTGCAACAGATGGGAAAAGAGACATAAACTCCCTGGTCTGCGGGGAATTAATCCGCAGAGGGGGTATGGTTCGTGGTTTTCCTTTTTTTAGTTATTTTAGGTTCTCGGTTCACCAATTTATTATGCATTTTCCAATTCCTTGTTAATTCGTATACCTGTTGTGGTTCGCGGATGGGAATTTCACTGTTTGTGAAATCTGAAGCCTTCCTTCGACCGATCTCCTTCCGAATCTCCAATCCCTCTGAATCCAATTCCAATTCTCTGACCTCTTTTTCTTTCCCCCTTGGTCTCCTTTTATAGAGTGGGGAAAGGGATGTATCTGTGGCTACGCGGCACCTTTTGTGGAGGCCCATAACCAAATACCTGGTTTACAGCCGACTTGGTCAATCCACGATTCACGGTTGGTATTGAACGCTTCCCCCCCCCCCTCCGCGAATCGAACTCAGGGAGTGCTCTGCGGCCGCGGAGG
Source organism: Viscum album (assembly GCA_963277665.1). Lineage (NCBI taxonomy): Eukaryota > Viridiplantae > Streptophyta > Magnoliopsida > Santalales > Viscaceae > Viscum > Viscum album. The sequence continues at coordinate 1,831,941,170 of OY728165.1, forward strand.
GTTCCGCCTCTATTTCGCGAATGACAGAGGTGGTTCAGATCAGCTAACGTGGTCCGCGGCTGGGACGGTCCCTGAATTGTGAACCGGACTAGCTCCTGCCCTACTCTGCGCTTGCAGAGGACTTTTTCCTCCATTCTGCGAATGACGACGGTACAGACCGGATCAGTCGACGCGGTTCGCGGCTGGGGACGGTTCACGAAAGTGGACCGGTTCAGCACCTGTCCTACCTCGTGCCTGTGGGGGATCTATGCCTCCCTTTCGCGAACGAAACTGGTCTATGAAGGGAGTGCTTTGAGGAACCGGTCGCGCAGCATCATCTTTGGACCGGTCTGCGGACCGGTCCTATTCGACCTTTCCTTTGAAATCTTTTCCCCAATTTCTTTGGGGAGGTGGGTAGCATCTCCTTTGCGGATTTTTCAGGACCCTATAACATTATATATATATATTGTTATAAAATTGTATAAAATTATTATATATTATACTCATTTTATTATTATAAATATTAATATTATGAAACCATGATCAATTTATAAGGAATAGTACTACAAAACATAACCATGTATAAAGAACAATGAATTTATCACATGGAATAGTGATTTTAATAAAGTATTGTTAATAAAAATGTTATTATATATTTTAATTAATTAATATATGGTTTTATATATATGATTATGGTTTTAAAATTTATACATAATAAATCTATATTTATTATACAGGAGCTTCAAATATGTAATAAGATATATTAAACTTTGGGAAAATGAATTATGTTACAATATCATTTCATTTCTGTAAGAACCCAGGTTTTTTTTAGAACGGGTCAAAATCCCGACCCTGTTTGAATTTTGACTGGTTTAGGAGGAAAACTAGAGAAAATAGGAAGTTTCTAGAAATTTCAAGACTACACGCCGTGTAATTTTAAGTACACGCTGTGTATATGTTAAGTTAGGGGCAGTTGTGTGCTCTCCATGTACATGTCGTGTGGTGACCGTGTAGAATTTTCTTACTACATGACGTGTAGTTTTAAACACACCTTGTAACCCGACCGTGTGGTGGACATACATGGCATGTAGGCTGTTGGCCGGGTAGAACCAAGGAAACACCGTGTTCCCTTTGGACACACCCTGTAGTCTAGCCATGTATGAGGGATATACATGTCATGTGGGTAAGTTGGCGAGGAAGAGAAGAGAAACCCGGTACACGCCGTATACCCATCTATACACGCTGTGTACTCATTTCAGCAGGTTCGGAAAGTAATTCGGCGGAATCCTATCATCTTATGAACAGTTAAATGAAATATACAGGGCGTGTAGTCCTAAAGTACATGTCGTTTAATTTTTTACTAAAATGGGTAGTAGCCTCATATTTGAGGTAGAACACTCCTCCTTCAACCAGTTTCATGAACCAGGCTGGCCGAACCCCTTTCCACCTCCCTATTTTCCGTCTGAGACCCGTTTCTATTTCCGATCAGTGCGTTGGAACCCCCTCGATAAGGCCTCGATTCCTCTTTAGCCGTTTTGTCTGGTTTTTGTTCTAGAATGAGTTATAGGCATTTGAGAGGTTTTGAATATTTTATAGATCTACCACGTTTTAGACCGAATTGGCGGATGTTACCGGAGGAGTAGTGTTGTACGAGTCTCAGGTAGGTGGTGCATACCTTATTTTGTGTTTTCGTGGTTTTTTGGGTGACGCGGCCTTCGGCGCGTTTTCAGGTATTTTGAGCAGGGGCCGTTTTATCTACTTTTTCATACTGTATTGCTTATGAGACCTCTAGGATGCTTTTCGGTATGCTCGGTTACCAGTTTGCATGAGCAGGGCCGAGTGAGGGGTCATTGCTCATAGGGTCATTTTGGTCGGGGAACGCCAAAATGGTTTTAATTGAAATATGATTGTTATAAACTGTTTAGTTTAATTTATTAAAGCCTGTTATAATTTTTAGAGGCATTTAAGACCTCAGTGTTGGTATGGGACAGCACTCTGCATAGTGCATTTCAACTATTCAGTTTTTTTTTCCTGGTTATGTTTTCGGGTTAAATATGTTATATAAGCAATTTCTGAATTGCATCTGCTAGACCCTTTTTGGGTTGTGTTGGGCTAGGCCCGGTTATGCTTGAGTGATGATGATCACAGGTTGGGGATCTACCCGAGTTACTTTGGGTTGTTTTGACCATGGGATTGGCCTTCATGGATGTTGGCTTGAGGCAGTACGACTGTCAGGTTGGGCATGGCCCGGGTTACTAGGATGGCGATGCCATCGGACTTGAGAGACATGGTCACAGGGATATGAAGTGTCAGATGCATTGGTGGATTAGGACTATTTTGGTGAATACCGCTCACCCAGAACTTTGAGTAGTGTGTACATAGAGATACTCCGTGATGAGGTGGTTTTTACCACTCGTGTGGGTAGAGGCCCCCATAGTTGCGGTTAGGTATTTTGGTTGCGGGTGCTTGTCGTAGACAGCCATGTGGGAGGTGAGGAGCCTGCAGGAGATGGGCGTGCCTTTGGGACATCGGTACTTGAGGCACGAGGTGTCAGGAGGCACATGGTGGCATGTTACTATTTTTGGGCGTGCCTTCGGGACGTTGGTACTTGAGGCACGAGGTGTCAGGAGGCACATGGTGCCGGGTTACTATTTTGGGCGTGCCTTTGTGATGTCGGTACTTGGGACATGAGGTATCAGGTGGCACATGGTGACGGGTTACACGACAGAGATTCTGTTTTTGGCTGAAGCAGGTGACACTCCATGGTGGCTGTTGAGCACCAGTGGATTTTGTGTTTATTTGTGCATTGTACTATTTACTGCTTTCCTTATAAATTCATGACTGCTTAAACACATATATTTGGTACGCCCCATTGGGCGGTATCCTACTAAGATTTTTCTCACACCCTGCACGGTCCCTTCAGGACGCGTGCAGACTTTATGGATTTAAATGCAAGAAAGAGGCCATCTTTAGGAGCTGGGTTGTGTTAGTTATTTCATGGAGATGGTAAGGACATTGAGGTAATACCTAGCTAGGGTTCACTTTGTTCTATTTTCTTTTCTGTATCGGCATGATTACTTTTCATAGCCACTGTTGGTTAGCTATTGGAGCCCTTTTTATTTTCAGTTGTGTATGACCTGCTTTGGATGCATGCTTGGTTATTTACAGTAGTTGTTGTAGATGATTGTTGGAATGTTGTTCTGTTTACTTTCCTCTACAGTTGTTTTCTATATTGCTTCCGCTGTTTATTGATATTGGATATGCTTTCGCCTTGCGGGTCTTGTTCAAGTCTGCAGAGTCATTTATTTCCACTGCATATTTTAGTATTATACTCAGACCAGTACCATTTTATTCCTCCGAGAGGGTATAGCCTCCCCACTTTACCTATTCAAACCCTTACTGCTAGTCATCAGCCTTTGGCGTTCAGGGGAGGTGCGCCTAAGGTAGTGACACCCGACCTGTTCGACACTGTTCGGGTGGCTGGCCGGGTCCGGGTCATTACAATTTCATAATTGTCAACAATAAATTTCTACTGAGGGAATATATATATATATATATATAATCCTAAAAAGACCACATATTTTCATATCCTCTATTTATTCATATAATTTTCATCTATTAGTACCATTTTCCACTTTTTTACTTAAAATGATCAACAATGTTTTTATCGAAAATTGAATTTATTTCCTCTTTGGGTGGGAATAAATTTCTTATATATCCAAAATTTCATTACAAATTTTTCAATAATTATTTAACTATTATAAGATAATTTATTAAAATCATGTTTCCCATATATTAATTTTATAGAACGTTTTAAAATAAATTTCTTGTTATTTTTTAAATGATGTACGTTCTACCAAATTTCAAAATGAAATCATAGTTTTTACATATACTTCATAAATAGACTTTCTTGGTATAATGGATACTTTTATTGAAACATCCATTACATGTTTCCACAATTATATTGACAGAAAAAAAAATCATGAAACATTTTTTAAAATATTCTATTTTAGGTAAGTGATTTCTAATGAAAAGATTATTTTCTCCAATAAATATTTATGTTGTATTTTAGTAGTATTTTTATCCATGAAAACATCATTTGATGTTATATATTCAATATTGGTGAAATTATCCAATGATATTATCCTTATTATTTATCTAATGGATTATTTATTATGATTATGAAATCTTGACAAAACCCATTTTCCTTACCATAAGATATTCTATGATGAAATGATAGATGCTTTCATGACCTTGTGGGATACTTATGAATGAATTATGATTATTTGATAGTTGTATTAGTTATATTTCTCAAATTCATTGAGTAATTTGATATTGATATATCTTTAGATGATAATGACATGTGTGCACATGATTTCATATAACATTGTTTATATTTTGATTTGTGTGTATGATTTAATTCAGGATATTCTCACATGATTATATGTGGAAAATATTACAAATCAATTTTTCATATTTTTATATGTGAGATTGGTTTCATTAATGTTTTTCTCACAAGATTATGCAAGGAAATTATTGTGAGTTTATTTTCTTACATGATTGTGATTTTCTATCCTTATGATACGACATTTCTTTATCATTACTCATGATTGAATACTACTACTTGTACACCCTTATTAATCATGTGTGTTGATATGAGTTCATTTTTATGATATGATATAGATTTTCTAGGAATTATTATTTTTTGGTGAGAACATGAACCTAATTTTGATAACATAACCTTACGTTTATATTATGATCTTATAATTGATATCTCTCAAGTTTATCTTAACTAAGCATTTGAGTTTAGAATTTATTATTTATTTATACCTAGGTATTGATTGAAGGTTATATATATATAATGTATTCAAGGGTACAAAAATGAAGATATTTAATGGAGATATTGAAGATCATTATTGAAATCTGTTGATTATGTGTCCAGTTAATAAATAAACTATACCTTATAGCCCTTGATCATGTATAGTTGTAATATGTATTGACTTTTCATATATGATATTATAATATCTATGTATATTATTCTCTGGTCTCTGTACTTATATTTAGTAAACTCTATCATCTCATAGGAGTAACATCCATCTGATTAACTCCATTACATTACCCAATACATTGGGAAGCTATATCGATCTCACCAATCATCATGAGCTATATTTTTCTCACCTGTCATACTAAGCTATATCAAGATCACCTGTCATCATTAAAAAATTACAATAACCATAAAATTAATTAATTTCATTGTGATTAAATTTCATCAAAAAATCATAGAACCAATAATCATATCCATTATAATAGGATTAACCCATAGAAAATGCTTCTTAAAAATTTTCCATTAAATAGTATCTTAAGAAATTAAAATCTAATATGTGGATAGTTTCAATAGAGCATATCTTCGGTGAAGTATTGGAAATATCAAGGGCATTGAGTCAAAAGAGATATATTTTTAAAAGTGTATTTTTAATGTTCATTGAAATCAAATAAAATATCATTTTGTTTTGTTATACATTAAAATATAAAAAATTTCCATAATAATGATGGAAATATTTTCTATAAAATAATCATGGAAAATTGAGAAGGAAAATTTAGTGATAATATATATCATGATTGTGGTATAATCTATTCATACGGTAATCATTTAAATATTGACTCATTTTTATACTTTTGATAAAATTTCATAAATAACATTTTTAGAAAAAAAAAATTAAATATTCATTTTTTATCCTTTGAATTATATATCTAATATGGTAAAAATGACTTCAAATAATCATTTTATCATAGAACAGAATATTATTGAATATATTTTAATGAACATGGGATTAGAAGAAATATGTCACCGACTAAAGAGGAAATAAGATTGGTTTTCCGTAAAAACATTTCCCCAATAAATTTATGTAACAAATATAGGGGAATGAAAGGAAAATATAAAAACCCTAGAAATAAATATAGATGAATAAAATAGATTGGTTTTAAGAGATAAGGTGAATATAATTCTCCTTAATGTGATTCAAGCATAAAGAATCCTAAATAAAAATGATATTCCAACATAAACCCTTATATATTTAGTAATATCTTACTCAAAACATCATGAAAAAGATAAAAAGAGATGAATTTGTAAATCCCCATTATCTTTATTAGAATAATTCTATAAAATATAATGGGTATTATAAATAACAAAAATAAATAAATAAGTTTTTTATATGACATATATATCATAGAAATAGATGTGAGATGGTAAACCCTTAAAAGGATTTTAACCTTTAATTTTGGGTTTATTAAATGAAGTGATTGTGAGAAACAAATGTAAATCCACATAGAACATCCATAAATAAATAATAATCAATAACACGTACATTTAAAAATATTTTTGGCATAATATTGTTAATAAATATTTAATACAACCCAATGACAGGAAATTGAATTAATAAACTCTTTATCTCGAGTCCCCACGTGTTACATAATATCATTATCATCCATAATAATAAAATTATATTAATACATCTAATCTTAATAAATTACATCAATTATGTTACCTTATAACAATAATTTTTATTTATTTTATTACCATGTCTTCTATATTTTTAAAATTGATTACGTTCATGTAATAAATTTTGAGGAAATAAATTATTAATCTAAAAAAATTGGTAAGATGAACATGGAAAAATGGGTCATCTTTGAATCATCTAAAAAATATTAATCACGCAATAATTTTTATTTTTATTCATTAAATATATTTTTATTACCAATCATAAATGAAAAATAAGGAAAATAATTTCACATTGCTTCATGGAGGTGGTTTTCCACACATACGCTCAAACAACATAATCATTTTGTAATAGATATAAATGTTAAAAATTTTGTAAAATCATATCATTAAGAATTTATAATAATTTCAAAAAAACATTATATATATATATATATATATTATCTATCATTTTATCCATCAATTTGAGTTGTTTATGGAAAAATAAGCACTTCTCATTGTGGAGGTGGTGGTCAACACGAACATAGATGACATTTTAATATCTAATTGTATAGAAATTGATATAAATAATAGTGGATACATATTAATTAAAAATTATATATATATGTGGAAAATAAATATGTTATTTTATGTGCATGGTTATAGAATATTCAAAAAAAGGATGAAGAAGTTAAAAAGAAGAAAACACTTAGACCTGAGTTATACATATTCATTTACAACCCTCCATTTGGATACACCTTAGCACTTATAGGTTGTTCTTGTTGTGAGAAAATAACCTCTAGGAGATGGGTTGTATGGTTAGTGAGGTATTTAGGTAGATCATTATTCATATAAATGGCTTAGGTGGTTTAGGAATAGATAAGAGGGTATACACTTTTATATGTGTGGTTAATGGAAATTTTCAAAATAAATGGAATATTTTTATATAAGATATGTATAAATCGTGTAAAAATAGTCAAAATCTTTATATATTTTAATATAAGGAGTAAAATTCAAAATAAATTCATCAAAAAAAAAATTTAACATTTTATGTGTCATTTTGAACCACATATACTTTGGTTAACATTCTCATTAACCCATTAAACCTTAATTGTGGTAATAAGTTTTTCAAAATCAATGGGTCATGAATGAATTTTTAAAAATTAAAAGTTTTACATAAATTATACATTAATTATATAATATATTATTTCACATACAATTGTTATGTGATTGGTTTTTAATGATTTTCTATTGATCTGAAAATAATTTTGATACATTATATACTATTTCAAGTAATTTTAATGACTATTGATATATTTTGAAATTAAAGGTATCAAGATAATAATAGAATTAGAATATGATAACATTAAAAATAACATAAACAATAAAATTATCTATGAAATTCATGGGACACTATAATTCATCCAACACATATTTCTTTTATTTTTTCAAATAATTTATTTTCTTTTCATACTACTTATATATGCTCCACACCACCATTGTGTAAATGTTCAATATAGTTATAGCATCTATAAAAATTCAAAATTAATAAATAAATAAAATTTTATTTCTCAGTATTCAAAATAAATATTTATAACATGTTTTAACATGTTTTTATCTCTATGAAAATATATTCGAGATGCCAAAATAGAGCGACTTTTGGTAATTATCTTTTATATAAAATAATATAAATGTTATAATTAAGGAAATGAAACCCCAAAATTCTATTTGTTCTTAGATATGATGATTTTATTCAATGTACAACCATCTAATAAAAAAAGGTAGGTTTTGTGATGATTTTGAGATCATATCACTTAGTTTTAACCCTCTTTAACACATTTTAACATTTACTATAGTGTTATTTTTTTGATACAATTCAATATAAATAAAAAATAAAATGGACCAAATTAGATAGAATGAATATAGAGATTAAAAATATGGAATCCATTTTATATAATTAAATGTTTATAAGTGGTAAAAATTAATTTTAATATAAGTGCACAAAATGATATGAAAACAATTTTTAGAAAAATAATCCTTTTAAGAATTAAAATGATTTTATACCAAAATAATGAATTGTTTGGATTTTAAGTATATTATTTAAATTGTTTTTAATAAAATAGGAGTGTAATTTCATTAAATAAAATCCAAATTATAATGGGAATTTATAAATACATTAAAATAAATAATAGATTTGTAAAAAAATGGTATTTTTCATCTTTCACACAAAAAACATATTTTCATAGATGTATAAAAAACATATCTTGATATATATTTAATATGAGGATATAAAATATTTCCCATTTTATCTATTAAAATTTATAAAAATGGTAAAATAATTTTTAATATCCACTAAAAAATATAATAAAACCATTTTTGAATAAATTATATTTTTAAAGAATAAAATGAATTTATTAGGTACATTTATTGAAAACATAATGAAATAAATGATAATTAATTTTATGGGATGTGTAATCTAAAAATTTCAGTACAAAAATTCATCAATAGTGAAAATTTTATTCATAAAAAATATATATTAGGCATGAAAAATATCACTTTTACCTTTAAATGAGTTTCTATTCATTTATATATTTTTTATAATCAATGTACAAATGATTATTTGTATTTTTAAGGGAAAAATTTTTAAATTTATATCACAATGTGGTTACCCAAATTCATAACCACCAATTTAATGGTTTTGTTAAAATGTCCATATTTTAATAATATTTTTATAGAATATGACACTGGTATTTCATTATGGTATTTCATGTGGCACACATAATTGAACATATAATCATTTCAATGGAATAAAAACTAAAATATAAAAATTTTACATTCTCCCCCATTAATGAAATTGTTTCCATTCTATTTTACCTCCTTTATGATGAAGGATAGATTTTAAAAATTCTAAAAATCCATTCCATGAACTAGAAGATAATACATATGATTATGAAAGGAAACCCATTTTAATATGCGATAGCACATCATGGGTTGTTATTTTTTGCAGGGCTACTAAATTTAGAAATTTATAAAAACGAAACAAACAAACCACTAAACTAAACGGTACTATAGGAATTACAACCCCAAGGTTGAACCCGTAGAGATAGGGTTGGAGAAAATATTTATTAAATCAAATAAACCTAAACAAATTACAATTAAAAGGAATTAAATCTATACTACTGGGTATTTAATTGGTCTATAATGTGGGAGAAGGAAATAGAAACATCAGTATTTGGTAATAATGAATCAACGTTTATGGGATGAAAATTTATGAAATAATTAATTAGAAAACATGCATTCATAGAAATCAGTTCCCAAGGAGTCCATTGGTCACAATAAACTCTCTCTATCTAAAAATCTCCTTTTCTCATGGTCAATTACTTTGGATTAAAAAGGATCTATCACCTGAAACCTTATTTAAACAAAGGACAGAGACAAACCTAGTGGTCATGGAGAAAATATAAAAACTATACCTCACATAAAACAATGGTATTCAATAAACTCAAGAAATGGTCATGCTCAAAGAAAGAAAGAAATTAAACCCATTTCCTAACCCTTCTCATAATGTTCATACAAGAAGAGTCAATAAAGAGATATAATTTTAAAACATATGTGAAATTACAACATAAATTTCAATCAAATATAAAATACCTCATACAATCAATCCTCATTCACCATACATTCCACAACATAAAGAAATCACCCCTTTATGTTATCAATGAGAGGTTGTATAAAATAATAAATGGAAACCTATAGAGAAGTGGTAACAGAAGGACTCTGTGGTGGTGCACTCTAGTCAGAAAAGCATCCCTCATCGAGGCGTCACTCCCGGATGCACAAAACAGTAGCTGAAGATGTTATTTTATTAGGTTATTCATCAAACCCTCTAGCATGTGCATCATAAATTTTTAGTTTCCTGAAATTTTCATTATGTGTGATTTTTTAAATGACATTTAATCCACATCAGTAGTGAGTATTACATATCTTCTCTATCCCAAACATTCACGATTGGTATTTGTGTACACGAAATTTAATATCTTTTCACAATGTACAATGGTTGCATGACATTCACTTGAAGGGGCCTTTCTCTCCAAAATATCACATCGTGTAATCATTTACATGAATATAAATTCCTTCCTGCAATTCCAAATCTCAACTGAATCCTCAATAGTCAGATTTCATGTCAAAATATTCTCTTGTGATGTGATGTGTGTTTTAGCTCCAATATTTACCTCTTTTCATTCCCTTTTCAAATATCATTTTTTTCTTCCATAAAACATTAAAAAATAATATATTTTACAAATTGGAATGAATAATCATTTAATTAATGAAATGAATATTTTAAAACACTAAAAATACATGTAAGAAATACACATATCAATATGTGAAAATAGTTTTGTTGAATTACCCATTATAAAATGGGATAATAAAACATCATTTTGAAAAGATTAAAATGGGATATATTATAGTCACCTAGAAATAAAAATTTTTGGTTCCTAAATAAGAATAATATTGGTGGTATTATAAAATATTTACATGGAAAGAAGATCCATTTCATAGAAATTCCATTAATATATGAGAAGAAAAAAAAATTTATATAAAAATAGAATAGACAATCAATTAATCATAAACAATCAAAAAAAGATATCATTTTCATTTTCAATATTATTTTTCTAGAGATGGGGGACTCATTTAACCTTATGAAAGGAAATACAATAAAATATAAAAACATTATTTATTCAAATCCAGAAACAAAATTTCCTCATTTCTCTTCTGGTTTCAATCATTATCTATTTCATATCATATTCAAAATTATTAAAATCAAAGATTAATATTTCATATGCCTAAATCATGAAAATATAATCCTAATAGTTCACGAGATCCATAAAAGGATAAAAATATATTCTTATTATCATTAATAAATTTATAATGGTTAGAAAAAGGTAATATAATACCCAAAATGAATAATCCTTAATAAGTAGAAATTATATATTAATTTCAAAAAAAAATTGTAATAATTCAAATTTTTAGACAAAAATCATTCCACAAATAATAATCCATATATCTATATTAACCATAATTTCCTCAACATCAAATAATATTTTAACCTCAAAGGTTATATTATATATTTTATATTGAATTCAAAAATGTAATATCATTATCCCAGAAAGACCATCAAACAATATCACATGATAAACATAAGGGGTTCATATACCTCAATCATTTATGAAAACCTAATAAAATGTCCCCCAAAATTATATTTATTAACATTATTTCCTATTAATTAAAATATCAAAAGTGTATCTGTGCTTGTAAAATTATTATTATCATTAAATTAAAAACCCATAATGATATCCAAACTCTTAAATTATCATCAACTGATAACATTCCATCCTATAATGTTATCTAAACCCTTTTTATATCATCTCAAACCAATAAACTGATACTAATGAGGATATAATTTCAGGTTAAATTAAAAATCAATTTAAACGGAATATAATAAATAATAGATCTACTTAGGGATATTTCATCCATTATGTTTTCAATCTTCTGAAATAATTTTCAAATTATCATTATTGTGATTCTAGGATATAAATGTAGAACCTCTCTAGTGGTGATAGAATCATGCTCCTTTTATCTGTAAAACATGTTGATGGATTAAAGTGTAATATCATGACTTATCTATCTTCTTACTATATTTATATAGAACATTGTTACATTTCCTTTGAGAATGAATAATCATTCTTTCACTCTCATTCATGAGAGGATGGAGGTTGGAGGAGAATCACTAGAGCATCGTTCTATCTTGAGAGAGATCTCTAGATTTCATTATGCACAATGATTCTAAATTTATATCAATGTCTACATAATAGATATAATAATCTATTTCTTATCGTTAGTTGAGGATTAAAATATTATTTAATTGAAAATGGACCTTAAATAATATATTAATCCTTATATTATCCCATTCCATATATTATTATTATTATTATTATTTTCACACCATATGCACTAATTGGCGCAACTATATATATTATTCTGACCATCTAGAAATTTAATATTTACCAACAGACACAAACATGGTTTATTCTTCCCCCATGGAATTTATTGAAAGCTCAAATAAATTTGTTTTTTTCATTAAATAAATATATATATATATATATATATATTTAATATCAATATAATTTAATGATTATCTTGTGAGTATATATTTATTTGACATTAAATTTAATTAATTATTGAATAAAATTATTCATTGGTCATTATAATACTATTAACTCCCATATTTAAATTCAATTAATATTTAATTTATAATAGGAGAAACACATAGAGTGTGACCCTATATGCTTCCTTCACATTGGCATTAAGAGGAGATGCTTAATGTTCTAGATTACTATCTCGAAATGGGTCAAGGGTCCTAAGAAAAATCTTTTACTGATGTAATGTTAAAATAATATATGAGAACTCATTGTGTATTATGATCCCTTCTTCTTAATGACTGATCATGCAGGTAACACACCCCTTTCATCAACTTATATTTTTTGTATTTCATTCATTGACTATATGAAATAAACTCGCCATTACAAAAATGCACATGGAATTTAATGTGACATTTATAATTAAATAAAAATACATTATATCATTATATATAAATAAGAAATAGATAAATCCTTACCTGAATTTTTTACTAATTAAATATCCTTCACGATGGACCCAACATAATATATATCTTGTGAAAAAATTGTGTCATAGTTTTTGTATGAAAATCTAGTTGAAAAATTCATGAAATTCGTGAATAATGATAAAAAAGTTTAAGGATCATTACACGCACTCAATGGAAAAAATATTTAATGACACATAAACTTCAGGAATTCCAAAACGTGGGCTAGTTCTCATGATCTCCAATCTGTGAGATTACAAATTGTGAATTTTAGGAGATGAATTCTCATTTGTTTAATAATATAAGATATTGATTGTTAATATATTATATTCCCCATTATAATATGTTATCATACAGTAGATCTTGGTTTATGACTATTATCATGGAATAAAATTTATCATCATTACATGGAACTACTATTACCTTTTCTATGTCACATATAATTTATTCTATCATTATATTAATGTCATGAAGAAAAATGAAAATTATGAAATAAGATATTTAATTAATAATCAAATCATTTTATATATATGTAATACAATGTAAAAATTGTCTCTTCTAGAAATCCAACTCCAACTGACTCCCACTTGTACTAGAACCATCTACAAATGAATTTTCTTTATCTATTCCTAAAATGATGATCATGTTTATACTAAGTTAAGGCATTAGAAAAGGGGTACACTATTATTTCTTCCATGGATACTCTACTCAGTATAAATTCACCTCTTTTGAAATAAAATCCCCAAGATATGATACTTTAAAAGTATTTTCTTCATAAAATAATGTGACCTTGTATTATTTACATGATCAAGTACAATTGTATTATAAGAATATATTATTATAGGGTTATTACCACTCGGTACCACATCATTTTTATATTCAATGGTGGATATTTAAACTACTTCTTTAGATACCTTATAAATAATAATATAATCATATACTGCAATTGAATCTCTGATCATGACTTCCTTTGAGATATTCACAGTCACAAAACCTAAATTGAGGTTCAATATGTATCTTGATTATGATTTCAAATAATCTTGATTTATTTGGAAACTATTATCTATATAAAAATTATTTAGTAGTTCCTCATATCCTCCATAGACCTGAAATTTATCCTTTATTCCTCTCATATACATGAGGATAAACAATACTGTAATCTAATGATAGTCATTAGGGTCACCTTGTTATCTTCCTACCATACTTATGGAATAGATGATATCATGTTGGGTATATAGTATAACATACATGTATGATCAAATCGTCGACTCCTATGGAATCATTTCCATACTATTTCATTCCTCGTATGTCTGTGGACACATTTTTGTAAAAAAATGAATTCGAAGGGATAATGGAAGATGTCCCTTATTGAATTATTCTATACTAATTCTCATAATTATCATTTCAATATATTTACTTTGACATAGGCCAATTATTCTCCTAGATCTATAACAATTAATCATTATCCCAAAAATATACGCTTCTTCAACAAATACCGTTATAGAGAAAGATGTTTTTAACCAATCTTCAACAGACTATAAGACGGGTATTTCATTTAAAATAATATTTATGTTATTTACATAAATATTAATTATAATGGATGCAGTCACACTAATAAATTTATAGAAACAATTCACGCATTAATTCTTTATGAAGACAAATTATATTATAGAAACATAAAAATAAATGATCCATGACATGGATGATTTCATTAATAAATACTTGAATGATTGAAAATTTCATAACATGATGGAGCACTTTTGAGTCACAAAATATTTATTTTGGATAATTTAGAAATATATCTAATTGTTCAAATTAATAATGGTTGTTTTGACATCAATTTTCCAAAACTCATAGTCATGGTAAGCCACTATAGAAATAATAATTCTAATGCATTTCAATATTGAAACTAGGGAAAATGGTTTTTTTTCAATTCCTTTTCACTGATTAAAACCTTTGGCAACCAGTAATTCCTTATAAGTATATACTTGTCCATATATCTCTAGTTTCATCTTCAATACCCACTTGTATACAATGACCACTACATCTACTAGATGGTCATCTGAAATCTAGACTTAGAATTGATACATAGAATCCATTTTAGAATTTATATCTACTTTCCACAAGAGAGATCCCATGCCACTTACTATTTCTATTGTAACACCCAATGATTTTTTAAAATATTCTTTTTTAAATAAATTTTCTTTTGATGGCTTGAGTTACACACAACAGTGAGTTTAGAGGAATCATGACATACTATTAAAATATTACTATCACCTAGCCTTTAGAATGGAGTCTTTGAATAGTAAAAAACAAATTATGAAAATTTATTGTCTACACATGTCTAAAATAAACACATTAGTTATAAATTAATTTTAAATAAGAATAAAAATAATTATAAAATAAAGAGTATGTTTTTTTTGAAAAACATTTATACAAATAATTACTTTTTATCCTAATTAATTAAATTGATCACTATTAGATATTTATTTTAATGAAATTTATATATTATATATTCAAATAAAAAATTTAATATTTATCTAATATTTTTAATTATGTGTAGAATAATAATAAATCTAGTTTTATGATTAAAATTTTATTTTTAGAAAAATATTTTTATCGTATTTTATGCACGTAATTTAATATTATTTTCATACATTTATTTTTCTTGAATAATATAATATGAATTACATATTTTCCATTAGGATGTTAAAATTTGACAAATATGCCCCTTTTATCAACATTAATATTAACATTGGTAAAATTCATCACTTCATTAAAGTGTAAATTTTGTTAATGTAGGTTAGAACTAATTGGAAAGGCCATAAAGGAAATGAACCAATTTATTCATTTTAAGACATTTAAATATTTTAAGGACTATTCTCATATCTTGGGACTGAGATGGTATGAGATTCCGAGTCTCGGTGAACCCAAAAATGATATTGTAAAAATATTAAATATATTAATATTACATGTGAGTAGTTTTCCTAAAAATCTAAATAAATCTATAATAGAGTCTCATGTTTTTAATATAAGATAATGGTTTAATATGTAACATTGAGTTTTCCTTAGGTAAAACATAAGGTTGGTTAGTGTTGGACATCTGGTTGAGGCAGCCATTGGCTAGTGCATTTTAAAAAATAATTTATTTATTTATTTTATCAAATTAGATAATCTAGAACTTCAATAAATAACCTATAATGGAAATTCCATATGCTTATACACAAAATAAAGTGATATTATAAAAGATGAGAAGTATCATTCTTCATTGGAAGATTCTATCAGAGCCTAATGGGTGATCAGTTCAAGGTGGATCGAGGTGCAGCAAATATACTAAGAATTATCCATCACTGTAGAATTCATTATCCACTAATGATTAATATTTTATTATGGTTAGACTCATGAATTTTGGATTTTACCCTTATCATTAAAATACTTAACACATATATTTTATCTACTTTTGATTTTGGTATGGTACATTCTTTGCATGATCCCTATTAAGGAATTAAATTGTTTAATTGAATTTTATTCTTGATTTTTCATGATATTATTACTGGATATCAATAATATATGATTGTTGGATAATAAAACCTGGTAAAATATATTTTACCTTTTTTATTGTTCCTTCCCCCGCCCATTCTTCACATAATTCACTATTAGCCCATGGGGTGGTAGTTCGACACTAAAGTGGTGGGTTCAACCATGATTCAACCCCAATATTCATGGATGTTTGGTGAATGGTGAATGAATATATGTTTTTTGGATGTATTGGGATGGATTTTGGTTGACAATTCATGGATATAGGATTCATTAATGGTGATTGGTTATGAGACATGCATGGGATGTGTGTTAACTCCCAACAGATCACTAGATTCCATTTTTCATCCATTGAATGTAGGGAAATTCAGATCTGAGGATTCTTCCATAGGTTTTTAATTTTCAACATGTGATATTCATCATAAAAATCATGGATAATAAAAATATATGAGGAATTTATGGTTTCTACTAATACTTAATTACACTCCTTGTATTCTAGAAGAACACATGGAATTTACGCAACTGGATTTGGTGCTAGGGTTTTCAAAAAAAAAATATAGATCATGCACCATGTAGCCCAAACCACAATCCATGTTACCCTCCCTATGTGGCTAATCCATGTTCCAGACACCACATTCTTATGACCCCATGTGGGAGGAAACACAGTGTACTCCCGAAGTACATGGACACAATCCATTACCCAGGCACTACCAGGTACACCGACACATCTCAAAGTACATGGGAACAGTCAGTTATACACAAGATGGCCCTAAGTGGAAGAGAGACATTGTGTTCCACCTATACATGATGTGTATGATTAAATTTCTTCCAATCCGTTCCCATAGAAGAACATTTCTAGTAAAAAATTTATGGTCAAATTCCATAAACATTCCTCTAGAAAATCCTTATCTCTTATCTTCTTCGTTAACAATCAAATTTTGTCCCACAAGTAGCCTATGTAGAGTAATTTTCCATATAGAACATGGTGGAAGAATTTTTTATTGAATAAAAGGTATGATGATAGGTTTCATGAGAATTATTTTTCTTTAAAAGATTCTTGATGATGAAAATGATCAGGTAAGGATCATCTGAGAGATTCTATTATCAGTACACCCCTACCACACTAGGGCATATATTTCTCATATTCTTTATATAGATAGATCCGTAACACCCCATACTATAGAGGTTATGGTTCCTCTATGTAATGGAGTATAACTCCCTATCTTTTAGCTCCTATAGTGTGATAGTCCTCTTGGGATTTGTTTCTCCCTTAGCTGTGGAGTGCAGTAGGAAGGAGTGGGGGCCTCCACACATATTCTAGTGAGGTTGTGTTTGATGTTGGGCATCAGTGATGGACTACTGGAGCTGCATTAATACTGATAGATTTTGGTTGGGCTGTGATATTTAGATGTCATTTATCTCTCTTATAGGTTCCTTTACAAGCATATATATGTGTATCTGTTGGGTTTTCCTCTATTTCTATTAGTTTAGAAGACTACTCTTGTTATATCTCTCTATCGCCTCCCCTTAAATTTTTGTCTTGTCCTACTAGGTATTTATAAACTCACACCTACATGGATTTTTCCCACACATGTTGTGTCTATTGAAAACTACAAATATATTTTCAGTGACATTTGTGGAGCTTAATAATACGGGGCTGTATTGGCCACGTATAGTGGTCGGGGCTTAGAGAACTGTTGTCGGGACCTCTCATCATTCTTGATCTTCTAGTTTTTTTAGTTGGGAACTCTATTTCGGTTTCCCATTTATTTATCTCCTTTAGAATATGGTTTCATTCTATCGCACTCTGATGTATTCCCTAGAGTTTATTACATGTGTGGTTTTCTCTAGATGTTTATTCATTTATTATTTCTCTATACTATTTTATGGATATGGATGGGTGAATGTGTGTGTATATATATATATATATTAGGAAAAGGACTCCCAGTTAATGTTATTCTTTCTCAGTGCTTCTTTTCATCTCATAGTATCCCATAGTATATGGGAGGGATTCTTGGGTTTGTGGAATCATGGACTTCCACCAACCATTCATGATCTTATGGGTTGGATCATTATGGAGTGTTATCAGAGGAGTACATTTCTTGGGATGCTATTTGGAGCTTTCCCCTTATGAGGGTTGGTTGGGAATTAGGGAAATTTTTTCAATGTGTCTTGAGTGTAGTGTTTAATCCAAGGAACCTAGTGTTGGTGTGTCAACCATTGTATTCATACACCATGACTCTGACTACATAGTTCTCTGGTTAGGATACCGAGACATTGGTCGTAGGGAAAAATGGTACATGAATCACATACGTTTGGGTCCTTTGACTATCATTATTTCATAATCCTCCCATTTATATATATATATATATATATATATATATATATATATTCTCATCCTAACATGGTATGTATTGATCACATTCAGGATGCCTTCGCAGACACACCTAACATTGTTTCCAATTTATGATCATGACGAATACTGGTTGAGTGATGAGGCATTAGTCTAGAAGATATCTCATGTGGTGTTTATTATTGGAAGGAGGGGAGAAGTAATTGCTTCTATATATTAGAAGATCATACCTATTATTTTTGTTGATGATGTGTGTTTGATTAGTGAACTCTTTTAGTTCTAGTGTTAGAGACCGTCGGTGTTCCATAGAGATCCATACTCACTGGTGGTGGAGGATTTGATAGAGTCATTGGTTTGAGACTTTATGTTGGTTTAGATCACAATAGATCATATGGTTTCACTTGTTTCCAATCATTTTCATGGAGTAGTAGGGTGTTGGTGGAGTTTGTTTAGCTATACCATTAACAAAATGATGCTCTCGTGGTTCGAATTCCACCAGCTATTTAATGAGGAGTATTACCCTTTATTCATATGCTCAGTATGGATCAAGGAGCTCCCTGAGATGTAGTAGAGTAGTATAATTTTTTATGATAACTTTTTGAGGTTAATCAACCTTATAAGGTACTTCAATGATATGGTATGATACAACTTCTTCTAGGTGAGGAAGCTCGAGTATGGTCTATATAGGTACATTTGATCATGTATTGTCTCCATACACATTCCCACTTATTTTGGAGTGCTCGAGTGATCTATGGGGATAAAAACCTTCCAAGATGATATATGTTAGGATATTGGAGCTGTTGGTGGGAATACTATGGCTGATTCATCTGTAGAAGGAAACGAGAATCAAACATCGATGTCTCTACAGAGCATACATTCTCATCCATTGACTCGAACATCTGGATATGCGGGTCAGTGATCATACAGAGGATCCATTATCCTAGGATATGATTGATGCAATTTTTATGATGGGAATGGTCATTTAGCTCATGATTTCCCAAATTTTCATGATGATATTGAAGTTAGTTAGTGGATAGGCAACCATTGAAGAGATAGCGTTGTGATTAGGCATCTCCCAGATGAGGCTATAGTTTCCGTCATGGTGGAGTTTCCAGAAGTGGAGCCAGAGTTGGTCAAGAGAGAGGATTAGTTTGTGGAGGATAATATTGTGATCTCTTCAATGACCACCCCCCAAGTGTCCCATGTTATGCTCTCAGGGAGCTTTTAGTCAGGTCGATGGGTTGATGTAGGGAATGGTGTCCTATGAACAGGCTGAACATGAGATGATCTAAGGTAGGATATGTATTTCTTCTACATATTATTCAGTAGTAGTAAAAATAAATGTGAGTCATTCCTTCATCTCTTTATTCCTAGTGTGATATCTAGAGATTATAGTTGTCACTTTAGCCTATCAGTTATGACCTGAGGATCTTACATGGAGTGATTATATTATATTTCTTGTCTATCGGTTGTGTGACCAATCATGTTATAACGTAACGACCCAGTGTCCAATTGACTTGGGTCCCAAGCTGGTGGATCACATGGCCTCAAGCAGAAATCTTCATGCACCAGAGGCTACCAACTATTAGAAAGGGTATGATGGTGGTATAGTTGAGGGACTGTACACTTATATCAGAGAGTCGTAGTGGATAACAACAACAAAAATAGAGAAAGTAATATATATATATATATATACATGAAATACATCACTAGTAACCCATTGTAGAAGAATCACATAGAACATATATAGTAATTAAACAATGGAAAAATAAATAAATGAGAAACTAAATGATAATATCAAAAGACACTAAGTAGTTTCATAAACATAGATTCATGGAATGTTGATATAAAAAATGGGAACATGGGACAGGCATATACAATCATGGTCTAAAAAAAGGATACTCTACTAGAATCTTAATCATATGTTTGGTCATCTACTCCTATGCCCCAAAATAGGGAACTCATTCTAAGAATCTGTAGCATGGTTATTTCCCTTATCTATACTAGTAGAAAATTAATATACTTGGGTACCAAATGCAGTCCGAGTAGGGTGTGTGATAAAATCCAAGTAGGCCACCACCACTAGTGACTTCAATTAATCCAAGCAGTGCTCATATCTAGATGGTGTATAGGTATAAGTAAATAATCAACAATGGTGAATAAACAATGAGCCTGCTCAGGTTTTATAATGACACCCTTCGAATCTACCCACTTTAGATCATGGAAAGGATGATTGTGTAAACAATATCATTATATATATTAATATTACTTATATATATATATATAGTATTTCCATATATTCCATCCACCTATATGGACTAAGTATATTAGGACGTAACTATCCATATACCTTGAATACTATCTGTTGGTTGGAACGTGGCATAACTCAGACATCCATAACCATTATGAATGAGTCTATAAGCTCAAGTAAAAGGTTACATGACCTACATCCCATGATCAATGAGATACATCATGCTCATCGCTCAATATGGTGGGTGTGTCATCATTCTAATCCTTGAAACAAGGGATGTGGTGCATCATTCCCACCATCCGAATAGTATCAATTATGTGAGACATCATGCTTAACACACGATGTATGGGATCATGAAACTTTAAGCCCAAAAAAACCCTTAACCATCATCCACATCCTATATCAAATGTGTAATCATATTTTTAATATTATCTAAGAGGCATTACCTCTCTTTCATTACATTCATCAATCCTAGATATAACCAAAAAATCACAATTCAATTAATGAATTTAATATATCATGCAATCATCGATGTGACCTTGCCACCATTTTTAATCCATTTCAATAAAACTATTTAATTTTTTTAAGGAATTCATGTCGCAATGAAGCATGTAATACAACAAATTCATTCTATTTAATTGTTCAAAACATGAAAATCCCATTATAAGTTTGAACATGGAACTTAGGATGTGCTAGTATCAACTGGATATTCAACTACAAGGGGAAATTCCATTTATATTCAATTGAAGAACCTATGAGGTGATTTGGATTAAGAAAAGTTTATATAACAATGGGAAATTCCAATTATAATCCAATCTGAATGCTTAGAAGATGTTACCAACATTTAATAATTTAAATAAAATGTGAAATTTCAATATAGCACACCCAAGGGGTGTCCATGATCAAGGTCATCATCCTCTAACTACTGAACAATTATCCTAGGGAGTATAAAAAGGTGCAGATAACAATTTAGAATGAAGAATTCCATTTTAAGGGGATGCATTGCAAAATCTAGCACGCAACACAATGGTGCTACTATTAAAAAAACTCTCATTTTAAGGAAAAAAACTTTAACACCTACCTTAGGGATTTTGAAAACTCCATGCTAGATAGAGGCCTCAGATTCGATGTAGATTAGGTGAAATCAAAGAAACAGATCAATGCCCTAAAAATAAAGAAAATGATCTTGCACCTAAAAATTACAATATAACTGAAGATAAAAATTGATGAAAATATAGTGGAATCAAGAGAATAACTATATCTATCCAACTCATTTGATGAATCGTTATATGGTACCAGGATGTGTGAGATATCAAAGAACTTATGTGGGTGGAGAAGTTGGCTTATGAGTGGAAATTGGGGAGCTCATCAACTGGAATGAAGAGGATAAAGAGGGAAAATATTTTTAAAGATTCATTAAGGTAAAAATGGATATTTCTTCCTCAAAATAGGTTGTTCATTGTTTGGAAAAACCATGCACCAATCTTGATCAGCCCCCTTCATAGGGAGATACCATGGACAGTTAAGGCTCACGTTTTCCCTAACCATGCACAAATAATAAAAAATGCCTCTATCCAACCTCTATAGTTTTTCACATGGGTGTGAACCTTGGGTCACGTAGTTGAAAACAAACAAAGTGGCCCCTTATTCTCATAAGGTTCCTATCATAGTTATCATACACAGTTAGTACTAACCACATGGTGACCATGTAGCCTACCCTGTTTTCCCATTTCAAATATCTCTGGGTTGTGAAAATTTCCTAAACGCTCTTGGGACCTTCCTTAATATATAGTGCACATTTAATAAGATTAAACAAGGGATTCAAATTGAAAAAAAAATGAGTGGTACCTTCATGAATAGAGGGTTCACTATAACCTCTCCACCTTAAAGGTACTCATCCTCAAGTTTTTATTTTGATGGTAAAAAGGGACCATATGATAATTGATATGGCCACTAAGCTCATATATTAGCTTCCCATTCACATGTCTTATCCCAAAATCAGTCAGGCTACCATAGAACCCATACCAAAGGAACTGACCTACTAATGAGTGTCTTCATGATATGGTCTACAATAAAAATGAGATACTCCCCTAAGGATGTATCCTCATCCAACCCAACATCATGAGGCTAAAATACATGTGATGTGTCTAGATATTATTGATGAAGCTGAGAATTGTGAGAGACAACATGCATAGATCGATATCTATAAGTAAATTCAATATTATAACACACAAGTCTAGTTTTCTTCACAACCACAATGGGTCCAATGAATCTATGTAATAGCTTAACCTACCTCCAAATATATCTATGGCCTGACTTGGGTGAGACATGTAAGAAAAGCTAATCTCCGACCTCGAACTAGAGAGGTCACCATTGTTGGTTGGAATATTATTTCTATCTAGGTTGAGCTATCATCAAGTGCTTTCTGATCAACTGGACCTATTGTGTATACTTCTAAATGATATAATGTCAAAGAAAAGATGCTTCTCCTACATCTATCCAACACAAAGGTTAATAGTAAGGCCTAACATATAATGATTCATATGGATCCATATCAATAGTATCATGAAATCTATTATTATAAACCAACATAACAAGGGGAATGTGTTTCTCCCACGAACCCCCAAAGGCAAAGACACATCAATAGAGCATATAATAAAACACTAGAATCATACTCTCATTCTACCCATCATTATGTGGGTGATAGTTCATGCATAGAATCACAAGAGTACCTAAGTCCATCTGTAATTCCTTCAAGAACTGTGACCAAAATTGAGTGTCTCTATCGTAAATGATAGAATGAGGAACTCCATGATGACATATGACAAATCTAATGTATACCCTCCTTATCTCGTCTACCAAGAAGGTCTATCACATAGGTAAGAAATGTGCGACCATCATCAAATGATCAATGATAACCCAAACTATATCATTACCATGATGTGATCTGTCTAATTTCATCACAAAAACCATCGAAACATCCTCCCATTTACCCTATAGAATTGGCATCAACATTAAAATCCTTTTCAAGCACTAATATTCTGCCTTCATTAGATGATAGGTTGAGCACCGAGTAATGAAGCTGACAATCCCACATTTCATACCAGGACACTAATATAAGTATCATAGATCCTGATAAATCTTGGTGAAACAAAGGTAAACTTCCCATGTTGAGATATTAAATTCTTGTATCAGGTTCTCCATGATGTCCATTGAGACCAAAACATGACCTTGTAATAGTAATGTATCATCCCTATCAATGGTCCAACCTGATGATGTATCATTATCTATGATGCTTTACATTAAGAGAAGGCCTTTGGGGTCAAATGTATACCATATTCATAACATTTTTAGAAGAGTAGAGGTCATTTCTATGGTAGTGAGAATAGTCTAACCATGGTCCTCCTAAACCTCAATGTGAATATCTAAGAATAAGGTCATTAAGTAAAATATTCCACTAGCCTCCTAAAATGATTGAGTTTGAGTCTTTTGGCTCTGAGCATCGGCTATGGATACTGCATTACATTTCCCAAGAATTTATTATTTCTCAAAATCAAACAATTATAGATACTCAACTCACATACACTACCTGAGATTAAGATCACACTATGTAAATATGTACCTGAGGGTTTCGTGATCAGTGTATACCAAAAAAAATCTCTCTATGTAGTTAGATTATCTATCAATATTGAGCATGAAATATAGTAGCTAGCCTGAGGATTTGTTTTGGATAATTCCTCTCGTGATGCCTCAACTAATGAGACTCGTATGTGATGAATCAATCATAATGCATCAGAAATGATCCAACCCTGATACTTGATGCATCACAGTAGATTGTATAACTCCTTCTTAGCTCTGGAACAATCAGTATCGATACTATGTCTTATCTTTCTTTCAACTCCTTAAAGGCTTATTCACATGATTCTAACCATATTAATATCACACCTTTCTTTGTCAGGCCCATATGTGGTGCGGATAGACATGAGAAATCCTAGATAAAGAATTTATAATATATGAATATCCCTAAGAAACTATGTATCTTAAAAACATTCTTGGGCCGCTCCATGAAAGATAAATCTCTCACTTTCTCTGGGCCTAATGAAACTCTAAACTTTGAGATAATGTGACCCATGAAGTGGATGTTTTTGATCAAAAAGTGGAGTTTACTAAGTTTATCATAAAGCTAATGCTATTTCTATGAATTTAGTGTAATCTCATGGTAATTGTAATAGTTGTTTTGAGATTGAGAATACACTAATATATCGTCAACAAATACTACCATGAATTCATCCACATACATGTGGAAAACACGATTCTTCATAGCCATAAAAATTATATGTGTGTCATGATACCAAATGGAATGAAAATATACTCAAATAGACCATACCTTCTCCTGAAATATGTGTGAGGTATGTTTGCTGAACTAACATGCACTTGATGATAGCATGAATTTAATTATATATTTTAAAACACTATCTCTTCTCAATGATGACCAAAGAGGTCATCTACCCAAGGAAGTGGATACCGGTTCTTGACTGTATGCTAGTTCAATAATCTATAATCCACATAAATCCCTAGGGTACACTCTACCTTCTTGAGAAAAATGGACATGTGAACCCCAACGAGATGTTTTGGGGAAAATAAAGGCTTTAGCCTCCATATTCTCCAACTAATTCTTGAGTTCTAGAAGATCCATAGGTGAAATACTATAAGGAGGAATGGTCCCATGTTCTTATCTTGAGATAAGATCAATGGTAAATTATACTTCTCACACAGGAGGTAGATCATATATGCCACTTGGAATGGAATCCCTGAAGTGCTCTACTATAGGAGGGAAAATAGTGGGTTATAACCCCTAGCCATCCAAAAAAATACTAGTGATCTCAGCAATCTCACTACAAAGCCTCTGCTACTTAGGTCCACCTAGAGTATCATGAACATATCATTCTTCCTTATGCACATTACTTCCACCCTATGGTGATATAAACATCACCCTATGATTATATAAGTATATATGGTTTTAATAGGGAACTAACCAGTCCATCCCAATGATAACATCAAAGTCTTCCAAGTCATGGATGGAAAGATTCCACAAGAGAAGGTACCCACCTATCTCAAGGATACAATCATTACAATAGTGAATGCACTCTGATCGGATACCTAATGGGGTATAAATCATCATAATACCATGAAAGTGTTCGATACTGAGGCCTAGACATTCCATAATAGTCACAAATATAAAAGAGTGAGACTCGTATGTTTTAAATAAAGAAGACACTAATGTTGAGGATACAAGAATAGTAACTCTCACCATAGAAGTTCTGGTGATCTACACTTATGGAATATGATGGACATCATGTAACTAGGATGTATTATATCCTGGATCCACTATCTGATTTCCATAAGCACACCCGATTTACTGGTTCTAAGAATCATGAGTCTGACTACCTCTACCACAACCACCTCCTTGGACTGAATGGGTATTCTAGCTACTTACCTGGCACAACACTACTGGCCCTTCTTAAGAACATGGGGTATGATTAGATCCCCCCTAGCTAGGCACTGATGGAAAAATATTGTAGAAATGTTAGATATAACACATCTAGTTGAAGCCTCTGTATTCCACTGGATCCCGCAAGAAAAAAGGTTTCATATATCCCAGCTACCACACTAGTGACATATCAAGAAATTATCTATGCAAGGAGATCGTCTACTACTACTCGATTAAGAAACTTCCAAGATATACATGCATCCAGTAGAAGAACCACTGATTGATTTGGGTGCCTAAATTCCCTTATTTTCACCATCTTCCTCCATCAAATTCTACTCTATATTAAGGGTTGGGTTGACAATTCTATAAATAGTATTCAAACTGTATACAATGACCTATGACAAGATTTTTTATACTATCCCATACTTGAATCGGATAACGGTAATAAGATTTTCACCCTATAGAGTTAGTGAGAACCACTACATCTTAGTAAAGTAAGAATAATGCTCCATGATAGACAAAGAATATTACTACAGGTTCACAAACTCTCTAGCTCTATTAGACCTTAGAGTATGGGGAAGGAAGTAGTCATAGATGATAGTCTGTAAATCTTCTCATACCATGTCATGGTGTCGATCTACCTGGGTAATAGAACCCCACCTTTTCCTGGCAGAATCTGGTATCATATAAGTTGCAAGATTGGAACTCTTCTCTTAAGGAATCTCCATATTTTCTAATATAGAAAGAATATATTTGATCCATGACTTGTAGAATCTGGTCCGCCATCCCCAGAAAAGGTTTGAGGATGCTGTTTCTAGAACTCTAGAGTCATCTCCTCTACAATAAGGGAAGGTCGAGAAAAACCATGCATATATTGCATCATACATAAGAAGACCTCACAGAACTGATCGTCAGTGCTCATATCAGAAATAGGGAGATGTTCTCCAAGTTGCATTGTATAAGGAATCACTGGTGGCTCAAGGCCTAACACCTCCTATGCATGGTCATCACTACCTTTAAAGCATATAAATGGATTACATAGTGGTGGTATAATACTGAAATATCGAATGAACACCTCAAAAGAGATCATAAAATCCAAATAATTACAAATACAGATCTAGGAAAAGTTCATAGCCTTCCCACAGAAAGATCATACCCCTATTCCTGCTCCTAAATCTATGAATAGGTAATAGAGAATGACCATATAAGGATATAGCAATGTAAGAGACACATTGAATTCCCACTACTAATGTCAAGTTCCGGTCTAGGTCTCTGTTTCACACATATAATATGGATATTTCCAATTAGAATTCTTATTTGTTTTAAATTTATACTTATTTAATTATTTCAATCTCTTTAGATTGTTGAATTCTGTGGACCCCCATTCTTGGTCCATAAGGTCACATACTCATCATGATCTGAAATATGGAGACCGCTTAACCCACACTATAACATAACCCATCCCATGTGACCAATGGTTCATGGCTCAACATATAATTATTAACTACATAAGGTGTCTTCTTTAAGAAATGCAGGGAAACACTATTAGGGTAAGGTAGGAACATTAAGTGGTAACTATTTTTTCTTATCCCTTCAGGGAAATTCATCACAATTCCATAGATAATTAAGGCACTAGAAATATGCAACAGGAAAATTCATGTTAGAAATTGACCTGGTATGGAAAAATTCGTGGCATATTAGTCTTATTTTTCATATAATGATGAATGTAATGAAACACCCTCATTTCCTTAGGACTAGTTAAAATAAATATTATTTAAATAATAAAAATATCATTAATATCATAAAACAAGTGTGTCACCCATTGGTGAAGTCATATCAACCATAATAGGAATAAAAAATCACTATAATTTCCCATCCCATATAATATGGGTTTCCCCTTTACATGGGTTTGCTACGTTCGGGAACAAGGTCATTTACCAATTTCTTAATGCCTATTCTCCTATCTAATATCAAAATAGTTAGACAAATGGAAAATAACCTCCTCTAATTCCACTTCATAACATCCAGACTAATAGTTCACTAAACTGAGGCCCTAAGCTAGTGGGTCACATGGCCTCAAGCATGCCTCCCCATATGACATAGGTTGTTGACTAGAAGTGAGGCTTTAAAGGTGGCATGTTGGGGAGACTATACCCTCATATTAGAGTGGAACAATGGATAACAACAATAAGAAAATAGTAGATGAATAATTATATACAAAAACACTAAAAAAAGGACCAATAACCCATCAAAGAGGAAGATATACAACAAATATAATAATTAATAGAGGAATAATAAATAACTGAGTAACTGAATGTTAATATCAAAATCCACTAGAAAGTTTCATATACCTAGATGCATGGAATGATAATATAAAAAAGTGAATTAGGGGACATTCATATACAATCAAGCTATACAAAAAATAGAAAAAGAACAAAAGTATTATCCACTATCATCCTAAGCATATTCTTAGTCCTCTATTTCTATGATCCAACAATATGTAAAGCAAAACAAGAATATTTAGTAATGAACTTCCCTTATCCAAACCCACTCACAAGTAATCTACCAGGGTACCAAAGGATACTCGGGTTGCGTGTGAGATAAAATCCCAGTAGTACACCACCAACGGTGTCTATATGTAATCTGTCTAGTTCTTATAGCTACGTAGTGTGTAGGTATAAATAAATAATCAACAATGGTGAATAAACAACCAGCCTACATAGGATCCACAAGGACACCTAGAGGATTTACCTGCTTCATATCATGGCAATGATGAGTTTCTAAATTGTATCAATATATATAGTAATGTATATTTATAGTATTGTTATATATTACACCCACCTATATTGACTAAGTACATGGAGGCATATGTATCTATATTCCTAGAATACTAGGTGTTAGTTGGACTATGGTGTAACTGAAACATCTATAACTAGTCTGAATGATACAATAATCTCATGAAAAATGGTACATTCCCTACATCCCATTATGAATATGAGACTTCGTGCTCATCACTCAAGTTGCTGTGTGTTTCATAATGCCAACACCTGAAATAAGGGACATCGTGCACCATGGCCACCATCCAAAATAGAGTCAATGGTTTGATATGTCATTCTCAACACTTGATGTAAGGGAGCATAGAACTTCATTCCCAAAATAACCCTTAACCATCACCCATAACCAATATCAAAGGTGTAATTATATTTATAATAATATCCATGAGGTGTTACATCTCATGAAATATATTCATCAAGACTAGATATAATCAAAGAATCAAAATAAAATTGAAGTATTTAATAAGGCATTAAATAATCAGTATATCCTTTCCAACCTTTTAAAACTATTTCAATTAAACCATTTAATTCATTTAATGAAGGAAAACTAGCATAAAGCAGGCTATCCAATTATTTCCTTCTATTTAATTAATCAAAACATAGAATTTCCATTACAACGATCAACATGAAACTTAAGAGGTAATATTATCAATTGGTAAACTACCTATAACAGTAAATTCCATTTATAATAAATCCAAGCACATAGGGGATGATTTTGTTTAAGATTCATTTATATAACAATTACAAACTCCATTTATAATTCAATCCAAACACTTAGAAGATGTCTTGGGAATTTAATCATTTAATTGAAATGGGGAATTTTTAGACCGCACACCCAATGGGTTTCCATGATCAATGAAAACATCCTATAACTACTAAAAAAGATCCTCAGGAGTATAACAAGGTCTGCGTAACAATTTAGAATGATGAAATGTATTTTACAGGGGTTTGTGACAATGGTCGGTGCATTATGCAATGGAATGACTATGAAATAATCTCAGTTTTGAAGGGAAAAAAATTGACCACCTACATTAGTTCTATTGATGACTCCTCACTAGATATCGACCTCATATTAAAAATAGATTGGAATAAATAGATGAACCGAATCAATACCATGAAAATAGGGAAATTGACCTTTCCCTAAAATAGTTAAATAGGTCCAAATATTGTTAGAACCAAGATGATAAAGAAGATTATCATATTCATTTATTGTCTTTTTTTGTCAAGGAATTATCAAAAAAGGATAAATCACCTCACTTTATGTTTGGTGAAAATCAGATTGACCATCATATTTAGAAAATTGGCCTCACAAATCATAAGAAATTCCATCAGATTGGGAATTCTTTTTCAAGTAGAAAGGGTCATCAGAGTCACCTTGAGTCTGGAATGAAATAGTTGATCATAATGAGGAGGTGAATCAGATTTATCATGGATCCATTATAAATATAATGATGCATTATCATTTTTTATTTCACAAAAATCATAATTATGTTTTAAAACATGTGATGCAATCTTGATAAAAGAAAATGGAAGAAGAAATGTTGATAATTGTATTGAGCATCGAACTAGAGGAGTAAAGGTGTTGAAAATTTTATTTAGGAAAATAATATTTAGGCTAAGTTAAAAGAAAGATGTTGATGTGGGAATGGGAAACTACATATAATGACCCCACTCTTTAACCAAGGTAATCATTGTTAGTTTTTCTTTTCTAATTTCTTAAATGGAACTAATGGAGTCACCTAATCAAACTAAGGAGGCCGTGGAAGCTTTCGGGGATGTTCCAGAGCCCAGATCTCTAAAAAGGGGAAATCAGGCTGCACCACATAGTTTTTCAGCAATCGTGCGACCTAACCGCACAACCGTGCAGTCGGTTGCAGAGTAATTGTACAGCCATTCTATATGGTCTATGAAAGGTTGGTGAAAACATGTGTTGAGTTGTGAGGGGTTCCCAATGAGGTAGTGGGGTATGCACGGTGTGCACATATTTTTTCCAAATCGTGCATAGAAACCATGTGGGCCAAAAAAAATTGGAAAAATGACCAAAATTCCCATCCTCCCTTTTAAGTTATTCTTTAATTTTCTTCTCCATTGTGCAAACCATAGCCTCCCACATTCCTTTTTGACCTCTCAATATCTCTTCATCTTAAATATCTTTCTACTATTATATCCAGTGACCATTTCTCGATACATCGAAAGGATCAGATAGTCCAAGGTAAGGCTAACCTCATGCTCTCCTCTTTCCTTGCTAAGTATCCCCATCGATTTCACTATTTAGATACAGTCTCATTCTCCCTATTTATAGGGAATTATATGGAAACTTATATCTACTATAACCTACTCTAATTATGAGGTTGATACTTAGTGATTCATCATCTACGGCCCTAAGGTAGGTGGTCACATACATTTCCCTTTGAGTTTGACAGTTTTGTATTTATTCTTATTGTGTCATGATCTGGCCTTTGTCGAGCTCCTTTATTGTGTTGTTTCATTCATTTATAATTGACCCTAGTGTGATGAATTAGGTGTATTGACTCTTGTTTAGAGGATTAGATATCACCCTTATTCTATATAGATTCCCAAGTGGTGTTGCACTCAAATTGGACATTTTAGGACAATTTTCCAAAAATGAAAAGTATGGTTTGTAGCTCTTGGTTTGAGTTTAAATTGAATTGACCATTGTTCCATGTGTATTTTCATTAACCCAAGACACCCCATGGGTGTTTGGTCCTCTTAGGCATGGAATTTTCAAAGTGGGTATGTAATTATTTGATATAGCTTTCCCTTTGACTTGAGCCCTTGTAAATGGATTTTCCACGTTAGGCAATTGAGATGGTTATCTTGAATGGATTGTCTAGGATGAGATATATTGAACCCATAAAATGAAATGCCTTAAATGAAATGGTTTCAAGGGGTGGAATGCACATGCCAATGTTTTGGGTTTCATTATAAATGCATTGAAATTTGGATTGTTTACTTAACTTAAAATAGTGGAAGATGGGTTTCCTGACATTATATTATGTGAATTATTATGACATTTCTATGATTATGACATGAAATGTTAATGTAGGGATGGGATGCATTCATACCCCATTCCACTTGTGAAATTTTTGGGTGGTAGGAATTCTTACCCCCACACCATTGATAACCTCTCTATATATATTTGTATGGGGAGGAGGCATTCTTATCCCTTTCCAGTTATAACCTCTGTACGGATAGAAGGAATTCTTATTCCATGAAAGTATCTTCTATGGGTAGGATGCATTCTTACCCCACGCTAGCTATGACATATATATGTATAGATCATAGGAATTATTATCTCATACTAGTGAAAACCTATATATATGTATATACGTACAAATGAGAGGCATTCTTACCTCGTGCCAGTGACAACCTCTATATATATATATATATATATATATATATATTCCTAGTGACTTATTCCGACGTTCCAGCACTAAGCTAAATCATGTAGACCCTCCAGGTGTCCTTTAGGAACCTGATCAGGAGGGTAATTGTTTATTCTATACTTTCCTTACTTCCCTGAAATTAGTTGCACAACGTTTACTTACAAGAGCCACTCTAATTTCACATAGACACCATTGGTCATGGTCTGCTGAGATTTATCTCACACCCTACTCTGGCCATATCCATCACCTAAGAATACTATTTTCTTGCATGTATGGATAGAGGAAATCACACCTATTCTGGCTATTAATTCCTAATGTTAGTTGGAGATTAGAAGTAGAGGACCAGGCTTAGGCCCAAGATGCTATGGAGCAGCTTTTGGATTTTCTTTGTTTTTGTATCTTGTACTGGTATTACCACTTCTTTTTTTTTCTATTCCCATTTTTTACTAGAATTCCATTCATTCATATTTTTATCATACACTGCCTATGAGTCCTTTATTACATTATTTAGTCTTCTGTTGTATCTATTATTCTTTTTTTGTTTACTTTATCTATCTGATTTTTTATGCTTCAGCTATTGTATGTTTTTGGTACACTTGATGTGTTACTCTGACATGGGGGTATAGTCTCCCCACTGCTTTACCATTACACCCCCACTACTGGTCAGTAGCCCCTAGCTTATGGGGAGACGTGATAGGGTTCATGTGTCAAACCGGACTCGAGGCACGGGTTACGTGGCCGCCAGGTCTAGTACGTCACAAAGTTGTATTAGAGGATTCCTTTCTTGATATACTATTTAGTGATAATAGATTAGAGAATGGGAATTCTTAGAGATTTACTCATGGTCTGTGATTAGGCATCGCGAACCCATGTACAAGGTAAATTCCATGTTTCCTTAATTATTTTTTTATTGATTATGTTATTATTGTTGATATCATTTCACCATTGGGTGATTCACATGTTTTGTGATGTCATTGATATTGATTAAATTGGAATTTTGATTTCATTGTTCGACCTGATGAGATGAGGGTTGTGTGTTAGATAAGAAATCACGGTATGTACAATATGAGTAGGCTATGAATTTTTTCACATCACATTTAGATTTTTAGTGAGAATTGAATGTTTCATTTGTTATGCATTGTTATATAAATACAATTGTGCTTCCACTTTTCTACAGGATTTGGATCATTCTATGGTGTGAATAGTGGGTTCCACTCTTTGATTCATAAGGTGTATAGGACCTTATATATCGTAAAGTGGAATTCCAACTAGATCAACCATTAGAGGAATGATATAGTCACAGGAATGAGAAAAAATTAAATGAAAAATGTCATTCAAGTGTGTGTCATCCTCTGACTCATATGGTGTATGGGACCTTATGGGCCTAAAATTGACATATCATTGGATTCAACCATTCAAAATGACATATAACATGATAACAACCTTTTTCACATGCCTAACATATATTCTCGACCTAAACCCAACCTTATTAGTGGGTGGGGTGTTATTTGTTCTTATGGCATGTACAGTCAGTTCTAACATCTAGTCCTATATTTTGAAGTAGGTAGAGAGGTGTGTTTTCTCTTATAGTAATTCTTTAGTACCTATCATAATATCTTAAATTAAATCCTCTTAATTTTTTAAACCCTTTCTGAGATGTTTTTTTGGCATTGTAGCATTATGCCGCCATAACGTCATCATGACATGTTCCCTGAAGGCAGCGAGAATTATGTTCCTGAGGTGGAGGGCTATGAGATGCCAATTGTTCTTCCAGATGATCCACTCTTGGTTCCTCCTCATATACCTAAACAGGGCTTCAATACCTAGTTTTGAAAGTTTTTCTTGTATATGATGCAGAATATGCAAGGTGGAGAGCGACATGCCCCAAGCATGGTAGAGTTGACTAGCGAGTTTCAACAACACCATCCTCCTACTTTCATGGGGAATGGTGGGTGATTTCCTACAGAGTCTTGGATTGAGGCTACCCTTTATATCTTCAAGAACATAGAGATACCTTCAGAGTGGAGGTTCAATCTAGATTCTTAGATGTTATAGGACACATCCAAGAGATGGTGGGATGTCATCACCCAGGCAGTCTAGCAAAGAGAGATGGTTTGGGCTGACTTCCAGACTGTCTTCTATGACTAATTCTTTCCCCAAACACTGAGGGGTGATAGATCTAGAGAGTTCATGAATCTATAGTAGAATTCCATTTTTGTTATGGATTAAACGTCCCGATTCACTGAGCTATAGCGTTTTTCTCCTTCTCTAGCTGATGACGACCTTACAGCTGCTAGGCGATTTGAGGATGGGATGTGTTACACCATCTAGTTATAGGTCAATGTTTTCAGGCTGATAACTATTTCAAAAATCATCAATCAAGCCCTAATTATAGAGCAGAATCATAGATATTCTGAGGGTGAAAGCCAGGGTGGTTCAGCACCAAAATCTTCTAGTGGATATTCTTCTTGGAAAGATCCATGTTTTGGAGAATCTCACAGGAGTGGTGGTGGTCGGGATCCTTCCACTATAGGTTCTCATATCTATCACCAGTGCAGTGCGCCAGAAAATTTCAAGAGCCAGTATGCACGCAATCCAGTAGAGTGCAGAGGCTATGGTGGGATGGGCCATCTTTAGCGTTTCTACTGAACATTCCCTCTATTGCCTAGTGAGAAGGGATCTCCACCTACTCCTCGATCAGAAGTGGGGTAAACAGGATCATGACAGTAAGTTAGCTGGAATACCACCGGTTGATTAGTATGAGGTGGTGGTCGAGTCAGAGGCAATCAATCATATGATTCTCAGTGCCTGCAGAGTGGGCCTGCTCAGGGCTGTCAAAAAGTGACTCAGGGTTTTGGTACAGTCCAGTTACATGATGTTCACTCTATGCCACATGAGCACATCACTGAACCATCTACTATGAGAGGTACTATTCTAGTATCCTCCACTTTAGT
Source organism: Viscum album (assembly GCA_963277665.1). Lineage (NCBI taxonomy): Eukaryota > Viridiplantae > Streptophyta > Magnoliopsida > Santalales > Viscaceae > Viscum > Viscum album. The sequence goes on from OY728165.1 coordinate 1,831,977,112, forward strand.
ATCTACTTTGGTTGGTACATTTGATTCTCACTCATTCACATCTAAGTCAATCACAAAGATTATGGGCCGCAGCGTTGAGTATTATCATGGATTCATGATGCTAGATACAATGTTAGGTATCCTCTCAGAGTGATTTCTTCATTTTGATAATGGTACCCTTGATATAGGTGGTTACCTTTTTGAAAGGAACCTATACATTCTCACCATGGAAGGCTTCGATATAATTTTTGGGATGGACTGGTTAGTTCCCTACAGAGCCCATTTTGAATTCCATCTCTATAGGGTAATTTTTACACCACCAGAGGGCATTACGCATGTGCATAAGTGAGAATGAGATGTTTGTGAAACACATGCAGGACCTGAGTAGAATAGGTTGGTAGTGTTATGAAATAATTTTCTAGTATTTACTATGATTACCAAGGGTTGAAACCCATAATTGTTTCTTCTTTTATGGAGAATTTCAGAGACATTTTTTCAAACTACTTATCTGGTATACCTTCAGTGCAAGAGGTTGAGTTTACTATTGAACGTGTGCCAGGAGTAGTACTTATGACCATTCCTCACTATAGGATGTCACCTAAGTATCTTCTTGATCTCAAGACTCAGTTGGTGGATCTTGAGGAAAAAGGTTTTATACGCCCCAGCACTTCTCCATAGGGATCACCTGTCCTCTTTTCCATGAAATCAGACGGTACCCTTAGGCTTTTCATGGATTACAGTTAGTTAAATCATCTAACTATCAAGAACTGGAATCCTTTTCCTAGAATATATGACCTATTTGATCAGCTTCGAGGATATAATGTGTTTTCTAAGATAGATCTCAGGTTAGGATATCATCTGGTGCATGTCAGGACTTAAAACATACCTCACACAGCTTTTAGGGGTAGGTATGGTCTCTACAAGTACCTAATTATATCGTTCGTACTCATGAACACACCTTCTATATTCATGGATCATATGAATCAAGTCTTCCACATTTATTTGGATTCATTTTTCATTGCCTTTGTATATGATATCTTGGTGTATTCTTTCTTGAGACATGACCATGAAACCCATATTGAGATCATGATGAACACACTGACAGAGCATCATCTCTTTGATAAGATCAGTAAATGCCACTTCTGGATCAATAAAGTTAAATTTTTGGTTCATATCATCCCATAGTGAGGAGTTTTTGTTGAACCATGGAAATTGAGGGTTGTCGTTTCTTGGGACCAGCCCAAGAATGTCTTTGGTATTCGGTGTTTCTTAGGGATTTATGGATACTAAAGACGCTTCATTCGGGATTTATCATGCCCTCCAGCGCTACTTACATTTTTGATGAAGAAGGGTGTGAAATTCAAATCATAAGGAGCTTGTGAGGAATCCTTTTAGGAGATGAAGGGAAGACTTACTTCAGCACCAATACTTATTATCCTAGAGCTAGGCAGGGCTTATACAGTCTTTTGAGGCCTCATGTTTGGAATCACCCAATGCACGACCTTGAGCTCTATAATAACCATACTCTTTATTTCACACTTAAAAATAATTTATTACATAAAAATTAACTTAATAAAACATTGAAGATAGATAGGTATAGTTTCTTTGGGGCTTAGGATCATTACATAACAACTTAAAACATGACATACAACATATTTATTGAAAACTTCCTTTACATGACCATAACATTCCTTCGTACTTAACATTCCATGGGGTAACCTGAGGACATACATAAGAAAAAGGGTGATCTATAAAGCCCAGTAAGGTATTAATCATGGAATAACATGAGGAATACAATACATGTTAGAAAATATTCATATTAATGAATCACAACAGAGACATGAATGTAAAGGCATGATAAAGAATGAATATTATAACATGGAGATGTGGAAACAACATTTAACATGATAGTAGCATGAACCAAGGCTCATTGCACATGGAGCATGAGTAAACCCCCATTGCACATTAAGTATGAGTAAACCCTTGTTTCACTTTAATTATCATAATTCAACACTCATTTCACATGACGTATCATGATATTATACTTTACCCAATGCATTTAAGCATTATCAAGGCGCACCCTTCATAATCATTTCTTTTCATGCATAAGTGTGCCACATAGATCATACAACAAGGATTTATTAACATCATTACACAAATAAGAGATATTTAATACATAAATTTAAGTCCTAAATCAAAAAGTACATGTGAATAAAGGTTAATACCCTTGATTGATGAGTGGGTATGGTATTCGATGCATAATGATTTTGGCATGGAAATTTTGGTGTAATTTCGGTAGCATAACGACGTCCAATAGAATTTCAAAATGGGTTGATGAGAGAGAAAGGGGTATCTCATAATTTATATATGAAATTGAAAGTAAGGGGATCATGATACATAATATTACAATATATGTAATTGAATTTAGATGCATAATATAAAATAATTTTCTGAATGGAAATGTGGAGAGAGAAATCCCTTACGAAATTTCGACATGGTAATGTGTGTACATGGGAGGAATTGATGAGAGAGAAAGAGGTTTATCATCATTAAGACATAAGTAGGTAAGTATATGGGAGATGATAAATTATACCCCTACATTTATAATTTAAAATAAAAGGGTATAAAAATATAAAGAAACTTGGATAAAATGAGAAAAAAAGGAATCCCTTACATGGAAGTGTGATCCCAAAGGCTTGGGAGAGGCTTGAGAGATGCATATTGGGATATTGGGGTGCCTTTGGAGGATTATATAGAGGTTAGGGAAGGGTTTGGTTAAGATAAAAATGGTTTTAGTAAAGAGTAATGGGAGCTTGGGTGGGTTTATATAGGAAAGGAGATGGAATTCTTTTTTATTTAGGTTTTGGACACTACACTTTAAAATAATCAAAACCACAAATGATACCATGGTATTTGCCCATAATTTTTTTCCAAGGGGAGTGTAAAACAATATTTTATAAGGAAAATTTCCAAACATATTAAAATATTATCCTTTCTTATGTGGAGGTGAGTCACACTCACAAGGAAATTGTTGTAAAAAGTTAAATCGTTTTATAAGTCTTGGAGGGTCCACTAAGGCTTTTTAAAATAAATAAATAAAATATTAAATCAAATTATATTAAAGGTAAAACATATATTGGCCGAATATCACTTTTATAGTATTTTATTACATCATTATTGGGTCATTATGATGTCATAAAACACATTATATATTTATTTGGTATTTAATTTTTACCCAAAAAACTGACTATCTCAAAAAATTATGAAAAAATCACCATTGGATAATTTTGAAATCCTGATTCCAAAAATAATATTCATTTTATCTAAATAATTTTCTAAATATGTGAATTTTTACTTTTAATATAAAAACTGACATTTATCGTAAATTCATGGGTTTTGAAAAAAACAGCTTTCAAACCTTAATAAAATTTATAATTGTACTCATAAAAATTATACAATAATTTATATTTAATAAAAATTAAATTAGTAATAATATTTTATTAAAAAATTATTTAATTAAAAAATCCATTAATTCATCAAAATAGATTTCTTAATTGAAATTAAATATTAACTAAAAATACTATTTGTGCTTTAAAACCCATTTATAGAGTAATAATAATAAAATGAATGTATATTCTTTATAAAAAAATAAAGCACATAATCATAGTTCTAGGGTCTTGTTACATAACCCCTTATAATACCCGCATAAGACCTAAGGGTAAGGTGTGCGATGGTGACAGACTCTTGGGGTGGTTCAGATAACATCTCTCATGTGGTAATCTCTATTGACATCCACTTTTCTCATAGGCTACTCCACTCAAGCTTCATGTGATGAAGATTAGCTTGGGCTTGGTCCAGAGTGAAGCCTAGTGACGCTACCTCCTTTCTGAGCTCCGAAAAATGGGATTCGTATGGAGTAATTCTACTAGATGATGTCGTCGCTTCCTTTGTCTAAGTAAATTGTATTTTTTAAATCTCTCTATTTATACTAATCATGTGATCACTGTTGAACAGATATATTAGAAATGGTAACATTTATTAATGGTATTTTAAAATCCAGAAACATAAAACCAAGTAATTTCATATGTTTTATATAACCATTTTACATAATAATACATTTAAATAGATCAATCATAATTTTCATTAATAGAAGTTTGGGTCGTTACAATCTTCCACCCTTAAGAAACTTCACCCTCAAAATTTCCTTTTCCCGCCATAAAACAGATGAGGGTAACTATGCTTCATCACCTCTTCTGGTTCCCACATTGCTTCTTCAAACTTGTGGTTTCACCACAACACCTTGACAAGGGTAATTTTCTTATTTCATAGAAATTTTTCCCTAAGATCTAAGATTTTCACCGACTTCTCCTCATAAGAGATGTCATTCTCTAATGGTACTACCTTTGGATTGAGTACATGTGATGGGTCAGGTATGTAATTCTTCAAGACTGATACATGGAATATATCATTCCCTTGAGATAGGTTCGGTGGGAGTACTAGTCGATAAGTCACTACTCCAATGCGATCAAGGATCATAAAAGGGTCGATGTAACTTTGAATAAGCTTTCCCTTCTTATCAAATCTCATAACTCTCTTCCACGGTGATATGTAGAGGAATACCATGTCTCCAACATCAAACTCTAGGTATTATGGATGATTATCAGCATAGTTATATTGTTGACTCTGAGCATCTTTGATGTGATGCTGGATAGTCTTAACCATCTCCGCCATTTCTTCGACCATTTCTAAACCTAGTAGTTTTTGTTCCCTGACTTCATCCCAACATGTTGGTGTTCTACACATCTTCTCATAAAGGGCTTTATAAGTATCCATTTGTATTCTTGAGTGGAAACTATTGTTGTAAGAGAACTCTACCAAGGTAAGATGTTGGTTCCATCCACCTTTGAAGTCCATTGAGGAATCTATCAACGTGTCCTCAATTGTATGGATAGTCCACTCAAATTTTCCATTAGTTTGAGGGTGATAGGCCATGCTGAAGTTCAACGTAGTATTAAGAGCATGCTGGAGACTTTTCCAAAACTTTGAGGTGAATCTTGGATATATATTGGATACAATTGATAGTGGTACACCATTCCGCCTTACGAATTCTATAATGTATATCCGTGAGAGTTGATCCAGTGAGAAATCCTCTCTAATTGCAATGAAGTGTGCAGTCTTTGTAAGACGATCTACAACAAGCCAGATAGCATTGTTTTCTTTGAATGTCTTCAGAAGTCTGGTGACAAAGTCCATGGTGAATTTTTTCCATTTCCATATTGGTATGGGTAATGTTTGCATCATCCCTTTAGACTTATACCTCTTAGCCTTCACTTGATGAAATACCAGGAACTTTGATGTGTACTTAGTGATCTTATTCTTCATCTTATCCCACCAATAATTCTCTCAGAGATCTCGATACATCTTTGTGTTTCCTGGGTGAATGGAGAAATTTTAACTATGTTCATCATCCATAAGTTCATTCTTTAACTATGGATTTTATGGAACACATATTCTTGAACCAAATCTCACAAATCCTTCTTCATTAACATTAAACTACGAGGATTTCCATTTTTGGATAATTTACACTTTCTTTTGAATTTCCACATCATCCTTTTGATCATCCTTTAACCTTTAAAAAAGATAAAGTTGAGTAATCATTTGTGAAAGGATTAATGATGTTCCCTTATTTATGATTCTCATGTCCATCTTCATCAAATCTAAGAAGATTGGATCCTTTTCAATTCTAATTAATGATATAATCGGTGGGTCCCTTATACATGGAGCATATACCACCTTGTTTACATTACCAGGATAGTAATGGATTGAGCAGTCATAGTCTTTGATCAGCTATAACTATATTCATTGTTTCATATTCAACTCTTTATGTGTGAATATATACTTCGGGATTTTGTGATCTGTATATATTTCACACTTCTCCCGAGAGGTAATGTCACCAAATTTTTAAAGCAAATATTATTAAATCCAACTATAGATCATGTGTTGGATATTTTTTCTCATGAACTTTCAATTTCATTGAAGCATAGACAATTACATTTTCATTTTTCATCAACACACATCCCAAGCCCTTCTTCGAAGCATCAATGAATGCCACAAAAAGTTCTCCACTTGTGGGTAGTGTGAGAACGAGCGCAGTGATAAGCCTCTTCTTCAACTCCATTAATCTGTCTTCACATTCATCATTACAATCAAAGTTGACTCCCTTATACATTATCTTGGTAAGAGGGTTTCAAAACCATGATAAATTACTCAAAAATCGGCGATAATATCCAGATAACCCCAGGAAGATATGGATATACATCACCGATGTTGGCCTCAGCCATCCCTCAATTACAGCTGTCTTGGAGGGATCCATAGATATCACATTTCTTGTGATGATATGACCTAAGAATGAGACTTCCTTCCACCAGAACTCACACTTTCTATACTTTTCATAGATCTTCTCCTTTCGCAAGGTCTCTAGTATAGTGCTTAGATACTCCTCTTGCTCCTCCTTGGTTTTGGAGTATATTAGAATATTGACTATAAGGATTACCACAAATTTTTCAATGTAATATCTAAAGACTCTATTTATCAAGTCCACAAATATTTCTAGAGAATTGGTGAGTCTGAAAGGAATTACTATGAATTCATAGTACCCATATCTTGTACAAAAAGTAGTCCTGGGTGTATCCTCATTTCTCACCCATACTTGGTAATATCCCGACCGCAGATCCACCTTATAGAAGTATTTCGATCCACATAGATGATCGAAAAAGTCATCAATTCATGGAAAAGGATAATTTTTCTTTATCGTGATTTTGTAGAATTCACTATAATTAATGAAAATGCTCATTGACTCATCCTTCTTCTTGGCAAAGAGGACTGGTTCCCCCCAAGGTAGAGCACTTTGTCATATAAACCCTTTATCCAGATTCTCCTGTAGTTGTTTCTTTATCTCCTCCATCTACAAAACATACATTCTATATGAAGTCTTGAATATTGTAAATTTCCCATGTACAAGATCAATTGAGAATTCAAAATCTCTTATAAGAGGAAGAACATGAAATTCATCAGGAAACACTTCAGCAAATTCCCTCACAATAGGCATGTTTTAAAGGATGGTTGCTTCCTTATAATCAATCATATAAGAAAGATATGTGTACTCATAGGGTATTAATATCCACACTTGAGATGATGGTTCTAAATAAGATTCTTTGTCTCCTTGAATTTGTATAGAATCGGTGGACGATTCACAATATGGAGAGTTATTTCCCTCTCACGGCAATTTATGTTGGCTCTATACAGGGATAGTCAATTCATTCCAAGAATTGCATCAAATTCCACAAGAGGGAGTATGATGAGGTTCAATGGGAAGTCCAATCCACAGATTGTGACAGGAGAGGAGTTATATACATAGGATAAAATAATTCCCCCATTCACTATTTTCACCGACATCTATACTTCCATGATTTTTGGTGGTGTTTGGATTATTCTAATAAACATTCGAGATATAAAATAAAGCGTAGAACCAGAATCATAAAATATGTTCACTATTCTTGAATAAATAACTAGCATACCTATCACCACTTCATTTTCGGGATTCTCTTTGGTAGTAGTGATGGAAAAAGCTCACCATTGATGTCTTAGAGGTAGTTGGCTTCCTCTGAAAACCATTGTCTTAGGGCACTGGTTTGCAAGGTTCCCTGGTTCTTTGCAGTTGAAGCAATGAACAATGCGTTGAGGGTCGAACGGAGCGTTCCTCTCCTCTATAGCAGCAGCGGGTTTTTCTTGTCAACAGTTAATGGTCAGGTTCCCTTCTCTTCCACACCTAAATCATTTTATCATCTCCTTCAGGTAATTTCCAGGGTGCTTATTTCCGCACCATTGGCAAGTGGGGTGCTGGAATTTCTTAGCACCATTGGATTTTTCCATCGGACCACCAGAATTAAAGTCCACTTTTTGCTTCTTATCCCCATGATACCCCTAAGGCTCGTTGATCTCTATTTTGACTTTGAGGGAACATCAGTCAATTTTTTTCATAGATATCAAAGTCACAGATTTCAAAGGCTTTTCATAGTCTAGGTTTTATCGCACCGAAGAAGTGGTCAACTTTGCATTTGGGGGTAACGACAAAGTCATAGGTGTATTGTGCAAGCCTTTTGATGTTTTCCTCATATAATATAATGGATTCGTCGTCTTTTTTCTTTAGGGAAAGGAAGTCTCTTTCCATCTTAAGTCGTAGGGTGCGTGGAAAATATTTATCGAAAAATATTTTCTAGAAATCCTTCAATTCCAACGCCTCTATATCTTACTCAGGCTTCGTATTTGTTATCAATGTCCACCATTGATCAAATTCACCCTCAATATGATAAGAATCTATAAGAACATTATCTTATTCATAACATTGAAGGATGGAGAAGATCTTTTAAATGGAGTCGATCTATTGTTTAGCGATTGAGGGTTCAGATGATCCGTTAAAATTAGGAGGCATTTGTCTCATGAAGCTCTTGATTATGGATTGTTCATTATTGGGGGGGTGAATGTTCCTCTTGACCCGTGTTTCAATTCAAAACTTGAGTTAACTAAGAGAGTATTGTGACAATTTTTGTGATTCCCACTCCCATCAGATTGGGAATCTCATTACAACAGTCATCACATTGATCTTCACATCAGTTGTTAGCTTAGGTCCTCTTATTACCAGCCATTGGCTAGAATAAAAGGAATGTTTTGGGGTAACACATAAAGAGGAATCCAATGAAAAAAAGGATGACTTATAAATTATATTTATTTCCTTATCTTATGAATTTATAGGATTCAATCTATGTTATCCATGATCTACTTCCTAACATATTTTCTTAGGGAATTTTTTTTATTCCCTTAATAATAGTTCATACTATGCTTTTGAATTTATCAAAGAATATCCCCCAGGAGTGTTGTTACCAAGAGTGCAGCAAGACCTGTTGTCGTGTACTAGATCATGTTCGAGTCTAGCTCAAAGCGGTGTTTTCGGGTTTTATCCCTAGATACATCTGTGCCAGAGCCACCTCTACCTACTCATATCTAAACAAGGATGTATTTTCTTGATAAAACACTTACTCAATACTCACCAAAATTTAGGGATGTTTTTATTATACTTAGTCTTATCCCTAAGGTTTTACTAGGGTTTTCTAATCCTAATCCAAAAAATAACTAAACCTCCCTCTGATACCAACTATAACAACCATGATCTTTATTTCACACTTAAACATAATTTATTACATAAAACTTCACTTAATAATGTTGTACCTCTCAAACCCCTCGAGGTTTAATTTTCATGATCACAATCACCCTCTTATGTTTCTAACATTGTTTCAAGTGTTTTTGATTGATAGGAATCAAATCAGGTGGCCAAGGAATTGGGCCAAGCAAGAAAGCTGGCAAATGGACTGAAATCCAGACCACCGGCCAGCCGGTGGCACACCACCGGCCAGCCGGTGGCACCTGCACTCAAGAGGGAGCCACTGCCTTACCACCGGCCAACCGGTGGCCTAAGCACCGGCCAGCCGGTGGCACCCAGACTGAACAGGGTTTGCTACTGCCTCACCACCGGTCGACCGGTGGCTCTGGCACCGGTCAGCCGGTGGCCCCTGGACCAGACTTCTCCTCCACTGCCAAGGCACCGGCCAGCCGGTGGAGCTGTACCGGCCAGCCGGTAGCCCAGTCAAACTAGCCGTTGGGTTTGACCAGTCAACCCACTTTTGGCCTCCAACGGCTCCGAGGACTTCTCCAACGGCTCCGAAGCCTCCCCAAGGGTTCCTAGCCTATAAATAAAGGCCAAGGAAGCCCCGGACATCTACCGGATCATATACGAAGCCAACGAACATATTTTGGATCATTTGGCGTACCTCCGGCGGACTTCCTCAAAGGAACCCACCTAGATCCATCCAATTCCACATCCAAGGAGCTCCTCCAAAGAAGCTTGGAAGCGGCCTTCAACATCTCCAATCATTCAAAGGCGCCCAAGGCTTCTCCATTACGGGTTTTATTGTTTATCTCTTTTTAAGCTTTAAAATTGGGTTTGTGCCTACAAACCCCAACTCTTTTCTCATCTCCCCTTCTTTGGGTTCTCACACCACCACTAAGGTGTGAAGAGGTTTTCTCAAGCTTTTCCTTTAAAAGGCTTGTGTCTCGGTGAGCTAGTCTTCACCCGTAAAAAGACTAGTGGGTTATTGCTTAACCATTAAAAGCATTGGGTTCTTGCTAAACCACTAAAAGCAAGCTGTAATAGGTCCTAGTGCTACCTCAAAGCCTAGTGGGTTTCTTGCTAAAACCATTGAAAAGCAAGCGGTAGGAATCTCTCAACGGTTGAGCTGGGAGCGGAGACGTAGGCCGGGTTTTGGCCGAACTCCGTTATCATTTTGCGTGTCTTGCCTCTTTTTCCGCTGCATTTATACTTTGATTTTTAATTTGTTAATCATTTTTTAAAAGGCAATTCACCCCCCCTCTTGCCATCTTTCCCTCCTTGGGGTGTTCTTCCGACCCAACATTTGGTATCAGAGGGAAATTTGTGTAATACCCTAACCGGTTACAAATTTTAAGATCCATTAAGATGGCATCAACCTCTTTCGCCCCCGAAGGCCTTTCTTTGGGTCGGGCTCCATTTTTTGATGGGACCGACTATAATTATTGGAAAACCCGCATGACCACCTTTTTACGAAGCATAGGTTATCCAATTTACAAAATTGTCATGCAAGGTTACACCCTCTCCTCTCCCGATGAATCCAAATGGACCCCCGCCGATATTAAAAATTTTGAGCTTGATGGCAAAGCCATGAATGCTCTACATTGCGGCCTTGACCGAAATGAGTTCAACCGAGTTTCCACTTGCACCACTTCACATGAGATTTGGAAACTATTGGAAGTGACCCATGAGGGCACTAATAAAGTGAAGGATACTCGGTTAGACATGTATAGACAAGATTTTGAATCTTTTTCCATGCACCCAAATGAATCAATTTCTGAAATGTTTACTAGATTTACTGACGTGTGCAATGGGAGAAAGTCCCTTGGTGATGATGTTTCCGCAGAAACGATGGTTAAAAAGATCTTATGGGTCCTTCCGAGCTCATGGGCACCAAAGGTGACGGCGATCCAAGAAGCTAAGGACGTCAAAAATATGCCGGTAGAGGAGCTCATCGGATCTCTCATGACTTACGAGATCACGATGAGGAGGCAAGCACAAAAGGAGGGCACCCCTATCAAAACTCTAAAGAACATCGCCCTCAAGGTACAAAAAGAAGTAAGCTCCTCATCATCCTCTTCCTCCTCATCCTCTTCATCATCAAGCGGCGACTCGGAAATGGAGAATCTCGCCCGCCAAATGCACAAGTTCATGAAGAAGCACAAGAAGAAGAAGCAATCCCGCAAGCACCGAAAGCAAGAACCCACCGCAAGATCCGAGCCCAAGGTGAAATGCTACGGGTGCGGCGAAAAGGGCCATTACAAGCCCGATTGCCCACTCAACAAGAAACGGGCCACGCCAAAAGAAAAAGGAAAGAAGAAGGTCCTCAAGGCCACATGGAGTGACACCTCCTCTTCATCATCCTCCTCCTCTTCCTCAAGCGATCAAGGTACAAAATGCTTAATGGCATTTCACGAGGTAACATCTTCCGACTCCTCCTCCACTTGCTCTTCAAATTCCAATTCCTTAAATCATTTATCTTATGAAGAACTCTCATTTGCTAGAGACCAATTAGAAAAAGGTTTTCATGAACTATCTTCAAAATTCGTTGCTTTGAAAAAGTCTTTCAAAAAACTTTCCTCCGAAAAAGACCAACTTCTCAAAGAGAAGGAGGAACTCACCCTTAAAATCCAAAATTTTCCAAATGTTGATTCCATGGAATCAACCATCAAAGACCTTAGAGAGACCCTAGCCAAGTTCACCCAAGGTGAACAAAATTTGAACAATTTGCTTGGTTCACAAAGGGTTTCCCGAACCACCAATGGACTTGGCTATACCAACCAAGCCTCCTCCTCCCATGCACCCACTGTTTTTGTAAGGGGGAGCTCTAGCTTTAAATTTTGTAATTATTGCAAGAAAAACGGGCATCTCATTTATGAATGTAATTGTAAAAACGCCCGGTACGGCCAACCCAAATCGATTTTCTATTCCGATGAATTTTATAGGAGAAGACCCGCCATGAAACAAATTTGGATTGAAAAATCCTTTTTGGCAAGTCTCTCCGGGCCTAAATTTGTTTCGGTTTCAAAAACCACTCCCCAGTGATTCTTTGTTTTTATTTTGGGGGAGTTAGGTTTTTTTTTAAGCCTTTTTGTGTATTCAAAGTTTTCATTTCAAACTCAACACTTGGCTTTGAAATTCAAATTTTCTATTAATTTTTATTTTTTTAAATATCCAACAGTTGGTATCGATTTTTCAAAACTCTCAATTTCAAAAATTTCATTTGGTTTCAAATTTCAAAATTCAATTGGTTTTTGATTCAAAACTTTCAATTCAAACTGTTATTCATTTTTTGATTCAAATTTTCATTTCAATTTCAAAAATCTCAATTGATTTTAAAATCTCAATCTTGTTTTTCAAATTACTTCCCTCAATCAAGTTTTATGCCCCATTCCATTTTGATAATCACAAAGGGGGAGAAATTTCTTGATTGGTTGGGGGAGAATCCTTTTCATCATGCTTATCATTTCCTTTCAATTTCAGTTTTTTTACATTAATTGTTTTGGTGATTGTGATCATCAAAATAGGGGGAGATTGTTGTACCTCTCAAACCCCTCGAGGTTTAATTTTCATGATCACAATCACCCTCTTATGTTTCTAACATTGTTTCAAGTGTTTTTGATTGATAGGAATCAAATCAGGTGGCCAAGGAATTGGGCCAAGCAAGAAAGCTGGCAAATGGACTGAAATCCAGACCACCGGCCAGCCGGTGGCACACCACCGGCCAGCCGGTGGCACCTGCACTCAAGAGGGAGCCACTGCCTTACCACCGGCCAACCGGTGGCCTAAGCACCGGCCAGCCGGTGGCACCCAGACTGAACAGGGTTTGCTACTGCCTCACCACCGGTCGACCGGTGGCTCTGGCACCGGTCAGCCGGTGGCCCCTGGACCAGACTTCTCCTCCACTGCCAAGGCACCGGCCAGCCGGTGGAGCTGTACCGGCCAGCCGGTAGCCCAGTCAAACTAGCCGTTGGGTTTGACCAGTCAACCCACTTTTGGCCTCCAACGGCTCCGAGGACTTCTCCAACGGCTCCGAAGCCTCCCCAAGGGTTCCTAGCCTATAAATAAAGGCCAAGGAAGCCCCGGACATCTACCGGATCATATACGAAGCCAACGAACATATTTTGGATCATTTGGCGTACCTCCGGCGGACTTCCTCAAAGGAACCCACCTAGCTCCATCCAATTCCACATCCAAGGAGCTCCTCCAAAGAAGCTTGGAAGCGGCCTTCAACATCTCCAATCATTCAAAGGCGCCCAAGGCTTCTCCATTACGGGTTTTATTGTTTATCTCTTTTTAAGCTTTAAAATTGGGTTTGTGCCTACAAACCCCAACTCTTTTCTCATCTCCCCTTCTTTGGGTTCTCACACCACCACTAAGGTGTGAAGAGGTTTTCTCAAGCTTTTCCTTTAAAAGGCTTGTGTCTCGGTGAGCTAGTCTTCACCCGTAAAAAGACTAGTGGGTTATTTCTTAACCATTAAAAGCATTGGGTTCTTGCTAAACCACTAAAAGCAAGCTGTAATAGGTCCTAGTGCTACCTCAAAGCCTAGTGGGTTTCTTGCTAAAACCATTGAAAAGCAAGCGGTAGGAATCTCTCAACGGTTGAGTTGGGAGCGGAGACGTAGGCCGGGTTTTGGCCGAACTCCGTTATCATTTTGCGTGTCTTGCCTCTTTTTCCGCTGCATTTATACTTTGATTTTTAATTTGTTAATCATTTTTTAAAAGGAAATTCACCCCCCCTCTTGCCATCTTTCCCTCCTTGGGGTGTTCTTCCGACCCAACAAATAAAACATAGATGATCGAGAGGCCTAGTGTCTTTGGGGATTATAATCATTATATAACAACTTAAAACATGAAATACAACATCTTGCACATGAGCCTCAGCCCGGTTGGTGTGGACTCAGTAGGTGCATCCAAGAGACCCGAGATCAAATCCGAGTGGAGGAATATTTCCGGGAACTATAGCAGTATTGTAGCAGGTACTGTAGTGGGTACTGTAGCAGACATTGTTCGGTACTGTAGCATCTGGAACTATTCGTCCATATGGGTCGTTGGGCCACCGATTTGGTCCTCGGGTCCTGCATGGCTTTTGTTCCACACAAGTCCTTTGGGATAGTTGATTCTCAAGGCCTTCGGGCCACCTTAAGGCCTTAGGGCCACCCCAAGGCCTTCGAGCCACATGAATGCAGATGTACAAGTCAGAGTACATGGGACAAGGCTTCAGAGGAGGATTCGGGGCAGGCACATTCACCTGAGTAGAGCTAACCGGAATTGAAAGAATGAGAGGGTATGGATTTTCCATCAGTACCAGGCCTATGCAGCTTTTCATAGGATAGCTAGCGGACCAACCCTGCGAAGGTGGAGTGCTGATATCATGACATATACTGGGGAGGCGCAGTTCCAAAGTTGTCTTATCTGGGTGATTCTCTCTAAGACCTACGGGTCATGTAATTGTCTCTAAGCCTTCGGGCCTTTTAAGGGTTCCACCTCATCCCTTGAAAGTTGGATTATCTGAAAATAATAAAAATTAAGGCCTTCGGGCCATTCCAAAATACAATATCTTTATTGAAAACTGTCTTTACATGACCACAACATTTCTTCGTACTTAACATTGCATGGGGTAACCTGAGGACATACATAAGAAAACGGATGATCTATAAATCCTAGTAAAGGAGTAATCATGGAATAACATGAGTAATACAATACATTTTATACAATATGAATATCAATGAAGCACAAGAGAAACATGAACATAAAGGCATGATAAATCATGATAATCATAACATAAAGATGTGGCAACAACATTTAACATGATAGTAGCATAAGCCAAGGCTCGTTACACATGGAGCATGAGTAAACCCTCTTTGCACATGAAGAATGAGTAAACCCTTGTTTACTTGAATTATCATGAGTCAGCACTCATTTCACATGATGTATCATGATACTACACTTTACCCAATGCATTGGAGCGCTATCAAGGCACACCCTTCATAATCATTTCATTTCATGCATAAGTGTTCCACGTAGATCATACAACATGGATTCATTAACATAATTCCATGAATAAGAGATGTAGAATACATAAATGTAATTACTCAATCATAAATTACATGTGAATAAAGGTGAATACCCTTGATAGAGGAGTGGGTATGGTATTCACTACAAAAGGATTTTGGCATGGAAATTTTGGTGTAATTTCGGCAACAAACCAGCGTCCAATTGAATTTTGTAAAATGGGTTGATGAGAGATAAAGTGGGATCTCATCATTTATACATAAAATGGATAGTAATGGGATCATGGGACATAATATACCAACATATGTAATTGAATTTAGATTCATAATATAAAATAATTGCTTGAAGGTAAATGTGGAGAGAGAAATCCCTTACAAATTTTGGCATGGTAACGTGTGTACATGGGAGGGATTAATGAGAGATAAAGGGGTATATCATCATTAAAACATAAGGAGGTAAGTATAGGGGATGTTATAAATCATACCCCAACATTTATAATTTAAAATAAATGGGCATAACAATATAAATAAACTTGGATAAAATGAGAAATGAAGGAATCCCTTACTTGGAAGTGTGATCCCAAAGGCTTGGAATAGGATTGAGAGAGGCTTCATGGGATATTGGGGTGTCTTTGGAGGATTCTAGAGAGAGTATGGAAGGGTTCGTTCAATCTCAAAATGGTTTGAGTGAATATGAATGGGATCTTGGTTGGGTTTATATAGGAAAGGAGATGGAATTCTTTATTATTTAGATTTTGGACACTACACTTTAAAATAATCAAAACAAAAAATAAGACCATGGTATTTGCACATGGTTTCTGGACATGGGGATTGTAAAATAATATTTTATAAGTCCATGGTCCGAACATATTAAAATATTAGCCTTGATTATTTGGAGGTGAGTCACACTCACAAGGAAATTGTTTTAAAAAGATAAATTGTTTTATAAGTCTTGGAGGGTCCACTAAGACATTGTAAAATATATCAAAAAAATCTAAAATAACATTATTTTAAGAGTAAAAAATATATTGGCCTAATATCCCATTTATAGTATTTTATTACATCAATATTGGGTCATTATGATTTCATAAAACACATTATATATTTATTTTGTATTTAATCTTTACCCAAAAAATCGATCGTCTCAAAAAATTATGAAAAATTCACCATTGGATAATTTAGACATCCTGATTCCAAAAATAATATTCATTTTATCTAAATAATTTTCTAAATATGTGAATTTTTACTTTTAAAATAAAAACTTACATTTATCGTAAATTCATTTGTTTTGACAAAAAAACAGCTTTCAAACCTTAATAAAATTTACAATTGTACTCATAAAAATTATATGATAATTTATATTTAATAAAGAGTAATTTAGTAATAATATTTTATTAAAATATTATTTAATTCAAAAATCCATTAAGTCATCAAAATATATTTCTTAATTGAATTTAAATATTAACTAAAAATACTATTTATGCTTTAAAAACCATTTACATAGTAACAATAATATAATAAATGTATATTCTTTATACAAAAATAAAGCAGATAATCATAGTTCTAGGGTCTTGTTACATAACCCCTTATAACACTATTATAAGACCTAAGGTTAAGGTGTGTGGTGGTGATAGACTCTTGGGGTGGTTCAGATAACATCTCCCAAGTGGTAATCTCTCTTAACATTCACTTTTCCCATAGGCTATTCCACTCAAGCTTAACGTAATGAATCTTATCTTGGGAATGGTCCAGAGTGAAGCCTATTGAAGCTACCTCCTTTCTGAGCTCCGAAAAATGGGCTTTGTATAGCGTAATTCTACTGGATGAGGTCATCACATCCTTTTTCTGAGTGAATTGTATTTGTTAAAGCCCTATATTAATACTAATCATGTGATCACTGTTCAATGGATATATTAGCAATGGTAACAATTCTTAATGGTATTTTAAAATCCAAAAACATAAAACCAAGGAAGTTCATATGTTTTCTATAACCATTTTACATAATAATACATTTGAATATATCAAGAGGAATTTTCATTAATATGATTTTGGGTCATTACAAGCTCACTATTTTGGTTCATGCCATACACTGTTGAAGAAACTATTTATTGGGGGAGCATTTCGTACTGTTGACAGACCACAAAAGCCTCAAATACATCTTCACTCTGTGGGATCTAAATCTTAGGAATCATAGGTGGGTCAAATACCTATAATCGTTTGATTTTTAACATTCTTACACTGCAGGTATAGGGAATTTAGTAGTCGATGATCTGAGATGAAAGACTCAGAAATGGGCAGTTTATGAGTCTAGTGATGAATGGAAGCTTATGATCTTATTCTCAGAAATGCACACTAAGGTTCGGGAGGACCATGGTCAGAATATCCTCTAATCCTTAGTGGTTACATCTACTCTTATAGAATAAGTAATGTCGAGAAAACTATATGATCTTAAAGGCCTTATCTTATATGAAAGTGTCTCAGATGACAGTACAAATTTTGGTTGGACTGTTATTAGAGATGATACTCTATTTATCTGTTGGAGTGTATAGGTCCCAATAGATATTAGGGAGGATTTGATGAGGGATTTACACATATCATCATGGGTATTTAACCATGGTGTCACCAAAATGTATTGATATTTAAAAATCCAATATTGGTGGCCCAATATGAAATGTGAGATAGACGATTTCATGGAACGATGCTCCGCCTTTCAATAGGTGATGGAGAAATATCAGCATCTAGTAGGTATTATTCAAATTTTGTCTATTCCTAAGTATAAATGGGGTGATGTTTCAATGGAATTCATTATTGGTGTACCCATATCACCTTGTAGAAACTACGTAGTGTGGGTTGTTGTTGACCATCTAAAAAAGGTCGCACACTTCTTACTTGTGCGAGAAACCTTTTCTATGGATGATCTAGGAAGGTTGTATGTCATGGAGGTGGTACATATTCATGTAGAAACTCATTATATTATGTCGTAAAGATAATCTTTCTTCAAATCACGGTTCTAGAAGGGGTTTTAAAAGGTCTTGGGTACACAGGTACTTTTGATCATGGCCTATCACCCTCAGACCAATGGGCGGATGGAGCGTACAATTCAGGTGCTTGATGATATGCTTTGGGTGTGTGTTTTCAACTTTGGGGGTTCTTAGAAGAAACACATTCCTATTATTGATTTCTCTTATAACAACAGATTCCAAGCCACAATTGATATGGCTCCTTATAAAGCCCTATATTGTAGGCATTTTCTCTCTTCTCTTTGTTGGTGAGAAGAAGGGGAATCAGTTGTGTTAGGGCCTTGTCTCATTCAAGAGAATTTAGAGTAGGTCCAGCTTATTTAGAAACATATTTTCATATCTTAGTATAGACAATAGTATTAGTCCATCAAACACTGGAAACCTATTGATTTTGAGTTTAAATACTGGGTCTTCTTGATAGTCTCTCCTTGGTTGGGGAACAGGTGTATTCAAAAGCAGGGTAAGCTATCACCAAGATTCATTTGACAATTCGAGGTTGTGAAGCAGATCGGACCATTGGCTTATAATTTTGCACTTCCTCAGAGATAATAGTCCATGTACAATGTTTTTCATGTATCTCAGCTTCATCAGTATGATCCAGAGCCATATCATGTCTTCCAGCTGACGAGGTTGAGTTGTATGTGGATGCTTCCTTCGAGGATTAATGAGTTCATATTATTGATCAAAGCATGAAGACACTATGAGGAAGGTCCATTCCTCTTATACGAGTTCTATGTTAGCATATCTGGGTACAAGATGATAACTGTGAGTGGAAAGCTGATGTACAATCTCATTGGATGGATCTCTTTGCTGACAGTACCTCTTTACCCTTAGAAGGGAAACTCAGGGACTAGTTGCTATAAGCAGGGGAGGTTGTAATGACCCGACTCTTTAACCAATGTACGAATCATTAGTTTTTCTTTTTTAATGTCTCTAATTGTCCTAATGGAATCTCCTAATCAAGCTAAGGACTTCATGGTAGTGTTCAGGCCTGTTTTAGAGCCCAGAACTCTGAAAATGGGAAAGCAGGTTTGACCGCACGGTTTGTCTGCAACTGTGCGACCCTGGAACACGACCGTGCAGACGGTTAAAGAGTGGTTATAGATCTATTTTAAATATTCTTTGCATGGTTAGTGAAACCATGTGAAAATTCCATATGGGGTGCCCATTGAGGTAGTGGGGTACACACAGTGTGAGCAGGGTTTGGCAAAACTGTGCGCAGAAACTGTGCCAGCCTGTTTTTAAGGGACAAATGAGTGAAATGACCCTCCTCCCTTTTAAGTTATTATTTATTTTTCTTCTCCCTTGTGTGCACAGTATCCTCCAACATTCCTCTTTGAGCTATCAAGATCTCTTATTATTCAATATCTTGCTACTATGTCATTCGGTGACCATTTCTTAACCCGTTGGAAGCATCGGATAGGCCAAGGTAAGGCTAACCTCATGGTCTCCTCTTTCATTGCTATGTTTCTCCATCAGTTGCACTATTTTGAGTCAGGTTCATTTGCCCTATTTTTAGGGTGTTGGAATAAACTCAGATATACTCCAAACTGCTCTGAATTTGAGACTGGTACTCAGTGGGTCATCATCTTCAGCCCTAAGGTAGGTGGTCATGTAGTTTTCCATTTGAGTTTTGTCCCTTCCATGTTTAATCTCATTGTTCTGTGAGTATACCTTTTTGATATCTTTTATTGTTTTGTTTTCTTCATGTCTAATTGACCCTATTGGGATTAATTAAGTGGATTGACTCTTTTTTAAGTGATTAGAGATCACCCTTGCGCTATATGGATGCCCAAGGGGTGTTCCACCAAAATTGGCCATTTTAGGCCAATTTTCCAAAAGTGATAATTATGGTTGTTAGCACTCAAGATGAGTTTAAATAAAATTTACTATTTTTCCATGTGTATTTTCATTAACCCAAGACACCCCATGGTTGTTTGGTCCTCTTAGGTATGCAATTGTCAAATTGGGCATGTGAATATATGATATAGCTTTCCCATTGACTTGAGCCCTTGTAAAGGGCTTTTCCATGTTAGGAAATTGAGATGGTTGGCTTGAATGGGTTGTCTAGGATGAGATAGCTTGAACCCTTAATATTAAATTCCTTAAACTAAATGGTTTCAAGGGGTGTCATGGTCATTCCCATGTTTTGGGTTTTACTATAAATGCATTGCAATTTGTCTTATTTACTTAACTTGAAATAGTGTAAGATGGGTTTCCATACATTATATTATGTGAATGTTTATGACATTGCTAATCTTATGACTTGAAATGTAAATTTTTGGATGGGAGGCATTCATACCCCATTCCACTTGTGAAATTTATGGTTGGGAGGCATTCTTACCCCACACCATTGATAACCTCTATATATATGTGTATGGGAGGGAGGCATTCTTACCCTGTGCCATTTATAACCTCTATATGTATGGGAGGTCATATTACCCAATGACAATATCTTCTTTGGGTGGGA
The DNA here is from genome assembly GCA_963277665.1 of Viscum album. Lineage (NCBI taxonomy): Eukaryota > Viridiplantae > Streptophyta > Magnoliopsida > Santalales > Viscaceae > Viscum > Viscum album. The sequence goes on from OY728165.1 coordinate 1,831,997,815, forward strand.
TGAATTCTTACCCCATGACATCTATGATATATATTTATATATATATATATATATGTGTGTGTGTGTGTGTGTGTGTGTGTGTGTGTATGTATGGATGGATGAGAGGCATTCTTACCTCATTCTAGTGATGACCTATATATATGTATATATGTATTGATGAGAGGAATTCTTACCTCATTCTAGTGAAAACCTATATATATATACTCCTAGTGACTTTTTTAGACATGCCAGCATTGATCTGAAGTATGTAGACCCGCCAGGTGTCCATTAGGAACCTGAGTGGTAGGGTAATTGTCTATTCTGTACTTTCTTTACTTCCCTGGTATTAGTTGCACACTGTTTACTTATGATCCCACTTGGATTAAACATAGACACCATTGGTGGTGGCCTACTGAGATTTATCTCACACCCTAATCGGGATGCCTTCGTCACCATAGTAGATGTTTTTCATGCAGGTTTGGATATAGGCAAGCACACCTCTTCTGGATGTTGATTCCTACTGTTAGTTAGAGCTTAGGAGTAGAGGACTGGGCATAGGCTTGAGATTCTATGAAGTATATTTTAGATTTTTTTTACTTTTGTATCTCTTACTTGTATGCATGCTTCCTATTTTCTTGTTCCCATTTTGTACTATCATTCCATGCATGCATATTTATATCAAACACTTCTTATGAGGACTTTATTACATTATTCAGTGTTCCATTTTATCAGTAATTCTTCCACTATTTACATTATATTTCTGATTTTTTATGCTTCTGTTATTGTATATTTCTGTTACATCTGATGTACTACTCTGACATGGGGTAATAGTCTCCCCACTGATTTACCATTACACCCCCGCTGCTACTCGGCATCCCCTGGATTATGGCGAGACGCGCTAGGGGTCATGTGGCCAACCGGGCTCAAGCCATGAGTTACATGGAAGTCGGGTCTGGGACGTCACACTACAATACTTTCCATTATTAGTAAAATGATACTGGAGTTGATATTAAATGTTTTAAAGTCTTGAAGAAGTCATGCATACAAGAAAGAAGTTGAAGAAGATGTTAAGTTTAATTGTATTCTAAGTGGGTTAAAATAAAAGAAGAAAAAGAATCTATTATTTTACATTTCTCTTCATTATTGTTGATGCCCGCCAAATAAGCATTGGAAAAAATCAAAAAGTAAGAAATACTTTAATATGGGTATTATTTTCACCACGAAAGTAAGGAAGAAGAAGATGGTCGAAGACTCATGAATCCTCTAAGAGGATCATGATCGAATAAACATTTAAAGGGAACATGAAGACTCTATGCATGGTGCATAGCTCGCAGAAAGTCCTATGGATCCCCATTCAGTGAACCTACCTACTCTTACGAAGGCCCCCAGACAAACGAATTAACGCCTTCCAGCTGCATGGTTTTTCATTGGTAAGCACCTGACAAACCACATAGAATCCTATAAAAATAAAGAGGGATGACACTCAAAAGTAAGAGACTCCCAGTGATCATGATGCTCATGCAGAGAAACATCAATGGGAATAATAAAATCCCTTGGTGATATCTATGAAATCTCTCATGACCTTCGATCCTTTGTATTATAAAATGAAGGAGATGAAAGGGAGGAGATGAGAGGGGTTTGTGGTCAATAAAGAACATGTGAAGTACACCCTGAATGATCTGAAATACATATAAATGCCACATGGAATCTATTTGTCTTGTAACCCTCACCATAAATAAGTCCTAAAGAGTGTATAGACAAACTTATGGTGCTCTATAGAATGGTGGATAGACATGTCCACTACATGCTTGTGTATATGACCCATATTGGTCATGAAAGACATCATCCAAAAATCAAGTAAAAATCATAGATTTTACTCATGCCACCTCGCATGATCTCTGGACTCTGTAAAATAAAACAAATGGAATCAAAATAGAGGAGGTGAGAGGGGTTCACAACCGCTGAAAGGCATGGGATGTTCCCATAGTGACCCGTGAGACACTGTGAGTCCTCAGCAACATGTCCACCCTACCTTACAAGATCCCTTTGTCCTTTCATCCTCTCTATGTGAAGAACCCCCGAAAACTCATTGACATTTAAGGAAAAACATATAGATTTATCAATGAAATTATCATACACCCTTATGTGACCCATACTAATCAATCAACACATCTCTAGAAAATAGAAGAAATACCCTCGAGGATACACATGGAATCGTTCATGACTCCCAACCTTTCTTACTGACATGATTTTTTTTTGAATACATTGTAAAAGTTTAATTATTTATAACTCCTACATATTACAGTGTATATTGGAAAGCAGGGAAAAACCTAATAGAAGACTATTTATTATTTGAGTGACAAAATTTTCCTAAACAAGCCCACTGTTGTCAGTTGTGGGTGAAATAATTTTTTTAAATTTTTTATATTTTTTGGTATTTTGTTGTAATATAGAAATGAGACCGTATATTTTTTAATAAACGAACAAATTGAAAACAAAAATGGTATTGAGTAGTAAAAAATGACAGTGAACATGAAACATGAATTGAATCATAAAATATTCTAATCAAGAACTAGCCCAGGGAATCTAACTCTACTAATTTAAAATAAAATGGAATCACTTGATTGCAATTGAGTTCCCAAACATAAAAAATAATCAATTAGTCTCCTTATATAGGAGATTAATATATAATTTAAGTGATTCTTATAATATATACACAATTAGAACCACATAAAATCTAAAGAAATTGATTAGAAACTTTTGGAGTAATTTCTCCAATTAAATCCAACAGTAAAAAAATTAAGTTCTGTATAAATTCATCCATGATATTTCATTCCAATAGATCATAGAGTTTTGAAGTTATGTTCTTGAGGCACAAAACAAATTTAAATTTCAAGGATCAGATTCAAGTTTTCTAGTTAAATCTATTTCTTTTTAAAAATAATCAATTAAAGATGGCTAAAACAAATTCTTATAGAAATTAAATCCCTGGAAAAAAATGATTTTTAGCCTACGGTCATATTTGTTATAAAAATTGAAATATTTTCAATTATAAAGTGAAAAGAAATTAAAAGGAAGAAAAATAAATCCCCCTTTCAATTATGAACTGCTCATGTGCTTCTCTGTCCTAACTCTATGAGTTATTCTCTTCCCATCTATGCCCTCTAGGTCTCATGAGAATGATAAGTGTTCAATGAATGGTCGAATGAATGATCCCTCTCCTCCTCCTTAATGTTACCTTATTTAAGTCACCTGTCATTTGATTTTGGTCACCACATGCACTCACTGGTATTATTAATATTTTCATAACTTTTTATATACTCCCTTTACTTATTTTATATGAAATGTGAAAAATTTGTGTGAAATATTAATGTTTAAATATTAAATATAATTTTTGAGCACTATCTGAATTCATCCAGAGTCAAGTTAGTTTACTTTTTTAATAATAAATATCACCCTACTGATGCAAATTGTGTGGTTTTTATTTATTAGGATTCCTTATTCAATTTACCACATATAACTAGAAGGACTCATTGGCCAATTCTACCATTTGAAGGGTCATATGGACCACATAAGAATGCCCACAGAATCTTTGAAGAAATTGGACCATCCATAAAGATTGAATTTATGGGATCAATTAGGTAGACCAAATTCCTTTATTCTCCTCCCACGTTCAGGGGGTAATTCAAGGAGTCATGTATAAAAATTTCAGGGCCCAACTTCAAAAACAAGGGTGCCAAATGAATCTTTTAAGTCCCTCCCACCATTCTATCTGGGAAATGAAATCAGCACACCAAAATTGACTTTTCTCATTATCTCGTCATCAAGTAAAGATGATATTTTGTAGTGTGAAAGAGGATATATATGAGGGATAATTTTTTGAATAAATAATTTTTATTTGAAGGAATCTTCCTATTAAAAAATCATTCACATTTCAGCCATCGAAAAAGTCTGGATTGAAATGGGAAGATTAACACTTTTTAATAAAATGGACATAACTTTGGCTCCATAAGTCCAAATGCCTCAAACTTTTTAGATTATTCGGAAAACATTATTATCTAAAACTTTTAAGAATATTATATCTCGATATTCAGATTTATGAATGTCAAAATCGTCAATCCAAGCAGAGGGGTAGTTTTGGAATGCAAACAGTCACCACCTTGAGCTATAAATACATCCCCTCCTATCATTTCAAAAGGGATGGAATTTTAGAAGAGAGGATAATATATTGGCACGAAAAAATCTTTTCCAAAGGCTTGGGAGGACCTTACATACTCAAGTTTTCACTTGGGATACCTTTCCTCCTCTCTTTGTTTTCATTTACTTTTGTGTTCTTCATTGTTGTAATATTGTAAGTCTTTTTTTGTAATTTTGTTTTAATGAAAGTTTATTCTTCAATATCTCTTATTCTCATACACCTTATATAGTTTAATATTAATGTTCTTAAAATATTTTAAATCAATTTAAAATACCTTCCATTATTTTTCTTCCTCATTCAATCAAAATTCTTTTTTTAACTCTCTTCAACGATCGTGTGTGTGTTCGACGCACTACTCTTTTCTTATCCCATTATTTTCATTTTATTTATAATTCATCACCTTAAACATATTTAACTAGATCAATAATCATTTAAATGGATGAGTAAATCTACCATTTGGGTGAGTTATAATTTGGGTATATTAAGTGATTGAGAGCTTTTGCTCGATTAGTATTCTTTGAGTTAATATTGTGTATGTTGAACTTTATATGTCAAGGATTAATGACATGTTTTATTTAATATGTGGATTCCATGGGTTATTAGAACTGAAAATACACTAAAATAAACAAGTAATGGTAATTATTAGAACCCTAAGTTACGTTATGTCTTGGATTAAAGCTTTGACACTTGGGAATTCTGATCACATTCATCTTGTGAAGTGGGTATTAATTTAATGAAATATAAAGAAAAGATCAAGGATATCATAAGATTAAATCCCCAATAATAAAATCACCCTAATATTTATCACTTTTTTAAATCAAACATCATCCATAAATTATTTCATAATCTCTGCAAACAAACCCCCCAATCAAAATACAATCAACTAAAAACAACTGACAATTAAAAAGTATCATCGCTGAGGATTTGACCCGAGTGCTGCTATACACATTAGAAAAGCACCAGAACCTTGAATAGTTGATAGGAAACGATCATATTCACTTCCAAATGGAACCATTTATCAGGATGGTGAAATTAATTATTCATTAGTTTCTGGTATTTTGTAAAAAAACAAAAAAACAAAATTGAAAAAATAACACATAAAAAAACCCACCTTCTCAGAAAAATTATAAATGGAAAAAAACACAAAGAAAAACTTGTCTTCCTATTTCTTCAAAAATATATTTGAATGCCATGTAGCCTCCTAAACAATCCCTTGTATTTGTTTTACCCTGAAATTAAGTGAAAACTTCTCCAACTTAGGAGTAACATTAGGGATAATCAAATAATTCAAGAACTAGTCCTCGTCCAACTCGTTGAATTAGAATTGGCCAATCCTAGGGAAAAACACTTAAATAACTCGATTCCCCTGATATGAATTACCAACCCCTTGGTATTCAATATAAAAACATAGAGGTTTAATTTGACTGAAAATCTCGTTTGATTCATCTTCTCCCTCATTTCCACAGGCTAACTGGTGAGGATCCACATCTCCACCTTAAAGAGTTCCAAGTGGTGTGCTCTACCATGAAGCCTCAAGGGGTTTCTGAGGAACAAATAAAACTTCGAGCATTCCCTTTCTCCCTAACTAACACTTAAATGTCATGTATCTACTAAATTCTTCTTAGTTACATAAACTCGTGGATTGACATGAAATGACTTTTCATAGAGAAATTCTTTCATGCTTCTTGTACTACTTCCATCTGAAATGAAATTAGTGGTATTTGTCAATTCCACAACAAATCACTCCATGAATACTGGGAGACATTCAAAAAGACTGTTTCAACCTGTCCACACCACCAAATATGTTACCAACTCTTGATCCAATACTTCTATGAGGGGTTATTGGCTATGGAGAGAACTCTCATTGACGCCGCAAGTGGTGGTTCTCTTGTTGATAAAACTCTTGCAGCTGTAAGAGGTCTCATTAGAAACATGGTTGTAAACACACAACAATTCCATACTAAAGAACATTCTCAATTAAAAGAAGCTCAAAATAATCAATCTATAGAGCCAAACAAGATGAAATATTTGATGAGTGAACTTACAGGTCTTGTGCGACAACTAGATGTGGCTACCAAATCCCCAACCTCATCTTCTCCACAATCTATGTTCCCTAGACCTATAAAGAACTATGGAATCTATAGCTACCCATATTATACAACTAACACATGTTCACAACTTCAAGAGGATCCATCTAATTCATCAAGACCAATGGAGCTCAATGCAGCATATGCTCAGAGGAACACAAACCCTCAACAATTAGGTCAGTTCATTAGAAACTTCAACCAACCCCACCCTGAGCCCTTCTCTTCTAAATTCAACCAAGTCTTGAGATATGGTAATCCCATTTCTCATCCCCCTCAATTTCCTCCTCAAAACCAAAACCAATTCCAATATGGTCTGGGTGTTGGTAACTTCCAAAAACCTTGTCCTTTTATTCCTCAACCTCAAAGGATCAATCCTCCTCTTCCTCCCCCTGTATTCCACTATCCTAGTGAGACTTCACAATTCCCAAACCAATAAAGTCGCTTTCCCAAGAACCAAAATCAAGGTAATCCCAATTCGAGACAAGCCTCTTCTTCCAAGAAGCCAAAGGAAAGTGCAGTAGAAGATCTTTCCTCCTTCACCCGTTCCATCCTCAAAAACATTGAAACACAAATTGGTCAACTTGCATCCCACCTGATCTAGCAACAATAGTCAAATTATTTCCAACTCATATCTCAACCATTACCCAACCCCAAGGGTAATGTAAGTGCAATTTCACTTAGATTGGGAAAGAAAATTCCTATGCCCCATGTTGATTCCTCCAACCCCCCCTTTGAATGTTGACCTAGAAAATGAAAAGAAAAAGAAACATGAAAAGGAATATAAATCCATTCCCTCACCTCCTTCCATTCCACTTAGAAACCCAATTCCTTTTCCTCAAGCCGTTTTTAAGCCAAAGAAGTCCTTTGAACCTGATCTTGAAATGCTAAACATGTTTAGATGTGTTGAATTCAACATTCCCCTCTTATATTCCATAAAAAATCCCTATGTATGCCAAGTTTCTTAAGGAATTGTGCACCCACAAGAGGCAACTTAGGACCTTCGAAAATGCTTCAACCCAGCAGTCTATTCCTATAAAGTGAAAAGATCCAGACACCTTTATGTTTCCATGCCAAATTGGAAGTTTCAACGTTGATGATGCACTCATAGACCTAGGAGCCTCAATTAATGTCATGCCCAAATCCATATTCTCCAACCTTGGTCTAGGTCCATTACATCTAATGGGTGTTGTCATTCGATTGGCCAACCAAAGTACTGCTAGTACTTAGGGTATAATTGAGGATGTCCTTGTTCATGTTAATGATCTTATCTTCGCAGCTGATTTCTATTTCCTTGACATGGAAGGTGAGATGGACTCTTCTCTACCTCCCTTAACTTCAGGAAGACAATTCCTAATGATAGCGAGAACCAAAATTGATGTCCATTCAGGCATCTTATCCATGGAATTTGGCGACCAACTATTCAAGTTCAAAATTTTCCAATCCATTAGATACCCATCTGAGGATCACTCTGCATTCTCAATCCATCCTTCTGAGGACACTTATAAGAGTAAATTTAACCCCATTATATCAGGTTCATCAGGTTCTAACAAGATAGGATCCTGTGAAATCTGCACCATGATTAACCAATTTATAAATGGTGAAGATGATGTTGACCTCTCATTCATAAACTCCATAAATATAGAGGATCTTGAAAACTCTCTTGAATCCCACATCAGCTCTGATCTCTACTAGTCCACCTTGGACAGTATTAAGGAAAATGAATCTGAAGCAACTGAAGTCCCTTCCTCCATTCTTGAGTTGTCTAACCCACAAATTAAAGATGATACTGATCTAAAACCTCTTCCTAAACACCTAAAATATTCATTCCTTTTCTATGATCACCCATATCATGTCACTATCTCTGCTTCACTTACTGAAACCGAGGAGTCCAAACTTGTTCAGGTGTTAGAGGAAAACAAAAAGGCCTTAGGTTGGACCCTACATGACATACCAGGAATCAACCCTTCTCTTTGCATGCATCATCTTGAGGAATCATCCAAACTAATTAGACAACCACAAAGAAGACTCAATCCACTCATACTTGAGGTATTTAGCGAAGAGATCACCAAGATTCTTCAAGCTGGTATTATCTACCCAATTTTCGATAGTGAATGGGTTAGTTCAATTCAAGTTGTACCTAAGAAAGGTGGGATAACTATTGTCACAAATGAACATGGTGAGGGAGTCACAACTCGAGTGAAGAACTAATGGAGTGTGTGAATCGACTATAGGAAATTGAATTTTGAAACAAGAAAAGATCACTAACATCGTCCATTCCTAAATCAAATGCTAGAACGATTAGCCAGAATGTCATGCTATAGCTTTCTTGATAGATACACCAGCTACTTCCAAATCCCAATCGCACCTCAGGACCAAGAAAAATCTACTTTTACTATCCCCTTTGGAACATATGTATATAAGAGAATTCCTTTTTTCCTTTTCAATGATCCTAAAACATTCCAGAGGTGTATGATGATTATATTTTCTAAATTCATTGAACCCTGCATGGAATTATTCATGGATGACTTTACCATTTATGGTGATTCATTTGAATCTTTCTTGAATTCACTCTCTCTAGTCCTTCAAAGGTGTTTCAAGTGTAACATTATGTTAAATTTTGTAAAATGTCACTTTATGGTGGCAAATTGGATTGGTCTATGGTACATTGTTTTAAATGAGGTTATTGAAGTTGATCCTGCCAAAATTGAAGTGATCCAATCACTTCCTGAACCCACTTCTATTCTAGACATCCGTTCATTCCTCGGTCATGATGGTTTCTATCATCGATTAATCCATAAATTCAGTAGAATTTCCCTCCCACTCACTCAGTTGCTCCAAAATGATGTCACCTTCAATTTCGATGAGGTTTGAAAGAGATCCTTTGTTGAACTCAGAACTGCTCTTACATCTACCCTGATAATCCAACCCCCAGATTGGTCCTTACCCTTTGAGTTGATGTTTGATTCTTCTGATAGAGCTGTTGGGGTTTTTCTTGGTCAAACAAGAGAAAAAATTCTTCATGTCATCTATTATGCCTCAAAAAATTTGGATAAAACTCAATCTAAATACACTGTGACTGAAAAGGAACTTTTAGAAGTGGTTTTTAACTTAAATAAATTCTAGCCCTATCTCCTTGGTGCCAAAATCATCATCTTCATAGACCATTCTACTGTAAAGTTCTTACTCAATAAAATTGATTCCAAACTGAGGATAATAATATGGATCCTAATGATCCAATAGTTTGACCTTGAAATCAAAGATAGACCAGGAAAAGAAAAACCTATGGATGATCACCTCAGTATAATTTCTAATTCTTCTCATTCAGAAATCATTGATCTAGAATTCCCCACTGAGCACCTTTCATCTCTCACTCCAATGTTACCATGGTATTCCCCAATTGTAAACTACTTGATTCCTAGTATTTTTACTGAAAATATTTCAAAACAACAAAAAATGAAGTTGAAAAGTGATTCAAAATTCTATTTTTGGGAAGATAATAAACATTGTAAAATTGGGGCTGACATGGTAATTAGGAGATGTTTTGATGAAGATGAACATTCCTCCATCTTATAATTTTGTCACTCACTTCCTAGAGGTGGACAATTTGGACCACAAAGGACCTCGCGAAAGGTTCTAGAATTTGGATTTTTCAGGCCTTCACTTTTCAAGGACTCGCATGAGTTCTGTCAATCATGTCCCACTTCCCAAAAGTTTGGCACAATTTCAAAGAGAAATAAAATTCCCCAAAATCCATTAATTTTATATGAGATCTTAGATGTTTGGGGAATCTATTTCATGGGACCATTCCCCCCTTCCAATGTATTCTCATACATTATTCTTATGGTTGATTATTTTTCTAGGTGGGTTAAGGAAAAACCCACTAGAAATGATGATTCACATACTATTAGTGAGTTCCTAAAGACACACATCTTCCACCGATTTGGCACACCATGTGCCTTGATAAGTGATTTAGGAACCCATTTTTATAATAAAATCATGGAATATCTTTTGAAAAATAATGGTTTTGTACATAAAACTTCAACTGCATATCACCCCCAAACAAATGGTATGGATGAACTTTCTAATATAGAAGTGAAAGTAGTTCATGAGAGAATTGTAAAACCCACTAGAAAAGGCTGACCTGAAAGACTTGGTGAAGCACTTTGGTCTTATCTAACTTCCTATAAAACACCCCTTGGGATATCTCTTTTTAGGCTAGTTTTTGGTAAAGCATGTCATTTACTAGTTGAAATCCAACATAAGTCTTTTTGGGCTGTGAAAACTTTTAATTTTTATTTTGAAAAATCTGGTAAAGCAATATTGTTGCAATTGGCTGAACTAGAGGAGTTTCGACTTAATTCTTATGAGAGTTCCAATCTATAAAAATAAAAGCCTAAGGTGATCCATTAAAAACACATCCTACAAAAGGTATTTCATGAAGGTGAAAAGATAATGCTCTTTAATTCTCAATTTCACCTTCACCCAGGTAAGCTTAATTCTCGTTGGGAAGGTCCTTTTGTTATTACTAATGTTTACCCATTTGGTGCAGTGCAAGTCCAAGACCCCTCTAACAAAAGGAAATTCACAGTTAATGGGAATCGGTTAAAACATCACCATGATAGGACACACATCCTGGAAACCACATCGACTTCCATCGGATCCATAACTTCTACAGTAGACCCACCACCAGATGGAGACAGCGACCAGCCAAATCCAAACCAAGGGCACCTATTTCCCTTTAACTCTCTCTCTTCCTATATCTATATCTTTCTTCTTCTTCCTCCCTATTTAATTTTTTACCACTTTCTTCATCAAAAATTATTTTTTTCTCTTTCTCTTTTGTGTGGGGGTTTATTTTAAAAACACTAAAAAGATAAAAAAATTAACAAAAAATTGAAAAAAAAGTCATACTTACTCACCATCTAGTTTTGAAATTTTTTCTAACCATTTTGGGGAGTCAAAGGACATGTTTTCATCTAAAAAAATTTGTATTTTTATCATGAATTTGGATAATGAATTTTCTGTCAAAACCAAAAAAAATTAATGCTCAATTTTTTATTTAGAAAATGATTTTCCCAAACCATGAGGAACAAAATTAGCTTTCATGTCAAGACCACCTATGGACATATTTTCAAAATTTGTTTTCTTAGCCCCATTTTTGAGTCTTGAGTTTGTGGAACTTCAAGCTAAATTTTCTAATTTGGTGTGCATTAATATGATAGATGAATTTTCTAAACCACATGAGAATCACAATAGCCAAATATCCTCCCATTTCCCTTACATTAATCGTCCTTTTGAAAGCCCCTTGGAGCCTATGAAAACGTTTTCTTTGATATCCAAATTACAATCCCAATACCTTATCCCACCCAATATATACATGGATTTACATTTCATTATTTATTGAAATTTAAGTGTGGGGGGAATGGATTTCATTTTTTGGGTGCCTTTTATTGATTTTCAACAAGTTATCATATGCTTGAGGGAAAGAATACATTTTAGTGTGGGGTAGAGGTTGTTATTAAGTGATTTTTGGGGAATGTAATGTACTTTAATTTATGTAATTTTTTAAATTTTATTGGTAAGTGTTCAAAAAAATCAAAAAAATCAAAAAAAAAGAACAAACAAATGGCTTGTGTCTTGGGCAGGTCAAAAATCACTCTTACTAACCCTTTGATATTATTATAAATATTACAATTGGTGTCTTGATGTGATCAATCATGGGTTGGGATATGAGTGTGAGATCTTTTTCAAGTTCAACTTTCGAAAAATGCAAAAAAAAAAGAAAACAAGAAAAGAAAAAAAGAACACTTGTGTCATTGGGAGAAGTTTTGTGTTTTGTAAATATTTCATCTTCTCATCCCCTTAAAATTTTCTTCCTATCTTGTGTATTTATTCAAACAATAATTCCATTGTAAATACATGTTTCCATTTCCTTCCATGTTTCATTTCAAAAAAAAAAGTGTGCATTGTTTTACCCATTCTGATGTATTAACCCTCTTCTCCTCTCACTTGGACATTATATTCCTACCGTCCCATAGAAAAAAAAACCCCCTTAAAATACCTCTTGATTCTTGTGTACTTTAGGATAGAGAATGGAAGCTGGTAACTCTTTAAAACTTTAAGATTTTCACTTTTGGTTGGTGAAAGAGTGAACCTCCATAAATGAATTTTATCATATTGAGAGGTGTAAGTTTTGAGTGTCCAAATTTTCCATTTCTGAACTTGAGCATGAAAAAAGAGTTGTTTTTGGAACATTGTTTCCATAAAAATTTGTGTTGGAATTAAATATGGATGAGTGAAATAGTCTAAACCTCCCCTGATTGGAGAAAACAAAATTTTAATATTTGTTGGTGAGTGAAAATGATTTTAACAAGGATTTATATTTGTTGTACATGAGGACATGTACAAGACTAAGTGTGGGGGAGTTGATATTATTAATATTTTTATAAATTTTTATATACTCTCTTTACTGATTTTATATGAAATGTGCATAATTTTTGTGAAATATTAATTTTTAAATATTAAATATAATTTTTTAGCACTATTTGAATTCATCCAGATTCAAGTCAGTTTACTGTTTTAATAATAAATATCACCATACTGATCCAAATTGTGTAGTTATTTTTTTTAGGATTCTTTATGAAATTTCCAACATATCATTAGAAGTAATCGTTGGCCAATTCTACCATTTAAATGTTCATATGGACCACACAAGAAGACCCAAAGAATCTGTGAAGAAATCGGACCATCCATGATGATGGAATTGTTAGGCTCAATCAGGAAATAAAACTTCCATTATTCTCCTCCAAAGTTTGGGGGAAATGCAAGGAGTTATGGATAAAACTTTCATGGACCAACTCCAAAAACAATGGGCTCAAATGAAGTTTTTAAGTCCAATCCACCATTTTTTCCAGGAAATGAAATCAGTACACAAAAATTGACTTTTATCATGATCTAGTCATCAAATAAAGATGATATTCTGCATTGTGAAATAGGGGATATAGGAGTCCGACTTTTTTGAATAAATAATTTGTATTTGAAGTCATATTCTTATTAAAAAATGCATTCATGTTTTAGTCATTGAAAAAGTCTTTATTGAAATGGATAGATTAACATTGTTTAATCAAACTGCGATAACTTTGGATCCATAAGTCCAAATGCCACCAAATTTTGATAGTAGTAAGAAAACATTATTATATAAAACTTTTAAGAATAATATATGTCAATATTAAGATTCTTGGATGTCCAAATCGTCGATCCAAGTGGAGGTGTAGTTTGGGAATGCAAATAGTCTACCACCTTGGGCTATAAATACATCCCCTCCTCTCTTTTCAAAAGGGTTGGAATTTCAGAAGATATGAAAATATATTGGCACGACCAAAGACTTTCCAAATTATTGGTAGGAACTTCCATACACATGTTTTCAATTTAGATACCTTTACTCCTCTCTTTGTTTTCATTTACTTCTGTGTTTTTCATTGTTGTAATCTTGTAAGTCTTTTTTTTGTAATTCTGTTTTAATGAAAGATTCTTCTTCAATATCTATTATTATCATCCACCTTATGTAGTTTAATATTAATGTTTTAAAAATAATTTAAATCAAGTTAAAATACCTTCCCTTATTTTTCTTCCTCATTCAATTGAAAGTCTTTTTTTAACTCTCTTCAATGATCGTGTGTGTGTTCGACACACTATTATTTTCTTATCCCATTCTATTAAATTTATTTATAATTCATAACCTTAAACATATTTAACTATATTAATAATAATTTCAATGGATTATTAAATATACCATTGAGTTGAGTTATAATTTGGGGATATTAAGTGATTGAGAGCTTTTGCTCGATTAGTATTCTTTGAGTTAATATTGTGTATGTTGAACTTTATATGTCATGGATTAATGACATGTTTTGTTTAATATGTGGATTCCATGGATTATCAGAACCACAAATACACTACCATAAACAAGTAATGGTAATTATTATAACCCTAAGTTATGTTACGACTTGGATTAAAGATTTAACACTTGGAAATTCCGATCAAAGTCATCTTGTGAAGTGGGTATTAATTTAATGCAATATAAAGAAAATATCAAGGATATCATAAACTTAAATACCCAATAATAAACTCACCCCAATCTTTATCAATTTGTTAAATCAAACATCATCTATAAATTATTTCATAATCTCTGTAAACAAACCCCCCAATTAAAATACAATTAAATAAAAAACAGTCCACTATTAAAAAGTATCATCGTCAAGGATTCGACCCGAGTGCTTCTATACACATTAACAGAGCACCGGAACCTTGAATGGTTGATAGGAGAAAATCGGACATGCTTTCAAATGGATTCATTTCCAGGTATAGTGCAATTAAGTAGCTTTTAGTTTATGTCTATTGTAAAAAAACAATGGAAAAAAAACAATGGAAAAAAAACACAAAGAAACCCCCGCCTTCTCATAAAAATCAAAAACCGAAAAAAAAACAAAGAAAAACCCATATTCGACTTTCTTAAAAAATCTATATGAATGCCCCATACCCTCCCAAACAATCCCTTGAATTTTTTAGACCCTAAAATTTAGCGAACACTTCCCCAACTTAGGAGGAACAATGGGGATAATCAAATAATTCAAGAACCAGTCCTCATCCAACATGTTGAATTAGAAATGGAAAATCCTAGGGAACAAACACTTAAAGAACTCACGTCCCCTAATATGAATTACCAAACCCTTGGTATTCAATATCCAAAACATAGAGGCAGACTTCAAACTCAAATCGAGTTTGATTCATCTTCTCCCCCATTTCCATGGGCTAGCCGGTGAGGATCCACATCTCCACCTTAAAGAGTTCCAAGTGGTGTGCTCAACCATGAAACCTTAAGGGGTTTCTAGGGAAAAAATAAAACTCTAAGAATTCCCTTTATCCCTAGATGACACTGTAAATTCATGGCTCTACTACCTTTTTTCTGGTTCTATAAACTCATGGATTGACATGAAATGACTTTTCTTAGAGAAATTTTTTCCTGCTTCTCGTACTGCTTCCATCCGAAAAGAAATTAGTGGTATCTATCAATTCCCCAATGAATCACTCCATGAATACTAGTATAGGTTCAAAAATATTGTTTCAACCTTCTCACACAACCAAATCCATGACCAACTCTTGATACAATACTTCTTTGAGGGGTTAATGTATATGGAGAGAACTATAATTGAAGCTCCAAGTGGCGGTGCTCTTGTCGATAGAACTCCTGTAACTGTAGGAGATATCATAAGAAACATGGATGAAAACACACAACAATTCCATACTCGAGCACATGATCAATTAAAACAAGCTCAATATAATCAATCTATAGATCCAAACAAGATGACAGGGTGGATGAGTGAACTTACAAGTCTTGTGCGACAACTATTTGTGGCTACCAAAGCCCCAACCTCATCTTCTCCGCAATATATGTTCCCTAGACCTATCAAGAACTGTGGAATCTATAGCTCCCCATATCATCCAACTAACACATGTCCACAAATTCAAGAGGATCCATCTGATTCATCGGGACCAATGGAGATCAATGCAGCATATTCTCAGAGGAACACCAACCCTCAACAATCAGGTCAGTTCATTAGAAACTTAAACCAACCCCACCTAGAGCCCTTCTCTTCTACCTTCAACCAAGGCTTGAGGTATGGTAATCCAATTTATCATCCCCCTAAATTCCCTCCTCAAAACCCAAACTAATTCCAATATGGTCAAGTTGTCGGTAACTTCTAACAACCTTATCCTTTTGTTCCTCAACCTCAAAGGATCAATCCTACTCTTCCTCCTCCTAGATTCCACTATCCTAATGAGCCTTCCCAATTCCCAAACTAATATAATCACTTTCCCAAGAACCAAAATCAAGGTAATACTAATCTGGGATAAGCCTCTTTTTCCAAGAAACCATGGGAAAGTGTAGTGGAAGATCTTTCCTCCTTTTCCCATTCTAGCCTCAAACATATTGAAACACAAATTGGTCAACTTACATCCCACCTGACCCAGCAACAACAATCAAATTCTTCCAAACTCCCTGCTCAACCATTACCCAACCACAAGGGTAATGTAAGTTCAATTGCACTTAGATCAGAAAATCAAATTGATATGCCTCATGTTGAGTCCTTCAACCCCCCTTTGAATTTCGACCTAGAAAATAAAAATAAAAAGAAACATGAAAAGGAATATGAAGCCATTCCCTCGCCTCCTTCCATTCCACTTAGGAACCTAATTCCTTTTCCTCAAGCTATTTTTAAGCCAAAGAAGTCCTCTGAACCCGATCCTGATATGTACGACATGTTTAGACATGTTGAATTCAACATTACCCTCTTAGATTCCATAAAAATCCCTATGTATTCTAATTTTCTTAACGAATTGTGCTCCCACAAGAGGAAACTTAGGACCTTCGAAAATGTTTCCACCTAGCAGTCTATTCCCATAAAGTGAAAAGATCTAGGGACCTTTATGGTTCCATGCCAAATTAGAAGTTCCAACTATGATGATGCACTCATAGACCTAGGATTTTCAATTAATGTCATGCCCAAATCCATATTCTCCGACCTTGGTATTGGTCCCTTGCATCCAATGGGTGTTGTTATTCAATTGTCCAATCGAAGCACTACTATTCCTGAGGGTATAATCGAGGATTCCCTTATTTATGTTAATGATCTTTTTTTCAACTGATTTCTATGCCCTTGACATGGAAGGTGAGATGAACTCTTCTCGGTCTCCCTTAATTCTAGGAAGACAATTTCTAATGACAGTAAGAACCAAAATTGATGTCCATTCAGGCATCTTATCCATGAAATTTGGTGACCAACTGGTCAAGTTCAACATTTTCCAAGCCATGAGATACCCATATATGGATCACTCTTCATTATCAATCCATGCTTCTGAGGACACTTCTAAGAGTCAATTAAACCCCATTCCATCATGTTCATCATGTTCTAACAAGATTGGATCTTGTGAAATCTGCACCATGATTAACCAAGTTATAAATGGTGAAGTTGATGTTGACCTCTCATTCATAGACTCTATCAATCTAGAGGATCTTGAAGACTCTTTTGAATCACACATCAACTCTGATCTCTACTACTCCACCTTGGACAGTATTAAGTAAAATGAATCTGAAGCATCTGAAGTCCCTTCCTCCATTTCTGAGTTGTCTAACCCACAAATGAAATATGGTACTGATCTGAAACATCTTCCTAAACACCTAAGATATGAATTACTTTTACATTATCACTCATATACTATCATTATATCTTCTTCACTTACTGAAACTGAGGAGTCCAAACTTGTTTAGGTGTTAGAGGAAAACAAAAAGGCCTTAGGTTGGACCCTAGATGACATGCGAGGAATCAACCCTTCTATTTGCATGCATCACATCCATATTGAGGAATCATCCAAACCAATTAGACAACCACAAAGAAGACTCAATCCATTCATACTTGAGGTATTTAGGTAAGAGGTCACCAAGATTCTTCAAGCTGGTATTATCTCCCCAATTTCCGATAGTGAATGGATTAGTCCAATTCAAGTTGTACCTAAGAAAGGTGGGATAACTGTTGTCACAAATGAACATGGTGAGGTATTCACAACTTGAGTGAAGAAAAAATGGCGTGTGTGCATTAACTATAGGAAATTAAATGTTGAAACAAGAAAATATCACTACCCTCTTCTATTCCTAGATCAAATGTTGGAACAATTAGCCAGAAAGTCGCACTATTGCTTTCTTGATGGATACACCGGCTACTTCCAAATCCCAATCGCACCTTGGGACCAAAAAAATACTACTTTTACTTAACCATTTGGAACATATGCATATAAGAGAATTCCTTTTGTCTTTTTCAATGCTCTTGCAACATTCCAGAGGTGTATGATGAGTAGCTTTTCTGAATTCATTGAACATTGCATGGAAGTATTCATGGATGACTTTACCATTTAAGGTGATTCATTTGAATATTTCTTGAATTCACTCTCTATAATCCTTCAAAATTGTTTCAAGTGTAACCTTGTGTTAAATTTTGAAAAATTTCACTTCATGGTTTCAAATGGAATTTTTCTAGGGAACATAGTTTCAAAAGAGGGTATTGAAGTTGATATTGTCAAAATTGAAGTGATACAATCACTTCCTGAACCCACTTCTTTTTGAGACATCCATTCATTCCTTGGTCATGCTGGTTTATATCATCGATTCGTCCATAAATTCAGTAGGATTTTCCTCCCACTCACTCAGTTTCTCCAAAATGATGTCACTTTCCATTTTGATGAGGTTTGAAAGAGAGCCTTTTTTGAACTCAAAACAGCTCTTACATCTTCCCCAATAATCCAACCCCTAGATGAGTCCTTACCCTTTGAGTTGATGTGTTATTCTTCTGATAGAGCTATTGGGGCTGTTCTTGGTCAAAGAAGAGAAAAAATTCCCCATGTCATCTATTATTCCTCAAAAACTTTGGATGAAACTCAATCTCACTACACTGTGATTGAAAAGGAACTTTTAGTAGTTTTTTTACCTTAGATAAATTATGGCCCTATATATTAGGTTCCAAAATCATCATCTTCACAGAACATTATGCTATAAATTTCTTACTCAAAAAGTGATTCCAAACTGAGGCTAATAAAATGGATCATAATGCTCCTAGAGTTTGACCTTGAAATCAAAGATAGACCAGGAAAATAAAATCATGTGGCTGATCACCTAAGTAGAATTTATAATTCTTATCATTTATAAATCATTGATCCTTAATTCCCCACTAAGAACCTTTAATCTCTCACCCCAAAGTTACCATGGTATGCCCCAATTGTAAACTACTTGGTTGCTGGTATTTTTCCTGAAATTTTTTCAAAATAACAAAAAATGAAGCTGAAAAGTGATTCAAAATTATATTTTTGGGAAGATAATAATCATTGGAAAACTGGATCTGACATGCTAAATAGAAGATGTGTTGATGGAGATGAACATTCCTCCATATTAGAATTCTATCACTCACTTCCTGGAGGTGGCCACTTTGGACCACAAAGGACCTCATGAAAGGTCCTAGACTCTGGATTCTTATGGCCTTCACTTTTCAAGGACTCACATGAGTTCTGTCAATAATGTACCACTTGCCAAAAGTTTGGCACAATTTCAAAGAGAAATAAAATTCCCCAAAAGCCATTAATTTTCTTTGAGATCTTCGATGTTTAGGGCATCGATTTCATGGGACCATTTCCCTCTTCCAATGGATTCTCATACATTCTTCTTATAGTTGATTATATTTCTAGGTGGGTCAAGTCCAAACCCACTAGAAAGAATGATTCACATACTATTAGTGATTTCCTAAATACACACATCTTCCACCAATTTGGCACACCATGTGCCTTGATAAGTGACTTAGGAACCCATTTTTGTACTAAAACCATGGAATCTCTTTTGAAAAAGAATAGTGTTGTACATAAAACTTCAACTGCATATCACCCCCAAACAAATGGCATGGCTGAACTTTCTAATAGAGAAGTGAAAATAGTGCTTGAGAGAATTGTAAAACCCACCAGAAAATATTGTCCTGAAAGACTTGGTGAACCACTTTGGGCTTATCGAACTGCCTATAAAACACCCACTGGGATTTCTCCTTTTCGGCTAGTTTTTGGTAAAGCATGTCATTTACCAGTTGAAATCCAACATAAGTCTTTTTGGGCTATGAAGACTTGTAATTTTTATTTTGAAAAATCTGGTGAAGAAAGATTGTTGCAATTGGCTAAAATGGAGGAGCTTTGACTTTATTATTATGAGAGTTCCAATATTTACAAATAAAAGCCTAAGGAGATCCATGACAAACACATCCTGAAAAATTTATTTCATGAAGGTGAAAAGGTAATGTTCTTCAATTATCAATTTTGGCTTCACCCAGGTAAGCGCAATTCTCATTGGGAAGGTCCTTTTGTTATTACTAATGTCTACCTATTTGGTGTAGTGCAATTCCAAAACCCATCTTCCAAAAGGACATTCATAGTTAATGGACATAGGTTAAATCATCACCATGAGAGGACACACATCCTGTGAACCACATCCACTTCCATCAGATCCACAGCTTCTACAATAGACCCACCACCAGATGGAGATGGCGACCCGCCAAATCCAAACCAAGGGGCACCTCTTTCCCTTTAACTCTCTCTCTTCCTATTTATACCTCTTTCTACTTCTTCCTCTCTCTTTCATTTTTTTAACAATTTCTTCATCAATCCCTTTATTTTTATTTTTCTATTTTGTGTGGGTGTGTATTTTAAAAACACTAAAAAACTGAAAAATAACAAAAAAATGAAAAAAAGAGTCATACTTACTCACCATCTAGTTTTGAAATTTTTTCTAACCATTTTGGGGAGTCAAAAGACATGTTTTCATCTCAAAATATAATTATTTTCATCATGACTTTGGATAAAGAATCTTGGGTTGAAACCAACAAATTTTGAATACTCAATTTTTGATTTGGAAAATGATTTTCCCCAACTGTGAGGAAAAAAATTAGCTTTCATGCCAAGGCCACCTATGGCCATATTTTCAAAATGTGTTTTTTACCCCCATTTGTTAGTTTTGAGTTTGGGGACCTTCGAGCTTAATTTCCTACTTTTTTATGATTTAATATGATAGAGGAATTTTCTGAACCACATGAGAATCACAATAGCCAAATAGCCTCTTATTTCCCTTACATTAATCCTCCTTTTGAAAGCCCCTTCGAGCCTATGAAAACGTTTTCTTTGATAGCCACATTACAAGCCCAATACCTTATCCCACCCAATATCTACATGGATTTACATTGAATTATTTATTGAAATTTAAGTATGGGGGAATCGATTTCATTTTTTGGGTTCCTTTTATTTATTTTCAACGACTTATCATATACTTGAGGACAAGAATCCATTTTAGTGTGGGGGAGAGGTTTTCATTCAGTGAGTTTTGGGGAATGTAATGTACTTTCATTTATGTAATTTTGTAAATGTTATTTAAAATTGTTCTAAAAATCAAAAAAAAATTAAAAAAATGAAAAAAATAACAAAAAAATTGGTTTGTGTCTTAGGTAAGTCAAAAATCACTCTTCCTCAACCTTTTATATTATTATAACTATTACAATTAGTGTCATGAGGAGATCAATCATTGGTTGGGATATGAGTGTGAGAACTTTTTCAAGTTCAACTTTCGAAAAATGAAAATAAAAAAAGAAGAAAAAAACACTTATGTCATTGGGAGAAGTTTTGTGCTTTGTAAATATTTCATCTTCTCATCCCCTTCAAATTTTCTGCCTCTCTTGTTTCTTTCTTCACACAATCATTCCATTCTAAATATGTGCTTCCATTTCCTTCCATATTTTATTTCAAAAAAATGTGTAGCATTTTACCCATGCTGATGTCTTACCCCTCTTCTCCTCTCTCTTGGACATTATATTCCTACCATCCCATAGCCACAGAAAACCCCTTAAAAGACCTCTTGGTTATTGTGAACTTTAGTACAGGGAATGTAAGCTGAGATCTTTTTCAACCTCTAAGATTTTCACTATTGGTTGGTGAAAGAGTGAACCTCCATAAATGAATTTTATCATCTTGAGAGGTGTGAGTTTTGAGTGTCCACATTTTCCATTTCTCAATTTGAGCATGAAAAAAGAGTTTTTTTGGAACATTTTTTCTGTAACAATTTGAGGTGGAATTCAATATGGATGAGTGAAATAGTTTAAACCTCCCTGATTGGAGAAAAAAAAATTAATATTTGTTGGTAAGTGAAAATGATTTTGTCATGGTTTTATATTTGTTGTACATGAGGACATGAACAAGACTAAGTGTGGAGGAGTTAATATTATTAATATTTTAATAAATTTTTATATACTCACTTTACTGATTTTATATGAAATGTGCATAATTTGTGTGAAATATTAATGTTTAAATATTAAATATAATTTTTTAACACTATTTGAATTCATCCAGATTCAAGTCAGTATACTTTTTTAATAATAATTATAACCCTAATCGTAAAAATTGTGTGTTTCTTGTTTTTTAGGATTCCTTTTTCAATTTACCACATATAATTAGAATGAATAATTGGCCAATTCTACCATTTGAAGGGTCATATGAACCACACAAGAAGCCCCACAGAATCTGTGACTAAATTTTATTAGCCATGAAGATTGAATTTCTGGGCTCAATCAAGAAGTCCAAATTCCTTTATTCTCATCCAAAGTTGGGGAAAAAACTCAAGGAGTTATGTATAAAACTTTTAGGGCCCAACTCAAAAAAAAGGGTCCCAAATGAGGCTTTGATGCCCATTCCACCATTCTATCTGGGAAATAAAATCAGCAATCTAAAATTTTCTTTTCTCATGATCTACTCATCAAATCTAGCTGATATTTTTCAGTGTGAAATATGATATATAGGCATCCAAATTTTTTGAATAAATAATCTAATTTGAAGGCATATTACTATTAAAAAATCCATTCACATTTCGACCATTGAAAATGTCTGGATTGAAATGGATATATTAAAATTGTTTAATCAAACGACCATAACTTTGAATCCATAAGTAAAAATTCCTCAAAAATTTTAGAGTAGTCGGAAAACATTATTATATACAACTTTTAAGAAGAAGATATCTCTATATTCAGCTTTCTGGATGTCCAAATCATTGAGCCAAGTGTAGGGGTGGTTTTGGAATGCAAACAGTCCACCACCTTGGGCTATAAATACATACCCTCCTCTCCTTTCAAAAGGGTTGGCATTTAAGAAGATAGGATCATATATTGACATGAAAAAAATCCTTGAAAAAGGCTTGTGAGGACCTTATATACTCAAGTTTTCACTTGAGAGACCTTTCCTCCTCTCTTTTTTTTCATTTACTTTTGTGTTCTTCATTGTTGTAATATTTTAAGTCTTTTTTTGTAATTCTGTTTTAATGAAAGCTTCTTATTCAATATCTCTTATTATCATCCACCATATGTAGTTTAGTATTAATGTTCTTAAAATAGTTTAAATCAAGTTAAAAATCTTTTGCTTCTTTTTCTTCCTCATTCAATTGAATATATTTTTATTAACTCTCTTCAACGATCGTGTGTGTGTTCGACGCACTACTCTTTTATCATCCCTTTATTTTCAATTTCTTTATAATTAATCACCCTAAACATATTTAACTAGATTAATAATAATTTCAATGGATGAGTAAATCTACCATTGGGGTGAGTTATAATTTGGTGATATTAAGTGATTGAGAGCTTTTAGACGATGAGTATTCTTTGAGTTAATATTGTGTATGTTGAACTTTATATGTCATGGATTAATGACATGTTTTGTTTAATATGAGGATTCCATGGATTATTGAAACCAAAAATACACTACCATAAACAAGTAATGGTAATGATTAGAACCCTAAGTTAAATTACAGCTTGGATTAAAGCTTTAACACTTGGTAATTATGATCAAAGTCATATTGTGAAGTGGGTATTAATTTAATGAAATATAAAGAAAAGCTCGAGGATATCATAAACTAAAATCCCCAATAATAAACTCACCCCAATCTTTATCAATTTTTTAAATCAAACATCGTCCATAAATTATCACTAATAGAAATACCCCCTATCCCAATGACACTATTCCAACGGTTTAGAAAAACCATTGAAATAGACCAAGTATAGGAGTATTTACCAACAGTTTTGTTAAACCGTTGGTATAGAGTGAAATAAATAAAAAATTTCCCAACGGTTTATGTTACCCATTGGAATAGGTGCTAATATACCAATGGTTTTGTTAAACTGTTGGTATAATTCAAAAATTACCAATGGTTATTTCAAACCGTTATCATACCTTACCCAAAAAAAATACCATACAGTTTTTAAAACCCGTAGGGATGGATTTTTCACATCAAAAAATGCCCAACCCTCCTGACTCTACACCCAATCGGTGCGCAAAAACCCTAAACCATATTTGCATCACTCCATTCTTCCCACGACTGCAGTTCCCCATCTTCCGAGCGGTTCCCATTCTTCCCGGCAGTTCCTCCCAGCGCCCCATTACTAGCTCATGTGGTTCCATTCATCCCAGTGGTTCACGGTCTTCCCAATGGCTCTTTGCAGCGCATGCGGTTCCAGTTCTTCCTAGCTATCCCCATCTCGATTTAAGTCCTTTTTTGTCTTCCACTTCAAATCGGTAATTTTCCAATATGTTATATCTTCTGAATTAATTTATTTTGGATGTTTTCTTAGTGTTTATAAATGAATCAAATATTATTAACCAATTTTTCTCAATAAACTAGTTTAATGATGTCATCGCACCAAGAGGGGGGAATTAGTTTCCTACAACCAAAGCACCCCTCTTTTTCACAGGATGAGAACGCGACCTCTCTAGCGGCGATCTGTACTTTTTTACATTATGGTTTCATCTTGCTCATCAAATCAGTAAGTTCTAACTATGATTTATCTTCTGCATCCATTTATTTTGGTTTTTTTAATTCCAATTCTGTTGCAATATAACTGTAAACTTGAACAATATTTTGTTTGTTTCTTTTATCCACTTTGAATTATGAACCCCTTATGTGATTGATTGCTTGAAATCATCATTCATAAAAGTTTATAATGTTAAACATGGAAATAAACTAGTTGTGTGAATCTGGAAATTTTGGGAAAATAGCCATGAAATAGATGAGGAAATGTTTCCAAATCCACCTTTAAATTAAAATTTTTGTAATTATGGTGGTGAAAATCTATTTCTATGTATTCTATTGTGTCTACTATTTTTAGATTGTGTTTTTTGGATCTTTTTGTGAAATTATGGTGATGGTTATAACCATTTTCAATATAGATTGTGTTCATGTAGTGAGGTTCGGCTTATATTGGCATGGGATATGTTGATGGATGTTTAGTGGTGAATAGAAGATTCTTGTTGTTGTGTGATGGTTATGCTATGGTGATGGATTAATGATGAGATGTGTTGGTGGTTATTACTGTCATGACCTGCCTTCGGCAAAACGACGGAAGGGGTGGAAAAGGTCCCCACCATTCCTTCCTCAAGTCAAAGACGAGATAATGACCCATGATTGCTGCCTCCAGTAGGCCCCGAAGTGGAGAATATCACCAAGGGTATAACATTTTCACAATATGGGAGGCATTAGTTAACCAGGATTGGGAGAAAGGATGAGTCAACACAAAACACCACTGTGTATAGAAAACTCAAAAGAAAACCAAACTACATGCATGATTTAATAATAAAACTGAACAAAGTACAAGAACTCCAAAGTAAAAAACCAAACATGAAGGGAGAAAAAAAACTAAGCAGAAACCAACAGCGAACAATAGCAACTCCAACATCCAGACTAGTATGGTCCCTCACGGCCTCCAAAGTCCTCCTGGAAAACTGAAAGTAAACGTAGGGTGATCAAACAAAGTATACTCAGTAGGAAAACCTATAGCTCTCGTGCACAAGTGGGGAGACATCCTAAAGTCCCATGAGAGGCCGAAGAACCAACATCTATCAAGGAATCTATCCATTCCACCTCACCGACCACGCTCACCAAATAACACAAGCAGTAAGGTAATAGTAAAGAACAAAACATTTGGGTACCCCGCACCACCATTTCCCCCACTAGCTAGTTGCTCATCCCTAACGGGAAACATCCTGATGCTACCACGCTCTTCCTGCCAGCACACACCTGGGCCTCAGAACCATCCACATCCCTGCCCGCACACACCTGGGCCTCGCAACCATCCACATCCCTATCCGCACACACATGGGCCTCACAACCACACATCATTTCCCGCACACACCTGGGCCTCATCTCGAAGACACGTGGAAAAACAAACCATGACCAGAACCCCTGCCCGAAAACACCAGGGCCTCATCCCAAAGATTCTTGGGAAAACAACCTGCCCGAAGAGTCCTGGGCTAACAACACACCAATTAAACCTACTCGAAGATTCTTGGGTGTAAGGTCACCTCCAGCCATCACATCTGAGGGAAGAGGGAGTAGGAAAGAGAGTAACTAGGGGGAAACGCCCTTCCCCATAAGATGGGGTGTCCGACACTAAGTTCCCAGCATGGGTGGGGTGCGACTAAAAACAAAACATACAGTTACATATATATATATATAACACAGCCCAACCTATGGGTCCTCAAACAGATATAAGCAGGTGCACAAGCCCTGCTGCCTCAGAAAATAGGCACACAACAAACAGTTCCCGGTTTCCCTATTCAAGTTATCATTTCATAACAGTTCAGTATGAGTTAGTCCCTTTACTATTGGGCAACTAATAGGAACAAATACATATAATTCAACAATAAAGCAGGAAGGAAAATCATCAAGTAATTTAAGCATTCACACCCGGTTCTCTTGTGAAGTCACAACAACAAAGGGATCAATGAGATCCCTCAAAGAACTATAACAAAAGAAAAACCAAACAAACCATTGGGTATCCCAAGTTAATTAATTACCATTCCACCAAGTTCTTTATTAACTTTCCACTTATCCATGTTCACAACCCAACTTCCAACCCTACTGCCAAACACCACCACATCCATACAACAACTCATTCCATTCCAACCACACCATTCACACCCCTGCTGTTCACCCATCCATAAAAAAACACATTCACCCCTTCACCCATTTCATAACTGAACCATCCCAACGTTCATAATTCATTATTTTATATTATTTAGTTCAACTGGGGTGATCACACAAGGTTATGGGCTTTTATATTCAAAAGCCGAGTTTAAGTGTTTAACTGATTCATATATGATTCCCATTTACCTGACAATGAATAAAACAGAGCATAACATAGGTGCACAAACAAAGTCCCCAAACGGTCATGATTTTCAGTAGGCATAATACCATTCAATTCATAACATCATAGGGAAAGCATGGGTAAAAACATGTAACAACATAACAAACTTCCTTGTCCCTGTTCTTTAACCCGTTATTATCTTCATTACAGAATTGATTAACTGCCTCGTGGAAACCATAGAACACCCACCCCGCATGATACACAAGGAGGAGAGACAAAGGTAAGATCCCTACCTGATTGATCAAGGATCGACGTTAAGTCCTCACGTGGAAACTAGAAATTAGGAGTAGTAGGAACTCCACGAAACGCGATCAAGGAAAACTTCGCAACAGGGGTACAACTCATCGGTAGGAAGGGTACTCCGAGCACAGGGTGATAGAAAAAATAAACTCCAGGATAAGAGAATACATTAGGTTATAAAGGATGAGATACATCATTCCCGTGACGGTTAAGATATGGAGAAAAACTCGAAACTGCGGAAAAAGTGGGGTCGTGGGTTGACCACGTAGCTGGGCCACCCCACACATCCAACTTAAAAGTTCCCTTCCCTTCGGGGCGGTTAAAACTGATGCACACCTCCTTAACCAAGGAAGTAGTCCTCACAGTATGTGGTAGAGGCATTTCTGAAAACGCGGTTAAAGGCATGACCAAAAAGCATGGTTTTTTATTTAAGGAGGGTACCTCACCAATAATTTAATTAAACACCATTAATGGGCTTTAAAATAGGTTTAAAGGGGTCAAAACATGGTTTAAAAAACCAATTCATGCAAAAAGGAGGCGCTACTGGAAAAACCCGTGGAGATACCGGTAGGCCTAGGCTACCGGTAGGCGGAGGCTATGGGTAGGCCGAGGCTACCGGTAGGCTGAGGCTACCAGTAGGTCGAGGCTACCGATAGGCCGAGGATACTGGTAGGCCGAGGCCACCGGTAGGCATGGGCTACTGGTATGAGTCTTAAGCTTCACCGAGAAGCTGGGGTGGCCTTCCAGACCACCCAGAACACCTCAAACATCATATTTTCACCAATTAATGGATACCAAAACCCTGAGCCATTACATCAGATACTTATCAAACAATTCTTGTCCCCAAGAATATAAGAACAATCCATAAATGAGAAAAGAGGGGTCCAAACAACCACCATATAAAGATAATTCTTAGGGTAAAACCCCTGAGTTGTTCAAAAGCTAGAACACCCCCCCCCCCCCAAGAGTTATCAAACACAAACATCCACAACAAGCACAAGGATCACATTGTCCAACACCTGAGTCAGGGAGTCCCTTCCTACATGTCAGGATATTATCTGCTTTGGGCGACACTGACTCACCCGCACGGGTTTAATCACATCCAGATTATTGTGTCCTGATTAGCAGTCTGATTTTCCCATAGAGAACAGGGAACGGATCATCTAATAGCTAAGAAAAACAAGCATTTCATATATTAAAGCACAAGGTAAAACATCTCAACAAAACTCAGAACAAAAACAATAAGGAAGTCAAAACAGCCCTGGGTACTGAACGTGTAACTGGGCCTCCCGCTCCCAAGTTCTCTCCTTGAGGCCACCATGCCTCTACAACACATGAACCAAGGGGATGGTTCATCCATGAATCACTTTCTCTTTACGGCCCTCGATCTTGATCGGTCTTTCTATGAAGGTCGCATCGTTTTCGACATCTAACTCTCCCCAATCGATGACATGGGATTCGTCGTGTAGATATCAACGAAGCTGGGAGATGTGAAAGACATTGTGAACTTTCTCCAACTAATGTGGAAATGCCAGCTGATATGCCACCTCACCAACTCATCCCAACACCTCGAAAGGTTTGATGAACCTAGGGGAGAGCTTACTCCCCTTCCCAAACCTTCCATGCCCACATCGAGGGGAAACCTTCAAGAACACATGATTTCCAACCTCGAACTCCAAGGGCCTCCTCCTACGATTGAAATAAGACTTATACCGGTCCTGGGATGCCTTTATCCTCTCACGCACGAGCTGAACCTTCTCAGTGGTGCCCTACACCACTTCTGGCCCAAGAATAGTTGCTTCCCCAATCATTGT
This sequence comes from Viscum album, assembly GCA_963277665.1. Lineage (NCBI taxonomy): Eukaryota > Viridiplantae > Streptophyta > Magnoliopsida > Santalales > Viscaceae > Viscum > Viscum album. Next base: position 1,832,026,946 of record OY728165.1, read on the forward strand.
CCAGAAAACGGGTGAACGGAACGGCCTTCCATACAAGGCCTCAAATGGTTTAATGCCAATAGTGGAGTGGAATATATTGTTATAAGAAAACTCTACCAGAGGCAAGTGTCGTACCCATGATCCCCCAAAATCCAGAACACATGCCCGCAGCATGTCTTCCAACGTCTGGATCATTCATTCAATCTGCCCATCTGTCTGAGGGTGGAAAGTAGTTCTAAGGCGTAGCTGGGTGCCAAAGGCATGTTGTAATCCCCTCTAGACTCGTGAGGTAAACTGTGTGTCTCAATCAGAGACAATAGATCTCAGAATCCCATGCAACCGCACCACCTCATCGACATACCTCCGGGCTAAGGTACTCACCAGGCTTGACTCCTTAATCGCCAAAAAGTGAGATGATTTTGTTAACCAATCCACCACTACCCATATGGCATCATAGCCTCCCTAAGCCCTGGGTAGTCCTGTGACGAAGTCCATTGAGATTTCATCCCACTTCCACTCAGGAACATCTAAAGGCTGCAACAACCCTCCAGGGAAACGGTGTTCAGCCTTCACTTGCAGACACACTAGGCACTTATCCACAAACTCTGCCACCGCCCACTTTACCCTGGGCCACCAAAACTGTCCCCTCAGGCCATGTTACATCTTTGAGACCCCAGGATGTACCGCTAAATCCGAGCCATGGAACTCACGGAGAACTCCTTTACGCATCATCTCCGGAACAAATAGCCTTCCATGGAAAAACATTCGATGTTGACCATCCTCCGACCAACCCTCAGGAGAATTTCCCTAATAAACATGATCTTGAATCACTTATACCTCCGAGTCCCCCCACTAAGACTATTCCACCTGCACCACTAAAGAGGAAACTAAAGTCATCTGAAACAGAAATCCTCTTCCACCTTCCACCCTCGCATCTAAATGCAAGGCCGCTAACTCTTCCATCGCTCTCCCACCGCCTGCTTTACCCCAGGCCACCAAAACTATCCCCTCAGGCCTTGGTACATCTTCGAGACCTCAGGATGTACCGCTAAATCTGATCCATGGAACTCACGGAGAACTCCTTTACGCATCATCTCTGGAACAAACATCCTTCCACGGAAAAAAATTCGATGTTGACCATCCTCCGACCATCCCTCAGGAGAATTTCCCTGATAAACACGATCTCGCATCACTTCTACCTCCGAGTCCCCCCACTAAGACTCTTCCATCTGCACCACTAAAGAGGAAACTAAAGTCATCTGAAATAGAAAGCCTCTTCCACCTTCCACCCTTGAATCCAAATGTAAGGCCTCTAACTCTTCCATCACTCTCCAAGCATCTGCAGATTCCCGAACTACTTCCTTCTGCGATTTCCTGCTCAGGGCATCAGCCACAACATTACCCATTCCCTCAGCATAATAGATCTCGAAGTTGTAGTCTTGGAGGAACTCAACCCATATCCGTTGTCGTAAGTTTATATCCCACTGGGAAAATACATAACCCAAGATCTTGTGATCTGAGAAGACCACAAAGCTCTCTCTGATGAGATAATTCCACCACAACTTCAATGCGAACACCACAGATGCAAGATCCAGATCGTGGGTGGAATAGTTATGTTCATGAGGACATAACTTCCTAGACCCATAAGAGATCACTCCTCGATGATGCATCATCAAACATCCCAATCCAAGTCCAAAAGCATCACAGAACACTTCAAACAACACCCCTTCCTCTGGTAATATGAGTACTGGAGCACTAACCAGCTTCTCGTTTAGGTAGCCAAAAGCTGTATGGCACTGGTCGCTCCACACGAAGGCCTGGTCCTTCCTAGTTAAAGCTTTCAACAGAGCTAAAACTCAAGATAACTCGGGCATAAACCTCTGATAATAGCCTGCCAAACCCAGGAAACTACGAACTTCCGCCACATTCTTGGGTGTTGCCCATGAAATGACTGCCTCGACCTTCGACGGGTCTACTGCTATTCCCTTATGAGACACTGCGTGTCCAAGGAAATGTACTTACCGTGTTAAGAACTTTCACTTAGATAGTTTCCCATAAATATGGTAGTGTCTAAGGACTCCCAAAACTACCATAAGATGCTCAACGTGCTCTTCCTATAATCATGAGTAGATAAGGATGTCGTCGATGAACACCACAACAAACTGGTCCAGAAACTCTCGAAAGACAGAGTTCATGAGGTTCATGAACATATATGGTGCGTTCATAACGCCAAACGGCATGACCACGCACTCAAAGTGGCCATATCTGCACCTGAAATCCATCTTCGAGATATCACCTTCCTTCACTCTCAACTGGTGGTATCCAGACCGCATATCGATCTTAGAGAACCAACCTACTCCCCTCATCTGGTCGAAAAGATCGTCTATCCTTGGGAGGGGGTAATGATTCTTGACCGTCACCTGATTAAACCTCCAGTAGTATATGCACAGTCTTAGACTACCATCTTTCTTCTTTATGAACAAAACTAGAGCACCCCATGGAGACACATTGGGTCGAACAAAGCCCTTCACCATCAGATCGTCAATCTGAATCTGCAACTCCTGCAACTCAAAAGGTGTCATCCGATAAGGATCCATCGAGATCACGCGGGCACCAGGCTGTAAGTCTATCCCAAACTCAACGTCACGTTGAGGATGTAGAGTCACAACCTCATCGGGAAATACATTAGGTAATTCTCTTACGACCTCTGGGACATCCACCATTCCTACGTCCTCCGACTCCACTGACACCCTGTCCATCATAGAAAGGAGTGTCTCCACATGTCGACTCCCCCACCTGATAACTCCTCTCCCCAACAAAAGCCACACGCCGTCCATCCTCGTTGGAGAATTCAATCCTTCTCCGATAGCAGTCGATGATGGCATGCACGGAGAATAACTAGTTGATGCCTAGAATGACATCGTATTGCTGCATCTGCAATGAAAGAAAGTCTCCACTGGACTGATGTAGTCCCAACATCAGTCTACATCCCCGGAAAAAGTAATATATGATGGTCTGACCCCCAACTGGTGTTCTCAACACTAGGGGAAAAAAAAGTCTCTCGGCATCCAGACCCAGAGCATGGGCTAATTCGGGCGTAACAAAGGAGTGAGAAGTTCCCGAATCAAACAAGGAAGAAACAAGAGTGTTGAAAAGATAGATCGTACCTCGAACGACCTCTGGTCCTGCCGGAGCTACTAAATCTGCGGTGTGCAACTGTCCACACCCATCTCCCCTGCCTCGCTGCTTTCAACCACCTCCCAGACCACGCCCTGGTCAAGGTCCCTTAGGAGAACCCTGGTGTCGGTCTCCTCCCTCAAAGGCGTCCCTCAGAGGGCCAGGGTCCTGCTGCTACTGCTGGAAAGGCCTCACCGGCAACGGATGCTGCTGAGGTGGGTGTTGAAACTTCCCACCTCCACCATGTGGAGCTCGAGTTGGGCACCTTCTCTAGATGTGCCCAAAAACTCCGCAAGAGAAACACTTCGGTCCTAGCCCTGTGGAAAAGGGGTGAGGGCCATAAGATCGGAACTGGAACTGATGAGGCCTATTCCCTGCTGGTCGAAACATGGAAGGCCATATCACTGGAGACCTAACACTGACCGCCTTCCCCTTTGATGAACCCAGCTAGTTCCCCTCTCGTGGTGTGCCTCCCTTTGAGTGCATCCTCTCTACTATCTTGGCCTTCTTATGTACTTCTAGGTACATCGGAAGGGTGAAGGGAGTGACAACGTACTGAAGAGAAGGACGAAGTACCTCCTATAACCTTCTTTCCCGAGACTCCTCATCTGGAAAGAGATCTTGGGAAAAGTGCAAGAGATCTTTGAACTTAATCCCCAGCTCCCTCACTGACATGTTTCCCTGCTGAAGGGAGAGAAACTCATGTCTCTTCTCGGCCTTCACCATAGAGGAGAGGAACTCCTCATTAAATTCCTTCTCGAAACCGGTCCATGAAACCTCTTCCTCTGTCTTCTCTCCCAGGAAAAGCATCCACCACTGATGCACTGCTCCTATCAGCTGGCTGACGGCCAACAAAACCCAGTACTCCCTCAGAGCATGGATCAAAGAGAAGGTGGTGGCTAGCTCCTCGAGCCATCCCTCCATCACTGAGTTAGAAACGCTTCCCTCATACTTCTCGAGGGATTGTCGCTGGAAGGAGCGAAGATTCCTCTGCCACAAGTTTTCCTCCTCATCTCGGTCAACCCTTTGCTGGTCAACTACCTCGATCCGCTGGGCTTCTACCACCCGAGTCGCTCGTGGATAACGTCTGGGTGCCATAGCTGCAAGGCAAACAAGGAATGCCTAAGCCCGAGTAGCAAGGGGAATTTTTTTCCTTAGTATTATTATTAAATTTTTCTCCCCAAGATGCCCCAAATCTAGTAAAAACACCATCAGTATGATACAAGTACCTTCCCTAGGGTATCTACCCTGCAATCAATGTAGTCTCAGTTGGTCATTTGATAGGTTCAGAGTCCTTGTATCGGATCACAGGGGGCCCTAAAATCTCGTGTGCTAGCCAGTCCTCCCTAGTCTATTTCACGAACCAAGATCACCTAACATTATTGCCCTACCATCCCATGCAATCCTCACTGTGGCTAACTCCAAACTTCATCTTATCCCTCAACATCCCTCTGATACCATTCTGTCACGACCCGCCTTCGGCAAGATGATGGAAGGGCGGCAAAGGTCACCGCCCTTCCTTCCTCAAGTCAAAGACGATATAATGACCCCCGAGTTCCACCTCTAGTAGGCCCTAGAGTGGCGACTAGTAACAAGGGTATCAAATTTTCACAATATGGGAGGCATTACCCTTTTTAGTTAACTAGGATTGGGAGAAAGGATGAGTCAACACCAAACACCACCATGTATAGAAAACTCAAAAGAAAACCAAACTACTTGCATGATTTAATAAAAAAACTGAAAAAAGTACAAGAACTTCAAAGTACAAAACCAAACAGGAAGGGAGAAAAAAAAGCTAAGTAGAAACCAACAGCGACCAACAGCAACTACAACGTCCAGACTAGTATGGTCCCGCACGGCCTCCAAAGTCCTCCTGGCAACTTGAAAGTAAATGTAGGGTGAGCATAAAAAGTATACTTAGTAGGAAAACCTATAGCTCTCGTGCACAAGTGGGGAGACATCCTAAAGTCCCATGAGAGGCAGAAGAACCCACATCTATCAAGGAATCTATCCATTCCACCTCATCGGCCACGCTCACCAAATAACATAGGTAGTAAGGTAATAGTAAAGAAAAAAATATTTGGGTAACCCGCACCACTATTTCCCCCACTAGCTAACTGCTCATCCCTAACGGCAAACGTCCTGACGCTACCACGCTCTTCCTGCCCGCACACACCTGGGCCTCATAACCATCCACATCTCTTCCCACACACACCTGGGCCTCACAACCATCCACATTCCCACACACACCTAGGCCTCACAACCACACATCCCTACCCGCACACACCTGGGCCTCATCCTGAAGACACCTGGGAAAACAAACGGTGACCAGAACCCCTGCCCAAAAACACCTGGGCCTCATCCCAAAGATTCTTGGGAAAAAAACCTGCCCGAAGAGTCCTGGTCTAACAACACACCAACAAAACCTACCCGAAGAGTCTTGGGTGTAAGGTCGCCTCTAGCCATCACATCTGAGGGAAGAGGGAGCAGGAAGGAGAGTAACTAGGGGGAAACTCCCTTCCCCATAATATTGTGTGTATGACACTAAGTTCCCAATGTGGGTGGGGTACGACTAAACACAAAACATACAGTTACATATATATATAACACACAGCCCAACCTATGGCTCCTCAAACAAATAAAAGCAGGTGCACAAGCACTACTGCCTCAGAAAAAAGGCACACAACAAATAGTTCTCGGTTTCCCTATTCAAGTTATAATTTCATAATAGTTTAGTATGAGTTAATCCCTTCACTACTGGGAAACTAACAATCAAAAATACATATAAAACAACAATAAAGCAGGAAGGAAAACCATCGGGTAATTTAAGCATTCACACCTGGTTCTCTTGGGAAGTCACAACAACAAAGGGATCAGTGAGATCCCTCAAAGAACTGGAACCAAAGAAAAATCCAAAAAACCATTGGTTATCCCACGTTAATTCATTACCATTCCACCCAGTTCGTTATTATCTTTCCACTTATCCATGTTCATAACCCAACCTGCAACCCTACTGCCAAACACCACCACAGCCACACAACAACTCATGTCATCCCAACCACACCATTCACACCCCCGGTGTTCACCCATCCATAACAAAACACATTCACCCCTTCACCCATTTCATAACTGAACCATCCCAACATTCATAATTCATTCTTTTATATTATTTAGTTCAACTGGGGTGATCACACAAGGTTATGGGAATTTATATTCAACAGCCGAGTTTAAGTGTTTAACTGATTCATATATGATTACCATTTACCTGATAATGTGTAAAACAGATCATAGCATAGGTGCGCAAAAAAAGGCCCCCAACGATCGTGACTTTCAGTAGGCCTAATCCCATTCAATTCATAACATTATAGGGAAAGCATGGGTAAAAACTTGTAACAACATAACAAACTTCCTCATCCCTGTTCTTTAACCCGTTATTATATTCATTACAGAATTGATTAATTGCCTTGTGGAAACCATAGAACACCCACCCCGCATGATACACAAGGAGGAGAGACAAAGGTAAGATCCCTGCCTGATTGATCAAGGATCGACATTAAGTCCTATCGTGGAAACTGGAAATCAGGAGTAGCTGGAACTTCACGAAACACGATCAAGGAAAACTTCTCAACGGGGGTACAAATCTTCAGGAGGAAGGGTACTCTGAGCACAGGTTGATAGAAAAAAACTCCGAGATAAGAGAATCCATTAGGTTATAAAGGCTAAGATACAGCATTCCCGGGATGGTTAAGAGATGGAGAAAAACTCAAAACCGTGGAAGAAGTGGGATCATGGGTTGACCACGTGGCTGGGCCACCCCACACGTCCAACTTAAAAGGTCTCTTCCCTTTGGGGCAGTTAAAACTGATGCACACCTCCTTAACCAAGGAAGGACTCGTCACAGGATGCGGTAGGGCCGTTTCTGAAAACACGGTTAAAGGCATGACCAAAACGCATGGTTTTTCATTTAAGGAGGGTACCTCACCAATAATTTAATTAAACTCCATTAATGGGATTTAAAACAATCTTAAAGGGGTCAAAACACAGTTTAAAAAACCAATTCGCGCAAAAAGAAGTCGCTACTGGAAAAACACATGGAGCTATCGATAGGCGGAGGCTACTGGTAGGCCGAGGCTACCGGTAGGTCGAGGCTACCGGTAGGTCGAGGCTACCGGTAGTCTGATAAAACAAATATTTTAAATTATTTTATTCTGAATTTAAATGTTTTTAATCCCACCAATGTGTTATTTTAAGGGCAATTGTCACATTTTATGTTTTAGGAGTATTTTTGAGCTTAATTGGAAAAATGGCTTATTTTGGATTTAAACAGTTTTCATTTATTTTACTGTTTCAGTCATAACGTTTTCTAAAATGATCCAAATTGAAAATTTATTCTTTTATAGGTTTATATGTTCGATGAGCTTAATTTTATACTGTTGTACCCAAATCTCAATCAATCATTTGGAAGCTCAAATCCATCTCACAAACCAGGCCTCGAAAACTGTGTACAGAACTGGAGAATTTTATTGTGGGGACCATATCTCATAAATGGAAGAACCATTGGAGCTTCAATTTTACATGGAGATATAAGAAATACAGAGTAACAAGTTTCATTAATATGTCCATGCATGATTCGTTCATTCTCGAGGTCATTAATGCGTTGGAACTCGGTGCATTGGAAGACGAAGAGTCTTTTTGGCAGAATTGAATATCTGAAGTAATTTGGATATATCTCTCTTCCCACGTGTCCAATGATTCTAAAATTTTGTGAGTCGATAGAGGAGAGATATTTGAACAACTTTCAAGCAGTACCAAGTTCCAAATTATGTCATTAAAGAGACCTTCCAAGCACCTACATTCGGAGATGATTTTTGGAGCCAAAATGTCACCCCCTTTCCCTATAAAAGTGTATCCCTCTTTCATTTCAAAGGGTTGGAAACTTAGGAATAGCCTTTGTTGGCCATTATATGTAGTTTAGTACTATATTTTGTTTTAATTTCATTCTGTAATTTCATTCCATATTTTAATTCAAGTGTTCTCCTTTCTCTCTTTTCTTTCTCTCTTTTGTTTTCTTCCCCCGTTTTCTCCATCATTGTGAACTCTTATGCTCATGATCATGAGTAGCTAACCTGAGGAATTTCCCGGGGGAGTAATCCAGTGATGAACCCAAGTCTTTGATAATTCATGTCTTAATGTTTCTTATTTTCTTAGAGTTATACCGAGAGGGATCTTAGTGGGCAAGGCGTCTTTGTGTCTCCACTTGCCACCTGAGGTTTAGCTTTCACTTCTGCAATATTTTCCCTCGATCAAGGAGGTGGATGTGTGGTCTCTCGACGGTTGTTGAGAGTACCATATGTTCACAACCATATGCAGAGAATGATTTTCATGCATATTATGGAGCATGTTCATTAAGTAAATTCAAAACTAATAATGAGATGATGATGGTTCACTCTCGGTGATGCTCTCGGGAATGTCTCCTTTATGTCTTAACATCATTTTGTCTGCATTCATTCTGTTGCATTGCATCTGCATATTTACTTTTAGTTTAGAATTTTTATTTCTCAAATATCATTTATGGTCATTTTAGTTTATATATATATATATAGTGAATTAGAATTAGTAAGTGATTGACTGCAACAGCTCTTCAAGAGATCGACCTAGGTCAGCTACTGTGCTGCACTTAGTATAAATATTTTTGAGAGCGCGCACAACAACGCTCCATCATAGGCCGAGGATACTGGTAGGTCAGGGCTACCGGTAGGCCAAGGCTACTGGTAGGATGAGGCTACCAGTAGGCCTAGGCTATCGGTAGGAGTCTTAAGCTTCGCCGAGAATCTAGGGTGGCCTTCCAGACCACCCAGAACACCTCAAACATCATATTTTCACCAAGTAATGGATCCCAAACCCCTGGGCCATTACAGTTACAATCTTGATGTTTTTTTGTGTGATGGTGTTTTTGTAGTTACCTAGTGTCTATAGAATATGATTAGTAATAATAAAAAGGGAATTACATGAGGTGAAGTTAAATAAGTGTGGGATGAAATACAATATGTGGTAATTGATTAACAAATTGAATTTTGATAAATATAAAAATAAAGAAATTGGTTGAATCTGTAGAAGAATTCAAACTCCAATATCAGCCAATATACAACCATATGAGACCCATTAAATTCATTAACAACCAATAGAATAAAAAATGATAAATACAAATCAACAAAAAATGATTTTTCCCAAGATTATTGCCTTAAAACCCCCTATAAAAAAGGAATGCATAGTTTACTCAACTTTGAATGAACTCTACCTCCCTTAAATGACAGATTTGGAACCCCCTGTCTTTGTCTCTCCCTCATACTGAATATTGATTTCTGATTATAGTATCATGGATTTAATAGTTTTATTTTCCCAATTTTACAATTCTTTTCATTCTAACATTTGTTATCCGGTGTGTTTGGTACAAAGTTTTTTAGATTGAAATGGAAAAAAGCATGGGAGAAGGAATGAAAGAGATCATAAAATAAACAGTTTGGAATGCATAGAAAACATAAATATGTTAATCGAGTGCGTCTGAAGAGTTAGGGTCATGGCCCATAGAGAATGGATGAGATTTAAAATAGAGGAGATCAATCAATTTCAATTAGGTTATGTTTGAGGAGATTTCATTTTTTCTATATTGTGTCATGATGACCTGGTTACTAGTTTTCTGAAGTGGGTTTAGGATTTCTATAACTAACTATTTTTATAAATTTTGGAATATTTTTCAAATTTATTTTTTTATCACACTTGTTTTCCATTCTATAGGATAACCTTGGAGAATTTTACACAGTAATCTTTGTGGGTTTAAATTTTTTAGTCTTTGATTTTATTTAATATAATTACTCAATTATATAATTCTAGACTTTAATTTTTATTATGATTGGTTTACTATTAGTTGAAGATGATTTATTCATGATCCTCTAAGTCACTTGAGATGTTGGTGATCAAGAGTATAAGTATGTGTACATGAATTTTTAATCAGGTTTATTCCAGAATGATTACTTTAATTTAGTATTTTTCGGAGACATAGCATATATAAAATTCTGTTTTTGTTGTTTAATAAAGTGATTTTATAAAGGGGTAAATTTAAATAGGTACTGTGAAAGAGCACTGTCCTGGGCGCCCTCAAATGATTAATGTGGTTTTGGGGTACTTAGGTGCAGTAGAGTGGCTGACCAAGGTCGTCTCTCAAAGGAGGAAGTGAATTTAAAAACTTATTAAAGGTATTCTAAAAATAAAATAAAAGAGAATAAAATAAAAACACTAATTTAAAGTATTGTGGTTTTTTTATAGTTTATGAATCTAGAATAAGTTTTCTGGAATAATATTGTATTTTTTTTTTGTTTTTAGTTTTGAAATGAATTTCGATTAAAATGAAACAACAAGAAGATGTTTTTTTAGAAATATATTTTAAAAGGCGTAATAGATCTAACTATACCTCTTCATTCAATTATTAATCATTATCATTTAAATCAATATCCACTTAATTATGATCCCCTAATTTTTTATCCCTCTAACCCTATGAGAGTTAACTTAACCACAAAGATGAAATTACTTAAACCCTAGGCTAGCTTCGGAACACGCAATCGCAGCACCCTGCTTTGATTTTTGTTCTAAGGATAGCTTATGGTCAGTGGTTAATTATAGAACATATCCATTCTGTAAATGAGGATGAATTGTGTTTAGGGATTATATTTTAACTCTACAAATTTATCCCGTGTGGTCTTGTATTACCGATTAAGATTACGCTCTCACAATTTACACAAAATCCCGACCTCGCGTGTTTTTGTGTTAATTGTTCAATTGCTTGATTAGTTTCTTGTAATTTAAAAACACAATTCATGGATAATATTATGTGAATTATAGTATCTCATTGATTTAAAATAATTAAATGAAGAGGGTAGAATATAGATCGATTACTAAAAGACTACTCTTCCATGGGTGGCGTAATCATTGTAGAAGTGTTTTGCATGTGCAAAGGTTTATAATGGGTATAACCCAATAACACTTCTACTCAAGATTTCCAGACCAAAGAGGAAGATTAATAGAAGAATAAATTTAAACAAAACAGAATAAAAGATAAGAAATAAATGAAAAACAAAGAAGTTTATTACACAAACAAAATCATTACAACATGAAGGATGAGAAGAAGACTTCGTCGAAGGGATCCTTGCTTCAAGAGATACCCTTATTAAAATGGTTGGATAATTGGAGTGGATACACTTATCCTCTGCCCTAAAATTCCCAAAGCACGTACCAACACCTCCAGATGAGAAAAAATCCAATTTATAGAGGGGAGGGGAGGAGAGGTTACAAGTGGTTTCAAGTGTGAATGTGGAAATTCGTCCAAATATTTTATTCCAAATTGAACCGACCATTTGACCTCCAAAACGCATGAATTGAACAGCCTTCCAGAAGGATGGTTTGTGCCAAATCCTGTCCCCGAGCTTTCCTCAAAAGTTGGGCTCAATCCAAGCCATGATGAAGAATATATGGCCTAAATACAGAACCAATGTCCATTCTGCCGAGTCCAGACCACCATTGGATTAATGACCCATTTACTCCATCCAATGCACTCTTTACCTCTAGTGTCATGAATGAAAGTTGTAGAAACTTAAGTTATTAACACTTTTACAAAATTTAAAATTCAAATAATAAATATAAAAATATTTATCTTCGAAATACTACAGTGCACTATTAAGGGTAAAACTGGAATTTTCACCAAATTTTCAAATGAATGATCAAATCCCAAATATTTTATAAATAAACATATTTAACACAATGTGAGGAAATTATTTCATTTATTATCAAGAAAATATTCAACAAAATAGTGTTTTATAAACTCCCCCACACTTACCCTTTTGCACTCCTGAGAAAAATCTCATATCAAGTAAACATCAATATCAAATCAAAACCAATTTTGAAACACATATCTTTGAGATCAAACAATTACACACCAAGAAAAAAAAGATATCATGACTCATAAAAAACCATTATTTCAAGTTCTTCATTTATATCATTCAATATATTTCCACTTTATTTATCCTCCCATGCACAGAACACTTACCTTGCTTGAATTTTCTCTCATCACTCAAATATCAATTTTTTTTTGCAATGTCTTTCTCATCCAAACTCATACAAGGGTCACCATAGGATTGATAGATTCCTACATTGCCACCCTATGTGAGTCAAGTACATATGTTTATCATGAGGACTTTTAAGGGTTGTTCTGTGGCTTCTGGTTGGTAGGATTTAGATGTGAAAAATTCTGAGGCTGAATGAGGAGGGCTTGACTCTTTTTGAAGCAAAATTGCATTAATCTAATTTTCACTTAAATATGGTCTTCTCCTCAATCCCCATAGTATCAATTCAGATCCATCATCATGAAAAGTCATGAAAGTTTTACACCATTCATCATTTCAGCATCAAAAATTTCAATCTTCTCAAACATGATTTTCTTGAAAGCTCCAGATGGGAACAACTTTCCACCTCAATTAGAAGCTCCAGAAAAGGCACAGCTTTCAATATAATGACTTTCTTCAGCAGCAAACACATCTCTTAAGAATTTAATTTTCCACCCAAAGTATCACAAAATGTGGTGGCACAACACAAGATATATTCCCCCACACTTAAGCTCAACTAGATTATGCAATTTCACTTCAAGAGTTAGTTGGATAGGGAAAATTGGATTGTAATGTGGCTAACCTAACAGGTTGTGAATGTCTTCTAAGGGATAAAAGGATTAAATATTCAAGGTAGACCATTATAAAAAAGTATTCTTTGAAATAGGGGCTTTAATAACAAACAAATTCCTCAATCATTTAAACATAAGTACCTCAAACCCTCAAGTTTTGACAGGAATAGATCAAATTCTGGTTAAATCAAGCATGGTTTGGTTCTCTCAAGAAGTGAGGTGAATGTAAAGAATATGAAAATAATGGTTCAGAAGCCTCACATGAAAGTGATTTAAAATATAAAGACAGTGAGATGTGGAATGAGATTCAAAATTCAGTGTACTTTTCATGAAATTACTAAATATTTGAACATGAAACAAAGTTATTTCAGCATTCATTTAAGCTTTGTTTCAAGGGATAAATTTTTTCACTCATTGATATGCATTTTTAAAATTGTTATGAGAATCATTTCAGTTCAAAATTTTCAAAAACAAAAAGAAAATTGAAAAAAAACACACAAAATTTGAAAAAACACACAAATTTGTTTTTTTTTAATCAGGAAAACAATTGAAATAACTAAACTAAAAGGTTCCCTCCCACACACGTAAAATATTGCATTGTCCCCAATGTGAACCCATGATATGATACATGCACATGAAATGTGGAATTTTTAAATAGGACAAATAATATAAAAGTGAAAGGGTTAGGAACAGCCTGATGTGAGCAAGCGATGATGGGGTCATGCAGTGTGATAAAATCCACTACATCAGTAGGAAGTCCCTCAATGTATCTCTTCAAACGTTTCCCATTGACTGTAAAGCTCCTTCCAGTGTCCTCTTGTGTGATCTCCGCTGTACCATAAGGAAAAACATTAGTCACAACATAAGGACCTAACCATCTGGAATGCAACTTACCAGGCATCAGCTTTAGTCGTGAACTATAGAGAAGGACTTTCTCTCCAACATGAAACTACCTTTGTTGGATCATTTTGTCATGATATGATTTTGATATTTCCTTATAGAGCCTTCAGTTCTCATATGAAGACAATCTAATCTCTTCAAGCTCTTGAATTTGCATCTTCCTTTGGATTCCAGCTTGGGCCAAATCCATGTTGCATTTCTTTATAGCCCAATATGCCTGATGCTCGACTTCCACTGGGAGACGACATGCTTTCCCAAAAACAATCCTAAATGGAGACATACTAATGGGTGTTTTGTATGCTGTCCTATAAGCCCACAATGCATCATCCAAGCGCTTGCTCCAATCCTTCCTATTTGGCTGCATGGTTTTCTCTAATATTTGTTTCAGCTCGCGATTTGAAACCTCAGCCTGGCCATTTTTTTGGGGGTGGTATGGTGTTGATGTTTTGTGTGTCACCCCATACTTTAGAAGGAGGGAAGAGAAATTACTATTGCAAAAGTGTGTCCCTTGGTCACTGATGATGGCCTTTGGTACTCCAAACCTCCAAAAAATTTGTACTTTGACCAAGTCCACAACAACATGAGAATCGTCAGTCCTGGTGGCCTTGGCCTCCACCCATTTACTCACATAATCAACAGTAACCAAAATATACAAAAATCCAAATGAACTAAGAAAAGGACCCATAAAATCAATGCCCCATACATAAAAAATCTCACAGAATAATATGGGTTGTTGGGGAATCTCATGTCTCTTAGAAATGTTCCCAGTGTGTTGGCAACGAGAGAATGACTTACAAAACACATGGGAATCATGGAATAATCTAGGAAAATATTATCCAGAGTCCAAAACCTTACTAGCTGTCCGTTGGGGTCCAAAGTGTCCACCACAAGCAAGTGTATGACAGAAATGCAAAACAGAATCAAACTCATGATTGAGAACACACCGCCTAATGACTTGGTCACTACACATGCGCCAGAGGTAAGAATCATCCCACACATAAAATCTTGACTCACTCTTTATTTTTTGGACTTGATGTTTCTTTAAATTTTCAAGGATTTCAGAGGCAACAATGTAGTTAACTAAATCTGCATACCAAGGATGTGTACCTGAGATGGAATAAAGATGCTCATCGGGGAAAGTGTCCCGATGTGGTACCTAGTCCAAGGTGTCATCATCTATTGTGTGAGTAAGCCTACTCATGTGGTCCGCCACCAAATTCTCTAACCCCTTCTTTTCCTTTATCTCAAGGTCAAACTCTTGAAGAAGGAGCATCCAATGGATAAGTCTTGGCTTTGTATCTGGCTTCTTTAAGAGGTACCTCAAAGCTACATGGTCAGAAAAAACAAATACTTTAGAGCCCAATAAATATGAACAGAATTTATCTAAAGCAAATATGACAGTAATAAACTCCTTTTCCATGGTTGTGTAGTTTGATTGGGCTGAATCTAGTGTCCTTGATGCATAGGCGATCACATGTGAACGTCCCTCCACCCTCTGAGATAATACTGCTCCAACCGTGAAGTTGGAGGCGTCACACATAAGCTCAAAAGGAATCTCCCATCGTGGGGGATGTATGATAGATGGAGTGGTCAGACACTTCTTTAGCTCGTCAAAGGAATTCCTACAAGAATCTTCAAACAAAAAATCAGAATCTTTTTGAAGTAATCGTGACATAGGAAGAGCGATCTTACTAAAATCTTTGATGAAGCGCCGATAAAATCCTGCATTCCCTAGGAAAGATCTAACATCACACACACATGAAGGATAGGGTAAGGAAGAAATAATGTCTACCTAAGATCTATCAACCTCTATCCCATGTTTTGACACTACATGCCCTAAGACAATGCCATGATCTAGCATAAAATGACACTTTTCAAAGTTCGGGACCAGATTCTTCTCAATACAACGATTCAACACCTTTACCAAAATAATTAGACATTCATCAAATGAAGACCCATACACTGTAAAATCATCCATAAATACCTCCATGCATGTCTCAATAAAATCATAAAAAATACTCACCATGCATCTCTGGAAGGTACCTGGGGCATTGCAAAGTCCAAATGGCATCCTCCGGTAAGCAAAGGTACCGAATGGGCAGGTGAATGTCGTCTTCTCCTAGTCCTCCGGAGCTATAGGAACCTGAAAATATCCAGAAAATCCATCCAAGAAACAATAGTGTGTCTTCCCAGCTAGTCTCTCAAGCATCTGATCAATAAACAGGAGGGGGAAATGGTCCTTGCGAGTGGAATGATTTAGTTTCCTATAATCAATACACACACGCCAACTGTTTTGCACCCTCATTGGAACTAACTCATCTTTCTCATTTTTAACAACAGTAACACAACTTTTCTTAGGCACAACCTGAATAGGACTTACCCACTGAGAATATGAAATGGGAAATATTATACCTGCCTCAAGCAATTTCTCAAATTCTTTTTTAACAACTTCCAGGAGGGTGGGATTGAGTCTCCTTTGTGGTTGTCTCACCGGTTTAGCCCCATCCTCCAAGAGAATCCTATGCATGAAAATGGAGGGGATAATACCAGATATGTCAGCCAAGGTCCACCCAATCGCCCTGATGTTCTCCCTCAAAATATTCAAAAGATTTTCTTCATGTTCAAAAGGGATATTGTTAGCAATGATAACAGGTAATCTCTCGCCACTCAACAAGTATGAGTATTTCAGATTTGGTGGCAATGGCTTGAGTTCTAATAAAGGAGGGTGTAGTATGGATGGAGACATTGAAGGAACTGAAATATGTGCACAAAGAGCATCAGTATCAGAATATACATCATCAAAATCAGAGAATAAAGCACCAAATCCATCAGCATACTCAATAGCCATTTCATAATCAGAGTTCACATGATCAAAATCAGAATATTATTCCATTTCAAAATCAAATCTTAGAGAGTCTTGTTCCTTAAAAATGGGTGTAGAAGTACTCTTAGACATCAAACTAGAACCAATACTCATAATCTCCCTAAACATAGGACAATCAAATTCTATGGAGTTTTTATTTGGTGGTTCAAAATGGGAGATAACAAAAGTAGAATGTTCCTCTGAGGGGTACTTCATGGAATCCATAACATTAAATATCACAACTTCATCTCCAAACTCCATGGAAAGTGTACCCTCATTGACATTTATGATAGTTTTTGCAGTTTTGAGGAAGGTTCTACCTAAGATTATGGGGTCATGAGAACTTACCTGATCATCCTCCATGTTAAGCACATAGAAGTCTGCTGGAAAGATCATGTCTCTTACCCAGACAAGTATGTCCTCAAGGAGTCCCGCTGGATATGCTGTAGCTCTATTCGCCAATTACACCACTACTCTTATTGGCTTCAACTCAGCAACCTACAAGGAAGAGAATACAGAGTGAGGAATCACATTTATTGAAGCTCCTAAATCACAAAGAGCATCAGAGAAGTGCAACTCCCCTATGGTACGTGGGATGGTGAATGTCTCGGGATCCTTGCACTTTGTCGGCATTGCTAGAGTTGGTGTAATGAGTGATGACACATTCCTTTCAAGATTGATCCTCTCATTTCCCTTGATCCCTCTTCGATTGGTGTAGAGTTCTTTTAAGAATTTTGCATACCTTGTAATTTTCTTAATGGCTTCATGTAGAGGAATATTGATCTCCACACGCTTGAATGTGTCCAAAACCTCCTTTTGCATTGCTTATTCATCCATCTTCTTGGTTTGAACAACCCTGTTTGGAAAAGGAAGGGGTTTAGGAGGAACATCATCAATCTTTTTCTTACCTTTATTATTCTCCTTGGATTGCTCATCAGTTGGTATGGAATGCGGCTTCTCTGGAGTTGAGGTGAATCCCGGTGGAATGGTAGGTACAGATGTATCGTTCATTTGCTTCCCACTTCTCATTGTGATGGCACTAACATTCCCCTTTGGATATGGAGTGGGTTGGGAAGGTAGATTTCCAGAATTCTTACTTACAAGTTCATGGAGGGTGGTGGCAATCTGGCTCATTTTATTATTTAACTCCCTCAGCTCCGAACCTTGAATCTTTAGCTCATTCTGTTGATTAAGAACAATTTTCTTCAAAAGGTCATCAGTGTTAGAATCTACCTTGGGTGGGGGATTTCCTTGTTGTTGGCTTGTTGATGTTTGGGCTTCAAATCTCCGTTGGGGTTGTTGGAAACCCTGCTGGTAAGGTGGAGGCTGCTAGAAGTTTTGTTGAAAGGGTGGCCTTTGTTGTTGTCCAGAGCCATACCTCATGTCCGATTGATCTTTTCACCCTTGGTTGTATGTTGGAGCAAATGAATCAAACTTCTTCTGGGGATATGGTTGTTTTTGCTCCTGAAATGGTCTCCCTGGGAATACTGTTGCACAATCCTCTGTCTCTTGTAGTTGTGGGCAACAGTCAGTTGGGTGGCTTGTCTCAGTGCAAATGCCACAAGGCCTTGAAGGAGGGGGTTGGGATGTCTTTTGAGCTAAAGAAATTTACCTCACCATAGTGGTCAATTCTTCCAACTTTGTATCAATCAAATTACTTTCAAGAGAATAAGGACTTACCTGATGTACTCCCCTGATATGTGGTGTACGTTGATCACCAAATTGTTGGGAGTTTTGGGCCATCTTGTCGATCAATGCATGTGCGGCTGCTGGTGTCTTGTCCACCAATTATCCTCTAGCTATAGCATCCACCATGCTCCTCTCCATGGGTGTGAGTCCTTCGTAGAAGTATTGGATGAGGAGTTGCTCACTGATTTGGTGATGCGGACAGCTTGCGCACAACTTCTTGAATCTCTCCCAATACTCATACATTGACTCCCCTTGTGCTTGCTTGGTCCCCGAGATCTCCATACCAATGGAAGTGGTCCTTGATGATGGAAAAAATCTCTGCAAGAAAAGACGTTTCAAATCATTCCAACAAGTTACATCTTTGGGTTGTAAATAATACATCAAATCTTTCGCAGCTCCATCAAGTGAGAATGGGAATGCTCTTAATTTGATTTGGTCTTCAGATACATTTCTTGGTTTCAAGGTTGAGTAAACCACATTAAATTATTTCAAATGTTTATTGGGATCCTCACCAGAGAGGACATGAGACTTTGGAAGTAAGTGAATCAACCTAGATTTTAGTTCAAAGTTCGATTTGAGATTTGGGTATGCAATACAATTTGGTTGATAGTTAATATTAGGTGTAGCCAATTCTCGAACGGTTCTATTAAGTTCATTTCCATTATTTCCATCCATTGGTTCTTCTTTTATGTTTGAATTTGAATAACTTCCAATTCCAATGTTTCCAGAAGAGAGGAATTCACCAACTGGTTGAATATTGAAACTTCCCGTAAACTGAGAATGTCTGATTCGATCCCTAAGTGTAAATACCCGTAAATTTCAAGGAAATTTTTTTTCTTAATTTTCTTTGGAATTTTACAAGAACGCAGTTTCTGACGGCACCTGATTTCGAGGCCCAGTGTGCCCGGAATCATTTTTTAAAGTTTGGCTCGGGTACGTTCAGTGAACGAACGAGCGGGTTTTTCTAACTTTTGAACCGGTGCTCGGAATCAAATTCTGAGGGCACCGATGGAATCGCAATGCCAGTATTTTCTTAGAAACGCCTCTTCCGGAGTTGCGTTTTCTCGGGTGTGGTTTTTAAATTTTTGGGGTTAAGTTAAGAAATAAAATAAAGTGGTGCGACAACTTTATTTTTATTTCACTTAAATCCACTTAAAGCCACTTGAGATAAGTTGAAGAAGATAGGGTGAAATCCAAAATATCCTACCCTCTTGGTAGGATATTTGTGAGGTGGGGCCCGCACGAGCCCCACCGTTTCTTTTCCTCTAAGTAACGCACCCGCGAAAACTCCTCATTAATGAAAGTTAACTGGGGCATTTTCTAAAACTCTTAACGCTCCTATTAATTGGACTGTTAAGACGTTACCATTAATTCACCGAATTAATGGTTCGTTTCTTAACCTGTTTTTCAAACTGTTGGAATAATAATAAAATAAGACCAACACCTTTTCTTTTTGTTGACGGGTTGATTGTTGATAGGATTTGGAGAAACTGTACCTTCATCCTCCTTCACGAAGAAAGCGAAGAACGCGAAGAACGCCGAACACTCTAAGATCGACGATGTGACTCCGTGTTCCGCGACACCGATGATTCTCCTTCTACGATGCTTCTTCTGTGACATTCTTCCCCGCAACAATCTCTGATCATCAACTGCTTGAGGTAGGAGATTGCGGATCTTTTAAATTTCCTTTGTGGATTTTATCCTTAACATGGATTTAATTCGTGAAATTAAATTCGTGTGTTTTCTTTAACCCTCGGAGATCGTCGACGTGGCGCCCTTCCCCAACGACGCGATGCCCTTCCGCGACGCGACGATCCTCTTCTTCCGCGACGGTCAATTCTGCGAAGAACTCTCGTCCGACGACAGCTACGAGGTAGGGGTTTTATTTGAGAATAATATTTATTCCCATGGTTGTTTCTTCTAAAACAAAGAGCCCGGATCAAAGTTCAATTTTAATTTATTAAAATTGTGCCTTGTTATGTTTTTCATGTGTTGATTGTTTTCCCAATTGTTATCACCTAACGCGGAGGGTGCGGGCCAAACAAACACGGCCCGACAACCCTCCGCAGTTTTTCGTTGATGCGCAGATTGGCAGGTGACGACAAACGGGGCCGCAAGATAATTTTGAAAACTTTGCAGTGAAGAAAGAGCCCCGAGATGAGCACTGGCGAAGACTGCGCGTAAATCGGACCACCAGAGCGTGTCCGGTGGTCCGCGGAACCCCCTGCAGGCGCGCCACGCCGGCACGCCGGCGCCCGGCGCGCCGCCGGGAAGACCTATCGCGGCCGAAGCCACGGCGGCGCTGGCCGGTCCCACGGCCGCACGGTACCGCGAAGGAAGGTACGTGGCCTTGCGCCGCGTCCGGTGACACAGAGCGGCCCCACGTGGGGTCGCGGCTCTCCTTCACGCGGGGGCAGCGCACCCCCACGCCGCTCGGCCGTAACTGGCGGAGCCGACCCCGGCGGCCAGGCCGGGCCACGCCGGCCGGGTCGGACCCGGACCCGGGTCGGGTCGACCCGGTTCGGCCCGTCCCTGGGGGATTGGGTCGGGTCGGTCCGGGCCCATACCCCCGTTTTCAGACCCTTTTTGGTCTTTTGATCATAACTTGAGCTACGCGCCTCCGAACGACGCACCGTCAGTGGATATTCGATCCTTGGATCGAGACGGTCGTTTTGGTATATCACACTCAAGGTTTTGGAATACTTTGGGTTCGGCCGGGTTGGTTCGTACACGAAACCAACCGACCCCTCGAAGTAGAAACGCTCATATCTTGAGCTCCGGACGTCTGATTGACGTACCGTCGACTTTGATGGATTCCTCTAAGTGAGACAGATATTTTGGATTACTCTGCCCGAGGTTTGGATGCAGGTGGAGTACGGTCGGGTTGGTTTTTCCTTAAAAACCAACCGGGCCCCTGGAACGAAAAGGCCAATAACTCTCAGACCGAGCGTCCGATTGACGCGCCGTCTGCGACGTTGGGTTCCTGTTGACGATGCAAAACTTTTGGATACCTCAACCCTGGACTATGTGTCAGTTGATGTATCATCCCTCAGCTCATGGAGCGGACCCTCCCGAGCGAGCTTGCTGTGTGTAGGAACCCTAGAGCTGGCTGCGACTACGACGACGACGATAGTACAGAGATCCTCAGTGGATTCGACGGCGACGACTACAGCACTCAGCGATCCTTTGTGGGTCAGTGCTACCGATCCTGTGTGGGTCCGATCCTGTTTGGGTCAGTGCTCAGCGGTCCTGTGTGGGCCAGCGCCTACAGATCCTGTGTGGGTCCGATCCTGTGTGGGTCTTTACGGGGGTTAGTTACCTATCAATCCTTTGTGGGTCAGATCCTTTGTGGGTCATTGCGGGCGTTAGTTACCTATCGATCCTTTGTGGGTCAGATCCTTTGTGGGTCATTGTGGGGATTAGTTACCTGTCGATCTTCTGTGGGTCAGATCCTTTGTGGGTCATTGCGGGGGTTAGTACCTATCGATCCTTTGTGGGTCCGACGGCTTAGATAAATCAGTGGCAATATCTGGTCATCTTTATCGTCATATGAAGAAGTATACCTGTGTGAGCTGAATCCTGTTTTGCTTTCTTATGTTGATTGTGTTCTGCTATCCTGTGTGGATTTAAGTTTTTCTTTCATGTGTGGACTGGGTTGTACTTGGGCTCGGATGTTGGAGCCGAACGAGAATTGATGACTTAGGTATATGTATGGGCATATACCTAGGCAGTGTCGGATGTTACATCATGATTGTATCTTTCCTTTGTGGATTATCCTTTGTGGATTCTGGGAGACATTCGGGGGTCATGGGGTCCCTACTGAGTAGTTTATACTCACCCCTGCATGGGCTATGACCGCACTACGTTTTGTTGGTTGCAGACGACGAACAGCGCTGATCGTGTTTGAGGCTTGTGGAGCAGGACGGTACCTGGAGGTGGACCACTATGAGGGATGTGCTTGGAGTGGATGGTTGGACCCGAGGAGTTGTAGAGGCTATCTGTACTCACCCTTCAGGTGGGACTTCCAGTGGACGGCTCGATGCTGTGGCTTTACTTTTCAATTGTTGTTTTCCCTTTTCAGTTGTACTTCACTTTCAGTTTGGGTTTGTATTCTGGCCCACTTACATTCCGCACTTACTTTTGTACCCAGTTTTTACTTAGTGTTTACTTCTGCTTGCTTGCTTTGTGGTGTTTTTTTACTTTAAAAAGGCAATGCCTTCACTTTTTACCGGGATTTATGCCTTGGTGCTAGTCGCCAGCCCCTGGCCAATGGAAGGCGGGCTTGGGGTAGTCACGGCACGGGCCCCGAGGTCGGGTCGTGACAAATTGGTATCAGAGGAGTTCGGTTCTACCGTGGAATCTGATCTTTTTCTATGTGAAGCAATAGTGTTTAGCGTATTGGGTGTGGTTACCAGTCCAGGGAGTCCAGTGTTGGTGCGGCAGCCGACGTATTTGTACACCAGGACCCTGACTTCTGATTTCCGACTTAATGCATGAAAACATTGATTGCATGTGTGTTTCAAGTTTTATTTGTGATTACTTTGTGTCAGCTCACTAGGTATATTGTTTTGACCGTGGCACACCTGTTTCTTTTTCAGTATGGCCCCACAATGGCAGCTAGCTAGGGTTCCAAGAGTTGAGCGTGAAGACAACCCGCCGAGCGACGAGGCCTCGGTACATGGCCCTTTGATAGCTGAGGCACCAACGATACCACTACCCGCCGAGCCACCGATGCTTCCAACCCCGGCCGCTGACGATGCATGTCGCCTCAGTGCACTGCATGAGTTTCAGCGCCAGCGACCGCCTAGGTTCCGCAGGGATATGGACCCCCAGGCAGCCGAGGACTGGCTGGAGGCAGTGGTGCGAGTTTTCCAGTTAGTGAGGACACCAGCAGACCTCATGGTGATCCTCGCAGCGAGCCTACTACATGCAGTAGCGAGCCGATGGTGGAGCTTGATGCTCCAGGTGCATGATGAGGCATCTCTTCTCTGGATAGACTTTGAGGGCCTCTTCTTCTCAGAGTTCGTCCCGTCCACCCTCCGTGCGGTGCGCATCCAGGAGCTTCTTCAGCTGCGGTAAGGCAGCTTGATGGTCGCCCAGTACTCGGTGAGATTTACCGATCTCTCGTGCTACTCGACAGACATGGTACAGGACCCATTCTTCCGGGCCCAGACCTTTGAGCAGGGATTGAGACATGAGATCAGGGCATCGCTGATCTCCCTCAGCATTCCAACTCAGGCAGTAGTACTGGAGCGATCCCTTTTGATCGAGAGATTTCTTGCTGAGACTTCTCCAGCGGCGAGACCTACTGCGGGGCGGCACGTAGAAGAGTCTTCTGCGGCAGGCAGTTGACGGATGACTCAGGGGTCCAGGCAGACTAGACCCTCATGCAGACGACCTCAGGACACTGGCTCAGCAGTGCGGGGCACATAGTATGGAGCCAGTCTTTCGAGAGGCAGGCAATGCTACACATACGGCGGGCAGGGCCACATGGATCGTGACTGCCCGACCCACTATGCTGAGGAGTAGCAGACAGTTGAGGGGCCACCCAGGCAGAGGCAGAGGGTTGACCGTGGTGGTCCACAGGGAGCAGGCGGATGAGGCAGAGGAGATGGATGAGCAGCAGGTGGTGGGCGACGCTTTGAGGCTCTACCACCACCACCAGGAGGTCCACCCCCAGCCACAGGGAGCTGGCGGGCAGAGACAGGCACATCTCCAGACAGCGGAGGCCTACGACCACGGCGCTCCTGATATGATTCGAGGTACTATCTTTGTCTATTCCACCCTTCATGTAGTTCTTATAGACACAGGAGTGAGTCACTATTTCATAGCTGCTGCCCTTGTTCAGAGCTCGGAGATTCCAACAGAGCTGTTGGATCGATCCTTACGGCTAGAGACTCCTACAGGAGCATACTCGACGATTACGCACTAGTGCTGGCAGTGTGAGCTTACTCTAGGAGGCGATAGCTTCGGCTGGGATCTTCTTGTAGCAGCGTCGAGGCCTTACGATGTCATCTTAGGCATGGATTGGTTATCTACAGTCCATGCACATATTGACTGTATTAGGCGCAAGGTGCGATGTGTACGCACTGACGGGAGCAGGTTCACCTTCACCGATGAGAAGGGATCCTTTGCAGCACAGGATGGACTTCCGCAGAGGAGAGGACATCCCATCACTCATCAGTTGGCTAGCCTCATCCTAGGAGCAATTGACATGCGGAGTCCTAGTTTTCCTGCAGTGGTGGATCAGTATGCGGACATCTTTCCCGACGACGTTCCAGGGCTACCTACTCGCAGAGAGGTAGACTTTTATATTGACATGTACCATGAAACAGCACCGATATCGACTCCAGCGTACCAGATGGCTCCCGCTGAGCTTTGAGAGCTACGGGTACAGTTGGAGGACTTGCAAGGAAAGGGATTCATCTGACCCATTGTTTCACCCTGGGCTTCCTCGATATTGTTCGCCAAGAAGGCAGACGGGAGCTTGCGACTTTGTGTCGACTATCGTCGCCTAAACCAGGTGATGGTGAGGAACAAGTATCCACTACCGAGGATTGATTACCTCTTCGATCAGCTCAAGGGAGCACGGTGGTTCTCAAAGATAGACCTCAGGTCAGGCTATCATCAGCTCAGAGTTTGGGGCGAGGACGTGAAGAAGACGACCTTCAGATGTCGGTATGGCCACTATGAGTTCTTGGTTATGACATTCGGCGTAACCAATGCTCCAGCAGTGTTCATGGGCCTCATGAACAGGATCTTTCAGCCATATCTCGATTTATTTGTCATAGTCTTCATCGACGACATTTTAATATACTCGACGACTGAGGAGGAGCACGCATGCCACTTGCGGGTTGTACTGGACACACTCCGAGAGCACCATCTTTATGGTAAGCTCTCGAAGTGTCAGTTCTGGATGCGTGAGGTCCACTTCTTAGGACACGTCATCTCTGAGGTGGGATTTGCAGTGGATCCTGTGAAGATCGAGGTAGTTCTATCTTGGGATCCACCCAAGAGCGTG
Source organism: Viscum album (assembly GCA_963277665.1). Taxonomy (NCBI): domain Eukaryota; kingdom Viridiplantae; phylum Streptophyta; class Magnoliopsida; order Santalales; family Viscaceae; genus Viscum; species Viscum album. Next base: position 1,832,052,299 of record OY728165.1, read on the forward strand.
ACGGAGGTGCGGAGTTTCTTGGGACTAGCTGGATACTATCGTAGATTTGTGCCAGACTTCTCCAGAGTTGCGGCACCACTCTCAGCTTTGACGAAGAAGGGGAAACCCTTTGTGTGGTCAGACAGATGTCAGTAGAGCTTCGAGGAGCTGAGACAGAGATTGACCAATGCACCTATCTTGAGGTTGCCTGAGGAGGGAGTAGGGTACGTAGTCTACTATGATGCATCAGGGACCGGACTCGGATGTGTCCTGATGCAGGATTGGGCAGTGATCGCCTATGGATCACGTCATTTGAGGCCTCATGAGCAGAACTACGCTACCCATGACCTAGAGTTAGCAGTAGTGGTCTTCGCTCTAAAGACATGGAGACACTATCTGATGGGCGAGCGCTTTACAGTCTTTTCTGACCATCAGAGTCTTAGGTACATATTCTCTCAGAAGGACCTGAACCTGAGACAGCGGTGATGGCTCGAGTTCCTCCAGGACTATGACTTTGAGATAGTCTATACTCCTGGGAAGGGGAATTTAGTAGCTGATGCTCTCAACAGGAGGACGGGCATTCAGTTACCCGAGGAGGTGACAGAGGAGCTAGCCACTTTGCGGATATCCTTTGTGGATAGAGATGGAGCAGCCTTCCTTCAGTCTCTCACGGTCACCCCTCCACTACTACAGCGGGTCAGAGAGGCACAGCGTGGGGATGATGACTGTGAGACGTGGCGTGCACAGATATCCTCAGGACAGGCACCTGATGGTTTCTCCTTTGGAGCAGAGCACGACGTCCTTTTCAGATGACGTACCTTGGTACCAGTTGCATTACGGGAGGAGGTGCTGAGAGAGTTTCACACTTCTCCTTAGGCGGTACATCCTAGAGTGGAAAAGATGTACCAGGATCTCAGATGACAGCACTAGTGTCCAGGCATGAAGAAGGCTATGGCAGAGTTCGTTTCACGATGCCTCACCTGCTAGCAGGTGAAGGCAGAGCATCAGGTACCCGCAGTCTTGGTACAGCCCTTGGAGGTCCGAGAGTGGAAGTGGTATGGGATATCTATGGACTTCGTGACTGGACTTCCACGCACTTCCAGAGGTCACGACTCCATCTGGGTGATTGTCGACTGACTCACCAAGTTGGCTCACTTCTTACCCATCAGAGAGCAAGGCTCAGTGGAGAGCTTGGGATGTCTCTACGTTCAGAAGATTGTACGGATTCACGGTGTTCTATCATCTATCATCTCCGATTGAGATGCTCTCTTTACTTCCCAGCTTTGGAAGGGGTTGCAGGAGGCGTTCGGGACGCAACTACGGACGAGCACTGCCTTTCACCCTCAGACGGATGGTCAGACGGAGAGGACCATTCAGACTCTCGAGGAAATGCTCCGTGCATGTGTCCTCGACTTTGGTCGTAGCTGGGAGGACCACCTACCCTTGGTGGAGTTTGCGTGAAACAACAGCTACCACTCCACCATCGGGATGGCACCGTACGAGGCATTATACGGCCGACCTTGCAGATCTCCTTTGTGTTGGACAGACCCTAGGGAGGCAACACTTGTGGGACCAGAGATGGTCCGGGCCATGACAGAGAAGGTCCAGGTCATCCAGGAGCGGATGATGATAGCTCAGAGCTGGCAGAAGTCTTATGCTGACAGGAGGCGGAGGCCACTTGAGTTCGAGGATCGCGACCACGTCTTCTTGTGTGTCTCACCTCGACATGGATTACGGATATTTGGCCAAGGCGTCAAGTTGTCTCCACGCTTCATCGGACCATTCCAGGTCCTTAGCAGGATTGGCGAGGTGGCTTGTCGCCTGGCTCTACCACCTCAGTTGCACCGGGTGCACGACGTCTTCCACGTATCTCAACTGAGGAGATATGTGCATGACCCGACACACATCATTGACCATGGGGAGCTAGACGTTGATGATGGGGAAACTTTTTCGGAGGTACCGATGGAGATCGAGGATCGATAGGAGCGGATCCTACGTGGGCGGTCGATTCCTCTTATGTGCATCAGATGGTAGCACGGGAACCTCCAGGAGAGCACTTGGGAGCGGGAGGCTCAGATGCGTGCTCAGTACCCACATTTGTTTCCCTAGTTTATGATGTATCTTTACGGGGACGTAAATCCCTGACGTGGGAGTGATGTAAAGACCAGTAAATTTCAAGGAAATTTTTTTTTTTAATTTTCTTTGGAATTTTACAAGAACACAGTTTCTGATGGCACCTGATTCCGAGGCCCGGTGTGCCTGGAATCATTTTCCGATGTTTGGCTCGGGTACATTCAGTGAACGAACGAGCGGGTTTTTCTAACTTTTGAACCGGTTCTCGGAATCAAATTATGAGGGCACCGATGGAATCGCAGCACCGATATTTTCTTAGAAACGCCTCTTTCGGAGTTGTGTTTGCATGGGTGTGGTTTTTAAATTTTTGGGGTTAAGATAAGAAATAAAATAAAGTGGTGCGACAACTTTATTTTTATTTCACTTAAATCCACTTAAAAGCCACTTAAAGCCACTTGAGCTAAGTTGAAGTGGATAGGGTGCAATCCAAAATATCCTACCCTCTTGGTAGGATCTTTGTGAGGTGGGGCCCGCACAAACCCCACCGTTTCTTTTCCTCTAAGTAACGCACCCACGAAAACTCCTCATTAATGAATGTCAACTGGGGCGTTTTCTAAAACTCTTAACGCTCCTATTAATTGGACTGTTAAGACATTACCATTAATTCACCGAATTAATGGTTCGTTTCTTAACCAGTTTTTCAAACTGTTGGCATAATAATAAAATAAGACCAACACCTTTTCTTTTTGTTTACGGGTTGATTGTTGAGAGGATTTGGAGAAATAGTACCTTTATCCTCCATCGTGAAGAACGCGAAGAACGCGAAGAACATGAAGAACGCGAAGAACGCCAAACCCTCGGAGATCGAAGACGTGATGCCGTGTTCCGCGACGCTGACGATTCTCCTTCCACGACGCTTCTTCCACGACGTTCTTCCCCGCAACAATCTCCGATCATCAACTGATTGAGGAAGGAGATTGTGGATCTTTTAAATTTCCTTTGTGGATTTTATCCTTAACATGGATTTAATTCGTGAAATTAAATCCATGTGTTTTCTTTAACCCTCGGAGATCGTCGACGTGACGCCCTTACGCGACGACGCGATGCCCTTCCGCGACGCGACGATCCTCTTCTTCCGCGACGGTCAATTCCGTGAAGAACTCTCGTCCGACGACAGCTACGAGGTAGGGGTTTTATTTGAGAATAATATTTATTACCATGGTTTTTTCTTCTAAAAAAAAGAGCCCTGATTAAAGTTCAATTTTAATTTATTAAAATTGTGCCTTGTTATGTTTTTCATGTGTTGATTGTTTTCCCAATTGTTATCACCTAACGCGGAGGGTGCGGGCCAAACAAACACGGCCTGACAACCCTCCGCAGTTTTTCATTGATGCGCGGATTGGCGGGTGATGACAAACAAGGTCTCAAGTTAATTTTGAAGGCTTTTCAGTGAAGAACGAGTCCCGGGACGAGCACTGGCAAAGACCTCGTGCAAATCGGACCACCGGAGCGCGTCCGGTGGTCCGCGGAACCCCCCGTCGGTGCGCCACGCCGGCAGGAGGAGGCGGCGCCCGGCGCGCCGCCGGGAAGACCCGCTGCGGCCAAAGACGCGGCGGCGCTGGCCGGTCCCGCGGCCGCGCGGGACCACGGAGGAAGGGATGCGGCCTTGCACCGCGTCCGGTGACACAGAGCGGCCCCACGCGGGGTCGTGGCTCTCCTTCACGCGGGGGCAGCGCACCCCCGCGCCGCTCGGCTGTAACTGGCCGAGCTGACCCCGGCGGCCGAGCCGCGCCCGCGCTAGCCGAGCCGGGTCGCGCCCAGGCCGGGCCGGGACCGGACCCGGGTCGGGTCAACCCGGTTCAGGCCGACCCGGGGGGGTTGGGCCGGGTCGGTCCGGGCCCATACCCCCGTTTTCGGACCCTTTTCGGTCTTTTGCTCATAACTTGAGATACGGGCCTCCGAACGACGCGCTGTCAGTGGCGATGCGATCCTTGGATCGAGACGGTCATTTAGTTATATCGCATTCAAGGTTTCGAAATACTTTGGGTTCGGCCGGGTTGGTTCGTACACGAAACCAACCGGGCCCTCGAAGCGGAAACACTCGTATCTTGAGCTCCAGACGTCCGATTGACGTACCGTCGACTTTGATGGATTCCTCTAAGTGAGACGGATCTTTTGTCTTACTCCACCCAAGGTTTGGATGCATGTGGAGTACGGTCAAGTTGGTTTTGCCTTAAAAACCAACTGGGCCCCTGGATTGAAAAAGCCAATAACTCTCAGACTGGGCGTCTGATTGACACGTCGTCTGCGACATTGAGTTCCTGTTGACGATGTGGAACTTTTGGATACATCAATCCTGGACTATGTGTCAGTTGATGTATCAGCCCTCGGCTCGTGGAGTGGACCCTCCTGAGCGAGCTTGTTGTGTGCGGGAACCCTGGAGCTGGCTGCGACTACGACGACGACGACAGTACAGAGATCCTCAGTGGATTCGACGGCGAAGACTATAGCACTCAGCGATCCTTTGTGGGTCAGTGCTACCTATCCTATGTGGGTCCGATCCTGTGTGGGTCAGCGCTCAGTGGTCCTGTGTGTGCCAGCACCTACAGATCCTGTGTGGGTCTGATCCTGTGTGGGTCTTTGCGGGGGTTAGTTACCTATCGATCCTTTGTGGGTCAGATCATTTGTGGGTCATTGCGGGGGTTAGTTACCTATTGATCCTGTGTGGGTCAGATCCTTTGTGGGTCATTGCAGGGGTTAGTTACCTATCGATCCTATGTGGGTCAGATCCTTTGTGGGTCATTTCGGGGGTTAGTACCTATCGATCCTTTGTGGGTCTGACGGCTTAGATAAATCAGTGGCAATATCTGGTCATCTTTATCATCATATGAAGAAGTATACCTGTGTGAGCTGAATCCTATTTTGCTTTCCTATGTTGATTGTGTTGTTCTATCCTTTGTGGACTTACGTTTTTCTTTCCTATGTGGACTGGGTTGTACTTGGGCTCGGATGTTGGATCCGAACGAGAATTGATGACTTAGGTATATGTATGGGTATATACCTAAGCATTGTCAGATGTTACCTCATGATTGTATCTTTCCTTTTTGGATTATCCTTTGTGGATTCTGGGAGACCTTCGGGGGTCTCGGGGTCCCTACTGAGTAGCTTATACTCACCCCTGCACAGGCTATGCCCGCACTACGTTGTGTTGGTTGCAGATGACTGACAGCGCTGATCGTGGTTAAGGCTTGCAGAGCAGGACGGTACCTGGAGGTGGACCACTGGGCGGGACGTGCTTGGAGTGGATGGTTGGACCCGAGGAGTTGTAGATTCTATCTGTACTCACCCTTCAGGTGGGACTTCCAGTGGACAGCTCGACGCTGCGGCTTTACTTTTCAGTTGCTATTTTCCCTTTTCAGTTGTACTTTACTTTCAGTTTGGGTTTGTATTCTGGCCCACTTACTTTCCGCACTTACTGTTGTACCCAGTTTTTACTTAGTGTTTACTTCTTCTTTCTTGCTCTGTGGTGTTTTTTTACTTTACAAAGGCAATGCCTTCCCTTTTTACCGTGATTTACGCCTTGGTGCTAGTCGCCAGCACCTGGCCTATGGAAGGCGGGCTTAGGTTAGTCACGACACGGGCCCCGAGGTCGGGTTGTGACACTAAGGTTGCGTTCAATCTCAGGGTCAAGATCTAAGAGATCTTCGGGATTAGTTCGTGTCATAAATCAAATAAAAATGAAAAGAAAGTGAGTGGACCATATTAAAATAAAAATTATAAGTTGAGTTTATGGTCCAAAAAGAAAAGAAGGGGATGAAAAAAATGAAAACTTGAGAAAGGGTAAAGATGAAAGAGAGAAGTGAAGAAAATAATAAAATGAAAAATAAAATAAATACCTCTAAATGGTTGAATAAATTACTTGGATCCCCAGAAATGGCGCCAATTTAAAATAGCACTGTCGTGGGTTCCCTCAAATGATTAATGTGGTTTTGGGGTACTTTGGTGCAGCAGAGTGGCTGACCAAGGTCGTCTCTCAAAGGAGGAAGTGAATTTAACAACTTATTAAAGGTATTCGAAAAATAAAATAAAAGAGAATAAAATAAAAACACTACTTTAAAGGATTGGGGTTTTTTTATAGTTTTTGAATCTAGAAGAAGTTTGTTGGAAGAAGATTTTATATATATTTTTGTTTTTAGTTTTGAAATGAATTTCGATTAAAATGACACAACAAGAAGATGTTTTTTTAGAAATCTATTTTAAAAGGCGTAATCGATATAACTCTAACTCTTCATTCAATTATTAATAATTATCATTTAAATCAATATCCACTTAATTATGATCCCCTAATTTGTTATCCCTCAAACCCTACGAGAGTTAACTTAACCACAAAGATGAAATTACTTAAACCCTAGGCTAGCTTCGGAACACGCAATCGCAGCACCCTGCTTTGATTGTTATTATAAGGATATCTTATGGTCAATGGTTAATTAGAGCACATATCTATTATATAAATGAGGATGAATTGTGTTTAGGGATTATATTTTAACTCTACAAATTTATCCCGTGTGGTCTTGTATTACCGATTAAGATTACCCTCTCACAATTTACACAAAATCCCGACCTCGCGTGTTTTTGTGTTAATTGTTCAATTGCTTTCTTAGTTTCTTGTAATTTAAAAACACAATTCTTGGATCATATTATTTGAATTACAGTAGCTTATTGATTCAAAATAATTAAATGAACAGGGTAGAAGATAGATCGATTACTAAAAAACTACTCTTCCATGGGTGGCGTAATCATCATAGAAGTGTTTTGCATGTGCAAAGGTTTATAATGGGTATAACCCAATAACACTTCTACTCATGAATTCCAGCCCAAATAGGAAGATTAAGAGAATAATAAATTTAAATAAAACAGAAGAAAAGAGAAGAAATAAAATAAAAACAAATAAGTTTATTACACAAACAAAATCATTACAACATGAAGGAGGAGAAGAAGGCTTCGTCAAAGGGATCCTTGCTTCAAGAGCTACCCTTATTGAAATGGTTGGATAATTGGAGTGGATTCACTTCTCCTCTGCCCTCAACTTCCCAAATCATGTCCCAACCCCTCCAAATGAGAAAAACTCCAATTTATAGAGGGGAGGGGAGGAGAGGTTACAAGTGGTTTCAAGTGTGAATGTGGAAATTTGGCCAAATATTTTATTCCAACTTGCACCGCCCATTGGACCTCCAAAACGCGTGAATTAACTGGCCTTCTAGAATTATGGTTTGTGAAAAATCATGTCCCCGATTGTTACTCAAAATTTGGGCTCAATACAAGCCCTGATGAAGAATATATGGCCCAAATACAGAACTCATGTCCATTCTTCCGAGTCCAGCCCACCATTGGATTAATGGCCCATTTACTCCATCCAAATATACTCTTTAGCTCTAGTGTCCTAAATGAAAGTTGTAGAAAAATAAGTTAGGAACACTTTTACAAAATTTAAAATTCAAATAGTAAATATAAAAATATTTATCTTTGAAATACTCCAGTGCACTATTAAGGGTAAAACTGGAATTTTCACCAAATTTTCAAATGAATGACCAAATCCCAAATATTTTATAAATAAACATATTTAACACAATGTGAGGAAATTATTTCGTTTATTATCAATAAAATATTCAACAAAATAGTGTTTTATCATACTTAATATTAAATTATTAAAATTAATTTGGATTTATCTTTATAAAAAACAATTAAAAATGAATTAACTTTTTCTAATATTGTTCAGTGGATGTGAGAATTGAATTAATTAAGGTATTATGTGTGTATTCAACCATGTTAAAACTAATTACAATGATAACATTGTAACAAAAAATTCTCTATGGGCCATGAACATAACATTTTCAATCATTCTATTCTCTATGGGTCATGACTGTAACATTTTCTAATATTTCATTCTCTATGATGTGAATGAGTGTGTCTGCAGAGTTGTTACATAGAGTTGTGGAGGCAAACTGGCTAATGTTGCTCCATGAAATTGGTTTATAGATCCTGGTGGAAGTCATTAACAAGGATCCGGATGATAAGCCTAAAAGTGAAGATGAATTTGGTAATGGATCCAGACCCAACTTAGAGTTGTGTGTTGTTTGGGTAACTTCACTTAAAAAACTCTTTTTGTTACTCTCTGTGGGAGAAATAATACCTGACAGGCCTCTCCCACTTGAATTAAATGCCGAACACAATGTTGATTATGGTGGCATGGCCATCCGGTGGGTTCTAACAAAACAGAAAGACGGCACTGTTGACTATAGCTAGGCTTGTTTAGATCAAGCAAAAAGGGTGAAACTTGTGCGAAAGGTGTGCAATGTGTGGGTGTATTTCCAATACGAGATGGGGTTCCATTCTCCTAATGTCTATGAGAGAAATCACTAAGAGTGTTGGGTGAAATATGTAATCTTCTTGTTTGTCAATTTTTTTCAGGCTGTGTTTGGTTCATCAAAATGTTTTTGTCGAACCAAACGTAGTGTAATCCTATTTTAATGATTCGGATCTTGAGTTGTCACATGTGTGTGGAAGGCGGAGAAGCCAAAGAATACGTCCAGGGACAGATACCCAGAGTCGGAATTCTCAACTTTCACCTCTTCTTATGGTGTCGTGGGTGAGGGGGTGTTATTCTTCCAAGGTGATCAACTACACAATCCATTTGGATTCAATTTTCAGCAACTACATCCTCTGTTTTACATCACCTATTTTGGTTATTTTCCTTCGATGTATGAGGCTATCTTATATTGAAAGTTATAAAATTATAAAGTGTATCTACTTTGTTTTTGTATGCTATTTTTCGTTCAATAATTATTTGTGTTCAGATTAATTTATTCCAATTAATCAATTAAGTGTGATTGGTATTGGAGGTGTAATAGGCAGTGGTTGGATGCATATATATATATAGCAGCGGTGCTGCTGTTTTTAATCAATTATGGCGCTGTAGTTTTTAATTTCAGGTGCAGGTGAATGTACAGATGCAGTAGGCGTGGAGGTATTCCAGGGATAGTGCTGCAGTTTTTAATTTCAGGTGCAGGTGCAGTAGGCGTGAAGGTATTCTAAGGATAGATATAGAAATAGTTTTGAACCGTTAGAAAATATATATCCCAACGATTTCTGTGAACCGTTGCTAAAATTAAATAAAATCCGTCATTGCCAACAGTTTACCTGAACCGTGGTTATATACCCCGTTGGGATAACCTATCCCAATGGTTTTATGGTTTGTACCAACGGTTTTAACCATTGGTATAGTTTAAATTTACAGTAGTGTACTTCATAAGCTCTCCAAACAAACCCTCCAATCAAAATACAATCAACTAAAAAAAACCGACTATAAAAAAGTATAATCGACGAGGATTCAAACTGAGTGTTTCTATACACATTAGCAGAACACCAGAACCTTGAATGGTTGATAGACGACAATCGGACGTGCTTTCACTCATCGACTTAGGTAAGTTCTTCAAGGCATCGCCGCACACGTGTGTTTTTTTCGTGCAACGGACGTCACTTTAATTGATCCCTCATAACTGAATTCTCAGTAGTTGGAATCATGAATCTGTAAGCGATATCGTATCTGATTGTATATGCAAATGAATGCAAATCCAAAAACAATAAAAGTTAAAACATTGTTAATATAAGTAAATTAATTAATAAGTTAGATATAAAAAATTAATAATAGGATTATTATTAAAATTGTTAAATTATTAATAGTTATTTATTATTGATTTAGCTATTATGTTTTAATTAATTAATATTATTATTTTATTTTATTTTAAACTATCATTAAATATTAAATATTTTATCAACATTTTTAAAGTTAATATTTTAATAATTTTTATAGAAAAATTTGTTATTAATATTATTAATTTAAGATTAAAAGTTATTATTTTAATAAGTAAATTTATTTTATTAAATATTATTATTTTTACTATTAAAATTATTTATTTTTAAAAGTTAATTTAAAATTATTAAATTTTTTAATTATTTAGATTAATTTATAAAGGTTATTAATTTATTTATAATTAAATTATTTTAGTTAAACAATTAATTTTATTTTTAAATTATAATTATTTTTAATATTGTATTTTTAATATTTATTTATATATAATATTGTTTTTTATTATAATTAATTTTTTTGTTAATGTTTATTATTATTATTATTTTATAATCTCCCCCCGCCATCCTTCTTCTCCACGGAGCAGAGGGGGGAGCTCTGGCTTTTTCCAAAACTGGTGGCGGCGCCTGGTTCTCCACAGTGGCAACGAGATGCAGGCCTTCTCCTCCTGTGTTGCAGCCTCCTCTATTAGATCTGCTCCAAGCTTCACCTGCAGTGGCTACCGACGATGGATTCCTTTTCAGCAGCTCGGTTCCTCTTCAAGAGGCAACGACAACTCCTGGTCTCCAAGCAGCGGCTACCGGCGGATGGCGGCGGGCCGGCCCGGTGAGGCGGCGATGGCCGCCTGGTGTGCGGCGGCGCGGGCCGCGGAGTGGCGAAGGGCCACCAGCCGGCACGGGCCGGCGGCGGCCGGACCGGCCGGGGTGGGCCGGTTCGGGCCAGCCAGGTGGGGCCGGTCCGGTCCTTTTTTGTCCGGGGGTTCTAAAAACCTTCGTTTTGTGTAATCCAAAGGTCTGATTCGCGCGCCTTCTGCGGCGACGCGACCCTGGGATTGAGACGGACCTATTGGGATAGGTTCAGGTTTTTTTCGGGCTGGGTCCATGACCTGGGGTCACGGAACGTCGAATAGTAATAATATTTTAATTATTATTCGACTTTGATCGGCCGTAACTTTTTCCTGGAGTGTCCGAATGACATGGTGTCAGTGGCGTTGAGACCCTGATGGTACATCGGACTTTTTGAGATGGTTTCCGGGTGTTGGGACTGAGAACGGGGTGTGGGCCCCATGAGGCCAGGTTTTGGCGTTTGCGGAGAAACGCAGCTTTCGCACCAGGTGTCCGATTTTGACGGATGATTAGTCGATCCTGTGTTTCTTTCCAAGAGGATCGCAATGGTGCGATCCGTTCGAGGTGTTTCGGGCTCGAGGCGTGGGCCCCACCCGAGCTGGCTTCGGTGAATAGTACATTTTTCACCTGGTGTCCGTTTCAGACGAGTGAGTAGTTGATTCTGCTTGTTTTTTCGAGGGGATCACCGTGGTATGGTCCGCTCGATGGGTTTCAGGATCGTTGTGTGGGACCCACATGAGCTAGCTATGGTGAATAATGCTTTTTTCACCGGTGCTCCGTTTCAGGCGAGTAAACAGCCTATCCTGTGTGTTTTTTTGCGTAGAATGTGATGGTGGCCTCGGTATTTGCCCTGGAGGTGCGCAGTGTGGCGTTGTTGTGGGTCTCTCGGGTTAATGACGTTTTGGACCAGTAGTAGTTGAGGGTACTCCCTTGGTTCGTTCCCACGAGGGTTCGTGTGGCATCAGAACCTTTGTATAGGTTTGTGATCCTCTTGATGAGATGATTAAACTGTTAGAGTTGTGGCATCCCTCTGGGGCCCGGAGCGGGATCCTCTAGCATCTTTTTCCTAAATCGGGTTCTTGGTATCGCTGTGACCGCTTATTCACGGGCGGCGATCCCTTATCTAGCTGGTTAACCCCGTAGGGTTTGTGGCATCATTAGGATTATGATCCCCTACACGGTGGTCCGTGCTCAGTAGGGTTGTGGCATCGTCGGGTATACGATCCCCTACTCAACATGAGGTGTATAGTAGGGTTTTAGTATCGTTGGTTATGCGATCCCCTACTCAGCGCGTGGTTTCGGTAGGGTTGCGGCATCATCGGTTCGATCCCCTACATCGCGAGTTATACCAGATATGGTTCCGGTATCATCGTGACCACCATTATATGGGTGATGTTCCTCTATCTAAGTGAAGTGCTTCTATCGATCACTAGATCAGGTTGTGGTATCCCCCAGCGGATCCGGGGTGTGATCCCCTATCTATGAGGACTACGTATGCCAGATCGGGTTGTGGTATCCCCCAGCGGACCCTGGGAGTGATCCCCTATCTGTGAGCTTCGTATACTAGAGTGGGTTCTGGTATCCCCTAGAAGACCCTAGGAGCGATCCCCTATCCGAGGAGTTTGGTGGTTCTGTTGTTTCAGGGAGGTTTCCTCAGTGATACTATCCAACGAGCGTGATCTGTCGGGTGAGCATCTGAGAGGTTTGTGAGAAACTCGATGGAGTGCATCTCTCGGATGAGTGTCATCTGGGATGATAGTGATCTTGGAGCGTGTTCATATGGTTGTGGACAGTTGCTAGTGGAAAGGTCGGTACCTCTTGTGGCTTTCTGGAGTGAGATGAGTATATATGGACTGTTCAAGGTGTATGTATGGGCATACACCTGAGCTGAGCTGACTAGTTGTGTCTAGCCAAGGATGGTCACGAGATGGAGTTTCTCTCTCGTCTGGGTTCCCTCTGGCTGGGATGAGCTGACTGTTGCCTTTTAATTACTCTCTTTGGTTTCGTGTTTTTGGGGTGCCTACTGAGTATGTTTATACTCACCCTTGCATGGGCTTTGCCCGCACATGTTTGTGTCTTTTGAAGACCACAGGCCTTTCGACGGAGTCCCAGGAGGACCCAGAGCAGGCAGAGCTTAGTGAGCGTGTTGACCGGGGTGTTTACCGGAGCTGTGTCGAGGGAGCTTTCCGGCGGGTGTTTGTGGCAGTGTTCCCCTTCTTCAGAGAAGGTTGGACGCGCTTTGTAGTTTTCTTTTGGTGGGCCCTATTTTTCCCTTTTGTACTTTTTCTGTGGCACTCTGGTTTGGGATAGATTGTATGCATGAATTTAATTTTCAGTTTCTATATCTCTGCACTGTTGCATGGAGGTGTTTGTGGGTGTCTGTGTACAGGTACCTTAGGCTAATGCCTCCCATGTGTGTGATAGCCTACTCGGCGCTGGACGCCAGCCCCTAGCCTATTGGAGGCGGGCTTGGGGAGTCGCGGCTCGAGCCCCGTTGGGTCGGGTCATGACAGAGTGGTATCAGAGGAGGTTTCACCTTTGGGATCTCAGAGCGTAGTTGGTCAAGCTGTGAGTTTGGTTTGGGTTTCATAGAGGCAATGTTATGATGTTTCGAGCTCGGTTTCTAGGCCAGGGACTCTAGTTTTGGTTCGGAGGCCGACGTATCCATACACCAGAACTCTGATAACCTGCCTTTCGACTTGGGACATTTGTACACTGGTCGTAGGGACATAACGGTACATGCATCATATAGGACTGGGTTTTTGGGTTTTTCCTTGTCCTTCTTGAGTCAGCTCTCTAGATAAACTCTTTGATTGTGGTGTGTCTTGAATGTATTTCAGGATGCCTCCACGACGAAAGCCAGCGAGGGTTCCGCAGCAGGATTGTGCTGATGACCCGCCCCGTGTAGAGGTTGTGGAGTAGGGTGCAGGTTCTGAGGTTTCAACTCCAGGTGGTCTGCCGGTTAAGCCACCACCTGTCGAGCAACTGGTTGCGCCGGTAGTGTAGGATGAGTTTGTGCACAGGCTGAGTGTGCTACACGAGTTCCAGAGGCAGTGACCTCTGAGGTTCCAGGGTGATCCAGACCCCCAGGTAGCTGATGACTGGCTTGAGGCAGTCACCCGAGTTTTCCGCCTAGTGAGGACACCTCCTGATTAGATGGTGGTCCTAGCGGCGAGTCTTCTGCATGGTTCGTCCGGGCGATGGTGGAGTTTGGTGATGCAGTCCCATAACAAGGAGACGCTCACGTGGGCAGAGTTTGAGCGGCTCTTCAGGGAAGAGTTCTATCTGGTGACGTTGAGGTCAGTGCGGATTGAGGAGCTTCTGCAGCTTCGGCAGGTGGGCCTGACTGTGTCAGAGTACTCAGCAAGGTTTACAAACCTGTCGCACTACTCCCTGGATATGGTTCAGGACCCGTTCTTTAGGACTCGGACCTTCGAGCAGGGCTTACGCAGGGACATCCGGCCAGGTGTGGTTTCCTTGTGCCTGCCCACCTATGCTGGAGTGCTAGAGCGAGCGTTGGTGGTGGAGAGCTTTCTGGCAGAGCAGATTCCCCCAGTTAGTGTTGGGCATGTGAGAGTTGTGACTTTGTCAGTCATATCGGCATATGGTAGTCAACGACAGACTCAGGGGTCTGGACGTGACCGACGTTTCAGGAGGCGACCCCAGGATGGAGGATCTGAGGCTCAGGGATCGCATGCCAGTTTTGGTCAGCCGCAGGAGAGGCGGTGTTATGCTTGCGACGGTCGGGGACATCTTGCTAGAGATTGTCCAACTCGTCGAGCTGCTGAGAGCGAGCCGGTCGATGGACCGCCTTGGCAGACGCCGCGTCTCGAGCAAGGAGGTCTGCAGGGCGGAGGACGTGGCAGCGGAGCAGGTGCAGAAGGAGGAGGTGGTAGGCGGTATCAGTTTCCACCACCCCCACCCCCAGGTGGTCCACGCCAAGCTCACGGAGCTGGTGGCCGAGGGCGAGGACAGCTGCATGCCCTGAAGGCTGTTGACCTAGAGGCTCCGCGGATGGATAGAGGTACACCTTGTGTCTTTTCTACTTATTGCAGTAGTTTGTTAGAAACTGTTTAACGGTACCCTTTCCTTTCTGTTGATTGATCGAGTTTTGTTCAGGGCGTTGGAAAGACCCTGTGTGTGTGTTGTTCGGCATGCTTCGAATGTGCGAGGAAGAGGGATCCTTCCCCCACCGAGACACGTTTTTGTGACACGATTAAAACCATGCGGGTGAGTCAGTGTCGCCCAAAGTGGATAGTGTTGAGGTGTGGTGGATGAGTCCCTCTGACTTATGTGTTTAGGCATGTGTGTTTTTCGGCGAACTCGCTAGTGTGGGAGACCCAGTTGAGAGTCCAGTCGCTTCCCTTGAGCTTAGGGATTTTCGGGGACGAAAATTTCTAAGGGGGGGAGGATGTAGAGACTCGGGTTTTTGGCCCTGTCAGACTTTGGATTATTTCTACGAATAATTCCAGAGCTAAGCATGAAGACGACGTGCGATTCCGAGGCCCGGTGTGCCCAGAATTAATTTTATAAAAATATTAAGTATTTTTATACTATGCACATGGTGGGGGTGTGATATCTCTTAAACAGTAGTTCGGAATGGGAACCTGAGGGCACAGTTGCATCTAGAACGTGCCATTAACCCTAGGCGAGGTATAAACATTGCGGGTGCGGGCCTGCGGTGAGAAACGCCACCAGGGGTGTTTTCGTAAATAAATGGAGAAGTTAGTGTGCATGCGTCGGCTCGAATAACTTCTTAACGGAGTCTCGGATGGAAACTTTGAGTCCTTCATTGCGTTCAAAATGGCGTGTTTACCCTAGGGGTGACCTTACCTTTGTTCGCATCGAGCGTCGGGTCTGAGGCGGGTTTGGCGCCGGCGGGCGGTCGTTATAAATATCAGCATCCCCCCTCCTTGGAATTTCCTCTCAGCGTTCTTCGCCGTTCTTCGCTGTTCCTCACCACCGATCTTCCGAATCGAGAAAACAAAACGCCCACGAGCTCGGATTTCGACGGCGGGCGTTCAAGGAGCGTGCAACGGAAGCTCTGGAGCGCGGATTTAAGGCAGAACGTCGGTGTTTCGCCCGCGAGATAGGCGGATTTGAGTTTTAATCCCCGATCTTGTTTTTGCTACGTTTTCTTGTAAATTGAAGCTGTAACAGTGTAGATCGGGTCCCGAGGGTCTCTCAGACGCATTCAGATTGCAAAACGGACCACCAGGGAGCTCCCAGCGGTCCGCGTAAGATTCGCCGGCGCGGTGGCGCCGGCGCCGGCGGATGGCGGCCGTCCACGGCGGGCCGGCCCGGTGAGGCAGAGGTGGCCGCCTGGTGTGCGGCGGCGCGCCACCCAGCGCGGCGGCACGGCGGAGGGTTGCCGGCCGGCGGTGGAGGTCGGACCGGCCGGGGTGGGCAGGTTCGGGCCGGCCGGACCGGCCAGGTGGGGCCGGTCCGGTCCTTTTTTGTCCGGGGGCTCTAAAAACCCCCATTTTGTGTAATCCAAAGGTCCAATTCATGCGCCGTCTGTGGCGAAGCGACCTTGGGATTGAGACGGACCTATTGGGATAGGTTTGGGTTCTTTTCAGGCTGGGTCCATGACTTGGGGTCACGAAACGTCGAATAATAATAATATTTTAATTATTATTCGACTTTGACCGGCCGTAACATTTTCCTGGAGTGTCTGAATGACGTGCTATCAGTGGCATTGAGACCCTGATGGTACGACGGACTTTTTGAGATGGTTTCCGGGTGTTGGGACAAAGAACAGGGTGCGGGCCCCACGAGGCCGGGTTTTAGCGTTTGCGGAGAAACGCAGCTTTGGCACCAGTTGTCCGATTTTGACAGATGATTAGTCGATCCTGTGTGTTTTTATGAGAGGATTGCAATGGTGTGATCCGTTAGATGTGTTTTGGGCTTGAGGCATGGGCCCCACCCGAACTGGCTTCGGTGAATAGGTTCTTTTTCACCGGGTGTCCGTTTCGGACGAGCGAGTGGTCGATTCCGCTTGTTTTTTCGAGGGGATCATCGTGGTATGGTCCGTTCGATGGGTTTCAGGATCGTTGTGTTGGCCCCACATGAGCTAGCTACGGTGAATAGTGCCTTTTTCACTGGTGCTCCATTTCGGGTGAGTAAACAGCCTATCCTGCGTGTTTTTTCACATAGAACGCAGTGGTGGCCTCGATATTGGCCTTGGAGGTGCGCAGTGTGGTGTTGGTGTGGTTCGATCGGGTTAGAGACGTTTTGGACCAGCAGTGGTTTAGGGTACTCCCTTGGTTCGTTCCCACGAGGGTTCGTGTGGCATCACAACCTTCGTATAGGTTTGTGATCCTCTCGATGAGATGTTTAAACTGTTAGAGTTGTGGCATCCCTCCGGGTCCTGGAGCGGGATCCTCTAGCATCGTTTCCCTAGATCGGGTTCTTGGTATCGTTGTGACCACTTATTCACGGGCGGCGATCCCCTATCTAGTTGGTTAACCCCGTAGGGTTTGTGGCATCATCAGGATTATGATCCCCTACGCGGTGGTTTGTGCTCAGTAGGGTTGTGGCATCGTCGGGTATACGATCACCTACTCAGCATGAGGTGTATAGTAGGATTGTGGTATCATTGGTTATGCGATCCCCTACTCAGCGCATGGTTTCGATAGGGTTGCGGCATCGTCAGTTCGATCCCCTACATCGCGAGTTATACCATATAGGGTTTTGGTATCGTCGTGACCACCTTTATATGGGAGATGATCATCTATCTGAGTGACGTGCTTCTGTCAAGCGCCAGATCGGGTTGTGGTATCCCCCAGTGGATCCTAGGTGTGATCCCCTATCTGTGAGAACTACGTATGCCATATCGGGTCGTGGTATCCCCCAACGGACCCTGGGAGTGATCCCCTATCTGTGAGCTTCATATACCGGATTGGGTTTTGGTATCCCCTAGCTGACCCTAGGAGCGATCCCATATCCGAGGAGTTTGGTGGTTCTGTTGTTTCCAGGAGGTTTCCTTAGTGATGTTATCCGACGAGCGTGATCTCTCGGGTGAGCGTCTGAGAGGTTTGTGAGAAACCTGATGGAGTGCATCTCTCAGATGAGTGTCATCTGGGATGACAGTGATCGTGGAGCGTGTTCTCCTAGTTGTGGACAGTTGCTGGTGACGAGGTCGGTACCTCTTGTGGCTTTATGACATGAGCTGAGTATATCTGGATTGTTCAAGGTGTATGTATGGGCATACACCTGAGGTGAGGTGACTAGTTGTGTCTAGCCGAGTATGGTCATGAGATGGATTTTCTCTCTCGTCTGGGTTCCCTCTGGCTGGGATGAGTGGACTGTTGCCTTTCAGTTGCTCTCTTTGGTTTTGGGTTTTTGGGGTGCCTACTGAGTATGTTTATACTCACCCCTGCACGGGCTTTTCCCGCACATGTTGGTGTCTTGTGCAGACCACAGGACTTTCGACGGAGTCCCAATAGGACCCGAAGCAGGAAGAGATTAGTGAGTGTGTTGACCGGGGTGTTTACCGGAGCTGTGCCGAGGGAGCTTTCCGGCGGATGTTTTTGGCAGTGTTCCCCTTCTTCAGAGAAGGTTGGAAGCGCTTTTTAGTTTTCTTTTGGTGGGCCCTGTTTTTCCCTTTTGTACTTTTTCTATTGCACTCTGGTTTGGGATAGATTGTATGCATGCATTTACTTTTCAGTTTCTATATCTCTGCACTGTTGCATGGAGGTTTTTGTGGGTGCGTGTGTACATGTACCTTAGGCTAATGCCTCCCATGTGTGTGATAGCCTACTCGGCGCTGGACGCCAGCCCCTGGCCTATTGGAGGCGGGATTGGGGAGTCATGGATCGAGCCCCATTGGTTCGGGTCATGAAATGAACTCCTTTTTAATACTAGGAACTTTATTTTTTTTTCAAGCCATCTATCTTGTGTTGGGCACTATGCATATGAACTTATTCAATATGTACATAGGGTTTTTATTAACAGAAATTCACCTAGTGCTTAGTGTATTAGAAGTTCACAAATGCCTAATTCACTCAAGTTTTCAAAGATCTATATGAATTCCATTTAAACTAACTCACTAAGGTGATTACTTTTTTTAATATTTTAAAAATGAGGTGTGTAACGACCCAAACTTTTGTTAATGAAAATCCCTCTTGATCTAATTAAATGTCTTAATAAGTGAAATGGTTATACAAAATATGCACTTCTTTTGTTTTATATTTTTGGATTTTAAAATACCATTAAGAATTGTGATTGTTGCTATTGTAGCCGTTGAACAGTGATCACATAACTAGTATAAATGTGGGCTTTAACAAATCCAATTTACTCAGACAAAGGGAACGATGACCTCATCCAGTATACTTGCCCCGTATGAAGCTCATTTGTCAGAGCTCGGAAAATAGGTGGAGTCATTGGGATTTTCTCTTGACCAAGCTCAAGCCGAGATTGAACATGTTAAGCTTGAGCGAAACCGCCTACGAGAGAAGTGGAAGTTGATAGAGATTATCACCCGAGCGATGTTATCCGAGCCACCCCAAGAGTGTCACCATCGCACACCTCACCCTTCAGTCTTATGAATGTGTTTTAATCAGTTATGTAACAAGACCCTAGTATTATGGTTATGTACATTATTTGTATATAATAATAAATATACTTTTATTTTATTATTGTTACTTTGTAAATAGTTTTTAAAGCACAAATAGTATTTTTAGTTAATATTCAACTAAGAAATCTACTTTGATGAATTAATGGATTTTGGAATTAAATAATATTTTAATAAAATATTATTATTATTATTAAATTAATTTTTATTAAATATAAATGATCGTATAATTTTATGAATGCAATTGTAATTTTTATTAAGGTTTGAAAGCCATTTTTGTCAAAACCCATGAATTTTCGATAAATGTTGGTTTTTATTTTAAAATTAAAAATTAACATATTTAGAAAATTATTTAGATAAAATTAATATTATTTATGGAATCAGGACGTCGAAATTATCCAATGGTTAATTTTTCATAATTTTCTGAGATAGTCAAATTTTTGGGAAAAAATTAAATACTGTTTAAATATATAATATGTTTTATGACATCATAATGACCCAATAGTGATGTAATAAAATACTATAAACTTTATGTTCGGACAATATATGTTTTACCATTAAAATAATTTGATTTTGGGTTTGTTTGATTTATTTTACAAAGCTTTAGTGGACCCTTCAAGACTTATTAAACATTTTGTCTTTTTAAATTGTTATCCTTAAGGGTGTGACTCACCTCCACATAAGAAACCCTTTTATTTTAAGAAGTTCGGACTTTGGACTTATAAAATATTGTTTTCCAATCTTCTTGGAAAAAACCATGGGCAAAAAACATGGTCTGGTTTGTGGTTTTGATTAGTTTAATGTAAGGTGTCCCAAACCTAAATAATAAACAATTCCCTCTCCTTTCCTATATAAACCCACCCAAGATCCCACTTCCTCCTCACTTTAAGCCTTTGGAGTTCATCCAAACTCCTCCATCCTCTCTCTAGAATCCTCCCAAGGTGCATCAAGCTCCCAAGAAGCTTCTCTCAAGCCTTTGGAAGCACACTTCCAAGTAAGAGTTTTCTTCCTTTCTCATTTTTGTCCAATATTCTTTAAGTTTCTATGCCCTTTTAATTTCAATTATAAATGTTGAGGTATGGTTTTTAACCTCCTTCATACATTCCTCTTTATTTTTTAATTATGGGAGACCCCTTTCTCTCTCATTAAAATCCTCTCATTTACACTCGTTAGTATGCTGAAATTCCGAAAGGAATTTCTCTCTCCTCATTTACATTCAAGAAATTCTTTTGTATAATGAGTCTAAATTCCATTAAATTTGTTAGGACATGTATCTATATGACCCCATTACTGTCCATATCATTTAAATATGATGAGACACCCCTTTATCTCTCATCAACCATTTTTATGAGTTATTATGTCACGTCGTTATGCTGCCGAAATTGCATCGAGATTTGTCAAGCCAAAGTTATTGTGTAGTGAATACCATGCCCATTTCTTTATCAAGGGTATTCACCTTTATGCACATTTAGTTATTTTTTAAAGAGTTTCATGTATCTATTTCACATTATTTTATCTTGTAATAAATTATTATGTTGAATTAATCCATATTTTATGATCCATGTGGCACACTTATGCATGAAATGAAATGTTTAAGAAGGGTGCACCCTGATAGCGCTCCAATGCATTCGGTAATGTATAGTATCATGATACATCATGTGCAATTGGTGTTTACTAATTCTAATTCAAGTGAAATGAGGGTTTACTCATGCTTCATGTTCAATTAGGGTTTACTCATGCTCCATGTGCAATGAGCCTTGACTCATGCTAATTCCATGTTAAGTGTTGTTGCCACATTTCCATGTTATGATTATCATGCTTTATCAAGCCTTTATGTTTATGTTTCTCTTGTTCTCTATTGATATGACTATTGTATAACATGTATCACATTCCTCATGTTATTCCATGTTTATTCCCTTACTAGGATTTATAGATCACCCTTTTCTTATGCATGTCCTCAAGTTATCCCATGCAATGTTAAGTACGAGGGAATGTAGTGGCCATGTAAAGGAAGTTTTCAATAAAGATGTTGTATTTTATGTTTTAAGTTGTTATGTAATGATCCTAAGCCCCAAAGATACTATACCTCTCGATATTCTATATTTTACCAAGTGAAGTTTATGTAATAAATTATGTTTAATTGTGTAATAAAAAGCAGGGTTGTCATAGTTAGTATCAGAGGATAGGTTTAGTTATTTTTGGGATTAGGATTAGAAAACCCTAGGGAATACTTAGAGACAAGACTAAGTATAATAAAAACATCCCTATGTTTTGGTGAGTATTGAGTAAGTGGTTTATCAAGAAAATACATCCCTGTCTAGATACGATCAGGTAGAGGCAGCTCTGGCACAGATGTATCCTTGGAGTAAAACCCAAAAACACCACTTTGAGCTAGACTCGAACGGGAACTGGTACACAACAACGGGCCTTTATGTACTCTTGGTTATGAAACTCCCAGGGGATATGCTTTGGTAGATTCATGAGCTTAGTACAATCCATTATTAAGGGACAAAAAAAAATATCCCAGAAGAATATAATTTAAGAAATAGATTGAGGATAACTTAGATTTAAACCTAAGAAATCACAAGTAAGGATATACTTCTTATTTATAAGTTTATACTTTTATGTTCAAAGTTTCTTTTTTAGGCTCAATGGATAATTATTTAAGACCTCTAATTATACGTTCTTTTTCTTAGTTAATGGAGGGAAATAGAAGAACACGTTCCAACAACCAATGTGATAGGAAATGTGAAGATTTCCCTAATGATATGTCTGATATGATGGGAGCGGGTGCTCAAAACTTCATGACAGTACTTTATCAGCTGGCTCGGGTTATGAATAATAACTTGAATCAGGCAGAACGCCCTCCTCCTCCATATAAAGAGAAAGTTTCTGTAGAATCCTTCATGCGGAAAATGCCTCCCATGTTTAGCAGATCTTCTGATCCCCTCCTCGAGGAACAATGTATTAACTCCATTGAAAAGATATTCTCTATACTCCAGTGCTCGGAAGAGGAAAAATTGGTACTGGTGGTCTATCGTTTTGATGGGGGAGCTGATCAGTGGTGGACACTTATCCAGAATAAAAAGTCCCAAGAGGAAATTGATTCCATGAATTGGGGGGAATTCAAGATGATGTTTTTCAACAAATATTTTCCTCGAACCCTCCATCTCAATATGGAAAGAGAGTTCCTCAGACTCAAGTAGAAGGATGATGAGTCCATCGGGGCGTATGAAGCAAACTTTATAAGGCTTGGAAGGTACGCCTCTAGCTTTGTCATGAACACCAAAAGCATGGTGGGTCGCTTCTTTAGCAGACTAAAGCAGAGTCTATGAAAAGTGTTGGTGATTCGAGACTTCGATATTTATGAGGATATTGTTCATTGTGACCTCAAGGTTGAAATGGAGATTGAAGACTCTCAGTGGTCTCATGGGCCCAGTGATAAGAAGCATAAAATGGAGAACAACATGGGTGGTCCATCAAAAAAATCCCAGGATGGAAAGAAGCCTGACTTTTCCCCTTGCAAAAATTGTGAGAAGAAACATCCTGGTAACTATCTCAAGGGAACCATGAATTGCTTCAAATGCGAAAAGTTTGGTCATCTGGCAAAGAAATGATAAAGGGATATAAAAAATCCCACTAATGTTGAATAATAAAGGAAGGTTCATATCAACAATCATCTGGAAGTGCAGTGTTACAAATGTAAGGAGCTTGAGAATTATGAAAACAATTTTCCTATATCGAGGGTTGTTAGAGGCAATCAACAACAACCTGCAAGGAAACAAGGAAGGGATTATTCTATCACTACCGTTGATGTGGAGCCAAAAAACTATGTGGTGACATGTACGCTAATTATTCATTCAAGAATAGTGAACGTACTATTTGATTCAGGTTCTACGCATTCTTTCATATCTTGCAAGTTTAGTAGAATAATTCAAACACCACCTCAAAATTTGGAGGAAAAGTTACCTGTGAGAATAGTGAATGGGGAAATCGTTGCGTACATGGTTTAAAACTCCTCCCTGGTTAACGTTTGTGGAATGAACCTCCCAACAAATCTCATCATACTTTATTTAGTGTAGTTTGACGCTATCTTGGGCATGGATTTGCTGTCTTTATACAATTCCATTATCAACTTCCAGGAAAGAGAAATCACTCTTCACATCCTGAAGCATCCTATGATTCTTTACAAGTGCAAGGAGGAAGATGAATCTCCTTTCGAATCATCGCCTGAAGTGTGGATATTGTTTCCTTATGAGAAAGCATATCTAGCTCAAATTACAAAGACAAAGGAGAGAATAATGCTTAAAGACATTCCCATTATGAGAGATTACACTGATGTATTCCTTGAAGAGTTTCTTGGTATTCCTCCGGACCGAGAGGTTGAGTTCTCAATTGAACTTATCCCTGGATCTCTACCAATATCAAAGACACCTTACAGAATGGCCACCGTAGAGCTGGAAGAGATGAATAAGCACTTACAGGAGAACATGGATAAGGGTTTTATATGCCCGAGTGCTTTACCATGAGGTGTGTCGGTTCTTTTCGTCAAGAAGAATGATAGATCAATGCACCTCTGCATTGATTATCGTGAGCTCAATAAAATCATGATAAATAACAAGTATCTCTTGCCACGGATAGATGACTTGTTTGATCAGCTTTGTTGGGCCAGTTATTTCTCTAAGGTATACCTTCAGTTAGGATATTACCAATTAAAGGTGAGGAAGGAAGATATTCCCAAGACTGCCTTTCGAATGAGATATAGACACTATGAGTTCATAGTGATGCCCTTCGGACTCACTAATGCTCCTAAAATTTTCATGGATTTAATGAATAGAGTCATTAGAGATTACCTAGACAAATTTGTGGTAGTCTTTATTGATGATATTCTGATATACTCCAAGAGAAAGGAGGAACATGAGGAGCATTTGAAAATTGTGTTAAAGACTTTGCAATGGGAGAATTTTTATACAAAGTACAATAAATTTGAGTTATGGATGGAGGAAGTATCATTCTTGAAGCATGTTATCACCAGCAAATGGATATCTGTGGACCCTACCAAGACGAAGGAAATTGAAGAGTGGCCCAGGTGAACTTCTGTAACGGAGATCCACAGCTTTTTGGGTCTAGCTGGGTATTATCGATGATTTGTGAAGAACTTTTCACTGTTGTCAAACCCAATGACCATGCTGACACGGAAGGGAGTAAATTTTTTCTGGACATAAGAATGTGAAGATTGTTTTAAGGAGTTTAAAAATAGGCTTATCACTACGCCAATACTCACACTCCCTAAAAGTGGAACACTCTTTGTAGTGTATAGTGATGCTTCTAAGAAGGGCTTAGGCTGTGTGCTGATGCAAAATGATAAAGTGATAGCCTATGCCTCAAGGCAGTTGAAAATCCATGGGCAAAACTATCCAATGCATGATCTAGAGTTGGTGGTTGTGATCTTTGCCTTGAAAATCTAGCGGCATTATCTCTATGGGGAGAAATGTGAGATATATACTGACCACAAGAGTATCAAATATATACTCACATAGAAAGAGATTAATATACGCCAAAAAATATGGATAAAGCTCATCAAGGATTATGAATGTTCAATCCACTACCATCCCGGTAGGGCGAACAAGGTGGCAGATGCTCTAAGTAGAAAGGATCATGTATCTTTATCAATGATGATAATTAAAAAGGATCCAATATTTTTAGATTTGTGAAGGATGGACACATGAATCATTAAGGGAGGAACATCATCAATCCTTTCTCAAATGATTGCTTAACCATCCCTCTTGGAGAGAATAAAGGATGCTAAAATAAAAGATGTGGAAATTCAGAAAAGGGTGGAAGTTGTTAGAAATGGGAAATCCTATGATTTCAGAGTTTATTAGGAATGATTTGTAAGGTTTGGGATGCGATTATGTATACCATTCGATCTAGAGATAAAGAAGGATATATTGAATGATGCACATAGCTTGACCTTCTTTATCCACCCAGGGAGAAAAAAGATATATCGAGATCATCGAGAAAATTTTTGGTGGGATAATATGAAAAGGGAGATTTCTGAATATACATCAAAGTGTCTAATATGTCAGCAAGTGAATTCTGAGAGAAAAAAGTCTAATGGGATTATGCAACCACTACCCATACCAGCATGGAAGTGGGAGAACATTACCATTGAATTTGTCATTGGACTTCCAAGGACATCCAGAGGAAATAATGCTATATGGGTCGTTGTGGATCTTCTTACAATGACAACTCACTTTATCGTGGTTCGAGAGGACTTCTCATTGTATCAAATTGCGTGGATTTACGTCAAAGAAGTGCTAAGGGTGTATGGAGTACCATTATCTATTGTGTTTGATCGAGATCCAAGATTCACCTCTATGTTTTGGAAGAGTCTTCAACATGCTCTAGATACTGATCTGAACTTTAGTACAGCTTATCATCCTCAAACTGATGGTCAATATGAGCGGACTATCCTAACACTTGAGGATATGTTGAGAGAATGCTCAATGGACTTCAAAGGGGGATGGTATCAACATCTTCCTCTGGTTGAGTTCCCATATAACAACAGTTTCCACTCAAGCATCTGAATGGAACCATATGAAACCCTGTATGGGAAGAGGTGAAAAACACTGGCATGTTGGGATGAAGTTGGAGAGCATAAGCTTCTAGGACCATAAATGGTCGATGAAATGTTGGAGAAGGTGAAAACCATTCAGCAACATATCAAGGTATCCCAGATTCAATATAAGAGTTATGCAGATAACTATCGATGAGACCTTGAGTTTAAAGTTGGAGACATAGTATTTATATGCATATCTATGTGGAAGAAGGTCATGAGGTTTGGAAAGAAAGGGAAGTTAAGTCCTAGGTACATCGGCCCTTTCGAGATTGTTGATCGTGTCGGGGATCTGTCATATCGACTAGTACTTAGACCTACCTTGTCCAAAGTACATGATGTCTTTCATGTATCCCTATTAAGAAACTATACACTAGACCCTTCACATGTACTCTCTTCTGAGGTGGTACAGTTGGAGGATGATCTTTCCTATGAGGAGCAGCCAGTGAAGATCTTGGATCGTAGAGACAAAGTTCTACGCAACAAGACTAATCATCTGGTCAAGGTACTATGGCGAAACCATAATTACGAAGAGGCAACATAGGAACTGGAGGAAGAAATGAAGGAAAAGTACCTACATCTGTTTGTGGCCTATAATGTAAATGAAATTTCAAGGGAGAAATTTCTTAAGGGGGGGAGATTGTAATAACCCAAACTTTTGTTAATGAAAATCCCTCTTGATCTAATTAAATGTCTTAATATGTGAAATGGTTATACAACATATGAACTTAATTTGTTTTATGTTTTTGGATTTTAAAATACCATTAAGAATTGTGACTGTTTCTATTGTAGCTGTTGAATAGTGATCACATAACTAGTATAAATATGGGCTTTAACAAATCCAATTTACTCAGACAAAGGAAGCAATGGACTCATCCAATAGACTTTCCCTGTATGAATCCCATTTGTCAGAGATCGAAAAGGAGGTGAAATCATTGGGCTTCACTCTTGACCAAGCTCAAGCTGAGCTTGAACATGTTAAGCTTGAGCGAAACTGCCTACGGGAGAAGTAGAAGTTGATAGAGATTACCACCCAAGCGATGCTATCAGAGCCACCCCAAGAGTCTGTCACCATTTCACACCTCACCCTTCAGTATTATGCTGGTGTTTTAAGGGGTTATGTAACAACACCCGAGTACTGTGGTTATGTACATTATTTTTGTATATAATAATTAATATACTTTCATTTTATTATTGTTACTTTGTAAATAGTTTTTAAAGAAAAAATAGTATTTTCAGTTAATATTCAACTAAGAAATATACTTTGATGAATTAATGGATTCTTGAATTAAATAATATTTTAATAAAATATTATTATTATTATTAAATTAATTTCTATTAAATATAAATGATCGTATAATTTTATGAATGCAATTGTAATTTTTATTAAGGTTTGAAATCCATTTTTGTCAAAACCCATGAATTTTCGATAAATGTAGGGTTTTATTTTAAAAGATAAAATTAACATATTTAGAAAATTATTTAGATAAAATTAATATTATTTCTATAATCAGGATGTTGAAATTATCCAACGGTGAATTTTTCACAATTTTTTGAGACAGTCAAATATTTGGGTAAAAATTAAATACCGTTTAAATATATAATGTGTTTTATAACATCATAATGACCCAATAGTGATGTAATAAAATACTATAAACTTTATGTTCAGCCAATATATGTTTTACCATTATAATAATGTGATTTTGGGTTTGTTTTATTTATTTTACAAACCTTTAGTAGACCCTTCAAGACTTATTAAACATTTTGTCTTTTTAAATTGTTTTCCTTAAGGGTGTGACTCACCTCCACATAAGAAACCCTATTATTTTAAGAAATTAGGACTTTGGACTTATAGAATATTTTTTTCCACTCCCCTTTGGAAAAAACCATGGGCAAAAACTATGGTATGCTTTGTGGTTTTGATTAGTTTAATGTGAGGTGTCCCAAACCTAAATAATAAACAATTCCCTCTCCTTTTCTATATAAACCCACCCAAGCTCCCACTTCCTCCTCACTCAAAGTCTTTGGAATTCATCAAAACTCTGTCCTGTCTCTCTAAAATCCTCCAAAGGTTCCCCAAGCTCCCAAGAGCCTCTCTCAATCCTATCTCAAGCCTTTGGAAGCACACTTCCAAGTAAGGGTTTTCTTCCTTTCACATTTTTTGTCTAATAGTCTTTAAGTTGTTATGCCCTTTTAATTTCAATTATAAATGTTGGGGAATGGTTTCACACCTCCTCCATATTGCACTCTTTATGTTTGAATGATGGGAGACCCCTTTCTATCTAATTAAAATCCTCCCATGTACACTCGTTACTATGCCGAAATTCCGAAAGGAATTTCTCTCTCCTCATTTACATTCAAGCAATTCTTTTGTATAATGAATCTAAATTCCATTACATTTGTTGGGACATGTTTCTATATGACCCCCTTACTTTCCATGTCATGTAAATTTTATGAGACACCCATTTCTC
This sequence comes from Viscum album, assembly GCA_963277665.1. Classification (NCBI taxonomy): domain Eukaryota; kingdom Viridiplantae; phylum Streptophyta; class Magnoliopsida; order Santalales; family Viscaceae; genus Viscum; species Viscum album. Next base: position 1,832,080,506 of record OY728165.1, read on the forward strand.
TCTCATCGACCATTTTTATGAGTTCTTATGTTACACTGTTATGCTGCCGAAATTGCACCGCAATTTTCCAAGCCAAAGTTATTGTGTAGTGAATACCATGCCCATTTTTCTATCAAGGGTATTCACCTTTATGCATATTTAATTATTGATTAAAGAGTTTCATGTATGTATTCCACATTAATTTATCATGGAATAAATTATTATGCTGAATGAATCCATGTTTTTTTATCCTTGTGGCACACTTATGCATGAAATGAAATGTTTAAGGAGGGTGCACCCTGATAGCGCTCCAATGCATTGGGTAAAGTATAGTATCATGATATGTCATCTGAAATGTGTGTTTACTCATTCTAATTCAAGTGAAACTAGGGTTTACTCTTGCTTCATGTGCAATGATGGTTTACTCATGCTCCATGAGCAATGAGCCTTGGCTCATGCTAATTCCATGTTAAGTGTTGTTGCCACATTTCCATGTTATGATTATCATGCTTTATCATGTCTTTATGTTTATGCTTCTCTTGTTCTCTATTGATATTCCTATTGTCTAACATGTATTGTATTCCTTATGTTATTTCATGTTTATTCCCTTACTGGGCTTTATAGCTCACCCTTTTCTTATAAATGTCCTCAGGTTATCCCATGAAATGCTAAGTACGAGGGAATGTAGTGGTCATGTAAAGGAAGTTTTCAATAAAGATGTTGAATTTTATGTTTTAAGTTGTTATGTAATGATCCTAATCCTTAAATAAACTAGAACACTTGATCTTCTATGTTGTATCAGGTGATGTTTATGTAATAAATTATGTTTAATTTTGTAATAAAAAGTAGGGTTGTCACAAGATGTGTCCCCTAGGAAAAAGTCCAAACATCCAGTTCCTAAAGTTATGATATCAATTCCACAAACAAGTATCCTATATCACTATAAAATATAGTTCCTTGACCAAATATTCATAAAATCATTAAGAAAAATCATTCAGCAGTCATTCATCCTCACAAGATTTAAATTCATAGAAACTCTTAACTACCAAAATGGTATTGTTCTTAGGAAAGATAGATTAAAGTACACTGAAAAGCCTAAAAAATCTAAAATTGTGAAAGAATTTTGGAAAAAAATAGACCATTTTTTTAAAAAAAGTATAAAGAGAAGAGGAATATGATGGGATTTCATTAAGGCACAAATTACCTCAATATAAATTGACCGCATCCCCTATACTTAAAACCCAATTGTATCCCCAAAGTTGAATTAAATGTGGAGAAGAACAATTGGACTTGAAAATTCAAAATAGAATTTCATTATAGCATATTAGTGATGTGTTTAGGGGTCTCAGTGAAGTTAAAAAGGTTTGAATTTTCCACAAAATTCTTTTACAACAGGCTTACATGCATTATTATTAAGGCCAAGAATAAATTTTTCAATTAATTTCAAACTGTAGCATGTAAACATATTTAATATCATAATGAATAGGGTGTAAGAAAGTTTAACATATTTGTTTCAAACAAATTTTTATCAGAGCATAAAAAATTATTTCAAAACACCCAACTAATAAATAAGAAGCTAGGGGTTATTCCCCCCACACTTAATTTCATAACAGTGAATAGATTTTAGAATAGTGTAAATTAAGTTCCAACAACTAAGCACATGTAGAAAAAATATTTCAGCAGTAGAAAAATAACAAGCACTATAATTTTCTTAAAAAACATACTAGCACTAGCAGCATTAACTTTTCAGCGAAGATACATGCAATTTTTTTCCTAAAAACATTAATAAAGAAGAAGAAATATGTAAGGATTAACAAAGGGAACTTACCTGGTTATATTTTTATCCCATGAGCCTCAATCCAGCAGCTCCATGTGAGTTAAGAACAAGGGGATTTTGTTCCTCTCTTGACACTAGTATAATAATTCTCTTAAAAACACATAATAGGAAGACCAAGAACAAAACTCCAGTAAAGACAGAGAAAGCGACATTTTATTTAAATTAAAACAAAAATAGAAAAAATGTAAAAACAAAAGAGAAACCATGAGTTGTCTCCCATGAAGCGCTTTGTTTAAAGTCCCCAGCCAGACTTTATTCCCCTAAATATTTATATCCATTATCATTCAATGGGTAAGAGTTATTAATGGTGTGGGGTTCAGAATTTTCTAGGGAATTAAAGGGAGGAACTCCTAAGATATTTTCATCTTTAATAGCAAGCAGCATTCTCCAAAATTCTTCAAGCACAATAGTTGATAACATACTATCCATCTCAGCTTGGTCTCTAAATCTCATATCCTCTTCTGTAAAAATGTTCAACAGTACCACATGAAAATCAATAATCTATTCAATAATTATCTCATAGATTCCCCCACACTTGGAGGTTTGAAAAAACCTCGAAAAAGAATAAAACTCACTAGAAAACTCCTCAGTATTTCCTAAAATAGCTCACAACTCATACAACTCAAAATAATTCCAAGTGAATGAATCAAATTAAGCTTCCAACAGACTTTTCCCTATTTCCACAAAAGACTCAAATGATGTGAACCATTCATGTTCTGGTTGGAAGTCATTACACACAACATCAAACTGGGCAGGTAAAACAGTTTCAAGGAAATACACTTTTTCATAGTGGAAATCATCAAGTTTTTCAGTGGGACTCAAACTAGAAAATTCTACAGCTACAAGAACTTTTAGATAGTCAAATTCAAAAAGGATACTTTCATAAATAGATTCAAAAGGTTGAGGAGAACGTTGTGACTCACACTCCAAATTGGGTTCCAGGGAAAGAATATACCCATCTATAGGAGGGAGTGGGGAAGGAGTAGTAGCCCGAATACAACTTTCAACGGGCTAGGGAATCCTAATATTTATGACCTCAAGAGGGAAAGAACCATACTCAGCTCGAACCTAAATTTTAAAACATTAATTCAAAACAACATCTATCAAATCACAACTATCCTCATATTGAGTCTTTTCAAACAAAAAAATATCCTCCACAACATCAATAGCTTGAAGGGTGAATTTCCCCTTGGATACATCAATGATGACACAGGTAGTAAGGAAAGGTCTTCCTAGGATGATTAAGACCTTTTAATCACATTCCATGTCAATGATTAGGAATTTTGTGGGTAGTGTGAGTTTTCCTACACTCACTAATAGGTCATCCATGCTCCCATAAGGGTGTTTAAGTGAAATATCAGAAGAGAAACAGAAGTTGGTTTCATGCCGCTAATACCAAGATTATTAAACAAAAATTAAGGTATAAGATTGATACTCACTCCTAAGTCCCAAAGAAAATTGAGTTCCCACTTTCTCCTATTCGACATTGAATGATAAAGTTTCTAGGGTCCTTTAATTTTGGAGGCAACTTCTTTAATAGAATCTCACTACACTTATCATTGAGATTAATTTTATCCAACTTCTTCCAATGATTTTTGATTTTAGAACCCTTTTGGTGAATAAAACATATGAAGGTATTTTATCCCAAGGATTATAAGAAAGGCATGTTGATTCTGAAGTTTCAAATCATTTTCATGAAACTCGAATAGTCAGGTTCATCACTCTTTTTCACTCTCTCAGGGAAAGGACTGGGAGTGGCATAATGCTTTAGAAATGTTTTATTGTTCACCTTCTCCTAAAATCCAACTTTTTTATTTTCTTCTTTAATCAATTCCCACTTCATTTTCCTTAGTTCCATAGTTTTTTCTGGTATGGGTTCAACATTATGGTCATTTTGGGGAAAACTGTCCTGATCTATAGATTCTGTATTGAGCATATTTTTCTTTCCAGACTCACAGTTTTTCAGTTTGGGCATTTTTAGTTTTCCAAGGGTGTTCCTTTACTTGTTCTTGGGTGTGAAGGCCAAATCTGGTGGACACAACCATGAAATTCTCTATTGGATTAGGAATTGAAGTGTTGGGCAGATTTCACTTTTTATTACCACATTGATCTCTAGCCATTTGACCCATTTGAAGTTCTAAATTGTTAATATTAGAATTTGTAACCTTCCTCGGTGAGCTAATCTCACCCAACACTTTCTTCAACAACCCCTTTAACTCCCCTTGAGAATTAGATGACTCAACCTCACATTGATTTGAGATAAATGTTCTGGGATGTGACTGGTAGTTTGGGGTAGTGAGTTGTTTTATGACACCTTGTTCTTTCCAGGACAAGTTTGGGTTTTTTTGTAGCCACCATTAAACTGGTCTGAGAAAGGATCATTTACCCCTTAGTTCCTAACTCTAAAATCTACAAAGAGAGCACACTCATCAGATCGGATAAAGAGATCAATGTTTGGGAAACATCTTTGAGTGTGACCGAACATCCCACAGTGAGAGCTAATAGAAATTGAAAGTAATGTGAAAGTAAATTAAATGTAACAGAAAAAGTAACAACACAGTAACAAGCATAAATTGACAGAACTGATTTTTTTAAAAACAGTTTTCAAAAATTTTAAATATTTTAATATTTTTTTACTCTTTTTTATGTGAATTTTTTTAAGTTTTTTTAAGAGAAAGATGGTTGCTCGAAGCCTTCCCTGACAACGGTTCCAAAAACTTGACACAATCTTCATTGAATACATTGTCTAAGTTTAATTATTTATAACTCCTACTTACTATATTGTATAGTGGAAAGTAGGGTCGAACCCAAGAGAAGACTATTTATTAGATGAGTGACCAAATATTCCTAAACAATCCTGTTGTTGTCAGTAGTGGGTGAAACTATTTTTCTTAATTTTTATATTATATTTTTTGTATTTTTATTTGAAGAAGAAATGAGATAGTATATTTTTTTATAAAAGAAAAATCTGAAAACTGAATTGGTATTGAGCGGTAAAAAATGACAGCGAACAGGGAATGAGAATTGGAACTGAGAAGATTCTAATCAAGAACTGGCCCAGGGAATCTAACTCTATTGGTTTAAAAGAAAACAACTTCACTTGATTACAATTGAGTTCACAACCTCAAAATTTAATAGATTAGTCTCCCTCACCATGAGATTAATCGAGCAGTTAAGTGATTCTTAGAAGTTATCCACAACTAGATTCACCTAAAAGCTAATGAAATTACGTAGAAACTGATGGAGAAAATTTTCCAATTAAATCCATAAGTAATGAAATTAAATTCTATAGAAATGAATCCAAGATCATTATCACTAAAAGATAATAGAGTTTTGAAGTTATGTTCTTGAGGTGCAAAAAATATTTACATTTCAAGAATCAAATTCAAATTCTCTAGTTGAATATGGTACTTGTTTAAAATAATCAGTTGAAGAGGGATAAAACAAATTCCAATTGAAATTAAATCCCCTGAATAGAATGTTTTTTCGCATACGATCATATTTGTTAAAAAAATTGAAAGCTTCTCAATTACAGAGTGAAAAGAAATTGAAACAAATAAATAGAAATCCCCCTCTCATTTATGAACTGCTCATGTGCTGCTCTATTCCTACTTCACGAGATCTGCTCTTCCCGTCTCTGCCCTCCATGTCTCGTGAGAATGAGAAGTGTTCAATGAATGGTCGAATGTATGATCCCACTCCTCCTTGTCGCTGCTACCTTCTTTAAGTCATCTGTCATCTGTTGCTGGTCACCACATGCACTCATCGACTGAGGTAAGTTCTTCACTACATCACTGCACCAAGGTTTTTTTCACTGAGACACATCCAACATTAATTGATCCCTTGTAACTGAATTCTCAGTGGTTGAAATCATGAATCTGGACAAGATCATGTATCTGATTGTATCTGTAAATGAATGCAAAGCCAAAAACAATCAAAGTTAAAACACTTTTAATATAAGTAAATTAATTAATAAGTCATATATAAAAAATTAATAACAGAATTATTATTGAAATCGTTAAATTATTAATAGTTATTTATTATTAATTTAGTTGTTATGTTTAAATTAATTAATATTATTATTTTATTTAATTATTAACTATCATTAAATAATAAATATTTTATTAACATTATTAAAGTTAATATTTTAATAATTTTAATAAAACAAATTATTATTATTATTATTATTTTAAGATTAAAAGTTATTATTTTATTAAGTAAATTTATTTTATTAAATATTATTATTATTGCAATTATTTAGATTAATTTATTAAAGTTATTAATTTATTTATAATTAAATTATTTTAGTTAAACAATTCATTTTATTTTTAAATTATAATTATTTTTAATATTATAGTTTTATTATTTATTTATATATAATATTAGTTTTTTTTATTATATTTAATATTTTTTTAATGTTTATTATTATTATTATTATTATTATTAATTTTATTATTATTATTATTATTATTATTATTATTATTATTATTATTATTATTATTATTATTATTTTAATAATCTCCCCCTACCCATCTTTTCCGGGGCGCATAGGGGGTGTTCTGGTTTATCCCAAAATCGGCGGTGGCACCTTGTTCTCCACAGCGGCGGCACGGTGCAGGGCTTCTCCTCCTGTATTGCCGCCTCCTCCCCAAGATATGCTCTAAGCTTCACCAGCAGCGGCTACCGGCAATGGATTCCCGTTCAGCAGCTCGGATCCTCTGCAAGCGGCAACGACACCTCCTGATCTCCAAGAGGCGGCTACCGGTACAACTCGACGGCACCCGCTACTCATGGCGGTGAAGGCTGATATCGGCGGCACACGACTCAGATCTGGATGGAAGTAAGGGGTTCAGCGATTGCTTCAGTCCTCATATCAAACATAACCGGAGTCTGGCCGCCGCGGATGAGGAAATCAGATCTGATATTCAGTGGCCAGTTGTTCGATTATGTTTGCTGTTGTGTATTTTTTAACTGCTAGTTAGTTCTTGTCTACTTGTGTAAATATTCTGCTGTAGTTGTGGTTTGATTTTCATAAATCCCCTTCCACTGCATGATTCCTGATGCATGGATCAATTTGTGGTGGTGACGACGAGACAAGTGAAGCGAAGGTAGAAGGCTTCGGTGAGTCCGCTGACCATTGCACTGTCAGTGAGTTTGCGGATGATGGTGGGTGACAAGTATCGGTGAGCGGCGGAGTCGGGTGTGTCGATGTGCGGAGGCGTCCGTAGGTTGTAATCTTGCGCTTCCTCGCCAACTAAACTAGAGGAGAATGTAGGGAATTGGTTGTTGGGAAAGATGGAAAATCGAAGAATGCGCAGCGGAAATTAAATCTTTCCCTCCAAATAGAATTGGATGCGCATCGACAAAATTAAATGTGCAGAAAAAATAATGATGACACCAGAAATTTTTACGTGGAAAACCCCAAAGGGCAAAACCACGGGACCTAGTCCAGAAAGAGAGATCTACTAAAATCAAGAAGTACACGGTAGAGACTCCCCAAAATGGAAGGGATCTCAAAAGTAATACTCAAGAATAAAAGTGTTGATCAAAAGGTGGAGAGTAAGAAAGATGATCGTCAAAGAAAGACGATCACCAAATGGGATTTGCTCTCGGTGTTATTGTTGCCGGTGAAGTTGAAATGTCTTGCCTCTGCCTCCTTATATAGGAAAAGAATCAACCTCAAAATATTGTCGCCGCGTCAAAAGAGTGTCAGCGCGTGAATTAATTCACGCGGTCTTGGCCCACATTAAAACACCACATTAAAATAGATACCGCGTGGGGCACCATTTGAGGAGGCGTTACCCGGTGCGCTAACCAGGAAGGCGCCCAACAATCCCTCACTCCGACTCAAGTGGGGATCACCGCCAACCCTGCAATCTGTCAGCAAGTCTCAAATTTTCCTCTGGGTAAACTCTTGGTCAACATGTCTAACCCATTGTCATCAGTGTTGATCTTCTCAAGCTCTAACTGTCTCGAATCAAGGACGTTGCGAATCCAATGATATCGAACATCGATATGTTTCGACCTGCCATGAAAAGTAAAATTCTTTCCCAAAAAAATAGCACTATGACTATCACAAAATAAAACATACCTGTCCTGATTTAAATTGAGCTCTCGAATAAACGTTTTCATCCACAACAATTCTTTCCACGCCTCAGTAGCTGCAATAAATTCTGACTCTGTGGTAGATAAAGCAACACATCTCTGCAATCTAGACTGCCAAGATACAGCCCCCCTACAAAAGTAATCAAATAGCCTGAAGTAGACTTCCTCGAATCGATATCTCCTGCCATGTCTGAATCTGTAAAGCCACAAAGCATAGGTTCCCCTTTGCCAAAACACAATCTCAGATCAGAAGTACCACGAAGATAACGAAAAATGTACTTCACTGCTCTCCAATGCTCTCTACCTAGATTTGATAGAAAACGACTGACCACACCAACTGTATGAGCTATATCAAGTCTAGTACATATCATTGCATACATCAAACAGCCAACAACAGATGAATAAGGTATGTGCTACATCTCCTCTCTCTCTTCATCAGTAGAAGGTAATTGACTGGTACTGAGCTTAAAATGTAAAGCAAGAGGTGTACTAACCACTTTCGCTCTATCCATAGAAAATCTATGAAGAACCTTATCAATGTATCTCTGCTGAGATAACCAAAACTTCTTGGATTTCCTGTCACGGGAGATCGTCATGCCAAGAATCTGTCGTGCTGGCCCCAAGTCTTTCATCGCAAAAGACTGAAAAAGATCCTTCTTCAATCTGTCAATTCTAGAAGTATCATGGCCAACAATGAGCATATCATCAACATAAAGGAATGGTATAATAAAATCATCATTAGTAAATCTCTGAACAAAAACACAATGATCAGAAGATGTCTTCCTGAAACCCTGATGAGAAATGACAAATTCAAACTTCTTATACTACTGCCTCGGAGCTTTCTTCAAACCATACAAGCTCTTCTTCAACTTGCAAAAATTATTTTCTTTACCTGTTTCAACAAAACCCTCTGGTTTCTCCATATAAATCTCCTCCTCTAAATCTCCATGGAGGAAAGCTATCTTCACATCCATCTGCTCAATCTGAAGATCTAAACTGGCAGCCAAACCAAGAACAACCCGAATGGAAGACATTTTGCGATAGGTGATAAAATCTCATCAAAATCAATACCTTTCTTCTGACGGAAGCCTTTGACAACTAACCTTTCCTTGTATCATGGAACAGAATTGGATTCTTCATTCTTAATCCGATAAATCCACCAATTTTGCAAAGCTCTCTTCCCTGTCGGTAACTTCACCAGCTCAAAAGTGTGGTTTTCATGCAATGATGTCATCTCGTCATCCATTGCCGAAACCCATCTGTCCTTCTGTTCACTCTCCATTGCCTCATCAAATGATTCTGGTTCTCCCCCTTCAGTGAGGAGCACATACTCATCAGGTGAATATCGAGTAGAAACAGTGTGATGCTGAGATGACCTCCAGAGTGGAACTGCGGGTTCATTAATAACCCCTGGAACCAGATCAATAAAAAAGGTGCATCGAAAACTTCAACTCCAACCTGTTCACCTTGAACATCATTCTGTACATCAACATGATCATCAGAATCAACAATATGATGTAAATGTGAATCAGAACCTGGCTCAAGACTGAAAAAACCATCAGAAGTTAGAGAAACATCCTTTTCTCCCTTATCAATGTCTGCAATAGTCTAATCCTCCTTAAACACTGCATCACAACTTCTGAAAGTTTCTTCAAAACAGGATCATAGAACCTATACCCAAACTCATCGTGTCCATAGCCAATAAAAATACACTGGCGTGTCTTACCATCTAGCTTGGATCTCTCACCTCTAGGCTCATGAACAAAAGCCTTGCAACCAAAAATATGCAAGTGATCGTACCAGATCTCTTTGCCATACCAAAATTTGTCTGGAGTGTCTGTTTGCAAAGCAATCGCAGGTGATAAATTGATAATATAAGCAACAGTAATTAAAGCCTCACCCCAAAAATGTCCAGGCAACTTTACTTCTGAAAGCAAGCAACAAACGCTTTCCAGCAATGTTTTGTTCATCCGCTCAGCTACACCATTCAGCTGAGGTGTCTTGGGCGGCGTCTTCTGATGCCGAATACCTTCCTGCCTGCAATACTGATCAAACAGATCACAATACTCTCCCCCATTGTCAGTGCGAATACATTTCAATTTCTTTCTTGATTCCCTCTCAGCAGAAACATTAAATTTCATAAAAATATTAAGCACCTGACTTTTGGATTTCAAGACATAAACCCAAAGATTTCGTGAGCAGTCATCAATAAATGTCACAAAATAAAGACCTCCACTAAAGGTCTTCGATTTCAGAGGACCAAAAACGTCAGAATGTACTAACTCAAGTACCTGTGACTTCATATGTGGAGGATGACTGTTGAAACTCACTCTGCTCTGTTTCACAGCCATGCAATGATCACATGTGTCCAATTTGACACTCTTCAAATCTGGAAGAATATTTCTCTTGGCCAAACAACCAAGGCCTTTCTCACTGATGTGACTGAGCCTCTTATGCCACAACTTGGATGAAACACTACACTCAACAACACAAGAAGTATCACAAGAAATAGAAGCTCTAGTCCAGTACAAACCTGATTGCTTCTTCCCTCGATCCACAATCAAAGAGACCTTGGAAAGATTCCATTGGCAATCACCAAAAGTGCTGATAAACCATTCATCATCAAGAACACTGGTAGAGATAATATTCAAATGAACCTCGGGTGCATGTCATACAATCTTCAAAATCAGCTTACTTCTTGTACTGGTCTTTAAACTAACAGTCCCGATGCCTACAACGTTAGCATGACCATCATTGCCTATCTTCAAAATTCCAAAATTACCTGGGTTGTAAGATGTAAAGAACTCCTTCTTCGATGTCACGTGAAAACAGGCACCACTGTCAACAACCCAGCAAGAATCATCAGATGCAATGTTAATGGAATCATAAACAATAACAAGATCACCCCCTATAGCGGCGGTAACATGATCCTCTCCATCGCCATTTTTCTTCTGTGGATTTTCCTTCAATATGTTCTCTCTTTTCAGTTGATAACAAAACTTTTTAACATGCCCCTTCTTACCACAATTATGACATTCAAAATCTCTCTGCTTCGGTCTGGATTTGCTTCTGCCTCTACTCTTATCTCGACTGCTCTGCCCCCGGTCCTGGATTTTCCCCCTGTTCTCTGCGACCAAAATCTCAGAAGAATATTTCTCCTGAGTGCATCTCCCGACCTCTTCATTTAAAATAGAAGACTTCACAAAACTAAATGTCACAGCACGATTAGGAGCAGAACCGGTTAGAGTAACACGTAAATTCTCCCATGAATCGGGTAAAGTGTTAAGCAACAAAAGAGCTAAAACATCATCTTCAAAATTGATACACATGCAAGACAACTGATCAAAACATCCTTGATAATAAATTAAATAATCATAAATAGGCGTACCTTCTCTGTACCTCAAGTTCATCATTTTCATGAGAAGAAACAATTTATTGTTTCCCGTCTTTGAAGCATAGGTCGTCTCAAGCTTCTCCCACAAAGTTCTGGTGTGAGAGATGTTGACAATGTGCCTCATCACATTGTCTTCAACCCATAGGAGAATGAAGCCGCAAACCATCTCATGCTCGAACTCCCATTATTTGTCTGACATCCTCTATGGATTCTGGGTACTAAACACTGGAAGATGCATTCGCTTGACAAAAAGAAGATCCTTCATTTTAAGTCGCCACATATAGTAGTTGGTACCATTTAACAAAATCATCCGACCGTAGTTGGCCTCCATAATAAATATGAAAAAAATAACCAAACCATCTGATACCAGATGTTGGGAAAGATGGGAAAAGCGACGAATGCATAACAGAAATTAAATCTTTCCCCCAAATAGAAGTGGATGCGCAGTGAAAAAATTAAATGTGCAGAAAAAATAATGATGAAACTGGAAATTTTTACGTGGAAAACCTGAAAGGGAAAAACCACGGGACCTAGTCCAGAAAGAGGGATCCACTAAAATCAAGAAGTACACGGTAGAGACTCCTCAAAATGGAAGGGATCTCAAAAGTAATACTCAATAATAAAAGTGTTGATCAAAAGGTGGGGAGGGAGGTTGAAAATCCATCGGTAGGTTGTATGTGGTATCTACAGGGGTATCAATATCTCAAGACATGGGTGACTCACGCGTCAGTGAGTCATGAGGGGGAATGGTTGGGTCTGTTGGTAGGAATTTTTTTTAACATATTAAATTAAGTAAGACACTTATGAAATAAGAAATAGAAAATAAAAACTTAATTCAAATAAGGAAACCTAAATTAATAATTAAAACAATTAATTAATTAATAATTTTATAATACAAAACTAAAATTTAAACTGACTAACTAACTTAAACTATTAAGCAGAGTGATTAACTAAATTGATACTTGATTTTAAAATTGATTTAAAACAATAAAATAAAATTATTTAAAAGTTAAATTGATAATTGAGATAAAATAATATTCATAAAATTAAATTAATAGACTAAAAATTATATAAAAGTTCAAGTAAATTAAAATAAGAAAAATTGATTAATTGATTAATCAATAAAAATGATCAAATCAAAAATTATTCAACAAAGAAGAATATAAACATAAAAAGTATAATTAGATAATTTAAAGAAAATGAAATCAAAACAAGTAGAATTAAATATTTTATGGGTTATTAATACAAAATTAATTATAAAAACTTATTAATTAATTAATTTAGTGACTAAATTAAAAAAGTGAATTTATTAGCTAAAAAGTGAAAAAATAAATAATTAAATGAATAAAAATTGAATAAAAATATGTGGAAATATATGTAAAATTAAATCTATATCAGTGACATAAAACAAAGGGAATTAGAAGGGAGGAGGCGAGAGGTACTCACAGTCGCTGAAAGGCATGTGACGCACCCAGTGCACCCGCAGCGCTGTCCCACGAGACCCTGGGACAAGCCACCCAATGTCACACCAGCATCTTCCAATAGAAACTCAGATTACATGAGGTCCCTTGGACAAGTTAACATGATATAAAGAAAGTCCTTTGGCACACCTGCATGTCTGCAACAAAGGAAGAGACTCGTGATTGCTGAAAATTAGGTGACACACTAGAAGCAGTTCCTAGTGGAGACTCGCAAAACCACTTGGCGCCAGAGCCCCTTCACCGACTCTAGCCTGGGGTCACACCATATATGATGCAAATACCAACAAGTATTCAGGGTTGAGAGGCTTGTCAATTCCTCACCCCCAACATGAAGAAATTATTGGATTCTTGATGACTACCATGAACATCAAATCCTTTATGCCTCGACTCGGCTCCCGACTTTGACGAACTTCTTGCAGCCACCACAAATCACACGACCGAATAACTTCTTGTCAGGTAATACACTGGTAGGCAGCTGGAGTAGTCATGCATTAGTCATAAGGTACTTCACGTGATCACCCATAGATCACATGAAGGGCCTCTAGTAGGTTATCTGATGAAAATTCCGCAAGTGTACTAGATCACGTGAGACTCAAGACAAACTAAACATGAACAAAACTAAGGCACTCACAATACAAGGGTTAGAATCAAGATCAAAGTCAGGAGGCTTAGGAGAATGATATACTCGTTGTCCCTCATTCGCTTTTCATGTTTCATATGAAGACATGTGACAACACCTAGACATGTTGCCTAGGTCTCACGAAAATCCTACAACATGTGGTCCGAAACACGTGAAGTCCTTCAGACATTTCAGGGCACACCATACAGTGATCCAGAAGACGCCACTTTGATCTTGTGAACCCCTGGGTCCATCACCCAGGACTCATTAAGTCCCTCGTACACATTTCCTGACTCATCTATAACGACATACGCTCATGTCAGTCGAGTTTGATGAAAACACCTGGACATGGAAAATAAACTCTCGTAATGCCCTACAGGCAAGTCATCTGAGGCTCACAAAACCCTATAGATATGTCAGCCAGAACTCACAAAGTCTTCCAGGGATGTCAACCAAGACATGTGAAACCCCTTGGATAGTGCCATCCTAACTCTCTCGACACCCCTTATATGTGTTATGCTAGGCCATGCGATGGCTCCTAGGACATACCAACTGGGTCATGGGACACCCTCCATACAAGAAGGTCAACTCAACAGAGAAACCCCAGTGTATGAGCCCCAAAACCATATGAACTACAATGACTATAATTCCTGTGATAATCGGGATATGTAGAACACCTTCCCAAGGCCCGAGATCTATGCCAAACATCTTTAGGGACAATCCCAATATACATGTCTAATATCCATACACTGTGAGGCTAACCATCCCACCCCCCTTGTTTCAGACACCAAGAATAGATCACATGGGATTAGGGGGATGCAACAGAAACCTCATTAGGAATTATAAATCTCAAGGGTATAAATAGGCCTCAATGTGTAAGCCCTGATATGAAGGGAACTATAAAGACTTTAATTCCTGCCTTACTCATGATATGCAAGACGCTTTCCCAAAGACTGAGATTTTTACCAAACACCCCAAGGACTATGTAGCGACCCAAAGCCTTACGTACATAGACATTACATTACTTTTTTGGAATACTTATTACATAACAAAAGCAGAAGCCCAAAGACCATATTAGTTTAGTGTCTTTGGAGACTCGGAACGTAATCTTCTAATCATGGTGAAAGATCTTCAACATCTCCCATAAAGATCTTCCCCTTTTGTTTTCTTACCTAAAACCTTTCTTTAACTCCTGTGGAAAAGAAAAACATATAAAGGGTGAGCTCAAAAGCTCAGTAAGGGTAAACATGTAGAATATAAAATAATCCATAAACATTTGAACGTAAATAAAACATGAACATAAAACAGCAAAATCATGAGTAATGACATAACTCTTGGCAATACATAAGGCATAGATCATAAAGTAATAATAATCATGATAAAATAGCATGGGAATAAAACATAGAATTGTGGAAAACCATTAAGCACATGATATTATTTTTAAAGTAGCCAATGCATTGCTTCCAAGACCATCATAGTGGACAAATTCCATTACTGAACCGGGTTTACTTGCCGTTCCAGCCCTGTATTACTGAACCAGATTTAATTGTTGTTTCAGCCATGTCTATCTCATGAGATATAAATATTTACCCAATTCATTGAAGGGAGATATACGTCCCACCCATCTCATAATAAAATCATTTTTACATGTGAAACAAAATAAACATAAATCATTCATCATAACCCAAAGAATAAAATGGTTTTCATACACATCATCTCATCATAACATAATACATATAAAACAAATGGATATCATTTAATCATAAGAAAAATTAAACCATGTACATAATAGAGTCATTATACTTGAAACATAAACATATTAAATAATTTCATCTTAGATGGAAAATAGTTTTGATAAAACACTTGAAATGAATTCTTGAGGAAAATATCCTTTCTTCTTCAAAATAATTTTCTTTTCTCAAAATGCCATGAAATTTAAAAATAAAAGGACTTTGTTTAAAATATTCATGAAATATTGTTGAGGAACATTCATGAAAATAAGGCGTTATGAGATCGTAAAAATCCATTCATGCTGTACAAGTTAAAAAACATTCTTCTTTTACTTTTGCTGGAATAGTCAAAAAGTACCTCGTATAGTAAACAAAAGAAAGATTCCTTCCATACCATGTGGTAAAAGTCAACAAAGGGTAAACATGAATTTAAACATACATGAAATTTTTTTTAGAAAACATGGACATGTATGATAAAAATAACCCTAGAAAATACTAACGAATAAACAATCTCGGAAAAGAACAAGATTGGAATAATTATCCCTTACCTTAGGTCCAATTTCTTCCGTATGTGTCTGAAACTCTTGTATAGTGGGTTTAAAAATATTATTAACTTGTAAAATAACTATAATAATATTTATGATATCATATATGATTCACATAGGTCTTTATATTACTAGTTCATTTGTCAATTCTATGTTAAAGCAACGTTTTGGGTAATATTCATTTCATTTATCGTACGTGTTTGGACTTGTTGTTCTTGATATTATTATTTCTTATATCATTATTTACTTACTTCAAGAATGTAAAACATGATTTATATATCATATATATTCAGTATATATATATAATAGATATATAAATGAAATGAAACACACCGTTCATGGAGACGGTAGGCCGTACGTACGGATGAACGCTGTTTTCCTTTCCTCATTGACTTGAATGGAAGTAAGTAGATGACAGATATATATATATATATATATATATAAATTAGAATTATTATGTCATATATCTCATTATTATTCATTATATATACTTTATAATCATTCTTGAATGGTTAACATGGAGAATGAATCTCATCGCGTCATGGAGACGGTAATCCATACGTACACACAAGCAATGATATCATTCCCATATTTATTGAATGGTATTGGAGTGGATTATAGAATATATAAAAATTAGTATCATGTTATAATAATCATATATAGTTATTCTTTACACCATTATACCCATCCAAGTAAGGTGGTGGTGGAAAACAGATTACACCACGGTGTGAAGACGATATTCCATACATACGCACGCGCAATGATTTAATTTTCCGTATGATGGATAGATATTGAAATAGGGTTGTTTAATATTTATAATAAAATATCAGTATATTAGTGATACTGATGTTATTAATTTATAATTATACAACTAAAGAAGAGGAAGTAGAAGAAGAAATAAATTTGAAAGAATTCGTAAAGGATATTACCTCTTCTTCATCGCGCCTCTTCTAAACCTCCTCTTCGGGCACTAAAGTTGGTCTTTAAAGAAGACCAGGATCTCTATTATGTTTCTAGGGAAGTGGATAAGAGAAATGGATAGGGTTTTTTCTGAGCTTTAATTCTATAAATGTTGTGAAGATGAGAGGGAGGAGGTGCCCTTTTATAAGAGAGGAGAGGGGCACCTTTGGAAACCTCAAAAATATTAATTTATAATAAACTCAAACCCCACTTAAAAACTTCCAAAATGACTCAAATTATAATATGAGATGAGATAGGGTTGTAATATCATCAACCAATAAAATTTAGACATGTTTTTATTTTATTTTAAACCTTATCATTTTGATTTATCCTTATTTAATCTATTTAATTTTATTTTTGGTAATAAGATTCTAAATTTTAAATTGTTATAAATACTTAATTATGTGTGGTGAATTGTCCATAATTAGATACATTATGAAATATTAGACCATATAATTTTCAATTTGTAATTTTTAAATATTTTTGTGATTTTTAAACAATTTAAAAAAAGGTTATTTTTATAAAATTCCAATAATGTCAATTTTGACACTATTCAATTATTTGAATTTAAATAAAATACACAAGGAAGATATGTTCGAACCAAAATATTTAATAGATTTGTAACTTATCATATTTATCTTTAAAATTCATGGAGAACATTAATTAGTGTATATAATATTTATTTTAATATTTTTAAAACCATTTATTTGATATTTATATCAATAAAATAATTTCTACATCACTATTGTGTCATCATTAATGATAATTATTTAATCTCTAAAAATTTAAAATAAATTCACATGATGTATATAATTTTATTATATTTCTGTAGACTATTTATTTTTTAATTTTTATGAATTTTATCACTAAATTAAAATTATTACACTTATAAGAGAGTGACATGTTGTCGCTTTCTTTGGTTTTAATAATAATTACTTCATTTTCATGGTCAAAGGTCCATGAAATGAATCTATTCAGACCCTTAGGTGATATGGGTCTACTTTTATTTATCCAATATAATTTTTTCATGTGTTAGGGTAATTTTACAATCTTATTTTTACCCTTAATTACCCGATTTACCTTTAACAGTAGTAAATAAAAATTACCATAGTTACTATTCATAATATCAAAAAAAAAAAATAAAAGTAACCTATTAAAATAATTTGGATCCACTGAATCAAAATATGGAATCTATTTTTAAAAATTCGAAACACATAAGTTGCAGTAGTTAATTTAAAATTAATCCCATTGTCGAAAAAAATGGATTTTTGTTTAAAACATTACAAAAGATTGAAATGATTTTACCTATGAATTCAACATAAAATTAATGCTAATGATATAAATTATGTAAAATGTTAAAAATATATTCTCTTTATACTTAAAACATTCAATAATATCTCTTAACTAGATAAATTATTTTGATGAAAAATTTGTTTTCAATTAAAATATATCGTATTTTTACTATTCATCAAAATATGAAAGTTAACAGAAAAATATTAAAAAATTATCCAATGTAAATTTTTATATCCTTATTTTAATGAATATGTTTATTTTTTCAAATTGAACTTATAAACTTTTCAAAAACTAGATTTAAAGTGGGTGTGCCATCAAAAGGCGACAAAAATGCATTTTTTGAAAAATACTTATTTTACCAGAAAAATTTATTTTGTTCTCATACCATATTCTAGAATATGTGTAAGATGAATGATAATGTTATATAATTCAAAATTTGGTAAATAATATTCATATTGGCTATTTCATAATATTATTATAACAGTATATCGTTGTTTAGTGAAACTCGGTATTGCGTACAACACATG
Organism: Viscum album; assembly: GCA_963277665.1. Taxonomy (NCBI): domain Eukaryota; kingdom Viridiplantae; phylum Streptophyta; class Magnoliopsida; order Santalales; family Viscaceae; genus Viscum; species Viscum album. The sequence continues at coordinate 1,832,098,976 of OY728165.1, forward strand.
CTATCGAGGAAGGTCGCTCTTGCGTGTAATGCAAGGCAAGTCCGGGTTGTATGTAGTGAAAGATTCCATTGGTGTTTCATATAACATAATCAAACCATATTTAATTTTATAATTTAACAAAATCTATACTCAATGTTGCGTAGAATGAATTTTATTTGAAGGAACTTGAAATTGTATGCAACACAAGCCAAGAATAGGGTTGCGTATACTACAAGATAATACGGTGTCGCGTATAGCACAAGATAATATTGGTGAAGTGTAAAAAAAAAGACATAAAATAAATTAAAAAGAATATTTCTCATAAAATCTCAGGGTGTTACATTCTATCCCCCTTAAAATGAATTTCTCCCTCGAAATTTGTCAGGGTTATAAATTGTTTACTACTTGAAAGTTTCTTTCATAGAAACCCACATAAAAAAAAGATTACTAAAACATAATTTTAAAAAGTAAAGTAAAAAACGTAACGGTTACCTAGATTAACTCATCACTTGGTTCCCACATAGGGAAACATAGGTGAAAACATGGATATGGAAGATAAATCTAACCATCAACTTCTGATGAAGAGTGATAGAGGACATGGCTATGAAAAAGAAAACAATCACAAAGCCATAAATTTATGATGATCTAAGGGTCCATATGAGTCATCGGATATGAGGGTACTAGGACAACATTTTTGGTTTTCAAGATCATTTACCTAATGTTGAAGAATTTTTTGAATAAAAAGGAATACTTACTTGATTTTGGTACAATCTCACCATTATTTGTGCCTTGAACAATTTCCACTTCATCTCTTAATGAAACGAAGTTGAATTTGTCATTATTGAAGGGTGAGAAGATTATGCTATAGAATGATAGGTCATTCCATATGTCTGAAACATAAGGTTAACAAAAGTTATTAAATATACATAAGTCCATCTTTGGTGAGATTAATCATATATGGTTCCAAAAATGGTTTTATACTTCCTCTATCATACCTATTATTAAAATAAAACTAGTTTCTACTAACTAGGAACTTCCTGTAGGCCAGTGTTAGGTGATAAAGGCCTGTCGCACTTCGGTTGTGGGTTCGATTCCCGCAACCTTGTTCGACGCGATGGGTTGTCGTCCGTTCTGCAGGTTGTCCTTTTTCTAAAACTACACTATTATAACATTCCAGAAATAATATCGAAAAAAGGTTCTATCATTAAACAATACTATCTGATGTCCAACATAATCCATTCCAATTTTTAGGCTTATCCAAAATACATCTGTCCAATCTCATAGTATAAAGAAAATGATTACTGTAAAGGTCACATAACAAACATGTGAATACCATCATTTATCCCCTATATATCATAAGATATATCTTGTTGATTGAATTCCAAACATATGAATACCTTAATCATTTATTCAATTGAAACATAAATTACCATAGAACATTAGTGAAAACATGAATTCTGTCGAAAGTTAACTCTTTCCACATACCAAAATACCAAAATTTCTATATACTCAAACCATGATATCACCTTTTCCTTAATACGAGTCATGAGCTCCTTAATACTATCAAACAACTTATTATCTCCTTATACATTCATTATGTTCATATCATCTTCTTTCCAAAAATATCTGAATAACCTTTCATGGTTACCGGTACCATTCAACATATACTTTCAAATACTCATGGAATAACAATAGTGTAAAAATCCTTAGATTTTTCTTCATACATTATTCTTGACAAACATGCAATCATTCCACTACCTTCTTAAACCATTGACCGAGCTTCAGCATTTTATTCCTCAACACTTCTTTCATCTCATATATCATTTGTAGTCTCTTCATCATCATCAACATAAATACTACCCATACGACCATGCTGATTCTCTTCATGAGATTTTCCCAAGGGAATTGGTTTTCATAATTCCTGTACATTCCATAGTTAAAACATATAACCATTGTTGATGTCTTAGCAATACCATTATCCTTTTCCATTGTATTAACTGGAACTTTTCCTTTGCAATTACTGGATTTGTGTCCTTCTTTTCCTCACCCAAATCATCTTCTAGTTTCTTTGAAACATTATCCTTGATGCCTCTTCCCACATGATTTACATGAGGGAAATTGAACTTTCTTTCCTCTATGATCATCATGAAACTCCATCTTTCTCTTATTAGCTGAGTCAGGAATCTTACCAAAGTTGAGATTATTGATCATATTATGAGATTGATAATTTGGAATAATAATTATGTTTCACCTTCCAAATACCATTTCATTTTGTATCTCATGATATCATTCCATTTTCCATCACATTCTCCATTAAAATGAATCTTCCTATTTCCCTCCATTTTCTAAAACCCAAAAAGAATAGTGTGAGAGGAAAAAATCATACTAGGAAAAGAACATAATCAAGGGGGAGTATGTTCAATCTCTAACATCTTATGTTTAATCCTAGGTTATTCATGATCATTATCATAATTCTTGGATTGTAACCTATACTCATACTTAACCTTAGGGACATCCCTAGACATACCTTAGAAATATATCTAGCAATCTCACTAAAGTTTTTGCATCCTAGTTTCTAAAGGTTAAATAAACCTTCGCTCTGATACCAATTGTAGAGACCCAAAGATTTACGTACATAGACATTACATTTTTTTTGTGTAATACTTATTACATAACAAAAACAGAAGCCCAAATACTGTATTAGTTTAGTGTCTTTGGAAACTCAGAACGTAATCTTATAATCATGGTGAATGATCTTCAACATCTCCCATAAAGATCTTACCCTTTTGTTTTCTTACCTGAAACCTTTCTTTAACTCCTAGGGAAAAGAAAAAAATATAAAGGGTGAGCTCAAATGCTCAGTAAGGGTAAACATGGAGAACATAAAATAATATATAAACATTTGAACGTAAAAAAACATGAACCTAAAACATCAAAATCATGAGTAATGACATATCTCTTGGCAGTACATAAGGCATAGATCATAAAGTAACATTAATCATGATAAAATGGAATGGTAATAAAACATGGTATTGTGGAAAACCATTAAGAACATGATATTATTTCCATAGTAGTCAAGGCATTGCTTCCAATACCATCACAGTGGACAATGTCCATTACTGAACCGGGTTTACTTTCCGTTACAGCCTTGTATTACTGAACCAGATTAACTTGCCGTTTCATCCATGTCTATCCCATGAGATATAAATCTTTACCCAATTAATTGGAGGTATATATAGGTCCCACCCATCTCATAATGAAATAATTTTTACGTGTGCCACAAAATAAACATAAATCATTCACCATAACCCATTGAATAAAATGAGTTTCATAAAAATCATCCCATCATTACATAATCTATACAAAAAAATGGATATCATTTCATCATAATAAAAATAAAACCATGTAAATAATATAGACATTATACTTGAAACATAAACATATTTAATAATGTCATCTTAGATGGAAAATAGTTTTGATAAAACACTTGAAATGAATTCTTGAGGAAAATATCCTTTCTTCTTCAAAATAATTTTCTTTTCTCAAAATTCCATGAAATTTTAAAAGAAAAGGATTTTGTTGAAAATAATCATGAAATATTGTTGAGGAATATTCTTGAAAATAAGGCGTTATGAGACCGTAAAAATCCGTTCATGCTATATAAGTTAAAAAAACATTCTTCTTGTACTTTTTCTGGAAAAGTCAAAAAGTTCCTCGTATGGTAAAAAAAAGAAAGATTCCTTCCATACCATGTGGTAAAAGTCAGAAAAGGGTAAAAATGAATTTAAACATAAATGAAAACATTTTTAGAAAACATGGACATGGATGATAAATATAACCCTAGAAAATACTTACGAATAAACAATCTTGGATAAGAACGAGATTGGAATAATTATCCCTTACCTTAGGTCCAATTTCTTCTGTATGTATACGAAACTACTGTATAGTGGGTTTAAACATATTATTAACTTGTAAAAAAAACATAATAATATTTATGATATCATATATGATTTAATTAGGTCTTTATATTACCCGTTCATTTGTCAATTCCATGTTAAAGCAACGTTTTGGGTAATATTCATTTCATTTATCGTACGTGTTTGGACTTGTTGTTATTGATATTATTATTTCTTATATCATGATTTACTTACTTCCAAAATGTAAAACATGATTTATATATCATATATATTCAGTATATATATATATATAATAGATAGATAAATGAAATGAAACACACTATTCATGGAGACGGTAGGCAGTACATACGCATGAACGCTGTTTTCCTTTCTTTATTGACTTGAATGGAAGTAAGTAGATGAAATATATAAATATATATATACATATACATACATAAATCTAGTACAATTATTATGTCATATATCTCATTATTATTCATTATATATACTTTATAATCATTTTTTAATGGTTAACATGGAGAATGAATCTCATCGCGTCGTGGAGATGGTAATCTGTACGTATGCACAAGCGATGATATCATTCCCATATTTATTGAATGGAATTGGAGTTGATTATAGAATATCTCATAATTATTATCATGTTATAATAATCATATATAGTTATTCTTTACACCATTATACCCATCCAAGTAAGGTGGTGGTGGAAAATAGATTACACCACGGCGTGGAGACGATATTCCGTACGTACGCACGCGCAGTGATTTCATTTTCCATAGGATGAAGAGAAGGTGAAATAGGGTTGTTTCAAATTTATAATAACATATCATTATATTAGTTATACTGATGTTATTAAATTATAATGAAACAACTAATGAAGAAAAAGTACAAGAAGAAATAAATTTGAAAGAATCGGTAAAGGATATTACCACTTCTTCGACGCGCCTCTTCTAAACCCCAAAAATATTAATTTATAATAAACTCAAAACCAACTTAAAAACATACAAAATGACTCAAATTAGATGATTATATGATATAGGATTGTAATATCATCATCCAATAAAATTTATACATGTTTTGATTTTATTTTAAACCCTATAATTTTGATTTATCCTTATTTAATCCAATTAATTCTATTTGTGGTAATAAGATTATAACTTTTAAATTGTTATAAATACTTACTTATGTGTTGTTAATTTTCCATAATTAGATAAATTATGAAATTTTTGAACATATAATTTTCAATTTGTAATTTATAAATATTTTTGTGATTTTTAAACAATTTAATAATAGGTTATTTTTATAAAATAATAATAATGTCAATTTTGACACTATTCAATTATTTGAATTTAAATAAAATCCACACAGAAGATATGTTCAAACCAAAATATTTAATAGATTTATAGAATGTCATATTTATCTAGAAAATTAATTTAGAACATTAATTAGTTCATTTAATATTTATTTTAATATTTTTAAAACCATTTATTTGATATTTCTATCAATAAAATAATTTCTACATCACTATTGTGTATTCATTAATGATAAATATTTAATCTGTAAAAATTATAAATAAATTCACATGATGTATGTAATTTTATTATCTTTCTGGATACTATTTATTTTTTAAGTTTTATGAATTTTATCACTAAATTAAAATTATTACACTTATAAGAGAGTGACATGCTGTCACTTTCTTTGGTTTTAATAATAATTACATCATTTTCATGGTCAAAGGTCCATGAAATGAATCTATTCCGACCCTTAGGTGATATGGGTAAACTTTTATTCATCCAATAGAATTTTGGCAAGTCTTAGGGTAATTTTTACAATTTTATTTTTACCCTTAATTACCTGATTTACCTTTAACTGTAGTAAATAAAAATTACTGTAGTTACTGTTCATAATATAAAAAAAATAAAAGAAACATATTAACATAATTTGGGCCCACTTAATATAAATATTGAATCCATTTTTCAAAATTCAAAACACAGAAGTTTCCGTAATTAATTTAAAATTAATCCCGTTGTCGAAAGAATCGGGTTTTTGTTTAAAACATTACAAAAGATTGAAATGATTTTACCTATGAATTCAACGTAAAATTAATGCTAATGAAATAAATTATATTAAATGGTAAAAATATATTCTATTTATACTTTAAAAACATTCAATAATATATTTTAACCATATAAATTATTTTGATGAAAAAGTTGTTTTCAATTAAAATTTAGCGTATTTTTACTATTCATCAAAATATGAAAGTTAACAGAAAAATATTAAAAAATTATCCAAAATAAATTTCTATATACTTATTAAAATGAATAAGTTTATTTTATCAAATTTAACTTATAAACATGTCAAAAACTAGATCTAAAGTGGGTGCACCATCAAAAGGTAGCAAAACTGTATTTTTCGAAAAATACTTATTTTACCCGAAAAAATTATTTTGTTCTCATACCATGTTCTAGAATATGTGTAAGATGAATGATAATGTTATATAATTCAAAATTTGGTTAATACTATTCATAACAGTTAGTTTATAATATTATTATAACAATATATCGTTGTTTAGTGAAACTCGGTATTGCGTACAACACACGCTATCGAGGAAGGTCACTATTGTGTGTAATGCACACCAAGTCAGGGTTGCGTGTAGTAAAATCTTCCATTGGTGTTACGTATAACATAATAAAAACTTATTTCATTTTATAATTGAAAAAAATCTATACTCAATGCTGCGTTGAATGAATTTTATTCGAAAGAACTTGAAATTGTATGCAACACAAGCCAAGAATAGAGTTGTGTATACTACAAGATAATACTGTGTTGTGTATAGTGAAAGATAATCTTAGTGAAGCGTACAACACAAGACATCAAAGAAATTAAAAAGAATATTTCTCATAAAATCTCAGGGTGTTACAGACTATCCCAGTACATTGGTCTCATAAATATATTCCATGAGGCTGATGATTTATCTCCATTGTTTCTCACCCTAAGCATAGATCACATGGGCCTAGGGGGATACAAATGAACTCCACATTAGGCATCATGAACGAATTCCCCTTGTATAAGGGTATATATTTTGGGGCCAATCCCAAGATTCTCAACTAATTATATGGGTGTTGATTCCTGCAATACCTGGGATATGTTTGAAGCCTCATAATGGTTTGATCCCCTCCCTAGAATATGAACCACCTCCTCATATGGTAGTGTATTACAAAGAACTTGGTTACATGATCACAACACGTAAAGTAGATTTTCTCTTCTCATGAAATAGATTAAGAATCGAAAATATGTATAGATCGATCCATTAATGTGGATCCCTATCTTTGTCTAATCATAAAATAAAACGATAAACCATTTTTTCAGGGTAACCGGTCCTGAATTGGGATTAGGAAGAGATCCAAAAACATATATTAAATCTATAAGAGGGTCCTTAAGTAGGAAATAATTCCCCCCAAAGGGTGCGACGAGCTCAACCTCTCATCCCCTCGAACAATGCGAGTCCCCATGAGTCACTAGGCCTGAAAAACTAGATAACCTCTAAACTTTGGAAAGCAAGTCTATACCCAACTTTAGATGGGGGAACCATTGGTAGTTTCTGGGGAATGTGACAATGGTAGATTGACGAACGAAACCATTTCATGCCACGAATTCTTGATGAAAAACATAATGAACCCAATGTAAATATCTGCAATGAAAAAACAATTGGTTGTTACACTTTGGGCCGTTTTATGTTCCCATATATGCAAAAAAATGATAGAACCGTCGTGAATCTCTATGATAATAGAACAATTGGGTTATAATACGCCAGAACACTTTATTTTACCAACCCTATAAAAAAATAAATAAGACCAGCATAACCTTTCAAACGATCCTCTATAACCAGGGTTCTCATTAGTCCATCCTCTTTTTGATAATTCCAAACAATTGGAATGGTAAAATTGATAATAAAATAATAAATGAGTTAACCATGCATATCTATTTTATCATATCATGCCTATGATACTGCACTAATCGGTAACCTTGTTCTTTTTCGTTTTCACAATCGTAGATACTACTTCAATAGACTGATTTCAGATGATGTCAACATCATCCAACATTATTTCTAGAAAAATATCCAAAACTACAACTTCCATAGATCAAAAGAAAATATCACCTACATGGATACTACATTAGAAGATAGAAAATACAGTGGTTCATGAGTACCGCCGAAATGGTACTATCCCGACCATGGAGGCCGCTCGTGAAGTCCTCTAGACACGATAGCCAGTGAGTCTGCATCGACCAGGGAAGGCTTCTGCTTAACCCATGGCTCTCTTTTCCACAACCAATAGATTCATGAGCTTATCCTCGAAGTGAGATAATTACCATGATTCATATCTTAGGAAGGTGAAACGGGAACCTTGGTATGGATCCCTTCAAGAGCCACCCAGGAGGACTCTTGCTAATTGCCATTACCAACACCATCCCCCAGTACCCCTCAGTCACTTGATGAGGGTAGCACCCGACACAAAGTCCCCTATGACTCCCATGTATAAGATGTAAGGATGAATAATCAGAGGATAAAGGTGTTGGATACCCAAGACAGGGCGCATATCCCTGCTCCTGCTGATGATGACTGCCTATATACTCAGGTATGGATCAGCCATCAGGATCAAATTCCTGCTCACTTTGAACAAGTCTGTGTGCATATTCCCATAACAAGCATGGGGGAGGCTCATAACCCTACTCCCATGTATGAATCACATCGGCATAACTCAATAGTTCAAGGAGGATAGAATTCAGAACATATCCCCCCTTCAATAGAATATTTCTAATATTTCATCATAGAAACTGAAAATGAGTAGACTTATATTCCTACACACAATTTTCTAAAATGGAAATTAATTTTTTTAACATCTAAAGAAATCCATCAGCATATTCTTACACTATTGCAGATGAAGGGACAAGTGAATACTCCTATCTCTACAACCAGGATAACACAACACTCAGATCATCATAAACAAGTGGCTATATCGGAGAAAGTGAACACTCTTTCTCCTGATTGGGAGGATTATCGACATATCTTGATGAAGGTGAGGAATTGGATTAGGCTCATACCCCTATTCCAACCAGGTACAACAAGGTGAGAGTGGAACACTCCTTGTGGAAGGGTCACATGCCTTCCAAAAAAGTCTGGAGGCATACTTCAAAGGCCCAGGTTTGGGCATATATCTCTGTTCTAGCTAAGGATGACCAGGTGGGAATGAAATAAGCCTCATGAAATGCTCATATCACTGAAAGTGGATCTGTCTAGAATATTTCAATAGATCATAGAAGTCAATCACACATCCCTGCTCCCACCAACGAATGACTGCATCAACATCATTATAAGGTAACACATGGGAAGGCTCACATTCCTTATCCCATTCTAGAGGTCCGTTGACATACTCTAATGAGGAATACATATTCGGACCAGGATCACATTCTTGATCCAACCAGTGCTAACCATGTGAGAGTGGCACATGCCTCGGGGTAGGATCATATTCCTATCAATAATGATCGGTAGCATATCCCAAAGGCTCAGAATCAGGCTCATCATCCCATTCTAACCGAGGAACACAAAGTGAGTGTGGCACACACCTTAGGACATGCTTATATCCCTATCAATAATGAGATAGCTCATCAGAATATTCTTTTAGCTTCTCTAAAGTAGTCTCATATCCCTACCACATCAGACATTTATATACCAGTTCTAACTACCGTCATACAACATGCACATACCCCTGTACATCTCCAAAAGGAAAGTTGGATTATTCCATACACGATGAAAAAAATGGCCCTTATCCCTAATATTCTCAATTCAAGTGTACTTTAAGTCGTTTGAGACAAATTATCAAAACCACAAGGGTCCATTGGATCTTCCATAAAAGTAGAAGTATAAGGCATTCATTACCATGAATGTACTCATGGTAGTGTGGACATGGATCTAAGGGACCCTACTTTTGACATACACCATGGTTAACCTACCCACAACAATATATCTCATGGACAAGGTGGTCCTCCCCTTTACTAGACACATCCATATGGAGAGTTTTTACAAACTCTCACACCTTCATACAGAGAGTTGCATGAATCATTAGGGTCAACTGTATATGGTTCTCTATCAACATTAAGCAGAACCCTATTCCTGTTAGCAAGCAACCATTAGAGCCACCCTCTATGGTATAACCAGATGGAGGCATTTAATTCTGATGAAGAAGAGTCTAAAATAGACATATGGAGAGAGTTATCGAGAAACAACCTCCTCATCATGTTCTGGCCCCTCTCCACCACTGACTATGAGATCCTAGAAGAGCTAGAGAAGGAGTGCATGCCTTATCTACACCAGAATATGTGTTACACTCATCAGTGACTAATGTATCCACATCTACCTTATCTAGGCTATGATTCTCACCTCCATAAAATCAATAGACTCTAATTTCATCTAGACCTGGCTGATATCACCATGGACCGGGATCTGAAACTAGAAAAAAACTGGACAAATCTGAAACACGCTTGCCACCATTGCATCAAAAATATTCGCTAGCTGATATCTGAAGCCACATCATGCATCTGTATTCGAGGATGGGGACAATAGAGATCATTACACTTTTACACTCCCTTGGAAGTGAATATCCCTACAGATGCAGTATCCTACAATGTTATATCCTTTGGAGAGATCAAGGGTCCCGGAAATGCCCAGTCCAGTTATCTACTAAAAAAAATGAATCTGCACTAACAGTGACTAAACACTACGAATAGAGAGGGAGGATAACCAACATGGCTTCAAACTGGGCCCCTCAAAACAATAAGAAGAAATTTCAACTTCGGAGACCAAAGTTTCAATCACCTAGACAACTTCTCATGACAGATGATCCTCATCATGGGTCGACATCACTCCTGGTTCCTACATGAGCACAATTTCACCAAATCACATGGGATGATATCGTAGCTATAGTATCATCCAATTAGGAGAAGACCCATCCCCTATGTTAGGGGAATATCTACCACCACCTACACCTCTTGGATCATCAATTCCTGAGAGAAATTGGGATGTATCGGCAGCAGCTGCAAGGAAACCCCAACCCACTGGGCTAGCATCATTTATATCCCAATCACCATCCCCAGGTTCACCACCCTTTAGAGGACCTTGGAGACATCACTGGTGATCCTAAAATAACCCTATACCACTGGGTTGGGGGCATTTAGAAATTCATATCCATCCAGGGAGTCGTCGAATCCCCAACCAGAGCCATTGAATCCTTAATAGTTGGACCAATCAATGCCAACTATCGCCCTAAATAACTCCCAACCCATAGGCATGGTGGATTTTTCATCATTTAGACCACCTTATATGGAATTATTCATCTTCGGATTGGGATAAATGAATCAATGGTCAGCATCCCACCTACCGCGAGATGCACCTCTAATGGTTGGGGCCCATTCGACAACCCCATCCAGGAACTCCCTCTTAATCACCATACATTGAATAAAGCAGGAGGAACATGAGTGAGAATGGTTAAGCTCCACTGGGGTCGCAATCCAAAATAGTCCAATAAGGCCAATGGTTCGAATAACGACCCTGATGAAAGATGTGCAGAATCATTATGTTACATCAAAAGAAATGGCACGACCACCATTTCCTGATATTCCTCTTTAAACACCATCACTATCAACATGGAAGATATTGATCATGATGTAAATACAGAGGTTCATGACATGGAGAACATACCTCAGGATTAGGGTTACATGAATTCACCAAATGAGGCTACACATATAAGGAACCAATGACAGCTCCAAAACATGGCAATTCCAAAAATCAAGTTCCCACATCATAGTCAGAATGATGCCAAAGGTAAATCTATATCCACATCGTAATACCCTCCCAGGAGAAGTGAATTTACTTCCACAGAAGACCAATGGTCACAATATGAGAGTGAAATATAAGCTCTTCGACAACTTAATGAGGAGTTACATAGGGAAAATAATCCTATAGTGTATCATCTCCAAGAAGAGAAAAATGTTCTCCCTCCCATGGATAATTCATCACCAAGGGAAACTTCTAAATATAAAAATAGATATGGGTCTAAGAAGCCATCCCACATGCATGAGGAAGTCAAGAATGATCATGACATCCCTCCATTATAGAAATAACCTTTCCTCTGTGATGATAACTGTTTAGTCCTGGGATGAATTGAAAGTATGTAGCAGATAAAAGTGGGGCCACCTCATCAACCCCTACCAACTCCCCATAGATGGGAGATGGTCTATGAAAAAGTGCTTGTAGAGATCCATAATTCCATTGAGTCCCTAGATACTTTAATATAATCCATGTAAGTGTGGCACACACCTGTGAAACCTGAAAGGAAACCATTTCCTGAGTGGGTCGATGATACCCCAACTTCTCCCAACCTTATAAATCCTACATTCTACAACTTTGACCATGTGGGTGACCCCAAATTCCATATCACACACTTTGTGTCTTTATGGGGGCTGATGATGGGCCCTAAAGATTAATAGGAGGAAAAAAAACTGAGGTGTTTCATACAGACTCTGGTAGGGCCAACCTTCGTTTTGTATAGCTGTCTGCTAGCAGGATCTATGTCAGGATGGGAAGACCTCTGTTGTCAGTTCCTTTACCAATTCAGTTCTATACTGAGGAAGGCAATGATTATTGACATGAAAAACTGCAAACAATGAAAAAAATGAGAGATTTTTTGATTTCATAGCAAGGTGTAAGGGTTTGAGATACTCAATCAGTATCCCTCTCTTGTAAGAGCAGTTACTAGAACTCTGTGACAAAAAACATAGAGATGAGTTGAAAACACCCCTAATTCCAATGAAATATCCAGGTGGATTTTGTAAATTTGTAGAAACATTGCAATTACATAAGGAGGCTACTCAGTAGACCCGATCCAAAGCTCAAATCATGCCCATGACATAGGGAAAAAGGTTATCTAGAATAAAATATATATTTGTCACTATCAAACCAGTAGAAGCCCCTATCTGAATTCCCAAGAAGGCCCTGAACTTCCCAATACCTCATATCGAGTGGTGAAAACCATAGAATCACCCTCATCCAGAAGTGCAGAGAAATCATGGTCATCCAGGATTTGAGGAATGGACTAATAAGGTGTAATCCTTATGGAATGAAGATGACCCTAATTTTTTATTGGAAGACTTGAACAATAACCTGCTCAAACTTCCTCAACCCAGGAATCCTGATGAAGTAAACTTCACTAATAGACCCGATTAATTTCCTTTCCCCAGAAGGATGGATTATAATATCCCAATTTTCTTCGCCTTCAAAGACATCCTTTAAGGCATGATCGATTTTGAACAAGTGGTGCTTGAAAATTCCCTAGAGAAAGTGGATTGAATAACCATGGTCCAAACAGAAGAAGAGGATGATTAGAAGAAGGTTTCAACTAAATGTGCATAGAAATTTGACAACTAGATGGTTTGGAAGACAGCCGATCGGGCCCATGCCACTCTAAGAGCACAGTTGCATAGGCTAGAAATTGCTCCACCACCCAAGAAAGAGGTTTCAGATGTGCCTCCCAAAGGTGGGTGTGACCACCAATGGAAGAGTGAAACAGAATAGGAAGAATCATATCCTCCTCCAAAGAAGGCATTAAACCTCACTGATTTCTTCCTTGAGACATCAGCAAGACAAGAACCTCCCCACCAAATGGAATCCTCATCAGATGAGGAGTTCATATTTGGTTATTTCAACACAATAAACTTGACATACCCATTCTCTACTGATGATTATTCCTTAGAATATGGTTTCCCTGGATATAACCAAGAAATGGGAGGGAACATGTGCTGCTTCCAAGGATATAGGGGACAACACAGACATGGCCAAAGTCAATATTCTGGTCATTTCCCCACAGAGGATTTATATACAGCCGATACATGAGGAAATGCACTCTATTAGTCTCAAAGGAGGCGAGGAGGGGCCTTAGAGCCCTCCAGCTGCCACCCTTATCTGATTGTCTTTCATGAACACCTAGTGGGAGTCCAATCCGATCAACCTAGGCAATAGGGGAGGTTGGTGCAACCTTCACTACTTGGAGCTGATGTAGCCTCAACCTTGGAACACGTACCAGATCCATCTATATCAGATTCTCCATCTCCTAAATCGTATGTCGAATAGAAACCCTATATCAGGAAGCAACAAACTCTAACACAAAAGTATGATGTTTTTAAATATCTTGATGCAGTCCTGACCATGCTATCAATCATGGACGCACTCTATCATTCAAAATAACTCAAGTAGGCACTTGTTGAAGCCCTCTGGAGCCCACCGGAATTTGAGATAGAACATTCCACCACCGAAGTATATCGAATAGAGACTATGTCCTTAGGATGCCATGCTGCCATCTCTTTCACTGATCAAGATCAGAAGGAGGCTATTCATGGGAACATCACACCCTTATATGTCATCGGAAGACTCAATAATGTCAATGTACAAAGGGTACTGATTGATAATGGATCTAGGATCAATCTTATCCTGGTCCGGACCCTTCGACGATTAGGATACGACAAAGGGGACTTATCCCCTATGAAGATGACCATTTAGGAATGTGGCAAGAACGAAGAGAGATGAATTGGGAAGATCAAACTCGAAGCCCAATTTGGGGAGATAACATCTACTGTTGAGAACATTTTTAACTAGTGGTATAACTCATATAACATCGTTCTTGGAAGGGCCTAGCTCCATAGCCACCTTGCGGTACCATCAACATTCCATCAGTATCTGAAGTAGCGCATCAATGGAAATTTTGGAATACTGCACAGTGACAGCCCCCTCGAGGCTTGAAAATCCATATATACTAAAGTAGATTTCTATAAAATGGGATTCAAGTAGCTAGTGGCGAATGATGACATACAGGTTGTAGCTCCCAATAGCATAGGGACCACCCCTATCAATCCCTAGAGTGTGCTCAATGATGATTACGTGTACCCATAAACTTGGTCAAGGTATTTGATCTGATCCCAGAGGTCCAAACCTCTCTCGGACTTAGAAACAGTCATCTCTAGGATCTCCCTATAGTAGATCAAATAGAAGATGGTGATGATATCTATTCTAATGGCCTCCATCACCTTTATACTAATAGGGAGGCCCCTAAACTACCATCTTTTCCAGAATACATCTCCACAGACTCAGAAATCGATTTGGATGATCTCAGAAATATCACCTCAACATTTGATGAAGGTGGATCCACTACCATAGATGAGACCAGGCTGATAGACCTATAGATAAAAGAAGACGCACAACCTACCTTTATTAGTGCCTTCATGCCTCTCGAAGAGAAAGAGATGTACTTCACATTTCTGAAGAAGCATCAATATGTCTCTATATGGAATTACAAATAAATGCTTATACTGGATCTAGATGTGGATACGCACCATCTCAGACTACCTGATGAGCATCAAGGCTTCAAACAACCAGCTAGAAAAATGCACCCCTCTCATGCCAAAAATGTAGAGGTATATGTTTACAAGTTGATCAAAGCCAAATTCATCCAAGAACTCCAATACCTGAGATGAATTGCCAACATCTTCCCAATCAAGAAGAAGAATGAGAAGATTAAGTTCTGTATTGAATTCATAGACCTTAATCAGCATTTCCCAAAAGATGATTTCCCATTGCTGATCATAGAACTCTTGATTGATTCGACTATTGGCTTCTTGGCCCTTTCCTTCATGGATGGGTAATAAGCATACATTAAAATCAAGATGGCCCCCGAGGATGAAGAATCCACTACCTTCAGAGTACCTTAAGGGATCTTCTTCTATTAGGTCATGCTCTTTGGATTAAAAAATATGGGTTCCACATATCAGCGCACCATGCATCACATCTTTAATCCATTTTTTGTGAAGGATAGGTGAATGTCTAGTCATTGAATTTGTTGTTTAATCCCGAAAGAAATGTGACCACTTCACAAACCTCCAATCAATATTTAACAAGATGTGATAGAAGTCTAAAGATGAATCTGCTGAAATGTGCCTTTAGGGTAATAATAGAAATGTTCCTTAGTTTTTGGGTGCACCACCGCAACATTGTGGTTGACCTAGAAGAGAATAGAACTATTTTGGCAATGTCACCCCTAGAACCTAAAATAATTAACGGGATTCTGAGAAAACCTCACCTATATTGGGAGATTAATATCAAACTTATCCATCAAGGCTCTCCACTTCACCAAGTTAATGAATAAGGGAACCGTTTCCAATGGGAAGAAAAATGTTATAAAGCCTTTGAATGTCTCAAGCAGTACCTACTACACCCACTAGTCCTGATGCCCCATGTGGGAAAGAAAATCATCATATATGTGGCCACCAGGGAACACTCATCAGGTGCCCTCCTCATGCATAATAATGATTAAGGAAGAAAAAATAGTCTCTATTACCTCATCCGGACAATGCTATGTAATGAGACATGATATTCTGATGTCGAGAAGAACTTCCTCACACTCATATTTGTAATGAAAAATTTGAGGCACTACTTTCAGCACTAATAGTTCCACATGGTATCTCATTTTGATCTACTCATGTAAATCCTTGGCCACCCCATGCTGATCAGACACATGGACTGATAGTAGTAATCACTTAATAATATGAAATATAGTTCATATAACAGAAGTCAGTGAAAGGGAAATCCCTAGATGATTTCCCCGCAACACATCCTTCCCTCAAAAATAGATTGGAAGACATTGAGGTCGTTGATGAAGAGGTATTTTATTCCCATGAAACTCCCTAAACATGGGAAATGTAATTTGATAGTGCCTCTCAGAGTCCTATTGGTACCATAATGGAAACCCCGAAACTCAATAGGGTTGGTCTATGGATTTTATTTTTCTCCCCATATAGTGTAATTATTCCCTACCCTTTCTCACCATCCGAAGGCTGTTCAAATAATGAGGCAGAATACCAAGCCCTCATAGCTAGACTAGAACTAGTCCTACAGCTACACATAGCCTACTTGAACATCAAGGTGGATTCAGAGTTAGTGATAAAGTAGGCCAATGGAAAATATGCCATCATGAATGAGGAACTGGACCCCCTCACATTCTCTGTTAGGGTATTGATGGAAGAATTCCCATTTGATCCCACACTTCATTATGTCCCTAGATTGAAGAATGATCATGTCGATGCATTGGCTAATTCATCCACCATCCTAGCCGACCCTGATCTGGAGGAAGAAACCTTCTGTATTACACATTAAATAATGGTCTCATCAATCATGGTATGTGATATGGAAGAGATCAACTAGGTAAACACCACACCATATCATGATGAACCAATGACCACCCCTAGATGAATGGAGCCTATAATCAGCTATCTTCAAGATGGTAATCTCCTAGAAGATCACACCAGATGAGAAAAGATTCAGTGTTGGGCAACAAACTTCACTCTGCGGGGTGACCCAAATGACCAAAAAATTCTCTATAAGAAAAGATTTGATGGAATTTTACTTAGGTTCATAGTAGAAGGGGAAGTTCTCACCGTCATGAAGGAATTCCAAGCAAGCTCCTATGATGCCCACCAATATAGAATCAGGCTCTCCCACCAAATTAGAAGATTGGGATATTACTGGAAACCCATGATACTGAATTATATGGAATTCACCAAGAATTGTCACGCATTCTAGATCCATGAAAATTTCATTCATCATCCCCCATAATTGCTGCATATCACTAAATATTCCTGGCCATTTTTTGTTTAGGGGACAGATCTTGTGGGTCTATATCCCATTAAAATAGCAAAGCAGTTCAAGTACATCCTTACTGCTACTAACTTATTTTTCAAATGGGATGAGGAAATACCCCTCAAGGAAGTCAGGATAATGAATATCATAAAATTAATAAAGTCCCATATCATCAGAATATTCTGAGTCCCCCACACTATATTGACAGTAAATGGCACAAAATTTTATTCCACAGAGTTGATAAAGCTTTACCTAAAGTACAAAATCAAGTCCAATCACTCGTCCTGATACCATGTACTGGAAAATGGAAATATAGAGTCCTTTAATAAGACTCTATCGAACATACTCTAGAATATAGTGAACAAGGATAATAATTATCATCTAGATAAACTCCTCCATGCTTTTTTTCCAATCGTACCACCATGAATACTACTACACAAGAAACTCCTTATTCACTGGTGTACGGGACAGATGCAGTGTTACCCATAGAATTCTACCTACCCTCACTCTAAATAGCTATTTGCAGACATCTCTCAGATAATGATCAATTGAAGAAATGGTTGGATGAGTTTGAATGGCTAGATAAAAGGAGGTTTCACACGCTGTACAACCGTGAAGTCCACAAGAATCGGATAGCACAAACCTTCAATAAAAAGGTTTGCCTCTGATTATTTCTTTAAGGAGAACTGCTGTTAGCTATCATAACCCTGATGATACTTGGAAAGAATCCCCTAAAATTGGAATGCATGTGGGAAGCACCGTACAACATATATAAGGTCTATCATAATGGATCATATTCACTAGCCACCTTCGATGTAGAGCATGTCACACCACCCACCAACACGAGGATTCTCAAGAAATACATTGCATTGCTCTTGAACACATGGGGATCCATATTGGAGTAAGCCCTATCATTTTTCTTCACCGCGTGATATTAAATTTCATGGGTCATTCGACCTCTCCGCATGACGTTAAACTGCATTGGTCATTCCTCCACTTTGCATGATGTTATGTTGCATGGGTCATTCATCCCCACTGCCTAACTTTAAACTACATGGAACTTCTAGAAATATAGATGGATTGATTCTCATTTCCAATGGGATACATAGGAATGCCTTGATCTAATATCTAGGTCTATCCACTGAATCATTCAAAATAATCGTGTTATACCCCTTTTTTTGTCTTACACTATAGGGGAATGTGTGCTACACTTTTGTTTTACACCGAGAATAGCTCACACGATCTTAGGAAGTATAGTAAAGATTTAACCTTACAAGTAAGGAATGGAGGCCCAAAATAGACCCATCATGGTGTTGAGAAAAGTATTGTTTTCAACAATACATAATAATGTTATTTAAATGGGGAGATTATTGAAAATAATACTCTGTCACTTTATGATAATTTTGTTGCTCACAAATACCCTTAATTATTTTCTAATGATTTTATTTAGTATTTTTCAGGAATTTATTAATTTATTTTACTCTTGAAATAACTAGAATTTATTACTTATTCGGGAACTTTTTTAGCGCATTCTAGAAACACTGTTCATACCTTACTTATTCAGGATCTGATTTAGCATGTTCTGGAATCACTGTTCATACCATATGTGGATAAACGTAGCGTATAGATGAAAAGCATGTATACTTTTTGAGATAAGAGAAAAGTATGGTTAATCAACCATACGTTATTAGAAAATTATGGAAGAAGAACCTTATATTAGGAAGTAACCTTACGTTTGGGTTATCAAAAAAGTATGGAAGGTGAATCGTACGTAAATACTAAATGTTAAGTTTGTTTCTCAAAAGTATGGTTCATCAACCTTACTTTTGTAAATAACCATACGTTCTTTGAATGGATCTTTTATCTTTCATCTGAGAGTTGAAGAAAAAGTATGGATGATCAACCCTATGTTTATGATCAACCTTACGTTTGAAGAAAGTAACATGAACCCTACATTTATGTTCAACCTTACGTTGTCAACCCTACATTTGGAGGCCACATCATCAACCTTACGTTTGGCATCGGAAAGTTTGAAAGATGATATTTTTATGCAACGGTTAGCAAGCTGATTGTTAGGAGGATTTCAAGCCGGATTTAAAGTCGATTTTAAAATACGACTTTGACTGATTCAAAGACGTTTTATCAATGGATTAAAGATAAAATTAAAAGGATCTTTTTATGCCGAGTCTTCAGGGAAGTTACGACTACTCTGTAAATTCAAATTTTTGAATATCGCGAATCAAAAGGTGACTTTTATGGATCTAAATGTGCAGGGGATATGACCAGCTTTATTATATATGTTTTCTATGAAACACCAGACACAAGAGAGTGGTGATCAATCTATTATTCAAAAAGGTGGAAAACAGAGACTGCTTAAAGCACTCAATTCTGCTGATTCAATAGGAGCATCAAAGCTCTGTTTATTTAAGAAGAAGGAACTTGATAAGAATATTCACTTGTTCTACATCAAATATCTACTTTGGATCTACTACTGCTGAAGTTGTGAATTATATCTCTATATCTACTGCACCTGGATCGACTCAGAACTGCTTCGACTTGAAAATCAATATTTCTAGAGACGATGATCCATCTGCAGTAAATTGCATTCTATTGCAATTGTGAAGATCAACTGAAAAAGTTCTTTCTAAAATACTTTTTATCTTGAGTAACCAGCTTCTCGTACTAAGCTGAGTAGGTTCGTGTTTGAACCAGAAGGCTTTGTTAGCCTGAAAATTGTAAAGATGTCAACTGCATATTTTCCAGTTGTTGGAAGGTCTTTGGAAAAGAGGACCAAATAGTGAAAATCATCAAGCTCATGGAGTTGAGCGTTGGTGGAGTGGACTTGAGGAATTCTAATCCCCGAACCACTATACATCTATGTGTCCCTGATTTTACTTATTCCGTTGCATGATCAAATCTGATAAATCATAGAGGAACAAACTCATTCAATCAAAGAATTAATGAAAAATCTGAAAGACACAATTCACCCCCCTCTTATGTATAATATGTATATTCAATATATAACATTTGGTATCAAAGGTGGAGCTTCTGATAGAGCCTTACCAAGCTAGAAGCATTTAAAGATTATACAACAAAGCATCATGACTGATACAAGAGAGGGAATGTCTATTTTCAGAGCACCATACTCTAATAGAGAAAAATATGGATGCTGGAAGTCTCGAATGATCATCTATATGAAAAATCTTGGATACAGAGTCTATTCTAAGATTCCGACTTCTTATGAAATTCCTGAAAATCCCGAGACATGGAGTGCTGATACAGAGGCAGAGTATGATATGAATTCAAAGGCTATGAATGCAATCCTCTGCGGTCTAGAACCAGATGAATTTAACAGAGTATCTCAGTGCCCGATAGCATATGAGATGTGGCAAACAATAGCTGTGGCGTATGAAGGAATAAACAATGTGAGACAAATGAGATATGAAACTGCCAAATTGAAATTTGATACGTTCATAATGTTTGAAGCTTAAAGCATTACCCAAATGAATGTGAGATTGACAGAAATGGTCAATAATATAACAGATCTAGGAGAACCTATCAATCAGGCTGATCAAGCATTAAAATTACTGAGGGTACTTCCTACTCGATGGAATGGTATCTCCGCTGCAATCAGACAATCAACACCTATCAAAAATCTAACCATGTGAGAATTGATTGGCACTCTGATGATGTACGAAGCTAAAATGAAAGATGAGGCAAATGAACATAAAGTCTACATAAAAAAGGATGATACTTCCTTGAAGGTAACCTCACAACAAAATAATAGAAAGATGATGAACAGATAAGTCAAAGCTAAATCAGAGATCTCTGACTCATCAAACTCAGATGAAGAACTGGCTCAGCTAGCCAGAAAATTTAGAAAATTCTACAATAAGAAAAGAGACTTCAAAAAATCCTTTAAGTGAGATAATAAGGAAGTAAGATGCAATGAATGCAAGAAGATGGGGCATATCTGACCAGATTTCCCACAATTGAAATATGCAATGAAGAATAAATTCTTCAAAAGAAATGACTATGAGAAGAAAGACATGAAAGCTATGAAAGCCACTTGGAGTGTATCTGAAGACTCCAGTAGCTCTCCTGAATGAAGCCCAGAGAAATAAGAAGTCAATCTAAAAGCAAACAAGTGTTTCATGACAAAAACTGATGAGGTACACTCATATTAATCCTTTGACTCAAATAATGAATCAAATTCTGAATCAAGATACAAAAATAAAAAACTTGCAGCCTACTACAATATTCTTGAAGAAAGATATGACTCACTATTTAAGAAACATAAGTCACTAAATAACATACATAAATATGTTTCAGATGAAAGAGATACAATACTGAAACAAAATAAGTAATGAACTGATAAATACAATTATATAACACTGACTATATTAATTTTTAATCAAGAATAAAAACACTGCAGGATGAAGTATAATTTTACAAACAGGCTGCATTGGTTTTTAAAAAAGGACAGAATTCATTAAATGAAATTCTTGGAAAAACTGTCATTAAAAAGGAGAGATTTGGAATTGGCAGTAAAGGAGAAAAACCTAAGCTATATAAAAATTATTTTGTTCCTAGCTCTAAAAGGGTTAATTGTAACTTTTGTGGGACAAAGGGACATATAGCTAAAAATTATTTCTTAAGACAACCTCAAATTTGTGGTATTAAGAAATCCTATGTTTCAAAAGACTTATATGATTTAGCTGATTTTAAAAGAACAAAGAAAATATGGATACCCATATCATTGCTAGCTAACGCCCCTGGACCCAACAGAATATGGGTACCAAAGCAATTTGTTTGAATGTCTTTGCAGGTAGCAGGCCACTAGAGTAGAAAAGATATATGGTACATGGACAGTGGCTTCTCAAGACATATGAGTGGAAACTCATTGAACTTTTCTTCACTAACTCAAAAGGAAGGAGGACATGTCACATTTGGTGACAATTCTAAAGGAAAAATCATTGTCATTGGAACTGTTGGAGATCAAAAAACAGTCTCAGTCAACAAAGTACTTTATGTACAAGGATTAAAACACAACCTGATTAGTATCTATAAACTTTGTGATGATGGATATACTATTGATTTTACTAACAATTTCTGTACTATTTCTAAAGATAAACTGTTTAAATTTAAGGCACCAAGAACTGATAATGTATATACTTTGGATTTAAATTCTTTTTGTAAACAACAAGTAAACTACTTGACTACTAAAGTAAGTGAATCTTGGATCTTCCATAGGAGACTTGGAAATTTCAATGTATATGTTTTACATATATTATCTAATAAAAATCTAGTTTCTGATTTTCCTAGTCTCAAATTTGAAAGTGACAGATTATGTGATGCATGCCAACTTGGCAAGCAACACAAATCATCATTCAAATCTGTTAATAAAGTTTCTACAACTAAACCTCTAGAACTTATCTATATAGATTTGTTTGGACCTTCTAGATTAGAAAGCTTAGCTAGTAAATTATATGTTTATGTATTAGTTGATGATTATTCTATATTTACTTGGAATTTATTTTTGAAATTTAAAAATTAAGCTTTTACATTATTTAAAAGTTTCTGCAAATCTGTTCAAAATGAAAGAGGTTTTAATATAATATCATTGAGAAGTGATCATGGTGGAGAATTTTAGAATCAGGAATTTAATTCCTTTTTCTCAAACATGGGTATTAAACATACCTTCTCTGCACCAAGAACACCTCAACAGAATGGGATTGTAGAAAGAAGAAATAGAAAAATTCAAAAAATGGATAGAACTATGTTAAATGAATATAGCCTACCTATATATTTTTGGTCAGAAGCTGTAAATACAGCATGCTATATAATTAATAGAGTTTTAATTAGACCTATTTTGAAAAAGACACCCTATGAACTATGGAACAACAGAAAACCTAAAGTAAATTACTTTAAAGTTTTTGGATACAAGGTCTACATATTGAACACCAAAGATAATCCTGGTAAGTTCGATCCAAAATATGATGAAGGTATTTTCTTAGGATATTCTGCTACCTCCAAAGCTTATAGAGTCTATAATAAAAAGTCAAGGATTGTTGAAGAATCAGTTCATGTGAAGTTTGATGAATCTGATCCCCTTGAGAAAAGGGAAAATCAAATGGATGAACCTGACTCTAATGATAACATGAGACTTGAGATCTTAAAGAATGATTTTGAAAATGATATAAAATAAATTCAGTCCATTTTAGAGGAACATGATACTGAAAAACCTTTAAATGTATTGCCTAGACAGTCTAGAACCCTAAATAATCACCCTTTAGAAACTGTGATAGGTGACTTAGAGAATGGTATTCAAACTAGAAGAATCTTAAGAAACCTAGTGGAATTCTCTGCCTTCCTATCCCAACAAGAACCCAAGACTATAGAAGAAGCTTTAGATGATGAAAGCTGGGTAATAGCAATGTAAGATGAATTACACCAGTTTAAAAGAAATTAAGTTTGGGAATTAGTGGAAAGAACTAAGAATTATCCAGTAATAGGAACCAAATGGGTCTTTAGAAATCAACAGGATGACCAAGGCATAATAAATAGAAATAAAGCAAGATTAGTAGCTAAAGGATATAATCAAGAAGAAGGAATAGATTATGATGAGAAATTTTCACCCGTAGATAGGTTAGAAGCCATTATAATCTTTTTAGCCTATGCATCTTATATGAATTTTAAATTATTTCAGATGGATGTTAAATATTCCTATTTAAATGATTATTTAATGGAGGAAGTTTATGTTGAGCAACCTCCTGGTTTTAAAAACTCTCAAAAACCTAATTCTATTTTTAAACTTACTAAAGCCCTTTATGGACTTGAACAAGCACCTAGATCTTGGTATGAAATATTAAGTTCTTTTCTTTTGAAAAATGACTTTGCTGTTGGATAGGAAGATCCAACACTCTTTAAGAAAACTATGAAAAATAATGTTTTATTGGTTCAAATTTATGTTGATGATGTAATTTTTGGATCAACTAATAAATCTATTTGTCATGAATTTTCAAAATTAATGCAAGAAGAATTTGAAATGAGTATGATGGGAGAATTAAATATCTTTTTGGGTCTTCAAATATTTCAAAACGATTTTGGAAATGTTTTAAATCAAAGCAAATACATTTCTGATTTACATAAGAAATTTGGACTTGAAAACAGAAAGCCATTTACAACTCCTATGTGTACTAATATAAAACTTGATTTGGATGAAACTGGGAAATCAGTTGACAACAAGTTATATAGAGGTATGATTGGTAGTCTGTTATATCTTACTGTTAGTAGGCTAGATATAATGTATTCAGTATGCCTTTGTGCTAGATTTCAATCAAATTCCAATGAATCTCATTTAACAGCTGTCAAAAGATTTTTTAGATATTTAAAATGAACTATTTTTCAATCTCTACTTTATCCTAAAACTTCTAAATTTAATTTTATTTCATATTCAGATGCTGAAATTGGAAGTTGTAGATTAGATAGAAAAAGCACATTAGGAACATGTCACTTTTTAGGAAAGTCTTCAGTGTCATGGTCTAGTAAGAAACAACATTCAGTTTCCCTGTCAATAGCTGAGGCAGAATATGTTTCGTCTTGCAGTTTCTATGCACAAGTGTTGTGGATGAAAAACACTCTTATGGACTTTGGATTGAATTTTAATAATACACATATTTTATGTGATAATAAAAGTGCAATTAATATTTCAAAAAATCCTATTAGTCATTCTAGAACTAAGCACATTGATATAAGGCATCACTTTTTAAGGGATCCTGTTATTAAAAAGGATATATTTTTAGAATTTATAAATACATAAATTCAATTAGTAGATATTTTTACTAAACCACTTCCCATTGCAAGGTTTGATTTTATTAAGGGAAAGCTAGGCTTATTTAATTTTAAATAATTTTTTTAAATGTTATTTATTTGATTTTATTTATTTTTTCAAATTTTATTTTGTTTTTGAACAGTGTTTAAGATATTTTTTATGATTAAATTCACTGTATGCAAATTTTATTTGTTTTTAAAATAAATGCAATGATTAGTGATTACACGGGAATCAAGGCTGTCAGAGCCCTGTCGAATTCGAAACCATTTCTTTTCCCCAAAAAAACCCTTTCGAACCCGAAAACCGCATACTGCTGTATCATCCAGAGCCTGAGAATGAGAATCAAGCACAGGGTGCCTCTGATTTAAGGAATAAAGAAGTTGAAGAAATTTATAAAAAGGTATCTCAGTTGGAATCTGAGAATGTCACTCTGCGAAATGACTTAGACTTAGAACAATTGAGATTTCCAAAGCCGAAGGAGAGTACAGTCTCAAGGAAAGAAGTTGAAATGATTAAAGAGGATATGATGAATGCAGTTTTCAAGTTGAAATCTAAAATGGTTATGAAGTCATATTTATCAGATCTAAAATTGTTTATGGAGAACCAATTTTCATCAGTTGCAAATAGTGATATTAGTGGATCAGGTAATTCACCTGATTTAATCAAAATATTTCAAGTTATCACAGCCATGATGAGCAACATGAATGACATGTTTCAAGATCTTCAATGTAACAGTGCTCCACTATCAGTGTTGCTGGACAATCAGAAATTTTTAGTGGATAAACTAACATCTAGTGAGCCACCAATCAGAACACTGTTAAATCAAATGTCAGAGAAGATGTCAGTGTTTATAGAAAAAGAGGAAAGGATGAATGAGTTTTTCAGGGTCAATTGAATCGAGGATATTAATATGACTCAGGAGAACAGAGATTTCATTATCAAACTTGGAGATGGAATGATGAAGAGACTTAGGGAACAGTTTACAGAAATCAAGTCTGCAATCCAGAGGAGATAGAACCTATTAACTACCTTGCCCAAACCTTGATTCTTGTGTTTATCATTATCATGTACATAATTCTATTTTTGAATGAAAATTTCCTCCATTGTTTATTTGTTTCTTTATCTATTTGTTTATTACTGTTTTACGTTAAAATAAGCCAGTATATCATATTATTTTACTATTAAATAGTTAATTATAGCATTTACTAATGTTCAGTACAACATCAATCTGTGTTATATTCCATATTTATCAATCTTTTTGATATCACAAAAGGGATAGAACTTTGGATAAACACTAATTTTTTTAAATATCTTTTTGGGAGAAATTTGGTTTTACATTTATCTTATTGGGGGAGAAATTAAAAATGGATAAATTTAAGGAAAAATTAATATTGTATTTATCTTTTCAAAATTTCAAAACTATATGTAATTAATTTTGTAAGTTGATTTCATTAATTATTTTATGGGTTTTGTGATCATTAAAAAGGGGGAGATTATTGAGCAAAGTATTATTTCCAACAATACATAATAATGTTATATAAAGGGGGATATTATTGAAAATAATACTCTGTCTCTTTATGATAATTTTTATGCTCACAAATACCCTTAATTAGTTTCTAATGATTTTATTTATTATTTTTTAGGAATTTATTAATTTAATTTACTCTTGAAATAATGATAATTTATTACTTATTCGGGAACTATTTTAGCGCATTCTAGAAACACTGTTAATACCTTACTTATTCGGGATCTGCTTTAGCATGTTCTGGAATCACTTTTCATACCCTACGTGGATAAACGTAGAATACAGATGAAATGTGTGTATACTTTTTGAGATAAGAGAATAGTATGGTTAATCAACCATACATTATCAGAAAAGTATAGAATAAGAACCTTACGTTAGGAAGGAACCTTACGTTTGGGTTATCAACAAAGTATGGAAGGAGAACCGTACGTAAGTACTAAACTTTACATTTGTTTCACTACTAGAAATTCAGGCTATAGCCACGAACCTATAGCCACGGTTCTATCGGTCCGTGGCTATAGCTTGTTTATAGACATGGTTTAATAGGATGACCGTGGCTATTTGTTGGAAACCATTTATTCTAACCGATCCTAAACCCCACCCATTCTCCAACGAACCCCTCCTGCCCTCACGATTCCTCCTCCCCCGCAATCTCCTCCTCACCGCGCCCTCCTCCTACCCGATGCCTCCTCGCCGTTCCCACCTCATCACCGCGGCCCTCCTTCCCGACGCCTACTCGTCGCGCCCTCCTCATCGCTATGACCCTCCTACCCGACGCCTCCTCTCTGTGACCCTCCTCCTCACCGCGACCCTCCTCCTCGACGTCGCTCTTCCGACGCCTCCTCGCCACGACCCTCCTCCTCACCACGACCCTCCTCCCCAACGCCTCCTCCTTGACGCCTCTCTTCCAACGCTGAGGTTGACATCCCCATCACCCTCCGCAACACCTTTTCACCAGAAACCCTCAAAACCCTCAACCCCTCCTCACTGTGACCCTCCTCACCCTGACCCTCCTCCAGCAAAGCTGCTCCGAGCTGCCTCCCCTCCTCCTCCATTCCCGATGGTTCTGCCCCACAACCCTCAACACCATAGGTAATACCTTGTCTCTTCCTTCATCCCCATCCACCATTCTTGTTTAATTTTTTAAACCTTAAGTATTTTTAATATTATTCTGCACTTACTCCCATTTCCACACTGATATGCACTACTATAACCCCTCAATTTACCACACAGTAACCACTAATTTGGGACTTGACCACATCAACCTCCTATAATGTGACCGATGTAGAGTTTTGAAAATGATCTTCTCCTTAGAGTCTCCAACTTCTGTGGGCTGTGTGTGAGGTTCTATAAAAAAGAACACAAAACCAACATGAATTGTCATGCTTAAGTTATAAACTGTATAACGACGAATTTGTATACTTTTATACAGTAGCTGTGAAGAATCGGAATTACAGGAGGAGGAAGACAGAGAACAGGGGAAGAAGAGAGTGATAAGAATATTCAAGCAGTCTTTCTTTTCTTATTTCTATAGGTTTTACCTCTTTTAAATTATACCTTTGTTATTAGTTTTCAATTTGATCATTATCTGTATTGTTTTATTTTGGATTCTTGTTATCTTTTACTCAGTGTCTGCTAATTTTCACCTTGAACACATATATTTGGAAATATGAATATACATTCCATATTACCACTGTTAACATCTTCAAATTTGCTATATTTTTTATCCTTAATTATTCATCACATGAATCAACTAAATTTGTGAATTTTATACCTTGTAATTAACCTGTTAGATTCTTGAGAGAATATAATTGTAGTTATATAGTGGAAACGCCAATAATAACTCATGGAAAGTGATAATAGACCATCATATTTTTTTTCAAAGCATGAAGGACATTCTTAATGTAGTTGATAAATCCTATGGTGCGTTCTATTTTCATTCCATGGACTATGAGTGTTCTAGATCATCATCCCCACATAGTTCTTTCCTTAAAGAAAAAAGTTCATTCCCACCCCACCATTACTTTTAGAGAGGGATCTACAATATCATGATTAGGGACCATAACATATGATGCTTTTATGGAATTTTTAGGTGTTAAATTGATGTGTTAATTAAATTACACGATTTCATCCTATGTATCTTAAATTGGAATCCTTCCATAATTTTCATTATTTTCCACTTTATTCTTCATAATTACAATGACTATCTAGAGTTTTGAATTTTTATATCAAAGAAACTATTATCAGTTAACCCATTTTAAAATTTATTCTTTCAATTATTTTAATTTTCATATAGCACAAAAATTATTCCCTGTTTTAACCTCAAACTTTTCCAAAATGTCCATGAAGTTTTATTGAGAAATATTACTCACTATTTTACTAAAGCTTGTATTATTTCTTAATTTCTCTATGGGACTTACATGTTGTTTTCACCATCGATATATAGAATCATTAGAGGTATTTAGATAATAATAATTTTAACAATCTATTGATTGGTTTTAATTTGATAAATGTTATTCATATTAAATTCATTATTCCGTTGGATAGTGACTAAAATGTTAATGAGTTAATAAATTATTTTATTAGAGAAAATAGCATGGAGAGCTCACAAATAGTAACATACATTTTTTTGAGTCAGCTAGTTTAAAGGAAGTTGTACTATTTTTTCATTAGTTGGGAAAAATAGGGAATGACCAAAGAAGGTGAGACTAAATTTTAAAAACTTGTAAAATAACTATTCCATGATTTTGATTTTTTTTTCATTCATGTAAAATAATATTTTTGAATTCATTACATTAGGGTGGAATTTTTTATGAACTGAATCACTGGGGACCACCTGGCTAGTGGTAAGCTGAGTGTGACACCAAAAGGCCACCTCTAATTGGTTAGGGGTTAGTGACCATCCCTGAGTAGGCATAACACACACAAGGTTATCCTTAGCCTATGGTACCTGTACACATGAAAAGAATAAAGGGGAAAATAAAATCCTACAAAAACAGATAAAAAAGGCTAACTCGTTATGAGGGATGGGACTACTGCCATATGCCACAACCTAGCATGAACCATGGTCTATCTAGATCACTATCTTATATATTCTCTTGGTCCTCCTAGGATTCCTTCAAAAGGAATATTGTCTACATAAGACATGAAAAATATGGGTAGATTCCATGCAGTGTTTAGTATAACAATGCTCAATAGGACACTCCAGAATCACTAAACAATGGGCATTTGGAGGGTAGTTATCTCATCATCACATACAAACATCATTACAAATATGAGATATAGCAATAGGAACAATAAACTAGATATACTCGTAACATAAAACATACCTCAATGGCATATTAAACATTATTTTATCCATAATATTTTACTCAAGGATACAATTTAACACTCTTCTGGTTGCACTCACAACATGATCTATGCTTTCACTGATGGTGCATTCCCAAGAGGTCATGCTCATCAGAACTCACCAAAGATGTACTCAATGTAACTCCAAAGATCTTGATACATAGATAAGTGATCTATCCAAGGGCATATGGGGTATACCATACCATACCTAGAATATCCCACTAAGTATGGGATTTTACACATAGATAAGTTGGTAATAATGATTCCACAAAACCCACCTAGGGAAATAGAAACAATTATAGAGGATCACACCCCGGGTCACATAATGGGATTCCCAAACACTATCTGAAACTAATCCCACAGAGGAGATCACGGTCCTATTATTAGGATGTAATACCAAAATTTACCCACATGGGGATGACCAAGGGGAACACACACAAGTTAAGATAGTTTATTGTTGTATCTCATCTTCATATAATTAATCTTACTTCTAATTATATAATCTTAATATTCTAACAATAATGTAGAAATATATTCTTTCTTCTAGTTATTATTCTTATCTTCTTACCATTGTAATTCTCAGCCAATTCTTTAATATTAATGCTTAGTATATGATATGGTTTATATTTTCAAAATGTCTCTAAATTACAATAAATATTTTTAGATTTAATAAAAAACATCACAACTCATTATGAATTAACCAAAACACTTTTGGGAATTGATTATTATTATCTCTTAGATTTCATATAAAATATTTTTACTATAATCAATCCTCATTCTTGGAACTTATGTATTACTATTCGTGAATTTTTATAATTTAAAACATTTATGAATTCCCTAAAACATAATTTTAATATATTTTTTTATGATTTTTTATTAACTTGTTATTGATGATTACTTAATATCTTATGAAACAATACATATACTGTTAAGTAATTTTATAGATTATTTATTTAATGAATGTTTATCTACCTCAGAATGGATAGATACTGGATGTACAACATTGATCGGATCCCTGCTGAATTTCAGAAGGATTTACAATATTTTTTGGACTTTGCATTCACTAATGATTCAGATGGCGGATTGATTCGATGCTCGTGTTTTGATTGTGTCGGAAGACCTTGGTTAACTCGTGAGGAAGTGAGTTACCATATCACTAAAAGTGGTTTCCAAAAAAATTATCATGTGTGGTATCACAATGGAGAAAAAGATCAAGTGTTGAATGACATCGATTCAGCGGAAAAGATTGGTATGAAAAATCTGATTTCTGATCGGTTTCCTTTTGTTTTTGAATCTAGCTCCTCATGTAGACCAGTTCAAGAGGAAATGAATACTGGAACATAGTTCTCATATATTAATCAGGATGATGACGTTGAGAGTGTTAGAAAGCTGATGGAAGATGCAAATACCCTAGTATATCAAGCATGTGAAACAATGAGAAAACTTGA
Organism: Viscum album; assembly: GCA_963277665.1. Lineage (NCBI taxonomy): Eukaryota > Viridiplantae > Streptophyta > Magnoliopsida > Santalales > Viscaceae > Viscum > Viscum album. The sequence goes on from OY728165.1 coordinate 1,832,130,762, forward strand.
GTTTTTAATGCGATTATATCATGGGAAAACAATGTATGGATTTATTAATATTGTGGTCGACTATCTCCTTACATTTATTAAGGATTTACTTCCTGATGATGCATGTATTCCAGAAAATGATTATAAGGCATCAAAGTTGGTTGACAAATTTGGATTTTCATCTAGTAAGATTCATTCTTGTTTCAAAGACTGTTGTTTGTTTTGGAAGGAGAATGCAGACTTCAGTCAGTGCAAACAGTATGGCACATCAAGATGGAAGACTAATAAAGACGTATGTACAGACCCGTAAATTTCAAGGAAATGTTTTCCTCTTAATTTTCTTTTGAATTTTACAAGAACGTAGTTTCTGACGGCACCTGATTCCGAGGTCCGGTGTGCCCGGAATCATTTTCCGAAGTTTGGTTTGGGTACGTTCAGTGAACGGATGAGCGGGTTTCTCTAATTTTTGAACCGGTGCTCGGAATCAAATTCTGAGGGCACCAATGGAATCGCAGCGCCGATAATTTCTTAGAAATGCCTCTTCCGGAGTTGCGTTTTCTCGGGTGTGGTTTTTAAATTTTGGGCTTAAATTTAAGAAATAAAATAAATTGTACGAAAAACTTTATTTTATTTCACTTAAGCCGCTTGGAAGCCACTTGAAGCCACTTAAAGCAGCTTAAACTGAATTGATATAGATAGGGTGCTATCCAGAAATATTCTACCCTCTTGGTAGGATATTTGTGAGGTGGGGCCCGCACCAGCCCCACCGTTTCTTTCCGCTAAGTAACGCACCCGCGAAAACCCGTCATTATGAAAGTCAACTAACGCGTTTTCTTAATTTCTTAATGCACCAACTAATTGAGCGGTTTTATTCGTTGAATTAATTGGGCGGTTTATTTCGTTGAATTAATTCGATGAATTAATTTGATCATTTCTTAACCTATTTTCAATCCCTTGGCGTAATAATAAAATAAGACCAACGAACAATTTCTGGAAAAATGCTCGTTGAGAGGTTTGACAACTTTGTGCCTTCATCCTCCTTTGTGAAGAACACGAAGAACGCGAAGAACGCGAAGAACGCCATCACCCTCGGAGATTGACGACGCTTCTTCCGAGACGTTCTTCCCCGCAACGATCTCCGATCACCAATTGCTTGAGGTAGGAGATTTAAGGTTTCTTTTAAATATTCTTTTTGGTTTATAACAACACATGGATTTAATCGATATAATTAAATCTTCATGTTCTTGAACCTCGGAGTTCGTCGATGCCCTTCCGCGACGACGCAACGCCTTTCCGCGACGACGCGACGCCCTTCCACGACGCGACGATCGCCTCTATCTGCGGAAATCAAATCCGCGAAGAAAGCGCGTGCGACGACTTGACGAGGTAGGGGTTGTTGTGAAATAATTCATATTCCCGTGATCATTTCTTTTAAAATAAAGAACCCGGATTCTTATGAACAATTTTATTTTATTAAAATTGTTTTTGGATATGTTGTTTTATCCTCCCAATTGATAACGTCTAACGCGGAGGGTGCGGGCCAAACAAACACGGCCCGACAACCCTCCGCCGTTCTTCGTTGTTGTGCGGATTTGGCGGGAGACAACAAAACGTGACGCAAGGGCGATTTGATGATTCCGCAGTGAAGAACGGGTCCCGGGAGGAGCAGCGGCGCAGACGGGAAGGAAAACGGACCACCAGAGCAACTCCGGTGGCCCGCGGAAGTCTCCAGCGGCGCGGCGGCGCCATGGCGAGCCGCCAGACAGGGCCCCCACGGCGGCGGCAGCCAGCGGACCCGCGGCCGCACAGGTCCGTCTCACCCGCATGGGACGCGGAAGAAGCCGCGTCCGCTGTTGTCCAGCGCGGCCCCTCGAGGGCCGCGGCTTCCCCAACCCGTGGGGGCAGCGCCCCGCGGTCGCCGCGCTCGGCTGCTCGGCCAGGCCGAGCCCGGCCGGTCCAACCGGCCACGCCGCGCCCTGGCCGGACCGGACCGGGTCCAGCCGGGTCGGACCGGGTCGACCCGGTTCGGCCGACCCGGGGGGGGGGGGGGGGGTGGGGCCGGGTCGGCCCGGGCCCAGACCCCCCGTCTTCGGACCATTTTCGGTCTTTTTCCCGTAACGTGAGATACGAGCCTCCGAACGACATTCCGTCAGTGGTGGTGCGATCCTTGGATCGAGACGGTCGTTTTGGTATATAGCACTCAAGGTTTCGGAAAACTTTGGGTTCGGCCAGGTTGGTTCGTACACGAAACCAACTAGGCCCTCGGAGCGGAAACACTCATATATTGAGCTCTGGACGTCTGATTGACGTGCCGTTGAATTTGGTGGATTCCTATAAGTGATACGAATCTTTTGGCTCACTTCTCCTGAGGTTTGGACGCAGGTGGAGTACGGTCTGGTTGGTTTTTCCTTAAATATCAACCAGGCCCCTAGAACGAAAAAGCCAATAACTCATAGACCGGGCGTCCGATTGACGCTCCGTCTATCTCGTTGAAGCCCTCTTGAAGAGACAGAACTTTTGGCATACTTTGCCCGAGTTTTGGTTGCTATTGGATAGTGGCCGAGTTGGATTGTACCCGAAATCCAACCGGGCCCCTAGAACAGAAAGCTGATATCTTTCAGTCCGGACGTCTGTTTGGCGAACCGTCAATGGCGTTGGTGTTCACGTTGAGAAACGGTCCCCTTGAGTATACCCTATGGGAGTTCAGGGGTATAGTTGAGATACGGCCGGGTGGGTTCGCACATGAAACCAACCGGGCTCCTGGGACGAAAAGGCTAGTAACTCACAGACCGGGCGTCCGATTGACGCGCCGTCTGTTGTGTTGAGACCCCTGTGGCAAGGCGGTACCTTGAGATACTTCTTCGTGGAACCTTGTGATACTTGTGGTATCGACCCGAAGCTCGTGGAGCGGATCCTCCCGGAGACGAGCATGCGGAATACAGAGACTGTGTAGCGGCAGACCCACAGCGGAGGTGCGCTTGGTTGTAGCGGCACAGGGGAGCGCTTGGTTGTAGCGGCAGACCCACGACAGAGGTGCGCTTGGTTGTAGCGGCACAAGGGAGCGCTTGGATGTAGCGGCAGACCCACGATAGAGGTGCGCTTGGTTGTAGCGGCACAGGGGAGCGCTTGGTTGTAGCGGCAGACCCACGGCAGAGGTGCGCTTGGTTGTAGCGGCACGAGAGAGCGATTGGTTGTAGCGGCAGACCCACGATGGAGGAACGCTTGGTTGTAGCGGCACGGGAGAGCTCTTGGTTGTAGCGGCACAGGAGAGCACTTGGTTGTAGCATCAGGCCCGCAGTACTCGATAGGTGGAGTACTACAGTAGTCTTTGGTTAGTGAGCAGTACCTCAGAGTCGTGACAGGACCACTGTACACTCTAGAGACGAGGTTCTTTGGCAGTTGCGGTTTCTATAATGAAAATCCTGGTTTGAGCTGAGTCATTGATCTTTGTGTTTCCACATGATTGAGATGAGTTACTTGATAAATTGGGTATATGTATGAGAATATACCTAGGTGGTGTTTATCCGTTGATTTCATAATCCCTGTGTTTTCTCATGATTGAGATGAGTTACTTGGTAACTTAGGTTTATGTATGGGCATATACCCAAGTAGAGGTTATCTGTTGAGATCTTCTTTGTGGTTATACTTGTCGATTTTAGTGAGACCTTGAGGGTCTCGGGGTCCCCACTGAGTATCGTATACTCACCCCTGCACGGGCTATGCCCGTACTTCATTGTGTTGGATTCAGACGACGGACAACGCTGATCGTGGTGGAGGCTTGCGGAGCAGGACGGTACCTGGAGGTGGACCACTGGGCGTGACGCACTCAGAGTAGTCGACTAGACCCGAGGAGCAGTGGAGGCTTCATGTACCCACCCTTCAGGTGGGACTTCCAGAGGACAGCTCGACGTTGCGGCTTTACTTTTCAGTTGCTGTTTTTCCCCTTTCAGTTGTACTTTACAGTTGTACTTTATAGTTGGGCTTGTATTTCCGACCCCCTTTACTTTTCCGCACTTACTGTTGTACCAGCTTTTACTTAGTGCTTACCTTTACACTTGCTTACTCTGTAGTGATTGTTTACTTTTCAAAGGCAATGCCTTCCCTGTTTATTGGGATTTACACCTTGGTGCTAGTCGCCAGCCCCTGGCCTATGGAAGGCGGGCTTGGGGTAGTCACAACACAGGCCCCAAGGACGGGTCGTGAAAAATTGGTATTAGAGGTGGTCGGTTCTACCATAGACTCTGATATTTCTTCTATGTGAATTAATAGTGTCAAGCGTATTGAGTGTGGTTTTCAGTCCAGGGAGCCCAGTGTTGGTGCGGCGGCTGACGTATCCGTACACTGGGACCCTGACTTCTAATTTCCGACTTAATGCACGAAAACATTGATTGCGTTTGTGTTTCAAGTTTTCTTTGTGATTACTTGTATCAGCTCACCAGGTATACTGTTCTGACCGTGGCGCACCTGTTTCCTTCCAGGATGGCCCCACGACGGCAGCCAGCTAGGGCTCCGAGCGATGTGCGTGGCGAGATCCCACTGAGCGTTGAGGACTCGGTACAGGGCCTTTTGACAGTTGAGGCACCGACGGTACCTATACCCGCCGAGCCACCGAGGCTACCAGCCCCAGCCGCTGACGATGCACGTCACCTTAGTGCACTGCATGAGTTCCAGCACCAGCGACCGCCCAGGTTCCGTGGAGAGATGGACCCTCAGGCCGCCGAGGACTAGCTGGAGGCAGTTGTACGGGTTTTCAGATTAATGAGGACACACGCAGGCCTCATGGTGATCCTCGCAGTGAGCCTCCTGCACGCGGCAGCAGACAGATGGTGGAGCTTGATTCTCTAGGTGCACGACGAGACATCTCTCCTCTGGACGGACTTTGAGAGCATCTTCCGCTCCGAGTTCTTCCCAACCACCCTCCGAGCGGTGTGCATCCAGGAGCTACTACAACTGCAGCAGGGCAGCATGACAGTGGCCCAGTACTCGGCGGGATTTACTGATCTCTCGCGCTACTCCACAGATATGGTACGAGACCCGTTCTTCCGGGCCCGGACCTTTGAGAAGGGACTGAGGCATGAGATCAGGGCTTCGATGATCTCCCTCAACATTCGGAATCAGGCAGGGGTGTTGGAGCGAGCCCTCTTAGTGGAGAGTTTCCTTGCTGAGCAGTCTACAGCAGCAGGACCCACCACTTTCTGGCATGCGGTAGAGTCTTCTACAGCGGGCAGTAGACAGATGACGTAGGGTTCCAAGAGGACTAGACCTACAGGTGGTCGACAACATGACTCTGGATCGTTTGTGCGAGGCACTCGGGGTGGACAATAAATTTCCATGAGAGGGCAGTGTTACTCCTGCGGCGGGATTGGTCACATGGCTCATGACTGTCCGACCCGCCATACAGATGACCAGCAGATGGACGAAGGGCCCCCCAGGAAGAGGCAGAGGTTCGATCAGGGCGGGCCGCAAGGAGCAGGCGGCCATGATAGGGGAGCTGGCCGTGCAGCTGGAGGTGGACGACGCTTCGGGGTGTTTCCACCACCACCACCAGGAGGTCCACCCCGACCGCAGGGGATAGGAGGACATGGGAGAGCTCAGCTTCAGGCAGCTGAGGCCTACGATCATGGAGCTCTGGGAGCAGATGGACAGGAGCGGGACTAGCTCCAGACCTGGAGACATTTGTTCATGTTGCTTCTAGTTTTGTTGATGTATGTTTGTAGATGCTTTGTGTCTTTGTACTTGAGATGTAGTAATAAAAGGCACCTTTTCTTGTGGCATTTACTTCCCTGTCCTCTATTGTGTTGTTACTAAGAGGTTCTGGTTTAGACTGTTGACTTGACCCTCACTTGAGCGATACCACTGGAGGAGACCCAGTTACCACACACTGATGCCGACAGTGTGACTCAACCCTTGGAGGCGAGAGTAACGGTTGGATATCTTGGTAGTAGCGTCGAGGCCTTACGACATCATCCTTGGTATGGGTTAGTATCATCCATGTCGAGATTTACTGTATTAGGCAAAGAACGTGGTTCATCCAGGGGACGAGACCAGATTTCTCTTATCGACAAAGAAGAAATCTTAGCAGCTCTTGTGGGACCGGAGAAGGTCCAGGCCACAACAGAGAAGGTCTAGGTCATCCAAGAGCGGATGAGGATAGCTCAGAGCAGGCAGAAGTCTTTTGTTGACAGGAGGCGGAGGCCACTTGAGTTCGAGGATGGCAATCACGTCTTCTTGCCTGTCTCACCTCGACGTGGATTACATAGATTTGGACGAGGCGGAAAGTTGTCTCCACGCTTCATCGGACCCTTCCAGGTCGTCAGCAGGATTGGAGAGGTGGCTTATCACCTGAACCTACCACCTCAGTTCCTCCGGGTGCATGACGTCTTCCATGTATCTTAGCTGAGGAGATACGTGCACGACCCGACACACACCATTGACCATGGGGTGACTTTTGCAGAGGTCCCAGTGGAGATCGAGGGTCGACAGAAGCGGGTCCTACGTGGACGATCGGTTCCTTTTGGGCGCATCTGATGGCAGCATGGGAGCCTCCAGGAGAGCACTTTGGAGCGGGAGGCTCAGATGCGTGCTCAGTACCGCCTTTGTATCCCTAAGTTTGTGGTGAAGATTTACGGGGACGTAAAGCCCTGTGGTGGGAGTAATGTAAAGACCCGTAAATTTCAAGGAATTTTTTTTTCTTAATTTTCTTTGAAATTTTACAAGAATGCAGTTTCTGACGGCACCTGATTCCGAGGCCCGGTGTGCCCGAAATCATTTTCTGAAGTTTGGCTCGGGTACGTTCAGTGAACGGACAAGTGGGTTTTTCTAACTTTTGAATCGGTGCTCGGAATCGAATTCTGAGGGCACCGATAGAATCGTAGCGCCGATAATTGCTTAGAAACGCCTCTTCTAGAGTTGTGTTTTCTCAGGTGTGGTTTTTAATTTTTGGGCTTAAAATTAAGAAATAAAATAAATTGTACGACAAACTTTATTTTATTTCACTTAAGCCGCTTGGAAGCCACTTGAAGCCACTTAAAGCAGCTTAAGCTGAGTTGATGCGGATATGGTGCTATCCAGAAATATCCTACCCTCTTGGTAGGATATTTGTGAGGTGGGTCCCGCACGAGCCCCACCGTTTCTTTCCGCTAAGTAACGCACCCGCGAAAATCCGTCATTATGAAAGTCAACTGACGCGTTTTCTTAATTTCTTAACGCACCAATTAATTGGGCGGTTTTATTCGTTGAATTAATTGGGCGGTTTATTTCGATGAATTAATTTGATCGTTTCTTAACCTATTTTCAATCCGTTGGTGTAATAATAAAATAAGACCAACGCACGACTTCTGGAAAAATGCTTGTTGAGAGGTTTGACAACTTTGTGCCTTCATCCTCCTTCGCGTAGAACGTGAAGAACGCGAAGAACGCGAAGAACGCAAAGAACGCGAAGAACGCGAAGAACGCCATCACCCTCGGAGATTGATGACGCTTATTCCGAGACGTTCTTCCCCGCAACGATCTCCGATCACCAACTGCTTGAGGTAGGAGATTTCAGGTTTCTTTTAAATCTTCTTTGTGGTTTATAACAACACATGGATTTAATCGATATAATTAAATCTTCATGTTATTGAACCTCGGAGTTCGTCGACTCCCTTCCGTGACGACGCGACGCCTTTCCGCGACGACGCGACGCCCTTCCACGACGCGACGATCGCCTCCTTCTGCGGCAATCAAATCCGCGAAGAATGCGCGTGCGATGACTTGACGAGGTAGGGGTTGTTGTGAAATAATTTATATTCCCGTGATCATTTCTTTTAAAATAAAGAACCCGGATTCTTATGAACAATTTTATTTTATTAAAATTGTTTTGGGATATGTTGGTTTATCCTCCCGATTGATACCGTCTAACGCGGAGGGTGTGGGCTAAACGAACACGGCCTGACAACCCTCCTCCGTTCTTCGTTTTTGTGCGGATTTGGCAGGCGACAACAAAATGTGACGCAAGGGAGATTTGATGATTCCGCAGTGAAGAACGGGTCCCGGGAGGAGCAGTGGTGCAGACGAGAAGGAAAACGGACCACCAGAGCAACTCCGGTGGCCCGCAGAAGTATCCGGCGGCGCCTCGGTGGCGGCGGACAGCGGACCCGCGGCCGCGCAGGTCCGGCTCGCCCACACGGGACGCGGTAGAAGCCGCGTCCGCTGTTGTCCAGCGCGGCCCCTCGAGGGCCGCGACTTCCTCAACCCGCGGGGGCGGCGCCCCGCGGCTGCCGCGCTCGGCCGCTCGGCCGAGCCGAGCCAGGCCGGTCCGACCGGCCGGGCCGCACCCTGGCCGGACTGGACCGGGTCCATCCGGGTCGGACCGGGTCGGGCGACCCGGTTCGGCCGACCCGGGGGGGGGGGGGGGGGGTCGGGCCGGGTCGGCCCAGGCCCAAACCCCCCGTCTTCAGACCATTTTCGGTCTTTTGCCCGTAACATCAGCTACGGGCCTCCGAACGATGCGGCGTCAGCGGTGATGCGATATTTGGATCAAGATGGTCGTTTCGGTATATCGCACTCAAGGTTTCGGAAACTTTGGGTTCGGACGGGTTGGTTCGTACAAGAAACCAACCGGGCCCTCGGACTGGAAACACTCATATCTTGAGCTCCGGACGTCCGATTGACGTGTCATTGACTTTGGTTGATTCCTATAAGTGAGAAGGATCTTTTGGCTCACTTATCCCGAGGTTTGGATGTAGGTGGAGTACGGTCGGGTTGGTTTTTCCTTAAAAACCAACCGGGCCCCTGGAACGAAAAAGCCAATAACTCACAGACCGGGCATCCGATTGATGTGTCGTCTGTCTCGTTGAAGCCCTCTTGAAGAGAAGGAACTTTTGGCATACTTCGCCCGAGTTTTGGTTGCTGTTGGATAGTGGCCGGGTTGGATTGTACCCGAAATCCAACCGGGCCCCTGGAATAGAAAGCTGATATCTTTCAGACCGGACGTCCGTTTGACGAATCGTCAGCGGAGTTAGTGTTCATGTTGAGAAACGGTCCCCTTGAGTATACCCTATGGGAGTTTAGGGTACAGTTGAGATACGGTCGGCTGGGTTCGCACATGAAACCAACCGGGCTCCTGGGATGAAAAGGCTAGTAACTCACAGACCGGGCGTCCGATTGACGCGCCGTCTATTGTGTTGAGACCCCTATGGAGATGCGGTCCCTTGAGATACTTCTTCGTGGAACCTTGTGATACTTTTGGTATCAACCAGCAGCTCATGGAGCGGACCCTCCTGGATACGAGCGTGCGGAATTCGAAGACCGTGTAGCAGCAAACCCATGGCAGAGGTGCGCTTGGTTGTAGCGGCACATGGGAGCACTTGGTTGTAGCGATAGACCCCCGACAGAGGTGCGCTTGGTTGTAGCGGCACAGGGGAGCGCTTGGTTGTAGCGGCAGACCCACGACAGAGGTGCACTTGGTTGTAGTGGCACAGGGGAGCGCTTGGTTGTAGAGGCAGACCCACGACAAAGGTGCGCTTGGTTGTAGCGGCACGGGATAGCGCTTAGTTGTAGCGGCAGACCCACGACGAAGGATCTCTTAGTTGTAGTGGCACGGGAGAGCGCTTGGTTGTAGCGGCATGGGAGAGCACTTGGTTGTAGCAGCAGGCTCGCAGTACTCGATAGGTGGAGTACTACAGCAGTCTTAGGTTAGTGAGCAGTACCTCGGAGTCGTGACAGGACCACTGTACACTCTAGAGATGAGGTTCTTTGGCAGTTGCGGTTTCGATAATGAAAATCCTGGTTTGAGCTGAGTCTTTGATCTTTGTGTTTCCTCATGATTGAGATGTGTTACTTGATAACTTGGGTATATGTATGGGCATATATCGGGGTGGTGGTTATCCGTTGATTTCATAATCCCTGTGTTTTCTCATGATTGAGATGGGTTACTTGGTAACTTAGGTTTATGTATGGGCATATACCTAAGTAGAGGTTATCTGTTGAGATCTTATTTGTGGTTATCCTTGTCAGTTTTAGTGAGACATTGAGGGTCTCGGGGTCCCCACTGAGTATCGTTATACTCACCCCTGCACGGGCTATGCCCGCACTTCGTTGTGTTGGATGCAGACGACGGACAACGCTGATCGTGGTGGAGGCTTACGGAGCAGGACGGTACTTGGAGGTGGACCACTGGGCGGGACGCACTCGGAGCAGTCGACTGGACCCAAGGAGCAGTGGAGGCTTCCTGTACCCACCCTTCAGGTGGGACTTCTAGAGGACGGCTCGACGTTGCGGATTTACTTTTAAGTTGCTGTTTTCCCCTTTCAGTTGTACTTTACACTTGGGCTTGTATTTCTAGCCCCCTTTACTTTTCCGCACTTACTGTTGTACCAGCTTTTACTTAGTGCTTACCTTTCCACTTGCTTACTCTGTAGTGCTTGTTTACTTTTCAAAGGCAATGCCTTCCCTGTTTATCGGGATTTACGCCTTGGTGCTAGTCGCCAGCCCCTGGCCTATGGAAGGCAGGCTTGGGGTAGTCACGACACGGGCCCCGAGGACGGGTCGTGACAACAGATCTTAATCTTGAATACCAATGAAAGTGATGTGGCAGTTACCTTTAATTCCTAGGCTTCAAAATTTTTTTATGTCAGAACAAATGGCAAAGAATATGAGATGGCATACAGATGAAAGAAATAAGGATAACGATGAAATAGTGCATCCTGCAGATGGGTTGTCTTGGAAGAAATTTGATAGGTTTCATCCTGATTTTGCAGTCGACCCACAAAATATTAGATTGGTATTATCTTGTGATGGTTTCATCCCATTTCGCCAAATGCATACTGCACATAGTACTTGGCCTATTTTCATTAACATTTATAACTTTCCTTCATGGATGTGTATGAAGAATCCATTCACTATCCTAATTATATTGATATCTGGACCCAGTGATCCTGGAAATGATATTGATATATACTTGCATCCATTAATAGAGGAGTTAAATGAGCTTTGGATTGTTGGTGCACAAGCGTATGATGCATTCAGAAAGGAGTACTTTATGTTTTTTGCAGCTTTATTATGAACAATATATGATTTCCCTGCCTATGGAATGATGTCTAGTTGGAGTAATAAAGGGAAATTATCCTGTCCTATTTGTATGAAAAATACATGTTTCTGAAGATTAAAGTTTCGGCGAACTTTCATCTTCATAGGGCATCGGCGTTTTCTACCAATGGATCATCCATGTAGGAAAAATCGGAGACAGTTTGATAATGCCATACAGACAGATGAGACACCTCAACGAATTTCAGGGACTGATATTGTTAAAGAACTTGATGATTTAAATTATGTTTTTGGAAAATGTGAATAAAATATCAGAAAGCGAAAGCATTCTAATTCAAATTCCAATAGCATTTGGAGAAAGAAAATCATATTCTTTGAGTTTTCGTATTGGTCATCGAATTTATTACATCATTGTTTGGATGTAATGCATATCGAGAAAAACATTTGTGAGATGTTACTTGATAATATTTTAAATTTCAAAGGAAAAACAAAAGACGATTTGCGGTGTCGTCGTGATTTGATGGATTGGGGTATAAGAGCAAGACTTCATCCAAAGTTAATTGGTCAAAATAAGTGGAAAGTCCCTGTTGCCTATTATTCGATGACAAATGTGGAGAAAAAACAATTTCTTCAGTTCTTGGAAAGTTTGAAGGTTCCGGATGGTTATTCAAGTAATATTTCGAAAAGGGTGAATACACAAGATGTGAAACTCAAATCTCTTAAAACCCATGATTACCATGTCTTGTTACATGAGTTGATTCCCATTTCCATTTGTCATTTACTTTCACATAATGTTAGAGTTTCGATGATTAAGTTATGTCAATTTTATCAAGATCTTTGTGCCAAAAGATTGAGAAGAAGTGTTATTCAGGAAATTGCAGAGAGATGCATCAATTATTCTTTGCGACTTGGAAAAAATTTTCCCGCCATCTTTTTTCACATGTATGTTACATTTGACTGTGCATCTTCCCACCAAAGTTATCTTTGGTGGTCCTGTTTTGAGTCGGTGGATGTATCCTACCAAAATAAGGACGTTTACATTGAAATCTTATGTGAGAAATAAATATCATCCTGAAGGCTCTATTGTGAAATGCTATTTAGCACAAGAATGCATGGATTTCTATTCATCATACTTGGCTAACGTCACTATGAGGTCTAATCCACTAATGAGAATTGAAGATGAGTAATATGATCCCATTGAGCCTGAATTTCTTTCACTTCCCCAAACAGGGGGGATATCTGGATCATACTCGTTGTGTAATTTAAGAAGGGAAGAGTGGAAATGGCACATCACACAGTATTATTCAACTATGGTGTGCTTGATGATTATATCAAGTAAGTAAACTAATAAATATGTATTTTTTCATTTTGTGATTTCTTTATATCTTCTGAAATTTTAATGCTTTCATATCTGTAGAGAGCATTTAGAAATTATAAAAAAGAGACAACGCTCTCTATCTATTAAGAGGAAGGAACTGTTGCACAACAAAGAGTTTGCTGACTGGTTAATGTCAAAGGTAATATATTTCTTTTTCTTCTTCTCATAACATAATCACATGTCTCTATTTAGTATTCTATGTTGGTATCTTTTAGGTTTTAACTCTACCAATGATTAAAGTATCAGATGAAATAAAAGCATTGTCCTTTGGTCCAACCGATGTGGTACGTGATTGTAAGTCAATGGTTGTTAATGGATTTAAATTTTTTATAAATATTTTTGCAAAAAAAAATGGAAACACAGCATGACTATGTCACGATAAGCGCCACAACAGATTGTTATGCGAGTGCATCAGACAGGCAGCCTCAATCAGAAAATATATCATATTACGGTGTTTTTGAAAGAATCATTTTATTATATTACTATGCACATGGTCGTGTTGTAATGATGAAATTCAAGTAGTTTGATTCAATGACATGACAAGGAATGAATATTGATAACTATGTATTTAGAGTGATTGATATGAACCGCCTTCTTCGTACCGATGAACCTTATATTCTTGCGTCACAAGCTAAACAAGTGTTTTATGTAAGTGACCTATTACAACCACAATTTGGTGTTATTGTTGATGTTATTCCTAGACATATTTTTGATGAAGGCATGGATGACAATGATGTTGTGGATGAACCTATCAGTATTTATTCTAATGTTTCATTTGATGATATAGATGATGCAATTGTTAGAACAGATTGTGAACCAGAAATTGTCACAAACCCCACATAGCGTTGACACATTTGAAAGTATTTACCAGATATTATCGCAATATTGTATGTGTTTTTTAACTTCCATACATGATATCAAAATAAGTAGTATATTTTATTCCATTATTGGATATAAAACTATTAATATCCTAACCAATTTATGTTTAAACACTTCTCTAGTAAATCATGAACAAAGAAAAGTCTTGATATTTTATCAATATAAATATCACACATGAAAATTTATCTCATTGTTTTATGATACAATTGTATTATTTAACATTCTACATTATTTCTATTTATTTGATAATATTATATTAAATTTCCAGGTCAAAATGTCTGATTATGATGATACTAGAAGAAGTAGAAGAATACCGAGAAAAAAACAACATAGGTCTTCTTCTGGAAACAATGTAAGTACAAATTATGTTTGAATATTATGGTCTTTATATTATTTATCTTGTTGTAGTTCGTTTTATTTCATCATCTATGTTATTTTAGGCTGCATCGTCGAGGAGACGCTTGGATTATGCCACTGAGGATGATATTGTGGCGGGTGGTACTGATTCTACAGGTTAGCCTACTACTACTCCACATGAGACACCAGTAGGCCATCCTCCCATTATTCCACCTCCATATTATCCATACCAACCTTTTCCATATCCCTTTTTTCCCGTACCCACATCGGATGGTAGTTCTCAAACTCATATACCTCATTTTCCATTGCCACCATCCACTGTACAGGGTACTGTGCCCCCATATATCCCATCGCCATATCCATATCCATATCCACCCTCATCTGTATAGGGTTATCCATCAGGTTTTCTGCCTCCATCAGTACACTTTGCATATACTATACACTGTACTCATGTAGATATCTCACCTACCATGGAGGCTACCCCCCCTCCAGACGCTACACTTCAGGGGTTAGCTGATCCCCCATCTACTGGTATTTGTTTAAACATTACTGTTACTGATTAATGATAAATTCATATATATTATTTTCTTTTATTTTTGGTTTCATGATTAGCTCCAGCCTCTACCAGACGATGAGGCCGCACAAAAATGCGCGAGGTTTGGAATCGACACACACAAATCATAGTTGATTACAATGAGGACAATTCTATAATTAATAAAAATGGCACGGAATGTAAAAGTTTTATGGGAACACTTTCTAGACATATAAATATCATTCCGGTTCAACCGATAAGTTGGAAGGTAGTTGGAAAACAAATAAAGGACACAACCTAGGTAGAGATTTGGGTAAGTAATGTTAATCACATTTTATATATAAATATAAATTTATAATATTTTCTTAACAAATATTTTGTCCATTGCAACTTTGATATAATTTTCCCAATGGACAAAATGCAAAGGCTTCAAAGATAATAGATTTAGGTGAAATGTGGCAAGCCTACAAGTATGATTTATATCTTAGTTGGAAAAAGAGAGTTGGTATAGAGCTTGAAGAAGTACTGATGATTCAAGATTTCCCAATATCACAATATAAAGAGATGATCATCTATTAGAAGTGTCCAGCGTTTAAGGTGTTTGTTAAATTTTTATATATATTCATTTATTTATTTGAAAATGATTTTAAATTAATTGTTTTATTTATGTTAATGAATTTATATAATTATTTGTTTTTATGAGAAATCAAACAGAAATAAAACAAACAAGAGTGCAATGAAACACATTTATACTTGCGAACACACTTCATTACCAGATCATGAGCAGACAAAGGAAATTTAACATTTAGAATATTTATCTTTGTTTAGTGTAATTTTTTTAACTTTCAATTTTTATTTATTTATTTGTTTTCCAGAAAAAGACATTGAACATCGAGGGTCGCGTTCCTCGCTCAACTTTTCTTTGTACAAGCCGGAAAAAGAAAGATGGTACTATGCCAAATACCGACACCGAGAAGGCGATTATAAGTATATTTCAATTTATTTGATTTTTACTGAATTTAATTCCTTATATTATTTTATCATTTAAATTTATGTTATATATCAATCAACAGAATGCTTTAGAGGAATTGGAAGAAAAAGAACCTAACAATTTGGTCCCAAACGATCATCTACCTCAGGTATTAGGAGATGAGCATTAGGGTAGAGTGCGTTGTAGACTTGAAAAGAAGATTGTACCATCTTGATACTAGTTTACCAACGTTTCTACGAGTACCGATTCTGGTTTTTTCATAGTGGAACAAATGAATTCTGCAATCAAAGAAGCAAGTAAAAAATCAGAACAGACGATAACTGCAAATATGATGAAATTTATGTCTTCCCTTTCTTCTACACTTCCACCAGAATCAACTGCAACGGTTGATGCCTTTTTGATGTCGATGCATTCTGATAATGTAGATTCTTCTGTCAGAGCCGGAGTCAGACCTAGTGCTGGACCCAGTGCTGGTGCCGATTCAGATGCAGATGCCAATGATGATGTTGGTGGCTTGAGAGGTGGTGATGGTGTTTCTATAAAAGGTGTGGATGAGGGTTATCATGATTCTGATGATACTGATATTGAGACTCAATTTTGATGTAAATTGTATTTTTGGATTGGTAATATATGACGAGTTCCTTAAGACATAGGAAGGTGTGTTTCATGGCCATGTTCTTGAATGGATTTCTTTTCCTGGTAAGGGATTCATGCTTGAGAATACAAGTTATTATGTCGGTGATGGAAGATTGATTATCCGAGTAGTGACTACATAATATATCAATGAAGATTATTTCATGACTCTACAGGCTCCTATGATATATCCGATAAGAAAAATCCCCTATAGGATTAGGGGTTTTAATAATTTCTTATTCAACTGTATATGCAAGAATTTACACTACTACAAATAACACAACACTACTTGGATCCCTGGTGCCTCATTCTGCACCAGACTAATAAACTTTTTTAAGGTTGATTCAATGTCATTAGGCCCTAATAAGGTTACTTAATTGTTGTTCTGATATTATTGTTTCATATTTATGCCTTATCCCACAATAACTAGGCGAATTGTCAAAAATGGTTGGGGTTCTTTTAATAAACATTCATACAGAATCTCTCTTCATGGTAGGGTTCTTATGGATTGTGTAGATGATTTTATTATTTTAGATTCATATTCCCCTTACCATTTTTCCATCCATTTCATTTTCATTTAAATGGCTTCTCTCCTCCCATCATCTAGTGTGCGACGAGAAATACAGTATAGGAGTATTCACCAATTTAGGATTAAATTTTCACATGAGGACACAAATAATGAGATTATACATCTTCTTATTGGAACCATTTTATTTCTATATTATTATTATTATCATGTATGGGTGGAAGCGTACCTGGGTGGAGTCCAGGACAGGCTGGTGCTTCTAGTAGAAAAACAATTTTCATCACCCACCCACCTATCTGCATCAATTATGGAGTTGATTCAAGACTCAATTGATCCTTAAATGGATCATACTCATCTAGGTGATGGCCATCACATTAGTGTGAAATTGTTTATTGAGAACTATGGGCCTTTAATATGATAGTTGGATGATGCATCATTTGATAGAATATCACATGGAACCTCCTCCCTCTATTATTAACTGTTTCTACCAATCCTTCCACAATATTATGTTTCTACCCCAGCTACTGCAGAGGAAAAAATGATGTAGGCTAATATAGTATTATTATATGACCTTAATCACTAAGAACCCCTAGAAACATTTTGTGAACAATAGGAATGTCTTAACTAGCTCTTTCATGATTTGGGGGTGGGCATCTTTGATCCCCATCCATTGTATGACATCATGAGAAAAAATTTAACAACTTAGAAATAGTTGGCTAGTAAAGGGTATTATGTTATTTAAATGATTCAAATCCTCTAGATGGACTAGAAAGTGAAGATTCTGGGGAAGTAGAATAGATTCATTATATAATATTTGTGCTGCTCAATGGAATAAGCAAGGTGGGTGGTGCTTCGATGTTCAATTGACCCTTCATGTTTGTCTCTCACTGACATGAAAATTTAAGAAGATTAACACTCACTATAGTCTAATCACAAATTTATTCTATGGAATCCTGATATAGTCTCTAGATTGCATTAATTAATCCTTTTTTATGAACATTATCAATAAATTAATGTTCTAATCATTACATATTTTTGTCCAGATTTATTTTATTTATGACGTACATGATAATTATTTGATCTAATGTTTCATATATCATTAATGATACCAATCCATTTCATAATAGAAATTTAGACTGATTTTTTGTATTTGAATGCATAAATATCAATATATTTTTCTTGAGAAACCCTAATGAATTCTCACTGACAAGATATTCTATACTAATGTATCTAATACAGTTTTCATGTGATAAGGATATGAATTTGTCTTTTTCTCAGGCCTCCCAGTTATATAATATATGACTTGGTAATTTTTTTCTCCTTTTCTATTTATAAATAGTTGATATAGAATGGGGAATGAAAATTTCATTCCCATCATGAAGATAATTCAAATTTTCCCATGATTACCTTGTCAAATTTTCAACCTAGTGGGCATGGTGTATTTTTTATTTAGATATTATAATGTCTTGAAAACATGACCATTCCTCTATTTTATTTCAAGGTATTCCTTCTTAGAACATATCCTCTAATACATATTGAGGATTACATCAAAAATTTTTATTTCTAGAACTAGGAAATACCATTCCAGATTGACCCTTGAAAGAGTGAGAGTGTAGGACAGACACCTAAAACCCTGATCCTTCTCTTTATTGAGAAAGTTTAGTAACTACATCTCATAAGGGATGATATCAATCATAAATTTCAAAAAATACAGAAGAAAGTAAGAAATAATAGAGTTAGATTCACTAGTATCAAACAATCCTACAATAATAGATTATACCTTAAGAGTAGTACATCAAACTATCACATTCCATGCATTTTATTACACTACTTTTTTGATCAATATCATTAGTATTTACCATATCTTATTGGGAATTAGAATGACTACTAACCTGTAAATCTACCTTAATCTAACTATGTCTAGTATTAGATATAGCCCTACCGCCATGACTTCTCAATCGATAAGTTTCTTCCCTTGATGGTTCTGACCGGGTCATCATTCCCCTAGAGGTTGTGGAACCCAAACCACTCCGGTATGAGTCTCCAACATTATATAACCACTAAAAATTCCCCATTATTTCACAATGATGGAAAGGTTTAGGTGGGGTTGGAAATTCTCATCACAAATTCTCAAACCTTCCAAACTGATGGCACAGGATTGGTCCTACATCTGAAGCCTCAGAAGAAGATGGTCGAGAAGGATAACCTAAGATACCACATACACTCTTATCCTTTTTCCAGTCCTCCTCTTCTTTTCATATGAACCTCCTCCACCCTAGCACACTAATGATGATATTAGGGATCAAAAGTATTATACAACCATTTTTTCAAGGAAATGACACATTTGGTTCAATACAATGAGTTCATATTGAGGAGACATATATGAAATCATTGGCTAGGAAAGGAAAAAAACCTATGGTTGATGCCGATGGCTTCATCACACTGAACCCCCAAAAAACTAGGAAAATAAGGGACTACTCACAGGTATAAAGAAACATTGTCACACGCTCGATCAATACGCCTAAGGAAAACACTGAAACTGTTCAAAATCCTATTGTTGATGTCCCTAAGGAGAAGGAAACCAAACATTGCATGGAACTAGTGCTTCAGAAATTTGATGCTCACACTGAACGACAAAAGAAAATTGCTTACCAGAAATTCTAATGTGGGTAAATATTTGCGGAGACCTACCTTAAGGTTAAATAAGGTATATTTAAAAGGAGGGTTAGTTTAAATTTAACTTCTCCAAATTCCCGAATTCTGATTTATCACTGTTATCCTTGCATGGCCCATGGTTGTCTCCTTTATGTGACTTCACTTTTTCTTCTTCAGTTCTATTTTGTCAAATTTTATTGGGGTTAAAGGCCTTTTCAGGATGTCTACTTTTCTGCTCAGTTATATTGTATTTCTAAAAGTTTCTGGTTTTGTGATTTGGTTCTCTGTTGGTCTGGTTTGGTTCTTTACAGACTGGATATTGAATTTTATTTCTCTCTCTTCTTGGACTCTACAATGCGTTCATGAGTCTCATTATTGACTTTAGGTATTGAACAAAGCACCGAGGCTTTAATGTGTTGAATGTCTGTTGGAATCCAGAATTATTTCTCCCTATTGGGAATGTTTTGAAGAAAGTGTAGGTCTAGAACTCACTTCCCTGTTTTGCATTGGATATAATGGGAGAAGCTGACTGCTTGAGTCCTATTTTCCTCCTCATGAGGGCTATATTTCAAGGTTCATACTGCACCTATTGAATATTTTGGGTGATCAGATTGGTATCTACATGATAGTTCAACTTATATCTATTGAAGGACTTTGTCTGCTTAACATGTCTTGATGATAGAATGGTCTTTTTCCTGGTCTTGTACTAGTTTTTCTACATCTATTAGTATCTTCTGTTTTGATTTGATAAGCTGTTATTATTATGTCTTTGAAGTGGATTTTTGGAATCCCAGTTATTCTTCTTCAAGATAAGGACCTTATAGAATTCTCTATGTTTTTTGCTGGACTGGAATGCTTTCACTCTGACCTGGTTTTTAATGTTGCTACTGTCCATTGTTCAATATCTGGCTGGAATTATTAATAATGCAGCCTAAATAATGGATTTTCATCTACAAGGTCTGATCTATACTTTTTCTCTATTTTATGCCAGTTCATATATCACTGCAGGGGAGGATATGGCAGGCTTGGACAGGTCATGATTTCTTCATTATGGTGCCTGCATCCTCTGTCGGATTCTTTGTAAAACTGAAATTCCAGATTCATAGTTCGTGAAGGATGAGGAGGATGGATTCCTTCCGGAATTCTCTTGATGGACTACTTCATGTTTTTGGTATGGTTTTATTGATATTTTGTTGTACCTCTTTGATTTCCCTGTTGGTGTAAGCTATTTATACCTTGAGCTTGTACTGTTCACCTTTTGATATTAATAAATTCCATTGGGGGCATGAATTGGGATACCAATTCATGTCACCACCTTCTTCTAAAAAAATATTCAAGATCCATATTCATTCACGTATAGAAAAATAATGGGTATCATAATGATAGGTGTCCTTTTCTAATGGTCATGAAAGGTTTTCTAAAACCAGAAGCTCTCATGACATGATGTTTGATTTATGGGTTGAGGGGACTAAAAGATGATGGAAGAGCATTGTACTCTAGTTGACCAATGTCAGGATGTTGTGGTCCTATATAAAAAATTATGATGGGTGTTATCGTTCACATTTTAACATCATTAAGTGGGGACATATTTGTAGTGCAGTTTTGTTGTTGTGTGACTAGGATGTTTTCCTTTCCATGCAGTTTAAATACATGTGGTAAGGATGTTGGAACCAACATGAATATTGTTCAGTATGTCGCTGGGGACTCTTTTCACAAGTTGTGTGATTTTTTTGTAGGAAATGTACTTTATTCAAGAATAAGATTATTGTTGAGTATCCATTTGACGAAGTGATTCTTGCATAGATTTATCACACATACAAGAAATCGAAACATAGATCCGTGACTTATGAATATGTAGAATGAAATTTTATGGCTCCGACATCATTAAAAAGTCCTATATACTACATTTATGGTATGTTCAATGTCAATACCCTTTTCATGAATTTTAACATAATGCGACTAGGACATGTTTGTGCAGTTTAGTGTATTGCGACTAGAAAAACCACTGCATAGGCCCAACCAACATGAAAATAGGGGTGAATTTGTTTATCATTTTGTATGTTGTGTATGGAACTAGGGTTGATGATTTGGGTGTTTCTATGTATCCTGTGACGACAGTAATCAAGCCATACATAGTTCTTGATAGAAATCTACCTGCATAGTTTTGACTCTTGTGCAGGGGAATGCATACATTTTATTATCATGGATGGATAAAAGATTTGGATTTCTTAGAATCACTACGTATCTAATGGTAATAGGAACCAAAACACACATAGTTATTGAATAGAAAGTCCTCCACATAGTTCTGGCCTAGACGCAAAGGGAGACATTGTTCTTATTGATTGTTGTAGCTGGACCCAGGATTGGAGATCTGGGAATTACTATGTTTCTTGTATTGAAAAGAATCAAGATCACACACAGTTCCTAAAGAGAAAATGCTCCATGTAATTTTGACCCGTATGGAGAGTTGGGAATTACTCCCATTTTTTTAGTTAGACCCATTATTAAAGAGTTAGGAATCACTGTGCATCATGTGATGAGAAGAATTATGTCGCATGAAGTTCTTGAAAAACCATGTTATTTAACATTGTATGAAGGTTCCCTTATGCGAAAAGAGAATATTGAGGCTGAATGGTTCTGATTGAGCTGTCATACCTTTATAGGCAACTGGACCAGCAACTCCATGGTATGGATGACTTGATCATACAAGGGGCCAGCACTGTATGGTACTGGTTTTTTTACTGATTGTGAAGGAATACAGCCACAGTTCTGAACCGTGGAAGTAGGGCCTCAACCACGGTTCAGAACCGTGGAAGTAGGGAAACCTGATTTCAGCTCCAGCCACGGTTCAAAACCGTGGCTGTAGGGATTGAGCCACAGTTCAGAACCTTGGCAGTAGTCCTACAACCACGGTTCAGAACCGTGGATGAAGCCCTACATCCACGGTTTTGAACCATGGCTATAGGATATACCCTATAGCCACGGAAATACTAGCCACGGTTGAATAAACTGTGGCTATAACTTATATCCATGATTATTGGACCTATAGCCATGGTTTTGAACCGTGGCTATACCCTTATTTTGTAGTAGTGTTTCTCAAAAGTATGGTTCATCAACCTTACTTTTTTAAACAACCATACATTCTTTGAATGGATATTTTATCTTTCGTATGAGATTTGAAGAAAAAGTATGGATGATCAACCCTACGTTTATGATCAAACTTACGTTTGAAGAAAGTAACATGAACTCTATGTTTATGTTCAACCTTACGTTGTCAACCCTACGTTTGGAGGCCACGTCATCAACCTTACGTTTGGCGTCAGAAAGTTTGAAAGACGATATTTTTATGCAACAATCAGCAAGCTGATTGTTAGGAGGATTTAAAGTTGATTTTAAAATATGACTTTCACCGATTCAAAGCCATATTATCAATGAATTAAAGATCGAATTAAAAGGAGATTTTTATGCCGAGTCTTTAGGGAAGTTACGACTACTCTATAAATTCAAATTTTTGAATATCAGGAATCAAAAGGAAACTTTTATGGATATAAATGTGCAGGGGATATGCTTGGATTTATTATATATGTTTTCTCTGAAACACCAGGCACAAGAGGGTGGTGATCAATCTATTATTCAAAAAGGTGGAAAACATAGACTGCTTAAAGAACTCAGTTCTGCTGATTCAAAAGGAGAATCAAAGCTCTGTTTATTTAAGAAGAAGGAACTCGATATAAGATTCACTTGTTCTACATCAAATATCTACTGTGGATCTACTACTGCTGAAGTTGTGAATTATATCTCTATATCTACTACAATCAGATTGACTCAGAACTTCTTCGACTTGAAAATCAATATTTCTAGAGACAACGATCCATCTGCTGTCAATTGCATTCTGTTTCAATTTTAAAGATCAACTGAAAAAGTTCTTTCTAAAATTATTTTTATCTTGAGTAACCAGCTTCTCGTACTAAGATGAGTAGGTTCATGTTTGAACCATAATGCTTTGTTAGCCTAAAAATTGTAAAGGTGTCAGTTGCCTGTTTTTCAGTTGTTGCAAGGTCTGTAGAAAAGTGGACCAGATAGTGAAAATCACCAAGCTCGTGGAGTTGAGCATTGGTGGAGTGGACTAGGGGAATTCTGTTCCCCGAACCACTATACATCTATGTGTCCCTGCTTTTACTTATTATACTACATGATCAAATCTGATAAAGCATAGAGGACAAAACTCATTCAATCAAAGTATTAACAAAAAATATGAAAGACACAATTCACCCCCCTCTTGTGTATAATCTGTATATTCAAGATCCAACACATGGTCCCAAGTGAAAGAACATAAGAGGCACACCATAAGTCCTTTCTGCCTGACATTAAACTGTACGGTCAAAGTCCTTACCTCATGACATAAAACTACATGATCCTCCAAGAACTTAGTGTGGTTTGATTATCATCACCATGAGATATGTAGTGACACCCATGTTTTGTTCCATAGGCCCAACCATGATGATCCCACAAATTCATCTCGATCCACCTTCATCCTCACCACATGATGTTAAAATTCATAGAACATTTAGAACTGTAAATAGATTTATTCCTTCCCATAGAGGATACGTAGTGATTCATGGATCTCCAATACTAGGCACAACTGAAACCATAAACAGAAATAATGCCGACCTATATGTATGGTTCAGACCTGTATAATGTATTTCTTCTAGAACTATGTTTAGCTTCATTCTCACCCTTTAAAGATATGCAGTGATGCCCAAGTCCCCATCTTTAGGCCCATACGCCACATATTTCTTCTTGCATGATGGTTCTCACACATCTTTTCCACATGAGGATAAACTGTATAAATATTCCAATACTATGTGTGGATTTATTCTCATCCTCATGAGATATGTAGACACACCCAGACATTTCATCTTCATCCCTGACCATAGCCATAATCCTTATTGGTCTTTTGATTGGAGTCTTTTGGGAATGGTGCTTGGTATGGTTGATACCTCTTCGGTTCTCATTAATGTTGAGGTTTACCATGGTACCACAACACACACACCCCGGGATAGAAACTCCACCTTACGGTCCATCCCACATGACCTTAAACTGTCTATATATATCCTTGTGACATGACATTGAACTGTGTCGTGTGGTTCTCACCGTAAGACATTAAACTACATGACATTCCAGAACTATGTGGGGCTTGATCATCAGTTTTGTGGGATACATAGTGATTCTCATGTTACATTCTTTGGGCTAAGCCACAACATTACCACCTTTCACGTTGGTTCCCCTCTCCTTACCGCTTGGCTTTAAACTACCCGAAAGCATGTCCTTATTGTATGGTGTTAAACTGCATGGTGGTATGTCCTTGCTGCATGATGTTAAACTATATAGAATAATGTCCTCACCACATGACACTAAACTGAATGGATGTAAACATGTCCCCAATACATGATAACAAACTATGCAAACCATCTCCCACTTTTTACTCCTCATCAAAGAACCACAAGAGACTTACCTTGGTCAACTAGAGTACAAGGTGATTCCACCATCCTTTAAGAGTGCCTCAAATCCATATACCATCCTCTATGTCTTGAGTGTATCAGGACACCAAAAACCTTCCATGGACCTTATAAAGGATATCTGGCTTTAAGGACCCTTTTCTCGACTATGCATACATGCCTATGACTCCTGCATATATGCCTATGGTCGTTAACCAAATGCGTCACTCTCAAAGGGGACATTCCAATTCTTGCAAGCCCTGACATCATCATGGAAGAACTCAAAATCTCAGTCTGTCTGAAAAACTACCTATATGACTATACCATATCATTACCACTCATGACTTGAGAAACTCGAGCCATGAGTTACATCATTTCCCTTCCATGCTTGAGGGGATGTTGGAGCATCCTTGACCCTCGGTATCATAATTAGTCTCTTGTGTCACATTCTCCATATCAGGTTCATGTGAGTCATGACACTAAACTATATATGATTTGGTCAAAGTTCTGTGACCATAATCTCTAACACATAATGGTCCAAATTGTGTGGCCTTAAACTACTAACAAAAGAGACATAAAACTTGTCAGCCTAAAAAAACCACAAAGGGTGACCTAAGAAAATGTCGAGTCTCTTCCCACTAAACTCTCCATCCTCAGAGTTTTAAAAAAAGAATTAGGATAAAACCATAAAATCCACAAAGCACATAGGGTTCATAACCCTAGTAAAATCCATGCTATGCTCACTAGACCCCCTAGTCTAGGAAAAATTTATGGAAATATTTGTCACGTCTCCTTGCCATGAGAATATGTTATCTTGGTGGTGACATGACCTTTAGGGTGTTTAAACCCTCCTTGGATTTTAAATCCTCCATAAACCATACTACATGATATGGGGAGTCTTGATTTACCATAACCTTCCATGGCCCATGGAAAGGGTATCCAACATCAAATACCCTTTCCTTGACTTTGCATGCATGCCCATGGATCCTGCATATGCACCTATGGTTGTCAACCAAATATGTCACTCTAAAAAAGGAAATTCTGATTCTCGTTACTCCCAACATCATCATGGTAGAACTCAATATCTCAGTATGTCTAAAATATTCCTCGTGTGACTATTCTATATATTTCTTTGAATTTGGGAACTCCAAATCGTTATTTACAATCCCGTATCAAACAATCCAAGAAGATTAAATATCCTTGATGTTACGTCACCGTGTTTTGTAACCTTTCTCAAAGATGGACTATGAAACTTCATTTCCTAGACTTTCGTGGACTACATCTCTTGATTCAAAACCATTGGGTGTGGAGCTCTAACTTCACATTTAAGAGATAACAGCCCTACGGTTCGAGAACCCTTCCTAGATAGCTTTCTCCCCATATCCAACTTCATCATCTAGATGTTTGAGTATTTGAAAACCTTCCATAACCCTCATAAATAAGTGGAGATCATATTTTCTTGGACTTGCTACTAATGCATAAGGTTCTTGAACTGATAACTAAATTCATCATATCCTTTCCATAAAGGAGCTTCGATCTCTTTGAGCCTCCAAAACACTGCGACAGAACCTAACATCTCAGAATTTCAGAAGAAATACATGGAATATCTGCACCATCTCATATTCATAGACTCAAGATTTCATATTATGATCTACATCATCCCTTAACTAACTATCCTGGTGGTCCTAATATCCCTAATATACCAACCTCACTAATATTACCCCCAAAAACCTTCCAAGACCCTTGTAAAAGATACTTGGCTTCATGGAACCGTTGCCTGACTATGCATACATGACTATGGATCCATCATATGAACCTATAGCCATCATCCAAATGCGTCATTCTTAAAATGGACAGTCCAATCCTCATGATCCTCAACAACACCATAGTTGGTATCAACACCATAGAGTGTTTTGGGTCCTTTATGGCATGTCTACACCATATCCCATAATCATATACAGATGGTCTGAGTTAAAATACCTTAAACTAAACAATATATGGTCCGATCTAAAAGACCTTAAACTAAAAAATAGATGTTTCGAGCTAAAATACCTTAAACTAAAGAAATAGATGGTCTGAGCTAACATACCTTAAACTAAAGATACAAATGGTCCAATATATAATATATTAAACTAAATTAACATATGGTCTAAGATAAAATACCTTAAACTAAATCAAAATATGTTTTAAGCTAAAATACCTTAAACTAAAGCAATAGATGGTCCAAGATAAAAGACCCAAAACTAGAGCAACATAGGTGTGAGCTAAAAGACCATAAACTAATGAAACATACGGTCTGCGCTAAAAGAACTTAATCTAAATAGAAATATGGTATGAGCTAAAATACCTTAAACTAAAGTGATATACAGTCTAAGTTAAAAGACCTTAATCTTATGTGACAATAGGTATGAACTAAAAGACCTTAAACTAAAGCGACAGAAAATCTGAGCAGAAAGACCTTAAACTAATGTGAAAAATAGTCTGATCTAAAATTACATAATTAAAGTGATAGATTGTCCAAGCTAAAAGACCTTAATCTAAATCAATAGACGGTCCAAGCTACAAGACCTTAAACTAAAGAAATATATTGTCCGAACTAAAAGACATTAAACTAATGTAATAGATGGCATGAGCTAAAAGAAATTAAACTAAAATGGAATATGGTCTGAGCTAAAATCCCATAAACTAGAGTACATGGAAGTTATTGTGAGTACCACTACATAGCCATATTATACTCAAGATACTTTCCACAGATATGAAAATCACTCATTCTTTGGGACATGTCTCCCACCCAAATGATCCCTCTACAAATCAGGAGATCTCAAGATAACACCCATAGCATTGGTCCATGACCCCGTCAAAGGTTCTATGAGGCATTTATTTTTCCTCATAACCGAGTCCTCATCCCCTCGTAAATCGTTCTTGAGGGGGGGTCATTTTTTGATTCCCGTGAAATAAGCATTGGAAAAATCACAAAGGAGGAAATACCTAAATATGGGTATTATTTCCCTTGTGAAATCAAGGAAGAAGAGGATGGTCAAAGACACGTGAATCCTCTAAGAGGATCATGATCAAATGACCATTTCAAGGTCATGAGAATACTCCTCACATGGATCATTGTCCATGGAATGTCATGCAGACCCCTCTTCAATGAACCTGCCTGCTCTTGCGAAACCCCCCCAGACAACTGAATGAGAACCTTTCGGCTACATGGTTTGTCATTGGAAATCACCTCATAGACCACCCATAATCCTCTGAAAATAAAGAGGGATTACACTATAAAGGAAGAAACCCCCAATTATTATGATGCTCATGCGCCAAAACATCATTGGGAAGAATAAAATCCCATGGTGATATCTCAAAAATCTTGTATAACCTCTAAACCTTTATAAGATAAAACAAAGGAGATAAAATGGAGGAGGAAAGAAGGGTTTAGGGTCAATAAAGGACATGAAATGTGCACATTGAAAGTTCCTAGAGACATATAATATACTCACATAAGCTATCTATATTGTCAGCATCACTGAACAAAAGTTATCAGGAGTGTCTAGAGAAACCCACAGTGGTCTAAGGATAGGTGGATAGACCTATCCACTACATGCTTGGACATATAACCCATATTGGTCACGTGATAAATCATAAAAAATAGAGAAAAAATCATATATGTTACTCATTCCAACTCTCATGAACCCTGACCTTTGTACAATAAAACAAAGGGAAACAAAAGAGAGGAGGTGAGAGGGGTTCAAAACCACTGAATGGCATGTGACGTGGCCCTGGTGACCTGTGAGGCACCATGAGTCCTAAGAGACATGTCCTACCCACCTTACGAGAGAACATTGGATTCTCACCCTCACTATGTAAAGAAACCCATAAAACTTTATGGCGCTTAAGGATATATAGGCAGATTTATCCATGAAATGCTCATGCACCCCCATGCGACCCATACTGGTCAAGCGATGCGCATCTCTAGAAAATAGAAGAAATTCCCTCGATGACACACATGCAATCGTGCATGACTCCCAAATTTTTTTACATCCAACAAAGGGGTTCAAAATAGAGGATTCGAGAGGTACTCACAGTCTCTAAAAGGCAAGCGACATGCCCAATGCACCTATAGTATTTTCCCATGAGACCCCGGTATAAGTAACCCAAGGTATCATGAGTGTCTTTCGATAGACACTCATATCTCACGAGGACCCTTAGTCAAGTCAACATGATATAATTTAAGTCCTTAAAAACACCCATATAATCAAATAAGTCTTCAATAAAGGAAGAGACTTGCAATCACTAAAAATCAGGTAACGCTCTAGAAGTAGTCCATGGTAAAGACTCGTGAAACATGTGGCACTGCCCCCCTTCACCAACTTCAGCCTAGGATCTTGCCAGATATGTTGTAGAAACTTGTGAGTATTTGGGGTAGATAGGCCTCTAAATTCCTAACCCTGACACAAAGAAGGTGTTGTGTTCTTGATGACTATTACATCATCAGATCCTTGATGCCCTAAATCAGCTACAAACTTCGATAGACTTCTCAGAGTGGCATATCATGTGACTGAACAACTTATCACTAGGTAATACACTAGTGGGAAGCCGAAGTAGTCATATTTTATTCATAAGTTTCTTTTCATGATCCCCCATATATAACTTACAAGCCTACTAGATCACGTGATACTCAAGAAAAACTAACACTGAACAAAACTAAGGCACTCTCAATACAAGGGTTAGAATCATGATCGAAGGAAAGAGGATTTAGAAAAAGGTATTCTTGTTTTTCCTCATGCGCTCTGCATGTGTCATCCAAAAACATGTGACAATAACGGGAAATGTCTCCTAGGTCTCATGAAAATACCACGACATGTCGTATGGAACACATGATGTCTGTCAAACAAGTCAGCGCACACCATGAAATTCCCCTGAAGACACAACTTTGATCTCGTGAACCCCCTGGGCCCATCACCCAGGACTCACGACATCCCTTGAACACATCTACCAACTCAAATAACGATGTGCACTCATGTCAGTCGAGTCCTGTGAAAGCATCTGGACATGGAAACCAAGTTCTCACAACGGCCCCAAGAACGTCAGCTGAGACTCACAAAACCCTATAGATATTTCAGCTAGGACTCACTACTCTTGTGGTATTATATTTTTTCCAAAGTATACCATAGAACTAGCTACTCTTTTTGTTTAGTAAAACTTGTAAATTCATGTGTTTCTATTGATGTGTGTTTGAATTGTTTCTAGAAGGGAAATTTTTTTTAATAGGAGGAGAAGTTTGTTTCATAAGTATGGAATCATATAAGAAAATGATATCACTAATTCACCCCCTCCCACTATAAATTATACAACAATCCTGATTGGGAAATCTCAATTTATTTCAGAGTGATTATTTGCTGAAGTTGTGATGGAGAATCTGAATTGTGTGAAAATTAAGAGGATTTTTGATCTACAATGGAAATAACTATCATATATGGAATGATATAATCATTAATTATATTTTATCTCTTGGGTATGATGTTCTTGAAGCCAAAATAGATGGATTTTATCATATTGATGATAAGATTCCTCTTACACCTACTGATATGAATAATCTTGAGAGTGATAGAAGAGCTAAAAATTATTTACTCTCATCATTTTATAAAAGTGAGTTTTTAAGATTGAAAGGTATTTCCACTGCTAAAGGTATCTGGGATAAGTTGAAAAAAATTTATGAAGGAAATAAAAAGTAATTAAGGAAAAGTTGAGAATAAAGAGACATAAGTATGATGATCTCAAGATAGGAGAATATTAATCTGTTAAGGACTTTTTTACCAGGGTAAATGACATTATCAGTACCATGAGATGTCTTGGTGAAAAGATAGAAGATTCTACAATTGTGGAAAATTACTTAATATTTCTTCCCAACAAATTTGATGCAAATGTGTCCACATTGGAAGATAGGGATCCTGAGAATCTATCTATGGATGTTCTTCATAGTTCTCTCATTACATATGAAATGAGAATATGGAATGTTATTAAGGTAAAAAAACGATGATAGAAAAATTACTTTCAAATCCATCAAGAAAGAAATTTCTAAGATGGTTCCTGAGGAATATGATGTTTATGACTCTAAATCCAAAAATGAGGCATGTAAAAATTTTGTTGAAAGTTTATACATATTTTCTAAAAATTTAAAATGTGTTATAGGTAAATAAGAATGTCAACATCCCTTTAAATGTTTTGAAAATGGAGCTGTTGGGCTCTTTGTGGCTAATTTTCCTTGAATAAATAAATAAATGGATAGTTATTAAGAAGAAAGAAAGCCAATAAGGTTGTGGAAAAAATAGAGTGATAAGGAAAAACATTTTTCAAGAGGGAATGATAAAAAATTATACAAATCCAAAAGGATAAGTTTCTTATCTAAAGATGATGGTGAAGAAGATAGTGAAGATGAATCCAAAAAATATTTTTCTAAAAAACTAGATAGAATACATCTATTATAATAGTTAACAAACAAAGAATTTGGAAGCATCAATTCTGAAGAAGAATAAAAACAACATGATTTTCATTTAAAAGAATATTTTAAAGAATGTATAAGAATGATTAGAAGGCCTGAGAAAGAAAACATGAAGTTGATAAATGAAAATTATCTATCAAACCTTAAATAAGGATTTCCTCACAAAAAAATCATATTTATGGAAAATATGGGTGATTTGAAGAAATATATTATTTAATAAAAGAATCATAATGAATATTTGGAAGTTAATTTGGAGGGAAAAGAAGAAGAATTAGCACTTTTACAACAAAAATATTTTAAGGATGAACAGATAAGTTCAAATTTCAAGAACCCAATCTCTGATGTTGGTGAAAGTTCTCATAATGGTGAACTTGATAAATATTTTTTTTTAATATTAATGTTTGAGATGAAAGATGGGGTTATTTTTGAGAAGAAGTAGGTTGTAAATGATTCTTAAGAAAAGGAAGATACAAAGGTTATGTTTGTTTCCATGACCAACAAAGTCGAGAAATCATATGTTTCTAAACACTTTGAGTCTGGAAAAAGTACAAAACATTTAGATTCTGGAAAAATTTATATTACTTCTTATTCTGATAAGGGTGAAAATAAATGTGATTTGAATAAGAATGTTTTGTTTGAAAATGGAATGGTTGGTGGTTAAAAATGTTATATTAAGAAGGTTCTTGAAAAACATATTCACAACACCAGTCAATCCAAAAATTTCAGGGAAAATACTCTTTATATGGATAATTATAGTATTTTTGTGGATTTATAAATACGTAAAATATATTTTGGTTCATCAAAAAACATTACTAATATTCCATAATTTATGGAAGTCAAGGTTTGAGGGGTAGTCAATTCTCTCAAAAGAATAATTCTTAGAAAGAAGTTTGGAAGAAACATGAGAGGGTTGGTGTGAAAATTGAGGATAGGTTCAAACCCGTAGAAACTATTTGTGAAATACGTGAACAACCTACACATCTTTCTAAAGTTTTTATTGTTTTTGTACCACCACAAAAAAAGTTTCTCAACAATACTCAGAAGCCATAGGTGATGAAAAATGGGAATATAAAAAGATATTATTATTGAACATTCTTTCAATGATATAAATAGAAAACGAACTTGGATTCTTGATAGTGGGTGTTCTTATCATAGGGAAATAGAATTAAAATTGTTGAAGAATCTGAAAGACTTCAAAGAAGGAACAATGTCATTTAGAAATGATGATTATATGAGAATCAAAGGTGTTGGTTCAACAATCATTAGGAATGAAACAATGAAATAAAAGAGTTATTTATAAGATGATGGGATGAAACACATCCTTATAAGTGTTCTAGACCTTTTTGATGAGGGTTTCAATGTTATCTTAAAAAAATATGGGTTTTTGTGAAAAGTGAGGAAGATAGAAAGATTGTTACAAGAGGCCGACACAAAAAAGGAAACTTATTTCATGTTGGTGAAATACAAAACTTTTGTTACGTGGGTATGTTTTAAGATAATTGGTTGTGGAATAAAAGAATAGGGAACATGTATAATAGAAACATGAGAGTTTTTTTAAAGTGAGATATTGTCTGTGCTATTCCTGATATGTCAAGAAGAAGATATTAGTCTTTTACTATTTGTTAAAAATGAAATATTGTAAATTCTATGCATAAGAAAGTTGATATTTGTTTAAAAAAACCCATGGAACTTATTCAATATTATATATGTGGGCCAATGATAATAAATTAAACTAATGGAGTTAAGTACTTAATAACTTTCATGGGTGACTTTACTCACATTACTTGTGTTATGTATATGAAACATAAGTTAGATTATCAAAAAATGATAAAAATTTAATGAGGAAAGACGAGAAGAAATTCAAGTATTCCATAAAGAAGTTATGAAATGATAATGGTGGTGAAAATAAGAATGAATAATTTGAAATATATCTTGAGAAACTTGGAATTTGACATGAGATCAGTTCCCCATATAATCCTCAACAAAAATGGGGTTGTTAAAAGAAAGAACATAAGTTTATTGAGAATTGGGAGAACTATGTTACTTGAACATGGTCTTTCTCATTACATTTGGAGGCAATCCATGAGCGATGTTGTGTATATCCAAAACCGTTGTTTCTATAATACATGTTTATATATGACTCCATATGAATTTTTTTATGATAAAACTCCATGTTTGACATGCTTAAGAGTTTCTGGGAGTCCATACATCATAAAAATGAAAGGTGAATTCCTTGGAATGTTTGTGCAGAGAAGTGAAGATGGAATATTTCTTGGTTATGATCTAGAAGGAATAGGATATAGTTTCTTAAACAAAGAAACATAAAGAATATCTGATTCTGTTGATTTTAAAGTTATTGAAATGACTGAGGAATGAAAAAAAAATTGAAAAGGAATTAGAGAACAATTAGTAACATTTTGTTAAAAATTCAGATAAGGAAACCGATAGTGGTAATAATACTCAAGATGAAGAATCAGACTTATCTATTTTAAGTGATCAGGATGAAACAAAAATAACTCATCCTAGGATTAGGAAGATAGTGGAGGCTTAGAACATTATTGGTGATCAATATCAAAAGGTTAAAACAATAAGAACTTTAAAAATTATTTCACACACTTCATTGTAATCAACATTCAAGTTGGAATATGTGAATGAAGATTTTGAGCATTTGGAATGGGTTTAGGATATGATTAAAGTGATTTATCAGATAGAAAGAATGATAATTGGGAAATAATACCCATTCAAAGTAAAAAATATGTTATTGGTATAATTTTTTTCCTGGAATAAGCTGAATGAAGAAGGTGAAGTAATAAGGAACAAGGAAAGATTAGTGTGCAAAGGTTACTCACAAATTGAAGTTGTTCATTTTGATGAGTATTTTTATCTGGTGGCAAGATTATAAATAATTGGAATTTTTTAAGCTATTACTGTATAATGAAGTTACAAAATTTTCCAAATGGATTTAAAGTCTACTTTTCTGAATGGGGATCTTAATGATAATGTTTAAATTTAACAACCTTGTGGATTTGTTGTTAGTAAAGATGAAAATTATGTTTAAAGGTTGATGAAAGCCTTGTTTGGGCTAAAACAAGTTCCGAGGGAACAATATTCCAATTTGGATACTTTATTAAGTAATATGAGTTTTAAGAATGGAAGAGTTGATAGAAATATTTACATTAAAGAAAGTTAGTATTTTCCCACATTTTTATTATTTATGCTGATGACATTATCTTTGCTGAGAATTATTAAAGAAATCATGAAAGTTTTTCTAAAGAGATAATTTTTTTAGATGCTCACTCTAGGGGTGTTGACACTCCATTCCGTCAAAGAGTCTAAAAAATGAAAAGGGAAATACCTTAGAATGAATAGGGGAAAATACCTGAAGAAAATCAAGATTTACAAAGGCATGAGCTTTGGGTCTCCCTAGTCAGACCAAAAGGGCGTCGACACACAACCTACTTGCGTTCCCCAATATGTCGCGCAGCCTACTTGCCCTCCTAAACTCATTTTGACCAAGTACCTATTTTTTCCAATAAATATACACTTGGGGCCTTCATTTTTGTGTAAAAAATTTCCATGAAGCCCAATTGATGATCTGGCCGCCCTAGTGATTCACCCAAGTCCTCTGAAACATTCAAGGTAGTTCTTTAACACCTAAAGCGGTGGAGTTGAGGGAGGATCATAGGTTTTATGTCATTTTTAGTGTTTGAAATCCATAACACTTGCACACCTAAATCAACCAACCTCCCAAAATTAGAAACACTTGCGCGCCACCTATTCCTTTCATAGGAACTTGACCACCCCGCTTCTAGGATCACCTGTGAATACTCCTAAAGGCTTGAGACAGGTCTTTCCCAAGTATTACTATACAGGTTGTTCATTGCTTAAGTGAATATCAGATCGCCCAAGTCTAATTCTACGCCCATACTTGTGCGCCCTTACCTACTTGGGTGCCCCTCTTTGATTCACTTACTCTCTTTATTCTAAAATCCATCAAACCCTCTTCAAAGACATTCATGGTAATTCTTCTTCCTCATTATCTCCCTTGTCTGAAAGGGATTTTGTTGAGCCCTACACCAAAACCTATTGACTTATTAAACCTTTAGGAAAAACACATCATCATGTATCCAATTTGGGTTTGTATATCCATAGTCATAGGTTTCCCATATTTGTTTCATAATGGGGTTAGGATTTATGGAGTTTTTGTGGGTTTGTATATCCACAATCATATGAACCTTTCTCCCAAAAATAGTGCTAGGAAGTTTCTAGTTCTGAGAATAAGTGTTTGGGTCCTAACCTCTCCCTTCTCAAAGAACCGAAACCTCAAATTTTTGGTAGGGAAGGTAAGGTTTACGTTTGATTTTTAATTCAAGTGAATGAAAAGTATCCCTCCCCTATCAGAATAAATTTTAGGGCATCCATCCTAGTGTAATACCCTTAACCTTCATCCCTTATTCCTTTCATTGGACCATTTTCCAATGTGGAGAGAATAGAGGGAGGGCTCGTTGGATTACCCTAATCCACCCTTTCCACCGTAGGCATGCCCTCATCCACCAGGTGGAGGAAAAGTGGATGTGTCATTGTTGAATCTTTCACATCCTCTTGTTTCTCACACCGAGCATGACTCACATGGGCTTAGAGATTCATGATGATTATAACATGTGCACAAACACTCATGATGGAATAAACTACGAGGACTCTGATTCCTGTTCAAACCAGGATATGTAGGAAGCCTTCTCAGGGACCAAGATCACTGGATATCCTCTTCAGGAATCCAATCCTAATTCACTTAATTTGGGAATCCCCCTTAGGAATAAGCCCTAAATTAAATCCCCAAAATCGTCAAGGAATCATTTTTAGGAAGTAATCCCAAAATCATTTCTCTCAAAGGACTATACTCTCCTATGAGATTCATTTAACTACGTGGGATTTGATTCCCATCCACATAGGATACGTAGGAATCCTTTTTGAGGTTCAAACCCGACACCTTAAATCAACCCTCTTCTCCTTGGGTCATATTCCCAATAGGGTCTAATCTAACATGAAAATCCATATCATTTCCAAGTTCATTGGGCTGCTTCATTATAAGTACCACACCAAATAACGACTAATAGACTTTCACTTAGATGTCCTTACCACATGACATTAAACTGTATGGCTAGGTCCTTATCACATGACCTTAAAAGGTATGATGTGTCCCATTAAGCAGCACCAAACTATGAGGGTTCTTATTCCTTTCACAAGGATACGTAGGTATCCCATTTTATGGGTACAATCCCAATATCAAAACAAACATTCATCTCTCTGGACGACAGTAAATTCTAGAGTGCCCCTCTGAGTGGATTAAATTCCAATATCATAATAATGATGATTAAAATATTCTTCAAATAGTATATGAGAGGTATAATTGATGGATAACCTCGAATACATACAGATATATCCATTAATGAAGAACCTTGAATACATACTGATGATTCTAAATTTTAAACATGTTAATAAGTGATTGTAAATTCCAAGGGAAACATATGTTATAATTCATGAATTAATAAGGATTCATGAAAATATCTTAAATTTATAAAGAGAGTCCCAGAGTAGACAATAATTCCCCCTAAAAGGGTGTGATGAGTCCGACCTCCCATCCTCTTGACCAATGCACGTTCCCAAGTATTGTAAAGTTCAAACTAAAAAAAGGTATGCCTTTGGAAAGAAAGTACCTTTTATATAAATAACTTTTGGAAGTTTCTAGTTCCATAAATAAATCAAATGGAATACTCCTGGAAGTAGTGATTCTTAAAACTAGAACACATGTTTCAAGGAACTAAGAAACAAAAATGTTGAACCTAATGTGAATCCTTAACCAAGTTAATAATGTTACCCACCTATCAGGACCCTATCAATTGATATAGGAAGGCAACAAAAAGGAATAAATCACGCATTTATCCATCTAAAATATTATGATTTAATGGATTTTATTTTTGTTTTCAAGTTTTCCTCAGATCTCCCTTTAGTCCAAAATGGATTTCTTCAAGACGACATCTGTGAATTTACCGACTGCTGCTCAGTCTAGATCCTCATCCACGAGAAGGGTGTTATCACACACCAAACATATCCAACGATGGGTCTCCAATGTGTTGGTAAAGGAGTATCACCAAAATGGTATAATCCCTACTTCGGAGGTTGCCTGACAGGCCTTCTAGGTCAATAACAATCCTCATTCATCTGGACAACAATGACCAATGATTAAGAAGAAGATAGTGCCAACCACCGTTTTCAACCATTTTAGGTCCTTATACCTATAACACAACAACTAGTCCCAATCGTACTAAAGGTAGGTAGATCAAGAGGTCACTCAGGGCCTCAATTCAAGGATGTAGGGGTCCTTCCTGAGGACTCCCACCAACAATCGCCGCCAGCAAAATTGTGCAGTAGTGAACCCTCAACATGATGGGGGTGTTGCCTCTAGACATTCGACCTAGGTCTCTCAGAGCTAGACATGAAAGAAGAACCACTGGGGACAACATCTGATCAACAAGAAGTAGGTTCTTAGTTATGCCTTTCCGTAGAAGTCCATCAACCTAACTTGATGGAAAATAACAAGCGGGCACATACACCCGTCCATCCTAATTTTGTTATCTAGTAGACTTATCTGGTAGCAGTCCACAAATCCCACTAGATAAATCTAGTGGAGTACTATGAATATGTATATACACATACTTAAAAGTTTTCAGTCAGTCAGCAGGCTCGTCTGATTGCATTTAAAGAATCCCACCAATCCATTGTGGTGGCAACTGGTAATCAAGAAAATACACCTGCTTACAATCCCTAATTCTACCAGTATTATCATCTTCCAGTATTGAAGGAAGTTTGTAAACCATACTTGACGGGAAACATCCAGCAGGCACATACACCTGCCAGGGTTCATCAAGCCTGCCAACAGTCTCGTTTAGAAGCACCCGGAGAAGTTTTTCAGAATGCTCTGATGACAAATCTGGAGTAGACCCAACTCTCCGCGCGCATGCATGAGTACTGTCAATACCCACCGACAAGAAAAGGGGGACAGGAGAAAGCACATACACCTACTCCAGATGTGGAATGGATGTATATTCTCATTATTTACGTTGAAGTCACCAAACATATCTTATCAATGGTGAAGGGGCATATACAAATTCCTGCCCATATGCTGGAAGCATGCCACGATATTATAACAACTACTTCAGCAGTACCATAGGAAAAGACCCATAAATCGATCCCCACACATGGGAAAACACATCTTCATGCCATCCCGGAGTAGATACACACCTCTGTTCCAGTCCAGGAGGGTCATGGGGCATACTCTCCCATATCATACAGACAATAGGATCGGGAACATACACTATTTCCAATTGGAGGTAATCGGTCTATTCTGGTAACCAATCCAAGGAATGCACATATACCTGCCCATGATAACCACTTCTCCCATAAATCGGTCTCAACTAAGTATAAGATAACCTCCAAGAAGAAGTCTCGTCAAACACGTTTGGAAAATCAAGAGTCAAGCTGCAATTTGGATCCTCTTAATGCTGGAGTTCTTGAAGCCCTCAGACATTTATCTATTACAGCTCAAGATCCCACCCTCTCATTACCAAATTATGGGATTAGTAGTATTAATTCTGAAGTTCCCCCTCAGACACTTCATCATGAAGGATTTCTTCATGAAAATTCGATTAATCCAAAGAGCCTATCTCTAGATGAGAGCCACGGCAACCCTCCGGGTGGACCGAAGACCAAGGACAATGAATATTCATCCCTTACTGTAATCCACCATGGTGGTCCTCCCCATGATGGAATTTTCTGAAATAGTCATCTCTACAGTAGTATTTCGCATTATTAAGATAATTCTATAATTGAAAATGTAGTGATGAGAAAGCCCTCCTATCTCAAGGAACTTGCAAAAAAAAAAGACTAGTCATGTCTAATTCCTTTTCCTTGATGGGTGAAACATTTTCATAACTAGAAGACATCTTAGGGAAATGGTCATTCTACGAACCTCCCTTGGGTCATTTATCTTCCAATATAAAGGGTCAACTTTGGCCAGAATAAGTGGAGAAATCTCTTGTGAAAGATGATGAAGATATGTTAAACATGAGAAAACAATTGGCTAAAGGAGAAATACCAGTAATGTTATTGTATTTGAAAAATTATCAGTATAACATTCCAGAATTGATGGTAGAAGATTAGATTCATGATATCCGCCTCAACTTATAGATGAATCTTTTTCATTTAAAAACCTTAGTAGTACCATATGATGAATATAAAAATAATTTAAATACAATATAAGGGTTGAAATGCCAAATTGGTTTGGAATCTCTCTCAGTTTCCCGAAATCCAAAGGTTGAAAAATAGCAAAGAACCCTTTAGTGTGAAATAATCAATGCTCTAAAGAGGCTATACTAGTTAATTTTTGATTCCCCATCTGGTGTTCATATTAGAGGATGGGGTGCACATGGAGAATTACATTTCACTGCACTCCAGAACAAAAAAATCCCACCAAAAGTGATATCATGCAATGTTATTGCCCACAGATGGCTAAAATCAACAGATTTTATATGTAATCAAATGTACGCTCAAGAACAAGCCTCAAATATCTCTCATCAGAGTCAGGCCCAAAGAAAAAAAGTTTTTGAGTTACTTTTACATCAAGAACATGCGAATCTTGAGTAGGCCTCCCTCTTAGAGGGTGTAAGCCATTAGATAACATAAATTTCTAAAATAGAATAGGGATCTTCCAAAACAGGTGATTCGAGTGGTTGTTAGATAATGCACCCAGGTAATTTCCGAACCAAAATTCACAAAATCAAAAGAGCAGCTATGCAAATCTCAGCGACAACAGTTCAAGAACCACCCCATATTGTA
Organism: Viscum album; assembly: GCA_963277665.1. Taxonomy (NCBI): domain Eukaryota; kingdom Viridiplantae; phylum Streptophyta; class Magnoliopsida; order Santalales; family Viscaceae; genus Viscum; species Viscum album. The sequence goes on from OY728165.1 coordinate 1,832,170,606, forward strand.
GGGATAGGGTATAATTTAATTAAACCTTCAAATTCTTTAAACAAAATTCAATGGTTTGAAGAAGAAGAATAGGAACATCCCCAGCCTACTGGGCTGCGGTATTTTTTAAATCTACAATACCCTCCTCAACAGAAGTCAGTTTTCTTTCTATTAGGGAAGAAACCACAAGGAGAGTGAACAAATGAAGTATCTAAGTATTCTCTTTTGGTTATCTTCCGTCAAACATCTCCTGAGAATCCATCATATAGTAGAGAAGAGTCTCATGGAAGATACAGGGGGATATGATCTTACAAAGATACTGATAGAATGCCATCAATGCATTATGCGTCGGTAAATTTCATTAACACCATTACAGAAGATCCTCCAAAAAATGAGTCTAGTTTAGGGGAATCAGAAGATGAGGTTCTTATTCATAATATGGTACACACTAAAGTAAATGAATAAGGTGTACGTACCCGAATTAGAGGCTTACCCAGAATCTAGGCTTGCCTTCAAATAACCAACTCCCACCCTTCTAAAATGCATCTAACAAGGGGAAAAGAAAAAGTCATATTGCATCTCATTTTTTCCATTGGAGAAGGTAAATCTCATTTTCTTGAAGAAATATTTTCACAATAAGAAGAGGAGATTAAAGATTTGAAAAGACTCAATACAGAGTTACTTTGAAGCAGCATTTATGCTAAACGTACTCCCTAGGAAGATCCTCAACTTGAACATCCTATAGGATCTCCTTAGCAAAGAGGATTTGTGGTAACAAAAGATGCAGATAATGAATTACCTCTATTGGGTACACAAACAAGGCAGGATCAAACACATTCTGAAAAGACTATTCCTGTGGGTTATCCAAGGAAAATACTAGCACCATCACTAGTGGTTTTTCTGGTCATTTCACCATCTCAAGCTCCATTTGTTGTACCTTCACAGGTTCTAGTTCATCCGGATATTCCCCAAATGCTTATGAACACAATTTTAGCATTAATGACTCGATTGGAAGCTATGGAGGAATGAAGTGCACCGGTTCAACAATAAAAGAAAGCTTACCCCGAGTGAGTGGACCTGATTCCTCACCCACCAAATTTTGTGAATACTACATTTCCAATCATTAATAGTTCAGAAGATCCAGAACAAAACTTAATGAATTTTGTTTCTCATTGTGATTTGATGATGGGAACTCCTCAATGACAAGAAGCAGTTAATCTTAGGTGTTTTGTGTAGTTATTACAAGGAATAACTTTTGTATGGTATACAAGTTTTCAATATTGATCAATTACTGGATGGGAAGATCTCTGTCAGAAATTCATTCTTCAATTCAGCTCAACATTACCAAAGACAACAGTTTTTTATCTCACAAATTGTAAAAAAATGGAGAATGAAAGAGTTTTAGATTTCATTGCTTAATGTAAAGGATTAAGATATTCTTTAAGTCTGGAACTCCCTCAAGAAGAGTTGTTTCCAATTTGTGTGAAAAATCTGCGTGATGAGTTATACACACCACTAATCCATGTAAAATACACAGGAGATTTTTGATACCTTACTTTGATTTCTCAATATAGAGAATATTCAATTATAGAATATAAGGATAAAACTCATTTAATTTCACCAGATCTGGGAAGGAGAGCAGGGAAAGAAAAGACTGCTACCGTTCACTCAAGAAAGCACATGTACCTACTTCCACTTCAAAACCTTCATCTTATCAAAGGGATCTTCCTCCAGAGCATTAAGAGAAATGACCAGATCATCAAGATGATCAACGAGATCAAAGGTAGAAATAGTTTGTGGAATTAAAGACCAAATTCTATTCCTTCTGGAATGAACAAGTTCCCAGTTACTTCATCTCAGCTCTGAAGAACAATTTGGTTCAGTTGACAAGGCCATAGAAACCAAACAAATAAGGAGATACAGATCTTCCAAATTATTGTCCCTTTCACCAGATGTTGGTGAATACCATTCAAGATTGTTTTGTTTCTAAGTTCCTCATATAGAAAATGGTTGACTCTGGACATGTGAAACTGAAAAGTTCATCAGCTCAAGTAGCATGTGTTATTGCTACTAATCCAGAGGAAGAAGGCAAATGGCAGGAAGACAAAAGTAAAAATGTGTAGAAATATGATGATTGGATAATTAGGAAAATGATCAATTGAACTCACACCATTCTATGAAAACAGTTGAAACAACCGATTATGTCTTCTTCCACTCCCGCCACAGTAAAATCGCCTTCATCAAAAGGTCAATCCTCAAAGAAACGAGGTGATCAGAAGGACAAAGAGTTGTTAGAAGAGGACGAACTTGTGTTAAGGCCAAAGTTGTCCTTGACCCTCTCAGATTTCATGCCATCTGATTCAAAAGCATGGGCACTGCCCCGCCAAACGACACAACTAGAATCAACCTATCAGGCAGAATCTTCATCAGATGAAGAATTGATCTTTGGTTCCATCAATTTCATCCACTTAACGAATCCTTATGCCAATAGTGATTCTGCTTATAATGAGATTGAGTTCCTTGTACCTAATTGGGGAACCAAAGGAAGAGACCAAGGTCGAGGATACAGGGGAAGATATGGGTATTCTTGGAGCCACTATTTTAACTCCACCCCTAATCGAACTGTGTATGCGGAAGAAACTCATGGAAGATCCCTTCAGCAGGCTCAACAAGAACAAGGATATTCTTCCACACAAGAAAGGTCTGATCCTGAAATGATTGTTTTGGAGGACATATCAGAAGTCACACCATATTCCTCTCAGTAAGTAAATATACCTAATCAGCCTAATCTACCAAAGCCAGGAGTATTTCTAGCTTCTACACCGACATAGGGTACATCTACATCAGAAGCATCAACTTCCAAGGCACCTGCAAAACCGTATCTCCATGCTGGGAAATGCAGACATTTGGACCAAAAGTATGATGTCTTGAAACAATTGGCCCATGTACTAGAAAAGTTGTCAATTCTTAATACCTTAAGTCTGTCAAAAGATCTTCGAGAAGCACTTATTGAGGCTTTGTTAAGTCCTCAAGTGTTTGAAACCAAGGTTTCTACTTCTAAAGTTTACCGTATAGAGAATGATCCTATAGAGTGTCATGCAGTCATATATTTTAGGGATGAAGATGAAGATGATGTTGTACATAGACATATTAGACCCTTGTATCTATCTGGAAAGGTCAATGACATAAACATCCGACGAGACTTCATTGATAATGGCTCTGGAGTCAACCTCATTCCCATTTGTAAACTTCATTGATTGTGACTTACTGAATCTGAATTATCTCATTCTACCTTAATGTTGCAAGGATATGATAATAATGATCAAGAAACTCTGGGTGAGATTACACTCAGAACTTAGTTTGGAGATCTTGTGTGTAATTTAGATTTTATGGTTGTTCATCAGGACACAGCCTTTAGCATTCTTCTTGGAAGGCCTTGGCTACATCAACATGTGGACATATCTTCGTCATACCACTAATGTCTTTACTAATGTTTCAATGGTCAAATTGGGACATTTTATGCTGACAAGGATCCATTTAAAACGTGTGAATATCAGTACATTGAGGAAGAGTTTTATCACACAAAGGGAACAAGGTCCATGAAAAAGGATATAACTAGAGTTAATGCTCCGAATGGGCTGGAAAAGATCCTAGAAAACCCATTCATACATTTGAGTATAGATTATGCATTACATGTTAATAAAATTGAAAAGTTAAACCTAAATCCAAGATTTAGACCAGTAACTTCCATAATGTCAATCGCGACAATCGAGCCTGACAACATGGGAGAAATTGTTGATTCACCAAGCAGTGATGGAAGCTTAAATGGAGATGTCTTCATTTCATCCAATGAACTACAAAAAGTCTCTACTTCTTCAATCTAAATAGAAGAAGTTGTAGAAATTATAGAGGAAGAAAAAGATGTTGATTCCTAATCCATCATCTCCCCTTTATTACCCTAGAAAGACCCTTCATCATCAGTAGAGTAAAAAATGGTGCCCTCTTCTTTAGGTTGTTCAAATAATAACTCCTCCCCTAACTCTAAAAGTTATTTTTATCATCTAATATTCAAGTAGAAACAGAAGAAATAACACGTAATGAAGAAGAAGAGGAATATCTCAGGGATTCTCCTCCATCATTTGAGGAAGGTGTCTCTACCACTATGGATGATCTTAGAGAAATAAACATGGTTACAGAAGAAGATCAAATCACCACTCTAATTAGTGCGGCCATGAATTATGAAGAGAAAGAGGTGTATACTTAATTTTTAAAGAAAAATCAAGATATTTTTGTTTGGAATTATACAGAAATTCTAGGACTTAATCCTGATGTATCCACTCATCATTTGGGTTTTCCAGAAGAACATCGAGGATTCAAGTAGGCAGCAATAAGAACACACCCAACTCATGCATCTAAAATTGAAGCTTAAGTTGTTAAGGTTATAAAGGATAAATTTTTAGGGAGGTTAAATATCCCAAATGGCTGGCCAACATTGTCCTAGTGAAAAAGAAGAATTGGAAAAACAGATTTTTCATTGATTTCGTAGATCTTAATCGGAATTTTCATAAAGTTGACTTTCCAGTTCCAATCACAGAGTTTTTAATTGATTCAAAAGATGGATATGAAGTTCTTTACTTCATGGATGGATACTATGGGTACAATAAAATTTGTATGTCCCTAGAGGGTAATGAATATGTAGCTTTCAGAGCCCCTAAAGGCATGTTTTTCTATCGGGCAATGCCCTTTGGTTTAAAGAATACAGGTGCAATGTATCAATGTGCGATGCACCATATCTTCAAACCCTTATTAGGTAAATTTGTTGAATGTTTTTTGGATGGTTTGGTTGTCAAATCCAGAAAATGTTCCAATCACTTGGCTTATTTTTATACCACATTCAATAAACATTGACAACACAATTTGAAGATGAACCCCTTGAAATGCTCTTTTGGGGTAACCTTAGGAAAGTTCCTTGGCTTTTTTTTACTCCATCAAGGTATCAAAGTTGATCTCGAGAAAATAAAATCAATAATTGGAATGTCACCTACTCAAAATTTGAAATAATTAAGATGACTCCAAGGACACTTGGCCTATATTCGGAACTTTATCACCAATTTGGCAGGCAAGTGTTTTGCCATCACCTGATTAATGAAGAATGGAGTCACCTATAAATGAACTAAATACTTCCAAGAAGCATTTAATACCATCAAGAAATATCTCTTGAGTCCACCGGTATTAATTCCACCTGTTTAAGGAAGACCACTTATTCTCTATGTGACAGCTTTAGAGTGATCACTGGGTGCCTTCCTTACCCAAAAGAATGATGATGAGAATGAAAACAACCTTTACTATCTCAGTAAAACTATGCTTGATATAGAAAATCGATATTCAAATATTGAAAAATGCTACATGGAATTAATCTTTGCAGTTTAGAAATTAAGGCACTACCTGCAGCATCATGAGGTCCAATTGGTATCTCGCAATAATGCACTCAAATTTATCCTTAGTCGTCCTATGCTTACAGGGTGTCTAGAATGGTGGGAAGTTATTTTACAATAGTTTGATATCCAGTTTTTTCCACAAAAGGAAATAAAAGTCCAAGATCTAGAAAAATTCATTCCTGAACATCCATCTGTAGAAAAAATATCATTGAATACTGAACTTCTTGATGAAGAGATATTCTCTATTAAAGATAATCCCCAAACATGGGAAATGTACTTTCATGGTGCCTCTAGAAGTGCAATGGGAAAGAGAATGGAATAACCTAAACTCAACAAAGTTGGGTTATGAATTGTCTTTATTTCCCTATAAAAGGCATTATTGCCTTACTACTTCCCATTATCAGAAGGTGGTACCAACAATGAAGAAGAATATCAAGCTCTAATCGTAGGCTTGGAAATGGCACTTCAGGTACAAGTGAATCACTTGAATGTGAAAGGTGATTCAGAATTGGTAATCAAACAAATCAATGGGGCATAATATATCAGAAAAGAATATTTAATCCCTATATGTGATTACATTAGAGGGTTAATGGAAGAATTTCCCTTAGACCTAACATTATCTTATGTATCGCGATCACAAAATGACCAATCTGATTAACTGGCTAATGAAACTACAGCCTTGACAGATCCAAATCGGGATGATACAATCATCACCATAGCTCATTGTCATATGGTCTCACCTTTTGTTCAAACCATAATGGAGGAAATTAATGAAATTATCCCTATTTCTGAGCCATATGGTCATACTACGGGATGGAGAACACCAATCATGGAATATATTCAATATGGAGTACTTCCACTAGATAGAGATGAAAAAGAACAGATCTAAAGACAAGTAGCCAATTTTACTCTTTATGATAGTCCATATCACCATAAAATTCTCTAGAAATGAGGCTTTGATGTAATCCTCTTGAGATGTATTGATGGAGAAGAAAATGTAGCTGTCCTGAAAGAAGTACATTCAAGACCTTGTGGTGCTCACCAGTCTGGGCATTGGATTTCTGATCAAATCATAAGGCTTGGATACTTTTGGCCTTCAATGATGAATGATTGCACAGATTTAAATAAGAAATATCATCCCATCTAGATGTATTCCAACTTAATTCATCAACCCCCAGAGTTGCTGCAAACAACTAAATACTCCTGTCCATTTTCCATATGGGGAATGGATTTAGTAGGACCTTATCCTCTAGCTATGGCTAAGCAGTTCATGTATATTCTTACTTCTACTGACTTATTTTCTAAATGGGATGATGAAATTCCTCTCAAATAAGTTGGATCCAAAAGCATTGTTAGTTTTGTAAAAACTAACATCGTCACTAGATTTGGTGCCCCTCATACTATATTAAAGGACAATGGAAACAATTTATGTTCTATTGAGGTAAAGAAGTTATATCAGGAGCACAATATCAAATCCAACCATTCATCTCGCTATCATGCAGTGGCCAATGGATAGATAGAAGATTTCAATAAGACCTTATCAAATATACTCCAGAAGATGGTGGATAAAGATAAGAAATATTGGCCTGATAAACTTTTGAATGCTTTATGGGTTTATCGGACTACTACCCATACTGCCACCCAAGAAACTCCTTATTTATTAGTGTACGGAATAGAAGCGGTTTTTCCAATTGAAATGAAATTACCTTCACTTAGAGTTTTAATATGTGATCAATTGTCTACAGATGAAAGGCCTCAGAAATAGTTTAATGAGCTAGAATGATTAGACGAAAAAATATTGTATACTTTGCATCATTTAGAAGTCTATCAAAACAAGAATAGCGTGAGATTTTAACAATAAAGTTTGCCTCCATTAATTTCTTCAAGGAGAATTGGTATTGGTCCTCAGGACTCCAATGATACTAGGAAAGAAACCTCCAAATCTTGAGGCAAAGTAGGAAGGAACTTATTCCATACAAGAGTTCTACTCAAATGGAGCTTATGCGTTAATATCAATGGATGGATATCCTATTACAACTCCAAACAATGAGATATTCTTGAAGAAATACTTTGTGTAGTTTCATAGATGTCCTCACTGCAAGACTTAAAACTGCACAACACCCCACATCCTTACTAAAAGACTTAAAACTGCACAGTACAAATTCCTAGTTGCAAGAAATTAAAATGAATAACAACCATAAGCATCCATGTTTCATGATGATAAAATACATATCATCTTTGTCCTTGTCGCACGGCGTTTAACTACATGACACCATTTTTCCTCATTACATGACATTAAACTGTACAGTCAACATCTTCTCTACTTGACATTAGGATCTTACATAAACAAGAATCATGGACATCATTGCTACACCTTAATGTCATACGAGTCCCTCTCATCATTATATCTGATTTAGATCTGCACAGGGTCCTTGTTTCAAGAACTAAGTACGTCTTGATTGTTATCTATATGAAATATGTAGAGATTCCTGGATCTCCAATATTGGGCCTAGCTGTAACCACAAATTTCTTATTTCCCCTTTTCATCTCCTGATATGAACTAGAACTATACAGAGTGCTCTTTTAAGATACATGAATTTAATTTCATACCATCTTGTGTCTTAAATTTAATCATTCTTTTAGAATGTGTTAAAGCCCCCCATCTCCCATGTCAAACTTGATTGGTGTGGGAAATGATTTTGTAATGAACTACGTATGACTTTATTATCGTCTATATGATATTTGTAGAGACTCCTGGATCATCAATCTTGGGCCCAACCATGATAAAAAAACACAAAACCCCTTTATTCCTTATATAAGAATCAATCATTCCTAGGGAATATTTAAAGAACTATGTATGGCTTGGTTCTTTCCCCCAGAATGACACATAGTGATACTTAGGTTTTATTACTTAATCCATCTGTGATGTGTCTTTCTTTTCACATTGGTTCATCTTCATCCTTATCGCATTACATTAAATTGCATGGAAATATAATACCCATATTCTTTACTTATGACACCTTTGTGTTATAGAAGAAACCCTTAATGCTCCTTGTTTCTCACACTGAGTATAACTTATGTGGGATTAAGAATTGGGTAAAAGGATTATCTATATAAATAAGGTGTGTTGATTTCTTATGGGGTTATCAATGTCCTCACTGCATGACCTTAAACTATGCATCACAATATTAATGCAAAAGAAACAATGAAAGTCCCCATTTAAATATGAGTTAGATATATGTAAAGGACTTCAAACTCATGGCCAATATTGATTAAAATATTTCTTATGTGTATTAAGAATAACCCCCTTCTATATTTCACACTCTTAATCTTTAATATTTATATATCTTCATAATCTTTCTTACGGTTCCTGGTGATATAGTTTCTAATACCTGAGAACACTTTTGTCCTGACTATGCAACACGTGCCCTTAGGTGGCCTTGAATAAGTTGCTTACATAATGGGCCTATCAGTCAAAAGATTCCACTATTTGGCCATGCCGTATATGCCCTAGTTGGACCTACATAATACATCCCCCATAACAGTTTTTTCAAATGATGGTAATTTCATTCTTGGTTATAATATCTTTGTACCCTTCAAGCTTTGATGACAATATACAAGAATATGTATTTTTAAACAGTCATTCATGAATATTTGTCACATTATATTTATCTCGATATGAAAATCTTCAAGAATATAGTTTTCACATTTCCATCTCCATGTGTTCAAAGCAATATGAAATAACCATGAAATAACTTGTCCAAATATCATATACTATCTCCATTTCTGGTCCTAGTTGTATGAACTAAAACTATAGATACCACACCTCATACATTTGGGATAGACCTTCGTAGAAGTCTTATTACTCCGATTATTTATAAATATTGGTTGGAAATACCCTCTCCATATTTAGGTACCTTTCTCTATAAACAAAATTCTATGCTTCGGAAAATATGAATCTCCATAAACTTTCTTCAGCTTTTCGGAACAGAATGTCAAACTTCTAAGAGATCTTTTGTCTGACTATACAGCACGTGCCCTTAGGTGGCCTTGCATAATTTGCCTACATAATGGGCATATCAGTAAAACGATTCCACTATTTGTCTATACAGCATACACCCTAGTTGTCCCTACGTAACACATCCCCCATAATGGGTTTGTCAGATAATGGTAACTTCGTTATTGAAAAGACATCCTCTAATGCCTTTAGCCATTTTTCCATATCATTATCTAGATCTAGAAATTCACAAATCACAGTTTACAATTTTCCCTTACATGCCTGAATATGGTAATATGTTTCCAAACAAATTATCAAATTTTTTTGAGAGACTCTCATACCTTTGGTCAGATCTAAAAGACTTTAAATTAAATCCACATAATATCCTCACTACATGACTTAAAACTGCACAGTACAATGTCCTCACTCCAAGACATAAAACCACACAGTATGATATCACAAATTCCCCTTTATGATAAATTTTGACCATTCCTCATACACAAAATTTTTATAGGAATGGTTTTCCTATTCATGATATATGTCGGCATAAAATAACCCTTTTATTATTAAAATTCATTTCCTTGGCAAAACCACCCACTATGGTCTTGAGTGACCCAAATATTATTTTCCCTTGTCTATTAGCAGTAAAATTTTAAATTACTAAGATCTATTTTTCTTGAATATGCAGTACATGCCCTTATATGGCATCCCGCCTTTTTATTACATAAATTTTCATTATATTTTACAAACAGAGGACCTTTAAAGTCTAGTGTCTTGGAAATCAGGAACAAAATACATGAAAACATAAAACACTATTTTAAATCCCCTTAAAAAGACTCTTGAAAAGTTCATCCTATTTAAAACTACTGCATCTCATAACCTAGAGACATACATCAAAGTAAAGGGTGAGTATAAGGCCGAGTAAGGAAAGCATGGGAATCAGTTTACATGTGATATCAATAAAAACTTGATGAAAAATATAAAGACATGAGAAATGGAAGTATAGGCATATCATAATAAAAATAAAATGAACAATAACTTGAATATGTGGGTACAAAATTTAATTTATACAGTCATGAACCTATCACCAAGGTTCATCCCTAAGGTTTCATAAAAGTTACCAAGGTTATTCACCATGGTATCATGAAACTTGTCATATCTAGAGATTAAATTCATTGCCCAATGCATTGGAGCACTATCAGGGAACAAACTTAATATGTATTTATTTTCATGTGATCCAAAGAGATCACAATCATACATTTCATAAATAACCCAAAGAGAATAAAATAAATGGGTTTCATATCAAAATCACGACGTTTTAAAAAGTTCTTAAAAACAAGGTCATTATGTCATTTATAACCCATGGAAAGGGAATGGGGGTTTTATGTATGTCAATTCCAGAATAAAATAGATCAATTTTATATCTCTATGAATACATCTGAAAATGAAAATATATTGTATATTCACATAAATAAAACAAGATAATTTCTTGGGAAAAAGAGAGAGAGTTTTTGAGATGAAAATTCTGCAGCATAACGACTGCATAACATGGTTTTAGAAAACATTAAAAAGAGAGGGGACAAGGGTCACCCACTGAGAAATAACTCATAACACAATATAGAGAAAGAATAGAATAGAAATAAGTTCATGTTATGGATATTTTAATGACATATCATATGAAAGGGAAACTTGAAAGAAAATAGAATATGTGATTTCTTTTATAAATATTCGGCAGCCTAACGGCGTCATTTAAAATTTCAAAAAATCACTTTATGAGAGAGTAAAGGGTCGCTTATCATTTGGACATGAAATAGAAAGTAATAAATATATATAAGAACATAATCCCACATAATGAAATGGAAACTAGAAGACATAATATAAAAGAAGTCATGACTTGAAATAGGAGGATGAAAAGTTCCCCTACCTTGAAGAGTGACTTAAAAAGATTGAAGGTTGGAACCTTGGGGGGAATGAGAGAATCTTGGGAGGAATCCTTGGGAGGTAAAAGACTAGATCTTCTCTGAGGAGGATTTTGGAATGAATGTAATGAGGTAATGGCTTGGTATTTATAGCAAAAGTATGGGAATACTTAATTAATTTCCAAGGGACACCTCATCAGTGGTATTTTTAAAACCATGAGCTTGACCATGGTATTTTCCCATGGTATTGTCCACATGGGACACCTCATAACATATATTACTATTCAAAAGTCTACTAGAATGATTTCATCATTAATGATGTCATTAATAATACTGAAACTCAAAACTGTATTTTTACTATTCATCGAAAAATAAAACATTTTATAAAAATATCATAAATTCACCCTAACCTAATATAGATGCTATAAATTCAAAAATTAACTAAATTTTATAAAATTAATTTTTTAATTATGAGATATTTAATTTTTAATAAAAAACTATTTACCCAAAAAATACTAATACTTAACTAATAATTTATGAAACAGTTATTTACTAATACTATTATATAACATCACCATTCAAGATGCCTAAATTATATTTTTTACTTTCTTAAGTGAGGTTACTATTCCATTGGTCACATTACTATTCATAAGGGTAATATTACTATTCATACATTACTCTTCACTTAAAATTAAGTTGATCTTATTAGACTCTAAATTTATTACTGGTCACAACTACAGAAGACATTTTTTTGAAAGCCATTTTACATTATTAATTATTTAAAGTATATAAAAAAATATTTTAAAATACCCTTCTTATAAAATTCATCAATAATATGGAACTTCATCCTACATTTATCCGAACATTTGAAATTTACAAATTTAACATAATAAGAAATAACAATTTTATTTATACAAAAGGATTACACAATGTAACTAAGGTCTTGTTACATAGACCTTTATAACACCTGCATAAGACCTAAGTGTAAGATGTTCTATGGTGATATAATCTTGGGGTGGCTCAGATAACATTGCCCGAGTGGCGATTTCTATCTGCTTGAAATTCTCTTGTAGGCGATTCCATTCAAGCTTCACATGTTGGAGTTTGACTTGGGATTGGTCTTGAGAAAAGACCAGTGATACAAACTCCTTCACAATCTATGACAGATGGGCTTTATATGGACCGAGTCTACTGGATGAGGCCATCAAATATTTTTTTTGTATTAATTAACCATGATTTCTTGTATTTATAAAAAATAATAATAACGCTAAGAATTTAGTTTCCAACCGTCATATTGACCAACAATAATATTGACCAATGGTCATATAATAGTCAAATACTGGTGGTATTATTTTAATTATAATTACTTAATTAGTCAAAGGATATAGTTTTGTTGAGTATAAAATAAAATAATACACAAAATTATGAAACAAATATTATTCAAAAGATCAGGTCCTTACGTTATTCCCCCCTTAAGAAATTCCATCCTTGAAATTTTAACTCATACCCTCAGAAGAGAAAAGGTGTGGGTACTTCTGACTCATAGAGTCCTCTGGTTCCCATGTGGCTTCTTCATATTTGTGGTTCCTCCACAAAACCTTAACAAGGTGGGTAGTCTTGTTGCGTAGAACCTTGTCTCTACGATCCAAGATCTCCGCCAGCTGCTCCTCATAAGAGAGGTCATGTTATAGTTGTACCACCTATGGATTTAGTACATTTGAGGGGTCAGGTATGTACTTTCTCAAGAGGGATACGTGGAATACATCATGAACTTGTGCTAGATTTGGAGGAAGAGCAAGACGATAGTCCACTACTCCTACACAATCAAGGAAATCATAGTGGCTAATGTACCTAGGGATGAGCTTCAATTTTATTCTCAAACATCAAGACTCTATTCCAAGGTGAAATTCGAAGAAATAATTTGTCACCAACATCAAACTCCAAGTCCCTTCGACGGTTGTCGGTATATCTCTTTTGTCGACTCTGAGCAGGCTTAATGTGTTGCTGGATGGCATAGACCTTTTCTATAATCACTTCACAAGATCAAACCCAATAAGATTTATCTCACCAGCTTCATGCTAACAAGTAGGAGTTCTACACCCCTTACCATATAGAGATTCATTGGGTGACATTTGAATACTAGAGTGGAATCTATTGTTTCAAGATAACTCAACTAAAGGGATATGTTGATCCCATCTAGATTTAAATTACATTTATCATGTTCTCAACATATCCTAGACTATTTGTATAGTCCTTTTAGATTGGAAATCAGTTTGGGGGTGATAGGCCATACTTAAATTCAATTCAGTTCTTATAGAATGTTGAAGAATTTTCCAGAATTTTGATGTGAACCTTGGATCATGATCAGATATGATATAAAGTGGAATTCCATGAAGCCTTACGACTTCCTTTATGTAAATACTGGAAATTTTATCAAGTGAGAAATCATCCCGAATGGAGATAAAATGGGAAGTATTGGCGAGACGGTCCATAATAACCCATATCACATTTTTTTCCTTTGATGTTCTCAAGAGACCAGTGACGAAGTCCATAGTGATATTTTCACACTTCCTTGCTAGTATGTGTAGTGGTTTCAATACCCCTTTAGGAAGTTGTTTCTCTGCCTTCACTTGATGACATACCAAACACCTTGAAGTGTAGTCAGCAATATCCCTTTTTATATTATCACACTAATAATGATCATGAAGGTCTCTATACATTTTCGTGCTTCCTGGATATATAGAGAAAGTAGAGATATGAGCTTCATCCATAAACTCCTTCTTTATTTATGGAATAGATGTAACACATAGTCTTGTACAGAATTTTAGTACACCTTCTTAATCAATATTGAACTCAGGAAACTTCCCATCCTTCACAACCTCAAAATTCTTCTATAACAAAGGATCTTCTTTATGATATTTCTTTATCTTATCTAGTAATGATGGTTGAGAAATCATTTGGGTTAGGTTTGATGATGTACCTTCCCTTATAATTACCATGTCCAACTTTACTAAGTCATTGATCAAAGGATCTCTTTGAATCCTCATCATAGAAAGAACAACTAGGCCTTTCCTGCTTAATGCATCAACGACTTTGTTTTCTCTTCTAGGATGATAAGGAATTTAACAATCATAGTCTTTAAGAAGTTCTAATCATCACATTTTTCTCATGGTCAATTTCTTTTGTGTGAAAATATACTTCAAACATTGATGGTCTATTTATATATCAAATTTATCCCCATAAGGATAGTTCATCCATATCTTTAGAGCAAGAACGACCGCATCTAGCTCCAAATCATGTGTAGGATAGTACTACTCCTGAGTCTTCAACTATCGAGATGCATAAGTAATGAATTTTTCATTTTTCATGAGGATCCACCCAATCCCTTTCAATGATGCATCACTAAAAATTAAAAATCCTTCTCAACTTGAGGGAAGAGTTAACACGGGTGCAGTAACCAATATCTTCTTCAGTTCTTGGAAACATTCCTCACACTCCTTTTTCCAGATGAACTTGACCTATTTTCAAGTTAACTTGGTTAATGGATTATAAAGTCATGAAATGTTTTTTCACAAACCTCATATAATATCCTACTAATCCAAGGAAACTATGAATCTCAGTTATTTTTGTAGGATGAGCCCACTCCTCTTCAACTTTTTTCTTTGTAGGGTCAACTGTGATTCCTTCATTGGTAACAATGTTCCCCAAGAAAGATACTTTTTGTAACCAAAATTCACATTTTCTGAACTTTCCAAAAAGACTCTCCTTCCGCCGAGTTTTAAAAATAACCCTTAGATGATCCTCATTCTCCTCGTGACTTTTGGAATATATCAGAATATCATCAATAAAATCTACCACAAATTTATGAAGGTAGTTCTTAAAGACTCTATTCATAAAATCCATAAAATAACAGGTGCATTAGTCAGTTTGAAGGGCATATCAACAAACTGATAATGCACATATCTTTATTGGAAGGCAGTTTTTTGAATATATACTTTCTTCACCCTCAATTGATGATAACCAGATCGAAGATCAATCTTAGAGAAGAATTGAGCCCCACAAAGTTGGTCAAATAAGTCACCAATTCTCAGGAGAGGGTATTTTTTCTTCACTATGATCCTGTTCAGTTCTCTATAATCAATGCATAGCCACATTGATCCATCATTATTCTTCATAAAGAGAAGATGTGCTTATCAAGGATACACACTTGGAGAGATAAACCCCTTCTCCAAAATATCTTGGAGTTTCTTCTTTAATTCCTCCAGCTCCACATTTTCCATCCTATACAGGGTCATTGATATCAATGAGATCCAGATATGAGTTTAATGGAGAACTCTACCTCTCTTTCTGGGGGAGGTCTGGGTAACTACTTAGGAAATACATCAATGTTTTCCTAGATGATGGGGACATTTTCTATCCTTATACTATCATTTCCTTCTTCTTCTTCATCGATAAACTCAATAAAGAAGGATATAAAAGGTTCTTCTAGACAAAGGCCAGTTTGAGATATCTCTCATTGGAAGATAACAATAGGTTTTCCATTCACTACTACTAAGATTTACTTGCTTCTGCATTTGATCTTAGCATTATATTTGGGAGCTAGTCCATCCCTAGTATAATGTTGAATTCTAGCATGGGAATGACTACTATAGTTTCAATAATATTATTCTCACTAAATTAAATACTAGAGTTTCTAAACACTGATGATGCTTGGATAATACCACCATGAGTCTTGACTGATAACTATACTTTTATAAATTCAGGGGTTGATTCTAAATTCATTGAAAAATTTAAGGAAATAAAGGACTGTGTAGAACCAGAATCAAACAAAGTACTTGATAGCTTTGAGAGAACAACAAGAGTACATTCCACTACATCATTTGGTGATTCAAATTCATCCATAGTGATTGAAAAAGTATGACCTTGTTCCCTTGGACGATGCTGAGGCTGATGGTGATTCCCCTCCACTACCCTCAGATTTGGACAGTGATTGGAAAAGTTCCCACGTTTTCCACACTTATAACATTGGACATAAGGTAGTGCCTTCACTATATTCCCTTTATCATTAGTGTTTGGGAGTTGAGGCTTCACCTCACTATGATAATTTCGTGCAATATGGACATCTTTTCCACACTTATATCACTTCTTGCTCCAGAGCAAGTAGTTCCCCGAATGCTTCTTCCCACATTTATTACACGTGGGATGTTTCACTTACTTTTCTACTATTCCCTGATAAAAAGTATGTCCTAATATTGGATCCATCAATATTTTATTGTCATTGGATTTATGAGATCATTGCGTCTCACCAAACTCTAGTTCTACTTTCATCACAATCCGTACGATCTCCTCACAGATATCATAGTATCGGTTGGCTAGATTCTTCCACAGATGAGGCCTTAGTCCACCGAAGAATCTATCAACCTTACCATTTGGATCAATGACAAAACTAGAGGCATAACATGAAAGCCTTATGAAGTTCATATTATAGCTTCCCACAGATTCATTCTCCTTCTGATTCAGCTCGAGAAACTCTTTCTCCATTCTTGTTCTCATGGAAGGAGGTAAATACTTACTGAAGAAGATCCCTCTGAACTCTTCCCACTCCATAGCTTCAACCTCCACTATTGGCCTTGTGTTTTTTATCATCTGACACCATTTTATCAGCTTCTCCCTCTAAGAGGTAAACAGCCAGGGTGACCTTCTCTTGTTCTGAACAACAGAGCACATAAAATATCTTCTCAATAGTGCTGATCCACTGCTCAGCAATCATTGGGTCAATAGATCCATTGAAGGCTGATGGTCGTTGATGCATAAAGGAATAAAAAAAAGTTATTCCCTTAATGGTGAGACTAGTCTCTCAGCTTGATTCAAGTTATTTCCCATAATTTGAGTAAGTTGGTTCATCATTCTCATGAAAGTTTCCACTCTGCCTTCCATCGGACGACCATCAGCGCATGGTCTATTGCGGTCACCATTTTCACGGTTACTCCTATTTCCCACCATTTCCCAAAAGAATAAAACCTTAGTTAGAATCTTATTTCATTTATGAATCTTTTAACTATAAATTATTTTATGTCTTAAAACTTCATTCTTAAACAATTACATTTCTCTATAAATCCTTCATAATGATTCATAAAAATCTTGCGATTGACCAAAAATATCCCCTAGGAGTGTTAAACCAGGAGTGCCGCAATGCCCATTTTCATATACCAGGATACCCTGGGTTAAGACTGAAACTCATTGTCAGAGTTTTCACTCCTATGTACATCTGTACCAGAGACACATCCACTTGTTCGTATCCGGTTAAGGATTTATTTGTTCGAAAACCACTTACTTAATATTTCAAAAAAATACCAAGAAGTTATCCAATATTTAAAATTTTATATAGGGTTATTCCTAAAGTTTTTATATCCTAATTTCCATAAATTACTAAACTATTATTTGATACCAACTATGGCATCCCTCCTTTTTTACATAACTTTTCATTACATTTTACAAATAGAGGGCCTTTAAAGTCTAGTGTCTTGGAAATCAGGAACAAAATAAATGAAAACATAAAACACTCTTTTAAATAACCTTGAAAAGACTCTTGAAAAGATCATCCTATGTAAAACTACTGCATCTCATAACTTGGAGACATACATCAAAGGAAAGGGTGGGTAGAAGGCCCAGTAAGGAAAGCAAGGGAATCAGTTTACTTGTGATATCAATAAGAACTTGATGAAAGACATAAATACATCAGAAATGGAAGTATAGGAATATCATAATGAAAATAACTTGAACCATAAATTTAATATGGGGCTACACCATTTAATTTATACATTCATGAGTATATCACTAAGGTTCATCCCCATTGTGTCATAAAAATTACCAAGGTTATTTTCCAAGGTATCGTGAAACTTGTTATCTCTAGAGATTAAATTCTCTACCCAATGCATTGGAGTGATACCAGGGAGTACCATTAATTTGTATTTATTTTCATGTGATAAAAATAGATCATAATCATACATTTCATAAATAACCCAAATAGAATAAAATAAATGGGTTTCATATCAAAATCGTGACATTTCAAAAAGTTCTTAAAAACAAGATCATTATGTCATTTATAACCCATGGAACGGTAATGAGGGTTATATGTATGTAAATTATAGAATAAAATAGGTAAATTTTATGTCTTTATGAATACATATGGAAATGAAAATAGATTTTATATTCACATAAATAAAATAAGAGAATTTTTGAGAAAAAGAGAGAGTTTTTGAGACCAAAATTCTGCAGCATAACAACTACATAACATGGTTTTTGAAAACATTAAAAAGAGAGAGGAAAATGGTCACCCACTAAAAAATAACTCATAACACAATATAGGTAAATAATAGAATATAAATTCGTTCATGGTATAGATATTTAAATGACATACCATATGAAAAGGAAACTTGAAAGAAAACAGAAGATGTGGTTTCCTTTACGAAAATTCGGCAGCCTAACTACATCATTTAAAATTTCAGAAAATAAGTTTATGAGAGTGGAAAGGGTCTCTAATAATTTTTACATTAAATTGATAGTAATAAATATATATAAGAACATACCCCCACATAATTAAATGGAAACTAGAAGACATAACTCAAAAGAAGTCATGACTTAAAATAGGAGGGTGAAAGGTTCCCTTACATTAAAGAGTAACATAAAAAAATCGAAGGATAGGACCTTGGGGATATTGAGAGAACCTTGGGAGGACTAATTGGGAGGTAAAAAGACCAGAGATTCGTTTATTATGATTTTGGAATTAAAGTAATGAGGGAATGTCTTGGTGTTTATAGAAAAAGTGAGGGAATATTTAATTATTTTTTAAGGGACACCTCATCGGTGGTATTGGAAAAACCATGGGCTTGACCATAGTATTTTACCATGGTATTGGAAACATGGGACACCTCATAACATATATAACTATTAAAAAGTCTACCATAATTATTACATCATTATTGCATCATTAATGATGTCATTAATCGCATTGAAACTCAAAAATGTATTTTTACAATTCACAGAAAAATAAAATATTTTATAAAAATATCAAAAATTCACCATAACCTAATATCGATGCTCTGAATTCAAATATGAACTCCATTTTTTGAAAACAAATTTTTAATTATGGTATATTTAATTTTTATGTTAAAACACTATTTACCTGAAAAAATACTAATACTTAACTAATAATTTTTGAAACAATTATTTACTAATGCTATTATATCACATCACTATTCAAGATGCCTAAATTATATTTACAATTTCTTAAGTGAGGTTACTATTCCATTTTTCACATTACTATTCATAAGGTTAATATTACTATTCATACTTTACTATTTACTAAAAATTAAGTTGATCTTATTAGACTCTAAATTTATTACTGGTCACATCTGTAGAAGACCTTTTTTTGAAAATCATTTAACATTATTAGTTATTTAAAGTATACAAAAAATATTTTAAAATACCCTTTTTCAAAAATTCATCAATAATTTGAAACTTCATCCTAAATTTATCCAGACATTTGAAATTCACAAATTTAACATAATAAGAAATAACAATTTTATTTATACAAAAGGATTACACAACGTAACCAAGGACTCGTTACATAGCCCCTTATAACACCTGCATAGGACCAAAGTGTAAGTTGTGCTATGATGATAGTATATTAGGGAGGATCAGACTACATTTCCCAAGTGGTGATTTCTATTAGCTTGAACTTCTCCCATAGGAAATTCTGTTCAAGCTTCACATGTTGGAGTTCGGCTTGGGCTTGGTCCAGAGAAAAGCTCAGTGATGCAACCACCTTCCCAAGCACTGACAGATGGGATTTATATGGCCTGAGTCTACTGGATGAGGCCATCAACTTGTCTTTCGGTATTAATTAACTGTGATCACTTTTATTTATAATAAATAATCATAACATTTAGAATTTAGTTTCCAATGGTCATATTGACCAAAGTCATATTATAGTCAAAACCCAGTGGTATTATTTTAATTATACTCACTTCATTAATTAAAGGATATAGTTTTGTTGAGTATAAAATAAAATAATACAAAAAACTATGAAACAAATATTATTCTAAAGTTCGGGTCGTTACATCTTAGGTGGCCTTGCATAAGTTTCCTACATAACGGGCCAGTTAGTAAAAAGATGCCACTATTTGGATATATAGCATATTCTCTAGTTGGGTCTACATAATACAACCCCCATTATAGGTTTTTCAAATAATGGTTAATTTTTTATTGTAAGAGACTCCTCTTATGTTGATACATGTTTTAAATTTAGTGACCATTAAAATCATGGCTCAAAATTCCCCTGGAAATATTTAAAGAAAATTAAAACAATTCGTAGTCACTAAGTCTTGATTGGGATTTAATTTCAAAATTTATGGTCAAAGCTATTCGACCTCAAGAATTATCCCTTTATATTCCAACATGCATGACCCTAAAATACCAACAACAAGAGACATGGTACTCACTAGATTTGGAACCCGCAAAGGACACTCTAAACAAAAGTCAAGACCATTATCACTAAACCTACATTTCGTATGATTTAGGTAAAATTGAGAAATAAAAAGTCAAAAGATATAAAATTTGTTCGGTTTTCTATATAACCCTAGAAAAATCAAACTATTCTTACTAGGCTCAATGGCTTAGATAAAAAAATCATCTAGAAATAAAAAAATACTGATGATTAAAGGCAAAATGATTTTCATTTATGAAAAACTTTTCATAGAGGAGAATACAAAAATTGGAGTATCTCTCTTATAAAAAATCACAAACTGTTTTCTTCATAACTTCTTATTTGGTTAACAGCCTCTTGAGCCCCATAAACTACCTGTTGAAGCTCGTTTATTTGACTAGCATCGTTTTCTTCAGCTTAATATTGTGCTTCTCTGGCATCTGCAATGGATTTCTCACCATCCTTCTAGACTTATCATACTGATTTGTGAAGCTGGTCAAGCTCCCATGTAATGATATCTAATTCCTATTGAAGGTTCAACAGTTTAACAATATTTTCTTTGATTTTCTTCTTTAGTCCCTTCAACATTGCAATGTGATCATCCTCAGCCCGGAATATCTCTTCTTGGAATTCTTCTGTGTTGATCAACAATTTAGATTTTATCAAGTCTTGCTGAAGATTTTTCTCTTGTTCCCTCCTTTGGATAATCACTTTCAACATGGTATTAATTTCGCAGTACTCAAAATCACCAAATTACAGCGTGATAAACAGAGATGAGAGTCGTGGAATTATTGAAGGCAATTTCTCAAGGGTCATCTCAGATATTAGCTTCCATATATTCTTCCATGCTTTATGACATGAAAGATGAAGATCCTTTTTTAGTTCTGGGTCTGATTTGGAATCACTATTATTAGGAGGGATGTATTCTGGGATTAATGCACTTAAAGAAGTTCCATGTCTAGCTCCTTCCTGAACAATGGCTGCGTCACCTTCTAGTACTATTTGGGATGATGCAGAGGCTTCACCTCCAAACCTAGACATTGACGTTGATATCCCTATGGGGTAAATAAAAAATTATGCTTATGGTTAGCTTCAAGGAATAAAATAATTGAGTACAATCATAATATTAGTATCTTTTACCAAAGAGTAGTTCAACAAATTTAGAAGACTCCTCCCCAATATTCTCGGTTTCAACATTTCTATTTGATGTTTCTAGGTGGGGAGTGTTATCGTTAACTGGCTCAGGATCTTTATATTGAATCTTAAGAAGATTTGATGTCTCAAGTTTCACGTGATCCAATGTCTATGCAATTATGGGATTGACATTAATATCAATACTTCCTTCAAGTATCATTGCGGAAATAGTTTCTTTAGATGTAACTTCATATTTCAACCAACCATGGTTAGAAATTTAATCATAAGAAGATTAACAGGAAAAATAATGGAAAATCACATCTAGTTGATTCTATACACGGAACTACAAAATATTCTAAAGCATTTGGTATATTAACATGTTCTAGTACTTATTCAAAACACATGACAAGGTTCATCATTTCAACCAATGATATCCCAGATCCCATGTCAGTCTCACCCTTTGGAGCACTCGACATGTTTTCTTCGCGACCTTCCTCAGAATTGTTTTACCTCAAATAGTTTTCTCAGCAAAAGTCGTGGGATCAAAATCAGTCGTTTCCAGATGTTCCGGTGATTTTGATGAACCTAAAGTACAACATGATGGAAGTCAATTTTTGTTACATTTGATGTCCTATAAAGTATTGTTGATTTACCTGAAGCCTACTCTCCTATGATATCAGGAACAAGAGTAGTTCTAGGAGTAGAAATTGGTTCCTTTGGCCTCAATGCCTCTTTAGGAACCACCAGATTAGCAAGATTTTGTGTCTGTTCAGAAGCACCCTCCATGGTTCCTTGAAACTTATCAGTAGTTTCTTTCAAAGAAGAAACAAAAGAATCCCCTGTAATTATAAGAAGTTTAAACATTTTTTCATGAATAAAGGCTAAAATTCATGATTATCATAAATAATTACCACTACTAATAAAACAATTAAAAATGTCTCTCTTTCTTAGGTGATTTTTCTTCTTCGGCTTCTTAGGAGGCCTTGCATAATCATATCTAAAGATAGGTATTGAATATTTAAATACCCTTTGTATTTCATCCTCCATGGCCTGTTGTCCTGGAGATATTTCCCCTGATTCATGGGGTGATCCTGTAGCTCTAAGAGCAGTGCCTCTAGGGATATACCGTGGTGAGGGAACTTCATTTGTTCTTCCTTTAACCAGTTTTAAGTTAAGATGATACCTCTCCAGAGTAACTAATATTTGACTAAAATTCAAATTTCAAAGCTGAATAGAATGTGAGAAAAAGGAATCTTAAATCCTCAAGATCCAAAAAATTAACTCCATTATTCATCTAATGAAATACTAACCCCTTATATGGTACCATGATCTATAATTTTTTTCACCTTCTTCATGGTGGGAATTAATTCATTGGTTTTATATATGGGCATTTCTAGATCTCGAATGTAGGACCTAACCTCATTGAGATTGTCCTTAATAATAATTTTAGAAGAATCCTGTAAATCCCTCACTCCTAGAATATGAAACCCTTCAGGTAGATCCATCCACATGGTTTCAGCATCACAATATAAAATTTTCCATATTTGAACAACCTCTGTTCTTATATATTCAGAGTTTATTTCAGAGGGTTGTGAAGAGGATCCTACAAATCTGGATTGTAGTTTCTTCCTAACCCCCATAGTCATGAGTGGGGGATTAAAAAATGGAACTCGTCACTCTTCAGAATGATGGGGAACATGTCACCTTGATACAACTTCGGTAAGGATCAATGAGGTGGCTCTATTAACTCTAGCAGGGGGGTTATATCTAGAATGTGGTCTCTTCGGTAAATTTGAAGAATCTTCACCTCCACCCTTTGACTCCCATGAGTCATCCCATGATGATGAAGAGTTACCTTCTTAATGAAGGGGTTCCTTTCTGCTACTTCTATTCACCCCCACTCGAGGGACAACATGATTTAATACCCCTTTTGGGTAAGATGTGACCCAGTTTTTGGCATACCATATAGTTAATCTACTTACTGCATCAGCGACATGTAAATTAAATACTGCCCTAGTCTTCTCTACAGATGTCAACAACCATAGTTGTTGGGAAACCATCATATTTTTCTCTAATATGACATGCACAAGAGGGGATACATTATTTTGTTGCATACACTTGAATTGACGCACAAATCTATAAGGAACATAGGCCTCACATATGATTTCACCATCAATCACAGTGTCCAGTACACCATCTCATCAAGCTAACATATATGCCCTTAACTCTAAACTGGTTTTCCCTGTTGAGTAAAGTATTGGTTTCAATAATACATAAAAATGTTATTTAAAGGGGGAGATTATTGAATATAATACTCTGTCTTTTTATGATAATTTTGATGCTCACAAATACCCTTAATTATTTTCTAATGTTTTCATTTAGTATCTTGCAGGAATTTGTTAATTTATTTTACTCTTGAAATAACGATAATTAATTACTTATAGCGTGGAATTTGCTTTAGAGCATTCTGGAATCACTGTTCATACCTTACGTGGATAAATATAGTGCAGAATCTACTTTAGTGCATTCTGGAATCACTATTCATAACCTACGTGGATAAACGTAGCGTAAGGATGAAAAACGTGTATACTTTTTGAGATAAGAGAAAAGTATGGTTAAACAACCATACGTTATCAAAAAAGTATGGAAGGAGGACTGTATGTAAGTATTAAATGTTACATTTGTTTCTCAAAAGTATGGTTCATCAACCTTACTTTTGTGAACAACCATACGTTCTTGGAAAAGTATGGATCAAGTTAAAGTATGGATCTTTTACCGTACATTTGAGTGTTGAAGAAAAAGTATGGATGATCAACCCTATATTTATGATCAAACTTATGTTTGGAGAAAGTAGCATCAACCCTACGTTTATGTTCAACCTTATGTTGTCAACCCTATGTTTGGAGGACACGTCATCAACCTTACGTTTGGCTTTTGGAAATTTTGAAAGACGATATTTTTATGCAGCGGTCAACAAGGTGATTATTGGGTGGATTTCAAGCAGGATTTTAAGTCATTTTTAAAATAAGACATTGACTGATTCAAATTCATTTTTCAATGGATTTAAGATTAAATTAAAAGGATCTTTTTATTCCAATTCTTAAGGGAAGTTATGACTTATCTATAAATTCAAATTTTTGAATATTGGGAATAAAAAAGGCGACTTTTATGGATCTAAATGTGCAGGAGATATGCTCAGCTTTATTATATATGTTTTCTATGAAACACTAGGTACAAGCGTGTATGGTAATAAATCTATTATAAAAAAGGTGGAAAATAGAGACTGCAAAAAGCACCCAGTTCTGCTGATTCAATAGGAGCATCAAAGCTCTCTTTGTTTAAGAAAAAAACTCGATAGAAGATTCACCTATTCTAAATCGAATATCTACTATGGATCTACTACTGCTGATGTTGTGAACTATATCTCTATATCTAGTGCAACTGGATCAACTTAGAACTGCTTTGACTTGAAAATCAATATTTCTACAGACTACGATCCATCTGCTATCAATTGCTTCCTGTTGCAATTGTGAAGATCAACTGGAAAAGTGTTTGTTAAAAATTATTTTTATCTTGAGTAACCAGCTTCTTGTACTAAGTTGTGTAGGTTCATGTTTGAACTAGAAGGCTTTGTTAGCCTGAAGATTGTAAAGGTGTCAACTGCCTGTACTCAGTTGTGAACCGGTCCGTGGAAAAGAGGACTAGATAGTGAAAATCACCAAGCTCGTGGAGTTGAGCATTGGTGGAGTGGACTAGGGGCCTTATGTTCCCCAAACCACTATACGTCTTTGTGTTCTTGTTTTTACTTATTCCGCTGTATGATCAAATCTGATAAATTATAGAGGATAGAACTCGTTCAATCAAATAGTTACCAAAAAATTGAAAAAGAAAAAATTCACCCCCTCTTGTGTATAATCTGTAGATTCAGATCCAACAATTGGTATCAAAGGAGGAGCTTCTGATAGAGCCTTACTAAGCTAGAAGCATTTAAAGATTATACAACAGATCATCATGACTGATACAAGAGAAGGGATGTCAATGGTCAGAGAACCATATTTTAATGGAGACAACTATGGCTGCTTGAAATGACGCATGATAATATATCTGAAAAACCTCAGATATAAAGTCTATTCAAAGATTCTGACTCCTTATGAAATTCCTGAAAATCCTGAGACGTGGAGTGATACTACAGAGGCAGAGTACGATATAAATTCAAAGGCTTTGAATTTAATTATCTGCGGTCTAGGACTAGATGAATTTAATAGAGTATCTTAGTGTCCCATAACATATGAGATGTGGAAAACAATAGCCGTGACATATGAAGGAATAGATAATGTGAGATAAATGAGATATGAAACTGCCAAATTGAAATTTAATACTTTCAGAATGTTTAAAGGTGAAAGAATTACCCCAATGAATGGGAGATTGACAGAAATTGTCAATAATATAACAGATCTAGGAGAACCTATCAAGCAGGCTGATCAAGCATTAAAAGTTCTAAGGGTACTTCCTACTCGATGGAATGGTATCACTGCTGCAATCAGACAATCAAAACCTGTCAAAGATCTGACCATGAGAGAGTTTATTGGTACACTGATGATGTATGAAGCTGAAATGCAAGATGAGGCAAATGAACATAAGGTCTACATCAAAAGAGAAGATACTGCCTTGAAGGTAACTTCACAACAAAAGAATAGAAAGATGAAGAACAGATAATTCAAAGCTAAATCAGAAATCTCTGACTCATCTAACTCAGATGAAGAACAGGCTCAGCTAGCCAGAAAATTTAGAACATTCTACAGCAAGAAAAGAGGCTTCAAAAAATCTTTTAAGGGAGATAATAAAGATGTAAGATGTTATGAATGCAAGAAGATGGGGAATATCAGACCAGATTTCCCACAATTGAAATATGCAAAGAAGAAGAAATTGTTCAAAATAAATGACTTTGAGCAGAAAGACAAGAAAGCTATGAAAGAAAATTGGAGTGTATATGAAGACTCCATTAGCTCTCCTAAATCAAGCTCAGAAAAATAAGAATTCAATCTAAAGGAAAAAATGTGTTTTATGCCAGAAACTGATGAAGTATACTCATATTACTCCTCTGACTCAGACAATGAATCAAATTCTGAATCAAGATTCAAAAATGAAAAACTTGCAGCCTACTACAATATGCTTGAAGAAAGATATGACTCACTATTTAAAAAACAAAATTCACTAAAGAACATACATAAATATATTTCAGATGGAAGAGATACACTACTAAAACAACATAAGGAATTAATAAATAAATACAATTCTATTAACACTAAATATATTAATTTTGAATCAAGAATAAAAACACTGCAGAATGAAGTAGAATCTTACAAACAGTCTGCATTGGTTTTTACAAAAGGAGAGAATTCATTAAATGAAATTCTTGGAAAAATTGTCATTAAAAAGGAAAGATTTGGAATTGGGAGTAAAGGAGAAAAACATAAATTATATAAAAATTATTTTGTTCCTAGCTCTAAAAGGGATAATTGTAACTTTTGTGGGACAAAGGGACATATAGATAAAAACTTTTTCTTAAGATAACCTCAAATTTGTGGTATTAAGAAAGGCTATGTTTCAAAAGAATTATATGATTCAGATGATTTTAAAAGGACAAAGAAAATCTGGATACCCAGATCATTGCTAGCTAACACCCATGGACCCAACAGAATATGGGTACCAAAGCAATTTGTTTGAATGTATTTGTAGGTAGAAAGATAGCATTGTAGAAAAGATATATGGTACATGGATAGTGGCTTCTCAAGACATATGAGTGGAAACTCATTGAATTTTTCTTCACTTACTCAAAAGAAAGGAGGACTTGTCACATTTGGTAACAATGCCAAAGGAAAAAATCATTGGAATTGGAACTATTGGAGATCCAAAAATAGTCTCAATCAACAAAGTACCTTATAAACAATGATTAAAACACAACCTGTAAGTATCTCTTAACTCTGTGATGATGGATATTCTGTTGATTTTACTGACAATTGCTGTACTGTTTCTAAAGATAAACTGTTTAAATTTAAAGCACCAAGAACTGATAATGTCTATACTTTGGATTTAAATTCCTTGTGTAAACAACAAGTAAATTGCTTGACTGCTAAAGTAAGTGAATCCTGGATCTGGCATAGGAGACTTGGACATTTTAATGTATATATTTTACATAAATCATCTAAGAAACATTTAGTTTTTTATTTACCTGGTCTCAAATTTGAAAGTGACAGATTTTTTGATGCATGTCAACTTGGCAAGAGACACAAATCATCCTTCAAATCTGTTAACAAAATTTCAACATCTAAACCTCTAGAACTTATTCATATGGATTTGTTTGGACCTCCATAGTGGCAAGCTTGGCTAGTAAATTATATGTATATGTTTTAGTTAATTACTATTCTAGATTTACATGGATTTTCTTTTTGAAATTTAAAAATGAAGCTTTTATCTTATTTGAATGTTTTTGTAAAGATGTTCAAAATGAAAATGGTTTTAAAATAATTTCATTAAGAAGTGATCATGGTGGAGAATTTGTGAATCAGGAATTTAATTCCTTCTTCTCAAATATTGGTATTAAACACACCTTCTTTACACCAAGAACACCTCAACAGAATGGTATTGTAGAAATAAGAAATAGAATAATTCAAGAAATGGCTAGGACTATGTTAAATGAATATATCCTACCTATAGATTTCTAGGAAGAAGCTGTAAATACAACTTGCTATATAATTAATAGAGTTTTAATTAGACCTATTTTGAAAAAGACACCCTATGAACTATGGAATAATAGAAAACATAAAGTTAACTACTTTAAAGTTTTTGGATGCAAGGTTTACATCTTAAACACCAAGGATAATCTTGGTAAGTTCGATCCAAAATCTGATGAAGGTATTTTCTTAGGATATTCTGCTACCTCCAAAGCTTATAGTGTTTATAATAAGAAGTCAATGATTGTTGAAGAATCAGTTCATGTGAAATTTGATTAATCTGATCCCTTTGAGAAAAGGATAGATCAAATGGATGAACTTGAATATAATGATAACATGAGACTTGAGAACTTAAATAATGATTTTGAAAATGATATAAAAGAAATTCAGTCTAGTTCAGAGGAACATGATACAGAAGAACCTTTAAATATGTTTCCTATACATTCTAGAACCCTAGAGAATCACCCTTTAGAAACTGTAATAGGTGACCTAGAAACTAGTGTTCAAACTAGAAGAAACTTAGGAAACCTAGTGGAATTCTCTGCCTTCCTATCTCAACAAGAACCCAAGACTATAGAAGAAGATTTAGATGATGAAAGCTGGGTAATAGCAATGCAAGATGAATTAAACTAGTTTAAAAGAAATGAAGTTTGGGAATTAGTAGAAAGACCTAAGAATTATCCAATAATAGGAACCAAATGGGTCTTTAGAAATAAACAATATGACCAAGGCACAATAACTAGAAATAAAGCAAGATTAGTAGCTAAAGGATATAATCAAGAAGAAGGAATAGATTATGATGAGACTTTTGCACCTGTAGCTAGGTTAGAAGCCATTAGAATCCTTTTCACCTATGTATCTTATATGAATTTGAAATTATTTTAGATGGATGTAAAATCTGCCTTTTTAAATGGTTATTTAATGGAGGAAGTTTATGTTGAGCAACCTCCTAGTTTTGAAAGCTCTCAAAAGCCTGATTCTATTTTTAAACTTACTAAAGCTATTTATGGCATTAAACAAGTACCTAGAGCTTGGTATGAAAGATTAAGTTATTTTATTTTGAAAAATGACTTTACTGTTGGATTGGCAGATCCAACACTCTTTAAGAAAACTATGAAAAATAATTTTTTATTGATTCAAATTTATGTTGATAATGTAATCTTTGGATCAACTAACAATACTCTTTGTCATGAATTTTCAAAATTAATTCAAGAAGAATTTGAAATGAGTATGATGGGAGAATTAAATTTCTTTTTGGGCCTTCAAATATTTCAAAAAGATTTTGGAAATGTTTTAATCAAAGCAAATACATTATTGATTTACTTTAAAAATTTGGACTTGAAAATAGCAATCCATTTACAACTCCTATGTATACTAATATAAAACTTGATTTGGATGAAACTGGGAAATCAGTTAACAACAATTTATATAGAGGTATGATTTGTAGTTTGTTATATATTACTGAAAGAAGGCTATATATAATGTATTCAGTATGTCTTTGTGCTATATTTCAATCAAATCCTAATGAATATCATCTAACTGTTGTTAAAAGAATTGTTAGATATTTAAAAGGAACGAGTTTTCAATCTCTTCTTTATCCTAAAACTTCTTATTTCAATTTGATTTCATATTCAGATGATGACTTTGGAATTTGTAGATTAAATAGAAAAAGTACATCAGGAACATGTCACTTTTTAGGAAAGTCTTTAGTGTCATGGTCTATTAAGAAACAACATTCAGTTTCCCTGTCAACTGCTGAGGCAGAATATGTTTCTGTTGGTAGTTGTTGTACACAAGTGTTGTGGATGAAAAACACTCTTATGGACTTTGGATTGAATTTTAATAATACAAATATTTTATGTGATAATACAAGTGCAATTAATATTTCAAAAAAATCCTATTAGTCATTCTAGAACTAAGCACATTGATATAAGGAATCACTTTTTAAGAGATCATGTTATTAAAAAAGATATATTTTTAGAATTTATAAATACTGAAATCCAATTAGCAGATATTTTTACTAAACCACTTCCCACTGCAAGGTTTTATTTTATTAAGGGGGGATAGGTTTATTTAATTTTAAATATTTTTTATTTTAATTTAACTGTATTTATTTTTGTAAATTTTATTTTGTTTTTTGAATACAGTTTAAGATTGTTTTCTTTTTCCATATGAAAAATTTATTTGTTTTAAATATATGTAATGATTAGTGATTAAATGGGAATCAATGCTGTCAGAGCCTTTTCGACTTCTAAACCGTTTTACTTCTATCGAAACCCTTTCAAAATACGAATATCGCACTTCTGCTCCTAAACCCTAATCTTCGAACCTCTAAAACCCTAACCTTCAAACCATCAAAGTTTCTCACAAAGATGGTAATAACTAAAAGATCCAGTGAAGCCGAGCCAAGCAATGCCAAGAGACAATGCTCCGAGGGAAGAAAAATCTTACAGGGCAAGGTAATCGATCTCGACTAGTTATTTCAGACAAATCTATTGTTGAAGAAAGCACTGTTGTTTCAGAATCTTGAACAGATGTTCAACAGTAAAAATAATGAATTTCTGTATGAAGTAGAACTTAGAAACTTCTTCAAATATGTACAGTTTAGTCTGGGAGATAATGAGGATAGTATGATGGCTAAGATGGAGGATAGGTATTTCTCAATATCATTAGTAGAGATTGGTTAGATTCTCAACTGCCCTCATGAGGGAGTTTTTCATTTTGATTTGAAAAATATTGTAGATTCTGTGCATAAATCTGAGGATATCATGTCTTTTCTTTTTGGTACTAAGACTATAACAAAAATGTTAATCAAGGATATGGAGCCATATCAGAAAATTTTGGTCAAATTTATTCAGACTGGAATAGCTCTAAGAATGGAAGAAATGGAAAAGATTTTGTACCCTGATATGTACATAATGTATCTTCTGTTAAGTGATATAAAGTTAAACTTCCCAAGGTACGTGATAAGGTATCTCAATTACTGCTGTCAAAGCGATGCCCAGATGAACTTCTATCATTTCGGTCGATTTGTTTCTAAACTGCTGCTTAAGAAAGACATGGTGAGATTAGTGGATACTCGAGTAAACTGTCATCACAGTAATGTGTTTAATGCTGGAACTTTAAGGAATATTGGATATTTCTGGACCACCATTAGAGGAAAATGTTTTCCAGTAGGAGCTGAGGATGACTCAGAGAGTGCTCAGGCTCAACCTGCTAAGTCCAAGGAGGGACAAGCTGAATCAAGAGCCAGCAATGCAGCAAGAATGATTCTATTTGAAGTGGAAGATGTTGAGGAAGATAGAAGTCATGAGGGACTTCAATCAAAAAGAAAGACCTGTTAATGAGGAAATTACTTCCCCTGCATTGGAAACAACAACAGAAGATTTTTTTTTATTCTTTTGTAAGAGAAGTTATTATTGATAAAACCATGGAAGTTGTTAGTGAAAGGAAAACACCAGTACAGGGATCAGGAGCTCAAGAAGAAGCTCAAAGGGAGAATCAGGAACAGATTGTAGCTGATGTTAAAGTTACACTTCAACAGAACCAAGATAAGGATGCATTGGTTGGTGGGGTAGTGGCCAGACCTCAAGAAACTCTTGAAAATGTTGTTATTGAAAATCCAGTGGAAGGCCAAGATGCTGATGTTTGTGGTGAGCATGCTTTTGAAGCTCAAACAGAAGTAATTGAAGAGGATTTTTCTATGGAGGAGTCTACGGACTCTAAGGAAAAATCTATGGACCAACCTACTCAGAAAAAAAAAGATAAATCTGATGCTGAATCATTACCTTTGGTACTACTACATCATCCAGAGCCTAATAATGTGAATCAAGCATAGGGTGCCTCTGATTCAAGGAAGAAAGAAGTTGAAGAACTGTACAACAAGGTGTCTCAGTTATAATCTGAGAATGTCACTCTGAGAAATGCCTTAGACTTAGAACATTTGAAATTTCAAAAGCTGAAGGAGTGTACAGTCTCAAGGCAAGAAGTTGAAATGTTTAAAGAGAATATTATGACTGCAGTTGCACAATTGAAATCTAAATTGGTTATAAAGTCAGATTTATTAGATCTGAAGTTGTTTATGGTGAACCAATTTGCATCAGCTGCAAATAATGTTGTTAGTGGATCAGGTAATTCACCTGATTTAATCAGAAGGTTTCAAGCTATCACAACTGCGATGAGCAACATGAATGATAGGTTACAAGATTTTCAATGTAACAGTGCTCCTTTATCAGTGTTTTTGGACAATCAGAAGTTTTTAGTGGATCAACTGACATCTAGTGATCCATCGATCAAAATACTGTTAAATCAGTTATCAGAGAAGCTATCAGGGTTTGTTGAAAAAGAGGAAAGGATGCATGAGTTTTTTAGAATCAATTTAATCAAGGATATTCATATGACTCAAGAGAACATATATCTTATTATCAAACTTGGAGATGGGATGATGAAGAGACTTCGTGAACAGTTTATAGAAATCAAGTCTGCAATATAGAGGAGATAGAACCTGTTGCCTATCTTACCCAAACCTTGATTCCTATGTATATCATTGTCATGTATATACTGCTATTTTTGAATGAAAATTTCCTTCATTGTTTATTTGTTTCTTTCTCTATTTGTTTATTACTATTTTAAGTTAACATATTCCAGTATATCAGATAAATTTACTATTAAACAGTTCACTATAGCATTTACTAATAGTTCAGTCCAATATTAAAAGTGTCAAAATCCATGATTTTTTATTCTTTTTGATATCACAAAAGGGGGAGAATTTGGATACATACAACATCATATTTTTATTTAGGGGGAGAATTAAATGAGAAATTTGGATTTTTGTGTGTGGAGAAGTTAAAAATGGATAAATTTAAGGAATAATGAAATGTTTTTTTTTTAAATTTCAAAACTATATGTAATTAATTTTGTAAAGTTGATTTCATAAATTATTTTATGGGTTTTGTGATCATCAAAAAGGGGGAGATTGTTGAGCAATGTATTGTTTTCAAAAATACATAAAAATTTTATTTAAAGGGGGAGATTATTGAATATAATACACTATCTTTTTATGATAATTTTGATGCTCACAAATACCCTTAATTATTTTCTAATGTTTTCATTTAGTATTTTTCATGAATTTATTAATTTATTTTACTCTTGAAATAAAGAGAATTAATTACTTATAGAACGAAATCTGCTTTAGCGTGTTCTGGAATCACTGTTCATACCTTACGTGGATAAATATTGCACAGAATCTGCTTTAGCGCATTCTGGAATCACTGTTCATACCCTACATGGATAAAGGTAGAGTAAGGATGAAAAACATGTATAACTTTTGAGATAAGAGAAAAGTATGGTTAAACAACCATACGTTATCAAAAAAGTATGGACGTAGAACTGTACGTAAGTATTAAACGTTACATTTGTTCTCAAAAGTATGGTTCATCAACCATACTTTTTTGAACAACCATACGTTCTTGGAAAAGTATGGATCAAGTAAAAGTATGGATATTTTACCGTACATTTTAGAGTTGAAGAAAATGTATAGATGATAAACCCTAAATTTATGATCAAACTTACATTTTGATAAGGTAACATCAACCCTATGTTTATGTTCAACCTTACGTTGTCAACCCTACGTTTGGAGGCCACGTCATCAACCTTACGTTTGGTGTCGAAAATTTTGAAAGATGATATTTTTATGTAGCGGTCAGCAAGCTGATTATTGGGCGGATTTCAAGCCGGATTTAAAGTCATTTTTAAAATACGACTTTGACTAATTCAAAGCCGTTTATCAATGGATTTAAGACCGAATTAAAAGGAGATTTTTATGCCGAGTCTTAAGGGAAGTTACAACTTCTCTGTAAATTAAATTTTTTGAATATCACAAATAAAAAGGCGACTATTATGGATATAAATGTGTAGGATATATGCTCCGCTTTATTATATATGTTTTCTCTAAAACACCAGGTACAAGCGTGTATGGTAATCAATCTATTATAAAAAAGGTGGAAAATAGAGACTGCAAAAAGCACCCAGTTCTGATAATTCAATAGGAGCATCAAAGATTTGTTTGTTTAAGAAAAAAGAACTCGATATAAGATTCATCTGTTCTACATAGAATATATATTGTGGATCTACTACTACTGATGTTTTGAACTATATCTCTATATCTATTGCAACCAGATCAACTCAGAACTGCTTCGACTTAAAAATCAATATTTCTAGAGACTACGATCCATCTGCTGTCAATTGCTTTTGGTTGCAATTGTGAAGATCAACTAGAAAAGTTTTTGTTAAAAATTATTTTTATCTTGAGTAACTAGCTTCTTGTACTAAGATGTGTAGGTTCGTGTTTGAACCAGAAGGATTTGTTAGCCTGAAGATTGTAAAGGTGTCAACTTCCTGTAATCAGTTGTGAACTGGTCTGTGGAAAAGAGGACCAGATAGTGAAAATCACCAAGCTCGTGGAGTTGAGCGTTAGTGGAGTGGAATAGGGGCCTTTTGTTCCCTGAACCACTATACATATTTTTGTTCTTGTTTTTACATATTCTACTGCATAATCAAATATGATAAAGTATATAGGACAAAACTCGTTCAATCAAAGAGTTACCGAAAAATTGCAAAAGAAAAAATTCACCCCCCTCTTGTGTATAATCTGTAGATTCAGATCCAGCAGTCCCATCATCAATAAATCACCCCGTAGGAGGGTTCCCATAAGTAAAGAGATGGAACTCCTTATATATTCTCAATATGGCCTTGATGTCATAAGTTTTTAGAGATAAGGGTGAAATACCAAAAAAATCCTGAACAGATGGTCGAAAAGAACTTCCAAAACCCCGTACCCCACTTTTTATAGCATAATATCTGAAATGAGTAGTGATCCACCCACACAACACTTGGAATGGTCTCACTATTCTAAAAGGAGATGTTACTTTGTAAATGTGTTGTAACCTCCTATGAATATTGGCCAAAACAAGAGTGGATAACCCTAACATCCTTTTTTCAGACATCTTGGCCGCAATAACAAAGGTTCCTAGCCTCATTCCTCCTTTAGAGTCTCGAAATGGTAAAAAATACACACTGATCCACATGACCAAGTATCCTACCAGATGTTTCTTTGTAAGAATTTTCAGGTTGGCTTCATATCCCCATTTATCAAATTCTCTTTTCTCCAATGTTGGACAAAAGGTGTCAGGGGTACCTCTCTTCTATGCCCTTGGATAAATAGTTGGACAAGTGCAGGTGGGACCCTTTCCCTTCTTCTTTATCAAAAATATTTCCATCCATTCATTTGGATGAATATCCATCCTTCTGCAAGACTTCATGGTGGTTGTGTTCTTGAGTCTGTTAAATATTTTAATCAACTCACGAACCAAAGACGATGTCTTCTCTTAGTCATTCCATGTCACCTTGGGAGGAATAAACTCATCATACATGTCTCCAAGGATTGGAGCTCCATAAATCCTGTAAACACCCCACAAGATGATGCCTACCTCTCCATGCGATAAATGGAAGAAGTTAGTCTCTGGGCTACATCGACTTAATAATTCTAGAAAAAAATCATTGTTCTTTTACACATAAGTTTTCCCAACCTAGACTTCCTCATAAATCCCAACACCTTTGACGTCGTCTGTAAATTCTGCATAGGTCTTGAGAACCTAGTATACCCACATTCATGCGGGTCTTACACCTCCTCCTGGGTAGAAATACCAACTTTTGTTCCAACCCTAGGACTGATCCATCTTAGAATCCTGAATGATGGATGAATAAAAATGCATCGTTAGCTTGGGTGTGTGTGCTTTCAAATCTAGAGCACACAGGCTATGATGCATGATATGAGCTTTATCTACTGTCCCAACATTAGAAAATGAGCCCCCAACATAAACATTGGAAGATGAGATGTTGGTATAATATTGAAATCAATAATGTGGAACATAGTTCTTTGGGTCTAGAATATTAACATCCTACAAATGGACATAGCTATACAAAGGAAGATAGATGCTTCGGGGAAAGTAGAAATGATACTTCTTCAAATATTGGGCTATGTTTGGAAGGGTGGTGTCACAAATGTTAGTGTAGTCACAACCGATGACATTCATCATGTCATCAATCCTCTTACTGGATAGTTCATCAGTAGTTATAATTTTTTGGGAGCCATTGAACCTGCAAAAGGATAAAAATTATCTTTAAAGTAAGTTCATTTTTGATATTTTACAAAATAATTGAATGAAATAAGCAAACACATTAAGGCGCGCAAGTATAAAAATTGGCGCGCAAGTGAAAAACGGTGCACAAGTGTCATGCCCCAGTTATAGTGTGCAACTAAAAACATACAGAAAAAGTGCGGTGAAATAGATGAGTTTGAGTGAAAGAAGACTTGTGTTCTAAGAGCTCAAATTGTATAAGTTGCAAGGCTTTTCGCGGAAGTGAAGATGATATATATAAGTGATGGACGTTACCCTGCGCGCCGGAATCCTACTCACTACCAGCTTGCAGTTGTTCTATGCGTATAAAACTTTCACTCCTTAGTAGTCGCTTCTTTCTCCTTCATTACTTTACCTCAGTATAGGATCCTATTTTCATTCTGGATCCAAT
Organism: Viscum album; assembly: GCA_963277665.1. Classification (NCBI taxonomy): domain Eukaryota; kingdom Viridiplantae; phylum Streptophyta; class Magnoliopsida; order Santalales; family Viscaceae; genus Viscum; species Viscum album. Next base: position 1,832,207,883 of record OY728165.1, read on the forward strand.
TCTGGGGGAGGGCTTTTGTTGAAACTTTGTTCTGACAAAGAGTCAAAAAAATGGCAAAGGAAAATATCTTTGAAAGAAGAGGGAAAAATAAATAAAAAATCATGATTTACAAAGGCATGAGCTTTGGGTTGCCCTAGTCAGACCAAAAGGGCGTCAGCATGCAGCCTACTTGTGCTCCCCAATCTATCGCGAAACCTACATGCATGACCAGACTCCTTTCACCCAAGGTCCTATTTTTGAATATGAATAGACTCTTGGGGCCTTCATTTGTATAGAAGAATTTTCCTGAATCCCAATTGATTCTCTGGTTTCCCTAGTGTTTTGTCCAAGTCCTTCGAAACTTTTAAGGTAGTTCTTTATCACCTAACATGGAGGAATTGAGGGAGTATCATAGGAATTAAGTCCTTTTTAGTGTTTGAAATCCATAACACTTGCGTGCCTAAAGCGCCCAACCTCCCAAAATCAAAAACACTTGCGTTCCACCTATTCCTTTCACAATAACTTGATCACCCCACTTCTAGGATCACTTGTGAATACTCTTGAAGGCTTGATTTAGGCCTCTCCCAAGTATTACCATATAGGTTGGTCAACACTTAAGTTAATATCATATCACCCGAGTCTACTTGTGCACCCATACTTGTGTGCCCTTACCTACTTGGGAGCCCCTCTTTGATTCACTTACTATCTGTAGTCTAAAAGACATCAATCCCTCTTAAAATCCATTCATGGCAAGGATTCTACTTTATTGGATCCCTTGTTTGAAAGGTATTCTATTGATAACTCCACCAAAACCTCCCGAATTATCAAACATTTGGGAAAGACACATCAACGTGTCTCCTATTTGGGTTTGTATATCCAAAATCAGAGGTTTCCCACATTTTTTTTGCAATGGGGTTATGATTCATGGAGTTTCTTTAGGTTTTTATATCCACAGTCACATGGACCTTTCTCCCTAGAACAGTTCTAGGAAGTTTCTAGTTCTAATAATAAGGTTTTGGGTCCTGAACTCTCCCTTATCAAAGAGACAAACCCTCAAATTTTTGGTAGGGAAGGTAAGGTTCACTCTTGCTTTATCATTCAAGAGAATGAAAAATATCCCTCCCCGAATAGAATCAATTTTAGGGAATCAATCTTGGTGTAAGCCCCTAAATCCTCATCCCTTCTTCCTTTCATTGGACCCTTGTCCAATGTGAAGAGAATATAGGGAGGGATCTTCACCTCAACCTTGTCCACCCTCGCCATCGTAGGAACACCCTCTTCCACCACTGGGGGAGGAAAAGTGTATGTTTCATTATTGAATCTTTCACATCCACTTGTTTCTCACACTGAGCATGACTCACGTGGGATTATAGATTTGTGATGATTACAATAGGTTCACAAACACTAACGATGGAATGAACTATGAGAACTCGGATTCCTTTTCAAACCAGGATATATAGGAAGCCTTCTTAGGGACCGAGATAACTGGATATCCTCTTCAGGAATCCAACCATAATTACCTTAATTTGGGTATCCTCCTTAAGAATAATCCCCAAATTAAACCCCCAAAATCATCAATGAATCCTTTTCAGGAAGTAATCCCAAACTCAATTCTCTCAAAGGACTATACTCTTCTATGAGATTAATCGAACTACGTGGGATTTGATTCCCATACACATGGGATACATATGAATCCTCCTTGAGGATCAAACCCGGAATTTTAAATCAAAACTATTCTCCTTGGGCCATATTCCCAACAGGGTCTAATTTAACTTTGAAATCCATATCCTTTCCAAGTTCATTGGGCTGTTTCGGCATAAGTCCCACACCAAACTTTGACTAAGAACCTTTTACTTAGATGTCCTTACCACATGACATTAAACTATATGGATAGGTCCTTATCACATGGCCATAAAAGGTATGATGTGTCCCATTAAGCAGCACCAAACTACATGGGTTCTCATTCCTTTCACAAGGATACATAGGTAGCCCATTTTATGGGTACGATCCCAATATCAAAACAAACATTCGTCTCCCTGGATGATAGTAAATTCTAGAGTGCCCCAATGAGTGGATTAAAAACCAGTATCATCATAACGATGATTAAAAGAATCTTTAAATAGTATATGAGAGGATAACATTGATGGAGAACCTCAAATACATAAGGACATCTCCATTAACGAAGAACCTTGAATACATACGGATGATTCAAAATTTTACAGAAGTTAATAAGTGATTTTAAATTCCAAGGGAAACTTATGTTATAATTGGTGAATTAATAAGGATTCAGAAAAATATATTAAATTTATAAAGAGAGTCCCGAAGTAGACAATAATTCCCCCAAAAGGGTGTGATGAGTCTGACCTCCCATCCTCTTGACCAATGCACCTTCCCAAGTATCGTAAAGTTCAAACTTAACAAATGCCTGCCTTTGGAAAGCAGGTCCCCTTTGGATAAAGAACTGTTGAAAGTTTCCAGTTCCATAAATAAATCAAATGGAAACCACCTAGAAGCAGTTATTCTTAAAACTAGAACACATGTTTCAAGGAACTACGAAATAGGGGGGAATGAAATACATTCTTGGGATATGAATTTTTCAAAGGAAGATACACATTTTTCTTTCTCAAGAAAAGTATGCTAATGAACTTCTTAAGAAATTTGTCATGGGAAATTCAAAACCAATTTCCACACAAATTTCAGTGGGGAAAAAGTTTTCTAACGATAGATAAGGCAAGGAATTTGATCATAATGTGTTTTGAAAGATAATAGGAAGTTTGTTATATTTGACTGCCTTAAGACCAAATTTTTTGTTGTTGTTAATTTATGTGCCTAATTTTAGTGTATTACTAATGAATCCCATTTAGTTGCTATAAAATAATTCTCATATATATATATAAGTCACAAAACATTTAAAAATCATTTATGATATAAAATAATGTATTAACTTGATTGGGTAGGAAATGTTTATGGTAGAACATCCACATTGGGAATTATTTTCTTTCTATGTAAAAGTTATGTTAGTTGGTATACAAAGAAAAAATATTAAGTAAATCTTATTATGGTTGAAGTTGAGTATGTTTCTTCCACTCAAGATTCTACCCCACATATCTGGATGAATAATTAATTAGAAGACTTACTTGTTGAAGTAATGTTACCGCTTCTCTTCGGTTGTGATAATCAAAGTGAAATCAACCTCACCAGGAATCCATTACAACATTATCATTCAAAACATATTGATATTAATTTTCATTTTATCAAAGAGAATGTAGATAGTAATGAATTAAATATGGATTATGTTCCTACACCAAATCCATTCATTTACATTTTCACAAAACCATTACTGAAGAAATATTTTTCTAAATTGAGGTTGGACATGGGTGTTCAATCCCTTTCTCATCAAGGTTGGGTATTTTTTTCTTCCTGTATCTCTTCTTACCTTTGGATAGTGTTTTAATGGGGTATAATTATTTCATAAATATATCCTTATTAAATAATGAATAATGGGGGAGTTTTAGGTAAGCTATGGCTAGCATGTAAGTATGTGATCTATTATAACTGTTTGTTTGAGAGATTTTAGGAAACAAAAATTTTGTATTCCAGAGAATTTGGAGATGTGAATAATATTTTAGGAATAAAAGATGGAGAAGAATTATGAGGGAAAATATATGAGGAAGAAATGATAATAAATAAAATATGAGGAAAAAAATTTGAGGACGACAAGCCTTGGAAGAAAAGATGAGGAAGTTTCATAATCACTACTCTTGGATAACATGGCTTTTCTGTGAATGATTATTGTTTCATACAAAGAGTTAGCTCACGTAGTATGATAATTTTTGATATGTAATCCATTACTTATGGTTACAAAGTCTAGTAATTTGTGAACCTAGGATGACAACAAAATCCAAAGGGGGATATTTTTAAGAGAGAGATAATAAGGATTATTATTGTATTCAGGTATTGTCTTTTTTTTCAAGGAATTATCAATGAAGGAGAAACCAGCTGACTTTTTTTTGTGAAAATCCGGCTTACCATATTATTCATAAAATAAAACTAAAAAATTATAATAAATTCCATGGATTAGGGATAGGTTTTCAGACATAACGAAACATTAGACTCACCTTCTATTCAGAATTCAAGAATTAATCCTAATGGGAAAGTGAATCAGATCCCGCATGGATCCAAAATCAATCTAGTGATTCCTTAAATTTTTTATTTATAAAAATTCATAAGTAACCATTTAAACGTTTGATTCAATTTTTATGAAATAAATGGGGATAATAAGTTCTAAAATTTTTATTTAACATTGTATCAAAAGAGAAATTTTGATGAAAATTGTATTCAGAAAAATCTTATTGAGTCTGAGTAGGAAAGAAATATGTTGTTGGAGGAATGGGAAGCCAAAATAATATCAATTATATGTCAAACAATGTTAAATTTTATCTTAAATGTTTCAAAGTTATGAATAATCAATGATTACAAGAAATAAGTTGAAGAAGAAGAAATGTGGAATTGTATTCCATGTGTGTTAAGAGAAAAGAAGAAGAAGAATATATTTTTTACATTTGTCTTCATCATAATGAGTAGATCGTGATTTGATTCACACTAATGTTTTTTTAATCATGGATTTTTGGTTAAAGAGTTTTAAAAAGATAAAAAAGTGTTGTCAAATGGGAACTTGATGGTTGAAGAATATGTTTTTTTGTATTCAATAGAAAATATAGAGAAATAGTTTTGAGAAAATGGAATGGATAAATCAAAGTAGAGAAATAGGAATGGAGAAATTAGAATGAATAAATTGAAATATAGAATTAGAATTTTACTAATGATTGTTAAAGTATTCATAATAGAGGTGATGTTATTATAAGATTAGAGAAGGTTTGAGAAGAGTTGAGTAACTTTGAAGATGTCAAATAGATATTTAAAAATCTAGAAGATTTAAATATTCTAAAAGGTTTTGAATATGTAAAAGAAATATTTTCATTTTAAGGGGAATTGAATGATTCAAAGAGAGATCCAATATTTAAGGAATAATAATGATTTGGGAAATTTGGTGTAGCAGAAAAAACATTTCAGAATCATGCTTAGACCATTCTTGCGAGACTATAAATATGAGGTGAGTACTTTTTCAATTATGTGAATTGCATCTCTTGTGAAAGTGGAGAGATAAGCTCCATATTTCTATCAATTGAAGAAGGTTTCCTACTTGTAAATTCTCTAAGAAGTTACCCATATATAAGAACAAGAAGAAACAAATAGCATTTAGTTGGTTATCGTATTGGGCTGGATAATCGAACTAGGAAAATTGTATTGATATTTTTTGACTGAGGAAGAAGAAGTTCATATTTTATTCAAGTATTATTCTATAAAAGTTATATTTTTTTTATTGAGAAATTTGAAAAAGGAATCAGACTTGGGAATTAGACTAGAATTTCTAGACTCATATTATAAGTGGTTTAGAAAATTCTTAGTGGTTTTCTGACAAAATTATTTTTCCGTATTGATAAAATTGAATTGGAGAATTAGACTGAGTATTATTAAAAAGTCTAGAAAGTTCTTACCAAATCATGGGTAAGTAAGTGAAGATTTTTTTTAAAGATTATATTTTTTTGAATGCTGATCAGGAAGCACAAAAATTTCATTACATCATTTTGTGCTACTTGAAGCACACACACTTTTATACTAAACATAGCTATACACGAATATAAGGGTATGTCATACTCCTTTTATTCCAAGAAAATGGATTTTATTTCTAGTGGATTCTTTTGTATTGGATTTTTTCCAAACCATAACAAGGAAATAGATACTCTTTTTTAGTAGTAAACCTTTTAAATTATTGTGATCCTATGGATCCATTTTTGAATATTTTTAGAAGGGAAAGAAATCATTAATAGGATGTAAAGGTTGTTTAATAATAAGGAAGAAAAAATGAAAATGATATGACTGATTCAACCCCTCTCCCTATCAGTGATACACAAATCCTAACTAATCAATATAAAATATATACATATAATAGAAGGTATGGTAATCGAGAGCATACCTCTACCTATCTAATGCCTTTGACGGATCTTGATTTGGGGTTAGGATGTGTGAGATATCAAAGAGCCTAGGTGGGAGGTGAAGCTGGATTATAGGGGAAATAAGAGAGATCATCCTCTCTAATGAAGAATATAATGTGGAAAATATGATTAAACATTCAATTAAGGGAAAATGGGCATTTAAGACCCAAATTAGGGGGTACAATGTTTGGTCGCACGGTTTGGCCAAACAGTGTAAAAACTATGCTCATCCCACTACTAAGAGGGAAACCATGTATGGTTAAGGTGCATAGTTTTCCTAAACATTCTAAAATCATGTGAAATGCCTCTATCCAACCTCTATATATTTTTAATGGGTGTTAGACTTAGGTCACCTGGTTTTAGACAAACTGTGTGGCCCATTCTATTCACAATGTGTCATGCAAGTTTACCCCACATGGTTAGTATAACCATCAAGTAACCATATGTCGTACCTTTCTTGACCATTTCTCAGAGATTTAGGGTCCAAAAAATCCCTATATTCTCTTGTGACCTTCCTCAGTTCATAGTTCACATTTACCAAGATAAAAAAATGGATTAAAATTAAAAAAAATAGATGTAGCTTCATGAAAAGATGGGTCATTACAACATGGTGGAGGGAGTTCACATTGTACCTCTTGGTCATAATGAAGAAACATTACGACCTCATATTTGTTATGGATTAGTTTTCTATGGTTCAAGACCATATTCACTATAATCATAGGTTATAAATGTTCCTTGGGATAGATGGGATGAGTTTATAATTTTTTGGTGAGAGATATCTCATGGTGGAATGAGTGGGACTTGTGAGCATAAATATCCAACCCATTATAAATTAGTTGTAATATTTATCCATTGGCATAGTAGGCCCTTCAGAAATATAGATTCATTTATTAGTGGAAGTCTAATTGGAAACCCTACCCAATAATGTTTTGTGCTACCTCAACGGAGGGAGATAGACTTATACATTTATTTTCACTATAGAACCACATAAATGTCTTCAAAAACATATCAGATGTCCCCTATCAAGCTTTTGGAGATGAGGGTGTTGTTGGAGGACCTTCAATAGATAATATTTATCAGACATAGTCTTTCCTCCTATGATCCCCTGGTTTTGTTCATAAAAAATATGGACAAGAGTTTGATGATTTTTGATGATTATTTTCTCACGAACCAAGTAATAATGAATAAAAGGAACCCATTATCGGGGATTGAAAACCAATTTAATCTATAGTGAGGTGTGAGTTTTTTTCTAGAAAACCGTTATGAAGCTCTACTATCACCATTTTAGCATTCACATTGCTAATTTTATGAAGACAAAATTTAGATGTTTCTACAAACACTATGAGTTCATAGTGATGGATTCTAGTGTAGATAATTCCCCCAGTATGTTTATATATTTCATGAGATAGATCATTTATCTATACATTGACCGATTGTGGTTGTCTTCATTGATGCCATACTCATAAACTCTATGATTGTGTAGGATCATGAAATGCACTTGAGAATGGTCCTAGATTGAATCTAAGAGCACTAGATTAATGTTAAGATCTCAAAGTGGGGGGTTTTAGAGCTGCAAGGGTCACTTTATGGATCTTTTCATTTCTAATCATGGATTTTCAATGGTCCCAAGGAAGGTAGATATTGTTCTTTATTAGTATCCACCAAATAGTGTGATCGAGATGTGGAGGTTTCATTGATTGTAGAGGTACTAAAAGAGGTTTTTGGTAGACTTATATAGTTATTTATCGCATTTGACAATGCTAAAAAAATGGAATTAGATAATCTAGATCGAGTGGTTTCAGAGTTCCATTGAGGAGTTGAGGCTGAGGATGAATAGTTATACATTGTTGAGACTACCAGTGGAGGGTGTTGTGTATATAGTGTTTTGTAATTCCTTTAGATCTAGGATCAAAATTATGTTGAAGTAGATGTAGGCATTTATTGCATATGGGTTAGTGTAGTTGAGACCCCATGAGAATAACTACTTGGCTCACAACCTAGAGTTAGAAGGTGTACTCTTCACTATATAGATGTCGAGGCACTATCTCCTTGGTGAGAACATTGTTGTTTACATATTCCATTAGAGTCTTAGATACATATTCACTCAAATAGATATTACCCTGATAAATATTAATGGTTAGAGTTCCTATAATACTATTAATTCTGGATATTATATACTCATATAAAGGTAAATTTGGTGGAGAATTTACTTACTAGAATGTCATATTCTCATTCTGTCAAGGAGACATATAAGAAGTTATATTTTTTTCATCTGGACCTGCTAGAAGATAGGGGTGCATCTTTTCTTTAGTTGATGGTGTTGTATGCTCTACTCCTTCATAATGTGAGAGAGTCCCAATAGGTAGACATAAAATGTGAATTTCTACAAGACCATATAGCCTTAGAGGATACACAAGATATATTATCTCAAGTATGTGAGGATGCCATCATTTTATCAAGATGAATAGTGGTTCTAGTCTAATTGGGTGAGTATGTGATGAGGTATTTTCACACATCCCCCTTGGGTGTACATTTTTATGTGGAAATAAAGTACAAGGACTTTGTATCTAGTTTTGGTGGGATGACATGAGATAGAGTATAGAATATTTCATCTATTAGTGCCTCATTTATCAATAGGTGATAGAAAAGAACTTGGTTCTAGTAGGTTTGATGCAGTCTCTTAAGATCCTCAAGTGTAAATTGGATTTCAATAGACATTTTGGTAGGGATTATATGAATATTGTGAGGTCATGATTCCATCTAGATGATAGTTATACAAAAAACATGTTAGTGCACATCCTTGATACTAGGGATTAGAGATTAGTGGAGTGGTTGGGGATGTTTTATGTGTGGGAGATCATCAGACTCCCTGTAGTACCCTCAAAGATTTCCTCCTAAAAATATGTGTGGTTAACATCAAGGTTGTAGAGAGAACTACTGGTGGAATTTGGGAACTAGTTGAGGATTAGTACAACATTTGACCCCCAAAAGGATGGGTAGACAATACATATTGATCCAACTATTGGAGGATATGCAGAGATATTTTGTTTTGAACATCATGCAAAGCTTTTAAGATCACATGAAATTTCAGATGTTTTCTTATAAAAATAGATATCACATTAATAATGGAATTGATATTTTTAGGACCTATATATGAGACAATGTTAGTAACCCTTATGGTAGATTGGGATTTTCAAGACATCCCTTGTTTGGAAATAGGTGGTTCAAGAAATGATAGAGAAGTTTTCAGTCATCCCTGAGAGTATGTGGTCAAACTACAACTGACAGAAATTATAAATAGATAGGCATCATATGACCGTGGTGCTTGATTAGGGGTGCCATATTTTACTTATAGTTTCCCCACATTTATGATTTCAAAGATTTAGATAGTGAGGGAAGTTATCCCAATGGTTCACTAAACTGTTTGAGATCCCATAAAGGGTTTGTGAGGTCACTTACCACTTAACCCTACTCCCATAGTTGGACATGGTGCATGTAATCTTCGATGTGTCCAAGCTAATCAGATATGTCCATGATTATATGAATTTTATTTACTAGGGATATATTTACATTGATGATCTATACACCTTCATGGATTACCTAGTGGTGATCGAGGATCATCAGTATAGGATCCCTTGAGGAAAGACCTATAATAACATGAATTTTCCTTGAGGTACTGATCCGTAAATTTTTTGTTTAATTCCATTTATTTGAAAAAATATGAATTCCATGTAAAAAATAGATAAAGAGAGGTATTAAAAGGCTTTTTAAATTCTTGGAACCCCAGTTAGTGGAAGAATCACTTGGTTGCACTTTTAGTAGAAACTGGTCCACCGAGTCTGCATGGTTTCTACTAACCATGTGGGGTGATTCAATGAGAACAAGTGGGCCTAAGAATTTTACCTAAACATGTAAACTTAGATAAAAACACTTGAAAAGGATATATAATTTTTAAAATATCCATATAGCATAGTTTGAACTTGTTTTCTCAAACCAATCTCATGAACCGTGTAGGTTCTCTCCTCGGATAGTGCATGGAACACTGTTTGTCCAACCATGTGGGAAAACTGTGAGACCACTATAAGTTTGATTAAATGAAATATTTTTCCTTAAAATTATCATCACCATATCCCCATTTTCTTATTTTCTCCTCTAGTTGATAGAATCACCTCCCTCCTCCCTTGAGAGCTCTCCTCCCATGGTATCAACATAGGTTCTTGGATAACTCAACTACATGGACTCCGATTTGACTTCTGTTCATCTCATTAGATTACTAGTGATAAGTGATCCACTCCTTAGGATACATTCCTTATTTATATTTATACTGAGTATTATATTTTGGTGCAATCTTGTATGCCCGATATCCTAGGTGTTTTTTCTGTTTCATTTTTTTCCTATATAGACCAAACAAAAGTTTGAAACCAGATGAGTTCTCCCCTGTAGACATAAGTTAGGTGCTCTAATAATTATCCCTAAAAGTCATGATACATTATATTATACACCATTGTATTGACTTCCAGTTTCACCAAGTGTTTCCTGTATAATAAATATTATTTAAATTGGTTTCTCTATTATGGAGTCTAGTGACTCTATTAGATCCAAAAAGATATTGGAGGTCAACAACCTCAACATGAGCCACCAATTTTAGTGGGACCTTTATATGCCTATTTGAATTTCTTGGTAATATAACCAAAATAACCATCAGTGTGTTTGTTTTTACTTTTAAATGGAGATATCATTAATAATAATGGATAATAATAGTGGTGTAGCATGGATATCACACTTATCAGATCATACTGAATTAGATAGAAGTTGATTAGTATGACCACATCACATGTTTTAATAGAATTGTGGTTATTACTATGTTAAAGGAGAATGATAATTAACTATGAACCATATTTTTTCACTTACTAAAACCTTTTTTCTGATTATGAGTTATAATTTAGACATGATGACCCCTGTGTTATATGATATATGGGAATGATAACCCTTTTTGAAATATTGGCATGACATCCCTCTACAGTGATAGTCTAGCATGGAATCCTTATATTGTGATGTTGGGTCATAGAATACATTGTATAGTTGACACTTGGGAATGGAAACCCTTATTAATTATGTTAAATGAGTATGAATACCCTTATGAATTATGATAAATGGGCATGATAACCCTTATGAATTATGATGAATGAGAATGGAGACCCTTATGAATTATGATTAATGGGAATTCCAAGCCTTATGAATTATGGTGAATGGGTCTAAAAATCCTTGGAAATTATGATTAATGGTCAGTATTAACCTTAAAAATTATTAATAATGGGAATAAATACCATTATAAATTATGATAAATGTGCATGGATACCCTAATAATATGATATCAGATATATAGTCCCTTATAATCATGATACTAGGCACAGATTTCCTTAGACCAGAGAGATTCATGCTACTAAACATGGATCACTATGTTACACCTCAGGTTCAAACTAGTAGGAGTATAAATATATATATATTTAGATATCACTACATATACAGACCATATATATGTATATGTATGGTTACTTGTTCAGAGATTACCCATCATGGTCTGATGTAGTTAGTGTCATCCTATTATCCTTCAAGAACCAGATCTGACACCTTTATAGTATTTATTATTATTTAGCATTGATATATCTTCACAAATATCATATTATATACACTGACTAGATATTCATGGACACTATTGCTGGTGTCCTAATGAGTTTATATCACACCCTAACTAGGTTTCCGATGGTACCCAAATAGGTTATGTTCATGTAAGTAGGGAAAGAAAAGTTCTCTCATGTTGTTTCCTGAGTAATTATAGTATGCGATAAGGGAATTATATGACTGAGGAATGTCTCATGATGTTACTGGATATAGAATTTTTGGTTTTTTTATTTTTTAATACAATTATTTTACTGTATTCCTACTTCCATATCTTCCAGTTTCCTTTTGGTAGATAATTAAAATTTCATAATTTTTTATATTATAAAATATTTTTGTTTTTGTGGATTATTTGTTACATCTGGATTATTTTCATTCTATTTTTAGTTATTTTATAAGATTTATCTATTTATCTATTATTTCAGTCATATGATACTATGATCATGCAGGTATAATCTCCCCCACTGTACCACCTTTGACCTTCACTACTAGTCGGTAACCTTTGGAATATGGGGATTCATGCTTAACACCATGTGACCCACTGGGTTGGGGACCCATTTAGTGGAATATGGGTGAAAATGTAACAAATTTTTATCAGAACTTCCTCTATTTACCTTACTAATTTGGGATTTTAGAAAGGAAAGTATGATTTTTCAGTATTTGGTAATGAGGGATTTTAGAAAGGAAAGTAGGATTTGTCATTATTTGGTAATGAGCCTATACCTAGGAGTAGCAAACCCACATACAGTGAAAATCAAAGTTACCTTGGATGGGATAACAGGTTCTATTTTATTCCCCTTAATGGTGATTTGATGCCACCATTGGGTGATTCACATGATTTGTAATGTTTATTATTATGAATGAGGATTATATTTTATCCTTGGATCGATACTGTAAGGTAGAATTGATCATGCATAATTTTAGGTACCTTATATGATTAACATGTCATTCAATTTTCCAATCCATGTTTACTTATCATGTTCATTTCTTGTATCATGTATTGATTTCATTATTTTTATGTCAATGTATATTTATAACATCTCACAAAGAGACACCATAAGTTAGTCTATGTGATTAAATGGACACCAAAATTCAATTTATAAGGTGTACGTGCCCTTATAAATTGGTAGTTGTGGACCATATAATTCATACACATAAAGATAATTTTTATATAAACGAGAATGGTTTGAAATTAAATTGAATTCTAAAATGAAATTATAACATTTAAATTGGGATTAAAATTAAAATTTAATGGGTTTATTCCTCTATAAATTTAAATTTACACTCTTTATACCATGAACTTTTACTTATAGTAGAAAACCTAACCTTGCCGTGACCTTAGTAGTGGTAAGTAGGTAGTATATCATGTGTTCTTAAGATCTTCATATCGCTGAGACCAGGATTTAAGAGTATGAATTGGGTTATGAATTTCATATAGGAAATCTTGTATTTAACCTATTCATTTATTTGTGATCCTTACCATTATCAGCACTAATATGAACTATGTGATTAAAATTTTTGGATTCATTCAATCAAAACATCCCCTAGTAATGCACCATGAGAGTGGTGACGACCATGTTGTAGAGGTGGTGGGCCCTGAACCACTAGTTATTCCTTTGGTAGTGGAAAATGCTGCACCACCAGTTTTTCCTGATGCATGATATGGTTCCCTGTTCTAAGGGGAGTTTTTTCACCTTTTGGATAACATACAGGGAGCTCTATGACCTTCCCCTTCCATTTGAGTGTTTGTGCCAGAGTTTCAATAGAAACATCCACCTAATTTTTCTATGGATGGTGGACCCAATACTATAGACTTATGGTTTTTGATGGTCTTATTTATCTTAGAGAAAATTTAGACATCACCCTAGAGTAGGTAAAATATCATTAAATATATTCTTTGTGGATCCTTCAAATGTTGGTGGGATATTCTAAACCAGACTGGTCAGTATTAATGTGTGATTTGGAGGGATTTCTAATCTAGTTTTTATGATTATTTGTTCCCTAAGACCATTAGGGATAATTTTGATAGGTATTTTCTGAACCTGAAGTAGAGTTCAATGGCCCTTATGGACTACTCGTTTAGTTTTAAAGAGATTCAATGATTTTAACCTATCTATACTACTGATGAGCCATCAAAATAGAGGAGATTTGAGGAATGAATTTGGAATCTATTTGATATCAGGTAAATGTTTTGTGGCAGGTTACCATGCTTGGTATCGAAAACCAAACCCTCATCACCACACAAAAACTAATGGAAGATAATGGTGTGAGATAATATGGTTCATAATGGATAAATGGAAGTGGTATGAATAGAAATCTTAAGTGACGTTTTGAGATTACATTCATGAGTAGTGGTAGCCATGTAACACCCACTAATATTTGCATGGTTTTTCAAAAGTGTGGGAAGCCATGGAATACAATGCCCTGGTGTACCAAATACCCATTGAGATTTGAGGATAAAGAATAGTTAGTCATATGTAGTGTTTTTGTAAGAACAAATCATCTGCTCCTAGTGGTAGAGGATCCATATCATATATTTCTTAAAGAGATGGACCATGAGAACTTTACCAGGAAGGTAGCTACAGTACCACTGGCCATAAAGGCCGAAGAGGAGGTTGTGGATGAGGTATCCGGTCTTGATATACATAGTGCTAGAAGACTCAGGGTAGTCAAGTTATAGGATTGGTTCATGGATCTTGGAAGATTTATTTAGTGTAGTCTATACCAGAGGAGAAGGGTGTCATGATATCTACTACTTGAGGTTATATTGTAGTATCCTCTACTATTTTTTCTTATTTATTCCATATGGGGACTTCACATTCCTTTATCTCTCTATCTATTATGGAAATATGTGGAATTTATATCAAATACTTTTTTGGTGTGATGACACATGAAACCCCTTTGGGAATATGATTAGAGAGTGTATGATAGTTAAAGAAATCCCTATTGAGGTAGGAAACCATCATTTCATGTGGTACCACTTCATCCTCTAGATGAAAGGCTTTTATGTCATTATCGAGATGGACTATTTGGTCCCCTATCATGCCTATGTGTATTTCTATTATTGGAGGGTGTAGTTCACATCACTATGGATGGTACCTATACTCACAAGGGAGATTGGGACATCTATGAAGGCATATATGGAATAGAGAATATTTGGCTAGGTGGGGTGACCACCTAGATTTTTATTCTTTAAATGGATGATCATGTGTTACATCGATTTGATTTCATACATGTAGTAGATTGTTTCAATGATGTATTCCCTGAAGAATTTTCTAGACCACCCCCTGAGAGAGGTAGAATTTACTGTAGAGAATGTTCTTATAGCTACACCGATATCTATACCTCCTTATAGGATGGATACTACTTAGTTATAGGATCTCAAGAGGCATCTATAGTATTTAGAAGCTAATATTTTTATACATCCTAGTACATCTATGTAAGGTTCATTGATCCTATTTCCAATAAGGTAGAGGGAAACCTCGGGCATTGTGTGGATTACTATCATTTGGATCATCTTATAGTGATGAAAGAGTATCTTTTTCCATGTATAGATAAAATCTATGACCATCTCAGAGGAGAAAGGGTATTATCGAAGATCGATTTTAGGTCGATCTATCACTAGGTTCATGTTAAACCTATTATCATACCTCAAAAAAAGTTTTATAGGTGCTATGGTCTTTACGAGTATCTTGTTATCTTATTCGGTATTAAAAATTCACCATCGGTTCTTATAGATGTGCTGAATAGGTTTTCACACCCATATTTGGATTCATTCATGGTTGTATTTGAAGATGACATCTTGGTGTATCTCATACAAGAAGAGACCATGTTAAACATCTTTAAATTATTCCGAATAGACTGAGAGGTCACCAGTTGTAAGATAAACTCACTAAATTACACTTCTATATTGATAAGGTCCACATCTTGGGTCACATTATCTTAGAGGTATGAGCATCAGTTGACCCATAGAAGGTGAGATTTATAGTTACCTTAGAGCATCCCATAAATGTTTATAAAATATAGACTCTTGGGGTAGGATATTTATTAGATGTTCTTTATTCAGGACTTATCACTCTTAGAATCAACTCTTATATGATTGAATAAAAAGGGTTTTATGTTTATATGGTCTAAAAATTATGAGATAACCTTTCAGGAGTAGAAAGAAAGACTTACTTTTGCACTGATTCTAATTCTACCAGAGCCTGGATGAAGATATATAGTTTCCTATGATGCATCAGGCATTGGTATTGGTGTTTTATTGATATAAGAGGACCAAGTCATTAGGTATAGGTATCTCTATTTTTGAAACCACGTGTTTAATTACCTAAAACATGACCTTGAACATGCATAAGTTTTTCATTCCCTACTTTTCTGGAGGATTTATGTGATTGGAGAGAACTTTGTGGTGTTTATAGAAAACAAAATCCTCAAATATAAATTTAGCCAACATGACTCGAATCTCCGAGAGTGAAGATGGGTCATATAACATAATTATTTTGATATTGATCTATCCTATATATTTGGAAAGGAAAATGTAGTATCTGATTTTTTGATCAAGAAAACTCAGGAACAAGACATTTAGGAATCCAGTGTTCAATAGAAGTTTTTGACCCTCTTTTTTGATATACATCTGTAATTTCTAGATATTCACGAATGGCATTTTATTGTTTCCTTAGAAGTAACCTCTTCACTACTTGATAGGGTGAAGAGAATTAAATTTTCAAATCCTAAAGGTTTAGTCCGATGGGAGAGTATTTCTGGTGGGAAACTACCTCAAAATTGTTATGTCAATTTTGAAGACATCCTATTTATACATGGGTGCATCTACATTCCTATAGATATGAGAGAGGATCCGATGTGATAGTGAAATGATTCTTAGTGGTAAGTTCCCCTAGGTGTCTCCCAGTTGAATCATGATATTTTCCATCACTATCGGTGGCCTAGGATGAATTTAAAATATTTGATTTTGTCACTAGGTGTTCCATCTATTAGTAGAAAAAAGAAGAACACCATTGGGCAAAAAGCTTGTTACAACCATTACCCATACTAGAATGAAAATGGGATTGTGTTGTGATTGACAATGTGACTAGTTTACCAAGGTCACCTCGAGGTACAAATGATGTTTGGGTAGTGGTGGATCGACTAAGAAAGGTATCCCATATCCTTCTAATGTTGGATAATTTCATAGTTGATGGTCTGGGGATAATTTATGTATGTTAGATTATATGCCTACATGAGGTCGCCTGTACTATTATTTCATATAGGGATTATCATTTAAAATCAATGTTCTGGTAGGGGTTACATAAATCATTTGGTACACATGTGATTCTAAGAATAAATTTTCACCATTATACCAATGGAATTTCAGAATATACTATAAATATATTTGAGGAAATATTATGAGAATTCATCCTTAATTTTCAAAGTTCATGGGAGAAACAAATATGACTTCTCATGTTTTCCTATACTAATATTTTTCAAGGAATGATTAAGACCTCTCCAAATGAGGAATTATATTTTATGTCATTTTGTTCATCCCTTCACTTATTAGAGGTAGGAGAGTTAGTGTTACTAGGTCCACATCTCATATAAGAGACTTCATAGTAGGTAAAATTAAATAATCAATGTATGGCTACTTCTCAGTCCAGATAGAAATCAAATGTCGATTGCCTTCGACATCCTTTGGAGTTCAAGGTCAAGGATCATATTTTCTTATGGGTAACACCCAGTCATGCGCATATGTAGTTATGGTGGCTAGAAAATCTATCACCCATTTTCTTCAAGACTTTAGAGATGTTGTATATATTTGGATGTTAGCTTATCAATTTTTATTACCTTAGAGGTACCATGACTTGCCTGAAATATATAAAATTTCATAGCTTCACGGTTACCATGATGACCCGTATCATAATTTTGATACTAAGGATGTTAAATTATATTATCATTATTTTTTAAGAGTATCCCATTAAAATCATTTATTAGAGTATAAAGACTCTCTATGTTCAATATATCCCTTCAGTATGGGTTTTTAGGAAGCAAAGTCATGTATAGGATGAGACCTGGGAGAAGGAGGCTGATTAACATGCCATGTGGCCATACTTTTTCTCAGACAATGTTTCTCAACCCTTGGATGGGTAACTCAGGGAAGAGTTTCTAAAAGGAGGTAATCCCATAAGAACCCCCATCCTATGATTTATATATTTTAAAATTTTTATTAATTTCACTCATTTAACAAAATATGAATTCCAACTAAGGATCTGGAGGAATAGAGGATGTATGGGGAATGTTCAGATCCCAAAACCCCAACTGGTGGAAGAAAAAAATGGGCCACACTGTTATTAAAAACCATCCTGCCTAGTTTTTACAATTTCTACTAATATTGATGGGTGTTTCAATGAGAAAAAGTGGGCCGTATAGTTTTCCCAAACCATGAAAACTTTATTGTATGCCTATGAAAATACTCTTTGGTTTTTAGCATAGACATATAACATTGTTTGTGCATGGATTCCCAAACCATTCTCATTAACCATGTGGGTTCTTGCTTTGGACAGAGCATGATGCATAGTTGGGACATGCTTTTTCCAACTGTGTAGCCAAATCGTGCGACCCATGTATGTTTTCCCAAATGTCCTTTTTCCCTTAAAATTTTTATAGCCTTACAACACATTTCTTATTTCCTCATTTGATAGAGATAAGAATCTCACTCCTACCTTGAGAGCTCTCCTCCTATAGAAACAACCCAGTTTCATGGATAACTCTTCCATCTAGACTGTAATTCGACCTTTTTTTATCTCATTGGATTCGTATGAGTAATTGATCCACTCCTTATGTTTGATTCTTCATTTTTACCTCTATGGATTATTTTATTTCTCATATACTCTATGTATAGTTTATTCTTTAGTTTCTTTATTTTCTTCTGATCTGGACCAAACAAAGGTTGATACTAGACGAGTACTCCACCACAGAAATAATGTTGGTGGTATAGTATTTATCCTTCAAAGTCGTGATGCATTATGATATCCTCCATTGTGGTACATGCCGATATCACTGAGCATTTCCCCTAAAATTAATATTGTTTTAATTAATTTCCTTATAATATAATCTAGAGACATAATTATATCCCAAAAGACATTGGAGGTTGACAACCTCAACATGACCCACCCCTTTCTGTCCCCCTTTATATGCCCATTTTACATTCAAGGATATATAACCAAAACACATATCTGTTTATTTTATTTTAATTATAAATGTTGATATAATAAATAATAATTGATAATCTTAGTGGTGCAGCATGGCTAGCACACTTGGAAGATCATATTGAATTAAGTGAAATGTGAGTTGTATGATCAAATCACACATTTTAATAGAAAAATGGTTACACCCTTGTTAAAAAATAATATTAAGGAACTATGAACAATCTTTTGGCTCTTACTAAAGTCTTTTTACTACTTATAAAATATAATTCAGACAAAGAGACCCTTAATATTTATGATATACATGCATGATGACCCTTATTTTATTATATATGGGAATGGTATCCCTATACTATGATACTCACGCATGGATCCCCAATATTAGGATGCTAAGTCATGGCGTTCCTTACATATTTGACACATGGGCATGAGGAACCTTATAAATTATGGTAAACATTCATGGAAACCCATAGGAATTATGATAAATGGGAAATGATTCCCATATAAATTTTGATGAATGAGTATGAAAAGCCTTATGAATTATGATTAACGGGCATGTAGACCCTTATGAATCTTGATAAATGGGTATGAAAACCCTTATGTTTTATGATTTCTAGGTATATATATCCTTATAGATTATTATGAATCATCATGGAGACCCTTATTAATTATGAAAAAAGGGCATGGAGACCCTATTGATATGATATCATTCATGGTGTCCCTTATACTAATGATATAGGTCATGAAGTCCATTGACACTTGAGATATTCATGATATTAACAATGGACACCCGAGTCATGCCTTGAGTCATGAATTGAATAAGTATCCAAATATATATCTATACACATCACTATTAATTCATTACATATATATGTATAAATATGAATACTTTTTTCAGAGATTAACTTTCATGATCCGATGCAGGTAGTGTCAGCCTGGTGTCCTTCAGGAACCAGAGTTGACACCTTTATAGTCTTTATTACTATTTTCATTTGATATATCTGCACACTGCTTATATTATATACATTGATTGGATATCTATAGACACCATTGATGGTGGCCTATTGAGTTTATCTCACACCCTATCTAGGCCTCTTATAGTAGATGAGAATATTATGTATATGCATGTAGGGATAGGGGAAAGCACCCCATTGTTGGTGATTAATTTATTAGAGAATATGATCATGGAAGAAAAAAACTTAGTTATAGATTTTGGTGCTATTATATATGGAAATTTCCATCTTTTTGTTCTTTTCAAATATGTATATACTACGTGCATTCCTCTATGTCTTCTTGTTTTCTTTTGATAGATACTTGGCATTACATCATTTGGTTTATCATACTAGATATTGGAGGTTTTGGTTATTTATTACATCTAGATGATTTACCATCCTCTATTTGTTATTAAATATGATTCATCTATTTATATATTATTTCAACACTACTCTACTATAATACTGAGGGTATAATCTCTCCACTATATGACCTTGGTCCCTCACTACTAGTCAACAGCCTCTAGCATACTAGATGTGTCCCTGAGGCTATGTGACCCACCACATTAGGGAACCATTTAATGGAATCTGGGTTATTAAATCACAAGACTATTCCCATATGTTGTGTGATATGGCAGTACTAGAGAATGTGGAACAACTTTTGGGAGTAGTATATCCAGATAAAGTCTCATTATCCACACCTTTTTTTTTAACATGTACTTTTTTGTATTAAAATCACTAACAAAGGATATATTTTAGTTACCAAGTTTTCACTAATAAAATAATAATATTTATTAAAAATATTTTTTTGATTAGGATATAATATGGGATGAGATTCTAAGGCCCAGTGATTTGAGAATTTATATTATAAAAATATGAAATTTATTACTATTTTGGGTTCTTGTTTTTCTAAAAAGTGAAATAACTCCTGAATATATTTTCATATTGGAAATTTAAGACCACTATTGACTCTGATACATAGGTGTTAACCTTGGGAGACGTATGTTTGGTCAATCCCAAAAGTCTAATTTATGTTTCCATTGATGGGTGTGTTTAATAAATTAAATATTTAAATTATTTATTTATTTCACCAAAAAACCAAATCTAAAATATTTATAAATAAAAACTTATAGAAATTATATAGGGTTATACACACAAACCATTGTGATTAATGAGGAGGAGAAACACCATTCATCATTAATGGATCACATCAAAGGATGACGGGTGATCATATTGAGGATGATCACGAGGCAACGAATGTAGAATGACTTTTAATTCACTATAGAATGATTTCTTCTCCAACAATAAATCCTTTATTTTATGTAAGAATAATAATTTTTTAATTTATACCTTTTTATTAAAATATTAATCACGGATATATCATCTTATTTTGATTATATGATTTCACGTTTTCACATGAACCCCATACACATTTTAAATTTTTTAATTAAATTTTATTCATCAATTTTCATTCTATTCACCCTGGATATCCCCAATGTATGATAATTGGAAAATAACTTTTGGAAAATGGAATTTAAACCTATGTTCATGTGACTTTAAGCCACCCATTATTTTTATTCTTCACCATTGGCCCATAGGGTCACGGTTCGACATTGTTAGGGTGGGTCCAAACGGGATTCAAACCCTAAATTCATGTATGTTTGGAGAATAACAAATGTATAAATTTTTAATAGATGGATCAGATAGTTTTTGGGTGCTACATAGTGGATCTAGGATCCATGAATCACAACTGGGGTTGAGATTCACACTGGACATGCAAAGACATCGATCGGATCACTATAATCCATTTTCATACAGCCAGAGATTGGGAAATGATAGACAGAGGCACGTTTCTTTGATTTTGAAAAATAAAAAGGAAAGATTCATGGAGATGATCACATATCCTGAAAACTAATGAGGAATATATAGATTCTAATAAACTAATTTACATGACATGTATTCTGAAAGAACACACGGTGTGTAGCCCCTTCCAACAATGCTAGCATTTTGAGAAACATTTATGGATCACAAGTTGTGAGCTTAGACCTAGACACTGTGTGACCCTCCCTGGGAGGTCATTCCATGTTCTAGATGGAACACATATAGTAAACCCTGTGGGAGGACATGTCATTTTTCTCGAGAGTACACATGCATGGGCCGACACCCGAGCACAGCCAGGTACATGGGCATGACCTGAAATATAGTGGCACGAAAAGATGTACATGGGTAGGCCTTGAATACTAATAATATGTCATGTTCTTACTATACAAAACATTTATGATTACATATCTTCCAATATATATCCATAAGAGAACACATCCATACAATGTGGTGGGGCCACACACCATGAACTTCCTTAAATAACTTATTCCTATCATATATCCTTTGATTAGACTCAAATATTGTCCATTGAGTAGCCTATCATGATTATTTTGTTGTGCAAAACACAGTGATATAATTTTTTGTGGAATATAGGATTTGATTCAAGGTGTTCTAAGTGTGAGACATTATTAGGTAACACAAGAAGATGGTAGTGAACTGCGTAGGATCATTGAGGAGATTTCATGGAAAGTACTCCCATGTCTCACTAGGGAAAGGGTTCACCATATTCATAATATAGATAGAGAGAACACCCCCTAAAAAATTTCTATATATGATGATGTTCATCTATATACAGGATGGTCACTTTCTTGAATTGGAGCTCTAGTAATTTTTGGGTCCTCCGTAGTAGTTGTGTCTCCCTCAGTTATGGAGTACAGCGGAAAAGAGCGGCCCCCTCCACACATATTCTGGTGAGGTTGAATTAGATTTTTGGATTTAGAAATGAATTTTTGCAGCTTCAAGAATACTCATTAATTTTTCTGAGGCTTTGAAATGGAGATCCCATTTCTCTCTCATCTGGTATCCTTTATGAGCATATATATTTTTCTCTAATGGGTTTAAATTTCCTACCTTCATTGGGTTAAGATAACTACATTTGGTGTATCTCTCTATAAATTCCCATTTGGTTTTGGGGTGACCAGCTGGGTATGTATATACTCTCCCCTACATAGCCTTTACCTATATGTGTTGTGTCCAATATAGATGATAGACTTATCAGGGGAGAATTTAGGATTTCATAGGGATACTTGGGTGCAATGACCACATACAGTTGTGGGGTTGTAGACCATGAGTAAGGAAGTCTCATCATTCTTATTGATCCAGATTTTTCAGGTTGGGAACTATTTTTTGGTTAGGTGAGTATTTATTCCATTATCAATTTGGTTTTATTCTATTTTACTCTTATGTATTCTCTATAGGTAATTTCATTCATGGTTTATTATAGATTTTATTGTATTTTATGATTCCTCTTCACTATTTTATGGAGATGGATGATTATGTGTGTATAAGTACATTAGTAAAAGGAATATTATTTTATATTATTTCTTATCATATGTTTTTTCCTACCCTTGAACTGTTACCAGAGGTCTTGGGGTTGTAGTAGCCTGGCCCTCTACCAGCTAGACGGACCGTGATGGGACAATTCAATGAAATAATTTTTTATAATAATTCTTATTGTATGATGGGAATTCAACCCATGTCACCTTAGTATTGAACTTGATTAGATTAATGTTTGATTTTTAATGAAAAAACTATATAATATTTAAATCACTCAATGTAAAAAATGTTACTCTTTGATTTATGTTCTCTTATGTGTCCACATACAAAATTTTTTTGAGAAGAATAAAATTATTTTCTAGGTAGATTTTTTAGTAATTATATATTAACTTTAATTAATTATGAGGCACCAACTCATCATTTATCTATTTAATTAAAAAATATAATAAATCATTTTAAAAATATTGAAAGCGATATAATTTGAAAATATTAAAAGTGATATAATTTGAATAAGTGAATATTTACAATGAGTTTATAGATATATATGAAATATTGGAGAGGTTTTAAATCATTATATTCAAATTACCCAATCTTCACGATGTGTTAATAATTAAATTAACTATATAGTGTAAAACATGACATTAATTATATTTTATAACAAATAATATTTATTTAAATGATATAAAATTCATAAAAAATAATATATTCAGATAAATTAATGGGATATGGTTTTACAAATCAATGACAATCCACTTATGGGTCATATGTAATTTTATAATAACATTATTAACCCTTAAAGGGTAGAAAAATTTAAAATAATGGAAACTCTTAAAATGGTTAACATGGTGTTAAAACAGAAAGATATGGAAACAAATTTGATACAAAATTGGAAAACATTGTTACATCAGAGGATTTCAACTCATTCTAATCTTAGATATTAATATTATCAATTTATAGAAATATTTAAATCAAAATTAATTTTTTACTAATTTAATATTTTATGAAATTCTAATAGTGCCCCTCACATTAATTATAAAATGGCACCAACTATTCTCTTATTCATAGAACATTGACCATTCTATCTTGACCAAACTATTATTATTTCTCTTCTCCACATCCTTAGTCACATTTAAGAGGTTTTTTACATCACAAAAGTTTAACCCTTGTACCATTTATAATAGATCTTATGGAGTCATTTCAAAGAAGAGGTAATCACCTTAACTGATCAAATTATTTTAAATTGTTCTTTTACCTCCCATAAATCTGTTATATTAATCATAAAAAAATAAATTTATTGTCTTAAATACACTTAAATGTTATTATGCTTATGATAACACAATTATAAATCCTCTTTCTCATATAATGGGAAGTGAAAGTATCGGTCATGCGTTTGTATGACTTATAATCTCCATGTAGTGATATGATTCATTTTTAATCACCTCATTTATGGAAGGGTATTATTATAAATTTAATATTTAAATATAATATTTATGAATAAAATATACTTTTATAATGAAAATATCATGAATGAATTATTAACATTCATTCCTTTTGTAAAATATAATGTCGCTTGTGCGTACGAGTGGACTACCACGTCACGGAGTGATGTGATTCACTTTTAACATGTATTTTACTAGGATATTAATAAGGATTAATTTTATGAATATAAATTATATATATTATATAATAATGATATTAAAAAGGAAAATTATTATTTACCTTTCTTTCATTCTATATGTTTAAAAATGAAAACACAGTTCATGCATACATTCAATATACCGTCTCCCTAAAAGGTTTAATTCCTTTTTATATCCCTATGTTTTATAAATATAAATATATATATATATATATATATATTGAGTAAATATTATATTTATACCATGCTTACAATTATTAATATTATGGAAATATGATCATAACACAACGACCAAAACTACCAAACAAAAACATACATGAAAAACAAAGCAATTATCACTCAGAATAGAGATTTTTATAATGAATTGTTATTAAATAGATGATAAAAAGTTAACATTAAATAATAAATGATTTTATATATATGATTATTGTTCTATAATTATATGTATAATATTCATATATTTAATTTTTAATAGTTTTCAAAATGTATAATGGAAGTTATACCTGAGGTAAGGAGTTTAATGTTACAATCTCATTATTTATTAGGATTGTTTATGATTACGTTATAATGATGAAATATTATGATAAATAATTCCAGATACTCATTAATTTTCTTATCCAATGGTTACTTAATGAAAACACATGTTTTCCTTTCATTTTGATAACCTTATGTATTCATTATATAGATAATATTTTTTTTATAGAAAATCATTGTTATTTCTCTCTTCGGTCGAAAATCATTTATTTACATATCCATTTTTTCCAAAAATATTTTATATAAGGTTTTTAATATTCTCCTATGTTTATTTAAATCCATTTTTAACCTATTTTGAATTTTTAAAAATGGTTTTTAATGAAATCATCTTGTTATTTTACAAATGAGGTACATTGTGAATTTTCATACAAATGTTTAGAAGGAATTTTTTTAACTTATATAACATGAATAGAATTTACCACTATCATAGCTGATCAATGTTTTTAAGCTTCATTTACAAGTTAACTTAGTTTTTTTCAAATAAATTGTTTTCAATAATATTTTTTTAATCTATATATTTTCATAAAGTGATTCCAATATGGAAAGGTTATTTCCCCCCAGAATGTTTTAATGATCTTTTGATTCCTCAGAAATAAAAAACTTCAATATTTTTTATTATTTACTAAGAATACAATACAATGATACCACAATTATTTATTTTATTGATGGTATATGTTTATGGAGAATGATTTTTATAAAACCCATTACTTTTTACCAAGTTATGTAATGATGAAATTTTTATAAAACCTATTTATTTTTATGGGTTCCAATATGATGGATTATTTATGATCTTATGGAACACATATGTATGATTTTCATTATGTGAAGGGTGAGACCTATTTATCCCTAAATTTATTTAGGTAAATATTGATATCTCATGAGATAAACATTACTAGAATGGGGATTGAAATATATATTGACCCAGGATTTT
The DNA here is from genome assembly GCA_963277665.1 of Viscum album. Classification (NCBI taxonomy): domain Eukaryota; kingdom Viridiplantae; phylum Streptophyta; class Magnoliopsida; order Santalales; family Viscaceae; genus Viscum; species Viscum album. The sequence goes on from OY728165.1 coordinate 1,832,234,264, forward strand.
TATACCTAACTATCAAAACATTTTATATAAATTTTCAATACATTACATAAACACATGAATAAGGACCATAATAGTTTAGATTAATTAGAGGCTCAAAACAAAAAAATTTTATTTTATGAATGATCTTTAACATATACCAAAATTATATTCTCACATAGTATTCCTCCTAGTAATACTCTACCTAAACCATTATTTATAACCTAGAGAAGGATGCATAAGACTCTATGATATTATATGCTCAGTAATGGTAGGAACATGTGTAACATCCCGTTACAATTTTACATCTATTCCCCATTACTTATATACTTTTTCCTTTTTATTTAAGTGCATCATATAAATCCCGATGAAGGGGAGAATTATTTGGGGGAAATGTCTTCATTTTTGGGGATGTCTGTTTTTTGGTATTAATGTATTATGAGTATAAATTTGTTAAACCATTTGCAGGGTTCTACCCAAATTAGAAGAATATTAGGGGTGGTTTAGAGTTTTTCTATCAAAAACTAGACAATTTTTAGTTTTCTAGACATTTACATACCATATTATGGGATTACATTATATGTAACGGTCGCTAGGTAGATTCCATGAACATTTATAGGGAGTGAATGGTTTACATGCAATGTATTTGTAGTCCAATATTTGTATTATCAAAATTATAGTTTAAAAAAAATTAACATGTTTTTTAGCATTTAAAACATCATGGATTACACGTGTAATGGGATTACACTCCATGTAAATCTCATGAGTTTTTTTAGTGCACTACATGAATGAATTTTATTTTCATTCAGTTGCAACATATTTTTCTCTTGACCTAAGAGATCTACTGGGAGAATTTAGAGAACTACACTCCTTCTAGATAAATTATTCTGACATTTTATAATCAAGGAAGTTGTGTTTCATCTCTTTAGATAATTGATCCTTTTTTGTTCTTATTTGACTTTGATCATGACAAGATCATTCAATTTTTTTTATAAATCCATTTATCTATCCTATTGATTCGTCTTCATTCCTTCTAGATCTATCATGTTATCTTCCTCCATCGTCTAACCCGTGTGCATTTGTGGTTCGACATCTATGTTTCTTGAGGTATGAGTTATTCTTATTCTTCAATGTCCCATTTTCTTAGTTGAATTGATTATGAGATATATAGAATGAGTTTATATCCTATACCATTTTCATTGAATTCTTCCATATTAGTGTATCCCATTTTAATTATGTACAACCTATGATTAAGGTAGGTGGTTCTGTCTCTAACATATATTTGATGAAATTAATTTATCTAGTATGGTAAATGGTTTTGTAAATGAAATGAATTATTTATTGATTGATTTGGGTTTTTTAAAATGGGTTTTTGATAAACGATGGATTTCCCATGTTTTGATAAAAGAAAAGTTCATTTTCATTACATTTTGAATTGAATTTTTTAAATGGTTTTCAACGTAAGGATTTGATAAAATGGTTTGTAAAATATAGAACATGTGAATATATGGGTACTTAGGTGAAAGGTATAGTAATAGGCAAAGTTCATTGATACTATTAGGGGGTTCACTCTTGGGGTGTTCATTTTCTACCTAACCCTATTGTTTTAGGGATTTTATAGACTCTATTAGGAGGTTTACTTTTAGGGCTATTCCCCTATCCTCTAGATTTGATGCATATATCTAGGAAATTTATAAATGCTATTGTCTATGTTGACAGTAAATGTTTTCTAGTGATCATGAACTATAGCGATCCTTGGGGTGATGTTACTTGTTCTCTTATCTTGTACTATTCACAATTTTACTATAATGGCTTTGATATCATATCTGAAACATTATTTTCTTATAATTTATTTTACTTATTTGATATATGAAATTCTTTGAAACTATTTTACCTTGATTTACTAGGAAATGTGAAGAAATGGAAAACTAAATGTTTTTTCACGATTTTGATATAAAAATTGTAAAATGTTTATCAATAATCATTTTGATTAATGTTTAAAATGTCAATTTTACAATATAGAGACTTTTTATAGAACACCTAGGTTGGATTATACTATGACTATTGGATCACACCTTGTTCACCACTTCAATATTACGTAAACCATTATATGTATTTCAATGCAGGGAAAGGGAAGGTGTAACAATAGGGAGATGATGTTTTTTTCATCTTTATCAGGGTATATGGGGGTGAGATGGTGAGATTTTTCCTAAAATATCACATGGTGTAGTTAGATTTCTGTTTTGGTATTCCTTTGATGTTGTAATTGTACATGGGATATTCTAAATGCTTTTCAATTATGTTTTTTCCAATGTCTTATTTAATTTATGGCATATAGTTATCTCTTTTTATATTTATCTCTATTATATATATATATATATGTGTGTGTGTGTGTGTTTTTTTTGTGACATGAATTTTCATAAGGTTGGGAGAAATTACTCCCTATGGTTTTTTTGATGCCCAAGTTCTAGTCCATATCCCATGGGGATCAAGAACTCCCTTTAGGTATGTTGTAATTCAGGTCGAATACCAGTTTGAGAGTGTATTTGAGTCAGGTTCACCACATTTTGGTATAAGAGGTTTTTTGTCTTCAAAATTACCTATATTGGGATGTTTAGTAGAATGGTTATAGGATTGTTAGAACTTGATAGGTTTGTTTTGGTGAATTCTTAGAAACATCTTACCATGAAGATCCTCATGTTTCCTTGGGATGTTGGGATGTGTGTCTATGGTTTTTAGTTCATGATCTTAATCTCAACATTTACTTATAGTTTTCTAGTTTGAACTATGTTTATTCTGTTGTATGGTTGTTTCTTCACTATCGGTTATATGAAGTATGCCTCTAATATGTGTTCTAGGGTTTTTAGGAGGGTGTAGTAAATTCTCCTCAATCGAATGCTCCTATAAATGATAATATTGTTGAGTATATCTTGCGTTAATTTTGTGTTATCGACAGAATTTACTGCATGTCGAGGACGTACTTATTGAGGTACCACTAGGAGATGAAAGTAAGATGGATCGATCATGGGTGTTATTTTTTGGGGAATCCAATTTCATTTAATGTTATGAATGAACCTCAATAGGTATGGGATTGTCTTTACAATATCAATTAGATCTTTGAATTCCTAGAAACAACTATTAGTATTAGTGTGAAGTGTGAAAAATTCATATATGAGGTACCCTATAATGGATGGTGGGACTCCATAGTATAGTTGGATAGGAATGTGGGTTTAGAATGGAAGGGTTTCAAGAATCTATTATTATATCAATTTTTTTTCTAATGTTGTAGATATTAGAAAAGCCTTTATAGTTACTCTCTTTACAATAGGGAGAGAACTCGGTGTCAGCATACACCAATTAGTTTGTTGATATAGTTCATTTTTCTATATAGGTGGTAGATAATGGCTTGATTAAGGCTCAAAAGTACATGGATGATTTGCAACCAGATATCATATCAAAATTATTTATTCTAAATCTTTCAACGTATGGTGATATGGTAGACACAACAATGATGGAAGAAATGAATATGGAATAAAATGTTTGTAATTATTCTTCTTATATTATAACTAATGCTAGATCCAGTGGAATAAAAAGGAAAAAGAGGAAATTAAAAGATCATAAAAGGAGTGGTGGTGGTGGTTCTCAGTGTCAAACATCATCAACACCCTCACTTATAGCTAGAAGTGTGCCTCTGAATTACTATCATGGTGGAAAATATAGACACCCCTAGAATTATTTTCATGAACCAAAAAATATGTATATTAGTTATATAAATGATGTCCACACTAGTAGAAAAATAATTTTTAATATCGTCAATTTGGTGTCGGTTTCTTATAAACCGACGTAAAATATTTTTGCGGATATGTTTTGGCGTCGGTTTTTTAAAAACCGACGTGAAAAAATAAAAAAAAAAGTTATGACGTCGGTTTTTATGAAAACCGATGCCAAAAATGTAAAAAAAATATACATTCCTATAGATAATTCCCTAAGAATTGATTTGACTGGTCATGGAGCAAAAACGGAGTTACGGATTAAAAGTTATGGATGTTGGAAGTTGATCTTCTCTAAAAGAAGTGTTAATTAAGTCAAACTTTCAAAGGTCATAACTTTTAATCCGTAACTCCGTTCTAGCTCCACGACCAGTCAAATCGAAGCTTAAGAAATTTTCTAACACATCGTAAATTTTTTTTATATTTTGACGTCAGTTTTCATAAAAACCGACACCAAAAAAAACTTTTTTGTTTTTCGCGTCTGTTTTTAGAAAAACCGACGCCAAAATTATTTTTTTTACTTTTCACGTCGATTTTTTTAAAAACCGACGTGAAAAACAATTTATTTTTACTTTTCGCGTCGGTTTTTAAAAAAAAACCGACGCGAAACGTTTTTTTTTATCTTTTTAGCATCGGTTTATTTAAAAACTGACACCAATTAGTATTCACTAATACACGGGATCAAAATTTCAATTTTTTCACAACGCACGTTTAACTTTTTAAAATCCCGCCTATATTTTCATACAACTCAATCGAAAATATTTTCATTTACTATATATAAATCTTTTTGTCCTTCATTTATCATTTTCATCCTCTTCGATTCAATCAAGATTTCAATGCGACATCAATCATTAATTTGATTATGGTACGTATTATATTCATTCATTTTATTTATTATTAATGTCCTTCATTTATAAAAAACTCGATTAGATTTCAAATAATGATGCTTTACTTTTATTATTGTGTTAAAAAGATAAAACGTTCGGATGACATTTACCAATCTTGGTGTAAGTTTAATTATCGATCGTCGTTTTTATTATCACATGAGATCTACGCTAAATATAAGAGATATGATGATAAACAACATATCATTTCAATGGAAGATCGAAAAATAATCGAAATGTGTTTGAAGTATTATGTATATTTTATATCATTTGGTGTACGTGATTTTAACTTGTGTTTATCTTGTTTTCTTTAAAACATATTGTATCAATCGATACTTTGACATGTTCAACTTCTAACGGCCATAACATTTGATCCGTAACTCCGTTTTTGCTCCACGACCAGTCAAATCGAAGATTAGGAAATTCATTAAAACATCGAACAATAAAAATTGCATTTTTGGCGTCAGTTCTTGTAAAAACCGACACCAAAAATATGTTTTTTCCATTTACGGCGTCGGTTTTTTTCAAGAACCGACGCTGAAACTATTTTTTAAACTTTTTGGCGTAGGTTTTTAAGGAAAACGACACCAAAAATGATGCAGATGAGTTTATTTGGCGTCAGTTTTTTTCAAAAACGACACAAAAAAGAAATTGAAATTTGTTTTTGGCGTTGGTTTACAAAAACCGACGTAAAAAGTCATATTTTTTACGTCGGCAACTTCAACGTCGGTTAAAACCCGACGTAAAAAATAAAAAAAACCGACGTTAAAGACCTTTTTTCTACTAGTTCCATATGTTGTGTTTCAATCTTGTTATATCTATGCCTCGATATGGTCCGGGATTGTTAGCTCAAAAAAATACTACGAGGATGTAAGATGCATCAAAGATCACAAGGCTTCATCAATAAGACTCAGGAGTGAATCACCTTAGCGTAGTAGTTCTTATGGAGGTAGATGCATGTCCAATTGTGGGGAGATATACCAGATTCAGTGAATCTTCTGTATTAGTTTATTTATTTGATACTGGTTCTTCCCACTCATATATATCTAGATATTTCTTTCATATAATTAAACATCCAATAGAGCTCATGTCATTTTTGATGGAGTTAGTGAAACCTATTAGGAAGATTGAAGGGAAGGGTTTTGGTGTCCTTCTTGTTCACTATTGATGGCTGATGCGGAGTTATTGTTGGATTTCCTTATTCTCGAAATGGGTCAATTTTACAGCATCATCGGTATGTATTTCCATACTACCCATCATACTGAGGTTAATTATTATCATCAATATGTCTTTTTTCTTTTATTAAATTTAAGATCTCTAGTTTTTAAGGGGGAGTGGGATCTGAGGTCTAGTCGTGAAGGATGTTCTTTCCCATAGCTTGGGTATTTGTTGTATGTTCTAATAGTTGTTCCCAATTATGTTTATTTTATTGTTGACCTTCCCATAGTTTTTCAGGATTTTACATACATTTTCCCAAAACATTTATCTGGTTATCCTCGAGAGAGGGATATAGAGTTTATGATTTACTTGGTGTTAGGTACACAACTGATTTTGATACCTTCTTATCATAATGAACCAATGGAGTTAAAAGGTCTCAAGATTTAGTTGGATGACCTATTGTCTAAGGGTTTTGTTTTCCCTAGTGTTTCACATTGGGTAGCCCTAGTTATCTTTACCAAGAAGGTAGATGATTCAATATGATTGTATGTGGATTATGAGATGTTGAACCAAGTGATGGTTAATAATATGTATCATTTTCCTTCTTTGGATGATTGCTTAATCATTTATAGGTACAAACATTGTTTTTTAAGATTGATCTTTGGTTAGGATATCATCAGCTCAGAGTTCAAGATTATTATATACTGAAGATGTCTTTCAGGGCTAGGTATAGTCATTAAAACTATCTAGGGATTCCATGGGTCTGAATAAATCTCCTATAGATTTTTTTTATGAATATGATATTCCATGAGTATCTTGACACTATTTTGGTAGTGTTTTTGGATGATATTTTAGTTTATTTGAGATTTTACCATAAGCACAAGCACCATTAGATCTTCATTTTAAAAATCCATTAGAGTCACCATTTGTATGGAAATATTTTGTAGTAATATTTCTAGATCCATGATGTGATGTTCTTGGGAAAATGATTTATGACCATAGATTATTAGTTGATCATGGTAAGGTTAAGGTTGTCTTTTTTATGTTAAGAACCACATAATTACTTTGAGATTCAATGATTCTTTAGTCTTTATAGATAATATCAATGGGTTTTGAAGGATTTTGAAAACATAGTTTCACATTTTACTACTCATACAAGGAAAGGGGTGAAGTTCAAATGTGATGAAAAGTGTTAGTCTTCTTTCAATGAGTTGAAATTACTTGTAAAATCTACTCTAGTTATGATATTACCTAATCCTAGTAAGGGATATGTGGGTTTTTATGCTTTTAGTGTTTTATTATGTTGTGTGAATATGTAGAATGATCATGTGGTGCATTATGGATCTATTCATATTAGATTACATGAGAAAATTTACCCGAATCATGATTTAGAGCATGTCATAGTAATGCATGAAATTAAGTGTTTGTGGCACTATCATTTTAGGGAGAGGTTCAGAACCTTTAATAAAAATAAGAGTTTGAGTTATATATTCTCATATATGGAATTGAGTATAAGAATGAGCTAGTGGGAGGAATAACATTAGATGTTGGAAATCAACATCGCCTATACCCTGGGGGAATGGGATTGTCATTATAGATGATCATAGAAAGAAAGTGCAGTCACATGTTCTTTTGGAATCAATGGAAGTGTAAAACTTTATAGGGATCTTCATTTAGCTACACTTGAATACCTAGGAGGATGTTTCATGTATGGTTTCGACTAGTGTTTAATTATCATCATCTTTCTTTGAGTCTCTTATGCAGATCTAGTAGTAATATTATGCATTTATAGAAATTTGGAAACAATTTATGGTGGGTCAAAAATTTCTGGTTGGTCTCTCTCTTCCTATGGTATTATCTATTTTCGGGATTGGTTTGTTTTACCAACATCTATGAGGTGCTCAATTTTTTTTGAACATTTTTTTTTCATTCATCCAAGAACTAAAAATATATATAATGACATGAGACATCGATTCTACTGGATAGGTACAAATCATGACATTACGTCCCATTATTACACCTTCCAACAGATAAATTTGGAGTAACTAAAACCTTATGGTTTTCTCTAGCTTCTTTCTACGCTAGTTTGGAAATTTGATGAGGTTTACATGGATGACATTGAGGTTATAGATGAGTCTATATGTGGAAATGGGGACTCAGGATAGGATGAGTACAACTTATAATCCATAAAAAATGGTTATATAGAGAATCCTATTTAGAACCAAGAGGATATGTTCAATGATTATGTCTTGGATATTAGTGGATTATTGGTTATCCATATTGGACTTGTTGAGTTTTATTACAGTAATAGTTACCAGTTAGTGATCATAATGTATCATTTTGAGATTCTTTATGGTTTCCCATGCAGGTCACCTAATTTTTGTATAGAGGATGAAAAATCCACATTGGCAGATCAAGAAATTTTAGGAGATGTTAACTGGGATTTGGAATATATTTCAAACTTTTATTATTGATAAGAGTCGATTGAAATATTCTGTAAATCAATAGAATCATCCATTGGAGTTTCCCATAAGTGACTAGGTTTTCTTGAGATTTTATCCTAATCTGTGTCAACATCATCTTGGAAAATAAGGAATGTTGGTTCTGAGATATATTGGGCCATTTGATGTCACTAAGAATCTTGTGTAGGTTTCTTATTGACTATAATTATTGGGTCATTTTTCAATTTATATATTCCACAGATTTTGGCTCATTAAATACCATCCTAATACTTATAACATTTTTTATGGGATGTGATTGAGTTAGAGATAGATGTTTCTATTGTAGAGAATCCTATGGATATCGTCGAATCTCAAGAAAAATTATTTCATAGGATGTTGTATCTTTATGTCTTAGTTTTATTTCAGCATAGATATAATTCTCATGAGACTTGGGAGTGTGATTATTTGATAAGGGGGAAGTTTCCTCACCTCTTTTTAGACATCATTTATAAACATGACCTTTTGGGGATGCAAAGTGTTATGATTGGTATTTATTAACATTATTTTACCATATTCTAGGTATTTAATATCTATTTAATTACTTTCACTCTTTATTTTCATGATTCATGGGACTACTGAGTATAGAGATCATTTTTTTGGGAAAATGACATAAAGTTTTGGGATATATTATTTTTTATTTAATTAATGGAGTTTAGGAATAAATTGGTTAATTGATTTATGGGGTTCTCCCCATGACTATAGAATGTTTGGAGTGGTTTGAAGTGTTTCTATTGGAAACTAGAATTTTCACAGTTTGTTGAACATTTAATAGTTCTGTAATGGGATTACACATCGTATAATGGTCACTTGGAAGATGTTGTGAACTTTTATAGGGAATTAATGGACCTTGTGTTTAGATTTTATGTTTTATATTGTGAAAATTTGGGGTTTATAAATAGGACACATGCCTTTCAGTGTTTTAATCCATCATGTATTATATGAAATGGAATGGAATTACACACCATGTAAGTTATTCAAGTAGTTATTTTTGGGTGGTGCATGGCTAATTTAAATTTACACTCAGATATTGTCACCTTTCCTTCTAACCTATGAGATCTCCCAAAAAATTCTAGAGACCTCCACTCCTTCTATATTGCTTCATTTTGTGTTTGATCACCAGGGAAGTTGTGTTGCATCTCTCTGGTTAATATATCATTTCGGTTTCTTCATTGTTGATGATCATGGTAGAATAATTACATTGAGTTTATAAATATGTCGATCTGTCATGTTGAATCTTCTTATTTCCTTCTAGATCCATAATTTGATATTTCTCTTGATTCTAACCATTTCATTCATTATGGTGGTCCATTTTAGTTTTCTAAGGTATGAGTTATTATTATTCTTCACTAAACCTTGTTCAAGATTTTATCAATTCTATGATATACAGATTGATTCTAGGTAATCTACCATTTTCATTGAGTTCTTCCTTGTTGTTAGATCCAATTGTGGGTGTGTACAAATTGAGGTTGAGTTAGGTGGTTCTCTCTCTAAACTATATTAAATGTACTATATTTCTCTATATGTGATAAAAAAGTTAAATAAAATGGTATGATGGACTGATTTATTTGTGTTTGTGGACATGTGTTTTTGATAAAATATATTTGTCACCTAATTTTGGTAAAAGAAAATGGTGTTTTCAAATCATTCTAAAATGGATTTATAAAATTGTTTTCAATGAATGGTTTTGATGAAATGTTTTGGAAAATTTAGTGCATGGGAATCCTTTTCTACTTAGGTGGATGGTGTAATGATAGGCCTTGTCTGTTGATACTGTCATAGGGTTCACTCATTGGGTGTTCCTCTACTCCCTATGCTAATTCTTCTATGGAATTGGTAGAAACTATGGGAATGTTCACTTTCATTCTTGTTTCTAATTCTTCTAGATTCAATGCCTATATCTTGGGACTCGATGTGCATTGTTGCCTATGTTGAGGGTATGAGTTTCCTAGCTGTCCGGAGTGATAGTGATCCTTACTGTTATTCCACCTTTAATTGTTTTCTTATATATTATTGGATGTATATACATGGAACTGATATGATATGTGATACATTATTTTCATAGAGTTTATTTGATTTCTTTGATATATTAAATGATTTGGAACTCCTTTACCTGGATTTATTTTGAAATGTGTAAAAAAGAAATTTAAATCTTTTTCCAATATTTTGATATAAAAAATGAAAACTATTTATCATGCCTTGTTTTTTTAAATATGACCATGTTCAGATTATTGTACATAGAATTGTTATGGAACACCTAGGTGGTATCCTACTAAGCCTTCTATCTCACACCCTACACACCCCTTCAGGTGGTGCATAGACATTTCTATTTATTTCAATGTAGGTAAATGAAAGGTGCAACCATCAGGTGGTGTGGTTTCTTTCATCTTTATCTAGGTAGATGATAGTGAGATGGTGGGAGTTTTCCCATGATATCACATTGAGTAGTTAGTTTTCCATTTTGGTAGTACATTAATGTTGGACTTGTACATGAAGTGTTCTGACTACAATCGAGTTGTATCACTTCCACTGTCTTCTTTCAGGAATGGCATAAATTTATATCTTATATTTTTTCTCTCTATTATATATATATTCTATGTTATTTATTTTGGTCCAGAGAAATAATTTCCTCTAGCTTTTTTGATGCATTGTTTCTAGTTGCTAGCCTATGGGGATCAGGAACACCCTTCAAGTATGTGGAAATTTTGGTCGAGTACCAGTTTGAGTGGCTATCCTAGTCTAGTTTTCCATAATATGAGATATAAATCTATGATCATATGATATCCTAAGATAATAATCAGGGTATTTGATCATGAACATAATATAAAAAGTTCATAACCAACCTATAATAGATCATAATCATGAGTTATGTCATAAGAAATTATTATTTTAGAAAAAATGGACCATAAGAGTAAAAAATCATCATAAATCAATCATAAACCATAATAGCATTTTATAAAGGTGTGGAACCATCATTAAAATAGAAACCTATTTCATATGTCGATGTTATCCCTCAAGACCATCAAATTTATAGATCATGAATCATCACTTGATTCAAATTGTGGATTAGGATGAACCTTCTTCTCATAGTGCATCTAGACTCACCTGTTTACCATAGAGGATCATGACACATCTATTTCCCATAGTGGATCAAGCCCATCAATATGTTTCCCATTTTTATCACAAGAGATATAAAGATATACCCAATGCATTGAATAGAGATACAAGTCCCACCTAACTCATAATGAATACCATACTTATATGTACCATAATATCATAAAACATTCATCATATCATCACATAATAACCCTTGTAAAAAAATGTGTTTCATAAACATATCATAAATTCACCATCAAATAACCCATAGAAAATAAATGGGTTTCAAAAACATTTCATCAACATAAACATCAACTATCCAGATAAATAATAATAATTATTTCATTAAATATTATCCTAGTAAATGATAAATAAAATTACAGGATGTCAACTTAGATAGAAAATGATTTTAAAAGATCACTTGGGAAATTTATTAAGGAAAATAGCATTTCCACTTTTAAAAATACTCTTTAAAACATAAAACATTTTCAAAATACTTTTAATTAAAAATAAACATTGAAACGTTTAAAGGATTTCATAATGGTCATTTAAAATATTTCATGATGAAAATATCCTTTACACTTTGAAAATAAATCATAAAAAACAAAAAACTAATTAAAAATAATTTTATTTGAAATTATAATTTGAAACTTCTAAAAGATGCTTTAAAAATCATTTAAAACATTTCTTTAGGAAGATAAACTTTCATTGAAAATAAAAATTTAAAACTAAAAAATCATAAAATATTTTTGAAATCCTTTTATTTTAAGATAAAAAATCAAACATAAAATTGAATATTTAAATCATTGAGTGTACATGATAGTGATAAATTCTATACACATTAAAAAAATCCATGTAGGTTTTCATTAAAAGCATAAAGAGCCATGTTTTGAAAACAAAATAAATATTCCTATTAATTTTTTTCTTTAAAAATTAAAACATTGGTAATAATATCTTCAATAAATCCTTTTTATAATGTTAAAAAAAAATTTAAAACATTTTTAGAATACATGAATATGGAAGAAAAAAGGGCTTTCGACTAAAGAGAGAAATAAAGATGATTATTATTAAAAATATTCTTTTGAAATCAGGATTACATAAAAGTTGAAAAATGAATAGAAATTGTTTTTTATAATGAAATAACTATAGGACATTAAATTCCATGTGTTTCATGATATATTGATAAAAATATTTCATCATTGGAAGTATAAACATAAACTATCTGGATAAATAATGAGATTGTATTACAAAAGCCTTTACACTTTGGTAACATTGAATCATAAGCGCCATGAAAGAAATATTCTACATTGGATATGTAAATCCTAATAAATTATAGGATAAGAAACATAAAATAATTCATAGGTAGTATATATACCACATAATAGAAATAGTTGTTGAATGTGGTATGTATTTTATATAAGTCCAAAGTGAGAAGTAAATCCCTTACCATAAGTCTAAAATTACATCAAGAACATTTGAACCACCTGTATAATAAATATAATCTTATTATATAAATAATAAAAACACAAACTTATATATGTTAGTCTATATATTCTTTATTTATGACCTACTATTAACCATTTAAAATCAATTCTTTTTTAAAATCATGTTTCGTGTAATAACTGGTTAGTTTTTCAGGTATGTTTTGACTGGATATATTTAGTACTCTAACATTTATAATAGTTCCATAATCTCAATAAATTTAACCATGATATAAATATCATATTTATTCATTATATAAGTATTTATTTTATTCCATAAAAGTTCATGAAATTAAATGAAATTCCCTATTCATGGGGACGGTAGGCCATCCGTACACATGATCATTATTTTCATTTTCTTTATGGATGAAATTAAATAATGGTAAATAATATTTTACCTTTTATGAATCATTTTTATTTAATATAAATAACATAAATTTATTAAATTTACACTTACTACCTTTCATGTAATGATTTACAAAAACACAATTCACATCGCTTTGTGAGGAGCTAGTCCTTCGTACAAAAGAATAAGGTTATCATATCCCCAATGAATAGAATGTATGAATAAAGATGTAATATATTTATTATAGAGATATATTTGCATTAAAAAAATCATATATATTAATTTAATCTATCTTAATAACCATCAATGTAAAATGGAAAAGGAAAAACACATCACATAGGGTTGAGAGATGGTAGTTGGATGTACACATGAGCACCATTATTGTTTTCAAAAGGGATGGGAGGTAAGAAAGTAGACATGGTATTATAAATAAATAGGAATAATAATATCTTAAATACTATATATAAACATTAAATACACCATTATATTTAACTGTGAGAGATGTTGATGGAAAATGTATAACATAGGTCTACAAGGCGGTAGTCCGCCATATACATGAATAATGTTTTTTATCTCATTTGAATAAAGAGGATCTAGATAATTTTTTTCCATTACTATAAAAAATAATATCATATGTTATATATCAGTTTTAATTTATTTTCATACTTGAATAATGTTTTAAGAAGATAGAATAAGAAGTAAATGAAAAATGTATAGTTAAAAATGTTAACTCTTTTTCAGACAACCTTGTTAGATTTACCTAAAACCTTCCTATGTTGGATTTATAATCACAAAAAGCACTATAGAATTTTGTTAAGGGTGTAAGAGAGATATTTGTGTTGGAATTTATCTTTTTATTGTGTTTTTATGTGTGAAGAAGAGATAAAACGAGGTGTCCTTTTTTATGTCAGGTGAGTGGTACACATTTATTTTTGAAAAGGAAAAGATGTATCCACACCATTCATATGGAATGGGCTCCAAAATGGACCATTCAATAAAATAGAAGATATAAGGTCTAAATTTTGATAGAAAATAGATTTTGTACATGTTTTTGGTCATTTTTACCATAATCCTTTTATTTTAACCCTCTAGTAAACCCATTTTAACCACAACCACAATAATTATTTTTTACTATTTTGATATTCATTAAGGGATAAAATAATTTAAAATTATCAGATAATTTAAATTAGGATTACTAAAAATTTGGATTCTATTTTGTAAAATTCAATTTATATATGTGGAAAAATTTAAATTGAAATTAATGCCACATAAATGATGAAAAAGAAGTTTTCAAAAGTGAAAATTCTCATTAGTATAGAATGTTTTAATATCCCAATTCAATATATAATTGATTAATATTACATAAATTGGAATTATAAATATATAAGTGCACAATGTTTACTATTAAAACAATATTAAAATAAAATTCATATTTTTAAATGTTTTTAATGAAAAGTAAATTCTTAATAAAACAAGTATTTTTCACTATTCACTGAAAAATTTATCTTTTAAAAAATTTTTCAAAAATCACATCAAGATAAATATAAAATGTATATTTTAAAAGTTATTTTTATTTTTTAAATATATTGTATAAAGATGGTATTAAATAATTTTATGATAAGCATGAAAAAGGTAAAAAAATTAATTTTTAGAAAAATATATAGTTTTTATTTAAAAAATTTAATTTATTTATATTTCATACATTGAAAATACATCAGAGTAATGTTAAATGTTGTATTAAATATATATTTTATATGAATTTAATTAAAATCATTCATCAAGAGTTATATATATATTATATATAGATAAAACATGTCCGTTCACATAAAAATAGTTATCTGAAAATGATTTCAATTATTTTCAAATAGTTTTTTTTATTTTAATTTAAAATTAATTTGTAATGAAAAAATTTATTTCATATATAGGTTTAAACTATATATTTTAATAATTTTTTATTCATATTCTTACCTACAGTTCCAATGTCTTGGTGATAAATATCATATTAAAAAAAATATTTTAATAGTTTTTCATGTGTCATTTATAATCACATGGTAATCTCTATGTTTTATGTAACAAAAGATACACTTGGTGTTATGCGTAATGAAATATGTCAAAATAAATTAAATTTATTTGTATAATAGCTTTCCAAAATCTAAAGGTGTTACATCCTACCCACCTCAAAATAAATTTCACCCTCGAAATTTATCACTTTGGTATAAACAACTGAGCATAGTTTTGTCTCATTATTTCCTCAGGTTCCCACAAATCTTTGTCAAGCTAGGGGTAATGTAACAAAACATTGGAAAATTGAGTAGTCATTCTTCCTATAAAATTATTTATATGATCCAAAATCTCAACTGATAGTTCCGTAAAAGAAAGGTCATGCTCCAAAAATATGACCTTTGAGTTTAGTACATGTGAAGGATCAGGTATATACATCCTATAAAGGGGTCAATGGTATAAAACATGGACTTGATAGTGGTTTAGTGAAAGTACCAATTGATAGGGTACTATCCTCATACCATTATGAAACTCAAAGGGATCGATATACCTTGGGTTTTTCTTTCCATTTTATCATAAGCACAGTTTCATCCTTTTGTTGTTCTCTGATCAATTTCCACATCACCCCCACTCCAAGAAATAAATCTAAATTTGTTATGACTAAATCATTAATGGATCCATTGATCTATAATAGAATAATAATTCATTAATTCTATCTCTAATTATTAAATTAGTTAGAATTGGTTATCAAATATTCATAAATCTTTATACGGTGAAGTAGTACACCAACCTCTAAAACCTCATCCAAAATTCATCTTAAACCATTCCAAAAATGGGAAACCTTTTTATCCATTAAAAATTCAATAAAAAAAAGTAAATATGGACACTAAATTTTCAAAAATAAACTTAACATTAGTCCCCCAAATATCATAAATAGATATCAATTTTCCCATACCAAATATGTCCATACCTTGGTCATATATTCTACAAAAACATAGAAATAACAACAATTTTCATAAAACTTTAATTAAAACATACATTCACTCCCATTCCTTGTATAAAACCACATATTATTAAATATATTCCATAAATATAATATTTTTGTAAACTCTATAAATGATAACATAAATTTTTTTTTCAAGAAATAATTAATCATTTCCAAGGTCATAAAAAATATCCAATTTACATTATCCATATCAATTATGTATTTATCCAAAAAAATAGAATTTTTTCTCTATATAAGGAACATATTAAGTGTTACCTTCCATTAATAATATTTTTTCCATAAAATATCACCTTTCTATTAAATCATTTTTCTAGTATTTAATACCATTTAACATATTCTTGAAAATCCATAATGAAAAACTTCTAAAGAAAAATACTTATATATATTTCATACCTCTTCATTTCTAATGCATAAAAACTCTAATCATCACATTTTATTCTTAAACCATTAACTAGGCTTCATCATCATATTACTTAATAACTCTTTCCTATATTATCAAATATTAATATTGTATTAAGATTCATCAAACACTATTTGATGATTATTTTTTACATTTAACATATAAAATACATTTTTAATAGCTTGTTCATATGTCATTCATGATCTATTAATTATCCACAATCTAACCAATACTCATACAACCTTTCCAATTCCCTTCACGAGATTTCCCACTATAACATCAAGAAGCATAATGCCTATAATTTCAAAATTTAAAAAATTTATCTGTTGATGATACCTTATTAATACCATTATTGATATCTATTTCATTAACCATGATTTTAATATTTACTCAGAAATTACTCCTTTGTGTCATTATTTTATACTCTCGAAATATCTTCTCTTTCCTCTAAGACATTACTCAAAGTCTCTTTTTTCATCTTTTGAATAAAAAAACTTTTATGGTTGAGTGGGAACCTAAAAAATTCCACCATTATGAAGTTACATACACCATACCAAAATCAAAATAAGTGGCACACAACACACAAACATATTGAAATTCAAAAAAAATCTCAAATTTAGGACATGTAATCCTCATAAAATAATAAGGGCCTCCCCAAGATGCACACCCTACATATCATCACCATCAATATCAATCCATTCTGATCACTAAAAAGGATAAAAAAGGCTCAACTCCATCATTGTGTAAACCACAAACATACTAAAATTCATCCACCAGAAACCACCATCACCATTGAGAACAAATGAATAACCATTGGAGCACCCATCATGAATCACCAACCCCAATTCAAATAGCACCATCATAATACCTCATCATGATCCAATGCATCAGTTTGACATGTCTTGGTGAGAAGTATCTAGAAGATAGAGCATAG
Organism: Viscum album; assembly: GCA_963277665.1. Taxonomy (NCBI): domain Eukaryota; kingdom Viridiplantae; phylum Streptophyta; class Magnoliopsida; order Santalales; family Viscaceae; genus Viscum; species Viscum album. Next base: position 1,832,251,814 of record OY728165.1, read on the forward strand.
TTTAGGGATGGAATGCCTTATCATAGAGAGGTGACCATTGACTGGACCATGAACATCCATCAGTTTCACACTAAACTAACCCACATTAAATAAAGGTCAGAACATGAAATGAATAAACCAAAGAAAACCACTAGAAAATCATAGACAGGATGAAGGGAACCAGTATGAACAAAATACCATTCAAACATGAAAAAAACACTATAAGAAAAAGATGGAGACATCAAGGATGAAAAAAAGTTCCTTCTAGATCCATATATTTTCCCAAACCAAAAGGGATAGAGTGAGAAATACTAATCATCGTGGGAAACCACATAAACATGAAAAATAACTTATATGATTTTTAAATCAAGACACCTTCTTTTCTTTCAATGTCCACTTACACATAACCTAGGTCATTAAATGTAATGATTCAAATAATTCATGTTTCTTCATAAAGATAATTTAATAAAACCAATTCATATCCCCCAGAAGTGTCAAACTTAGTGTGCTGTAAGGCTCATTTTTGTAAACTAGGTTATGGTTGATTCAAGATAAAACTGCATTTTTCATAGTTATTACCCTTATATACCACTATTCCAGAACCATGTCCACTTATAATATCCATGAATGGATATCTTTCCAAGAAAACCACATAAAATCTATCTTACAAAAAAATTAGGGTGTTATCCTATACTTAGACTTATCTAAATTTTTGTCACTAATTTTTTTAATCCTAATATCCAAATATTGACTAAGAATTTCCTATGATTCTAACTATAAGGACCCATGATTTTCATATATAAATATCATAACCTTTTAGATTAATATTCAATACATATCATAAACACATGCCTAAGGACCGTAATAGTTGAGTGTATTTGAATAGTAGATACACAATCTTATACTTTCATGAATGATCATCAAAATATCCAACAAATATCTCCTCGCGTAGTGCTCCTCCTAGGCATACACTACCTAAACCATTGTTCATAACTAAGGAAAGGAAACATATGAAAGGTTGATATCAGATTATTAGTAAGTGTAAACATATATGATATCAATCGACAACCATATTAATTAATAAGATAAGAATAAGGTTTTGTGATCATCAACATAACATGATAAGTTCAAACCCAACCTATCATAGATAAAAAAACTAAATTCATTGCATAAAACATTATAATTTGAAAAAACATAGTTTATAAGAGTAAGAAAAAATATTAAATTGATCATGAACAACAATCAGATGTCATGAAAGTGTGTCACCATAATAAATATATAAAACCATTTAATATATTAGGGTTAAATACTAAGACCATTAATGTGATGGATCAGGACTCATAACCTATTTCCCATTATGTATCAGGATGCAATATCTTCCCATTATGTATCATGACACACATGTTTCCAATAGTGTATTATGACTCACCTATTTTAATAGTTTATCAAGCCCAAAGAATTGTTTCACATAATTATATCATGAGATACAAAGCCTTACACAATATAGTAGATAGATATATATGTACCACCCATAAAAAATAAAAATTATAATTCTGTATGACACAACATCATAAAACAATCATCATATCAACACATCATAATCCATGTAATGAAAATGGGATTCAAAAACATTTCATCAATTCATCATTGCATAACCCATGAAAAATGAATGGATTTCATAAAAATTTAATAAATATAAACATTATCCAACCAGTGAATAAATCGAGATGGTATAATTCAATATTATACATAATAAAGGATAAGTGACATCAAAGGATGACATCTTAGATGGAAAATTATTTTTAAATATCACATAGAATATTTCTATAGGAATGTATCCTTTCCTCTTTGGAAAACCCTTTTTAAAAAACAGAAGATTTTAAAAACACTATTCTATTAAAATATCTATGGAAACATATAATGGAACAATTAAATAAAATTCATAAAAACTTATGAGGAAAATAACATTTACACTTTGAATGATTTTTAAAAAAAAAATTATAAATCATTTTCTTTTAAAATTACCTTTGAAAATTATTAAAGAAGCTTTAAAATCATTTAAAACAATTCTCGATGAAAATAAACTTTCATTAAAAATCACTTTCTAAATTTAAAAAATAATAAAACATTCTGGAAGTTATTTAATGTAACAATTAACAATAAAAATTATAAATTAATCATTGAAAAATTGAGTGGTCATGATGGTGAGAAATTCCATATCTGTTAAAACATTGATTCCTTTAATATTTTTGGTAAAAGAATGGCGCTTATTTTGAAAATTACATAAAGTTCATTTTTAGAAAATTTGTAACATGTCACATATTGGTAATAATTTCATTAAAAATTTATTTGGTCAATGTGAGAAAAATTAAACATATTTAGAATACATGGATAATGATTCAAGAACGGGTTTTCTCCAAATAGAGAAATAAACAAATTTATTGAAAAAATATTTAAAACTCATGAGTTTATATAGAGAATAAAATGAAAGTGAAATATTTATTCTCATAAAATAAATATAGGGGAATGAAATTCATGAGTTTCTTGAGATATGGTTCATAATATTTCATCAATATATAAATAATCATTAACAGTCCCGATAAATGATGAGATTATATTATAAATCCCTTACAACATTGGTATCCATGAATCATAATCCCAATAAAAGAGTGATAAGAAAATTGATTTATAAAATAAAATAATTTTTAAGATAATATTCATCAAATAAATTCATGGGATGTATATATAGCACATAAAAATAGGTGGTGAATATGACATGTTTCTCACATAAGTAAAAAAAGTGAGACCAAAATCTCTTACCGTAAGTCTTGAATTCATCCTTACACATTCAAACATCCTATATAATAAATATATGTTTATTAAAAATCTATTATAGAATCATATGTATATATATAATACCATATATTATTTAATTATGACCTTTTATTATCTATTTTTTTAATAACTCCTTGTTAAAATAACTCCTCCATTTTTTGTATATTTTGATTTTTTATTTTTAGTCCTATTAATTTTATAACTTTTACATAATATCAATAATTATAACCATGATATAAATATAATATATATTCAGTATATATATATATATATGTATTCATTTTTATCTATAAAAGTCAGATATAGAAAATGAAATACATTATTTATGGAGATAGTAGGTCATACGTACGCATGGATGTTGTATTTGTTTTCTCAATGGATGAAATAAAAGAAAGGAAAATAATAGATTAAATTTAAGTAATAATTTTTATGTCATATATATCACATATCTTTAATAAATTTATACTTATCACCTTACATGTAAAGTGTTATTCAAAAAATGAATCACATCTCTTCATGAGGTGGTTATCTTCCGTACACATGAACGATGATATCGTATCCCCAATGGAATTTAAAGTGAGAGGTTATATGTGATATCTTTAATAAAGAGGTTTAATTATGTTATAGATACAATTAATATTCATTTAATCCATCCTTTCCTCCATCCATGTAAAATGGAAATAGGAAAGCACATCACATCGGTTCGTGATGTTGTAATATGTTATAGACATGAGTGATATTACTATTTTCAAATGGGTTGGGAAATAGGTCAGTATATGTGATATTATAAATTTTTAGGTATAAAAACATCAGAAATATCCAATATAATAATTAAATACATCATTTTATACATCCTTGATAGGTGGTGATGTAAAATGAATAACATTGGTTTGTGAGGCGGCAGTCCGCCGTACACACAAAGGATGATATTGTATCCAATTTGACGGAATAGGATATAGATATAGGTTATTAAATTAACATAATAAAATTTTATTATATTTTATATAAATTTTTAAATTTATTAGCATGGCTTAAGAATATTTAAAGGAGTTATAATAAATAAAATAAAAATACACTGTAAAAACATTACCTCTTTTTTGAACAACCTTGTTAGGTTTAACAAAAATACTTCCTAGATTGTATTTGTGATATAAAAAAGGACAATATTATTTTGGGATAGATTTCATGAAGATAATTTGGTAGGTATTTTCCAAGGAATTTTTTTTAAATTGTAAATAGGATATGAGAGTGGGTGGCCTTTTATAAGTGATTTGATTGGCACACCTGTAATTTTTGAAAAGAAAATGATGTACCAACGTTTTTTAACATAAAAAGGGATAAAAATAGATAATTATCAATCCAAGAGAATATAATATCGAAATAAAAACATAAAATTTATTTTATACAAGTTTTTATATCATTTTTAACCATTACCATTTTAGTTTTACCCCTGATGAACCGATTTTCACCTTAACCCTAGTAAATAATTTTACTGCTTCCAAATTAATTATGGTAAAATTTGACATGAAATTTTAATATAATTAAAATTATTCTGATTTTAAATTTTTAATCCATTTTTAAAATTTAAATTCATGGAATTGTTATAATAAAATTTGAAATTAAACCCGTAGACAAAATGAAAAAAAAAACGGGATTTCAAAGGGAAATTTAACATAAATATAGATAGTTTTAATATCCAAATTAAATATATAATTGATTAATATAACCTAAGTTGGATTAATAAATATATAATTTAACTATTTATAATTTTTAAACCATATGAATTTTTTTTAGGTTTTTAAATGTTGTAAATGAATTTTTTTTACTAATCCCCATTATTTTTCACTATTCTCTAAAAACTATATTTATTCATAAAATTATAAAAAATACACACCAAGATAATTTTTTACATTTAAACATAAAATAATAAGTTTATTTTATCAAATAAAGTTTCTAAAACAGGTAAAAATTAATTTTATAATAAGTGTGTAAAAGGTGAAAAACATCTATTTGTAAAAATATAATGTTTTTAAGAAATAAATTGGATTTATTATTATATCATACATAGAAAACAAGTAATATTAATATTAAAATTTCCATTTAATATTCAATAAATAAATTTAATTAAAATAATTTAATAAGATTCTTTTTAAATTTATTTTGAAAAATAATGTTATTGTGCAAAAAAATCATTTCTAGAAAGTTATATCCTTTATTTTAAAATGGTTTTTTATTTTCATTTCTAATTAATTGGAATCCAAATAATTAATTTAATATATATTACTAACCCATATATTTTCATTATTTATTTTATCCTATTCATACCCTCTATTCTAACATCTTGGTCATCACTATCAAATAAAATAATAATAATTAAATAGTATAACATGTTTTTTTTAAACATTCATGATAAAATTTATGTTCACTATAATTAAAGATAAAAGAAGTGTTTTGTTTAAATAAATATATCCAAAAAAATTTAATTAAAAAATTCAAAAAACCCCAGGGTGTTACAAACCCATTTCAGTTTGGGACTTTGTACACTATGATATTCTTGGGGTAATTATTGTCAACTATGATGGTTTGGGGGGTGAACACATTAAACTATAATTGTATTGGAAATAATCCTTTTCTAGTAATGAGATTATTTTCTATGATTATTTGTATAACATAATTCCATGATTTATGCCTATATTATTATCTCATGGATCATGTTGTTTTATTCCTTTATGATTTACCTCTTTTAAACTCCCAGATTTCTATCATGAGTAAATATTATGATCTATGATATCTGAGGTATTGTTCTTAAACGTTAATATCATGTTCTCATACACTTTTTCTCATATCGTACTTATATGACAAATGATATCTCCCTTGATTACCCTTACTAATCATTATAGCTCAACCTTTCATTTATTTAATTTTCTAGTCTATTAAGAAAGGTTTTATGTATGATAAAACTATGTAGAGGTATAGTTAATAAAAAATAAATATTATATGATGCAGAACTATTATATAAAATTTATTTTGGGTTCCATGATTCTAATGATACTATACCTATAAATTCTGGGATTGAACATTATGCTATGTAAATAATATTAAAATACATTGATGTAAGATATTTGTATGAAAATATTGGGTCTCAATAATTGTTATCAAAGAGAGGTTTATTTAACCATTGGAATCTATGAAGATAAAAAAATTTGAGAAACCTTATTATAAGTGTATTTAGAGGATAAAATCTTTTTTTTTTGAAATTATCATTAATTACCTTGGTTTTACATAACTTGTCATAGAAGAATATGTCATGATTGATATAAATTATTTTCTTTGTAATATGTGGTTTATTAGTATTATTATTTTTTGAACACTATGATTTTACTTTTAGAAAATAGTTATGACCTAAAATAATCATTTCAACGATGAATGTGAAAGGAAATGCAATGATTTTCCTCTTTAATAACCGAATATTAAGTGAGCATGAATAAATTATATCATCAATTTTCTCACTCCAATTTCATAGAATATAAATAATGTTGATGGTACCAATGTGAGAAGGATGAAAAAATGATATTTTTAGTCCTTTATGAGGGAAAATAAACCTTATTTTGGTGGGTCTATTGATCCACTAGTCACTGAGTAAGGGATAAGATACACTATCAAGATATTTTATATTTTCCAGTGTTTAGAAAATGAGAATTTTATTTTAAAAATTTATAGTTTTTATGGATAAGAATATCAATTATTGAATCTTATCAAGAATAGGAATAAATAGGAAGAAATGGACTCTATGGTGTTGGATGTGTTTCAGATATTATTACACAATAATTATTTTCCACATATAATTCATAGAAAATAGAGAATGCATACATGAGTGGAAACATAATGATGATGAATATATTGGTGATTATGTGAAAATTATTAGAATACATGTGATGTATGCTTATTATATTATTATTCAACTTGAAAGTAATTTTGATCAATTCTTTATTGTTTTAAAACCGTGTCTCTAAAAGTGGTTATCCATAGGGGATTTTAATGGCTATGAAAAAAATCATTTAGTGCACTTTCAAGGTGGAGAAATAGATTGGTTTTACCCATTAATCACATGGTTATGATAAGAAATTAAAAATGGAATTAAATTGATATTCTAAAAACTAAGGTGATATGAAGATTTAATTTCCTTTATTCTCATGATGTTAATAGAAACATGAAGGAAATTATACTAAGGTAACTGGTAAATGTTTCATGGATGGAAATGATTTTTATTGGGAAATTTAATAATAAAGTGGTAGTAATATTTTAGATAATGATGTGAATATAGATAAATAACTAAAAAATAACCTCCCACACTTCAATGTTTTAAATTCAAGAAGTACGAGAATTACACTAAACAGTTCCCAAATATGAAGGATAATGACTATGATCAACATGAACATCCTCTTAAGAATAGAGAAAAATATAAATTTCATGTGATAACGATTTCTAACAAGGGGTATTATAACGATATGGTGAGATGTACACTTACCATCCTATATATAACTACTTATTTCTTGTTTAATTATGGATCTACCCTATCTTTTATATCAAAATTTATTCTATGGGTATGGCAAGACTAGCTTAAAAATTAGATTTTTATTTATCAATATAGACCTGTAAAGGTATGATGATCATATCAAATATCTATTAATTTTCATTGATTTATTTTTGTGGGAATGTGTTTCCTGAAAATCTTTTCCTCTATTTGGATTTGATGTGAATTTTTCATTATTGGATTTCATTAAATAACCCACAAATCAATTCCCATAGAATGGAAGTTACGTTTGATATTTTGAGCCAACTTATGATCATATATCACCATAATGATGAAAATGATCTTATGATGGAAAATACATCCATTGTACATGTTATGGTTCCTATTCAACAGTAATGTTTATTTATGATGATGGGGGAGAAAATCATCATCAAAGATATGCATATTTTGTGGTAGTTTTTAATGTCTTTCAGGAAAAATTTCCTATTCTTAAACCAAATTGTGAAGTTTATTTTTCAATATAACAAATACCTAGTGTTACCCCCATTTTCATACTCCTTGTGAAATGGAACTGATTGAGTTTCATGAATTGAAGAAGAAAATCAAGGAGAATCGTAAAAAGAGATTCATTTGGCCAAGAGAGTCACATTGGAGTGCACCTAGCTTATTTGTCCTGAATAATGATAGATGAGTGTGAATATACCTTGATATCAAGAACATAAAAAGATCACTATTAAGAAAAAGTATTCTCTACACGATATTAATGACATGTTTGATCAAATATTTAGAGATAAATACTTTTCCATGATTTATATTTTTCTAGATATCATCAACTAATGGGAATGAATGAGGATATACCCAATACATCATTCCAGACAAGGTACAAACACTATGAATTTATTATGATATCATATAGTATTACTAATACCCCCAATATCTTAATGGATTAAATAAATTGAGTTCTTAGAGTATACTATGGTAATTTTTTAGACTTTGTATAATTCATTATTATATATTAAAAGAGCAAGGTAGAACATGATGATCATTTAAGGATTAGGTTAATGACATAAAGGGAGGAGATGATTTATATAACATTTACCAAGTGTGAATTTTGGATTTAAAATATTTTATTATTAGGTTATATAATTTCATGTGAGCTTATATCTATAGACACTTAAGTGATATATGTTATTAAACATTATCCCATTCAAACCAATGTGACTAAGATCCATTTTTTCTATGTTTTGGATGGATATTATCGGCACTTTGTGGAGAATATTGTATGTATTAACATAATTTCCTTTTAATATGGGGGTTCATATAGGTAGTATCCACGTCCTTACATGGGGTTTCCTATAAAGGTACACTTTGGGCCTCATGGCATATATTTGTTTCTTAAAGGGGCCATAAATAATTCTTCATATCCCCAAACATGTAATTATGAAAAAACAAGTTTCTTTTCACTCTAAAATTAGTTTGAAAAACTATCTTCCATTTTTTTTGGAACCAAGTCTTGTATTTATGCTTCAATATAAAATGAAAATCTACAAAAGGATAATGGAAAATTCACATTAATAATCATTGATCTCACACTGTATAACATGGAGTGGTTCCTACTTTCACTTAAACCATTCCCCTGAGTTGTTTATGGAGGTTTGATTTGGGATAGAATCCCAAAGTGCCCTAAATAACCCATGAATACATGATTAACATACTATCCACCGTGTTATGAGTGAAGATTACAAATATTCTTTCCAATTTACTTCTCAAAATCTCTATTGTATTAAATAAATTGATCAAAGAAATATGACTTATATATCATCAAGTCAACAGATCCATATCTATTAAAATCATTACAAAATTTGATAAAGTGTGAGTACCGACCCCTTGATTCAAATAGAAATGGTCAATAGACATTTATACGAAAAAAATACAAGATTATCATTTTCCCATTTAACATTTCCACTAAATGTGGATTTTTTAATTTTTCATTGTATACACGCATGTCATATACCTGATGGTTTTAGTTCAAATGAATCTAAAAATAAAAATTGTTGTAATTTATTGAAAAACTTTTTATTTAAATGAAATATCTAGTGATTCCAAAGTTTTTTATGGTATAAGTCAAGTGAACGAGCTTCATTATGGATTTTTTATTACTTGGTTCATGTAAACCAAAATATATAGATAGTTAATTAAATATACCTTACCATTGAAAACTAATTCTTTAAAAAAAGATCATTGATTACTAAATTTTAATAAAATCCATCTATATTATGTATGGATACATATATAATGTTTTTGGAGACTTAAGGAACATCATAAAAATAATATAAAACCAAGATCATTTATGTTTACAATGTGACGTTTTAGTCCCCAATTTCCATGACACCTAGTCTAGATTCTTTCGCTACTTGTAGATCTACCTAATCAAAGGAAATAATCTAAAATCTACTTGGTTTCTATTTTTGAAAACATATTTTCCCCACATGATATATCTAATACCAAAATTATAGAAATAAATAAACAACACTCCATTAAAACACCTAAATGTCCCCCCTTCTTATTGACTAGGTGTAGTTTTTATTCAAGTGTCCCTTCTTGACTTATGAGAAAGAGACGTAATCTTATTTCCTTTCAGGTCCATCCATATTTATCTTCATGGAAGGGAATTGAAAATATTCTTTTTTAGATCTTTTACCAGCATTTCAATTTATTCACTTTATGGATAGATGGATTTTAACACATTATATCACTTCCATATTGGTGTAGTAGCATGATAAGATCTAGGAGAACTTCTCTATGATGTTTATATTGAAATTGAAAACAAAACTATATGACCTATAAAGGAGTGGTGAAATAATTAGATTGGTGTACAGTTCATCTGGCATCATAAACACTATATCCACTAGGCTCTCAATATAGCCAATGATTTTGAGTATATGAGGCCTAACTGGAATGCCTTCTCCATGTTTACTATAAAAGAGTTCCTTGTATATCTTAAACCATTCATATATTTCTACTTCTTGATAAAGGACACAAATATGCTAGAGTATTCTATAAGTATCTATATCATCAAGTATTATAATGAGTTAATTTAACATGGATGAAATAATTAAACATTAAACATTAACCGATTCTCTAAAATTTTTATCATAAAAACTGAAGTCCTCACTAATTACATCCATTATATAAAGATCCTACATTGAGTATTATACTACACAATACATCCATTAATGGAACAACGATACCCATAAGTTTCTGAAGCATTCTAAGAAATTACTTCCAGTTAAGAGGACATTCTTAAAAATTGAAAGTAGAGTTAATGTGGTTGATGAACATATCATAATTATACTATATTAAAAGAGACTATTATTATTATATTACATGATTACAATTAACGTGATACAAAATAATAAAATTAATTTTGTTAATCCATGGACTATTTTATAAATTCCTAATAGCCCTCAATATCGGACTCAAAATTTATAGATTCTTAAATATTCTAGTTTAAATTATCTATATAAACCTTATTATAAACCAAGTGAAGGTTTAGTCAATTACATGAAGGCATTTTGGTAGGGTGAAATTTTCCAACTATGAGCTTATAACTCCATGAACAATTGAGTGGACCATGCAATCCAGAAAACCTTTGGCATATTTCCGCAACACATTCTTCCATGTTATATCAAATCTAGTGATAAATACTTCTCATGATGTAAAGTTTTCATGTTTACCCAAAACATTCAGTAGAACTCCCATAGAAAATAATGTTTTCGAATGATTTTTGGTCAAAACATAGTTCTATAGTTTCATTCTTAATCATGAAATGGATGGTTTATTATGGAATAATATTTTGTTGAGGGAAATTATTTATTATGTGTATATTTTTTCTTGTTTTATCCTTTACAAGACTTATTAATATAAATTGGAATTTTCATTAGAGTTTAACCATGTTACAATAAAACATTAACATATAACACATTTATTTTCATTCCATATTTTAATATTACTACATTTCATTATGTGATCATCATTTTGCAGGTATAATATAAATAATTAATAAGTAACAAAGAAAATAAATAAATAAATCACCTGATCATTATCTTTAAATTATTGTTAATTTATTGAGAAAAAAATAAATCAACCTACAAACCTAGGGATAAAATTATTGGAATGGTCTAGTAATGAGTTGAAGCATCTGACTGATCCACGCATGTATCTCCCATGATTGTTTCATCGAAGTTCCATCATGAACCACCCCCATGTCGGATCTATATTGATCTCATTATATGTGTCATCAAAAACTCACTTCATTACATAATTTTGATAACTCACATGTATGTGAGGGGAACTAGAGGATTGGTGAACAGTAATTACATAAAACAACCTTCAAAAAGAAGGGCCAACATAATAAAAGGGGGAGGGATGTACCACATGAAAAACTATTTGTTTTTAAAATTATTAATTGAAAAAATCATGAAATAAAATTAAGTTAAATAAAACCAATACATACATAGGTTTGTTCATGATCATGATCAATCATACACATATAATGATTACACATTTAAAACAACTAGGTAACATTTATTTGAATTTATTGTTTAGTTAAATAAAATATTCTTGAATTAATATAATTAGTTGTATTATTAATAAATTAATTCAATTTTTATTATTTCATTGAATCATCATTAAATTCCCATTTTCTATGATTTAAAATAAAAATGATGATTAATTTTTATTGATGAAAAAAATAGAATAGAACTTTGTACTTGGAATCAACTCAGTGAGTACTAGTCTAAACTATTCAATTTGATTTTAATTATAAAATGTACACTCTTACAATATACTTTGTATATGGAATGTTTCCAGATGTCAAGGAATGTACTAACAGTTTAATTCCACACAGAACATATGATAGTTATGTATCCTGTAAAATTTATTCATTAAGTCTTTAGCATATATTAATCATACATGATTCATAGTTTTTTAATATTATAAAGAATTAAATAAGTATTTAATATCATATAAAAAAAAACTACCACATGTACTACTAATATAATGCCAAAAAAGGTCAGTTTGATGAGGTTTAATACAATAATTAATTAAACTTATTATTTCAATATAAACAGTTATAATACATTATGTGTGCAAGATAACCACACGATGTGTACTTCTCTTAATTAAAAATTTACTAAAGATGCATAGGGACTCATTTTATTCTTCTAATTAGAATTTATAAATCACATGGAATGTATAAAGGATACAAGTTTTTTTACATAGTGTTAGATAGATTCCATCCTATACACATATTTTATTAAATGTGGTTGGAGTATTTATTAGACACCATAGATTGACCATATGTTTTCCATCATAAAAACATGTTTACTTAAAAATTACTAGGAAATTTATATATAATTTCATGATGAAAATATGTTCACCACCATGGTTGGTCAATAAATAGTTAATTTAATGCACACAAAATATATTAATTACACAATTTCAAAGTGATCATGCAATCATCCTTTTGAAATGAACAAGGATACACTATTTTTAATAATGAAGAACATGTTGTTTAACCATTTTTTATAATTCTAGAATTATTAGCGCATCAATATGGGTTATGTTTATGTGTTCTTGATTAATTCTTAACTAACAGTGGTTATATGAGCTTGAAATGAATATAATGATCAATATATTTTGATGATTGATCAAGAATTAATTAATTCTATAAATGAATTTTAACTTTTAAATTTTCAATAATAAACTATAATATAAATAACAATAAATTTGAATGTGACCAATACGATAGCACATGATGGTTCATGTAATATAAAAATCACATATTGTGGATGATCCTAACTTTGTAAATTTCATATTTGGTGGATCATTTTCATATTTTATTATAAATGAACTACATGACCAAAAAAATGTTTCCAATGGACATTGATAATGAAATACACCACATTGAGGAGGATATCTTTCCAAATTAAAAATATAACTAATTTAAATATATTAAAAGAAATAATATCTTGGTCGTGGTATCATTATTCAATGATTTTTTGATCTTTTGAAGCCATTTTTGGTTTACCATCAGTTCCCTTGTAGCATCCAACTGTAGAATACCAGTAGTGGTGATCACCAATTATCCTTTGATCTATGAACAATGATAATGGATTGATGCATGCTAGAGTAGATGATTAATCATCTGGTGGTGTTCATGTGGATCACTATTACAATTCCCTTTAGCTTGAGAAATTATCCTTTCACTTTAATCTTGAGATAATTGAGGATGGAGGAGAATATATATAGCCTTTATTGATCATGAGTGAGTGATCTAGATCTGGTTAAGCACAAAAATTGTCCATTTTGATCAATCTCTACACAATAGAGAAAATCATTTATTTACGGATGTAGGTTTAGGGGTAAACTATTATTTAATTGAACAAAAAACCTTAAAAAATATATTACACCATAAATGTCCCCATTCCATGTAATAATAATTATATTATTATTTTAAAATTTCATGAGATAACTGGAACATTGATAAATATTATTTTTACTAGATTGAAAATTATTATTTATAACTAGAAATAAATTTGGTCCCCTCATTCACAATTTAATTTCATAAATACTTGAATAAATTAAAAATTTATTCATTATTTTAAAAAATATTATATGTATTTGTAATTTAATTATTTCCATAAAAATAAATATTTATTTTATTTATGAAATCATTAATAATTTAGTAAAATAATTCCTCTATCATAAAATTTTTATTTATCAAAATAATTAAATTCAAATATTTTTTTGAGAAACACAGAAACACATATTTTTTGACCCTCTAGGATTCTTTCTCATTAGAATTAGAAAGGCTTACATAGCTTCAAATATTATTATCTAGAAAAAAGTCAATGAACCCAAAAGAAAGAATTTAATGTCACAATGCCGAAAACAAAATTCGAGAGTTCACCATGTAATATAATTGTTTTGTTATAAAGTATCATCGATTAGGTTTCACACCCGTGTCATCAAATTATATTCTTGTTACCTCTATCATTTACTATCAATAATAAAATAATTAATACACCATGGAAATGTAATTTTTTTGTGTCATTTATACTTTAATCAAAGGTATAAGATATCAACATCCATAAATATAGAAGGGAAAAATCCTTCCCATACATTTTCCTTAATGAAATGTAATTAATTTGACAACAAATGTACCATACATCTCGAAAATATATGGTATCATGGTTGTCGTTAGTAAATATATTTCAACAAGTAATTATGTGTATTAATAATAATCCTAAGGTCTATGGACCATTAGATACACCTATAGAGTTAAATATATAATTACACATAATCCTACGGAATTCCTACTTACATATTTGTTCTTATAATCTATCATTTTGGATAATTGTATGTGTGAGGGTTAAGAGATGAAGACTCATCTGATTACGAGTAATCAACGTGACATTCAATATACTATATTCCCCATTATAGAATGTTATCCAACTATAGAACTTGGTCTAAGAATATCATTAGGTAATTTCATGGTTCTCATCCTACTGGGTGATTGATATTCCTTTATCGATATGAATGCTACTCTATGATATTATTACATTTAATTCATGCATAAAAATGAATAGTATGAAATAATATTTTTAATTAATATTGAATTATTTTAATATAAATCTTATCCAAAGTAAAAACTATTTTATCTAGAACACCATATCAAAAATCTATACATAATTAAACACATATCATTCCAACCAATATGAAATTTTTACCATTATAGATAGATTTTCCTATTTCATGCTGATTCTTCAATATATCCCATAAAATTCCCCACAGATGAAACCATTATAGAATAATAACGAATTCATATGATTTAATACAAGTAAAATAAAAAATGTTGAAAATTTTATATGATTCAATACAAGGAAAATAAAAAATGTTTCATGGAATAATACCGGATCCATATGATTTAATAATCTTGAACTATGTGAAATAAGTATTGTTTAAAGGATCCTATGAATATGATATAAAACATAGAAAAAAATATGTTTATTTCTAGGTAAATCACACTTTAATCATGTACTCACATAAATTGGAAAATTTCAATATTCACATTAGAATAACATTTATAAAGTTAACTCTGTCAAATATTAAGAGTTACTTAAATTTAGTATTCTCTTTTATCCCTTTGGAGTAACTTCTATCGAGATAACTCTAACAAATTAAAAAATTAATTAGAGATCTACAAGGGATCACTCATCATCATGATCTATATTGGGATCACCCGTCCTCATGAAATATATTGGGCCCACCCCTCATAAATATCAATTTTGATGAATCATAACATGGATAAATTACATTGAGCTTTCATTTTATCATTATAATCATAAAATCAACCATCACTCCCTTTATAACTTGATTAACCAATGGAAATAGATTATTGTTTGTTATTAAAACATTAATTAAGCTATTTCGATATATGATTTGGATTTTATCATTAGAATGTATCCCCATTAAAGAATTGGAAACATAAAAGATGTTGATACATTCAATAAATATTTTTAGAAGGGTATTTGAACATTTCATTGAAATTGGGGAAAATAAGATTTTATTTGCGAAACCATAAAAATAAAAAAATTACAGAATATTGAGATAATTAACTTCTTTGAATATAACCAATGGAAACATATAATAGAACATATATATAAAATAGCAGTCATATGGGTTGAAAAATAAATTCATATAGTAAACAATTAACAATGATTCCTTTTCAACCCTTATAAAAATTTATAAATAAAATATTTGAAAAACACTGTTAAAATTAAATATTTCAATATTTTAATTGAAATTTAAATATATATTAAAATTTTATTAAATAATAACACTATCATAGAAACAATAATTCTTGACATTATTTTAATGAATACGGTCATGAAATAAAATTTTTCTAGTTATAGAGGAAATATGGTTGACTTTTTGTGAAAAAGTTTTCTCATTAATATGATGTAATATAGAGAGGATAAATAATATAAAACTTGAAAACCCTACAAATAACTAGAGGATAATATGTAAAGTGAAAATAATTCATCTAAATTATATTCAAGCATGCACAATCATGATAAAAAGTAAGATTTCAACATAAACCATTAGAGATTTATTTAGCCCTAAATCAAATCCACGTGAAAGGGGGAATGTTATATGGATTTTAAGAAACCCATAATGTTCATTTAAGTAATAATAAAATAAATTCATTTATATTAAAAACTCCACACAAAATAACTATGTGGTGATTATGTCATATGTATCGTAGAAATAAATGTGAGATGATAAACCCATAAAATGACCATAACATTTAATATTTTATTAACTCAATAATTATATAATGTGAAAAAAATCTATATCTACCTAAAATATGTTGAAATATAATAGAGGATATCACAAAAAATTTCACAAATTATATTCGCACAACATAGTAATTATAGAAGTGATATAACACAATGATATAAAATTGAGTTTATAAAAACATTACCTTGAACAACATATTATAACATACATTATTTATCATCCATAATTATAAACATATTTTAATAATTTATCATATGAAGAATTTTTTTCAATTTTATCACATTAACATAATATTCTTTATTTAATTTATTATCATGAATTATATTTTTACTAAATCAATAATGCTCGTGTCTAATATTTTGAGGACACACGGTTTATAATCCCAAAACAACATTGGTAGGTTGAACATGGTCAAAGGGTTCATGGATAAAACCTATCTATAATATTGATCATATAATAATTAAAAGTTTCATAAAATAAATAATGTTTTATAACTATTAATTAATGATGAACCTAAAAAATTATTCCCATCACTTCATGGAGGTGGTACTCCACACGTATACAGAAGTGACATTATCAATTTTCAATAGATAGAATGGTATGATATTAAGTAATATAATATAACTACAGAATAATTATAATGTAATTAATATCATATATATTCCTTTCATAAATCATTTTAACAATTCAGGTGAGGTGGTGATGAAAGAATAAACACATCACTTTGTCGAGGTGGTAGTCCACACGAACACTTGAATGATTTTTTCATTTCACAAAATATGGAAGGGACAATGAATATTGTATGTTATGTAAACATAAAAATATATTAGTACATATAAGATACTAATTTTAATAAATCCTCATGGTCAAAGAATATTTAAGGAGGTGTAAGAGTAAATAAACAAGAAAATACTCGGTTAAAAATTAATCATGTTCTTTGTGAAACATATGTTGGCATACACCTTAATCATTATAAGATGATATTTTGGTGATAAAATACCTACAGGACATGGTTAGGATGGTTGGGAAGGTATTTTTAGATCTTGGTAGAGAAAAATGGCTCAATAAGAGTGAGTTAGAGAGGAGATGTGGTTCTCTTTTATAATTTTGGAGGGTGGAAATCCGAAAATTACATGAAATATTTCTATATGATATCTTTTAAACTTTGTTAAAATGTCTCAAAAGTGATATGTATATATATATTCTATTATAAGGAGTTTAATGTAGAAATATATTCAACCAATAATATTTATTAATTATTATGTGGAATTTTTAATATTATCTTATATTTTATCCCAATCATTAACAATTTTAACTTTAAACATGGTGAATTTTTTTTCAAACTCTAAGGGTCATGAAAGTGAGACATAAACGAACCATAAATTTTTAACATCATGAATATCCCATATAATTTAGTTATTATAAAATTTTATGATTTTATAAGGATTTAAAATAAGTTTAACATTAAATTACATTTAAACACATTTTTATAACTATTCACATATTTTGACTTCCAGGGGATCTATATAAAAATGTAATTCAAATATGACACATTTCACCATCACTTATACCCTTATTGTTTCCATGAAAGTCTTATAACAAAAAACTAATCCAAAACATATATTGTTCAATTTTTTAAAATCATTTTTTTGATTTTTCTACTTCTTGAAAAAGTGTCGCATAAGTGTCATGAAAAAATTCTCAGTAACTAAAACATTATTTTAAATTTAATATAAATATATATATATTAATTTTTTTTATTATTCAAAACAAACATTTATAATAATTTATTAATTTTTTACATATATTAAATAAAATTGAAGATATACATAGAAAGAGGTTGAGATTTTGTAGTTATCATTAAATAAAAATAATATAAAGGTTATAATAAAATCCATATGGCTCCAAAATTCCTTAATTTTGAATACAAGTGGTCAAATATAGAAAAGAACTCAGAAAAAAATAAATGAATATTTTGTGTTTATTTTTTAGACCTTTTCCCATATTTGTTAACCACTTTTATCCCATTTTACCTTCTTCTATAATGACCATAGATTTTGAAACATATTATTATATTATTTAAATAATAATTAACCACCAAATAAAAACCAAGGATCATAAATCATATTGGCTTTGGAAGATTAGGTACATAATTATAAGGCATAAAACCAAAAATAAAGACATCATTTATTTAAAAACCCTAATGAGATCTTAACTTCCTTTGAGATCTTGAATCTGTATAGGATAGCCTATGGAATAAATAAATAATTGGATGAGATAAAAATCCTAGTAAGGGAATAAACATAAGAATAAATCACAACACAGTGGTTAGAAGGCGTAACATGATGATATAGAAATACATGGAACATGAATAAACATTTGGAAGAACAACATATAGAACATTTTATCTTGTAATAATAGATACATGTGAATGTGGTATCAATATTTAACATGACATAAACACGAGTCAAGGATAACAAACTAGACTATATCACATGGTGTAAAAAGTACCATAAAATATTTAGGTTTACTCCATATCCCAGCATAACGTCTCATGAGACTAAACATTACCTAATTCATTTGACCACTATCTAGGTTCACCCATCATAAAATGTTAATATATATGTGTTCCTCATGAATAATCAAACATAAGGAATAAACATAGGGGTTACCCATAGAAGGATGTGGGTATCATAATCATGTCCTAAGGAACAACCAAAGGGAATTGTTCCCATGAAAGAATGTATTTAAATAAAAAATTTATATTCATAGGGTAAAATATTCATAGTTCGTTATAATTGATGTCCAAAAGAAGGGAAAATGTGTAAAAGGAGTTTTAAATAAACTTTATAAATGAGCGACATTAGTGAGGTGTGAGGGAAAATATAAAAGAATATAAAAACAGAAAAAGGAATATATGTATTCATAAAAATATAAATGATGTAAGATAGTATTTAATTATAAAATTATTTATTTTATAAAAATATTGGTGGATTAAAACATATTATGGAGTGTAATTGAACATGGATAAGAAATTTGGATGTTCCCTTTAATCAGACATTCTGATCGGGAGGAATTGAAAAGGGAACATTATAAAACATGTATTTCCACATCAAAAAAGAAGAATTGATCTAGGTATAAATGTTTTGAACATACCCAAAAATATAGGAGGAGTACATAATAATAATTAAAAAATGTATTGGGGTTATGGGAGAGAAAGCGTAACCCAATGGAAAATGGAGGTTTGAAGAGAATCCCTTTCCTTATGTCTGAAAGTGTTATACACATGAACATAATTACCTGGATAATCAAATTAGATTCATTAATTAATTAATTCATAACATATTAAATATATTTTATTTATTGTTAATTTATTATGTTAATCTATGGATATTTTGATGAGTTATAGATATAAATTTTTTCATTTTGGGAGTGTTTGTTTCATTGTTTCATGGTCGGTTCACTTGTGTATATTAATGAAAGTTCTTTTCAAATTGGAATAATTATCTAGAAGTGAAATTATATGGTATTAATTTAATTTCAGAATTTTTAGTGGTCCTAGATATAATTTTTTTAAAATGAGGATGATTCATTAGATAAAATGGTAATGAAAAATGATTAGTTTATTTTGGTGTTTTTCCCAACATCACAAACTAGTATCGTTTTATTTAATATTATGTTTAAATTTAGGGTTCTAGAAAATAAAAAAAGTTTTCATACAAATAATATAATCGGATTTAACCATATAAATGGTTTTATTATGAACCATTTTTTAGTTAATGAAAAACAAAAACTTGTCATCCATTATGGCGGTGAATCGACACCACATAGACGATGCTTTCATTTTTGGAACAAAATGAGAGGAGAAGAGATTTAATGGTGGATATTCCATTTTAAAAATACAATTACAGTATATTTATGATATTGGATTTATCATTTCACTTTTCATAGGGTAGTTGAGGGGAGGAGAATAAAATAAAATAAAATAAAAGAGAAATAATGGTGTCTTTACCTATTGAATGTCCTCTCCTTGAGAACCTCGTTAAGGAACTTGGATTTTTTCTAATGGTGAGATGAGAAATATTAGTATTTGGGGAAGAGGTTTGGGATAGTAATTTTTCAGATTATAAACATTCTCTAAATAATATAATGTATGTGGAGTGGCGGTGGTGAGGGGTTGTATTTATAGTGGAAGGAGATGGATATTTCTCATTATTTTATTCATTGGTTTATTAGTTTGGAACAAGACAATAAATGGTATTGATTCTTGTGACTATGTAAGGAAAATAATTCATGTGATTTATAATTAATGGCTTTTTACATCATCCATCACTCAAAAATTCATGTATTTGTCTTAAAATGATTAATATTATAAATTACAGTATTTAACTATTCATAAAAATTTCATGTATTTTAGAAAAATCCCAAAAAAGCACCCCAACAATTTTTTGATGTTTAGATTTAAAAAATGGGCTCCATTTTATGGAATCAAATTTCTAAATATGATAAATTTATTTATTTTTATGTAAAATCATCATTTATTCAAAAAAATACTAATTTTAATATTATAAAAAAATTTATGACACATTGAAAAATAAATTAAGGTCTCATAAAATTATATTATAATCATATAAGAATATTAATTTATGAATATTTTTATGATAATATATATTATTTTAAATAATTATATTAATTATTAAATATTAAATAAAAATTAACATTTCACAAAAATACCAACACATAATTTTCTTTTTTAAAAATCTATTTACTTATATTAAAATATAAATATATCATATTTTCAATTATAAGATTCTTAAATTTTATTTATTCTTTCATATATGATGTTACTATTATATTTATGGGGTTACTATTCTTAATGGTCATATTACTATTCCAACAGTCATGTTACTAGGCCATCAGTATAGGTTCCTTATTTCATTCCTCATTTATAAGATTAATGTTTTTATTGGGTTTTCTATGTGATTTATGTGTTTTATAATATATATAATAATTATATGAACGAAACTATCATTGATAAAATTTTGGGATATTATGTTCTTCCACCCTTTTGAAATTTCACCCTTGAAATTTCATTTTACATTCCAAGTTGAAAACATGTGGGGGTATTTCTCCTTCATTTATTCCTCTAGTTCCCATGTCGCCTCTTCATACTTATTATTCATACAAAAAACTTGGACCATATGATTTTTCATGTTGCATTGAACTTTGTATCTATAGTCCATAATCTTCACCTACTTCTCTTCATACGAGAAGTCATTCTCTAGTTGTACCACCTCTGGATTTAGTACATGTGAGGGGTCGAGTATGTACTTCCCCATCAGAGATACATGGAACATGTCATGAAAAAGAGTCATATTTGTTGGAAGTGAGAGGTGTTAGTCCACTACTACAATATGATCAAGAATATCAAAGGGGCCAATGTACCTTGGGCTAAGATTCCCATTCTTTACGTACTGCATGACTCTCTTCCATGGTGATATTTGAAGGAAGACCATGTATCCAACATCAAAATCAAAATCTATTTTATGATTGTTAGCATTTCTCTTTTTCTGATATTGAGTTAATTTGATATGTTTTTTATGGATTGAACCTTATCTATTTTATCTTGCACAAGATCAGGTCCAAGTATCTTTCTCTTTCCTACTTCATCTAAAAAAGTTGGATTTGTGCATCGCTTCCCATAAAGAGCATCATTTAGAGCCATATGAGTACTATAGTAGAAACTAATGTTATATGAGAACTAAAAAAATGGGATATTCAGATCCCATCCACCTCTTAAATTCTATCAAGTAGGCTATCATCTTGTTCTCAGGCATCTTAATAGTCCTTTTATATTGACCATCAGTTTAGGGGTTATAAGTCATGTAGAAATTCAATTAAATAATATAATAATATTAAAGAATTATCTAGAATTTAGATGTTAACCTTGGATCATGATCAAATATGATCGAAAGTGGTAACCCATGAAGCCTCACCATTTCCTTCACATATAACATTTCAGGTTGTTTCAGAGAGAAATCTTCCTAAATAGTAATGAATTTGGGCAGTCTTGACGAGTTGATCCCCCATAAACAATATCAAATTGTTTCCTTCAGATGTTTTTGGGAGACTAGTGATAAATTCTATAGTCACATCATCCCATTTCTTTGTGGTTATAGGAAATTGTTACATCATCCCTTTGAAATTTTGTCACATTGATTTAACATGCTGACATACAAAACACCTTGAGATATAGTCTACAATCACTTATTTCATATGGTCCACTAGAATTGTTCTCGAATATCACAGTACATCTTAGTACTTACAAGCTAGATGCACAAGGATGATCTATGTGTATTATCCAGAAAATCCTTCTTTATCTCAGGTGACGAAGTTTCACAAAACCAATTCCAAACTGAATCACACCATCATCATCGATGTGGAACTCATGTATCTTGGTTTCAATTACATATTTCACCTTATTTTTTTATATTTTGACCATCCCTTTATTTTTCCTTGATCTCCTTTTGGATATATATGTGTGAAATCACTTAGTATTATTAGGATGTATTACATACTTTTAGGATTTCCAAATACATCCTTCATATTTACATGAATATAGGGTCTTTCTCAATCCAAATCATGGATAGAGAAGTAGGTTATTTTCTGATAAGAGCATCAACTACCTTTTTTCCATCCTATAATGATAGTGAGTTCAACAATCATAGTCCTTTATTAGCTCTGACTACATCATTTGATTCATGTTGATCTCCTTTTTTTGAAAATATACTTTAAACTCTTATGATTAGTATATATGTTACACTTCTCACCATATAGAGAGTGACACCATAATTTCAAGGAAAACATCATAGCAAATAGCTCCAAATATTGTGTGAGGTAGTTCGTCTCATGGTTCTTTGGCTTCCATGAGGTTTAGGCTTTCACATTAACATTATTCATGAGTACACAACCTAATCCTTTTTTTGAAGCATCATTATATGTCACAAAACATTCTCCGCTTTTTGGTAGTGTGAGCACAGTAATAGTGATTAACCTCTTCTTATACTCCTTAAATAATTCCTCACATTCTTCCATCCAGATATACTTTACCCCTCACCATGTGGACTTAGTTATTAGGTTTGAAAATCATGAGAAATTCCTCAAAAAACATTGGTGTTACCCAACTAAACTAAGAAAACTATGGATCTCTATTACATATTTTGGAATGGAAAACTATTCAATTTACTTTGTCTTAGAAAGTTCAACTGATAGTCCATTTTTGTTGATAACATTCCCGAAGAATTATACTTCCTCCATCCAGAACTCACATTTAATATACTTTTCATAATGTTTCTCCCTTTCCAATGTCTTAGCATTGTATTCGAATGATCCTCGTGTTCCTCCTTTAGCTTGGAAATATCATTTATAATGACTACCATAACATTTTCAGGGAAATATCTCCATACTCTATTCATTAAATCAATTAATATTTCTAAATCATTAGTGATTCTGAAGGGAATCACTATGAACTCATAGTGTCCATACAGTGTTCGTAAGGTACCATTCACAATATCTTCCTTCATAACCTTTAATTGATGATATCTAAACCGATGGTCCACCCTAGAGAAATACATGGCCCCATATAGATGATCAGACTATTCACTTATATATGGAAGGGGATACTTGTTCTCTATAATGATTTTTTGAGCTCACAATAATTGATGCAAAGGCACATTGATCCATCCTTCCTCTTGAAAAAGATGAATGAAGCACCCCATGGTGAAGCACTCGAGCATATAAAACCCTTTTCTAGATTATATTTTAACTACTTCTTCAATTATTCTAACTCAACGGTGTCCATTCTGTAAGGAATCTTTAATATAGGTAGAAATATAATAATAAGATCAGTCGAGAACTTAACCTCTAGATCTAGAGGAAGACTAGGAAATTATTTGGGGAACACATCAGTATTGTCCCTCGTAATGGGGATGTATTCTAGCATGATACTCTCCTTTGTATTAATCATTTTTACTATAAATGTCTTCTTGTAAGGAAACAATATCAAAAACTGAGATGATGATTTTGAAGGATATTCATAAACATCCTTACACTTGTACAAAATTAGAAGATGTGTTAGTATGTGAAGAGTGATATCCCTTTACCAATAGTTGATGTTGTATTTGTATAAATATAGCCAATAAATGCCCAGATTAGCATCAATCTCCACCAACATAATTATGAAAAGAATTTATGGGAGATTCAATCCATTAAAAAAAACTGCAGAGTAGTTATATACATTGGATGAAATAATTTCTCCATTTTATGTTCTCACAGATAACCCAACCACTATATTTTGTGATGGTGTTTAAACTATTCTACTAATCATGAAAGATATTAAATAATGTGTAGAACTATAATATAATAATACATTCACTATTATTGAATCAATAACCACTGTACCTATCACCATATCAATTTCAGGCACCACCTCAGCAGTAGTGATAGTATATTCCATGCCTTGTTTCCTTGGAGGTTGTTCTTGATTTCCTTTGACAACCCTTTTATTAGTGAATTGAATCACATAATACCCATGTTCCTTTTATTGGAAACACTGCACTATATTTTGAGTGTTGGTTTGATCCTTCCTTTATTCTTCCACATTAGTGGCCTTATTTAAATCCCTTCAGAATTGATTCTCCAAATGACCCTCTCTTACATTTGAAGCATCCCCTGGATCTCCTTAGACAGTTCCCAGGATACTTCATCCCACACATTTGAAACATGGGATGTTGTGTTTTCTTTCCATCATGGGATTTATCTATTGATTATCACATATTAAACTCCACTTTATGCTTTTTATCTCTAGGCCCATGAGACCACGAGAGTCTCTGGTCTTCATTTAAACCTTGAGGTCCCAATAGACAATATCTTCATAGTTTTCAATGTCTCGAATCACTATATCTTATCATAGAATCATCTTTAGTCTGATAAAGAAATGATCCACTGTGCTTTCAATGTGAATGAAAAATCCAAAGGCATATCATGAGTGCCTTGTAATTTTTTCCTTGTATGCCATGATGGACTCTTATTCCTTTTTCTTCATTATTAGCAACTCCCTTTAAAAATTAAGATGAAGTGATCAGGGAAAATATTATTTGAAAAATATTTCCATTATTGCTTCCTCTTCCATGGAATCAACTTCCTCCATATATTTGTGTTCTTGATTAGTTTCCACCACTGATCAGCTAACCCATAAAAATGATACAATAACAACACAACTTTCTCTTCTTCTGAGAATTGGAGGACATAAAATATATTCTCAATAGAGTTATTCTTCTTTTATGTGATAATAGGTTCATTATATCCACTAATTATTTTAACATTGCGTATAAATGATTTGAATGAAACTTGATTATTCTTAGGAGAAGCAATGAATTCCACTTGATTCAAGTTATTAGTTATAAATTGAGCTAGTCTAGTAAGTACTTTCATGAATTTTTGATCTCCTGTTCCCATTAGGTTTTAATATTTCAGTAGTGAAATAATCACATTTCCTATCATATTTATTGTTAGTATGGTTTCTCTTATTTTCCTATATTAACTATGAAAAAGAATAATACAATTAGTGGGCCTCAATACTTAGCTAATAAGCATAATAAAAGGCCAATTTGAACATATAAGGATAAACTTGTAAATGTAAATTATATCCTATCTTTTTACTCACAATGTTTCAATCTAGGTTATCCATGGTGACTAAATTATCGATAGGGTTCTTAGTCACATTTTTTAGTTCTAATTTAGAAAAATAACTATATTTTCCTATAATACCAACTATGTGTACCAAATATTTTTAAACATATTATTACACGATTTTAAGCATAATAAACTATCAAATAGAAACCAAGGATCATAAATACTAGTGCCATTGGAAGTTTCATACATAATTATAAGGTAGGAAATAAAAATAAAGATATCCTAACTTCCTTTGAGCTTTTAAATTTTTGTAGGATAACTTGCAGAATACATGAACATAGGGTTGAGGTAAAAATCCAAATAAAGAAATAAACATAGGAATAAAGCATAGCACATGGGTTAGAAGGAAAAACATGATGACATAGAATGGAAAGGGAGATGAATAAACATATAAAAGAATAACATATAGAACATGTGATCATGTAATCATGGATAAATAGAAATGTGAAAGTACTATATAACATGACATAAACATGAGTCATGGATAACTACCAAGACTATAACATAAGATGAACAAAGTCCCACAAATGAATTAGCTTTACTCTGTATATGAAAATGAAATATTATGTGACTAAATATTACCCAATTCATTGGATCACTATATGGGAACACCCATCATAACATGTTCATGAATATGTGTGCCATAAGAAGATTCATACATAAGGAATAATGATAATGGTGACACATGAAACACAATGGGTATCATAATCATTTCATAAGGCATAACCAAAGGAAATATCATAACGGTTTCCATGAAAGAATGTATTAAAATCATAATTAGAAATTAATGAGTTAAAATAGTCATAGATCATGATAAATTATCTCTAACTGATGTGAATACATGAAAAAATTGATTTTAGGAATCATTATAAATGACCCACTATACTGTGGTTTAAGGTAAAATATAAAATATTTATTAAAGTGGATAAAGATATAATTTTTTTTCATAAAACCAGAAATTAAATAAGATAGTTTTTCATGACAAGAAATGTGATTTTATAAAAATATTTCTATCTAAAAATATATTATTGAGGGTTCTTGAAAATTGGTAATAAATTGGTATGTTCCCTATGGTGTGGATTTCTTATCAAGAGGAATTGAAAAAGGGAGCCATATAAGACTAGTATTACCCCATAAAATAAAGAATAATTGATCTAGGTGTATATTTATAGAGCATAAATATAGAATTTAGGAGGACTAAATATAATAATTAATAATTATATTTGGGTAAATATAAAGAAAGCGTAACCCAAAGGAAAAAATTGGGGTTCAGAGAGAATCCCTTACCTTATGTTAGAAAGCGTTCTTCACTTTCACTTAATATCATAGATAATAAAATTCAATCCATATATTAATTAATTAAAAAAATATTATATATATATATATTATTTATTATAATTTTATTATTTTCATTTATGTCTATTTTAATGAGTTATTTTGTTTAATTGTTTTAGTATGGGAGAATTCATTTCATGGTTTCATAGTCAGATCGCTTCTGTATAATAATGGAAGTTCAGGTCAAATTGAAATAATTATCTAGAAGTGAAATTATTTGGTGTCAATTCAATTCCATAAATTTAAATGGTCACATATACCATTTAATTTTTTTAATAGTATGATGATTCATTAGATAAAATGTTAATGAAAAATTATTAGTTTATTTTAGCGATTTTTTAACACCGTCTTTTTATTTAATATTAAGATTATATATTGGTTACAAATAATTAAATGAGATGTAATAAACATATTATAACCAGTTTAAACTATAAAAATAGTTTTATGACCATCCTTGAAGTTGGTAATGAAAAAAAAAATCATCATCCACAAAGGTCGTCAATCAACACCCCATAGGTGATATTTTCATTTTTTGGACAAAAATGAGAGGAGAAGAGATTTGATGATGTATATTCCATTTACACAATAAAATTATAGTTTATTTTTGATATTGGAGTTATAATATTACTTTGGTTAGGGGAGGAGAGGGGAGTATATGAAAATAAAATAAAATAAAAGAGAAAGAAGGAGGATCATACATCTTGAATGTCGTCTCCTTGAGAAACTTCTTAAAGAACATTGGTTTGGTGTTTTGGTGAAATAATAAATACCAATACATGTGGAAGAGGTTTGGGTGAGGTATTTTTTATAATATATTGATGCTCAAAATCTTAGAATGTGTGAGGAGAATAAGTGGTGAGGGTGGTATTTATAGTGGGAGGCGACATGTGTTTTTGATTATTTTATTCATTTGATTATTATTTTGGCCCAATACTATCAATAGTGTTGATTATTATGAATAAGTATAGTAAATAGCTCATGTAATTTCAAAATAATGGATTTTTACATTATCCATGACTAAAAATTTCATGTATTTTAATTACAATGTTTAATATAATAAATTTCATCATTTCACTATTCCCCAAAAATTTAACTATTTCAGAAAAATACCAAAAAATCACCACAAAAATTTATTGATGTGTATATTTAAAAAATGGACTCCATTTTATGAATTGAGAGTTAATATCACCTTATTTTTCTAAAATAAAAATAAGATGTATTTTCTCCTCTAGAGGTATATTCTAAGAAATTATCACATTCTTGAAGCTGAAAGATCTAATTCATCCTATATGATTTCATTATCTAGATTATATAACTTTTTTTAGATCAATATTTGATAATATGTATTGTTATTTTCATATTCCAAGAGATTCTATAAAAAAATTTCCATCATCTTTTAAAATTAAATAATTTTCAAAATGATCATTGAAATAATTATAGGTCATCCCTAAAATGATTAATTTGATAGTAGAGGGAGTGTTTCTAGAAAAAACATGTGATTGACATCATAATTTGAGTATTATGAGAAAGATTCTTCAAAGGGGTTCTATAACAGATACAATTAATTAAGTCCTCATCCATTATGAAGACCAATTCGATATTTCTTTCTTTTCCTCCACACAGAGTGAAACAAGACCCATTAAATTCATCATTTTCCTATTTTTTTCTGATGCTCCATTTGTTAATGAAATTTCATAATTAATTTTAGGGAACTATATGAAACTTTCCCCCCATAATTTTTGGTTAGGATAAGAATATTTTTGATTTTGACAAAAAGGGTATAATTAATGTTTTTAATGGATGATAAAAGGTTTAATTTAATCTATAAGACTCTTATATTTAAGTAATAGTAGTGTAATGTCCTGCATCCGGGTGCCACTCAACGGGTGCCCTGAACCCAGTTGGTCACATGACCTCAAGCGCATTTCCCCAAATGCCAGAGGCTTCCGACTAGCAGCGAGGGCCCAGGTCTGATAGTGGGGAAACTCTGCCCTCATTTGTAAAAGTGTAGCGCATCGGAATTACTAAATAAAAAACACAACAACAACGGAAGAAATAAACCATACATATTTGAAATAAACAACTACATTAAAATGTAACCAACCAGTTATATAAATAACGATGCAACATGCCTCAAGTTCTAAAAAAACAGCCAGAACATGTTACACAACAATACAGTACAACACAATAGAAAGTATAGGTACAACAGAACAAAACAAAACAGCCGACAACATCATGAGCCTAAGCTCAGTCCCATGCTCCTATACTCCTCATCAACAATCATGTACCTGTATAGGGACCATTTCCCTTATCCACACCTGCAGAAACGTAATCTGTTTGGGCCGAAGACATGACCCAAACATGGTGTGAGAAATAAATCCCAGTAGGCACCCACAAAAGGCCCGTGCCCAACTGTGTGAAAACAAGCATAAAAAATGTGCAAAATTAAATGCAATAAACAAAGAAGTTCTCAAAAGTAACTAACTTTACCAGTTATATTGAAATTTTATTATTCATTTAATAAGTCAATATAAGAAAACCACCACAATGAATTTTCTATGTAAACAGTCAGTGTCCTCAGACACGCAAACCCTTAACCTCAGGTAATCAGAATCATAACCCACAAGTAATTTCCCACAGACATAACAAATATTTCCCTTAGGAGTACGAAGTGTCGCCCTCAGGTACAGAGTCTATTGCCCATAGGCACGAAAGAAGTTTCCCTTAGGCTAAAATAACCACTGCCCTTAGGCTAAAGGAAATACTGCCCTCAGGTGAAGTAAAGTACTACCCTCAGGCTAAAAAAGTAATCGAGCCATGACCAACATATAAATGAGAAAAACACATGCAATTCTTCTCAAGTCAATTATATAATCATTAATACAAAGTAATACCCTCAGGTATCCTGTCCAAATGGCTAAACAGAGGAACGCACTCCCTGGGGTGGTCCTGGATCCAAACAGCGATCCCAAACAATAGTTTATTATCACAATTAATTACCTTTACAATTATAGGTATTTAAAACAGCCAAGGCCTTAGCCACTTGACACCCCAACATGGGTTCGTGGAACAACGATTCACAAAAACGCACAACAGTTGGAAATTAAACACCAAGCCACCTACCTTAAATTCCCCTGATTGATATACGTGAATGAAGATCCTAAAATCATCCAAGAATGATGTAGATATGAGGTGAAATAAAACCTCATTCAGACTCAAATAACTTTCCCTTGGGAAAGAATTGGTAAGAACTATGCCCGGAGGAGGAAGAACTCACCCGTGCGGTTCTAGGGAGATCGACGGTGCAGAAAACAGATTCCCGGTACTTGATCAGGGGATATACAAAGCTCCGGCCATCCCTCCTGAGTTCTTCTCCGTTTCTAACCCTTCCATGTGAACAGGGAAGGCTACTTCCCATTTTAAGTAAAAAAGAAACAGACTACACGGCGTTTAATATTTGGTAAACGACGTGTAGTTTTCATTTTTTAACTGTTCCTTTGGAGACTTTTCACCAGTGTGTCACTGTTCATCTATCGACATGAGTACACGGCGTGTGAAACCTGAGTACACGATGTGTACTACCGCACATCTGGCCACCGCCTTACTGTTTGTCTGCTGACTGACTACATGTCGTGTAAATACCCACTACACGGCGTGTGGTCGGTTTTTACACCTTTGGTCGCCGACAGGGCTACACCCCCTGTGTACTCATCCCACAAGGAAAAAGTACATGGCATGTGGAAAATTACAAGATGTGTATTCAAAAAATTTAGGATTTTTCCCCATTTTCCGTATTTTCTCAAAAACACTTAAGGAAAAGAGAAAAGAAGAAACTCGTACCTCAAAAATAAAAACCGTGTTCTTGCAAACTTCCCCCTTAAAGAAATTTGTCCCCAAATTTCCCCTCCAAGGGTAGCAAAGATAGTTCTCAGAACATCTCTGGCCACTAAGCATGTACATCAGTCTTCCGCTTCTAGGTTTCGTCTTACACTCCGCCATGATGCCATAACACCCGTACGAGAGGAACTGTCCAGCCTCGGAGAACCTTCGTGCTCCTATCCACGATATGAATCAGATGCTCCTCAAAGAACGCATCTACCTGATGCTCAACCTCCTCTAGATGAAAAATGTGAGATGGGTCTAAATGATAGTGGTACAACTGAGATACATGGAAGACATCGTGCATGGCTTGAAATCTCTGTGGTAATTATAACCGATAGGAAACCAGCCCGACTCTCTTCAGAATCTCAAATGGACCAACATAACTCGGTGAAAGCTTACCCTATCTTCTGATCCGACTGTGTCCCAACCTCGGAGAAACACACAAGAAGACCTGATCCCCGACCACGAACTCCAAAGGTCGTCTATGACGATCAAAATAATATTTTTGTCAAGACTATGCGGTAGCCATCTACTTCTGAATCAACTAGACCTGCTCAGAAGTCTCCTGCACGAGACGTGGTCCCTGTAAAGCTACCTCATCTGCCTCTAACCAGCACAAGGGTGATCAGCAGGGCCTACCATATAAAGTGTCGTAAGGTTCCATCTGAATAGTTACCTGAAAACTATTAATATAATCAAACTCGACCAGGGGTATGTGCTTCTCCCAAGAGCCCCAAAGTCCAGGATGCATGCACACAACATGTCCTCTAGCACCTGTATCGTACGCTCTGACTGTCCATCATTCTGAGGGTGGTAAGCTGTACTCAGATGCACCTATGTACCCTGTGCCCTCTGAAAACACTACCAGAAATGAGATGTAAAACAGGAGTCCCTATTAGAAACGATAGAACGAGGAACCCCAATAATACATATGACCTCTCGGATATACAGCTTCCCGATATCGTCAACACCGAAGGTCTCCTTGATCAGGAAAAAGTGAGCTACCTTTGTGAGTCTGTCCACAACAACCCACACGTCATCATTCCCTCGAGGTGACCTCGAAAACACAGTCACAAAGTCCATCTCAATATCATACCATTTACACTCCAGGATGGTTAACTGCTATAACAGTCCGGCTGGCCTCTGATGCTCTGCCTTCACCTGCTGACAGGTGGAACACCTCGTAACAAAGATAGCTACTTCTCTCTTCATACCCGACCACCAGTACTGATGTCTCAAGTCTCGGTACATCTTGGTAACTCCGGGATGAACTGCCCAAGTTAAAGCATGAAACTCTCACAACAACTCCTCACGTATATCCCCTGGAACCCATACTCGTCCATAGAAATAAAGTACCTTTTCATCACCTATCGTCCAACCAGGAGGAGGGTCTCCACTTTCCACCAAATCTGGTAGAACTAGGACTTCTAAATCAGATAGATGTCTCATCCTCACTCTATCCAGGAGGGTAGAAGTCACAACTAAAGATGAAATATAGGTCTTCCCCTGACTATCGTGCACCTCCAAATGCATCTAAGAGAACAAAGCCATAAGATGCCACTCACCACTGGCATCATAAATGACCTGTATCTGAGTTTTCCTGGTCAGTGCATCAACAACTGCGTTACCTTTACCGGGTGTATAGGCAAGCTCAAAATTGAAGGACTGTAGGTATTTGACCCACCTTCACTGCCTCATATTCAAGTCACACTGAGTAAATATGTATTTGAGACTTTTGTGGTTAGTGAAAACCAAAAAAATCTCTCCCAAGAGATAAAGTCCTTAACATTGCAGCGCATGATCAACTGAAGCCAACTCGAGATCATGCATCGGGTAATTCATCTAATGTGGCCTCAAGTGCCGAGACCCATACGCAATAACTCGATCATCATGCATTAACACTGCTCCTAGCCCAATTCCTGATGCATCACAGTAAACTGTGTAGCTCTTCCCTTGTTCAAGAAGTATCAGGACTGGTCACTAGTACAAAAACCTTTTTTTACGTCCCCATTTTTCATGTCAGTTTTATAGAACCGACGTGAAAAATACATTTTCGTTGATTTTTCACGTCCGTTATATGAGAACCGACATTAAAAATCCATTTTATCTGATTTTTCACGTCAGTTATTATATAACCGACGTGAAAAATCAATGTACATCACTTTTCCACATCGGTTATTAAATAACCGACGTGATAAATCCTTTTCCAGGAAAATATATTAAAATTTTCACATATTTTTCACGTCGGTTATTAAATGACCCACGCGATAAATTAATTTTCATGACTTTTTCACGTTGGTTATTTAATAACCGACGTGAAAAATGTTTACAAAAATTTATTTCATTTCCCAAGATTTAATTTGACAGGCCACGGAGCTCAAACAGAGTTACGGATTAAAAGTTATGGCTTTCAGAAGTTGATCATCTCTAAACAATTTCTTAAGGATGTCCAACTTCTGAAGGCCATAAATTTCAATCCGTAACTCCGTTTGAGCTCCATGACCTATCAAATTAAATCTTGGAAAATGAACTACATTTTTGTAAACTTTTTTCACGTCTGTTATTAAATAACCGATGTGAAAAATACCTTTTAATGTTGGTTATTAAATAACTGACATGAAAAAGTCAAGAAAATCGATGTTTCACATCAGTTATTTAATAACCGACGTGAAAGAGTGACGAAGAGTGATTTTTCAGGTCGGTTTTATAATAACCGATGTGAAAAATAAGTGAAAATTTGAATATCTTTTCACGTCGGTTATCATAAAACCGACGTGAATGAAAATTTTAATATCCCGCGAACGTGAAATTTCAATTTTTTTACATCGCGACATCGAAATTTTGAATTGCCGCCTAAAATTTTTAATACCGCGTTTTCTAATAGAATCTCAATTATATGTTTACATTATACACCCATCCTAATTTTATGATCATTTATTTCAACCATTATCGTTCCCCCAAATCAACTATTTTTCTCTCAAACGTGAATCAATTATTTCTTCTTTCCACGATCTCGTCAAGGTATATTTAATCATACATCCATGGTTTATGGTTTTTATGATTTTTTTTCTCAATTGATATAACATTTTACGATCATTTCATTCAACCATCATCGTTCCACCGAATCAACTTGTTTTATCTTCAATGTGAATCAACGATTTCTTATTTCTGCGACCCCGTCAAGGTATTTGTAATTATTTTCCCATGATTTATATTTTCTATGTGTAGTTTTCTTAATTGATATAACATTTAATGATTGTTAATTTATTATAATGATGGATGATTCTTTATATCACAATAAAACTACAAATCCATCTACGGATTAAAAAATTCCTTCTAATATGAAGCTACGGTTGGCTCATTCAATCTTTCCTCGAAAAAAATATCAAACTTCTAAAGGTCATAACTTTCGATCCATAAATCTGTTTGAGCTCTATGACCTGTCAAATGAAAGCTTAGAAAATTTTCTACAAGATATTAAACATTTTTTACGTCGGTTATTTAATAACCGACGTTAAAAATAACTTTTAACGTTTCTTATTAAATAACCAACGTAAAAAATGACTTATAACGTCGGTTTTTCAAAAACCGACGTAAAAAATGGCTTCTTATCGCCATTTATAGAATGTATTTCATGTAGGTTTTTTAAAAACCGATGTTAAAAACTATATTACACCATTTTTTATGTTGGTTATTAAATAAATGACGTATAAAATAATATTTTTAACGTCGCTCGCAATAACGTCGCCTAAAATCCGACGTTAAAAAGAAAAAAACGGACGTAAAAAAAGGTTTTGTACTAGTGGGCGCTGATGCCAACCTTAATTTCAGGTCCAGAAAGGTTGTCTCGTAAGATTTCGACCAAACAAACTTCACACCATTCTTAGTAAAACTTGTCAATGGCGCTGCAAAGTGGGAGAAGTCCTGGATGAAGCATTTGTAGTAACCATCCAACCCCAAGAAACTTTGTATCTCAAAAATGTTCTTAGAATTATCCCAGGAAACTAATGCTCTCACCTTCTCTGGGTCCATTGCAACTCCTGCCTCTTAGATGATATGACACTGGAAGTGAATCTGGTCCATCCAAAAGTGGCACTTTGAGAGCTTAGCATATAGCTGATGCTCTCTTAGTGTACTCAATACAATCTCAAGATGGGTGGCATGGTCATGTCGAGTGTGAGAGTACACTAAGATGTCATCCATGAATACTACCACAAAAGAATCTAGGTATGGAAGAAACACACGATTCATCAGAGCCATGAAAAATGTTGGCATGTTCATGAGTCCAAACAGCATAACCAAGTACTTGTACAGACCATATTTTCTCTGAAAAGCTATAAGCGGTATATCTGATGGTCTCATGCACAGTTGATGATATCAGGATCTCAAGTCGATCTTAGAGAACACTCATGCTCCACGAAGTTTATAAAAAAGATCATCAATCCTCAGTAAGGGATATCAGTTCTTGACTATCAACTGGTTCAACATCCGATAATCCACACAGTGTCTGAGGGTACCGTCTTCCTTCTTTGCAAAAAGGACCAGCGAACCCCAAGGAGAAGTACTGGGTCGTATGAAACCCTTTTCCTGTAACTCCTCTAACTATCTCTTGAGCTCCTGCAAATCTGGTGTAGCCATCCTATAGGGAGGAATGGAAACCGACACTGCTCCTGGAACATACTCAATAGAGAAATCCACCAATCGATCTGAAGGTATACCTGAAAAGTCATCCGGGAAGACATCCTGAAATGATCAACCACTATAGGGTAATACGTCTGACAAGTCCCCTGATAATCTAGATATAAACTCGCAATCTGGGCTGTGGCTCTTCCTCGCCCACAATGCTCTGGTCCATCTCGACTTTCCTGAACATCCCATTCACATGTGCATAGAAACTCTCTGCCCTCCGGTGATGTGAAACTCACCCAACAACGATAGAAGTCTACAAAGGGTCAAAAGGGAACCAACTAGTCCATACCGATAATGAAATCATAGCTCGTCATCTTTAAGACATAGAGGTCCCATAGAAAGTGACACCATCATACTCAAGTGGGAACTCCTTGCATTGATGCACACATGTCATTCTAGTTCCCAACCGAGTGTCTAGTGTCATAACAATAGAAGAAGAAGAATAAACACAACTCCCAAGGCTCTCCACAACGGTCACAGATATGAAACTATGTGTAGCACCCGTATCAAAAAGTACAGAAGATAAGACAGAAGCTACTAGAATAGTACCTCTGACTGTAGAAGGTCTGGGATACTGCTCCTGCTGGGTTTGCTACACTGCATATGCTTTCCCAGTGTCGCGGCCCTACGACACAACCTGGCTACCCCGAGTTGTCCCGCCCTGCTACCTGTAAGATCCAGGTGTCTGGCTACCACGAACAAGACCACCATCTCTTCCTGTACGCCCTGACATATTCCAGTTTCTCGATAGGTAAGAAGCCACTGGTCCAACTCCTGCACGCGGAGTCTGCACAGAACCCCTATCACTAGCCACTGGTGGAAACACCCTACAAAATCACTGCAGATGGCCAATCTTGCCGCAATCTCGACACTCCACTGGGTCATGTGGAAACTATGGTCTCTTGTGCCCATCTTTACCACACTGGTATAACCTGACTTGACCACCTGAAAAAACTGCCTAGCTAGTACTTCCACCATGAGAGAAAATCATCTGTCGCTTCCTCTTTCCGGTAGAAATAGTACCAGAAACTGGTGCCAAAACGCCCTGGCCTACACCTCTAGCCTCCCGAAGGTTCCTCTCTATAATCAGTTCCTAATTCACAATAGCATGTGTTTAAGGAAAACTGAAAACACCCACCAGTTCTTGGATGTAATATCAAAGACAATGCTCAAAGAGTTTGGCCCTCAATGTCTCATCACCCACCGGAACAGGTGCCAGACGCTGAAGCTCGGTGAAACAAGCCGAATAATCCATTACCAACATAGCGCCCTGCTGTAGATTAATGAACTTTCGAGCTCTATCTTCCCTCAGCGTCTCTGGGAAGAAGAATTCATAGAAGACTATCTGAAAATCTTCCCACGCCATGTCTCTGGGATGCTCGGACTGAATGGTAACATCCCACCACCTCTTGGTGGAATTACGCATTATATAAGTCGGGTGCTTGACCCTCCTCCCTGGAGGCATCTCAGGATGCTCCAAAATAGTCTGCATAGACCCCAAAAAAGACTCCACAGCCTGTGGTCCGCCATCCCCTGAAAACGTAGGTGGATGGTGCTGTTGGAAGATACGAGTCAGCTCATCCATAGATGTGGCAACCGGCGGTGCTCCCTGAAAGTTCTTCATGAACCACATAAATCCTTCACAAAACTGCGCATCCGCTCCTGTGTCTGGTATAACAGTTGGCACTACATCTGTCTCTGCTGTAGGATCCATTGGTAGACCATGTCCCACCATCTCAAGAGTATAATCGTCACCACTCTCCTGGAAAATAACGCGTGGTCGTCTCGGCGGCATGACTCTACAAGGTCAAATGCAAACCTTAGATCAAGATTATCAAAGACTGGAAACGAAGGGACCAAAAGCGGAACAGGAGGAAGAAGGCATTCAAGAATTGCAAAACAAGACTACAAACCATGTATACTGACTACACCGTGTGTACCTGACTTCACTTCCCCTGCCTGGGTCCTTCTACACTGTTAAGCCAAACGACTCCCATTGAACAAAACTACACGGCGTGTATATAATCTACACGACATGTATGGTATAATTTTTCGACCACCCGTGTCGTTTGTGAAATGGACAACTACTCAACTTGATAATACACGATGTGTGACACCCACACACGGCGTGTACACCACCCCGTTTCCCCATCCACACGGTTAGGTGCACACGGTCTTCCACCGGTCAAGTCTACACGGCGTGTCCCACAGGCAGACATCGTGTACTATATGAGATTTTCCGACCCGTGTTATTAGTTACACGGCCGGATACACAGCTCACACTACATGGCGTGTTCTATATACACACATTGTGTACTCTAAAGGATTACACCAACCCGTGTTGTTAGTTACATGGCTGGGTCCCCAGGTCAGACTACACGACATGTTCTATAGTCTACACGACATGTATGTCTTAAGGTCTCCTCTGTCTGTGTTGTTTGTTACACGGGAAGACTACGGGTCATCACTACACGGCATGTACATCTAGTACACGGCGTGTTCGCCCCATGAATTTACCTTCCCCGTGTCCCTACCCACACGGTCAATGACACGGGAAGAGACTACACGGCGTGTACTGAGGGTACACGACATGTACTCAATTTTTTTTCTTTTCTTCCCGAAAAAAAGAACACACGACATGTGTACGAGGAACTACACAGCGTGTATTCTAGGTTTTTCAGGCAGTAAGGCTTGGATAATACTATGGAACACAGAAAATACTAAAAAACAAAACCTAAGTTCCAAATTACGATCCGTGAGGGCCCATACTCCCCGTGAATCAAAGTTTGGAATCTTATCTGTGTTATACAAAGATAAACAGTCAATGATCCACCAAATTCCGGTCAATGAGGGCCTATAATCCCCAAAAACCAATGTTTGGTATCCATTCTATCAACAGACTCACACAAAAATACCCTATCACATAGTAGGTATTTATCAAATCACCTATCACAAGAGCATGCTTTTCTAGCACAACAAATTTCACAACAACGTGAAATTTCTAATTCACCAACGTGGAATGGAACTATGCATGGCATGTGATTTCTATCATGTGCCAAAATAATGCATGAGATGGCATAACCTCATCTCAATGGGTTTCAACTAAATAGAACTCATGGATAAAATATAAACAGCACAATCACAAGTGTGTCACCCAATAGTGAAATCAAATCAATTGTAAAATTGGAAAAATCAGAAGAATTGTAAAAATACGAGGTAGACTAGATTTTCCCTATACACGGGTTCACTACGCCTGGGAACAACTTATTACCAACTACTGTTTCCGTCCTATCCCTGACTAAGGCTCCAAATAGTATGTCAAAGTAAAGAACCCCTCTAATCCCACTTTGTAAGGTCCCAGATCCGGGTGCCACTCAATGAGTGCCCCGAACCCAGTTGGTCACATGACCTCAAATGAATTTCCCCAAACGCCAGAGGCTGCTGACTAGTAGCGAGGGCCCAGGTCTGATAGTGGGGAAACTATGCCCTCATTTTTCAAATTGTAGAGCCGCGGAATTACTAAATAAAACACACAACAACAGCGTAAGCAATAAAACATACATATTTAAAATAAAAAACTATAGTAAAAGGTAACCAACCAGTTATATAGATAATGATGCAACATGCCTCAAGTTATAAAAAAATAGCCAGAATATGTTACACAACAATATAGTACAACACAATACAAAGTACATGTACAACAAAACAAAACA
Organism: Viscum album; assembly: GCA_963277665.1. Classification (NCBI taxonomy): domain Eukaryota; kingdom Viridiplantae; phylum Streptophyta; class Magnoliopsida; order Santalales; family Viscaceae; genus Viscum; species Viscum album. The sequence goes on from OY728165.1 coordinate 1,832,291,900, forward strand.
AAACAGCCGACAACATTGTGAGCCTAAGATCGGTCCCATGCTCCTCTACTCCTCAGAAACAATAATGTACCTGTATAGGGACCCTTTCCCTTATCCAAACCTGCAAAAATGTAATCTGTTTGGGCCAAATTCATGACCCAAATAGGGTGTGAGAAATAAATCCCAGTAGGCACCCACCAAAGGCCCGTGCCCAACTATGTGAAAACACGCATCAACAGTGCGCAAAAGTAAATGCAATAAACTAAGCAGTACTCAAATGTAAATAACTTTACCAGTTATATTTCCATTTTATTATTGATTTAATAAATCAATATAAGGAAACCACCATAGTGAATTTTCTATGTAAATAGTCAGTGTCCTCAGACACGCAAACCCTTACCCTCAGGTAAACAGAATCATAACCCACAGGTAATTTCCCACAAGAATAATAGATATTTCCCTTAGGCGTATGAAGTGTCACCCTTAGGCATAGAGTCTATTGCCCACAGGCACAGAAGAAGTTTCCCTCAGGCTAAAATAACCACTGCCCTCATGCTAAAGGAAATACTTCCCTCATGCTAAGTAAAGTACTAACCTCAGGATAAAAAAGTAACCGGTCCATACCCAACATATAAATGAGAAAAACATATGCAATTACTCGCAAGGAAATTCTATAATCATTAAAACAAAGGCATACCATTGGGTATCCTGGCCAAACGACTAAACAGAGGAACGCACCCCCTGGGGTGGTCCTGGATCCAAACAATGATCCCAAACAACAGTTTATTATCACATTTAATTACCTTTACAATTCTAGGTATTTAAAAAATCCAAGGCCTCAGCCACACGACACCCCAACATGGGTTCGTGGCATAATGATTCACACAATCGAACAACAGTTGGAAATTAAACACCAAGCCACCTACCTTAAAAGCCCATGATCGATATATGCGAACGACGGTCCTCGAATTGTACAAGAACGACGTAGATCTGAGATGAAAGAAAACATCATTCAAACTCAAATAACTTTCCCTCAGGAAGGAATTGGTAAGAACTATGCCAGTAGGAGGAATAACTCACCCGCGCAGTTCTAGGGAGATCGACGGTGCAGAAAACGAATTCTCGGTACTCGATCGGGGGATCTACATTGCTCTGGCCATCCCTCTTGAGTTTTTCTCCAGTTCTAACCCTTCCCTATGAATAGGGGAGGCTACTGCCCATTTTAAGAAAAAAAAACAGACTACACAGCATGTACTATTAGGTACACGACATGTAGTTTTTATTTTTTAACTGTTCCTTCGGCGGCTTCTCGCCAGCATGGCATTGTTCATCTGTCGACATGAGTACACGACGTGTGAAACCTGAGTACACGACATGTGAAACATGAGTACACGGCATGTACTGCTGCACAGCTGGCCACCGCCTTACCGTTTTCCTACCTACTGACTACACGGAATGTAAATACCCACTACACGACGTGTAGTCAGTTTTTACACCTTTGGTCACTGATAGTTCTACACACCCTATGTAATCATCCCACACGTCCAAAGTACACGGCATGAGGAAAAGTACACGATGTGTAGTCCCAAAATTTAGGATTCCCCCCATTTTCCTTATTTTCTCAAAAACACTTAAGGAAAAGTGAAAAGAAGAAATCCGTACCTCAAAAATAAGAACTGGGTTCTTACATGTAGTGATAATATATAAATTATTAAATGAAATTAGAGGTCGAAGATCTATGTTAATAGTTATATTTTCCATCCAAATGTGAATAGGAAATGTATTTAGGTATACCCTCCTAAGAACCCAATGATTTAAACAAATGAAAATTTGATGTTTTATAAAATAAAATCAAATATTACCTTGGTCCAATTAAAAAACACAAATATTTCAAATCAAACTGTGGGCTTATAAATAGTGACCAAAAAGGGATTTTATTCTCAATGATGTTCCTATTGGATGAGGAGGAATCCATGTTATTATGAATTTTGATGTAATATAAATGATTAATAATTTTAATGTTTATTTCATATGTTTATGGAAAATTATTCTACTTTATTCCCATAGACTGATTTTTTCCTTTACCCATACCCTTCTTCCCTTTTATATTTTTTCTAGAATATTCCATTAGGATATTATTTTTATCAAGGAGATAAGATTCCTAAGCCTCATAAATTTTTTTATAATTATCATAATGATGTGATTCCTCAATTTATAAGATTAAAAGTTCATATTGAGTGGCATAAAATTGTATCTAGATGTACCCACTCATGAAGGAATATCCTTAGGAGACTTCCTTCTAGCAACATTCTTTTAGATGAAATGGGTGGAAGGTTCATCATCCTTGTCTCCATATTTATTATTTTCAATGTCTTAGTGATGAGAGGTATTAACCACCACATTCCTATATGTATCCTCATTTAATATAGTATTAGGTATGTAACCACTCCTTCATAAGTAATGATCTCATTACCAATCCCAACACCATCCTTGTTAATGTCTGTCACAATTTTTTCCTTATCCATTTCTAAATTGTGTGCTAGATATATATCCATTATTTTGGAAATACTATCCTTTAAAAAATTACCACATATAAGTTATCCTCCTCTATGTTGGTATTGAAAGGATCCCAATGGTATTTAATATCAATGGAAACATTTTCACCATGATGTTGTGTCATTTCATTCTTAATTTACTTAGTGGGGCGGGGTTTTGAAAAACAAAATCATTTAAAATCATTAACCTTCTTGGGGGTATACATCAAGTTTATTCTATAGTTGAATATTATTCATCTAAATATATGGGAAAAATAATTATTTCAAAATTTCAACATCTCACCATTTCTTCTAACTATTTCATCATCCCAATTTTTTTTATCAAACTTAATTTTCATCATATAATGAAATAATTCATTCCCTCTTATCATGAAAGAATAAAATTCTTCCATAGATATTCTAAAATTTAATATATGATGTACAATAATCTTGATTTCAATGAAAAACATTGGAATCTTTTCATACTCAGTTTTATGATTATTTTTTTCACTAATGGTTGAAAGAATAAAATTTTGAATATGTATGTTATAAGGATATAATTACACTAATATCCATGAAAACTAGCTAAACAATGAATCATTCGATTCCTTTTCCATTCAAATTATAGTAAAAATAGAATAGAAATTTATTTATGTATCCTTAGATGAATATATATCATGTTAAGGAAAATTTTATTCATCCTCACCTAAAAAAATCATGGTATCAAAAGCATTGAAATGGGGATCTTATTCTAGAATGTGGAAGAATTAAGAATGATAGAAAAAGATCAAGATCCTAAATTTTTCCATTTCAAATATTGTGATGGAAAATAATATAGGATAAAAAGAAACAAATCAATATGATATTCCAATCTAAGAATACCTAGATTTAATAAATTCCATGTAAAATGTCACCAATATTAATTTGGTTTTACCCACATGGAAAAGAGATACTTTAGACAATGGAGTGCTTATAAGAACAAATTTTATTAGAAAATGAATTATTGACCCAAGACTAACATTGTGGAATTTGGAGTTTTAATCCCTCTATATATAGAGTGATGTGTGGTCCAAATGACTCATTACACCCTATCAATTTATCTCCCTCACAATAAATGAGCCCAAAAAAATGACTAGGATTGGTGTTCCCGAATACAAGAGTATCACATCCAATATTTCCATGGGGGTAGGGATTTTTTGAATGATTGTTGTGGGGGTTGTTGTCAACATTAAATGTAAAATGGGTTTATAAATTTTATGGATATATATTTTGAGAATGATAATTTAGAGATAATGGATTAGATTTCCTAAGTCACAAAATTTGTCTTATCATTATATCAATAGGTCCTTTGATAAATATCTGTTCATTTTTTATAAACATACATGATCAAATTTCATGGGGTTTGGGAATATAATGTCAGGAATAAAACATAGACTATAATAATTAGGTGATTGAATCCCTTTTGGCTAGTGAATCACAAACATAATTTTGAGTTTGAATGAGAAATAAAAGAAAGGTAGTTATAACCAAATATTAACTTGGGGGACCGTCAAGAAACTATCATATTTATCAACTGTATATACTGAAGACCCACCTAGTCACCTTAAAATCTTCTCCTAAATCATATAGAATATTCTGGTACCTATAATTTTAAATATTTAATCGATAAAATTAATAATGTAAAACATTGTAGTTCTTTTTTCATAAATAAATATTCCAACTACATTTTATTTGTATAGTAATTGTGAGTTTTTAACACATTTTATATTATTTTAAATGATATTATTGGAAATATTAACATATATACACTGAATTTTATGAAATCATGTTCCATGAAAATCATTAAAGTAATGTTTTATTCATTTTTCGTGAGTGGTATGGAAATATTGTTCCATTTGAATAACATTAAGCACCAAAGAAATTTTTTTATTGTATTTTTTGAATATGGATGTGATAAAATGAATTCTGGAAATAATTTATTTGTTAATGACACAATAGGTTCTCTTGATGGGACACATTGTTTTTCTTATAAATATTGTGAATCATAAAAATTATTGATATATCATAATAAACATATTTGATGAAACTATTTAAAAACTGATGAACATATATCTTATTGATGATATATCAAATCATATTTATGCAGTTAGATTAAGATATATTACACTAACCTCTGAAATTGATAATATAGTCCTCCATAAATATTAATGGATGTGATTCTCATGGTTTCTCATATTCTAAAAGATATGACTGTTATGTGCAAACAATGTAACATTCAACGTATAGGGAGATATTCAATGATTTTATGTCAAAAAATGTTGGGTTAATTGATTTGAAAACCACACTATTCATTTATTTCATTCCATTTTATATCATAGTGTCTTTTAAGTGACATTTTAGTCAATCTCATGCACTATATGTTTGTGCTGATGGTGTATTATTCAATTAATTAGCTATAAAACTATGTTGTGATACTAGTTGACTCATTTTTTTAGATAATGATACTAGGATATAATGTTTAATTCATTTATAAGATATTATGGTTGAATATTCTACATGAAAATTATGTTCATGGGTGAATTAATAAGTGGATTAATGTGATATCCCTAGTGGTTTTATATAATATCAATTATATAATTGTAGTATACCACTACCTTTAGTTTCTCCTTAAATAACCCTCACAATAATTCATTAAAAATTATAACCATTCATAGAGTCTTTATGACTATGTATTTATATATTATTATGTATGAAAATTATTAATAAATTGATTTATTTATAATAATTTATTATTTTTTGTTTTATGTTTCTTCCATTAGAACACCTTGGGTGACACATGTTCATCTATTAGAAGACACAATGTTTCATATTCCACTTTATACATTATGTATTATTATAACATAATCATCTATGATACTATTTTGTGTTCCTTTATCGATTAAAATTATGATATCTTATAGTCTATCAGATAGTGAAGAGCAATATTCTCTAGCTATGGATTTTGAAATTTGGTGCTATTTTAATTTTGTGAATGTTTATGATCTATGTCATTCGGAGAGAGAGATTATTTTAATTTCAAATTTTAATGTAACCTTATTGGTGAACAATACATATGTATAATAACCATAAATATTTTTGGATGACTTATTTCATCAATATGATATATTGAAAGAAATTAAGGATGATGAACTATCATAGTTTGTTTAAATATTTTGTCCATATACTTTGTATTCTATTGTGATTTCACTAGAATATTTTATTATTTCACATACATTACCTATTATTAATCAATTAGATGACCAATGGTTTTAACACATGAGATTAAATTATAGGAGGTATATTTTTCTTTTTAAATAAATAAATGTATAATTTATATAGCTTTGTTAATGAATGTGATTGAAAATATTTTTTTTAAAAATTTTATGAATTAATTTAATCATATTATTTTTATTTTTTAATTAATAATTTCAAAATTATCATAGGATTATTTATTGATATCTTTCAGAAATAATGGGTTTTCGGTGAATATTGAAAAATTTTCATTTTACAAAAAAACTATCAGTTTTTGACATTATAATGATATATGTATAACCATAATGATTTTGAAATTTTTTTCAATAAAAATATAAATTTCAAATATTAATATAATTCATTTAAAAATATAATGTTTATGTAAGAAATATACACTTAATATTTTCGAAATCTATGTTATGTTTTTGTTCAAATAAAAATAGTTTTAATTTATTCTATTTTAACAAATAATCTAGATGGAAAATATATTTTCTGACATTTTTCAAAATAAAAATACTAAATATTTTATTTAACACAATTAAATAAATCATAATGGAATCAAAAGTTTACTTGATTTTGTTTTAAAATCATTTTTATGCTTAAAGAAGATTTTTTTAAAATGGTTTTTTTTTTCTATTTGAAAAATTATATAAAAATTAATGTAGGAAAAATATAGGTTTAGAATAATTTAAAATTTATCCCATATTTTTAATTATAATAACTAATGTTATAGAATAATATCAACATATTTTTTCCATAATGAATAGTAGTTATGGGAAATATTAATTTGATCAGTTAAGGGTAAAATGGGATAAACCTGTTAAAATTTAAGGGATAAGGAATCAAGATAAAAAATTTATAAATAGTAATTTAATGTTTTTATTAATACCATAACCTTATCATATATTTTGGTATTAAAATTTCCATCCACTTCTAAAATATTTTTTTATATTATTTAAATCTTTATGAAATTCATATCGTGTCCCTCCTCTCACTAATAAAAGGGAAGATATTCTCCTCTATTATTTAAAGCCACTGATCACTCAATAATATCCAAACACTATCCAAAAACTATCCTATATTACCTCCCATAGTTAACGAGTATCTATTTTTATCCTAATTCCATCCAATAAGAGCATAAGGTGTAAGAAAAAAAGTGTTCTCTCATAGAAGTAGTCATCTTTATAGATTTCATATATGATTATTTCTTATTTTACATCATATAAATATGTTTTAACCTTATAAAACAATTAATATCATATCATCAATATACTAATTTGTTATTATGATTATGGGAAAACCAATTTCCACCTCGTTTCCTTTATATGGAAATGGAAAACATCGCTAGTGTGTACATATGAGCTATCGTCTCCATATAGAGGTGAAATCCATTTTTCCTCACTTTATTACATGGATGGTTATTAATATATAATTCGTGAATATATGCCATTTTTATGATTATGCAAATTTATGATATCATTTCTCTTCTTACACTTCCACCCCCTAAAAAATTATAACGTCGCTCGTGTATATGTGGGGACTACCACCTCCATGAAGCTAAGTGAGTACTTTTTCTTATTCAAATTTCATGAGTTATTCTAATTAAGTGTATTATTAATTTATATTATATTAATATCATTAATATAATTTTTTATATAATTTATCCATGAGAATAATGCCATGAATGAAAATAATAAACCTAATTTTTAATAGAAAATGAAATATATAACACTCAAAAAGGATGATTTTAATAATGATTTTGTAATGAAATGGAGAAGAAATGTTTTATGTGTTCCATATATTATATTATAATTTTTTACATATTTTTGGAATATAATTATAAAAAATATAAATTTGTTATATATGTGGTAAAATTCACTTAGAATGCAAGTTAGGCCTTAGGTAGTGGTTTATTTCTCAATATCATCCTTATTCCATATTGTTTTTGGTAATATTTCCATTGGAGGAATTATATGATATTTTTATCATATACATAATCCATATTCTTCACCTTTCGTAATTTATATAATTTTCAAATATTATTTTAATTTCTTATTAATTTTTCACTCATGAACACCGAAATATTGTTTTTAAAGAAAATTATGTTTTTAATGATCTATTAGTAATTCATTCCTTTATATCCATATTTTTATTAAAACAATTATCAATTTTTTTTAATATTCCCCAATGATATTTCAATTTAATTTTTACAATTTTGGAATATCTTTTTTTTTTAAATTTACTATTTTTTTCATTTTCTAAATGAGGTGTTGTTTCTAAATATGTGAACCAAATAATTTCTCTAGTATATACCACACAAAAAACATTTCTTCTATCAAGATAATTATTTTCATTGAAGCATTATAAAATTGTTTCTATTTCCTATTAAAAAAATGATTAAACTATTTATTTGGAAATCATTAGATTATAATATATGTTATTTCAAATTGAAAAGGGTAATTTCCTCAAGATAAATTCCATTGAACATTTTTATGTATTTTCATCCATAACTATATATTTTGATGAAACATATTATTTATTGGGGATAATATATATTGATACCATCTTTCATATTTCTCTAGGTAGATTATGATCTTGTTTTTAAATTTACTTTCTAGGTATAATATTAATATTATATATATAAATATATTTTCAACATGAATTCATATATTGATTATGTATAGAATTATAAATCATTTCATTAATTTGATTAAACCGGTGGACATAGTATATGATAGGTGGGGACCATTATAGAACCTCAATGAATCGGTAAGTCCCATTAAAAAAAATTCTAGGTCTTTTACATATGTATTTCTATTTTACGAATGATGTCTCGACACAAGGAATTAACAGTAAGATTATGATGTCAAAAATTATGCATTCTATACATATTAAAATAGTTTTTATTACATATGTTGTTATTTATATTTTTATATCATCTGTGAACTTATCGAAATTTTCTGATATTAATTTTATGTAATATATTATTACAATCTATCTCTGTCTAATTATTCATGATTTATTTATCCTATGATATATATTTTTTTCACACATTATCCTACTAAGCATCTAAGGTCACCGGTTATTTTATTTTATTTTCCCTATATTTACAATAAGGGTTTTTAAATGATTTCAAGGATACACTAAAATAATTATAACATTATTACTAGAATAATATATTGTGTTTCATGTTTTAAAATGTAATGCGAGAATCATGTCTGTATCTAATCACCTAAGACTGGTAAAATTTGTGATCCTTCAGGATGTGATCCCTTGTATCTTATGTTAATATAATATGATAACTATATTCTCTAGGTTACTTGAGTCAGGGTTATACATTTTTTATCAATGGAAGTGTATTATAAACCCCCATAACTAGATTTAGGAAAATAAACATTAGATTATATAACCCATTAACAGTCTCTGGGAATAAGTCTTAATATAGGATATTATAAAAATGTTTTGGTAAAGTAGATATTGTGTGGTTTCAAAGTACATCCATCTATAGAAACTAGGAGTTTGATGTGGTGGTAGAACAGATGGACCTAGGTGTAAAAAATCTAAAATTTATTTATTGGGTAATAACCCTATCTTCACTGGTGAATTATGAGTGGCACAAAGTCTTCACACATTTATGGACACACACTAGGGATATTATTTTGTTGATTCTCATGGTATTTATGAAATATTATGAAATATTTGATAATATTTTTTTATATATTGATTTTCCAAAACATACTATGTTTAAAATTTTGTGGTTATCTATGAATAAATTTTTAATATAAGTTAAGTTATATTAAAGATAATGAATTATATACTATAATTTGTAATTCATAATGTTATGAACTAATTTAGCATATTTTATTGTTTAGAAGTGGAACATAGTGGAGAGAATGGTAAATTGGATCATTGTACATAATCTATAGAGGTATTTCCCTCCAAGTAATGATAATGAAATGGTGAAATAGATAGAGATAAGGATGGATCTAAATAAATAATAACTATATTCGGGTAACATACTGAGGTTAGTTTTAATTTATGTTCATGTATAGAGTGTCTTACTGAACCCTAATGTTGTGAAACCATATTGGATAATTTTACACTTCAGTAACCTCTATCATTCAGTTGGGATACTAATCCATTAGTCGATAGGAACTAGTGAAAGTCCCAAGAGAAGAAATATATTCCATTGGGATATACTTAGGGAGAGAAATATAACATAGATGTTAATCATCTTAATAGAGACACATATCAATGTTGTTCATTAATATTAAACGGTAACATGTCAAAAGAAATAAATATAATTTCATGGAATACATTTAAGTATATATTTGTTGTAAAATAAACTCCTCATGAGAAATAAGCTAAAATGGATGGGAATTTCAATATTCTAAGACAAATGTAATGGTAGAATTTTGTTGAATATGAAGGTAAATTTATATGATTTTTAACTTATGCTACAAATTTTAAACATAATCAGAAGGGTAAGATTAATTTTTTCTTTGATGGGGAAAAACCTATCCATCAAAAGGCATTAGACTTTTAGAAAATTTCCTTATATGTGGATTTAGAAAAAAGTGACATCAAGAATTAGAAAAAAAGTCATCAAGTCTTATGCTTTCAATAGAAGATAATATAATGAAATGTTAGTTGAGGACTTTTGTAATATAAACAAAGGAAAATGGAAGAAAGGAGTAGTGTAATTTCAAACTTTCAAAAATTATTTATTGAAATTACATGGAACATGCATGAAGTGAAATTCTATTTATATCAAGTGTTTTGAGAAATTCCATTGGGTTCATGATTTCAAAAAGGGGAATGAAGCTTTCAATGTTTAATGAATTAATTCAAAGGTTATAGGGAACTATGTGATTTAATTCCACATGTATAAAGGGAATTTCACTTTGAAATAGATAATATAGAAAATCTAAACTTATATAATCAATATAGTTGAGGATGATGTTCTTAAAGATTTTATTGAAGGTAATTTTATAATAGAATAAATATTATCTAATTATTTATTTGATTATGGAATCTCATACACTTTTATATCATCAATATTTTATAATAAAATTAGACATTTCCCTATCAACATTATAAGGGAGTTGTAAAAAAAATTTCTAGTTAAAATATATCTACAACAATGTAATGGCTCGGACCACTCTGAACCATTGATTTTACAAAATCCAGTGTTTGAGGTGTTTTTTGGGTAATGGTAACTCATTTTGGTTATTTTCCAAAATTACATTTTTCCAATGGTAGGTCATCTCAATGGTGAGTCATAAATGGTATCTCACTAAACGGTGACTGACATCGATAGGTCGCTATCTTGGACTCACGATGGTGACTCATCGAATGTTGAGTTACCCAAAAGTGCCTCACCCAGCGGCTACTTGCGATAGTGACTCGTGAAACAGTTATTCACCCAACGGTGCCTCACCTAGTGGTGACTCACGATGGTGACTCATTCAACGGTAAGACACCCAATGGTGCCTCACCCAACATTGACTAATGAATATGCCTCATCTAATGGTGTGTCATCCAACGGTGGCTCACCCAGTGTAGATTAGCAACGATGACTTTTCCAACAGTGAGTCACCTAAAGGTTCCTTAGACAAAGGTGCCTCACCCATAGGTGCCTCACCCAATGGTGAGTCAATTCTCACAGTTTATAAAAATTCAAGTTTTTCCACATTCAACCCTTTAATCTTTTATTTTATGAAAATTGGGGTAAATGTCACATTTAAGTGATTTTGAAACTGTTTAAAGTTCCATAAATCATAACTTTGACTTTTCTAAAATACCAAGTCCTTAAATGGGAAAGTCCCATGGTCTTGGTCAAGATCCACCATTAAAAGATTTTAAAAAAGTTTCTTTCATTGATATAGGATCTATCATTTCTAAATCCAAGACCCTTTATTCCTTATATGTTTCCCTTTACCCAATCTACTAAGAGTCCCCATGACCTTTCTTCTCTAAGCGATCGTGCATTGTGGTGTGGCCTTTGGATCATGTGTCCCTTGAGTATTTTTCGTACTTCATGTGCACCCCCCTATTTTGGGTGCAAGGAGGATATGTTGATCTTCTATTATTTGAGGTAGGGATCCCTTTGTCTCTATTAATTTTTTATCATGTGGGGTGGTTGTACTCTTATCTCTTTTTAAATATGGTTGAATCCAAATTTAATGAAGATAATCGAACCTATTAAAAAGTTAATCAGACCTATTATGATACAATAAATGTGGGTCTGGGAAGATGATGATGATTATCATATTGTTTTATTTGTTATTTTGATCCATGTTATGAATTGTATGGGATTTATGCCTACTAAAAATAATGACCATTGGTGGTCTTTTTTCCACCTATGATGGCTTGTGAATGCCTGTTGATGTTCCTCTGTTAAATGTTTGTAAATATGGAAACCTAATTGACCATGTATAATCAGTTAAATAAATTTATTCCTCAAGGTCAAAATTTTTCATTGATAACCCCTGAATTATCAGAGTGGAATTAAGAAATGAGTGTTTCCAAAATTTGAATACCCCTATCTTTTTTTGGTGTGGTTGTGTGATGTGTGTTGTTTTTTTCTACATTGTTCCTTGTGTGGGTTGTGTGCTATTATGGTTGGGAGAACAATTGTGTGTTGGGGTGGTTCAGGTGGTGTAATGGAATTTCAGGTTGAGAATTATTTTTTTGTGGAATGTATGAATGGTGTTGTGCAGTGGAACTCCAACTGGGTTGTGTTTTGTTTGTATTTCTATGTGTGGTGTGTTTATGCGGTGGGGCTATTGAGTGTTGCGAGGATATGTGTTTATGGGTGTCGATGTTATATGGTGGTTTTTATATTTTGGAAGATGTTTTGGGAATAATTACATTTAAGAATGATGATGAAAGTGGTTGGCATGGGTTCTAAGTGGGGAGGAAGTGTGAAGTGAGTCTTTTATCATAGTTTTTCTTCGTTTGTTTGTCTTGGTTGTGTTTCTAGTTTTGTATTTTTGTTGGTAGTTTCCTGGTTAGGGATGTAAAAACAAAAATAAAGGCTTAATAAAGTTTAATTAAATGGGTGTTAAGTGAATGAGGTTCTGAAGAGAGTTTCTTTAATCAACAATTTATGCGACTATTGCTGGTGTTAATACATGCATTTAGAGGTGGAGGAAAAGGAGGTATTGTGGGATGTTTTTTTGAGAACCCAAAGGTTGGGATGATTTCGTGGTATCTATATGTATTACTTGTATGTTATCTTGTGATTTCTATACACACCCCACCCTAGTTGAGCATAATGTTCCAAATACCCCCATCATCCAAGGGGAGGGTGTCTTTACCAGTATCTTAGTGGGAGGATGAATTTCTGGTTAATTACTCTTCCCTGATCCCTATTCTAGGAAATGGTAGCCCAAGACACTTCAGGAAGGTCGTGTTGTGGTTGTAAGGTCCGAGTGTCTGTGGGCAAGGTGTTCTTTCCCAAGTGTCTTCAGGATGAGGCTGTGATTCATGAGGCCCAACTGTTTATCATCAGTATGTGATGTGGTTATGCCCTATGTGTTTTTGGGTGGGATGTGGTGAGATTTTTTTACCAGGTTGCAGGACTTGCTCTGAGGCCCAGGTGTGTGCGGGCAGGTTGTGATGTATGGATTGTGGAAGAGTGTAGAAGCATCATGACATTCACTATTTGGGTATGAGTAGTTAACTAGTGGGAAGTGGTGTAGGGTTTCCAAATATTGATGTGATAATTATATTACATTACTTTAATTGAGCTACTTAGGTAGTGTTCCTTGGTGATGCAGGGGTGGCTAGTATACCTTGTTAGGTGCTGTTGGTTTTTGATGTTTTCTAATAGGGGTATCAGTAATCATTTTCAACATGTGCATGAGAGACTTTGGATTTTACTATTGAGTATACCTGTATACTCACCCAACATATATAAGACTATTTTCAGGTTTCTAGGAGTATTACATAGACCATATAAGACCTTATTAGCTTGGAATTTGGGAAAGTTTTTGTGTCACTTCTTAGCCTTGATTTTGGAGTTTTTATTAATTTTTTAGAAATTTAATTTTAAACATGCATGTGGGATGGATTTTTGATTTTTTTATATATATTACACTACTAGAGAAATGGGATTTGAAGCCCCCTGACATGGGCGACCACCTTTGGCAGTCACTGTGATTTAAAAAAAAGCTTCGACACCCCCCTCCCCTTGAGAAACTCCCCGGCATCCCCCCCCCCCCCCGATCACCGCCTCCAGTCCCCCGTCACCCTCCACCCTCGCCACCCCCCACCCCTTGCCGCCCGTCCCCTCACTGCCCTCTGCCCTCTACCCTCCACCCCCTCCGGCCTCCGCCCCCTTCGCACTCCGGATTTTTCCCTCCACCCCCACTGGCCTCCTCCACCTTTTCCCTCTAGACTCTGCCCTCTGCCCTCCACCCCTTGCTTCCCATCCCCCATCCCCTCGCCACCCTCCACTCCAGATCTCCACCATCCCTCATCCACTCCCTCACCATCCCATCTCATGCATCACTGCCGCCGCCCGGTCCCCTCCCTCCTCGCACGACTGCTGCTCATACCCTCACCGCTGCCACCCGTCCACTCCGGCTCCCTGTTTTCCTCTGTCCCCTCCCTCTCCGTCCCACCCTCACTGTACCATCGCCACCTCACTGCCTCCTCTCCTTTAGCTCACCGCCGCCACCACCGCCCGTCCCCTCCCTCACCGCACTGTCTCTGGCTCCTGCTCCCCACCACTACCTCTCCTTTCCCCCACAGCACTGCCTTCAGCTCCCCTCCCTTCCAGGTTTGTAGCACAATCAGGTATAACATGCGCTTTCACTTACATTCCATTATCTACTCTCTTGTTTATTATTCAGATATATAATTTGATTATTTTATCAATGGTACGCAAGCAATTGGTACCTATTTATTTTAAATATATTTGATATGAAAAATACATGTAATAAGTCTTGTGTAAATGTATGCTATACAGATATTATTATAGATAAGAGTTGGATTGATCTTCCAAATAGAATGTCTAGAGAATATTTCAATGTCATTATGCAATTTATTGACTTCACCAGAGGATTTTAAAGTGACTATATTAGTTTTCCATGTAGAAAATGTGCTAACAGATATAAATTAAAACGAGATACTGTGAGGGAGCACCAATTCTTTAACAGATTTCTGAAAAATTATGAGAGTTGGACTCGTCATGGAGAAGAATATGTTCATTTTCAAAATAAGTTTACAATTCATATGGATGTTGATACAAGGATGAATGATACAATGCATGAAATGATTACTGAAATGGTATGTGGGTTAGATCCTGAAGGTATTGAAATCCAGAATCTTGAGATAGGTGAGATAAATCTTCTCTCTGGTATAGATCATGATTCAAGGAGGTTTTATGAAACAATTGATGATGCAAAAACAGAATTATATCCTAGATGTAATTCTTACAATAAATTGTCATTTATCATGGAATTTTTTCATTTTAAGACTTTGAATCAGTGGTCAGACACATCATTTGACATGATGTTAGTGTTATTGAAAAAGGTTCTTCCTGTCAATGCTATTCCCATGTTGTATTACCATGCTCGTAAGTTTACAGAGAACTTAGGTTTTACATATGAGACTATAGATGCATGTGCAAAAAACTATATGTTGTTTAGAAAGGAAACTGCCCATTTGGATATTTCTACGGTTTGTTGCACTTCCAGGTGGAATGAGAACAAGGGAAATCAGACTCATCAAAGTCAGATACCGATACATGGGAAAACTATTGCCATAAAGAAAATGAGTTACTTTCCCCTTAAACCGAAGTTGAAAAGATTTTTTATGTCATCAAAAGTTTCTAATTTAATGAGATAGAACACATAAAGAATTCATGAAAGTGATATGTTAACCCACCAGGAAGACTCTCATACATGGAAGGATTTTGATAATAGACATCCCGAATTTTCTAAATATGTTCTTAATGTCCTATTGGGGTTGGTAGCAAATGGTTTCAATCCATTCAAGTATATGGTTGGTACAAATCATAGAACATGGCCCGTGGTGTTGGTTTAATATAATATTCCTCTATGACTTTGTATGAAGCAACAATTTATATTACTTTCCACTCTAATTGATGGACCTAGATGTTCGGTGGATAATATTGATGTTTACCTTCATCCATTGACTGATGATTTAAATGAATTTTGGGGTGATGGTGTGATGACTTATGATTGTGAAATGAATGAAATGTTCAAACTGCAGGATTCTTTATTGTGGAAAATCAATGACTTCCCAGCTTATGTAAATTTATCAGGCTGGAGTATGAAAGGGGAATTTGAATTCCCATGTTGCAATAAAAGTAAAAAATATGTATGTCTTAAACATTCCAAAAAATGGGAATACATGGGTCACATACATTTTCTCCCTCCTCAGCATAGGTTCAGAAAGGACATAGTGGAATTTGATGGTTCTAGAGAGTTCAACCCAGCACCAAAGATCATGACATGAGTCGAAATGTTATCACAAATTGAGGAAGAAAACATTCACACGGTATATGAAATTCAGGTTTTGGTGGATCATCCATTACGTAATATTCGTGCTGTGGTAGGCAGCACAATCACAATTAGAAAAAGAAAAGTATTTTTTATAGTCTTCCCTATTGGAAAACTTACATGTTATGGCATAATTTAGATTTCATGCACATTGAAAAAAATGTTTATGATAACATATTGTGGACCACTTTAGGTGTTAGTGGAAAATAAAAGGACCATGTTAATGTACGTCATGATTTGGAAGAAATGGGTTTAAGGAAACAATTGCATTTACAGTTAGCTAAGGGAAACAAGGCATATAAGCCTGCTGCCCAGTATACGATGACTACAAAGGAGAAAGATACCTTTCTTTCCATTTTGAAGATGCTTAAGGTCCCTGATGGTTACTATTTTGATATTTCAATGTGTGTGAATCTGGAGAGCATGACATTTTAAGGGTTGAAAAGTCATGAAAATCACACAATACTTCAACAGTTGATTCCAATCGCAATTTGTGATTGTTTATCCCCCAATGTTGTTCAGTCGTTGATTGAGATGAGTAATTTTTTTAGATAGATTTGTTTAAGAAATCAACGAATGGGTGATTTAAAAATATTACAAAAACAAATGTTATTGTTGGTGTATCTTTCCATTGAGGTATTATTAATTTGTTTCATGTGCTACTTGAATTTTTATTAATTCAAACTGAAATTTGGCTACACATTGATTGGTTTTGTACAGAATTTTTATATCTATTTTGTTAAATTTCTAATTTTTTAAAATCCATTCACAACTAATTATTCAATCACTTTTTGATTGATTAACAACTGTACAAGTTTTATTTTTTTTTAAAACAATCCAATTTATCTTTTGGACACTTTGGATAGTCCCCTTAATAATTTTTTCTATGACTGCATGCATGTCAGGGGAAGAGGCAACAGATCCACATCATCCATCTGAGCCATCTACGTCACTGGGTCGAGGTATGTTTGAATGTCATTTTTTTTATTTTTTATGCAATTAATAAACATATATATATATATATATATAACATCTGTCAAATTATATATAATATTTTTTTTAATAGGATCAGAGTCAACTGCTTCTTCCTCTCGCAAGAGAGGCCCTAGTTGTGGCATTTTATCCTGGAATTCCGACACAACGTTTGATGATTCCTTTGATGAGCTATTTCATCCTATGGGATTGAACACCCCTACATTTATTCATTAGATGGGTCATATCATACGTGACCCATATCGATTTCCATTGACCATAGGTGACTGAGATTCTATCCCTCAGGACACATTAGATCATCTTTCGAGGGAGGGTTAGGTTAGAAGAACATTTTACTTTCTTCCCTATGTATAAACAATACTAACATATGTTATTTTTTTCATTAATAGAAAAATTTGAAAGTATGACCTGATGAGTTTCAGCCTGTGTGTATGAGAAAATGTCATAATATGTGGAAATATTATAAAGGCAAAGTCAAGAGGGACCACTAGGTACCAAATTTGGGTGCCCCTACATTCTAGAAAAAGTCCCGAGAGGTGTCCTCCCAAATCAGTGGCGTGAATGAGATTCATATTGGTCTACTGAGGGTGTTTCGGTTTTCATATTTATTTTGGTATATATATTTCAAGAATGTGTGATTTTTTTGAAATTTGAATTAATTGAATGTAGGAGGTGTCATCACACCATTCTGAGAATCGAGAGTTGCAGGGACCACCTCAGAGGCTCGGGTTTGTCACATGTCTCAGATCCAACATGAGGTATTTATTATTCATTATTTAATTTATTAATTAACATGGTTTTGTGTTTATATTCTATTCATATACAGTTACGAGAGCAAGGTGCACATACTGATAAAATGTCGGTGTGGATGAGGACTCATGATTGAAATGATCCAGAGGTTGTAGCAATGATAGTAAGTGCTTGTACTCATTAATAATACTTAAATAAATCTGTATATTAACTTATATATATATATATGTATATGTATTTAAATATTTCACAGGCTCAATTTGAAGCTGAGTTAGAACAGCTGCCAGAGGACCAGTGACAGCTTCCCATGTGAAGGGATGAGATCTTCCATCACATTATTGGTCGAGACGAGCATGGATATAGTTTGAACTATGGAACAAGGATTCCTCATTCTGTGGTATCATTCACTGTGGTTGTCGACATGCTATTGCTCAGATGACACATCAGTTTTTAGATTTTGAGGCACGATTGTGCGCTTCTAGGGAGGTAAATGCGCAATTGACCGTTGAGGTTAGAGCACTACGAGAATATGTGCTTCTAGGTGATGGTGCAGGGGATCATACGACGTAGGTTTATATTGTATTTACTTATTTAATTTCAATTATTTTTGTTATGAAAATATTCATAATTTTTATTTGTTGTAGGCCCCTGGCCCACTGAATGGAGGTATCAGTCATGACCACGCATGACACATCATATTCATGAGGTGTGTTTCTTTTTATTATTGGTGGGGTTATTATTGATGTTTAGGTTGGGTTCCTAGTGATATTTTTTGATATTTGGGGGTATCATGTGTGTTTTGGCCTTATGTAGTGTTTGTGTGCACGAATTGGGGAGTAACCATGTAATTGATTAATGATTTGGATATTTTTAGTTCATTTTATTCTTTAATGTTTTCAATTGCATGTTCTGTGAATAGTTATGAAAAAACCATGTGATTCCGAATAGAAACCATGGAACTTGTTTTTGGTGACTGAGCTCAGGTTCACTATTTGTAGGCCCCTGACCCACCCGAGACAACCCCCCCCCCCCCCCACACCCCGGACTACCCCCCACTCGGACAACCTCCCCCACACCCCGGAAAACCCCCGGAAAACCCCCCTTGCCACTGGATAGACCCCCCGCCACCAGACAACCCCCCACCCCCGGACAGCCCCCCCACACCCCCGAATTCGTTAGGACAATTGGCCATTATTTCATTATGGAAATTGTTCATTAGGCTGTTATGCCCTTAGGGAAATTGGCTAGTTGGCCACTTGTCTAATTGGATGTAGGATAAATGGCCATTAGGCCATTGTGCCATTATTTCAATTATACAACAAGACAATAGGACATTATTCCAATTGTTTTTTAGGTCACAATGCCATTAGGGAATTAGGTGAATTGGTAAATGGGACAATTTGACATCGGGTCATTAGGAAAATTGACCTTTAGGCCATTAGGATAATTGATCATTATGCCATTAGGCCAATTTTCCAATAGGCCAATTAGTCATTATGCCCCCCACCGGACAACACCCCCACCCCAGACAACCCCCCACTCCCGGACAGTGCCCCCACCCCGGATAGCCCCCCACCACCAGACAATCCCCCCCCACGCACGCATTTCAAGCATGGCAAACACCTAAAAAATGCATATTCAGTCGTGCTGCACAAACAACACTGCCAAATGATGTACCGTCTCTTTGTACACCTAAAGAATAATAATTATGGTGTTTTCCTATGTTTTAAAGTCATTTCGATGTCGTTTAGTATGTATTTGACCTTCAAATACATGTTTTGGCCATTTACGACACGTGGCGTGTGCTGTCAGTCACCACGGTCACACGACACCTCTGATTGACGTTCCGTCTACCCAACCATTTTAAAATTCATCCACCCTTTGTTGTCATTCTATTTCATGGCATTCTGAGGTTGTTCGGCCGGTTTTGATCACCCCACGCATGCTTCAAACGCCTCAAAACGACGTGTAACGGTATAATTTAGAGAAAACGTGCTCAGAATGACTTGTAATCACACTAAAACAATAGGAATACTATTCGCAACAAGTAGGAGGAGACTTCATGTCAATCAGATGTGTGGTGCGTGTGGTACGAACGAATATGTTGTTTTGAACAGTTCAACGAGCTCTAAAAGGGCACGTTGGGAGGTCAAAACTAGCTAAATTACCTCAGAATGTCATGAAATCATACGAAAACAACCATGGTGTGAATTTTGAAATGTTCAGGCAGACGGTAGATCAATCGGAGGTGTCATTTGACTGCGGTGACTGAAAATGCATTTTTGGAGTCATAAAACACCAAAACGACGTGTAACGGTAAAATTCAGAGAAAACATACTTATAATTTTTGGAAATCACACTAAAACAATATAAATATTTTTAGTGACATGTAGGAGGAGACGAAACATCAATCGGACATGCGGTGTGCCAGGTACGACCACATATGTTGTTTTTAACAGTTTGGCACACACTAAAAGGGTGCGTTGGGTGGTCAAAACCATCCGAATGACCTCAGAATGTCATAAAATCATAAAAAACAATCTTGGAGTGCATTGTGAAATGGTATGGTAGACGGTACATCAATCAGAGGTGTTGTTTGACCACAGTGATCAGAAACACTTTTTCGGAGTCATAAAACACCAAAACGACATGTAACGGTCAAATTCAGAGAAAAAATCCTCATAATGACTTGAAATCAAAATAAAACAATATAAATGTTATTCATGAAATTTAATAGGAGATGACACATCAATCGGACGCGTGGTGAGCGCGGTACGACCGAATATGTTATTTTTAACAGTTTGGCGCGCTCTAAAAGGGTGTGTTGGGTGGTCATAACCTGCCAAACAACCTCATAATGTCATGAAATCATACATAAACAACCATAGTGTGAATTGTATAATGTTCGGGCATACGGTACATCAATTGGAGGTTTCTTTTGACCGCGATGACAGGAAACACATTTCCTGAGTCACAAAACACCAAAATGATGTGTAACTGTCAAATTCAAAGAAAACGTACTCATACTGGATTGAAATCACACGAAAAAAATATAAATATTATTTGAGACTTGTAGGAAGAGACGACACATCAATCAGATGTGCGGTGTGCGCGGTACGACCGAATATGTTGCTTTTAACAGTTTGGCGCGCTCTAAAAGGGTGCGTTGGGTGGTCAAAACTAGCCGAACAA
Source organism: Viscum album (assembly GCA_963277665.1). Taxonomy (NCBI): domain Eukaryota; kingdom Viridiplantae; phylum Streptophyta; class Magnoliopsida; order Santalales; family Viscaceae; genus Viscum; species Viscum album. The sequence continues at coordinate 1,832,313,174 of OY728165.1, forward strand.
CCTTAGAATGTCATGAAATCATACGACAACAACCGTGGTGTGAATTGTGAAATGGTTGGGTAGAAAATATGTCAATTGGAGGCATCGTTTGACGACGATGACCATAAATGAATTTCCTGAGTCATAAAACACCAAAACGACATGTAACAGTCTAATTCAGAGAAAACATCCTCATAATGACTTGAAATCACATGAAAACAATATACATATTATTCATGACATGTAGGAGGAGACAACAAGTCAATCAGATGTGCCGTGTGTGCGGTACAACTGAATATGTTGTTTTTAACAGTTTGGTGTGCTTTAAAAGGCTGCTAGGGTGGTCAAAACCATCCGAATGCCCTTGGAATGTCATGAAATAATACAAAAAAAACCATGGTGTGAATTGTGAAATGGTCAGGAAGATGGTACGTCAATCGGAGGTGTCATTTGACCGCGGTGAATAGAAACATATTTCTAGAGTCATAAAACACTAAAACGACATGTAATGGTCAAATTCAAAGAAAACATCCTCAGAATGACTTGAAATCGCAAGAAAACAATATAAATATTATTTGTGACATATAGGAGGTGACAGAACGTTAATCGGACGTGCGGTGTGCGTGGTACGACTGAATAAGTTCTTTTTAACAGTTTGTCTCACTCTAAAATGGTGCGTTGGGTGGTCAAAACAATCTGAACGACCTCAGAATGTCATGAAATCATATGGAAACAACCGTGGTGTGAATTGTGAAATGGTTAGGTAGATGGTACGTCAATCAGAGGTGTTATTTGACCGCGGTGACTGAAAATGTGTTTCCGGAGTCATAAAACACAAAAACGATGTGTAACGGCTAAATTCAGAGCAAACATCCTCAGAACGACATTAAATCACACGAAAACAATAGAAATTTTATTTGAGACATGTAGGAGGAGATGACACGTCAATCAGATGTGCGGTGTGCATGGTACGACCAAATATGTTTTTTTTAACAGTTTGGCGCACTCTAAAATAGTGTGTTGGGTTGTAAATACCAGAAACAACCTCAGAATGTCCTGAAATCATATGAAAATAACCATGGTGTGAATTGTGAAATGGTTGGATGGACGGTAAATCAATCAGAGGTGTCATTTGACCGCGGTGACCAGAAACGCATTTCCGGAGTCATAAAACACCAGAACGACGTGTAATGGTCAAATTCAAAGCAAACATCCTCAGAATGACTAGAAATCACATGAAAACAATATAAATATTATTCGTGACATGTAGAAGGAGACGAAACATCAATCAGACATGCGGTGCGCATGGTACGACTGAATATGTTGTTTTTAACAGTTTGGCGCACTATAAAAGGTTACGTTGGGTGGTCAAAACTAGCTTAATGACCTCATAATGTCATGAAATCATATGACAAAAACTGTGGTTTGAATTTTGAAATGGTCGGGCAGACGGTACATCAATCGGTGGTGTCGTTTGATCGCGGTGACCGAAAACGCATTTCCGGAGTCATAAAACACCAAAACGATGTGTAACAGTAAAATTCATAGAAAACATGTTTACAATGACATTAAATCACACAAAAACAATATAAATATTATTCATAACATGTAGGAGGAGACGACACATCAATCAGACGTGCGGTGTGTGCGGTACGATCGAATATGTTGTTTTAACAGTTTGGCCCGCTCTAAAAGGGTGCATTGGGTTGAAAAAACCAGCCAAATGACCTCGGAATGTCATGGAATCATACGACTACAACCATGGTGTGAATTTTGAAATGGTCGGGTAGACGGTACATCAATCGGAGGTGTTGTTTGACCGCGGTGACCAGAAACACATTTCCGGTGTCATAAAACACCAAAACGACGTGTAGCTATATAATTCAGAGAAAACTTCCTCAAAATGACATGAAATCACATGAAAACAATAGAAATATTATTTTTGATGTGTAGGAGGAGACGAAACATTAGTCCGATGTGCGGTGTGCACGGTACGACCGAATATGTTGTTTTTAACAGTTTGGCACACTCTAAAAGGGTGCGTTGGGTTGTCAAAACCAGCCGAATGACCTCAGAATGTCATGAAATCATATGAAAACAAACGTGGAGTGAATTTTGAAATTATCTAGTACACGGTATGTCAATCAGAGGTGTCGTTTGACCGTAGTGACTAGAAATGCATTTCCGGAGTCATAAAACACCAAAACGACATGTAACGGTCAAATTCAGAGAAAACATCCTAAGAATAACTCGAAATCACACAAAAACGATAGAAATATTATTCGTGACATGTAGATGGGGATGATATGTCAATTAGACATGTGGTGTGCGCAGTACGACTGAATATGTTGTTTATAACAGTCTGGTGCACTCTAAAAGGGTGCGTTGGGTGGTCAAAATGAGACGAAAGACATTGAAATGCCATGAAATCATACTACAACAACCGTCGTGTGAATTGTGAAATGGTCGGTTAGACAATACGTCAAGTGGAGGTGTCATTTGATCGCGGTGATCTGAAATGCATTTCCGGAGTCACAAAACACCAAAATGACATGTAACGCTAAAATTCCAATAAAATGTCCTCATAATGACTTAAAATCACACAAAAACAATAGAAATATTATTCATGACATGTAGGAGTAGATTACACGTTAATCAGACGTGCGGTGTGCACGGTACGACCGAATATGTTGTTTTTAACAGTTTGACGCGCTCTAGAAGGGTGCGTTGGGTGTTCAAAACTAGCTGAACGACCTCGAAATATCATGAAATCATATGAAAACAACTATGATGTGAATTGTGAAATGGTCGGGAAGACGGTACGTCAATCGGAGGTGTCGTTTGACCGCGATGACTAGAAACACATTTCCAGAGTCATAAAACACCAAAACGGCGTGTAACAATAAAATTCATAGAAAACATCCTCAGAATGACTTGAAATCACCCAAAAACTACAGAAATATTATTCGAGACATGTAGGAGGATACAACACATCAATCAGACGTTTTGTGTGCGTGATACGACTGAATATGTTGTTTTAACAGTTTCGTGCGCTCTAAAAGGGTGAGTTGGGTGGTCAAAACCAACCGAACAACCTCGAATGTCATGAAATCGTAAGAAAACAACCGTGGTGTGAATTTTGAAATGGTCAGGCATACGGTACGTCAATCGGAGGTGTCATTTGGCCGTGGTGACTAGAAACACATTTCCGGAGTCATAAAACACCAAAACGACGTGTAACGATCGAATTCGGAGAAAAAGTCCTCATATTGACTTGAAATCACATGAAAAAATAGAAATATTATTCTTGAAATGTATGAGGAGACGACACGTCAATCAGATGTGCGGGGTGTGCTGTACGGCCAAATATGTTGTTTTTAACAGTTTAGCGCGCTCTAAAAGGGTGCGTTGGGTGGTCAAAACCAGCCGAACGGCCTCAGAATGTCATGAAATCATATGACAACAACCGTGATGTGAATTGTGAAATCTTCAGGCAGACGGTACGTTAATCAAAGGTGTCTTTTGACCACGGTGACTGGAAACACATTTCTGGAGTCATAAAACACCAAAACGACGTGTAACGGTCTAATTCAAAGAAAACATCCTCAGAATGACTTGAAATCACACAAAAACAGTAGAAATATTATTCGTGATGTGTAGGAGGATATGACACATCAATTGGACATGCAGTGTACGTGGTACGACCGAATATGTTGTTTTTAAAAGTTTGGTGCGCTCTAAAAGGGTGCATTCACTACTGGAAATAAAACACTTACCAACAGTTGAGAAGTGTTGGGAAAGGCTGGACAACCGTTGGTATAACATATACCAACGGTTCTTCCAGCCGTAGGGAAGTAAGCCGTTGGGAAAAACATTTCCCAACGGTTTACACTGAACCGTTGGCATAGGGTGGAGAAAGATTACCCTATGCCAACGGTTCCTCAAAACCGTTGGGAAACCCTTTTCCCAACGGTTTGTAAAATCCAAACTCTACTCTTTCCCAACGGTTCTAAACCGTTGGGAAAGGTTTTTTACCAACGGTTTTATGAACCGTTGGTAAAACTAATCCTAGAGTTTCTATGCCAACGGTTTTGAACCGTTGGCATAGCCTCTGCTGGGCAAATCAGCCAGCAGCTCCCCAATTTGGCCAGCAGCTCCAGCTCTCCAATTTGACCACCACCAGGTCTAGTTTTGTGGGTTCCCTCTCATTTTTCAATCCAATTATTGTACCTGCAATAAACTAACACATACATATATAAAATTATTGTACCTGTAATAACCAACTAACACTTACATATACAGAACAAATTCAAACACGTTTAACATATAATGGTAGAACTATACACATCCATAATTAAATTAGAATTGATAACGTAATTATAAACATACATAATTCATTTAGAATTCAATTTAAAATTTAGATGATAATTATATGTGGAATCTGGAAGTCAATTCATAATTTGATCTGTTTTTTGTATACCATATATTTTTACCTAAAGTAATGTCCATTTTAAACATAATGCATACACCTGGAGTGCTACCGTCCACAATGCGCCTCAGATTGAGGAGGGGTTGACTCATACACGTCACATATGACCCCTGGATCGTTGTGCTAATGTATCGACACAATCCGAATGCATTTGATCGGTTTTTCGTATGTCAGTTGATGTTTTTCAATTAAAATGACGTACTTTTGAAACAAAAGGAAGACACTTTGAGTGGTTCCGGCCACACCGCGCCTCAGATTGAGGCGGTGTTGACTCATACATGTCACATATGACCTATGGATCGTTCTCTTAAAGTTTCAATGGAAACCGAATGTGTTTGGTCGGTTTTCCGTATGTACTTAAATTGTTGTCCATTTTAAGCAAAAGAGAGCCACATAGAGTGATTCTGGCCACACCATGCCTCATATTAAGGCGGGGTTGACTCGTACACGTCACATATGACCCATGGATCATTTTAATAATGTATCGACACAATCCGAATGCATTTGGTCGGTTTTCCGTATGTCAGTTGATGCTTTTCACTTAAAATGACGTCCTTTTGAAACAAAAGACAGACACTTTGAGTGGTGCCGGCCACACAGCGTCTCAGATTGAGGAGGAGTTGATTCTTACACGTCACATATGACCCATGGATCTTTCTCCTAAAGTTTCAATGGAAACCGAATCCGTTTGGTCGATTTTCCGTATGTACTTAACATGGTGTCCGTTTTAAACAAAAGAGAGCCACTTAGACTGATTCCGGCCACACCGCGACTAGGATTCATCCCGGGATGGCTCGTACACATCACATATGACCCATGGATCATTGGGATAAATTATCAATAGATTTGGAATGCGTTTGGTTGGTTTTCCGTATGCCAGTTGTTCTTTTCACTTATAATCCTGTCCATTTTAAACAAAATTGACATAGTTAGAGCGGTTTCGGCCACACCGCTCCTCGGATTGAGGTGGGATTGACTCGTACACGTCACATACGACCGATGGATCCTTGTGCTAAAGTATCAACACAGTCCGAATGCCTTTGGTCGGTTTTTCGTATGTCAGTTGATGCTTTTCACTTAAAATGACGTCTTTTTGAAACAAAAGGCAGACACTTTGAGTGGTGTCGGCCACACCGCGTCTCCGATTGAGGCGGGGTTGATTCTTACACGTCACATATGACCCATGGATCGTTCTACTAAAGTTTCAATGGAAACTGAATCCGTTTGGTCGTTTTTCCGTATGTACTTAAAATGTCCCTTTTAAACAAAAGAGAGCCACTTAGACTGATCCCGGTCACACCGCGACTCGGATTCATCCCGGGTTGGCTCGTATACGTCACATATGACCCCATGGATTGTAGGGATAAATTAACAATAGATTCGAAATGCGTTTGGTCGGTTTTTCGTATGTCAGTTGATGCTTTTCAATTAAAATGACGTCCTTTTGAAACAAAAGACGGACACTTTGAGTGGTGTCGGCCACACCGCGTCTCCGATTGAGGCGGGGTTGATTCGTACACGTCACATATGACCCATGGATCATTCTCTTAAGGTTTCAATGGAAACCGAATCCGTTTGGTCGGTTTTCTGTATGTACTTAAAATGGTGTCCGTTTTAAACAAAATACAGTCACTTAGCGGACGACATCGGATTGAACTGTAATCATAGGACAACAATCCCATTATTATTCGCGATGTGCACGCACAGACGACACGTCAATCAGACGTGCGGTCTGCGCGGGAGGACTCATTATGCCTTCTTTAAGCGTTGCGCGCGCTTGATAAACGCGCGTGGGGGGTCCAAACTGGCCGAACGAAGTCCGAATGGCCTGAAATCGGACGACATCAAAGGGTGAATGAATTGTGATGTGTTCGAGCAGACGGCACGTCAATCGGACGTGCCGTGTTCCTGCGGTGACCGGGAACGCCGTTCTAGTGTCATAAACGGCCAAAACGGGCGACTAACGGTCAAAATCATAGCGGACGACATCGTATTGACCTGAAATCATAGGACAGCAATCCCATTATTATTCTTGACGTGCACGCGTAGACGGCACATCAATCGGACGTGCGGTCTGCACGGGAGGGCTCATTATGCGTTCTTTAAGCGTTGCGCGCGCTTGATAAACGTGCGTGGGGGGTCCAAACTGGCCGAACGAAGTCCAAATGGCCTGAAATCGGACGACATCAAAGGGTGAATGAATTGTGATGTGGTCGAGAAGACAGCACGTCAATCGGACGTGCCGTGTTCCCGCGGTGACCGGGAACGCTGTTCTGGTGTCATAAACGGCCAAAAAGGGCGTCTAACGGTCAAACTCATAGCGGACGACATCGTATTGACCTGAAATCACAGGACAACAATCCCATTATTATTCACGATGTTCACGCGTAGATGGCACATCAATTGGATGTGCGGTCTGCACGGGAGGGCTCATTATGCGTTCTTTAAGCGTTGCGCGCGCTTGATAAACGCGCGTGGGGGGGTCCAAACTGGCCGAACGAAGTCCGAATGGCCTGAAATCGGACGAGATCAAAGGGTGAGTGAATAATGATGTGGTCGAGAAGACAACACGTCAATAGAACATGCCGTGTGCCCGCGGTGACCGGGAACACTGTTCTGGTGTCATAAAGGGCCAAAACGGGCGTCTATCGGTCAAAATCATAGCGGACGACATCGGATTGACCTGAAATCACAAAACGACAATCCAATTATTATTCGCGACGTGCGCGCGCAGACGACACGTCAATCGGATGTGCGGTCTGCGCGGTAGGGCTCATTATGCGTTCTTTAAGCGTTGCGCGCGTTTGATAAACGCGCGTGAGGGGGTCCAAACTGGCCGAACGATGTCCGAATGGCTTTAAATCGGACGACATAAAAGGGTGAGTTAATTGTGATATGGTCGAGCAGAGGGCACGTCAATCAGACGTTCCGTGTGCCCGCGGTGACCGGGAACGCCGTTCTGGTGTCATAAACGGCCAAAACGGGCGTCTAACGGTCAAACTCATAGCGGACGACATCGGATTGACCTAAACTCACAGGAAAACAATTCCATTATTATTCGCGACGTTCACGCGTAGACATCACATCAATCGGACGTGCGGTCTGCATGGGAGGGCTCATTATGCGTTCTTTAAGCGTTGAACGCTCTTGATAAACGCACGTGGGGGGTCCAAACTTGCCGAACGAAGTCCGAATAGCCTGAAATCGGACGACATCAAAGGGTGAGTGAATTTTGATGTGGTCGAGTAGACGGAACGTCAATCGGACGTGCCGTGTGCCCGTGGTGACCGGGAACGCCGTTCTGGTGTCATAAAGGGCCAAAACGGGCGTCTAACGGTCAAAATCATAGCGAACGACATCGGATTGACCTGAAATCATAGGAAAACAATCCATTTATTATTCGCGACGTGCACGCACAGACGGAACGTCAATCGGATGTGCGGTCTGCGCGGTAGGGCTCATTATGCGTTCTTTAAGCGTTGCGCGCGCTTGATAAACGCGCGTGGGGGTGGGGGGGTCCAAACTGGCCGAACGAAGACCGAATGGCCTTAAATCGAACGACATCAAAGGGTGAGTGAATTTTGATGTGGTCGAGCAGACGACACGTCAATCGGACATGCCGTGTGCCCACGGTGACCGGGAACGCCGTTCTGGTGTCATAAAGGGCCAAAACGGGCGTCTAACGGTCAAAATCATAGCGGACGACATCGGATTGACCTGAAATCACAGGACAAGAATACAATTATTATTCGCGACGTGCACGCATAGACGGCACATCAATCGGATGTGCGGTCTGCGCGGAAGGGCTCATTATGCGTTCTTTAAGCGTTGCACACGCTTGATAAACGCGCGTGGGGGGTCCAAACTGGCCGAACGATGTCCGAATGGCTTGAAATCGGACGACATCGAAGGGTGAGTTAATTGTGATATGGTCGAGCAGAGGGAACGTCAATTGGACGTGCCGTGTGCCCGCGGTGACCGGGAACGTCGTTCTGGTGTCATAAACGGCCAAAACGGGCGTCTAACGGTCAAACTCATAGTAGATGACATCAGATTGACCTAAAATCACAGGACAACAATCCCATTATTATTAGCGACGTGCACGTGCAGACAACACATCAATCGGACATGCGGTCTGCATGGGAGGGCTTATTATGCATTCTTTAAGCGTTGCGCGCGCTTGATAAATGCACGTGGGGGGTCCAAACTAGCCGAACGAAGTCCGAATAGCCTGAAATCGGACGACATCAAAGGGTGAGTGAATTGTGATGTGGTCGAGCAGACGACACATCAATCAGACGTGTCATGTGCCTGAGGTGACCGGAAACGCCGTTCTGGTGTCATAAAGGGCCAAAACGGGCGTCTAACGGTCAAAATCATAGCGGACGACATCGGATTGACCTGAAATCACATGACAACAATAAAATTATTATTCGCGACGTGCACGAGCAGACGGCACGTCAATCGGATATGCGGTCTGCGCGGTAGGGCTCATTATGCGTTTTTTAAGCGTTGTGCGCGCTTGATAAACACGCGTGGGGGTGGGGGGGGGGGGGTCCAAACTGGCCGAACGATGTCCGAATGGCCTGAAATCGGACGAAATAGAAGGGTGAGTTAATTGTGATGTGTTAGAGTAGACGGCACATCAATCGGACGTGCCGTGTGCCCGCGGTGACCGGGAACGCCGTTCTGGTGTCAAAAACGGCCAAAACGGGCGTCTAACGGTCAAACTCATAGCGGAAGACATCGGATTGACCTGAAATCACATGAAAACAATCTCATTATTATTTTCGATGTGCACGCGCAGACGGAACGTCAATAGGACGTGCGGTCTGCGTGGGAGGACTCATTATGCGTTCTTTAAGCGTTGCGCGCGCTTGATAAACGCGCGTGGGGGGTCCAAACTGGCCGAACGAAGACCGAGTGGCCTGAAATAGGACGACATCAAAGGGTGAGTGAATTTTGATGTGGTAGAGAAGACAGCACGTCAATCGGACATGTCGTGTGCCCGCGGTGATCGGGAACGCCGTTCTGGTGTCATAAAGGGCCAAAACGGGTGTCTAACGATCAAAATCATAGCGGACGACATCGGATTGACCTGAAATCACAGGAAAAGAATACAATTATTATTCGCGATGTGCACGCGCAGACGACACATCAATCGGATGTGCGGTCTGCACGGAAGGGCTCATTATGCGTTCTTTAAGCGTTGCGCGCGCTTGATAAACGCGCGTGGGGGGTCCAAACTGGCCGAACGATGTCCGAATGGCCTGAAATCGGATGACATCAAAGGGTGAGTTAATTGTGATATGTTTGAGCAGAGGTCATGTCAATCAGACGTGCCGTGTGCCCGCGGTGACCGGGAACTCCGTTCTGGTGTCATAAACGGCCAAAACGGGCGTCTAACGGTCAAACTCATAGCGGACGACATCGGATTGACCTAAAATCACAGGACAACAATCTCATTATTATTAGAGATGTGCACGCGTAGACAGCACATCAATCGGACATGCGGTCTGCATGGGAGGGCTCATTATGCGTTCTTTAAGCGTTGCGCGCGCTTGATAAACGCACGTGGGGGGGTCCAAACTAGCCGAACGAAGTCCGAATAGCCTAAAATCGGACGACATCAAAGGGTGAGTGAATTGTGATGTGGTCGAGCAGACGGAACATCAATCGGACGTGTCGTGTGCCCGCGGTGACCGGGGACGCCGTTCTGGTGTCAAAAACGGCCAAAACGGGCGTCTAACGGTCAAACTCATAGCGGACGACATCGGATTAACCTGAAATCACATGACAACAATCTCATTATTATTCGCGACGTGCACGCACAGACGGCACGTCAATCAGATGTGCGGTCTGCGCGGTAGGGCTCATTATGCGTTCTTTAAGCGTTGGGAGCGCTTGATAAACGCGCGTGGGGGTGGGGGGGGGTCCAAACTGGCCGAACGAAGACCGAATGGCCTGAAATCGGACGACATCAAAGGGTTAGTGAATTGTGATGTGGTCGAGCAGACGGAACGTCAATCGGACATGCCGTGTGCCCGCGGTGACCGGGAACGCCGTTCTGGTGTCATAAAGGGCCAAAACGGGCGTCTAATTGTCAAAATCATAGCGGACGACATCGGATTGACCTGAAATCATAGGACAAGAATACAATTATTATTCACGATGTGCACGCGCAGACGGCACATCAATCGGATGTGCGGTCTGCGCGGAAGGGCTCATTATGCGTTCTTTAAGCGTTGCACGCGCTTGATAAACGCGCGTGGGGGTGGGGGGTCCAAACTGGCCGAACGATGTCCGAATGGCCTGAAATCGGATGACATCAAAGGGTGAGTTAATTGTGATGTGTTAGAGTAGACGGCACGTCAATCGGACGTGCCGTGTTCCCGCGGTGACCGGGAACGCCGTTCTGGTGTCAAAAACGGCCAAAACGGGCGTCTAACGGTCAAACTCATAGCGGACGACATCGGATTGACCTGAAATCACAGTAAAACAATCCCATTATTATTTGCGATGTGCACGCGTAGACGGCACGTCAATCAGATGTGCGTTATGTGCGGGAGGACTCATTATGCGTTCTTTTAGCGCTGCGCGCGCTTGATAAAAGCGCGTGGGGGGTCCAAACTGGCCGAACGAAGTCCGAATGGCCTGAAATCGGACGAAATCAAAGGGTGAGTGAATTGTGATGCGGTCGAGCACACATCACATCAATCGGACGTGCCGTGTGCCCGCGGTGACCGGGAACGCCGTTATGGTATCATAAAGGGCCAAAACGGGCGTCTAACGGTCAAACTCATAGCGGACGACATCGGATTGACCTGAAATCACATGAAAACAATCCAATTATTATTCGCGACATGCACGCGTAGACGGAACATCAATCGGACGTGCGGTCTGCGCGGTAGGGCTCATTATGTGTTCTTTAAGCGTTCCGCGCGCTTGATAAATGCGTGTGGGGGGGGGGGGGGGTCCAAACTGGCCGAACGATGTTCGGGGGGTTGTTCGGGATCCAAGGAAGAGGGTAGGGGGGCTGTCTGGGGTCCAGGGAGGAGGGTGGGGGCTGTCCGGGGCGTGTTCGGGGCGTTGTCCAGGGTCCAAGGAGGAGGGTTGGGGGGGCTGTCTGGGGTCCAGGGAGGAGGGTGGGGGGGCTGTTCGGGGGGCTGTCCGGGGGCTGTCCGGGGCTATTCGGGGGGTTGTCCGAGGTCCAAGGAAGAGGGTGGGGGTGGGGGGGCTGTCCGGGGGGCTATCTGGGGGGCTGTCCGAGGTCCAGGGAGGAGGGTGGGGGGGGGGGGGCTATCCGGGGGGCTGTCTGGGGGGCTATTCGGCGGGGCTGTCCAGGGTCCAGGGAGGAGGGTGGGGGGGGGGGGGGGTTCCAGGGTCTAGGAAGGAGGGGGGTTCCCAAACACACAACCACTAAAAGACAACATCCATAAAAACAGATAATATATAAAAATAACTCAACTCCAATACTATACTACGAGTCTAGATAAAACCAAATAGGAACACACCCTCATGTTATCATATTAATAACTCTTCTTGAATCATTGAGAGTCACATCCCAATGATCATAGGATCACTAGCCTAATTGATCACTAACCATGAAACACATGTATGTTGGTCATGTCACCACATGCATCATCACTCATGCCACCATATCAATATATCATAAGGAATTCTCCAGGATAAGACAATATTTGATCACACATCATTCACATTGAGTTATCATAATACAAATTATATTTACATGCTTATGATATAGAATGAATCCACATTAGTAAGACCCACCCCTCTCATAAGTTACCATCACATCACTACAACCCATCCTAGAAAGCACCCTACCGCATACAAATTCACCCAATCTAGGGTCTAATACCCAACAGGATCTTACATACTAGGATACACATCATGGATCACTATCAAAACCATAAAAACATTGACAGATCTCAAAAAATTAGTGCATGCCATCATTACCTCATAGAATTGAAAAAAGGTAAGTAACAAGCAATATATCTCACTACTCCATACTCACCCCACAACATAAGGGTCTCACATTACTATGGAATAATTCTATCCAATACTAATTGATCTTGATCCATTTTTCATTTACATATATGATTCACCTCACCAATTACTAAATATTAATAACATACAAAATTATGATTCCATTTAACTAGAGTTAAACCATCAGGTTTTACAAGGAAATTCTATATAAGTATTTGTTTACACTTTAAATAAAGAACATGAATGTCATGTTAACACTCAACATTGATTCATTAATAAATTGTATTCGAATTTTATGGAAATACCAAAATAAATTAGTGAATCAATGTACCTATAGTGGTGCACATGACCACCATGAAACAATCATAAATTTTTACAAAAACCCTAATAATTGGGAATAACGAAATCAAGAATAGAAGTATATGATTTATAAGAGCTGGAACTATATCGTTGATAAAATATAGGAGTCTAACCTGGTAGGTGCTGATCTGATGGAAGATGTGGGGATTGGGAGGTCCTTCTGCAAGGAATCGCTCCAGGAGGACACGAACTGAATGCTTCTGGAATGTGGGGAGGCCGCTGGCTCGATTTGGTATTTGGGGCTTTTTTTTCCAACGGTTATTAAAAACCGTTGGGAATGACCAACATTTCCCAACGGTTCCATAGAACCGTTGGGAAAACAAGATTTTTCACCACTTTTCCCAACGGTTCTTAGGAACCGTTGGGGAAAACCTATCTTTCCCAACGGTTGTATGAAACCGTTGGGAAAACTATGCATTGAGGGGTTTTTCCCAACGGTTCATTGAACCGTTGGTACACAACTGTTGGGAAAGGTCCCTTTTCCAGTAGTGATTGGGTGATCAAAACCAGGTGAACAACCTCAGAATGTCATGAAATCATAGGACATCAACCTTGGTGTGAATTTTGAAATGGTCAGGTAGACGGTACATCAATTGGAAGTGTCGTCTGACCGCGGTGACCAAAAACGCATTTCCGAAGTCATAAAACACCAAAACGACGTGTAACATTCAAATTTAGAGCAAACGTCCACAGAATGAGTTGAAATCACGTGAAAACAATAAAAATATTATTTGTGACATGTATTGGGAGACGACACATCAATTGGACGTGCGATGTGCATGGTACGACCGAATATGTTGTTTTTAACAGTTTAACGCGCTCTAAAAGGGTGTGTTGGGTGGTCAAATCCAGCCAAACAACCTCAGAATGTCATGAAATCATACGAAAACAACAGTGGTGTGAATTTTGAAATGGTCATGCAGACAGTACATCAATCGCAGGTTTCGTTTGACTGCGGTGACCAGAAACACATTTTTGGAGTCATAAAACACCAAAATGACATGTAATAGTCAAATTCAGAGAAAATGTCCTCAGAATGACTTGAAATCACATGAAAACAATATAAATATTATTCGTGATGTGTAGGAGTAGACAGTACAACAATCAGATGTGCGGTGTGCATGGTATGAATGAATATGTTGTTTTTAATAGTTTCATGCGGTGTGTGCAGAGAGAATTCCTTTTTAGACCACAAAACACTTCCACAAGCTAAACCAAAGACTCCAAAACAAGAAAAAAATATCCTAAAATGAAAACATTTCTTAAATTGGGGGTTTTAAATTATTTTAGTACCCATGATTTGATGTCAGACATAATTTTATTATATATATATACTAACAGAATAAATATGTCAAATTTACATTTGTTTTGTTTAGTTTTTTTTGTATCTTATTGTATGTTTATTGAAGTAGAAGATTGAAATGGATTGGACCTATTTGGATCATTGAATATGAAGCACGTCTGTCATTTATTGTTTATGAGGATCCTGATGTTTATGCTGTTCGGAATTATTTTCTTTTTTTTTATGATTTTTACCCTGTTTCTGCTGTTTGGGAACCATCAGTGATTTTTTTTTAAAAATTCTACAGGATAGCGGCCGCCATTGGCGATCGCTATAGGTTGGTCAGGCAGCAGTTCAGTGACTGTTAGTGGCAGTCGCTATTGCTCGGTCGAGCAGCAGGTCAGTAACCGCCATTGGTGGTCACTGTAGGCCTACATCAACAAGCCTAAAGTGACCTCCATTGGCGGTATCTAAAGTCCATTATCGACCGCCATTGGAGGTCGCTAAAGCCCGAATTTTTAGTAGTGAGTATGTGGAGTTGTTTTGGGTTGTACCATCTTATCTCTTTATCTTTTCTTCTTAAAAAGGGGTAATGCCTCTAATTTTGTGACATCGTATACCCTTTGTGTTGGTCACAACCCCGAGTCCTACTGATGGCGGGACTCTAAGAACATTATCTCTCTTCCTTTATTACCATATAAGGAGGGGAATATTTAGAGGGATGTGGTCATAACAGAATGGTATCAGAGCTAGGTTGTTGAGAGATAGGATGGAGTTTTGTGTTAAGCACTTTTAAGATTTCATGGGTTGGTAGGGAAAAAGTGTTTGATGATCTTGGTGTGTGAGATAGGGCAGAGAGGACCGGCTAGGAAATAGGATTTTAATTCTCCCATGATCTGATGCAAGGACTCTGAGCCTATTGAATGACCATGTGAGGATACACCATTTACAGAGTGGAGACCCTGATAAAGGTATATGCATCATAATGACTTGTGTTCCTGTTTGAATTTGGGAGTTTTGGGGAAATTTGAAATAATTAAAGAGTTAAATAAGTTAGAATAAATCCTAAATAAGATTCCATATTACAAGGGATTAGGAATTCCTTGTTTACCTTTCAGCAATGGAACCCAGAAATCATCCACATGTGGTTCAGGTGGTTGAGGCTCGGAAGGCCAATACATTTGATCAGCAGAGGTTCGATCTAGCAGATGAGGATGACCAATGGAAGAGAACATTATGTTCCTTCTAGTAGTAGACCTTGTGAATGTATGAGGTAAGTGTTTTGAAAATGGATAAGAAAAGCTGGTTCGAGGATCATGTGATCACCTTCATTTTGATCTGGGCCCTGACAGAGTACTGGGTTCCTTTAGCGAAGAGCCAGATGAGGGGACATGTGCATTAGTAGTGGAATTTTTACCTAGGGGAAAGAAATAAGATAGATGTTTTGTGGGTTGATTTTAAGGAGTTCTGAGAAAAATTCCTTTCATCGACCATGAAGGTTGAGAAGATGTAGGAGATACTCTCCCTCCATCAGGGAAGTATTTTGGTATGAGAACTAGGGATCAAGTTCATGTATGCCCTTCTTTTTTCCCTCGATCTCTTTCTGGATGATGGGTCTCATGCGAGACACTTATAGGAGGCACTTTTTCCTTCTCTCAAGTATGTGGTTACTCCATTTACCTGGTCAGCATACTTGGAGGTCCAGAAGAAGGCATAAGTAGTTCAGTGAATGAAAACACAAGGGGGTATACCGCAAGAGGGGATCCATTAGAGTAATTTAAAGGGAAACCTTACTAATAGTAGGTTTTAGGAACCCAGAACTTCAAGGAATCAGATGGTAGGGAGATGACCTAAACAATTTTAGTTTTTACCATCAGTTCCTCATGCCTTTCCCGTAAACATGGGAACATGGTGTTTCACTTGAGGAACCCATTCTCATCTTCAGAGTTAGTTCCCGGTGGTTGTTCGATCCCATTATGGCGTAAGTGGGTAGGTTTAGTGCCAGACTTAGTAGTAGTTCCTAGCTAGGCCATTTTAGCAGCAGGGATAGGAGGCTCCTTCTCCACTGAGGGGAGACAAAGTAGGTGTAGTCTGACCTCAGAGAATTCATTAGGTATCTAGACCCAGGAAAGGTCAAGAAGGTGGTAATTAGTTGAGGGGAAAAGAATTCGGTTGTGTTTAGTTGCATGCTATGGAAGCATAATTTATAGAAAGGTTGGAGATTGTTATAGGTACAATCAGTTTGATTAGTACTCTTGCTTTCAATTTTTTTTTGATTTAGGAGATTCACATTCCTTTTTTCACTTGTTCTAGCCCATTCATGGGGAAGAGACATAGATATTATTTCCTTAATCATGGTGTTGAGAATTATAGTCAGAGGTTAGACCATATTGTTTGATTTATGTCGAAGATATAGACTAATGATGGGCCCGAATCAGTCTCATTGAGGATCTCTTCTTTATACAGATGTAGCCATATGATATCATCCTTGGAATTGGCCAGTTTTATTCTGTATAGGTTGTTATCGAATTATTATATAAGAGAGTCATGTTTTTATATGTGGATGGCCTATATGTGGCTATTTTTGGTGAGAGGTGTTGTTAGGAGGGGATTCGGTGTGTGGAGCCTCTTCTTTCCTTGATGGCCAAGATTTCGTTGGAATCAATGGATGATGTGCTGGTGGAGTCTCCCATAGTTTATGGGAGAATTCTTTGATATCTTTCTAAGGAGACCATGACTCTACCCCCTTAACATGATGTCAAGTTTGGGATATACCAGCAACCTGGTGCCTCTCTGATTTCAATGGATCCTTATCTTTTAGAACCCCTTTAGTTGAAGGAGTTGACGATTTATATTGATGATTTTATAATGAAGGGATTTATCTAACCTAGTGTGTCACGGTAGGGTTCTCCATTATTGTTTCTAAAGAAGGTAGATGGTGATATGAGGCTATGCATAGACTACTGAAAGATTTAACCTTTTGATGGTAAAAAACCATTACCCTCTCTATAGGATATAATATTTTTTCTACCAGATGAGATAACAATGTTGGTTTTCTATGATCAATCTATGGTTTGGGTATTATCAGTTGACGGTGAATAAAGGTGACATCCCAAAAACTTCTTTCATGTGCAGGTATGGTTACTTTAAGTTCTTGGTCATGTCATTTAGTGTTACACATTCTCCATCCATGTTCATGGGGATTATTAACTCCATATTTCATGAGTTCATAGAACTGTTCATCCTTGTATTCATCTATGACATGCTAATCTACTCGAAGTCTGAGTAGGAACATGACAAGCATCTCAGGACTATCTTGGAGGTTATTTGATGCCACCATTTCTATAGGAAATTTTCCATGTGAAAGTTTTGGACATGATAGGTACACTTACTTGGGAATATAGTGTCCCAACAGTGTGTAGTAGTGGACTTGTCTAAGGTCGAAGCAGTTTTTTATTAGGAAGCACCAAAGAATGTGGTAGAGGTTTACAACCTTCTTGGTTTGGTAGGATATTATCATAGATTTGTACCCAATTTCTCTCAAGTTTCAGCCCCATTGATGGCCTTGACTAGGAAGGACCAATCTTTTGTGTGGAGTGAGTAGTATTAGGTAGCATTTAGCTACATGAAGGGGAAGTTGGTCAGTACTCCATTGCTCCAGTTTCCAGAGGAAGGGGTGATGTTCGAGGTTTTTAGTGATGTATCCAAACAATGCTTAGGATGCGTTCTCATGCAGTTGTGGAGAGTGATCTCCAATGGTTCTAGGAAATTAAATATCTAAGAATGTCTCTATTCCACCCGTGATCTGGATCTAGCAGTGGTCTTGTTTGCGCTGAAGTTGTGGTAGCATTACCTCATTGGGGAGCTCTTTGTTTTCTTCATGGATCACAAGAGATTGAGCTATATCTTTTCCCAGTGAGATATAAACATGTGACCAAAAAGGTGGATGGATTTTATTTAGTATTATTATTTTTAAATCTCCTACACCTTAGGAAATGGGAATGTTGAGGCTGATGACCTGAGTAGGAAGTTTCAAAGAGAGGTTGTTCAAGAATCTGCAGACACTTGGAAGGAAATGGAGGAGTTGGACACCTTTCAGTTAGATATAGGAATTGATGGTAGATGGGGATATTTATTTCAGATGATGTTAATACTTCTCTAATTTTGAAGGTGGAGGAGTCTCAGGGGGGAGACTCAGAGGCAGATTTGATGCGCATTCGCATTGACTACAGTGATGCTTCAGTGGGATGGTTGGAGGATGGTTAGAATCAGATGATATTCTATAGAAGGTTGTTTATTCAAGATTTTATGCTTGAGTTATTCCTATTAAAGTTTCATATCTCACCCTTAGTGGTAAACCAGAGTGTTTCTAAGATGTACTGTGTCTTGAGAGAGGATTTTTTGTGGCCTGGAATGAAACTGGAAGTAGAAAAGTTTGTGGCGATGTGAATAGTGTTCCGGTAGTTGAAGGTTGAGCACCATGTTCCCAGTGGTTTGTTTCATTCCTTAGATTTCACAAAGTGGAAGTGGGATGAAATATTTATGGATTTTTTCACAGGGTTATCCAGGGATCATGGTGTTTGTGATGAAATCTAGGTAGCAGTGGATCGGGTGATGAAATCATCTCACTTCTTGGTGATTATGGAGTCAGCGCAGTGGATACCTTGGGAAAAAGTTACGAGGTTGAGGTGGTGTAACTATATGGAGTTTTGATAACCATTGTCTCAGATCAGGATACAATATTTACCTCATGATTTTGGAGGTGATTTTAACATGCTTTTGGAACCCAGTTGTGCCTCATCATTGCTTTTCACCCTTAGACTGATTGGTAGATAGAGAAGACCATCCAGACGTTGGAGGAAATGTTGCAAGTGTGTGTCTTGGACTTTGTAAGATATTGGGTGCGACACTTTCCTTTGATAGTGTTTTATTATGGTAATAGCTATCACTAATCTACTGGCATGGCTCCATTTGAAGCCTTGTATAAGAAACCATGTTGTTTACCCTTGTGATATAAAAAATTTGGAGAAATAACTATTCTTGGTTTGGATGTGGTCCAGATCATGATAGAGAAGGTTCAACTTGTTCATGATGGGATGAAGGCAGCACATGAAATGTAGAAGTCATATGTCAATCGCAGGAGGAGGCCCTTGGAGTTTAATTTTGAGGAACATGTGTTATTGAAGGTTTCCCCTTGAAATGGGTAGAGGAGGTTTGGAAGAGAGATAAATATATATCCATGGTTCATCGTAACCTTCGAGGTTTTGAGACAAGTTGTTGAACGACCAGTGGAAATCCAAGATCATCGGGAGAAGGTTCTGGGTGGATGGACCATTCCTTTGGTTTTTGTGTTGTAAAGGCATGGTGGCCTAGATCAGAGTACTTAGGAGAGAGAAGCTCAGATGCGTGCCCAGTACCCAGAGTTTTTTTTGAGTTTTTCCTTGTTTTATTTTTCTTTGTAATGTGATTTTTGAACCTTGTTTCCTATGAGATGAGTTTTTTTCTTTATTCTGTTACATGTGCTGAAGTCCTAAAATATGAAGAGGAGAGTAACTTATTCCAAATCGAGATGCATTAATGAATATGAGATTAAACCCATGTAGGAGAGTCAATGTCACCCAAATCAGATAGTATCTTGACACAGAGGACGAGATGACCTAATTTGTGTGTTCTGGACACAATGGTTACTATGTTTTCATTGTGTGTTGTGTGGTTATTTTCTATATGTGGTGTTTCTTCTGGTCGGTTGGGTTAGTAGATGTCGGAGGAGGTATTTTGGAATGTTGAAGTTTCACTACATCTTTTGAACAACACATGGTGGTTTATCATTAAACCTTGGTGTTTTTAGATTGTAGTGGTGTTTCAAGTGCAGCGGGACCCTTGAGAGGTATCCTGGGGGGTGCTTGTCCTAAAACATCTTTCTTTTGGGTTTTCTTTTGAATTATTGAAGATGAGAAATGTTTTAGAGGTATCTGAGGTAATAGGTCAGACCTCTCTGGTCTACTAATTTTTCAAAATCTTGTGTTTGAGGTGTTCTGGAGGTAACAATGACTCATTTTGGGAGTTTTTCAAAATTCAAGTTTTTCCAATGATAGGTCATCCCAATGGTGAGTTAGGAACGATAGATCACTGAATGGTGACTCGAAACAATAGGTCACCAGCGGTGACTCATGATGGTGAATCATTGAACAACAAGTCACCCAATGGTGGATCACCCTTTAGTGAATCATGATGATGAATCATCCAACAGTGATTCACCCTATGATGCCTTATAGTTGTGACTCGTGATGGTGACTCGTCCAACGATGAGTCACCCAATGGTGCCTCACCCATCAGTGACTCATGATGGTGACTCGTCCAATGGTGATTCAACCAATGGTACCTCACCAAATGGTGACTCGTGATGGTGAATTTTCCAACTGTGAGTCACCCAATGGTGCCTCATCCAATGGTGCCTCACCCAACGGTGAGTTAATTCCAACAGTTTGTCAAAATTCCAATTTTTCCCAGTTTCTCCATATTCTCCACTTTAATATTTTATTTGACCTAAATTTGGTTAAATACCATATTTTAGTGTTTTTGAATCTATTTCATGTTCCATAAATCATACCTTTTACTTTTATAAAATACTGAGTCTTTAAATGTACAGGCATCGTGGTCTTGGTCAAGATCCTCCTTTAATGGCATTTAAAACCATTTCGTCCATTGATGTAGGATATGCATTTTGTAAATCCAAGACCCTTTCTTCCTTGTACATTTCCCTTTACCCTTGATATCAAGAATCCACAGAACCTTTCTTCCCCAAGAAATCATGTGTTGTGGCATGGCCTTCAGATAGAATTTCCATTGAAGTTTTTTCTTGGTGCATGCAAACCCCCTATCATATGGGGTGGGTGTACTCATGTCTCCTTGTGAATACGATTGAATCGAAATTTAATGAAGATAATTGAACTTGTTAAGAAGCTAATTGGACATGTTATGATACAATAAATGAGGGATTGGGAAGATGATGATGATGATTGTATTGTTTTATCTATTATTTTGATCACTGTTTGGAATTGTATGGGTTGTATGCCTACTAAAAATCATAATTGTTGGTTGTCTTTGATTACACGCCTTTGATGGCTTGTGAATGCCTGTTGATTTTCTTCTGTTAAATGATTCTAAAGATGGAAACCTGATTAACCACATATAATTGCTAAAATAAATAGATGCCTTAGGATCCAACATGCTTTGTGATAACCCCTAAATTTTCAATGTGTAATTAATAAAAGTGTGTATTCCAAATCTAAATACACCTTGTTTTGTTATTTCTAGTTCTGTGTTTTGTGTGGTTTTGTTCTGCCTTGTTCATTGTGTGGGTTGTGTAATGATGTGGTTGGGAGCACGACTATGTTTTGGGGTAGTTTTGGTGGTGTAATGGAATCTCAAGTTGATAGATTGTTTGTTTGTGTAATGGATGAACGATGTTTTGTACTGGGACTACAAGATGGTTGTGTATTGTTTGTATTGCAGTCTGTGTTGTGTTTATGCAGCGGGGATAATTAGGGTTACGATGAGAGTTGTTGATGGGTGTGACTGTGAGATCGATTTTGTTTTGTTTTGGAGGATTTTTTGGGCAGAATGACATTGAAGAATGATGATGGAAGTGGTTGGCCTAGGTACTAAGTGAGGAGGAATTGTTGAGTGAGTCATTTATCATAGTTTTTCTTCCTATGTTTGGCGTGGTTGTTTTGTTGGTTATGTGTTTTGGTTAGTGGTTTCCTAGGTAGGAATGGAACAAAAAAATAATGCCTTACTAAAGTCGAATTAAAAGGGTTTTAAGAAAAGAAGGATGTGAAGCGGCTTTCTTTTATCAACATCTGAAGTGACAATTGCTGGTGATAATACATGCATTTAGTGGTGGAAGCAAAGGTAGTATTGTGGAATGGTTGTTTTTTGAGAATTCATAGGTTAGGATGAGTGCTTGGTATCTGTATGTTTACTTGTATGTTCTCTTGTAATTTCTATATGCACCCCAACCTAGTTGAGCACTATGTTCCAAACACCCCCATCATCATGAGGTAGGGTGTCTTTCCCAACATCCCGGTGGGAGGATGAATCAATGGTTACTTGATCTTCCAGGCTCCCTGTCACGAACCAACCCGGGTCGACCCTGAACCGGTCACCCGAGCCGGTCCACGACATGGCCCGAGAGGCGTTCCCGATCCTCCCAGGCTGGCGACAAGCGCCAGGGCATCAACAGAGGATATGGGAACGATTTCTCCCAATATAAATAAATAAGACAGTGAAAATAATACAGAGCAGCGCAGAAAAGATAAACCAGATAAAGTGACTAAATAGGAACAAACAGGAATCAAACTAACCAAACACAACGTCCAAACAAACTCCGTGCGACCTCGCAGGTCGCTCTCCGACTCAACGATCAAGCGTCGCCCTAGGCGAGCGCACTCAAGCTATATCCTGCACAAACACTAAAAACAGAAAAGAACTATAGGCGTGAGTATTAAAACTCAGTAGGCTAGCCCGATATCTATTCCCAATGCACTACCTTTAAAATAAAAGAAACATCATTTCAAGTTTGAACTACAATCTATAAAAGTATGTTTTTAATAATATTCTACTTAAAAACAAAGTATGAACCATTGCCCTTAGCCATTTCGAAATTCGGGTTCATTTCATTAGTGCCAATGACATTTCAGGAAAAAGGGAAAGTGATGTTTAAATTTTCAAATTTGTAAAAAGGGGAGTAAACACTTTCATTTGAAAACAATTTTTAGAAAACTAAACAAAAGAAATTTACCATTTTCCAAGGAAAACAATACACCAGAATGCACAAGGTAAAACACACAGTAAGGGCAGTGTAGGTATACATGTGAGCATCATAATCATTACTGCAAGCTACAAAAGCTGAATAGACATGGGTGAACCTAGGAGATCGAGAATAAACCATAAGACACCAATACATGAGAAATCATCCTTATCGACATGTCACGATGAAATCAAAACGCACAATACGCTCGACCATACACTCACAGGCAGGTCAAGGGAAAATCCCATAGCAATAAACCCAATATATCCACCTACTATGGGCCACTGGTCAGTACCATAACCTACCAGTGCAGCAATCATTCTTAGAATATTCTCTCAATATGCAAGATTCCCATGTCTCAAGTGTTTAAAAAAAAGGGGTGAGCCAACCGATGCCAACCGAGCATCCAATCAGATATATCTATATATAAAGAACAACAGGCATTCCCCGAGCCACTCCATGGGAAAACCTCTTGCCTTTAACTACTCAAGTACCCGGGAGCCTCTAAGCACGGCCTCCCAAACAATCCATTGTAACCAAGGCATGAGAGTCGCCCTAAGAGGGTTTTTATCAAAACATTTTTACCGCTTTCCATAAAGTGTCAAACGGGCATTTAATACATTTCACAAACACTACTCAAAGACAGGTACAATTTCTTTATGAGAAAAAACCCAGTTTAAAACCGTTTAAATAACCCCAAAACACTACGTCACAGGCTAACAATATTTTTTATAAACCAAACCAAACCATTTTCTTTTTCCAAATAATCTTTAAGAGCCAACCGAACAATTTCTCAAACGAACCAAAGTATTTGTCCATGCTTCAAAAGAAATCATTTCTCATTAAACCAGAACTCTATTTTACATTCCGTGAATTATGTTTAAAATCCAAACGGGCATTCTTTCATTATTGGGTGTCTGCTCGTCAAAAGGATGTTTCAAGTGCCCTGTATAAAATAAACGGATCCATTTGACATTAAATAACCATTTTAAAATTAACTATCTTATATTAAAAATTAATTATCGTATATTATCACTTATTTATTAAAATTAATAAAATATTTATTTCGAACAACTAGTGTGCGCAAACA
Organism: Viscum album; assembly: GCA_963277665.1. Classification (NCBI taxonomy): domain Eukaryota; kingdom Viridiplantae; phylum Streptophyta; class Magnoliopsida; order Santalales; family Viscaceae; genus Viscum; species Viscum album. The sequence goes on from OY728165.1 coordinate 1,832,337,193, forward strand.
GAATGAAACAATATAACTTAAATTTTAAAAAGCAGTGCAAAGGGAACCTACCTCAAGATCAAAGCGCGACGAGAACAAAAATCTGGAACCATGGCGCGATGACACAACGTGTGTCCGAAGCCACGTGATAAAGTCCGACACTCTTGAAACTGAAACTCGACAATGAAGGTGTAAAGACCCGCAAATTTCAAGGAAATTTTTTTCTTAATTTTCTTTGGAATTTTACAAGAGCGCAGCTTCAGACGGCACCTGATTCCGAGGCCCGGTGTGCCCGGAATCAATTTCCGAAGTTTGGCTCGGGTACGTTCAGTGAACGGACGAGCGGGTTTTTCTATCTTTTGAACCGGTGCCCGGAATCAAATTCTGAGGGCACCGATGAAATCGCAGCGCCGGTATTTGCTTAGAAACGCCTCTTCCGGAGTTGCGTTTGCTCAGACGTGGTTTTTAAATTTTGCGGCTTTAAGTCAGAAATAAAATAAATTTGTGCGACAACTTTATTTTATTTCACTTAAGCTGCTTGGAAGCCACTTGAAGCCACTTAAAGGCGGCTTGAACTGTGTTGAACTGGATAGGATGCTATCCAGAAATATCCTACCCCCTTGATAGGATATTTGTGAGGTGGGGCCCGCACGAGCCCCGCCGTTTCTTTCGCTAAGTAACGCACCCGCGAAAACCCGTCAAAGAAACTGAAAAGTCAACCGACGCGTTTCTTTAATTCTTAACAGACCATTTAATTGGGCGGTTTCTTTCGTGAATTAAATGGGCTGTTTCTTTCGTGAATTAAATGGGCTGTTTCGCTCGTTGAATTAATTCAACGAATTAAATGGGTCGTTACTTACGCGTTTTACGTTTGTTGGCAAACATAATAAAATAGACAAACTTGTCTATTTTGGAGGATTGCTATCGTTGTGAAATTCCTCTGAGCCTCCACCCTCTCCGCGAAGAACGCGAAGAACGCGAAGAACGCGAAGAACGCCGAACCCGGAAGTCGTCGACGCCTTCGCCCGAGACGTTCTTCCGATTTCCGATCTCCGATCACCGACCATTCGAGGTGAGTGCTTTTGGATTTCCTCTCAAGTTCTTTTCTTTGGTTTTAAACGAAACACAGATTTAAATATTAATAATTTAAATCTGTTGTTCTTGATTCGTTGAGCTCGCCGGCTCAACGCCGGTTTCCGCGACGACGCGACACCTTCCCGCGACGACGCGACGATCGATCTCTTCCGCGACGATCTCTTCCGCGAAGAACGCCCGCGCTAGACGATCATCAAGGTAGGGATTTATTTTGGAAAAGTTGCCCCTTTTAAATTTTCTCGTGAACGTTCTTGAAAATTTAAAAAAGTCGGTTTCAAACGAACAATTTTATCTTTAAATAAAATTGTTGGATCATGTGTTGATCATCTTTTTCTTTTCTCCCGTTGATTATGGCTAACGCGGAGGGTGCGGGTCTAACGAACAAGACCCGACAACCCTCCGCCGATCTCTTTTGTTGTGCGGATATGACGGACGACGACAAACCGCGCGGCAGGGGCGATCCGTTGATTCCGCAGTGAAGGTCGGCATCCGGGAGGGGCATCGGCGCAGACGGGAGGCAAAACGGGCCACCGGAGCATCTCCGACGGCCCGCGGAAGGCAGCGGCGGCGCGGGTCGCCGGCGCGGCGGCGCCGGCGACCGGAGGCGGCGGCGCCCGGCGCGCCGCCGTGGAGGAAGTCCGCCGCGGCGGTGGTGGCGGCCGGTTCCGCGGCCGCGCGGAACCGGGAACGGACGCGGCGGCCCGGCCGCGTCCGCGTGACAGGCGGCCCCCCCGCAGGGGCCGCGTTTCTTCAAATGTCGCGGGTCAAACCCGCGGCGGCAGCCTGTTCGGCCGCTCGGCCGAAGCCGAGCCGGCCGGTTCGGGCCGGCCCGGTTCGGGCCGACCCGGTTCGGCCGACCCCAGGGGGGTTCGGGCCGGGTCGCCCCGGGCCCAGAACCCCCGTTTTCGGGCCATCTTCAGTCTTTCGCCCATATCTTGGGCCTGGGACCTCCGATTGACGAACCGTCAGCGGCTACGCGATCCTTGGATCAAGACGGTCGTTTCGGTATATTATACTCAATGTTTCGGAAGACTTTGGGTTTGGCCGGGTTGGTTCGTACACGAAACCAACCGGGCCCTCGGAGCGGAAACGCTCATAACTTGAGCTACGGACGTCCGATCGACGTACCGTCAGCTGTGGTAGTTTCCTCTAAGTGAGACGGAACTTTTGGCATGCTCTGCCCGAGGATCGGATACAGGCGGAGTACGGTCGGGTTGGTTTTGCCCTAAAAACCAACCGGGCCCCTGGGACGAAAATGCCAATAACTCTCAGACCGGGCGTCCGTTTGACGCGCCGTCTGTCGCGTTGAGATCCTGTTGTCGATACGGAACTTTTGGATACATCAACTTCGGACTACGTGTCAGTTGATGTATCAGCCTCTCGGCTCGTGGAGCGGACCCTCCTAAACGAGCTCGCTTTGTGCGGGAACCCTAGCGCTGGCTGTGACTTCGACGACAGAGCAGAGATCCTTCGTGGACTGCGACGACGACAGAGCAGAGATCCTCCGTGGACTGCGACAACGGCAGAGCAGAGATCCTTCGTGGACTGCGGCGACGACTGTGCAGAGATCCTCAGTGGACTGCGTCGACTACTGCACTCAGCGATCCTACGTGGATCAGTGCTACAGGTTCTGTGTGAGCCCGATCCTATGTGGGTCCTTACTACCGGTTCTGTGTGAGCCACTGCCTACAGGTTCTGTGTGAGCCCGATCCTGTGTGGGTCTTCTGCGGGGGTTAGTACCTATCGATCCTTTGTGGGTCCGACGACTTAGATGGATCAGTGATCATCTTTGACGTCATCTGAAAAAGTATACCTGGTTGAGCTGAATCTTATGTTACTCTCCTTTGTGGATTGTGTTGAACTATCCTATGTGGATTTACTATTTACTCTCCTTGTGGATTTGAGTCTTGCTTTCCTTTGTGGATTGAGTTGTTCTTGAGCTCGTGAGCAGAGCTAGAATTGGGGACTTAGGTATATGTATGGGCATATACCTAAGTCGAGTCAGATGTTACTTCGTGATTGCATCTTTCTTTTGTGCTATATCCTTTGTGGATTTCGGGAGACCTTCGGGGGTCTCGGGGTCCTTACTGAGTAGCTTGTACTCACCCCTGCACGGGCTATGCCCGCACCTTGTTGTGTTGGTTGCAGATGACGGACAGCGCTGATCACGGTTGGGCGTGGAGCAGGACGGTACCTGGAGGTGGACCACTGGGCGGGACGTGCTCGGAGCGGACGTGGGACCCGAGGAGCCTGGAGGCTATCTGTACCCACCCTTCAGGTGGGATTGCCAGTGGACGACACGAGGCCGCCGTCTTTTCTTCAGTTGCTGTACTTTACTTTTCAGTTGTACTTTATAGTTGGGCTTGTATTTCCGGCCCCCTTTACTTTTCTGCACTTTACTTTCCGCTTGCTGACTCTGTGTGGTTGTTACTTATAAAGGCAATGCCTTCCCTGTTTACTGGGATTTTACGCCTTGGTGCTAGTTGCCAGCCCCTGGCCTATGGAAGGCGGGCTTGGGGTAGTCACGGCACGGGCCCCGAGGACGGGTCGTGACAAATTGGTATCAGAGGTGGTCGGTTCTACCGCAGACTCTGATCGTCCTTTCTTTCTATATGAAGCAATAGTGTTTAGTGTATTGAGTGTGGTTATCAGTTCAGGGAGCCCAGTGTTGGTGCGGCGGCCGACGTATCCGTACACCAGGACCCTGACTCCTGATTTCCGACTTAATGCATGAAAACATTGATTGCGTGTGTGTTTCGAGTTTTCTTTGTGATTACTTGTGTCAGCTCACCGGGTATACTGATCTGCTTTATGAAAGTCTCAAGTTTTCCTTGTGATTACTTGTGCCAGCTCACCAGGTATACTATTCTGACTGTGGTGCTCTTGTTCTCCTTTTCAGGATGGCCCCGCGACGACTGCCAGCTAGGGTTCCGAGTGTAGGGCGCGACGGCAGCCCACCGAGCGACGAGGCTTCGGTACAGGGCCCTTTTCCAGCAGTGGCATCGGCGGTAGCCTTACCCGCCGAGCCACCGATGCTTCCAGTACCAGACGCTGACGATGCACGTCGCCTCAGGGCACTGCATGAGTTTCAGAGCCAGCGACCGCCCAGGTTTCGCGGTGAGGCGGACCCCCAGGCCGCCGAGGACTGGCTAGAGGCGGTGGTACGGATCTTCAGGCTAGTGAGGACACCAGCGGATCTCATGGTGATTCTCGCAGCGATCCTCCTGCAGGCGGCGGCAGGACGATGGTGGAGCCTGATGCTCCAGGTTCACGATGAGGCATCCTTGCTATGGGCGGACTTCGAGAGCCTCCTCCGCTCTGAGTTCGTCCCGGCCACCCTCCGAGCGGTGCGCATCCAGGAGCTTCTCCAGCTGCGCCAGGGCAGCATGACGGTCGCTCAGTACGCGGCGAGGTTCACGGACCTATCTCGCTACTCGACCGACATGGTACGGGACCCCTTCTTCCGGGCCCGGACCTTCGAGCAGGGCTTGCGACAGGAGATTCGGGCGTCGCTGATCTCCCTCAGCATTCCGACCCAGGCGGGAGTGCTGGAGCGAGCCCTCCTGATCGAGAGCTTCCTGGCAGAGCCTTCTTCAGCGGCGAGACCTAGCGCAGGGCGGCAGGTAGCTGAGTCTTCGGCAGCAGGTAGCCGACGGATGACTCTCGGGTCCAGGCAGACCAGACCCCCACGCAGACGGCCTCAGGACACCGGCTCAGCAGTACGGGGCACACAGCGGAGTGCCAGCCTTCCGAGAGGCAGGCTATGCTACTCCTGCGGCGGGCAGGGTCACATGGCTCGTGACTGCCCGACCCGCCGATCAGAGGAGCAGCAGACGGTGGAGGGGCCACCCAGGCAGAGGCAGAGGGTCGACCGTGGCGGTCCGCAGGGAGGAGGCGGACGAGGCAGAGGAGCTGGCCGAGCAGCGGGTGGTGGGCGACGCTTCCAGGCTCTACCCCCACCACCACCAGGAGGGCCACCTCGACCACAGGGAGCTGGCGGGCAGGGACAGGCCCAGCTCCAGGCAGTGGAGGCCTACGACCCCGACTTGCCAGATATGATTCGAGGTACGATCTGTGTCTATTCCACCCTTGCTTCAGTACTTATAGACACAGGAGCGAGTCACTCTTTCATAGCCTCTGCCCTTGTTCGGAGCTCGGAGATTCCGACTGAGCCGTTGGCTCGATCCTTACGGCTAGAGACTCCTACGGGAGCAGACTCGACGATTACGCACTGGTGCCGGCAGTGTGAGCTTACTCTAGGAGGCGAGAGCTTCGGCTGGGATCTCCTTGTAGCGGCGTCGAGGCCTTACGACGTCATCTTGGGCATGGATTGGCTATCCACGGTTCATGCCCAGATTGACTGTTTTAGGCGCAAGGTGCGGTGTGATCGCACCGACGGGAGCAGGTTTACCTTCACCGGCGAGAAGGGAACCTTTGCAGCACAGGATGGACTTCCGCGGAGGAGAGTGCAGCCCATCTCTCATCAGTTGGCTAGCCTCATCCTAGGAGCAGTGGACGTGCGGAGTCCAGCTTTTCCTGCAGTGGTGGACCAGTATGTAGACGTCTTTCCCGACGACGTTCCAGGGCTACCTCCTCGTAGAGAGGTAGACTTTTACATCGACTTGTACCCCGGGACAGCCCCGATATCTACTCCAGCATATCGGATGGCCCCCGCCGAGCTTCGGGAGCTGCGGGTACAGTTGGAGGACTTGCAGAGCAAGGGGTTTATCCGACCCAGTGTTTCACCCTGGGCTTCCCCGATTTTGTTCGCCAAGAAGGCGGACGGGAGCTTGCGACTATGTGTCGACTATCGTCGCCTGAATCAGGTGACGGTGAGGAACAAGTATCCGCTGCCACGGATTGATGACCTCTTCGATCAGCTCAAGGGAGCGCGGTGGTTCTCGAAGATAGACCTCCGGTCAGGCTATCATCAGCTCAGAGTTCGAGACGAGGACGTGCAGAAGACGGCCTTCAGGTGTCGGTATGGCCATTATGAGTTCTTGGTTATGCCATTCGGCGTAACCAATGCTCCAGCAGTGTTCATGAGCCTCATGAACAGGATCTTCCAGCCTTACCTCGACCGTTTTGTCGTGGTCTTCATTGACGACATTTTGGTATACTCGACGACTGAGGAGGAGCATGCCTACCACCTGCGAGTTGTGCTAGACACGCTCCGAGAGCACCAGCTTTATGGAAAGCTCTCAAAATGCCAGTTCTGGTTACGTGAGGTCCATTTCTTGGGACACGTCATCTCTGAGGCGGGAGTTGCAGTGGATCCCGCGAAGATCGAGGCAGTGCTAGCTTGGGAGCCACCCAAGAGCGTGACAGAGGTGCGGAGCTTCTTGGGCCTAGCCGGATACTATCGGAGATTCGTGCCAGACTTCTCCAGAGTTGCGGCACCACTCTCAGCGTTGAAGAAGAAGGGGAAACCCTTCGTGTGGTCAGACAGATGTCAGCAGAGCTTCCAGGAGCTGAGGCAGAGGTTGACCAGCGCACCTATCTTGAGGTTGCCTGAGGAGGGAGTTGGATACGTAGTTTACTGCGATGCGTCAGGGACTGGACTCGGGTGCGTCCTGATGCAGGAGCGGGCCGTGATCGCCTACGGATCACGTCATTTGAGGCCGCATGAGCAGAACTACGCCACTCATGACCTGGAGTTAGCAGCAGTGGTCTTCGCTCTGAAGACTTGGCGGCACTATCTGATGGGCGAGCGCTTCACAGTCTTTTCTGACCACCAGAGTCTCAGGTATATCTTCTCTCAGAAGGACCTGAACCTGAGACAGCGGAGATGGCTTGAGTTCCTCCAGGACTATGACTTTGAGATAGTCTATACTCCTGGGAAGGGGAACGTGGTAGCCGATGCCCTCAGCAGGAGGACGGGCATTCAGCTACTTGAGGAGGCGACGGAACAGCTAGCCTCCTTGCAGATATCCTTCGTGGATAGAGACGGAGCAGCCTTTCTTCAGTCTCTCACAGTCTCTCCTCCACTTCTACAGCGGGTCAGAGAGGCTCAGCGTGGGGACGCTGACTATGAGACCCGGCGTGCACTGATATCCTCAGGTCAGGCGCCTGATGGTTTCTCCCTTGGAGCAGAGCACGACATCCTTTTCAGAGGACGTACCTTCGTACCAGTCGCTTTACGAGAGGAGGTGCTGAGAGAGTTTCACACTTCTCCCTTGGCGGTGCATCCCGGAGTGGCGAAGATGTACCAGGATCTCAGACGACAGCACTGGTGGCCGGGCATGAAGAAAGCTGTGGCTGAGTTCGTTTCACGATGCCTCACCTGCCAGCAGGTGAAGGCAGAGCATCAGGTACCAGCAGGCTTGGTACAGCCCTTGGAGGTCCCGGAGTGGAAGTGGGACGGCATATCTATGGACTTCGTGACTGGACTTCCACGCACTTCCAGAGGTCACGACTCCATTTGGGTGATTGTCGACCGACTCACCAAGTCGGAACACTTCTTACCCATCAGAGAGCAGGGCTCAGTGGAGAGCTTGGGACGTCTTTACGTCCAGGAGATCGTACGGCTTCACGGTGTGCCATCGTCTATCGTCTCCGATCGAGATGCTCGTTTCACTTCCCGGCTTTGGAAGGGGTTGCAGGAGGCGTTCGGGACGCGGCTCCATCTAAGCACAGCCTTCCACCCTCAGACGGATGGTCAGACGGAGAGGACCATACAGACACTCGAGGACATGCTCCGTGCATGTGTTCTCGACTTTGGTCGCAGCTGGGAGGACCACCTACCCTTGGTGGAGTTCGCGTACAACAACAGCTACCACTCCACCATCGGGATGGCACCATACGAGGCGTTGTACGGCAGACCCTGCAGATCACCGTTGTGCTGGACAGACCCTGGGGAGTCAGCACTTGTGGGACCAGAGATGGTCCGAGCCACGACAGAGAAGGTCCAGATCATCCAGGAGAGGATGAGGACAGCTCAGAGCCGGCAGAAGTCATATGCTGACAGGAGGCGGAGGCCACTAGAGTTCGAGGATGGCGACCATGTCTTTTTGCGTGTCTCACCTCGACGTGGTTTACGGAGATTTGGCCGATGCGGCAAGTTGTCTCCACGCTTCATCGGGCCTTTCCAGGTCCTCAGCAGGATAGGAGAGGTGGCTTATCGCCTGGCTCTACCACCTCAGTTGCACCGGGTGCACGGCGTCTTCCACGTGTCTCAGCTGAGGAGATACGTGCACGACCCGACACACATCATCGACTTTGGGGAGCTGGATGTGGACGATGGGGCGACTTTTGCGGAGGTCCCAGTAGAGATCGAGGATCGACAGGAGCGGGTCCTACGTGGGCGGTCGATTCCTCTTGTGCGCATCAGATGGCAGCACGTGAACCTCCATGAGAGCACTTGGGAGCGGGAGGCTCAGATGCGTGCTCAGTACCCCCATTTGTTCCCCTAGTTTTTGATGTATCTTTACGGGGACGTAAAGCCCTGAGGTGGGAGTAATGTAAAGACCCTCAAATTTCAAGGAATTTTTTTTCTTAATTTTCTTTGGAATTTTACAAGAGCGCAGCTTCAGACGGCACCTGATTCCGAGGCCCGGTGTGCCCGGAATCAATTTCCGAAGTTTGGCTCGGGTACGTTCAGTGAACGGACGAGCGGGTTTTTCTATCTTTTGAACCGGTGCCCGGAATCAAATTCTGAGGGCACCGATGAAATCGCAGCGCCGGTATTTGCTTAGAAACGCCTCTTCCGGAGTTGCGTTTGCTCAGACGTGGTTTTTAAATTTTGCGGCTTTAAGTCAGAAATAAAATAAATTTGTGAGACAACTTTATTTTATTTCACTTAAGCTGCTTGGAAGCCACTTGAAGCCACTTAAAGGCGGCTTGAACTGTGTTGAACTGGATAGGATGCTATCCAGAAATATCCTACCCCCTTGATAGGATATTTGTGAGGTGGGGCCCGCACGAGCCCCGCCGTTTCTTTCGCTAAGTAACGCACCCGCGAAAACCCGTCAAAGAAACTGAAAAGTCAACCGACGCGTTTCTTTAATTCTTAACAGACCATTTAATTGGGCGGTTTCTTTCGTGAATTAAATGGGCTGTTTCTTTCGTGAATTAAATGGGCTGTTTCGCTCGTTGAATTAATTCAACGAATTAAATGGGTCGTTACTTACGCGTTTTACGTTTGTTGGCAAAAATAATAAAATAGACAAACTTGTCTATTTTGGAGGATTGCTATCGTTGTGCAATTCCTCTGAGCCTCCACCCTCTCCGCGAAGAACGCGAAGAATGCGAAGAACGCGAAGAACGCCGAACCTGGAAGTCGTCGACGCCTTCGCCCGAGACGTTCTTCCGATTTCCGATCTCCGATCACCGACCATTCGAGGTGAGTGCTTTCGGATTTCCTCTCAAGTTCTTTTCTTTGGTTTTAAACGAAACACAGATTTAAATATTAATAATTTAAATCTGTTGTTCTTGATTCGTTGAGCTCGCCGGCTCAACGCCGGTTTCCGCGACGACGCGACACCTTCCCGCGACGACGCGACGATCGATCTCTTCCGCGACGATCTCTTCCGCGAAGAACGCCCGCGCTCGACGATCATCAAGGTAGGGATTTATTTTGGAAAAGTTGCCCCTTTTAAATTTTCTCGTGAACGTTCTTGAAAATTTAAAAAAGTCGGTTTCAAACGAACAATTTTATCTTTAAATAAAATTGTTGGATCATGTGTTGATCATCTTTTTCTTTTCTCCCGTTGATTATGGCTAACGCGGAGGGTGCGGGTCTAACGAACAAGACCCGACAACCCTCCGCCGATCTCTTTTGTTGTGCGGATATGACGGACGACGACAAACCGCGCGGCAGGGGCGATCCGTTGATTCCGCAGTGAAGGTCGGCATCCGGGAGGGGCATCGGCGCAGACGGGAGGCAAAACGGGCCACTGGAGCATCTCCGGCGGCGCGGGTCGCCGGCGCGGCGGCGCCGGCGACCGGAGGCGGCGGCGCCCGGCGCGCCGCCGTGGAGGAAGTCCGCCGCGGCTGAAGCCGCGGCGGTGGTGGCGGCCGGTTCCGCGGCCGCGCAGAACCGGGAACGGAGGCGGCGGCCCGGCCGCGTCCGCGTGACAGGCGGCCCCCCGCGGGGGCCGCGTTTCTTCAAATGCCGCGGGTCAAACCCGCGGCGGCAGCCTGTTCGGCCGCTCGGCCGAAGCCGAGCCGGCCGGTCCGGTCGGCCGGGCCGCGCCCAGGCCGGACCGGACCCGGCCGAGCCGGTTCGGGCCGGTTCGGGCCGGCCCGGTTCGGGCCGACCCGGTTCGGCCGACCCCAGGGGGGTTCGGGCCGGGTCGCCCCGGGCCCAGAACCCCCGTTTTCGGGCCCTCTTCGGTCTTTCGCCCATATCTTGGGCCTGGGACCTCCGATTGACGAACCGTCAGCGGCTACGCGATCCTTGGATCAAGACGGTCGTTTCGGTATATTATACTCAAAGTTTCGGAAGACTTTGGGTTCGGCCGGGTTGGTTCGTACACGAAACCAACCGGGCCCTCGGAGCGGAAACGCTCATAACTTGAGCTACGGACGTCCGATCGACGTACCGTCAGCTGTGGTAGTTTCCTCTAAGTGAGACGGAACTTTTGGCATGCTCCGCCCGAGGATCGGATACAGGCGGAGTACGGTCGGGTTGGTTTTTCCCTAAAAACCAACCGGGCCCCTGGGACGAAAATGCCAATAACTCTCAGACCGGGCGTCTGTTTGACGCGCCGTCTGTCGCGTTGAGATCCTGTTGTCGATACGGAACTTTTGGATACATCAACTTCGGACTACGTGTCAGTTGATGTATCTGCCTCTCGGCTCGTGGAGCGGACCCTCCTAAACGAGCTCGCTTTGTGCGGGAACCCTAGCGCTGGCTGTGACTTCGACGACAGAGCAGAGATCCTTCGTGGACTGCGACGACGACAGAGCAGAGATCCTCCGTGGACTGCGACGACGGCAGAGCAGAGATCCTTCGTGGACTGCGGCGACGACTGTGCAGAGATCCTCAGTGGACTGCGTCGACTACTGCACTCAGCGATCCTACGTGGATCAGTGCTACAGGTTCTGTGTGAGCCCGATCCTATGTGGGTCCTTACTACCGGTTCTGTGTGAGCCACTGCCTACAGGTTCTGTGTGAGCCCGATCCTGTGTGGGTCTTCTGCGGGGGTTAGTACCTATCGATCCTTTGTGGGTCCGACGACTTAGATGGATCAGTGATCATCTTTGACGTCATCTGAAAAAGTATACCTGGTTGAGCTGAATCTTATGTTACTCTCCTTTGTGGATTGTGTTGAACTATCCTATGTGGATTTACTATTTACTCTCCTTGTGGATTTGAGTCTTGCTTTCCTTTGTGGATTGAGTTGTTCTTGAACTCGTGAGCAGAGCTAGAATTGGGGACTTAGGTATATGTATGGGCATATACCTAAGTCGAGTCAGATGTTACTTCGTGATTGCATCTTTCTTTTGTGCTATATCCTTTGTGGATTTCGGGAGACCTTCGGGGGTCTCGGGGTCCTTACTGAGTAGCTTGTACTCACCCCTGCACGGGCTATGCCCGCACCTTGTTGTGTTGGTTGCAGACGACGGACAGCGCTGATCACGGTTGGGCGTGGAGCAGGACGGTACCTGGAGGTGGACCACTGGGCGGGACGTGCTTGGAGCGGACGTGGGACCCGAGGAGCCTGGAGGCTATCTGTACCCACCCTTCAGGTGGGATTGCCAGTGGACGACACGAGGCCGCCGTCTTTTCTTCAGTTGCTGTACTTTACTTTTCAGTTGTACTTTACAGTTGGGCTTGTATTTCCGGCCCCCTTTACTTTTCTGCACTTTACTTTCCGCTTGCTGACTCTGTGTGGTTGTTACTTATAAAGGCAATGCCTTCCCTGTTTACTGGGATTTTACGCCTTGGTGCTAGTTGCCAGCCCCTGGCCTATGGAAGGCGGGCTTGGGGTAGTCACGGCACGGGCCCCGAGGACGGGTCGTGACAGAAGGAACCTCGGAAACAAAGCGCGGCGGCGACGCTCACTCAGAAATGCCCTGCGCGGTTCCTAAAAGTCCTGATCCATCAAATAACAACTCACCATCGATTAAAACCCACACGATGATGATAAAAATAATAGTAATAATAAAATTAATAATAATAATAACAATAATAATAAAAGCAATAATAAGAAGAATAACAAGATAATAATAGTAATAATAATAATAATAACAACAAAATAATAAAAGGAATAATAAAATAAAAAGAATAATAATAATAATAATAATAGTGACAACAAAATAATAATACTAATAATAGTAATAATAATAATAATAACAACCATAATAAGAATAATATGAATAATAATACTAATAATAAAAGTAAAATAACAATAATAATATTGATAATAACAATAATAATAATAAAAGAAAAATTAAAATTAAAACAAAACAAACCTTCAGGGGGGAGTGTGCTCGCCGCGACGTGCAAGGGAGAAGTAGGAAATGCAGGGTATCGCTTGGCCTGCACATGCGCAGCAAGGGGGGAAACGTCAAGTCGCCGGAAGCAGGGTTCACCGCGTGGAGAAGGAAGGGCCGGTGGGGAGGGAGGGTCCCCTGCTTGCGCTGCACACCAGTGGGGAGAGAAAGAAAAAGAAAAAAAACGGTGGGGAGAGAAGGGTGTGAGAGGCTCCGCCGCTGGATGGGTGAGGATGAAGGGGGGAGTTGGGTGCGTGAGGATGAAGGAGAGAAGTAGGGGGGCTAAGTGTGCCAGCTGCGCACTGAACAGGGGGCGAAGGGGGTTCTGTTTGCGCCGCACCTAAGGGAGGTGACGTGGTAGCCGGAAACAGGAGGGGTGTGCTGACGGTGTGCTGAAGGAGGGCGCGAGGATGATGCCGTGTGAAGAAGGGAGGAAAAAGAGAAGCAGGGGGATCCGCTGGAGGTGAGGCGGGGAAAGGTGCTGCTAATGCAAAGTTGCGGTTGGGAGGTCGGGCCTGGACCAGATAGCAAGGGAGGGGGGTGGCGGCGCGCTAGGAAGAGGAAGGATCGGGAAATGGGGGCTTCTGCAAACCCTACTAATATATATATATATATATAAGAATAAAATAAATAATTTAATAAATAAATAATGAAAATAATAATAATAATAATGTTGGTGATCAAAAACTTTAATAATAACAACAAAAAATGATAAAATGACAATTCCAATAACAAAAATTCTTAAATAAAAAATATAGTATTATTATTCATGACCCAATAATAATATTATTATAGTAAGTTATTTATTTAAATTATTTTTAACTTATTCAATTCATATTCATTTGGCCGATACAGATATCGTAATCATGCCGTATCCGGGCTAACCGCACGGCTTCAGCTAGCCATGCGGTGTGCTTGCACCGGCCTAGAATAATAATATATATCAAATCGCCTTTAAAAATAATTATAAAATTATCAACAATAATGAAAATTTTAAATAACAGAATAAATCAAAAATTTCACTCATTTTTGTTTTCTGATGGCAGGAGAACTGTTCCGTTGCATGGGCGAAGCCGCGCGGGGTTTCCAAAACGCGTTCCTCCCAGGTGCTCAACGACGTCGCGTCAAAAAGCGCACTTTTTAAAAAAAACTCAAAAACCTAGTCCGATACTGAACACGAACCACAACAAAAATAATTTAAAGCCAAAGAAATCATAAAATAAAATAAACGTGCGTGTCGGGGTGTGACAATTCTCCCCACCATAACGCTTTCCTCCCCCAGAAAGCCACCACACCAACCAGTCGATCGATCAACACCTAAGGATTCCACACAACACGATCCGACCTCTTAACCAAGGATGTCACAACGACTACCAGCGGGACTGAACCTCATTGCCCAAAGTAAATCACCAACAGAGGGAAGGCCTGAACGGGCTCCCCACCATAAGAACTCAACTAGAATTCGATGAAGACTTAAGAGAAAACCCAAAGAGACTCATGGTGGGTCTCCCCACCAAAAATAACTAACCTACTAGCGACCAACCAGAAATCCAACCTTACCCAGATCGGGGCCTTTCCCAAGCTATATATAAAATGCACAGCAAACCATTTAAACCACCCACTCCCGTCTGAATGGGATAAGAAATGAGTCAAAACTCCATACGAACTATATACCCTAACCCCATGGGTGGGGAGGGTGGTCCCAAGGATCAAATCACTAAAACTACGACGTACGACTACTCACGACCCATCACTTCTGGATGGACCCAAACCAGGGCCGCATCTGATTTACATCAGTGGCCCATGCAAAGTCACCGATCAACAACTTACATCCAAGAGGCACGACTCCCGACACTATGCGAGGGAGAAGTCCATCACACGCTTTGCGACAAGAGGAAAACTACAACGACAGAGGAACCAGAGCAAAAACACCAAAACTATCTCACCACGACGATAGAAGCACGACTTTCACCAGAATCTTTAAAAACATTTCCCCCCGGGGGTTCCTGACTATGCGCCGGCTTCAATCCGAGACCTTTTGGCTGAAGCTCTGATGGATGAAGCATCTCCTGCCTCACAGTCAGGTTCTGATAATCCCAATGAGATACATACATCTTTTGATCTGACAGATTGAAGGACAATATTTTAGAATTAAAACACACCAGCATTGAAAGCCGAGGTTCGTCAAAAGACCCATGAAGTTCCCATACATTTCAAACCCAAAACAACACCCATACATAGGCCACGATAATATATCACTTACACTGAAAGGAAACTAACACTAGAAAATTTGAACAAAGACCCTACAACACATTACTTCTGAGAACTTCCTCTGCGACGCTTCCTTGCAACACCCCGACAAAATCGTCGCAAGTGACCCAGGCGTCCACATGCCTAGCAGGGCTTCGGAGTGCTTGGGCATGACGACTTCTTGTGACCCCGCTTTCCACACTGATAACACACAATAATCTCTTGTACCGAAGAGGTTGATGAAAGATCCCGATGCCTCTTGATTCCATGAACTGATCCATCCACTTCCATTTTCTTACTCATCTCCTTTCCAGAACCTTCACCAGTGCTCATAGGGATCGAAGGAGGGAGAACTACTTCGATCACTCCTGCCATCACAGCTTCAACATGAAAAGATTGTCTTGCAACATCGAAAAAAGAAGTTAGGTTGGACTCTGACACCTTCGACTGTAGATCAGGGCGGAGACCCGCCTCGAAGCGTCGAGCCTTCACGGGGTCATTTGTGGCATACTCTGAATCATAAGGTACTAGCTCCACAAAGCGATGGAAATATTCTAACACGGATCCGTCGCCCTGCTGTAGACAACACATTTCCATCCCCTTCCTCACCCTTTCTTCCTCAGAGAAATACTGGCAAATGAACGAGGCCTTGAAAAACTCCCAAGTAACCTCTTGACGGGGCTTGTTCCGAGACAATGACTTCCACCACATCCACGGTGAACCTTCAACCATGAAGGTCGCAAACTTGACCTTCAACGACTCGGGCAACTCAATGAGGTTAAAGTCCCTTTCAATCTTCCGCATCCACTCCTCTGCCACAGAGGTTTCTGCTTGACCATGAAAGAGAGGTGGATCAAACTTCCGAAACTCAAGCATAAAATCCTTAGGTTGATCAACCGCACTACGATCACCCATCGAAGCTTCAAAGGGATAACCGCTGGACAAGGAAAGGTCAAAAACCCAATCAAGGCCAACTCAATGAGTGAATAAAAACCTCAAAATCAAACACTGCATAGGTGACAAGCTTGAAATCCGAGAAAACAAGTTATCATAACATCAAAACTTTTCTCTTTGAAAACATCTTTAATTTAGAACAAGCATAGTGGGTTAAACCTTTGCCATTGGTATTCTTTAGAGTCTCACTCACATGCCAGTATTCGTGCCACCTCGGGCATCCATACACCATACCAGAAATCCATCCACATTTCCAACATACCAAAATGCATGTGAGTACTCATCGGAACACCAAGGCCAAAACAAAGAAACTTCATTTTCCAAAAACAATTTATTCATACCACTTCTTTTAAACCAATCTACAAATCAAACATGTTATTTCAAACAACCACCTTTTTTTTCAAAACCAATTTTTTTGATTCAAACAACTTTCAGAAATCAAGGGGAACCCAAAACAACTCAAACAGGGGACTAGTGTCAGTGGGTGACTCGACCATATGGTTGGCGGCCATATGCCAAACACGCCACTGACACAGAGAGCCTTCTTGGACCATTCCCCTAGATCCACATGGCTTGCCAGGCCATACGGCTTAGGACTATTAGCCCAACTCCATTTTTCGTACCCCAATCGCAAAACATTACCATAAAAACCCAAACAAACAAATTAAACTGGACTTCCAATGGAAACCTGAGGATCGGTACGGGCAAGAGTTCGCGACGCTCTTCTCGCACCTACCCCTCAAGTCCCGACAATCCTACTCCATCTACCTTGACATCCCAAATAACAAAGGGCGCTCTGAAAAGTGAGGTCTGCTAAGAGCAAACCTCCTCTGATACCATTTTGTCACGAACCAACCCGGGTCGACCCTGAACCGGTCACCCGAGCCGGTCCACGACATGGCCCGAGAGGCGTTCCCGATCCTCCTGGGCTGGCGACAAGCGCCAGGGCATCAACAGAGGCTATGGGAACAATTTCTCCCAATTTAAATAAATAAGAAAGAAAAAATAATACAGAGCAGCGCAGAAAAGATAAACCAGATAAAGTGACTAAACAGGAACAAACAGGAATCAAACTAACCAAACACGACGTCCGAACAAACTCCGTGCGACCTCGCAGGTCGCTCTCCGACTCAACGATCAAGCGTCTCCCTAGGCGAGCGCACTCAAGCTATAGCCTTCACAAACACTAAAAACAAAAAAGAACTATAGGCGTGAGTAATAAAACTCAGTAGGCTAGCCCGATATCTATTCCCAATGCACTACCTTTAAAATAAAAGAAACATCATTTCAAGTTTGAACTAAAATCTATAAAAGTATGTTTTTAATAATATTCTACTTAAAAACAAAGTACAAACCATTTCCCTTAGCCATTTCGAAATTCGGGTTCATTTCATTAGTGCTAATGACATTTCAGGAAAAAGGGAAAGTGATGTTTAAATTTTCAAATTTGTACAAAGGGGAGTAAACAATTTCATTTGAAAACAATTTTTAGAAAACTAAACAAAAGCAATTTACCATTTTCCAAGGAAAACAATACACCAGAATGCACAAGGTAAAACACACAGTAAGGGCAGTGTAGGTATACATGTGAGCATCATAATCATTACTGCAAGCTACAAAAGATGAATAGACATGGGTGAACCTAGGAGATCGAGAATAAACTAGAAGACACCAATACATGAGAAATCATCCTTATCGACATGTCACGATGAAATAAAAACGCACAATACGCTCGACCATCCACTCACAGGCAGGTCAAGGAAAAATCCCATAGCAATAAACCCAATATATCCACCTACTATGGGCCACTGGTCAGTACCATAACCTTCCAGTTCAGTAATCATTCTTAGAATATTCTCTCAATATGCCAGATTCCCATGTCTCAAGTGTTTTAAAAAAAAGGGGCGAGCCAACCGATGCCAACCGAGCATCCAATCAGATATATCTATATATAAAGAACAACAGGAATTCCCCGAGCCACTCCATGGGACAACCTCTTGCCTTTAACTACTCAAGTACCTGGGAGCCTCTAAGCATGACCTCCCAAACAATCCATTGCAACCAAGGCATGAGAGTCGCCCTAAGAGGGTTTTTATCAAAACATTTTTATCGCTTTCCATAAAGTGTCAAATGGGCATTTAATACATTTCACAAACACTACTCAAAGACAGGTACAATTTCTTTATGAGACAAAACCCAGTTTAAAACCGTTTAAAGAACCCTAAAACACTACATCACAGGCTAACAATATTTTTTATAAACCAAACCAAACCATTTTCTTTTTCCAAATAATCTTTAAGAGCCAACCGGGCAATTTCTCAAACGAACCAAAGTATTTGTTCATGCTTCAAAAGAAATCATTTCTCATTAAACCAGAACTCTATTTTACATTCCGTGAATTATGTTTAAAATCCAAACGGGCATTCTTTCATTATTGGGTGTCCGCTCGTCAAAAGGATGTTTCAAGTGTACTGTATAAAATAAACGGCTCCATTTGACATTAAATAACCATTTAAAAATTAACTATCTTATATTAAAAATTAATTATCGTATATTATCACTTATTTATTAAAATTAATAAATTATTTATTTCGAACAACTAGTGTGCGAAAACAGCATGAAACAATATAACATAAATTTTAAAAAGCAGTGCAAAGGGAACTTACCTCAAGATCAAAGCGCGACAACAACACAACTCTGGAACCATGGCGCGATGACACAACGTGTGTCCGAAGCCACGTGATAAAGTCCGACACTCTCGAAACTGAAACGCGACAATGAAGGAACCTCAGAAACAAAGCGCGGCGGCAGCGCTCACTCAGAAACGCCCTGCGCGGGTCCTAAAAGTCCTGAGCCATCAAATAACAACTCACCATCGATTAAAACCCACACGATGATGATAAAAATAATAGTAATAATAAAAGTAATAATAATAATAACAATAATAAAAAAAGCAATAATAAGAAGAATAACAAGATAATAATAGTAATAATAATAATAATAACAACAAAATAATAAAAGGAATAAAAAAAAGAATAATAATAATAATAATAATAGTGACAACAAAATAATAATAGTAATAATAGTAATAATAGTAATAATAGTAATAATAATAATAAAAACCATAATAAGAATAATATGAATAATAATACTAATAATAAAAGTAAAATAACAATAATAATATTGATAATAACAATAATAATAATAAAAGAAAAATTAAAATTAAAACAAAACAAACCTTCAGGGGGGAGTGTGCTGGCCGCGACGTGCAGGGGAGAAGTAGGAAATGCAGGGTATCGCGCGGCCTGCACATGTGCAGCAAGGGGGGGAAACGTCGAGTCGCCGAAAGTAGGGTTCACCGCGTGGAGAAGGAAGGGCCGGCGGGGAGGGAGGGTCCCCTGCTTGCGCTGCACACCAGTGGGGAGAGAAAGAAAAAGAAAAAAAACGGTGGGGAGAGAAGGGTGCGAGAGGCTCCGCCGCTGGATGGGTGAGGATGAAGGGGGGAGTTGGGTGCATGAGGATGAAGGAGAGCAGGAGGGGGGCTAAGTCTGCCGGCTGCACACTGAACAGGGGGCGAAGGGTGTTCTGTTTGCGCCGCACCTAAGGGAGGTGATGTGGTAGCCGGAAACGGGAGGGGTGCGCCGACAGAGTGCTGAAGGAGGGCGCGAGGATGATGCCGTGTGAAGAAGGGAGGAAAAATAGAAGCAGGGGGATCCGCTGGAGGTGAGGCGGGGCAAGGTACTGCTACTGCAAAGTTGCAGTTGGGAGGTCGGGCCTGGACCAGATAGCAAGGGAGGGGGGTGGCGGCGCGCTAGGAAGAGGAAGGATCGGGAAATGGTGGCTTCTGAAAACCCTACTAATATATATATATATATATAAGAATAAAATAAATAATTTAATAAATAAATAATGAAAATAATAATAATAATAATGTTGGTGATCAAAAACTATAATAATAACAACAAAAAATGATAAAATGACAATTCCAATAACAAAAATTCTTAAATAAAAAATATAGTATTATTATTCATGGCCCAATAATAATATTATTATATTAAGTTATTTATTTAAATTATTTTTAACTTATTCAATTCATAATCATTTGGACGATACAGATATCGTAATCATGCAGTATCCGGGCTAACCGCACGGCTTCAGCTAGCCGTGCGGTGTGCTTGCACCGGCCTAGAATAATAATATATATAAAATCGCCTTTAAAAATAATTATAAAATTATCAACAATAATGAAAAATTTAAATAACAGAATAAATCAAAAATTTCACTCATTTTTGTTTTCTGATGGCAGGAGAACTGTTCCGTTGCATGGGCGAAGTCGCGCGGGGTTTCCAAAACGTGCTCCTCCCAGGTGCTCAACAACGTCGCGTCAAAAAGCGCACTTTTTAACAAAAACTCAAAAACCTAGTCCGATACTGAACACGAACCACAACAAAAATAATTTAAAGCCAAAGAAATCATAAAATAAAATAAACGTGCGTGTCGGGGTGTGACACTCCCTCTTTAAGGAATTTATAACTAGAATTTGGACCTATATCCATATACTTATAGCCACAAACAATAATGACCATGTCTATAGATCACTTCTACCCACATCAATTTTAATGTATGTGGTACTATCCCACCCCAGTACCCCTTTTCCCTTAACCCTCATGAGTTTCCCCTCCCCACTATCCTCGGAAGCTTCCTCCTCCCCTAGGATCCTCCTCTCCCGATGTTTCCACCAAACCTCTCACCATTATCTTCCAATGAGGCCACCAAAATTCCCCATGATCATCTGATGTAACCACCCACCTCTGCGTGATCCTCTTTCTCTGACACAGCTCTATCACAGTTTCGACGCGGCTTCAGGAAGGTTCCGACGTGGCTCCAACATGGACACCCCACCTCTGGGGATCCTTTTCCTTTGACACGACCACCCCCAAATGTTATCCTCCAACTAAAAGACCCCATATCCATGATTTCATATTTGAGCCAATCCCTAACCTCACGATCCACCTCCTCCAATGATTTATCACTAACCCTATTCGGTCGACCCTAGGGAAACCCTCCCTTGTATGATTTCTCATGAATAATCTCTACCTTCTACTCTTATATCAAATTGTATCTCTATAACTGGGTAGGGTTCCCACAATTTCTTCTATAAATGGATTTTTTATTCTGAAATAATATTTGTTTAGATAGTGATTAAACCATATTTATTTCACGAACATACAATTTTTCTAGTATTTATACATCCGTAGAAAATTTCAAATGTATGAATTGGTGACAGATATATTGACACATTTTTATAACCCACAAATTCAAAATTCACTTAAATGATTGATATTGTTTCCTTACTTATTCTCCCACTATAGAAGGAACAAAAAACCTTCCATGTAAATAACGAAAATACTTTGAATCTAGGGACTTATATTTAAGGATCTCACTATTATCACATCACTTTCTAATGATGATATTATCAAAGATAAATATTAAAAGTATTTTACATTCCATTAATATATTTTTTTATGTTTGATCTGGAATAAAGATATCCAATGTCAATTTTAAGTTACATCTATATGGTTTAAACCATTATAACATTATCCACTATTCCTATTTAGATTCTTACATGATTTAACACCGGACTATCCTTTTAAGTGAATCATATATATTGTTTCTAGTATCCTTTTAAGTGAATCATATATATTGTTTCTAGTACTAGGTGTTTATTTAATATCAAAATGGAATTATTGAATTTATTTTCCCTAGTTAAATTGCCTCATATTTTGATTTATCTATGAAAATATATACTTGATTATATTTTGATATGTTTATACCATGAACCACTCAAAAAATAAATAATTCATTTATAAAAATAAATAATAAAAAAGTGAAAAATTCTTAATCATGGAATGGGTATTTTTAGTTCCATTATTAATAATCTGACGACCCTGTAAGATGATGGAGGAATATGAGAGGCAACTCTCATCGTCGCTTAAGGACCCCGAAACACCCTGAGAGGGGATGGGTGAATCAGGGTGTCAATGTTTTCTTTTTAAAGTTGTGGATCTTGCTCCCAAGTTGGTAAGAACTTGTTAAACATGTAAAACAAATAAAAACATGAAGTTGACACAACACTTTTACTTGGTTAACCACAAAGGGCCATGTCCAAGGAGCATACGCCGATAGGTTCCCAGTCATACCAAATTTCACTAAACATCACTAGAAGTGGATTACAATGTTTAGGTACAGTCACTCTATTCCAAGAACACTGCTTTTAAAAAGGTTCAAGGATTTCTCACTGCATCCCTCAGGTCACTCCCATTGACTCTCCCTAGATCACTTCCTTTGGTGAAGTCAAAATTAGTGTATAGACGTGAAGGCCTCTTCAATAGAATTGCATTTGAAGTCTTTGGCTTTGCTTAGAACGAGACTCTGCTTGCATCAAAGTCCTAAATTGATGCACTTGAACGCAATGAACCACTGAACCAGATAAACAAAACATGAAAACAGGTTTCACTGATAATGGCACGCAACACCAACCCTTTGCACGCAAAACCTTACTTTTGCACGCAATATTTTATTTTTGTGCGGAGAAATATTTCACGCAACAACACCCTTTTCACGCAACTGAATCAATTATGCGCCACCTCAATTTTTATGTGCAACTTCTCCTTTTTTGCGTAACATAAACTTTTATGCACAAACTCATGTTTTACGCGCACCTTATACTTTTTCATGCACCTTGAATTATTACGCACAACCTCTCCTTTTTTTCTCAACTCGGACTTTTTCACACAACCCGAAATTTTTCGCGCAACTGCCTTTACACGAACCTTTTACATGCATCAAAAATTGAATCTTCTCTAAGTCTTAAGCCATACAAAATGAGGGGGTTCACCTATTATTTATAGGCATCACCAACCCCTGCGCACAAAACCCATCTTGGCGCGAAAAACCTTTCTTTCAGAGCACAATACTTTTTGCGCATGAATCGTTTTTCGCGCACATCTTCATGTTTTTCACGCAGCCCATGACTTTGCCATTTTTTGACGTTCTGATTTTGAAACAGGTCTTGCATGAAAAACCTCACTCAATTATTTCACGCACCACGCTGTTTTTTCACGCACATCACACCTATTTTGCACACCACTTCCTTTTTTCACGCACCTCCTTTTTCCAACAACCCATGTCTTCATTTTCCAATTTTTAGGCCCAAAAATTTGGAAAACACTGGGAAATAATGCCACCTTCAATATTGTTGTTTTCTTGAACTATATGACCGCTCTACTGGGAAACATTCTGAACGTCCAATGAGGATTGATAACAAACACAAACCATACTCCACTAATTGCATAAAACGGCCATGGTTCCAACAATCTCCCCCTTTGGGTTTGTTGGAAATCACCAAATAAATTCAAAAAGGGCACCAACCACATGTAAACCGAAAACGTAAGAATCAACTTAGCCAACACTCTAGGTCTATGTGATTAGTGCTTGGTGTAGAAAACAAGAGAGGAAGCTTGAATTGGGTTCCCGTGTTTTGGAATTCTCAATGACACCCAAGTAATTCTCTGTGTCACAGAATAATTACATGTCCAATGTATTCCTTCTCATCCTATCACCGACACTGAATTCTCATCGTGTCATAGAAGAATTAAATGTCCATGACATGCCTGAATTTATTCCTTCCCCCCCCATTGACAATAAACCCAAAGACCGGTAATTGTTCAATTTTCAGCTCAAAACACACTCCCCCTAGATAGTATCTCCCACAAAAACCTATATCACATCCATAAACAGATTAAAAGAAGTTAACATAACTAGAGAGAGGGGTATTTTGTAACCTTCTTATGCACTGGGAGGTGGCTGAACACCAAGGTTCAACAGATGCTTCTCAAACACAGCCTCTGATAGTTACTTGGTCAGGATATCATCCCCTTCTTCATTAGTTCCCACATGATCCATTCTAATCATGCCTTTCTCAACTTTTTCCTTGATAATGTGATACTTGATTTCAGTATATTTTGAAAGAAAATTCTGAACAGGATTATTCGTAAGATCAATTGTGCTCTTGTTATCACAGTAAATCACCATTGGTTGCTTCACCTCATCAGAAATATATGTTAGTTGTTGATTTACCCATATTAGTTGAGTGAATTCCATTGTGGTAGAGATATACTCAGCTTCAGCTGTACTAAGAGAAGTACTGTCTTGTTTCTTTCTCAACCAGCCAACACATTTATTCCCAATATAGAGTGATCCACCACTGGTAGACTTTCTTTCCACTACATCTCCATCCTAGTCAGCATCAGAAAATTTTGATAATTCATTATCCCTTCCTACAGCAAAGTATAATCCACAATTGTGAGATCCTTGAATATATCTCATGATACTTTTAACTTCTGCCGTATTTTTTTCCTTCAGATTACTCTGAAAGTGGGATGCTAATCATGTTGCAAAGACAATTTCTGGACGTGTTTCTGTCAGGTACAATAAGCTTCCAATAATCCTCCTTTCTTCTTCTATGGGATAATAGTTTGAGGGATTATTTTTTTTGAAGTCTCAAGGATAATCTTCTTTTATTCTTTCAAATTGAATTCGGGGTTTTTGTTTCATCACTTCAGATGACTTTTACACATAACCCACTCTTAGCTTGCCTTTATTTTGGTCACCTTTATTTTCATCATTTGATGACTCTACCTCACAACCAATTCCACTATTTCACATGCAGGCAGGACTTTGGTCATTTAAAATCTTTTCAACTCCATTAGAGCCACGTTTTTCTTTATCCAACAGCTCAACATCCGTGAACTTTCCAAACTATATTTTATTCCTTGATTCTTTTGGAATTGATTCACTCTTAAGTTTTCTCCTAAGAGTAACAACTTCATCTTCAAGACTCTCAATAGTCTTGGTCTTTTCTTCCGGTCTAGTGGTGAGGTCATTGATGACCTTTTCTTCCTCTTTAATTATCAGCTTCAGATCCACTACATCATCAGTGCTTTCAAGAATTTTAGACCTCACTTTCAAAAATTCTTCCAGTCATTCAATTTCAGCTTCGATATGATCAACATAATAAGATGATTCTTCTACAATTGATTTCCACTTGTTTCAACTCTTACATTTTGTCTTAAGCTTACTAACATAATCTTTAAGTTGCAAATTGGGATTGCAATTCATTGTCAACTGATTGCCTCGACCATTATCTTTTGATGGTTCTGATTTCTCAATAGTTTCCATCATGGAAGCGTGGTTTTCAGTTTTAAATCCTGGTTCTTCTTCTTCACAAAATTCATTATCATCATCTTCCTTTTCATAGATAAAACTCTTCTTTGGCACTTTCATTCTATATTTGAAGTCTCCCTTTTTGAAAAACCTTTTTTGAGGCTTCTCAATGTTTTCAT
This sequence comes from Viscum album, assembly GCA_963277665.1. Lineage (NCBI taxonomy): Eukaryota > Viridiplantae > Streptophyta > Magnoliopsida > Santalales > Viscaceae > Viscum > Viscum album. Next base: position 1,832,362,314 of record OY728165.1, read on the forward strand.
CTTCACTATCTTCATAATTGATCTTTCTTAAGTACTAAGAGGCAATGTGACCAATTTTTCTACAACGAAATCAAGAAAGAGGTAAATATCCTTTAAATTTACCTTTTCCCTTCTGGAACTTCTTTGAAATGAGAGAAATAATTTATTTTTCTTCATCATCTTCACCACTACTATCTTTTGAAATTTTTATTTTCTCCATGGCCTTGAATTCCATTCCCTAGTTCCCTCGAGTTGTATCATATTTTGGTTTGACTCTCATTTCATATGCCACCAAACTGCTCAGAAGATCATCCAGAGAATGTTTGGAAAGATCTATTTACTCAAGGGTTGACACCTTTTCATTTTACAAGTGTGGAAGTATTCTTAATATTTTATTTACAAAATCAATGTCTTTGATTTCTTCACCTAGACACCGAATATCTCCAACCACTTACGTAATTCGATTGAAGAATGAGTCTGCATTCTCATCCGGATGCATCTTCAGATCATCAAACCTCTTGTGTAGGACATTTAATTTTTCCTCCTTAACATTTATATCTCCTTCATAAATATTTTCAAGTTTATCCCACATGGATTTTGCTGAGGTAAAACTCATCACCCTTAGATAAATCTGATAAGAAAGGGATACAGTGAGAGCATTTTGTACTTTAGCATCTGCATCAAGAATTTTCCTATCTGTGTCAGTCATAGCCAGACCTGTTGGATCAGTGACTTGTATTCCTTGAACAATATAAAAAAGGACTTCCATTCCATGATATTTTAGATGAGATATCATTATGTTATTAAAGATATAGAAATTACTTCCATCGAAGAGAGGGACTCCCCTAACATTGGATGAATTGTCCACAATGGTAAAAGGCAGATCAAACACCAGTGAACCTCCCTCTGATAACACTTTAAGGACCCTGGAATACCCTGAGAGGGGAGGGGTGAATTAGGTTGTCAATGTTTTCTTTTTAAAGTTGTGGATATTGTTCCCACATTGGTAGGAACTTGTTAATCCTATCAAAGAAATGAAAGTAGGAAGTTGACAAAACACTTTTACTTGGTTCACCACAAAGGGAAACATCCAAGGAGCATATGACAACAGGTTTCTGGTCATACCAAGTTCAACTAAACTTCACTAGCTGTGGATTACAATGTTCAGGTATAGTCACTCTATCCTAGGCACACTGCCATTACAAAGGTTTAGGAATATCTCACTACGTCCCTTAGGTCACTCCTGTTGACTCTCCCTGGCTCACTGCCTTTGGTGAATTCACAATCTATTTATAGATGTGAAGGTATCTTCAATAGAATTGCATTTTAAGTCTTTGCCTATGCTCAGCACGAGACTCTACTTGCATCGAAGTCCTAAATTGATCCACTTGAATGCACTGAACCACTGAACTAGATAAACAGAACATGCAAATAGGTTTCACTAACAATTGCATGCAACACCAAACCTTTTCACGCAAAACCGTAATTTTGTGTGCAATATTTTCTTTTCACGTGGAAAAATATTTCACGCAACAACACCCTTTTCGTGCAACTAAATCTTTAACGTGCCACCTCAATTTTTACGCGCAGCTTCCCCTTTTTTTCACAACATCAACTTTTACACCCAACCTCAATTTTTACATGCACCTTCTACATTTTCTTTCACCTTCAGTTATTAGGCTTAACCTCTCCTTTTTTGTGCAACTTGGACTTTTTCACGCAACTCGAAATTTTTCGCACAATTGCCTTTATGCGAACCTTTTACGCACATCAGTGCTAGAATATTCTCTAAGTCTTCAGCTGTACAAAATGAGGGGGTTCACCTCTTATTTATAGGCATTGCCGACCCCCTTGCACAAAACCCATCTTGGCGCGAAAAAACTATCATTCGGTGTGCATTACTTTTCGCACATGAATCTTTTTTCGTGCACATCTTTATGTTATTCGCACAACCCATGCCTTTGCCATTTTTTAACATTCTAATTTCAAAACACCTCTTGCGCAAAAAACCTCTGTACACTATTTTTCGCACCACACTATTTTTTCTCTCACAACTAAAGTATTTCGTGCACCACTTCCTATTTTCACGCAAATCATTTTTCCAACAACCCATGTCTTCATTTTCCAATTTTTAGGCCCAAAAATTTGGCAAACACTGGGAAAAGACGCCACCTTCAATACTGTTGTCTTCTTGAACTGTATGATCACCCTACTGGGAAAAATTCTGAACATCCAATGAGTATTGACAAAAAACACAAACCATACTCTAATTCTTGCATAGAATGGCCATGGTTCCAATAGCCGCTCGGTTTATCACTTTCTCTAAACCCACAAACCCTAAATATGCACACTTTTTCCTCACATCAACACATTGTTAGGTCGACTCTGGATACCTCAGCGATGCGGAAGGAAGGTGATATTGAAGAATTGAAAAATTTCTCTGGTTTCTCAGAGAGCTCTTTTGCCTACTGGTGAACATATCCCCTAATCGTATCATCTAAAAAGGGTCTATAGCCCATGTATCAGCTTCTAAATATGAAATTGTAGCTCAGATCAATCTCTACAAACATTCATTTATAGCTTTCATTTCACTATTGAAATGTAAGAAACCCTGGAAACTAGGAGAAATTGTTTCCCATTAATCTTTGATTTGGGTTTTTACCGATTTCAAATGCATATCCATTGGTTGAGGTAATTTTCACATAATATTTCTCTCTATATAACTAGAAGGACATGCGTGGAGCATAGGATCTATTAATCTCAATCCTGAAACTCTACAGATACATGATTGGATATTAATCTCCAACTTAAATGAATTCAAAAATACATATGCTCAGGTATGGGTAAAAATTCATGGACTAAATGGGGTATTATGGAATCCTGAGATATTTTTTGACATCGCTTCTGTGATTGGAATTCCAATTAGAGTGGATCATGCAACTAAAAAGGATAGTTATGGTCATTATGCTCATGTTTTGGTGGAAATTGATTTAAGTGTTACACCAATTGATATGGTAGTTTTATCTACATTGAATGATGAAATTTTCCTAAGAATTAAATATGAGAAAATGCCATCATTTAATGAGGTTTTTCAAATTATTAGACACTCCGATTTTCATTGTAGAAGAGATATTCTATGTTCTAACTACCAAAATAAAGGACATGATGCAGTGAACTGTCGAAAGAAGAAGCAATATTCTCTTCATAAGGCTATTGATGAGGATCCTTTAGTGGTCAATTTATATTCTTGACAGATGAAATATTTTGAACCTATTGACAAAGACCAAAGGATTGATTTTGAAGATCCTTTACCAAGTGGATATTCCACTCCACAAGTGTATGGAACAAGAAGGGTCAGCTGGGCTGATATTTCTGAAGGAAGTAACCAAAATGAAAGAGGTATCTCTTTTAAGGATTCACTGGTCAAAGGAATAGATGGTGAAAGAAATTAATCTGACTCGGAAGATTGTCAAGAAGAAATTGAATGCTTCACATAAGTAGCTAATGATGACAGGGTTAGGCATGAGATGCATTATCTAAAATGGAGGAAAGGTAAGATAGTGCTTGATGTTGCGACTTCAGAGAAGATTAATACCAAAGGCCAAGCTATAAAATGTGGTAAAAGTAGAGAGAAAGTATGGAATGAGGCCATTTTGGAACCCTCTATACTGCATAATTGTTCACTGTTTCACTTTAGTCCTCCTAGATTGTCCCTAGATACCAGTAGCAGAGAATAGGGTGCACAAAGCACTGACATATAGAAGTTGGAGATGACAAAAAACTACTTGCAGAAGGATGGAATAAATCCCACTCAGAAAATCATAGCTTCTCTTGATAATTTAAAAAGTAATGTCAACATTTCAAACTCATTTGAGTTTTTTACTACCAATATCAGTGAAGTTGATTCAACCTCCTTTTCAACTACTCCCAATGTTGCAGACGCACTTTCAGATGATGACGGTGGTGAATGGATGCACATAAAGTCTTCAAGGAGGGGAAGACACTCCCACCGAAAAGGTGGGCGCATTCCTTACCACAACATGAGTACCTGCTCTAGAATAGGTTAATATTACATACTGTGTTTCCTATTGTTTTATTTTTCTTATTTTTTTCTCCAATGGATATTTATTTTTTATTTCAATGAATAGGCCACTGCGCCTCAATTTTATAAAAAAATATGATGACCCTGTATATTAACATAGCCTTAGATGATAGAGGAATCATTCCAAAACACCTAAAACTCTTCACCTGGTTGATGTATAATAATAATAGAATCTATTGTCATCATTTTATTTATCTCATAGAATATTTATTTACATTGATATAAAAAATTAATAGTTTCACCTTTCATTGAAAATGTTTTCATTGGAGATTGCATTTTAGAATAATATTATATGAAATAACTATTGTAAATTTTATGCACTGGGTTATTTATAGTCTTAAAAATGTTTTAAGGGACATTCCAAGACATTACCACTTCCACTATCTTAGGATATGTAGAGATAAAAACATCATAAACAACATGAACCAAAAAATTTAATTTTCAAATATAAAAAGGGTATTGAGAAAGCTTGATATACAATTTATATCCCTGAGTCCCAACCCAATTCAATGATATCAATAATGATGCTCAAGGAATTAAAATACACTAGAATATAATCCACAAATTCCACTATAATAGAGTCCAAGAATGGATAAAATATTTTATTTATCAATTTTTAAAACACATTATAAGATATGACCAAAATCTAAAATTACACATCATGTATTTTCTATATATCATTTTTGATGATATACATTAATATCATTGTATATGATGTAAGTATAACCAAGGCATATCACATGCCTTTGTTGGGGATATTGTATGGTATGATATTGATATATTGCACCACTTCCCTTAGCTATATCATTTTATTTGATATATTATAATCATAAATGTTATGTTATTGACTAATTATATTTCAAGGTTGACATGGGTAGTTGAATGTAAAATTTTAAAATTTGAAAAATATTCTATATAATCTATCATTATGTTTAACATTTCATATATTGAAATGTATGTGAGAATATTTAATGAATTTATATAATGGATATATATTTATTTGAGGGTTATGAATGGTTTATAACTAATGATTCTAATATATAATTTTATAATGCATTAGTAATTTCATTTAAATCATGGAGAGCATCACTAAAACCTATATAATGTGGATAAAGTCCATGAAAATTGTACATGAACTCTCCAAATATTATTTTAAGTTCACTCTTTTTTAAAGTTATCTTCTATTCTTCTTATTAATTTTATTTGTGATGTACTATTGTATAATTGAAAAAAAGGAGAATCCAATACTTTAATTTGGTGATTTTGGTCAATTTAGATACGTTATGGAGGAAGGATCTTATTTTTTTCCTCACAGTGATCTTTATCAAATAGTGTAACTAAAGATTAGTGGATTTTCTATATTTGGTTTAAGATACACATCTTCTCTATTTTTAATTTTTTATAGAATTATTATTTTTGTTTTTTGATTTTTGATTTCATCCTCTACTTGAATAAGTCTGATTTGATCATGATAAATACATTATGTTCTCAGGGGTAGTGATCGACCAAGGATATAATGGATGGAATTATCTTCTTTACCCATTAAGGTAAATGAACCAATCTATTCCTCTTTATCATATATGTAAGGGGAATATTCCTTCTATATAACTCATTGTGATGGAAAAGTACCATATTTACGTAATATGATACATATTCATTGGTTTTGTTAAACTAGAACTCAGAAAAGTATAGGATGGTAATATTATTTCACTCTCGAGTCATGTTCTTGGGTGAGTGGACCTCAATATAGTAGGAGATAGATATTATTTGAGTCCTACTTATGTTGGTTGTAAGGCTTCCCATGTTCAATGAATATGATCCAGATACTAAAAAAATACTTTTTCACAATATATTAGGCACACCTACAAAGTTCTAGAGGTTTCAATATACATAAAGGGATAATTAACCAATACTTGGAGATTTCATTCACTCTTTTAGGTTATACAATAAATTCAAAGGATCATGTTTACCTTTTTAAAATTGTTTTGTAAATTTAGGTTAAAAGAGAAACATAAAAATGTTTACTATTAAGGGTACCTATTAGGAAAAGATACTTAGTCGATGCTATAACAAATTTACTATATGAAATGTTACTCCATTGAAAAACTATCCAAAAAATATATTTACAAATAAATAAACATGGTTAAGTAGAAAATAAAAATATATAAAAATGATATAGAAACCAAATAGAACCCAAATAAAAAAATGAGAATTTGTAATAGTGTAGTCTTCCATATTTAATATCCAAGAATAAACCACATGTCTTATACAAGATCATATTTTAAAAACTAAAAAATTTCCCATCCCAACTCTCTATACCATGTCTTGTAAACTACCATTTTTTTCCTACACTTTGTTAGATCGTATGTAAATGGATCGACACACATGATATAAGAACACATATTGGGTGTGAGAATAAGTTTTCGATATTGAAACGATACTAAAATTTCATTAATCTATGTGAATATAGTATAAATATATGTTAGTTTTATAGATAAAATAATCTCCATCATTATCATTATATATTACTTCCTTGGATGGTGAAATTAAGAATAACTTCCTATAAAGGGAGGGTATAAACCTATGTTACATGCCTCAAGCATAATGTTGTATTTAAGAATGATAAATGAAATATATTTAGGGTATAATACTTATCATATTGGGGAAAAATAAGGGTGTATATATAAAATCATGTAAATCTTATAGTACATCACCTTGGGAAATGGGTAAGGGTTATAAAGACTTTAGGATGGGGTTCGAGAGCCTATCAAATTCTTGACAATGTAAAAATTTATATAAAGCATAATTTCTTGTGGCATATATATACAATAAATTCCCCTTTTATATGGTAAAAAATAATAAAAAGCAGATAATAATCTTTAAATATTTTTGAACCTGAGAACATATGTAATGAATAATAGAGTAATGCTTATAAATAAATCTAATAAGAATAGATGTGCAAAAATCAATTTCTAGAAAATATCTATGTACATTTAAAATGATTAACAATAGTAATAATAAAAATTGATAAGTGAAATCAAGACTAAAAATAATTCCTTTAGTTTATATTAGCCCATCCATACTTTCAATCAAACACTATCATGCTTAAATAAAAATATAAAATTATGTGAACAATAGTGAAAAATTACCCTCATGTCAATCAATCATGGAACTAATCATGAATGATATGTTGGATATGTATATCACACTAATAAACTAAAAAGTTTAGTATAGAAACCAACCCAATCCATTTAAAAATAAACAATTAAACCAAATTTTCAATTTCAACCATAATATTTTATAAATTCATTAATAAAACTATTTATTAACGTAAAAAATAATTTTAACTGAATATCACATAGCATCGTACTTCTTCTAGCTTGAGATCTATAAAAGTATTAAAGAGAGTAAAGGTTCATCTACTTAAACTTATTTTTAGACAAACTTTTATCTTGAAAAAGAAGAATATTCCACCACCCAAATGATTAAAACAACCTTGGTTTATAAAAAGGTATTTTGAATCATTTATTCTATCATTCATGGTGATGATTTTTGGAGGCTAATAAATTTTTACAAAATATATATAATTTGGTTCAATAACTCAATAATTCCAATTAACCTCAATGCTTTGTTAACATTATTTCCCATATGATGGTAACATTAATTTTTAGAAATTTGAATAAATATCTGGTCACTGAATTTTAATTCCAACAATTATATTTTATAACCAACGATTATCTTGAATTGTCTAATTAGAATATTTCTTTTTACAACCACGAATAGATCCAATATTTATATGAAAATCCTTTATAAATGATCATGTTATTTAGTATAGGGATGTACATATCAATATGAATATTCTTTTATCTTTTTTAGTATTAAAGTCATGTGTCATTTATCATGTACAGTTGACACGTCGATCACACACACACACACACACACACACACACACACACACATATATATAATAAGTCAGTATATCTCACTTATTTTCCAATTATTTCTTTACAGGTGGTTTCTTATGATGAGGCTAGTCTTATCCACCTCCATTAAAGGTAGTGAATTTGACATTATATTTGGGTAAGTTTTCTTCCATTTTTATTCTTTTGCCTAATTTTAATTAGGGATTTTTTGATTTATGGGTTTCCTATATTTTTGTAGTGTGTTTTGGATCTCACTGAGGTGGATTCAAGCTACTTGTTGATGGTAACTTACATGTTTATGCATAAGTAGGGATATACACATATAATTTCCCCCTTTATATATATATATATATTCACTCATGGTTGTATGAATATATATATTGGGGATATGTGTTCTTATCTATAGATATGAAAAATGGATACATTTGTAAGTGTAAATGGATATATGAAATTATAAACATATATTTAAGGACCCCCCTTTGTACATATTTTTCCATGAGAATATTTACATAGGGTTTAGGTATCCTTATATATATGTGAAGGTGCATATGCATACAAGTCGAAAAAAAGGAAGATTCGAGTTGTCATCGTTTCAAGCAGAACTCCTTGAGGCTGAGGTAGGTTTTTTATGCCTAAACCTTTAATTTGAATTCTATAACTTCTTGAGAATTTTAAAAACTTTTATTCTTTATTATATAATGTGTATATGCTATGAAAATTGGTTTTGTCTCTTTGAAATTTCATTTTCACCTATTTTACAAGATTTCTATAAGCCTTTAATGTGGGCTAGTAGAAAATTTCATCCAACTCAATAGTAGAAAATGAAATTTCTTTCACATTACAGATGAAAGTGTCTTTATTTTGAGAATACATGAACTATGAATTCTCATAAAAATATGAAACAAAAATAAAATCTTTGTTTTCATTTCATAAAACATAAACAACCGGCCTTGAAAACATGAAACTTTCTTTAGTAACATCAGTGTGAAATTGAACTAGATAAAATTGACTACCTTACCAGGAAGAATTCACCACTTAGTACATAAGTAATTAGTTTTATTTTTATCTTGAATCTTCTTCATCGATTCTCTTTGATTTCCCCATACTTGTTTGATGTTTCGATGTTTAAGTGATCGAGGAATAGGGTCTAAAGGGTTTAGAATTGATTAATAGATAGAATGAACTATGGTGTTTCTTCACCGTCTATCCTCTAATTTCATGAAATTGAATATCGATTTAGAATAAATAATATCATCTTGAGGAAATGAGATTCCTGATAGATGAGATCTCAATTGAGAAAAATACTATGGTCATTAAGGAATGACTAGTGTGGGGAATCCTTTAGTGTCACAATGAGAATGGGTTAGTAATTATCCTAAGGGTCGGTTGAGGGGTTGGTTTATTGATGGGATCAATAGAATTTATAGGTGAATGAGCTTGTTTTGGGAATATATCTTTTGGTTGTAACCACTATATAATAATTACTAAATTGATGATATTAAGAGTGGAACATCGGTAGTTATCTTGAGATGAAAACAAGTATGTTCTATAGATGAGAAGGAAATGATTCTATTTTAATAGGTATGGAATTTAAATATATATTATGGAACAAAGTGTGACAGATTCTCATGTATGAAGCGGGATAACTTATCCATTCACTTTACTAAGGGTTATCCTATGTTGATTAGTGAGTGATAGGTTATATTATTATTATTATTATTAATGTATTCCATAATAGATTCTCATGTGTGTTTTTTGTTTTTTAATGTTCTATATAAGATTCAGTGGGGGTGAAAATGAGTGCAAGGCGTGTTGGGGGTGCCAGGTGATGCGGTGGTGGGGGAAGAGGGGGTTGTGTAGGGTGGTGTCGGGGAATCCAGGGGATCTAGTGGTGGGGTTGGGGGGTTGTGCAGGGTGGTGTGGTGTGTAGAGGGGGGAAGAGGGGATTGTGTAGGGTGGTGTGTGGGTGTAGATGGGGTTGTGCAGGGTGGTGTGGGGGTGCAGACGGGGACGGAGGGGTGGGGTTGTGCAGGGTGGTGTGGAGTGCATATGGGGAAGAGGGGGTTGTAAAAGGTGGTGTGGGGGTAGTAGGTTGGGTCTGTGGGGGTACAAGGGGATTTGGGGATGAAGGGGGGTAGTGGGGGTGCAGGGGGAAGGGGGTGCAGTGGGTGTGGGGGGTGTAAGGGTATGTGGGGGTGGGGGTGGGGTGCAGGGGGTAGTGGGTAGTGGGGTTTAGTGGGGGTGGGGAGTGTAGTGGGATGTGGGGTGAAGAGGATGTAATTAGGGTGAAGTGTGGGGGGAAGTTGGGGGAAGTGGGTGGTTGTGTAGGGTGGTGTGGGGGTAGTAGGGGGCAGTGGGGGTTGTGGAGGGTGGTGTGGAGAAAGTAGGGGCTAGTGGGGGGGAAGTGGGGGGGGGGGGTTGTGAAGGGTGGTGTGGAGGTAGTTGGGGGTTGTGTAGGGTTGTTTGGGGGAAGTAGGGGCAATGGGGGTATATTGGGGGTGTAGTGGGGTTGAAGGGGTGTGGGGTGTAAGGGACGGTGGGGGTAAAAGGGGAGGGGTGTGTCGGGGGGAGGGGGTGCACTGGGGGTGGGGGTGTAGGAGGGAAGTCAGTGAGAAGGGGGTTGTTTAGGGTGGTGTGGGGGTAGTAGGGGGCAATGGGGGTGCAGTGGGGGTGCAAGGAGAATTGTTGTGGGTGTGTAGGGGGCAGAGGGTACAAAGGGGGTGGTGGTGTAGGGGGGAGTGGGGGTGAAGGGGGTGCATGGGGAATTGGGGGTGGGGGTGAAGTAGGGGTGAAGTAGGGGTGAAGGGTGGGGGCAGTGGGGGTGGGGGTTAGGGGGTGAAAGGTGGGTATGCAGTAGGGGTGGGGTGCAGTGGGGTGCATGGGGAAGTGTTGTATTTGTTTACAATATTTAATAAATTAAATATGTAAGGAAAAGGGTATATTGAATATAACCAAGTGGGTTTTATGGTTTAAAAGACTAAGGATTTGAAGCTTTAGTTCCTGAACAATGAAAAGTTAGGGTTTCAGACAATATATAATATCACTTGATGAAATTTTGATTCTGTATGATCCAAACTTATTTTAATAAATTAGTATCTTATATATCTACTTAAATTTTATTGGAATATTATTTTAACAAACCCATTACAAAGATGTAAATTGTATTTTTACGATTTTATGATTATTAAATTTGAATGGATAGTGAATAAATAATAAGATCTTTATGAAATACAGTAAGGGATGTCTAAGAGAAGAGAAAAAAAGAAAAATGTCTGAAGGAGACAAATCATGGATTAATTTTGTAGATTGGGAATTATATTTCACTTTAAAATCTCTGGTGAATGTTTTTATGGATTGATCATAAATATTTTGGTAAAAATTATTATTTATAGGGGAAATCTAATCATATCTTGATGTCTATTTATAGACTTCATAATTTATGTAAGATCCCTGGGTTGATTTAATCCATTAAAGAGTTGATTCAATGATTCTAGACAAAAATCTGATGCATTTTTGGCTATTCTAGATCAATGTCATAGGATATCCATACGATCCCTTTGGATATCAACTTATCATTATCGTACATAATGTTATTTTATTTTTTCTACCAATTATATAATGATCTTCTGCTGGTTTTTTTGGTGCTAGAAGCTACTGGATATGTGGCTACAACAAAGGCTGCTGTGTTTTTTATGGAATCCATAGACCTAGATGCACAATTTTAATCCATGTAAATATACATATATCCATGGTTTAAAATTGTGGATATAGGTCACTATGGATGAAGCGACTTCCAGAGTTCCAAACTATGGTAATAAGTCTGTTTCCATAGATGAAACCACAAATATATCTCTATAGCCTTGTTTTAAGCTGAGGATATAGCCCTATATCCATGGTTTAAGTTGTGGAAATAGGATTTTACCTACATCTACACTAATATGACCCACAGTTTGTTAAACAGTGTCTATTACCTATAACCATGATTTTGGGGTCTATAGCCACAGATACAAATCGTAGATATAACCTTATTTTTTACTAGTGATTTCTAGCCTAATAATCTTCAGGTTGGTTGTGGTGTGGTTGTGAGGTCTAGGTGTCTACGAGAAAGGTGTGATTTCCTAGGTGTCTTTAGGATTAGGTTGTGATTTGTAAAGCCCATGTGTTTTTGAGCGGGATATGATGTGGTTATGGCCTAGGTGTATGGGGGAAAGATGTGGTGAGATTCGTTTTCCTAGGTTGTGGGACTAGATTTGAGGCCTAGGTGTGTGCAGTTGGGTTGTGATGTGGGAGTTTTGGAAGAGTGTGGAAGTGTCAGGACGTTCTCCGTTAGGGTATGAGTAGTTAACCGGTGGGAAGTGGTGTGGGGTAACCAAACATTGATGCAATTATTATATTACTTGACTTGACATTCATTACATGGAGAATGTTCCTTGGTGAGGTTGGGGTGGCTAGTATACCTTTTTAGGTGCTGTTGGTTTCTATTGTTTTATCACAGGGGCATTAGTATGCTTCTTCCACTTCTGCATGAGATAATTTGGGTTTTCCTTCTAGGTATATTTGTATACCCACCCTACACATATAAAACTATTTTTAGGATCCTAGGAGGATTAGGTGGACCATGTAGGACCTTACTAGATTGGACTTTAGGATAGTTTTTGTGTTGCTGGTTAGCCTTATTTTTGGTATTTACTTTGCTGTTTTATTGTTTCTGTAGAATTTTTATTTCAAACGTGCATGTGGGGTGCATTTTGGTTTTATTTTATATAGAGTACTTGGATATGTTTTGGAACCTACCATCTTATCTACAAATATTGTTTTCTTAAAAAGGGGTAATGCCTCCCATATTGTGAAATCGTATAACCTTGGTGTTAGTCACCACCCCGGGGCCTACTAGAGGCGAGGCTCATGGGTCATTAACTCTATTCCTTCATTTCATTATTAGGAGGGGAATATTTGTAGGGGGTAATGAAAAATAAGGATATGTGAGTTAGACTGTATTATGACACATAAACACACCATAATTTCAAACTTGATTATTATACCTATGGTTGAATCTGTTATAATCCTTTTTAAGCATTGGATTTAAAATTATAATCCAAAAATTTTTTGTCAATAGAATGACATTATGATTTGTGATGGAGATATTCAATCCATTGTATTCAAAGGGGTGACTACAACATCTGAATCATGTCATATGTAATGTCAATTAGCTCCTCTTAATGAAATTTTTATTGAATAAGAAAAGACAAAACCGATGAATGTGAATGGGACTCTTTAAATACATGATGTATCTATTGTGTGAGAATACATTAATTTAATTCTAGACGAACATCCTAGACTCCCACCTAAGCATGATATTTATTTTTACATTGATCTCATCCTTAATGAAAAAATATATCTAAAAATCCGTATACAGTTTCCGTAATGGAATTTGTTGAATTTAATTAAAAACTTCTAGAGTTTTATTAGAAAGATATTTATAAAACCTTTTTTTTCACCATGGTGATTCTATATTTTTTTATTAATAAGAATGATTTTTCTACGAGTTTGCACATAAATTTCATGGAAATAATTTCTCTTAAATTAAATAAAAAGAATCATCTCAATTTAATTGATAAATTATTTCATCAACATATTGGGGACCAACGGTTTTTAATGATTCATTCTCATTCTAGGTATCATCAACTATATGTAAAGAATAATTATATTCCAATGAAAAAATTTCATATAAGGTGTTGATGTTATGAATTTAATGTGATTCCAGTTTTGATAAACAATGAACCATATATTTTAATGGATCTGATGAATAAAGTATTTAATGATTATGTCAATAATTTCATCATGGTATTTATTGATGAAATATTTATATAGTATAAAAGTTATGATGAGAATTATAGTTATTTTTTTAATAATTCTTAAGACTCATAGAGAAAATTAAATATATGGTATATTTATGAAATAAATGTTAGGGATTCAAGAAGTTTCTCTTGTTGACTCTTTTATCTCTATGAATGATGTATGATTTGATCCATCAAAGAAAAATTAAGTGATTATGTTTCTAAAACAAATTAAGATAACTGAGGTGTGAAGTTTCCTTTGATTAAGAGGTTACTAGTGATTATTTTTTCAATGTTTTTCTCTATTTAATAACTTGTTAACAAATATAACACATAAACGGGCTATATACATATGTTTAGATTAATATAAGGAATATTTTTATGAATTAATGTGTGGATTGGGGTGTTAATTGATATTGATGTTACCATTGTGAACAGATTGATTTGGGGTATATAGTGATTAGTTTTTGTAAGGAAATTGATGTTTCCTTATGACGAATTATATAATTTTTGAAATTGTATCAAGGTAGTTAAATATATACGAAAAAAATAATACAACCCATGATCTTGAGTTGGAAACTATGATATATTAAATAAAAATATGGGGGAACATCCTTTATGGGGAATGATTAGAAATATATATGTATAAAAAATGTGGAATGAATATTGTAACTAAAACAAATCAACATGAGGCAATGACGATCATTAGAAATACTGAAGGATTATGATTTCTCAAAATAGTCCCACCCAACGAAGTAAAATAATTTTATTTTTGAAATTATTAGGAAATATCATAGAGCTTTGACAAAAATAATTTTTATCAAATATTCTATATTCATTGATTTATTAATGTTATTTATGTGAACCATTAAGGAATGGGAAACATTTCATCAATTAAAACTTATTTCCAAATCATCCATGTGGAAGAAATTTGATTTTTTACAACATGATTATGAGAATATTCAAAAGAAAATGCTTTACTAGAATGATGGGATTTTTAAAAACATCATTTATGAAGATGGTATATGGAAATTTGGAAAGAGATTACGGCTTTCAGGTGTTATTGATATGAAAATAGACATATTTGATGAATCCCAATGCTCAAATATCTCCATAAAATTGGGTTATACCATAATATATTGACATTTGAAGGAACATTATTAGTGGGATGATATTAAATAAGAAGTTGTAGACTATGTATAGTGATTCTTGTTTTTCTAATAGGTAACAGATGAGAGATGATATCCTAATGGAGTCATGCAACCTCTATCCGATCCTACATGGAAATAAGTTGATATTACTATAGAATTTTCCACCAGGTTTCCAAATACTCTTATATTGAGTGATACCATATGGATTATTTTTTATTACCATTATATTTCCACACATTTCATTTCTATATGGGATTATTTTTTTCTTGAGTTCCCCACGTAGCTATATGTTAATTATTTTGTGATACTTCTTTGTGCACATCGTTTGATTGTTTTTTAACTTGATATGTGGTTTAAAATAAAATTATGTAGTAGTCCTCATTAGTCTCATGACACTATTTTACATTTTAGTACAACCTATCATTTTCAAACTAATGGAAAGTCTAAATGTACTATTCAAACATTATATGACCTTATGAGTTTATGATCACATGACATTCAAGGTACATTGGAACAATATTTACCTATGGTGTAGTTATTATATAATTATATGTTTAATTCAAATAATAAAATGGAACCATATGAAGAAATATATGTTAATATGATTCATACTGAAACTTATTTGGAAAAAGACAGTGAAAGGAAGGTTTCAAGGGTATATCTCATGTACTAGATAATAATTAAAGTAATCACTTGCATGAATCATATTAATGAAGAATAATATTGATAGAAAATTTATCCCTATGACCACTACAAGGATTCCTAATTTCATGTGGAAGATCATGTTTTCTTGTAGATATCTCTGTGCAATGGTGTTATGGGGTTTGAAATAAAGGGAAAATAAGTCCTCGATACATGAAGGATTTTTAAATTCTATAATGAAATAGATTTCTAGTATACCATTTAGTAATGCCACCTACCCTCTTTAATGTTCATTTTTTGTTCTATATCACTCAATTAAAGAAATTCATGTGAGACTAAATACATGTTCTCACATGTAAGTAAATATAATTAAAACCATATTTATCAAACTATGAAGTTCTTATCTTGATTTATGAAACTAGATAATAAATATTGTGGAATCAAGAAACTCATCTAGTTAAGGTATCTTGGAAAAATAAAAATATTAAAGTGTATACTATGGAAATTGAAAAAAATGACAAAGAACTACCTATATTAATTTACGAGGTGATATTACTGAATTTTTTATGATGAAAATTTTAAAGGGTGGAAGTATTAACACCATAAATTCAATTATAGTAATTAAGATTTTCTTTCTAAAGAAATAAAAGACTAATGTATTTAACTTTATAAAATTAAAACCTAAATTTACCATTTTTAGAAATTTTATGTAATGAATTGTATTTTAATTTTTAATTTATAATGATAAAAATTATCTTATGGGGATTTTTTTATACATATCAGAAATATTATATTATTGGGTGAATATTGAGGAATACTGATTTTATAAACAATGTATATTTTACAAAATTATATTTATATAAGAATAACATGAAAGGGTATGAAATATTATTTTTCTAAAAAAATATAATTTTAATATATAATATAATGAATATAAAAATATAATGTTTAACTTAAAAATATATGCTTATCATATCAAAAATCATGGTAATGTTTTTGTTCAAATAAAAACCTATATTCATTCTTCTATTTTTATAAAGAATTTACAGGGTACATTTCAGTTATGTTTTTGTTTGAAATAAAAATAAGTATCATTTTATTTAACATAATCAAATTAATATATTTGTATTCAACATTATATATGATTTATCTCTATGGTCATTTTTCATCTTAAAAAAGTTGTTTTTCCTAAAATAGATTTCATTGCATTTTTTTTTAAATTCTATGAAAATAAATTTCCAACACTTCTAGGAGTTGATTCAAATTAAACGGGTTTAGTATATATAATGATCATAATTTATATTAGGTAATAATTTTAACATAATATTTTCATAATGAATTGAAACTGTGGTAAATATATATCACACAGGTTAAGGGTAAAACAGGTTTAAATATTTAAAAACAAGGGGATTAGGCATCATGACAACAAAAAAACATCTAAATAATCATTGATTTTTAAAATTTATACATTTAACATATAATATTTGAATCTATGGGAATTTGTCTCTACTTTCACAAGAAAATATTGTTATATTATATACATATTTTAAGAAATTCCTTGTGTGTCATTCCTTTCACATTTCAAAGGGAACGTATTATCTACCAATTTTCACAAAAATTTAGTCCTATATCTATTGAAAAACAGATAAAAAATACATAATATATTCCTTTAAATTATTTTGTAGCTCATGGTATTCACCTAATACCATCCAATAAATGTTTAAGGTGTATGAAAATGGAATTCTATCAATGAAGACGTAATCATATTTACAAACTCTGTAACATCCCATATTTGATGCCACAAAACCAGTTCCCTGAGCCGATTCGACACATGACCTCAAGCATTCCTCATAATTTTCTAGTAGATTATGAATTTAGTGGGGGTCTAAAATGGTACTATTATAAGGCGATACCCCCATATTTGAGTGCACAATCAGAATTAAATAGCTGAATATGATACACAACATAGAAAGAAAATGATTAAATATAATGAACATGATATAATAAAATGAATTGCAATAAATTCCAAACCTACATGTCATACATACATCAAAACACACATTAATATGGCTACATAAATTTAAAAAATAAAATAAACTACAAATAAAATATAAATAATCTCCACAAAATCACTGAGGAAAATACATCCAATCACTTGATACTACTCAAGAAATCCTACTATGCCAATTGTACTAAACAAAGGCTGTAGCCCTAACCTATGCTTGAAATTAATATGAAACATCTTCTTGGATACCCAAGTGAAATAGAATTCAGAGTAGGGACTAAGTAAAACTTAGTAGGCTACCACAAATGGTGTCTATAAAAAATATCAGTTAGTACAACAATGTATTAAGATAAAAAGTGGAATAAATAAACTATTCAGAAAAGAGATACAAGCCACAGAAGATAATAGATCATATAGTAACTAGTATCCCAATGGTTCTAAGGTGACACCCAGACCAACAAAGCATGAAAATACATAAGCCAAACCTCTAAAGAGTAACATGGGCTTATAAACTATAAATGTTAAGGAAGGGCGTTCACTTCTCATTCACATATGGAAAGCACAAAACCTATATTCCTTGTACATATCTAATGTACCCGACCAATCAGTGCCTAAATTTTTTGTCTAACATCTAAATCAAATATCAAAATCAAAGAATCAAATGTCACTAGAACATCCATATAGAACCTGAACACATACCAAATATAGGTACCAATACTAACATTGTTTCCAATAACCCATCAAAAAACATAATATTATTACCTAGAACCTCTATCAAACATCTATATCTATATATCATCAGTGGTTCTTAGAGAATTAGTCCAACCCAACCCAAGGAGGTTGATCATCACTCCAACATCATATTTCACATGGGATGCCATCACCACTCAAAGCATCAGTCTATCACTCTAACCATAATTTGTACTATCTATTTCTAGAGCCTCGTTATAAAAATATATATAGTATACTTATTGTTCCTGAATCATCACTCTAGAACCCAAACCATTCCATCATTAGTTAAATACTAATCTTAACATCATGCCTATATGCAATTTTCTTAAAAAAGACATCAATCCCTTTAAAAACCATTTTAACCTACTAAGGTCTTTACCTACCTTAAAAACCAAGACATTTATCAATAAGGCCCAAAATTTTATCACATTCCATAGTAACTAAACTATAAACCCTCATCAATCATTTGAAAATCACCCTTTAAAAAAAATGGGTTCTTCTCATTGAAAACCAAAGAAGGTCCCTGGACTTTATATTCCATGAAAAACCTTTAAATGATCACCAAATTCCCATTTAAAATCAACTTTTGAAATTATTATAAAACCAATATAAAAACTACCATGAGGTCAACAAAACTTTTAAAAAAATATTCATTTAAGAAATATCTTTCCCCATTTGATAACCAAAACTAGGTCAAAACCCAATACATACGCTCAACACAATTTCAAATCCTTGTAGGAATTTTTATAAAATATTAATACATAAAATCATTATAACTATCCATTTACAACTCCACATTTCACTTTTTATGAAATGGCTCACCCCATGGGTGATTGTAGGTTTGGTCTCATAAACACCCATGTATCCTATAGGATCCATGAAAGGTCTAAGGTGTTAATCCAAGGCCTAAAACCGAATTACGTAATTCATGAGAATAAGTTCACAAAACATGTCTTAAAGGAACACAATACATACACATATAAATAATAAAAAACACTATTGATAAATCTCTTAGACCACCTACCTAATCAAAGAAGGTTTCCAACACATTCCCAACGTTTGCAAGCCATTCCAAGGCCTATCCAAGCATCATTCAAACCCATCAGCACCCAACCAAGATCTTCATGATCAGACAATCTCTTTTCCCAAACCATACAACTAAAATTAAATAATTATATCAATTATAATTAATTAATTGACTAAAAAACAACATGGAATAATCCTAGAAAACTGGGTCATTGTTTTGTGCAGAAATTGATGATGACCATGCACAAAAGACCCATATCATAACCCCAACCACATTATAGGACAAATAAATAAGATAATATACCAATTATATATCTAATTACGTTAAATAATTATGTAAACCCTAATAAAATTCATCAATATCACGTATCTTAATGAAAATCCTTGTAACAATATACAAAATCCATATCGGGATCTCTTCTACCGAAGCTGACCAAAACCCCCTAGAGAAATGGATGATTCCACCATTATTTGGATAAGTCATTAATAATAAATTAACCAAAAGATCCCGAAAATTAAAAATTAAAAATAATACGATGAAATGAAATCACTAGAGAGGATAACTCACCTCAATCACCTTGAAAATTCCATGAACACACCCCCAAAATCAAGGGAGAGAAAAGGATAAAGGGTTTTGGGAACCCCCTATTTCCTATTGCTAGAATAGGGGAGAAAGGGGGTATAGAGTCTAAAAAAACCAAGGTGGTATTTTTTTAAAATGACCCTTATACTAAAAATTGGGCTACCATATGGTTTGGCCGCATTGGTTTCCAAACTCTATTCTAACTGTGTGGTTTGCTCTGTCCAAGGCAACCAACATGCATGTTCTAGCCGCACAATTGGACAAAACATGCTCCAACCATGCACAACCCTGATATCCAAAATTAAAACCCCCATATGTTTATGACTCATGGTATGAAAAGTTTTTTTATAAACATGATGTGAGCACTGCCTAACACCTGCAGAAACGCACACGATTTGTCTGAAATCATGCATAGCCTATGCGCCATGCCTGAGACCATCCTAATCCTAAAATGTTTTATCCTTTTACCTTGTATAGTCTTAAAAAAACCATTATCTAATTGTTCTCAGACAAAAATGAACTAAAAACATCAGAGACATTATGGTGTCACACAGTTTCCCCTAAACCATGCACACCAAACTATGTACCATTACAAGAAAACTCAAAAACTCTCGAAACCTAACTTGAAGCATCTAAAACCCATCCAAACATAAATTAAACCTTTTGAGTATCATTTATTTTCTAAAAAAACTATTTTTATATATTCCAACTCCCATATTCTTATTATGAGTCTTAATTCAGGATTCAAGCTATCTGGTAATGAAAATTCTAATTCCTTCAGAAATTTCTTATCCATCGAGAAGCAGGATCATAAAACCTTCAAAACATGATACTTCCCATCCTCCTTAATTGTCAGTGTATATCCATTTTCACCACCCTACCAACACTGGTCACCAACTTTTTACTAACAAACTCATTCAGCTTTTGATATCCTGAAACACTACCAGAGCACAACCTCCAACTCAAGGCCCTTAGTCGGCCAAAACTCTAAACTAACTTATATTACCAAAACTAATCCATCATGATGGTTATTAAATAATACCATCATTCTGAAACATTTATTAGAGCTTCAGATTATTATTTATTGAGCTATGGAACTCCCCACCATAAGCTTCAACTTATAACTTCCAACTTCATAAACATAACACCCCTTCAGTTAGGTAAGACCAACCAACTCTAAACTTGTGCTCCCACTAAGTGTTTAACTTGGTTATCAAACCATGAAACCCCAACACCAATGACAATTTCAATCATCATTGACACCCATACCCATAATTTAAAAACAACCAAAATGGATTCATACCTACCTTCCATGCACAAATGAAGAACATATAGGATTTTATTTGAAAGCCCAACTCAAACCTAAAACACACCCATTATTTCAAAATGACACACTAGGAATAGCATTCAATGTTCCACGCCCACATTATGTGCTAACAAAAGTCACACTAACCTAATATAACAAATGTCCAAAGCACCCAGCTCCATCTATCAGACCAATGCCACCTCATCCAATCATTATGCCCTTACACTCAGAGGCATTCCACAACCACCCAAATATACCCACTAGAGTTCATACCTAAACATTATTCTAGAACAAAAAGGAGATTGACTTCATTCATAGATCACTTATTGATCCCAAAAATTTTATCCATTAGAAATCCCTTGGAAATTTAAGTACGCACCAAAATTGTTTTTCACTGTAATCACAATGCCACCATGTCCAATCCATGACCAGATCCACACACTTACGACAATTACATCACATGGTTTGCATATCTACAACAAACACATCACTCCACACTATAGGGGTTTCATCATTACTAACTCACCTAAACAAACTCAACTGCTTCATCCCATGATCCAACTACTGCTAACCCACGAGTCAGACATGGCCATCTCTACATCACCTAAGGGACCAAATGAATCATCAAATATTTCCCATCCATGGAATTCGAGAATGGAACCCATGGAATTCGAGAATGGAACCCATGGAATTTATCGGCATATTTTCTATCCTAAAGTCCTCACTCATAGTTAGTTTATGGTGCACATCCCACTATGTAGTTCCGCATACAGTACTCTATGAGTATAACCTCCAAGAGGTTCCATAACCAACCAAAAAGGCATTTGATAGCTAGGAATATGACCAAATATCTCTTAATGTGATGAGGACTATTTCAAGATATTAGGCATGATCATCACTAACTAAGTGCACACCAAGATATTATAGTGAAAATCACATAAATAATCCATCTCCAATGTCTCCTCTTATAGTAGGGTCCTCAAAAACACATCCAAAGTTTTTGGATCTCCCTTCCCACAAGTATCTCATCAAAACAACATCATTCCACAACTTACACATGGATACCTTCCCTACATAAGAACCTCAGGAATATTCTCTCATAAAATATGATCCATAACCAAACACCACAGTGTGTTACCATCCACTCATGCCTTGATGATCCAAGTAACACTTAACTGTTACACACACTATAGTGTGACACCACCCCAAAACCAGACCCCATCTACAATGAGTCAATATTTATTAAACCTCATCTCACAATCCCTATCAACTGGACATGCCTACCCCTCATGCATATCTCACCAGTTATAGAGATCCCATGGTTCCATCCAAAACCAAAACCAAATCATGATCCAAAACTAATTATATAACCACTCAAGACTCGCACTTCATTGAAAATTTATTCTATGTTCATTTATGTTAGCACCAAATTCCTAGAGACATATCCAGAGTTAACCAGGTCAGAAACCAAGTCGGTCCATCCCCCATAAACTTAAAGTTCTACCAATACTCCAACACACCATTTTCAACACATTTCAAGAAAACTGTACACCTCCATGTTCCTATTCCCAAGAATAGAATCACACTCACAGTCATCACCCAAGGTGAACACATGGACTTGAAACCACATTTCCCTATGCACCCCCTTGTGCTCCAGATCAAACTCATAAGCTTCAAGAACGTCTCACCTATAAATCTATTACCTAGGATATTCAACTAGATATACCTGCCCCTCTAGAAACTAACCACAAGGCTCAACCACTATCACTTAAGTTCTCATTCTCAAAACCAAAGGCATCCAACATTACAAAACTCCAAACCTAGCTGCACACACTATGCACAATTTTTTGAATTCCAAGACCTCCTCTCCTTCATAATGCATCTAATGGAACAAAGAACTTGGCCAAACCCTTTCACTGGTCATCCAAAATATCCTGATAACACTAACTGTTTGAACTATGGTTTCTTCAGGATGGTCATTAGGTCCAACCATCCAAGTTCAATACCTCCTCAAAAAAGACCACAACTCCTAGAGCATCCAACATGCACTCATCCCATAATCACACAACACAAAAAATTAAAAACACCATCCTATATGGTATCATTCTATAAAGGATTCATATAAAAACCAATTGCCCACAACTAGAGTGTATGTCCTCCCTGAGTGACTGCACAACAAGCGCTCCCTATAGGACTCAAACATACTTCCAACCTTGAAGAAAAACCACCCACAAGGTTCCAAGAGTAACATACTCATATCATACTATCCCACCAGGGTTACTCCACCCATTTTATACAAGGACTACACAACCATCCTCGTCGTCGATCATCTCACCATATATCCACATAACCATCCACCATAAATAAATCCAAAAAACTGCATAGGTTCATTCCTATAACATGAGGATCCTACATGCATAACATGATACCTGATATTCCTCTTTCCTTTACAACCCAAGAGTGAATACCAAGTCATAGACCTCATACCAATGGTACAATAGCTTAGATCCATCCTAAACCATCAAATCCAAACAACATATGCATCGTATGAAGTGAAGATAATACACAACCATAAAATAAAAATTCCATAATATCAATCACAGCCCTTGGAAACCTAGTCTTACAACCGGAATGGGTTTTCTAGATGCACCAACCTTTTATCCATCATGATCTCAAACACACTCCTATATCTCCTATCTTCCACAACCTATATAGTGAAATAGTATGAAAGTAAACACCTCTTACACAACATTATAATGTCACGTCGTAGATTCCACATAACCATTTCCTCAAGCATGTGGGAACAATGACCTCAAGAATGCCTCCTCATATAGAAGAGGGGGTCTAAAATTGAACTATTAGAAGACTATACCCCCATATCAGAGTGCAGAACCAGATGTAAATAACCAAATATCATACACATCATTTAAAGTGGAAGAATAAATAAACTAAACATACTATAATAAAATAAAATTCAATAAAGGCCCTAATGACCATGTTATAAAACCAACCAAACCACCACTATGTCGGTTACATAATATAAAAAAATAAATGAAACTACAAAGAGGACCCATGACATCACCAATCCAAATACCTATAATCACCAAATACTACCCAAGCGATCCTACTCGACCTATAGTACTCAACATGGGACCCATCACAAACCAATTCCTACAATAAACATGTGATAGATACTCATGTACCCATGCTCAATTAAAACTTGAATAGGTTGTGAGTAAAACTCAGTGGGCCACCCCCAATGGTTCTCAAAGAAAATAACAGCCAGTACAACAATTTATGTAGATAAACAATGGAATAAATAAACTTTATAGAAAAGAGATACAATCCAAGGAACATGATAGCTCATATAATACCCTCTAGCCCAAGGTTTCTAAGGTTACAACCAAACCAACCAAACATGAAACGATATAATATAGTCCTCAAAAGACAAACATAAGTGAATAATCTATAAATTTCAATGAAATTTGTTTACTTATTTTTAGGATGAAAAAAAACCTAAATTCCCAGTACCTGTCTAATGTACCCAAACCATCAGTTCTTGCATCAAAATAAAATATCAAAATCAGAAATCAAATGTGTCTGCATCCTCAATCCATCACCTTACCATGTACCATCTATAGGTATTGAAACTAACATCGGGTCCATCAAACTATCACAAAACATAATAATAGTTCCTAAAACCTATATTCATCATCCATCTCTATATAACATCAATTGTGCCATGGGAATCATTTTGGACCATCCAAAAGAGGAGGATCATCAATCCCATGTCCTTTTTCACATGGTCTACCATCATCACCAAGAGAATAATTATATCACTCTAACCATGAAGTATACTATCACCATCCATAGCCTTATTCGAACACCATATCTATAGTTTACTTCATGTTCCCAAATTATCAGTCTAGAAACCAATCCATTACATCATTCCTTAATGACTAAGATCAAAATCATGGCTATATAATACTTTTAATATAAACATATAAATCCCTTTTAAAACCATTTACACTTAAAATGGTCCCTATGAGCCTTCAAAACCAAGACATGCCTCAACAACGTCCAACTAATTTTCACATTAAAAAGTAACTAAATTGAACACCCTCATAAAACATTTTAAAATCAACCTTTTAAAACGTGGATATTTCTCTTTTAAAACCAAACAAGGCCTATGACCTTTATATTCCATGAAACCCCTTTAAAGAGTTCCCACATGCCCATTTCAAATCAACTTCTGGAATCCATTTAAAACTTATTTAAAATCCACCTTGGGGTAAATACCTAATTTCAAAATAAGAATCATTTCAAAGAATATCTTTCCCCCTTTAATACTCAATACCAGGTAAAAACCAATTACACACTAAAAAACAATTTCAGAGCCTCAAATACATTTTCCAAAAATCCTAACACATAAAATCATTACAAACAACCCTTTAAAACCCCACTATTCCCTTTTTATGAAATGTCTCACCCCATGGATGACCATAGGTTTGGTCTTATAAACACCAATCAATCTAATGGGACCCATGGAAGGTCTAGGGTGATAATCAAAGGCCTAAAACACAATTAATTATTTCAAGGGAATATGAACATAAGTCATTCATTAAAGGAACAAAATACATACAGATGTAAACAATTTACATGATTATGGGTAGAGGTCTCAAACCACCTACATCATCAACAATGAATTCCAACACATTCCCAAAGAATGGTGGCATTTCAAAGGATTATCCAAGAATTTTTGAGCCCATCAGCACCCAACTGAGCTTTTCATGACCACCCATGATAGAGTCTCACACTAAAAAATAGAAATTATATATTTATAACAATTAAAATTAATTAATTAACTAAAACCCAAATTGGAATAATACCAGAAAACTCTCTTATTCATCATGTCGCACCAAAAACAAAGTCAACACTCACTGAAGACCTGTGTCATAACCCCCAAACACATTCCGAGCCAAATACCTAAGAGGTGATAAAAAATTTGATAAATAAATAAATTAAATCATTAGGAAAAACCTCATAAAATTCACCATGGTCACATATGTAAACGAAACACCTTAGAAAAATGTGTGGTATCCATCTTGGGATCTCTTCTACACAAGACGGCCAAAATCCCCATTAGAAACTATTGATTCCACCATGCTATGGTAGAATAATCAACAATACCCAAACCAAAGATCCACAAAATTAGTAAAAAAAGAAAAAGAAGAAAGGAAATTTTCAAAGGAGGGGAAATAACCACAAATTCCAATAAAACACCATGAACATGACCCAAAATCAAGGGAGAGAGAGGATAAACAGGTTTGAAAACCCCTTGGTTCATGTGCCACAAATGGGGTAGAAATGGGATGGTGAGGATGAAATAATAGATGTGTTTTTTTATAAAATAATACTTTTAATAAACTTTGGGTTTCCACAGGGTTTTCTGAATAGCATTCAATTGTGTGGTTGGATTTATCCCATGCCACCAATTCGCATGGTCTTGCCACAAAGTTTGACGAATCATGTGCCAATATTGAACAACCCTACTATATAACACCCATAACCCACATTTTTAGGCCAAAAAATTTGATAAACTATGCACCATCCATTCTTTGATCACTTCCTCCCACCTA
The DNA here is from genome assembly GCA_963277665.1 of Viscum album. Classification (NCBI taxonomy): domain Eukaryota; kingdom Viridiplantae; phylum Streptophyta; class Magnoliopsida; order Santalales; family Viscaceae; genus Viscum; species Viscum album. The sequence goes on from OY728165.1 coordinate 1,832,389,239, forward strand.
CAATAAAGCGAATGATTTGTCTGAAATAGTGCACAACCCATGTACCATGTCTCAGACCCTCCCAAACCTCACATGATTTATCATTTTTCTCACATGGTTTACCCCAAACCATTCTCTAATGAAAAAACACAAATTTTCTTAGATTAAAATGAACTAAAAATATCCTGGTCATTAAGGTGCTTCATGGTTTCTCCTAATCCATGCACACTAAACCATGTACCCTTCCTATAAAACTTAAAAAATCAAAAACAATTAACCCGAAGCCTCAAAAACACATAAAAACTCCCATTACACCTCCTTAGAATAATTTATCAAGTCAAAACACCAATTTTAGACATTAAAAATGTCATATTGACATTCTGAGTCTCAATTCAAGATTTGAGCCTTCCAATAAAAAAATTCAAATTCCTTCCTAAATTTTCAATCTATCTAAACATAGGATCTTAAAAACTATTAAAATATTTATTTATTTTTATAATTACACTAAATAAATTGTAAACACCAAAAAATTATTATTTTAGAATAAAAAATATACTATTATTTTATTATTATAATATGATCACCATTTTCCACCACATTTCTATCCTATGTGAAATTAAAACATCGCTCGTGGGTACGTAAGACCTACCATGTCCACGTAGTGGTGTAATTTTTTCCATAACCATGTTATTTGAATATTTATAAGGATATATATACATAATATATATGATATTTATGAAATAATAATATAACTTAAAACATGTGATATAATTTACCATATTACACTTCCACTGTTAGAAAACGATAACGTCGTACATGTGTACGTGTAGACTACCACCTCTAGGAAGCCATGTGATTCATTTTCCATATCATCCATTAATAGATTTATATAAATAATTATATAATGAAAATTTATTCTATTTATATTTTTATTGAAAATATTTATATTATAGAACCTTGATAATGGTTTAAGGAAAGTAACTACCTAAGAGAATCCTAAAAAACAAAACATTTAAAACACAATTTTTTTAATAATTAATTACTAATAAATTGGTGGTGAAATGTTATAAGGGTGTCATATATTATTTTATGAGTATTTATATGGATATGTCAAAGGGTTATAATAGAATAAATTTACTATATATAGTATGTTAAATAAATATATTACGTATGTTAGATGTGAGGTAAGAATTTATTTCACGTTATTATCCTTATTCGGGATTGTTTTTGTTTACTATTCCATTAGGGTAATTATATAATAATTATTTTCCACAAAACAAATATAAGGCCCCAGCCTTAAACCTTACTTAATCTTGAGTTATTACAAGATTACACATTGAGGATCTTTTCGAGTTTAGAGTTTTAGAGAATTAGATCATAAAACTTGCATTACATTCCACATATAAACAAAGTGGTTACATAAAGATAGTATTCTTCATTCCCATCAATGGAAACGCATTTATCATAAAACATGGATTATTTATTGACACATCCTTGACTCTATCATCTTATCATGTACCTTTCCCTTGACCTGTGAAAAACATTTCAAAAACTTGGGATGAGCATAAAAACTCAGTATGGGTTATAAAAAAAACATGGAAAGGAAACATGAGTTCATATATACATAAGAATGAAATCATACTTTACCCATAAAACATAGGCACTTTAACATACCTCATATAATCGTGAATAAATCATAGAAATCATAAGACATAAAGGTAACTTGAGGCATTCATAACATTCTTACGTAGGGAGTAACCCTCTTGGTTACGTTTGGAATACCCATCACAGTATATTACCTAAATCTCTTCGGAGAAACCTTAACGTTTCTCTCCTTCGCGTTACCCAATGCATTGGAGAGCTATATCGGGCTCACCCGCCCTTAGTTTATCACGGAGCCACCCGTCTTCATAATAATGCCCAAGAACCATAACATAATCATATCACATAAAACATGCATAAAGGAAACATAAAATTTCCACATTTCAATCACGAGATATCAATACAACACATTGATATAATAAAAACATTATGAAAACCATTTTCAATACCAAAGTAAAACATGGTATTTATTTTTCGTTTTAAAAAAAAAGTATGGCTTGTAGAGGAAGCCGAAACTCAAATAACGGTCACAACGGCGGAGAAATCGTTGTCGCCACATACGTACGACAAAAACATTCCATTTTGTCGTTTAGTAAACGCTTTGTATAAAAAAGATTCCTTTTGAATAAACGTAAAAGTCAAAGGGGTTTATACACCGTATAAAAGAAAGTTGTGTATAAAATAAAATATGCCTCAAAGAAAGGAGATTGAGACGAAGTCCCATACCTCGTATCCGACTTGACCCGACCGTTCTTTAATCTCCTGAATAATAAACTTGAGTTAATATCTACTTTCTTAAGAACCTTTTTCAAGTTCATTATTCCTTTTATACCATGTTATGGACATCATGTAATCATTTAAGTTAATAATGTTCATTTTGTCGGTATTTGGTTCTTGAGTCAAAAATAGACTTCTTACACTTACATGTTGTTAATTTGGTCAAAGGTTCATTATATCCAGAATGATATTAATGATTTGGATAACATATACATCATATATATTCAGCATATACATGTATTTATAATATTACATCACATTTAGAGGTAAGAAATGAAATGCACCGTTCATGGAGACGGTAAGCCGTACGTACGCATGAACGCTACTTCCATTTCTATTTCGTATTTTTTTTGGAATGGAATCATAATTATATAAGAGTATATTATAATTCCAGTATAATAATATATATAATATCATTAACTTTATCCTTTACACATCCCACATATGGTATTAACGAATCAAATCACTTTCAGGGGGCGGTAGTCCGCACTTCCTAAAATGAAGATATCGTGTTTACCCATAATGGAAACCATAAAGTTATGCCCAAAATGAAAAAAACAGAAGCTTAAGGAAAACATAAACATATCCTATATCATATAAAAAAATAGTGACATCATAATGACCACCTTTGAAGGTGTTAAATGAGTATTGAACAATCATCGTTTCGGGAGGCAGAATTTCGCCATCCTCGGAAACCATATGTTCTTTAACCATTTGATGTAGTTGTGTGAGAGTGTAGCTCAAATAAATCTTATAACAACATCCTAGTATATTGAAGATACTGGTGTTGTTACAAAAGAAGTAAATAAAAAGATTTTAGGGGGTTGGAGAAGCAAAATAAAACAAATGAACATGAGAGAATGAATTACCTTTAAAAGTGTAACTCCTTTTGATTTGAGCCTAAAGGCTTCCTTTGAAAGGATTATGCCCAATGGGAATCCTCTAGGATGAGGAGAGGGATGTGGAGAGAGTAATTGGGAAGGGGTTGGCCGAGCCAAAGGCTTGAGGAGTGTGTGAAATGAGTTAGAGGTGGGGGCCTTTTATAAGAGGAGAGGAGGGGCACTTTTGGAAAGTAAAGAAATATTACATTATTTGAAAATGTGTTTCGGTTTTAAAAGGTCCCACATTGATATAATTCGTGGATAAGGTGATAAGGGTTCGAAATACACTCATCCAATTGGTTTTGGCCATGTGTAGTTCATAGATGTTACATTGTTTTTCCATTTTATTTAAATCATCAAATAATGATGTCATCACTGCATCATTATTATGTCATAAATAATTTAATTTATTTAATGTCTAAAAATTATAAAAAAATACTATGATGTAGGAAATATTTTTATATTTCCAATGACTATTTATAATAAAAAATATAAACTTTATAAGCCCATGTAAAAATGGTTTTCGTAAAACATATTATGTTTGTGTCATTTTTACTTTTACATTAAATAAAAAGTTATTTTTGTCATTTCCCAACAAAAGTGGATCCATGGGGTCCCCAAGTTGACCCATGGCTTGTCTTGGTCGGCCATGACATAACCAATAATGTTGGGACATGTGTCTAGGTCATTTCATATTATTAAAGCATTATTTATACCTTAAACTACCCTAATTACCACTAATCGCGATTAAGAACTTAATACGTTACTATTCACCAAAAAATTATTATAATCTCATTGAACCACATTTTACTTCTTAATGACAACCATGTATGTCTGATTTTTGAAATTCAAAACACAATGATGGGATAATTTCATTTAAACAGAAAATCAGTCTTTATAAGTACCACTTAGTGGTTTCACTATTCATCAAAAATTGGAGTTTTTCAGAAAATTACCAAAAATTCACCCTAACCTATATTTGATAGTCTGAATTCAAAAATGAAGTCTATTTTGCAAAATTCAATACATATAAGTCAAATTAATTAATTTAATAATTAATTCCTGCTGCCAGAGCAAATAGCGTGTTTTTACAAAACAATAAGTATCAAAAGATTGACACCAGTTCAAGTCTAATTTCAAAGTGAAATTGATTCCAATGACAACCATTGGATAAAATGGTAAAAATATATTCATATTACACATTAAGAAAAATTCAAAATATAATCTAATCATATAAATAAATTAGATTAAAAAGCAGTTTTAATGTAAAATGTAGTATTTTTCACTATTCATTAAAAAATGAACATTGTCAGAAAAATACCAAAAATTCACACAAAGTAAATTTTGATGTCCCAATCATAAATAATAAGTTTATTTTGACAAACATAGTTTATAAAATTGTCAAAATATAGATTCAAAAATGGTTTTCCATCAAAAGGCAGTAAAACAATGTTGTAAGAATATTAGTGTATTCCATGCATAAGATTGTATTTATTTTCATTTTAAGCCTCTATAACACTATCTTAATCATTAATAGACATAGATAAAAATATATATTATTCATTACTTACTTGGGATGTTACATCCTTCCCCCCTTTAGAAAATTGCGCCCCCGCAAGTTATTTACTTATCGAATAAATGGGGGTACTTATCCATAATTGCATTTTCAGATTCCCATGTTGCCTCTTCAATCATGTGGTTTTTCCAAAAAACCTTTACCTGGTGAATCACCTTATTCCGTAACACTTGCTCCCTGTGGTCAAGAATCTAGACCGGTTGTTCCTCATAAGATAGGTTCTCTTCCAGCTGAACTACCTCTGGACTCAAAATATGAGATGGATCTGGCATATACTTTCTCAACATCGAAACGTGAAAAACATTGTGTACCTGAGATAAACTCGGAGGTAAAGCCACTCGGTATGCAACTGATCCAACTCTCTCCAGAATTTCGTATGGTCCAATGAACCTTGGACTCAACTTTACTGTCTTACCAAATCTCATCACACTTTTCCAAGGAGAAACCTTGAGAAAAACATGATCACCTACCTCGAAAGATAGATCCTTCCTCCGGTTATCCGCATAACTCTTCTGCCTGCTCTGAGTTGTTCTCATGTGCTTCTGAATCAGCTGAACTTTTTTTGCCATATCTTCTACCAATTCTGGTCCCATCAACCTCCTTTCACCCACTTCATCCCAGAAAGCTGGAGTTCGACACCGCTTCCCATATAATGCCTGAAATGGTGCCATCTGTATACTGGAATGAAAACTGTTATTATAGAAAAATTCAACAAAAGAAAGATGTTGGTCCCAACATCCCTGATAATCCATAGAACAAGCTCGTAGCATATCCTCCAATGTCTGAATTGTTCGTTCTGACTGCCCATCTGATTGAGGATGAAAAGCAGTACTAAAATTTAATTCAGTACCCAACGACTTCTGAAGGCCTTTCCAAAAGTTAGAAGTAAACCTGGGATCACGATCTGATACAATGGAGAGAGGAACTACATGTAACCTGACTATCTATTTAAGATACAAACAGGAAATTTGATCAAGAGAGAAAGTATCTCGTATAGCAAGGAAATGAGCAGATTTGGTCAAGCGATCAACAATAACCCAGATTGCATTATTACCTCGAGATGTCTTCGGTAATCCAACAACAAAGTCCATGGATATATTCTCCCATATCCACTCTGGCACTGGTAAAGGCTGAAGCATCCCTTTCGGTAACTGCCGCTCTGCTTTAACCTGCTGACAAGTCAAACACTTCACAGTAAAATCAGCAATATCTCTTTTCATTCCATCCCACCAGTAATACTCCCGCAGATCTCTATACATCTTAGTACTGCCTGGATGAACTGAAAACGGAGAACTATGAGTTTCACATATCAACTCTCTCTTCAACTATGAATCACAAGGCACACACAATCTCTTCCCAAATCTCAAAACACAATCATTATCAATGTTGAATTCAGGCAACTTACCTTTCGGAACCAGCTCTACCTTTTTCTGCAACTCACTGTCTTGCTTCTGTGCTTGCTTGATTCTGTCTGATAGAGAAGATCTCACTGATACCTGAAACAAAACAGAAGGACTTCCTGCACCAACAACTTCTATGCCAAATTTCATCAAATCCTTAACCAAAGGATCACGTTCCAAACACAACATTGTTAATGAAGCATTACTTTTTCGACTCAAAGCATCAGCCACTTTATTTGCTTTTCCCGGATGGTAATGAATTGTACAATCATAATCCTTGATTAATTCTAGCCATCTCCTTTGTCTCATGTTTAACTCTTTCTGAGTGAATATATACTTTATACTTTTTTGATCGGTATATATTTCACACTTTACTCCATACAAATGATGCCTCCAAATTTTTAAAGCAAAAACAACAGCAGCTAATTCCAAATCATGTGTAGGGTAATTTAACTCATGAGTTTTCAACTGTCGTGAAGCATAAGCAATTACCTGATCATTCTGCATTAGGACGCAACCAAGTCCTTTCAATGAAGCATCACTGTATATAACAAACTCACCATTCCTGGAAGGTAGTGCCAAAACTGGAGCATTCACCAATCTTCTTTTCAATTCCTGAAAACAATCATCACATTCTTTTGTCCAGATAAACTTAAAACCCTTCCGAGTTATCTTAGTCATTGGACTAGATAACCGTGAAAAATTTCTAACAAACCTTCAGTAATATCCCGCCAAACCAAGGAAGCTACGAATCTCGGTTACATTTGTGGGTCTTGGCCATTCTTCCACAACTTTTGTTTTTGCAGGATCAACAGTTATTCCATCTTTAGAAACAATGTGACCAAGGAAGGAAATTTGTTGCAACCAAAACTCACACTTGCTGAATTTCCCATATAGTTTATTTTCTTTTAAGGTTTGAAAGATAACCCTTAAATGTTTTTCATGCTCCTCTTTACTTTTAGAAAACACCAAAATATCATCAATGAAAACCACCACAAACTTATCCAGGAACTCATGGAAAATTATATTCATTAAGTCCATGAATACAGCAGGTACATTGGTTAGTCCAGAAGGCATTACTAATAATTCATAATGGCCATATCTCGTACGGAACGCGGTCTTTGGAATATCTGCCTCCTTTACCTTCAGCTGATGGTACCCCGATCTCAAGTCAATCTTTGAAAAAAACTGAGCTCCCTGGATATGATCAAACAAATCATCGATATGAGGCAAAGGATATTTGTTCTTAACAATGATATTATTCAAGGCTCTATAATCAATGCAAAGTCTCATAGAACCATCTTTATTTTTAACAAATAAAATAGGAGAACCCCATGGTGATGTGCTAGGTCTAATGAAACCTTTTTCTAATAAATCTTGAAATTGCTCCTTAAACTCTAAAAGTTCAATTTGTGCCATTCGATAAGGGGGTTTTGAAATTGGCTTAGCATCAGGAACTAAGTCAACAGTAAACTCAACTTCCCGATCTGGTATTATTCCAGGAAACTCATCAGGAAAAACATCAGGATACTCATTTACCACTGGCACATCATTAATCTGAACAGTTCCTTTATTTTCAACGACGTGTGCAAGGTAACATTCATTTCCATCTTTTACAAGTTTCTCGGCCTCTTGATATGTTATCAAAAGTAAGGGTTCATTCTTGTAAACAAACTGAAAGCCTTTCTGAAAAGAAAATTCTTTAGCTCTACAGTCAATCTTAGCATGGTAAATAGAGAGCCAATCCATACCCAGGATAACATCAAACTCTACTAGAGGTAGAACAATAAGGTTTTCAAGTAGGTTCTTTCCACAGATAAGGATAGGAAGATTCTTATAAATTCTTTTTGCCTCAACATTCCCCCCAGGTGTTTTTACCAAAATTTCAGGAGTCATTTATTGAGATAGTATTCCCATTTTACTAGAAAAGGTTTCAGAGATGAAAGAATGTGTAGACCCCGAATCAAACAACACACTGTCATAATCTGAAAAAACAAACAAAGTACCTGATACAACTTCATTTGATGGCCCGACATCTGCTGAAGTAGTTGAAAAGGATTTCACCATCCCTTTCTTCTTGTAGTCTAACTGCTTCCGATCACTCTAGCTCCTTGTCGGACACTCGTTTGCATAGTGACCCATCTCATTGCACTTATAACATTTCACTAACTGTAAATAAAATTTGTTCTTACCTTCACCTTGATCCTTTTAAGTGAAATCACGAGCCTTATGTCCCATCTTATCACATCGGTAGCACTTCCCATAATTCAGAAGACATTCCCCAGCATGCCTTTTGCCACATTTATCACAAACTGGAAACTTAGTTCTCTTACCATCAGACTTTTTTGAAGAATTCTTACCTTTCTCCTGCCACCTCGGTCTCTTCTTCTACTGGTTGTTATAGAACACTTGGTCATCGGCAAACTCCATTTCCACCTTCTCAGCACATCGAACAAGCTTTTCATAACTTTTAAACTCTCAAGAAGCTAATGCCCTTCGATATTTTGGCTTTAATCCTGAGTAAAAACGATTGATTTTACTATCAAGGTCTTGAATAAAATTTGGAGCATACCTTGCCAATCGAGTGAACCTTTCTTCATAGGCAGCCACTAGGTCTTCCTCTTGCCTCAATTCCAAGAATTTCTTTTCCATCCTAAGTCGAACAGCCTTAGGAAAATACTTCTCAAGAAACATACCTTTGAATTCATCCCAGTCAAGAGCATCAATCTCATCGGCGTCCCTGATATTTTTAACCATAGACCACCACTGATCTGCTTCACCCTCCAAACGGTAAATAGCAAGACTAACCTTTTGATTATCTGAACACACCATGACATAAAAAATCTTCTCTAGTGCTTTAATCCACCCTTCAGCTAGCACATGGTCAGATGATCCACTGAATGATGGTGGATGTTGCCTCATGAAATGTTCCACCACTGACATGTTCCTCTGCGGTTGATCTGGCTGATCTCGTGCATGGATACCACCACCATTTATCTCTTGAGTCAACTGCGCCATTACTGCAACAAACTGTTCAGTTCCAATTCCGACCATTTCTGGATGCTGATTCGGAAGGTTATTTCCTTCTGTATGCCTTCCTAGCACTGCTTCCCTGTTTCCTCTACGGAAAAACATTCTGAACAAACATGTCTTAGATGAAGCAACATGGTAATCTTTAAATGCTATATCATTTCAAAAAAAAATTTGGATAATCATTTAATATAATTCTAACTCCTAAATTTATCTAAATCGACCTTTGATACCAACTATAAGGCCCCAGCCTTAAACCTTACTTAATCTTGATTTATTACAAGATTACACATTGAGGATCTTTTCGGGTTTAGAGTTTTAGAGAATTATATCATAAAACATGCATTACATTCCATATATAAACAAAGTGGTTACATAAAGATAGTATTCTTCATTCCCATCAATGGAAACGCATTTAAGATAAAACATGGATTATTTCTTGACACATCCTTGACTCTATCATCTTATCATGTACCTTTCCCTTGACCTGTGAAAAACATTTCAAAAACATGGGATGAGCATAAAAACTCAGTATGGGTTATAAAAAAAACATGGAAAGGAAACATGAGTTCATATATACATAAGAATGAAATCATACTTTACCCATAAAACATAGGCACATTAACATACCTCATAAAATCATGAATAAATCATAGAAATCATAAGACATAAAGGTAACTTGAGGCATTCATAACATTCATACATAGGGAGTAACCCTCTTGGTTACGTTTGGAATTCCCATCACAGTATATTCCCTAAATCTCTTCAGAGAAACCTTAACGTTTCACTCCTTCGCGTTACCCAATGCATTGGAGAGCTATATCGGGCTCACCCGCCCTTAGTTTATCACGGAGCCACCCGTCTTCATAACAATGCCCAAGAACCATAACATAATCATATCACATAAAAAATGCATAAAGGAAACATAACATTTCCACATTTCAATCACGAGATATCAATACAACACATTGATATAATAAAAACATTATGAAAACCATTTTCAATACCAAAGTAAAACATGGTATTTATTTTTCGTTTTAAAAAAAAGTATGGCTTGTAGAGGAAGCCGAAACTCAAATAACGGTCACAACGGCGGAGAAATCGTTGTCGCCGCATACGTACGACAAAAACATTCCCTTTTGTCGTTTAGTAAACGCTTCGTATAAAAAATATTCATTTTGAATAAACGTAAAAGTCAAATGGGTTTATACACCGTATAAAAGAAAGTTGTGTATAAAATAAAATATGCCTCAAAGAAAGGAGATTGAGACGAAGTCCCATACCTCGTATCCGACTTGACCCGACCGTTCTTTAATCTCCTGAATAATAAACTTGAGTTAATATATACTTGCTTAAGAACCTTTTTCAAGTTCATTATTCCTTTTATACCATGTTATGGACATCATGTAATCATTTATGTTAATAATGTTCATTTTGTCGGTATTTGGTTCTTGAGTCAAAAATAGACTTCTTACACTTACATGTTGTTAATTTGGTCAAAGGTTCATTATATCCAGAATGATATTAATGATTTGGATAACATATACATCATATATATTCAGCATATACATGTATTTATAATATTACTTCACATTTAGAGGTAAGAAATGAAATGCACTGTTCATGGAGACGGTAAGCCGTACGTACGCATGAACGCTACTTCCATTTCTATTTCGTATTTTTTTGGAATGGAATCATAATTATATAAGAGTATATTATAATTCCAGTATAATAATATATATAATATCATTAACTTTATCCTTTACACATCCCACATATGGTATTATTGAATCAAATCACTTTCAGGGGGCGGTAGTCCGCACTTCCTAAAATGAGGATATCGTGTTTACCCATAAGGGAAACCATAAAGGTATGCCCAAAATGAAAAAAACAGAAGCTTAAGGAAAACATAAACATATCCTATATCATATAAAAAAATAGTGACATCATAATGACCACCTTTGAAGGTGTTAAATGAGTATTGAACAATCATCGTTTCGGGAGGCAGAATTTCGCCATCCTCGGAAACCGTATGTTCTTTAACCATTTGATGTAGTTGTGTGAGAGTGTAGCTCAAATAAATATTATAACAATATCCTAGTATATTTAAGATACTGTTGTTGTTACAAAAGAAGTAAATAAAAAGAGTTTAGGGGGTTGGAGAAGCAAAATAAAACAAATGAACATGAGAGAATGAATTACCTTTAAAAGTGTAACTCTTTTTGATTTGAGCATAAAGGCTTACTTTGAAAGGATTATGCCCAAAGGGAATCCTCTAGGATGAGGAGAGGGATGTGGAGAGAGTAATTGGGCAGGGGTTGGCCGAGCCAAAGGATTGAGGAGTGTGTGAAATGAGGTAGAGGTGGGGGCCTTTTATAAGAGGAGAGGAGGGGCACTTTTGGAAAGTAAAGAAATATTACATTATTTGAAAATGTGTTTCGGTTTTAAAAGGTCCCACATTGATATAATTCGTGGATAAGGTGATAAGGGTTCGAAATCCACTCATCCAATTGGTTTTGGCCATGTGTAGTTCATAGATGTTACATTGTCTTTCCATTTTATTTAAATCGTCAAATAATGATGTCATCACTGCATCATTATTATGTCATAAATAATTTAATTTATTTAATGTCTAAAAATTATAAAAAAATACTATGATGTAGGAAATCTTTTTATCTTTCCAATGACTATTTATAATCAAAAATATGAACTATATAAGCCCATGTAAAAATGGTTTTCGTAAAACATATTATGTTTGTGTCATTTTTACTTTTACATTAAATAAAAAGTTATTTTTGTCATTTCCCAACAAAAGTGGATCCATGGGGTCCCCAAGTTGACCCATGGCTTTTATTGGTCGGCCATGACACAAACAATAAGGTTGGGACATGTGTCTAGGTCATTTCATATTATTAAAGCATTATTTATACCTTAAACTACCCTAATTACCACTAATCGCGATTAAGAACTTAATAAGTTACTATTCACCAAAAAATTATTATAATCTCATTGAACCACATTTTACTTCTTAATGAAAACCATGTATGTCGGATTTTTGAAATTCAAAACACAATGATGGGAAAATTTCATTTAAACGGAAAATCAGTCTTTATAAGTACCACTTAGTGGTTTCACTATTCATCAAAAATTGGAGTTTTTCAGAAAATTAACAAAAATTCACCCTAAGCTATATTTGATATTCTGAATTAAAAAATGAAGTCTATTTTGAAAAAATCAATACATATATGTCAAATTAATTAATTTAATAATTAATTCCTGCTGCCAGAGCAAATAGCGTGTTTTTACAAAACAATAAGTATCAAAAGATTGACACCAATTTAAGTCTAATTTCAAAGTGAAATTGATTCCAATGACCACCATTGGATAAAATGGTAAAAATATATTCATATTACAAATTAATAACAATTCAAAATATAATCTAATCATATAAATAAATTAGATTAAAAAGCAGTTTTAATGTAAAATGCAGTATTTTTCACTATTCATTAAAAAATGAACATTGTCAGAAAAATATCAAAAATTCACAGAAAGTAAATTTTGATGTCCCAATCATAAATAATAAGTTTATTTTGACTAACATAGTTTATAAAATTGTCAAAATATAGATTCAAAAATGGTTTTCCATCAAAAGGCAGTAAAACAATCCTGTAAGAATATTAGTGTATTCCATGCATAAGATTGTATTTATTTTCATTTTAAGCCTCTATAACACTATCTTAATCATTAATAGACATAGATAAAAATATCTATTATTCATTACTTACATGGGATGTTACATCCTTCCCCCCTTTATAAAATTGCGCCCCCGCAAGTTATTTACTTATCGAATAAATGGGGGTACTTATCGCTCATTGCATTTTCAGATTCCCATGTTGCCTCTTCAATCATGTGGTTTTCCACAAAACCTTTACCTGGTGAATCACCTTATTCTGTAACACTTGCTCCCTGTGGTCAAGAATCTGGACCGGTTGTTCCTCATAAGATAGGTTCTCTTCCAGCTGAACTACCTCTGGACTCAAAACATGAGATGGATCTGGCATATACTTTCTCAACATCGAAACGTGAAAAACATTGTGTACCTGAGATAAACTCGGAGGTAAAGCCACTCGGTATGCAACTGATCCAACTCTCTCCAGATTCTCATATGGTCCAATGAACCTTGGACTCAACTTTCCTGTCTTACCAAATCTCATCACACTTTTCCAAGGAGAAACCTTGAGAAAAACATGATCACCTACCTCGAAAGATAGATCCTTCCTCCGGTTATCCGCGTAACCCTTCTGCCTGCTCTGAGCTGTTCTCATGTGCTTCTGAATCAGCTGAACTTTTTCTGCCATATCTTCTACCAATTATGGTCCCATCAACTTCCTTTCACCCACTTCATCCCAGAAAGCTGGAGTTCGACACCGCTTCCCATATAATGCCTGAAATGGTGCCATCTGTATACTGGAATGAAAACTGTTATTATAGGAAAATTCAACCAAAGAAAGATGTTGGTCCCAACTTCCCTGATAATCCATAGAACAATCTCGTAGCATATCCTCCAATGTCTGAAATGTTCGTTCTGACTGCCCATCTGATTGAGGATGAAAAGCTGTACTAAAATTTAATTCAGTACCCAATGACTTCTGAAGGCCTTTCCAAAAGTTAGAAGTAAACCTGGGATCACGATCTGATACAATGGAGAGACGAACTCCATGTAACCTGACTATCTCTTTAAGATACAAATGGGAAAGTTGATCAAGATAGAAAGTATCTCGTATAGCAAGGAAATGAGAAGATTTGGTCAAGCAATCAACAATAACCCAGATTGCATTATTACCTCGAGATGTCTTCGGTAATCCAACAAAAAAGTCCATGGATATATTCTCCCATTTCCACTCTGGCACTGGTAAAGGCTGAAGCATCCCTTTCGGTAACTGCCGCTCTGCTTTAACCTGCTGACAAGTCAAACACTTCACAGTAAAATCTGCAATATCTCTTTTCATTCCATCCCACCAGTAATACTCCTGCAGATCTCTATACATCTTAGTACTGCCTGGATGAACTGAAAACGGAGAACTATGAACTTCACATAACAACTCTCTCTTCAACTGTGAATCACAAGGCACACACAATCTCTTCCCAAATCTCAAAACACAATCATTATCAATGTTGAATTCAGGAAACTTACCTTTCTAAACCAGCTCTACCTTTTTCTGCAACTCACTGTCTTGCTTCTGTGCTTTCTTGATTCTGTCTGATAGAGAAGATCTCACTGATACCTGAAACAAAACAGAAAGAATTCCTGCACCAACAACTTCTATGCCAAAGTTCATCAAATCCTTAACCAAAGGATCACGTTCCAAACGCAACATTGTTAATGAAGCATTACTTTTTCGACTCAAAGCATCAGCCACTTTATTTGCTTTTCCCGGATGGTAATGAATTGTACAATCATAATCCTTGATTAATTCTAGCCATCTCCTTTGTCTCATGTTTAACTCTTTCTGAGTTAATATATACTTTAAACTTTTGTGATCGGTATATATTTCACACTTTACTCCATACAAATGATGCCTCCAAATTTTTAAAGCAAAAACAACAGCAGCTAATTCCAAATCATGTGTAGGGAAATTTACCTCATGAGTTTTCAACTGTCGTGAAGCATAAGCAATTAACTAATCATTCTGCATTAGGACGCAACCAAGTCCTTTCAATGAAGCATCACTGTATATAACAAACTCACCATTCCTGCAAGGTAGTGCCAAAACTGGAGCATTCACCAATCTTCTTTTCAATTCCTGAAAACAATCATCACATTCTTTTGTCCAGATAAACTTAACACCCTTCCAAGTTAGCTTAGTCATTGGACTAGATAACCGTGAAAAATTTCTAACAAACCTTCGGTAATAGCCCGCCAAACCAAGGAAGCTACGAATCTCGGTTACATTTGTGGGTCTTGGCCATTCTTCCACAACTTTTGTTTTTGCACGATCAACAGTTATTCCATCTTTAGAAACAATGTGACCAAGGAAGGAAATTTGTTGCAACCAAAACTCACACTTGCTGAATTTCCCATATAGTTTATTTTCTTTTAAGGTTTGAAAGATAACCCTTAAATGTTTTTCATGCTCCTATTTACTTTTAGAAAACACCAAAATATCATCAATGAAAACCACCACAAACTTATCTAGGAACTCATGGAAAATTCTATTCATTAAGTCCATGAATACAGCAGGTACATTGGTTAGCCCAGAAGGCATTACTAAAAATTCATAATGGCCATATCTCGTACGGAATGCGGTCTTCGGAATATCTTCCTCCTTTACCTTCAGCTGATGGTACCCCGATCTCAAGTCAATCTTTGAAAAAAACTGAGCTCCCTGGAGATGATCAAACAAATCATCGATATGAGGCAAAGGATATTTGTTCTTAACAGTGATATTATTCAAGGCTCTATAATCAATGCAAAGTCTCATAGAACCATCTTTCTTTTTAACAAATAAAACAGGAGAACCCCATGGTGATGTTCTAGGTCTAATGAAACCTTTTTCTAATAAATCTTGCAATTGCTCCTTCAACTCTAAAAGTTCAATTTGTACCATTCGATAAGGGGGTTTTGAAATTGGCTTAGCATCAGGAACTAAGTCAACAGTAAACTCAACTTCCCGATCTGGTATTATTCCAGGAAACTCATTAGGAAAAACATCAGGATACTCATTTACCACTGGCACATCATTAATATGAACAGTTCCTTTATTTTCAACGATGTGTGCAAGGTAACATTCATTTCCATCTTTTACAAGTTTCTCGGCCTCTTGATATGTTATCAAAAGTAAGGGTTCATTCTTGTAAACAAACTGAAAGTCTTTCTGAAAAGAAACTTCTTTAGCTCTACAGTCAATCTTAGCATGGTAAATAGAGAGCCAATCCATACCCAGGATAACATCAAACTCTACTAGAGGTAGAACAATAAGGTTTTCAAGTAGGTTCTTTCCACAGATAAGGATAGGAAGATTCTTATAAATTCTTTTTGCCTCAACATTCCCCCCAGGTGTTTTTACCAAAAGTTCAGGAGTCATTTCTTGAGATGGTATTCCCATTTTACTAGAAAAGGTTTCAGAGATGAAAGAATGTTTAGACCCTGAATCAAACAACACACTGTCATAATATGAAAAAACAAACAAAGTACCTGATACAACTTCATTTGATGGCCCGACATCTGCTGAAGTAGTTGAAAAGGATTTCACCACCCCTTTCTGCTTGTAGTCTAACTGCTTCCCATCACTCAAGCTCCTTGTCGGACACTCGTTTGCATAGTGACCCATCTCATTGCACTTATAACATTTCACTAACTGTAAATAAAATTTGTTGTTACCTTCACCTTGATCCTTTTCAGTGCAATAACGAGCCTTATGTCCCATCTTACCACATCGGTAGCACTTCCCAGAATTCAGAAGACATTCCCCAGCATGCCTTTTTCCACATTTATCACAAACTGGAAACTTAGTTCTCTTACCATCAGTCTTTTTTGAAGAATTCTTACCTTTCTTCTGCCACCTCGGTCTCTTCTTCTGCTGGTTGTTATAGAACACTTGGTCATCGACAAACTCCATTTCCACCTTCTCAACACATCGAACAAGCTTTTCATAACTTTTAAACTCTCAAGAAGCTAATGCCCTTCGATATTTTGGCTTTAATCATGAGTAAAAACGATTGATTTTACTATCAAGGTCTTGAATAAAATTTGGAGCATACCTTGCCAATCGGGTGAACCTTTCTTCATAGGCAGCCACTGAGTCTTCCTCTTGCCTCAATTCCAAGAATTGCATTTCCATCCTAATTCGAACATCCTTAGGAAAATACTTCTCAAGAAACATACCTTTGAATTCATCCCAGTCAAGAGCATCAATCTCATCGGCGTCCCTGATATTTTTAACCATAGACCACCACTAATCTGCTTCACCCTCCAAACGGTAAATAGCAAGACTAACCTTTTGATTATCTGAACACACCATGACATCAAAAATCTTCTCCAGTGCTTTAATCCACCCTTCAGCTAGCACATGGTCAGATGATCCTCTGAATGATGGTGGATGTTGCCTCATGAAATGTTCCACCACTGACATGTTCCTCTGCGGTTGATCTGGCAGATCTCGTGCATGGATACCACCACCATTTATCTCTTGAGTCAACTGCGCCATTACTGCAACAAACTGTTCAGTTCCAATTCCGACCATTTCTGGATGCTGATTCGGAAGGTTATTTCCTTCTGTATGCCTTCCTAGCACTGCTTCCCTGTTTCCTCTGCGGAAAACTATTCTGAACAAACATGTCTTAGATGAAGCAACATGGTAATCTTTAAATGCTATATCATTTCAAAAAAAAAAACAAAAATAAATTTGGATAATCATTTAATAGAATTCTAACTCTTAAAGTTATCTAAACCGACCTTTGATACCAACTATAAGGACCCAGCCTTAAACCTTACTTAATCGTGAGTTATTACAAGATTACACATTGAGGATATTTTCGGGTTTAGAGTTTTAGAGAATTATATCATAAAACATGCATTACATTCCACATATAAACAAAGTGGTTACATAAAGATAGTATTCTTCATTCCCATCAATGGAAACACATTTAAGATAAAACATGGATTATTTCTTGACACATCCTTGACTCTATCATCTTATCATGTACCTTTCCCTTAACCTGTGAAAAACATTTCAAAAACTTGGGATGAGCATAAAAACTCCATATGGGTTATAAAAAAAACATGGAAAGGAAACATGAGTTCATATATACATAAGAATGAAATCATACTTTACCCATAAAACATAGGCACTTTAACATACCTCATAAAATAATGAATAAATCATAGAAATCATAAGACATAAAGGTAACTTGAGGCATTCATAACATTCTTACGTAGGGAGTAACCCTCTTGGTTACGTTTGGAATACCCATCACAGTATATTCCCTAAATCTCTTCGAAGAAACCTTAACGTTTCACTCCTTCGCGTTACCCAATGCATTGGAGAGCTATATCGGGCTCACCCGCCCTTAGTTTATCACGGAACCACCCGTCTTCATAATAATGCCCAAGAACCATAACATAATAATATCACATAAAACATGCATAAAGGAAACATAACATTTCCACATTTCAATCACGAGATATCAATACAACACATTGATATAATAAAAACATTATGAAAACCATTTTCAATACCAAAGTAAAACATGGTATTTATTTTTCGTTTAAAAAAAAGTATGGATTGTAGAGGAAGCTGAAACTCAAATAACGGTCACAACGGCGGAGAAGTCATTGTCACCGTATACGTACGACAAAAACATTCCCTTTTGTCATTTAGTAAACGCTTCGTATAAAAAAGATTCCTTTTGAATAAACGTAAAAGTCAAAGGGGTTTATACACCGTATAAAAGAAAGTTGTGTATAAATAAAATATGCCTCAAAGAAAGGAGATTGAGACGAAGTCCCATACCTCGTATCCGACTTGACCCGACCGTTCTTTAATATCCTGAATAATAAACTTGAGTTAATATCTACTTTCTTAAGAACCTTTTTCAAGTTCATTATTCCTTTTATACCATGTTATGGACATCATGTAATCATTTAAGTTAATAATGTTCATTTTGTCGGTATTTGGTTCTTGAGTCAAAAATAGACTTCTTACACTTACATGTTGTTAATTTGGTCAAAGGTTCATTATATCCAGAATGATATTAATGATTTGGATAACATATACATCATATATATTCATCATATACATGTATTTATAATATTACATCACATTTAGAGGTAAGAAATGAAATGCACCGTTCATGGAGACGGTAAGCCGTACGTACGCATGAACGCTACTTCCATTTCTATTTCGTATTTTTTTTGGAATGGAATCATAATTATATAAGAGTATATTATAATTCCAGTATAATAACATATATAATATCATTAACTTTATCCTTTACACATCCCACATATGGTATTAACGAATCAAATCACTTTCAGGGGGCGGTAGTCCGCACTTCCTAAAATGAAGATATCGTGTTTACCCATAATGGAAACCATAAAGGTATGCCCAAAATGAAAAAAACAGACGCTTAAGGAAAACATAAACATATCTTATATCATATACAAAAATAGTGACATCATAATGGCCACCTTTGAAGGTGTTAAATGAGAATTGAACAATCATCGTTTCGGGAGGCAGAATTTCTCCATCCTCGGAAACCGTATGTTCTTTAACCATTTGATGTAGTTGTGTGAGAGTGTAGCTCAAATAAATCTTATAACAACATCCTAGTATATTGAAGATACTGTTGTTGTCACAAAAGAAGTAAATAAAAAGAGTTTAGGGGGTTGGATAAGCAAAATAAAACAAATGAACATGAGAGAATGAATTACCATTAAAAGTGTAAATCCTTTTGAATTGAGCCTAAAGGCTTCCTTTGAAAGGATTATGCCCAAAGTGAATCCTCTAGGATGAGGAGAGGTATGTGTAGAGAGTAATTGGGCAGGGTTTGGCCGAGCCAAAGGCTTGAGTAGTGTGTGAAATGAGGTAGAGGTGGGGGCCTTTTATAAGAGGAGAGGAGGGGCACTTTTGGAAAGTAAAGAAATATTACATTATTTGAAAATGTGTTTCGGTTTTAAAAGGTCCCACATTGATATAATTCGTGGATAAGGTGATAAAGGTTCTAAATACACTCATCCAATTGGTTTTGGCCATGTGTAGTTCATATATTTTACATTGTCTTTCCATTTTATTTAAATCGTCAAATAATGATGTCATCACTGCATCATTATTATGTCATAAATAATTTAATTTATTTAATGTCTAAAAATTATAAAAAAATACTATGATGTAGGAAATCTTTTTAACTTTCCAATTACTATTTATATTCAAAAATCTGAACTTTATAAGAGCATGTAAAAATTGTTTATGTAAAACATATTATGTTTGTGTCATTTTTACATTTACATTAAATAAAAAGTTATTTTTGTCATTTCTCAACAAAAGTGGATCCATGGGGTCCCCAAGTTGACCCATGGCTTGTCTTGGTCGGCCATGACACAACCAATAAGGTTGGGACATGTGTCTAGGTCATTTCATATTATTAAAGCATTATTTATACCTTAAACTACCCTAATTATCACTAATCGCGATTAAGAACTTAATAAGTTACTATTCACCAAAAAATTATTATAATCTCATTGAACCACATTTTACTTCTTAATAAAAAACATGTATGTTGGATTTTTGAAATTCAAAACACAATGATGGAAAAATTTCATTTAAACGGAAAATCAGTCTTTATAAGTACCACTTAGTGGTTTCATTATTCATCAAAAATTGGAGTTTTTCAGAAAATTACCAAAAATTCACCCTAAGCTATATTTGATATTCTGAATTCAAAAATGAAGTCTATTTTACAAAATTCAATACATATAAGTCAAATTAATTAATTTAATAATTAATTCCCACTGCCAGAGCAAATAGCGTGTTTTTACAAAACAATAAGTATCAAAAGATTGACACTAGTTTAAGTCTAATTTCAAAGCGAAATTGATTCCAATGACCACGATTGGATAAAATGGTAAAAATATATTCATATTACACATTAAGAACAATTCAAAAGATAATATAATCATATAAATAAATTAGATTAAAAATCATTTTTGATGTAAAATGTAGTATTTTTCACTATTCATTAAAAAATGAACATTGTCAGAAAAATACCAAAAATTCACACAAAGTAAATTTTGATGTCCCAATCATAAAGAATAAGTTTATTTTGACAAAAATAGTTTATAAAATTGTCAAAATATAGATTCAAAAATGGTTTTCCATCAAAAGGCAGTAAAACAATCTTGTAAGAATATTAGTGTATTCCATGCATAAGATTGTATTTATTTTCATTTTAAGCCTCTATAACACTATCTTAATCATTAATAGACATAGATAAAAATATCTATTATTCATTACTTACTTGGGATGTTACAACAAATGTTATTATTCTCTGGTTATATTTAGGGTATTTCTATATCTGTTCCATTTTTAACATATTTTTCAGACAAATTAACTGAACTAATATTTTATGGGAAAACGAATTTGTTTTTCTAAATTCTTAGGAATCTTGTTCTTCAGTGTGAATATTTTCTTACAAATGTTCTGAATAATTTTTGTATAATATTATACAATGATAGTTTAAATTTATTTTTAACACTTTTGAATATATAAAAAATTTAAATGAATCTTCATATCATTTTAAAAAGGATTCAATTTAACCAAAAGCATAAATAAAATAATTATTCTAACAAATACCGCAAAAAAATACATTTCATTCTATCAGGGATACTATTTTTCTTGAATAATAAATTATATTTTCGCATGAATATTTGAAAAGAATATAATTTTCCTTATATACTATAAATGTTTAGATTTTTATAAAAGAGATTAAAAAATGAAAATTATATTTTCCACACAAAATATGCCAGTGATTTTTAATGTATTATTATCTATGGAAACATCTATTGATGAATCATTTGATTTATTATGGGTTAAATATATTAATACCATCTTCTATATTACTCTATATGAATTACGATCACATCGTCAAATTTATTTTCTTGAAAAAATATTATCATTTCATGTTCTAGTTCTCAAATATGATTGTTTCTGTTTTTAGGTATTGATTTTTTAATAATTTATTTCTTATTGTGAATCATTTTTGAACTATATTTTATCTTTGGGGATCATGATAGCTCCAAAATGAATTAGTAGGTCACATGAGGCAAAATATTTTTGGTATTTTCTCTAGTAATTTCTAATATTTGTATGTATTATTGGTATAATTCCTTAGTGGTAAGATTATGATGTGAAAATTTATTAACTATGTTAATATGAATCATTTTTTATAGTAACATGAATATTAATATTGTTATACTATCCAATAATTCAAAAATTCTTTTATGATATTGGGTATTTGGAATATTGGATTATTTTTTATCTCTACCATATTAGTCATTATTTATTAATATTATAATGTATTAAATTAAACTCTTTCCATTAATGGGAATCTAAGACACCATATTTTATTTTTTTCCTTCCACCTATATTTCCAGGAAGGGATTCAGGAATGATTTAAGGGGAATCATAGAAAAAATTATAATGTTATCACTAGAATATTTTTTTATTTAATTTTTTAAAATATACAATGAGAGTCATGTATCTATGCAGTCTCCAAATACTACTAAATTATTATATCCTTTAGGATGCGGTCACTCATATCATATGCCAATATAATTAAATATCCACCATCTATAGGTTACTGTAATAAGGGTTTTATAACATTGTCTCTCAATACATGAGATGTTTCACTCCAACATTTTAGACACCAATAAATAATTAATTAAATAGTGGCATAACCCTATCATTTTAGTTATTTGATATTTATTTAGGACAACATAGAGGTTACAGATATTCTATATTTAGAGTGTAGAAGTTGAAAAATACGTTTTATTAGAGGATTCGTTTGTTGTAGTTTCTATCCTTTAGTAAAATATTTTACATTGTTCATTAGTTTTGGAAATACATTTTTATTTTATTTATTTCAATGTTTTTGTAATGTGTTAAGAATTTATTATATATTATGCATTTTTTAACAAATGGTTTGACATGTATACATTCTTACATGTATTTTAATTATATATTATTTTTTTCTACTCAATCTATTATAAGCATTTGTTTTATTATTTTATTGGTATTTAGATGAATCCCTACTATATATATATTTTTTTTTCTATATGTTCTATTAAAAAAAATCATACACTAATAGAGGTGGAATTACAGAGGCACACCAAACTATATCTCCAACTCATGTTGGGTCTCAATGATATCATGACATATTGATGTGGTGTTAGACTGTATTGTATAGGGAATAGATTTTTTGTGGATATATGTGTGTTTCGGAAGGTAATAGTAAGGAAATAGTTATAGAAGGAATTGATATTAGTTTATCATTCTAGGGATCAACACTATAGTGAATATAAGAAGACTCTTTCCTATATAAGGATTCCTATCATCTATTAAACATGTCAAGAATATAAATAACCATTTTTTTATAATAATGATAGTTCATTATTCACATAGTTTCCAAAATATTATATATGTCCATGATTCCCTATGATATAAAATATTTTCATGACTATATAATTCTGAAATTTCAGTTATATATTCCCTATCTATTTTATTACTATGAATTGAAAATATCATGAGTCATGAATCCTTTATAAAGGTAAACAATTTTTCATATGATATTTTATTGTGATTTTATATGGTTTGAAAAATTATGGTCATAGGTTATAAGATCATTAACTATGATTTATGTTGAATATTATGAGATCATCATCTAGATATTTTAGTACAATAACATTAATATACTACTAATTAACTTTTATGGTAAAAATATTACTCTTAAAAATATTACTCTTAATAATGTTTTCTAGATCATATGATAGTCCATCATCTGTATTCGATCTTATTTGAATCCTTGTTTTCATTATAGGTTTATTTTAATAATGATTTATGATATTATTTTAATTATTATAGAATGACTTCTTTGATTATATGATTATTCATTTTCAATGATATATAGAACCGGTGATGAGATTTTATGACTCATATATGAAATCTTGGATTTCTATAAATGATTAGAATCAAAATTACATATCATAAGATTGTAAATTATTTTGTTGTCTAAAGGTGAGTAATCCATACTAAGATATCCCTTGTGTCGAAGTGACTGATAACTTTATAATAGTTCTTTCCCATTATGATTAATACATTCAGTTCATATATTGAATAGTATTATCATTAATCCAAATGAAAGATACTAAGGCCAATATAATAAATCATGATACCATAATTATTAATAGATTCAGATTTTTTGAGGATGGATGAGAGTTGTAACTTGTCTAACATTTGGTACCACCATTCATAGGGTGTGTTTATTTTCAAAAAAAAATCTCTCTTAGAATTTCCATTTTATGTAAGTCTTAGGATAAATCATAGTAGTATTATAGATTAATAAAATTGAAAAAAATAGGTATCTTAAATCATGAATTTGAAATTATTTATAGTAATCATCATCTTTCTACCAGTATGACCTCTTGACTAATCAGTATGAGTACCACAAAAAAATGATCATGATGCTTATAAATTATATTGAAATAAATATTTTGATGGATTTGAGAGAAAATGGAACATTATTTTTAGATTTTTTGATTGATGAATAGTTTTTCCAAATCTTAGGTTTATAATAAAAAAATACAGTAAGAGAGAAAGTCACATTAATACGTGAGTTACAAAATATGAGCATCATGATGTTATGAATATAATGTAAATTGGATAGTATATATGATCAATATTATTCATGATTTTAGTCACTTGACTAGATATATGGAGTCATTCAGTCTTGGGTATAAATATCATTTTCATATGTTCAATTTATTCGAAATTATCTTTAGATAAGGTAGTGTGGATATCTAGACATTCATTCTCCGTTTATCATCGTATATAAAGGAAGATAAGAGAGATTATTCATTATGTCACATTCTTTAGATTATCAATGAAAAAAAGTGTAATAAGAAATAACCCTTGGACATTTTTGAATACTCAGTAAAGAATAATTCACCATGGCCAATAAAATTAATTTAATGAATTCCCATCACTTTTATGTTGGTTACATGGACTGGTAATTATTATTTCAAATATAAAAATATTTTTATTATAAAAATTAATAGTTCAGATGTATTCCATCGAGATTTATATCTGTGTTATTTTTAAAATCACCAAATGTTGGGTTTATTAAAAAAATAATGATTAATTTATTGTATTGTTATTGGTATTTGTGGTTTAAATGTGAATAGAAACTAGATCTATTATCATTCTCTAATAAATTATAAAAAAAATACAAGGATTGTAGATAAAATTGAAATTAATAAGATAATTGAAAATTTTCAGAAATAAATAACATTCATTTAGTCCTTCAACTATTTTTAATAATTAAATTTGAGAAAATGATTACATACTTGTTCATGTTCCATGGTGGGTGAATGAAAATAATTGAGATGGCGGGGATGAATAACTTATGAAAAATATTTATATTAAAAATATATTTTCTAAATTTTTGTATTACATGAAACCTACAATTTATTATTTAATTAAATAAAAACATTAACTATATTGTTTGTGAGAAAATAAATAAACATAATAGATTTCAACAATGTTTACCCACCTCTTATGATTGCCTGATCCTTGGGGATAAATGATCTATATCCTACATCAACCAATATACTTATTAAATTCATGTAAATAAATTTGTTTCTTGTACATAATGTTAGACTTTATTTCAAGATGTTTTGTTCAATTGATAACAAGTGATATAAATAATAAATTATTTTTTTATTTTCTCTTAAAAAGATTCTATTCTGTATATGATGTGTGAATACTTTTTTAATAAAAATAATAATCGATTTTATCAATTCAATACACTCTAGATTTTATTCAGTAGCTATCTAAAATGATTTTCAAAAGAAAATATATATATATATAGTAACACTAATGATGATGTTGTGAAATAATCATATTTATAACATAATATATTTAAAGATATATTTAAAAAATATGATAGTAATTGTGATCTCTTTGAAATTAATGAATCTATTAACATTTTAACCTTTATATCATTGAATAAAATGATGATAAAGATTACAATGGAACATGATGTGGAAACATACTCATTCTCTATAGTCCCTAATAAAGAATTATCTTTGACTCAAACTATTTTGTTCTATATTAAACCATAATATCGAATATCATTATAGAGACTAGTGATATCAAAAAAATTAAAGATTCCTTATAAACCACAATATCATATTAAGGTTTTCTTCCAATCAAATAATAAAATTATTGAATAGATCATGATTTGGATCTCCTTATTATGGATAGTAAATTGAAATTTCATCTCTAAAATATATTTTAATATATGATGAAAACCAATACAGTTATTCTGAAATTGAGATGTTATAACTAAAACAATAACATGGTTTTTATACATGTTTTCATAGGTGAGTGAATAAATTTTTCTCATAAAACATTTTGTAGAACCATATCAATTTTATTATCTCTTTTATAGAATATTTTTCATCATTAATGAAACATACATATTCTATCTCCTACGTTAGCATAGTTTATTATTTTAATTTCTTCAATCATTTTTATAAAGTTCAAACTAAAATAAATAATCACTAATCACAATTTTTTTTTTGAAAATTAATATAACTGAAACACACATTCAATATCAATGAATCATCAATTTATTAAACATTTTATTGTTTTCTATAAATATGATGGTTTTTTAAATAGATCATTAAGATATAGAATAATGGGTTTGATATTACACCAACCCTCTATGTTATGAGTATTTATATTTGGATTCAGTAAATGTAATGACTCATTAATCTCCATAATAATTCCAAAAAAGATCATAATGGTATCATTAACTCCCCCTAATTTTTTTGGATACATAACATGAACATTAAAATAGTCAAATATCAATATAGTTTCTCATGTATTCCCCTTAAGTCTCACTTGGGGATCTGAAATTTATTTTACCAATCCAAAAATCTAATTGTGGTTTATTTCAAACCCAGAATGATTTTGAATCCAATGACTATGGTGAGAATAATTCTATTTTATACGTGTCTTATTGAGGGCTTCCAAATCTATATCAATGAAACTACAATCCCCTCAAGGAATATTCACTTACAAATTTTATATTATCCAATGTGTTCTATGAATTTTCTATATCTGCAAGTAAAACTCTAAATATATGATCACCATTTGACTAAAAATAATATGAAATTAATGTGGTATTATATCAACCACAGAATTATAAATATTATATGAGATAATTCACCCTTATTGAAACTCTTATTTTTTTTTGAAATCATCCCCCCATTATGGGCATTATCAATATATCCATGATATAGTAATTCAATGAGGAATTATGTTAGAATGACTATATTAACCATATCCATGATGAAGTGGTCATTGATATCAATAAATTTTGACATTTAATTTTAAATTTTTTTTTGAATATTTTAACACATTGGCTATTATACCGTATCATTAATGGAAATGTGATTTTCACTCTTACATATTCCTTCTAAAAGTTCATAAAAATCAGTTTTCTTATATATTGTGATCCATCAATATTGTCATCTTATATTGTGATTCATGACAATGAATTTTTCTTCTTTGAGTGATAAGAAAAAAATATTCCACCAATAATTTTCCTCTTAAAGAATAGTTTTCATCTTAAATATCACAAACCCTATCCACATATAATAAATCATAATATTTAATTCATTTGACTTTTTAATATAACAATCCATGAACAATATTTCCATTCAAATAATTTATGTGAATCATCACTATTAAATGATAAAACTCCTTTTATTTTAATTAGAATAAATCAAAAAGTGTGACATAATACTTGAAATACAGTGTTAATACCATTAAAAATATAAAACATGTTACCACTATTCAAAATTATTTTTCATATAACCAATTTCCTTCATAATACCTAGATAATTTCAACACCATTATGATAATAGTAGATAACACTGATTATTCCTCCAGAAAAAATCACATTAACAAATATTGTTAATGTTATTATTATGAAATAAAAATGATACATACTATATGAATCAAATGACAAACTAATATAAACTAATCTTACAAATCGTTTAAATTTTACATTATATCATCATTTTTGTAGAAAATTATTTAATTGTTATAAATTTGTTCCACATAAAGAAAGTCAGAAATATAATATACTATGATGAGTGAATATTTTCTGTTTTCCTTGAAAAATACCCTATTATCCTCCTATACTAATTTTATTTTCATGTTCTTTATGTTATTTAAATATTTTTAAAACCTTGTCTCAAGATCCTACTTAATTCCAGGTAGAATATCTTTCATATCCCATACAAGTTAACCATCACTATAATTGTAAATCTCCTCCATGTTTTAGTATAAATCTCCTCATCCATATCTTTATTCATAAATAATGATTTTATTTACAATAATCATATAATTTTTTAGAGATGGCCGATGAAATGGGGAAGAACATGTTGCACATGCCACCTCATTTTCAAAATGTTTAGACCATTGCACTCAACCCTCAGGCCTCTCTAGTGATGGAAAGAGTATCGATTCCTAAACTGTCTCCCCTCCTCTGGGTGGGGTGTGGGTTGGATGATCTAGTTCGTAACCTAGAACTCCTTTTTGGGATGTTCTTCTCTGGCCATCTAAGGCTATCAGTAATTCATATTTTCTTGTTTTCCACCTAGAATTGGAATCCTCTTCGGATGGAGACTATAATATACTTTCAGATTCAACCTATGTTTTTTATGAATCTTCATAGCATCTTAGATGGACTTTGGTCGCTAGATTCGGTATCGAAAAGCCCCTATTTCCTTGTTCAGAGAACATGTGAACTCATGGGACCATGACATCCCAAACATGGTGTCGGTGTTGAATCAAAAATAAATTTTCATAGTCTTGGCTTCAAAAGTTGACTTCATCAAGGTCATGTGCTAGAGTTCAATATTGTTTGGGTGATGGAGGTTTTTCTTGTTCAAATGGTAGATGGAGGTTTATTTGGGTCACGAATCTTCTAGGGCACCAATGTGTATCTCTCTCCCAGGTCTCCCATACCCTTTCCAGAATATTTACTTCTTGCATGGGATTGACGGATTACTGGTAACCTTTCTTTACATCAATGATTGAACCCTTACTCCGTGTTTGGTGAAATTTTAGTAAATGAAAAGAAATCATTGAATAATTAATAAAAAAATAAATGGAAAGAAATGATTGTGATTTATCCCCTTGTGTTTGGATCAATAACAATGTAAAATAAAAGAAATGATTTGGATTTATCTTCATCATGTTTGGAAAAAAAATTTAAAAGATAAGAAAAGAAACTGTTTTGCTGAAAATGACACAGATAACCTTTGTTAAAAAGGAACACATACACACATGATTAAAGGGAATAATTTCCCAAGATAAAAAAACAACCATAGATTATATCCCCATGGACACCACACCTACCACCATGTTTTTCCAAAATCAAAAATTTATGTTAAATGATAGAAGTATCCTTTTTAAAAAATGTATTTTTATTACATTTTTATGATAAATGAAAACTAATTAATTTTTATTTTAATCAATCATTATCTATCATATCACCAAAATTAAATAAACATTAAACTACAAATATATATTAATACAAATTTTAAAATTTTAAAAATTTAATTAAAGGTAATCAAAATTATTTATATAATTTATTAATTCAAAATTATTAATTCAAGGTAATCAATATTTTAAATTCAAAATTATTAATTCAAAATAATCATTATTTCAAAAATAATTATTAATTAAAAAGAAGGACTAATTGAAAACATTTATTAATTCATAATTATTAATTGAAAATATTTATTAATTCAAAATTATTTATATAAATAATTATTTTAAGATAATCATAATTATTTATGGTCAAAATTATCTATAATCAAAATTATTTATAAATTATTTATGATTATTTATATAGACATAATTAATTATTAATTCAAAATTATTTATAAATTATGTATATAAATTATATATATATATAAAGTGTTAAATCAAGATAATAAAAATTAATTATAAACCAAATTATCTATAATAAAAATTATTTAAAAATTATGTATAATTATTTATATACACATAATCATAATTACTTATAATTATTTGTTATTATTACTTAAAATTATTCTAAAGTTATACAAATAATTATTTATAAATCACATTTAAAAAAATATTTGTATACATATGAAAATAGTGTTATTATTAATAATCACAAAGATACCATTTAACTAAATATTAATTTAATAAAACATTAAATAAAATAAATTTTTTATAGGAGGATAATGTAGGGAATTTTTAAAAAATTGAACATCCCACTTCATTTCCCTCCAAATCATCCCAATTTTGTGGTAATTTAAAACTAATAATGGGAGAGAAATCAGTTTCCCTCCATTTCTCTGGTAAGGGTTTCTCTCGCTCTAATTTAATGTGGTCAAACAAGTTAAATGAGAACCAATCACTCCACTTCCTTTCATTTCACTTCAAATCCCCTCTGTCAAACGAAGTCTTAATCTCGAGGTGGTAACAGAGGCTCGGATTTGTGTGTAAATAGAAATCACTCTATCACTTCAGCCGCACATTCTCTTTCGTGTCGCTGGTTTGAAGGACTAGCCCAGGCTCTGATATACCCACATCGCCCTATTTTTTTCTTGAATTGTTAGCTGTAGGATCATTCTTTGATAGTCTTCTATAAAATCCATGCAGATCAATTTGATTGATCTTAGGTAAAGACCCCGAGAAGAAATGTGGTTCCCCTCCCCCACCCTGAAGGGCGAAATTACCCTATTGGTCTAACATGACACTACGGGTCCTTCCCAGGGTAAGATGGTGGTCACTTGCTCCTCCCCTCAGTGAGAGACCATGATTCTTACTAAGGAAGATTGGAATCTAGCAGAGGTGGTGCTGATCAGCATAGACATGGTACCTTAATACCCTATTCCTATCATCCACTCATGTTCTATTGATCTAAATCCCTCTGGGACCCCTCTCCTAACCTCTCCTCTAAGGAACAATGCATTATCACATGAAAGGCCAACTCTACCAAATTTTCTTGACATTGAAGCACATGAAGATGAAGTGGTAGATCCTCCCTATTCTGCATGCTCCTCTCCTCCTCAGGTAGGTAGTGAAACACAAAATATTGAGACCCAAGATGGTCTCACTTCGCTAGTAGCAACATCTTCATCTATTCATAAACGAGTTTGTACTAGATACTGGTCAAAACTGAATTCCATTATAGTGATGTATCCAATTTAATGCGGTCGAGTTTTGAGGGACAAATCTAGAAAAAATTCATGCCAATGATTTCGATCCTCATCTAAAACTCCCATGGTCTCAGAGCCTGGGTAAAATCATACTTTATATCCAATGAATTTATAAACAACTATGTGTCATTAGCGGCTGTCTTGGAACCAAAACAAAGATTTGATAAGATCTCAGACTTTCCACGTAGAATGATGGTGAAAAAATATACGCATTCTAATCCAAAAAACTTCCACATTTTGATGTTCTTTAAGAAAAACATCATAGTTCATTTAGTTGAATCCTCATACCAGTTTATAACCACAAATATCATTTCAAGGTATGACTACTTCATTTTCTCATTTATTTATGAATAATGAGACATGGAGGTTCATGAATCCCATTGGCATGGTCTTTGTTCCATTGAAACAGGGACCAAACCATGGTTTTTAGGGATATTTCAATGTCGTGTTCGACTCAGTGGAGAAGAAAGGGGAGAGATCCTTCCCCCATAAGGTTATTGAAGATTTTACTATTTCATGAACAATAGTGGCCTTATGGATCTGGGTTATTGAGGAGAATGTTTCACATGGTACAATAACCAGAGAGGCAAGAAATATACTTTGTTTCATCTTGATCGCTGCTTAGAAAACTGTAGAGACATTTCCTCCTATGATATGAAGGTATCACATCTGGCCCGTATTCATTCTGACCAGTCTCCATTGCATTTTGTAGTGGAATCCTAGAGATATAGTGGGAAGAAATTCTTATTTTCTAATCTGTGGATGGAGGATCTGAGTTGAAACCATATGGTTTGAGAATTGTGGAATAAACCAATGTAGGGGCATGTGTGGGAATGGTTCCATAATAAAATAAAGAAACTTAAGTGAGATATTCAAACCTAGCTAGGAAACAAGCCCCCTCCCACTTTAAGTCAGGACTTCAAGATGATCAGTGAGGATATTGATAGGCTTGAGTCAAGTCTTGAAAATAATTATGATGAAACTATTTTTGATGAAATCTACAATAGGAAGAACACCTTTGTTGACTTGCTGCTTTGTTAGGAGAGACATTCTTGGGAATAATTGAGGATTAAATGGTTTCTTGAAGGTGATCATAACTCAAGTTTATCCATGCATGTATTAAATAGAAAATGTGTACTGGTAGGTTGAACATAATTATGGATGATGGCTCCTACTCCAATGATCTGAACATAGTTGGAATGATGGATAATGTTTTCTTTATGAAAATACTTTCTGGGCACATCTTGAACATGAAAGATGTCTACCTGAGGGAGTATGTAGAGATTATTGAGGCAATTCTTGTCATAGTTACTGGGACTCTTACTGAATTCTTGGAAGTCACTCTTGATTAGAAATATATTTGATAGTCCATGTGGTCACATAACCCAAAAATACACCAGGGCATGACGGGTTCCTAAGGTCTCTCTATAGAGCCTCTTGGGATTTGATTAAGATAGAGCTGGTGAAAGTTGCAAATAACATCTTTAAAGGGGGTAACCATCCATGGGTTGCAAGTGACACTAAAATGGTGGTGGTTACAAAGATTAATAACCCAAACTCTCTTCATCACTATAAACCAATATGAATATGTAATTTCCCCTATAAAGTATTGACTTTAATCCTCAATTGAAGACTAAATATCTATCTGTCCAGCTGGATCTCAGAATAATAACATTGATTTATCAATGGGATCTCAATCTAGGAGTCTATCGGTCTGGTTTAGGAGGTGATAAACTACATTAACCAAAATTAATAGGGCTATAATATTGATATTAAATAGTACATGAACAAGGCATACAACATGTTTTAATGGAATTTCATTATGAGGATTCTCACTAGGATGAGTTTATATACTTGGGTGATCAAACTTTTATTCTGATGATTCAGTTCCACCTGGATCTCGATGACCTTTATAGGGAAACAATATATATTTTTCAAAACTATTTGGGGACTGTGACAAGGTGATCTATTCTCTCCTACTCTATTTATCATTACACAAGATTCTCTATGAAGATATAATAACAAAACCATTATGGATGGATGAATTCTTCCTTACCACTCTAGGTATCAATCCTATGGTATATCTCGCCATATGTTTGTGGATGACTCAATTTTTTTTAATGGGGGTAATAGATACATCAAGGGAATTAATGATATCCTAGAAGAATTCTGTAAATGGAGGGGGTAAGTTGTTTACAAGGAAAAAATCAATATGTTCATCTCAAGGAGATGCATGAAAATAAGGGTGGGAGTTATCGAATGAAAACTGGGCATAAAACTGATCTTTTCCCATGGATTAAATGGGTTCCCCAGTCTCCTACAAGAATCCACATATTATATACTTTGATAAGGTGATGGAAAAAATAACACGTAGAATTATAAACTGTAAAAATCTATTCTTGTCATTTAGAGGAATAATTTCTCTGATCAATAGTGTTATATCATCTCTTCCAATGCTCATCCTTTCCACACTCATCGTACTGAAAGGTTTTATATCCTGAATGGAGAATATGATGGCCTCTTTTCTATGGGATGCACAGCTGGAAGGAAAACACCGTTGGGCGGCATGGGAGAGGCTATCCTGACTCATTGCTGAGGGAGGGATCAATGTCAGGAACATTGTAGGGGCAATGAAGGGTCTCCATGCTAATCTATATTTGCAGGTTGTAGAAAGGAAGGTGACCTGGGGGAATATCATGAAGGAAAGGTACGAGGTTGAAACGGGGAACCAAAGAAGAAGGACTTCAGCAACATAGAACATGGTTTAGCCTTATATTTTAAAACTACAACAACACTATTGAGGGATCATGGGTAGAGGAGATATAATCTTATGGGAGTGAAACAAGGTGGGTACAAGGATTGGGTTCCCTAAATTTTCAGTATCATACATCACCTTCAAACAGGCTAGTGCTCATCAAAACTTTATTCAATCCAATCTGCACAGGGAATGATGGACCTCTTTGATACCATTGACATGAAAATGGAACCAGATAGATGTGTCTTGATGGGATCATCCTTGAGAAACATCACAACCAATGTATACAATGATATGAAAACATTGTAAGACAATAAGTATGAATGGAGAAAATGTCTATGGATCAAATAAATCCCATCAAATATTAATTTCTTAGTTTGGAGAGCATATAATAATGTTATTTTGATTGAAGATAGAATTATTCTCTTGGGGTGAATCACACCTCAAAGTGTCACTATTACAGGGGGATGAGAAATGAAAACACAAAGAACCTATTATTTGATATTTATTGGGAATGAGAGGTATGCAATGTATTTGGTATTTTCAAGGGATATACTTCTCAGGGGGTCTCGAGCGCCAACATATTCAAAAAGGGGGTCCTGGGGGTGGTGCATGGTGTCCTAGAGAGAATGGTGTGTCCTCTCATCTTTTCAGTAGGATGTTGGTGTATTTGGAGAAAACACAATGATGTTCATAATTGGGGAACCATAGGTACAAGAATGGGACTAGAGGTCAAAATCATAAGTATCTTTAACGATCAAGAAAACTCTCCATAAAATGCGTCACAACACCCTGGATCAAACTTATCATTACTAGCACTTATGATCCCAATTTTTGAGACACTAGACTGGGCAGATATGTACTATTGTATCCTCTTCAGGAGGGCCGCAAAAATGAACATAGATGACTCATGAAACATTGTCGAGATAAGGGGTGGTGGGGTGGTTAGAAATACAAGGGGATCTGTGTTTCTTTACTATTTCACCTAATTTTGTAGTGGTGATTACCTTCATGTGTATACCTAATAAATTCTAACAGGTTTTCTAATTTTTATGTAGAATAATATTAATCTTGTAGTGATTGATACTGATTTGATGGCCATTTATAATTCCCTTTGTGACCGTGGGTCTACCCCATCATCTTTTGAGTATAACATTCAGAGATGCAGGGAGATGATGAACAACAACATGGACATTTCTCATACATGGCATGAAGTTAATGTTGTTCTGGACTTCCTGGATTACATGCAACCAAATTTTTGCAGATCTCATGGTTCTCAAGTCTTTGGTCTCTTCCCCTAGAGGGTATGAATCTGGCATGAGTAGATTCTCTGGGATTTACTACATTAGACACCAACGACTCCCTAACCCCCTCTTTCCACTGTGTGTTATCTCTTGTACTCTTTTAAATAAATAATTTTATTTGTTTATATATATTATATTAGCATGTAATTAATTTTATAATATATTATAATAGATATTTTTTTCACTTTGGGCCATCCAATTTGACAAAACATCTTTTCAAAATCAATACACTTAATTTTAGAACAAACATTGAAAACATTAAGAGACATATTACAACTCACTTCACCTTTCACAATGAGTTTCTTATTTAAATAAAATTTATTACCTCACAAGATAAAATATTTTTGATGTTCTGTTATCTACTATATTTCAATATTCTAAAATTGATACATTCCTTCCTATATTTCACTAATCTGGTCCATATGCATTGAAGCTACACCTTTATGTTTTTGTTTCATCATAGAATAGTGGCTATATTATTGGTATATGAAAACGTTATTCTTGTTTGAGAACATTCATCACAATCTAAAATGATAATTTTGGGGTAAAAATGTTTTACATTCCTCAATAATATAGATCCATGTTTTTTGCCCATTATTTTTACATAAAATTTAAAAAACACCTTCAATATCATGTTAATATAAGGAATCAACTAAATTTATAACCACTTAATGATCAATTACTTGAATAGAATCTTAAATATCAGATTTAAAAAATAATGATGTATCTTAAATGAAATTTCAATTATCTAAAATATCGTTTAATATATTGGCAATCTTATATAAATTATTCTTACAATACCTATTGCTTGTTTAAATGAGTATATTACTAGAAAAAATACTTAAACCATATGATTTAGAATGGTTTCAAAATTCCATAGATTTATGTGAATATAATATGGGTCTCAAAAAATAGAAAATAATTTCATATAACTATTATTTATGAATGTAAATTTTAATATGGTATGGGTTTAATTTTGATAAAAATACATGATGTTTAAAATAAAATATCATTATATAATCTTGTTTCCAAAATAATACTTGTATTATATTCTCTTGTAACATGGTTATTACGATATATACTAAAATAAGGTTCATCTTCTCTATTAATTATTTTTTTACGATTTGCATAAAGAACAACATTCACACAATATTAAATTATTCTGCGGATAAGATTTTAACTCCATTTTTTAGTACATAGATTTATTATTAAATCCTACCCATATGATTATACCTCCAATATTCTATGAATCATATCACTGATAACATTAATACCCGTAGTAGTATTAGATTTATACAACATAAATTATATATAATTCATATAATTAATATCCTCTTAAAGTGTATGTAACTATATATATTTATTTTTTTACATAAGAATCAGAAATCCAAGTAAATATGAATATGTGACTCCCCGACCTAGCTCACTCTATGAAAAGTAACAAGATAAGTTCAACAACCAACTTCATGCATGCCTCCCAAAATAACAGAGGTTTGGTGACTAGTTTTGTGGGTCTATGTAGGTATCAAAGGGACTTTATATATCATATATTAGAGTGTAAAATCACAATTAAATAACTAAATATCAACCATGAATAGTAAAAAATCCATTACTATGCATAGAATCTACTGAATAAACATGAATCATTAGTAATAAATTATGTGGAATCATAAAATAATAATGAATCACTAGTCTCATACTATGCACAACACAAATATAAACTAGTAATGATAGAAAAAAACATGACACAATTACTGCTCTAAGAATTATCATTTCTTGATCTCTAGACATCAGCTGATTTGTCTTGATCGACCATTATAAAAATGATCTTAGGACTTAGACCAAACATATTATTATAACAAGAATGTAATATATGGTATGGTACCCCTAAAAAATGGTGTCCCGAGTTGGTTTTTATTACAAAACCAAGTAGGGTACCACAAACATTTTTCCATTCCTATTGATAGGTGCTCTATTATGTGTATGTTACATGCCATTATGATCAATGAAAAAAATATGGAACACAAAAAAAAATATACCACCTCAACACCCAATTTGGATCAATACAATAATTTCATTATTCACATAATGATGATTTCACCTCTATAGTATTACCATTCCCTATGGACATACACATATAAACCCAACCATGCCCAATAATCAACATTGATCCACTAGTATATGACAATGGTTGACTATACATAACTCATCTTATGCAAAAATTTCACTAAAAATGAGAATCACCTCAAGGGAACCTAATATCACACTTTGGGGATCCCAATTTCGTACCTCCACTGATGAGTAGTCGACTGTGGGGCATCACCTAACATCCCTCATTCTCAAGACCTCAAGATGAACCCTTGGTAATAAATTGGTGTCCTGAATTTTAAGAAGATGATTAAATACATGGATGGTGAAGCACTTATACATCCTATATATTATGGTGTTACAAATTCCTTGACAATAAATGAAATCAAAAGGAATATCGTCTCTATATTCCATTGCCAATCTTCTGAGAATCCTATCATGTACAACTCCTTGGTCAAGCCATCATGGGTTTTTCCACTAGAACCTTAGTGTAATCCTAGGTATCAAGAAAGGGGATAAAAAAACAATCCATGGGATTTATTATATAAATGATAATTAATTAATTCCAACTAGGCATAACAAACCACCATTTGAATCCCTAAAATTGTTGGCATTCAAATTTGACTACTTGTATTACCATTCAAATATCAAAACGTGTGAATTTTAAATGATATCAATATATCTAAGGAACCCCTACAATCACATATATCACTATATGTGAATTATCACACACACATATATATATAATAATGGATCCTTGTAACCACCTATAAGAATCCAATAATGTATTAACCATATCTACATATTCTAGGAAATAGAGAAATATTCTCTAAATGTACTACAGTGTAAGATCACTACTTATCGTGTTCTCCAACATCTCATCTATCACATGAACTAAATCATGGGAATCCTTGGAAATCACATAAATTCCATGCCCAATGAAAGATTCCCAGAAATCATGCCTAATCATGTATTATCATTATTCAATAGAATAAAATTAAAATAACCAATCATTTTCAAACTCCTTTTCCCATCATTTCCATCACAACCCCAACAAGATTATTTATAAGTTCATGTTATATGGTCACACCCTTAATAATTTTTACCCTACATTCACCCAATTTGGTTCAGTCATTCAATGGGACACCAAATATTATACCCTTAGTCATTTTTCATGTAAGTCACACCCATATGAGTCTTTAGTCTCACCAATGGTTCCAAGTTAAGACTCAATACTATTAAGGGAGTTAAATCCCTCAAAATCATAACATAGTATCAGAACAATAAAGGCTACATGGTATTTAAATCATAGGCCATTGTAAAAACTTATGGCATGTTTCTCATATCATTCATCTGGGTCTCACTAGATCAATCCACTCTCACTACCACAAAAACAGTTTTTGGCAGCACCCCCCTTTATCAGCGCTTGCTTAGTAGCGCTGATAAAGGGCCCCCTTTATCAGCGCTTGCTTAGTAGCGATGATAAAGGGGGGCCTTTATCAGCGCTTTTTTTAGCGCTGATAAAGGGTCGGCTTAAAAAAACAATTAAAAATATATTAATATATTAATATATAAATATAGTTATATTGTTATATAAATATAATATATAATTTTTAAATATATTTTAGATAAGTATAAATGTACATTTACACTTATTATACTTAATATATAAGATATTTAGTGAAAATGACTTCTTAAAAAATTAAAAAAATATTTTTAATTAATATTTTGATAATCATTATGGAGTTGTAGTCATTTAATAACAATTTGAGGACTAAAAAAATTAAAAAAATTTAAAAAAGATCCAAAATATGTTGAAAACGCAACTCAAACGTCAAACGACCATAACTTTTGATCCGGGTGTCCGTTTGAGCTCTACCACATATTAAATCGAAGCCTGCGACGTGCTCTACATCGCTATGATCGGGGAGGACCCCGGCCAAGCGTTTTTCGAGGCAAAAAAAGGCCCAGAAGGCCTCTAAAACTGAGTTTTTTGTCGGGGTACCCAGATTTTTTAACATTTTGTGGATTTTCAAACTCGTTTAAGGGGGTTTTATTGGATTTTCTTGGTG
This sequence comes from Viscum album, assembly GCA_963277665.1. Taxonomy (NCBI): domain Eukaryota; kingdom Viridiplantae; phylum Streptophyta; class Magnoliopsida; order Santalales; family Viscaceae; genus Viscum; species Viscum album. Next base: position 1,832,428,748 of record OY728165.1, read on the forward strand.
GGGAATGAATTTATTCCAAGGTATTACATTCATATTGATATTATATATTTTAAATTTCATCCTTTTTTATAATTAAATGCTATTTATAATCAAATATATAACTATATGTACATATTTTTTATATATTCGCACCTAAAAATTAAATTTTTTAAATAAATAATTAAACATATTTACATATAAAATACATTAGCTTTATCTAAATAATAACTAATGTCCATTTTATTTAAAATACCAATATATGAATATTTATATACCTTTATATTAACCTAACTATATATATATATTAATCTAATAACTATATATATATTAATATAACTACATATATATATATATTAGTATTACTATAAATATATATATTAATATCACCATAAATATATATATTAATATCACTATATATATATTAATATAACTATATAAATATATATTCATATAACTATATATATGTTAATATAACTATATATATGTTAATATAACTATATATATGTTAATATAACTATATATATGTTAATATATCTATATATATGTTAATATAACTATATATATATATATATTATTATAAATATATATTACTATACGAATAAATATAACTATATATATATATAGATATAGATATATATTAATACCACTATATATATATTAATATTAATATATATATTATAATATAACTATATAACTATATATTATAATATAACTATATATATATATATTAACATAAATATATATTACTATACGAATAAATATAACTAAATATATAAATATATATATACAGATATCATGAATTGGAAAGCAAATCAGAATAGAGTAGTGGTAAGGGCTTAGGCGCGCAGGGGGGAGGTCTCGAGTTCAAATCCTGGTGGAGGCAGGGGTGCGCGCGCATGGGGAATATTGGATCAAGCGCTGTTAAAGGGTGGAGGGGGGTGCGTGGGGTGCGTGGGGTGTTGTATAGGGGCCGAAAAGCGCTATAAAAGGGGGGGGGGGGGTTCAAGCGCTATAAAAGCCCACCCCGATTGGCAGTATTTTTAAATTTTTTTAAATTTTTTTAAATTTTTTTAATTTTTTTTTAACTTTTATCATCACTTTTTTATAAGCGCTGATAAAAGGGTCCATTATCAGTGCTAAAACGAAAGCGCTGATAAAGGAAGCGCTGATATAGGACCCCCTTATCAGCGCTAAAAAAAGCGCTGATAAAGGGGTACTTTTATCAGCGCTTTTTTTGAGCGCTGATAAAGGGGTCCTATATCAGCGCTTTTCGGAGCGCTGATAAAGGGGACCCCCCCTTTATCTACGTTGGATTTATCAGTTCTTTTCTAGCGCTGATAAAGGCCATTTTTAGCGCTGATAAAGGTTGTGTTTGTAGTAGTGTCTCCCAAAAGTTTTATATACCATATGGTATATCCATATATGCTAATAATGTCTCCAGTAAAGTCCATAACCATAGATGACCAAGTATATCAATCCAATTCCAATTTCTATTAGGGCCTTGAAATCTAGTCCATCCTAATAAAGGAAACAAATTTTTATTTAAATAATTAACTTAAACATATCAACATACTAAGTGGTGTGAGCACACAACCAATGAATAATAAAAAAATCATTTATTACATATGTAATATTTTTCAATATAATACTAGGAATTTATAACCTTCCACATGATCAAATGAGTTCATCTCAAGGCCCTAATCTCCAAACTCATGTTGAAAATAAACAAATAAATAATTGTAAAATTTCTAAAAAAATAAATATTTCAATATAACCATGGATTATTTGGTGAAAATTCAGTAGGTCACTATATCACATCCTGACAACTAGAAACATGATGTGGTACACTTGTTATTTCCACATGGACCAAACCCATATAAAGCCCCAAATAATAAGGTTGAATCGAGAGCCTTATAAATAAAATTAGTGGGAAAACCATGGAAAATTTTCAAAATATGACATACCTAAATGGAATGATATTCAATTGAAGGTGGAAATCATTTCATTTTCTCCTTAATCTAGGCTACATGATATTTCAAAACAAAATCAGGCAATTTAACAATTCTCCAATCAAATCTCTATTTTAAACCTAAAAAAACACTCCCTATATTAGAGACAATGAGAATGGTATGAATGGGAGTATGAGAAGGGGAAGAACCATCCCATTTAAATTGTCTCATTGCACCCATGTTCAAAACGACAGAGGAGAAATGATGGAGGAGTGGTACCTGATGAATCTCTCCTAGGTGTCTCGTTCATTTGATGATATAAAGGGGTTAAGACCCCATTTTAATTTAAATAAAACAAGGATGGAAGGTAGTACATTTTGACAGTAGGAATCACATAGTGAATTTTCATGAAGTGGTCCTTGATCCACTTTAATCATCTCAAATCCCCCTTGGGACAACACATGAACCCCATTCAAATTTTAAATCACTATTTTTGCAACGAATTGTCTATTAAAACTATTTTTTTGTAGCCACAATTAATAACTCCTCCTCTGATGCTAAATCAAACCCATAGTAAATCCTTCAAAACATAAACTACGTCCAAAATCACTATTTTAGGATCATAAACCAATTAAAACCTCATTCTGAGTAACGGTTTTCAAAAGGAACCAATTTAAAAATAATTAAATTCTATATGGATTTCACAACCCATCTAATCACATAGTTGTATAGAATATATTATTTTTTATTGGATCTTTGTTTTTATCACAAATAGTTCTTCACAATTCACTTAACATTATTTCCTAATGTCAAAATTAAATATATATTCTTCTTTCATATATAAGATTTAAATTATTCCCAATATAATCAATATTAAAATGCATCCTTGTTATATTTTCTACTATGTTAGCATTTGATTGAAAAAATAAATCATTTTCTTCTTTTAAAATGCAATACAGAGATATTTATTCATTAATTATTTTAAATTATCTCTTTCTTATTCAATATCATTACAAAAAATTACGCGATCCTTTATTCTTTTAGTAATATTTCCTTTATTTCAAAAAAATCATTATAATTTTTATACAATAAATATATAAAAAAATTATTTCTCATAAAATTAAGAAATTATTATGCTTTGATATAATCCTCTTCTAACAAATTGCAGCTATTTCACTATTTTAAAAAATAAGAGATTTTTATTTCTTAATGGTTAAAATACATTCATCAATTTTTTTAATGAAATTTAATATATTTTATTTTGTGTAATAATCTTTAACTTCTATTATAATATCAGATTATCTAAAATTATCATCTGAATTGATTTTCAGATTTCATTTCCTCTTATAATATCAAAAATAATTATAACACAATCAATTATTCTGTTTCAATATTTATATATCAATTAGAAGTATCTTTAAGTAGAAAAATTTATTTTAAACTTGTATGTTTTATTTATGATTCTATATTAGTTTTATTATTTAGCTTTCAAACTATATCCCATTAGAATCAATCAATGTAATAATTTTTTTGGAATATTTTTTTACTAATAAATTTATTTGAGGCTTTAAAAAATCAAAAAATTATACATCTTCCTATAACTCATAATTAACATATAGTATAAAATTATATTTTATAAAATTTTTAACTCTTACTCGTAAGTTGTGAAATCCATAAATGTGTTAATCCTTCTTAGTATTGGTATATATTTTGTTAAAATTTCCTTTTCCTTAATCAATATCATCCAAAACATTTCTCAACAGACCATTTTTTTGTAATTTTTAGTATAAGAACATGATGAAATTATTTATGTAATAGATATATAATTACATGACTCTACCTTCAATACATTCAATTGATAAATTACAAAAATCCTCAAACTATGTTTTTTCTTACTAAAAAGTATCTTATTTGATCAATTTTCCTATTTATTAGTTATATAGTTTTATTAGAAACATTCTCATGTTGTTTTCATGATTTTATAAATTTTTAATAATATTTTTTAAATTAAACAAAATCCACATGGATTTAAATTTTACTTCTCACAAAAATGGTTTAAGTAAGTGGACCTCATTTTTTTCCAATCAATAAATAAAAATATTCATCATGAATCATTTGTCATTATATAAGAAATTAATTTTTTATCTTCTAACCCAAAATAACTCTCTTTTATTATTTTCATTAATATTTATATTTTAGGTACAAATGATTTCTTCAATGATTAATTCTTCTTTTCATGATTTATATGGTCTATAAATAAGTATTTGAGCTCAATATCTGTTGGAACTCAACATCTATTTACTCTCGCTCATTATCCACTAAAAATATTATTCCATAAAAATATTAAAAAAAATTACTAATTAAAATGGGTTATTTATCACTTTAATTATACATTGGTTATACTCAATTCCATTCTTCTTCATAATTTGAGATAGTACATTTTTAAAATATATATAAAAAGTAAATGAATTAAACACTTCCCTTCCTTTTGAAAAATTATATATTCTATTACCAAAAGAATCCTTGTTTCATTTGAAAATATTCTCTCACATTTTATGTCCTCATCCATTCCATGAATCATCTCAATAAAAATAGTTGAAAAATAACTGATTGTTCTATAATTATATAATTTAAAAGAAATTTTAACATTATATTCCCATATTCAACGCTATATGAAATTAGTAATAATTGACATAAAGTCACTGAATTTTATAAAATTCTATTAAATCTAAGATATCGATATATGTGACATCTTTCATTCCATTATCATGAAAACTTTAAAATATGTAAATGTAGTATCCAATTTCATTCATCTATTAATTATCATGTTATTGTCTCTCCCCATATCATAATAAATTTTATTATAATATATTATATATTATACCAATAAAATTAAAATATATTTTATATAAAATCCATATAATAAAATGCCATAAATTTATAGTAACTATGTTTTTGGGAAAAAAGTTACATAACAAATCATTTATAAATTAAATTTTTAAATATTTTATTCACATATCAATATTTCAACTAATAGAAAAAAATGAAGAAATTATACCTTGATATATCCATGGAAATTATATAAAAGTAATGGGTGATCTAAAATGATCAGTAAGAGGATAAATGTGGTATAAAAAGGGTAAAATATCATACTATTAATAATAAAAACATAACATATGTCACGGAAACCATAAATGAGAGACAAAATTTTATTTTAATATGATATTCATTAATATCATAAGAATATTGTTAAAACATAGAGTATATTATAAAAATGTTAGTGAAGTCCCAATACCATGCCAATAAAATATTATGGATGAAGGTAATATCATCATTACCATTTATAACATTGTGTAAAATGATAATCACATCACACCCACAGATACTAATCTCAAGAGATTTAAATAATTAAATAATCAATTTAAGGGATGTATAATCCCATGGATACCATTCACATTATAATATCCCATGTATATTTTTTCCACATAGAAATTATATCACATTCATTTTTTAAACATGATATAAAACCATTTTAATTAAATGGGTTACCAAATAATGTGTAAAAGAATAACCCATAATATTCTCATGCAATATACTAGGGGAAAAGAGAATTAGTCATATTTAACACTTATTATCAAATAGAGAATTACATTCCATGAAAATAATTCCAAATTTTAAAAGTAAACAAGATAGATATTAATATAGAATGAGGTAAAATGTACTTAACTATAAATCAATGAAACACGTATAAATAAAATAACAATGTCACAAAAGAAGAGATGCATTAATGAGAGATATAGAGATAAACTATGATAGAAACCATTACTTTAAGAACTATAAATAGTGGGATAGAACCATTACCTTGGTACATGAATCATTTTAAACAATCCTCTAATATCTTCAATAGTTTCAATACATTCATCAGTTAATTTTTTTTCCATTTTTTCAATAGAATTGTAACTCAAAAAATGAATTTTTATTATATTTTATTTTTCAATTAAATTAATTTATTCTATGTAAATTAATTTATGGTTGTTCATATTATGATTATAAATTTATTATTATGTAATGTTAGTGGTTGATAGTTATATTTTAGTTTTTCTATAATAAATATTATTCTAATGAAATATTGTTCATTTCATTGAAAAATTAAAGTAGTTTAACTTTTTATTTGAATGTTAAAATTCCAAAAACTATCCTTGATATGATTGTTTTTAGGGATAAACTGACTATAATGAATTAAAATTAATATTATTAATATAATTGATATATTATAATTCCAAAAAAATAAAAATATCATAAGTTTATTATTAATTTTATAAAAATACATTAAAATTCTATTAAAAAGAATTTATAATGGGAATATGTTTAAATAAAAGATCATTATTTACATAGGGATAATAAACTCCAATAGGTGAATGTTTGATTTTTAGGGAGTTTAAGAGGAGTTAAAAGTTAATTAATATATTATTTCCCTTGAAAAGTAGAGTAAAAATATATTATTTTTATAAAGATACATTAATGATGTAAGATATTAGGGTTCATAGTGGCATGTATTTGTTTAAATTTTGGTTTCAATCTATTTTATTGGTAAATATAATGTTTTGGGGGAGTATGAAAAACCTTAGGAGTGTTTTTTGGGTTCAGGACATGAATGTATGGAAAATCAAACCAATCAGGGAAAGGCGCACAATTGCTGCATGGTTAAGTAAACTGTGTGGCCTTCCCAGGAAAACCATGCAATCTCAGATAGTGAAATTCTAATTGGTTGGTACACAGTTTGTAAATCATGTGGAGGTCCTCAGATAACCGTGTTAATTCAAATTCCTTATCCAATAGTCGGTTCATGGTTTACACATGTTTTGGAAAACGATGTGGGTAAATTATGTGCCCCTCTAAAAGTTGAAAAAATTACAAAATTTGAACTTCATGATTGTTGATACTCACCCAATTTATCATAAATTTAACCCCATCTAAACCCCAAGGATGAACCGAATCGACCCAAGCTTCCCAAGGGTGGTTCTCTATAGATTTGTGTCTGTTTCGTGCATTGTTGGTTGTGGATCGAATCCTCGGGTAATTCTAAAGCTATTATTGCTTCTCTTTTCTACATTAGGGTTTCTAAGTTCTTTTATCTTATTCCAAAGACCTAAAACAATATTTTTCTAGTGGAATTTATTTATGGGTTTCAAAGTGTGTTTTAATTCCAATCTAGGTCCATGATTAATAATGCGTTCATCAATGGATTTGATGTAGGTGATCTACAAGTTATATCCCAAAGTTTTGTTATATGTTTATGATTGTGTGCTGAGAACATACTTCCCACTTATTGTGTTTATGTTAATTTGATTAATATTTAGTAAAATGGTTGTCTAATTATCCATTTAGACCCCTCATGATCCCTCTGGGATGTGTTCTGGATGATTAGAACTATTTAGGGACACCCATGGGGTGCACTGACATTCCCCACCCAAGTTGTTGTTAAGGATAAGTGTAGAGGTAATGTGTGATAACATATATCCCATGAATAACATGATAATATGGATGGTTGAGTTCAAATTTAATAATGATAGTTTTTACTAGGTTTAGTAATGGAATAAATGATCGTTGGGTTGAACACAAATGGGTTATATGAACATTGAAATGAAAAAATGTAATGGGATGATAGTGTAAGGATTATGAATGAAAAATGAGTTAAGTGAGTTAATTGAGATTATGTTTAATAGATTATGAGTAATTTTGAAATGATTATAAGGATTAATGTATATCAAATGATGAACATGTTAAATTTAAAATGGATTGTGAATTGAAAAACATATAAATGGGTTTGCATAAGGGAATTGTTAAATATGTTAAAAGGATTAATACATGGGATTTGTGGGGTATACCTAACAGGTTGAATGTAATAAAGTTGTGGTGCTATGTGATATAATAATTATACTTGGGAAATGATAAATATGGTATTTGGGCTAATGTATGGAGTTGGAATAATATTGGATAATGAATGAGAATTGTTGAATATACTAAATAGGTTAATGCATGAGAATGGTGTTTGGGATAAATTTACATGAAACATAAATGGAAAATATATTAATGGGTTATGGAAAAGTATTAATTTCTATTTTTATGGTCATGGAATTTGATTTTTATTTGTATTGGCTATGTTTGGTTGTGATGATTTAAGTGTGCGGTGAATGGATAAATAATCATGCGCACATGGCTTGGTAGTGTGGGGTATTTTCTGAGGTTCTGCACACATGGGTCGAGTTGGGATAAATATCCAAACTCCACCCCACAATGCACAGGTTAGGGAAGGGGATGGAGCTCTATTCCCCAAATAGTTTAATTTCACTCGGACTGAGGCTTTGAGGTGATGATAATTTTCTTGTTGTGATGTGATTGTCCCTGGTGAGATAGGGACCTGACTTATTCCATTATGTATAGTCATGAATGCCCTAAAAACCTCAATTAATAATGTAAATGTTGAACCCATGGAACAATTTTTGATAATTAATTAAGTAACTAGGTTGATGCATATGAAGAAAATGGTACTAAGGCTATAAATGGTTAATGTAAAGATCATTAACAAATAACACCCAATTTGTATTTTATTTATTTTTCATTTATTTAGTAATTACATGAAAAATCTGTTAGAATAGATATTTTTATACACCTTGTTTGGTGGTCATCTGAATTGTAGTCACACCCTGCTCCGACACCATTGGTTACCCCAAGAAAATTTCATTCCTACAAGTTCGAATAAGGGCACAAGTCCTTTGATTGGTAATTGAGTCATTCTTGGGATTTTCATGGGTGAGGATCGAGACTTGGATTCAGTATTTTTTTATGGATTCCTCTATTTTTCTTTATTTTGGGTTTTGTTCACTTGGCACTATTTATCATGACATGACATACTTCACTATTGGATATGGTTTATACCTTGTATGGGAAGTGGTTGGTTATGCATGAATTTTGTTTCTTCTTATGGTATCTTCTATTTCTTTGGTTATAGGTCGGGGTTTACTATGGTAATTGAGGTTATTATATTGCCACATGATCTATTAGACCCTCCCCGCTAGATGGAAATATCTAGCATATGGGGAGTTATTATAATGTTCTTGTGACGACTTAGCTTGGGGCACCGGTTTAATGGATCTCAGGTCAGGGAAATTACAAAGTGGTATCAAAGTGGTTACTTTTCTATGGACTTATTATTTGGGATGGTAGAAAGGATAATTGTATGTCTTTACCCATGTTAATAAGCTCATTATTTGGAGTAGCTAACCCATATATGATGGAAAACCCAAGCCACATTGGGTGGGGATTATTGTTCTTGTTGTGTGTTGTTATAGTAGATGATATTTTACCATTGTTTTATGAACTTGTTCTGTGATGTGACATTTTTATTACATTTTTGTCATGGGAAGGATGGAATATGATTTTGAATTCATGAATCATTATAGGAACCTAGTTATATAAGTGGCATGAATTATAATAGGTACATGCAAGATGAGTGTGAGGAGTATAAAGGAGAGGATGCATTTGGATTTCTTAAAATTGAATAAAATGGTGTCTAATAATAGTAATTCAAGTGGGTAAATATAAATAATGTAAATGAATACTTAATGAATAGCGTGTATAAATAAATGGTATGACATGGTTAAAATTTTAGGTTGTGATAAATTGTAAAGATTGAATGGTGTCTACAAGAGAGATATTTTCATAGTAATGGTAAAATGGTTAATTATTTTTTCCTAAGGGAAGATTAAATGAGTTAAAATGATGATTTTAACAAGATGTGAAATGGAGAATGTGACTAAGAGAAAAGATTTGTGTTGTGAAAGTGGAAATGGTATAAGATGGTGTGTGATGAAAGACTTGTGAATAAGTAATTTGGTTTACCCAATGTTAACCATGAATAAGAGAAGGGATAGCGGAGGGTAGTTTTATAAAATTGATGATGACCATTGGGATAGTGTATGTAGAGTGGGTTGTTTAAGGTTAATAGTGTAAGATCTTTTCCATCCATGGTTTAATCATGTCGATCATTATTCAAAGTGACTATTGAAGAGAATGATTTGACTTATGATCGTGAAATATGTCACGACCCGTCCCCCGGGGCATGTGCTGTGACTACCCCAAGCCCGCCTTCCATAGGCCAGGGGCTGAAAACTAGCACCAAAAGGCATATTCCATAAAATGGAAAGGTATTGCATTTATAAACTGTAAACCCACACAAACCAAGCACACAATAAGATACTGTCACAAGTAAACTATAAAGTAAACAGGGTGTGTACAAAAATTAAAGGGGCCAGAATACAAGACCAATTAAAAAGTACAAGTAAAACTGGGAAGTACAAGTAAAACTGGGAAGCAACTCCTGGATCGTCCACCGTGGGTCCTACCTGAAGAGTAGGTACATATCGTCTGCACTGTACTCCACGTCCGCCAGTCTCCCCCGCGTCACGCCACGCCGAATGATCCACCTCCGAGAATCATCCATTCCCGACTCCATCATCCTCGATCAATGTTGTACATCGTCTGCACCAGACAAAATAAGGTGTGAGATATGCCCATGTAGGAAATAGTATAACAATACTCAGTAGGGATCCTGAGACCCCATAGGTCTCCTAAAGTTCCACAAAGAAAAAACCACAAAGCAAGAATTCAACTCTACTTAGTTATATGCCCATACATATACATAAGTTATCAAAATATACTCATCTCACATAGGAAAGAATAATACAGCAAAGGTAACACCATGACGTTAGAAGTTCCCCACAGGTAACACCTCAAAGATATAAAACCCATCTCACACAAGTATAAGTGAAGTATAGAAGTACATATGATCAGTTGCAGAGATGGATCATCTTATTATATCATAAGGCACTGCTGATGATTACACAGAGTCTGACCCACACATGATCGATAGGTACTAACCCCCGCATTAAACAACATTGGATCTGACCCACACAGGATTAGTATGCGCTGACCCACACAGGATCGTTGAGCATTGACCTACAAAGGATCTAACCCACACAGGATTGGTATTAAAGCTAATATACAGTCACAGGATTCTCTAGGGATAGTAACAAGTAACTTCCCCAGTCACAACGTTGAACACCTCAGCTGCTAGAGAACTCCTCCTCTATCAAGTACACTTGGCCTGCTGCGTCATACAGAGGCACTTCCCACTAACCTTGGAATGCTAAGGTACTCCTCCAATCGAGTATTGTGGGTCTGCCGCGTCACACAGAGGGGCTCCCCACTATGGGTCTACCGCGTCAAATAGAGGCACTCCCCCTCGTGGCCTACTGATGTAATCCACTTTTTGAGTACCATGGGTCTGCCGCGTCACACAGAAGCGCTCCCCACTGGGCCTGTCGAGTCACTCTGAGTCGAAATGGTCCGCAGTCATCAAGTCTCAGCTAGTCACAGGGTTCGGTATATATCACACTTGGGAGAACCACTCAACGAGCCATCGGTCATACCTCCACCGCCCCAAAGTCCAATGAATAAGTATCCCAAAGGTCTGTCACATCAAAAGCGACCCAACGCAACAGACATCGCGTCAATCGGACACCCTGTCTGTAAGTTATTAGTGTTTCCGCTCCGAGGGGCCGGTTGGATTACGAGTTTGATCCAACCCAGACATACTCCAACATTATCCAAACCTAAAGTGGAGTATACCAAAAGGACCGTCTCGATCCAAGGATTCCGGCTCCATAGAGTATTCATCAAACAGACGTCCGGTTCTCATGATATGACCATAAAGGTGAAAATGGGTCTGGTTAGGCCAGGGTCCGGTCCGACTCTGTTGGATCGACCCGGCCTAGGCTGAACCAACCCGGTTCGAGTCAACCTAGCACAACATGGGTCCGTTTCGGATGGCCTAGGACTAGGCGGGACCGGCCTTCTGGGTCATGGTTCGGCCCGACCGACGAAGGGGATGGCACGACCCAAACCGCTGGGCACAGTCCGGCCCGCGATGGGCGCAGCCCAGCGGCGCATCCCGGGGGCGCATTTGGGGGGCATGGTCTGCCCGAGCTGGAGCCAAAGGTGGGAGCGTGCCCCCTTCTGTTCAGAACACCAAAGGGCAGCGCCTTTGGGCACTGTCACGTCACCCGCGGGACCCAAGCGGGTCCCACCGAACTACAACAGTCGTCTGGTGTTCCAGCCAGTCCTCCTCCCAGCGGAGTGGGCGTGTGCCACTGATCCACCACAGCTGGCACAGTTGGCCACTCTTCGGCCTCCTCCACGGCTAAGCGGCCGCGACCTTCTGCTCCTCCAGCGGGGTGGACACATGCCGCCGCTCCGCAACGTGGCTGGATGGATGTCAGCCTCCACTCTACCCTGCCTTGTCCAATGGTCCACAACCTCCTACTCAATCATTGGCATAGGCACGTGCCGCCCTTCCTCCCTTGCAGCCGGCCGGGTGCCGACCGTCGCCTCCTTCCGCGAGCCATTGCGGCTTCATTCCAAGACCGAAAAAGAAAACGATTTCATATTCATGATCCTTCTGTCAAGGTCTCCCCATCCATGTGTAGGGATTAACAAAATATTGTGCTTCCAGCATAATTAAATATTTGGTGTTGAAAAATGCATGAAGAACACATGAAGAATGAATGAATAACGCACGGGGAATCAAAGATAAGAGGAAAGGTATATGCGTGGGACGATGACCATATTAGTTTGGTCATAGTCATTGTGAAAACCAGAATATTAAGAATCGATAAATAAATTAAATCATATATAAATAAATCCCCTACCTTGACTTTAGTTGGAGAGGTCGCGAGGAAGAAGACGAAGTCTATGAAGGGGACGCCATCGTTCGTCGCTCCGGTAAGACGCTTCCGGTCTGGGCCCAGCGTCGGTTCCTCGTTCTTTGTTGGGGGTGGTTCTTTGCTGGAGAATGTTCTTCCCAAAGGCTCTCCTTTACGAATCCTTTTCCCTGAAATAGGTGAGGTTCCAAATTAATATGTTATGAATTAATGTTGGCACAGCAAAACGAGAGAATTCCAATGGTTTCGTCACATTAAATGGGGGTTCGGGTGGTCCCTCCCATCATGAATTCAAATGGGAGATTTCCAAGTGTCTCCCAACTTAAAGAAGAGTGTTCGGGTGGTCCCCACCACCATGAACTCAATTGGGAGGTTTCAAATAAAATAAAAAGTTGTTTTATTTTATTCTTTTAACTCTCTCATGAAAAAAAATTAAAACTAACTTCCACCCTCAGCCTAATACGGTCAAGGTGAATGTATCTTTAAGAGAATATCGGCATTGTGAGTTCAACGATGTCCTTAGATTTCAATTCTGAGCACTGGTTCAAAAGTGACAAAACACTGCTCGCGCCTTTACTGAACGTACCCGAAAAAAAAGTTCAGAAAATTATTAACAGTCACCCTCAACCCGCGATGGTCGAGGTTCGGCTCTGGATAAGTGAAACACAAACCAACGAACCCAACGATACTCTCATATTTCCAATCTGAGTTACTGTTTAGAATTTATGGATTTTACAATAAAATAATTGTCACTTAATTATTTTATTTACAGCCAAAAACTAACTTTCACTAGTGGCCCGCACTAGCCAGTGTTAGTATCTTCCTAAATAAGTCCTACCATAATGAGTTCAGAAGTGGTCTCATATTTTTAATCTGAGTTACCGTTCATGAGTTATAAGAATTTGAAAAATAAAATAACTTTATTTAATTATTTTATTTACGGATATGCCATTTTTGGTTTTTCTCACCGCAGGATTGCACCGACTAAACTTAAGTTGCACCTAGGAGAAACCCGCCATGCTGAGCGCAACGGTGACCTCTAATTTTTTGATCTGGTCAACCCTTTAAGATGTATTCCACATTTTCTAGAAAACTGCTTATTTGCATTAATTAAAGCTTAACAAAACTTTGACGGTACATTCTAGGCACTCCGGGCCTCAGAATCGTGCGTCGTCAGATTTTCCAGTCTATAAATAATTCTATATGATTAAAAAAAATTATACAGAAATTTCGGGACATTATATTCTCCCCACCTTAGGGATTTACATCCTCGGAATCCAAAACAAAGACTATGGAAACAAATGGGGGTACCAAGCACAAATCGGAGCCTCCCACTCCCAAGTGCTCTCCTGGAGGTTCCTGTGATACTAGAGAACACACACCAAAGGTATCGACAACCCATGAAGGACACAATCCTTTCGATCCTCAATCTCTACTGCAACCTCCGTAAACGTCACCCCATTGTCTAAGTCTAGCTCGGCATGGTCGATGACATGCGATGGATCATGCACGCCTCTCCTCAGCTCCAACAAATGGAAAGCATTGTGCACCCAGTGCATTTGTGGGGAAAGAGATAAACGGTATGCCACCTCCCCCACTCTGCTGAGAATCTAGAATGGTCCAATGGACCTCAGCAATAACTTTACACCCCAGCCAAATCTCTACAAACCTCATCGAGGTGAGACCTATAGGAAGACATGGTCTCCCTCCTTCTATTGGAATAAGAATTCCGCTAGCTCTAAGAAGTTTTCACTTGTGAACAAGTGAGGAATCATGATACAAATTCTTCCACTGCTTCCTTCATCCCTGACCATCAGTACTAACGCCGGAGGTCCTGGTACATCTTTTCCACTCTAGGATGTACCATTAAAGGGGATGTATAGATCTCCCTCAACACCTCCTCCCAATGCATCACTGGTACCATGGTGCATCCTCTGAAAAGGATGACGTGCTCACCACCTTCAGAAAATATTTTAGGAGACCGTCAGGAGGATATATGAGCACGTCGGGCTTCACAATCAACATCCTCAAGCCGTGCCTCCAGAATTCACTGATGAATTGGTGAAGTGACAATCATAGACTGTAGGTAAGAAGCTCCATATTTATTTACTAAGGATATCTGCAATGTGACTAGAGGCTCTAACTCCTCACTCAACAGTTGTAGACTAGACCTTCTACAGAGTGCATCTTCTACCACGTTCCCCTTCCTAGGAGTATAGACTATCTCAAAATCATAGTCCTGGAAGAACTCTTTCCATCGTTGCTGTCTCATCTCTTGAATGCTATGCTGAAACTTTTCCGTCCACAAGAAAGGATCCCCCTTCTTCATCAAATCTGACAAGGGTGCCACTACCCTGGAGAGGTCTGGTTCAAAACACCATAGAAGTCCCTCTCCCTTCAGGTAGGTAATCCTGGAAACTTATTTTTAAAATATATTCCCACATTCTACCACTCTTGTTGGGAACTAAAATCTCAAAACTCATGATGCCACGAGGGTATGGTTGGCCGAATCAAGAGTGATCGGCTGAACCCTCTATGCATGAGTCTATCCTATTCTATCTAGGTTTCCTTTTTCGTCGACCAAGGAAAAACCCATTCCAAAATTGTAGATAAAACACAAACCTTTTGTCCTAATACAGTAAATCTGAGTATGAACTGTGTATGTCCAGTCCACACCCAAACTAAATGCATAAGGCCTCGACACTACCACCAAGAGGTTCCAACCGAAACTCTTTCCGCAAGGGTCAGATCACACCATCAGCGTAAGTGTGATTACCGAGTCTCATCCCAAAGGTATCTGCAGACGTAAGGGTCAAGTCAATGGCTTAACCGGAAACTCTAGTTCTTGAAAAAGACTCATGGAAGGAAGGAATGATTGGTACCTATGTCTATTGATAAAATATCTAGTAGTAGACACATATCATACCTCGAATCAATATTAGAGCCCTTGGGTCGCACTCCTTGACCACATGCAGCTACTCCCATGTCATATCCTCCGACTCTCTAAGCCCGATGGGGATCACATAGGGGGGTTATAACATGTAGAAATGTACACCACCTCATGATCCTCTACTTGCTCTACTTCCACGTCTGTAGCCCTATAGATTCCTCTGTCCCTATCACATCCTTCTCCTGAAACATTTTACACGCCCAAGTTTCAGAGACTGGTGCTAGTTTCATACATTCCCATTGATTATATTCACTGGTTGTATCCACTCATCCAAAGAACATGAAACCCCAATGGTTCTCTCTAGCACCCTAAAATAAGTGGGAATGCATAGAGGAAAAGTACTGGTTTAGATGTCATTAAACACACCTCGCTCAAATGTCCAAGCCATGAAGCATTGCTCGTATCATATTCACCGAGTACTAGGAATGGTCGGTACACCTAGATGATTACTCAGCTACCGACTTGTCATCCTACTGAAGCTGTAGAAGCTCTAGGGAACTCTCAACCACCTCCTCAAGCCAGTCCTTAGTCGCCTCTGAGTCAGGCTTGCCTTGGAACCTGAGGGGTATCTGATGCTGAAACACGTGTAAGGCACTGAGCCTACATGTGTCCTCTACCAGTACACCAAGTTGTAACTGTTTACCAACGGGCAGGGATATAGCTAGCACACTGCTTGAAGGTACCATCTCAGGTAACGGTCCAACTACAGAAGCCTCATTACCCTACAAACCATCCTCATGGTCACGTACTAGGAATTACTAGCAGCTAATATCATTAACTACTCTACTGGTGTCTCAACTAGGAGGAAAACAATAACCACAACCTCCAACCAGCCCTCAACTACCTAGGAATCTGTCTCTCCTTGAAACCTTGGAGGCCTCTACTGCTGGAACTCATGAAACACGCTCAGTTTTCATGCACCATATCCCAGTGCGACTGGTGGTAATTGCTTCCCAAAGGGTGGTGGTGCTGCTGGTACACTATCTGAAGGTGCCAACATAGTAAGAGGGCCCGACACGGGGGCCTTGTCGCTTGGCGGGCCTTCATCGTGTACTCTCTAGTGAATCCTAGTTGGCTGTCTACGTGGAAGAATCCTAATAAGGAACAGGTGCGACATGGTCATTAAGTTGTACATGGTGATCTGACTCATGAAATCATAAGAAAAACTCTTCAAAAACACAAGCAATCAGTGTTTTTGTGCGCTGAGCCAGAAATCAAAATTCAGGGTCCTGGTGTATGGATACATCGGCTGCCGCACCAATACTTGACTCCCCGCACTAAAAACCACACTCATAACACTTAACAGTACTGCAAAAAAGAAAATATCAGAGTCCTAGTTCTTTGGTAGAACCGACTCCTCTGATACTAATTTATCATGACCCGTCCCTCGGGGCCCAAGCTGTGACTACCCCAAGCCCGCCTTCCATAGGCCAGGGGCTGGCGACTAGCACCGAAAGATGTATTCCCTAAAATGAGAAGGCGTTTCCTTTATAAACTATAAACTCACACAAACCAAGCACAAAAAAAGACACTTTTACAGGTAAAATATAATGTAAAGAGGGTGTGTACAGAAAGTAAAGGGGCCAGAATACAATCCCAACTGAAAAGTACAAGTAAAACTGGGATGTACAAGTAAAACTGGGAAGCAGCTCCCGGATCATCCACCACAGATCCTACCTGAAGGGTAGGTACATATCGTCTCCACTATACTCTATGTCCTCCCATCTCCCTCGAGTCATGTCATGACGATTGATCCACCTCCGAGCATCGTCCAGTCCTAGCTCCATCAGCCTCGATCAATGTTGTACGTCATCTTCACCAGACACAACAAGGTTTGGGTGAAGCCCGTGTAGGGGTGAGTATAAAAACACTCAGTAGGGACCTGATACCCCATAGGTCTCCAAAGTATCCACAAAGGAAAAACCAAAAATCCAGACTTCAACTCTACTTTGGTATATTCCAATACATATACCTAAGTTATCAAGATATATTATTCTCACATAGGAGGGAGGAACATCCAAAGGTAACACCACGAAGGTATAAGTACCATGCAGGTAACACCTCCAAGATATAAGACTCAGCTCATATAGGTATAAGTGAAGTATAGAAGTACAGATGATTGATCAGTCGTGGAGCCGGATCATCTTATTCTGTCAAGATGCACTACTGCTAATTATACAGAGTTTGACCAATAGAGGATCGATAGGTACTAACCCCCACAATGACCCACACGGGATCTGACCCACACAGGATCAGTATGCGCTAACCCACATAGGATCACTGAGCGCTGACCCACACAGGATCTGACCCACACAGGATTGGTATTAAAGCTGACAGTCAGCCACATGATTCTCTAGTGATAGTAACAAGTAACATCCCCAGTAACAACGTCAAACACGTCGAATGATAGAGAACTCCTCCTAAATCGAGTACAGTGGGCCTGCCACGACACACATAGGTGCTTACCACTTACCTTGGACTGCTAAGATAGTCCTCCTATCGAGTACCGTGGGTTGGTCACGTCACCTAGAGGCGCTCTCCACTGTGGGTCTGCCGCGTCACATATAGGCGCTCCCCCTTGTGGCCTGCTGAGGTACTTCTCCTATCGAGTACCATGGGTCTGCAGAATCACACAGAGGAGCTCCCCACCTTGGTTCTTCATCGTAATATAGAGGTGCTCCACACTAGGCCTATCGAGTCACTCTATGTCGAAATGGTCAGTAGTCGTCAAGTCTCAGCCAGTCGCAGGGTTCCATACGTAGCGCGTTTGGGATAACCGCTCCCCAAGCCATCGGTCATACATAAACCACCCCTAAGTCCCATGAAGAATTATTCCAAAGTCCTGTCACATAAAAAGGGACCCAACGCAATAGACGGCACGTCAATCAGACGCATGGTCTGTAAGTTATTAGCGTTTCCACTCTGAGGGCCCGGTTGGTTTCGAAGTTCGATCCAACCCGTCCGCACTCCAAAATTATATGAAACTAAAGTGGAGTATACCAAAATGACCATCTTGATACAGGGATTCTGGAACTGCAGACGGTTCATCAAACGGACACCCAATTCTCAAGATATGGCTATAAAGGAGAAAATGGGCCTAGATGGGCCTCGGTCTGGTTCAGCCGGGTCGGGCCGACCCGACCCGGTTCGGTTTGACCCGAACCAACATGGGTACGACCCGGATGGCCTGAGCCTTGGAGGGCCCGACCAGCTGGGCTGTGGTCCGAGCCAACCCACGAAGGGGACGACCCGTCCCGATCCGCTGGGCACGGCCCGGCTCACGCTGGGCACGGCCCGACCCACGCTTGGCGCAACCTGGTGCGGAAACTGGATGGCGCAGTCTACCCGAGCTGGCGCTAAAGGGGGTATCGTCCCACCTTCTGTTCAAAACACCAAAGGGCAGCACCTTTGGGAGCTTCCACATCACCTACGAGACTCGAGCGGGTCCCACCGAATTGCAACAACCGACCGGTGTTCCAGCCGGTCCTCCTACCAATGGTGCAGTCATGCACCATTGATCCACCACGAACATCATGGATAACCACTCTTTGGCCTCCGTTGTGGCCAAGGGGCCACGACCTCCAGCTCCTCTGGCGGCGCGGACACGCGCCGCCACTCCGCAACGTGGCCGAATGGATGACTACCGCCACCCTACCCTGCCATTGCCAATGGGCCACGACCTCCGGTTCAATCAGTGGCACAGACGTGCTCCACCCTTCCTCCCTCGCGGTTGGCCGAGTGTCGGCCGCTGCCTCCTTCTGCTAGCCATTGCGGCTTCGTTCCAAGCCCAAAAAATAAAACGATTTCATATTCACGATCCTTGGGTCATGGGATCCACGTCCATATGTCAGGCTTTACAAAATATTGTGTTTCCAGGATCATTAAATATTTGGTGTTGTAGAACGCATGAAGAAAACATGAAGAACACTTAGGGAATCAAAGATATGAGGAAAGTTATATGCATGGGACTATGGATATATTAGTCTTTCCATCATCGTTGTCAAAACCGGAATATGAAGAATTGATAAATAAATTGAATCATATATAAATAAATTCTCTACCTTGACTTTCATTGGAGATGTCACGAGGAAGAAGTCGAAGTCGATGAAGGGGATGTCGGCGTTCGTCACTCCTGCAGGTCGCTTCTGATCAGGGCTTGGCATCGGTTCCTCATTCTTCGTTGGGGGTGGTTCTTCATTGAAGAATGTTATTCCAAAAGGCTCTCCTTTTCCAATCCTTATCCCCATGAGAGTTGAGGTGCCAAATTAATAAGTTAAGAATTAATGTTGGCACATCAAAACGGGATAATTCCAATGGGTTCCTCACATTAAATGGGGGTTTGGGTGATCCCCACCATTATGAATTCAAATGGGAGGTTTCCAAGGGTCTCCCAACTTAAAGAAGAGTGTTTATGTCATCCCCACCACCGTTAACTCAGTTGGGAGGTTTTTTATAAAATAAAAATTTGTTTTAATTTATTCTTTAACTCCCCCATGTAAAAACATAAAAAATAACTTCCACCCTTGACCTACTGTGGTCGAGGTAAAGGTTTCCTTAAGTGAATATCGGCTTAGTGAGTTCAACGATGTCCTCAGATTTCAATTCCGAGCATCGGTTCAAAAATTACAAAAATCCACTCCTGCTTTTACTAAACGTACATGAGAAAAAGTTCAGAAAATTATTAACAGTCACCCTCGACCCGTACAGTTTCAGGTTAGGCTCTACCTAATTGAAACACACCCCATCAAAACCAACAGTACTCTCATATTTTTATTTCGGGTTATCGTTTAGATGTTATGGATTTAAAATAAAATAATTGTCACTTATTTATTTTATTTACGACAAAAAAACTAACTTTCACTAGTGGCCCACATCGACCAATGTTTGTATCTTCCAAAAGAAAGCATACCCTCAAGAGTTCACCGGTGGTCTCAGATTTTTAATCTGAGTTACCGTTCTTGATTTATAAACTTTTGAAAAATAAAATAACTTTATTTAATTATTTTATTTACTGTTATACCATTTTTGGGTTTTCTCACCGTACGATTGTGCTGACTAAATTAAGTCTCTGCTAGGTTAAACCCGCCATCCTGAGCAAAACGGTTCCCTTGTATTTCTGATCCGAACAACTGTTTAAGAGTTATTCCACTTTTTTAGGAAAACTGCTTAGGCGCGTTAATTAAATCTTAACAAAACTTTAACGGTTCGTTCCAGGCACACCGTGCCTCGTAATCACACACCATAAGATTTCACAGTCTCAAAATAATTCCATATAATTAAAAACAATTATACGGAAATTCCAGGACATTACAAAATAGGTAGTGACTTTTGAAACATTGGGTGAATGGGGAGTTTAAAATTTGAATGATTGAGTGAAAAAAATGGTGGAGTCAATTATAAAAGGATTTCTAAGTATTATACTTTTGGGGGAATATGGTAGTGGGTATTTCTTGTGTTTTCGATTTGACCCTTGAATGGGTGGTTTGGGGCAATGAGAGTTCCCTAGTATGATACCTTAGATTTAGGTTTTTAGGATTCATTGGTTAGGATATAGAATTAGAGAATTTCTTAGGGAACCCTTTATAGGGTTTTGGCCTTTTTGTCATGTGGTGTTGTTCAGTAATGAATGTGTGGGAATTCCCATGGATCGTGATTGTATGGAGTGCATGCTTTCCTATAAGGTCGGTACCTGGGGTTTGGTTAAATTGTTAGTAGAGACCTCGCAAGTTGTGTTTTGGGATCCTGGAGAGGGTGTTTTGGTTTTTCTACTTATGTATGTGTATGATTACAATTTTTTTGGAACAAAGAGTAAATTGTGTATTGGTACGCTAGGCATAGTGTGTATCATAATGGGGGTGAGATACCCGTTCGTGAACATTGATTTTCTCGTAATTTAATGTGTATGGTTGGGAGAGAGGAGAAATGTATTTTCTTGTCATGAATCTATTGTATGGTATTGTCATTGTTCAGCCTTCAAGGTGACCCATGAGAGAGATCAGCTGTGATTTCTTGTTCTTTTAGGTTTGTGTCACATAGGTGGATGTTTTAGACATGATAGTGGGACACAAATAGTGTTTTATATTGTGGTTTTATCCTAGAGGGATGAGTGGGAAGGTTTATTCTTTGGAAATGTGATCTGAGTTGGGGTTACACATTCCCAGTTCCATGAAAATAAAGTGTGTCATCATGAAAGGCTATCCAGTGATGCTGGTGCCTTTGAATATGAAGCATGAGAGATGCTTCAATGGTTGAATTGATGTGTATGAGTACCATAAGGTTTCAGTGAATGGTATGTTTGTTCCGTGGTTATTTTAAAAGGTCACCTAATTGATTGTGGTAGGTTTTATGGTTAGTTTAGAAGGGTTGTATCATGAGGATTTTTAACCAATCTATGTGGATGAACACTAATGGAGACCTCGATGTTACTTTTGGGATGAATAGACAAGGGTGACTGAAGAAATATTATGTTATTTCATTTTATAGGTGATTTCTAATGTCAGGGAGGTTTCATGGATGAGCTTGTTTATATGAATGGTTTGGTTATTGGGAGATATATATACAATGACTTGGGGTCGATGAGGCAGATAGACCAAGAGGCATTGTTAGGTGAGTAAGCAGGCGTTGAGCTATTATCAAGTGATGGTTGGATTGTGGGATCTAAATTACGTTTAAGTGTGTTCACTAGAAAATAAAAAACCTTAATATTTCTAATGAGTCATGGACGCGTGCATGTGGGTAAGGTGTGATTTGAATTGGGATAAGCATCTATTGATCACTATGAAACCAAAGAAGGAAGTGTGGTCATTCCAGAGATTGTTGGTCTTGATTGGTATGGTAGACCATTATGTTTCAGTTGGTAAATGTTAGGGGAATAACAAAACTGCTCGGGGTGTGGTAGATTTATTTATGTAGGAAACGATGGTTCATAGATTTTATAAGTACGTTCATAGAGTAGTGGTGATTCATGTTTGGAAATCACGCCTGAGTGGTGGGGGTTAGGTGCTGATGATAAGTGTGAGGGTGGAAATCCTAAGATCTATGGTAGGTCCTGGTGTCCCATAGTGGGAAGTGAAATAAGTAATGGATAATTGGTGGTGGTGCTCTTTGATAACCCCTTAGCACACCTCAGCTACTGATGATCATGCCCAACATCTTGACATTGTCCCAAGTACGTTGAAAAGATCTGGATTTATGCCTAGAAACTAGAAGGTATTTTGGTTGAATGAGGGACGTCACAATTTCAACACTCATGGGACAGTATATGTGGAGCTTGATTTTGGGATGTACACCATCGACAGTTTTTAGGGTGAGGTCCTCAGGATGGACCAGGTGGAAAAAAATCATGGGTATCATTCAAGAAAGTTGGTAATTGGATCTGGTAACATTTTATTCTTATTCTGGGAAAATCTTGGCATCCATGTCTATGTTTTGTGGTTCATCTTTTTATCATGTGTGAACCATAGATGTGGAAATCCCTCATGTAAAGTGATGGTGAAAAACCTCCTAAGGTGGAGAGTGATAAGTTAGTCCTGAATGCACAAAGGAGAACATTGGGTTTCTCAAAGATTCTATATGGGCCTAGATTTTGGTGGTTGTTTAAGCCAAGCGGTGGATTTGGGCTTAGGTTAGTTCCAAATAAAAATTTGATATGTCTGTGTTAAATCCATTTTGGGGGTAGTAATACATGAAAACAATTTAGGCTCAGGTAAGTGTCTTTGGGTGGAATTTGAATATATTGATGTTTGGGGGCACCTTGTCCATGTGATGTAGTTTCATTAAAATTGTGTAGGTAATCATACCAAGATGAGTCCATCGGGGACATCTCGACTCTGTTAGGAGTGGGGGATAGAAGTGGAGAATTTTAAATCACCATTGGTGGATGTTTTTGAGTAAGTAGTATATTTCAATTTTTGGAATGGTTCTGAGTGATAACCTAGACCTTTTTATCTTTTGTATGAATGGTAGGAGTGCTTGTGATAAATATGTTGATGGGGGATGTGGATCCCTATGATGGTTAGAGGGTAGTGATGTTCTGATGGGAGAAATCTATCGAAAGTCAAGGAATGACCTTAGCTGGTGCATTGAAAGACATACAAATGATTCAAGTCAATAAGAACCTTGGAGTGTTGAAAAGGGGTTGCATGCTAACAGTGGAGGAAGGATGTTATGGTACATGCCAGTCAGAGGTGGTCTGACACAATTTGGTGAGAAAACAATGGATGTGGTAAGTTTTAACCCACATCTGATTAGATTTATGTAGTGAAAATTTATTTTCAGAAATGAATTTTTACTTGAGAAATGTTATGTTGTTCCTAGTCTATTAATGGTTCACGTGGGAAGACATTATAGATGGTTTTGAAGGAAATGATGATTCTTAAATAGGTGAGGTCCTTAGGGATTTTTGTGCACGGTGACTTGGGAACACGTCACGTATGTTTTGAAATTTGAGGTAATATTTTGGGTTTCCTTCACTAATATTTGGGGTGAAAAATAATGAAAGATGGTGGGGAGAACCATAACAGACAATTGGTTGGTTGATAACATGACCAAAGTTTTGATTTTGAGGGACTCGAGTGATCACCGTTTAGGTGAGTTGGCCCTTATAGTGATCATTGGAATGGGTTTAATCTGCTGATTGCCCTTAGATTTTTGGTTTAGATTCGATGCATGGTTATAGAATAGGATCTTCAATAAACAAGTATTGGATGGATGTAAGTTAGGAAATGTGGTTGGAAAGATTCCATATTTTCCTTTGGGTGATATCGGGTTTTTCTTATCGTTAGAGTTTTAAAAATATAGTAAAATGATGCCAAGTGACTTGGTACATGAGTTGAAAAGAGGATCAGACCGGTGGGGTGCTGATTGGTTCCCCAATGATGTTATGATGTTGGGTAAAATTTTTCCAAGTGTTGTGAATTTGTAATTTTTTTCCTATGATTTCCCTATGATTTTTAGTGGTTCATGTATGGTTGAAGGTCATGCGTCTTTAAGGAATGTGCAGTTCATATTGTGGATCGAAGTGAGAAAGTATTTCAGGGTAAGAAAATGACTTTGGATTGGGTTTTATAGTAGCATGGTATTGTTTATATAGAAAATTGGGGAGGGAATATGTACATGTTGCCTAAGTGTGCCAATATATTCACCTTAGAAGCTTAGTGATGTTTGGTAGCATAGCTCAAGGATGAGCCAATATAAGGTGGGGAGGTTGTAATTTCTCAGGCTTCATGGAGGTAATTATTTTTTCAAATTTTGGTTTCAATATCATGTTATTTTTAAATGGAATGTTTATTGGGATTATGAGAAGCCTTGAGGGTGTTCTGTGGGAACAATACATGGAAGGATAGAAAAATGAACTAATTTGGGAAAGGCGCACAGTTAGTGCATGGTTAAGTAAATCATGCCGCCTTCCCTGGAAAACTATCCTATATCAGATAGTGGAATTATTCAGGGTTGGTGAATTGTTTCTAAACCATACAAAGCTCCCCATGTAACGATGTGACCTAAAATTCCTTATATAGTTACTAGCGCACATTTTGTGCATGGTTTGGAAAAACGTTCTGGTAAATCACACACACCTTTAAAATTTGAAAAGATTAAAAAATTACCACATCAATATTTTTAAGTCTCTCTATACATCTTCCTAATTTATCACCCCTCTCAAACCTAACTATGAACCAAATTGACCCAATCATCCCAATTGTGTTTCTCCTTTGATTCTTGGCTATTTTGAGCATCATTATTTGCAGATCGAAGCCCCATGTATGTCTAACACTCATCTTACTTCTCTTTTCCAGATTAGGGTTTGTAGTTTCTCCCATCTTCTTTTGAATCTCAAAAATCCTATTTTTCTTTTTTAATATTGGTTGGGGAATCATAGGGTGTTTGAATTCATATCTAAGGAAATTATTAAGATTGTGTTAATCATTAGATTCAAGGTTGGTGGTCTACAAGTTATATCCCATAGTTTTGTTATATATTTGTGAATGTGTGTTGAGATCATCCTTCCCTCTTGTTGTTATTTTTTTACATTGAGTAATATTGGGTAAAATATTTGGCTAATTATAGATTTAGACCTTTGATGTACCCCATGGGATTCATTGAGTATGATTAGAACAATTTAGGTCCACCCATGTGGTGCACCGGCATTCCTGACCCCAGAAGTTGTTAAGGTTAAGGGTATAGTTTATATTTGATAATGTATATCCCATGAAGAACGTATTAATATGGTTGGATAACTTGAAATGGAATAACGATAGTTTTTTCTAGGGTTATTAGCCGCATAAGTGTTTGTTGGGTTGAATACCAATGGGTTATATGAACTATGAAATGGAAAAATAGTGATGGGATGATGATGCAAGGATTATGAATGAAAAATGAGTTAAATGACTTAAGTGAGATAGTGTTTAATAGATTATTAGTAATTTTTAAATTTCTTAAAGGATTATTCTATATGAAATTATGAACATGTTGAATTGAAAATGGATTGTGAATTGAAGATCATGGAAATAGTTCTGCATAATAGAATTGTTAAATATGTTGAAAGGGTTAACAGATATGAATTATGGGGTATAACTAATGGGTTGAATGTAATAAAGTGGTTGTGATATATGATATAAGAATTATACTTCTGAAATGATAAAAAGGTTATATGGGATAATGTATGGTAATGGATGAATATTGGCTAATTAATGGGAATTGTTGAATATACTTAATGGGTTAATGCATGAGAATGGTGTTTGGGCTGAAAGGATATGAAATTTAAATAGAAAATGTGTTAATGGTTTATGGAAAAATATTAATTCCCATGTTTATGGTTATGGAATGTGATTGGTATTTTTATTGGTTGTGTCTAGTTTTGATGAAGAATGTGTCTGTTGAATGGATAAATAAGCTTGTGCACATGTCTTGGTAGTGTGGGGGTATTTGCTGAGGTTCTATGGCCATTGGTCGAGTTGTACTAAAGATCCAAACTCCACCCCCACAATTCATGGGTTAGGGAAGGGGATGAACCTTTATTCCCCTAATTGTTTTGTTCCACCTGGATCGAGGCTTCATGGTGAGGAGAATTTCTTTATTGTGATGTGATTATCCCTTGTAAGATAGGGACTCAACTTATTCTGTTGTTCTTAGTCATGAATTCCCTAAACACCTCTATGAATAATGTAAATTCCAAACCCATGGAACCCTTATTGATGATAAATTATGTAATTAAGTTGGTGCATATGATGAAAATGGTACTAAGGCTAGATATGGTTAAAGTAAAGATCATTAAAAAATTCACCCAATTTGTCTTTTCTTTATTTTTCATTTATTTAGTAATTATATGAACTATCTATTAGACTGGGTATTTTGTATACATTGTTGTGGGTGGCCTACTGAGATGTACTCACACCCTCCATTGGCACCATTTCGTACCATGATTAGATTTCATGTCTGCAGGACATGATAGGGAATAGGCCCTATGATTGGTAATTGATTTGTGCTTGGGATGTGCATGGATGAAGTTCCGGACATGGGGTTGTGAAATTTTTAGGGATTCCACTCTTTTTCTTTATTTTATATTTTGTTCACTTGGAACTATATATCATGAAATGATGTATTCCACTATTGCCTATGGTTTATACCTTGTTTGGGAAGTGGTTGGTTACACATGATTTTCATTTATGCTCATGGTTTCTACTACTTATTTTTTTATAGGTTGTGGTTTACTCTGATAATTGAGGTCATTGTCTCCCCACATGATTTATTATACCCTTGTCGCTAGTTATAAACCTTTGTCATACAGGGAGGTGTGATCGAGGTCCCGTGACATCTCGGCTCGGGGCACCGATTTAATGGCTCACGGGTTGGGGACATTACAAAGTGGTATAAAAGAAGTTTCATTTCTTTAGTCTTATTATTTGGGATGATCGAACAGATAATTGGATGTCTCAAGACTTGGTAATGATATCATTCTTTGGTGTAGCTAACCCTTGTTTGAGGTAAAACCCAAGTCACCTAGGGTGGGAATTATTGTTCTTGTTGTGTGTTGTTATAGTTTATTATATTTCACCATTGGTTGATGGAAATTTTGTGTGATGTGATATTTTTATTTCATTTAGATAATGGGAAGAATGGAGTGGGGTTTTTCATTCATGAATCATTATAGGAACCTAGATATATTTGTGGCATTCATTATAATATGTACACATGGGATGAGTGTGTTGATTATAAAGGGTAGGATGCATTTGACATTCTTGAAATTGAATAAATGGTGTCTAGTAATTGTAATTCTAGTGGTTAAATGTAAATAATGTAAATGAATAGTTAAGGAATAGTGTGTATAAAAAATGTTTAACTTGGTTAAAATTTTGGGTTGTGATAAATTGTAAAGATTGAACGGTGTATAAAAGAGAGATACTTTCATAGTAACAGTATTATGGTTAATGAATTTTTCCTAAGGGAAGAGTAAATGAGTTAAAATGATGATTGTAACAAGATTTTAAATGGGGAATATTCCTAAGAGAATATATTTGTGTTGTAAAAGAGGAAATGGTTTAAGATTGTATGTGATGAAAGACACGTGAATACGTAATTTGGTTTACCCTACGTTGACCATGACCCATAGAAAGGATAAAAGAGGGTAGTTTTATAAATGTGATGATGACCATTGGGATACTATGTATGAAGAGTGGGTTGTTTAGGGTTGATAGTGTAAGATATTTTCCATATGTGGTTTATTCATTTTGATCATTCATCAATGAGTCTGTTTAAGAGAATGTTTTGAAATATTATCATGATATTGGTAGGAACTTTTGAAATGTTGTGGGAATGGGGAGTTTAAAATTTGAATTGTTTAGTGAAAAAATGGTGGAGTCAATTATAAAATGATGTGTAAGTATTGGATTTTTTGGGGGAACATGGTAGTGGGTATTCCTTATGTTATTGATTTCACCCTCAAATTGGTGGTTTGGGGCAGTGAGAGTACCCTAGTCTAAGACCATGGATTTTTGGTTTTTGGCCTCACTGATTATGATATGTAATAAGGGATGTTCTTAGGGTACCCTTTGGTAGGGTTGTGGCCATTAGGTTGTGAGGCATTTTTTGGTATGTGAGTGTGGGAACTCTCATGGGTTGTGAACATATGGAGTGCACGATGGACCTTAAGGGTGATGCTTGGGATTTGGTGACCTTGTTATTAGGGACCTTGCAAGTTTCTTTTGGGATCATGTAGAGGGTTTGGGGTTTTATTATCGATGTATTTATATGATGACCTTTGGTTTGTAACCAAGAGTAAATGATCTCTTGGTATGAAGGAACAATTTGTATTGGAATGGGGATGAGAGTCCCGTTCATGAAAATTGATTTTATCATAATTTTATTTGTATGGTTGGGATAGAGGAGCAATATATTTTCTTGTCAGGACTCCATTGTAGGGAGGTGGAATCGTTCAACCTTAAAGGTGACCCATGAGAGATATTGGATAGGTTTTTTATTTATTTTTGGTATGTGTCACATAGGTGGATGTTTTGGACATGATAGTGGGACACATAGAGTGTTTCCTAGTGTGGGTTTATCCTAGTGGTCTAAGTGGGAAGGTTTATGCTTTGGAAATGTGATCTAAGTTGTGGTTACATGTTACCAGTTCCATGATGATCAAGGGTGACCTCCTGGAAGTCTAGCTAGTGATGTTGGTGCCTTGTAATATGAAGCACGAGAGACGCTTCAAAGGTGGAATCCATGCATTTGAGTACCATAAAGTTTCGGTGAATGGTATGTTTTTTCCATGGTTCTTTATAAAGGGAACCTAATTGATTATGGTTGGTTGTATGGTTAGTTTTAAGGGGTTTTATCATGAGGATTTCTGACCAATCTATTTGGATGAAGACTAATGGAGACCTCAATGTTACTTTTGGGACGAATAGACAAGGGTGACTAAAGTAAGGTTATGTTCTTTGGTTTTAGAGGTTATTAATATGGTTAGGGTGGTCACATGAATGAGTTTTTTTATATGAATGGTTTATTATTGGGTGAGATATAG
This sequence comes from Viscum album, assembly GCA_963277665.1. Classification (NCBI taxonomy): domain Eukaryota; kingdom Viridiplantae; phylum Streptophyta; class Magnoliopsida; order Santalales; family Viscaceae; genus Viscum; species Viscum album. The sequence goes on from OY728165.1 coordinate 1,832,458,427, forward strand.
AGAATGCCATGGGGCTGATGAGGCAGACAGACCAAGAGGCACAGTTAGGTGAGTAAGTGGGAATTGAGCTATTCTTAGGTGATGGTTGGCTAGTGGGATCTAAATTTTGATAATGTGTGTTCACTGGAAAGTAAAAAAACATGAGGATTCTAATTAGGTCTAGATGTGGGCATGTGGATAAGGAGGGATTTAGATTGGGATAAGTGTCTATTGATCATTATGAAACCAAAGTGGGAGGTGCGGTCATGCAAGAGATCATTTGTTTTGATTGTTTTGGTGGACCATTATGTTTCAATTGTTAATAGTTATGGGAATACTAAAAGATATCAAGGTGTGGTAGATATATTTCCATATGAAACGTTGGTTCACAACTGCTGGAAGGATTCTCATGGAGTAGTGGTGAGTCATGGTTGGGAATTACTGCTGAGTTGTGGGGGTTAGGTTCTGATGAGATGTATGCGATAGGGATTCCTAAGATCTATGGTAGGTCGATGTGTCCCATAGTGAGAGGTGACATCAGTATGGGATAAGTTGGTGTGGGTTTTCTTTGGAAACCCCTTAGAATACCTCAACTAGTGATGATCATTCCCAATATCGTGACATCAACTTAGTTACATTGAGAAGCTATGGATTTATGCCTAGAAAATAGAAGTTTTTTTGGTTGAATGTGGGTTGTCATAGAGTCCACACTCATGGGTGTGGTATATGTGGGGCTGGATTTTGGGATGTACACCATCAACATTTTTTAGGGTGAGGTCCTTGGTATGGACAGGGTGGCGAAAAACATCATGGGTATCATTCATGAAATCCAGGAATGGACTCTGGTTACATTTGTTTCTTGTTCTGGGAAAATATAGGCATCCATTTATATGTTATGTGGTTCATCTTGTCATCATTTGTATCCATGGAGGTTGAAATCCCTCATATAAAGCGAGGGTGAGTGCACTCCTATGGTGGGGAGGGATAAGTTAGTTCTGCATGCATGAAGGAGGACATTGAGTTGATTTAGTGGAATTGGAATACCAATGAAGAACCTATGAGATGCATGTTGAGTTTCTCAAATAGGCCATGTAGGCCTAGATTATGGTTGTTGTTTGAGCCGAGAAGTTGGTTTGGGATTAGGTTAGTTCCAAATGAAAATTTGAGATATGTGCATTAAATCCATTGAGGGGGTGATAAGACATGAAAAATATTTAGGCTTAGGTAAATGTCTTTGGGTGGTATTAGAATATCTTGATGTTTTGGGTCACCATGGCCATTTGATGTAGTTTCATACAAATGGTGTAGGTATGCATTCCAATAATAGTCTATCGGGGACAACTCGACTTAGCTAGGAGTGGGGGATAGATGTGGAGAGTTGTAAATCACCTTCGGTGGATATTTTTAGTAAGAAGTGCATTTAAAATTTTGGAATGGGTCTGAGTGATAACCTATTCCTTTTTATCTTGTGTAAAAATGGTAGGAGTGCTTGTTCTGTGAATGTTGATGGGGGCAGTGGATCCCGATGATGGTTGGAGGGTAGTGATGTCGTGATGGGAGAATTATACCGAAAGTCAAGGAATTCCCTTAGTAGGTGAATTGAAAGACATCCATAGGATTAAAGTCAATAATTTTGTTTATACGTGAAAATGGGTAGTGTGACAATAGTGTAGGAAGGATGTTTTGGGCCATGCCAGTTAAAGGTTGTCTAACACAATTTGGTGAGAAAATAATGGATGTGCTAAGTTGTGTCACACATCCAATTAGATGTTTTTAGTGAAACGTTTTCTTCAGAAATGAATTTTTACTCAAGAAATGTTATGTTTTTTCTAGTCTTCGAATGTATGGTGTAGGGGCTACCTTCTATAAGGTTTTAACGGAAAGGATGATTTTCAAATGGGTGAGGTCCTTATGGATTAGTATGCGCGGTGAGTTTGGAACACCTCACGTATGTTTTAAAAGTTGATTTAATATTATGGGGTTCTTTCATTAATATTTGGGGTTCCAAGAAATGAAAGATTGTAGGGAGAACTAAAACAAACAAATGGTTGGTTTATAACATGACCAAAGTTTTGAGTTGGAGGGACTCAAGTTATCACTGTTTAGGTGAGTTATGCCTTATAGAGATCATTGGCATGAGTTTAATCAATAGAGTGACCTTAGAGTTTTGGATGTTATTGGATGTATGGTTATGGAATTGGATATTTAATACACAAGTGGTGGATGGATGTAATTTGGGAAATGTGTTTGGAAATAATGTATGTTTTTTTGGGTGATATCAGTTTTTTCTCATCACTAGAGTTTTGAAAATAGAGTAAAATGATGCCAAGTTATTTGGGACATGAGTTTCAAATATGATTGGACTAGTGGGAGATGATTGATTCCACAATGATGGTATGATGTTGTGTGCAAGTTTACCATGTGTTGTTAATTTATAATTGTTGCCTATTTTTTCCATATTATTTTTAGTGGATCGTGTATGGTTGAAGTTGATGCATCCTTGAGAATTATCCAGTTCGTATTAAGGATTATAGTGAGAATGTATTTGAGGGAAAGAATATTCCATTGGATTGGGTTTTATGGTAGCATGGTAATGTTCAGATAAAAAATTGGGAAGGGAAGAGGTACATGAGGGTTTAATGGCACAATCTCTTCACCATAGATGCTCAGTAATGCATGGGAGCATAGCTCAAGGAAGAGATGACATAAGGTAGGGAGGTTGTAAGATCCCAAGTTTTGTGGAGGTACTTATTTTTAGAATTTTGGTTTCAATGTCATTTTATTTTTAAATGGAATGATACTCAGGATTATGAAGAGCCTCAGGGGTGTTTTGGGGGATTGAGACATGAAAGGATAGAAAATTGATCCATTATGGGAAAGGCGCATGGTTGATGCATGGTTACATAAACCGTGCCACCTTCCTCGAAAAATTTCCCAGACTCAGATAGTGGAATTCGTCATGGTTGGTGCATGGTTTCTAAACTCTAAAAATCTCCCTAGGAAACAATGTGACCCAACATTCTTAATATAGTGTTTGGAACCCATTTTTTTGCACAGTTTGGAATACCATGTAGGTAAATCCTTCACCCCTCTAAAAGACAAAAAGTTTACAAAATTACCACATCATGATTTTTATGTCTCTCTTGATTTCTCCCTCATTTATCCCCCTCTCAAACCTAACGACGAACCAAATTGACCCAAGCATCCCAAATGTAGTTCTCATTTGATTCTTGGTTGTTTTGAGAATCATTGGTTGTGGATCAATGCTCCATGTATGTCCTAAGATCATCATGCTACTCTTTTCCAAATTAGGGTTTGTAGTTTCTCCTATCTTATTCTGAATCCCTAAAACCCACTTTTTATATTTTACTTTTGGTTGGGGAATCATAGTGTGTTTGAATTCATATCTAGGTCAATGATTAAGAGTGTGTTCATCATTAGATTTGTGGTAGGTGGTCTACAAGTTATATCTCAGAGTTTGGTTATAGATTTTTGAATGTGTGTTGAGATCATCCTTCACTCTTGTTGTGATTTTTTTTACTTTGAGTAGTATTAGTTAAAATATTTGGATAATTAGTGATTTATACCCAGTATAACTTCCATGGGAATCATTGAGGATTATTATAATGATTTATGTCCACCCATGTGGTGAAACAGCATTCCCGGCCCCAGAAGTTGTTATGGATAATTTTATAGTTGATATTTAAGAATTTAGAGCCCATGAAGAAAGTGTTAATATGGTTTGTTGAGTTGAAATGGAATAATTATAGTTTTTTCTAGGGTTATTAGGGGCTTAAGGGGTTGTTAGGTTGAATTCAAATGGTTTATATGAACTTTGAAATGGAAAAAGGGTGATGAGATTATGGTGTAAGGATTATTAATGACAAATGAGTTAAATGTGTTAATTGAGATGGTGTTTAATAGATTATGAGTGATGTTGAAATTCCTAAAAAGATTTGTGTATATAAAATGATGAACATGTTAAATTGAAAATGGCTTGTGAATTGAAGAAAATGAAAATGGGATTGTATAAGCGAATTGTTAAATATGTTGAAAGGGTTAATACATGGGAATTGTGGGTTATACCTAATGGGTTGAATGTAATAAAGTGGTTGTGTTATGTGATATAAGAATTATAAATGTAAAATTATGAATAGTTTATATGGGATAATGTATGGTAATGGATGAATACTGGCTAATGAATGGGAATTTTTGTGTATTCTAAATGGGTTAATGCACAAGAATGGTGTTTGGGGTAAATGGATATGAAATGTAAATGGAAAACCTATTAATGGGTTATATAAAAGTACCAATTACCATGTTGATGGTTTTCGAGTGTGATTGTTATTTGTATTGGTTTTTTTGGTGGTGATGAGAAATGTGTGTGGTGAATGGATAAATAAGCATGTGCAGATGGATTGGTATTCTGGGGTATTTACTGAGGTTTTACGCTAAGGGGTCCAGTTGGACTAAATATCGAAACTACACCACCACAATGTATGGGTTAGGTAAGGAGATGGAGCTATATTCCCCTAACAGTTTCATTCAACTCGGGATGAGGCTTCAAGGTGAGGATAATTTGTTTTTTGTGATGTGATTATCCCTTGGGTGATAGGTACTTGACTTATTCCATTATTCATAGTAATTAATTCCCTAAACACATCTACGAATAATGTAAATTTCGAAACCATGGAACACTTGTTGATAATGAATTAAGTAGTTAAGTTGATTCATATGATGAAAATGGTACTAAGGCTGTAAATGGTTAAAGAAAAGATCATTTAAAATTTTCAACCAATTTTCATTTATTTATTTCTAATTTATTTAGTAATTACATGCACTATCTATAAGATATGATATTTTGTATACACCATTGGTGGTGGACTACTGAGTTATACTCACACCCTACTCGGGATCCATTTGGTACCCTAACCACATTTCATGCCTATAGGTCAGGATAAGGGCATAGACCTTGTACTTGGTAATTGATTCGTGCTTGGGATGTGCTTGGATGTGGTCCCATATAGGGATTTAGAACTATTTTGAGGATTCCAATATTTTTATTTATTTTGGGTTCTGTTCACTTGGAACTATTTAGCATGACATGACCTATTTTTACTATTGGTTATGGTTTATACCTTGTTTCAGAAGTGGTTAATAATGCAAGATTTTCATTTATACTTATGGTTTATATTATTTATTTGGTTATAGGTCTTGGTTTACTCTAGTAATTGAGGTTATTGTCTCCCTAGATGATTTATTAGACCCTCACCACTAGTTGGAAAGATCTGGCATATGGGGAGGTACAATTGAGGTCTTGTGAGGACTTGGTTTGGAGCACCCGTTTAATGGATCCTAGGTCAGGGACATTACAAAGAGGTATCAAAGTAGTTTCTTTTCTATACTCTTATTATTTGGGATGGTAGAAAGGATAAGTAGATGTCTCGATCCTTGGTAATGAGATCATTTATTGTAGTATCTTACCCATGTATGACGTAAAACCCAAGTCGCATAGGGTGGAAATTGTTGTTCTTGTTGTGTGTTGTTATAGTTGATGATATTTCACCATTGGTTGACGAACTTTTTATGTGATGAGATAGTTTTATTAAATTTATCTCATGGACAAAATAGAGTGTTATTGTGCAATCATGAATCATTATAGGAACCTATATATATATATAAATTGCATGAATTATAATAGGTACATGCGAGATTAGTGTGTGGATTATAAAGGGTTAGATGAATCTTGATTTCTTTAAATTGAATAAAATTATGATTAAAAATATTAATTAATGTGGGTAAATGTATTGAATGTAAATTAATATTTAAGGAATGGTGTGTATAAATAATTGTTATGACTGGGATAAAATTTTGGGTTGTGATAAATTGTAAATATTGAATGGTATCTAAAAGAGAGAGATTTTCAAAATAATTGTTAAATGGTTAATTAATTTTTCATAAGGGAAGGGTATATGAGTTAAAATTATGATTGTAATAGGCTTTCAAATGGGGAATGTTCCTAAGAGAAAATATTTGTGTTTTGAAAGAGGAAATGGTTTCAGTTAGTATGTGATGAAATACTTTGAATAAGTAATTTGGTTTACCCTATGATGAACATGACCAATAGAAGTGATATCAGAGGGTTGTTTTCTAAATTTGATTATTACCAGTAGGATAGTGTATGTATAGTGGGTTGTTTAAGGTTGATAGCCTAAGATGTTTTCCATCTGTGGTTTAATCACGTCGATCATTCATTAAAGTTTCCGTTGAGGAGAATGTTTTGAATTATGATCTTAAAATAGGTAGGTAATTTTGAAAATTTGGGTGAATGGGGAGTTTAAAGTTTTAATTCTTGAGTGAAAAAAATGGTGGAGTCAATTAGAAAAGGATTTTTAAGGATTGGTATTTTGGGTGAATCGGGTAGTGGGTATTTCTTTGTATCGATTTTACCTATGAATGGATGGTTTGGGACAGTGAGAGTTACCTAGTGAGAGATCCTGGACTTGGGTTTTCAGGCCTCATTGGTTAAGATATGGTATGAAATATGTTATTAGGGAACCATTTGTAGGGTTGTGTCCTTTGGTTCGCAAGGTGTTGTTTGGTAATGCGAGTGTGGGAACTCATGTGGGTCGTGACCATATGGAGTGCATGCTGGACCTTAATAATGGTGCATGGGATTTGGTGACCTTGTGATTAGGGACCTCACAAGTTGTTTTTTGGGATCCTAGAAGGAATTTTTGGATTGTACAACCACTGAATGTGTATGATTACCTTTGGTTTGGAACCAAGAATAAAAGATCTCTTCATATACTAGGCACAATGGGTATTAGAATGGGAGCGAGAGTCCCATTCGTGAACATTAATTTTCTCATAATTTTATGTTTGTGGTTTAGAGAGAGGAGAGATGTATTTTCTTGTCTTGAATCCATTGTAGGGGGTTGGCATCGTTTGGCCTTTAAGGTTACCCATGAGAGAGATCATATGGGTTTTCTAGTACTTTTGGGTCTGTGTCACATAGGTGGGTGTTTTGGACATGACATTTGGACATGAAGAGTGTTTCTTAGTGTGGGTTTATCCTAAAGGGGTAAGTTGGAAGGTTGATGATTTGGAAATTTGATCTGAGTTGTGGTTATGTGTTTCTAATTCCATGAAACTCAAGAGTGACCTCATGGAAGGCTATTTAGTGATGCTTGTGCCTTGGAATATGAAACACGAGAGATGGATAAAGGTGGAATCAATTCATACAAGTACCATAATGTTTCAGTTAATGGTATTTTTGTTCAATGGTTCTTTCAGAAGGGAACCTGATTTATTGTGTTAGGTTGTGTGGTTAGTTTCAAAGGGTTGTGTCATGATAATTTCTGACAAATCTATTTGGATGAAGACTAATGTAGACCTCGATGTTAATTTTTGGCAGAATATACAAGGGTGACTAAAGTAAGGTAATGTTCTTTTTTATGGAGGTGATGCCTGAGGTGAGGGATTTCACATATAGGAGACTATTTATAAGAATTGTTTGGTTTTTGGGTGAGATATAGGGAATGCCTTGGGGCCGATGGGGCTGACAGACCAAGAGGCATGATTAGGTGAGTAATCGGGCATTGATCTTTTATCAGGTGATGGTTGGCTTGTGGGATCTAAATCTGGATTTAGTGTGTTCACAGGAAAGTAAAAAACCCTGAGGATTCTAATGAGGTATAAACATGGGCATGTGGGTAAGTTGTGATTTTGATTAGGATAAGTTTCAGTTGATAACAATGAAACCAAAGAGGTAGGGGTAGTCATGCAAGAGACCGTTGGTTTCGATTGGTGTGGTGGGCCATTATGTTTCAGTTGTTAATTTTTTGGGGAATACCGAAAGATCTTGGGGTGTGGAAAATTTATTTCATATAAAATGTTGGTTTGCAGCTACTGGATGTATAGTCATTGAGTAGTGGTGAGTCATGGTTATAAATCACACCATAGTGGTGTGGGTTAGGTGATGATGAGATGTATGTGGAAGGGAAGCCTAATATCATTTTTAGGTCCTCGTGTTCCATAGTGGGAGGTGACATTATAAATGGATAAGTTTGTGGTTGTGTTCATCAACAACCCCTTAGAATACCTCAGCTAGTGATGATCATTTCGAACATCTTGAAATTTTCCCATGTACATTTATAAGCTATAAAGTTATTCCAAGAAACTAGAAGGTGTTTTGGTTGAATGAGGGACAACATAGATACCACACTCATGGGGGAAGTATATGTGGAGTTGGATGTTAAGATGTACACCATCGATAGTTTTTAGGGTGAGGTCCTCAGGATGGACTGGGTGGAGACAAACATTGTGGGTATCATTCACAAAAGTTGGGAATGGACTCTAGTGACATTTTTTCCTTGTTTTGGGAAAATCTAGGCATCCATGTATAGGTTTCTGGGTTCATCTTGTGATCATGTGTGAACCATGGTGGTTGGAATTACTCATGGAATGTGATGGTCAAAACACTCCGAAGGTGGGGATTGATAAGTTAGTCCTAGATACAGGAAGAAGAACGTTGAGTTGATTTAGTGGATCCAGAATTCTTATGAGGAACCAGTGAGGTGCACATTGGGTTTCTCAAAGTGGCCAGGTGAGCCTAGATTATAGTGATTTTTTGAGTGAAGTGGTGGCTTTGGGCTCAGTGTAGTTCCAAATTAAAATTCGACATGTGTGAGTTAAATCCATTGAGGGGTGGTATGACATGAAAACAATTTAGGATTGAGTAAGTTTCTTCAGGTGGTATTGAAATATCATGATTTTTGGGGGCACCTTGGCCATGTGATTTAGTTTCATACAAATGGTGTAGGTAGTCGTTCTAAGATGATACCATCGAGGATAGCTCGACTGAGCTAGGAGTGTGGGATAGAAGTGGAGAGCTGTAAATCATCCTCAGTGGTTATTTCTTAGTAAGAAGTGTATTAGAAATTATGTAATGGGTCTTAGTGATAACCTATCCCTTTTAAGATAGTGTATTAATGGTAGGAGCGCTTGTGCTAGGAATGTTGATGGGGCTGAAGGATCCTGATGATACTTGGAGCGAAATGATTTAATGATGGCAGAATTCTACCAAAAGTGAGGGAATGACCTCAGTAGATTTTCTGAATGAAATACATAGGATTCAAGCCAATTAGTTCCTTGGAGATTTAAAAATGGGTATCATTCCAACAATGTAGAAAGGATGTTCTGGTACATGCCAGTCAAAGGTGGTTCGACACAATTTTGTGAGAAAATAATGGATGTGGTAAGTTGTGACCCACATCTAATTAGATGTTTATAGTGAAAATTTATCTTTAGTAATGATGTTGTACTCAAGAAATTTCATATTGTTCCTAGTATATGAATAGATGGAATAAGGGTGACATTCTATATGGTTTCGACGAAAATGATTATTTTCAAATGGGTGAGGTCCTTATGGATTTCTGTGCATCGTGAGTTGGGAACACATCATGTAAGTTTTGAAATTTGGCTTAATATTCTAGGGTTCTTTCATTAATATTTGGGGTTCCAAACAATGGAAGATGGGTGTAGAACCATAAAAGGAAATTGGTTCATTGATAACATGACTAGAGTTTCAAGTTGGAGGGACTCGAGTTATCACTATTTATGTGAGTCCACCCTTATAACTATCATTATAATGGTTTTAATCGGTTGAGTACCCTAAGAGTTTTGGTTGTAATTGGATGTATGGTTATGTAATGGTATCTTCGGGACACAAGTGGTGGATGGATGTAAGTAGGGAAATGTGGTTGGAAAAACTGCATGTTTTCCTTTATGTGATATCAGGTTTTTCTCACCGTTATATATTGGAAAATAGATTAAAATGATGCCACTTGATTTGGGACATTATTTGCAAAGAGGATCCGATCGGTGGGGTGTTGATTGGTTCTCTGATGATGGTATAAAATTTTGGGCAAGTTTTCCATGTGATGGGAATTTATAATTTTTCCCTATATTTCCCTATGGTGTTTTAGTGTTTCGTGTATGGTTGAAGTTGATGAATCCTTGAGGATTGTCTTGTTCGTATTATGGATCATAGAGAGAAAGTGTTTTAAGGAAAGACTATGCCTTTGTATTGGGTTTTATGGTAGCATGGTAATTTTTAGATGGAAAATTTGGGAGGGAAGCTTGAAATGTGGGCTTATTGGCCCGATCTCTTCACCTTAGAAGCTTAGTGATGCATGAGAGCATATCTCAAGGATGATCCAATATAAGGTTAGGAGGTTGTAATATCCCAGGCTTAATGGAGGTAGTTAGTTTTTTTAAATTTTGGGTTAAATATTTTTTTTGCATATGGAATGTTTCTTAGGATTATGTGAAGCCTTGAGGGTGTTTCGGGGGATTTGGACACGAAATGATAGAAAATTGAGCCAATCTGGGCAAGGTGCACGGTTGGCACATGGTTTTCTAAATCATTCCGCCTTCCCTTGAAAACCGTCCTACTTTAGATAGTTGAATTCAATAGGGTTGTTTCATTGATTCTAAACCACACAAAGCACCCTAGGTAACAATGTGACCTAATAGTCCTTATATAGTGGTTGGTGCACATTTTGTGCATGGTTTGGAAAACCGTGCATGTAACACATGCGCACCTCTAAAAGTTGAAAATTTTGAAAAATTACCACAACAGTATTTTTTATGTCTCTCCTAATTTATCACTCATTGATACACCTCTCAAACCTAATGATGAAAAAAATTTACCCAAGCATCCCATGTGTTGTTATCCTTCATTGTTTGGCTATTTTGAGCATCATTAGTTGCGGATCGAAGCCCCATGTAATTCTAACGCTCATCTTGCTTCTCTTTTCCAGATCAGGATTTGTAGTTTATCCCATATTCTTATAAATCCCTAAAACCCTATTTTTCTATTTTATTTTTTGTTAGTGCATCATAGAGTGTTTGAATTTAGATCTACGGCCATGATTAAGAGTGTTTTCATCATTAGATTAGAGGTAGGTGGTTTACAAGTTATATCCCATAGTTTTGTTATAGAGTTGTGAATGTGTGTTGAGATATTCCTTACCTATTGTTGTAATATTTTTGACTTTTAGTAATATTAGGTAAAATAGTTGGATAATTAATGATTTAGACCTGTGATGACCTATATGGTATTCATTGAGGATGATTAGAATGATTTAGGTCCACCCATGTGGTGCACCGGCATTCCCGACCCCAGATGTTGTTAAGGTTAAGTGTATAGTTGATATTTGATAATGTAGATCCCATGAAGAACATGTTAATATGGTTGGATGAGTTGATATGGAATAATGATTGTTTTCTATAGGGTTAGTAATGGAATAAGGGGTTGTTTGGTTGAATACCAATGGGTTATATGAACTATGAAATGGAAAAAGGGTGATGGGTTGATTATGTAAGGGTTATGAATGAAAAGTAAATTAAATGAGTTAATAGGGATAGTGATTAAAGATTATGAGTAATGTTGAAATTACTTATCAGATTAGTGTCTATAAAATGATAAACATGTTAAAATGACAATAGCTTCTGAATTGAAGAATGTGCAAACTGGTTTTTATAAGGGAATTTATAAATATGTTGAAAGGGTTAATACATGGGAATTATAGGGTATACCTAATTGGTTTATTGAAATAATGTGATATTTCTATGTGATATAATAATTGGACTTGTGAAATGATAAATGGGAAATATGGGCTAATGTATGGTAATGGATGAATACAGGATAATGTATGTGAATTGTTTAATACACTTAATGGGTTAAGTCATGAGAATGATGTTTATGATAAAAAACTATGAAATGTGAATGGAAAATGTGTTAATGGGTTATGGTATAATATTAATTCCCATATTGATGGTTATGGAATGTGATTGTTGTTTGTATTGGTTGTGTTTGGTTGAGATGTGGTATGTGTGTGGTGAATAGATAAATAAGCATGTGAACATGGCTTGGTAGTGTGGGGTATTTACTGAGGTTCTACACCCATGGTTCAAGTTGGACTGAGGATCCAAACTCCACCCCATAATTAATGGTTTAAGGAAGGGGATGAAGCTATATTCCCTTAATGGTTGAATTCCACTTGAACCGAGGCTTCGAGGTGAGGAAAATGTGTTTGGTGTGATTTGATTACCCCTAGTGAGATAGGGACATGACTTATTCTCTTATGTAATATGATGAATTCCCTAAACACCTATGTGAATAATTTAAATGATGAACCCATGGAAGACTTGTTGATAATGAATTAAGTAATGAAGTTGATTCATATGATCAAAATGGTACTAAGTATATAAATTGGTAATGTAAATATAATTACAAATTTACACTTGAGTTGCATTTTGTTTATTTGGAATTTATTTAGTAATTTAATTCACTATCTATTAGAATGGTTATTTATTAGACACCGTTGGTGGTGTCTTATTGAGCCATGCTAACACACTGCTCAGGTGACTTTGGGTACATAAGAAGATTTCATGTTTTTAGTTCAAGATAAGGCAAAAAGGCCCTATGCTTGGGAGTTGAGTCGGGCTTGCGATGTGCATGGTTGAGGTTCCAAACATGGAGTTAGGACCGTTTTATGGATTCTGTTATTTTTATTTATTTTGGGGTTTGTTCACTTGGAACTATTTAACATGACATAATATACTTCACTATTGGATATGGTTTATACCTAGTTTTGGAAGTTTTTGGTTGGGCATGATTTTTTTGGCTTATGGTTTTCACTATTTCTTTAGTTATCTTCTTTGCCTTACTCTACTAATTGAGGGTACAGTCTCACCTCACGATTTATTAAACCCTCACTGATAGTTAACAACCTTTGGCATATGAAGAGGTGCACTTGAGGTCTTGTGGTGACTTTTATTGGGGCTTCAGTTTAGTGGATCTCGAGGTGAGGACATTACAAATGATTATTTATGTAATGGAGAGGTAAGATTGGAATTTATATGGGAATGCATCTGTTTTGAAACCCTTATTATAGTCTTTGAGCCACCCCTTCAGATTTCATTGATATACTTTAGAGGAAGGCATGTAATGTAGTACATGTCCTTAGTAATATAGAAAAAATATTTTTGAGAGGTATTTCAAGATCTCTTTCTCAACAGAAGATATTTTGTATACAAATAAATGAGTAGAGAATGGGATTTTATATAGAATTGTTAGAGGATTTCCATTGAATAAAATTTTAAAAAAATTATTGTTTAAACTAAATTCTCTTAACATAATAAACTAATTTGACTATTAGTTTTTATTATTTAATAAATATATATTTTAATTAATTTTAATGACACGGTAAAATTAATGGAATTTTTTACTTAATTTATCATATATGAAGTTTCAAAAAAAAATTAGTAGATATAAATATTACTCTTGATATGAAAATTTATTTCTAAATAATATTAATTAAATTTTATATTTTATTTCCATTATTTTTTGGATTAAATAAATAACATTTATTTTGAATTTTTTTATAAATTATTGAGTCATATTTTTTTGGATATTTCTATGATATGGCATGTTTTATACAAATAAAACTATATTTTTCATCATTTCTCAAATAAACACTTTATGATTAATAGAAAAATTACACCCTTATATAATTTTAATAAACAATTACATTATTATGATAATTATTTTCAAAATTGATTTAAAAATTATATTCATTTAAAATTAAAATAATAATATAATAATTATATGTTACTAAATAATTTCCACGTTCCATTATTTAAATCTATATTTATATGTGATTTAAATTTCAAAATTTGATAAATCATTTTATAGAATTGTAAATTTATATTCATTAACAATTATTATTCAAAGTATTAAAAATTAGACATCTTACTACAATTTTTGGTTAGTTTACTATTCCATTAGCCACATACTATTCCAATGATTAATTAATTAATCCAGTAGTAAGAAAATTGTAATACTACCTTTAAATAAATTTCATTCCATTAATTTTTAAGTAAATATTTTTTCTATGGTTACATTTACATTTAACTTAAAAAGAAAAATATTGTTTCCATTACATTGTTTCATTTTTATGTGTTCTTCATGGAACTAGTTTTTTAATGAGTCCACAACATATTGTATTTCAATATTTTTATTATATCATTTAAAAAGAAATTAATATCCAAATGTAAAATTTTTATTCCTATTTAATATATTCACCCTTCAGTTAGAATGTTATGCTATGAAATAAATGTATATTTAAATTTTCATTATGTTTTCATGAAAATAACATTATAAAAATGTATATGTTTTTTGGATGAAGATTTCACATATAGACATGAGATGTAACATTATTAAAACTTCTAGAATATTTTCATAACCCTTTTTACTCAAACCCTATGTAGAAAATATGGTTAATTACATTCATTACATCCTTAGGTTCCCATGATTTTTCTTCTATAACAATCTGTCCCCATTAGAAGCCTCTCATGCTAAGAGTAATGTCGAGAGTAACCTCTGACACCCACCTCCAATTAGCCTCAAGTAGGAAAATAGCACCATGGTTTTAAAATAAACACCTGGTAGGAATTTCCCTCATAAATCATAGGAACATATATATAAACAACTGAACAACACCAAATTATAATCAGATAAAAAAATCCCACAATTCATCTATATGGTATGATAGAAACACATCTTAAATAAAATTACCATACAGTATTATGAATCACCTCTGTAGAAAAAACCCATTAACAAAGCTTGTACGGTTCACATCATTAAAAATATATGTATTAGAATCTAAAAAATGTGTACATATATTGTGATGATAAAAAATAGTTTACTCATAAAGATTATACACAAGACCTCTTATTAAAATGGGGAAGGATAATACTTTTACATCATTGAACAACTATCAGGAATCAATAAGAATGTATTAGGCTAACTACAACCCAACCTCACTAAGAGTTGTCCAGTTATTATTTCATCAAAGAATTGAAAAATTGTTTCAAACAATATCAAAAGAATTTTCCTCACAAAAACTTCCAAAATGTTTTGTATATAAAACACTTCAATGTCTAAAATTATATGCTTGTAATCCCTTCCCCATCATTTTCATGACATACTATGTCTCATAAAAATTTCATACTGCGGCCGATAAACATGTCATCCTAATCATACTAAACATACAACCACATCATGTCTCTTCTATCCAACATAGATCTAGTAAATTAGGGTATAATGAACATGAATGAACTCGACCTAATTCCCTCCTCCTTTCATGAGTGACCTCCACAATATATCATCACATTAACATAAATACATCACATCCCAAAAACTCACCATAGGTTCTGCGAGGGTACCAACACATCTTCATCCATTTACATTGAGTTTTAGTACATTATTCACCTATCATCACATCAATACCCCATAAGGTATTCCAATACACAACATACTATTGTGTTATGATTTTACCTATGTCAATACACTGCCATCATTTATTACTACATTACCACATTCACTATCACATCCAATGAAAACAACCATATCATTATGTTCAATTTACAATAAATTATACCACTAATATATGTCAAGATTTACCAATTACCAACCTTGTTATATTCATTATACCATTAAATTCTATATTTAAGGGAAACCCACTAGAGGCATAATCAATATTGATCACTAAACATTAATTACTCATTTTTGTGCATAAATGTTTCATTTTTGTCTATTAATATATTCAATTCCAACCTTCCTCATATCATCTTTATCCTTACAAAAAATATTTCATACCACTTGGAAATAACCAAATTATCTGTGGTGAACTAACAATGTTTTCATTCATAATAACCCACTAATTCTCTCTTTACATCAATTGAAAGGTTAGTTTATAGAAACAAACCAAACCACGTCATCAATTGTATCCCACTATTCTACCCATGGAATCTTTTGTGACACCCACTACACCACCATCAATAAAATCCAAAAAAACACATGAACATAGACACAACTAAAATCATTATACAAAACACAATAAAAGTTCCCATATTAATCACCATCACAAATTTCCATATTGAACATGATTTCATATCATTTACTCTTTCTAACCAAATGATTCATTAACTTCATTATGTGATTTTACATTTTTGAAAGGTTAATTGATAACACAGTCACAATAGTTACACAAATATCCAAATTAACTTAGATGGTTTTCATCAGTATTTGAAATCAAACACCAAGTGTAAGGGAAATATCACAAAAGAATGTAAATAACTTTGAATCATCACATCCTCATCAACATCAATAGTTTGGTTCATTATCATCATTAGGATAATCCATACCACACATACATAAAAGGAAAATGACTTGTAATCTGAATATTTTCCTTGAAAATAGAGAGTTATCAAATAAAATATCTAGATATGGAGATTTAGTTAATAACCATGAATAAATTGGATAATCAATGATAAAACACCAATAAAATAAATGTGAAACAACCTTGAAACGAATAATAATAACCCACTATCAAACAATTATCAGACCAAAATCCAAAACTAAAGACAATTACTATAGTGATCCTTTTAAAGGTGAGGTGAATAATATAAGGGATATGAAGTAGAAAAGAGGTTTCATTCCCAAATCTATTTTTATCAGGATGAACCAACCAATATTAACATCATGAGAGATTATTAGAGTGAAAGGAGAGGTCCTAATGTCTTTTATGGTTTAATGGATATGATTAAAAATCAAAATAGGTATGTTTAGAACCTCTATTTATAGAGGTAGTCTGAATGAAAACCTAAATTGAATAGGGACATCCACTATTTCCGTGCATCCTAAGGTAAAATGATGTTTGGTTTTTTATGTAATTTGAAATGTATTATCCCTAAAAAAACATGTGCAATTTAAAAACTATTTTAAATATTATTTACTGATATCATGCCATGAAATATGGTGTGGGGGATTATTTTTTAATCACCAATTGACCACAATATCTTCCCACCATAACATACATGAAATCACTCAATTGTTTCAACTCGTGTCTCCCATGACCATGATGTAGTGAGACACAAATTTCTATTATCCATAATCTTCAAAAAAACAATGAATTTCCTTTGACTCTACTAAACCATTTTCATCACCCACGGTATTTAAATTATTCCATTTTATAATAGGAAACCAACTAAGACCTCTAGTGAAACTATCTCCTCCATGATTGTTATGGTTCTCTTCATGTTTCCCATAGAGAAACATCATAGGAGAAACTCCTTACACTATTAGTGTTTCAGATCATAGAGTGTAAGAAGAACCCAAAAGGAAATTATCTATGGAAAGTATCCTAAAAATATTCACACCACTCTCACATATATAAAACAAGCTTCACTATATCAACTAACATGCCTAGATCGATTATGTGGTGGTCCTCTACATGGTTAAAAACTCAAATCCCAATTCATTAAAACCTACAAAATCAAGAACTAATAACTGAATGATAAAGTATATCCCAATCCAACACATTATGTAACTGGAAAATAATTATTTTTCTTAATAATGCAAAACAAACATAGATGAAACCCCAAATAAACCACCAACCAAGCACTACTCAAGAGACACATCTCAAATAATATGATTTCATCACCCTAATGGATCCGAATAAAAAAAATCAATCTTTATTGAACACCAAGGAATAAAAAATTCCATATATTATCTCAACAATCATCTCGAACATCCCAAAAAACAAATCTAAAAACACGTATGAATTCTAAGAATTAATTTGTGACTCATGTTCCCATGTACTATTATCCATACTTTCATTCATGTACATGACTCAATCTAAAGGAATAGATCACCCATAAAAAATTATCCTCATGATATTGGATATAATATTTCCAAACAAATAATTTCATATAATATTTGATATAAATCACTCCCAAATAAATGACATTATAATTACCTTTATCAAATCATTGTATTTTTAATACAAGAAATTTTTCATTGATCCTAGAAAACTGAATAGGAAAGGAAAACATATATTCCATATGGTTAATGAACCGCAAAGCATTTAATGGAAATATTAACTTAGGATGGATCATACTCACTTACCAAATCATTTAAGGTCTATTCCCATTGTATAACATAAAAAACACATGTATAAAAATAAAAAAGTAAATTGTTTTCAACCATCGATTCAAATATTCCATCTGGAGATCCTACAGTGCCTTCATCGACTCTCTAATCACTAATTCTTCTCTATTTTTCTCATAACTAATTTTTTCCTAGTACTACTAACTCTATGACGATGGTTTAGGACAATAGGTAGTGATAAAAAATTCCCATAAAAACTGATAGATGATTCCATTCCAATAGATGAGTGAAAATTGTTATTTTATGAAATAGAAATGAAGGGAAAGTTCCTCACGCAAGATCTAACAATGTCCAAGATTCAATCCAACGACATATAATTTAGGGTATGTATAATCCACTACATATACCCATCCATATATGTTATAAACGATTTATAACGTACAAATGAGATCCAAAATCATATTGTAATACTCTCATTGATCGTAATGTAAATGTAGATCCTAATTAGAAATTATGGTCCTTATTAACCCTTTAAGCAACAAAACATCTTCCTTATAACACCTTTATAAGACCTCTACATCACCTAGATGACTAATCCCCATGAAATAGTATGATTTCATCAATGGATACTAGATCACAAAAAACAAACATTACATCCACCCTAGGCTCATGGTATACAGGTTACAAAATTCATAATGATATCCTGTAATCCATCTCTAAGTTTTAAAATGGATGAATAACTACATATAATTCAATGATCAATCATTACTTGATGATAAAACAAGAAAAATGATAATAACTCTTACCCTAAACACTTCATCTTGTGCCACCAATGATAAAACAACAAGTAATTGTACATTTTTTCCACACTAATAAGATCTTCCACCATAGAGTTATTGGACTCCCAAATAACCTCCTCGCTTATTATATTCATAATGAAAAAACATCCATGGAATGTAACATGATTACAATCATCTTATTACCGTCATTACAGAGAACCATTATGAATAACACATCCCCCCATAATCTCTTCTTCTATATCTCCTCAAAAAGAATCATCCTCCCATTCCATTAAGGTTGATTAAACTAATATAGAAAATATAGTACCACTTCATCCATCATCCTCAATATCATGAAGAATTTTTGAAATATCCAACATCACCCTCAAAGTAACTCCAGACTCCCTAGTCAATCCTCCAATTTATTTACTACTCAGTGGATCTATAACTAAATTCTCATTCCTATAAGTGTAGGACATCTCAAAGTCAAAATCTAGGATAAACTCTATAGATTCAGAGATAAAATTGCCAAATCTAATGAATATCATGGGTGGTATAGTTTCTATCATGTGTTGTATATACCTAGACCCATAAGATATCGATTACCTCTTTTAAATCAAGATACAACCCAAATAGGGATGAGATGCATCATATAATACCCCAATCATCACTCTTTATTCTAGAAGTCTAAAGAGAACTAGAACTAATCAAATTCTAAATCAAGAAGTTGAATTATTCATGAGACAAAATATTCTATAAGATTTTTTGGTCCTTTATATTCTAGATTCTCAATAGGTCTACGAATTGAGAGAATTAAGATAAGAAATTCAAATAAAATCCCTTAGGAGTTAGAAAACAATATACCTAAGGAAAATTCATTGGATATATATAGAATCAGATTCCTTAATATTAAATTAATCTGTTACCACTCCCTAATGAGAACCCACATGTCCACATAATTTAATCTCATGTGTCAAAAACATACACTAAAATATCCTCTCATAAGTAAGATGGTATTGATGAACTTCTAAAAATATCATAATTTTCTCAACGTACTCTTGAATTTTTCTCAAGTATACGAATCTTTCATTGATAAAAACATCCCAAATAAATTCTAGGAACTCATAGTTTATGATGTTCTAGAGTCCCACGAATATGGTCAAGGTGTTATTGATAAGAAATCATCATGAATGAAAACTCAATAATCCCATATCAATACATTAATGTGGATTTGTAGTTATCCTCATTCCTAACTATAATTTGGTGATATACATACTTTAGAAAAATCATTGAAAACAAGATGGATCTTATCAATTGGTTGAATATATCATCAATTCTCATAAGAGGGAAATTGTTCTTGAAATTATTCCATTTCAAATAATATTATTCTATAAACTCATTTAGACCACATTCCTTGATCTAGGAAAATAATACAACATCACCCGAAAGTGAAACAATATTTTATATTGAGCCCCTCTACATCATGTTTTCAATATGAATCCTCATCCCCCAGTACACATAAATTATTCTCCACAAAGGGGCTAGTGAATTTAGAGAGACACATTACTATAACTAGATCATAAACTCAATGTCATGTCTAGGTGGTAAATACACAACCTTCACAACGAAAATAATCAAGTACCTAATGAGTCTAGAAAACTTCAAAACATATTATTCTTCTAAACCATGTTACCATTATTCTAATTAAGATAGAAATAAATCCAAAAATATATTTCCAATACAGTACTCATACTATCCAATGAACACTGTACGAAGGAACTCATCATCAATCAATACAATTCTTATGTAGAAGAAATTAATAGACACACACCCTTACTATAACCAATATATGAAAAAATATACATCTTATGGATGTACATGAAGACGAATGAAATCCCCAAATGGCTGATAATTTCCCACGATTAGTTCATAATCCCAGTGAAAATCAAGTATACTCACTTGAAATATAACTCGAGTTATCAAAAATAGGGGCACTAGAAGAATCTACACCTTGAGTCCCATGGAATTACCCAAGGAAAATTAAATAAATATTGTGATTCTCTACAATCAATCTGGGCATAAATCATTTTTGAATTTATGAAAATGATACCATGGACATTCTCCACTCCCTTTTGTGCTAGAACATCCATTGCATAAAGCAAGCCAAATATATATCCTCATACATGATTATCATAACCAAATCCATGACTATTCTCATATCTATATCCTTGATGTAATAAAATAACACATTGACGTCCAAAAATATTTCTATCACCCCATAGTGGAATGTAATCCTTCTACATCAGCAATTAATATAGCCTCTATGCTAATAGTTTTTACTAGAATCAAAAAAGTATTGGATCTATTACCCCATACTAATACTAGATGGTAGTTAGGAAATGAAATCATCAATTGACATAAATCCAATGAGAATTACAAACTAGTCTAAAGCCCCTCGTGTGACGTATTGAATTTTAATATATGGCTACCTTTAAATAATGAAATGTTTTAGATAGTTTTCTCCACAAACAAAATTAAACCTAAAAAAACAAAAATTTCATTAAATAAAAATAAAAACACTAGGGGAATAAATAAGAGCTTCCAATTTAAAAAATATGTCTAGAAATAAATAAATTGGTTATGTTTAAAACCTATAAAATTTAATTAATATGGATAAAACATATAATATAATAATTTTATACATAGAAAAGTATTTTTTAAATATTGACTATTTATAGGATGTGTATTTCTATTTTTCAAAACCTATTATTAATTTTTGGAAATATATATAAATATGGATAATTAGTTTACACTAATTACTAATTGATATAAAATAAGAATATGGATAAATTGTGTTATAAAGAGTTTTTTCCATTTAAAAATAATGTTCCATTATATTTTATGATTTTATTTAAATGTTAAACATATAATTTATAAAATTTCAATTTTTTAATAAAATTCCATTATTTTTTGAATCATCATAGTAACATTTTCTAAAAATGATTTTTTGGTATTTTTTTGAAAATTATGATTTTAGGTGAATATCATATTATAATATTATTAAAAAATACATCTATTCATTGAAATTATTAATATTTAAAAATGTGATTTAAACATTTGGAAACATTTTCTACAAAAAATATACAATTTATAAGTTATATTATAAATATAAATAATGTATTCTATTTTAAAAATCTATATATGATATTTTTTTGACTTTATAAACATTTTTATGATGAATTTTTTAAATACATTATACATTTCTTATTTTCATATAAATTATTATCACTTTCATAAGTTAAATTATATTTAATGGATATCTAATTTGGAATCATTTTGGTCTAAATTATGTATAGTGGACCATTTTATTTTCATTGAAAAAGTATAAATTACTTAATTAAAAAATATTTACCACAACAAGTGTAAATGTTTGTTCAAAGGGAATAACCTAGTGAAAAAGGACAAAAAAATGTTTTATTATGTGTGGATGGTGACTTTATAATCCTTAAATACTCTATAGTCCATTATTTATCAATTTTGAAGATATATTCCTTGAGAGTGACTTCACATTATTATAAACATTTGATCATTTTTAAAAAGACCATATTTTCTCACATATAAAAGTGGCCTCTCACCACCCCCTAAAAATTACTCCT
Organism: Viscum album; assembly: GCA_963277665.1. Lineage (NCBI taxonomy): Eukaryota > Viridiplantae > Streptophyta > Magnoliopsida > Santalales > Viscaceae > Viscum > Viscum album. Next base: position 1,832,480,863 of record OY728165.1, read on the forward strand.
AAAATTAGGATTCATACAAAAAACCTACCATTTTTCATTCACATTGAATCAAATATTTATTAAATTTTCTTCTAGTCCCAATATTTTATCATAATCCCTCTATTTCTAATGGAACATGTAGGGAATTATCAATGTTCTCAGGGAGATTAATCTTTTTTTCCTTACTTTATTCCATATTTTCTTAAAATTACTATTATAAGTTTTAATTACATATGTAATTGATTCAATATTGGTTATATATTTGATTTTATTATTATAAATGAATTAATATTAACAACCTAAACCCATTTCCCTCAGGTAAAACAACAAATATATTCTTGTGTAAAAGAAGATTACATCCTCTTCGAAGCATCATGTAAGATTTTACTTAATTATGTTACAAAAATGGTCATAATGTTGGGATTAATAAATAATTATGATATTTATATCTTATTTTATTTTCTAATATGATAAAACATACATTACATTTCTATCATTCTATGAAAAATTAAATCATTAACCATGTTAATGTGTAGATTAATACCACCATAGAGTGTTCAATTTTCATGATTCTTTTCATCACTTCCACACATGGATGTTCTTAAGAATTTTTTTAATGGATAAATATGATAAATGTGAAATTATTATGGTTTATAATAAAAAAATTAAACCTATAAAAAATATATGAAGTTGACTACCCCGATAAATTCAACCATGCATAATTATGTTCTTAGAGAAAAAATGTTTAATTTTACAATGAAACTTAATCTTAAAAATTATGTCTATTAACTAATTCATTAAAATTATAATATATCAAAATAATAAACACAAAATAATATCATTATTCTTATGGGATAACGATATTATATATAAACAACCACATAATCATCCATTAATGATGGCATGTTTAGGCTTGGGTCAGTTTAACTACAAACTTGAATGGTGTTCTGAATTTGTAATATATATGAACATGAGAACATAATTACTATTATAATATGATATTAATAGTTAATGTACTTTTATTTCTATTATTGGATTGAAAATTTATTATAAAACTCATTAGTTATGAAAAAACCATTTGTTCAACACAAATCATTGAGACATGATCATCCCTGATTTTATTTTCTTGGTTCTCTACCAAAAATACCATGGAAAATACATTATAGTACAATTGATGATCAATGTATGCTAAAATTTTTAACATGAATGAATACTAATAAGATTTTTATGGAACTAGTTCAAAACTATCTTGATTATATTCCCTTGATATGTAATGTGGGTAACACCATACTGTAATTAATATAGACAATTTTTATAAATGAAGTGTATAAATAAAACAATCTATGACTAGTTTTCTGAAATAAACTATTATGATAGAAATATTTTTGATACCAGAGGTTAAAATATGTTTTTTGATGTTAGGAAAAAAGGTAAGGGTTTCTTTTTCTCATTTCCAATTTCATAATACATGTCTAATATTGCAGACCCCAATTTCTTTTATGTGGTTTATTACACTCTAATGAATTTATGTCACCATATTCATGAAATATTATAGGGTTAGAGAGCCATATTTTGTTATTTATCTACAAGAACATTGATTATAATGATACTAATATATCAAGGGTTTTATAAGTCATAATTCAGATTCTTTGAGAAATAATAAATTTTATAGATTATGTTTTTAGTATATAGTGTATTTAATAACCATGAATAAATAATTATACTATATTTTTGATATTATTGAATAATAATATTCCAAATTAGTTCTATATAATCAAATGTAATTTGAGTAAAATTTTTCACAAGTTTTAAGCCTCTTGGAAACATAAATTTCATTCATTGAGTTATGATGTCTCATTAGGATCTTTTATTGGGATATTAAACCATAATATTTTAAAATATTTCATTTTCTAATACTATATTAGACAAATATGTTTTAATAAAATATAATTTTTTATGTTATATTTTAAATATTGTATTTTCAATGTTTTAGAATTATTCATTTCAATCTATTATCTAATATTTTATCTTCTTCTTCATATTTTTTATATAAATTGTTTTATTGTTTTAAAGGGTCCATAATTTTATATTATTTCGAAATTACATCTTTTAAGAATCCTCTACTTCACCTTTTCAAAATATAATTTTTAATGTTTCATGTATGTTTTTAGTTTTCATCAATGGTAATTTTCTTTAAAATTTATTCTATGATTTCGTAGTTATATTCATTTTCATATTCAACATAATTTAGATTCATGGTATTTATGATACAATATTGGTCAAATTGTAAGTATCAATTTTTATTAATTTGGGTATTGTACTTATGATTTCAAAAAATTCTTTTCTTGATCCATTCTTATGTTATACTATTTGAGGAATTATTTTGCAATGTCCTTTTTCATCTATGTCAAAATTATTCTAAGATTAATTTGTTACACTTGATATATGTTATTTTTAGACCATCATATCTCTTTCTCTGGATGGATTATGCAATTTTTTATCTAATAAATATATGACTCTTCACTACCATTTTCAAAAAAAATCATCCACCATGAAATTGAATAAACATTCTTCTAATACATTTACATTTAAATACTATATTTTCCCTGTAATTTATTTAAGGTTGTTCACATATATTCAATACATTTATTGAATGTGAAAATCATTGTCTTAACTGTATAAACCTTAGTCTATACAAGTATGTTATAGGAATGATTCCAAAGAAAGATATTCCATTTATTTATTGGGGATCTATTCAAAGTGAATATATTTTTTATTTCATTAGGGATATTTATTTACAACTCAGGAATGATTACTATGTATTGTTTTTTCATTAAACTTCTTTCTGTAGATATATTTTAATAAGTTTATCTATTTTATTTATATGGGGAAAAGTATTGGAATTCCATATATTGTTATTATTATACAATGATTATTAACAATGATTATTATTTATTGTTTACTCAATATCACTTTTAATGAATGAATTGAACTTAAAAAAGTGATGTGAAGTACCTGAACTTATATATACCATTGATTAATTAGTAAGACTCAATAAAAAATGTTTGGTTTTTTGTTGTATGTCTATCAAATTAAATATTAATTCATTGCTACATCCTTGATGATAATAATTATGTCTTGGATGAAACCCCGACGGTAAGGTCATGCCACTTGGTATTATATATTCCATCACTGTGAATTAAATTATTATTATCCATTTGATCTATTTTTTATTTATTATCATTTTTATATTATTCTCTTAGTTTTAGTTTATTATTTAATTATGATGATTAAATATTTCAAATTGAATATTTATACCTTGTCTTTCCATGACTTACTCAATTTTATATTTCCCCTTATTGGGATTTTGAGATTACCACTTATTATGTTTTTATTTCCCCAGGTTATGAAGGGAATTATTATACATGATATTAAGAGAGTAATATAATGTGTAGGGTGTTTTTGGGAGATGTATATAACATATTATAGATTAATTACTTTCATATATTGAGGAAAAATTTTCTCTATGTTTAGAAATATATGTGAATTTTTAGGTATGATTTTTCTCAATTCTATATATCTATGAGCCTGAAAGCTCTTTTATATGTATTTAATTCAATATTTTCCTTAATACATGAAATTATTAAATAGTTATATCTAGGAATCTAAAGTTGGTATCAGAGGTAATATGTAAAGTAAATGTTTATTGAATCATATTTAGAAGTGTGGTTTGAGGGTCCATAGTTGGTATCATATCATGCTTCTCATAAATATTATGATTGAGATTTAATTAGGTATGGATGTAAATATCATAACATAGTGACACAATATGGATAATTATAGTTTCAAAAGAATAGATAGCCCTTAGGGTAAGATGAGGTAATACTATATTTATTAATATGAGGGAAAATAAGTTATAACTCTTGGGATAAGTTTACAGTGTAAGTCTTTGTATAGGATAAAATCCGGAAGTTTTGTTATGGTAGGGATTTTTTGGTTCTACTTGGAGTTATAACCCTTTCTATATAGTGAAAATTTATATACACTCTTGGAAAAATGTTCCTAGGAGAAACAAGTATGAAATTTGGGGATTTGGTATTATCTCGATTACCCCAAGGTGAATAACAATGAGGCCTAAATTCACACATAATTTTACTCACCCTAGTGGTATTATATGTTTAATAACATTCCCTTTATGAACTATCTTGAAGGATTTATGTATAATGTTTACATATTATGTTAGATAATTAATAAAAAAATTACCATGTATAAACAAGCTTGTAAAATAGAGTTATAGGTTAAACCAATAGTGTCATATGTTAATAATTATGGTGTCATAAGGTAAGACATACTTATTTTTATGTTTTTTATATTTATATTATGGATATTAAAATAATGAATTTGGTTTCAGTATTTGGATTAAATAGAATCATGTAAATGAATCTGATAAAGGTGAGTGTCTAAAACAACTATGTCTTCTAATTCAATGAAAGAGAATATTTAAATGGCTGATAAATTTATTATATCAATATTATGATGTAATAGGTGACTTTCATATACATTAATAACATAGAGATATTTTTATTTCAATATAAATAACATCTTGAATCACATAGATATTTTAATTGGTGTGATATACTAATCAATCATATTATACTATATTTTAAATTTTTTTATGATTATGTGAATCATAAAATGATTTTTCATTAATAGTTGTTCTTTAATAATCAAAATCATATATTAAATGTTATCAGTATCACGGAAAAGTGATTTTATATTTTTGCATATTACAATTTTAGAACACATGGTTTAGACATTTATAACTCTTAGTTTTAAAATACTTTTGATATTAATGTAATAATGGGTTGATTAATTATGAGAAAATAGATATAGACAATACTGATATCCTTGAAATAAATTACTTATTCAATGAAAATGTGATCTATGATATTTAAAAGAAATATTAACTCATTTTTTGGATTATGATATATATTTACTAGTGCATGACCTTATGAACTAGTGGTTAATATAATATGAGGGTTAAATATAGTTTTAATATAAAAAAGAATATTCACTCTCACCATGGATTTGAGTCATAGATTTTCAAATGGTTTTGTGAAATATATATATTGGATAATGTATTATTATGGTATATACAGACCATGGTATATGATTTTATAAATGGTTAATGTTTTTATAGGATTCATAAGTAAAATAATATTCCCTAAGGGAGTAAGGTAGTTGTGATATTAGAAATTATATCCTAATTGATAACTATGTTAAGAATACCCTCACCTACATTCATTTGTGAGTAATAACAAAAATTTTGAGGATGAACCCAATTTATGGGTGGATAGAATATAAAACTATGAGATTATAATATATGAACACCATTAAATAAGTAAATATATTTAATAAATTTCTCTATTTGAAACACCAATCTTAAATGAAACCACAATATATCTAGATAAAATATCAATATAAAATATTCTAATTATAAAATCAATAATAAGTTATTGAGAATATATAAGAGTTTACCATTTAAAAAATATTTATATAAATGAATATAGTAGTTACTTTTATTACCTATGAAATTAAATTGATATAGAAAAAGGAACTAAAATGATCATTTTATTCATAGGAATATATTTTTATAAATTATGATTTTCTATAAAATTCATTTATATATCATGTAATAATTTATTAATTCATTATAATATATATTTTCATGAATAATTGGTTAACTATAATTAGAATATGCTACAGAATAATAAAAAAAATATTCTTCTCTAAAGAGTCTTTTACCATATAAAAATAGGTTTTTTACATTTTAAACATTTATTTAAAAGTCAAATTTTGAAAGAATATAATTTTATGTAGAAAAAAGTAAAACTATATTTATATTATGAATATTCATATTTTATTATGATGCATTTTTAATATTTTTTGATAATGTTGACTTTAAGTTGAATTATGAAATATATACTTTTTTAAAATACAGTGATTTAATTATATTATTTGTATTTAAGAATGTAATTTAATTGTCTAAAAATATTTTCTAAAAAAATATACATTTTATAAGTGATATTATAAATAAAAATAATATAGATTGTAGTTTAAAACTTATATATTAAATTTTAGAACATATGTTCTAAATCTCTCAGGAACTTATTTTGAATAAAATATACATTTATTACTTTAAATTAAATTTTTATAACACTAATAATGACAAGTGAATTTCCAATTTGTAATCAATAGGTTCAAATTCTTCAAAACAGACCATTTTAGACATCAGAATGAATTATTGATTATATAGGTGAAAACTATTTACCATTGTGTGAGTAAATTTGGGTTAAAAGGGATTAACCACGTAAAAACTGATAAAACTTATTAAAAATGTGTGTTCTAATGTGTGTATGAGGACTTCATCAACCACATATCTTCCCCACTCCATTTTTTTTAAATTTTTTACCCACATACTTTGATATTGACATTCCATCATTAAAATGTTATGTGTATTTCCAAAAAAATAACCTTTCTCCCTTATAAAAGGGCCATCTCGCAACACTATCAACAACACTCCTAAAATTAAAATTCATTAATAAACCCTAATATTTTTACTTCCCATTAAATCTTATCCATTATTTATTAATATTTTGTTAATATAATTTAGTTTAACTCCTCCATTTCCAACAGGATCCTCCAAAAAATCTCAAATTGCTCAACAAGTGTACTCCTTTTTTTACTTCACATAATTCCATTATATCATATATATATATATAATTATGACATTAAAATACAAATTTAATGAAATAATAATTGGTTATATATTTAATCTTATTATTTTAATGGAATAACTATTAACCACATTTCCCATTTTCTCTTAAAAAACTTAAAACATCATTTGTGGGCATGTGTAGATTATCGCTTCCATGAATCATCATGTTATTTTACCTTAACCAACTTGAATATTCTGTAATAATGATATATTTAATTAATTATTGAGATATTTATAACATATATTGGATTATAATATCATGACATGTATTGTACATTTACCATGTGCTATAGAAAACTAAATCATCAACCATGCGTGCGTGGGGACTACTTCTTCCATGGAACCATCAATTTTAATATTTAATTTCATCACCAATTTAATACTATGGTAATTATAACGGTTATAATTAAAAATAATAATATATTAACAAAAATATTTTGGGCTTATATAGGTAAATTTGAAATCCTATTAGCAATATGAGAAACAATCAATTGTAGTAAATTCAACTGTCCAATAGAGTTGGTAAGAGAAAAAAAATGAATTATTGATTCTAGGAAATAAACTCCAATGGTTAAAATCTACATGATATTTTATTAAAAATATGAAATATAACACTAATAAACACTAAATAAGATCATTATACTTCTATTATGATTACATTACAAAAAAACCACCATATAATCATCCATTAATCATTGTATATTCTTGTTTGGGTCGATTTAACCACTAACATGAAATATGATTTGAATTTATATTATGGATGAATGTGGAAATATAATTAAATTCATAAAATGATTTTAATATTAAAATAAGTATATTTCTAATTTTATAAGGTAACATTTTTATAAAATTCATTAATTTTAAAAACACACTTCATTTTTTACGAATCAAAAAACGATGATCCTCACTGATTTTATCATCATGGTTTGTAAAAAAACTACCATGGAATTCAATTATAACATGATAAATATAATAGAAAATATATTATATTATCTTTAATTATTTTTGGGTGATGAACTTTGTAACAATAATTAAAACCAAAATTTTTTTTATGAAATAATTTCAAAGAAGTCAAGATTTATAATATCTGATATTGTGATTAGATAATAACTAAATTTAATTAATATATTGAATGAATATAAATTAAAAGAATATATAGATAAATATATGATTATGTTAACAGAATAATTTATTAATATTTCTATTTTAGATATACTATATATTAGATAAGGTTCGTAGATGTTTGGACAATAGGAATAGTTTCTTTACCCCTTTTCAAAATCATGAGACATGTTTAAAATTGCACTCCATTATTTCATATATATTATGTCGTTACTTCCAAATGAAAGTATTTTTATATATTCATGAGGAATTATTTATTTTTATGACACGTATAATATTAATTTATTATGAGGCCTTCAATTCAAAAGATAAGGAAGTAGTGATAGTTTTCTTAGTCTCAATTTTGTTTCATTAATATATAACACATTTTTATCAAAAACATTTCATTATATGGTTTATTTATGACCCATATATGTATAATTATCATATATTTATGTTATAAATTGGAAAAAATAATCCAAATTTATTTCACTTCCTCAAATGTAATTTTACATAAATGTTACCATAGTTCCAAGGCTTTTTGGTAAACCAAATTTTAGTCATTGTGTTATAATGTTTCATCATGAAATTTTGATGGGTTGTTAAATCCTAATATTATAATAAATTATATTTTTAACCCTTATTTTTGAAAATAATATTTTATTATAAGTGGAATTTTTAATGTTTCAGTTTTCAAAAATTGTTTGTAATGTATTTAAAAAGTTCCTTTTTACTTATTATCTTATTTTTTATTTTTTCTCCACATTTCATTTAGAAGAAATTTTATAATTTCTAAAGCACTATTATTGGATATTCTTATTAAAGGTTATTATTTTAGAAATATTTCAATTCACCTTTTAAAAATTTACTTTTTATGGTAAAATATATATTTGGATTTTAGGCCAGTTTGAAAAATGATTTCTAGATTCTTTTTTTGGGTTTCACCATCATTTTCATTTTCACATTAAAAAGCATTCACTCTAATTAGATTTTTGTTACATGATTTACCTTATAATATATATATATATATATATATTGTTTAGGGTATTTAACCCATAGTATAAAACAATTTTCTTCACAATCCCTCATTATGTGATACAATTTGAAGCATTCTTTTCCTAGTATGTTATTAATCTATGTTAACATCCTTTTGATATTCCATTATTACACTAGGGATATTTTAATCTGAAATAATCCACCTTCTTTCCTAGGATGCCTTATTTAACATTATTCTATATTAAATATATGATATTCCACTAAATTTTTATTATTTTTAAATCTAATGTGAATATGTATTACTTTTCTTCCTGTACATTCATTTTTTGAATACCTTATTTTCTATTTCATTAACTGAAGGGGGTTCAACAAGACTCCATGAATCAAATTAATGGGTATTTTTTGGTCATATTCATATATCTAATAGTCAATTAGGGCTTTGTTTTAGTGGTAATTAAATATAATTATATTCTATTTATTTATTAGGTAACTATTAAAAATCCTTAAAATTTTCACATATGAATATTTATTGATTACTCATAAATGTTGGATATGAATTTTTTTACCATCCACCTTTATTCACAAATTGGGTATTGATCATTTTCTTCCTTTTTGACTTGGGGAAATGTCTTGTAATATCATATGATATAATTCCAATATGTATTATTATTATAATATTTAATAATGTAATATTTACTTAGTCTCTCAAATGGTGAATGTATTAGGCATAAAATAGTGATGGTTGGGGTATTTAATTAGATATAACTTCAATTAATTAGTAGGTCTCATTAGAAAAACATATTTTGGTACTCAATATATTCCTTCCCAATTCATCAAGATGTCTTGGATATAACATTGATGACAAGAATGATGTATTTTATGAGGACATGATGTTATGATCAAGATTCCCAATATTATGAATTCAATCAAAAGGAATTCAATTATTATTATCCATGTTATCTATTTATTTTCATTACTATATGTTGATATATTATACTCTTATTATTTCCTTATTTTTAAATTATGATGTTTACTTATTCCTATAATAATATTTATTCAATTTTTATGCCATGTTTCCAACATTTTAGCTTTTCATTTACTTGGTGGTTGAGCACACCTTTTATTATATTTATATTTACCTAGGTTACAAAAAGAATTATTAGACATTATATGACTAGAACAAAAACATTTGAAGGAAATGATTTTGAGATATCGATGAATTATTATGGATTAAATAGTTTCTTATATAGTGGAATAAATATGTTCATATGTTTTGAAAGGTGGAGGCTTCATTATTTTATTATTTTTCTTAATTAACTAATGTTATAAACACAAAAGATATTGGGAATTTATATAATGAAATATTTTATTTTGTGAATTTTATTCTAGGATAATTGTGTCTTGGAATATATGATTGGTATCGAGGCCAGTACATATGTCATGAACCTTCCTAGATACCATAGTACCTAGATACCTGATCCGGTCCTGACATATACTAAAGGGAGTTCTAAATTATTATAGGTTGGATAATAGCACCTAGAATTGTACAAGGTAAAGTTGGAATGATTTTATCACATAAAATGTGGAAGAAATTTCTACAAGTCAGTATGATCAATAGAAAACTCTACAAGAATAATGGTACTAGAAGTAAAATAGGTGCATTCAACCTAATTTATAACCTGAAAGTACCATACAGCAGGAAGAACACCCCAATTCCCAATGAACATAGTAGCTCACAACCAAAAGATCAATAGTAACTACCACCTCCAAGTGGTGATTTCCCCTTTCTCCAATTGGGAAGGAGGAATTCTACAAATTCCCAAAGTCACAGGTTGGGTGTGATATAAAATCCAAGTATGGTCTCACCAAGGATTCCATGTTTAGTTAAAAAAATAATGCTTTCAATTTTAAATAAATCCAACATGGAAGTTCAATATGATATTTAAAGAAAATCATGATTTACATTTTGTTTGATGGAATAATTTTAATCAATGGATTATTAAACATTTTATATAAAATAGTTTATATAAATTTTTTTTCATGTTGAAAATAGTTTAAAAAGAGTGGAATATATATATATATATATATCAAAATAATCACCAAGGAGAAAAAAGGTCATATTCTAAGAGTTATGGCGGTTCCAAGATATGGTAACCTCACACACTCATATGATGATAACTGTAATGTACACATATGCCCCTATGGAATTGGACAAGGAAAACTAACCAACATCAAATTAGGGATAAGATATTCCTATAAGTTTATGCTACAGTTTTAAATCTTCAATCCATTTATAGGGAAATAAAAACCTACCATGTTTTTCCCAAATAACTCACAAACTACCTAGACATGAAAGTTCTAAAACAATAGTCAATAATGGGAATTTTTTTCGAAACCATTTATAATAAAATTAACCCACTTTTCCATTTCAATATTCCAATTTCTATTTAAAACCCAAAATGGGGTTCTAATCAAATCATGCTTTTTCCAGTATAAAAACAATGGATTTATGTCAAAAAAATTTAATCCATTTTTTCAAATAGACATTTTAATTCAATTTCACATTTCAATTTCACAATTTAAATTCAACAATTTAATTTTCAAAATTTTGAATCTAATTCAAAAAACATGCCCCAAGTCAATAGAATTGGGTGGTTGGGGGGGGGGGGTTCCCATATTTCATGAAAAATCCAATCAAAAACCCCAATTCAATAGAATTGGGTTTTTAACAAACCAATTAAAAGAAGTTACATTTAAATAAAAAAATTATTTTAAATTAAGTAATTTAGTGTTAAATTAATTGGATAATCATAAACAAAACCGCCTACCATAGATCATGGGATCATGTAATACAACACCCATGATGGGAAGATCCAACAAAGAATGTTGGTAAAGGATATTGGAGAATAAAACCTAGATTAATTATCTAAAACAATGGGGATTGGATATTCTAACAACATGGAGATCAAATAACCTCTAAGGAGGAGAGAATAAGAGATTAGGAGATAATGAAAGGGGAGAGGAATCATACCATGAAATGATCAAAATAAAATCACCTAGCTATGATCAGCCTTATAGAGGGTTTAGAGGATACAAAATTGGATCTTGGGACCTCAAAAGAGAAATTATTTTTTTAATAGAGAGAGTTAGGCTTAATAAGGGGATAAAAATGGGGGTTCAGGAAATTTTAATTAATTTTTTGAATAATAAAAAGATGTGTGCATGGATTCCTGTGTAGGGCCTCATGGGTTGTTAAACAGTGTGCCCTAGTCATACACCTCTACATATGGGGATCCATGGTTTCACCATGGCGAGTTTATGGTTTTTCAAACAATGTTCCATCCATGAAAACCCTAGATACCTAGGTTTAAATGGTTTCCCCAAGTAAGGCGTATGATTTTTCAAAACTATGCACCAGTAGTTCATAGCTCAAAATCCCTTCAACATTTCAAAAATTTTACCTGAAGCACCCTAAATGAGACCCAACCAAAGAATGATAAAAATTTGTGATTTGGAGTACCTAAAAATAGTAAAAATATGTTATAACATCCCCACCATAGAAACTTGTTATACCAAAAAATCATGTTATGAATATTCCATGTCAAAAAGATGAAGCCATTAATCTCTAATCAGCTCCTCTCTATCTCGCATGTCCCATGAGTATTATAACCGTGTCTTCACTGTAGAAAAACCAAAGGTATATTCATCCAAAAAAGTACCTTGGATTTAGAATCAAATATCATGTCATGATGTTCAATCACATATAAATTAGGCTTGAAATCAAGATCAGTCCAGCTCAAAACATGAAGAGAATCCGAAAGATACTTTTGTATATGTGATATATTGAACATGTTATATATGAACATTAGTTTTAGTGGAATTTGTAAATGGTAAGAAACGTTTTCCTTATTCTTGACAACCACAAAAGGTCCCAAAAATTGAGGAGTAAGCTTCCATTGCCTCCAAGCCTTTGGTAACCAAAACAGAGTAAAATTTTTCAGAACACCTTGTCATAACTATAAACTCCATCGGTCTACGATGATGATCAAAATAAGACTTATACAGACTATCTACCATAAAAATTATCTAAATAACCAACTAAATATTTTTTTTCATCTCTTGAACCAAGTTTGGCCCAACAAAGGAACATTCACCAATCTCCAACCAACACAATGGAGGTTTACAAGTCCGTCCATACAAGGCCTCAATAGGACCCATTCCAATCTCGAGTTAGTAACTATTTTCATAATAAAACATATTTTTCCTAAAATGGACATCCCAAGATCCACCAAAGTCGACAACGTATGCGCGGACCATATCCTAATTAATTTATATAGATATTTTTTTCTGTCCATCTTACTACGGATAATATGCCCTGGTCAAATATACATGAGATCCCAATGCCTCGTGAAGGCCTCTCCAAAATAGATAAGTGAATCAGGGATCTATATCAAATACTAAAGCATATAGAACTCCATGAATATGAACAATATCTTTCACAATGATATTACCCATCTCTTCAACGTTTTTTGTATTAGTAATGGTTATAAAGTTTGATGATTTGGTTATCTATCGATTATAACCCATAAAATATTCTTCTTCCACAAGTTATGTGGAATCCCAACTAGAAATTCCATAGAGATATCATCTCCATAGAGACCTTCCTTGACCTATTGGAATGTATAACAATGAGATATAAAATCATCAATGCCCCATCTCATACCTAGTCACTTGAATCATCGTCTCATATCATAGAACATATTTTTGGTTACTAGGTGTACTTACCACTAAGAATTATGGAAATCCCCTATCATATATTTTTGGAATGATAACGGTTCCAAAAAATGATTCTGATAATTAAAAATTCCCTATATGGTGAACCACCAACCAACAACAGTATCCCCACCATAAAGAGAGTGTCTTATGATATTAAACCCATCATCAATATGTTGTTCCCAAATAATCCTCTTGAGAAGAGTGCAGGTAAACTGAACGCTGGTGAGGGAAACCTCGGTCCTTGATTATGAGACTCCAATATAAAACCATGTGAAATGATCTATCATGTTCTACTCTTCTCATGATTCCTTCACACCATTAGTCATAAGTTTCGTACTCAAATAATCTATGATGAGATTCCTTTTATTTAGGTTATAGGTGATTTTGATGTCCAAATATTTCAAGTAATCCACCCAAAGCCTATGGAAGATACTGTTTTTTTAGAGAAGATATAACTCAAGATCTTGTGGTAAGAATACATGGTAAACCTTTCTCTTAAAAGGTAATGTCACAAACTCTTATATGTATACATCACATCTGTGATTTCATGGTCATGGGTTGGGTAATTCTTTTCATGTTCCCTAATATTCCAAGATCCATAGGCATTGACATGATTATTCTCCATAATAACACTCCCCTAACCTAAACATGATGCATCATAGAAGACCACATAGCCTTGCTCGACCTCTGGAAGAGTCGTCACTGATATAATATCAATCATACGTTTCTACTCAACAAAATATTTTTGAAATTTTTCATCTTAGGGCAACTTTAATCCCTTATATGTAAGTACATTAATTGGAGAATCCAAAATTTTGAAGTCCTCTACAAACTAGAAATAAAATCCATCTAGACATAAGAATATCTAAATCTTGAAAACCTTTTATGGTTGTTCCCATGTCATAACAGCTTTCACCTTTTTAGGATCAACTGAGTTACCATGTTCCAACCCAATGTGTCTCAAGAAAATCACTTCCCAAATCCAAAAAATAGATTTAAAAATTTTGGAATAATGTCAATGATTTTCCAACAATTCTAGAACTTCTCTTATAGGATGTACATGATCCTCCTCAGAAATAGATAAAATACAGATTTCATCCACAAAGACCACCACAAAAATTATCAAGATACACATTGAAAATAATATTCCTTAAATCCGTTGATCTATAAGAGAATTTTTTATACAAAATGGAATCAAAATGTACTCATAACAACCATACCTTCTCTGAATAGTATTTTTCTGAAGGTTATATTCTTTTATTGTCAACTGATGGTAACTAAATTGAAGATCAATATTTAAAAACCACTTCTCCCCTTTCAACATTTAAAACAAATAATTAATAAGTGGAAATGATATTTATTATTTATCGAAACTTGATTTTTATTTCAGTAATCTACAGAAAGGTGAAGTGACCCATCAAATTTCTTCACAAAGAGAACAAGTTCCACCCAAGGTGACACACTCAAGTGTATAAATAATTTCTCTAAAATATCATCCAACTGGGACTTAATTTATTTCATTTCATATGGTTCTATGAATTAATAAGTAATTTATATTATTTAGGTTGCAACCACTGAATTTATAGAAAAATTGACCACCATTATCAGCAGAAAACTTGGGATGTTGGAAGGAAAAACTCAGGATACTTGATTAGAACTGGAGAGGGATCACCACTCAAATATTATTTCTTCAAAACAAAAGAAAAAAATGATATTAATTTCCACAAATTAGGATAAGAAGGTCCATCTCTAATCAACCTCATGTATCATTCTAATTGAAAGATGTGGCACAACACATCAGGTATAGTAAAAGAGTACCATCAAAGGTAACAATCAATCTAGTATTTATTTGTAATGACCCAATCCATACAGAATATGAATTCCCTAGTTTTTATGTAGAGAACCAGAAAATTCCAAGTAAGATCAATATCTGATAATGAGAAAACACAATAAAGAGTATGAACACCCTACTCTCTATTTTTTCCAAGGGTTGTAGTTATATCCATCACATGAGATAATACTTCTCTAGAATGATTTACCAAACTGAAAATACTGGTCAAAATAAAAAAATGAGATGCACCAATATCAAATAAAGCTCCCACTAATGATGAAGCTATAGTGATGGTACCTCTCATAGTTTCTAGAATAGTATCTTTTTCCTCTAGAGACACTTCTACTATGTGAAAACATATTTTTCCAGATTCCTATGGATGGAACCCCCTTTTCCTTAAATAAAATGATTATACCATGATTTTATAAGGAATTTATGATAATGTACCACTATAGGGATAAGAATAAACATGTTAGAACTTATGAAGGCTTTCAAAGTGTCCATAAGAACCACATATTTTGTGTTTTATAGCGCAAACCTATTTCGAGTGAAATGTTTTTTCTACACTGGTAAAAATTCAAAGAACCTATTACAAACACTTCAAGAGGTCAAGAAAAACCATGTAGTTAAGAACCACATTCTATTCAGGAACCACCATGACAATCGTCACACTTCCTCTTAACTTTATGGGAACTCATAGAATAGCCACTTAGAAAAAAAGGAAGTCCCATCAACCCTGACTTAACAACCATGTCCCTTATAACTATCAGCAATCTATCCAGTACATTAGCATAAGAAGGAATCTTCTAGAAGAAAACATGAGAAATAATATCATATTGAAGTCCCATATCTAACAAATGAGTCTTCATCTTCTGATTTGATACAATTTCAGGTGAAAACATCACAAGCTCAGCAATGTAATTCACATATTCTTTCATAATCCGGTCAGCCTGATCCCGTTTTAAGAACACCTTAGCATTATAAAACACCATTGAATCTCAATAGAACATTTCAGTTAAAAGAAATCTAAAATTTTTAAACTCTAAATTCTCATGATTATTATCCATTAAAATCATGTCCCACCATCTCTTACAAGATCCCTCTAGTTTAAATGTGGTACATTTTACCATGATTTCATTAGATGTCTCTTATAACTCAAATAGTATCTCGATATCTCACAACAAATATTTATAATTTTGTGGATTTTTTGATCCTTGGAATCCTTGAGGATTTTGGGGAAGTAAATTATAAGAATGATTCTATAGAAAATTCCTCTAAGGTTCCATGGTTGGACCATGAATCGAAATTTGTGCAAGCTCTTGTCCTCGAGCTTGGACACCATGCACAATAACCTCAACTAGGTTCTAGTTCATACGAGGAATTTCTCACTATAGTTCATCAGAAGCCACCTACTGGATTGTATTTTCGTGTCTTCTAGGATTCATGATGCTACAAAATATCAGAAGACAACCTTAAGGACATCATATTAATACTCAAATAGATAAACAAGGGAAATTAATACCAACAGATAGATATATAAGATTTGGATTTCATACTATCCAAATAAAAAGTAGGGAAAAGACTAGAACAATTACTCAAGATGTGTTTCCCAAACCACACCTATTGACTGAAGGCTCATTGTGGTGAGATCTGTCCAAGAACTCAATCCCAACTACCTCCTATGTCATGAGAAAATTACGTAGTTGCATACTAATATCAAAGAATAATGCTAAAGCTACCCCTAGTTACACTTTTTCATGAACGACCCTAGACACCTTAGTACCTTAAAACCCAATTCAGTCCTAAAATAGCTTCAAGGGTTTTCATGATCCCCAAGGCTTAGTGACTAGAGCCTTTCCTCATACAAGGTAAAGAGGGAATGATTTTTTCACATATATAGTGGAAGAAATAGCTACAAGTCAGTGTGATCCAAAAAAACATCCGAGGGTGAACTATACTAGAAGTTAAAAATGTATAAAAAACCTAATTTACAACCATAAAGTACCAATAAACTGGAAGAACAACCCAATTCCAAATGGACACAGCAGCTCAAAGCCCAATGGTCAACAGAAACTACCACCTCCAACTAGTTATTTCCCCTCACTTGAACCTAGTTAGAGTAAATCTACAATCACCCAAAAGAAAATGTAGGGTGTGAGTTAAAATAACAGTAGGTTATCACCAAGGATTTTATAATAATATGCCATATTTAGTTAACATAATAAATCATTGAATTCTAAATAAAGAAGGCATGACAGTTCATGAGATTATTTTAAAAAAATAATTATTTACATTTCATTTTATGGAAATATTTCAAGAAATGTCTTATTATACATTTTATATAAAAATGTTTATATAAATTCACAAGGCCTGTGTAAAATAGTATAAAAAAATTCAATATATACTTCAAAATAATCATCAAGGAGAAATTTGGTCATCTTCAAAGTGGTAAAATATTTCAAGGTTATGGGATCCACACACACTCATATAATGATAATGGAAATGTGTGTACATGTAACTCTGACACTAGAAATATAATACTAACTAACATCCCACTAAGAATAAAATATTCCGATACATTTATGTTATAGTTGTAAAGTTTCAATATATTACATGGAAAATTCCAACCTAATATTCTTGTCCCAAATAACTCACTAACTACCATGGATGGAATGTGTTAAAAGAATAATCAATAATGGGAAATTTATTTTAAAAGTGTTTAAAATATAATTTACCCACTTCTCTATTTTAATATGCTAATTTCTATTTTAAAACCAAAATGGTTTTTTAATCAAATCATTCCTTTTCCTAGATAAGAAATGGGTTTCTATCAATAAAAATTATGCATTTTTCCCAAAAATAAATTTTAAATCAATTTCAAAAATCAATTTCACAATTAAAATTAATAATTTAAATTCCACAATTTAATTTTTACAATTTTACATCAAATTCCACAAACACACGAAAACTCATTATAATTATGTGTTCTCCCAAAATTTCATCCCAAATCAAATCAAATTGAAATCCAAATCCACAATTCACTAGAATTAGATTAAAAAAATCAAATTAAAGAATTTAAATTCAAATCAAGAAATTTAATTTAAATCCTTAAATTTAAGGTTAAGTAAATTAGTAAATCATAAATGGAAAACCTACTATAAATCAGAGGATCATATAACACAATTCCCTTGATGGTAAACTCAAATAAATAATGTCAAAAAAGGTGATTTGAGAATCAAACCAAGATTTAATATTCAAAAAAACAGGCATCAGATATTCCAACAACTTGGATATCTAATAAATGCCAAGTAAGAGAGAAGAAGAGAGAAGGAGAAAAAGAACATGAACATAAACCTTACCAAGAAAAGACTGAATGAAGATATCTTTGCTTCAATCATCCTTATAGAGGGTTTCTAGGAGAAAAAATTGGATCTTTGAAGTTCCAAATATCTTGGATTTGATAATAGGGTGATTTAGGACCGAACATGGGATAAAAAGTGGGGTATCATGTTTTTTAAATGAATTTATGGAATAATAAAAAATCACACAAATGTTTTCCTAATCAAGGCTGCATGGTTTGTTAAACTATGTTCCTTATATGTGTTCCCCTATTAATGGGGTTTGATGGTTTCTCCTTGGTTGGGACATGGTTATTCAAATTGTAGACCAACCGTGCAAACCCTCACTACATGGTTTTTCGCCGTTTATACTAACAACCTGCACAGTTTTGAAAAATTATGCGCCAACTATGGACAACCCAAAAGAAATTCAAAATTTACAAAAAATCACTCGAAGAACCCCTATACAAGACCCAACCAAATCATGATCAATGGGTTTAAGATAACCTAAAATAGTAACAATATGTTATAACATTAACTATATGGTTATGGAATGAGAATTGAGAGTGTGGGTATGAGGCTCGATAGATGGTTAGAAAATGGAAACTATTAGCACTAGAGATATAAGATGTCGAAATCTACTATGAAATAATCCTAATTGAATAATCCATTTACTACCTTAACATATGAGATCCACCAATAGTAACCCTACTAGTCATGGAACCATGATGGATCCCCTATTAAGATGATCTTGGTTTACCTTTATTCCTTTCAATTAGATCCAACTTATTCTTCACATTTATATATATATATATGAAATATAAAGATAGTGGTCATATAGAGAATAATGGGATACATATCCTCCTCCAAGAATCAGTTTCTAGACTATGTGATAGGAATAATATCATGGGATAACAAAAGGAAATCCTTAAAAATTATCCCAAAATCATGCACACTTATGCTACCTTGTGAAAGAGGGAGAAGAATATATATTTTGACCCCTATTATAAAAAAATTAACCTAGGATAAAAATAGTATTCAACATCATCCTAAGAGATATATTCTTCAGTATGATCTCATAGATATAGGATCTACCACTATCATTCTACTCTATGAATCCCATTATTTACTAGAAAAATGTGATACTCAAAACAAGAATGGATAATCATATAATTAATCTTAATCCCCTCTACATACATATATTTCCCAAAATAAGAGACTCTTCCCTTATACATTTCCATATCCTGATACTTAAACACACAAATCATCTTCCACTTCTGATCATCATCCTTAGACTAGCCAACTCTCCTATAATATAATGATTCAACCTACTAAATATTACTAACATGAAAAATGTGTATATAGATTCCAACTGAAATCTTATAAAATGGAAATGAACACATATTCTTGATAACACAATAATCATCTAATCAATTTCATTTTATATGTGTAATTTAATGCCCCTGAATCAAACCATTAAAAACATGCTCATCAAATAATGATGAATGAACCTCCCTCAATTATCTACCATTCTAGAAAACTATTTCTCTTGATTATCCTTTAATACCATTGTCCATTGTTAGATTATGGGGCCCTGAAATCCTATTTGATAGCCAATATTGATTATTTTCATCATGAACCAAGTTTTGTTAAGTATTTTACCCAACCATACAATTCAATCCTATAAATTCCTTACTCTAATGACTATAATATCTCTTAAACAAAATATTAATACCATACTTACACAACCTAACCCACTAAACTCTTTTGAGGTCTATATTATATTAAAGTTTGACCCATGTGACCTAACTCAAAGATTCCTTGTGTTGGTGGCCTACACTAAGGATTTAAAATATACAAATACACGGATTTACCCTTATAAAACCCAGGAACACAAAAATAACCCACTGATCAATACCATATTATAAAAGAAAAAACTCCACAATAATCCCATAATGGATGTAAAATTTTATTTAAATTAAAATCTCCAAAAATTACAACAAATTACTATATATAAATTCCAAGTAATTATCCATGATGAAATATAGAATTGTATTTCTAAATTTGAAGAGTCACCCTAGAAACCAGTAAAATAGTTTATATATAGGTGTGAAAAAAATTTATAATCCATAGAATCATACCAATGACTTGTCAAGAAAATGTGGTAGGATTATACTAATATATCAGTTAATAAAAAAAATAATTAACCAGCACCAATCGATATAAAATATGTCCAACCTACCCAATTATCACCCACCAATTATTATATCTCAGAATAATAAAATTGTATTGAAAAATATAACAAAATGGTGCCCCAAAAACACCCCTACCTTGTAGTTTTGTTTATCTCATTATCCAATGTAAGATTGATTGTGCTTCAAATACCTTACACAACAATTTTACAACACACCATGTCTCATAAAACTTACTTACCTCATACCACACTAATATCATCCTAATCATCCCATGCCCCCTAACACACAATGCCATATCTTTCCATCAATGATTTGATATAGTATGTTATCAGGAACATGAAGGACATCATCTCGGGGCATCCTCTTACCATACACAACCCCAGCCATGTTTCCACACATATACATCACCACATCACATCCCACTAATACCCTAAATGGTCAACACTTTCAATTCTAAATCCCCATATTTACCCAATATGGTCATCTTTTACATCATGTACATAACATAATAGAAATTCAATGTAGATAATTTTAGTGGACAAAAGATAATAATAGTATGATTTTATCTACCACAATACATCACAACTCATACATAAATTGGAATGGAGTGTAAAAAAGAGGGAGAAGTAAGCCATCTATTCCCTAACCAACTAGTATGTTGGGGAAAGCACCCAGTACCCAATATTTGTTGGGACTTTTAAGGGTAACCAACTCAGGTGGGGAACGTATAAAAATAAGAAGGAAATATATCATATAAACACACACACGCATGCACACACACACACACACACACACACACACATATATATATATATATATTCAAACCCAATCCCAGCCTAATACAGTTCACACCAATTGTAACTAACATGATACACAAACACTGTCACTCTACTACTACCTTTCATTACCATTTCTTCATACAATGACACCAAAACCAAATGACACTACCAAGAAAAATGTCCAAATCCACAAGTTTAGTTTAAATTTAATTATACTACCATTAAAATTCATTATTTACCAATTACCCACCATGTTATAGTGATTAAGTTGTTGAATAAATTATTTAATGAGAAAAAAATTATTCTGTCACCCACATTATTCCTTTCTTATTAATTATAAATTTGAATAATAATTGAATCATTTTTAGACATCAATTTATTAATTCCAGCCTATCATCATCTCAATTTCATTATTAAAAAATATATTGTATATCAATGTGAAAATACAAAATTATCATGTGTCAATCAAAAAATCTATTATTCATAACAATCAACTCTATACCTCTCAAATACCATGTAAATCCATCCAAAACCCAATATCATAGAAAATAACTTAAAATGTATCCCAATAAACTACCAAATCAATATTCTACTGTGGCGGCACGTTCGACGACGTCCGAAGAGGTGTGCGGACCGAGGTGATCACGTGATTTGACGAAGCCCGAGGCGGTGTGTGGCTCGAGGTGTTGAAGGTGGTGTTTTTAAAATTTTTGAATTATTTCATTTGAAGTTTGAATTTCCTGATGTGGTGATGTGGATTTGAAGTGTTTCGGGTACCGGCAACCCCTAAACCGGTTTCAGGGGAACCGGCTACCCTCAAACCGGCCATTAAAAAATCAAAAAAATGATTGGCAGCATAACCACCACAGAAATCATCACAATAATACAAAATATGAATGTCAGTATGAAGCACTGTTAAACTATTCCATATTACAAATCCTATCATATTATTTCCTTCCTTCCATGAATCTAATTTCTTATTATCTTTATGTGATTATACTTTTAGGAAAGGCGAACCTACAAACAATCTCATTAGTAACTATACCACCTTGATATTTTATATTATAATTATCATTAATAAATAATTTTTTTGATAGCTTGTAAATCACCAAACCATTAAATTATGTGAATAATGGTTATACAATAAAAAATCAATCACGATATCTAGTATATAATATTATAAAATAATTTGTAACTCATTAATGAAATACTATTAATACTAAATAACTTTTATGATGTATTTTTTAAATGTGAATTGATTTTTTCATATATGATTAATTATAAATTAATTTAGTGTAATAAAACAATAAAATTGTATTTTAAAGACATGGGAAAAATTAATTTCTTGGTCATCAATGGTTATAAATGAAAATGAATTTATCTAAATGAAAAAAGAGTTGTACTTCTAAAAAAATGATTTTACATACAAAATGTGTTTTATAATATTTAATTAAATTAATCACTAATGAAGAATTATTTTATCAAATAATTAATAAAATAGATTACATACTATATTATGGAATTTATTTTATCAACTTTCACTATTAATGGGTGAGAATAATATAATTTTTATTTTTATAAATCACTTTTTCTAAAAAAATAATTCTTAATAACTTTTGGAAACTTTTTTAAATTTATTTTATATAATCTATAGAAGTTGAATATGTTAAAATGGTTTCAAAATTTGGAATTAGAATTTATGAATATGGTAAATATTTTAATTAATTTTTGGTCCATGATGAATAATATTCATGTTAAAAATTCATTATAATGGTAAAGGATAAAAAGGGATAAAAAGGGGTTGAATGAATTAGTTATTGGTTAAAATATCATAAGACATTTCACAAATCAAACTCGTTATGTTTATTTTAAAACAACCATATATTAACATTAAATTTCAATTGAATTGGTTCTATAATCACATGAATATAACTTTTTCATATTTAAATATTTTAAATACATACAGTAGTGCCACTCCCCTAACATATAAAAGGAGATCCTCTGTCACTTTCCCCATCACAAATTTTCATCCATCAATGTATTAAACCTAACAATAGTGACCTGGTGCTAGTGTCTACTTTATTTAATTGTAATATATACAAGGGATTTAATAGTAATGGATTTACAATTTTAGCAGCCATGGAGAACTCGAAACATACATGATACCTATTTTACATTTGGAATAAAATATAAAAAAAAATAAAATTGAATGGTCATCATCCCTAGACTTATTCAAATAAATATCAATAATATCCTAGGGAAATTAAAAAAAATAAATGATGATATTGTATTCTCATTAAGGGTTTCATATATAGAAATTTATAATCAATAAATAAGGTTTATTCAATAAATTAAGGTAAATAACTAAAAATATATTCTATTAAATCAATAAAAAGAGTATTAAATACATCCATGGATAATATCAATCCAATAATATAATGGATATTAATTAAATTATCAATTATATAAATTAATTAAATATGATTTTAGGATCTCATACACCATGATATCTCTACCTTCATGACCTTGTGGCAAGATAGTTTAAAACTATGAAGAAAGATCAATTTAATTTTACTAATTAATTTGTCTCACGAGACCTGTTGATTCACGTAGGGGATTATTGTTTTAAGCCCCACCAATAACATAATAACAAAATATTTCCTCATATATTAATAATATTCTTATATTAATAAACTATATACCTTATCTATAATTTTTTGTATGGAGTAAAGAATAAAGATTATCAAAAATTCCCTATTATGTAAAAATCATATGTAGAACTAATATCTTTTTTAGGTGATAATAATATTTATGATTCTAATAATATTGATATTTAAGGAAAATTTATGGTCTAATTATCATAATAATGTTAATATCTCATGAGAATGATAATTTCCATGAGATTAATCAAGAGACGAGAGATGACCATAAAAAGTCAAATTTGTAGTAAAATAGAGGATTTTAAAGAATATATGAATTTGGAAATGACCATTTAAATAAATTTTTCATTAAATATTATTCACTATAAAACCATTTAAATCTTTTAGAATAATTTAATTTAAAAAATGGTTATGGAGGCATGAATGTCCATTAATGTTGTATAAGATAAATTCAAACATTTTTTTGATTTTTTATAAAGGTAGTTGAAATTTTATTTAGGGGAACATTATAATAATTAATTTAAAAAAATCATGGATAACATAAAAATTCCTTAATAAATCCTTTGTTTAAATAAATTGGACTTTGGGAAATCAATTCGAAAATATATGGATATTGAATAAAAATTTATCTAATCAGAAAGAGTAATAAGATATGATTTTATTCTAAACATACCTACAGAAATATTAACTTTAATTGGTTCATTAATAATAATTATTTAATTGATATTCATTGTAAATAACTAAAAATTTCATTATATACACCTCTTAAAGATAAACATTTCAATAATACCAAATATATCTAAATCGAGAGGAAATGGAGATGAAATCCCTTACCTCACATTTACTTTTAGTTGAAGAGGCATTAACCTTTTGTAAAATGGTATTAAACAAGTTATTAATTTATATTATAATATTATTAATATTTATTGTATCATAATTGATATTATTATAAGATATTATCACAAGTTTTCAAAAATCTTCCATTATTATCAATGTTTTGGTTATGAACTTCTTATTTTTCTCATTCATGTTTTGTAACGGAAGTTCTAGACCTTGTAATTTGAATACAATTATATAATATCCAAAATTATAATCACAATATAAATATAATATATACATATATATTAAATATATCCTTATTACCATCCATGTAAAAAGGAAATGAAAAACAGATCACATCGCTTATGGATATAGTAGTCCACATGTACGCATGAGCGACATTATCATTTTCCAATGGATTAGAAGGTAAAAATGATTCCATGATATTAAAATTCCATAGGCATATATATATTTAATAAGTATATATATGAATCATTTCCATATTTATTACTATCCATTGAATGTGGTGATGAAAAATGAATTACATCACTATGTGATGATGGTAAGCTGTACGTATGCACGAGTGATGTTTTCACTTTTCATATAATATAAATGAGATAAAAATGGTTATACCATAATAATAATAACATCTAAGTATGATTATTATAATTGAGTTATTATTTTAGGATGTATACAATATATTTAGAGGAATCTAAAGAAATTAACTTAAAAGATCCCGCAAAGAGGATTAGCTATTCTTCAAAAGCACTCCATTAAATATTTTCTTAAGGGATATAGGGATGGTCTGATAGGAATACCAAAACTTCCAGAACATATATAATTATTTTTATAAGAGTATTGGGAAGGTTTTGGTCATTCTAGTTGATCATTTTGTTTTGATGAAATGAGTGAAGTGGTGTCCTTCTATAAGTGAGGCAGGGGTATTCATGGAACTTACTAAAAAATTAAATTATTATAAATTATTTTTTATTTCCAAAGGGATATAAATCGATAAATTTCAAAGATAATGTGATTATAATTCAAAATAAACACATATAATTAAATTTTGAAAAGTGTAGGTTATTTTTTCTACCTTTTATTTTAGTTTTAACCCTAGTTAACCCTTTTCACAATAACTGTACTACTAATGTTTTCGATATTTTAAGGGTCATTAATGATACAATGAAATAAAAAAGACCCATAAATGAACCATGGATGATTTTTTTCAACCATATACTATTAATTTTTAAGAATATAATATTTTTATGAATTATAAATCATTTAATAAAATATTATTTATTATAAAATCCCATTAATTTCTTTTTTGACACTATTCAATTAAATTGACATTAAATACATATAAAAAAGATGTAGTGTAAATATATTCCGTTCAAAATTAACTAAAATGTTATATTTATCTAGAAAATTCATGGAACATATTAATTATTTCATATTGTAATACTTTTAGTGTTTTTAAAATCATTAATTTTATTTTTCTATTAATTAAATAAATGTTCTATTGGAGTTGTTTAAGAATTTATGGTAATTATTCAATATCTAAAATATGTAATAAACCACCATTATAAAAAATTTATCTTTTATAAGACTATTAAAAACCGATTATAAGTTTTCATTATCCCTATCATAAATTATTAATGATATTAAAAGAAGAAAAGAGTTATGTTATTCTTTACGTCTCACTTTAGTATTATAATGGCCAAAACCATAGAAAATTTGAATTAAAAGGAAATATTTTTTAAATTTTATGAATATTGAATGAATATAATCATATAATTATATTATTACTTCTTAGGTTTATTTTTAATTTATTATAAAATTATTTTTTTACCTTAATTACCTAATTTACCCTTATTGTGGTGACAATTGTTTAATATGGTTACTATTCATAATGACCATAAATAAAAGAGACATATTTTACAAATTTATAACTCCATGTTATGAATTCGGAATGAATTTGTAAATATTCATTTTAAATATTCATTATGAATTCAATAATTATTAAAACGTAAAATTCAATTAAGAACAGTTTTCAAAAAAAAATATTTCCAAAGAATAAAATGTTTTTATACAAAATTAATGTATAATATTCATTAAAAATACCATAATTTAATTATTACTAATATAATTGAACTAATTAATCTAAATTTTTTTTTGAAACAAAATGGAACTTTGTAAATTCTTAATATAAATATACAATTTTCCATAAAATATGTATCTTTTCACAATTGGTTGAAAAATAAATCCTTTCAGAAAAATAAAAAAAATTAACCATAAGTTAATTTTAATATTATAATTTGAAAATTGATTTTAATTTTATAAAAAAATATTTTATAAAATTTTAAAAAATTTATTATATTATTTTTTACAGAATGTAATAAAATAATTTAATAAGAAAACAAGTTTTTATAGAATAAAATGACCATAGTGAAAATTTATGAATTATTTTATAATAATTAATAAAGAAATTTTTAATTAGTATGAATATTATATATATTTCATAATGTGTTCAATTCATACCCAAAAATTCGGTGGAATGTTTGAAAAGGTTTCATTATGCTATTTCACTGTTCTTTAAATCTCAGTGATACATGTTGAATATGTCATAGAAAATAGTGTTCTTAAAATCATGAGATACTAAATTCTTCAAGTATTAAAAAAATTCATCATTGATATTTTCAAGGATTTTACCTTCTTAGAAAATGACGTTGGTTCATCTTTATACCATCCTAACATTCCTAAATTCCTTCTTCTATTTAATGATTTCTCCAAATTTACTTTACCAGTTGAGTCGTTCGATTCCTCATCGCATGCTCTCTAATATAAAGATTCCTAATAGGCTATTCAAAATAAAATATATCATGTTATAATTCTCATTTTTTAGATCTATGAACATGTATTTTGTCTTGTATTTACTTCATTAATAAAGAGAAATGAAATAATTCATACACTTTAGAGAGGCTTGGTGGAAATTAAAAATGTTAATAATAGTTATAATTTATTACATAATTTCAAAGGGTTTGATATACCTGGGGCTCAATATTCACTTATTACCAAACCTTATAAAACCCTTCTCTAGTGATACAATGTTAAGAACATGATCTCCTACTTGAAATTCTAAAGCATTCCTTTGACTGTTAGTATAACAACTTTTCCTTCTTTGAGTTTATTTTAAATGAAAATGAATGTCCTTCAACATTTACATTGTCTCCTTATAAATATCTTAACCCATTATATTTATTTTAAAAAATTCTTCCCAACAAGTTGAATTACGACATCACTTGACATATAATTCTTCATATAGCCCCATTTGGATACCAGAATGGAAACGATTATTATAATAAAACTCCAACAAGGGTAGATAATGATACCAAAAACCATGATATTCAAGTGATAATTATGTCAACATGTATGATAAGGTTTCAACAGTACTTTGAATCTATCCATCAGTTGGAGGGTGATTGAAATTACTCAATTCAAGCATAATATCCAAAGATTTCTAAAGTATTTTCAATATTTGTTATGTAAATGATGGATCATTATTTGATAAAATTGAAATAGGTCCCCCATAATGACATGAAAAATATTTAATATATAGTTTTGTAAGGTTCTAATGAGTTAAATATTATTTTATAGAGAGGGAATATGCATATTTTGTAAGGAGATCTATAATAACCCATATTTCATTATTATTTCTTGGATTAATTTGTAATGAAATGACAAAGATCATAGTAATGTCATCCCTTTTTTACATAAAAATAGGTATAGTTAGTAGTAATCCCCTAGGATTTTATCTCTCAACCTTCACCTATTGAAAAACCAAGTATCTTGAAACATAATAATAAATTCCCCACTTTATATTCTCCAAAAAAATCCATCAAAACCTTATATATAAATGTTCTACTAGGGTGTATAGGTCAATTTGAGCTATTCTCATCATCTAATAATACCATTTTCATCTCATGTATAGATAGTATACATAACATATTTCCAAATTTCAAAATTCCATCTTCATAAACAATGTCTTCCAATTTACCATCATTTTTTGATTTAGTTTTCTTTTTAAAATACTCATCATCTGGATAAGATCATTTAATCTTTTATAATAAATATTGTTTTTCATCCTTTTGAAAAAGCTGTGACATTTTACTTTACTTAATAATTCCCACATAGATATACACTAAATCCAAAAACTAGGTATCTCTATGAATCCTCTATTTTTTCTAAAACACCATGATCCTTCTTGATCAATAAATCATCTCCCATATTTTCCTTCCTTGGGATGTAGTTTGTTAAGAAATCATAATTTAGGAGAATCTATAGTCATTATATTTTCATCATGTTGATCTCTTTTTGTGAAAAAATTCATTCCAAACTATTATGACATGTGTATATCAAACATTTTTTACCATATAGTTAATTTATTTATATCTTCAATGAAAATATTACAACTTCCAACTCAATATCATCAGTTGGATAGTTTTTTCATGAATGATTAACATTTATGATACATTTAAAAAAACATTATCATTCTAAATAAGTAATAAAACATTTTCCTTTATTCAATTCCTCGCTATATATCACAAATCTATCATTACTTTATTTTAGAGTCAAAGATTGTGCATCGAACAATATTCTCTTTAATTCATCAAAAGATTCCTCACATTTCTTTTTCCATATGAACTTATCCACTTTTCATGCAATCATGGCTAATGGGTTGGACAATCATGAAAACTTTTAATCAAATCATTGATAGTCACCTGAAAAAAACTATGTATTTCAGTTATTTTCATTTTCATAATACATGATTTTGTTGCCTTTTCATTTCTAGATCAATGTAGATTCCATAATTAGAGATAGTATATCCAAAAATAATAATCTTTGTGAAGATATAATTTACACTTGTTGTATTCCCCATATGACTATTTTATTATAAGGGTCTTATTATTTATCCACAATTCATTCTCATGGTTCTTATAGCTTCTACAATATACAATGATATCATCCATAAATACCATTAAATTTTCATCTAGAAAATATGTGAATATTTTTTACATTAGATCCATATGTATATAGGGTGAATTATTCAATCCAAATGGAATTATAATAAATATTTTTTGTCCGCACCTCATAGAAAATGTTGTCTTTAAAATATCTCTCTTCATTACACACAATTGATGATACCCAAAAATAAGGTCAATCATTGAAAAATATTGAGCTCTGGGAGGTTGATATAATCATCCATCAATGCAAGACATAAGATACTTTTTCTATATCATAATAGAGTTTATTTTATTGTAATAAATTCAAAGTACCATAAATTCATAATTATTCATAAAAAATAAATAGGGGCTCCTCAGTGTGAAACAAAAGGGAAAATAATTCCCTTTTCATATAACTCCCCAAGTTGTTTCTTCAACTATACTAATTCCATAGTGTCCATTCTATTGGGAGTCTATGATATAGATCTTTCATCAAATATTATATCAATGTAAAACTCAACCTCAAATTATAGAGTATGCCTTTGTAATTCCTCATAAAATACAACAATGTATTCTTGTACAGTTGGGGAATCCTTTGTTTTAAGATTACCTATTTAATCCATATATTTTGTTTACAATTATTCCCTAAGAAAGTCAATCATAAGGGCTACTAGTGGTGGGTCTAGAAATGACTCAAATGATGAAGTAACCTCTCTAATTATATGTAATTCTACATCTTCATCGAAAATAAAATTTCCATTCACTTTGAAATAATGTTTTACATTTTTATTTGAAATCCCATCCATACTGAGGATTATAAAAACAAAAACCACAAGTATAATAATCAAGTCTACAAATAGGGAACGTTTATGTGAAAAATTATAACTAACTAACACATTCTTATTGTGTTTAGATTTCCACTATGAGTCTTGAATGATAACTCTTATCATAAGGTTATAGGTAAATTATAAATTTTCTTTTCAAACATGGAAGATATAAAATATTGATAAAATCTATAATGAAATAAAGAATTTGATAAATTTAATGTGATGATTAATGTACATTACACCACATCATTGGGAAGTTAAACCTAACTTGTGTAAGACCCTAAGGTTTTGAAAATAAATATGGAATGGAATTTTATAATATATCCATTAAACACAACTTTGCCTCTTCAATGTTTTGAATTTCATAAAATGGTCATCTAGAGTTATATTCAGTAAGTCATTTAGAGTCTGATAGAACAAACATGATTTTTAGTGAATAGTAACATACCATTAGGAATAGTAATATGAATAGTAATATCACCCTTATGAATAGTAAATAATAATATTATTTTATTTTCTTAAGGTAATATGATAATGTGATCTTAATTAATTTTTCAATGTCACATAAAACAAATTGCAGTTCAAGATTGTTATTTTTTGAATTAACTATGAACTTATTTAAAAATTAAATTAATATTATTTAGAAAATTATTTTTGAAAAATGTATTTCACTTTTGAATTCTACACATCGAAAAATGGTAAGGGTGAATTTTTGTGATTTTTCTGAAATTCTAGAATTTTTGATGAATAGTGAAATATGATAAAATACAGTATATACAAATTATCAGTTAAATAAACTATTCATGATATCACAAGTAATTCAAGGCCACATGGTTCGAACTCACATGCACTTATTAATATTAGGGGTCACATGAAACAACAGTATTGGTTGTTTTAAGGGAAATAATAAAATAATGAATTAAATATTCAAAATTCACTCCTCTCCTCCACCATAAAAACCCCTCACCACTCCCTCTTCTCTTCACTCCTCTAAGCCTTGAATCTCCTCAAATTTCTGACCAATTAATCTTCCCTAGTCTATCCCCACGTCCAAGAAGCTTCTGGTCTTCCCAAAAGACCAAAACCCCTTCCCTTAAGGAGATTATCAAGGAGGTTATTTCAAGAGGTAAAGCACCCTTCTTTTTCATTTGGTTTCATTTCAATTTATCTTATTTGGATATAATCTCCTCACCTCCTATTTAAAAATGATCATTATAACTCCAGTAACATATATATACTGGATTTATTTCATATTAATTGAATAACCATCATAAATATTCTTACTCCCTCCCTTTTATTTTGTAAATGAAATCGACGTCCATGAGGTTCTGATTTATAACCTTCATGGACGATGAAGTTTCGTTCATCAATTTCTTCTTCATTATTGGTCATGAAAAAATATTAATGGTTTAACAAGAATATAATATATGTGTTATAACCTAATTAATATTCAGGAACCAGAATATGTACATATAATTAAGTTATATGACAAAACTAGTTCATAATATTCGAAATACCGCCGAATAATCGAAGTGGTGGTCATCTAATGATTCATCCTCATTCCATGTAACAAAATTATAGAAATGAACATTATAAATTATTTATGTTCATTAATAATATATAATTCCAATCCTGTAGATTTATAACCATTCCACACAAACTTCATAACATAAAAACAAGTGAACCGAATTTGAAAATAAAGGAAACGAACACTCCAGAACGACAAAATTCAATACAATAACTTGTCAGTAAAGACATAAATGAACTAAACAGAATTATGGTAAAATAAATAAATGTATAATAGGTTATGAAATAAGTTACTAACAAGTATAATTTCATATTCCAGGAGATTAATTACAAGAGCGTAACACATTTGGAGTTAAGGTAAGGGTTTTCCACCTGAACTTCCATTTTCATTCGGGTTACTTTTATTGTCTAATTACCTCAATGATATTCGTATGTATTGTTATGTAATCATCATATATTATTTTTTAGTATCCTATGTATGTTTAAAAACCATAACCATTCCTTATTTTGTGGATAGTTACATGTTTTAAAAGGAACCTTCAAAACTGTTTCCAAAAATACGAGTCCGATACAGGGGAATTTCTCAAATTCATATCTATTTTCAAGGGCAATATATAATCTATTTTTAGAAACCATTATTCTTCTAAAAAAAGTAGTTTTATAATGAAAATACTATCTTACTTAACTTCTTGTTTTATACAAAATAACACTCCTTTTAAAAATAAAAGTGTATTTATCTCACAAATTGCTTAATGATTTTATAAGTGTGTTTTCGTCTAATTCAACACTCTTGTTGATTCCAAGGTATTATTGTGTTTAATCATTTATGAAGTCATCTACCATATTTTATTTAATGGTTTATTACTAAATCTATTGTTGATTATCTATCCTAAAACCATTCACCATATTATTTCGAATGGTTAGTGTTTTATGTTTAATGATTGGGGAAAGTTAGTTACATTTCATATGATAGTTTCAATATGAATGTATATGTTGTTTATGTTGATAACTGCACATATGGGGATTGAATTTGACTTATTATGTGATGGGTGGGGCCCTCTATATCCCCACAATTAATCGGTAGGTCTCATGAGAAAAATAGATGTGGAATTGGCCAAGGCCTTTCCCAATGTGACATGGATTTTGGCCGAGGCCTTAATCATTAAACGTCTTGGCCGAGGCCATGAGAAAATGTTTATGAATGTCCGGAATATGAAATTCCCTCATTATGAAGCTATTAATTGAAAGTTCATGTGGTTATTGGACTATTATTATACCCATGATTATGTTTTATTATGACATTATTTACTCAGCTCATTTTCCTGCCATAATTTGTTCATGTTTATTGTTAAAGGCATGTGTTTTCAATTATTCACCATGTCTAATGTTTATATTATCTTCCACTGTACTTCTTACTCTTACTGAGCATTTGAGATCACCCCTTTCTTATGTTTCATTTTCTCAGGATATGAAGTAGTAATTTATGAATGACTTGCAAGCATAATCTAGGAGACGTGATGTTTCTAGTGGAATAAAATAATGTTTTTGATTCCCTTCATGTTGTAATGATAGAATTATGTATGTGAATTGTTTCCAATATTACTAAAATACTCGGTCTTTTGAAATTCGTATTCCTTGTATGTATGCCAACGTAATCAAATAAGGCACCAGCTCCGGGCAACTCAGGTCAGGTCCTTACAGTTGATATCAGAGGAAGTTTAGTAGAATTATTAGAAACTAGATTTAGAAAAGGTAGAATTAGGGAAGAATCCCTAAGATAGTCTTTGAGGATAAACGTACAAGAATGTCCTGGTATTTTGCTAAGAAATAGATTATGTGAATCATTCAAGCAATACATCCCTGTCTGGATACGAGCAGGTAGAGCAGAATTGTCACAACCTGATTCTTATCTAGATCCACCCCCAGTAGCTCAACTAAATTAAATTATTGGGGAGGAAGACAATGAAATAACTGTGGGTGAGGAATGAAATGTTCAAATAGAGGATGTACCTATTGTGAGAGAAAATGTTGATGTGTTTCCCGAAGATTTACCTGGACATCCTCCAGAACGAGAAATTGAGTTTTCCATTGATTTGATTCCTGGTTCAAAGCCCATATCGAAGAACCCTTATAGAATTGACCATGTTTAATTAGTGGAACTAAAGAAACAACTAGTGTAATTGAGTAATAAGGGATTTATTCTCCCTAGTGTTTCTCCATGGGGAGCCTCTATCCTTTTTGTTAAGAATAAAGATGTATCTATGGGGTTATCTATCGACTACAGGGAGATAAATTCTATAACAATAAATAACAAGTATCCCCTACCCCACATTGATGATTTATTTGACCAACTACATGGAGCTCAATAATTTTGGAAGATTTATCTTCAATCTGGTTATCATCAGTTGCTTGTGAGGAAATAAGATATTCTAAAAATTGCATTTCGAACCAGGTACGGGCATTACAAGTTTACAGTGATGCATTTTGGATTGACTAATGCACTCTTTGTCTTCAGGGATCTAATGAATAGAATTTTAAAAGAATATCTCGATGATTTTGTAGTGGTATTTATTGATGATATCTTGGTATACTCAAAAAGATATGAAGATCATGAAAATCACTTGCACATTATCCTAAAGAGTCTTAGAAGACATGAATTATATGGGATGTTTAGCAAGTCTGAATTCAGGATTTAGTAGATTTATTTTCTTGGCCATATTATTTATAAGGTTGGAATCATAGTTGATCCTGCAAAGACAAAGGCAATCCAAGATTGGCCCACGCCAGTAAACATAACTGAGGTACGCAAATTTGTTGGCTTAGTGGGTTATTATCGGCATTTCGTACAAAATTTTTCCCGACTGGCTAACCCGCTAATAAAGCTCACACGTAAAGGGGTTAAATTTGTTTGGACAAAAGATTGTGAAGAATTTTGTGAAAAAATGAAGAGAATATTAGTAAATTCTCCTATATTGACTCTACCATCGGGGAATGATGAGTTTGTTATTTATAGTGATGCTTCAATGAAAGGACTTGTGTAACACCAAGAGATTTAATGAGAAGTATTCTTTTTATTTTATTTGATGTCTTGTTTTTTATGCTACACCAAGATTATCTTTGGATTTACACAACACCATATTTTCTTGCAGTATACAGAACACTATTCCCAGATCGTGTTACACAAAATTTCAAGTTCGTTTGATAGAAGTTATTCTACGCAACATTGACATTATATATATATATATATAAACAAAATGTATAAATGAAATATGGTTGGATTCTATTATACACAACAACAAAAGAATATTTCACTACACGCAACCCGGACATGGCTTACTTTACACACAATCGCGACCTTCCACGATAGCGTGTGTTGTACGTAATACCGAGTTTCACTAAAAAACGATATGTTGTTAAAATATTATATAAACTAGCCGTTATGAATATTAATACCCACTTTTTGAAATTTTATAAATTTTATCTTTCAAAATGGACTTCATTTTTGGATTTTGGATATCAAAATTAGCCTAGGATGAATTTTTGGTATTTTTCTGAAAACTTTCAATTATTGATGAATAGTGAAAACACTATGTTACTATTTAAAAACCAAATTTTTATTTAAATAATTATTTATTTTATTTAAATTTATTTTATGTAAAAATTGATACATAATACCTATATAAGTTCAATTTAATTCATTGGAGTAATTTTATAATAATTTTAGATATATAAATTTTTTGAACTTTTCACTGTCTTTTACCCACCTCCTAGGAGAATTTGAAAATTTACATAAAACTTAATTTTACCGCTTCAATGAGTGGAATATCGAAAATCCGAGAGACAAATTTAATAACAAGGAGTAAAATGTGGTTCAATAAGATAAAAATAATTTTTGGTGAATAGTAACTTTTTACTTTTATTTACCACGGTTAAAAGTAAATAGTGTAATTAAGGGTAAAAATTATATTATTATTACCCTAACACATTCCCTAGTTCTATTGCATAAGTTTAATTCGACCAAAAACAACCTTAGGATTAAACTATAATCCTTTAGGTCCACTTGGACTAGATTAGGATATTTATTATTATTTTATTTAAAGAAGAGTTAAAAGAGTTAAAATCAATGTTTAATAACTAAACGATTTTTAATATAGGGTTATACATAAGATAAATTCGACTATAAATATTAATTAGAAATCTAAAAGGATTTCCTACATAGTGGTATTTTATTTATAACTTTTAGACATTAAATAATTTAATTTATTTATGAGACAATGATGATTCAGTAATTACCTTATTAATGAAATATTAACATAATTGATATTATAAACACCCAAATAAATGTAATTTGATACTTTTTATGAATTAAACTAATTTTATAGGTTAATATGACATGTTAGTATTGATTTAATTAACTTTTTTATAACTAATCATGCTGTTATGATTATTACAAAAATCAATTACCAAATAGTGTCAAAATTGACATAAAATAGTTTTTAAAACAAATATTATATTATTAATTGTTATTAAATTCTTAAAAATATAAGGTTTGAAAAAATTATTTAGATAAGGTTATATATATTAATAATGAACCACTTTGGGTTCTTTTGTCTTGTTATAGTAATTTTATTAACCTTATAGTGTAAGAAAACAAGAAGACATGGTAAAAGTAAAATTATTTCACTTAGAGTTAAATATAAATGATAAGGTTAAAATAGTAACCTAAACTTATCTAAAACCTATTTTTTGAGAGTATTTAGGCCCATACCCACTTTATATTCTAAATAAATCAATTTTGAGCTATTATAAACCGAATATGACTTTATAATAATATAATATTTTATGTTTTTCCTAAGGTTCCTCTCTCCTCCCTTATAAAAGGGAACCTCCTCCCTCTTCTATTTACACAATTCTGAGCCTTCAAGCTCATAAAACCCCTGCCCATTTCCCTTATCAACTTCCCTATAAACATTATAGAGGTTTGGGTCTCATCAAAAGACCAACTGTAGCACCTTAAGAGGAATCTTAAAAGAGGTGCGTCGAAGAAGGGGTAATCTCTTCTACCGATTCTTTCAAGTTTCTTTCTTCTTCAACTTCTTCTTATTTAGTTGTTTCATTTTAAAGTAATAAAATAAGTATCAATAATATACTTATATGTTATTATAAATATGAAACAACCCCATTTCACCTTCTATCCATTATAAAGAAAATGAAATCACCGCGCGTGCGTACGTACGGAATATCGTCTCCACGCCGTGGTGTAATATGTTTTTCCACCACCACCGTAGTTGGATGGGTATAATGGTGTAAAGAATAACTATTTATAGTTATTATAACATCATACTAATTTTGAGATATTATATCATCCACTCCAATTCAATTCAATAATTATGGGAATGATATCATCGCTCGTGCGTACGTACGGATTACCGTCTCCACGACGCGATGAGAATCCTTCTCCATGTTAACCACTCAAGAATTATTATAAAGTATATATAATGAATAATAATGAAATATATGACATGATAAATCTACTGGATTTATGTATATATATATATATCATCTACTTACTTCTATTCAAGTCAATAAGGAAAAGAAAACAGCGTCCATGCGTACGTACGACCTATTGTCTCCATAAACGGTGTATTTCATTTAATTTATCTATCTATTATATATATATATACTAAATATATATTATATATATATCATGATTTAAATTATGGAAGTAAGTAAATCATTATATAATTAATAATAATATCAAGAAGAACATGTCCAAACACGTACTATAAATAAAATGATTTTACCCAAAACGATGCCTTAATCTGGAATTTAGAAAAGAACGGGTAATATAAAGTCATAAGTGAACCATATATGATATCATAACAATGAATATAATTCTGTAATAAGTAAATGACATTATTTAAATCATTATACAGGATGTTTGGATACATATGAAGCATATCAGACATAAGGTAAGGGATAATTATTCCAATCTCGTTCTTATCCGAGATTATTTATTCGTAAGTATTTACTGTGGTTATTGTTATCATCCATGTCCAAGTTTTCTAAAAGTGTTATTATGTATTTTTAAAGTACTTTTTACCCAATTTTTACTTTTACCTCATGTTATGGAAGGAATAATTCTTTTGTTTACAATACAAGGAACTTTTTGACTTTTCTGTTAAAAGTTCGAGGAGAATGTTTTTCTTATCTTATATGGCATGAACAGATTTTTACGGTTTCATAAAGCCTTATTTTCATGAAGCTTAATCTAAATGATTTCATAAATATTTTCAATAAAATCCCTTTTCTTTTAAAATTTCATGGCATTTTGTGAAATGAAAATGATTTTGAATACTAAAGGATATTTTCCTCAAGAATTCATTTCAGGTGTTTTATCAAAACAATTTTCTATCTAAGATGGAATTATTTCATATGTGTATGTTTCAAGTATAATGACTCTATGATTTACATGGTTTCAATTTTCTTATGATGAAATGATATCCATTTGTTTTATATGGATTATGTTATGATGGGATGATGTTTATGAAACCCATTTTATTCTTTGGGTTATGATGATTGATTTATGTTTTTGTTGTGGCACAAGTAAAAATGATTTCATTATGAGATGAGTGGGACCTATATCTCCCTCCAATGCAGTGGGTAAATATTTATATATCATGAGATAGACATGGATGGAATGGAACGTTAATCTGGTTCAGCGATAGAGTACTGGAACGAGGAGTGAACTCGATTCAGTAAGGGACTTTGGCACCAAAATGGTTTAGCATAAATGCCTTGGCTACTATGGAAATCATATCATGTGCTTAATGGTTTGACACAATTACATGTTTTATTCCCATTCTATTTTATCATGATTGATATTTTTTTATGATATATTCCTTACGTACTTCCATGATTTATGTCTTTGCTCAAGGTTTTGATGTTTATATTTTATCTTCATGTTTTCTTTGCATTCAAATGTTTATGGATTGTTTGATGTTCTCTATGTTTACCATTACTGACCATTTGAGCTCACGCTTTTTATGTTTTATTTTCCCCAGGATATAAAGAATGATTTTATGTAAGAAAACAAAAGGGAAAGATATTTATGGGAGATTTTGAAGATCTTTCACCACAATTATTATATTGTGTTCCGAGTTTCCAAAGACACTAAACTATTACAGTATTTTGGTGTCTATTTTTGTTATTTATTAATTATTATGCAAAAGTAATGTATATTCCATGTACATCAAGCTATGGGCCTCTACATTTGGTATCAGAGGAAAGGTTTAGTCACCCTTTGGAAACTAGGATGCGAAAACTTTAGTGAAATCCCTAGAGATATTTCTAAGGTATGTCTAGGGATGTCTCTAAGGTTAATTATAAGTAGAGGTTATAGTCCTAGAATTAAGGTAATGTTATAATAATTAAACCTAAGATGTTAGATATTGAAGGTATTCCCCCTTGATTATGATTTTTTCCTCTCACACTATTCTTTTTGGGTTTTAGAAAATGGCTGGAAATAGGAAGATTCGCGATAATGGAGGATATGATGGACAATGGAATGATATTCTTCATGTGAAACCAAATGAAATTGGATCTGGAAGACCACATATTGTTATTATGTCTAATCAGAAATCTCATAATATGATCAATAATCTCAACTTTGGTAAGTTTCCCGACTCAGCTAATAAGAGAAAGATGTAGTTTCATGATGATCATAGAGAAAAGAAAGTTCAATTTCCCTCATGTAAATCATGTGGGAAGAGGCATCTGGGAGAATGTTTCAAAGGAACCGGAATATTATTTTGGTGTGGAAAAGAAGGACACAAAGCCAGTAATTTTAAAGGAAAAGGTCCAGTTAACACCTTAGACAAGTATAATGGTATTTCTAAGACATCATCAACGGTTAAATGTTTTAAATGTGTAATGTACGAGCATTATGAAAATAAATTCCCTTAGGGAAAATCTCATGAAGAGAATTAGCATGGTCATATGGGTAGTATTTATGTGGATGATGATGAAGATACTAAAAATGATATATGAGATGATAGAAATGATGAAGCTCAGTCAGTGGTTTAAGAAGGTAGTGGAATGATTGTATGTTTATCTAGAATAATGTATGGTACTCTAGAATAAAGAAAAATCTAAGGATTGTTACACTGTTTCCTTTCCTTGTGTTTTTGAAAGTAAATGATGAATGGTACCGGTAACCATGAAAGGTTATTCAAATATTTTTGGAAGTTAGATGATATGTTCATAATGAAAATATAAGGAGATAATGAGATGTTTGATTATATTAATGAGTTCATGACTGGTATAAGGACAAAGTGATATCATGGTTTGAGTATATAAAAATTTTGGGATTTTGGAATGTGGAAAGTGTTAACTTTTGATTGAACTCATGTTTTCACTAAGGTTCTATGGTAATTAATGTTTCAAAAGAATACAAGATTAAGGTATTCACATGTTTGGAATGTGACCAACAAGATATATCTTATGATATATGGGGGATAAATGATGGTATTCACGTGCTTATAATATGACCTTTCAAGTAATCATTTTCCTTATACTATGAGATTGGACATATGTATTTTGGATAAGCCTAAATATTGGAATGGATTATGTAGGACATCGAATAGTATTGTTTAAGGATAGAACTTTTTTTCGATATTATTTCTGGAATGTTATAATAGTGTAGTTTTAGAAAAAGGGACAACTTGCAGGATGGGAGACAACCTGTCACGTCGGACAAGGTTGTGGGAATCGAACCCACAACTGAAGTACGACAGGCCTTTATTTCCTACCTCTGGCCTACAGGAATTCCCTGGTTAGTATAAACTAGTTTTATTTTATTATGCGGTATGATAGAGGAAGTATAGGTACATTTTTGGAACCATATATGATTAATCTCACCATAGATGGACTTATGTATATAACTTTTGCTAACCTTATGTTTGAGACAGATGGAATGCCCTATAATTCTATTGCTTGATCTACTAACACTTTGTAAAAGACAAATTCAACTTCATATCTTTAAGATTTGAAGAGGAAATTGTTCAAGGCACGAGGAATGGTAAGATTGAAGCAAAATCAAGTAAGTATTTCTTTTAATTAAGAAATTATTCATTATTTGGGAAATGATCTTGAAAAACAAAAATGTTTTCCTAGTGCCCCCATATATGATGAATCAGATGGTACCTTAGATCATAACAAATTGATGGCTTTGTGATTGTTGGATTTTTCATAGCAATGTCCTCTACCACTCTTCATTAGAATTTGATGGTTATATTTTTCATCCATATCCATATTTTCACCTATTTCCCCCTATGTGGAAACCCACTGATGAGTTAATTTGGGTTACCGTTATGTTTCATACCTTAGTTTTTAAAATTAAGTTTTAGTATTCCTTTTTACGATGAGGGTTTCTTTGAAAGAAACTGATAAGTAGTAAACCTTTTATAACCCTGACGAATTTCAAGGGTGAAATTCATTTTAAGGGGGGTAGAATGTAACACCCCGAGATTTTATGAGAAGTATTCTTTTTAATTTATTTGATGTCTTGTGTTGTATGCTACACCAATATTATCTTGAACTTTACGCAACATCGTATTTTCTTGAAGTATACAGAACACTATTCTTGGATCATGTTACACAAAATTTCAAGTTCATTTGATAGAAGTTATTCTACGCAACATTGAGTGTATATATATATATATATTCAATGTATAAGTGAAATATGGTTGGATTCTATTATACACAACAACAAAGGAATATTTCACTACACGCAACCTAGGTTTGGCTTGCTTTATACGCAATCACAACCTTCCACGATAGTGTGTGTTGTACGTCACACCAAGTCTCACTAAACGGCGATATGTTATTAAAATATTATATAAACTAGCCGTTATGAATATTAATACCCTCTTTTTGAAATTTTATAAATTTTATCTTTCAAAATGGACTTCATTTTTGGATTTGGAATATAAAAATTAGCCTAGGGTAAATTTTTGGTATTTTCCTGAAAACTTTCAATTTTTGATGAATAGTGAAAACACTGGGTTACTATTTAAAAACCGACTTTTTATTTAAATAATTATTTATTTTATTTAAATTTATTTTATGTCAAAATTGATACATAATACCTATATAAGTTCAATGTAATCCATTGGAGTCATTTTATAATAATTTTAGACATATAAACATTTTATTGAACTTTTCACCGTCTTTTACTCACCTCCTAGGAGAATTTGAAAATTTATATAAAACTTAATTTTACCGCTTAGTGAGTGGAATTTCAAAAATCCAAGAGACACGGTTAATAAGAAGGAATAAAACTTGGTTCAATAATATAAGAATAATTTTTGGTGAATAGTAACTTTTTACTTTTATTTACCACGGTTAAAAGTAAATAGGGTAATTAAGGGTAAAAATGATATTATTATTACCCTAAATCATATCCTAATTCTATTGGATAAGTTTAATTCGACCAAAAACAACCTTAGGATTAAAATATTACCCTTTAGGTCCACTTGGATTATATTAGGACATTTATTATTATTTTATTTAAAGAAGAGTTAAAAGAGTTAAAATCATTGTTTAATTACTAAAATTTTTGTTAATATAGGGTTATACATAAGATAAACTCAACTATAAATATTCATTAGAAAGATAAAATGATTTCCTACATAATGGTATTTTATTTATAATTTTTAGAAATTATATAATTTAATTTATTTATGACACAATGATGATACAGTAATTACCTTATTAATGAAATATTAACATAATTGATATTATAATTACCCAAATAAATGTAATTTGAGACTTTTTATGAATTAAAATAATTATATAGGTTACTATGACATGTTAGTGTTGATTTAATTAACTTTTTATGAACTAATCATGCTCTTAAAAGTTTTACAAAAATCAATTACCAAATAGTGTCAAAATTGACATAAAATAGTTTTTAAAACAAATATTATATTATTAATTTTTATTCAATTCTGAAAAATAAATGGTTTTGAAAAATTACTTAGTTAAGGTTATATATATTAATAATGAACCAATTGGGGTTCGTTTGGCTTGTTATAGTAAGTTTATTAACCTTATAGTGTAAGAAAACAAGAAGACACGGTAAAAGTTAAATTATTTAACTTAGAGTTAAATCTAAATGATAAGGTTAAAATAGTAACCTAAACTTGTCTAAAACCTATTGGTTGAGAGGATTTCGAACCATCCCCACTTTATCATCGAAATAAATCAATTTGGAGCTATTATAAACCGAATATCACTTTATAATAAAATTGTAACACCCCGAGCTTCCACGATACGCTTCTCATTCAATAATGCAATAGCTTGCATTGTACGCAAGTTCGAGTTCTAACACACCGC
The DNA here is from genome assembly GCA_963277665.1 of Viscum album. Taxonomy (NCBI): domain Eukaryota; kingdom Viridiplantae; phylum Streptophyta; class Magnoliopsida; order Santalales; family Viscaceae; genus Viscum; species Viscum album. Next base: position 1,832,524,866 of record OY728165.1, read on the forward strand.
AACTAATCAAAATAGCCGTTATGAATAGTAATAACCACTTTTTAAAATTATAGAAATTTTATATTTCAAAATGGACTTCATTTTTGTATTCGTAATATCGAAATTAGCCTATGTTGAATTTTTGGTATTTTTCTGAGAACTTCTAATTTTTTATGAATAGTGAAAAATACATAAAAACAACTTTTTTAATCAAAATAATTTATACAGATAAATTATACTATTTAGTGGTTTTAAGGTATAATTAGAAAATATTTTTACCATTTTATCCAATGGTGGTCATTAGAATTAATTTAACATTGAAATTGGACATAAACAATTGCCAAACTTTTGATATAAATTGTTTCTTAAAAACACGCTATTTGTTGTAACAGCGGGAATTAATTATGAAATTAATTAATACAACTTATATGTTTGGAATTTTGTAAAATAGACATCATTTTTGAATTCGGAATATCAATTATAGCTTAGGGTGAAATTTTGGCCTTATTCTGAAAAACTTCAATTTTTGATGAATAGTGAAACCACTAAGTGGTAGTTAAATAACTGATTTTTCGTTTAAATGAAATATTACAACTTCTGTGATTTGATTTTCAAAAATCCGACATACATGGTTGTCATTAAGAAGTAAAATGTGGTTCAATGAGATCAAAATAATTTTTTGGTGAATAGTAACTTTTAAGTTCTTAATCGCGATTAGTGGTAATTAGTGTAGTTTAAGGTATAAATAATACATTAATAATATGAAATGACCTAGACACATGTCCCAACCTCATTGGTTGAGTCATGGCCGACCAAGACAAGCCATGGCCTAACTTGGGGACCCCATGGATCCACTTTTGTTGGGAAATAACATAAATTACTTTTTATTTAATGTTAAAGTGAAAATGACACTAACATAAATTGTTCTACTAAAACAATTTTTAATTGGGGTTATACAAGTCCAAATTTTGATTATAAATAGTCATTGGAAAGCTAAAAAGATTTCCTACATCATAGTATTTGTTTTATAATTTTTAGACATTAAATAAATTAAATTATTTATGACATCATTATGATGCAGCGATGACCTCATTATTTGACGATTTAAATAAAATGAGAAGATAATGCAAAATCCAAGGATTACACTTGTCCAAAGCCTATTGGATGAGGAGATTTCGAAACCTTATCACCTTAGCCTCGAATTATATAAGTGTGGGACCTTTAGAATCCGAAAAGCATTGTATAATTGAATAACATTTCATTACTTTCCAAAAGTGCCCCTCCTCTCCACTTATAAAAGGCCCCCACCTCTTCCACCTTATTCACACCATCAAGCCATTTGGCTCGGCCAACCTCTGCCCAAATACTCTCCCAACATTCCTCCCTTACTCCTAGAAACCTCACTTTGGGCAGAACTCTTCCCAAGGAAGCCTTTAGCTCAAATCAAAAAGAGTTACCCGATTTTGAGGTAATGTCTTTTATAATGTTGTTTTGTTTTATTTTTCTTCTCCAACCCCCTAAACCCTTTTTATTTACTTCTTTTGTAACAACACCAGTATCTTAAATATACTAGGATTTTGTTATAAGATTTATTTGAGCTACACTTCCACACAACTACATCAAATGGTTAAAGAACATAAGGCTTCCGTGGATGGCGAAATTCTGCCTCCCGAAACGATGATTGTTCAACACTCATTTAACACCTTCAAAGGTGGCCATTATGATGTCACTATATTTATATATTATATATAATGTGTTTATGTTTTACTTATGCTTCTGTATTTCTCATTTATGGCTTACTTTATGATTTCCATTATGGGTAAAACGCGATAATTTCATTTTAGGAAGTGCGGACTACCGCCCCCTCAAAGTGATTTGAATCATTAATGCCATATATGGGATGTATAAAGGATGGAGTAAATGGTATTATACACTATATTATACTGGAATTATATTATACATTTATATCATTATGATTTAGTTCCATTAAATATGAAATTGAAATGAAAGTAGCGTTCATGCGTACGTACGGCTTACCGTCTCCATGAACGGTGCATTTCATTTCTTACCTCTAAATGTTACGTAATATTATAAATGTATGTATATACTGGATATATAAGATATATATGACATCTAAATCATTAATATAATTCTGGATATAATGGATATTTCACCACATGAACAACTTGTAATTATAAGAAGCTTATTGTTGACTCAAGTACCAAAGATCGACAAAACGACCGTTATTAACTTAAATAATTACATAATGATCATATCATTGTAATAAGTGATATAATAAGGATAATGAAATTGAGAATGGTTCTTAATAAGGTATATATTAACTCTAGTTTATTATTCAGGAGGTTAAAGAACGGTTGAGTCAAGTCGGACACAAGGTAAGGGAACTTCTTAACCCAACTTCCATTCTTTGGGTTAATCTCCTACTTTCAAATTATGACATGATATTATTATGTCTTATTTTGTATTTTTACTTTCTTTATGTGTACCTATAGTGAATACACATAATATATCTATTTTATTTTAAAAATGATCTTTTTAAGGACTTCGTCTCAATCTCCTTTCATTGAGGCATATTTGGTTTTATACACAACTTTCTTTTATACGGTGTATAAACCCCTTTGACTTTTAAGTTTATTCAAAAGGAATCTTTTTATACGAAGCATTTTACTAAACGACAAAAAGGGAATGTTTTTCTTTCCGTACTTATGCGGCGACAACGACTTCTCCGCCGCCGTGAACATTATTTGAGTTTCGGCTTCCTTTACAAGCCATACCTTTTTTAAAAAAGAAAAATAAATACAATGTTTTAACATTCTTTTATTTTGGTATTGAAAATGGTTTTGAAAGAATTTTTATTATATCAATGTGTTGTATTGATATCTTGTGATTGAAATATGGAAATGTTATGTTTCCTTTATGCATGTTTTATGTGATACGATTATGTTATGGTTTATGATATGTTTAAACCTATTCATATGAGGAATGCATTGGACTTAATAAGTGACGGGTGGAGCCCGCTATAGCTCCTCGATGCATCGGCAGGTCTCATGAGACAAACTAGTGTCTTGGCACAAGGCCTTGACAAAATCTTATTTGTAGTCTTGGCACGAGGCCTTGGCTATGTGGTTATGATAGTCTGGCATTATGCATTCCATCATTATGAAAGTGGTTATTGATATTGCATGTGATTATTCGACCAGTAGAATATCCATGTGAAGAAGTATATGGCATTATCTCATTCTACTTTTGCCATATTATGTTGATGTTCAAGTTTAAAAGGCTTTTGTTTTAGTTATACATTGCCTTAAATGTTTATGTTTATTTATGAAAGCTTCCGCATCATTGTTATCCTTACTGAGCATCTGAGCTCACCCCTTTCAATGTTTTAATATTTTCCAGGATGTGAAGAAGTATTTTATGAATGACCTGCAGGGATTGTCAGAAGGAGATATGAGTGTGGACTATGGAGACTTTGTTATTGTAGTTTTTCACTTTATGATGTAATGTAACGTTTACGAATGTATCTAGTGTTTCCAAGGCTACTAAACTAATCGGTCTTTCGAGACTTGATCTTTTGTGATCATGCCAATGTTACGAAGTAATGCACCGACTCTGGGTAGCTGGGGTCAGGGCGTTACAGTTGGTATCAGAGGCAGTTTAGTACTAACCTTGGAAGCTAGATTTAGATAAACTCTGATTAGAGCACATAGCCCGAAGATAGACTTTGAGGATTAGTATAGAAGAACTTCCTAGAATATTGGTATTGTAGAGATTTTGTGAGTTTTCCAAGCAATACATTCCTGTCTGGATACGAGCAGGTAGAGGCGGCTCTGGCACAGATGTACCTAGGGGTAAAACCCGAAAACACCGCTTTGAGCTAGACTCGAACGGGAACTGGTGCACGACAACGGGCCTTGCTGCACTCTTGGTTACGACACTCCCGGGGGATATGCTTTGGATAATTCCCATTTTCTTTACAAACCACTATGAAGGGTTACGAGTATATACTTCCTCAAAGAATACATTTTTATAATTATGGATTATATCCATAATTAGTTCAATTTATGTTAAGTATTTTACAAGTATGGAATTATGTATTTTGATTCATAAACTAATCTAGTTTATGCCATTGTTTAGAAATGGCGCCTAGTAGAAGGAATGGAAACTGTATCAATGCACGAACTCCGTGTAGGGATTGCCCTCCTGCTCAAGATAATTATTGTGGACCTGGAGATACAACTGGTGCTGATCAACTTATTACCATACTGGGACAACTCACGCAGGTTATGAATAACAACCTTACTCGTATGGAGCACCCTGATCCGCAACGTGGAGGATCAATGCTAGACCGTTTCATGAGGCAACAACCACCAACATTTAATGGGAGTACAAATCCCTTAGTAGCCGAGCAATGGATAAATTCCCTAGAGAAAATATTTCAGGCTTTGGGGAGTAGTGAAAGGGAAAAAGTTATCATGGCAGTTTACCGCCTCACTGGAGATGCTGATCAATGGTGGTCATTGATTCAAAACACAAAGGAAGATGATGAAGTATCGAATATGGAATGGAGGGAGTTCAAAGAGCTTTTCTTAGAAAAATACTTTCCTCGTGACCATCGAGCAGATATGGAAAGGCAATTTCTGAGTCTGAGGCAGAAAGAGGACGAGAATGTCGCAAAGTATGAGGCTAACTTTACAAGGTTAGCAAGGTATGCTTCAGATTACATACGTAACCCAAGAAGTAAGATTGATCGTTTCTTTGATGGGTTAAAACCATTTCTCCGTCGTGCTTTAGTATCACAATCCTTCTCATCATACGAAGATATAGTCTCATGTGCTATCAAGACAGAAAAGGAATTCTCTAAGTCTTATGACAACAAAGTAAAGCAAGAGAAGAAGAGAACGGTGGAACAAGAGACAGATAAAGGGAAAAAGGGAAAGAAGGATTTTCCATTATGTGATAATTGTGGGAAGAATCACCCTGGTACTTGCCTAAAAGGAATGGGAGTCTGTTATAAATGTGGAGAAAAAGGTCACCAGGCACGTGATTGCAAGGGAAAGAAAGAGGCTGTCAAAGTTGAATGCTACAATTGTAGAGAAATGGGTCATTATGCAAATGAATGTCCTAAGCGTCAAGGAATCTTACCTCAGAAAAGGCCAAGGGATCAAGGACAATCTTATGTTATTACTACAGTTGAAGCAGAATAACTAATGTATTGATGCTTTCGGACTCATGGATTATATTCTGGTTATTAGAATAATGTGATCTATATAAGGATTGTACTGCAGTACTTGTTGGTTTCAGTAAGGTTTTAATATGATTAAGGTAATCATATTTTTAGTATGTGACAATAAGAGAAACTTTTCTTTGTTTGGGGAATCTGATGTTACAATTGATTTTGGAATTAAGAGACCTTTTAGAGAAAGTTTGGACAGAGGTATTTTGGATAACTATAAATGTTGGGATGGATTAAGTTGAACTTTGAATAGTATTGTTTAAGGTTAAAACTTTTCTGAAGATTATTTCTGGAATACTATAATACTATATTTTTAGAAAAAGGACAACCTGCAGGGTGGGGAATAACCCGTCGCGTCGGACACAGCTGCAGGAATCGAACCCACAACCATAGTGCGACAAGCCTTTATTTCCTACCACTAGCCTACAGGAAGTCCCTGGTTATTACAAAATCGTTTTACTAATCTAAATGGTATGTGTTAACATTTGGAACCTTATACAATTAGGATAAATAGAATATTTTTGAGTTCCGTTACCATTTGGAGTAAAAGTTGGGTTTGTGGTAAAAATTTATTAACGAATGAAAGTATACATAACAAGTATGTATATTCCCCTACGTTCTTAGTAAATCTCATAAATAAATTCCTCAACATTATAAAAGGTAACTTAAAACAAAAATGTTGTCGGTTAACTTTTCCAACTGGGGATTCAATGACCGTTTAACCAATCACAAGTTTGTGATTTTCTTGTGGATAAACATTCTCCTAATCCTGTTTTCTATAACTCTCCATCAGACCTTGATGGTTTGTTTCTCCTCCATATCCATATTTTCATAGAATCCTAGAATGGGCTATATCGGGTGACCTTTGTACTTATCCTGCTTTCTTTTAATGTTATATATTTATTAACCTTATTTCCGATGTGGGTTTTCCACAAAGGTATTTTCTATTTTCAGCCTTTTATTATCAAAGAAAAATTTCAAATTGCGAGGACGCAATTTATTGAAGGAGGGGAGAATGTAACACCCCGAGCTTCCACGATACGCTTCTCATTCAATAATGCAATAGCTTGCATTGTACGCAAGTTCGAGTTCTAACACACCGCAACTAATCAAAATAGCCGTTATGAATAGTAATAACCACTTTTTAAAATTATAGAAATTTTATATTTCAAAATGGACTTCATTTTTGTATTCGTAATATCGAAATTAGCCTATGTTGAATTTTTGGTATTTTTCTGAGAACTTCTAATTTTTTATGAATAGTGAAAAATACATAAAAACAACTTTTTTAATCAAAATAATTTATACAGATAAATTATACTATTTAGTGGTTTTAAGGTATAATTAGAAAATATTTTTACCATTTTATCCAATGGTGGTCATTAGAATTAATTTAACATTGAAATTGGACATAAACAATTGCCAAACTTTTGATATAAATTGTTTCTTAAAAACACGCTATTTGTTGTAACAGCGGGAATTAATTATGAAATTAATTAATACAACTTATATGTTTGGAATTTTGTAAAATAGACATCATTTTTGAATTCGGAATATCAATTATAGCTTAGGGTGAAATTTTGGCCTTATTCTGAAAAACTTCAATTTTTGATGAATAGTGAAACCACTAAGTGGTAGTTAAATAACTGATTTTTCGTTTAAATGAAATATTACAACTTCTGTGATTTGATTTTCAAAAATCCGACATACATGGTTGTCATTAAGAAGTAAAATGTGGTTCAATGAGATCAAAATAATTTTTTGGTGAATAGTAACTTTTAAGTTCTTAATCGCGATTAGTGGTAATTAGTGTAGTTTAAGGTATAAATAATACATTAATAATATGAAATGACCTAGACACATGTCCCAACCTCATTGGTTGAGTCATGGCCGACCAAGACAAGCCATGGCCTAACTTGGGGACCCCATGGATCCACTTTTGTTGGGAAATAACATAAATTACTTTTTATTTAATGTTAAAGTGAAAATGACACTAACATAAATTGTTCTACTAAAACAATTTTTAATTGGGGTTATACAAGTCCAAATTTTGATTATAAATAGTCATTGGAAAGCTAAAAAGATTTCCTACATCATAGTATTTGTTTTATAATTTTTAGACATTAAATAAATTAAATTATTTATGACATCATTATGATGCAGCGATGACCTCATTATTTGACGATTTAAATAAAATGAGAAGATAATGCAAAATCCAAGGATTACACTTGTCCAAAGCCTATTGGATGAGGAGATTTCGAAACCTTATCACCTTAGCCTCGAATTATATAAGTGTGGGACCTTTAGAATCCGAAAAGCATTGTATAATTGAATAACATTTCATTACTTTCCAAAAGTGCCCCTCCTCTCCACTTATAAAAGGCCCCCACCTCTTCCACCTTATTCACACCATCAAGCCATTTGGCTCGGCCAACCTCTGCCCAAATACTCTCCCAACATTCCTCCCTTACTCCTAGAAACCTCACTTTGGGCAGAACTCTTCCCAAGGAAGCCTTTAGCTCAAATCAAAAAGAGTTACCCGATTTTGAGGTAATGTCTTTTATAATGTTGTTTTGTTTTATTTTTCTTCTCCAACCCCCTAAACCCTTTTTATTTACTTCTTTTGTAACAACACCAGTATCTTAAATATACTAGGATTTTGTTATAAGATTTATTTGAGCTACACTTCCACACAACTACATCAAATGGTTAAAGAACATAAGGTTTCCGTGGATGGCGAAATTCTGCCTCCCGAAACGATGATTGTTCAACACTCATTTAACACCTTCAAAGGTGGCCATTATGATGTCACTATATTTATATATTATATATAATGTGTTTATGTTTTACTTATGCTTCTGTATTTCTCATTTATGGCTTACTTTATGATTTCCATTATGGGTAAAACGCGATAATTTCATTTTAGGAAGTGCGGACTACCGCCCCCTCAAAGTGATTTGAATCGTTAATGCCATATATGGGATGTATAAAGGATGGAGTAAATGGTATTATACACTATATTATACTGGAATTATATTATACATTTATATCATTATGATTTAGTTCCATTAAATATGAAATTGAAATGAAAGTAGCGTTCATGCGTACGTACGGCTTACCGTCTCCATGAACGGTGCATTTCATTTCTTACCTCTAAATGTTACGTAATATTATAAATGTATGTATATACTGGATATATAAGATATATATGACATCTAAATCATTAATATAATTCTGGATATAATGGATATTTCACCACATGAACAACTTGTAATTATAAGAAGCTTATTGTTGACTCAAGTACCAAAGATCGACAAAACGACCGTTATTAACTTAAATAATTACATAATGATCATATCATTGTAATAAGTGATATAATAAGGATAATGAAATTGAGAATGGTTCTTAATAAGGTATATATTAACTCTAGTCTATTATTCAGGAGGTTAAAGAACGGTTGAGTCAAGTCGGACACAAGGTAAGGGAACTTCTTAACCCAACTTCCATTCTTTGGGTTAATCTCCTACTTTCAAATTATGTCATGATATTATTATGTCTTATTTTGTATTTTTACTTTCTTTATGTGTACCTATAGTGAATACACATAATATATCTATTTTATTATAAAAATGATCTTTTTAAGGACTTCGTCTCAATCTCCTTTCATTGAGGCATATTTGGTTTTATACACAACTTTCTTTTATACGGTGTATAAACCCCTTTGACTTTTAAGTTTATTCAAAAGGAATCTTTTTATACGAAGCATTTTACTAAACGACAAAAAGGGAATGTTTTTCTTTCCGTACTTATGCGGCGACAACGACTTCTCCGCCGCCGTGAACATTATTTGAGTTTCGGCTTCCTTTACAAGCCATACCTTTTTTAAAAAAGAAAAATAAATACAATGTTTTAACATTCTTTTATTTTGGTATTGAAAATGGTTTTGAAAGAATTTTTATTATATCAATGTGTTGTATTGATATCTTGTGATTGAAATATGGAAATGTTATGTTTCCTTTATGCATGTTTTATGTGATACGATTATGTTATGGTTTATGATATGTTTAAACCTATTCATATGAGGAATGCATTGGACTTAATAAGTGACGGGTGGAGCCCGCTATAGCTCCTCGATGCATCGGCAGGTCTCATGAGAAAAACTAGTGTCTTGGCACAAGGCCTTGACAAAATCTTATTTGTAGTCTTGGCACGAGGCCTTGGCTATGTGGTTATGATAGTCTGGCATTATGCATTCCATCATTATGAAAGTGGTTATTGATATTGCATGTGATTATTCGACCAGTAGAATATCCATGTGAAGAAGTATATGGCATTATCTCATTCTACTTTTGCCATATTATGTTGATGTTCAAGTTTAAAAGGCTTTTGTTTTAGTTATACATTGCCTTAAATGTTTATGTTTATTTATGAAAGCTTCCGCATCATTGTTATCCTTACTGAGCATCTGAGCTCACCCCTTTCAATGTTTTAATATTTTCCAGGATGTGAAGAAGTATTTTATGAATGACCTGCAGGGATTGTCAGAAGGAGATATGAGTGTGGACTATGGAGACTTTGTTATTGTAGTTTTTCACTTTATGATGTAATGTAACGTTTACGAATGTATCTAGTGTTTCCAAGGCTACTAAACTAATCGGTCTTTCGAGACTTGATCTTTTGTGATCATGCCAATGTTACGAAGTAATGCACCGACTCTGGGTAGCTGGGGTCAGGGCGTTACAAAAATAATATTTTAAGTTTTTCCTAAGGTGCCCCTCTCCTCCCATATAAAAGGGAACCTCCGCACTCTTCTCTTTACACAATTTTGATCCTTCAAGCTCAGAAAAACCCTTCCCATTTCAATTTTCAACTTCCCTATAAAACATATATAGAGGTTCGGGTCTCCTCAAAAGACCAACTCTCATGCCTTAAGAGGAAGCTTAAAAGAGGTGCGTCGAAGAAGAGGTAATCTCTTCTACCGATTATTTCAAGTTTCTTTCTTCTTCAAATTATTCTTTTTTAGTTGTTTAATTATAAAGTAATAACATCAGTATCAATAATAAACTTATATGTTATTATAAATATGAAACAACCACATTTCACCTTCTATCCATCCTACGGGAAACGAAATCACCGCACGTGCGTACGTATAGAATACCATCTCCATTCCATGGTGTAATACAATTTTCCACCACCACCTTATATGGATGGGTATAATGGTTTAAAGAATATATATTTATAGTTTTTATAAAATCATACTAATTCTGAGATATTATATCATCCACTCCAATTCAATTCAATAATTACGGTAAAGATATCATCGCTTGTGCGTACGTACGGATTACCGTCTCCACGACGCGATGAGATTCCTTCTCCATGTTAACCACTCAAGAATTATATTAAAGTATATATAATGAATAATAATGAAATATATTAAATTATAAAGATACATTGATTTATGTATATATATATATATATGTCATCTACTTACATCCATTCAAGTCAATAAGGAAAAGGAAACAGTGTTCATGCATACGTACGGCCTACTGTCTCCATGAACGGTGTATTTCATTTCATTTATATATATTATATATATATAATAAATATATATGATATATAAATCATGATTTACATTATGGAATTAAGTAAATTATTATGTAAGTAATAATAAAATTAAGAACAAAAAGTCCAAACACGTACGATAAATAAATTGATTTTACCCAAAATGATGCTTTAACATGAATTTAGAAAAGAACGAGTAATATAAAGTCATAAGTGGACCATATATGATATCATAAAAATGAATATTATTTTTTAATAAGTCAATGACATTATTTAAATCATTATACAGGAGTTTCGGATATATACGAAGCATATCAGACATAAGGTAAGGGATAATTATTCCAATCTCGTTCTTATCCGAGATTGTTTATTCGTATGTATTTACTGGGGTTATTGTTATCATCCATTTCCATGTTTTCTAAACATTTTTATGTCTGTTTAAAGTAATTTTTACCCATTTTTAACTTTTACCACATGTTATGGAAGGAATATTTCTTTTTTTACCATACAAGGAACTTTTTGACTTTTCCATTAAAAGTACGAGGATAATGTTTTTTTTATCTTATATGGCATGAACGAATTTTTACGGTTTCATAACGCCTTATTTTCATGAAGTTTACTCTACAATATTTCATGAATATTTTCAAAAAAAATCCTATTTCTTTTTAAATTGAATAGAATTTTGTGAAAATAAAACAATTTTTTAGAATAAAGGATATTTTCCTCAAGAATTCATTTAAAGTGTTTTATCAAAAAAAATTTCTATCAAAGATGGAATTATTTCATATGTGTATGTTTCAAGTATAATGTATCTATGATTTACTTGGTTTCACTTTTCTTATGATGAAATGATATCCATTTGTTTTATATGGATTATTTTATGATGGGATGATGTTTATAAAACCCATTTTATTCTTTGGGTTATGATGAATGATTTATGTTTATGTTGTTGCAAAAGTAAGAATGATTTCATTATGAGATGGGTGGGACCTATATCTCCCTCCAATGCATTGGGTAATGATTTATATCTCATGATATAGACATGGATGGAACGGAAAGTTAATCTGGTTCAGTGACAGAAGACTGAAACGAGTATTGAACTCGATTATGTAAGGGAATTTGTCCACTAAGATGGTCTTAGCAGAAATGCCTTGGATACTATGGAAATCATATCATGTGCTTAATGTTTTTCCACAATTATATGTTTTATTCCCATTCTATTTTATCATTATTGATGTTCCTTTATGATATATTCCTTACGTACTTCCATGATTGATGTCTTTGCTCAAGGTTTTGATGTTTAGATTTTATGTTCAAGTTTTCTTTGCATTCAAATGTTTATGGATTGTTTGATGTTCTCTATGTTTACCCTTACTGAGCATTTGATCTCACACTTTTTATGTTTTCGTTTCCCCGGGATATAAAAAAAGTTTTTCGGTAAGAAAAAAAGGGGAAGATATTTATGGGAGATTTTGAAGATCTTTCACCACAATTAGAAGATTGTGTTCCGAGTTTCCAAAGATACTAAAATATTACGACCTTTGGTGTCTATTTTTGTTATATATTATGTATTCTGAAAAAGTAATGTAATGTACATGTACTTCAAGCTATGGGTCTCTACAAATAGGTTGTGTACTTATTCAAAATTATAGGGTTATTTCTTATGCATCACGACAACTAAAAATTCATGAGAAAAACTATCCTACTCACGATCTTCAGTTAGCTGCTATAATATTTTCTTTGAAGATATGGAGAAATTATATCTATGGTGAAAAATGTGAGATTTATACTGATCACGAGAGTTTGAAGTATATTTTCTCAAAGAAAGAACTCAACATAAGGCAAAGGAGATGGCTTGAACTACTCAAGGATTAAGATTGCACAATACACTACCACTCGGGGAAGGCAAATAAGGTGGAAGATGATTTGAGCAGAAAGGATCCTGGAGTTTTGAACAATATGAGAGTTGAAATGGATCCTATTTTCATGGATCTAGTAAATATGGATATGGGAATAACCATGGAATGTGAAACATCACTAATTTTCCAAATGGTTGCCAAACCATCTTTACTAGAAAGGATAAAAAGTTCTCAGGATGATGATGAGGTGTTTCAAAAGAAGATTAAAGCTATTAATGATGGGAGATTGATTGACTTCGTATATGAAGATGGAATTTTGAAATTTGGGAAGAGACTTTGTGTTCCCAATAAACCTGATCTAAATAGGGAATTGTTAGATGATGCTCATAGTTCCAATTTCTATATACACCATGGTAGCACTAAGATGTATAGAGATTTGAAGGAAAATTTTTTGTGGGACAACATGAAGAGGGAGATTGATGAATTTTTGTCAAGATGTATGGTTTTTTAACAAGTGAAAGATGGAAGGCAACAACTTAGAGAAGTATTTTAACCCCTTCCCATTCCTGAGTGGAAATTAGATAATATCACGATGGACTTTGTCATGGGACTACCAAAGACTCCTATAAGGAACAATGTAATATGGGTCATTTTCGACCGTCTTACCAAGTTAGCACATTTTCTTGCTATAAGAGAAGATCTAACACTTGAATGAATATCAAGACTATATATTAATGATTTTGTGAGACTTCATGGAGTACCCCTATCTATTTTTTCTGATTGTGATACACGTTTTACATCAAGATTCTGGAAAAGTCTTCATATGGCCCTAGATACTGATCCTTGTTTGAGCGCTGCCTACCACCCACAAATTGATGGATAATCAGAATGAACAATTCAAACATTGGAATACATGATGAGGTCTTGTTCACTTGAATTTCAAGGAATGTGGGATTAGTATTTACCTATCATAGAATTTTCCTAAAACAAAATCTTCCATTCAAGTATACAGATGGAACCCTATGAAGCATTATATGGGATGTGATGTCGTACACCAACTTTCTAGGATGATGTTGGTAAAAGAAAGATCGTGGGACCAGAACTTGTTGAAGAAACAATGGAAAAAGTGAGGATTATCCAAAACCATATCAAAATAGATCAAAGTAGGAAAAAGAGCTATGCAGATAACCGAAGGAAGGATTTGGAGTTTCAAGAAGGTGATCATGATTTCTTAAAGATATCTACATGGAAGGCTATTATATGATTCGGTAAGAAGGGAAAATTAAGTCCCAGGTACATTGGAACTTTTGAAATTATTGACCGAATTGGAGTTGTAGCTTACCTTTTGGCAATGCTGCCAAGTCTCTCCATGTTTCACAATGTGTTCCACGTGTTAATGTTAAGAAAGTACATGCCAGACCCAACAAATGTACTCACTTATGAAGAAGTTGAACTTGAGCCTGATCTATCTTACAGTGAAGAGCCTATAAAGATTCTTGATACTAGAGAACAAGTATTGAGAAATCGGATTACTCGACTGGTAAAGGTTCTATAGAGGAACCATAAGATGGAAGAAGCAAAATGGGAGCCTAAGGAGCTTATGTTAAAGACATATCATAATATTTTTAGGTAATATTTTATGAATTTTGAGGTCTAAAGTTTTGTAAGGAGGGGAGAATATGACACACCAAGGTTTTGAAAATAAATATAGAATGAAATTTTATAATATAGTCATTAAACACAACTTTTCCTCTTATATGTTTTGAATTATGAAAAATGGTCATCTAGAGTTGTGTTCAGTAAGTCATTTGGAGTCAGATAGAACAAACTTGATTTTTAGTGAATAGTAACATACCATTATGAATAGTAATATGAATATTAATATGACCCTTATGAATAGTAAATAATATTATTATTTTATTTTCTTAAGGTAATATGATAATGGGATCTTAATTAATTTTTCAATGTAACATAAAACTAATTGCACTTCAAGATTGTTATTTTTCGAATTAACTATGACCTTATTTAAAAATTAAATTAATATTATTTAAAAATAATTTTCGAAAAATGGATTTCACTTTTGAATTCCACACGTTGAAAATTGGTAAGGGTGAATTTTTGGGATTTTTCTGAAATTCTAGAATTTTTGATGAATAGTGAAATACGATAAAATATCGTATATACAAATTATCAGTTAAATACACTATTCATGACATAAAAAGTGATGCAAGGCCACTTGGTTAGAACTCACATGAACTTATTACTATTAGGGGTCACATTAAACAACACTATTGGTTTTCTTGAGGGAAATAATAAAATAATGAATTAAATATTCAAAATTTACTCCTCTCCTCCACTATAAAAACCCCTCACCACTCCCTCTTCTCTTCACTCCTCTAAGCCTTGAAGCTCCTCAAAGTTCTTCACAATTACCCTTCCCTAGTATCTCCCCACATCCAAGAAGCTTCTGGTCTTCCCAAGAGACCAAAACCCCTTCCCTTAAGGAGTTTCTCAAGGAGGTTATTTCAAGAGGTAAAGCACCATTCTTTTTCATTTGGTTTCATTTCAATTTAACTTCTTTTGATATCCTCTCCTCACCTACTCTGTCAAAATGATCATTATAACTCCAGTAACATCTATATACTGGATTTAAATCATGTTAATGGAAGAACCATCATAAATATTCTTACTCCCTCCCTTTTATTTTGTAAACGAAAGCGACGTCCATGAGGTTCCGATTTATAACCTTCGTGGATGATGAAGTGTCGTTCTTCAATTTCTAATTAATTTCTGGTCATGAAACCATATTAATGGTTGTAAAATACTATAATATATGTTTTATAACCTAATTAATATTCTGGAACCATAATATGTACATATAATTAAGTTATATGACAAAACTAGTTCATAATATTCAAAATACCGCCGAATAATCGAAGTGGTGGTCATCTAATGATTCATCCTCATTCCATGTAACCAAATGATTGAAATGACCATTATCAATTATTTATGTTAATTAATAATATATAATTCCAATCCTGGATATTTATAACCATTCCACATGAACTTCATTGCATAAAAACTAGTAAACCGAATATGAAAATAAAGGAAACAAACACTCTAGAACGGTGAAATTCAATACAATAAATTGTCAATAAAGACATAAATGAACTAACCAAAATTATGGTAAACTAAAAAAATGTATAATAGGTTCTTAAATAAGTTATTAACAAGAATAATTTCATATTCTAGGAGCTTAATTACCAGATCGGAACACATTTGGATTTAAGGTAAGGGTTTTTCACTCGAACTTCCATTTTCATTAGGGTTACTTTTATTGTCTAATTACCTCAATTAAATTATTATGTATTGTTATGTACTCATCATATATTATTTTTTAGTATCATATATATGTTTAAAAACTAGAACCCTTCCTTATTTAAAGGATAGTTACACGTTTTAAAAGGTACTTTCAAAACTGTTTCCAAAAATACGAGCCCGATACAAGGGAATTTCTCAAATTCCTATCTATTTTCAAGGGAAATCTATAATATGTTTTTAAAAAACATTATTATTATAAAAACACTAGGTTTATTATGAAAATACTATTTTACTTAACTTCTTTTTATATACAAAATAACTCTTCTTTTTAAAATAAAAGATTATTTATCTCAAAAATTGCTTAAGGATTTAATAAGAGTGTTTTCGTCTAATTCAACACTCTTGTTGATTCCAGGGTATTATTGGGTTTAATAATTTATGAAGTAATCTACCATATTTTATTTAATTGTTTATGACTAACCCTATTTGGGATGATCTATCCTAAAACCATTCACCAAATTATACTGAATGGTTAGTGTTTTATGTTTAATGATTGGGGAAAGTTAGTTACATTTCATATGATACTTTCAATATGAATGTATATTTTGTTTAAGTTGATCCCCACTCGAATGAGAAATTAGTTGGACTTATTATGTTACTAGTGGGGCCCACTATAGATCCTCAATGCATCGGTAGGTCTCATGATACAAATAGACGTGGAATTGGTCGAGGCCTTTCCCAAGGTGATATGGATTTTGGTCGAGGCCTTAATCATTAGAAGTCTTGGCTGAGGCCATGAGAAAATGTTTCAGAATGTTCGACATATGAACTTCCCTCATTATAAAGATATTAATTGAAAGTTCATGTGGTTATTTTACTAGTTGAATACCCATGATTATGTTTTATTATGGCATTATTTACTCAGCTCATTTTCCTGCCATAATGTGTTCATGTTTATTGTTAAAGGCATGTGTTTTCAATTATTCACCATGTCTAATGTTTATATTATATTCCGTAGTATTTCTTACTCTTACTGAGCATTTGAGCTCACCCCTTTCTTATGTTTCATTTTCTCAGGTAATGAAGAAGTAATTTATGAATGACTTGCAAGAATAATCTAGGAGACGTGATGTTTCTAGTGGAATAAAATAGTGTTTTTGATTCCCTTCATGTTGTAATGATAAAATTATGTATGTAACTTGTTTCCAATAATACTAAACTACTCGGTCATTCGAGATTCGTATTCCTCGTATGTATTCCAACATATCAAATAAGGCACCGGCTCCATGAACTGGGTTTGGGTCCTTACAACTTGTAGGGATCATGAAATCGTTTTCTTCTCCCCATTTCATTTTCTATGGTTTTTCCTTATTTATTTGGGAAATGGTCTAAATAAATCCCTATTTCTCTATAGTTGAAGTATTATAAATCATTTATTTGATTCATCCCCTTCCCCTAATTATCCAAATGGCCTTTATATCAACACTTGTAACGATATTCCATCCCATTCAATATTCTTCTAGGATGTTTCTTTCAAAAAAATTCACTTGATTGGAATTTCATTATTCCCCTCTTATTTTTTGATGACATTCATTTTTCATTGTTCTCATTTGACCCCTTATTCCCTCTATTTCCCTTGATGATATAGAATCTAGAAATGTTTTTCTATATTTTAATAGAATATATTATTATTTCATCATATGATGAGAAAATATTTACAAAGCACTTCCATTTGAAGGATTTGATTAAGGCCTTTAACAAAATGGTTAATCTTTCTCTCTAGGTTATATATATAATATATTGGATACCTTTATATTATTGTAAAGGTTTCATCATACTATAACACATTATTCATTTTTTTCTGTAATATGAGTAACATTATGTCACTTTAAATTCATCTCTCATGATGGAAATATTTTTCAATTAATATTACTTTAAAATATCTCTTCTCAGTATGTTCTATTTATTATTTCTCACATGTTTTATCGACCAAGGAACATCATTGGTTTGTATCACATCTAATACAATACACTACTAGCTTAACCTTTTCCCTTTCATCACATCCCATGGGGGAAAATATTTTTTCAAGAAACGTTATCCATTTATCTTTTGTCAGTATTTTATTAGATCAACTAAATTGTGGAGGATTTTGTGTATTGAAATGGTCTAATATAGTTATATAATTCTATAGAGACTTATGTTTCTCAATATGTGAATTTTTATTAGAAATATCATGAGTCATCTACCCTAATATGGTCATGATATATCCATCCCCAACACAAAATGTATTGTCTTGCTCAGTGGGGTAATCCCTACATTGACGAGGGGTATTGATTCTATTTAATTCGTTAAGAACCGTAACTAGTTAATTATATACACTTATTTATCTCACATCATAATAACTATTAATATTAGGAAAACATAAGAATACATATAATGGTAAACTAATTCAAATTATATAAGGTATTATCATAATTTTTATGTTAGATATGTTTATTTAAAATCTAGCTCCCAAGGTTATTGTTAAAATTGGCTCGAATACCAAGTGTAACAACCCAAAATATATTAACCCTAAATTGGTTTATAATGTATTATATTATCATATATACAGGGTAAATAATCCAAAAGTATTTATCAGTTTAGTATCCATGGTGAATAAGATACATACATGATATATATCTTATATTGGGAATACTATATAAACCTATACAAATGGAAATTTCATCATCCTTTTGTTGAGTCAATAAGGTTTTCCTTATGACTTTTCCATTCCTTCTTGTTTTGAAAATCACAAACACCTTATCTTTAAGGAAAATCGCTTTTGTAAGGTAAATTTCTTTTTTAAGGAGAAATTGCTTTTGTAAGGAAAAATGCTTTCTTAAGGAAAATCGCTTTTGTAAGGAAAAATGCTTTCTTAAGGAAAATTGCTTTTATAAGGAAAAATGCTTTCTTAAGGAAAATTTCTTTTATAAAGAAAATTACTTTCTTAAGGAAAATTGCTTTTATAAGAAAAATTATTCTTATCATATTTTCATTCATATTTTTCTTAAGTATGAGTTTCGGATTCATTTTCTCGGAATCATTAAAACTTAGATATAAAGCATTCTGTTTAGTATTCAGATTCTGGACAAGAACTATAAGGATGTTTCATTCCGAATTCCGGATATGAATTCTGACTAAGTTCTATTCCAGATTCAGGATACGAATTCTGAAGAAGAATTCTCATTACGAATTCTAATGAAGAAATCCCATTCCGAATTCTCATTATGAATTCTGAAGAAGAATTCTCATTACGAATTCTAATGAAGAAATATAATTCCAAATTCGCATTACGAATTCTGATAAAGGATTCTCATTACGAATTCTGATGAAGAATTCTCATTACGAATTCTGTTGACGAATTCTCATTACGAATTCTGTTGACGAATTCTCATTACGAATTCTGATGACGAATTCTCATTACGAATTCTGATGATGAATTCTCATTATGATTTCTGATGACGAATTCCTATTCCGAATTCCTATTCCGAATTCTCATTCCGAATTCACCTATTAAACAGAATCTGATTATCATTGTTTTATACACTCTGAATTTATTCACTCCGAACCTTCACTCCGAAATTTCTATTCCGAACTTTTATGTTAGAGTTTAAAATGATGTCGTGCATTCTGTTTCACTTGTTTTGTTATAAAACGATGTCGTCCATTTTGTTATAAACTAACCGTTGTCTAAGTGACACGTGTACAGGTCCCTCCGAACTTTAAGGAAAATATGACTGTTGGAGAGGAGCCGACCTTACCTATAAATAGGAGCTCATTTGAAAGAGCTCGGTGCTGATGGCTGATGCATATGCTGATTGCTGAAAACGTGCTTACAAGCTGTTGAAGTGATTTCTAGAGAGAGAGTCTCTTATTAACTCTCAAAGCTTCGTGCGACTCCGAATGTTGGTGATTAAATTCGAGGGCTTCCGGGGATAGGAAGACAGAGGTGCCGACTACCTTAAAGATCGAGGGCTTTCTTGCTGAGAAAGACAGAGGTGCCGACTACCTTAAAGATCGAGGGCTTTCTTGCTGAGAAAGACAGAGGTGCCGACTACCTTAAAGATCGAGGGCTTTCTTGCTGAGAAAGACAGAGGTTGCCAACTACCTTGAAGTTGAGGGCTTGCGGGGATAGCAAGACAGAGACTCCGATCTTCGTATCGAGGGCTTACCCTGGTGTGGGTAAGACAGACTTGCTTGAAAGTATAAATCAAGGGACCTTTTTCCAAGGTTGTTGGATACCCTTCTCTTTGGGTTAAAAGACTTATATCTTGTTACTATTAGTTTTACTACTTGTTTTATTCCGCTGTAATTTGTATCTTAAGGAAAGTATAACTTTCTTATACTTCCTTACTTACTCTGATTAGTTTAGATTCTATACGCTTTAAGGTAGAATCTCATATTGTAACTTTTGTTAAGTTTCAATTTACGGAACCATATTTCCGGAACCTACTTTTGGAATCTCTTTCCAAGTTTAGTTCAGTGTTAGAGGTGTTGTGAATCTACTTAGTTTAACTTTGTTAAACCTAGCCCTTTCCTTTTCTTAAGGAAACTTTAGTTATTCATAACTAACTTTAAAGGTTCCAAAGGAATTTTTTAAAGTATACAATTCACCCCCCCTCTTGTATATTGAGCATCTCATATTATATTTCGATCCTACAATTGGTATCAGAGGTTGGAAACCTCTTACTCTATACCATTCTTACATTTGGTATCAGATCCAAGGTTACTGAAATACTTGTACTCACATACAAGTTTTTCTTGCTCACTTTTTCCATTCCGAACTTTTCCCATTCCGAACTTAGTTATTACGATTCTAAGCTACTAACAAGTTTGTATCCAAGTTATCTTTAGTATGGCAGAAATTAATGTTGGATCGATTGACAATCTGAATCCTACAAGGCCACCTATCTTCGATGGTAATGATTATGAATACTGGAGAGATCGTATGAAGACGTTTGTTATCAATACTGGAGTAGACAAATTTGTCATGCTTACTGGTGATTATAAAATTCCTGACAAGGAAGTCAGAACCTTTACTAACCAGGAAAAGCAAGA
This sequence comes from Viscum album, assembly GCA_963277665.1. Lineage (NCBI taxonomy): Eukaryota > Viridiplantae > Streptophyta > Magnoliopsida > Santalales > Viscaceae > Viscum > Viscum album. The sequence continues at coordinate 1,832,545,941 of OY728165.1, forward strand.
ATATCAACTCAACTATAAGGTACGCAATACATTATTATGTTCAATGACTAGAAATATATATAGTGAAATTATCTCTTGTGAAGCAGCTAATTGTATATGGAAGAAGTTAGAGGTTACACACTTTGGGACTTCTAAGGTGATTGAGACTAGAAGAGCTATGCTTAGAGCTGAATATCATGGCTTCAATTTTCCTTATGGAGAACCTATCTGTAAAGTTCAACAAAGATTTATGACTATCGTCAACAGTCTGCAATCTATGGGAGAGAAAGGATTAGATGATGAAGCTCTTGTGGACAAGATAATTGACATTACGCCCAATGAGTGGGAATCCAAGAGAACAGCTATAGATGAGAACAGGAAGGTTACTCAAATTACTCTTGATGAATTATTTGGAACTCTTCTACAACATGAAACTAGAATGAAGAGGGATGCTGACAACATCAAGAAGAAGAATGAAAATGGTACTGTTGCTTTTACTACAACTTCAAATCAGATGAAAGCCAAGACTCCTGAGAGAGTAACCAGATCCAAATCGAAGAAAGTTATTTTCCAATCCGAATCCAGTGAGAGTGCAGTCTCAGAAAATGAATTAGCCAATCTTTCACGAAGGATGAACAAGATAGCTGGACAGAGAAACTTTCATTCCAAGTATAAGAAGAAGGACAGGAAAGATAAGAAAGATGGAGAAGTAACTTGTTATGAATGCAAAAGAGCTGGACATATTAGACCTGATTGCCCTATGCTCAAAAAGAAAGAAAGGAAGGACAGGCATTCAGATAGGAACAGGAAGAAGTATTACAAAGCCAAAGCTAAGAAAGTTCTGAAAGCTAATGACACCTGGAGTGCCAGTGGTGGTGACTCTTCAGATGAATCTTCTGAGTATGAATCTTCAGGACAGAAGAATCTTGGTCTTATAGCCAGATTACCTATTGATAATCATTGTCTTATGGCTAAGGTACGAAATGCTGAATCTTTGACCAATGTTTCTTTAAATCCTAATGATAGTAAGTATTATAACTCTTCTGATGAAGAATCATCTTCTGATGAGGAAAATACTTTACCTACTTTTGAAGAAGTCTCTAGGTTTTCTGAACTTCTTGAGATTGAGAATTCCAAACTCAACAAGAAACTTGACAAGGCAAACTCTAGGAATTCTATTCTTACTAAAGAGATATCAGATCTTTCTAAAGATCTTGATGAGAAAAATGCTGATTTTGAAAGTATTTCAAAAAATCTTGAGGAAGTAAGTTCTGAGAAGAACAAACTTTCTAAAGAGTTAGAAAAAGTAATTTCTAAGAAAAATGTTTTGAGCCTAACTCTAGTTCTAAAACTAATGATTTTGAGAATAAAAACTTGGTTGTAAAACTCAAGTCCGAAATTTTTTCCTTAAAGAAGTGTTTATCAAACTTTACCCATGGTAAAGAAAATTTTGATAAAATGTATTCTCAAATACGACCTTTAAGAAATAAATCCGGATTTGGTTATACCCATGGAAAACCTGTTTTCAGTAACAATTATTTTGTTCCTCAGAGTGCCCCATTTTGTACCAAGTGTCAATGTGGTGGTCACTGGGCAAGAAATTTTTCCTTAAACAAAACCCAATCCTTAGGTTTTTATAAAGCTTATTTTTCTAAGAAAATGTGGGTTCCAAAAATTTTATTGTCTGGAAATCTCGGATCCAAACAAGTTTGGATTCCGAAAGTCTAACTTTGTTCTTAATTTTAGGAAAATAAAGAAAGTTCCAGCAACAATATTTGGTACATGGATAGTGGATGTTCCCAGCACATGACTGGTAACAAAAGCTTTTTTGAAAAGATTATCAAAACGAAAGGAGGAAAGGTAACTTTCGGAGACAATGCTAAGGGAGAGATTGTTGGTATTGGTAATATAGTTCTTTTGGTTAAAACTTTGATTTCAAACGTTCTTTTTGTTAAAGGTCTTAAGCACAACCTCATTAGCATAAGTCAGTTATGTGATGAAAGTTACCTTGTGAATTTTAGGAATGATAAATGCTTAGTTCACAATTCCAAGGAAGAATTTATTCTCTCAGCCAATAGGCAAGAGAATGTTTACACCTTAAACTTAGAAGACCTAAGAAGCCAAGATTTACCTTGCCTAAGTGCAATGGAAGATCATTCTTGGTTATGGCATAGAAGATTAGGACACTGTAATCTTAGGAACCTATGTAAACTCTCTAAGAAGAAACTTGTTAAGGATCTACCAGAGCTTAGATTTGATTCTTCTAAAGTTTGTGATCCTTGTCAATATGGAAAGCAACATAAATCTAGTTTTAAGTCAATCGGTGAAGTCTCAACAACCGATGCATTACAGTTGGTGCATATGGATCTTTCCGGTCCAACACAAACCGGAAGCATTGGAGGCAAATACTATGTGTTTGTTCTAGTTGATGATTACACTAGATTTACTTGGGTCTATTTTCTAGCAAGGAAATCTGAAGCTTTTTCTTATTTCAAAAGTTTTAGATCTCAAGTTAAAAATGAGAAAAACCTTCCATTGAAAACTATTCATAGTGATCATGGAGAAGAATTTCAAAATTCTGATTTTGAAACTTTTTGTAGTAAGAAAGGTATTACTCACAATTTTTCAGCACCTAGAACTCCTCAACAGAATGGTGTAGTTGAAAGAAGAAATAGAATTCTTCAAGAGATAACTAGAACCATGTTGAGTGAATATTCTATTGCTAGACATTTCTGGGCTGAAGCTGTAAGTACTGCTTGTTACACTATAAATCGAGTTTTGATTAGACCTTTTCTTAATAAAACTCTTTATGAGTTATGGAATGGTAGAAAACCAAGACTTTCCTACTTCAAGGTTTTTGGTTGCAAAGTATTCATTTTGAATACTAAAGATAACATACATAAATTCGCACCAAAATCAGATGAACGAATTTTCTAAGGTTATTCCACGACTTCTAAGGCATATAGAGTTTTTAATAAAAATACTTGTACTGTTGAAGAAACAGTACAAGTGAAATTTGATGAGTCAGATCCTTTTGTTTTTAAAACCTCCCAACCTACATCTTCGGATGTGTTTCCAAAAACCGATTATCAACCTTTGATAGAAGAACCTTCTGATAAGGAAATTGTTCTAGAAGATACTACTGAAACATTTACCCCAGAAGACTTTCTACCCTACGTTGATGAACAGGTTTTACAAAACCCAAATCAGGTGTTTCTTAAGAATCATCCCAGTGATAGTATCATTGGTGATGTAAATCAACCTGTAAGGACTAGAAGTTCCTTAAGAAATGAAGTAGAACATCTAGCATTTCTTTCCCAATTAGAGCCTAAAAGCACTGATGAAGCTTTAGGTGATGATGATTGGATTAAAGCAATGCAAGATGAACTAAATGAATTCGAAAGGAATAAAGTCTGGACCATGGTTGAAAGACCTAAGGAAACTTCTGTTATTGGAGTAAAATGGGTTTTCAGAAATAAATGTGATGAAAATGGAGTCATTGTTAGAAATAAAGCTAGACTTGTTGCTAAAGGCTATAATCAGCAAGAAGGAATAGACTATGAAGAAACCTATGCTCCAGTAGCTAGACTTGAATCTATCCGTATTCTACTTGCCATTGCAGCATTCTTTAATTTCAAACTATTTCAAATGGATGTGAAATGTGCTTTTCTTAACGGTTATGTTCAAGAGGAAGTTTTTGTTGAACAGCCTCCTGGATTTGAAGATACAAAACATCCAGATCATGTTTTTAGACTTACCAAAGCTTTGTATGGCCTTAAACAAGCCCCACGAGCATGGTATGATAGACTCACTGGATTTTTGCTTCAAAATAACTATGTTAAGGGAAATGCAGATCCAACCCTTTTTATAAAGAAAGATAAGAAAAATGTTTTGATTGTTCAAATTTATGTTGATGACATTATATTTGGTTCAACTCAGCAATCTTTGACTGACTCTTTTTCTAGTCTAATGAAATCTGAGTTTGAAATGAGTATGATGGGTGAGTTAACATTTTTCCTTGGTTTTCAAATTTCTCAAAAACCAGAAGGAACCTACATATCTCAACATAAGTATATTAAAGATCTTCTTAAAAAGTATGGTTATGACAACACTAAAAGTATAAGTACTCCCATTGGTACCTCAAACACGTTAGATCTTGATGAAGCTGGGAAACCAGTAGATCAAACATCTTTTAGAGGTATGATTGGAAGTCTACTTTACTTAACAGCTAGTCGACCAGACTTAATGTTTTCAGTATGCTTATGTGCAAGATATCAATCCAATCCTAAGGAATCTCACTTAAAGGCAGTAAAAAGAATTTTTTGCTACCTTAAGGGAACCATGGATCTAGGATTATTTTATACTTCTGGAAATGATTTTGTTCTAAAAAGCTTTTCTGATGCTGACTTTGGTGGATGTAGAATGGATAGAAAAAGTACATCCAGAACTTGTCATTTCCTAGGAGATTCATTAGTTTCTTGGTCATGAAAGAAGCAACATTCTGTTGCACTCTCCACTGCTGAAGCTGAATATGTAGCAGCTGGAAGTTGTTGTGCACAAGTGTTGTGGATGCAACACACACTCACAGACTATGGATTAAGTTTTACTAAAATGCAAATTTTGTGTGATAACAAAAGTGCCATTGCCCTAAGTAAAAACCCTGCACATCACTCTCGTGCAAAACACATAGATATTAGGCATCACTTTCTTAGGGATCACACACTTAAAGAAGATATTATTCTTCAATTTATCGGAACGCAAGATCAACTTGCTGATATTTTCACAAAATCATTGCCTTCTGATAGATTTGAATATATTAAATAGAAGTTAGGAATGATAACCGTAAGGTAATCTTCCTTAATTAACTTTCTGTTGAAAAAAATTCTCCTTACAGTAATAAACTCCTTTTCATAGGGGGAGTACATTTGATTGTTTGTTTAACAAAGTTTTTCAAAAAAAAATTTCAAACTTTTCGGAACGAAGATTTCCGGAATGAAAACTTCCGAAATGAAACTTTTCCAGAATGGATATTTTTGTACAGAATACTTCTGGAATGAAAGTATTCGTATTGAAAATTTCCGGAATGGACAACTTTTGTACTGGGACTTTCATAACCAGATTTTCCTACCAAGTTTTGTTTTTCGTATTGACTTTTCGTATTTAGTTTTTCGTATTTAGTTTTTCGTATTGAGCTTTTTGTATTTAGTTTTTCGTATTGAGTTTTTCGTAATCATCTTTATATTATCCATTACGAATAACTTTCCTAAGATAATCCGAAAGGTATGTTTTTCTTACCGAAGTTTTCGTAATCATATTTTACTTGCTGGAAATTTCTTATAGTTTGTTTTCGGTTTTTGGATTTTTTAATTCTTTACTTTAATAAAAACCTCAAAAAGATCAGATTCAAGCTCTCAACCGTCAGATTTGATCTCAGATCATCCTAAACCGTTAGATCAACCGAGGAAGTTGAACCGTCATCCCATTGCCTATATAAAGGGGACCCTATTTTCTCGTCCCACATCGATTTCAAGCTTTTGCGTGCTGAAGATCTGACTCTCTGATTTAAGGCCATTCCGAACTTCAGTCTTCTCAGTTCCGAACTTCTCAGAGACTTCAGATCTGAATGTTTGCAGAGTTAGCTTCTCAAGAAATGTCTTCAACCAAGCCCATTTCTCAGTGGTTAGTCTACAGAGAGAGGTTAGTTCATCCGAATTTCTTCAGCAATTATGATTCTATTATTTCAAAGAATATCAAGTTGAATGGATGGGAAGATGTTGCGGTATCAAAAACCGGCAACCAAGATGAATTCTACTCTGACTTGCTTGTTGAGTTTTATGAGTCAGTTGCTTTCTTCAACGAAGATAATAGAGAAAAATTTTCTTTCAAATCGTATGGCAAGACTTATAAACTCTCTCACACCAAGGCTGCAAGCTTGGTAGGGTTATGTTATGAAGGTGAAGCTGAGTTTATTTCCCACGTATTGCCAGACTCTTTGGGTAGTTTCAACAAGGAAAAGGCATTAGAAATTCTCGGATTGGATGATGACAAGGCTCCGAAAATTGCAAGCCTATCTACAAACTTCCGGATGCTGGAGTTATGGGTGCAAGGGCTTATTGTACCGAGAAAAGGAGATAAGGACAGCTTGAAGAAAAGTGAGATATACATCTTAGATTTCTTGATAAATCTAAGAATGTTCAACCAGATGAAGCATATCCTTCTTAATATTGAAAATCTGAAGAAGGGGAATCTGAGAGCTCAGATCGTGATGTACCCAACAATATTGTCAAAGCTCATAGTTCGGTGCCTTGAGTCCTTCAAGGTAGCTTGTAGTTCCAAACAAAGGGTGTGCAAGATCATGCTGCTTAGTGATGCCACTCTTAAGAGAATGAATATAGCTTTTGACAAGGAGTCAGGGAAGTTTATTGATCTACCTCCACAAGTAGAAGTGACTCCGAAAGTGGCTGATCCAGAATCATCCAAGCCGGTAAGGAAGAGGAAACTGAAAGAAGTGGTTGTCGAAGCTGAGGAACCCAAGTCTAAGGAAGTCCACTCCGCACCTCCTAAGTCTAAGAAGAAGAAAACCTATACTGATGAGGTTGCAGCAATGTGGAGAGCTGACAAAGAGAAGAGGAAAGAAGGGGATCCGCAGTTCGGATTGGATCCTACAGAGGCTAAAGCTCTGAAAGAGAAGGCTGCTGATGAGCTCGAGAAACAAGCAAAGGAGAATAAACTGAAGAAGAAAATGTCAGAAGCCGAGGCTGTGCAAGCATTGTTAAAATTCAACGAAATGGTTTCAGCAACCATTCCCGTTCCGAGATCTTTCTCTCTGGAATCTCTACCTGAGACTCCAGGAAGAAATCTGGTTGCTCCAGAAGAGAATATTGCTATGAATGCTGAGGAAGAAGAGCAAGTGGAACAGGTTGAAGAAGATGCTGAAGGAAGTGGTGAGATAGGAGATGTGCTCAAACAAGTAGATGAATACAAAGGAACTCCTTCGGAACACTTGTCGCTCCGAACTTCTGAAGATCAATCTTCAAAGATTGTTACTCCGACTATGGAAGAAGAGAAAGGTGAAGAAGAAGTTTCTTGTCTGAGAGAAGAAGAACATCTTTCACTTGATGCTTCCCAGAAGGAAAATATAGAAGTTTCTGATGAGGAAGATTATATTGTTCAAGTCTCTGATAGCGAGAAGAAATCTCCGGAACAGGTTTCTATTCTGGAAAAAGATAAGGGGAAACAAATTCTTGCTGATACCCTGAGTTCAGAAAAGAAGATGAGGAAGGAAGCTGGTAGTTCTTCGAAGAGAAAGTTGAAGCTTATTGAGGAAGAAAATTCTCCTAGCAAGATTTCAGACTCGGAGTCATCCTCGTTGGGGCACGATTTTGTTGTTCAATCTTTGAAGAAGTTGGTAGGAACCATTCCAACCTTCTCCAGTATTGACTCTAGATGCCAGATGCTTCAACATGCGCTGAATCAGAAAACCGACTCCGTATCTATGGTTATGGATAAATGTTTTGAGATTGAAGCCCAGTTCAAAAATTTCTTTATTGGTTACGAAGCACATAAAAGATCTTGCAAGAGGATGACAAGATGGTCTAAGAAAACTGTGGAAGAGATGAGGTTGCTGGATGAGTTTCAGGATAATTTTAAGGATGCATTTGAAACCAAGGACAAGAAGATTAAACAGCTGACTGCATCCTTCGAAGAGAAATTGGCAGAGGAAAAGAACTTTCGGATTCAGGAAGTGAGAGATCTGAATGGAAAGATCAATTCCGTTAATCAATGTTGGAAATATGAAAGGGATTATCAGATCGAGTTTGAAGAAAGGATGAAGGCTCAGGAAGAGAAGATGAAATCTCAGGAAGAAAAGTTGAAGGCTCAGGAAGAAATCATTGAAGCTCAGTCAGCAAGAATAGTCGTCTTAGAGAAGCAAGCAGAGGAAGATCACAAAGACTTAAAGAAGATCAAGACGATTCTTAAGGGGCTAATGTCGAAGGAGAAAGAGCCGAAATGACCAATCTGATCTTTTTGTTGTAATTATTTTGTTGCTGACATTTAAAATATAATGAGAATCGTGCTTGTTGTTTCTATTGTTGTCATTACTAATTTTTCAGGTACTTTGTTAAGTTTTTCCATTCCCTCCATTTCTTTTTGAAAATCACAAAGGGGGAGAAGGAAAAGATCCTTAAGAAAAAGAGGAAATCTAATAAGTGCTTATAAAAGGGGGAGAAAGGAAAATACCCAAGGAAAAAGAACTCTAATAAGAGTTTGTTTAAGGGGGAGTTTTTCATAAAGAAACATCACTCCGGAAATATGAATACAATCCTTAGATTTTCAAAGCCTAAGGGGGAGTTAGTCGTATTCATCTATATTCTTAAACCAAGGGAGATAAGCATTAATGTGTTTCTTTCTTCTTAGAATAACTTTTTTGTAAGGATGTTTGTGCTTTCCAAAAAGGGGGAGATTGTTGAGTCAATAAGGTTTTCCTTATGACTTTTCCATTCCTTCTTGTTTTGAAAATCACAAACACCTTATCTTTAAGGAAAATCGCTTTTGTAAGGAAAATTGCTTTTTTAAGGAGAAATTGCTTTTGTAAGGAAAAATGCTTTCTTAAGGAAAATCGCTTTTGTAAGGAAAAATGCTTTCTTAAGGAAAATTGCTTTTATAAGGAAAATTTCTTTCTTAAGGAAAATTGCTTTTATAAGAAAAATTATTCTTATCATATTTTCATTCATATTTTTCTTAAGTACGAGTTTCAGATTCATTTTCTCGGAATCATTAAAACTTAGATATAAAGCATTCTGTTTAGTATTCAGATTCTGGACAAGAACTATAAGGAAGTTTCATTCTGAATTCCGGATATGAATTCTGACTAAGTTCTATTCCAGATTCAGGATACGAATTCTGAAGAAGAATTCTCATTACGAATTCTAATGAAGAAATCCCATTCCGAATTCTCATTATGAATTCTGAAGAAGAATTATCATTACGAATTCTAATGAAGAAATCTCATTCTGAATTCGCATTACGAATTCTGATAAAGGATTCTCATTACGAATTCTCATGACGAATTCTCATTACGAATTCTGTTGACGAATTCTCATTACGAATTCTGTTGACGAATTCTCATTACGAATTCTGATGACGAATTCTCATTACGAATTCTGATGATGAATTCTCATTACAATTTCTGATGACGAATTCCTATTCTGAATTCCTATTCCGAATTCTCATTCCGAATTCACCTATTAAATAGAATCTGATTATCATTGTTTTATACACTCTGAATTTATTCACTCCGAACCTTCACTCCGAAATTTCTATTCCGAACTTTTATGTTAGAGTTTAAAACGATGTCGTGCATTCTGTTTCACTTGTTTTGTTATAAAACGATGTCTTCCATTTTGTTATAAACTAACCGTTGTCTAAGTGACACGTGTACAGGTCCCTACGAACTTTAAGGAAAATATGACCGTTGGAGAGGAGCTGACCTTACCTATAAATAGGAGCTCATTTGAAAGAGCTCGGTGCTGATGGCTGATGCATATGCTGATTGCTGAAAACGTGCTTACAAGCTGTTGAAGTGATTTCTAGAGAGAGAGTCTCTTATTAACTCTCAAAGCTTCGTACGACTCCGAATGTTGGTGATTACATTCGAGGGCTTCCGGGGATAGGAAGACAGAGGTGCCGACTACCTTAAAGATCGAGGGCTTTCTTGCTGAGAAAGACAGAGGTGCCGACTACCTTAAAGATCGAGGGCTTTCTTGCTGAGAAAGACAGAGGTGCCGTCTACCTTAAAGATCGAGGGCTTTCTTGCTGAGAAAGACAGAGGTTGCCAACTACCTTGAAGTTGAGGGCTTGCGGGGATAGCAAGACAGAGACTCCGATCTTCGTATCGAGGGCTTACCTTGGTGTGGGTAAGACAGACTTGCATGAAAGTATAAATCAAGGGACCTTTATCCAAGGTTGTTGGATACCCTTCTCTTTGGGTTAAAAGACTTATATCTTGTTACTAGTAGTTTTACTACTTGTTTTATTCCCCTGTAATTTGTATCTTAAGGAAAGTATAACTTTCTTATAATTCCTTACTTACTCTGATTAGTTTAGATTCTATACGCTTTAAGGTAAAATCTCATATTGTAACTTTTGTTAAGTTTCAATTTCCGGAACCTACTTTTGGAATCTCTTTCCAAGTTTAGTTCGGTGTTAGAGGTGTTGTGAATCTACTTAGTTTAACTTTGTTAAAACTAGCCCTTTCCTTTTCTTAAGGAAACTTTAGTTATTCATAACTAACTTTAAAGGTTCCAAAGGAATTTTTTAAAGTATACAATTCACCCCCCTTCTTGTATATTGAGCATCTCATATTATATTTCGATCCTACAATTGGTATCAGAGGTTGGAAACCTCTTACTCTATACCATTCTTACACCTTTAACTCATTAAAATAATTCATTTTAATAACCTATTAAAAGAAAAAAAATAAAGGTATATCATAGGTCCTCAGTAAGGGTTATGTATAGTGGAAGCTATTATGATTTAATATGAAAAAATTGGAATATAAAGGTAGAAAACTGAAAAAAATTACATTTAATGAATGAAATGGGTAAAAAAATAAATCCATATATTATATAAATTTAATAGTGTTATTTATATTAAAACATTAATTAAAAATGAAGTAAATTAATACTATTAGACATCCTGATATCAAAAATCATTATATATTTACCATCAAGGCAACACACCAATACAGTTCAAAAATATGGGTAAAGGAAAATTTAATTTGTAAAATTGATTTTCCTCATGATAAATGTAGATAAATATATGGGATATATAATTTTGGACCCCACCCAGTAGTTCATTTCCAATTAATTCCTTATATATTGAATGATCATCATAAATTCATAAAATAATATGACTTATCAATAAATTTTTGTATCAGGTAATGAACATAAATTATCATTAAATCCTTTGTTAGTAAAACTCCATATATAGAAATGATATATGGAATAAGAAATGAGAATATAAATTATTAAAAAAATATGTATATTTTAGTGAAATTTAATTTCAAATGATCAAAATATTGTGAAGGTTTCAAATGAAATTCAATGTCTGCAATATTAATCAACATATGAGAGATGACCATAAAAAATGTTGATTTTATAAGAAAATATATTCCTTAATTAATAGAGGTATATGGAATTAAAAAAATTAAATAAGTAATAATTAAATATTTTCATTATAAATCCATTAAAAACATGTCTAATATACTAAAGGATGTAATGCAGTTATGATGTTTTGAATGTTTTTTTAACTTCATATATGTTAAAAGAAGAAATTCCTTCTTACATGTCGTAAAGAAAGTTGAAAATGAACAATTTTTAAAACATTATAGATATCACAATAAAATAATGAAATAATACAATGATATAATTAAACTTCCACAATAAATCATTTGTGTAAATAAATGGACGTTTTGAAAACAATTTTACAAAATTTGTATATGGAAAACAAGTTACCCGATCAAAAAGTGGAATAATATTGAGTTTTATTTAAAATATATCTCAATAAAGAGTAAATTAAATTGAATAATTAATCATAATGAATAAATGGATATTAATTTTAATTACCTCATCTGTTTTTTAAATACTCTTAATAAAAATAAGAAGGTGCATAATACCAAATATGTCTCAATATAGTGGAAATGGAGACAAAATTTATGACCTCACATTTTATTTAAGATCAAATAATTTAAAAAATTTTATAATGGTTTTAAAAATGTTATTAATTTATAACATCATAATATTAATATTTATAAAATATTATTAGATACTATTATAACTTATCACATGTTTGGTAATAATCATTCATTATTATCATTGTTTTGGGAGTTCACTTGTTATTTTTATTAGGCATGTTTTATCACATGAGTTCTATTCCTTGTGCATTGATTAGGGTTTCATAATATATAGAATTATATTCATGATATAAATACAATATATATCAATTAAATATATTATTATTACCTTCCATGAAAAATGGAATAGAAAAATATATCACATCACTTCTTGGAGGTGGTAGTCCACACATATGCACGAGCGACGATATCCTTTTCCAATGGGTTAGAAGGTAGGAAGGTGTGTATGATACTAAAATTATAGAGGATTATTTATTTACTGAGTGTCATATATATTCATTAGTTCTATATTTATTACCATCCATTATTTTGGTAATATGAAATGAATTACAATACTACATGGAGATGATAAGTCACACATAGACAAAAAGTTTTCACTTTGTGTCAAATAGAATGAATATATAAAATGGTTATAACATAATCATAATAACTTACAAAAATATCAGTGATAATGGAATTATTATTTTAGTATGGTTATAATATATTTAGTTGTAATAGATGATGAAATATATTTAAAAGAGTCGGTAAAGATATTTACAACTTCTTCGAAAGAGCTCTTTTAGATCATCACTTAAGAGGAATAGGGATTTTCTTTTTGAAAAAAAAACATATAGAACAAATATAATGATATTTAGAAGAGGAGTGGGAATGGTTGGCTTGATCTATAGGGATAACTCTCTTGTGATGAATTTAGAGTCATGGACTTTCCTTAAATATTAAATTAATGTAAGCTATTTTTTATGTACAAATGGATCCAAATTAAAATAATTTTAGGATAAGATTCATATGAATATAAATATAGTCTTCTGATAAAATATGTCAATGTTTGGTTATGTTTTCAACATTATATTTTATTTTTAACCCATGTTAACCCTTATAACAATTACAATACTTTTAAAGTTTTTTATACATTAAGGGTCAATAATGTTACTATAAAATGAAAAAAACCAATAAATTGACCATGGATTCTATTTCAAACCATATAATATTTATTTATAAAAATATAATATTTTCATGACATTTAAATTATTTAATAAAATAATATTTATTATAAAAAATATTTAATGTCATTTTGGACACTATTGAATTAATTTGAATTAAAATACATCTTGATAAATATGGAATTTGAATATAGTCCTATAAAGAATAAAAAATGTTATATATTTTTAATAAAATCAAGAAACACTATAATTATTAAAAATATATTACTTTTAGTATTTTTGATATCATTTATTTTATTAATTCAATAAATGACGTGTTTGTGTTGCACAAGAATTTATCATTAATTATTTCATAACAAAAATTAGAAAGGAAATACCATGATAAAAAAATAATTTCTATATAAAAAGACTATTTATAGCTGAACATGAGTTCTATTTATCCCTATCATAAAATATTATTTATATTAAAATAAGAAAAGTGACATTTTTGTCTCTATTTATCACTTATGAAATGGCACAAACCTCTCTAGTCTATTCCTTTGTGAAAATATGGTGTCTTTGGTGTTCCGGGAGATCAAGGTGACTTATCCCCAACACTATGCCAAATTTCGAGTTTATTAATAGTGTTTCCAGAATGGTGATTTCCAACGGTAACCTCTATTTCATTGGCTAAATTTTGAGTTCATGAATAGTGTTTCCAGAATGGTGAGGTCCAACGGTAACCTCTATTTCCTTGGAGAAATTTTGAGTTCATGAATAGTGTTATCAGAACGGTGAGGTCCAACGATAACCTCTATTTCCTTTAACAAATTTTGAGTTCATAAATAGTGTTTCCATAATGGTGAGGTCCAATGGTAACCTATATTTCCTTTGCCAAATTTTGAGATCATGAACAGTGTTTCCAGAACGGTGAGGTTCAACGGTATCCTATATTTCCTTTTCCAAATTTTGAGTTCAAGAACAATGTTTCCAGAATGGTGAGGTCCAACAGTAACCTCCATTTCCTTTACCAAAATTTTGAGTTCATAAATAGTGTTTCCAGAACGGTGAGGTCCAACAGTAGCCTCTATTTCCTTTTCCAAATTTTTAGTTCATGAACAGTATTTCCAGAATGGTGAGGTTCGACCGGTGAGGTTTCAATGGTGAGGTTCATGAACAATGTTTTTCCTTTTCCAAATTTTGAGTCCGTGAACAGTGTTTCCAGCTTCCTACAATTTTTCCCCTTTGAAGTTTCCTTTGACGTAAAATGCATTTTAAGCCATGTTTTAAGGATTGTACGGTTGATTCAAAGGCCATAACTACTATATTAATTATTCCTAAGTCTCATGATTCTTTTACTTGGTCAAACCATATGGTTCAATGCCATCCGTTTTTAATGGAAAATCCAGCGTATCATAAACCGATGCTCCGTTAAATCTTTTAAAGGGATGAGATATCTCCCTCCCTAATTCTTCCTCATTCTTCTTAGATATCAGATGCTCGAACCTTTCATTCCATCCCATAGGAGTTGTATAATCGAACATTCCTCCTTGGATTGGTTCCCCTATATTTTTTATGCGACCAAACAGTATCGATCAATCTTTGATATAAGGTATGATCTATCATCATTATTTTGTGTTCATCTCCTTCTGTTTCTCCTTTCCCTTTTTATGGAATACTATTACCATTTTCCTAATGGGATTTTCATGGGTGTTGACTGGTGTGGTGGTGTATCTACATCCTCAGTTGGATACAGTGGTCACGGGGGGAGGAGACTATAACCCGTTGTGTGGCTCATTCTCATATAAATACGGTCATGAACCATTTGAGGTATGGGATTCATTGATTATCTTTTATTTTATGTGAAACTATAGATTTATCATGTTCTATCCCACTAGATCACAATTGAATTGACATATTATATATTTGAAGTAGATAAATAAATTGATATCGATCATAGGTTATTGCCCCTTTTTTTCTAGATAGTGTGATATCTATGATACTTTATTTAGATTTTCATTATTGATGAAAATTGATAAAGAACATAAATCCGGAATTAATTGATAATTGTTTGGATATAGGTAAAGTGGCATGTAAATTAATCAACTTCTTCTTGTTTTGATTTGATGTTAAACAAATTAGTGTAGTAATCATGTTTAATTATTTGTGATAGCTTACTATTTAGGTTTCCCGTAGTTGGAGCCTTTGAATAATAAATTGGTTAATTCAAGATGGATTAAAGAACTAATTTTTTGATAAAGGATAACTTCTTATAGGGTTCCGAGTTACCCTCTTGGTTGTTTAAGGTCCAAGAGCCGAATTGATATGATGTTTGTTTTGGTGCTGCTTGTGTTGGGATGTGAGCCTGTATGGATGTTGTGATATGTGGGGGCAGGGAGGCCTATTGATTGTTGCAGTAGTTGATGCCTAGAGTGGAAAGATTCATCAGTTTATGCATGTGGGTGTTGGGGAGGACACCGCGGATGATGAAATGGGTTGGGTGTGAATGATGGATGCAGGCTGATTCTTATTGGTTGTTTATTTGATTTACTTTCTTCACTACTCAAGGAAGCTGGTCTTTCATACCCTTTTTCCAAAAGGGGAAAGAGACACAATGGGTGTTCCACGTGCTTTCTGTGTTTTTCTTCTCAAGGGAGGATGGGTCTACGCTCTTGCTATAGGCATCAATGACTCGATGGGTAGTTCATCTACTCACCGTGTTGATCCCCTTGTGTTTAGTAGCATGGAATGTTTTTCTATAATTTTTGGGAATATGGGAATGTAATAATATAAATAAATAATTGAATAAATTATTTTAACAAATGGGGTTGGAGTTTGTCGGGGAGCAATGCTGAGGCTATAATTTGAAGGCACAGTGAACTTTGGGTGTGATGCTAATGAAATATAGTGTGGAAATTACAGATGGTTAATTAATGATTAAAGAATTAATTAAAGTAATGTGAAACTAATAAAATGGGAATTAAGTAATATATTAAATCTCTTTAAGTGGTTTTGTGATTATAGCATACCTAGTCTTAAAAGTGGTATCTAGGAGTCTAAGAGGTGTTAGCTGTAGTTGAGTATAAGACTAGTTTGTTCCCATATCGTGGTTGTGATCTGTTGCATATTCTATACATTTTGTGTTTATATACGCTACTCCACCCCATTACTTAGGGTAACTGACACCCTAGGGATTTTAAGCCCTAGGGGGGTTTTCCCCAACATTCCGGTGGGAGGATGGATGGCTGACTACCCCATTTGGCCCCTCTCTCTTCTCTTGGTAGTTACTTGTGTTGGTTGGAACAATGGTTAGTTATCCCCATATATGTGTGTAGAGGGATGTAATGTCTTGTGGTTATTCACACACAAATATTCTGGATATAGTTTCATATGGACTACTATAGGTGTTACGTGTATAGGCTATTATGGATTGAGAATCCTTACTTGGTGTATGGGCTATAGTGGCTTGAGGTTTAATACCTGATGTATGATACACGTTATGAGAGTTTTGGTGGCTCCCAGAAACCACCTGGTTACTTTTCATTTGCGGACACGGTGGTTTTTATGCACAAGGTGCATGTTGTTGTGCTTCTCCTAGGTGTCTGCGGGCAAGCCTTTTTGGAGAGAGATGCATAGGACGTGCGATGTTGGGGAAAAGAAGGAAACAAGTGGGGAAGTAGTAGCTGGGTACCCCTGATATTCTTTATTATATTATATACTCTTATATGCTTTACTTGGTGAGATTAGCCATGGTGAGGGTGGGAACTTAGTATACATGTTTAGGTGATGAGTTAGTTTCACTTGTTGTTCATTGTGTTTTAGCATTCTTTCTTTAATTTTTGATGAGAGTCTCTGGGGAGGATCCTACTAAGTATACTTTTATACTCACCCTATGTATATATAAGATGTTATTTAGGTCACTTGGAGAAGGTTGGAGATCATCCTGGTTTCTATTAGCTTGGGGTTGCAAGAGTTATTTAGGCTTCAGGGTTGCTATTGTTTTTACCTTCTTTTGGGTACTTGCAGTTTTCCCTCTATCAGTTGTAGTAGTTTTTCATGACATTACATATGTGAACTTGGGATTTATTAAATATTTTATTCTGAGTTGGATTTGGTTGGTGTCTATCTTATCTCTCTCTTTCACTTGTGTTCCCTTAGAGGGTAATGCCTCCCATTTGTGTGTTTACAATACCCTTAGTGCTAGTCACCAAAACGGTGCCTACTAGAGGTGGGACTCGGGAGGTCATTATCTCTCTTCTCACATTTCTAGCCCAGGAGGGGTAAAAATTGTGGGGAGGGGGTCATGACAGAGTGGTATCCAAACTCTGGTTGAAGGATAGGATGAAGTTTGGTGTTAGACATAGGTGAGGTTGAATGGGTTGGTAGGGCAACAACAATGTCAGTCAAGTTCAGTAAGCGATGTAAACATAGGAGACCGAATGAGACATAGGCATCTAGGGCCCCCTATAATCTGTTGTATGGACCTTTAATTTTACAATAGAAACTAAATGATGTGATACTAGTTGCATGTTAGAGACCTAGGAAAGGATTACACATCAATATTCTTTGTGCCTGTGTTTGAATGGGTAGAACTTGGGATAGGTTATCCTAAAATTAATAAAAGAAAACAATTATTTAATTAATGCTGAGTCTTCCATATTCCAGGTTTAGGAGCTCGAACTGTTTGTTATTTTTTAGGTATGGATCCAGGTCGATGTCCTCATCAGGATCGCATAGAAGATTTCCAGCAAGTTGTGCCTGCAGATCGCCACCAGGTAGAGGTTGACGATGACGACATTTAGAGGAGGAAACTCCAAGAGTTTCAGCGCTAGAGACTTCATAAGTACAAGGGATCTGTTTTAGATACAGTCACGAAATACTGGTTGGAGGAGGTTGGGATAGGAATTAGTTTGATCCATGCTTAGAATGAGCACTGGGTTTCCTTGGTTGTGATGATGTTATGTGGAGTAGCAAGGCATTGGTTGTTCTTATTCCGCAGGGATCATGACGAGTCAACAATTTCATGGGACGATTTCCGAGACAAGTTTAGAGTCGAGTTTCTTTCTTCGACCGCGAAGGTGTCCAGTCTACATAAGCTTCTTACCCTTCGATAGGGGAGCTCTAGTGTGCGATATTTTGGAATCAGTTTCAGTAACCTTTTACGATATGCTTTGGACATGTTTCTGGATGAGGAGGCCAGAGCGAGGCATTTCGAGGAGGCTTTGAATCTAGAGATCCAGTGCCAGGTCACCCCATTTATGATAAAGAAATATCTTGAGGTGATGGCAAGGGATGAGGTCATCGATAGAACATTGGCCAGAACCGGATCATCATGAGATGGGAGTCATCATGATTCCTCATGAAGTAGAGCTGTGGTATGAGGTTCTCTGTTTTAATGGTAGAAAAGTTTCTGTTCCGCTGGGGGTAGGTCCCAACCCTCAACATCTCTTTTCTTCGGGGGTAGTGGCTCTTAGGACTACAAAAAAGTACCGAGAACTTTTTTTATTGTGGTGGTCTAGGTCATCAATAGAGGGAGTTCCTGACCTTTCAAAGTAGTCATCGTGCACCAGGTGTTCCGCTCCATGTTTCTCCATTGAGGTCATTCCAGTCGAGGCAGCAGTAGCAGATTGCACTAGCTTTAGATCAGCATAGGGTAGATGGGGAAGTTAGAGGACATCTCCGTGACACTCCTCATCCTCTAAGAGTAGAGTGCGACCATGGTGGTGGTCGAAATCTGGGTCAGAGAGGCCGTGGAGGAGGTCGTGGTCAACTTCATGATTTAGCATTTCTAGATCCAGGCATTCTAGACGTCGTTCAAGGTACCCTTTTCTTGTTTTCTACCTTGTTGTATGCCTTGTTTGATTCAGGAGTGACAAACTCCTTCATATCACCTACCATTGTCTGTTCTTTGGGACTTGAGGTATGAAGGCTACCAGTTCCCTTGGCATTGACAATGCTAGTTGGAGGCCGAGCTGACTTGATTGAAGTTTGTAGAGGCTGTGAGATAGTTTTGGGGAATCACCTCTCTTGGGGAGATTTCCTATGTTTCGAATACAACCATATGATGTCATCCTCGGCATGGATTGGATGTATTCATTGTAGGTTATGATGGATTGCTTCAGGAGGCTGGTTGTGTTCTTTGACGCATATGGAGAGTTAGTGGTGTTCATTGGTGAGCGAGACCCTCAGATGGGTCAAAGAAATGTTCCTTCCTTATCATCCATGATGGTTGAGCTGATGATGAGTTCTTCATAGGTTCAGTAGTTGGAGTTTCCTAGGGTCATAGAATAGTACCCTGATGTCTTTCCAGAAGAGGTTGTAGCATTACCCCCTTGATGAGAGATCGATTTTGGGATCGAGATACAACAAGAAGCCTCTCATATATCTATGTATCCATATAGTATGGCCCATTATGAGTTATGAGAGCTATGTATATATATTTATGGTCTCTTACGGTGCAGTTTTGTTTGGCTGAGTGTGTCCTCGTGGGGTGCACCGGTTTTGTTTGTGAAGAAGGCTGATGGAAGTTTGCGGTTGTGTGTCGAATATCATCACTTAAACAAAGTGAAACTGAAGAATCGCTATCCACTTCCATGGATTGATGATTTATTAGATCAAATAAAGGGTTAAGGTTGGTTCTCAAAGATCGACTTGTAGTCATGATATCATCATATGCATGTGAAGGATGAGGATATCCCAAAGAATACTTTCTGTTGTCATCATGGGAATTTTGAGTTTGTTGTAATACCATTTGGCAAGAAAAATGCTTCAACAATGTTCATGGGATTGATGAACTCTATGTTCTGTGAGTTCCTGGACAAGTTTGTGATTGTTTTCATCAACAACATCCTTGTGTACTCCACGTCTGAGGAGGAAAATGTAGAGCATCTACACGTAGTTTTGGGGGACCTTTGTCAACATAAGCTATTTTGAAAGTTGTCTAAGTGTTATTTTTTGGGCTCGAGAAGCCTGTTTTTTAGGTCATGTTGTTTCCCATCAGGGATTAGCTATGAATCCATCGAATATAGAAGTAGTTGTGTCTTGGGCAGCCCCCAAGACAATGTCAAAGGTGCAAAGTTTCCTTGGTCTCGCATGCTAATACAGAAGGTTCATAGCTGATTTCTCTCAATTTGTGAATCCTCTGAAAGCGTTGACCAGGAAGGATTAGGCCTTTATATGGATTGATCAGTTTCGAGCATCTTTTGAGTATCTAAATGAGAATTTAGTAAGTGCTCCAATTTTTTTCCTTCTAGCTGAGGAAGTTCAGTTTGATGTTTTCTGCGATGCTTCGCATCTGGGGTTAGGCTGTGTTCTGATGCCGCAAATATCAGTTGTTTCTTATGGGTCTTGGTAGTTATGTCCCCATGAATGTAACTATGCTACCCATGATCTTGAGTTGTAATCCATGGTGTTTTCTCTGAAGTTGTGGAGACATTACCTCATTGGTGAGTGCTTTGTGGTTTTCACCGATCATAAGAGCCCGATGTATGTTTTCTCCCAGCATGACATAAACTTGCGACATCGACGGTGGATGTAGTTCTTACCTGAATAAAACTTTGAAATATTGTATACACCTATAATGGGGAATTATGTAGCTGATGAACTGAGCAGGAAGTCACGTGGTGATGTAGTGCGTGAATTTGGTGATTCTTGGAGAGTAATGGACGAACTGTCAGCATTAAATCTCAATATGGGAGAATTTGGTGGCATTGGTTGTCTTTTACAAATGATGGTGCCGTCATCTTTGTGCAGTAGGTGGAAGAGTCCCAATTGGGGGATCTTGAGGTAGATGTCTAGAGAGATAGATTTGTTTTTAGAGAGGCCCCTGATGGTTAGTCTGAGGATGAACAACACTGAGTGTTATATCATGGAAGGATATTTATTACTTTTATGATGTGCGAGACAATTCTCAGAGAGTTATATAGTTCTCCTTTAGCGGTGCATCCTTGAGTGAAAAAGATGTAACGATCCTTGAGGAGCCAGTTTTGGTGGCTGACGCTGATGTGTCTGGTTGTGGAGTTTGTGTCTTAATGTTTGGTCTGCCAGAAGGTGAAGGTCAAACACCATGTTCATGGTGGTCTGCTCCATCCATTAGATGTTCCTTAGTGGAAGTGAGAGGACATCTCAATGAACTTCATTATTGATTTACCTTGATCTTAGGGGGGACATGACGCTATTTGGGTGGTATTGGATCGTTAACAAAATCATCCCACTTCATAGAAATTAAGGAGTCATGATCAGTGGAATTTTTGTCGAGGTAGTATCTGGAGGAGGTGGTGAGACTTCATGGAGTCCTAAGGGAGATCATTTCTCATCAAGATCTTTGTTTTTCCTCTAGGGTGTGGAGAGGTCTCCAGCATGCTCTCGGTTCTCAGATGTGCCTTAGCACTACTTTTCATCCTCAAATGGATGGTCAAATAGAGAAAACCATCCAGACTATTGAAGACATGTTACCCTCTTCTATCCTTGATTTTGGAGTTTCATAGATGATGAACTTACCCTTGGTGGAGTTCGCTTACAAAAATAGCTTTCACTCCACCATCAGTATGGTTCCATTTGAAGACTTGTATGGCCGACCTTCCCGTTCTCCATTGTGCTGGACTCAGGTCGGAGAATCAGCATTTCTCAGACCGAAACTAGTGCATAATTCAACAGAGAAGGTTCAAGTGATTCGTGAGAGGATGAAGACAGCGTAATATTTTCCGAAATCATATGTCGATCAAAGGAGGAGACCAATAGAGTTTAATGTTGGGGATCACGTGTTTATGAAGGTGACTCTATGTCGTGGGAAACAAAAATTTGGTAGAGGGATTTATCTTTCTCCTCGGTTTGTTTGAACTTTTGAGGTGTTAGATTGTGTTGGAGCTATGGTGTATCGAGTATCACATCCCCCACAGATGAGCTAGATACATGATGTTTTCCATGTATCATAGATCCATCATTATCTTCATGATGACTCGCATGTCATCGATTAGGGATAGATCGATGTTGATGATGATGCGACCCTTGAGGAGCGGCCTTTGGAGATCCATGACTGTAAATAGAAGGTGTTTCAGGGGTATTATATCCCCTTGGTTCCTGTCTTGTGGCGATAGGGTGGGGTGGAGGAGAGTACCTGGGAACATGAGTCACAGATATGTACTCAGTACCCATAGTTGTTTTATGTTTAAATCTTTTCATGTAATGATGTTCGCTTTGTGGTTATAGCCCATTCATGTTTATGATATGGCCTTCTTTAGTTGCTTCTTTTGGCTTGCTCTCTTTTGAGAGGTATCTTAATGGGTGTTTGTTCAAAATTCTTTTATGTTTCCATTAAGGTTGGTTTTGAATTCTTGAGGACGAGAATGTTTTGAGAGGTATATGATGTAATGGCATGAACCTCTTTGGTCCATTCCTCTAAAAAAATCTTGTGTCTTAGGTGTTCCGGGAGATCAAGGTGACTTATCCCCAACTCTTTTCCAAATTTTGAGTTCATGAACAGTGTTTCCAAAACATTGAGGTCCAACGGTGACCTATATTTCCTTTTCAAAATTTTGTGTTCATGAATAGTGTTTCTTAAACGGTGAGGTCCAACGGTAACCTATATTTCCTTTTCCAAATTTTGTGCTCATGAAAAGTATTTCCAGAACGGTGAGGTCCAATGGCATCCTCTATTTCCATTTCCAAATTTTGAGTTCATGAAAAGTGTTTCCATAATGGTGAGGTCCAACAGTAACCTCTATTTCTTTTTCCAAATTTTGAGTTCATGAAAAGTTTTTCTAGAATGGTGTCTTCCAATGGTAACCTCTATTTCCTTTTCCAAATTTCAAGTTCATGAACTGTGTTTCCAGAACGGTGAGTTCCAACGGTAACCTCTATTTCCTTTTCCAAATTTTGAGTTCATGAACAGTGTTCCCAGAATGGTGTGGTCCAACGGTAACCTCTATTTTCATTTCCAAATTTTGATCTCATGAACAGTATTTCCAGAATGGCGAGGTTCCAATGGAGAGTTTCCAATGGTGAGGTTGATGAATAGTGTTTTTCCTTATCCAAATTTTGAGTTCGTGAACAGTGTTTCCAGTTTCCTATAGTTTCACCCCTTTGGCATTTCCTTTGACATAAAATGCATTTAAAGACTCATTTCAAGGACTCTAAGGAAAATTCAAAGTACATAACTCCTATATTAATTATTCATAATGCTCAAGATTCTTTTACTTGGTCAAACTGTGATGTTTAATTCGATCCACTTTTAATGGAAAATCTAGCCTATCTTAAACTGATGTTCCATTAAATCTTCATAAAGGCACGAGATATATTCCTCCATAATTCTTCCTCCTTATTGCCAATTAGGAGATGATTGAACCTTTCATTCCATTCTGTTGGAGTTTCACAATCAAACTTTCCTCCCTGGATTGGTTCCCCTCTATTTTGGTTGCGACCAAGCAGTATCGATCAATCTTCGATATAAGGTATGATCTATCATCATTATTTTGGGTTCATCTCCTTCCATTTCTCCTTTCCCTTTTTATGGAATGCTATCTCCATGTTCCTAATGGTCTTTTCTTGGGTGTTGAACAGTGTGATGGTGTTTCTGCATCCTCGGGTGGATATAGTTGTTACGGGGGTAGAAGATCAAAACCCGTTATGCAGCTCATTCGTGTATAAAGAAATTAAAGAACCGTTTGAGGTAGGGGATTCATTACTTCTTTTTTCTTTTACGTGAAACTATAGAGTTAGCATGTTTTATCCCACTGGATCACAATATAATTTAGATATTAAATATTTTAACCAGATAAATAAATTGATATTGATCGTATGTTATTGCTCCTTGTTTTGATAGATAGTGTGATATCTATGATTTCTTTGTTTTCCTTTTCATTCTTGATGAAAATTAGAAAATAACATAAAGCCATAATTAATTGATAATTGTTTGGCTGAAGATAAAGAGGAATGTAAATGAATCTAGTTCTTCTTGTTGTGATTTGATGTTAATAAAATTAGTGAAGTAAGCATGTTTAATTATTTGTGATAGCTTACTGTTTAGGTTTCCCATAGTTGGAACATGTGAATAATAAATTATTTAATTCAATATGGATTAAAGAACTGGTTGTTTGATAAAGGATAATTCTTTGTAGGGTTCTGAGTAACCCCCTTGCTTGTTTAAGGGCCAATAGCCCAATTGATATGATGTTTGTTTTGCTGCTGCTTGTGTTGTGATGTTAGCCTAGATGGCTGTTTTGATATGTGGGGTAGGAAGGCATATTGATTGTGGTATCAGTTGATGCCTATATTGGTGAGATGCATTAGTTTATGCATGTGGGTGTTAGGGAGGACACTGAGGATGATGAAACAAGTTGGGTGTGAATGATGGATGCTTGCTGATTCTTATTGGTTGTTTATCTACATTAATTTCCCCACTAGTAAAGGTAGCTAGTCTTCTTTACCCTTCCTTTGAAATGGGAGAAGATGTATGGGGTATGCCAAATGATTTCTGTGTTTATCTTCTCAAGGGAGGATGGGTCTATGCTCTTGCTATAGGTGTAAAAGGCTTGACGGGTAGTTTATTTACTCACCATGTTGATCTCCCTTGTGTTTAGTATCATATAATATTTTTTTAGAATGATTGATAATATGGGAACCTAATTATATAAATAAATAATTGAATAAATTATTTAAACCAATGGGGTTGGAGATTGATGGGGTGCAATGCTGAGGTTGTAATTTGAAGGAATAATGAACTTTGGGTGTGATGATAATGAAATATAGTGTGGAAATTATTGATGGTTAATTAATCTTTAAAGAAATAATTAACCTAAAGTGAAATTGATAAAATTGGAATGAATTATTTTATTAAATCTCTTTAAATGGTTTTGGGCTTATAGGATACGTAGTCTCAGATGTGGCTGCCGAGAGTCTGAGAGGCGTTAGCTGCAGTTGAGTCTAAGACTAGGTTATGCCCATAATGTGGTTGTGAGCTATAGTATATTTTGTAATTTTTGTGTTTTGATATTCTACTCTACCTTGTCAATTAGGGAAATTAACACCCTGGGGATTCTGAGCCCTGGGGCTGTTTTCCCCAACATTCTCGTGGGCGGATGGATAGCTGACTACCCCTTTTGGCCCCACAAACTTCTCTTGGTAGTTACTTGTGTTGGTAGGCACAATGGTTATTTTTACCCATATATGTGTGTAGAGGGCTGTAATGGCATTTGGTTATTCACACACATATATTCTGGATGTAGTTTCCTATAGACTACTATAGGTGTAATGTGTATAAGATCTGATGTCTTGAGGATCCTTACTCGGTTTATGGGATATAATGGCATGAGGTTTAATACCAGAAAAATGATACACATTATGCGAGCTATGGTGGCTCCCAGAAACTACATGTTTACTTTTATTATGTGGACATGGTGATTTTGATGCACGAGGTTCATGTTTTGGTGCATTTCCCAGGTGCCTACAGGCATGCCTTTTTGGAGAGATATGCTTAGGATGTGCAATGTTGGGGAAAAGCAGCAAACCAATGGGGAAGTAGTAGTGGGTTCCCCTTGATTTTTTTTATCTTATTATAAACTCTTGTATGTGTTACTTGGTGAGAGTAGCCATGGTGAGGCTGGGAACTTAGTATACATATTCAGGTTACAAGTTAGTTTTACTTGTTGTTTACTGCGCTTTAGCATGCTTTCTTTACTTTTGCACAAGAGGATCCAGGGAGGATCCTACTGAGTATACTATTATACCCACCCTATGTATATATAAAATTATTTTCAGGTCACTTGGATCAGGTCAGAGATCAGGCTGGTTTCTACTACCTAGGGGTTGCATGAGCTATTTGGGATTCGTGGTTGCTGTTGTTTTTACCTTCTTTTGGGTACTTGCATTTTCCCCTCTTTTATTTTTAGTAGTTTTGCATGACATTACATATGTTCACTTGGGATATATTTTATATTTCAGTTTGAGTTGGAGTTGGTTGGTGTCCATATTATCTCTCTCTTTCGCTTGTGTTCTCTTAGAGGTAATGCCTCCCATTTGTGTGTTTGTTGTACCCTTGGTGATAGTCTCCAAATCGGGGCTTACTGGAGGTGGCAGTCGGGGATCATTACCTCTCTTCTCACATTGTTGGCCCAGGAGGGGTACACCTTCTGGGAAAGGCGTCGTGAAAACTTAAGTATTATAAAGGTCAAAATCAAATATTAATTGATTAAAAAAGTGATATTTTTCAATTTTATATGATTATGGATGAAATATACAAATCTAATAAAATTAAGGAAACCATGAGAATTATTTTTAATGCCATATCACATTGTTTTTAACCATAATAACCTAATTTTTCCTTACCGTGGTGATAATTATTTACAATGGATCCTACACATATTGAAAATAAATAAAGGGGTAATATGTAAAAAATTGGACCCTAAAAATTAAAAATATGGATTAAATTTTTAAATATTAAATTTCAAAAACTGACAGAAATTTATTCTTAACTAATACTCATAACGCAATGAAAAACAACTTTTTAGATAAATGCATTTTATGTATATAAATTTTTGTATAAATATTAATATTAAAAAGTTCATTTTATCGACCATAATTAGAATATTAAAATTACATTTCAAATAAATTTTAATTGAAAATAAGTTAAAAAATGAAACCTTGTAAATTCTTGAAATAAAAATTCATTATTCAACGAAAACAATATTTTTCACTATTCAATGACAAATAAAACTTTTCAGAAAAATCAGGAAAACTCCCTATAAGATAATATTGATATTATTATTTAAAATATTATGTTTATTTGGTCAATTTAATTTTATAAATTTGGGAAAAATAAATAATTTAATTTTCTCAAAAAAACCAAGAAAATTTAGTTTTGAAGAAAACATATTTTTAAAGAATACAATAATTTAAGAGAAATTTAGTCTTTATTTCCTAATGATTATTCAATAAATTTTTATTTTGTATGAACTTCATATTTATTTCATAATTTTTTTATGTCTATTCATACCTACAAACTAAATGGATAAGCTATAATGGTCATAGAATGTTATTTAATGGTTTTTTATGGTTGGTGTTGTGTTTTCTATATGCTATCAAATATATTATTCTTCAAATATTGTGATATGAAAATATTAATCAACTAAGACCTTAAAAAATAAATTATTAAATTTATTTCCTAATTTAATTATCATTCTTTTATTCCCAAAATAAAAAAAATTAATGTTTAAGGTGTATTCCAAATGAGTATTCCCAAAGACGGTCCAATTGTATTTACCATACTATATTGAGTTGAATTCTTCATTAATATCACAAATATATTATTTTACCATATTAACATTAATACATATGTTTAATTAATATAAAATAATGTTTTTATTTTAATGGTAAATAATTTTTTCCCTATATTCCATCCTATGAGAAATGATAATGTTGTTTGCGTCTAAGTGTGGACTAAAACATGCACGAATTAACGTAATACATTTTTCATCTCTTCCATACATGAATATAATTATAGGTTTATTTAAGGATTATATATGACATATATTAATATTATAGAAAGTTTTATTGTTATTTATCATTATTTCCTTCCATTTGTTTGAAAATGAAATCATTACACATACTTACGTATATTATGCCATCTTCACTAAGTGAAGCAATTTATTTTTTAGCACCACCTTATATGAATGGTTTTAAAATTATATATAATGATTAATTATAGTAAATACAATATTATTACAATTGTTGGAATTATGAAAACATTACCATGGTGTACATATTGGAAACATCGCTCACGCATAAAACATATTCTTGTTTTCACCTGAATGGTGATTTTAATAAAGAAATGTTAATTAATGAGTAATTCAAATTTATAATGGAATTCTATATTTTAAGATAAGTATGAATATTATTTTTTTATAAATTTAAAAAAAATCAAGATTCATTATAATGGATTATAAAAGTGGTTTTGAAGAAAATTAGGACCTGAGTTATGGTTTAATTTTGAAATCTCAATTTAATATAGATTATTAATTCTTTAATATATATTGGGGAAGTTCCTTTTTAATTATCTCTTAAACAACATAAATTTTCATCCCTTATAGTTATTGTGGGTTTTTCCTCATTTTCCCATAATTTTATTTTATTTGGTAACAAAAGTGATTAAGAAATATCTTTTAATAAAAGTTAATCTTATTTGTTATTTGGGTGACCAACTTTTTATTTTGTATCAATGTTCATTAATATATTTTAAAATTCTATTTTATTAAATATGATAATTAATTATTGTAATTTTAATCCATATTTTACTTTAAATATAAGGTTCCGAATATAATCCTCTTTTTATTTTCTAAAAATGGTATTTTTATAATTTTTACAGAACGTGTGAAGGGAGTCTATGTTTTAACATTTACTTCATGAACATATTTTACCACCATCATGACCATTTCTTGTCTCACAATTGCATTAAAAGTTTCCATTACTATTTGATTAATAATTATTTTATCAATATTATGATGAATTCTATTTAAATGTTTACCAAATAAAATATAAACTTTTCTCATTATTTAAATAAAAGAATCAAATGTTATTTTAATGGTGTTTTCATCTATACTAACAACCTTTGATAAATTATTCGTCAAGTATATGATTTTATGAATCCATGAAAATTATTTTTGTTGATGACATATGATTATATTGTTTTTTGGATACCTCTTTAAGACCCATTACCTTCCTTTAGGTTAAATATCATATAATGAAGTATTTTTGAAACCTTTGACTTTTTTAAGGGAAATTCTATAATACATTTACGAATGTTTTTATGATTTTTGGGTGCAGATATATATTATTTTCATTATTTAATGGAGTTTTGTTAAATATCTACAATTAATTATGTAATGACTGATATGTTATGGGATAATATAGACTTTAACAATGAGTTAACCTAGTTTAATAAGGCAATATTTCCACTATGATAGTCTTTAGAGTGAAACATGATTAACGAAATTTTAGAATGGGTAGAGATATCAATCCACTCTAGGTCTTTGTATACTATGATAGTCTTGGAAGTATACCTTGACTAATGAAATTATTTTTAATCTTATAATCTTTCAAAAATACCAAAAACATGTTATTATTCTCAAGATATACTATAAAGAAAATTTGATTAATTAATGATTTTTCCTCAGTTATATCGGTTATTTATTTTGAAATACAAAATCTTTAAGCCATAACACATGATATATGATCTATGGATGATTGGGAATGAACGTTGTATGTTGTTAACATTATCTCATTACCTAATACTTATATTATTCTTTCATGTGATCATTGATTTATCTCTCCCATGTTTATAGTTAATGAGAATCAATGTTGAAAAATATTTATGTATTTATTTTTCCATGATTTTGAAGAATGGTTTTATATATGGTGTTTCTATGAGAATATTAAGAGAAGATCATTTTGGAAGATTTTTAATATCATTCAAGTGAAAGGGTTTTTTATGTATCTATTATTCAGTGATAATAATAATTTATTGTTCCATGTGTGTATTATTATGAAATGTATTGAATATTCTTCTAAAACGATGCAATGTTTATATATGTTATGTGAGGATAAAAAAGTTATTATCAAAAAAGTATTATGTTGTTTGTGGATATTAGTTTAATCATAATATGATTATAAATGTTAATAAGACCTATGATGAAATTAATGTGATATAATGTGAAACTGAATGTTATAATGGTTTATAAGAAGGTTTTATAATTTTTATCATCACCGAAATAATTTTTATGAATATATGATTACTCAATATAATTATTGTAAATTAATTTTGAATTATTATTATTTTGGTCAATGAATACAATAATAAATAATAATTTAACAATTATTATGGTATAAAATGAATTTATGGTCCACTTTATAAATCAAACAACATGGTAGATTAAATAAAATATCATTTTTAATATAATCGCATTACTATCTGAAGCCATGCATGACAATGATATTCTAAATGAGAAATGAAAGGACTTACACATAATTTAGTCTTTCGTGAGGCAATAAATACCTTCACCCAGTGGGTCATATGATCCCATAGTTTTCATGAACATCATTTTTATAACTAGAAATATATTTTGTATTCTCCAAAGATTGAACTAAGAAAAATTGTTCCTGATAGTATCTCATTTGAAAGGATAAAAACACCAACAGTAAAATATTATTAATAATATGAAGCAAGTGGAAAAAATTAACTACACAGAATGGTATGACTTTTAGAAATTATTTTTTAGTATGAATTTCCAATAACTCATCACATGAAAATGTAAAGGGAATTACTTTTTCTTTAAAAGATAGATAATAAATATATTGGTACCGAATGAGAAAATATTTCAATACTTTTAATTAATGAATGATGTTTTATAAATGCCCCTTAATGAAAAAATATCCAGTTCTTTAGTGTCTTATAACCACATCTCTAAGAGGCAGAAGAAAAAAGGGAATTTAGTAAATATGAAGAAATCATTCAATGTCATTTTATGTTATAAATAGATGGTTAATATTACCATAGTTCTCATAGGTAGGAGAATAATATAAATTTGTATTTTTGAGGAAATTATAATAATAATAAAACATACAGATGAAGGAAAATATATCATCATTTTTATAGTAGTATGTAATGAAGCATGTGTGAAATTGAATCTAAGGACTAGAAAAAAAAATTAGTGTGGAAAAGAATACCATTGATAATGTGAATAAAGAAGATATTTAAAGATGTATGATAATTAAATTATTGTTTAGATTGGTCAACTGAATGCACCACCCACAATCTAATTCTACAACTAAAATTTTTATGGGTGTTATTAAAACAATTAAAATAATCCCAATGGTTAATGGCTAAATTTTTCATCAAAAACATTTTAATCCAATAGATAAAAATAAATATCATGTGGTCACAAACCTCAAAGTGGGTCACAATAATTATGTGGTGAAATGTATACTTATAAACCAATCAAGAATTATAAATATATTATTTGATTCATGTACTCCCCACTATTTTATATATCAATTATTTTCAAAATTTATCACATCACCACCTAAATGATTAGATTATGAATTATCTATGAAATATTACAATGGTCTTATTATTGTATCAAAATTATCTATATCCTCACCAATAGAAAATTGTTGGGATATTATTTTTGAAAATATTTTGATTATCCTTTTAGATGAATTTGATGTGATTTTGGGAATGGATTGACACTCTCTTTATATATCCTGAATCAATTTTTAGGGAAGGGAATTCAAATTTGATATTCTAAATCCACCCATGATTTTTTACCAATTCAAGGATGAATATGAACATCCAATAGAAACTAAAAACATTGTATGTGTATTATTACCTAATCATGAGGGTTATCTTGGTAAATTTCCTTAGGTGAACTCAAAATGTATGGTATTCATGTTTATTTGAGAATATGCTAATATATTTCCAATATAAATTAATATTATTTCACATAATCATGAGGTTGATGTTTATTTATAAGTCATTTATAGTGTTATTCCAAATTAAAGGAAACCTGATAAAATATACCTGATTGGTTTGTATGAATTGGAGAAGAAACTCTGGGAGATTCTTGACAAGGGATTCATTCACCAACTTAATCACCATGGGGAGAACCTATTCTACTTATTTAGAAGAAATATTGTTTAATGATGAAAAGGGATCACTGATGTACATAACCCATTCATGTATATCAAGATTATATCGGGGTGGTTTGGATAATTAAGGATCCTTATCGTCCTTCCATATGGTACAGAGTGTTAGCAAGGTATTTTGGAAAATTATATTATCCTAAGTAAATGACTTTATAGAATGAAGTGGTTAGATAGATTTTATAATACATGGGTATTATTAACTAAACATGACCCATAATAGAGGACCTAGGTGAAAGGTTACCCAATTTGGAAATCATGGTGAATAAGTTCTAATTGTGTGGGTTGGGAAAATGGGAACCTCATTAGGTGAATTGGGAAAGTCTTAAATTGTAAAATCATGTGTTCCATGTTGATAAGGTCTTAGAGATTGAGTTTCATCTCTATTTTGTACTTGTGTGAATGGGTGCTAGTTGGAAAGCCTAAATGGTTGGTCATAGATAAATTAAGTACAAAGTAGGAACATCCCCTTTATTGGAAAACTAGGCACAAGGCTGTATCATTCTGGTATTTTTTGAATACTTATCAATAAAGTCCGTTTTCAGTAATAATATAAATGATTTGGGTGAAGTGTTATCTAAAAATAATTATAATAATTGATTATTTTTATTCCTTTTTTCTTTTTGGATTAGAAAATTACCTATATTGGAATCTTGGAAGGTCTGGGTGTGTGCTACAAGTGCTCATATGTTTTCAAGATTCTACATCATGCACATTGTTATTGAAATGTAGAATCTATAGGTCCATATAAATAATAGGATATTTTGTAACCATGATAACTTCTTGTAACTACTTCAGGAACCATGTCCTTTTAGCATTGCACAATAACATGGTGTGGATTGATAAGCCATGAGGCATGATCCGGCTTGATAGGGCACAGACTAGGGATCCATTGGACAGGGCATGGCCCAGGTTACCAATGAAAAAGGTTCTAGGTAGCAGAATCATGTTATTATCGATCCTTTATAAAATCATTCAGTTCTTTCATAGACTTCATTATGTTTTTTCCTCAATCTAATTTGAGTTCCAATAAACGTAACATCGAAACAATAAAATATAGAGACTTTTTTATAATGGTTTAGAATGTTTATATAATCATGGATTATTGAATCCAAGAATCCTTAAGTATGCACTGATAACACTAATCACCAACATCTTTATGGGATCCTCTACTTATCGATGTGATGTTAGTCACTCCAAAGGTAAAAATATTAAATAAGGTAAAATAAAAACCCTATAAAACCTCTAAGATAATGGAAAATATGGAATTATATTGGATATGAAAACATAGATAATTATAACCACCACCTATGATTTCTCATCATAGAATTAATATTAATAACCCTCATTCATTTTAATTTTAAAAAGTTGAGACTTAAATAGCCTCTAATGAATATAAATATTTTTAAAATAAAGGTGGTTGAATAAATATCCTCCAATGGTTATTTGGAATGTTAAATAGCTTCAAAATTGGAATAATCCCAAAACCACATTGGCAGATTCATTAATGACAATCCATATTGGTTAAATTTTTTAAAGGATCTGTTTAAATGACCTATAGAGATACATTAAATGTAATGGGCCTTAGAAACACATTACTATAATTTCAAGTCCAAATCCAATTTGGAATTAATTATTTCCTCGTGTTTATCTATTAATGATATAAATAAATCAATATTTTTATTATAATTCATCATTAATTTTTTAATTAAATGATTATTATTTAATTATATATTTCAAATATTAAAATATATATTTTTTATAATAATGATATCATTTTTACGCAGTAACTTATCACATTAGTCCAATAAATCCTAATTAGAATTATCTTATGTATAGCTTCAATATCACTTTGTAATGTTGGAAATGATCATGAATCTTATTCATAATCATAAACTATTAGTGGTTTTAATAAAAACATAATATGTACTCAAATTATAAAGGGTTTTGGTGTGACTGAATTGATGTGGCATAATTTTGGTGTATTTTCCACATACATTTGATGTAATTTTCTGGTAATATTATGAATAAAATGAGATTTTATTTGTAAATTATTTTTAATGTAATAATCTGACTAGAAATTGATATTTTGTGAATTATTTCATCAAAATAAGATTTTAAAAGCTTTAAATGTTTAATTTTTAGGCCCATATCAATGATTAATTTAAATATATATGTGTGTGTGCATTCGATATGAATATTTGGAATGATGTTTGGGTCTTGTTCGAATAATCATTATATGAATTAAATACTCATTTTAAAAACATATTTTTAAACTTCTATTAGACTAATAATTTTTAAACGTTGGCATTTCTAAAAGAATATTTTATTTTGCAGGAAAATTATATAGAAGATACACTTTTAGTGGAATTGTTGTTTTTATAAGAATAAATTATATGGGTGTAATATTAAATATGTTTTAGTCATCACTATGTAATAATGGTCCATAATTTTGAAAACAATTATTAGAATAAAATAAATATAGTTTTTATAAGAATAAGATGGTTTATACTGTGAATTACATTTGAATAAAATTATTTTTCAAAGATGTACATATAAATAGATTGATTACCATGTAATAATAATGTGAGAGGTGTGAATGATGAATTGATTTTATAAAATACTCACATAAGAGTAGTTTGGCCTCACACCATTAAAAATTACTCAATGAATCAAGCTCAATTTCACTCACTAAAAATTGAATTTGGATGGAGAAATTTATCAATACCAATGGAAGAAAAACCAAAATTGAATATATGTCATCTAAATATTTCAATAGTTTTCAATATTGAGAAAATAAATATTTTTTGAAGCTAAAAAACTGATCTTCCATTATGGGTGAAACCGATTGAAGTTTAAAATGTGTGTGTTGAGTGCCTGTCACGTCTACAAAGGAAAGTGCAGGTTCAATTTGATAGTTCAATTTGGTAAAATATTAAGATGAAATTATTTTAAAAACAAATAATCTAAGAGATTCCTAAAGATGATTGAGGACAAAATGTAACACCCCGACCCTAGTTACCCAGATTCGGTTCATTATTATATTATATTGGCATGATCACAAGAGATCAAGTCCCAAGGGACTGATCAGTCTAGTAGCCTTGTAAGTACTAGATGCATACATGAGTTTTACATTACATCTTTAAATAAAAAATCAATGACATTGTGTATACCTTGAACACACTTTTATCCCTTAGCTTATCCCTGTGAGTCAGTCATAATATACTTCTTCGCATCCTGGGAAAAATAAAACATAGAAAGGGGTGATCTTAGATGTTCAGTAAGGGTAAATAATACAGCGAAAACTATAAAATTTTAAGGAAATATGTGTAATAAAAATAAAACCCTTTAAAAATAATATAAAAAACATAAATAAAAAATTTCAATATAAACATGCACATGGATATTCTACTAGTCGAATAATCATATGTAATAACTAATTTCATAACAAGGTAATGCATAATGCCAGACATCATAACCACATAGTAAAGGCCTCATCCCAAGACTAAAAATAAATGTTTTTTCAAGGACTTGTTCCAAGAAACTATTTTTGTCTCATGAGACCTACCGATGCATTGAGGAGCTATAGCAGGCTCCACCCATCACATACTAGGTCCAATGCATTCCTTGTATGAAAATGTTGAAACATATAATAAACATTCATTTTAAAACTAGCATACAAAATTTCAATAATTTAACCATAAACCATGAATGGTATAAAAATAGCACATCCGTAGTCAAACATATCATAACTCATTCAATACAATATGGACTAATTTATAATAAAAAAATCAAACACAATAAAGAGTAATATCCAATAACGGATTTTGACATACTTGAAAATGATCAGTAGAACTCTTTGATAGAAAAATAAATTTTTCATGAAATCATTTAAAAGTCACAAAATTTATAAAGGAATACATTTAAAAAATATTTTTGAATCAAATTGACCCATACCACTTTGAATCTATTGAAGGTAATTAAAATTTTAAAACATTCATGCCCATATAAATAAATCCTTAAACCCATTTTGAAAACATGGACATTAATGAGAAAGGTTTAGAAGAATAAATATTTAAAACATTTAAAATGATGTTTTAGTTAAAGAGTCCCTTAAAAATAGTTTTGAAAAATTGTTTATGAAACATGGAAATAAATGATAAATATGTCCAAGTAAATACTTACACATAAACAATCTGATATAATAATGAGATTGAGGAATTAACCCTTACCTTGTACTTTATTTTAATCGAGGGTACGTTTAACCTCCTGTATAATGACCATAGTGTGTTATTAAATTATACAAGAACCATATTCATATTCATTATATCATACATTATTCATTTATGACTTTATACTTCACATTAATAATAATTTCCATGTTAAAGTAACATTTCAGGTAATAATCGCTTTCTTTGTCATATGTGTTTTAACTTGTTATTCTTGATCATATCACATAGATCAGGATTTACATAAATCAAGAATATAAAACATGATTTATATATCATTTATATTAAGAATATAAATATGTATAATAGATATATATAGAAAATGGAAACACCATTCATGGAGACGGTAGTCCGTACGTACGTAAGGACGTTGTTTCCGTTTTCTTATCGTACTGAATGGAAGTAAGTGGTTGAGATATATGTATATATATATATATATACATCCAGTAGTATTATTATGTCATATATTACATACTTATTAAAAATATATATTTTTATAATCATCATTTAAGGGTGAAAGTGGAAATGAATCGCATCACGTCGTGGAGACGGTAAGCTGTACGTACGCACGAGAAATGATATCATTTCCTTAATGATAAAATGGAAATGAATGGGATGGTATATTAATTATAAAGAAACATTAACGTGTTAAATTTATTATATAAATAAATTATACTAATTTTTATACCCATCCAAATAATAAAGTGTTGACTAACAATCTACACGATGACGTGGAGATGGTAAGTCGTATGTACACACGTATGGTGACTTGTATTTTATAGTATGGATATAATAATGAATATGTTTGTACCATATTTATAATAACATCACATTATTTATATGGTACTGGAGTTATTATTTTGGTATGAAAAAAACAAATAAAGAGGATGTGGAAGAAGGAAAGAACTTTGAAATAGGTGACGAAATAATAACCTCTTCTTCGGGTGCTTCCTTTTTATTTAATCAAAAGGGCTCCTTAGGTTGGATTTAGGAAAAAATTAAGGCCTCTAAGTTGAAGTGATGGTAGGTGGGAGTATAGTTGAGTAGGTTTTGGCTGATCCAAATGGATTTGGAGGTGTGAAATTAAGAGAAGGGGAAGTACCCATTTATAAGAGATGTAAGGGTCACTTTAGGAAAAGCATGAAATATTATTTTATAATAAAATAATTTTCGGTTTATAATGGCTCAAAACGACTACTTTCTAGGATAAGGTACGTATGGGTAGAAATATTTTCAACCAATAGGTTTTAAGCAAGTTTAGGTCACTATATTGACCTTATCTTTTTGTTTTAAATCTTAGTTAAGTAGTTTAACTTTTACCGTGTCTTCTTGTATTATTATAATAAATGGTTAAAAAACTTACTATATGCCAAGAAAACTTAAAGTGGTTAATTAATGATATATCTATAATTATATATAAGTCCTTTTTCTTAACCTTATATTTTTAGAAATATTATACCATTTAATAATATAGTATTTGGTTTAAAAACTCATTTATGTCAATTTTGACACTATTTAATATTTGGTTTTTTTGAATGTCATAACAACATGATTACTTCAAAAAAAATTCATTGAATTAACCCTAACATATAATATTAATCTTTAAAATTCGTGGAATACATAAAAAGTCTCAATTTAAATTTATATTAATATTTATCACATCAATTATTTTAGTCTTTCATTAATAAGTTTATTATTGCATTATCATTGTTTCATAATTAAATTTAATTATTTGAGGTCTAAAAATTATAAATAAAATACCATGATGTATTAAATATATTTATTTTTCTAATTAATATGTATAGTCTAATTTATATTCTGAATAACCCTATATTAAAATTGATTTATTTATTAAAATTTGAATTTAACAGTTTTAGATATTCTTTAAATAAAATAATAATAAATGTCATAATCTTATCCTAATGGATCAAAAAGGATAATATTTTATTCCTAAGGTTGATTTAGGTCGAAATAAAATTATAAAATAGAATTATGACATGTGTTATGGTAATTATAAAATCATTTTTACCTTTAATTACCCTATTTACTTTTAACTGTGGTAAATAAAATTCAAAAGTTACTATTCAACAAAATCTATTTTCATCACGTTGAAACAAATTTTACTTACTGATGTCAACCATTTCTCTGGGGGTTTTTAAATTCAATTCAAAAATGTGGTAAAATTACATTTTATGCAAATTTGCAAATGTTCCCAGAAGGTGGGTAAAAGACGTTAAAAGTTCAATAAAATTTTATATATCTATTCTTATTATAAAATAACACCAATAAATTAAATTGAACTAATATATGTATTATGTATCTATTTTTACTAGAAAACAAATTTAAATAATAATTATTATTTAAATAAACGTCGGTTTTAAACAATAACGATGTGTTTTTCACTATTCATCAAAAACTGAAATTTTTCAAAAAAATACCAAAAATTCACCCTAAGCTATTTTTGATATTTAAAATCCAAAAAATGAAGTATATTTTACCAAATTAAAAACATATATGTTTCATTAATTAATTTAAAATTAATTTCCATTGTCAAAACCAAAAAGCGGGTTTTTAAAAATTAAAAACCATCAAAACATTGACATGAATTAATGTCTAATTTAAATGTAAAATTACTTATAATAACCTAAATTATATTAAATGAAAAAAATAATCTAATTGTACTTTAAAACCCCACAAATTAATAATATAAAACTAAAAATTATTTTGATTAAAAAAGTTGTTTTTAATTAAAATTTAGTATTTTCACTATTCATCAAATTATGAAAGTTATCAGAAAAGTTCCAGAAATTTATCCAAAGTAATTTTTTTTGCCCTGATTCTAAATAAGTAGTTTATTTTATCAAATTTAATGTATAAAAGTGTCAAATATTGGATTTAAAAATCCTTCACAATTAAATGGCGGTAAAATTGATTTTTTTTAAAATAATTCCATTATCTAAAAAATTGAGTTTGTTTTTATATTATATCAAAGAAATACATAATATAGATGTTAAAATTATATGGAGTACAAAAAATGAAAAATGCAGCTAATACTATTCATAACTGCTTTTTGAAAGGCAAGTTTGGTAAGTTGTGGTGCGCTCGAACTCGGTGTTGCGTGTAGCGCAAACTATTGAATTACTTTAAAGAGATAACATACTATTGAATCCTATGGTGTTACATGAATCATGGAAAAGACATGGAATCTAATTCAATGAACCAGTTACTGGGTAAATAAGTTCATCAATTGAGGTATATCTAGCGAAACAAATTAAGACTAAGTCTATTAATATGTTGAGAATTTTGGTGAGCTTTTCGATCCAGTTAATATTTATGTTGTTCAGTCAAAGGATAATTATTGGCCCCACTATGTTAAATAACTATAGTGGGGGTGAATGAAGGTATAATGGATAAAACAATTTCCCTTTTTAATATTAATTTTTCATTAAAGATAACACTCTTCTATATTCTTCTTATAGAAATATATAAAATGATATGAAATAATGCCTCCATGTGACACAACAATTTTAATTGGTTCAACCTAATCATTCTAATCCAAGGATCATAGATAAGAAATGTATCAATATTCCTATATTGTAAAAATAAATTTCCATTACAATTTTCAGAGTGGATTCACTATTCATTCTAGTTTAAAACCATTATAATTTTTGAACACATTGAAACAATGCATAAAAAATGAATGAATGAAAGTGACATTATAATTATACTTGGTTAACCATAACAGTGGTAGTCTAAGAAGTATGAAAAGGAAACTTTTTAATGTACCAGAATCACTAAAGTGCATTTTTGTTATAATTTTTAAAGAGTAATCACTATCCCTCTTGGTTTATTATTATTACCACTTAAGAACACACTACTCTGCATTCTAAAAAAACTCAATGCTCTTCCAAATGAATAATTTGATAAACATTAATATTACTAAGTTCATCCACACTAAAATGGGTGGGACATGAATCTTATTTTTCATCGATGCGATGAAACCCACTTTACTGTGA
The DNA here is from genome assembly GCA_963277665.1 of Viscum album. NCBI lineage: Eukaryota > Viridiplantae > Streptophyta > Magnoliopsida > Santalales > Viscaceae > Viscum > Viscum album. Next base: position 1,832,585,686 of record OY728165.1, read on the forward strand.
AAATTTGTAGAAAATTCCTTTGTGTACCATAATTGTCTGAGAACTACCTTCCACAGTGAACTTCATTTCCTTTATGAACTATTTATGCCTCATGATCAGCTTTTTCTTCAAAAAAAACACATGTTTCAAGAACTCATTTACACTTCATAAACATAATGTGCTTCAAGTTATCATGTGTTTCAAGAACTTATTTCCTTCATGAACTACTTCATGACAGTGTTCTAGCTTATTTTAATTCTGAGTGATGATGTTATGTGTATATTTTACTTCACTAAACCTAATGAAGTGATTAGGGGTTATTTATATTGCTAAATATATAAAAAATACCCTATAATCTAAAAAATCATCATCCCTTTTCAAACACTCTTCCATGTATGAATCTCCTTCCCGACACCATATACCACACCTCATTTATGATCTGTTTAGGATCACCTCACTTTTTCCACAAACAATGAGGCTATCATGGACTCCATTTTTGGTCATGAACCACCAATTAAAACATAGGAATAACTCTAATATAGTCACAAAATTCTTTATAATTTTTAAATCCACAATCTTCATCTATGGCACCATGTAATAACTAAAATGTTCCAGTAATCCCTTTTTGAAAATACATTAGTTTACAATTTTCTATGTAAAAACCTTAGGTAATTTCTAGAATAACTTTTTCTATAATGTTTTCAACACACACTTCAACATTGTCAACTGGATTTTCAACAAATGCGGAAAACCAAAAAACATAAAACAATATCTTAAGGTATTTTCCCAACATTATCCCTTATGGATCTATATCTAAATTAAATACATACTCATCACATACTCTATGCCTATATGAATCAATCTTGGTATGTGAAATAATATTGACATGAAAATTTCATCAATGAATCACTTTGTTCTTGATACCATTATTGAATTATTGAATCATTTGTTTAGCTATCATGACCAGATATTAAATCTTACTTGGTAACTACATTCATCATGAACTCAAAAGTCATCCTTTCAAGATATGTATTGAATTATGGAAAAACTTTTGTATAATTATGTTTAACTAAACTCACCCTACATACTTTCTCTCCATAATTAAATATAAAAGTTCTCCCTCCTTTGTCATAATACCCATCCTCTTTAATGTCTTGATAAATTGATACCCCTTTCAAGAACTCTTCTACCCATTTTTCAATGAACCCAAAGGTCACTACTTTGTTATATGCAATAGGGAAAAGAAAAAATATAAACATATAGTCAAATATTCAATATACCTTGGGTTGTAGGGGTTCCATATCCATACTGTTTAATTGTGGGGTCGATGGGACTCCAAGAGCCTATCGATGCCACTAATATGATTCTTCAGGTAAAGCCTTTGTCATGATGTTAGACAGATAATGTTTATTAAGAACATACTCCAATATCACTATCCCATGATTCAGTTTATATTTAGCAAAATGATACTTTATTTCAATGTGTTTTGTCCTTGAGTAATGGATAGAATTTATTCTAATATTTATGACACTTGAATTATCATAATTTATTATGATCGGAGACTTCACTTCAACTCCCATTATGTCAATATATTGCTTCATCCATAGTAGTTTCATGCAATCTTGAGTGGTTGTAATATATTTAGCTTCTATGGTACTTAGGGAAATGAAATCTTGTTTCTTTCTTTTCCAAGAAATACACATACTTAGAAGATAAAATGTACCACTTAATTTAGACATTCTGTTATTTGATGAATCATCCTGGTCTACATATTTATATCCTAATAACTTCTGTGGACATGTTTCACTATAAAATAGACATAAATCCATCATACCTTTGATATACCATAGTATTAATTTCACTATTAAAAAGTAGATTTATTTTGTATTTCTTTGATAATATGCTTCTTAACAAGTGTTAAATACAATATCTGATCTTGTAATTGATAATTGAAATAGGTTCCAAATTATCTATCTAAATTTTATGAAATTTACCTCTTTTCCATCATCAAACCTTAACAAATTCATCTAAATAGATACTTCTGTACTTATTATCTTGGAATCCTCTATTATAAATATTCTCAGTTCCTCCTTTACATTTTTTGATATAGAAATGAATGTGTCATATCTAACTTACATCAATTATAGTTCAAAGATAAACATAAACCCTCTAATAATTGAAATTTCTAGCTCACATTACGTGAATTCTATAAACTACTCTAACTCAACTTAATTCGATCCAACAAATATTATTTCATCAACATAATCTAGAACCACCATCATTTGATGACTGTCACTACTGATATAGATATTGTAATCAACTTCACCATAATGGAAACCAAGATTCTTTAAATACTAATTATGTTGTGAATATTAAGCTCAATTATCCTTATATAGACCATGGAGTTTTTTTAGCAAAAAAAGTATTCTCATCTTCATTAATAAGAAAAAAATAGGGTTTTTTGATATACACTTCTTCTTCCAAAACATCAATCCGAACTATTGACTTGACATCCATCTGGAAATATTTTAATTTACTGTACACTATTTTGGATAAGGATAGTTGAATTTTATCCATCCATTCTATGGTTGTTAATGTTTCATCCACATCATTTCCATCAATCTAGTATTATCCCTTGTGAACCAATCATGACTTGTTTCAAATACCATTCCATATTCATTTAGTTTGTTATGAAAAACCCATTTAGTACTAATGAGATTATTATCTTTTTGCATAAAAAAACTCATATGTCTAATTATTTTCAATTTTTTCAATCCCTTCATTCATTTCTCGAACCTAATTATAAACTATACAATCTTCTTCAAAACTCTTTATCACTTCCTATGATAAGAATGAATTTTTCTATAGAGACTTCTTTGTTCTTATCTACACTGGTGTTGTCTGGTCATCAATGATATTATAATCCTAAATTTCATCTCATATCTTTATATTTTTTATACATATAGGTCTAAATTCATCATAATCATCATTTATGTATTATTTTTAATTAAACACAACATCATTTTACCCATGAGATGCACACTTATTCATCACATTTATCAAGAAACTAATCACTATATTACGAAGGATTTTTCTCATTATCCATAATAGTGGAATCATTTCATTAAAAAACAGTATTGCAAACTTATTATATAATTTATATTATTTTCTCTTTCTTGAGTATCCAAGGAAAATTCCTTCATCCCCATGAGATGAAAAATTCACATGTGTTTCCTTTTTCAGAATGAAACACTTACTTCTGAAGATTTAGAAGTACATTATTATTATATTAATTCCATGAAATATATTCAATGTAGTCTTTTATTAACCTATACCCAAGAAAGATCAATTAAAAATGTAGATTGATGTCAAAATGACTTTCTTTTAAAATTTCTATGGAACGTATAACTTGAGAAGCAATTTTTCTAGACATTTTGTTTATAATATAGTTTCTCCTTTTGACCACGCCATTTTTGTAAGAGTTCTCACCAATGATACATGGTTCCTTATATCAATTTTTTAGAAAGTTCTCCACCTATTTTTTTTGTAAATTCCATGACATTATTGATTCATAATTTTAAAATCTTATGCCCAAGCATCTTATTAGTCTTCCTCAAATATAGAGTAAGGAAACTAAACACCTTGGACATATGGGTGATAACTATCAACCATTCCATATTTCTATAATCATTAATAAAATGAAAATTATATATCTTACTATCAATAGTTCTTAGTGATATATGTACACACACATCAACATACAGCAGTTCAAGCACACATGTTGACTTCTATACTTTGGATTTTTACATCTTTTGAATAATCATTAATTATTTATAAACATCACATGTATTTATATTACCATGTGATAGTTTATAGAGATCATGATATCCATAATTTTTTAAAAGAACTTCTCAGGTTTATTGGATCATGTTTCAAAGTCATTAATTACACAATCTATTATCTTTTTCATCAGATAAAAATCACATATTTTATTTCCAAATGAAAATTTATAGATTCCCCTTATTATGCTTTCTTAGCGTAATACCTACACCATCATTTCCCTTGATAATAGTGGTATTCTTGGAAACTTTCATTTTTTACCCAAGATCATACAGTTTAGTTACAATCATAAAATTATGACTAAGGCCTAAGATAATAAATACATTTATGTATCTCTTATATTTTCCCTCAAATTTGGATTTTACAGATCCAATGATCATTAATCATTTATCATTTCCAAATATGGAAACAAATTCCTTTTTTGTACTTGATTCCTTTTATAAGATCTTTATTTCCCATCATATGATAAATACACCCAATACCACAGATCCACACACCATCATGATATTGTGATTTTAATGAAATATATAAAACCACTTCCTTCTCAATTCATTCTTTTTAAAACATGTCCTTGACTTCACACCTGGTGTTTATTGGCAACTATATCTTCCTCAGATTATGATAGAATAACTTCATTTTGGAAATAAATAAATAAAATTTTCATTTTGATCCCACGAAATGATTCACTAAGTTCTTTCATATGGCTAGTTTGGGCCTTTATAGGCACATTCCTCAATAATCTCGATGAGCTGTACTATGTCATATATCTAAATCCACCACACCAGAAACAGTGAACATCAATAGAATACCTCGAAAATTTAACTCTCCTAGGATTAATTTATTTTTCTTGTGTCCTCCATTGCCTCTTGTCTCTAGCATAAAATCTTTTAAAATGTCACATATTTCCAAAATAACTATATCTAATACAAGGTGAATTATTATATGTACTTTCTACAACACTAATTGTTCCATAGGTTCTTTGAGTATTATAATTATCATTCATACAAAAATAAACCTTCCACTTTAAATTGGGCACTTATGGCCTGATGTTAACCACCACTTCTTTCTACTTACATTCTTTAATGATGATGAATTTTTCATTATTATATTTCATTTTCTTATATTAAAAGTTATCTAACTACTTTTTTGTACATCAATTCTCATTATTTACTTTTTCTATCACCCATCCGATCTAAATTCATGATTTCATTCAAGGATTCAATAGTCTCTCTTAATATCATTTTTTCATCATAGGATAACAAATTTATCCTTAAGATCATCGATGAGTTTGACTCAATATTTCAGAATATTTGTCATACCATTGATAACCCTGGGATTTTCTTCTATTTTGAGCATGTACTCAAGAACATTCTATAATTTTTCTATCATTTTTGATTTAATATTTTCAATATCCACCTTCATCTCACGATTCTCCACTTTTTCTTGCTACATAGAGAGTTTGTCATAACAATCCCTGATATTTAATTTATTCATTTTATCTCTCTAAAAATATATCTCTTCATGGGATGATTCTAACTCTTCATGGAAATAAAATCTAGCTTCTACTTCTCCAGCATCATCGTCACTATATTCCTCTATCTAGGAACCTTCCACAAAACACATATGATCATATTCATTTTTATCCTTGTAGTCTTAAATTTGTTTTAAATCTATTTCATATAAACTATTATCTTATTTTGAAAGAAGGTTTTTCTTGTGGAAGGAATTTCACTTCAAACCTATCATACTATTTACATTAGATGAAGGATTCTTTAGTGTAATTTCACTACATTCATCTTCATTTTCAATCTTCATAGGACACTTTTCTGCAAGGTTTCCAACCCTTCCACATCCAAGTCATGTGAGTGGAAGCTTCCACATAAAATTTACTTTTCCCATTGGTAAATTTCAATAATGGAATGGAATAGCTTCATGGGAACCATATTATTATTATTCTTCCTGTTTGAAAAGATTTATTAACACCTTAAATTCCACCTCCTTAGATTTCCTCTTTTCTATAGCCTCATTATAATCATTTCACATTTCATTTGAAACAAGAGTACCATGTAAAATATCAAATGTAACATCCTTTGAATATTTATCCTTGAGTATATATAATTTTAGATAAAATCATGAAATATTCATAGGATGTTCTTGATGGTATTTTTTCATCAAGTATTTCCTCAATACCCCGCATTTCCTCCATAATAATATTCACTATATAAAAGAATCCATCAATAAATTCATCTAGTTTTATCCTAAATTCATAATAGATATTCCAAACAAATTTCATCTAAACTACTTGAACAATATAATTTCTCTCATATATTTTGATCATCTTTTCCCACATGTAATGTGAGTATTTACATGACATTATTGTAATTCCTAAGAACCCATTTTGTTAGGTAAAAATCATACCTTGAACTATCGCGCAATACGCACCTTAAAGAGCCTTTAATAATGAGTATATTTAAATGTTTATTTTTTCAATGTTATAATTTTATTTTAACAAAATAATCATAATTTTTGAAAATTCATCATAAATAAATTATTATAGGATTAAATTCTGTGATTTTTCTAAAAATATGATTTTTGGGTCCGAAGTGAAATATACAATTTATACTAATATTAGGAATTTTAGTATATAACTATGAATTAGAACAATTATGAAACCCTTATGGTGAAAAATATGTACATTATAATTTCCATTATACATTTTAAAATATTCACTATAGTCTAAAAAAATATGATTTATATTTTCTAAATCATGTAATATTTTCTCACATATTGTTTTAATATATTGTATATTTCTTATAAAAGGGTCCTCTCACCAACCATTCAGTACCACAATAAAAATTCAGTATTATCGTAAAAATATGACCTTTATTGTTATAATATAGTCATATTTATCCATCATAAGATTCTGGAAACAATAGATTATCACTATCTCTTCATTTCCAAGGAATCCTCCAAGAGAATCCCAAAGTTATGAACGTAAGATCAATCACATCACTAACATATTTTTTATTTATCGTTATATTTAATACATATTTCTCCCAATATTATTTGTTAAATTTTTTTTATGGAATATTTAATGTTTTTATATTGTGGAAATAAATAGTAACCACCTTTCCCCTTCCCCTTAATAAAAACAAAACTGTCATTCTTTCCTTTTGTGGTCTACCGCCTTCACGACCCATCATATTTTGTTTTCCTTGACCACCTTAAAAGGACAGATATAAGGATGTAATTAAATTATATAAATTAGTTTTTTTATACTATTAATATTATAGTATAATAAATTTTAGAACATATTAATAATATGATCAATAAACAAAAAATCGTTAATTTAACCGTTTAAAATAATCATATTAAGAGGATAATCTTTTCTTAAAATTGTGTAATATTTTCATATAAAATAATTATTATTATAATTCCATAAAATTATGATACGTAACACTGATAAACACTAAATAATATCATTATTATTCTTTTATAATTATTTTTCAACAAAAACACCTCATAATCATTCATTAGTTCATGGTATGTTCATGTTTGGGTCGGTTTAACCACCAACTTTAACAATAATATGCATTTATACCATGGATGAATATGAATAAAATTTAATAAAATAATATGATATAAATGTGTATAAATGATATTTTTGGTTCTAGAGATTTTATATCATTATTTAACTCATTAATTAATAAAATATCCTTCGATTGACAAGAATGTCCAAAACATGCTTGTTATCAATTTCATCTTCAAGGATAAAGAGAAAAAACACTTGAAAGGAATTTGAAACATAAAAAATAATTATAAATAATATCTATCAATAACATTAATTACCTAATAATAATAATCATTTGAATAATAGTGAATATAAACACTGATGTTATAAAATAGTACAAATAATCAAAACTTTAAATACCCGATATGAAAAATATGTAGAATTCATTTTAAGAATGAACTATTATAAATTTTATAAATAAAAATTTATATTATCAAGGTTATCACTCTCTCATATTCTTTTATTTCAATATTTAGCAAAAATTCTGTAAAATTAAATCTTTTAAATGGTAGAAAAAGCATCCTAAGTTTTATTTAAGTAAAAGCTTGTGTAATTTCTTTGAAAATAAATCCTTCTTTGGATATTTAAAATTGTTTATGGTTATGGAGTATATTCCCCTAGATTTAATCATCTAAAAAGGGTTGGTTTAGTAGTGAATCAACCATTACCTTGATTCAATAACAGTGGGTCTAAGAGCACATTCTAGGAGAGACACCCCAAAGGGATATTCGTTAGAATATTCACAAGACCTTAAGGAACTATGATAAAGGATTTTTTCCTACCATTTCCTTGGTCTCCTACCAATGAAAAATATTGAACCCAGCTATTAAATTCCATGGATAATACAACACATTAAAAGTAAAATCACCCCTATATTTCTCTCATGAGGGTATTTCAGTTTCATTGACAATACCCCACAACATCTAAACTGATGAAGGGATATTCTCCTTAACATTTACATTCTTGTATTGAATGGGGAATTAATTTTTTTTATTTATAATTATATAGATATCCATGTTTTATTATATAATATATTCATTAGGGAATGGTATGAATGGTCTTGATGACATTTATAGGGAATGCATTCGACTTACTTATGTGATGGGATATTCTCCATAACATTCACATTCTTCTATTGAATGGGGAATTATTTGATTTTTGTATTTATAATTATATGGATATCCATGTTTTATTATATAATATATTCATTAGGGAATGGTATGAAAGGTCTTAATGAAATTTATAGGGAATGAATTTGACTTAATAATGTGATGGTTTGGGAATGAAATTGTATAACCCATCAATGAATTTATTATTTTCATGAGAGAAAATATGTTGATTTTTGGTGTATCCCTTTTCCCATTAAAAGATAGTGTATTGGCTCAAAGAATTCATATAAATTATTAATGTTTAAAATTATGCATTCCATTACTATTAGAACAACAATTACTATTATACATGTTTTCATTTATTAGCATGGATATAAATTACCCTCAATTTTAGTTTATTATTGATTTATGTTATTTATTGATTCCTACCATATAAATTTTAACATATTAATGTTTTGAATTCATCCAATTTATGCTACTACTTACTATGTATCTGAGATCACCCTTATTTTGTTCCTTTCCCCTGGAAACCTATTAGAGGACTAAGTATAATTTTCAAGGATATGATTGAATGGACGATAATATTGTTGTAATGTGTTCATTTTGTATATTATGTTTTTAAATGTTATGTTTGTATGTACCATGTCTTCTAAGATTACTAGTTGTGTGATCTTGTGGGAAGTCTTGTGTTCTATTCCAATAATGTAATATAACTATCATACCTAGGTTTCTAGAGTCTGGTATGTTATTATTGGTATCATAGAATGTTTATTAGCATCCTTGGGGTCTAGATTTAGATTAAATATGTGATGTAGCATAATTAATATGAAAATACCACATGTTTTCTTGGTATAAATTTATAAATCTTAATAGGAATTTTATTTTACAATTAAATATCATGAGCTGATTATGTGTCTGCTACTGTAGAAGGATAATAGAGATCTAGAATTGTTTTTAGAGGACTACAATGGATACCTATTAAAGCACTCCATGGGAGGATACACATTATTGGAGGGATATAACAACATATGTAGTGGCATCACATTCCTCATGAATCCCTTGGGTATAGAGCTATGCTTCGTCCAACGCTAACACATTAGAGTTCCCAATGATCAGATCACTTGTTTTTATCTAATACCAATAGTAAGGATCTAGCCTTAAAAAAATACATGTTCTTGTTATTTTCAAAATAAAAATCACTTTATTTTACAGATATCTTTTATTTTTATAGATTTTGATAATTTAGACAAACTCTTACAAATTAAACCCATACATTACAAGGGGACACTTATACTGAGTATCAATTTTTCCACCAAATGATAACCTTTTAAAATAAAACATGTTATTATTTCATTACATATCTTCACAATTTTCATAATTTCCTCATTCTTGTACTTATTCATCCTTTACCCTATGAAAAAATTTAAAAACATGGGATGATCATAAAAATCTCAGTAAGGGACAAGAAGAAAGAAAAACGTTAATCCAGTGAAAAAAACCTTAAAACCCATGTAATATTTACGTTTATCTCATAATTCATTGATCTATTGAAATAAATAATTTTCTCATTGAAATAGATACACTTTTATCTCAAAGAAAATAATTAAAACCCATAAAATGAAAAAAAAACCTTTTTGGAAATGTAGATCATCACATTTATAAAACCCTTTTAAAACCATTTTTTAAATTGAATAACCATATGACCGACTTTCAGTATAATCACTAACCAGTGTATTAGAGAGCTATAATGGGGCTCACCCTTCGTATATGAGATATCGGGCTCACCCATGAGCTATAATGGGGCTCAACCCTTCATATAATCTATATCAGGCACACCTATAAGCTATAATGGGGATCAACCATTCGTATAAGATATATTAGGCTCCCCCATTTTTCATGATATATCATGGGTCTCAACCCTTTATATAAGCTATTTCAATCTCACTCATGAGATATAATGGGTAAAAACCCTTTGTATAAATGTAATAACCAATATTTCCAACTTCTATATTGGTAATAACCAATGCATTGGTGGTTAAAACATAACCGCCCATCACTGGTTTATCATGGAACCACACTTCATTGGATTATTATGTAACCACCCATCATTGTTTTATAACACAGCCACCCTTAATTGGTTTACCACGTAAGAACTTGTCATTATAAACAATTCCCAATAACTATAACATAATAATATATTATAAAATATTGCATCATTAAAAATCTCTCTAAAGAAAATAAACCTTTCATTATGAAAAACAGTGCACATACAATAGAAAAAATTTTATTTGAAATTAACAATATGAGCATTTAAGTTAAAATTCAATATATTAAAACGGAATGAAATTAATTAATTTCATTCATTACATATATGTAATAAAAAAATTATTTTTTTGAAAAATGAACATTAATAGATAATTTTTAAAAGAAAATCCTTTATGTAAAACCTTAAAAAGATCCCTTTTCAAAAATATATGATAGAAATTAGAAAATTATATTTCGAAAAACATTTATTTCCATGTAAATAAATTCTTAAAAATATTTTTAAATCTATGAAATTAAAATAGAAATATTTATAAAATAAATCTTAAAACAATTAAAATGTGGACTTTTAGTTGAAGTGTCCCTTATAAATATCATATCATGGAAGTGAGCATTAATCAAATAAATAAAATATGTGTATCCATTGTAAATACAAATAAAAAATTGGAAATATAACATAAGATATTCAAACTTAGTTTAACCCAAATAATCAAAAAGTAAAAAAGTAAACCCAAGTAATGGACATTGGATCAAGAATTCCCATGTACTTTGTAATCAGTCGAATCATATTGACCACCAAAGTAATAATTATTAAATGAAACATTGAATACCATGAATAAAATGAGATTAATGATATGATATATCACATGGAAGTATACAAAAACCACAGAAAATAAATAAGTGGTAAATAAGTCGTTTATATCCCACATGTGAAAGTGAGATGAAAAACCTATACCTCATGCTTTCCTTTAGTTTTTCACACTTTAACCTCCTCTTTAATATCACCTCCTTGAAGGATCCCTTAAAGACCATAGAATTAGACTTTTGATGATACTAGTAGAACTTTATCTTGAGGAGATTTTAGAGGATAATGTTTGGAATATATTTAGAGTGCTTCAAGTCTTGTGAGGAGAAATGGGGTGGTGTGAGTAGAATTTATACTTGAGGAGGGATAGTTATAATTGATTGAATAATGATTATTTTATAATCAAATCCTAACCCATTAGGGTGAAATTAATTCAAAACTTATAGATTGATAATTAATTTTTTAATAGATTTTTATGGTCGATGAACGCATCCACCACCCTTTTTAAGTTGTAGTTTTTAGGTATTTTATGATTTTACCTTTAAACTTAAACTCATTTCACTATTTTACCTATATTATGGTAAACATTTTTTTACCATGGTATTTTTTTAAGAATAAAAATGGAAATGAAAACAAAAACTAATTTGGACCTTGTTATTCCAAATATAGAATCCATTTTACCAAATTTAATTAATAGAACTAGAAAGATAAGATTTAAACTTAGATGCAATGGGAAAATGAGTATTTAAGGTGAAAAAGTTCAAAAGTTTGAAATTTTTTTACATCCAATTTCAATGGGAAATTGATTCAAATGTAATAAATTAGATTTATTGATGTATTATTTAACTAATTATTCTTTAAAAAAAATTTAAAATATAATTTTAGAATATAAATAAAATTTGATAAAAATATAGGTTTCAATTAAAATTTAGTGTTTTTCTCTATTCATCATAAAAAATGAAACATCTATAAAAAATAAAAAAATAAACCTAATATAAATTTTAAATTATTATTTAAAATAAAAAATTATTTTCTTCTATTAAAATTAAAAAATGATTAAAAAGTTAGTTTTCAAACAGTTGTTCCATTAAAAGGCCTAAAAATTACCTTTAAGAAAAATATTAATTTTTTTTCTGATTAAAATTAGATTTATTCTTATATAAATCCTAAAAAATATATTGAATTAATTTAAAGACATTTTATTCAATATATATCATATAAATTTCATTAATATATTTCACTATTTGCGATTTACTAAGATAAAGTACCATTGTGGGTATAAAGAATGTTTTTTTTACCAAAAATAAACTCCTTTATATTAAATTCGTTTTTATTTTCATTTATAATTAATCGGTAACCTATGAAGTAATTTTATAAAAATATGTAAAATTTATTTTCATAATTTAGTTCTTCTTATTCATTTATTCTATTCCAATGTCTAGGTGATAACTATCACATTTAAATAATAGTATTTAGTCATTTTTAAGCTCGATGTGGCGTATCTTGTATGACATTGAACATAATGTTTCATTTTAAAATCTCAAGATGTTATAAAGATAGAGAATAATGGGATTAATTGGAATCATATCAATAAATTCAGCCAATTCAAGAATATTCCCACAAAACAAGTTAATGAATATGGAGTTGAGGAAAATAATATTGTAACCGTATTAGGGAAGTTGACCCTATTTATGAAAAATAATATCTCTTTTATAGAAAACCCTATTGATCCACAATATGGTTTAACTACATTAGACTGTAATGTGGAACTTTTAAGGAGTTATTCTATGAAAAATTATTTACACATGAGAAAATAATAGAAACGGAAATTAAATTCCTCAATAATAAAAAAATGAGGCAAATGTTACTTTATATGAGGCAAAATTTACAAGGTTATCAAGGCATATTACAGATTATGTACTTAGAATAGAAATAACCATTAACCAGTTCTTTGATGGGTTAATGATTATCCTTAAAAAGCACCTTTTCTCTTAGATATTTTCATCATATGTGGATATAATCTCAAGTACCATTAAGATAATAAAATGAGTTCTCTATGATGTATTTATTCAATAGTAATCAAGAGAAGAAGAGGTCAGTTGAGAACCATGGGAAGAACAGTGTAGAAAAATGGAAGAATATAAGGATTATTTTTCACATGTATGATAACTATGGGAAGAAACTATGTGGTGATTGTAGTAAGGGAAGATGAGTTTTTTAAATGTGTGTATAAAAGGCCATCATGGTCACAAATTCAATGTCATGGAATAGGCTATTGATGTTCAATGCATTAAGTCTAGGGAGATGAAAATTATTCAAACAAATTCCCTAAACATCAAGGTAATTTACCCCATCAAATTCTAAAGGTGTGAGGCCATGTTTTTGAGATTACCAAAACTTATTTTGAAATTCCTAATAACATGGTGGCACGTACCTTGATCATAGAATCAAATTTAGAACTTTTTTTCTTTGATTCTGTATATTTTCACACTTTTATATCATCTATGTTTTCCAAAAACATTACATTATTATCTAGCACCCTAGTAAGTGAATTTTCAATTAATATATTGATTGGAAGTCTTATTATAAAAAGAAATGTGTCAGGTAGTTCCAATTATGATGCATGAAAATACCCTATTTTTAAAATTGGGAATTGTACATAGGGTTGACTTTGATATGATCCTTTGTATGGATTGTCTTTTGAAGTATAATGAAAAAAAATATCTCTAAGATAATTATATTATGAATCATGATGGTGAGATGAAATATATTTTATTTATGGGGGAAACATCAACATCTAATTCATGTATAGATCCTCCCCTAGTAGCTCTCCTTAATGAAGTTTTAAGAATATATGAAGATCAAGAATTATATATGGATAAAGAGATTTCATAATAATAGAGGATATACATGTGGTATAAAAATTCATTGATTTTTTTTAGAAGTATTACCCAGTTATCCAGTAGACTGTGAATTTCATTTCTCTATTGAACTCATTCTCAATGGAAGTCTTATATAAAAAAATCCATATAAAATAATACCAAGGGATTTTTCGGAGTTTAAGAAATATATGAAGGAGTTGGGTCATATGAGATTTATATTCCTTAGTGTTTCACCATTAGGATCCCAGGATTTATTTGTGAAAAAGTTGTATGGATATATGAGACTATGAATCAATTATAGGGTGATCAATGTCATTACTACAAATAATAAGTATCATTTACCATGAATTGATGAATTATTTGATCAACATCAAGGAGCCCAATACCTTTCAAAGATCAATATTCTCTCTAGTTATCAGAAATTAAGGTAAAAGGAAGATGATATTCCAAAGACAGAACTTTGAACATGTCATAGACATTATGAGTTTATGGTAATGCCTTTTAGATTGATTGATACACCTTATTTTTTTATTTATATAAGGAATAAAATGATTAATGAGTATCTTGATAAATTTTTTGTGGTATTAATTTGTGATATCTTGATATTATATAATATCTATGATGGGAATGAGAGTAATATACAAATAATTCCATAAACCTTAAAGAAAATTGAAAATTATAGGAAATATACTATGTGTTAATTTTGGCTCAATTAATTTTCTTTTCTTATCCATATTGTCTCCATGGATAGAATATGTATTGACCATTCAAAGATAGAGGCAAATAAAGAACATAATAAATCATTTAACATAACCGAGATCCAAATTTTCCTAGTCTTACAATGTTAATATTTGTTGTATGTTAAATATTTTTCCTATTTGGACAACCTGTTAACCATGTTAATATATAAAGGGGTTAAATTCACATGGACAAGGGAATATGGGGAATGTTTTTGAAGAGTTTAAGAGGATATTGATTAATGCACATGTATTACCTTTACCATTAAGTATGTAAGGATTTTTGACATATAGTGATGCATAAAAGAAAGGAATATGGCATGTCATATTGAATAATGATAGGATGATTACTTTTTATTAATGAAAATTGAAAATTCAAGAACAAAACTATCTAAATACTGACCATGTTCATGTAGTCGTAATATTTTCTATGGAAAGAATGAGGTGCTGACACTACGCAGAAATATGCGATATATATTAGGGACATAAGAGTTTAAAGTATATCTTCTCTCAGAAGGATCTCAATATGTGGAAAAAAGATGGTTGTAAATACTCATGGATTACAATTTCTTGATACAGTACCACACTAGGAAGGAAAAAAAGATAGTTGATGCATTGAGTAGGAGGGACCATAGAGTTATAACCATGATGAGGAATGACAAGGATCATATATATAGAGATATATTAAAGATTAATATTTTTATTTCTGGCTAAAGGGATCCATTATTACTTTTACAAGAAATTATTAAGGTATCCTTACTATAAAATATAAAGAAGTCCCAATGGGATTATGATGAATTAAAAGGAAAATTAAAGTTGGAAATGGTGGGAAAATGAAAATATTTATCTATGAAGATGGAGTGTTGATGTTTGGGAATAGTTTATGTATTCCATCAATATCAGGGTTGAAAATGAAATTAATATATAAAACACATAGCTCAAATTTTTCTATACACCCTACTAGTATAATGATTTATATAAATTTAAGAGAAACTTTGGGTGGGATGGTATAAAGAGGGAAATTGTGGATTATGTACCCATATTCTTAGTATGTCAGCAGGTAATGGTTGAAAGACAACATCCTAAGGGAGTCATGAAACCCATATCTATATATATTTGGATTTTGGACAATTTTACAATGGATTTTGTCATTAGAGTCCAAAATAATACAAAGAAGAATGTTTTTATATGTTTTATAATTGATCATCTTACTATGTCTGCACGTTTCATAGCTATTAGAGAATATATTCCCCATGGGTGACTTTCCCAACCCTACATCAATGAAATAGTAAGGCTTCATGATCCACCTCTATCGATTGTATCTTATTTTGACCCTTAGTTCACATTAAAATTATAGAAGAGTCCTCAAAGAGCTCTCAACATTGAGATATATTTAAGCACCACCTTTCATCCCAAAATAGATGGGAGTTCTGAATGGACCATCCAAACATTGGGAGAAATTTTGAGATCATTTTCTATTGGATTTAGAGGTATATAATATTAGTATATATCTATGGAGAAATTTTTATACAATAATAGCTTCCATTCGAGTATCTAGATAGAACTGTATAAAGAATTATATGGGTAGAGGTATCATACTCTAACCTTTTGGGAATAAGTTAAAAGAAGAAAGTTAGTTTTCCTAGTGCTTTTAGAGGACATGACTGTTAAATTATGGAATAATCGTGATCATATTAAAGTATCCCATAGTAAAAAAGGGCTATGCTAATAATTTAAGGAAAGACATGGAATTTTACTTTGGGGATCATGTATTCTTGAAGGTTTCACCATGGAAGGGAGTTTTATGATTTGTTAAAAAAGGAATGTCATGCCCTTAGTATATTGGGCCTTTTTAAATGCTATTAATAATTTGGGTTTTATAAAATCAATTGGCTATCCACCAAACCTTTATAAATTATGCAATATATTCCATGTTTAATTATTGAGGAAATACATGCCAGATCCAATGGGTGTGCTCGCATCTAAGAAAATATAATTGGAGACTAACTTGTCTTATACCTGAATGGCCCGAAGGCCTTCATTTTTATTAATTTTTGATAAACCCCTTCTCTAGGGATGAGGGGGAACCCGTACAAGTCTCACAAGCTTAGAGATAACATGGCCCGTAGGCTTAGAAGATTACATGACCCGAAAGTCTTAGGGAATTCAACCAGATTATCTACAAGGAACTGCCCCTCCCGAGCATCTGTATCTTGAGAGTATCTCTCAACCTTTTCATGACCATTTAATTAATTTTGAACAATTATAGAAATTAAATCAAACTAAATGGATACTAAATTTATGAATTTTAGGTTCAAATTATCTAATAAGGACCAATTTATTTTTATTCATATTTATTATGTTACTTTAGGTTAAAACTAGTTACAACGGTAAAAGTCAAAATGGTAAAAGTAATATTTCAATAGGTAATGGGATACAAATATGATAAAAACATGTCTATAATTTATTTTTTAAAAAACAAAATTAACATATCTCACCCTATATTCAATTATTTACATATTTTGGAACCAAATTATGTGTTTACCATCTTCTCTCATTATATAAAGTTGAAATATTTTCAAAAATGTCACTCTCACCACATATAAAAGGGACCTATCACCACACCTTCAATATGAATATAAATATTTGGTTTAATCATGAAACTCTACACTATTTCCCCCCTATAATCACCTTTCATTTGAATAAGATTCTAGTAATAATATATTATCCCAATCCCTTCCTTTATAAGGAATCCTTTAAAAGAAACTCAAAGTTCTCAACATAAGTTCAATCTTTTCCCTAACATCTTATCATTTAATCTTTAAATATTAAATTTATTTCTCCAAATGTTATATTATGAATTAATTTTTTATAGTTTAATTAATGTCATTATATTTTATAAATAAATAATAACCACCTTTCCCCTCTCCATTGAGAAAAATGAATCTATCATTTATGTGTTGTGGGGACTACCACCTCCATGACACAACATTTTTTTTATTCATTCACCACCATAAAACGATGAATATCAATATGTGATTAAATGATAAAAATTATATTTATGATATCAATTTGTTTTTTATGAAAAAAATTTATAACCTATTAATGATATTATCAGCAAACAATCATCATTAATTTAATCGTTTATAATAACCATACAAAGTGGGTAATCGTTTATTTAAATTGTGTAACAGTACCATATCCATTAATAATTGTTATAATTAAATTAATGTTAAGATATAAAACACTAAAAAATAAATTATATCATTTTTTCTATGAATAATGATATTATAAAAAAATGATCTCACAATCATTCATTAAATCAGGGTATGTTCCTATTTGGGTCAGTTTAACCACAAACCTGAACAAAGCTCTTCATTTATATCAAGGATGATTATGAAAACATATTTAATAGAATAATATGATATAATTTTGTAAATAATAATTATTATTATTTTTATACTTTATATAAATATTTAATTTATTAATTATAAATCACCCTTTGATTGACATGAATCACCAAAACATGCTTGTTTTTTATTTCATCGTCAAGGATAAAGAAGAAAAATAATGAAAATAATTTGAAACATCATATATAATTATAAATAATCCCTATCAGTAGATTTAATAACTAATTAATAATTTACACAAGAAATATGAATATGTACTTTATTAAATGATCAAAACTATAGACAACCGATGTGAAATATTAGTAGAATTCATATAGAGAACGACTATTTATAAAAAGTATCAATGAAAATGGATATTTTTAATGTTTTTAATTAATTAAATTTGATATACATATTGATGATACAAGACATTATAGTATGTTTGTGATATTCGAGACAATTGGTAAGGGGTTTTCATATCAAATTCCTCTCTTTGGGGAATGTTTAATATTATACACCTAACTTGCCTTAGGTGGTAAATATACTTCTTTTTATGAGATTTTATATGATGAAATGAATTTATTCATGGAATTTAATGATCAATTTTAATACCTCTCTTCCAAGGGGTTTTTATTGGATTATACCTAACCCATATATGGGGTTTTCCATCTCAATTTTCATATATTGGGACTCATGTTATATTCACCACCTATTTTCTCTTGTGTGGTTCATACATTTCCATGGAATACTTTTTACCATATTACTCATGAAATTTATAGGATCTAAATTATATATTTTCATATATATCTCATATTCTTTTGATTCAAGAGTTACTAAAACTATTGTAAAACTAAATATTTTCTATGGTGGTAAAACTATCCAATGTTTTGGTAATGTAAAAGTGTGTGTAATTTCCTAGAAAATACTTCTATTTCTAGATACTAGAATGTGGATAAATCTGTGGGGAATAGGAACCTAGGGGAAATTACCCCAAAAAGGGATGGTTTCTAATTAACTCAATCATCACCCTGATTCATGATGAGTGATCCTAAGACAACACTCCTATAAGGAAACTCTTGAGGGATATGCTATAGAATATTAACAGGCTCTTGATAAACCATGAAAAATGATTTTTCCTACCATTTCCTTGGTCTACTACAAATGTAATTTATTAAACCAAATAATTTTCTTCTATGGATAAGTCAACATATTTAAAGTACCATAACCCCTATATTTATTTGATGAGGGTACTCCATGTTACTTAGATTATACTCCATAACATCTATGTTGATGAAGGGATGTTCTCACATACATCCACATTATTCTATTAAATGGGGAAGTATTTGATTTACTTATTTCACATTATATAGATATAAAGGTTATCTTAAATAATATATTCCTTAGGGATTGGTATGAAATATATTTATTAATATTATAAGGATTGCAGTAGACATAATTAGGTGACTGGTGGGGGCCATATTTATATATCCCATTGATTCATCGACATGTTTCCTGAGATAAAATATTTTTATTTTTTGTGTATACCTCTTCCCATAATATGTTATTGTGTTAGCATAAGGCCTTTAAATCATGTTTTGATGTTTGAAATTATTAATTACAATAGAATTAGATCAATGATTTTATTTATTATTGTTTTAATTTATTATCATGGATATATAATTTTCTCATTCTCAGTTGATTATGGATTCGTGTTGTTAATTTATTCAAGATATATCAGTTATTTCTTGTTTATGTTATGAAATATATTGATATATTCTACTCCTTAATAATAATTTAAGCTCACCAATATTTTTTTTCACTTTATCTATATAAAAACCTACAGGATGACTATGTATATGTTTTAAGGTTATGATGAAAGGTATAATCATGTTCTCGTATTGTGTTCATTTATGATCTTATGTTATAAATGTTATGTATGCATGTATCCAGCCTTGAAAGATAACGATGTTTTTCAATCCTATGTGAACTCTTTTATTTTTTACCAAAAATATAATATAACTACCATCTCTTAGATTTTGGAGTATATGATGTTACAATCACCTTAGTGTATATTGTTTTGGATAAAGCTCTCAATAAAGAACTAATACCTATAATCCTAACAACCAGTTCTTTATGATCACATTCAGATAGAGATCCTTTTTCTACACTAACTGTAATACACTGCACAGAAGTTTTATGCTCATCCATTTTTAAATATCATAAGTAGTACTACATCCTATTATTCCATAGATGAAAATTAATTCCATCGAAGATCGAAATCCCTTAATAATTAAATACTAACATTGATCTCACTGAGAGAAAATAAAACTAAATTTAACCTTTGGATATGATACCAATTATTAGTCCTACTAGTTTAAATACCCTTTGGGTGAATCAATTTATGATGGATAAAATAATTCCCCCCATTTGATCATTTTTATCATTAAATAAAACTCCCTTTTCTCTTCTTTTCACAAAATTATATGAAACGAAATGATAATATGAAAGAGTAAAAACAATTATCGGTTCACTCAAACTGATCTAATCTAATGACCATGTGAAGTAAATGTGATAATTTATCAGATTCACTAAAGATAATTACTATTAAAATTTTCAAAGTACAATCATTGTCCAACCCGGTTTACAACTATTCACACTTGATAATACACTACTATCTCTTTTCAAAAGACCCACCTCCCCTCTAGTAGAACCTTCTAATGATCTTAATCAATTTTTAGTTGGTCCATACAAAAATGGGTGTTACAAAGAGATTCTTTTTCATTGATGATATGAAATACACTTTAGCACCTAATTTTTTTTATGGAATATTCATTTATGAATTATAATTCTTCATGAACTACCTTCCTTAACAAACTATATGGGCTTGATGAACTACCTATACATTATGAAATTCTTGTGTTTCATAAAAACTTTGTGTTTCCTAAATTCCATTTCACTTCATGAACAACTTATTATTCACAATATCCTATGCTTCATGAACTTATCTCCTTCATGAATAGATTTTTTACTTAGCATAATTTTTAGTGATGATATTTTGTTCAACCCTTCATGAGAACTCTTACATATATAACACTTCTTTGTTGTACCATGTACCACACATCCTTCGCAGTCCATCTATAATTGCCACATTTTGACCACATATGATGAGGTTTTCATGGAATTCCTTTCCAGTCATGAAATAACAATATGAACTCACACATAACTCATAGATAGTAATGATTCTACCGATTGGGATCCTCCTATAAATCATCACATAAGTGTTATGTTTTCAGAATACGCCCTATGTGAAAATCCTTCCTTTTTAATTTTTATGTACAAACTCTAAACATCTCCAAGTACTTCTAGAAAAAAATAATGTACCTTTATCAATATAGTTTCTCAATAAACACATTGGAACATTTTTAACTATATTTTTCAAAAAAAACAACCCAAAAAACATGAAACAACAACTTGAGTGATTTTTTCTCTTCAAGAAGAATACAATGATTAATTTTTGTTGGTAAAGAATATGTGTAATCTATGTTAAAAAAGGGTATCTATATATATTTTCAATAATTGGTTTATTTTATGGTTCATAATGTTATTTTAAGACTGGAGAGTTGGTGAATTGTTGTTGTTGAGGTTATGGTTTTCCTAGTGTGATATATAGATCTTTGATAAAATGCATATGCAGATCATATAGTGGATGAAATTAGATAAGTTCTTGATGACAAGTATATATTGAGTTTACCTAGTACAATTTTCATGAATAAAGAATATCTTCATTCATAGTATTGATCAAATTATAGAGGGATAAAGAAGATTTTTGGAACTAACATGATCCTACTAAGTTAATAAAAAACAATTTGATTACACTTATCCAATGGTTGAAATTTTATTTTCATGAAAAGTGGAGTTTGGTCTCAACCTATTGAGAATTTTACAAGGAGTTGTGTTGAAGAGGCTAATTGAGTGGGTATTAGTGAAAATAATTGAAGTTGATAGATCAATATCCAATGAATCCACTTTCCACATATGATTTAGAGGATTTCAAGGACATGGGATAAAATAAAGAAGTAGTGTGAGTGAAGTTGGAAGAATTGGATTTATTGAATAATTTTATTATTGGGTGATGATTAATTGGATTTATTTTGAAGGAGGTATAGGTTCTATGGATCTCGTTTGTAATTTAAGTTGAGGAAAAGTGAATAATCTTATCAAATAATTTTTTTGAAGAATAATCTACTTATAGGAAACATATGGGTTTGGAGTTGATAATCATAATGAATAGGAAAATAATTATAATAAGATAACATTTAATATTAGGCTATTAATAGGAAGAGTTGGAATGAGATATGAATCAGTTGTACAAAAATAGGATTTCCACTAACATTGAGATGATAAAATCCAAGTGGAAATTAGTACTGGATATTATGGAGGCCCAAAGTAGTGTTCTTAAATTGTGATGATGGAACTGATTTCATTAAGAGAAGAAGATATATTAGTTTTGAGTATAACTATGTGGTGTTATTTGCAACTAATCCTATTAGGATACAAAACCAATTATGGTTGAACATCCAAATAATACAGATTTAGGGATGATATAGAATCACATGAAGGAGCATTAATCGATTAAAAGTCCCATTTCTAGTCCCAATATGAGAAAAGGATAATAGTAATAGATATTATGTGTCTTTCTAAGTGAGAAGTCATAGGTGGTGACCTTGACATAATTTTTAGAGAAATCTTATAAATTCTTTTATACCACATTTAAAACATAATTTATTCAAATATGAGACTTCTAAAAGGGATATAATTAAGGATCTATGATAAATAAGGATATATTTTTCATTTTTTCTAGCCATGTTAGGATATGTAATTAATGGTTGGTCCTAGGGAATTTTTTTTACTTTCATGTCTTATTTCTATAATATTTTTATATATTCTAATTTTAATGGATTGTTACTTCTAAATGGATCATTATTATTATTAATTGATGTAATTGATTCAATTATTCACTATTAATTTATATTCTTCCACATTAGATTATTAAATCATTTATAATGATAGGTTTTTATTTTCAAGTGTGTGGTGTGGGTTTTCATCCTATGATTATAGTTAAATAAATTTAGAATATCTGAATAAATTTCTCCATCTTGATTAGGATTCAAGAGTATAAGGATTCTAAATTGTATATTTATGCTGACCGATTACTTTGTACATTGATAACCATTTATATGGAGGAGATATAATTATTATGACTCTATTAACTAGATGTCATCATTAAATGGTGTAAGGTGTGTGGAATTGGATTTTTAAAAACAAATTTAATTATATTTAGAAATAAAAATAATTTTAGAAAAGGAATAATATATTCACTAGGAAATAGAAATAGATCCATCCGTTGTTTCATAAATTTTTTACATTCCATTTTAATTGTCTTCTACTGCATTAAATCATTTTTATTTGATATATAAAATAATTATTTTGAATTTATAATTAAAAAAATAATAAAATAGGGTAATTGAGCATAGACTACAGCCTATTTGAGAGGCAACCTAGAGAACTACTATATTTTATTTCTTAATTGATTAAAAACGTTGAATCAAACCTCATGAGAAGGATCCAAATTTCAAATTGGAACCATTTCTAGGGAGGTCGCCAAAGTTCATAGTTGTTGAAACAAATTTCATTCATTTTTCATAAAATTTATTCTATTTTCAGCTATTTTCAGAAAATTCCTATTGTAAGTATACTTTAAAGTCTAATATTTTACTGTTATATCTATTGAATAGTAAATATTTCACTATTATTACATATTTCTACATGTAAAAACAATTACACACTAATACATTTCCATTAAATATATAAATAAATAGTAAATTTCATTAAAAATCTATACTAGAGAGTGGAGATGAATAAAAACCCTTATTTTTCCAGTTAGTTTTGAAAACTCTAAAAATAGACTAGAAACACCTATTTTTGGAAATAACACAATCTCACCAAAATGTGAGTGTAAATAACCTAATATAAATATGGAATACTAGAGGAATTTAAAATAATTAGTTTCACTAGATGAAGATAATAAATAATATTTATTATAATACCCTAAGGTTTCTATTGGTTTCAAGTTAAAAAAAGGACTCATACATTTCCTTCCAAAATTTAATAGAAATCCCAGGGAAGATCAACATAAATACCTTTAAAAAAATTTATATATTTGTATTATTATGTAACTACCATTGGTTAATAAAGTTCAAATGAAATTGAGGTGTTTTTTATTTTCCTTATACGGAGTAGTAAAAGAGTGGTTTTAATACAGTTAATATACTCTAATATGAAATTTTTATAAACTAAAGAACTTTTTTTTAAAAAATTATTCCCTACTTCTAGGATAGATTTCATTAGATATGAAATTTTTAGGATCAGAAAACCTCAAGATGAAAATTTTCATGAATATTGGGAGAGGCTCAAAATTTTATATTTTAGTTTTATCAAATATTAGATTACTTATCAACTATTGATTTAGTACTTTAATAAGGTTCTGATTCTTTTTTATTGGTGTGTGATAGATACTATAGTAGGGGGTTCCATGGTTGAAAAACCCTAGCTATTTCTTGGATTTTCATTCTGAATGTATCCCAAAATGACCAATAGTTTTTAATTAGGGATGTTATCTATTTTAAAATATCCTAGTAAGTACTCACTTATAGTTCTGAAAGTAGCATTACTATGAGTCAGTTGAGTGACATTACCACCATAGTGATATTGATGATGTTATCCAACACCACACCAGTGAAAACCCAAGGTTAAACTAGATTCTAACCTAAAGTGCATGATAAAATTCTTACCTAAAAAGATCATTTTAGTGATCAGTGACCTCAAATATAATACTAACACAACGCTTACAATGTCATTTTTCTTGGGTAACCTTTCACCAAACATTTTTTTCTTATACATTTAAAAAACTCATAATTAGAACCAAATATTGAATGACCATAAAAATGACATGTATAGGTATCTTGAGAAAAAATGAGGTTTCCAAGGTCAATCATGTAACTAAAAACCTATGTATTTCCATGATCAATAAAATTCTCAACATGGAAAACATTTACAGCAATATCAAGAATATAATAACCAATCTGGTGACAATTTCCATCCAACACATCCACCATAAAAATCAAAATCAAAATTTAAATAATCTATTTTGAAAAAAATATTACAGATGGAAACAAAAATTAGATAATTGGACACTAATATTAGTAGCCTAAAAATCAATGTAGTGGGAATATTTCTTCAAAAACTAAAATATATCCAAGAGGGAAATAATATTTTTTTATGTTTTTTAATATAAACATAAAATACATGCATTTGGTGAAAGCATAATACTAACATATGATTTCTGTATTCATGTACCTTGGTTGCATGTGAGGTATAAAAAATTGATTCTCATGATGAATGGTTTCAAATGATGTAATATTTTCATATGCATGACACTTCCATGTTGTATACTTCTGACACAATAGGCATGTGATATAACTTTCATGAGGTTTATGCATTTGGCCGATCCTCCTACACAATTTCTATTGGTTTTTAATTAATCATTAATGTATTAAATATGGAATTTAATATAATCAATTAATTATTTAAATGCATTATCCTATGGTATGTAATTCATTAGTGCCATTCCATGACACCCTATATGAGAAAACACATTCTTCATTCATTCAAGTGCATCATGGATGGATTTATAAGGGAGTGTGTTCCCTCACTCATATATTGTTTGTTATTCAGAGGGGATTTTGATTTATTACTCATTTATTTTATACATATGATGATAATTAGTTTCATTAAATGTTTTTAGAAGAACTCTCCATTAATGTAGAATCTTTTCCCAAATAATGGAGTCGTCATCACCCCTTCAGTTTTTGTTAATCATCATGCAATGATCATAAATTTCTTCCGCTGGAGTAATACCCCATAGGTAATAGACAAATTTCTAATACATAGTGGATAATTATCAAACCATATAACATTGATATAGGTAATGGATACCACCATTCACATGATACAGGCATGCTCTATTTTTTAGTGTTTTTCATTTACATACAATTTTTAACTTGTTGAGGGTAGATTTGTATTGTATTAAGGTTTGATTCCACTACCTAGGGACATACGGTGAACCCATAATACGTTTCTATGGAATTAGAGGCTTTGAACTCATCTAATCAATGTATTTTTTAATTAAATGCAGAATATGTTATTTCCTTTGTCATTGTTTTGGTACCCATCGACATTGTGTTATGTAGTAACATAAATATGGTCTCTTCTACAATGTAAATTATATTTCCATAATTTATTAATTTGATTATTAGGGTAAATTTTATCATGTATTATAGGATAACACTGCTTGTAGTGAAAATATTGAAGAACACAACATCATTTTTTCTCAATATGGTGATTTCTTTTAGTGCCAATAAAATATCAATTATGGGATTAAAAAAATATTTTATGATAATTCTATTTAAAAAATTATATGTTGATATTGAGTTTGATTTTAATTTTTTTAATAAAACATTTGGAATTCAGGAGTGACATACAACATGGGTGTGCAAGATTGACATATAGATGTCGAATAAGGTTTACATATCAGACAATCATGTGTTTTATGTAGATATGGAATGAGTATGGTGTGTTAGGTTTAAAGGTACTTAGGACATAGCAGGTTCAACATGAAATGTGGATGGGGATGAATATTATCCTATTGAATGCATCTCACATCGTACTTTTCTTTATGATGTTGTTAATTCATTACATGGGATGTGATAAGGATTCCAAATGAAATCTCTTGGCACCTACATGTCTCAGGCATCCATCATATCACCCCACATAGTGGTGCTCTTACTATCACTGACCCACACTCCCTTATGATTATAAAAACCCACATAGATATCACACCCTCGACAAACCTTAGTTGACCTATCCATGAGATTGGTTGGCTTTCTTAAAGGTATTCAGATACATGGATGGGATAGCTAGGAGTTGGCCATATTTTTGGTTATATGAAATAAACTGTTTTATTTTATAAAATTTTAAAAAATGATTACTAATTATAAATATGTTATGAATTATAAGTCATATGATTAATTAAATTTGTTTTACTAACCTATGTTAAATATTAAATGTTCATATTTGTTTCTTGTAATAAATAATGTGTCTATTTATTATGGAAATTCAACATTTAATTGAATTATAACATTTATAAATTTGTTATATGTAATGGAAAAGATATTTTAGAATATTTATAAAATTTATAAATAAATTTATAAATAAATTAAGTATAATTTTTTAGGTTAATTGATAAACTATTTTTGTAATAATTGTTTTAAATATTCTATTAATATTAATGTGTTAATATTGAAAATATATTTTCTAAATTTATATGGTATATAAAAATATTATAAATCATATTAATAGATATCTTACATTTTACCAATTTATATGGTATGCCTTGTATTCATAAAATAATTTTTTTATATTTAGAGATCATAAGGTTAATTTATAAATAATTCATAAATTACATAAATTATGAAAAAATATTAAAGGAGTTTACATTTAAAAATATGTTATTTCATAAATAATTAATTTGAATTATTAATATTTAAAGAGATCTTATTTATGATATGTTTTAAACCACACCAAAAATGTTTTGATGATTTTTTTGGATTTAAATAATGTTTAAGTATGTGATATTATGATTATATAAATTAATTGCATAATGTAATTAGGATTGTAAAATGTTTATTATTCATAATAATATGAGATATTTAAAATTAGATTTTATATAATGAATATTATGAAATATTTCATTTTAAAAATGGATATAAAGTGTTTATATCCATAATTTTTATCCATAATATTTAGATAAATTATAAAAAAAATTAGTGTGGTTTTATTTATAAATAGTTTATTAATGTTTATCTCATGTTTTATATTTATGAAGTGTTTACTTATTTAAAATTTAATCCTTGCATTATTCATGTATATAAACTATTTATAGAATATGAATAATGTGTTTGATTTATTTTTGAGATAAAATGATTCTAATAGATAGAGCCTTTAATTACATGCTAATTGTGACTCAATAAAATTTTGGTTTTTTATCAATCTAGACCTCTGTTTTTTTTTTAGATTTTAGACTTATAGAATAGTTATTGAATATAATTCGTGAATATTATTTCTTATAGATATTATAAATTGAATTCCTTCCTCATTAAAGTCTCTAGATGGAGAGAGAACTGGGGTTGGACTAACGATCATCTTGAAGTATTATGCCTTTTTCTATAAAGGTGAAGGGGTTGGATATCTATCACTCCAGGATTACTCATGTGTAGATTATTAATCTCATATAAAATTATTCATTAAAAAAAATTTCATGTTCCTTATGCTTGATATGAATTTTGATATGTATAAATATACTTGGATTCTATTTTTGGGTGAGTAAA
This sequence comes from Viscum album, assembly GCA_963277665.1. Taxonomy (NCBI): domain Eukaryota; kingdom Viridiplantae; phylum Streptophyta; class Magnoliopsida; order Santalales; family Viscaceae; genus Viscum; species Viscum album. The sequence goes on from OY728165.1 coordinate 1,832,614,546, forward strand.
AAAACGTATGGATTGCGTTAAAGGTTTCAAATTAATTTTGTATGAACACATTTACTTCATGGATAGAATATGGATTCCAATAATATATTGATAGAATCTTCTATACAAAAAGGAATATAAATTAAGATAATAAAGATTGTATAAGATACAATCGGTTTAATATACATGGGATGCATATTATACTGGGGAGACATGAAGACCACTCAAATTCTATGTGTGATATTCCTTCCAAAGTATCACTTTTCAAGACCTTGATCATTCAACTAGGTTGGTTATTCCGAAATTAGGTGTCCCAGTAATTATCTTGTGTATGGAAAGAAAGATATGGGTGACATTAAATCATCCTTAGGTGTTTTTTTTCCAAAGTAGGGTACACCAAGATTATCTTATGTTATTCGGTACTTGAAGTCTTCATTGGGTGAGAATCAACTGGAAAACCCTTATGAATGATACCAATGTAATAGAGTTGGGTTTATCCATATGAAGTATTAGGTTACAACTTACCTATTCAACTATAAAATAATATTAACTTCCATAATTTGGATAATACCCTACCTAAATAGATAAGTGGTGAGAATAATTCCAAAATAGATTCATTACTTAGTGAAATATGGATCATGGATCACTAATATTAATATTATGTATGTGGTTATAAATTTTAATATATTTAATTTTATTAAAATTACTTTATGAAAAGATATAAAACATGAAAATCATATGATAAAATATTTTATTGTAGATAAATTCATCATCATCAACAAACATAAATTTAACGTTAACCCTTACAAAATAAAAACATAATGTAGGAAACTACTGATATAGGTATATTAAGTAAAATAAATTCTATGTTTTTTAGGAACACCTTATTGAGTAATTAAACTTTTGATGTTTTTAGAAATTTGGATCTATGATGCTTATGTTAAGCATTTAATAATTATATTAATTTTTCAAAAGTATTTTATTCAAAATGAAGAAAGGAATTATTCTCTTAAATACTCAATATTATTGAGTATGCTAATGAATTAGTTAATCTAATGTATTACTTGTGGATTACTATATTTTAGTATCTTATTTTGATTTTCATTTTTCTAAATTTTCTAAAAAGATTAAGGAGTTCAAGAAAATTTTACTTGATAATCTAAAGTGTTGTGAATATATGAACTAGGTATGTGAAGTCTAGGTTCAATTGTTGTACAGATAATATAGGTTGGTGAAAAAAAACTGAAAGAATAAAATATAGTTGGAGAGTCCAATAAAGTTTCAACAAATATAAAATATCATTTATAACTGTAGTTATCAAGAATGGTGAGTAATTATTCCTTGAGGTAGAATTTTTTAGATACATGAAGATGTTTATAAAATTATATGGAATGGTTATGTTAGGTATCAATGTTATAGAAATTAATTATTCATTTATAAGGGATCTGAGTAACCTAATTTATATTTTTCAAGTGTTTTAAATATAGAAAAGATAAAAAAAAAATATTTTATAAAGACTGCAGTTTCATTCAGTGATAAATCAAATAGTTTCTATATAAAGTATTCGAATGTAATGGGAATTATGAAGCTCATGTGGATCATAAAAGGATGTGTATCTTTATATCAGTTCTATTATATAATAATAGGTGTTGTTAGAAAAGAAAAATTTGTTATAAAGAACATGAGATGATTAATTTAATATACATTATTTATGATGCATCATATTTTATGACACGTTTTATGAAGAAATTATGTATAAAAGTGTTTTCTCTAGAATAAAGGGATTATCCAAGTATTTTTTAAAATATTATAGAATATTTCCCCACTATCATTATTAAGTGGAATATTTTAAAAAAATACTTAATTTTCATCAAAATTAACTAAACACATAAATTTCCATATATGAAATGGAAATAATAATTAAATTTTTCAAATATTCCTACTAAAAGGAAATAAGAGTTATTTCCAACAATTATTAGGAAATTCCGAATGAAATATAGTGCCTACGTGTCAAGTGGGAGTGTGTTGGAACTTAGATAAGTTAAAATATAAAAATTTAATGATTATACATGTTTAATGTTTAATTTATTTCACTTAATATCCAAAAATATTTTATGATATTGATGGTAATGAAAAATTTAATGGTCGCATTTAATTTCTTGGAAAAAGTAAGTTTCATTATTTCCTAAAAGTATTATTCCATTAAATTGAATGTCACAACATCTTAAAAGATTTTAGGATGTGATCGATAATATATACATTATTTCAAGGGAATATTTTTTTTAAACAGGGTTCCATAGATGATGATAATAGTCATAGAATGTGTGTAAGTAGGTAGCGTATATTGAGATTTGAAGTTTTAAAGAAAAAGAGTTTGAATATTTTCAAAGAGTTAACTATTAGGTATATGATACCTAAGTCTAGCATTATTCAAACTAGATTACTTAATATATGGTTCTCATTATTTAATTTAATCGAAGAGTTTTATCAAATGGTTACATGGAGATGTGGTGGGAATTATATAAAGATATATAGAGTTAATAAAAATCTTGAAAGTATTGTTAACATAAGTGTAATTTTGGAGTTTATAATATATGTTATGATAGAAAATTTATTATATAGGGTTTTTATTTTAATAATATGATATGTATCATGTTTTAAAAAATTAAATCTCCACTTTATCATTCTTTAACATTGGATATGTATTTCTCAGGAAGTGAAATGATAATTTTCTCCTCTAAGTATAACATTGAGTTATCCCAAGTCAATGATCATCATAAAGTATTATGGGTTATGATGATATGATAAGGCTTTCATGAATAGAATCTTGTTCTCATTATAAAGGGGTGTGGCTGAGATAAAAATTATTAATTCATGAGGCAATAAGTTGGGACTTAATACTTGGATTGGGATCTAAAGTAATTCTCATCAAACATCTTATAATCATCGATATACTAAGGGATGTGTGATTATAATTGATTCTTCTTACCTATGTTTTTTGAGATACTTTGAATATGAAAATTCATGCTTTGATACATTACTTGAACTAGTCAAAAGAAAAATAGATAATCAATGGGTGGTTGGGTATGTTTTTGATCATGTCGTCAGTTGAAGCACAACCAAGATGAGAATTTTCCAATTTATTGGTGTGTAAAGAATTTTTTCCCTTGATAGAACTAGACTATGTAGTGAATGACCATGCTTAGTTGAGTGAAATATCTTTTGTTCAGATAATTGGATGATGGACATGTGATATACTCATCCACTAGATAAATGACATGTGATTTATTCATAGACTTGGTCGGTCTTTTTTATAGAATTGAGAAAATATATGATGTCCTATACTAGAATGAAATTGTTCCTTATCTAGAAGTATTTATATGTAAAGTAAAATAATGTTATATAGTTGTATATATATAATTTATATGATACATATTGTGGTGGCTATGTTTTTATAAATATATAAGTATGTTTGATGGATATCACACATGACTCCTATGGTGTCTTGAGTAGCATTAATTCTTTACAAGAGGCCGCTCCTTACATACATATATAAAATATATATTTTATATTTGTTTCAACGATACTAAGGCCTGTAGGGTCACATGGTTAGGCATTTGGATAAGGATAATTCTTTTCACAGTGTTTTATTTTCAAAATGAAGTGATATTTTTGAAACTATATCCAAAGGGAGTTTTTGATGGTTTCAAAAAGAAATGTGAATTTTGGCACAAATTCTTTATGAGATTTTAGTGAAAGTTGTATATTTTTAAATCTTCACTTAAAATACATTCATGTGATACATGTAGAATAATTTTATATGATGTGTGTATTCTTATATCTTCGTTCCATGTGATATATGAGCTTGAGTTTCCTATAATTCAAGGTTGAATTTGATGCATTTCATATAAATGAAAGGAACAGATATGTGGTATATTGTCCATACAATTGGAATTTTATGTCACTTTGATAAGGTGAATTCATGTGTATTATCCTATTACATGGTTTCCTTTTGTGTTTAATCCATCATTAATTGATTAAAAAGGCATTTTAATATGTTCATTGAATGAGTTCAATTAATTCTTATATGTAACATAATTCATGGGTTTTATTTTATGACATTTTATATGAACAAACATGTCATTTATTCATTCAGGAACATCATGGATTTATATATAAGGGAAATTTTTCCCTATCTCTTATATTGTGTGTTTGTTATAGGTGATTATGGTTGATAGTTCATTTGTTTGATGCTATTAATGATCACTAGGTTCATGAAAATTTCTTAAAATCTATCTTTCTTCCCATAGAATTATTCACCATATAATAGAAGTACAAGAACCCCTTCTATGTGAATAAATCCTCACGATATGATTTTGGATCACTTTATATAGTGCAATCAGTTATAATTAAGAGTTATATATCAACATTATATTTGATCGTTATTTGGCTATATACCATCAAGAGAGGTGATGGAGGTCATAACACATGTAATATATTTGTGGATTGTATTTTACATGAATGATTATTATTGTTTAAGAGATATTTGAATGATGTTTGGGTTTTCATTCACTAACTAGGATTTAACAATGATACCATAATACCCACCACATAAAACTTAGGAGTAAAAATGAAATAAAAAACCCATAGGCATTAGTTTCTAAACAAAAAATATTTGAGGATATTTCAATAGTTTTTATCCCTGATTTATAGATTTTTAAGAGAGTCCAACACTCATTGAGATAAATAAACTTTTTTAGGGAAAACCCATTTTTAAAATTGGATATTCAATTTAAGATAACCAATATAGATTTTTGAAGATTTGTGATATCTTAGAGTGGTAAAAATTTTGGTAAAAATGAATAATGTATTCCTAGATTACCATTTCCATACTCTGAAGGGAGGCCCCTAGTTAAGTAATCAACTGAGAGTGAATTGGATATGTAGATTTTAGAAACCATTATGTTTTTAGGTTAATATTCCTTTATTGACTGACTGAAAGTTATTTTTTTATTATGAAAACCATAAAACCCGGGGATACACATCACGGAGGACGGAAGTAATGAAGGCCAAGTGAGTCCTTCTAGATCACATTGACACATTCGAACGGAAGAGAGTTAATAATATCATAAACTATAAAGGTATCCTCAGGCCTTCCCCAACGAGCCATCGCATCCGCCGCAAAGTTAGATTCCCTTACACTGTGATGAACCATCCTTCCCTGGATGGTCTCCAATTTGCATATTCTATAAATATACACCAGATCCCAAGCGATGTCACATTTTCCCTGAAGAGATTTGACAAGAACCTCCGAATCAGATTCTACCTTCGTCACCCGATGTCCTCTCCTCCTGCAAAGAGTCACACCCGAGAGTAGGGCTCTAAACTCCGCGCCCATAAAAGTACCAGGACCATAATAAGCACTGAATGAAATGTGAACTGAACCCCAACAATCCCAGAGAACACCAACGCCCCTCATGATTACTCCCAAACATGAACCATCCACATTCAGTTTCAACCCACGAGCCGGAGGCTTCCACCTTACCCATCTCCCTCTCTGCAAGATCTGTGTACACTGTCTTTTAACGAAGTTTCCCAGCATAGCTGCATGCACTCCATTCTTGAAAAGGGAGGACAGTTCCATGATGATAGATATCATCCAGACCTGGAGAGCTAACAGGGATCTCCTGCCTCCCCACCGTACTAGGTTTCGTGCTTCCCAAATTGTCCAGCATATAGAAATCAGAATGATAATACCTGTTGTACACTCCCCTGTTCTATTACCAATAGCAGAAAACCATGTCACAAGATGCTCTCGAAATGAAATACACTCCCCATAAGGAAACTTTTATTGAGAAAACTGAGACCAAAGGAACGCTGCCCATCGACCCTGGAAAAACAAATTTAGCATTGATTCTGAGCTCGGCCTCTCACAACAGTAGCAGTGCAATTCCATGCAGACCCCTCTACTCTGAATATTTTCCTCTATGGGTACAGATCGGTTTTGGATCCTCCACACCAGAAAATTCATTCTCGTTGGGATTACATTACACCAAGTGACCACATCCCCTGTCACCCCGTTCACATTCCTCTGGGTAATTCTCCTATAACCATTAAAACTAAAATTCCCCGAACCAACTTCTGTAAAACAACATCTATCTGGTTCCTCACTCATAACAACACTGTTAAAGAGATTTAGTTGCGAAGGGTTAAGGTTTTCATGTATAAACTCATACCTCCTGCATGCCTCCCTAAAAGAGATGTCAGGAAGAGGACATCCCTCATACCGAAGCCTCTCCTCCGTCCATGTATCCTCCTAGAAGCTGATCTCCCCACGGCCAATCACCCATCTGGTGTAGTCATGAAGCACCTCCAGATGTGAGACCATGCACTTGGAGAGGCCCGTCGCCCCGCGCATGCAAAAATTGCCATGCCAACCATATCTTGCTCTAAAAAACTTTGCCCATAGGGATTTTCCAGCAATCACCTCCCAAGATAATCTTGCTTGCAGTCCCCGAATAGATTCATGTATATCACAAAGACCTACCCAACCCTCTTCCACTGGTCGAGCCATCCTCTTCCAAGATTCCCAGTGGCTTCTCCCCTCCCTTTTTGCATTCCAGATAAATGATGTGAGAATATGCTCAATCCTCTCCACTATGCCCTTCGGGGGATTGATAACAGAAAATACATGCATAGGTATAGACAGAAGGACACTATTGATAAGCATGATCCTACCCCCAAAGGAGAGCATCTTGCTCTTCCAGTTGAATATCCTTCCCAGGATGTGATCCACGATCCCATTGAAGTGATTCTTAAAAATCCTTCCACTCGATAAAGGGACTCCTAGATAGATAATAGGTAGTTTCCTCTGTCCACATCCCAGGATATCCTGTATAAGTCTTCACCTTGCTCCTGAGAATTTGTTGGAAATGAACAATTGACTCTTCGATTGGTTGATCGACTGTCCACTTAGTTTCCCATACTCAGTCATATTCCCCTTAAGAGCTTTCAAAGATATTTTCCCTCCATTCAGGAATAACAGAATATCATCGGCAAACATCAGATGAGAAACACTCTTTGAATTCCTTCTGCTATAAAAAGGCCTCAAACTTCCCTCTGCCATGCTCATCTTCAGGTTCCTAGATAAAGAGTCTTGGGCGAGAACAAATATGATAGGAGAGAGCGGGTCCCCCTGTCGAACTCCCCTCATGGATTTGAAGAGGCCAAAACATCTCCCTAGAAGGGAGATAGTAATCCAAGGAGATGCAAAGCATCTGAAACAAAGATCACAAAATCACTCATGGAATCCAAAACCCCTCATGACCCGTAAAATGAAGCTCCACTCCATATTTCCGTAGGCTTTATTCATGTCCACTTGCCAAATGATATTGGAACCAACAGTCTGTTTGTTAAAATCATGCACCAGCTCACTTGCAATTCCTACTGCCCCTTGTGTACTTCTCCATTGGATAAAACAGTGTTGATCTTTAGAATTATCTTAGGGATCACCTTGTCCAATCTCCTGCCGATGACCGTAGCTAGAATTTTGTATGAGATGTTACACAGACAAATCGGTCTGAAGTGGCTAACAAGCGAGGGGTCTTTGGTATTTGGCACCATCACCACCCTTGAAGAAGATATCCCCCTAATTAAGGGAGCCCCCCGAACGAAGTCTCAGATAGCCTCCACCACACATGTCCCCACAAACTCCCAAGCCGCACTGAAGGCCGGAAATCAATCAGGTCCGGGTACACTCCCTTTCGGCATGCTACCCAGAGCCTCTCTAATCCTTATTTCCTAAGGAATAGTGTACATGCACTCATTCTTGGATTGAGTTATCATCAAAGGTAAACACTCCAAAAAGTTAGAGTCCCCTAAGGACTCTCTGTTGAAACCAGAAGAATTCTGCCCTGCCAATAAGCCCTAGAAGTGTTTTAAAGAGACTTTTCTGGCCACCATAACGTCTGAGTTGAAAGCTCCATCCTCCCCTTTAATATTAATCTTCATGCTTCTCCTTTCCTTGATACATGATTGAAAGAAAGAGTTGTTGTGATCTCCCTCCCTAAGCCACCACACACGGGGCCATTGCATGAAGATCCTCTCCATCTCTAACAGTTTCTCAGCCATCACCACGTTTTTATCGCAAAGAATAGCGAAAATATCCTCTTCCCAGGAACCCTGCATAGCTTCCTCTAACCTGCTAACCTCCTCTTCTAAGCTGGTCACCCCATTATGGAAATCCGGTTGCTCCACCATCCACTGTCTGATGCTCTGTTTGAGCCTTTTGAGGCGATTTACAAGTCCTCCCCAAGACCCCTCCCCTCTTCCTCCAACCAAGACACCCTCACCATCTGCATGAACTCAGTTTCTTTATGCCATTCAATCGAATAATAAAAACCCTTGCCAACCACAACTTCATGTTTAATTTCTAGCAACAGTGGAGCGTGGTCTGATAAAATACGTGGAAGGTGAGTAACCGAGGGTTTTGAGAACATATCCAGTCCATGCAAGTTGGTAAGCCATCTGTCCAGCCGACCCCATATCCGGTCCTGGCCTTTACGGCTGTTACACCATGTAAACTTCGACACTCCAAATCCTAAATCCAGCAAACCCGCATGAAACAAGCATTACTTGAAATCCTTCATTCCATCCAGATTATATCCCCTTCCTCCTCTCTTCTCAGATACATCCACAATAGTGTTGAAGTCACCTCCCACGAACCACAGAAAATGGCCAGATTGAACCGACTTTAAATGAGTCCAGAGCTCCCTCCTTTACATCACCTTATTGCACGTGTAAAAAAACAAAAAGAGAAGGTAAAATCCACTCACCTCAATCTTCATGTCAATGCAATGAGGCGTGACACCAACAACCTCTATAAAAATATCATTCTTCCATCCAACCCAAATCTGAGAGTTAACAGGTCCACCATGAAAACAGTTCGAGAAACCCATTCTCTTAACTATCCAAGGAAGCTTGCATGCATCCTGTTTCGGCTCCCAAATCACTATCAAGGAAGCTTTGGATTTCCTACTCTCCAAATAAATAAAGGCCCTCTTAGCCTGGGCACCTAGACCACGAGCATTCCAAATAATGGAGGAAAACATCATTGTACAAGCTTACGAGTTATCTGAACCATTGAAAGGTCCTGACTGGGGTGCACCAACACACCCTTCCCCTTGGCCCTCGAGCGGGTGATAGGCCCCGGCAAGCCAACCGTTCCATTACTCTGTTTCACTGATAAAACACCTTCATTGCTTAGAACATCCAACTCTTCCAACTGTGGTCTCCTTCCTTCCTGACTACGAGGAAAATCTGAACCCATCTCTCTCTGAAACAAAGACAACAACACTCTTCTCTGCGGAGACCAACGCGAGGTCTTCACTTCTATCTCCACACCACTGTTCACACTAAACATCTCCAAATGTTTTTCTGAAGAAACCAAGAGCTTGTTCACAAGACAGTTCTGAATATCCCCAGGTGATAGCTGCGATGAAAACCCTATTGAAGAAGGAGGGGGAGAAAGCAGTCTGGCCGGACTTTCCAACGAGAAAGGTATCTTAACCTCAAACTCCTTCTAGGACACATCTTTTCCTCCAACGGTTGAAGCTGTCCTTTGCGAAACCTGACCTGAAGACCAAAAGATGAGATCCATACTCCTAGAAGGGAAATCTGACCGCAACCCGATGATGTCAGATGGTGTTTCCCTAGTTGTCTTTCCCAACTCGCCAACTCCGCTTGGTAAATTCAAATTTGAAACCTCTCGGGGCATAACGGACTTATCCAGCACCCCGTACCCACCCGACACCAATGTGTCCTAACCCGGTTCCCCAACCAGATCACCATCGGAAGTTTCCGCCACCTCCCTCCGACGCCTGTAGCTCTTCACTTCATGACCATGCAAGACATAGAGCACGCAGAAACGATGAAACCGCCGATAAAATAACTTCTGCTTCCAGAAAAACCCATCCTCAGATTCAAGCTACATCATGGGAGGCCTCTTCAACATCGAGTCCATTTCAACACAGATCTGAGGGCTCGCCGCCGCCTTGAGCGTCCTAGTGTCATCATCTGCACATAAGAAGGAACCAAACGAGTTCCCGACTTCATTCAGAATCTCCGGGTTCAGAAAAGGAAGGGGGAGGCCTGGTAACGATAACCACACCGCTTCATAGGAGGATTCCCTCCCACGGTGGTAGTCCCAGGACCACCTGGATAACGAGAATCGCCAAGCTCCACACCGTCTAACTCCCCACGCCCAAGCTTTCACGAAGTCCTCCCGTGAGGCAAGATGGACACAGAAGGCAACCCTCGATAAGTCTGAAACCACCGCCGGCTAGGATAGCCCCCAAGAATCAACAAAGTTACAGAAAAACCCAAGGGATGGCTTGGAGAATCCAAAGCGCGCCACCAAAGTGAGCTCATGAAAAGTCGCCACCTCCTGAAGCTCCCTCGACAAAAAGCTCACCACAGGGATTTCTGAAAGCCTCTTAGGAACCTTTGGATCCACCACAATCGGAGGGACCTCCGAACAAGCCAAGCGAACCGAATAAGGACACGCACTACCACCGCTAGAGATACCCTTACACAGAACTTCCTTGAAGGAAGCCCCAGAAGGAGATCCAACCCCAACCCTTCCAACAACAACCACCGAATCCACTGAAGGAACCGCTGCTGAACCCTCACCGCTGTGATGCTGATCATGAGCCATTTCTCAATGTAATGTTCCTTTATTGGATAAAATGAATCACATTCCAAAATATTCCAAATTCTTAATGTAAATGTGAACCCTCTATAACATCATGATTTTTAGAGAGGGTCAAAAATTGGTAACCTATTGGAATTTTTGAGTTTGGTGGTCAGACCAAATATTAACTTGATCATTAGCGCCTAATTAGAAGAGGTTCATAGAAAAAAGATATATTCTTATATGGGTTTTAAGGACTATCAAGTACCTTGGTGATTCGGATGAATTTTGCGTGTGTTGGACCCGAAAAATTTAGTTTTTTCGAAAGTGAAAACAACGACGCATAGTTATATTTAATCATGTGGCCTCATAGGAGAAACCATGGAACCCACCTACAACATTGATCATGATTTGTCCAATTGTGATGGTGGGGGTGCATGGTTGTGTAACACCTCTATAGTTTTTAAAAGTGGTGATACACATGGTTTTTTTAGGGTTTGAAAACATTGTGCCTAACCATGAACAATGTGTTTCTTGAATAGTGAGAACTGAATAGTTGGTTCACTGTTCACCGAACCATGAGGCCAAACCATGTTGGTCTTTAAAAATTAAAAATTACCATTTTATCCCCCTATTATTTATGTTTTCCTTCTCTTTTCATCTGAATTCCTCATACACAACAAAGAGAGATCCTTCATTTTCCCTCTTTGGAGAATTTGAGGAATCTCCTCCATCGAAGCTCTATTCCTTGATGGGTCAGTCTCATTTGTTGCACATTGGTAAGTCCTTTAATCCACTTGTTTCCCTTTATCTTTTATCTCTCTATACAATTTTATAAATCTGTGTGAGTTATTTTTTCCTATTTTCATTTTGTTCATCTAAATAAATGATTTCTCTCGATTCATCTCATGTTGGAGGCCAATATTAGATGATAAAGAACCTACTATCATAATATAGGTGATTCCTATATTTCTCTTTGATTTTACGAGAATTATTCATGTGTCATTTAAAAATATTGGGGTGTGTGACTGAGTGAGACCCCTAATAGTTAAAATATTGTTTTTTAATTGATTGAATGATATTATGGGATGACTTGGGACATGGGCTAGTCAATTTATATATATTATAATCCTGGTAAGGATCCTGGACCACATGGGTCATATAGGTGAGGTGTATAATTTAAATTAAATTCAATTGTATATATATTGATTTCTTGAGTTCCTTGTGAATGTGATAGGCTAGGCCTGAGGATTGAGGGGAAGTTGAAAACGTGGATTGTGGTGACGTGGATCAACAGTTTGGACATGGACTGAGATTAGTGGGGTGATGATGATCACTGCATCGAAGTGAAATGGTCATAGAATTGAGGTGACTAGGTCATCATGATGAGGGCATGGATCTCGGGACATGGGATGGTGTTGACCATTGGGATTTAGTGACATGGATTCTAGTGAACGAGGCATCAGATTATATGGATTAATTTTTTTTTTGTGATTTCCACTCACTATGTTAGCCAACACATCATTGGAGTCATGTGACATAGATACGAAACAATTTAGGTGGTGTTGAACACTCGTTGTGGGTGGAGTACCCCATAGATTATGAGGATTAGGGGACGATGTTAACCGTCAGATAAATTGTGTGTGATCACTGTAGAAATATGTGTGGATGTTGATGGAACTTTGGTTGATGGTGTTGAGACCATCAGTTTGGGGATGAGGCTCTCCATCATACTTGAGGCTGCTGGTTAGGATATCAGGTTGATGGATATTGTTATTCCTTGGTATGTCAGTTGTTGAGCCGATGGTGATTATTTATCTGAGGATAGATATCATCATACCTCAAGACATTAGGTTGTTGAGCTAAAAGCGACATCAGAGCTAAGGTCTAAGGGGACAAGTACTTATTGGTTTGGTGCACCATTAAAATGTTGGATAATAGATTGATGGAATGAGGTTTCAGTGACATGATTATGGGTGGAACCTGAGGGTTCACCAGGTATGATATTCATCAAGGGATTCCTTGGGTACTAGGCCATGGATCCTAATCACTTTAAATATATATATATAGGCATGTTCCATGGGCCATATATATATTTGGATGAATGTTTTCAAACTTATACTGATGATGACTAAAGTATGTAGAATACTTCCTTGTGGCTGTTGATCATAAGGGAAGTGAGTATTTGACTAAATGGTTGTGTATTGAATTTTTATTTATGTTCGACATAAACATGCATAATTATGGATATATAACAGGAACATGATGGTGGTGACCTACTGAGTTTATTATCACAACCTATACTTGACCATTCGGATGTTTGTAGACTTTATGTCTATGACATCATGTAAGTGATCAAGATTAGAATATGGACCTTAGTGATCATAGATGTACCTTTTTCATGGGATGTATGAAAATGAACCATGGTAGTTCTTGCATCGAGCTGAAGTTTCCTTTAGAATATTCAAGATGATTTATATATATATATATATATATAATATGGTCGCCCATGGGAGACCATATTTTTTAGTCTTTTTTGACCTACTGTGACATGTTTTTTTCTAAAACTGTTATGCCTTTATCCCTGTATTATTTGACTGATGCTTCGTGGTTTTGCTTTTGATGAGTTTATTTTGATGATTATTCTATTTATAATCCTTCTTCCACTGCTATATTTATGTATTGACCATTATTATTTTCACCACTAGAGGGTATTGTCTCCCCACTATAACCTACCAAACCCTTATTTCTAGTCAGAAGCCTTTTGAATATGGGGAGGAGTGCCTAAGTCCAAGTTGCCAACAATCTCAGAGCACTATTCAAGTGGAAGACCAGGTCAGGGCACTACACCCTCAATAGTGTGTTGAAAATATGAGAGAAAGTGAATATTAAGAGTAATGGGTCTTTAAAGATGAAACATACTATCCCTATCAATTATAAATATCCCAAGACTTTCACCATTATATGTATAATAGGGGATAAAAAGTTTCAATATGAAATGTTAAACTTAGGCACTTCAATAAATGTTATGACTCACTTTTTTACTCCACAAAATCAATTAGAGAACTTAAATCTTTAGGAATTGTGATCAAATTAAACAATATAATCATAAATAGACATACTAGTGTGATAAAATATGTGTTGTTAAGAGTGAAATTCATGGTATTCCCTATTAATTTTTTAAATTTTATTGATTGAAGACGATTAATTAAGCATAAATACTCCCATGATTTTATAGATACCTTTTCTAAAAACTCTAAAATCGACCATAAATGTTCAAAAAGACACACTTTCACTATAATTTGAAATAAAAATGATTCAATTTAAAATATTTTAAACTATGAAATATCTAGTGAAGGATGACTCAGATAACGAAGTTAATATCATTGATTAGTTCCTTGAAAATTTATTTCCAGACATCAAAATCAATGAATGGACATTAGACATTCTTGAATACACGTTTTTCCTTCTATTTTTCATGTTTTGAATGACTATGATATTATGACTTGTTATAAATATAAAATTTCTAAAATTTCTATTGGTGAACCCTTTGGGAATAATATTTTACCTTTTTTTCTATTCCAATTCTAATAACCTTACATGTGATCAACATGATAACTATTTACATGAAAAATTTGATAAATCTTCATGTAAATAACCTATTAATTATTATTAAATTTCTGAAAATAATTCTTTTAAATTGTATATTGAGTGTTGTACTAGATCTATAAATTTTTTTTGCATAAAAGCATTTATACGACATGATGAACCCTTAATCAATACTATTCTCAATTAAAATTATTCATGTTTTTCAAGTTCTTTGGGGGATTAATTAGGTACCAGGAAATAAATAGAACCTACTCTACCTAGTCTGGATAACCCACTTGATGTAAACCTAAATTTCTTTCTGAATAACCTAAAATATGTCTTTTTAGAGGAGATTTAGATGCTTCCTATTATCATTTCTAAGGGTATTTTATAGGATAGGAAAACCAACTTATAGATATTCTTTAAGAATAATAATAAATTTTTAGGATGGACCCAAACTAACCATATTGAAATTAGTCCTTCAATATTCATGAATATAGTTCCTTTAAAAGATGATGTTAAACCCATTAGGTAATGTCAAATAAGAATCATTCCTATAGTTTTAGAAGCTTTCAAAAAGTAATTTTCCACTTTTTTGTTTTCTATAATAATATTTATATTTAAAAATAGAGAATGTATTATTCCAATCAAAATAGTTCCCATGAAGTGTGTTCTCATAGTATCTAAGAATGAATATAGATATCTTGTTCCCCATAGATTCCAAAATAAATGGATAATGTGTATAGACTATAGAAAACTCACCCTTGTTACTAGGAAATAAAATTTCCCTTATCCAACAAATGATCAAATCCCTAAGTGAGTTGATGGAAAATCACACCAATACTTTTTATATGGGTTTTAGGGTACATTTAAATCAACAAAGCTTCTTGGGATCAAGAAATATTCACATTTAACTTTCCATTAGTAAATTTATATATAGAATAATTCCCTTTGAACTATGAAATGATCAAGGAACCTCTAAAATTTTTATGATGATTATTTTTACTAATTTTTTAGAGGATCATATAGATGTTTTAATGGATTATTTTATAGTCTATGAATTATCATTTGATAGAATTTTGAAGAGTCTTGTTGTTTTCCTTAGAACATTCATTATGAAAAACCGTTTTCTTACAATTGAAAGAAGTTATTTTATGATTGATAGAGGTATAGTGATACGTTATATGTTATATATATATGAAATAAAATTTGATATATCTACGGTGAATGATATATCCACCACCTTACCCTGGTCGCATGGCCTTGCAGCCTTCTGTAGATTTGGACAGGGAAAAAATGCATAGTTTTCACATAGTTTCCCAAACAGTGTTCATGAACCATGTGACCCATCCCCGTAAGAAGTAATCCCCACATGGTTGGAACATGATTTTTCTAACCATGAATCCAAACCATTATCCTCTTTAATGGGGATAATTTTTAATTTTCTCTTATATTCTTTTTTATTTTCCCCCCTATATTCTTTCTCCTTCATGCGCACCAGGGGGATCTTGCTCAATATTCCCCCTTCACACTCTAGTTATGAGGGTATCTCCCTTATACCTTGTCTAGTTAGAGTTTCTTCATGTTCCATGGATAGATCTCAGTATTTCTATTACTCCACCTTCCTATTTTAATCATTAATCTTCTCTCTCATTATGCTATTTTGGTGCAATCTAATTCATCCTATTTTCAATTTGAATGTTTGTTTCATCAATTTCTCTCGAACTGGACAAAAAATAAATCCTCGATATTGGAAAATTGGATCATCCTAAGAATGAGGTAGGTGGTCTCTATATTTTCCCTTATGTTTTATTGTTTTTATAAAATGTTGTTATGTGTCTCATGACATACAAACCTGGTGTAGCTTTAAATTCATAAATTACTTTTAATCAAATTGTATAGACATCCCTAATATGTGTTGTAACCTCCTTAGTATGGTTGGAGCTTACGATCACAACCTTAACCATCCCTTTAGGGTTGGTTCATATAGTCACCCTTTCTAAATATTGTCTTCCCTTGTTAAATCCACCGCCCTTTGGTATGTTTTTTCTTTATGTATTAAATTTTTATGATCACTTGTATAAAAACAACCTAGAGATGGGTTGTTTATTCTTTGTGGTGGAATTTTATTTCCTAATGTGAACTAAATGAATTGATTGAACAACAACTTCATGATTTCTAATTAATCCCCGTGATGAGGTGTGCTGTCTATAAATTAAAAAAGTGATTTATGTGATATTCATTGTATGACATTGGGGAGTTGTTGTTTCCATGGACTTATTTGTGTTTATTCTCATTATAGTGGATTATTTGTGTATGTGTCCCATTAATTCTAAAATTAATAAGAAATTTTGTCTATCCCTCTTAAGTCACCCATTTTCATCTTATGGAATTCTCTCTAACATAGACTTTATGTTGTTTATTTTAACTTATTAAAAGAGTTATGAACATCATGAGGGATACTCTAGTATCCTTCCATGAAACACTAAGGAAAAGAAATTTGTGCATTTGACCAAATTCCCTAGAATATTGTGTATATGTCGAGGGAGATATTGGAACACCAGTACAGGCTCACCACACATTTATCTAACCTCAACATGAGTGATATTGGTTCCCTATGGGAGAAATATTGGATGAGATCAGTGGATAGATGGATGTACCAGGAAATGAGTGATACTCAGTCCACTACATGAGATACTAGGTACTATCTTAGAGTTTTTTGTCACACATTAGGCTAGGAGAGATACTTTTGAATCCATTCCTAGATCACATTAGACAGACTTCTATGGAGGTGAGCTTTTTTGGTACTCCAGGCGTGATACATGGATTCCCTATTAAGGTTCACCTCTGACAAGACCATGAAGCTACATAATTAACTTTGGTAGTTATTTTATAGAGATTTATAATGATAAATAATTTTTATCTTAATGATATGAAATCCAAGACAAATCACATGCTTGGGGTCATTCCATCTCAATTTTTAGATCTTATGATGTTTTAGATATCAGTTCCCCCTTCTATAATTTTTTGCATATTGAATGTGGTTCATAAATATATGTCTTAGGACAAATAATGTATTTTTGGAGAGGTGTCCTTGAGGAACCTGTTCTCGACATTTTTATTTATTTATTTTGTATTTTAACTTTACTTTTCTTAGACTCACACACAAACACACTTCTCCTTTGATATGAATAAACTATATTATGCTTTAGACACCACTGGTGGTGTCCGACTGATTTTATCTCACACCCTGCTCGGGCCTCCATTTCACTGGGGTACCTTAGAATATTTTCATATTCACAGGACCGGGTTCTTTAGATTTTGTTCTTATGCTTATATTTGGGATTTAGGAGCATATGACACAGTTAGTACTCAGGATTCTCATGGATTCTACCCTCACATACTCCATTCTCTCTTTTATTTATATTATTGTATTGTATTTTACTTCCTTTAGTGTGTTTCCTAGTTAATTTTGAAGCATCTCGTGGACATGAATGTATCATTGTGTATTTGGCCTCAAACACTTTTATTCAGTCATTATATATATATTCCACTACCTTGTCATTTATTTTTACTACCTATGCTATTTTCTATTGATTTACACCTAATGTACCATTGTGAGACACTCAAAATTAGGGTATAGTATCCCCCACCATACCTCTATCAGACCCTCATTTCTATTCAATAGCCTCTAGCGTATGGGGAGTCATGCTTAAGGAAATGTGGTGGCCTATCCAGCTACTGATTTATTGGATGTTGGGTTGGGACATTACAAAGTGGTATCATAGCCCATTTTACTTTTGTTTATTTTGTTTTGGTCTGTTAGAAAAGAGACTAGGAATGTTTTGACACTTGGTAAATAGTTGTTTCTAGGAGTGATCAACCCAAGTAATGGGAAAACTCCAGGCGGCTAGGGATAAGATTTTTGTTTATGTTTTTTGTTATTACAGTTGATTTTGATTTCAATTTGAGTGACTAGTAAACATTACACTACTTAATAATTTATGAGATTTAGAATTTACGTTTGGCATAGTATGGTAAAGAGGAAGCATTACAAGCATCATTATAGGAACATGAGAATTCGCATGCCCTGAGTATGCCCTGCCATGTTGATTGAATTGTTATCGTAATGGAAATTATTTATGTTCCTTATATTTTATTTTGATACCTTCCCTTCTAGGTTGTTTTGGTAACATGATTATCTTTTACCTATTTAGGCATTTCATTCCATCCTTGTGTATAATACGTTTAAGTGTTTAATTAATATACTTGCCTTGAATGTTATTCCATGTTTCCATGATTTTAGTGATATGACAAGCATATTGTTTGTGCTTATCTAGTTATGAACTATCCTTCCATGGTTAATTTTAATTCTACCTTCTTTCCTTTCCAAGTTAAATCTTAAGTAATGGTTTTGTTTAGAATTCCCAGTTATAGAGTTTAAAGTGAATAATTTTTTTATCAAAAGTTACACCTCACTAGTCAATTATAACATGTTTTATACATGAACCATTGGTTTCATAAGGCCAAAAAATTTATAGTTGGAGTTAAATGGGATCCATTTCTAATTTGTAAAGTGTATGGGAACTTAATGAATTTTAACATGGTGACCCATATAATTGAACCATTTTAGATTCACTTTATACATACATAAGGTATCTTGCATAAATGTTAAGGCTGTTGAATTTTTATTTAGTTCTATAAAAAAATTTGAGGTTAGATGGGAGAATCCCACAATTTTTAAACTATATGGGTGCTTTATATGTTGATAATTGGTTACCCATGTAATTGAACTATTTGATACGATACTTCTACTTAGATACTGAGGAATAAATATTAAATATTTTGAACTTTAAATGAATTATATGCCTTATTTAGGCTTGTACATCTATGAACTAGGCACAATTACCCATATGGATAAAATTATTAAATTAAAAACTAGACAAAAGTAGGTTAGTTGGAGAATTATTATTATGTAGTTAACTTTCTAAGTGTGTTTTTAAAATATAAATTCTTAAATTGCTCTGATTGTTTTACCTAAACCCAAGATGTCTTGATGAGACCCTCATTGGTTTCCTTTTCTTTTATCATTCCATAGTTCTTCACACAATGGGGTGTGCTTATAATATGTGTTGAGGGGAATTTTAATGTTCTTATAGCCTCATATATGGTTTTCATTTAAACATAAGGCAGAATCATTTTTTACTAGTACCTCTTTAATTATAGAAGAACTTTTAATATTCTTGAGTTGTAATTGTATGAGGCCTAATAAATAAATGAATTGTGGTAAAAATGAGGTCTATGTGGTTAAAATAATTAAATGAGGGGGTATTTCCATTAAATAAAAAATGTTCTAAATGAAGATTAATTTAACTTGCTTCTATTTTCATGGGGACTTATCTTGATAAGGAACCAGATTCTTTTTCCTTATTAATGGTACTAGTTTTTTGTTAACCTAAAACATTAAATGTTTAAAGAATTAATTGAGTTTTTGATTAATTACTTGAATGGGACCTTAAGTGGTGCTCTTATCTTCAACCATTGTGTAAGGGTAGATTAAATTATTTCATTGAGTTCTCCTAGAAAAAGAATGTGAGTGTTTTTCGTAGGATTATTATTTATTATTTTAAACCCAAATAATAGGTCCTTAATACTAGTAACCATTTTTAACCATGGCCCCATTTTGGTTCAATGATTTCTGTCTTGGTGAGGGACTATACCATTGTAGGTATTGCCTTTAAATATTTAAAGACCTTTCTTTTTAATGTGATCACATTCTAACTCTAGGTGTTGAATGGATATTAGTTGTCCCTTGTAGAAATCATTTCTTCTGAACTAACACCATTGAAATAAAATGTGGTTATTCATTGATTTTAAACTTTTTATAGATGTTATAATATTGTAATTCTTTGTTTCAATGGTTTATACATTCCTAGGGCATCGTAAACTTCTTGGTAGGTCATGCGACCATTCTTCTTCTTTAATGATGGAGGAATCAATACGATGTTATCTAGTTAACACTCATATGGTGTAATGTGACTTCATGTTCAATATTTTTCATGTCATTAGATAATTGAATGCATAGGGATGATAATTTTATGGATAGTATCAATGGTGTTTCATTCTATTGTTGATATCTCAAGTAGTGAGTGTTAATACATGCGGTACCCATAATGTGCTAAAATTGATCAATGAAACGTAGGAGTTTAGTGGTACTCATTATGTCATGAACTATTATGATTTGATCACTGATCATCTCAATAATAGTGTGACCTGATCATTAATGAATCAGACTTCTCCCTGCTCCTGGGATGACTTTCTAAGATGATCTTGTGTTCTGACACACTGGTCATTCATTTTGTCATTTATGCTTAATGTTATAGCACATGTGGAAAAAACTCAGGGGAGAATAACTTGTATGTCAAAATGTGAATGTAATCAAGATCTCTTAATATAATGGTTTCTATCTCTTCAGTTTAATGATTTCTGCTGCGTGATGGAAACCTCTAGGACCCATGGTCAGTGGTCGATGGTGTGTGCACCATGGGATGATTTTCTATTTCTAGTGAACCTGACAATAATGAAAATCCTAAGGCGGGGAGCATCATGTCAAAAGTTTCATGGTGTGTCCTCCAAGTAGTGGGAGAAAAACTATAGAAAGACCATTTTAAAATAGAGAACATTACTTGAATTTCCTTATGGTTGGTAATATTTTGTTTCAATTCAGTGATTTTTTGATAGCGCGAGGATTTCATGGTTGTCTGTGTACAAAACCTTTGAAAATTATATTATTCAAGGTTGGTCTTTGGTGGTTTTTCTTGAGTGACCACAGAATTCCTCATTTGGTTTGGTCATGGTGATCGTTTAATGAAAATTCACTAGTAGGTGAAGCTAATTTCCTCTGTATGAAGTCATCCTTGGAGGTTTGACTGACCATTTAAGGTGCAGCTGATATGGTTGGTTTGAAAACATACTGAGAACCACTCCTTGGATACAATAGGGGTGTCTCTAGTATTTAGGTTAATCTTCTTATCCTCATAATTTACCTCATATAAATTACAACCATTCTCCCATCATGACATCATCCACATATTCTGAGGGAGTGTCGGTTATATGCCACACTAAAATTTGAAATTCATTACACTTGATAATTTGTCCCTATTAAAATGCACTCTGAAAGTGTTGTTGTGATTAGAAGCACGTTTAATCTTGATTAATGCATGAGTTCCTAGGTAGGAATGGATTAGATGGAATCATGGACACTAAAAATAACCTTAGACTTGCTCACTAAGAGGTTACCTACATGGGGTAGGTCCGTGTTCTTGATATGTGGATGTTCGACTAGTACTGATATCTCCCTTATAGTGTCGAATGTGGTTTTCCTTGTAAGAGCTCCTTGGACTCCATTTTGTTTATTGTAGGACTAACTCAACCTTCAGTTATGTTCGGATAGTATGTTTCAAGGGAAATGATCCTATTCTGATGGATCATGTTATGCCCATGGCCATGCTAACGCATGACAACTTAATGTGAATGTTTTTGGCTAGAGACATCATCAAAATCTAGTTATGGAATTCAATGACCATGTATGGAGAAAATATCAAGGTAACTTCATCTAAAGGTATTGTGTCTAGATTTTGAAATGAACTGGCCTTCATAGACGATTGTTTTGAGGTCAGTTGACCAAGATGATTTGGATGGTTATCCCTCTCTCCTATCTTATGTGGTTTGTGAGGTACCTCTTAATGACACCTTGTTAGGTTTAGAGTTTAGTGGGTTTTAGATGATATTCTTCATGAATAGTCTACTCGACTAGAATTTTGAGGTTGATTTGGAGTTGACCATTCATTCAGGATGGGAATTGGGAATTATAAATGAAACACAACCATTTAGATGGAAATTCATGTCCCAAGTAGGTCAGGTGTTTCTCCTGATTCTTATCCTTGGATTCTTATTAATGAGAGTTCTTATGGAGAGGAGATTTTAGGTTCCTATGTTTTTGAATCAGATGAAATTCCAAGGGAATTTGAATTTTGACATTTGGTGGATATTCTATTTTATAAACTAAGATCTAGAATAGAATTCTGTGATTTGGAACTATTCAATGTGTTTTTTTAGTCTTGGTTAAAGTTCCAAGGGGTGCCTCAGGTGTTCTATCACATTTTGAGAGTGTTGAGCTCCAAAACCTCAATCCAAGAGGAGCTACCAGGGGAACAAAAAATTTTCAGGATGAGAATTGGATGTGTGGATCATCTTAATAATGAGGTAGGTGGTCAATAGATTTTCCATCACATTTCTTCATTTTTATAAAAACATTTCATGTGATGCATGTCATACATACCCGATGTCTCTTCAAATTCATAAATTGCCTTAAATTAAATTGTCTAGACCACCCTAAGATGTGTTGGACCCTCCTTTTTATGGTTGGAGGTTGCGAACTCAACCCAAACCACCCCTTTAGTGTGGGTTTTTTTAGTCACTCTTTCTAAATGCTGTCTTCCAATGTTATATCCACCCCCTTGGGCGTGATTTTTATTTATATATTAAATTATGATGGAAACTTGTATAAAAACATCCAGGAAGTGTGTTTTTTATGTTTATTAATTGGATTTCCTAAAGTGAACTAAATAAATTTTGTGAACAACAATTTCATGTTTTATAATAAAACCCATTTATCAGGTGTGTTGTATTCAAATTAGAAAATTGATTTATGTTCCATGTATTGTTTGACTTTATGGACTAGGTTTGTCCATGGCCTTCTTCGTGTTATTTAATATTGTTATGGATTATTTATGTATGTGTCCCTTTCATTATAATATAAAGTGAAAAATATTAGTGTCCCTCTTAAGGAACCCATGTCCATCCTATGGAATTCTCTCTAACAAGGCCTTTTATGTTGTTTAATTTAACTGATTAAATGAAATATGAAATCTAGGAGTGATACTTAGGTTTCCATCCATGGAATTCCAAGGATAGTAACATTTTGAATCTGATCAGCTTCACTGATAGATTTTGTATATGCTGGGGGAAATACTAATACACCCGGATAGGCTCACTACATGTTTCTCTTACATCATCACAAGAGATATCAGTTCCCTTGGGGAAACACCCTGGACGTGCTTGGTGGCTAGATGGTTGTGCTATTCCATGAGTTAGACTCAATCCCTAATGTGAGATACCAGGTATGGGTTTAGAGGTTGTTGTCTCACAGTAGGCCAAGATTAATACTTGCAAGGCCACTCATGGATCACATTGGCTGAACTTTAAGGACAATGAGCCTTTTTTGAACTCCTAGTATGATATATGAGATCCTTTTTAAGGTTCTCCTACAATAGGACCATGATTCTACCTATTTAATATTGGTAGTAACTTTTATATAAAAGTATGATGATACATAATATTTATAGAAGCGACGTGAGCACGAAGGAAAATAACATGCTTGGGGTTGGTCCATCTTATTCAACTTGTCTTCTGATGTTTGAGATATCACTTCCCCCTTATATCAGTTGTGTAGATCATATTTGGTTCAGAAATCTTTTGTATTAGGCCAAAGCAAGTATGGTCTATCCTGGTGTCCTTGCGGAACCTGAGCCTGACATAGTTATTCAATTATTACACATTCCAACTTTACTTATTTTATAAACATATACTACTCATTTTATATTTATGGAATGGATTATGATTTAGAAACCATTGGTGGTGGCCTACTGAGTATATCTCACCCCATTATCAGGCCACCATTGCACTGGGGTACCCAAGTACATCTTCATATTCACAAGACCATGTTATTTGGATTGTGTTGTTACACTTATAGCTGGGAGTTAGGAGCACATGACTGAGTTGGTACCCAGGATGCTCTTGGATTCTACCATCGTAGAATCTATACTATCATTTATTTATTTTTTAGTATTACAATGTACTTCCTACTACGTGATTTTTGCTTAATTTTGAAGCATCTCATGGACAGGCATGCATCATTATATATTTTGGCCTTGAACAATTTTATTCAGTCATTATATCTGCATTCTACTACCTAGTCATTTATTATTCCTTCATCTGCTATTTTCTATTGATTTACACATGATATACCACAATGAGACTCTTACCATGGGGGTATAGTCTCCCCACTATACCACTATTAGAACCTCTTTGGTAGTCAGTAGCCTTTGGCGTATGAGGAGGCATGCTTAAGGCTATGTAGTGACCAGTCCATCTATTGTTTTTATAGGAATTTGGGCTAGGATGTTACACTTTGGAAACATTAGGTTTTACAACGATAAAACCAAATAATTCCATGATAAGATGATTATGGTCAAGAAGTTCAAGGAGAGATTAATTTTATTTGTTCAAATCGAAACATGGGTTGTACCCAGGTAAATTTTACCCCAATGTGACTGTCTTTTTATTATTACCCATGATTCTCCCTTTGTAATTGTAGAGGTAAAAGACCAATTTAAAGATTATATATTTACTATGAATGGGAATAAATTTAATTTTTTAGATAGAGTTTTCAAGAGATTATATAAGTGGAGTTTCATCTTCAATATGGTAAGTGAAAATAAATTTAATTTGTATCTTTCTTATTTATTTTCTCCAATAAATTTTATTTATTCTATCATTGATCATATAAAACAATTTTACGATGAAAAAATTGCCAAAAAAAAGTTTTAGGAAAGGGGTATTTGTTTCTTGATTAGGATTATTTACATCATTTTTACTTTTGTTTTTTTATACTATTTAGGGTGTTAGCTTGAGATTTTTTTTAAATAATGGAGCTATAAATGCATGTTCAAAAAGTATTTTTCATATAATGACTAAGTTATTTGGCTATTATTTGGTGGTAAAATAGTGTTATTTTAACTGTTTTGTCATCCTTTTTCATGTTTTATAACTAATTAAATTGAATAATATTCCTGAACTAATCTATCAAATTAAATCTTCCACATTAGAGCATAATTGTGGGATAATGGTATTTATTTGTGATAAAATGAATTTCATCGAACACAAATCAAATTTCCAATGATTTTTTTTAAAAATTATTAAGTGATTGTTTCCATGCTCATATAAATGTAAATGTTTCTCAAAAGTGAACATAATTTGGTTTTATTTAAATTTATTAAACACTTAAGTCTATCTTTGTGATTAATATGATGGAATTTTTTATATTACCCTCTCAAAAATCCATCATTTATAAACATTTAGGAGTATGTTTTATATATTAAATTTAATATGGTGTTTATCCATTAGATTAATCTATTAAATTTTTTATTCTAATAATATATAAAATAAACTAATATTCTGAGGATAAGCTATGTGTGTTTATGTTAATCGATAAGGTTGTTTTAATTGTGCTGAGTTGTTATTTATTTTTTAAACTTATCCAAAAATTAAAAATTTAGGGTTAAATTAATAATTTATATTTCAAAAAAATTGGGATTCATTATTATGTTGTGTGTGTTTCATCCATTGAAAAAATTATTGATTTAGAAATAATACCTAAATGTAGGAATTAATATGATATAATGAAATTCATCAATTCCATATTTGATCATAAAATTTTATAATTGAAAAATAAATTTTTTCCAAAATAAAATTATTGTCAGGGAGTAATAATATTTTTACTCAATTTTTATTTCATATAGGAAAACTTATTTTATTAAATACTTCATTGCATACATTATTTTTCAGTTATTTTTAGAATACTTTTCATGATTTTAATTATGTTGGAATGATTTCTTCAGGACAATAGAGGTTTTAGTATGGAGGTTTATATGGAACAATTTTAGTGTGTATTCCATATACATTTGATTTTATTTTATGGTAATATTGCAACTAAAATGAGTTATTATTGATTATTTAATTTTAATGGACTAATCTGAGTGGAAATTAATGTTCTATGAATTATTACATGGAAATATGATATTAATTAATTACAAGATGAATTGTCTTTTGTATAGGGAAATCCCACATCCCTGATCATTTGTAAATATTTTATAAGTTCTTATTGTTTTTTATTTGACTTTAATTTATATTCAAAAAATTTTATAATTTTTTTGAATTTTGAAAATGATTTTTGGATCATGAATTTCAGTGCAATTATTTAATTCCAAAATTATTGACTAATATATATATATATATATACATGACATCAATCCAATATCTGTAACGATATTAGAGTCATTTATGAATAATCATTTGAAGAATTTCATTTTAAAAATATATATTATAATATTCATTTGAATAATAATTTTTGGAACTGTACCTTTTTAAATGAATATTATATTTTTTATGAGAATTGTGTAAGAGATTTATTTTTAGTGGATTTTTTAATGGAATAAGAATAAATTATATGGTCATGATATTAAATAAGTTTCTTTAAAAACTATGTTTTAATTTTCTAAAAATTTTATAAGAAATTTAAGAATATATAGTTCCACAATGGAGCATGCATGCACACCTGAGTGGGGGTGAATACGGTGTGGACTAATTTTACCAAAAAACCAATTATTATTTTTATCATTAAAACAACTTTTATTTTTAACCTCTATCAGATGTTAGTATTTAAATTAATCTCTTCATATTTTACACTACCAAATACCTCTATGCAACATAAATGATAAAAATAAAAAATAGCACGTGTATTTTTTTGGAGCTTTGACCTCGATATGAGAAACCTACTCTCTATTATGTGAACTCTCATTGATTCATGGATTATACACTATAATAAAATACCCAATTACTATTAGTAGAGAAATATTATCATTAAAAATGTTTACAAAAGACTATAAATGTGTGTCACTATATTATGTAGGTGAAAATCCTTCACTATAGGAAGCAAGTAAATGGGTCTTTATACAACTTCCATAATCATCAACTCTCACTGGTATCCTACTTCCATCATCCTATTGTAGATAAAAAACTATCTAGAGATTTATTTTCTTTTACAATACATATATAATTCCCCAACTCATATCTACCTTAAAGTATATAAACTCATCCCATGAAACATGGTCTCTAAAACTATTCACATTGTCTACTTCTTTACAGAATATTTTTCTACCACCTCAGCTCACTTTCATTCATCTTCTTAGAGACCCATAAGATTTCATAGTATCTACACACGCTATTATTCATATTTATTATAAGTTATGGATTCTTCTTTTTATTTTCATTCTTCTTAAGAGATTTAGTTCAATCAGATTCTCAGATATTCCTCGCACATTCTTACATGCAGAAGCAACAATGGATGATTCTCTTATTTTCATCTCCTCTATATTCTCATTAACCCACATGAATAGGAATCTATATTAATGGAATATTTTCTTTTAAATATTCAAAATACTGAGTTCTTTTCAATAAAATCATCCTCACAGAAAAAATAAATATTACCAAATGCACACACATGGGTTATAAGGATTTTCCCTGGATTTCCTTTCCACTAATGGTGTATTCCATGAATAACCTTAATAAATGCTCCCAATTTTTGAAATATGTCTGAATAAAATATCCTTTTATTATTTCCACTTAAATTCTATAATTTAATCTATAAAAAAATAAAATTACACCACAAACATATTTCTTCTATAACATGAAACTCATTCTACATCATGAGACCATCCAAAAAATAGTATAGCCTTTAATATAAAATTGGTATATATAAGAAATATCTCATCTATTCTACATTCGTTTCAGTTATAGTAAAGTTCTCAAACTTCTATCTTAGTTCCATTAAAAATCTCAAAAATTATTTGATCATGACCATGTAATCACTTTTATTTTTAGCTCGATCTTTGATGTATCTTCATATGAATTATTTGTGAAAATTGATATGATCAATTTCAATATAAAGAAATTCATTTTTTGGAACTCTCCTTTCAATATTATTAATAATAAGATCCGATAATAGTTATATTGTATTCATGATGTTCTAAACTGAAAAAAAACACAAGCATCTTCATATTTTCAATTCCTCTTAATTAAATTTTTTGGAAACTCTATTTATCTTCCTTCTTCATTCTTCCCTTTCCATGGATAAAGATCAAACTATTTTTATTATAGATATAGAATAAAATACCATTCAAAGTGTTTTTAATTTTTATACTGGGATCAAACATCCCTTGAATCATCCTATTAAGTTTAATATTTATCATATTTGAAATCTGGAAAATCAATTTTTCATCCAATAGAAACTCCAAATTTTTCCAATTGTTAAATCTTTATGCTAAGAACTCTAAAGTTGTACGATCACCAAGCCTTATAAACTTAGACTATAACTCTATGTTATAAACCATATGATCATGTTCTACACTATATATTCAAAATAGAAACCCTGATCAAACCATATGATCAAGACTTAAAGTGTGACTTAAAGACTTATAACCATGCCTTTTGAAATTACTATCAAACATTAAATCTTAATGATGAAGTCATACAATCATAAAATACATAAAATCAAAAGATTTATATTATGAATATTAAATACTAATCTCATAAAATCGTTACACACAACACCTAAAAATTTATCATCATAATAATATTTATGATCACAATAGTAAAATCCTTACGCTCGAGACATATCGTTTTTTTAACACCGAAATATTGGTTTCAATAGGTATCTTCAAATGAGCTTCTTATTTCTCAAGGGATTCTCAAAATTTAATTAAATCATATCATAACTTATTTAATTAACTATTGTAATTATTAAAATAATTCCAAAATACCTCAAATTTATATATAAGTATTTGTGACATATATTATACTCCAAATAGAAAATTTTAGAAAACTCATCTACCAGCTTTTGTGAGGCGTCTGCTTTAATAAATCTAGACCCATATATAATCAACATAGTATTCATTCAGAAATGAATAAAAAATAATTTTAATAACCAAAATAATTTGTATTCCTAAGATGGGTTCTCCTTTTTGGCTAGCTCTCCTCCAATCACAGAACCTAATTTTCACTTGTTATTTATAGCTTCCCAAGCTATACAATTCAGATCTAATGGATAAAACCTATTAATTCTTTGATCTATTATTCTTTTCCATTTATTCCTCATTTTAAAAAATCTTATTTTGTGGTTCAATACATAATTCTCCACATGATAATTTATCTTCACTTAAACTTACATCATTGGCTTGATTTTTGGAAACAAATAAAACAAACAAAACCTCTAAAAACAATAGAATAAAATCAAAAGTCTTTTTATAAGAATAATATGGTTTCTTTGAGGCCTTATGAATGTATAAAAATTATTTTTAAAATATGTATATAATAATAAATTAACTCCCATATAATAATAATTTCTGAGTTATATAGCATAAATTCATTTTTTCACAACACACATAGGATTAATTTAACCTCACTAAGGAGAATATAACTCATCCAATCAGTCATAGTCTCACTTAATAATAATAGAACCCAAATAAAAGAATTTATTTATATCATTGGAAGCAGAACCAATAGTGAATATGGGTTAACTTAATATTATAGTAGATTTAAAACTCAATAAAATAGATTTTTTTTTAAAGCTAAATGAAATTTATCTTTTAATGTTGGTGAAACCAATTAAAGATTAAACCGGGTAGGGTGACTGCGAGTTAGATATGCAAAGGTTAGAATAATATTTTTTCAATGATGTGTTGTGATTAATTAATTATAAAGGAATAGGGTGAATGAAAATTGGAAGAAATATTGGAAGAAATATATGGATTTATTTTATGGATAACAAAGATTAAATGAATCACGCCTCCTAATCCTCCCTTTAAATAACTCACTTAGATCTCTTAGGGATATCACAATAAAAAGGATATCTCTATATCTAAAATGGATAATTCAAAAAAAACTCCTCAAGGTCTCTATATATATCCATATTTTAATAATTTTTTTAATTAAAAACATGTTTCCATGTTCAATACATGTATTCCCATAAATTTATTCCCAATTAAATTTTATTCAATGATTGAATTTAATGAATAGATTATAACTAAAGCATGCACCTACATCTAGAAATTACATTAATTATAACCCTCTAGCTAAAAACACAATAGAATTCGAAAAATTATAAATTCTCCCAAGATACCAACTTTGTTAACATGTCCTATATATTCTACTTCATGTTTATCATCATAAGTCATTGTATTTTTAGATCTATCACCTCACAAATAAAATGATAGTGAATGTCAGTGTTCTTCATCTGGGAATGTTAAATGGAGTTTTTTCTCAAGTAAAAAAAATTGACTATTGAAACAAACCATATACTTCTTTTGGTTAAATCTAAGATACTAGAGAAAATTATTTAGACATAGTATCTCCTTTCCAGACTCTACAACAACAATGCACTCTAATTCAGTCATGGATAAAGTTTCACACATCTTCAAACTTGACTACCATGATACAACTCATCCTATAAAAATATATATGTGTTGTGGTGTAGATTTCCTACTTTGAGTATATTTGACTATATATGCATCTGTATAACCCTCCAAGAGTTTATTTTCTTCTCTATAACATAAACATAGTTTCGATTTACCTTTAGGATGCCTAGGAATATACTTGATTATTTCTTATTTCTTCTTCTTGTGATTGGAGAGAAAATATATATTGGTTTCCATTATATGTTGAATTTATATCTTCAAATAAACCATATATTACATCAAGAACCCAACCACCAAGGAGTATGGTATTATCTTTGTCACCATAATTTCTTCCTTGGATGGTAGACACAATCTCTTAATAAAATTTATAATAGTGGGTAGAGTAATTCTCACCTGCTTGGCTCTTTCTATGTTGAAATTTTTCAGAACATGTTCAGTATACTTCTACTTAGAATTCCATAAAAACTCATCTTTATGTCCTAAGTTACCTATATACACACAATCTATTTAGTCACTCCCAAGTTTTTCATATCAAATTTCATGTACAACTCCTTCAAATGCATGAACATAATTACATCATTCCCAATAATCATCTTGGAATCAACATAACATAGTAGACAAACAAATTTTCCATCCTGAAATATTTTAAAGTAAAAACATTGGCCCTTTTTTGTTAACTTTATGAAATGACTCACAATGAATGATTCAAACTTCATGTAACACTTTTTGGTGGATTATTTAATTTCATACAAGATCTTATTCAATTTTAATATAAGGTTTTATTTTCCAAAAGCCTCAAAATATTTAGGCTTATTCATTTAAATCTCATTGAGGTATCTATGAAGAAATTATGTCTTCACATCCATTTTTTAAATCTCCAAGTCCATGTTATACAAAAATTATAACATGACTAGGATTGAAGCTATCTTAACCATATGTTAAAAATGTCATAAAAATTATCACCATTCTTTTGAAGGATTTTTTTGACCATTTGATGAGTTTATTATTTGATATCCTTTTCATTGCTATCATTCTTCATCCTGAACACCCATTTTCTTATTACTCCCTTCTCACATTTGTGTAGATCTAAAAAATCATACATCTTGTTCTACATCAATGATTCCATCTCATACTCCATTATCTAAAACCACTTGTGTTTATCTAGATTAGATATTTATTTAGGATATCTTTATGGATCCCATTAATCACTCAGAAATAATTACTCTATAATATTGAATATTTAGTTTACAGAATCCTTCCCCTTAATGATCTTTTAACCTATGAAAATCTAGGTTCTAGAGGTACCCCATCACCTATCTCCGATGATGGTTCTATAACTTCATATAGAGAAGATTGAGTCTCCCCTACTCAATATATTCCTTCACTACCTCTTGATTTGATACTGATAATTATTCTTAGACCCTCTCCTCTTCTGTGGTAGGGTATGTTAATATATGTGTTGTATTAGTAATTAATTCCTCAACACATTCTATTCATTTTATTCTAGGATTTTCAATATCATCAATCATCAAATTCTCATGGAACATAACATCTCTACTTCTGAGGACTTTATTTTCATTTGGGTTTCAAATCATGTATCTAACCTCCTCATGTCCATAGACGATAAAGATTCAATTATTAGACCTCCAATCTAGCTTTTCCTAAGCTCATTGGATTCATATGAAAAATCCAAACATAGAAATGCTCATAAATAAGAGTAAGAGGCAAGCTTACCAGACCACATCATCTATAGAATATCAAAGTTCATAGGGATTGATTATGATCTATGTGATGAGGTAGAATAGAGCTCTATTACCATATCCCAATAATGGCTTAGGCATCTTATCCAGATTCATCATTATCTTGATCTTATCCACCATGTTTTTCTTAATTTAATTTTCAATTTCGTTGTGTTGTGGGGAGCATGGGTTTGTTCTCTCCTCTCATATGTCCCAACTCCTACAATAGGAATCAAACACCCAATATGTGTAAACACTGTCATTTTCTAAATGTATACACTTTATCTAACTTCTAGTTCTATGCTCCACCCTATAATGGAATATCATGAAGCACACCAGCACTTAGTCCTTAGTTTACAAAAATAAATCCCACACATTTTGAGATGAATCATCAATAAAGGGTTGGAAATATTTTCAACCCACCATTGATTCCACCTCAATGGGACTACATACATCAGTGTGCACTATATCTAGTAACTATAATATCCTTGATGAAGTATCCTGGAATGTGACTCAATGCTGCTTCCCATAAAATTAGAAGTTGTGAGGATCTTGTGACGAGTCCTTGTGAATGTTGATATGCTTGTTATTTATTAGGGTTGATATCTCACATTCACTAATATGGATGGGTCTCTTATTCCATATATTTATGGATTTATATCCTTCCATAGTTTTGAGGAAATCATCACATGAATTTTCTATAATGTATCACATCTGTGTCCTCGGGGTATGATGATGGATCCTTTCATCATCTTCTATGAACCATTATCTATAAAATAAAATCTCTAATAACTAGTTTAAATTAAATCTTGGAATATGTTAAATATCCTTTGTGATGATTTTATATAAAATTTTTATCTTGGATTAGATATCAACCATTCCAATTATCCCCACCAAACACGTTTTCTCCATATTTACTACTCCAGATTCACTAACATGATAAGTTAAGAAATACCCATGATATATAGTTTTTGTAATAAAATGTTGTAGTACTGACCACTAGTTTGTTTCTAGGACTGGTGTGTGAATGAATTTTTCTTCTCCTTATTTAGAGAAAATCACAAATTCTCAGGTGACCTTCTCATGATTGTCTTCATTTATTCTATACTAGTTACTAACATGACCCTTCACTTGTAGTAACTTTTGGAAGTTCTTCTTCATGTGTCCCTCAATTCCATAAGGTTGGAATTTTTACATGGGCCTCCTTCAATCTTTAGACATTACTCCAATCCTTCTTCAACATTTTATTCACTCCCATCAACCACCTCCTTCTTTTATCCCTCACTTATCCAGGATTAGATCTTGTGTTTGATTATAACTCTTGTCCTCCCTTTGGGCCTCCTCACTAAATAGTGAATCTTATACCATTTCTAGGGTATGTTTTACTGTAGGTGCCAAGTTTTTAAGGGGGGACACCATTGTGACATAGCTATCTAGAATCCTAAAAAGATGGTGGTTTTTCTAATCTTCATCAGCCAAAGTATTACGTGTATCCACTAGTTGATTCACTAGGCTCTGAAACTCACCATTGTGTTCGGATATAGAGCTCCCACTCTGTAGTAGAATATTAATCAACCATTTTAACAGTATAATATTATTTTGAGAAGTATCATACTGGTATATATTCTCCAATTTCATCTAGATTTTATACGC
This sequence comes from Viscum album, assembly GCA_963277665.1. Classification (NCBI taxonomy): domain Eukaryota; kingdom Viridiplantae; phylum Streptophyta; class Magnoliopsida; order Santalales; family Viscaceae; genus Viscum; species Viscum album. The sequence goes on from OY728165.1 coordinate 1,832,648,568, forward strand.
ACTAGTCTCTTGAGTAGTGTGGTGCTAGACATTGTGGTTAATCTATTGCTGGATTTTATTGATTGTATTTGTCTTCAGCTTTTTCTAATCAGCATACATGGTGGCCTTGAGGTTTAATCCATTATTATAAATTTGTTAAAAGAGATCATTTTAATTAATGAGATCTTCTATTTGAGACTTATAAATGTAGTTGTATGAGGATGTCAACATGATCTTAACTCTCATGGATGTCACCTCCATTGAAAGTCAATTTTTTGAAAATTAGATTAAAATTTTGGAAAATAGAGTTCACCCTTATATCCATAATGGTCAAAAAATGTGGAATTGATTGCTAGATCATATAAATAGGACTCCATTTGACGAATATTTGATGAAAATTATATCAATGATCGAGATTGATCAATGATATGGAAATGATGTGGCATACCAGAGTACATGCTGAAAAACTCACCAAAAACATCACTGAAACCAAAACAGTATCATCTCATCATATTTTTTCTATAAACCTGAATTTTGATAACCATTTTTTTATTCTTTAATGAAAAACAAAAGGGAAAAAGAAAATTTGAATAAAATTGGGGCTCTATTTTATGGAGAAAAAGGATTACAAGAATCACCCCTCCTGCTCTTCCCTTTTTCTCCCACATAGATCATTGAAGGATATCTCAATATAAAGTATATATTTGGTTATGAATTTGAATATTTAAGGAATCACATCAATTTCTCCTTATATATTCATGATTGGTGTTTTTTAATTAATGAAAAATGCATTGGATGTATTTAATACATTTATTCTCATGAATATTTTATTCATTATTCCAATTCAATGAATTAATTATGGAATATTAATGCATCTATTGCTGGAGATTCCTCATGATGTTTTTTTAAATATGATGATGAATTTCTATGACCATTAATAGAAAAAATATCTTTTATAGTATTGAATAAGATGAATCAAGGATGAAGACGAGGGATAAAATTCAATGAAAACCCTACTGGGTGAACAAATGAATTGATTAAAGAACATCAATTTGAATCAATTAAGGTTTGGTCCATTGATTTGATATACATTGATGGTGATATTTTCAGTTTTGGTTGAATATAATGATGTTCTGTTAAACAATAAGAATATAATGAATATTATTGATCGGTGAAGGAGATGCCTAAGCTGAATTGAATTGAATTGGGATATATAGATATTTTTTATCATTAGTTTATTTTATATGTTCAATATATTGTGTGAAGAGTAGATATTTGGTACTTGTTTGTTGTATATATTAAGTTTTTTTCTAAAATTCTTAGTTGATGTTCGATTAAATTCATGTGTGAATCGAGAAATAGAAGAAACTGGTGAAATTCTTCACCGCCATTATAGAAAAAGTAGACCATGGTATGAGTTAGTCGATTAAATAAGATGCTGAATCCATGTATTGATCAACTAATTAAGGGTTGGAAAAGAGTTTTAAAGACTATATGATCTTGATGAGTGAATCAATATCACTATTATTATGTCGATCCACTAGTTGAAAATTTCTTCTAAAGGAAAGATGACATTTGTGTTGGTTTAATGATACTGTGATAAAAAGTAGTGGTGAAGAGACTAGTAGAGCTAGGATTGGAAAATTTAAGTAATGGATACTGATTAAGATATAATTAATCCAATTTATGAGGTTTACTTAGAGGATGGAAAGGTCATGGGTTTAAAATAAAATAGAGTGAGATTTAAATTAAAAGAATATGATTCATCAAAAAAATTTATTACAAGATGAATATTTATTTATTTTCATTAAAAGGAGGTAGGAGGTCAATGGAGTTGAGATGAAGATTGGGTTGAGTTAAAGTGATTAAGATGATCAAATAATAAATGTGTGAAGAATAATCCACCTTGAGGAAGCATGTGGGACCATAGTTGATTTTTACAAAATACATGAAAGGAGTAATAAAAAGATAACATTTAATATAAACCAAATAACAGGAGAGGTGGGTAAGAGAAATGAATTAATTATCTGAAAACTGTATTTTTGTGAACTTTGAAATGATGATATTTAATAGTAAATTGAAACTATATAAGATTTAAGGGGATTAAAACATTATTCTTAAAGAGAAATATTAAAACTATTTTCTTCAGGAGAAGGATTTGATCCAATTCTAAGCTAAAATATGTGATGTTTTTACCCACTAAACCATTTTAGAGACTGAATAATTTTTGGAAACACATCAAAATACTACTTTCCTAGAGATGACATGGAATTAAATACGTTAGTGTTAGTCTGTTAAGGGGTCGAATTCAAGATAGTATAGGGTTTCAAATTAATTATGATAGATTCAACGTGTCCTTTTATGGTGATAAGATAGAGGTAAAAAATTTAATTAATTTTCAGAGGAATATTTTAATTTTTTTAAGCCTCATTCAATAGACAATTTATTTTAAGAGATTAATTTTTATAGATATAGAGAGTTAGAGAGTTGTGAAAAAATGGGATGGTGTTTTCATTCTTCTTAGTGATGATATAATAAGTCATTAATGGTTGGAACTAGGGAAATTTTTTAGAAATTTATTCTATTTCATATTTCTTTATTTTTTTATATATTAAAATTCTAATGGATTTTTTCTCATAAATTAAAGATAATTATATTTTTTTGATTCAATCTTGAAATTTTAATCCATTCTATTCCTCCATTTCTTGTTAAATCATATATAATGAAATGTTCTGATTATTAAGTGTGTGGTATGTGTTTTCCTGATATGATGAGAGTTAAGTAAATTTAGAATCTCTATTTTATTTTTTATATTAAGAGTGGAGAGTATAATGATTCTGAATACAATCTTTGTGTTAAGTGATTGATTTATACATCAATAAACATTTATAGGAAGGGGATCAACTTATTGTTATTTTAGTAATTTTATTTCACCTTTAAATAGTGTAAGGTGTGTAAATATGAATTTTAATCACTCATTGAATTTTATTTATCAAGAACAGTATTTTCATAAATTAAATAATTTATTTACTATTAAATCAAACTAGATCCAACCATTGATTCATCACTGGTTTATATTCCATTATTAATTTTTTCTACTACTCTAAATATTCCATTATTGTCTCATAAAATCACTACATAAACTTCAAAATTAAAACAAAGGAAAATAAAAACATAAAACCAACCTTAGGATATAACCTATTAAGGAGACAACATTGGTAAATACTACATTTAATTTCTTAGGGTATTAAAAACCTTGAACAAAGCCTAATGATAAGGCTTTGAATTTAATTAATCCACCACATATACATTAAAGAGTTATTTTTTCCTTAACATCAAGATTAAGAATGAGACATGAATAATGTCTATCTCATATATCTTATCTCATTTTCTAAATTCTGGAGCTAGCCCATTTTAATATAATTACATCACATGTTTTTATATTCACATGGTCATGCACTTATTTAGAGAAAAATTAATTGTGGTTCATGCCATCATAGCTCATCATATAGTAAAACACATATTATATTTGTTTATAAAATTCGACCACTTGATTAACATCATACCCAATTTTCTTATATTAAGACAAATTATCAAATAAATTTATATAGGTTTCATGGTATGAAACATAAAAATTAGGTAACCTATTTAAAACCTCAAGTAAATGTATCCATGTAAAATATTCACTTATCTAACAACAATTAAACATATATCAAAATCCATGTGGTATAATTTAATCTGAAGAGTCCAAATACAAGTTAACTGACTTATATCTCATGAGTGATGAGTTGTGTATCCATATAGGTGATCCAATTCATATTGATAATAACTTATCATCATAACATCATATGATGATCATCAATCAATGAAAACTTCTTAACGCATATTTATTCTAAGGAGTTGTTATCATATCCTCTCACATGTTTTACACAACAAAACTAAATGAATGGTAAATGAATCTACATTATCATACATTACATGATACAATATTCCCTTAATCCAACAACACTTGAACGAATTTAGGGCACAAAAACTAAGAAAATATTTGTCCAAAGGCTATAAGAAACACCAAAATATAATTTACCATTATATCCATCCACTTAATTGAATTAGATAAATATAAAAAACAATATTCCACTTTCTCTATTGAATCTTTATATCCAAGATCTTCATACAAGATCTTGATGAAAATAACTCATAGATAAAATTATCTACCCTCCAAGAGTGATCTATGGGCTTTATGAATCTCTTATTGATTGAGATGGACTTCCTTCAATTCAAACTCTATTAGATTCATGGTATTCAAATGAAACGAAATGAGAGCTTATGAATTAAGGATTTACTATAACACAAATGATGTATAACTATCACAAGGACTTGGCCTACTTATATAGGCTTTATAGATTCCCATTAAATACTAAACCTTTAATAAACATTCATTTTTCCTCATTCAAAACATTTCCTAAATACTATAACTATGAAATGTGTTATAAACCAATTATAACGTTTGTCCAATAATAATGAAAAAATTTCATATTCAGCCATTAAAATTATTCAAATCATCATCATGTGATGATATAACTGTTATATGATATCTTATGTAGGAGAAGGATCACTCAACATACATTATCATATAATGAAGGCCCTACCATGCATAAAACTATGATATAGTGACTATCACTATGTCATGGTTTACACTAGTACAAACCATGATGTATTTTAATACACCACATCAAAGTTAAAACTTATAACATATTTCTATCAATAACCCAATTGTAGAAATTCCATTCACCTAGGTTTTTGAAGCATTGAAAATAAATTTTAATTCCGTAATACATAATTTTGAACAACGAGTGTCCTCTAAAAAAATACCATTGCTACTTAACATATAATGTGGTCGGACATGATCGTGATAAAACAAAATTATGCCTCCATATAAATGTTTCCACCATAATATGTATATATATACATTGTATTCATATTGAAACAACAATGTCCTAGCTAGATATCTCAAAAGGACTCAAGCATGCCTTTATGTACACCAAAGGTGTCCAACTAGCAGTGAGGGCATAAATCGTACATTGAGGAGACTAAGAAATCAATATTATAATCATAAATTACATTAAAAATAACCAAAATTAATCGAGATAATTCATTAAATAATGTAGAATTAATATTCATATCATGATATGAAAATGTATCATGATGAAGTATATAGTCATACTTCAATTGATCATCTGTCGGGCCAATTACATATAAAAACAAAATACAAATAGGATATGTTTTAATCTCATCACCTCACCTCACCTTATCACCCTCAATCCCCATTGATATTATCTAGCTTGGTCCACTATAAAAATTATTCTTAAACATGTAAAACATACATAAGGTCTGCTCAAGAAAAAATGTTTTGATGAAGGGTGTGAGAAATACATCTCAGTACAGTCACCACAAATTACCTTAATATATGCAATCGTATATGGGTATTCCTGAGGAAAATAAATGAAATTAATAAACAAGCATGTTGTCTCATCATGTGCTAACCAAGCTACGATGACACTTCGCTATACCAACATAGGATAAAGATGAAAATCAGTTCATTCATACAATAATTCCCACCCCTATATGAAGACTCAAAGTAAGGTGTCATACCATGTATCAAAATTTTCCCTCGTCCCTAGGGTAGGGTTTATATGATGTATCTCAATCATTTCTCCTCAGGTAATACAACACAATATAGTACCCTATCCAATTTCCCCCTAAAGTAAAGACACACATATAGTACCCTAACCATTCCTTATTAAGGGATGTGACACTAAATTAACCCATTAATCCCCACATACTTAGAAGATTCAACAATGATAGAACATTTTTTATACCTTCTCACAAAGAATATGTCACAATAATAGTTACATAGTCATCCCTTCCCACTTAGGAGAGGTCATACAGATAGTACACTACCTATTCATCCTAGGAATGTGTTGGAATTAGTTCCCTATAACCAACTTATATATACATTATGATTACTTTTATTCATGGTTTTCAATATTAATAAAGTTATTATCACATTATGATTTTTATTATATGTGTAATTCTATATGATAATGTCTTAAGGGTATTTTTTGTAAATAAAGGTCCTAATAGTTTATCACTGTGATGAAAAACTAGAAGTTACATGATAGTATTCTTAAATATATGTTCTATATCCAAATGATATAAAAGAAAAATATTAAATAATATTTGAGGGCTATAGGATCATTTGACTATGAAACACTTTTTCCTATTGTACAAACTTGGTAATTTTCAAAGCATGAGATTATGAGAACATGACCCAGAAGTAGGAAATCCCCATTTATTTGTTTCATTGGATGTTAATATTTTCAAATGTGTGTAAAGATAGTTAGACTTTAATATAATTATTAATCCATATCATGAGTTTCATAATTATATATATTAATAAAACTACGATGAAATTTTCTCACGGCGTGGTTTGATACATGGGAATAGAATCTACAAATTAATTTTATATCCATGGAGATCTTTTGGTAACTTCATTTATAGAAATTTAAAGAAAGAAACATTGAGAATATCTGTTTTTTGAACCAGTATGAGACCTACATGACTATAGGTAATAAGGCAAAGAGATTATATTACACAGTGTATGTTCGTATAAGGTTGTATATCATTATGAAATTTACTTCTTTCTCAATGGGTGACTTGGTGAGTTTATAGATGTCCACCCAGGTCTTTAGTTATGATTAACCTAATTCCATTATGAAATAATCCTAGAGGGTTACACACTAAGAGTATTTGAAATCTCAGTAAAATTGTATTTTGAATTTAACACATTAAAAAATAGTATTCATAGTTTTTTGTTTAATAATTATTTTGGGTTGGTTGATCACTAAGATTCCATCACGAGTTGTTCAAAATAATAAATATTTGAGATAAATATTAATAAATATTTATTCACATATATTTAGTGAAGAAAATATTTATTTTATTTAAAGGAGAATAATGAAGTAATATTTATTTATTAAATAATTAGTCCTTATTTGGGATTTGGTAAAAACCTAGGAGAATAGACATACCATGTTTAATGGTTTGTATAGAAGTGATTTATTAAATATCATTTAAATAAATATTAATTTTTTTATTTAAAAAATGATATTTATTTATCCACAGGTATTATGCATTGTAAAAACATGGATTTTATATGAGGCAGAAATCCTTTAAATTTATATCTAATTCATTGGTTTTTGACCTAATATGGTTGTGTAGTGAGGATATAAGGGAAATGTGGGTGTCTGGGGATTCTTCTAAGCCCAAAACCCTGTCTAGTGGAGGAAATCACTAGATCACATGATTACTAAAAACTGTAACACTTATTTCACATGGTTTCTCCTAATCATGCCGCCCAATGTACCTAGGGATGCATGCCTATGCGGATTCTTTGAAGTTTTCAATAGAGGCGTATGGTTTGTTTTTAACTTGGTTTTCAAAACTGTGTGCATAAACCATGTGGGTTCCCTCTTGAGGTAGTTCCTAGCACACAGTTTGGCCAACTATGAATCCAAACTATAAACAACTTATTTTAGGTTAAAATTACCAAAACTCCCTTAATGACTTATATGATAAACCCCTTTCTTTCTATTCCATGTTTCTAATGGATAGAGGCTTCTTCTTCCACCATTGAAATCTCTCCTACCATCACCTTGGTTTGTTGATAAATCATCCATCTAGACTCCAATTTGACTTCTTATTGTCTTATTGGATTCACATCGGTATTTAATCTTATCATCTTTTTTCATTTCATCATTTTTCTTTCTCTTGAAGGAGTTTTTTAAGGAATAGATATTATGTCCCATTTTTTGGGTGTTCATTTTTTTATTTTTTTTCCTCAATCTGGAGAAAACTAAAGGCCGATATAGGATGACTGCTCCTCTATAGGAATAAGGTAGAGGGTCTAGTATTTATCCCTCAATATTGACATGTGGTATATTTTATTTCATTATGTGGCACACCAGTTTTACTAGGAATTTCCCTTAAAATGGTTCTACCATACTTTTATTTCATATTATATAACCTACTAAACTTATTAGATCCCATGTGGTGTTAGAGGTTGTTTAACCTCAACATGTGCCACCCCATTAGGTTTTACCTTTACAGTATGATTTTTCAATTATGGTCATATAACCAAAACACCCATTAGTGTGTTTGGTTTCAATTCTAATTGTTATATAATAAATTAAATGGATAATTGTTGTGTTTTATCGAGGATAACACATTTATCAATATATAATAAATTGAATGGGAGTTAGTGGTATGACCACATCACTTGATTAAATAAGATAATGGTTACACACTTGTTAAAGAGAAATGACATTGAATTATGAACTAACTATTGGCTATTTATTAGTATATACTAGTGGTCACAGTGACCCGTATACTTTATTATAATTTTCCATGTTGTCCCTTTCACAATTTTTACATACAAGTATGATGAACCTTTTATTGTGGTTATATACGAGAATGACATCCCTTATACTGATATGATATAGGGAAAGGGAAACCCTCATTAATTGTGTTATATGGGCATGGAGAACAACATTAAATATGGTACATCGGCATGAAGACCTTACAGATATGATATGGGCATAGATATCCTACTGATATGATTATATCATGGAGACCCCTATTATTATGATTTGTCTATGGTGACCCTATTTTTTTTATTTAGGCATGGCGACCCTAGTGATATGATTCGGGCATGGAGACCTTATTGATATGATAATAGGCATGATGAAACTTACTATCTTATATGGGAATAATGGCCCTTATTGATATGATACTGGGCATGGTAACCCTACAATTATGATTTGGTTATGGTGAGCCTACTATTTTGATACTAGTTATGGTGTCCTTGTTCTTGTGATATCGAGAATTCCATCCCTTCATACTCATGAAACTCATGTTACAGCTTACGTATCCATGAGTTATTCCTTAGGTCTAGGCTAGAAATAGTATCAAAATATATAGTTTAGAAGTCACTATGTATACAGTATATGTATGTTTATACAAATTGTTAATTATTCAATGATTATCTGGCATGGGCAACAGGAGGTAGTATCAGCATGCTATCTTTCATAAACAAGAGTTAACCCATTTAATGTTTCAATTATTTCATTCCATTATTATATTCACACTTCCATATTATATTTACTAGCTATATATTTATAGACATCATTGGTGGTGGCCTATTGAGTTTATCTTACACCCTATCCGAGAAGATGCTGGTACCTAGGAAGATTATGTGGATGTAGGTCGGGATAGTGGAAAGCTCCAAATTGTTGATACTTGATATGGTAATAGAATGGGAGCATGAGAGTATAGGACCAATCATTGTCTCTTAGTGGTATTGGAGATAGTTTTTTTCTCTTTTTCCTTTTTTAATACATGTATTGGATAGCAATATTTCCTATTCCTTTTTGTTACATACATGACATTACATTATTCACCATATGATGCTGGATATTATTGATGTTTGTTATTTATTACATATGGATCTTTATCTTCCAATGTTAGTTATTTCTTATTTATCTACTAATTTCCCAATTTAACTACTCCAATCATGAGGATATAGTCTCCCCATTGTACCAACTTAGACCCTCACTTTCAGTTGGCAGCCTCTAGCATATGGGGATGTGCCCTTAAACCACGTGACCCTCTGGCTCGGGGCACCATTTTTTGGAATCTAGGTTGGGATTTCACAAAGTGGTAATAGAGTTATTATTTTCTTTTTTTCTTTTCATATAGGAATATTAGATAGGATATTAGGAATGTTTCAGAATTTCATAATGAGTTATGCCTTGGAGTAGCTAAGTCTTGTTAAAGGGAAGGCCAAATTGCATGGGATGGGATAATGTGTTCTGGATTATTCATGTTAGAGTTTTTTTGATTCCACCATTGGGTAATGTACATGATATATGATGTTTATTATTATGATTGAGGATTATATTTATTCTTTGGACATGTGTGACAAGGAATCATGGTCATGCAACATTTTTGGCACCTTATATGATTTATATGTTATACATTATTCCATGCCACATTTACATTACCGCATGCATTACTTCTATCATGATTTGGTACCTATTGATATATCCATGAATCATGCTAAAAAATTATTAAATGGACTTGATATGTGAGTGGATTATATTGAATGGATGTCACAATTCAATTTAAAAGGTGTATGAGCCCTTATAAATTTTTAGTGGTGATCTATATACTTCAAAATTGTGAATAAAAAAAATTCAATATGAATTATAATTAAATTTAATGAAAATTAGATTCTAAATAAAATGGTCACTATTAAATAAGATTCCAAGAAAAATATAAAGGGTTTTTTGTCTATAAATTGAAATTGACACTTTGTATACCATAACCTATATAAAAAAAAGCATGACCCAGACCTGAACTTAGTAGTGGGCTATAGGTAGCATCTCTTATGTTCAATATGATCATTTTTATCACCCAAACATAGCTCTTTGAGCAAGAAGAGGGGTTTGATTCTTACATAGGAAGGATTTTAGCTATCCTATTCATGTAACCATGATCTTTACTAATATTAAATCTTATCTGAGGGGTGATCATGGAAATTTTAGAGCTATTCTTCTATGACATCCTCATGTCGTGTGCTAGGAGGGTGCTGGCGACCATGCTCCAGAGGTGGTGGGCCCTGAACCACCAATGTTAGGAAAAGTAGTGTCACCTATGGAACCTTATATAATACCTGATGTGGGAGATAATACATGGTTTTTAGGTGAGTTTCTGCAGTTTATTAAGTCTTTACATAGATATTTTTGTTAAGTCCCTTTTATAGAAGGGATTATGCAGGAGTTCCAGCAGCAGCATCCAACCCCTTTTGTAGGGGATGGATTAACCCAAGTTATAGAGTTATGGATTTATATAGTCATATATATAATCATTCACCTTGAGAAATCTTTTTAGAGGAGATTGAATATCACTACTTATATGATTTGAGGATCTAAAAAATGATGGTGGGATATTCTGAACCGAGCAGGTCCACGAAGTGATTTGGGGGGATTTCCAACTGAGATTCTAGGACTATTTATTTACTAAGACCCTAGGGGTTTATTATTATAGGGAGTTCATGGACCTTTAGTAGGGTTCTATATCTATTATGGATTACTCAACTGGTTTTATATAGATTTAGCACTTTGTAACTATCTATACTACTAATGAATTAGCAAAATAGAGATTATTTGAGGATAGGATTGGGGATCATATTAATTATCAAGTGAATATTTTATGGTTGACTACCATGCTTGATATAGTGAAATAGGCTCTTATCACCAAGAAGAACCTAATGGGAGATGATGGTGTGGGCCACGATGGTTCAGAACTGAGACAGACTAGGGGTTTGACTAGCGGTCATAAGTTACTCTTTGAGACTACATGCATGAGTAACAAAAGAAAGGTGAAACCATCAACCGATTACACGATTTTTCATTAGTGTGTTAATCCTATGAATAAGAATCCCTAGTATCCTAGAGACACCATTGACTATCGGGGTTGTGGATGAATGGGGTATCTTATCATTTTGTCGGACCTTCGCATTATTCCTAGTGAGAGAGGATTTATTTTCACTCTATATTTAAGAGAGGAATTATTAGCACCTCTCCAGGAAGGTTTTTGGACTATTACCAAACATACAGGAAAAGGAGGAGGCCATGGACGAGGTGTCCAGGCTTTAGATACATAGCGCTAGTACAGATAACCTACTTTGGGTAGTCAGGTAGCAACATAAGGTTGTGGATCATGGTAGATTTATTTAGTTCATCCAATACCAAAGGAGTAGGGTTCTAAGCCATCTACAGTTTGAGGTACTATTCTCGTAGCCTCTACCATTGTATCTAATTTTTTCAATAAAAATAAATCTCATTCCTTTATCTCTATCGATATTGTAGAAAGACTTGGAATTGATACTAAGTACTCATGTGGTGTGATAATGCTTGATATTCCTTTGGTTATACATTCATAGAGTGTAGACTAAGGTAAAGAATAGGGCATTGAGGTAGGTATCCAATGTTTCATATGGTACCTATTCATGATCAAAATAATAGACTTTCATATCATTATCGGGATGGATTGTTTGGTTCCTTTTCATTCATATGTGGATTTTAATTACCAGAGGTTTTCATTCACAAAACATGAGGGTGGTACTTATACATATAAGGGACAGTGGGATGTCCAGGTATGTGGAGTGGGACTATAGCATATTGTGTTTGGTGGAGTCACCACCCATATTTCTTTCCATTTTATGGATGATCAATGATTACATCAGGATGATTTCTCTTTCATAGTCTACTAATTTAGGGATGTTTTCCCCAATGAATTTTCTATAATACTTCCCAAGATAGAGGTAGAATTTACTATTGATCTAGTTCCTAGAGAAAAAATGGTATCCATTATTCCTTAATTGATGGCTACTATTGAGTTGCGTTATCTCAAGAAGAAGCTATAGTATTTAAAGGCCAATTGTTTTAAATGTCCCAATACTTCTCCATAGGTTTCATCAGTCCTTTTTTCAACATTGTGGAAAAAAACTCATGATATTTTTGAATTACTGAAAGTTGAGTTAGCATTCTATGAATAACTAGTATCCCTTACCTTTTAAAGATATTCTTTTTTATCATCTCTAATGAGGTAGAGTGTTCCCCATTATTGACTTGATATCAGGCTATCATCAAGTGTGGGTTAGTACTTTAGATATACAATGTAAAACTTTCTAAAGTCCTAGAATTTTATATGAGGACATGGTTATGACATCCAGTCTCCCAAACATGCATAGTATTTTCATAGTTTTGATGAATCACGTTTTCCATCCACTTTTTAATTCATTTATAGTGGACTTCCTAGATGACATATTGGTGTTTTCTCATACTCAAAGAGACCATTCCAAAATTCTTGAGATCATTCTAAATACACTAAGAGAGAACCATTTGTATGATAAGATTAGTAAATGTTATATATGAAATGACAAGGTAAACTTATTGGGTCATATTGTCTCAAAGGAAGATGTATTGGTTGACCAAGAGAAAGTGTGAGTTTGGGTTACCTGGAATAATCCCAAGAACATCTTTGACGTATGATGTTTATTATGGCTCCATGATTAGTAAAATATTTTTTTATAGGAATTATCAAGTTTAGAATCACATTTTATAGGCTTGAATAAGAATTGTGTGAGGTTTATTTGGTCAGAAACCTATGAGACAACCTCTCATAAGGTAAAAGGTAGATTTAATTCAGTTTCGATCATGATTCTTCTAGAGATGGGTATAATCTCTCCAGTGTATTATGATTCATCAGTTATTATTCTAGGAGTGTTTCTAATGTAGTAAGATTGATTTGTTGCATACGGGTTGCGACAACTAAGGCCTCATGAGCAGAAATACCCAATGCGTGATCTCAAGTTGGCATATGTGGTTCACACCTTGCATTGTTGAAGTAATTACTTACTAGGAGATCATTTTTGGTGTTCATGAACCAAAAAAGACTTAGGTATATTTTCACATAGAAAGAATTGAACCTTAGGTCATGAAGGTGGGTTGAATACCCACAATTCTTTCACATCAAGCTACCCTATATTCCTGGGAAGGGAAAAGATGTTATCGATACTCTAAGAAGGAGGACTCATACATAGATGGTTCAGGAATTCAATATTAATTGGAAGCTTTTGTTTCTATTTTCTAAGATACACATATAGGTTCATGACCATCATGGATAGTCATTAATTTCATAGCTATTAGTGACCTATTTACTTCTATAGAAAGTTAATATTAGGTGGTTTTCAGATCCTAAAGTCTTGGTCTTATGGGAAGGTATTTATATTGAGGACCCACCTATGGATTAGTTTATTGGTGATGATGAAATCTTGCATATACATGGGAATATCTGGGTTCCTACAGATATGATAGAGTATTTTATGTGAGTTTTCCATTCTTCTCAGTTGAGAATTCATCTAGGTATCTCAAAGATGTATCGCAATATGAATCAATATTATTGGTGGCCAGGCATAAAACATCAGATAATAGGTTTTATTACTAGGTGTTCCACTTATCTGTAGGTGAAGGAAGAACACTAGTGGCCAATGTGATTTTTATAGTTGTTAAAATTCTTTGAATAGAAATGGGATGATGTTGATATAGATTTTGCAGTCAGCTTACTGGTGTCACCTCAGGGTAGAAACATGGTTTGGGTAGTCGGGGATCGACTGACAAAGGTAGTTCACTTCCTTCCTATTCAAGAGACCTTCTCAATTGATGAACTAGGAAGAATATATGTCTATGATTTTATAAAATTTCATGCAGTCTCATATACTATCATTTCAGATAGGGATTCTCATTTTAAAACAAATTTATGGAAGGGGTTATAGAGAGATTTGGGTACGCATTTACTTATGAGAATAGATTTTCACCCTCAGATCGATGGACAGTTATAACAGATGATACAGGTGTTGGAGGGAATTATTTGAGCATACATATTTGATTTTGGAGGATTTTTTGATAATAATATCCATATCATCAAGTTTTTTTACAATAATATCTCTGAGGAAACAATTTAGATGTCTCCATGTGAGGCCTTTTATGGTAAGAAATGTTGTTCACCCTTGTTCTAGTTAGAGGTAGGAGAAGTTGTGATATAAGGTCCTCATATCGTGCAGGAGACCCCAGAGAATGTATAGCTAACCAAGAATCATATGTAAGGTACTTAGTCTAGATAGAAATCGTACGTTGATCCTCATTGACAACCACTTGAGTTCAAGTTCAGGGATCATTTTTTCTTATGGGTCTCACCCAGACTTGCGCATAGATGGTTATGGTGGCAATGTAAGCTGTCACCTCATTATGTCAGGATATTTGAGATTTTGGAAAGATTTAGACTATTAGCCTATCAATTGATATTACATCAGTGTTACCATGTTTTGCATTAAATTTTCCACGTTTCATAGCTTCACTGTTATCATGCTAATATGTCTCATGCTTTTGATCAAAAGGATACTGAGCTGGAAACTGATGGTTTTTATGAGGAGTATACTAGAAACATCATTGATTGAATCATGAAGGCTCTATGAGATTGGAATATCCTTTTAGTACATAATTTATAGTATAATGACCAAGTATAAGATTGTACTTGGGAGAAGGAGGCTGACTTATGTGCTTAGTGGCTAGATTAATTCTTATATAATTTTATAACTCCCTTTAAAGGGTAACCCATGAACGAGTTCTTTTAAAGGAGAAATACAATATGAACCTAAATTTTTTATGAGGTGTAAATCCTTTAAATTTCACTCTAATTATTTTTTTTGACCTAATATGGAATCATAGTGATGATATGGATAAAATGATGGTGTATGGGGCTTTCTCATATCTCGAAATACCAGCCCGTAGAGGAAATCATTGTTCTGCATGGTTAGTAGAAATCATTAAGGCCGGTTCACAGGTTTCTCCTAACCATGGGGGATTTTTATAGAACAGAATAGGTTGCATGGTTATCTCTAAAAATGCACCCAGGGATGCATACTCGTGCATATTCTCTATAGTGTTTTACAAATACATTTGGAATGGTTTTCCAAATAGTGCACATAAACCATGTGGGTTCCCTCTTTAGGTAGTACATGGAGCACGGTTGGCGCATGATTTGGCCAATAATGTAGCCAAACCATGTTACCCCTTATTTAGGGTAAAATTACCAAAATTCTATTAATGGCCTATATGATTAATCCCCTTCTTCATATTTCCTATTTTTAGTAGAAAATGGTTTATTCTTTCTCCTTTGAGATCTCTCCTCTCATCACCTAGGTTTGTTGGTAAATCATCCATCCAAACACCCATTTGAATTTTTATTATATCATTAGATGTTTGAATGTAAGTAAACTATTTATCTTTCACCTTTAATCATTTATCATTCTCTCAACGGAGTTATTTAACTTTTGGTACTTATGCACCATTTTCGGGGAATTCCTTGATTTTTATATTTTCTCTCGATCTATACCAAAAAAAAGGTTAATACTAGATGAGTTATCCTCTATTGGACTAATTTAGGTTGTCTAGTATTTATCCCTAAATGTTGAGATTATTTATATTATGTTTCATGTTTCATGACGATTTCACCCTGTGTTTCCCAAAAATGGATCTACCTTAATTTAATTGTCTATTATAGAACCTAATGACCTTATTAGATTCAATGAGATGTTAGAGGTCATTCAACCTCAATGTGTTCCACCCCGTAGGTTGTGCCCTTTAAATGATGATTTTACCCATAGGGTCATGTAACCAAAACAACCATTAGTATGTTTTCTTGAATTCTTATTGTGATATCATAAATGAAATGGATAATTTTTTGTGTTTTAGCATGGATAAAAAACTTATCAATCTATAATAAATTGAATGGGAGTGGGTGGTGGGAACAATTAACTTGATTAGATAGGAAAATGGTTACTCCCTTATTAAGGATAAATGATATTGAATTATAAACTTCCTATTGGCTATTTATCAATATATGATTGTGGGTACGAATAGACCAATAATTATTTATAATTGGGAATGGTGTCCCTTTTATATTTATTATATGAAGGCATGATGACACTCATTAATTGTGATATAAAGGAATGGAGACCTTCATTAAATATGATACGTGGGCATGGAAACCCTACTGCTATGTTACGGTCATAATGAGCCTACTAATATGATTTGGGAATGGTTTCCCATATTGTTATGATTTGGTTATGGTGACCCTAATGTTATGATTTGGGAATAGTGACACTGGTGATATGATTTAGGCATGGAAACCCTATTGATATGATACTGGGCATGATGAACCTAAATGTTATATAAAGGCATTATGGTCATTATTTTTATGATACTGGGCATGGTGACTCTACCTTAATGATTCAATCATAAAGACCCTACTACTGTGATACTGGGCATGAAATAACTATTCATATGATATTGGACATTGTTTCCTTTGATACTTGTGAGACTGATGCTACAACTTATGGATGTTTGAGTTACACCTTGAGTCTAGGATAGTAGCATTAGCCACTTATATGGATGTCGACATCTCTACATATACAGTTCATATATTTTTATATACATGGTTACTTATTAAGATATTATCTATCATGAGATAATTAGGTAGTGTCACCCAGGTATCTTTCATGAACCAAATCCCACCCCTTTATAATTTCTATTACAACATTGCATTATTATTTTAATACCACAATATTATATGCAATGACTGAATATTTATTGACACTGTTGGTGATTCCCTACTAAGTTTATCTCGCATCCTATCTAAGTTGTCGATGGTACCCAGGTAGATTATGTGGATATAGGTAGGGACAGGGTAAAGTTCCCAGTGGTTGATACTTGATAGGGCCATAACATAGGAGTATAGGTTCAAGGCTTAGCTTGTGATTCTATTGGAGATAATATTTCTTCTCTTTTTTCCCTTATTGATACACTTATTGGATACCAAGCTTTCTTATTACTTTTTTTACATACTTTACAATAAATAATTATCTATATGATGATAGATATTGTATATGTTGGTTATTTATATAACTGGATGTTTACCTTCTAAATTTAGTTATTTATTATTCTTCTGTTGTTTATCTATTCATTTTAGTGATGTATAACTCTAATAATTAGGGTATAGTCTCCCTATTGTACCACCTCCGACCCTTACGTATAGTCAGTAGCCTCTTGGATATGGGGATGTGCACTTGAAGCCATGTATCCCACCGGCTTGGGACACCGTTTATTGGAATATAGGTTAGTATGTCACTTACATGTGATGAAATTAATAATATCATTTATATTATAATTAGACATGGGGTTATCTAATTAATAAATAATTGTATAAGGTCCTATAAAAAATTAACAAACCTGACATATATATATAAATAACTACTCATATCACATTCCAAGGTTTTTTTTCCTTATTGTACAAAAAACATAAGATATGCTTTTCTAAATCCCTAATAGAGAAACTGATTTAGAGGGTTCTCAAGAAAAAAATATAAAATCATCCTCCAGTCTCTCATGCCTTTTAAGAAACACAAAGTATCTTCCATCCATGATGTGATTCTTGCTAAGATCAATGGATAACAACATAAGTGGTAAGAATTGATAACCTTCACACCTAGATATTCTACTATGACATTCCAAGATTTTGGGGCATGTGTAGATCACCACTAGATGGGTTCTACCCGTGGTTCCTACAACACATTGTCATTATGATGAGAGTGGATGACCCCATAATCAGTGAAGATAGAATTACATGATAGGGTGGCGATTCTCAGTTGCTTGTGACTATTGGGGGGTGGTTACCATCCCTAATGGAGGTTGTGTTTCAAATACCCCAAGTAATGGAAGAAGATCTTTGCATGGTGGGAAATGATGGTGGATTTCTTCTGGATCGTATTTGTGGAGATGTATAAAAACTAATGGTGTTAGTGAGGCATTGGGCATGGTAATTGGTGAATTGGATTGGTGAACCCCCACTAGATGGAAGGGGTGGTGTTCTGATGGTCATCAGTAGTAGTGTGACATGGCATATGATGAGATGATGGCATGTAGTTTGAATGTGTTGAAAAGTGGATTATGCAATGTTTGGTAGTATGGGGGCTTGTTTGATGGTAGAAATTCCTATGGAAGTTTTTGGAAATTATGTCGTAGTGAATAGTGTGTACCTGAGGTTACATAGGGAGTCTAGGATGTGGTTGGGACCTATATGCCATGGTGGTCGGGGCTATATAGACTGTATGAATGGGCCTTTCAGGGCATGATTTGTAAGGTTATTTGGTCCATTATTAGTAATAGGTATATATACCGATATAATATATGTATAAATAGGTCTTGATTGGTGGGTTATCCTTTTGTGGGAATATGACCTACCCATCTTCCTGTGGGCGAGTTGTGTGTCTGTTTCACTATAATTGTACCACCCCCAAGAACCTAAAATCTCTATATGTGATGACCATATATTCTTGGTTTTGGTTTTTATTATCTCAAATTATCTTTGAATTAGTTGTCCATGATGTTCTTTTCCATGTAAAACTCAGATTATTCTTTTATTATGATAAAAATTAGAATTAGGAAATTCACTTCTACTACACCCAGAACCTTCAAGTGGTATCAAAGCACTCGTATAATGAATTTATAATTATTTATTAATAAATGATTAATAATAATCATTTTTTGTTAGTTTTATTTATGTTTTATCCATTACTTAAATATTAAATTCCAAATATTCTCTTCTCCTTCTACATTCTTGATCAGATAAAAAATAACAAGTTAAATATATACAAAGAACATATAAAGATACAATCATGAGGTGACCAGGATTTTTTATAGATAAAAAAATAAAACATGGTGTTTAACCCATTGGTACACACTATGTAGCCATGTTCACTACAGAAGTATGACCCATGAGAAATATAAGTTGTCATGTAGTAATTGAAACTAGAGTGCATTGACTTCACACCATGTGTTGAACGGTCCAAGATGGAACACGGTTTGTAAGACTACACATTGTATAAATCATTTAAATATATGTAGTCTATGTTTTTTAGGATATAAAACACATATTCAAGGTAATATCGTTTATTTATTAAATAGCTTTTGTAATTAAAAAATCGTACAACATCGAGGTCAGCCAACATGTATATGGTGTACACCCTATGTATCTCATACACTTTTGTGACTAGAAAACATGATTAGTTTCTAGTTTTGTATTGTGGATATGGGAAAAAGACGTTACACGGAGTGTACTCCAAGTAAAATTCATAGAACCCGTTATACCTCCTATCATTAATTTAACACAGAAAGAAAATTAATAATATAATTAATCAAAATGAACATGTGTTTATGCATCATTTATTGAAAATACCTTTCATGTGATGGGTTAATTAATTATACATTAAATTCATTTCTATATTAAATTCTAAACTACATGTTGTGTATGTTTAACCCGATGGTGTACACCATGTTAATTAATAGTATTAGATGATGTATAATATATATGTGTTTATGTATATTTTATTGATAGGACATACCTTGTAATTATGTACCATTCCACATATGCAAAATTCCATGTGGTTGAATAGTAAAATAACTATTCTGAGTAGTTTAGATAGGTACATTTTGTTTCCATCAAATAAAAAATTGTACTTTATTACTTATAAATAAAATTAATTTATTTAATTTGTTTAAAATTATGGATGATAGAATTTCCAAGAATATTATACTGGATATTAAGATAAATTGAATTAATTCGATTAATTCAAAATGGTTTTATCTTAATTAATAAATGAATTTGATTGAATTCTATATAGACTGCAAATATATATTCATTTCTTGTGTATGAATTATCATGATCTTATACTATAGCCATATATGTTAATAGTTTCTTGATTTTATTATTATTAAATTAAATGAAGATCTCCATGTCATTTCTTCCTATGATTATGTAAGGGTCCATGGGCCCACAATTTCTTTTATGTAAACCACATAACCAATCCTTTAGTACCCCTCACCTATGTGTGATTAAATCTTGTGTAATGGATGGAACTCGAAGGTGGATGGAGGTAGCTCATGTTCGAATCCAAGGTGAAACCAGTCCAAGATATGCATAGGATAATAGAAAAAATATTCTAGCGCAAACCAAGTTATTGTTTGAGGTGGTTTTCTATTGGGTTCAAGGGTTAATTTATCATCCTCTAGATAAACTAACCACTATAAAATTTCCTGATCATACCACTTTTATTATTTTATTTCTATCAAGTTCCATGGTTAATTTTGTTATGAATTCATTATCGCAATTACTTAATAAATGAATTAACAAGCATGAAATCTGAAATTAAAATAAATTGAATTTTGTGTAAACGTTATATATACATCATTAATATCTTTAGTAAAATCCAGATAATATTAATCATAATGTAATAAGATAAAATGGGAAATTTATTCATAAATTTTAAAATCCATCAATCAAAATATTAAGTCGTTATTTCCAGCCTTGGAAAGTTTAAATTAAACCATAGTTAAAAGTGATTATTTGTCAAAATTCAAGGTGATTTTAATTATCAGAGAGTAATAAATGGGGACATGGGTTGGCTTAACATAGTTTACATCAAGGGTTGACTACCAAAGTAGTACATAGTGTAACTAAGAAGAAAGTGTTGATGAAATATATGTCTATGATTCCAGAACGGGGGAGTCCACTCAATAGTTCATGAGTTATGATTTAATTCAATTAACAAGTTATTTTTATCTAAAATATATCAAAAATATTATTGGGACATGTGTGGGTTAGGATAAGAGGAAAATGGATCCATGAAACTAGATTATCTATGAGATGGGATATTTTGAAAAAAATGGTTATGGATATTTTATTTTGATAAAATAATGGGATATTAATTAATTTATAATTTTATAATCCATTTTTATAACCCAAATAAAGTATGAAAGTTTTTCTCTTATTTATTTTTGAAATTAAATCCCACTTTACAACCACAATTTTTCTATGTTCGACATTAGAGAAAGAAAACCTCCTCAAAAGTGTGAATTTCAAGGAATTGTACAGACTCCTGTGTATTGTACTGATCCAAGAGAGAAAATTTTACATTATGGAAACCCTATTTCATGATATTATTTCTCTAAGGGAAAGTGATTAATAAGTATCTCTCTACCTTAAATAAATAGACGTTACACTAGATATCTTGTGATTTATTTTTTTCTTCCATGACTGGTTAGCTTCTAAATTATCATGGTGAAATGGATTCGTACACCATGTTGGTTCATATTCAAGATTTCTTTCAGGATAAGTCCATTAAAGAGACATATGCTATCTCCAAGGAACCATTCATATGAAATCTCAGAGAAGGGGTACCAACTGGGCAACATGTAATCAAAATGATTCACAATATTGAGTGGATGAACGTCTTGGTATTCAAGATTATAGATGAGATGAACTCTAATATTGTTCTTTCATCACTACTATTGATTCCCTCTTGTTTAATTATAAATTTTAATATGAAAAATATTGATAAATATCTACCAGAACATCTTACGTTAATTTTCCAAGTTGATAAGGAAACAATCCATGAAAAACCAATTGTCCATATGGTGAACAAGAAGAGGAATAAAAAGTAAAATTTCCCTAAGACTCATGATCATCGTCCTTCTAGGAAAAATAATATCCAATAAAAATTAAAATAACAAGACATGGTATGTTTTAGATGTTGAGAATTAGTCCACTGGAATAATAAGTACACCCAGTTGAAGAAGATATTCCACTATATTTCGGGGGGCATGCATTACATGTTATAGATTACCCACATAACTATGTTTCAACTAAATAAGAAAACATAATTATATTTGAGTTATATAGTATAAAAATACTTGTTTTGTCACATATTCATGCATGGGGTTGAAAATAATTTGTTAAGACTACATTAGGAAAAAACTAGTACTCAGGAAAATGAATTTTATCTTTATAGAATATCCTAAGGAAAATAATGGATATTATCAATGAAAATACAATGATAAGAAAGTAACAATGGGAAGATAATACTGTTTTCTTGATAGAGATCATATCCTCATAAAGGATAGTGGTAGAAATATTTAATTCAACAAATTTGATACTTAGGATCCACAATAATTAGTTCAAATATAAATTTCATAGGTCCCCATGGATGATGTTGTTCATGAAACACAATTATTGTGTAGGATAACTATAGAGGGTAGATAACCAAGAAGATATTGTTTTCTAGTCACTAATGAAAGTGACGCATTATTAATTGAAAATAATGATCCTCTTTTCTAAAAAGGGAATTTAGAGAGCTCAAAATCTATAAGATAGAAATAAGCCAGGAATTCTCTGATTGATTCCATTTATCAAAATAGAGTATGGTTTTTTGTTTATCCTCATGTTTCTGTAAATCTCATTGATTGACAATGTCAATTAAAGAGAAAACTAGACATGGAATTTAAAGAGAGTACCTATAAATCGTGAATAGTGGATAAATTTTTAAAATAGTGTCAATGAATAGAATATGATGAAACCTTTTCTCTAGTATCCATGTTTATATCCAATATAATTAAACTTAATATAATAGTATTCCATGACTATATTGTTTTTAATATGGGTGTCAAAACTTTCCTTAATGGGAGACTTCATGAATATGTTTATATGATACAACCAAAATGTTTTGTGACTCCTAGTAATATGAAAAATATTTTCAAGTTATAGAGATCCATTTACGGATTAAATCAAGAATCCAGATCATTGAGAATTCAATTTGATGAAACCATAATATAATTTGGTTTCATTAATAATGAATGTAAACCATTTATTTACAAGTGGTTTAGTGGGAGTTTGGATGTTATCCTAGTAGTATATGACAATGAAATATTACTTACAATAAATGAAATTCCATTTGTAATGTTAGTTAAGGATTTGATGAAAAATTTATTCTATATGAATGAATTAGGGGTAGTATCCTATAACCTAGATATCAAGATCATTCGTGATATATATAAGATGCTTCTTGGAATAATTTAATGTATATAAATTGACTATTTATTAAACAGATTTTTTATAGAACAATCCAAGAGGTTATTTTTTATACTGTCACATGGTATAAATCATTATAAGAAAATTTTCTTTTAGACACAATAGGAAAGAGAGATAATGAAAAATATCCCATACACTTTTGTGAAAATATCAATCATGGATTAGATTCTATTTATTAAGCTTATTTTAGCCTATTCCTTGAGCATGATAGGTGGATATCATTATGATCTAGGAGAACAACATTGGTATACTATTAAGGATATCCTTATGTATTTGAGGGAAACTAAGGACATGTTACTAGTTTGTAGAGGATGTGGGGAGAAAGTCATCAAGGGTATTATAGATTTTATCTTTGAGATAGATCATAAGTCCTAGTCATGGTATTTATTCAATCTCAATGAAGGAGTTGTGAGCTAGGAGAGCACAAAGAATCCTTGTGTAGCCAATTATATAGTGGATTCTAAGTACATTGGGTCTTATGATGAATCCAAATAATTTTTTTAGATATGAAACTTTGTCCAGGGTAATGGTTTATTTCTCATTAGTAAAGATTCCATCACATTATATTGTGATAATACTCTAACAGTGTCTCTTACAAATGAGTTAAGGTCACACAAATGGATAAAGCATATACTATGGAATTATTAACCATTGATGGATTTTTATTAGAGGGGTAACATAATTATGAACATAGTTTTCATGGAGTTTAATGTGTTAGACCCCTTGACTAAATCCTTACCATGGTAGAAGCCTAAATATCACATGAAATCTAGAAGAGTGAAGGTTTTTGTTAGGTGTATCTAGTAAAGGTGGGAGTATTTTAGAGTTGGAGCTCTCAAACCAAATTCTATATGATTTACTATTACATTTATTCATGTTTTTTAATATTAATAAAGTATTAACAAATAAATATTTTTCCTCAGAGTGAAATTTTATGTGATAATGGCCTACGGGTACTTGTTACACTGAAAGGTCATAGAATTTTCTTACTATGATGAGAACCTAGAACTGTCATGAAAATATTCTTATGTATATTTTCTTTAGGAGTATTATATCATTTTTTGTGATGAAATTGATTCAAGCTATCAAATGTATAAACTAATAGGACTTTGAGACACATTCTCATGGATTATTACCTTAATAATTTTTAGAGCAAGGGATTCTGGGGACATTGCCTTCCAGTAGAAAATATACATTTATATGTTTCATTGGATGTTATTATCTATAGACTTGTGTAATTATATTTATACTTTGAGATTATTATTAATGCATATTATGCATTATGTACTTTGATGTATTAATAAAAAATATGATGACATATGATCATAATGAGGTAGGATACGTTGGGTGTGTCATGAGTGATATTGTATTAATGAATAATTTCAGATAGTTTTTATCCCTTTTATTCTTTAATATAATTAGATATCCCAAAAACTTTGATGGGAATGGAACATCTTAATTTGGCCCATGTCTACAGTGTTTTGTTGGTAAGTTCATTTAAAAAAATTCACAGATAATGGAATCAAGAAAATTAGTTAATGTAACTAGTATATAACCTACACGATTAGAGATATGAGATAAATGTATTATATTTAATTGTGTACATTTGAAAGAGGTTTATATCATTTCAAATTTTATTTATTTATTTATGGGAAACTTGTCATTTTGTAAGATGCTAACCATGGGCTCTAGGAAAGTTAATCCTGATGCCACTGAGAAAAATCCTAGAGGGTCACAAATTAAGTGTATCTAAAATCTCAATGAAATGCTATTTTAAATATAACAAGTTAGAATAGAAATTATTCTCACTTTATGGATTATTAATTATTTAGTATTTTTTTATCACCAATATTCAATCACAAGTTATTTGAAAGAATAAATTCATGAGTTAAATATTAATAAATATTTACTCAGAAATATTTATTGAATATAGTAGTTATTTTATTTATGAGTGAATAAATAAGTTACCATTATTCAGGATTTGGTATATCCTGAGGAGGATAGATAGACCTAGTGTAATGGTCCAAATAGAAATGAGATATTAGATATCATTTAAATAAATATTGATCTATTGATTTAAAAAATGATATTCAACTATCCGTGAGAATTTCACATGTCAACAAAATAATAATAATAATATTATTATTATTAGACACAAGTTTTGATAAGGAATACAGAATTATCTAAGGGACTATGTGAAATTATTAACCCTTACCTTACTCAATAAAAACAAGGTTATATAAATTTCTAGGGTTGATTTCCTGTTGTGAAAAAAACATAAGAGAGAAACCGCTTGAGAATATTCTCAAGAACAATAGATTTGATCCTCATACATCATCTCAAAACTTTGAAAGAACATAATAATATTTTATCAATGAATATATTATTTTTGTGATCAACGGAAAATGACACGAGTGGTCAGAATCAACCATGCTAGAACCTGATGATTCTACGAGAACGTTCCAAAATTTTGGAGCACATATGGATACCCACTAGAGGGAGTTTAACATTGAATCCTATGACACAATATCAATACAAGGAGAGTGGTTAACCACACAATCCATGAAGGAATAACTACAATATAAGGTAATTTTAAATATATTTAAAATTTATTTATAAATTATATGTCATGATCTTGTATTCTTGGTTCTATAATTTTTATATAGATTAATATTTCAATTATTTTTTTTGTCATGACATTATTCATCATGTACATATCGTATTATTCATTTATTATAATAAAAATATGAATTAGATACTATCTTAAGAATATTTCTCTATGTTCGTAACCTTTATAAAGGTTACATGGAAAGTTCCCCACCCAGCCTCTCTAAGAAGATAGTGCACTATAATTCTAAAATCGAAAACATTGTCCTCAAGGTTTTCTCAGCATCTTATCCATCATTCAGCATGCACACAACTGGGAACACACAAGAAACCACAAAAAAGTGATGATACTTATCCCATAAGCTCACCATCTCATCACTACGGTGATAGACACTTGGAACCTAGCCTTATACTGTGAGACACATCTCATAATCCATCCATTCTCATAGTATAATCTCTTAAATACCATCCTAGTTTCACATGAACAAAATTTCAGTTCCCTATGTATTCTCATTTCACCCAATATGGTTTCCAATAGGGCCCTTCATACCCATCCCTATTTGATATTATCTGTATTAAGGTGAATCCAACAACCCATGGTGTTCTCAAAACCTATAGGCATTAGTCGACCCAAGCCTCAAAAGGAAGGTCCCATCCTTTTCAAATTCCCACATCATTGATCAGTCCCACTAACTACGGACTGTTCCAAGCTACCTCACACCATTCTCCTAGAATACCCAATGTTAAGTCACCAATAATTACCATGAACTACAATTGGGTCTTGTCTCACATCCTCCATAAGAGATCACTTAACCCATCACTCAGATGAAACCCCTCTTTGTCACATCATTTATAGTCCCAAAGGACACATACCACCGAAGGAACATACACAAAGTCCACATCTACCATGAAGAGGGTGTCCCTCAAAAAAATTAATATGCATGTCCAGATCACCCATAAAAACTAGGAATATTCATCTCATTCCATCCCATCTATCCCTAAGGATCCCATATAGGATATTCACCATTAATTCTAGATCCCAAGACGTACTTGGGGTCTCTTTTAAACTCAAATAGAACCTTCACCCACTATGAAATTGGGTTTTTTGGTGATCACAATTTACCCAAAGTGATAATGAGAACTTATTTCATGTCAAGGAGGCTCAACATCATCCCATATCTTTATCTTGTGTGATCATGGTCTATATCCCATTTCATGGCCTCATGAAAATATGAAGTCATGTACACTCATGCATAAACAAGAATATGATTTTATATTATAGGGACCACCTACCTCAACCACTTATTTACCATCCTCACGATGCTCCACTCATCCTCAAACATGTTTTTACATGCCTCATCAAAGATCGCACAGACACATGAGCCTCAGGTATCATCCCATCACCAAAACAACATGAAACGTAATGTGTTCATCCTCATGGGATCTTCTATATCCATTCCAAGAAAAATAATTATCATCCTATACTAATTTTACCATGATGTAGTGGAATCCATGTCAAAACCTATCCTGAAATCATTGAAACTTAGAGGGATAATAAAGGGGAATAATAATAGAGAGGAAAAAGGAAGTGATTCACATTAAAATATCACAAATAATCTCTAACAAATAACCCCAAATAAAATGGAAATAAGGTAAATAATGAAGGGATAATATTTTTCCAAAATGAAACTCCCCATGTTTTCCCTTGACATAAAACCTAAAATAATCTAACAAGAAAATTATAGGTATTATCCTACTAAAAGATAGCCTAAGAACCTAGTCACAGCGTGACCATAAGAGTCACAGTCTGAAACCTCCATTCCATGACCTCTCATGTAATGGTGCTCCTAGGTCATAGTGTGACAAAACCCAAGAAAAGGGCATAACATGACTTCCTATCCTTATCACAAAATAACCCCTCTGGGTCATGGTACAACATCCCAACCAAGAATTATTGTGGAATTTCACCTTTCTATCATGTCATGATGCACCTCATCTAGGATATTCATATAACTTCTTTGCATATTATTCCCTCTCACAGCATGAGCCTCACATCCCTCACTATGAAACATCCCTTAAAAAATCATTATGATTTTCAACTAAGGGTAAAATAATGATTGGATTCTTCTCTATATTATCATAAGGTAAAAACATAAGTGCCCTCAAATTCCTATGTGTGATTCTCCGCCATGGCATGGTTCCCACCACCACAGTGTGACTCCCATTAAAAAGGGTTCTTCCTACAGTGAAAACCCCATACAACATTCTACCGCACTATGATGCCAACAGGCCATGGTGTGACCCATCCCACTCAATGATTATCACGATGTGACCCTCACCCATCCTGGCATGATAGGCCACATATAGAAAAAATCGGTAAAGGGGTCACCTCAACCCCACTCCACTATTCACATGAGAACCTAAAACATATACCAGGCCTCTAACCATATCTAAAATTACTCCTATAGACATTCCACCCTTATAATTATAATTTATGACACAATTATCAAAACATCCCCTAAATTGGGATAAAAATCAATTTTCCCTTGAATTACACAACCAGTACTGAATTGGGATATTAAAAATTCCCCACCACAATGCTTTATATCCTTGAGAAGTCATGGTGGTCCTCCAACCATCGTCTTTGACCTACCTCAGTCACCAATTCACCAATAACTTCTCATAATCTATTATTAAACACTGAATCATATTTAAATACACAACTCCAAACACTACGGAATGTTATTCATCAGAAGATGAGATATCCACTTAACACAATCACCAACACTAAGAAAAACTCAACTAAAACCACCAATAAATAGTCACCAAAGTGTCATTAACCAATTTTTCACATTGATTAGGGTGCTTCTCGCATTCAAGATCTACTAACAAAGGATGATTTTAGGTTTTGGTATAATCCACCATTGGAATTCCTTACCAAAAAATAAATTCTAGTGGTATATTGATGCACATGATGTAGTTTTCACCTCATGAAACTCAATTTCACATAAAAAATATTTATCCCCCCTCTATCCAACATTCTAAAAAAATGATCAGTCACCCCTCTAAGACACTATGAAATCACTTGATCACATTTCATTAACACTTGTATGCATCAAAAAAATGTAAAAATACCCCCCATCGAATTCAAAATCAAAAACTCAATGTAATTACATAGTTAGGTCTTTAACCCACCACACTAATCAGTATACTCTATCCATGAGAACTAGTGCACCTTTGATCTAACTCGCTCTCATAGAACATCCAATTCTATCCCGAGATTTCTGCAAAAAAATAGACTCTATCATTATTTTGATGTGAAACTGCAATACCAAAATGAACTACTCACCATATTATTATTCCAAATTTTGTATTTATAAAGGATACAAATAAATCATATCTATCTCATAAACCAACATCTTGGTTCCACCTCAACCTACCATCAATGATTCTTTCTGTATCCATATTCCTTCCCCCTTTAGGGTTGCAAATCCATGACTAATATGATACTCTCCACCATGGATGTATCCTAATCATCTCTCTATTGAATCAAATAATTTAAATCCAAAGAATATGTCTTGACCATTACAGAATTTAATGATTGTACAAGACCGCCCACCTTATACCCAAGTGAAAACACAAAACATCAATCACCACGCATTCTTGGCTTACTGAGAATTCCATATTCAATAATCATTGAAAACCAACCACTATAAAGATCAAACCCTCAAATTGAAAATGGTGTTCTCTCTACCATATGGATTCCCTTACACCACTCCTCGAGAATAATTCCTAATAGGTTCCAATATCAAATGCATGCCACACCTCCCGATCCATGATCACCCATCTTGAGAAACACTTCTAGGGCACAATCTCAGACCAACCATGCAACTATTATTTGATACATCCCCAATATTAAATCTTTCTTCATGGAGAAAACTACCATCCCCATCCAAATCATTGGGTATTCATGCTAGTGGTAATTTAATTGGTCACCCTAGTTACCTCACTTAAAGGGTTACCTCTAAACTGAAACCCACTAAAATTTAACAATGCTCCTCGAAGTGATTGGGACAAAGGGAAATTCATCACCACACTATCACCATTAAACCTCTTGGGTTCCCCTATAGCCTGAAAATTATCAACAGACCATGCATGAACCATTTACTGATCCATAAACCAAACAACATTATGCATAACTTGCACACACTTGACCACTTTTGTTAATAATTTTCCACAAAAATTCTTTCCAACACTCACTAACCTACTCAAGGTAGATTGAACCTATAAGAACCCACTCAGAAGTTATTACCCATTATCTTACATGGTCACATCCAAACCCAATAGGTGTATACTCCCACAAATCCCAAACACACAACCTGACTCACACTCCCATGAGTTTCATCCCATAAAAACTAGGTTCACATGCCTAACCCACACTCCCTTGAAAGTCAATCACATCTAGAAAAATCACCTTGGTACTTCATTTCAAACAGTACCAAGGCATCTCACTCATGCAAAGGCCCACCTCATGATCACCCATCACTCAGAAATCATTTTATAACCACAATCATTTACCACACTTTTTTCTTATATTTAATAACTAGGATCACCATCCAATAGGTCTTGCAATCAAATTTATCCATCCCTCTCAAAACCAAGCCATCACGATACCAAAATCAATCCCAAGGATTTACCATCCCAAAATCCAAAGGCATCTCACATGATTTTTCTCTACCCTCTCAAGGGTATCCAAATCCTCAAGGAAACACATTCCCATCCTCAGATCATATCCCATGCATCGCATGTATGGAACATATTAATAAATAATCTCCTTAAATCCCTTATATAAAGGTTGTATATAAGAATCACCATAGATATCTAAAAATAAGATCCACATGAACTTCCATCAGAAGAAATTATAATGGGTCAACTGAGTAGAATGTTACTAAAAAGATATATAAGAAATCATGATATTTTTTTTGTTGAAACATTTAACAAATAAACCACCATTCATTAGTGAAATCAATCACACACAAGTATAAAAAATTCATGTGATTCCTATATGCCATATATGATTCATGCACACATGCCTCTTTACACTATTGGAGAAGAGCTACAAACCATAACTAAAAATTTCCAGTAATTCATCATGTTTGGATAGATATATCAATAATAATAGAATAACCTAAAAATATAAATAATGTAATCTTAGTAACCTCAACTCACCCTCTAAAATGGGTTCATGAATCGGTATTCCAAGGTCCTTCATAACATATAACACATTCTTATTCATTGTATATAATATCCCAAATAGTAATAAAAAAATAACAATACTCTTATTCCATTTTGTAACACCCTAGTCTGAGACCACTACTCATTGTCCTAAAAGGATACATCACAAGACCTCAAGTGTTCCTACATATACGTAAAAGGATATTACATGAGATGAAGGTATAAATCATACATTAGGAATACTATTACAAAGATATAATAATCATTAATAATAATGAAAATAACTAAGCATCATCCACCTCAATAATCATAGTATGTTGAATCAATACACATATAATTCTATAAAAAATGTACCCTAAAAAACCATATAATCCTACATCAATTGATCACCCACTAAGTCGTTCACATATACATTATAAACAAAAGAAATAAAATACACAAGAGTCTCTACTACTATACCTGATCCTCCCCTCATATCATCACCATCAATACTCACCGAGATGTCCATCCCAATAACCTAAAAACATATGCTTAGATGTATAAAATAGACATAAGGATTGGATACACACAATAGTGTTCATTCAATATGTGAAAAATACATCTCATTCAGGTCTCATCGGGTTCCTCTAATATACACCATCATATGAACTCATTCATGAGGAAAATAAATGATATAAATAAACATTCATTTTGGCGCAGTACGTTCTAGATAGGCCACCATGACCCCCACATATACATACTTCAGACAATGCCAAAAATTATTCTCCTTGGGAAATATATCCTTTCCCATACCAGAAGACTCATGTTAGGGTGCCATACCACATCTCGAACTGTAGCATTGTTCCCGTGGTAGGGTATTATTAAGTAACCAAGTCAATTACACTTGGTAAGGCATTATAATATAGTACCATGACAAATTTCCCCATCGTAGAATGTTTTACATCAAGTACCATTCCCATTCCCTCACAGGGAAGGGTGCACTAAAATTACCCTAGTCATCCATGATCACACAAAATATGCCACACTAATAGTACCCTGAATATCTCTTCTCACTCAAGAGATGTCACACTATTAGTACCCTAATCGTCCTTTCTCACTTAGGTGATGTTGCATTAATAGTTCCATTACCAATCCTATCAGGAAAATTGAACATTAAAAGTAACCAACCCAAAATATCATAAATGAGGATTCACTTTAAGCCTCAAAGAACAAGCTTATCCCTCATGTTTTTCTCTATATCCATTCCATAATCCAATGTCTACACAACCAGGAACATGAAAGAAACAACAAAGAGGGAACATATCCCATCCCATAATCTCACCAACTCATCACTAGGGAACAAGTAATGTGGAACCCATCCCCACACCATGAATCACATATCATCATCCATCCAACCTCATGGTATAATCTTCTTAATATCATCTTCTTCACACATACACAACATGAATGTCGTCTCAAAATTCTCATCTCTCTCATCAAATTGTCCACTATGGTCCTTTATACCCATCCAATTACGAGATCAGCAACACCAAGATAGATCCATTAAGCAAAATGTTCTAAAAACCATAAAATCTATCTGACCCTAACCTCAAAATGTAGGTTCAATCCTCTTCTAAATCTTATATAACCACCTGATCCCATTAATTGGGGACCATCCTAAACTTCCTCTCACCACACTCCTTGGTGACTTAATTCCATGTCACAAACAATATCATAACTGATACCTAGGTCCAATTTCACATTCCCCTTAGGTTATCTTTGAACCCATCACCAAGAGGATACACCTCTATGTCACACTATATTTTTTCTCAAGGGACTCATCCTACTCGGGGCTCAATATAAGGGTCCATATCCACACTCAAGAGGTTGTACCTCATCATACATGAGACACATGATCCTATCAGTCATCATAACTAGACCTAAGAATCTTCTATTTACCGATATAGTCACAAGGATACCACATAGGATATTCACCACTTATCAAAGATCCTGATACATACTGGGGTCTATCATTAACTCAACCAACACCTTTAGTGTAAGATCCCAAACTTTTGATGGAGAAAATTCTGTTTAAAGTTTTTTAAACCACCTTTCAATTGGTTTATGAAATGTTTCTTTAGATAATTAGAGGTTTCTAGGGTGTTAAGGAGGTTCAATACATGAAAATGGAGTAAAGGATTCCATCTAGTGGATGTTTCATAGTTGGAGCATGGTTAGTACTGACTGTGCACCACAACTATGTGGCCCCATAGAGGGTAGTGCATGGTTGGAAAGCTGTGAGGATTGATCCTCTATTGGATAGTGGTGATCACATGGACATTGTATAGTTTTAAAAACTATGTGGCTGTCTATTACAAACCTTGCGACTCAGTTTCCTCTTGGATAGAGGAAACCACATTATTGGCACATAGTTTGGCCAATCATGTGGCCAAACCACACAACTATTAAAATTTGGTGAATTTCACATTTTCCCTCATATATTTAATGGATAAAATTTTATATTTCCCTCATTTAACCCTCCATCATCATAGGTTATGATCCCCTTCCTCCCAAGATTCCAAGGGATGATTCTCTTTTGATTCTTTACTATTTTTAATGTCATTGTTTACAAATGGAATCTCTAGGTAAGTACAACGCACATATTCCTTCTCTTTTCTAGGATATTTAAGGATAAATGATATCTCCGATTCTGAATCTATAAAACCTTTATTTTATAGTTGATTCTTGGATTAGGATATGAGGGTTGTTTGGACGTAATTCTAGGTCTGTTGTTAAGTGTGTGTTCTTCTCCAAAATTGAGTTAGGTGGTCTATACATTATATACCATGGTATTGATGTTCTAAAGTGAGTGTAGTTATTCTAATCCACTAGTTTTATATGTATTTATGTTCTTGACTAACAATTGTCAATTGAAATCTTAAATGACAGGAGAGACCCTTCACAGACCTCATTGGGTCTATTTATGACCATAAGATCGAGCTTATAGACACCAATGGGGTGTGAACTATTGTTGAATGTGACAATATGATTTGTTAAATAGTTATTTAGAGGGATTATTAAACTTTAATTTTATGGATGTGATGTGTATGGGAAATGGTGAAACAAATAGAGGTTAAATGATCAAAATTGGTAGCATGTTAAATTAAATAAATTATTATATAATAAGGGTGTGTTTAGTTTAATTTATGGTTAATGGTATGATCAATATAATATGGTAATAATGGGTAATCTATTTAAGGGGTTTGAACATGTGAATCCTTGCATAGGACTGCTATCCAAACATCCATGAAAAGGTAGAGAGCTAATCATAATATAGATGCTGGGGAAGGGCAGTTTCAAGTAGTCGTAGTCCGGGATGTATTCCATTAAGACCATCAGGTCATGTAATTTCATGAAGCCTATGGTAAATATAATTTAAGGGTTTCCCTTAAACCATTGAAAAGGTGGATTATAAAAAATGAATAAAAAATTAAGGCCTTAGGGCCATTCAAAAAGTCAGATAGGAAAATATAAATTATGGTGAAGAGAAATAGGTGCACTCTTAAAAGATGTAATGTGTAGAATATGACATGTGACTTGAGCCTTGTGAAATATGAAATAATTAAATGGTTAGAGATATGAGACATGATGGCTCCCACCCATGGAAAAGGATGTTGGACATGTTGATTCTTCTCCTTGAATTAGATGGATAAACATGATGCTCAACATTCTTAACATGATATGATGGACATGATGTTCCTAATATTGACTAGGGTGTCAGTAGGAAGACCTAGAAACCAATTTGTGTTAATTTTATAAGATATTTATGCACCTTTATGTTTGAAATTAAAAACGTTAATTGTATTTTACCCTTGTTTCCTAGAATTTAATGTGAAACACCAAGTATATGTTTTTTTAGATACTCAGAATTTCCTGAGGTAGGTTATTGGAATTAGTTTCATGGTGAACATAAGTAGTGAAATGAACATCTAATGAAAGGTCTATTTTATGAAAATAGTTTACTTCTAATGAATTATTTTATTGTTAATCCTTAATCTTTCATACATTGTTTTTTTCAACTGCATATTTTTATAGAAATCATTATTGGGGCCCACTGAGTTGTACTCACACCCAGCTCAGGCCATTATTGGGTACCCAAGAAAACTTCATGTTTTTAGGTCAGGAAAAGGGAAAATGACCTATAAAATATGGTTGATTTGGGATTCGGGATAGTGCATTGGTGAGGGGACCAAACATGTTATCAGGACCCATTTAGGAGATTATTGTGTGTCGTTACATTTGGTTGTTTATAGACACTTAACACTAGTGACATGACATATTTTACTATTTGGTTTTCTCATATACCCAGTTGTGGGCTTTTTTTCATGTGACATTTCTTGACTCATTATTATGATTCATGGTGGTTTTATATAATTTTTTCATTTTCCCTTATTTTTACTATTGTGGATTACCCTAGTATTGGGGTATAGTTTCCCCATGGCTTCACTTAGACCCTAACTACTTTTCAGAGGCCTATGGATATTAGGAGGTGCGCATGAGGTCATTTGGGGAATTGGCTTGGGGCATCAGATTAGTGACACCTGGGTCGAGAAATTATAAATTTGTATCAAAGTTTTTTTTCTGTTATATAATTTTTGGGCAT
This sequence comes from Viscum album, assembly GCA_963277665.1. NCBI lineage: Eukaryota > Viridiplantae > Streptophyta > Magnoliopsida > Santalales > Viscaceae > Viscum > Viscum album. The sequence continues at coordinate 1,832,684,695 of OY728165.1, forward strand.
GTTTGGAAGGATAATATGATATTTCAGGCTGACAAAATATAGGGTATGTTCTGGAAGGACTTATAAGATAAGTTCTTAGTGAATTTCTACCCATGGACCCTAAGGTAGGAAATACTTGCAGATTTTATGTGTCTGTCCTAGGAAAATATGTTGTTGATGGATTATGATGACCACTTTACGGATCTAAATCATTTTTCTAGCTTTTATGGGGATGAGATAATTGCAGTGAAGCATTTTCATGATGGATGAATATACAATATTATGTCCTAGATGAATATTTTTCAATTGAATAATTTTGATAAGGTGGTAGATTAGGCACTCATTCTGAGTGGAACCTGAATAAGGCTTCAAGGGGTGGAAATATAGGACCTTGTAGGTGATCTAGAGGTACATCCTCAAATAGTAGGAAGTGACATTATGATAGTTTTTTCCAAGATAGTGGTGGGAAGAGTATCTCGTGGAGAGGATTGACCGCTCAAGGTAGTGGTTAAGTATGTTGTTAGCAATTCAAAAAGATAGGTCATATACTGGGTCAATCCATTCAATTGCTAATGGAGTGCAGAGGTTTTGGGAGGGTTGGGAATCTACAGAGGTTCTATAGTAACTCTTGATATATGGGAAGTGATTTAGGACCAAGGCTAATTTAGAGAACCGATATGGGATTAGATACCCCATACAAGACTGGCAGTTTGATATCTACAAGATTTATTGGTTAGAGTGGAGGATAAGGATATCCTGGAAAAGGAAATCAGTATTAGTAGTGTACTACAGCGCAGGGAGCTCAGGAAGGAACGAAAGGTAGAGGGATATGTGAGTTTCATTCAGTTCATCCAGAATCCGGACGAGGCCTGGCAAGACCATCGACAGTCTAATGTGTGATTCTTATAGTAGCTACTCTTTCTAGTGTTTTTTTGACATTGGATCCTTTCATTCCATTATATCTGCTCAATTCATAAATTTTTTAAACCAATTAGTGGAGAACTTTTGTGGTATTATGTCTATCAAGATGTCATTGGGGTGTTATATGAGGGCATCTGTCTTTTTAGGGTATGTTCTCTTGAGGTTGTTGAGTACCATTTACTTTGGGAATTGTTTTTACATGATATTTTAGTTTTTGAACAAATATTGGGGATGGAATGGATGGTGTTGTATTGATACCATATTGACTGTTACCGATGAAGGGTAACGTTTATGTCTCTTAAGGGTGAAAATTATGTTTGTCATGGGGAATGGGATATCTAGGTAGGTCCTTTATGGTTAGTTCATCAATATTTATGATAAATCACATTCCAAGTGGAATTTATTCTTCTTGATTATGGTGTATTAGATCATGATTTCATACCTCCCATAGTGGATCAATTTTAGGACGTGTTTCATAAATACTTCTTGGGGTTTCTACCCGGGAGCGAGGATGAGTTCATGATAGAGTTGATTCAAAGAGTTGAGATGGTTTCCATTCCACCTTATAGGATGGATCAATAATATCTTCAAGATCTCAGTAACTAGGTATATGAGTTAGAGGAAAACGAATTTATCCATACAATTACATCACCTTGGGGTTCTCTAGTTTTGTTTTTTAAGAATAATGATGGGACATTGTGATTATGTGTTGATTACAGGAAGTTGAACCAGATGAATATTAATAATATGTATCCCCTTTAATGTATTTATGACCATTTTTATTATATGAGTGGTGATTGGGTATTTTCAAAGATTAAAGTGAGATCTTCATATCACTAGTTGAGGGTGAGACCTTCTGATGTGCTGCGAAATACTTTTAGAAGTAGGTATGGTTTGTATGAATTTACTATGATTCCATTAAGGATTAAAAATGATCTAACAGTGTTTATGGATTTAATGAACTGAATATTCCATCCGTATTTGGGTTATTTTGTGTTTTTTTTCATGGACAACATCTTGGTGTACTCCATTACTCATGAATATCTTTCCAAACATCTTTTCATCGTCATGATTACATTGAGAGAGAATAATTTATACACAAATATATCTAAGTGTTGTTTAATTATTGGTAGGGTATATTTTCTATGTCGCTTCCTCTTGGAAGAAGGTGTGTTAGTGTACTGATACAAAGTGCAAGAAATTTTTTATTTAGAGCATAAAAAAAATTTTTTTTATCCCCAAATCATATTGGATTTAGCGTGTTATTAACAAAGGTTAATCAGAGACATTTCTCATTTAGATGCAACAATTTATGGCTTGATCAAGAAAGGTATCAAGTTTTAATTATCCAGATCATGTGAATATTCCTTCGACGAGTTGATGAGGTTTTTGGTTACTAAATTGATTTTGATCCTACTCGAATCAGGTGAGGAGTATGCAATGTTTTTTATTGCATTCAGGATCGGACTTACAATAGTGTTGATATAGGGAGATCAAGTCATATTCTATGGGTCATGAAATTTGAATCTATATAAATAGAATTACCCTATACATGATCTCTAATGTATTGTGGTGGTTTATTACTTAAATTCTTTTCAGCATTATATGTTGGTTGAAAGGTTGATTGTGTATACTGACCATAAAAGTCTAAATTACATCTTATATTGGTGATATTTAAATATCTATAAATAGTGATGGGTTGATTTAATGTAGTCTTTGGACATTGAGATAACCTATATGTCTGGAATGGTAAATATTTTTATTGATGTTTTAAGCTAGAAGACACAAAGATGGGCTTTGTATGAGTCTGTTTCTAAGTGGAAGATGATAGATTTTTTCTCCCAGATGCATATAGAGGTTCTAGAGGGCCATGGGTAGATGAATGTCATATCCTTATCAACTGTGTTCACACTCATGAGCCAGATCAAAGAGATATAGTATAAGGATTTGGAGTGTCTGGACTTGAGAGATATCCATGACAGTTAGGATTCAACTTCCAACTGGACTGTTGATGATGATGACATCATTTAGTTATGTGGTTATGTTTTTGTTCCTATGTGTCTGAGAGAGAATATTATGCTTGTGTTCTATTCCTAAAAGTGGTAAGTGTATCATGGTTTGAACAAAATGTTTCATGATTTTTATAAATAGTATTGGTGTTCAGGGGTGAATAAAGAGGTTTCATGGTTTTTGAAGAAGTTCTACACTTGTGAGTAGGTGAAGTCCAAGCATGAGCAGTCGGGTATTTTGTTCTAGTCGTTTTAAATTTTAGAATGGAAGTGGGATGATGTTACCATGTAATACATGGTAGTTGTTCTTTATGCTTATGAAAATTGATATGATGTGTCTTATTTAATATCTGTTGACAAGTGTCCCATTCTATACTGATTTGAGAGACTTTTGCCATGGATCAGTTGGGGGACTTATATGTTTGATAGGTATTCAATTTTATGGGGTACCACAGATAGTAGTTCTAGTTCATGATATTTTCATTACTTCACACTTCTGGAAGGGTTTATAGAAGGAATTGGGTACTCAAGTGTTTTTGAGTGTAGATTTCCACCAATAGATGGATGGGAAATCAGATCATACTATCCAGATGTTAGAGGAAAATCTGAGAGAATGCATCCTTGAATTTGGTGGAACTTGGTAAAAAAACTTGTCACTTATACAGTTTTTTCATAATAGTTTCTAGGAGACTATTTATAAGGCACCATATAATGTTCTCTATGGAAGTCCATATAGAACACTGTTATACTGTGTTACACCCAAAGAATTTGAAAATAAATTTAATATTGAATGCATGAAACACCAAGTCTCTACAAAACAACACTTTGTCATAACCAAGCTGATGAACTTAATTTTTCACCTTCTCTATTTTGAATTTCAAAAATATGACATACACGACTGCGTTCAGGTTGATGTTTGGAGACTGATAGAATCAACTTAATTATTGGTGAATAGTAACATACCCTTATGAATAGTAATGTACCCTTATGAAAAGTATTATACCCTTATGAATAGTAACATCTCTCATGGATGTATAAATGAAATTTAGGAACTTTGTAAATGAAATAGAATATTTTATAAATTATTGATTAAGTATTGGTATTTTTGTGTGTGATAAATATTTAATTATAGTTTTCAATTAATAAATGGATTTGAAATTCATTTTCTTAAAATATTTTCCTAAACAAATATATTTTTTCCATTTATTTTTGGATAATTTTATGTGGCCTTGGTTAATTTTTGAAAGTATTACAAAACTTAGTTTTAAATTTAATATCTATATTTTTCATTTAAATAATGATTTTATTTATAAAATGAATTTCAAAAATTTAGAAATTTATTTTGATAAAATGGAATACATTTTGGTATTCTACACATCAAAAAATGGTTATGCGGACTTTTTTTGATTTCTCTAAAATACTTCAATTTAGCTGAATTGTAAAGTACAATAATTTTTGACAAATACTAAATACATGATTTATTGAGTCATAAGTAATGTAAGGCTAATGTAAGACCACTTGGTTAGACCTCACATGAACATATTACTATTCTTTTTCACGCGAATCAATACAATTTCTGGTCTTGATCAATATAATAAAATAATGATTAAGATATTACAAAATTACTCCTCTCCTCAACAATAAACCCCCCCCCCCTCCCCCACTCCCTATTCTCTTCACTCCTCTAAAGAGATTTTCCTTGTCTAAATTTGGATGAAATCCCCTTCAAAGATCCTCCCCCATGTCTATCAGCCCTTGGTCTCATAAAAAGAACAAATCATATTCCCTAAATAGTCTCTCAAGTAAGATTAATTGAAGAGGTAAATTCCGCTTTTCTATTCTATTACTTTCTTTTCAAGTTCCTTTTTTTTCTTTTCTATCCTCACCTCTCTTAATCCAAATGTTATGAAAACTCCAATACCATAAATTTACTATAATAAAATTTTTATAATGTAATAAGTTATTATAATCTCTCATTTACCCTTATTTAATTCTAGTAGTAAAAACACCATCTGAGATGAGGTGATTTACCACATTCAAAGACGATGGGTTTTAAATTTATATTTTTGTATTCAATTATGGTCATGAAACCATTACTATGGTTGAACCAGACTATAATATATTTATTATGTCCCATATATGGTTTTTTAATCTTTTTTTACACAAGGTTTTGATTTATAAATCAAAATGAGTTCATTGTGTTAAAAAACCGCCAATTAACCCAAATAGTTATCATTAAATAATTTTTATAATGATTTATCTATACTCCAAGTAACCAAATGAAATTTGCAACCATGTATCCTTCTAGATGTTCACTAATAACATATAACATCAATTTTTTACAACCATCCTCATTTTACACAATTCTTTGTTCATGTATATAAGTATACCGATCATGAAACAAATGGACCCCAAAAATGAAATTAAACCTCTTATCCCGTCAAAAAGGACATGAATGAACATAATAAGGTTATAATAAATCGATTAAATGGATATTTGGTTCTGGAATTATTGATTAATTAACCTAATTTTATTATTCAGGTCATTAAGATCAAGTGGAGAACACCTTCACACTTAAGTTAAGGGTTTCTTCATCTCACTTCCATTTTTGTGAGATATTCCATATTCCCTACTATTACTTATTTATGGTGTATGTATACTAACCATTGATATTTAATATAATTTATATATTTATTTTCATGTTATTAAATGTATCATTTTATTATTATTAAATTTTTTTCAAAGGATTCAATTGATTACAAAGTTGTAAGTATTTTATACGCGAACCTCCATTTTCATTCAGGTTGCTCTTATTCTCTACTCAACTCAATGAAATTATTATTTATTGATATTTAATCATAATAAATTTTTTTAATGATTTATATAATATTACTAATCATAATAATTATTTATTTTATTGTTATTTTCATGTTTTAAAAGAATATTTCAAAAATCATTCCGAAATAAAAGCACGATTTAAGGAGCTTTTAGAATTATTACCTATTTTAAGTTCAAACTATAATCTATTTTGAGCCATATATGTCTTTATAAAATAAAAAATTTTAACATGAAAATATATATCTTGGTTAATTACTGATTTTATGAAAGGAAACATTCCTTTTTTTCTTTAAAATATCTTTAATGAATTCTTTAAATGACACTAAAATGTTTTAATTCTAAAGATTCGTGAAAAACACTTTTTTCATGAATTCACTTTAGTGGGACATCATTTATTCCTCAAATGTAATATAAATTCTCTTCCCTATTATTTTCTATGATATACATGTTTAAAATATATTTATGTAAAATAAAAACGATTTTCCAAAAGAACACTTATTTCCAAAGTAAAATTGATTTTTCTCACCTCACATTAATTTTTATGAGATATATGCCTTGTTCACCACTTATTCCTTTCATGTGGTGTATTTAATTCCCCTTGGTATATATTATCAATAGTCTAATTATTCTCGTGATATTCTAAGGGATTATTATTTTAATGTTTGAAGGTGGTATGGGACACTTTGGAATGTTTAAGGATTATTTCCTCAATAATTTCACAATGGTCTCATTTAGAAGTATATTTATTTATGTCAACATAATTTGATGAATCCAGTATTTCATAGTGGTTTATATCTTATTATATCATCTGAAATATGTTGTTGAATGGTTTCTGATTAGTTTGAATGTGGATGTTCTATATTGATGCCATTCACCAATTTACATTGAATGTCTAGTGTTTATGTTTAATGTATGGGGGAATTTATTTACATTTCATATGTTAGTTTCAATATGAATATATATATTTTTTATGTTTATAACCATTCAAAATAGGAATTAATTTTACTATTTAAGCATCATGTGGGGCCTGTTATAACCCATCAGTGCATCAGTTGGTCTCATAAGACAAACTATGGTCTTGGCCTGAGGCCTTACCAGAATGGATATTTATGGTCTTCACACAAAGCCTTGACGGTATGGTTATGATGTCTCACATTATTAATTCCATATTTCTGAAACTAGTAATTGAAATTTCATGTGGTTATTATAGTAGTATAATACCCATGATTATGCTTTATTAGGATATTATTTATTCAACACTTATTCTTGTCATAATGTGTTCATGTTTATTTTTAAAGGCATGTGTTTTAAGTTATTCACCAAGACTAATGTTTATGTTTATGATATCTTATGATATATTTCTTACCCTTAATAAGAATCTAAGCTCACCCCTTTATTATGTTTCATTTTCTCAGGACATGAAGAATTTTATTATGAATGACCTACTGGGATAAACTTAGAGTTGTGTATGTTCCCAAGAAAACTTATATTTTTTATTTCTTTTCATGTTTTAATGTTGAACCGATGTATATATCTAGTTTTCCAAAACTACTAAACTACATGTTCATTCGGGATAGGAATTTCTTGTAAGAATTCCAATGTAATGAAATAATGCACCGGCTCTGGGAAACTGGGGTCGGGGTAATACATACTTGATGGAAATTGGTGAGTCGAAATTATTGGGATCAAGTATTGAGTGGGATATGTTGGAAGGGGTTCAATTGATTTAGAAATGTATTTATGTGAATTGGGGTATGTAGAAGTTATATGATAATTGATTTCATAAACCTATTGAGTTTTCAGTTGGTTATCATGTGTTCCTTAGGGTACCATTGAGATTAGTTCACCATCGGATTCAGATACATGCTAATTTGGTACTCAAGTAAGTGGGACTATTTAAGATCATTGAGAGGATTAGACCAGTGGTGTACTGTTTATATTATAAAAAATAATATGGTGGAATGCATGACTTTTTTCATGTGTTATAGTTATGATAGTATCACCTCGACCTATATCCTGTTATTTGGGTGGATGATGTTGAGCTTTAGGATGATGTTTCCTTTATGGATCATCTGGTTCGTATTTTGGATCATAGATAAAATGTTTTTTGAGGTAATATTGTACCATTTTTTTCAGGTTTTGTGGTAGAATGGTGGGTTCTAGGAGAAAACATGGGAGAGGTAGATAGATATGCAGTCCCATTGGCCCGATATTTTTTTCCTTAGAGGCTTAATGATTCTTGGGAGAGAATCTTAAAGACAATTTGTTATATGGTGGGAAGGTTATAAGATCATATAGTTATCAAAATATATTTTAATTTTAAATTTTTTAGTTAATATCCATTTAAATTGGTAAATTAAATGTTTCTTGAGGGTATGATAGGTCTTAGGCATGTTTAGGAGGTTTAGGGCATTAAAATGGTTTGAAAGTTTCCATCTAGTGCATGTTCTGTTGTTGGTGCATGGTTAGTACTAACCATGATCCACAACCATAAGGCCCTATGTAGGGTGGTGAATTGATAGAAAACCATGAAAGGAGGTCTATGAAACTATCTAGCTCGATCCCCTATTGGAAAGAGGTGATCACACAGCCACCACATGATTTTACAAACCATGATGGTGGCCATACCAAACTGTGCGACTTGGTTTCCTCCTGGATAGAGGAAACCATGTAGTTGGTACATGGTTTGGCCAACCATGTAGCCAAACTGTGAACCTAATAGAATTTAGTGAATTTATAAAATTTTTATCTTGTTTTTTAAGGTTTATAACCTAATTATCCCCTTATTTAATCCTCTAGGATCCTCGGTGATGAACTTATTCCTCCCAAGAATTCTTGGGATGAGTATCCTTAAATTTTTGTTGATTACGATGTCAATGGTTGTGAATCGAATATAGAGGTAGTTTTGAGACTCCAAATCCCTGTATTTTCTTAGAGAATCAAGTATAAATCAGTTTTCACCTTCTGAATCCATAAACCCTTTCTTTTCTTGTAGATTCTTGGATTGGGGATTGAGGGTTGTGTTGACTTAATTCAATGGTCTTTATTGAGTGAGTGTTCTTCTCCGAGATTGTGGTAGGTGGTATATAAGTTATATCTGATAACCATGATTCTCAATAGGTGTGTGTATTTGTTCTAATCTATTGTTTTCTTATGTATTTATGTTATTTACTAACAAGAATAAATCATACTCTGAAATGACATGAGAGACCCTTCATGGGCCCTGTTTGGTCCCTTGATGACCATGAGACCAATACTACGCACACCCATGGGGTGTTCCCTATTTTTGAATGTAATGGTATGATTTTTTAAATAGCTAGTTAGAGGGATTATGTAATTAATGTATTATAGTTGTGTTGAGTATGGTATAATGGTGAAATAGAAAGAGGTTAAATTATCTAAACCAGTTTCACATGACATTGAATAAATTATCATAGAACAAGGGTGTTTCCTCACGGATTTCGGGGATGACCTCATTGATTTGAGATTCAAACGTTCTGATCGGTTTCTAGTGGTTTTGTTCGTAGAACCAGAAACATCCAATGATTCCACATCCGTTCGGACCTACTTCCCAAAGGTAGGCGCTCATTAGCTTGTGGACTGATGAGGCTTAGGAATTTGCATTAGTCGAGAGGATGGGAGGTCGGACTCATCACACCTTTTTGAGGGGAATTATTTTCTACTCCGGGACTCTCTTTATAGATTTAAGTTATGTTCGTGAATCCTTTTTACATTACCAAGTATAAAATGTGCTTTCCTTTAGTTTTAACAATCAATGATTAAATATGCAAGAAATTTAGAAAATCTTTTATATGTATTCGAGGTTCTTCTTCAATAGAGAATCATCTAAATCTGTTTAGAGATTCTTGGCCAATGGTATCCTTCAAAACATTTATATAAAAGTCTCTTGGTCATTATGATGACCAGGCTGGTTTTAAATCCACTCAGTGGGGCACTTGAAGTTTATCGTCATTCAGAAGGACAGGGATTATTTCAAAGTTGGGATCGAACCCAAAAAATGGGCTACCTACGTATCCTTTGTTTTGGAAAAGGAATCAGAACCCACGTAGTTCGAGTAAATGGAGTATGATGTTTATGATTGATGGCTCAAAGAAGAATGTCGTAATTACTTTTACACTCTATGCTCATGTGAGTCATGCTCGGTGTGAGAATCAAGAGGTATTGGTAAAAATTATACAATTGTGCCATGAAAGATGCAATCATAAGAATTTGTTTGGGGCTTATGTATGTATGACTGCCCAGATAGATGAAGGTTTAGGATTTACTTTTAGGGAGAAAATCTAGGAACATGGTCCATAAAGGTATATATGCTTTATGGAGATTTGAATACTCTAATCTTGGGGATTGCTCCTAAGGAGGATTCCCAAGTTAGGAGGGGACTTATGATTGGGTTTTACTCTTGAAAAGGAAACCCAAATCAAAGGGAAATTAGGACTAGTTAAGAGAAATTTAAGGGGGCTTGGAGTTTACTCCTGAAAAAGGAAACCCAAGATTATGACTGGGAATTACTCATAAAAAGGAGGCCCAGGTTAGGGGACTTAGGGCTTACTCCTGAAAAGGAAGCCCAAGATTATGACTGAGTCTTATTCCTGAAAAGGAGACCCAGGTTAGGGATTAAGGTTTGGGGATTACTCCTGAGGAGGATGCCCAAATTTGGGAACTTTAAGAATTTGGGGCTTACTCCTAAAGAAGGATTCCCATATTTGAGGTTGGGGCTTACTCCTAAGAAGAATGCCCATATTAAAGGATTTATAACTGGGGATTATTCCTAAAAAAGGAGACCCAGGTTAAGGATTCACTCATCTTAAAGGATGAGGTTGAATGAATGAAATCTCCATATTTAGTGACATAAGGATATTTAAATCACTAAGTTTTGAGAGATATTCCAGAGAAGTCGAATCAAGAAATTATGCCATAAATGGCTTTGAAGAGTGTCTTGAAGACTGAATCATGAAAAGGAAAGGTGTAATGGCTTAAGAGGGGTAAAAAGGGAAATATAGGCACCCAAAAAGGTAAGGGGCGCGCAAGTCTTGAAAGGTGCGCAAGTATTACGGCGGCGCGCAAGTATTGGTCGCGCAAGTATACTTGTGCAACATGAGGGGTACTTACGCGATTCTCAAACATCATGAGAATATTTGAGCGACTCTTTTAAATAACTTTAGAATCCTCTTGAGGTTATTTCAGAAAAGGGACGCGCAAGTTATATTGAAGGAAATAAGTCGGCGCGCAAGTGTTGATAAGTTTCAACACGTAGGCCTTCCTTCTTCTCTTTAGATCTTCCGTTATAGGTAAGAAATTACCTAAGAAGTGTTCCGGAAGCTTTGAGAAGAGACTTGGGCGTCGGGAGCTTCAATCTGAGTTTCTGAAAAAAATAATATCCCCGCAAATGGGGGGCCCACAGGGTCTATTTATAGGCAAAAGAAAACCCCGGGCGGTTACCGGGCGGTTACCACTTAGGTCGCGCAAGTCACTTGCGCGACCAAGGGTGCCGCGCAAGTGTACTTGCACGACAGTGAGATAACTTGCGCGGTGCAGCTGTTGTTGATCCTTTTTTCATGCCTTTGTCGATTTTTGATGTTTTCTTCAAAGGATGAATCACTTTGAGCTCAGATATTCACCTTTTTCGATCATTAGATTCTGTGATGAATGGAGCGTCAACAAAAGTCCCCCCTCAGAGTTGGATCCGTAAAAAAATGAGGATTTGACTCTGAGGAAATTGAATACATTCAAAGGAAAAGGGGGCGCGCAAGTATTCAGGGCACAGAGGGCAGCACGCAAGTGTGCTGGAACTTGACTTTTATTCAGTGTTCCTTTGTCTTTTGTGGGAATTTTAAAGTCATTCATGCCGGACATAAAGGGGATAATGTTTAAGGTCGAAATATCTTTGACCAAAATCGATTAAAATGGATTCAATTCCTTGAAAATTTATCTAAAAACATATTACCATACTCAAGTATGAGAGAAAATATGTAAACTATGGCTTAAGAATATTTGAATCTGAGGAATGATATGAAAAAGACCTAAAAGGCATTTAGAAGAAGTAGTTTCCAAGAATGAAGTTACTATTATTTAACAAAACCCATTAGGGGGTTGAAATATGCAGGGCCACCTAAGGGCATTGGCTGCATGGTCAAATAAATAGCATCTTTCGGCTGACAAGTCTGTTATGTGGACTGTTTATGCAAGGCCACCTATGGGCACGTGCTGCATAGTCAGGAAAAAGAACTCCCAGAAATTTACTTTCCTAGTGCTAAAAGCCTGTGAAAGTTTATAGAGTTTCAAATTTTCTAAAATATAGAGTTTGTTGTATGGAAAGAGGTATTGGAATATGGAGAAGATATTTCCGAACAAGAATATCGAAGAACTGGATGAATATCACTCCTACGAAGGTCTGACCCAAACGTAGGGAAGAAGAATAAACCATAGACTTGATTACTTTCAGATCATGAAAAAGGATATGGGACAAATATGTTAAGGATGGCTATTTTTTTGCGGATCCCTACATACTGTCATTTAAGACAAATAAGGACAAAAGAGGCATTCTTCCCAAGAATGAAGTTACCATTATTTAACAAACCCGTTAGGGGGTTGAAATATGCAGGGCCACCTAAGGGCATTGGATGCATGGTCAAATAAATAGCATCTTTCGGCTGACAAGCCTATTATGTGGACTATTTATGCAAGGCCACCTATGGGCACGTGCTGCATAGTCAGGCAAAAGATTTCTCAGAAGTTTGACATTTTTGTGACTAGAAGTCATGAAAAGGGTTATGAAGATCTGAAAATATTTTAAGGTTAGGATTATAACACATAAAGATGGGTATTGTCCAATGTATGTAGAGATACATAGGTCAATGATAACCATAATCATGTTGTGGCTGGGTCCTGAATTGAAATTTTGGACTTCACTACGTATCTCATAAGAATGAGAATCAAGCCATACATAGTTCTTGAAATGAATTTTAACGTCGTGCAGGACGAAAGTATGAGAAATCTTAGTTTAGGGTCATAGAATTCGGACCATAATAATGAATACAAAGTGTGTGTTTTCATGAGGACTTTTCAGCTAAGGGACTGAAAGTGAAATTTGGGGTTAGGCCCAAAAGACTTGGGGATAGATTCGAGGGATACATGAACGTTCCTACGTATGCCATAAGGATGGGAATCAAATCCACATAGTTCTAGAACTACCCTTTGTACAAATTTGGTTCGTACATGTGAAGGGTGAAAGGGGACTTTAGTGCAATGATGGTTTAACCTAAGATAAAATGTTTAGGCATTACCATGTATGCATGTAGTCTTTTGGAATGAAACATGATCAAAGAATATTGTAGTTTATTGTCGTACCGGACAAAAGTGTTGTATAGTTTAACGTCATATAACAAGGACTAAAGTGAATCAATGTAAATATATTGATTCCAGGGGCGGTTTCACAAATCATATGAGATGGTGGTGAACCGATGTGAAGAGATTGTTTTTGGGCTTGAACACTGGGAGGTTGCCTACATACCCAGCCTGGAGGGCAAGGATCAAAGTCCGTGTAGTTCAATTAAAGAATGAATTAATGATCAAGTTGTTCTTGGGGACAATGATATAATAAAAAATGTTGTTGGGACTTACATATGGTTAGTGTCCCAAAGGGAGTATTATGGTTGATGTTCGCTCTAAGCTCACGTGAGTCATACTCGGTGTGAGAAACAAGAGGTAACAATAACCTTAATGATGCACAGTTTAATGTCATGTGGGACATATAAAGGGACTATGCAGTTTAAAGTCTTGCAGTTAGGACTATTGGTGCTGCACAGTTTTAGTGTCATGTAGCAGGGACAAAATATAGTTTAATGTCATGTAGGACATATCAAGGACTTTCTGTAAAGTTTAGCGTCATGTAGTTAGGACGATGGGGAAAATATAGTTTAACGTCATATTGGACGAAAGGGGGATTGTGCAGTTTATTGTCATTCAGTAAGGACAAAAGAGTGTACCATTTTAACGTCATGTCACACGAAAGTGTGAATAGTTTAAGGTCATATGCATGGACCGTGAATGGTGCAGTTTAATGTCATACTGGACCTTTGAGATTATATAGTTTAACGTCTTTCTGGACGTAAGGGACTTTTATACAGTATATCGTCATGTAGTTAGGACATCACAGTTTAATGTCTTGCTGGACATAAGGGATTTAAAAATAGTTTATGGTCATATACATGGACCAGGAATGATGCAGATTAAGGTCATGATGGACGGTTTAGGGAACTTTTTCATATTTTAATGTCGTGTGGGACGAAGTTGCAGTTTAAATTCAGACTGGACAATTGCTGTATAGTTTAACGTCATTTAGCAAGGACGAACTGGTGATGTACAGTTTAAAGTCATGTAGCTAGGACTAAGGTGATCCAATATGAGGATATCAGTTCTGGGGACTTTTTACAGTTTATCGTCATGCTGGATGATGAAAGTGCCACACAGTTTAATGTCATGTTGCTAGGACACAATATAGTTTAATGTCATCTCGGACAAATAAGGAACTTTTGTACAGTTTAATGTCATGTAGATAGGACATAATACAGTTTAGTGTCATGTAGGACAATATCATGAACCAATGTGATTGTTTTGGATCTGGGAACAATATTTTGTTTTTATACAAAATACTTCTTCAGAAATCTGGCATTAGTTGGAGTCGTGATGTGTTCTCCATCCATTGAGATTAGAGAATACGCTCCATTGGAGTAGACCTTATGTATTGAATAAGGTCCTTCCCATTTTGGTTCAATCTTGGGAGGCTTCTTTCCTAGTATCATTGGTGCTCTGAGAACCAATACCAATTCTCCCTGAATGAATGAACGAAGACGAATTTTTTTGTTAAAATCTTGTGCTATTCGATTCTGATAGATTTCCAAGTGGTGCAAAGTGCACAATCTTTTCTCATCTAACTGTTCCAATTCATTCAACCGCTTTTGGGATTTCTCATATGTAGATAACTGATCACAAATGGCTATTCTGAGTGAGGGAAATTGAACTTCAATTGGAAAGACTGCTTCTGTTCCATATACCAATGAATATGGAGTTGACCGCGTTGCATTGAGAGTGGTAGTCCGATAATCCCATAAAGCATGAAATAGTTTATCAGGACATGACCTCTTATCTTTATCCACCATCTTTTGCAGTATATTTGAAAGAGTCTTGTTGAAGGCTTCTATCTGGCCATTAGCCGCTGCATGATATCGAGATGAATGGTTGGACTTAATGTTGTATTCTTGATACAATTTCTTTACCTCAGAAGAACAGAAGTTGGTGTCGTTGTCCGTCAATATGGTGTGAGGGACACCAAATATAGTAATGATGTTACACTTGATGAAGCTAACAATGCATTTAGAACTGACTTCTTTGAGAGGTACTGCCTCTGCCCATTTGGAAAAGAAATATGTAGCAGTAAGAATGTACTTAAACTGCTTGGCCGTAGCTGAAGGGTAAGGTCCCACCACATCCATTCCCCATGTGGAAAATGGCCATGAGTATTTAGCTGTATGAAGCAACTCTGGAGGTTTATGAATGAAGTTGGCATATACTTGGAATGAATGACACTTATTTGTAAAATTAACACAATCTTGTATCATTGAAGGCCAAAAGTATCCAAGCCTTCGAATTTGATCAGACAGTCTATGTCCAGACTGGTGGGCACCACAGACTCCTGCATGCACTTCTTTTATGACAGCCATTGTCTCTTCACCATCAATACATCTGAAGAGAACTCCATCAAAACCACGTTTGTATAGAATTTTCTCGAGGTGGTTTGGGATATCATAAAGAGTAAAATTGACCACACGTCGCCGAATTTGTTCTTTCTCGGCTCTATCAGGTGGAAGTGTTCCATTTTGAAGGTATTCTCTGATAGGTGACATCCATCCTGTAGTATGACCATAAAGTTCAGGAATGGGACTAATTTCATTAATTTCCTCGGTTCTGACTTGAACATAAGGTGAAATTGCACGACGGTGGGAAATACAGATGGTTGTCTCATCCTGATTTGGATCTGCTAAAGCTGTAGCTATATTATCCAGTGCATCAGCTTGAGCATTTTGTGATCTTGGGACATAAGAAAATGTCGGTTCTGAAGGGAATTCCGAAATTAACTCACTGCCATAATCATACAAAGGGATTAATTCTTCTTTTCTGATGGCATAATCCCCATTGACTTGTTTGATTACCAGGTCTGAATCACCTTTCACCTTTAAGTGATTCACTTGTGCTTGAAGCACTAATTCCAAGCCTGTAATGAGAGCTTGGTATTCAACTTCATTATTGGTACCACCTTCCCACAACAAAAAGGAATAAGGTAACACTACCTTATCTGGAGAAATGAGCACAATTCCTAAACCAACATTGTTGAATTTAGGATTTTCCATTTTCTTCCCTGTTGGACTTCTAGAAGCACCATCAAAATACATTTCCCATGTTTGAGGACTCTCTTGAATAGAGAAAAATTCCTCATCAGGGAGTTCGATATCTGAATACGTGTCTTCCACTGAAGGATGTTCAGCCAAGAAATCAGCCAGAGCTTGGCCCTTAATTGCCTTTTGAGACACATGCTGAATGTCTAACTGTTGTAGAATAACCGCCCACCTTGCCAGACGTCCTGTAAGCATTAGACGACTAAGGATGAATTTTAGCGGATTATTACGAGATACCAATTGGACCTCATGATGTTGCAGGTAGTGTCTCAGTTTTTGAACTGCAAAGATTAATGCTAGACAGCACTTTTCAATACTTGAATACCGGGTTTCTGCTTCAAGCATAGTTCTACTGAGATAGTAGAGACTATTTTCATTCCAGCATCATTCTTTTGAGCGAGAAAGGCACCCAATGATCGCTCTAAAGCTGTCACATAGAGGATAAGCGGTCTACCCTCAACAGGTGGCATGAGTACTGGTGGACTCAAGAGGTATTTCTTGAGAACATCAAATTCTTCTTGACATTCTTCATTCCACTGGTAAGTGACTCCTTTCTTCAATAATTTGGTAAAGGGTAAACTTTTGCCTGCCAAATTAGCGATGAAACGCCGAATATAGGCTAAGTGTCCTTGAAGTCCTCTTAATTCTTTCAAATTATGAGGAGGTGACATACCAAGGATTGATTTGGTCTTCTCAGAATCGACTTCAATACCACGATGGCGTACAACAAAGCCGAGGAATTTTCCTGAGGTTACCCCAAAAGCACATTTTAAGGGGTTCATCTTCAAATTATGTTGTCGAAGCTTGTGGAATATGACTTCCAAATCAGCCAAGTGATTAGAACGTTGTTTGGATTTAACCACCAAATCATCTACATAGCATTCAACAAACTTCCCTAAAAGAGGTTTGAATATACGATGCATGGCGCGTTGATATGTTGCACCTGCATTCTTTAAACCAAAGGGCATCACCCGGTAACAAAACACACCTTGAGGAGCTCTGAAGGTTGTATATTCCTCATCTTCTGGGGCCATTCGGATCTGATTATATCAGGAATATCCATCCATGAAAGAAATTACTTCATATCTAGCCGTCGCATCAATTAAGAGTTCTGTAATCGGAACTGGGAAATCATCTTTAGGACAATACCGATTAAGATCTCTGAAATCGATGCAAACCCTATTTTGTCCGTTCTTCTTCTTTACAGGGACAATATTAGCCAACCACTTGGGATATTGAACTTCTCTGACGAAGTTGGCTTTGATCAGCTTATCCACTTCAGCTTCAATTTTGGAAGCATAGGTTGGGTGTGTTCTTCTCGTGGCTTGTTTAAAACCTCGATGTTCTTTTGGAAAACCCAAATAATGAGTAGCAACATCAGGATCAAGCCCAGGAATTTCTGTATAATTCCAAGCAAAAATATCTTTATTTTTCTTTAGAAAAGAAATATACATCTCTTGCTCTTCAAGGGTCATGGCCGCACTAATTAAAGTGGGGTGTGGATCTTTCTCTATACCCAGATTTACTTCTCTGAGTTCATCCACAGTGGTAGAGATACCCTCTTCAAATGCTGGAGGAGCACCTCTAAGATCTTCCTCTTCCTCTTCATCCTGTGTTATTTCTTCCATTTCTACTTGCAAAGTAGATGAAAAAACGAAATTCTCATGATCATAAGAGATGTCAAAATTTTCACATTTTGAAGAAGAAGCTTCCATTTCCGACCCTATTGATGATAAAGGGTCTTCTTTGGTAAATAAAGAGGAGATGATGGATTGAGAATCGACATCATTATTCACCTCTTGTGTTGCTATAACTTCTTCTAGCCTGATTAGCGAAGTATAGACTTGTTGGACTTCATCACCACTTATGCTTTCATCACTGCTTGGTAGGTTACCAATTTCTCCCCGGTTGTCTGGCTCGATCGTCGTAATTGACATTGTGGATCTTTCCATAAGAGTATTTTGATTTGGGCCTATTTTGTCAATTTGACTGATAGGTAACACATAATCTGTACTCACATGTGAAAATGGATTTATTGGAATTTTCTCCAAACCATATGGAGAATTAACTTTGGTAATTTCCTTCATTGTAGATTTTTCTATTCCTTTCATGTGATAAAATTCCGCCTCAATGTATTGAGACTCACATGTCTTGAACGGAGCCTTATCACCATACAATGTTCCAACTTGACCATCAAAACAGTATTTGAGACATTGATGGTATGATGAAGGAATAGTTTCATGATGATGTAGCCAGGGTCTTCCAAGCAAGATATTGAAAGCTGAGTCTTGATCAACAATCATGAAATCCGAATTGGATACAAGATCTCCAAACTGAGTTCTGAGTGTAACTTCTCACAGTGGTTCTTGTTAATTTTTATCATATCCTTGTAACATCATGGTAGAATGAGATAAATCAAATTCTTTGAGGCCCAATCGACGAAGTGTACGAATGAGCATGAGGTTGACTCCTGAACCATTGTCAATGAAATCTCTTCGAACATCTACACCATTGACTTTTCCCGATAAGTACAAAGGTTTTATGTGCCCATGCACAACATCATCTTCATCTTTATCAGTAAAAGATAACACTGCATGGAATTCTGCAGGATTATTCTCTATGTGATAGATTTTAGCTGCAGCAATTTCAGCTTCAAACTCCTGAGGACTTGACAAAGCTTCGATGAGTGGTTCCCGAAGATCTTTTGAAAGATTCAAAGAATCCAAAATTGATAACTTGGCTGGTACTTGGGCCAAGTGTTTCAATATATCATACTTTTGATCTTGAAGTCTGTGTTTCCCGATAGGATTATGCGGTTTAGCAGGTACCTTGGAAGCAGATGCTTTGGAAGCTGATGCATCTTGTATTGAAGTTGGAAACATCCTTGGTTTTGGAAGATTATACTGATTAGATCCATTTACTTGCTGAGATAAAGAAGATGGAAACTTTAATCGGTCTTCCAAAATAACTGTGCCAAAACTGAGTTGGCCATTGGCAGAAGAACTTGCTTGTTCTTTTTGAGCTCACTGAAGGGCTCTACCACGAGTTTCTGCTGCATATACAGTGCTAGCAGGGGTAAAATTAGAGTAGTGGCTTCGGAAAGATCCATGTATTCCCCTGTATCCTGAACCTCTAGAACTTCCTCGGATTCCCTTATTTGATACAGGTAATTCAGGCTCATCAAGACTGGAATATGGATCTGTTAATTGAATAATATTAACATAACCAAAGATTAACTCTTCGTCTGATAAAGACTCTGCCTGGTTAGCCTGTTTAGGCTGTGCCGTTTGGTGGGACGGTGCCCGTGGCTCTGAAGTAGATGGCATGAAATCTGCCAGAGTCAAAGACAATTTAGGCTTTGATACATACTCATCTTCTCCTGATTCCTCTTTCTTCTTTGAATTGCACTGCCCTTTTGAGGATTTGTCTTTTGATGGAGGCTTTACTGCAGCTTTTGTAAGAGACACAATTGGATTCTTTAATTGTGTTCGCAAAATGGAATGGGTCCGATTGATTGTCTTTCTGACCATCCAATCATTATATTTTTTCGTAGTTTTGCTTTTGACTTCCTGCCACTCGCCTCCTTCCTCTGGATATGTAGCGGTAATACACGCTACATGAGATGAAGAACCCTTCAATTTGACTTGTCCCAAGTCGACCATCTTTTGCAGGAGGTCTTTAAAGACAAAACACTCCTGGATGGGATGCCCCAACATTTGATGAAAGGGACAATAATTGGGATGGTCTTCATCTCCTTCCTTGTTTGGCCTCTTGGGCACTGGTAATTGAACCAAATTATTTTCCAGAGCTGAAATGAAGTAACCAGGAACTTGCTCACTTCGGAAAGAGTATGTTTTACTCTTAAAATCCTCAAATTGTTTTCTTCTTTGATCTCTTTGATCATTTGGACGAAACATCCTTTTTTGTTGGTGTTCAGGAGGTGGAGCCCTTCGAGAAGATGAATGTTTTGAAGTAGAAATAGGTACAGGTGCTTGTTTAAGCATAACTGTAGCAGTTTCCACTTTACCCATTCTCCTTTCTGGAGCTGATGGAATTATACGAGATTTAACCTTAGCATGTATAAGGGAATCTTCAATCTGTTGAGCGATTGAAGTAAGGTCTCGAAACCCTCCTGTGTATTTCACAGGGATCAATGGTGTGCGTAATTCGTCACGCAAATTTTCCACCCAGATTGGCAACAATTCCTCCTGAGGGAGTGCTAAACTCAGGGAATACGTTAATCCCTTCCAACGAGCAATGAAATCAGAGACTCTTTCATTCTCCCTTTGTTTGCAGTTTGTAAGATCGAAAACTGTCGTTTTTGACAAAGTTGAGCTAAACTGAAGAAGGAATTTTTTATGAAGATCCTCCCATCCGATGACTGACCGGGATTGAAAGGTTGTATACCAGACAAAAGCTGGTCCTTGCAAGGTTCGCACGAAGCATCTAAGTTTCACTGCTTCTTGCTGCTCTGGAGTTCCCATCATAGGATCACAACAAGACACATAATGCGTCAAATGTTGTTCAGGGTCTCCTGATCCATTGAAAGTAGGGAAAACAGGGTTTCCAAAACTGTATGGAGGAGAAATTGAATCTACCCATTCAGGGTAAACTTTCTTTTCAGGTTGAACTTGCGCCCGTTTCCCTTCCATAGTTTCTAACCGAGCTGTTAATGACTCAATAGTAGTTATTAACTTTTGAGAAACATCAGGTTGAACTTGGTTTTGGGTAGATGCAATGAATAGAGCTTGGACAGACGTGGTGGTTGGTGATGCAACTGATTGTAGTGCTGCCAACCGTTGTTGCGTTTGACCCGTAGGATTAGACTTCTGAGGGTGTACTGATAAAGGAGGATATTCTTGATCCATCTCAGTAGTTACAACAAATTCCTTTGGCTATCGGACTTCAACATTCTTAAGAAGAAGACTACTCTGAAGTAGTTCTGCATTCAACCTTCTTAATTCTTTCATTTCTTCCTCCTATTGTGCAAATCTTTGCTCTAATGAGAGCGATTGACCTCCTTCAGAGGAAGGGTGAGAAGTAACCTGATTCTTTCCTTTCCCCTTATTGGATCCTTTTCGGAGAGGGGGAAGTGGGTTACTTGAAGGAATACCATGATTTTGGGTAATCCTTTGATTACGTGTGAGCACACCTTCTTCATTTAGGTCTGTGTGCGCATCTTCTTGAGCAGGAACCTCTTCGTCTGATCCTTCTGATTGAGCCTCATCTGGTGAATCAGCAGCAACGAAATTGATGAAATTAATGGATGCATATTGCATGGAATCCTTTCTATCAGCATTTCTGTGATATTGTCTTCTTCCATGTCCATGATGAGACATGGAATTCCGTTGACTTGATCCCTCGGGAAATTCTTGGAGAACCGTCACTTGGAGAGAATCTCCTGATAGCTTGGCTCTTCGTTCCTCTTGAGGCTTATTCCCTAATCGAGAGAATACAAACTTTCTCTGAGGGAGGGATTGAGGATTTGAAAAAGTCCCCAGTCCGGTGGACTGGGGATGTTCCTGCTGCTTCCTCTCAACTCCCCGAATCCCATTTGTTGACTCTGAGGGTTGGGTTAGAGAAGTCCCCAGTCTGACAAGCTGGGGTGTCTCTTGACATGCTATGTCTGAGATCTTCTTAAAATCTCTCTTGATCTTGCGAATCTTAGTTCGGAATTTTGCTGGATTCATTAACCTGTATCCACTTTTATCACCTGGTTCAACAGACCGTTGGATGATTTCTGAAACTTCTGTCATTTGATGACGTGTTTGCTCTAGACGAGAGGCTTGTGCAATATTCTCACCTGCTTGATGTAGGATCAATTAAACAACTTGTTCTCTATATACTTGATTTTGAGAGGAACTAGTTGAAGCCTGTTCTTGAGTAAGCTTTTGGTTATGAACAAAGCCCATTGACTGTGGCTAGCCATGGGCAATAACATTGCATGAGACCATTTTCGGCGGGCTTTGCTGACTGGAAAGCACTGTGAAATGTAGTGCTCCGTGAACACCCCATCCTCTGATATGAACATCAGATGGAGCATTGGCAATTAACTGACGCAATTTTCTTAGTGCCCCAAGGCATGAACGTTGAAGGGTTCTTTGTTGCTTTTCAGCCTTCGGATACCGAGAGACTGATAGAGATTCCAAATCAATATGGCGTTGTATCCCTTCTATTATCTTAATATGATTTTCATAATCACCTTAAGATAATACATTCTTCTTCAATTGACAAAGAGTCTTCCATATGTTGAGACGAATATCATGGATTCCATCATTCGTCAAAATCTTTGGAATGTCGTACTGGGAGTCAGCCAAAGGCCAAAACATGACTGGTACTTCACCTTTTGCCAGTTTTTTCCTCATGTTCAGCATTTCCTCTTTATCATTAAATGAATATTCTTCTACCTGTTTGGACCAGAGTTGGTGTTTCCTTGTTGCTTCATAGGATTCAACAAGATTGGTACAGGGATCACTATTCATGCTGGAAGATGAATGACCCAGGGATGGTTCGGAGAATAACCTGAACCCCAGGCTATCTTCTGATGGAGAAATAGTTTCACCTGCCGATAGTAAAGCATCAAACATGACTGGTTTTACGTTTGCAAGTGCCTCGAGATAGGAGGGATTTCTCGTCACTACATTTCCTTCTGAAGAATTTTCGAGACAACGTGAATCACTACTGCGGAGAGGATTTTCGCAGCGAAGTTCATCACCATGAGGAGGACCGTCATGATGGGTTACAACAAAAGATGAAATCTCTTTCTCCTTGGTCTTCTGACCACACAGAGGGTTCCTGTGGCTCTCATCTGAAGAAGAAACTTCAAGATTGACCGAACTTTCATGAAGCAAGCCTTCATGAGGAAGTGTCTGTTGAAGACCTTCAAAATTAATGTTCCTGTTATTGAGAACTGAGGGAGTAGAATCTTGAATTCTGATAGATAAATGTCTGAGGGCTTCAAGAACTCCAGCATCGAGAAAGGCCTTGTTGCATATTGTCCTTTGATCTACTGACTGTGCTGGGCGGATCTTTTTCTTAGATTCCTTCTTACTCACTTTAAAAACCACTTGTTGACGAAAGTGGTTACTCTGAGCAGGTGTATGTGCCTGATCAGGAAAGATGGTCAGGTTAGGCTGACGATCTCCACTCAAATCAGGTGTATGTGCCTGACTTGGTTGTCCGTATGATATGGGGGAGTATGCCCTATAACCCTTTTGGACTGGAAAAGATGTGTGTGTCTATTCCGGAGTGAATCGTTGATGTGTCACTACACTGCTAGGGATAGATTTATGTGTCTGTCCCTGAGATGATGCTGAAGCTGTTATGATATCCTGGAAAGCATCCAGAATATGAGCAGGAATTTTCTTCTGCTCTTTCACCATTGACAAAATATGTTTGGTGACTTCAGCCGCCGGAACGGGGATATATGTCCATTCCGGGCTTGGAGTTGGTGTATGTGCCTGCTCCTGTCCTCCTTTTCCTGTCAGTGAATCTTGACAATACTCAAGTGTGGAGGCAGAGAATTGAGTCTGCCTCCTGTTTGTCGTCGGGGCTTTCCGACAGACTTCTCCGTGCGCTACCAAGTGAGACTGTTGGTAGGCTTGATTAGTATTAGCAGGTGTATGTGCCTGCTGATTACACTTCGCCAAACGCGGTTGACGAGATCCATCATATGTAGTCAGACAAGCCTGCTGACTAACTGGTGATGTATAAGCAGGTGTATGTTCCTACCTATAGTACTCCGCCGGGATTTCTTGGCGGGATTGGAGTGATGCTGCCAGACGAGTCTGCTGGACAGCGGAATTAAAACAGACAGGTGATTGTGCCTACTCATTGTTTGCCACCAAGTTAGGTTGGTGGACTTCTTCGGTGATGGCAGGGATGACAACCTGCCCATTGTTCACCAGATTCCGTCTCTAGCGGTTCATCTTGCCTGCTCGGGTTCGAGGAACCTGAGCTGAACGCCTGGAGTCGGTACCCTCATCATATTGAGGACGCACTACCGCACGAGTCTGGCGGCGATTGTTGATGGGAGTCCTTGAGAAGGACTCCTGTCTTTTTGAATTAAGGTCCCTCGGGACCTGCTCATTCACTTCCTCAGAGTAAGGGAGTGAATAGAAATTGCGTTCCGGGGATAACGACCCGAAACGGTTGGAGATGGTAGTCATCACCGCCTGCTTCTTGATAGCTTGCTGCTGTTGTCCGGACGACCAGGTAGAGTTGTTAACTTGGAGGGCTTGATGAGCGGCCTCCAGAGTTGGGATAGTACCGTTGCGAAGGTACTCCTTAACCAGTGCATTAGAAACCCAGCGTTGAAGACGCTGAGTTGGTGATGTCATCCTCAGAGCGGATGACGTTCTAGCAGGAGTAGTAGCATTGGTTTTCACCGCAGCAGTATTCACAGGGGTGAATTTAAGGAAAGCCATTTTGCAGAAGATCTTGAGAAAAGAGTGTATGTT
This sequence comes from Viscum album, assembly GCA_963277665.1. Classification (NCBI taxonomy): domain Eukaryota; kingdom Viridiplantae; phylum Streptophyta; class Magnoliopsida; order Santalales; family Viscaceae; genus Viscum; species Viscum album. The sequence goes on from OY728165.1 coordinate 1,832,709,373, forward strand.
CCATATAACAGACATAATCAAGATGAATCCGGCCACTTCATCTTTTGGATGATCACATGTCAATGATTGCTTTGTTGGCCTAAGGTCCTAACAAATAAGAAGAATATCACTTTAACTTGGTTAAAGATTCATGTCGGGTTCACCATTTTTGTTTCCTCATGGATTTCAGGGATGACCTCGTTGATTTGAGATTCAAACGTTCCGATCGGTTTCTAGCGGGTTTGTTCGTAGAACCGGAAACATCCAATGATTCCACATCCGTTTGGACCTACTTTCCAAAGGTAGGCGCTCATTAGCTTGTGGACTAATGAGGCTTAGGAATTTGCATTGGTCGAGAGGATGGTAGGTCGGACTCATCACACCTTTTTGAGGGGAATTATTGTCTAATCCGGGACTCTCTTTATAGATTTAAGTTATGTTCGTGAATCCTTATTACATTACCAAGTATAAAATGTGATTTCCTTTAGTTTTAACAATCAATGATTAAATATTCAAAAAATTTAGAGAATCTTTTATATGTATTCGAGGTTCTTCATCAATAGAGAATCATCTATATCTGTTCAGAGATTCTTGGTCAATGGTATCCTTCAAAACATTTATATAAAAGTCTCTTGTTCATTATGATGACCAGGCTGGTTTTAAAGCCACTCAGTGGGGCACTTGAAGTTTATCGTCATTCAGAAGGACATGTATAATTTCAAAGTTGGGATCAAACCCAAAAAATGGGCTACCTATGTATCATTTGTTTTGGAAAAGGAATCAGAACCCACGTAGTTCGAGTAAATGGAGTATGATGTTTATGATTGATGGCTCAAAGAAGAATGTCATAATTACTTTTACACTCTAAGCTCACATGAGTCATGCTCGGTGTGAGAAACAAGAGGTATTGGTAAAAATTAGACAATTGTGGCATGAATGATGCAATCATAAGAATTTGTTTGGGGCTTATGTATGTATGAATGCCCAGATAGATGAAGGTTTAGGATTTGCTTTTAGGGAGAAAATCCAGGAACAGGGTCCATAAAGGTATATGTGCTTTATGGAGATTTGAATACTCTAATCTTGGGGCTTGCTCCTAAGGAGGATGCCCAAGTTAGGAGGGGACTTATGATTGGGTTTTACTCTTGAAAAGGAAACCCAAATAAAAGGGAAATTAGGACTGGTTAAGAGAAATTTAAGGGGGCTTGGGGTTTACTCCTGAAAAAGGAAACCCAAGATTATGACTGGGACTTACTCCTAAAAAGGAGGCCCAGGATAGGGGACTTAGGGCTTACTTCTGAAAAGGAAGCCCAAGATTATGACTGAGTCTTATTCTTGAAAAGGAGACCCAGGTTTGGGATTAAGGTTTGGGGCTTACTCCTGAGGAGGATGCCCAAATTTGGGAACTTTAAGAATTTGGGGCTTACTCCTAAAGAAGGATGCCCATATTTGAGGTTGGGGATTACTCCTAAGAAGAATGCCCATATTAAAGGATTTATAACTAGGGATTATTCCTAAAAAAGGAGACCCATGTTAAGGATTCTCTCATCTTAAAGGATGAGGTTGAATGAATGAACTCTCCATATTTAATGACATAAGGATATTTAAATCACTAGGTTTTGAGAGATATTCCACAGAATTCCTTTCAGATAAGGAAGTCGAATCAAGAAATCATGCCATAGATGGCTTTGAAGAGTGTCTTGAAGACTGAATCTAGAAAAGGAAAGGTGTAATGGCTTAAGAGGGGTAAAAAGGGCAAGATAGGCACCCAAAAAGGTAAGGGGCGCACAAGTCTTGAAAGGCGCACAAGTATTGTGGCAGCTCACAAATATTGGTCGCGCAAGTATACTTGTGCGACATGAGGGGTACTTGCGCGATTCTCAAACATCATGAGAATATTTGAGCGACTCTTTTAAATCACTTTAGAATCCTCTTGAGGTTCTTCCAGAAAAGGGACGCGCAAGTTATATTGAAGGAAATAAGTCGGTGCACAAGTGTTGATAATTTTTAACACTTAGGCCTTCCTTCTTCTCTTTAAGTCTTCCGTTCTAGGTAAGAAATTACCTTAGAAGTGTTCTGGAAGCTTTGAGAAGAGACTTGGGCGTCAGGAGCTTCAATCCGAGTTTCTGAAAAAAAGAAGATCCCTGCAAATGGGGGGCCCACATGGTCTATTTATAGGCAAAAGAAGACCACATGTGGTTACCGGGTGGTTACCACTTAGGTCGCGCAATTCACTTGCGCGACCAAGGGTTCCACGCAAGTGTACTTGCGCGACAGTGAGATAACTTGCGCGGTGCAGCTGCTGTTGATCCTTTGTTCATGCTTTTGTCGATTTTTGATGTTTTCTTCAAAGGATGAATCACTTTGAGCTCAGATATTCACCTTTTCTGAACTTTAGATTCTGTGATGAAAGGAGGGTCAACAATGGGGTTGTTTGGTTTAATGTTTGATAAATGGTATTATTGATATGATTGGGGAATAATGGGTAATTTGTTTAAGGGGTTTGAACATGTTTCTAGGTTATTACAATGATCTCATCATGATGTATTTTATAAATGAATTGGTAAGTGAGTTATGTATTATAATTGGTTAAAGATGTGAATATAGATAGACTATATGAGTTATGCTGAATGGAACGAGGGTCACTCATACAATATTTAACATGTGTAATGGGCTAAATTAGTTGAGCCTTTTTAAATGTGAAATGATGAAATGGATAGATATGTGAGACATGATGGCTCCCACCATCTGTAAGGTTATTGACATGATGATATTTCTTCATGATTAGGATGGATAGACATGATGGTTAGCAGCCTTGACATGATATTATGGATATCATTTTCATAATATTTCCTAGGGTTTTGGCATAATGATCCAAACACCAATTCTTGTTAATGTGATAAGTTAAATGAGTTGATGCCCCATTGTGGTTGAAGTTGAAATGGTTAATTTTATTTTCCCCTTATTTCCATGAATGGAATGTAAAACCCCAAGTATATGTTGGTTTGGATACACAGTGTGGACCGATGTGGGTTAGTGTAAGGAGATTCATGGTAAACCTAAGTATTTAAGTGAACAACTAAATAAATATATATTTTTTGAAAATAGTTTACGTCTACTACCTTATTTTATTTTTTATACGTACTCTTTGATACACATTTTATTTTTATGGATATTATTATAGACATGGTTAGTGATGACTTAATCATTTATACTAACACCCTTCTTAGGCTTCCATTGGTTACTCATGTAGACTTTAGGGGTGTAGGTCAGGACTATGGACAAGGACATAAGATAGATAGTTGATTTGGGACTTAGGACTATGCATGGGTGAGGGGAATAGACATGATCTTAGGAACCATTTTTTGGATTACATTGTGACATTGGTTTTGGGTGTTTATAGGCACTTTACACTAGTGACTTTCCATATTCTATTGTTTGGTTGTGGGAATGTACCAAGTTTGGGGATTTTAACATGTGATATTTCATGACTCATTATTATAAAGCATGGTGATTTTCTATATTTTATCCATTTTCCATTATTTTTATATATTTTGGTTTACTCTAGTATGAGGTTATAGTATCCCCACATGTTCCCTTGGATCCTTGCTTCTAGTTACAAACCTATAGCATATGAAGAGGTGCACCTGAGGTCATGTGGAGAACTGGATTAGGCACGAGATTTGTGTCACCTGGGACCGGATGTTACATTCACCCCCTTGGACATATTGTCACCCAAAAACCCAAATATACCTAAAGTGATAAATATCACTTATTCCATGCCTAGGATCCTCAATTACATCCTTTCACTTTTATAGGGTACTATCTTTCCCAATCTCTTTACCTGATTCTATATAAATATGCAGACATACACACTCCTGCATAAACAAGAATATGATTTTATATTCTAGGGACCACCTTCCTCGACCATAGAGTTACAATGATTCCCTGATTTTTATAACTTTTATTTTATTTATTTTATTTTATTTTTCTTTGAGTTTCATTCCCAAACCATTTTAAGTTCCTGAATTTTTAATAAATTTTTCCAATAGCATGATTAGTACTAACAATGTAGACACCACGTGAAGTGGGTATACAATGTGAATGAACCATTTTTTGTGGTTTTTGCATAGTTTCTCAAATCAATAAGTAGAATTATATGGGATCTTGGTGTTTTTAGTGAAGGGTAAACGGTTCGCACATGGTTTTAGTAAACCATGCAAAAATCATGCGATACACCTAAAATCAATTTTTTTTGAAATTTATGAAAATTAATTACATCCTTTTTCCATTAATTTTTTTCCTTTACACTCATTATCCTCATTATTTCATGCATGAACTAAGGAATCCCCCATAAAATCCCATCCTCCCATCCTCCTTTGATTTGTGGCTGATTTATTTTTGGATTTTATGTTGCTTTCAATCCTGGAAATGTTTTTTTCTCTCCTAATTATTCTTATCTCTCTCACTATTGTTTTTATTCCCTCCGTATCACTATGTGTTCCTTATAAAAATACCAAGAGGGATTTTTTTTCAAAAATAATGTGTATCTTGACCTTAAAGTGTGAACTGGGTCATACAAGCCTTTATCTAATCATTGTTGGAGGATTTGCATCATCCTCACTATCCCTAGGTAGATATTTCAGTGATTTTGTGTTTCCCTAGTTTTCCAAATATGTTTGGGTGTATTAAATTGATTTATTTAAAATTATAATTATTATTTTGGATTAAATATAATTTATTTAATCATGTTTACGAATTTTTTTAAGTGGTTGAAGTTGATTTAAAATATTTTTTTTTTGATTTTGACATTCTTTCTATGTTCACTCAATGACTAAATTATATTTTTGGATAATAAAATACTTTTTGTGTTTTTCAAATAGGAACTTGGTGTTTAAAAATTACATTATTTTATTTAATTAATTTTATTATTTTTAATCCTAGGCTTGAAAAATGTTACCAAGTTTATTTTCTCTCTTCTTGTATTTTTTATTTATGTCTGATATTGCAAACATACTTTTTCATTTTTAGTTCTTATGCATATATGTGAGGATATATTTATATATATGGACATGTTTACATACTCACATGATAATTTGTGAATATCTTCATTTAGAGGTATATATATATATATAATTATATTTTTCAAATGTTTAAAAGGTGGTTTTGAAATGAAAGATTGACGTTTTATTCTAGATTTTAAATATATTTTTAGAGATATTTTCTCAAATTGTTTTATTTTCATTTAAAAATATCTTGATATTATTACACATTTCTAAAATAGCCTTATAAAGAATGTTTTTTTAAGTGAGTTTTGAAAATGGGTTTTTTAAAGGAGGCATTATTCCAATTTGGTATCCTTGATTGTAGTATGTTATTATTTTTAAAATGAATGATTACTATTTAGTATTTTATATGGTTGGAACATGGGAGGTTTTAGGTGGGTGGGTAACTAGAAAGGTGTTTATTTATCATAGTGTGTATACTAGGTAGGGGTCATTTCCATTGATATTATGAGATAGCTTGAGATTGGTTTATTTTTTTTAAGGTTCATATAGGTTGGTTAGTGTTATGTGAGTAATTCAGTAACCTTTTCAAAGAATAGTTTAGAGTTTTTTACCATGTGCCAGTGATTATCTTTTTGATGTTTAAAGTTTCTTAATTCCCATTCTTACATTTATTGATGTTGTTTTGGTTACTGCATTTTTTTTCTTTATTACTTACTTCTTCTATACTTCAGTCTCTTAATTGGGTTTTTTTTATTTACCACTTATTTCATTATTACCATTCATTATTTTGGGTTCCCTTATTTTATTCATATTAATGTATGAAAAAGGGGGAATTTCAAATAATTTTTTACATGGGATGGTTTTTGTAAATTGATTTCCAAATTTTTGTTTTTAACAAAAGAGGCTTAGGAAAAAGAAATGAATTTTAAATGATTATTTTTATTTCAATAAAAATGAATGGTTTAAAATCAGTTTCTATATGCTTCATTAAAATAGTTGTGGGTTTTATGGTTTTTTTTGAGAAAATACCATTGTTGGTTTTCCTAAAAGGATAAAAACATATTTTCTAAATGTATTTAAAACTAGTATATTAGTGTTTCATTTTAGAAAGGAAATGAATATAATCTATAGTGATTACCCACTACTATATCAAGATGACTCTCTACTCACACTAGTCAATTTTTTTAGACTGAGTGTATTTACAACTTATGCATTTGATTCTTGTAATTGGATCGATGTTTAGATAGAGTGTGACATCGGGTCACATATGATAATTGATCAGCTACATCGGTGATTACTTTTTGTGTTTTAGTTGTTCCATCCAAATAGGTCTTTACTTCATTCAATTATGGTTATTAATGGTGCATTATATATATTGAGGTTATAGAAGAACAAGAAGTTATTTCTATGGTAGGAATTATAGGGTTAGTTGAGGGTTCATTTTTTATCCTTGATATATGATGCCTGTTTATGTTATTTAAGTTTATATTATTTTGATGTTTATTTATTTATTTTTTTGGAAGTATGACTTATGGATGTGTCATGATATATTTTAATAGAAATTTGTTTCTTCTTATACTCATATTTAAGTAAGAAATCATCCCTATATATTTCTTTTGATTCCTATAATGAATATCATCATCCCAAGGGGATCGGGGATTCTCATTGGGTAAGTGGAATGATGGGTCGGGTGCTGGTTTAGGTTGCAACCCTGGTTAAGTTGTTATAAATGGTATGAGAGACTAGGTTTCTTAAGGGGACCTAGGTTTCAAAGTACCTCTGTTATTTGGTTGTTTTTGGTATATAGAAATATTACTTTCAAGAATCTAGTCGTAGGAGTTTGAATATTTTAATGAGATCATACTCACATTTAACCTCAAGTCTCCATGGGAAGTTTGGTTTTTATTCTTTGTGGTTTTGATATGTTTTGTTTTATGTTAATGGTATTTGGAATTGTACTAATGTTGTATGGATTTATTTATTGATTATGTTTTTTTAGGATGAAGCAATTGTTGACATTGTGTTAAATGGTGAGCTAGAATGGCTTGGTAATCCATATGGATCCAATCTACATTGTTCTCTTTTAATCTCAGTGATAGTTTTTTGATTATAAAATGGTCCACCAAGACATGTGGAAGATTCATGGATGGTCACTACACCTATTTTCCAGGGACTAATGTTTTGTAATTTTGATCAATTAATATTTGGTTAATATTTGATGAAAGTATTTTTATAATTTTAAAATTATTTCTGAGTGAATCTTAACAATTTTAAAATGAAAATGTGAATTTTGAAATGGTTTTCAAGGGGGTTTTGAAAATAATGTTTTTTTATAAATGGTGAAATATGGTTTTTAATTTAATAAATGGGTTTTTTTATTGATGAGTGTCTCACAGAGGTACTTTGTTTTCGTTTTTATATTAGAAATTTTTCTTTAAGATAAAGAAAGATTGTTTTAAAACTTTTAGGGATATTTCTTTAATAAATAAAAATTTAAATAAGAGTTTGTGGATTTAGAAAAAAATAAATAGAAGTGGTTTGGAGTTTGAAAAGTTTTTCTAATGGGTCTTTAGTTGTAAAAACTTTTAGTTTTTAGTTTTTGAGATGGTTAAAAATGGGGAATTTTGATTTATTGAATGTTGTGTGTAACACCCAAGACTTTTATGTTATATAAATCATCAAAGGAATCTTTTTCTACACACAACAGTTGCTTGGCTTACTTTACACTGAATCGCGACCTTCCTCGATAGCTTGCGTCGTACGCAATACCGAGTTTTACTAAACAACGATATGCTATTAAAATATTATTAAAACTAGCCGTTACGAATAGTAATAACCACTTTTTGAAATTTTATAAATTTTATTTTTCAAAATGGACTTCATTTTTGGATTCAGAATATCGAAATTAGCCTAGGGTGAAATTTTGGTATTTTTCTAAAAACATTCAATTTTTGATGAATAGTGAAACCACTAAGTGGTAGTTAAAGAAACTGAATTTTTCATAAAACATAATTTTACCACTTCTCTGAGTGGAATTTCAAAAATCCGAGAGACACGGTAAATATCAAGGAATAAAATGTGGTTCAATGAGATGAAAATAATTTTTGGTGAATAGTAACTTTTTACTTTTTTTACCATGGTTCAAAGTAAATAGGGTAATTAAGGGTAAAGATGATATTATTATTACCATAAAACATGTCCTAATTCTATTGGAAAAGTTTAATTAGACCAAAAACAAACTTAGGAATAAAATAAGACCATTTAGGACCACTTGGATTAGATTAGGACATTTATTATTAATTTATTTTAAGAAGGGTTAAAATACTTAAAATCAAAGTTTAATAAGTAAATAATTTTTAATATGGGGTTATAGATAAGATAAATTCTATTATAAGAATTCATTATAAAGATAACAAGATTTCATACATAATGGTATTTTATTTTTAATTTTTATACATTAAAAAATTTAATTTATTTATGACACAACGATGATGCAGTAATTATCTTATTAATAAAATATTGACATAATTGATGTTATAAATACCCAAATAAATATAATTTGAGACTTTTTATGAATTACACTAATTTTATATGTTAATATGACATGTTAGTATTGATTTAATTAACATGGTTAGAACTAACAATTCTGTTATGATTTTCACAAAAATAAATTACTAAATAGTGTCAAAATTGAAATAAAATTGTTTTTAAAACAAATATTATATTAGTAATTGTTATTTTATTCCTAAAAATCTAAGGTTCGGACAAATGAATTAGATAAGGTTATATATATTAATAATAAACATCTTGGGGTTCTTTTGGCTGCTTATTGTATGTTTATTAACCTTATAGTATAAGAACACAAGAAGACACGGTAAAAGAAAAATTATTTAACTTAATGTTAAATCTAAATGATAAGGTTAAAATAGGAACCTAAGATTGTCTAAATTCTATTGTATGAGAGGATTTAGACCCATCCCCACCTTAGTTTCTAAATATATCAATTTGGAGCTATTTAAAACCGAACTTGACTTTATAATAAAATAATATTTTTAGTTATTCCAATGGTGCCCCTCTCCTCCCTTATAAAAGGGAACCTCCTCCCTCTCTTCCTCACACCAGTTTGAGCCTTCAGGCTCGGACAACCCCTGCCACATTCTCCTCTCCACTTCCCTAGAGACATCCTATAGGTCCTGGTCTTCTTCAATGACCAATTTTAGTGCCCTAAAAGAAGGTCTCAAAGAAGCACTTCAAAGAAGAGGTAATGTCTGTTACCGATTCTTTCATCTTTATTTCTTCTTCCACTTCTTCTTCTTTAGTTGTTTCATTATTAAGTAATAACATCAGTATCACTCATATAATGATATGTTATTATAAGAATGAAAGAACCCTATTTCACCATCTATCCATCATACGAAAAAAGAAATCACCGCGCGTGCGTACGTACGGAATACTGTCTCCACGTCGTGGTGTAATCTATTTTCCACCACCACCTTACTTGTATGGGTATAACGGTCTAAATAATGACAATATATGACTATTATAAAGCGATACTGATTCTGAAATAGTATACATACACTCTAATAAAATTCCACGATCATAGGAACGATATCATCACTCGTGCTTACGTACGGAATACCGTCTCCATGATGTGATGCGACTCATTCTACATGATCTTCATTTCATAAATAAATTAATTGAATGAATGAATATGATATATATTACACTAATACCATTATGGAAATAAGGTATCTATAACCTAAAGATAAGAATAAGAAGTTATTCGACAAATCACGCATAAGAACAAAAATTTATAAACACCCGAATAACAAGTAGCAATGAAATATTACTACTAAGAAGCTAAGAAAATGACCATATATGATATCATAAAAATAATTATGATTCTTTAATAAGTCAATAACATTGTTTAAATCATTATACAGGAGGTTCGAACATGTACAAATCATATTGGACCTAAGGTAAGGGAAATATCACAATCTCATTTTTATTCGAGATTGTTTGTACTTTGGTATTTACTGGGGTGTACTTTATCATCCACATCCATGTTTCCTCAATATGTTATATTAATATACTTATACAATAGTTAATATCCAATTTTACCCTTCGGTGTGTTTTTAGGAAAAGATATGAAAGGAATCTTTTGTCGTTTTTTTGTACGAGGAACTTTTTTGACTTTTCCGACAAAAGTACGAGAAGAATGTTTTTTTAACTTATACGGCATGAATGGATTTTTAAAACATTATTTCCATGAATCTTACTTTACAAGTTTTCAAGTTTATTTTTAATCAACTTCTTTTAGTTAAAAAATTATGACATGTTAAGAAAGGAAAAATGTTTTCGAAGTAGAAAGGATATTTTCCTCAAGAATGGAGTTTAAGTGTTTTATCAAAATTATTTTCCATCTAAGATAATAAAGGGTTCTGTTTCTATACCTATTATTACATGGATTTGATTATGTTGTGATGGAAATATTTTTATGAATTCCTTTATCTTATATGAATTGTTTTATGATGTCATGTTGTTTAAGAATCCCATTTTTACTACATGGGTTATGCAATGATGTATGATTTATGATTTTGTGGCACACATAATAATGGTATCATTATGAGATGGGTGGGACCTATATCTCCCTCCAATGCATTGGGTAAAGATTTTATCTCATGAGATAGACATGGCTAGAACGGTAGGTTATACCGGTTTAGTGAAACAGGACTGAAACGGGGAGTGAACTCTGTTCAGAAATGGACTTTGTCCACTAAGATAGTCTTGGCAATGAGTCTTGACTAATAATAAATGATTCTCTATGATTATGTGTGTATTCCACAAAGTTTCATGTTTTAAGTCATGATTATTGGGATTACTTTTCACTACTATGATTTATCCCATGTTATGAAATTATGATCTCTTTTGCAGGTTAAGATTTCCAAAAGTTATGTACTTATGTATATGATGTGATTGATATTTATTTTTTTTACCCTTACTGAGCATTTGAGCTCACCCTTTTGTATGTTTTATTTCCCCAGGTCAGGAAGAAGGTTATTAAGTATAATATTCCAAAAAGGTACTCTAGATATGATGAAATAAATGGGAGGCAAAGTAGATGCTTTATGAACCAGTTGTTTATTCTTTTCAGTTTCTAAAGACACTATACCTATACGGTCCTTTAATGGTTTTGTTATATGTTGTAATAAGTATTCTTAAATTTCGAAGTAATAACAATGTATGTAAAGTATGGGTCGTTATAGTTGGTATCAGAGGGAGGTTATAGTCATCCTTTGGAAACTAGGATGTGAAATCCTTAGTAAGAACCCTAAGGATAAGTCTAAGCATAGAACACAATCTTAGTATTTTATAAATGGCCATGAATAACCTAGGATAAGATCTTAAGTGTGAAATTTTATTATTGATTATGTGTTTTTCCTATTATAATTAGTGTTTCTCACACTATTCTTCTTGGTTTTAGTCAATGGCTGGAACCCGAAGGAACCGTGTTAATGAGGAATGCGACGGGCAATGCAATGATTGTCCCCCGGAGCAACCAAACGTTATGTGAGCTGGAATACAAAATCGTGTATCCATTCTTACACAACTTTCTCAAGCTATGAATCATGAAAGACTTCCAAACGAGCAAAGGAAGGAGCAACATTCTGTTGAATCCTTCATGAGGCAACGTCCACCTTCATTCAGCGGGTCTACTGACCCATTAGTTGCTGAACAATGGATTAGTACTACTGAAAAGATATTTTCAGTTCTTCAATGTTATGAGAATGATAAAGTCATCTTAGCAGTGTATCGTTTGGAAGGTGATGCTGATCAATGGTGGAATCTTATTAAGAATACGAGGAAAAGGGTTGAAATTGAGTCCATGGAATGGGATGAGTTCAAGAACTTATTTTTCAATAAGTACCTCCCTCATATTCTCCGAACAAAGATGGAGAAAGAGTTTCAGGAACTGAAGAAAAAGGATGATGAATCTGTTGGTACTTATGATGCAAATTTTACAAGACATGCAAGGTACGCTTCTGGTATTATTATCCAACCTGAGAGTAAGATCGATCGATTCTTTAGTGGCTTAAAACCAAGTCTCCGAAGGGCCTTAGCCATAAGGGACTTCAATAGCTACGAGGAAATAGTTCGATGTACTCTCAAAGTTGAGATGGAGATTGGAGTAACCCATCAGTCATATGGGTTTGATAAGAATAGGAAAATGGAATTCAAAGGAAAATCTAAAGAGCACACTGAAAAGAAGATGAGATTTCCCTTATGCTCAAAGTGTGGAAAGAAACATGGAGGGAGTTGTCTTAAAGTAACAAGTTAATGTTTCAAATGTGGAATGGAAGGTTATCGGGCATTTGAATACCAAAATGATGGGAAGAAGATGTCCAGTGATGTAAACAAAGGAAGGGATACACAGAATGAATCTACTACACTTCAATGTTTCAAGTGCAAGGAGATGGGGAATTATATCAATCAATGCCCAAATCCAAGGGTTGATTATGATGGTCGACGTCAACAAACTCTTAAGGCTAAAGACAAAGGAAAGTCACATGCAATTTCTATCAGCGATGTGGAGTACGATAACGATGTGGTGAAAGGTACACTTACCATCTACTCTAAAGTAGAAAATGTTTTATTTGATTCTGGATCCACCCACTCCTTTATTTCTGAAGAATTTTCTAAGGATATCATAGTATTACCTCAACAGTTAGATGTTGAGTTAGCTGTGACAACCCCTAATGGCACAACAGTTGAATCAAAAGTTTATAATTCTTCTCCGATTGAAGTTTGTGGGAAAGTCCTTCCTGCAAATCTTGTGATCCTTCCTATAGTGGAATTTGATGTGATTCTTGGCATGGATTAGCTTTCTCTACATGGAGCTCATATCAATTTCCAAAGAAGGGAAGTCACATTTCATATTCCATATCAATCTATGATCGTCTATCGATGCAAGGATGAACATAACCTTCCAGTGGAAATTCCTTCCATCTTATGGGTCTTGATTCCACTAAATTAAGGTTATTTATCTCAAATGGTTGGTGAGAAACTCACAATTAAGAATATTACCATTGTATGGGAGTTTTATGATGTCTTTCTGGATGAATTACCGGGTCTTCCACCGAATCGTGAAGTTGAGTTTTCAATAGAACTCGTACCGGGTGCTTTGCCTATTTCAAAGACACCTTATAGAATGGCCCCAATTGAGTTGCAGGAATTGAAGAAGCAACTCCAAGAGAATCTTGATAAGGGGTTCATACGCCCTAGTGTGTCACCTTGGGGAGCACCTATTCTGTTTGTTAAGAAGAAAGATGGATCAATGAGATGCTGCATTGATTATCGATACCTTAACAAGATCACTATCAAGAACAAATATCCTCTCTCGCGCATTTATGACCTATTTGACCAACTACGCGGAGCTCAATACTTTTCCAAGATTGATCTTCGTTCAGGGTATCATCAATTAAGGGTCAAAAGGGAGGATATACCAAAGACGGCTTTCCGTACAAGGTATGGACACTATGAATTTATAGTGATGCCATTTGGTCTTACTAATGCCCCTGCTATCTTCATGGATATGATGAATATAGTCTTTAGATACTATCTTGATCAGTTTTTTGTAGTCTTTATAGACGATATTCTTGTATATTCAAAGATCAAGGAATAACATGAAGATCACTTGAGAATTATATTGAAGACCCTGAGAAAGGAGAAGATTTATGCCAAATTTACCAAGTGTGAATTTTGGCTTCAAAAAGTTGCATTTTTGCGTCAAATTATCTCAAAGGAGGGGATATCTGTGGATCCAGCAAAAACAGAGGTTATCAAAAGATGGTCGAGACCAACAACAGTAACTGAGATCCGAAGTTTTCTTGGTTTGGCTGTATATTATCGACGTTTTGTGAAATATTTTTCACGATTATCTAATCCACTCACCAAGTTGACTCGGAAAGGATTTAAGTTTGTTTGGACGGAGGAATGTGAAGTGAATTTCAAGGAGTTGAAAAGAAGGTTATCCAGTGCACCTGTGCTCACACTGCCTTGTAGTGGAGAAAGGTTTGTGATCTATAGTGATGCATCCAAGAAGGGATTGGGGTGTGTTCTTATGAAAAATGATATGGTGATTGCTTATGCCTCACGACAGTTGAAAATCCACGAGCAAAATTACCCAACACACGATTTGGAGTTAGCTGCGGTAATCTTTGCATTAAATATTTGGAGGAATTATCGTTATGGAGAAAGCTGTGACATTTATACTGATCATAAAAGTTTAAAGTTAATTTTTTACACAAAAGGAGCTGAATATGCGCCAAAGAAGATGGTTGGATCTGATTTAGGATTACAACTGCTCAATCCATTACCACCCGGGGAAAGAAAACAAGGTGGCAGATGCATTAAGTCGACAAGACCATGCCAGTTTATCCATGATGAGGATCACAAAAGATCCAATATTTATGGATTTACAAAGGATGGATCTTGGAATTATAATGGAAGGAGAAAAATATTATCTTTCTCAAATGAATGTTCAACCATCTATACATGTGAAGATTAAAGAGGAATAGAAAGAAGATGTCTAGTTACACAAGAAGGTGAGAAATGTTCCTGAATTCAACCTTGATTGTGATGGGATAATAAAGTTCAGGAATCGGGTTTGTGTTCCTTTCATCCCTGAATTAAAGAAGGAGCTGCTGGATGAGGCTCATAGTTCTTCATTCTCTATTCATCCTGGAAGCACGAAGATGTATAGGGACCTGAAAGAGTACTTCTGGTGGGATGGCATGAAAAGAGATGTTGCTGAATATGTCTCTCGATGCTTGGTTTGTCAACAAGTTAAAGCTGAGAGACAGAAGTCTAAGGGGATGTTACAACCATTACCCATACCCGAATGGAAATAGGAAAAAATCACTATGGACTTTGTCATAGGACTTCCTAAAACATCTAAAGGCAATAATGCTATCTGGGTCATAGTTGATCGTCTTACAAAATATGCACACTTCATTGCTATTAGAGAGGATTTCTCTCTAGATCAGCTTGCCAGGATATATGTAAAGGAAGTGGTAAGATTTCATGGAGTACCAATTTCTATTATAATTGATCGGGATCCGAGGTTTACCTCAAAGTTCTGGTGAAGTCTTCAGCATACTCTGGATACAAAGTTATGTTTCAGCACTTCTTATCATCCTCAGACAGACGGTCAGTCTGAGAGAACAATTCAAAATCTAGAAGATATGTTGAGAGCTTGATCTATGGATTTCAAAGGTGGTTGGGATCAACACCTACCTTTGGTGGAATTTTCTTATAATAATATCTTTCACTCTAGTATTCAGATGGCTCCTTATGAAGCTCTCTATGGAAATAAATGCAGGACGGCAACATGCTACGATGAAGTTGGGGAAAGAAAGCTATTAGGACCTGATCTCGTTGATGAAATGGAAGAAAATTTCAGATATATTCAACAATACATAAGAGCATTTCAGAGTCGATAGAAAAGTTATGCCGACAACCTAATAAAAGACCTATAGTTTGAAGTGGGTGATAAAGTGTTCTTACGAATATCTCCCTGGAAGAGAGTCATGAGATTTGGAAAGAAGGGGAAGTTGAGCCCTAGATATATCGGTCCTTTCGAAATATTGGATCATGTTGGGAAGGTAGCTTACCGATTGGCGCTTCCACCGAATCTCTCTCAAGTTCACGATGTGTTCCATGTATCTCTCCTGAGAAAGTACATACCTGATCCATCACATGTACTCAGCTCAGAAGTTGTACCGTTGGAGCAAGATCTTTCTTATGAAGAACAACCAATAGAGATTCTGGATCGTAGCAAAAAGTCCTACGAAGCAAGACCACTCGATTGGTGAAAGTTTTATGGAGGAACCACCAATTAGAAGAAGCTACATGGGAGCTTGAGGATATGATGAGGGAGAGGTATCCTCATCTGTTTGTTACAAAGTGACAAATTTCGAGGGCGAAATTCATTTTAAGGGGGGTAGAATGTAACACCTGAGACATTTATGTTATATAAATCATCAAAGGAATCTTTTTCTACACACAACACTTGCTTGGATTGCTTTACACGGAATCGCGACCTTCCTCGATAGCTTGCGTCGTACGCAATACCGAGTTTCACTAAACAGTGATATGCTATTAAAATATTATTAAAACTAGCCGTTACGAATAGTAATAACCACTTTTTGAAATTTTATAAATTTTATTTTTCAAAATGGACTTCATTTTTGGATTCAGAATATCGAAATTAGACTAGGGTGAAATTTTGGTATTTTTCTGAAAACGTTCAATTTTTGATGAATTGTGAAACCACTAAGTGGTAGTTAAAACAACTGAATTTTTCATAAAACTTAATTTTACCACTTCTGTGAGTGGAATTTCAAAAATCCGAGAGACACAGTTAATATCAAGGACTAAAATGTGGTTCAATGAGATAAAAATAATTTTTGGTGAATAGTAACTCTTTACTTTTTTTTACCACGGTTAAAAGTAAATAGGGTAATTAAGGGTAAAGATGATATTATTATTACCATAAAACATGTCCTAATTCTTTTGGACAAGTTTAATTCGACCAAAATCAAACTTAGAAATAAAATATGACCATTTAGGCCCACTTGGATTAGATTAGGACATTTATTATTAATTTATTTAAAGAAGGGTTAAAATAGTTAAAATCAATGTTTAATAAGTAAATAATTTTTAATATGGGGTTATACATAAGATAAATTCGATTATAATTATTAATTATAAAGATAAAAAGATTTCCTACATAATGGTATTTTATTTTAAATTTTTAGACATTAAATAATTTAATTTATTTATGACACAACGATGATACAGTAATTATCTTATTAATGAAATATTGACATAATTGATGTTATAAATACCCAAATAAATATAATTTGAGATTTTTTCTGAATTACAATAATTTTATAGGTTAATATGACATGTTAGTATTGATTTAATAAACTTGGTTAGAACTAATAATTCTGTTATGATTTTCACAAAAATCAATTACTAAATAGTGTCAAAATTGACATAAAATAGTTTTTAAAACAAATATTATATTAGTAATTTTTATTTTATTCCTAAAAATCTAAGATTTGGCCAAATGACTTAGATAAGTTATATATATTAGTAATAAACAACTTTGGGTTCTTTTGTCTTCTTATAGTAAGTTTATCAACCTTATATTATAAGAACACAAGAAGACACAGTAAAAGTAAAATTATTTAACTTAATGTTAAATCTAAATGATAAGGTTAAAATAGGAACCTAAACTTGTCTAGATTCTATTGGATGAGATTATTTCGACACATCCCCACCTTAGTTTCTAAATATATCAATTTGGAGCTATTTAAAACCGAACTTGACTTTATAATAAAATAATATTTTTAGTTATTCCAAAGGTGCCCCTCTCCTCCCTTATAAAAGGGAACATCTTCCCTCTCTTCCTCACACCACATTGAGCCTTCAGGATCGGCCAACCCCTGACAATTTATCCTCTCCACTTCCCTAGGGACATCCTAGAGGTCCTGGTCTTCTTCAAAGACCAATTTTAGTTCCCTAAAAGAAGGTCTCAAAGAAGCACTTCAAAGAAGAGGTAATGTCCGTTACCGATTCTTTCATCTTTATTTCTTCTTCCACTTCTTCTTCTTTAGTTGTTTCATTATGAAGTAATAACATCAGTATCACTCATATACTGATATTTTATTATAAGTATGAAACAACACTATTTCACCATCTATCCATCATACGGAAAAAGAAATCACCGTGCGTGCGTACGTACAGAATACCGTCTCCACACCGTGGTGTAATCTATTTTCCACCACCACCTTACTTGGATTGGTATAATGGTCTAAATAATGACTATATATGACTATTATAAAGTGATACTGATTATTAAATAGTATACATACACTCCAATACAATTCCACAATCATAGGAACGATATCATCACTTGTGCGTACGTACGGAATACCGTCTCCACGATGTGATGTGACTCGTTCTACATGATATTCAATTCATAAATAAATGAATTGAATGAATTAATATGATATATATTACACTAATACCATTCTGTAAATAAAGTATCTATAACCTAAAGATAAGAATAAGAAGTTATTCGACAAATCACGCATAAGAACAAAAAGTTATAAACACCCGAATAACAAGTAGCAATGAAATATTACTACTAAAAAGATAAGAAAATGACCATATATGATATCATAAAAATGAGTATTATTCTTTAATAAGTCAATAAAATTATTTAAATCATTATACAGGAGGTTCAGACACGTACAAAGCATATCGGACCTAAGGTAAGGGAAATATCACAATCTCATTTTTATCCGAGACTGTTTGTACTTTGGTATTTACTGGGGTGTATTTTATCATCCACATCCATGTTTCCTCAATATGTGATATTAATATACTTCTATAATAGTTAATATCTAATTTTACCCTTCGGTGAGTTTTTAGTAAAAGATATGAAAGTAATCTTTTGTCGTTTTTCGTACGAGGTACTTTTTTGACTTTTCCGACAAAAGTACGAGAAGAATGTTTTTTTAACTTATATGGCATGAATAGATTTTTAAAACATTATTTCCAAGAAGCTTCCTTTAAAAGTTTCAAGTTTATTTTTAATCAACATATTTTTGTTAAAAATGTATGACATGTTAAGAAAGGAAAAATGTTTTTGAAGTAGAAATGATATTTTCCTCAAGAATGGAGTTCAAGTGTTTTATCAAAATTATTTTCCATCTAAGATAATAAAGGGTTCTTTTTATATCCATATTATTACATGGATTTGATTATGTTGTGATGGAAATATTTGTATTAATTCCTTTATCTTATATGAATTGTTTTATGATGTCATGTTGTTTAAGAATCCCATTTTTACTACATGGGTTATGCAATGATGTATGATTTATGATTTTGTGGCACACATAAGAATGGTATCATTATGAGATGGGTGGGACCTATATCTCCCTCCAATGAATTGGGTAAAGATTTTATATCTCATTAGATAGACATGGCTGGAACGGTAGGTTATACCGGTTCAGTGAAACAGGACTGAAACTGGGATTGAACTCGGTTCAGAAATGGACTTTGTCCACTAAGATAGTCTTGGCAATGAATCTTGACTAATAAGAAATGATTCTCTATGATTATTTCTGTATTCCACAAAGTTTCATTTTCTAAGTCATGATTATTGGGATTACTTTTCACTACTATGATTTATCCCATGTTATGAAATTATGATCTCTTTTCCAGGTTAAGATTTCCAAAAGTTATGTTCTTATGTATATGATGTGATTGATATTTCTCTTGTTTACCCATACTGAGAATTTGAGCTCACCCTTTTGTATGTTTTATTTCACCAGGTCAGGAAGAAGGTTATTAAGTAGAATATGCCAAAAAGGACTCTAGATATGATGAAATAAATGGGAGGCAAAGTAGATGCTTTATGAACCAGTTGTTTATGCTTTCCAGTTTCTAAAGACACTATACCTATACGGTCCTTTCGTGGTTTTGTTATATCTTGTAATAATTATGCTTCAATTTCAAAGTAATAACAATGTATTTAAAGTATGGGTCTTTATATTGTGACTCCCTTTGGGGGTGTTTGTGGAATATTCTGTGGAAGATTTGTTTTAAATTAAGATATGATTTTGAATGGGGGTGATTATTATATGGGATATCATTATATTGAGATTTCGTTCTTTATTTTATTTTCAGTATGATTCCCCAATAACTCATGATCATTGTCATGTTTGGTAGATCATATATTTTTGTGTATAGTCAATTGAGTTTCTATGGTAATCCCTTTCCAACTGAAACTCCTAGGGTTATTTCTGTGTGATTCCTAGTAAATTAAATTTTTTTGGTTCCTTATATCTCATTGGAGTGTATGGGCCTTTTAGAGTCTTGCGTGTGGCCATTGTTGGTAAGGTTTTGTTTAGTTTCCTTGATCACAGGGGAAGACCTTACATGTACTTCATGTAACTAGGACGGATGTGATCCAATTGAGATTATTCATTGAGTGATATCTGTTTGGTTTTACTAGATCATTGTGGTTGTTATTCTAGGTATGAGGACCTATATTACCATTTAATTATTCTTTTATCTAGGGTTTGAACCCATGTTTTTTAAGAGTTATGCTTCTGTTTTATTCCCTCTTCCCTTTTTGGTCCTAGTTAATGGTTCTTGAGATAATGATTCAGGACCCTTGGAGTGTTCTTAAGGATATAACCTCATTTGAGAGTGGTTCAGTGGAACTTTTGAGTTCTATTTTCCTCTTTTACTTTTATTATTGATGATTAGGTTCTTGTATTTGGGATACTCTATGTCATGTATGTTTGGAGAGGTGCTTATAGTTTTTTAGAAATTTTGGATTCTTTTTTTCATCCATTATTTTTTCGTTTTTATATCTGGATGGTGATTGGGTCACCTTTCGTAGTGGTTTTGGGGTGATTCCTATGATTTTTTTGATCTACCATCCCAAGGAATTTCTTAAATGGTGGGGAGGACCAAAATGGATCTCTATTTATTTATTTTTTTCATTAGTGTTTGGTTGTTAGTTGTTCCTTGAGGATTCAGATATTATAGAAACTTTTAGAACACTTTCAAGTGTGTCAAGTTGAACTCTTCTCTAGGAGATCATATCATGGATTTTTCTTATTTCATGTTTGATATTATTTTTGGAGTCTCATAATCTAGTCTAATGGGTTTATGGGGGGATAAAGAATTATGTTGGGGAGGATTTTAACACCCCTATTTTATTACTTTTTTTATTAGATAATATTTTTCACTCGAGTTTCAGGCTTGAAGTTTTTGAATTTTTAAAATTTTATGTAAATTTCCCCAATGCGCATTTTGAACATGATTACTATTAGAAGTGTGATGAATGTGATAAGGGGTTATATAATGTGATAAATCTATCTTTCACAGTTGGCACATGATTTGGGTAAACCATGTGATACACCCATAGTCTTAAATATTTAAAATTTGTGAAAATGCCTTCCCTATTTTTCTCCTAAGTCATGCCACACCCCTCACTCTCTCCCATCTCCCATGAACGACTGAAGGGAGTCCCCCATACATTCTTATTTACCCTTCCTCCTCCAATTTTTGGGTGATTTTTCATGTAATTTCAATTGAAATCTAGTCCATGTACGTTTATTTTCTCTCCTCCTTCCTCTTTCTATCTTTTCCACTCATTTTTCTACCCTCCATATCACTATGTGTGCCCTATCCAAACTCCAATTGGGTTTTCGGTTCTAACATAATGTGTCTCATGTTATTAGGGTGCGTGATGGGTACTCTAAGACTTTCTATCTCCATTGTTATAGAATTTACATCACTTAATCAATCCATAGATAGATGTTTCAGTTATTTGGAATTTACCTAATTTATCGCATATTATTTGGTGGTTAAAATTGATTTATTAAAAATTATAAATACTATATGGGTTTAATTGAATTTATGGACGCATGATTATCTAGGTTTTTAAATGATTATAATTGATTCCAAAAAACAATTTGTGCATTTTTCCCTGATTTCTATCTACACTCAAAGAATAAATTATGTTTTTAAATAATAAAATTTTTTTGGTGGTTTTAAAAGAGGAATTGGGTGTTTAAAATAAATTTAGTTTTTTTTTGTAATTTTATTAGTTGTACTCCTTGGATTGGGGAATTTTAGTAATTTTATTTTCCCTATTCTTGTATTATATGTTTATGTCTGATGTTATGGACATCCTTCATCATTTTTAGTGCTTATTCACATATGTATAGATATATATATATATATATATGTAAGTGTCCCCATATTCACATGATAACATGTGAATATGTTCATTGAGGTTTGTTTATATATATGTAATTACGTATGAGTGAAATTTTGAAAATGGATTTTTTGAAATTGAAATGTTTCGTTTAAATTATTTTTAAATATTTTTTAAAAGAGTTGTTTTTAAATGGTTGTATTTGATTTAAAAAAAGGTTTGGGATTATTATATAATTGTGAAATGTCCTTAAGAATTTTTTTTTGTTTCTCAAGTGATCTTTAAAAATTGTTTTCAAATGGAGGCATAGTTTCAACTTCAATCATTGACTTTGGGTTCTTATTATTTATTTAATGAATGATTATATTTTGTTATTTTATATGGTTATAACATGGGAGTGTGTAGGTAGATGGGTAAACAGATGAGTGATACTCTTCTATAATATATAGACTAGCTAGGGGTCACTTCTATTGAGACTATAAGAGAATCCAGGATTAGTTTATTGAATTATGTTTTTCTAGTCAAGATATTTTTCAATAAGTGAGTAATTTACCTTTGGAAACTATAGGTAATATATCATTCCCATGTGTCATGGATTATGTTTGTGATGTTTCCTGTTGTTTGGTTCCCACACTTACTTTTAGGGACGATGTTGTGGTTATGGTTTGTTGAATTTTTTATCTTTATTGATTACTTATTTTAAATTTTAGTCTCTTGTATTTGTTTTATTTATTTATCATTATTTTCATCATTTCATTTTATAATTCTGGGTTTCCGTCTTAGTGTAATTTTAAAGTAACAAAAAGGGGAAATTCCAAAGGCATGTTTTACGTGGGTTAGTTTACATAAAAGGATTACCAAATATATTTTTTATAATAAAAATATTCTTAGTACAATGAAATTAATTTCCTATTATTATTTCATTTAAAAGAAAAAATAAATTTTTTAGAAAGTTTTCCAAATTTTTCTTTTAAAAAATCAGTTTTAAATATTGGTGCTAAGAAAAGAACGTGGTTGGTTTTCTTAAAATGTTAAAAACATATTTTATAAATTAATTTCAAACTAGTATGTTTTTGGATCATTATGAAAAGGAAAATCATAGAATCTATGGTATTTACCATTTTTTATGTTGAGCTCACACCCTGCTCACATCACTCGATGTTTTTAGACCAAGTAGCTTTGTAGGTTTTGAATTTGATTTTCAAATGGGATTTGAGTTTGGATGGAACATGACCTCAACTCACATGTGATATTTGATTTGGTATTCCATTTTTTACTTTAAGTGTTTTTGTAGTTATAAATAAATTGGCATTTCCTATATTCAGTTATGGTTATTGGTGGTGTACTCTACCTGTAGAAGTTGTAGTTAAATGATGTTTTTTTGTGGAATGAATTGAAGGGTGAGGTGATTTTTTATTTTCATATATTATATCTAGTACTTGTTTAAATTTTTTAAGTTTATAATAAATTGCTTCTTATTTGTTTTTATAATGAACATCTTACTTATAGATGGGTCCTGTTGAATTTATGGTTGAAATTGTTTGTTGAATATACCCTGATTTAAGGGATAAATCATCCTAAATAATTTATTTTGATGCCTATGATGCTTATCTTTGGCTCGGGGGGATCAAGGATTCACCATGGGTCACTGGAGATTAAGTTCGAGTTCTAGTTCAGGTGGAAGACTATGTTGAGCCGTTATAGTTACCATCCTCATGATGCTCTATTCATCCTCATCTAAGACTATCTATGCCTCATCCAAGATCATAATAACATCTAATCTTTGTGCCTCAACATATCACTAAAACTGCACAAAACAGAGTTTATTCATCCTCTTAGGACCTCCTTTATATGTGTTGAGAAAAATCTCGATCATCCCAACCCAATTTTACCATGATCGAGTGGAATCAATGTCAAACCCTATACTAAATTCATCACAATAAGATGAACAACAAAGGGGATAAATAATAGAGAATAACATAGTAATAGAATCTCCTTAAACCACTATAAAATTTCCTAAAAAACACTCCACATAATTAGGGGTCAAGGAGAGGAAGGGGTAACTTGATGAAGTATCCCTCTATGTGTTTTCCCTTGACCTAAAACCCAAAGTAGTTGACATAAAAATAATAAGTATTCCACTATTAAAAAAATACCACTAGAACCTAGTAATTGTGTGTCCGTGAGGTTTACAATGAAATGACTCCATGATAATACCTATCAAGGAATAGTTCTCCTTGGTCATGAAATGACCACCCCCATGAAGAGGTCCCAATAACCCTACATGTCTATATCATAGTGTGACCCCTCTAGGTAACAGTGTGATGAGCCTCATCTAGGAAAGGCCCAATACATCTCGAAACTAGGTTCCCTCTCACATAGTAGCCTTCATGACCCTCCCAATGATGAATTATTCATGTAAAGACACTACAATGAAACTTAATGGTTATGGAATGACAAGTTTCTCCTCCACAAAATCACAAGGAAAAAACATAACAATCCCCAGACCCATGTTTCCAATTCATCACTATAGCATGATGCCTCCCGCCATAGTGAAAAATCAATTCATAAGGGTTTTAACCATAGAGAAAAACCCAAAAAATATTACACCATACCATGAATCCAACTGTTCATGTTGTGACCACCACAAACTCAATGCCCATCACGGCATGACCCTCACCTTTCATAGTGGGATGAGCTACCTCTAGCCAAAATTATCAATGGGGTCACTCTAACCACGGTCTAACTTTCACTCTAGCACTCAAAACATGTATCATGTCTATAACCATATACAAAAAACATATCTTAGAGATGTTACAACACTTATAATTTTGATCTGAGTCCCAATTATCATAATATCTTTTACTTCAGTACCAAAAAATCAAATTTCCTAGGAATTCCACCACTCGAAATGATGTAAAAGTCATTGCACATACTTATATAATAAATCTATCTATGATATTAAGTTACTAGAAAATATGGAGCATGGTATTATTGAATAATATATCTCATATATTTAGGATTCTATGAAATAAACTGACGAGATTGAATGAATACATCACATTTCATTCATCCAACTTGTTGGTTGCATCACATGTCACTCAACTGACCATTACCATTTATTTACTAAATGAAATTTAATCAATTTTCCTAATGTCATACTTGTCATACATGGGTAAAATATCATCTTGGTATAACTCAGTTTGTAACATAATCGATAACACACCCAATCACTCCCTGATTAGCTCAACCACAAGGTTGGTGTAAAAATGATATCAGAGTACTAAGGTTCAAATTATGTTTATCTTTTTAGCCTTTGGTAATTAGGATTCATATGAATCATAGAAAACTATGTATATCAATGATCATATGAAATTCAATATTATATAATTTATCATGTCAATAATTCTTCACTTATTATCTCATGAGCCTACTCTGTATCATATACAAGATTATACTCATACTAATCTTAACATATCATCATAACAAATAATACTTTGTGATTATAGTCAATTATTGGAAAAAAAACATCACACATTGAGGTTTTTTTATCATTCTAATGTTTATGTAAAATTCATATCACAGATGAATGAATGTAAAATAGATATTTCCTTCATTATAATACACTGAACAATTTCATTGGAAATAACAATTCCATCCATTATTTATGTATCTAATACCTAAAAACTTTAAGAGACCCTCATGTTATGAAATTAATTGATTCTTTAATGGAGTTCATAAATTATCCTCTATATCTACATAATGAATCTCTACATCCACCCTCTCAATTATTTCTCAAATTAGATGACACTTTTAGGGATTTTTTTGGTACTTTGGTGAGACTGGAGTTCATCACCCTAAGAAATAGCTCTAATATTTTCAAACAAATTCCTAATTTCTACCATAAATTTGTGGAACTATCTCATGTTCAGTGATGAACTTATTGATCCCAACAAATTTTTTTAGCATCATAAGTAGTGGTGTACTCTATTTATGTTATCAAGTATATAATGGTATATTTTTTAGAACACTTCCATCTGATATCTCCACCTTTTAGGTATAACATGAAACAATATTAAGATATCATGACATAATAATTAGTTTAGAAACTATATTTAGTATAAAACCTTACAATGATATTTTCTTAAACACCAAATACTAAGAACATATCATTTGTTCTTCTCAAGTACATAATTATGTTTTACAACAATCTTGTGACCATCATAAGGATTGTATTGGTATCAATTTGTTATTCTCAAATCATAAGAGACATTGGTATGATTACATAACATCATATACATGATAAATACTATGTAACATGCATAAGGAATAATATCCATGTTTCTCCTTTTCAACTATTTATTTAGATATTTAGTGTGAGAGAAATTCATTCCTTTCAACATGATGGCCATATTTTATGCATATACTTTTAAATTTAATTTCAATATTTTTTTTATTTAATTGGTGTTTTTTCCTAAATATCAATTATTTTATATTATTTTGGGTGATTATCATTTTAAATGAAATTAAGATTAAATAGTAGAAAAATAAAATTTTATTTATAATATCAATGAAGTTTTTTTAAGGAAAAATAATTTTTCTTGGTTGGTTCTAAAAAGGAAACCCTAATAGCTAGTAAGAGGGAACTCATCTCAACCATAATGGTCACCAAGGAAGGGGGTGTACAAGGGTACATGTGTGTATAGAGGAGGTTAAACCTTGGTGTATGTTGGAATTGGGGTGAGAATGTGTGTCAAAGAGAACCATTTGATGAAAATAAGAATTGGGTATGAGGACTAGAACTAGTAAAGATTAGTGGTACTCAAAAACTGAGCGTCAGTAGTGTCCTATGTTATAAATGAGTGACCATAGGTGCTTCAATCTGATGTGGGAAAATCATCCTGGATACTGTACATTATAACTAAAGTGACACCATTTAGAAAGATGCTCACATATTCTTCCATATATTAATCAATTATGCCACTCATGTCTAGGCTATTCCATAATATTCCATTACCACTAACTAGTAGATCTCGATCACACTTTTGAGAAATCTTGTGAAGGCCATATCCACAATGAAAGCTGTTGGAATATCACATGCATGACATATGAAACCAAGAAGTATCTTGGAACACCACTACAAAATTGACCTATATCAGAACAAAAAATACGATTTTCAACAAAAAAATTTGTTAACAATTGGAGTTCTCTTAATAGGGATCGACCTTTATCAGTGCTATAAAAATCCATGATAAAGGGGGACTTTATCACCACTAAAAATAAACCAACGATATCCCCCCTTTATCAGTGTAACGACCTGAAATTTTTAATAAATTTTATTTCCTAATTTTATGTGTTTTTATTTTATTTTTATACTCAACAAAAATGTTTCATTTGATAACATGAGTATAATTAAAATGAGACTGTTGGGTTTTGACTATTATTTGACCATTGGTCAATATGACCGCTGGAAACTAAATGTTTTGATTACTGTCTCTAAATAAAAGCAATCTTGGTTAATTAATATAGAAAGAAGATTCGATGGCCTCACCCAGTAGTCTTGGACCGATCGAAGCCCATCTAACAGAACATGGGAAGGAGGTAGCACCACTGGGCTTTGATCTGGACCAAACCCAAGCTGAACTTCATCGTGTGAAGCTAGAACAGGATCGCCTTCGTGAGAAGTTCAAACTGCTAGAAATTACGACTCGTGCGATGTTGGCCGAGCCTCCCTCGGATTCTCTCACCTTAGCACACCTTACACTTAGGTCCTATGCTGGTGTGATAAGGGGCTATGTAAGGAGACCGTAATTGCCTTGTGTAATCCTTTGTTTTAAATAAAAATTTGGATTTCTTCTTAGGATGAAGTTTATGAATTTTCAAATGTCCAGATAAATATAGTATGCATATTTTTGATGAATTTTAGAGAAATGATATTTTAAAAATGTTTACGTAAACCTTAAATAAATAAAAATGTGTAATGATTTTCAAAAAATAGTCTTCTACAATTATGTTCACTACGAAATTTCGAGTCTAATAAGATCAACTTGATTTTTGATGAATATTAAATTATGAATAGTGATTTTACGCTTAGTATTAGTAATGTGACCAAATGGATTAGTAATATCACTTAAAGAAAGTATTAATATAATCTAGGAACCTTGATTATGTAATGTGATTCAATAAAATGGTTAAATAGCGGTTTCATAAATTATTATTCAAGTATTAGTTTTTTCAGGTGAATAGGGTTTTTTAATTAAAAATTAAATTAAAAATATTTAGAAAAATATTTTTATAAAACGGATTTCATTTTTGAACTCAGAGCACCGATATTATGCTATGGTAATTTTTGGGGTTTTTTCTGAAAAAATGAATTTTCAGTGAATAGTGTTTTTATTTAAAAATTAAATTAAAAATATTTAGAAAATTATATTTCTAAAATAAAGTTCATATTTGTAATCAGAGCGTTGATATTTGGTTAAGGTGAAATTTTGGGATTATTCTGAGAAAGTTGAATTTTCGATGAATAGTGAAAATACAGTTTTTAAGATACGGGTGTCTAATGACATCATTAAATGATGTATTAAGTATGTAATCAATATGGTCGACTTTTGAATAGTAAGATAAGGTATGAGGTGTCCCAAGTGGACAATACCATGGGAAAATACCATGGGCAAGCCCATGGTTTTTCCAAAACCACTAATGAGGTGTCCCTTGGCCATTAATGCCTTGTCCCATCACTTTCCCTATAAATACCAAGTCATCCTCTCATCCATTCAACTCCCCACTCTCCCCCAACGAAGTTCTGTTCTCATTACCTCCCAAGGAGTCCTCCCATGGTGCCCCCAAGCCCTAAAGGTCCCAACCATTTAGTTTTAAGAGTTATGTTTTAAGGTAAGGGATCTGATCTCTCTCTTTCTTTTCAAGAAATCTCTTTTATGTAATTTCTTTTATGCTTCATGTTCTTATGTTGGAGGATGTTCTTTTATACTCCTCTTACTTCCATTTCTATGTTCATATAATGAGATATCCCCTCTTACTCTCATTATTTTGTTTTATGAAGTTTTAAGTGGCGTCGTTAGGCTGTCGAAATTTTTGTAACGGATTCTTTCTCCCTTCTCATTTTTCAAGATCTATTTTCATGTAAAGTATTTAAAGTTCCTTTTTGTTATGTTGGGGTATGA
This sequence comes from Viscum album, assembly GCA_963277665.1. NCBI lineage: Eukaryota > Viridiplantae > Streptophyta > Magnoliopsida > Santalales > Viscaceae > Viscum > Viscum album. The sequence continues at coordinate 1,832,738,355 of OY728165.1, forward strand.
TCTCTATATTTATAATACTGATCCTTTATGATCATATGATGAGAGACCCCATTTTATCTCTTCAATTCAGTATTTTGACGTTTTAAGTGGCGTCGTTAGGCTGCCAAATTTTTAAGTGGTTCTTCACCCTTCTCGTTTTGAAGTTCTACTTTCATGTCAATTCTTTCAAGTTCTTTTTTGTTATATTGGGGTATGATCTCTATATCTATCATACTTGACTCTTATGTTCATATGATTAGATACCCCATTTGATCTCTTCAATTCAGTATTTTGAAGTTTTATGTGGCGCCGTTAGGCTGCCGAATTGTTTAGGGGATTCTTTCACCCTTCTCATTCTTTTCAAAGTTCTACTTTCATGTCATGTATTTCAAGTTACTTTTTAATTATGTTGGGGAATTATCTATATATCTATCATACTGAACTCTTATTTTCACATGATTAGAGACCTTATTTGATCTTTTCAAATCATTTTTGTTGAAGTTTAAGTAACGTCGTTAGGCTGCCGAACTTTCATAAGAGAAATCTAATTTTTGTCTTCCTTCCATGTTTTTCATTTCAAATGGTATGTACTTGAAATTTCATTACCATGATCATTTATCCTTCTTATTCTGTCCATATAATGTTTTATGGGTCATTTAAGAATGTTTTACCCATTTTCCCTCTCTTTTTAATGTCTTCTAAAACCTCGTAACATAGCCGTTATGCTGCAGAATTTCCGTCTCAAATGTCTCTCTCTTTTTCTAAAGTTCTTTTATAGTATTAAGTGAATACTCAAAGCTCTTTCTTCTAAAGGGGTATTCACATATATACCAAAATGTTCTATTTTAAATTCCGGGATTACATACATGAGACCCACCTTCCTTTTCTGTGGGTTTTAAAGTGACGTAAAGGTCATGTCTTTAAAGCAGTTTTTAAAACGATATGATTATGAAATGAAACCCATTTATTTTATGCTATGTGGGTTATTTATGAAATGTTTGATGATGATATATGTGGCTCACATGATAATAAAGGCAAATTTAAAGGTGCACCATGATAGCGCTCCAATTCATTGGGTAATGATGTAACCACTAGAGATTACAATTTTAACGATGCCTTGGTAAATAACCTTGGTAATTTTTAACGACACCTTGGGGATGGACCTTGGTGAAAAGAAACGATTGTAAATATTAAATGTTGCAGCCACATCTTCAAGTTATGAAAAATGTTATTTTTATTATGAAATGCCTCATGATTTCTTTCTCATGCCTTAAAGTTCTTTTCATGTCCTTATTGAAGTATCTCAAGTTCACATGTAAAATGTTCATCTTGTTTCCCTTACTGGGCCTTTTGCTCACCCTTTCTTTTGATGTATGTCCCCAGGTTATGAGATGCAGAAATGAACCTAGGATGAACATAAGGAGAAGCCTTTCAAGTGTTTAAGAAGAATGTTTTATGTTGTTTTCATGTATTATGTTCCTAGTTTCCAGGACACTAAACCTTAAAGATCCTCAGTTTTGTGTAATGTAATGAAAGTTTATGTTATAAAAAGGAAGGATGCTATAGTTGGTATCAAAGGATGGTTTAGTTATTTGTGGAAATTAGGATATGAAAACTCTAGGAAGAACCCTATAGAAAAGTTAAAAAAATAGGAAATCTTCCTGGTATTTTGGTGAGTATTGAGTAAGGGGTTTCCAAGAAAATACATCCCTGTCTGGATACGAGCAGGTAGAGGTGGCTCTAGCACAGATGTACATAGGGGTAAAACCCAAAAACACCGCTTTGAGCTAGACTCGAACGGGAACTAGTACACGACAACGGGCCTTGCTGCACTCTTGGTTACGACACTCCCGGGGGATATGCTTTCGTAAATTCATAAGCTTAGTATGAACCATTGTTAAAGTAATAAAGATAAAATAAAATAAAGATTCACATAAGAATATATGATCATGGATAACCTAGATGGGAACCTAGGGGATCACAAGTTAGGGTATACTTTTCTTCTACTAGTTATCCTTATATGATTTCAGTTCCTTTTCATGATTATTGCCTAATTACTTAAGCCCCTAATTATGCTTTCTCTTCATAGTTAATGGTGGGAAATGGAAGTACATGTCCAAACAACCAATGTGATAGGAAATGCGACGATTGTCGTATTAATATGACAGGGATTATTAGGGGATTAAAATATGATTATTATTTTGGAAGATGTTCACTATTTTGGGGACCCTATATGATCGAGGTAAATAGAATACTATGGTATTTTCATTGAGGAGTAGGGTTGACTTATATTTTGAAGAATCGATGAATTTAAGGTGGAATTATAGTGATTTAGGTTACTTATGGAAATTATTAACCTATCTTGGGGTAAATATGTTTAGGTTAGTTAGTTTTTTTATAAGATGTTAGGAGTGGTTGATGTTGTTTGGAGATGAATGATAAAGTTTACCTTGGAAGACTATGTTATCAAATCCTTCTTGTATTTGGGTTTCAATCTTAGTTTGGTTTATTTTGAGGATTTTTAAGGACAGTTATTTATGGAATGGGATATGATGATCTTTGGGTAGTACCATAGAACATTGAAGATTTAAAAGTAGTTTCCATTCATATGGGATTATTTCTTTTTGAAGAGTTGTTTTACCTTACCCTTTCTGTTTTTGGGATAATGTTTAAAGATAGAAGAAATAGATAGTTAATCTTTTGTGGATTATGAAGATGATTCTTGTGTTTTGATGAGACCAAGTAGTTTTGAATGCTCATAATTTGGAGAAAAGATTAGTTTTGAGTATAAACTTATTAAAGGATGAAACTCTACATGAAGATAGGTATATTTTCTTATGTTTTGTTTTATGTTGTAAATGAATTCCTAAAAATTATGAAAAGGAACGTGAAACAAAAACATTGTTGGTTTACGTTTCCTACTTGGTAATCAAAGACCGTTTACACACATCATAAGTTTGGGATTTTCTTATGGTTAACGTTCTCCTAATCATGTTCTCTATCACTCTCCCCCAGAAATTGACCCTATGTTTTTCTTCCATGTCCATGTTTTCCTCCATGGAATTCTAGTATGGGTTAACTCAGGTGACCTTTGTACTTCCCTTTCTTTCTTTTAATGTAATAGTTTTACTGAATCCTTTTCCGATGTGGGACTTTCAATGAAATTTCAAAACCCAATTTTAAAAATTGCGAGGACGCAATTTCTTAAGGGGGAAGATTGTAACGACCCGAAATTTTGAATAAATCTTATTTCCTAATTTTATGTGTTTTTATTTTTTTTTATACTCAACAAAAATGTTTTATTTGATAACATGAGTATAATTAAAATGAGACTGTTGGGTTTTGACTATTATTTGACCATTGGTCAATATGACTGCTGGAAACTAAATGTTTTGATTACTGTCTCTAAATACAAGCAATCTTGGTTAATTAATATAGAAAGAAGATTCGATGGCCTCGCCCAGTAGTCTTGGACCGATCGAAGCCCATATAACAGAACTTGGGAAGGAGGTAGCACCACTGGGCTTTGCTCTGGACCAAACCCAAGCTGAACTTCATCGTGTGAAGCTGGAACGGGATCTCCTTCGCGAGAAGTTCAAACTGATAGAAATTACGACTCGTGCGATGTTGGCCGAGCCTCCCTCAGATTCTCTCACCTTAGCACACCTTACACATAGGTCCTATGCTGGTGTGATAAGGGGCTATGTAAGGAGACCGTAATTGCCTTGTGTAATCCTTTATTTTAAATAAAAATTTGGATTTCTTCTTATGATGAAGTTTATGAATTTTCAAATGTCCAGATAAATATAGTATGCATATTTTTGATGAATTTTAGAGAAAGGATATTTTAAAAATGATTATGTAAACCTTAAATAGATAAAAATGTGTATTGATTTTCAAAAAATGGTCTTCTACAATTATGTTCACTACGAAATTTCGAGTCTAATAAGATCAACTTGATTTTTGATGAATAGTAAATTATGAATAGTGATTTTACGCTTAGGATTAGTAATGTGACCAAATGGAATAGTAATCTCACTTAAAGAAAGTATTAATATAATCTAGGCACCTTGATTAAGTAATGTGATTCAATAAAATGGTTAAATAACGGTTTCATAAATTATTATTCAAGTATAAGTTTTTTCAGGTGAATAGTGTTTTTAAATTAAAAATTTAATTAAAAATATTTAGAAAATTATTTTTATAAAATGGATTTCATTTTTGAACTCAGAGCACCGATATTATGCTATGGTAATTTTTGGGGTTTTTTCTGAAAAAATGAATTTTCGGTGAATAGTGTTTTTATTTAAAAATTAAATTAAAAATATTTAGAAATTTTTTTTTATAAAATTGAGTTCATATTTTTAATCAGAGTGTTGATATTTGGTTAAGGTGAAATTTTGGGATTATTCTGAAAAAGTTGAATTTTCGATGAATACTGAAAATACAGTTTTTAAGTTACGGGTGTCTAATGACATCATTAAATGATGTATTAAGTATGTAATCAATATGGTCGACTTATGAATAGTAAGATAAGGTATGAGGTGTCCCAATTGGCCAATACCATGGGAAAATACCATGGGCAAGCCCATGGTTTTTCCAAAACCACTAATGAGGTGTCCCTTGGCCATTAATGCCTTGTCCCCTCACTTTCCCTATAAATACCAAGCCATCCTTTCATCCATTCAACTCACCACTCTCCCCCAATGAAGTTCTGGTCTCATTACCTCCCAAGGAGTCCTCCCATGGTGCCCCCAAGCCCTCAAGGTCCCAACCATTGAGTTTCAAGAGTTATGTTTTAAGGTAAGGGGTCTGATCTCTCTCTTTCTTTTCAAGAAATCTCTTTTATGTAATTTCTTTTATGCTTCATGTTCTTATGTTGGAGGATGTTATTTTATACTCCTCTTACTGCCCTTTCTATGTTCATATAATTAGATATCCCCTCTTACTCTCATTATTTCGTTTTATGAATTTTTAAGTGGCGTCGTTAGGCTGTCGAAATTTTTGTAACAGATTCTTTCTCCCTTCTCATTTTTCAAGATCTATTTTCATGTAAAGTATTTCAAGTTCCTTTTTGTTATGTTGGGGTATGATCTCTATATTTATCATACTGATATTTTATGATCATATGATGAGAGACCCCATTTGATCTCTTCAATTCAGTATTTTGACGTTTTAAGTGGCGTCGTTAGGCTGCCGAATTTTTAAGTGGTTCTTCACCCTTCTCGTTTTGAAGTTCTACTTTCATGTCAATTCTTTCAAGTTCTTTTTTGTTATATTGGGGTATGATCTCTATATCTATGATACTGGACTCTTATGTTCATATGATGAGAGACCCCATTTGATCTCTTCAATTCAGTATTTTGAAGTTTTAAGTGGCGCCGTTAGGCTGCCGAATTGTTTAGGGGATTCTTTCACCCTTTTCATTCTTTTCAAAGTTCTACTTTCATGTCAAGTCTTTCAAGTTACTTTTTAATTATGTTGGGGAATTATCTCTATATCTATCATACTGAACTCTTATGTTCACATGATGAGAGACCCTATTTGATCTTTTCAAATCATTTTTGTTGAAGTTTAAGTAACGCCGTTAGGCTGCCGAACTTTCAAAAGAGAAATATAATTTTTGTCTTCCTTCCATGTTTTTCATTTCAAATGGTATGTCCTTGAAATTTCATTACCATGATCATGTATCCTTTTTATTCTATCCATATACTGTTTTATGGTTTATTTATGAATGTTTTACCCATTTTCCCTCTCTTTTTAATGTCTTCTAAAACCTCATAACATAGCCGTTATGCTGCAGAATGTCCGTCTCAAAATGTCTCTATCTTTTTCTAAAGTTCTTTTATAGTATTAAGTGAATACTCAAAGCTCTTTCTTCTAAAGGGGTATTCACATATATACCAAAATGATCTATTTTAAATTCTGGGATTACATACATGAGGCCCACCATCCTTTTCTGTGGGTTTTAAAGTGACGTAAAGGTCATGTCTTTAAAGCAGTTTTTAAAACGATATGATTATGAAATGAAACCCATTTATTTTAGGCTATGTGGGTTATTTATGAAATGTTTGATGATGATATATGTGGCTCACATGATAATAAAGTAAAATTTAAGGGTGTGCCCTGAAAGCGCTCCAATGAATTGGGTAATGATGTAACCACTAGAGATTACAATTTTAACGATGCCTTGGTGAATAACCTTGGTAATTTTTAACGACACCTTGGGGATGGACCTTGGTGAAACGAAACGATTGTCAATATTAAATGTTGCAGCCACATATTCAAGTTATGAAAAATGTTATTGTTATTATGAATTGCCTCATGACTTCTTTCTCATTCCTTAATGTTCTTTTCATGTCCTTATTGAAGTATCTCAAGTTCAAATGTAAAATGTTCATCTTGTTTCCCTTACTGGGCCTTTTGCTCACCCTTTCTTTTGATGTATGTCCCCAGGTTATGAGATGCAGTAATGAACCTAGTATGAACATAAGGAGAAGCCATTAAAGTGTTCAAGATGAATGTTTTATGTTGTTTTCATGTATTATGTTCCTAGTTTCCAAGACACTAAACCTTAAAGATCCTCAGTTTTGTGTAATGTAATGAAAGTTTATGTTATAAAAAGGCGGGATGCTATAATCAGGGATTTTTAGCCTTAAAAAAGGGGTCCTTTATTAGTTCTATTTTATCACTAATAATGGGGTCATTTAGTAATGATTTATTTTAGTTATAATAAATTCCATGCATGTAATGAAAATCTATAGGCCTACAGCAGCCTATATTAAAGAACCAAATCAAAAAACATAAACATGTAGGAATACGAATATACAAAAAACCATATTGAAATATAAATATAACATTGCACTATCATTTAAATTGAAAATTTACATAAAAAATATTTTCATTGATGTGATATTTAAAATTAATAAAAAAATACAACCAATATACAAAATCATAACTTGTATTGAAGGATTTCTCCAATGATCAACCTCCATAAAAAAGTTTGTACCTACAATAAAACCAATTTTTTTAGTAAAATTAATGAAACAAACAATTAAATTATAATTTTAACGTGATATAATCTATATATGATAAATTATATTTTTAATTACTATATATATTACTGATAATATTAGTTATACTATGATTTATATTATTGAAAATTATATTGTAAATTTTATAATAATTTTTAATTGTTAATTATTCTATTCATTAATAATTATATTATTAATTTTTAATTAAAATTTTAATTAATGATATATATAAATTATATTTTTAATTATTGTATATATTAATGATATTATCATTTACTAGTTATATGAATTACTTAAATAGTATTTAATAATTATATCAGTAAACTAAAATTACATTTTTATATTGAAAACATGCACGTGGAATCATACCAACCACATCATTTGTCGGATTCATGTGTGGTCAATTCATATCAACCAAAAATTAATTATAGAAATTTTTCCTAAAGTATCAAGATAATATGGGCTTGTTTCCTTATCTTTGGCTATGTGACATGTGTTTTAAACTAAAATGACACTTTAGTAATGAAAACATGAATTTGATTCATATTGGACACATCATGTGTTGGACTGATTTAAAGTTGATTTTTCCACATAGAAAATGAATTTTGGATTGTTTTATTAAAGTTTCAAGATATTTGAAGCTTGTTTACTTAGTTTTGGTTATGTGACGTGCGTTTTACACTGAGATAACACTTTTATATTGAAAACACGCAATTTAAGTTATACTGGACACATCATGTTTTGGATTTACACGAGGTTAATTCCTATATTCCATAGTTGAGTTATGGATCGTTTTTCTAATGTTTTAAGGAAATCTGCAATCATTTACTCAATTTTAGATACGTGACATGATTTTTACATTAAAATGACACGTTTATATTGAAAACATACACTTAGAGTCACAGTAGACACATAATATTTTATATTGACATGTTGTCAATTCCTACACATCAAAAATGAATTATGGATCATTCTCCTAATTTTTGAAAAGAGTCAAAGCTCATTTTCTCAGTTTGGGCTTTGTGATATGCGTTTTAAAAAAAATGAAATTATTATATTGAAATCACATAATTTGAGTTGTGATATTCATATAGTGTGTCATATTGATGTGTATTACACATTTAAAATTAATTATGAATCATTTTCCTAATGTTTAGAAACAATCTAATCGTTTTTTCTTGTTTTTGGCACTATGACATGAAATTTGAACTAAAATGACACTTTTTTATTGAAAACACACACTTTAAGTCATTCCAACCACGTCTCTTGTTGGAATGATGTGATGTCAATAATTAGACATAAAAATTGAATTATTGATTGGTTTCATAAATTTTGAAAACAAACTGAGCACATTTTCTCTGTTTTGGCTATGTGACACACATTTTAAACTAAAATGACACTTTTATATTGAAATCAGACACTTAGAGACATAATAGTAACATCATTTTTTTGATTGATATGAGTTCAATTACTAAATTCCAAAAATTAATTATGAATCATTTTACTAATGTTTCAAGACAATATGAGTTTTTTTACTCAGTTTTGACTATGTGGAATGTATTATATCCTAAAATGACACATTTATATTGAAAACATGGACTTAGAGTCATATTTTACACATTGTGTGTATAATTGAAATGTAATCAATTAATACAAAAAATGAATAAATTATGTATCTTTTTCAAATATTTTCAAGATAATTTAATATTATTTACTCGTTTTTGGCTATGTGATGCACATTTTATTCTAAAATTACACTTATAATAAAAACTAGAACGTGGAGTCATACTAGGAAAATAATGTCTCAGATTTATGTGAGGTCAATTCATACACATCTAAAATAAACTATAGGTCATTTTATTAATGTTTGAAAACAATTTAATATTTTTTTCTCAATTTCAGCTATGTGAAGCATGTTTTAAACCAAAATGACACTTTTATATTGAAAACATGATCTTTGAGTCATACCAGCCACATCATGCATCAAATTTATTTATGGTCGATTAATTTGCATGTAAAATGTATTATGGATTGATTTCCTAAATATTGAAACAAATATGATATCATTTTCTCATTTTTTTACAATATGATAGTTGTTTAAAACTAAAATGAAACTTTTATATTGATAACATAAACGTTGAGTCATATTGGAAGCATTATGTGTTGTATTGATGTGAGATCAATTCCTACATACTAAAAATGATTTTTTGATCATTTTTTCCTAAAGTAACAAGATAATGTGAGCTCATGTGCTAACTTTTGGCTATGTGATGTGTGTTTAAAACTAAAATAGCTTTTTTATATTGAAAATGCATACTTTGAGTCATACTAGGCACATCGTGTGTTAGATTGATGTGTAGTAAATCCCTATATTAAAAAAATATTATGGATATTTTTATTAATTTATAAAGACAATACCAGATCTTTTACTCAGTTTTAGCTATGTGATGTTCATTTTAAACTAAAATGAAATTTTTAAACTGAAAACACGCACTTTGGGTCATACCACCCACATCATTTGTTGGATTGATGTGAGATCCATTCCTACATAACAAAAATTAACTATGGATAATTTTTCTAAATTATCAAGACAATATGTTAACATTTAATTGGTTATGTCTATGTGATCCATGTTTTAAACTAAAATGACACTTCTATATCCAAAACATGAACTTTGCATTATATTGGTCACATCATGTGTTGGATTGACATATGGTCAATTCCTACATGTAAAAAATTAATTATGGATTGTTTTACTAGTGTTTTAAGATATTTTGAGATCGTTTACTCAGTTTTGTTTATGAAACATGAATTTTACACTAAAATGACATTTTTATATTCAAAAAAATGTACCTGGAGTCATACTTTCAACATCATGTGTTATATTGATGTTCTGTCTAAAACTACACACCCAAAATCGATTATAGTTAATTTTTCTAAAGTAACAGGGCAATCCTATCTCGTTTATGCATTCTTGTCTATTTGGTAGATGTTTTAACCTAAAATGACACTTTTATATTAAAAAAAATTACTTTGAGTCATCTAGGTTTCAATATATGTTGGATTCACATGAGGTAGATTCCATGATTTTTCAAATAAACTGTAGATAATTTTAGTAATGATTGAAAATAATCATATTTTTTTCTTTTCTTTGGCTATGTGACATGTGTTTTAATCTAAAATGACACTTTCGTATTGAAAACGCACACTTTAAATCACACTAGACATGTCATGTGTTAGATTGAAATGTGTCCAATTCCTATAAAAAAATTATTAATGAATCAAATTCATAATGTTTGAAAAAAATATGAGATCTTTCTCTTATTTTTCAAAATGTGATATGTGTTTTAAACTAAAATGACAATTTATATTAAAAATACACACATGGAGTTTTACTAGATACATCATTTTTCGGATTGATGTGTGGCTAATGATTTCATGTCTAAAATTAATTATCGACCATTATCCTAAATTTTAAAAACAATATGAGCCTATTTTCTAGACTTTGACAATATGAAACATGTTTTAAGATAAATTACCTTGTAGAGATCAACCGTTGGATAAACATTTTCATCTTTAAACTCTATTTTAAAATCATTCATAATTAATTCCTTCTTTATTCATTAATATTTTGATCAATATATCGTTGAGTCATCTGTATTAGTATTTAAAATATCTTTAACTATCTTTTATTTGGTTGAATAAAATGTAAAAGTAAAGGAATTCATATTGATTCTTCATCATGGAGATATAAGTGATTGTAATAGGTCCTGGGATATTATTATAAACTCATCAAAATACACAAATATATAAAATGAAAATGATAAGGCTAGGATCATGGAATTAACTTCCCCTATAGTTAGTAATAGGTCTTTGTATTATTGGGTATAAGGATCCTTGACCCATTTACCTCTCTCTATTATCTTGGTTGAATCCTTGAAGTCTAATCTCTCATGAGCATGAGAATATTCAAACATTTAACAAGATCTTCCAAAATTCATAGAGCATAACCCTCTATGAAAATTCTCCTTGCGAAATAGCTCAAATATATATTTCTATGTAAGTTCATCGCCAAAGAGTTTTAAAGTTTCTACCAACTCATCCTAACCCCTAATGGAATGAAATTAGTGAATAATTTAATTTTATTTTAGAATAAATATTATCTAAAGCATTACGATACTAATTCTTAATATTCTAAATGTATCTTTAAGTCCTACTATATACTAAATCACATACATAATAGGTAATTACTTCAAATTTATGTCAAAAAACATTATCAAAACCATGTACTCTACCCAATCATCTCTAAAAAATTTACTTCTTCTTTGGAGTACATATATTGTTGGAAGTACTTGTAGTACTGAAAAAATATATATGAAAAATGATTAAAAATATTTTCAATGAAACTATACTTAAGAAATTACCTGTTGAGGGCTTCTAGTTTGTTTATTTTGTAAAATATATTTCATAAATTTACAAACATAATATCCACAATCATTGTCATTATCTTATTTTAAACACTATAGAAACATTAACCAAAATAAGATTTTTTTTTTGAAATATGTTTTCATCATTGAATCCTACGTTATTTACTTTAATATTTTTCAATTTTATGAAATAAAATTTTTGATTCATAAAACTCATACCATGATTCATCTAATATTTATATTTCACCTTATCATAACAAAAATCAATTTAAAACACAAACCAAAACATATAATTTTAATTTTATCTATAAAATTTTATTGTGGTGTAGTAAAAATTCACAATGGACATAATGTGTGGTCAATTTGATGTAAATCTATTCTTTGGATCCAAAAAATAAACATCTGGTGTATCCAAATTGATTGATATTAGAATATAGTGCTTCATAAAAAACAAATAAAAATAAGTAATGAAAAAAAAATATTTTTTATAATTAGATTGTAGAGTTTTACCCCTGAATTATAGCTATTAAGAGGATACTATAACATGTTATTTCATTTTCAAATACCTCTCTTAGATTTTATTTTTAATTTTAATTTCCTTCCTATTTCAAATAATTTTTTTCCATTGAAATGATAGAGGGATTAATGATTCCAAATAATGCTTCGTAGGGTTTCCCAATTATATAGTAGTAATGTAACGACCCAAAGTTTCATTAATGGAAAATCCCTCTTGATCCAGTTAAATGTTTCTTTATGAAAAATGTTTTTATAAGATGTCAACTTCTTTAAGTTTTACGTTAAGATTTGTGACCGTTACTTTTATAGCCGTTGAACAGTGATCATCTGGGTAGTTTAAATATAAGTCTTTAACGAACCAATTTTCTACTCAGACAAAGGAAGCGATGGCCTCATCCAGTAGAATTGCCCCTTACGAAGCCCATTTGTCGGAGCTCGGAAAGGAGTTGGCATCTTTGGGCTTTTCCCTTGACCAAGCCCAAGCTGAGCTTCATCAAGTCAAGCTCAAACGTGATCGTCTACGGGAAAAATGGAAGTTGATAGAGATTACCACTCGAGCGATGTTATCCGAGCAACCCCAAGAGTCTGTCACCATCGCACACCTTACCCTTAGGTCTTATGCGGCTATTTTAAGGGGTTATGTAACAAATAAGTAGCACCATGTTCATGTACATTATTTTTGTATATAATAATGAATATAATTTCTAGTCATTTTTGATGCATTGTAATTAGTTTTTAAAGTACAACTGATGTTTTTAGTTATTATTTAATTAAGAATTATATTTTATTAAATTAAAGGATTTTTGAATTAAATAATATTTTAATAAAATATTATTATTAATATTAAATTAATTTTTATTAAATATAAATGATCTTATAATTTTATGAATGCAATTAAAATTTTTATTAAAGTTTGAAAGCCATTTCTGTCAAAACCCGTGAATTTTTTTATAAATGTCGGTTTTTATTTTAAAAGTGAAAATTCACATTTTTAGAAAATTATTTAGATAAAATAAATATTATTTTTGGAATCAGGACGTCGAAATTATCCAACGGTGAATTTTTCATAATTTTCTGAGACAGTCAAATTTTTGGGTAAAAATTAAATACCATTTAAATATATAATGTGTTTTATGACATCATAATGACCCAATGGTGATGTAATAAAATACCATAATCCTTATGTTCGGCTAATATGTGTTTTATCAATAAAATAATGAGGTTTTGGGTTTGTTTGACTCACTTTTCAAAGCATTAATGGAGCCCTCAAGACTTATTCAACACTTTGCCTTTTTAAATTAATTTCCATGGGAGTGTGACTCACCTCCACATAAGCAGCCCTAATTTTTTAATAAGTTCGGACCTTGGCCTTGTAAAATATTTTTTTCCTCTTCCCTTTTCCAGAAACCATGGGCAAATACCATGGGATGGTTTGTGGTTTGGATTATTTTAATATAAGGGGTCCCAAACCTAAATAATAAAGAATTCTCTCACCTTTCCTATATAAACCCACCCAAGCTCCCACTTCCTCCTCACCCAAAGCCCTTGAAGTTCGTCCAAACTCTGCCCTACTCTCTCTAGAATCCTCTCAAGGTGCCCCAAGCTCCCAAGAAGCCTCTCACAAGCCTCTCTCTAGCCTTTGGAAGCACACTTCCAAGTAAGGGTTTTTTCTTCCTTTCTCATTTTTGTCAATTTTCTTTAAGTTGTATTGCCCTTTTAATTTCAATTATGAATGTTGGGGTATGGTTTCGCACCTCCCCCATACTTCTCTCTTATTGTTTGAATGATGGTAGAACCCTTTCCCTCTCATTAAATTCCTCCCATGTACACCCGTTACTATGCCGAAATTCCGAAAGGAACTTCTCTCTCTTCTTGTACATTCAAGCAATACTTTTGTATCATGAATTTAAATTCCATTTCAATTATTGGGACATGTATATATATGAAATCCTTACTGTACATTACATGTAAATATGATGAGGAACTCCTTTCTCTCTCATCAAACTTTTTTATGAATTCTTATGTCACGCCGTTGCGCTGCCAAAATCGCACCGATTTTCTAAGCCAATGTCATTGTGTAGTGAATACCATTCCCATTTCTCCATCAAGGGTATTCACCTTTATGCACATTTACTTATTGATTGTAAAGTTTCATGTGTGAATTCCACATTCCTTTATCGTGGAATAAATGATTATGTTTTATGAATCCATGTTTTATGATCCATGTGGCACACTTATGCATGAAATGAAATATTTAAGAAGGGTGCGCCCTGATAGCGCTCCAATGCATTGGGTAAAGTATAGTATCATGATACGTCATGTGCAATGAGTGTTGACTCATGCTAATTCAAGTGAAACGAGGGTTTACTCGTGCTTCAAGTGCAATGAGGTTTTACTCATGCTCCATGTGCAATGAGCCTTGGCTCATGCTAATTCAATGTTAAGTGTTGTTGCCACATTTCCATGTTATGATTATCATGCTTTATCATGCCTTTATGTTCATGTCTCTCTTATGCTCTATTGATATGCCTATTGCCTAACATGTATTGTACTCCTCATGTTATTCATTGTGTACTCCCTTACTGGGATTTATAGCTCACCCTTTTCTTATGCATGTCCTCAGGTTATCCCATGCAATGCTAAGTACGAAGGAATGTAGTGGTCATGTAAAGGAAGTTTTCAATAAGGATGTTGTATTTCATGTTTAAAGTTTTTATGTAATGATCCTAATCCCCAAAGACACTAAACCTCTCGATCTTCTTTGTTGTATCAAGTGAAGTTTTATGTAATAAATCATGTTTAAGTTGTAATAAAAAGCAGGGTTGTCATAGTTGGTATCAGAGGATAGGTTTAGTTATTTTTGGGATTAGGAAACCCTAGTAAAGCCTTAGATACAAGACTAAGAATAATAAAAACATCCCTACGTTTTCGTAAATACTAAGTAAGTGTTTTATCAAACAAATACATCCCTGTCTGGATACGAGCAGGTAGAGGCGGCTCTGGCACAGATGTATCCTAGGGGTAAAACCCGAAAACACCGCTTTGAGCTAGACTCGAACGGGAACTGGTGCACGACAACGGGCCTTGCTGCACTCTTGGTTACGACACTCCCGGGGGATATGTTTTGATAAATTCACAATCTTAGTATGAACCCTTATTAAGGGAAAAATGCCCCTAAGAATATATGTTAGAAGGAAGATCATGAAAAGCCTGGATTGAATCCTATAGACTCATGAGTTGAAGAGATTAAATTTTATTTATAAGTCATCAACTTTTGTATTTGGATTACCCTTTATGTGTTACCCCTAACTTTCCTTTTATTCCAGCCAATGGCCGGTAATAGGAGAACTCGGGCTAAAAACCGTTGTGAAGATCAGTGTGATGATTGTACTTATGAGATGCCCAATCCAATGGGAGCGGGAATCGCGAACTTTGTCACGCTTCTCTCTCAGCTAACTCAAGTTTTGAATAGAAACACTGGTCAAGAGGAACGTTCAACCCCCCTAAGAAAGAACAAGTCGCTATTGAAAGCTTCATGAGACAAAGGCCTCCTACTTTTAGTGGATCATCTGATCCCACGATTGCTGAACAATGGATCAACTCCATTGAAAAGATATTCTCCATCCTCCAATGATCTGAAAAAGAGAAGGTTCTCCTGGCGGCTTATCGTATGGAGGGTGAAGCTGATCAATGGTGGACGTTGATCAAAAATACGAAGCCTGAGGAGGAGATCGAGGCTTTGGAATGGAAGGTATTCCGGAAGATGTTTTTCGATAAATATTTTCCACGCACCCTCCGTCTTAAGATGGAAAGGGACTTCCTTTCCCTCAAGCAGAAAGATGAGGAATCTGTGGGAGCGTACGAGGAAAACTTCACAAGGCTTGCACGATACGCTTCCGGCTTTGTCGTTACCCCTGAATGCAAGGTTGACCGCTTCTTTGGTGGGCTGAAGCCTAGCTTGCGGAAAGCATTAGCGATCCGTGACTTCGACAGCTATGAGGAAATTGTCTGATGTGCCCTCAAGGTTGAAATGGAGATCGTAGAATCACAGGGGTATCATGGGGACAAGAAGCGGAAGGTGGACTTCAATGCTGGTGGTCCGATGGATAAATCCAACGGCGCTAAGAAATTCCAGCACCCCACTTGCCAAAAGTGTGGAAAGAAGTACCCTGAAAATTGCCTTAGGGGGACAAGAAAATGCTTCAAGTGTGGAAGAGAAGGGAACCTAGCTGTTAACTGTCAGCAAGAAGGACCCGCGGAAGCGACGGAGGGGAGGAACGCTCCGTTCGAACCTCAACGCGTTGTTCAATGCTTCAAATGCAAAGAACCGGGTCATTTTGCGAATCAGTGCCCTAATCCAAGGGTTATCGGAGGCAATCAACAACCTCCAAGACAGCAAGGAAGAGCTTTTGCCATCACTTCTGCCGAAGTGAACCCCGACAACGAAGTGGTGACAGGTACGCTAGTTATTCATTCAAGAATAGCGAACGTGCTTTTTGATTCAGGTTCTACGCATTCTTTTATATCTCAAAAGTTTAGTAGAATAATCCCTGCACCACCACAAATCATGGAAGTAAAGATGTCAGTGAGTACGGCAAATGGGGCAATCATTGCATCCCATGAATATAAGTCCTCCCCTGTTATAATCTGTGGATTGAATTTCCCAGCGAACCTCGTCATACTCCCTTTGGTGGAATTTGATGCAATTCTTTGCATGGATTGGCTTTCCTTATATAGAGCCAACATAATTTGTCGGGAGAGGGAAATCACACTCCATATGGAGAATCGACCCCCGATTCTTTACAAGTGTCAGGAGGAAGATGAATCTCCTTTAGATCCATCATCTCAAGCATGGATATTACTACCTTATGAGCACGCATATCTGGCTCAGATGATTGAGTCCAAGGAATAAACCACCCTTGAAGAAATGCCTATTGTGAGGGAATTTGCTGAAGTATTTCCCAAGGAACTTCCTGGTCTTCCTCCAAGAAGAGATTTTGAGTTCTCAATTGAACTTATACCTGGGGCGCTACCAATATCCAAGACTCCATATAGAATGGCTGTGGTTGAGCTTGAAGAACTAAAGAAACAACTACAGGAGAATATGGATAAAGGGTTTATACGCCCAAGTGCATCACCATGGGGTGCACCAGTCCTCTTTGTCAAGAAGAAGGATGGGTCAATGCGGCTTTGCATCGATTATCGTGAACTTAACAAAATCACGATAAAGAACAAGTATCCTCTCCCAAGAATCTATGACTTGTTTGATCAGCTGTGTGGAGCACAATACTTCTCCAAGGTCGACTTGCGGTCGGGATATTATCAAGTAAGGGTGAAGAAGGAAGATATCCCCAAGACTGCTTTTCGTACAAGGTACGGGCACTATGAATTCATAGTAATGCCTTTTGGACTCACCAATGCTCCAGAAATATTCATGGACTTGATGAATAGAGTCTTTAGAGATTACCTAGATAAATTTTTGGTAGTCTTTATAGATGATATTCTAATATACTCCAAAACCAAGGAGGACCATGAGGAGCATTTAAGAACTGTACTGGAGACTTTGCGCAAGGAGAAGCTCTATGCCAAGTACAGCAAGTGTGAGTTCTGGTTGAAGGAGGTCTCATTCTTGGGCCATATCATCACAAGCAATGGGATATCTGTGGACCCCTCCAAAACAGATGCAATTGAGGGATGGCCGAGGCCAACATCGGTAACTGATATCCGTAGCTTCTTAAGGTTAGCTGGATATTATCGACGATTTGTGAGAAACTTCTCACGATTGTCCAACCCTCTTACCAAGATAACTCGAAAGGGAGTAAAGTTTTCTTGGAGTGATGAATGCGAAGAAAGCTTCAAGGAGTTGAAAAGGAGGCTTATCACTGCACCTGTGCTCACTTTACCCACAAGTGGGGAGCTTTTTGTGGTATTCAGTGATGCTTCGAAGAAGGGCTTAGGATGTGTGATGATGAAGAATGATAAAGTGATATCCTATGCCTCAAGACAGTTGAAAATCCATGAGCGAAACTATCCAACGCATGATCTGGAGTTGGCGGCGGTGATCTTTGCCTTGAAAATCTGGCGGCATTATCTCTATGGAGAGAAATGTGAGATATATACTGACCACAAGAGTCTTAAATATATATTCACACAGAAAGAGCTTAATATGCGCCAGAGAATATGGATAGAGATCATAAAGGATTATGACTATTCAATACATTACCACCCTGGGAAGGCGAACAAGGTAGCGGATGCCCTAAGTAGAAAGGATCCAGCAATTCTATCAATGATGAGAATTGAGAAGGATCCAATCTTCTTAGACTTGATGAAGATGGACGTGGGAATCATAAAGAAGGGAACATCATCAATCCTTTCACAAATGATTGCTCAACCATCTCTTTTGGAAAGGTTAAAGGATGCTCAAAAGGATGATGCGAGAATCCAAGAAAAAGTGTAAGCTATCAAAAAGGGAAAATCCTCAGAGTTTAATGTTAATGAAGAAGGAATTGTGCGGTTTGGGAAAAGACTATGTGTCCCATCAAGTTCGGAGCTGAAGAAGGAACTTTTGGATGATGCACATAGTTCAAATTTCTCTATTCACCCAGGGAGCACAAAGATGTATCGAGATCTCCGAGAAAACTTTTGGTGGGATAATATGAAGAAGGAGATCGCCGAATATACATCAAAGTGCCTGGTGTGTCAGCAAGTGAAGGCAGAGAGGCAGAAGTCTAAGGGGATGATGCAACCATTGCCCATACCAGAATGGAAATGGGAGAACATCACCATGGACTTCGTCACTGGACTTCCAAGGACATCCAAAAGCAACAATGCAATCTGGGTTATTGTGGATCGTCTTACAAAGACTGCACACTTCATTGCTATTCGAGAGGATTTCTCTTTGGATCAACTAGCACGGATATATATCAGGGAAGTGGTACGGTTGCATGGAGTACCACTATCTATTGTGTCGGACTGAGATCCAAGATTTACCTCTAAGTTTTGGAAGAGTCTTCAACATGCTCTGAATACTGAACTGAACTTCAGTACGGCCTATCATCCTCAAACTGATGGCCAATCCGAGCGGACTATCCAAACACTTGAGGATATGTTGAGAGCGTGCTCAATGGACTTTAAAGGAGGATGGGATCAACATCTTCCTCTAGTTGAGTTCTCTTATAATAATAGTTTCCACTCGAGCATCCAAATGGCACCATATGAAGCCCTATATGGGAAAAGGTGCAGAACACCGGCATGTTGGGATGAGGTCGGTGAACGTAAGCTGCTTGGACCAGAAATGGTCGAAGAAATGGTAGAGAAGGTGAAAACCATTCAGCAGCATATCAAGGCAGCCCAAAGTCGACAGAAGAGTTATGCAGATAATCGTCGACGAGACCTTGAGTTTAAAGTCGGAGACATGGTGTTTTTACGCATATCTCCGTGGAAGAAGGTCATGAGGTTTGGAAAGAAAGGGAAGTTAAGTCCAAGGTACATCGGCCCCTTCGAGATTCTTGATCGTGTTGGGGCTGTGGCCTATCGACTAGCACTTCCACCTACTATGGACAAGGTGCATGATGTCTTCCATGTATCCCTCTTAAGGAAGTACATACCAGACCCTTCACATGTACTCTCTTCCGAGGTGGTACAATTAGAAGACGATCTTTCTTATGAGGAGCAACCAGTGAAGATCTTAGATCGTAGAGAAAAATTTCTACAAAATAAGAAAATTCCCCTCGTCAAGGTGTTGTGGAGAAACCACAAGTTTGAAGAAGCAACTTGGGAGTCGGAGGATATGATGAAGCTAAGTTACCCACATTTGTTTTAGTGTGGGAAAAGGAAAATTTCGAGGGCGAAATTTCTTAAGGGGGGAATGTTGTAACGACCCAAAGTTTCATTAATGGAAAATCCCTCTTGATCCAGTTAAATGTTTCTTTATGAAAAATGTTTTTATAAGATGTCAACTTCTTTAAGTTTTACGTTAAGATTTGTGACCGTTACTTTTATAGCCGTTGAACAGTGATCATCTGGGTAGTTTAAATATAAGTCTTTAACGAACCAATTTTCTACTCAAACAAAGGAAGCGATGGCCTCATCCAGTAGAATTGCCCCTTACGAAGCCCATTTTTCGGAGCTCGTAAAGGAGGTGGCGTCTTTGGGCTTTGCCCTTAACCAAGCCCAAGCTGAGCTTCATCAAGTCAATCTCGAACGTGATCGTCTACGGGAAAAATGGAAGTTGATAGAGATTACCACTCGAGCGATGTTATCCGAGCAACCCCAAGAGTCTGTCACCATCGCACACCTTACTCTTAGGTCTTATGCGGCTATTTTAAGGGGTTATGTAACAAATAAGTAGCACCATGTTCATGTACATTATTTTTGTATATAATAATGAATATAATTTCTAGTCATTTTTGATGCATTGTAATTAGTTTTTAAAGTACAAATGATGTTTTTAGTTACTATTTAATTAAGAATTATATTTTATTAAATTAAAGGATTTTTGAATTAAATAATATTTTAATAAAATATTATTATTAATATTAAATTAATTTTTATTAAATATAAATGATCTTATAATTTTATGAATGCAATTAAAATTTTTATTAAGGTTTGAAAGCCATTTCTGTCAAAACCCGTGAATTTTTTATAAATGTCGGTTTTTATTTTAAAAGTGAAAATTCACATATTTAGAAAATTATTTAGATAAAATAAATATTATTTTTGGAATCAGGACGTCGAAATTATCCAACAGTGAATTTTTCATAATTTTCTGAGACAGTCAAATTTTTGGGTAAAAATTAAATACCATTTAAATATATAATGTATTTTATGACATCATAATGACCCAATGGTGATGTAATAAAATACCATAATCCTCATGTTCGGCCAATATGTGTTTTATCAATAAAATAATGAGGTTTTGGGTTTGTTTGACTCACTTTTCAAAGCATTAATGGAGCCCTCAAGACTTATTCAACACTTTGCCTTTTTAAATTAATTTCCATGGGAGTGTGACTCACCTCCACATAAGCAACCCTAATTTTTTAATACGTTCGGACCTTGGCCTTGTAAAATATTGTTTTCCTCTTCCCTTTTCCAGAAACCATGGGCAAATACCATGGGATGGTTTGTGGTTTGGATTATTTTAATATAAGGGGTCCCAAACCTAAATAATAAAGAATTCTCTCACCTTTCCTATATAAACCCACCCAAGCTCCCACTTCCTCCTCACCCAAAGCCCTTGAAGTTCGTCCAAACTCTGCCCTACTCTCTCTAGAATCCTCTCAAGGTGCCCCAAGCTTTCAAGAAGCCTCTCACAAGCCTCTCTCTAGCCTTTGGAAGCACACTTCCAAGTAAGGGTTTTTTCTTCCTTTCTCATTTTTGTCAATTTTCTTTAAGTTGTATTGCCCTTTTAATTTCAATTATGAATGTTGGGGTATGGTTTCGCACCTCCCCCATACTTCTCTCTTATTGTTTGAATGATGGTAGAACCCTTTCCCTCTCATTAAATGCCTCCCATGTACACCCGTTACTATGCTGAAATTCCGAAAGGAACTTCTCTCTCTTCTTGTACATTCAAGCAATACTTTTGTATCATGAATTTAAATTCCATTTCAATTATTGGGACATGTATATATATGACATCCTTACTGTCCATTACATGTAAATATGATGAGGAACTCCTTTCTCTCTCATCAAACTTTTTTATGAATTCTTATGTCACGCCGTTGCGCTGCCAAAATCGCACCGATTTTCTAAGCCAATGTCATTGTGTAGTGAATACCATTCCCATTTCTCCATCAAGGGTATTCACCTTTATGCACATTTACTTATTGATTGTAAAGTTTAATGTGTGAATTACACATTCCTTTATCATGGAATAAATGATTATGTTTTATGAATCCATGTTTTATGATCCATGTGGCACACTTATGCATGAAATGAAATATTTAAGAAGGGTGCGCCCTGATAGCGCTCCAATGCATTGGGTAAAGTATAGTATCATGATACGTCATGTGCAATGAGTGTTGACTCATGCTAATTCAAGTGCAACGAGGGTTTACTCGTGATTCAAGTGAAATGAGGGTTTACTCATGCTCCATGTGCAATGAGCCTTGGCTCATGCTAATTCAATGTTAAGTGTTGTTGCCACATTTCCATGTTATGATTATCATGCTTTATCATGCCTTTATGTTCATGTCTCTCTTATGCTCTATTGATATGCCTATTGCCTAACATGTATTGTACTCCTCATGTTATTCATTGTGTACTCCCTTACTGGGCTTTATAGCTCACCCTTTTCTTATGCATGTCCTCAGGTTATCCCATGCAATGCTAAGTACGAAGGAATGTAGTGGTCATGTAAAGGAAGTTTTCAATAAGGATGTTGTATTTCATGTTTAAAGTTTTTATGTAATGATCCTAAGCCCCAAAGACACTAAACCTCTCGATCTTCTTTGTTGTATCAAGTGAAGTTTTATGTAATAAAGCATGTTTAAGTTGTAATAAAAAGCAGGGTTGTCATAAGTAATATATATGCCTGTAGAAAATATGAATCTTTATTAACTATAATGAATATAATAGTTCATTTTTTTACAAAAAAAAATCAAAATGTACTTCATTTATGTATTCAAATTTGATACTCCTAGCCATTCAAACATAATAAAATCTTTTATACTCTCAATACCATCTGTGTTTGTAATGTCCTCTCCAAATATTTCTTTTTCATATTAATTGTAGTACATATTTTCATCACTGAATTGTGTATCCACATAAACTTGTAATGTTAATATATGTGGTAGTGGAATTGGGGGGAAGATACTCTTTGAAGGTCCTTTTGTTTTCTTGGTTGATCCATTGGATTGTCTTTATTTTACCTTTTGTTTCCCCTTCATTTTGTCCATATTTAATTTGATAAATCATTACAAAACTTTTATTATAAACTATTAAAGTTTTTTTATGTTTAAAAAAATAGTTAAAGACATGCATAATGTATCATTATAAGATTAAATAGACATGCTATGAAAGTTCCTATAGCCTTATCGGCTGCGATAACATCCAGATCATCAAGAGGAATAGGAAAATCGGCACTCGTCTTGAGAGATACTTCAATCCCCACTCTCACATGATATTATGGGACTTTTTTATTATGTATCATGTATCCTAGGATATTATACACCATAACTCTCACAATAATTAGATGCATCCCTGTTATTAGATATAAATAACATACAATTTCACCCTAATAAAATTTAGTAATATAAACTTATTAGAAGGTTTTTATTCAAATTTAAGAGAATTTTTTATGAAAAATTTTGATTACCTTAGGTAAGTTAGATGGTTGAGGAGAATGGATAGCCTCAAATTTAGTGGGGTTATGTGAATTTTTATGTACTAATATTTGTTTCAATACTAGATTTCTTTGATCCTTTCTTATACATTCTTTCTCAAAACCAGGCTGAACAATAGTATATTTTAAAAAATCTATTTTTGCATTAGTTCCTTTCGTCATCTCATATGTATCTCCTTGTGTCTTTGTCTTCTAAAAATATGTCCAAGGTGACACTCAAAAATCTTTACCTATAACGTTTCTATATTTTTTCCATCCACCTAAAATCTACTAAAATTAATTGTTCTTCAGGTATAATCATTGTCGATTATTATTTCTAAACCCTATAAAAAATATACAAATGTAAATAAATATTTTTATATAATACTATTATAAATCATAATAAATTAATATTATGTTATACTTACACAATATTCACAAAATACTTGTGCATTTTCATCTACCATTTTTCCTCTTTATTTATATATGCCTCCTCCCATATCACATGATGTTGGGTGGAAGTGTCTTTCTATTCTGATTCATCAATATATACATAAAAATTAGGAATATATTGTTTAATGTCACATAAAACATTTATTATTGATTTAAAATGAATACCATTTTCTTGTCATGTTAAACACACCACATCCTTACTTTATAGTAGGGGTACATTGGTTTTAATTCACATTTCTTTTTTTTCAGTAGTCCTTTTTTGTTGTATAAATAAAAAAATTTGAATCAAATTGGATAAAATAAATAATTTCAAATAAAATATTACAATTCACCTAAAATTATTCCTCATTATAATGACTAATGAAATCTTTCCATGTTTCATGGTTTATAATATCTGGATATATAACTAGAGGATGGGGGTTTACTTTCCCCTCAACTTCCGTAAGATGTTGCTTTGTAAGAACTATTTAGAGGCCTTTATAAACTTTTAAAATGATCATTAAGAAAATTTTATTATGAAAATAATCTAAAATAAATGAACTATATTAGAGATAATGAAAATTAAATCAATGTTTCATTATATAATCTTTCGGTAAAATAGAGAAATTATATTTTAGCGTTTCCCTAATAACTTCCCAAGTGTTTTCCTTCAATGAAGGCATGAAATTGGGTCATGTATCTATATCCATTTTCTCATGAATTATCATTTTGACCCCTATGTAACTAATGAAGGTTAACATGTTGGGGTCTATAGGTTTGAAGCATTGATTCCATCCAACCTAAAAATTTATAAATTTTCTTCTTGCCTCGATAATTTTATTAAACATGTTGATTATATGTCATTATTTTTTTCATCATAATTTTGTTGATCCCCTATTGATTGTATAGTTGCAACATCAATCATGTGTTATTCCTTGGTATTGTTAGAATTGTCATGTAGAGAAGTCATTATTTTCATGATTGGTCAAGAATTTAATTTAGATTATTTAAATGTAGTATAGAACATATAATATTATGAGGAAAATATGAGTGTAGTAAATAAACATTAACCTACTCATTAAGTTCTCTTTTTTATTTAAATATTTAATGGATTGGAATCCTCTATCGTGTATCCAAATCCCCTCTTTATGGTCCCTCTCTAATTTACAAGACATTGTATACTTTGGGACTACTATGAAATTTT
Source organism: Viscum album (assembly GCA_963277665.1). NCBI lineage: Eukaryota > Viridiplantae > Streptophyta > Magnoliopsida > Santalales > Viscaceae > Viscum > Viscum album. The sequence goes on from OY728165.1 coordinate 1,832,763,273, forward strand.
TTTTATCACACAATGAAAGGGTCATCCTCAATTAAATTTTTTGGTTAACCTGTAGTTGTTTTAGTCACCAGTAGAATAATTGACCAATTCTTGTTAGCTAGATTTGGGACATAAAATACGTGCAATGCATGTGATTTCATTATGAACAGTTTATCTTTATACCCTTCCACACTGAAATTTACCTTCAAGAAGCCCAATTCATCGACTTTTACTGCACAACTATTATCGAACCATTTAAAATGGAAAATTATAAATTGAAATATTATATAATATAATTCTTATATATGTTCAATGAAGATAAAATATGACATATTCAGAAAATTATATTTCAATCCCTAGAATCGGATATGTGTATCTCTTCCTCCACAAGTGTAACTATATAGTATTGTATCGTACTCTATTCATCTTTTCATTTTATATTAAATATATAACCCTTAATTACAAAACTAGTGTAAGATATTACATTTCAATTTGGTCCCCTGGATAACCATCAAATTCATTTGGAAATTGAATTTGATTTTTAATTTATACTTATAAATATGTTCCATGAACAATCCTATTAAATTTTGATTATGGGTATTTTATATCCATTCATCATCCCTTGATAGATTCAAATGTATAAGAAGTACTTTTTGGGATTCAACTTATGAAGAAACCTCTATACTGTTATGTAAAATGTAAATGTGATCCTTCTCCTACTCTATAATATTAATTGTAAAAAACTATATTCCAAAAATCCTTTCGCCCGGACGGCATCCACTATGACATGATTTTTGGAGACCAATTCTATCAACAGCTCATGCATAATCAATATATAATTCAACAGCTTCTTCAACAATATATCACTATACAATACAACCTTTTGTTTAATAACAATTCGTGGTGTACCCTTTTATAATCTCTATATACCATTCAATGGGGTCAATCCATCTATAATTTATAGGAAAATATAGTTGAATATCTGAAACCAAGTGAACCATCTGGTCGATCATTATGTCAAAGAATGATGGTGGGAAGAACATAACTAATTTACATAATATGACTGCAATTTATTTATTCATGATTTTAAATTTCAATAGGTTTATAACTTTACTACATGTGGATTTGAAAAATAATAAAATTCATCTTAATCTATGTCACACATATTAAGGTAAATACAATGTAAAGCTACAAACATTAAATCTTACATCAAAACATGAAAATCATGTGATTTAGACCATATAACATCAAAATTTTCACTGACATGACATTCTTGATATTTTATGAATATCCATTTAAATCATTTAAACCATTAAGGAAGTTTAAAAAATGATATTTTTCCTATCTGGAGAGAGTGTAAGCTACTGGAGGAAGAAAATTCTATCTTTCACCCTTCACTTATGCCAACTCTTCACTTATCCCCATGTTAATCATGGAAAAACTAGCCTTAATTTCATATTTTTTTATCTGGTACATTTAATAATTTGTTAATAATAATATAACATACATTTTTTCTATGTGCATGACATTAAGAGAATTTATGAATTACAAACAATTATAATATAGAAATTCAAAGAAATTTGATCTCTTTTTTCAACCTGATGACATTAGGTTTTTCAAAAAAGTTTTACCAAAATTAGTGTCAATATATTTTAACTTCTCAAAAAGTTGATAACCATTACTAAAGATGATGGTGTACCTTTTTCTTCATTTCCATCAAATGATATCTTCTAGGATCAGTATTTATGTCATTAGGGTAAAACAAATTATGTCCTAAAATCACAGTGTTCGATGAATGTTTCAACCTAACTGAGTGTGTAACTTATTCACAAATGGGACGCCCCAAAAATATTTTAATATTATAGCCTAATAATTTTACATAAGTAGTAAAGTCATTTATAATCCAATACAGCAAGGCTCTCAATGTGAACTCTACAAATCTATGAGCATTATTCAATGTAACACTTGTGTACCAGATCGATTTCAAATCTTTAATCAATGGATCCAAATACAAATCAATGTCATTATTAGGTACTTTTATAAGATATAAGTAGAGAAAACATATTATATTTATGCTTCATGTATAACCATGGTAGAAAGTTATAATTTACCAACATAATTTGCCATGTATTGTGACTACTAATTTTTACCAAAAAATTATTTATTCCATCTATAGATAACACATGATGGAGGTTTCCCATATAGTTTCCAAATTCTGAATACTCATAATCAATTTTATTCCACTAAGGATATTTTTTTAGGTAATGTAGTTTTTCATCTTAAATTATTGTATCTATGTACCATGTTAATATTCATGTGGTTTCCTGACATCCATATAGTCATCTAAACCATGGAATGATTGGAAATAAAAATACATCTTTGGAAGGACTTAATTAATCTTTCATCTTCCAATTTGTGCCATGCTTAGGGAATTTTCTAAGGGATCCATCGTACATGTGAAACAATATATAATCATTTTCGCATGAATGTATTTTTTAGAGATCGCACCATTAAATGTGGAATTCACTTAGTATCATATATTCAACATGGATTCTCATTTTCTCCTGGTATCATATCATTCAAGAGACCAAGTAGTTCTATAAAACTAGTGTCTCTCCATTTACTACCAGCTTTCGAATTATATAACTTCAATACATCTGAAAATGTTTTATATTTAGTAAAACTTGTATACAATGGTATCTCTACACAATTATTTAACTTATCAAATATCTTTGGACAATAATAAAGGTCATATTTAATTGAAATTTTCATTTATTATCTAAGATGACCATCACTGTTTACATAGATATTCATATCAAATGATACCTAAATCTAAATATCATCCCAGTCAGTATCTACATTCAGTTTTTCTTTATATTTATTCCAACATTTAGAGAATTGGTCTATTCTATTAAAATAAAATGTACTTACAACAGTTCTGGATGAATTCATCTTGAATAACAATAACATAATCATGGATAACAGATTTGAGAAGGGTTTTCTGCCTGCTCTATTGAAAAATTGATGAACTCTTTAACTCCATCCTTATATTCCTTTTTCATAAACTTATCATCCATCCATTTTTTATTCATATTCATCTTATAAGGTTAAATAATATTAATTTTTTACAAAAAATAAATAATTAAACATAAGTTAATCATATAATATACATATACATTGATATATAAATAAAGTGTCGGAATTTGAGTGTATGAATGATCTATTTTTGGAACTTTTACATAGATTGAACCTGGTTAAGGTCGCTACTCTAAATATAGTTTTTATTTTCCTCAGAATATAAAATTTTCCCATTTCAACCCTCTTTCACTCTTTCATTTTGTTCATTTTTCAAAACTCATTTTTTACACACTCATTTTCCAATAAAAACACCATTTTAAAATACATCATAAATCAATTTTAAATTAATATAATTATACTCATTTTGAATCAATTAATATTTTATGTGACAAAGAACTCAATTAGAAACATCCTTGAGAGACAACTTAAGAAATCCAAATTAATGTAAAGTGTAACGCATATATGAAATAAAATAAAATGGAGATTCAAATAATTGATTTTAATGGAAACTCAATTATTAGAATACAAATGACCAATAACTATCCTTATTGACTTTAAATAGACCTCCAATCAGAACAAACTATTCCTTGCCCAAAATACGCAACTGTTCAAACCACAGGACAGAACCATTTCAATTTAAATGTAGTTATAAAATATATAATAATAAAATATTAACAAATGGAATTACTATAAATTATTAAAAAATAATATCCTTAAATATTTTAATAGGAATGGATTATTCTTAAAAAATGATTTAAATTAGAAAATAACTCTATACACACATATTATTAAATTAATCAATATTATTTTAGAAAATAATCTTCATCATATTTAAATTTAAACTCTATATAAATTGGAGTAATTCTAATTTAAAGCTATTTTTTATAATATTTTATGGGCTAATGAATAAATATTTTAAATAGTATAAATTAAATTAATATGATACATTTAATAATTGTAAATATTTAAAAACATGATTACTATTATATATGTTCTTGTATGATTTTATAATGCTTTTTTCAAGATATATCAATAGTTAAGTACATAGTAACGCAATAAAGTAAATAAAATGGATCAACTCATTAGTTTAACCTCTCTCTAATGAAATTTTCTAATATATTGAATTAAATGTCCAATTTTAATGGTTAATTATAAACAAGTGTTTTTTTATGGATCAACCCAACAAATCATATTTGGATGGATCTATAGAGATACACAAACCAAACCAAAAAAATCGAACCACAATAGAAAACTATGATGACACATAATAAAATAAAGTGGTTTTGAGGGTGGGGAGAATGAGGTGCTAGTGTCACGACCCGTCCTCGGGACCCATGTCGTGACTACCCCAAGCCCGCCTCCTATAGGCCAGGGGCTGGTGACTAGCATTAAGGTGTAAATCCCTATAAAAAGGGAAGGCATTGCCCTTATATAGTAAACAAACACCAGAGTAAGAAAGCTGAAGTAAACACTAAGTAAACTGGGTACAATTGTAAGTGCTGGAAAGTAAATGGGCCATAATACAAACCCAACCGAAGTAAAGTACAACTAAAAGAAAGTACATCAACTGAAAGTAAAGCAGCAATGTCGAGCTTTCCACTGGATATCCCACTTGAAGGGTGGGTACAGATAGCCTCCTAAGCTCCTCGGGTCCAGCCGTCCTCTCTGTGTACATCCCGCCCAGTGGTCCACCTCCAGGTTCTGAATTTCTCCACAAGCCTCAACCACGATCAACGTTGTCCGTCATCTGCATCCAACACAACATAGTGCGGGAATAGCCCGTGTAGGGGTGAGTATACACTACTCAGTAGGGACCTTGCGACCCTTGATGGTCTCCCTGAATCAACAAAGGATAATCCAAAAAGGAAAGATACAATCACGAAGTAACATCCAACACTACTTAGGTATATGCCCATACATATACCTATGTCATCAATTCCAGTTCAGCTCCAATATCTGAGCCTAAGATCGATCACCTCCACATAGGATTGTACAACCCAATCCTCACAAGAAAACACAACCCAATCCACATAGGAAAGAAAGTCAATCATATCTAAGATATTGATTGAAATTCAAGACTCAAATCACACATGAAAACTTCTTCGTAAGATGATAGAGATGATCATATGTAGCCACTTGTTCATCTAAGCTGGGACCCATGTAGGATACTAGACCAGCTAAGCTGTCGGACCCATGTAGGATACTACAACAGAGGTCAAAACTCTCAGAACCACATAGGATACAAGTACTGTAGTAGTCACCACCGAACCCACGGAGGATTCCAGTACGGTTGTCATCATCGTCGAACCCATGGAGGATTCCAGTACGATAGTCTTCACCGTCGAACCCACGGAGGATTCCAGTATGAAAGTCTTCACTGTCGAACCCACGAGGGATTCCAGTATGAAAGTCGTCACCGTCGAACCCATAGTTCCTGGGGAAATCCCCTCTATCGAGTAAAGTGGGTCTGACACTACAACAAAGTGCTTCCCACTAACCTTGGACTGTTGTAGTACTCCTCCTGTCGAGTACTGTGGGCCTGCTGCTACAACCAAGTGCTTCCCTCAATGGGTCTGCCGCTACAAACAAGCGCTCCCCCTCATAGCCTATAGAGATACTCCTTCTGTTGAGTACCACGGGTCTACCACTACAACCAAGCGCTCCTCCACCGTGGGTCTACCGCTAAAACTAATCGCTCCCCACTGGGCTATCGAAACACTCCAATTCGATCGATCAGCAGTCATCAAGTCCCAGCCAGCTCTAGGGTTTCCGCACACAGCACGCTCGTTCCGAGAGGGTCCGATAAATGAGCCAATCGGTCGATACATTAACTATCACATAGACCAGAGTTAATGTATCGCAAAGTTCTGTCATGTCAATAAGAACACAACTTGACAGAGGGCGCGTCAATCGGACGCCCGGTCTGAGAGTTATTGGCTTTTTTGTTCTAGGTGCCTGGTTTGTTTTTAAGTCAAAACCAACCCTACAGCACTACAACTATGTCCAAACCTCGAGTGGAGTAATCAAAAAGGTCCGTCTCACTAAGAGGAATCCAGAAAAGTCGACGGCACGTTAATCAGACATCCGAAGATCAAGTTATAAGTGTTTCCGCTCTGAGGGCCCGGTTAATTTCATCTTCGAACCAACCCAGCCATACCTAAAGTTCTCCAAAATCTTGAGTGTAATATATCGAAATGTCATTCTCGATCGAAGGATCCCAATGCAACTGACGGTGCGTCGATCGGAGGTCTGAAGCCCAAGATATGGGAAAATGACTGAAAATAGTCCGAAATGGGGTTTTTGGACCCGGACCGACCCGACCCAAGACCCCCCTGGGTCTGCCCAAACTGGGTCGACCTGACCCGGGTCCGGGTACTGCCCATTAGGGCACGGCCCGACCCAGCCAGCGTGGCCCGGACCGGCCGGCGTGGCCCGCGTGGCCAGTCAGTTCAGACGTTTCGGCTGAGCGGGAAATGGGGGGGGGGCGCTTCCCCCCCCCCCCTTGATTGAAAAGGTGTGGCGTAACGTCGTGCCCTCCCCCAAAAACCGGAACGGCAAAGCCATTGCGGTCTGCCGCGGTATAGCCGCGGCGGTCTCCTCTGGCGGCGCGCCGCCGCCGCTCTCCGCGAACCACCGGACTCGCACCGGTGGTCCGTTTCGGCTGCTGTCTGCGTCTACGGCCCTCCCGGGACCCGTAGATTACTGCGAAGGGTTCAAAATGCCTTCGCGACTTCTTCATCATCGCCCGTCGATCTGCACACCAATAAAAAACTGTTGAGGGTTGTCGGGCTGTGTTTGTTTGGCCCGCACCCTCCGTGTTAGGTGTTCTTCAAATGGCAATCATTAAAAGATATGCATTAGACGAGGGTACAATTTATTCAAGGTAAATTATTCAAACACACTGAAATTAAAAATACGCACGCACGAGGGGATAATTCCCATATACACTTTATACGAAAACCCCCTACCTCGATGAAGTCATTGAACGAGGATCGTCGCGGGGAAAGGACGTGGCGGAAGAGGACATCACGGAAAGAGGCCCCATACGTCGTCGGTGCACGCCCGGTGAAGGATGCGGCATCTCGCTTTCTTCGATGCAGGAAGAAGGTGCAAAGATGGTGCGGCGTTCTTCATCGAAGCTTCGGCATTCTTTGCGAGGAAGACGAAGTTCTTCAAGACCGCGATAGTTCTCTCCTTGATTCCGCACAACGAATCCACCACAATAAAGACCTTGCCTTATTTTATTCACACACATACATGCCAACATTAATTTGAAATTCAAAATGAATTCACCAAATTAATTAACGTGCGATGTCCAATTAATTAGACATTTTATTGAAATGTAATTAATGTGGAAGATAAATTGCTTGAGTTGACATGACATTAAAACGGGGGAGCGGGTGAGTTACGAAATAAATTTCAAAAGGGTCGTTTAATGGAATTGAAGGGGTGGGGATAATGTGGGACCCACTTCACTAATATCCCACCAAGTGGAGTTAGGATGTAGTGGGTCCCAGTCCAACTTCCATGCATAGGTTATAGCTACTTAGAAAAGAAATAAAAAATTATTGCACAAATTTTTATTTCATTCTTCAGTCAACCCATTTATTTGATAACCTCACCCGAGAAAATGAAACTCCAAAAAAGGGTGTTCCTAAGCAATTATCGGCATTGCGGTTTCATCGGTGCCCTTGGATTTTGATTCTGAGCACCAGTTTAAAAGTTAGGAAAACTCGCTCGTTTGTTCACTAAACGTTGCCGAGCTAAACTTCGAAAATTGATTCCAGGCACACCGGGCCTCAGAATCATGTGCCCTCAAAACTATGCAACCGTAAAATCCCAAATAAAATTAATAAAAAAAATTCCTTTAAATTTAATGGTCTTTAAATTACTCCCACCTCAGGGATTTACATCCCCATAAAGCTATAACAAAAACTAGGGAAACAAAAGTGGTACTAAGCATGCAACTGAGCCTCCCGCTCCCCTGTGCTCTCCGGGAGGTTTCCGTGCTGCCACAAGATGCACAATAGAGAAATCGACCATCCACGTAGGACTTGCTCATGTTGATCCTTGATCTCCACCCAGACCTCCGCAAAATTCACCCCATCGCCAATGTCCAGCTCCCCATGGTCGATGATATGCGTTGGGTCATGCACGTATCTCCTCAGCTGATATACGTGGAAGTCGTCATGAACCTGGGGCAACTGAGGTGGATGGGTCAAGTGGTAAACCACCTCGCCTACCCCTTTGAGGACCTAGAAGGGTCCGATGAAGCGCGGAGATAAATTGTCGCCCCGACCAAACTCTGTAATCCATGTCTAGGTGAGACCCGTAAGAAACGTGGTCGCCATCCTCGAACTCTAGTGGTCTTCGCATCCAATCAGCACAAGACTTTTGTCGGCTCTGAGCTGTCCTCATCCTCTCTTGGATGACCCGGACCTTCTCTGGTTCTACAAGAGCTGCTAAAATTTCATCTTTGCCAATAAGTGAAATCCAGTCTCATCCCCAGGATGAACCAGGTTCTATTCCTAATACAGTCAGTCCCAACATCGATGATACTAATCCATACCAAGGATGATGTCATAAGGCCTTGACACTACTACCAAGATATTCAACCATTAATCTCGTCTCTAAGGGTTGAGTCACACTGTCGGCATCAGTGTGTGGTCACTGGGTCTCCTACAGTAGGTATCTCAGAAGTGAGGGTCAAGTCAACGGTTTTTAAACCAGAACCACTTAGTAACAACATAAAGAGAGGACAGGAAAGTAAACGCCACAAGAAAGGTGTCTTTTATTACTACAGATCAAAGTAAAAAGACGCATACAACCACAACATCAACAAAAGAAAGCTAGATGCACCAACAACAAGGCCCCCATTCCTGGAACTAGTTTCGATTCTGTCCACCAGCTATCAAAGCTCCATAGTCAAAAGCCTCAGCTTCCTGAAGTTGATCTCTCACATTTCCACCTATTCCCTGCGGTTGGGGTGGACCTCCTAGTGGTGGTGGTGGCAACACCTCGAATCTTCGTCCACCTCCAGCTGCACGGAAAGCTCCCCTGCCTCGGTCTCCTACTCCTTGCGATCTGCCCTGATCAAACCTCTGCCTCTGCCTGGGAGATCCTTTGTTTATCCACTAGTCATCTGTATGGAAGGTCGGACAGTCACGTGCCAATTGACCAACCCCACCGCAGGAGTAACACTGTCCGCTCCTGGTAAGTCGTTCCCCACCTCGGGTGCCTCGCGCACACGATCCTGTGTCAAGCGGTCGATCACCTGTAAGTCTATTCCTCTTTGACCTCTGTGTCATCTGTCTAATTCCCACTGTAGAAGACTCTGCCGCATGCCGGCTAGTGGTGGGTCCTGCTACTGGAGACTGCTCAGCAAGGAAACTCTCCCCTATGAGGGCTCGCTCCAACACCCCTGTCTGCTTCGGGATGCTGTGAGAAACAAATGAAGCTCTAATCTCTCGCCTGAGCCCCTGCTCGAAGGTTCGGGCCCTGAAGAACGGGTCTTGTACCATATATGTAGAGTAACGCGAGATATTAGTGAACCTCACGGAATATTGCGCCACTGTCATGCTACCCTGCTGAAGATGAAGTAGCTCTTGTATGCACACTGCTCAAAGGGTGGATGGTACAAACTCTGCCCGGAACATGCTCTCAAAGTCTGCCCATAGAAGGGATGCCTAGTCGTGCACCTGGAGCATCAAGCTCCACCATCTGCCTGCTGCCGCATGTAGGAGGCTCGCTGGAAGGATCACCATGTGGTCAGCTAGTGTCCCCACTAACCTGAAAACTCAAACTACAGCTTCCATCCAATCCTCGGCTTCCTGAGGGTCCGTCTCCCCGTGGAACTTGGGCGGTCTCTGACGCTGAAACTCATGCAGTGCACTAAGGTGACGTGCACTCTCAGCGGCTGGGGCTGGTGCCATTGGTGGCTCGGCGGGTATAGTTACCACAGGTTCCTCTGCTATAAAAGGGATCCGCATCAAGGCCTCATCGCTCGGTGAGCTGTCGTCTTGCACAAAGATATGAACCCTAGCTGGCTGCTGTCGTGGGGCCATCCTGAAAAGGAACAGGTGCACCACGGTAAAAACAGTATACCTGGGGAGATGACAGAATCTAATCACAAAGAAAACTTTTGAAACACACATGCAATCAATGTTTTCATGCATTGAGTCAGAAATCAGAAGTCAGGGTCCTGGTGTACGGATACGTCGGCCACCACACCAACACTAGACTCCCTGTACTAATAACCACACTCAATAACCTTAACACTATTGCTTCACACAGAAGAATGTTTAGAGTCCTGAGTTCTGCAGTAGAACCAAACTCCTCTGAAACCAATATTTCACAAATCATCCTCGGGACTCGTGTCGTGACTACCCCAAGCCCGCCCCCCATAGGCCAGGGGCTAGCGACTAGCACCAAGGCGTAAATCCCGATAAAAAGTGAAGGCATTGCCTTTATAAAGTAAACAAACACCAGAGTAAGCAAGCTAAAGTAAACCATAAGTAAACTGGGTACAACTGTAAGTGCTGGAAAGTAAATGGGCCAGAATACAAACCCAACTGATGTAAAGTACTACAGAAAGAAAGTATAGCAACTGAAATTAAAGCAGCAACGTCGAGCCGTCCTCTGGAAGTCCCACCGAAAGGGTGGGTATAGATAGCCTCCTCAGCTCCTCGTGTCCAGTCGTCCGCTCCGTGTACGTCCCGCCCAGTGGTCCACCTCCAGGTACTGACTTTCTCCACAAGCCTCAACCACGATCAGCGCTCTCTGTCGTCTGAATCCAACACAATGTAGTGCGCCCATAGACCGTGAAGGGGTGACTATATGATACTCAGTAGGGACCCCGAGACCCCCGAAGGTCTCCCTGGATCCACAAAGGATAATCCACAAAGGAAAGATACAATCATGAAGTAACATCCAATACTAATTAGGTATATGCCCATACATATACCTAAGTCATCAATTCCAATTTGGCTCCAATATCCGAGCCTAAGATCGATCACGTCCACACAGGATTGTACAACCAAATCCTCAAAAGAAAACACAACCCAATCCACATAAGAAATCAAGTCAATCATATCAAAGATATTGATTGAAAGTCAAGACTCACCTCACACAGGAAAACTTCTTCGTAAGATGGTATAGACGATCAGATGTAGCCACTTATTCATCCAATATGGGACCCATGTAGGATACTAGACCAGCTAAGCTGTCAGAACCACGTAGGTTACTACAACAGAGGTCAAAACTGTCAGAACCACGTAGGATACAAGTATTGTAGTCGTCACCGCCGAAACAATAGAGGATTCCAATACGGTTGTCATCATCATTGAACCCACGGAGGATTCCAGTATGATAGTCTTCACCGTCGAACCCACGGAGGATTCCAGTACGAAAGTCTTCACTGTCGAACCCACGGAGGATTCAAGTACGAAATTCTTCACCGTCGAACCCATAGCTGTTGGGGAACTCCCCTCTATCGAGTACAGAGGGCATGCCGCTACAACCAAGCGCTTCCCACTGACCTTGGACTGCTGTAGTACTCAACCTATCGAGTACTGTGGGCCTTCTGCTAAAACCAAGTGCTTCCCACCATGGGTCTGCCGCTATAACCAAGCGCTCCCCCTCATAGCCTACAGAGGTACTCCTTCTGTTCAGTACTGCAGGTCTTCCACTACAACAAAGCGCTCCTCCGCCGTGGGTCTTCCGCTACAACCGAGCACTCCCCACTAGGCTATCGAAACACTCCTAGTCGATCGATCAACAGTCATCAAGTCTCGGCCAGCTCTAGGGTTTCCGCACACAGCACGCTCGTTCCGGGAGGGTCTGTTCCACAAGCCAAGAGGTCGATACATCAAATGTCACGTAGACCAGATTTAATGTACCGCAAAGTTCCGTTACATCAATAGGAACACAACGCAATAGACGGCGCATCAATCGGACGCCCGGTCTGAGAGTTATTGGTTTTTTTGTTCCAGGGGCCCGGTTGGTTTTTAAGACAAAACCAGTCCGACCTCACTCCAACTACGTCAAAACATCGAGCGGAGTAATCCAGAAGATCCTTTTCACTAATAGGAATCCATCAAAGTCAACAGCACGTCAATCGGACGTCCGGAGCTCAAATTATAAGCGTTTCCGCTCTGAGGGCCCGGTTGATTTCATGTTCAAACCAACCCGGCCGTACCCCAAGTTCTCTAAAAAATTGAGTGTAATATACCAAAAGGACCATCTCTATCTAAGGATCCCAACGCAACTGAGGGTGTGTCGATCGGGGGTTCTAAGCCCACGATATGGCCAAATGACTGAAAACAGTCCGAAATGGGGGTTTTGGGCCCGGACCGACCCGGCCTGGGTGGCTCGGCCCGCGTGGCCGGTCAGGTCGGCCGTTTCGGCCGAGCGGGAAATGGGGGGGAGGCTTCCCCCCCCCCTGATTGAAATGGTGCGGCGTAACGCCGCGCCCTCCCCCAAAAACCGGAACGACAAAACCATTCCGGTCTGTCGTGGATCCGTTGCGGATGTCTCCTCCTGCGGCGCGCCGCCGCCGCTCTCCGCGGACCACCGGACTCACACCGGTGGTCCGTTTCGGCTGCCTTCTACGCCTGCGGTCCTCCCAAGACTCGTAGATTACTAAAAAGGGTTCAAAACACCTTTGTGGCACACTTCTTCATCACCCGTCGATCTTCACACCAATAACAAACTTAGGAGGGTTGTCGGGCCGTGTTTGTTCGGCTCTCACCCTCCGTGTTAGGTGTTTTTCAAATGGAAATCATTAAAAGACATGCTTTAGACGAGGGTACAATTTATTCAAGGTAAATTATTCAAAAAACCTGAAATTTAAAATACGCGCAGATGAAGGGATAATCCACATATACACTTTATACAAAAACCCCCTACCTTGATGAAGTCGTCGAATGAGGATCGTCGCGGGGAAAGGACGTCGCGAAAGACGGTGTCGCGGAAAGAGGCTCCCTACGTCGTCGGTGCCTGCCCGGTGAAGGATGTAGCGTCTCGCTTTCCTCAACGCGGGAAGAAGGTTCAATGATGGTACGACGTTCTTCGTCGAAGCTTCGGCGTTCTTTGTGAGGAAGACGAAGTTCATCAAGACCGCGTGAGTTCTCTCCTTGATTCCGCACAATGAATTCACCACAATAAAATAAGACCTTGTATTATTTTATTCACACACATACGTGCCAACATTAATTTGAAATTCAAAATGAATTCACCAAATTAATGAACGTGCGATGTCCAATTAATTAGGCATTTTATTGAAATGTAATTAATGTGGCAGAAAAACTGCTTGAGTTGACATGACATTAAAACGGGGGAGCGGGTGAGTTACGAAATAACTTTCAAGAGGGTGGTTTAATGGAATTGAAGGGGTGGGGATCGTGTGGGCCCCACATCACTAATATCCTACCAAGTGGAGTTAGGATGTAGTGGGTCCCACTCCAACTTCCATGCATAGGTTATAGCTACATAGAAAAGAAATAAAAAATTGTTGCACAAATTTTTATTTCGTTCTTCAGTCAACCCATTTATTTGATAACCTCACACGAGCAAACGCAACTCCAGAAAAGGGTGTTCCTAAGCAATTATTGGCGCTGCGGTTTCATCGGTGCCCTCAGATTTTGATTCCGAGCACCGGTTCAAAAGTAAGGAAAACTCTCTTGTTCGTTCACTGAATGTACCCGAGCTAAACTTAGGAAATTGATTTCGGGCACACCGGGCCTCGGAATCATGTGCCGTCAGAAACTGCGCAACCCTAAAATCCCAAAGAAAATTAAGAAAAAATTTCCCTTAAAATTTACTAGTCTTTACAGCTAGGATCAACAAGTCTCGAGCCTCTTCGAGTTCCATGGATCACACAACACACCCAAACCCATTGGAAAAATAAAAAATAAAAAAACATATCTAGAAATGGTGAAACAATGCAAGATCACCTAAAAAGTAGTAGAAATTATCACATACATTGGGTTTTTAAAGTGACAATTTTTTTTGATAAGATTGAGGGGAAGAGGTTTTGAAGGTTTATTTCCGGGAGATATTTAATGGTGTAAGTGATGGGGTTCCTTAATAGGGTTCTATTTAAAAGGACAGAAGGGTTTTATCCGCAATTTTCAAGAACTGCTCAAAAAGAGAGGTTTTATCAGTGATGAAATAAAAAGTGTTGGAAAAACTATATTTATCAGCACTACCTCTTAACACTGATAAAATGTATCTTCATTAGCGGAAAGAGGTAGCATTGATAATGATATATTTTATCATCGCTTTCTATTTTAGTGTTGATAAAACCAATCATTATCAGCAATTTTTGTAAAGAAAAGATATAACTATATAAAATAAATTAAAAATTATTAAATGAATATATATTAAAAATGAATAAATTATAAAAATTGTAAAAATTAATTACTTTATTATTGAATAAATAATACTAAATTTATGGATGTTCCAAAATAGTGGAATTTGTTAATCTAAAATTGATAGACTTTAAAAAAATTAAAAAATTATATATGTTTAATTAATTATATAAGTTATTAAAAAAATAAAAATAGAGATGAATTCATATTAATTATTTACATTACAACCATATTAAAAATATTAAATTTTAAAGAAAAAAATATGTATAAATATAATAAAAAAGAATAAATTACAAAATTATTAAATGAATAAATATTTCAAATGAATAAATTAAAAAGGAAAGTAATAAATAATTATCATTATTAGTAATTAAATAATTCTAAACAATATTAAATGAATAAATGTTAAAAATATTGAAATTTAATAATTAAAAAAACAATAAATTACAAAAATATTAAAAAAATATGTGTTATTAATTATATAGATTATTGAGAAAATAAAAAGAAATATATATTAAAATAAAAATGAATACATATTAATTATATAAATTACAACCATATTAAAAAAACTACCTTTTAATGAATAAAAATTTATAAAAAAATATTCAAAATGGATAAAATTACAAAAATATTAAACAAAGAAAAATTGAAAATGAAAAAACTAGAAAAATATTAAAAAACATTATTATTAATGAATAAATATTATTAAAAATGAATAAATATGAAAAAAATATTAAGAGATAACCTAATCAAGACAAAAATGGTAATGTTCCATTTGAGTTTCCCCCTATCAATGATAAGAATGAGAAGGCATCTAGGAAGTTGCATGTCTATGTCAACTCTTTGGTTGATTTTTCTTCGCATGAACATGTTTTTTATAGTTTTGATGATTCTCAAAAAGGGAAAACCTCTTATTCAAGAAAGAGAACAATTTCACAGGGTTTGCAACCTATTCATACAGCATATCAATTGGTGGACCAGGGGGATGTATCATACTGCTCATGTAGTTCAATGTGAAGATGGACTTCAACATGGACCTGGGTTGATCGTAGATAAGGAGGTTGTCCTATGTCTAGTCCTGTATTATCAGACCCAAATTGAGGGTAATCAAATGGAGGATCCAAGGCATCCACCAGATCATGATCTCAGTCAAATATTGTGTGTGTGTGTGGGTTTCTATATAAAATTTCATTAATTACATATATATATGTGTGTTAAATTAATGTGACATAAGTTTGATATATGTTAAATTTAAAAAACAAATGGCTACTTATTAAATGTTTATTACTCGATTCAAATTACTCAATATTTATAATTAACATTAATTTTTAATTATAAATCATTTTTCACTAAATTCATTACCTAGTTAATGTAAATACATATATTGTATTATATATATCTTATTTAAGGAAATATTATATATATATATATATTTAAATTTCAAAAATATTAAAAATATTAATGAATAATTATGTATAAAAAATTAAACGTGAATAAATTACAAAAATATTAAAGAGATAAATATTTAAAATGAATAAATTATAAAAAAGGTAAAAAAAACTCTTAACCTTATTAATTAGTAAATATGATTCAATGAATGAATGTTAAAAATGATTGAAATTTAATTAAAGGATGAACTAATTGAAAAAATATTAAAAAAATGATTTAGAGTTTTAATTATATAAATTCTAAAACAATAAGAATTATTACATGTTTAAAAGAAAATGAATACATATATTAATTATTTAAATTAAAACTGTGTTAAATATATATTAAATGTTAATCAATAAATATTAAAAATTAATAAAATTAAAAAATATTAAGCGAACAAAAATTTAAAATGAATAAAATTAAAATATATTAATATTAATTAAAAATTAATAAATTGTATATATTATATAATAATATAAACGATGAATAAAATATATTAATTAAATACATAATATATTTTTTATTAAATATTAATAATAAAAATTTAAATTGATATTTTTAATAATTTATAAAAATTTTATATGTTTGTCTCTATAAAATTGAATTAATTTTTTTTATATATGTGTGATATTATTTTAAGAGATATTAAGTGTAAAATATTTAGTAAAAAATTATTTAATAATTAAATATTTATTATTTGATATATATGTCAAATTCAAAAAAATGAAATTCTTCAATCAAAATGTTATTAAATATTTATTAATATTATTTGGTGAATATTTTTAATTAATATTAATTATTGATTAAATTATAAACCATTTTCCCATAAATATATGAACTATAAATAATATTTATAATACTAATTGACTAAAAATTAACTTTTTATTCCAAAAACACTTTTGAGGAAAAAGTGGGAAACCAAAGAAAGTCTTAAAAAAGGATTTAAACCCCAAAAGGAACCCACAAAATCATTGAAAACAATAATTAGAATATTAGAACCAACCACCCTATAATTCCACCAATTAAGAGAGGATACCTGCAAATCTGGATCATTTTTTAGAAGATCCTCAAAATGTCCAGCCAACTTGTCTCAAGCTTGGATGTATTCCTCCACATTGATCGTCCTTTAATTAAAACATCATACCAAAATGTGGTCCTGTTTGTTGATCCACACCATTTTCTCTTCATTAATGTAGACTGTAATCAATCTATCAAATATTCTATTGACAAATTCCTTCAAATCATTGATATTGAAATATTTTTATAACATTTCATCCTTACAGTGAAGAAAAATCTCCAAATGATCACTATTCATTGCTTCAACCTTACCTGCCATTTTGTTTAAGGATCCATCCTAAAAAGGTTCCAAATTCTTCACAATGACATTGAATTTAGGGGCCTTAAATTCTTTATTCAGATCTAGATTTCAAAAAATACCAGATAGATGAAAATTGCCTTCTACACTAGATGGTTATCATGATCCTAACTGAGTCCCATTTTTATTTTCCATTCCTAAAGATCTAGTAACATTTGTTTTTTGAATATTCATGTAGTCTTTATGAGGTATTTGTTTTTCCCCGTATTAAGAACTAGAAAATTCCCAAAGTCCGTAAAACCTTTCTTTCCCTTCCCCAGGCTAGACACTACCACCATGTCCCCTTGGAGGTCCAACTCATAATCTGACATCTTTTGGGGATCTTCTTCTTTGTCTCTTAATTCGATATCCTCTGAAGATATTGGCTTGACCTACCTTTTTCATCTTGGCGTGTATGTTTTCCATCCATCAAGATCAACATCCTCCTTTTGATATGCATTTAAGGTCGAGAAACGGCTTTGAAGATGAATAGTTGTAACGACCCAGTCCATCCCACGATCATGATATTATCCGCTTTGGGCCTAGCCTGCACGATTTTGTTTTCCCTGGGCTCTGCCCATCAGACAACCCCCAGGAAAAGGACTCATGATGGGAGAGGTATCCACACCACCTTATAATGTGGTGCTTCATACTCCTCCTCCTTCGATGTGGGATTTCCATAACTCACCCCACCTAGAAGGGCCCAACATCCTCGCTGGCACATCAAATGGACACCGGCTCTGATACCATTTGTAATGGCGCAGTCCAACCCATGATCATGATATTGTCCGATTTGGGCCTAGCCCACACAGTTTTGATTTCCCTGGGCTTTTACCATTAAGAAAATCCCATGAAAAGGCCTCAGGATGGGAGAGGTATCCACACCATCTTATAGAGGGGTGCTTCGTGCTCTTCCTCCTTCGATGTGGGATTGCCATAACCACTTTGTAACGTCCTGATTATGGAAGCCACCTAGAGGCGCCCCGTACCCGGTTGGTCACATGGCCTCAAGAACATTTCTCCTAACTCCTGAGGCTATTGACAAGAAGTGAGGGCCTTGGGTGTGTTAGTGGGAAAACTATGCCCTCATTGGAAGATTAACACAGTGGAAGAGAAAAAAACAGATAACAATAGTGGAATCTGTAATAATTCATACGAAAGTAAACAGCAGAAGTCTGAAGAAATAAATAGCTGGAGTGTATATATATAATAATGATGCATGGTACATATGTTTATAAAAATAGCCAAACACATCACAATGATGTAATAAAGATAGTACTAAGCCAAATTAAAAAAGAAAAAATATAAACAGCTCCTCAGCATCGCAAGCCTTAACTTGGTCCCATGATCTCAAGCTCCATAGCACATCAAGCACCTAAAGTAAAAGGGTTCTTGCCTTTATCTATAATTGCAGCAATATAATCTATTTGGGCCCAAATTCATAGCCCAAACAGGGTGTGAGACTAAATCCCAGTAGGCAATCACCAAAATATCTGTGTCGAACAGTTAGTGAATATATGGAAGGTAATAAACAAAAGAAAGTAGTAAACAAGGAAGAACTCAGCAGTAACCAGTCATACAGTTTCAATGAAATCGGTTATATACATCAATGATAGCAAATAAGTAGGGAACCCTCTGGGTAGTACTCTCAGCCTAACCCCTCTAGTTCAATCAAAATAAGGATACTACAGAGACTCTCTAAAGAATCACTCTCAGTAAACTCACCTTATAGTCCCCAAGCTTTTAAAGACTCTCTGAGGAAGCTCACATGATCAATTCACCTTATAGTCTAAGGTAGTCAAGGAATCGTTGAGGAAGCTCACTCAGTCAATTCCCCTTATAGTCTTCTACACCAGGTTCTCACAGCCCTGTGTAAGTCAACAAGTATAGCAATGCAATACGGCCCAAGTAAACCTCAAGAACTACTTGGCTAATTGGTCTACAACATATCAATCATGTCAGAAAACAACACTACACCCTACAACACTAGGAATGGGAAAACATGCAAGGTGGCCAAAAGGGCTCAGCAGGACCAAATGGTCGTAAAGAGAACATTCATGGTCAACCACATCCAAAACATATCAATCAACCCTATTCATATCCAAATAACCTCTACTCAAACATACAAGTAGGGAAGGCAATTAAAAGGGGTAAAATGGGGAAAAATACCCCATTCAAGGTTATTGGAAAATATTTCACATAATACTCAAATACTTTCAACGGAAAGGCACCAACCACCTACCTTTAGGGTTCCAGTGAAATCGACCCACAAACAACCGCACCCCAATCCGGGAAAACGCTTCACGAAAACCACTATATATCTCTTTCATTATCATCCAAAAGCCTTAAAATCAACACCCAAGGTAACACCAACACTATATATACATTCAAAGGAAGTAAATCTAGAAAAACGAGATAGAGGGAAGAGAAGACCATGAGAAAACCATAGAGAAACCAAGAGGAGAGACTTACCCGAGAAGAACCCACTTCAATATAATAAGAAATCCCATCGATTTTCTTCCAAAACAAGTGGGATAGAACCTTCAACCTTTGAGAACCCAAAATCCCAAGTGAGGTTTGAGTGGGAGAGAGTATGGAGTGAAAAGAGGCACCCTTGAGGGAGCCCAGATTTAAAAACCCTATTTTTAAGTGGCTGCATGGTTTGTATTGACGGTTTGGAAAAATGTACGCTAACAATGCGCATTCCAGTTACTCGAGAGGAGGGTTCCACACGGTTTCCTCACATGTTTTGGAAAACCATGCGTAATCCATAAGAATCCTAATATCTCCTCCTGTACGGTTTTCTGGAGAACCCGCATGGTCTCCCCTAACCGTGCACAAACTTTTCTCCCTAAGAAAAGACTCCAAACTTATTAAAAACCATTCCAAACTCTCCCAACCTCTACCCAACTCAATCCATGCACTTTACACACATAAAAAGTCAACTGGGCCAACTCATAAAGTACATGGAATGTACTTAGAAAATTTTAAAAAATTCTTCTTTTTATCCAAAATGACCAGAAAATGAAACCATACTTGAAAAAAGAAGATTAGGGTTCTTACAAACTTCTCCCCTTAAAGAAATTCATCCCGGAATTTTCCTAGAAATACGACATTGAAGAATAAACCACGAAAATATTCAGCCACTATGATCTTATATCCACCTCTCTCTACCATGTCTCGTCCTGTACTCATATGTGCTACCATAACACTCGTACCAGAGGAACAGACCGACCAAGGAGAACCTTCATACTTCAATCAAAAATTTGGATAGGATGATCCTCGAACGATGCATCCACTTCAAAATCAAGCTCATAGGGTTGGAATACATGATACGGGTCTCAGAAGTAATGTCGAAACTTATAAACATGGAAGACGTCGTGCATATCCCGGTACCTCTGAGGCAACTGCAACTGATAGGCAACCGGCCCAACTATCTCCAAAACTTCAAATGGTCCGACGTACCTCGGCGAAAGATTACCCTGTCTCCTAATCCTCTTGTGCCCAACCTCAGTGTGTCGTGCAGAAAAACTTGATCCCCAACCTCAAACTCTAGAGGTCATCTCCACTGATTAGCATAAAACTTCTTTCGAGACTGTGCAGTAGCCATCCTCTTCCGAATCTACTCTATCATCTCTATGGTCTCTTGAACAAGACGAGTTCCCAACATAGATACCTATCCTACCTCCATACAACATAAGGTTTATCGGCATGGCATACCATACAAAGTCTCATAAGGTTCCATCTAGATTGTTTCTTGAATACTATTGTTTTAGGTATACTCCACAAGAGGTATATGCTTCTCCCAAGAACCTCAAAAATCCAGAATGCATGCTCAGAGCATTTTCTCAATCACCTAAATCGTATGCTCAGACTGGCCATCTGTCTGGGGATGGTAAGCTATACTCCAAAGTACCTGTATACCCAAACCCTTCTAAAGACCCTTCCAGACCCAATGAGAAAAATGTAAATCCCTGTTTGAAACAATGGAGCATTGAACTCCATGAAGACGTACAATCTCATGGATGAACAACAATCCCAGATCATCAACACTGAAGGTCTATTTGATCGGAAATAAGTGAGAAACCTTCGTAAGTCTGTCAATGAAGAACCATACTGCATCATTCCCTCGATCTGACCTCAGCAAACCGCTCACGAAGTCCATCGCAACATCATTCCATTTCCACTCGGGAATGGGTAACTGCTTCAAAATCCCTGCTGGTCGCTGATGCTCTGGCTTCACCTGCTGATAGGTAGAACACCTCATGAAAAAACCAGAAAAATTTCTATTCATCCCATTCCACTAATACAGATGGTGTAGATCATGATAAATCTTGGTGACACCATGATGAACTGCCCAAACTGAGGAATGAAAGTCTCAAATTATCTCCTAGCATATGTCTGCTGGCACCCATACGCACCCCTGGAAACGCAAGATATCATCCTGACCTATGGTCCATCTAGGAATAGGGTCCTCTCCTGGAAATCTATCCCATAGGAATAGGCCTTCTGAATCTGATAGTTGCCTCATTCACACTAGGTCAAGAAGAGTAGAGCTAGCATCCATAGAAGATAGAAAAGTATACCCCTGTCTATCATGTACCTCCAAATACATTTCATAGAATAAAGACATAAGATACCAATCACTACTAGCCTCCTGAACTGCCTATATCTGAGTCCTCCTGCTTAATGCATTAGCCACTACGTTGCATTTCCCTGGCGTATAGGTAAGCTCAAAGTCAAAGGACTGAAGATACTCACCCCACCTTCACTATCTAAAATTTGAATCACACTGAGTGAATATGTACTTGAGACTTTTGTGGTCAGTGAAAAACACAAAATTCTCTAATAGAAGGTAATGTCTCCAATAGCGTAAGGCATGAACAACTGATGCCAACTCGAGGTCGTGCGTCAGGTAGTTCCTCTCATGTGGCCTGAACTGCAGAGACTCATATGCAACGAATCCATCTCCCTGCATAAGAACATCTCCAAAACCGATATCTGATGAATCATAGTACATAGAATAGATCTTCCATGACTTTGAAAATACTAGTATTAGTGATGTAGTCAAACTTCCTTTTAGCTCATGAAAGGCTGACTCACAAGAATCTGTCCACATGAACTTCGCACCCTTCTTAGTCATACCCATCAGTGGTACTTCTAAGCGTAAAAAATCCAGAATAAAGCGTCTGTAGTATCCATCCATCCCTAGAAAACTTCGTACCTCAAAGGGGTTATTTGGTTGATCCCAGTAAACTACTGCTCTCACATTATTTGGGTCTACTAATACTCCTGTCTCTGAGATAACATGACCCAAAAAGTGAATCTGGTGCATCCTAAAGTGTCATTTTGAGATCTTATCATATAACTTATGCTCTCTCAGTGTACTCAAAAAGATCACAAGATGCATGGCATGGTCATGTCGAGTGTGAGAGTACACCAATATATCATCCAAAAAGACCACCATGAAATAATACTAGTATGGATGGAACACTTGGTTCATCAATGCCATGAAACCCGCATGCACGTTCATGAGACCAAACGACATAACCATATACTCGTATAGACCATACCTGCTCCGAATGGCTGTGAGAGGTATATCTGATGGTCTAACGCACAACTGATGATAAATGGATCTCAAGTCAATCATCAAGAAGACATGGGCTCCTCGAAGCTGATCAAAGAGATAATCAATCCTTGGTAAGGGATATCGGTTCTTCACCATGAACTGGTTCAGCTTCCGTTAATCCACAAAAAGCCTGAGGGTACCGCCATCCTTCTTAAAAAATCGGGTATGTGAACCCCAAGGAGAAGTACTGGGTTAGATGAAACCATTTTCCTGTAACTCCTCCAATTTCTTCTTGAGCTCCTGTAACTCTGGTGTACCCATCCTGTAAGGAGGAATGGACACCGGTGCCGCTCCTGGTATAAGATCAATATAAAAGTATACCTCATGCTCCGTAGGAAAACCTTAAAAGTATTCTGGGAAGAGATCTCTAAAACTACCCACCACTAGAGGAAAGTATAACTGTGAAGTACCCTGTTCATCCAGATATAGACTAGCAATCTGGGTTTTAGCACCTCCTTACCCATGATGCTTGGGTCCCGCTCTTCTCACCAGGACATACCACTTGCCCTTATGAAGAAAAGATTCTCCCTCTGGTGATGTGAAAGTCACCCTACGACGGTAGCAATCGATGACTGCCTGGAAGGGAACTAACCGGTCCATTCTGAGAATGACATCATAGCCCGTCATCTCTTGGACATAGAGGTCCCATAAAAAGTGACACCAACCAACCTCTAGAGGGAACTCCATGCACTGACGTACGCACATCATTCTATTCCCCAATTCAGTGTCTAGTGTCAAGATATTAACAGAAGAAAAGATACAGATCCTAAGGCTCTCCACAACTGCAACAGATATAAAGCTATGGGAAGCCCCTGTAGCGAAAAGAAAAGAAGTTAATACTGAGGAAAATAAGATCATACCTCGAACTATAGAAGGTCTGGGATCCTGATCCAATTGGATCTGCTCCACTGCAAAAGTCTGGCCTATACCACGGCCATGTGACCCTGCCTAACCACTCTAAGCTGATCCACCGAAATGCCGCTAAAAACCTGCCAACTGGCTACCATGGCCATGACCTCCACCTCAACCGGAACGGCCATAAGAAATCCAGTTCCTATACGGGTGTGAAACTGGTGGTGATGCTCCTGGATGAGGAGTCATAGATGTACCCCGATCACCAGATGCTGGTGAGAAGACCTGACAGAAATGCAGAAGGTGTCCCATCTTGCTGCAAAATCGGCACTCCACTAGATATCTTTGGCACTGTGGCCTCATATGCCCGCTTCTCCCGCACTGGTAGCATACCACCTGGCTACCTGAAGGTGTGTCTCTTCACCTCTTATCCCCATGTGTAGACTCTCTACGGTGCTTCCTCCTGTCAGAAGGAGGGACACTAGCTCTAGATGTCGAGCCGCCCTGGATCACAACCACTACCACAAAAATAGTTTTTCGCAGCGACCCCCCTTTATCAGCGCTTTTTTTAGCACTGATAAAGGGACCCCCTTTATCAGCGCTTGTTCAGTAGCGTTGATAAGGGGGGGGGGCTTTATCAGCATTTTTTTTAAAGCGATGATAAAGGGTCGACTTCAAAAAAAATTTAAAAAATATATTAATATATAAATATATAAATATAGTTATATTGATATATAAATATAATATATAATTTTTAAATATATTTTAGATAAGTATAAATGTACATTTTCACTTAATATAGTTAATATATAAGATATTTAGTAAAAATTGCTTCTTAAAAAATTAAAAAAAATTTAAATAATAATTTGCTAATTATTATGGAGTAATAGTCATTTAATAACAATTTGAAGACTAAAAAAATTAAAAAAAATTAAAAAAAGATCCAAAATATGTTGAAAACGCAACTCAAACTTCAAATGGACATAACTTTTGATCTAGGAGTCCGTTTGAGCTCTACCACATATCAAATCGAAGCATGCGATGATATCTATGTCGCTATGACCCAATGATTCCCCAGTCAAGGGATTTTAGAGGCAAAAAGAGGCCCAGAAGGCCTCAAAAACTGAGTTTTTAGTTGGGGTACCCTGATTTTTTAACATTTTGTGGATTTTCAGCCTCGTTTAAGGGGGTATTATTGGATTTTTTTGGTGGGGTCTGAATTTATTCCAAGGTATTTCATTCATATTGATATTATTTCTGTGAAATTTCATCATTTTTTATAATTAACTACTATTTATAATCAAATATATAACAATATATTCATATTTCCTATATATTCACACCTAAAAATTTAATTATTAATATAAATAATAAAATATATTTACATATAAAATATATTCACTTTATCTAAATAATAACTAAAATCCATTTTATTTAAAATACAAATATATGAATATTTATATACCTATATATTAATCTAACTATATATATATATATTAATCTAACTATATATATATATTAATCTAACTATGTATATACTAATCTAAAAACTATATATATATTAATATAACTACATATATATATATATTAGTATTACTATAAATATATATATTAATATCACTATATATATATATTAATATAACTATATATATTAATATCACTATATATATGTTAATATAACTATATATATATATTAATATAAATATATATTACTATACGAATAAATATAACAATATATATATATATATATTAATATAACGATATATTTATATTAATATAACTATATATATATATTAATATAACTATATATATATATATTATAATATAACTATATATATATTATAATATATCTATATATATATTATTATATAACTATATATATATATATTAATATAAATATATATTACTATACAAATAAATATAACTAAATATATATATATTTATATATATTTATATTAATATAACAATATATATATATTAATATAACATTATATATATATATATATTTTATAATATAACTGTATATATATTAATATAAATATATACTACTATACGAATAAATATAACTAAATATATATATATCATGAATTGGAAGACAAATCAAAATAGAGTAGTGGTAAAGGCTTAAGCGCGCAGGGGGGAGGTCTTGAGTTCAAATCCTGGTGGAGGTGGGGGTGCGTGCGCATGGGGGAATATAGCAGCAAGCGCTGTTAAAGGGTGGAGGGGGTGCGTGGGGCGCTGCACAGGGGTAGAAAAGCGCTGTAAAAGGGGGGCTCAAGCGCTATAAAAGCCCCCCCGATTTGTAGTATTTTTTTAAATTTTTTTAAAAAATTTTAAAGTTTTTTAAAATTATTTTCAATTTTTTACCTTTTATCAGTGCTAAAAAAAATCACTGATAAAGGAAGCGCTAATATAGGGGTATTTTATCAGTGCTAAAACAAAGCGCTGATAAAGGCCCCTTTTATCAGCGCTTTGTTTTAGCGCTGATAAAAGACCCCTTTTATCAACGCTTTTTTTAGCGCTGATAAAATGGGTCTTTATCAGTGCTTTTTAGAGCACTGATAAAGGGGACCCCCCCCCCTTTATCTTCGCTGGATTTAGCAGTGCTTTTTCTAGCGCTGATAAAGGCCATTTTTAGCACTGATAAAGGCCGTATTTGTAGTAGCGAACTCCGGAATCCCTCAGATTATTCTATGTGATTAGTTTCTGGGTGACGATGGAAGTGATGGAAGTCAACCTAAAGATATTCACCTACGATCGTATGTCCTGTCCGAGTCCATCCTCAAACTTCCTTACCATGAACCACCCATCTCCTCCTAGGAGGGTGTGAAATGCTGATGATCGGTGAAACGAGAGGAATACTTCATAAACGAAAGGGTACCCTGCTCCAGGCTCATGAACTCCTTGGCTCGATCGGCCCTCAAGGTCTCCGGATATAAGTAAAATAAGGGAATAGGAGAAAGAAAGCATGAAAGTTTTGCAAAACATGACTACATGGATTGTATTTCCCTTACACCGCGTGTTCCCTTAATCCGTTCACATGGGAGTGTACTCCTACCACAACTGGTTGTGTAACACACCAAATCACACAGCGTGTATTTTAATCCTTTTCCCCCACCCGAGTCCCCTTACATGGCTAACCCACACAGTTCTCCTAAAACAAGACTACACAATGTGTTCAAAGTGGACACGGTGTGTATAAGAAGAGACTCTGCCGACCCGTGTTGTTAGTGACATGACAGGATACATGGTTCACACTACACGGTGTGTTCAATGTGGACACAGCCTGTATAAGAAGAGACTCAACCGACCCGTGTTGTTATCTACATGGCAGGTTAAGCGGTCTTACAACACGGCGTGTACATCCGGTACATGGTGTGTCATACCAAGACTTTCCCAACCCCGTGTCTCAACACACAAAGTCAGTGACACGGTGAGAGACTACATGGCATGTACATATAGTACACGGCGTGTACTTAAGAAAAACTATTCCTTCCCGAACATAAGGACACACGACATGTGTTCATAAATTACACGTTGTGTGTTTTGGGTTTTTTTCAGACAGTTAGCCTCAAAAACTACTCCGGAGACTAGAAAACACTAAAAAAGAAAATTAAGGTGACAAATTCCAATCTTTGAGGGCCCATACTCCCCGAGAATCAAAGCATGGAATTTTATACATGCTATAAACAGGGAAAATAAGTCAATGATCCACCAAATTTCGATTCATGAGGGCCTATAACACCTCACGAACCAAAGTTTGGAATTCATTCAAACAAAACCTTACAAAAATCAATACCCTATAAAAAAGGTATTTTATTAAGACATCTATCACAACAACATGTATATTCTACACAACATCTGTCACAACAACATGAAATCATTAATGAATCCTAGATGGCATGGCAAGAATGCATGACATGTGATTTATAGAAAATTCCTATATGATTCATGAGATGGCATAACCTCATATCATCGGGTTGCGACACAATTAGAAACTCATTAGAATCAATGGTAACAACACAAAACATGTGAATCACCCAACGGTGAAATCAAATCAACTATAAATTGAAAAACCAAAAAAAATGCAATAACCAAGGTAGATTGGATTTTCCCTGTACACGGGTTAGCTACACCCAGACACAGTTTATTACCAAGTACCTATCATGTCCAATACCGGGCTATAGGCTCCAAACAGTACGTCAAGAAGAAAAAATATTCCTCTGATACCATTTGTAACATCCCAGTTTCGGAAGCCACCCAGAGGCGCCCCCATACCCAGTTGGTCAAATGGCCTCAAGAACATTTCCCCTAACTCTATAGGCTGCCGACTATCAGCGAGGGCCCTGGGTGTCTTAGTGGAGAAACTATGCCCTCATTGGCAGAGTAACACAGTGGCAGAGAAAAAAACAAATAACAATAGCAGAAGCAGTAATAATCCATATGAAAGTAAACAGTGTAAGTATGAAGAAATAAACTGCTGGAGTGTATATATATAAAAATGATTCATGGTACATATGTCTAGTAAATCAGAAAAACACATCACAATACTGGAATACATAATAGTACTAAGCCAAAGTACAAAATAAAATAGATAAACAACTCCTCAGCATCTCAAGCCTCAGCTTGGTCCCATGCTCTCCAGCTCCACAGCATATTAAGTACCTAAAGTAGAAGGGCTCTTTCCCTTATCTATACATGCAACAATATAATCTGTTTGGGCCCAAATGCATAGCCTAAACAGGGTGTGAGACTAAATCCCAGTAGGAAATCACCACAAGATCTGTACCTAATAGTCAGTGAATATATGGTAGGTAATAATAAAAAGAAATAAGTAAACAAGGAAGTACTCAACAGTAAACAGTCCTATATTTTCAATGAAATCAGTTCAATACATCAACGATAGAAAATAATCCGGGAACCCTCTGGGTAGTACTCTCAGCCTAACCCCTCTGGTTCAATCAGAATAAGGATACTAAAGAGACTCTCTGAGGAAGATCTCTCATTCAATTCCCCTTATAGTCCAAAGCATTTAAAGACTCTCTGAGGAAGCTCACATGGTCAATTCTCCTTATAGTCTATGGTAGTCAAGTACTCTTTGAGGAAGCTCACTCGGCCAATTCCCCTTATAGTCTAAAATGGTTTAAATAATCTCTGAGGAAGCTCACTCAGTCAATTCCCCTTATAGTCTAAAATGGTTCAATAACTCTCTAAGTAATCCCACTTGGTCAATTCCCCTTATAGTCTAAAATGGTTCAAAGACCCTCTGAGGAAGCTCACTCGGTCAATTCCCCTTATAGTCTTCTACACCAGGTTCCCACGGCCCTGTGTAAGTCAACAAGTATAGCAATGCAATGCCGCCCAAGTAAACCTCAATAACTACTTGGCTAATCGGTATACATCATATCAAGAATGTTAGGAAACAACACTCCACCCTACAACACTAGGCATGGGAAACCAGGTAAGGTAGCCAAAAAGTCTATGCATGACCAAACGGTCGTAAAGAGAACATGCATGTGCAACCACATCAAAAACATAGCAATCAACCCTATTAATTCCAAATAACCTCTACTCAGGCATACAACCAGGGCAGGAAATTAACAGAGGTAAAAAGGTAATCGCACAATACCCCGTTCAAGGGTATTGGGAAAAATTTCACATAATACTCAAATACTTTCAACGGAAAGGCACAAACCACCTACCTTTAGGGTTCCGGTGAAATCGACCCACAAACAACCGCACCCCAATCCGGGAAAACGCTTCACGAAAACCACTCTATATGTCCTTCCATATCATCCAAAACCCTTAAAATCAACACCAAATGCAACCCCAATACAAGATCTACATGCAATGGATGTAGATCTTGAAAAATGAGAGAGAGGGAAGAGAGGACCTAGAGAAAACCAAAGAGAAACCAAGAGAAGAGACTTACATGAGAAGAACCGACTACAATCCAATAATAAACCCCTTATATTTTCTTAAAAAACAAGTGTAAGAGATCCTTAAAACTTTGAGAACCCAAAATCCCAAGTGAGGCTCGAGTGGGATAGAGTTTGCAGTGAAAAGAGGCACCCTTGAGGGAGCCAGGATTTAAAAACCCTATTTTTATGTTGCCGCAGGGTTAGTACGCACGGTTTGGAAAACCATGCACTAACCGTGCACATGAAACTACCTCAAGAGGAGGGGTCTTCATGGTTTCCTCGCACGGTTTGGCAAATCGTGCACAGGCCATGCAAAGCCTACAATCTCCTCATGCACAGTTTCCTAGAGAACCCGCACGGTTTCCCCTAACCGTGCTCAAAACATGCTCCCTAAGAAAAGCCTCCAAATTTATTCAAA
The DNA here is from genome assembly GCA_963277665.1 of Viscum album. Lineage (NCBI taxonomy): Eukaryota > Viridiplantae > Streptophyta > Magnoliopsida > Santalales > Viscaceae > Viscum > Viscum album. The sequence goes on from OY728165.1 coordinate 1,832,793,304, forward strand.
ACCATTCCAAACTCTCCCAACATCTATCCAACTCATTCCATGAACTTTAAAAACATTAAAAGGAAACTGGGAAAACTCATAAAGTACATGGCGTGTACTTCAAAAAATTTCAGAAATTCCTCTTTTTCTCAAAAACGACCAGAAAAGGAAAACATACCTGAAAAAGAAGATCCATGTTATTACAATAGTCCTTGAGGGTTCATCATGTTTCCCCACACATACAGACAAAACTACATTCAAACTAGGAGAAACATGCACCACCGGAAGCAATCTAGAAACTACATGGGTATCAATAGCACTATTTGCACCAAAGTGCTCACCAATATATTATTAGAGTTGCTACTCCTTCCCAATGTCGTGACCTGGGGTGTTGGTTGTGATCATTATACCCTCACCCATATCAGTTGTATTATCCTATTTTAAATTGTTAGTAACTATATCAGAATTCTTCCCCACAGTTGAATCTAAAATAATCTCATGATGAGGGTCATTTCTTGGTTTCACTACCATAGGATGAGCTCTGGGAACCGACCTGATGGTAATTTCCTCTGCATAGGATCTTCAATATTAGGGATCAGCAACACCCACATATGGTCTAACATACCCTGAAAGGGTCATTGTTTTTTAGATGGATACACCAAGATCTAACCTTAAATGATTTAAAGTGTAAGTGATCTTCATATTAACTTTCTATGGCCTTGCCTCATATTAAAACATAGAACCTAGTAGTTGAACACCCTCACACGACTAAACCATAACATTATTTTCGGATGTTTCTGTAGAAACCATCTTATGGATTTTCAAAATAGGGATCCCCTGATTGGTATCACGACATTAATGGTATGCTGAGACGAGAGGGCCCATATGCCTATAGTAGAGATAAAAATCTATTCAGGATTCATAGAATATCGCTTTTTTTCATTTAAAATATTCTCTAACCATAATCCAGAACCATTCCAACTACGTCTAGGAGACATCAACTTTAAGATAGACATGAGGAAAAATCAGGTGGCAAACCATGATCATTCTACTATCAAAATACAGGTACTGTCCAACCAGGTTCCCAATTAAATGCATGATATATGGATTTTGAAAAGTTAAAAAGAGTTCCTAGAAGCTTACCCATATCACCGTTGAGGGAGTAACCTGCTTCTTATGAAGATCATAGTACCACCGATGGATATAGAACTGGATTCCATTAAATCTACACATCTCCCCTGCCCAATCTCATATGAATTCCTTTGATGAAGAAAAGTGAACCATAATATGGTGACAATCGAACAGATCGATCATAGATTGATCTTACAAATCCAATGCATCGAAGATGAATCTATTGAAAGAATCCACTGATGGATGTTAAGACTTGAATCAAGCCATTAGTGTTCGGTCAAAAAGGTACGTGGTTGCTGAAAAATCATAGATCAAAATATATTAAATTAGTATTATATAAATATTATTTAATAAAATTATATATATATATATATCAATATATATTTCTATCTGAAACATGATTTTTAATAATATATTTATTTTATTTTTTATTTCATTTTAAATAAATATCTTAGATATCAAGTGTAAATGTATATTTAATAATATATAAATAATATTTAATAAAATATATAATATTTTCATCTATATAAATATATTTATATATTAATATATTACTATTAAGGATATTATTTTTTTATAAATCGATAAAGTTCACTCTTTATGAGCGCTAAAAAATAAATGATAAAGGAGTTCCTTTATCTACAATAAAAAAATTGTAAATAAAGGGTACCTTTCTCAAATCTTTTTATATAGTATTGATAAAGGTTATAATTAATTATTGTGGTCATTATAATAGTGTAATGCCACAGAAGGAATATAATCTATTGTGGAGCTACAATGAAGAAAATACATATCATACCACCATCCCTGAATATATGTTGTGTGAGGAAGAAATGAATGAGGATGGAGATTGTGGTGTTGGCCACTGCATTGTACTATGGGCTATGCTGTGTAAAGGTTAAGAGAGTCCACATAAAGGACTTTTAAATATGTAAGAAAAAGGTGCACAAGGATCAATGTTTTTTATGGCATACTAAATTGCATCATGGAGATTGTGCAAGGAAGATTCATGGGGATTGTATAAAGAAGTTGTGTCATAGTATGAGTTATGTGTTGTAATGATGAAATAGAATGAGGAAAAAAATTACAGGCTACAGTACTACAATTTAGAATATATATCTACTATAAATATAAAAATGGTTGAATCCTCCAATGAACATCCCTTCATATGTGATGTGGTGGTGATATAAGTAGTCCATGCATGTGGAAATATCCTATGTCTGATGATATTTTAATAAAAAACAAAGTGGATAGATGATGTTGAAGTTAAGAATAATGGAGATGAAGAAGATATAGACCTATCTAAATCTCTCCCTCTTGGATAAGGAAAGATATATTATAGGGATATATTAAAGAATATAAAATCATATGGGTAGATCTATTTGACGGAGAATAGATATGACATGACCTGACCCAACATGGACTACTTGGATGGAGATAATCTACATGTGACACCCAAAGACCACCTCTAATAGGCTAGGAGCTAGAAACCAAGGCCGAGTAGGCATATCACCCATATAGAAGGCATTATCCTAAGGTATTTGTACAGACACACACACATCTCCAGATACCCATACAATACTAAAAAGTAAAGTACAACGAATATCAAATTCATGCATACATATAAATCCCATAATCAGAGTATAAAAAAAGTACTAGAAATCATAAGGTTCAAATACAATCCCACCAAAACTAAAAACAAGTCTAACCCATGAGTAGGATGGGACTGCTATCAAATGAAACACCTAGCACAACCATGGTCTATCAAACCCACTAAGTATCGCCATCTCCTAGTCCTCTTGGGACTCCATAAAATGACTTATAATTTACGTAATACAATACATGTTTGGGAAGATCCCATGTATGGGTGATTATAATAATACCTAGTAGGACACCCTAAAATCCCCAAACATAAAGAGTCAAGAGAGTAGTTAGAGCATCATAATGGAATGTTAATTAGGATATGATACATATAAATAAGAACAATAACCTAGATATACTCATAATATACCAAGTCCTAAAGTGTTCTCAATCATACTCCCAGTAACAAGATTCCTCCTGAGGATTTAAGGAAATTCTTGTCTAGGAGAATCCACTCCATGAGCCATGTTGTTATTAATGGAATTCATCTATGATATCGTTCCCATCGGGTCTCACCATGAATAAGTACATACTATATTTACAAATATCTTGAAACACAGATAGGGGATCACACTTAGGAGCATTAAGGGAAACTGCAAACCCAATATTGAATAACCCATTATGTAGGTGATTGTATGCCTATGTGAGTTGGTCATGATAAGTCATCGAACCCCACTTAGGGAATATGAAGAAATGATAAAGGATCCCACTCAAATATCATGAAGGGATCACACAAACTATACCCAACATAAAACATATAAAGGGGATCACAATCCTATTATGAGTACATAATCCCACATTTTACCCTCATAGGGGTGGAACAACCAATCACACTCAACCAAAACTAGTCCAAACTAAATATATGGATGGCCTTAACTAGCCCTAGAAAAAGAACATGGTGTGTACATGGATTGCATGGTGTGTCTCATCTACCTAGGGTCTTTCCTTATCTTGTCGTCTCTCATGACATGATCTTCTCCGTATATGCAATGTTCCTTTTTGGGATACATAGTGTGTGGAGGTTAGGTGAGCACTCAATATGTAGTTAGCCTATCCACATGTACATATTGTTGTTTATATGTTCTTTAGGTTATGCCCATGTACTTGGACATGACTGAGTACTGGGCCATTATCATGTACATTGCCCATGACTATGTTCCTGGTCATGTTTATTCCCATGTACCCCTAGGATAAATTCCAAGCCACCATAATCCATTCACATGACATGTTATATTTTTCTCTATGTGTAAATCCTAACATAACAAAAGGGGGAACAAAAAACATGTGTTCTTATAACTACACACCATGTAGTGAGGAATTTCACAAAAATTCCATATTTTTCCACATGCTCTCTCACACTACTACTTCTATCAATTCCTACACTAGACTATCTAATAATCCTAGATCTAAGATCGAAGGATATTTTCATTGATGGTGTCCAGATTATGGCCACATGCTCCACTCAAGAATCACCTCTCTTCATTTTGAACTTCACACAAAAATTTCAATTGGGATCTCTAAATCTGAATCCAAACCCCTTATGATCATCTTCTTTCATCATCTCACCTAGGACACTCTATTTATCGTGAACAAAATCCTACAATATTGATCTGTTGTACTAAATAACGGTCGTGTAATGAACGATTACCGGGTATTGGTTGAACCTATATCTAACAGAATACTGGCAATGAATGTAAAATGAATGGGGAAATAAATGCCTAAAGCATACAAGAGGATCAAACCAAATCCTTTTCTCAGGATGGCCTCAATTCATTATTTTTATATCAAATAATTAAGAACTAAAATCAAATAATATTAATTCCACAAAATCAAAAGAAGTTACTAGAACCCACGAGCATGAATGACCCATGAATCAATGTATTGGAGGATGTGATTAATGTTCATCATAGGATGATCAAAAAGGGTCAAAAAAATAGAAAACAATATTCCTACCTTAGGTTTGGATTCATCATTGATGAATAATGAATCTGTATTGTCATCGTTTGTGAGATCTATGAACTTTGTTTCCATAGATTATCCCTCTGGTACTTGGATCACTGATCTGTGATCCCAATATCTTTCATCACTCCTACATGCTCTTCTCTCACATATTTAGGGTTATGACATTATCCCTTCGGTTTTGGAATAATCATGTATTTATAGAATAGATTTTGTTTAGGTGAATTAATAAAAAATAAATATATTTATTTATTATTCCTCCCATGATCATGCTCTACCGAGGAGTCTAATGTGCCCCATGGTTATATCATTCCTAGGGTAAAATCCATATTTCAGATCTAGTGGTGTCCTTGGATTTCCCATTCGGGTCCCTGTTATGGATTTATTCCATTATTTTAAATAAACTATATGAGTGTGATATAATATATTTCTTATTTTTTATTATATCAACTCTGATGCTCACTGGGCCTCAAAATCTCACATCATCTCAACACCTGGTTCCAAAAATATTCCTTAATATATTCTAAGGACATAAAAGGATAAAATTGGTATGTTACATTCTCCCCCACCTTAGGGATTTTAGTCCCAATAATAAAAATGACTACTCAAAAATATGAGGGCACTGGCCTCACATCTTTGTATCCTTCTCCAATGTGCTCTTCTCAAGATTCTTATCTGGCCACCAGACACACGCCATGGGAAACTCTGACCCATGACATATCTTATCCTTCCGATCCTCATTCTATGCCAAGTACTTAGTAAAGTTAGCTTCATCATCAAAGTCCAACTCACATTATTTAATAACACATGAAAATTCATGCACATACCTCCTTAGTTGTGACACATAAAAGATATCATGTACCTGAACTAACTGCAATGGTAGGGTCAACTGGTACTCCACCTCAATAACACTACATAATATCTAAAAAATTATAATTAATTTCAAAGATAACTTTCATTTTTTGGCCAAATATCCATAATAAATGTCGAGTTGAGACCATAAGTAACACATGGTCTCCCTCCTAAAACTACAAAGGCCTCCATCATTAGTCCACATAAGACGTCTAAAAACTCTGGGAAATCCTCATCCACTCCTAGATATTATACACATTCTCTATCTTTGCATCCATTAACTCTAGTCCTATGAGTACTAAATCCCCTAGATCTTTACAAAAAAGTGGGGACCTTTAGGGTCTCCCATATAAGGCCTCAAGTAGTTTCATATTGATGGTGGAATGGTAGATATTTTTGTACGCTAAATCCACCAAGGATAGGTGATCCTACCAACTATAGAAAAAAGTCCAACATGAAATCCCAAAGTATATCCTCCAAAACCTAAATGGTCCACTCAGTCTAGACATCAATCTCAGGTGAAACATCCTACTCAAATACAACTTATTCTAAAAGTCCTCCTATAATCCTCTCCCTGGTCTTTATGTGAAACAAGAATAACATTCATAATTAATTTTTTAGCAAAATTAGTGAATCTAGATTATATCCTATATGTAAAGTCATACCAAACCATTTATTGTACTCTACTCATAGATAGATAGGAAGTGGGATGACTTGGTGAGTCAGTCTATGATCACCCAGATGGAATCATGACCTTTATATGATCATGGAATCCCCATCAGGAAGAACATAGATATACTATACCACTTTAATTATGGTAACTAAAGGTGTTGAGATAAAATTGATGGAACATGGTGATCATCCTTCACATACTGAGAAGTGAGGCATCGAGAGGAAAACCCCAATATACACTTATTTAACCCTATCCACTAGAATAGATGTTGAAATTCCAGGTACATCTTCTCCAAATCCGAATGTACCTCCAATGGGGATGTATGAAACTCCCTTAAAATATCATAACATAGTTTCCCTGGTACAATTATCCATCAAATTAAAAGCATGAAATTCTTCACAAATTTATAGAATCCATCAGAAGAATGTCCAGTGGATATCTAAGTAAGCAATGTCTTGCTGTTGGTATCTCCGCGATGAGCCTCACTAATACACTATAGAAGTATTGGGATAACAAAAATAAACTGGTGGTAATCTACCCCATCCTAATCCAATAAGGAAAACTGTAATGAAGCTAGCTACTCTGATGCCTCTGTCAACAACTGTGAACAAAATTTCTTACTGAGAGAATCTTCCACCATGTTCCACACCATGAAAGTATAGACTATCTCAAAGTCATAATCCCAGAGGAAATATAGAAAATGCTTCTATATCATGTTAAGAAACTTCTATGATAATATATAATTGAGGATATTATTGTCATAATAGATGATAAACCACTCACCCATAAGGTAGTTTCACCACATCGTTAGGGAGAAGACCACCTCTATCAGCTCAAGATCATGGGTTGCATAATTCTGCTCTTGTCATCTAAACTATCAGGACCCATATGCAATCACATCCTACCTCTTCATCAAGACACATCCAATACCAGTCCATGAAGCATCACATAACACTATGTACTCAACAACATCCTCTGATAGTATCAAGATGGGAGTTCTCATCAGTCTCTACTGTAACACCTGAAAAGTCTATTGGTACCACTCCGTCCAAATGAAAGGTTACCCATTTCGATTCAAAGTATTAAAGGGTGTTGACATATTGAAGAAATTGGGAAAAATTTCTTGTGGTAACCTTCTAACCCAAAGAAGATATCAACCTTCATCACACTCTTGGGTGGATCCCAAGATAACACTTCCTCGACTTTTGTCGAGTCCGCTACTCCACCCTATACTGAGATGACATGTCCTAGAAATTGAACCTCTTCAATCCATAATTTACACTTTAAGATAATCCCTTAAATCTAGTTCCCTTAGAGTATGTCCATGACCATCCTCATTTGTCTTGCATGCTCATCATAAAACGCTGAGTACACTATGATTTCACCAAAGAAGACCACCACAAACTAATCTAGAAAAGTATGAAATAACTAGTTCATGAGTCCCCTAAACATTGATGTTATTTTTATCAAACTTAAAGGAATAACCAAGTAATCATAATGTCTATAGAAACATATGAATGTAATTGTTAGTATATCCACATATCATACTCAGAGATAGTGATTTCCCGATCTAAGGTCAATATTCAAGAACCATCTCAACCCTATCAATTGGTCAAAGAGGTTGTTGATCCTTGGTAGTGGATACTTATTCTTCACAGTCACCTGGTTTAGGTGATGTTAATCCACACATAACCTTAAACACTCATCTACCTTTCTTGAAAAGAAATATAGTATTAGCTAGGGAGAAACATAGAGTCTAACAAATCCCTTCCTCTAAAATTCCTCCGACTACACCTTCATCTAATGAAGTTATATGTGATCTATTTAATATGATGGTATAGATATTAATTGAGTAATTTTTTGGAATTAAATGTAGAGTTTTATCTCGAAGTGTGGAGGTAATCCAAGTACATCCTTGGGAATGACATCCGTATAATTTTCCACCATTACAGGAAGTTGAAATTCCATAACATCCACTACTACAAGGGAAATATTATCCAAATAATAAGTAATCATTTATATACTCCAATTTATGTTCCCATCCTTCTCTTCATATATTTATTTCTCACCCATAATAGGAAAAACCATCCCATCAGTATGGAAACACTACATCTTCTATAGAAAATAGTCAATCTGGGCATAAACTGTGGATATCAAATCCATAGATAATATTACAATAAAAGGTATCATTAATGCTATAAATAGATCCCATAAGAAGCTCTCTCCTAAAAGATTTAGATAAAACTGTTGGAGGAAGTTTTTGATCAGGGAATCCCCTTCTGTATGAGCCTATAAACGCAATGGTCAAGCCAAGAACTCCACCAAAATCTCTATGTCTCAAATAATAGATGTTGAAAGAAATTAGTGGATTGAACTTATTTTTATCAGTACTTTAACTAAATTAGAGAAGATATGGATCATACCTCTGATCATCCATGGAGCCTCAGGTTCATAGTCATCCACTGCTTACAACTATCATCATCCCAGACCACCATCTCTCTAAGCCTGGAATGGACCACCTAGGGGTGTTGGTAGTAACATGTCAAATCATCTACCACCTCTAGAAACTCTCCCTTATCCTCTTAAATATCCACCTCCATTTAGACCTTATACTGATTTCTCTTACTAGGTGGTATATTAACTATCTATCTATTATAAGTAAAGAGGGTCATACAATCCCATGCAAGATATCACTAACCATAAAAAGAGAAAAACTACCTCTCTTCAGGTTGAATAGAACCATCCTGAGAGCCATGAACTGCAGACACATTGTCCTGAGATTGTCACCTAAAGAATCTCACATGCTTGGATCCCTATATCTACCAGTGGATATCATATTTATGTAATCCCTACTCAAAGGTATATTCTCATAAGAATGGGTCTTGAACCATATCAATAGAGTATCTCAAGAGGTTGATGAACCTCAAAGAATACTCTATCACTATTATATTACCCTACAGAATCTATATAATCTCATTTATGTGCACCACTAAAAACATGGATGAATAGAACTCCTAATTAAATATATTCATGAACTATGTTTAGGTGTGAGTCATCTCATCGTTTTTCTGAGCCACCATACTCCACCATCACCTAACAGAGCCCAAAAGAAGACTCACTATTAGGACCACCATTTATTCCAGAGTTATCCTCACAAGGAGGAAAACTCAAGTAACTACCTCTATCCCATCCCCATATACATGAGGGTATGGATCTCCTTAAAACATAGGAGTTCACTACCTCTGAAAATTAATAGTTTTTCTCATCCTACAGAAATCCCCATTCAATAATTTTAGTGAATCCTGCTACTCAATGGGTTGTAAAAAGACTGGAATGAAACACATAATTCCTCCCTCCTATACAAAATTTTTCACGTAAGTATCATCACTAAGTGGATCATTCTCTTGATCCTATTATGGAACCCTGTATGGTTATACTTATAGAGGAATCCAAAAAAAATAAAGATGTTTTACTATCCTATAGTATATATGGGGAGTTGAATCAAAAAGGAAATGGAAATCACCACCCATTCCTATATGATGCATGTAACAATGTTTCCCCTTGCAACCAATGCATATATGTACCATATCAATAAGAAGGTTATCAAAGTCCCAATGAATAGATACATCAGTCACCACACTGACACTAGAGTCTATGTACTTAGATCTAAACTCGAAACACTTTAACATTGTTTCCTTAGTTCCTAAACCAAGCCTTATAGATAGACAAATATCTAGACTCTTGTCTTAATATAAACAATTCTCTGATACCACTCTATCACAACATGGCCCGCCAAGACCCACCTAGCTAGTGATAAGCTGAGTGTGACACCCCAAGCCCACATCTAATAGGCAAACGGTTGGCAACCAGTGATGATTAGAAATTAGAGGCCTTAGACTAATTTACATATAAACACTCATCTCCAGATGCTCATAGAATGTTGAAAGGTAAAGTACAGAAGATATAAAATTAATGCATACATCTAAATCCCACAATCAGAGTAAAAAAAAGTATGGGAAATCATAATTCCCAAATATAATCTCACCAAAAATTGAAAAAGAGTCCAACTCCCTAGTAGGAGGGGTCTTCTTTCAAATTATGCACCTAGAACAACCATGGTATATATATATCCCAATATGCTATGATAACTCTTAGACTTCCTAGGACTCCATAAAACAACATTTATTATGTATAAGACATGACATGTGTAGGTAGATTCCATATAGTGGTGAATATAACCATTCCCATTAGGACACCCCAAAATCACCAAACATAAAGCATAAATTCAATAGTCAGCTAATCCAAAATGTATGCCAATCGGGATATGAGAAACAATAAAAAGAATACTAACCCATATATATTCATAATAGACCAGGTCCTAAAGAGGTCTTGACCATACTTCCAGCCATAGGATTCTGGTCAATGCTTCAAGGTAACACTCATCCAAGATAATCCACTCCACGATCCATGTTTTCACTTATGGATATTATCGGAGATGTCGTTCTCATTAGGCCATACCATGAATAATTACTCATTGGATCTCTAAATATATTGACAAAAAGGTAGGGAATCACACCAAAGACCCGTACAGGACACCAAATACTCAATCTGGAATAACCCACTATGTATGGGATTGTAAGCCTATATGAGTTGGTCATGGGGATTCCTCAAACCCCAACTAGGGAAGATGAAACAATGATATAGGATCCAAACCCAGTCTCTTGAAGGGATACTAGAAACTCTATCCAAGAAAAAATCTATAGGAGGAGTCACAATCTTAATAAAAGGACATAATTCCACTTTTTTCTTACATAGGGATGGACCAAGGGATCACACTCAATCGAATCATTTCCAAACTAAATATGTGGAAGGCCTCAACCTACCCCAAAAATGGACATGGTGTGTAAAAGAAGTACGCATTGTGTCTCTCCTAGTCGAGGTCTTCCCATGCCTTTCCATCTTCCATGGTATGTTCTTCTCAACATACATGGTTTTTAATTTTGGTATAAATGAAATGTGGAAGTTGTCTCGACACTCAATTTACCCCTAACCCATTCTCGTGTACATCTGTCCATGCCCAAGTATGTCAGGTCATGCCCATGTACCTAGTCATGTCCAAGTATTGGGTGGTGCCCATTTACTCTATTCATGCTTGTGTCTCTGACTGTGTAAGTTCCTATGTACCCCAAGGTTAAATTCCAAAATGATTTCAATGGGTTACATGACATGTGGAAGGGATCACATGACGTGCAGTATTTTTCTCTACTCGTAAACCCTATCACCACAGAAGGGAGGCTACAAGGATTGTTTTATTTAGACTACATGATAGGTATTCTATAATCCATAGAAATTATAGACTATTCTACAGGTTCACCCATGCCACTACCATCATCAACTCTTCCAATTGACCAAATGATAACCAAGGATCTTGGGTCAACCAAGATTTTAATCTCTAGTGGCCGAATTGTTTCCACATTCTTTGCTCAGAAATCACCTCTCACAGATCTATGCCAAACAAAAAAGTATTGGAGTTGGTTTTATAGAACCACCTACAGTATACTTTAGATTTATTGTATATTCAATGAAGTTAATATTGATATAATTAAATTATCACTTATTGGTTTTCCTTCTATATAAATTTGATGTGGTAATGTCCTAGAGTGTCTTTTGCATTGATAAGTTCATAACAGTTCCCTACTATGATGAGAATCTTGAGACACTGTGGAAATGTCTTTTGAATATAGTTATGCGGTTTGATAACATACTATGATAGGAAACATGGTATTTAGAACATTAGTTGAAAGTACTCATAGGTGGATGAGTCTTCTTATTAAAAATTTCTCACTTGGTAATCTTCAATTTAAGAGATAATGAGAACAAAACTACCATTAGGGATTCCCCATGTTTTCATGTCATTAGATATTTCTATCTTCAACTGTGTGTAATGGTCCTTAGACTTTAATATTATCATTTATTCATTTCATGACTTGTGAAATTATATTTTTTTACCAAAACTATCTATCAATATGTTGGTGGCAAGTGTTGTACATTTTGTGCAACATAATTGAAATTTCATTAATGAATAATTTATGGAGGGATTTTCCCTTCCATATTTATGGAAGTTGATATATCAACCCTTTGATTGAAATAGAACCATAATATTAAATTCCAATCCCATGTTGAAATGACATTTATTTGATATAATAAAATAAATTCTTATTGAGTATAAAGGTTGGTGAATTAGACGTGTAATCTTCTTGATGAGATATTTTAGAAAGAGGGATTATATTGTATAGTGAGTTTTCGTATGTTTTTTTATCATTTCAACATTAATTTATTTCTCTTAGATGCCTTGACCTATTGCTAGAAATTATTATTGGACTTTATGCAAATATTCCTAATGCCAATGAGAAATAATCCTAGAGGACCACATAGTATGTTCTTCTATAGATCTCAAATAATTTATTTTTTAATTTAATAAATAGAATAAATATTATTCTCGAGACAAAGAAAAAAATTTATTCATGATTTAATGATCAAATAAATTAAATAAATATTTATTCACCGGATTGTGCATAAAATAAATTTATTAATTTTATTGGATATTTAATAAATATTTATTTACTGGTTTTTGAGTAAAATATTTATTAAAGAGAATAAAACATTTTCTTTGGGTGTTCAATAAATGCTAGATGATTTTAAAAAGACCATGACCGAGTTTAGGAGAAAATATTTATTAGCAGGTTGGTAAAATAATAATTGTTATTGTGCAAGTTGGTTTGTTCCAAAAAAATATTATTATTATTATTATTTTATTATGTGGATGCAGTTTATTAAAAGTTATTATATTAATTAATGTATATCATGAAATTAAATAATTATTTTAACCTAAACCCTATATTTAGAAATAGACAGTTATGTCAATTATGTAGAGGATCAATTGATGTGAAATCAAAAGAGTGAATTGTTTCACATAATCAATTTTCTCTTGACTACTCCCTATCTAGTCCTATAAAGAATGAAAAATGCAAGAGATAATTATTCGAGATCAAAGAATAAGTTATCAAGAATGAACAATGCAATAAATTTTATTTTCTGTGCTAGCACTTGGAGATCAAGTAGCATTGCTCAATGATCATTGGAGCATGTATGGATCACTACTATATGGATTATGACCATGTATCCTCACTTTGTAACAAAGAAAATTTGAAAGGGTCTTTTTGGATGATCAACATTCATCAATGAAGAAATTTCTTATTCCCAAGTATTCATTTATATATATATGTTAAATAAATTATTTATAATTTTTATGTGCAAGATCCTCTCTCATGGTTTTGGGAAACTCAGATATTAAAATAAATAATAATATATCACCCACCTTTGCATGCTTCCCCTATTCCTAGAACCAACAAGTGGTATCATAGTGTCCATGTTTAAATTTATAATTATAAATCTGAATGTAGATCTATGCACAATTGTGGTTATATTTTCATTTCATGTTATTTGTTATTTAATACGATTTAATTTAACAGTATTCGACATATTAATCATTATTCATTCAGTGTTTCACTTTATTGAAGGTTTAAGAATAGATTAATAATAACCAGAGATGCCATCATAAACTGCCAATTTATTCCTGATAAGATAGGGTTACACAGTGTGTAATTGGAAGTACACACTTTATACTCTAGTGTATTGTATATGGATGCACTGAGGGATACACAGTGCACCATGTAGTAATTACATGTGGTGTACGCCGCACGTTGACTATCCTTGTTAGAACACAGCTTTTAGATTACAGTATGTGTATCAGTGTACACGTAGTGTAGTCTACATGGGTTAGCAGTGTAAATTGTGAAATATGTGTGCTCATTATACACAATCAAAACGACGTGTGATTTAAAACCAATATAATTTATGTTATACATGATGTGTATCTCATTTAAACCGCTTGTAGTTTTCAAATCCCATGTCTGCAGAATACACTGAGCCACTCGGTGAGAAAATGGATACATGGATCAAAGAGATACTCGGTGTGTAGTTTTCATGTATATGTTGTGTAGTCTACCAAGATTTATGCTAAAGATTCATGTGTTCATCCTAGACACACGAAAAGTGGCACATATGGCTTTTGGATAGTCTCTACATGTTGCGTAGTCTGACCGAGGTACGCACCGCAGACTCAAGCGTGTACCCTGGATACATGAAAATTGAGATACATGGCATATAGTTGGATATACATGTTGTGTAGTCACTCATTAATGGAAATAATTAAAAATTACATTAAATTGATAATTTTCAGTAATAAAACCTTATTTTATTAATTGGAACACCATTGTGTGTTTGAGAATTTAATCGTTCTTTTAATGAATTTTAAATGATCAATTAATTAATTGTAATAAATATATTTAATTATTGGTTCTTCCATTTATATTCTATGAAATCAATAAATTATGGGTATCTCCAATAAATTTTGGATGATCTTTAATGTGAAAGGGAATTAATTAATTAATTAATATAAGTGTGTTCATCTTAATAATAAAGAATGAATAAATAATTGAATACTATCTAGTTACTTTTTCATATTCATTTCTTGTTTGAATGTTAATGAGATTGACCAATATTTATGTGAATTTTGGATGTTTAAATTTTATTTATTTCATGGGTTTGTGATTATTTAGTATTAAATTAAATATTATGGCCTATGATTCATCCCTCTATCTGTTATTATGTAGGGCCTTCTTGTCTAAGGATATTTATGTAATCCCCATTTAACCAATCCTTTTGTTCTCTTCACCAACATGTGATTCATGAATACATGTAATTAATGGGGTATCACAAGGTATATGGAAGAAGTTCAAGATAGAACAATTATGATGCCTACTTAGGTGATACAAAGGTAGATAGGTGGAATGTTGTAACTCAGGAAAAGACCAGCAATATGAGATATTTCAACTAGTAAAATGTTGGTTTAATTTCCTCTCATCAAATCAATCATTAGATAAATATCATGAATGGGTTATTTAATTAATTATTTATTTTATGGATGCAAGTTCATGATCACATAAATGAATGAATTAATGTGAAAAGACAAAAATTAAGTAAATGAATTATGAGTAAATGTTTTATCAAGCATGGTTAATTAATTTACTAACATCCAATTAATATTAAAAATACATTAAAATTATAAAATAAGATAAAATTTATGAATAATAAATTAAAATACCCCAATAAAATATAATTTTTTATTTCACCTTCCATTGCTTAATTGGGAAAGAAACTAAATAGATATAAGTGTTTTCCTAACCCTTATTAGGACACTTAATTTTATAAGGGGAGTTATTGTGAAGGTTTTGGGTTGACATAACCATTTTACATCAAGAGGAGTAGCCCTTGCTAGAATTAGGGTAATTTGGAGGCAAGTGTTGAGGAAATCCAAGTCAGGATTTCAGGATTGGGGAATCCACTCAATGGATCAAAGAGATTCAAGACCATAGTTGGAAAAGACAAGCCTACCTAAATACATTAAAGTTTCATGACCAACCCTTTTTGGGGTTATTCAAAGGGGAATCTGAATCCTTTCCACTAGAATTTACTAGAATGAAGACCTTACATGTTTAATGGTGAGGGATATTGTGTCTTGATAAAATAGTTGTATAATTAATAAAATTAAATTATTATTATTTCTTATATAATTTGTAATTAAGAAAACTATTAACCATCTATTTAATTATCCTATAAATTTGTAACCAAAAGAAATAAATAAATGAAACACTTTCTAAACTTAGGGTATATCCTTATAAATACAAATTTTCACATGGGGTACGATCATTTATGTGATGCACTATTATCAAAAAAAATTATTATGTGTTAGAATCCCCTATTCATGTTCTTCTACCCCAACAGGTGAGAGAAATTGTAAAGTAATCCTACCAAAAATTTGTTAAGGATGATACCTAGGTTTGTTGTTTTATATTATTAACTATTACTGGAGATTTGATGATAAACATAAGTACATGGATGATTACAGCATAATAACACATCTCTATTTTCTTGATAAAGATAAGGAAAGGCTTTAAATAAATAATATTTTCAATGAAGTGTATCAGTGTAAACTAGAAGAATGGAATATTGCTACATATCATGCATTCAAATTGATGGTGTGTGTAGATCAATTACTAAAATTAAAATTACACTTGGATAAGAATTTGTATATTATTATTATTTTATTTCACACCAAGAAGATTATACTTATATGTATAAGATTAGATAAAAAATGGATAAGTATCTTAGGTAACTTTTTTCCATATTTCACCAACCTGATATGAACTAGTTGAAACCAATTTCTCCACCCCTTGTGGTGAAAAGTTTGAAATACGAGGACAAATATCCCATGGCTAATCTAAAGTCAAAAAAATCATTTACGTAATCCTTCAAAGAGATAAAATATTCAAAGGCAGAAAGAGGAAACTGAGGGTATTTTCTTATAATGTGGAAATCTTAATTATTGGAAAATAAATTGAAATAAATTTAAGAATCATGTTATGGCATCCCACCTTTTTATTACATAACTTTTCATTACATTTTACAAAAAGAGGATCTTTAAAGTCTAGTGTCTTGGAAATCAGGGACATAAAACATGAAAACAACGTAAAAAATTATTCTAATCCACTTGTAAGGCTTCATCATATGTTAATACTATGTATAATTACTGAATCTCATATCCTGGAGACATACATCAAAGTAAAGGGTGAGAAGAAGGCCCAACAAGGGTAAACAAGGAATCAGTTTACTTGTGATATCAATAACAACTTGAATAAAAAAATAAAGACATGAGAAATGGATGTATAGGAATATCATAATGAAAGTAACATGAAACATACTTGAATATGTGGCTAAAACATTTCACTTAGACATTCATGAACATATCACCAAGGTCTGTCCCCAAAGTGTCATAAAAATTACTAAGGTTCTTCACCAAGGTATCATGAAACTTTTCATCTCTAGATATTAATTCTTTACCCAATGCATTGAAGTGATATCAGGGCACACCCTTAATATGTATTTAATTTAATGTGAGCCACATATATCAAAATAAACATTTTATAAATAACCCATATAAAATAAAATAAATGGGTTTCATTTCAAAGTCATGACGTTTTAAAAAGTACTTAAAAGTAAGATCATTATGTCATTTATAACCCATGGAAAGGGAGTGAGGGTTATATGTATGTCAATTATAGAATCAAATGTATATTTTTTTTATATTTATGAACACCCATAGAAATTAAATAGGTCTTGGTATTCACATAAATAAAACAAGGGAATTCCTTTAGATAAAGAGAGATATTTTGAGCCGAAAATTCTACAGCATAACGACTATAGAACTTCGTTTTAGAAAACATTAAAAAGAGAGGGTACAAGGGTAACCCAATAATAAATAACTCATAATAAAGTATAAATACATAGTTATATGGAGATAATAACATGGAATTAATATTTGAATGTCATACCACATGAAAAAAGAAACCTAAAAGAAAAGAGAAGATATGATTTCTTTTACGAAACATTCGGCAGCCTAACATCATCACTTAAAAATTCCAAAAATCATTTGATGAGAGTGGAAAGGGTTCTCTATTAATTTGGGAATGAAATGGATAGTAGAAAATATATATAATAATAATCCCCCACAAAATAAAATATAACTATAAGACATAACATAAACAAAGTCATGACTTAAAAGAAGAGGGTGAAAGGATCCCTTACCTTGAAGAGTAACATCGAAAGCATGAAGTTTGGGATCTTGGGAGGCTTGAGGGAACCATGGGAGGAATCATTGGGAGGTAAAGAGACCATAAATTCGTTGATGTGTATTTTGGAATGAAATGGATTAGGGGAAGGCTTGGTATTTATAGGAGAAGTGAGGGAACAAAGCATTAATTTCCATGGGATACCTCATCGGTGGTATTGGCTAAACCATGGGCCTTCCCATGGTATTTTCCCATGGTATTGGACACTTGGCACACCTCATAGAATATTTCACTATTCATAAGTTGACCAGAATTATTACATAATTATTACATCCTTAATGATGTCATTAAACACCAAAAACTCAAAATTGTATTTTCACTATTCACTGAAAATTCAAGTTTTCCAGAAAAATCCCAAAAATTCATCTTAACCTAATATCGATGCTCTGAAATCAAAAATGAACTCCATTTTATAAAAATAATTTTCTAAAATTTTTTAATTTAATTTTTAAATAAAAACACTATTCACATGAAAAAAGTTAATACTTAATTAGTAATTTCTGAAACAATTATTTACTTATTTCATTGAATCACATTACCTAATAAAGGTGCCTAAAATATATAAATACGTTCTTAAGTGAGGTTACTAATCCATTTGGTGATATTAATATTCATAAGCGTAAAATTACTATTCATAATTTACTATTCACCAAAAATTAAGTTGATCTTATTAGACTCTAAATTTCTTACTGAACACAACTGTAGATGACCATTTTTTGAAAATCATTACACATCATTATTTATTTAAGGTTTACATAAATATTTTAAAATATACTTTTTTTCAAAATTCATTAGTAATATACATCCTATATTTATTCGTACATTTGGAAATTCAAAAACTTCACCATAAGAAGAAAATAAAAATTTTATTTATATAAAAGGATTACACAAAGAATATATGGTCTCATTACATAGAACATTATAGAACCAGCATAGGACCTATGTGTAAGGTGTGATAAGGTTATAGAATCTGGGGGTGGCTCGACCAACATTGCCCGAGTAGTGATTTTTATCAGCTTGAACTTCACCTGAAGTTGATTCCGTTCCAACTTCACACAATGAAGTTTGGCTTGGGTTTGGTCCAGAGCAAAGCCCAGTGGTGCTACCTCATTCCCAAAGTCTGTCAAATGGGCTTCGATCATCCCAAGACTACTAGATGAGGCCATCGAAACTTCTTTATATAATAATTAACCAAGATCCCTTGTATTTATAGACAAATTATTGTAACATTAAGAGTTTATCTTCCAGCGGTCATATTAACCAATGGTCATATAAAATTCAAAACCCAACAGTCTCATTTTAATTATACTCATTTCATTAAATGAAATAGTTTTGTTGAGTATAAAATAAAATAACACACAAAATTAGGAAACAAAAATTATTAAAATATCGGGTCGTTACATTCTTCCCCCCTTAAGAAATTTCATCCCCGAAATTTTTGACTCATACCCTCAAAAGAGAAAAGGTGTGGGTACTTCTGACTCATAGAATCCTTTGGTTCCCATGTGGTTTCTTCTTATTTGTGATTCCTCCATAACACCTTAACAAGGTGGATAGTCTTGTTGCATAGAACCTTGTCTCTACGATCCAAGATCTCCCCTGGTTTCTCCTCATAAGAGAGGTCATGTTCTAGTTGTACCACCTCTAGGTTTAGTACATGTGAATGGTCAGGTATGTACTTTATAAAGAGGGATACGTGGAAGACATCATGTACTTGTGCTAGATTTGGAAGAAGTGCAAGCCAATAGGCCACTGCTCCCACACGATCAAGGATTTCATAGGGCCAATGTACCTGGGGCTGAGCTTCCCTTTCTTCCCAAACCACATGAATATCTTCCAAGGTGAAATTTGAAGATATAACTTATCACTGACATCAAACTTTTAGTCCCATTGATGGTTGTCGGCATAGCTCTTTTGTCGACTCTGAGCAGCCTTAATGTGTTGTTGGATTGCATGGACTTTTTCTGTCATCTCTTGCACAATATCAGGCCCATGAAGTGTTCTCTCACTAGCTTCATCCCAATAATTATGAGTTCTACATTACTTACCATATATATCTTCATAAGGTTCCATTTGGATGCTTGAGTGGAAGCTTTTGTTGTAATAGAACTCAACTAAAGGGAGATGTTGATCCCATCCACCTTTAAATTCCATTGAGCATGTTCTCAGCATGTCCTCATGTGTTTCAATAGTCCTTTCATATTGACAATCATTTTGGGAGTGATGGGCCGTATTTCAATTCAATTCAGTTCCTAGATCATGTTGAATACTTCTACAGAATTTTGATTTGAACCTTGGATTAGAATCAGATACGATAGAAAGTGGAACTACATGCTGCCTTACCACTTCCTTCGTGTAAATCCTGGAAATTTTATCAAGAGAGAAATCTTCCTGAATAGAGATAAAATGGGAAGTCTTTATGAGACGGTCCACAATGGCCCATATCGCATTGTTTCCTTCGGAAGTTCTTGGAAGACCAGTGACAAAGTCCATAGTGATATTGTCCCACTTTCATGCTAGTATGGGTAGTGGTTGCAATACCACTTTATGAAGTTTTCATTCTATCTTCACTTGCTGACATACTAGGCACCTTGAAGTGTAGTCAGCAATCTCCCTTTTCATATTATCCCACCAATAATGATCACGAAGGTCCCTACACATTTTTGTGCTTCAAGGATGTATAGAGAAAGTAGAGCTATGAGCTTCATCCATCAACTCCTTCTTTATTTCTAGAATATATGGAACACATAGTCTTGTCCAAATTTTTTGTAAACCTTCTTGATCAATATTGAACTCAGGAAACATTCCATCCCTTACAACCTCAAACGTCTTCTGTAACAAGGGATATTCTTATTGAGATTTCTTGATCTTCTCTAGTAATGACGGTTGAGGAATCATTTGGGTTAGGGTTGAATATGTCCCTTCCCTTATAATTCCAATGTCCAACTTTACTAGCTGATTGATCAAAGGATATTTTTTAATCCTCATCATGGAAAGAACAAATGGGTCTTTCCTGATTAATGCATCAACAACTTTGTTTGCTCTTCTAGGGTGGTAATGAATTGAACAATCATAGTCTTTAAGAAGTTCCAACCATCTCTTATGTCTCATGTTCAATTTCTTTTTGTGTGAAAATATACTTCAAACATTGATGCTCTATGTATATATCATATTTCTCCCCATAAAGATAGTGCCTCCATATCTTCAGAGAAAAAAAGACCGCAACTAGCTCTAGATCATGTGTGGGGTAGTTCTGATCATGAGTCTTCAATTTTCGAGATGTATAAGCAAAGACCTTTTCATTTTGCATGAGTACGCACCCAAACTCTTTCAAATATGTGTTGATAAAAATGAAGAATCCTTCTCCACTTGAGGGAAGAGTTAATATGGGTGCAGTAACCAATCTCTTCTTCATCTCTTGGAATCTTTCCCCACACTCCTTTGTCCAGATGAAATTCACCCCTTTTCGAATTAACTTGGTTAGTGGATTATAAAGTCATGAAATTTTTTTCACAAACCTCCTATAATATCCTGCTAATCCAAGAAAACTATAAATCTCAGTTATTGTTGTAGTTTGAGACCAATCCTCTAAAACTTTTGTCTTTGCGGGGTCAACTTTGATTCCTTCATTGATTAAAATGTGCCCTAATAAAGCAACTTGTTGTAACCAAAATTCACAATTGCTGAACTTCCCAAAATTTATCTCCTTCTATAGTGTTTGAAAAATAGCCCTTAGTTGATCCTTGTGTTCCTAGAAACTTTTGGAATATATCATAATATAATCAATAAAAACTACCACAATGCTATCAAGGTAGTCCTTAAAGACACTATTCAACAAATCCATAAAAATAACTGGTGCATTTGTCAGTCCGAAGGGCATAACAACAAACTCAGAATGCCCATATCTTTATCGGAAGGTAGTTTTGGAACATCTTCCTTCTTCACCCTAAATTAATGATAATCAGATCGAAGATCAATCTTAGAGAAGAATTGAGCCCCACAAAGTTGGTCAAATAATTCATCAATTCTTGGAAGAGGGTATTTGTTCTTCACTGTGATCCCATTCAGTTCTCTATAATCAATGCATAGCCGCATCGATCCATCCTTATTCTTCACAAAGAGAACATGTGCTCTCCAAGAAGACACACTCAGTAAGATAAACCTCTTCTCAAAAAGATCTTGGAGTCTCTTCTTTAATTCCTCTAGTTCCACATTTTTCATCATATATGGAGTCTTTGATATTGAATGAGATCTAGGTACGAGTTCAATGGATAACTCTACCTCTCTTTCCGTGGGAGGTCTGGGTAACTCCTAAAGAAATATTTCAATGTATTCTTAGATGATGGGGACATTTTCTATCCTTAAACTCTCATATCCTTCTTTTTCTTCACCGATAAACTCCATAAAGAAAGATATAAGAGGTTCTTCTAGACCAAGATCTGGTTGATATATCTCTACTTGGAAGATAACTATAGGTTTTCCATTCGAGACTACTGATATTTCCTTGCTTCTGCAATTGATCTTAGCATTATACTTTGAGAGCCAGTCCATCCTTAGAAAAATTTCGAATTCTAGGATTGGAATGACTACAAGATTCGCAATAAGATTGTGATCACTAAAGAAAATAGTAGAGTTTATAAACACGGACGATGCTTGGATAGTCCCACCTGGAGTCTTGACTGATAACTCTAATTTTAGCAATTCAGGGGTTGAGTCTAAATTCTTTTCAAACATGGAGGAAATAAAGGAATGCGTAGAACCATAATTAAACAAATTAATTTCTATCTTTGAGAGGACAACAAGAGTACCTTCTACCACATCATTCAAAGCATCTACTTCAACTGTCATGATAGAAAAATCATGGCCTTGATCCCTTGGCCTTTGCTGAGGCTGATGGTGGTTCCCCTCCACTACGCTTGGATTTGGACAGTGATTGGAAAAGTTCCCACATTTTCCAAACTTGAAGAACTAGACATCAAGTAGGGCCTACACCATCTTCCCCTTTTTTTAGTGTATGGAAGTTGAGGTTTCATCTCACTATGACAATTCCCCATAATGTGGCCACCCCTACTACACTTTTAGAAGGTACCAATCTTAAGAAGGCAGTTCCCCAAATGCTTCTTCCCACATTTATTACATGTGGGAAGTTATACTTCTTTTCCTCCTCTTCCTTGATCGAAGATCCTCCCTAAGATTTGATCCAACGATCTCTTCTTGTCATTTTATTTATGAGACCACTACGTCTCACCAAACTCTAGCTCGACTTTCATCGCACTCCGCACGATCTCCTCATAGCTATCATAGTCTGGGTTAGCTAGATTCTTCCGCAGATGAGGTCTCAGTCCACCGAAGAATCTATCAACCATACCATTTGGATCAATGACAAAGTGAGAGGTATATCATGGAAGTCAGGTGAAGTTCATCTCATAGATTCCAACAGATTCATTCTTCTTCTGATTCAGCTCTTGAAACTCCTTCTCCATTCTTATTCTCATGGAATGAGGGGAATACTTACTGAAAAAGATCCCTATGAACTCATCCCACTCTATAGATTCAATTTCCACTCATTACCTCATGTTTTTTACTAATTCCCACCACTTATCAGCTTCTCCTTCTAAGTGATAGATAGCCAGGGTGACCTTCTCTTGCTTTGAATAGTGGAGAATAGAAAAGATATTCTCTATGGAGATGATCCACTGCTCAGAAATCAATGGGTCAGTTGATCCACTAAAGGTTTTTGGTCATTGAAGCATAAAGGATCCAACATAATGTTGTTCCCTTCACGGTGATATTGGTCTCTCGTCTTGATTCAAGGTTGTTCCCATAACTTGAGTCATTTGGTTCATCATTCACATGAATGTTTCCATTTCGGCTTCCATCAGAGGGTCATCAGCGCATGGTGCATTGCGGTCACCATTTGCACGGTTCCTCCTATTTCACTCCATTTTCTAAAAGAATCAAACCTTAGTGAGAAACTTATTTCATTTGCGAATATTTTAACTATAACAGATTTTATGTACTAAAACTTCATGCCTAAATAATGACATTTCTCTATAATTCCTTCATAATGATTCATAAAAAGATTGTGTTTATCCAAACATATCCCCAGGGAGTGTCATAACCAAGACTGTAGCAAGGCCCATTGTCATGCACCAGTTCCCATTCATGTCTATCTCAAAGAGGTGTTTTCAGGGTTTACCCCTATGTACATCTATTCCAAAGAAGCCTCTATCTGCTCGTATCCAAACAGGGATGTATTTGTTTGATAAACCACTCACTCAATACTCACTAAAATACCAGGAAGTTTTACTATATTTAAACTTTTCTATAGGGTTATTCCTAATGTTTTCATAGCCTAATTCCCATAAATAACTAAACTATCCTTTGGTACCAATTGTGGCATCCTGCCTTTTTATTACATAACTTTTCATTACGTTTTAAAAACAGAGGATCTTTAAATTCTAGTGTCATGGAAATTAGGGACATAAAACATGAAAACAACATAAAAAAATCTTCTCATACACTTTTTAAGCTTCATAATATGTTCATACTATGTACAATTACTGCATCTCATATCCTAGAGATATAAATCAAAGTAAAGGGTGAGCAGAAGGCCCAGTAAGGGTAAACAAAGAATCAGTTTACTTGTGATATCAATAATAACTTGAATAAAAACATAAAGACATGAGAAATGAATTTATATGAATATCATAATGAAAATAACTTGAAACATAATTGAATATTTGGCTACAAAATTTCATTTATACATTCATTAACATATCACCAAGGTCCATCCCCAAGGTGTCATAAAAATTACCAAGTTTATTCACCAAGGAATCGTGAAACTTGTCATATCTAGAGATTAATTATTTACCCAATGCATTAGAGCGCTCTAAGAGAGCACACTTAATATGTCTTTACTTTCATGTTATCCACCTAGATCATAATCATCATTTCATAAATAACTCATAGAGAATAAATGAAATGGGTATCATTTCAAAGTCATGACGTTTTAAAAAGTACTTAAAAATAAGATCATTATTTCATTTATAACCCATGGAAAGGGAGTGAGGGTTATATGTATGTCAATTCCAGAATTAAATATATATATTTTTAATATTTATGAAAACTGTAGAAATTAAATAGGTCTGGGTATTCACATAAATAAAACAGGATAATTCATTGAGAGAAAAAGAGAGATTTTGAGATGAAAATTCTGCTGCATAATGGCTACATAGCATCGTTTTAGAAAATATTAAAAAGATAGGGTACAAGGGTAACCCAAAAATAAATAACTCATAATACAGTATAAAGATAGAATGATATGGAGATAAGAACATTGTATGGATATTTTAATTTCATACCACATGAAAAAGAAACATGAAAGAAAATAGAAGATGCGATTTCATTTACGAAAAATTCGGCAGCCTAACAGCGTCACTTAAAAATTCTGAAGATCATTTGATGAGAGTGGAAAGCGTTATCTCATCATTTGAACATTAAATGGATATTATAAAATATATATAAGAATAATCCCTCACACAATAAAATGAAACTATAATACATAAATTTAACGAAGTCATGACTTAAAAGAAGAGGGTGAAAGGATCCCTTAACTTGAAGAGTAACTTCAAAATATTAAAGTTAGGGACCTTGGGAGGCTTGAGGGATCCTTGGGGGGACTCCTTGGGAGGTAAAGAGACCATAACTTCGTTGTGGAAGATTTTTGAATGAAATGGATGAGGGAAATTCTTGGTATTTATAGGAGAAGTGAGGGAACAAAGCATTAATTTCTAAGGGACACCTCATTGGTGGTATTGGCTAAACCATGGGATTGCCCATGGTATTGGCCACTTGGGAAACCTAATAGCATATATAACTATTCATAAGTCTACCAGAATTATTACATAATTATTACATCCTTAATGATGTCATTAAACACCTGAAACTCAAAACTGTATTTTCACTATTCACCGAAAATTCAACTTTTCCAGAAAAATCCCAAAAATTTACCTTAACCTAATATCGATGCTCTGAAATCAAAAATTAACTCCATTTCATAAAAATAATTTTCTAAATATTTTTAATTTTATTTTAAAATAAAACACTATTCACCCGAAAAAAGTTAATACTTAACTAATAATTTCTGAAATAGTTATTTACTTATTTTATTGAATCAAATTACCAAATCAAGGTACCTAAAATATATAAATACTTTCTTAAGTGAGGTTACTAATCTATTTGGTCATATTACCATTCATAAGCGTAAAATTACTATTCCTAATTTACTATTCACAAAAAAATTAAGTTGATCTTAGTAGACTCTAAATTTCTTACTAAACACAACTGTAGAAGACCATTTTGTGAAAATCATTACACATCATTAATTATTCAAGGATTGCATAAATATTTTAAAAAATCTTTTTTTTTTCAAAATTTATCATTAATATAAATCCTATATTTATTCAAACATTTGAGAATTCACAAACTTCACCATAAGAATAAAATCACAATTTTATTTATCTCAAAGGATTACACAAAGCAGCTAAGGTCTCGTTACATAGCCCCTTATAACACCAGCATAGGAACTAAGTTTAAGGTGTGCTTTGGTGATCGAATCTGGGGGTGGCACGGCCAACATTTCCCGAGTAGTGATTTCTATCAGCTTGAACTTCTCCCAAAGGAAATTACATTCCAACTTTTCACGATGAAGTTCGGCTTGGGTTTGGTCCAAAGAAAAGCCCAGTGGTGCTACCTCTTTCCCAAGTTCTGTCAGATGGGCTTCGATCGGCCTAATACTACTAGATGAGGTCATCAAATCTTCTTTCTATAATAATAATCATGATCACTTTTATATATAGGCAAATAATTGTAACATTAAGAGTTTAGTTTCCAACGATCATGTTGACCAATGGTTATATAATAATTGAAACCCAATTGTGTCATTTTAATTATACTCATTTCATTAAATGAAATAGTTTTGTTGAATATAAAATAAAATAACACACAAAATTAGGAAACAAAAATTATTAAAAGTTCAGGTCGTTACATAAGTATTTCTAACCACTTAAGGTATATTATTCATGTAAATATTCACCTATTATGTATTAAAAACAATATTACTACAACATATCTGTATTTAAATATAGTAAACAAGCAAGAATAGAATGTTTTTAGAGTTAACTCAAAAGGAGGTGAGAAAGGTTGATTCCTAAATAAGCTAAGGGGAGATCACTTTTTTTATTTACTAGTTTGTATTGATTCAATTTTGTAATAAGTGGTATGAAGAAAAATTTTCTTTGTGTCTAGCTAGAAAAAATGAGATATTATTTCATTTTGGAATAAATATTGTTATAGTAATTTAAATTCAAAACTATTAGTTTAGTAACTCTTGAATCACATATATCCATTGTAATGCATGAGGAATATAAAATACAATACTCTAACCTCATTATAAAAAGATAACTCTTTGTCAAATAAAAATTAATGTAGTTGAATTGTATATTTTACTTATAGAATTATAGTCTTAATTGAGCTAAGGTACTTCATATAATAACAAATTACTTATCTTGTTTTAGTTAAAGAAAACATTACACCTAAAAAAATACATTAAAAGGATTTTAAAATTGGTTTCACATGGCCATATGAACTATTATAAATCTGATAATAACTTCATATACTACATGATATTCCTTGGAGAAATTTTAGAAATTCTTAGTGATGTAAATGAGTGCACTTTATAATGATAGAGGAATATCTGAGTCGGATTTTTAGAGAACATCCTATCCAAGTAATCATTGATCAGACATGTGGAGTAAAGGTTATCCCAAAATAACATTTCCTTATATACATAAATTAGTTGATGGTAGTAAATGTAAGATTAATTATGAGTCTTATATATATTTAAAATATTCCATTATACCATCCAAGACATATTTTGAAAATAGATGTGAAACAACTTAATATATTCCAACTATATTTTCTAATGTATATAATATCAATTCAAATATGATAATAATATATTAGTACACTACCATAAGTTATTTTTGAAAACTGTTTGTTAAAAGTTGGATTTAGATACAAAAAAATATTAAAACACTAAGGTGAATCTACCTTAATGATCCTATATCCACTAAGGATATTTACATTGATCAAATATAAATTATATTTCCATAAAAGAATCTTATCTATTTGATGATAGTGGGATGATACATTACTTCTATGGTTTAAGGCTCAAGATGCACATATGTTGGAATATGAATACTGGACACCAATGAAAATAGTGGGAGGAGTAGTTACAAAGACACATATTTCATAGGAATTCATAACCAAATAGGTGGTTTATGTTCACCATAATGGGTGATACGTGTATTATTATTTCAGAATAATGATTCCGATAAAGAAGCAGTACATGTTATTATGTTAAGGTTTATAATTATATTTAAATTGGAATCCATGTATCATGATTTTGGACATTGTATATTGAATGTTTCTAATACTTGATACTATAGGTAAATATTCATGATAAACTAATGATGGATGGTATAAGATGGTTTCAATAAATAATGATTATTGAAAGGCCTAGTCTATGAAAAAAAACTCACCACCCATCCTGACTAAAACTCTTTTTTAATTCAACATGTCAAATAATATTTCTATCATCATCATATTGGGATATTGATTGTCATGGACACCTAATTTAGAGGAATACTCAAGGAAGTTGTCTATAATATGCGACCAAAAGGAAACCATGTGGTACATGTCTACTTGGAATAATTGAAAGGTTCAGTGACATCAATAAATTTAAAATATATATATAGATTAAATAAATTCATTTATGATTAAATTAGGCAAAGTGATCATAAGATATTTGTTTTTAAATAAATAAGAAACATGTATTTCAGAATGGACACTGGGAGAACTATAAGGTTTATATATAAATATGTTAATAACATATGAAAACATATTTTATGTCATACAATTATATTATGACTAAGGAATGATATTTCTACAAGTTTGACATAAAGTGGAAATTGTGTTTTGGGGAACCAAATCTACAAAAATGGATCTATTTGTTTTCTAAATCTATTCATAGTACATATATTAATAATTTATTGGGAAATAAAATTTTAAACAACTCAAAAATAAATTTTTATTTCTATATAATCCTTCCCTTAGAATATAAATGAGAATTTGATGTGATTTTGGAGATTAAAATAATTTCACAAGATTAAGTGCTATGAAGTCATCTCATGTTCCATGATATGTACTAACATTTGATATTACTGATTCATAAATCATGAGAGGTTAATATCAAATAAATCCAAGATAATTACATACACTTTAAATTAGAACTATCTGATAGTACTTTGAAAATTAAAACTGCATGGGTTCCTAGTGTCTGGAGAAGTGATAATTCTAGTGGTCAGTAGAATTGAACATTTATCATTATTTTGTTCAATTTTATCTAGTATCATTAATAAGGATATAGTAATATACAATAATAACTTATTATATCTAGTGGTTTCCATATATATAATATCATAG
Source organism: Viscum album (assembly GCA_963277665.1). NCBI lineage: Eukaryota > Viridiplantae > Streptophyta > Magnoliopsida > Santalales > Viscaceae > Viscum > Viscum album. The sequence continues at coordinate 1,832,822,896 of OY728165.1, forward strand.
TACATTGCGGCCTCTGATACATATTAAGAAGTGGTTTAGAAACATCCTATTCTGATTTTGGGTTATACCAAAAGGTAAGAGGTTTATCATCATATTATAAACTATGACTATGAATTTAGTCATGGTGTTATGATTCTGACATGGGAACAAATGGTGGATACTCAATTAAATTAATATTTTAGGTTTTTTTTCAAAAGAGTTATGTTTTAGTAAAAATATCTTCCGCACAGACATGTGGCTTAACCAACTCTAGCCACAGAAACATGGAAGGCTTATAAACTATATCCATACTAAGTATTATCATGTTTATCATGTGAGTAATAACCTATCATTAGCATTTGGATCTAGTGAAAGGTATAATTTTTTTGATTTGGTCCCCTAGAACCAACTACTTTGTACTTTATATTACATCTATTTTCAAAGATGTGAAAATTATTATAAATAACCTATCACATATTTATTGTTATTCTTGATAACATTGATTTGATAATTTATTATAGAATATATCACATTGATAAGGTCATATAAGTTTCTCACTATGAAGATAACCTTGAGGTTATATGGTGATATCTTGTGACTATAGTTATGTGGTTGGATAAAATATTATGATAGGAAACATGGTATGTAGACCGTAAAGTGTGATTACTCATAAGAAGATGAGGATTATTCTCATGAAGTTCACACATAGTAATATACAAGGTGGGATATTATGAGAATAGAACCACCAATAACAATTTCACATGTTTTGGTGTCATTGGATATTTTTATCTGCAAGCATGTATACTAGTCCTTAGACATTAAGATTATCATTAATGCATTTCATGACTTGTACTCTTATATTTACTAACCTAAATTATCACACAATATGTTGGAAGGAAGTAGGGTATGTTGTATGTTTTATGATTTACATGTCACTAATGAATAATTTGATAAATAATTATTCCCTTCCATCTTTATGGAAGTTGATATCATGAACCTTTGATTGGAATAGAACTGTTGGATTAAATTCCATTGTCATTGTGTAACAAAGTTTATATCATATATTCAAATAAATATGTATTGATCATTTAGGTTGGTGACACATATGTGAAGACTTCTTGATGAGATATTGTGAAAAATGTATTATATTTCACAGAGATCATTCATATGTGGTTATCGTCATTGAGACATTATGTTATTTATCTTGGGTTCCATGACCCATTGTTAGACAGTAATCTTGGACTCTAAGCAAGCCGCCTAATTCCAATGATAAATAATACTATATAGACAACCACTTTGTGTTTATATTGATATTTATTGAATTATATTTGAATTTAATGAATGTAAGAAATATTATTCTCAAGACTGACGAATAATTTTATTCATGTTTTATTGATCACATAAATTAAATAAATATTTATTCACCAACTTTTGAATAAAATTTATTTATTTATCATATTGGATATTTAATAAATATTTATTTTCTATTTTTTGATTAAAAAAATAATTTTAGAGACTAAAATATTTTATATGGGTATTCAATAAATGCTATAGGAGTTCAAACCGACTAAGAACGAGTCTAGTGACAAAGATTAATTAACAAGTCAGTTGAATAATACTTATTATTGTGAAAGTTGTCACACACCAAAAAATAAAAATAATATTATTTTATTATGGGTTATGGGGTTTATTAAAAGTTATTATATTATTTAATGTATGACATGAAATTAAATAAATATTTTAACCTAAAACATATATTTATAAATAGATGGATGTGTCTACTGTGTAGAGGATCAATGGGTGTGATATAAAAAGAAATAATTGTTGTTCAAAATGAATTCTCTCTCTCAACTCCTTCCTCTATCTACATCTCAATAATTAAAAACACAAGAGATATTTCTTCAAGAATGAAAGAACGAGTAATAATGAAAGAAAAACATGAGACATTTGATTTTTCACACTATCAAATGTAGATCAAGTGACATTTATCGTAGATCATAAGAGAATGTGTGGATCACTACTTGAGGGATTATATCCTTGGATCTTCACAATACAATGAAGACAATCCGAAAGTGTCTTTTTGGATGATAAAAATTCATTAAATTAGAAATTTATTAAGATTATGAATTTATTTATTCAAATGATAAATAAATTAATTAAAAATGTGATGTGGAATATCCCCAATCATGGTTTCCAGAAAATCAAATATCAAAATAGATTTTAATATATCGCCCACCACCAAATGCTTATATTGCACCCAAAACCAATACAAATTACCAATGGGGATCTCCAAATCTAAATCCAAACCTCTTATTATTTTATAATATCATTACTACACCTTGATTGTATTGTTAATCACGTACCTGAACCCATGGTCTCAATCTATTACACTAAATAATGATCACACAATGATCGATTACCAGGTATTGGCCAAACTACTCACAAAGGGAATACTGGTGATGAATGTCCAATGAGTGAGGAAAGAAATTTGAAAAATATACTAAAGGAATAAACCTTTTTAGTTGTTTAGGTTAGCCATGATTCATTAGAACTGGATTGAAAAATGAAGAACCAAAATCAAATAATATCAACTTCCCAAATTCCAAGGAAGAAAAATCCAAACCTAAAAGCATGAACAATTCCCAAATCAATCTTTTGGTGGATATGATTCAAGTTTTTCATGGGAAAATGAAATTGGGAAATAAATCAATGGATAATAAACTCCCAACCTCATATTTGGAACAATATATAATGATGAATGAATCTGCATTGTCATCATTGGTAACATCCATGACATTTTTTTTGTTTGTGATCACTTTGGTACTATGATCATTGATCCATGATCCTAATGTCTTCCAATGATCATATATTCTCTCCTCTAAAATCCCAATGGTTTTGTGGCTAACCCTATGGTTTTGGTATAGGTGTGTATTTATATAGGATTATAGGTCTCAGTGAATTAATAAATGATTTATATTTATTTATATATTTATTTATTTTCCATGATCACACTCAACCTAGGAATTTGACACACTCCAAAGGTATGTCATGTTTAGGATAAAACCCACATTCTGGATCAAACATTGGTATTATTCTTCACATAACTATCCCTATTCAAAAGTATTTATATTATTTTATAAAAAATCATTCATGTGGTACAATATATTTAATATTTTTATTATATCAACATAGAATCTCACTGGGCCTCCATATATAATGTCATCTTAGTTCCTAACTCTGAAAATAATCCTTAATATATTCCATAATCATAAAAGGGAAAACTAATAATGTTATAATATATATATTAGATACGAGAATATATAGGAGAAATAAGATGGAGATATATGAGATATAAACTCATGATATTTTTTTAGGGACTTTTCAATAAATAAATATTGGTGTGAACATAGGAAGGGGTTCAAAAATTAGGGGAAAGTTGGAGTTCTAAATCTAGAAGCGAGAGTGGAAGTATGAGGTTCTACATTAACCACCAGAGGAGCTTGATTTTTTAGGATTTTTTCCTTTTCTATATAGTTGTGTAATAGAAGATACATGCATTGGTTGTCACCACAAACTAAAGTAAGTGTCTCTTTGTTGTTAAAAAAATTGGTTTATCTAACTAATCTATTATCTTAACTATGATATTTTGTTTTTCATGGTAGAAAACTAATTGATAATGAGTTTCTAGTATTGAAGGGGAGTGTGAATTTGATTAAAAGGATGTGTACTTGAGGCTTATAAATAATCTATGCTTGAGATATTTTCATATTAATTATTATTTCATTGCCATTATTTAAATATTATTCTATGGTTTTCTAGAGAGTGATGAAATTTTGGGGATGATACCCAATGTGATAGAAGGGATTATCTAGTGAGAGCTAACTTAACTCTACATTTTTTTTAGATAATGATTTTAATTTATATAGTTTGATCCTAGATCACCTCATCCAAAGGGGATCAACGGACCTAGGAAGTTTTAGATTGAGGTGACCAAGAAGATCTAGGCACCCCTATAAAGCCTTATGCCTATTTAATTTGAATGATTTCATAAGTGGATTTGATTTGTTTTAGATTATGAAGAATAATCCTTGTATTTAAATTACCTATCTCAATCCTTTTCTTCGTTTAGTTCAACATCCATTTTACTCTCCAAGTTTAGTTCAGTTAGTTGTTCATTTCATTCTAGTTGCAAGTATTATCTTTTTAATTTCTATGTTTTCCATATATATATGGTATGAACCTTGAGAAATGAATATCCTATACTACATTATATATTTAATAATCTAGTTTTTTGTATTTTTTAATTCTAAACTAGTTCAAATCCATGGTAAGTATTAAAATATGTGGGTCTAGTCAGGTTTTTTTCTTTATTGTCATGTACTAGGTCAAAAAATTTAATTCAATAAGTTAGGACAAATATTTTCACTCCCCCTATTCTATTTTTTTTATTTTAGTTTAGATTATTTTTTAATTTTTTACTTTGGTATTTTTTTTGTTGTGATGGCAGGAATCCAATTCATATTGACTAAGAAGGAAAATTGCATGTATCATATCATGGAAATTTCACATAAAATCAAAAAACTCCAAAGGATCCATGTCCATGAATGGAGGACCACACAATTATACCTAATAAATGATGAGACACTACTCCACTACCCAGAATTTTTATTTGAGGAGGTGTGCAATGTTCTAGAAAAGAAATTCAAGGAAGTTGAGGATAAAAAATATATATCCAAGGAGGAACCTATGCTTGAGGCTTCACTTGAGGAGATATCTGAGAGTAATGTTGATTCCAAAACTGAATCTGAGGTAACTATTATGTCTAAGGTTGAAATTGATTCTATTGTATATTCCCGCACCACTGTAGGATCAGAGGATGATGAATAAGATGATAAGGGGATGATAGTTGATGAATTATATAAAAACATGATAAAAGTGATGGAGGAGAAGGACATGGAGCCTAATGAAAGTTTTAATGATGAAGAACCTCCAATACCTGTATTAAGAAGCAAGAAGAAGTATAATAATATAAGTAGGAAGAAGGATTGTCTACCAAAAACTAGAAGTACACGATAGAAATTAATGAAAAGGTATAGCTGATAGAAGGAGGATAGTAATACTATAAAGTGTGAAAAAAATAAGAATTTATTCTTGTAGATATATCCACAACATGGTTTTCTCATTAATAAATTTTTTATAAATTTTCAGCGAAGTGTAGGTGTGATATAAGTAAATCAGATGCAGAAAAGTCAGAATTGGGTAAATTCGAGAAGGTTAGATCTATACCATACTCCCATTACGTGATATAAATAGGAAAATTTGAGCTTAATGAACTTAACAAAAGTGTGTTATGGGAGGCCACCCAAGTTTTTATTTATTTATTCTGTGGAAATTGTTGTTGGAGTTTGTGTCCTTGGAACAACAGTTTGCAATTTGATTACATGTATTATAGAGGTATTGAATATTGATAAAACTTATTATTATATATTTTTTATTTTTCTTCATGACTCTAATGTAGTAGTGTTCAGGAGTATACGTTGCATTGATAAGGTCATAGTAGTTCCCCACTATGATGAGAACCTTGATGTGATATGATGATATTCTCAAATAATGTTATTTGGTTGGATAATGTACTATGGTGGGACACATAGTACATAGATTGACAGGTGTGAGTACTCGTATGAATATGATACTTCTTATCATGAATTTCACACATGGTGATTTCTATGATAGGATGTTATGATAATAGACATGATATTAGGAATTTTGTATGTTTTGGTGTCATTAGATATTCCTATTTATGATCATGTGTTTTGGTACTTAGAATTTATGATTATTATTAATTCATGTTACAATTCATATATATAGATGTAATTTGTAAACCATAATGATAATAGTTCATGGAAAAGTTGGATACATTGGGTGCGTCATTAGTGACATGTCGTTAATGAATAAGTCGAGAAAGGATTTGTACCTTCCATATTTATGGAAGCTTATATCTTGGCCCTTTGATTGAAATAGAACGATCACATTAAATTTCATGGCCACAGCGTAACGACTTGTTTATTTCAGATATTCAAAGAAAGGCATATTGAACATATAGGTTGGTGACACGAATGTGCAACCTTCTTAATGAGATATTATGAAAAAAGTATTATATTATAGAGTGAATTTTCATATTTGGTTGTCGACTTTGTGACATTATGTTCTTTCTCTTGGGTGCCTTGACTCATTGTTAGATAGTAATTTTTGACTTTAGGCAATCCCACCTAATGCCAATGAGAAAGAATCCTTGAGGGTCACACACTAAGTTCTTCCATTGATCATGATTAAATTCTATTTGAATTTACCTTATGGAATAAATATTATTCTACTATCTGAGTAATAATTTTATTCAGGTTGTATTGATCACATAAATTAAATAAATATTTATTCTCTGACTTGTGAATAATATATTTATTTTATTTATTTAATATTTTAGTAAATATTTATTCACTAGATTGTGTATAAAATATATATTTATAAATAAAATTTTGATTCAGTTGTTCAATAAATTCTAGATTAATTCTAAAGGATCAAAACCATGTTTGGTGAATAATATTATTTAACATGACTGTTACATAATATTTGTTATTGCGCAAGTTGGAGCATGCTAAATAATAATAATAATAATTAATCTATTATGTGTAATAAGGTTTATTGAATGTAATAAATTTTATTTGATATATGATATGCAATTAAATAATATTTTAAATTAAATCCTAACTCTATAAATAAACCATTATAACTATTGTGTAGAGCATCCAAAAATTGAGAATAAAGAATTATTGCACAAAAAGAATTCTCTCTCAACTCCTCATCTCTCCCTCTCAAGAAACAGAAGTGAAAGAGAGATTTCTTGAAGACCAAATAATGAGAGATCAATAATGAACAACCCAATACATTAGACTTGTCATGATTTCACCTAAAGATAAAGTGGTGTTGCTTGAAGCCCATAGGAGAACATGTGGATCACTGCTAAATAGATTCTATCCTTGGATCCTTACAATTCAATGAATGTAATCGAAAATAGTCATTTTGGATCATCAAAATTAACTAACGAAGAAAGTTCCTAACCCCATCCATTTATTCCTTCAAATATTAAATAAATTAATTATAAATTTTATGTGTAAGATCCTCGCTCTTAGTTTCTGGCAACGATTATTAAAATAAATTTTAATATTTTTCCCACCTCTACATACTTTCATTGTTCTTGTAACCATCAAGTGATCTCAAAGTAGAAATGTTTAAATTTATATTTATTTATTTTATTATTGATCTATGCCCAGTTGTGGTTATATTTTCATTTCCTGTAATTTGTTATTTAATCTGATTTTAATTATAATGTTATGAACATATTAATCATGTTCGTTCAGTATTTCATCTTATTAAAGTTTTAAGAACAAATTAAGAATGACTGGACATTCCATCAAGAAGTGCCAGATCATTGGCTGGTAAAAATAGGTTACATGGCATGTGGCTGGAGCACACGTTGTATACCCTTGTGCATTGTTTCTAGATTCATAAAGAAATTAATTATACATGGTGATTTTATTGCACATTGTGTGTTGATCAGACCATCCTGGCCAAAGGAAAGTAGATACATGGTGTGTATATAGCATGTACATGATGTGTAGTCTCGTTGAGTTTACACACCAAAGCCCCGGTTATGTGACATGGATATATGGTAACTAAGGAACATGGTGTGTAGTTGTATGTACAAGCTGTGTATTCTACCATTAATGGAAAAAATTAATATTACATTAAATTTTAAAATTCTAACATTAAAGCCTTATTTTATTTATTAGAACACCACTGTGTGTTTGACAATTTAATAATGGTTTTAATGAATTTTAAATACTCAATTAATTTATTGTAATTAATATTTCATTATTGGTTCTGTTGTTTATTTTACATGAATTATATTAATGAAAGATATCTCCAAATAAGATCAGATGATCATTAAGATGAAAGGGGATTAATTAATTAATTAATTTATTAATAAATGTTAGTGAATTTATATTAAGTAATAAAAGAATAGATAAATAAAAGAATGCTATCTATTTACTTTTGTTTATTCGTTGCATGTATGACCATTAAAGAGATTGACCAAGAAATGTGTATCTATTGGTTGTTTTAATTTAATTTCTTTAATTATTTTACAATTATTTACCATTAAATTAAATGATGGTATAATGTCCTGGCACGGCTTACCCTCAACCCAATAGTTGGACCGGTCACCAAATGAACTCAACCACGTCTCCCCATACGCCTGAGGATGCTAACTAATAGTGAGGGTCTATGGATAGTCAGTGGAGAGACTATACCCTCATATTCAGAGTGGAAAATGGTAACAAAAAATAACTCACACAACAGTGGAAGTAGATAATAAGCAATAATAAACTGAATAAACAAAATGGACAACACCAGTGTATACAATTCTTGCATTTCATGGTGATATATATCTCAAAGTAGTAAACAAAACAATACTCTTTACATCTCAGTACAAAAATATAGAAACGAATCAAACCTAAAGAGAAATATCCAAGAGCATCCCGATATCCCACTTGGTCCTTTTCTTCTAACTCCCAAGAACAAGATAATAGCCACAAGAAAGGTCCAAGGTCTTGCAAACAAGTAAAGTCTACTCGGGTACCCCATGGAAATGGCGACCCAAGAAGGGTGTCATATATACATCTCACTAGGTCGGGACCACTGGTTGTCTAGCTCAATCTGGACAATGCAATATAACAGAACATTTTGCAAATATAACATGGAAAAAACTGAATAAATACAAAACAACCCGTCCAGGTTCCAAAAGGACACCTGACAGCAATACATACTTCACCCATAGATGGAATAACACACTGTACAAGAATCATACAAGCATATTTATCAAGCATAAATATCGTTCATCACTCTACCATTTATTATATAATTAATAATGTATTATCTCTATGTATTCCATGGTTACCCATACCTCAGTAATACCTTTAGGTCATGTCGGAGCCCGAAGTGTTCCATAGGTAAATCCATTACCTAGTAATTGGTCAACTCATATTGGAGTTACAATCAATCTCATTTGAGGCCATCACTCTTTGTTCATCATTAAATCTTCCTTTAATCATAAATAAATCCCAATCCATTAATTTCATTCATTTAGTTTAGAACTCCATGTCTAACACCCCAATTCTCAACATGGATACATAAATTTGGTGTAGATAGCCATGTATAACACCCATTTATCATTCGTTGTAGATCACCATGTCTCACATCCCACTTTATCAATCGGTACAGATCGCCATGTCTACCACTAGATCTTACATCACTTTTGGGTAAGAACGCCATATCTAATGCCCCAACATCTCAATCGGTCTAGAACACCATGTCTAGCACCAAAAAAATCATGTATGTATCTCATGAATGGCCTAGAATGCCATCTCTAGCAACCAATTCTCATTACCATTAATTAATTCCGAAATTAATTAATCCAAGTGAAAAGACAAATTCCTTGAGAATTATCCACATCCACTCCCTCCATAATCCAACAATTTGTGAAGTACACCAAAACCATTGGTTAACTCGACAATTAACTAAGTCCATACCTCCATTAATTAATTCATCAATTAATTAACTCATCAACACAAATCTAATAACAGAATTAATTCTCCAAAATTAATTATCCAAACTCAAATCTCAACTTTTCATAATTAATTATCTCGAACAAACCCTAGGGCACATAATTAATCCACCATTAATTATCTCGACTCGACCAAACATTATCTCATAATTAATTTACCACAATTAATTATCTTAACCAAAAACAGACACAAGGGTATAATGTATTCAAAATTAATTATCACATTCTGGATCTCATCTTTCAATAATTAATTTCCATAATTAATTATCCAAATCAATACTACAAAATCACATAATTAATTATCTCAATTTATCCACAACAACATATCACAATTAATCACTCGATTAATTAACTCAAATTCTAACTCAAATTTTATAATTAATCCTCTGATTAGTTATCTATACCCTAAACTCAAAACAAATAATTAATCCATAAATTAATTATCTCAATTTCAATTCTCAAGGTACGTGATTATTTCACAAATTAATTATCATTAAAAATATATCTCACATAATTCAAAAGAACCATTTAACCAATGTGTACCAATGTATAAAGGAGTCCAACCTTGTCTTAACAAAAAAATCATATCCTTAATATTTAAACAACATCCTCTAACTACACAAGCATGGAAAAATAGAAAACACCTCATAAAGATAAGAAAATATATCATTCTATCATTATATTTTTAGATTGAAAACAGCGTACCTCTGTTGGACGATTTTTATTACAAAAATATAATTTGTAGTCTAATAAACCATTTAACAAAATTAACAAATCATTTCATCATTTTCAGTCAACTTATCAAAAGCAGTAATTAAACAATTACCCATTTTATTACTTAAAACCAAATTGAGAACACTACCTCAAGGAATTGTCTGAGACAATGCATTCCAACTTTAATTGCAAACTACTCATGCACACTCACCTCCAAAAAAGTGTGGGTGCACTCAGAAAACATCTCTCCACATTATAACAAATAACTCTCACTCACAATTATTACGTCGGAGACCAGTGTGTTGGAACCGGGTGTGTAGTGGAAGCCCCAAAAGGTGGGTTTTAAAAAAAAATATACCAACAATCAATGTATACTTGTCGAAGTCGGTGAACAGAATCCTGGTCTTAGTCAAGGACCACACATGATGGATTTTAAGCACAAAAATAAACCATAAAATACCTGGTTTAATTTTGAAGTCGCCCACAACTTCTGCTTGTCATTGGTGATCACTGCTCGAAGAATCCGAAGCTAAATTACTCTATATTGTCCACACGTGCTTCAAGGAATCTGTGGGATCACCATTCGTCATAGTCTGGGTGCTAGCACAGAATACCAATGATACCTTCGATGTTCTAACGATCACCGCATGTATTTTCTAGCGATGTCTGAGAGAGATCTCCATCCAAGCTTCTTGGATCCATAGCATCTCTCTCTAGAGTGTGGGATAGAGGATAGGAGAGAGAAGCTCCATGAATGGTCATTAGAAATCTCCTCTCCTCTAATATTTATAGTGGTTAATTAACTACCCAGAATTTCCAACTCGGCCCCCGAATACTTAACCCACTATCAATGACATTTATGACTACAAAACTGAGTCATAAATAATATTATCATTTACATATAATATATTAAAATATATTGTGCGATAATAATTTAGTTATTAACTCAACTCGTCGCTCCCATAAATATTAATTGAACCTTGAATAATTGAATATTCATCAATTAATATTTTTCATGCATTTACTTAAAACTCGTAAATACATTTAATAAATAAATTCAATACTCATTATTCTAAACTCGAATAATATGAATTTATTTATTGAATTGGTGATCGTTTAACTTTGGACAAATCCTGGACCCCTGTGGTGGGGTCCACCATGTCCAAAACTCATATTCAAATGAATAGGTTAGATTCTTGAATACGCTATTGTGTGTGACCTTCTATTCCCTTATTTCAAAAACCATGAATAGTATTCACAGACCAAGAGCGAGATCTAGCAACCCCTCATGGCCCCTGAAGAAATAAGGATTGTCACAGCAACAAAAACAAACCTACGAACACACACTGTGTAATATAATCTCTTTGTCTGTAATATCTCATAAAGTAGGATGCACTCACATGTCATCACCCTTTTATTGATTTATAGTTTTTTTATATAACTGGACGGATTTACCCTTGGCTGCCATGGCCATGGTATTATAAAGGTTATATCATCCATATCAACATGGCCTAAGATATATTACTTCCATAACCCAGAAGCAAAAAATCCTTTCTTGACCATTCAACAAATGTCATGCCACCAATGACGCACCCGACACAAACTACCTCACCACGACTTCATTGCCATGTTTTTCGTCTTGCATAAAAGTACGCAATCAAATGACATACATTGGTAGTGATCTCAAGTTAGGATACCATTACACATGATCGTAGATAGGAACATCCAATGACACCTTAAATATGTGGAGTTCCTATTGGCGGGTTATTCCTCATGATCTCACTTCTAGAGATCACCAAGTGCGAACTTCATGAGAAGAAGTATCAATGCTTATGATCCCACGTCTCCTGATAGTCATACATCTACTGTGTTCAATTAGTAAGATGTATCTAGACTATAGAACATATATTTAAGATTAATTTCATAGTATCTTGAGGTTCTCATTATAGAATGGGAACTGCTATAACCTTTCGATACGACAATTAACTTTTGTAAATTACCATTTCAATAGTGGATGCAGAAAAGTCTACACTATAATGGTAAGAAGACATCATGTGTAACTAACTATACACATGATATGGTAATCTAAAGCACTGAATAGTTGGGTTTAGGGCACCCACTATTTCAAAACTCCCACTTTCACTAGAGCCAACTTGCTAACCAAACTTGTTAGCCACTCACATGATAAACATCATGCTCCTACTGAGTAATGGCTTTAGATACTGGGTCCGCCACGGTTCCGCCGCGTGGCTATTCTTCTATAGCGACCTCATCTATTTGATTAAAACTAATCAAGAGATGGTATCTCGAGTATATCTCACTTTTTTTCACTTTCATAACATGAAATCTTGGATAGTAAGAATATCATAATCTACGTTATGATAATACTTTTCTCACCAGGTGAGATTCCGAGAACTGGAACAAATCATTGCATTTAACTTCTTCTTAGATATCTTAGAATCTGCAATGTACTCAATCTTGTAGGTATGTCCACCATTAGATGATATGAGCTTGACTCGGTCATCGTCTTTATCCTAACATCAATACTAGATCACATTGATCTATGGAAGACTAGTTTGTATCCCCGAAAACTAGTATCCTTTATTCTCCACTTACCATGTACATATCTTTTGTACTTGCTGAAGTATAATTAGATAGTTCTGACTGCACCCCTTGTAGTGCTCTTGGATATAACTGATTTCTACCCAAAATTCCTTGGCAATATCAGTTATTGTACATATCTTGGCATGCATGATTGATCCATCTCTACGACGTATGGATTTTAACTCACCACATTTATCTCTTCCATGTCATGGACAGGTCAACATGGAGAGATTATGCGTTGTGACATAGGCAACAATTCATATCTTGAATTGTTCCAATATGTATTTTTCAATACAAAGTCACTATATGTACAATTGACTAGGACCAAGAAACCTATAGATTTACCTTAGTAGATCTTGTTACCTAGAACTTAGGTTGCTATTTTAAGTCAATCATTGGAGATTAAATTTCATTTTGGTCTTAACTAATTGTCAGACCAATGTTTGTTTTCCATATGTTATCGAACATATTTCTTATTGTAAAACCTTAGTGCTCCCACTGACCTTTGGTAAACACATGGAACACATTTTTTTTAAATATATATACTATTATCATGTTGCTTACTTTAATCCTAAACCAGATTTTAGTAACTTGAAACCTATTTTAGCATTCTGTGATGTGACCGTCCCTTTCTGGTTGCGTCGTATAGACACCATCCACAATTGGTGGTCATGACATCCAATGCTAAATAAATTGATCATAGATATTAGCTATTGTAAGTAAAATTATAATGGATTTAGGCATAAAAACATCATGAAACCAATCGAGCCTTATTGGTACTAAGCTCATACCATCCATGTATCAACTCACTTGAATACCCACCGCAGTTTTCAAAATAATAACCCCTTTTCACTTTTATACATAGAATCCATTACATTTTTTTTAGTCGGTCTTATAAATTTTATCTAATTTCCATATAATTTTTAATTTTAGGAAATATTATTCACATTGAATAATAGATCACCAACCATGGTGAATATAAAAAAACATCACCATGGTTTTATCCTTCCTACACAATACGTGTCTCTGGAACATACTCTGTTCCACATGTGTTTGTGTAACTGGATCCTATGACAACTACTTGTGCATTTTGAGCAATGAGTAAACACAATTCAATATAGCTCCCACTATCGCTAATTGATATGTGCACCCTTATATAGATATGTAGTCCCTTACTTGACTACAACTTTTCTACCTTATGGATTTATGTAATATCTGAAGCAATCTCTAGGAGAAGTACCTTAGATGCAAAATGTTTTAATCTTGATGAAAGTTTGTTTGTATCTGAACAAACTATTTGAATCCAAACATTTTTACTTATGAAATAATGGATTTCTATCATACTATGACTCATATGATATCCATTTGTCATTATAGTTGTCATATGGATGTGGGATATCATTGTTATTTGCAAATCATTTCATGAAATATAATAGAAGTTTCTGCTAGTTACAACATTGATATTACTAACATCAAAATGTTGATGTATAAAATGTGTGTTTAGGAATAAATCCACACTAAATTTTTTTGATCAATGTTGATATATAAGACTTCATCATCAATCCTCCCCATTAACATCAATGTCGTGATGTCGATAACGTAATGTGTGCTTAGGAATTTCTCTATGCTACATTATCATGATTGATGAATGCTTAGTCGATATATTCTTCAGTATCCCAACTCGAAGCAACTCAAATATCCTGACCTTGAAAATACTTCACTTTGATATTCCTTAATTACTTATAAGAATCTTATGAAGTATATATACCTCTATCTTATACTTGGAATAGTTCACACTTTCGTGTTGAACTATTTCCAAAAGCTTTGTGACGTACCTTTATTTCTAAAGGCTCCTTTGTCCAAACTAAAGACATCGATAATACCAAAAAGTATTTAGCTGTGCTGAGCCTAAAAACCATACTTGGTATATTCATGAAGTCCATTTTTAGTATTACTTGACAAAGAATTATCCTTTCAAAACTGGGTATAGGTCTTACATTTATATTCATCACTAATTTCCTATGATTCATGTACCACTGAACTAGTGATTGAGTTTACCAAAAAAAACATTCATTCCAGAAAATGAAAGAATGTCTCCTTGAATCCAAGGACACATGAGATTAATGTTTATGGATTTACTCAACAATAGTTCAACATAAATGTTTTTCTTGGAAATTAAGAAGTCATGTACTCCTCACTACTGGCCTAGGTATCACCCTTTCACAGCCTATTTGGAGAATACACCTGACTTCTAGTAAGGTTTCTATACTAACTTGTTTATCGTATGAGAATACACATATGTTACCATCATATAGTATTTAATACCCAAGTATAAAAGGAAAAATCACATTGATGAATATGCCTGATGCAGAAGCGGAAAATTTCTTCTTTAAATCAATTTATTTCTTTTAAACTTCCGTTGTATTATTTTATAATTTGAAATGAAAATAACTTTTGTTAATACCTCATTAATTGAATGACATCGCGAATATGTCATTGGCATTAAATTCCGTTGACATTTTCACATTGTCCATCAATTTATCCGCCATAATAATTTAAACTTAATTGTCTTTTATTCTTTTTCACTTGGCGAACCTTTCCTGGATAGGAAATGAAGCGTTTACTCAATACTTGTTTGTTTTGTACCTTAAAACAAGACTTGAGTAATGTGGTGAAAATGATATTTAAAGATTATGATCAATCTTTAAATTTACACATGCCGATGTAAACTTTGCCTTATTCATATCATTGCTTTTATTTCTATTTGGAAACTTCTTTGAGATGAGACTTTATGTTATATCATCTATGTCCTGGTGTAGCTACCGCAACTGACACCAGACATTGATGAAATCATAATAATATAACTATCATATGCTTTGTACATTAATCTCCTATAAGAAATTTTCACCCACGCTTCTTGAGGTAGTTTAACAGTGTCGGGGACACAGACACCTTGAATTTCCTATATCATAGTACTATGCACACGCGCATGTACTATTCATGGATACTCGTGTCAATATGGAAATTTAATTTTTCCATTATTTATCGCAATTTAAATGTGTGGTATAGATTGCCATTTTTCTCCAAAAAAATAATTTTAGCAGATTAGTGCCTTTTATATGGATTACCGGTTTAGACATTTTGATTAATTACATAAATCATTTAATGTATCCCACTATTTTATCAAATTCTAGGAACCATCTATGCTAGAATTGGAATACTCTATCGCTTGAATATTCTATTGTCAAGGATACTAAAACCACCCTTCATAGTCTAAAAGATAAGGCTACACCACTACTTGGAGGGTTCTAGGTAGGCTTTTGGCTGGCCGACCACTTTAACTTGTGGTTCCTTGATCTGTTCAGTGAAGTCCCAGCTTCTTAAAATGAAAATTTTATTTACTCAACTCTTTCCTCTAAAATGATAGAAAGTTAGATATGGATAATCCTTACTATCACTTTAGTTAAGTTGACCCATCATTCTTATAAGGACTCCCTATTAGTAAGAGGCACCCTCAGCTAAGACATGACCGGCACTTCAAACAGCTGGTTTTGTCCAAATTTGAATGACGAAAGGCAGTTTAGACTTAATATATCATTGAGGGTTTTATTATTTTTAGTGTGATGAAAGAAATCATTTTGTAATTTTATAATAATGTACTATGTGATCGCACTCACAGTTGACCGTGCCAGAAATTAAAATTTCATCGCGTCAAATGTTCATTTTATCTTTCATGCTTGTTTATTATTATACTATGTGATCACGCAATAAATTACACATGCACAAAATAATAAACCATGTAGAAATAAAATGAACACCTTATCATGAGCTAGTACTATTGGTTGATTCGTTGAGTGAATAATGGACTAACCGAAACCCTAGGGGTAAATACCTTTAGTCATGTGGCTTGCAACTTGAACAACAATGTATGCTTATCCAATGAAACTAACTCATGTCTGGTGTATCTCCATCACCTGGCGCGAAGTGCGTTAAGGCTTGTCTCGTCATTATACAATAGTACTTTCACACAGGTGAGGGGGTCTTGGGGTAAAAATATACAACTCTGAGAATGGGTGCGCAGGCTCTTATGCATATAATGACTCTGAGACGACACGCAAATCACATTTTTTATTTAATTAAATTAATTATTACAAAACTATGCAATAATTAAATAAATAAATTAAATAAATAAAGAAACACCAGACATTCATTGGTAGGTCAACCGCTCATGACCAGCATATACGCATTAAACTCACGTATATTAAACTAAATGAAAAATAAAATGAAACTTGCATTAAAAATAAACTTGAGGGAATTTTAATTGAATTAAAATTTTCAATCTAATTTTTAATCCAATATTTATGTCGTTCGGTCCCAATTTAATTAATTTAATTTTAAAACTAAAATTAAATTAATTAACTAATTTAATTTATCACCAAATAAATTAACTACACCGCATTAATTATAAGAAAAAGTTAATATTCAATTAATTTAATTTTGAACCGAAATTAAATTAATTAATTTAACTAACTTTTGATTCAAATTAATTTATTTGAGCCCCATAAACCCCGAGCAGGGCCACTACGGGTTAGGGCGAACCTGTGCAAGACCATCTTGGGTTGTGCCGACCCCGTGCTTGGGATTTCTAGGTCGGCCAGGTCTACCCAAGCACGTTCCGGGATGAACAGACCTGCCTAGAGAAGTTTCGGGGCAACGAATGTTACCTGCCCGCTATGAGGACCGAGCGGTGGTCGGAACGAGGCGGGTCTGGTGCGGTCCAGTGTCACTGCTGGTCTAAGAGATCTCGACCACAGGAGAAACTCATTTGTGAAGTGGTGCTCACGGCACCCAGCGCATGGGAGGCCAGCCGGTGTGGAGGTAGTCCAGGGTGGCCGGCGGTTGAAGGTGGCAGCCATGGCAGCACTGCGTGGTGTGCCTGGTTCGGGAAAAGTTGTTATTGTGGATGGTCCTCAAGCGCTCCGGAGTTGAACGGGGTGGTGTGGTCGGGAGACGGCTGGAGTCAGGAGGCGGCCCATACACATGCTGCAGTGGGTTTCTACGGGGAGGGAGAGTGGCGGTGCCGGGTGTAGGTGGCTCTGGCCTATCAGGAGGGTGCTGCAGGGGGTGACCCAGGGTGTCGAAGAGGAGGTAGGTCGCAGGGATGGGGCACCGAGGTCACTTGGTGTGGGGAACAGTGAAAACGCCCGCTACGCGGGAGGCTAAAGGAGGTGGGTTGTCACCTCGGTTCCCTATTGCACTGTGCTACTGTATGCGGGGAGGTAGAGGCAGCCTCAGCAGTGAGGCCGACTGTGGGAGTCGGCTCCTGTGGTGTTGTCGTGGCTGTCTGGAGCGGGTAGCCTGGGTGCGGCCAGTAGCTGCGCGCAAGGGGAGAACACCGATTTGGGAAGGCGGCCACTCGGTGTTGTGCGGATGATGTGGGAAGGGAGAGTCGGGCCGCCACGACTGGAGTGGGTGCTACATGCATCGTCACCCCCCTTTCCCCCTTTTTTATTTAAACTTTCTTTTTCCAGTCCACCCAAGCACCCTTTTTTTAACAAGACCTAAAATAAGTCTTCCTCCCCTTTTATTTATTTTTGATGACTTGACCCACAAAGTTGAGTCATCTCCATTTATTTATTTTACGTTTTCCTAACCCTATATAGGTTTAGAAAAAAAATAATATTATAATATTAAAATATTATTATGATAAAATTATTATAATAATCAAATTATTATTATAATAGAACTATTATTATTACAATGAAATTATAATAATAATTATTATTATGAAATCTCAACGGATGAAATTGAGGTTTATAGATCTAAAACCTCATATGTATTTACCTATTTTAAATCTGAATTAAAACTTCGGATGACCGCAGAATGGTCATATGAAGTCGGATTAACACACTGTTTGCGGTATTGGGACCATATCGACGCCCTTTTCAATAATTAATGCAAATTTAAATTTTATTGGCTGAAAATTGACACGCATCCCTCTGATACCACTTTTTGGAACCGGGCATGCAGTGAAAGGCCCAAAAGTTGGGTTTTTAAAAAAAAAATTCTACCAATGATCGAATTATACTTGTCGATGTCGGTGAACATTAGCCTGGTCTTAGCTGAGGACCACGCGTGAAGGATTTTGAGGACAAACATAAATTGTAAAATACCTGGTTTATTTTTGAAGTCTCGCACGATGTCTTCTCGTTGTTGGTGATCACTGCTTGAAGAATCCGAAGTCAAATCCCTCTAGATCGTCCACGCATGCTTCAAGGAATCCGCGGGAGCGCCATTCGTCGTAGTCCGGGTGCTAGCACGGAATACCAATGATACCTTCAACATTCCAACGATCACTGCATTGCTTTGCTATTGATGCCCGAGAGAGAGATCCATCCAAGCTCCTTGGATCCATAGCATCTCTCTCTAGAGTGTGGGAGAGAGGAGAGGAGATAGAAGCTCTATGAATAGTCATTAGAAATGTTCTCTTCTCTAATATTTATAGTGGTTAATTAATTACCCGGAATTGCCAACCCGGCCCTCGAATACTTAACGCACTATCAATGACATTTATGACTACTAAATTGAATGATAAATAATATTTTCATTTACTTGTAATATATTAAAATATATTATGTGATAATAATTGAGTCATTAACTCAACTCGTCGCTCCCATAAATATTAATTGAACTTTGAATAATTAAATATTCGTCAATTAATATTTTTCAAGCATTTACTTAAAAATTGTAAATACATTTAATAAATAAATTCAATGGTCATTATTCTAAACTCAAATAATATGAATTTATTTATTACATTGGTGGTATTTTAACTTTGTACAAATCTCGGACCCCTGTGGCGGGGCCCACTATGTCCAAAACTCCTATTCAAATAAATTGGTCAGATTCTTGAATACACTATTGTGTGTGGCCCTCTAAGCCCTTATTTCGATAGCCGTGAATAGTATTCACAGACTAAGAGTGGGATCTAGCAACCCATCATGGCCCCTGAAGAAATAAGGATTGTCACAGCAACGACAACCAACCTACGAACATGCACTGTGTAATATAATCTTTTTTTCTGTAATATCTCATAAAGCAAGACGCACTCACGTGTCATCTCCCTTTTATTGCTTTATAGATTGTTGATTTAACTTGATGGATTTACCCTTGACTGCCATTTCCATGGTCTTATAAAGGTAATATCATTCATATGAACATGCCCTGAGATATATTACTTCCATAACCCAAAAGTGACAAATAGTTTCTTCAATATTCAACCAATGTCATGCCACCAATGACAAACCCGACACAAACTACCTCACCATTACTTCATTGTCATGGTTTTCATCTTGCATCAAAGTACACAATCCAATGATATACAATGCTAATGATCTCAAGTTAGGAGACCATTACACATGATCGTAGATAGGAACATCCAATGACACCTGAAACATGTGGAGTTCCTATTGGCAGGCCAGTCCTCATGATCTCACTTCTAAAGATCACCAAGTGCGAACTTCATGAGAAAAAGTCTCAATGCTTATGGGCCCCCAGCACCTGCTAGTCAAACATCTACTGTATCCAATCATTAAGATGTATCTAGACTATATAACATATATTTAAGATTAATGTCATAGTATCTTGAGGTTCTCATTATATACTAGGAACTACTTTAACCTTTCGATACGACAATTAACCTTTGGACATTACCATTTCAATAGTGGACGCAGAAAAGTCTATTCTATAATGGTAAGAAGACATCATGTGTAGCTGACTATAAACACGATATGGTAATATAAAGCATTGAATAGTTGGGTCTAGAGAACCCATTATTTCAACACAGTGTACATGAAAATAATATACAACAACTCAAATACATCAAAAGCATCTAATTCAACGGGTGAAAACCAATTTAGAAGGTATAAAACCTTACCCGGGTTTAACGATAGTAACCCTAATTAAGGAGAACCTCTCTGCCTTCAGCAGCTGTTGTTGGAACATGGACCCACGGGTCCCAAACACCTTCTGCACCACCCTAGAACCAAATAAAGGAAGAAACTGAATCAAACTCGTTACCAGGGTTTTGTCCTAAGGGAAGTTGGGTGATGGAGATCTGGAATGGCTGATGCGAACAAGGAAACTTATGCAGAAAGACTCACCTCACCAAGACAAACATCTTTTTTGAAGACACCAGGAGTATTTGGACATACGAAAAACACGCCGAGAGAGAGGGGGTGCGCCTCACATCGGTGGAGTAGGGGATATGGGGTGATCTAGTGATGTATGGGGATTGAGGGGGGTGCGCCTTCTTATTTTTATTCCCCTCTAATAACCCAAATTACATATTTATTAATAATAAAAAATATTTAAATAATAATAATATAATAATAATAATATCCATTATTACTATTATCATTTACCCAGAAGCATTTCTTTAGTAAACCCCAAAAATCCTAATTAAGTAAACTATTCTTTGAAAAAACTCAACTCCTCTTGTACACCATTTTAATTAAATTAATTTTTTTTCTCAATTTAATTAAAATAAATCTCCAATTCATTATTTAATTAAATACTTTTCCACTATATTTAATTAAGTAGATATTCTAATGAAAATACCCTTTACAAACAAAGATGTTAATAATTAATTCACCCAATTAATTATTCTTGACTCAATGCACAACTTAAAAATTAACCAACATTAAATTATCCCAACATTGTGAATGTTTGCATTGATAATTAATCCAATAATTAATTATCCATATCCCTCTATAAAATACACCATTTGACCAAAAAATTAATTATCCCAATTAATCACTTTATTCATTTACCAAACATTAATTAATTCATAATTCAGTTAATGCATATCAATTAATTAATTCACCAATTAATTAATTTAACCTCCTCACTTTAATCAATTACTCAATTGATTAACCATCCCAATTAATCCATTTCATGACATTTAATTAAGTTCTCTTAACATGATTTAATTTAAAAAAAACTTAGTTTCAAAACAATTAATTAAATTCATCTTAGCCTAATATTTAATTAGATAAAACCCAACTCTACATTAAATCCCTAGTTAATTAAATTATTTTCATTGAATTAAATTAATCAAAATCAAAATCATCATTATTTAATTAATTCTCCCAACACCAATTAATTAAATAAACCCCCTCTTTGCAGTGATTAATTAAATTCCGATTGACTTCGAATTTAATTAAATAAACACACCATTACACAACATTTAATTAAATCTCTATTAATATAATGTTTAATTAAATAAAATAACACGAAACACAAAACTGGGTAAGATGCACTGTTTAGATCGCACGGTCTGGAAAAAAATGCAACAACTGTGTGGTACCTTCTTTATAAGGAACCCACCTTGCATGGTCTATCCCTCATGCTTTTCATAACTATGCACAGATCGTATGAATTCCACTGTCTCATTTTCAGCAGGCCACATGACTGGCCCTCATGGTTTATCTAATTATGCGCAACCCATGCGTACCACTCTTCTTTGCCTCTTCAAAGCTTAGTTCTTAGGTCGGGTGCTCCCAAAACCCAATCTTCCAACTTGGAAACTCCTCGATCCTTTCCCCAAGCCCGATATAAACATGTTTAAATGATCCCAACTTGTGAAACTTTATCCCGAAGCTTGGTTTTTAGACCAACCCAACCAAAAATTGAAAAAGTTGAAAAACATTCATATTTTAATCTAGTTAAAAAATGCAGGACATTACAATCAACCCACCTTATAAACTTCTCATCCCCGAGAAGCCATTAAGAACTACTATAACATCAACCAACCCACCATGGCCATTTTTCTTCATTTTAATGATCATGTTTCATTGCCAAATGCCAAATTCACATTTAACCATATCACTAGACCAACTACATAAACCATTAATAACCCTGACCAAAGATCCAACATCCAAACCAAAACATCGAAACAGTGAAAAACTGTGCCCACACAACCAGAGATATGATCCCGTTTTCCTCGTCTCAACCACCACTCATCGGTGCTTCCCACCAATGGTGCTAGTATTTAACGATCAAACTCCAAAACCAAAAATCTTACCTTGGAAGACATTCTCAACCCATAAAACCCAAACTTTCTATTAAAACAAAGATGTGCCTCTAAAACGATTCCATCACCAATATAAAGTAATCCAAATTCCAAAAATCATTCTACTAAAACTCTTCTAAACACCTACCGATGCGACACTACCCAGCTTAGGAGTGTCCATTTCATCGAAGAAACATTGTCACTCTCTCAAGCGTGCTAGTTCAGAAACAACTTTAATCAGACATGTGATGTTACATGAACCATGATCACCATGTCAACATCTCTCATGAAAATTGAAACATTAACCTATTAGTGTTTCAAAACACCTAACTCCAAAAATTATTCTCGAGCAATGGGATGAACCTACGTTAACGAAGAATACTTGTCAACCTTATCTCTTGGTCACAAAAACTAGAAACCACTAGGCTCAAAAGACACCTTTTCACTTTAGCCATTTCATTTATTCATTTCAAATTTTATACATTTGATATAATTTTAACAAACTCACAAGTACTATTTCACAACAAGGTACTCGGTTTTCAGACAGTTCCCCATGGGCACAATAGGAAATCTATAATAAAAGTACCTGTTAACATTTAACATTCAACATCATTTATTTTTAACCATTCAATTTTGGATCTAAATTCCTTTTAATCAGAAATAGATCTTTGAGCTTCCCATTTATTTAAATTCGGGTTCTTCAAAAAGCAACCCCGCAACAGTTCATTTCACAAAACTCAACAGTTTCACATTTAAAACCATTTCCAAACATACTATGGTTATACAAGGCTCAGTCACATGGGTGGCCACATACCTATAGATAAGGCTCCCAGACACCTCACTAATGGAATTTGGGTCCTACTTATCATATCCAATTTCCATTTAACATTTTAACTTTAGCAGACACTTTTTCAATTTTTCGAATACTCAAGTAACCCTTTTTCTAATTATAATGTTCCCAAACACCTTACAACTAAAATTGGATACCATCGTAAATGAAACCTATAAATTTTCTACTCATGAAACCATTTACTCCTCAAGACATATCTGGCATGTTATCATAAATACTAACATAACAGCATTTTATAACACAGAAACATGGAACAATAACAAAAAATGCTAATCACAGAGGCAACATGGAATATAACACCCAAGCATATTAAATCTATCACTAAACCATGATATCTAAAGTGGAAAGCTAAATAAGATCAATCATGGCATTCCATCCAAGGCACATAATCAAAATTAGTAGGCATCCTACTAATGCAACTACATAGAATGTTATATGTCGAGAAAAGTATTGTTTTCGACTGTGCGTATTAATGTTATTTAAAGGTGGAGATTATTGAAAATAATACTCTCTCTCTTTATGATAATTTTGATGTTCACAAATACCCTTAGTTATTTTCTAATGATTTCACTTATTACTTTACAGGATATTATTAATTTATTTACTCTTGAAATAACGAGAATTTATTACTTAGCGCGGAATCTGTTTTAGCATATTCTGGAAACACTGTTCACATCTTACATAGATGAATATAGCGCAGAATCTGTTTTAGCATGTTCTGGAATCACTGTTCATACCCTACGTGGATAAACGTAGTGTAAAGATGAAAAGCGTGTATAATTTTTTAAGTATGAGAAAAGTATGGTTAAACAACCATATGTTTTTCAGCAAAGTATGTAAGGAGAACCTTACATTTGGAAGGAACCTTACATTTTTTTATCAGCAAGGTATGGAAGGTGAACCGTACGTAAATTCTAAGTGATACGTTTGTTTCTCAAAAGTATGGTTCATTAACCTTACTTTTGTAAACAACCATACGTTCTTGGAAAAGTATGGATCAAGTAAAAGTATGGATCTTTTACCATACGTTTGAATGATGAAGAAAAAGTATGAATGATCAACCCTACGTTTTCTATCAACCCTACATTTTTTATCAACCCTACGTTTGAAGACAATGTTATTAACCCTACATTTGGAAGCCACGTCATCAACCATAAGTTTGGCGTCGGAATTTTCGGCAGACGGTTTTTATGTACAACGATCAGTAAGCTGATTTCTGGGAGGATTTCAAGCCAGATTTAAAGTTGTTTTTAAATTAAGACATTGACTGATTCAAAGACGTTTTATTAATGGATTTAAGATAGAATTAAAAGGATCTTTTTATGCCGAGTCTTAAGGGAAGTTACGACTTCTCTGTAAATTCAAATTTTTGAATTTTGCGAATCAGAAGGAGACTTTTACGGATCTAAACGTGCAGGAGATATGCTTTATTATTTATGATCTATCTGAAACATAAAAAAATGTATGATGAGGTGATCGATCTATTATTAAAAAGGTGGAAAACAGAGATTTCAACTATTCACGATTGATCTACTGATTCAACAGGAGCGTAAAATCTCTGTTTGTTCAAGAAGAAGAAACTCGATAGAAGATTCACATGTTCTACATCGAATATCTACTGTGGATCTACTACTGCTGAGGTTGTGAACTATATCTCTATATCTAATACAGCTGGATCAACTCAGAACTACTTCATCTTAAAGATCAATATTTCTAGAGTCTTTGATCCATCTGCTGTCAATTGCATTCTATTGCAATTGTGAAGATCAACTAGAAATTTCTTTCTGAAATTTTTTATTCTTGAATAACCAGCTTCTCATTCTAGGATGTGTAGGTTCGTGTTTGAACCAGAAGGCTTTGTTTGCATTGAATTGTAAAGGTGTCAACTGCCTGTACTCAATTGTGAATCGGTCTGTGGAAAAGAGGACCAGATAGTGAAAATCACCAAGCTCGTGGAGTAGAGCGTTGGTGGAGTGGACTAGGGGCTTTCTGTTCCCCAAACCACTATACATCTTCGTGTTCTTGTTTTTATTTTTTCCGATGCATGATCAAATACGATAAATTATAAAGGACAGAACTCGTTCAAGAAAAGAGCTATCGGAAAAATTGCAAAAGACACAATTCACCCCCCCCCCCCTCTTGTGTATAATCTGTAGATTCAGATCCAACAATTGGTATCATAGGAGGAGCTTCTGAAAGAGCCTTAGAAAGCTAGAAGAATTTAAGGATTATTCAAAAGAGCATTATGACTGATACAAGAGAAGGGATGTCGATGGTTAGAGCACCATATTTTAATGGAGACATCTACGGTTGCTGGAAATCGTGTATGATAATATATCTGAAAAACCTTGGATATAGAGTCTAATCAATGATTCTGACTCCTTATGAAATTCCTAAAAATCTGGAGGCATGGAGTGCTGCTATAAAGGCATAGTACGATATGAACTCGAAGGCTATGAATGCAATTATCTGCGGTCTAGGACCAGATGAATTTAACAGAGTATCTCAGTGCCCGACATCATATGAAATGTGGCAAACAATATATGTGGCATATGAAGGAATAGATAATGTAAGGAAAATGAGATCTGCAACTGAAAAACTAAAATTTGATACTTTCAGAATGATTGAAGGTTAGAGCATTACCCAAATGAATGGGAGATTGACAGAAATTGTCAATAACATAACTGCTCTAGGAGAACCTATTGATCAGGCTGATCAAGCATTAAAAGTACTGAGAGTACTTCCTACTAGATGGAATGGTATCTCTGCTTCAATCATACAATCAACACCTGTCAAAGATCTAACTATGAGAGAGCTGATTGGTACACTGATGATGTATGAAGCTGAAATGCAAGATGAATCTAATGAACATAAAGTGCTTATCAAAAGAGAAGATACTGTCTTGAGGGCAACTTCACTACAAAAGAATAGAAAGATGAAGAGCAAAGAAGTCAAAGCCAAATCAGAAAGCTCTGACTCATCCAACTCAGATGAAGAACTGGCTCAACTAGCCATAAAATTTAGAAAATTCTACAGCAAGAAAAGAGGCTTCAAAAAATCCTTTAAGGGAGATAATAAGGATGTGAGATGTTATGAATGAAAAAAATATGGGACATATCAGACCATATTTCCTACAACTGAATGATGCAATGAAAAAGACATTCTTCAAAAGAAATGACTTTTAGCAGAAATACAAGAAAGATATGAAAGAAACTTGGAGTGTATCTGAAGACTCTAGTAGCTCTTTTTAATCAAGATCAAAGAAAGAATAATTCAATCTAATGGAAAACATGTGTTTCATGGCAGAAACTGATGAGGTACACTCATATTACTCCTCTGAATCACATTCTGAATCAAGCTATGCAAATAAAAAACTAGAAGCCTGCTGCAATATGCTTGAAGAAAGATATGACTCACTATTTAAAAAACATAAGCCACTAAAAAATATACATAAAGTCATTTCAGATGAAAGAGATACAATGCTGAAACAACAAAAATAATTAACTGATAAATAAAATTCAATTAACACTAACTACATTAATTTTGAATCAAGAATAAAAACACTGCAGGATGAAGTAGAATCTTACAAACAGGTTGCATTGGTTTTTACAAAAGGAGATAATTCATTAAATGAAATTCTTGGAAAAAATTTCTTTAAAAAGGAGAGATTTGGAATTGGCAGTAAAGGAGAAAAACCAAAGCTATATAAAAATTATTTTATTCCTAGCTCTAAGAAGATTAATTGTAATTTTTGTGGGGCAAAGGGACATGTAGATAATAACTTTTTCTTAAGAAAACATCAAATTTGTGGTATTAAGAAAGCCTATATTTCAAAAGACTTATATGATTCATATAATTTTAAAAGAACAAAGAAAATCTGGATACCCAGATCATTGTTAGCTAACACTCCTAGACCCAACAAAATATGGGTACCAAAGCAATTTGTTTGAATGTCTTTACAGGTAGCAGGTCGCCAGAGAAGAAAAGATATATGGTACATGGACAGTGGCTGCTCAAGACATATGATTGGAAACTCATCGAATTTTTCTTCACTCACTCAAAAGGAGGGAGGACTTGTCACATTTGGTGATAATTCCAAAGGAAAAAATCATTGGCATTGGAACAGTTGGAGATCCAAAAACAGTATCAATCAACAAAGTACTTTATGTACAAGGACTAAAACACAATATGATAAGTATCTCTCAACTTTTTGATGATGGATATACTGTTGATTTTACTAACAATTGATGTACTATTTTTAAAGATAAACTGTTTAAATTTAAAGCACCAAGAACTGAAAATGTCTATACTTTGGATTTAAATTCCTTGTGTAAACAACAAGTAAACTGCTTAACTGCTAAAGTAATTGAATCCTGGATCTGGCATAGACTAATTGGTCATTTCAATGTATATGTTTTACATAAGTTATCTATTTAGTTTCTGATTTACCTTATCTCAAATTTTAGAGTGACAGATTTTGTGATGCATGTCAACTTGGCAAGCAACAAAAATCATCCTTCAAATCTGTTAATATGGTTGCTACATCTAATCCTCTAGAACTTATTCATATGGATTTTTTTGGAACTTCAATATTAGCAAGATTAGCTGGTAAATCATATGTATATGTTTTAGTTTATGACTATTCAAGATTTACATGGATTTTCTTTTTGAAATTTAAAAATTAAGCTTTTACTTTATTTGAAAGTTTCTGCAAATCTGTTCAAAATGAAAAAGGTTTGAATATAATCTCATTAAGAAGTAATCATGTTGGAGAATTTGAGAATATGGAATTTAATTCCTTTTGCTCAAATATGGGTTTTAAACACACCTTTTCTGCACCCATAACACCTCAACAAAATGGGATTGTAGAAAGAAGAAATAGAACAATTCAAGAAATGGCTAGAACTATGTTAAATGAATATAGCCTACCTATATATTTCTGGGAAGAAGATGTGAATATAGCTTGTTATATAATTAATAGAGTTTTAATTAGACCTATTTTGAAAAAGACACCCTATGAACTATGGAATAATAGAAAAACTAAAGTAAATTACTTTAAAGTTTTTGAATGCAAGGTTTATATCTTAAATACCAAAGATAATCTTGGCAAGTTCGATCCAAAATCTGATGAAGGTATTTTCTTAGGATATTCTACTACCTCTAAAGCTTATAGAGTTTATAATAAGAAGTCAAGGACTGTTGAAGAATCAGTTCATGTGAAATCTGATGAATCTGATCCTTTTGAGAAAAGGACAGAACAAATGGATGAACTTGACTCTAATGATAACATGAGACTTTAGAATTTAAAGAATGATTTTGAAAATTATATAAAAGAAATTCAGTCCAGTTCAGAGGGACATGATACTGAAGAACCTTTAAATATTTTACCTAGACAGTCTAGAACCCTAAAGAATCATCCTTTAGAAACTGTAATAGGTAGCTTAGAAACCGGTGTTCAAACTAGAAGAAACTTAGGAAACCTAGTGGAATTCACTACCTTCCTATCTCAATAAGAACCCAAGACTATAGAAGAAGCTTTAGATGATGAAAGATGGGTAATAGCAATGAAAGATAATTTAAACCAGTTTAAAAGAAATGAAGTTTGGGTTTTAGTGGAAAGACCTAATAATTATCCTATAATAGGAACCAAATGGGTTTTTAGAAATAAACAGGATGACCAAGGCACAATAACTAGAAATAAAGAAAGATTAGTAGCTAAAGGATATAATCAAGAAGAGGGAATAGATTATGATGAGACTTTTGCACCTGTAGCTAGGTTGTAAGCCATTATAATCCTTTTAGCCTATGCATATTATATGAATTTTAAATTATTTCAGATGGATGTCAAATCTGCCTTTTTAAATGGATATTTAATGGAGGAAGTTATGTTGAAAAACCTCCTGGTTTTGAAAACTCTCAAAAACCTGATTTTGTTTTTAAACTTACTAAAGCTCTTTATGGCCTTAAACAAGCACCTAGAGCTTGGTATGAAAGATTAAGTTCTTTTCTTTTGAAAAATAATTTTACTATTGGTATGGCAGATCCAACACTATTTAAGAAAATTGTGAAAAATAATGTTTTATTGGTTCAAATTTATGTTGATGATGTAATATTTGGATCAACTAATAAAACTCTTTGTCATGAATTTTCAAAATTAATGCAAGAAGAATTTGAAATGAGTATGATGGGAGAATTAAATTTCTTTTTGGGTCTTCAAATATTTCAAAAAGATTTTGGAAATGTTTTAAATCAGAGAAAATACATTACTGATTTACTTAAGAAATTTGGACTTGAGAACAAAAAGACATTTACGAATCCTATGTGTACTAATATAAAACATGATTTGGATGAAACTAGGAAATCAGTCGACAACAAGTTATATAGTGGTATGATTGGTAGCTTGTTATATCTTACTGCTAGCAGACCAGATATAATGTATTCAATATGTCTTTGTGCTAGATTTCAATCAAATCCTAAAGAATCGCATCTAACTGTTGTTAAAAGAATTTTTAGATATTTAAAAGGAAATGTTTTCAATCTCTTCTTTACCCTAAAACTTATTATTTTAATTTGATTTCATATTCAGATACTGACTTTGGAAGTTGTAGATTATATAGAAAAAGTACATCAGGTACATGACACTTTTTAGGAAAATCCTTAGTATCATGGTCTAGTAAGAAACAACATTCAGTTGCCCTGTCAACAGCTGAGGCAGAATATGTTTCTGCTGGCAGTTGTTGTGCACAAGTTTTGTGGATGAAAAACACTCTTATGTACTTTGGATTGAATTTTAATAATACACCTATTTTATGCGATAATACGAGTGCAATTAAAATTTCGAAAAATCCTATTAGTCATTCTAGAACTAAGAACATTGATATAAGGCATCACTTTTTAAGAGATCATGTTATTAAAAAAGATATATTTTTTGAATTTATAAATACTGAAATTTAATTAGCAGATATTTTTACTAAACCTCTTCCCACTGCAAGGTTTGATTTTATTAAGGGGGAGCTAGGTTTATTTAATTTTAAATAATTTTCTTTTTTATTTTTGTTTTTGTAAATTTTATTTTTTTTATTGAATACTCTTTAAGTATTTATTTCTTTTGTCGTATGAAAATTTTATTTATTTTTAAATATATGTAATGATGAGTGATTACACAGGAATCAAGGTTGTCAGAGTCTTTTCGAATTCTAAACCCTTTCACTTCTATCGAAACCCTTTCGAAGTCCAAAAATCTCACTTCCTCTTCTGAAACCCTAACCTTCAAACCTTCAGAGACTCTCGCAACAATGGTAAGGACTAAAAGAGCTAGTGAGGCCGAGCCAAGAAATTCCAAGAGAAAACGCACTGAGGTACGAAAAATCTTACAAGGAAAGGTAATCTATATCGATTGGTTGTTTCAAGCAAATATTTTGTTGAAGCAAGCGTTGTCGTTCCAGAATCTTGAACAGATGTTCAACAGTGAAAATATGGAATTTCTATATGAAGTTGAACATAGATACTTCTACAAATCTATACAGTTTAGTCTAGGATACACCGAAGATAGTATGATGTCTAAAATAGAGGATAGAGATTTCTCAATTTCTTCAATAGAGATTAGTCAGATTCTCAACTGTCCTCATGAGGGAGTTTTTCATTTTGATGTGAAGAATATAGGAGAATCTATGCATAAATCTGAAGACATTATCTCTTTTCTTTTTGGTACCAAGACAATAAAGAAAATGTTTTTTAATGATTTGGATCCGGATCAGAAGATTTTGATAAAATTTATTTAGACCAGAATAGCTCCACGGATGGCAGAAATGGAGAAGATTTTGTACCCTGATATGTATATAATGTTTCTCTTGCTATGTGATATTAGGTTAAACTTTACAAGATACATGATAAGGTATCTCAATTATTTCTATCAAAGTGAGGCCAGGATGAATTTCTATCCATTTGGTAGATTTATTTCCAATTTTCTGTTTAAGAAAGACATGGTGAGATTAGTGGAAGCTAGAGTTAACTGTCATCACAGTAATACATTTAATGCTGGAACATTGAGGAAAGTTAGATATTTATGGACCACAATCAAAGGAAAGATTTTTCCAGTAGGAGCTGAGGAAGACTCAGAGAGTGCTCAGGCTCAAACTACTAAGTCCAAGGAGGGACAAGCTGAATCTACAGTCAGAAATGTAGCAAGAAGGATTCTCTTTGTAGTGACAGATGTTGAGGAAGACAGAATCCAAGAGGGACTTCATTCAAGAATAAAAAGACTAGTAAATGAGGAAGTTACTTCCACTGTTTTGGAAACTCCAGCAGAACCTTTAATTTCTTATTCTTTTGTGAGAGAAGTTGTTGCTGATAAAACCATGAAAGATGTTTCTGATAGAACGACTCTGGTAGAGAAATCAGGAGCTCAAGAAGAAGCTCAAAGGGACAATCAGGAACAGATTTTTGCTGATGTTGAAGTTTCACTTCAACAGGAACAAGAGATGGATGCAGTTCTTGGTGAAGAAGTGGTCAGACCTCAGAAAACTTCTGCAAATATTATTCTTCAAAACCCAATAGAAGTCATAGATGCTGATGTTTGTGATGATGTTTGTGATTAGCATGTTTCTGAAGCTGAAACAGAGGTACTTCAAGAGGATTTTTCGGTGGAGGAGTTTGAAAACTCTAAGTAAAAATCTGTTTACCAACCTTCTCAGGACAAAGAAAAGGAGAAATCCGATGTTGAATCATTGCCTTTGGTATTGCTTCATCAACCTGAGAATGTGAATCAAGCACAGGGGGCATCTGATTCAAGGAAAGAAGAAGTTGAAGAACTGTACTGATAAGTATCTCAGTTGGAATCTGAGAATGATTCTCTTAGAAATGCTTTAGACTTAGAACATTTGAAGTTTCAAAAGCTGAAGGAGTGTATAGTTTCAAGGCAAGAAGTTGAAATGTTTAAAGAGGATATGACGACTGCTGTTACTCAATTAAAATATGAAACGGTTATGAAGTCAGAATTATTAGATCTGAAGTTGTTTATGGAGAATCAATTTACATCAGTTGCAAATAATGCAGTTAGTGGTTCAGGTACTTCACCAGACTTAATCAGAAGGTTTCAGGATATCACAGCTGCAATGAAAAACATGAATGACAGGATTCAAGATCTTCAATGTAACAGTGCTCCTCTA
The DNA here is from genome assembly GCA_963277665.1 of Viscum album. Classification (NCBI taxonomy): domain Eukaryota; kingdom Viridiplantae; phylum Streptophyta; class Magnoliopsida; order Santalales; family Viscaceae; genus Viscum; species Viscum album. The sequence continues at coordinate 1,832,855,961 of OY728165.1, forward strand.
TCATTGTTGCTGGACAATCATAAATTCTTAGTGGATCAACTGACATCTAGTGAGCCATCAATAAGAATTTTGTTAAATAAATTCTCAAAGAAGTTTTCAGTATTTGTTGAAAAAGAGGAAAGAATGCATGAGTTTTTTAGAGTCAATTTAATTGAAAATATTCATATGACTCAAGAGAATAGAGAGCTCATTGTCAAGCTTGGATATGGGATGATGAAGAGACTTTGGGAGCAGTTTACAGAAATCAAGTCTACAATTCAGAGGAGATAGACCATGTTGCCTATCTTACCCAAACCTTGATTCTTGTGTATATCATTGTCATGTATATACTACTGTTTTTGAATGAAAATTTTTCTTCATTGTTTATTTGTCTCTTTCCTTATTTGTTTCACTAATTTTATTTTTAATTTTCCAGTACTCCAGATCTAATTATTTTTAAACAGTTCGTAAAATCATTTACTAACAGTTCAGTGCAATATTAAAAGTGTTAAAATCCTTGATTTTTCATTCTTTTTGATATCACAAAAAGGAGGAGAATTTGGATAAACACAACATCAATATTTAGGGGGAGTTCATTTTATTGAGGGAGAAAATTAGATGGGACATTTGGATTTATAATTATCTTTTTGGTGGAAAGATTTTATTTAAATCTTTATAACGAATTTTGAAAGTTAATTTTGTTTTGTTTAAATACTTTTAATTACTTTATGGGTTTTTTATGGGTTTTGTGATCATCAAAAAGGGGGAGATTGTTGAGAAAAGTATTGTTTTCGACAATTCGTATTAATGTTATTTAAAGGGGGAGATTATTGAAAATAATACTCTGTCTCTTTATGATACTTTTGATGCTCACAGATACCCTTAGTTATTTTCTAATGATTTCACTTAGTATTTTTCAGGAGATTATTAAGTTATTTACTCTTGAAATAACGAGAATTTATTACATAGCGCGGAATCTGTTTTAGCGTGTTCTGGAAACACTGTTCACATCTTATGTATATAAATATAGCGCAGAATCTGTTTTAGCGCATTCTGGAATCACTATTCATACCCGACGTGGATAAACGTAGCGTAAGGATGAAAAGCGTTTATACTTTTTGAAGTACGAGAAAAGTATGGTTAAACAACCATACGTTTTTCAGAAGATTATGGAAGGAGAACCTTACGTTTGGAAGGAACCTTACGTTTTGTTATCAGGAAAGTATGGAAGGTGAACCGTACGTAAATTCTAAGTGATACGTTTGTTTCTCGAAAGTATGGTTCATTAACCTTACTTTTGTAAACAACCATATGTTCTTGGAAAAGTATAGATCAAGTAAAAGTATAGATCTTTTACCATAAATTTGAATGATGAAGAAAAAGTATGAATGATAAACCCTACATTTGTTATCAACCCTACGTTTGTTGTCAACCCTATGATTGAAGACTATGTTATTAACCCTATGTTTGGAAGCCTTGTATTCAACCTTACATTTGGCGTCACAATTTTCGACAGATGATTTTTATGTACAACGATCAGTAAGCTGATTTCTGGGCGGATTTCAAGTCGGATTTCAAGTCGTTTTAAAATTACGACTTTGAATGATTCAAAGGCGTTTTATTAATGGATTTAAGATTGAATTAAAAGGAGATTTTTATGCCGAGTCTTAAGGGAAGTTACGGCTTCTCTGTAAATTTAAATTTTTGAATATTGCGAATCAGAAGGCAACTTTTATGGATCTAAACGTGCAAGAGATATGCTTTATTATTTATTATCTCTATGAAACACAAAAAAAAAAGTATGATGAGGTGATCGATCTATTATTAAAAAGGTGGAAAACAGAGATTGCAACTATTCACGATTGATCTACTGATTCAACAGGAGCGTAAAATCTCTATTTGTTCCAGAAGAAGGAACTCGATAAATGATTCACTTGTTCTACATCGAATATCTACTATGGATCTTATACTACTGAGGTTGTGAACTATATATCATTATCTACTACAACTGGATCAACTCAGAACTGCTTCATCTTGAAGATCAATATTTCTAGAGTCTTTGATCCATCTGTTGTCAATTGCATTCTGTTGCAATTGTGAAGATCAATTGGAAATTTCATTCTGAAATTTTTTATTCTTGAATAACCAGCTTCTCGTTCTAGGCTATGTAGGTTAATGTTTGAACTAGAAGGCTTTGTTTTGCCTTGAATTGTAAAGGTGTCAACTTCCTGTACGCAGTTGTGTATCGGTCTGTGGAAAAGAGGACCAGATAGTGAAAATCACCAAGCTCGTGGAGTAGAGCGTTGGTGGAGTGGACTCGGGGATTTCTATTCCCCAAGACACTATACATCTTTGTGTTCTTGTTTTTACTTTTTCCACTGCATGATCAAATCCGATAAAGTATAAAGGACAGAACTCGTTCAAGAAAAGAGATATCGGAAAAATTGAAAAAGACACAATTTACCCCCCTCTTGTGTATAATCTGTAGATTCGGATCCAATATTATATGCATGGAATGTGAATATCTATGTTCCTTTGATGATGTATGTATGAAACTTCCTTGACATATCAGACCAAGGAATTTTTTTCACAAAATTCTCAAAATCAATAAGATGCAGAATGTACACTAGTCACTCAAGGTGAAATCACAACAACTGTAACATCGAATAGTATAAACATCATTTCCCCTCCCTGGAAACTTGGTCATTTCTCATACATGGGGTGATCAGTCCCAAGAAAAGATATTTACCACGCACCAAAATTTTCCTAGTCTCCTGTCTATCAATCCCCAAAATAGAAAGACTAATGAAAATAAAGAAAACCACAACCTCTGATACCACTTTGTAACATCCCAACCTGACTTACCCTCAAACCAATAGTCTAACCAGTCACCACAAGACCTCAAGCGTGTCTCCCCATATGCCAGAGGCTTCCAACTAGCATTGAGGGTCTATGGATAGTCAGTGGGGACATTATAACCTAATATTTAGAGTGCACATAGGTAACAAATAATAACTCAGACAACAGTGATAGTAAGCAATAATAAACTGAACAAACAAAATGGCCAATGCCAGTTTATACAATGCTTGCATGTTATGGTGATACATATCTAGAAGTAGTAAAAAAAATAGAATGCTTTAAATCTCAGTAAAAAATAAAGAAAAGACTCAAATCCCCAAGGGAGATCTCCACAACCATCCCAATATCCTGCTCAGTCCTTTGCTCTTAACTCCCAAGTACAAGTAAACAGCCACAAGCGAGGTCCAAGGTCCTACAAACAAGTAAAGTCTACTAAGTTACCCCAGTGCAATGGTGACCTGAGTATTATATGAGATATAAGTCTCAGTAGGATGGGACCACCAGTTGTATAGTACAATCTAGAAAATACAATAAAATATAATAATGTGAAAATATAACGTAGCAATAACATAACCAAATAAATATCCAAATATCCGTACAGGTTCTAAATGGAAACCAGACGGTAATACCTACTTCAGCCCATAGTTGGAATAAGAATCCGCACAATAATCTTACAAGTATATTTATCAATCATAAATATCTTTCATCACTCTACCATTTATTCTCTAATTGATCATTTATTATCTCCATATATTCCACGGTTACCTGTATCTCAATACCAACTTCAGATCGTGGCAAAGCCCGAAGTGTTCCCTAGGTATAGCCATAACCTTGTACCATCTGAACTCGTACTGGAGTTCCAATCATTCTCATGTGAGGCCATCACTCAGAGTTCATCGTTAAATCTTCATTTAATAATAAACAAATCACAATCCATTAATGTCATTCATTTGCTTTAGAATGTCATGTCCAACACACCAATTCTTAACACGGATACATACATATGGTGTAGATAACCATGTCTAAGACCCATTCATTATTTGGTGGAAATCACCATGTCTCACACCCATTCCCCATTCGGCGTAGATCACCTTGTCTCACACCCCACTTTCTCAACCGGTGTAGAACTCCATGTCTACCACCTCACATCGCAAGTGCATGCATCAATTTTGGGGTATAATGTAATTTATAATGCCCCAACATCTCAACCAGTCTAGAATGACATGTTTAGCACCCAATTAATCATGTATGTATCTCATGACCGACATCTCTTGAACCCAATTCTCATTACCATTAATTAATTCCAGACATAATTAATACAATCCCAAATACTAATTCCTCAAGAATTATTCACTTCCACACCCTCTATAATCCAACGATTCATGAAGTACACCAAAACCATTAGTTATCTCGACAATTAACTAAGTTCATAAATCCATTAATTAACTATTCAATTAATTTACCAATCTACACAAATATCATTCCAGAATTAATTCTCCCCAATTAATTATCCAAACTCAAATATAAACTCATAATAATTAATCTCACAATTAATTATCTTGAACCAATCTCAAGGCACATAATTAATCCACCATTAATTATCTCGACATGACCAAACATTATCTCATACTTAATTTCCCCCAATTAATTATCTCAACCTCAACCAAACTCAAGTACATAATTAATTCACAATTAATTATCTCATTATGGATCTTGTATTTCCATAATTAATTTCCACAATTGATTATCTAAATAAATACTAAAAAATAACATAATTAATTCACAATTAATTATCTCAATTTATCCACAACAACGTATCACAATCAATCCATCGATTAATTATCTAATTTTTTAGCTGAAAATTTTATAATTTATTCCCTGATTAGTTATCTATACTCCAAAATCAACAAAATAATAATTAATTCACAAATTAATTATCTCAATTTCAGTTCTAAAGGAACATTATTAATTCACAATTAAATTATCTTTAAAAATATATCTCACACAATTCACAAGAACCATTTAACCAATGTGCTCCAACATGTAAAGGAGGAAAAAAATTTCGTAAAAAACAAATCATATCATTAATATTTGAACATCTTCCTCAAAGTAGGTAATAATGGAAAGACACCAAACACCTCAGAAATATAAGAAAACATATCAATTTATCATTATGTTTTTATCCTGAAAATAGCGCACCTTTGTTGGAGGCATTTCGTTAAAAAACATCATTTCTATTCTAATAAACCATTTAACACAATGAACAAATCATTTCATCATTTTCAGTTAACTTATCAAACGTAGTAATTAAAAAATTACCCATTTTTTTTACTTAAAGCCAAGTTGAGCACCCTACAACAAGGAATTGGTCGAGCCAATGCTTTCTAACATTAACTACAAACTTCTCATGCACACGCACCTCCACAAAAGAGTGTCCACACTCAAAAAACATAACTGCACCTTAAAACAAATAATCTTTACTCACAATTAGTGCGGTGGAGACCAAATCACACCCAAATAATCAATTACAACTCAAATACACCGAAATCATTTAATTCAAGGCGTGTGAAACCATTTAGAAGGTATAAAACCTTACCCGGGTTTGACGGTGGTGAAACTAATCAAGGAGAACCTCTTTGCTTTCAGTGGTGGTTGTCGGGACATGGACCAATGGGTCCCAAAACACCTTCCACACCACCCTAGAACCAAATAAAGGAAGAAACTGAATCAAACCTATTGTTAGGGTTTTGACCTAACGGAATCCAGGTGACAGAGATCCAAAATGGCCGATTTGAACAATGAAACATACGTATAAAGACTCACCTCACCGAGACGAACATATTTCATCAAGACACTGGGAGGATTCTGACATTCTAATAACACCCTAGGAGAGAGGGCGAACCTCACCTGGGTGCAACAGGGTTTATTGGGCGCACTGCTCACGTATGGGGAATGGGGGGGTGCACCTCCTTCTTCTAATTCACCTCTAATAACCCTAATTCCATATTTATTAAAAATAAAAACTATGTCAATAAAATTTATATAATAATAATAGCCTTTATTATTATCATTTACCCAAAATCGTTTCATTAATAAACCCCAAAACTCCTAATTAAGTAAACAATTCTTTGAAAAATCACAACTCCTTATATACACCATTTTAATTAAATTCATTTTTTCCCAATTTAATTAAAATACAACTCAAATTATTTATTAAATTAAATTAATTTCCACTATATTTAATTAAAAAGATAATCCAATGAAAATACCCTTTAAAAAAAATTAGTCAATAATTAATTCACAAAATTTATTATTCTTGACTCAATGCCCAACATTACAATTAACCAACATTAAATTATCCCAATGTTGTGAGCATTTACAATGATAATTAATCCACTCATTAATTATCTTTATCCCTCAATCAAATACACCATTTTACCAACACATCAATTATCCAAATAAATCACTTTATTCATTTACGAAACATTAATTAATTTATAAATCAGTTAATGCATATCTATTAATTAATTCACGAATTAATTAATTTAAGATCATCACATTAATAAATTCCACAATTGATTACCCATCCCCATTAATCCATTTCATGAAATTTAATTAAATTCTCTTCACATGATTTAATTAAATAAAAACTCTATTTCACAACAACTAATTAAATTTATCTTAACCTTCAATTTAATTCGATAAAACCTAACTCCACGTTTATTTTCCCTCCAATTAAATTCTATTCAATGAATTTAATTAATAAAACTCAAACGCATTGTTATTTGATTAATTTTCTCAACACAAATTAATTAAATAAAACCCCCACTTCGCAGTGATTAATTAAATTCCTATTGACCTTGAATTTAACTAAATAGACCATCAATTACACAACATTTAATTAAATCCATTTTTAATCTGAAATTTAATTAAATAAAGTAACCCAAAACACAAAGTTGGGTATGCCCCATGGTTTGGCTTGCATGGTCTGCCAAACCGTGCACCAATCGTGTGGAACCTTTTGTCTAAGGAACCCACCTCACACGGTCTGTCCCACACGGTTTTCCTAACCTTGTGTAGACCCTATGAATGATATTTTCTCATCTCTAGTAGGCTGCATGACTATCCTGTATGGTTTACCTAACCATACGCAGTCCATGCGTACCACTCAGCCTTACCTCTTCAAATCTAAGTTCTTGAGTCCGGTGCTCCCGAAACCCAATATTACAACTAGAAAACTCCTTGAGCCTTTCCCCAAGCCCAATATAAATATGTTTAAATGATCCCAACTCATGAAAATTCATCTTGAAGCTTGGTATTTAGAAAAACCCATCCAAAAAATGAAATAGATAAAAACCATTAGTATTTTAACCCAGTTCAAAAATGCAGGTCTTTACAATCTACCCACCTTAAGAACATCTCATCCCCAAGAAGCCATTAGGAACTATTACAACATCAACCAACCCACAAAGTTCATTTAGACTCATTTGAATGATCATGTTGGGTACCTAAATTCCAAACACGCCTTTAACCATCTCACAAGACCAATAGCCTAAACCATTAAAAACTCATTCCAAAGCTCCAACATCCAACCCAAAACATCAAAATGGCACAAAACGTAGCCCACACAACCAGATATATGATCTCATTTTTGTCTTCTCAACCACCGCTCATCAGTTCTTCCCGCCAATGGTCTAATCATTTAACAATCAAACTCCCAAACCACAACTCTTTCCTTGGAATACATTTCCAACCCATAAAACCCACAATTTCCCTTAAACAGGAAACATTACTTTAAAATGATTCCATCACAAACTTCAAGTATTCCAAAGTCTTCAAAGATTACTACTAAAATTATTCCAAACACCTACCAATGCGACAATACCCACCTAAGGAGTTTCCATGTCATCAAAGAAAGACAGTCACTCTCAAGCGCGCTAGTTCAGAAACACCTTTAAACATACGTGTCACATTCCACAAACCAAGATCACTATGTCAACATCTCTCACAAAAACTGAAACATAAACCTATCGACGTGTCAATACACCTAAGCCCCAAAGTTTTCCCGAGAAGTGGAATGGACCTAACTTAATGATGCATACACATCAACCTTATCTATTGGTCATGAAAACTACAATCCACTAGTCTCAAAATCCCCCTTTTCCCTTTATCCATTCCATTAATTCATTTCAACCATTATACATTTGAAATAATTTTAACGAACCCATAAGTACTATTTCACAATAAGGTGCTAGTTTTTCAAACAGTGACCCATGGGAAAAACCGGAAAACTATAAAAAAACTTCCTCTATAACATTTAACATTCAACATTAACTCATTTTAACCAAGTAATTTTGTATCTAAATTCCTTTTAATCAGTAAGTGATCTATGAGATTCCCATTTATTCAAATTTAGGTTCTTCAAAAATCATCCCCACAACAGTTCATTTCACAAAACTCAATAGTTTCACATTTATAACCATTTTCAGACACACTATGGTTATACAAGTCTCAGTCATATGGGTGGACTCCTACCAATCGATAAGGCTCCCATACACCTCACCACTATCATTTGGATCCCATTTATTATATCTAATTTCTTTTTAACATTTTAACATTATTAGACACTTTTTCAGTTTTTTGAATACTCAGGTTACCCTTTTTCCTATTATAAGGTGCTCATACACCTTACAAATGAAATTGGATCCCGTTGTAAATTCAACCAATCCATTTTCTACTCATGCGTCCATTTACTCATCAAGCCACCTCTATAATGTTATCATAAATACTAACACAATAGCTTGTTATAACACAGAAGCATGGAACAATAACAAAACATGCTAATCATAGAGGCATCATGACATATAAACACCAAAGCATGCTAAATCTATCATAGAAACATGCTATCTAAAGTGGAAAGGTAAAGAAGATCATGCATGTAATTCAACCCAAGGTAGACAATCAAAATTAGTAGGAATCCTACTAATCCAACTACAGGGAAAGTTATATTCATGGAATGTGAATCTATAAGTACCTAAGATGATGTATGTATGCAACTACCTTGCCATATCAAGCCAAGGATTTTTTTTTCAAAATTCTCAAAATCAATAAGCAGCAAAATATAAACCAGTCACTCAAGGGGAAATCAAATCAACTGTAACATAAAATAGTATAAACATCATTTCCCCCCACCCAAGACACTTGGTTATTTCCCATACATGGGGCGATCAGTCCCAAGAACAGCTATTTACCAAGAGCTGACACATTCCTAGTCTTCTATCTACCATTCCCCAAAATAGAAATACAAAAGAAAATAAATAAAACCAAAACCTATGATACCACTTTGTAATGTCCCAACCCGGATTACCCTCAAACCAGTAGCTAGACCAGTCACCACATGACCTCAAGCACGTCTATCCATATGCTAGAGGTTGTTGACTAGCAGCGAGGGTCTATGGATAGTAAGTTGGGAGACTATACCCTCATATTTATCGTGCATAGTGGTAACAAATAATAACTCAGACAATAGAGGAAGTAGATAAAAATAAATAATTGAATCAACAAAGAAAATGGCTAACACCAGTTTATACAATGCTTGCATGTCATGGTGATACATATCTGTTGGCACCAAAATCTTCCTCTTTCAAAGGCGTAAGGAAATGTCATATTAAAGAGGATACAAGGGGGAAAGGAAAATATTCATCGCAGAGAAGAGGAAATATGTACGCATGTTGTAGAGTATGGCCCTCTTGGCGCTCGCCGCAAAGGAACTGGGTGGATGAAGCTGCAACTCTGACGCAATGAACCCACCGCAGAGTCCCCCTGATGGACGAAATGCTGATTCTGACCTCATGTGCCCGCCGTAGAGCCCAGTCATCTCTACACCATCCATAGATCCCCCCTGACGGACAATGTCGAGGTTCTGATGCCATGCGACCACCAAAGATCCCGGTCTTCTCCACGCCGCCACAAAAGAGACTGATGGATGAAGCCTCAGCTTTGATGACCTTCACCGCACCACCCTTTGATGGTGGAGCATGAAATTTATTTTCACTATGTCCTTAACCATTCGCCCCTGGAAACTATAAATACCTAGCTCCCCTGACTCCAAAAACACCAACACCCTGACCTTTTGTCTTTCAGATCTCAAATCAAAAAGCACCCTTTTCTCTGCAAACCTCTAGAGAAAATGAATCATTCAAGTCACACGAGAACTGTGATATCCTCTTACCTTTTCTCAATTCCCCCCCCCCCCCCACTTCATAGAGGTATTCCCTTAGCAATACCCATAGGTCATTTCAAAGGCGGGATACCCATTTGGGTACTTAGAGCTTCACAAAACACCCGAGCTTTGTGAATCATGATCCAAAAATATATAGAACCCATGCTTAAAATGAATCACGGTGCTCGGCAAGCTTAGGTGCTCTGTGAGACTTTGCACACTATGAGCCCTGGTGCTCCGTGAGCCTAGGTGCTCTATGAGCCTTTGCGATCTGTGAGCCCCGGTGTTCTGTGAGCTCGGGTGATCTGTGAGACTTTTCACTCTGCAAGCCCCGATGCTCTGCAAGCCCAGGCACTTTGTGATCCTCGGTGCTTTGTGAGCCTCAGCGCTTTGCAGGCCGTTGTGCTCAATGATCCCTGTGACTCCTTTTCTCTATGAATCCCTCATCTTTGCAAGATTCTGTACTTTGAGACACTATGATCTATGCGAAGCCCCACTCTATGGGGTTTCTTACTTCGCAAACCCTTCATCTGTTCGGCCCTCCAAACTCACATGAAGTAATTTTTATGTCCCTTGGGTGGTGTTCCTTGTTTTCTTTACTCTACCTTAGGCTTATTATCATATGTACACTAATAGCTATTTCTTCTTCGCATAGCTATGATAACGTAGACCCACTATTGGATCACTTCACAACACCCATTTGCCACGACATTGCTTGTGTCTTAACTCCCCCAAGTGTAGGTCGGTGCAGGTCATGTAAGTCCAAGGGATGAGGAGTGAACCCTCGTTGTCTGAGCTGTAAGATGTTAAACTTCCATGCACCCTCTTCCTCAACACACGACATTCAATGGTGAATTCCACGAGTGTCCTGGGTGACCTCCAACACATATCTCGACACACTCAGCTAGGAAACATCCTTTACGAAGTTCATATCCTCATCGTACATCTTGAGTCCCCAGTCCTACTTTGGGTTTATCTCCTTGGAGTGATTCCCAATCTCCCTCTCCTGGGGTCGATAATCAATTGTAAACCCCTGGTGACTCCTTGGGCTGCTAACCATGAATAAGACCCACACCATTCTCATAGACGCACCTATGAAACGTGATCGTTAGGTTTACTACTGCCTCTTATTTCTCACACTAAGCATGAATCATGTGGGATTAGAGAAAGAATAGACCATGACACCTTACCTAGGCCTATATCCATGTGTAAGCCTCATATCCCTCATTATAGAACTACGTGGACTTTGATCCCTGACATCTAAGTAGGGTATGTAGGAATCCTCCTTTAGGTTCAATCCCACCAACCATCAGTCTCGACCACTTTATATCGGTTCACTTTTCATCCCGCATAACGTTATATTGTATGCCCCTCCTAAGCTACATGGGTTCTGATCCCTTTTGAGGACATAAGAATCCTCTTTGATGTTCGGTCCCAAACACTGGTAAACCCTAGTGCTCCCTCCAAGGTATATTCCCTCTTGATGTGACATGTTACCTTTCTGGGACACATATTCTCTATCCACCTCCCTGAGGTATTTTGATCCACCTGGGTAGCTAAGAACACATAAGCCCCGCACTCAATCCATACTTTTCTAACCAAGAGTGTTCCTCTTATGATGGGCTGCTAACCACGCATAATCCCCTGCATGACTTTGGGTCGCTATCCTTTGTGTACACCCCGATTTTATTCCCCATCCTCGAACTATGTAGAATTTTATCACTATCTTCTAAACGCGGTATGTAGGATTCCACTTTTAGTATCAATACCAACCAATGGTGAACATTGGTGCACCTTCCTATGGGTGCACCATCCCTAATTCACCTCTATTTGTGTCTGAATCAGGCTTCATGGTGTGACATCTTCTCTTGTGGGACACACCCTTCAGATCCATCCTCATAGGGTGTTTTGATCCATCTATCCTAAAGTTCCTAGGTACTCCCTTCTAGGGATGTACATGTCTAATGAACCCTCATCAATGTTCTGATCAGCCCGATCCATCTATGCTAGACGTTAAACTTACATCATACCTTATGTTAAGAATAAGAATCCAAGGAAAACCATAGACACATGACTCTAGCATAATATTCCCACATTTGATGTGGGATGCCTCAGGCTTACACATCCTCGTGAATCCCTAGAATAAGGGGAATAAATACAAGTTCCTCAATACTCCAGCGTCCAGACACACCAGTAATGACCGACGTGACAACTCTTATGACCTAAATGTTGCTTCCTTGACTTGACCCTTTAGGAATGTCATTATAGAAGCAATGTAATTAATTTGATTCCAAAAATATAGGGCATCAGGAATAGTTTTAAGAAAAATGACTCAAATCTACGAGGGAGACCTGGACTAGGAGATGACTTCTGAGGAGGAATCCACAGAAGGAGGGACCGACATCCCATCATCTCAATCCAATCAAGGATAAAACAACTCTTAATAAGTGACGAATTCCACCTTCTTTTGGAAAGTGGGAATGTCAGGTACAAGATGCAACCGCCAATGAGTGAGCACGCATCAACGCACACTGAACCAATGAGGCGTATCCCCAGTGGAAAGAAGCGTTAGAAACAAAAAAGATGAAGATGATGTGAAGTTTTTCTCCTCAACATGGGGATTATTATCCTTAAAGACATCAATGGATGAGATTTTCACTATATTTAGGTATCTGGCATTAGGTCCCACAATGAAAATAGTGGGCCTAACATGAAACCCAAAAAATTTAAGGGTAGTTGAATTTTGGGCATCCAGTTCTATGATGTTGTTAGCATGGATCTCTCTATCCACCCGTGGAAGACTGAACGACGATAGATCATTGTACATAATTTCCTATTATCTGTGCTAATGATCAAATCTTTATGCTTTCCAAGACTCAAGCTATAACCCTAAGAAATCGATTACCCCGCCCCCCTCTCCCATAGACTCAGGGGAAGGGGAAATGGGAATACGACAATTCTCTATGGCATTAATTTTTCTACGACAGCTCCCACAGCTATCGAGCACCCTGTTAGGTCTACTAGGTTAGATACCCTGACAGGGGGTGAATCAGGGTATGACATATTAAAAAAACTGCCCCTTATGATCTTGTTTTGCTATTAGAAAAAACCCTCTTCTCTCTCTCTCTTCCTATTTCAGATTATGAATAAACCTTAAAGAATGCACATGACACATCAATTTTTACTTGGTTCACCCTCACTGGGATACGTTCAAGGAGCATACACCGGAACTATGTCTATGTACCAATTTCACTATAAGTGCATTGTTGTTTACAAGTTCGAAGAGGACTCACTGTCCCTCCGAGTTTACAACCAATCACAATTTGAGAACTCACTTCTCTCTCAACTGTAGTGAGATCACTGCTTCTTCAGGAGATCCACTCCCAGTTTATAGACCTATAGGTCTCTTCATTATCACTAATGAAATATGCATCTTTAATTGTTGATAGATTCTCTGTTGATGTCCAACTTTCACCTACAGATGAATCTCTCTATTCACCGGGTGTACTGGGGAAACCCAAATTTTACGTGTATCACTTACTGCACCTTGCACGTAATTCCCTTGCCTTGTGAAAAATCCACTTTTCACGCAACACTTCTTTTACTCGCTGCCCTTACTGCACCTTGCGCATAATTCTCTTTCCTTGTGCGAAATACACTTTTCACGTAACACCTCTTTTGCGTGCAACTGACTTCTTTTACACAAATATGTTTCTTTTACGTGAAACCTTTTCTTTTCATGCAATTACTAATTTTATGCATGACTCCCAGATTTTAAGTGCATCCTTTGATTTATGCAAAAACACTCCTTTTACGTGCAAACTTGTTGTTTACGCGCAAATTATTTGTGTACTCCAATTTCACATGCCAGAGATTCGATACTCTCTATGTATTGAGATTCTTTGAATTATGGGAGTCACATCATATTTATTGTAAAAATCGACCCTGCGCTAAAATCACTCCTTGAGCGCGTAATTCACTTCAAGCGTGAAAAAAACATCTTCTATGCAACATCGTTTTTCGCGCACTGTTCCAATATTTCGCACACCTCATTCCTTTTCCAATTTTTAATCTTATGATATTGAAAAACCTCCTACATGAAAGACACCAATCTTCTATTTTGTGCACCACGCTAATATGTCACGCACCATTTACTTTTTCATGCTCCATGAAAATATTTCACGCCACACTTTCCTTTTTCGCGCACCACACAAATATTTCTCTCACCACATTCCTTTTTCGCGCACCACACAAATATTTCACACACCACTTTCCTTTTTTGCACACCACTCAAATATTTCATGCAACTCCCATTTCTAAAAACGCATCTCTCTATTTTCCAATTTTCACGCCCAAAAATTTGGCAAACACTAGAAAACGGTGCCACTTTGTATATGCCCTTTTTGTACCGCCTCTAGATCGTCCATTCCTTTTTTGGAATTCTTCTATCAAACATAGATAGCCAAATACATCTCTTGAACCTGAAAAATCACCATGTAAACCCCCTTTGTGAACAAACACAACATGGAGGCCCGCTTTGTCAACAAACACAATCCCCTAAAAATGATTCGATGATACCTTGAGGGATTTTTTCCCAACACACCCACACCCTGTCTCACCCATGGAGCTTAATCAGAGGAGGGTGATTAGCGCTTTCGTTCGACACTACGAACTGGAACGGGTTATCCCGACAAGGGACATGGCTCGAAAAGACTGGGAGGCCTTGGCACCCCCATCAATACTGCCGCCCCCAAGGGCCACATAGGTAGCCACTTCTCCCCACTACTATTTACAATAGCTTTAGGAGCCTCTCCCTAAATAATTCTCATGATGCACTCCCCTATGCTGATGAGGTAAGGGACGTTCAGGTCCACCCGACAACGGAAACAACCAGGGAACCGTTGAGGAGGGCTCCCATCAGGTCGCGTTAGCACTTCCAACCAGTCTTGTAGGCCGAGGAATAGGTGGTTTATGCCCCTATAGAGCCGGCTCTATCTCAGAAGATCTGATGCCAACATCGGGTGAAATATCAAGAAGATGCCCGCCTGGGGGCATTATATTCTACGGCTCCAGTGGCCCAAGACACCGTTGATTCATACTATCAGCTCACTATTACAGAAGATTAAGGGCACCAATATTCTTAGTCAGGGTTGAAATCTCATCTCCCCCCACCCCCTGAACAGGTCGGGTCAACTGTTCCAGTCGCCGGCTTGAGTAGCGGTCCTCGTGTGATGATCCACGACAATGACGTCTAGAGTTGAGGTCCTTTTCACTCTCGTATCCAATATAGAGGTCCTCCCTGAATCACTATTATCAACCCAAGAGGATGTTATCTCCTTCTCACTGATACCCGGTGTGATGTTTCTACTTGTACCTTCGACGTCAGGTATGAAAACATTCCGCACATTCCAGGTCATCAATGCGAGGTTCTGCATCGCCTAGCTACTCAACCGCATGGAGGCCCTCCCCATGTACTCATCGATTCCGGCGGAGGTCCTTCCAATGTCAATAATCATTCTAGTGGAGTCCCTCCTGGCTTCATTATTAGTGAACACGGAGGTCCTTCTCGTATCCACCATGATCAGTGTGAAGGCCCTCCTCATACCGATCCAACCAAGGCCACCCAGCACGAAGGTACTCCATGCGACATGGATGGCCATAATGGAGGTCCTTCGTATGTTCTATTTGACATCTTTTCGGGTTCCCCTTGCACCCTAGATCATCAAAGAGGAGGACCTCCCCACCTCACCAACAACCGGTATGAAGGACCTCCTCATATCTCGTCCAGTGCGAGAGGAGGTCCTCCCCACTCCAGCACAAAATTACACAGAGGACCTCCACATGTGGAGAATTTACCATTCCCTGAGAAACCATCCCAGCTTGTAAGGGCGGGTCGGTGCTAGCAATAGAATAACCCTAAAAAGTATCATGTCGAGATCAAGCCCTTCGACTTCTCAAACTATGAAGTTGAATGCAATTCAATGATGGAATCCTCCTCCTAATGCTCCACGTTGGCGTGAAGGGCAGGGACTCGACATATCAACATGGTTCTCACAAGAAGTGAGGTTCACCAGATCCCTAAATCCCACTGTAGATATATTCAAGAGGAGGATTTGGCCCCCATATGATACCTTACCATCCAATCCTATCTATCATCACCGGGGTCATTCTCCCCTTCAATGAGAGACCGTGAAGAATTATTCTAGAGACCGCTTGGCGATGAGAACCAGATAGATCCACCGATAACAACCACCATCCCTATAGAGGAAATGGTATTCAATACATTGTATTATAGGGATGTGGAAGTGCAACAGGTGCAGTCCCTGGAGGATAGCCCATGATTCGGCAGTTTGTCATCTTGTGTGTCGTATTCTCCCCCGACTATTATGTCGGCACAATGCTCTACATCAATTCCCTTACTGGTTCCTCAACCTCCCCTAGTTGATGACTGGGGTAACCAAGGGCTAGATCCTAAGTCTGAGTTGAGGATTTTGTGGAATCTCCTCTCATCAAATCATTTCCTTGAGATTTTATGGCCCATCGCAACAGTGAGCTTTAAAATCCTGGAGTCTCTCGCCCAGGAAGAGATTATGTGCTTTCACCAAACTCTTTGGGTGACACACCACCATCTTCATCATCAACAGGTAGCGAGTCAGAAACAATTTGATGACATTGAACAATAGTGCTGCATGGTCAACTTGGCTTCACCCCCGTGTCTTGATGACCTTAGTAGGTGGGTCATAATCGAACTCTCTAGCAATGATGCGTTCAGAGCCCCACAATGCTCTGTAGTGTTATTAAGGAGGCTTCTCCCCACATTCAGATCTATGGCTGGGGACAATATGCTGCTCTCCATTTCAGTCCCATTTGGTGCCATCCTGAATTTCTAGAGGACACCAAGGATATTCCTACAGGCATAGTCAAAGTTAATATGGTTGACCTCTCAGATGATGAAACTAGGGGGACTCATTGACAAGAACTTACTCCCTGGGGGGTGCCACAGTTTCTAGATCACTCGGGCAGGGTTACTCTCCAGCAACGAAATTTTTTGGGCCTTCCTACACCTACCGATAAATTATTCCGCAGTTGGGTCCCCAATAAGGTTAAAGATCATGTTGGGACTATCAAAATCATTGACCCTCTGACTTAGTCCAGAAGATGGAGGACCTTGAAATGTATTTGTAGTGTCAACAGTTTGCAGAGCACAAGAAGATGGTCGATGATCTTCTCGTTGAACATGTTGCAGAACAAAGTCCAGATTATCGTGATCCTCAACCAGGGCAGCAAGGTTAGGTTCATGTTCCCTCGGTGATTTACCTCCTTTTTACCTCGACCATCTTTCACATGCAGAAAAAGTAGAGGAAAGAGTTTATGGAAATGGGGGTGGTATGTATCATTGAATCTGCTTGAGTTTTGAGACAACATTCATTGGGACCCAGCTCAAGTCCCCCTGATGCTCCATAGGTCATTCCCCTGGCAGTCCCATAGTTCATCCTACTAGCCACTCCCCAAGATGTGGGGCCTACATACCACGTTGAAGACCCTTCAAACGCATTGGTAGTTTGGGATCCTCATCAAGATATTAATCCCCACCAACATGATCAAATGGCGGCCCTCATTGCCTGCTTTGAGGACTTGGAAACCCAACAAGTGGTGATCCCACCTAATGAAAATCCATATCCAGCATGGGTGGATGATATGTCATCACCCCTGGGTTTTGAAAATACCACTTTATCCACTTTTGATGGAACAGGTGAACCACTGCAACATCTTTCCCACTTCATTTAACGATGTGGACCCATGATGGGAACTTCGACACAATAGGAAGCCAACAAGATCCTAAGATATATAGACACACTGGAAGGGCCCGCATTCATCTGGTACATATAGCTACCCATTGGGTCTATTTATGGTTGGGAGGATCTTCACTAGCAGTGTCTCTACTAGTGCAGTTCCACCACCCAGAAAACTAGTATTTCCAACCTCTTCATGTGCAAATAGAGACCAGATGAGGGGGTTGAAAACTTAATCACCATGTGGAAAGGCCTCACATACTTTTTTTATGTGACTCTCACTTAGAATCAGCTGTTGAAGATGTGTGTGGGGAATTTCAACATCAAACTGGTCCCTTATCTCATCATGTATAACTACCCAGGTCGGTTCTAGGACTTTTATGATAAGGCACAACTCCTAGCGGAAGCCTTGCAGCAAGCTTAGTAGGTAAGACTGTTGCCTCCTTCAATTCTCGCAAGAAGAGTTTCCTGGTCCAAGCCTGCTGTTGTTGCATAGATAGAGGACCCCAGAGAGTTGGAATTTCTACCGACAGAGCCATCTCTATAGCCTCGCTGAGAACCACCACCTCAGGCTCAGCCTCCGGCCCAAAATCTCCCTCCTCGGAATAGGCAGGAACCACCACATAATGCACCACCACCGCCCAAGAGAGACAATAAAATCCCTATTCCAAGTTAGGATCCACCTACTTGGTAGGGTCAGTCTCGTAGAGAACCCTTCCCGGATAGAAGAAACTAAACCTAATCATTTAATGTGGATCAGGTTTTCGGCTACTTCCAGAGCAGCTTACAACAAGAGATCATGTGGCTGCCCAAATGAAAAATAATTGAAGAATAAAACCCCATTGAACTCCCAAACTACTGACCTTATCACTAATTCCTTGGACACACCCTCAAGTAGTTTTATGTGTTCATGGGTTGGCTTCAAGGCCAAGTCGACAACAACAATGTCTGATTGGGTCCAGCCCCGTAATAAGTGGTATGCGAATTTGTAAAGCTCGATAGGGATAGTGATGATGAGTGGAAGTAGGTCTCCTGTCATGGGTCTCATAAGTGTGTAGACCAGATGGTTCTTAAGTTAGTTTCCCATGCCCACGGTATTATCCATGCTTTCTTAAATCAGCATGAGCCCTCTAAAGTAGCTACACCACCTGCAGTGGCTACTTCTCCATCAACATCTCACCCTTCCTCCTTCTAGTAGGGCAATCAGTGACGCTGTAAGGGAAAGAAGAGTTCCCCATCGATTCTATCTTCTTCTCATACTCTCAGTGATTTCATGCCCGTAAAAATGGGGATAGCCCCTAGAATCCACCCAATATGTTAGGTTAACGGGGCCCACAGCAGAAGCCGGTGGGCTGAGGATTTTCAATTTTTGTCGGTAGGACGATGGGACTTGTTTTCACTAACGATATGAGCCCCGGTAAGGCCTGAGGATCTCGCGTAAATTATTAAGAGCAAAAAACAAAAAAAAATGTACCCGTTTTAAATCTGAAGTCACGGTCAACTGCAACAAGTCGATGGCGATCGTCACTTGAAGGATCCAAAGTAGGATCCCTCTAGATCATCCACACGCATTCCAAAAATCTGCTGGAACGTCAGTCGTCGAATTCCAAGTTCTAGCGCAGCGATCCGACGAAGCTTTCTACTTCCCGACGATCACCGCATCGAGATCTCTTTGATGCATGAGGAAGAACTTGATCTGAACTCTTGGATCATCAGATTATCTCTCTAGGAAGCTGGAAAAGATATAATCTATCTATTTTCATTCCATGAAAATTAATGAATAGTGAATTTCACAATATAAGAGAGAGCCTTCTCTTATATTTATAGTGACATTGATAAATACCCGGTAGGGTTTGGCGGCCCCTGTTTATTTCAATGTTAACTAAATAAATAATTTTGATGAACTAAACTATACTAATATTATTTATTATTTTATCACATACATGTAATATATATATATATAATATATTACGTGATAAAACCGAGTCATTTAACTCGACTCAAAATCCCTCTTAATATTAAAGGAACCTTGAATATTAAAATAATATTTGTTCGGTTAATATTTTCTCGTATTTACTAAACTTGTAAATATATTAAATAAATTAAATCCCAATTATTCATAACTTTAATAATAATGAATTTATTTAATTCATTGGTGATCGATAACTTGTACAACACTCGAACCCCATGGTGGGGCCCACTATGTCCCTATACCTATTCAACTGAATAGGGAGGATTCTTGAATACGCTATTGTGTGTGACCCTCTAGAACCTTATCTCGATAGTAGTGAATAAAATCCACGGACCAAGAGTGGAGTCTAAAAACTCATCATGGCCCCTAAATAGATAAGGATAGTCATAGCAATGACTAACATCCTACGGACACTGACTGTGTGCTATAATCTCTTTTTCATTAAATATCTCATAAAGCAGGACACACTCTTGTGTCATCGTCCTTATCTTGCTTTATTATTTATTGGTCTATTTGGTTGGATTTTCCTTTCTACTGCTTTGGACAAAGACTTATGAAGGTAGCGCCATCCTGGTCAACTAGGCCTGAGATATACAACTTCCTGAACTTAGAAGCAAAAAATCATTTCTCGACCATTCAGCTAATGTCATACCACCAACGACGCACCCAACACAAACTACCTTGCCACGACATCACTGTCAGGGTTTTCATCTTGCATCAAAGTACGTAATAAAATGATATACATTGGTGATGGTCTCAATTTAGGATACCAATACACATGTCCATAGATAGTAATGACCAATGACACCCAAAACATGTGGTGTTTCTATTCACGGGTCTATCCTCATGATCTCACTACTAGAGATCACCAAGTGCAAACTTCATGAGAATAAGTCTCAATGCTTATGAGCCTCGAGCACCTGATAGTCAGACATCTATTGTGTCTAGTCAGTAAGATTTATCTAGATTATATAACATATATTTTATATCAATGTCATTTTATCTCGTGGTTCTCATTATAGTCTGGGATCTGTTATAACCTCTCGACACAACAATTAAACTTTAGACATTACCATTATTATAGTGGATGCAGAAAAAGTATACACTATAATGGTAAGATAACATCATGCATAGATAACTGTACACATGATATGATAATCAAAAGTACTGCATAGTTGATTCTAGGGAACCCACTATTTCAACACTCCCACTTTCACTAGAGCCAACTTGCTAACTAAACTTGTTAGCTACACACATGATAAATACCATGCTTCTGCTGAGTAATGGATTTAACTGATGGGTCTACCACGTTTTCTGTTGGTTCGGAGAGTGATGGAAAGAGGGGGGGGGTGAATTTCCTTTTAAAAAAGTTTAACAATTTAAGCAAAAGTTAAAGCGCAGCGGAAATAAAAGAGGCAAGACACAAGATTGATAACGGAGTTCGGCCTAAATCCCAAGCCTACGTCTCCGCTCCCAACTAAACCATTGAGAGATTTATACGACAACTTCCTTTTTAATGGTTGTAGCAAGAAACCCACTAGACTTTAAGGCAGCCTAGAAACCTATTACAGTTTGCTTTTTATTGGTTGTAGCAAGAAACCCACTAGCCTTCTTACAGGTGAAGGCTAGCTCACCTATGACTCAAGCCTTTTACAGGGAAGGCTTGACTAACCTCTTCACACCTTGAAGGTGGTGTGAAAACCCAAACAAAGGGAGGATGAGAGAAAGAAGGGTTTGTATGCACAAACTCAAAATAATGCTCAAAAAGATAAAACAATAAAAACCGTAAAGAGGAGAAGTCTTGGGTGCCAATGGATTGATTGGTGATGATGAAGAGCGCTCCCAAGCTTCTATGGTGGTGCTCCTTGGTTGTGGAAGTGAGTTGGAGCAGGTGGGGATCCTTGAAGGAATGCGCCGAAGGTTTTCCAAATGATCGAAAAATGTTCCCGTGGGCTACTATATTTTTCTGGGGCTTCCTAGTCCTCTATTTATAGGAGAGGGACACCCAAATGGCCGTTGGGGGTCTTCGGAGCCGTTGGAGAGGCCTTCGGAGCCGTTGGGAGTCAAAAGTACAAGTCTGGTCAAAGCCCAACGGCTAGTTTGAGTGGGCACACCGGCTGACCGGTGGTGTCTCACCAGCTGGACGGTGCTCCAAACAGAGAGCAAGCTCTCTGGTCAGGTTCTACCGGCTGGCCGGTGGTCAGCCACCGGCTGGCTGGTGACAATACCGGCTGGCCGGGGAGCTCACACTGGCTGACCGGTGGCTCTGGACAGAAATCATTTCTACTGCCAGAGACCACCGGCTGGCCGGTGGGAATCCACCGGTTGGCCGGTAGACTCAGAGAGTCTACTTTCAGTCCTTCTTGGCCCAACTCCTTGGCAACCTTTTTCATATCAACAAAAACACTTGAAAACAGGTTAGAACAATGGAGAGTGATGGCAAGAGGGGGGGGGGGTGAATTGCCTTTTAAAAAAGTTTAACAATTTAAGCAAAAGTTAAAGCGCAGCGGAAATAAAAGAGGAAAGACACAAGATTGATAACGAAGTTCAGCCTAAATCCCAAGCCTACGTCTCCGCTCCCAACTCAACCGTTGAGAGATTTATACGACAGCTTTCTTTTTAATGGTTGTAGAAAGAAACCCACTAGACTTTAAGGAAGCCTAGAAACATATTACAGCTTTCTTTTTATTGGTTGTAGCAAGAAACCCACTAGCCTTCTTACAGGTGAAGGATAGCTCACCTATGACTCAAGCCTTTTACAGGGAAGGCTTGACTAACCTCTTCACACCTTGAAGGTGGTGTGAAAACCCAAACAAAGGGAGGATGAGGGAAAGAAGGGTTTGTATGCACAAACTCAAAATAATGCTCAAAAAGATAAAACAATAAAAACCGTAAAGAGGAGAAGTCTTGGGCACCATTGGATTGATTGGTGATGATGAAGAGCACTCCCAAGCTTCTATGGTGGTTCTCCTTGGTTGTGGAAGTGAGTTGGAGCAGGTGGGGATCCTTGAAGGAATGCGCCGGAGGTTTTCCAAATGATCGAAAAATGTTCCCGTGGGCTACTATATTTTTTCGGGGCTTCCTAGTCCTCTATTTATAGGAGAGGAACACCCAAATGGATGTTGGGGGTCTTCGGAGCCGTTGGAGAGGCCTTCGGAGCCGTTGGGAGTCAAAAGTACAAGTCTGGTCAAAGCCCAACGACTAGTTTGACTGGGCACATCGGCTGACCGGTGGTGTCTCACCAGCTGGCCGGTGCTCCAGACAGAGAGCAAGCTCTCTGCCCAGGTTATACCGGCTGGCCGGTGGTCAGCCACCGGCTGGCTGGTGACAATACCGGCTGGCCGGGGAGCTCACACCGGCTGACCGGTGGCTCTGGACAGAAACCATTGCTACTTCCAGAGACCACCGGCTGGCCGGTGGGAATCCACCGGTTGGCCGGTAGACTCAGAGAGTCTACTTTCAGTCCTTCTTGGCCCAACTCCTTGGAAACATTTTGCCTATCAACAAAAACACTTGAAAATAGGTTAGAACAAAATAAGAGTGATTGTGATCATTAAAATCCAAGAGAGAGGGGTACAACAATCTCCCCCTATTTTGATGATCACAATCACCAAAACAAGCAATGTAAGAGACTGAAATGAAAGGCATTCTTTAAAGGATAAATTGAAAAGTAAATCAAAGTATGAGAGAAATATTTCTCCCCCAATCAACCAAGGAAATATCCCCCTTTGTGATTATCAAAATAGCACGGGGCATAAAATTTGATTGAAGGAAAGGATTGAAAAAACAAGATAGAGATTTTAAACCAATTGAAATTTTTGAAATTTGAATTGAAAGTTTTAAATTGAAATTTTTGAATTGAATGTTTTGAATTGAATGTTTTGAAAGAAAAACGCAAAAAGGCTTAAATGATCCTAACTCCCCCTAAATAAAAACAACAAATCACCGGGGAGAGGATTTTAGAACTGAGACAAATTTTGGTCTGGAGAGACTCGCTAAAAGGGATTTTTCAATCCAAACTTGTCTTGTGGCGGGTCTTCTCCTATGAAATTCATCGTTAAAGGAAATGGTTTTGGGCCTTCCATACCGGACATTTTTGCAGTCGCACTCGTAAATTAAGTGCCTGATCTTTTTGCAATAGTTGCAAAATTTAAATTGGGAGCTCCCCCTTACAAAAATAGTAGGAGCATGGGAAGAGGAAGCTTTCTTGGAATAGCCAAGCCCTTGGGTGGTTCTAGATATGCATTGGGAACCAAGGAGCTTCGAATGGTTATGTTCACCTTAGGTGAACTTAGCTAGGGATTCCCTTAAATCCTTGATTGTTGATTCCATAGAATCAACATCGGGAAGGTTTTGGATCTTGAGGGACAAGTCTTCCTTCTCTTTGAGAATTTGATCCTTTTCGGAAGAAAGAATTTTGAATTTCTTTTTTAAAGCAATAAATTTGGAATAAAGTTCGTGAAAACCTTCCTCCAATTGATCTCTCGCATGTTGGAGATCCTCGTAAGATAAATGATTGAATGAATTGGAAGAACAAGAGGAAGAGGAGTCGGAAGAGGTTACCTCATGAAATGCCATTAGACATTTTTTACCATTGTCTTTTGAGGAGGAGGAGGATGAGGAGCTATCACTCCAAGTGGCCTTGAATGCCTTTTTCTTTTCCTTTTTCTTGGCCCTTGTCTTGTGGAGTGGGAAATCGGGATTATAATGGTATCCGTGAGTATATCACTTTGTCCATTTTCATAACTTGACAACTTGGATATTAAGAATATCATAATTCTCATTATGATAATAATTTTCTCACTAGGTGCGAATCCAAGAACTAGAACAAATCGTTGCGATATATAACTGCATCTTAGCGGCCTCAGAAGATGTAACATACTCGATATATGTAGGTATGGATCCACAAGATTTTATGAGATTGACTCGCTCATCTCCTTTGTCTAACTGCAACACTAGGTCAAATTGATCAAAGAATTACTAGTTTGTGTACCACCATAACTAGTATACCTTATTCTCCATATTCCAAGTACATATCATTTGTATTTATCTAAGTACAAGATGATGGTTCTGATTTCATCACTTACAGTGCTCTTGGAAATAATTGATATCTGCCTACAATAAAGTATATCCTGGAAATATCGGTTATTGTACATAATATGGCATATGTGATTGATCCATCGCTGAAGCGTATAGTACTCAACTCACAACTTTAATCTCTTCCTATGTTCTGAACATGTTAACTTGAGGAGATTAATCCATGTGACATAGGAAACAATTCATCTCTTGAATTGTTCTAACCTATATTTTTCAATACAATGTCATTATTTGTACGAGATTGACTAGGACCAAGAAACCTATGGATCTACCTCAGTAGATCATATTCCCTAGAACTTAGGTTGCTACATTAAGTCAATCATTGGAGAATTTCTTTTATTTGGGTCTTATTTAATAGTAAGACCAAGATCTGTTTTCCATATGTTGCCGAACATATTTCATTTGGAAAACATTGGAGCTCCAACTATCCTTTGGTACACATAAGGAAATGATTGATTTATAATGAATTCTCTAAGATCTATTTTCTTACTTTAATCCAGAACTGGATTTTAGTAACTTGCAACCTTCATTGGAATCATATGATTTCATCATCTCTTTCTGGTTGCATCGTATAGACACCTTCCACGAAAGATGATCTTGACAGCCAATGACCAATTTAATGATCTTAGAGGTTAGCTATGAAAAATAAAAAAGTCTAATATATTTAGGCATATCAACATGGTATAACCAATCGAGTCTTATTGGTACCATACTTGTACCATCCATGTTTCATTTCATTTGAATACCCACCGCAGTATTCAATTTATAAGCCAATTTGCAACTTGATACATGGAATCCATTATTGAATTTTAATTAATCTTGTCAATTATAACTAATTTCCATATACTTCTTACTTGTAGGATTTATTATTCTTAATTAATAATATATCACTGGCTGTAGTGAATATGAAACCATCACTATGGTTTCATTCTTCCTACGCAGTATGTGTCACTGGAATATTCATATTCCACATGTACTTGTGGAACTTGTTCCTATGTCAACCATTTGTACATCTCTAGCATTAACTAAACCCAAGTCAATTCAGCTCCCACTATCTCTAATAGATATATGCACCCTTATATAGAAATTCAGTCACATCTTTTCTATCTTTGGGATTTAGGTAATATCTTAAGAAACTTTTAGGATAATTACCTTAGATGAAAAACATGTTTAACTTGATGCATGTTTGTTTAAATCCTAACAAACTCTTTGCATCTAAACATGTCCTATGAAATAATGGATTTTTCATCATACTATGACTCGTATGATATCCATTTCTCATTTTAGTTGGAATAATGGTTATGGGTTTAATCCATAATTTGAAAAGAACATCATTAAATACAATGGAAGTTTCTTCAGGTTATAACATTGATACAAATTACATCATAACTTTGATGTATAAAATGTGCGTTTAGGAATTTATCCATGCTACATTTTGTTGATAAATGTTAATATGTAAGACTCATCATCTATCCTCCTTATGAACATAAATACGATGATGTAGATAAGGTAACATGCATTTAGGAATTACCCCATACTACATTATCATGATCGATGATTGTTTGTTCAAGATATTATTCAGCATGTTGATCCGAAGAAACTCATATCTTTTTACCAAAAAGATACATCACTATTCCTTAATAACTTAAAGGAATATTATGAATTATCTTTACCTCTTGCTTTCGTTTGGAATATTTCAAACACTCTTGATGAACTAATCCTGAAAACTTTGTGGTATACCTTTATTTCTGAAGGTTTCTTTGTCCAAACTAAGGATGTCAATAATAGAAATGGTGTTTAGTTGTGCCTAAGCCTAAATTCCTCATTGGGTATATAGTTGACATCCACTTTTAATTTTACTTGACAAAGAATCATATTGCCACCACTAGGTAGGTCTTTCAATTTTTATATTCATCATATATTGCCTTTGATTCAAGTAGAAGTGAACTATTTGTTGATTATGTTACCAAAAACAAAATTTGTTTCAAAACAGGGAATAATGTCTCGTCATGTCCAAATGGGAACATAAGATAAATGTTTTTGGTTATACTCAAAAAATTGTTCAGTTTGATTCAATTACATGACAATTTGAAGTTATGTGTTTCTCACCACTGACTTCAGAATCACCCCTTCTCAGCTGCTTGGAGAAGACACTTTACTTCTTGTAATGTTGTTATACTTTCTTGGTTACTGTATTTAAATACACATATGTTATTAGAATATTATATTCAATACCCAAGAAGTATTTTAGAAACATTAATATATTTGATGAATATTAAACTGAATGAGAATTGGGTATTTTCTTCTTGTATTTCAGTTTTTAAACATCAATGAATTTATTTCATTATGTGATGAAATAACCTTATGTTAAATAACCAACCACTTTTCATTGAAGGACATGATGAAGGTGCCTTTTGCGTTACTTGCCATAGGCCTTTTCTCCTTGTCATTCAATTTATTCGCCCTAAGAATAAAAGGTGGCATTATCTCCAATATTCTTATTACTTGCTGATTATTACCTTAAAGGTAAATAAGCCCTTACTCTATACCGTTCATTTGTACCCTTAAATGAAACTTGAGTAATTTGGTGTAAAAGGTATAATAATGGGACTACATGAAATATTGTGAACTGTCTTTCACTTTACCCAAACCGAGTGCGACCATCACATTCAAATCATGCTTCACTTTCTCCTTGGAAACTTCTTGGAGATGAGACTACATGTAAAATCATCCATGTCATGATGTAGCGACCGCAACTAACATCTAACGTTGATGATAACATTATGATAGAACTATCATATGCTTGATTCATGAGTCTCTTGTAAGATGTTTTACACCCTCGCTTCTTGAGGTGGCTTAACAGGTTGGGACACAAGCACCCTGAATTTCTGATATAGTAGTAATGTGCGCGAGCGCTTATACAACTCTTTGGAAATTCGTGCTTAGTTTAGACATTTACTTTGTGTAATATTTATTGCAGTTTTATTGTGGTATCACTTGCCATTATATACAAATATACTTTAGCAGATTGTACTTTTATGTGATTACCTAATGTGAAATTACTGATTATTTAATCATTGAATGTCTCCCATTATTTTTTTTCAAATTCTAGGAACCCTCTGTACTAGAATCGGAATACTCTTGAGTATTATAGTTTCAAGGATCCATGAACCTCCCTCATAGTCTAAAATCTATGGCTATGCCACTACTCGGAGGGTCCAAGGTTGGATTTTGGCTGGCCAACCACATTAACTCACAGTTCCTTGATCTGTTGAGTGAAGTCCTAGCTACAAAAATCAATTACTAATTTACTCAATGATTGCCTCTAAAATTAAAAAAATCTAGCTAAGGCTATTTATTTTCTTCAATTTTAGTTAATTCAATCCACCACACGAATAAGAAACCCTCGGTAGTAAGAGGCACCCTCATCTGAGGCATTAGCGGCACCTTGAACACCCGATTTAGTTCAAACTTGAATGATGGAAGGTTGTTGGGGACTTAATATTTTCTTTGAGTTTTTTATTGGTTTTCTCTCGCCATGAATGTAATCCATTTATATTAAACTTGTTCATCTATGTTTTCGTGCTCACAACATAACTTTACTAGAAAAACCTACACCGCTTCTTTATGAATTTTATTATCAATTATTTTATGTATTTTCCCGTCGTTCTAAAATTCATAAAATAATAAATAAATGCATAAAGTCAAACTACCACCCTACTGGTATTGAGCATCTAAAGGACCTAAGGGCATCGTACCTGAGTCGAAGCTTGACTCATAATGCAGCTTTCCCCTTGTATTGTATGTTTTGTTTATAATCTGAAGTATCACCACGTCTTGTTGGGGTCGACGTCACGTCTTGGAGTACCACCTCGTCTTGGTGGAATCCACGTGTCGTATTGCACCGTCGTGCACCGCCTCATCTTGGCGGAGTCCATGTCACTCATTGTCTTCGTCTGAAGTACAAAGATACTCGAGCGCAGGCAAGGGGGACTAGGGTATAAATGTACATCATATAAATATTGGGTGTGCAGGCCCTTATACATTTTAACCAAAAAATAAATATGATGTGCAAACCATCCGTTTAATTAATTACAATCATCACATACATTTAAATAATTAATTAAATAAAAGGCTATATATATGGGTCGATGCTCAAGACCAGCAGATGACTAAAATTATGTGTGATAAAATTAAAATGCATTAAATAAGTACGAGGGTTTATTTAATTCAATTAAATGAATTAATAAATTCAAATAATTTAATTAATTATTGGTCATTTAATTAATTTAATTTTAATGCGAAAATAAAATTAATTTAACTTAATTCCATTTAATAATGAAATTGAATTAATTTTATCTGGGTATTAAAATTATTAACCAAAATTAATTTTAATTAATTTAATTTATAAACTAAAATTAAATTAATTAATTTAATTAATTTTGATTAATTTAAAGTGGTTGATCCCCGAAAAAACTGTTGCTTGGCCTGTGCGGGTCGGGACAAACCCGTTTGGGTCCATGCCATGGCTGAAATGGGCCAGGCCGATCCACCCAAAACCATTCCGGGTTGGGAAGGTCCGCTCAGACCTCTTTGTGGATAAATTTTCACTATGAAAAAATAATTGCAGAAAAATGAAGGATACCTCCTGGATTTGACCAATAGTGTACCGACGCGCGGTGCACCCGAAAGGCCGAGTGGGGTGACAACCGCTTTTCCATCCCACATGTAAGGATACCGGGTATGCGAAAAAAACCCCAAGGGGTCTTTCGGGCTGCGCAAGGAGGTTGGGCGAGGCTGGCGGCTTCGGGGAGACCCACGCGTGAGGCTGGTGCGCAGTGGTGGAGGCCAGGTGGGTAAGCCCGAGAAGTGTACATGGCCGGCGTGAGGGCAGGAGGAGATGGCGCAGGGACCGCGGAGGCCGGATGGTCGGCTGTTGGGAGGTGATCTTTGCAGGTGGTCGGGGTGCCGGCTGGGGGGTTGCGGGCAGCGACATCTTGGTCTCAACTGTCCAATGAGGCGGATGAAGGCCGGTGGGGCCAGCTGTGGCATGCTAGGGAAGGGAGGCGACCTTCCGCAAAGTCCGGCAAGGGTTGGGTGGCGCGACCTCCTACTGTTCATCGTGAGGTGCTAAGGTGTCGTGGCCAGATGCTGAAGGTTGGACGGCCGGTGGGTGCTCCGGCGGTGGCTAGCGCTGGTCAAGAGGTGCGTAAGTGGAGCGGGGCCGGAGCTGTTGGAATTTCAAACCAAAAACATGAGTCAAAGCTGCCTGCAGCGTGATTTATTACTTGCACATTTTTTTTCATGGGTCCACCTCCATTTATTTTCTTTGAATAAATTTAAATGCTCTGCATTTAAAGATTTGGTATATCTTTGTACTGTCATAAATGCTCAGTATATAATATTTTGGTCTTTCCTTGTACCATCATAGATTCTCTGTATTTAATGTTATGGTCTTTATTTGTACCAACAAAAATTCTAGGCATTTAATGTTGTGGGTCTATAAATTGATGTAATTGTAGTCTAAAATTTCAAGTGTGAAAAATTGTGAAGTTGTGTGAAATTGTGAAAAAGATTGAAAGCTTCTTCATGCTGTGTGCCAATTTTTCTACCTCTTCTATTCTTCCTCTCATATTTCTCAGCCTGTATAGCCAACAAACCGGTATCAGAGGCAAGTTACCAAAATTTTCCAATTTTTTTAAGATGTCCGCAATCCAGCCGCAAGTTCCGAAGCTGTCTAAGGACAACTACGAAAGGTGGTGCATCCAAATGAAGGCGTTATTCGGTTCACAAGAATTATGGGAGATCGTTATTGACGGGTATGTTGTACCCACTATGGAGGAAGAAGCTGCCTTCACGTATGAAGAAAAGGCGACCCTCAAAAATCCAAGAAAGAAAGACAACAAGGCATTGTTCCTCCTCTATCAAGGGTTGGATGAATCAACGTTCGAAAAGATTGACGAATCAACATCAAGAAAGAAAGCTTGGGATACCCTTGCCACCGTCTTCAAAGGTGTTGATCGAGTGAAGCGGGTACGTCTTCAAACATTAAGAGCAAAATTTGAAGCGGCGCACATGAAAGAAGGGGAGAGCATCTCCGATTATTTCTCAAGATTAATTGTTATTTTTAACAATTTGAAAAGGAATGGTGAAAAAGTGGAGGACATTTGAGTTATTGAAAAATCACTTCGATATCTCACAACCAAGTTTGAGTATGTGGTTGTGGAAATCGAAGAATCAAAGGATTTGGAGAAACTGTCCATTGAAGACATGATGGGGTTGTTGCAAGTGCATGAGCAACGGATGAAAAAGAATACCGGTTCAAAAATAGAGCATTCCTTGAAGTCCAAGTTGACTCTACAAGAACAAAAGAATGGCCACACACAACGAGGCGGTCATCGTGGAAGAGGAAGAGGGAGTGGATATTATCCAAGCCATCAACAAAATCAACAAAATCCTACCAGCTTTCGTGGAAGAGGGAATGGTGGAGGACGATTCACGCGTGGTCGTGGAAACGCAAAGAACATTCAATGCCACAACTGTAAGAAATTTGGCCATTATGCGTCTGATTATTGGAGCAAATTGGATCATGATGAATGATCCAACTATGCCGAAGCATCTCATCATGAAGAAGAAGGTACCACACTCCTCCTCGCACAAGAAAAGGCATGTGAACGCCCTGATGTTTGGTATCTCGACACGGGTGCAAGCAACCACATGAGTGGTAACAAACAACTGTTCGAGGAACTCACCGAAGAAGTTCGTGATGACGTGAGTTTTCGAAACTCATCCAAGGTACCCGTGAGAGGCAATGGTAAGATCAAAAACTATCTGAAGAATAGAGAGTCGAATTACATTTCTAATTTATATTACGTACCAAGTATGAAAAATAATATCATCAGTCTCGGCCAACTTCTTGAGAAGAGGTATGTCATACACTTGGAAAATTTTATTTTGTCTATAAAAGATGCTCATTGGATACTTGTTGCTCAATTACAAATGGCGAAGAATCGCATGTTTCCGCTGCGAATCAACACAAAGTTCGAGGAGTGTCTCTTGGGACTCATGAAGAATGACTCATGGAGATGGAATCTGTGATTTGGACATCTGCATTTTAGCAGGCTTAAACTTCTATCCTCATCAATCATGGTGTGCAGATTGCCAGCAATTGAAGTTCCAAATCATTTGTGTGAGGTGTGTACACTCGGCAAACAACAAAGGAACTCATTTCTAAGTGGAGTGTCTAGAAGAGAAACAAAACCACTTCAGTTGGTTCACACTGATATCTGCGAACCACTTAAAACACCGTCACTTAGAGGTAATAGATATTTTATTATCATTATTGATGATTTCAGCAGAAAGTTGTGGGTGTATTGCATCAAAGAAAAATCTTCCGCTTTCACTATCTTTAAAACTTTTAAAACTCATGTTGAAACTGAAAGTGGCCACATAATCAAAGTACTCAGATCTGACAGAGGTGGAGAATACACCTCAAATGCATTTCAAGATTTCTGTAGGGAACATGGCATCAAACAGCAATACACTGCAGCCTACATGCCACAACAGAATGGCATCATAGAAAGGAAGAACTGCACCATCCTTGACATGATGAGGACCATGCTGAAGGAGAAAGGCTTGCCAAAGAACTTCTGGGCAGAAGCAGTGGCATGTACTGGATATCTTCTCAATCGGTTCCCAACGAAGAGTGTCAGAAACATGACACCACAAGAGGCATGGAGTGGCTACAAACAGAGCGTAGCACACCTAAGAATCTTCGGGTGTGTTTCCTACGCTCAAGTTCCAGAAGCAAGAAGAAATAAGATTGATGATCGTGGTGAAAAGTGCATCTTTATCGGCTACAGTGAAGAGTCTAAATCCTATAATCCCTACAATCCACTAACCAATAAATTAGTGGTGAGTAGAGATGTGGTCTTTAGTGAAGAAGAATCTTGGAAGTGGAATGATGAAGAACCAAAAAAAGAGATTCCAGTCGAAACAGAAGATCCTGAAGAAAGGCGTGATCATCAGGAGAAAACGCCAGCAACACTTTCCCTGGGCACATCATCAGTACACAGGAGTCCATGAGGACATTCCATCACTCCTAAAAGGACTCCACCAAGTAAAAATTTGGCGAGCTCATCCTCACCCATGGAACCCACAAAAATGAAAACCTTAAGCGACATTTATGAGAAAACCGTAGAGGTAAATCTTTTTTTCCTGTATGCAGATCATGAGCCTCTGACGTTTCAGGAAGCCGTAAGGGAAAAATGATGGAGAATGGCTATGGGAGAAGAAATTTGTGCCATAGAGAAAAATAACACATGGGAGCGGACCACACTTCCTAATAGCCGGAAATCCATTGGTGTCAAATGGGTGTACAAGATCAAGTGAAATGCTGATGGTGAAATCGATCGCTACAAGGCAAGGCTCATAGCAAGGGGGTACAAACAGAAGTATGGGGTGGACTATGAAGAAGTATTCGCTTTTGTTGCTCTCCTTGACACTGTGAGAATGATTATCTCCCTTGATGTTCATAACAGTTGGATGATCTACCAATTGGATTTGAAGTCTGCATTCCTGAATGGAATTCTAGAGGAAGAGGTCTATGTAGACCAGCCTGAAGGATTTGTTATGCAAGGGGAGGAAGACAAAGTGTATCGACTGAAGAAAACTCTTTATGGGTTGAAGCAGGCTCCTCGTGCTTGGAATGCATGCATTGACAGCTATCTTCGAGAGAACGGCTCCACCAAATGTCCATATGAGCATGCATTTTATATCAAGAAGAATGATCGTGGAGATATAATCATTACATGCTTGTATGTTGATGATTTTTTGTTTACAGGGAATAGTCGACAAATGTTCAATGATTTCAAGAAGGCTATGTTCAAGGAGTTCGAGATGATCGACGGAGGTCTCATGTCCTTATTTCTGGGCATAGAAGTAAAGCAACAACATGGAGGAATCTATATTTCTCAGAAGAGGTATGCTAAGGAGTTGCTTGAAAAATTCAACATGGCTAATTGCAATGCTGTAAACACACCTATGGCAATGAGATTAAAACTGACAAATGATGGAGAATAAAGAAGTGTTGACTCGAATCTGTTCAAGATTCTAATTGGAAGCCTGAGGTATCTCACAATCACAAGGCCTGATATTTTCTATAGTGTTGGGCTTCTAAGCAGGTACATGGAAGCACCAAAAGTGTCCCACTGGTTAGCAGCAAAACGTATCCTCAGGTACGTTAAAAGAACGATGTATTTTGGTCTTTTTTATCCATAAAATGAAGAAGAAAATCTGCATGGATACTCAGATAGTGACTAGGGAGGTGACCAAGATGAAATAAAAAATCACCACTAGGTATGTATTTTTTTCTAGGATCGACTGCTTTTACGTGGAATTCAAGGAAGCAAAGTGTGGTCTCCTTGTCTACATGTGAAGCAGAGTACATGGCAGCATCATCCACTATTTGTGAAGGAATCTGGTTAAGAAATCTGTTGAAGCAGTTGCAGCATCCACAGGATGGATCCGCAATGATATATGTGGATAACAAGTTGGCAATTGAACTTTCCAAAAATCCGGTGCAGCATGGAAGAAGCAAACATATTGATACCCAATTCCATTTTTTGCGAGATCATGTGAAGCAGAAAACGATAAAATTGGAATATTGTAATACTACGGAGCAGGTGGCTGATATTTTCACAAAGTCATTACCGTCAGATGCATTCAAAAGACTCAGAACGATGCTCGGAATGAAGCCGGTTTTGGTTTGAAGGGGAGTGTTGGAATTGCAATCCAAAAATATGAGTCACAGCTGCCTGCAAAGTCATTTATTACTTGCGCATTTTTTTTTCATGGGTCCACCTCCATTTATTTTCTTTGAATAAATTTAAATGCTCTGCATTTAAAGATTTGGTATATCTTTTTACTGTAATAAATGCTCATCATCTAATATTTTGGACTTTCCTTGTACAGTCATAGATTCTCTGTATTTATTGTTTTGGTCTTTCTTTGTACCAACATAAATGCTAGGCATTTAATTTTGTGGGTCTATAAATTGATGTAATTGTAGTCTGAAATTTCAAGTGTGAAAAATTGTGAAGTTGTGTGAAATTGTGAAAAATCTTGAAAGCTTCTTTGTGCTATGTGCCAATTTTTATACCTTTTCCATTCTTCCTCTCATATTTCTCGGCTTGTATAGCCAACAGGAGCATGGTGGCACCCGGAGGTGAGTAGGGATGGTCTGGTGGTGTTCGGAGGTGTTCGACGGCCAAACTTCTTTGAGGTGCTGGGGGCGGCGTCTCCGGTGTGGGAGGGAGACGGACAGATGACAGAGGGCCACTGGCCTGCTATGCGCTAGGAAGACAGAGGGGTCTGCTCGGACCCCTATTTTCCTTTTTTTGTTATCCCATGTATGACCCACAAACACCATCCCCTCTCCACTTAGATTTTTATTTAAATTTATTTCAAAGTCTTATTTAAAGTCTTTTCCACCCCCTTTAAAAAAACTAATTTCTTATTTACTTATTTGAGTCAAGTCTCCTTTTCCCCTTTAACATTTTTCCACATCAAAAAAAACTAAAGTCTATAGTCTAAAAGCCTCTTCATAAAATAATAATAAAATTATTATAATAAAATAATAATTTATTATTTTTATATCATTATAATAATAAAATAAATATTATTAAAATAATAAAATTATAATGAAAATTACTAAATTGTAATATTTACATTTTTCACAATTAAATTTATTTCGGATGAACCGATTGAAACTTATTTGATTTAGCAAGATGAAATAAAAAATTAGAACCCAAAATCAAACCGCATTGTAACACCCCGAGCTTCCAACTTCGAGTTCTAAAACACCGTGACTAATCAAAGTAGCCGTTATAAATAGTAATAACCAATTTTTAAAATTATAGAAATTTTATATTTCAAAATGGACTTCATTTTTGGATTCGGAATATCGAAATTATCCTATGTTGAATTTTTGGTATTTTTCTAAGAACTTCTAATTTTTTATGAATAGTGAAAAATACTTAAAAACAACTTTTTTAATCAAAATAATCTATAGTGATAAATTATACTATTTAGTGGTTTTAAAGTATAATTAGAATATATTTTTACCATTTTATCCAATGGTGGTCATTATAATTAATTTAACATTGAAATTGGACATAAACAATTGCCAATCTTTTGATATAAATTGCTTCTTAAAAACACGCTATTTGTCGTAACAGCGGGAATTAATTATAAAATTAATTAATGCAACTTATATGTTTTGAATTTTTTAAAATAGACATCATTTTTGAATTCGGAATATCAATTATAGCTTAGGGTGAAATTTTGGCTTTGTTCTGAAAAACTTCAATTTTTGATGAATAGTGAAACCACTAAGTGGTAGTTAAATAACTGATTTTTCGTTTAAATGAAATATTACCACTTCTGTGATTTGATTTTCAAAAATCCTACATACATGGTTTTCATTAAGAAGTAAAATGTGGTTCAATGAGATTAAAATAATTTTTTGGTGAATAGTAACTTTTAAGTTCTTAATCGCGATTAGAGGTAATTAGTGTAGTTTAAGGTAAAAACAATGTTTTAATAATATGATATGAGCTTGACACTTGTCCTACTCCTATTGGATGAGTCATGGCCGACCAAGACAACCCATGGGTCAACTTGGGGACCCCATGGAGCCACTTTAGTTAGAAAATGACATAAACACCTTTTATTTAATGGTAAAGTAAAAAATGACACAAACATAAAATGTTTTACTAAAACAATCTTTACGTGGGGTTACACAAGTCCAAATTTTGATTATAAATATTAATTAAGAAGCTAAAAAGATTTCCTACATCATAGTATTTTTTTATAATTTTTAGACATTAAATAAATTAAATTATTTATGACATCATTATGATGCAGCGATGACCTCATTATTTAACGATTTAAATAAAATGGGAAGATAATGCAAAATCCAAGGCTTACACTTGTCCAAAGCCAATTGGATGAGGCTATTTCGAACCCTTATCACCTTAGCCTCGAATTATATAAGTGTGGTACCTTTATAATCCGAAAATAATTGTGTAATAATGTAACATTTCAATCTTTCCAATAGATCCCCTCCTCTCCACTTATAAAAGGCCCCCACCTCTCCCACCTTATTAACACCTTCAAGCCATTTGGATCGGCCAAACTCTTCCAAAATACTCTCCCAAAATCCCTCTATTACTCCTAGAAGCCTCACTTTGGGCAGAACTCTTCCCAAGGAATCCTTTGGCTCAAATCAAAAAGAGTTACCCGATTTTGAGGAGGTTAAAGAACGGTTGAGTCAAGTCAGACACGAGGTAAGGAAACTTCTTAACCCAATTTCCATTCTTTGGGTTAATCTCCTACTTTCAAATTATGTCGTGATATTATTATGTCTTATTTTTTATTTTTACTTTCTTTATGTGTACCTATAGTGAATACACATAATAGATCTACTTTATTTTAAAAATGATATTTTTAAGGACTTCGTCTCAATCTCCTTTCATTGAGGCATATTTGGTTTTATACACAACTTTGTTTTATACGGTGTATAAACTCCTTTGACTTTTACGTTTATTCAAAAGTAATCTTTTTTATACAATGCGTTTTACTAAACGACAAAAAGGGAATGTTTTTCTTTCCGTACTTATGCGGCGACAACGACTTCTCCGCCGCCGTGACCATTATTTGAGAATCGGCTTCCTCTACAAGCCATCATTTGTTTTAATGAAAAATAAATACAAAGTTTTAACTTTCTTTTATTTTGGTATTGAAAATGGTTTTGAAAGCATTTTTATTATATCAATGTGTTGTATTTATATCTTGTGATTGAAATGTGGAAATGTTATGTTTCCTTTATGCATGTTTTATGTGATATGATTATGTTATGGTTTATGATATGTTTAAACCTATTCATATGAGGAATGCATTGGACTTAATAAGTGACGGGTGTAGCCCGCTATAGCTCCTCGATGCATCCGCATGTCTCATGAGACAAACTAGTGTCTTGGCACGAGGCCTTGAAAAAATCTTATTTGTGGTCTTGGAACAAGGCCTTGACTATGTGGTTATGATAGTCTGGCATTATGCATTCAATCATTATGAACGTGGTTATTGATATTGCATGTGATTATTCGACCAGTAGAATATCCATGTGAAGATGTAAATGGCATTATCTCATCTTACTTTTGCCATATTATGTTGATGTTCATGTTTAAAAGGCTTTTGTTTTAGTCATACATTGCCTTAAATGTTTATGTTTATTTATGAAAGCTTCTGCAATATTGTTATCCTTACTGAGCATCTGAGCTCACCCCTTTCAATGTTTTAATATTTTCCAGGATGTGAAGAAGTATTTTATGAATGACCTGCAGGGATTGTCAGAAGATGATATGAGTGTGGACTATGAAGACTTTGTTATTAGTTTTTCACTTTATGATGTAATGTAAGACTTATGAGTGTATCTAGTGTTTCCAAGGCTACTAAACTAATTGGCCTTTTGAGACTTGATCTTTTGTGATCATGACAATGTTACGAAGTAATGCACCGACTCTGGGTAGCTGGGGTCGGGGCGTTACAGTTGGTATCAGAGGCAGTTTAGTACTAACCTTGGAAGCTAGATTCAGATAAACTCTGATTAGAGCACATAGCCCAAAGATAGATTTTGAGGATTAGTATAGAATAACTTCCTAGAATTTTGGTATTATAGAGATGTTATGAGTTTTCCGAGCAATACATCCCTGTCTGGATACGAGCAGGTAGAGGCGGCTCTGGCACAGATGTACCTAGGGGTAAAACCCGAAAACACCGCTTTGAGCTAGACTCGAACGGGAACTGGTGCACGACAACGGGCCTTGTTGCACTCTTGGTTACGACACTCCCGGGGGATATGCTTAGGATAATTCTCATTTTATTTACAAACCACTATGTAGGGTTTATGAGTATATACTTCCTCAAAGAAAACATTCTTATGATTATGGATTATATCCATAAACCATTAAATTTACTTTAAGTATTTTAAAAGTTTGTAATTATTCATTGTAATTCATAAACTAACCTAGTTTATGCCATTGTATAGAAATGGCGCCCAGTATAAGGAATGTGAACTCCAGCAGTACGTATGATCCAAAGAGTAAGAAGGATCGTATCTTTCACGGTATTAAGCCAACATTTCGAAGGGAAATAGTCTCCCATGTGTTCTCAACATATGAAGAAATAGTATCATGTGTTAATAAGATAAGTAAAGAATTCTCTGAGTCCTATGGCTTTGAAGCGAAGCAAGAGACGAAAGGGATGGAAGAGAGAATGATGGATAAAGGGATGAGGGAAAAGAAGAATTTTCAAATATGTGGTAATTGTGGGAAGAAACATCATGGAACTTGCCTAAAGGGAATGGTAGTTTGTTATAAGTGTAGAGAAAAAGGACACAAAGTGCGTGACTGTAAGGGTAAGAAAATGGTTTCAAATGTACAATGATTCTTCTCCAAGGATTGGGGACACTACGCAAACCAATGTCCAAATCATCAGAGTATGCCCCAAATGATGTTATTGGATAATAATCAAGTTATGATACTACCACAGATGAGGAGTAATGATTAGAGTTTTTATGTTGTTATTAAATAATTTTGTAATTTGAGTGTTGTATCAATGATGTACTGGTTATAATAATTATGGAGTATATAAGGATTGTACTGCAGTCCTATTTCATCAAGGACTTGAGATTGTGTGGAACCAAGAAAAGTGACTCCACAGTAGGATTAAATTTTTGGAAAATATATGGTTGAGAGAAAGATAGACCATAATATGGTTCTGATACTGAGATTGTGATTTTGGAATAAGACGTGATTGATTTGGATAAATTATATTGGATATACTTAACTTCCTTGAAACTGATTGATGTTTTGTATACATTTTTGGATAGAAGAAGTATATCTAGTATTCTATAAGGAATAAGGGATCATGGTAAT
Source organism: Viscum album (assembly GCA_963277665.1). NCBI lineage: Eukaryota > Viridiplantae > Streptophyta > Magnoliopsida > Santalales > Viscaceae > Viscum > Viscum album. The sequence goes on from OY728165.1 coordinate 1,832,895,879, forward strand.
TCAGTATGTTTAAAAAGAATACATGATGAAGGTATTCGCATGTTGTTACGTGGGAAAAAGGATCTTCATTATGTTTACCTTCCTTATAAAATTTGGACTGTGAGTTGGACATAAGTATTTTGGATAACTATAAAGGTTGGAATGGATTAAGTTGATCTTTGGATAGTATTGTTTAAGGTTAAAGCATTTTTGAATATTATTTTTGGAATATTATAATACTATAGTTTTAGGAAAAGGACAACCTGCAGGGTGGGGCATAACCCGTTGCGTCGGACAAAGCTGCAGGAATCGAACCCACAATCATAGTGCGACATGCCTTTATTTCCTACCACTAGCCTACAGGAAGTCCCTGGTTATTACAAAATAATTTTACTAATCTAAATAGTATGTGTTAACATTTGGAACCTTATACAATTAGGATAAGTATAATATTTTTGAGTTCTATTATCTTTTTGAGTGAAAGATGAGTTGATGGTTGAAACTCTAATTGACAATCATAAATATATATATACCTATCTCTTATTCAATGAATAAATTAATTCTTAAACTTTAGTAAAGGGATATAAAAACAAAAAATGTGTTATCCTAATACCTTATGTCGTGTTGAACTGATGATATTTTAAATCAACATAGATTGAAGGCTTTGAGGCCCTCAATTTGACAGTTGATTGTGATTGATGACCTCAATCACTCCCTACAAATATTTACATTTTTCCTCCAATTATATGTCTCTAATTTCCACCAATGTTCTCCTTATCGAGATCATAATTTGGTGGTGACTTTCTTATTTCCATTTCCCTCTTATTAAGGCTAAATTTTATTAACCTTATTTCCGAAGTGGGTTTTCCACAAAGGTCTTTTCTATTTTCAACCTTTTATTTTCAAAGAAAATTTTCAAATTGTGAGGACGCAATTTATTTAAGGAGGGGAGAATGTAACACCACGAGCTTCCATGATACGCTTCTCATTCAATAATGCAATAGCTTCCATTGTACGCAACTTCGAGTTCTAAAACACCGCGACTAATCAAAGTAGACGTTATGAATAGTAATAACCACTTTTTAAAATTATAGAAATTTTATATTTCAAAATGGACTTCATTTTTGGATTCGGAATATCGAAATTAGCCTATGTTGAATTTTTGGTATTTTTCTAAGAACTTCTAATTTTTTTTGAATAGTGAAAAATACTTAAAAACAACTTTTTTAATCAAAATAATCTATAGTGATAAATTATACTATTTGGTGGTTTTAAAGTATAATTAGAATATATATTTTTTCCATTTTATCCAATGGTGGTCATTAGAATTAATTTAACATTGAAATTGGACATAAACAATTGCCAATCTTTTGATATAAATTGCTTCTTAAAAACACGCTATTTGTCGTAACAGCGGGAATTAATTATAAAATTAATTAATTCAACATATATGTTTGGAATTTTGTAAAATAGACATCATTTTTGAATTCGGAATATCAATTATAGCTTAGGGTGAAATTTTGGCTTTGTTCTGAAAAACTTCAATTTTTGATGAATAGTGAAACCACTAAGTGGTAGTTAAATAACTGATTTTTCGTTTAAATGAAATATTACCACTTCTATGATTTGATTTTCAAAAATCCGACATACATGGTTGTCATTAAGAATTAAAATGTGGTTCAATGAGATTAAAATAATTTTTTGGTGAATAGTAACTTTTAAGTTCTTAATCGCGATTAGAGGTAATTAGTGTAGTTTAAGGTAAAAACAATGTTTTAATAATATGAGATGAGCTTGACACTTGTCCTACTCCTATTGGATGAGTCATGGCCGACCAAGACAACCCATGGGTCAACTTGGGGACCCCATGGAGCCACTTTAGTTAGAAAATGACATAAACACCTTTTATTTAATGTTAAAGTAAAAAATGACACAAACATAAAATGTTTTACTAAAACAATTTTTACGTGGGGTTACACAAGTCAAAATTTTGATTATAAATATTCATTAGAAAGCTAAAACGATTTCCTACATCATAGTATTTTTTTTATAATTTTTAGACATTAAATAAATTAAATTATTTATGACATCATTATGATGCAGCGATGACCTCATTATTTAACGATTTAAATAAAATGGGAAGATAATAAAAAATCCAAGGCTTACACTTGTCCAAAGCCAATTGGATGAGGATATTTCGAACCCTTATCACCTTAGCCTCGAATTATATAAGTTTGGGACCTTTAGAATCCGAAAATCATTGTGTAATAATGTAACATTTCAATCTTTCCAAAAGAGCCCCTCCTCTCCACTTATAAAAGGCCCCCACCTCTCCCACCTTATTCACACCTTCAAGCCATTTGGCTCGGCCAACCTCTGCCCAAATACTCTCCCAAAATCCCTCTATTACTCCTAGAAGCCTCACTTTGGGCAGAACTCTTCCCAAGGAATCCTTTGGCTCAAATCAAAAGGAGTTACCCGATTTTGAGGAGGTTAAAGAACGGTTGAGTCAAGTCAGACACGAGGTAAGGAAACTTCTTAACCCAATTTCCATTCTTTGGGTTAATCTCCTACTTTCAAATTATGTCGTGATATTATTATGTCTTATTTTGTATTTTTACTTTCTTTATGTGTACCTATAGTGAATACACATAATAGATATACTTTATTTTAAAAATGATCTTTTTAAGGACTTCGTCTCAATCTCCTTTCATTGAGGCATATTTGGTTTTATACACAACTTTGTTTTATACGATGTATAAACCCCTTTGACTTTTACGTTTATTCAAAAGAAATCTTTTTTATACGAAGCGTTTTACTAAACGACAAAAAGGGAATGTTTTTCTTTCCGTACTTATGCGGCGACAACGACTTCTCCGCCGCCGTGACCATTATTTGAGAATCGGCTTCCTCTACAAGCCATCATTTTTTTAATGAAAAATAAATACAAAGTTTTAACTTTCTTTTATTTTGGTATTGAAAATGGTTTTGAAATCATTTTTATTATATCAATGTGTTGTATTTATATCTTGTGATTGAAATGTGGAAATGTTATGTTTCCTTTATGAATGTTTTATGTGATATGATTATGTTATGGTTTATGATATGTTTAAACCTATTCATATGAGGAATGCATTGGACTTAATAAGTGACGGGTGGAGCCCGCTATAGCTCCTCGATGCATCGACAGGTCTCATGAGACAAACTAGTGTCTTGGCACGAGGCCTTGACAAAATCTTATTTGTGGTCTTGGCACAAGGCCTTGACTATGTGGTTATGATAGTCTGGCATTATGCATTCCATCATTATGAAAGTGGTTATTGATATTGCATGTGATTATTCGACCAGTAGAATATCTATGTGAAGATGTAAATGGCATTATCTCATTTTACTTTTTCCATATTATGTTGATGTTCAAGTTTAAAAGGCTTTTGTTTTAGTCATACATTGCCTTAAATGTTTATGTTTATTTATGAAAGCTTCCGCAATATTGTTATCCTTACTGAGCATCTGAGCTCACCCCTTTCAATGTTTTAATATTTTCCAGGATGTGAAGAAGTATTTTATGAATGACCTGCAGGGATTGTCAGAAGAGGATATGAGTGTGGACTATGAAGACTTTGTTATTAGTTTTTCACTTTATGATGTAATGTAAGACTTATGAGTGTATCTAGTGTTTCTAAGGCTACTAAACTAATCGGTCTTTCGAGACTTGATCTTTTGTGATCATGCCAATGTTACGAAGTAAAGCACCGACTCTGGGTAGCTGGGGTCGGGGCGTTACACGCATACTCGATCCAATCTGAAAAATTAAACTAACCAAAACATGGTCATTCGGCATCGGATCGACGTGCGGTTCAAACCGTTGGGACCGTCTTTGAACCCTCTACATAAGTTTATGCAAATTAATTTTATGTGGCTCTGAAAATTTATGCGATCCCTCTTATACCACTATCAGGTTACCGGGGCCCACAGCAGAAGCCGGTGGGCCAGGTATTTTCAATTTTTGCCAGTGGGATGATGAGACTTGTTGTCACCAATGATCTGAGCCCCTGTAAGGCCCGAGGATATCACATAAATTATTAAGAGCACAAAAAAATGAAAACGTATCTGTTTCAAATCTGAAGTCGCGGTCGACTGCAACTAGTTGAGGGTGATTGTCACTTCAAGGATCCAAAGAAGGATCCCTCTAGATCATCCACACGCATTCCAAAAATCCATTGTAATGTCGATTGTCGAATTCCGGTTTCTAGCGTGGCGATCAAATGAAGCTTTCGACGTCCCGACGATCACCGCATCGAGATCTCTTCGATGCTTGAGGAAGAACTTGATCTAAACTCTTGGATTATCATATTATCTCTCTAGGAAGTGGGAGGAGATAGAGGCTCTCCATTTTCATTCTGTGAAAATGAATAAATAGTGAATTTCAAAACATAAGAGAGATCCTCCTCTTTTATTTATAGTGACATTGATAAATACCTGATAGGGTTCCCTGGTCCCCGTTTTTTTCAACGTTCACTAAATAAATAATTTTTATGAACTTAAATGAACCAATATTATTTATTATTTTATCACATACTTGTAATATATATATAATATATTACATGATAAAATTGATTCATTTAAATCGACTCGATATCCCGCTTAATATTAAATGAACCTTGAATATTAAAATAATATTCATTCAGTTAATATTTTTCTTGTATTTACTAAACTTGTAAATACATTAAATAAATTCAATCCCAATTATTTATAACTTGAATAATAATGAATTTATTTAATTCATTGGTGATCGATAACTTGGACAACCCTCAGACCCCGTGGTGGGGCCCACTATGTCCATATACCTATTCAACTGAATAGGGTTGATTATTGAATATGCTATTGTGTGTGACCCTCTAGACCCTTATCTTGATAGCAGTGAATAAAATCCACAGACCAAGAGTAGATTATATCAACTCATTGTGGCCCCTAAAGAGATAATGATTGTCATATCAATTACTACCATCCTACGAACACTGACTGTGTACTATAATCTCTTTATCATTAAATATCTCATAAAGTAGGACGCACTCTTATGTCATCATCCTTATATTGATTTATTATATGTTGAACTATCCAGATGGATTTTCCTTTCTACTGCTTTGGCGAAAGACTTAGGAAGGCGGAACCATCCGGATCAACCAGGCCTGAGATATACAACTTCTTGAACTTGGAAGTGAAAAATCATTTCGTGACCATTCAGCCAATGCCATACCATCAACGACGCACCCAACACAAACTACCTCGCCACGACATCAATGTCATGGTTTTCGTCTAGAATCAATGTATGTAATCAAATGATATACATTGGTAATGGTCTCATGTCAGTAGACCAATACACATGTCCATAGATTGGAACAACCAATGACACCCAAAACATGTGGTGTTCCTATTTGCGGGTCTGTCCTCATGATCTCACTACTACAGATCACCAAGTGCGAACTTCATGAGAATAAGTCTCAATGCTTATGATTCCCCATCACATGATAGTCAGACATTTACTGTGTCCAGTCAGTAAGATGTATCTATACTATAGAACATATATTTAAGATCAATGCCATTGTATCTCAAGGTTCTCATTTTAGCCTGGGATCTGCTATAACCTCTCGACATGACAATTAACCTTTGGACATTACCATTATTATAGTGGGCACAGAAAAATTCTACACTATAATGGTAAGATAACATCATGCACAGCTATATGTACACATGATATGGTAATCAAATATACTACATAGTTGGGTCTAGGGAAACCACTATTTCAACACAACAATAGAGGAGTCTTCCAGCGATAATCAGGAGTATGCCTCAGTGAACACCGTCGAACTGGTAAACCCATATATGGTTCCTAATGATGAAGAGTGTCGGGAAGAACCTCCTAATGTCCCTAGTCAATGTCAGCGTTGGAAGAATTGTGTGTATGAAAATCAGAAAAATTCATCGTCCAAAGCATACAGTCGAGCTGTGCACGACACTAAGACTAGGAAACCGGCTCATCATAGTACTCAGCATGCACAACCTTCTAATCATGTGTCTTCAAGTTCACCTCCACTACCGTATGTATTGCTGGATCAAGCAGAGCCACCACAACTGTAATGTGACCACCCACATTCAATTGTGGAAATATTTCAACCATCTGATCATCCGCCAGTCACCATTTTGCGTGATTAGGCCAATGAGAAGTTGAATATCCCCAACACTAGTCTCAATCCACTGATTAGACCTGTAGTAGTTCCCATTGTGCCTCCTACTATATAACTACCTCTCCTTGGAAGTAACATGTGTCTGGCATGGAAATATGACATGCTCAAGAACCTCACCAGCATCCCTGCAATGATGTCGATTCTTGAGGCTCAACGACTACCTATAGATATGCGTGAATCCCTTGAAAAATCACTACATATACCTATTCAGTTTGAAACAGAGGTATCAGCCGCATAAGCCTTACAAGTCGATGCAGTCGAAATTACAGAATATTAGGTCATTATCTCAACCTCTATAGAGGATGAGGGATCTCCAGTACAGGGGTATATCTACCCATTGTATATCACCGGTCAGTTCAACAGCATGGAACTCCTCCATGGCCTTAGACAATTTTATAAGGAGTGACCTTAAAGAAGATAGGCAGAACAAAACTTGTCACTCTAAAATTTGGGAGTCAATCATGGGGCCTGTTACGGGATTCTTCCTTGTCGGCTGCAACTTTCATCATGAAGAAACTAACTAGACAGTTGTGGGAGACTCTTCCATGGTTGGAAGCCGAAGTAATGGACAACATCTAGTAGCAAGATAAAGGTTAAGGGTTTGATGAACAACCCCATACCAACCTGTTTTTCATTCCTCTTTAAAAAAGGATCAATTACCTTGCGATGAATCTATGTAATCTTTGTGTGATCCTCCATCGAGTTGGATACGGAGAATAGTGAAATAAAAGAGATTCCCACTTTCACCCATGGATGTAGGAAAATTAACGAACCACATTAAAATCCTTTTATTTTTCATTTTGTTTCTGTTTTTTTTGTTATTTTCATTTCCACACACCTCCATTGCGCCATTACAAGTGGTATTAGAGGGATCTAGAGTGAGGTTGTTTGAAATGGAAAGGTGATGACGAGTTTTCCAGTGATCGGAAAATTAAAAGTGGTCAGAAAATTTTTATGAGGCCAAATCTGTGAAGAGGGTGACAAGATGATTCCAACGACACAAGTGGAATTAAAAATAGAGTTGAAACGAGCCATGTAGAGTCGATCAAAGTTCCAGTCAAACCGCGGGTGAATAGTAACCCTGTGCCAGAGAAGCCAACACGGTTCATGCCATTGGAAAAGTTTCTGGAAAAATTCTGGTAGCTGCTTCAGCGTACCATGTTAGCGCCACATCATCACCATGTCAGAAGGTGATATGGACCGTTTTATTTATTTTGGCAATATCTTAATCAATTGGTGTCCATTTTCGGCAATCCAAGAGCTGATTCCCACTATTTCGACTACTTCGGACATATTTATATGGTTAGTTTTAAAAAATTATCATTCTATAAGGTTTTTTAGAAGGGTTTTTTCATCTAGGTTGGTGACCACATTTTGTGACATCAATAATGGCCGGTGGCGGTTCACTACCAAAATATGATATCAATAAGTTCTATGGTCAGAATAATTTTGGGTTTTAGAAAACCAAGGTGAAATATATTCTTCTAAAGGATGGAATGATCATATTTTAAATCATAGAAAAGCCTAAGAGAAATAGTGATGATGATTGGTAGGAGCTTGAGATGTAGGTTGTCAGCACAATTCGACTATGTCTGGTGAATGAAGTAAAGTACTCAGGGTTGGAAGAGACCTCACCAAATAAGATATGGAAGAAGTTGGGTCATCATTATATGGAAAAGTCTCTCAGAAAAAATTATTTCTCAAGAATAAATTATACCAGTTGCACATGGATGAGGGAACGAATTTATTGGATCACACCAATGAATTCAAACAAATCCTAACACTGTTATTGGGATCGGTGTGGAGGTTGAAGAGGATGAAAAAGAAATTTTTCTTTTTTTATCTTTACCAAGTTCATTTGATGGACTTGTGAATGCATTTCTTGTGGGGAAAGAAACATTTAACCTGGATGAGGTGATGGCGTCACTTCACGATTCAAAGGCATTCTGAAGGCCCGTGACACATTCAGTTGATAAAATCATGGTGATGTGAGATGATCAGCGTGAGAGGAGCCTATATCAAAACTCATGAGGTAATGAATGATGACCAAAATCTAGGGGATGTGATCTAAGTGAGATCAAGTGTTTTTGGTTCAAGAAAAAGGTTTTCTATAAAAGTGACTATGGAGAGCGCAGATGGAACATTGCTGGGAAAGAGAAAGTTGAAGAAAAGGATACAAATATCATAGAATTATCGGTAGATTATGATGTCTACGTGAAAATGGGAATCTCGCACTCAGATGAGAGAATTGAATGTGGAGAAGTGCAGTGTTATTTCTACAAAAGATATGGTAACATGAAGTTGAAATATCAATTTTTAAAAAGGAATAATGAGCGGGATCAAAATCCAAAGGAATATGGATGAGTTTTGGATTCGGGGAGATCGTTATATGAATGTATGATGAAAGGTGAATTTCATACTTTTTAGTAGGTTCAAGGTTCATTGAGACTTGGTGATGGGTCAACATGCGATGTTTAAGGAGTTGGGGTGGTGAAATTGAAGAAACATGATGGCATAGTGTGTAAACTTGATGACATGAAAGGCGTTCTGAGGATGATATGGAACTTTTCATCATTATATAGGATCGATGTGAAGGGGTACAATATTTCCATATTAGGCGGAGTGTTGGAAGTCTCACGTAGGGATGAAATGATGCTTATAGGTAAATAATACCAAGGGATGTATCATTTGATGAGGATTGTAATCTACTTGAGATAGATTCAAGATGGTGGAAGTGACACATCATCTAGCAAGAAAAAGCATGTTCGACTTGCTGATGAAGAATTCAACGCCTACAAAGAGACTGCAGGTCTCGTTTCTACCAAAAATTGGTCATGAGGGGGAGATTTGTGGGGGTCACTCCCAAATTTGGGATTCAATCATGGGGAATGTTACGGGATTCTTCCTTGTCAGTTGCAGCTTTCATCATGTGGAAACTAACCAAGAAACTATGGGATAGTCTTCCATGGTTGGCAGCCGACGCAATGGACAGCAGCCAGTGGCGAGAGAAAGTTCAAGGGGTTGACAAACCACCCCATACCAACCTATTTTTCATTTCTCTTTAAGTGGGATCAATTCCCATGAAATGAAACTTTGTAACCTTTTTATGATCCTCTATATAGTTTCATATGGAGAAGAGTGAAATAAAAGAGATTCCCCATTTCTCTTGTGGATGTAGGAAAATTGTTGAACCACGTTAAGATCCTCATGTTCTTCATTTCGTTTCTGTTTTTTTTTATTTGCATTACCATGAACCTCCATTGCGACCTTAAAAAACTGAACTGTAGAAACATAGAAAATGTGCTTTCACCAAGAGAGTATATCGCTAGCATTGAGATAGATCCTGGACAGAAGTGGTTGGGAAAAATATATCTCCATAGACATATAAACAACTAATGACTGTCGCAGACATAGATAACCTTTATCTATACACAATAAGAAATCGAGATTATCACTTATACTCTACATGAAATATTGGTTGAGTAGAGGGAGAGGTAGACCAGGAAGATCCAACCATCACGTTGCCTGAGATGAGTCATGACCCAAGTACGAGCCCAACAACTACCTTGTAAGGGAGAAATGGAGCTTTCCAAGAGCATGGGTAGATCAAGACCAAACATGCACAAAATCTTCCCTGGAGATGAGCACAATACAGAAGGCCCTCCAATGAAGAACTGACACCAGAACTGGAAAGGAAAAACCCCACGACCAACGAATGCCTGAAACTCTGGAAGAGAAGGCCACTCCAACCCAAAAAAAACCACCAGCATCCACTTATAGAAGTTGAGCTCAGCATAAAAATATTCATCTAGAAATTATATCGGTAGAAAACCATCCAAAGAGAACCATCACAGATCCATCATCAGAGTCTCCAGAATCACTGGAAGGGACGATGCCCAAGGAAAGCCAATGAGGAAATATTTTATTGGTTTTCCAGTTGACATGTTTTCTGAAGGCTGAATCCTATAAAATACCAATGATATATTAACTGGGGAATGATAGGTCACTGAGGGAGGATCTCTAACAGATGGAAGAGGAGGAATGTCTTCCCTTTCCAGAGATAAATGAGGGTGACCAACGGTTAAATCTATTTTAAATTGAAGGGGTTCATGGGGAGCATACTATGAGCAATCCATTTTCCCATCCAATCACAATCATTTTCATGTAGGTAATAATTCATTCTCAAATTTTTCCAACTTGTATATTTTAATACCATGTCAGTATATATACGATTGACAAGGTATTATCCACTGTTAGATCTACCTCAGTGGATCTTGTTATATAAAACATTGGTTAATATATTAAGTCAATCATTGGAGTATTTATTTTATTCTAGTCATAAATAATTGTAAGAACAATAGCTTTTTTCACATATGTTACCAAAAAAAATTTTCTTGGGAGTTAGTGATACTTCCACTAACATTTGGGATACACATGGAAATGATTCATGAAAAAATATTGTTCTATGGTCTTTTTAATTATTCTAATCTAAAATTGGATTTATTTAACTTGCATCGCTTATTGTAATTTCATGGTGTCACCATCCCTTTTTGGTTTCACCATATAGACAATATCCAAGATTCGAGGTATTGACATCCAATTCTCAGTAAAATGATCATAGAAATTACCTATGATAAGTAAAATTCTAATGAATTTATTCCTAATGAATCAGTATAACCAATAAAGACTTATTGGTATCACGCTTATACCATACATGTATCATATCACTTGAATATCAACTACACTATTCAAATTTATATTCCACCATACACATTGATTCAAGTAATCCATTATTGAATTTTAATTGATCTTTTCAATTTCATCTAATTTCTATATACTGCCTACTTGTAGGAATTATTATTCTCAATGAATAATGGATCATCAACCTCAGGGAATACAAAACCATCCCCATGGTTTTTACCTTCCTACATAGTATGTGCCTTTGGAACATTCATCTTCCACACCACTTGTGGTACTTGTTCCTATACAAATTATTTCTGCATCACTAAAATTGACTATTCCCAAATCAATATTTCTCTCACTATTTATAGTAGATATGTTTTTCCTTTTATAGAAATATATTATATTACTAATACTATCATCTTTCTATCATATGGATTTATGTAATATCCTATGAAACTTATAGGATGATTACAATAAATGAACTTTGTGTTTTCCTTGATGTAATTTTGTTTATATCCTAACAAACTCTTTGCATCCAAAAACATGTTCTTATGACATGGTTGATTTCAATAATACTATAACACATATGATATCTATTTTTCATTATAGTTGGAATATGGTTATGGGATAATGTCTCGATTTTCCAATAATGTCTCAAAAATGGATGTATCTACAATGCACGAGTTTTAACATTGATATTAATTTTAACTTACATCATGACACCAATTTATATAAGGAAATATGTTTTTAGGAATTACTCCACACAATAATTTTTATCAATCTTAACATGTAATAATCATCATAAATCCTCTTTATTATCATGATTTTATGGATGTAGATAAGGTAATGTGTGTTTAGGAATCACTCCACACTACTTTATATTGATCGATGAAGGATTGGTCAAGACATTCTTTGGCATTACACCCTAAGAAACTCATATCTTCTAACCAAGCATATGGTATACTTCACATTCGTATTCCTTAACACTTAAAGGAATCTTATGAAGTATATTTACCACTAGATTACCCTTGGAATAGTTCCTTCTCTCTAGCTGAACTAGTTTTGAAAGCTTTGTGGCCTACCTTTTTTTCTAATGGTTTCTTTGTGTATAAATAAATATGTATATACATCAATAATGCCTATGATGTTTAAATACACTGAGTCTAAATACCATATTTTTTATATCCTTGATGTTCAATTTTAGTTTTACTTGAATACTAATTATCTTTCCAACACTAGGTTTATAAGTCATACATTTTATATTCATCAAATATTTCCGATTATTCAAGTATCACTAAACTACTAGTTGAGTATGAGACAACAAAGAAAAAATTCATTCCTAAAGATGGAATAATGTATCATTGTGTCTAAATGAAATGTGACATAAATATTTTGGTAATACTCAACAAAAGTTCATCTAGAATCATTTACTTATCAATTAGAAGTTGTGTGATTCTCATCGCTGACTTAGAAACCACCCTTTCTCAACCACTTGAAGAATACACCTTACTTCTAATCATATTTCTATACATACATGGTTACTAAATTTAAAAACACATATGTTATTGACATATTTTATTTTATACCGAATAATTAGAATAGATAAATTAATTGATGAATATACCTGAAGAAGAAGCGACTACTTACTTCTTTAATTCAGTTCACTACATTTAAACTTCCTTAAATTTATTTCACGGTATTCGAAGAAAATAACCTCATGTTTAACACCTCTTTCTTTGAATGATGTTGTGAGGGTGACTTTGTCATTTTTCTTTTCATTGGAATTATCACCTTTTCTTTCAACTTGTTCTCCATAAACAATAAAGATTAAAATTTATTTAATATTCATATCTACTTGCTGAACCTTACCTAAATAGTAATGAAACATTTACTATAATGTCCGGGATTTTCCATGTAATTTTTTTGAAAATTATATGGGATTATTTTGAGACCAGTAACTGATGCGTCATGTGATTCCAAGGCTTTGGGTGCTCAGAATAAATGTTTGAACTATTTTTCAGTTTATTAAAAATAGCACGCATGTTCAGTATTAGTAACTACTAAATGGGATCCCAGATCGGTAATATGAGGGCACCTTTGTGCTCACAATAGTGAGTTTACCTTAGGCAAGGCCTAACATCAATCGTCGTGGGTTGGCTGTAAAAGTTAATTTATGGAGTTTTTAAGAGAAAAATAAAATATACTTAAATTTTTTTTTATTTTATTTCTTCAATGTTATGCAGCAACTTAGCAGCACTGCGATGCAACAACTCAGAAACACTGTAATTCAACATCGTGGCAACACAGAAATGTGTTAATGTATTCCCTCTATTAATCATAGGTAGGTAATAGCATTAGAATTCAAAACATCAGAAAATTTTCCTTGTAGCCTTGATTTTTTCCTATGGAAAGGAGAAGGAAAATTTATCACTAGCGATGATGAACAATGAAATTCTATGAATGACAGATCGAGGACACTTGTGGAAGGATTTCCAACAAAAATAAATTTTCTCCTCTGACTGATTCTCTTTCTAGGTAGGGCATGAGTTTTATTTTGATTCTTATTTCCCCCATTCATGATATTCTATGATGAATGTAGACCAATTCACAAACAGATTGGCCCATGGATCGATCACTGTTGTGGGATGGGCTCTACCCGTTTGCGGGGTTATGGGAGATTGATCTTGAATTTGTTATTGGATTATAAACTCTCCTTAAATTAGAAACGAACCATGATTTACACAAACATCGATTGACTTTCTTTCCTCCTCACGGGTTCATGTTTTTCTCTCCCCCATTCTTGTGTTCTTCATCGGCAGACCCTCGGGGTCGTGACATGTTTTTTGGGTGGTTTAAAACGTGACCAGACCCCTGGAGCAATAGAAAGATGATCTTGAGATCATGGTAGTGATGGTGACCACTGAAGTACTACAACGACATTCCCATCTCAAAGAATGGACCACCATGGCGACTGTGGAGGCCCACAGAAGAGGATCGTCCAGTGGAGCGGCCACCCGACAGAAGGAACTCATGACATGACAACCACAGGTAGTGGACATGGCTGACAGCGTGACAGCCAGTGGTGGGCCTCGTCCGGACGTGGTAGGATGTCTTGTCATGTAGCCAAGGACCACAAGTTAGTGGGACTGTAGTGAGACCCCGCGGTAACCACCGTGGAGTGGGTCACAGGATGATCGGTCGTGTTGAACGCGGTGGTTGGGTACGTTGACAAGGCTGAGATGCAACACCCACCCCATCTAGGAGGAACAAACTGGCCTGCTCGAGCGGGCTGTGCTGGGTACATCTGGTGAGACCCAGATCCAGTGGACTGGGTTGAACCGGCCTATCGGGTCATGTGGGACCCAGGTCGGGTCAGACTAGGCCTGGACTCAACTGGTCCCTTTTTACTTAAACACTGATAACATCGAAACCGTAAGTCTATTTGAGGAGCCATTTACGGCGTTGGGACACTCATGATGAGGGATTCCTTTTGGTATACCTTGTGGAATTTAGTGGAGTTTTTCATACGACCTATTGGCTCGAGGTGTAGGTGCTTTCAGAATGAACACGCTAAGATTGAATCTTCTGGATGGCTATGGAAAACACGTGGAGTCGATATCTTGTAAAGACATGGAGTTGGTATCCTACAAGGGCATGGAGTTGGTCTCTTAATAAGGCATTCAGTTTTTCTTCTTCAAAGATGCGAAGTTGGTATTCTACAAGGGTGAAGATTTGGTCTCTTGTGAGGGAAGGGAGTTGGTCTCTTTCAAGGGCGCAGAGTTGGTCTCCAGCAAGGGTGCATTGTTAGTCTCCTATGAGGGCAGAAATTTAGTCTCCTATAAGGATATGGAGTTGGTCTTCTTTGAGGGCATAATGTACGTCTTTTGTGGATACTGTATGTATTGATGGATTTTCATATGTCTCTACATTTTTAGTATATGCAACCAGGTGTGAGATGACTCTAGTGTCTCTCTTGATTGTACATCTTAGAGGCAACACTATGTGTACCACTTTAGTAGTCTACCTTGTGTCTTTATTTGTGGTTTACCTTTATAGTTTGGGGTCCCTAATGAGTATTTTTTACTCACCCCTACATGGGCTTCTCCCACACATGCCATGTCTTGTGAAGATGGTCAACAACTTTGATGGAGTCCTTGGTGGGACGTAGACAGGTGTTGCTTCCAGGTGACCCAACAGATGCGGTATGCTTCAGCGACATTCAGACAGCTCACTTTACCTACACTTTAGGTAGGGTTTTTTGTGGATGAGATCCAGGAGCTTGTACTTTTCTATTTTAGTTGGGCTTGTATTTTGGCCCATTTAAATTTCAGTTTTTTACTATTACACTCAGTGGTTTCCTTAGTGGGATTCTTGTCGGTTTACTCAGTGTTTTAGTTTTAGTACTTTTTCTTGGAGATGGGTGCATGTGTATAGGTTATCAGGAAAATGCCTCCTCTTTTTGGGAAACTCCTACCCAGTGCTAGTCGCTAGCCCCATGCCTATGGTATGTAGTCTTGGGGAAGTCATGAAAAGGGCCTCGGGGGATGGGTCGTGATAAATTGGTATCAGAGGAGAGGTTCAATTTTACTTTTTTTTCAGGAAACGGTGATGATTGTTTCATGTTTGGATTTCAAGAGAAGGAAATTAATGTTGGTGTAGCATCCAACATATCCATACACTAGGACATTGAATTATTCTTTTCGACTTAGTACATGAAAACACTAGTTGCAGGGGAAGTCAATGGTCTATGCATCATATTGGATTTTACTATGTTCTCATGTCCTTCTTGAGTCGGAGTCAGCTCACTAGGTATCCTCTATTTATTTTGGTACATATTGATCCCTTTCTGGATGCTTCCACATAGGAAACCAGCCAAGATTCCAGGGCACGACCATGAGGATGGTCCGCCGAGTAATGAGTCATTATTACATGGACTATTTTCAGATATAGCACCTCTTGGTGGTGTACTAGTAATACCACCACTGGGACAGCTGCAGTTCCTACCAGCATTACTGGTAGAGGATTCATGCAGTCTCAGTGCATTTCATAAGTTTCAGAGACAGTGACCTCCCAGGTTCTGAGGTGAGATATATCCTCAAGTATCTGAGGATTAGATGGAGGTGTTTACATGAGTTTTCCACCTTGTAAGGATTCCTCTTGACCAGATGGTAGTCCTAGTCATGAGTCTTCTATTGGGATCGGTGGGGAGATAGTGGATCTTGAAGATCTAGATGCATGAGGTGGTGACCCTCTCCTATAAAAACATTGAGTGTATTTTCAGGGAGGATTTCTTTCCAACGACGTTACACTTTATGCTTATACAAGAGCTCATGCATCTGTTTTAGAGAAGCTAGACGGTGGTAGAGTACTTAGCAAGATTCGCATATCTTTATCGCTACTCTATAAATATGGTGTGAGGTACATTCTTTGGGTCTCTTACCTTCAAGAACGGACTATACTGGGAGATCAGGGTGTCAATGATATCCCTTTTCACCCCTAAACAAGTTGGTGTGTTGGAGAGATCTCTACTAGTTTAGAGCTTCCTTGAAAAGAAGGCGTCAGTGGTGGGAGCTACCCCCAATCTTCAGGTAGATGGGTCTTTGGTAGTAGGTAGCCGATAGCTAATTCATGGGTCCAAGAGGACCAAACAGTCCAAGGGATGACCCTAGGACACAAGATTAGTTGTGTAGGGCTTCCAGGGAAGAGAGGGTCAGCCGAAAGAAGGGATTTTCAACATGTGCGGTGGTCAGGGACATATGTATAGAGATTGTCCAACCGGCCGTACGACCGACCAAGGGATGGTTGAGGGACTGCTGAGGCAGTATCAGATATAGGAACAGGGTATTCTACCAAGAAGTGAATGTGGTAGAGGAGTGGGACAAGTGATATGAGGTGAAATGTTTTTTGAGGCACTACCATCACCACCCCCAAGTAGTCCACCCTGAGATCAGGGAGCTGGTGGATATGGGTGAGGCCAACTCCGAGCGATGAAGGATTATAATCCTGAGACTCTTGGGATTATTATAGGTAAGATCAATGTATTTTCCACCCTAGATTCACTTTTGATAGATACTAGTGCTAGTCAAACTTTTCTTTCCATGACGCTTGTTTGAGACATAGATATTCTAGGGGAACCGTTGACTCGATCCCTATGCTTAGAGACTCCTACAGGGGGAGATTCGACAATCACACACTAGTGTCGATAGTGATCCCTTACTATTGGGGGTGGGAGTTTCGATTGGGATCTCTTAGTGCTATCATAGAAGACTTACGACGTCATTAAGGGTATGGACTGGTTATCCACCATTCATTTTGGGTATGGACTGCCAATCACACATCATTTGTCTAGCATGACCTCTGGTGTAGTGGGTAAGATGAGTCCTCAGTTTCCTGTAGTGGTGGACGAGTATGAGGAAATATTTCCAGAAGATGTTTCAGGACTACCTCCACATAGGAAAGTAGACTTCTTCATTGACATGTACCCTAAGATGACATTGATATCTAAACTAGAATATCAGATGAATCCTGCAAAGCTTCATGAATTAAGTTTACAGTTAGAGGACTTGTAGAGGAAAGGATTCATGAGACCCAGTGTTTTACTGTGGGCAGCCCCGGTATTGTTTTCCTAGAAGGAAGACGAGAGTTTGAGGTTATGTGTGGACTTACGGCACCTGAACCAGGTGACCATGAAGAATAATTAACCACTACCATGTATTTATGACATCTTTGATCAATTAAGTGGAGAGATATGGTTCTTGAAGATAGACCTCAGATCCGGCTATCACCAGCTTCGGGTGAGGGATGAGGATATTCCGAAGATGGCTTTCAAATTTCACTACAGCAACTAAGAGAACATAAAAATTTCATTTGGTGTGACGAATTCCCCAGAACTGTTCATGGGACTCATGAAATATTTCTTCCAGTCTTATCTAGACCGGTATGTAGTGGTATTTATTAATGACATCCTGGTGTACTCGGCTTTCATGGAGGAGCACATGATACACTTAAGAATGGTCTACGACTTACTCCGAGAGAACTATCCTTATGGTAAAATCTAAAAGTGTTGGTTATAGATACAAGAGGTCCACTTTTTGGGACACGTCTTTCCGGTGGCTAGAGTTTTAGTAGATCCAGTGAAGATAGAGGAAGTGCTTCTTGGGAGCCACCCAAGAATGTTACCGAGGTATGGATTATCCTTGGGTTGGATGGGTACAATTAGAGGTTCATGCCTGAATTTTCCCGATTACCATCATCCATGATGGCCTTGATATAAAACGGGCATCCTTTTATGTGGACAGAGAAGTTCCAGGAGAGCTTTCAGCAGTTGAGGAAGAGTTTGATGAGCACTCCCATCCTGAGATTTCCAGAGGAGGGTGTCGAGTACATGGTTTTCTGTGACACATAAGGGATCTGGCTGGGTTGTGTATTAATTAAGGGGTAAGTGGTGATTGCCTACGGTTCACGGTAGATGGGACCACATGATAAGAACTACGCGATCCAAGATCTAGAGTTAGCGGCAGTGGTCTTCTCATTAAAGATGTTGTGACACTACCTTATGGGTGAGCGGTTTATCATCTACTCAGACCACAAGAGTCTCAAGTATACCGTATCACAGAGGGATTTAAACTTAATACAGTGGCATTGGATATAGTTCTTCCAGGAAAATGACATTGATATAGTCTATACACTAAGGAAGGGGAACATAGTGGTGAATTCTCTCACCTGGAAATTGAGTTCACATATATTGAATGATGCATCTGAGCCTTTGAACTCTCTTAAGAAATACTTCAAAGATGGATATGGAATGGATTATCTCCAGTTGATGGTATTTACCCCTCCACTCTTATAGTGATTCAAGGAGGTACAGCTCAGATACCCTACTTACGAGACTACACATGCTCAAATTTCAAAGGGAATACCCCTAATGGAAATTCCTATGGTGGAGAGAGCACCATTATTTTTAGAGGATGAAAATTTGTACCGACAATGTTACGGGATGAGGTGTTTAGGGAGTTCCATACATCCCCTTTGGTGGTATATTTAGGTGTGTAAAAGATGTACCAGGACCTCCTACATCAGTTTTTGTGTTCGGGGATGAAGAAGTTTGTGGCAGATTTTGTCTCTAGATGCCTCACTTGTCAACAAGTGAAAGCCGAGCACCAGGTTCTAGAAGGTTTAGATTAACCCCTTGAGGTGAGATAGTGGAAATGGGATGGATTATAGATGGATATAGTGATGGGTTTACCACATACTTCAAGGGGGTAAAATACCATCTAAGTGATCATTTACTGACTCACCATGTTAGCCCACTTCCTAGCGATTTAGGAACAGCGTTCAATAGAGATCATGGGGCACCTCTATGTATATGATATAGTTCAACTCCATGGATTCGCATCAATGATAGTATCAAATCATGAAGAAAACTTTACATCTTAGTTGTGGAAGGGATTACATGAGGTATTTGGCACTCAACTATTCTTGAGAACATCTTTCCACCCACAGATAGGTGACGAAATAGAGTGAACCATTCAGGTTCTAGAGGATATGCTACATGCTTGCATCCTATATTTTGACCATAGTTGGGAGGATCACCTACCTATGGTGTAATTTGAATACAATAACAACTTCCAATCCACCATCATTATGGAACCGTTCAAGGCCTTATATGGGTGACCCTACTGGTCGCCACATTACTGGGCAGACCATAGAGAGTCAGCACTCAAGGGCCTAGAGTCAGTGCAGGCTACTATAGAGAAGGTGCAGGTGATCCAGGTGCATATGAAGACTGCACAGAGATGTCATAAGTCCAATGTTGATAGGAAATGGAGACCCTTGGTGTTCAAGTAGGTAGATCATGTGTTCCTTTGGGTCTCTCCTTGAAGTTGGATAAATAGATTTAGTCGGGGCGACAAGTTATCTCTGAGGTTCATCGGACCTTTACTGATACTGCGTAGATTAGGCAAGGTGGCATACTGCATGACTCTACCTCTACAATTAGACCGGGTGAAATATGTATTCCATGTATCTCAACTGAGGAGATACATACATGAATGAGCACACGTCATTGAATGAGGTGAGCTGGATGTTGATGACGAGGTGACTTTTGCTGAGTTTCTGGTGGAGATCGAGGGTCGATAATAGAGGACCCTCTATGGGTGATTGATTCCTCTAGTGCATGTTCAGTGGAAACATGATAATATCTAGAATAGCACATTATGGAGGCTCAGATTCGTGCTCAGTATCCCCATTTTTTTTAGCCCTTGTTTTGCATTTCGAGGATGTAAGGCCCTAATCTGGTGAGAATGTAATGTCCCAAATTTTCCATATAATTTTTTTGAAAATTATATTCGATTATTTAGAGACCAGGATCTGAGATGACACTTGATTCCAAGGCCTGAAGTTCCTAGAATAAATGTTTTAACTATATTTATGTTTATTACCGATATTAGGCTTGTGCGGTTTTAGTAACATCTAAACGGGTGCCCAGATCGAAGATCTGAGGGGACCATTGAGCTCAGAACAATGAATTTACCTTAGGAGGGGCCTAAAAATGGCTGGTGTGGGTCGGCTGCAAAAGTTAATTTATGGAAATTTTAATATAAAAATAAAATATATTTAAAAAGTTATTTTATTTTATTTCATCAATGTTAGGAAATGACTCAGCAACACTGTGATGTGGCGACTCACCAACGACACAATGTAGAATTGTGGAAATGCTGAAACACATTTAAAATGATGAAAGGAATTAATGTTCTTCTTCCATTAATTACAGTCAGGGACCAGCATTAAAATTCACAACACTGGAGAATTTTCCCTGGAGACCTGATGTTTCTCTGAGGAAAGGAGAAGGAAACTCTCTTTCTAGTGACAATGAACAACGAATGCTGACGAACAACAGATCGAGGACGTTTGTGGATGGATCACCATCAACGAATAATTATCTACTCTGAATGATCCTCTTTCCAGATAGGGTTTGAATTTTATTTTGATTTTAATTTCCCCTGTTATTGATATTCTATGATGAACACTAACCAATCCCAAAACAGATAGGACCGCATATCGATCGTTATTGTTAGATAGGTTTTACCAATTTATGGTGTTAGAGGAGATTGATCTTGAATTTTTTATTCGACTACAAAATTTCATTCTAATGGAAAAAAATCATGATTGACATGAAAATCAATCGAGGTATGTTCCTCTTAGTTGGTTAGTGATTTCCTCTCCCTCATTCTTGCGTTCTTCATCAGCAGACCCTCATGGTTGCGGCATCGTTTTTTGGGTGGTTCTGAACGTGACCGGACGCCCAGAGCGATGGTAAGACAACCTTGATCCCATGGTAGTGATGGTGATGATTGGATTTTTTCAATGGCATTCACAGATCAAAGAATAGATAACCAAGGAGATGTTGGAGACCTGAAGAAGAAGATCCACCAGCTGTGTTGCATGGCGGTGAGGTCACCCGATAGAAGGAACCTGCGTCACAATGGTTGTGGGTGGCAGACAGGGCCCCTATATTGACTATTGGTGGTAGGCCAGGCCGAATGTGGTAGATGACCATCGTCCAATTGGACTATAGCAACTTCTGTGGGGTGGGTCACATGGTGACCAACTTCATTGAATGCAGCGGTCGACCGTGTTGACCAGGAGGGGACGTGGTGCCTACCGCGTCCGAGTAGAATGAACCAGCCCGCTCCAGGGGGCTGGGTTGGAGCTTTCAAGCTGGGCCGGGTTGGACCCAGGGGGTTGGGTGGGTTTAGGTGGGACCCAGGTTGGTTTGGGTCGGTCCAACTGGGTCGGACCGGACCTGGAACCAACCAGACCCTTTTTCTTAAATTCCCATAACTTCCAAACCATAAGTCTGTTTCACAATCCGTTTTCGGAATTGGTTCCCTCCAAAATATGATTTTTTTTTGATATAATTTAGGTGATCTTTTTGGAGGTTAAAATATGAACCATTGTCTTGAGGAGTAAGCACTTCTATAACGATCACGTTAAGGATGGAATCTTATCACTAGATGTGGAAAAGACGCAGAGTTGGTCTCCTATGAGGGCATGGAGTTGGTCTCCTATGAATGTGTGTAGTTGGTATCCTATGATGATGTGGATTTGATCTCCTTTGAGGGCACAAATATGGTATTCTACAAGGCCATGGAGTTCGTCTCCTTTGAGGGCACGAATTTGGTTTCATGTGAGGGTGTGGATTTTGTCTCCTGTGGGGGCACAGAGTTACTATCCTGTGATGAGGCAGAGTTGGTCTCCTGCGAGGGTGAGAAGTAGTTATCTGGTAGAGACTATATGTCTTTATGGATTTAGATATTTTTATAATTTCTTATAGTATGCAACTTGGTGCGATCTGACTCTAGTGACTCTCTTGATTGTACTTCTTAGAGGCTACACTTTCTGTACCTATTTGATAGTCTTCCTTGTGTCTTTATTTGTGGTTTACCTTTGTGGACTTTGGTCCTTAGTGAGTATTGTTTCACTCACCCCTGAATGGGATTCACCTGCACATGTTGTGTCTTGTGCAGGTGATCAACAGCTTTGACAGAGTCCTTGGTGGGATGGAGACAGATGGTGCTTCAGGGTGACCCGATGGGCATGGTACGCTTTAGTGACATTCAGACAGCTCACTATACCTTCCCTTCAGGTAGGGTTTTCTACAGATGATATCCATGAGCTTTTAATTTTCTGTTTTAGTTTGGATTTTATTCTGGCCTATTTACTTTTTAGTTTTGTATTGTTACTCTTAGTGGTTGTCTTAGTGGGATGCTTGTCTGTTTACTCAGTGCTTTTAGTTTTAGTAATTTTTCTTGGAGATGGGTACATGTGTACAGGTTATTAGGAAAATTCCTCTCCTTTGTGGGATATGCCTACTCAGCACTAGTTGAAAGCCCTTGGGCTATGGGAGGTGGCCTTGGAGTAGTCACAACATGGGCCCTGGGGGACAGGTTGTGACATTTACTCCGTCTTGTTCATTTTTTATGTTTAAATGAAACTAGAGTAATTTGGAAAAAAATGATATTATAAAGGGATCCATTAAAATATTTTGACCCATCCTTCAAATTACACATATCTATTATAATCATCACCTATTCATATTTACGCTTCACTTTCTCCTCGAAAACTTCTCTGAAATGTGAATGCATGTAATATCATCCATGACCCAATGTCTTATCCACAACTAACATCGGTCATTGACGATAGCTATATGAAATAACCATCATATGTGTAATACACGAGTCTCTTGTAATCATTTTTACACCCTCGCTTCCTAAGGTGGTTTAACAGGTAATGGGGACTCCAGCACCATAAATTTCCTTTATCGCAATATTTTGCATAAGCACTAGTATTACTCTTGCAAACTCATGATGGACAGGAAATTGAATTTTTGAAATATTATCATAGTATTATTGTGGTATTAATTTCCATTTTTTGAAGAAAAAAAATCTAGAAAATTGGTACTTTTATATTAATTATAGATTTAGTCATTATTGACTAATTAATTAAATTATTAAATGTCTCCCACTATTTTATCGAATAATAAGAATCCTCTATATATGAATAGGAATAATCTATCACTTGAGTATTCTAGTGGAAAGGATCCTTGAACCTCCTCTCATAGTATACAAGTTATGTATACGCTACTACACGTAGATTTCAAGGTAATAATTTGACTGGATGACCACTTTAACTTGCAGCTCTTTGATTTGTTGAGTGAAATATTGGATTCTAAAATCATAAACATGATTTAATCAATGATTGCCTATGAATTTTCAACAAGATACCTATGGATACTTTTGTTTCAAACATCAGTTAATTCAATCCATCATCTTCGTAAGAACTCCTCAGTAGTAGAAGGAACCCTCAGATATGGCTAACCGAGCACCTCTAACACCTGGTTGTGTTCAAATATGAACAATGGAAGGAATTTCTGACTTAATATTCTTTAAGGGTTTTTATATTTTTATCAATGAATTTAATCAATTTCTATTTATTTTCTCAAACTATTTTTTCTTTGTCACAACTGAACATGCATTAATAGAAAAACATATGTCGCATCCTTATGCATTTTTATTGTTTATTATTTTATGTGTTCTCACAATAAAAATTCAAATACAAAAAATAAAAAACAACGCATAATTGAAATAATTATAACTAACTAGTCTTGAGAATCTAATTGTGGTTGATCCATTTTTAAATTTATGGGCCAATCGTGGCCTAGGGGGTTTCATACCTAAGTTGAGCCCTAACTCGTATTGCAGCTCTCCTCCGGTCCAGTGTATTCACTTCTCATCTGGAGTATGTACTCGTCTTGGTGGGGTCTACATATTATAATTTCATCATCAATTGTACATGTATACTCACACAGAGGCGAGGGAATCATAGGAAAAAAATATAGATAACTTGTTTTTATCAGGGCACACAGAACCTTATACATATTGAATAAAAATAAATATGCACACATAGTTAATAAAAACAATTAATTATTTACAATCATATGGAGTGAATTAATTAATTAAATAATCAAACCAGTCATACACAAGTTGGTCAGTGCTCAAGACCAGTTATTATAATAAAAAAATCATGATAAAAATTAAATTTCAATAAATTTAATCTATAATGGTATTAAATTAATTTTTTTTTTAAATAAAGTCAAATAATTTATTTTACTCGGCCTCTGCATTAGTTTAATTTTAATTACAAAAATTAAATTAATTAATTAATTTATGTTTAATTAAAAAAATAAATTAATATTTCATAATGTTAAATATCATTAATTTTAAACCCAAAATTAATTTTTTATTAATTTAATTTAATACTAAAATTGAATTAATTAATTTTGATTATATAAAATAACTCGGGCTCTGAAACCCCGTGTAGGGCCTGTGCTATTCGGGCCAAACCCACGCAGACCCATACCAGGCTATGCAGCCCCCATGCTGGGGTGTTTTGGGCCAGGAAGTCCCTCCAATACCCATTTAAGGCTGATCATACCAGCCCGAAACCCATTGTGTGCCAAAATGGGGATGTGCAATGGGATACTTCTTCATTGGAGCGTCTCTCACATTGGTACCTAACTAGATAATTTATTCCAGTTAGTGTGAAACCCATCGAGGATGGCACTAGCTCACAGTCTAGCTATATCTAGGTGAAGATGACAAAAATAGCATCCTCGGTTGAGCACTCAATATTGATGACCCTCGATCGGGAGTGGACCACATGGTGTATAGTGGCCAGCGTGAGTAAGATTTTCGGTAGCAGGTAGAACCATTTGAGGTGGGATTCGATGGTGGTCTTTGGTGCTAGTCGACCTTGGATCTTGACTTGGCATGGTTGGAGGGAGATGGTGCCATAGGATCTATTGTCTTAGGCATGGTCAAGGGAACTTCAGTGGCGATTGGGGATCTATGGTTGATGGAGAAAGTGACAACATGGTGGCCCAAGATCTGGGAGCGGTGGTGGTGGCTGCTTGACATGGCACGACCAACAGAAGAGACTCACTGGAGGATTGGAGAACCAAATATCTCTATCTAGCAGTGGAGGTGCATCTTGTATAGGAGGAGGTCAAAGCCCTCTGTGGCATGCCAGTGTGGTTGCAGCAGATAGGAAGGGCGATGGTTTGGCCACAAACAAGTGGCCTAGCATGCAGGGGACCCTGCTAGAAAAATAAGTAATATCAATGGTTCATAACTGTGCATATAGACCCTAAAACTATGGATATAGGTTATAGCCATGGTTTCTATAATGGTGGATTCTATTAGCCTAGAAATAGGGCCATGACTATAGACAAGGTTGGAAACCATGGAAAAATGTCTACTGCCACAGTGGCAACTTTGGCTATAGATCTATAACCACGGTTTCTACTATTGTAGTAGGTATATATAAATGGATTCCAACTGTGGCTATCAATATTTCAATTGAATTCTATAGCCATGGTTTAGAAAAATGGCTATAGGTTTACTACCATGGTGGAAACCATAGTTATATAGATATATCCATGGTTGTCAACCATTGCTATATCATGAACTTTCCAAAAAAACAGTTTCTCTACTACCACGGTTGTAAACCAACTGTGGCTACATATTAGTCTCTAGAAAACAAAACGTTTTGTTGCACCCTGCACCCCCTAGCCCCTTTCACACCCCTACACCCCTCCTCTTTCCCACTTCTCACCCCTTCACCCTAGCTAAGACACATATATAACATTAATGTATAAAAGTATGAAAACGATCAATGATAATGGTAATATTAATTTTAATATATTGAATGTTAACATACAAATGATTTAATGTTAAAAAATCAAAATATTCAATATTACTAAGATGATAAATATCACCCAGCATAAAAAAAGTGAAAATTATTATAAGAGATAGAGAAAATATAATATGATAGAACTATTAAAGGATGTCTGAAAATAACAGAAGATGTAATTCCAAAAAATGTTCAACAATTTCTTCCAAATTTAATGCAAGTTGTATGGAAAATGAATATCTAAAATATTCATATTTCAAGTTGTATTATATACATATATTAAAAAATGCAGTTTGAAATTTTCATTCTATAATGAATTGGTGAATAAGAATTGATGAACCCCGTGAAAATATTAATTTTAATGAAGAATTGTTTGGGGAAGAAATAATTTAATAATTCCATGAAAATGTTATTATTGAGAGCAGACTATTACCACCATGGGATCCAACCAAGATATTTCACATGGCGTTGAAGAGTGGGTTAGTGTATAAGTTCGTAGGGAATAATAGGGGAGCATGCATGAAGATAGGGTAGTTTGTAGGTGGTCCAAAATTGGAAGGTATGGCCCATGAGCCTGGGTGTATGTACTGTCGGTATGGGAGTGGACCCTAAACTACTCACTGGTTTTCTAAGGGAAGCACTTTTACTACAAGGAAGAAGTCAACAAATAAGAATGTTATTCTGGGGTGATAAACGCACATGACTATTTATTCATCTATAAATATAAACCACTAAAATATGACTCTGAAAAAAATACATAACTATACATATTCTGTAACCAAAATTTGATGATTCCAAAGAAGGAAACTGAAACAGCATAGAAATGAAAGATAATCTGTAACATTATTAAATATAAGGTTTCCTAATGAGGTGGAATATAATGACATTGAAAAAAATTCTATAAACTTTTTCCTAATGAAGTGATTCATTGATAGGTGTATTTTATTAATAAAGAATAAGGTACAATAAAATTTTCTAACCTTTCCTTTTTAGAACAACCTTTATAAGAGAAATGATAATTACAGTTTCACCTCTTGAGAACTAGTCTCCTCAGTCCCAAGATACCTGCCAGACTTGACCTACAGTACCATATCTCCCCTCTTAGGAAATATACACTTATTTATAACCCAACTTCCTAACTGAATTAGTTACAAGACTTATTACATAATTACCCCAAGGTCGTTACACCAAAAGAACAACCTGAACAACTGCCTATGCTGATAGGTAAACAGAATAGGAGGCCTATCATGTTCTGAATCCTGAACCAACTCTCTATCAATACCCCTTCCCTAAAAATTCACATTTTCCTTGTGGTGACATTTAGGGAACTAATTCTTGAGAATAGTATCATCTTCCCAGGTTGCTTCCTCCATGAGTTTACCACACCATGTAACCAACCAAAATTGTGAAGGTCCTTATTTATGCACGGCTAAAATTGCTTCAGGAGTCAGAGTCTCAGTTAAAAATTAATCTAGAAAATATTTCTCTATAGGATGACTTCCTACAGCTTCTTTCAATTGAGATACATGAAAGTCTGGGTACAGTTTACTAGTTGCTGGTAGAGTCAACTGACAGGGAACTGTCCTTATTTTTTTGGAAATAGGAAATGGTCTGAAGTACCAAGCAGCCAACTTCCCACTAATTCTGGTAGGACCCCTTGGTAAACTAGGTCTGAGTTTAACCCATACTAAGTCACCTACCTAAAACATGATTTCCCAATAATTCCGATTTACATAATTCACCATTAAATGTTGGGAGCACTGTAAATTTATTTTTAATTCCCTTAATGCTTCATATTTGTCTATCAATGCATTTTCTACTGCTTCAACAGCTACCTCTCCCATATAAAATTGAATGATTTGAGGTGGTTTCCGAACATTAACTACTTCAAATAGAGACTTCCCAATATAAGTATGAAATGATTTATTAAAACTATATTATTCCCAAGATAACCACCTAACCCATTGTCGAGGCCGATCAGAAGTGAAACATAGTACATAAATCACCCAGCATCAATTAAAAACTTTAGTCCAACCCCTCACTTTTCATATGATAGGATGAGATCATCTTCAAATTAGTTCCTTGTAACTTTAATAATTTTTTCCAAAATAAACTGGTAAATAAAGGATCTCGATCACTAACTATAAAACTAGGTATGCCATGTAAATGGACCACCTATTTCATAAACACATCTACCATTGTTTTAGTCATATAAGGATGTTTTAAAGTATTAAAATGGACAGACTTGTTAACTCTATCGACAAATAAAAGAAACACTTCATACCCTTGTGATTTAGGCAAACCTGAAATGAAATCCATCGATACTTCTTCCCATACCAATTGAGGAATAAGTTAAGGTTGTAAAAATCCAGCCAAACTCAAAGCTTCATATTTACTTTTTTGACATACTTTACACTCCCAAAAATATTTTTTCACGATGCATGTCATATCAGACAAAAAAATTCTAGCTGCAAGCATTTTATAAGTCTTTAAATACCCCTAATGATCACCAATAGGTGATGAAGAGTAATTTTTCAGTAAATTATGAATCATAATATAATTACGAGATAAATAAAATCGATTCCTATAAAAAACAACCCATCTTGGTAGGTACATCCATATTTAACTTGTTATCCATACTGAAAAGAATTTATTAAAGATGTTAAAACATCATATTGGATTATCCTAGTTTATATTACAGATTTTTCCAACCAGTTTGGACCTAAAATAGGAAGATGGCAATAGTCTCCTTCCAGAATGACCCAAGATAAAGCAACTACTGGTGAATGTAACCACCCAGGTCGATAAAATACATTGAAATCATACCCCATAAATTTTTGTTTCCAATATTTGTGATTTTGTGTCATTACCCACTCACTCAATATATTTTTTAAACTCTGGTGGTCGGTAATCACCTTAAATCATCTTCCCAGCAAATATTGACTCCAATGTTGGATATATAAAACCATATCCAATATTTTTTTCTCATAAACTGATTTGGATAAATTATTATTAGAAAATAATTTTCTATTAAAGGACAGTGGGTGCCCTTATTGAACCAAAACTACATCAATTCCCAAACCAGAAGCATCACATTACATAGAAAATTCTATAGAAAAATCATGTAACCCAAGGACTGGTGCATAAACCATACACATTTTTAGCTACTCAAAAGTTGTTTACATATCAACACTCCATTTAAATTCTAATTTTTTAGTTAATACTATCAAAGGTATAGAAATCATTCCATAATCTATTATAAATTGTCGATAATAGCTAGTAAGTCCAAGGAACCCCCTTGCCTCCTTAACATTCTGTGGTACTTTCCAATATTTCACTGTAGCCAACTTCTTTGGATCCATAGAAATACCCTAAGATGAAATTATGAGTCCCAAATATTCCACCATATTCTTCACAAAAGAGAACTTCTTCTGGTTTTCATGAAGTGAGTTATATTACAGCAACTATAGCACTTGTATTAACATCCCCAAATGCTCCTTACATCCATGGTTATAAATCAAATATCATTAAAAAATTCCAAAATCCCTTTTCTCAACATAGTATTGATGATGTTATTCATATTTCCATGGAAAGTTTCTGGTTCATTCATCTACCCAAATGGAATTACAACATATTCATAATATCCTTCATGAGTCTTGAATATTGTTTTACAAATATCCTCATTCTTTATATGAACTTGATGAAATCCTAACATAAGATCCAACTTAGTGAAATAAGTAACCCCTTGAAACTCATCTATTAATTCCTCAATTACCGGAATTGGATATCAGTCACCCTTTGTCAAACAATTCATAACACGATATTCAATACACATATGTCATCCCCCATTTTCTTCTAAACCATTATTATCATGCTCGAGTAAGAACTGCAACAATGTCTAATAAATCCCAATTTAAGTAGCCCTACACCTGATTTTCAATCTCAATTTTCAAATGGTAAGTATGTCTGTAAGGCCTAATATTCACTAGTTCAGCCGCTTCTTTGAACTTGATTGTGTGGTCAGTATCCATTGTTGGAGGTAAACCATCAGGTCGATTTAAAATAGTATTGAATCGAATCAATACATTTTGTGATTGTTGTTGCTGGACATGATCCAATTATATATCTTCTTCAATATTATTTTCTAGAATAATTTGATATATTCCCTGTAACTGCTTGTTCCCATTTTAAAAGTATTCCTGCAAAGCCCTTGTTAGTCTCTATGGAGTTCTTACTCCCTACAATGCGAAATGTTCCCCCTTCTAATCAAATTACATTGTCATTTACTTCCAATTTGTTATTATATACTCCAATGTCTCAAGACGAGAAACTCCCAAAACCAAATTTATCCCAAATGTAACAAAAATATAAACATCTACAAAATATTTCTGCTTACCAAGTTTTATTTACAATGATTTACATAGTCCATTGGATGACACTTGGTTTTCATCAACCAAATGAATGTTAAATAGATTGGTTTCACTCACTTGAGTAGCAAATTGTCGTGTTGGTTGTCTTAAGATTATGTTATGACTTTCCCATCTATCAATCAAACTAGAAATGAAATTCCTTCTAATATTCCTTCTATAAACATCGACCTAGTTCCTAAAGGCTTTCCCAGCTCACTCATTGTAGTACCCAACAGCACCAAATCACCAAAAATCCCAACATCTTATTCCTTGATTACAACATTTTCTTTTTCCTCTCCTTCATCCACCCTGAGATCAATGAATTCCCATACCATGAGATTATATCCTTTTCATAAACAATGATGGATAGGATTAAATTTTTGTCCACAAGAGTAACACAAGCCCTTTGACTTTCAATTTTCAAACTCCTTCCTGGATAAATTTCTTACCCCCAGAAAATATGGATGCATTTACCCATTTCTTATCGTGATCATTTATTTCAGCTAAAGACATTATCTTAGTAGGAATGAGAATCCAACCTTTTTTAAGTCCTCTGGAATAGGAATACCTACTATGTGGTTCTACATACTTGATCATTCCATTGATCGAAAGTTCCCTCTCCACATGTCATTCCAATGATAGAAAATGCAACTTAGTCCTAGGATCATGTGTCATTATTGTACTTCCAATATACTATTTAAGGCTCCTAATAAACATGATCATATAAAAAATTTCACTTAAATCAAGTATTCATAATTCTACTCATTCAAACTCATCCACATAAGTGTCAACAGTTCCTGTTTAACATAGTTCTTTTAGGAAAATGATAGGATCTTCTTCATTGGCATTACCATACCATCCCATTAATAACTCCTTTAACTATTTATAGGATAAATTTTTTCAGACTAATATTAATTAAGTAATCCAATATTGTACCATTCTCTCCATGCTGAGTTGATCCAAAGGTACCTTGAACTCCTCCTGAGTTTGTTGGATAGAAAAATATAATTCATCTTATGTAATCCACACAACTGGATCCTCACCACCAAATAATGGCATCTCCATCTACCTTGATACTAAGAGCATCTCCCCTAGCTCATTTCCATGTATTTTTGGTTTATCCATCACCTTCCTAATTCAACATCCTTCTTATAAATCATAATTCTATCGGGTAACTCCTCCTTCCAACTTGGCCTCTTTACCTTTTTCATCTATCCAAACAGAACTTCCCACATGACTTGTCCTGAGAAATGCTACCGCGGATAATATCAGTTGCAACTAGAAATAATGTCACTAAATAGAATCCTCCAAATGTTGTATAGAATCCTCCAATCTCTATATACCAGTCTCATGTCAATGTAGACTAGTAGTCTGATCGACATCGATTTCTTCCAATTGTGCTACTCTTCCTTCTATGCGTGTGGACATTCAGGTTCAGATTCATCTTCCAACTTCTATTTCTAAAAAAATCTATCCATAGGAAACAAAACATCCAGTATCTCTCAATGAAAGCAATAAGATGATAGGTTTCATTGATTAATAGAGAAGAAAGTACAGTAGAATTTTCAAACCTTTCCTTTATAGAAAAACTTTTACAAGATAAAATAGAATTACTATCACACCTTCTGAGAACTGGTCTCATTAGGACCAGGCTACCAGCCATACTCAACCTCCAGTACCATACCCCCACAACTCATGAAAAATAATCTTATTTATAACACAACTTCATAACTAAATTAGTTACAAGACCTATTAGAAAATTACCCCCAAGTCGTTACACTAAAAGAACAACCCAAACTACCCCCTATTCTAATAGGTAAACTGAATAGGAGGAATATAATGTACCGAAGCCTTAACTAACTCCCTATCATACATATTGATAGATAATATATAACCCTATAAAAAATATGTAACCATATTATGATAATTATGAAGACGGAAATTGAAACACCATGGAAATGACATTGAATGGTACATGTATTATAGCTATAATCACCTTAAGGTAAAAGAAATAATCTTAAAAACACATCCACATTTTATAGGTTTCCTATTATACAACATTTATTGAAAAAAAGAATACCCTATGGATTGTAAAAGTCATACATGAATTTTGAAGATGAGGAAAGAGATTAATCAAATTATCATGTAGATTATTGTAGTTACAAATTAACAGCAACAAATAAAGTTTGGGCTTTTGAACTTGTAGCTTAAAAAATGATGAAATAAATATAACCTTTTAAACTGAGCAGGATAAGGTAGTTTCAGAATACTCACCATGTAATAAAATTAAAAATTCAAAAACTTCCAACTTGGTTATCGGAATAAACGTTAATGTTTATAATTAAAAGAAACTATTCCTAAAAATATAAATTTGAAAAAAAAATCTAACAAAAGATAATAGAAATTTGAGACTCTATAATGAATTAAAGACAACATAATGTTTTTTCAAATAATGATGTCATGAACTTTAGGTTTGAATTCATAAGATAAGATGTTTTCTTGTAACATAATGTTATGGTAAATAACATAATCAATAAAATATAAAAATATCCTCTGATATTTGAAAACATTTCAAATTAATTCACACCATTTTATAGTACTAACGGGAAGGTATATCCTTCCCATTAGTAAATTTTATAAAAAAAGGTCATTTGGAATATTTTCAATACCTACTTATTGTAGAACATTCCATTGGTAAATTTTTTCATTCTTCCTATTTATGTATCCTTTTAAGGGGACCGTAGATCATTCACATAGTTTTATGTAGCTACAGAATGTCGAGATATTGTAGTTAATTTTTTGACCGCTTTCTCTACATTGAACGTAGTCAAGAGGTTTTTATACAACAATAATTGACTTTAAAATTTAATGAGAAGATATTACTGAAAAATGTGGACATAGAAAAAGAAATATAAATATTTATAGTGAACAATTTACCTTTACGAAATCAATTGGTATATTTAACCATTTTAATTTGTAGTTTACGTGAAAATATTTAGTTTTGTTAGTTAAAATCATTTTATGATAAGTAAATTTCAATGTAGAAAATAAAAATATACATGATTAGATGATATATCTGTAGTTGATGTAAATAGTCAAGAATTAGAGTTTTGATATGGTTTTAATGATGTAGCACCTTGATTCTTATATGGTGAAAGGATAAATAGAATACTGTAATAAGGTGATCTGTAATTTTTAATACAGTAAAAAATGGATAAAATGGTATCAATATTAGATGGCCATGTTCGATGATACAACTAACTCTTGAAGACCCATTGACCCCAAAACTATAGTCAACTTTTTCCCTCTATAATATATGAATTAATAGTATTGTTAATTGTTTTATAGTGTCCTAGTAAAGTAAGAATACAAAATGAGAAACTGTTTATCCTATAGAACAATTTGAATCATTGAGTTGGAATTCCACAAAGCATTCATAAGATAGGAGTAATGTAGATGTCCAATTACTTCTAAAACATAGAAAAAAATTAACAGAATTTAAAGAATAATGGAGATTCCTGAAAGAGTGTAAATTGTAATATAGTCAATTATTATACATACCATGTTAAAAATGAACACTAAGAAGTGTGATAATTATTTGTACAACCCCATTTTCCCCCCATACCCTGCATTCCCCCACCACCCTGTTGCACCCCTATATCCCATGACACCCCCACTACACCCTATATCCCCCACCCTACACCCCCCACGACCCCCACTGCACCTTGCAACCCCCACCACCACACTACCCCCCAATCCCCCTACTAAAACACATATAGAACATCAAAAAATAAAAAACACACATGGATATCACCAAAAAAACATAAACAGTTCACACCCAAGTGCATAATGGAGATCAAATAATATTCAAACAGTCAAAACTCAATAGTTCACAACTCATCGTCAAACAAAAAAAAACAATCATCAAATCAGAATTTCATATTCTATACCAAATAAAAACAATGATAATGTTCTATTAAAACCTTATAAAAATACAGATAGAACAAAATTCATTGACCAATGACAACCCAAAACAAATTTGAACAATTGGTGACAAAATAATATAATGACTCATTTGAAAATTTAGTAACCAGTGATGAAAAATTAGTGTTAATTTTTATAAATGTAGAGACC
Source organism: Viscum album (assembly GCA_963277665.1). Taxonomy (NCBI): domain Eukaryota; kingdom Viridiplantae; phylum Streptophyta; class Magnoliopsida; order Santalales; family Viscaceae; genus Viscum; species Viscum album. The sequence continues at coordinate 1,832,930,581 of OY728165.1, forward strand.
TTATAAAAAAATTAATCTAAAGAATGAACGATTCTAATACAAACCAATTATTATAAAATGTACTATTCAAAAATGAATATGATATTATCTACTAATTAAGTGAATGAAACCCTAGTAATCAAGTGAAATTATTATTAGAGTTAAAATAATTAAACCTCTCACTTGAATGAACAAACAAACAATAAATGAATTAAGAAATACTAACTTTGTTATTGAGAAACTTTAGCACCAATGATGAAAGAACACTTAATATGGTACAAAAAAAACATTGGTCCAACAGAAATCCAGACACCATAACCACTACTTTATTATTATCCATGTATGTCATAGAGATAAAAATCATAAGTCTAGGAATTATAAAATGAAATAAATTATGTAAATGAAAATAAAAATGACCAGACACAAAATTTATAAAGTAAACATTACTCATGTAACATGAATTCTATGACTTTTTCTTTTTTGAAATTTCATTTTTTTCTCTAATACACTTACAAAACATATATGAAGACATGTTTCACCTTAAAACAAATACATATATATATATATATAATGAAATTGAAAAATACACTTAAAATGTTACAAAAAAACTACTAACAAATTAAACCATCAAGTTCAAATACCTACAATTCACATGAAGGTGATAATTCTACAAAAAATAAGTGTTCAGTGATCTATAATTTACTAAAAAAATGTTTGGAAAAATTACTCGTAAAATAAATCTAAATATTCTCATTTCATATGTAATACCTTAATTCCAAGATGGTGTTGGGACAATAGCATTCAATGTAGACCAAGTAAGACCTAATTCATAACATACAAAAATGAATAGATTAGAACTACATGTAAATAATGAGTGAAAATGATGAGAAGGAATGCCTCCCCAGAGTAGTGTCAGTGGGGAGGTGCAGTGGTCGTGTCGAAGGAGGAGGATAAGAACCACTACACTAAAAATATAATTTATTGAATCACCCCTCACTGTTTATCTTTCCTATACAGATCCAAGCACTATGATTCTTGATTAAATTTCACATAGTATGTTACAATGTTTGTTGGAAATGATCAATAAACTACTACCAAGTAATTTTGTTATACCATGGATACCACTACTTGAAATATCTTTAATGAAGTGATATATAAATCAAGTACCAGTGTCCTAATTATTATTCTTGGTATACATGGAATAAATTAAGATCCACTTTATATCTAAATAAAAAATATTATTATAAAATGGATGATCAAGGAAGTGGAAGAATTTAAGTATTATTTAAAGACCATTATAGTGAGCTAATAAGTGTAATATGCGATTATCAACAATTTATAACATAAAAATGTAACAATAAAATTCTCAAAATTAAAATAAGGAAATAATATTATTAAAATATGTTGAACATTGAAAATATATGACCATTTATTATTCCAAAAATCAATATTACTATTTAAATGTCCATGTAAGTTGGAAGAAAAGGTAAACAACATTGATAAGTAGAAAACAATAAAATAACAAAATGAAATCTATATCATTATCTAAAATCCTAAATTTATTTTTTATAAAAATATTATTCCCCTTAAAATCTTCATTATATTCATTAGGATATTAGGCCCATTACATATCATTATTAGTGGTGTTGATAATTTTTCTACATGTTAGTGATGCTTCAAGATTTGATTCATAAAGATCCATGTTTCCCAGGATGTTTACCTCAAATTTAGTACCCATGATATTTGTTTTTCAATTCATTTCTCAACCATGTTCTATTTATCCATAAAAACCAATACAATATTGATTCATTTAGTAAACTAACACATAGAATACGATATTCATTAGATAGTATATATTTTTTCGACCATTTTAAAATTCCCTTTCATTTGAGGATTTTTTTTAATGTCTTTGTTGAATTATTATTCTTGTTTAATATGCACTAAATTGAATCACAGATCATTATTTGAATTAATTAGTTAACATGGTGTGTTTTTAAATTAATAATGATTATAATATTCTTGGTAACTAGAGCTAGTTTTTTGGAAACTAAGTATCATTTCAAAAAACCATGAATAATTGTTCATATTGAGTTTCTTACAAAGTAAAGATTGGTAGATCTATATTAGAATCACATATAAACCACCAGTTGGACAAAAACACATGTTTTTCCATGTGTTTTAAGAGTATATTCACTTATTCCCACTAAAATATCGCCTATGTGTTGATTAAAATACGTTTAAGCCATCAGTTCAGTAAACAACCGGATCATGAAGAAATGAAAACAACAATGTAGTGAAAAAACAGCAGTTGTCAACAACAAATGTAACCCTATTTCACACATCACCAAGAAAAATCAAGTAAAAATTCAATTTCCAACATTAATTTTCACAAAAAAAAAAGAACACTTCATCTCTGAAAACCCTAAATACCTTTGCTGGGTAAGTAGGAGGTGTGATCAGATGTGGAGGATGATGTTCCCCAGAAGGTGGGGTGGCCGCGTCGGAGGAACGCTGGAGGAGGTGGTGGGGAGGCCGCCTTGGAGTAGCATTGGCGAGGAGGTGGGGTGGTCGCGTTGGGTGGAATCGTCGAGGGAGGATGGTTATGGAGAGGAGAGCTGATGAGGGTAATGGATACCCCTGTTGGAGGTGTTCTAGAGGAGGAGGTGGGGAGACCGCCATGAAGCAATGTCACCTGAGAAGTGCAACGGTGAGGGAGGAGGGTCACAGAGAGAGAGAGAGAGAGAGAGTGTGTGGGGGGGAGATGTTGAGGTTCAACCTGCATCTTTGTGTTTCCAGATTTGAGATAAGATATGTTTTTGAATATTAGATATCTTTTATCATATCACATAGATAAGGATGAACGTGTATCTCATAGGGAGATATATCTTATCTATTTAGATGAGATAAGTGTTCAAATATTTACATGGAAGATACATTGTGATTTGGATATATAAGATATAATATTTCATATCTTATCTACATTATGAAAAAAGAAAACATCAAAGGCTTTAAAAGGGGAAGCAGCTGGTGGAAAACAGAGGTGTTCCAGAAAGATGTAGCCGCCAAGGGAGACCCGGGAAGGGGTTACCGCATTTGCGGTGGCCTGTGTGGCACGACGACGATGACGCATCGGCATTTTACAGGTACAGAGTAGCGACTACAAAATTGATGATCATGACCATGTATCTAAATTCTTCCTGATAGCGGTGATCAGGTGGCGTGTCCCGATTGGGGATCGGCGGTACATCATGATGGAGAGATCATTTGGGTGTCGCAAGCTAGTGCGAGGTTGATGCATGTTCCGGTGAAGATCTCTGAGGTAGTGATGTTTCATCGACATAAGGGTGACGTTTTGTCACAGATTAATCTTCCGATACATGGCGTCAGTGGGGTATTTATCAGAGAGAAGGCTGAGTCATATCGAGGGTTTGGTTTTCACATAGGTTTTCTACACTCTCTCATTTGTAATTCACGTTTGGGCATTACTTGGATTCTTTGTACTCTCTGATTCAGAGTGGATATTTTGGGAATTGCCCCGTGGTTTTTAAATCCTCCGCATGGGAGGGTTTTTCCACGTTAAAAAATCCTACGTTCTGATTTATTTATTCTGCATATATCACTTCCATATTTCAATGAGTTTCTCACGAATATTTTGGCAAGTAATTTTTGGTCCGGAATCGGGATTCTCCCCCAAAAAGTGGTATCAGAGGTGATGGTTTGGGCTTGTCATTTTTTGTGAGATTTTTTTAGAAGCTTTGAAGAGGATCGATGGCGCATGCATGAGGCATGATAAGTTTTGGAAAGTAGGTTGAAGGAGGTGTTCCAGATCTTACACCTAATTCTTTTCTTCAGAATGTGCGACTGCTGAAGAATGAATTAAAATTTCAAGATTGAGGTGATGCGCTAGGTGCTCGGGATTTTTAGCAGGGGGAGCAAGTAATTCATGCCGGTGCTCCAGATTTTTGTGGAGATCACAATTTTGTGGGAACCAAATATTGTAGATTCTGGTTTTGGCAGTGTAGACATGGGTATGACGAAGACTTCAGCGTTTGAGTTTTTTGTAGGGGGAGCAGTCAGGTTTCTCCTAGAGTTTCAAAAGGGAGTCGTCATTTTTTTGCAGAGGACGGTGGTTGGTGAGATTCCAACAAGTTTTTTAGTCCAACTGAGTTTGTTGGATGATATCTCCATTGACGGGCTGAAGGAGGAGATTGTTGAGGTTCAACCCGCATCTTGGTGTTTCCAAATTTGAGATAAGATATGTTTTTGAATATTAGATATCTTTTATCATATCATATAGATAAGGCTTCACGTGTATCTCATAGGGAGATATATCTTATCTATTTAGATGAGATAAGTGTTCAAATCTTAACATGGCAGATACATTGTGATTTGGAGATATAAGATATAATATTTCATATCTTATCTGCATTTTGAAAAAGGAAACATCAAAGGCTTTAAAAGGGGAAGTGGCTGGTGGAAAATAGAGGTGTCCCAGCAAGATGTAGCTGGAAAGGGAGACCTGGGAAGGGGTTTTCGCGTTTGCGGTGGCCCGTGTGGCACAACGACAATGACGCGTTGGCATTTGACAGGTGAAGAGCAGTGATTACGGAATTGATGATCATGACCATGTATCGAATGTCTTCCTGATAGTGGTGATCAGGTGGCGTGTCCCAATTGGAGATCAGTGGTACATCATGATGGCGAGATCATTTGGGTGTCGCAAGCTGGTGCGAGGTTGACGTATGTTTGGGTGAAGATCTCTGAGGTAGTGACGTTTCGTTGACAGAAGGGTCACGTTTTGTCACAAATTGATATTCTGATACATGGTGTCAGCGGGATGTTTATCAGAGAGAAGGTAGAGGTGTATCAGGGTGTGGTTTTCACACAAGTTTTCTATTCTCTCTCATTTGTAATTAACATTCGGTCATTACTTGGATTCATTGTACTCTCTGATTCATTGTGGATATTTTGGGAATTTCCCCATGGTTTTTTAATCCTCTTCATGGGAGAGTTTTTCCACAATAAAAAATCCTACGTGCGGATTTATTTATTATTCATATATCGCTTCCATATTTCGACGAGTTTCTCATGAATATATTGTAAATTAATTTTCGGTCCGGAATCGTGATTCTCCCTCAACAAGAGGGGGGGGGGTTGAAAAGAGGCAACATCGACAAGGACGTGATGAAGTAGTGGAGGAGGGTTGCGTGGAGAGAGCATGCAATGGTTGGGAGGAGGGTCATGGGGGGAGATCTCGCACATGTCGGGAGGAGTACCGGGGGAGGAGGAGAAATTATTGATGGTTTGTAGAAAAAAGGAACCCTATGACCATGGTTTGTATTAATATTTTGAATTAAATCAACATATATCCATAGTTTTAATTAAAATGTGGCAATAAATTAATCTATATCCATGAAAATTTAAAATTCTGGCCATAGATGCATGTAAATGGACCAATTTTCTGGTAGTGGGAAGTCGTGGGTGGCCTCACCAACCCAAGTTCCCTTTTTAAAATTTTTAAAGTCAAGGCACCACCCATTTTTTTCATTCAGGCCCATTGTTTTGTTTTATTAATTCTTCTTTTGAAAAAAAACCTACCAATATAAGGGCTTTGTTTTTATTTGGTTGAGTCAAGCCACCCCATCTTTTCTGCCCTCCTTTCCTCAAATTCCCCATCAAAAACAAATAGAATTTTTATTATAATAATAATAATAATAATTATTATTATTATTATTATAAAATATCCACAATACTAGTGGGATAAAATTTAGCTGGAAAATACTATTCTAGATATGGTTTCCAGCCGAAATATCTTGGTTTACCCAAAATCGATCTATAACATCAATTCAAGGTAAAATTAACACACATATATAAATAAGTTATTAAAATTTTAATACCCATAAACTGTAAATCAATTCATATTAAAATTTTACATGGTCATAACATGGTTTTCCGAACTTAGATTGACACATGGTCTATTCATTGGGGACTACAATTAAACCCTCTATGTAATTTAATGCTGATTAATTTTTCTTGTATTATAAAATTTACTCGCTCACTCTGATATCAAATGATGGTATCAGGGTGCATAGTGGAATCTGGTGGGCTAAGGATTCAAAAAAAATTATCACTAGAGTGAAGAAACATGTTGTCTCTGGTGATCTATGCTCTGATACTATCCATTTATCTTGCATGGTTTATTGGAGGATAGGAAAAATAAAACCGATGGTTACCTCATTCTGATTCAAAGCACGCTCATCTATCGCACGTCGCTGGCGACTGTTGCATAAAGGATATAGTGTTAAACCCTTATAGATCATTCAAAAACACATAAAGAAACTATGCACATGTTTTTTTTCAAATTATGGGTGCTAGTGTAGAGCTATGATGATCTCTTTAACATCCCGGTGATCTCCATGATCCCCTTCCTTCAGTCTCTTGAAGGCACCTTGGATCGATCGCTCAGAGAGAGAGAGAGACTCTCTCTCTATGATGTGGTATGAGAGAGAATATCTCATTCCAAATGACTGAATAATACATTGAATAATGCTCCTCTACTACTTATATAGTGGTTTGTATAAAATACCTAGATAGGGTTCCCCGACCCCCTGAAAATTTAACATCCACTAAATAAGTAATAAATAATAACTATTATGATATAATTGAAACATAACCATTAAATATATTTTATCACATACCTATAATATATATTAAATATATTATGTGATAAACATGAGTCATTAACTCAACTCATAACTCTAAACAATACTAATGGAGTCTGGAATATTAAAATAATATTCATTTGAATAATATTATTCCTCATAATTACTCAAACACTTGTAAATACTTTTAATAAATAAATTCAACCAAATTATTCATTACTTGAATAATAATGACTTTATTTATTTGTCGGTGATCAATTTCTTGGACGCCCACAAACCCCATGCTGGGGACCATCATGACTTATATACCTATTCACCAGAATTGGGAAGATTATTGAATACACTATTGTGTGTGACCCTCTAGGACCATATCATGATATAAGTGATTATTATTCATAGACCAAGAGAAAATTTTATCAACCCATCAAGTCCCCTAAAGAGACAAGGAATAGTCATAGTAATGACAACCAACCAACAAACATGCATTGTGTAATATAATCTATTTGTCTTAAGATATCTCATAAAGAAAAATGCACACCTGTGTCATCAACTTTTATTTCATTATTATTTGTTGATTTAACAGGATGGATTTACCCTCAACTACCATGGTCAGGGATTTATGAAAGTATTATGATCCTGATCAACCAGGCCCAAGATATTATTTCCTCAAACTAGAAGCGAAAAATCCTATATTGATCATTCAACCAATCCCATACCACCAATGACACACAAAACACAATCAACCTCTGCATGATTTAATTATCATGGTTTTTTACTTTCATAATAAGTACATGATAAAATGTCACACATTGATAATGATCTCAAGTAAGAAGACCAATACACATGTCTGTAGATAGGAACAACCAATGACACCTGAAACATGTGGTGTTCCTATTGATAGGTATGTCCTCATGATCTCAACCACTAGAGATCAGCAAGTGAGAACATCATGAGAAGAAGTCTCAATGATTATGATCCACCATCACGTGATATTCATACATCAACAATGTCCATTTAATATTTTGTATCTAGACCATTGGACATATGTTTAAGATTAATTTCTTGGTATCCTCATATTCTCATTATAGAATGGTATCTGCTATAACCTTTTGATACGACAAATAATCTATGGACATTAACATAAAATATTGGATGTAGAAATGTCTAAAATATAATGGTAAGTGTATGTTATTAATATATCACTGTAAACATGAAATGGTAATAAAAAACCATGGTTCAAGTTCTATCTAATGCACCCACTATTACAACACTAAGGACATAGAGCCTACTCATATTTACCATATGGGGTATCTCACATTTTTCACGTACTGGGGTAAGACTATAGTTTAACATCATGTGTAAAAGATTTTGGGTTTATAGTTTAAATCCATACAGATAAAAATATGGATGCTATTAGTTTATGTTCATAGATCATGGACCGTGGCTGAAGTTCAGGTGAAGTACTTGTTGAGAAAACTTTCATTGGGGGGAGGTGTGATACACTCCATGTCCATGGTGATTAATGAGTATGCACCATTGGAGTAGAACTTATGGATGATGTAAGGTCCTTATAACTTGGGTTTTACCTTCAATAGTTTCTTTCCAAGTATCATTTTCATCCTAAGATCTAGCATGATGTCACCTTAAAGGAAGGATCATGTGAAATCTTGTTTGTTGAATGCTCAGGCTACGTGGTTCTAGTTTCTCTCCACATTATGAGGCTCCTAGAGCCTATTTTCTTCAACGGATTTCAACTAAGCTAGATGGACTTCCAATACATTGTATGGAATCTTCTAGTCATAAACATCTATTCTTAGGGATGGAAACTGAACATATATAGGTAAAACTTCTTCCATTCTATATACCAGGAAATATGGGGTCACCTGGGTGGAGCTCTGACTGATCATCTGATAGACCCAGAGGGAATTAATGATTTTATCAGTCCAACTCTATTTTTTCCTTCTACCATATTTTATAGTATGTTAGAGATAGTCTTTTCTATTGCCTTGATCTATCCATTTTCTTACACATAATAGCAGGAAGTTTGGTTGGATCATATGTTTTACTTGGTATAAAACTTCTTCAACTGAATATCCTAGAAGTTAGTTTTTTCCATGATAATAGTGTGAGGGACCCAAAACTGATGAATGTTGTGGGAGTTCATGAACATTATCATGGTTGGTGTTTCACTTCATTGAGGGGAACTGGTACTTCCCACTTTGAGAAGAAGTCTTTTTCATTCATAATGAACCTACATTGTTGAGGCATCATTTGTGGGTAGGGACCCACAACATTGAGTCCCCAAAACAAAAAAGGGTTAAAATTAATTTGTGGTGTGAAAAATATATAGGGTTTTTTTCATATAATTTTCATAGATATAACTTGTTGACACTTATTGGTGAACACAATGCAATCATGAACCATTGTGGGATAAAAGTAACCCAACATCCAAATTTTATGGGAGAGCTTCAATCCCACATGATTAGCTCCATAGGATCTAGTGTAGACATCTTTAATGGCCTAAGGTATCTCTCTCCATTGGATAAAGTGAAGTAGAATTACATTGAACCCATGTTTATAGAGATTCTACTCAAGGTTAGGGCCACTCTGGAGGGTGAACTATACTGCACATCGTTATATTCACTCACACTAGGCTTTGTCCGGTGGGATAGTTCCATGTTGGAGGTAATAAATGAAGGGATTCATCCAATAAAGAAGTTCTTTAACCACTGGAGAATTTGAGGGCCTTAGAATAGAAGTACCAGCAGCCAGCTGAATTACTTGTTAGTCATTTTCTTTAATAGTGGTGGGGGTGATGACCCTCTAATGTGACACATGAATAACCATGTAATCTTGATCATGGTCTATAAGGGATGAATCTAGGATTTACAGAGCATAATATTGGAAATTATACGACCAAGGAACATGAGTTACCCTCTGCAGGGAAGGGAAGTGGGCTATTAGATGACGTGCCCACTTCAGAAAGGGAATGACCTCCAATTTTCTAAAATTATAGTCACCGTTGATCTACTTTATGACTATATGAGAGTATACCTTAATAAGAAAATGGGGTACATCAATATCTAGGGACAACTTGAGACCAGTAATAAGGTAATGATACTCTTCCTCGTTATTGGTGTAACCCACCAACAAAAAAATGAGTATGGTAAAAAAATCATTCAGACGTCTGATCTTCATATGAGATATCATTCTAAAAAAACTTTTACTCAAACTCCCCAGAACTATTCCTTTTCCACTATTATAAAAATGTTAAAAAATGTGAACGAAGTGTGCCTCTATTTATAGGCGGCTCATAAAAGAAAAATTGGGAAACCTGAAAACTTTCCCCACTTTCTCAAATTTCAAAAATTCAAAAATCACTCTCAATTTAAACTTCAACTTCAACTTCTTAAAACCTTCTCAGATTTCAATGAGATTTACACACAATTAAATAAACTAAATTTTCTTGACTCCAATGTAACTTCCTTAGCTTTAGCTTCCTCATCTCATTATGATCCGTATTTCTTTCTCAGCTCATTATGATTCACCTTTCTTTCTCAGCTCATAGAGATATTCCTTTCTTTCTCATCTCATAATGATCTAACTATCTTTCTCTTATCATTATGATCTGATCATCTTCTACTCATTACGATCTAACTATGTTACTCTATAAATTTTGATTTGGTTATCCTCTTCAGAGTTAGTCTGATTAATCCTCATAATGATGGAATTCTCAGTACGATGGAATTATCATTATTATGGGATTTTCATTATAATGGAAACCCCACTCACCAACTTCGACATTATTTAAACATCATCAAATTTACACATTCATACTCCGGACAAACTTCTATGACAAATACTTATGGATATGATCTTCTGTGTCTGGGTTTCCTATACAAATATAATATTTATGATTCCTCCATTACTTTAAAATATTTTATCATGATAGTTTTCATTATTTTTGAGAAGTTCATAACCATCAAATAACCGTCTAATTTAGTTTAGAAATTATCAAAACTTTTTAACTCTTGACTTCACTTTATTCTTTCCGAACACTTCATCAACGTTGAAACTTATTCACTTAGAAACTTCTAAATTTCTATAAAATGATGAGCCTAATGGATATTGAATTTCATTCTGATGGATATGAGACTAATGTTGCATCAAATCAACTACTTAATCTATCTAATGACTCCTGAGAGCAGTGTTGTGTATTTAGAAATTCTGAGTCTGGTGCTTCTCCATCCAATACTTTGAGTCCATAGAATATCATTATCAAAAGAAAAACTTTTCTCCCCCTTTATGATTGGGTTTGAACTTTTAGAAACTTTCAACTTTCTTATAAAGCTCATTAGGATGGACTGGGTCTGGTTCTGAATAATGGAAACATTATTATACAAAAAGGTTAGTTTTCAAAAAAAACAAAAAACATTGTTAAAAAAAGTTATCACAAAGGATCTTCAATATATCCCTTTTTATTTTTTGAAACCCCTCGTTAACAAATTTTCAAACTCTTAGAAAATTTTCAAAACTCAAATTTTGTAAACTACTCATGTTTTTTGACTTTTACCAAAACACGGGATTTCTCAAAAGGGAGTTTCCTAACACCACACTACTATATAATGTAATATTTTTGAATGAATTACATCTCTTAGTGATAATAAAATTTTATATCAATGTCAAGATAATATTTCCTTTCTTCCTCACTTTTCTTTTTCTCTCACATTCCTTTTTTTATCCCCTATTTTATGATAAAACCAGCTTCATATTCATAAAATAAATATAAGTAAATACTTATTACAAAGTAAAAAGTTGTTACTTTCTCTCCCCATTTGAAATGATAATCTAAAGAATGGTGGGGGTTCTTCATTATGTGATTTAGAAATTTATTATAGGAGTATGAACATGAATTTGTAGCCTCAACTCAAAAAACCATTAATTCATCATTACATTTGTGAAGATAATAGATATTTGAAACTTCGTTGAGATATATTCTAGAAAAAAATCTCCACCAACAACAATCTATTTTATAAATTGTAAATTTATATAAATGTGGTATGATCTTTAATGTTTGATAGGATTTTTAGAAATACAAATTGCACTCTATTATCATAAATTATATTTAATGGTTTAGAAATACTCACTTTCATGTTTTACAGCTGAACTTTCATCCACAAAATTTGAGTACAATCATGTGTAGCTGCAATATATTCATATCTATTTGTGCCCAAAGTTACTAAACTTTGTTTCTTACTATACCAACTCAAAAAAATTCACCTAAGAAGAATGTTCCTTGGAGTTTGATTTTCTATCATTAAAATCTCCGGCCCAATCGACATCAGTATAACCATGAAGCTTCATCTTAGAATTTCTTTTGTATAACAACCCATGTCTAATTGTTCCTTTGAAATATCTCATGATTATCTTGGTTTCCAATATATGGGATTATTTTGGATTACTTTGATACCTGGACCAAAAATTCACAGCATAAAAAATATCAAGTCTTAATGTAGTAAGGTAATGTAGAATTCATATATGCTTCTGAAATTCTTTCTAATTCACACTTTTTCTAGACTCATATTTACTCACGTTTGTGTTCAAAAATATAGGAGTAGAAAATTATTAGGATTATTCCATCCCAAAAATTCTTTGACAATTTTCTAGAATACTATTCTTGAGATAAGAAAATTTACTTTTATTTTTGTTAAACTTGTAATCCAAGGATGAAAGTTAATTCTCCCAACATTTAAATTTCAAAATTCTTCTTCATTTCCTTAGAAAATTCATTACAAACTTTTTCTTCTTCCCCATAAAAAAGTATATCATCCACATAAACATTTATAATTAGTTTTCTGAAGTCAAAATTTTTCACATATAAGTTGTTAACAACTTTTCCAATAGAAAAATTCAACATTCTCAAACAATTGTCATCTTTTAAAACCCATGAACATGAGTCTTGTTTTAAGACATAAAAGGATTTCTTCAATCTATAAATTTTCTTTATCCTCATCATGTATAAACCCACAAGGTTATTCAATTTAAACTTCTTCCTCAATCTCAAAATTTACGAAAGATGACATTGTATCGATCTGAAAAACTTTTTAATTTTTATGTGTGAACACTCATAGAAAAATTCTAATAGATTCTAATCTTCCAACTAGGGTAGAATATTATTCAAAATCCACATCTTATACCTATGCATAGTCTTTACAAATATGACTAGATTTTTTTCTTGAAACTTCTCCGTGTTCATTTAAATTTTTTATGTAAACCCCCTGAGTATCAATAACAATTTTATTTTCTGGTCATAGAAATAGTTCTCATGTTTCGTTTTTCTTGATATAATATAATTCTGTATTCATATAATCCAACCATAATTTGTGTTTAATAGATTCTAAATGTGATTCCAGTCCAAATATTTAGATAATTGAAGCCTCAATTTCTAATCTCAACTTTTTTCTGGTTTGAACCGGAGCCTTCTAATTGAAAGAAATATTTTTAATGTCAATATGTTTTTGTAAGGTATAAATTTGTAATGTCTGTCTTCCATATGAACTTTCCTCATCACGTGATTCCCCTGAATCTTGTTAAGGATGTTTTGAATTACTTTCACTATTGTCATAAATCTTTAGTTTATCCTCCTCATCATTATCTACATCATTTGTTAAGGAATTTTTATTTTCAATTAATTTCACATCATATGATTCTACCAACCTTTGTAAACATTTTTACCAACATTTGTAACTCCTTCCATTTGGTGAATAACCCTAAAAATTCTTTCCTCAAATTTTTATTAAAACTTTCCTAGATCCGGATTTTTCATTATAAGTAAACATGTACTTACAAAAATCATAAAGTACTAATGAAGTTTTTTTTGTTATAACAAATTTAATAATAATTTATGTTAAATTACAGCCTTAACAAACATTTGTTCTAAACATGTACAATAGTAATAATAGCATTTCTCTAATAGAACTTTGAAAGTTTGTATTCTGCTAACATAATTCTTCCTATTTCCACCAAACTTATATTCGTTATTTATTATACTCCATTTTTTATGGATTATAGGGAGAACTATACTTATTTTTGATACCCTAATTTCTCTGATAAATTTTAAATGTATTTCTTTGGAATTATGTGCCATTATCTATTCTAAACTTCTTTATATAATTCCCCACTTCTTTCTGAAATTATTTTCTGAAAAAAATGAACATTTCTACATCCTCTGACTTTGTTTCATAAACATGATGGTTTTCATCTAATTGAAATAATCAATAAAATTGATGAAGTATAAATATCATTTTTTTATTGATTTCTCATTGGTCCCCATAAAGTTTAATGAATAAGCTCAAGAGGCCTGGTAGATTGAATCTGAACTCTCTTATGACTTTTTTCTGTCATATTCCCTTTATGGAATGTAACACAAAAATCTTCATATATTCTATTCAATTATAGAAAGTTATGATCAATTTACACTTTAGAAATTTTGTTCATGTTTTTTTCCAAGATGACCATGTCTTTGGGGCCATCACTAAAGTAACAGGTGTTATAAAACTCTATTATTTAGAATAGATTCCCACTTGTTCTTTCTCCTTTTGTATTAACATTCCACTCTTTCACACATTTGATAACACAATATTTTTTTTGAAGATAACTTATTTTCCATCATCATAAAGTTTACTTACACTAAGTAATTTATGTTTTATTCCATCAATAAATAAAACATCCTTATATTTCAACTTTTCTTCTTCAATATCAGCTATTCTAATTCCTCTGATTTTTATGGAACTATCATTACCAAAAGGAACTGCTCCTCCATCATGAATTTCAATAGGTTTCATGATTTTTATATCACCTGTCATATTTGACGAAAAAACACTATCAATTATCCATGGTTTGTTCCTTTTACTTACTTTTAAAGTTGTATCAAGAAAAAATATCTTTATTCAAATTTCTTCTTTCTAGCATCCTTTTATTTTCTACAATAAGAAACTTGTTTTGAAAGGAGTGTAATACATCTTTTGTCATGATGAACAGCCACATCACATCTTCCACAAAATTCTTCTATACATTCAAATTGATTTTTTGTTGTAAGGTTTCTAAAATCTTGAGATTTTTATTTTCTAACTTTTTGTAGATTAGGAAATTTACTCATCCATATTTCACAATTTCTTCCACTCTTCTCAAAAATTATTCTAGGAAGATATATTTTTTTTCAACAATTATTAGCCATGTTCCCATATATTCCACAATACCAATAATAACCATAAAATTTTTATTTTCTATTGAAGTAAGATATTTCACTGTAGAAACCTTGTTGAGGATGATAAATTATTTCTATTTTAACAAACTTTGATCATGGAGAATATTTCCTACAGAAAGAGTTTTCAGACATTATAGATGTGATAGGTTTCTCATATCCCTTCTCAACCCAAGCTTTCCCAATATTTTTGTTATCACCTAAAATGTTATAAAAATATAATGAAACATTGCTTTTGGTGGGTGAGGATTTCACGTAATTATTGATTTGAGATTTCTCAGCAACTTTAGAAGTCTCATCCTTTAATTATAAAGTTTTTTTGAAGTTCTCATTCATATTCCTCAAGTTATTTTTGGACTAAATAAGATTTATTTTTGAAATTTGTGAAATTCTTCTTCCTGATATGCTAGCTTCTTTCTGAGATCTATAACTGTCTTTCTATGTTTATAAATTCTAAGTTTGTAAGTTAT
Organism: Viscum album; assembly: GCA_963277665.1. Classification (NCBI taxonomy): domain Eukaryota; kingdom Viridiplantae; phylum Streptophyta; class Magnoliopsida; order Santalales; family Viscaceae; genus Viscum; species Viscum album. The sequence continues at coordinate 1,832,945,955 of OY728165.1, forward strand.
AAAATCCTGAATTTAATCCTTCTCCTTCTTGATGATGTCTTTTCTTCATGTATCCACTTATTCACAATCATTCTTTATTACTCTGAATTCTTTCTTAAGAGACTTATTTTTCTCAATAAATATAAGAATTTTTTTCTGATCTAATACCCTATGTAAGATTCTTCACCTCCTCCTTCTTCACTGTTTGAGGAGTCTTCAACTTTCTAAACTTTTTCAATGAAATTTTTAAATTCTTATGAAATTTTATCCTCTGAGGAATTGTTGTCTATTGAGTCTGATTCATCTTTCCTACTCAACATATTTCTTTTTTCTCTAGTGAAATTAATATTATATTTTTTGGATGAATTTTCTTCTTTTGAACTTTTGTTCCACTTCGTCTATCAAAGTTTTTCATCATAATCATCTCGATATTCTCAAAATTTATTCTTGGGAAAATTAATAGCAAAGTTTCTAATTCCACCACACTCAAAAAAAATTGAGAGGATTTTTTTCACCATACTTTCCTCTTCCTCTTCTATAGTTATTAGATTTAAGATTCATGGTTTTTCATTCAACTCATCGTCCTCTTTTACTTCAGAGTCACAAGGATCAATTTCTTCAAAATACTATATTTTCAACATTCTCATAGCTTCAAAAAAAAATTCATACTTCATATTCTTTTTGAACATTGGGTATTTTCTCATTTCATAATAAACAATAAAGTTATGAAATTAATCAAGAGTTAAATTATCCTAATCTTATAAAACTAAATTTTAGAATCGAACCTTTCTGAAAAGTTTCTCATAAGTTTCTTCACAATTGTAGAATCATCCATGACATCACTAAATCCATTGATATTGAAAGAAAATTAATTTTATCTACTGAAGTATTCATCAATAGTTTAATCATCTCTCATTACAATGTCTTAGTATTTACTACACTATATTTGTATATTTTATTCCATCACTTTAGTATTATCTTTAATAAAACTTTCTAGATTTTCCCACATACTCTTTTATGTTTTGAGACCTATCACCATCTGATAAAAAATTTATGATAAGGAAATAAGGATAAAATTTCTATATTTTATATTTACTTTGATATTTCTATTATCAACAATAGTCATCAGGGAATCTTTCTCAATAGGTGGGAACCCTATTATAGCAACATCAAAAACATACAGGACAATATATAGGAGATAATGAATCATCCTATTTTTTCATCCATAATTATTTTTTCCATAAAATGTAGGAATTCCTCTACAATTGATTGAATTTATATTATACATGATAAGGATTCAACAAGGGAACCTTTTGATCTGATAGTAATTGAAGTTCCAAAGGATTGAATAAAAACTAAGAAGGGGGGGGGGTGAATTGGTTTTTCACTCTTATAAATTACAAAACTTTTAGAAACTTAACCCTTGTAACCTGTTAAGATTTATTTACATATTAACTTTTAGTAAATACTCATGCATGATAAAGTTTTAAATCATGTAAATTAAATAAGATTTACAAGGTCTGGCCTTAGTGTGATAATCTACATCTATACCATTGGAACTCCTATGGGTCTATGGAAAATCACTATTAAGAAGAAGTGAATACAACTTGTGCCAACTCCAGTAGGACAACTTATATATCCCGATATGAAATATTATACTAATACCTATCATTTTAAAAATTTCATCCCAAAATAATTGGTGAAAAAAATAAATACTTTGTTCAATTTTCTCCACAAAAGTTCCTGGGTATGATGAACTTGAGTCCGATGAACCTAGTCTGATTGACTCAATATGGTCGAATCAATATGATCTTCCCTTTCTCAACCTAAACATATAAAACTCTACTAAAAAACATAGTCTGATCATCCTTAGTTTGATCTACTCAATAAGATATTCTCAACATGACGTTTTTCAGTCTCATTTTTCAAAACTCAAACTCTACTCAAACGCTCAATACAATCTTCTTCAGTCCAGTAAACAAAACATTCAGGTTTCTAATCTTCTTCTAAGATCTCATTCTAGAAAGAACTATTACTCAAATTCCTATGTGATCCGCATTTTCCACTGTTGTAAAAATGATCCAGAATGAGAATGAATTTTGTGGTACATATGAGCTGATCATCTTTATCTCATTACGATCTGACTATATTCCTCTGCTCATAAATACTATTTCAAACTTATTAATTCAAATTTATTTCTAATGGTCATATTTAGAAAAATTAATGTTTATGATATTATTTAATGTTTTCTGTAGGACTATGTGTAGAAAGTATGAGGTACATTCACATGGGGAGATCTTCGTGCCTGTTGGACCTTAAAGTATAAAAGGATTACAAGCTAGAAAGTGCATATGGGGGTGATATACAGAACAGGAGAATCTGAAAAATAGTGAAAACAAAAGAACTGAAATTTCATGTTAAAAATTCTAACAACTTGAAGCTAGGGTACACAAGGAGTTCAATACGACAAGTAAGAATGTGCTGAATTTCCCTGAACATCCCAACATCGAAGAGATAAATTTTTACACCTATAAGCTACAGTAAAGAGACTTCAGTACTCTGTTATGAAGCCATATTCTATAAGAGGACTTGAATATCATTTTATCTACTTTAATCTACTATAGAGTTACACTTTATAACACACAAATACTTCTTAACTCTATTCTAAATATATATCTCTATTGTGTTATTTTTTTTACTTTTTTGATGAGTGTGTGTATTTTTCTTCTACACACACACACTGTCTCATGTGCATAACTAGGGGATACTCAATATCCTCACACTCACTCTCTTTTTACTCTTGTATCCCACATAGAATGGTAGAAGAGATAAAGTGTGATATTTTTGTTGGTTTTTTTACGAATAAATATGGTAGAGGTCAAGTGTGACCTGGACAACCTTGTGTGCTATTATGAACCCCGATCCATGGTGTGGATCAAAAGTTTATTATTATAAACTACTTGGTGGCAGGTGATCACCAAGTGGAGAGGACTACGTCTCAGCTTGAGACTGAACCTCTTGTTTTTATCCATTGTGTATTTTTCTTTTAGTTTAATCTGATCTGTGTTTATTTCATTTCAAATAAAACTAAATTTATCTTTGATAGTTAGTTAGAAAGTTTTTATTTTATTTTTGAATAAACAGATTAGTTTCAAATGTTTGAATAATATTTAGATTAGTAAAACTGAGAACTAATCAATCTTATGGGAAATTAATAGAACATTCATGACTTTTATAAAATCACTACAAACTGACTTTGATTATATTTTAATTGGGGGATATTTTTAAAAGAACCAATTTTAATAAAAAAAAATTATAAATACTCAATTCACACCCCTCTTGAGTAATCTACTCTGAAAAAAATTTGGTATCAAAGGAATTAAAAATTATTTTTAATTTGTAAATCTTTTCAACAATGATTGTAGTTTTTTTCAATGATCTTAAAATTTCTGTTATTTATACATATTTATCTCTTTGAAATTATTTTACAATTTATATCATGTATAATAGATTATAAGGAGATGCTAACAATAGACCACATTTCATTAATGGAACCAACTATGCTTAGTGGAATTTTAAAATGATAATACATCTAGAAAAAAATGGGATTTCGAATCTGGACTGCTATTGAAAGTAAATATGGAATTCTTAAAACTACTAGAAAGACTTGGGATGAACCTACCAAGACTTCCTATAACAATAATTGTAATGAAATTACTTCTCTATACTATGCACTAAGAGTGGGAGAGTTTAATCATATTTATGCTTGTAAAACTGCACAAGAGATTTGGGACACTCTATCAGTTTCTCATGAGGGAACATCTAATGTTAAAGAAATGAGATTAAATACTTTTACTATTCAATATGATAACTTCATAATGAAGCTCGATGATTCTATTTTTGATATGTATCTCAGGTTCAATGAAATTGTGAATACCATGATTTCATTAGGAAGAGAAGTTACAGCCAAAGAGCATATTATGAATATTCTGTGATGCTTACCAGAAATATAGTGAGGTACCTCTGTATCTATTAGGGAATCGTGCGACATTGATAAGATTCTAGTGAAAGAATTGATTGGAAAATTAATTCTGTATGAAGAGGAATTGAAGGTAAATCAAGAAGTGGATGAACCCAAAAGAAAATTTTCATCTTTCAAGACAACTAAATCTAAAAGTAAAGACAAGTAGAAAGTTAAATATACTATTGAAATCTCTATTAGTGAAGAATCACCTCTAGAAAGTGATGAAGAAATGGCCTAGCTGGCCAAAAGATTCAAGAAATTTAATATGAAAAAGAAGTTTTTTAGAAATCCCAATTACAAAGGAAAGTATGATAACAAGGGAAACTAGAAGAATGATTAGAAGAGAAATGATAAATCTTAAGAGATAATTTTATATGAATATAAAAGGAAAGGACATGTCAGGACCGACTATCTAATGACTAAATACAAGAAGATGTATGAAAAATATTGATAGAAAGTATAAGATAGCATGAAGGCCACTTGAAGTTCCTCTGAGGACATCTCTAGTGAATCTTCTTCTTCTCATAATGAAAAGGAGTATATGGATAATATGTGTTTTATAAAAAACATAACTGAGGTAACCTTAGACTCTCCTTCACATAATTCTTATTATTCTAAAAAATAAAGTGAGTATGATAATATGAAAATGATGAATTATTTTAGTATTGCAACATGCTAGAAGAAACATGAAATGAGTTAAAAGATAATTATAAATCTTTAAAGACACAACATGCTCTTACTGTGACTATTAAATCTGAAATTAAAACTAAAAAAGAGAAAAATTCTCAACTGCTCATGGAAAAGAATGAGTTAAAAATGTATAATGAGAAATTGAAGAAGGACTTAGAAAAGTTTAACAATGGAAAAAATACCCTTACTCAAATTCTTGGTAAAAAAATAGATCCTAAGTATACATATAGGATATGATATCAACCAGCTCAATAGAATTTATCCAAACCACATTTTTTAACCAAGTTTGGAAAATCTGCTTCTTTCTCAAAAACCATAATTTTACATCAAGTTTCAGTTCCAAGAATTATTTTACTACATTCAATTATTCAAGACCATAAAGATTTTATTTTTGAAATACTTTATATTCTGCTTATAAGAAACCCATAAGAAAAGTGTGGGTTCATAAGTCTTTTATTACTAACTTATGTGGTCCTAGACAAATATGGGTACCAAAATCATTTCGTGGATGAATTGTTTTATAGGTAAACTGCCTAAAAATATTCTGTAGAAATATGTGGTACTTGGATAGTGGGTGTTCAAGGAATATTACAGGGGACTATTCAATATTTAAAAGTCTTATAAAGATTGATGGAGGACATGTCACATTTGGTGAAAATGGTAAATGAAAAATCATCGACCTAGTCTAGATTGGTAACCCTATCTCTATTTTAATTTCCTAAATACATTATGTTGATGGAATAAAGTATAACCTTCTTAGAATCTCTCAATTGTGTGATGATGGATTTAATGTTAAATTCAAAAATGATTCATGCCATATATTTGATGCCAAGAATAACGTAGTATTTACTCCTCTTTGAAATGATAATGTATATGCTATAAATTTAGACACATTGGCCTCACAGAATTTTTCTGGTCTAAATTCCTTTCACAAAGAGTCTTGGCTCTGGCACATAAGACTAGGAAATTTCAAAATACACTCTCTTAAGAAGTTAACTAGAAAAGTTTTAGTTAAATACCTAGAAAAATTAGAGTTTCTAGACAATAAGGCATGAAATCCTTGTCAAAAATGAAAGCAACATAAAATATCCTTGAAACCAAAGAAATAAGTAACTACTTCTCAACCTCTCGAGTTGGTTCTCATAGATTTTTTTGGACCATCTAGAGTTTCAAGTCTCAATGGGAAGCATTATGTTTATGTTCTTATAGATGATTTCTCTAGGTATACTTGGACCTTTTTCTTAGCATACAAAAGTGGAGCTTGTTCTCACTTCACCAAGTATGCTAGGACTGTAGAAAATATTAGTGGACTTAAGATTAAATCCGTAAAAAATGATCATGGCCGCGAGTTTGAGAATCAAGATTTTGAAACTTTTTTCTCACAAAATGGCTAAAATCATATCTTATCATCCCCTAGTACACCTCAACAAAATGATGTGGTATAAAGAAGAAATAGAACCCTACAAGAAATTTCAAAAACTATGCTTAATGAATATGAAATACCGCTTTATTTCTGGGTTGAAGCTGTTAATACATCTTGTTACATAATAAATAGATTCTTAATTAGACCCATCCTTAAGAAAACCCCTTATGAGTTTTGGAACAATTGAAAACAAAAATTAAGTTATTTAAACGTGTTTAGATGTAAATTTTATATTCTAAACACTAAAGAAATTTTAGATAAATTTTCCACCAAAAGTGATGAAGAAATATTCCTTAGATATTCTACATAAAGAAATGCCTATAGAGTCTTTAATAAAAAACCCAAATGTGTGAAAGAATTTTTACATGTAAATTTTGATGAAACAGATCCTCATAATCTTAAAACCTCACTAGAAAATATTAAAGTGAATGTGTCCAATATAAACATTAATGATAAAACCTCAAATCATCATATGAAGGAATCTATGAAAACTCCCAGTTCTAGAAATTCTCAAGATCCTAGACATATTGAACCAGATCAAAATGGCGAACCTAAAATAACTAGTCCTACCTTTATTAGACCAAATAGGACCCTTAAAAATCATCCCTTATATGCTATTGTTGGAGATTTAGATAGAGGAACACAAACTAGAGCTTCCTTGAGAAACTAGGTTAAACTTCAAGCATTCTTGTCACAAATTTAACCTAAAAATATCAATGATGCAATAAATGATGAATTTTGGTTAATATCCATACAAGAAGAACTTAACTAGTGTGAAAAAAAAATAATGTTTGGAAACTTTTAGATAGACCAAAGAATATATTTAGTATAGAAACCAACTGGGTTTTTAGAAATAAAGTGGATGAAGATGGAAATATAGTTAGAAACAATACTAGGATGGTTGATCAAGGATATAATCAAGAAGAAGGAATTGATTATGAAGAGACCTTTGCACCGGTACCTTGTCTTGAAGCTATTATAATATTACTTGCATATTCAGCACACATGGATTTTAAGATTTATAAAATGGATGTTAAAAGTGAATTTGTAAATGGTTATATAGTTTAAGATGTTTTTGTTTAACACCCAGGATTTACAAATCCTCATTTTCCAAATCAATTTTTCTGGTAATCTAAGGATTTATATGTTTTGAAACAAGCTCCAAGAGCTTTGTATGAAAGATTAAGTAAATTCTTTATTTCTAAAGGTTTTACAAAAGGAGTTTCCGATCCTACTTTATTTATAAAAAAAATTCAAAAGAAGTTTTAATATCTCAAATATATATAGATGATATTGTCTTTGGATCTTCTAAAAATTCTTTGTGTAATGATTTTTCAAATATGATGCAAAGTGAATTTGAAATGAGTTTGATGGGTGAACTTAAATATTTTCTTAGATTTCAAATATTTCAAAATAAAGATGGTTTTATTATTAATAAATGTAAGTAGACTAAAGATATTTTGAAAATATATGGGTTTGATAGCATTAAATGTATTGAAACCCCTATTAGTTCTACATGTAAGTTGCATCTCGATAAAAATGGAAAATCAGTTGATCAAACAATATATAGAGGAATGATTTGGAGTTTTTTGTACATAACTGCTAGTAGAATAGATATTATGTTTAGTGTGTGTATGTGTGCAATATTTCAAGAAAACCCAAAATAGTCACATTTAAATACTGTTAAAAGTGTTTTCAAATACCTCAAATATACAACTAATTTAGGACTGTTCTATCCTGGAGGACAACCTTTTGATTTAGATAGTTATTCAAATGCTGACTTTGGTGGGTGTAACTTAGATAGAGAGAGTACCTCTAGAATATTTCACTTTTTGGGAAAGTATCTAATATCATGGTGTAGTAAGAAGAAAAATTTAGTTACATTATCAACTGCTAAAGCAGAGTACATTGTTTTTGGTAGTTGTTGTGCACAAATTTTGTGGATGAAACACACTTTATTAAACTAGCAATTTCAATTTAGACATATCCCCATAAACTATGAAAATAAAAGTTCTATTAACATTTCTAAAAATCAGATCTCTCATTCTATAACCAAACACATTTATGTTAGACATCAATTTTTGAGGGATCATTATCAAAAAGACAATACAACTCTTGAGTTTATTGGGACTGAGCATCAAATTACTGACATTTTTACTAAACCCTTAAATTCTGAGAGAGTGAAATACAATATAAATGAACTAGTAATGGTAAATCTCTAAAGTACTATCAACCCTATGTTATCTATGAAATTGATATGTGAAACCTTTCTATGAAACCGATCTCTTGAAATCGGTCAGTGAAACCGATCTCCTAAAACCGATATGTGAAACCGATCTATTGAAACTGATCTGTAAAACCGATCTATGAAACCGATCTCTTGAAACCGATCTGTGAAACCGATCTCTTGAAAAGGATCTCTGAAACCAATATCTTGAAACTAATTGTGTGAAATTTATGCCTTCAAGGAACCCTTTTTTAATTCTATCTATTTTAAATAAAACAATGCAGTTTTGTGTTCTTTTTACCACTTTTTTATGAGTTATGATTTTACGACCCCTAAATGATAAAATTAATTCAATCCACTTTGACCTTTCACATTCCCTCTTCCGTAAAACCTTCAGCTCTTTGACCCTCTATCCCTTGACCCATGACCTTTCGACACCTCTCGAATTTGAGCCCTCGTAATGGAAAGGAAAAAGCATGTGAAGGAAGATCTGAGTAAATCTCCATCAGTTAAGAGTCATAAGGGTGAGTCCAGTGGTAATGCAAAGCTAGGATTTAGAAGCCAAGTTGTTATAGCCGGGAAAAATTATTTGCAGAATGGCTTTTGTCAAGATGGTTTCTTTGGCTAAGGGTGCTAGAATCTCAAGGATGGATAAGCTAGTTCTCAAACATTGAAAGACCATTTTATCTCCAACTTTTTCATGAGTTTTATCTCCACTTAAAGATATCATTGGATGGAGCTGCGGAAGCAATGATGAATTCATTGGTTAAGGGAAAAGATGTTCCTTTTTCATCAAAGGAATTGGATGAATGCTTAGAAATGACTCATGAAGGTATCTATGCTGATTATCAGGGTAATATTCCATCTTCTTCTAATTTATTTTCATATGGGTATGCTCTAATAGAGCTGACTAGAAGTGAATAATCAAGGAGATATACTTCAAATGAATTTGATGGAGGGGAAATATTACTTTTTAAGTTTATTCAGCATCAAATCTACCCAAGGAAGGGAGATTTCTCTGCTGTTAAGTATCAAGATGTATTCCTGATTTACCTATTAAAAATTGGGATAAAAGTGAATCTTTGTAGGTATCTAATGGTATAAATTTCTAATATTATAAAACCTTAAAATAAAGCAACATGCTTTTACTATCCTAGGATGATCTCATAAATGATAAAGAAGTTGGTCTGTGTGGAAGATAGATATGAAGTGATTAGTGCCTGCAATGGATTCTCCCTTCAGAAAGAGATTTGAAAGAGAATGTAGATTTTTTTGAACATGTGAAAGAAATGTTGGGTAGGAGATGAGGAAAGACTATATGAGGAGTTTAATATGATTGACAATCCTACCAGACCAAACGATCAAGTTGATCTAGGCCTAAAACCAGGAGGGAAAACTGTCTATTTAGATGAGGAATTTGAGACTGAGTTTCCAAGGGACGAAGGATATCCTATTGATCATAGGTGTGATTTTGAAATTTCTGAAATCCCAAAAGATATGTCTTCTGGACCTGCTAGTCCACCTTTGGATCTACCCTCAATGTAACCTTTGTTAGGAGATAAGGATGGTGAGAGACATATGTCACTAGTATGAAAGTATATGTAAGTAAGACAAATGAGGAATCTGATGATGATAATGATGATGATGATGATGAGGGAGATGATGAGAATGATATTTATTTGTTAAAAGTGGGACAACATGTGGCTGATAGATCTAGTGAGGAATCTGTACATGGAGCTACTAATTGTGTTGATCCAATTGAACAAGAGGTTGTTTAGCATAGATATGCTAGTAATGAGGACAGATGTCACCATCCTGTTGTTGAAAATTAAGAAATCATTCAAGAATTGTATGAACTTATGGATGGTGGCCATGAAGATAAGGCTGAGGATCGGGTTCCTCGGATTGAATAAGTTCCTTGAGAATTTTAAGTGGTTGGAGCAGATGCAGAACCTTGCGTTTAGTTGGTACCTGTGCCCAGAAATGTCATTTTGGCTAGAGGTTAGGATGAAGAAGAAGATAAATAAGATATTGTACTTGATCCTTAGGGAAGAAGAGTCGGGATTGAAACTGTTGATCCAAGAGACTGGACCTGAACTTGTGAGTGGAATTGAGATCCATGATATATTCTATTTGGTTGGAAATATTACTCTAATGAGGATATAGCAGCACCTCCTCCTTCTCCTCATGTTCAAGCTAAACCAAAACTGGTTGCACCTACTTCACCGGTTTCATCTCCTGCAACTGATCTAGTAGCCCAACAAGTGCCTAGTGACTCTATCACAAAGGATGATTTATAAAAATTCAAAAGTAATATATGTGGGTCATTGAGAGCCTCATTTGGATCCAGAAGTGAATCCTCTACTTCAAAGTGTATTTCAGATGTTGATGCTACAAAAATTTCAAGGATGGTGATCCAGGAGATTTAGCCTAATCTCATTACCACAGCTGAAACCATCATGAGAAATATAACTTTGGTGAGAGAATAAGTGATGAGGATGAGAAACGGGTTGAACACTCTAACCAATGATTTCAAGACTTCTTTTAGTGGAGTGATGGAAGTTTTTTTGTACTTAGTGACACATCTAATAAGTGTATATTTGAAGAAATTAAAATAGGATCTTGGGAAAATTATCACTGTTCCTTCTAGTTCTAGAGTTGGGAAAGGTTTTGTTGCTGATTTGGAATCCCTCAAGGCTGTAATAAGAGAATAACTCAATAATCTTCAGAATGATTTAGACAAAAAAAACTATTGCAATGTTACATATAAATACAGAATTTGGTTACAATATGGTAAGGTAGTGCACAGATGAAGCCTATGCTTCTTAGTAAGATATTAGAGAGAAATTGGACACGTACTTTAATAAGATATATACCACTAATGATCTCATGAATAAAATCATGTTTTTAGCTGAAAATATCAGAATTTCTCCAGTTACATAAGCTTTCAAGAAACAAGTGGCACAATTGAAGGAGTTTACACCTCTGCTGCATAAATTCATGGAGAATAAAGATGATTTTGATTAGTCCATGCAATATAGTGGTGAAATCATTTATGATTTAATCAAGCACCTAGAGAAAAATCTGTTTGTTCAAGCTAAAGAAATTGTGGTTCCTCCGGTTGCTTCCATTGGAATTACCTCTCGGCCTCCGGCTCCAATGAATGTATGTCAGTCTCTTTATCAGATTCGACCAGTAATTATTAAGAAACCTTAGAGCCATGTGTTTTTATAAATAATATATAGCCTTGCAAAAAAATGTCCCTAAAGGTGTTTTCATGCCTGGTGTTGTCTTCAAACCACCTCTTCCCCCTGCTAAACCAAAACATTTTGATCTTACTCCTGATCCTTCAGATAAAGGAAAAGAACCTCAGAAGACAAACCCTTAGTGGTAGATTGTGTATTTCATAGGGATTTGTATCTTTATTTTTCTGGTTGTACTCTTTTGAACCTTAATGGAAACCTTTTTTTTGTCTTCTCTATGTTTCTCTTTTTTTAATTTTTATGAAATTTATCTTTATTCTTTCTCATTCTCTTAACTTTTTTTTGTTAATACCAAAAGGGGGAGAAAGGTATAGGAATACATTGATCATATCAGGGGGATTAACTCTATCATAGACCATATAGAATGCACTCAACATAATATATATATATTTTTCTTTTGATCCAATAATTGAGGAGGAGCTTTGTTTTTAAACACACAAACAAGGGAAAGTTTAAGTTATATTAAACAATAACATTCATTGAGGTATGCTAAGTTAGGTAATCACTATTCCTTAACATCACATGTATGCCATAATTTGTGATTATCAAAATGGGGGAGATTGTTGGACCCTCTATGATATATTGTTTTTCATAATCACCAATAATTTTAATATAAAGATTCTATTATTTAATTCCATTTAATATCTCTAAGTAAATAAATTATGTCATACTTTACAATACATTTAAAAAAATAAATAAACTATATTTATGCTTCAATATATTTAAAAGTGTATATTTAAATGTATTTTTGGATGTACCTTAATCTACTGGTGCTCTGTGTATGACAGACACTTCATAATTTTCTCGGATTACCTGGCACCGTTAGTTTCGACGACACACCGATGATGGACACACAGATGGATGACACACCGATGATCGACACATTGATGGATGACATACCGATATATAACATTCTGATGATCGACACACTGATAGAAGACACACCAATGATCGACACACCAATAGACAACACGCTGATGATCGACTCACAGATAGATGAGTCACCGATAAACGACTCACCGACGGGCAACATACCAATGCTTACAGACTGATGTTGATAAACCGATGCTTACAGACATATGGTGACAAACCAATTCTTAAAGACCGATGCTTACAGACCGATGCTGACAGACCGATGATGATAGACCGATTCATATGATTCACTGATACTTATGACTCACTAATACTCATAAATACTATTTCAAACTTATTAATTCGAATTTATTTCTAACAGTCATATTTAGAAAAATTAATGTTTTTGACATTATTTAATGTTATCTGTAGGACTATCCATAGACAGTACGAGGTACATGTATGTGGGGAGATCTTCATGCCTACTGGACCTTGAAGTATAAAAGATTAAAATCTAAACAATGCATATGGGGGGTGATATAAAGAATAATAGAATATATAAAATAGTGAAAACAAAAGACCTAAAAAGCCATGTTCAAGATTCAACAAACTCTAAGATAGAGTACACAAGAATCTCAATATTACAAGATAGAACGTGCTGAATTTATCTAAACATATTAACATCAAAGATCTAAGCTTTTTACACCTTGAAGTTATAGTATAGAGACTATGATACTCTGTTCTGAATCCATCTTCTAGAAGAGGACTCGAATATCATTTTCTCTTCTTTAATCTAGTCCAAAGCTTCACTACATAACACACAAAGACTTATTAACTCTATTCTACATATGTATCTCTATTGTGTTCTTTTTTTTACTTTTTTGACAAGTGTGTGTATTTTTCTGTTACAAACACACACTGTCTCATGTGCATAACTGGAGGATACTCAATGTCCTCACACTCACTCTCATTTTACTCTTGTATCCCATGTAGAATAGTGGAAGAGATCAAGTGTGATCTATTTTTTGTTTTTCCCATGAATAATTGTGGTAGAGGTCAAGTGTGACCTGGATATCCTTTTGTGCTGTTGTGAACCCCAATCCAGGGTGTGGATCAAAAGTTTATTAATATAAACTTCTTGGTGGTAGGTGATCACCCATTGGAGAGGACTAAGTATCATCTTGAGACTGAACCTCTTGTATTTATCCACTATGTGTTTATCTTTTAGTTTAATTTGATCTGTGTTTATTTAATTTCAAATAAAACTAAATTGAACTTTGATAGTTAGTTAACAAGTTTTTATATTTGTTTTGAATCAGTAGATTAGTTTCAAAATATTGACTAATCTTTACATTAATAAAATTGAGAACTAATAAATCTTCTGATAAATTAATTGAACATTCAGGACTTTTATAAATTCACTACAAACTGTATTTGATTATATTTTAATTGGGGGATATTTTTCAAAGAATCAATTTTAATATAAATATTTATAGATACTCAATTCACCCCCTCTTATTTAATCTACTCTGACAAAAATTTACACATTAAAACTCCTTGAAAACATCCCATGTTCGATACTTCTGGATCAGCTCTTTTGTGTTCGGGTTACTAGAATAGATACAATATTTATAATTTCTCCATTTCTTCAAAATATTTTATTGTGATAGTTTTTGTTATTTGTGAGAAATTCATGACCAGAAAAGCATAGTCTGAGTTATTTTATAAATTATGAAAAACTTATATCTCTTGACATCACTTTCTTCTTTCATAAATCTTCAAAAACATTACCACTTCTTCACGTAGAATCTTTTGAATTTCCAACCAACACTAGGTCTGATGGAAATTGATATTCATTTTGATTTATCTGAGACTGATGTTGTGTCTAATCATCAACTTCATATTTCTGATGTCTTTTTAGACTAGTTCTTGTACATTCAAACACTTTGAGTCATGTTCTTCTCATCCCAATCATCTAATTCTGGAAAACACCTTTCTTAAAATAAAAAACTTTTATCCCCTTTTATGATTGGTTTTGAACTTTCAGAAACATTTAACTTTCATAAAAAACTCATTACGATGGAATAAGCCCAATCTTTAATAAAAAATCAATATTATACAAAAAAATTATTTGTAAAAAAATTTAATACATTGTTAAAACAAATTACCAAAATGTTTCTTTAGATCCTTCTACAAGTTGGACTTCGAGAGGGACCATCTTAATTAATCTTCCATCGTGATAGATCCTAATCTATTGAGAGAATGACCTCATTTGGGAAATCAATATCCTAGGGATTCTCCTCAGGGTTCAAATGTGATTCTTAGAAATATTCTAATCCTTGGCCCGTGATAGATTTATGAGGGAAATAACTGATGTCAAACTGCTAAAGGATTACCACGCAATGTGTCAATTTACCAATCATCATGGAGAGATTGAGGATATATTTCATTAGGTCAATACGGGACACCATTTGTATCTCATGATGTTACTAATAATGCCAAAAAAATTTGAACTACAAAGACCAACATGAGGCAACTCTTTTTGATGGGGGAGTATCTATTCTATTTTTCAAGGAGAATGTGGCTAAGATAATATAAGTTATTTTCCCACCCTTTATTGTTCTTATGGGATAATAGGGTGCTAAGGGGACATTATAAGGAATTCACATATAGAACCAAGGGATTTCCTAAGATGGAAAACATCATAATTAGATTCTTTAGTAGATACTACTTAATTTCCCTAAAACAGTTTTGGAAATCATCATCCCACTAGTTTGTTGTGCCTTTCATTGTGTTCCTTGACAAGGGGTTACACTTGCTAGCCAGATTTTATGTAAATTGTTTAATATATGAAAAGTGTAATTTAAGGCCCCACAACTCCTAGAGGTTACATAGAGGAGGAATTCGGTATATACTCTTGATTTTATCAGGGTTGATCATGTTGCCTCGGTATTTGACAACAAGTTTGAGAAAAATTATATAGGTGACCCTCAATGAACAATTCAAATGGTTCATCTTCAAGTGATATGAGTAGATGAATCTGAACACCTTATCAAATTATTTAAGATGGTGTTGGTGTAAATGGGACTTAACCTCCAGATCATCCATGTATCATTCCACCAATATCCTATGAAAATACTTGAAGATATGATGCATATCCCTCTAGTATGGGGATCTATCATTTTTATATCCAAAAATAATCACTTGAAAAAATAACATCCCATAGGGTTCCCTAAAGGTAGTGGAATCCTCATCCTCTGGGCCATATGGATATGATTTTCACAGAGTTACCATCCAATAAGAAATGGTCTTGGAAAACAGATGTTCCATCAATTAGTGTTTATGTCACCAGAAGGGGGAAATAATCTTACGGTCAATGGAAGTTGATTTCTAAAAAGTCAATGGAGACTATGATATTCTCATTATTCTTTAAAACCAGGAAAATTCTCTCCAACCACTTGGGATATTATACGTTCTTGATGAATTTTTATTTAATAAGTTCTTAACCTCAGCCTCAACTATAGAACAATCACTATTGAAAAAGTATCCTTTAATAGTGCTTTAATATGCCTTTATAAGTACTAAATAATCACTAGTAATCAGGTAAAGGATAAAAGCCTAAAGCTTTTATCAACACTTATAGCATTGTTAAAGGTTCCTTTTAACAATTATTTTTTTAGCGCTATTAAAGGGGTATTTAATAGAACTTTTTAGCACTGATAAAGGAAATATAGTTAAAGGTGGTAAAACTTTGTTTTTTTTTGATGTCCATGAGCCCGACCACTTTTTCAATGCTTCCATGACACCTTTAACAGTTCTCCTCCCACCTTTATCATCACTTTTCACCCCACCACCAGTTTTACCAGTGCTTTTCGAATTTCCAGCCTCATGCGCACCTGCCTAGATTCGAATCTTATACCTCTCCATCGAAAATGGAATGCCTTTACCACTACACCATGTTGTTTTTTGTCTATTTAATGATATTATTATTTATATATATATACAGATATTTTTTTTATTCATATATTTATATAATTATTTTTAAATACATTTATACAATATAAGTGTGCATGATATATATATAATTGTATTTATTTAAATTTATTATATTTTATATTTATTTAAATATACTAGATTATAATATAAATATTTATTTATTTATTAATAAAAACATCTATGAATATATAAACATTATAAATATTTTTTTATAATGTAGAAAATGGTTATTTATTTTTTTAAATATATTTTAAGAACATGTATTGATTTACATATATTATAATATAAGTTTTTACATAAATATGTTGATATATGTATTTATATGAGTGATTTATTATAAGTAAATATAAGAAAACATGAATATATTTAGTTATAAATAAAATTATGTTATGAAAAATTATAAAATTTTAAAACCATGATATCAATATGAATGTAATACCTAGGAATAAATTTAGTATCTACCAAAATAAGGCAACAATACCCCCTTAAACATTGCTGAAAATCCATCAAATGTTAAAAAATTGGTGTACCCCGAATAAAAAATCATATTTAGAATCCTTTTGAGGCTTTTATGGACAAAACAATATTATATATGCTTACCTATGTTACTTAGGGAATATTTCTCATCACAGGCTTTGATTTGATATGTGGTAGAGCTTAAACGGACACCCATATCAAAAGTTATGGTCGTTTAAAGTTTGAGTTTCGATTTCAGCTTATTTTAGATCTTTTATTAATTTTTTGATTTTCTTATCTTCAAATTGATATTAAATTACTATTAATCAGTAATAATAATCAAATTATTAATTAAAATATTTTTTAAATTATTTTATAATCTATTTTCACTAAATATCTTATATATTAAGTGTAAATTCCTATTTACCTTATCTAAAACATATTTTAAAAAAAATATTGTATTTATATCAATAGAAATATATTTATATATTAATATATTATTTTTAATGAAATGTAATTTTCTGAGGTATACCATTATCTATGCTGCTAAAAAAGTACTAATAAAGTGTGAGCCTCTATCAACACTTGCAAAAATGCTGATAAAGGCCCCCCTTCAACATCGCATTTTTAGCATTGTTAAAGACCCCATTTAAAAGCATTTTTCTAGTAATAGCAAAGTGGGTCTTCGATAGTGCTTTTATCTAGTGATATTAAAGCCCTAACGCTGGATAAAACTAGTTTTATTGTAGTACATAGGAAAGGTGCATCTTTCTGGGAGGTTGTTTGATCACACAGTGACCCACTAGGAGGCCAAGGCGCTGAATGAAAACCTAAGGATTGGGTCTTGTAATTTCACTATATCTCTAGTTGAACATGTTGTGATGTTATTTAAGTAATGACAGACAATTATATTGTTCTTTCGATAATATAGCTACGTTGATCAGTGCCAACCTCAGATCCTACATTGTGTTAAGGTTTACCTATGTCAAATTATCGACTATGGTGTAGAAACCCTATTAAAAGGTAAGAGGGGCTTCAACCATATCCTCTTCGTAATATAATATAGGGGGGGTTAGATGGTTAAGGATACTCTTCTATATTGGTAGACCTAGGGGTAGAAAAACTGTCTGCTCCGGAAGATATGGGTTCTCCGTGAAGGGATTCATGTTCTTTGGAAACTATGGGGACAAATTATATTGAGCCTATCCAATATGGTTTCTAACTGTGAGGCCTAGTTTTGATATCAAATCACTGATGATGTGTTGACTCTCACTAGGTTAACCCTACATTTTGAAACATGTTGTTTTGTTGTGGATCGGTAGCCATAAGGCAGATCCCGCAGAATTCCACAAGAGTAAGGTCTTCCGGTGATGACTAATCTTGTCCGATGTAGTATTATGAGGTAATATGTGAGCACTCTTTCTTCTTTGAGATGATGAAATAGCTCCTTAGGTCTAGGTTCATGGGTTCTAAAATGTGTATTGTGGGGATGAAGCTATCTTTCAAGTCTGTCAAAGGATCTATGGTAGTGGTTGTCAGGTCATTGGGGTCATTGACATACTCAACCATGTTGGTATAAAGTTGTTTTCTCTCCCTATTATAGCACCCATCATTCATATAGAGGGCCTCCTAGGACTTAAAGAGGGATGAATCACCTTGGAGTACCCCTACTAAACTATCAAGAGAGTATTTGAGGCACTGTCGATAGGAAGAGAGGACCACTACATGAAAATGAATCCAAGGCCTTTTGCATAGGGGGTTGTAGGAAATATCCTACAAGACTACCATAAATCCAGTGTTTTATACCAATCCATTGAATTTAGTCTTCATCTAAAAATTATCACATGTATTATTTTCTCTCTTATCATATGCATGAGTTTTCATATTGGAGGGGGTTTGATCTGACTCAATAAGCCCTAACTTATGGAGCATTCGTCTTGGGATGATATTGATCCCAGAACTTGTATCCACTATGAAACAATGGATTTCCACAATATTAAACTAACTCGTGATATACATCAGTCATATGTTTCCCTGAATAGAGTAACCCTTGTCTTTTATAGAAAATAAAATAATGGCTTGTCACTCCTATAGCTTGGCCTTCTCTTTGTGATAGTCCTCAGCGACAACTACCTCGGTCCCAAACTTGAGGGGAATCTTTAGGGATTTAATTAGTGAATCATGAATCTCTTTTTATAGGCGGATCACATCGAGCATCAATAAACTTATGGGTATGGTAGAAAGGTGTTTTACCATGTCATGTTTTCATGTGAGTGGAATATTTATTCTTGTAGAGGGTCATTCTTTAGTAGGGAGTGTAACAGGCACTGTTGGTAGAGGTGTTAGGATCGAGCTAGTGTTGGTTGTTCTCTACTATTAGTTAGTTGTTCAACTCAACAAAACTATGGGATGGGAACCATATGGATAAGTTTGGGCCACAAATAAAACTATCTAATCACGATGCGATTGTGGATGAGATGTGTAGTCAATTTGTATAGTCATCTATAGAGGCTCTCTCGATGGAGCATCCTGGGAGGGTTTTACTTGATGATACCTTTGCACAGCTTTTTGTATGTTTCAACAACATGAATAGTATTGTCTGAAATGCTAGTCTATATATTATATCTTTCATTACATCCCCTACCATTTCTTCAACGACGTCATATAGGGGTTACTGAGGGATATTCATGGAATTCCCCGCCACTAGATATCATGTAGCAATCTATTAGCTCAACAGTTCTCACAATGGTGTAGGTTTTCTCATTTACAATATAATATTCCAATGCCCGAAAAAATCTGGGCATAGATCCTAATTCAGGAGGCATGAAATCACCAAGGGTGTAAGGTTAGTTTTGGAACTGTTGGGGGACTTTGGATTCCTTTGTGTTGTCGATGCATGTTATTATGACACCTAAAAGGATTTGATGCACATGTCGATGAGAAATTGTTTTTTGGGCTTAGAATTCATTGTACTTCTACATTCTATGGCTGGGGTCCAACTTTCACTCACCAAAGTCTTCACTATCACTATTGGGGTCAACTATGATATTATGATACTAATACCAAAACGTTTCTTAATTTGACTAGGACCCATTAAATGTGATACTTGAGAAAATCTTTGAAGACAATTAATTATTTTATGGTATGTTTGAGTATACTATGGTACGTGTAGTGATTGGAACACTCAGTGAGTTCAGCCTCTTGGGGTATCATGTATTCTTTCAATGTTAGGATACCCATTTCCAGGGAAAAGATAAAATACCCTAGAACTTTTTAATCCTTGAAGGATTATTTCTTTTAATTCATTTCCCTGAAAGGAAACCTAGGTGTCTATCCCAAACAGGGGGCCAAAGTAATGTTACCCCGTTGAGGTGATGGATGATGAGGTTATGCCGGATAAGGCTTGTTTTATATGTCTTCAATGAAAAACGTTATCAAAATGTTTTCAATCTTATTTTATATGTTTTCAAGGAAAAAGGTTTTCAAAATGTTTTCAAAATTTATTTATATGTTTTCACGTTTATTTTTAATAAAAATTATTTTCAAAAGGTTTTATGTTTTTAAAATCATTTTTCAAAGAAGAAATGATATTTTCCTCAAGAAATGTTTTTAAAAGATATCTCAAAATTATTTTCCATTTAAGATGACATACATTGTTATAGTTTATGATTTACTGGGGATATGATCCAATAATAACATTCATATTCTTTCTTTAATGGATTATTTCATGATGAAATAATGTTTATGACACCATTTTCTATTCCATGGGTTTTATGCTTTTGAAACCCACTTCTTTTCATGGGGTATGATTTGATGAAATGATTTTGAGACCTATCTCTTTTCTATAGGTAGTGATATGATAAAATTTTTATGTTACCCATTTCATTTAATGGGTTATGATATGATGATTTTATATAATATTGTGGAACATGTATGTATGATTTTATTATATGACAAGTGGGATCTATATCTCCATCCAATGAATTGGGTAACGATGGATGACTAATGAGTATAAATGTTATGTGTGAACTTTATTACATGTTCAGAATGTTATTCATGAACCTAATTACATGTTCACAATGTTATTCATGGACTTAGGTACATGTACATATGTTTATATGTGAACCTGATTACATGTTCACAATATTATGATTGAACCATATTATGTTTTCACAATGTTATGCATGAACCTAATTACATGTTCACAATGTTATTCATGGACCTGATTTCATATCCATAAGTTTATGTGTGAACCAGATTACATTTTTTCAATGTTATGTGAGAACCTGATTACATGTCACAACATTATGCGTGGACCTAGTTTTATGTCCATAAGTTTATGTGAGGTCCTAATTTCATGTCCATAACTTTGTGAGTTAACCTATTTCTACTTATAAATGTTCAAAAGGTTATAAGGTAATGTGTATGCCACAATTCTTTGTTTTAGTCCTATGTTATGCTTTCATATCTTATGTTCTCAATTACATTAGCATTCATATCTTACGAACTATCAATCTTTATGACATGACTCTTTATTATGATATTTGATATAAAGGGTATGATCTTCTAATAATAAGATCATGTTCTCATACCATTATTCTCATGATTATGCTTATATATCTCCTTGGTTACCTATATGGAGGATCTAAGATCACCCCTTTATTATGTTTTCTTTTCCCTAGGTTATGAAAAAAGGTTTTTAAGTAGGGGTACTATTATTGGAAGATCTTTATATAGATGTTGTAGATCTTTCACCAAAGTAGAATAATGTGTTCCAAGTTTCCAAATACACTAAACTACTATAGTCATCGAGCATGTACTTTTTTAATGTGATGAATTTTCTTCTAAAATGATATAATATCCATGTATGTTAATCCTGGGTTTCTATAAATTTCATGTTTTTTTCTAGTGTAAACCATGACACAATGGAGATCACTATATCATGGTTTTATGCATGGCAATGCATGTGGCAGAAAATAGCACATGATTTCAATCTTTACCAATATATGTGCTCAGACTCAATCCAATAATCCTTAAAGTGATATTAATATGAACTAAATATAAACCATGGTATAGTGGTATAAATAATTTTATGGTTTTTTCTTATGTAAACCATGATGTTTTGAAGGTCACTACATCATGGTTTTATGCATGACAATGCATATGTTATACAATAACATATTATTGGGATTTTTCTACTACTTAAGATATCATAATTATTTTAGAATATCATCTAATTATATTTGCTGTTATTTTTATGATGATATATAAAACATTTAAATAGTAAAATATTTTATCATGGTTGGAAAATCATTATAAATGGTTTTTGGATTCTTTCATCATCGAAATGTGTTTAATGTTTGTAATGATGAAGTGATAAATATTTATGAAACATTTTATCCACAATTGGAATCTATAAATCTTATAAAATGAGGTTAATACCATGATATTTTTATTTCATTCTTGTCGTATAAACTCCAAGACTAAAGATAAATTTATCTCTCTCATTGTTATTCAATAATTTATCCAATGGTTATAGAAGATTATTCTTTAAAGGTAGTGTAACATCCCAGGTAAATAAAGAATAAATAATTTTTATATTTATTAATATTTACGGATTAAATATTAATTTTATTTTAAAGGGGTTGCTATGTTCGATAGCGTACCCGATACGCAACGATGAGTTTCTTTGAAACTTACGTAGCACACTAGTAATAAAATAATATTATTTTAAATGTCAGTTAACAAGTAGCCGTTGTACTGGAGGGAATGGATAGAAATAACTAAAATATGATTATATATGTTTTTAAATGTTTTTACATTTATCCAATAAAAGATAAAGACTTTAAATACGGAAAGAATTCAATTTTAGGCGTATATCCCCTAGTTTTCACTAAAGGTTCACTTATCACCTTTTGACGAAGAACCGTCATTAAATATATTTTTGATCACTCTTTTACATTATTTTGGACCATATATAACTCTTCTTTAGAATCAGGACATCAAAATTTACTTTGTGTAAATTTTTGGTACCTTTCTGATAAAGTTCATTTTTTTAATGAATAGTGTAAAGTGTTGTATTTTAATTCAAAACCTCTTTTTAATCTAAATTATTTATATGATTAGATTATTATTTTATTTGGTTTTAAAGTGAAATTAGAAAATATTTTTACGAGTTAATCCAATGGTGGTCATTGGAATCAATTTCACTTTGAAATCGGACTTAAACTAGTGTCAATCTTTTGATACTTATTGTTTCAAAAAAACACGCTATTTGTCATGACAGCGGGAATTAATTATTAAATTAATTAATTTGACTTATATGTTTTGAATTTTGTAAAATAGACTTCATTTTTGAATTCGGAATATCAAATATAGCTTAGGGTGAATTTTTGGTAATTTTCTGAAAAACTTCAATTTTTGATGAATAGTGAAACCACTAAGTGGTACTTATAAAGACTGATTTTCCGTTTAAATGAAATTTTTCCATAATTGTGTTTTGAATTTCAAAAATCCGACATACATGGTTGTCATTAAGAATTAAAATGTGGTTCAATGAGATTATATTAATTTTTTGGTGAATAGTAACTTATTAAGTTCTTAATCGCGATTAGAGGTAATTAGTGTAGTTTAAGGTAAAAATGGTATTATAAGAATGTGAAAACACCATGAAACTTGTCCTACACCTATTGGGTGAGTCATGTCCGACCCAGACAAGCCATGGGCCAACTTGGGGACCCCATGGAGCCACTTTAGTTGGAAAATGACATTAATATATTTTTATTTAATGTTAAAGTGAAAATGACACTAACATAAATTGTTTTACTAAAATAATTTTTGAGTGGGGTTATACAAGTCCCAATTTTGATTATAAATATTCATTGGAAATCTAAAAATATTTCCTACATCATAGTATTTTGTTTATAATTTTTAGACATTAAATAAATTAAATTATTTATGACATAATAATGATGCAGCGATGACATCATTATTTGACAATTTAAATAAAATGGAAAGATAAAGAAAAATCTACAACCTACACATGTCCAAAACCAATTGGATGAGTGGATTTCGAACCCTTATTACCTTATACACGAATTTTATCAATTTGGGACCTTTTAAAACCGAAACACAATTTCAAATAAAGTAATATTTCTTTACTTTCCAAAAGTGCCCCTCCTCTCCTCTTATAAAAGGCCCCCACCTCTACCCCATTTCACACACTTCTCAAGCCTTTGGCTCGGCCAACCCCTGCCCAATTACTCTCTCCACATCCATCTCCTCATCCTAGAGGATTCCCTTTGGGCAGAATCCTTTCAAAGGAAGCCTTTAGACTCAAATCAAAAGGAGATACACTTTTAAAGGTAATTCATTCTCTCATGTTCATTTGTTTTATTTTGCTTCTCCAACCCCCTAAACTCTTTTTATTTACTTCTTTTGTAACAACACCAGTATCTTAAATATACTAGGATGTTTTTATAAGATTTATTTGAGCTACACTCTCACACAACTACATCAAATGGTTAAAGAACATACGGTTTCCGTGGATGGCGAAATTCTGCCTCCCGAAACGATGATTGTTCAATACTCATTTAACACCTTCAAAGGTGGCCATTATGATGTCACTATTTTTATATATGATATATAATATGTTTATGTTTTCCTTAAGCTTCTGTTTTTTTCATTTTGAGAATACCTTTATGGTTTCCATTATGGGTAAACACGATATCTTCATTTAAGGAAGTGCGGACTACCGCCCCCTCAAAGTGATGTGATTCGTTAATGCCATATGTGGGACGTGTAAAGGATGGATTTAAAGTTTTTATATATGATTTTATACCGTAATTATAATATACCTCTATATCATTATTATTTATTTCCATTAAAATATGAGATAGAAATGAAAGTAGCGTTCATGCGTACGTACGGCTTACCGTCTCCATGAACGGTGCATTTCATTTCTTATCCCCAAATGTAATGTACTATTAAAATTACATGTATATAATGTATATATATAATTAATGATATATATAAATGATGAATATAATTCTGGAAATAAAATATACATACCTCTTATTTAGTTTTAATTCCACTAATATGACAAAGAAATGAAAGTAGTGTTCATGCGTATGTACGGCTTACCGTCTCCATGAACGGTGCATTTCATTTCTTACCTCTAAATGATTATGTAATATTATAAATACATGTATATGCTGGATATATATGATACATATTATATCCAAATCGGGAATTTCATTCTGGATATAAAGAACTTTTGACCACATGAACAACATGTAATTGTAAGAAGTCAACTTTCGACTTAAGAACCAAATATTGACAAAACAAACATTATTAACTTAAATGGTTACATAATGTTTATAACATGGAAATAAGTGATATAAAAAGAATAATGAACTTTAAAAAGGTTCTTAATCAAGTATAAATTAACTCAAGTTTATTATTCAGGACGTTAAAGAACGATCGAGTCAAGTCGTACCCAGGGTAAGGGACTTCGTCTCAATCTCCTTTCATTGAGGCATATTTCGTTTTATACACAACTTTCTTTTATACGGTGTATAAACTCCTTTGACTTTTACTTTTATACAAAAGGAATATTTTTCTACAAAGCGTTTTACTAAACGACAAAAAGGAATGTTTTTTTAACGTACGCGGTGACAACGACCTTTTCCGCCGCCGCGAGTATTATTTGATCTTTGGCTTTCTCAACAAGCCGTAATGTTTTTAGAATAAAATAAATACCATATACTCTTTTATGTATTTTGGTATTGAAAATGGTTTTGAAAAAAGATTCTATTATGTCAATATATTTATGATATATTGTGATGGAAATGTGGAAATGTTATCATTCCATTATATTGGTTTTATGTTTTATGATTTTATACTGGTACCTGGACATTTTAACGGGTGGTTACGTTATAAACCATATGACGGGTGGTGCCGTGAATACCAGGACGGGTGGTTACGTTATAACCTCCAATGCATTGGGTATGGAAGTCGGCCGTATGGCTATTCCATTAAGTATGTATGGAAATTGGCCGTATGGCTATTCCATTAAGTGATATGTGTGGAAGTCGACCGTATGGTTATTCCACTTAAGTATGTTTATGTCCCAAGTTACCTTTATATATGTTATCTGTTCTTTTTATGGGTTTTATGGTAATCCTTTGGTTACAAAAAGGTAATTAATGATACTTTTTTCAGTGAAGATTTTTTTTTACTACTTCATGAAGGTGAAGGTATTACTTTGATATAGTATACATGGTTTACTTGATGTTTGAAAAACTAACAGTTTTCATTCTTTTTTTATCCCTTACTGAGATTTTTATGCTCACCCCAAGTTTTTCGAAATGTTTTTCACAGGACTTAGCATGGAATAGGGTCAAGGATGGGATCAAGGTAAAGTCATGCTACCAAAAACATGAAACTAGACATGTTTCTTTTTAAGAATTTTTTATTTTATGGAAATTTAGTAGAAGAGACTACTTTGTAATCTGTTGAGATGTAATAGTTAAGTCCTAATTCTCTAAAACTCTAAACCTGAAAAGATCCTCAATGTGAATTATTCATTTAATTCAATTTTAAGTAAGGTTTAAGGTTGGGGCCTTATAGGTAGTCCATTACAAGTATTCAAATATCCATACATCCCATAGATACCCTATAAAGAAAGTTTTTGTTGGATACTTATCAAGGATAATATTAAGCTCATATATATTTACATTGATACACCAATTAATTAGAGAAAAATGTGTATTATTTATTTATGATTATTAAATACATAATGAATCGATAGATCTTGAAAAATGGGTTTCAATTGATTTCTTATATTATGTTGGGACAATGTTTTACCCTACAAAACCCTCCAATGGTATATGATATCCTTTCCTGTTGTTTGAATTCAAGTTTTAAATAGATGAAGAATCTAGGAAAATATAGTTTTTGAAACTCCACAGTGGGATCAGTGCAGTCATATTGGCAGGGCAGTGAATTGGTGTTTCCTAATTTTACTGAATTCTTTCCACTTTAATCTTGTACCTTGTTTTTTATTCAGACCATCGTATCAATTAAGTTAGATGGATCTTATTATGAGTTACCAAAACAAAAACTATAATTAAAGTAGTAAATAATAAAAGATGATAACACATAGTATTTTTACAAGGATTGGCCCTCGTGTGAGAATCTACTAATTATTTTGTTCATGTTGAATATGAGACACTAATATCAACTATATTATTCAAGTGATTACAAGAAAGTTATCTCTTGAAAATTCTAAACAGTATCCTAAATGTTTTAAAATATCCCAATTGAGTTCTCTATACTGGATTCTACTTGTTTATAATTGGTCTTTACTATAAACTCTTTAAGAAGATCATTGAGATGCTTTGGAATATCACTACATCATAATAATAAGATCTTCTTCCTCAACAATAGGTCTTTGACTGGTAAAGGGTAATATATTATATTTTCATTCAGATCATCCTCTTCATCTTAACTAAAACTCAATATTTCCATCAATATTCCCGACACAAAAAATTTGAATAGATAGTAGCAGTGTCAACTTTTCTAAATTATCCTCTTCTTTATTTATTCTTCTTCTTTCTTCTCTAGAGTTTATAATATAGTGATATCATAGGATATGTTTATAATCCTACTTATCTCTCTTCTTTCTTTTTTCTATATTTGAAGGTAATGTGTATACAGTATTAGAGCCTCACCAACCTCATCCTCCTCCGCTTATTCTTCTTCCTTAGTAAACACGATCTTCTCTATAGAATCACATCATCTTCTATCTCTTTGATACATAAAATATTCTGCAAAAAATCCTTATATGTTTCTTATCCATTATATCTCTTATATATTTACATAATCACATGAAAATTATTTATATATTTTGAATATATAAATTCCATGTTAATATAAATCATGATCGTCACAACAATCTCATTAAATTCTGTCAATAGAATCACATGGTAATGCTTCCCACAATATAATAATATTTTTATTATATGTCTCAAATGTTATTAAAAAATATTCATCCCCTAGTTTAATTTGGTTTAAAATATTATCATAATTTCCTAAAATTTTTATCTTCATAAATGATTTCAAATATTCTATTTTTAATCCCTAAATTATTATACCAAGATCATCTTAGTTCATCGCATTAATTCTATTATAATCTTGGCTTAAATCACAAATCAACCATGATATTTAATATTTTAATGTTTAAACAACGTCATATAAATTGAATACAACCAATATATTAACCCTTATGGGATGATTTAAACCCTTACATATCAACCCTCACATATCAACCATTACATATAAACCCTTACATATCATGTGTATTTTCAAGTTAACTCTGATGTATCACAGTGAGGCTTGAGTACTTGGTTAAATCTTCTACCTTTTGAGTTCCCGTATATATCCTCCTATGAGTAAACTTATATATTTACTTTGATAACTATGACAAATATTACATATCATGCAACTAAATTTTACATATCACAGTGTGTCTTGGGTACTTTGACAAATCTCATTCCCTCTGAGTACCTTTACGCATTCACTATGATAACATTTATGTATTGATCATCTTACCTTGATGTACCATAGTGTAACTTAAGAGTTTTCCAATTTCCAGTCTTCAAGGATCAAGTAACCCTTACATATCCAAATTATTTTCAAAGGTACCCTTATGTTTATATCAAGATTTTGGAGTAACTCTTATATATATAGGTATCTTCAAACCCTTATCCAATTTTCTAGTATGAAAGTTCTAGACTACCCTTACATATGTAATGTGCATTAAAGAGTACCATTACATATTCCATGACTTTAATAATATATAACTCTAACATAAAATTATAGAACTTTCACAAATCATATCAGAACCTATCAAATAATTTGTAGGGAATATCAAATCACCCCAATTCAACTCAAAACAACATAAATGACTTTAATAATTTATAAAACATTCACCAATCTCTTCAATAAGATTACCGAATAATCCTTCTATATATTAATACTCTTATTTGATTATTTCAATTGAAATCTATGGCCTCATAAGTTCCATATTCAAACTTGATATTATTCATTCATCATCCAAGTGATAATATCTATATATTATAATAGCCTTCATGCTAGATATCATAGAGATGGTTACTCAATCTTCCATCCATATTTACTCTCTAACTTGGTATCTCTTTTCTTTATCAATCACAATAAGATTATCAAACTCCATACATATATAATATACATCTCTCTCTTGAATATTATACATTTTAGTAAATGACATGGATTCATCAAAATATCAGCATAAGAATCATCGAATATAAAGGTTTCCTCCTCGAATAAGTTGATCCAAGAAACTTAGCAAACATAATCATATCATTATTCTTTGGTAATCATTATAATGGAAACAACTCAATTAAATTATTTTTACAACATATGAATGAATCCATAACAATATGTGAAATGGATGGTAACACATTCAACTATCTTAGTAAATCTACAAGATGCATCTCATAGTGTGGTATTAATCATCAATCAACTCATATTGACAACTAGATTACTCATTGATAAAAAATATAATCATCAAAATCCATCATGCTCTTTAATTTACCACTTTGGATTTTCTATCAATACCCTTAATCATCTCACATGAATTCATGTCAATATATATGTAGCAGTTCACTTTATATCTCCTCCTTACTGATAATTAATGCAAAGGAGAAAGTTTAAGGTAACGTCATACTCATCTCATCTTCTTCATAATTGAAATATCATATTACCCCATTTACTATTATACTTACTAAAAGTTACAACACAAATTTATTAAGGTAATGGTGGTGTCACATTTCAATTAGTAATGAACCATAAATTAATCAAATCAAATTCAACATGAGATCACTTGATGTAAAAATGAAGTGTGATTAATCTAGAAAAAAATATATATCCATAATTTTTTTTCATGTGATACAAACTTAAATAATTGTCCCTAGGGGACATTTAAGTTTTATAATTATCTTCAAAAAACACATTAAAAATATCCAAGTTAAAGAATTTATATCCCTCTTCAATCTAACTCGTAGATCAACACATTTTCCCCTTTAATAACCAGATTAAATTAAACCAAAACGAGAATGGGATAGTGAATATCATAAATAAAATTAACCTTTAAATTTAAATTCATGATTCACAAGAAATAATAATGTCCTAGAAACTTTCTTTTCCTCTTAACTTTGCATCAAGTGATGTACTCCAATAATCATTATCATGGATAGTATTCTTTAAAAATAACTCCAATAAATTCATTCTAATACAACTTGAAATGGTACATGTAGTCATCATGATACCATTCAAATAATTCCATGATAGATATATCTTCATACTATCTATTTATGCTCACATTCACCAAGATATTCTCCTATATGAATAACCTTTAATTCCCTAAAAAATAAACATAGGAAAACCAATATATGGGAATAAGGTGGCATCTCTTTAGATTATTAATTAGAGAAATAGGGTTAATATTTTCTTATCAACCAAAAAACCCTTTCATTATAGCTCCAAATTTATTATAACACTTTATTCTAGCACCTCCTTTGATTTTACAATCTTGAGTATTTATAGTAAAAATGTTTTTTTTTAATTTTATAGTTTTCTTCTTTTGTGGAATTGGATTTTTCACATGATCCATAAATTCAAACTCACTATTTCTCAATTTCTCTAACTTATTTTATTTTAACTAGTATAATATACATATGATCATGCATCCCTTAAGAATATTCTCTACATTCTTATTATGTTAAAATTACTTTTTAACATCAATATTTTTAGCATATGGAATCATTGGTGATTTTTATTTATTTTTTATCATCTCTTTTTATCATGGTCTTTATATCATGCATTTATTGAGAGCGTTTATAGTCTATTTTCACCTTACACATAGTTTCCCAACAATTATTAAGTCACCCTTATTTGTAAATTTCTCTAATTCATCTTCATAGATGTCTTCCACAAAACCACTCCTTTTATTTCTCTATTGTATTGATTATTTTAATTTCCCTATATTTCTTTCTACAACTATAATGTACATGGAATATTTTAAAAGGTATATGGTGTGGCATTTTATCCCATTTAATAAACATATATTTTTCATTGTAGAAACTTTCATAACATTCCTCTTGGGTATTATTAGCTCAAAACATTTCTTTTTTCTCATTCCCCATGGTAGACTAACCTTCTTTTCTTTGCTTATTTTTTAAATTTTTGGGACTTATTTCTCCTAAATCATATAAATATTTCTTTATATATTTATATCAAGACTAATCCTTATAATAACCACATATATTAAAAATTATAAATAAATAATTACTTAAACATTTGTTTTTAATAAACAGATTGTTCCTTTTCTATGTACTTTTCTTATACTTAGAAGGATTCCTCTTAATTTTAGATTATATCCTCATTAATATTGAACTTTTATAATCTTTATGAATCTAAAAATTATTCCAAAATTCAATTTCCTTGTATACAAACCTTCTAAAACACCAACAATGGATAATTAAACGTGACCATTTCCATGAACTATAGTCTAGATAGATTTTGTATCTTGATATTTTTAGGTATAAACTCCATACTTTTGGTATCTTCTTGAGGTGATTCTATTCTTGAACATGATCACATATAAACTTGATGTAATCATTGATTCTTTATCTTTTTGTTTACCCATATTTTCATATAATTATATTTATGACCTATATTAGCATATGAAACAACATTACTTCACACAAAACATTCTAGAGTAAGAGTTACCTATTTATTTGAGTTTATAATAAATATATCAATAAATGGTCTCAATAAATTTTGAACACTATTGTGGGTATTTTTAAAATCAAAACTCTTATTGAAATACTCTATAGTGGATATTCTTATTTTTGCATCTTGGGAATTTTTAGCTTGTGTTATCTCCAGATTACTTAGTTTTAATTATAGCTCAAGAAACTTCAAACTGAGGGTGGAAATTTCATCCTCAAAAAATATCATGCTTATTTCACATTTTCTATTAATATTTTTAATCTCATATTCATGTAACATATTTTATACTTTATATTAAATGTAAATATCCTTAATTATTTTTTACTTTGATTTTTATTTCAACATCCTTGACACCAATAATAGATTTTAATGTGTGGATACTTTCATTAAATATTTTCTTAATATAAACTTTATCACTACATTATTTCTATGATTCTTCTTCATCCATGGAATAATTTTCCTTATAAATTAATAAGGATTGTTCCTTAGCTTCAACAAGTTGGCTGAGATTTTTTCAATTTTAAAACATTTTAGCCAACGATTTCTCCTTATCATCTACTTATTATTATAGTTATGTTCTCTTATCATGTAGTACCTTAATAAACTAAATAATTTAAGGTTAAACATAACTAATAACTTTTTCAAATAATATTTAATTTCATAGTAGATATATTAAACTAATTCAACGGACTCATATACTTTATAGCTTGAACTATATTATTGAATAGGACACTTATAAATAGATTTAATATATGAAACAAATCTTTGATTATTGTTGGTGCCTGATAAATGAATATACACTAATAGGGGTTAAATTAAGGCTTTATAGTTTCAATATTTATCCTTGATCATGATCATATTCTCTCTTATGATGAACACTCTTCTATCGTGAACTACCACTTTTGAGTGAGTGAATCCGTAAAGGAACACATAAAATGTTAATTGTTTCACCCAAACAGGCTAATACAAGGAGAATGGATAATAATGTGCCTATGAACCAGATAAAATGATCCAAATTATTGAAATTATTTCATAATTGAGTGGTCTTACTGACCCAATGGATTCTCTATCCAAAAACACCTTTGAAAAATATCACTTTCCTTCTCAATAGAAAGATGATCACTACTCCTGTGATGTTCTTATTATCTATAAAATGTACTTATGAATATACACTAGGAACAATGCTTAAATTTTTCACAAGTTTGAAAAAATTTCCAA
Organism: Viscum album; assembly: GCA_963277665.1. Lineage (NCBI taxonomy): Eukaryota > Viridiplantae > Streptophyta > Magnoliopsida > Santalales > Viscaceae > Viscum > Viscum album. The sequence continues at coordinate 1,832,978,918 of OY728165.1, forward strand.
TGAGATAAGAAATGTGGAATCTATTCCTTCTCTATCACCTTATTGATTCCAAAAACTCTTGAAATTCCCCTCAAGTATGTCTCTCCTTATTCAAGAACTATTATGTGTAGTTTTTAGTGTAATTAAATGAACCTAATTTTATCCAAGAATTGGAAAAAATATATTTTTATTATCTCCTTCATAAATAATTCATGTTTTATCCATAGTTTAATTTGGGGATCAGGATCCTTTGAATCTCATGAAGCCTCTTCAATTTCAATCCTTAACTTCCCTTTAAATTTCCATTTGAATTTTCTAGCTACCAAAAAACTATTTAACCAGGACGTGCTATCTTCTTCTATGGATTAATAATATTCCACTATAAATTCTTTATAATATAACTCTCTCCACTTTGGAATAAACTGAGTAAATATATGATCCTATGGTGTGGAACATTTTATTATGGTGTGATCTCCTGTAATTTACTAGATCCAAAAAATATGCTTCATCTAAAAAACATGATTATAGTTATTTATCCCATTATATCGACATGATCTCCTCAAACACCCTTGATTCACAAATTTGGATAAAACATTATTTCTGATGATTTATTCTAGAGCTGTGTACAGACACACTCTTACTCGCCCTGCATTCCCACTTTCAAAAGGGATGCGACCTCCATTACGAGATTTGGTGATGTCAACTCTTTGATTGAAATGGTATAATGAGATGTTGGTTTATCCTTCCATGGATTCCACCTTGGATTCCATTGACTAGTCATGGTATCCCTCATATATTTTAGTCATGTTTATGAAACTCATTCTCAGTGCCATCTTGAGGTAGATGTCGGTTAATTATGATGCTTCGATCTTGAAAGGGCAGTAACCTACAATCGGAGTAAATGGTAACATTGGGAATATCTAATTATATCATTACATTGGGTGTTCTAGTAATCTATAAATTATTTCTCTATTGAAGTCTGATGTATCTCTCATAAGAGGCATCTTAGGCATGGAATTCAAGGAATCTTATGTTATCCAAGGGGTAGCTGACACTAGGGGTGCAAGGAATATGAGTATTTTTACCTTAGGAATACCATGTTTATTGTATATAGTACATATTCTATATCATGTCATATATTTAACATGTTTTGGAGATAGTCATGTCATAGTTTTAATGTATTGTGGGGATAGGTTGGTCATAGGTTTAATATCTTGTAGGGACAGGTTGGTCATAGGTTTATTGTCTTGTGGGGATAGGTCATTAACAATTTTAATGTCTTGTGGGGATAGGTTGTTCATAGTTTTAATATATCTTGTCGTTGATCACATGTTTAATTTATTGTGGGGACAGGTTGGCACAGGTTTAACATCTTGTGGGGATAGTTTGTTGGATTGTAGCATGTTATCTTGGGAAAGATGATCACACAATGGGGTTGTCACCTCCTTGAGGAAAGACATGCATATTTAATGATTATTTTTTCACTTTGGGATCAAATCTCATAGGGGTAACCCATATGTTCTAGGATATTGGGATTGAACCTCATGGAGGAATCCGATATATGTTGGGATTGGTCCTCAATGAGGCATCATTCACCACCTTTTAGGAAAAAGGGATCAAAACTCAAGTATTTTTGATTCCATAGTTTAAGATCATGTGATAGGGATGGTCCTTGTAGGTTAACATCATATGGTTAGGTTTATCTCATCGTAGAAGGGTCATCAACAATGGGTAGTGTGGGGATTATTCATGTGAGTTACCCAAGGCAGAAGGATCATCCCATGGTGGGGAAGGATGGCCTGTGGATTATACATGTGATATACCCAAAGTAAAAGGATCATCCCATGGTGGGGAAGGATGGTGTAAGAATTTAGAATGTGAGCTACTGAAAGTATAAGGATCATCCTATGGTGGGGGAAGAGTTTTCAACCCATGATGATCATAAATGGGGAATCATGTATTCATATCATAAGGTAATACTATAGTTTAACTTTGTGTGATGATGATGTTGTCATGAATTTTAACATCATACAACTTTGACATTGGGCTATGTATTTCTACATCAAGAAACTCATATGGTTGGAGGGCCTACACTCATAGAGAAAATTTCCAAGTAGAATATGAAGATCTAGAATAAATCCTCTCCACTAGTAAAGGTGGGTGGTATCACTAGAAGATTCTACCATTAGGGCTTACATGTTTACTACACAAATGCCTCTCGGTGGAATGTGGGGTAAAAAATTGTAACACCCCGAGCTTCCACGATACGCTTCTCATTCAATAATGCAATAGCTTGCATTGTACGCAACTTCGAGTTCTAAAACATCGCGACAAATCAAAGTAGCCGTTATGAATAGTAATAACCACTTTTTAAAATTATAGAGATTTTATATTTCAAAATGGACTTCATTTTTGTATTCCTAATATTGAAATTAGCCTATGTTGAATTTTTTGTAATTTTCTGAGAACTTCAAAATTTTTATGAATAGTGAAAAATACTTAAAACAACTTTTTTAATAAAAATAATTTATAGTGATAAATTATAATATTTGGTGGTTTTAAAGTATAATTAGAATATATTTTTACCATTTTATCCAATGGTGGTCATTAGAATTAATTTAACATTGAAATTGGACATAAACAATTGCCAATCTTTTGATATAAATTGTTTCTAAAAAACACGCTATTTGTTGTGACAGCGGGAATTAATTATAAAATTAATTAATGCAACTAATATGTTTGGAATTTTTTAAAATAGACATCATTTTTGAATTCGGAATATCAATTATAGCTTAGGGTGAAATTTTGGCCTTATTCTGAAAAACTTCAATTTTTGATGAATAGTGAAACCACTAAGTGGTAGTTAAATAACTGATTTTTCGTTTAAATGAAATATTACCACTTCTGTGATTTGATTTTCAAAAATCCGACATACATGGTTGTCATTAAGAAGTAAAATGTGGTTCAATGAGATTATAATAATTTTTTGGTGAATAGTAACTTATTAAGTTCTTAATTGCGATTAGTGGTAATTAGTGTAGTTTAAGGTATAGATAATACTTTAATAATATTAAATGACCTAGACACATGTCCCAACCTCATTGGTTGAGTCATGGCCGACCAAGACAAGCCATGGCCTAACTTGGGGACCCCATGGATCCACTTTTGTTGGGAAATGACATAAATTAGTTTTTATTTAATGTTAAAGTGAAAATGACACTAACATAAATTGTTCTACTAAAACAATTTTTAATTGGGGTTATACAAGTCCAAATTTTGATTATAAATAGTCATTGGAAAGCTAAAAAGATTTCCTACATCATAGTATTTGTTTTATAATTTTTAGACATTAAATAAATTAAAGTATTTATGACATAATAATGATGCAGCGATGACATCATTATTTGACGATTTAAATAAAATGAGAAGATAATGCAAAATCCGAGGCTTACACTTGTCCAAAGCCTATTGGATGAAGATATTTCGAAACCTTATCACCTTAGCCTAGAATTATATAGATGTGGGACCTTTAGAATCCGAAAATCATTTTGAAATAATGTAACATTTCATTACTTTCCAAAAGTGCCCCTCCTCTCCACTTATAAAAGGCCCCCACCTCTCCCACCTTATTCACACCTTCAAGCCATTTGGCTCGGCCAACCTCTGCCCAAATACTCTCCCAACATCCCTCTCTTACTCCTAGAATCCTCACTTTGGGCAGAACTCTTCCCAAGGAAGCCTTTGGCTCAAATCAAAAAGAGTTACCCGATTTTGAGGTAATGTCTTTTATAATGTTGTTTTGTTTTATTTTTCTTCTCCAACCCCCTAAACTCTTTTTATTCATTTCTTTTGTAACAACACCAGTATCCTCAATATACTAGGATGTTGTTATAAGAAGTATTCGAGCTACACTTACACACACCTACATCTAATGGTTAAAGAACATACGGTTTCTGTGGATGGCGAATTTCTGCCTCACGAAGCGATGATTGTTCAACACTCATATAACACCTTCAAAGGTGGCCATTAAGATGTCACTATTTTTATATATGATATATAATATGTTTTTGTTTTACTTATGCTTCTGTATTTCTCATTTATGGCATACTTTATGATTTCCATTATGGGTAAAACGCGATAATTTCATTTTAGGAAGTGCGGACTACCGCCCCCTCAAAGTGATTTGAATCGTAAATGCCATATGTGGGATGTATAAAGGATGGAGTAAATGGTATTATACACTATATTATACTGGAATTATATTATACATTTATATCATTATGATTTCATTCCATTAAATATGAAATTGAAATGAAAGTAGCGTTCATGCGTACGTACGGCTTACCGTCTCCATGAACGGTGCATTTCATTTCTTACCTCTAAATGTTACGTAATATTATAAATGAATGTATATACTGTATATATATGATATATATGATATCTACATCATTAATATAATTCTGGATATAATGGATATTTCACCACATGAACAACTTATAATTATAAGAAGTTTATTGTTGACTCATGTACCAAAGATCGACAAAACGACCGTTATTAACTTAAATAATTACATAATGTTCATAACATTGTAATAAGTGATATAAAAAGGATAATGAAATTGAAAATGGTTCTTAATAAGGTAGATATTAACTCTAGTTTATTATTCAGGAGGTTAAAGAACGGTTGAGTCAAGTCGGACACAAGGTAAGGGAACTTCTTAACCCAACTTCCATTCTTTGGGTTAATCTCCTACTTTCAAATTATGTCATGATATTATTATTTTTACTTTCTTTATGTGTACCTATAGTGAATACACATAATAGATCTATTTTTTTAAAAATTATCTTTTTAAGGACTTCGTCTCAATCTCCTTTTATTGAGGCATATTTCGTTTTATACACAACTTTCTTTTATACGGTGTATAAACCCCTTTGACTTTTACATTTATTCAAAAGGAATCTTTTTATACGAAGCGTTTACTAAACGACAAAAGGGAATGTTTTTGTCGTACGTATGCGGCGACAACGACTTCTCCGCCGTCGTAACCGTTATTTGAGTTTCGGCTTCCTCTACAAGCCATCATTTTTTTTTTATGAAAAATAAATACAATGTTTTAACTTTCTTTTATGTTGGTATTGAAAATGGTTTTGAAAGCGTTTTTATTATATCAATGTGTTGTATTGAAATCTTGTGATTGAAATGTGTATGCATGTTTTATGTGATACGATTATGTTATGGTTTATGATATGTTTAAACCTATTCATATGAGGAATGCATTGGACTTAATAAGTGACGGGTGGAGCCCGCTATAGCTCCTCGATGCATCGGCAGGTCTCATGAGACAAACTAGTGTCTTGGCACAAGGCCTTGACAAAATCTTATTTGTGGTCTTGGCACGAGGCCTTGACTACGTGGTTATGATAGTCTGGCATTATGCATTCCATCATTATGAAAGTGGTTATTGATATTGCATGTGATTATTCGACCAGTAGAATATCCATGTGAAGAAGAGAATGGCATTATCTCATTTTACTTTTGCCATATTATGTTGAAGTTCATGTTTAAAAGGCTTTTGTTTTAGTTATACATTGCCTTAAATGTTAATGTTTATTTATGAAAGCTTCCGCAATATTGTTATCCTTACTGAGCATCTGAGCTCACCCCTTTCAATGTTTTAATATTTTCCAGGATGTGAAGAAGTATTTTATGAATGACCTGCAGGGATAGTCAGAAGAGGATATGAGTGTGGACTATGGAGACTTTGTTATTGTAGTTTTTCACTTTATGATGTAATGTAACGTTTACGAATGTATCTAGTGTTTCCAAGGCTACTAAACTAATCGGTCTTTCGAGACTTGATCTTTTGTGATCATGCCAATGTTACGAAGTAATGCACCGACTCTGGGTAGCTGGGGTCGGGGCGTTACAGTTGGTATCAGAGGCAGTTTAGTACTAACCTTGGAAGCTAGATTTAGATAAACTCTGATTAGAGCACGTAGACCTAAGATGAACTCTGAGGATTAGTATAAAAGAACTTCCTAGAATTTTGGTATTATAGAGATGTTATGACTTTTCCGAGCAATACATCCCTGTCTGGATACGAGCAGGTAGAGGCGGCTCTGGCACAGATGTACCTAGGGGTAAAACCCGAAAACACCGCTTTGAGCTAGACTCGAACGGGAACTGGTGCACGAAAACGGGCCTTGCTGCACTCTTGGTTACGACACTCCCGGGGGATATGCTTAGGATAATTCTCATTTTACTTACAAACCACTATGAAGGGTTATGAGTACATACTTCCTCAAAGAAAACATTTCTTTTTATGATTATGGATTATATCCATAAATAGTTCAATTTATGTAAAGTGTTTTACAAGTATGGAATTATGTATTTTGATTCATAAACTAACCTAGTTTATGCCGTTGTATAGAAATGGCGCCCAGTAGAAGGAATGTGAACTCCAGCGGTACGTATGATCCAAAGAGTAAGAAGGATAGTATCTTTCAAGGTATTAAGCCAACATTTCGAAGGGAAATAGTCTCCCATGTGTTCTCAACATATGAAGAAATAGTATCATGTGTTAATAGGATAAGTAAAGAATTCTCTGAGTCCTATGGCTTTGAAGCGAAGCAAGAGATGAAAGGGATGGAAGAGAGAATGATGGATAAAGGGATGAGGGGAAAGAAGAATTTTCCAATATGTGGTAATTGTGGGAAGAAACATCATGGAACTTGCCTAAAGGGAATGGGAGTTTGTTATAAGTGTAGAGAAAAAGGACACAAAGTGCGTGACTGCAAGGGTAAGAAAATGGTTTCAAATGTACAATGCTTCTTCTGCAAGGATTGGGGACACTACGCAAACCAATGTCCAAATCATCAGAGCATGCCCCAAATGATGTTATTGGATAATAATCAAGTTATGATACTACCACAGATGAGGAGTAATGATTAGAGTTCTTATGTTGTTATTAAAGATTTTTTTTAATTTGAGTGTTGTATCAATGATGTACTGGTTATAATAATTATGGAGTATATAAGGATTGTACTGCAGTACTATTTCATCAAGGACTTGAGATTGTGTGGAACCAAGAAAAGTGACTCCACAGTAGGTTAAATTTTTGGAAAATATATGGTTGAGAGAAAGATAAACCATAATATGGTTTTGATACTGAGATTGTGATTTTGGAATAAGACGTGATTGATTTGGATAAATTATATTGGATATACTTAACTTCCTTGAAACTGATTGATGTTTTGTATACATTTTTGGATAGAAGGAGTATATCTAGTATTCTATAAGGAATAAGGGATCATGGTAATTCAGTATGTTTAAAAAGAATACATGATGAAGGTGCTCACATGTTGTTACGTGGGATAAAGGATCTTCATTATGTTTACCTTCCTTATAAAATTTGGACTGTGAGTTGGACAGATGTATTTTGGATAACTATTAAGGTTGGAATGGATTAAGTTGAACCATGGATAGTATTGTTTAAGGTTAAAAAATTTATGAAGATTATTTTTGGAATATTATGATACTATAGTTTTAGGAAAAGGACAACCTGCAGGGTGGGGCATAACCCGTCGCGTCGGACAAAGCTGCAGGAATCGAACCCACAATCATAGTGCGACAGGCCTTTATTTCCTACCACTAGCCTACATGAAGTCCCCGGTTATTAAAAAATAATTTTACTAATCTAAATGGTATGTGTTAACATTTGGAACCTTATACAATTAGGATAAGTATAATATTTTTGAGTTCTATTATCTTTTGAGTGAAAGATGAGTTGAAGGTTGAAACTCTAATGTCAAACACATATATATATATATACCTATCTCTTATTCAATGAATAAATTAATTCTTAAACTTTAGTAAAGGGATATTAAAACAAAAAAAAATGTGTTATCCTAATAACTTATGTTTTGTTGAACTGATGATATTTTAAATCAACATAGATTGAAGGCTTTGAGGCCCTCAATTTGACAGTTGATTGTGATTGATGACCTCAATCAATCCCTACAAATATTTACGTTTTTCCTCAAATTATATGTCTCTAATTGCCACCAATGTTCTCCTTATCGAGATCATGATTTGGTGGTGACTTTCTTATTTCCATTTCCCTCTTATTAAGACTAAATTCTATTAACCTTATTTCCGATGTGGGTTTTCCACAAAGGTATTTTCTATTTTCAACCTTTTATTTTTCCAAGAAAAATTTCAAATTGCGAGGACGCAATTTATTGAAGGAGGGGAGAATGTAACACCCCGAGCTTCCACGATACGCTTCTCATTCAATAATGCAATAGCTTGCATTGTACGCAACTTCGAGTTCTAAAACATCGCGACAAATCAAAGTAGCCGTTATGAATAGTAATAACCACTTTTTAAAATTATAGAGATTTTATATTTCAAAATGGACTTCATTTTTGTATTCCTAATATTGAAATTAGCCTATGTTGAATTTTTTGTAATTTTCTGAGAACTTCAAAATTTTTATGAATAGTGAAAAATACTTAAAACAACTTTTTTAATAAAAATAATTTATAGTGATAAATTATAATATTTGGTGGTTTTAAAGTATAATTAGAATATATTTTTACCATTTTATCCAATGGTGGTCATTAGAATTAATTTAACATTGAAATTGTACATAAACAATTGCCAATCTTTTGATATAAATTGTTTCTAAAAAACACGCTATTTGTTGTGACAGCGGGAATTAATTATAAAATTAATTAATGCAACTAATATGTTTGGAATTTTGTAAAATAGACATCATTTTTGAATTCGGAATATCAATTATAGCTTAGGGTGAAATTTTGGCCTTATTCTGAAAAACTTCAATTTTTGATGAATAGTGAAACCACTAAGTGGTAGTTAAATAACTGATTTTTCGTTTAAATGAAATATTACCACTTCTGTGATTTGATTTTCAAAAATCCGACATACATGGTTGTCATTAAGAAGTAAAATGTGGTTCAATGAGATTATAATAATTTTTTGGTGAATAGTAACTTATTAAGTTCTTAATTGCGATTAGTGGTAATTAGTGTAGTTTAAGGTATAGATAATACTTTAATAATATTAAATGACCTAGACACATGTCCCAACCTCATTGGTTGAGTCATGGCCGACCAAGACAAGCCATGGCCTAACTTGGGGACCCCATGGATCCACTTTTTTTGGGAAATGACATAAATTAGTTTTTATTTAATGTTAAAGTGAAAATGACACTAACATAAATTGTTCTACTAAAACAATTTTTAATTGGGGTTATACAAGTCCAAATTTTGATTATAAATAGTCATTGGAAATCTAAAAAGATTTCCTACATCATAGTATTTGTTTTATAATTTTTAGACATTAAATAAATTAAAGTATTTATGACATAATAATGATGCAGCGATGACATCATTATTTGACGATTTAAATAAAATGAGAAGATAATGCAAAATCCGAGGCTTACACTTGTCCAAAGCCTATTGGATGAAGATATTTCGAAACCTTATCACCTTAGCCTAGAATTATATAGATGTGGGACCTTTAGAATCCGAAAAGCATTTTGAAATAATGTAACATTTCATTACTTTCCAAAAGTGCCCCTCCTCTCCACTTATAAAAGGCCCCCACCTCTCCCACCTTATTCACACCTTCAAGCCATTTGGCTCGGCCAACCTCTGCCCAAATACTCTCCCAACATCCCTCTCTTACTCCTAGAATCCTCACTTTGGGCAGAACTCTTCCCAAGGAAGCCTTTGGCTCAAATCAAAAAGAGTTACCCGATTTTGAGGTAATGTCTTTTATAATGTTGTTTTGTTTTATTTTTCTTCTCCAACCCCCTAAACTCTTTTTATTCATTTCTTTTGTAACAACACCAGTATCCTCAATATACTAGGATGTTGTTATAAGAAGGATTCGAGCTACACTTACACACACCTACATCTAATGGTTAAAGAACATACGGTTTCTGTGGATGGCGAATTTCTGCCTCACGAAGCGATGATTGTTCAACACTCATATAACACCTTCAAAGGTGGCCATTAAGATGTCACTATTTTTATATATGATATATAATATGTTTTTGTTTTACTTATGCTTCTGTATTTCTCATTTATGGCATACTTTATGATTTCCATTATGGGTAAAACGCGATAATTTCATTTTAGGAAGTGCGGACTACCGCCCCCTCAAAGTGATTTGAATCGTAAATGCCATATGTGGGATGTATAAAGGATGGAGTAAATGGTATTATACACTATATTATACTGGAATTATATTATACATTTATATCATTATGATTTCATTCCATTAAATATGAAATTGAAATGAAAGTAGCGTTCATGCGTACGTACGGCTTACCGTCTCCATGAACGGTGCATTTCATTTCTTACCTCTAAATGTTACGTAATATTATAAATGAATGTATATACTGTATATATATGATATATATGATATCTACATCATTAATATAATTCTGGATATAATGGATATTTCACCACATGAACAACTTATAATTATAAGAAGTTTATTGTTGACTCATGTACCAAAGATCGACAAAACGACCGTTATTAACTTAAATAATTACATAATGTTCATAACATTGTAATAAGTGATATAAAAAGGATAATGAAATTGAAAATGGTTCTTAATAAGGTAGATATTAACTCTAGTTTATTATTCAGGAGGTTAAAGAACGGTTGAGTCAAGTCGGACACAAGGTAAGGGAACTTCTTAACCCAACTTCCATTCTTTGGGTTAATCTCCTACTTTCAAATTATGTCATGATATTATTATTTTTACTTTCTTTATGTGTACCTATAGTGAATACACATAATAGATCTATTTTTTTAAAAATTATCTTTTTAAGGACTTCGTCTCAATCTCCTTTTATTGAGGCATATTTCGTTTTATACACAACTTTCTTTTATACGGTGTATAAACCCCTTTGACTTTTACATTTATTCAAAAGGAATCTTTTTATACAAAGCGTTTACTAAACGACAAAAGGGAATGTTTTTGTCGTACGTATGCGGCGACAACGACTTCTCCGCCGTCGTAACCGTTATTTGAGTTTCGGCTTCCTCTACAAGCCATCATTTTTTTTTTATGAAAAATAAATACAATGTTTTAACTTTCTTTTATGTTGGTATTGAAAATGGTTTTGAAAGCGTTTTTATTATATCAATGTGTTGTATTGAAATATTGTGATTGAAATGTGTATGCATGTTTTATGTGATACGATTATGTTATGGTTTATGATATGTTTAAACCTATTCATATGAGGAATGCATTGGACTTAATAAGTGACGGGTGGAGCCCGCTATAGCTCCTCGATGCATCGGCAGGTCTCATGAGACAAACTAGTGTCTTGGCACAAGGCCTTGACAAAATCTTATTTGTGGTCTTGGCACGAGGCCTTGACTACGTGGTTATGATAGTCTGGCATTATGCATTCCATCATTATGAAAGTGGTTATTGATATTGCATGTGATTATTCGACCAGTAGAATATCCATGTGAAGAAGAGAATGGCATTATCTCATTTTACTTTTGCCATATTATGTTGAAGTTCATGTTTAAAAGGCTTTTGTTTTAGTTATACATTGCCTTAAATGTTAATGTTTATTTATGAAAGCTTCCGCAATATTGTTATCCTTACTGAGCATCTGAGCTCACCCCTTTCAATGTTTTAATATTTTCCAGGATGTGAAGAAGTATTTTATGAATGACCTGCAGGGATAGTCAGAAGAGGATATGAGTGTGGACTATGGAGACTTTGTTATTGTAGTTTTTCACTTTATGATGTAATGTAACGTTTACGAATGTATCTAGTGTTTCCAAGGCTACTAAACTAATCGGTCTTTCGAGACTTGATCTTTTGTGATCATTCCAATGTTACGAAGTAATGCACCGACTTTGGGTAGCTGGGGTCGGGGCGTTACAAAAATTCCCTAGAGGAGTGGAAATCAGGGTTCCTGTCACTAGTGTGCATATTACTAGAATCAATAGGTGATAAAAGTATCCACTATATTCTTGTAGATGAAATTTTGGACATGACGGTTTATGATATTAGACTGGTAGATGACCATGTCATGAAAAGACTAGGGTCGAATAGGTATATGGAGCCTGGGAACTCTACTTTCATGAAAGTTTGTATTTTGAAAGGAGTCACCATGGAGAGGCTTGGTGGATGGGTTTCTCAAAGTTTGGTCTTATGAAGGATAAGTAGCTCATGAAGGTAGGACCTTCATGAAACTTGGTAATTGGATTTGGTGTAAATTCTTGGTTCCCATGGTGTTGGTTTTGTGAAGGATAATCATATCATGAAATCCCAAGAGCCATGAAGGGATTTCTTTTTCTGTGAAGGCCAAGGGTCTTCATGAAATTTTCCTCTACCATGTCCTAAATTAATCAAGAACTCATGAGATGTTGATTCATGAAATATGAAAACCTTGGGAAACCCATATACTCATTGGCTCAGGAAATTTAGAGTCATATGAATTAAAAGATATGTTTGGAATTAAAAAGGTCAAATTATTTGAGAAAATGGATGGGGGAGTTATTTATAGGCTTGGTGGAGGTAAGGGAATAGGTTTCAAAAAATATAGTTGTTTTCATATAATATTATGACTTCTGTGATGTCTATAGAGTTCCATGAACTGACATAAGTTTCATGGAGGTTGATGCATCAAACCCCCATGGCTATCAGTGACATCTGTTAATGGATTTACATTGTCTGTAGGTCACCACCTCAACCGCACCAGTGGCCTAGAAAGTTAGTGAGGTTCTATCCATTGGTGATGGTTTTGACCTTCATGAATGTAGACCCTTGGGTGGATTTTCTAGACATTTTGGACCGTATTCTTTCAAAATATCCATGTATCCCCAAATGTTTTTCTGCACATGTGTTTTTCAACATCAAAAAAATGTCCCACATATGACTGGGAGATGACATGGGAGAGGAGGGTTGAATTCAGAGGTGAAACTACTTAAAATTGATGATTTTTCAACCTTATTCAGGAAAATCATCTTAACCCTATGCCTATAAATATGGGAGGGGTCCCAATAGGGATTGATATTTTTCAGAAAGATTGTCCAGTGCTCTCTTTTTTCAAAACTCTTGGAGTTAATGAGCATTCTCTGATTTCAATCCATACCACTAGAGAAACATTGACTCCCTTATGAACAGTAATCCAATGGACATGCCTTTATTAAAACTATCAACTTTTGAAAACTAAACCTTGATGAATATAATTTCATGAAAAAGTTCAAGAAAATATTCAAATTCTTGAGAAACGAATGTTGGTGTTGTCAATGTTTTAGATGATCGTCAAAGGGAGAAAACTGGAAACCCCGTGATTGGGGAGAACTTTAGAATGGAATTAGATCACAATACCATTACCAAAATACTAACAAAAGTGAAGAAAGAATATATATTTTTCAAGAGGATACCATTGTATGGATTTGGATTGAGGGATGATGTGTTCATCCCCAATGCCAGTCATGATTCACTCGCCTATTGGTTTATGATATCTCCTAGGTTATACCAGTGGTACAGAGATACCATGGGTCACATAGTGAAAGAACATTTGTCGATCCCTTCCCACTCCCTTTGAAACCCATTGGTTCATCATCTCACAAGGGTTGTAATAGTGGTATAGAGATACCGGGGATCACATAGTGAAGGATCTTTCATCAATCCCTTCTCACTCCTTGTGGAACCCACTGAACAACATCAATAGGGAGGCATTGAATGAAGAAACATCCACCATTAATAAAAAATTATTATAAAAGTGGATTTGGGAGACAGTCTCCAGGGATGAACTGAGGAATGGTACTTGGCCAATGTGAAAACATTGTGGATGAGTGGGACTAGGAATATTGGGGAGGTCGGTATCAGTTTATGGGAACTCTACCATATTACAGGGATCCCCACCAAAGGGGATATGTATGAGGAGTTTCTCATAGATGAGGATGTATAGGAAGACAAGGAGAATATGTTGTTGATTTCAAGGGTTCTACTAATCCTCGTGTAGGGGAAGGGTGATCAAAAACCAGGGTTAAAGGACATCACGTTCAAGAAATGGTTCATTATTTCATGAATAAACTAGTGGTCAAGCTATGAAGTAGGTTGCACTAGTGTTTTATGTTGACTCATTAAGGCAAGGATCAGTTGTACTAGAGGATCTTGGAGGTGATCCAGTAGAAGATATAGGGATGCAGTGTGAAGCTCGAGGATCCCATTGTCAGGTTGGTGGGATTCATTATCTTACTAATATGTGGGTGGATACTCCCAGTTCATTATGCCCACATGGCCATGTGGTTGAGCACCCTCATCATGTAAGTGATGCTAGAAATATGGTAGTATATCAACATATCAGTGTCAGTGATGGAGAAACTATACAATATATTATGTCAAATCAACCATAGGAAGAACCCCATTCATGTGTGTGGGATCATCAATTTCTTGTATGGATGGTTTTCCACTTATATAGTGGGTTATGAGTACCCAAATACCATTTCTACTCTTGGCACTAACTTCTAACCATCGATGTTCCACATCATCGAGATTCAACACCATGAGCTAGGTCTGGTCTGCATGCTAGTGGGGATCGGGCTAGTGGACCGTTTCATATTACACCCATTCCTTATTCTTATATGGGTGGTAATAGATGATGGCATGAGGATAATGGAGTAATAGTCATACCTTCTGGCCTTCCATGGTGGGGTACTAGATGACCAAGTGGATTACAAGGAAATATGCAAACCATACACCCCATACCAATTTTCTAGAAAATTAAGGTTACTTAAAATAATTACCCCAAAGGTATTATGGGGGTTCATCCCAAATAACATATTTTGGTTCTTTGGAAAATACGGTGTATGTTCATTCAGGAAGACAATAGAGAGTGGAATGATTTTCCACTAGTCAGTGTTGTGTACAAGCTTCTTCATGTGTATGCACTGAACTGGGAAATTGAATACCCTAGGGATATGTTGAGGTAGAGAGACACTCATATAAACCCCTTGGAATAGGTCCCAAAACAACATGTTCAATGTCATATGGTGAAATGTGGGTCACATCATGGAGAGAGAGATTGAATTACGAGGTGGAATGTGCTTGTAGATCTAATAGTTCTCAGCCTTGCATGGGATTCAGCTCTAGAGGTAGGAGGAGTGTTAGGACTGAGTCTCCCTAGGAAGAGGACTTAGGAGGGGAGTGAGGTTTCAGGGGTGTATATGAGGGATTGTGCTGAATATTAGAGTAAATGGATACACTGGACATATATTATTGGTGATTCCATTTTCCCTGATACCTATGAGAGTTAGGGAATATACAGATAACTCAAATCTCTCTGAGAACTATGGAAACCTTTCCACTATGAGGGAATAAACCTTCCAAGACTAGGCCTTGTAAGGGTGGGATTATAGGATCCCCATGTAGTATATCATAGAGCTATGAAAACTGATTCATTCTCATGGTGTGGCTGACCCCCTTAATGCTCGGGTGAAATTGATATTGGGTATGACCTCCCCTACAGTTCTCTCAGTGGGTCAGCAAGATATGGTAACTGGTGGCCATGATGGGTCAAAGGATGAATAATAGGGAAGTTAATTCTATCCATGCGAATGGTGGGAGAAGAATATATGGATGATAAGGTGAAAATATGGGTTCGAGAAGCTTTAACCAACTTCTAATCTATCAAAGATTACTATCTAAACCTCTTTATTAAAATTTTACTAGAATCGGTATGCATAGAAGAGGGTGAGGTTCATGAAAAACCTCAAATAGAGGAGGAGGAATCCCTAATACTTGAAGGGGAGGGAACCAGATCTCTGCCCGATGTTATTATCATAGGTGCAATCATCTATTATCGAGGCAGTACCTGCAACTGAGGTGACAAATCCCCAGGTTCAGGTGCTATCATGTGACTCTGAACCCACTCTTGTCTCCACTCAATTTGAGTATTTGTTCTATTATTCCCATTCCAATTTTTTTTAATATATCTATCACACCTTTTCATGGATTAGCCTCTTGTGGTTGGGTTGTTGATCACTATGGGGATACTGCCAACAAGTGGACTCCCAATGAACATTTCCTCATTATTGGTTACCTCTATGCCTCCATTAAGTCTTATCTTTTGGTTTCCATACTATTTTTTGTTAACCATATATTGTAATTTACTGATCCCCATTTTCAAAAAAGGTATCCTTTTCTAGTGGACCAGTCATTAGTGGTGATGCTCGAAGTTACACCCATAAGAAAAGTGGATGCATAGGTAGATATGGATGAATCTACCCTTGAGGAATCATAGAAGGTTGCAGTGGTTGAGCATACTTCAGATATGCTAGAAGAGACTATAGTGGTTTAGCCTATTTTGGAGGCATCACAGGAGATCATGGTGTTTAAACATTCTCTGGAGGAACCACATGAGACCATGGTGATTGAACCTACTCTGGGTACATCAAAAGAGACTATTAAGGCTTCAACTAGGGTCAAGGAGTTAGATGTAAGTGACTTACCTCTAGATTTGGGGCTTAGTCCTCCCAAGGGGATGCATGAGGTCAACCCTACCATTGAAGTACTAGTGGACTTCTCTATGTATGATTCTACACAACATGAAGATTTTGAGGAATCTGGTTGTGATGTGGCTAAGAACTGGTTCATTATGTGTAGATCTTGGCGGAATGTGCGTAATTTCATTACCCATACTCTGTTGTAAAGTTTTCCAATTTGAGTGGGTTCACTCCTCCAGTGGATTCTAAACCTTAGGATTGGTGGGGTGTGGTCTCTTGGTCTTTATTCACTATCCTAGTATTTCATCGTCAAGCAGTCATGGGAGTAATGGTGATATTTCAATGCTTCTTGGTATAAAGAGAAGTCTGGTGGCACCAAAGTTCTCTATGAGGAGGAGGTGATTGCATGGATAGAGGAGAGAGCGCAACATCATAAAGTCGTCTCAACTTTTAATTACATTAAATAAATTAGATAAATGCCTAGTTTGTGACGATTTATGCTAGAACCATGAAGGAAACATCTCTAAAGGTAGGCTTCATGACCGAATATGGTTAGGCACATATCAGGGATGATGAAGTCCTCCTAACAACTGAAGAACAAGAAGAAAATATATCTAGGAGGAAAAAATCCCTGGAGGACACACACAATAGGTTGGTCAAGTTATGTAAATACTTATCCATGGATTATCCTTAAGGGGGGAATTCTCTTGATTTGAAATAAAGGAGAGGCTCTGGTGTGTGGATTACCCTCCCAAACATTTTAAGTTCTTTTTTTGTTAAACCCCATCAAAAACCCATTTTCCTTTTCCCTACATCACATTTATATTAACAAGAAAACCAAAACTTAATTCCTAATCCCACATGAGTCATGATCGATGTGTTAAATAATGGAAAAAATAAAAGATTTCTCACTTATATGAGAGTTTCAAATAGGGGCTCAACACTCCAGGTCTGAATTGTTCAACAATTACCGAGAGTATCCTCACTGGAGAAGTGTCATTTAGAGATTGAGACTCTATTCATAGCTATCATTATTTCTTAATGTGTGTAGGTACATTAATAGTGTAACTCCAGGGGTGTTAAACTCTACCCAACCAAAGGGGAAGGATAAAAATGTGAATCAAGATGCCCAAGATTTAGAAAAAATGGAGTGAGAAGCCAATAGGGTGTGACTTCTAACCATTTCAAAATATATATTTCACTATCGTGTCATAAATGGTGGTGAAAACAAATGAGGGAAATCCATTTACCATGCTCAAGACACAGGACCTATAAAAATGTTGACATAAGTCTTTTGGAGCATGTTCCTTGGACGCTAGGTGCACCAGTGTGGTTGGGAACCATTGCCATTAGAGGGCTCATTCATATATGGGAAATTATGGTGATAAAAATCATGAAATATTTGAATCATGGGGATTATCTTAGGGAAATATTTGATGTATTTAAACACTCTTAGAATTTCACTATCATGGTTTTGAGAACATGGGGTCTGTGTATCTATCTAAACGAAGTCCATACATGTCTTCTATGGGGATAATTGTCCCAAATTCTAAGAGATTGTAAAGGAATTTTAGTGGTGTGGTAGGTGACTATCACCTAAGGGGGAAAGTAGGATTCTCATTCAAGGGCCAAAAATTCCTTACAATTTTATGCCATGTCATATGGGTGGAGGGTGTGTTGTTTAACGTCATGGGGTAAGGATGTTGAACATGCAGTTTAGTTTCTTATAGTGAGGATGATTTGTCATAGAGTTTAACATAATATGACTAGGATATTAATATCAAATTTTAGCATCTTGTTACCAAGAAATAGGTTTTTGTCCTCTCATATTGGTCATATGAGGCATTTTGTGCATATTGCACTGGGTAAGGTCATAGTCTAACATCATGTTCCAAGGATGTCTGAACCATAGTGAAAATCCCATTTGGTCAGGGTTGTGGGATGCAAAAAAAGAAAATATAATAGGTGTTACCTAATAGAGGAGATCATGAAGCAAAGGGAGATGATATTTGGCTTAAATTTTTCCTCAAATGGTGGGGCCCTACGAGAATAGTATAGTTTTTTATGTCTCAATAATGAGTTTTTTAGTCTTTGTAACTATTTCTTTCATGTCCTTACTTTTAAAAAAATTAAAAGGGAATTTTTTGTGGGTGAAATTCTGACTTTTACTTAGATTTCCTCTATGGATTTTCAATCTAGCAATCATTTTTTCCTTTTATGTTAGAAAATTTTGAGTCATTCCAATTGGACTAAGAAGTTTCAAATAATCTAAGATCCAAATGCTTGAACCACCTCAATCTGAACACCACATAATATTTTTATATTTTTAAAGGTGCCAAAAACCCTAGAAAAAACTAGGGGTCCAATATAAGGCATTGTGGTTGCAGGATTTGTGGTTGGACCTAAGATAGGAGACTCAGGAATCACTATATATCCCACTAAACTAGGAATCAGTCCACATCTAGTTCTGTAATGAGGCATGGAAGAAGACTAGTGATTGAAGGGGGGAATCCTATGAAAAAAGAATGAGGTAAAGGGATGGGGAATTATTTTTCCTAGGCACTAGAGATGAGTCAAGTAAAAAAAGAAAATTAGGGGCCGAAGGTGGATGGTTTCATGTAGTTTAAGGTCATAATGTGTAGACCAATGGTATTTTTAGTTTAAGGTCACATATCTTTGACCAAAGGATGCTGGAGTTTATGGTCAGATAGATTCGACCAAGGGTTTTTTTAGTTTATGTTCACATTACTTTGACCTAGGTTTGTTGTAGTTTAAGGTCATCTAGATTTGACAAAGAGGGGAAGATGTGTCATGTGGATTTTTGTGATATATAAAAGAAAGGGTAACTTGATGTGATGAGATATTCAAGGAGACCCAATGTCGCATGAAATATTTTTGAGATAATTTTCACATCACTGAAGGTCATATTTCATTGATCATGAGAATGTGTTTCAAGAATGTCATGTGGTATAATGGAGTTGTACACTGATAATAAAAGAGGTCCAAGGAGTCCCAAGGCCACATGATACATCCCTGAGACAAGTTTCACATAGTTTAATATCATGATTGTTTGACCTTACGGGGAGAAAATCCATCCAGGTAACTCTTGTGAAGTTTAACCATGCTTGAAGAAATTTCCATTGTGTATCTTAAGCCAACATGAACCATGATCAGTGTGAGAAATAAGGAGCAACAGGTTTCTCCATAGTCACAAAGGGAACACAATAAGGGTAGGAGGAATCTTGCCTGGGAAGGCTCCAATGATACCAAATTGCCTATCCATCATGTTAAAAGAACTGGATAAATGACACTATGGGTGTTAAAACTCTATCAGAACAATGGGTGGTGGAAAGGAATGTAAATAATGACTTTCATGACTTGGATTGTGAAAGGGGTGATTAATGGGTATGGAATGAATATTTACCAAGTTCAAAACAAAGGTCCCTCAACCACACTAGTCATGGATAGGATGAAATCATTGTGTAGTTCATTGTTTACCATGTTCAAAACATTGAATCCAGAAAGTGTTGTTAAATATCCTTTAAGTCATGTTCCTAGAATGGTTGGTGATTGAGTGTGTCTAGGAACCATTATTTTTAGGGGGGGGGGGGTATTTAATCTGGTGGAATGATAAAAATCCAAATCAAAATGAGCATGAAATGTGAAAGTGGGGTTGAGGAATTCCTTAGGGGAAACTAATTACCCTGAGATCTATTTTACCACGTTGTAAAACACATAATATGAGCATATCAGTAGGAAAAAATTGAGACTATTTCTGATGGGAAGACCCCAAAGTGAGTCTTCAGTGGGGATAGAACTAGGATATAATATTCAAGAATCTCTATGTATCTCATGGATGGGAAATCAAACCACATGTAGTAGTTGAACACAGAATGGTATGTGAACAATGTATAAAGGGTCAAATCCTCTCTAATAAGGACATTGAGTCATCCCATAGTTATTTTGGGGAATATCATGTTTATCATAAGGGGTAAGGATATAGTTTAATGTCATGTGCTAATGATGTTGGTTTCAGTAATCTCACAATTGTCATATCAGGCATACTGTCTTTATCACATAGGGTAAGCCTACAATTTAACATCATGTGAAGAGGACATATCAGATACTTACACATTTAGCTACCCATTTTTTATTCCCCATGTTGGATCATGAGGGAATATTGAATCACAAAAAATCATAGGAATATGATGGGACCTTACACCTAATTAGGAGGCACATAGGGGTATTTTGAGGGTTATAGGGATGTAGGTGGAATCTGATCTCTATATCCATTTATGTTTCCTAATCATATCAAATCATGAGGGTGTTTCCAATAGGGGTGGTGCAACCATGATAGCCAGAGGTAATATAAAAGAATTGAATAAAATTAAATGGGACTTAATGTTAGTAAATTTAATCCAACCTTAGGGAGGTTGTGATGAATTTTTGGTTGGTCATGAAGGCAAGAGGTATAGGCATTAGTGTGTATCCCATAAAACTAGGAATCACGAAACATGTAGTTCTGTAATATGGTGTGGTGGAAGACCAAAGTCATAAGTGGGAGGGGTTTCCCTCACAGGTGAGTATGGGATATCTATTTTTTAGTTTAATTCATTGAATAGGAATATTATGGATACATAGTTTAAGTTCATACGGCTAAAACCAAAGGGAGTTTTTAAATTAGTTAAAGTCATGATCCTTGGACCATGTGAATGATTGTTTTGAGGATATTTACACATCACACAAGAGGTAAAAACTAACATAAATAGATGGTAAAATAATCTGATGTACCACATACATCTCTCGGAACAAGTTATACAAAGTTTTAAGGTCATAATACTTGGACTATAGGTGATTCCAAGTGGGGAAATTTTGGTGAATATGGTTTCACCTGGTGGGTATATTTGAGGTTGATCCTAAAGATGGAGGTTCTAGGCATCTCTATGCATCCTATAAAATTAGGAATCAATCCACACATAGTTATGGAATATGATGTTGTGGGAGAACAACACTGGGAGGATGGAATCATCTCTAGAAAGGATTTTGAATCATCTCATAGTTATCATATGAGGAATTCAAAGTTTTTCCATAGGTTGAGGCTATAGTTTAACATCATGTGTTGAGGACATTTTATCTATATCATATTTTTCATGTGAGGAATCCAATGTTCACCACATATGTTAAGGCTATAGTTTAACATCATGTTCTGAGGATGATGGATTTGAACATCTCACATTTAACATATGTGGCATCTCATGCTTTTCACATGATTTAAAGTTTTAGTTTAATATCATGTACTGAGTAAATTGATTTTTGACATCTCAAATTTTTCACATCGGGCATCCTATGTTCGTCACATAGGGTAAGGATACAATTTTACATCATGTTCTATGGATGTTGGTTTTGGTCATCTCATATTTCTCACATAATGCATCATATGTTCGTCAAATAGGGTAGGGCTACAGTTTAACATCATGTGTTCAGTGAAGCTATTGAGGTGGGAAAAGGAATTTGGTGGGATAGGGATATTAAAAAATTTACCACATAGTCATGGAACTTTTCATCTCCAGTAATTTGAGCCCCAGTGTGGTCCGAGGATCTCTCATGGTTTATTGCAGCACAGGAAATATAAAATTGAACAAGTACCTAGTTCCAATTCGAAGCATTCTATTCTGTCGAACATCTCTGATGACTGTTTCTAAATGGATCCAATGAAAAACCCCTATATATTTTCTACACACACTTCATGAATCTATTCACACATCATTCATTGAATTTTGGGTGCTATCACCGAGCTCCAACAGTCTCTTTGATGTCGCGACGATCACCATGATTCCTTGCCTTAGATCCGTCGAAGGAGCTTTGGATCAATCACTCAAACAGAGAGACTATCCCTATAGGATGTGTGAGTAGAGAGAATATCTCAATAAAAATTAGTGAATAGAAATTGGAATGAACCTCCTCTCCTAATTATAAAATATCAGGTTAGGGTTCCCTGACCCCCCTAGAAATTTAATGTTCACTAAATAAGTAATAAATAATAATTATGAAGAACTAAATAAATCATAAATATTATTTATATTTTATCAAATACATATAATATATATTAAATATATTACATGATTAAATTGAGTAATTAAGTCGAATTGTATCTCCTAATAATATTAAACAATCCTTGAATATTAAAATAATATTTTTTTGAATAATATTATTCCTTATATTTACTTAAACACTTGTAAATACTTATAATAAATAAACTCAACACATTAATTATTTACTTGAATAATAATAAATTTATTTATTTATTAGTGATTAATTACTTGGACAACCCTCAAACCCCTTGGTGGGTCCCACCATGCCCTATATACCTATTCACCAGAATTGGGAAGATTCTTCAATACACTATTGTGTGTGACCCTCTAGGAACTTATCTCAATACTAGTTAATTGTTTTCACAGACTAGGATCAGAGCGAAGCAACCCATCATGTCCCCTAAAGAGACAAGGAATATTCACAGCAATGAAAACTAATCTATGAACACACATTGTGTATTATAATCTCTTTATTATTAAATATCTCATAAAGTTCGACACACGCTTCTGTCATCATTTTTTCTTACTTTATTATTTATTGATCTAACTTGATGGATTTACCATTCAATACCATGTCCATGGATTTACGAAGGTACTACCATCCTGATCAACCAAACCCAATGTATTACTTCCTCAACCAGGAAGTGACAAATACAATCCTGATAATTCAACCAATATCATACCACCAATTAAGCACCCAACATGATCTTCCTCGCAAAAAATTTATTATAATAGTTTTTTCATTTCATCAAACTATGTGATCAAATGGAACACATTGATAATGATATCATGTTAGGTGACTAATGCACATGTCTGTAGATATGAACAATCAATGAAACCCAAAACATGTGGTGTTCCTATTGGCGGGTATGTAGTCATGATATCAACTACTGGAGATCACCAAGTGTGAAATTAAATAGAAGACGTCATAATGCTTATGATCTCCTAGAACCTTATAGTTAGACATCAACTATGTCCTATTTGTATTATGTATTGAGACTATAGTACATAAGTTTAAGATTAATGTCATCATATCATGAGGTTCTCATTATAGCCTTAGATCTTTTATAACCTTTTGATATGAAAAATAATATATGGACATTACCATAAATAGTGAATTCATAAATTCATACCCTATAATTTTAAGTGTACATTATGAATATCTAGTTGTATATAAGAAATTTTAATTGAAAAGTATTGTTCAAGTTGGGTCTAGGGATCCCACTATTACAAAACTCCCACTTGAACTAGATCCATCTTTCCCACCATCCTTGTCAGCTCTTTCATGATTAAGATCATGTCTTTGTTGATTCAAGGATTTAGTAGTTAGGTATGCCAAATCTCTATTGAGTGGATATTCTACTATGTCTGACCTCATCTCCTTTATTAAAACTCCTCAAGAGATGTAAAAACTGAGTGTATTTCTTTTTTACACTATCAAAACATGACATATTGGCTAGTGAGAGTATCATAATTTACATTATGATAATACTTTACTTACTAGATGTGATTCCAAGAAATTTAAAAAATCATTTCCTGTTTTATATTTCTTCTTAGCTACCTCAAAAGCTGAAATATACTTAGTATCTGTAGATATGGCTACCACTAGATTAAATGATCTTATATTTATCATTACTTTAGCATCTCTCCTATATTAGATAACATTGATCGAATAGGTTAATGTGTTTGTATCCCCTTGAAACTAGTATCCCTTCCTCTCCATATTCCTATAATATATCCTCTATACTTAATCCAAAGGACAATTGGATAGTTTTAACTACTTCCCTTATAGTTATCCTGGATGTAACGGATATTATCCTACTATAAACTATATGTTGGAAATATCATTTCTTGTATATATCATGGAATACGAGATTGCTCCATCACTGAAGTGTATAGAATTTCAAATCACCAGTTTTATATCCTCCCATGCTTATGCATGTCTTCTTGGAGTGATATAACTCATGTGACACTGGTAATAATTTTTTCTCAAATTTTTCCAACTTTTATTTTTGAATACCTTGTCAGTATATGTACGATTGATAAGGTTTTATAAACCGATAGATAAACCTTAGTAGATCTTGTTCCATAGAACTTTTTCCATTTTAAGTTAATATTTGGAGTATTTCTTTTATTCTGATCTTAACTTACTGTAATACCAATATTTTTTTCATAAGTTACCAAACATATTTTTATTTAGAAATAGTGATGATCCCACTAACCTCTGGTATACACATGGAAGTGATTCATTCCAAATTAATATTCTATTATCTTTTGTTTACTCTAAACCAAAACTAGATTTAAGTAACTTGAATCCCATATTTCCATTCCATGGTGTCACCATCCCTTTCTGGTTTCACCGTATAGACACCATCCACAATTCATGATCTTGAAATACAATTCTCAATAAAATGATCAAAGAAATTACCTATGTAAAGGAAAATTCAAATGTATTTATTCTTAACAAATTTATATAACCAATTGAGCCTTATTAGTACCATGATTGTAGCACCCATATATCATATCACTTGAATACCCACCACACTATTCAAAATTATATGCCCCCCTTATAATTTGATACATGTAATTCATTATTGAATTTTAATTTTTCTTTTAAATATTATCTAATTACTATATACTTCCTACTTGTAGGAATTATTATTCACAATGAAAAATGGATCACCGGCCTCAGTGAATAAAAAACAATAACTATGGTTTTAACCTTCCAATGTACTATGTGTCTCTGGATCATTCCTTTTCCACACCTCTTGTGGAACTCATTCTTCTTCCAACTGTTTGTGTATCTCTATCATTCAATAAACCCAAATCAATATTTCTCCCACTATCTCAAGTCGATATGTTCCCCCTTATATAGACATATAGGCTATTACATTGACTATGACTTGTCTATCATAGGGATTTATGAAATATTCTAAGATAAATTTTGGATGATTATAATAAATTCACTTTTTGTTTTGTTTTATGTTTGTTTGTTTATATCCTAAAAACCTCTTTGCATCTAAACACATTTTCTTATGATATAATGGATTTACATCATGCTATAACTCATATGATATCCATTTTTAATTATAGCTGGCATATGATTATTGGATAATGACTCTATTTTCCAAGTATGTCTCAAAAATGGAAGTATCTACAATGCATGAGTTTTAACATTAACACTCCTTTTAACTTTAATCATGAATATGATGTATATAAGAAAATGTGTGTTTAGGAATTAATCCACACTACATTTTTATCAATGTTAACATGTAATAATTTTCAGTAATACTCCTTATTATCATCATTTCCTTGATGTGGATAAGGTAATGTGAGTTTCATATTTACTCTATGGCACATAATATTGATCTATGAATGCTTGGTCAAAATATTCTTTGGCATGCCATCCTAAAGAAACTCATATATTCTGACCATGCATATGTTATACTTCATATTATTATTCCTTAATAATTTATGGAATTTTATGAAGTATATTTATCAATAGCTTACCCTTTGAACAGTTCTCTCTCTCTAGTTGAACTAGTTTCGAAAGCTTTGTGGCGTAGCTTTCTTTATAAAGTTTTATTTTCCCATAATTAAATAACTATACACATAAATAACACCTACAATGTTTATCTACACTAAGTATAAATACCATACTAGATATATCCTTGATGTCCACTTTTAATTTCACTTGAAAAATAATTATATTTCGAAAACTGGGTATATAAGTCTTACATTTTATATTCATCAAGTATCACCTAATATTCAATTATCACAGAATTATTGGTTGAGTATGAGACACAAAAAACATTGATTCCTAAACATGGAATAATATATCTTTGTGTCTAAAGGAAATGTGATATAATTATTTTGGTAATACTCAACAGAAGTTTGTCTAGAATCATTTACATAGAAATTGTAAGTTGTGTTCTTATCACCGCTAACATAAGAACCACCTTTTCTCAGCCACTTGGAATGAAATATTTAATACCCAAGAGGTATAATAGATACATTACTTACATGATGAATATACCTGAATAAGAAGCGACTAATTTCTTCTTTAATTCAGCTCATTGTATTTAAACTTCCTTATATTTATTTCATGATATGAGAAGAAAAGAACCTCACGTTTCATAACTCTTTCATTGAATGACATTATGAAGGTGATTTTGGAATTTCTATTACCATTGGAATTATCACCTTGTCTTTCAACTTGTTCACCATAAACACTAAAGATTAATAATTATTTAATGTTCTTATTTACTTGGAAACCCTTACCTAAAATTTAATGAATCATTTACTCCATCTTTTTTGTTCTTTTAATTTTAAATGAAACTAGAATAATTTGGAAAAAATGATATTTGAAAGGGATCCATTGAAAGATTGTGATCCATCTTTCAATTTTCACATATCTGGTGCAATCATCATCTATTCGTATCTATGCTTTACTTTCTCATCACAAGCTTCTTGGAGATGTGACAAAAATAATATCATATATGTATTCATTTAGTATCCACAAATAATTTCTGATTTTGATGATAGCATTATGAAATAACCATTATATTCATAATACATGAGTATCTTGTAATCATTTTTACACCCTCTCTTCCTTAGCTGGTTTAACTGGTTGTGGGGACTCCAACGCCTTGAATTTCCTTTATCTTAATGTTTTGCGCAAGTGCCTGTATTACTCTTGGAAACTCATGTTGAATAGGAAATTGACTTATTATAAGATCATCACAGCTTTCTTTTGGTATTAGATGAAATTTCCTAGAGAAACAAAATCTTGCATATTTTTACTTTTATCTTGATTGTCAATTTAGTGATTATTTATTAATTAATAAAATAAATAAATGTCTCCGATGATTTTATCATATTCTAGGAAGCCTGTTTATGATAATCAGAATACTCTATCGCTTGAGTATTTTAGTGGAATGGTTCCTTGAACCTCCCCTCATAGTCTATAAGATATGGGTACTCCACTACTCGGAGAGTTCAAGGTAGGCGTTTGACTGGTCGACCATAATAACTTGCAGTTCATGGATCAGTTGTGTGAAGGCTTAGATTCTAAAATCATAAAATTTATTTACTCAACACTTTCCTATGAAGTTAAAATAATCTATCTATAACTAATCCATTTCTGGAAACTTCAGTTAAACTAACCCATCATTTTCATAAGAACTCCCTAGTGGTAGGATACACCCTCAACTATGGATGACCAAGCACCCCCGAAAACCTGGTTGTGTTCAAATTTGAATGATGGAAGATATTTGTGACATAATACTTATTTTAGGTTTTTTATATTTTTCTCAATGAATGTAATCTATTTCTATTAATTTTTTCAAACTATGTCTTCGTTCTCACAACTGAACATGCATTAATAAAAAAACCTACATCATATCCTTATTAATTTTTCTGGTTTATTATTTTATGTTATCTCGTAGTAAACAAACACATGAACAAAATAACAAAAAAATGAAAAATAATAATTAATTACACCAAACTAGTATTGAGAATATAATTATGATTGATCCACTTTAAAATGTGTAGATCAATCGTGAAATAGAGGGTTTCAGACCCTAGTTGAGCCCTGACTTGTATTGCAGCTCTCCCCGGATCTAGTATATTCGCTTCTCATCTCGAGTACCATCTCGTCTTGGTGTGGTTTTCATATTATAACATCATCATCAATTGTACATTTATACATGCACACAGGTGATGACATCTAGGGAAGTACAGAATATAAATAACTTTTTTTAACTAGGCATGCAGACCCATATACATTTTGAATAAAAAAGACGTTGTGAAAAACATCAATAAAAAAATAATTATTTACAGTCATCGAACACAATGAAATTATTAATTAATTAATTAAACCATACATACAAAAATTGTTCAATGCTCAAGACCGATCAATATATAAATAAACATGTGATAAAAATTAAATTAAAATAAATTTAAAGTATGAGGGTATTTAAATATATTGATATAATTTAAATAAATTCAAATAAATTATTTTATTCGATCCCTGCATTAATTTAATTTCAATTCCAAAAATTAAATTAATTAATTAATTTATGTTTAATTTTAAAATTAAATTAATCTTTAGAAATATTAAATATCATTAATTTTAAGGCCAAAATTACATTTTAATTAATTTAATTTAATACTGAAATTAAATTAATTAATTTAATTAATTTTTATTATATAAAATAACCCATGATTTGAAACCCTGTGCAGGGATAGAGTAGATCGATTTGAATCACTGCATGACCATAACAAGCTATGTAGCCTCTGTGAAGGGGTGTTATAAGCACAGAGGTCCCACCTATACCCATTTTAGGTATAACATACCCACACCGAATCCATTGTGAGAAAGATAGGGTTGTGTAATGGTTTACCTCTCCAACAGGGCATCTCACATGTGGGTACATAACCGGATTTATTTTTTCGGTAAATTCAAAGGTCATCAGGGATGACACTGGCACACAGTTCAACCTGATCTAGGTGAAGAGGACAGAAACAAAATCCTTGGATGAGCACTCGGCATCGGCGACCCTCAGTCGGGAGGGGACCTCATGTCCTATGGTGGCTAAAGTGAATAAGATTTATGGAAATGGGTGATGTAATTTGAGGTGGGATCCAATGGTGGTATGGATTCCATAAAGCCTTGGATCTGTTGGAAAATATATAGGCAAAAGGAGAAGACAAATTCAACCTTGATGCGTGAATTGGATTTACTGTCCAAAAGGGTTTGATCCACCCCCATGTTGATGGTTTAGGGTTCTCAGTGGAAGTATCCCTCAATGATTTCACCAATGTTTGGGGGAAACCAAACACCAATTCTAGATTGAACTATTTCACCAAAGTTAGGAGGATTCTGGATAATTTATTTGGTTGAAAATAATTAACACATAAATGATATCATCGTCGCTTATTTATAAACTTCCATTACTGTCAAAAAACACCTTAGTTCAACCGAAACGAGACAAAACATGGTGAGGGACACACTGGTTCGATCTCACCATTTCAGTTAAAGAACAAATTCTTTCAACAGAAATGATACAACTTTTGGTGAAGGACACACCAGTTTGATCTCACCATTTCGGTCAAATAACACATTGGTTCAACCGAATCAATACAACTCTTGGTGAGGGACACACCGGTTCAAATGTGAAAAACACTCTATTTTTTTATTAAATATTTTAAATAAAATATATAAAATATATAACAATCCCCCACTTTTATTCATAAATATTAATTCTCCAGAACACAAGTGATTCATTATACATAATAAATGTATCTTTTGATTTAAGCCTTTACTTACTATCAATATCTCAAAGTTTATCAGATTTATAAGTTTTCAAAACATTAAACTTAATAAAATTTAAGACAAACTAGAGAAAACATACATATAATTAACTCTCATCCAACATATCATTTTTTAGCACATTTAATTCCATGTTCTTATATCCTTTTCATGAACTCTCTAAGGAGTAAACCCATTAACTCCTGTAAGAAGCGGAACCACTTCTAAGTTCACATGTCAAAATATTAAAATGTTCTTCCATTATTAGAGCACATAACTCATTGAGTCTTAATATTTTGTTAAGATTTTATATGTCAACCTCTAGTCAAAATGGTCGATATTGACACAAAAAATAGGGGATATAATTGTCAATATCAATAATCATCTTCATAACTTGTTTTTACACATTAAACAGTTTGATTAGGATCAAACTAAAGTAAGTGTTGGGTTTCCATTACTGAAGTGATTTATTATTTTCGTTTTAACCCCATATCTTTATTAGTTCCATGAATAATCACTCTCATTAGAGATTTTGTAAATAGATCCGTAATGTTTTTACACGATCTCACATAAACAATTATTATAGTACCATCTTGTAACAATTGCCTCGCATAATCATGTCTCAAACTTATATGTATATACTTTCCATTGTACATGAAAATATATACCCTTGATAATGTTTCTTCACTATCAAAGCTAATGGAGATATGAGGCATTGGACTAGGCCACAATCTAATATCCAATAATATATTCTTAATCCATCTAGCTTCCTTTCCACATGCCGCTAAGGCGATAAACTCCGACTCCATGGTGGAATGTGAAATACAAGTTTGTTTCTTTCTCACCCAAGAAAAAGCACAACCACCAAGAGTAAAAAACCATCCATAAGTGGATTGGTTATCACCAATACTGGTAATCCAGCATACATCGGTGAATCCTTATAATACAGTTGTATAATCATTATATTATAAATATAAAACTCTGGTCTTTATTAAGTATCCAAAAATTCTTTTTATACGTCCCTAATGATCCACACTATGATTACTAGTATATATACTCATTTTACATACCAAAAAAGCAATATAAGGTCCAGTGAAATGCATCACATACATTAATGAACCAATTACACTAACATAATCAAGTTGTGCTATATCTCTAACTATATTTATAATAATTTGAACAGTATAATCAAATGGAGTGTTGGAATCATTGAAATCAAGATGATCAAATTTATTTGACATTTCTTCTATGTAATGAGACCGACTTAAAGAATAACACCCAATATGTTTCTTAATATTAATCCCTATAATAGTATTAACTATTCCAAGATCCTTCATTTTAAACATATAATATAAGTGATTCTTTATCTCAATTACACCTATCATATTAGTTACAAAAAATGACATATCATCCACATATAAACGTACAATAAATCCATATTATTTTTTGAACTTCGAATAAACACATTTATCTGCATTATTATGAGAAATTCCATTAGATAAAATAATAGAATCGATTTTTT
The DNA here is from genome assembly GCA_963277665.1 of Viscum album. Lineage (NCBI taxonomy): Eukaryota > Viridiplantae > Streptophyta > Magnoliopsida > Santalales > Viscaceae > Viscum > Viscum album. The sequence continues at coordinate 1,833,010,340 of OY728165.1, forward strand.
CATGACATTGCTTTGGGGATTATTTAAGAACATAAAGATATTTAACTAGTTTACAGACATTGTTTTCATTACCCAGTAAAACAAACCCTTCTGGTTATTCCATGTAAATCAATTCATTTAACTCTCCATTTAAAAAAAATCAGTTTCTACATCCATTTAATTAACATACAAATGATTAATTGAAGCTAAAGAAAATAATATCCTTATTGAAGTGATTCGTGCTACTAGGTAATAAGTATAAAAATAATCAATTCCATATTTTTGTCTAAAATCTTTGGCTAATAATCGATCTTTAAGAGCTTGAATGTTACCATTGGAATCTTATTTATTTCTGAAAAACCATTTACTACAAATAGGCTTTGAACCTCTTGGTAAATCTATAATGACGCAAGTATTATTCCACATAATGGAATCCATTTCATAATTAATTTCTTATTTCCAAAAAGCAAAATCTCTGGAAGTCATACCCTCTTTATAAGTCTTTGGGTTATCTTCCATAGTTAATACCATAGGATACTTATTCAGAAGAAGATTATTTTGATCTCCTTCAACAAGTAAAATTATGGAATTAGGAGAAATAAAATCTGGATGTAGATATTTTTCCTTCATAATTCTTGTACTTTGTTTAGGTTCAACCCTAGAATCATCACTATTATCTACAATTTTATTTTAACTTGATGTATTACATTAGTTTGGGGTATAAGGAATAAATTCCTCCATATCAACTTTATAAAACATATTATCAAAAAAATATAAATCCCCTGATTCAATAATTATTGTATCTCTCAAATCCATTATTCTATATGTTTTTCTATTTTCTACTTATCCAACAAAAACACCTTCAATTTCTCTAGGACCAATTTTAGTTCGTTTAGTGTCAAGAACTCTATAGTAATCTAAACAACTCCCACACATTGAAATATGAAAGATTAGGTTTTCTACTGCTCCAAACATCATAGGAGGATAACATAATTTTCTTATAGATAATCCTATTATGAATATGACATACAGATAATAAATCTTCACCCCATACATTTAATGGTAACATAGATATATTAATCATGCAATTTACCATTTCTACTAAAGTGTGATTTTTCCTTTCAACTAATCCACTTTTCTTATGTTTGTAAGGAGAAGTTCTTTGGTGAATTATACCATTTTCTTTACAGAACTCATTAAACTTGTTCACATAGTATTCACCACCTCTATCTGAGCGTAATAATTTAATTCTTTTGTTTAATTATTTTTTAACTTCTTCTTTATACTTCTTAAACACATTAAAATTTTTATACATTGTTTTAAGAATAAAAACATGTAAATATTTACTACAGTCATTAAAAAATGTAATAAAATATTTTTCCCCTACATGACTTAATAATCCATTTAATCCACAAATATCATAATGCACTAAATCTAATATATCAGTATTTCTTTCAACACTATGAAAAGGCTTCTTAACTATTTTAGATTCAACACATGTTTTACATTTATCAAAATCAAAACCAAAGTTAGACAAGTTTAATATCCTTATAAAATTAAATGAATTATAACTAACATGTGATAAAATACCATGCCACAAATTACAATATTTATTTAAGTAAGAAGAATATTCAATCATATTATTAATATAATGTTGATACATGCCATCATTTGAGTACCCTTTCCCCAAAAACATACCTCCCTTCGACAAGAAAACCTTGTCAGATTCGAATGAAATCCAAATTCCTTTTTAAACAGAATATCTATAGAATCTAATTTCTTTCGAATTTCGGGAACATACAACATATTAAGAAGTTTCAACCTATTCTCATAATAAAAATCAATCTCCACGATACCTTTTTCACTAACATTGATTCATGAATTGTTTCCAAGATGTACTTCTTTTGTGATAGTACAATTGTCAAATGTTTTTAACATTGAACAATCTATGAACACATGCACCATTTATCCAGAATCTAGCCACCATCCCATCTTCATCAAAGTCATATTGACTTTAGATATCATTACGACTAGATTTTCTTCAGTCAGCATATTAGTAATAGGTTTTTCAACTTTCTTTCGATAGAGACATTCCCTAGAAAAATGATCTGGTTTTCCACAGACAAATTAGTCTTCTTTATTCTTGGAAGGATTTCCTTTCTTTTTTAAATGTTGACTTTTCTACTTGAAATGTAAGGAGGAATTTGGCTGTTTCTTTCCCTCAAAGATATTAGCCTTGGTATCAAATTTAGAATTTGAACCCACGTCTCTCAACATAGATTCTTCTTCTATATGAAGAATATTTTTCAATTACTCCAAGGAAATATCATCATTATTTTTTATGAGTTATTTACCAAAATCATTCCACATAGTTGGAAATTTACTAATAATTTCACCCACTTAAAAAATTTATATTATATTAATCTTAAAAAAAATAAGTTTATTTGCTTGAATGTGAAGCTCCTGAATTTTCTCCAAAAATGGGGTTCTTATCTACCATATTGTAGTTTAGATATTTAGATATAAGAAATTTATTTTTACATCCTTCCTCTTTTTTGTATTTGAACTCAATTACATCCCATATCTCTCAGGTAGTCTTCATTTGGCGAAAGTAGTCATAGATACAATTTGATAATGTGTTGAGTATGTGTCCTCGACACAAAACTTCATCATTTGCATGTTTCTTAATCATTTCATGAATTTTCTCGCGTTGAGTCACATCAACACACATTCCATCGAGATTTGACGCAGGCTCCTCAAGAATAGGAGGAAGAATCAACTCCAGAATGTAATAATTATTCAATACCATAAGAAGAAATTTCATCTTGTCTTTCCATTGGGAGAAATTGTTTCCATCAAAACAGCCAAGTTTTACCATGTCTTGGTTCATCACTTTAGGAGATTAAGAATCCATCTTTTAGGTTTTTCCTTTGATTTTATTCAAACCCTTATGATTTTTGGAAAATATGTAGGCAAAAAAAGAAGGCAAATTGAACCTTGATGCGTGAATTGGATTCACTATCCAAAAAGGGTTTGATCCACCCCCATGTTGATGGTGTAGGGTTCTCGGTGGAAGTATCCCTTGAGGATTTCACCATGGTTTGGGGAAAAAGAATACCAATTTCTGATTGGCCCATTGCACCGATGTTAGGAGGATTCTAGATAATTTCTTAGGTTGAAAATAATTAACACATAAATGATCTCATCATCGCTTATTTGTAAATTTCCATTATGGTTAAAGAACACCTTGGTTCGACCGAAATGAGATAACACTTGGTGAGGGACACACTGATTTGATCTCACCTTTTTTTTCAAAGAACACATTAATTCAACTTAAATGATGAAACTTTTTTTGAAGGACACACTGGTTCGATATCACCATTTTAGTCAAAGAACATATTGATTCAACCGAAGCGATACAACTCTTGGTGAGGGAAACACCGTTTCAAATTTGAAAAACACTGTATTTATTCTAATAAATATTTTGAATAAAATATATAAAATAAATAATTGGATCTCATCATGGAATGGCCAGAGGGATATGGTGTTGTTAGATCTGGAGGCTCGGTCTCACTCAAGGGAACTACGGTGGTGGCTAGGGATCTGTGGTGGATGGAAAAAGTGGTAGCATAGAGGCCCTAGATTTGGGAGCAGTGGTGGAGGGTGCTTGACGTGGCATGGCTGGAAGATGGGACTCATGGGAGGACCTGCACGACTACTGGCTCTAGCTGGCATTGGAGCTGCATCTTATGGAGGTGGAGGCCACGGCCCTCTATGGCATGTCATTCGGCTCCAGTGGATAGGAAAGATGATGTTACGGACTAAAACAAGCAGCCTGGAGTGTAGGGTTAGTTGTCGGTGGCCCTACCACCCCACTTTCCCTTTTTTTATATTTAAAGTCAAGTAACCATGATGTTTTTCCATTAAATCAAACTTTTTTTTAATTCTCTATTTGAAAACAAAAATACGCCTATCAATATAAGGGATTTGTTTTCATATGGATGAGTCAAGTCGTCCTGACTTGTGTTCCCTACTTTCTTCAAATTTCACATGGATAAATAAATTTAACTTTTATTATAAAAATAATAATTCTTATTATAATAGAATATCCACAATACCGGGGGTATAAAATATGTCTGGAAAACACTATTCCGGCCATGGTGTTTGGAAAAAATATATTGGGTTAAACAAAATCGATCTCTAGAATAAATTCAGGGTAAAATTTACATATATAAGCATGTACATTTTTTCAAATTTTAATACCTTTAAATTGAAAATAAATCCATATTAAAATTTCAGATGGTCACATATTGTTCTTCTGAACACGGATCAACACACGGTCTATTCTGTGGGGACTGAAATTAAACCCTCTACATAATTTATTTCAAATTAATTTTTATTTGCTCTAAAAATTCATGTGTTCGCTCTGATACCAAATGAAGGTATCAGGGTGAACAGATGAAGCTAATGAACCAAGGATTTTAAAATTTTTATCACCAGAGAAATGAAAACATATCATCTCTCGCAATTCAAACCCTGATATGATCGAAGTATCTCGCATGGTTTATCAGAGCCTAGTAAAAATAAACCTGAACGAGTACCCTGTTATCATTCAAAGTGTTCTCATCTATTGCACATATCTAGTGAATGTTGCTCGAAGTTTCCAACATCGAACCCCTCCATATCATTCAAAAATTCTTCATGAATCTGTGAACATTTCGTTTGTTGAATCTTGGGTGCTAGAGCATAGCTCCGGCGATCTCTTGGACGTCATGATGATCACCATAATAACTTACCTTCATTCCATCGAAGGCACCTAGGATCAATCGCTCGAAGAGAGAGAATCTCTCTCAAGGATGTGGGAGGATAGAGAATCTATCATTCCAACTGAGTGAATAGTACATGGAATGATGCTCCTATCCTACTTATATATTAGTTTTCATAAAATAACTGAATAGGGTTCCCTGACCCCCTAGAAATTTACCATCTACAAAATAAGTAATAAAAAATAATTATGATGAACTAACAAAAACATAAATATTATATATATATATATATATATTATCACATACCTATAATATATATTAAATAGGTTACGTGATAAACCTAAGTCATTAACTCAACTCATAACTCCCGATAATATTAAATGAGCTTGGAATTTTAATATAATATCCATTTGAATAATATTATTCCTCATATTTACTTAAAAAATTGTAAATAATTTTAGTATATAAATTCAACCCAATTAATCTTTACCTGAATAGTAATGAATTTATTTATTTTTATGTGATCAATTACTTGGAAAACACTCAAACCCCATGGTGGGTCCCACTATGTCCTATATACATATTCACCAGAATTGGGGACATTCCTGAATATGCTATTGTGTGTAACCCTCTAGGCCCTTATCTTGATAAAAGTGAATAGTATTCATGGACCAGAAGTAGAGTCTAGAAACCCATCAAGTCCCATAAAGAGACAAAGAATAGTAATAGCAATGATGACCAACCTATGAACATGAACTGTGTAATATAATCTATTTAACTTTAGATATCTCATAAATAAGGACAAACACTTGTCTCATCATCCTTTCTTGCTTTATTATTTGTTGATCTAACTAGACAAATTTACCCTCAACTACCATGGACATGGATTTATGAAGGTACTACCATACTGATCAACTAGGTCCAAGATATTACTTCCTCAACCTAGAAGAAAAAATTGTATCTTGATAATTCAACAAATCCCATACCACCAATGACACACCCAACACAAGATACATCACCATGATTTCATTATCATCATTTTTTTCACAATAAGTACATAATCAATTGGAGCACATTGGTAATTGTCTAAAGTTAGGAGACCAATACACATTTCTATAGATTGGAACAACCAATGACACCCAAAACATTTGGTAATCCTATTAGTCGGTCTGTCATCATGATCTAAACTACAAGGGATTACCAAGTGTGAACTTCATTAGAAGAAGTCTCAGTATTTAATCAACCCCAGCACCTGATATTAATACATCAACAAGTCCAGTAAATATGATGTATCTAGAACATATGATATATGTTTAAGATTAATTTCATGGTATCCTAAAGTTCTCATTATAGCCAGGGATCTGCTATAACATTTTGATATGACAAATAATCATGGACATTACCATTAAATAGTGGATGCATAAATTTCTACACTATAATGGTAAGTGTATATCATGAATATATCACTGTATACATGAAATGTTAATTGAAAGCCAATGCTCAAGTTGGGTCTAAGGCACCCACTATTACAACATTGAGGACATGGAGTCACCTCATATTTACCATATAATGCATCCCATGTTTGTCATGTAATATGGTAAGGATACAGTTTAAGGTCAATTGTAGAGGAAGTTGGGCTTTATAGTTTAAAGTCATAAAACATGAACTATGGATTCTGTTAGATTATGGTCATAGATCTCAGACTATGGTTGGACTTCACGTGAATTACTACTTGATAAACTTAGCGTTGGTGGGAGGTGTGATACACTGCATGTCCATGGTGATTAATGAGTATGCACTGTTGGAGTATACCATATGGATGATGTAAGGTCCTTCCCACTTGGGTTTTATCTTCGGTGGTTTCTTTCCAGGTATCATTGGAATCTAGAGATATAGAACCATTTTACCTTGATGGGAGGAGCATAGGAAATCTTTTTTGTTGAATGCTCACACTCCCCGATTCTAGTTTTTCTCTAACTTATGTAGCACCTTAATCCTATTTTACTGAAGTGATTTCAACTCAGATAGAAAAACTTCCACCACTTTGTATGGAATATTATAGTCATAAATTTCCATTCGTAAGGATGGAAACTGAACCTCTATAGGTAACACTACCCTTTTTCTATATACTAGGGAATATGGGTCTCCTGGGAAGAGATCTGAGTCATCATATGATAGGACTAGATGGCATTATAGGGTTTATCAGGCCAAATCTATTTGTTTAGTCTACCATATTCTACAAGAAGTTATAGATGGTTTTATTGATCACCATGATCTATCCATTTTCCTACATATAATAGCGGGAAGTGTGGTAGGATCAAATTTTGTACTTGGTATACAACATGTTCAACTCAATATCCTGGAAGTTAGTATTGTGTGTGGGAATAGTGTGAGGGACCCCAACCCGATGAATGATGTGTGTGTTCATGAACATGATCATGTACCAGGTTCTGAATTCTTTGAGTGGAACTGGTACTTCCCACTTTGATAAGATGTATTTTGCGATCATAATGAACCCACATTGTCAAGGTATCACTAGTGGGTAGGGACCCACAACATTGAGTCCCCAAAATGAAAAGGGATAATAATAATTTGTGTTGTGGATAAGCTATGGGGGTTGGTGCATAAAATTGGCATGGATATGACATGCATAAAACATCTTGGTGAACTCAATGCAGTCATGAGTAATGTTGGGACAAAAGTAACCCAACCTTCATATTTGGTGGGAGAGCTTAAATACCACTTGATGAGCTCCATAGGATCCTGTGTGGACCTCTTTCATGACTTTAGTTCTCTCTCTCTCTTGGATGAAACAGAGGAGAATTATGTAAAACCCATGTTTATAGGGATTCTTCTCAAGGTTAGGGCCACTCTAAAGGGTGAATTGTTCTTCACTCTAAAAGATTCAATCACACTTGTCTTGGTCTAGTGGGAGATTTCCATGTCACAGGTACTAAATGAAGGGAGTCATCTAATTAGATAGTTCTTCAACCACTAGAGAATTCAGGGTCCTTGGTTCCAAATTACTACCATCCAACTAATTTACCTGTTAGTTAGTGTCTTCAATAGAGGTAGGGGTGATGACCCTCCGATGTTCCACATGAATCACTATTTCATCCTGATAAAGTTTGATAAGGGATGAATCTGGGATTTCCAGAGCATCGACTCAGACGTTATATGATAGAGGAACATGCGTCACCATCAGTTGGGAAGGGAACTGGGCTATTAGCTGACTTTTCTAATCTATAAAGGGAATGAGCTCATATTTTCTAAAAACATTGTCACTATTAATCTACTTTATGACTAGTTCAGAGTCTCCCTTAGTATGAAAATTGGGGAAAATATCTAGGGCCAACTTGATATCAGTAATATGGGCCTGATACTCTTCCTTATTGTTTTTGTAACCCTCTGAAAATAGGAATGAATATGGTAATATGGCCTATTTAAATGTCATGAAAAATAATCCCCATTCCTACTCTGTTGAGTTTGGGTTCATTGATAAGGATTTTTTAAGTGATTGAATAAAAAAAGAGAGGGGGTTGAATTAGTTGTTCAATTTTTTGAGTTTCAAAACATTTATAAACTTAACAATTGAAACCTACTAATAATTATTTCCTTATCAGCTTTTAGTAAATAATCATGAATTAAAAAGTATTAAAGAAATTAAATCACACAAGATTTAAAAGGATCAACATTAGTTTGATAACCTACATCCTTTCCATATCAAATACCATGGGTATGTGCAAATTACTTGTTAAGAAGAAGTGAGTATAACTGGTTGCAACTCTCGTCAGATACCTTCTATCTCTTGATAGGAAAGATTATATAGACTACCATCAGTTTAAAAAGTTTATTACAAAACAATTAAGCCAAAAAAAAGAATAAGGACTTTATTCAATTTACTTCACAAAATTTGCAGGTCTGATGACATTGAGTCTGATGAACCCATTCGGATTGACTCAATATGATCAACTCAATATGATCTTCCCTTTCTCATCCTTCACTTATCAAACTCTGCTAAAAAACTCAGTCTGACCTTACTCAGTCTGATCAAATTTATAGGATATTCTCAATACGCTGTTTCTTAGTCTCAATATGAAAAACTTAGTTCGGTAAACATAACATATTGGTATTTTTATTCTTCTGAGATCTCAGTTCAAAAAGAAATATTACTCAAATTTCTCAGTACTCTTTCCTTTCTGCTCTCATAAAAAAGTTACAAAATGCAAATGAAGTTTCCTCTATTTATATGCGACTTAAAAAAATCAAAAGAATGAAACTTATAAATTTTTCACACTTCCTAAAATTTCAAAACTCTGAAAATCACTCATATATAAACTTCAACTCTGTATTCTTGAAACCTTCTCAGATTTCTATGATATTTACACACAATTGAATAAACTAAATTTTCTTCAGTCTAATGTAACTTCCTTTTCTTCAGCTTCCTCTAGTAATTATAATCTGTCTTTATTTCTTAGATCATTACGATATTCATTTCTTTTATAGATCATAATGATCTACCTTTCTTTAATATCTCATAATGATTTGACTATCTTTCTCTGCTAATTACAATCTGGTCATCTTCATCTCATTATGATCTGATTATCTTCCTCTGGTCATTATGATCTGGCTATCCTCTTTAGAGATAGTATGATTTAATCCTCATAATGATGGAATTTTCATTATAATGTAATTATCATTACAATGGAAACTCTACTCCTCAACTTCAAAATTCATTAAATATCATTATATTTACACATTCAGAATCATTTCAAACTTCCATGTTTGGTACTTCTAGATCTGATCTTTTGTGTCTGGGTTTCTGGAACCAATAAAATATTTATGATTCCTCCATCTCTTAAAAATATTTTTTCATGAAAGTTTCATGATTTGTGGTAACTTCATGAATAACAAATCATCATCTAATTTATTTTAAAAAGTATGAAAAATTTCTGACTCCTAACTTCACTTTATTCTTTCAAAACACTCATAAACATTATGACTTCTTCACTTAAAAAATTCTAAAATTATAACAAATGTTGAGTCTGATGGATCTTGAACTTCATTCGGATGGATCTTAGACCGATGATGTATATGATCAAATACTTTATCTTTCTGGTGACTCCTGAGACTGGTGTTTCTCATTCATACATTCTATGTTTGGTTCTTCTCTGTCTAATCCGTTGAGTTCGAAAAACATCATTATTAAAAAAAATCTCCCCCTTTCGTATTGAGTTCAAGCTTTCAAAAACTTTCAACATTCTTTTATATCTCAATACGATGGACCGGTTCCGATCTTGAATAAAAAAAACTTTCATATACAAAAAGGTTATTTCTCAACAACTAAAAAATATTTTTTAAGAAAAATTATCAAAATGGTTCTTCAATATCCACCTTTAAAATTGTTAACAACCCTAGTTAACAACTTTTCAAACTCTAAAAAAAAATTTACAACACAACTTATATAAACAACATGAGTATTTTTACTTTTACCAAAACACATAATTCTCAAAAGTGAGTGTCCTAACACCACAATACTATATAAAGTACTATTTTTGAAGGAATTTCATCCCTTTAAGAAAAGAAAATTTTGTGGCCATGTAAAAATAAACATTCCTCACTTCCTCAATTTTATTTTTCTATCACTTTCCTTTTTCTGCCTCCCATTTTATGGTAACCATGACTTCAAATTCATAAAATAATGATAATTAAAAACATCTTACAATGAATTTTTTTTTCACTTTCTCTCCCCCTTTGTAAACATAATCCAAAGAACGATGTGAGTTCTTCCTTATGAGATTAAGAAAGTTATTGGAGGAGGATACAAAATGTAGTTGTTGACTCAACTCCACAAACCTTTATTTTTTCATTACATTTGTGATAATATCAGTAATTTGATACTTCATTGATATTTATTCTAGGAAAACATCTCCAATAGAAAATTTTATTTTATAAAGTGAAACTTTATATCAATGTGTTTTGATATTGAATTTTGGACAAGATTTTTTAAAAGATCAATTTCATTTAGATTATCACAAATTATCTTCAATGGTTTAGAAACCTTTACTTTCAAGTCTTACAACTAAAACTTTATCCACAACATTTGAGTACAAGCATGAGTAGCTGCAACATGTTTGGATTCTTCTATACTCAAAGTTACTAAACACTATTTCCTACTATTTCAACTCACACAACATTCACCTATGAAAAATTTTCCTCCTGAGGTTAATTTTATACCATTAAAATATCTAGCCTAATCAGCAAAACATCATCTCAGAATATCTTTTTTATAAAAACCCATGTGAAATTGTTCCATTAACATATCTATTAATTATATTTGTTTCCAGCATATTTGATTCTTTTGGATTACTTTTATTCCTATCACACAAAGTCACAACATAAAAAATATCAGTTCCTAAGGCTTTAAGGTAATTTACACATCATATCATCTTCTGAAATTCTTTCTTATTCACACATTTTCTTAAATAATATTTACTCACCTTTGAGCTCACAATATAAGGACCCGTAATTTACATACATTGTTAATACATAAAAATTTAATCACACTTATTACAACATATAAAAAACCATGAAAGGACCGTATAGTTACAGTGCCTTTGGAAACTGGGAAACATAATCAACTGGTTCATAAATCATCTATGTTGTCTCCCATTTATTTCATCATATCTAGAGTCCCTTTTTGGAATATCGTACTTAATAACCTTCTTCATGACCTAGGGAAAGAAAAAATACAAAAGGGTGAGCTCAAATTCTCAGTAAGGGTAAACAAAAGAAATATCAATAAAAACATATCATTTCGGAAATCTTAACCTGCAAAAGAGATCATAATTTCATAACATGCGATAAATCATAGTAGTGAAATGTAATCTCAATAATCATAAAATAAAACATGAAACTTTGTGGCATACACCCATAATCATAGAGAATCATTTCTTAGTAGTCAGTACTCATATCCAAGACTATCTTAGCGGACAAAGTCCATTTCTGAACCGAGTTCACTCCTCGTTTCAGTCCGGTTTCACTGAATCGGATTAACCTGTCATTCCAGCCATGTCTATCTCATGAGATATAAATCTTTACCCAATGAATTGGAGGGAGATATAGGTCCCACAAATCTCATAATTATACCATTCTTATGTGTTCCACAAAATCATAAACCCTACATCATAGCATAGCCCATGTAATAAAAATGGGATTCTTAAACACCATTCCATCATAACATAAATCATATAAGATAAACAGGACATCATAAAATTAATTCCATCATAACATAATCAAATAAATGTAAAAATAGGGATAGAAACATAACCCAATATTATCTTATATGGAAAATAATTTTGATAAAACACTTGAACTCCATTCTTGAGGAAAATATCCTTTCTACTTCAAAAACATTTTTCCTTTCTTAACATGCCATACAATTTTAAACTAAAAGAAGTTGATTAAAAATAAACATGAAAACTTGTAAAGGAAGCCTCTTGTAATTAATGTTTTAAAAATACATTCATTCTGTATAAGTTAAAAAAATTCTTCTCATACTTATGTCGGAAAAGTCAAAAAGTACCTCATACCAAAAATGACAAAATATTTCTTTCGTATCTTTTACTAAAATCTCACCGAAGGGTAAAATTGGATTTAAACAATTGTATGAGGATATAAATAATATTAAATATTTAAGAAACATGTATGTGGATGATAAATATTCCCTAGTAAATTCTGAAGTATAAACAATCTCAGATAAAAATGAGATTGTGAGATTTTCCTTTACCTTAGGTGCAATTTGCTTCGTAAGTGTCCGAACCTTCTGTATAATGATTTAAATAATGTCATTTACTTTTTCCAGAATCATACTCATTGTTATGATATCATATATGGTCATATTCTTAGCTTTTTATTAGTAATATTTCATTGTTACTTGTTATTCGGGTGTTTATTACTTTTTGTTCTTATGCGTGTTTTGTCGAATAAATTCAAATTCTTCTTTTTATGTTATAGATACCTCATTTACAGAATTTTATTAGTGTAATACATATCATATCTATTCACTCAATTAATTTATGTAATCATTATGCAATGAAAATCATGTAGAACGAATCGCATCACATTGTGGAGACGGTATTCCGTACGTATGCACGAGCGATGATATCGTTCCCATGATCATGGAATTGTATTGGAGTGTATGTATACTATTTCAGAATCAATATAAATTTACAATAATCATATATAGTAATTATTTACACCATTATATCCATCCAAAGAAGGTGGTGGTGGAAAATAGATTACACCACGGTGTGGAGACAGTATTTTGTACGTACGCATGCACGGTGATTTCATTTTCCGTAGGATGGATAGATGGTGAAATAGGGTTGTTTCATACTTATAATAACATATCATTATATGAGTGATACTTATGTTATTACTTCATAATTAAACAACTAAATAAGAAGAAGTGGAAGAAGAAATAAAGTTGAAAGAATCGGTAACGGACATTACCTCTTCTTTGAAGCGTCTCTTTGAGACCTCCTTTTAGGACACTAAAATTGATCTTTTAAGAAGACCAGGACCTCTAGGATGTTTCTACGGAAGTGTAGAAGAGAACTTTTCAGGGGTTTGCCGAGCTTGAAGGCTCAAAGTGGTGTGAGGAATAGAGGGAGGAGGTTCCCTTTTATAATGGAGGAGAGGGGCACCTTTGGAAAAACTAAAAATATTATTTTATTATAAAGTAATATTCAGTTTTTAATAGCTTCAAATTGATTTATTTCCCAGATAAGGTGGGTATGGGTCGAAATAATCTCATCCAATAGAATTTAAACAAGTTTAGGTTTCTATTTTAACCTTATCATTTAGATTTAACTTTAAGTTAGATAATTTAACTTTTACCGTGTCTTCTTGTTTTCTTACACTATAAGGTTAATAAACTTACTATAACAAGCCAAAAGAACCCAAAGTTGTTTATTATTAATATATATAACCTTATCTAAGTCATTTGTACGAACCTTAGATTTTTAGGAATAAAATAACAATTAATAATATAATATTTGTTTTAAAAACTATTTTATGTCAATTTTGACACTATTTGGTAATTGATTTTTGTGAAAATCATAAAAGAAAGATTAGTTCTAAGTTAATTAAATCAGTAAAAATATGTAATATTAACCTATAAAATTATTGTAATTCATAAAAACTCTCAAATTAAATTTATTTTGGTATTTGTAACATCAATTATGTCAATATTTCATTAATAAGATAATTACTGCATCATCATTGTTTCATACATAATTTAAATTATTCAATGTCTAAAAATTACAAAACAAATACCATTATGTAGGAAATTGTTTTAGATTTCTAATTAATATTTATAGTCTAATTTATCTTATGTAAAACCCTTTATTAAAAATGATTTAGTTATTAATCTTTGTTTTTAACTAGTTTAACCATTCTTTAAATAAATTACTAATAAATGTCCTAATCTAATCCAAGTGGGCTTAAATGGTCATATTATATTCCTAATGTTGTTTTTGGTCCAATTAAACTTATCCAATAGAATTAGGGCATGTGTTATGGTAATAATAATAACATTTTTACCCTTAATTACCCTATTTACTTTTAACCGTGGTAAAAAAAAGTAAAATGTTACTATTCACCAAAAATTATTTTCATCTCATTAAACCACATTTTAGTCCTTAATATTAACCGTGTCTATCGGATTTTCTAAATTCCACTCACAGAAGTGGTAAAATTATGTTTTATGTAAATTTGGAAATTCTCCTAGGAGGTGGGTAAAGGACGGTGAAAAGTTCAATAAAATTTTTATATATCTAAAATTATTATTAAATGACTCCAATGAATTGAATTGAACTTAAATAGGTATTATTTATCAATATTGACCGAAAATAAAAATAAAATAAATAATTATTTAAATAAAAAGTCGGTTTTTAATTAGTAATCCAGTGTTTTCACTATTCATCAAAAATTGAAAGTTTTCAGAAAAATACCAAAATTTCACCCTAGGATAATTTCGATATTCCGAATCCAAAAATGAAGTCCGTTTTGAAAAAATAAAAATTTCAAAATTTCAAAAAGTGTGTATTACTATTTATAATGGCTAGTTTTAATAATATTTTAATTGCATGTCGTTGTTTAGTGAAACTCGGTATTGCGTACAACGCAAGCTATCGAGGAAGGCCGCAGTTGCGTGTAAAGCAAGCCAAGCTAGTTTTGTGTGTAGTGAAAGATTCCTTTAATGATGTATATAACATAAAAACAAAATATTTCTCATAAAAGTCTCGGGTGTTACATTTTTACCCCCCTTAAAATGAATTTTTCCCTCGAAATTCATCACTTTGTAACAAACAGATGAGGATACCTCTCCCTCATCATATCCTCAAGCTCCCATGTAGCTTCTTCTAATTGGTGGTTTCTCCATAAAACTTTCACTAAGAGAGTGGTCTTGTTTCGTAGGACATTTTCACTACGATCCAGAATCTCTATCGTCTGTTCTTCATAAGAAAGATCTTGTTCCAGCGGTACAACTCTTGAGCTGAGTACATGTGAAGGATCAGGTATGTACTTTCTCAGGAGAGATACATGGAACACATCGTGAACTTGGGGGAGATTCTTTGGAAGCTCCAATCGGTAAGCTACCTTCCCAACAAGATCCAATATTGCGAAAGGAATGATATACCTAGGGATCAACTTTTCTTTATTTCCAAATCTCATTACTCTCTTCCAAGGTGATATTCGTAAGAACACTTTATCACCCACTTCAAACTCTAGGTCTTTTCTTCGGTTATCGGCATAACCTTTTTGTCGACTTTGAGCTGCTCTTATGTGTTGTTGAATAGATATGACCTTTTCTACCATCTCATTAATAAGATCAGGTCCTAATATCTTTCTTTCCCCAACTTCATCCCAGCAAGTTGGAGTCATGTATTTATTCCATAGAGAGATTCATAAGGAGCCATTTTAATACTGGAGTGAAAGCTATTATTATAAGAAAATTAAACCAAAGGTAGGCATTGATCCCAACCACCTTTGAAATCCATAGAGAAAGATCTCAACATATCTTCTAGAGTTTGAATTTTCCTCTCAGACTGACTGTCTGTCTGAGGATGATAAGCAGTGATGATACTCAACTCTGTATCTAGAGTATGATGAATACTTTTCCAAAACTTTGAGGTAAACCTCGGATCCCGATCAGATATAATAGAATGTGGTACTCCATGAAATCATACCACTTCCTTCACATATATACTGGCAAGTTGATCCAGAGAGAAATCCTCTCTAATAGCAATGAAGTTTTCAGACTTTGTAAGATGATCAACTATGACCCAGATAGCATTATTGCCTTTGGATGTTTTAGGAAGTCCGGTGACAAAGTCCATAGTGATGTTTTCCCATTTCCATTATGGTATGGGTAATGGTTGTAACATCACCTTAGACTTTTGTCTCTCAGCTTTAACTTACTGACAAACCAAGCATCGAGAGACATATTCAGCAATATCTCTTTTAATGCCATCCCACCAGAAGTACTCTTTCAGGTCCATATACATCTACGTTCTTCTAGGATGAATAGAGAATTAAGAACTATGAGACTCATCCAGCAGCTCCTTCTTTAATTCGGGGATAGGTGGAACACAAACCCGATTCTTGAACTTTATTATCCCATCACAGTCAAGGTTGAATTCAAGAACATTTCACACCTTCTTTTGTAACTCTACATCTTCTTTCTGTGCCTCTTTAATCTTCACATGTATAGATGGTTGAACATTCATTTGAGAAAGATATGATTTTTCCCCTTCCATTATAATTCCAAGATCCATCCTTTGTAAATCCATAAATATTGGATCTTTTGTGATCCTCATCATGGATAAACTGGCATGTTCTTGTTGACTTAATGTGTCTTCCACCTTTTTTACTTTCCCATGGTGGTAATGAATTGAGCAGTCGTAATTCTTAATCAGCTCCAACCATCTTTTTGGCACATATTCATCTCCTTTTGTGTGAAAATATACTTTAAACTTTTATGATCAGTATAAATATAACACCTTTCTCCATAAAGATAATGCCTCCAAATATTTAATGCAATGATTACCGCAGCTAACTCCAAATCATGAGTTGGGTAATTTTGCTCATGGATTTTCAACTGTTTTGAGGAATAAGCTATCACCATATCATTTTTCATAAGAACACACCCCATCCACTTCTTGGATGCATCACTGTAGATCACAAACCTTTCTCCACTACAAGGAAGTGTGAGTAAAGGTTCACTAGATAACCTTCTTTTCAACTCCTTGAAATTCTCTTCACATTCCTACATCCACATGAACTTAACTCCTTTTATAGTCAACCTAGTTAATGGATTAGATAATCGTGAAAAATCTTTCACAAAATGTCGATAATATCTAGCCAAACCAAGAAAACTTCAGATCTCAATTACTGTTGTTGGTCTCGACCATTTTTCGATAACCTTTGTTTTTTCTGGATCCACAGATATCCCCTATTTTGAGATTATTTGACCCAAAAATGAAAATTTTTGAATCCAAAATTTACACTTGGTAAATTTTTCATAAAGCTTCTCCTTTCTCAGGGTCTTCAATATAATTCTCAAGTGATCTTCATGTTCTTCCTTTCTCTTTGAATAGACAAGAACATCGTCTATAAAAACTACCACAAACTGATAAAGATAGTCTCTAAAGACTCTATTCATCAGATCCATGAAGATAGCAGGGGAATTAGTAAGACCAAATGGAGTCACTATAAATTCATAGTGTCCATACCTTGTACGGAAAGCCATGTTTTGTATATACTCCCTTTTGACCCTTAATTGATGATACCCTGAACGAAGATCAATCTTGTAAAAGTATTGATCTCCGCATAGTTGGTCAAATAATTCATCAATGCACGGGAGAGGATATTTGTTCTTGATAGTGATCTTGGTAAGTTCTCGATAATCAATGTAGAGTCTCATTGATCCATCTTTCTTCTTAAAAAACAGAACTGGTGCTCCCTAAGGTGACGCACTAGGGCTTATGAATCCTTTATCAAGATTCTCTTGGAGTTGCTTCTTCAATTACTACAACTCAATTGGGGCCATTCTATAATGTGTATTTGAAATAGGCAAAGCACCCGGTACGAATTATATTGAAAACTCTACTTCATGATTTGGTGGAATACCCAGAAATTCTTCCAGAAATACATCATAAAACTCCCATACAATGGTTATATTCTTAATCGTGAGTTTCTCACCAACCATTTGAGATAAATAACCTTCATTTAGTGGAATCAAGACCCATAAGATGGAAGAAATTTCCACTGGAAGGTTATGTCCATACTTGCATCGATCAACGATCATAGATTGATCTGGAATATGAAATGTGACTTCCCTTATTTGACAATTGATATGAGATACATATAAAGAAAGCCAATCCATGCCAAGAATCACATCAAATTCCACTATAGGAAGGATCACAAGATTTGCAGGAAGTAATTTCCCACAAACTTCAATCGGAGAAGAATTATAAACTTTTGATGTGACTATTATGCCATTAGGGGTTGTCACAGCTAACTCAACATCTAATTGTTGAGGTAATACGACGATAACCCTAAAAAATTCTTCATAAATAAAATAGTGGGTGGATCCAGAATCAAATAAAACATTTTCTACTTTAGAGTGGATGGTAAGTGTACCTTTCACCAATTCGTTATCGTACTCCACATCGCTGATAGAAATTTCTTGTGACTTTCCTTTCTCTTTATCCTTAAGATTTTGTTGACGTCGATCATCAATAACAACCCTTGGATTAGGGAATTGATTGGCATAATGCCCCATTTCCTTTCATTTTTAACATTAAAGTGTAGGAGGTGCACTCTGTGTATCCTTTTCTTTGTTCGCATCACTAGAAATCTTCATCCCATCATTGCAACATTAAAATGCCCGATGACCTTCCTTTCCACATTTGAAACATTTACTTGTCCCTTTAAGACAATTCCCTCCATGTTTCTTTCCACACTTTGAGCATAAGGGAAAACTCATCTTATTTTTAGTGTGCTCCTTAGATTTTCCTTTAAATTCCATTTTCCTCTTCTTATCAAACCCATATGACTGATGGGTTACTCCAATCTCCATCTCAACCTTGAGAGCACATCGAACAATTTCCTTGTAGCTATTGAAGTCCCTTATGGCTAAAGCCCTTCGAAGACTTAGTTTTAAGCCACTAAAGAATCGATCGATCTTACTCTCAGGTTGGATAATAATACCAGAAGCATACCTTGCAAGTCTTGTAAAATTTGCTTTATAGATACCAACAGATTCATCATCCTTTTTCTTCAGTTCAAGAAACTCCTTCTCCATCTTTGTTCGAAGAATACGAGGGAAGTACTTATTGAAAAATAAGTTCTTGAACTCATCCCATTCCATGGACTCAATTTCATCTCTTTGCCTCGTATTATTGATAAGATTCCACCATTGATCATCATCACCTTCCAAATGATAAACTGCTAAGATGACTTTATCATGTTCAGAACATTGAAGAACTAAAAATATCTTTTCAGTAGTATTGATCCATTGTTCAGCCACTAATGGATCAGTAGACCCGCTGAATAAAGGTGGACACTGCCTCATGAAGGATTCAATAGAATTTTGCTCCTTCCTTTGTTTGTTTGGAAGTCCTTCATGATTCATAGCTTGAGAAAGTTGTGTGAGAATGGCAACAAGATTTTGCATTCCATCTCCCATAATGTTTGGTTACTCGGGGGGACAATCATTGCATTTCTCGTCGAATTCTGCATTAACACGGTTCCTTCGAGTTCCATCCATTGACTAAAACCAAGAAGAATAGTGTGGGCAACACTAATTATACTAGGAAAACCACATAATCAAGAATAAAATTTTACACTTAAGGTCTTATCATAGGTTATTCATGGACATTTCTAAAACACTAAGATTGTGTTCTATGCTTAGACATATCCTTAGGGTTCTTACTAAGGCTTTCACTTCCTAGTTTCCAAAGGTTGACTATACCTTTCCTCTAATACCAACTATAACGACCCATACTTTACATACATTGTTAATACTTCAAAATTGAAGCACACTTATTAAAACATATAACAAAACCATGAAAGGACCTTATAGGTATAGTGCCTTTAGAAACTGGGAAACATAATCAACTGGTTCATAAATCATCTACGTTGTCTCCCATTTATTTCATCATATCTAGAGTCCCTTTTTGGCATATCATAATTAATAACCTTCTTCATGACCTGGGGAAAGAAAACATACAAAAGGGTGAGCTTAAATGCTCAGTACGGGTAAACAAAAGAAATATCAATAAAAACATATCATTTCGGAAATCTTAACCTGCAAAAGAGATCATAATTTCATAACATGGGATAAATCATAGTAGTGAAATGTAATCTCAATAATCATAACATAAAACATGAAACTTTGTCGAATAAACCCATAATCATAGATAATAATTTCTTAGTAGTCAAGACTCATATTCAAGACTATCTTAGCGGACAAAGTCCATTTCTGAATTGAGTTCACCCCTCGTTTCAGTCCTGTTTCACTGAAGCGGATTGACCTGCCGTTCCAGCCATGTCAATCTCATGAGATATAAATCTTTACCCAATGCATTGGATGGAGATATAGGTCACACCCATCTCATAATGATACCATTCTTATGTGTGCCACAAAATCATAAACCATACATCATAGCATAACCCATGTAACAAAAATGGGATTCTTAAACATCATGCCATCACAACATAAATCATATAAGATAAAAAGGACATCATAAAATTAATTACATCATAACATAATCAAATAAATTTAAAAATAGGGATAGAAACAGAACCCTATATTATCTTATATGGAAAATAATTTTGATAAAACACTTGAACTCCATTCTTGAGGAAAATATCCTTTCTACTTCAAAAACATTTTTCCTTTCTTAACATGTCATACAATTTTAAACTAAAAGAAGTTGATAAAAAATAAACTTGAAAACTTGTAAAGGAAGATTCTTGGAAATAATGTTTTAAAAATCCATTCATTCTGTATAAGTTAAAAAACAGTCTTCTCGTACTTATGTCGGAAAAGTCAAAAAGTGCCTCGTACAAAAAATGACATAAGATTTATTTCGTATCTTTTACTAATAACTCACAGAAGGGAAAATTGGATTTAAAAAATTGTAGGAGGATATAAATAATTTTACATATTTAAGAAACATGGATGTAGATGATAAATATTCCCCAGTAAATTCTGAGGTATAAACAATCTCCGATAAAAATGAGATTGTGAGATTTTCCCTTACCTTAGGTCCAATTTTCTTCGTAAGTGTCCGAAACTCATGTATAATGATTTAAATAAGGTCATTTACTTTTTCATGAATCATACTCATTGTTATGATATCATATATAGTCATATTCTTAGCTTCTTATTAGTAATATTTCATTACTACTTGTTATTCGGTTGATTGTTACTTTTTGTTCTTATGCGTGTTTTGTCGAATAAATTCTTATTCTTCTTTTTAGGTTATAGATACCTCATTTAAAGAATGGTATTAGTGTAATACATATCATATTTATACACTCAATTCATTTATGTAATCATTATGCAATGAAAATCATGTAGAACGAGTCGCATCACATCGGGGAGACGGTATTCCGTACGTACGCACGAGCGATGGTATCGTTCCCATGATCGTGGAATTGTATTGGAGTGTATGAATACTATTTCAGAATCAATATAAATTTTCAATAATCATATATAGTTATTATTTACACCATTATACCCATCCAAGTAAGGTGATGGTGGAAAATATATTACACCACGACGTGGAGATGGTATTCTGTACGTACGCACGCGCGGTGATTTCGTTTTCCGTAGGATGGATAGATGGTGAAATAGGGTTGTTTAATAATTATAATAACATATCAGTATATGATTGATACTGATGTTATTAATTCATAATGAAACAACTAAAGAAGAAGAAGTGTAAGAAGAAATAAAGTTGAAATAATCGGTAATGGACATTACCTCTTCTTTGAAGCGCCTCTTTGAGACCTTCTTTTAGGGCACTAAAATTGGTCTCTTAAGAATACCAGGACCTCTAGGATGTTTCTAGGGAAGTGGAGAATAGAATTTGGCTTTTTTCGATATTGAAGGCTCAAAGTGGTGTGAGGAAGAGAGGGAGGAGGTGCCCTTTTATAAGGGAGGAGAGGGGCACCTTTGGAAAAACTAAAAATATTATTTTATTATAAAGTCATATTCGGTTTTTAATAGCTCTAAATTGATTTATTTAGAAGCTAAGGTAAGGATGGGTCGAAATAATCTCATCCAATAGATTTTAGACAAGTTTAGGTTTCTATTTTAACCTTATCATTTAGATTTAACTTTAAGTTAGATAATTTAACTTTTACCGTGTCTTCTTGTTTTCTTACATTATAAGGTTAATAAACTTACTATAACAATCAAAACGAACCCCAAGTTGTTTATTATTAATATATATAACCTTATATAAGTAATTTGGCCCAACCTTAGTTTTTTAGGAAAAAAATAACAATTAATAATATAATATTTGTTTTAAAAACTATTTTATGTCAATTTTGACACTATTTGGTAATTGATTTTTGTGAAAATCATAACAGAAAGATTAGTTAGAAAAAAGTTAATTAAATCAGTACTAATATGTAATATTAACCTAGAAAATTATTGTAATTCATTAAAAGTCTCAAATTACATTTATTTTGGTATTTATAACATCAATTATGTTAATATTTCATTAATAAGATAATTACTGCATCATCATTGTGTCATACATAAATTAAATTATTCAATGTCTAAAAATTACAAAACAAATACCATTATGTAGGAAATATTTTTATATTTATAATGAATATTTATAGTCTAATTTATCTTTTGTATAGCCCTTTATTAAAAATGATTTAGTTATTAAACATTGTTTTTAACTATTTTAACCCTTCTTTAAATAAATTAATAATAAATGTCCTAATCTAATCCAAGTGGGGCTAAATGGTCATATTTTATTCCTAAGATTGTTTTTGGTCGAATTAAACTTATACAATAGAATTAGGACTTGTGTTAGGGTAATAATAATAACATTTTTACCATTAATTACCCTATTTACTTTTAACCGTGGTAAAAACAAAGTAAAAAGTTACTATTCACCAAAAATTATTTTCATCTCATTGAACCACATTTTAGTCCTTGATATCAACCGTGTCTCTTGGATTTTTTAAATTCCACTCACAGAAGTGGTAAAATTAAGTTTTATGTAAATTTGAAAATTCTCCTAGGAGGTGGGTAAAAGACGGTGAAAAGTTCAATAAAATATTTATATATCTAAAATTATTATAAAATGACTCCAATGAATTTCATTGAACATAAATAGGTATTATAAATCAATTTTGACCTAAAATAAAAATAAAATAAATAATTATTTAAATAAAAAGTCGGTTTTTAAATAGTAATCCAGTGTTTTCACTATTTATCAAAAATTGAATGTTTTCAGAAAAATACCAAAATTTAACCCTAAGATAATTTCAATATTCCGAATCCAAAAATGAAGTCCGTTTTGATAAATAAAAATTACAAAATTTCAAAAAGTGGGTATTTATATTCATAACGGCTAGTTTTAATAATATTTTAATAGCATATCATTGTTTAGTAAAACTCAGTATTGCGTACAACGCAAGCTATTGAGGAAGGTAATGGTTGCATGTAAAGCAAGACAAGCTAGTGTTGTTTGTAGTGAAAGATTACTTTGATGATGTATATAACATAAAAACAAAATATTTCTCATAAAAGTCTCGGGTGTTACACACAATGATAGGAGTATAAACTTATTTGGAATCTTCCATCCCAAAATTATTTAACCATTCCCTGGAATAATTTTCTTGAGATAAGAAAATATAATTGTTGTTTTTTTAGAATAGTAAGCCAAAGAAAAAATTTAATTATCCCAACATTGAAATTTCAAAAAAAATTATTCATTTCCTCCGAAAATTATTCACAAAATTTTTCTTCCTCCCCTGTAAAATTTATATCGTCCACATAAATAGTTACAATTAGAGTTGCAAAGTCAAAATATTTCACATAAATGTTTTTATCAACATTTCCTTTTGAAAAATTTAGCTTTCTTAGAAAATTTTCATGTTTTGAATACCAGTAACATGGGTCTTATTTCAAACCATGTGAGGATTTATTCAATCTACAAACTTTGTTTTCTTCCACATCAATTAGAAACCCACAACCTGGTTTATTGTAACATTCTTCCTCAATATCGAAATTTAAGAAATATGATTTTACATCCATCTGATAAACTTATTAATTTCGATGTGTGGGCACTGATAGAAAAATTTAATAGTTTCTAATCTTGCAATAGGGGAAAAAGTTTCTTCAAAATACACACCTTATACCTATGCCTAGCCTTTACAAACAAACATGGATTTGTTTCTTGAAACTTCTGAATGTTCATTTAACTTGTTTCTGTAGACCAACTTGGTTACATTAACATTTTTATTTGATGGTTGTGGAACAAGTTACCATGTTTCATTTTTCTCAATTTGATCTAATTCTTATTTCATAAAATCCACCCATTATTTGTGTTGTATAGCTTCTAAAACTTATTTAGGTTCTACTTTTGAGATATGTGAAGTCTGATTTTCTAATATCAAATTTATTCTAGTCTAAACTTGATCCTTCTAATTACTAAGATTATTCTCAGTCTCAACAAGTTTTTATATGGTAGGAAATTTCAAATTTTCTCTTCCAGTTAAACTTTCCTTATCACACAATTCTCATGAATCTTGGTAAGGATGTTTTGACTTACTTTCACTATTTTTGTAAATCTTCAATTTATCTTCCTTTTCATTCTCAACAAATTTTGTTAAGGAATATTGATTTTCAATTACATTCACAACATATGATTCCACCAACATCTGTATACATTTTTTCCAAAATTTGTAACTTCTTCTATTTGGTAAATAACCTTGTTTTCGATGCTTTCGTCGGGGCGCGCGCATCCGTCTGTGGAGGACGCGCTGTTGTTGCCCCGAATTCCCTCTTTCCGAAGGCGGGCGGCATTCGTTCCTTGTTCAGGTACGTCTGCTCCTTGATCGAAATGGGATGATGGGATGTCGGTTCTTCCTTCTGTGGATTCCTCCTCAGAACTCGTCACCTATTCCGGGTCTCCCTCATAGATTTAATACGTTGTTCTTGAATCTCATTCCCGGTGCCATATCTTCATGGACTCCGGTTAATTACACTACTTTCGTTAAGACTTTCCATAGGGTCTTGACATGGTAGCGACCTTCGGTCGGAGTAGACATCAACATCAGGCATGTCAGGGCATCTCTGGGTGCATGGACATTGGGGAACCTGTATTCTTCCTCATGAGAGGGCATCTCAAGGGTGCATAACCCGAGGCATGTATCTGAGGTTTTCCTCATCTTCCCATGTTTAACACAGGGTATGCAGCATGTTTAACGTCTTTCAAAGACGGTTACGCCAATGGCGTTCCGTCCGAGGTTTTCCTCAGGCATCTCATGTTTATCACGAGGTACGCTGCGATCTTAACGTCTTGCGGAGACAAGATAAGGATGATCAGAACATCCAATGAGGACGGATCCGAGGTGGTGCACTCCCTATAGGGGAAAAGGGTGATGAATCGGGGTGTACACAGAGGACAACGACCCAGAGATATGATGGGGCTTACAAGTGGAAAGCGGCCCATGCGCCGCTAGGAGCAGCGAGGAGGTGGATGGCATGATCCCACCGGGATGTGGTGGCCCAGGTGAGAATCAGGGTGGATGATGGATAGACGAATGAAGTGGAGGGGGGAATGGCAAGGGACCATCGCAAGGGCAATGGTGATGTTGGTCTTGAGCCTTAAAGGGGATTCCTACATATCCTCGTGGCAGGGAATCAAAGTCCGCGTAGTTCGTGATGGTTCTGGTGAACCGACATGAAGGTGGACCTTGGCCCGATGGATGTCGTCAACGAACCAACATAAAGGTGGTCCTTGGTCTGATGCGTCAGCAAACCGACGCGAAGGTGGACCTTGGTCCGATGGGCATCGTCAGCGAACCGACGTGAAGGTGGACCTTGGTCCAATGAGAGATGGGCTTGAACCTTGGGGAGGATTCCTATGTACCATTCCTTGACATGGATCAAAGACCTCGTAGTTCAAAGGGTTTCATCGGTGAACCAACGTGAAAGTAGACCCAGGGGTCCACTAGTGGTGGGCTCGAACCTCGTGAAGGCATCCTATGTACCATGCCTTAACATGGATCAAAGTCCTCGTAGTTCAGATTGGTCACAACGGCTTGCTGTTGGACTGGAATGCAGTTTAACATCATGCTCGACGAGAGTGAACCTTGACGTGAATAAACGACGGGCGGTGGGCTTGAACCTCGTGGAGGCATCCTACGTACCATGCCTTGGAATGGATCAAAGTCCCCATAGTTTGGAATGGCGGTGGGTGTCGGCAAACCGACATAAATAAGGGACCTTGGTCCGATGGGAAATGGGCTTGAACCTTTGGGAGGCTTCCTACGTACCATGCCTTGACATGGATCAAAGTCCTCATAGTTCGGGTAGTCACAGCGGCTTGCCATCGGACTGAAATGCAGTTTAACGTCATGTTGGATGCAAATGGGACTCGATGTAAATTAGATGACGGGTGGGCTTGATCCTCGTGGATGCTTCTTACGTACCATGCCTTGACATGGATCAAAGACCTCGTAGTTCAAATGGGTGTGTAGTTTAATGTCATACGGGACAAGGGAATGCAGTTTAACGTCATGTTTGACGAGGGTGAAACTCGACATGAATGAACGACTGAGTAATGTGGCTTGAACCTCATGGAGGATTCCTACGTACCATGCCTTGAAATGGATCACAGTCCTCGTAGTTCGCTCGAAAAGTGGGGGTCAGGGTCGGTGCTCACTCTAGGCCCACGTGAGTCATGCTCAGTGTGAGAAACAAGATGTTGCAGGGACCTGACGATCACGTCGCGAAGGATGCGTCCGTGAGAAGCGAAGAGGGGCTTACGCATTAGGCGTCCCATGGTGCTGGGACTTACTCCAAGATGGAGGCCCAAGGAAAAGGATGATGATAGTTTCGGGCTTGAGCCTTGAAGAGGCTTCCTACGTATCCCCGTGGCAGGGAGTCAAAGTCCACGTAGTTCTTCTGATGACAGCTTACCGCCGATTGGGGGTTTCAATGGCTTACCGCTAGATTGGGTGTGAACGGCTTACCGCTGGATTGGGTGTGAACATCTTACCGCTGGATAGGATCACAACGGCTTACCGCTAGATGAGGATGTCAACGGCTTACCGCTGAATAGGATCACAATGGATTAGCGCTGGATAGGGTGTCAACGGCTTACCGCTACATAGGGATGTCAAGGGCTTACCTCTAAAAATGAGTGACAATATTGGATAGGGCTTACGCAAGGAAGATGCCCTAGTGCCGTAATGGAGAGGCAATGGTGAATGGGGCTTACGCAAGGAAGCTGCCCGGGTGCCGCTAAGGAGCGGCAATGGTGAATGGGGCTTATGCTAGGAAGCTGCCCGGGTGCCTCTATGGAGCAGCAATGGTGAATGGGGCTTACGCAAGGAAGCTGCCCGGGTGCCGCTAAGGAGCGACAATCGTGGATGGGGCTTATGCTAGGAAGGTGCCCAGGTGCCGCTAAGGAGCGGCAATGGTGAACGGGGCTTATGCAAGGATCTGCCCGGTGTCTTCCTCATGTCTGGCCATGAGGGCATCCCAACCCATTGGTGAATTGAGGCTTATGATTCTACACCTATGTGAAAGTGCACAAGTGTGATAACACCAAGGGGTGTTCGAATTATTCCACTCTAATCATGGAATTAGGCGTCTTATGCTTGTAGCATAAGGCATCTCTCGTATAGGGCAAGAGGAATCCTATCATTTGTTAGATAGGGAGTGCTACAGTTTATAGTCATGTAGATAGGACTGTTGTCATCTCATGCTTGGAGCATAAGGCATCTCTTTCTTGGAGAAAGGGGAATCCTATCATTTGTTAGATAGGGATAATAGTACAGTTTAGATTCATGTAGGTAGGACTATTGGAATCTCATTATAGGAGCATAAGGCATCTCTCGTATAGGGAAAGAGGCATCCTATGTTTGGAACATAAGGATTACTACAGTTTAGAGTCATGTAGAAAGGACTATTAGGCAAAAGGTGGCTAGAAATGGTTGGTGTTGGGACTAACGCAAGGGCGGCCCTTTCTAGTTCAACCTGGTATAGGATCCAAGTGATTGGGTTTGGAGGAGTGGCCTGAGGAATGGTTCGACTCAAGGTACTCGTGGAATTGATGATGAGAACCTCAACTCAGGACATAGGAAACAAACCAAGAGGAATACATCAACTCAAGGTGTTTCATGGTGTGTGGAGGAGTGTATCAAATCATGGTATTCCATAGGTTGAAGGTGGGAGAACATAAGGGCCCAATGGGAAATCCCGGCATCCCGGCCCGAAAAGTTCGCGGTGCGACTTTCCATTTTTCATGGGGGTCTGTGACGGTAGCGAAGGGACTGGCCCAGAGGGCCGAGACCGAAGCCCGGCACTGACCCTGAGTGGCAGTGCGGGGGCGCAACCCCCGCGGTATGGACCGGTGGGCGCTAAGGTAGGATCCTCGCAAAGGATGGGTCTTCGTGAAGTAGCTTCGCGGAGCATGGCCTCGCGGAGCAATGGTCTCTCACGGAGCAAAGGGGTCTCGCGGAGCTTGGTCTCGCGGAGCAGCATCATGGAGCATGGGCTCGCGGAGCATGGAATCATGGAGGATGGTCTCGCAGAGCAGCATTGTGGAGCATTGGCTCGCGGAGCATGGACTCACGGAGCCTCGGCTCGCAGAGCAGCAATGCGAAGGAAGCTGCTCGCAGAGCATGGATTCGCGGAGCCGCAATGCGGAGCTCCGCTCGGCCGCCCGAGGGGTGAAGTGGTCATGGCCGTCCCCCCTAGAGAAGGGGGTGATATGGGTATTTATAGGCAAGGGGAACCGCGAAGCCGACCTCCCGCGCCGCCTCGGGGGCTTCACGGCGCGCTCGCGAACGTCAAATCTTCTCGTGGAGAGGTACCGCCTCCGGAGCTTCGCGGCGGGCTCGCGAACGTCAAATGCGTTCGCGGAGAGTTACCGCCTCCGTAGCTTCGCAGTGGGTCTTCACGGCGCATCGCGAACGTCAAACAGTTTCGCGGAGCTTCCCGCCTCATTGCTTCATGGCGGCGCTCCGCGATCACGGAGGGGGCTTCGCGAATGGGCTTCGCGAACCAGATTTCCAGCCAAACGTCCGTAACTCCTAATCCGTAACTTCGTTCGGGCCCTACGACCTACCAAATAGAAGCTTGAGAAATGGACTACGATCTTGGATCATGTATGGAAGCATTTGGAAAAAAATTTGGGGACGTGTTTTCTGATGCCAACAAACCCATAAAAATTACTTCCTATATTTTTTCAAAAAAAAATCCTAGATATCTATTTTTTATTTTAATTTTACATGGACTTACAAAAACCTTGAAGTAATTAAAATAAGGTTTTATGTTATACCACATTTCATAAGAATTCATGTTTTATTCCAGCCTTAACAAACATATTTTCTAGACATGTACAACAGTACTAACGCATTCTCTCTAATAAAACTTTTAATGTTTGTATTCTATTAAGATACATCTTCCTAGTTCCACCAAACTTTTATTTTTTCTTTATGATACTCCAATTTTTTTTGTGGTGTGTAGGGAGAACTATAATGATGTTCAACACCATGATTTCTTAGATTAGTTTAAAAAGTATATCTTTTGAATTCTGTACCATTATTTTTTATCAACTTATTTATATAATCCCCTACTTCTTTCTCAACTTCTTTTTTGAAAAACCTGAACATTTTCACATCCTCTAACTTATGTTTTATAAACATGATTATTTTTCATATAATTGAAATCATAAATAAATGTTTTGAAGTATAAATCTTCTTTTATTAATTGATGTCTCATTGGTCCGCATAAATTTGAATGAATAAGCTCAAGAGATCTGGTAGAATGAATCTCAACTCTCTTATGACTTTTTTTATTCATCTTCCATTTCTAGAATATAACGTAAACATCTTCATATTTTTTTCAATTATAGAAATAAATGGACAAAATAAACTTTATAAAGTTTGTTCGAGTTATTCTTCCCATGGTTACCAAATATTCGGTGCTATCACTCAAGTAATAGGAGTTATAAAACTCACCTATTTGGAAGTGATTCCCACTTGTTCTTTCTCCTTTTGTAATAATTTTTCCATCTTTCACACTTTTTATAACACAAGAATATTTTATAAATATAACCTTTGTATCATCATCACAAAGTTTACTTACACTATGTAAGTTATGTTTTATCCCATCAAAAAATAAAACTAACTTAGATTTCATCTTTTCTTCTATAATATCAGCTATTCAAATTCCTCTGATTTTTAAGGAACTATCATTCCCAAAGGTAAAATCTCCTCCATCATGACTTTCAACATGTTTCAAGATTTTTATATCACCTTCCATTTGTGAAGAACAACCAATATCAATTATCAATGGTTTGTCCCTTTTACTTTCTTTTAAAGCTATCTCAACAACAAAAGGTTTTTCTTCAACTTTCTTCTTTACATCTTACTTTTCTTTTCTACTATAAGAAACTTGTTCCAAAATTAGCGTCATATATCTTTTATTATGATGTCCAACCTCATCACATATTCCCCAAACTTCTTCTAAACATTAATATTGATTTTTTTGGAAGGTTTCTAAGATCTTGATTTTATTTTCTAACTTCATGTTGGTTAGAAAAGTCACTCATCCTTATTTCATTATTTCTTCAACTCTTCTCAATCCTTATTATGGGTAAAGACAAGTTGTGACAATAGTTATAATCCCTATTCCCAAATATTCCACAACACAAGAAATAACCATCATATCTTCGTTTTCTATTGAGGTAAGATCTTTCTCTATATAAACCTTGTTGAGGTTAATACCTTCATTCCATTTTAACAAACTCTAGGAATGTATAATCTTTCCTATCGAAGTAGTTTTCAACCATTGTAGATGTGATAGGTTTCCCACATCCCTTATCAACCAAATATTTCCCAATATTTTTCTTATCACTTAAAATTTTAGAAAAATATGATGAAACATTATTTTTGGTGGTTTAGGATTTCTCCAAATTCTTGATTTAAGATTTCATGGAAACATTAGAAGTCTCGTCTTTTACTTTTGAAGTATTGTTGAAGTTATCATTCACATTCCTCAAGGTATTTTTGGAATCAATATTTTTTGATTGAAACTTGTTAACTTATTCTTCCCTAGATTCCATCTTCTTACTGAGATCTTCAACCATCTTTCTCTATTAAAAAATTCTAATCTTGTAAGTTAAGGCCTCCTGAATGTATTATTCCTCCTACTTGATGACATATTTTCTTCTTTCAGAAACTTCTTCACAATATTTTTTTATTAATATAATTGATTTATTTAGATATTTATTTTTCTCAAGAAATGTAAGAAGTTCTCTTTTGATCTGATACTCCCGATATGATTCTTCACCTCCTTCTTCTTCACTATTTGAGGTGACTTCAACTTCTTTAACTTTTGCAATGAAATTTATGAATTTTTCTGAACTTTCATCTTATTAGGAATCATTGTATGTTGAGTTTGATTCATCTTTCTTACTCAACATACTCATTTTGTAACCATTGAACTTATTCTTATATTTTATTGATTACTTTCCTTCTTTGGAACTTTTTTTCTACTTATTTCATTTAGATTTTTCATCAGAATCATCTCAATATTCTCCAACATTCTTATTGATTCAATTCATAGCAAAGAGTTTAATTCCAACACACATAAAACAATTAAGATGAAATTTTCCATCATAATATCCTCTTTTTATTCTATAGTTATTAGATATAAGAGACATGATTTTTTCATTCAACTCGCCATCCTCTTTATCTTTGGAGTCATAAGGATCAACTTCTTTGACATCATGTATTTTCATCTTTCTCATATCTTCAAAATACATTTCATGTTTCAACTTCATTTTAAACATTTAATATTTTCTCAGTTCATAAGAAATAAGAAAGTTATATAATACATCATGTAATAAATCATCCTTATCTTATAAATAATAAATTTTAGAGTCAAACTTGTTTGGAAAGTTTCTCATAAGTTTCACCACAATTTTAGAATATCCCTGGACATCACTGAATCCTATGATTTTGTAAAAAATTCATTTACTCTGGTGAAATATTCATTAATAGTTTCTTTATCTCTCATTATGATGTCTTCATTCTTAATATTCTAGATTTTTATATTTTCTTCCTTTACCTTAGTATTCCATTAAAAAATAATTTCTAGCTTGTAACCTACTCTTTGATGTTTTGAGACCCATAACCTTCTGATAAACATTTTCTGACACAAACATAAGGAAATAATTTCTAAATTTTCCAATAACTTCTATATTTCTCTTATCAAAAAAAATTCATTGGGGAATCTTTATTAATATATGGGAACCCTATTTTAGTAGCATCTACAATTTATAGTCCAAGATATAGGTGATAAGGAATCATCCTATTTTTCAATACATAAAATTTTTTTCCATCAAATGTAGGAATTCCTATACCATTGATAGAATTGATATTATCAATGAGAAGGATTAAACATGGGAACATTCATCTTTGATACCAATTGAAGTTTCAAAGGATCAAAAAACAACTGATAGGGGGGTTGAATCAGTTGGTCACTCTTATGAGTTTCAAAAAATTTAGAAACATAACCCTTGAAACCTATTAATATTTATTTCCTTATTAACATTTAGTAAATAATAATTCATGAAAAATTTATAAAATAAATTAAAACAAAAATGATTTAGAAGGTTTTTCCTCAATGTCAGAACCTACATCCTTTTCAAAGCCACTCCCATGGGTCTATGGAAATGTAATTTTAAGAAGAAGTGAATAAAACTTGTGCCAACTCCTGTTAGAAACCTTCTATATCCTAATAGGAATGATTATACTGACTCTAATCAGTTTAATAAGTTTATTACAAAAAAATTAATCCAAAAAACTGAATAAATATTTTATTCAATTTTCTCCACAAATGTTCCTGGGTTTGATGACCTTGAGTCTAATGGACTTCAGTCCGATGAACCCAGACTAATTGACTCCATACGACCTAATCAATATGATCTTACCTTTCTCAACATGCACTTCCAAACTCTTCTCAAAAAATCAGTTTGATCTTCCTCAGTGTGATCGACTTAATATGATCTTCTCAATATTATGTTTCTCAGAATCAATCTGCAAAACTCAAAATTTTCTCAAAAACTCAATACGATCATCTTCAGTCTGGTAACCAGAACCTTTAGGTGACGGATCATCTTTTGAGATCTCATTATAGAAATAAATATTACTCAAATTATTTAATGCTCCACCTTTAATTATCTCATAAAAAAGTTACAAAATGTAAATGAAGTGTGCATCTATTCATAGGAAACTCAGAAAATCAAAAGCAGAAAACATGAATTTTTTTCTGCTTCCTCAAATTTCAAAACCCCAAAAATTACTCACATTTAAAATTCAACTTTTAATTCTTCAAACCTTCTCATATTTCTCTATTATTTACACACAATTTAATAAACTAACTTTTCTTCAGTCATATGTAACTTCCACAAATTCATCT
Source organism: Viscum album (assembly GCA_963277665.1). Taxonomy (NCBI): domain Eukaryota; kingdom Viridiplantae; phylum Streptophyta; class Magnoliopsida; order Santalales; family Viscaceae; genus Viscum; species Viscum album. The sequence continues at coordinate 1,833,043,853 of OY728165.1, forward strand.
TCCTCTACTCATTATGATCTGTCTTTATTTCTCACCACATTATGATTTCCCTTTCTTTCTTAGTTCATAATGATATGAATTTATTTATTAGATCATAACAATCAGATTATATTCCTCTTATAATTATTATATTATCATCTCTATCTTATTACGATTTGACTATCTTCCTCTTCTCATTATGATTTGATTATCCTCTTCAAAGTTAGTATGATTGGATCCTCATAATGAAGGAATTATCATTACAATGGAATTATCATTATGAAGTAAACTCTACTAAAATTTTACATTATTCTAACTTCATCTTCTTTACACATTCCAACTCCCAAAAAATATCCATGTATGGTAGTTTTGGGTCTGATCTTCTCTGTCTGGGTTTTTGGAATTGATACAATATTTACGATTCCTCTATTTTTTCAAAAGATTTTATCATGATAGTTTTCTTTATTTTGATTGATTCATGACTATAAAAGCATCGTATGATTTAGTATAGAAATTATGAAATCTTTATTACTCCTGAATTCACATTCTTCTTTCAAAACTCTTCAACAACATTATGACTTCTTTACTCACAAATTTTGAATTTCTAAAAAAATCCAAGTCTAATGGATATTGAACTTTATTTTGATGGATCTAATATAAACATTGTGTTTGATCAACTACATAATCTTTTTAATGACTCCTAAGATCAATTTTATGCATTCAGACATTCTATATCCAGTGCTTCTTAGTCCAATCCTCTAACTCCGAAAAACAACTTTCTTAAAAAAAATTCTCTCCCCCTTTATGATTGAGTTCAAACTTTCAGCAACATTCAAATTTTCTATAAAACTCATTTCTATGGACTGGGACTGATCCCGAATAACAAATAAAATCTTTCACAAAAATGTTAGTTTTCAAAAAATATAACAAACTTTGTAAAAAAAAAATTATCAAAAGTTTCTTCATATCCTTCTACTGGATGGAATTTGGGAGGCACTATTTAAATACATATACCGACATGATAAAACATGATCTAATAAGATAATGGCCTCATCTAAGAAGTTAATACCCTGGGGAAGTTCCTCAGGGGTTGTATGTGCAGCCAAAAAATCTACCAATGCATGGCCCATGATAGATTTTTATGGGAAAACCCTAATGTCAAACTGCTGAAGGATTACCACTCAGTGTTCCAACCGCCCTGTCGGCATGGGTAAATTGAGGATATAATTTAGTGATTAAATACAAAACAATAGATATATCTCATGATGTTTCAGATAATTTCACAACTTTTGAACTGAAAAAGATCGACATGAGGCAACTCTTCTCGATGGGGGAGTATTTGGTCTCTGTGTCAAGGAGTATGTGAATGAGATAATATAGGTTGTTTTATCTTCCTTAATTTTTATTCAGGATAAAAAGAAACTGAGGTACCATTCCAGGGTAGTCACATAAATAAATTAGATATTTTTTGAGATAAGAAACATTATAATCAAAGAATTTAATAGATACTTCTTAATTTCCTCAAAGGTGGTCTGGAAATCCTCATCTCAATGGTAGGTGATGCATTTTTTTATGATCCTTGAGAAGGGGTTACACTTTTTGTATAGATTTTCAATATATTGGCTAATATAGGCTAAGTTGAATTTAAGTCCCTATAACACCCAAAGGTTACACAGAGGAACACTTAGTTGATAGGCTTTATTTTATTAGGGTTTTTATTGATACCTCAATATCTGACGACATTTCTGAGAAATTTTATATAAGTAACCCCAAATGAAAGGTTTAAATGGTTTATCTTCAAGTGAAGAAACAATAGGAATCTAAAAAACATATCAATATATTTAATATGGTCCTAGTATCAGTGATTCATGAACACTGAATCATCCATGTATCATTTCAAAAATTCCCTAAGAATCTTTTTGAGGATATGATTCATAACATTCTAGTATATGACTCCATCATTTTTCAATCTAAAAGGAATCAACCTATAGAAGAACATCCCCTAGGGTGCCCTGTGGGAAGTGGAATCCTCATCCTATGGGGCCATATAGATATGAGTTTACCCAGATTAACCATCCAAATAGGGGAGGTCTTGGAAACCATTTGTTCTATAAATGAGCAGATCTGTCACCGGAAGGGGAAAATCTTCCTTCAAGAAATGAAAGTTGATGTCCCTAAGTCAATATAGACTCTGATAAGCCCATTATTCTTTTTAAATAGGATAATTGTTTCCATCCATTTGGTATACTAGACTTCCATAATAAAATTTTATATAATAATCTTGTCAACCTCAACCTCGACTATGGCACCATGGGAAGTGTGCATATTTCTGTGAGGCCAATGTGATAAATGAAAACCTAAGGATAGAGTATTATAATTTCATTTTATATCTAGGTGAAAATGTTGTGATTTTATTTCAGTAAGGTCACACACTTCTATTTTTCCTTCGAAAGTATAGTTGTCTTGGTCAGTGTCAGCCTCAGATCCTTCTTAGTGTTAAGGTTTACCTGTGTCAACTTATCAACTATGGTGGAGAAACAATATTCAATTTTAGAAGGGGCTTCATCCATATCCTCTTAGTAATTTTATATAGGGGGTCATAGGGAGTAGGATAATATTTTATATTGGAGGACCTAGGGGTATCACAAGTTTCTTCTCTGGAAGATGCAGGATCCTTGTTAACGGCTTCATGTTCTGTGGAAACTATGGAGACAAATGTTGTTGAGACTATACCTTGTGGATTCCAACCGTGAGGCCTTCTTTTGATATCGAATCACTGATGTTTGGTTGAATCCCACTTGGTTAACCCTACATTTTGAAAAATGTTGTTTTTTGTGGATTGGCATCCATAAGGTGGGTCCCTTGGAATTCAACAGGAGTAAGGTCTTCCAGTGATTACTAAGATTCTCCCACGTAAGAGAATGAGGTAATTTCTGAGCACAATTTCTTCTTGGAGATGATGAAATATATCCCCAGTTCTATATTAATGGGTTCTAACCAGTGGATTGGGAGGATGAAGATATGTTTCAATTCTATACAAGGATTTGTGACAGTGTATGTCATCTCATTGGGTTCATTGATACGCTCGACCATGTTGGTATAAATTTGTTTCGCCTCCATTTTGTAGTACCCATCATCTATATAGAGGGACTCATGGGAGTTAAAAGGTGATGAATCACCCTAGAGGATCCCTACTAAAATATCAGGAGAGTATTTGAGGCACTAGTGGTGGGAATAGGGGACCAATACCTGAAAATGAAGCCAAGGACTTTTGAGCAGGGTGTTGTAGGTAGTATCCTATGAGACTAACATAAATCCAGTTCTTGCTACCAAGACACTAAATTTATTCTTCAGAAGAATCATATCACATGGATTCTTCTTTCTCTTATCATACCCTTGAATTTTTAGGTTAGAGGGTGTTAGATTCTACTTTGTAAGACCCAACTTATGAATCATTCAGGTTGGAATGATATTGATCTTAGAACTGGTATCCACTAAGAAGCGGTGGATTTACACACTATTAAACTTTCTTGTGATATAAAGAAGTTGTATATTCCATGGAATAGTATCACCCTTGTATTTTAGAGAAAAGGAAATGATGGCTTAGAAATCCCCTAGCTCAGACTCCTCTATGGGATAGTCTGCAGTGGTAGCAACCTCAGTCTTAAATTTTGAGGGGAATCTTTCAGGATTAAATGAGGGAATAACTCATTTATTTTGATAGGTGGAGAACATAAAGAATAAAGATATGTGTGGGTATCCTGTAAAGGTGTTTTATCAAATCCTATTTTCATGTGAGTGGTATATTTATGCATGTATATGTTCGTTCTTTAGTAGGGGCATTGTAGGAATCATTCGTAGTGGTGTTGGGGCCTGACTAGTATTTTTTGCACTCTACTATTTTTTAGTTATTCAACTCAAAACATCAATTGTATGGACACAATATGGATGTGTTTGGGTATTGACTAGACACAATTGATCATGATGCAATTGTGGTTGAGATGCACAGTCAATTTTCATAGTCAGTTGTAGAGGTTCTATCGATGGAGCGGCCTGGGAGGGTTGTACTTGATGATCCTTTTGCATAGATTATTTTATGGTCTCAACAGTATGAATAGTTTTGTCTGAAATGTCAGCCTAGCTATTATGTTTGTCATTTTACCCCCTTCCTATTCTACAACGACATCAGTTAGGGGTTCCTGAGGGTTTTTATTGAATTCCCCACCACTAGATATCATGTAGTGATCTATTAGTTTGAAAATTATCACAATGTTGTACCTCTTCTTCTTTTCAATATATTATTCCAAGGTTGTACATAATTTGAGCATAGCTCTTAATTTGGGAGGCATGAAATCACCAAGGTTGTAGGTAGGTTTTGGAGCTGGTTGGGGACTTTGGTTTTCTTTGTGTTGTCAACGCATGTTCTTATGATAACTATAAATATGTGACACACATTTTCTTGATCAATTAGTTTTTGGGCCAAACAATCATTATAATTCTACATTCTATGTTTGGGGTCTTGGTTTCACTAGTCGGAGTCTTCACTATCACTATCAGTGTCAGCGAAGACACGTGATACCATTGTCAAAACGTTGCCTGATTTGACTAGGACATGGTCCAACTGATACTTGATCAAATATTTGAAGAGAAAGAATTTTTTGATGGCATGTTTTATGATACTATAGTATGGTAAGTGATCAGAATTATCGGCAAGTTCAGTATCTTAGGGTCTCATGTATTCTGGCAATGTAATGATACCCTTTTCTATGGTGCAGATAAAATTTCTCAGGACCTATTCATCCTAAAGGATTATGTCTTATTATTCATTTCCATGAAAGGAACCCTAGGTGTCTGGACCTAATGGTGGACCAAGGCTACATTCTTCTGATGAGGCGATGACTGACAAGGTTATGCTTGATGAGGTTTTTCCGGATAAGGCTAGTCCAGTAATGGGGTTAGTAGGTGGACTGGCTCGAGATCCTCTACATACACAAAGTCATATGTTTTTTCATCTGTAAAACTTCTTGTGAGAGATTTAAGGGGAAATGGGTGCAATCGTTGTTTTTTCCACTACAAGGATTCTTCCTTATGCGGATCTTTTTAATATAATTCACAAAATCCATCTAGATAATTTATAAAGATAAGGGTATGGAACAAATATTCTATGAAATTCTCCACACATATTGTTAGAAACTTTTCATGGGAAATAAGTATATAAATAGATTAAGTGAGTCCTTTTCATCATGAGATGAAATCATCTACTCACTCTTTATCCTTATCCTTTAATTTAGAGAGGTCTGCAATACTGGTTTTCATACGATAAAGCTAACTTGGTAGAGGAAATGCCTATGGAGATCCTACCAATCCGCAACAAATCCTAAGGGTAACTGTATATACTAGACGAATGCTGGTCCTTCCATAGTTTGTATGAAGCATAAGATCTTGGAATCTCCCTATTGTCTCAGAGTCCCAAACATTGGATTACACTATGAGGAAAAGTGTGTCAGGTGCTACAGTGGTTCACCCATGCCATTAAATGGGGTGAATTAAGGGTTTTTGAATTCTATGGGTGGAAGGATATGATCCACCCATTCTAGATACAGCTTCCCATCAATTGGGATCATGATTTACTATGTTTCTAGATACTCAAGATGGACAACATGATCAACTATCATGTCATCTTGGTGAGGGTTTGTGGTCACAAATTCTTTGATGGGATCATAAGCATGGGAGGAAGTTCAAACTTAATCTCAAGGAGGATAGTTGTTATTCTCAAGAGGTGTGGGTGACTCATACTTTAGAATTTTTTTGTAGTCGTCTTCTTTTCTGATTGGATGTGTGGGCCACCTTATTAAAATTCAGGTGTCTGGACAAGGAGGACAGAGATCCCAATTGGAAGAGACATGGGGTCCCTTTTGATATTTCCATGACCTAGGCACTTTTTGAAGATAAAATCAGTGGTAATCCTTTTTATCCATATAGATACTAGAGAAAAGAGGTCGAACTGGCATTGATATCAGTTTATGGCATGATTTTTGATGGTCCAACAAGCTTAGTAGGTCCCTTTCCTTTCTCGAGATATTATCAAGAATGTTGAAATACCTCATTAGGTGGATTCATGAGACCCATTACCTATATATTTTAATGAGTGTGGTCACCTGTTGAAAGATATACATAATATTGTACACCACTTGGGGAAGGTTCTCTCTGCCATGACCAATTTTAATGGTCTGGTTCCTCAGATCATCCAGAGGTTCGATAGTGATGATGTTCATAGTGGCGGTGGCCAGAGGGGGATTTTTTCGATCTCTTGGAAAACTGGACTGATGATATCATTGTTATCATGGGATAAGGATAAAGTGGAGGACAATATACTTCCCCAAAAATCTAATTTACACATGTTGATATGACTCTTCCATAACTCACTGAAGCACAATGAATCTCCCAATGCAAGTCTATTGGAAATTATGGTGGCATTCATACGAATTAGGGCACTGAACTACTGGGAGCTCTATGATGTAAACCATCCTACACTTTTGGTGGATTGAATCAAGATGATTGTGGATTATTGGGTAAGTTGGATGGAATTATTGAAGATGGTTGAGTGTTTCCTAGATGTTTTAGAGAAAATATATCACCTGGTTCTCCGTGAGGGACTCCTGGATGTCAATTTTTATGGTCATGAGTATCAAAAATGAGACTGGTAGCTGGCCAGTGGATATGATCCCCCAAAAGTCATCTTGTTCCTTTCACAGAAGGTTATCCAACTCTAGATCACCGCAATCCCCAGTTAGCACTGGCTGTGATGTTGGTGGTGGGACTAATGTGGACCCGTTCTGCTACTATCATTTTGGAAGGTGGAGTGTCTCACAAGACATCTATCCTTGGAATATTGGAAAACATTCCAGAGGTGGGGCCCCCTTTAAGACCATATCCATATAAGATGGGGTGTTTACAACTTTCTCATGAGTGAGAGTGGAAACATCCATAAAAGGATCTGCATAGTGATCACCATCATCTGAGGGCACCAATCCAGACTCTGACATCTCTCTAACTCCCAATGTGGAGGTTGAGAGGATGGAAGCTAACTATGGTGGATATGGTTGTATTGTGAGTCCTTAGAAAGATAATAAAATATCATCCATGCAAATTTACCTATGGAGGGATCTAGAGACCTTATGTACCTCTAATTATAAGATAGTTATCCTCATTCATTGGTATTTTGTTCCTAGTGTTGGTGATGAGTGAAAAAGTTTCACCATTGAATCATCCATATCCTCAAAATATGAGAGGTTGACGATGATGGGGAACTTTCCTTGATTCCACCTTGATTGTCGTGAGACTTCCCCGAGTGCAAGCCTATAAGGTTTTTAATAGTTTTTTCCACACATATTGTGTCCAGTTCCATGAATAGGGCCCCCACGACAACTGTTGGTCCCCTTATCCTAGAACAGATCTTTGGGATATGGAAAATCTTCAGAATGGGGGTGGGGAGGGGGGACCTCTATAATGGTTATTAGTAGTGTAGAGAGGACCTATGTAGTAAGATTTCTCATCATGGGATGACCCATGATGGCTATCAGTGGAACCCATAATTGGGGGATTCATCTCAACCTTCCTAGATGGAGGATGGGGACTTGATCCCAAGCGAAGGAAGATATATTCCATCTCAATAATTGTATTAATGTAATATGATACACTATCGGTGGTGAGGGATAATAAATATTTAGAAGAGGCCACCAACTACTCAGTATTCTGGACCTTTCCCCGACATTTTCATTGAGTGTTATGGATTGGGGCCAGTGGAGTGGGGATGGGATCAACCCACTCATTAACCTATGGAACTTGTTGGTGTTGGTGATGACATAGATGAGTGGGATCCCTTTTGAGTGGATCCTCAGAAGTGTATATGATGGGTATGGCTTGGACATCCCCTGCCACATTGTAATAGTAAATTAAGTTTTCAAAATGATCTGTGGAGAGTCTCCCAAAGAAGTTTTCTAGTATAACATGGATGTCTTCCACCTACACGGCCCTTAGGGGAGATGGTTTTAGTAAGGCTTCAATGATTCAAGATCCCAACAGGCCATATCCCAAGTGGGAATTATCCATTCTGGTTCATACTAGAAAATAATTACATTGATCACCTTCTTATTTATGGGATCAGGGGGTGAGATTGGGTGTGGGGGACAGTATTTGAAGATGTGGTAGTTTCCATGGTAGGGATGTATTCCTATAATATTTCCTCTACAACAATTCGTCCCCCATGCGTGTTGGTGTTAGGTCATTGATCTCTTATAGTGTATGTCTTGTAAGGTGTATAGAGTCACCCATCAGTATATATATGATCAAAGTGATTCCGAATTCCCCAAAATCATTCATACTACCTTGTAGTGGAGGAAGGATCTGTGATGGCAATGTCTCATAACAGGGATTCCCAATGTCCCTCATTTTTCCCAGTTGTAAGAGAAGAGTTCTACATTAGGCATTCTATTTTTTTGGAGGGGGCATGATGCTGGGTATCTAGATCTAATAATTCTTAAATATGATGGTTCCCAAAATTACTAATCTACTCATTGTTGAAGGAGAACTGTTTCATGTTGGTTTTACCATTTTTGTTTCAGAATCTTTCTATTAGGGTCGCGCATGGATGCACTCTTTCTCACCCTACATTACAACTTTCCAAAGGTGGGTGGCCTCCATTAACAGGGTTAGTGGTGTCATATCCTTGATCAAAATGGGATGATGGGATATTGGTTTCACTTTAAATGGATTTCTTCTTGGATCCCATCACCTAGTCTAGTTCTCCCTCATATATTTGAATCATGTTTATGAAACTCATCCATGGTACCATCTCTAGGTGGACATCGATTAATTACGCTACTTATGTCTCGGTAGGGAAGAAACCTATGATTGGAGTAAATGGTAAAATTAGGCATATCTGAGCATCCCAAGATTTTGTATATGTTGGGAATCTATAAATTATTCCCCTTTTGAAGTAATATGCATATATCATATGAGGAATCTTAGGTGAATAAATCAAGGTATCCCATGTCGGTTACGGGGTAGCTGACACAAGGGGAATAAGGAATCTGAGGTTTTTTAGCTTAGGCATCCCATGTTTATTATAGGGGTAGAGATTATGGATCAGGTCATAGGATTAATGTCTTATAGAGAAAAGTAGGTCATGGGTTTAATGTATTGTGGGGACCGGTTGGTCTTAGGATTAATATCTTATAGGGATAGGTAGGTCATAGGTTTATGGTCTAATGGGGATAGGATGGTAACATGTTTAATGTCTATTGGGGAAGGTCTCATGTTTAATGTATTGTAGGGACAAGTTAGTCATGGGTTTAAAATCTTGTGAGGAAAGGTTGGTTGATTTTAGTGTGTTCACATGGGGAAGATGATCACACTTTTTGGTTTCCCCCTCTTAGAGGGAAGACATGCGAATTTAGTGGTGATGTTGGAACATTAGGATCAAATCTTAGGGGGGAACCCCATTTGTGTTAGGATGTTGGGATTGAACCTAGAGGAGGTATCCCATGTATGTCAGGATTGGACCTTAGTGAGGTATAATACTTACCCTATTAGGAAACATGAATCAAAACCCCTATAGTTTGATTCCATAGTTTAAGGTCCTGTGATAGTATTGGTACATGCAGTTTAAAATCACGTGGTACGGACACTCACATTGTGGAAGGAGCGTCAACGAGTGGTATTTTGAGGCTTACACATGTGATATGAACAAAGAATGTGGAACATCTCATAGTGGGTAAGGATGGTGTGGGGATTATTCACGTGATCTGGATGATGTTAGAGGATCATCCCATGGTGGGGAAGGGTTGTGTGGTGCTTACGCATGTGAGCTTCCCAAAGCAGGAAGATCAAACCATGGTGGGGGAAAATGTTTCATCCCATTATGATCATACATGGGGCATCCTATGTTCATCGCACGATGTATGGCTATAGTTTAATGTCATGTTCTAAGGATGATGTTGTGCGGAAGAACATCATACAAATAGGATCTTGGGAAATTTAGTTTTATGACATGTATCTTATATGGTCAGGGGCCGATACTCAGAGATACAATTTCCAAGTATGAGAAGAATATTTGGCATAATGCCTCTCCATTACGAAAGGTGGGTGGTTTCCCTTGATGGTTCTTCCTTTGGGACTTACATGTTTACTACACAATGCCTCTGGGTGTGATATGGCATAAAAAATATTGTGGAGGAGTAGAAATGTGGGATCCTTATGTTTGTGTGACTATTATTAAGATAAATATAAGATAAAACTATCTACACCATGCTTGGATCTTAAATTTAGGACATGAGGGTTGATGATACTAGCTGTGTAGAAGATTAGGGCATAAACAGACATGGTTAGAATGGGTATAGGGAACCTAGTCACTCAACTTTTGTGAAAGTATGTATTCTAAAAGTATGAACCATGGAAATTCTTGGTGTATGGGTTTCACAAAGGTTGGTATCACAATGTCCAAGGAGATCATTAATGTAAAAACTTCTCAATACATGAATTCTACCTTCAATGTAAAGTATTGGTTCCCATGGTTTGGTTTTGTGAAGGATAATTATCTCACGAATCCCCTAGATCCACAATATGATTTATCTATATGTGAAGTGAAAGGTGGATGGTGAAGGGAAACTCTACTATGGTTTGAAGAACTTGGGGACCCATGGGAGACTAGGTCTTGAGATATGGCTACCTTGGGAAATCTATACCCTCTTTTGCTCATGAATGTTATAGTTTCCCAAATTCAAAGCTTTAGATGAAATTCCAAAGGCTTAATACCTATAAACTTTGGATGGGGGAGGTATTTATAGGATCAATGGAGGTGAGGGAGGAGGTTTTATGAAATATATTAGTTTTCATGTAAGATTATGCCTTCCATAGTGAATGGATAATTCTTTGAGCTCACATATATTGCACGAAGTTTATCACCTCAAACCTTCATGGAAACTGGTGACATTCATGAATGGAATTACACTATGTGGAGTTTACTGCATCAACCTATGTGATGGAGTGGAACCATCATGAGGTTTTATCTATTCATGATGGTTTTAACCTTTCAAAACGCAGACCCATAGGTGTATTTTCTGGCCTTTTTTGGCCCAGATTCACTTCGAACCGTCCATACATCCCCCAATGTTTTTAGTTATATGTTTTTTTCATAATTAAAAAACATGTTAGGTTTCCCAATTTTAAAAGTTCTTATATACATAGAAAACTTACTTTACTTTACTTAGGGAGAGATTTACCCTCCATGGTGCATCCCCTATATGCAGTATATATATCTATAGCTAAACAATTATTGTGACACAACATACTCTACACAATGAAAGAATCTAATACAATCCAATGTCACTAAAAAATTTTTGTTCACCACTGTGATGTAATCCCTTATGTTGTGACGAGTGATAAAAACATTCCTTAATAATTTCATCTTTTTAATTCCATGACACGGCTACAGGTCTTATGAAATTTTCCCTAATTTCTGAATCCCACATCAAAATTTCCTCTAAAATTCTATTGAAATATAAACACAAACATCCCATAGACCTACATTCAAATCCCTTAGGCCCCTACCAATTTCGTTGGGTCACTACACCACCTCGCATGGTGTTATTCTCCATGGTTCTTTCTAATTTCATATTACTCTTTCCTATAATAAATCCATGTTTTCCAAAAGCTGAGGCTATCCTCCTTTTCCTTTTATTCAATATTCTTTTTATTGAAACCCAAATTGTTGTGGCATAAACGGATAAATTCATATGACTGAATTAATTTAACCAAATTCATGCACTTAAGTCATAAGAAATGAATACTTCTTTATAGCATAAGCTATAATTCTATAACATGGTTACCCTAATAATCACATCATGACCTATAGAGTTGTGGCATGATATCTATCATGTAGATAGATTACTCTATAGTATCTATAAACCCTATTTATACTTCTTTTTAACTTTGAGTGTTCCTTTGGGGAGAAATTCAAAAACAACCTTTACATGAAACTTTCAACAAAAAAAATCCCACCAAGACACCAAATGGATTTTCATTAAAAATACTCCCCTTTGGGAAGTTTGAAAATTAAAAAAAAATGATTTCAAAATTTTATTGCATTAAAAATTTTAGAACAAATAAAATCTAACTTGTACCACTTTTATGAATTATCCTACCTTATAGGAGTGAATAAATAATTAATTAATCATAAAATGTAATCTCATGTGAGACAATATCAGTGTGATAAACAAGAGTTAAATGAAAGAATCCCTATGACAATACTTTATTAAAATGAATTATTTTTAAAATTCACTTCAAAAAATTGCACCCCTAAATCAAAAATTCTAATATTCTCCCCCTATATGATGCTCCCCCTTTGTCAATAGAAAATATGAATACTAACTTATTCTCCCCTAAACATTAATAATTTCTCCCCCATTATTAATGAACCCAAAGTGCACATAGTTGAAGTTTTACAAAAAATAGTTAGAAATTCATGCAATAAATTTATAATCTCAAAAAGTTATTTACATGGTGGACTAGGGTTCATCATTTTCCAAACCATCTAGAGGGATGGATTTAGTTGGACTCCAAGTGAAAACCAATTCTATTCAAAATAAAACTTGGGTAGTGTCTTGTTCATGATATCACCCACTTAATATTTAGTATATACATACTTCAATCCCGCCACATGTTGCATAATATTCTCCTTTATGAAATTCTATTTTATTTCAATTTTCTTGGTCTTAAAATTATTAATGGGATTTTTATAATATTTATTTCCCTCAATTTGTTACACTTTATGAAATAAGATATTCCACTTCCATTGAAATGTATTCAAGTTTTTTCCTTATCCATATCAGTTGGGTACATGATTTAGTGGTTGGTACATATTAAGCCTCTACAATGAAAAAAGTGATACAATCTTGTTTCTTCATAAGAAATGAAATGAAAGAGTTTATGAGATTGAAATAACAACAGAAAGAAGATTTTCAATCATCCACTAAACCTTTATAATACGTATCAGTGAATCCCATGAGTTTCTACTATGATTTTCTAAAATAAAATAACAAAAAGTTCATTGTATGATTAATATATCAAAGAATTAATCTCAAAAACTTCATATAACTTTATTTAGGTCAACTTTAATAATGAGTGGATTTATTTGTAGAAAATATAATGTTTGGTCAAGTAGTTTTCCTGTATAAAAATCTACCAATGAACTGTCTACAAACGGTTCTATTGACCTCATTGTTGTCCTCATTATTTGAAAACTTATCCCAGGTTTCCAATGGAGTTTTTATTGTCCTTTATTCATCCATCTAGAACCTTTTTACTACTTCCTTACCATGTTTTTTTGGTAAATAAATTCTTCATCCTATCTTTGAATGACCTGAAATCCCATGAAAAAATGATAGTTCAACAATCAGTGACATCTTGAATTTTCACCACATGAGTTCTAAAAATAGCTTGCATTGGGTGTCACCCAATCATATAAAGATGTTGTCTCCATCATATATAAGAACCAAAAACCAATTATATTTCTTTTTCTTTATCTATAGTTAGTGATAAACCCTTCATCTATGAAATTATATCCTTTTAGGTATTGAAACAATCACAATTACTATGCTATTGGTACTTTTTTTTGGGTCATATCCTTCAATAGTCAAACCTTCCCTTTATCTTAACCAATGAGAAAACCACCTGTTTCTTTAATATAAACCTTATATTCTTAGAATCCATTAAAAATTTTTGTCTTTACATCCATTTGATACACTTTTAACCCATTTTTATAACCATAGGAAAAAATAATCTTATAGTTTCAAGTTGGTCCACTAATGTAAAAGACTTATCAACATTGATGCCTTAAATTTGAGAATATAATTTTCAAATCATACGCTCAATGTTCCTTGTCACCTTCCCATATTAATTAATATTTTTTTGGAAAACCCTTTTGGTTATGACCGCATTTTTATTCATTGGCCTTAGAACAATTTCTCATGTCTGATTTTTCTCTATTTTTTCAAAGTCTTTATTCATAGCCATGACCCAATGACCATATTTATTATCTTACTCATTGTATTTAAGTTCTACCAAAGATAAATATGAGTATTATTATTGATTTTTCATTATTTTTGTTTGAACCAAGGTTGTACAGTCAACAATGATATTGTTATCATTGATTTCTGCTCTGTTATATTTTTTATTAGGTAATGTTATTATCGATATTATTTTCATTTTGAGAGTCTTATATGAGTTTTATATATCCCTTTTAATTCCCCTAAAGATGTTTAATTCCTCATAACTTTCTTCATAAAAAATGGATCTATTTTTTAGTAACAACTACTCTTTAGTCTCCAAATTCTGCTTACCCATTTTCAAAAACTACTCATTTTCAACAATCATCGCATCATTGATTTAAATGATTTGTCTAATTTATTTTTTGAAAAACTTGTAATATTTTCTCTTGGATGAATTTGAAAGTAAAATACCTTCATCACCACGAGCTTCATATTTCATATTTTTCTCCTAATTCTGAATGAAATATTTACTTCCAAACACTCAAAAAAAATTGTATTCTAGATTCTTTCCATACGAAATTTTATAGGGAATCTTATCCTAATATAGACAAAGTAAGGCCCCATTAGATATGTACATTGAGTTAATCATGGATTCCTTCCAATGTGAGTAATCATGGCTTCCTTTCAATGTGTGTCTGGTAAGTTATTCTCAATGAGCATGGTTTAATCCATCTTATTGATGATGTAGTTACATCTCTCAATGACTCCATTTTATTGAGTAGTCCCCACTACTGAAACCTAGTTTTAAATACCATGTTTCTCAAGATAATAATCCTCCTAATTATGGTTAAATTCTATTCTATTTTTTCATAGTGTTTCTGATTTTTTAATCTTAAAATATTTTTCATATGGACTCCAATATTTAATTATTCACTCAAATACCTTGTATTTGTGTGTGAAAACCATAAGAAAATACATAATGTTGTAATCATAAATAAATAAAACAAGGTTCCTTTTCCCATATAAGGATCTAGGTGTTATTGGCCCACACACATCCACATTAACTAGCTCAAGAGACCTTAAAAATTTTCCTTTCTTTGGCTTGTAAGTCATTCTCATAATCTTCCCCTTTTTTAAAAGAATCAAACATATGATATTGATCATAAAAAATATTAGGGATATCTTGAGTTGGATCATTTTTTACTATGTTCACCAAATATATTTTGCCCAAATGACCATGTTGTTTATTCCATAGAAAATTTTACTCTTCATTGGGTAGTATGCATCTATTATATTCAGTAATTTGGTAAAGGTTCCCTTTGGTTCATCTACCTTTAAAAACTATTAAACCACTACTTTTATTTATTATTCATGTCTTATTATTGAACATCAATACATTTCATGAGTCACACAATTAGATTACAGTTACTAAATTGTGACTAATACCTTCAAACCAAAAGAACATTTGTCAATCTCTATTATTTTCCACTAACTATGGATTTACCAAAGAAAATAATTTTGAGTCCCACATCATTAACAAAGTGTAAAACTCTATATTTATAATATTGGATGCTTATTATGAGTTATTCATTACCAGTCATATGATAAGTACACCCACTATCCAAAATTCACATTATAGACTCGTTTGTTTCCTTGCATTTAATTTTATCCACATTGTTGTTCTCATTTTTAATTTTCTTGGCCCGTGATAATTGATACACTCTTATTTATGAATGATAAGCTTATTTCTCTACTGGTTCATCAAATTATTATTAAAATTGCAAAACTGAGAATCATTTTTCAATTTTTATCTTGTTTTTCAAGGTTCCAAATTATTGTCTTTCCCATTTACGAGTATCTATTTTCACTTCCTGTTAAACCCTTCACTACTAGAAAATTGAAAATTTGTAATGGGTTATTTGAAATGGACTCCATTCCATAGTAAATAACCGGATTGTAATTAATTTTTTCAATTGAAAGGGTTAAAGGTCACAATATTTTTTACAATGGTATTAAATAATGGATATTATATATGTGTCTATTATCGATTTTTGAAGATGTTTTTGTGATGGATTAGTTATTACATCACAAAAAAACCCATTGTTGATATAATTTTAGAAATTTATTTTCCATTTCTATTAATCTATTACAAAAAAATCATTAATAAAAAAAGTATAGAAACCCTATTCCCCCATATTCTTACTCTCCCCATGTACCCCAGCCATCATCATCACGCAACCCACACTGCTTGACCATTGTCATCTCAAACGCCCTAGTCTCAAGTTTTTTACATGGTTTCTATTTTTTAAAATGCATAGGTTAATTTTTTAAAAAAAATATTCATCAATGGCGGAATCAATGATGCTACCTTACCCCCTACATTTGGCCTGGATTGATGACCTGGAAAAGGCAGCATGGGGTTCCACCTTTAACCTTTAGATTAGGCGAATGGCGGCATCAACAGTATCGCCTTTCTCCAAACATAATGAAAAAAGGAAGCATTTCTGATGTCGCCTTTGCCTCAACACCCGATAAAAGAACACCCCTTTCTCCTCACTTATATTTTCCCCCATTTCTCTTCATTTCATTTCTTATATCTCCAAAAAATATCTTTTTTGCATACGGTGGAGTCACTGATCCAAGATAAGGACCAGTTTTTTGTGAATCTTTATTTAGAGGTGTTTTTTATTTAATTTATTGTTTTTTATTTATTTAATTAAATTCTTTTTTGTTATAAATATTTCATTTTTTAAGTAGTCTAGTTAGTTCTAAATATTTTGTTTACAAATTAGTTAAATTAGTTATATATAGTTTGAAATAATTATTATTATTAGTAATGATTAATTATAGATTAAGTATAAAATAACATAGGATTAAATATTATAAAATTTTAGTATCATAAAGATTATGTTGTTATTTAAGTAATAAAATATTTGTCTGGATACAAATAAGTGGATGTGGATCTGACATAGATGTGCCTAGAGGTAAAACCCAAAAACACCTCTTTGAGCTAGAATCGAATGGGAACCGATGCATAAAAACGGGCCTTAATGCACTCCTGGTTTGACACTCTTGGGGATATTCTTTAGATGATTAATATTTTCTATATAAAATACTAAAATACCTAATAAAATAAAAATGAAATCAGTATATTTAGAAATTATAAAATGAGAATTATAATCATGCAAAATGAAATGGACACAGAAAAAGACATTTAAGAATGAAAGTTATTACTAGTAATTGAGTTCTTTTTAGTAAGTTTTAGATATATTATTTGTTAACTAGTTTAATTAGTTTATAAATAATATTATTATTAGTAATGAATAAGTATAAAATAATTAATTAATAACTTAGGATTAAAAATTAATACATATAATTAGTTAATTATAATTAATTAATTAATATCACAAGATTAATGATTCAATAAAGAATTATTAATGTGTGATTAAATAATGATTAGTTAAAGAATACATAATAATGATTAACTAGTTTTTAAATAATGATTTATTAGTTAAATATTGTACTAATAAACCATTAGTATCATTGTTTAGGAAATAACAAGATGTTCTAAAATTTTAGTATCATAAAGATTTTATAGTTTAGAAATAATAGTTATTATTATTAATGATTAAGTATAGATTAATTAATTAATAAATTATGATTAAAATATTAATAAATGTAATGATTATACAATAATACTTATCATTTATAAAATGAAAATTATGATAATAAAAATTGAAATGGAGAAGAACAAACACATTAAATAACACATGAATGTTTTACAACATATATTAAATAAGTTGACATTTTTCAATAGAACGTGATTTGGATGAGAAGAGTGTGACTTCAGAAGTGAGTTAAAATATAGTTTATTTTTATTTGGTAGCTTAATAACATCTTCTAAAGGTATGTGCTGAACTTATTAAGTACATACTTTTAGAAAATTTTATTATGCTACCAAATAAAAATCTGCTAGATTTTACCTAACTTTTGAAGTTAGGATCATCTCATCCAAACCATGTTTTATTGAAAAAATCTGGTATTTATTATATACTGTAAAATATTCATGTTTTATTTAATGTGTTTGTTCTTATCCATTTCATTTTATATGATCATAATTGTCATTTTATCAATGAGAAATAAACTAATTTGATGTTTTATTGTCTTTTTACCTTGACTTCCAAAACATTTTGTGACTTATATTCTAATAAACTTTTACATAAAGTAACATTAGTATCATATTTTAGGGTATAAAAAGATGTTCTAGTAATTGAATTCTTTTTAGTTAGTTATAAAGATCTTATTTATTATGTATTTTAATTATTTATATATACTTTATAAATAACTGTTATTATTTGATTAATTAATGAATAACTTGGGATTAAAAAATGATTGAATAAAGAATGATTATATAGTGATTGAAGAATGATTAACTAATGAATAACTAAGTAATGATTAACTACTGATTAAATAATGATTAACTATATAAAAATTGTACTAATAAACATTAGTATCATAGTTTAAGATATAAGATGATGTTATACAATTTTAGTATCATAAATATTATATAGTTTAGAAATAATATTTATTATTTGTAATGATTAACTATATATTATTTAATTAATAACATAGGATTAAAAAATGAATACATATAATGATTAGATAATAAAACTTTTAATTAATAAAATGAAAATTATGATCATATAAAGGGAAATGGAGAAGTACAAACACATTAAATAACTAATTAATGCTTTACAAAATACAAAGAATTAGTTGAACTTTTTCAATAGAAGAGAGTTTGGATGAGATGAGCCTAACTTCGAATGTGTGGTAAAATCCATCTTATTTTCAAGTGGTAGGTTAATGACATCTTCTAAAGATATGTACTTAACTTTGAAATTTTGAAAATCTTCAGTATTTATAATGACATATAACATAACATTATATATATGTTATTAGAAGGTTGAAAGATTTTCCAAATTCCAAAGTTAAGTACATACATTTAGAAGATGTCATTAAATTACTGCTTTAAAAGAAGATGAATTTTATCTCATTTCTGAAGTTAGGATCATCTCATCCAAACTAGATTTTATTGAAAAATAACAAGGTATTTCTTATAGGTTGTGAAACATTCATTAGTTATTTAATTGGATTTTTCTTCTCTATTTCACTTTATATGATCATAATTTTCATTTTATCAAGGAAAACATAACTGAGTTTTTGTTTTCTCTTCTTTTTACATCAATTTTAAAAACATTTTATGACTAATATTCTAATACACTTATATATAAAGAAACTTTGGAATCAAATTTTAGGGTAGAAAAAACATTCTAAAATTTCAGTATAATAAATATTATATGGTCAACCATCATTGTTAATATTAGTTACAATATCAGAATGTTGATCAAAAAACATTTTTGACATAGAGAGAGTAATGTTTTCCTGTGTGTACTACTATGGGTAGGTTATTCAAATTGAGCTGGGATATTCTTATAGTACAAAATCAAAAATATTGGTTAGAATAGCTGATTGTTTAACACTAAGTGACCTTCCTGACAGAATTCGTGGTTCCTTAAATTTGGGAATCGATCAAGAGATCAAGTCTATGAGCTATAGACATTTGCAATTCCCTACTACACCGTGGCATCTGGCTTGTCCATTGGTTGCTAATGCATAGTGGCTCCAACCAATAAATTTATTTCCCCAATGGTCATATGGTACCATGATGGATTTATATGTTGATGTTTCTACTATACAAAAACATCCAGTTTTATGATGACATAGACTTACAAGAGCGGTTGAAGATCTGCCCCATGAAATTGAGCCTATTCTAAATGTTGTAGAAGAGGACAGACTAGATGATCTCTTGGATATACATATCAATTTTACTTTTGATTAGGAGTTTCATAATGATAGAATAGATGGTGACAACAATGCTGATGAGGAGAGATCAATGGAAGTTAGGGAGGAAGTTTCAAGAAATTCATTAGTTGTACAACAGTCTCAACCCACAACAAGTCATTCACCAATCTCTCCATCATGGTCAGAAGTAATGAAACGTGTTCTTTAATTTGACTATAATATTATCACACCTTCAACTGAGATTCCTGGAGTAGTACCAGATAGGTTTAGTGAGCTGGAAAAAACATTATATCATGGAAGGACTGTGTTAATATGCATTAAAAAGCATGCTAAATAGATTTTATATTGAGAAGCACTACAGATATATAGTTCAAGAATCAGGCCATAGTAAATATCTCATACAGTGTGAGAAGTATGGGGATGATTTTACATTCTACTTGAGGGAAATTTTGAATATTTCATTTTGAGGTTGGAAAATCTCAAGGATTGAGGCAGCTCATACATATTCTCATCCAAGCCTAACACAAGATCATACCTTATTGGATGAAAAATTTGTGTCATCCATTATCGTTGAGATGATTAGGACATTCCAATATGTTAGTATACCTCTTTTTCAAGATAGGATACAACAAACATTTTCTTATATGATTTTCTATAATAAGGCATGGAAGGAAAAACATAAGGAAATTTTGAAGCTCTTTGTTGATTGGGATGACTCGTATCAAGTGTTTCCACAATTGCTATCCATAGTGAGGCACAATAACCAAATTTTATTCCATATTGATACAAATTAACATGTGTCTCAAGATAACCAACTTAATCTATCTCATGTTCAATTTCATCATTTGTTCTGGGCCTTCCTCTCCTGTATCTCCGCATTTTGTTTCAGCAAACATTTCATTCAGATTAATTGAACGTTTCTGTACCGAAAATAAAAGGGGGTATTGTTGATTGTGTCAACCCAAGATGGAATTCATTCACCTTTTCCTCTTACCTATGCAATTGTAGAGAAGGAAAACTATGAATCATGGAGTTGGTTTTTGGAATGCATCAGCAACCATTTCACTAATATTCAGGGTGTCTGTTTGATATCTGATTGATATAGAGAAATTAATGTGGCAATCAATGCAGACCCGGATACATAGAGACCCCCAAATTCACATCATAGGTTCTTCATTAGACACATTAATAGCAACATAAAGAAAACATTCCACAATGAATATATAAAGAAGGAAATCACGAGGCTTGGTACACATTATCTTTATTATTTTTTACTATTTCAACATAAAGATAAAATAAATTTATGTGAAATAAAATCTCTTATGTGTAGAACATGAGCTGGATCAATTACGGTTTGAATAATGTTTTGAACAAATCTACAAGGCTAATCAATAAGTGTATGATTAAATGATATGGATTCCAAAAGAAAAATTAACGTTGACATATGATGGGGGGAAGAGGTATGGGCACATGACCACAAACATTGTGGAGTTCATCAATGGTGTCTTCAAGGGGCTTTGCAAGTTACCTATAACTTCCCTAGTTTAGGAGAAATTATATCATTGTGTGAAGTACTTTGTTGACAAAAAAACTAGCCCCAGATGGAATTCAGAAGGGGCTAAGGTATGGAAGGAACTTTTAATGAGTTATTTAAAAGAACATTGAAGAAGATTCTAGTTATCATATATGCCTTGTTCTCCAAGAAGACTCTCAATTTGAAGTTCAAGAGTGTTCGTACCCCATCAAAAAGAGAATCAATGAAAAAATTATTGTATTACTAGAAGCAATTCAATGCCAATGTGGAAACTTTTAGGCCTTACAGTTTCCATGTGCACACACCATCGCAGCCTATGCCTCTATGAACATATCATGGGAAGAATATATTGATCAAGTATACCAAATGGACACCATTTCTAACTGTTATGATTCACCATGGATGCCTATTTGGGAGTTTCATTATTTCCCAATTCCCGAAAGTCAGCTGGTAGTGATACCAGACATCAACTGGTTGTGTACCCGCAGGAGACCAAAGGCCAGTAGGATAAGGAATGAGATAAACCGGCCTCAAGAAAAATTGAAGATTTTGAAATGCCCCATATGACATAAATAAGGTCATAACATTAAATGATTTCTTAAAATTTTGGGTCAATTTCACGCTCTCATCCACAATGATGTATTCTCTCCATTATGATATTCTCATATTGTAAATTATATGGTGTTATCTCATCTATTTTACCTAGGTTTCCAAAACATTTTGTGGTTGATATTCAAATAAACTGTTATATAATGAAACAATAATATCATATATTAGGGTATAAAAATATGTTATAATATTTCAATATAATAAAGATTATAGTATATAAACCAACAATAGTAGTTAATACAACTGATTTTGTAACACTAAGTGAACTTTAAGAAAGAATTCATGGGAAATGAACCACGACGAAGGAGGAATAGTGAAAATGATGATAGTGATGACATAAACCCATTATATAACCGCCATCATTTTCATCGTTCCTCCTATGTCATGGTTCATTTCCCATGAATTTTTTCTTTAAGTACACTTAGTGTTATAGAATAAGTTGTACTAACCACTATTCTTGGTTGTGTACTATAAGAAACTCCTTACTCAGTTTAAAGACATGCCCTTTTCTTTTGGTCATAAATAACTTAATAAAACAATGTGAATAAACATGGCATGTCTTGCATTCTACAAGTCATAAAATTATGTTGACCATAACATTATATTTACATTTTACACTTATTACTCATTTCATGTGTTTATATACATATGGATGATACCATACTACTCACCCAGTAGGATAGTGATGTTATATAGGTTATTTTAAACGGTCATGAGGATCGATCGATTATGGTGCATCGAGTGCACCATTTTCATCATAGGGATCCTCCACATTCCATTAGACCATACTAATGCCATGTTAGATTCTATGACATTTTCGTATGGGATTTCACATTTGCCAACCATCACCTAATTGTTTCCCACGAGGAGAGGTGGAGATCATAGACACACACAATCTACCTGCCTAAGGGAGAGATGACCATCACCCTTTTGGATGTGGAAGTGATTTTTGATCTTCCTATCTAAGGGGGAGCTGTTATTGGACCCACTCATGCATCTTGGCCCGACCTTGCCCAGAGATTTTTATCCATCAACATTTTGTTCGACCGTAGGGCTACACATGGATCATCGATATATATGCCTTGGTTGGAGGCACATATTCCACATTTACACGATGATGATGATGATGAGAAAACTCTCATTTGTTATGCCCATGAATATATATTACAACTCATTAGAGGTACCATGTGTGCTGATCGCTTAGGGATGCACGTGCACATTATGTATCTACCCATACTGGAGGACTTTGATCGGGCTGAGACGTACAGTTGGGGATCAACCGGCTTGGAATACACATATAGAGAATTATGAATGCTATCTCATAGTGACCACATAAATCTCAGAGGATACGTCATCCTTCTCTAGATGTGGGCATGGGAGTGCATCCCCTCATTCCACCCTCAGCTTGCTGGTCTGTCGATCTCTATGGAGGTGCTGCATGACACTCTGCGTGGACACTGGTATGATCACTCATCACTATTTTTTCTGATGCTACTAGGATTTATTGAATTTAATTTCTCATTATTTTTCACTAACAATGTTATATTTTACAGGTGGTGTTATAGACCCAGTTTCCACACGGTTCTGAGACGCAATTTGGGAACATATCGGCTCAAGTTGGATTGTCTATTATCCTACCAGGTATGTATATACAATCTATCACTGTCTAAAAAATTTAATAATAACATCAATATTGGTTTTTAGTAAGGATATTTTTTGACAAAGGTCACATGTCATTTCAGATTTCATGGCTTCCATACTAGACTATAATGGTCTAGTTTCCACTATAATGCACTATTGGGCTTGAGGATGTTATGGTTATAGTTCCCCTAATTAAATTCCATATTATTGAGTGGAATAATCCTAATATATTCATGATCCGGTTTTTCTATGTTCAGTGGAGTCCATTTCCACTGAGACAGATAGAGAATATTTATGAAGTGAAGCTCATATGGAGGCAGGATGAGGACTGGTGCCGAGTACATGCTGGCATTCACGACAATTGGCACAGACATGCAGAGTTTCATATCCAGGGTGTACCTGCAAATCAATTCTTTCTTTCGAATCAGGTTGAGTATAATCCATGGTATAGACTGAAGTCTATATTGTATCTTACCTGACAAGGAAGAGAGATTCATAAGATTGTAAGTCAATATACTTCCATTAGTTTTTTTATTGAACTATTTACTAATTAATTTTGAATCTCTTTATAGGGAACTCACTCAGAGAATCTTGTTCGCATGAGTGATTAAGAGAAGGAGGGGGTCTTCAGCTGGTAAGCCATCCATGTTGATGTGCTAGATCTGATGTCATCTTATTGTGAACTTTCTGAGTGCATCTTTGAGTGGCCAGCCCAGAGAGAGGAGGTTCCTTTCCCAAAGGAACATTCTGCAGTAGCTGTCGGTACTAAGGAGCCACGACGACGACAATGTAGATAGTATCACGTTGCACGTGAGGCCTCACCTATTCCACAGGAAGAGGTCGACCCTCTATTAGTCTAGCCTCAATTGATTGAGGATGTGCCTCAGTCAGCATGGGATCCATCTTTCCTGACAGGATATTCACAGTTCTCTCCAGATTGGGGTCCAGATCCATCACATCCTTGGGTTCTAGATCCATCCCATCTTTGGGATCTATATCCATCACAACCTTGGGGTCTAGATCCATTGTAGGCTTGGTTCCCCATTGTGATGACGGCAGGTCCTTCTACTACCCTAGTAAGATAAGGATCAAGAGTTTAGTACGACATGTAGTTGGCTACTCCTCTCACTGAAACACAAGTATAGGATGCAACAATCGATGTTCTAGTGCTTGATTATTATCCCTTTCCAGGTCATCAGACTCCACAATGAACTCAAAGAGAGCATCCTATTCACAGACCACTATGTGGGATTGAATCTCCTCACTATAGACACATATATTGATTGTACTTTTTCATTTATATGTTTTATTTCTATTGAAATTAACATATTGTTATTACTATGATACCTTCTTATATGTTTATCTATTGTTTCATTTTTCATTAATATTTTAGGTATAGTTTATATTTTACAGCTTTCAAAGATGAATACATGAAACATATGAATAATTATTATATTTCAAGTAGCTAACATTAAAATATTATAAAATATATAGTATAAAAACAATGTAAATAAAATTTAAACTTATAGTTTACATTTTAAAATAAAAAATAGATTATCCATCTTATAGTTTATATTTTATAGGATTTCAAAGTCACATACTCGAAACATTTTTAAGTTTTAAGTTAGTGGCTTTTAAAGTTTATCAAATATTTTTATCAAAAATTTTATGAAATTTTTCTTATTTTTGACTATTTATTATATTTTTAATACATGTTTTAATTTTAATTTATATTGGTTTTATAGTTTATATTTTATAGGATTTCAAAGTCATGTACTTGAAACATTTTAAAGTTTCAAGTTGGTGGATTTGAAAGCTTATCAAATATTTTTCATCATCAAATTTTACTAAATTATTTTTATTGTTGACTATTTATTATATTTTTAATCCATGTTTTAATTTTTATTTATATTGGTCTTATAGTTTATATTTTTTAGGCATTCAAAGTCACAAACTTGAAACTTTTTTATGTTTCAAGTTGGTGGATTTGAAAGCATACCAAATAATTTTCATCAAAAGGTTTTATGAAATTATTTATATTTTAGAATGTTTCTTATATATTTAATCCATGTTTTAATTTTAATTTATGTTTGTCTTATAGTTTAAAATTTATATGCTTTCAAAGTCACATAATTGAAACATTTATAAGTTTCAAGCTAGTTTCTTTGAAAGATTATCAAATATTTTTCATCAACAATTTTTAATTTTATTTTATTTTAGAATATTTATTATTTTATTAATCTGGGTTTTAATTTTCATTTATATTGGTCTTATAGTTTATATTTTAAAGGATTTCAAATTCACATACTTAAAACTTTTTTAAGTTTCATGTTGGTGGATTTAAAATATTATCATATATTTTTCATCAAAAATTTTAATGAACTTATTTTTATTTTAAAATATTTCTTATATGTTCAATACAAGTTTTAATTTTCATTTATACTGGTCTTATAGTTTATATTTTATAGTCTTTCAAATTCACATACTTGAAAAAAATTTAAGTTTCAAGTTGGTTGATTGGAAATCTTATCAAATATTTTTCATCAAAAATTTTTATGAAATTATTTTTATTTTCAACTATTTCTTATAGTTTTAATCCATGTTCTAATTTTCATTTATATGGGTCTTATAGTTTATATTTTATAGGCTTTCAAAGTCATATACTTGAAATATTTTTAAGTTTCAATTTGGTGGCCTTAAAAGATTATCAATTATTTTTCATCACAAAAATTTATGAAATTATTTTTGTTTTTGAATATTTCTTATATGTCTAATACATATTTTAATTTTCATTTATATTTTTCTTATATTTTATATTTTATAGGATTTCAAATTCACATACTAGAAACATTACAAAGTTTCAATTTGGTGGCATTGAAAGATTATCAAATACTTTTCATCGACAATTTTTACTAAATTGTTTTTATTTTCAACTATTTATTATATTTTTAATCCATGTTTTAATTTTCATTTATATTGGTCTTATAGTTTATATTTTATATCCTTTCAGAGTCACGTACTTGAAAAATTTTTAAGTTTCAAGTTGGTGTCTTTGAAATCTTAACAAATATTATTTATCAACGATTTTTAAAAAATTATTTTTATTTTAGACTATTTATTATATGTTTAATACATGTTTTATGATTCATTTATATCGGTTTTATAGTTTATATTTTATAGGATTTCAATGTCACATACTAGAAAAAAATTTGAGTTTCAAGTTGGTGGCTTGGAAAGCTTATCAAATATTTTTCATCAACAATTTTACAGAATTATTTTTATTTTAGACTATTTATTATATTGTTATTCCATGTATTAATTTTAATTTATATTGGTCTTATAGTTTATATTTTATAGGATTTCAAAGTCACATACTTGATATATTTTTAAGTTTCAATTTGGTGTCTTTGAAAACTTTTAAATTATTTTTCATCAATAATTTTTTTTGAAATTATTTATATTTTAGAATATTTCTTATATGTTTAATCCATGTTTTAATTTTAATTTATATTTGTCTTATAGTTTATATTTTATAGGATTTCAATGTCATATACATGAAACATTTTTAAGTTTCAAGTTGGTGGTTTTGAAATCTTGTCAAATATTTTTCATCAACATTTCTTACAAACTTATTTTGATTTTCGATTATTTATTATATGTTTAACCAATATTTTAAGTTTCATTTATATTGGTCTTATATTTTATATTCTTTCAAAACCACATAATTGATACATTTATGAATCTCACATCAGAAATGAAGAATGTTCCGTAGAGTAAAGTGAGAACTATAATCCCACATCAGAAATGTTGAATGACTTCCAATGCTAGCACTCTTATAAATGGGATCTATGGGTGAGGGGTTCTGTTAGAATCTATATTTTTGTAATTACAGTAATACTATATATTAAATAGGAGATAAATTATACTGAATTTTCTTTCATTATATATATATAAACAAAAAAATAAATAAATAAAAATTTTAAATATAATAAAAAGATTATTAAAAAAATTAAAAAAAATGTTTTAGGGGAAAGGAGGAATCCCTGATGATGCCTTTAGACTCAACCGAAAGGCAGCATTGGCGATGTCGCATTTAATGTAGTTTTTTTTTTTGAAAAAAAATAAACTACGTATTTTTAAAAAAAATCAGAAAAAATATATAAAAACCTCCCCCGGTATCACCTTACTCATCGTACATCCCACACTACTCATATTCCTCGTCACACATCCCATAATGACTGGTTGTTTCCACCCACCCACCCCCCCCCCACACACACACACATTACATAGACCATCCCCACCCCTATTCCCTGTCACGCAGCCCGCACCTCCCTATTCCCGCCGGTGCACCCCCCCCCCCCCCCCCCCCAACTCCAATTACCCATCATGTAGCCTGCACCCCCTATCATCATCGCCACGTACCCACCAACTCATGGTCCCTATCACACATCCCACACACCAATCATTCACTCCTCATGTTCCCTCTCACACATCCCACACCCATCATTCATCGCTCTCACACACCTCTCCAAATCCTTGTCCCCATCACATATCCCCCCTTATCACTGTAGGTACCACTCATTTGGAACCCTATTGTATCCTTTTGATAATAAGAAAATTTTATCAGAAATTAGATCCTATATATAGGTTAGTCTTTTATAGATCTTACTGTTCTTAATGTTTCTAGGTGATCGTATTTGTAATCATAGCTTTCTTGGTATCATTGCATTGTTTATTCACTGATGTTTGGTATTTTTTATATTTTATGGTTATCCCTTTGCCGTATTTTTATTTTAATGTTTATAGAGGTTCAACTCTCCTTGTATTTTATTTAAATTGGTGGTTTTATGAGGTCAAAATGACTGCATACTATTAGTAACCATTCATATAAATTCCTCTGATAAATTATGGTTTTATGTTTTTTATTTTTTTTACAAATTGGAATTGTATAAACTACTTACAAATTCAAGTTTCTAGTTTTCTATACTAATTTTATTTCTATAAAAATATATCCTTAGATATTATATCTATCAAGTAAAATTATATTTAAATTTTATCCCTTATAATATTTAATTTATGTATACTCTCTTTTCCTACTTATTCATTATTTACAATAATTTTTTTCTTAAACCATTAGTTCCAACTCTTATATTAATTTAATATACAAGAAATATATCACATTTACCATATATTATTATTGTACCTATAACATATAATGACAAAGAAGTCATGAAAATTCTCAACTACAAAGAAAGTTGTATGGAAGCACGATTGCATTAGAGAATAACAATGTCACAAAAAATAATCACCAATTATATGTGTCTATAAATATTTAGTTATATTGTTGAAATATATTTCAATTTTTTTAATATATCATTTAAAGTTATATATTAAATAACTTTGACTAATGCATTTTAGGTATTTGTAGCTTTTTAACTACAACAGACAATATACAAAAAACTGTCCATGTGGTTACAACTTCATACATCGATATATGCTCAAATGGTTCAAATCAATTTCCATTCTCAATTTTACGCATTCATGGTTTGTTTAGTTACATTTATTTATATTGAAATACTCTTATTTAATATTATTTAAATGTTTTATAATAACAAATAATTTGATTACCAAACTTGGATAAAGTTTGTGACTCCCACCATTGGAATGCTGACAATGAATATAATTATATTCCAAGGTGTACATATTATAATACTTTCATTTTTAATTAATATAATTTCTTTCATCATAATTTTTTTTCAATATTATTTTAGGTTCTAGTAGACCTCCTACTATCAACATCTATCAATTGCTTTAAAATCATAATGGAAAATCTAATTTAGTCATCATAGTACGTACACTTATAAAAATACTAACAAATATTAAAAAATTCACCATAAAAAGTAAAATATATATATATTTAAATTTTTTAGTAATGATTATTAACTAATATTCAATAATTAATAAATAAGTATATAATATTAATAATAATTAGTAAATATTCATAATACTTAGTAAATAGTAGTAATAAATTGTAAATATTTGTTAATTATGATAATTTGTAATAAATTATAAAAAAATACATGAAATACTAATATTTATTAAAAATTAATAATATTGATTAAAAAATCTGTTATAATTAATAAATAATTAGTATTAAATAATTGATAATTATAATAATTTTTAAAATTTAATAAGTATTAGTAATAATTAATAAAAAAAATTTAATAACTTGTAAAAAATATTAAAAACCTAATAATTATATAAAATTCAAAAAAATTGAAAATTTAGCAAATATTATAATATAATCTATAATAATTAATTAATAAGTAGCTGATATTAGTAATAATTAATAAATGTTAATAATAATTAGTAAATATTAGTAATAATTTATTAATATTAATAAATTACAATATTTTTCAATAAATTAATTCCATTATATATATATAAACGAATAATTATTAAAAATTCATAATAATTTGTAAAAAAGTTGTAATAATTAATAAAATTATTGATATTCATAAAATAATTTGTAATAATTATGAAATTACGAGTGAATGATAGTAATTATTTGTATGTATTAATAATAATTAGTAAATACAGTTGATAATTTATAAATATAAGTAAAAATTATGATAATTTTTAATAACATCTAAAAATATTAAAAATACAAAAAATTATTAAAAATTAGTAGTATTTTTTGAAAATATGGATATAATTAATAAACAATTTGTATTCATTAATAAATATGTATAATAATTAGTACGAATATTCATGGTAAGTATTCATAATTATACATAATTAAAATTTAGTAATAATTTGTAAGAATTAGTCACAATGAGTACTAATTATTCATATTTCTATTTTTTAGATAAATATGGACTTAGCTGGTAGAAACTAGATTCTATCAAGTGATCATGATTTGGTAAATCATTAAAAAAATCCAAATGATTATGGTATAAATCTTATATACATTGAGGGCGTTGAATCATTTATATCATTTACATCAAAAAAATTAAGAATTTATTTCTGAAGAAATAATTAAATTTCTATTTAAGAAATTTGATCTTAAGAGATATGAAACATTTGACAATATTGAACTTTACCTACTATATTTTGGTTTTTGGAATGATTTTATTTTTTTGGTATCAACATGGTGAACGAAATTCAGTATAAAATAAAAAAATCAGTATCAAATCCATTATTTTAGAATTTAGTACATGAGATTGTTGGTCAATCTATTAAAGAAACAACAAATCATAATGATATTCCAAATCATGAATCAAAACCTTCTCAATTTTACACTTTTTTGAAATATTCTAAGGAGGCCTTATATCTAGGATTCCAGATAAGAAAACATAAAGCAGTTACAAAATTGAAGGATATTAAATTAGATTTTAGAATGATAAATAGTTTTTTTGATCAAATGTTTTATTTGGTTAAATTATTTTTGCCTTATGGAAATACATTAATTATAAGTTTTTATAAAATCAATAAGTTGGTCCATAATTTGGGTCTTAGTTATCAGAAGATGAATGTGTATTTGAATGACTAAATCTTACATTATGGTGATTATTAATCATTATTTAATTGTTTAATATGTTTATAATCATGGTATAAATAGATGCAACAAGGTTAGTCTATATTTTCTATAAAAACATTGATATATTTTCCAATTATACCCCATTTACAGCATCAATTTATGTATTACAACATAGCTGCATTGATGACATGGCATAAATCAAATATGTCCATTAGTAAAAGTCTAAATCATCAATGTGATAGTGATTAATTGAAAAAAATTAATCATATGCACCCTTATTTTTCTTCAAAACCTTGTGATATATGGTTGAGTCTTTCTACACTACCAGAGAAACAATTTTACATAGTGCTACCGTTTAACATCACTAAAAAAAGCACTGATAAAGGGGTTACCTTTATCAGCGCTAACAAAAAGCACTCATAAAATGTTCATTTAATAGCACTAATAAAAGTGTTGTTAAATTTACCCATTTATCAATGATTTTTTAGCATTGATAAAGGTATCCCCTTTATCAACGCTTTATTTAGAAGCACTGGTAATGGGATTCTTTATCAGCACTTTTTTACTAGCAATGATAAAGTGTATATTTCAGCAAAAAATATTTCATTAAAAATAATATACGTATATATGAATATATGAATATATGAAAATATGAATATTGATATTAATATAATATATATTTTTTAAATAAGTTTAAGATGAGCCTAAATAGACATTTACACTTAATATATATGATATTTAGAGAAAAGGGATTATAAAATAATAACAAAATATTTTTAATTAATAATTTTCTAATTATTTGTGATTAATAGTCATTTAATAACAAATTGAAGACACAAAAATAAAAAAATATCTAAAATAAGTTGAAACTATAACACAGACTTTAAATGACTATAACTTTTGATCCAAGTGTTTGAGCTCTACCACATATCAATCAAATCTTGTGACAAGATTTATGCACTAGTGACATGGGGGAATCCCTTGTCACGTTTTTCAAGGCCCAAAAAGGTCCATAAGTACTTCAAAACTAAGATTTTAGTTGTGGTACCCAAATGTTTTAATATTTTGTGGATTTTTTGCCTCGTTTAAGGGGTTATTTTTTCATTTTTTATGGGGAATGAATTTATTCACAATGATTACATTCATATTGATATTATGGTTGTTTAAATTTTATTGTTTTGTATAATATAGTTTTATTTGTAATCAAATATATAAAAATATATAAATATTTTTTAAATATTCAGACATAAAAATTTAATTTTATATATATATAAACATATTTAAATGTAAAGTATATTTATAAATATATAAATAATATTTAAATAAAAAATAGTATCCATTTTATTTAAAATAAAAATGCATGAATATTTATATACATACACAATTATAGAAAATATAATGCTTATATATATAAATATATTTGTGTGTGTATTGAAAAACATGTATATATTTATCTATATATTCTAATATATGTATATAAATATAAATATGTATAATTATATTTATAGATGAACACACATATATATAAATATATATATGTATGTATGTATTTATAAACACAAATACACACACACACACAAACATATTTTATATATGTATTTATATATATGTGTGTATTTAAATATAAATATATTAATATATATATATATATGAATACAAAATGCAATGATATATATATATATATCATAAAATATAGAAAAAAACAATATAATTGAGTGGAAAAGGAGATGGATTATGAGGGGGAGGTTTCAGGTTCAAAACTCATCAAGGGAAGGTGCACGCACAGGTGGGTGAAACAGGTACTTAGCACTGTTAAAGGGCGGAGGGGCTTCCTAGCACTGTTAAAGTAGTGGGGAGGTTAAACAATCACTAGTAAAAGGGGGTGGCCCACCCTCTTATTCAATGAATTTTTTAAAAAAAATATTATTTTAACTTTTATTAGTAATTTTTTAGCGCTGATAAAAGGGGCCTTTATTAGCACATTTTTAGCACTGATAAAAGGGAACCCCTTTTAATAGATCTTAGGATAATAGCACTTTTTGACAACTGTAAATTCAATTTCTCCATGATTTTAAAGGCCATTTCTATAGTATTTCTACTAATGGTATTTGTTCATTTGGTTTTTAAGAGAGTCTATATTCTTTTTGTCCTATAATAATAACTCCATGCAACTTACCTCATTGAATGCTTATGAAGGAACTATATATATATATATATATATATATATATGGAACTATTAATTTCAACACATATGAAGAATAATATTGGTGTTTATTTTAAGACACCAATTAATGAGTTAATTTCAATATGGAATGACTGTGTGACTACATATGATATATTTTTATATTATAATTCTAAATTGTAGGTTTCATTAATATATACAATTAGTGATTTTTTCAGTGTATGGTATGTTATCTGCATGGAGTGAACATGGTCTAAAATCATATTTTTACTACATTGCAAGGAATAAAGTTTTTATGCTTGTCAATGGTATAAAGAGTAATTATTTTGACTATTATCAAAGATTTCATCCTATGGATAACCCTTTTTTAAGGAATAGAAATAATTTTACAAATGATAGAATTCAAACAGATGAACCTATACAATTGGTATCAGGTATTCAGGTAAAATATATCATCACTTCATTACCCTCTACTACTTTTGGATCAACTATAAAGAATATATATGTGTGTGTGTGTTTTTAGGAGAGATCATAATTGGATAATTGGAATATTTTTTGGACTTTCTATAATGGCCTAATTTTTTGTTTCTTCACTTGTTAGATGTAATTCATATTGAGAATAATTTTTTTGATAACATATTTTATACCATATTGGTCACACCCTGTAAGACCAAAGATAATGTAAAGGCATGATTAGATCTTTCCTAATTTTTTAGGCATACTGAACTTGAATTATTTGGAGATGAAAACCACACAATTTAATGAATATAAAATAAGCTTACACATAATTTAAATAAATTAGTTTATTATTATCTTAATGGATTCCTGATTTGAGGTTACCATATGTTTATGCTTCTAATTTGTCTTTTTTCATCAGAAATGGACATATTACTGGGTTATAAAGTTAAGAATGTCATTTCATAGTGGAAAAAAAGATTTCCCTTAGTCTTAGTGCATTGCTTAATTATTCAGTCTGGGACATGTTTACAAGAATATCATATTT
The DNA here is from genome assembly GCA_963277665.1 of Viscum album. Taxonomy (NCBI): domain Eukaryota; kingdom Viridiplantae; phylum Streptophyta; class Magnoliopsida; order Santalales; family Viscaceae; genus Viscum; species Viscum album. Next base: position 1,833,078,251 of record OY728165.1, read on the forward strand.
CATCTGAGTTATTTCTATGGAGACATTAGATTATGATGCATTTAGTATGCTGTAAAAAGTTGATGTTTTAATTTTATGTAAATTGGAGAAAATATTCTTACTGACCTTCTTTGGATCAATGGAACATTTAATGTTTCATTTGGAATATGAATCTATATGTGGAGGGTTGGTAAATTTTTGATGAATGTACCTATTTGAGAGATGTATAAAAAATTAAAGAAGAAATTACATAAACAAGCATCGGTTGAAGGGTCAATTGGATAATCATACTTGTTGGAGGAAATTTCAAAATGATTCTCTTATTATATTCAATCCAAATATTATTTAAAACATAATTACATCGATCACATTAAGGAAAATGTTGATGACATCAAAAACCACCAGTTTTCATTTTTTAATTAGGTCAAGATTGGCTCTGGAGGTTATCATGAATGATGGATTTCAAATGAAGAACTACACAAATCTCATATATATGTTTTTCTCAATTTTGAATAAATGGAATGATTTGTGCGGTATGTTTTTTTTAAAAAAAATTAATATATAAATTTATTTATATTTTTTTATTCTATATGATGACTATATCAAAAAAACCTTCAAATTACCCCTTCTTCACTTGAATAACATCGATAATAGAATTGTGCATATTGGTTTCAATGATTGGTAAGTTATGTTATTTACAATGGAACATTAAATAAATTTTGTAATGATATATTTTATTAAAAAAATTATTGTTTGTGGGAAACACAAAATGAATGTAAAATTGATAGTTGATTATGTGTGATAAAAAAACCTCCATCAAAATTGAAAAAATATTATAATGGTTATGTCATTAATGTATTTTGATTTCATACACGTATATATGGTGAATCAAAGAAATCAATGAATATAGGTGTTTTTTTAAAGGATGTAATCATAAATAAAGTTAAGTTGAATTTTATGATATGGTGGATGAAATAATTGATTTATGTTTTCTAGGACTAAATTATGTAAAAAAATAAATTCTATTGACTAAATGATAATCGAGGGTTGCGAGTTCATCCATAACATGGAGTTGTTGACATTAAATATAACATATTTCTTACCTCAAATTAACCATTTATGTTGGAACATCAAGAAAATAAAATTTATTATTAAAATTAGTATGTTTTTTGAGAGATTTAAATTATTGGTGTAGTGAAATAAAAATGAAGTGTCATTGCAATTAGTTTATTGAAAATAAAAAATGGTTTTGTAGAAGCAAAACATAATGAAATTTTTCAAGAAACATCCCCAAATATATATCTTACTCAAAAAAATATAAACATTGATGATGAAACCCCCTATTTAAGGGCCGATGATATTGATAATATTGATGAATAAATAAGGGATGATGAAATTGAAAGTCGTATGTAAGTTCACAGTAATTAAGAAGAATATGATGACATTTTTATCGAAAATGTTGAGGATGAAAATGAGAATTGATGTGTTATATTCATGTATTTATTTGTTTTTTATATTTTAGATATGTATTAACAATTATTTATAGGTAAATTAGTTTGTTTTAGATAGATGGAGATAGAATTGATCATCAATTTTTCCCTTGTTGATAAAAAAAATTATTAATTTTTTATATTTGATATTTATATTAACAATTATTGACTGGTGATATTATTATATTCTATATGGAATTTATTAGTTTTTTATATTTTAAATATGCATTAAGAATTATTTATATGTAATACTACAATATTATGGTATTTATTATCTTTTTTATTTGATATTTGTATTAACAATTTTTTATAGGTAAGATCCTTTGTTTCAGATAGATGGAGATTTTCTCAATGATCTATTTTGTTCTGTTACTGATGTTGGCCTTCCCGATGATGACCCTAATTCATCTACCCCATGGTATGTTGATAAAACATTTCTTATTAGGAGGGGGTGTGTCCTTGTTAGATTGATGATTCCAAACCTCGTTCTAGAAAGACACCCATCTCTTGATTTTGATCTTTGTTTGCAGAGGATTGTTAAATTTTATAAAGTATTAATTTTATATTATTTTTTTGTATTAACATTAGTAAAAATATTCTGATTATTTTTTTAATTTTCATATTTCTTCACATTTAGATATTGGGACATCTGGTCCGATTCTATGAAATTATTATTTTGAACCATGGGTGTCATAGGATCAAGTTCTCATTGTTCTTAGATATTAGATATCCAACCATTGGATTGTACATTAATAAATAATATATTTTATATTAAATTTATTTAATTATTAATATGTTATTTTTCATTTTATTGCACAGTTTTTTGTCTTTAATCAATAATATCATGATATATCCTATTCAGAAGGTATCTGAAATTTTTATACGTGGATGTCTTCACTAGTTATTACACAACCTAAGAAAGAGATCCATAGATAGAGCTTATATTACTATTTCTTACCAGTCATACTTCTCTCATCGACTTAACTATATCTCAGCTTATATTTAGGAAGGATTTTTCTCCTACTAAGTTTTAGAGACTTTTAAGATGAGTTTATCATCTGGGAATAAGAACTGAGGGAAGCAGGAGGTCACACATAGGGTCAGGAGTCATACATTTGTTATACATTGATGAAATTTGGTAATAATATTACTAATTAATGTATATATACATTAAATGTTAAATGTTTGTTATATAATATAGTCTGATACTAGACCCTCTATTACAAAGTTCTATGTTTATAAGACGATGTACACTGATCCCCATACAAGAAACCTTGTAGGCGACAGACAATGCTAGATTATTTTTATTTTTATTTTAATAAATAAATTATATTTAAAGGAAATTTATGATGTTGTGACTTCTCATTCATGATAGAGTCAAGATGAGAGTGAATATGATACCATGTGTGAGATAGGTTTTCATGAGGGGTCTTGGATATATGTGACTATTAATGGTGTTAAGAAAGGATGGTCACCAGTATTGGTTCAGGATTAACACCTACTAGTTATTATGATACTTTAGCGATGTCATCAATCAGCTATAAGGGAGATCATGTAGTGTCTTCATCATCATCTATTTCACAATATGAAGAGATATTAAGAGATTAGGATTAGATGATATAGTAGATGCATAGATATCATGAGTAGGATCGTGAGAAGCAACGTCAAAGAGATTATCAGATGATAAAGTATATGTGATGGATTGTGTGTGTTGTTGGTATAGAGTTCCCCACACCTGACCCTTTGGGTGATCCCACTCCCCTGATACTAGTTTATTTTTTTGTAACTCTTTTGTATTTTGATTTGGTAAACATATTGTGTGTGAAATGGTGTAATAATGTTTTTCATGTTTTTATTATAGGTAAAAAATATTTTTTAAAATTTTTGTTTTTAAATTAGTATTATTATTTAATATATATATATAATTGAGACAGATCACCAAATCCATCTTGATTAGTTTTTAAAAACAATATTTAACTATTTGCGATGGAGTGGAATCCCCATCGTAAATAATAATTAATAATGACGGCCTGTCACAAATAGGTTTTTTTTAAATATCAAGTATATTTGTCATGTAAATAATATTCCATCAAAATAAAATGTTATTTGTGATGGGTAATCACAAACAATCATATCTGTGATTTTATTTTTAGGTCCCTTTTGTGAGGGAATCCCATCAAACAAAAATTAGCGATAAGACTCTGATATAAAAAACGGTCACAAAAGCATTAAAATTCAGTTATTATTGAGGCAAAATAAGATTTCTTATGCCCAAATCCTTCACACTAAATGAAAATTAAATTAAAAGGATAAGAGAATACTGAAAATGTACTTTCCAATTTTTCTTGTTCTTACTATGTAAATAACCTCTTAGAGATAGAACACGCATATTGAATGTGTACAAACATTCCACAAAAATAACACCATGTTTTTTTTTTGTCATTTTAACACTTTTTTTCATAAACCATAGTTCATTTATCACCTTGAAAATCAACATTATGTTAGGTTTTAATGATTTATGTTTTGAATCAATCGTGGTTTTATTCTTCTTATGATCATTCTATGAAAACATTTTTCCTTTTTTTTTGAAGTGTTGAACTTAGGGGATATGAATATTCTCTTCGATAGACTCCCTAAGTAATTCTTTAGCTTGGATGGGAGATGGTGTCCTTGAACTACCCATTTTTAGACCAAGTGTAAGAAACCATTCTTAATCCTCACAATTTTTTTTAAAACCATGACTTCTCCTTTAAGTTATTCAACTCAATTTACTCTTTATTTCACTTTCTTGGTTTACCCATAAATGATTATGAAATATTATTAAATTTTTATCTTAATCTCAACTTCTTTATCGAAATTACATTAATTCCCATATCCAAGTTTTTCAATCTATGATTCCAATTCTAACTTCTCTTCTTATTTATTTTCATATAGATCTTGCTGTTATGAAAAAAAATTAACCTTGTTTGAATTATCCCTTTGTATGTTTATTTATTCATGGTCTGCCTCAAGTTAGGGTTCAAGATCAACTCTCCCCTTAATTTCAACACCTTATTCGTCACTATTTTTAACTTTTAGTTTGTCTAAAATTTCCATAATAATTTATTATTGAATATCTCTACAATCCTAGACCTTATAACCTTTTGAATCATCCAGGATCTCACCTTAATGGGATAACAAATTTTTCCTCTTGATGAGTTTCCAAAAAAGTTTTCTCCCTATTTTTACACCCTTGAAAGGTTTATTCATAGATATTTCCTCTCCATCACCATATTAAAATTTATTATTACACTTGGAAATAAAATTCCATAATTTACCACATACAAAATAATCTAGTCGAGGGTTTCCTTTGAATTACCTTTTTCTCCTCTTAAGGTTAGAGGAAATTAATATCATTACCACATCAAACTATTATTCAACTGGGTATTATTTCACAAATATTTTCTTCATTGTCTTGAAAGATTACTCATGAGGGTTCTCCTTTGTCATGGATAGACTATCATTATTCCTAATGTCATATGCAAAAGAGTACTATAGAGACTATCGAATGTTACCTTCTTTAGGTGATAATATTCAATCATGAATACCATCATATTGAAATACATAGTTCATAGTATCATGATTATTTTAATGATTTTGACATCATTAATATTCTCTCCAAGATCGTTCATATCTTCCACCAAAATATTGATTCGATCGAAAAATAACCCAACTATTTCATTTGGTCTCATCCTCAAATATTCATCTTTATTATAAAGCACTTGTAACTATTTATATTGAACTTTAGTATCAAATTCATAGATATTTAAAACTTTATCCCACATTGAAATAGAGGTTTTTCATGACATTATCTTGGCATAGGTTAGGTTGGCCAAAGTTCCCACTTGTGTGTTGATTGCATTGGAATCAGTATCCAACTCATTGTGATCTCTTTATGATAATTTTATATTGTACATACTAGATATGATACCATATATAACCACCATGAAAACATATATTCCCAGTGAATAAAAGTAGTGTTTCATTCTATTTGTGCACAAATGGAAATTTTTTATTCAAAAATGGCTATGCCTTTGACCTTGAAAACTACCACCACCGCCATGCTTTTAAGAGAAAAAAATACTTCACCCCAAAAATCATTTCTCGGATACCACTTATTGGTCCCTAGTCAAGGAATATACACCAAGAGGGGGATGAATTAGGGTATTGTAGTTTCAAACCCTATCCTTGATCGTGATCTTGTTCTCTATTATGAGAAACACTATTCTCTCCCTCAATACCACTTTTGAGTGAGTAAAAGTATTGGAACACATGAAATTTCACCCAAATCACCTAAATATGATATTAAAAGGAGAATTCATGGAAATGTTCATATACACCTAAGACACTAGGAAAATTTCTTGACATGATTACATAATAGAGTAGGTTCAATGGCCCTCTGAATTCACTATACACAAATACATTTTAAAAATATTAATGCTCTCCACCACATATTGGTGCTCAATTATACCCTTATGATGTTCTTATTCTCTATAAAATTTATTTGAGAAAATAAACTAGGAAGGTGGTGGGATTATTCACATTTATAATGAAATTTATATTGAGATAATACTCATGGAATATCTTCTTCTCTACCTCTTAGTTCATTCCAAAAAATCCTAGAATTACCCCCAAGTTAGTCTTTACTTTCTCACAAACTAATGTGTGTAGTTTTTAAGAGAAATCAATAGACCTAATTTGATCCAAGGGATGGAAATAATTATTATTCTTATCTCCTTAGTAGATCATTCCAAGTATCATATAAAATTTAATATCTTGATTAAGGGACTTTTAACTCACATTAATCATATTAAATTATAATCCGTAACTCTCCTTTAAATTTATATTTTAATTTTCCAACTGGTTGAAAACCGATTAACCATTACATGGTGTCTGCTACAATAGACTAATATTCTTCAACTATTGATTCAATATGACATTAACATTTACATTATAGCATAAAATGAGAACACATATGAGCATACGATGTAGAACAATTCAATATAGTGACACCTCCAACAGTTGACTAGATCAAAAAAAATACACTTCATCCATAAAATATTTTTATATTTTAATGCTCCCATAATATCATCTCCTAAAACTCCATTTATTCACTGAACTACTTACAACATAGTTAGTTACTCAATCATGTATGTTATCGTAAACATATAATACTCCATTTACTTAACTCTTTCATAGCTACACCCATCATGGTGCAACCCCTTTATACAACATGTACATCTCTATCTATAAAATGGCTATATTGAAACCTAATCTCCATGGTGAAATAATCCTCTACACTTCAGTGAATCTAATTTTTTTTCACCCCTACAGTGTGGTCACTAATTATACAGTGAGTACTATAAACATTACTTGTGAATTTTATCTTCTATATCATACGGTGTGGTTGTTGTTCTTACGACATAGTTCGTAGTGTATGAATCTCATATCATACTTTACTCTACAATTCTACTGAAATATAAACAAAAACATAACATAAATCACCATTTAAATCCCTTAGGGACCTACAAGTCCCAATGGGTCACTGTTCCACCCTACATGGTTCAATGATCCATAGTTTTTCTCTATGTTGTAGTAATCCTTCATTGTGTCAACCCTTTATAACCTAGAGCTGAGGTTGACCACCTTTTATTTTTATTTGATATACATAATAGAGAAACCTATATTTAAATGAACTGAAGGGATGAATTCATAAACCTAAAGTCATTTAACCAAATTCATATTCTTAATTCATACAAAATGAATCCTTCATCATGGTGTAGCATTAGGTTCTACAGCATAGGTACCCTAACAATCACGACATGGTATGTGGTGTTACATTATGATTTACTTCCTATAGATAGATTAGCCTCCACTATCTATAAACCTCCATAAGTATTCTTCTTGAATTTAAAGTTCCTTTATAGAGATGTTAAAAAATATTTTTCACATGAAACTTATAAAAAAGAATCCAAACAAGCCCCCAAATGGATTTTTTCCAATAATTACCTTCAATTATCAGTGTGCCCTCTATTTATTTTGATATCTTTATCAAATATATTACTTATTTATTATATTTTTTCTTCAAGGTTTTTGATGAAACCTCCAGGGTGTTATTTATATGGATGGGAGATGTATTATCCATCCAAGGAAACTCTAAACCTTATTGAAATATACACTTTATATACATATATTAAAAACAAAAAGAAAAGAAAAAAGATACAATCATTGGAAAACTAGATTAACTTTGATACCACTTGAAATTCCCCAGAATGATTGGTACAGTCACACTGAGAGGGGGTGAATTAGTATAGACCAATTTTACCAAATTATTTATGCTTTAAACTTTTACCCATTTTTTATTTGAACATTTGTATCAGTTAAGTTTTATGGATCTACTTGTGAGTTCCTAAAGAAAAACACCACATGCTAAGTAGTAAATGAGAAAAGACGACAATACATGATATTTTCAAAAGGTTCACCCACAATATTTGAATCTACTCCTTATCATGTTTGGTTTATATCTAATACATAGATATCCATTATATAATTCAATTTAATACAATAATGATATCTCTAAATAATCTTGAACAGTCTCTTGGCCATTTTAAAATCTCTTGAATGTGTTAATTAAACTATATACTTCAAGTTTACAATGGTCCATTTCTAAAATATCTTAAATAGTATATTACAACTACTCTAGGATGCCAGTATATCACAATGATAATATCTTCCTCAAAAATAGGTTTTTGATTCCCAAAGGATAATTTGGTACAGTTTTATGCACACCAACCTCTACATCTTATCTCGAACTCAATCTTATTCTTAAAGAGTCATAATACACCTAATATGGATTGGTAGTAGAAGTGTTTGTTTTTATAAACTCCACTCTTCTTTCTCCTCCTACAGCTTATTTATTTTTTGGCTTCTATAATATAGTGATATCCTAGGATAGGTCTTTACACCTGCTTATCCTTCTTCTTTCTTCTCTTATAACTTTGATGATAATGGGTATTCATAATAATACATCTTTAACATACTCCTTGTTATATTATTATTCTTTCTTGATGCATAGGATATTCTCTATAAAATCATGTCAGATTTTATCTCTTTGATACAAAAAAAACTCAGCAGAAAATTAGTATATATATATTCTCAATTATATCTCTTTTATATTCACATGATCACATGAATATACTTTATATATTTTTAATATATAAATTCCATTTAAATGGACATTGTGATATTTTAAACAATATCATTAAATTTTATCAATGTAATCATCTGGTCATGCTTCCCACATTCTCATTATATTCTTCTTATTTTCCTAAACTAGTATTATAAAAATACCCATCTTCTCAATTAAACTGGGTAATAATATTCTTAAAAAATACTCTCATTTTTAATATTCATAAATGATTACAAATATTCTATTTTAAATCCCATAATTATCACACCAAGATCCTCTGTGTTCTTATCATTAACCCTCCTTTAATCTTATCTTGATTCATATCCCAATCATGATATTTATTATTTGAAGTTCAGCACAACGTCTTCTAAGATAAATCTCTAGATATCTCATATTCTCTCAAAATGTTAACCCTTACCTAAGGATCTGATCCATTAGATATCAACCCTCGCATATCAACCATTTTATATAAACTCTTACATATCATGTGGATTTTTTGGTTTACTTATATGTATCATATTGAGTATTGGGTAATTTTTCAAATATTTTTCCTTATTAGTACCTTTATATATCCTTCTATGAGTACTTTCATGCATTTCCTTTTATAACTATGATAAATATTATGTATCATACAACTAACTTTTATATATCACAGTGTATCTCGGGTTCTTTGGAAAATATCACGCCCCTAAGTACCTTAATGCATCCACTATAACCTTTATATATTGAGAATATTACCTTAACATGTCACAGTGTGATTCGTGAATTTTCCAATTTTAAATCATCTAGGTATGATAAATCCTTACATATATTGAGTAATTTTAATGTTAATCTTACATATGCCTTAGACTTTTAGAGTGACTCATACATATCCAGGTAGCTTCCAACACTTTACCAGTTTTATAGTATGTAAGTAATAGATTTACCTTATATATATAATACACATTTAAGGGTATCCATATGTATTCCATGACTTTTCCAATTTTCAAATCCAACTCAGAATTAAAAAAACTTTTAAAAATTAGCTCATAAACTCTTTAAACATACTCCAGTCATCTTCAATCACCCCAATTCAACTCATAACATCTTAAATGGATTAAGTTATTTTTCAAACATTCATAAATATCTTTCACACAATTACTAAATAGTCTTATTTTATATAAATACTCTTATTTGGGTGTTTCAATGAAACTCCACTACTTTATCAATTCCAAATTCAAACTCATCCCTCTCCAACCATCATACAAGTGATATTATTCATTTATTTTATGAACCGTTATTCTATATAATAAAAATATGGGGTATCAATATTCTATAAAACATTACTCGTCAACTTATCAACTCTATTCAATATCAAACACAACCAGAATCTCAACCTACATAAATCTATAATAGATAGTTCTTTCTTAAATCTCCTATATTTCATCACTTATCATGGATTCTTTAGAATATTATCATAACAATAATCATATATAAATAATTTTTACATGAATCTATTTATCAAAAAAATCTCAGAAGCAACATCATATCATTCATCTTTTACAATCTTCATAATGGAAGATCATCAGGAAATGTCTTTTTCCATCCTGTGAATGAATCATTAATAGTATTTGCAAAAGATGAAAACACATTAAACTATCACTTGAAGTCACAAAGATGCATCTCATAGTGGAATCTCCATTATAAAACAACTAATAATTACAACCATATTACTCATTGAAATCAAATACAATCATCACTATCCATTGGGTTCTTCAATTTTCTTAAACCACAATGTTTTTTATGAAAAAAAAGTTATAGATCTTGAATTATTTGAAAACTGTGAAATAATTGTTATAAAATGTATGTAGTTTTATTAAAGTTATAAAACCGCATTGTGGTTTGAGAAAAAAAATGGGAATTTTTTTTTCCAAAAACAAATCATTGTAAAAAAATAATATTACATCATGGTTTATAAAAAAATTGACTATGGTTTGTATAGTAATAATATTTCCAAAAGAAATACCCAACATGGTCATTAAAATGTCATTGTGGTTTCAAAATTAGACTTTTTAAGGTTGTTCCAGAAAGGGCGTCATCTATAGAAAAAATTAATGGTTCCTTTGGAATGTGATTTCATACTATAAAACCATGTCTAGGTTTATAAGGAAAATGATCTTAGTTTTCATTTTTAAATAAAAACTATTTTGCAATAAAATTATAAAAAAACATCACTAGAATGGGTACATTTGAAATAAAAGGTGGGATTTAAACCATACCAAAAATTATTTAGTGGATGTGATATAAATTTAAAGTAAATTTACATGGTATATTTATAACGTTTTTTGTAAATTGAAAAATAAATAAGGATAAATATTAAAAAAATATTAATTTATTAAATTTTACTAAATGATAATATGAAATATTCATAAATATTTATATAATTTCTAAATTTATGATTTATTTATTTATTTAGTGATTACATAATTTTTTAATATTCCTGAATTTAGATATTATATTCTAAATGGATTTCTTATTTAGTTAAAAGTGGGAAATTTCTTCTTAAAATTTCCATACCATATATATAAGGAGTCACATTCTAAGTACAATATAAGATTTAATTTCATTTAACCATTTATGTTAATTTTTTAAGGAGATATAAAATTTAAAGTAAAGGTTGATTATGAATTATAAATATTTGGTGTTAGGATTGTATCAAAATTGTGTTCTCTCTTGAGTATTGATCCATGGATAGTTGGACTTTGGGTTGGACTAATTAGTGGCCTATAGGCTTATGATTTATCATGAAAAGTGGGGTTTGGTTACCTATCACACCATGCTTACTCATATGGGGGTTTTGGTATCATGTGATTCTGAACCTTTAAATTATAGGGTTTTATATACCTTATTCATGGGATGCACTCAGATATGTGGAAATATAATTGGATTTTATTATAGGGTAAGTAAAAAAAATTATGAGTTATATATATTTTTATATATTAATATGTTCTTAGACATATAAATTTGGTTTAAGGTATCATGAACCATCACCATAAGATCTCCCCCTAGGATGGTAGTGAAGATAAGAATGTCCCCTAATACTCGCCTCCAATAGGGCATGAGTTGGAAACTAGCACCGAGTGTATGAAAAATTCATAATGGAAAGTATTACCATCTATAATTCAAATAAAATAAAATAATCCACCAATAAATATCAAAACTATAAAAAATAGAACTACCCATAATCCTTCCAATGATATAAAATGCATGTAATGTCATATAGAAACAAAACACAATGTATCAAAGGTAAATCCACAAAGTAAATATATCCTAAGGCTGAAAATCTAACTCCAAAAATCACTACACTATGAGAGATTAATGACCATACTAATCACCAAGTCTATCCTATAATTTTGTAAAAATAGTATATAGAAATAGGAGTGAGTATAAAAGTATAATCGGTATGATTCTCATAGAATCTCCCATGCTAATATGAAATTAACATAGTAAAATATCAATGAACAAGCAACAAAACTGAATCATCACCTATCCTGAGTCAACTATAGCCAATATCACCATGGATCACTCATAAAGTCTATATAAAAATAGAACATAGTAAATCATGAAAATATATCGAAGGAGATACCACAAACCCTCTTCCTCACAAATTTAGACATCCTTATCTCCAAATGAAAAACATCATAGATATATTTTCCCTTACATATATGAATATCGTAACCATAGACAGATACCTCATACCATAACCACATCTCTATAACTAAGACATACCTATATAACTACAACTACATTATTATAACCACAACCACATTCTCATAATCATTATCAAATATCCACCACCACACATTCACTTTCACATACTACATTCATGTATGACATCACCACATTATGTCAAGATGAGAGAGCATGATAGGGGGAGTATTTGGCCATCTGTATCACTCACATCTTGGATGTTGGGGGTACACCTAAAACTCAAAACCTCATATGAGTGTTGGTAAGGTTACCCGACTTAGATGGTGGTTCGTAAGAAATAACTACACATACAATGGATATATAATATTACACAATCCCAACATAGGTTCTACTTCTAATCAAACACTTACATAACCATTGACCATCATCACATTATCTCTTCCTCACAATAACAACAATAATAGATAAAACTTCTAGATGAAATACATGACAAAAACACTGCCACACAAATTTCTACAAAACTTCTTCCCATTTCATATATCACTACCATTCTATAGAAATAATTTAATAACAACATTTATTTATTTACAAAATTAATCCACCAACTACTCATTCCACATTAACAACTAATCAATTACAAAAAATTTCATCATTATTATTTATTTAAAATATGAATAATCTACCACATTAATTATATATATATAGTTTTAAATTAGTTCAACACATTACCAGTATCATTTCAATTCTTTCACTTACTCAACATCATTCTATGTTTTTTATTAGATATAGTAAAATAGCCGAAGGAACCTTACTATGTCACCATTTTAACAAACCGCCAATGGCCCACTCCAACACATTTACATGTCACACCATGACCCAAGTAATATTATTATTTTTATTTTTATTTATTTAATTCCATTTTTATTTCAAATATTCAGGTATTTTTATTTATAATTTTTTAAATTTTATGCATTTTTGTGTGATGCATAGTTTAGCCGCGTGATTGGACAAACTATGCGGTATTTGTGCAGGAGTGGATATGTTTTTAATATAATATTTTTCCATGGATGGCACATAGTTTATCAATTAATATGACCAAATCATGTGGGTTTCTATTCTTTCCTAGTATAGGTCACATGATTGGTGTAGGGATTGGTAAATCATGTGCCAAAACCATGTGACTCTCTGTGTCTTTAAAATTTTAATGTTTCCAAAAATGAACCTTAAATTTTTTAAACCCTAAAATGCACCCCTACCTCCAACCATTTTCATGTGATGCACCCCAATATCCAGGGACTACCCCATCATGTGAAACCCCTCCTCCCATCTCCATATAATTCAATTTCGGTCTTGGATTCCTCTTGGATTTATCAAGGTTTGGTTTTAAATTATCTCATATGTTCTCATTATTTCCTGTTTTGTTATTTCCTCTCACAATGATGAATATGTTTCAAACCCTAGGTATTGGGTTTATTGAATTTTGGGTTTTTTCATTGCTCCTGGGTGTTTCAATCTCTTTTTTGTGTCCCTTTGGCCCGATTAAGGTGTAATTGAGCCTCCATTTTAAAATGAAATATGTTTCAGGTTGGTTGTCATGTGTTTAAGTATTTAATTTAAAGAAAACTATATTTTCTATTCTTGAATTTATGTTTTAGGTATTTATTTATAGAATTAATTGTATTTGTGAACCTTTTTGATAAGGAAACCATGTTTTATTTGGTTTCCATCAAATGTGAATGAATTTTCATAGAAATTTTTGATTTAAAATTATTGGTAATTGGTTTCAAACTAACTATTAAATGGTTTTCTAAAATGAATTCTAATTGTATGTTTTTTGTTTCAAAATAATTTTTTTAATTTTAAAAATGAATTTTCAATTTATTCTTAGTTTTACTTGGAATTTCATTTAAATCCATGAAATTCCATGTAAATGATTAAATGTTTCAAATTTTAGTTCAGAATAAAATTTGAGGTTTATGAATATCCTTTGATGTGTTTCCCATTATGATCATATACATGAGTGTACATATGTTGGGGGTTTACCAATTTATGTGGGTTCTTGTGAATTTGTACACTAATAGACTTGTGTGTGTGTGTGTGTAAACGTACGTGAGTATAAAAATGCATATAATTCTAAGAATTTAACTCTAATACCCCAACCCAGTTTTCAAATAATCATTTTAGTGGATTTATAAAATAAATTATAAGCCCCGGTTAGAACCTTTTTTAATGAATTATTAATCCCTTGAGTGATTTATAATCATAATCTCCTTGTGTTATGGTTCAAGATCTTGGATGGATTATTTGATTTGGTTATTGGACTATTTATAGATTTTATATGGTTATGGTATCTATGTTCTCTAGCAGTGATGTCATACATTTTTTGGTGGTTATTTTATTAAAACCTCATGGGAACCTTAGGAATTTGGGTAGGTGGACCTACATGGGACTGGCTTCCTTTCCACTAGCGAGGCTACTGAAGTCTGTGTATTCTTTCCACTGGCCAGTGATATGTTACTATCAATTTCCTCTAGATGCTATAAAATTATATTCTATGGTTCATATTGTCCTTAGTGACCATTAGGGTTCTTCTACCATAATTATCTTTTTTAAAAATTAGTTGTATGAATTCTTTTAATTATCCCTTATTTTATACCACCCATGATTTATAGGCTTTTTCATTTTGATAATTATTTATTATTAGTAAAATAGTATTATAAAGTGTATTATAAATCCTAGTTTAAATGTGTTTTAAAACTATTTTTCAAGTGAGTGTGTTAATCAAGATGTCTTTAGTTAGGTAAATTATTTCTAATGGACTAATTTTATAAAAATAAAATTTTAAAAAAAAATTATAAAATGATATTGGATCTTATGTAATTATGCTTGAAACCCCTATTTGTAATTAATATATTTCAAAATAGAAATAAATGGACCCTTTATTTAAATCTTAAACTTGGGGTTTGGTTTTCAATTGTCTCACCTAATGAACTTATTTCTCATTCTTATCATGTAATTTTAGTTTTAGGATCTTCCTTAGTTCATGATCACTCTCAGAGAGAATTATGTTTCAGTTTGTATGGAGTGTGAATGTGGATCACATAGGTTAGTTTTCCTAATTATGTTGGTTGTTTATTCTTTTATTTACTTTATTTTATCACTTCATCCTTGTAGGACATTTTTATTATTTACTATGATTATTGGTATAGAGATATCACGGTGTCCTATGATAGGAATTGTTGGAGGTCATTTATACAATGGAGGGTGTTCAGAGTGTGAGTTGAGAGTCTATTTCTTCATTTTTTATATCTTTTGTTTGTTTTATATTTTCTACTTATATGTTTTTAGCATAAATTTCTGACTTATGGATGGTTCATGCCATATTTTATATTATTTTTCCACTTATTATTTAATGATGTTATTTTTTAGCAAAATCATTCCCACGTACTTATATTTGATTTCGTAGTGATTGACACCACCTTGTGGTGTTCAGGAATGTGTTTTGGGGTTGTCACTATCTGAATCAGGTGTCTTAAATATGGAGGTCTCAATATAGTTCATCAAAAATGGCATCAAAGGTATGTTGGTTCTTAATTGGACCTAGGTTCTTAAAGTACCCTTATTATTTGGATGTTTGGTAGATGAAGGATGGGATTTTCAGAGCTCAGAATGTATGTCATGGGTTGGTGTATAATTACCATTTCTTATGGAAAAACTTGAGTTACTATGGTATGTTGGTATTTGGGTTTTGAATTTGAGCTTTATTTTGATTCTTTTAATGAATTTAAATTTAAAATTTATTTTATTATGATTTCTTTGGATGTTCTATGGGATTATTTGAGGTTTTTTCAAGATATGGGTTGAAAAAAAAGTGGAATGAAAGGCACTCGTAGCTTGTGTGTCCTAATAAACCATGTAGAACTCATGTGTATGGTTCTAAGAAACTCTCTATGGTGGTTTCAATATTGGACCTTGAATTTTCAAATTGTATGGTCTAATCATGTACGGACATTATCCCCTTCATAATTTTATATTAGGTTCTTTTGGATTCATATTTATTCCAATATTCTTGTTAATGTGACTTGTCTTGACTTATAGTTATGTTTTAAAATGGAATTTGGTTTTAAAACAAAAAAATCGGGTTATGAAATAATTGACTAGGATTTTATATAAAAAAAGAAAATGTATTTTTTAGTTAAATTCTCATGAGGTGTTCTCAAAAAGTACTTTTAATGTTTCAAAACGTTTTTAATTGTGAATTTGAAGGTTTATGAATGGGGTTGTAAATTCTTAAAGTGTATTCAAATCTCACTAATGGTTTTGGAAAATTTATGAAGGATCAAAACTTTTTTTCTGTAAGACATTAAGCTTTTGAATTTCAAATTTAGGGTTTTAAAAAACGATTTTAAAGTTGAAATTAATGTATTTTTTTATTTATTTTTCTTGTGGTTGTAATTTTAATTCTTGATTTTTTGGTTGTAAGAGTGAATTATTATGTTTGAGTGTTTTAAATTAGGTTTTGATTTTGTAAAGGGTGTGAAAAGTAAATTTTTAAGAAATAAATAAATTATTCTTATGATTTTTTTGGATTTAAATATGAGATTTGTTATCTTCCTTGATTTTTTTATTTTAATGAGTTTGGTATTCATTTTAGTTTTTTGTTTAATTCTCTTTTAATATGGATCAAAAAAATCCTTGAGTGATTTTGGTCCTTGGATATTTCCTTTTATACATTCGAGATCAATTGAGTTCTTAAGGTATCCCCTGATTGAGTTTTCTTCTTTGGTTCCCCCTTCATTTTTCCATGTGGTTTGAGATTCTTTTCGTATTATGTCCTTGTCTCGTAAGTGGGGAATGTTATTCTTGAGAATATTATGTGAATAGGGTTTTGGTGAGGTCTTTTTTTGATTAAAAATACATGGGAAACCCTCGGTGTGTATTTCAAATGGGCAGGATGGACTCCACACTAGTTGAGTTTACAATCAAGCTAGTGTTTGTCTGAATATTGATGAGATCAACTAGGTTTGTGATTTGGATTTGAGGTCCTAGTTTACCCTTCTTTTATCCTTTACCTGAAATTGGAGACCATGTCATTTGGAGAGGCACACTTTTGATTTATGCATTTTTTCCCTTACTTCCTATTTATAAGATGTGGTGATGAGTGGGTTGGTGGAACTTTTTAGGTATTCTTTTTCATTCCCTTTTTCTATCTATTTTTTGTGATATTATTTCTAATTATTCTCATGGAATATCGTTTCCTTAGTGACCAACCATTCTAGTGTAACCATTAAATAGTGAAGAGACCATTGTGGTCCCCCATCCCTTATCCTTCTTGGTCAAAGTAGTCTGGTATGAATTTCGAATTTGAGGAAATTGTAAGTTTTGAGGTTTTAATTACAGGATGAGTTAGTTTTTTGTGTGGATTATCTTTTGTTTAAAATTTTAGTTCCTTTCGTATTTCTTACTTTGTGATTTTGATGGATTTTGGGTGGTAAAAGGGTCATGGTGGGGAGAACTATCACACCCCGACCTTGATATTCATAATAATTTTATTTTTCAATTTATTTATTTAACTAAATTTTGGTTACATAGGTTTAGGTATTTTAATTTTCAAATTTTTTAAATTTTTAATCATTTCTGTGTGTCGCATGGTTTTTCTTCATGGATGGAAAAATTATGCGGAATCCATGTGGATGATTTTTTCCTTTTTAGAGAATAGTTTCACATAGTTGGTGCACGATTTATGAAACCATTAAACCATCCTATGTGAGCACTTGGGTGTGTCCAGTAAGGTATAGACAGTTGGAAGATGGTTTGGTAAACAATGCTCCAAAACCATGTGACTCTTCCTAGATTTAAAATTTTTATGTTTTCAAAAATTCCCCTTATGTTTTCCAAACCCTAAAATGTATCCATCCCTCCCACCCTCTTCACGCGACGCACCCCATGGACCAAGGATTCCCCCATCACATGTGAATCATCCTCCCATATCCCTCAAATTAACCTTTTATCTTCCATTACTCTTGTATTTCTCAAGTTTTGACTTCCATTTATCTCTTGTATTCCTCTTATTTATTGTTTTGTTCCTTTATCTCACTACGTTGTGTATGATACAAACCCTATGTGTAGGGTTGACTAGTTTTGGTGTGTTTTTTTATACCTGAGTGGTGTGATCTCTTTTCTAGTAAGCTTTAGCTTTATTGAGGTGGAGTTGATCCTCAATTGTTGAATGTAGCAGTTTCCATGTAGATTTCCCCAAATTCAATGCTTTAATTTTTGGAACCCTCAATTTATTTTTCTATAATTTATGATTTAGGTATTTATTGATAGTATCAATTATATATATGAACCTTATTGAGAGGGAAACAACATTTTACTTGGATTCCATCAATTTTGATAAACTTTTCTTTATAAATATTTGATTTAAAATTATGTGTATCTGCTTATTGAACAAAGTTTTCCATGGGTCACCCAAAGGATTTATAATTGTAAGTTTTGGTGTTTAAAAAATACCAAAACTAGTTTTTCATATAATATTATTAGTGGATTTATAAAATAAATTATAAGGCCCAGTTGGAACCTTTTTAAACACGTTTTAATCCCTTAATTGATTTCTAATCTAAAGCTTCATGTTTTATGCTTGAAGATCTTAGATGGATGATTTTAATTGGATATTGGACTATTTATGAATTTTATAACATTGTGGAATCTATAATATCTCTTATTTTTGTTGTAAATTTTTTTATGGTTATTTTATTTAGACCTCATTGGAACCCCAAGAATTTGGGTAGGTGAACCTAGACAGGATGGGATCCCTTTCCACTAAATAGTCCAGTGAATTCTGTGTATTCTTTACACTGGGTAGTGATGTGTTACTACCTCATTCCGATGGATGCTAGTGAAGTATGTTAAAGGCTTCCTTATCCCTTAGTAAACCTTAGGGTATTCCACTAATGATTATCATTTTAAAATATTGGTTATAGGACTTCTATTTAATTATGACTTATTCTAAACTACGAATGATTTATATCCATTTGGTATTTTTGTTGATTATTTATTCTTAGTAAAATTTAATTCTAAAGTGTATTTTAAAGACTATTTTAAGTGTTTTAAAACTAGTTTTCAAGGGTGTTTATTGATCAAAATGTATTTAGTCCAGTAAATTGTTTCCAATTAACTATTTTTATTTAAATAAAATAAAAATAAAGGCTTATAAAATGATATTTTCACTTATGTAATTATGCTTAAAAACCAATTTGTAATTAATATATTTAAATCTAACACTAAATGGATCCATTATTTAAATCATAAAGATTAAACATGGGGTGTGTTTTTCCTTTTTTCCTACTTAGCTCATTTCTCATGAATATCATATACTTTTAGTTCTAGGATATGCCTTGGTTCATGATCACTCTCTGAGTGATTTATGTTTCAGTTGTGATGGAGTGTGACCATGGGTTATAGGGGTTACTTTTTCTATATATGTTGGTTGTTTGTTCTTGGATTTTATTTCTTTTATTACATCATCCATTTAGATGGTTTTTATTTATTTATATGTTTGGGGGTGTAGAGATATTATTTTGGATGAGGATATTAATTGTTGGGGGTTATTTTTTTAGGGGACAGTGCTCATAGTATAAGTGGAGAGTTTATTTTTGCATTGTTTATATCTATGATTTGTTTCATATTTTGTGCTTAGATTTTTTTGATATGGACATCCAACTTATGGATTGGTCATGTATGATTTTATTATGTTTTTTCATGGATTATTTAATGTTTTTATTTTTTGGTGAAATTTTTACCACCTACTTATATCTGATTCATTGGCACTTGACACCACCCCAGGTCAATCGAGAATTCCATTTTGGGTTGTCGTAGGCTGGCTCAGTTGTTCAACAGATGGACGTCTCAGGCTGGTTCATGACATTACCACTTAAGAATCAACAAACTTCATTAATAACTCCTTCAAAGACACAATAATTTAACAATAACATTCTTCTATAATAATTAAAATCCATATTCTCTATAATTAAAGAAAAAAAATTCCATTTACTCATTATTTAATTAACCATTTATTATTTCAAAATCAACACAATGAAATAAAACAATAATTTTTGGTTTTCCACTTATTCCATAATTTTACCATCCTCCGTTTATTTAACCATTTTAAAATTGATTTCACCCATTAAAAACACTATTAATCCCAGTATCATGATTTTCAAAATAATTAATCAATAACATAACAATAATAAGGGAAAATGTAAAGTATAACCAATATAATTACCTCTTGATTTAGTTTAACTCATTATTTTCATTGATTATAATTTTAAATCCTTTCCAAAATAAAACCAAATCATGATAATTACACCCTAAATTAGTAATAAGAATGACAAAATTTGAATCACCTATTTTGAGTTAAAATCAAATAAAATATCGATCAATGAAATGGAACTCATGATCTAACACATATAGTACTTTAATGGTATACTATCAATCCTATAATATGTCACCCATTCATAAAAATTCCATTAAGCTTCCATAAAAACTGAACACCAACACTAAAATAACTCATTGAGAATAAATAATAAAAGAAAATAAAAAGCAAATAGGTAGGAGGACACATCAAACCGTAAGTGACCATTAACAAAAAAACTGAGTGCTTAAAGATCATCCAAGGACATATAAAATCACTAAATAAATGTCTAAAATGTATTTGGGTTCAAGAGAAGATGTAGGATTTGAATGAATGGAGAATAACAACCCAATTTATAATAAAATCATGGGTTAAAAAATCAATTAATGTTAATCACAATCCACTCCATGGTTTAGATTAGTTAGTGATGATATGAAATCTATTACATTAAAACTATTGATCACCCCTTAAATATCATTGATTAAATCAATCCCTTAAATTCACCTCATCTAAATCACAACATTTCTATGATAAATCATAACCATTTTTCTTATATCTCTCCAATAATCCCTGACAAAACCAAGATGCGGTGTTATAAAAATCACATTATTTCACACCAAGATGAAAAATAGGAATTTTTCTCTACCTCATATTGAACTGGGATCTTATTACCAATCCATGATCATAAAAACATAGACTTCACATGAACCACATATTACATTAAAATGAAAAACTAATTCAACCACAAAATGGATCGACTCTAGCTTTACTCCCCATCATTAAAAAAAATGGAAAAATTACAATAACAAGTCCACCACTATGAGAAAACTAGGACAACCAGGACATGTAGAGGAAAAAAATACAACATGGCTTCATCTAAAGGACTAAAACTCATCTATTTATTCAAAAAAAACCTCCAAAATCACTTCAACTACGTACAACACTAAAAATACACAAATTAAAGGGATGGTAAAATATAGGCCTATACATTAGACACTTTATAAATGATTCACATCATCAAGAATAAAAATAAACCTTAAGTAAATCCAAAAAAATATTAAAAATAATAAACATTGTGATATACCACTCAAATATAAATATCACTATTATAAAAACCCAAACATGGCCCAAAAAACATCAATAATTCATCATAAAACAAAATCATGATGTTTCAATAGGTGTAAAACTCAAAAAAAAACTCTAGATATAGAGCCAGTATCTATGAATCTTACTCTCGTGTACTTTTATCAAAGTCACCATGCCTCTACAAAACTCACACTAAAGGAATGATATGTCCTTGCAACACATTCTCCCAATAATATTTTATATTTCTAAGTCAATCCACAAAAAAAATACTCCTAAATATCTCAATCTCTCTAATCAATGATGTGGGAATCATTATGAATATACCACTAATGTTGCAACATGTAGAAGACAACACTAACCTGATCTATCTTATGAAGAAACACCAATCGATAAGACACCTCACCAACTCACTCCAACACCTCAAAATGTATAAAAAACTGAAGAGAAATCTTATTTCGTCTACCATACATATGTTTCCCATGATAAGGAGAAACTCCCAAAAACACATAATCATCAACTGTAAACTCTGTAGTTCACATCCTCTAATAAGCACAATCCTTTTGATGGTTGTAAGAATCCTTTCTCTAGTTATAAACCACCATCACTTTTTCTATCATGATTTATACCAAATATATTACATGAATTACCAAATCTCTAACCTCAATCCAATAAAAGAAATATCTTGATGTCCGACTATAAAAAACCTCCAAATAATCCACACCAATAGATGAGTGATAGTTATTATTATTAGAAAACTAAACCAAGGGAAAATACTTTTCTCATGAACCTATAAAATCAAGAGCACATTCATGTAATATGTCCAATAGTATCTAGATCATCCACTCCTTCTTCCATCAATCTAAGGATTAAACATTATATTAAGACATAACTAAGATCCAAAATCATATTTTAACTCTTCAATACTTTAGATGTAAAATTAGGATCATAATAAAATATGATCATCCTTAAAAATTAATTCAACCTCACCACTTCATCCACATACATCCTCACTAATAAATACACATCATTTTATTCTATAATCACTAATAAATCATCCAAATTCAACTATAGGTCAACAAAAAGCAAAAAGGAATCATATTGTAACATCTTTGACATGGATCATCCTAACACTAACTAAAATGAGTGGTTCCTTGTGACCATGGGTGTGCCTCCTCGTATTTTAAAAGCTGCTGACTAGTAGTGAGGGTAGATGGGAAAATCTTGGGGATGATACACCCTCTATCATATATCCATAATTCATAATGGGAATAATAAAAAACAAAAATCATATAACAATATAAAATGGTATTATATATAAAATAAAACCAAAAATATGTAATAAACACGTGATATAATAAAATTAACTATACTATATTGTCATACAAGGATATAATCAAAAGTTGGAACTCTCATAGTCTGATCATATATGAAGTAGTCCAAAACGTTGTAAGGGTGGGTGACCTAGACCTAACTTCTATATGTACTTTGAGTACCATTACATGTATAAATCATTATGTATATATGTGATTCACATCACATGATATTAATATTACTTATACATGTACTATATATATGGTAATTTCCTTACATTACATATCATATCAAAAGGTTATAACAATTTCAAGCTATAATGAGAACCTCTAGATACCATTACAGTGATCTATAATATTTCATATGGTCTATATACACCATTTTAAGGAAAATAGATTATGTTTTACTATCATGTGTTAGGGGGTCATAAACATTGATACTTCTTCTCATAGAGTTCATGCTTGGTGATTTTGAGTACATGAAACCATCAGGTCTAACTCGCTAATAGGAACACCATATGTTTTGTGTGTCATTGGTTATTCCTACTTGTGAACATGTGTAATGGTCTCTTAACTTGATATTATTATTAATTTGTATCATTGATCATTTAATTTGATATATAATGAAAAATATGACATTTTATGTCTGGGGAGAAGTAGCATGCATTGGTTTTGTTATTAAAGATATGAAATTTATTGAAGAATCAAGAAAGTATTTATTGCTTCTATGAATAGGAATAGATATCTCTAGACCTATTGACTAATATGGTGGTACCATCATTAAATCAATGTCTATTTTATAAGTAGTTAATTCCATCTGGTATGGTTAAATAATGAATAAATAAATCATGCAAGGAGGGTGACACAATATTTTCATTCATCTTTCTAATATATCATGTAACAAGGAGATTATATTACAAAGTGTGTGTTCATAGGATAGGTTTTTGTTGCTATGAATTAGCATTATCTCTTTATGGGTCTTGATGTGTGTCTAGATAGACACTACTCCTAGTATATGAGTGACATTCATTGTTATTGTGATAAGGGGTTAGAGGGTCACACAAAATGTTCTTTCAAAAGTTTACCCAATTCTAATGAATTGGAGTTTAGGATATGGTGGTCCCAATGGGGGTTGGGTAATGTCTGATTTTGAATGATCGTAAGAAAATAAATATATTAAATTTTATTAAAGTTTAGAATAATAAGTTTCGGGTTTATTAACTCCTAATATTAACAATTTATTGAGTGAATAGAAGAAAATATTTTATGAACAAATATTGGTCATTCATGGTTTGTCAAATATTTTATGGGTCAAACAAGTTTATTTAATGACTTTAATTTTATAATGTAACATAATTGTGATGTTAAAAGTACGTGATTTTATACTTATGAAAATTATAATGCATTTTATGAGACATAAGTTTCATTTAGGGTTTATTTAGATGGTTAAACTTGTTAAAAGACTGATGTGACATTTTAACAAGTTATAACCTAAATATATAAACCAAAATAAGACCAAATTCAAGGGGGACTATTTCAACCATTAATTTTAGAGCTTATCCTTCATCTCCCCCACTTAATAGAGTGATAAAAGAGAGTTTGGATCACCTCAATCCAACATCACCTTCTTAGATCGAGTAAATAGTTCAATTGAAATCATGGGTACATTGAAAACCTCTTTGTTTCTCTAGGATATCACCCAGAGTCTAAAGTTTAATATACCATCAATATTTCAAATCATGTATGGATGATCTAGAGGGTTTCTTATTTATAATAGGTAGAATGCACCAAAAACTATAAATCTAATTTGGTATCATTTTGATTTAGTTTTCTTGTACATTAAGATTACATAAGATCCTCATGTTGATAAGCGGGTACTCTACTATTGAATATTATTTTTTGAAATCTATATAATGAAAACAATATTTTTACCTACTTATACACTTCCACATAGCACTTGGTACAAAAAAACAGTATCACAGTGTTCATGTGGTTTCTTAAGTAGAAATTAAAGTTAAGTTTACTCAAATTCATATTGAGGGAATTGATATGGTCCCAACACCATTTATGGTGTCATGATCCAAGATTTTATGGATGAGTTATGGCCATTCGAAGATCATTTTTTCATATAAATAAAAAATAAAGTTAAAACTAATATATATATATATTTATATATTAGACACTGGCATAGGTAGTCATTGATAGTGATTCTATCAAAGGGATCACGAGGGGGGGAAGTTTTTTTAAAACATCAGGGTAAGAAGGGTAGTAATAGTCACCTACCTTTTAACTAGTTTTGGTTCCATGACAACATGGGGTGATAGTCGCTTGCAATGAATAGGTAGCAGATTATTATTAAAAAAAATATTTTTTGTTTTTTTTAATACTAGAGGTTCTAAATGGGTGCCACCTTCCCACCCTACATGACCCACATAAGTCGCACCCCTCTTCCAACCTGGTCTAGTCTGATTTGGGCTCTACCCAACCCATCCAGGCCTAGTAATGGCCCAAAACCCCTCTGGGGGGATTTTGAGTCCAGTATATGACCATAAAAATCCCAAAAAATCCATTTTAAATAAAATAGTATGAATTTAATAAAATAATTTTCAGGTCCATTTTAATTGTAAAATATAAATTAAAAAATATTTTAATTCGTAATAAATTCTCTTGAGTGGAATTATTTGTAAATTAAATTTTATTATGCATGTTTAATGCATGGTAAATGATCATGAGATAGATCGACAATGTATTTTTTATGTTTGTTATTAATTTATTTAATTATTAAAATGTGTAATGTTACAAATAGTTAATTAATAAATGAAAATATTCACATCATCCATCAACCTCATTGTATGTATAAGGGACTTTATGTTCATGAGTGATATTATTTATATGTGTCTTACATCCATGAGACCTCATCACCTACAAGTGAGTATTATTATATAACAAAGAGGATGAAGGAGGTACAATTACAAATGAGGCTTATTGAACCATAATATGGGAGTTGGATTCATTGGACATGTTGGGCATTGAATCTCGAGTCAGATACAACTCAAGGAGTTACCCCTAGGGTTTCAATTGATATATCATCTGATCGATAGATTAACCATTTGAAACAGATCATGATCTAGTCATTTATTTATCATATGATTAGTTTATTGTTTTTATATATGTGTATTTTATGCATGATCACATAGAATAATAAACAACCATGAATTGATAAAAATAAATTAATGCATGATGAATGTTTTTTATTTATTCATGGTTAAGTTGTGATTGTGACCATATAGTAAATAGCATGATAAAAATAAGAAAATTTCATTCACTGATAAAAACTTTAAAAACCCTCAAAGTAATATTAAATCAAATTTCTTCTATCACTTGAATTTGAAAAAAACCATATTTATGAGGTGATCATTAGAAATAGTTTAGAGTTTCTTATAATATTGGTGGATTATTATGGGAGTGATGGGTCAACATAACCAAATTTTTCTACAAATAAATATTCATATTTATCATGTTGTAACTTTATATCTAAATCATTGAGTGAATATATTCATTGGATGTGAAGGAGTTGGGAATCAACTTAATAAATTAAGGGTCCATGCGTCAAAGAGGTTGGCTAGCCGAAATCCTTACTTAAAACTCTCAAAGTAGTGGCTATCCATAGCTTAGACTATGAGGATAAGTTTTCAGGGATCCTTAACACTAGAATATACAATTGATAGAATGTTTTTAGTCTAGTAGTTGAGGGATTCTAGGATTTGATAAAATAGTGGGATATATTTAACGATTAATAAATTATTAATGTCTATAATATATGTAATTAATAAAAAGTACTAATCTTCTAAATTTATTTATTGTAGATCAAATGGAAATCACTTCCACGAACTCAATATCATTATGATAAATTTTTATAAAGAAAATAACCTGATTGAAAATAACTTCTAGGAGTGTTACATGTGATTGTACATAGTAATATACTAATAAAGGAATATTTATGTGCAAGAGTCCCTACTTCCTACTAATCCTCCACAGGGAGGAAGAAAGGTGAAAAAATAAGTCTATAATAAGAATAAAAATGATTAATTGGATGTGTACTGCATCATGTTATCATATATGTCCAATTAATTATAGAAAATTAAGGAATACGAGGATTCATACAAGATACTTACTAATCTATGAGAATTATTCTAGGAGTATGCTTGTAAATAAATGTATGGTATCTCTAGAGCACTTTATTAGTAAAAGTTGGGAGAATATAATAAATCAAGACATTATGTACTCAAAATTCATGGGTACGTTGAGCTAATTGAGTCCCTAGGGTTCAAAATGAACCAAGATCTTGCAACATATTTCATAATCATATCTTTACCACCAAATTTTATAGCCTTTATTATTAACTATAACATGAAAATTTTGAATAATTATCTTCCTAATCTATTGTAATTTTTTTCCAAGCTTATAAGAATATGAAGAACCCAGACCCTTTAGTGCTTATTGTAAACATGAAAAAGAAAGGAAACATAAAGGGTTCGATGTATAATCCATATCCAAAGACACCAATGCACCACCCCTTTAAAACAAAAAAGATACAGAGGGAAATAAATGAGAAGGAAGCTCTCTGCATTACTTGTGTCTAGAAAGATAACTAGAAAATTAATTTCATATCTTGGAAGAAGAAGCAAGGTGATGCTTCTACTTTAGGTAAAATTTTCATTGAATAAAATCTATCTATTTATAAAAACTGGGTATTGAATATAGCCTATGGTTCACATATTTGTATTTAGATATAGGAACTATATAGTTTTAATAGGATTACAAGGGGTGAGGTGAGTCTCTGAGAAACAAATGGTGAAAGACTGGAAACATTGGCAGTTGGAGATTATTATCTTACTCTACCTAGTGTCTTTGTTCTTATATTAAATAATTATTATTATGAACCTTATATTACTAAGAACATTATTTTAGTTTCGATTCTAGACACTAAGAAATTTAATTTCATGTTATGGAATAAATTTTGGTTCTTATATAAGGATAGAATATGTCATGGTATGGAACATCTTAACAATGGATTATACATACATGAACATGAAACCTGGTTTCTATAAATAATGACACCATACAGAGAGAAAGACTCATATTCTTCCCATATAATGCATTTTAGGATTATCCATGTAAATGAAAATCATTCAAATAAACTACATTAAGTATGGTATTTAGACACAATTGAGTTAAAACTCATAGATGTGTGAAACACTTGTTTAAAAGTAAAAATGACCAAATCGCTTTTCAATGGTAAATGAGAAAGATCTATATAACTACTAGAGTTTATTCATATTGATTTACGTGGTCCATTTCCTGTAGAGTCGTGGGGTGGGTTTTCTTACTTTGTTACTTTTACCTATGTCTTTAGTAGATATGGATATATATACTTAACGAGGTATAAGTCAAATTCCTATAACATGTTTATGGAATATAAAAATGAATTAGTGAATCATCTAGGTAAAAATATTAATAACCTCTACTCAAACTATGGAAATGAATATCTTAACCAAGAACTCATTGATCACTTGAAAGTGTATGATATTTTCACCCAACTCATTAATCCATATACACCTCAATAGAATTTTGTTAGTAAAAGGAGGGATCAAACCTTTCTAGACATTTTCATATTGACGTTGAGTCATGAAACTCTACCTTTATCCTTTTCGGGATATGCACTATAGACTACAACATATACAATAAAATGATTGCTAAAAAATTAGAATATAAGATTCTATACAAGTTAAGGTATAGAATGGAACATGGTTTTTCTTACATATGTGTATGGGGATGTGTTTCCCTCGGAATTCGGGGATGACCTCCTGGATGGGAGATTCAAACGTTCTGATCGGTTTCTAACGGGTTTGTTCGTAGAACCAGAAACATCCAATGATTCCACATCCACTTGGACCTACTTTCCAAAGGTAGGCGCTTCATTAGTTTGTGAACTGATGAGGCTTAGTAATTTGCATTGGTCGAGAGGATGGTAGGTCGGACTCATCACACCTTTTTTAGGGGAATTATTGTCTATTTCGGGACTCTCTTTATAGATTTAAGTTATGTTCGTGAATCCTTATTATATTACCTAAGTATAAAATGAACTTTACTTCAGTTTAACAATCAATGATTAAATATGTAAGAAATTTAGAGAATCTTTTATATTTATTCGAGGTTCTTCATCAATAGAGAATCATCTATATCTATTTAGAGATTCTTGGTCAATGGTATCCTTCAAAATATTTATATAAGAGTCTCTTGGTCATTATGATGACCAGGATGGTTTTAAAGCCACTCAGTGGGGCACTTGAAGTTTATTGTCATTCAGAAGGACATGAATTATTTCAGAGTTGGGATCGAACCCATAGATGGGCTACCTACGTATCCTTTATTTTGGAAAAGGAATCAGAACCCACGTAGTTCGAGTAATGAAGTATGATGTTTATGATTGATGGCTCAAAGAAGGATGTCACAATTACTTTTACACTCTAAGCTCACGTGAGTCATGCTCGGTGTGAGAAACAAGAGGTAGTGGTAAAAATTAGACAATTGTGCCATGAAATATGCAATCATAAGAAATGGTTTGGGGCTTATGTATATATGACTTCCCAGATAAATGAAGGTTTAGGATTTACTTTAGGGAGAAAATCTAGGAACAGGGTCCATAAAGGTATATGTGCTTCATGGAGATTTGAATAGTCTAACTTGGGACTTATTCCTGAAAAGGAAACCCAAATTAGGAGAGGATTGATAATTGGGTTTTACTCCTGAGAAATAATTCCAGATCAAACGTAAATTAGGACTGGTTAAAGAGAATTTAAGGGACTTAGGGCTTATTCCTGAAATGTAAGCCCCAATTAGAGGATCTGGGGCTTACTCCTAAGAAGGATGCCCAAAATTTAAGGGACCTGGGGCTTACTTCTAAAGAGGATGCCCATATTAGAGGACTTATGACTGGGGATTAAAACTGAAAAGGAGACCCAGGTTAAGGATTCTCTCATCTTAAAGGATGAGGTTGAATGAATGAACTCTCCGTATTTAGGGACATAAAGATATTTAAATCACTAGGTTTTGAGAGATATTCCATAGAATTCCTTTCAGATAAGGAATTCAAATCAAGAAATCATGCCATAAATGGATTTGAAGAGTGTCTTGAAGACTGAATCTTGAAAAGGAAAGTTATAATGGCTTTAGAGGGGTGAAATGGGCAAGAAAGGCACCCAAAAAGGAAGGGGCGTGCAAGTCTTGGAAGGCGCGCAAGTATTTCGGGGGGGCGCGAGTATTTGTCACGCAGGTATACCTGCGCGACATGGTGGGTACTTGCGCGATATTCAACCAGCATTGAAATACTTGAGCGGCTCTTTATTAAAGCCTTTAGAATCCTCTTGAGGTTCTTCCAAAAAAGGGACGCGCAATTTCTATCGAAGGAGTAAGGCGGCGCGCAAGTGTGACCACTTCACTTAAGGGCTGACCACTCAGGCACGCAAGTGTTGATGAGTTTCAACACTTAGGCCTTACTCCCTCTCTTTAGATCTTCCGTTCTAGGTAAGAAATTATCTTAGAAGTGTTCCAGAAGCTTTGAGAAGAGACTTGGGCGTTGGGATCTTCAATTCGAGTTTCTGGAAAAAGATCCTCTCGAATGGGGGGCCCATAGGGTCTATTTATAGGCAGGAGAAGACCTCGGGCGGTTACCGAGCGGTTATCAACTATGTCGCGCAAGTCACTTGTGCGCCAAGTTGTGTCGTGCAAGTCCACTTGCGCGACCATGAAGGAACTTGCGTGGCCTATGGGAAACGTTTTCCTTGTTCAGCCCTTTGTCTATTTTTGATGTTTTTCTTCAAAGGTTGAATCACTTTGTGCTCAGATATTCCTCTTTTCCGATCATTAGATTCTGTGACGAAAAGAGCGTCAACAAAAGTCCCCCCTCAGAGTTGGATCCGGAGAGAAAAGAGGATTTGACTCTGAGGTGAAAAGAAAAACAAGAAATCTTGCAGTTTAAAGTCATGCATATCGGACATACAAAGGCTAATGTTTAAGGTCGAAATAGCCTTGACCGAAATGGATTAGAATTGACTCAATTCCTTGACAACTCATCTGAAAACATAGTACCATACTCAAGTATGAGGGAAAATATGTACGCTATGACTTAAGAATATTTGAATCTGAGGAATTATATGAAAGAGAGCTAAAAGGCATTAGAAGAAGTAGTTTCTAAGAATGAAGTTACTATTATTTAACAAAACCTGTTAGGGGGTTGAATTATGCAGGGCCACCTAAGGGCATTGGCTGCATGGTCAAATAAATAGCATCTTTCGGCTGACAAGTCTGTTATGTGGACTGTTTATGCAAGGCCACCTATGGGCACGTGCTGCATAGTCAGGCAAAAGAACTCTCAGAAATTTACTTTCCTAGTGCTAAAAGCCAGTGAAATTTTATGGAGATTCAAATTTTCTAAAGTATAGAGTTTGTTGTATGGAAAGAGGTACTTGAATATGGAGAAGATATTTCCAAACAAGATTATCGAAGAACTGGATGAATATCACTCCTACGAAGGTCTGACCCAAACGTAGGGAAGAAGAATAAACCATAGACTTGAATACTTTCAGATCATGAAAAAAGGATATGGGACAAATATGTTAAGGATGGCTATTTTTTTGTGGATCCCTACATATTGTCGTTTAAGACAAATAAGGACAAAAGTGGCATTCTTCCCAAGAATGAAGTTATCATTATTTAACAAACCTGTTAGGGGGTTGAATTATGCAGGGCCACCTAAGGTAATTGGCTGCATAGTTAAATAAAATAGTATCTTTTGGCTAACAAGTCTATTATGTGGACTGTTTATGCAAGGCCACCTATGGGCACGTACTGCATAGTCAGGCAAAAAGAATTCTCAGAAGTTTGACATTTTTGTGACTAAAAGTCATGAAAAGGGTTATGAAGATCTGAAAATATTTAAGGTTAGGATTTTAACACATAAAGATGGGTATTTTCCAATGTATATAGAGATACATAGGTCAATAATAACCATAATCATATTGTGGATGGGTCATGAATTGAAATTTTGGACTTCACTACGTATCTCATAAGAATGAGAATCAATCCATAAGTAGTTCTTGAAATGCAGTTTAACGTCGTACAGGATGAAAATATGAGAGATCTTAGTTTAGGGTCATAGAGTTCGGACCATAATAATGAATACACAGTGTGTGTTTTCATGAGGACTTTTCAGCCAAGGGACTGAAAGTGAAATTTGGGGTTAGGCCCAAAAGACTTGGGGATGGATTCGAGGGATACTCGAACGTTCCTACATATCTCATAAAGATGGGAATCAAGCCCACGTAGTTCTAGAACTACCATTTGTACAAATTTGTTTCATACATGTGAAGGGTGAAAGGGGACTTTAGTGCAATGATGGTTTAACCTGAGATAAAAAGTTTAGGCATTACCATGTATGCATGTAGTCTTTTGAAATGAAACATGATTGAAAAATCAATGTCAATAATAGTTCTCTGTCAAATGAGGAAATCAAAGAGTATTGTAGTTTATTGTCATACCGGACAAAATTTTTGCATAGTTTAACATCATATAACAAGGATGAAAGTGAATCAATGTAAAGATATTGATTCTAGGGGCGGTTTCACGAATCAACATCATATGAGATGGTGGTGAACCGATGTGAAGAGATTGTTTTTGGGCATGAACCCTGGGAGGTTGCCTACATACCCAACCTGGAGGGAAAGGATCAAAGTCTGTGTAGTTCAATTAAAGAATGAATTAATGATCAAGTTGTTCTTGGGGACAACAATCTAATAATAAAAAAAATGTTGTTGGGACTTATACATGGTTAGCAGCCCAAAGAGAGTGTTACGGTTGAGGTTTTCTCTAAGCTCACATGAGTCATACTCGGTGTGAGAAACAAGAGGTAACAACAACCTTAACGATGCATAGTTTAATGTCATGTAGGACATATAAAGGGACTATGCAGTTTAAAGTCTTGCATTTAGGACTATTGGTGTTGTGTAGTTTAGTGTCATGTAGCAGGGACAAAATATAGTTTAATGTCATGTAGGATGTATTATGAACTTTCTGTACAGTTTAGCGTCATGTAGTTAGGACGATGGGAACAATAGAGTTTAACGTCATGTTGGATGAAAGGAGGGAACTGTGTAGTTTATTGTCATGCAGTGAGGACAAAAGAGTGCACCATTTTAACGTCATGTTGGACGCATTGGGGATTTTTTTTTTACAGTTTATGTAGTTTAACGTCTTTCCGGACGTAAGGGACATTTATACAGTTTAGAGTCATGTAGTTAGGACGTCATAGTTTAACGTCTTGTTGGACGTAGGGGACTTTTAAATATTTTAGGGTCATATGCATGGACCATGGATGGTGCAGTTTAATGTCATACAGGACCATGGTGTAGTTTAAAGTCATACAGGACTTTTTAGGGAACTTTTTCACGGTTTAATGTCGTGTGGGACAAATTTGCAGTTTAAGGTCATACTGGACCATTGCTGTATATTTTAACGTCATATAGTAAGGACGAACTGGTGCTGTACAGTTTAGTGTCATGTTGCGGGGACATCTTGTGAATACTTTGTATTTTATACAAAATATTTCTTTAAAAATATGGCATTAGTTAGAGTAGTAATGAGTTCTCCATCCATCGAGATTAATGAATAAGCTCCATTGGAGTAGACCCTATGTATTGAATAAGGTCCTTACCATTTTGGCTCAAGCTTGGGAGGTTTCTTTCCTGGTATCATTGGAGTTCTGAGAACTAATACCAATTCTCCCTGAATGAATGAACGAAGACGAACTTTTTTGTTAAAAGCTTGTGCTATTTGATTCTGATAGATTTCCAAGTGGTGCAAAGTGAACAATCTTTTCTCATCTAACTGTTCCAATTAATTCAATCGCTTTTGGGATTTCTCATCTGTAGATAACTGATCACAAATGGCTACTCTGAGTGAGGGAAATTGAACTTCAATTGGAAAGACTTATTCTGTTCCATATACCAACGAATATGGAGTTGACCGCGTTTCATTGCGGGTGGTAGTCCGATAATCCCATAAAGCATGAAAGAGTTTATCAGGCCATGACCTCTTATCTTTATCCACCATCTTTTGTAGTATATTTGAATGAGTCTTGTTAAAGGATTCTATTTGGCAATTGTCCTCCGCATGATACCGAGATGAATGGTTGGATTTAATGTTGTATTCTTGATACAATTTTTTCACCTCAGAAGAACAGAAATTGGTGCCGTTGTCCGTCAATATGGTATGAGGGACACCAAATCTAGTAATGATGTTAGACTTGATGAAGCTAACAATGCATTGAGAACTGACTTCTTTGAGAGGTACTACCTCTGCCCATTTGGAAAAGAAATAAGTAGCAGTAAGAATGTACTTAAACTGCTTGGCCGTATCTGAAGGGTAAGGTCCCACCACATCCATTCTCTATGTAGCAAATGGCCATGAGTATTTAGCTATATGAAGCAACTCTGGAGGTTGATGAATGAAGTTGGCATGCACTTGGCATGGATGACACTTCTTTGTGAAATCAACACAATCTTGTATCATTGAAGGCCAAAAGTATCCAAGCCTTCAAATTTGATCAGACAATCTATGTCCAGACTGGTGGGCACCACAGACTCCTGCATGTACTTCTTTCATGACAGCCATTGTCTCTTCACCATCAATGCATCTGAAGAGAACTCCATCAAAACCACATTTGTAGATAATTTTCTCTAGGTGGTTTGGGCCATCATAAAGAGTAAAATTCACCACACGTCGCCGAATTTGTTCTTTCTCAGCTCTATCAGGTGGAAGTGTTCCATTCTGAAGGTATTCCCTGATAGGTGACATCTATCTTGTAGTATGACCATACGGTTCCAGAATGGGACTAATTTCATTAATTTCCTCTGTTCTGGCTTGAACATAAGGTGAAATTGCACGACAGTGGGCAATACTGATGGTTTTCTCGTCCTGATTTGGATCTGCTAGAGTTGTGGCTATATTAGCCAGTGCATCAGCTTGAGAATTTTGTGATCTTGGGACATAAGAAAATGTCGGTTCTGAAGGGAATTCTGCCATTAACTTTCTGACGTAATCATACAAAGGGATTAACTCTTCTTTTCTGATGGAATAATCCCCATTGACTTGTTTGATTACCAGGTCTGAATCACCTTTCACCTTTAAGTGATTCACTTGTGCTTGAAGTGCTAACTCCAAGCCTATGATAAGAGCTTGGTATTCGGATTCATTACTGGTACCACCTTCCCACAATAAAAAGGAATAAGGTAACAAAGCCTTATCTGGATAAATGAGTACAATTCCTAAACCAACTTTGTTGAATTTAGGATTTTCCATTTTCTTCCCTGTTGGACTTCTGGAAGCACCATCAAAATACATTTCCCATGTTTGAGGACACTCTTGAATAGAAAAAACTTCCTCATCAGGAAGTTCAATATCTGAAGACGTGTCTTCCACTGAAGGATGTTCAGCCAGGAAATCAGCCAGAGCTTGGCCCTTTATTGCCTTTTGAGATACATACTGAATGTCGAACTGCTTCAAAATAACTACCCACCTTTCTAGACATCCTGTAAGCATTGGACGAATAAGGATGAATTTGAGCGGATTATTGCGAGATACCAATTAGACCTCGTGATGTTTCAGGTAGTGTCTCAGTTTCTGAACTGCAAAGATTAATGACAGGCAGCACTTCTCAATACTTGAATACCAGGTTTCTGCTTGAAGCATAGTTCTACTGAGATAGTAGAGGCTATTTTCATTCCCAGCATCATTCTTTTGAGCGAGAAAGGCACCCAATGATCGCTCTAGAGCTGTCACATAGAGGATAAGTGGTCTACCTTCAACAGGTGGCATGAGTACTGGTGGACTCAAGAGGTATTTCGTGAGAACATGAAATGCTTCTTGACATTCTTCAGTCCACTGGTAAGTGACTTCTTTTTTCAATAATTTGGTAAAGGGTAAACTTGTGCCTGCCAAATTGGCGATGAAACGCCGAATATAGGCTAAGTGTCCTTGAAGTCCTCTTAATTATTTCAAATTCTGAGGAGGTGACATACCAAGGATTGATTTGTTCTTCTCAGGATCGACTTCAATACCACGATGGCATACAACAAAGCTGAGGAATTTTCCTGAGGTTACCCCAAAAGCACATCTTAAGGGGTTCATCTTCAAATTATGTTGTCGAAGCTTGTGGAATATGACTTCCAAATCAGCCAAGTGATTAGAACGTTGTTTGGATTTAACCACCAAATCGTCTACATAGCATTCAACAAACTTCCCTAAGAAAGGTTTCAAGATACGATGCATGGCGCGTTGATATGTTGCACCTGCATTCTTTAAACCAAAGGGCATCACCCGGTAACAAAACACACCTTGAGGGGATCTAAAGGCTGTATATTCCTCATCTTCTGGGGTCATTCGGATCTGATTATATCTAGAATATCCATCCATGAAGGAAAGTACTTCATAGCCAGCGGTTGCATCAATTAATAGTTTTATAGTCGGAACTGGGAAATCATCTTTAGGAAAATACCGATTAAGATATCTAAAATCGATGCAAACCCTAATTTGTTCGTTCTTCTTCTTTACAGGGACAATATTAGCCAACCACTTGGGATACTGAAATTCTCTGACAAAGTTAGCTTTGATCAGCTTATCCACTTCAGCTTCAATTTTGGAAGCATAAGTTGGGTGTGTTCTTCTCGCGGCTTGCTTAAATCCTCGATGTTCTTTTGGTAAACCCAAATGATGAGTAGCAATATCAGGATCAAGCCCAGGAATTTCTGTATAGTTCCAAGAAAATATATATTTATTTTTCTTTAGAAAAGAAGTATAGATTTCTTTCTCTTCAAGGGTCATGGTCGCACTAATTAAAGTGGGGCGTGGATCTTTCTCTGTACCCAGATTTATTTCTCTGAGTTCATCCACAGTGGTAGAGATACCTTCTTCAAATGCTGGAGGAGCATCTCTAAGATCTTCCTCTTCCTCTTCATCATGTGCTATTTCTTCAATTTCTACTTGCATAGTAGATGACAAAAAGAAATTTTCATGATCAAAAGAGATGTCAAAATTTTCACATTTTGAAGAAGAAGCTTCCATTTCCGACCCTGTTGATGATAAAGGGCCTTCTTTGGGAAATAAAGAGGAGATGATGGATTGAGAATTGACATCATTATTCACCTCAGATGTTGCTATAACTTCTTCTGGCCTAATTGGCGAAGTATAGACCTGTTGGATTTCAGAAGATGAAATGAAGACATCACCACTTGTGCTTTCATCACTGTTTGGTAGGTTACCAATTTCTCCCATATTGGCTGGCTCAATTTCCATAATTGACATTATGGATCTTTCCATAAGAGTATTTTGATTTGGGCCTATTTTTTCAATTTGACTGATAGGTAACACATAATCTGTACTCACATGTGTAAATGGATTTATTGGAATTTTCTCAAAACCATATGGAGAATTAACTTTGGTAATTTCCTTCATTGTAGATTTTTCTCTTCCCTTCATGTGATAAAATTCTGCCTCAATGTATTGAGACTCACATGTCTTGAATGGGGTCTTATCACCATACAATGTTCCAACTTGACCATTGAAACAGTATTTGAGACATTGATGGTATGATGAAGGGATAGTTGCATGCTGATGTAGCCAGGGTCTTCCAAGAAAGACGTTGAAAGCTGAGTCTTGGTCAACAATCATGAAATCCGAATTGGATACAAGATTTCCAGACTGAGTTCTGAGTGTAACTTCGCCCAGTGGTTCTTGTTCATTTTTATCATATCCTTGTAACATCATGGTAGAAGGAGATAAATCAGATTCCGTGAGGACCAATCGACGAAGTGTACGAATGGGCATGAGATTGACTCCTGAACCATTGTCAATGAAAGCTCTTCGGATATCTACACCATTGAATTTGCCAGATAAGTACAGAGGTTTTATGTTCCCATTCACAACATCATCTTCGTCTTTATCAGTAAAAGATATCACTGCATGGCATTCTGCAGGATTATTCTTTATGTGATAGACTTCAGCTGCAGCAATTTCAGCTTCAAACTCCTGAGGACTTGACAAAACTTCTATGAGTGCTTCCCGAAGATATTTTGACATATTCAAAGCATCCAAAATTGATAACTTGGCTGGTACTTGGGCCAAGTGTTTCAATATATCATACTTTTGATCTAAAGGTCTGTGTTTCCCAACAGGAATATGCGGTTTAGTAGGTACCTTGGAAGCAGATGCTTTGGAAGCTGATGCATCTTGTATTGGGATAGAAGTTGGAAACATCCTTGGTTTTGGAAGATTAGACCAATTAGATCCATTTACTTTCTGAGATAAAGAATATGGAACCTTCAATCGGTCTTCTAAAATAACTGTTCCAAGACTGAGTTGGCTATTATCAGAAAAACCTTCTTGTTCTTTTTTAGCTCGCTGAAGGGCTCTACCACGAGTTTCTGCTGCGTACACAGTGCTAGCAGGGGTAGAATTGGAGTAGTGGCTTCGGAAAGATCCACGTCTTCCCCTTTATCCTGAACCTCGGGAACTTCCTCGGATTCCCTTATTTGATACAAGGAATTCAGGCACATCAAAATTGAAATTATGACTGGAATACGGATCTGTTAATTGAATCATATTAACAGAACCGAAGATTAACTCTTTGTCTAATAAAGACTCTGCCTAACTAGCCTGTTTAGGTTGTTCCGTTTGATGGGGCGGTGCCTGTGGTTTTGAAGTAGATGGCATAAAGTTTTCCAGAGTCAAAGACAATTTAGGCTTTGACACATACTCATCTTCTTCTGATTCTTTTTTCTTCTTTGAATCAAACTGTTTCTTTGAGGATTTTCCCTCTGACGAAGAGGGTTTTACCGCAATATTCATGGCAGAAGACACAATTGGTTTCTTTAATTGTATTCGTAAAATGGAATGAGTCCAGTTGATTGTCTTTCTTACCATCCAATCATCATACTTCTGTGCATTTCTGATTTTGACTTCTTGCCATTCACCTTCCTCCTCTGGAACTGTAGCAGTAACACATGTTATCTGAGTCGAAGAACCTTTCAACTTGACTTGTCCCAAGTCAACCATCTTTTGCAGGAGGTATTTAAAGACAAAACACTCCTAGATGGGATGCCCCAACATTTTATGAAAGGGACAATAATTGGGACGGTTTTCATCTCCTTCCTTGTTTGGTCTCTTGGGCATTGGTAATTGAACCAAATTATTTTCCAGAGCTGAAATGAAGTAACCAGGAACTTGCTCATTTCGGAAATAGTATGTTTTACTCTTCAAATCCTCAAATTGATTTCGTCGTTTATCTCTTTGATCAATTGGATGAAACGGCATTTGTTGTTGGCATTCAGGAGGTGGATCCCTTCGAGAAGATGAAGGTTTTGAAGTAGAAATAGGTACAGGCGCTTGTTTAAGCATAACTGTAGAAGTTTCTACTTTACCCATTCTCCTTCCTGAAGCTGATGGAATTACACAAGATTTAACCTTAGCCTGTATAAGGGAATAATCAATCTGCTGAGTGATTGAAGTAAGGTCTCGAAACCCTCCTGTGTATTTCATAAGGATCAATGGCGTGCGTAATTCATC
Organism: Viscum album; assembly: GCA_963277665.1. Lineage (NCBI taxonomy): Eukaryota > Viridiplantae > Streptophyta > Magnoliopsida > Santalales > Viscaceae > Viscum > Viscum album. The sequence goes on from OY728165.1 coordinate 1,833,118,124, forward strand.
ACGTAAATTTTCCACACAGATTGGAAACAGCTCTTCCTGAGGGAGTGCTAAACTCAGGGAATACGTTAATCCCTTCCAGCGAGCAATGAAATCAGAGACTCTTTCATTCTCCCTTTTCTTGCAGTTTGTAAGATCGAAAACTGACGTTTTTGGCAAAGTTGAGCTGAACTGAAGAAGGAATTTTTGACGAAGATCCTCTCATCCGATGATTGACCGGGATTGCAAGCTTGTATACCAGACAAAAGCTGGTCCTTGTAAGGTTCGCACGAAGCATCTGAGTTTCACTGCTTCTTGCTGCTCTGGAGTTCCCATCATAGGATCACAACAAGACACGTAATGCGTCAAATGTTGTTCAGGGTCACCTGATCCATTAAAAGTAGGGAAAACAGGGTTTCCAAAACTAGATGGAGAAGAAATTGAATCTACCCATTCAGGGTAAACATTATTTTCTGGTTGAACTTGCGCTCGTTTCCCTTCCATAGTTTCTAACTGAGCTGTTAATGACTCAATAGTAGTTATTAACTTTTGAGAAACATCGGGTTGAATTTGGTCTTGCGTAGGTGCAATGAATGGAGCTTGGAAAGACGTGGTGATTGGTGCTGCAACTGATGGTAGCACTGCCAACCGTTGTTGCATTTGACCCGTAGGATTAGACCTCTGAGGGTGTACTGATAAAGGAGGATATTCCTGATCCATCTCAGTAGTTACAACAAATTCTTTCGGTTGTCGAACTTCAGCATTCTTAAGAAGAAGACTACTCTGAAGTAGTTCTGCATTCAACCTTCTTAATTCTTTCATATCTTCCTCTTGTTGTGCAAACCTTTGCTCTAACGAGAGCGATTGACCTTCTCCAGAGGAAGGATATGTAACCTGATTTTTTCCCCTCCCTTTTTTGGATACTTTTTGGAGAGAAGGAAGTGAATTACCTAGGTTCTGAGTAATCCTTTGAATTCATGTATGCACACCTTCTTCATTTGTATCGGTGCGTACATTTTCTTGAGCAGGACTCTCTTCATCTGAGTCCCCTAAGTGAGTCTCCTCTGGTGGATTAGCAACAACGGCATTGATGAGATTGATTGATGTATAATGCATCGCATCCCTTCTATCAACATTTCTGTGATATTGTCTTCTTTCATGTCTTTGATGATACATTGCCTTTTGTTGATTTAATCTTTTAGGAACTTCTTGATGAGCTATAACTTGGAGGGAATCCCCTGATAATTTGGCTCTTCGTTCCTCTTGGGGATTCTTCCTTAATCGAGAAAAAATCGATATTCTCTGAGAAGGGGATTGATGATTTGAAAGAGTCCCCAGTCTCGAGAACTGGGGATGTTCCTGTTGCTTCCGCTAAACTCCTCGAATCCCATTTGTTGACTCTGAGGGTTGGGTTAAAGGAGTCCCCAGTCTGACCAGCTGGGGTGGCTCTTGACATGCTATGTCTGAGACCTTCTTAAAAGCTCTCTTGATCTTGTGAATCTTAGTTCAGAAATTAGCTGGATGCATTATGCTGTATCCACTTTTATCACCTGGTTTAATAGACCGTTGGATGATTTCTGAAACTTCTGTCATTTGATGATGTGTTTGCTCTATACTAGAGGCTTGTGAAATATTCTCGCCTACTTGATGTAGGAGCAATTCAACAACTTGTTCTCTATATGCTTGATTTTTAGAGGAACTAGTTGAAGCATGTTCTTGGGCAAGCTTTTGATTATGAACAAAGCCCATTGACTGTGGCCGGCCATGGGCAATAACATTGCATGAGACCATTTTCGGAGGGCTTTGCTAACTGGAAAGCACTGTGAAATTTAATGCTCCGTGAACACCCCATCCTCTGATATGAACACCAGATGGAGCATTGGCAATTAACTGACGCAATTTTATTAGTGCGCCAAGGCATGAACGTTGAAGGGTTCTCTATTGCTTTTCAGCCTTCGGATACCGAGAGACTGATAGAGATGCCAAATCAATCTGACGTTGTAGCCCTTCTATTATCTTAAGATGATTTTCATATTCATCATAAGATAATACATTCTTCTTCAATTGACAAAGAGTTTTCCATATGTTGAGACGAATATCATGGACTCCATCTTCCATAAACATCTTTGGAATGTCACACTGGGAGTCAGCCAAAGGCCAAAACATGACTGGTACCTCACTTTTTGCCAGTTTTTTCCTCATGTTCAGCATTTCCTCTTTATCATTAAATGAATATTATTCTACCTGTTTTGACCAGAGTTGGTGTTTCCTTGTTGCTTCATCATATTCAATAATATTGGTAGAGATATCATTGATCAAACTAGAAGATGCATGACTTAGGGGTGGTTCGGAGAATGACCTACACCCTGGGCTATCTTCTGATTTAGAAAGTATTTCACTTTCTAGAGATAAAGCATCATACATGACTGGTTTCTCATTTGCAAGTTCCTCAAGATAAGAGTGCTTTCTCGGCACTGCATTGTCCACTGGAGTATTTTCCAGGAAATGTGAATCACTACTACGGAGAGGAATTTTGCAGCGAAATTCATCATCATGGGGAGGACCACCATAATGGGTTACAGCGAAAGATGAGATCTCTTGCTCCTTGGTCTTCTGACCACATAGAGGGTTCCTGTGGCTCTTATCTGAAGAAGAAACTTCAAGATTGACCAAATTTTCATGAAGCAAGCCTTCACGAGGAAGTTTCTGTTGAAGACTTTCAGAATTAATGTTCCCATTATTGGGAACTGAGGGAGTAGAATCTTGAATTACAACAGATAAATGTCTGAGGGATTCAAGAACTCCAGTATCGAGCAAGGCCTTGTTACAGATTGGCCTTTGATCTCCTGACTGTGTTGGGCGGATCTTTTTCTTAGATGCCTTCTTACTCGCTTTGGAAAACACTTGTTGACGAAAGTGGTTACTCTGAGCAGGTGTATGTGCCTAATCAGGAAAGATGGTCAAGTTAGGCTGACGATCTCCACTCAAATCAGGTGTATGTTCCTGACATGGTTGTCCGTATGATATGGGGGAGTATGCTCCATAACCCTCTTGGACTGGAACAGATGTGTGTGTCTGTTCCGGAGTGAATCGTTGATGTGTCACTCCACTACAAGGGATAGATTTATGTGTCTTTCCCTGAGATGATGTTGAAGCTGTTATGATATCCTGGCAAGCATCCAGAATATGAGCAGGAATTTGCTTATGCTTTTTCACCATTGACAAAATATGTTTGGTGACTTCAACTGCCGGAACGGGGATATACGTCCATTCCGAGCTTGGAGTAGGTGTATGTTCCTAATCCTCTCCTCCTTTTCTTGTCAGTGAATCCTGACAGTACTCAAGTGTGGAGGCAGAGAGTTCAGTATGCCTCATGTTTGTCATCGGAGCTTTCCGTCTGACTTCTCCGTGTGCTACCAAACGAGACTGTTGGTAGGCTTAATTAGTACTAGCAGGTGTATGTGCCTGCTAATTACACTTCGCAAAACGCGGTTGACGAGATCCATCATATGTAGTCAGGCGAGCCTGCTGACTAACTGATGATGTATAAGCAGGTGTATGTTCCTGCCTATAGTACTTCGCTAGAATTGTCTGGCGGGATTGGCTTGATGCTGCCAGACGAGTCTGCTGGACAGTGGAATTAAAACGGATAGGTGTGTGTGTGCCTTTTTGTTGTTCGCCACCAAGTTAGGTTGGTGGACTTCTCCAAATATGGAAGGGATGAAAACATGTCCGTTGTTAACCAGATTCCGTCTCTGGCGGTTCGTCTTTCCTGCTCGGGTTCGAGGAACCTGAGCTGAATGCCTGGAGTCGGTACCCTCATCATGTTGAGGGCTCACTTCCGCACGAGTCTGAAGGCGATTGTTGATGGGATCCCTCGGGAAGGAATCCTGTCTTTTTGAATTAAGGCCCTAAGGGACCTGCTCATTCACTTCCTCAGAGTAAGGGAGCGAATGGAAATTGCGTTCCGGGGATAACGACCCGAAACGGTTGGAGACGGTAGTCAGCACCGCCTGCCTCTTGATCACTAGTCGTCATTGTTCGGACGACCTGTGTGAGTTGTTCACTTGGAGGGCCTGTCGGGCAGCCTCCAGAGTTGGGATGGTACCGTGTTGACGGTACTCCTTAACCAGCGCATTTGATACCCAGCATTGAAGACGCTGAGTAGGTGATGTCATCCTCAGAGCGGATGACGATCCAATAGGAATAGAAGCAGTGGTATTTGCAGCAGCAGTATTCACAGATGTGAATTTGAGAGCAGCCATTATGGAAATACAAAATCTCTTGGAAAAGAGTGCCTATTTGATATAACAGACGTAATCAAGATAAAATTCAGCCACTTCATCCTTTGGATGAGCACACATGTCAATGATTGTTTTTGTTAGCCCTCTTATTGAGTTTTAAATAGGGGCTTAACAAATAGGTAAGACATCATTTTAACTTGGTTAAGGATTCACGTCGGGTTCACCATTTTTTGTTTCCCTCGGAATTCGGGGATGACCTCCTAGATGGGAGATTCAAACATTCTGATCGGTTTCTAATGGGTTTGTTCATAGAACCGGAAACATCCAATGATTCCACATCCACTTGGACCTACTTTCCAAAGGTAGGCGCTTCATTAGTTTTTGAACTGATGAGGCTTAGGAATTTTCATTGGTCGAGAGGATGGGAGGTCGGACTCATCACACCTTTTTGAGGGGAATTATTGTCTTTTCCGGGACTCTCTTTATAGATTTAAGTTATGTTCGTGAATCCTTATTATATTACCTAAGTATAAAATGATCTTTCCTTCAGTTTAATAATCAATGATTAAATATTTAATAAATTTAGAGAATCTTTTATATGTATTCGAGGTTCTTCATCAATAGATAATCATCTATATCTATTTAGAGATTCTTGGTCAATGGTATCCTTCAAAATATTTGTATAAGAGTCTCTTGGTCATTATGATGACCAGGATGGTTTTAAAGCCACTCAGTGGGGCAATTGAAGTTTATTGTCATTCAGAAGGACATGAATTATTTCAGAGTTGGGATCGAACCCATATATGGGCTACCTACGTATCCTTTATTTTGGAAAAGGAATCAGAACCCACGTAGTTCGAGTAAGGGAGTATGATGTTTATGATTGATGTCTCAAAGAAGGATGTCACAATTACTTTTACACTCTAAGCTCACGTGAGTCATGCTCGGTGTGATAAACAAGAGGTAGTGGTAAAAATTAGACAATTGTGCCATGAAAGATGCAATCATAAGAAATGGTTCGGGGATTATGTATATATGACTGCCCAGATAAATGAAGGTTTAGGATTTACTTTAGGGAGAAAATCCAGGAACAGGGTCCATAAAGGTATATGTGCTTCATGGAGATTTGAATACTCTAACTTGGGACTTATTCCTGAAAAGGAAACCCAAATTAGGAGAGGATTGATAACTGGGTTTTACTCCTGAGAAAGAATTCCAGATCAAACGTAAATTAGGACTGGTTAAAGAGAATTTAAGGGACTTAGGGATTATTCCCGAAAAGGAAGCCCAAATTAGAGGATCTGGGGCTTAGTCCAAAGAAGGATGCCCAAAAATTAAGGGACTTGGGGCTTACTCCTAAAGAGGATTCCCATATTAGAGGACTTATGACTGGGGATTATTCCTGAAAAGGAGACCCAGGTTAAGGATTCTCTCATCTTAAAGGATGAGGTTGAATGAATGAACTCTCCAAATTTAGTGACATAAATATATTTAAATCACTAGGTTTTTAGAGATATTCCACATAATTCCTTTCAGATAAGGAAGTCAAATCAATAAATCATGCCATAAATGGATTTGAAGAGTGTCTTGAAGACTGAATCTTGAAAATGAAAGGTATAATGGCTTTAGAGGGGTGAAATGGGAAAGAAAGGAACCCAAAAAGGAAGGGGCGCGCAAGTCTTGGAAGGCACGCAAGTATTGCGGGGGCGCGCAAGTATTGGTCGCGCAGGTATACCTGCGCGGCATGGTGGGTACTTGCGTGATATTCAAACAGCATTGAAATACTTGAGCGGCTCTTTATTAAATCCTTTAGAATACTCTTGAGGTTCTTCCAAAAAAGGGACGCGCAAGTTCTATCGAAGGAGTAAGGCGGCGCGCAAGTGTGACCACTTCCCTTAAGGGCTGACCACTCAGGCGCGCAAGTGTTGATGAGTTTCAACACTTAGGCCTTACTCCCTCTCTTTAGATCTTCCGTTCTAGGTAAGAAATTAGCTTAGAAGTGTTTCGGAATCTTTGAGAAGAGACTTGGGCATCGGGATCTTCAATCCGAGTTTCTGGAAAAAGATCCTCTCGAATGGGGGGCCCACAGGGTCTATTTATAGGCAGGAGAAGACCCCGGGCGGTTATCGGGCGGTTATCAACTAGGTCGCGCAAGTCACTTTCGCGCCAACTTGCATCACGCAAGTCCACTTGTGCGACCATGAAGGAACTTGCGTGGCCTATGGGAAAATTTTTCCTTGTTCATCCCTTTGTCGATTTTTGATGTTTTTCTTCAATGGTTGAATCACTTTGTGCTCAGATATTCCCCTTTTCCGATCTTTAGATTCTGTAACGAAAGGAGCGTCAACAGGATGAAAGGTTTTTTTCAAGACAATACCTGATGACAAACTATCATCATCAAGAAAAAAGTGAATCTTTATAGGTTATCCTAAAGAAACTAATGGATAATTCCAATAAAATCCTTTAGATAGAAAAGTGATTGTCGAAAAATATGACATATTTATTATAAGGGAAAACATTTACAATGAATGTGGTGAGAGAAATATTGACTTTGATGAAGTTAAATATTCATATGTACAAAATTTTCTATGATAAAAAACTCCACAAGAGATAGTGAGAGAAGTTAATGTTTTTGAGACACAAGTACTAAAAATGTCTATAAGGGAGGTTAGAGAACCATATAGATATTCTTTTCTTGTCACCAAATTAGGTGATGTGTTATTACTTGAGGAGAATTAAAATTTGACCTACAATTAAGTAATAGATGGAAAATATATAGCTAAATGGAAAGAATATATGAATTCTAGAATAGATTCCATGTACAAAAATCAAGTTTCGACTTTAGTAGACCCACCAATAGATGTAAAACCTATTAGGTGAAAATGGGTATTCATGAAAAGGTTGGACATGGATGGTGGAGTAAATTTCTATAAAATATAATTAGTTTAAAAGGGTTTTAGAAAACATTAAGTCATTGACCATGATAAAACCTCATCACCAGTTAAAATGATAAAATATATGATTATGAGATTTAAAAAAATGGATGTCAACACTACTATTCATAATGAGGAGTTTCTAAAAGACACCTATATGACACAAACATAAGAGTTTGTAATGTATAAGAATTCCAATAAAGAATACAAGTTGAATAGATCAATATATATATTAAAATAAGAATCATGATCATGGAATTTTCATTCTGATAAGGCCATAAAAAAGTTTTGTTTCATTGTTAATGAAATCAATCCATGTTTCTATAAGAAGGTTATTAGGTGTGAAATTGTTTTCCTAATTTAACATGTCGATGACAAATTATTAATTGTAAAGGAAGAAAAAGTCTTAAATTTACTAAATAATTATTTAAATAAATTATTCTTTATAAAAAACTTAGGTGAAGAAACTTACCTTATAAGGATAAAGATATAATGAAATATATATCAAAGGTTTCTCAGACTAAGTCACTGTGCATACATTGATAAGGTACTCAAAAAGTACAATATGGAAAAATCCAAGAGAGGATTGTTACCAATGCCACATGGAGTTAGTCTCTCCATAAAAATTTATCAATAAATATAAGAAGAAATATAAAGAATGAGTATAGTTCCTAATTATTTGATAGTAGGATCTATCATGTATGTCATCCAATGTTCTATGTTTGATGTTACCTATGGTTTAAGCATGGTGGGAAAATATTAGTCTCATTCAAGAGAGTTGTGTTGGGAACTTGTTAAAACTATCATAAGGTACTTGATATGTATAAAGGATGTGTTTCTAGTGTAAGGATGAGATGAGAAGATATTGTTTAAGGGAATCATTGATGTTATATTCACTATAAAAAATGTAATTTAGAAACATTTTTTTACATTAGCAATTTTTATAAACATCGTTAATTAATTAACAGATGTTTTTGAGAAACATTGGTAAATGTGGTGTCACTAATTAATGACATTTATAAACATTTCTAATTATCAATTTACCAATATTTCTAAAAATGTTGGTAATTAGATGTTATTTATCTAAATTTTTGGAAAGCGTTGGTAAATGTGGTGTCACTAATTAATGGAATTTATAAACGTCACAAATTAGCAATTTAACCATGTTTCTTGAAATGTGGGTAATTACATCTTATTTTCCAATGTTTCTAGAAACATTGGGGACATCTGTCATTTTAACTGCTCATGTGTACCCCCTCCTCCCTACTTGCCCGCCACTCACTTCCATCGGTGACCTAGCGTGACCATTCTGCTCTGCTCCACCTCTCTTTGTGACCCCACGTACCCTCCTCACTGCTCACCCATGGATGGTGATTATGAAAGACTCTTCCACTACACCCCAACTCCCCATGTGCATCACACACCCTCTAGTCACCCCCATTAGTTGACCCTATTCACTCGTCATCCCCTCCTTCCGATGAACCCATGCGACCCCATGTGATCTCGCGGCCCCCTCTCCCTGCTTGCACAATGGTGGACTCCCCTCCCTATTGCATGCCTCCCTTCCCCTATATTTCATATCATACATTGTATATAAAATATTTTATTGTATATTATTGTATATTATTGTGTGTGTCTGTGTGTATATATAACATATTGTTGTGTGTGAGTGTGTAATATAATTGTTATATTTTTTTAATACATACAATATATATTAATAATAATAATAAATAAAAATACATTATTAATATATTATAAACATTTATATGTATATACACACATAATAACTATCTCCAGTCTCACACCAGTTTCCATGTGGGTCTTCCCCAACTTAACTATTAATATATTATATTATTAATATTTATTGTTAATAATATATTAATATATTATATTATTAATCTATATTGTTAAATATATATATTAATAATATAATAATATATTTTGTTATTAATATGTTTTTTTGATAATAATAGATAAAAACATATATATACATAATTGTTATTAATATATTCTAAACATATATATATATATATACAAAACAATTATTGTTAATAATAATAAATAAAAATATATTATTAATATATTATAATTCTTAGATATACAATATATATTATTAATATATACAATATATATTGTTAATAATAATAAATAAAAATATATTATTGATATATTATAAACATACATACATATAAACATAAATATTACTAATATATACGATATATATTGTATATATATAAACATTCATTGAATATATATATATATATATAATATTATAAACACATATATATTGTATCTATATAAAATATTATAAACATATAAGTAATATATTATTGTTAATATATACAATATACAATATATATATATATATATTAATGTAAATAATATATATATATATTGTAGTTAAAATATAATATATACAATATAAAATATATACAATTTAGACAATATACAATATATGTACAATATATATATATATATATATATATATATATATTTTATACAGTATATATATATATATATTGTATGCAATATATACATACAATATATATTGTATGTAATGCATATTATGTACAATATAATATATATATATATATACACAATATATATATATAATATAATATATATTGTATATAATATACAATATAAAATATATATTTTAACATATATGATATACAATATATATATATATATTGTATGTTATTGTATATAAAATATATTATTGTATATATATATATAATATTATTGTATATATATATAATATATCATTGTATATATACACATATATAATATTATTGTTATATTTATTAACACATACAATATATAATGATAATAACAATAAATAAAAATGTATTATTAATATATTATAAACATATATATATATACACACTTAAATATTTTTAGCTTTATTTTCTTAAAAACATTATAAAATTAGCCACATTTTTAGGAAAATGTTGCTAAAAATACATCACTAATTTAGCCACATTTTCTAGAAAATGAAGCTAAATTCAACATCAAAAATGTTTTAAAACATTGTTAAAAAAATCGCAAATTTAGCCATATTTTTCATAAAAAAATTACTAAATTCAACATTAGCAATGTTTTAAAATGTTTCTAAAAAAATGCTAATTTAGTAATGTTTTCCATCAAACATGAATAAATTCAATATTAGAATCTTTTTGAGAAAACCTCTCTAAAAATATTTCTAAATGTATGTTTTTGTAGTGATTGTATATAGATCATGATGATATCAAATTATAGTCTATCAATATATTTTTCATGATAGTGGTGCAGTGAGTTGGAGAAGCTCGAATCAACCCATGGTCACTAATTCTGTAGTAAAATTCGAGTACATAGTGGCTTCCAATACACCGATTTTAGTGTTACTTTCTACGGAGAACAGGTTGCACTAGAGGAAATATCATATACTTTAGATGATTCAACTCTTATGGGATTTTACTCAAAGAGGGAAGTCATAGTTAATAGAGTAGTCACTGAGGATAGCATGGAAACCCACTAACTAAGTCCATATCTCAGTAGAATCTTGATTCTTATGTGAGAGCTAGTGGATTGCAACTTATTAGCAGTTGTATCTAGTGAAAGTGGGTGTGGGGTTTTAAGACCCAACTCATATAGGTACTTTAATTACCATTACATGAACACAAATTGATCTATACATTTGTTTAACTTTCCATGATATTAATATTAATTATGCATGTGCTATATATATGATAATATCCTTATGTTAAATTTCAGATCAAAATTTTATAACAGTTTTTGGCTATAATGATAACCTATATATACTATGACAGTAATCCTTATTATAAGTCATATGGTCTAGATACATCATTATGAATGGAAACAGATGATGTTTGACTATCAGGTGTGGTGGGATCATAATCATTGGGGCTTTTTCTCATGTTATTTTCACTCAGTGATCTCGAGTAAATGAGGTCGTGAATACTTGACTGTCAATTGGAACACCATGGGTTTTTGTTGTCATTGGCTGTTCCTATCTATGAACATGTGTATTGGACTCTTAAATTGACATGATTATTAATGTACATCATTCTTCATATACTTTTATGTATGATAAAAACCATGATATTTTATGTTTTCATGAGGTAGCATGTGTCAGGTTCATTATTAATAATATGACATTGATTGAATAATCAAGAAAGGATTTATCTATTTAAATTATAGAAATATATATCTCAGTCCCTATTGAACAATATGGTAGTACCTTAATTAAAACCATGGACATGGTAGATGGAGGTAAGTCCTTATATGATCAAATAAATAACAAATAAATCATGTAATGATGGTGACATAAGATATGCATCAAACTTTATGAGATATAATAAGACAAAGACATTATATTACACAGTGTATGTCCGTAGGTGGGGTTGGTGTTGTTTTGACTTAACCTAATATCTTTAAGGTCCTTGATGTGTTTCTATAAACCTCTCCTAGTATATGAGTGTCCCTCTATACTATTGTGACAGGGGCTTATAGGGTCACACAAAAAGTGTTTTCAAAAGTTTGGTCAATTATAATTAATTAGAGTTTAGGACATGGTGAGTTCCATGATTTGGGTCTAGTAATGTACAAGTTTGAAAGATCACAAAAATAAATAAATATATTCTATATTATTCTATTTTATAATAATAAGTGATATATTTATTAAATAATAATATTCATAAGTTATTATGTGAATATAGGAAAAAATTTATTAACGAATATTCATTATTCATGGTTTGGTAAATATTTTATAGGATAAATGAGTAAAGTTAATGACTCTTATTTTATCATGTAACATAATCTTGATGTTCAATTTATGATATAACATAAAATTTTGGCACATTTTCTAAGTCATAAGTTCCATTTATGGATTTTTAGAAGGTTAAACTTTCAAAAGCACTTAATTGAAATTTTAACAAGTTCTAACCCACTTATATGAACCAAAATATAACAAAATTCATGGGGATTACTTCTCCCATGAAATCGAGAGATTATATCTCATTTTTACTACTTCCTATAGTGAGAATATGATGCCCTCTAGTTCATATTTATTACTTATCCTTGTTTTTTCTATTTTGAGTTCTGGAAAGATTCGGGGGATTGGAGGTTGAAAACAATGGTTTTTAGAGAAAATTGGTAAGGCACATGGTTAAGATACATAGTTAGTTTAACCATATAGTAACCATATGGTATGCCTATATGATGTTCCAGTGGGGTTTTTCATGGTTAGAGGATGGTTAGATTAACTATGAGGCCTTCCAATGAAAATTGTTCACCCTTGGAAAAAATGGATAGTAGGGGCGCATGTTTAGTTTAACCATGCGGTCTCCCCAGGAAATTGTACGACCCTCTTATAAACCATTAAAAATGTGATTTTACCCTTTTTACCTTGGTTTTTTTTAAACCTAATTACCCCTAATCTCATTTTGGCTTATCCTAACCATTCTCCAATTCTTTGGAGTTCTCTCCCCTTGGATTCTTGGCATAATTCCTTCATTCGTGATAGATTTCATCAAGGTATGTTATGTTTTTGTTATTTTATCTCCTCTTATTTGTATATATACACTATATCCCATCCCCTCTCATATTATGGAACCCATAAGGGGTGCGTATGTTTAATAAAATGGGTTTGATGATGGATTAATGTTGTTTCTTATGGATCTAGGATTGTGAGGACCTGATCTACTCTTTCCCAGACTCTATTTTTTAAGGCAGTTTGTTCCACCTCCATTTATAGGTAGGTGTTACTATATAATGGGTTAATTCTATGAATTTATTATTTTTCTTGTAAAATATATTTGGTTTTTTTGTTTAATTAAAGTGATATTTGGTTTCAAGTTATTTCTTGGAAAGAAAAATGTTTTTAAAGTGGTTTTATTTAAAAATGGGGTTTTTTCACACAAAGTATTTTATTAAATGCTTGAATGTTGGTTTTGAATTAGATTTGGGTTTTCAAACACCGAAGCGGGATTGGCATGGTTTTGAAAATAATTTATAAAATTTTGATCATGGTTTTGAAATGAATTTTTAAAATTGTGTCTTTCAGAACCTTAGGTGTGTCGGGAAATGGACATGGGTAACCTTAGTGAGTGAGGCACTATTAGTGGTTACTTTGTGATACCGACTGGAAGGACTCAATATTTCATGGTATCAACTTATGTCTGAATTAGGCTCTAATATGTCTAGAATGTATTCCCGTAGGCTGTGATCTCAATATTTAAGGATTTTTCATTTTTTATTATTTATCACATTTTTTTTTCATGGATAGTTACCCACATTTTTCATTCACATGAGTTTTAATCAGATGGATTTTCATGATGGGTTATTTCATGGATATGTGTTTACTTGATTACCTTATGGTGTGTGTGGATATCCATCCCTATTTTATCACTTTTAATTTTCATCTTATTAATTTATGAATATCAAATAATTTTATAAAAACGAAATGAAAATGATTTATAAGTGGATTTAGATTTATGAAAATTACTTCTAAAACTGTTTTTGTTTTGAAAACTAAACCCAATTTTCTCTTTATATTAGACCTTGTATAGACTCTGTGGTGGTATCCTACTAGGCTTTTTGCTCACACCCTAATTTTTTCTTTGGTTTTTTACAGATGTTGTGTTATAGGATCCAGGTAAAGGGAATGGTATATTGTAGCACATCATATTATATTTTCATCATTACCTTCATAACGGGATGGTTTGGAGGTGACGGTTGGTCACATGGAGACTTGTAGACTAGATTTTGTTATACTTTTTTGTTTAGCCTATTTTGGCTTAGATTTTATGGATCTTGGATGTATCTATTTTTATTTCACATTGTACTCTGGTGTTATGTATTTTTTTATTTATAAGATACTTGTTTCTATTTTCCTGTTGTACCTCATCATGTGATGGGTAGGTCTAGGTGACTAGCCTAGTAGACTCAGGTTACTCTGTTACAATTTGGTGTTAGATAGAGGTTCAGTCGTAAGTGTGTTAATGCTGCCTATGTTTGGTTTTTTATATTAGGTAGAAAAGATTTAGGACTATTGGAATTCAAGTAGTAAGTGCAGGAGTGTTCCTGGCTCTCTCACTTCTATGTCTAAACTTAAGTTACCATGGTTTGTTGGAAAATTTTCACTAGATTTGAGACTTGGTGTTTGGGGTCCTTTGAATGAGCTATATGGGAATTTTATTTAAATACACATGTTCCTTCTTAAATAATTTTTATTCATTCTTATATTTCATGATTATTTTAAATTCTTGATGCTTTATAGCGTAGATCTGAATCCTTGAAGTTGGTCTTAATATTTTGGAATATTCTCTAATGTTGATTGGTCATTTTCTTGTGCTTAATAAATAATTCCTCTAATAAGGTATCTTCCAAATTTGAGAGAGGAAGCTACGAAGTAGGATTGATGGTTGAATCCTCCAGTGGGCCCTTCTTTAGTTAAAGAAATAATTTGTACAATTCGTACTATGGGTCAAGTGAGTTTTGGGAACCCAGGATGTATAGTGGATCATGGCTCTGAATTCATTAATAATCATCCACCCATATTTGGTTGTGATAAAGGGACCCAAGAATCTGAGGGGTGTCTTAAGATGATTAATAGGATCTTTAAATTCTTGAATAATCCTAAATACTCTAAGGTGTGTTTCACCACATACATTCTCAAGGCACTAGAAAGGAGATGGTGGGACTCTATTGTGCATGATAAGTTTCATGAGGATATTACCTGGTCTTATTTCAAGAAAATATTTAATCAGTTGTTTTACCCTGAGATGTTATATATATAAATGACCTAGGAGTTTCTGACCTTGGATCAAGGGGAGTGTACCATTCTATATTATTCTAACTGTTATGCTAAGCTGGTTCATCTACCACTAGATCTTGTGATTAATGAGTACCTAATGGCTTAGATGTTTGAGTTGAGACTAAGGCCTAATATTTAGTCGATCTTGATTCTCATGTGCCTTTTTACCTTTATAGAGGTATTTCACAAATCATATTTGGATGAGGCAGAAATCGATGGAAATACAGGTTTAGGTATAGCTTCACTTGGTGTAGTTGTTATCTATGGTGTGTCATCTGGCCAGAAAAGGAAGTGCAAGGGTGATCGATTTTTCTCAGGACCAGTTTCAGGAGATTTTTCAGGAAATAATTATACTTTTTTCCTATCAGTGTGGTATGAATGGTCATATAAATCCCAACTATATAGATGCTCTTATGACTTTTAATCATTGTGGATTATTATTCCATCTAAAACATTTTTGTGAAATGATATCCCAAGGTAATAAGGAAGGATCCACTCCCACCAAGGGTTTTCATGTTCGCACTGATTCTTCTATGTGTGGGGGTCTAATCCTTAAGAAAAGGTGGGTGTTCATGTGGCTAACAATAGATGAAATTTTGTGGAAGATTATGTGCTTCAGGAATCTAAATCAGGTCCAATTACTGTTAATGGTATGGTGTTTATTTTGTCTTATATGGTTTTAGATTTGTTTGATACAAGTGATACACATTCCTTTATATCATCAAAGTTAATTGGTATGTTAGGTTTAAATTCATAACATATGTTATTATTATTGGACCATTCCATTCCTTTAGGAAAGGGGTCCAAACAAGGTTTCAATTGTCCCATGTTTTGGGTGATGATAGCCTAATTTGAGGTGATATGAAACTTTTTAGTTCTTGATCTTTACATCATTAGAATGATACTTGGAATGGATTGGATGATCAATGTTAAGGACCAGGTTAACTATTATCATCATTGGGTATAGTTTTTATCTTCTGATGGGGTTACACGTGTTTTTTCAGGTGAGTGGGACTCTAGATAAAAAAGTATGGGGGTGTTGTTCCTTACACTGGGGTAATCTTATGGGAGTTTTCAGAGATGTTCTTTGATTACATAAACCCTTGTTTAGGTTTTCCACTTTTTAAGGTCGTATATAGGTACCCTGAGGTCTTTTTAGAAGATTTTTTTCTTTACTACTACAAATATGGGCCACATTTACTATTTAACTGCTACCTGGTATGATTCCCATTTCTATGACATCTTATCGAATGAAACCTATTGAGTTGGTGGAACTTAAATCTCATATTGATGATCTAGAGGCTAAGGGATTTATTCATCCTAGTGTATCACCATGGGATTTTCCTGTCCTCTTTTCTATAAAGGAAGACATTGGTCTTATACTTTATATTGATTATTGAAAGTTGAATTGGGCGACATTTAAGAGAAAATATCATTTTCTTAAGATTTATGATCTCTTTGATCAGATTAGAGGAGAATATTGGTTTTCAAATATTGGCCTACGGCCAGTGTACCACTAGTTGATAGTTTGATAAGAGGATATACCTAAGATACTATTTTAGATCCAGTATAGGCATTTCGAGTTTTTGGTTATTCCATTCAGTCTCGCTAATGCACTTGTGGTATTTATGGCTTTGATGAACTAAATATTTCATAAGTTCTTCATCTATTTATTTTTATTTGTGTTTTTGGATGATATTTTGATGTACTCTATGACATAATATGATCATATGAACCATCTGGATATCATAATTTGAATATTAAAAGAACATCATATTTATGGTAATCTTACCAAATGTGAGCTTTGGATCTTGGAAATGAAATTTTTGGGGCATGTGATATCTAAGAGGGGAGACTAAGGGGATCCTGAGAAAATACTAGATATTATGTCCTAGGATTATCCTAAAAATATGTTTTATATATGATTCTTCTTGGGTTCGGTTGCTTACTATCGACAGTTTGTTCAGGATTTATCCATAATCATGTCTTCGATGACATCATTAACCCATAAGGGTGTAAATATAAAATGGAATTAAAAATTTCAGAGAAGTTTTTGAGGAACTGAAGGTGGTTGTGACTTCAGAACTAGTTTTGATACTTCCAGAAGTTGGTTTGGGTTATGATTTTTTCCGTGATGCTTTTAGTACGGGTTTGGGATGTGTCGTAATGCATGGGAAACATGTGGTGGCCTATGGATCTCTCCGATTATTCCCTTATAATAAGAAATTCCCTACCCACGATCTTGAGTTGGTATCAGTTATGAATTCACTCAAAATGTAGAATCACTATCTCTTTGGGGATAATTTTATAGTATATTCTGATTATAAGAGCCTCAAATAAATTTTTTCTAAAAGGGATATGAAATTGTGATAGAGATTCTAGGTGGAGTATCTTCAAAATTTTGATTTTTATATTTCATAAAATTATAGGAAATTTAATTTGGTTGATAGTTTGTTGATAAAAAAATTACCTACACAAGCCATGAAGGGATTAGTTGAATAGTGGTCTCTAGTGATTTTTTTACTGAGATAGGATTGGGAGTGGAAGAGGTTGGTGGATGGGTGTTATTAGATTCAATGAAAGTTGAATCATATTTTGATGAGTGATTTAGGCTCTATTAAGTGGTAGACACCATTTTCCAATGCTTTAGTAAAAGCCTTTATGGTGGGGAGACATCATGTGAGTGGTCTTGGTCTCCTAGTAGAGATTTGTTCTTCTATATCAGGTCAGTTGTTCTGATTTATATGAGCCAGGATTTGATGGATAGTGGTCACCAATCATGTTGGTTTATACACCCTAGGGATACTAATATGTATCACAACTTGATACATCAGTATTGGGGTCTAAGTATGAGGCAGTCGATTGTAGGTATTATTTTGTGATGTAACACTTGTTGTAAA
Organism: Viscum album; assembly: GCA_963277665.1. NCBI lineage: Eukaryota > Viridiplantae > Streptophyta > Magnoliopsida > Santalales > Viscaceae > Viscum > Viscum album. The sequence goes on from OY728165.1 coordinate 1,833,135,993, forward strand.
ATTAAGGCGGAACACCAGTGACCTACTGGGTTTTTTCAACCTTTACCCATTCTATTATTAATGTGGGATGATATTTCCATGGACTTCATCATTGGTTTTCCACAAAATTGCAGTGGGAAGGATTTTATTTGGATGATCGTTGATTAACTTATGAAATTGGTGCATTTCTTGCATGTATAGGAGACAACAAGGGTGGAATGGATTGGGGGCTTGTATGTCTAAGATATTGTGAGAGTTTATGGGGTTCCTTATTTAGTTATTTCTTATATGGAACTGAGGTTCACATAAAGGTTCTAGAAAGGTTTGCAGAAGGTGATGGGTTTCCGGTTGAATTTAATCATGGATTATCATCCACAAATTAATGGAAATATAGAGAGAGCTATCTAGGTTCTTGAGGATATTATTCAGGACTGTGTTCATGATTTTGGTGGATCATGGGAAAAGAATTTTCCTCTTATCAATTTTTCCTACAAAAATATTTAGTAGGATTTGATAAATATGGTTCCCTTTGAATTTTGGTATGGTCATCTTTGTAGATCTCCCATGTGCTGGGTAGAGTTGGAATTGTGGTCCTTATTTGGGTTGAGTCTCATTTAGGAGATGAAAAAAATTGTAGTTGAACCAAAAGGGGTTCGTCATAGCACAAATCTGTCAAAAGTATTATGTGAAATATTGGAGGTGGCCACTAGAGTTTGATGTTATTGATTAGGTTTTTCTCATATTTTTCACATAAAATGGAACATCATCGTTTGGGTAAGTAAGGAAATTTAGAATTGATGTTTGTTTACCACTTTGAGATAATGGATTGACTTATAAAGGTAGAATATTAGTTGTAAATACCATCTCATTTGACTTCAATCCACGACTTGTTTCATATTTCCCAACTAAGAAGGTGTCAATTGTATCCTTCACATCTGATTGAATATGTGGATTTTATTCTTGATCTTGATACCACCGTTGTTGAGAAACTAGTTCAGATTATGGATCTCTAAGATAAAGTACTATGTGGTGAAATGATTCTCTTGGTCTGAGTATTTTGGCAGTACAGATATGATATCCATGAGACGTGGGAGTAGGAATTGTTGATGAGGTAGTAGTGTCCTTTTCACTCTGGAGATCTGGGATCTTGAGAAATTTATGGGGACAGAAAGAGCATATGGTGGGGAGAATTATAAAACCTTATAGGTAAATAGTATTCCCTAGTTTTTCCATGGTTTTTTATTTTGAGTAAATATATGATTCGAGGTATCGTAGAATTAAAAAAATGGGTTTCGGAGAAAACTAGAAAAGAAAACGGTTAATAAACACTGTTAGTTTAACCATTTGGTAACTATGTGGTATGCCTCTATTATGTTCTAGTGGGTTTTTACATGGTTGGTTCATGGCTAAACTAACCATGTGTCCCTCCAGTAAAAAATGTAAACCCCTGGATAGAATAGATATTAGAGGCACATGGTTAAGGCATACTGTTAGTTTAACTATGTGGGCTCCTCCAGGAAATCATGTGACACACTTCTGAACCATTAAAAATTCATATTTTTCCTTTTATATCCCTTTTTTTAAGACTAATTACCCCCTAATCTCATTGTGGCTCATCTTAACCCTTCCCCATTACTTTTTAGGTCTATCCCCCTATATTCTTGGTGGAATTCCTTCATTATTGGTGGATTTCATTGAGGTATGTTATGTTTTTTATCCGGTTTCTCCTCTTCTTTATAGATCTACACTACATCCCTTTGACTCTCATCTTTTGGAACCCATAGGGGATGTGTATTCTATATATAATGGTTTTTATGGAGTATTTACATTGTTTCTAATGAATCTAGGATCATTAGTACCGGATCTACACTCTCCCGATCATTGTTTTTGAAGGTGGTTTGTTCTACCTCTATTTTAAGGTAGGTTTTTCTATATGATAGGTTAATTCTATGAATTTCTTTTCATTCGTGGAAAATTCATTTGGGTTGTTCATTCAATTGAATTTATTTTTGGTTTCAAGTGATTTCATGGAATGATAAATGTTTTTAAATGGTTTTTCATTAAAAATATATTTTGGCACATCAAGTGTTTGATTAAATGCTTGAACGGAGGTATTGATTCCAAAATCGGTTTTCAAACATTGAAGAAAGATTGAAATGGTTTTGAAATTTTTATATAAAACTATGATAATGGTTTTGAAATTAATTTTGACATTTTTCTCATTGGGAACCTTGGGTTCATTGGAAAATTGAAATAAGAAACTATAGTGATTGTGGAACTACTATGAGTTACTTTGTGATATTTACTGGAAGGACTAGATATCGGTTGGTACCAACTTATTCCTGGTTTAGGATCAAATATTTATATTACATATTCCTATAGGTTGTGAGCCCAATATAGAGTTATTTTTAATTTTTTATTATTTATCGCATGATTTTTTTTCATAGATAGTTTCTCACATTAATTTTCACATGAGGTTGTATCACTTGGATTCTCATAATGGGTTATTTCATGGACATGTGTTTAATTTATTACCTTATGGTGTGTGTGTATATACATCCCTATGTTATCAATTGTACTTGAAATATTATTCCATTATTAATATGAATGTATTTTATGAAAACCAAAGGAAAATGATTTGCAAATGGGTTTGGATTTATGAAAATACACTATAAAACTGTTTTTGTTTTAAAAACTATAATTTCTTCATTATTGATATTAGTACTTGTATAGACTATGTGGTGGTATCCTATTGGGCTTTATGATCACACCCTAATTTTTCCTTTGGGTATTTTTCGATGTTTCGATGTAGGATCTAGGTAAAGGTAAGAGAATCTTGTAGTATGTTGACTTATCTTTTCATCATTTCATTCATAGAAGAATGGTTTGGAGGTGATGGTTGGTCACATAGATACTTATTAGTTTAGAATTTATCATACTTTTTGTTTTATCCATTTTTTTCTTGGATTGTACTGATCTTTGATGTATCACTTTTTCTTCTATGTTTTACTCTAGTTTTATGTCTTTCATTTCTTTATATGTGACATGTTTCTGTTTTCCAATTATACCTCATCATGTGTTGGGATAGATCATGTGGATAAACTATTTGACTTTGGTTGGTCTATTACTAATAAAGGAGAGTTTTGAGTATCCCAATCCAATATCTCCTTCCCAAATTGAGTAAACAGTGCTCTGACACCCGTGATTATGTCAAAAACCACTTAATTTATCCACACTATCCCCCAAAGTCTGAATATAAATACACCAAAAATATTTTAATGTATGTTTGAATGATCTATATGGTTCTTCATTTGGATCCTTCAAACAAAAAACATCATAAATGAGAGGAACTTTTAAATGAAAACAAATCAAATGAGGTTTTTTTTCTATTTATTTTTCATTCTTATTTAATTTACATGAGATCATTCTGTTGATAATCGGGTACTCTTATATAATATATGATATTTTTATGTCTATTCGATGGAAATATTTTATTTTTACTCACTTTAACACTTTTATGGAGAACTCGTTATGAATGAAAAATGAGAAAAATAAAGTATACTACTATAAAATTGGGTCTCAAGTCTCTTCTTGGTCTCATCTCCTAACTCCAACCATGCTTCACCTAGTCACCTATCTAGGACAGGTCCATTTACATTACTTGTTCACATGACCATGTGATCTTATCGAGTACTAGGGTGCCTAAGAGAAGGTGTAATTACAACTCATTAGGCCACCACCAATGGTGTCCTTAAAAAATATAGTAAATAAAAGTTTATGCTTGATATGAAATGAAAATATAAAAAACAAATAAATAATAAATCATTTCATGGAGTGATTCATTTCCAAACCATGTGAAACCATTCTTTCTTCAACTAGTCCTGAAATGGGACAATACACACATCGTTTGAACATGCCTTGAGGAGGAATGATCTATCACCCCTTGTCTCACAACTCATGGTAAGTGACAAATCACTAACACACAGCCTCATAGGATGATGTATTTCTATCACATAACCTATGTTAATGGTGTATCACCATCACATAACCTTAGTTAATGATGTATCACTATCAAATCGACTCAGTGATAGATGTATCATCATCACATAGTCTCAGTGAATAACATATCACCATCACATAACATCTATGAACAATGAATCACCACTATATATATTTAGAAAACAATGTATCACCACTAATAGTGCATGAGTGAATAATCTATCACTGATCCATGACTTCTAGGTGAATTATTTACCACCATAATAAGTCTATATAAAACGATACATCACTAAATCAACATTTCCGGGTTAATGGAATTCCACCAATAAAATCACCAAGGTGGATGAGGCACAACTAAAACAATTTCTAGAACATCATCCTTTATGGCCGACACACCACTTACTATGAATTATATGTGAATGATTTATCACTAGTACATAGTAATAAAAAATGAAAAAAACATCATCAATTAAATAATTTTAGTGAATGATATATCACCAGTTAAGAATTTAAGGTGAATTATTTAACACTTTTAAATAAAGGAATAAGGAAATACCAATCAACCTTATTGTAGTTTAAACATAATCTTTCTCCCCATAAAGAACATTCTAAAATACATTTGAGGTTCCTATGGTGGCACCTCTTATAAATAAACACCCAAAATAGGTCCTAAGTAACATTTCCCTAACTCAGTAGGTGTCCCAACTCCCCACTAGAATGTATGACAACCCTGCTTTTTATTACAACTTAAGCATGCCTTATTACATAAAACTTCACTTGATACAACAAAGAAGATCGAGAGGTTTAGTGTCTTTGGAGCTTAGGATCATTACATAAAAACTTTAAACTTGAAATACAACATCTTTATTGAAAACTTCCTTTACATGACCACTACATTCCTTCGTACTTAGCATTGCATGGGATAACCTGAGGACATGCATAAGAAAGGGGTGAGCTATAAAGCCCAGTAAGGGAGTACACAATGAATAACATGAGGAGTAAAATACATGTTAGGCAATAGGCATATCAATAGAGCATAAGAGAAACATGAACATAAAGTAATGATAAATCATGATAATCATAACATGGAAATGTGGCAACAACACTTAACATTGAATTAGCATGAGCCAAGGCTCATTGCACATAGAGCATGAGTAAACCATCATTTCACTTGAATCACGAGTAAACCCTCATTGCACTTTAATTGGCATGAGTAAACACTCATTTCACATGACGTATCATGATACTATACTTTACCCAATGCATTGGAGCGCTATAAAGGGCGCACCCATCTTAAACATTTCATTTCATGCATAAGTGTGCCACATGGATCATAAAACATGGATTCATAAAACATAATCATTTATTCCACGATAAAGGAATGTGGAATTCATACATGAAACTTTATAATCAATAAGTAAATGTGCATAAAGTTGAATACCCTTGATGGAGAAATGGGCATGGTATTCACTACACAATGATATTGGCTTAGAAAATCGGTGTGATTTTGGCAGCGTAACGACGTGACATAAGAATTCATAAAAAAGGTTGATGAGAGAGAAAGGGGTTCCTAATCATATTTACATGTAATGGAAAGTAAGGAGGTAATATAGATACATGTCCCAACAATTGAAAAGGAATTTAGATTCATGATACAAAAGTATTACTTGAATATAAGAGGACAAAAAGGTTTCGTTCGGAATTTTGGCATAGTAACGGGTGTACATGGGAGGAATTTAATGAGAGAGAAAGGGTTCTCCCATAATTCAAACAATAAGAGGGAAGTATGGGGGAGGTTCTAAACCATACCCCAACATTCATAATTGAAATTAAAAGGGCAATACAACTTAAAGAAAATTGACAAAAATGAGAAAGGAAGAAAAAAACCCTTACTTGGAAGTGTGCTTCCAAAGGCTAGAGAGAGGCTTGTGAGAGGCTTCTTGGGAGCTTGGGGAACCTTGGGAGGATTCTATATAGAGTAGGGTAGAGGTTGGACGAACTCCAAGGGATTTTAGGGAGGAGGAAGTGGGAGCTTGGGTGGGTTTATATAGGAAAGGGGAGAGAATTCTTTATTATTTAGGTTTGGGACCCCTTATATTAAAATAATCCAAACCAAAAACCATCCCATGGTATTTGCCCATGGTTTCTGGAAAAGGAAAGACGAAAACAATATTTTACAAGGCCAAGGTCCGAACTTATTAAAAAATTAGGGTTGCTTATCTGGAGGTGAGTCACACTCCCATGGAAATTAATTTAAAAAGGCAAAGTGTTGAATAAGTCTTGAAGGCTCCATTAATGCTTTGAAAAGTAAGTCAAACAAACCCAAAACATCATTATTTTAATGATAAAACACATATTGGCCGAACATAAGGATTATGTTATTTTATTAAATCACCATTGGGTCATTATGATGTCATAAAACACATTATATATTTAAATGGTATTTCATTTTTACCCAAAAATTTGACTGTTTCAGAAAATTATGAAAAATTCACCGTTGGATAATTTCGACGTCCTGATTCCAAAAATAATATTTATTTTATCTAAATAATTTTCTAAATATGTTAATTTTCACTTTTAAAATAAAAACCGATATTTATAAAAAAAATCACGGGTTTTGACAGAAATGGCTTTCAAACCTTAATAAAAATTTTAGTTGCATTCATAAAATTATAAGATCATTTATACTTAATAAAAAATTAATTTAATATTAATAATAATATTTTATTAAAATATTATTTAATTCAAAAATACTTTAATTTAATAAAATATAATTCTTAATTAAATAATAACTAAAAACACCATTTTTACTTTAAAAACTAATTAAAATGTATCAAAAAATGACTAGAAATTATATTCATTATTATATACAAAAATAATGTACATGAACATGGTGCTACTTATTTGTTACATAACCCCTTAAAATAGCCGCATAAGACCTAAGGGTAAGGTGTGCGATGGGGACAGACTCTTGGGGCGGCTCGGATAACATCGCTCGAGTGGTAATTTCAATCAACTTCCACTTTTCCCGTAGACGATCACGTTCGAGCTTGACTTGATGAAGCTCAGCTTGGGCTTGGTCAATGGAAAATCCCAAAGACGCCACCTCTTTTCCGAGCTCTGACAAATGGGCTTCGTAAGGGGAAATTCTACTGGATGAGGCCATCGCTTCCTTTGTCTGAGTAGAAATGGGTTCGTTAAAGCCTTATATTTATACTACTCAGATGATCACTGTTCAACGGCTATAAAAGTAACGATCACAAATCATAACGTAAAACTAAAGAAGTTGACATCTTATAAAAACATTTTTCATAAAGAAACATTTAACTGGATCAAGAGGTATTTTCTATTAATGAAACTTTGGGTCATTACAATATTCCCCCCTTAAGAAATTTCGCCCTCGAAATTTTCCTTTTCCCACACTAAAACAAATGTGGGTAACTTAGCTTCATCATATCCTCCGACTCCCAAGTTGCTTCCTCAAACTTGTGGTTTCTCCACAACACCTTGATGAGGGGAATTGTCTTATTTCATAGAACTTTTTCTCTACGATCTAAGATCTTCACTGGTTGCTCCTTATAAGAAAGATCGTCTTCTAATTGTACCACCTCGGAAGAGAGTACATGTGAAGGGTCTGGTGTGTACTTCCTTAAGAGGGATACATGGAAGAAATCATGCACCTTGGCCATAGTAGGTGGAAGTTCTAGTCGATAGGCCACATCCCCAACACGATCAAGAATCTCGAAGGGGCTGATGTACCTTGGACTTAACTTCCCTTTCTTTCCAAACCACATGACCTTCTTCCATGGAGATATGCGTAAAAACACCATGTCTCCGACTTTAAACTCAAGGTCTCGTCGACGATTATCTGCATAACTCTTCTATCGACTTTGGGCTGACTTGATATGCTGTTGAATGGTTTTCACCTTCTCCACCATTTCTTCGACCATTTATGGTCCAAGCAGCTTACGTTCACCGACCTCATCCCAACATGCTGGTGTTCTACACCTTTTCCTATACAGATCTTCATATGGTACCATTTGGATGCTCGAGTGGAAACTATTATTATAAGAGAACTCAACTAGAGGAAGATGTTGATCCCATCCTCCTTTAAAGTCCATTGAGCATTCTCCCAACATATCCTCAAGTGTTTGGATAGTCCGCTCGGATTGGCCATCAATTTGAGGATGATAGGCTGTATTGAAGTTCAGTTCAGTATTCAGAGCATGTTGAAGACTCTTCCAAAACTTAGAGGTAAATCGTGGATCTCGGTCAGACACAATAGATAGTGGTACTCCATGCAACCGTACCACTTCCCCGATATATATCTGTGCCAGTTGATCCAAAGATAAATCCTCTCGAATAGCAATGAAGTGTGCAGTCTTTGTAAGACGATCCACAACAACCCAGATTGCATTGTTGCCGTTGGATGTCCTTGGAATTCCGGTGACAAAGTCCATGGTGATGTTCTCCCATTTCCATTTTGGTATGGGAAATGGTTGCATCATCCCCTTAGACTTCTGCCTCTCTGCCTTCACTTGCTGACACACCAGGCCCTTTGATGTATATTCAGCGATCTCCTTCTTCATATTATCCCACCAAAAGTTTTCTAGGAGATCTCGATACATCTTTGTGCTCCCTGGGTGAATAGAGAAATTTAAACTATGTGCATCATCCAAAAGTTCCTTCTTCATCTCCGAACTTGATGGAACACATAGTCTTTTCCCAAACCGCACAATTCCTTCTTCATTAACATTAAACTCTGAGGATTTTCCCTTTTTGATAGCTTCCACTTTTTTTTGGATTCGTGCAGCATCCTTTTGAGCATCCTTTAACCTTTCCAAAAGAGATGGTTGAGCAATCATTTGTGAAAGGATTGATGATGTTACCTTCTTTATGATTCTCACGTCCATCTTCATCAAGTCTAACAAGATTGGATCCTTCTCAATTCTCATAATTGATAGAATCGCTGGATCCTTTCTACTTAGGGCATCCGCCACCTTGTTCTCCTTCCCAGGGTGGTAATGTATTGAACAATCATAATCCTTGATAAGCTCTATCCATCTTATCTGACGCATATTAAGATCTTTCTGTGTGAATATATATTTAAGACTCTTGTGGTCAGTATATATCTCACATTTCTCTCCATAGAGATAATGCTGCCAGATTTTCAAGGCAAAGATCACCACCGCCAACTCCAGATCATGCGTTGGATAGTTTCGCTCATGGATTTTCAACTTCCTTGAGGCATTGTATATCACTTTATCATTCTGCATCATCACACATCCTAATCCCTTCTTCGAAGCATCACTGAATACCACAAAAAGCTCCCCACTTGTGGGTAAAGTGAGCACGGGTGCAGTGATAAGCCTCCTTTTCAACTCCTTGAATCTTTCTTCGCATTCATCACTCCAAGAAAACTTTACTCCCTTTCGAGTTAGATTGGTAAGATGGTTGGACAATCGTGAGAAATTTCTCACAAATCGTCGATAATATCCATCTAACCCCAAGAAGATACGGATATCAGTTACCGATGTTGGCCTCAGCCATCCCTCAATTGAATCTGTTTTGGAGGGGTCCACAGATATCCCATTGCTTGTGATGATATGGCCCAATAATGAGACTTCCTTCAACCAAAACTCACACTTGTTGTACTTTGCATAGAGCTTCTCCTTGCGCAAAGTCTCTAGTACAGTTTTTAAATACTCCTCATGGTCCTCCTTGGTTTTGGAGTATATTAGAATATCATCTATAAAGACTACCACAAATTTGTCAAGGTAATCTCTAAAGACTCTATTCATCAAGTCCAGGAATATTGCTGGAGCATTGGTGAGTCCAAAAGGCATTACTATGAATTCATAGTGCCCGTACCTTGTACAAAAAGCAATCTTGGGGATATCTTCCTTCTTCACCCTTACTTGATAATATCTCGACCGCAAGTCCACCTTGGAGAAGTATTGTGCTCCATGCAGATGATCAAACAAGTCATCGATTCTTGGGAGAGGATACTTGTTCTTTATCATTATTTTGTTAAGTTCACGATAATCGATGCAAAGCCGCGTTGACCCATCCTTCTTCTTGACGAAGAGGACTGGTGCACCCCATGGTGATGCACTTGGGCGTATAAACCCTTTATCCAGATTCTCCTGTAGTTGTTTCTTCAGCTCTTCAAGCTCAACAACAGCCATTCTATATGGAGTCTTGGATATTGGTAGCACCCCAGGTATAAGTTCAATTGAGAACTCAACATCTCTTCTTGGAGGAAGACCAGGAAGTTCCTCGGGAAATACTTCAGCGAATTCCCTCACAATAGGCATTTCTTCAAGGGTGGTTTCTTCCTTGGACTCAATCATCTGAGCCAGATATGCGTGCTCATAAGGCAGTAATATCCATTCTTGAGATGATATAGCTAAAGTAGATTCATCTTCCTCCTAACACTTGTAAAGAATTGGGGGTTGATTCTCCATATGGAGTGTGATTTCCCTCTCCCGACAATTTATGTTGGCTCTATATAAGGAAAACCAATCCATGCCAAGAATTGCATCAAATTCAACCAAAGGGAGTATGACGAGGTTCGCTGGGAAATTCTATCCATAGATTATAACAGGGGAGGACTTATATTCATGGGATGCAATGATTTCCCCATTTTCCGTACTCACTGACATCTTTAATTCCAGGATTTGTGGTGGTGCTGGGATTGTTCTACTAAAAATTCGAGATATAAAAGAATGCATAGAACCTGAATCAAAAAGTACGTTCGCTATTCTTGAATGAATAACTAGCGTACATGTCACCACTTCGTTGTTGGGGTTCACTTCGGCAGAAGTGATGGCAAAAATTCTTCCTTCCTGTCTTGGAGGTTGCTGGTTGCCTCTGATAACCCTTGGATTAGGGCACTGATTTGCAAAATGACCCGGTTCTTTGCATTTGTAGCATTGAACAATGCGTTGAGGTTTGAACGGAGCGTTCCTCTCCTCTGTCGCAGCTGCAGGTCCTTCTTGCTGACAGTTAACAGATAGGTGCCCTTCTCTTCCACACTTGAAGCATTTTCTTGTCCCCCTAAGGGAATTTCCAGGGAGCTTCTTTCCACACTTTTGGCAAGTGGGGTGCTGGAATTTCTTAGCGTCGTTGGATTTATCCATCGGACCACCAGCATTGAAGTCCACCTTACGCTTCTTGTCCCCATGATACCCTTGTGATTCTCCGATCTCCATTTCAACCTTGAGGGCACATCGGACAATTTCCTCATAGCAGTCGAAGTCACGGATCGCTAATACTTTCCGCAAGCTAGGCTTCAGCCCACCAAAGAAGCGGTCAACCTTGCATTCAGGGGTAACGACAAAGCCGGAAGCGTATCATGTAAGCCTTGTGAATTTTTCCTCGTATGCTCCCACAGATTATCCATCTTTCTATTTGAGGGAAAGGAAGTCCCTGTCCATCTTAAGACGGAGGGTGCACGGAAAATATTTATCGAAAAACATCTTCCGGAATTCCTTCCATTCCAAAGCCTCGATCTCCACCTCAGGCTTCGTATTTTTGATCAACATCCACCATTGATCAGCTTCACCCTCCATACGATAAGCCTCCAGGAGAACCTTCTCTTTTTCAGAGCATTGGAGGATGTAGAATATCTTTTCAATGGAGTTGATCCATTGTTCAGCGATCGTGGGATCGGATGATCCACTAAAAGTAGGAGGCCTTTGTCTCATGAAGCTTTCAATAGCGACTTGTTCTTTGTTAGGGGGGGATGAACGTTCCTATTGACCCGTGTTTCTATTCAAAACTTGAGTTAGTTGAGAGAGAAGCGTGACAAAGTTCGCAATTCCGCTCCCATTGGATTGGGCATCTCATTAGTACAATCATCACACTGATCTTCACAACGGTTGTTAGCCCGAGTTCTCCTATTACCGGCCATTGGATGGAATAAAAGGAAAGTTAGGGGTAACACAAAAAGGGTAATCCAAAGACAAAATTTGATGACTTATAAATAAACTTTAATCTCTTTAACTCATGAGTCTATAGGATTCAATCCAGGATTTTCAAGATCTTCCTTCTAACATATATTCTTAGGGGCATTTTTCCCTTAATAAGGGTTCATACTAAGATTGTGAATTTATCAAAAAAATATCCCCCGGGAGTGTCGTAACCAAGAGTGCAGAAAGGCCCGTTGTCGTGCACCAGTTCCCGTTCGAGTCTAGCTCAAAGCGGTGTTTTCGGGTTTTACCCCTAGGATACACCTGTGCCAGAGCCGCCTCTACCTGCTCGTATCCAGACAGGGATGTATTTGTTTGATAAACCACTTACTTAGTATTTACCAAAACTTAGGGATGATTTTATTATACTTAGTCTTATATCTAAGGCTTTACTAGGGTTTCCTAATCCCAAAAATAACTAAACCTATCCTCTGATACCAACTATGACAACCCTGCTTTTTATTACAACTTAAGCATGCCTTATTACATAAAACTTCACTTGATACAACAAATAAAATCGAGATGTTTAGTTTCTTTGGGGATTAAGATCATTACATAAAAACCATAAACTTGAAATACAACATCTTTATTGAAAACTTCCTTTACATGACCACTACATTCCTTCGTACTTAGCATTGCATGGGATAACCTGAGGACATGCATAAGAAAAGGGTGAGCTATAAAGCCCAGTAAGGGAGTACACAATGAATAACATGGGGAGTAAAATACATGTTAGAAAATAGGCATATCAATAGAGCATAAGAGAAACATGAACATAAAGGCATGATAAAGCATGATAATCATAACATGGAAATGTGGAAACAACACTCAACATTGAATTAGCATGAGCTAAGGCTCATTACACATGGAGCATGAGTAAACCCTCATTGCACTTGAAGCATGAGTAAACCCTCATTTCACTTGAATTATCATGAGTAAACACTCATTGCACATGACGTATCATGATACTATACTTTACCCAATGCATTGGAGCGCTATAAAGGGAGCACCCTTCTTAAACATTTCATTTCATGCATAAGTGTGCCACATGGATCATAAAACATGGATTCATAAAATATAATCATTTATTCCACGATAAAGGAATGTGGAATTCATACATGAAACTTTATAATCAATAAGTAAATGTTCATAAAGGTGAATAACCTTGATGGAGAAATGGGCATGGTATTCACTACACAATGATATTGGCTTAGAAAATCGGTGTGATTTTGGTAGCGTAACGGCGTGACATAAGAATTCATAAAAAAAGGTTGATGAGAGAGAAAGGGGTTCCTCATCATATTTACATGTAATGGACAGTAAGTAGGTCATATAGATACATGTCCCAACAATTGAAAAGGAATTTAGATTCATGATACAAAAGTATTGCTTGAATATAAAAGAGGAGAAAAAGGTTTCTTTCGGATTTTTGGCATAGTAACGGGTGTACATGGGAGGCATTTAATGAGAGAGAAAGGGTTATCCCATCATTAAAACAATAAGAGGGAAGTATGGTGGAGGTTTGAAACCATACCCCAACATTCATAATTGAAATTAAAATGGAAATACAACTTAAAAAAATTGAAAAAAATGAGAAAGGAAGAAAAAACCCTTACTTGGAAGTGTGCTTCCAAAGGCTAGAGAGAGGCTTTTGAGAGGCTTCTTGGGAGCTTGGGGCACCTTGGGAGGATTATAGAGAGAGTAGGGTATAGGTTGGACGAACTCCAAGGGATTTAAGTGAGGAGGAAGTGGGAGCTTGGGTGGGTTTATATAGGAAAGGTGAGAGAATTCTTTATTATTTAGGTTTGGGACCCCTTATATTAAAATAATCCAAAACACAAACCATCCCATGGTATTTGCCCATGGTTTCTGGAAAATTAAATAGGAAAACAATATTTTACAAGGCCAAGGTCCTAAAATATTAAAAAATTAGGGTTGCTTATGTGGAGGTGAGTCACATTCCCATGGAAATTAATTTAAAAAGGCAAAGTGTTGAATAAGTCTTGAGGGCTCCATTAATGCTTTGAAAAGTACGTCAAACAAACCCAAAACATCATTATTTTAATGATAAAACACATATTGTCCGAACATAAGGATTATTTTATTTTATTACATCACCATTGGGTCATTATGATGTCATAAAACACATTATATATTTAAATGGTATTTAATTTTTACCCAAAAATTTGACTGTCTCAGAAAATTATGAAAAATTCACCGTTGGATAATTTCGACGTCCTGATTCCAAAAATAATATTTATTTTATCTAAATAATTTTCTAAATATGTGAATTTTCACTTTTAAAATAAAAACCGACATTTATAAAAAAATTCACGGGTTTTGACAGAAATGGCTTTCAAACCTTAATAAAAATTTTAATTTCATTCATAAAATTATAAGATCATTTATACTTAATAAAAAATTAATTTAATATTAATAATAATATTTTATTAAAATATTATTTAATTCAAAAATCCTTTAATTTAATGAAATATAATTCTTAATTAAATAATAACTAAAAACACCATTTGTACTTTAAAAACTAATTACAATGTATCAAAAAATGACTAGAAATTATATTCATTATTATATACAAAAATAATGTACATGAACATGGTGCTACGTATTTGTTACATAACCCCTTAAAATAGCCGCATAAGACCTAAGGGTAAGGTGTGCGATGGTGACAGACTCTTGGGGCGGCTCGGATAACATCGCTCGAGTTGTAATTTCAATCAACTTCCACTTTTCCCGTAGACGATCATGTTCGAGCTTGACTTGATGAAGCTCATCTTGGGCTTGGTCAAGGGCAAAGCCCAAATACGCCACCTCTTTTCCGAGCTCTGACAAATGGGCTTCGTAAGGGGAAATTCTACTGGATGAGGCCATTGCTTCCTTTGTCTGAGTAGAAATGGGTTCGTTAAAGCCTTATATTTATACTACTAATATGATCATTGTTCAACGGCTATAAAAGTAATGGTCACAAATCTTAACGTAAAACTAATGAAGTTGACATCTTATAAAAACATTTTTCATAAAGAAACATTTAACTGGATCAAGATGGATTTTCTATTAATGAAACTTTGGGTCGTTACAGAATGACAGTCCTTCGGTTTCATATTAAAATAGATATGAATATACCCTAGCTACCCACACTGGTAGTACTCGACTGAGGCTCTCTCTCTCATTGGAAGAGATAAACCCCTTCCCTAATTGGAATTTTTGTTCACCCTAGAGAGAATCATCATAAGGTCACTTCCTACTATTCAATAACCCACTCTAAACCCTGATAAATTAATAAGGGTACCCATATAATATATAATATATATGGATCCTCTCTGAAATAAGGTTTTAATTCACCAACTCATAAAATGGTGTTAGTTGAAAAAAATTCACCTGTGATAGAATATAATATCACATGTTACCTTCAAAATTCCTAACTCTTTTAGTTTCATCACTAGAAAACATGGGAGTTAATCGTAAGAGATTAGTAAAATGGTTGTATATTCCATTATCAATATGAACTCTAATAATGATGTATAAACTCCTGGGCTCTATCTTCCCTCGGATTCTCAGGGAAAAACTACTTAATGAAACTAGATGAAAATTCCTTCCAAATCAGGCCATCATATTGATAATCCAAAACAATAACATCCCACTAAGTCTTGTCTAGTCCACAAAGCATATAAGTAGGGAGATTAAAATTTGTTTCTATGGATCAATTAATTATTAATAAAATCATAAAAAATAATTATAAACCATTTAATAAAGATTTTCCATGATTGAAACTAAAACTATTATGAACTAAAATAAAGAACAGTGTATACTATTCATAGTAGATGGTGGTTTTTTATATTCACCCAATTCTTGATGTAGATCATTGATAGGTATCCATTGAACTCCCTCCTCTATGGTGTATCCATGGGTCAAATTGAATCACCCATCACTTGAGCAGGATCCTCCTTAACCCATGATATGCTAGTATCTCAGATAGTAACGGGAGGATAAGCAAGGTATCTTTGAGGGAGAAACCATAGAATGCTTAATAAAGTTTTGAACAACCATATTGATGGTATTATACTACTTATAGAACCTTTTATTAGAATCTATGAATTTAATAAAACATTTATAATATATGGAAAATGTCATGTGGTTACAATGTGTGTGGAAATAATTATCAAGGATGTGTCCCGCCCGAGAGCCGCCGCCTACGGGTGATCCTGGACGAAACCCTAGCACGCTCGCTGGGAACTATGAATCGCGCTCCTTTGTTGATGTTGTTGCTGGTCGGCCCTCTCCTACGGATACTAGGACCTCTGACTCCATTTCTCCAAAAACTTATAAGCATCGAGGTTTAGCAGCAATTTCATTTTCGACGGAAGAGGTAAATCTACTTTCTACGGACCTGCGTTTTGCTTTAGTTGGTAAATTCTTGAAACGTCGACCCTCATTGCCCTTCCTTCGCAAAACTTTGGAAAGCATTGGATTTACAAATTTTCATATCGGACTTCTGAATTCATTGCACGTTCTGTTTCGTTTTTCCCTTGACAATGACTATTATAGATTTTGGACCAGAGGTTCGTGGTCTTTTGGGGGTTCTTTCATGAAAGTTTTCAAATGGTCACCTGATTTTGATTTTGATTCTGAACCCCCCATCGTCCCTGTTTGGCTTGGCTTCCCGGGTCTGCCTTTGCACCTTTTCAATCACAATGCATTATTCTCAATTGCTCGACTCTTTGGTCAGCCTCTCAAAATGGATCACGCTACACTAAAACTGACACGTCCCTCGGTTGCAAGGATATGCACAGAAATAGATATCTCTCAAGAGTTGCCTTCGAGATTTTGGATACAAAATGGGGGGTCTGGATTTATACAGACTGTAGTGTTTGAGAATGTACCAGATTTTTGTAAGAAATGCTTTAAAATTGGTCATCCTACTAAAATATGTGGGATCGAAATATATCCACCTCTCCCACGGACACATTTCAAATCAGTGTGGGTTGAAAAGACTGCTCTAGAAATGCTACCTTCTGACCAGATTGGCTTTCCCGCGAATGACTTGATATCCAAGAATAACCCATGCAATCAACTGGTTAACACCAGTGAAAATGCCAGCCCTCATACTATAGGGGTGGACTCTGTACCTGGAGGTCATGTGTTTAATAAGGTTGGTCATGAGACTAGTGAGGCTAAGATTTCTCAAGTGAAAGAAGATTTTCAACTAAAAGATCGGAAAGTGAAAATCAATGTTGACCCTACCTCAAGTGATGAAGTCACTGAGCTCGCTCCAAAGGCCTATACTAGTCAACATGAGGGGGAGGGTGAAGCTCAATCTGACACAGATGATCCCATTCAAGATGAGCTTGACAAACCCTGTCAATTGGAGGAAGAATTCCTGAAATCAAGTACTAAGAAAGGGAAGAAGCCGATAGTTGACGCAGACGGTTTTATTACTCCGAGTTATAGACACACAATAAAGAGTAAAGATCGCTCCAAAATAGAAAGAACCATTATTACAAGATCCCTTGCTGCACATGCAAAAGAAGAAAATGCTCTTCCTCCACAGCCTGTGACAACTGAAATGTCATCTGACTCAGACAAAACAGATTCAGAAGCTTCCTCTAGTGAGGATGATGAGAATGACCCTGCATATAGAGATGCTTACGTCATGGAGGAAAAATTGGACTTCTCAAAGGAGCTTGATTTGTGGATAGATGAGAATGACAGAACTGCCTTTCGGAAATATAAAAATGGGGACATGACCGCTGACACTTATCTTGAGCTCCGAAAAAGAATGTTTATCTTTGTTTGTGAGGAATTTAAGAAGAACCCAAATTTCAATTTCAATGAAATTCCATGGAAATAATTAGTCTATCTTCCCTGGACATGTTTGGTTTGATGATGCTAGTCTCTCCTGCTTGTTTCGGTCTGCTTCATAGAAATTCTGTTTTGAAGAGACCTTGATTTCTTGTCTGCTCTTACTGCTTAGCTCTGGATGGTTAGATCAACTGCAGACTATCTCTTTTTACCCACTGCAAATGCCGGGATGGCTCTCTCTTCTAGACTTCCCCAGCTGCAGCCTCTCTGGTTGCTTGCCACTAGAATGCTGCTGGCTGAATCCCCAGCTTTTTTATTTCCTTGAGCCATATGATGTGATTTTCCAGTTCTGATGTCTGCTGCTTTCTGCCTGTTTTGTAAGTCTACTTGCAGCAGATTTGAGAAGGGATGAGAACAAGAATGGAGCTTCTGCCCTCGAGCGGTCCTGGATGAAACCCTGCTCTTGCGCAGGGACCCAAGATGCCAGATCCTTTGCAAAAATCATCACCGGACATTATCCTCCCAAAGAATCAAAGAACTCTGAATCTGTCTCTCCAAAAGCATATAGATATCGAGGTTTATCAGCGATCTCATTCACACCGGAAGAGTGGAGATTCTTTTGTGATTTATGATACTCAAGGAAGGAGAAGGCCAGATTCATACCAAGGGGTTGACATCAACTAGCTTCCCACCACCACATTTTCAGCCTCATGAAGCAGCTGACTGGACAAGCAGGTCACCGGGAGATATTACCCAAGGCTGTAGAAGGCATTCATGCCCATCTAGGGCCTGTGGGGATAAATCACAAGGCATTTATTGGTGGGCTACAACCAAGATGTGCCAAGCAGTGGTGGTGATACCCACAATTTCCGTATTTTTTGATGACGAAGGCTGGTTTTGATCTTGGATTACTGCATTTTGCTGCTGGTTTGTCTTGATTTCTTTATATGTTGTCTCTTTTATTCCCTGCTGGTGTAAGCCATTTACACCTCGAGTCTGTAATGCTACTCTTATTTTTTTTTTTTTTTAATAAATTCCTTTTGGGGCATGAATTGGGAAACCAATTCATGCCACCATCTTCTTTAAAAAAAATGTGGTTACAATGTGTGTAACCCCAAAACCATGCAAAATTCTTCCAAATGTTTCATCATATGAAAATTTTATTGATGATAAATGTTTGTGGAAGAATATTGAATGTTAACCTTTTAATGATCAACTTTTATGATTTATCATAGGTTCCAAAAAGAATCATATAAATTAAATAGACTAATGACTTTATATTTTATATATATATTTCTAGATAATCCTCTTTTTAACTAGGTTGAGAGGGAACCCTAACATGGCTCAGAAGCTCAGTGGAACAAGGCTCGTATATATCCCGTAGGCTCGGAATCATAGAGACCATGTACATTAATCATAGATATAAACCCCAAGACCCCGCACTGAAACAACCCATTTCCTTGACTCATGAATCTATCACTACAACATGAATCATACAATATGATTCTTCATGGCCTATGCTATATTTAAGTCGTACATGATGATGGACTTAAGGAAATGGCATGGAATCTAATTTTTATATATTATGGTATACCCAAAATGAACATACAAAATTTCTAATAGTCATGCATTTCTTTATATATGACATGCATATACTTTACTCTATGATATTAGGGCCTTAAGGAATATCTCTTTCAATCTTCCACTTACACTAAAGCGTCATAAACATTGTTTCATTTCACATTGTATTCTATCATATACAACAAATTATTAATTCATATCCATAAATCCTTTTGGATATCATCCAATATAATTTTGGTAAGATATATTTATATATAAATTATATCAAATCATATGAAATACCTTATGAATACTCATCCAACACTCCTTTCGAATAAACTCTAAAACACTTTTAGCAGCTCTCTGAGTTTGGTAAAATCAATCCCCATTCTTTAAACCACAAATTTTGAATCCATCAAACAATTTAGAATTTAAATAATTTTATGAATTATCAAATTCATAAATATAATAAAATTGATACCTCTAGAATATAATTAGTGGTATATAATGTACAAAGGGATCCAAAGTGATTTTCATCAAACACATATATCTCCCATGTCTACCATTTGAATAATTTACAAACATGCATTTTCAAGTAATCCCTTTTTCCAAGATATCGAGTAACCATGGGACATGGATTATGTAAATATCATATAGATAGTCAAATATTATTTATTCTTCAATAATAAATTGACTATGTTGATGAATACATCACAAGTCATTCACCCTTATGGATGATTGTATCACATACCCCTCACTCGATATATTATCTCATTATATGTCTTATCTCAGTATAATCATACATTTCCTTTTTTTTATATCAATCATAGGGTCATATTCCATAATCATTATATTGGATAAAAAATATCATCTCGATTAAACTCCAACTGATTACATGATCAACAACATACCCAACCACCCCCTAATTAGCTAATACAATGTGAATGTGTAATAAAGGTACAAAGGTATGTAGGGTCACATACTATGCATCTCTAAAACCTCAAGTATTGGGGAAATAAAAATATGAATCATGCACCCCTAGTATACCAAATACATAGTATACAACAATACATGTGGTATAATTTAGGGATCATCCAGTGTATAAAAATCATTGTGTGCATCATCAGAATATTTTTTATCTTGATACAAGAAGTGTACTCTTTATATCCTTAAAATTTAATTATAAATTATAATAATTGATGTAGAATATTGGTTAGGGATAACTCAATGTTGTACTATGAGAGTTCAATTAACATTTCACTTCATGAGTATATACATCCAACATGAAAGAATGATAAATTGGATATTTCCTTTTATATAAAATGATATATTTATTATTCGTAATCTATTTTAAGAATACTAACAAAATCATACATAAGAACCTTTATCATCTTATAATACATGATCGACTGTAAAATTTTCCTTATGTTTGATACTCTTTTAGGGTTTTATTAAACTCATTACATCTCTATATAATTCCTGCCACATTTCTATGTGGATAACTATTAATGTCTCCCAACTAAAATATTTAGTGAGTAACATCTATGAAGTAAGATAGTTTAAATAATGATGATACTTAGTATTCATATTCCAAATAATGTCAAAATCATTGAATGTAGTAATCAAATTCATTTACTTTATAATATAAAATGTTATGATGTTAATAACTTATGTTATTTACTTATAACATTTCTAAGATCAGCATCATCATCATTGTTAGAATCCTTTCCATAAAAACTTTACTTAAAATATTATGTTAACTAATATAACTATTTAAAATAATCTTTTAACAACATACCTTAAACCCCTTTAGGATATAAAGTGGCATCCACTTTGTCGAGAATAATCTTTTATTTGTTAACTTTGAACTTATAAAAGTTCATACATGCTCTCACTATTTTCTTCAGAATAACATGATAAGATATATAAACTATTTTGTGTAGTAAATAACACTTATTTATTATGAGTGGGAATATTTAACAAAAAACTATTGTATCCATATCATATATGGTATTCTAAATGGAATTATTTTAAAAAGTATTTACACTTTAAAATATTCCACTGATGGTGGGATAAAATCTCTAATATTTTAATAAACATCTAGATAAACACTTTTATATTGGATAAAATTCCCTTTATACATGTCTCTATTTTGAACATATTATAGAATCTCACATAGTTCATAACAAATACTTCATTAAAAAAACAACTTCTATTATCATATAAGAGAAATGAGATGAAGATACAAATCCCAAGATACATATAATTTTGATATATTTCTTTACATTCAAAACTATGATTCAATATCCTTTTTTATCATTTGAATGAAAACTAAAATCTTTATTAATAATTTTCATTACTTTTGAACTCATGTATATTAAAAAATTTATAAAGTATACATTTTGAATCATATACCTTTAAAAAAAGAATATATTTATATAAAATTGATACCATACATGGATATTCAATAGAGTTCCTCAAACCCCTTCAGGTATCTAGGATAATACAGAATCATTTCCCTCCTTTACGAATTTTCCTTTTGGTTTCAATGACCTTAACTGGATATTCAGAAGAAACATGGTTGGAATTTCAACAAGATTTTCTTCTTATCATTTTAACTTTTACCCACTTATACTACCTATAAAACACTAGAACCCATATATCTCAAACCCTTTTAATTTATCATAAACACTTTTTAGAAAATTGGGTATGAATTTCTTAAATACATTTACATTATTGAAAAGTTTTGACAATGATAACAAAATGTATTCTATAGCTAAAACAAGCCTTAAAGAAACCTCCAATATCACTAATTTATTAATATAAATAATAATATTGAGTATATGAGAAGAGAAATAAATTGTTTGGGTCATCTTACATATAATTACTTAAAAACATTAAGTGAATTATTCTATACTTCTCATCATCATCTAGATTTATATATTGAATAGTTCAATATTTAGTTATTCAGGAAGGTATTGATCTAATACATAGAATTTTATTCTAGTTTAATAAAATTTCTTAATTATTTATACCTATCTGATAAGTTACATATATTAAGAGTCTAATTTAATGGATTGATCACAAGGATAATTCAGAAGATGATGGTTCCATTTATATATAATAGAAGCTTTTATCAGAGAAGTATCAGGATTTTGTTGTAATAGTTGGTTCCCTATACCCAACTTGATCAGTAATTTTTATTACCATATCATGTATATAGTGTGATATGCATAACATACACTTACCATTATAGTATAGAAATGTTTTCCACCACTATTTAATGGTAATATATTCAGATTATTTATTGTATCAAAAGGTTATAGAAGATCCTACGCTATAATGAGAACCTGGATATAAGGCCCCAGCCTTAAACCTTACTTAATATTGAATTACATGAATAATTCACATTGAGGATCTTTTCAGGTTTAGAGTTTTAGAGAATTAGAACATAACTATTACATCTTAAAAGATTACAAAGTAGACACTTCTACTAAGTCTCCATAAAAAAAACTCTTAAAAATAAAGATGTCTAGATTCCATGTTTTAGATAGCATGAAATTCTCTTGATCCCATCCTTGACCTTATTCCACTTTAAGTCCTGTGAAAAACATTTCAAAAAAACTTGGGGTGAGCATAAAAAGCTCAGTAAGGGATACCCAAAGAATAAAAACTGTTAGTTTTTCAAAATCAAGTAAACCATGTATACTCTATCAAAGTAATACCTTCACCTTCATGAAGTTGTAAAAAAACTCTTCACTGAATAAAGTATCATTACTTACCTTTTTGTAACCAAAGTATTACCATAAAATCCATAAAAAGAACACATAACATTTATAATGGTAACTTGGGACATAAACATACTTAAGTGGAATAACCATACGGTCGACTTCCACACATATCACTTAATGGAATAGCCATACGGCCAATTTCCATACATACTTAATGGAATAGCCATACGGCTTACTTCCATACCCAATGCATTGGAGGTTATAACGTAACCACCCGTCCTGGTATTCACGGCACCACCCGTCATATGGTTTATAACGTAACCACCCGTTAAAATGTCCAAGTACCAATATAAAATCATAAAACATAAAACCAATATAAAGGAATGATAACATTTCCACAATTCAATCACAATATATCATAAATATATTGACATAATAGAATCATTTATCAAAACCATTTTCAATACCAAAATACATAAAATAGTATATGGTATTTATTTTATTTTAAAAACATTACGTCTTGTTGAGGAAGCCAAAGATCAAATAATACTCGCGACGGCGGAAAAAGGTCGTTGTCACCGCGTACGTTAAAAAAACATTCCTTTTTGTCGTTTAGTAAAACGCTTCGTAGAAAAAGATTCCTTTTGTATAAAATTAAAAGTCAAAGGAGTTTATACACCGTATAAAAGAAAGTTGTGTATAAAACGAAATATGCCTCAATGAAAGGAGATTGAGACGAAGTCCCTTACCTTGGGTCCGACTTGACTCGATCGTTCTTTAACGTCCTGAATAATAAACTTGAGTTAATTTATACTTGATTAAGAACCTTTTTAAAGTTCATTATTCTTTTTATATCACTTATTTCCATGTTATAAACATTATGTAACCATTTAAGTTAATAATGTTTGTTTTGTCAATATTTGGTTCTTAAGTCGAAAGTTGACTTCTTACAATTACATGTTGTTCATGTGGTCAAAAGTTCTTTATATCCAGAATGAAATTCCCGATTTGGATATAATATGTATCATATATATCCAGCATATACATGTATTTATAATATTACATAATCATTTAGAGGTAAGAAATGAAATGCACCGTTCATGGATACGGTAAGTCGTACGTACGCATGAACGCTACTTTCATTTCTTTGTCATATTAGTGGAATTAAAACTAAATGAGAGGTATGTATATTTTAATTCCAGAATTATATTAATCATTTAGATATATCATTAATTATATATATACATTATATACATGTAATTTTAATAGTACATTACATTTGGGGATAAGAAATGAAATGCACCGTTCATGGAGACGGTAAGCCGTACGTACGCATGAACGCTACTTTCATTTCTATCTCATACTTTAATGGAAAGAAACAATAATGATATAGAGGTATATTATAATTCCAGTATAAAATCATATATAATAACTTTAAATCCATCCTTTACACGTCCCACATATGGCATTAACGAATCATATCACTTTTAGGGGGTGGTAGTCCGCACTTCCTTAAATGAAGATATCGTGTTTACCCATAATGGAAACCATAAAGGTATTCCAAAAATGAAAAATACAGAAGCTTAAAGAAAACATAAACATATTATATATCATATATAAAAATAGTGACATCATAATGGCCACCCTTGAAGGTGTTAAATGAGTATTGAACAATCATCGTTTCGGGAGGTAGAATTTCGCCATCCACGGAAACCGTATGTTCTTTAACCATTTGATGTAGTTGTGTGAGAGTGTAGCTCAAATAAATATTATAACAAAATCCTAGTATATTGAATTTACTGGTTTTGTTACAAAAGAAGTAAATAAAAAGTGTTTAGAGGGTTGGAGAAGCAAAATAAAACAAATGAACAAGAGAGAATGAATTACCTTTAAAAGTGTAACTCCCTTTTGATTTGAGCCTAAAGGCTTCCTTTGAAAGGATTATGCCCAACGGGAATCCTCTAGGATGAGGAGAGGGAAGTGTAGAGAGTAAATGGTTAGGGTTTGGTCGAGCCAAAGGCTTGAGAAGTGTGTGAAATGAGGTAGAGGTGGGGGCCTTTTATAAGAGGAGAGGAGGGGCACTTTTGGAAAGTAAAGAAATATTACTTTATTTGAAAATGTGTTTCGGTTTTAAAAGGCCCCACATTGATATAATTAGTGGATAAGGTGATAAGGGTTCGAAATCCACTCATCCAATTGGTTTTGGCCATGTGTAGGTTTTAGATTTTTCATTATCTTTCCATTTTATTTAAATCGTCAAATAATGATGTCATCGCTACATCATTATTATGTCATATATAATTTAATTTATTTAATGTCTAAAAATTATAAAAAAATACTATGATGTAGGAAATTTTTTTATCTTTCCAATTACTATTTATAATCAAAATTTGGACTTGTATAACCCCAGTCAAAAATTATTTTAGTAAAACAATTTATGTTAGTGTCATTTTCACTTTAACATTAAATAAAAATATATTAATGTCATTTTCCAACTAAATTGGCTCCATGGGGTCCCCAAGTTTGCCCATGGCTTGTCTTGGTCGGCCATGACTCACCCAATAGGTGTAGGACAAGTGTCATGGTGTTTTCACATTCTTATAATACCATTTTTACCTTAAACTACACTAATTACCTCTAATCGCGATTAAGAACTTAATAAGTTACTATTCACCAAAAAAATTATTATAATCTCATTGAACCACATTTTACTTCTTAATGACAACCATGTATGTCAGATTTTTGAAATTCAAAACACAATGATGGAAAAATTTCATTTAAACGGAAAATCAGTCTTTATAAGTACCACTTAGTGGTTTCACTATTCATCAAAAATTGAAGTTTTTCAGAAAATTACAAAAAATTCACCCTAAACTATATTTGATATTAAGAATTCAAAAATGAAGTCCATTTTACAAAATTCAAAACATATAAGTCAAATTAATTAATTTAATAATTAATTCCCGTTGTCAGAGCAAATAGCGTGTTTTTATGAAACAATAAGTATCAAAAGATTGACACTAGTTTAAGTCCGATTTCAAAGTTAAATTAATTCCAACCACCACTATTGGATTTAATGGTAAAAATATTTTCTAATTTCACTTTAAAACCAAATAAAAAGATAATATAATCATATAAATAAATTAGATTAAAAAGAGGTTTTGAATTAAGACACAACATTTTACACTATTCATAAAAAAAATGAACTTTATCAGAAAGGTACCAAAAATTTACACAAAGTAAAATTTGATGTCCCGATTCTTAATAAGAGTTTTATTTGGTCCAAAATAAAGTATAAGAGTGATCAAAACTATATTTAATGATGGTTCACCATTAAAAGGTGATAAGTGAACCTTTAGTGAAAATTAGAGTATATATGCCCTAAAATTGAACTATTTCCGTATTTTAAGCCTTTATCTTTTATTGGGTAAATGTATAAATATTTAAAAACATATATAATCATATTTTAGTTATTTCTATCCATTCCCGCCAGTACAACGGCTACTTGTTAACTAACATTTAAAATAATATTATTGTATTACTAGTGTGCTACGTAAGTTTCAAAGAAACTCATCGTTGCGTATCGGGTACGCTATCGAACATAGAAACCCCTTTAAAATAAAATTAATATTTAATTCGTAAATATTAATAAATATGAAAATTCTTTATTCTTTATTTACCTGGGATGTTACATCCTTCCCCCCTTTTGGGAATTGCGTCCTCGCAATTTTATTCACTTATCAAAATAAGTGGGGGTATTTATCCCTCATAGCATTTTCAGATTCCCACGTTGCCTCTTCAATCACATGGTTTTTTCACAAAACCTTTACCTGATGAATCACCTTATTCCGTAACACTTTCTCCCTGTAGTCAAGAATCTGGACCGGTTGTTCCTCATAAGATACGTTCTCTTCCAGCTAAACTACCTCTGGACTCAAAACATGAGATGGATCTGGCATATACTTTCTCAACATCGAAATGTGAAAAACATTGTGTACCTGAGATAAACTCGGAGGTAAAGCCACCCGGTATGCAACTGATCCAACTTTATCCAGAATTTCATATGGTCCAATAAACCTTGGACTCATCTTTCCTTTCTTACCAAATCTCATCACACTTTTCCAAGGAGAAACCTTGAGAAAAAACATGATCACCTACCTCGAAAGATAGATCCTTCCTCCGGTTATCCGCATAACTCTTCTGCCTGCTCTGAGCTGTTCTCATGTGCTTCTGAATCAACTGAACTTTTTCTACCATCTCTTCTACCAATTCTGGTCCCATCAGCTTCCTTTCACCCACTTCATTCCAAAATGTTGGAGTTCGACACCGCTTCCCATATAATGCCTAAAATGGTGCCATCTGTATACTGGAATGAAAACTGTTATTATATGAAAAATCAACCAAAGAAAGATGTTGGTCCCAACTTCCCTGATAATCCATAGAACAAGCTCGTAGCATATCCTCCAATGTCTGGATTGTTCGTTCTGACTGCCCATCTGATTGAGGATGAAAAGCTGTACTAAAATTTAATTCAGTACCCAACGACTTCTGAAGGCCTTTCCAAAATTTAAAAGTAATACTGGGATCACGATCAGATATAATGGAGAGAGGAAATCCATGTAACCTGAATATCTCTTTAAGATACAAACGGGAAAGTTGATCTAGGGAAAAAGTATCTCGTATAGAAAGGAAATTAGCAGATTTGGTCAAGCGATCAACAATAACCCAGATTGCATTATTACCTCGAGATGTCCTCGGTAATCCCACAACAAAGTCCATGGATATGTTTTCCCATTTCCACTCTGGCACTGGTAAAGGCTGAAGCATCCCTTTCGGTAACTGCTGCTCTGCTTTAACCTGTTGACATGTCAAACA
Organism: Viscum album; assembly: GCA_963277665.1. Classification (NCBI taxonomy): domain Eukaryota; kingdom Viridiplantae; phylum Streptophyta; class Magnoliopsida; order Santalales; family Viscaceae; genus Viscum; species Viscum album. The sequence goes on from OY728165.1 coordinate 1,833,163,927, forward strand.
CTTCACAGTAAAATCAGCAATGTCTCTTTTCATTCCATCCCACCAGTAATACTCCCGCAGACCTATGTACATCTTAGTAATGCCAGGATGAAAAAACATCTCATTCTTCAACTATGAATCACAAGGCACACATAACCTCTTCACAAACCTCAAAACACAAACACAAACTTATCCAAGAACTCATGGAAAATTTTATTCATAAGGTCCATGAATACAGAAGGTGCATTGGTTAACCCAAAAGGCATAACTACAAATTCATAATGGCCATATCTAGTACGGAACGCAGTCTTCGGAACGTCTTCTTCTTTTACTTTCAACTGATGGTACCCCGACCTCAAGTCAATCTTCGAAAAATACTGAGCTCCCTGGAGCTGATACCACTTCATTCGATGGCCCAACATCTGCTGAAGTTGTTGCAAAGGATTTCACCACCCCTTTATGCTTGTAGTCTGGCTGCATTCCCCCAGTTGAGTTCTTCGTTGGACACTCGTTTGCATAATGACCCATTTCATTACACTTAAAACATCTTACCATTGGCTTTTCATTTCCTTCTTGATCATCTTCCTTACAGTTACGAGCAATATGACCAGACTTACCACACCGAAAGCACTTACCAGACTTGGATAAACATTCTCCAGGATGCATTTTACCACACTTCTCACAGGATGGATATTTGGTTTTCTTACCTCCTTGCTTCTTTGATGAATTCTTCCCCTTTGCCTGCCAACTATACCTCTTATTCTGTTGTTTGTCATAGAACACCTGATCATCGGCAAACTCCATTTCCACCTTCTCATCACATTGAACAAGCTTTTCATAACTTTTAAATTCACGAGAAGCTAATGCCCTTCGATATTTTGGCTTTAATACTGAGTAAAAACGGTTTATTTTACTATCAAGATCTCGTATGAAGTTTGGAGCATACCTTGCCAATCGAGTGAACTTTTCTTCATAAGCAGCCAATGAATCATCCTCCTGCCTCAATTCTAGGAACTGTTTTTCCATCCTAAGACGAACCACCTTAGGAAAATATTTCTCAAGAAACATACCTTTGAATTCGTCCCAGTGAAGATCCCCAATCTCATCACTATCCCTTATATTTTTCACCATCGACCACCACTGATCAGCTTCACCTTCAAAACGGTAAACAGCAAGACTAACCTTTTGATGTTCTGAACACCCCATGACATCAAAAATCTTATCCAGTGCTTTAATCCACCCTTCAGCTTGCACAGGGTCAGATGATCCTCTGAATGATGGGGGATGTTGCCTCATGAAATGTTCCACCACTGACATGTTCCTCTGCGGTTGATCTGGCTAATCTCGTGCATGGATACCACCACCATTTATAGCCTGAGTCAACTGTTCCATCACTGCAACAAACTGTTCAGTTCCAATTCCGACCATCTCAGGTTGCTGATTTGGAAGGTTATCTTCCTCCTGATGTCGTCCCAACATAGCTTCTTTGTTTCCTCTATGGAAAACCATTCTGAACACAGAAATATCTTAGGCGAAGCAACATGGTAATCCGTAAATGCTATATCATTTCAATCATATTATAATTTAACACTTTTCTAACTCCTAAAGTTGTCTAAACCGTCCTTTGATACCTACTATAAGGCCCCAGCCTTAAACCTTACTTAATATTGAATTAAATGAATAATTCACATTGAGGATCTTTTCAGGTTTAGAGTTTTAGAGAATTAGAACATAACTATTACATCTTAAAAGATTACAAAGTAGACACTTCTACTAAGTCTCCATAAAAAAACTCTTAAAAAGAAAGATGTCTAGATTCCATGTTTTAGATAGCATGAAATTCCCTTGATCCCATCCTTGACCTTATTCCACTTTATGTCCTGTGAAAAACATTTCAAAAAAACTTGGGGTGAGCATAAAAAGCTCAGTAAGGGATACACAAAGAATAAAAACTGTTAGTTTTTCAAAATCAAGTAAACCATGTATACTCTATCAAAGTAATACCTTCACCTTCATGAAGTTGTAAAAAAACTCTTCACTGAATAAAGTATCATTACTTACCTTTTTGTAACCAAAGGATTACCATAAAATCCATAAAAAGAACACATAACATTTATAATGGTAACTTGGGACATAAACATACTTAAGTGGAATAACCATACGGTCGACTTCCACACATATCACTTAATGGAATAGCCATACGGCCAATTTCCATACATACTTAATGGAATAGCCATACGGCCGACTTCCATACCCAATGCATTGGAGGTTATAATGTAACCACCCATCCTGGTATTCACGGCACCACCCGTCATATGGTTTATAACGTAACCACCCGTTAAAATGTCCAAGTACCAATATAAAATCATAAAACATAAAACCAATATAAAGGAATGATAACATTTCCAAAATTCAATCACAATATATCATAAATATATTGACATAATAGAATCATTTATCAAAACCATTTTCAATACCAAAATACATAAAAGAGTATATGGTATTTATTTTATTTTAAAAACATTACGGCTTGTTGAGGAAGCCAAAGATCAAATAATACTCGCGGCGGCGGAAAAAGGTCGTTGTCACCGCGTACGTTAAAAAAACATTCCTTTTTTTCGTTTAGTAAAACGCTTCGTATAAAAATATTCCTTTTGTATAAAAGTAAAAGTCAAATGAGTTTATACACCGTATAAAAGAAAGTTGTGTATAAAACGAAATATGCCTCAATGAAAGGAGATTGAGACGAAGTCCCTTACCTTGGGTCCGACTTGACTCGATCATTCTTTAACGTGCTGAATAATAAACTTGAGTTAATTTATACTTGATTAAGAACCTTTTTAAAGTTCATTATTCTTTTTATATCACTTATTTCCATGTTATAAACATTATGTAACTATTTAAGTTAATAATGTTTGTTTTGTCAATATTTGGTTCTTAAGTCGAAAGTCGACTTCTTACAATTACATGTTGTTCATGTGGTCAAAAGTTCTTTATATCCAGAATGAAATTCCCAATTTGGATATAATATGTATCATATATATCCAGAATATACATGTATTTATAATATTACATAATCATTTAGAGGTAAGAAATGAAATGCACCGTTCATGGAGACGGTAAGTCGTACGTACGCATGAACGCTACTTTCATTTCTTTGTCATATTAGTGGAATTAAAACTAAATGAGAGGTATGTATATTTTAATTCCAGAATTATATTCATCATTTAGATATATCATTAATTATATATATACATTATATACATGTAATTTTAATAGTACATTACATTTGGGGATAAGAATTGAAATGCACCGTTCATGGAGACGGTAAGCTGTACGTACGCATGAACGCTACTTTCATTTATATCTCATACTTTAATGGAAAGAAACAATAATGATATAGAAGTATATTATAATTCCAGTATAACATCATATATAATAACTTTAAATCCATCCTTTACACGTCCCACATATGTCATTAACGAATCACATCACTTTTAGGGGGCGGTAGTCCGCACTTCCTTAAATGAAGATATCGTGTTCACCCATAATGGAAACCATAAAGGTATTCCAAAAATGAAAAATACAGAAGCTTAAAGAAAACATAAACATATTATATATCATATATAAAAATAGTGACATCATAATGGCCACCCTTGAAGGTGTTAAATGAGTATTGAACAATCATCGTTTCGGGAGGCAGAATTTCGCCATCCACGGAAACCGTATGTTCTTTAACCATTTGATGTAGTTGTGTGAGAGTGTAGATCAAATAAATATTATAACAAAATCCTAGTATATTGAAGATACTGGTGTTGTTACAAAAGAAGTAAATAAAAAGAGTTTAGAGGGTTGGAGAAGCAAAATAAAACAAATGAACAAGAGAGAATGAATTACCTTTAAAAGTGTAACTCCCTTTTGATTTGATCCTAAAGGCTTCCTTTGAAAGGATTCTGCCCAAAGGGAATCATCTAGGATGAGGAGAGGGAAGTGGAGAGAGTAAATGGGCAGGGGTTGGCCGAGCCAAAGGCCTGAGAAGTGTGTGAAATGAGGTAGAGGTGGGGCCTTTTATAAGAGGAGAGGAGGGGCACTTTTGGAAAGTAAAGAAATATTACTTTATTTGAAAATGTGTTTCGGTTTTAAAAGGTCCCACATTGATATAATTCGTGGATAAGGTGATAAGGGTTTGAAATCCACTCATCCAATTGGTTTTGGCCATGTGTAGGTTTTAGATTTTTCATTATCTTTCCATTTTATTTAAATCGTCAAATAATGATGTCATCGCTGCATCATTATTATGTCATATATAATTTAATTTATTTAATGTCTAAAAATTATAAAACAAATACTATGATGTAGTAAATCTTTTTAGATTTCCAATTACTATTTATAATCAAAATTGGGACTTGTATAACCCCACTCAAAAATTATTTTAGTAAAACAATTTATGTTAGTGTCATTTTCACTTTAACATTAAATAAAAATATATTAATGTCATTTTCCAACTAAATTGGCTCCATGGGGTCCCCAAGTTGGCCCATGGCTTTTCTTGGTTGGCCATGACTCACCCAATAGGTGTAGGACAAGTTTCATGGTGTTTTCACATTCTTATAATACCATTTTTACCTTAAACTACACTAATTACCTCTAATCGCGATTAAGAACTTAATAAGTTACTATTCACCAAAAAATTATTATAATCTCATTGAACCACATTTTACTTCTTAATGACAACCATGTATGTCAGATTTTTGAAATTAAAAACACAATGATGGAAAAATTTCATTTAAACGGAAAATCAGTCTTTATAAGTACCACTTAGTGGATTCACTATTCATCAAAAATTGAAGTTTTTCAGAAAATTACAAAAAATTCACCCTAAACTATATTTGATATTACGAATTCAAAAATAAAGTCCATTTTACAAAATTCAAAACATATAAGTCAAATTAATTAATTTAATAATTAATTCCCGCTGTCAGAGAAAATAGCGTGTTTTTATGAAACAATAAGTATCAAAAGATTGACACTAGTTTAAGTCCGATTTCAAAGTGAAATTAATTCCAACGACCACTATTGGATTTAATGGTAAAAATATTTTCTAATTTTACTTTAAAACCAAATAAAAATATAATATAATCATATAAATAAATTAGATTAAAAAGAGGTTTTGAATTAAGACACAACATTTTAGACTATTCATAAAAAAAATGAACTTTATCAGAAAGGTACCAAAAATTTACACAAAGTAAAATTTGATGTCCCGATTCTTAATAAGAGTTTTATTTGGTCCAAAATAAAGTATAAGAGTGATCAAAACTATATTTAATGACGGTTCACCATTAAAAGGTGATAAGTGAACCTTTAGTGAAAATTAGAGTATATATGCCCTAAAATTGAACTCTTTCGTATTTTAAGCCTTTATCTTTTATTGGGTAAATGTATAAACATTTAAAAACATATATAATCATATTTTAGTTATTTCTATCCATTCCCTCCAGTACAACGGCTACTTGTTAACTAACATTTAAAATAATATTATTTTATTACTAGTGTGCTACGTAAGTTTCAAAGAAACTCATCGTTGCGTATCGGGTACGCTATCGAACATAGCAACCCCTTTAAAATAAAATTAATATTTAATTCGTAAATATTAATAAATATGAAAATTCTTTATTCTTTATTTACCTGGGATGTTACATCCTTCCCCCCTTTTGGGAATTGCGTCCTCGCAATTTTATTCACTTATCAAAATAAGTGGGGGTATTTATCCCTCATAGCATTTTCAGATTCCCACGTTGCCTCTTCAATCACATGGTTTTTCCACAAAACCTTTACCTGATGAATCACCTTATTCCGTAACACTTGCTCCCTGTAGTCAAGAATCTGGACCGGTTGTTCCTTATAAGATATGTTCTCTTCCAGCTAAACTACCTCTGGACTCAAAACATGAGATGGATCTGGCATATACTTTCTCAACATCGAAACGTGAAAAACATTGTGTACCTGAGATAAACTCGGAGGTAAAGCCACCCGGTATGCAACTGATCCAACTTTCTCCAGAATTTCATATGGTCCAATAAACATTGGACTCAGCTTTCCTTTCTTACCAAATCTCATCACACTTTTCCAAGGAGAAACCTTGAGAAAAAACATGATCACCTACCTCGAAAGATAGATCCTTCCTCCGGTTATCCGCATAACTCTTCTGCCTGCTCTGAGCTGTTCTCATGTGCTTCTGAATCAACTGAACTTTTTTTACCATCTCTTCTACCAATTCTGGTCCCATCAGCTTCCTTTCACCCACTTCATTCCAAAATGCTGGAGTTCGACACCGCTTCCCATATAATGCCTAAAATGGTGCCATCTGTATACTGGAATGAAAACTGTTATTATATGAAAAATCAACCAAAGAAAGATGTTGGTCCCAACTTCCCTGATAATCCATAGAAGAAGCTCATAGTATATCCTCCAATGGCTGGATTGTTCGTTCTGACTTCCCATCTGATTGAGGATGAAAAGCTGTACTAAAATTTAATTCAGTACCCAACGACTTCTGAAGGCCTTTCCAAAATTTAAAAGTAATCCTGGGATCACGATCAGATATAATGGAGAGAGGAACTCCATGTAACCTAAATATCTCTTTAATATACAAACGGGAAGGTTGATCTAGGGAAAAAGTATCTCGTATAGCAAGGAAATGAGCAGATTTGGTCAAGCGATCAACAATAACCCAGATTGCATTATTACCTCGAGATGTCCTCGGTAATCCCAAAACAAAGTCCATGGATATGTTTTCCCATTTCCACTCTGGCCCTGGTAAAGGCTGAAGCATACCTTTCGGTAACTGCTGCTCTGCTTTAACCTGTTGACATGTCAAACACTTCACAGTAAAATCAGCAATGTATCTTTTCATTCCATCCCACCAGTAATACTCCCGCAGGCCTCTGTACATCTTAGTACTGCCAGGATGAAAAAACATCGCATTCTTCAACTGTGAATCACAAGGCACACATAACCTCTTCACAAACCTCAAAACACAAACACAAACTTATCCAAGAACCCATGGAAAATTTTATTCATAAGGTCCATGAATACAGCAGGTGCATTGGTTAACCCAAAAGGCATAACTACAAATTCATAATGGCCATATCTAGTACGGAACGCAGTCTTCGGAACGTCTGCTTCTTTTACTTTCAACTGATGGTACCCCGACCTCAAGTCAATCTTCGAAAAATACTGAGCTCCTTGGAGCTGATACCACTTCATTCGATGGCCCAACATCTTCTAAAGTTGTTGCAAAGGATTTCACCACCCCTTTATGCTTGTAGTCTGGCTGCATTCCCCCAGTTGAGTTCTTCGTTGGACACTCGTTTGCATAATGACCCATTTCATTACACTTAAAACATCTTACCATTGGCTTTTCATTTCCTTCTTGATCATCTACCTTACAATTACAAGCAATATGACCAGACTTACCACACCGAAAGCACTTACCAGACTTGGATAAACATTCTCCAGGATGCATTTTACCACACTTCTCACAGGATGGATATTTGGTTTTCTTACCTCCTTGCTTCTTTGATGAATTCTTCCCCTTTGCCTGCCAACTAGACCTCTTCTTCTGTTGTTTGTCATAGAACACTTGATCATCGGCAAACTCCATTTCCACCTTCTCAGCACATTGAACAAGCTTTTCATAACTTTTAAATTCACGAGAAGCTAATTCCTTTCGATATTTTGGCTTTAATCCTGAGTAAAAATGGTTTATTTTACTATCAAGATCTCGTATGAAGTTTGGAGCATACCTTGCCAATCGAGTGAACTTTTCTTCATAAGCAGCCACTGAATCATCCTCCTGCCTCAATTCTAGGAACTGTTTTTCCAACCTAAGACGAACCACCTTAGGAAAATATTTCTCAAGAAACATACCTTTGAATTCGTCCCAGTGAAGATCATCAATCTCATCACTATCCCTTATATTTTTCACCATCGACCACCACTGATCAGCTTCACCTTCAAAACGGTAAACAGCAAGACTAACCTTTTGATGTTCTGAACACCCCATGACATCAAAATCTTCTCCAGTGCTTTAATCCACCCTTCAGCTTGCACAGGGTCAGATGATCCTATGAATGATGGGGGATGTTGCCTCATGAAATGTTCCACCACTGACATGTTCCTCTGCGGTTGATCTGGCTGATCTCGTGCATGGATACCACCACCATTTATAGCCTGAGTCAACTGTGTCATCACTGCAACAAACTGTTCAGTTCCAATTCCGACCATCTCAGGTTGCTGATTTGGAAGGTTATCTTCCTCCTTATGTCGTCCCAACATAGCTTCTTTGTTTCCTCTATGGAAAACCATTCTGAACACAGAAATATCTTAGGCGAAGCAACATGGTAATCCGTAAATGCTATATCATTTCAATCATATTATAATTTAACACTTTTCTAACTCCTAAAGTTGTCTAAACCGTCCTTTGATACCAACTATAAGGCCCCAGCCTTAAACCTTACTTAATATTGAATTAAATGAATAATTCACATTGAGGATCTTTTCAGGTTTAGAGTTTTAGAGAATTAGAACATAACTATTACATCTTAAAAGATTACCAAGTAGACACTTCTACTAAGTCTCCATAAAAAAACTCTTAAAAAGAAAGATGTCTAGATTCCATGTTTTAGATAGCCTGAAATTTCCTTGATCCCATCCTTGACCTTATTCCACTTTAAGTCCTGTGAAAAACATTTCAAAAAAACTTGGGGTGAGCATAAAAAGCTCAGTAAGGGATACACAAAGAATAAAAACTGTTAGTTTTTCAAAATCAAGTAAACCATGTATACTCTATCAAAGTAATACCTTCACCTTCATGAAGTTGTAAAAAAACTCTTCACTGAATAAAGTATCATTACTTACCTTTTTGTAACCAAAGGATTACCATAAAATCCATAAAAAGAACACATAACATTTATAATGGTAACTTGGGACATAAACATACTTAAGTGGAATAACCATACGGTCGACTTCCACACATATCACTTAATGGAATAGCCATACGGCCAATTTCCATACATACTTAATGGAATAGCCATACGGCCGTCTTCCATACCCAATGCATTGGAGGTTATAACGTAACCACCCGTCCTGGTATTCACGGCACCACCCGTCATATGGTTTATAACGTAACCACCCGTTAAAATGTCCAAGTACCAATATAAAATCATAAAACATAAAACCAATATAAAGGAATGATAACATTTCCACAATTCAATCACAATATATCATAAATATATTGACATAATAGAATCATTTATCAAAACCATTTTCAATACCAAAATACATAAAAGAGTATATGGTATTTATTTTATTTTAAAAACATTACGGCTTTTTGAGGAAGCCAAAGATCAAATAATACTCGCGGCGGCGGAAAAAGGTCGTTGTCACCGCGTACGTTAAAAAAAACATTCCTTTTTGTCGTTTAGTAAAACGCTTCGTAGAAAAAGATTCCTTTTGTATAAAAGTAAAAGTCAAAGGATTTTATACACCGTATAAAAGAAAGTTGTGTATAAAACGAAATATGCCTCAATGAAAGGAGATTGAGACGAAGTCCCTTACCTTGGGTCCGACTTGACTCGATCGTTCTTTAACGTCCTGAATAATAAACTTGAGTTAATTTATACTTGATTAAGAACCTTTTTAAAGTTCATTATTCTTTTTATATCACTTATTTCCATGTTATAAACATTATGTAACCATTTAAGTTAATAATGTTTGTTTTTTCAATATTTGGTTCTTAAGTCGAAAGTCGACTTCTTACAATTACATGTTGTTCAGGTGGTCAAAAGTTCTTTATATCCAGAATGAAATTCGTGATTTGGATATAATATGTATCATATATATCCATCATATACATGTATTTATAATATTACATAATCATTTAGAGGTAAGAAATGAAATGCACCGTTCATGGAGACGGTAAGCCGTACGTACGCATGAACGCTACTTTCATTTCTTTGTCATATTAGTGGAATTAAAACTAAATGAGAGGTATGTATATTTTAATTCCAGAATTATATTCATCATTTAGATATATCATTAAGTATATATATACATTATATACATGTAATTTTAATAGTACATTACATTTGGGGATAAGAAATGAAATGCACCGTTCATGGAGACGGTAAGCCGTACGTACGCATTAACGCTACTTTCATTTCTATCTCATACTTTAATGGAAAGAAACAATAATGATATAGAGTTATATTATAATTCCAGTATAACATCATATATAATAACTTTAAATCCATCCTTTACACGTCCCACATATGGCATTAACGAATCACATCACTTTTAGGGGGCGGTAGTCCGCACTTCCTTAAATGAAGATATCGTGTTTACCCATAATGGAAACCATAAAGGTATTCCAAAAATGAAAAATACAGAAGATTAAAGAAAACATAAACATATTATATATCATATATAAAAATAGTGACATCATAATGGCCACCCTTGAAGGTGTTAAATGAGTATTGAACAATCATCGTTTCGGGAGGTAGAATTTCACCATCCACGGAAACCGTATGTTCTTTAACCATTTGATGTAGTTGTGTGAGAGTGTAGCTCAAATAAATATTATAACAAAATCCTAGTATATTGAAGATACTGGTGTTGTTACAAAAGAAGTAAATAAAAAGAGTTTAGAGGGTTGGAGAAGCAAAATAAAACAAATGAACAAGAGAGAATGAATTACCTTTAAAAGTATAACTCCCTTTTGATTTGAGCCTAAAGGCTTCCTTTGAAAGGATTATGCCCAAAGGGAATCCTCTAGGATGAGGAGAGGGAAGTGGAGAGAGTAAATGGGCAGGGGTTGGCCGAGCCAAAGGCTTGAGAAGTGTGTGAAATGAGGTAAAGGTGGGGACCTTTTATAAGAGGAGAGGAGGGGAACTTTTGGAAAGTAAAGAAATATTACTTTATTTGAAAATGTGTTTCGGTTTTAAAAGGTCCCACATTGATATAATTCGTGGATAAGGTGATAAGGGTTCGAAATACACTCATCCAATTGGTTTTGGCCATGTGTAGGTTTTATATTTTTCATTATCTTTCCATTTTATTTAAATCGTCAAATAATGATGTCATCGCTGCATAATTATTATGTCATATATAATTTAATTTATTTAATGTTTAAAAATTATAAAAAAATACTATGATGTAGTAAATCTTTTTAGCTTTCCAATTACTATTTATAATCAAAATTTGGACTTGTTTAACCCCACTCAAAAATTATTTTAGTAAAACAATTTATGTTAGTGTCATTTTCACTTTAACATTAAATAAAAATATATTAATGTAATTTTCCAACTAAATTGGCTCCATGGGGTCCCCAAGTTGGACCATGGCTTGTCTTGGTTGGCCATGACTCACCCAATAGGTTTAGGACAAGTGTCATGGTGTTTTCAAATTCTTATAATACCATTTTTACCTTAAACTACACTAATTACCTCTAATCGCGATTAAGAACTTAATAAGTTACTATTCACCAAAAAATTATTATAATCTCATTGAACCACATTTTACTTCTTAATGACAACCATGTATGTCGGATTTTTGAAATTAAAATCACAATGATGGAAAAATTTCATTTAAACGGAAAATCAGTCTTTATAAGTACCACTTAGTGGTTTCACTATTCATCAAAAATTGAAGTTTTTCAGAAAATTACAAAAAATTCACCCTAAACTATATTTGATATTACGAATTCAAAAATGAAGTCCATTTTACCAAATTCAAAACATATAAGTCAAATTAATTAATTTAATAATTAATTCCCTTCTGTCAGAGCAAATAGCGTGTTTTTATGAAACAATAAGTATCAAAAGATTGACACTAGTTTAAGTCCGATTTCAAAGTGAAATTAATTCCAACGACCACTATTGGATTTAATGGTAAAAATATTTTCTAATTTAACTTTAAAACCAAATAAAAAGATAATCTAATCATATAAATAAATTAGATTAAAAAGAGGTTTTGAATTAAGACACAACATTTTACACTATTTATAAAAAAATGAACTTTATCAGAAAGGTACCAAAAATTTACACAAAGTAAAATTTGATGTCCCGATTCTTAATAAGAGTTTTATTTGGTCCAAAATAAAGTATAAGACTGATCAAAACTATATTTAATGACGGTTCACCATTAAAAGGTGATAAGTGAACCTTTAGTGAAAATTAGAGTATATATGCCCTAAAATTGAACTCTTTCCGTATTTTAAGCCTTTATATTTTATTGGGTAAATGTATAAACATTTAAAAACATATATAATAATATTTTAGTTATTTCTATCCATTCCGGCCAGTACAACGGCTACTTGTTAACTAACATTTAAAATAATATTATTTTATTACTAGTGTGCTACGTAAGTTTCAAAGAAACTCATCGTTGCGTATCGGGTACGCTATCGAACATAGCAACCCCTTTAAAATAAAATTAATATTTAATTCTTAAATATTAATAAATATGAAAATTCTTTATTCTTTATTTACCTGGGATGTTACATCCTTCCCCGCTTTTGGGAATTGCGTCCTCGCAATTTTATTCACTTATCAAAATAAGTGGGGGTATTTATCCCTCATAGCATTTTCAGATTCCCACGTTGCCTCTTCAATCACATGGTTTTTCCACAAAACCTTTACCTGATGAATCACCTTATTCCGTAACACTTGCTCCCTGTAGTCAAGAATCTGGACCGGTTGTTCCTCATAAGATAGGTTCTCTTCCAGCTAAACTACCTCTGGACTCAAAACATGAGATGGATCTGACATATACTTTCTCAACATCGAAACGTGAAAAACATTGTGTATCTGAGATAAACTCGGAGGTAAAGCCACCCGGTATGCAACTAATCCAACTTTCTCCAGAATTTCATATGGTCCAATAAACCTTGGACTCAGCTTTCCTTTCTTACCAAATCTCATCGCACTTTTCCAAGGAGAAACCTTGAGAAAAAACATGATCACCTACCTCGAAAGATAGATCCTTCCTCCGGTTATCCGCATAACTCTTCTGCCTGCTCTGAGCTGTTCTCATGTGCTTCTGAATCAACTGAACTTTTTCTACCATATCTTCTACCAATTCTGGTCCCATCACCTTCCTTTCACCCACTTCATTCCAAAATGCTGGAGTTCGACACCGCTTCCCATATAATGCCTAAAATGGTGCCATCTGTATACTGGAATGAAAACTATTATTATATGAAAAATCAACCAAAGAAAGATGTTGGTCCCAACTTCCCTGATAATCTATAGAACAAGCTCGTAGCATATCCTCCAATGTCTGGATTGTTCGTTCTGACTGCCCATCTGATTGAGGATGAAAATCTGTACTAAAATTTAATTCGGTACCCAATGACTTCTGAAGGCCTTTCCAAAATTTAAAAGTAATCCTGGGATCACGATCAGATATAATGGAGAGAGGAACTCCATGTAACCTGAATATCTCTTTAAGATACAAACGGGAAAGTTGATCTAGGGAAAAAGTATCTCGTATAGCAAGGAAATGAGCATATTTGGTCAAGCGATCAACAATAACCCAGATTGAATTATTACCTTGAGATGTCCTTGGTAATCCCACAACAAAGTCCATGGATATGTTTTCCCATTTCCACTCTGGCACTGGTAAAGGCTGAAGCATCCCTTTCGGTAACTGCTGCTCTGCTTTAACCTGTTGACATGTCAAACACTTCACAGTAAAATCAGCAATGTCTCTTTTCATTCCATCCCACCAGTAATACTCCCGCAGACCTCTGTACATCTTAGTACTACCAGGATGAAAAAACATCTCATTCTTCAACTGTGAATCACAAGGCACACATAACCTCTTCACAAACCTCAAAACACAAACACAAACTTATCCAAGAACTCATGGAAAATTTTATTCATAAGGTCCATGAATATAGCAGGTGCATTGGTTAACCCAAAAGGCATAACTACAAATTCATAATGGCCATATCTAGTACAGAACGCAGTCTTCGAAACGTCTGCTTCTTTTACTTTAAACTGATGGTACCCCGACCTCAAGTCAATCTTCGAAAAATACTGAGCTCCCTGGAGCTGATACCACTTCATTCGATGGCCCAACATCTGCTGAAGTTGTTGCAAAGGATTTCACCACCCCTTTATGCTTGTAGTCTGGCTGCATTCCCCCAGTTGAGTTCTTCGTTGGACACTCGTTTGCATAATGACCCATTTCATTACACTTAAAACATCTTACCATTGGCTTTTCATTTCCTTCTTGATCATCTTCCTTACAGTTACGAGCAATATGACCAGACTTACCACACCGAAAGCACTTACCAGACTTGGATAAACATTCTCCAGGATGCATTTTACCACACTTCTCACAGGATGGATATTTGGTTTTCTTACCTCCTTGCTTCTTTGATGAATTCTTCCCCTTTGCCTGCCAACTAGACCTCTTATTCTGTTGTTTGTCATAGAACACCTGATCATCGGCAAACTCCATTTCCACCTTCTCAGCACATTGAACAAGCTTTTCATAACTTTTAAATTCACGAGAAGCTAATGCCCTTCGATATTTTGGCTTTAATTCTGAGTAAAAACGGTTTATTTTACTATCAAGATCTCGTATGAAGTTTGGAGCATACCTTGCCAATCGAGTGAACTTTTCTTCATAAGCAGCCACTGAATCATCCTCCTGCCTCAATTCTAGGAACTGTTTTTCCATCCTAAGACGAACCACCTTAGGAAAATATTTCTCAAGAAACATACCTTTGAATTCGTCCCAGTGAAGATCCTCAATCTCATCACTATCCCTTATATTTTTCACCATCGACCACCACTGATCAGCTTCACCTTCAAAACGGTAAACAGCAAGACTAACCTTTTGATGTTCTGAACACCCCATGACATCAAAAATCATCTCCAGTGCTTTAATCCACCCTTCAGCTTGCATAGGGTCAGATGATCCTCTGAATGATGGGGGATGTTGCCTCATGAAATGTTCCACCACTGACATGTTCCTCTGCGGTTTATCTGGATGATCTCGTGCATGGATACCACCACCATTTATATCCTGAGTCAACTGTTCCATCACTGCAACAAACTGTTCAGTTCCAATTCCGACCATCTCAGGTTGCTGATTTGGAAGGTTATCTTCCTCCTGATGTCGTCCCAATATATCTTCTTTGTTTCCTCTACGGAAAACCATTCTGAACACAGAAATATCTTAGGCGAAGAAACATGGTAATCCGTAAATGCTATATCATTTCAATCATATTATAATTTAACACTTTTCTAACTCCTAAAGTTGTCTAAACCGTCCTTTGATACCAACTATAAGGCCCCAACCTTAAACATTACTTAATATTGAATTAAATGAATAATTCACATTGAGGATCTTTTCAGGTTTAGATTTTTAGAGAATTAGAACATAACTATTACATCTTAAAAGATTACAAAGTAGACACTTCTACTAAGTCTCCATAAAAAAACTCTTAAAAAGAAAGATGTCTAGATTCCATGTTTTAGATAGCATGAAATTCCCTTGATCCCATCCTTGACCTTATTCCACTTTAAGTCCTGTGAAAAACATTTCAAAAAAACTTGGGGTGAGCATAAAAAGCTCAGTAAGGGATACACAAAGAATAAAAACTGTTAGTTTTTCAAAATCAAGTAAACCATGTATACTCTATCAAAGTAATACCTTCACCTTCATGAAGTTGTAAAAAAACTCTTCACTGAATAAAGTATCATTACTTACCTTTTTGTAACCAAAGGATTACCATAAAATCCATAAAAAGAACACATAACATTTATAATGGTAACTTGGGACATAAACATACTTAAGTGGAATAACCATATGGTCGACTTCCACACATATCACTTAATGGAATAGCCATGCGGCCAATTTCCATACATACTTAATGGAATAGCCATACGGCCGACTTCCATACCCAATGCATTGGAGGTTATAACGTAACCAACCGTCCTGGTATTCACGGCACCACCCGTCATATGGTTTATAACGTAACCACCTGTTAAAATGTCCAAGTACCAATATAAAATCATAAAACATAAAACCAATACAAAGGAATGATAAAATTTCCACAATTCAATCACAAAATATCATAAATATATTGACATAATAGAATCATTTATCAAAACCATTTTCAATACCAAAATACATAAAAGAGTATATGGTATTTATTTTATTTTAAAAACATTACGGCTTGTTGAGGAAGCCAAAGATCAAATAATACTCGCGGCGGCGGAAAAAGGTCGTTGTCACCGCGTACGTTAAAAAAACATTCCTTTTTGTCGTTTAGTAAAACGCTTCGTAGAAAAAGATTCCTTTTGTATAAAAGTAAAAGTCAAAGGAGTTTATACACCGTATAAAAGAAAGTTGTGTATAAAACGAAATATGCCTCAATGAAAGGAGATTGAGACGACGTCCCTTACCTTGGGTCCGACTTGACTCGATCGTTCTTTAACGTCCTGAATAATAAACTTGAGTTAATTTATACTTGATTAAGAACCTTTTTAAAGTTCATTATTCTTTTTATATCACTTATTGCCATGTTATAAACATTATGTAACCATTTAAGTTAATAATGTTTGTTTTGTCAATATTTGGTTCTTAAGTCGAAAGTCGACTTCTTACAATTACATGTTGTTCATGTGGTCAAAATTTCTTTATATCCATAATGAAATTACCGATTTGGATATAATATGTATCATATATATCCATCATATACATGTATTTATAATATTACATAATCATTTAGAGGTAAGAAATGAAATGCACCGTTCATGGAGACGGTAAGCCGTACGTACGCATGAACGCTACTTTCATTTCTTTGTCATATTAGTGGAATTAAAACTAAATGAGAGGTATGTATATTTTAATTCCAGAATTATATTCATCATTTAGATATATCATTAATTATATATATACATTATATACATGTAATTTTAATAGTACATTACATTTGGGGATAAGAAATGAAATGCACCGTTCATGGAGACGGTAAGTCGTACGTACGCATGAACGCTACTTTCATTTCTATCTCATACTTTAATGGAAAGAAACAATAATGATATAGAGGTATATTATAATTCCAGTATAACATCATATATAATAACTTTAAATCCATCCTTTACACGTCCCACATATGGCATTAACGAATCACATCACTTTTAGGGGGCGGTAGTCCGCACTTCCTTAAATGAAGATATCGTGTTTACCCATAATGGAAACCATAAAGGTATTCCAAAAATGAAAAATACAGAAGCTTAAAGAAAACATAAACATATTATATATCATATATAAAAATAGTGACATCATAATGTCCACCCTTGAAGGTGTTAAATGAGTATTGAACAATCATCATTTCGGGAGGCAGAATTTCGCCATCCACGGAAACCGTATGTTCTTTAACCATTTGACGTAGTTGTGTAAGAGTGTAGCTCAAATAAATATTATAACAACATCCTAGTATATTTAAGATACTGGTTTTGTTACAAAATAAGTAAATGAAAAGAGTTTAGAGGGTTGGAGAAGCAAAATAAAACAAATGAACAAGAGAGAATGAATTACCTTTAAAAGTGTAACTCCCTTTTGATTTGAACCTAAAGGCTTCCATTGAAAGGATTATGCCCAAAGGGAATCCTCTAGGATGAGGAGAGGGATGTGGAGAGAGTAAATGGGAAGGGGTTGGCCGAGCCAAAGGCTTGAGAAGTGTGTGAAATGAGGTAGAGGTGGGGGCCTTTTATAAGAGGAGAGGAGGGGAACTTTTGGAAAGTAAAGAAATATTACTTTATTTGAAAATGTGTTTCGGTTTTAAAAGGTCCAACATTGATATAATTCGTGGATAAGGTGATAAGGGTTCGAAATATACTCATCCAATTGGTTTTGTCCATGTGTAGGTTTTATATTTTTCATTATCTTTCCATTTTATTTAAATCGTCAAATAATGATGTCATCGATGCATCATTATTATGTCATATATAATTTAATTTATTTAATGTCTAAAAATTATAAAAAAAATACTATGATATAGGAAATTTTTTTAGATTTCCAATTACTATTTATAATCAAAATTTGGACTTGTATAACCCCACTCAAAAATTATTTTAGTAAAAAAATTTATGTTAGTGTCATTTTCACTTTAACATTAAATAAAAATATATTAATGTCGTTTTCCAACTAAATTGGCTCCATGGGGTCCCCAAGTTGGCCCATGGCTTGTCTTGGTCGGCCATGACTCACCCAATAGGTTTAGGAAAAGTTTCATGGTGTTTTCGCATTCTTATAATACCATTTTTACCTTAAACTACACTAATTACCTCTAATCGCGATTAAGAACTTAATAAGTTACTATTCACCAAAAAATTATTATAATCTCATTGAACCACATTTTACTTCTTAATGAAAACCATGTATGTCATATTTTTGAAATTCAAAACACAATGATGGAAAAATTTCATTTAAACGGAAAATCAGTCTTTATAAGTACCACTTAGTGGTTTCACTATTCATCAAAAATTGAAGTTTTTCAGAAAATTACAAAAAATTCACCCTAAACTATATTTGATATTACGAATTCAAAAATGAAGTCCATTTTACAAAATTCAAAACATATAAGTCAAATTAATTAATTTAATAATTAATTCCCACTGTCAGAGCAAATAGCGTGTTTTTATGAAACAATAAGTATCAAAAGATTGACACTTGTTTAAGTCCGATTTCAAAGTGAAATTAATTCCAACGACCACAATTGGATTTAATGGTAAAAATATTTTCTAATTTCACTTTAAAACCAAATAAAAAGATAATCTAATCATATAAATAAATTAGATTAAAAAGAGGTTTTGAATTAAGACACAACATTTTACACTATTCATAAAAAAAATGAACTTTATGAGAAAGGTACCAAAAATTTACACAAAGTAAAATTTGATGTCCCGATTCTTAATAAGAGTTTTATTTGGTCCAAAATAAATTATAAGAGTGATCAAAACTATATTTAATGACGGTTCACCATTAAAAGGTGATAAGTGAACCTTTAGTGAAAATTAGAGTATATATGCCCTAAAATTGAACTCTTTCCGTATTTTAAGCCTTTATCTTTTATTGGGTAAATGTATAAACATTTAAAAACATATATAATCATATTTTAGTTATTTCTATCCATTCCCTCCAGTACAACGGCTACTTGTTAACTAACATTTAAAATAATATTATTTTATTACTAGTGTGCTACGTAAGTTTCAAAGAAACTCATCGTTGCGTATCGGGTACGCTATCGAACATAGAAACCCCTTTAAAATAAAATTAATATTTAATTCGTAAATATTAATAAATATGAAAATTATTTATTCTTTATTTACCTGGGATGTTACACTGGAGATACTATAACATTAATCATAAACATATGTCATATGGTCTAGATACATCATATAGACTAAACATAGTAAATGTTTGACTATAAGGTGATGGGGGCTCATAAGCATCGATACTTATTCTCATGAAGTTCACAATTGGTGATATCTAGTAATTGAGATCATGAGGATAGACCCAAAAATAGGAACACCACATGTTTCAGGTTTTATTGGATGTTCCTATCTACAGACATGTGCATCGGCCTCCTAACATGAGATCATTATCAGAGTGTATAATTTGCTCACATACTTTGATGCATGGAAAAAAATCATGATAATGAAATTATGGTGAGGTAGCTTATGTTGGATTCATCATTGGTGGAATGTAATTGGTTGAATGATCAAGATAAATTTTTTCTCTCCTGGGTTTAGAAAGTAATATATCTTGGTCTAGTTAGATCATGGTGGTAATATCTTTGTAAATTCATAATCATGGTAATATAAGGTAAATATGTCAGTTGGATCAACAAAAAATAAATAAATAAAGGATGATAACATGGTTGTGCATCATGGTTTATAATATATCTAAATACAAATATATTATATTACACATTTCATGTTCTTAGGTTGGTTTTCATTGCTATGTGTACTCCTTATCTCTTTAAGGGCCATGATGGGTTACTAGATTTCACTCTTGGTTTGTGAATTGTATTCACTGATATTGAGATTAGGGCCTAGAGGTTCACACAAAATTTCATATCAAATAATCTACCCTATTCTAGTGAATAGGTATATAAGACATAGTGGGACCCACCACTATGGTCTGAGATTTTCCCAAGGTTGTACGGTCACTAAAGGAATAAATAAATTCATATTATTTAAGTTAAGAATAATTGGAATTGAATTTATTTATTTATTTTTTTTAAAGTTTTAAAATAAATACAAGGATAATATTATATAAATTAATTTTAGTTTAAAATATTGAAGGTTTATTTAATATTTGTGGGAAAAAAGTAAAATTAGTGGCTCTAGTTTTATCACGTAATATATTTTTTATATTATAAGAATGTGATAAAAATATAAATGATATTTATGACTCATCACAGTAGTCATAATATCTTGTTTGTGTAGTTTTTAAAAAATTTGGGGTTTGGGGAGCCTATTTTTTGTAGTCTCATAACACGCTATAAATATGAGGAGAATGGTTCGCACCTGTGACTATTCACAATAAGGTCTTAAGAGATTCTCTCTCCACTCTCTCTTTATAGAGAAAGAAGCTCTTGATTCAAGTGATTGGATCAAGATCTCTCTCGTGCATTGAAGGTACATCGGTGTGGTGATCATTGGAACGTCAAAGGCATCATCAGATCTCCATGCTAGCACCCGAAATTTGAAGATCGTTACTCCCATAGTTTTTGAATCATGTTTGGATGATCTAGAGTGATTCTGATTTGGATCCTTCAATCAAATATCACTGGTGACAAATAGATGACAAGCGTGTCTTCAGATTCAATCAGGTATTTGTGGTTTATTTTTGTACTTAAATTTAGTCATTCATGTCCTTAGGATTATACCAGGGTTGTGTATTTCCAGTGATGACGTTGTTACATCGATCGCTGGTGGAAAATTTTAAATACCCAACTCACCAGCTTCCATTTTACACTATGGTAACTTCAATTGGTATCAAAGGGGCATGTAAATATTTTAATCCAATGGAAAAATGAAATTTTTGTTAAATTTAATAGAGGGATTCATTCAAGTCCCAACCCCGTAGATAGCAGTTCAATCCAATATCAGATGGCCAAGTTACGGTCATCTGAAGTTTTAAATACGAAATGAAATAAGAAAATTTGGGTTTTAAATTGAAGAATATATATATATATATATATATATATATATATTAATATACCCTAATAAGTTGGCTCAGAAGATTTTTGGAAAACCCGAACACCAACCAAACTACCGGTGGCCGGAATAAAATTTTCCGGTGGGGTAGTTTTTTTACTTGTGAGGTTTTAATTTATTATAATTTTTGTTTTTATTATAGCCTAAGTTGTACACTATGTATTTTAAAAAACATACTAAATTAAAAGTTTTAAAAAATTTGGAGGCAGATGGTTTTTTCAACTAGGTCATAGAGGTCATCAAATGGCCAAAACATGGTGCTACCGAACTGGCTGACGGTTGCCCTCAAACCACCGATGCCGCCTCTGGCTCGCACTGCCCCATGGTTGCCACTATAGAAAGGTCCCAAATGACCTCCCTGTATTACTATCGTGAACCCACAAGTGTCGTCACTACCATGTGGGTCTTCCCTGGTTGTGTCCTAATTGATGTTGTGTCGCTTCTAGCCACCATCCGGCTGAGGTAACCCCTACCAAATCTCTATATAGACCCAATTTTCCTCAAAACAGGCCGAGGTGGGTCAGCTTGACCCAGAACGGGATTGGGCAAGCCTTCCTGGCACAAAAAAACCCTTCACGAGGTCTGTACGGCTCAGTATGAGCTTGTGCGGGGTCAACCCGACCCATAGTGACCCTGTGCGGGGTTTCGAGTTCCGAGTATATTTTATATAATCAAAAACTAATTAATTTAATTAATTTAATTTATGTTTTGAATTTTATTAATTAAATATGATTTTTTTAGTTTTCAAACTTAATTTTAATATATCGGGATAAATTAATTTAATTTAGGTGTTAAATTAAATTGATTAATTCGTTATTTTTTAAAATTAAAATTAAACTAAAATTGGGATCGGATAATGGATATTTTTAATTAAAAAATAAGAGTGAATTTTTAATTCAATTAAATTTCCTTAAAAATAATTTATTGCAAGTTTAATTTTATTTAGGAATTCAATTCAAATAAGCGAGTTTAATGTGTATTGACTGATCATAATTCATAGACCAACCAATACATATCTAGTGTAAGTTTATTTATTTATTTAAATTATTTCAATTCTTGTTTGTAATAATTAGTTTAATAAATGAAGATTTTTATGTCATTTATGCGTCATTATACGTATAGGGGCCTGTGTTTCCAATTTATCTGTTGTATTTTGTACTCCTGATACCCCCTCACTTGCGTGCGAGTATTGTTGTATAAAAACAAAGATGAGTAGTTACGTACTTCTCAACGAGTTATGGAAATTCACTATCTAGGAGTTTGAATCGGTGGATGGGTTAGAGTTTCAAATCAAGTCACAAGCGATGTAACTCAAGGAGTTACCCAAGGTTTTAGGTTGATCCATTATTCACTCAATGGGTCAACCATTAGTATCAGCTCATGATCACATCGTCATATTTTATTTATACATGGTTTATTATTTTTTGTATGTGTATTTTACGTACGATCTCATAAAATTATAAACAAGCATTCATAGATAAAATGAACATGTGACATGATGAATATTTTCTATTTATTTCATGGTCAGCTGTGAGTGCGATCAGATAGTATGTGCTTATGAGATAGAAAATTATTTCATTTCATCATGTAATAATAATAAAACCCTCAAATAGATATTATGTTGTAAATTCTATCCATCTTTTAAATTTGAACAAAACCAGGTATTCGGGGTGCTCTGTCAGCCATAGTTGAGGGAGCCTCCAACTATTGGGGAGTTCTTATGAGAATAATGGGTTGAATTAACTGAAATTGGTAGTTAAGGATTATCCATATCTAAATTGATATCACATTAGGGGTAAATTTTTTATGGAACCAAGTTTAAAATTCTGATAATTTGGGACTTTACTCAACAGATCAAGGAACTGGGAGTTAATGCGGTAGGTCAGTCAAATTCCTACCTTGAACTCTCTTAGTAGTGGTATAGAAATAGATTTTAGACTATGAGGGGAGTTTCAAGGATAATTTATACTAGAATACTCAAGAGAAAGATTATCCTAATTCTAGTATATAGGGTTCTTAGAATTAGATAAAATAGTGGGAGATATTTAATGATTTAATTAATCAATCAATAAAGTCTAAATCGATAATCAAGACAAGAGTACTAATTTGAAAGAATAAATTTTTATAGAAAATGTAATGTTGTACCATAATAAATACTAACATATCTATTTGAAGAAGTAAATTTCTACACTATAATGAGTTTCTAAGAGTAGTACTGGCACTTGCACAAAATAATATGAAATCATAAATTCAAGGTTCTATTGTGCTCAATACTTGTTATGCCACCTCGGAGAGTGAGGGTGGTTAAAAAAATAATTATAGGAGACTCATGTATTATGCAAATAATGGTTTTATCATAATGTTATCATCAATGTCCAATGTCTGTTATGGATACAACATTGGGACATGGATGATTTTGTATGGTGTCTCACCTCCAATAAGTATGCAAGGAGAAAGTGAAGCGAGATATGAATGGGTGAAGTTTATAATGGTTTTGTGTAAATTGAAAGAAGGATCATGATCCTTCAATGGATCCCTTTCTAATATAATTTTCACCCATTTTCTTTAGTTTTGTTTAAGATTAAAAAATTAACATTATGAAGAAAATTATTTGTTACCTTCTAGGTATGGTTCTCTAAGAAATAGGAACATTAAAGAAAGTATCATTTTTAGTTCTTAAGGAGAACAAATTGAAAGATAGGGAGAAAATTCCAATGGAAAGTTTCATATCAAATGATCCTTCACAACATCCTTCGAAGAAATAATTATTAAATAGGAGGTTATTTTCTTTTCATATCATGAAATAAATCTATTGAAGATAAACATAATGAACTGAATTGAAAAAGAAATTACTCGCTTCTTCTTCAGTTAATATTCATCATTGTAAGTAATGTTTCAGTTTAACTACTTGGATCTTCATACAATATTCTTATCAAATATATGTATCGAAATATAGTAAAAAAGTAATAATATAAGAATTGCTAAAAGTAAGGTATATTCTTCAAGAAGATGAGAAAGGGTGGTTCCTAAGTTAGAGGTGTGAATCACACAACTTATAATTTCCAAGTTTAATGATTCTATAAGAAAATTTATTGAGTTTTAGAAAAATATTTATCTCATGTGTCCTTTGGACAAAAGTAGACATTATTCCATATTTAGGAATGAATATTTTTTGTGGCTTCACATACTAAAATAATAGTTTAGTGATACATGAATAATAGGAAATATGTGATGAATATAAATGTAAAACTTATATACCCAGTTGTGGAATGATAATTATTTTTTAATAAAAAACTAAAAGTGGATATCTAGGATATACCCAGTATGGTATTTAGAATCAATGTAACTATAAACCTTAGGTATTATTGATGTATATACTTAGTTATTTTTTGACAAAGAACCCTTTATAAATAAATTTATGCCATAAATATTTCAAAATTAGTTCATCTAGTGAGAATTAACTATTCAAGTGGCAAGCTAGAGGTATATTCCTATACTTCATAAGATTATTTTAAGTGATTATTAAGGAATATGAAAATGGAGTATGTTGTATGCATTATTAGAAGATATAAGATGGATCAAGGATAATTAAAGGAACTATACCCTAGATATTGGATGGCTCCCCACTCACCCAGCACTCTCATAACTCTCATCTCCTCTCTGCCTTCCCCTTCCTTATAGTGTTTTCATGGTTTCTTTTAGTGGTGATGGAATTTCTCACCTCATGTGGTTCCGCTTTCTCTTCCCAGTCTCATCTTCCCTTTACTCCTTCTTTCCTGGAGTTACTATAGGTTCAGACATTGTTCATCTCTAATTTCCCCTCTTTCCACCTAACTTATGTAGTTTAGACCTCCACTTTGGATCTATGAGTAGGTTATTTAGAAGGATTGGGTCAGTTTTAGTGGTACCATCTGATTTTTTTTCCTCCACTAATCTTGATGGTCATCCCATCATGATCGACCCCATATTGGTCGGACATGATATGGGTTTCGGGTTAGGTTGGAATGGGGAGCAGTGGTATGATTCTTGTTCCTCATTAGAATTAGTATATTTTACTCCTTAGCTTGGTTCATTCATATTTGGATGTTTTGGATTTTCTTACTGATAATGGGGTTTAGTTATCATTTGATTGTGTGTTTGATTTTTATGTTTCTGTTTGGAATGATTTTGCTTTAGAAGGTTCATCCCTCTGTGGAGGTATTTTTTCACTTGTCTTATCCCTAGTTTCACATTCCTCTTATATTATATATGTTAGTCTATTGAGGAATTTCTCTGGATATTTGGGATGTGGTACTTGATCGGACATCATTCTCTAGTAGGTGATACCTTTGTTTGATTGTTCAGTGTGAAGTAGGAAGGTGTGATTGTGGTCTGCAGAACATATTCAGCAGTGTTGGTTTGTTTCAAATTGGTGAAAAATTATTTTTCTCGTATGATGGTGTTCTGGGAGGAATTTATGTTCTGTATATGAAGGTTTTTTACTATCTTTTTGATGGTCTATTATGGTGTTTTTTGGTGTCAATGATGAACTCTGACTTACGATTTTCTCTGGAAATTGTGGAGCGACTATGTTTTATGTTTATGTTGGTCCATGGTAATATGTTTTGGTGTTCTACTCTAGTGAAGATGGAATACAATGTCTGGTTTCTATGGTGACTAATGTGGTCAATGGTCATCAATGATGACATCATGGAAGGATGGAAATGATGATGTTGGTCTCATTATAATGGCAAGTGATGTGATGCAACTTGGTATGATTTGGTTTCTCATGGATCAAGGTTTCCTTGTGTTTATTCTGTGCTTTTGAATTTTGAACTATTTTTATGGTCTCTTTAAAATTTTATCCCATGTAGATGTTTTTCTTATCACCCAACCATAAAGAGTCTTTTTTGAAAATTAAAAAAAAAAGAGAATTTTCAGTCAAGATGTTTTAGGCTGGTTCTCTGAAGAATATCTTAACCATGCATTCATTGATAAATAAAATTTATCATGCAGTAAGTCCTAAACTCACATTACCTTATCCAAATTAAGGTTATAATGATAATAAGAAGGATCGATGATGAGTCTTACATGTTAACATTGATCAAAAAAATTTAGCATGGAGTAATTCATAAATGAAAATTTCCTTATACATAATAGAGTTATGATATAAGTAAAATGAGAATCAATGTTAAAAATTATGTATTACAGAAACATCCATTATATTTCAATATGTCCTTCGCAAATAATGTAATTATCAAAAAACCATATACAAACTATAATGAAAAATTTATACCATATGAGTTACAATATGATGGAAATCCATTATGTCATAAGTACATGTGTTTCGTTTCAAAAAATTTGTTGAGGATATAAATAAAATTGCATCAAGAAAAATCAAAATGTGAATCTAAAGTAATTATCCTAAAAGTTTCTTAGGATATTAAAAAAACATGTATGATAGAAAAATTATAGTCAAGTGGTTGACTATATTTCAATAAAAGGGTTCAAATCTCTACTAGAGATAGTTGGAGATAGATTGACTTTGTTTTAGTCAATTCTAGATATGAATAAGTAGTTGGTATAGGAACAAATTGAAAAATAGGTGTAGAAGAGAATGTTCTAAAGACAC
This sequence comes from Viscum album, assembly GCA_963277665.1. Lineage (NCBI taxonomy): Eukaryota > Viridiplantae > Streptophyta > Magnoliopsida > Santalales > Viscaceae > Viscum > Viscum album. The sequence goes on from OY728165.1 coordinate 1,833,190,828, forward strand.
ATATTGTATAGGAAAGTTAATACCATGGTGATGGTTTTATATTCACTATGTATGGTGAGACATTATTCATTGAGAATATTGATTCCTATAAGTAATAAGTATATGGAAAATATATGAGATTGAAAATACCTATTAAAATCCAATAATGGTTTTCTTGTATCAAAGAACAAGGGCTTATTATTTTGAATATTGTAGTGGGTATTCAAGTGAGATGATACGTGGATGGTAAAAGCGCCATACCAATAAGGATTTATTGGTAATACCTAGTTAGTATGCCTAAATCCATTATAATATAACTTTTTATATCTAATTTATATGATATTTTTATTGATTATTTGATGTCAAGACCACCAATAAGGGAAGCTTTCTATACAACGAAACTAGAAAGGTGTAGTGACATCATAGAATGGTGATAAGGGTGTAAGTTACATAAATCTAATTTTTGATTAAATTAACAAGATCATAGAATATTCCTATGGAATTAATATTTTACATGCGTCTATTAGAGGTAAGTGAGAGAATCATGGTTTTCCAAGTGAAATATGTTTAACATATGGAAAAAAACTATTGTTCTTATGGTTAGTTAAGACCAGGATTAATGTAATTATCTAGTGATTGACTTAAAGTAGCAACCTAAGTTCTAGGGAAAATTATCTATTGAGGTGGATCTAATGATTCCTTAGACCAATTCAATAGTACATATACTGACAAAGGTGTTTAAAAATACATGTTGGAAAATTTTGAGGGAGAATTGTTAAAAGTTCCACATGGAATATGTCTCTCCAAATAGACATGTCTAGGACATAGGAGGATATTATCATGGTAAGTTGAATTCCATATTATTTAAAATGGATCGATAACATATTACATGATGTGTACAAGATATGATATTTCCAACATATACTTTATGGTAGGAAAATATTTTTTATATCTAGAAGAACTGAAAGGTAAGCAGTCAGAACTATCCAATTGTACTTGAGCAAGTAGAAAAGAATATGAACTTGAAATGTGGAGAAAAAGGGAACCTATTTTTCAGGGGACACAATATAGTCTTCCTTAGATCAATATGATATAATATCACATTTATTCTAATAGAGTGAGTGAGATAAGAACATATAATATAGTGGAATCAATGTCTATAAATATCGATTATGTTACGGCTTTTGAGGCAACTATGAAGTAGTGTAAATAATGTAATGATTTTTTCCAGTTCTTGGAATCACACTTAGTAAGTAATGCATTATCATAATATGAATTATAATAATCTTACTATCCAAGATGTCATGTTATTATAGTGGAAAAAAATATTATAAACTTGGGGTTTACATTTATTGAGAATTTTTACTCAAGGAGGTGAGGTCACACATAATAGAATAGCCACACCGTGGAGACATGGAATACCCAGAAACTAAAGTGACTTAGCAGAAACATGATCTTAATCATGTGAGAGCTAAAAAGGATTGTAAAAAATTTGGATCTAGTGCAATTAGTAGTGTTGTAATAGTGGGTTCCCTATGCCCAACTTGATCAATACTTTTGACTACTATATAATGTATACGGTGAGATATGCATGATGTACACTTTTCATTATAGTGTGTACATTTATGCATCCACTAATTAATTTTTATTTAAATATATTATTTGTTTTATCAAAATTTTATAGAAGATCTAAGGCTATAATGATAACCTTGAGATATTATGACATTAATCCTAAACATATGTCTTATAGTCTAAATACAACATACTGATTAGAAACGGTATATTTTTGACTATCAGGAGATGGGGGCTCATAATCATTGAGACTTCTTCTCATGAAGTTCGCATTGGAGATCTCTAGTAGTAGAGATCATTAGGATAGAGCTTCCAATAGGAATACCACATTTTTTGGGTGACATTGGATGTTCCTATGTATGGAATTATGTATTGGTCTCTTAACTTGAGATCATTTTCAATTTGTTTCATTTGATCGCGTACTTTGATGAAAGGAAAAAAGAAATGATAATGAAAATGTGGTGAGGTTTCTTGTGTTGGGTGAGTAATTGGAGGTGTGACGTTGGTTGAATGATCAAGATATAATTTTTCACTTTTAGTTGAGGAAGTAGTATATCTCATGAAAGGTTGATCAGAATGGTAGTATCTTCATAAATCCATGTCCAGTGTAGTCGAAGGTGAATCTATCCAATTAGATCAAAAAATAATAAATTAAGAAAGTATGATGATACGGGTTTGTATTCTACTTTACGAGATATCTAAATAAAAAAAATTATATTACATAGTGCATGTTCGTAAGGTGGATTTCGTTGCTATGTCTACTCCTTATCTCATTAGGGGTCATGATGGGTTTCTAGATTCTTCTCTTGGTCTATGAATTGTATTCACTGCTATTGAGAAAATGGTCAAGAGGGTCACACATAATAATTTATTCAAGAATCTATCCTATTCTGGTGAATAGGTATATAAGACATAGTGGGGCCCACCACTAGGGTCCAAGATTTTTCCAAGGTTGTACAATCACTAAAGGAATAAATAAATTCAGATTTTTCCAGTTAAGAATAATTTTAATTGAATTTATTTATTAAATGTATTTACAATTATTAAAATAAATACATGAAAAATATTATATGAACAAATATTTTTAAAAAAATTTCAAGGTTCATTTAATATTTGCAGGAACAACGATCTGAGTTATTGTCTTTGGTTTTATCATGTAATATATTTATTATATTACAAGAAAGTTATAAAAATATAAATTATATTTATGACTAAGCATAATAGTAAGAATATATCATTTATATTATGTGTTAAATATCCAGGGGTTAGGGAGCCATTTCTGAGTAGTTTAATAACACACTATAAATTAGAGGAGAGAGGCTCTCATCTATGACTATTCATAGTGATCTATTGAGAGATTTTATACCCTATCCCACTTTCTAGAGAGATAATATCTCGATCTAGTTGGTTGGATTGATCTCTCTCTTATGCATCGAAGGTACATTGTTGCGGTGATCATTAGAATGTTGAATCCGTCATCAAATCTCTACAATAGCAGCTAGAATTCGATGATTGATGCTCCCATGGTTTTTTATGCATGTGTGGGTAGTCTAGAGAGATTATGACTTAGATCCTTCAAGAAATAATCATCGGCAATAGGCAGATGTCGATCATGTCTTCAGATCCAACCAGGTATTTATGGTTTATGTTTTTTATTTAACTTCTTCATGTTTTATCCTTGGTCTTATACTGAAGCTATGAATCGCTAACGATGACATTGATATGTTGATCTCTAGGGAAAAATTTTAAATCCCTGACCCACCTTCTTCCATTTCATGCCCCAATACCTTCATATTTATGTTCATTTAATAAGGACTTCTAGTAAATGTACTCCCACTAAAATGATGACCCATTTTAAATTCTTCATATCCATTAGTAGTGTAGAGACCCGAAGCTTATCGTACATGGACATTACATTACTTTTTCGGAATACATAGTACATAACAAAAACACACACACAAGGATCGTAATAGTTTAGTGTCTTTGGAAACTCGGAATATAATCTTCTAATCGTGGTGAAAGATCTTCAAAATCTCCCATAAAGATCTTCTTCTTTTTTTACCTAAAACCTTTCTTTATACCCTGGGGAAAAGAAAAAATAAAAGGGTGAGCTCAAATACTCAGTAAGGGTAAATAAAAGAAATATCAATCACATCATATACATAAGCACATAACTTTTGGAAATCTTAACCTGCAAAAGAGATCATAATTTCATAACATGGGGTAAATCATGGCAGTGAAATGTAATCACAATAATCATAACCTAAAACATGAAACTTTGTGGCATTCACACATAATCATAGAGAATCATTTCTTGTTAGTCAAGACTCATTGCCAAGACTATCTTAGTGGACAAGGTCCCTTTCTGAATCGAGTAACCCTCGTTTCAGTCCTGTTTCACTGAACCGGTATAACCTACCGTTCCAGCCCTGTCTATCTCATGAGATATAAAATCTTTACCCAATGCATTGGAGGGAGATATAGGTCTCACCCATCTTATAATTAATCCTTTCTTATGTGTGCCACATAATCATAAACCATACATCATAGCGTAATCTAAGTAATAAAAATGGGATTCTTAAACAACATGACATCATAAAACAATTCATATAAGATAAAGGAATTCATAAAAATGTTTCCATCACAACATAATCAAATCCATGTAATAATAGGGATAAAAACAGAACCCTTTTATTGTCTTATATGGAAAATAATTTTGATAAAATACTTGAACTCCATTCTTGAGGAAAATATCCTTTCTACTTCAAAAACATTTTTCCTTTCATAACATGTCATGCGACTTTAAAATAAAAGAAGTTGATTAAAAATAAACTTGAAAACTTGTAAAGGAATCTTCTTGGAAATAATGTTTTAAAAATCCATTCATGCCGTATAAGTTAAAAAAACATTCTTCGTACTTTTGTCGGAAAAGTGAAAAAGTACCTCGTACGGAAAACGACAAAAGATTCCTTTCATTTCTTTTACTAAAAACTCACTGAAGGGTAAAATTGGATTTAAACAATTGTAGTTGGATGGAAATAATATTACATATTTATGAAACATGGATGTGGATGATAAAATACACCCCAGTAAATACTTACGAATAAACAATCTCGGATAAAAATGAGATTGTGATATTTCCCTTACCTTAGGTCCGATTTGCTTTGTTCGTGTCCGAAGCTCCTGTATAATGGTTTAAATAATGTTATTGACTTATTCCAGAATCATACATATTGATATTATATCATATATGGTCATATTCTTAGCTTCTTGTTAGTAATATTTCATTGTTACTTGTTACTCGGGTCTTTGTTGCCTTTTGCTCTTATGCGTTTTTTGCCGAATAAATTCTTATTCTTCTTTTAAGGTTATAGATACCTTATATCCAGAATGGTATTAGTGTAACATATATCATATTTATTCATTCCATTCATAATTACTATGTAATGATGATCATGTAGAACGAGTCGCATCACATCGTGGAGACGGTATTCCGTACGTACGCACGAGTGATGATATCATTCCTATGATCGTGGAATTGTATTGGAGTATATGTATATTATTTCAGTATCAATATTACTTTATAATAATCATAAATAGTTACTCATTACACCATTATACCCATCCTTGTAAGGTGTTGGTGGAAAATAGATTACACCACGGCGTGGAGACGGTATTCCGTACGTACGCACGCGCGGTGATTTCATTTTTCCATAGGATGGATAGAAAGTGAATTAGAGTTGTTTCATATTTATAATAACATATCAGTATATAAGAAATACTGATGTTATTACTTTATCATGAAACAACTAAATAAGAAGAAGTTTAAGAAGAAAGAAATTGAAAAGATCGGTAATGGATATTACCTCTTCTTTGGAACGCCTCTTTGAATCCTTCACTTAGGAAACTAAGATTGGTCTTTGAAGAAGACCAGGACCTCTAGGATTATTCTATGGAAGTGGAGAGGAGAAAATGGCAGGGGTTGGCCGAGCTTGAGTGCTCAATTTGGTGTGAGGAGGAGGGGGAGGATGTGCCCTTTTATAAGGGAGGAGAGGGGCACCTTAGGAATATCTCAAAATATTATTTTATATTAAAGTCAAAATCGGTTTATAATGGTTCCAAAGGGTCTTATTTCGAAGCTAAAGTGGGGATGGGTCGAAATCCTATAAAACAATAGGATTTAGACAAGTTTAGGGTATTATTTTATCCTTATCAATTAGATTTAACTCTAAGTTAAATAATTTAACTTTTACTGTGTCTTTTTGTTTTCTTTCACTATATGGTTAATACACTTACTATAACATGCCAAACGAACCCCAAATTGTTTATTATTAATATATATATCCTTATCTAAGTCATTTGGCCGAACCTTAGATTTTTAGGAATAAAATAACAATTAATAATATAATATTTGATTTAAAAACTATTTTGTGTCAATTTTGACACTATTTGATATATGATTTTTGTGAAAGTCATAACAGAATTATATGTTCGAACCAAGTTGATTAAATCAACATTAATATATCATAGTAACCTATAAAATTAGTTTAATTCATAAAAAGTCTCAAATTACATTTATTTTGGTGTTTATAACATCAATTATGTCAATATGTCATTAATAAGATAATTACTGCGTCGTCATTGTGTCATAAATAAATTAAATTATTTAATGTCTAAAAATTATAAATAAAATACCATTATGTAGGAAATATTTTTATCTTTCTAATGAATATTTATAGTCGAATTTATCTTATGTATAACCCCATATTAAAAATTATTTTTTTATTAAACTTTGATTTTAACTATTTTAACCCTTCTTTAAATAAATTAATAATAAATGTCCTAATCTAATCCAAGTGGGCCTAAATGGTCATATTTTATTCATAAGGTTGTTTTTGGTCGAATTACACTTATCCAATAGAATTAGGACATGTGTTAGGGTAATAGTAATATCATATTTACCCTTAGTTACCCTATTTACTATTAACCGCGGTAAAAAAAAGTAAAAAGTTACTATTCACCAAAAAATTATTTTTATCTCATTGAACCAAATTTTACTTACTGATATCAACCGTGTCTGTCGGATTTTCGAAATTCCATTCACAGAAGCGGTAAAATTAAGTTTTATGCAAAATTCAGTTTTTAACCTACCACTTAGTGGTTTCACTATTCATCAAAAATTGAAAGTTTTCAGAAAAATACCAAAATTTCACCCTAGGATAATTTCGATATTCTGAGTCCAAAAATGAAGTCCATTTTAAAAAATAAAATTTCTAAAATTTTAAAAGGTGGTTATTACTGTTCATAACGGCTAGTTATAATAATATTTTAATAGCATATTTTTGTTTAGTGAAACTCGGTATTGCGTACTACACACGCTATCGAGGAAGGTTGCGATTGTGTGTAATGAAAGGCAAGTCAAGGATGCGTGTTGTGCAAGCTCCTTTTTGTGTTGCGTACAACACAAGACATTAGTGAAATTAAAAAGAATATTTTTCATAAAATCTTGGGCTGTTACAAGTAGCACAAGATCCATATTTCCAAAAGTAATGAGCCTAGTTTAGTGTTCATCTAACCACATGGCTATTTAGGTAGTCCATCATTCCAATCACATCATATATGACTCTTGGATGGCTGAGTAAACAACCCTTTTTCCAATCCATCATATAGATAAACTCAACACAACTCCTCGAGTAACCTTCCTAGGATTTTTTTCAATTATGTGTAACCCAAAGTGATTACAAAAAATGAGGCACCTAACTCTTAAGGTAACCTAATTACATTCTTTCCTTAGATAAGATAATCTCAAGGCACCCAATTTTATCATGAAACTACCCGGTTGGATGATCGAAGACATGATAAGTTCTTGTTTTGGATGGAATCTTACACTTATTATATTTTAAGGGGATTTTAATCTCACCATATTATCTCATGTATTCCATTTACATGTATGAATTATTTTTAAATTATTTAGTTTTGAATCATATCCTTCAAAAAAATCATTATATTCAAACCATATTGATGTATAACTCTTTACAAAACTTATAACTTGTGTTTTTATCCCAAATTAAAAAATCAAAATATGTTTATATACTTCCAAATTAATACCATGAATAAGGTACATCAAATCCTTTAATATAAAGGCGTATAATCATAAAAAATCAACAATCCTAAAAATAGTAAGGCTGGAACGACAGATAAACAACCCACACTTTTCTAGACAATCCATAAGCCTCCATGCCAGTGAGCAGTCTGACCCAAATTCCCTCTATCCAAGGATACCTTACTTATGAGAGACTAAAATACCATCATAATTCTAACACCATATATGTAAAAAATATAATTAACCTTTAAATTCAATCTCATGTCCTATTAAAATCCAATTTCAAGGTAAAATAAAAATAAATCAATTATCATACTTAGCATGTAACTCAATATATTCATGTATGATAATTTATAGAAGTGATTTGAAAATTTTAAACTAAATTATACAACTATTCCTAATATAAAAATTATATTCATGAATATTAAAAAAAGGTAATAAACTAAATAAATGAGAATTTCATAAATTCATATATGAGATAAACTCTTTATGAAAAATTCATAAATAAAGAAATTTTAAAAAATTTATAATTTATCCATGAACTATGGGCATTCCATGGTTAGATAAATATAATAATTTTATATTTATCACTAATATGAACTCCTTAATATTATTATTTATATGGAATTTACTTTAAATATATGATATCTTGAATATAAACATTATATTATGAACTATTAATATATTATATAAATATTCATAATATCACACATTTAATATTATTTAATCTTTGAACATATTAATTATCAAAATAATTTTGATATGGTTAAAATAATTTCTCATAGATGGAATTTTAATTTGATAAATTCAAAATAAATGCTCCTAAAGAATTCATAATTTTAAATATAAACTCTTTTATATTTTCCCTTATTTTATAATTTATAAACCATGTATAAATTACACATATAATTTCCATATAAACCATTTATATTCAAATTATAAGTCATGAAATATAGTTTCAAAAAAATAGTATCATTTAATTTATATAGAATATTTTTCTATTAAATATTTCTCAAATATTTAATAACTAATTATAAACCTTCTATAATTAATTAATTTATTAAAAAAATTTAAATTAAATAAATATACCAAAGTATCTTTTTCCCTAATTTATATAAATTTTATAGATTATATAATCAATTCATAATTTAAAATTTTAAAAAAAATTATATTTATCTTGACATAGTATTCTGTGATATCTCTATATCATAATCTATGGATTTCAACATTATTAATCGTATTTTATGATTGATAATCTATGGTTGTGATATCTCCTTCAATGTTTGTCTTATCATATTCAACAATATGCATCGTATTGATCTTATAATATGATGCTCTATTTTGTTAGTGAGGTATGACACTATTTTCCTATATGACCTAACATATCATAAGTTATGATATCTATAAAATCAAAGAGTTTCAATTGTGTCTCCATTTGCGATATCCAAAATCATATACACTGAACATATCATAAACTATGATATCCTATGTTATAAGTCCAATAACAATTCCATTTCTATATCATTTTTAATTATATGAATTATGATATCTAATTACCCAAGGAAATTGTATATCACAGCTTACAATATAAAGTATGATATCCAAAAACGATTTCAAATTTCTTCATTGTCAACATGATTTGAAGAATTAAACATCATTTCATGGCTCTAATACCATTAATGGGTTTTTAAGGATAGATCAATACTTAATAAATACAGTGGAAATAACTATAAAACCATAATCCTAGATCCACCATGATTGAAACCAAAGCCATATATGAACTCAAATGAATACCATTATGTACCTTTCACCTTAGATGGCCATTACTTGTCTTGAATCAGTGTTTGATTAAGATCATTGAAATGCATCCATATGACTCCATCCACTGTGGTGTATCCATGGGTTAAACCAAATCACTCATCGCATGGGAAGGACCCTCCTCAACAAATGATATACAAGTATCTCATATGGTAAATTAAAGAGAAGTAATAGATCTTTGACAGAGATTCCATAGAATGATTAGGAAAGCTTTGACTATCCATCTTAATGATAGTGGCCTCATTATAAATATTTTGGTAATTCTTCATACATGTACTCATATATTTATAAAATATGTGTAAATTTCATGCAGTTATAATGTTTGTAAACCATAAACCATGCTAACATCTCTTGAAAATTTTATCAAATGAAATGTTTGTTAATGATAGCTCTTTATGAAAGAATCATGAACATTTAACTTTTAACAATCGACTTCCATGATATATCATAGTTTCTAACATTAATCGTACAATATTTTTTCATTCCCTACAATATTGACAAGTTATACATTATGATAGAATTAATGTAGTGGAATGAAATATCTATTTCACGCCTTACGATAAAACCTAGCCAGATATATGATATTCCTAGTAATATGAATGTCTTATTATATGGAATTCACATACCATACACTATGATATGAGATATTTAGGGAATTTCTCCTTCAAATTAAACATTTTATATGGGGTTTATCGGTCTGGTAAAAATGGTCACTTTAGATTCAATCTTGAACTTGGTAGCCAATGACCCACCCTCACCTGGTAAGAGAGGTGGAAGCTACAACTGGAAATCTCAGGTCAAGTTCAACATGAACCTTCCATCTCTTGAAAACCCAAGTCCCATGGATTTTATAACCTAGATAATACGCTCTTATACTTTATGACCAATACAATTTATATGAGTAATAGGTTTTCGTGGCTCCACTACCAATGGAGTATGCTCATCCCCACCCTCCTAGAAATCAATGGGGGTTATCATAGTGTAATATCCTTACATTTCTAAGCACATGAATCAAAACAAAGGTATCATAGATTATGATATCACAATTTAGGGAAATATTTAACAAAAAACACGTACAGATACTCTATGAACATGACCTATTAAATTAGGGTTTCTCACATATCAACTCGAGTCTAGCTCAGTTTATCCACTCTCAGTGTATGTATCATTACACATAAGTTCACATGACTAATCATCATATGTCATATAAAAATTCAAAAAACCATGGGTATTTAAAGTAGAGTGACACCAATAAGTTTTGTAGAAAAACACTATATGATTTGTTGTTAACATTTTAATTAACCAAACATTAATCCCATAACCAGGTTATCAATTGTTTACAAGAATTAAAATGTCATGTGAATCCTATATAGAAAATATAATGTATGAGCATGCACCATCTTTCCACCTCAATATAAGAGTAGAATAATAAATAATAAATCACATATCATATACTTTGAAATCTATGAAATTGTAACACTAGAAAACCAAGAAAAATAATGTGTTCCCTTATAACCTAGACTTTCCGCATACGTGGGTTAACTACTCCCAAGAATAATGACCATACCTATTTAAAAAATATAATATTTACTATCTACTATATCCCAAATAGTTTTTTAAAAAAAGAAACAGGGCTTTAATATCACTTTATAAATCCCCAGCTTGGATCTCCTTGACTATGATTGAACATAGTAGTGCCACATGACCTCAGGAACAACTACCCATGCACCAAGAATTTCTCATTAGTAATTAGGGTTAATGAATACCACATGGGGAGAGTGTACCCTCTATAAAATAGCTATAAATTAAAATATTAAAATTAAAAACCATCAATCACATAACATAATAAAATGACATAACAACTATAGGATAACCATAAATAAGTAATCAATATATGTTATATCAAAATGAACAATATTGAAATGTGATATGAGCATGCAACCAAAAGTGAGATAATCTATGGGTTGATCATATATGAGTTTTTATAAAATAATAAATAATTTAGACTAATGAAAAATGGGGTCCTGAGTCCCCACCCTATCTCATCTCCTAACATCAACCATGTTGTAGGACCACTAGTTTTAGGTATATGACCCTTTATTTATGTATTTTGAGATTATATAATGCTTGGGTTGAGTTTTGTGTGTTTTGGGAAGTTTTTGGCATGTGTTGAAGGTTTTTATAGAGGTGTGTGGTTTTTGAATTGTTAGTAGAAACCATACACCACTTCTAGGAATCCATGAAATGTGTTTTGGGTGTTATTGGGAAGGTTCACGAATGGCGCACAGTTTGGAAAAACTGTGAAAATGCCTCGGGGAAACCATTCAACACTAAACAACGGGAAAACACAATTGATGCATAGTTTTTCAAACCGTACAAGCCAATCCTATGATGTGTGGCTTTAAGATAGTAGCACCACATGGTTGGAACACAGTTTTCCAAACTGTGTGGCTTAACCACGTGATGGGAATTATTAATCCAAAAAATTAATTTCAACCTAGTTTAAGTCCCAAAACCCCTCATTAATTCCCTAATCTCATAAGGTCTCAAACTATACTCCCTCCTAAGGACCCTTTGGTGATTTCCTTTGATCCAGATTAATATTTTATTGAATTTAATTTCATTGGAGATCTGAATTTACTAGTAAGTCATTGTTTCTCTCTCTCCTTAGATACTATCATTTTATCTCACATATATTATTATATATATACCATAATTGATAGATATGTATTCTTTTTTTAAGATTGTGATGATTTTTGGTTAGATCTATTAAAGGTAAGAATATCCAAGCTTGAATATAGAGAATTAGTATGTCTTTATTTTTTTCACCATATATTGAGAGGTAGGTGGCTTCTCTATCATCTCCACTTTTGATTGAACCTGAAGGCTTAGTTTTGATTTTTTTTCTTTAAATTTTTTTTTGTAAAATAATTATTTTATTCTTTATGAAAACCACTTTGGGTAATGACTTTTGGAATCATGGGAAATTGGATGGTTTTTCAGAAAGGCTTTGGTGAAAATTTTAAAATTATGATTTTAAATTTATGGTTTTTGTTTGTTACAAGAAATTTTTTTGATGAAATGTTTTAAATAAAATATTTTTGTTGTGTGAAATGGTTTGTAATGATATTTGTAATACATGGTTGGTGGGAGTTTATTTCTATCAATATAAACCTCAATAAGTGGTCTGTATCCTTAGGGTATAAGGACATGACCAAGGATATGGGTTGTCTTCCATTGGGGGAAAGGAGATTGGATACCTAGTGATTAATTGGTGTATGGAAGAGATACCACTCATGAATATGGAACTTTCACTAGCATGAATTTTTTTCTGTGTGGAAACATGGAATGGGTATGATAGTGTGATGAGAAATGTATTAAAGGATTTATTTTATATATTTCCATCGAAATTTTTATGAATTTGATATACAAGTTTTTAATTTATTTTAAAAAATTTTATATAAAATGTTCTAAAATTTTCTTATCATAATGGCATGAATTTGGAATTCATTATGATAATCCTACTGAGTTTATACTCAACCCATTCTTGGAAACTTTAGTTCATTTAAATATGTCATCTATCAAGACATAGGTAAAAGGAAGGTATCATATTTCTCTAGTGATGTCTCTTGATTATGTGGGCATAGCATGTGGAGTTAGAGCTTGGAGCTTGGTTAGGTGTTGCTTGGGATTATGTCATTTGGTTGTATTTGGGTCTTGGAATCTCTTGGTATTTTCTGGTTATTGTATTTTGTTTCCATTGGTACTCTAGTATTGTTATTTACTATTAGGTATACCTTTGGTTTCATTTTTTCATGCATTATATAAAGGATTGGATGTTTATTACTTATGTTTTTCTGGATCTTTTATTTTGAAGAGAAAATTATCCCCCATCATTCATAAAAGCCCTTGTAATTTATTTCTTGTCTTTGGTGTCTTGGGGATGTAACCTAAGTCTAGTAACACCTCTACATCTTATCAATCCAATGAGGAGTGGAAGAATGTTAAAAATGGTATCAATTTTATTCAGTCTTTGAGTTTTAAATGGTATCAGTCTAGGTTAGTCCATATGTCTCTTGGGATGGTGGCAAGGAGATAGAATTGTTGGAACTTGTAATGTAGAGAATAAAAATATATAGCTAACCTTTTTATATTTAACACAAAGTTACCATATTGGTTTTATTACATAAGTATTTAGAGAAACTACTAGGTGTATTTTAACCTCACCATCATGGTTTTAGCTTATGATACTTGCATAGAATGCATTATAATTAAGACTTTCCACTAGCACTGCATTTTTCATTATGTGTTTGATGGTTTATGAAAAATGTTTAAAATGATTTCAAATTGTTGGGTTCTGAAAATAATGGTTGTGGTATTTGTTGATGTGGTAATTTTTAATGTATAAGCCTTTAATTACTATTGGGTGATGACTAAATATAGTATGTTCTACTTATAGAAAATGACACCAGGTAGGCATTATAGAAATTAACTAGAAGAGGCTGCTCAAAATGTAGTTACACCTGAACCACAGGTGAACCAATAGATGGTCCAAATCATTTTTTTTGGATTTTGGGGCTATAGATAGAGATAGAGGTAATTAGAATTATGATCCTTATAAAGTAAACTATTTATTTTAGTTCCAAAATTAGAACCTTCCCACCTTTTGGGGGGATTACAAATTAGAAAAAGAAGATGTCTGTTTAAATGGTATGAATTGAATGTTTGATTTCCTTAGAAAACTAGTAGAGTTTAAAGTAAATTTGGAAACATATATATTGGAGGATCTAGCATGCCAATGGTGGGATTTAATTGTTCAGTATAAAGTTTTCTAACGCATCACATGGGATGATTTCAAAGAATTGTTCAACAAATAATTCTATCATCACATGTTTAAAATTTCTATAACAAAAACTTTTTTAGTTTGAAGAAATAGAATCTCTATGTAAAATATTATGTGGATAAATTTATGAATTTATTCCTCTTTTCTATATAATTTACTATAAGTGTGTCTTTGAAGGTGTGTATTTTTTAGTCGAGGTTGAGACCAGAAATTCACTCAGGGATTGTTATTCTTTTTATTACAGACTATACGGAAATGGTTAATAAATAAATGGTGGAATAAAGGGATGTATAATGAAATAAAATTTGAGGGATAATGTTTATTCCTATTATAACATGTTGGAACTCTAATTTTGGTAATAATTAGAAGAGTGAAACCTACTTTCAGAGTGGTGGGACACCTCAGAATCTAACCATGGGATCATTAAACATTCCTCCTCGACAAAAAAGTAATATGAGATGTTTTCAATGTGGTTATTTTGAGTATATGAAGTGAGAATGTACAAAAATACCGAGATCTTTTCATAATTGTAATCAAATGGAACATCATTAGTGTTATTGTCATAGTACTCCAAAGTATGGTGCTAGAGACAAATATCATGTTTCTCAGAAATCGTATTCTTTGACTAGATTAGATCATTTGAATAACTCTCATCATTGGAATCGAGTGAGCCATGGTGATTCCATGAACACCATTACTCTTCAACCTAAGCAATATCAATAGGGTAATGAAGAGAAAATCATGCTGACTAAGAAATTGTATGGAGATTAGAAAGTGATCATAGATGATCAATCATGTCACACCCCAACCTTGAATTTTATTATATTTTTTTCTTTTCTTGATTTTGGAGCTTTTATTTGAGGTTTTTTTTGAGTTCCCGACGAAATTTTTTGAGTTTTGTAGTTTCTGGGTGGATTTTGGCATGTGCACGGTTTCTATGCACAATTTAGGGGTTAATTGTGAGGCCTATTGAGGATGAGGGTGTTATCAGTTCATTTCCTTCCTTCATGGTTTGACTTGCATAGTCTGAGCATGGTTTGAGCCAAGCCATGTGAGGCCAAGGAGAAATTGTGCATCTCCATTTGGGTTTCAGGGTCAAGGTACACAGCTTGCGCATGATTAGGGGAAACCGTGCAACAAGCATGAAGATAGGGTCTATAATTTGACAGATCTATCTTTAATGGTTGGAACATAGTTTCCTAAACTGTGTGTCAAAACCTTGAAAATTTAGCTTTTCTCTAGTAGGGTGTGCATGGTTGGTGCACAGTTTTTCAAACCATGCAGTCAAACTGTGCGAGTTTCCTAGATCTTTGAAAAGTTGAAATTCAAAATTTTCCCCTCTAATATTTTATCCCATTTTAGGATTTCATCCCCCTTGGATAATTTTTGTAATAGGAAGGGGATCCTAAAATCCCCTCCCTTGGTTCATCTCCCTCAGTGGGTGCTTATCCTTCGAATCAAAGCTGAGTTTCTTGTGGTTTATGCTCAATTTTCTCCTCGTCTTATTCTTCCCCATTAGTTTCTTGATTTTCCTTGGGTTGGTTCTCTCTTGGTAGAACCCTAGAATCTATTGTTGATGTGTGGATTGTTTTACTTTAATTTTGGGGGGTATATATGGACTCTTGATCCTTATTATTCCTCCTTTTAGAGTTTCATTGCATATGCAAGCCATTGAGGTAGGTGTTTCCATCCATTTCCTTTCAATCAGATTTTGTTGATTCTTGAAATTTCCATGAAAGATTTTATAATACTATGATTATTCTTTTGGTATGCTTTCTTATTTAATTTTGGTTTTTTCTTGTCATTAATTTGATAAAAATGGTTTTTTAAAGGATTTATAATGTTATAACTATGTATATGTATGCAAAGTGTCTGTTAAAATTCTAATTGTAATTTGAAAATTAAATGGAGTGATTTGGGGTATTACTCTCCTTTTTTGGGATTGGGTGTTTTGGATTTCATGTTAAATTAAGTTGGTTGTGTGGTTATAGTGCATTGTTATGGTTTTATGCATGTATAAAAACCTTTGCGATTGGTTTTAGTGTTCATGTGTGAGTTTTTGAGAATAGTAGTTATGCTAATGGTGTATTTTAAATTTATTTTAGGGTACATTAATGGTTTAACATGGGAGTTACATTGGGTATGGTTATATCCATATGTGGACTAGGTGCACATATGAATAGGCACACAAATATTAATGTTCTGGTATAAAAATGTTTTACCTTTAACCTCAGATTTCATCACACCTTTTTCTCTCCCTTGTTCACTTTCATTCATCTCATCTCATGGATGTTTCTAAAATGGATCCTTGGATATAAAATTATTTGGATTGTGGTTTCAAATTAGTTTTCTAAATCTTGTCTTGTTTGGCATCTTAAAGTGTGATTGGGTGACTAAATGATGTAGAGGCTCGTTTGGCACCTCTTGTATAAAAACTATGTTTCTGCCTTGGATTTGGAAATTGATTTGGAAATTGATTTGGAAATTGTTTTTATTTGGAAATTTTAGATGCTTGGTTGGTACCTTGTGACATTTTTGGGGAAGTGGTTTCAATGTGACATGATGTGTAGGCTCAGTTGGCACTTGTTTATGCTTTAAGATGTGATATGGTAACCTCTTTGGTGGACCCTCTGAGGAGAGGATTATTGCATAGGTGGTGTTGGTGTTTTGGCTATGAAAGAACAATGGCATGTGGGTTATTTTCTTATGCCACATGTTTTGATTTCCTCTCCATTCACCATGTAAAATTATCATGGGATTCATTGGAATCATATAGAGGGTTGAGTGATAGTTTCTTATAAACCCTGATTAGTCGGGTTGGTACCCCTAGATTTACTGAGAGGCCAGAGGGGTTTTTACATTGGTGAGGCTAGTTTATAACAACCAATTGATTATTAACTATATAGATAAACCATATACCAGTAGGTGAGTCTAATCTAAGCACGTTCTGGGATTTCTTCTAGATATGTTTAGGAAATTCCAATGATTATTTATTTCTATATTCTATTTACTTTTATTGTACTTTGGTATTTAGCCCTGCTAGTTTATGCATTCTAATTCAATTTCCTTTATTTTCATCATAGCTATTTGATCACTTGGAATGTATTTTTTTGGGTTTTGGTTTTGTAAATTGGAATTTTGGAACAAAAAACTATTTTAAAAATAGAAAGTTGTTTGTGTTGCTTTAAAAATAAAATTTATGGAAAGATGTGTTTGGTTATTTAAAATGATAAAAACCTACTTTTTAGATGTATTTCAAACTAGTTTTTATATACTATTTCATGAATGGAGATGTATGGATTCTGTGTTAATTACCTACTCAGTTGTTTATGCTTACACCCTACTTGTGCCACTCTGTGTTGGTGGACCCCGGCTGTTTTGAAAGTTCAGGTTTCTTGTTCAAGTTGCCTTTGGAGTATGTTGGTCTTCTGGTTAGTGGTAACCAAGAGGTCATATGGATATATTAGTTGTTTTTGGTTTGGTTCTCTTTTTTATTTTAGTTTTTTATTGTTTAGCTGTTTTTGAATCTAGATATGGTTTTATTTACTTATGTTTAGTTTTTATTAGTTCATGTTGTGTGCTTAGTTTTGGTTATTGATCATGGTTTTCACTATGAGAAATCATTTCCATTTTGATATATTTGATTCCAAATTCTAGTATCCATCTTGGGAGGATTAGGAATTCCTCTCAGGCCTTTTTACGGGCCGGGTTGGATGTCGATTCAGATGGTAGGCCAACCGTGTTTGTGAAAAAATGGTATCAAAGTAGTTATTTGTTATTTGGGGTGTCAGGTAGTTAGAGACGAGGACTTTTGGGATTCATAAGGTATGTAAAACAATAGTGTCATTAACTCTTTCTCATTATGATTCTCTAGTTTCCAGGGGTATCTTGGGATTTTAGACTTTTATATTGGTTTTTCCTTCATGTGAATAGGGAATGACTATGGAAGTGATTCGGTGTTTTTTGTGGTCTCACATGGAGTAGTGAACCATGTGGTGTAACACCCCAGGTAAATAAAGAATATGACATTTTTATATTTATCCATATTTTTGAATAAAATATTAATATTACTTTAAAGGGGATGCTTTGCTCGATGGCGTATCCAATACGCAACAATAAGTTTCTTGGGAATCTTACGTTCCACTCTAATAATAAAATAATATTATTTTAAATGGTAGTCAACGCTTAGCCGTTGTAATGGCGGGAATGAACAGAACTAACTACAAAATGATTATATATGTTTGTCAAATATTTTTAATTTTTAAAATAAATATTGGAGGATTAAAAATGTGAATGAATTCAATTTTTAAGTGTAAACATTCTAATGTTCTTTAGAAGGTCGATTAACCGCCTTTTGATGACGAACCTCTTTTAAATCCACTTTTTGACAATTTTATGTGTTATATTTGACAAAATAAAATTCTTCTTTAGAATCGGGACATCAAAATTTACATTGTGTAAATTTTTGGTATTTTTCCGATAAAGTTCATTTTTAATGAACAGTGAAAAATGTTGTATTTTAATTCAAAACCTCTTTTTAATCTAATTTATTTATATGATTATATTATCTTTTGAATTGGTTTTAAAGTTAAATTAGAATATATTTTTACCATTTAATCCAATAGTGGTCATTGTAATTAATTTCATCTTGAAATTGGACTTAAACTAGAGTCAATCTTTTGATACTTATTGTTTCTTAAAAACACGTTATTTTTTTTGACAGCGGGAATTAATTATTAAATTAATTAACGCAACTTATATGTTTTGAATTTTTTAAAATATAATTCATTTTTTAATCCGTAATATCAAATATATCTTAGGGTAAATTTTTGGTATTTTTTAGAAAAACTTCAATTTTTGATGAATAGTGAAACCACTAAGTGTTAGTTAAAGAAACTGATTTTTCATTTAAATGAAACTTTTCCACCTCTGTGTTTTGAATTTCAAAAATTCTACATACATGGTTGTCATTAGGAAGTAAAATGTGGTTCAATGGGATTAAAATAATTTTTTGGTGAATAGTAACTTTTAAGTTTTTAATCACGGTTAGAGGTAATTAGTGTAGTTTAAGGTAAAAATAATGTTTTAATAATATGAGATGAGCTTGACACATGTCCTACCCTTATTGGATGTGTCATGGCCGACAAAGACAATCCATGGGTCAACTTGGGGACCCCATGGAGCCACTTTGGTTGGGAAATGACATAAATAACTTTTTATTTAATGTAAAAGTAAAAATGACACAAACATGAGTTGTTTTACTAAAATAATTTTTACATGGGGTTATACAAGTCCGATTTTTGACTATAAATAGTAATTGGAAATATAAAATGATTTCCTACATCATGATAGTTTTTTTATAATTTTTAGACATTATATAAATAAAATTATTTATGAAATCATAATGATGCAGCGATTGCCTCATTAATAAAGGATTTAAATAAAATGAAAAGATAATGTAAAATCTATGACCTAAACATGTCCAAAACCTATTGTATTGGTGGATTTAGAAACCTTATCACCTTATCCTAGAATTATATCAATTTGGGACCTTTTAAATCCGAAACTCATTTTCAAATAAAGTAACATTTCTTTACTTTCCAAGAGTGCCCCTCCTCTCATCTTATAAAAGGCCCCCACCTCTACCTCCTTACCCACACATACAAAGCCTTTGGCTCGGCCAACCCATGCCCATTTTGTCTCTCCATTTCCCTCCCTTACTCCTTGAAGCCTCAATTTGGGCAGAAGGCTTCCCAAGGAAGCCTTTGAGCTCAAACTAAAGGGAGTTACCCGATTTTAAGGTAATGTCTTCACTTGTGTTCTTTTGTTTTATTTTGCTTCTCCAACCACCTAAACTATTTTTATTCATTTATTTTGTAACAAATACAGTATCATCAATATACTAGGATGTTTCTATAAGAATAATTCTATCTACACTTACACAAACCTACATCTAATGGTTAAAGAACATACTGTTTCTGTGGATGGCGAATTTCTGCCTCATGAAACTATGATTGTTCAAAACTCATATAACACCCTCAAAGGTGGCCATTAAGATTTCACTATATTTATATATTATATATTATATGTTTATATTTTCCTTAAGCTTATGTATTTTTCATTTTGGGCATACCATTATGGTTTCCATTATGGGTAAACACGATATCTTCATTTTAGGAAGTGCGGACTACCGCCCCCTCAAAGTGATTTGATTCGTTAATACCATATGTGGGACGTATAAAGGATGTAGTTATGATATTATATATGATATTAAACTGGAATTATAATATACCTTTATATAATTATGATTCCATTTCATAAAATACGAAATAGAAATGGAAGCAGCATTCATGCGTACGTACGGCTTACAGTCTCCATGAACGGTGCATTTCATTTCTTATCCCCAAATATAATGTACCATTATAAGTACATATATATAATGGATATATTTGATGTATGTTACATCGAAATGATTAATATAATTCTGAAATTAAAATATACATACCTCTTATTTAGTTTTAATTCCATTAATATGACATAGAAATGAAATTAGCGTTCATGCGTACATACGGCTTACCGTCTCCATGAACGGTGCTTTTCATTTCTTAGCTCTAAGTGATTATGTAATATTATAAATACATGTATATTCTGTATATATATGATATATATGATATCTAAATCATGAATATAATTCTGTATATAATGAACCTTTGACCACACGAACAACATGTAATTGTAAGAAGTCCACTTTCGACTAAAGAACCAAATATCGACAAAACAAACATTATTAACTTAAATGATTACATAATGTTTATAACATGGAAATAAGTGATATAAAAGGAATAATGAACTTGAAAAAGTTTATTAAGAAAGTATAAATTAACTCAAGTTTATTATTCAGGACGCTAAAGAACGATCGAGTCAAGTTGGACCTGAGGTAAGGGATCCTACTCCTCTCTTTCTTTTTAAGTACACTCTTTTATGTCATTCATTTTTAAGCTCATATTTCTTGTGATTGGGATGTTATTTTATATTACTCTTACTGTAATTTTTATGTTCATATGATGATATACCCTATTCTCTCTCATCAATCCATTTTGGAAGTTTTGAGTGGCGCCGTTAGGCTGCCGAATTTTCGTAAGAGATCTAACCTCTCTCTTTCTTTTTAAGTACTCTCCATTATGTCACTTCTTTTAAGCTCCTCTCTGTTATGATGGAGGTTGTTATTTTATATTCCTCTTAATGTACATTTTATTATAATATGATTAGAGACCCTATTTGATCTCATCAATCCATTTTTGGAAGTTTTAAGTGGCGTTGTTAGGCTGTCGAGTTTTCGTAAGGGATTTTTCATCTCACTTTTATTCCCGTGAGATTTATGCTACATTTTCCACAATTTTATTTGAGTGGTGTATATACTGCCCATTATTTTACTCATTGTGTAATATAATTTCATTTATGAGTATTTACATCAATGTTGTATTGTCCTTCTTTCACGGGGTGTATGTTTCGAAAGATACCCATGTCGGTAAGGAATCCTTTCACCCTCCTCTTTTTAAAAGACTTATTTTGTTGTGTCTTTTAATTCTCATAACATTATGTTGGGATATGTTCTTCTATATCTTTAGTGATTTAAATTTTATGTCCAAGTGATGAGATACTCTTTTTATCTCTCATCAACTCATTTTCTGAGTTTTTTAGTGACGCTGTTAGGATGTCAAATTTTTGCAAGGGAACTTATTAACCCAATTTTGATTCATTGGGATAATCTTTTACTCCTTGAATATGTCGTTCTATGAATATGTGTTAATAACCTATGATTGTTTTACACTTAATATCCACTTATATTTTGTGTATTAGTTTGTCACACATAATTATGTAATTTATTTATCCTTAATCCAAGGATACCGTCTTTGTATGGGACTTAATCTCAATCTCCTTTCATTGAGGCATATTTTGTTTTATAAACAACCTTTTTTATACAGTGTATAAACCCCTTTTACTTTTACGTTTATCCGAAAGGAATCTTTTTTATAAAAAGCATTTTACTAAACGACAAAAGGGAATGTTTTTGTCGTTTGTATGCGGCGGCAATGACTTCTCTTCCACCGTGACCATTATTTGAGTTTCGGCTTCCTCTACAAGCCATACCTTTTTTAAAAAATAAAAATAAATACCATATTTTACATTTCTTTTATTTTGGTAATGAAAATGGTTTTCATAATGTTTTTATATCAATGTGTTGTATTGATATCTTGTGATAGAAAAGTGAAAATGTTATGTTTCCTTTATGCATGTTTTATGTGATACGATTATTTTATGGTTCTTGGGCATTATTATGAAGACGGGTGGTTTCGTGATAAACTAAGGGCGGGTGAGCCCGATATAGCTCTCCAATTAATTGGGTAACGCGAAGGGGTTAAACGTTAAGGTTTCTCCGAAGAGATTTAGGTAATATACTGTGATGGGTATTCCAAACGTAACCAAGAGGGTTACTCCCTATGTAAGAATGTTATGAATGCCTCAAGTTACCTTTATGTCTTATGATTTCTATGATTTATTCATGATTTTATGAGGTTTGTTAAAGTGCTTATGTTTTATGGGTAAAGTATGATTTCATTCTTATGTATACATGTACTCATGTTTCCTTTCCATATTTTTATATCCCTTACTAAGATTTTTATGCTCATCCCAAGTTTTTGAAATGTTTTTCACAGGTCAAGGTAAGGGTACATGATATGATGATAGTGTCAAGGAAGTGTTAAAAAAGAATCCATGTTTTATTTTAAATATGTTTCCGTTTATGGGAAAAATGAATACTATCTTTTATGTAACCACTTTTTTTTAAATGTGGAATGTAATGCAAGTTTTATGATCTAATTCTCTAAAACTCTAAACCTGAAAAGATCCTCAATGTGTAATCTTGTAATAACTCAAGATTAAGTCAGGTTTAAGGCTGGGGCCTTATAGTTGGTATCAAAGTTCGGTTTAGATAACTTTAGAGGTTAGGGTATTCTCTAAGAACAATTGACATTACAATAATGGTTAGGATTTCAGAAAGAGACATAGTTTTAGATAAATTGAATGAGTAATTATATCTTAGTGTTGACCTTCCTCATTAGTACATGATGGTTTTGTTGATATACTCACACTGACATTTCTGTTTTTAGTGAATGGATGGATATAGTAGGCACCATAGAGACAACAAGTTTGAAGGAAACTGTGGTGGTTCTCTGATTAAGATATTAGACAAAATGGGGGATTCAATGAGGAAACTCGTGGTTGTTCTAAACCAACTATAAAGGAGTCATGATCAACCACTTGAACCTTGGTATGATCTGTAATGTATCATGTACGATATGACCAATCGATGTGGAAGTTCAGGTAATAATTATAAAGTTAACCATTAGGGTTTATATGATCCTTACTTTTGAGGTAATTATGGGTTATTATATGTTATGATGGAAAATGAAAGGCATGAGATAAAATTGAGGTTAAAATATGTTATGATTATTTTTGAAGATTTTATCTCGTTTTGGGGAGTGTTTTAAGAATTATATTGTTTTGGAAAAAGGAAAACACGCAGACCATGTGACAACCCATCGTGTCGGACAAAGCTGCCGGAATCGAACCCACAACCAAAGTGCGACTGGTATTTATTGCCTACCACTGGACTATGTGAAGTCCCTGGTTAGTTTTACTAATTATTTTTAGTTAGATGATTTTAGGAATCAAGAATAAGTTTATTTTGGGTTATCTATGGAAATCATTAACCTATCATCAAGGATATGTGATTAGGTTAATTACTTTTCAATATGAGAATTTAAGAGAAACTGAAGTTATTTGGAGATAAAAGTTAATTTGTACCTTGGAAGACTATGTGACTAAATCCTTCAAATATTTGGGTTTCAATCTTAGTTTGGTTTACTTTGAATAATTTTATGGACAAATTCTTTATTGAATGGTCTTCGTTGAACATTTGGTTTTGTTGGACAAATTTTGGAGATTAAGAATAGATTTTCTTTTTTATAAAGGATTATTCATTTGTGGATTATCTGATCTTGTTCTAACAATTTTGGTTTTGGTTAAGGTCTAAAGACATGGTAAATATATAATTATCTTCTATGGATTAGGTGATTCTCTAGAAGTTGATTATAGTACTCTTAATGTGAACAAGTCTTCCTAAATACTCATCATTTGGGGAAAGTATGAGTTTGTGTAAGAAATTTAGTAAAAGTTGAAAGTCAACATGACAAGTAAGTGTGTTTCCTTAAGATCAAAAATAAATTCCTCAATGAAAAGTAACTTAAAACAAAAATGTTTTCTATTAACTTTTCCTACTCGGGAATTGAATATCGTTTAACCCACCACAAGTTTGTGATTTTCTTATGGTTAACTTTCTCCTAGACATGTTTACTATCACTCTCCCTCAGAACATGACCCTTTTTTTTTCTTCCATGTCCATGTTTTCTTACATGGAATCCTAGTATGGGTTAACTCGGGTGACCTTTGTAATTATCTTTCTTTATTTTAAAGTGATAGTTTTACTGACTCTTGTTTCGATGTGGGATTTTCAATGAAGTTTCCAAGCCCAATTTTAAAAATTGCGAGGACGCAATTCCCAAAAGGGGGGAAGGATGTAACACCCCAGGTAAATAAATAATATGAAATTTTTATATTTATCCATATTTGTGAATAAAATATTAATATTACTTTAAAGGGGACGCTTTGCTTGATGGCATATCCAATACGCAACAACGAGTTTCTTGGGAATCTTATGTTCCACTCTAATAATAAAATAATATTATTTTAAATGGTAGTTAACGCCTAATCATTGTAATGGAGGTAATGAACAGAACTAACTACAAAATGATTATATATGTTTGTCAAATATTTTTAATTTTTACAATAAATGTTGGAGGATTAAAAATGTGAATGAATTCAATTTTTAAGCGTAAACATTCTAATGTTATTTAGAAGGTCGATTAACCGCCTTTTGATGACGAACCTCTTTTAAATCCACTTTTTGAAAATTTTATGTGTTATATTTGAAAAAATAAAATTCTTATTTAGAATCGGGACATCAAAATTTACATTGTGTAAATTTTTGGTATTTTTCCGATAATGTTCATTTTTTAATGAACAGTGAAAAATGTTGTATTTTAATTCAAAACCTCTTTTTAATCTAATTTATTTATATGATTAGATTATCTTTTGAATTGGTTTTAAAGTTCAATAAGAATATATTTTTACCATTTAATCCAATAGTGGTCGTTGGAATTAATTTCATCTTGAAATTGGACTTAAAATAGAGTCAATCTTTTGATACTTATTGTTTCTTAAAAACACGTTATTTGTTTTGACAGAGGGAATTAATTATTAAATTAATTAATGAAACTTATATGTTTTTAATTTTGTAAAATATGCTTCATTTTTTAATCCGTAATATCAAATATAGCTTAGGGTGAATATTTGGTATTTTTCAGAAAAACTTCAATTTTTGATGAATAGTGAAACCACTAAGTGTTAGTTAAAGAAACTGATATTTCATTTAAATGAAACTTTTCCACCTTTGTGTTTTGAATTTCAAAAATCCGACACACATGTTTGTCATTAGGAAGTAAAATGTGGTTCAATGGGATTAAAATAATTATTTGGTGAATAGTAACTTTTATGTTTTTAATCATGGTTAGAGGTAATTAGTGTAGTTTAAGGTAAAAATAATGTTTTAATAATATGAGATGAGCTTGACACATGTCCTACCCTTATTGGATGTGTCATTTCCGACCAAGACAATACATGGGTCAACTTGGGGACCCCATGGATCCACTTTGGTTGGGAAATGACATAAATAACTTTTTATTTAATGTAAAAGTAAAAATGACACAAACATGAGTTGTTTTACTAAAACAATTTTTACATGGGGTTATACAAGTCTGATTTTTGACTATAAATAGTAATTGGAAAGCTAAAAAGATTTCCTACATCATGATAGTTTTTTTATAATTTTTAGACATTAAATAAATAATATTATTTATGAAATAATAATGATGCAGTGATTACCTCATTAATAAATGATTTAAATAAAATGAAAAGATAATGTAAAATCTATGACCTACACATGTCCAAAACCTATTGGATTGGTTGATTTCGAAACCTTATCACCTTAACCTCTAATTATATCAATGTGGGACCTTTTCAATCCGAAACTAATTTTCAAATAAAGTAACATTTCTTTACTTTTCAAAAATGCCCCTCCTCTCATCTTATAAAAGGACCCCACCTCTACCTCTTTACCCACACTTCCAAAGCCTTTGGCTCGGCCAAACCCTGACCATTTTGTCTCTCCACTTCCCTAACTTACTCTTTGAAGCCTCAATTTGGGCAGAATGCTTCCCAAGGAAGCCTTTGAGCTCAAACCAAAGGGAGTTACCCGATTTTAAGGTAATGTCTTCACTTGTGTTCTTTTGTTTCATTTTGCTTCTCCAACAACCTAAACTATTTTTATTCATTTATTTTGTAACAACTCCAGTATCATCAATATACTAGGATGTTTTTATAAGAAGAATTATATCTACACTTACACAAACATACATCTAATGGTTAAAGAACATATTGTTTCTGTGGACGACGAATTTCTGCCTCATGAAACGATGATTGTTCAACACTCATATAACACCCTCAATGGTGGCCATTAAGATTTCACTATATTTATATATTATATATTATATGTTTATATTTTACTTAAGCTTATGTATTTTTCATTTTGGGCATAGCTTTATGGTTTCCATTATGGGTAAACGCGATATCTTCATTTAAGGAAGTGCGGACTACCGCCCCCTCAAAGTGATTTGATTCATTAATACCATATGTGGGACGTATAAAGGATGTAGTTATGATATTATATATGATATTAAACTGTAATTATAATGTACCTTTATATAATTATGATTCCATTTCATAAAATATGAAATAGAAATGGAAGCAGCGTTCATGCGTACGTACGGCTTACAGTCTCCATGAACGGTGCATTTCATTTCTTATCCCCAAATATAATGTACCATTATAAGTACATATATATAATGGATATATTTTATGTATGTTACATCTAAATGATTAATATAATTCTTAAATTAAAATATACATACCTCTCATTTAGTTTTAATTCCATTAATATGACATAGAAATGAAATTAGCATTCATGCGTACGTACGGCTTACCGTCTCCATGAACGGTGCATTTCATTTCTTACCTCTAAATGATTATGTAATATTATAAATACATGTATATTATGGATATATATGATATATATGATATCTAAATCATGAATATCATTCTGGATATAATGAACCTTTGACCACACAAACAACATGTAATTGTAAGAAGTCCACTTTCGACTTAAGAACCAAATATCGACAAAACAAACATTATTAACTTAAATGATTAAATAATGTTTATAACATGTAAATAAGTGATATAAAAGTAATAATGAACTTGAAAAAGGTTATTAAGAAAGTATAAATTAACTAAAGTTTATTATTCAGGACGTTAAAGAACGATCGAGTCAAGTCGGACCTGAGGTAAGGGATCCTACTCCTCTCTTTCTTTTTAAGTACACTCTTTTATGTCATTCCTTTTTAAGCTCATATTTCTGGTGATTGGGATGTTCTTTTATATTAATCTTACTGTAATTTTTATTTTCATATGATGAGAGACCCTATTCTCTCTCATCAATCCATTTTGGAAGTTTTGAGTGGCGCCGTTAGGCTGCCGAATTTTCGTAAGAGATCTAACATCTCTCTTTCTTTTTAAGTACTCTCCATTATGTCACTTCTTTTAAGCTCCTCTCTATTATGATGGGGGTTGCTATTTTATATTCATATTAATTTAAATTTTATTGTAATATGATAAGAGACCCTATTTGATCTCATCAATCCATTTTTTGAAGTTTTAAGTGGCGCTGTTAGGCTGTCGAGTTTTCGTAAGGGATTTTTCATATCACTTTTATTCCCGTGAGATTTATGCTACATTTTCCACAATTTCCATTGAGTGGTGTATGCACTACCCATTATTTTACTCATTTTGTAATATACTTTCATTTATGAGTATTTACATCAATTTTGTATTGTCCTTCTTTCACGGGGTGTATGTTTCAAAAGATGCCCATGTCGGTAAGGGAACCTTTCACCCTCCTCTTTTTAAAAGACTTATTTTGTTATGTCTTTTAATTCACATAAAATTATGTTGGTATATGTTCTTCTATATCCTTAGTGATTTAAATTTTATGTCCAAGTGATGAGATACTCTTTTTATCTCTCATCAACTCATTTTCTGAAATTTTTAGTGATGCCGTTAGGCTGTCAAATTTTGGCAAGGGAACTTCTTAACCCAATTTTGATTCTTTGGGATAAGCTTGTACTCCTTGAATATGTCGTTCTATGAATATGTGTGAATAACATCTGATTGTGTTACACTTAATATCCACTTATATTTTGTGTATTAGTTTGTCACACATAATTATGTAATTGATTTATCCTTAATCCAAGGATACCGTCTTTGTATGGGACTTCGTCTCAATCTCCTTTCATTGAGGCATATTTTGTTTTATACACAACCATTTTTTATACAGTGTATAAACCCCTTTTACTTTTACTTTTATCCGAAAGGAATCTTTTTTATACAAAGAATTTTACTAAACGAAAAAAGGGAATTTTTTTGTCGTTCGTATGCGGCGGCAATGACTTCTCCACCGCCGTGACCATTATTTGAGTTTCGGCTTCCTCTACAATCCATACCTTTTTTTAAAAGAAAAATAAATACCATGTTTTACATTTCTTTTATTTTGGTAATGAAAATGGTTTTCATAATGTTTTTATATAAATGTGTTGTATTGATATCTTGTGATTGAAAATTGAAAATGTTGTGTTTCCTTTATGCATGTTTTATGTGATATGATTATGTTATGGTTCTTGGGCATTATTATGAAGACGGGTGGTTCCGTGATAAACTAAGGGCGGGTGAGCCCGATATAGCTCTCCAATGCATTGGGTACGCAAAGGGGTTAAACATTAAGGTTTCTCTGAAGAGATTTAGGGAATATATTGTGATGGTTATTCCAAACGTAACCAAGAGGGTTACTCCCTACGTAAGAATGTTATGAATGCCTCAAGTTACCTTTATGTCTTATGATTTCTATGATTTATTCATGATTTTATGAGGTATGTTAAAGTGCTTATGTTTTATGGGTAAAGTATGATTTCATTCTTATGTATACATGTACTCATGTTTCATTTCCATATTTTTATATCCCTTACTGAGCTTTTTATGCTCATCCCAAGTTTTTGAAATGTTTTTCACAGGTCAAGGGAAGGGTACATGATATGATGATAGTGTCAAGGAAGTGTCAAGAAAGAATCCATGTTTTATTTTAAATATGTTTCCGTTGATGGGAAAAACGAATACTATCTTTTATGTAACCAATTTGTTTAAATGTGGAATGTAATGAATGTTTTATGATCTAATTCTCTAAAACTCTAAACCTGAAAAGATCCTCAATGTGTAATCTTGTAATAACTCAAGATTAAGTCAGGTTTAAGGCAGGGGCCTTATATGTGGAGCCTAAGTACATGGATCAAGATAATCCTAGTGGTTAGTGCTTTCTCATGTCATGTTCTACTACCCATGTTTCCTGGTTAGTCCTAACCACTAGATCCCTATCATAGGTGCTTCGGTGTGAGTGGTGTTATGGTTTGGATTTAGCTGGTGTGGGATAGTTTGAATTGGAAAATGGGTTGTGAAATGAAAATCAGTTTTGTAAAAAGGTTTTTCAAAAAGAAAATGACTTTGTAACATGTGTTTTGTTTTGAAAGTGGACTTTGGTGTTTGAGAAGGATTGGAAAATATGGGTTTTAGTATTTGTAAAGTGATAATGGAGTGAAAGTGGTTTTGGAATTTGAATAAAATGGTGGGTTTTGAAAGAGGATTTTGGATTTGTTTTGTGATTTTTATATTCTGAGCCTATTATTTTGGAATGAGATGACCTTTTTGTTTGAGTTATATTTGATTTTAATTTTGGGTTTTATGTTATTTTTTTATTAGGGTATGCCACCCAGAAAACTCCCAGAGGTTTCTAGCAAGTCTCTTCCAATGGTCTACCCTACTTAGACTCCTAGTAGGGTGGAAGATTTGAGTTCATTCTAGTTTCTGCCTATTTTTCATGGAGGTAAATGTATTTTTGAAGATTTGAAGTGTCTTGAGTAATTTTAAGGCATCTTCAAGTCGTTGGGAACTCTGGAAACTGTAGGAGTGATGATTTTTTGGGTTCATTTGATGGCCCGAATTTGGATCAATGGAAGGTAATAATCTCATCATTGTTACAATATGGGATGTCTTAGTAAGTGAATAGCACCACTTTTATCAGATGGTTCATACCTGAGGAGGTTAATATGAGTAAATTGGTGGATTGGTTGGGTGTTCAGCAAGGTCATCTAATGGAGAAGGCCTGTATGGACTACTTCATAGAGTTGGTTTCATTTTTTCAGAGATAGCATCATCGGGTCAGCTGAAGGCTCCTCTCTTCATATGGAGTATTTTTTCGAAGATCAAATATCATTTTCTCTCATCTGGTGATATTCAGTTTGAGAAGTTTGTGGATGAAGTGTTCCTAGTCGAGCTAGTTCCTAGAGCACAGTTGGTGTCAATTGGTGATGTGGTTCCTCTTATTTCTCGTGAAGGTTTCCAATATGGTGAGAAGGGTGTGCCATATGAACTTGTTATTTAAGATTCTCCTTCATTGGTTCTAAAATATCATTCATCGAACCATTCACTCATGTGCTTATAGTGTGGTCATTTTGGGAATTTGAATCCATCTTGCATAAATCCTCCAAAGGCTTGTTATCTATGTGGTCATTTTGGTCATCTGGATAAGTTCTACAGGCATTATTTACAGAAGAAAAAGTCTCAATTAGAGGTGATTAGCTCCTAACTACAGTGTAGTGGATGCTTCAATCAATAGGGATCTATCCATAGTCACTATATTGAAGCTTTCACGCATTCAAGAATCACTGGGGGTATGGAGAACTTTATCCTAGTTTTTTGTCCTTGTGTTGGAGTGGAGACTGTTTCAATCCACCTGATGTCGTGATCTTCATTTTTTTATGTTTTCCTTTTTATTTTAAAAATCTTAGTATCCTTTCCTTCTTGTTTTCAGTTTATTTTTTATTTAGAAAATTTTGATGGTTCTGTTTTCTTGTAGGTTTGGTGGAGGTGTTTTGTAGACGTGAATTACATGATGTTTGTCTCTCTTGTGTGGTTTTCCCTTCTGTGGATTGGATTTTGTTTTGAGTTTTGCTCGTTGTGGATTTTCTTGTGTATTTAGTAAATAATGAAACATGTTTTGGTTCACTGTCTATGTTAGGTTCCTTCCATGGGTTTTCTTTATGTTAGGAGTTTTGGTTTGTGTTGGGATTTACCACATTGGTCTTCCCATGGTGGGGTTTTTGGGAGATCTGGTTTTGGTTTGTGCTATTTTTCTTGGTGTTTTTCAGTGTTAGTTGAGTTTTTATGGTGGGTAGAACCACCATGGAGTTCCTTTTAGTTTTATCTAGTGTTTATCAGGTTGAAATGTGATGTTTAAAGGGTTACACTAAGGTTTTTGGTTTCATTCGGGTTTGGGATTGAGTTTTTTTATCATTTGGTTTAGTGACTTTTTGGGGGAAGAATGTTTCTATAGTGGGACTAATTTTCACACCCCAACCTTGAATTTTTTTTAATTCTTTTCTTGATATTGGTTCTTTCATTTGAGGTTCGTCTTGAGTTTTTAGTGAAAATTTTTGAGTTTTGGAGTTTCCAGGTGGCTTTTGGATTTTGCATGGTTTGGGGGTTAATTGTGTTTCATGTTGAGGCTAAGGCTGTTTTGGGTTTATTTCCTTCTTTCATGGTTTTAATTTCATATTTTGATCATGGTTTAATCCAAACTATGTGAGTCCAATAAGAAACTGTGCAGCTCCATTTGGGTTTCAAGGTCAAGGTGCATGGCTTGCACACATTTAGGGAAACCTCGCAGTAAGCTTGTGGGGAGGATATACAATTTGATAGATCCATTTTTCTCATTTTTTGCATGGTTTCCTAAACCATGTGTCCAAACTATGTCATCTTACTTTCTCTATATTAGGGTGTACAAGGTTGGTGCATAGTTTTTAAAACTATGTGAGTTTCCTGGATTTTTAAAAACTTGAAATTCAATGTTTTCCCCTCTTATTTTTTAGCCCCTTTTGAGATTTTCTACCCCTTGGATCATTTTTAGCACAATAAAGGGCTCACAGTCTCCCATCCCTTGGTTTCTCTTCATCCCTTGGTACTTATAATTCAAATCTAATGTGAGCTTCTTGTGGTTTATGGTCAATTTTCTCCTCCTCTTCTTATTCCCCCTTAGTTTCTTGGTTTTTCTTGGTTTGTTTCTCTCTTGTCCAAACCCTAGAAGTAAGTGTTGATGAGTTTCTTGTGTTCCTTGAATATTATAGGGTGTGTATGGTCTATTGATACTTTTTCTTCCTCCTTCAAAAGTTTCATCGTATCTGCATGCCTTTGAGGCAGGTGTTTCCATCCATTTCCTTTTTGACACATTCTATTGATGCTTGAGCTTTTGTTGAATGATTTTAAAATGTTGTGATTATTCTTGTGACATGTTTTCTTGTTGAATTGTGATGTTTTATTGTTATCAATTTGATAAAAATGTGTTTTTAAAGGATTTATAAGGTTATGCCTATATGTATAAGTATGAAAATTATTTGTTAAAAATACAATTGGTTTTTGAAAATTAAATGGTGTGATTTAGAATGTGATTGGCCTTTTTTGGGCTTAGGTTTTTTGGTTTTCATGTGAATTTGATTTTCTTGTGTGGTTATGGTTCTATGTTATGGTTTTATGCTTCTTTGTAAACCGTTGAAATTGGTTTTAGTATCCATGTGTGAGTTCTTGAGATTGGTGGTTATGTTAATGGTATCTTTTAAAAAAATTGGGTACTTTAATGGTTTACCATGGGTGTTCCATTGGATGTAGGCATATCCATAAGTGCACTGGGTGAAAATATGGATAGGCAAACAAATGATAATGGTATGGTGTCAAA
Source organism: Viscum album (assembly GCA_963277665.1). Classification (NCBI taxonomy): domain Eukaryota; kingdom Viridiplantae; phylum Streptophyta; class Magnoliopsida; order Santalales; family Viscaceae; genus Viscum; species Viscum album. The sequence goes on from OY728165.1 coordinate 1,833,224,269, forward strand.
ATGTTTCCCCTTTAACACTGAATTTAAAAACACTTTTCCCTCTCCCTTTTTCTCTTTAATTCACCTCATCTCCCAAATGATTCTCAAATGGATCCTTGGTTCTAAAATAAATTCCAGTGTGGTTTCAAATGAGGTATCTAAATCTTGGACTGTTTGTCATCTTAAAGTGTGATTGGGTGACTAAATGGTGTAAAGGATCATTTTTTTCCTCCTGTATATAAATGATGTTTCTACCTTGGTTTTGGAAAGTAATTTGGAAATGGATTTGACTTGTAAATGTTAGAGGCCCGATTGGTACCTTGGGATGTTTTGGGAAAGTGGTTTAAAAGTGACATAATGTGTAGGCCTAGTAGGAACTTGTGTATGGTTGGAGATATGATATGGTAACCTCTTTGGTGTACCCTTCAAGGAGAGGTTTATTTCATAGGTTATTTTTTTTGGGCTAGCCAAGCACGGTGGAATGTGGGTTATTTTTTTATGCCACGCGTTTGAGGAACTCCCCATTCACTGTGTACTGTTATCATGGGATTCCTATGAATCATCTAGAGGGTCCTTTGAGGGTTTCTTATCGACCCCTATTAGATGAGTTGGTACCCATAGATTCACTAAGAGGCCAAAGGGGCATTTCCCCTGGTGAGGCTAGTTTAGAGCATGCAGTTGGTTATTGACTATGGATATGCACCATACACTATGAGGTGAGTCCAATATGAGTACGTCTACGGATTTATTCTAGATATGTTTATGAAATTACCATGATTACTTATATATATGTTCTTTTTTACTTCTATTATACTTTGGTATTTATCCCTGATAGTTTTTGCATGGTCATTTAGTTCCCTTTATTTTTATCATAGCTCTTGGATCACCTGGTATGGATTTTATTTTTCATTTCGGTTTTGTAAATTGGAATTTTGGAATGGAAAACTATTTTGAAAAGAGAAAGATGTGTGTATTGTTTTTAAAACAGAATTTCTGGAAAGTAGTTTTTGGTTCTTTAAAATGATAGAAACTTAATTTCTATATATATTTAAGACTAGTGTTTATGTAATATTTAGATATAGGAGATGTATGGATTCTGTATTGATTACATGTTAAGCTTTTTATTCTCACACCATACATGTGACACTCGACATCAGTAGACCTAGGTTATATTGCAGGTTTAGTTTTATTTTTCAGGTCACCTTTGGAGCAGGTTAGTCCTATGGTTGTTAGTGACCAAGAGTTCACATGTAGGTCTAGTTGGGTTTTAGTTTGGTTCTAGTTTTGATTTTAGTTTTATTTTGTTTATTTTTTGTTGTATTTATATCTGGTTATATTTATATATGTTTAGTTGTTATTAGTTCTTACTATGTGCTCAGTTTAGGTTGTTGATCCTAGTTTTTTATTATTAAAAATTACTCCCACTATGATATCTTTGATTCTTGGCACTATTTTTTACCCTGGGAGGATTGGGAATGCCTCTCGAGCCTTGTTGCGGTCCGGTTCGGGTGTTGGGCTAGATGGAATCCTAGCCTGGTTCATGGAAAATTGGGTCCTTTATTAATAATAGGTATGGTTCTTTTGAATTCTACCCTTATGCAATCTTTTTTTGATACAGATTCATCCCACTCATTTATTTCATCTCGTGTTGTTAATCATATGGGTTTTCTTGTGGAGTTAATGCCTTCTATTTTGAAACTTCAAACTCCTCTTAGTAAAAGAGAGTGTTGAGCCTTTATGTGTAAATCATGTTCTATAAATATCGATGGGGATAAGTTTATTTGGGATTTATTTGTTCTTGATATGAATTTATATGAATTGATATTGGGTATGGATTAGTTGAGATTGTTCAAGGCTAGCATTTACTATGATACCTGAAAGGTTAGTTTTGTATCTCTTAATGGAATTGAGAATATATTTAGAGGAGATTGGGATGTAAAGGAAATTAGAGAGGGACTTTTGACACTGGTGGTTAGAACCATCTCTTATCAATTGGAAGCTCTTAATTTTTAATCTATAAATGAGATCAGAAATATATATTTTCAAACTATCATTTACCAATTTCATGATGTGTTTTATAAAAATTTCTCAGGGTTTCCACCCAAAAGAGAAGTGGAGTTCACAATTGATCTCATACTAGGGACTAGTCCTATTTAACTTCCTTCTTATCGGATAACACCATCATAATTGAGGTATTTAAAAGTTTTGTTAGGAGAGTTAGAAATTAAAGGGTTTATTTGACCAAGCACATCACTTTGGGCAGCACCAATTCTTTTTTTCAAGAAGGCAGATTGAACTCTTAGAATTAATGCGGATCATTATATGCTTAACCAAGTTATGATAAGGAATCAGTATCCAATTACATGAATGAGTGATCTGTTTGATCAATTGTGGGGATCCTAGTAGTACTCCCAAATTGACTTCTGTTTGGGATACCACTAACTGAGAGTTTATAATGAGGATGTTCTAAAGACAACTTTGATAAGCAGATATGACTATTATGAATTTTTCATTATGCCATTTGGTATTATAAATACACCAATAATATTTATGCAATTAATTAATTGGTTCATTAAATGTTATCTTGATTACTTTTTATTAGAGTTATTTGATGATATTTTGGTGTATTCTATGACAAAATAAATTCATGGGAAACAATTGGATATAGTGTTAGGTATCTTGAGTGAACACCACCTTTATGGTTAGTTATCAAAGTGTGATTTATGGATAAAAGAGGTAAATTTACATGGCAATTTCATTTCTAAAAAAGTAATTTATGTAGATCATGAAAGGATATAAGATTTTATATATTGGAAAACATAGATGAATTTATTTTAGATACATAGTTTCCTTGGCTTGTTAGGATACTCCATGCATTTTTTATGTTATTTTTCACATTTATCATAACCGATGATAAATTTTATGAGGAAATAAATTCATTTACAATGGAACAATGAATTCCATAAATACTTTTGAAAACATAAGTTTATAGTTATATCGTAACCTATCCTCAAGTTTCTAGAGTCTGGATAGGGATATGTAGTCTATTTTGATGCATTGAGATCTATTTTGGTATGTGTTCTCATGAATTAATATTATGTTGTTTCTTATGGATCACGACAGTTACATATGCATGAACTTCCCAAAACATGATTTAGAGTTATTTGTTGTAGTTCATTCATTAAAGACTTGGAATCACTATATTTTTAGTGAGAAATTTATGGTGTATACGGATCATAAAATCTTCAAGAGCATTTTCTCAGAATGAGATTTGAATCTAAGGCATAGAATATGGATGGAATATATTTGAACATTTGATTTTAAATTGTTGTATAAATCAGGGAAAGGAAATTATATAACATATTTCATGAGTGGGAATTTATATACTCATTTAGCTAAAGAGGCTTAAGATCAATTTTAGATTATGTTAGTCATTGCTGATATACATCTGAACTATATAGAACAATGTATTGTTTTAGTTTTCTTTTCAGGTTTTTTCATTCTCGATTTGGTTGAATATGTTATAAATGCTCCATCATCCAATAATGAATGTGTTACCATGAGTTCAAAACTCAGTGGTGGGGAGACTATTGAGGAATTAATGTTGGATGGGAGTTCAGTATTATGATTTAGATATTGGATGGTTATACCTTTGACTTATTAGGAATAGCTTCTTAGTGCCTACCACCAGTCAATATGGATTATTCATCCTGGGATTCATAAAATTTATAAAGTGTTGAAAGAACAATTATAATGGGTTAGCATGAAAGGAGCTTTAGTGGAGTATGTCTTGAGATGCCTCGCCCATCAGTAGGTTAAGGCATATCATCAAAGACCAGCTGGTATGTTGCAGTCTTTAATGATTCCCATGGGGAAATGGGAGTAGATATCCATGAATTTTGTAATAGGTATAACAGGGATAGTTAAGAAAAATGATGGAATATGGGAGATAGTGGATCATCTCAAAAAAATTTCTCACTTCATCCCTATTCTTGAAACTAATATGGTGAAAGTCATTTCCAAACTCTACATTTAGGGAATTATAAAGATGTATGACATTCCAGTCTTGATTATATCTAACTGAGGCCTCGGGTTTACATCTCATTTTTGGAAATACTTATAGAAATCCCTTGGAACCCAGTTGACTATAAGAACTTCTTATCGTCCTCAAATGGATGTAAAATTTGAGAGGATGATCCAAACATTGGCGGATATCCTTAGGGATTATGTAATGGATTTTGGTGGCTCATGGGAGGAGTATATACCATTAGTGTAGTTTTCATTAAAATAATAGTTTTCATACCTCGATATATATGGATTCTTTTTAAGCATCGTATCTTCACCCTTTTCATTATCTACTTTTTTGGATTGAAATAGGTGAGACTTCATTGATTAGACCCAGCCTTGTTCAAGATACAATAGATAATATTCAAATGATAAAAAAAAGATCGTGATAGATCAGAGTTGTCATAAATCATATGTATATCATCATCAATAACCATTATTATTTGAGGTAGTTTATCATGTTTTCTTTATAATCTCTCCAAGGCTTTGGCATCATAATTTTGGTAAGTAGGTAAATTTTTCCCCATGGTACATTGGCCCTTTTGAGATACTTGGACACATTGGTGATGTTGCTTATCGGCTAGCCTTACCACCAAAGTTTATTTCAGTCTATAATGTATTTCATGTATCTCAATTGAAAAATTACTATCCTGATCCTTACAAAGTGATTTTATAGGACCATATTAACCTTGAACTAGATTCTAAATTGATTCACGTGCCAATAAAGATTTTGGATAGGAAATATAACCTATTGTGTGGGAAAATAATCAGTTTAGTATTGGTTTTATGGAAACATGGTCATGTTCAAGAATAAATGTGGGAGTGTGAAAAGGAAATGTTAGAGAAATGGCCTAAACTCTTTAATGAAAAAATTTGTTTTCTACTTTTCTATGACGGAAATATGAATGGTGGGGAGAATGTAGTACCCCTAGTTTAAGTTATATTTCCCTTTATTTATGTATATTGAGATTACATAATTCTTGGGTTGAGTTTTGGGTGTTTTGAGAAGGTTTCATCATGTTTTAGAGGTGTTTCTAGAGGTGTGTGATTTTTGCATGATTATTAGAAACTGTGAAACACCTCCAAGAAACTATAAAAAATATTTTAGGAGTTATTGGGAAGGTTAATTGTTGGTGCACAATTTGGAAAACACATGCGAATACCGAGGGTAAATCATGAAACACCAAACAGACAGAAAACCTAGTTGGTGCGTGGCTTCTCCAACTGTACAAGAAAATTGTGTGAGGTGTGTCCTTAAGATATTAGAACTACATGGTTGGTGCATTTATTTCTAAACTGTTCATCCTAACCATGTGATGAGAATTAATTTATCAGAAAAGTTTATTTTGACCTGGTTTAGGGTCTTGAAACCCTCATTCTTTCTCTAATCGCATAGGGTCTCGTACTCCCCTCTGTCCCAAGGATCCATCGATTATTTCCTTCAATTCAAAGTGATATTTTAACAAATAGATGTATGTTAGATATGTGGATTCACTGGTAAGTCATAGTTTCTCTCTCGCTCCTTAGATCCTCCCATTTTCTCTCACCTAATTTATGATATCTAGTCCACCATGGATAGATCTATATTACTTTTTTAATATGTTGATGAATTTTGGTTGGATTTTTTAAAGGGAAGAAGATCCAATCCTAGATCTAGAGAATCATAGTGTCGTTCTTTGTTTTTTCCATCCATTGAGAGGTAGGTGGATCCTCTATCATATCCACTTTTTCTGGAACTTAAAGGCTTAGATTTTATTAAATAATTTGTTTGAAATTTTTGTGAAATCCTTGTCTGATTCATGATGGAATCCTCTTTGGGTATGAATTTGGGAATCATGGGAAATTGGATGGTTTTCTAAAAATCCTTTGTTTAAAATTTTAAAATTATTATTTTAAAATTATGATTATGTTTTTCCACACATAAGTTGTTTGATGAAATTTTTTCAATAAAATATTTGGGTTGTATGAAATGGTTTAGCATGAGATTTTACATACATGGGTGGTGGGAGTTCATTTCTGTCGATGTGACTGAAAATAACTGGTGTGTACCATTAGGGTATAAGGACATGGCCCAAGATATGGGGTGTGTTCCATTGGGGAACAAGGAGACTGTCCACCTAGTGAAAACTTTGTGGATGGACGAAATAATGGCCATGAGTATGGAAATGTCACTGGAATTTCTGTGTGTGTGTGTGTGGAAACATGGATGTGGTATGCCAAATTAATGAGAAATGTTTTAAAGGATTTATTTTATGAATTTCCATGGAAATTTTTATGGATTTCATATAAACTATTTTAATAGATTTTAAAATATTTTATATAAAATGTTATTACATGTTCTTGTCTTAATGGTGTGAGTTGGGAGGTATTTTGGGGAAACCATAACAAGTTTATACTCACCCCTGCTTAGGAACTTTAGTGCATTTTCAGATGTCATCTATAGAGACATAAATAAAGGGAATGTATCATATTTATCCAATGATGTGTCTTGATTCCATGGGAATTACTGTTGGATTTGGAGTTTGGATCTTGGAGGTGTGTTTCTTGGGATCATGTCATTTGGGTGTATTTGGGTCTTGGAGTCTCTTAGTAATTTTTGGTTATTGTATTTTGTTTCCATTGGTACTTTGATATTATTGTTTACCATTGGGTATACCTTTGGTTGTATTTATGGTCATGCATCGTATAGATGATTGGATGTTTATTATTTTTGTTTTCCTAAATGTTATTTTTTTGTGGTAAAATCACCCCATAATGGTCTTTGAAGCTCTTGTCATTTATTTATATCCTTTGGTGTCTTGAGGATGTCACCTAAGGCTAGTAACACCTCAACCTATTCTCAAGCCAATGAGGAGGGGTGGAATTTTACACATGATCTATCAACTCCTCATCTAATAATATCCCTTTCCCTTACCTATGCATGTGAACATGAGATATGCTCAAGAATCAAGGTGCCTAAGTTCTTGTACCTATGAACCCAAATTATAGAACTCCCTTCCAAAACCTCACTTATGAAACAGTGATGGGACATTCCAGAACTAAAAAAACCCGATTGCATTGTTTGAAAAAGGGAAATTGGCTCTAATATCTCACTACAAATCACTTTGATCACATATACCTTCCATAAAACACAAAAAAGTGAAATAAAAAAAGAAACTCACATCAGCATAGAACAACAAATAGATTATGTGGTTCAAAACTTAATCCAATTCCATGGTAGAAAAAATGATTCTCTTTATTAATAACATGATAGAAAGAAGAAGATTACAAGCTCACTGAATAGGTGATCCTACTATTCTATTTATAGACTACACTACTACAAAATAGACATTTAAAAACATTGACCTTTATTAGTGCTTTTATATAGTGCTAATAAAAGGTACCCTTTATCAGCACTTCTTTAGCATTGATGATGGGACCCTTTATCAATGCTATATAAAAGCACTGAAAAAGGGTACCTTATATCAATGCAATATAAAAGCATTGCGCTTTATTTTTAGTGTTGATAAGGGGTATCCTTTATCAGTGCTTTTTTATCACTAATAAAGGTCCAGAATAAAATGAAATAATTAAACAATTAAAAATTAAAAAAATATTAACACTTTTATTAATTAAATAATTTTTAATAAAAATTAATAAATTGAATATACTTATATATAAATTATAAATATTAATAAATAATATACACTAAATATATAGATTTTTAAAATGAATAAAATGAAATAATTTAATAATTAAAAATTAAAAATGAGTAAATTAATAAATATATTAAACATTTTATTGATTAAATAATTATTAATAATAATGAATAAATTTAATATAAATATATATTGATTATAAATATTTATAAATAGTATATACTAAATATGGATATATAAAATGAATAAATTGTAATTATTAAACAAAAAAATTAAAAATGAATAAATTGAAAAATTATTAAAAAATATTAATGAAACAATTATTAATAAAAATGAATAATTTTAATATATATATATATTATAAATAGTAATAAATAATATATATTAAATATAAATATATATAAAATGAATAAAATGTAATAATTAAAAACATATTAATGTCTTATTCATTTTTAATGTTGCTTGATTTTTCAATTTGGCATATATCAAACATGTGTTTCATTGATTTAACATACATATACGTAATTAATTCATTTTTATATACAACACACACACACTTATATTTATGCAATTAATGAAATCTTATATGGAAATGCATACACCTAATATCTGTGTAATTTATTCAAATTTTGGTATATTTTATAATTTAATTATATCATGACACATTTAATATATTATGTTTTTGATCTGTGAATTTTATTTATTTATTTTTAATATTATCATAGTTAGGTGTTATTTATTAATTTTTAATATTTTTTATTTTCAATTTTTTATTTTTTATTTGAATTTATTCATTTTCTATTATTTATTTATATATTATTATTTACTATGTTTTAGTATTTTCAATATGTATTCATATTTAATTCAATGTATATCCATAATTTTTTATTAATTTATATTTAATTAATAAAAAATTTCCATTATTTCAATATTTTTAAAGTGTACTCATTTTTAATTATTCAATTTCACTCATTTTTAAAATACATGTATTTAAGATTATATATTCACTAATAATGTTAAAAATATATTTTTAAATAAATATTTATAAATAAAAATATTTATAATTTATATTTAATATATTTAAAAATATTATAAATAAATAATTATATATATTTGAATAATTATAATAAATTTAGTTAAATAATGAAAATATTATATTTATATTTTTATATTATATATATATATATAAGTTGATTTTTAATCCTCGGTTTATTCAAAGGAAAAGGTCTGCATTTCAAAAAAAAGCAAGCAACATACAATGCAGTGATATACTTGGTGAGACTTGAACTTGAGAACTCGTTGAGACCCAGAAGGGTAGCTACTATTGAGCTGCACCCTGGGGCTATATATATATATATATGATGATATAAGTATATGAATATTTTTTTAAGAGTATTCATATATTTATAAATAATTAACTATATATTTAAATAATTATTAAATTATAATGAATATATTTAAATAAAGAATATATTTACTATATTTATATTTATATTTATATTTATTTAATAATATATATAAGTATATAAATATATATAATGATATAATATATTTATAATTATAAAATTATAATAAATTTATTTAAATATTGAATATATTTACTATATTTATTTTTATATATATTTATTAAATATATATATATAATTATATAAATATATACAATGATATAAATATATTTATAATTATAAATAAATAATTAAAATATATTTAAAAATTTATAAATAAATAAAAATTAATTTTTATTAAAAAGGTATTTATGTATTTATAAAAAAATAATTATATAGTTAAATAACTATAAAATTAAAATAAATAAATATATAATTATATAAATATATTTACAAATTTTTTATTTATAATTATAATTATGAATCCTTTATCAACACTAATGTTTTAGTGCTCATAAAGGTTATGTTTATCAGCGCTTCTTTAGTGATGATAAAGATAGAGGTTTATCGTCACTTTTTTAGGGTTGATAAAGATGCATTTTAACAACTCTTATCAATTTAGCACTGATAAAATGTATCTTTATCATTTTTTTATAAGGACTAATAAAAGTATCCTTGATTTATATAAAAGAACACTATCCATGACTGATTCAGTAGCAATTCTCAAGCTCTCACAAAACTCCCTTATTGTCGGCACTCCTCTATGTTCTCTCAAACAAATCAAGTCTATAATCCAAGGTATTTTATTTTCTCCTTTTCCTCTCCCATTGATTGCATGTTTGGGTTCCATGGTTTGCACTTTTTCGTTGTTCTCAACGAAGACGAACCCTACTTCTTCACTGGAGAAAAATGATTCCTTATGCTTCTTAACTTTGGTATATTCTTCAATGGGTGAAAAACCTTCTCATATAGGGCTTCACATTTATCATAGTCGAATCTTAAGTCCAGCACAGTGACCAATACAACATGATCCATTCTCACTACCCATTTTGACTTCACATGACCTTTATGTAGTCTAATTTACCTTTACACAGAACTATCCTTATTAAATTAACTTAGATACGTTTTGATAATGGTTATCCTCAAAGGAAATTAGTTTGGTTTATTGGATTACATTATTCCCATGTTCCTTGTACTACAACCGTTGAACTATGTGTGGTGTTCTGAGTGATTTTTTAATTTTATATATTGTACAGGGTGGTCTTTTATTTTCACTTAAATATCCAAGCACTATATTCCCTCCTATATCACACTTTAACCAATTATTAGTTTTTTTAGGCATGCTAGTCGGGTCCATTGAACAAAATATTTGATATATGGGTAGTTTTATATTTTTTTCCAACATGTACTTTGTTATTTTATCTCTTGTGTGACATTATAATTGAACAGGAATGACTTGTTCAGGACAAATCCAAACAGAAGTGCCTGAAAGAGGGAGATTATAATACTGTGTTTTTTCAAACCTGCATCAAAGAGAGGAAAAGGGTCATCGACCCTAACATTTATTTGGAGGACAGTTCATTCACTAATGATTTGAATGTGGTGGGAAGTTTGGTGGAAAATCATTTTGAATTGCATCTTGGTTGTGTAAATCCAAAAATGCATGAAGGTTAACCTAGGGGTCACTCAATTCTATGTGAGTTTATTCATAATGTGGTGTAGAACTCCAACAATTAGGATCTTGAGATAATCCTGGATTAGGGTGAGGTTTTGTAGGTATTTACCTCTTTAAACCAACATAGTTCACCTGGGTCGGATGGTATGTATGGGTCCTTATATGTGGCATCATGGGAGCTTATTAAGGATGAACTAGTGAGCATCATTCATGTTTTTTTCTAGGGTGTATCTTACCATGGGTGTCTTGTGCTACCACTATTGTAATTATTCCTAAGATTTGGTACCCATCTACTATTAATCATTTTAGACCAATCAGTATGTGAAACTTTCCTTACAAGGTTCTTGCCAGTGTACTTAACAGGAATATTTCAGGTCTTCTTCCTATATGGATTTCATAGGAACAACATGGATTTGTTGAGGGATGTTCCACTCGGGAAGCTATAGACCTTTCCCAAGACATGATTACAGATATCAATATGAAGGTGTTACGCACTATTGTGGCCATAAAAATTAACATCGATAAGGATTATGATAGGATTTAATGGAGATTCATTTTGAAAGTTTTGTCTATTGTAGGGTTCTCTCAGTGGGCATCAGACTTGCTTCTTCTGTGTTTCAGTTCAACTTGGTTTTTTGTGAGTTTCATGGGAAAGAAATGTGGCTTTTTCAAGTTCATTAAAAGATTTAGATAGGGAGACTCCCTTTTTCTAAGCCTTTTCATATTATCTCAAGAGTCCTTTAGTAAATTATTGTCTAGTTTTTTTCATAATAGGAGTATTCTTATTTTCATATGCAGGAGTCACTTCAATGGCATTTCTCATTTACTTTTTACTAACAACATCCTTATTTTCACCAATGGAAGTAGGAGATATATTTGGGGTATTGTCAAGGTGATGGAGGAATATTTAAATTGGAGTGGTAAACATGTTAACTATGAGAAGAGAAAATTATATGTCTCTAAATCTTTCTCTGAGTATCAAGTAAAAAAGATTGAAGACCTGGTGAGAATCCATAGAAAGGCCTTTCTGATGAATTACTTGGGTGCACCCATTTCTCCTGGGGGTATCCTCATTCAGTATTATGATACACTAGTTTCTAAAATCACAAGATATATCTTCAACTAGAAGACTATATTTTCATTTTTGGAGGAAATATTATGTTGGTCAATTGTATTCTTTCATTGATTCTGATGCATGTATTTTCGGTTCTCACAGTTCCTAAAACAGTGGTTAATAATATTAAAAAATTCTTGACATATTTTAAACTGGATGCACATAAGGATGGTTAGTGTCATTAGGAATATTTGGATAGATTTGATAAACATGTGGAGTCTAGTGGTGTAGGTCTTAGGAGTGTGGTTGAGACTATTCGTAGTTTATAGTCATGATTGGCATGGGAAGTCTTAGAAGGCCACTCATTGTGGGGAAGGTTTGTGATTGAGAAATATGGTGACACTTTTGATGAGATGATTGGGAATCTTCCCCCCCCCCCCTTTGGAAAATTCTTTGTTGTCATCTTCCTGGTCTTCAATGGTTATCAAGGTGGATCATTGGGTGTGGAGAGATCAAATATTGGAAACACAACTAGGAAGGTACTTCTCTTGGTTTTCCAGGGTGTATGACTCCTAATATCACATTTTTTGAGGTGAGGAATCATCTAACTTTTATTGAAACCACCCTCGGTCATCCTCATTGTGAGATGTTAAACAACATTAGTATGTCCTATGACACAGATAAGTTGGTTTTCACAGGTCTTCTTTAGGTATCTTTTCATCCAAGGCCTATCGGCTGGCGTTACAGGGTAATACTAATGAGATATCAGGTAAGATTCTATGGTAAAAGGAATTTCTGATTAAGTATTATTTTATTGTGTGACTCATTTAGAAGAATTGTCTCTTGATAGATGACTTGATCAAGTGCAGGTGAATTAGTAAAGATTCCATATGTTTCTATTGTCAAGATTCCAAAGAGGAATTGATTTCTCATCTGTTTTTTGATAGAGATTGGGCTAGAGCAGTCTGTAATAGATTTGGTAACCTTACTGGTATAAGTTTTCTGGGAGGTAACAGTGATTTCTTCTATCAATCTTGGTTTCAAGGCATGGAAAATAATGATCCTGAAAGGAAGGCAAGGGACATCCTGATCTCGGCAGGGTTTTGGTCTATTTGGAATACGAGGAACAAAGCACATGTTGAAGGCTGGGTTAGCTCAGGTGTGGTGCTGCAATCCCAATCCATATGTCTCACAACCAATTTGGGATCCCTTCTGAAGTGCTGGGAAAGTTTTCATTCTTTGAGTACTATAATGAATGACATAACAAGTGCATCTACAGGTCAAATGGTTTCTTCTCAGGGGCATTGGGTGTGATGGTATCCCCCTTATCATGGTTTAAAGTTGAACATTGATAGTGCATATAACATGGGGGTCATGAGATGTGGGGGTGTTGTTTGAGAATATAGTGGTTTAGTTTTAATTTCATTCAGCGGTTACTACGGTCAAGGTAGCTCTATTATTACGGAATCCAAATCTCTTCTCAATGGGCTGAATATTTGTCTCTCATCCAATATTTATCTTTCTAATATTGAGACAGACTGATCTGGCATCTTCAACTCTCTTCAAGGAACTCACACCTCCCCTAGGTCTATTATTTATGACATCTAAGGATTCAAGAATTTAATTGGTTGAGATAATATAAATCATAATTAGCGAGAAGGAAATTTTGTTGCTGGTAGCCTAGCATCCAAGGTCTTCCAGGAAAACCCCATCACAATTTTTTCATGCTTGGGTTCTATGCCCTCGGAGTGTGCTAACCTTGTTCGATTTGATTCCCTAGGACTATATTACTTTAGACCACTATGCACTTGTTTTTTGTCTTCTTTTGAATTTTATGATTAATAAAAATCCAATTTTCAGTCATTCATTATAATATCCTATTGTAAGGTCAGAATATAAAAATATACACAAGAGGGGAGTGAATTGTGTCTTTTAAAAATAGTTCACAATTATACGTTTTTAATAAAAACTGAAGTTTATACAGATAAGCAGTGATTATCTTTTGTATGAAAGTATGTGAAATGGATAAACAAAAAGAAAGATCATAGATTTTTATAGTGGTTCAAGGTACAATGATCCCCTATTCCACTCCACTAATAACTCTCTCTGTGAATTTGGTGAATTTCACTAGTCAGGCCCTCATATCACAAGACCAATTCATAACTGAGTGCAGGGAGTTAAAAATTTACAAATAAGACTAAAAATAGAGACTTCTGGTTCTTTAATAGATAATCGAAAACCACAGCTTAGATTTAGAATTTGATACTCAAAATAATCAATATAGATTGATTTGATGAAGTAGATTGATCTTTACAGTTGCAATAGAAACTAACAGTAAATGTATCTTCTACTTCTATAAAAGATAAACCTCAAGAGCTAGAACAGTATGAAGTGATTCTTGTTACAAAATTATCTTCAATTGTAAACAGCAACAAAAAAACAGTAGTGAACTTGTAGTAGAACAATGAATAAGTATATCACAAAAGTGTAGCACTCTTTTTAATATTGATCATTCATTGCAGCACACGAAGAAAAAAAATATTCTAAGAAAACAATCTCTTTTTTTGAATGAATACTCAACAGATAAATATACAATTATTTGTACTGATATTTCAGATTAAAAAAAATAGCCTGAATTATCATGAAAATTCAAAAATCGAATTTACTAGGAGAGTCATAACCTATCATTATAATAGGAGCAATAATCTCTGAAAAACTATGTTTTTTAAAAGATCAAAATGATCCTTGAATCAGTTATTTAAATCTGAATTGACCGTTGCAGAAATCTTGAATCAAAGACATAACTTCAAGAAATATTTCTATTAAGAATGCAATAAATAATTAAGCACGTGGAATAGGGTTGAACACGTTGAATAGGGTTCCTTTGTGTAGTGTAGTTTTCCTTTTCATATCATAGGGATGATGATCCATACGTTCATCCTTATTAGCATAAAACCATGAACATAGAATTGATTAACCATATGTTCAAATTCCTGAATGTAGGGTAAGAATATTAATTACAGATTCCAACATAGGGTTTCTGATCCATACGCGTGTCGATCCAAACCGAAAATATTTTAACATAACATAGGTTTGATACCATATGTAAATATTGTCTTTCCAGCACAACGTAGGGATGAAAACGGTGTTTCCAGAATCCTTCCCAAAATTTTAAACTCTTCATAATATAATATAAAATCTTATATACTTACTTAACAAAACTTTATTAGAAAACACAAAAGGCTATTTTTGAGAATCATAAGCATCATTAATTATGGTTTATTGTTAAGAAAAAATATTCCCAGCACCTATATCTTGGATAACTAGATATTCATAGAAATATGGTTTTAAAAAAAATGAAACTATATATTTTTATAACAAGTTAGATAACAATGTTAGAGGTGTACCATGATTGATTTATGAATTTTTCTTATTATATTCTAATATATTTATTATCCTTGTTCATGTGCATTAAAAAATATCTCTTTATCTTGGTCTAATGAGTAGAGGGAAGATATTTATTATGAGATGTTTTCTTAAATTACTTCATCTCTATCAATTCGACTTCATCTATCATCATTATACTCTTAATAAATAAACAAAACATTTATATTCTTATTTAAATAAAAGGTATAAAATTTTAATAAATTTCTCATACTCTAATCAATAAATAATGAAAATTATCATATCTATTGATTAAATACGCTGATCCATAATAAATTGATATAATGGTACACTAAATAAAATTAATGGTTTTTCCATTATGATTTCAATGTAATTTTTTTTTATTTTTGCATGAATTTTTATGTTCCACATGTTTTAGTTTATTATTTATAATATGGTATATATTAAGTACTAACATGTGTTTTAGAACTCAATATTTTTCTACTTTATAAATTTCTTTTGGAAATAAATTAATTTCAAATTATATGTGTTGTTTGGTTAGTTTCTGTAACTCCTTGACCCCAGAATCCCAGAGTCGGCACATTATTTTATTACTTTGGAATGATTAAAAGGAATCAAATCCTAAATTACTGGTCAGTTTAGTATTTTTGGAAGACCATATTACATACATCATACCCATATTACATTGCAAAAATAAAATAAAATATGATACATAATAAAATGAAATAAACTACATCCTTGAAAGCTCATTTAAAGTTTTCTTCCTCATAACCTAGGGAAGGGAAACATAATAAGAGTGAGCTGAAATTCTCAGTAAGGGTTATATGAAACAATAATAAGGAAGTAAAACCAATAAGGTATAGAAATTATGGCATGGTAAATAATTTCAAAATTACATGCCATCAATAAACTAGGAATGAAAAAGCTTCCATAGATTTTTTCATAGTGAGAATATCATGGAAATTAATAACTAAATACTGAATGAAGAGAATGCTTATTTATTAGAAATCATGTATCTGAAACATGAACCATTATACAATCAATATGGTTTAATTATATGGGTAGAAACCCATATGATTCTGTTAGGAAACAAACATGAAGGGTTTATCACCAACTGTTTTGTCTCACGAGACTTTTCAATGCATCGAGGGACTATCACTACTGTAAATAAGGCTATTGCCGCGCAGCGACCGCCATTGGCGGTCGCTGTTGCCTCGTCGCTAGAGGCCTTTAGCGACCGCCAATGGCGGTCGCTATAGAAGGCCGGCAGATCGGCCTTCAGCGACCGCCTGGCGGTCGTTGAAGGCCCTCTTCCGGGCACCCTATAGCGACCGCCAGGCTGTCGCTGAAGGCCCTCTGCCGGGCACCCTATAGCGACCGCCTATGGCGGTCGCTATTCTAAAAAAAAATTTAAAATTTTTTTATTGAATTGAATATAAATATATATATATATATATATTCATATATATATATATATTCATATATATATATATATTCATATATATACTATTAAATACAATATTTTAAATATATATATATATATAATATATTTTAAATGTTTTAATATATATTTAATATATATATAATATCAAATCATTGTGCTATAATAATTTAAAAACTTCGATTCAAGAAATAATCTCATTTCAGGTCGTTCGGAGCATGTTTGCTCCGAATGGGACCGCCGCACGCCGTTTTGGTGTTTTATGGCGCCGGAAACGCGTTTCCGGCCGCCGCGGTCACACGACACCTCCGAATGAGGTTCCGTCTGGCCGACCATTTCACAATTCACGCCCCGGATGTTTTCGTACGGTTTCGTGGCATTCGGAGGTCGTTCGGGTGGTTTTGACCCCCCAACGCGCCATTTCAGCGCGCGCCGCGCTGCTGAAAACGACACAATCGGACGTGCCGCGCGCACCGCACGTCCGATGGACGTGCGGCCTCCTCCTGCATCTCAGGAATAATATTTCTATCGTTCCCGTGCGGTTTCAGGTGGTTCGGAGCACGTTTGTTCCGAATTGGACCGCCGCACGCCGTTTTGCTGTTTAATGGCGCCGGAAACGCGTTTCCGGCCGCCGCGGTCACACGGCACCTCCGAATGAGGTTCCGTCTGGACGACCATTTCACAATTCATGCCCCGGATGTTGTCGTACGGTTTCGTGACATTCGGAGGTCGTTCGGGTGGTTTTGACCCCCCAACGCGCCATTTCAGCGTGCGCCGCGCTGCTCAAAACGACACAATCGGACGTGCCGCACGCACCGCACGTCCGATGTACGTGCGGCCTCTTCCTGCATCTCAAGAATAATATTTCTATCGTTCCCGTGTGGTTTCAGGTCGTCCGGAGCACGTTTTCTCCGAATTGGACCGCCGCACGCCGTTTTGGTGTTTAATGGCGCCGGAAACGTGTTTCCGGCCGCCGCAGACACACGGCACCTCCGAATGAGGTGCCGTCTGGCCGACCATTTCACAATTTACGCCCCGGATGTTTTCGTACGGTTTCGTGGCATTCGGACGTCGTTCGGGTGGTTTTGACCCCCCAACGCGCCATTTCAGCGCGCGCCGCGCTGCTGAAAACGACACAATCGGACATGCCGCGTGCACCGCACGTCCGATGGACGTGCGACCTCCTCCTGCATCTCAGGAATAATATTTCTATCGTTCCCGTGCAGTTTCAGGTCGTTCGGAGCACGTTTGCTCCGAATGGGACCGCTGCACGCCGTTTTGGTGTTTTTTGGCGCCGGAAACGCGTTTCCGGCCGCCGCGGTCACACGGCACCTCCGAATGAGGTTCTGTCTGGCCGACCATTTCACAATTCACGCTCCAGATGTTGTCGTACGGTTTCGTGGCATTCGGAGGTCGTTCGGGTGGTTTTGACCCCCCAACGCGCCATTTCAGTGCGCGCCGCGCTGCTGAAAACGACACAATCGGACGTGTCGCGCGCACCGCACGTCCGATGGACGTGCGGCCTCCTCCTGCATCTCAGGAAAAATATTTCTATCGTTCCCGTGCGGTTTCAGGTGGTTCGGAGCACGTTTGCTCCAAATTGGACCGCCGCACGCCGTTTTGGTGTTTAATGGCGCCGGAAACGCGTTTCCGGCCGCCGCGGTCACACGGGACCTCCGAATGAGGTGTCGTCTAGCCTACCATTTCACAATTCACGCCCCGGATGTTTTCGTAAGGTTTCGTGGCATTCGGAGGTCGTTCGGGTGGTTTTGACCCCCCAACGGGCCATTTCAGCGTGCGTCGCGCTGCTGAAAACGGCACAATCGGACGTGCCGCGCGCACCGCACGTCCGATGGACGTGCGGCCTCCTCCTGCATCTCAGGAATAATATTTCTATCGTTCCCGTGCGGTTTCAGGTCGTTCGGAGCACGTTTTCTCCGAATTGGACCGCTGCACGCCGTTTTGGTATTTAATGGCGCCGGAAACGCATTTCCGGCCGCCGCGGTCACACGGCACCTCCAAATGAGGTGTCGTCTGGCCGACCATTTCACAATTCATGCCCCGGATGTTGTCGTACGGTTTCGTGGCATTCGGACGTCATTCGGGTGGTTTTGACCCCCCAACGCGCCATTTCAGCGCGCGCCGCGCTGCTGAAAACGACACAATCGGACGTGCCGCGCGCACCGCACCTCCGATGGACGTGCGGCCTCCTCCTGCATCTCAGGAATAATATTTCTATCGTTCTCGTGTGGTTTCAGGTCGTTCGGAGCACGTTTGCTCCGAATGGGACCGCCTTACGCCGTTTTGGTGTTTTATGGCCCCGGAAACGCGTTTCCAGCCGCCGCGGTCACACGGCACCTTCGAATGAGGTGCCATCTGGCCGACCATTTCACAATTCACGCCCCAGATGTTTTCGTACGGTTTCGTGGCATTCGGAGGTCGTTCGGGTGGTTTTGACCCCCCAACGCGCCATTTCAGCGTGCGTCGCGCTGCTGAAAACGACACAATCGGACATGTCGCGCGCACCGCACGTCCAATGGACGTGCGGCCTCCTCCTGCATCTCAGGAATAATATTTCTATCGTTCTCGTGCGGTTTCAGGTCGTTCGGAGCACGTTTTCTCCGAATTGGACCGCCGCACGCCGTTTTGGTGTTTAATGGTGCCGGAAACGCGTTTCCGGCCGCCGCGGTCACACGGCACCTCTGAATGAGGTGCCGTCTGGCCGACCATTTCACAATTCATGCCCCGGATGTTGTCGTATGGTTTCGTGGCATTCAGATGTCGTTCGGGTGGTTTTGACCCCCCAACGCGTCATTTCAGTGCGCGTCGCGCTGCTGAAAACGACACAATCGGACGTTCCGCGCGCACCGCACGTCCGATGGACGTGCGGCCTCCTCCTGCATCTCAGGAATAATATTTCTATCATTCTCGTGCGGTTTCAGGTCGTTCGGAGCACGTTTGCTCCGAATGGGACCGCCGCACGCTGTTTTGGTGTTTTATGGCGCCGGAAACGCGTTTCCGGCCGCCGCGGTCACACGGCACCTCTGAATGAGGTGCCGTCTGGCCGACCATTTCACAATTCACGCCCCGGATGTTTTCATACGGTTTCGTGGCATTCGGAGGTCGTTCGGGTGGTTTTGACCCCCCAACGCGTCATTTCAGCGCGCGCCGCGCTGCAGAAAACGACACAATCGGACGTGTTGCGCGCACCGCACGTCCGATGGACGTGCGGCCTCCTCCCGCATCTCAGGAATAATATTTCTATCGTTCCCGTGCGATTTCAGGTCGTTCGGAGCACGTTTGCTCCGAATTGGACCGTCGCACGCCGTTTTGGTGTTTAATGGCGCCGGAAACGCATTTCCAGCTGCCACGGTCACACGGCACCTCCGAATGAGGTGCCGTCTAGCCGACCATTTCAAAATTCACACCCCGGATGTTGTCGTACGGTTTCGTGGCATTCGGACGTCGTTCGGGTGGTTTTGACCCCCCAACGCGCCATTTCAGCGCGCGCCGCGCTGCTGAAAACGACACAATCGGACGTGCCGCGTGCACCGCACGTCCGATGGACGTGCGGCCTCCTCCTGCATCTCAGGAATAATATTTCTATCGTTCCCGTGCGGTTTCAGGTCGTTCGAAGCACGTTTTCTCCGAATGGGACCGCCGCACGCCGTTTTGTTGTTTTATGGCGCCGGAAACGCATTTCCGGCCGCCGCGGTCACACGGCACCTCCGAATGAGGTGCCGTCTGGCCGACCATTTCACAATTCACGCCCCGGATGTTGTCGAACGGTTTCGTGGCATTCGGAGGTCGTTCGGGTGGTTTTGACCCCCCAACGCGTCATTTCAGCGTGCGCCGCGCTGCTGAAAACGACACAATCGGACGTGTCGCGCGCACCGCACGTCCGATGGACGTCCGGCCTCCTTTTGCATCTCAGGAATAATATTTCTATCATTCCCGTGCGGTTTCAGGTGGTTCGGAGCACGTTTGCTCCGAATTGGACCGCCGCACGCCGTTTTGGTGTTTAATGGCGCCGGAAACGCGTTTCCGGCCGTCGCGGTCACACGGCACCTCCGAATGAGGTGTTGTCTGGCCGACCATTTCACAATTCACGCCCCGGATGTTGTCGTACGGTTTCGTGTCATTCGGAGGTTGTTCGGGTGGTTTTGACCCCCCAACGCGCCATTTCAGTGTGCGTCGCGCTGCTGAAAACGACACAATCGGACGTGCCGCGCGCACCGCATGTCCGATGGACGTGTGGCCTCCTCCTTCATCTCAGGAATAATATTTCTATCGTTCCCGTGCGGTTTCAGGTCGTTCGGAGCACGTTTGCTCCGAATTGGACCGCCGCACGCCGTTTTGGTGTTTAATGGCGCCGGAAACGCGTTTCCGGCCGCCGCGGTCACACGGCACCTCCGAATGAGGTGCTGTCTGGCCGACCATTTCACAATTCACGCCCCGGATGTTGTCGTACGGTTTCGTGGCATTCGGACGTCGTTCGGGTGGTTTTGACCCCCCAACGCGCCATTTCAGCGCGGGCCGCGCTGCTGAAAACGACACAATCGGACGTGCCGCGCGCACCGCACGTCCGATGGACATGAGGCCTCCTCCTGCATCTCAGGAATAATATTTCTATCGTTTCCGTACGGTTTCAGGTCGTTCGGAGCACGTTTGCTCTGAATTGGACCGCCGCACGCCGTTTTGGTGTTTTATGGCGCCGGAAATGCGTTTCCGGCCGCCGCGGTCACACGGCACCTCCGAATGAGGTTCCGTCTGGTCTAACATTTCACAATTTACGCCCCAGATGTTGTCGTACGGTTTCGTGGCATTCGGAGGTCGTTCGGGTGGTTTTGACCCCCCAACGCGCCATTTCAGCGCGCGCCGCGCTGCTGAAAAGGACACAATCGGACGTGTCGCGCGCACCGCACTTCCAATGGACGTGCGGCCTCCTCCTGCATCTCAGGAATAATATTTCTATCATTCTCGTGCGGTTTCAGGTCGTTCGGAGCACGTTTGCTCCGAATGGGACCATCGCACGCCGTTTTGGTGTTTTAGGGCGCCGGAAACGCGTTTCCGGCCGCCGCGGTCACACGGCACCTCCGAATGAGGTGCCGTCTGGCCGACCATTTTAAAATTCACGCCCCGGATGTTGTCGTACGGTTTCATGGCATTCGGAGGTCGTTCGGGTGGTTTTGACCCCCCAACGCGCCATTTCAGCGCGCGCCGCGCTGCTGAAACGGACACAATCGGGGGGCTGTACGGGGGTGGAGGGGGGCATTACGGGGGTGCGGGGGGCTGTACGGGGGTGAGGGGGGCTGTACGGGGGTGGGGGGGGGCTGTACGGGGGTGCGGGGGGCTGTACGGGGGTGCGGGGGGGGGGGGGGGGGGGGGGGGGCTGTACGGGGGTGCGGGGGGCTGTACGGGGGTGCGGGGGGCTGTACGGGGGTGGCGGGGGGCAGTACGGGGGTGCGGGGGGCTGTACGGGGGTGCGGGGGGGCTGTACGGGGGTGCGGGGGGCTGTACGGGGGTGCGGGGGGGGGGGGGGGCTGTACGGGGGTGGCTGGGGGCTGTACGGGGGTGGCGGGGGCCTGTACGGGGGTGGCGGGGGGCAGTACGGGGGTGCGGGGGGTTGTACGGGGGTGCGGGGGGGCTGTAGGGGGGTGCGGGGGGGCTGTACGGGGGTGCGGGGGGCTGTACGGGGGTGGCGGGGGGCTGTATGGGGGTGCGGGGGGCTGTACGGGGGTGCGGGGGGCTGTACGGGGGTGCGGGGGGGGGGGGGGGCTGTACGGGGGTGCGGGGGGCTGTACGGGGGTGCGGGGGGCTCTCCGGGGGTGCAAAGGCCATCCCATTGATTACAACAGTGAAAAATAAAAGTGATAACATCTAATTAATACATATTTCTTTTATCGATAACATACAGAAATTTATAAAAAATATATTGGATAATACATAATCTATAATATCAGATTTATTGATCTGTTGGAATTAGTTCGACTTTTTCAAATGTAGAATCATTCAAGATTATCTGATCAAAAACTCAATATGTGTATAAAATATTTAAAAGACCACCATGGATGGTAATAATGCATTACTTAAATGAATAAATACAGTACATCAATGTCAACCCTACCAGTAAAAACAAAAAACATATCTCGTGAATATATGGTGCGTCACGCGTTGCCATCACTGCTACCTCCTTCTGGTGGGCCAGGTGCCTACAACAAATAAACATTATAAATATTTTAATAAAAAAAATAATTTAAATTAAATAAATAAATACAGTATATACCTGCGTCGTATGATCCCCTGTACCATCAGCTCGACGCACATATTCCCGCAGTGCTCTAACCTCAGCTGTCAATTGCGCATTTGTCTCCTCGGAAGCGCGCAGCCGTGCCTCAAAATCTGACATCTGTTGTGTCATATGAGCAACAGCGGGACCGACAACCGCAGTGCGTGACACTACAGAACGAGGAATCCCTGCTCCATAGGTCAAACTATAGCCATGCCCGTCCCGACCAATAATGCGATGAAAGATCTCATCCCGTCGCATGGGAAGCTGTCGCTGGTCCTCTGGCAGATGTTCTAACTCAGCTTCAAATTGATCCTGTGAAATATTTAAATATATATAAATATATATATGTTAATATAAAGATTTATGTAATTATTGGTAAGTACAGACACTTACTATCAATGCTGCAACCTCTGGATCATTGCGATCACGAATCCTTATCCACACCGACATTTTATCAGTTGCTGCACCTTGCCCTCGCAACTGTATATTAAAAGAATATAAACACAAAACCATATTAATTAATAAATTAAAAAATTAATAATATATACCTCATGTCGGATCTGAGACACGTGACGAGTCCCGAGCCTGTGAGCTGGTCCCTGCAACGCTTGATTCTCCGAATGGCGTGTTGACACCTCCTACATTCAATTCATTCAAATTTCAAACAAATCACATATTCTTGAAAATATATATACAGCAAAATAATTAATATACAAACCGCAACACCCTCAGTAGACCAATATTCAACCAAGTCACACCACTGAGCCGGGAGGACACCTCTCGGGACTTTTTCCAAAATGTCAAGGGCACCCACATTTGGTACCCAGTGGTCCCTCTTCACTTTTCCTTTATAATCTTTCCACATCTTACGGAATTTGCTCATACACACGGGCCGAAACTCTTCAGGGAATACTTTCAAATTTTGCTATAATGAAAATAATCAAACATATTAGTATTATTTATAAATAGAAAATAAAGTAAAATTATTTTCTTACCTGAACCTCCCTCCATAGACGATCTAATGTGTCCTGAGGGATAGAATCTCAATCACGCGTGGTCAATGGAAATCGATGTGGGTCACGTATGATATGACTCAGCTGATGAATAAATGCCGGGGCATTCGGTCCCACGGGATGAAATACCTCATCAAATGAAACATATATCGTCGTGTCGGAATTCCATGATAATATGCCACGACCAGGGCCTTTCCTGCGAGAGGAAGAAGCAGCCGAGTCTAATCCTGTTGAAAACAATTTTATATATAAATTGACAAATGTTATATATATATATATATATATATATATGTCAATTACATAAAAAATATAGACAATGACATTCAAACATACCTCGACCCTGAGACGTAGATGCCTTAGATGGATGATGTGGATTTTCTGCCTCTTCCCCTGACATGTCTGCAGTCATACAAAATATCAGTAATGAGTCCAAAGTGTTTAAAAGATAAATTGGATTGTTCTTAATAAATCAAACTTCTACAACTGTTAATCAAACAAAAAATGGATTGAATAATTAGTTGTGAATGAATTTTAAAAAATCAGAAAGTTAATCAACCTAAATATTTATGACTGAATTAACTTACAAAAGTGAGGATTAAAACTTATAAGGATTTATAAAATGATTAGATAATTTATGATATCCTAGGACATTCTACTGAATAGCGGGAAAACAATTATACCTTTCATTAAGCATGCAAATTGACCGTTTCTCCTTCAACAGCCGCTCTGACCCAATAAATATCTTCTTCACGTTGAACTACGGTATTTTGATCAAGTTGTTGGTAAACAAACGGAACAGTCTCGGGTTCATCTTCTTCAAATAAAAACACTCCTCGCTGAGACATTTTGACAACAACTTGCCAACTTGGATCCGAAGGCAAAGTAACGAAGAATACTTGTTCCGCTTGTGATGTCAAAATGAAAGGTTCATTCTCAACTCGTTCATTATTTCTGTATAACATATAGTTAAAATTCACCAATGAAAACTGATATTGATTGAATTTACATCCACGCACTGGATCAACCCAATTACACTTTAACAATATGCACTTCAAACCGTGTGTGTATACAACTTCAATGATGTCTATCAATTGACCATAGTAATAACCAGAATCGACAAAGGGACAACCGATTCCACTGTTTTGTGTTTCTCGTTTGTCGTCAACATCTTTAATGCGAAATCGAAAACCATTAGCATCAATAGCTTTATAACGACGAGCCGTTATAGATGGACCCTCAGCCAGTTGGATAAATACTTCAGGTAGCGTGGGGTCCCCTAACTCCCTCAGCTTACGAACCTACATAATTTATAAAAATCAATACTGATATATGCAGAAATAATTAGTTTAATACTTCACTCATAATGAAAATCAATTTATACATACATAATCCTTGAACCAATCATGAAATGCCGCATAATGAGATTGTTGAATTTGCAACTCAGTCGCACGATTCATCTCTTCTTTTATCTCATTAATGTGTTTCCTGCAAATGATTACGCGATGTTTAAAAGATCAACTTATGCAAAGAAAACATGTAAAAGTTATACAAGCACATTGATAAGATACTTACTGCATTAATGGTGCAACTGATGGAGTATTGAACAAGATATATCGATGTGCTTGTATCCACTCGATGTTGTCCATATCAAATGTGGTTCCTTCTCCAACTGGACCATCATGAATCCGAGAGGGCTTATCTAATTTTGTTTCAACATCCGTAAGATATTCTGCACAAAAGGTAGTACACTCATCCATCAAATAACCATTGGCTATTGATGCCTCTGGACGAGCTCTGTTGCGTAAAAATCTTTTCAATGTACTCAAATACCGTTCAATAGGATACATCCACCTGAATTGCACTGGACCAGCAGCCATTACTTCATCAGTTAGGTGCACTGTCAAGTGGACCATAACATCGAAAAATGAGGGGGGGGAAAGTTTCTCAAAGTGAGAAATCGTAAGTACAATTCGGTCCTGCAAACTTTTTAAATCACTCATTCGTTGATTTCTTAAACAAAGCTGTCTAAAAAAATTAATCATCTCAATCAAGGGCTGAACAACATTGGGGGATAAACAATCACAAATTGCGATTGGAATCAACTGCTGAAGTAATATGTGATTATCATGACTTTTCAACCCTTGCAATGTCTTGCTCGTCAGATTCACACACTTTGAAATATTAGAAGAGTAACCATCAGGCACCTTGACCATCTTCAAAATGGAAAGAAATGTCTCTTTCTCCTCTGTAGTCATCGAATACTGTGCAGCAGGCATATATGCCTTGTTTCCCTCAGCTAACTGTAAATGCAACTGTTTCCTTAAACCCATTTCTTCCAAATCACGGCGTGCATTAACATGGTCCTTTGACTTTCCACTGACACCTAAAATGGTCCACAATATGTTATCACAAACATTTTTTTCAATGTGCATGACATCCAAATTATTCCTCAACATGTTATTTTTCCAATACGGAAGACTATAAAAAATACTTTTCTTTTTCCAATTGTGACTGCGCTACCTACCCGCAGCACGAATATTACGTACTAGAGGAGCCACCAAATCCTGAATTTCATATACCGTGTGGATGTTTTCTTCCTCAATCTGCGATAACATTTCGACTCCTGTCATGGTATTTGGTGCTAGGATGAACTCTCTAGAACCATCAAATGCCACTCTGTCCTTTCTGAACCTGTGCTGGGGAGGGAGAAAACGCCTGTGACCCATGTATGCCCATTTTTTGGAATGTTTAAGCCATACAGATTTTTTACTTTTATTGCAACAAGGGCAAGAAAATTCCCCTTTCATACTCCAGCCTGATAAATTTGCATAAGCTGGGAAGTCATTGATTTTCCACAATAAAGCAGCATGCAGTTTGAACATTTCATTCGTTTCGCAGTCATAAGTCATCACACCATTGCCCCAAAATTCATTCAACTCATCAATCAATGGCTGAAGGTAAACATCAATCTTATCCCCCGGACTTTTAGGTCCATCAATAAGAGTGGAAAGTAATATAAATTGTTGCTTCATACAAAGCCACGGAGGAAGATTATATGGAACCAACACCATGGGCCATGTGCTATGAGTTGCACCAACCATAGACTTGAATGGATTGAAACCATCTGCTGCCAATCCCAATCGGACATTACGAACATCTTTAGCAAAGTCGGGATGTCTCTTATCAAAATCCTTCCATGCATGAGAGTATGTCGGGTGGGTTAACATGTCACTTTCATGAACTCTTTCTGCATGCCATCTCATTAAATTAGAAACTTTAGATGACATAAAAAATCTTTTCAACCTCGGTTTAAGGGGAAAGTAACGCATTTTCTTTACGGCAATCGGTTTCCCCTGTATCGCAATCTGACTTTGATGAGTCTTATTTCCCCTGTTCTCTTTCCACCTGGAAGCGCCACAAACCGTACAAATATCCAAATGAGCAGTTTCATTTCTAAACAATATACAGTTGTTTGCACATGCATCTATAGTCTCATATGTAAAACCTAAGTTCTCTGTCAACTTACGAGCATAGTAATACGACTCAGGAATCTTAGCGTCGACAGGAAGAACTTTTTTCAATAAAACCAAAAGCATGTCGA
Organism: Viscum album; assembly: GCA_963277665.1. Classification (NCBI taxonomy): domain Eukaryota; kingdom Viridiplantae; phylum Streptophyta; class Magnoliopsida; order Santalales; family Viscaceae; genus Viscum; species Viscum album. The sequence goes on from OY728165.1 coordinate 1,833,251,817, forward strand.
ATGATGTGTTTGACCAATTATTCAAAGTCTTCAAATGCAACAACTCCACGATAAATGACAGTTTATTGTAAGAAGTACATCCAGGATATAATTCTGTTTTCGCATCATCAAGTACTTCATAAAACCTCCTCGAATCACGATCTGCACCAGAGCGAAGATTTATCTCACCGGTCTCAAGATTCTGGATGTCAATGCCTTCAGGATCAAACCCACGTACCATTTCAGTAAGCATTTCATGCATTGGATCAGTCATCCTTGCATCAACATCCATCTGAGCTGCATATGTATTTTAACAACGAACATATTCTTCTCCATGACGATTCCAACTCTTATAATTTTTCAGAAATCCATTAAAGAAAAGGTGCTCCCTCACAGTATCTCGTGTGAATTGATATCTGTTATCACATTTTCTACATGGACAACTAATATAGTCACTTTCAAATCCTCTCGTGAAGTCAATAAACTGCATAATGCCATTGAAATATTCTCTAGACGTTCGATTTGGAAGATCAATCCAACTCTTATCCATAATAATATCTGTATAACAAACATTTACACAATACTTATTACATTTACATTTTTCAAATCAACTATATTCAAAATAAATATTAACCATTTGTTTATGAACCATTGATAAAATAATAATGTAACTGAAAGCTCATGTTACCTGATTGAGCTACAAACCTTAAAGGGAGGGGAGCCGAAGGCGGTGCTGCGAGGGAGAGGAGGCAGCGAAGGGGAGCCGGAGCCAAAGGCGGTGCGGCAAGGGAGGGGATGGGCGGCGGCGGCGGTGGGGAGCTGGAGGAGAGGAGGCGGTGAGGGGACGGGGGACGGGCAGCGAGGGGGGGGGGGTGTCCGGGGTCGGGGGGGGGGGGCTGTCCGAGGTGCGAGGAGGGGTGCCCGGGGTGTCGGGGGCCTGTCAGGGGTGCGGGCAGGGGTGTTCGGGGTGTGGGGGTGTCCGGGGTGCAGGGGAGGGGGGGCTGTCTGGGGTGCAGGGGGGCTGTCGGGGGTGCGGGGTGGGGTGTTCGGGGTGCGGGGGGGATGTCCGGGGTGCGGGGGGGTTGTCTGGGTTCGGAGGGGGGGTGTCCGAGTGCGGGGGGGGGGGGGGGGGGGGGGCTGTCCGAGGTGCGGGGGGGCTGTCCGGGTTCGGAGGGGGGTGTCCGAGTGCAGGGGGGGATGTCCGGGGTGCGGGGAGGCGTCCGGGGTGCGGGGGGCGGTCCGGAGTGCGCGCGGGGGGGGGGGCTGTCTGGGGTGCGGGGAGGCGTCTGGGGTGCGGGGGGGTGGTCCGGAGTGCGCGGGGGGTGCTGTCCGGGGTGCGGGGAGGCGTCCGGGGTGCGGGGGGCGGTCCGGAGTGCGCGCCGGGGGCTGTCCGGGGTGCGGGTGTCGTCCGGGGTGGGGGGAGGAGGGCCGAGGGGCCGGAGGGCGGCGGCCGGAGGCCCGAGGGTGGAGGGCGGCGGCTGGAGGCCGGATGGCAGGCGGCGGGGGAGGGCAGGCGGCGGGGGAGGCCGGGCGGCGGGGGAGGCCGGGCGGCGGGGGAGGGCGGGCGGCAGGGGAGGCCGGGCGGCGGGGGAGGCCAGGCGGCGGGGGAGGCCGGGCGGCGAGGGAGGCCGGGCGGCGAGGGAGAACGGCGAGGGAGGGAGGGGGTTAGGGCGGAGGGAGATCGAGGGCGCGGAGGGGGGGGGGGGCGCAGAAACCCCCCGAATTTTTTTATGCAGGTTAGCGACCGCCATTGGCGGTCGCTAATGGTAATCCATAGCGACCGCCAATGGCGGTCGCCCGAGTCTGGGGGGCTCCACTGCCCCCTTTTCTAGTAGTGTATAGAGGGCCCCACATATCACTACAAGTTTAAATAATTATTAATAAATAGATTCAATTCATGAAAAATATGATTTATCAAAAATATCTGTATTGAGTAGAGGATATGGATTCATCAATATTTCCCCAATTAATACAACTTTCAAAATAAACACCGCATGTAAAATGGTATACTGCTAAGACAATAATCATATACATGATACAATAATGTGGATATTTTATAGAAATATAATTTCACATGTAAAATATTCTCAAAGGGGTAGTAGATACATCATATGAAAATGATTAAGTTCATGATACCAAGTAAGTCTCAATGAAATGGAAATTGATACGAAGTCCCTTACCTTATGTTCAAAAGTGTTCTGCACATGATCTTAATGTCCTGAATAATTATATTAAATCCATTAATTAACTAATTAATAACCTTTAATAAATTTATTTTATTTAGTAAAATTTTATTAAGTTCATTTATGGACTTTTTTATGAGTTATAAGATACAATTTCATCATTCAGTAGTGTTCCTTTCCTTGGTTTAATGAACGTTTTACTTTAATATGAGTATGAAAGTTTATATAGAATTGTTATAATTCTATAGAATTGAAATTATATGTTATTGGGGAACTAATAAAATTTTAATTGGTCTAATATATTATTTTTTATATATATAAGGATGAATCATTACATAACATGTTAATGATAATCGTTTAGATTATTTTTAAGGGTTTTTCAATCATCCTTGACTAGTTTTTTATATTATTTAATATAATGTATATATAATGGTTATATAACATTAAATAAGAAAAAATAATTATATTATAATATTTTTTTAACCATAAAATGGTTTCATGGACATCCTTGAAGGAGAACGTGAATAACAAAAATCTGACATCCTTGAAGGTTATAAATTGGCACCTCACAGACAATGGTTTCGTTTTTAAAATAAAAGATAGAGAGAAAGTATTTTGATGAAGTATATTCCATTAACATGATATAATTATAGTATATATATGACACTAGAGTTATAATTCTCATTTGGATATGGGAGGTTAGGAGAGGATAATAAATGAAAAATGAAATTGAATGGAAATTAAAAGAAAAAGAAAGAGAATTTACCTCTTGAATTCTCCTCTTTCAATACCTCCTTAAGGGGCCTTAATTTGGTCTTTTATTATGACTAGAACCACATACATGTGAGGGAGAGAAATGGAAATAGTGTTTGGGTAGAATTTTGGAAAGATTCAAGGTAATAGGTGTGAGGAGAAGTGGTGGTGATGGGTGGTATTTGTAGTGGAGGAGAGGGGTGATTTTTTAATATTTTATTCATTTGTTTATTATTTAGGCTCAAGACTATGAATAGTTTTAGAATTATCATAAAATAAATTAAAATAATTAATGTAAGGTCTAGATTATGGTTCTTAGATCATTGATGACTCAAGGAATATTGTATTTAATGAATAATGTATTTATACCATAAAATAGCCGTATTTTAATTTTCACCAAAAATTCAAGTAGTTTTGAAAAATCCCAAAAATTCATCCTATAAACTTTCTAATGTGTAGAATTAAATGATGATCTCAATTTTATGAAAATAATTTTATAAATATTTGAAATTTAATTTTTAATTAAAATTGTCATTTACACAAAAAATACCAATTTTATAGTTATAACTAATTTTATAGCACTCTGAAAAATTAAGCAAGGTCTCATAAAATTATATTATAATAATAATACAATAAAATATTAATTTATTATTCTATTTTATGAGAATAAATTTTTTGTTAAATAATTATATTACTTATAAAATCATGATTACATATTTATGACTTACAAAAATACCAACACATAATTAATAACTTTTGAAATATTTATTTACTTATACTATGATATAATTATACCATACTTTCATTAATAAGATACCTAAATTTTATTCATACTTTCATGGGTGATTTTACTATTCATTTGTATTGTTTACTATTTATAAGGTTCATATTACTATTCCTTAGGTCAAGTTATTATTTCATTAGTAAAGATAGCTTAACTTCTAGAAATACCACTTATTTAATTCATTATTCATTTAAAGAATTTGTTTTGTGTTCTCCATGTGGTTTAATAAGATTTATACTATTTGAAATAATTTTTTGTGCAATGTAAGCTATTGAATGAATTAAATTTATTTAAGAGGTTACATACCGTTAAATCTTAGGGCTTTATAGTTTCTCCTCATTCCAACCATTTTATAAAATCGAAAAGAATATATCACAACATAAGTGGTAAATATTTAGGTCTCAAATTGAAATTTTAACCATTTTATTAGACTAAGTATGTAATGTTTAATATAAAGTATATTTTTTGTAATTTTTTTAGTGGTGTTAATTATTATGAAATACCATAAATAAGTTTAAATGATTGATTTATTTATTTATTTATATAATTTATTTTTAATGGGTGATTTTTTATAACTATATTATATGAGTAATTTTGTGCTTACAGATGTGTAAAATATTATATAGATTATAGGATGTATAATTTTATTAATAAATTACCTCAATGGGGGACTTTTTGATGGATTTATTTCGTATTTGGAACGGTAAGCCAAATACATTTAATAAGAAATTTAGTAACCATTTAAATGAAATAATTTCTAGCAATTTGAATGTTGACTCTCTTTTTTGATCCATAATACTATTTTGAATATATACTCACATTTTCTTTATATTCTCTAATTATTTCCCTTTTAATCCATGTATCATGGAGGTTAAGAGAATTGTAGACTCATAAGTGGAATTGATGAATTGTTTTTTGTGATTGGATATTGGAAATAATCATGAAATTATGGTAGTTAATTTTGATTTTCAAATTTATATATTATTTTTAAAAAAAAAATCTATATTTTTTGTTCTAGAATGGGTGTATAATTAATGAGAATTCAAGATAATGATTATGAAGTTAGATCATATATAAGTTATTATGAATTTTATATTGATGATAAATATATTCAAATTGAATTAATGGGATCAATAAGAATTTATACATGGTTGACTATTTTGGGGGATGTTTAAATGGTTCAAAACTATCCAAAAGATTAATTAAAATTATAATAAATATTATTTAATAAATTTATTTTTACTTAATTATAGTGGATTAATGGTGGACATTGATATTATGATAGTGTATTTTTGGAAATATTTATATAATAGGGAATATAATGATATTATTGATACATTAGAGTGTGAGTTACTATAGACATGTAAGTTAGTCATGAGGTCTAGGGTAAGAGTGATGTGACATTTGTGTTGTTGTTTTTCTTATTTATGTTTTTTCATAAGTTAGGATTAACTAATGTATTGTGGCATCCATTTTGGGGTTCTTTACTAAGGGAACCAATTATGTTAATACTTCCCCATATTTAAAATGAAATTCCTAAGAAAAATGGCTATGTTATACCCATTTCATGATTTGGATACAATAAGTACATGTGATGGTTATCCTCAAGGGATAGTCTTGGATGATAGGGGTTTGAGGTCGAATATCATGGTACCTATGATGTGGTTATTTATGGAGGGAGATAAATAATTTTTTCTCCTCATATGATTCAAATGTTAACCTCTTATTAGTGAAATGATTTTAAAGTCAGGGAACAACCATGGTGTAAACTTATAGTATGATTATCATAATTCACTATTATGAAATGATGTTAGTGGATTTTGTTATCTTGGTTTCATGTTTAGTTCAAAATTAATTGACTTATATGTGTATTTTGGGTATTAATACTTTGAACATATACTCAAATATATGCATTGTTGTATATTTTAGGGGCCCTGTTAGTATTTACTTTTTTATTTTTATACTCACACCTTACACATGAACCTTATTGGATATAGAGATTTTATATGTAAGATACAAGTGAGAGAAAAGTACTAGTAACATAGATTAGAGTCGATTCATTTTAATGTGGATGATTTTATGTTCTCATAGTAGTTTCAGGGACCCTTTAACATTTTGAGATGAGATTTCAAATTTTAAATTAAGTTGTGGTAATTTAAAAAAAAGACAACTTTTATCCTCACCAAATTCATATCCCAAACATTTATTATTGCATTTTTCTCCTTTAGGGTTATCCCCTTTCTTTTATATGTTGTTTGTACTACTATTAGAAGTAGTCATCCAAAATGATCGCTGGTACCTGATATGGATGAATACTACTTAGAGTAGTTTCAGAAGCATAGGTGCATGTTCAAAAGAGATAGAGGATGAGTCTCAAGCAACTAAATGAAATAATAATTGTTTGGTAAATGAAGTTGATGAGGATGACAGTAGTATATAACTTTCACCTTTTGAAGAATTTAGACAATAACACCTACCATAGTGAATAAATTATTTTCTTAAATTAAATTACCCATTTCCTTCAAAATTGGTTCACAATAATCATTTGAAAAAATGTTATGAAAATATAGTTAAAGAGTTCATTAAGTTTTCAATAGAGAATTCATGTGACCCTTATCAAATCCTTCCTCTATGTTTAAATTATTGTTATTCAAGAAAAATTAAATGTTTGACTACTCGTACAGAAAATTTATTCTGCACATGACGATGTTACCAAACCCAAGGAAGAATAGAATGTTGATGATTAAACTTAAAAATTATTAAGGGATCTGCAACATGTTGATGAAAAAAACAATTATGTAGCATCATAGTGTTGAATAAAATTATCGAGGCAAGAAGTCAAGGTATAAAATTGGCGGTTAGTTGCAATCAATGTGGTCAAAAATTTGACCCCAAAAATTCAATGTTCATTAGTTATCTTGGGGTCACAACGAGGATTAATGCTCTAATTGATAATGATTCATGGCACCATGCCCAACTTTTAATGAAAAAAAATTATTTAGAAAGATAAAATTATAATGTTACGATATACTTTCTCTATTTTATCGAAAAATTATATAATGAAACATTGATTTAATTTTCATCATTCCTTATAAACTTTATTTATTTTAGAATATTTACATAAGAAATTTGTCTTAATGTCCTCTGAAAAATACCATAGTGGATTTTGGAATCTTCTTATGAATTTGAATATTAGGGATGTTGAGGGGAAAGTAAAGCCCCACCCACCAGCTTGTTATACACGCATTATAAAGCAGGAAAAATAAACTAATTCCTTCAATATTTTCATTGAGAAATTATTTTAGGTGCATTGTTGTCGATAATATATTATTTTGAATTATTTATTTTATCCAAATTGATTCAAAATTGTGAATTTATGAAACATAAAAATATTGTTGAAAATAATGAATGTGCATCAAAATTAATGTACCCTTATCGCAAAGCAAGGATGGGGTATACTTTTGTAGAGAAGAAATTAGTATGTATTTTAAATCAACAATAAAATTTTTTTGTGATAGGAAACAACATATGTTCCTTTTTTATATTTAGATTGATGAATCAAAATCTGAAGCCACTTCCATACCACATCATGTGATATGGTTGGAGGATCGCATAAATAAAGAGGGTAAACTAGTTGATGAGAACACAAAAACATAATGAGAAACATGCGTAAGTATAACATAATTGTAATTATTTATTATTTATAATAGTATTACATTAAAATATCTATTTATATTCATATTTTCTAAATATAGTTTATACACAAGAATCAGCAGTGACCGTACCTGAAGAAAAACTACTTTTAGTAGCTTGGAAGAAACCAGAACAATACGGTCATGTTAGAGGATTAGATTTTGGAGTGTACCCTCAAACATATTTCACAAAGATAAAACCACATGAAGATACTTATAATATGGTGAGATGAGTTTAGACATAAATAGAATTGATACAAGATATTATTGTTTGGTCTGGTTTGGCAGACCAATTTATAAGAAAGGATCAAAGTGAACAGGTGATGGAACAAAGATCCACACATAAACCAAATGACCCCACTAGATTTGTGGCTAGTCATTACCCCCAAAACTCATACCTTACCTAAGGAAATCAATTCTCTCATTACTCTTTCTCCTAAATGTGAATCAAAAAACTTCTGATAACTTTATATTACTAAAATTCTATAGGGTACAATTGTATGTGATTTGAATCTATTAACACTCATGCATCGCCGTGTTGTGAGGGGTACAATGTATAATATCTTGGGATACAAGATAAAACTTAAAGACCCCCCAAAAGATCACATGAGAGTTTGGATTGAGGTATCTCATGATCCAACTTCTGAGTTTTCTGTTCCACTTGATGATTTAGATATTACATTGGTCAATGATTCCATTGTAACTTCATAGTATAGTTGTCTAATATTATAAAGATACATGAGGTATGTATTTAACAATTTTTTCATATAAAAATCCTATCATAGTTTATGAAAAAAGTTCTGACATGAGGTATGATATTACAGATGGATAAAACAATGAGGAAACAAAAGGTTAGATCAAGTCAATCTAGTGAATCGACCAAGAAATCAAAACAACCTTCCAAGAGAAATTTCTCCCCACCAGTTCCATAGAAACATTTCTTATCATTAAAACTTCATGCAGAGACCACATTTAAAGATAGAAATATTTCTTGTATTCTATATTAAATATAAGTATACAGAACATTCATGACAGATGTAATTGGTATTGAGACTATAAATGAGATTCTTAAGCATGAATGGTTGGATGTATCAATTATGAATACATGTATAAGGTATATTTTAATAATATGTCTATCCAAATAGTGTTATAATATGTTTATTAAAGTTAATGACTATTCATATTTTATAAAAGTGTTTATATTAATACTATGTAAGGTAAAACCATGTGAATCTTGATTTGGATTCATTAATCCTTATACCATTTCTAAGACAAAACTTGTTTTGGATAATGAAGAAACCGAGAAGAAAAGAGATGAGTTACATAAAGAATTGGAGTAAAAAATATCAGACAAAAAACTATTTTTGATGCCTATAATGAAGAGTTAAAACTCTAAAATCTAATCACATAAAATATATAATTAATTTTTTCATTACTTATTTGTTTTTAGGTAGTATTGGATGCTAATCATGATCAATCTGGATACCCCAAACATTTATTTTTTGGATCTAATGTGTGGATATCCAACAAACTGACTATACATGACGTGTATTTTGAATATGTAATACACTTAAATCAACATTTTATAGACAAAATTATAATTATATGTCTGATTCTGTGTTTTAACAAGAATTTTTTATGATAGGGAAGTTGATAAATATAGGCTAAATCATGACATCAAGTCGGTGTCTGGGTAGATAAAGCATTTAGATTACTACAAATGGAAATAGATTAAGGTATATATATAAATATTTATCTATCAAAACATATTTCAAAATAGTTTACTTATTTTTTCCACTATTTCTATAGTTACAAAAGAATTAAAATTTCATCAATTGTGAATATTATGTTTTCAAATTTATGAAAGAGATCATAAAGTATGAAAATACTAGCATCCCCCAACATATAATTTCTAAAGGTAATTATAATTTCATTAAATATATTTCTTAATAATTTTTTGTCTATATTTTCTCAGTACTATCATGATTTCTGACAATATTCATACTCAAAATAAGAATTAATTTTTTTAGAGATGATTGGGATCATACATGTTGTCAAAATGTTTTTTGACAATAAATTTAGGTGATTACCTACTATATTTGTAATCTAGTATGAGATATGACCTTAGAAATATATTTGGGGTGTAAAACACTAGTGTTAGAATGATTATATATTATTTTTGATCTTCTTCTCAAGGATAAGTATAATGGAGGAAATAAATTTATTTATAATTGTTGACCTGAAAATAATAAAATTTTTGGGAAATTGTGGAGACTAAGTCGGAGTCAAACACTGAGGGGGAGGAGGAGGCAAACGCGCAGACCGAGGCGGAGGCTGAGGTGGAGAAGGAAACAAAACAAAAACCACTTATTTTTTTAAAACTAATTACCATAGGCCGCAATTTCTATTAGAATATTCCAAGTACTATGAAATATTACTAAAGTGTTAAATAAACCCCTCATCGATAACAAACTGAACAACAACAAAAAAAAATAGATGTACTTTATTTCCCATGACTTCTCTACACTTGAAATAAAGGTTCTTAGTAGTAGAGATAATAGTCACTTGAGAGTCATAAAACAAAAACCCAATCATAAAATAGGTATATAATCCAACCCAAACATTTGAATAAATATATGTGTAATCAACCACTGAATCCCGTAGTTTTATAAGAGAACTATTGGAAAACAACCAACATTGATAGATCATGGTCATCAAAGAGGGATGATGTCAAAGGAAATTTAGAATTAAATGAAAAGAAACAACCTTATGAATAAATCTATGAAAATGAAAAAATCACTTCAAATGAATTCTTGAAGCACCAAAAATCCAAACGAACATCCCTTTGAAAAAGAAGCTAGTATCTTGACCCAAAACCTCTAAAAAATGAATAAATACAAAATTTAATCAACTAAAACTTTAATTTTCATAAAATAACAATACAATGGTTTCACTTTGGTGGGTGGTGGAATTATTTGGCCTATTCTATCATCAATTAGATACATGATATAATATCATAAATGATTGTTAAATCTATAAAAGTAACATTCATTATGCATGTGCACATTCATTATGTAAAATGATCCATGTTCACAAGATCATTAATAAAAAAACTCATCATCATTATCAATAAAAAATAAATGGGAATAGGGATATTCCCATATTTATGAACAAATAATTTTGATGTTATGTTAGAGTTTATCATCACCCAAAATATTGAAAAGCATATACTAATCTATAGAAAAATCCAAGAAGTATTAATGGATGTACTAGATTTCAGTGTATGTTGGATGCTATAAAGGTCTATACTAATGTTTAATACTATAATAAAGGGGTAAATAATTTATAATAGAGTTTAGTGTCTTTTAAAAATACATAATGGTCCAAAGTGAAGTTTTTTCCATCAAAGAAGGCAAATGGTTTGTCATGGAGTTTTGAATTTCTATAATGGTGAAAGGGTAAGATATATTTTATTATGTTCCATAAAAACTCATATGTAAATATTTATTTTAGTTTGGTAATTTAATTATGATAGGTTTTCACTAATGGTAAATGTTTTCTAGGAATAAAAGAATTCTTAAAAAAGGAAAATTTACTCTTGTACTATGATCATGCACTCAACAAGGATGATTCACTCATGATGATGCAATTTTATTTTTATTCTCTAATGAATTAAACATTTTGGGTTATCAAAATTCAATATTATTAGATAAACTAGATTGTTAAATGCACTGTTGGATAAAAAAGAAATGGTGGAAGAAACCATACCATAAATCAATACACGGTGTACCCGGTATGACTCAAATTATGTGGTTTCAGTTTAAAATTAAAATTTTATTAATGTATTATTTCATATTTATGTTTACTTTTTATCTTTATAGTATTACTAACATAAAAATTGTTTTATTATATAGTTTGATTATTTTTCTCGAGTTGGGGTGGTTTTTCCAAGCCTCCCATTCTCAGGAGAGATTTGACTTCAAGGATACAATTGAGATAACAATAATAAGGAAATGGGTGGGATCAAAGGATGAGTATATTCTCTCTTGGTGCTCTCTAGGATCTCCTATTTTAGGGTTTTCTTCCCTTTTTCTCATGATTGTGCTTGCACTCAACGGTGCTTCTTCTTCTTCTTCATGATGTTTTTAGGGTTTTTTGAGCCTTTTCTTCTATGTTTCCCTTATCGTTCCTCCCATGCTCTATCATTTTTGATTTGATGGTTCAATTTTGTATTTAATCATATTCCTATTCAAATATTTCTCCTCCTCCCTACTTAGATGTGTGTCTTATCGTGTATCAACCGGCTTGGTCTTTCCCATTTGGTTACAGGTTTGAATTCAACACTTAGTGTCAAATTCATATCAGGGTCTTGTACGATGACATCCTTGATGGTACCTTAATGTTTTGTTGGTTCTCCTTCTATACCAAAGAGGTTTTGTTTTGTATCCCTAAACCTGATGGTTACTAGGTGTTCGAAAATCACATTACTTTGGAAATGGATGAGGATGTGAGAGCTTGAGGGGATCATTCATTCCATAACTAGTTTTCTCAGAAGTGTTTTTGGTTTTTTGGGTGATTATTCCTAAATTTTTCTTATGCTGGTTTTTAGAATTCATGTTTAGTTTTACTAGATTTTGGTTGTCGTTTTTTTGGTGGATATTTCTCCTATGGTGGCTCTTGGTTTTCTACTTTTGCTGGTTCTTCTTGTTATGACTGTAATTTATTTTGGTTTGGTCTTCCTATAAAGTGTGTCTCACTATTGTGCCCTTCATCCTCTCAAATCTTCCCTGGATTCATGGCCAATGCTCCTACCTGAGTTTTTCTAGTACGATGGATCTAAAGGAGGCTTTGGGAGTTTTTTTCAAGCAAACGACTACATTCTAGGAGGCACTCTAGCATGGTTTATTTCTATTTTGGTTCTCTATGTGATTTTCTTTTCGATGATGGATAGAAACACACCTTTGAGAAGGTGGTTCTTCTCTATTGATGATGGTTTGTGTCTACTTTATTGGTGTTTTTTTAGGGTTGGTTTGGTTCTTTGTGACATTGTAAAATTGGAAATTTTGGGTTTATCTTAGTGATTCACTTCATTTTTTGTTCTTTTTCGGCAATGATGATGGTTCCCAACAATGACGATGATAGATTATGGTGGTATCCTCACCCGTGATATGGTACAATGAGGGGGTTGTTTTGTGTCATGGTATGTGTCATGATTTGGGATGTGCCCTGAGGAGGTGATGTTGGAGTTTGAAATTTGAATTTTGAAAGTTGAATTTTGAATTTTGAATCTGGTTTTTGTGGTTTATGTGTGGCATTCAAGGGTTATATGAGGTTCCCACTTAACCAAAAAGTGGTTTCTAAAAATAAAAAAAATGTATTGAGTGTGGTAGGATGAGTAAAAAAATGGGTCAATAATGTATAAAACCATCATCAAATGTTTAATTCCTAATACATATTTTTTAAATTTTGTAACCATTTTATATACTATTTTTATGTTAATTTCATTATAATTTTTCTATATATATTTTCACTGATCTTTTAGGAAGTCATATTTTTTCTTCAATCGTCTGCAACAAGTCAGAAAAGTGAGAACATGGTACTTTTAGATGAGGCGTTTCAGGTAGCATTGGGTTTGTTTTCCATCCAAATAGAACATTTCTTTATATTTTGGATTGGTGTAGATAGTTGAAATAAAAACACACATCACATACTCAATCATCTGCACCACAATCTGATGCATGGTGTGACCGGTATGACTCAAACAGTATGTTTTTAGTTTATAACTTACATTTTAGTTCAAAACACACATCACATACTCAAAACTGAGAAAACAAATTAATATTGTTTTTATAATTTAGTAAAACAATCCATATGTCATTTTTTACATGTAGGAATCAACCACTCCTCAATCTGATACATGATGTGCTCAGTATGACTCAAAGTGTCTGTTATCAATTTAAAATTAACATTTATGTTCACAAAACATAACTCAATAAAAAATGAACAAACATGATCATATTTTCTTGATAATTTAGGAAAAAATTTAAAGGTCATATTTGACATGTAGAAATCATTCTCATGTCAAATCGGTACATGATGTGACTAGTATGACTCAAAGTGCATGTTTCCAGTTTAAAATGACATTTTAGTAAAAAATGCAATTGACATACTCAAAAACAAGAAAACACACACTGATTTTTTTGGTACATTAGGAAAATTATCGTTAAGTCATTTGAGATGTTTAGGAATCATCCTCACCCCAAACCTACACACGGTGTGACCGGTATGACTAAAAGTGCATCATTTTATTTTAAAATTGACATTAATTTTATTAAAACACAACCGACATACTCAAAACTGATAAAATGAATTCATATTATTTTGATACATTAATACAAAAATTATTAAGTCATTTGTGACATGTAGTAATCAGTCTCACCTCAATTCGATACATGATGTGCCCGGTATGACTCAAAGTGTCTGTTATCAGTTTAAACTTTCCATTTTAAAACAAAAAAGTGTCACTTAATAAAAACTGATAAAATGAACTCAAATTGTCTTGATAATTTATAAAAATGATTCATAATTAATTTTCAACATGTATTAATCATTCTCACATCAAAACTACTTATGATGTGACCGGTATGACTCAAAGTGTGTGTATCTAGTTTAAAATGACATTTTAGTAAAAAACCCTAGTGGCATACTCAAAGCTAGGGAAACACATTCATATTGTTTTTATACTTTATAAAAATTATTCATAAGTCATTTGGGATGTGTAGGAATCATCCACACCTAAATATGACCCATGATGTGACTGATATGACTCCAAGTGCGTCTTTTTATTTAAAATTGACATTAATTTTAGTAAAAACGACAACTTGCCTACTCATAATTGAGAAAATACATTCAGATTATTTTGATACTTTAGGAAAATGATCTATAAGTAATTTTTGATGTGTAGTAATTTTCCGCATATCAATCTAATACACTATATTCCCAATATGACTTAAAGTTTCTGTTATCAATTTAAAATTAACATTTTAGTTCAAAAAGTGTCATTCATTGTAAATCAAGAAAAAAATTCTCAAATTGTATTGATAATTTATGAAAATGATTCATAATTCATTTTTGAAATATAGGAATCAGTCTCATGTCAAAATCATACACGATGTGATTGCTATGAATCAAAGTGCATGTTTCCATTTTAAAATGACATTTTAGTAAAAAAACAAAAGTAACGTACTCAAAACTAAGTAAACACATTAGTATCATTTTGATACTTTAGGAAATCACTCTATAAGTTGTGACTAGTATAAATCCAAGTTCATCTTATCAATATATGAGTATCATTTTGGTTTAAAATGCACATCACAACACTAAAACTGAGAAAACGAGATTAGATTATTTTCTCATTGTACTATCTAATTTTACTTAATTAATGTTCTTATAATTTTTAACTTATACTTATTTAGTTAATTTTCAAGAATTTAATGCTTAAAGATGAACAATAAATGGTGTGACATACAAGAATCAACTGCAACTCAATTTGATACACATTGTTCCTGATATGACTCAAATTTACTTTAAAATTAATACTTTCTATTTAATTTATTTATTTATATTATTACTAACATAATAATTATTTTCTTATATAGGTTTTTTCTTTTGCTCGAGTAGGGGTGGTCTGTTATTTTATACAGGTGAATTCTTTTTCTCTATAATATTTTTTTACTTTCTTATATTTGTGTTGTAAATATTATTTCATTTAAATTATGTATTTTTATATAATTTTTCTTATTTAAGGTGTTGTTTCTGGTGATAAAATATTATGTAACATCACACTACGGTATTCCCTTTATCAATGTTGATAAATGTGCTGATAAAGTATTCCTTTATCAACACTTTTATTAGCGTTGATAAAGGATTCCTTTATCAGTTCTTTTAGAATCACTAATAAAGGTTCCCTTTATCAGTTCTAAATAAAAGTGCTAATAAATGGTGTCTTTTATGAGAGCATATAAAAGAATTGATAAAGGGGTTCTTTATCAATGATTTTTTAGCACTGATAAAGAACCCCTTTATCAGTGCTTTTCTAATGTGGATAAAATTCCTTGGTCTTTTGACCATGTTGTGGTAGTTGGTGATTTTTTAGCACTGATAAAGTCCAATTACAACATTGTTAAAGGCATCTTTTGTAGTAGTGTTAGTTTATCCTATTTACCCTAAGGCTGACGCTTTCTTATATTTATAGTAGACTCCACCACTTTATGATCTTTATGGATGTCCCTCCATCTGATCAAATCCACCCGTAGTTTCCCAACATCAACACTACCTTAGTATTTGATTCCTAGTGATAGTGAATTCTATCTATTTACTTATATATAGCCTCCTAGAAACACACTAATTTATTCTTATATATTCATCAACGTTACTCCTATTTAATTCACAACTTCTTCCATGCTTCCATAATCTAGATATATTAGTCATCAACCACTACTTCCTGCTCAAGCTTCCACTTCTACTTCAGTTTTCTCTTATGTACTTCCATGTTTCTACTATAATGCTCATCCAGTTCTGAAACATATCCTCCAAAAATAATCCTTCTAGAATATTTAATTACTTTGTCTAAAAAAACATGTATCGTAACTTCAACCTAACAATGAACAGCTTAATAATTGTTTTCTCGACTCCACAAAAAATTCATTTATATCACTTGAGTATTACATCCTTCCTTCCTTGTTCTTTATATATAAATAGTTAGTGAGTATCCTTCCTTTTATTCCAAATTACCCAAGTCCCATTGAGGAATACCTTTTCCTTATACTTTCCGGAACTATAACCTTTATTAGCATATTTGTTGGATTCTAACTTCCTTCAATCTTCCATAACTCCAACACACCTTCTTCCATAAGCTTTCAGATGAAGTGTTACTTCAATTAAATTTTTTTTATCTAGAGTGAAACATCATATTCTTTACAATATTAATCACACTCTTATAATTGTAGAATAAAATTTTCTTCCCCTATATCCTTATGATTTCTTCCAACAAACCCTTAAACCATATCATCACATTCCCTACATTCATTATATAAATGTACTCTATGGTTGATAGTGAAACTAATGATTGGAAACTTGAAATACAACTTATATGGAAGTTACTACATAGGTAAACACAAATCTATTGTCACTTCTTCAAGTGTTTGTATCTTCTATCAAGTCTACATCAACATAACCTTGCAGTACATTGTCCAATCTAAAAACAAAAGTTAGTGATTTTGAACCTTTTAGACACTAGAGTAACCAATTCACCACTTCATAGTTCTCTTTTCCCAGATTTTCAATGAATCTACTAAAAACTCCCACTGCATGAGCAATTTATAACCATATAAAAATCATTGTATATATAAAATTTACAATCACTGGTGTATAAGGAATATTTTTCATACACTTATCCTCAACTTATGTTCATAATCCATTCTCTTTGGGTAATTTGTATTATAAAACTAATGGGATAGGGATGGGTTTGGTTATAATTAATCCAAAACTTTCCACTATCTTTTGGATGTACTCTAACTATGAAAACATCAATGTCTTGTACATCTAGTCCCTTCATATCCTCAACCCCAATATATTTTTTAGCTTCTCCAAGATCCTTAATCTTGATCCTTCTAGGTAACTCAAACCTCAAATATTCAATATATTTCTTGGATAGTACCATCAAGATAATTTCAACCACATACTAGAGAAGTATGAAGAAACTCTATCCATCAAACACTTTCTCATAGTAGCAATGGTCTTCATTTTCAAAGATGAACTTATGGTTTTCCATAAAGGCGTCAAACTTCTGATTCCACTACTTGGGTTATAATTTCCACCCATATAGGATCCACTTAGGTTTTCACACTAGGATAATTTCAGATTAATTGAATATATCTTATTTCACCATATAAATTTCTTCCTCTAAACCTTTTTTAGGGAAATCAATCTTCATATCTAACTATTCAAGATGTATACCCACTTACACAACCATTTCAATCATTTTTAGTATTTTTGTGTGTTTAATAAATAGTGATAATATTTAATAATAATTCAATCCTTTTGTTAAAAACATTTCAAAACTAACCTTTCTCGATATAGATTCTTACCATCTACTTCTTACTTCAGACGGTTGACCCAGCCATTCTATAGTGCCTTCTTTCCATGAATAAGTTTTGAATTATCCAGAGTTATAGAAACATGAAGGGATATCTTCTTTTATTTCTAACTCCATCTATTTTTTGTCTCTAATACTTTTTACCTCCTTTAGGATTTCAGGTTTTACACCATTCATGGTAGAAAAATAATGTAATTCTGATCCAACCCATTAAAGTGGTCTCCTGACTTTAGTAGTCTTCCTCAACTCCTGAGGCTATACTTCTTCCAGAACTACATATTTTATAACTCTTCCCCAAGATTCAAAAATCCATAAGATTTTTGGTATGTTTGGACTTGTTTGAACCTCCATAATCTGGCCTCCATCTAAATTCCCACCTTCCAACCTGTTAGCTTATTCTAGATATTGATCACTTCCTAAACTAACCAAAAAAATTGGACTTACGTTCAAATCAACCATAGTATAATATACTAATTATTTTTTATATATTACATCTCTCAACGGGTTTTAATCCAACCATATGATCCCATCATTGAAGTGAACATTTCATATTCTGATGAACTTTCATAGATCCTTATCCCATGGCCAAAATCTAAATTCTTCATTGTTATAGCCAAAAAGGAATCATACTTAGGACTTTGCTTCTCTTTTTTTCCCTAGAAAATAAATGGATATGGGAAATTCATCCAAAGACATTGAGGTGGGATACATAGACCTTACTTCTATTCCAAAACTCTTCTATAATTTTTTTCCCTAGTGGTTTGGAAGGACTTCTATTTATGACATATGTTACACAATTCACATATTCTGCCCAAAACTATTTGGGAAACCCTAAATGAATTCTCCTGCTTCATTATCTCTTATATAATTCTTGATTTATCCACTCCAACACTCTATTTTTCCCCAAATTTCTAGGCACCATCTTCTCAAAGTGAATTACTTTCTTTTAGAAAAATAATTGGAACTCTCTGCTTCTATACTCACCACCATTATCAGACCTCAAACACTTAATCTTTAAACCATCGTATATTTCCACCATGGATCTCCATTGAAGAAAATTTTTGAATACTTTATACTTGTGATTAAGAAATAAAATTCACACCTTCTATGTTGCATCATCGAGAAAGGTAAGATAATACAATGACCCTCTGTATGATAGAACCAAAACTGCCACTCATACATCTATATGCACTAGCTCTAACTTCTTATACTTTTATGTTCTTCCTCCCATATTAAAAGACACCTACTGTTGTTTCCTAGGGATTCACTATTCATATGTTTTGTACTCTATATGACTAATTTTTAGCATTCCATTTAACATTTGGACATTCACCATTTTCTCACCCAATTAGCCTAAATGATCATGAAACTACTTCAACATTTCATAAGTTATTTTTTCAAAAAGTTTTATATCCTATGAACTCCTGGTAAGATATAACATTCTACCTTTTACTCCTTTGGACACCGTAATGGAATCATGTGTTATCTTCCACACTTATTCTACAAAACTTATACAGTAACCCACGTCATCCAACTTACTAGACAAGATTAAATTTTTATTTAACCGCTATATGTATTGAACCCCTTTAAAATTTAGCATGTATTGGCTCCGTGTTCATACATTCATGCCACTTTTTATTAATATCTCAAGATTTTCATCATCTGTAAGATTTATCTTTCCTAATCTTCTGAAAACATAATTCCACATGCTCTTTATCAAGAATGTTGAGTGAAATGAAGCCATAAAATCAATTATCCATTATTGATAATTATTATTATAAATAAATAAGTAATTAATATAATTAATAATGAATAATATAATTATTAATTAATGGTTTAATTGATATAATTAGTAATTAATGATTAATTAAATTTTATAATATAATTAATAACTAAGAATATATTTTAAATCATATATAATTAACATTATAATTAATAATTAATATAATTGGTAATTATTATTAGTATTTAATAATTTAATTAATATAATATAAATTAATAATATAATTAATAATATAATTAATAATCAATGAATAACAATTAATAATATAAATGATAATCATTTGTAATTGAACATGTAGTATTGAAAAATAAATAACTGAATATTTTCATGGATTTAGTGACTATCTCCCCTATAATCAAACATTTTAAAATCCTAAAGTAAATAAATTTTGAAAAATATATGACTAGATATTTTTTGAAATAGACATGTAGTATTTATTTTCACTTATCATTCCAAAAATATATAAATATTTATTAATTTAATGACCAAGATTAATTCACCCATGAAAAGGGAGATGACTATTGATAATCATTAAACCATATTTATTATATTTAATTTTATTTAATGTTTACTCCTTTCATATCATTTATATGATTTTTAATAAGTTTTTTAAAAAGAATGAAAATAAGTTCATGTTTTTATTTTGAAAAATAAGTCCAAAAGTCATCGGTAGCCATAATGTGTTTTCCCCATATCTATGACGTAGCAAAGGCTTTTCTACCCAAAACATCTTCCACCATTTATTAGGTTAAATGAATTAAGGTTGAAAATGTCTTCCACGACCACTCCCTTCTCATGAATTTCCCCTCCCTCTCTCTATAACTCATCTAATTTTGGTCCTTATATCTATAATATTGTACCCATTTTTTGGTTCCTTGTCTGTGACTCTTTGGTGGCCTTAAAGGTATTTTTCAAATTTTATTATATTTTTTTATATTTTAGTTGTCTGGTTTTTAGTTTTTTTAAATTATTTTATTTACTAAATTGTTTAGTTAATTAGAAGTAACTTGTAAATAATAGTTAATATTACTGAGTAAATTATTATTATCTAATTATGATTATTTAGTAATTAATTTATAATTAGTCTTAGTAATTTAATAATTAATATGAAAGGATTATTATTTAGTATCACATATTAGCTTATAATTAAATAGTAAACAATAATTATTAAACAATAGATAATTAATCACTATTGGAAACTTCGGTTATAGACACTATTTAAAACCATGGTTATAGGTCCTCAAACCATGGCTATAGGTAGTAGCCACGGATTGAAGAACCGTGGAATTGTTTGGCATAAATATAGGCCTATAGCCATGGTTCGAACCGTGGCTTTAGGTGTACAGCCACGGTTCAATCCGTGGTAATATTACTATGGCCACAGATTAGAACAACGGCTATACCATAGGACGGACTCACTCTATTCCAATGGTTTCTAACCATAGCATTATACCTATATCCATGGTTAAAACCCTAGCTATAGGGTCTGTAAATCCATAAAAAAAATATCCCCCATCCTCTCCCCTGCACACCCCACCCCCCTTCACACCCATTCCCCCTTTCACCCCCCTGCACATCACCCCTGCACACCCATTCCCCCTGGAACCCCCCCCCCTCCTGGACTCCCCCTTGCTCCTCCTGGATAGCCCCCTAAACTCCCCCTGCACACACATGCCCTCTTACACCCCCCCCCCCGCACACCCCCTAGACACCCCCGGATAGCCCCCCTAAACACCCCCTAGCACCCCCTGCACACACACTCCCCCTTGAACCCCCACCCCCTCCTGGAAAACCCCCCTTGCACCCCCCTGGACAACCCCATGAACACCCCCTTGCACCCCCCCCCCCCCCCCGCACACCCATCCCCCCGCCGCAAACCCCTAGAAACCCCCTATTGAACCCCCTTGGATAGCCCCCTTGAACACCCCCCCCCCCCCTATACACCCATTCCCCCTTTCACCACCACCCCCTACACACCCATGTTCCCTTGCACCCCCCCCCCTCCTCGACACCCCCCCTTTCACCCCCTGGACAGCCCCCTGAACACCCCCTTTCACACCTACACACTCATCCCCCTTGCACCCTCCCTTGCACCCCCCGGGATAGCCCCCAAAACACCCCCTTGTACCCCCTCTGCAGACCCATGCCCCCTTCCCCCTCCCCCTTCCCCCCCGCACACCCCCCACACCCCCCTAGACAACCCATCCCTTCCCCACTACAAAGACCCCCCTCCTGGACACTCCCTCCCTCCTAGACAGCCACTCTTCCTCCTAGATAGCCCCCCTCCCTCCTGGACACCCTCCCTTTCACCCCCACAGACATCCCCCTTGAACACCCCCTTGCACCCCCCCCCCACACACACCCATGCCCCTTTGCACCACCCCCCTCCTGGACACCCCCTCTTTCACCCCCCTGGACATCCCCCTTACACCCCCTTTAACACCCCCTTGCACCCCCTTTCCCCCTTGCACCCCCCCTACATAGCCCCCTTCACACTCATGCCCCCTTGCACCCCCTCCTAGACACCCTCTTGCACCCCCCCCCCCACACACACCCTTTACACTACTCATGCACCTTGATCAGCCCCCCCCCCCCCCCCCGCACCCCATGTACCACCCCTACACCTTGTATAGCCCCATGCAACCCCCCGCACACCCCTTGAACCACCCCTGAACCTTGCACAACCCCCCTTCACCCCCCCCCATGCACACCCATTCACCTTGCACACCCCTTGCACCCCCCCTGACACACCCATGCACCTTGCACAACCCCCCCCCCCCCACAACCCCCGACCCCTTGCACACCCCTCACACACCCCCTTGCACCCCCCCCCCAACCTGCACACCCCCTATACACCCCTTTCACCACCCCTTCACCTTTCAGCCCCCCTGAACCCCCCCCCCCTCATTCCCCCATGCACCCTCCCCCTTAAAATAGAACCCAACACACCCCCACCCCCAGCACACCCCCATGCCCCCTGCCGACCCAACCCCCCCCCCCCCCCCCCCACCCCATGCACCCTCTCCACCCTCCCTCTTGCAATAGAACCCAACACACACCCCTCCCCCAGCACACCCCCCAGCCCCCTGGAGACCCCCCACCCCACCCCACCCCAACCCATGCACCCCCTACACACCTCTAGTAGAAATTACTTTGGAAACTGTTGATACGACCAAACATAAATATTTTCCAAACATCATGGATAAATTTCTTGACTTCTTTCCCAACTTCCCTAGATTTCAACTTGAAAGAGAAGTAAAATTCATAACTGATATCTTACCAAATACCAGCTCTATTTCACTTACATCCTATAGGCTTGAACCCATAAAAATAATAAAATTCAATGGATGAATCATTAATTAGAAAATCATATTGTCAGTTTGATAGAGAATATTTAGATCAGTTGTAATTGATAATAGTTATATCTAATATGATTTAATATTGTGTTGAGAAAGGTGATGTTGTGGTTTTATTTTCTATTTCTCTTGTACCTAATTTGATTGAGCAGGTTAAAGATTCATATACATATTATCCTAAATCTCTAACCATGAGGTTGAATATCAATTGTGGGGAGACCATTGAGGGATAGACACTAGATGGGAGTCTTGTGTTTTGTTTTAGATATCAGATTGTGTTTCCTCTAACTTCTCAAGAAGAACTCATTTTTCATACTTCCATTTGAGATTGGTAGTTCATCCTAGAATTCATAATATGTTTAAGGTGATGATAGAATATTTCTAGTGGGATGGAATGAAAATGAGTGTGGTGGACTAAGTCTTGAGATGCCTCACATGTCAGTGGGTCAATGCAGAGCACCAATGACTAGTTGTATGTTGCAAACCTAACCTATATCCTTGTGGAAATTGTAGAAAATAACTATCAATTTTTTCATAGGTTTACTAATAAGGGTTTGAAAATATGATTACTTATGGGGGATTGTGGATTGGATCTTAAATTCATCTCACTTCATACCTATTCTTGAATCCAATATGGTGGAAGACTTACCAAACTGTTTGGCGCAATTGTGTGGATCCTGAGTTGATATCTAATGTCATGCCTTCCAATTAAACTTTAGAAAGGAGGCATAACCATTACATAATTCAATATATGAGGAATTACCTCTCATATTCCAAGTTAACCATGTTCACTTTCATTTAACTCATTCAATTCATTAAAACATGTAAATTCCATTTATAAAATCAAATGGGGTCACCTAGTAGTGACTGGGTCATTACAGCACTTGCCTACTTGGGAAATTTCATCTTAAAAGTCTAACAGCACTTAAAGGGTGTTTTGGTTCAAACAACCATTTTAATAAAAAGAGGGAAACCCCCTACAAGGATATAAAAATATTCAAGTATGATTTGTGATTTACAACTAACAAAAACATCAAGTATAATAAAAATATCAATAGAATATTTTCAAGCAAGGTATACCACTGTGAGTTTTCATAGGCAGCGCACCTCTGTTGTAGGGGTTTTATTATAAAAACGTGAATTGTTTGTCAAATGAAACAATTACCTTAACTAACGCCTATTAAAGAATTTCAATTTAATATAAACAAGAATAATTAAGAAGGAAACTAAATGTAATTTAAAACATTCTTGAATTAAAGAGGCTAGGAGAGGGACCCTGCCTCAAAGGAGCCAAGCCACACTCGACACTTGAAACTTTTATCAGTGAAAACTCTAAGATGCTTCACCCATCCTACAGGAATATTCACCTTTTCATATACATAAGGACTCCCTAGCCCCTATGTATGTGACTGCATGGCCTTTAACACACACAAGAGGATCCTTATATATATGCTCACATGCATAAGCCCGTTATCCCCCACACACATATGCATTTTCCATATAAATACATAAGCACACTTATCCCCTTATATGTAATCCTGATACCATGGGAGTATATACATATAACAAGAGAACTTATTTTATATATACTTACCTATGCATATGCGGTGATTCACCTTTGAATCTGGTTTCCGCAACACACACGATCGGGTCACGAGAGACTTCAATAAAATGATAGTGATCTGATGAATCATCATTAATTGAACCTAAAAAAATTTAAGTGGGTGGAACATGATTAGTGATAAAGTAAATAATAGAATAGGTGATAATGATATAATCATCAACATGCAGCATCATTAGAAAACGGATGAAACCTTACTTAAATCCGATGTCGAACTCATTGATTTCGATGGTGGTGGAGAGAACTGACCTCATCATAAGAAACCACCTGTAAGTAAATAATGGTAAAAGAAGTGAGATATAATGACTTATTATATATATGTGATCAGTGTTTAAATTTTATATGATAACTGATAGATGATTCCATAACCAACAATGAACAAAGAATATTCAGAATGATATGTAAGTGTAATAGAAGATTTTTATTAACAACAATTTTTATGAGAAGTTAATCATGAATTCATTATTCTATATCATAAATTATAGATGTTGTTATAGTAATATAAAACTTTTATATTAATATCACAAAGTTGATCCAATAATAAAGATAACATAATAGTGACATAAAATATTATATTTGAAAAGAAAAAATCATTATATATTTTTCATATTAAGAATATGGATGTTATGTTTACATTCTTCCTGTAGTCATCATCGGTTAATGTTTTTAATATCATCACAAAGAAATCATCAAGTAACACTATATACATGATGGATTAAGAAAATAATGTTAAAGAAAAGCATGTAAGAAAATAAACTCTGTAAATCATATTAATTACCCCTTACAAAAATCTTCAATAGATTCAATAAATTCAATATCAACCTAAAGAAAACTCAATGAGTAACATGAAAGTCTAAAAGTGTGATATATTTAATGATTATTAGTCAAAATATCTTAATAAGATGTTGCGGATTTGACCTTAGTAAGATGAATTAACAAAAGGATATTATGAAAGGTATTGAACTTCATCATACCTGATAGGAAAAGTTTTTGGTTTATTCTATGTCAATATGAAATAAGGCTTGCTGGATAAGTAGGTAGGAAAACCACTAAGTATGTGATCAGGTGTGTGTGTTTATGTTTTGGTTTTTAGTACATGCATAAATTTTCTTGTTCATGTAAGGAATGTTTCAAATATCTAAAAATAAAAACTATAATACACCAATGATCTACCTATAGAATAGTTAAATATCAATACATTTACATCCCCTCACTATGCAGTATAATAATAAATAAAGAAGAATGGAATTTTAAGTTAAATCTATGTTTATCATTCCAACTATATAGATCAATATAGATACACTATATAAAATGTCCTAAAAATACTTAACAACTATTAACAAAATCTAATATTGCACTCTAAAATTAGAAATTAGCATTACAAATAGGTCCTAATTTTAAATAAACATAGGAGCATACTCCAAAGCATAGTGTAACAGCTCCATTTTTATAATTTTATCGATGATTTTCAGAAACATAATCCAACCCTTGTAATTTCATGTTGTAGAATTAAATCTCACTACGTTTGTAAGTTGGATTCCAAAACATTTGTGCAGAAATTTTTTTTCTTCATAGGTAAAGTTCTGAAAAAGGAAAAATTCAATAGTATTAATGATGTGGATTGAAAAATTACATATCACAGTTTCTTTATGAAACAGAACATGATGAAAGGACATCGATGTGATTCCCATGAGATAAAGATATTTGGGATAATAGGCAGTGGTGAAATCAGCATAGTTCAAAGGGCCATCCACATGCTCTCACCCATAGAATAATTTCCTTAAAGAATATGAATATCTTTGAGAAGGAAAGAAGGAAACAACAACTTACTGAGATACTAATGCTTTGTGAGGAACCCTGCTATAAAAAACTTGTAGAATTCTATGGGGCATTTTATAGTCTGGATTCTAGAAACATAAACATAGCTTTGGAGTACATGGATGGTGGGTCATTAGAAGATATCATTAGAATAAGGATGCGTACAACAGAACCATTCCTTTCACCAATAGTGCAAAATCATCTACATGGATTAAGATACTTTCATGGAGTTAAAAATCTAGTTCATAGGGATATAAAACAAGAAAATTTTCTTTTGAACCTTAAAAGAGATCCAAAGATAATAGATTTTTGGTTTAAGTGTTGGTATGGAAAATTCCATGGTAATGTGTGCTACTTTCATCAGAATTGTCACATACATGTCTCCTGAAGAGAAACAGAATGAAAACTATTCTTATTGAACTGACATTTGGAGCCTTGGTCTTGCACTGTTTAAATATGGTACATGAGAGTTTCCATATATGGCCAGTGGAGGGCCTTTTAATCTTATTCCTAGCATGTTTGTTCTAAAATATTACTGTGTTGTATACTAGTGATTTTAAGTGTGCAAGTGTTTAAAATACAGGTGGACAATGCACACAAACTCGGGGCATGATGAGGGTGTGAAAAATTACTTGATTAATTTTCATGGAATGTAACATTATTTTGGTTATTTAGAACACCAATTTAGTGCAATAGAACAGAATTGAATGATAAATAAATCACAATCCATGGTGATCAATAGTAATCCTAGATCTATATACTTTAGTCTCAAGCGAGAGTAAAGAGAACAAAAATGAAAACAATAAAAATGATGAATGGATTGAAAAACAGATTAGAGAAAGACTTATTAATAGAGGAGATTGTGGATGGGTGAGGAGACGTGATGAGTGAGGAGATTGTGGGTGGGAGATGAGTCGCAAAGCAGATAAATCATTTGAAGAGATGCTTCCAAGGGAACATTTTTCTCGTGGGATTATTAATTTAATACATGGCCTTTAAGTAAAAACGTATCTCCTATAGAACAAATAAGTAAATTATTTTTTAAGTTTTAAGTACTCATGACCTAAAAGAATGTTTGGAAACCAACTTCCTCAGTCACTATTTTAATAGTGTTACAACTCATTTTTTAGAAAACATTGGTGTAGAAGATAAAAAATAATAGACAAAAATGGAAAAGGGATGAGTTCATTTACAAAAAAAAATTGATAAAACATCTAAAGGAAGAAATGAGTTTAAATAGGAAAATCATTCCAAAAGGATTCAATAACAAAACATTGTTTTTAAATAAAACTTCACTCACTTTAAACCTTATAAAAAAAATTAATTTTCACAAAACAATACATAAGGTAAAAACCAAAACCATTAGGATTTTTTGGTCAATTAAAATCTTCACATAATCGATCCAACCACTACATTTCCACTAAATCACTGAACTCTCACTAAGACAGCTAGGATCCCATGACTATAAGAAATGTTGGAGGTGAGTAAAAAATGTATATATTACATCTAAATCATAAGATCCATCATCAATGCTAAGCCCACCTCTTGACACCATCCATGTGAATTCCCCCTAAATGGATAGTATTTATAGTGGTGCCTACTTTTTCAAAAAAAAACCTTAGGCACTAACTGGGACTCATTATTTGAAAATAAACAATTAAAATTTGAAAAACTAATTTAAATATCTTTATAAAATCAACCAAGTCAATAAAACATTTTAAAAAAACTGTCCAGAAGGACAAAACATTTTTAAATTTATAATTTGTTTAAATAAAACCATTTGGAAGATAACATAATTATTTAGTGTATTTAATGTTTCAAAACACACTTTTAAAATATTTTTCATCAGGTAAAATCCATATCCACGGATTAATAAACATAAAAAACATATAGGAGGCTAATTTCATGCATCACAATCATTCCCCATGATTTATTTACCATGCAACATCATGAATAACACCCAATAAATAACCCATGTAAAACATGAACACCACTTTTAAATCTATTTAAATTCTCTTTTCAAAACTAAAATTACTTTTTTAAGATACCAAAACTCATTTATAAGGACAACCCGGTATTTTTATCAGTAATTGGTTTGAATGGTCGAAAAGAAAAATTTCAAAAAATTTAATTCAAAGATAAAACCAATTTATTCCATTTCAAATAATTATTCTAAACATTACATACCATTAATTAACATCAAAACAAGGTGAAAACATTCTTAATTTTAAAGGAAAAACCCATAGGAAAACCTAGACAACCGCAACTCAAAATGAGAAATCGTGGAAGGGAGGATTTATATAGGGTTGGTCAAATGAGTTTAGTGATAAAAACCATTAAATTAATAAACCAAACAATTAAAACCAAAAATCACAAATCGTAATAAATTTCAAACTCACAGGACAACCTCACTATGCCCAAACCTTGGGCAACTGGGTGTGGTCCACTCATGGGACACACCCGAAATTAATCCACATCAAATACTCAATTTAAACACCCAAATCGACCCCCAATTTCACTCATAATTTCTAGAAATGCTAAAAAATCCATAAGGAAACATACCTCAAGTGAAATGATAAACTGTGGCTTAAAGAGGGGAGATCGATCACGAAGAGGGGAAGCACCATACGAAACACTCAATGGAGTAGGAACGCCTGAAGAAGTGTATGGAAAGGGGAAGGAACATGTGAGGGATGGAGGAACAGCAAATGAAGAATCTGGTGAGGGAAAGAGGAACCATGAAGGAGAAGCCGACGAGGATCGGACAAGGGAGAATCAGTTGGGTGATGATCGGCTGAGGATAAGGGTTTCGGGAGAGGAAATCCTGAGTAGGAGTGTGGGAGAGGAAAGACCAAGCATGAGTGTGGGAGATGAAAGCCTGAGAGAGAATAAAACTAGAGATATATGTTGGCACAAGGGATGATTTGTTTGTGCCTTTATCATACCTATAGCCACGAACCAATTAAATTGTGTCCATTGAACTGTGGCTATAGGTCGTTTTTCTAGTAGTGACAAATATGTTCAAGGGAAATATTCATATTTTTCCTTAAAAAATCTAGTGGTTATTAGAAATCCTTTTTTTAAATAATAAATAAATTATGTAAATAATTTATTAAAACAATCATGCAATTACATAATTCAAATTAAAGGTTTAGGAATAGGGAACTGACCTCAACCTCAAGGCGTGTTGCTTTTGACAACAACAACTCAAATATTCCTTTTTCTACTTTAACGCATATGAAACTTCACATATAAGGACACCTAGCCCATATGTACATATTTTCATGGATAAATATGCACAAGGGGGTCCTTAGATATATTTTTATACTTGAATATACCCCTTTACACTTACACATGTATTCATTTTTCATATCTATATATAAAAACACCTAGCCCCGATATATATATATTCATATTTCCATGAGTGAATATATATAAAGGGGGAACCTATATATGTATATGACTAATTATTCATACACATGTAAGCCTTCGTCAACAGCAACTCAAATCTACCTCAACAAAATCTAAAATGCACTACAAAAATATAAGGAACCTAAAAATCAAAAAATCCTAAATTAAAATTTGACCAAAGAATAAAAACGGAATAAACCTTACCCAAATCCAATTGTTAACTCACTCTCTTCGATGGTGGTGCATAGAACCAACCTCATTGTAAGAAACCACCTATAAGAAAATAGTGGGAAAAGAAATGAGATATAATGACTTCTTATATATATGTGATGTTAATGAAAGAAAAATTAATTTCCAAACATAATCCATGAAAGTGAATTTGATTGACTTTAGCCTACTCCTTATTTATATCTTGTAGTAAAATATTTTAATTCCATTCTTGAATTAGAAAATTTATTATGCACAGATTTTCATAAATAGGTAACATATAACTTATCAACTATTAATAGATTTGAAATAACTTAAACTTATATTTAACATGAATTTAATTTTATATGAGAAATAAGGAAGAGAAGATATCATATTACATGCCTCTTTATTTAATAAATTCATTAACATTTCCAGACATAAATTGTTTATCAAATTTATAGAAAAAAACACGCTAAGCACAAAAAAGATAACACACTTTTATAGAAAAACACAAGGCATTAACAGGTATAAAACCAAAAGTGATTATAGGCCCAAACAAAAACTTCATTCTTCTTTTAGATACCCATGTTCTGATATTCATTAGGTTAATTACACTATTAAATACAGGATTGAATCATGATAATTTCACACATTCACTTTAAACCTGGAGAAAGGTAATAGGTCTCCTACCACAACTTGAGGACCACAATATTCTCCAAGTAAAAAAATAACACCAAGCACCAAAACATGATTAACTCTTTTTTGGGGAACTAATGATCCTTAAAACACTATCCTAATAATATCCATCTATCATTCATCAAAAGAAACTGTAATAAAATTTATGATAAAAAATCTCTATAACATGTGAAAAGAAGAATGGAATATAATAGAACCATCAAAGGAAGATGATCCCAAGGAGGTGGGGTAGCCAAGTTGATATATTCGAAGTAATGTATTCTAAAGTGAAGCTTCTAAAGGTTGATTCTAATGAGAAGGGTCGTAAATCAAGGAATTATAAACTTTTGAGGACAAGAGAGATGAGTTGGTTACATGCATGGAAAAGCTGGTTGAGATGAGTTCCCCCCCCCCAGCCCCCTGAACCACCCACCCCCCACCCCCAGCACCCCCCCCCACCTACACCATCCCCCAGCCCCCAGCCCCTCTTACACCCCAGCCCCCTCCCCCACCTGCACCAACCCCTCTTTCACTAGACCCTAGACCATGCCCCATTCCCTCCTACACCAACCCCCAGTCACCAACCCCCAGCCCCTCTTACACCCTAGCCCCCTCCCCCACCTGCACCAACCCCTCTTGTACTAGACCCTAGCCCAGGCCCCATTCCCTCCTACACCAACCCCCAGTCACCAGCCCCCCCCCCCCCCACCACACACACACACACTTCCCCATGCACCCCTCCCCCACCAACACGATCCCATATCCCCTCCTGCACTAGATCCCAGCCCTAGTCCCCACCCCCTCCATCACCAAACCCCATCCCCCCTGCACCTAAGCCCCCCCCCCCTCCCCCACCCGCACCATCCCTTAGCCCCTCCTACACCAGACCCTAGCCCCATTCCCCATCCCCTCTTACACCACCCCCCCCCCCACCTGTACCCCCACTACACCCCACCCCCCACTTCACCCCTCCCCCACCTACACCAGCCCCCATCTTCCATCCCCACCTACACAAACCCTAGTCTCAGCCCCCCCCCCCCCACTCCCTCCTCCATTAGCCCCCAACCACCCCCCACCCCCCCTCCACTTCCACTCGTACCCTCCTACCCACTTCCCGAGCCCCCCCCCCACACACTTTCCTATGTACACCCCCCCCCCCCACCTCCACCCCCACTTCCCCCTGCACCCCCCACCCACCCACCCATACTTCCCACATCCCCTAGCCCCCCACCTGCACCCCCCCCCCACTTCCCCTGCACAGCCCCCCCCCCCCACTTCCCCAACCCCCATCCCCCCCCCCACCTACACCCCCACTGCACCCCCCACACGGTGAAAATAACTGGTAAAATAGAAGATCAGATGTACATAAAAATGATGAAGCGTAGTATCCATAATAATAATACTAAATAGTGGAATAACATCATAAACAATAAAAACCCCATATCTAGTATCATATAAAAATACATCCTGACTGTATGATATACATAATTAGGGAATATAAGGGAACTAGAGTATTATGAGAAATGAAACTTGTTATAAAACAATGTAAAAAAAATATCAAAAGCTATCTCAAATAGCATTGTGAGTATTGGTTAGGTCCTCTTATCCCATACTCCATCATAATATATAAAATCATGCACCCATTTCTTGATGTTTCCCTTTTTCATGTCTATATCCATGGAGTCTATTTGGGAACCAATCGGTAGCTTGAACAGAATGTGAGATAAACTCACTATCCCACCATCAACAGTTTCTAGGAAAATATAATATGTGAATATACAATGAGCGGTGTAAAATTAAAATGAATTAAAGAGATAAATAAATAAACCATGTCATTCATGGTTCCCCATAGAACATCCATCTAAAAAAACCTGCTTCTGCCTCTATTTTAATATGTCTGAACATTTATTAATTATTATAAAATTGTAATATTTTCTCAGAAACTAGGATCATATATTGTAATACTTACGTAAGGGATGAATAACAACCATGGAATTTCGAACTGAATGAAGGAAATCAAAAATTTCTCCATGTATGTGAATCATTGACCAAATCCAAGTATGTTCTTTGAACTGGAATACACATCATCAAATTAATTTAATTTTAAATTTCGATCAATCCAAGGAATTTAACTTAGGTAAACGCAATATTTATTTAGTGCGCTGTAAACCCATCCCCCTACAAGTCCATCTATATTAATCCTCATAAGAATTAAAGTATCTTCAAAGCATGGTATAATTTCATTACTTCCTAAGCCTAACTTTGGTAGTCCATATAGGGAACCCAAGTGTCACTCAATGCATAATGTAACACACTTCCCTATGAGACCATCCTCAACATTCCATATAGGGAAGCCAAGTGTCACATGTGGCATAATTTAAGACCACTCTTCATGTGATATCATATAATTCATTCTACCTATAAATCCATATTTTTCCTACTACATAATGAAACTCCATTTATAATTCATCTTATTTCAAAAGATTGATGCTCGCATACATGGTGTTTCATGTCAGAACACTTGTATCAGCCTTTCTAGGACATGTTGGATGGTCATGGATAGTGGAACCTATACCATTTTCCAATTTACTTGATTCTATTTGAGCATTTAATTTATAATGAAAATTAAATCTATAAAAAATATGAACGAGGTCTTATGGATATAGGCTTACCATTTTACCTTTTTTAGATTCATACTAAAATTCAATAATAGGGGCCAACTCAACATGCCTCAATTGGTGGTTCAATTTAAATTAAATTATATGTCTAATTTGACATTAAATGAGATTCACCCTAAAGGGTGTCTCAAATCGAGTTAAACAGTCCAGGATGACAAATTTAGGTTTCCACGACTACCTTAAGAAAGGTGAAAGCAATTCATTTGATTATTTTGGACTTTTGGTTGCACAACATAGAAATTATGGTGTTTATAATGAAAAAACATAATATAAAATCAATTAATTAATTGAAAACGAACAATACCATCTACCATAGCTTCGTAGTTCACCCCAAATCCAGTATTAGATTTAGATTCAAGAAAGAATAGAAGAAATAAAAGAAATTTTCAAATAACCTGATGATAAGGCATCAGGGGTGTCAACCTAAACATCGGGGGGTGTTGAAGGTTGTGGGGGAGAGCCATCAGGAAGGAAGAGAGGTGGTGGGGAGGATTCTCAGAGCAGCTTCGCTGGAGGAGGAGGGTCGTGGAAAGGAGGCATCATGGGTGTTGAGGGTTGTTGGGGAGGAGACATTAGGGAGGGTGTCGGGGGTGTCGAACTCAGCGTCGAGGGTGTATTGTGGAGGATATATGTCGGGAAGGAATAGAGGATGTGGGGAGGCCACTCTGAGTAACTTTACAGGAGGAGGAGGGTTATGAAAAGAAGGCGTCGGGGAGGGCATCAGGACTATTGAGGGGTTTCGTGGAGGATGGATCAAACGTAAGGAGGTAGAAATGAACGGGTTTGGTATACAACCACAGAGCCATGGCTAATTGTTTGGTTATAGCCATGGTTGTTTTAACCCGTGGCTATATAGGTGTGTATATAGATCATTTTTTTAGTAGTGAATGAAGTTATTATTATGAACATAAAATTAACTAATAATTAGTTACTTATTAATTATTAATTAATATTAATTTGGTGATGAATAAATATTGGTTAACAACTGATTAACTATTAATTAAATAATATTTAACAATTAAATAATTATTAATTGATGAATGATTAATGGATGATTATCAAATGATTTACTGATGATTATATTATGAATAAATAATGATTAACTAATGATTAACCAAAGATCAAATAATGATTAACTATTGATATATAAATAACAAACCAATGATTGAGTAATGATTAAATAATGATTAACTAATGATTAACTAATAATTAACTATTAATTATATGTTAATTAACTAATGAGTGACTATAAATTAACTACTTAATAATTATTAATTAATGAATTATTATCTAATGATTAACTAATGATTTAGTAAGGATTAAATTAGGATCAAATAATGATTAACTAATGATTAACTAATGATTAACTAATAATTAACTAATGATTAACTCGTAATTAACTATTAAGTAACTATTAATTAACTATTAATTAACTTTTAAGTAACAACTTGATAACTATTAATTAAAAAATGATTAGTGAATTATTAATAAATGCTTAAAAAATGTTTAACTAACGATTAATTAATGATTAACCAATGATTAATTAAAGATTAACTTAGGATTAAATAATGATTTACTAAGAATTAGATTATCATTAACTTAAGATCATATAATGATTAACTAATGATTAACTAATAATTAACTATTAATCAACTAGTAACTTCTTAATAAATATTAATTAATGATTGATTAATGATTGATTAATGATTGATTAATGATTGATTAAAAAATGTTTAACGAACGATTAATGAATGATTATCCAATGATTAGATAATTTTTAACTAATGATTAAGTAATGATTAACTAATGATTATCAAAGGATTAACTTATGATTAAATAATGATTAGTTAATAATTAACTAAGGATTAAACTATCAATAACTTAGGATCAAATAATGATTAACCAATGATTAACAAATAATGAACTAATGATTAACTAATAATTAACTTTTAGGTAACTATTAATTAACAATTAAGGGACTACTTAATAACTACAAATTAATGAATGATTAACTAATGATTGACGAATGATTAACTAATAATTAAAAAATACTTAAATAATGATTAGGTAGTGATTAACAAATGATTAACTAAGGAGTAACTTAGTATTAAATAAAGATCAACTAATGATTAGCTAAAGATTAACTTAGCATTAACTTGGTATCAAATAATGATAAACTAATGTTAATTAATAATGAACTAGTGATTAACTAATAAAATTTTGGTATGGAAAAGATTATGTCGTTATCTGAGCAACAAAATCTATTTCTAGATACTATAAGTGGATGCAGGCTCAAACATAGTTGTACATAGGGTAATAAGCCCAAAAAGGTGGATTTGGTATTAACTCGATCATCACTTGGTGCATGATAAAGAGGCATAACTCCACACCTGGTTTGACACTACCAATGGATCTGCTTTATATGATTCACATGATATTTAATGAAAATCTTTAGATACCTTTAGGAATATTAAAATTTGGACTATAAAACATTAGTAAAATCATTGAAGATGTAAGAAAACATTCTAAAATGTTGGTAAAGTAATGATTGTGTTGTTATCTGATGAATGGAATCCCTATATGGATACTACAAGTGGATGCAAGCTCTAACACAGTTCTACCTAGGGGTAATATCCATGAAAAGGGAGGATTGGGTATCAACTTGATCTTCACATGGTGCATGAAAAAGATGTATAACTAAACATATGGTTTGACACTCTAAGAGTATCTTCCTTAGATGATTAACATTCTCTTTATAAACTATTGAACTTTTAATTATATTTGTGTACCATGAAATAACTTTATAATATTATTTCATGGTCAACCCTACATGATTATTCCTCATTGTGAACATTATTTAAATTATCTGAATCATGATCAATGCCCATTTTTCACGTATAAAATCATGTCTGCAAGTGTCTACTACAATGGGGAAGTTATTCAAACTGATCAAGTAGATTTATATAATATATAATCAACAGGAATGGTTAGGACAATTGATTGAATTTCCATAAGATAACTTTAGGAATGAATTCATTATAAGTGAAATTTGAGACCTGATATGGAGATATGGTCTATAAACTGTTGATAATTGAAACTCCATAAAATGTTATTACACCTAGCTTATCCTTTGGATAATGATGAGAACTAGTTACAAACAACCACATTATTTAACCAATGGTCTGATAGTGTCTTGATGGAGTTATATTTTATGGTTTCTTCTATTCATAAATAGCCTACTATGTATGAAAATAGAGGCATAAAAGAGTCATCAAATAATGTCCTCCCCTAGCCCCTATTGTTCTTGGTTCGAAGCTTGATAAGTATGTGTTGTGTGATGCTCCGTGTGGATGATGATATCATTACTCATATTTATTGTTTCCTAATTCTAATATGAGTTATTATTCTTAATTTCTTTATTATTTATCACTTTCTATATTGTATGTTACATGAAAAATCAGGCACACCATTTCATCAGGACACCAAGACACATTTTGGGTACATATCGTCTCATGTTGGATAGTCTACTATCTATCGATGTAAGTATATACATTCTTCCATTGACTAATAAATTTCATAATATTATCATTTTTAGAAATTAGTAACAAAATATTTTAACAAATGTGGCATTTCATCCAATGGCCCGAAGGCCTTCATTTTTTATTGATTTTGATAATCCACCTTTCAAGGGGTGAGGTGGAACCCTTACAAGGCCCGTACGCGTAAGTATTACATGGCCCGTAGGCCATAGAGGAATTCATTACCCATATGCTTCAAACATTACATACAACCCAGACTAACTACTTGGAACTGCTCCTCCCCAGCATCTTCATCGTAAAATCAGCTCTCCACCTTCGCATTTTTTTTCAGCTAGGCATTCTCGTGCATGCACAGGGTTGTCCTGATGGCAGGTGGCATACCCTCTCATTCTTGCAATCCGTTTAGCTTCTGCTGTGGTGAAAGCTCTTTGTTCATCCTCCTTGTAGAGTTTATTCCTTGTAGGTTGTCTGGTTTGAATCTTCACTTAAGGTGGCCCGAAGGCCTTGAGGTGGCCGTAAGGTCTTACTGACCCGAAGGCCTGGGTGGCCCGAAGGCCTTAAATGACTCATAGGACCAAATCGGTGGCTCGAAGGCCCAAACGGGGGCATATTCCCGGCTGCTACAGTGTCAAACAGTGTCTGCTACAGTTCCCGTTACATTATCTGCTACAGTTCTGCATAGTTCCCGCTACAATAGTGCTATAGTACCCCGAAAATTATGCCTTCACCTAGATTTGATCCCTGGTCTCTTGGATGCACTTACAGAGTCCTTACCAACCGGGCTAAGGCTCATGTGCTAATAAATGTGGCATGTCATTTTATATTTCATGGCTACCAAATTAGGGTATATTAGACTAGCTTTCTGCATACTTCATTATTGGCCTTAACAATGCCATAATTGGAGTGTTCTGATACACTTTCATATTTTTGGGTGACACTAACCCAATAGATTCATGTAGTGGTTTGGATTTGTTCAGCATATTCCATTTCCACCAAGACAACCAACAACGATTCATTCTCTGGAGTTGATGGGGAGTCGAAATGTCGACTGGTGATGACAAAATTCAAAGTATCTCGACATTTGGGATAGGATTGATTTTTTATTATTGAGGGCATGAGTATGATAGACCAAAATAGTATACCTATTTTTAATCAAATTTTGAGGATTTTTTTTATTTTCTATGAAAAACCCCTTGAATTTCAATGCTTCAGTGAATTATGGGTAATTTTTAATGAGGAATTGAAATGGATTAGAGTTAGTAAAGGAAGGATATTTTTTAATTTGAAACTTATTTAAAAGTCCTTTGAATTTTTTATGATATTTATTGGAATATTTTCTAACTCTTTTATTAGTGTTTGTGTAAAAGTTATCAAGCTCGGCTCCACTGGGCCTTCTGTTGTGGTTGATGAGTCACAATGTCGTGGACACAAACAACTCGAAAACAACACAATGAGAGCAGAATGGTGCTGGCGACGTGCAGGCGAAGCAAGAACCAAGATATAGAAAAGAAAAATGAAAGAATAGTAAAGAGAGACAAGATTTACGCGCTTTGGATCCTTATGGATCCTACTGCACGGCAAGAACACCACACACACACACGTTTTATTAATCTCCAAAAGAAATTAATACATGGAAATACCAATGGGCTATAATGGCACAAAAAAAACAGGAAAACTATTACAGTTCTATATGGAACTCGCAGAAGAAAAGAACAACTTATAGTGCCGGGAGAAATCACCCGGCAGTCCAGATCTCTTCTTCGTCTTGGAGTCCGGAACTCTCCTTCTTCTCGCGGTCCATAACGTCCTCCTTTCCTCCTAGATCTGGTCCGAAAACACCTCGCGCGCTGGTCCTCGGAACGCCAAAGAAACTGAAGATGACCGTGACGAAGCTCCACCGAAAAGCGACACACCAGCAGTGTTCCGCGGAGTCCGCTGCCACTGAGAATACCCCGAACAACTAGGGCTCGTGAACCAGGATCTGAGGGGAGTATCACCAAGAAGTTCTTCATATGGGAGAAGAACCGGAGAGAACCAATCAACCATACTCTCGGGAGAAGCCAAACCAGAGGTGATCAAAGCCCCTACAGGCGTCAGTATCCTAGAGACCGAATGCCCAATCACACGTCCCCACGTATCACAGGGTGAAACAGAAATCAGAACAGCGAGCGCGTGAGCCACGAAATGCCGCCCAGATGGACGGCCCAGAGTAAATGGGCGGCGAAGTGGATCGACGGTCACAAGTGAAAATGCGGGAGCAACCGGATTGCCAGGATGTAAAACATATGCGGGAGACATAACAGCATGCGGCATTAAAACGGAATAATCAAAAAAGGAAAAAAACTGAATTTAATATAAAAAAAATTGAATTAAACCATATTAATTCACAAATCTCCACCTTTTTTAATTAAAATTCAGTGATGTTCTTGCACCTAAGGGTCAAGGAATCCGAACCAAGTTTAATCTATCTAGGCAGAAATTAAACTTTGACAAGACCACAGCTTTAGTCAAACTATCAGTTGGGTTTATGTCAGTATGTATCTTGTTGATACACACGGTTCCAGATTCTATGATATCTCTAATAAAATGTAGTCTAATATCTATATGTTTTGACTTACCATGGAAAACAAGGTTTTTTGACAAATGAATAGTTGATTGACTGTCTGAATAAACATTAATAGTATAATTGTAAATACAAAGTTCTGAAGCCATACCTTTGATCCACAATGCTTCCTTGACCGCCTCAGTCAAGGCAATGTATTCAGATTCTGTAGTCGAAAGTGCAACGACAGATTGCATGTTGCACTTCCAGGAAATGGTACCACCAAAGGCAATAAACACATAACCGGATAGGGACTTACGGGTGTCAACATTTCCAGCATAATCAGTATCCACATAACCACAGATAAGGTCAGCAGAATCAATGTTTCTACCATAACATAAACAAACATTAGGAGTACTAGTGAGATATCTAAGAAGCCACTTGAGAGCATGCCAATGTGGTTTCCCTGGGGTACCCATGAACCTGCTAAGGGTGCAGACTGCAAAAGAAATATCAGGGCGCGTACAAATCATAGCATACATTATGCTCCCAACCATGTTAGCATAAGGAATATTGGACATAAATTCAACATCTTGTTTAGCAGCAGCGGCTTGTGATAGAGACATTTTAAAGTGTTGAGCGAGAGGAATATTAACAGGTTTGAGAGTTTCAAACGTATACCTCTTGAGAATTTTTAAAATGTAACTATGCTGAGAAAGATAAAGTAATTTATTGGGTCTGTCCCTTATGATTTCAATGCCAAGAATTTTCTTGGCCACACCCAGGTCCTTCATTTCAAAGGTGTTTTTCAAATGAAATTCAACAGAAGAAATAAGATTCATATCCTTGCACATGATGAGCATATCATCGACATACAGCAAGAGGTAAATGATGCAGGTCCTAGTTTGTTTGATGTAAACACAGGCATTGTATTGACTCCTAGTGAACTTATTCCCTAACATGAAAGAGTTGAACTTTAAGTACCATTGTCTTGAGGCTTGCTTCAAGCCGTATAGAGACTTATTCAGGAGACACACTTGATGTGGTTTGAAAACACTAGGATAGCCTTCAGGAGGCTGCATATAAATCATTTCTTTCAGGCCACCTTGTAAAAAAGCAATTTTAACATCCAACTGCTCGATGTGGTAATCTTGATAGGCAGCATAGGCTAACAGGAGCCTGATAGAAGAATGTTTTACAACTGGGGAGAAAATTTCAGAGTAATCAACTCCCTCCCTTTGGAGGAAACCCTTAGCTACTAGTCTAGCCTTGAACTTGATTTTATTTCCCTCAGTATTATCCTCTTTTCTTTTGAAAATCCATTTGGAACCTATTACTTTAGCATTAATAGGTTTGTTCACAACACTCCAAGTATGGTTTTTCATTAAGGAGTGAATTTCTTCATTCATAGCAAAAACCCATTGCTTGGAGTCTTTGTCTTTCAATGCTTTCCTATAAGACTGAGGATCATCATCAATGAGATCCTGGGCTACATGGAAAGCATAAGAAGCCATGTCATACTGGCTGAACCTAGCAGGGGGTCTGAGGACCCTTCTTTGTCTATCACGGGTCAATTGATAGTCTCTGTAGGTGTCAGGAGGTTCAGAATCTGAATCTGAACCAGTGCTGCTTTGATGATCAGCCCCATTATTGGGCTGAGGAGCAGGCTGATCAGGCTGAAGATCAGTTTCAATCTGAGCGAAAGGCTCGGGTTCAACAGGCTTGGAAAAGTCTGGTTCATCACTATTTTGATGTGTGGGTTTGGTCTTGGTAGAGGATGACTCATGGAAAACCACATCCCTACTAATAATGCATTTCTGGTACCCTGGTTTATCAATCCAGAGTTTATATCCTTTGACCCCCTTGGGGTAACCAATGAAAATGCATTTCACAGCTCTTGGTTCCAGTTTATCAGTCCTTACATGGGCATAGGCCGTGGAACCAAAAACCTTAAGGTAGGAATAAGAGGGAGGCCGACCAGTCCAATGTTCTTCAGGGGTTTTGAACTGGTTAGTAGAGGAGGGACATCTATTGATGAGATACACTGCAGTGCTAGTGGCCTCAGCCCAGAAAGACTTGGGGAGCCCAGAGTGCGCAAGCATGCTTCAGACACGCTCTAAGATGGTCCTATTCATCCTCTCTGCTAGCCCATTCTGTTGGGGAGTTTCCCTAACATTACTATGTCTTTTATTCCCTCCTTTTTTACAAAATTCAACGAAATCAGTAGACAAATACTCTAAACCGTTATCTGTTCTCATGGTTTTTATTTTCTTTCCGGTCTGATTTTTGACCGAAGCCTTCCAGGTCTTAAAGGTCTGGAAAACATCTGACTTATGCTTCAGGATGTAAACCCAGACCTTCCTGAAAAAATCATCAATGAAGGTGACGAAGTAAGATCCTCCACCATGAGAGGTAGTTCTCAGTGGACCCCATAGATCTGAATGGATGTATTCAAGTGGGGCAGAGGATTTGAAAGTGGATCTATTGAAACTAACTCTTTTAGCTTTTCCCATTACATAGTCTTCACAAAAAGGAAGGTTTGTTGGTGTTATGTCATTCAGCAGCCCCGGCTTGCTGAGTTCTTCCAATCCCTTTGAGCTTACATGCCCCAAACGTCTATGGAAAATCATAGTACTGTCAGTGTTTGTAATGTAAACACTACCCAACTGCCTTGAATGGGTCTTACCATCCAAGATATACAACCCGTTAGTGAGAGACCCTTTAATAATGGTCCTAGATCCTTTAGAGATCTTAATTGATCCCGATTATGATCTGAAGGTATATCCTTTTTGATCAAGGACTCCTAAGGAAATTAAATTGCGTTGGAGGTTTGGAACCCACCTTACATCAAGTAAGGTAATCACAGATTGATTGTCAAGTTCTAATAGAACAGATCCTCTACCTTCCACTTTGCACTTTTTATTATTTCCTAACAGGACATCCCCTTCCACTCTCTCTACCAGCTCTGAAAATGACTCTTTGTATGGACACATATGGAAGGAACAGCCGGAGTCAAGGACCCACTCTCTGTCGAGTGTATGGATGGAGACATTTAACACTTCGGCAGTGTCATAACCAGAGTCAACAACGAGGGACTGGTCAGTGGGCTGAGCACGTTCTTGCTCACGCTTAAGCTTTCTACATTCGGGCTTGATGTGCCCAGGCTTGCCGCAATGGAAGCAGGTGACTTTTCGTTCTCTATTATTATTACTATCATTATGTCTTGGTTCTATCTTAGGTTCTTTACTGCCTCTGCTTTTGTCTCTTTTAAATTGTTTCTTTTTGCCTTTAATCTGGGGTCTTCCCTTAGTGAACAAGCTCTCAGCCTCTCCTTTGGTCTTAGGTTTTGAGTGAAGGTCTTTAGATAGAAGGGAAGACTTGACTTCTTCTAGAGTCAAGGAGTCTCGACCATACATCATGGTCTCGACCAAGGTGCTATAACTATGGTCAAGAGAGATCCGGAGAATGATGGCCTGATCTTCATCATCTACCGAGACATCTATGTTGGCTAGATCTAACATGATTTTTTTAAACTCATCTAGGTGAGATTTCAAGGCAGCCCCAGGTCTCATCCTAAAGGTGAACATGCGATGCTTCTTATACAGTCTACCTACAAGGGAGGCAGTCATGTAGAGTTTTTTCAGCTTAAGCCAGATGCCGGCAGCGGTAGACTCATAGGCCACTTCTCTAAGGACTTTGTCTCCTAAGGACAACAAAAGGGAACTATGGGCTTTAACAAGAATGTCAGGGGGGACAGGCTGGTATTCAGTTACAGTTTGACCAGTTTCATTTACAGATGTAATGGGTTTAGTAGGCCCGGAGAGGGCATCTATGAGACCTTGTTGGACAAGCAATGCCCTCATTTTTATTCTCCATAGATTGAAGTCGTTGTCTCCATCGAATTTTTCGATCTCATATCGCATTGTAGACATGTTTATCCAGATGAGTAGATGCCGAATGATTGGGGACAACGATAAGCGTACGCCCCCAAAAATCGACCGATCTCACTAGGTATACGTGTACCGTGGGATATGAAGACATAAAAGGTTCGGTGAATATAATGATTTCACCAGAAAAGAAGAAAACTGAAAGGAACAACAACAAAAATCAGGCAGAATTAAATAGACACAAAGAATGCGGAAGAAAGGAAAAAAAACAAAACCCAAATTGTAAAGAACTGTAAACTTGTGAACCAAATAGTGAGCAGAATGCAACCGAACAGATATGAAACAAAGCTATAAAACAGTACGAAGAAAGGGAGTGCCAATAGGGTACAGGCAACCGCAATTACAGCAGGATCACGAGGTAAATAACAAGGCCCTGCAAAAAAAGAATTACAAGCATGCAAGCAGGTTGTAGAACACAGAACAACATTATATAAGAGCAATGCATCAAGTCAATCAGCAAGACTGTTAAAATGAGAAACAATGCAACAAAACAGAAGACAGAGAACTAGGGGCAGTGTATACAGTAGGTCAGATGAAGTCAGCACAGCAGCCAAAAGTGGCTCTGATACCACTTGTTGTGGTTGATGAGTCACAATGTTGTGGACACAAACAACTCGGAAACAACACAATGAGAGCAGAATGGTGCTGGCGACGTGCAGGCGAAGCAAGAACCAAGATATAGAATAGAAAAATGCAAGAATAGTAAAAGAGAGACAAGATTTACGTGCTTCGGATCCTTATGGATCCTACTGCACGGCAAGAACACCACACACACACACGTTTTATTAATCTCCAAAAGAAATTAATACATGGCAATACCAACGGGCTATAATGGCACAAAAAGAACAGGAAAACTATTACAGTTCTATATGGAACTCGCAGAAGAAAAGAACAACTTACAGTGCCGGGAGAAATCACCCGGCAGTCCAGATCTCTTCTTCGTCTTGGAGTCCGGAACTCTCCTTCTCGCGGTCCAGAACGTCCTCCTTTCCTCCTAGATCTGGTCCGAAAACACCTCGCGCGTTGGTCCTCGGAACGCCAAAGAAACCGAAGATGACCGTGACGAAGCTCCACCGAAAAGCAACACACCAGCAGTGTGCCGCGGAGTCCGCTGCCGCTGAGAATACCCCGAACAACTGGGGCTCATGAACCAGGATTTGAGGGGAGTATCACCAAGAAGTTCTTCGTATGGGAGAAGAACCGGAGAGAACCAATCAACCATACTCTCGGGAGAAGCCAAACCAGAGGTGATCAAAGCCCCTGCAGGCGTCAGCATCCCAGAGACCGAATGCCCAATCACACGCCCCCACGTATCACAAGGTGAAACAGAAATCAGAACAGCGAGCGCGTGAGCCACGAAACGTCGCCCAGATGGACGGCCCAGAGTAAATGGGCGGCGAAGTGGATCGACGGTCACAAGTGAAAATGCGGGAGCAACCGGATTGCCAGGATGTAAAACATATGCGGGAGACATAACAGCATGCGGCATTAAAACGGAATAATCAAAAAAGGAAAATAACTGAATTTAATATAAAAACAAATTGAATTAAACCATATTAATTCACACCTTCGACAAGGAGCCTCAATCCCACCAAGACCCAAGGTGGGTCACCCATCCATGAGTCCCATCGGGAGGGACTACCTTCAGCGAAGGGTGTGTGCACAGGGGAATCAAGCCCATGCATGGTCCGCGGGGGGTGAAATCCCGCAAGCATAGCGCTATTACAAGGTGTGAACCGGCGCATGGGGCTTTCTCTGTGCGGCAGCGGGAGGAGAGGCTTGCTCGATCGAGGAAGATCACAGTGGCGAAGG
This sequence comes from Viscum album, assembly GCA_963277665.1. Lineage (NCBI taxonomy): Eukaryota > Viridiplantae > Streptophyta > Magnoliopsida > Santalales > Viscaceae > Viscum > Viscum album. The sequence goes on from OY728165.1 coordinate 1,833,296,735, forward strand.
GTGTCCTCCGACACACAATCAGCATTGCGGAGACATTTAAACCACACCGGCGGTTATAATATCTTGGTGCCCACTCCCATGTTTCGATGTGGGATGCTAGGGCCACCATGTTCCGCCCTCCTCCGTCTTCCACCTCGCCCACTGTCGATCTGCCTCCAATCCCACACCGGCATGCCCCTCTCGATCTCACCAAACGCCTCGTGGCCCATGCAGGTCGCTGCACCACTCTACGAGCACCACTGTAGGTCGCCTATGCCTCCTATTACCATGTCGTCGTTGCTTGGTTCAATCTCCTCTGACCACCTAGAAGGCCAGAGGAGGGTGAGTCTATCACTGCCACTCCCCTATCGCACCGCATGGCCACTATGGCCACCCCATGCAGGCCTGCCTACACTGCCACCTGCCACCTTCTGAGCTCAGGCTCCTCCATCCACTGTGAAGGATGTAGGAGGAGGGGCAACACCCTCCGGCTTGTTGCATGCCCCCAAGGTCGCCCAGCCATGCAGCGCCTCCTCCGCAGCATCGTTGTCCCTCCGCCACACCACGGCTAGAGAGGCCACTGGCAGAGCTCCCAACCTCCATTCCCACTATCACTTTTAGACCACCAGCAGCCACACCGCTGAGCTCCACCATCTTGTTTTCCACCCAGGCCACCGCCCATGCACACTGGTAGAAAAGGCTCCTCCCTGCATGGATTTTATCCACACGGGTTTTACCTCCTCAAAAGCAGAATGTGGAGGGGTTATGGACTGTCATTATGGAATAAGGAGGAGCTGGTCCAACCCCTCATCTCTCACTACCTATATAAAGTAGCCACTACCTCCATAAAGTAGCCACTACCTCCATCTCCAAATGATTGAGGTCGACACCCACCAAGGAGAGATCTCACCTGAGGGAGGTTGGCCACTCTAATCTATTCTCCCTCCTTTCTTCTTCTTCATTTTTTGGTTTCATTTTTAATTCTAATTTTTTTAAATTGTAATTATAATTTGTTTCTAATAAATAATTAGAACATTCATTTTTTAATTTTTTTTCCATCATTTAATTTCGTATTTAATTATAATAATAATAATAATTAAAAAATTATTGTTATTATTATTATTATTATTATTATCACATTCTTATTTTTAAATTTATTTTATTATTTTCTTCTCTACCTTTTTTCAAAAATTATTCTCTCAATTATAATAATAATAATTATTATTATTAATATTAATAATATTATTATTTTAACATTATTTATAAATTATATATTTTCTTTTCATTTCTTTTCTTCTTTTATTTTTTTACACACACACTCTCTCTCTCTCTCTCTTTATTCTCATCCCCCATTCTTCCATTTTTATTTTATTTCATTCATCCACAATTCTTCTTATTTTATTTATTTCTTTCTTTCTTCTTTTCCTCTTCTTCCATCCACTCCACAATTGTGATATCTTACTCCCGTAAATGAGAGGTTGATCCCGATGCTTGGCCCGAGGGGAGGTTAAGGTGTTCATGAATATTCTTTAAAGTTTGTAGATAGAATTGAGTATGAATGCATGTTTGAGGTGAAGGCCGCCAATATGGTGACTTCCCCAATGACATGGAACTCAATCTATCCATATTCTTTTATTTAATCATTTTTTACTCTCTCCATTGGTTAGTTCTTCTCACATTGGAGTTGTGCTAATCAATGGATGAAACAAAACAGATTGAGCTGGGTCCTGGAAGATGACACCTCATAGACTAAGGAGTGTCATCAACCTTGAATAAGGAAGGAGGTAGAATTAAGCGTGCTTAGGCATTCAATTATATTCCATAATTTCTAAATAAAGAATGGTAATTCAAACATGAGATTTAATGTTTGGATTATCAAACTAAAATCAAACACATAAAGGATAATAATTTTTGAATCCAAGGCAGAACCCAAGACCAAGTACCTTCCTTAACCCATTCTGTTTAGTTTTCATGTTAGTTTAAGTTAGAATTTCCATTTTGTATGTCATTAATCAAAAACACAAAAAGATTGTAATTGTTTTCTTAAATTAGTCAAAAAAAAAGAGATAGATTGGGGGATTTAGAATAGGTAAGTGAACCAAGATAAAAGGCTCCTCAAGTGATATGACCTTGTCACACCCCGGCGTTTGAATTTATTTTTATTTTATTGTTTTTGGGCTCCGCATACTCGCGTCAAGGATCGGGCTGGGTCCCGATGTTAAAATTGCTGACGTTTAGTGTTTTGGTGGGTTCCAGACCCGTGCACGGGCACCGCATGGTTAGCAATGACTGTGCGATCGCCCCATGTGCTTGTACGGGTGCCCAAGCGGACTACGTATAGGTGCACAATTTGCGTGCATGTTTTTTTTAATCCATGCGATGAGCGTGCGGGTACCCGGTTTTCGTAATTTGATAATTAAATGAATTATGTTTTTAAAAATAATTTTTGTTAATAATAATAATATTATGTTGTTATTATCATTATTATTATTATTATTATTATTATTGTTATTATTTGTATTATTATTTTTAATATTATTCTGGTATTATTTTTAATATTAATATTATTATTATTATTATTAATATAATAGAATGTTTTTTCAGAAACCCTAATCTACCAGCGACCCCCGTTTTCCTCTTCCCCTACCCGCAACGCACCCCCCCTCTGTGCTAACCCCTTGCCCAAGCCTTCCGCCTTTCTTGCCCTTCTCGCACCCAGCCTCAGCATGAATCCCGGCCTCCTCCTCCTCTGCAGTGGCACCCCAGCCACCTCCCGCGTCCAGCCTGCAGCCGGCTCCCACACCCCCTTGCTCACCCTCGCCTGCCCCGACCTCCCGCTCCTGCAGCCGCCAAAACCCCCTCGCAGTGGCGCTCCTCTTCGACTCCACACAGCCGACCGCCGACCTCGCCTCCCCTGCCTCCAGCAGACCTCGCGCCACCTCTTGCACCGATCCGCCCCTAGTTGGCCGACCTTCTCTCCGACACACAACCCCCCATTCGGTTAAGTTCTTTAGCCTTTTGAGTTTTTTTCCTTCCGGTGAGTATATGATTCGTTTGGGGTCTTTGTTTAATCTCTATTTGGTTCGAATTCTTGTTTAGGGTCTATTGTCAGTTCGCGTGTGGTGCGTATTAGGTGCGATTGGAGATTCGCACAAGTTTTGGGAGTTCCTCCTTCCGAGGTAGGTGGTTCTGTGCTTAACCGTTATCTGATGAATTATTTCTAGCATATTTATTCATTAGTTTTTTTAGTGAAAATGTAGTTTTTAATTGAAGTTGATGCGTTTACATGATATATGTGGGTTTTCTATGAACAACTGTGATGAATTGTTTATTTAATACAGATTGTGTTTTGGTTTAGCGCCAATATGCGTTGAGTCATAGAGGGGTGTTTGGTTGAATTTTTAGCATTTTGAGTCATGCATAATATTCTGAAAATTGTTTCATAAATTTTCTTGGTGGTTGTCTAAGTGAAAATTGTTTTTTAATTGCAAGTGGTTTAATTGATGGTGTCAGCGATGCAGATCAAGTTCTAAAAAGATTTTGGATGTGCGCTTAATTCAAAATAGGGTTTTTGGGTGAGTTTTGACATAAAAGCATTGCAGTGTTATTTAAAATTGTTTTATAAATTTTAAAGTGGATTATTAAATAGTACAAATGGTGCGAGTTCTGTTTTGAAAGTATGTCGGGGTGGTTCTTTTGCATTGTTTGTGCGTTTGAATGGTTTCGAGTCCGTGTTTATGTGTTTTAGTTGTGCGGGTGTTGCAGTGTGTCAGTGAGGAAGACCTGCAATACTACGGTCATCGGCTTGCGCGCGTTTGTGCGTCTGTGCGAGGCGTGACGTGCCATTGTGTTTGGACAACAAACTGAGGTAGTTCCCCCACTGCACTTACCTTTTGATTTAGAATTTATTAATTGCTTGATATTTTATTAATTTTAATAAATTGGAAATAATATAATATAAATAATTTTTATATGATTATTTGGTGTGAAAAAGAGCCATTTATTTTATACCAAACACTTGAAACATTTCCTTGATGAGCGGACACCCAGTATTGAAAGAATGCTCATTTGGCCTTTAAACATAATTCACGGAATTTCAAATGTACTTATAGTTTTAAAGATAAATGATTTCTTCTGAACAAGTGTTTTGGGTTTTCTCGAGAAATGAGGTTTTGCTTTAAAATTGGTGAAGGCCCGTTTGACACTTTAATAAAATAAATTATTTTGGAAAACCCATTCAGGGGTGATCTTTGGTGTGCGTTGATTGCGTGAGCTGTATGTGATATTTGTGCATTGTGACTGATTGATTTAAATTGTGGACGCACCCCTTTTTATTGCATGTGTTGACATGGGAACCTGGCATAGTGAGTGAATCTTCTGATAATGATTGCTGCACTAGTTTAGATTATGCACTGGCAAGTGGCCCCGTAGCAGGGGAATACTGAGTAATTGCTGCTATGGGGATTGAGCCCCTCGGTTAGGCCATGTAGGGCTATGCCGGGCATTAGGGCGTTATGACGTCATCGAGTTAGGGCATGCCTTCAGGATGAGTCACAAGTATAGTACGTTCTGGATTGTTCACTATCTCCTAGGTTCGTCCCATGTTTCTTTTAGTGCTTATTTGTATGTGGCGTACGATTGAGAGGTCGAGTTCGGTTGCCGGCCCCTGTGCGCCATTTTTTCCATTGCCCTTAGTGTGCGTTGTGTGTTGCGTGTGGTTTTCCTTTTGGCTAACAACTAAAGTTTGGATTTATATATTGTTGCAAAATGTTTTAAAATGCAATGCACCTATTTCTTTCAACATTAAACTTGTTTCAAATTAAAAAGGAAAATGGACTGTTACTTGTTTTAAAAATTAAAGTGTGTGTGGAAACCATATTTTGTATAAATTTAGTTCAAACCTGAAAGTAGTAAATTCTTTATTTAAAGGTAGTGCATTGAGAATAGTTTTTTTGGGCACGCCGACGTAGTTTTAATACTCACACCTATAGTGTTTTTCTGTTTTTTTAGTTTTGTTGCAGGTTTGACTTGATCTTTCTTGCTGTGGGCGAGAGTTGGTGGTGGATTGGAGAGTGACCCACAGGGTCACGTGGAGTTTTGGTCGTGGTTAGGTTAGTAGCGTTGTTGGTTGTTCTTTATTTATTTGCTTTTGCTCTATTTATTTTCCGCTACTTAGTTTATTTTCTTTTGGGCCAAATCGTTCCCACCTGTTGAATTTTGATGCCCGACACTAGTTGTCAGCCCGTGGGGATCGGGAACACCCCTCGGGCCATGTCGCGGGCCGGCTCGAGTGACCGGTTCAGGGTCGACCTGGGTTGGTTCGTGACAGACCTGGTCCACCATTGTGATGCACTAGGAAAAATATAATTGCTTTTGACCATGCCCCATGATAGGCATGTATCAAAACTGGTGTCATCATCGGGGAGCCAATCATAAGTTTTCTTAGTTTTTCTATTTTCACACCTTAGATATATTTTATTTATTTTATAAAAATAAAAACCATAAAAAATTATTTTCATGATGAATTCAAATTAATATCATTCTTCATGGACTAATGATTACTCACAGGTGTTGAAACCAGCAACTAAATCCCCCTAGTATACAAAATAAAGTGTTTCATTATGAGCTAAACAGATTAGGGGATCCCAGAGCCAAATTTTCATAGAGGAGTAATTCAAGGACTTCATCCAGGAGCTCAAAAAGTCCCTTGATCAACTAGTGGTTGAAGGATTGGCCATAGAGCTAGATAAATTTGTGGAGTACATCCCATAGTTTTATCAAGAAGTAGTCGAGACACAAGAAGAGTCCTAAATTCCTCCCAAAATTTTCAAAGAAGTTCCACCAGAATATTTCTAGGAGAAAGTGAAAAAACACAAGCTAAAATATGTTTTTAAAGATCATGAAGAGATGGTGAAAAATATTCAAGGGAAAAAGGATTGGATAACTTCAGAGGTCCAAACACCATCAGAGCAATCTAACCCTGAACCAGAAGATGAGCCACTTATATTACCTAAGGAGGCCAAGGAGGGAGAATTTCCGGCTGAGAAACATGTGGGATATCAGCAAGAATTTGATGACTTCTGGAATGAATGTGAGAAAATTCTTGATCTCCCCATACCATGAAAGGAAAACAACCATCAAAATTTAAGGAAGGAACCACCCATGTGGTTGAATTTGAAGTGAAAATGGAGGATCCCAACTACTTGCCTCCATCTACTAAGAGTCTACTCCAAAGGCACTTACCACTAAGGTGGAGATTGAAGTTGAACCAACTCACCACTACAAATATTCCTTTTATCAGCGCTAAAAATGGCCTTTAACAGCACAAGAAAAGCGCTCTTAAATCCGGCGTAGATAAAGGGGGGTCCCCTTTATCAGCGCTGATAAAGACCCCTTTTATCAGAGCTAAAAAAAGAACTAATAAAAGGGGTCTTTTATCATCACTAAAACAAAGCACTGATAAAAGTTAAAAAAAATAAAAAAAAAAATAAAAAAAAATAAAAAAATAAAGAAAAAATAAAAAAAAAATAAAAAAAATACTGCCATTCGGGGGGGCTTTTATAGCGCTTGATCCCCCCCTTTTACAACGCTTTTCCACCACCCTACAGCTCCCCACACACCCCCTCCACCCTTTATCAGCACTTGCTCCAATATTCCCCCATGCACGCGCGCCCCTACCACCACCAGGATTTGAACTCTAGACCTCCCCCCTGCGCGCCTAAGCCCTTACCACTCATCTATTTTGATTTGTTTTTCATTTCATGATATATATATATAGTTATATTTATTCGTATAGTAATATATATTTATATTAATATATATATATAGTTATATTAATATATATCGTTATATTAATATATATATAGTTATATTAATATATATCTCTCTCTATATATATATTTAGTTATATTTATTCATATAGTAATATATATTTATATTAATATATTTATATAGTTATATTAATATATATATTTATATAGTTATATTAATATATATATTTATAGTGATATTAATATATATATTTATAGTGATATTAATATATATATTTATAGTGATATTAATATATATATGTAGTTATATTAATATATATATAAATAGTTATATTAATATATATATATAGTTATATCAATATATAGGTATATAAATATTCATATATTTTTATTTTAAATAAAATGGATATTAGTTATTATTTAGATAAAGCTAATATATTTTATATGTAAATATATTTTATTATTTATATTTATAATTAAATTTTTATGTGTGAATATATATAAAATATGTATATATTGTTATATATTTGATTATAAATAGAAGTGCATTATAAAAAATGATAAAATTTCAAAGACATCATATCAATATGAATGTAATACCTTGGAATAAATTCAGTTCCCACAAAAAAAATCCAATAATACCACCTTAAACGAGGCTGAAAATCCACAAAATGTTTAACAATCGGGGTACCCTGACTAAAAACTCAGTTTTGGAGGACTTATGGGCTTCTTTTGGCCTTGAAAAAACCTTAACCGGGGTTTACCATAGTCATAGTGATGTAGAGATCATCGCAGGATTCGATTTGATGTGTGGTAGAGCTCAAACGGACACCCAGATCAAAAGTTATGACCGTTTAATGTTCGAGTTGCTTGGATATTTTTTTAATTTTTTTAAATTTTTTTAGTCTTCAAATTGTTAATAAATGACTATTACTCCATAATAATTAGAAATTATTAATTAAAAATATTTTTTAATTTTTATAAGCCATTTTCACTAAATATCTTATATATTAAGTATATTAAGTGTAAATGTATATTTATACTTATCTAAAGTATATTTAAAAATTATATATTATATTTATATCAATATAACTATATTTATATATTAATATATTATTTTTAATTAATTTTTTTTGAAGTCGACCCTTTATCAATGCTTTTAAAAAAAGCGATGATAAAGGGGATCCCTTTATCAGAGCTACTAAAAAAGTGATGATAAAGGGGGTCCCTTTATAAGCGCTAAAAAAGCGCTGATAAAGGGGGTACCTTTATCAACGCTAAAAAAATGATGATAAAGGGGTGCTTTTATCAGCGATTTTTTTAGCACTGATAAAGGTACCAACCCTTTATCAGTGATTTTTTATTAGCACTGATAAAGGTTGGCACTGGGAAAAACTGTTTTTGTGGTAGTGACTCATGGAGTCAAACCTTTATTTTACTCCATCTCTTCTGATTTTATTGAATCTGAATTGTGAACCACTCCTTATTGGTTTGATTATACAGAATCAGACAATATTTTTTATTCCTTAGAGGAATAAGATAAACCTAGATGTACACCTATTAAGGAACACATATAACTCTCTGATTTTGATGAAAACACATTTGAGGAGCCCCATCATGAAGAGATCCAAGTTTCAAAGCCTGAGGAAATCAGGGAAGAGGTTGATTGTTTTAAATGGGATAAATTACTTATTAAAAATTCAAATTTTATTCAAGTAAAAATACGTGTTTACTTCCCCATTTGATTATTCAATTCATGTATCCAATGTGAATCCAACACTAGAGAAGAAGGAGGTTTCAAAAGTAGCAACTAGAAAGGAGGATGATTCATAATTCATCCTGCCTCTATAATGCAAGCTATACCTCATTGTGAAGGGGGGGGGGATCTGGTTTACTCTATCCATGGATCATTTCTCACCTAGAAGGATGAAGCACAAGCTGAGAAAAACTACATGTGGTTGTTCAAACGAAAGAATCTTCATCCACCATCTAATTTTGGATAATAAGTGGTACTACCCTCTGGAGGTAGTAAAAATTTAGGGTTCACTTGGGGGATCATACCAAGAATTATCCCATTACATACAAGGGTAACCTTTTTTCTATATATAGTTTGGTAAAAAATCATGATTTGGGTATAAAAATCTACTTCTTATTAATTTTATGTAAATTAAGGCTTAGGCCATGAATGGGGAGCAATCCCAACTGGTGTTGGGGGAATCCCAAGAATGGGTTCAAGTCGTGGATGATTTATTATTTTTATGAAGCTCTTACCTAGAAATTTAATGTTTATTTCATTATGTCAATGATTCTATCAACCTAGAGAAGTTGGACAAGGATTATAATAAAGGTATATGAAAGGAAGTGAAAAGGGCCCACCAAGTGTTGTGGGAAAATAGCATCAATGGGAGAATGGGGATACTAGGGAGGAATCAATCCCATAGTATGATCCATCAATGAGTGTGCATCATGAACTGCTTCAATCATCCTTTTGTCTCTTTTTATTGTCTTCTAATTTCCATAACCAATTTCATTCATCTTTTAGTGCCATCAACTTCAATAGTTGAACCCAAAGGGGAATCCTCTTCCCATACACAACTAATGGTGCAAGGCATAGGTGATGTTACTCCAAAAGGAACATCAGAAGCAGCTTCCCTAAGAGAATTTATTTTGGGTTATGTCTCCCCTTCTGAAAATGGATCTGATATGGACCTAGAATTCTAGGATGCCTTTCACATCAATTATCGTCTCATCTAGCGAGACATCTGGAGGAAAGTTTCAAAGACACCTCTTGAAGATCTTCCCTCATGGCTTCACAGACTTCAATTCATGTTTTCCTTTTTGGGGTATGGTGAATTTTATTACTATGAAATCCATCATGTTGTAAAGGAGACTATCCAGTACCAACAGTAAGAACAAAGGTTTCCATAGGTTGAGGCAAAAAAATTTGGGGAATCAACACCAAATTGAGGAAGATCTCAACCATGCCAAAGAAGCGGAGGAGAATCAACACCAAATTGAGGAAAAATATCTTCAAATGACACGTTTTCAAGAAGAGTTGGATGTCATCATGTGAGAGCTTGTTCAACTCAACCAATCCTTGAAGAGGGTCTAGGTCTAGGGAAGAGATTTTGTTGCTATGGAAATGGAGAAATTTCATTGTGCTAAGGATGTCGTCACTACAAAGTTAATTGGGCTTTGACAAACTATAGACAAGGCTCAAGCGATGCTTCAAAAAATCAAAAATTATATTTATGGAATACTATAATACCTAGCAGAGAGAATTAAACTTGTGGATGATACTCTAAATTTTTTTATCTATAAATGATAATAATTTTGTTCTCAATCATCTATTTCTTTTTCCTTGTTTTCCCTATAATTATAACATAACACCGAAGCTGACTCATTTCATTGAACAACCTTGCATCAATGCATTGTAATTACAAAGAAAGAACAATAGAATTTTCTAATTTTCACTATGTCATAGGACATAGTGAGCATAATTCAACCATTGCTGGGATCATATAATAGACCCTACAAACTTTTGGATATTTTATATATCACCCTAATTTTTTCTAAATTCAAATATGAGGAAGACTTAGGGATCGATACTCAATTTTTTCTTAGGCTGCCTTTTACGGGTTTTCAACCTAATAAGTTTTGTTCATTTTTAATTCCGATTTCTCAATTTTGATCAAATTATGTAGATTTATTGTCTAGAGAGATGAGACTCACTTTCACCCAAGGTTCCCTTTGCGGGTTTTCAGCTTGATGAGCATTACGTCTCTTTCCATTGAAAATTTTGGGTCTTGTAAGCCAGAACAATGAAACTGATGTTTTAAATCAAACAAACCTTGACCATGAATTATTGGAATTATGACCCAAGTAGGGCTTGTAGATCAAGAATACTTCAAATACTCCTAGCTATGAGGGAAATTTTAAGTCATGATCTTGATATTTTCAGATCTAGAGACATATATGGGACAAGTATGTAAGGAATGGCCATAGACTATGTTTAAAAAGCAGCATCCATTATAATTTTGCTGGGGTGTACAAAGATAAGATAGTATTCTCATGGGGAATAAAGTTCCTCTGATTGAAAATCCATGTTTGGAGGTGTATTATGCAAAGCCGCGTTGGAGGAGTATTATGCATAGTCAAACAAAAGTATATTTTAGAGTTATATTTTCTTATTATCGATAGCCATGGGAGGTTTTTAATGATATGGTTTTAAAGAAACCATGAAGTGTGGTTCGCAAAAGGAATGTGTCCAGGGATGAAGGAATAATTTAGATTGGTATTGGATATGGGTTAAAAATTCCCTATATAAATCTGATATGTGCGTAAGTAAGGTGTCATTTTCCCCAATAATGAGTTCGTTAGTGAATGAACTCATGCTGCAATTGCCAGCACAGGTTAGGATCACACGTAGGAGAGAGAGGGGATATACCTATTTGATATGGTGTTAGGCCTAGGATGCGGTATCCAGGTGTTACTATGTATGTCAATATTATTTATCTTGTGAAAGCAGTTCTACCTTACTCTTTGTTATAAAAAGATTTCACCAATAATTAGAAGGGATAACAAGCCCTCATTGTTGTCTTAGAACTAGAATTTCAAGTACTAGTGACCCATATAAGGGTAAAAGGTGATTCAGAGTTGGTAATTAAGCAAGTTAAAAGTGATTATGGAATCATAATAGAAGAGATAATCTTGTTTCTTGACTATTTCTTAGGGTTGATGGAAAAATTACCCTTGGAATCAATGTTGACTCGCACCCTATGCTCATAGAAATGTCAGGCCTCGATCCCGATTTAGCCGCTCACCACCTGGGTTTACTAGAGGATCATCGTGGTTACAATAATGAATCTATAAGAACACATCCAACTCATGATGTCATGGTTGAATATGAATTTGATAATATCATCAAATCCAACATCTTTCAAGAATTCTAGTACCAGAAATTTATCACCCATATATTCCCAGTTAAGAAGAAGAATGAATAGATCCGAGTGTGCATCGACTTCAGAGGTCTCAATCGGAACTATCTGAAATATGATTTCAAAATTCCAATTATAGAATTGTTGATTGATGAAATAAATGACTACCAAACCCTATCCTTAATGGATTATTATTCATGATATAACCTGTTGACCACACCTGTTTTGATAATCTCAATCATGTATTCATATGTGTTGAAAATCCCAATTATGTTTTCATTCTCAATGATATTTTTAAGTATCATTGATCTATACTTTAATTCTTTTAAATCTGTGATCAAACCAATAATAATTTTTAAAATAGTCTTTGGAATATGTTAATCCTCATTTATCCATGTTCATACAAGTTATAAATTGATTCTAACACAATCGGATGTGTTCTGCATAAAAAAGATAAGTAATCTGCCTATAGCTACTGATAAAGAGCTACCGGTACCCAGTCTACCGATAGAATTAGTCTACCGACAGACAGAGTCACCGATATACTTAACACAGAGCTATCGATGTGCTTATAAATGTAAGCTACTGACTTACAGACAGCTACCGATACAAACATAGAGCTATCGGTGTAAGTATAAATAGATACCGATGGAATAAGAGTCACCAATGGACAAAGCTACTGACAGACTCACAACTACCGATACCGACGCATGGAGCTACCGACGCATGGAGCTACCGATAAAAAAAGTCACCGATACAAGCATATACCAACCGACGCATAGAGCCACCGATAGAGTCAAAGCAACTAATGAAATTGAGCTACCAATGTCCAAGCTACCGATGCTGATTACCTACCGATCACTCGACTCACTGTTTGAATTTCTTTATTTCCTATATTTATTTAATCTATCCAATGGTCATATCATGTACATTTTAATGATTTGTCAAATATCTGATAAAGGTTTTCGGATGTCAGGAACCCGTACCTCGTACCTGTAGAAAGGAAATCTTTTCTGTCTCCTGTTGCCTGTGAGATAAATACGAGAAGACTACGCTGCCCAACAAGAAGAGTGTGGTGGATGGAATATACCAGAAACACAAGAACGAGAAGAATCAAGAAGAGAAAAACCAGTTCCATCAAGAACACAGAGAAGCTCATAGACAATCAAGCATACTCGAGAAGTGTTCTGTGCATATAAGAAGAACACTGAAGAACTTCAACCACTACATTTTCACTGTCTATGAACCTGGAGCATACGAAACTCTGTTTCTCAAACAGAAATGAGAATAGGACTTAGACTCACTTCTGATCGAATCCAAAGGAGTCCAGAGCTACACTGAAATCACCAGAACCATTTCTAAACTCTACATCTCTTGTTCTATGATTTATTATTATACTTTTCGAGCAGTGAGTGTTATCTGCTGTATCTAACACATACACTGTCTCCTGTACTTAAACTGGAAGATTTGTAAATCCTTACCAAATTCTTGCATACTTTCTTTCCCACGAATAACAGTGGTAGAGGTCGTGTGTGACCTGGACAACTGGTTGTTGTTGTACTGTTTCCCACGAATAACAGTGGTAGAGGTCTTGGACCTGGACATTTGTAAACTGTTGAACCCCGATCCAGGTTGTGGATCATTTTTTATATAAACTTTTGAGAGGACTAAGTCTCAGCTTGAGACTGAACCTCTTGGTTACATTTGTTGTGCCATCTCTTTCAAAGTTTTATTCCGCTGCTAATCACTTTAAAACAAATACTGTTTTTAAAGTCACTTTGATAATTAAATTAGCAAGTGTTTATGTTAAGTGTATATTAGTAAGTTAGTTTCAAAAGATAATCACACACTCCTGTATTGATTAACTGGGAATTAATCAATCCCTTGAGAATCTAACAGAACCTCTACTTTAATATAAATTCACTACAGTTTAATTTATTATTTTATTTGGGGGTCTTTAAGACAGTGTGTTTAAATACAGAAATTTTAATTGGTACTCAATTCACCCCCCTCTTGAGTAAACCACTCCGACCAACACTTGGTATCAAAGGATCGAAAATACTCTCTAAAAGTACTCTACTTTTGAACTATGATTTTAATTGTATTTTAAAGTTCTTAAAATTTCTGTTATATCTAAATTTTTATCTCTTTAAAATTTTCTCATCATGGACAATAGACTTGAGGGTTCTGCTACTAACCGGCCACCTTTCTTCAATGGAACTAATTATGCTCAGTGGAAACTGAAAATGAAAATTCATCTAGAAAGCATAGGTTTTGATATTTGGACTGCTATTGAATCAGAATACATAATTCACACTACTGCTAGATCTACTTGGGATGAACCTATAAAGACTGCTTACAATAACAACTGTAAAGCTATGAATGCCTTGTACTATGCTCTAGGAGATGAAGAGTTTAATAGAATTTCTTCTTGTAAAACTGCATATGAAATTTGGGATACCTTAGCTGTTTCTCATGAAGGAACAACGAATGTTAAAGAAATGAGATTGAACACTTATACTATCAAGTATGATAATTTTAAAATGAAGCCTGACGAACCCATTTCTGACATGTATCTCAGGTTCAATGAAATTGTCAATACAATTATCTCACTGGGAAAGGATGTCTCATCGAAGGAACAAATTATGAGAATTTTGAGATGTCTAACTGATAGATGGAGAGGCACATCTGTCTCAATCATAGAATCATGTGACATTGCTGCTCTACCTGTCAAAGAACTAATTGGAAAGCTGATGATGTATGAAGAAGAGTTTAAAGTGAATAAAGAGGAAGAAAATGAACCTCCAAGAAAGTCTGTCGCTTTCAAATCTTCAACTTCAAAGAATAAGGACAAAGAAAAGCTTCAAGCTGTAGTTGAAAGTTCAAGCTGTGAAGACAGTGAAAGTGATTATGACAGTGATGCTGAGATGGCTCACATTGCTAGAAGATTTAAGAAATTTTATAGGAAAAAGAAGTTCTTCAGAAAAACAAATTATAAGGGTAAGTATGATCACCAAGGTAAATGGAAAAAGGATTGGAAGAAGAATGAAAAATCAGATGATGTTGTCTGCTATGAGTGCAAGAGAAAAGGACACATTAAAGCTGACTGTCCAAAGCTGAAGTATAAAAAGAAATATGAATATAAGGACAATAAGTTTAAGAAAGCCATGAAGGCTACTTGGAGTGCTTCTGAGGATAGCTCTACTGAATCTGAAAGCTCTGAAACTGAACAAAAAAATAAGGCAAACATGTGCTTTATGACAAACACTTCTCAGGTAACTGCTGAAACTCCTGCTTTAAATTATTATTACTTTGGAGATAATGCAGAATCTGACTCTGATTCTGGAACAATGTCTAAAAATGAATTGTTTGAGTACTGTGATATGCTGGAAGAGACATGTAATGAACTTAAGGATAAATACAAGTCATTAAAGAAACAGCATGCTCTCACCACTACAGTTAAAACCGAACTCACTATTGAAAAAGAGAAAAATGCTCAACTGTTAAAAGAAAACACTGAACTGAAACTATCTAATGACCAACTTAGAAAGGACTTAGAAAAATTCAAAAATGGAAAGGATGCGTTAACTCAAATTCTAGGAAAGAAAGTTGCACCTAGATATGCTGCTGGTTTGGGATACCAACCTGGACAGAGACAGTTCACTAGAACCCGATTTATTCCTAAGTCTGAAAAAAGTTCTGCTAGTTCCAGTTTTGGAAATTCATATGCCTCAACAGGTTGTTCACATGGTTATAGACCAAATAAAGTTTATCTTTCACAATCTGTTACTTCTGTTAATTGTATGGGACCCATAAAACAAATTTGGGTACCTAAGGCCCTGATTGCTAACCTATCTGGACCCAAGAAAATCTGGGTACCAAAGTCATTTCCTGTTTAAATCTGTTTTATAGGATACCTTCTTGAAGAGCTGTCACAAGAAGATATGGTATTTAGACAGTGGGTGCTCAAGACACATGACTGGAGATTATTCTTGCTTCAAGAGCTTAATAAAGGTTGATGGAGGTCATGTCACCTTTGGTGACAACTCTAAAGAAAAAATCATCGGCCTAGGCCAGATTGGTAACACTGATTCAATTCTTATTTCTAAAGTTTTATTTGTTGATGGACTTAAATACAATTTATTAAGTATTTCTCAGTTATGTGATGATGGTTTTCATGTTAAATTTGAAAATGATTCCTGCAAAGTTTTTAATTCTAAGAATGTTTTGGTATTTTCGGCCTTAAGAAATGAAAATGTTTATGCTGTTAATCTGAATTCTTTAGCTAAGCAGAATATTACTTGTTTGAATGCTTTTCATAAAGAATCTTGGCTATGGCACAGAAGATTGGGACATTGCAACATTCAATCACTTAGAAAACTCTCTAGAAAAAACCTAGTTAGAGACCTACCTAAATTAGAATTCCCAAATGATAGAGTGTGTAACCCCTGTCAAAAGGGAAAACAACACAAAGTTTCTTTTAAATCAAAGAAAGAAGTTTCGACTTCTCAACCACTTGAATTGGTTCACATGGATTTTTTTGGACCATCAAGAGTTTCTAGTTTAAATGGGAAGCACTATGTTTATGTTCTTGTAGATGATTTTTCTAGATATACTTGGGTATATTTTCTAGCTCACAAAAGTGAAGCCTGTTCTTCTTTTGTTAAATACTCTAAATCTGTAGAGAACCTTAGTGGACTTAAGATTAAAACTTTGAGAAGTGATCATGGTCGTGAGTTTGAAAATCAAGATTTTGAATCTTATTGCTCACACAATGGCTATACTCATAACTTTTCTGCCCCTATAACACCCCAATAGAATGGTGTAGTAGAAAGAAGAAACCGAACCCTTCAAGAAATTGCTAGAACCATGCTCAATGAATATGACCTGCCTATTTATTTTTGGGCTGAAGCTGTAAATACATCTTGTTATGTCATTAATAGAGTCTTAATTAGACCTGTTCTTAAGAAAACCCCTTATGAATTGTGGAACAATAGAAAGCCTAAGGTTAATTACTTTAAAGTTTTTGGTTGCAAAGTATTTATTCTGAATACTAAAGATAATCTGGATAAGTTTGCTTCCAAAAGTGATGAAGGAATTTTTCTGGGTTACTCTATTTCAAGTAAAGCCTATAGAGTATTCAATAAGAAAACTAAATGTGTGGAAGAATCTGTTCACATCAAGTTTGATGAAACTGATCCACATGAGTCTAAAACCTCTCTTGAAAATATTGAAGAAGACTTATCTGTTCTGAACATTAATGATAAATCTAAATAACCTGTTATCAAAACATCCAGTTCTGGACTTTTTCCAGAATCTGCTTCTGTTGAACCCGAACCTATAGATGAAACTGAAATTTCTAGTCCAACCTTTACCAGATCAACGAGGATTCTAAAGAATCATCCTTTAGAAGCTGTTGTTGGTAATCTTGATAGAGGGACACAAACTAGAGCTTCTCTAAGAAACCAGGTTGAACATCAAGCTTTTCTTTCACAGCTAGAACCCAAAAATATCAATGATGCTATCAATGATGAATTCTGGGTAATAGCTATGCAGGAAGAATTAAATCAGTTTGAAAGAAACAAAGTCTGGGAATTAGTTGACAGACCTAAGGACACTTTGACAATAGGCACAAAATGGGTTTTTAGAAATAAAGTAGATGAATCTGGAAATATAGTTAGAAACAAAGATAGACTAGTTGCACAAGGATATAGTCAAGAAGAAGGTATAGACTATGAGGAAACTTTTGCACCGGTAGCTAGACTAGAAGACATTAGGATCTTACTTGCATATGCTGCACATCTGGATTTCAAGTTATATCAAATGGATGTGAAAAGTGCATTTCTAAATGGTTTTATAATTGAAGATGTTTTTGTAGAACAACCACCTGGATTTACTAACCCCCATTTTCCAAATCAAGTTTTTAAAATTTCTAAAGCTTTGTATGGTTTAAAACAAGCTCCAAGAGCTTGGTGTGATAGACTTAGCAATTTCCTTATCTCAAATGGTTTTACTAAAGGGATTGCTGATCCAACTCTTTTCATTAAAAGAATTTCTAAAGATGTTTTAGTTGTACAAATATATGTTGATGATATTATTTTTGGATCTTCTAAACACTCTTTATGTACTGATTTTTCAAAAAGTATGCAAAATGA
Organism: Viscum album; assembly: GCA_963277665.1. Taxonomy (NCBI): domain Eukaryota; kingdom Viridiplantae; phylum Streptophyta; class Magnoliopsida; order Santalales; family Viscaceae; genus Viscum; species Viscum album. Next base: position 1,833,314,576 of record OY728165.1, read on the forward strand.
ATTTGAAATGAGCTTAATGGGAGAACTTAAGTACTTTATTGGATTTCAAGTATTTCAAAATGAAAATGGTATTATTTTGAATCAAAGTAAATATACAAAGGATCTTTTAAAACGTTTTGGTCTGGATAGTATCAAGGAAAGTGAAACTCCTATGAGTACTACCTATAAATTGGACGCAGATGAAACTGGGAAACTGGTTGATCAAACAAATTACAGAGGTATGATTGGTAGTTTACTTTATCTTACTGCTAGTCGACCTGATATTATGTTTAGTGTGTGTATATGTGCTAGATCTCAAGCTAATACAAAATAATCTCATTTTCTTTCTGTTAAAAGAATTTTTAAATATCTCAAACACACGGTTAACTTAGGTTTGTTTTACCCAAAAGGACAATCCTTTGAGTTGATGAGTTATTCAGATGCTGACTTTGCTGGTTGTAAGTTAGATAGAAAAAGCACATCAGGAACATGTCATTTGATTGGAAAATCTTTAGTTTCTTGGTGTAGTAAGAAACAGAACTCAGTTGCATTATCTACTGCCGAAGCAGAATATATAGCTGCTGGTAGTTGCTGTGCACAAATTCTGTGGATGAAACACACTCTTTTGGACTATGGATATGTTTTTAAACATGTTTCAATCAACTGTGATAACACCAGTGCAATAAACATCTCTAAGAATCCTGTATCTCACTCTAGAACCAAACACATAGATGTAAGACACCATTTCCTAAGAGATCACTATCAAAAAGGTGATATTTCTCTTGAATTTATTGGCACTCAACATCAATTGGCTGATATTTTCACTAAACCTTTAAGTTTGGATAGGCTAAGTTACATAAGACACAAATTGGGAATGTTTAATCACAAACGATGTGAAAATCCTCACCGATGTGAAATTCTCACCGATGTGAAATTCTCACCGATGTGAAAATCCTCACCGATGTGAAATTCTCACCGATGTACAATTCTCACCGATTTTTTTCTCTCTCACCGATGATTAACTCACACCGATGCATTTAAAAAAAACATCTGTCTGCCTCCAAGAATACGAATCGCTTTATTTTATTTTATCTTACTCTATTTTAGTCATTTATTTGGAATTCCTAAATGATAAAACTAAGCCTAAGCCACTTCCTACCTCACCGAGCTCAAAATCCCTCACCTTCGAACCTTAGCTCCCAAATCGGACAAGAACCCTAAACCCGCGATGGAAAAAACTAAGCTTCCTACCGTCAGAGATGAAATTGTAGAACCAAAAGCTAAGAAGCAGAAGAAACAACATAAATCCAGTGTTAGTGAAGTCAGAACTAGATCGGGAAAGCGATCAGTGAATCCTCACTTGCAGAATAGAGACATAGTAATCGAGAAGGAACTGTGCGTGGAATGGCTACTGCCTAGCAAATCGTTAGTACTCGAGATTTTGGAGGACCAGAAATGGGTGGATTGTTTCTCGAATAACAATGGCCCATACTACCCGAAGTTGGTAAAACATTTCTACGAGTTTGTAAGCTTCGAGAAGTCTGAAAATGAGAATCTGGTAAGCTCTTTTTTAAATGGAAAAGAGATGTCTTTTTCTTCAGTAGAGTGGGATGAGTGTTTAAAAGTAACACATGAAGGTGTCTCTGGGTACGTATCAAGAGCAATGACACCTAGCAGTGACATCTTTGATTATGAAACCGCCTTAAAAGAGCTGACCGGTAATGGGAATCAAAGGCAAGTGGTTGCTGCTGAAATGGATGGAGAGAATCGACTGCTCTTCAAGTTTGTTCAGCATGTGTTGATACAGAGGCGAGGAGATTTTGAAAATCTGAGATATCAAGATATCTATCTTCTTCATCTGCTAAGACATGGTGTGAAAATCAATCTGTGCAGATTGTTAATGTTTCAAATGGAAGACATGATTAGACCAAAGTCAAAGAATAATGCTTTATTATTTTCCAAGCTGATTTCAGTAATGATAAAAGTGAAAGGAATAGCTGAGTCTCAGGATGAGACAGTTGTAGTCAGGAATAATTTCTGCATCACCTCGACTGTTTGTAAGTACATGAAAATTAACTGGAACCCGTGGAAGGGAGAATGGGTCAGTGATGATCAGAAGATATATGATAGGTTTAATCCTGTGGATCATCCCTCAAGACCAAAGGATAAGAGAGATCCGAGTCTGAGACCTGATGAAGAGGAACCTATTTATAGTAATGAAACAGAAGAAGAAGAAGAAACTCCCATGGATGTTGGAGGAGATCCAGACTTGTGCCCAAGTACTGTTGCAGAATTGGTTTATTCTAGGAAAGGAAAGGTAGATGAAATTTTGTCTACTTATGAGGAAGACCAGTATGTGCCTCACCAAGAAGAAGAGGAAAAGGAGAATGTATCTAAATTGTCTGTTTCTGGTAGTTTAAGTATGAGTCCTTTGATTGGAAGCTCAGCTATGCCGACTGCTGAAGTAGAAAGAGATACAGAAGAAGCTGTACCTGTATCAGAAGATCTTCTAGATGCTGCACCGATGGAACTTGTAGTAGAAGATTCTGATGAAGAGAATCCAGCAATGAATGCTGTTGTGATACATGAGAATGCACCCATTGAGGGGGAGCATCAATCTGTTTTTGGAAATGTTACAGTAGCTGTTGAGTTTGGAGACTGGGTAGAAGACCCAGGGTTTATAGTCTGTGGATTGGATTATCCAGATTCTGATAATGAGATGTCTGTGAATAGACCGAAGACCAATTATGATCTTGCTTCTGAGTTGTTTCCCGATAATGTGGTCAGATTTCATGATCTGAATAAGATGAAAGAGGACCTCAAATCCAGTTTTGTTGAAGAAGTGAAGTTAATGGAAACCTCCCTTTCATCCTCAATTCAATCAGTAATGACTGATTCTGTAGTTAGTTTGGCCTCAGTAAAGGGATCTGCTGTAGTTGTCCCTAATGATTTTGTCTCTAAATCTGATCTTGAATCCATGAAGAATGAGCTGAAAGAATTATTCAGTGTATCAGTTGCTGAGATGAAGCAAAGCTTTGATGAAGAAATGAAAATGTTAGATAAATCCTTCGATCTCTCTCTGGCTTGTAATTTATCTTCTTTTGTGTCTGAGCTTATGGAAGAAGTGAAAGAGTTCCAGACTCAGTCTTCTATAATCGAAGCAGATCTCAAAGCTCTCAAGACATCAGTTGCTGCTTTGGATTCTTATATGAGCTCCAAGTCTCAAGCTGACAAGGACCTAGCTTATGTGAAGAGTGTAGTTAGCCAGTTTGTCTCGGTGTTTGAAAGTTTCAAAACCTCAGTGAAGGATCACGTTCAATTACAGGACTCTCAAGTTCAAAGCCTAATCAGTGGTTTGTCTAAGAGTTTCAAAGAAACTGTTTCCTTCTCTCTTGGACCTCTCACATCCAAACTATTAGTTGACCTGAATCTAGTTCGAGCAATGATGAAGGAGGAGATTGGTTCTATTTCAACCAGTGGATCTGTGGACTCATCAGAGTTGAGCCGAGTGGTGCTTTCTACAAGAGATTCTGCTAGAGAAATAATGAATATTGTTCAAGATTATATGAGAGAAGCCTCTGCCTCTCAAGAAGCCATAAAGAGCAAAGTGGACTACTACTTCACCAGAATTTTCACCAAGCATCAACTCGATCACCACTTCAAGCTGATGTTGGAAAACATGAAGCTACCTCCAGTAACTCAAGCTTTTAGAGAACAAGTGAGCCAACTAAGACAATTGACTCCTACCTTGGAGAAATTCATGGAGAACAAAGATGATTTCATCTCTGCTATGGAAAGAGGAGGAGGAATTGTTATGGATTTTAGAAATCTGTTGCTGCCCTTCTTGCATGTTGATGCCAGACCAGTCATCATACCTCCTGCTCAAGCTATTGGAAGCCTCACACCAATGATAACTCAAAGATATTCAACCTACAGGCCTGACTCTGTGTCAGTGGATCAGCCTCCTTTGATCATTTCTGGCATTCCAAAACCTTCACCTGCATCCTCACCACCCAAACCTTCTTCTGATCCCAAAGGAAAATCTCACGTTGAAGATGTGGATTGATCCAGTGGCCAGGATTTTTGATAGGAATTCATTTGTATTCTGTTTCTGTACTTTCTGACTGCTCTAATACAGAAGAACTCATTTTACCTCTCATGTTTTATTTGTCTCCTATATATGCTTTCCCACTTTTTGATTATCACAAAGGGGGAGAACAATAAGAGGAAAATGAGAGAATGAGAAATATTTTCAATGGAGAAAAATAAGGAATAAGGGGAGACACATTACCTTATTTTCAATTTTATCTCTGATATTATTGTGTTTCTTTTTACCTTCGGTACCTTATGCTTGTTACCTCTGATAACTTATGTCTATATCATACTATTTCTATTATCTCTGATGCTGTTTTCTCTGAGAAAATTGAATTCAATATTATACTCTTTACTATTATATTTTCACTATGTTAAATGCCCATATCATAAATTGTGATTATCAAAAAGGGGGAGATTGTTGACCTCACCTGTTTTGATAATCTCAATCATGTATTCATATGTGTTGAAAATCCCAATTATGTTTTCATTCTCTATGATATTTTTAAGTATCATTGATCTATACTTTAATTCTTTCAAATCTGTGATCAAACCAATAATAATTTTTAAAATAGTCTTTGGAATATGTTAATACTCATTTATCCATGTTCATACAAGTTATAAATTGATTCTAACACAATCGGATGTGTTCTGCATAAAACAGATAAGTAATCTGCCTATAGCTACTGATAAAGAGCTACCGGTACCCAGTCTACCGATAGACTTAGTCTACCGACAGACAGAGTCACCGATATAATTAACACAGAGCTACCGATGTGCTTATAAATGTAAGGTACTGACTTACAGATAGCTACCGATACAAACATAGAGCTACCGGTGTAAGTATAAATAGCTACCGATGGAATAAGAGTCACCGATGGACAAAGCTACTGACAGACTCACAGATACCGATACCGACGCATGGAGCTACCGACGCATGGAGCTACCGATAAACAAAGTCACTGATACAAGCATATACCAACCGATGCATAGAGCCACCGATAGAGTCAAAGAAACTAATGAAATTGAGCTACCGATGTCCAAGCTACCGATGCTGATTACCTACCGATCACTCGACTCACTGTTTGAATTTCTTTATTTCCTATCTTTATTTAATCTATCCAACGGTCATATCATGTACATTTTAATGATTTGTCAAATATCTGATAAAGGTTGTCGGATGTCAGGAACCCGTACCTCGTACCTGCAGAAAGGAAATCTTTTCTGTCTCCTGTTGCCTGTGAGATAAATACGAGAAGACTACGCTGCCCAACAAGAAGAGTGTGGTGGATGGAATATACCAGAAACACAAGAACGAGAAGAATCAAGAAGAGAAAAACCAGTTCCATCAAGAACACAGAGAAGCTCATAGACAATCAAGCATACTCGAGAAGTGTTCTGTGCATATAAGAAGAACACTGAAGAACTTCAACCACTACATTTTCACTGTCTATGAACCTGGAGCATACGACACTCTATTTCTCAAACAGAAACGAGAAGAGGACTCAGACTCACTTCTAATCTAATCCAAAGGAGTCCAGAGCTACACTGAAATCACCAGAACCATTTCTAAACTCTACATCTCTTGTTCTGTGATTTATTATTATACTTTTCGAGCAGTGTGTGTTATCTTCTCTATCTAACACATACACTGTCTCCTGTACTTAAACTGGAGGATTTGTAAATCCTTACCAAATTATTGCATACTTTCTTTCCCACGAATAACAGTGGTAGAGGTCGTGTGTGACCTGGACAGCTGGTTGCTGTTGTACTGTTTCCCACGAATAACAGTGGTAGAGGTCTTGGACCTGGACAGTTGTAAACTGTTGAACCCCGATCCAGGGTGTGGATCATTTTTATATAAACTTTTGAGAGGACTAAGTCTCAGCTTGAGACTGAACCTCTTGGTTACATTTTTTGTGCCATCTCTTTCAAAGTTTTATTCCGCTGCTAATCACTTTAAAACCAATACTGTTTTTAAAGTCACTTTGATAATTAAATTAGCAAGTGTTTATGTTAAGTGTAGATTAGTAAGTTAGTTTCAAAAGATAATCACACACTCCTGTATTGATTAACTGGGAATTAATCAATCCCTTGAGAATCTAACAGAACCTCTACTTTAATATAAATTCACTATAGTTTAATTTATTATTTTATTTGGGGGTCTTTAAGACAGTGTGTTTAAATACATAAATTTTAATTGGTACTCAATTCACCCCCCTCTTGAGTAAACCACTCCGACCAATATAACCAAATATGTATGGTATCTAAAGATGAAGAATCCACCACCTTCAGGTCACTGAAAGGGGTATATTGCTATTGGGTGATGCCCTTTAGTCTAAAGAATGCTGGCACTACATACCAACAGTCAATGAATTGCATATTCAAGCCTTTTCTGGGAGAGTTTTTTGAATTCTACATTGATGACACAGTGGTGATATCTTGGAAATGTTTTATCTTATTGACAATGAAACTGTTTTCTGCAAATTACAACAATAAAACCTGAAAATAAACCCCTTTAAATGTTTTTTGGCATTACTTCAGTAAATTTTTCCAACTTTTTATTATTCCATTGTGATATTGATACAAATACTATCCTTGATATGTTACATCTACAAAACCTTAAGGATATAAGGGTACTACAGGGATGTCTAGCCTACATTGGATGATTTATAGAGAATCTAATAGTTTTTCCTTCACCAAACTGATAAAAAAAGGGGGTCACATATCAGTGGACTCATGACTGTGTGGCCATTCCAGGGAAAACAGATATCCCTACCAAAACACCAGAATCCTATCAAAAAATTATGAGAGCAGCACAAGAGTCAACTAAGTAAGATCCTATGTATGAAAGACATTGTTCATAACATGCAACTCTAGCATCCTGAAGGAGCGTACCCAAAAAAAAGTCTCACAAAAGGTAAATTGAAAACCAAGAGGAGGTCAATGATCCTACGCTACTCAAATATTATGTTCTTGAGAATCTAAAATGTCTATTTATGGTGGATCAAGATCCTGCTGATCTGTCTCCAAATTACGGAAATAGAAGTTGCAATTGTGAAGGCCCTCCCTGTAATTTTTCTACCAGCAGTTCTGGAGGTCCTTCCCAAAAAAATTATCATGAATACCTCCTTCATGTTCAAGAAATGATCGATCATATGAACCCATATCTTGATGAATTCCAAAAAAACCATAATCATGTCTAGAATATCAAAGAGAAAGAAGGTCCAACCCATACAAAAGTTTACCCTGAAAATCCTCCCTTGGGTATACACTACAAAAATTTTCATTGTGATCAGACGTTAACCCTTAATGGTAGTCTTCCCCATTATATAATTTTATGAAAAGTTCCTCCCCACAATAATATTCCATTTTGAAAAAAAGGTCCCCCCCTACTAAATCAATTCTGAGAAAGCCCTAATATCTTGAGACACATGGTAAGATGAGGTCGGTCATGCCTGATGCCTTGTCATTACAAAGTGATATCATTTCTTAATTGAAAGATAGTCCAAGGCAATTTTCACTCTCCAAACCACCCTAGGATCACATACCCTCTAACATAGTATAAGAGATTTTTCATAACCACACTTCTTATAACAAATCATCTAGGAAATGAGATCTTTGGTTAGACTAGGTGGATGAATATTCTGTAGAAAATGAAGAAAACACATTACTTATGAAGAAACAATTGGCCAAAGTCTATATACTGATCATTTTTTCCTCAGCAAATCTTTAATATGGCATTCCTAAAACGTTTTCAAAAAAGAGTGTGCATGAAATTTTCTTGAACATATGGATGAATCTTCATCACCTAAGAGATAAATTCTTTCCTTATGATAGATATGCAGATCACATCAAGGTAATCGAATAATTACACCATAAAATTGACTTAGCCACTCTCCTAACTGTACGATGCTCGAAATCAGAGAAATAGTGAGAGAGTATATAACAGTCATGTCTTAATGTGTTAAGGGATCTGTGTTAGCTGATTATTAATGACCCAGTTGGTGTCTAAATTAGAGGATGGGGTGAGCATGGAGCATTACGTTTTACCTAATTCCTTGATCAGTGGGGCCTATTAGAAGTGAAGTCATGCAACATCATTGTTTCTAACTGGATCTTAGAAGAAAAATTTTCCAATGAATGATGGCACGTTTAGTAGGAGTCATCCCTGAATGAATTATAGAAGCATTGAGCCCAATGAGATTGAGCTATTGAAAGACTCTTTCAGGAGACATCCGAGAAGGTTGAGAAAAATTATTTCTTAAGGAAGACCAATAATCAAACAACAAAAATACCTCCAAAATTAAGTATCTCACATGTAGATTATATAATGCATCCAGCTCATACTTGAACAAAGATCTGAAATATCAAGAGACCAGTTGTGGCAGCTGTAGATGCATTGATATAGGAACAATCCCAATCCTCAGGGCTGAGGGAATTTTTAACTCAACCCATCCCATGGGGATGCCAAATTTAGGTCGAGATATTGAAATAGTGGGATAGGAACAAACCCATACCATAGGGCTAAGAAAATTTTACCTCATACTTTTATCCAACATAATTCTGACTTTTCCCATTTAGGGGGAGCACCGTAAAGTGAATCCTTCTATTTTTTCTCATATCATGACCTAGTTTCCTAATTGAGGATGAATACAATGAAATTTTCTAGAGATTACCTTTGGATCTCCCTTCATCAAATAGTTCCAAGAGGATCAGTGAAAGAGATGATGAAACACCATGGTGGTCATAAACAAAAATGGTCTCTCAAGGGTACACCTGCTCCTAAAGATCACAGTTATAGGGTGGTTATCCCTGAGACAACTAGTACTCCTATCATTCTTGTACTAATTCGACATCCACAACTCATTATGCATCAGGAAACGTCATTAACACCACCCCTACATATTCCATAGAACTTGAGGCTGATATAGAGGAACATGTGGTTGATTTGTTTCATCCAAAATACAGTCCACACTGAAATGATTGAAGAGGATGTGCATAACAGAAACTATAGGCTTTCCAAGAACTTAGGGGATCCTTATAATGCTCTATTACCACCTCCTCGATGGTATTTTCCAATGAAAATGGTAAGGGTGTGTCAAAATATCACCCACCATCTAAAGAGGTTTAGTATAGTGACCCAGGCTTGACATGCATGGATATTACATCATTTTAGAATAATATTCAGTACATTACAAAAATACATGCCTGAGGACCATAATAGTTTAGTGTCTTTGGAAACTTGAAAAAAAAATCTATCACGGTGAAAGATCTTCAACATCTCCCATAAAGATCTTCACATTTATTACTTCTACCTAAAACCATTGTTTTTACCCTAGGAAAGGAAACCTAAGAAAAGGGTGACATCATATGCTTAGTAAGGAAAAATAATATAAATGCATAAGCATGACATAAAAAAAGGGTAAAGAACTTGAGCATAAAATTTGAAGATCATGCCCTAAATATTAGAGAATATAATAAATATTGAAAGTTCATAAGACATGAATCATAAGGAAACAGAGAACATAGTATAAGAAATAATAACATTGGAAAATACATGGGATTTGTGGCATGCACATTGGTTTATAATGTTGTGAATATGTATAAATAGAAATAGGTTCACTCATTAAGTTAAGGACATGAAATCATGCCCCAAAATCCACTTGTGGATATTCAACCAAGTCCATGCATAACATTTTTAATGTGTAATCAAGTTCACGAATAACCTTATGGACATGAAACCAGGTGCAAGTATAACATAGTGAAAATGAAATCAGGTTCACACATAACATTGTGAACATGCAATTAGATTCAAACATAAACTTATGGACAAGAAAACAGGTCCATTCTTTACATTGTGAACATGTAATAAGTTTCACTCATAACATTTTGAACATGTAACTAGGTTCATGCATAAACTTATGGACATGAAACCAGGTCCATGAATAACATTTTGAACATGTAATAAGGTTCACTCATAACATTGTGAACAAGCAATCAGGTTCACACATAAACTTATGGACATGAAACCAAGTCCATTCATAACATTGTGAACATGTAATAAGATTCACTCATAACACTGTGAACATGTAATCAGGTTCACACATAAACTTATGGAAATGCAACCAGGTCCATTTATAATATTGTGAACATGTAATCAGGTTCACCCATAACATTTATACTCATGAGTCATCCATATTTACAAAATGCATTGGAGGGAGATAAAGGTCCCACCCATCTCATAATAACATCATTCATACATGTTCCATGAAATAAAACTTCATCATGTTATAACACATAAAAAGAGATAGGTTTTATAAGCATCAAATTCTTACCCATGAAATGAAATGGGTATCACTAAAATTTAATAACATCATAACCTATGGAAAATATAAAGGTTTCATAACCATTTCATTAAATCATAACCCATGAAAAGAATAGGGTTTCATAAATATGTTACCTGTGAAAGAGAAATGGGATTCATAAAGACAATAACATAAAAAATTACCCATTAATAGAAAGAATATGAATGGAAATTTTAGATCATTTCCTAGAAAGTCATGAGTAACATCAATGGATGTAATATTAGATGGAAAATAATTTTTAAATATCTTTCAAAAACGTTTCTTGAGGAAATATCCTTTATTCTTTGAAAAAAACTTTTTAATACATAAAACCATTTGAAAATAATTTTCGTAGAAAATAATTTGAAAATTTATAAAGAGGGATTGAAATAATTTTGAAAATATTTTTCATTGAAAACATGTAAAATAATCTTGAAAACATTTTAAAAACCTTTTTCTTCAAAAACACTTTTAAACCTTATAATGAAATATTGAAAACTTTTTGCAAATCATTTATTTGAAAATAACCTTGAAAACTTATATATAAATATTGTAAAACCACAAAACATTTAAAATACCTTTTATTTAAAAATTATCTACAAATATAATTTGAAAAAAATTGAAAACATTTTTGATTTTTTTTTGAAAACATGATTTTGAAATAAAATAGATTTTCGAATGAGGAAAGATACGGTCATATTTTATTAAAAACATTTTATTAATTATCTTAAGTACCAAAGAGTGGAAAAAAGGTACTAATACATGGATATATATTTAATAAAAATAGGATAAGTATTATCATGAATATTCATGAGAGATGAATCATATGATTTCATCAAAGAAATCATAAACATAAACAATCTCAAAAAGCGATAAGATAAACTCTTATAACTTGGTAAAATGGGATCACACTCTAAATGTAAGAAATGAAATTACCTGAATCATAAAATATCATGAAAATATTTATATTCATGATATAACCTGAAAATGGAAGTATATACACCTTGAAGAAAGGTTTTAGGATCATAAGAAAACCTGAGTCTCAAAGAAGGAAAATTGAGACAAAACTATTATATCGATTTGGTAACTTTTGAAACTTAAACCCCATGAAAGAAGGATCATAAAATGGACATGTGAATAAAAATAAATTTAATTATAAGATAAATATAATTCTGTCATGGTAAGTACATAAACCACACAAAAAGTAAAGATTGGTGAACATAACATGTATCTCATGGAAATGAAAAGTGGGATGAAATCCCCTTACCTTGTCTCTTGACCCACATCGTACTCATTCAGAACACCAGTATAATAAATATAAATTTATTATACATATTTTACAGAAACATATTACTATATTTAATACCATATATGGTTTCATTATGACCTTATATTGCCCTCTTGTTAACGATCCATTTTTAAGGTTTCACTTCGGGTAATATTCTATTTGTTCTTCGCATGTGTCTTAATTTATTATCTTTGGTCCTTATAAATGTATCATAATTACATAATGTAAAACATGATATAAATATAATGTATAAATAGTATATTTATATTATAATAATATATATTATATTGAAGTATGAAATGGAATACACCATTCATGGAGACGGTAGGCCATATGTACACATGGATGGTGTTTCCGTTTTTATTGCCATATTGAAAGAAAGTATGTAAATGAAACATGTATATATATATGTATATATATTAAAGTAGAATTATTATATCATATATATCATATAATTTAATTAAAACCATCCTTAATAAATTCCATGTTGTGTGTGAATGAATCACATCGATTTGAGGGGGCGGTAGTGCACACTTCCTCAAACGATGTTGTCATATTAACACCAAATGGAAAGTAAAGAGATGTATGTTGTAAAAGGAACAAATAATATTAAATAAATAATAAATATAATATATGGAATATATAAATATATTTTCCATCATAATGGCCACCATTATTGGTGGTAAAGTATAAATGAACAATCATTGTTTCGTGCGGCAGTAGTTCACCGTACATGGAAATAGTATGTTCAAAATCCATTAGATGGAGGTGTGTGTAAGTGTAGGTTGAACCCTTATTATAATGAAATTATATTATATTGTGTATAATATTTATGTCATATGATAATTTAATAAATATATTGGAGGGGGTGAAGAAGTAAAATGAAGGAAAAGAGCTTGAGAGAAGACGTTACCTCTAAATCGGGTAACTCCTTTTGGTTTATGCCAAAAGGATTCCTTGAGAGGCTTTGTTAAAAAAGGGAGGATTCAAGGTAAAATGGAGGAATTTTGGTAATTTTATTATAATGTTCTTGGTATAACTTTATTGGTTTGATAGGTGTGAGTAATTGGTAGAGGTAGTGGCCTTTTATAGGGATAAAAAAGGACTTAATTGGAATTTTTAGAAACAAGTAAGGTGTGCACATGTTATTAACTAAAAAAAGCTATAAAAAACCAACCAAAATAATTAATGTACGGGTTATGGACTAAAAATTAACATAAAATGGTTATTTTACACGTGTCTAGGTTGTTTGGGGTCTTATATTTAAGGTTTAGTACTTTATTAACAAAATTTTTCTCTTAACCTATGTAATTAATTTTAATTACTTTCAGTAATAGTTTTGGTAAAAAAATGTTGAAATTATTAGAAATTAGAAATTATTATTATTAAAAATATTTAATCCATTTTTCCAAATTATAATCACATAATTGGAAGAAATTAATTTAAAATAAATCTCGTTGACAGGACGACACTGCGTGTTTTTAAAGTAAAAACGTCAAAAAGTTTGATAAGTTTTTATATCCAACTTCAATGTAAAATTGGTTCCAATAACCTAAATTGGATTAATTGGTAAAAATATTATCTAACTAAACTATTAAATCAATTAAAATTATAATTTAACCTTATAAATAAATTAGATGAAAAATAATTTTTGAATTAAAATCCAATATTTTAACTATTCATTATAAGATGAAACCTTACATAAAAAATAACAAAATTTTATCCTAACCAAATTTTTATGGCTCAATAAAAAACATGAAGTTTATTTGGAAATATTAAAACTATAAAATTTCCAAAAAAATTGATTTAAAAAGGGTTATCCATTGAAAGGTTGTAAAAATACCTGAATAAAAATATAAGTTTTTAAGCATAAAATTGGGTTTGTTCTTATCTTATATCTATAGAATCTATTGGATGAATATAAAAAATATTTGATTGAATATATAACATATTTATTACATTAATATTACTTTATAATTGTAATTAATTTAATTTAGTAGATTAAAATAGCTTTGTGACGATAATAATTTTTTCTATTATATTTCAGTTTTCATATTCATTAATTAGTAACCTATGAATTATTCTTATATTTGTGTACACCACATATTTTAATAATTTAGTTAATACTATTCATATACATAAACATAACTTCTAGGTTATATTTCATTATAATAATATTTCTAATAATATTTTATAGTTAGGTAACACTCGATCTTGCATGTTACATAAGCCATTGAGGAGGGTCAACCTTTCATGTAATGTATGCTAACATTGTTGTTCTGTGTAATATATGACAAGTTTGGGTAGTGTGTAATTCATTATAAGTCTGTATTTTGTGCAGCATAATCCAATTCAGTATTGCATGTAGCGCAAGCCAAGTCGGTATTTCATGTAGTGAATGATTAACTTGGTGTTGGGTATAACGCAATCCAAACATAGTGCTTTAATAAAAAATAAACTATCTTCAGTGGTGAAAGAAATGAAAAATATCAAGAAGTATAAATTAATTTGAAAAATATTAATTCACAAAATCTCTAGGTGTTACATTCTACCCCCTTTAAAATTATTTTATCCCTCAAAATTCATCTAGGTTATAAAATTTTTAATACTTGAATGTTTCATTAATAAAAACCTACATCATAAAAATGAATACTAAAACTTCCCATAGGAAGGGGAATTCATAACTATAATGGTAACCCAATGTAACTCATAATGAGATTCCCACATAGGAGAATATATGTGGGAAGCAAAAACAAGGATATGGAAGAGAAATCTTACCATCAAGTTCTGATGGAGAGTGATAGAGAACAAAGTTAGGAAAAAGTTAACAATAACAAAACCATAAATCTACGGTGACCTATGAGACCTTCTGATTCATCGGAAGTGAAGGTACTGGGAATTTTTTTTTGGATTTAAAATACTTTTTCATAAAGTTGAAGAATTTTCATGAAAATATATATACTTGCATGATTTCAGAACAACATCATTCTTTTTTGTTATTTGATCCACTTGACCTCTTTCTTGAAAAAGAAAGGTGACTTTTCCATTCCTAAAGTATTAAAAGATAATGAGACCCATGATATTCCACCCCATTTATCATCATTTATCATCAACATAGAGTAGTTTAACAGGATATCCAATATGCATAAATTTTCATATGGATATATAACACTTTAATATTACTGACTTCATATGAAGTTTAACTTAAACTTACCATAAATGGTTAACCTTTTACCCCTTACAAAAATAATTCACTTTTTATTCCTAAAATATGCCCTTATCTAATACCAAAAACATTTTTATTGGATACTTGGGTTCATCCTTGTACCTATAGATCATTAAATGTTATTTTATTATTCTATAATTCATGTAGGAAAGATAATTGAATTAAATCTCACTAAAGGATGAACAATAAGACATTCATTGGGATTATTCATAAAAAATCAAACATGAACTTTCCAATATAGAAATAGAGGATAAGTGTTACCTAATTATCTTTATTTACTTCAGTCATTACGATTTCATAGGCTTTACCTTTATCCATCAACTTGAGAGATTTTTGATATCGATCTTCATCATTAAACTTTGGTTTTAAGCAATTCCTAGAATAATGACCATACTCATTACATTTGAAGCACTTAATTGCAGGAGGTGCATTCATTGGATAATTCACTTTATTACCATTACCTAGACATTTATCCACTCGATTAACTTTCTTTCCACACTTAAAAAATTTAGTAGTTCCCCTAAGACAATTTCATCCATGTTTCCTTCTACACTTTGAGCATAAAGTAAATCTAATATTCTTCTCTCCATAGTCTTTAGAGTTTTCTTTGAATTATATAATTATTTTCTTATCATAACCACGAGATTGATGAGAAGCTTCAATATACCTTTATGTAATAAGAATATGAGGAAGTTAATTACCAAAAAATAATTTCATGAATTCATCCCAATCCATGGATTCAATTTTATCTTGTTGCCTTGTATTCTTGATGAAGTCCCACCATTGTTTCACTTCACCTTCCAAGAGATAAGATCCCAACATAAATTTTTCATGTTCTAAACAATGGAGAATGAGAAATATATTTTCAGTGGTATAGATCCATTTCTCATCAACTAGTGGATCAGTCAGTCCACTAAAAGAAGGTGGAAATTTCCTTAAAAATGTTTCAAGAAAACTTTGTTCCCTCCTTTGGTTATTTTTAAACTCAGAATTATTCATGGCTTGAAAAGTCTGTGTGGTCATAAAAATGAAGTTTTTCACTCCATCTTCCATAAAATTTGGTTTCTCATGGGGGTCATCATTGCATTTTCCATTTCATTCTTCATTATCATAGTTAATTTCAGTTCCAAAAATTTACTAAAACTAGATAACGTAGAGTAAGAAACAATTATCATAGAGAGGAACCACATAATCAAGAAAAGTCACTTATAGGATGTCCAAATTATGACACCTTCCTTCATAAATTACAACTTAGGTTTATCCTAGGTTATTCTTAGAAAATTATATTTCAATCCTTCATGATGGTTTGTGGAGAGTTTGTGAATTCCCAAATCATATCCCTCGGGAGTGTCAAACCAGGTGTGCAGCAAGACCCGTTGTCGTGTACCATATTACCCCAAGTCAGTACCAAGACATCTTTTCAGAGTTGTTATCCCTAGGTTCATATGTTCCAAAGCTACATCCACTTGTAGTATCTAGACAGTAATTTATTTCTAAGGAACCACTTACCCTATCCTTTACCAAAATTCAAGGACATTTTCCTAAACATTAACTCATCCTTATAATTATCCTTATAGAAATCCCTAGACATATCCATAGAAATATACCTATGGATATCACTAAAGTTTTCTCATATTAGTTTCCAAAGGTTTACTAAACCTTTTCTTTAATTTAAACTATAGAAACTCAGGATTGACATATATGGATATTACATCATTTTAGATGAATATTCAATACATTACAAAGATACATGCCCAAGGACCATAATAGTTTAGTGTCTTTGGAAACATGGAAACAAAATATTATATCCTGGTGAAAGATCTTCAATATCTCCCATAATTATCTCCACATTTAGAACTTCTACCTAAAACCTTTCTTTGTACCATAGTAAAGGAAACATAAGAAACGGGTGATATTAGATGATCAGTAAGGGTAAATAAAGGAAATGCATAAGAATAACATAAAATAAAGGTTATGGAACTTAAGAATAAAATTTTAAGATCATGACATGGGTATTAGATAACATAATAAATATTTCCTCTTCATAAGACATTAATCATAAGGAAATAAAATAACTTAGGAAAAAAATACAACATAGGAAAAAACATGGGATTTATGGCATGCACATTAGTTTATAATGTTGTGAACATGTATAAGTATAAATAAGTTCACTCATTAATTTGAGGAAATGAAATTAGGCCCCATCATCGACTTGTGGACATGCAACCAGGTCCATGCATAACATTGTGAACATGTAATCAAGTTCACGCATAACCTTATGGACATGAAACTATGTCCATGCATAATATTGTGAACATGAAAACATGTTCACGCATAACATTGTGAACATATAATCAGGTTCACACATAAAATTCTAGACATGAAACCAGGTCCACGCATTACATTGTGAACACGTAATAAGGTTCACTCATAACATTGTGAACATGTAATCAAGTGTAAGAACTTGGATCTTATTTTCATGTACGGATATTGTTTTTGGGTTTTTCTTTAGAAAAATAAAGAAATGAGTTTTTTTAATGTACATGCTATGTACTTTTGTGTACATGTAGTGTACCTAGATTGATGCATACTACCAAATTTTGACTATGTAATGGCCAATTACATTGCTATGTGGTGACATGGTATATAGATTAAGTCAGGGGATGGATGAGGCTACTACATGACATGTAGTGTTAATGAACACATCATGTAGTTTTATTTTTATCTGATATATCTGAAGAGGGTCATGAATCATATCCAGAATTGTCTTATTCTCTATGTGTTTTGTACATGAGAATTTAGAAACAACCGATGAAGTCCGAACCCCCATTTCTCTGTCTAAGTTCAAATCAAGACATCGTCAGTTGCATTGGAATCCCACTGATGAGTTCTAAAACCCTCTTGATCCCTTCTTCATATTTCACCCTCTCTTATTAGTTATTCAATTTTGGGTGTTTTTTTCTTTTTGTAGATCTACACTGATCTAGGTTGATTCAAGGGCCGATGTTCAAGTATATCAATCATACGACATAAAGGTATTTGGTTTGTGCCTTTCATTGTTTTTATTTAGATTATGTATGCTAAAAGTGCCACATACCCACGTTTTGGGTATTACATGATTTAGAATTTAACCCTATTATTACCTATTATGGTTTTATTGATTGATAAAGGTTTTTTTCTTATATGTAAGGTTAGATACCTTGTCTAAGGGACACCCCATTCGTGCATCTCCCTTGAATGATTATTTTATGACCATTTGGTCTAGGTTTCCTATGAGGCGTACCATGTTTCCCATTCCTTGTTGAATTAAGATAGAGTTTGATTGATTATATGAAATTCCTATGATATTCCTTGTGAATATTCATCTATGTAGTAGTTTTAGATTACATGAGATGCTTTGATATTATATGTTCACTATGATTATTTTTCTAATGGACCATGAGAGACTTGGACTAGGAAGACTGGGGGGGCTTCCAGATCATTTTTAATGGATGATGAGAGCCTTGGGCCAGGAAAGCTGAGGGGATTCCAGATTATTTTTCCAATAGACCATGAGAGCCTTGGACCTAGAAGACTAAGGGGGATTCTAGACCATTTTTCCAATGGTCCGTGAGAGCCTTGGACAAGGAAGATTTAGGGTGCTTCTAGATTTTTTTTCCAATGGACCGTGAGAACCTTAGACCAGGAAGACTGATGGCACTTCCAGATTATTTACACAGGATCGTGAGAGCCTTGGTGTAGATGATTGACCAAAGGGGTTAGACAATGAGAGTTTTCCCAAAGGGTCATTTTTGAATAATTGAATGATTGTGATGCGTCTTCCAAGCCAAAGCACAAGCTGGATTCAGTCTTACTTGATTGTTTAGATGGTTTTCTGAGACATCTAGTTTTGTTACTTTACATGGGGGATACAGAGATTAGGCTAGATCCTAAGGTTACATGATTCAATAGATGAATAATAAATGTTAAATTAATATAATTGAAAACTATAGGATAGTTTACTTTTGAGTACTACTTAGTTTATTTCTTCATTTTTTTTCATATTACCTACTATATATATATATATAAATATTCACTAATAGTCAGAAATAGATATTTTGGTGGTTGTCTACTAGGATTCATCTCACACCCAATTTGGGTGATGCTTTGGACCCATACAGATTATATGATTGCAGGTATAGATCAGGACAAACACCCTTCTTCATTAGGTACATGATTGTTGTTGGAGCTGGAGATCATGGGACTAATATGAGGCTTGAAATGCTATTGGAGTTTAATTTATTTTTCCTTTTTATTGGATTGTATTGTATTTCCAGCTTTGTGACCTGTTTTGGATACTTTCCTAGACACATATGACATGCATCATTTATATATGCTCCAGTTTTTTTATTACGATTAGTTTTCAGCTATTTACTTATATTGTGATAGATTCCATGATAGAAATACCTACTATTTTAATAGGGTATTGTAATATGTAAAGTTTCATTTGTATAGACGCAAATCTTTAGTCCCTGAGGTTATATGGGCCCTCTTGGATCATAATTTGGTGCATCATGTTTGAACTTTAGTTGAACTATGTTAAGATATGATATGAATAAGGATTTCAAACATTGATTTGTGGGGAGTATGGGCCCACAAAGATCATAAATTGACACATCGTTGCCTTATTTTTCAAAAATGGGGGTTCCTAGGAAGTTTCTAAGGATTACTGTCTGGAATCCCAGACAACACAGCCTGTGGTTCTATGAACATAGGCCATGTGTTCTTCTGTTCGGGAAGAAAATAACTTTTCTTAAGTACACACCGTGTACCATATATACATTCCATGTAGTTGTTGACTATGTGACTGACTATGTGAGTAGACACATGGGGTTGGTAAACTTTTGGTAGAACACACCATGTACTGGGAGTACACGTCGTGCTGTAATCGACCGTGTATCCGGTTGTGTGACTAATGACACGGGTGGATGGAACTTCTATTGTACACACCATGTCTAGAGTGTGCATGTCGTGTAGTGTTAAACCAATAGAACTATATAGTTCTATCCATATAGAAGTACCTAGGAAGGAGGGATTATTCAAGTACATGACGTATCTCAAGAGGAACATGTCGTCTGTATGGGCTGTTACACGACCAAGATAGGTAGAGTTACACTCCCATGTGTGAGTTTAAAGGGAAACTCCATGTACGATTATAACATGTCATGTACCTAGGGTCGATACACTCCTAGGCTAACACAACCATGCGAAAACATAAAGGTACACTCCGTGTATGGTTTCTACATGTCGTGTACTAAAATTCTGTAAACCTTTAGGTTTTTCTTACCCTGTTTTATCCCCCATTGTCAGTTTTGGACCCACAAGTAGTCCTTTCTGGGTAGTTTTCCACGTAGATCGTAATGGTGATACCCATAGAGTGTTCTGTGGTTTTCTAATGGTTGTTTTGGGTCTTTTATCTGAATGGATAGGTTTTTCCTCTAGTTACTATTTCCAATCATCTTCTAAGAATGATACATGGAATGAATGATCATTTGGGTGTTCATACCATCCTAGTTGATAACTTTGATTTGATATGAGCCATAAGATATCTCTTATAACCTATGTTGTGAGGACGTTAACCTTATGAGATGTTCCCTTCTGGCCTATGAGGCTGTGAGACCAGATTTTATCAGGGATTCCCTGTAGAATTCCTCTGCTTATGCTTAACCAATAAGACCCCTAGTAGATTCCTCCTAGTCTTTGACTTGACCAGAACTAACCTTAGTAGTGGGTTTTGGTATTATCTTTTGTTTTTGACACCTAGACCTGACCCAAGGGGTAGGAAGAGTGGTGAGTTATTAGAAGAAGGTTTTGACCTGTCCTATTTTGATATATGAACTTTTGAGTTGTGAAATTTTCTTGTATCTATAGACCCTTGTAGGTTTCCTTGTTTGTCAGAATGAAACTTGCATGCTTTTTGTTGTGTCCTTGGTAGGACGTTTGGTTTTTAAAGAGGAAATCCTTGTTCAGATGGGTGATCATTGTATATTGACCATTGATATGGGAATGATAATTGAGGAATGCTTGGTTCAGTAAGTTAGACATGCCTCGGGCATGGACAACTACTTAGGTGGTCATGTGAACCTCTCTTTCCTTAAGTGATGGATATCTTGGTACATTGTCATTCATATAAAGGGTTGTGTAGATGATGTGATTTTGAGCTAGTTCTTGTGTGATCTATCTAGTACTAGGATTGTATAGGGTGGATAGCCTATGAATAGTACCCATAATGTGTTGTTTTCTCTTGTAGACTTGGGGTAGTATATGTTGAAATACGTGGTAACCGTCGAGTGTTAAATGTTAAAACAAGTCATTGAGTCTTGTTAAATAATTGATCATTGAGCTGTTGTGTATGTTCTCAGGTTATCTCTTGAGTAGAGTGACCTGATCATTAACAAACCATGTTTGTCCCACTACTTGGGAGGAATTTTAGGGATGCGGGAGTTTTGACACACCGGTCAGTTTAATTTTTTCTTAGATTTCATGCAATGTAATATGACGTGGTGATGATGGTTCATGGAACAAAACATGTACGTTTAATTTGTTTCTGAACTATCTCATTGATATCGTCTAGTCCTTCTTCTCAATGTATAAGACACTCCTAGGTGAGGAGCATCATGTTGGTTCTGTTTAAATGTTTCCTTCAAGGTATAAGGATCACAATCTAAGACCATTCAGAAATAGTCATTTATACTTGAATGCCTTTGAGGATTTTGAGTCTTGTTTCATATTGTTTCTTCCTAGCCATCAAAACATTTTTGTAGTTAGTTAAATGATGATGCATCGGCCAGTGAATCCAAGTTTCATTCAAGAGGTCGACCAGTAGTGTTTTGGATATCCTTTTCTAGTAATCCTTGAAATCCTTTTAGTGTACTCTTCCTTAAGAGACGAGCATGTCCCCTATCTTGACATCATCCTACATGCACTAAGAGAGCATTGGTTATACATCGCATTATATTTGAAGGCCATTGGGATAATTTGTTATCTTTATTATGTTGTACACTAAATGCATTGTTTTAAATGAGTCTTGGTTAATCCTAAGTGATACTTGGGTTCTTGTTTAGGAATTCCATAAACAAACTCTCGATGCCTACCACTTTCCTTGATGTGACCACCAGACGTTTTCTTCTCTAGGATCAGTTAGTGTTCTTATGTGTAATTTTGGCCTTATACCAAATCTCACTTGTAACAGGGAGTATAGACGACCTTGGTGAGTTCCTTCGATTATGATTTAATGAATCAAAGGTTATCTCAATCTTATAGTCAGGTACAGATGTGATGCATTGAAAGGGTAATGATTCTATTGGGATGGATCTAAAATTATGCTTTTTCTCATGTTGTGGCATGATCCTTTTTAAATAATCAATGGATAGCTGAAAAAGGAGTTTCACCGAGAGATAGATATGAACTCCGGTGAACAGAAACCCTTGTGGGCATGAGTTACCTTTAGAAAAAGGTGTTGTGTTTCTGTTGCAACACGCCATCCTTCTAAGATGTGAATTTCTCAAATAAGTTATCCAATGCTTGTTTGAATTGATATACTTCTTGTTCCTTGTGTATAGTTTGAGTGAACCAATTTAAACACTCTTCTAGTTTAAGGTGTATATTGTGTGAAAAGTCTATAATTTCTTTCAAGGAAATATTTCGTGATCTGTTTTAATGAGGTCGATCAGGGTTCGACCGTTCTTTGTAGTGAGTCCACTAGTAAGACCTCAGTTGTGTTCAGGTTCTCCCAGTGAAAGTAAAATCACACTAGAAGCATCACTAGAATTCTCAGAGTAATGATTTATATAGTTTTTACAACATTAGAGGTGTCATCAAAATGATTTTGGTTGGCTTGTTCTTGACAAGATCACAGAGGTTTCACATTTCCTTCCGATTTAAGAAAACTTCAGTGTTGATGAGCATGAAAGGTTTTACATTCATGAGGTAGTATGACTACATCGGGTCCCTCAATCTATCATTTTAGATAGGGATTCCTAGTTTACATCCCTTTTCTGGCAAGGTCTACAAAGGGATTTAGGTACACAGGTACTTTTGAGTACAACTTACCATCCCCAGATAGATGGCCAGTCTGAGCGTGTGATTTAGTTTTTGGAGGACATGCCTCGATCATGCATCCTAGATTTCGGGGGATCTTCAGATATACACTTAGCCCTGGTGGAGTTGTCTTACAATAATGTTTTTTAGGAAACAATTCAGATGGAACCTTATAGGGCCTTGTATGGTAGGCCATGCCGATCACCCCTATGTTGGCTGGGGGTAGGAGAGTCAGCTATGCTAGGACCTCGTCTTTTCCAGGAGACCACTGAGAGGTGGAGTTGATTTAGAAGAGGATGGATATAACATAGTCTCTCCAAAAATGTTATGCTTATTGACAGAGATGACCTCTGTAGTTCGAAGTCAGAGATCAGGTTTTCTTATGTGCCACACTGAGGTTGGGGCATGGGAGGATTAGGAGATAGGGAAGCTTTCACCAAGATACGTCAGGCAGTTTGAGGTTTTGGAGATAGTCGACTTTGTTTCTTATCAGTTATTTTTACCTCAAAGGTATCAGGCTATAACCAACGTCTTTCATGTTTCTCAGCTATGACGTTACTTTTCAGACCCGTCTAATATTTTTCGACCTGAGGAGGTTGATTTCTAGGTGGATATATCCTTCGAGGAGTATCCTATTCAGATTGTGGATCATAGGACGAAGGTTCTCTATGGTCAGTCTATTCCTATGGTACATGTTCTATAGAATCACGGGTGAGTGTAGGACGAGACTTGGGAGAGGGAGGCCGATGTACAATTGTAGTGGCCGGATTTGTTCACAAATTCTTCTTCACCACCCTTGGAAAGGAAATTCGGGGAAAAATTTCTTTAAGGGGGGAAGTCTGTAAGAACCTGGATCTTTTTTTCAGGTATGGATCTTGTTTTTGGTTTGTTTTCAGGAAAAAGGAAGAAATGGGGTTTTTTAAGTACACACCCTATACTTCTGTGTACATGTCATGTACCTATCCTTCCATGTACAACCACATTTTGACCGTATAACAGCCGAGTACATGGCCATGTGGTGACCTTGCAGACCGCTTAAGCTGGGGGGTGGTTGAGTATAATACATGACGTGGAGTGTTAATGAACACACCATTTGGTTTTATTTTTATTTAATATATTCGAAGAGGGTCGTGACACATATCCATAACTATCTTCTTCTCTCTTTGTTTCATACATGAGCATTCAGAAACAACCGACAAAGTCCGAACCCCCATTTCTCCGTCCGAGTGACAATCAAGACACTGTCGGTTGCGTTGGAATCCCATTGGTCGGTTCTCAAACACTCTTGATACATTCTTCCTATTTCACCCTCTCTTTTGAGTTATTGAAGTTTGGAAGTTTTCACCTTTTTTTAGATCTATGATGACCTAGTCTGATTCAAGGGCCGACATTCACATATATCGATCGTACAACATCGAGGTAGGTGGTTTGTGCCTTTTGTTGTTTTTATTTGGATTATATATGCTAAAAGTGCCACATGTGCACATTTTGGGTATTTCTTGATTTAGAATTTAACCCTATTATCACCTGCTATGGTTTGATTGATTGATAAAGGGTTGTTGCTTATGTATAAGGTTAAATACATTGTCTAAGGGACACACCATGGGTGTGTCTCCCTTGAATGATTGTTTTATGACTTTTTGGTCTAGGGTTCTTATCAGGCGTACCCTGTTTTTCATGTCTTGTTGAATTAGGATGGAGTTTGATTGATTATATAAAATGCCTATGATATTCCATGTGAATATTTATCTATGTAGTAGTTTTAGATTACATGAGCTTCTTTGATATTATATGCACAATATGATTATTTTTCCAATGGACTGTGAGAGCCTTTGACCAAGAAGATTGAGGGGGCTTCCAAATTATTTTTCCAATGGATAGTGAGGGACTTAGACCAGGAAGACTGAGGGGGCTTCAAGATTATTTTTCCAATGGGCCGTGAGAGCCTTAGACCAGGAAGACTAAGGTGGCTTCCAAATTATTTTTACAATGGACCGTGAGAGCCTTGGACTAAAAATACTGAGGTGGCTTCCAAATTATTTTCACAAGACCTTGAGAGCATTGGTGTAGATGATTTACCAAAGGGGTTAGACCGTTAGATCTTTCCAAAAGGTCAATTTGTGAATAATTGAATGATTGTGACATGTCTTCCAAACAAAATCCCAAGCATGGATTCAGTCTTACTTGATTTTTTAGATGGTCTTATGAGATGTCTGGTTTTGTTACATTACATGGGGGATACATATCTTAGGCTGAATACTAGGGTTACATGATTCAATGGATGATTACTAAATGTTAAATGAATGTAATTGAAAACTATACGATGGTTTACTTTTGAGTACATCCTAGTTTATTGCTTCATTATTTTTCATATTACCTGCGTTATATATATATATATATATATATATATATATATTCACTAACATATAGGTACATATCAATTTGTGGTTGTATATTGGGATTCATCTCACACCCTATTTGGGTCATGCTTTGGACCCAAACAGATTATATGATTGTAGGTATAGATCAAGGAAAAGTCCCTTCTTTATTGGTTACTTGATTGTTGTTAGATTTAGAGAGCATGAGACCAAGATGAGGATTGTGATGTTGTTGGAGTTTAATTTCTTTTTCTTTTGTATTGGATTGTGTTGTATTTCTAGCTTTGTGACCGGTTTAGGCTATTTTCCTAGAAACATATGACATGCACCATTTATATACGATCCAATTGTTTTATTACGATTAGTTTTCAGATTTTTACTTCTGTTGTATGGTATTACTACTTCTGCTATTGTTTTGTTATAAATTCTAATGTGTATACTCTGCAAATGAGGTATAGTTTCCCCATTATGAAGCATTATCCCTCGCTACTAGTTGGTAGCTTCTGGCATTTGGGGAAATGTGCTTCAGGTCATGTGACCAACTGGGTACGGGGCACCCTTGGGTGGCACTCAGATCCAAGATGTTACATAAAGTTCATGAAGAAACTAATGGATATGAAACCAAGTCCATGCATAACACTGTGAACATGTAATATGGTCTATTCATAACATTTTGAACAAGTAATCAGGTTCACACATAACGTTATGGACATGAAATCATATCCATGCATAACATTGTGAACAAGTAATAAGGTTCACTCAAAACATTGTGAATGTGTAATCAGGTTCACACATAAAATTATGGACATGCAACCAAGTCCATGATTAAAATTACAAAAATGTAATCAGGTTCATGTATAACATTTATACTCATGAGTCATCCATCGTTACCCAATGCATTTTAGGGATATATAGGTCTCATCCATCTCATAATAACATCATTCATTCATGTACCATGAAATAAAACTTCATTATATTATAACCCATAAAAAGAGATAGATTTTCTAAGCATAAAATCCTAACCCATGAAATGAAATGGGTATCATTAACATTTCATCACATCATAACCTATGGAAAAGAGATATGTTTCATAACCATTTCATCAAATCATAACCCGTGAAAAGAAGCGGGCTTCATAAAGATGTAACTTCTGAAAGTGAAACGGGCTTCATAAAGACAATGACATTAAAAATAACCGATTAATATAAAGAATATGAATAGAACCATTATATCATTTCCTATAAAGGCATAAGTAACATCAATAGGTGTCATCTTTGATGGAAAATAATTTTGAAATATCTTTCAAAAATGTTTATTGAGGAAATATCATTTCTTATTTGAAAATAAAATTAATACATAAAACCATTTTAAATTAATTTTGATAGAAAATAAATATAAAATTTATAAATAGGACTTGAAATCATTTTTTAAAACATTTTTCATTAAAAAATTGTAAAATAATCTCAAATTTTTTTATAAAACATTTGATTTAAAAATGATTTCAAAACTTATAAAGAAAGATTGAAAACGTTTTTAAAACCATTTATTTGAAAATAAATTTTAAAACTTATATAGAAATATTTTAAAACCATAAAACATTTAAAATACCTTTCCGTGAAAATTATCTTCATATATCATTTTAAAACATGTTTGAAAAAAAATTGAAACATTTTTGAAAACACGATTTTGAAATAAAACATATTTTCGACCGGAGGGAGATACAGTCATATTTTCTTAAAAACATTTTATTAATTATATTATGTACAATATAGTGAAAAAAATGGAACTAATAAATGAATATATATGTAAAAAACATATTATAAGTAATCTCATGAATATTCTCGATACATGGTTTATAATATTTCATCAAAGAAAGTATAAACATAAACAATCTCGAAAAGCGATGAGATAAAATCTTATAACTTAGTAACATTAGATCATACTCTATGTTTAAGAAATGAAATTAAATAGAGCTTAAAATATAATGAAAATATTTATATTCATGATATAAAATTAAATATATAAGTATATACACCTCAAATAGTGATTTTAGGTGCATAACAAAAAATGAGTCTCAAAGAATCCAAATTGAGACAAAACTATTTTACCGATTTGGTAACTTTTGAAACTTAAACACCATAAAAGATGGATTATAAAATGGAAATGTTAATACTCATAAATTTAAGTATAATATAAATATAATAAAATCATGGTCATTACATACACCGCCCAAAATGAAAGAGTGGTGAACATAACATGTATCTCACATAAATTAAAATTTAGATGAAATCCCCTTACCTTGTGTCTTGACTCACATCATACACATTAAAACCACCTATACAATAAATATAAATTTATAATAGAAATTTTAAAAACAATATTATTATATTTAATACCATATATGGTTTGATTATGACCTAATATTACCTTCTTGTTAACCATCCTATTTTAAGGTTTCACTTCTGGAAATATTTTCTTTGTTCTTCACATGTGTCTTAATTTGTTATATCTTTGGTCCTTATAATTATATCATGATTAAAAAATTTAAAACATGATATAAATATCTTTTATAACAAGTATATTTATATTATAATAATCTACATAATATTGAATTATGAAATTGAATACACTGTTCATGGAGACAGTAAGCTGTATGTACGCATGAACGTTGTTTCCGTTTTTATTGTTGTATTGAAAGAAATTATGTAAATTATATATATATATATATATATATATATTAAAATATCATTATTATATAATATATATTATATAATTTAATTAAACCCATCCCTAATACATTCCATGTGGTGTGTGAACGAATCAAATCGCTTTGAGGGGGCTGTAGTACACACTTCCTCAAATGAGATTATCGTCTTCATAGAAAATGAAAAGTAAATATATGTGTGTTTTAAAGGAAAACATAATTTAAAATAAATAATAAATATATT
Organism: Viscum album; assembly: GCA_963277665.1. Classification (NCBI taxonomy): domain Eukaryota; kingdom Viridiplantae; phylum Streptophyta; class Magnoliopsida; order Santalales; family Viscaceae; genus Viscum; species Viscum album. The sequence continues at coordinate 1,833,342,913 of OY728165.1, forward strand.
AAATAACATATATAAATAGAGTTTCCATAATAATGGCCACCATGATCAGTGGTGAAGGAGAAATGAACAATCATCATTTCGTGAGGCACTAGTTCACCGTACATAGAAACAGGATGTTCTATATCCATTAGATGGAGGTGTGTGTAAGTGTGGGCTTAAAACTTATAATAAAAACATCCTAGTATATTTATTATACTGTTTATTTAATACAATAATGTAATAAATAGAGTGGATGGGGTGAATAAGTAAAATAAAGGAAATGAGCTTGAGATAAGACGTTACCTCTAAATTGGGTAACCCCTTTTGGTTTGTGCCAAAAGGCTTCCTTAAAAGTATTTCTTCCCAAATAAAGTCCTTAAGGTAAAAAGGAGGTTTTTTTGGAATTGTATTGGGAAGTTATTGGAAGAAATTTAGAGTTTTTATAGGTGTGAGGAATGGGTAGAGGTGGTGGCCTTTTATATGGAAGGAATAGGACTCAATTGGAATTTTTAGAAACAAGTTAGGTGTTCACATGTTCTTACCTAAAAAAGTTATAAAAAATCAACCAAAATCAATAATGGTAGGTTTATGGAATATATATGGACATAAAAGTGGTTTTTTACATGTTTATAGGTTGATTTGGGTCTTGTATTTACGGTTTAGTACTTTATTAACCTAATTTTTCTCTTAACTAATGTAATTAATTTTAATCACTTTCACTAATATTTTTGGTAAAAAACAAATATGAAATTATTAGACATTATCAATTATGATTATTACAAATATGGAATCCATTTTTCAAAATTATAATCACATAAGTGGAAGAAATTAATTTAAAATAAATCTCATTGACGGGATGACACTGCAGGTTTTTAAAGTAAAAACGTCCAATAGTTTGATAAGTTTTTATATCAAACTTCAATGTGAAATTGGTTCCAATTACCTAAATTTTATTAATAGGTAAAAATATTATCTAAATAAACTATTAAATCAATTAAAATTATAAATTAACCTTCTAAATAAATTAGGTGAAAAAAAAGTTTTGAATTAAAATCCTGTATTTTTTAACTATTCATTATAAGATGAAACCTTACATAAAAATACCAAAAATTTAACCTAAACTAATTTTTATATCTCAATTAAAAATATGAAGTTTATTTGTAAATATTAAATCTATAAAAGTTCCAAAAATTTTGTTTAAAAAGGGTTCTCCATCAAAAGGTGGTAAAATACCTTAATAAAAATATAGCTTTTTAAGTATAAAATTGGGTTTGTTCTTATCTTATGTCTATAGAATCTATTGGATGAATATAAAAATATTTTATTGAATATATAACATATGTATTACATTAATGTCACTTTCCAATTGTAAGTACTTTAATTTACTAGGTTAAAATATCTTTGTGACTATAATAATATTTTCCATTATATTCAATCGGTTTTCATATTAATTAATTGGTAACCTATGAATTCATAATATATTTGTGTATACCACATATTTTAATAATTTAGTTAATACTATTCATATCTATAAACTTAACTGCTGGATTATATCTCATTATGATAATATTTCTACTAATATTTTATAGTTAGGTAAGACTCGATATTGCGTGTTACGCAAGTCGTCGGGGAAGGCCAATCTTGTGTGTAATTAATTCTAACCTTGTTGTTCCATGTAACATATACCAAGTTGGGGTAGTGTGTAATTCATTCCAAGTTGGTATTTCATGCATCTTAATCAAATTCAGTATTGTGTGTAGCACAAGCTATGTCGGTATTGCGTGTAGTGAACGATTAACTTGGTGTTGCATATAACACAAGCCAAACATAGTGATTTAATATAATATAAACTATCATAAGTCTTGCATGAAATGAAAAATATCAAGATGGATAAATTAATTTGAAAAATAATAATTCAAAAAATCTCCGAGTTTTACATTCTACCCCCTTTAAAATTATTTTCTCCCTCGAAAATCATCTAGGTTATAGAAGGTTTAATACTTTATTGTTTTATTCATAGAAACCCACATCATAAAAATGAATACTAAAACTTCCCATATGAATGGGAATTCATAACCATAATGGTAACCCAAAGTAACTCATAATGATATTCCCACACAGGAGAACATAGGTGGGAAGCAAAAACATGGATATGGAAGAGAAATATTACCATCAAGTTCTGATTGAGAGTGATAGAGAACAATTTTAGGAAGAAGTTAACAACAAAAAAGACATAAATCTATGATGAACTAAGGGACCTTCTGATTCTTCGGAAATTAAGGTACTGGGAAAACATTTTTGGATTTAAGATCCTTTTTCATAAATATGAATAATTTTCATTAAAATATATACTTACATGATTTAAGAACAACATCATCCTTTTTTGTTCTTTGATCCACTTCACCAATTTCTCTAAAAATAATGGTGACTTTTCCATTATTAAAGAACTAATAGATAATGAGACCTATGATATGTCATCCCATTTTTCATCATTTATCATCAACACATAGTAGTTTGACCGGGGTATACAATATTCATAAATCCTCATATGGAGAGATAACACGTTAATCTTACTAAATTCATTTGACGTTTAACATAAATTTTTCAAAAATGGTTAACCTTTTACCCATTACCAAATATAATTCACTTTTTATTCATAAAATATGCTCTTATCTGATACAAAAAACATTTTAATTGGATAATTGGGGTCATCCTTGTACCTATAGAACATTAAATTTGATTTTATTATTCAGTAATCCATATAGGAAATATAATACCATGAAATCTCACCAAATGATGAACAATAAGACTTTCATAGGGATTATTCATAAAAAATTAAACATGAACTTTCCAACAAAGAAGTATAGGATAAGGGTGCCCTAATTATCTGGATTTACTTCATCCATTTTGATTGCAAAATATTTACATTTATCTATAAAATTGACAGATTTATGATTTCAATCTTCATCATTAATCGTTGGTTTTAAGAAATTCCTATCATGATGACCATACTCCTTACATTTTAAGCACTTAATTGTAGGAGGTGCATTCTTTGGATAATTCTCTTTATTCCCATTACATAGACATTCAACTAATCAATGGCCTTTCTTTCCAAACCTAAAAACATTTAGTAGTTCCCATAAGAAAATTTCTTCCATGTTTCCTTCCACAATTTGAGCATAAAGTAAATATAGTCTTCTTCTCTCTAGAGTCTTTAGAGTTTCCTTGGAATTCTATTCTTATTTACTTATCATAACCATAATATTGATGAGAAGCTTAAATATCCCTTTATGTAAGAAGAATATGAGAAAGGTACTTACCAAAAAATAAGTTATTGAATTCATCCCAATCCATGGATTCAATTTTATCTTATTTTCTCAAATTATTGATTAAGTACCACCATTTTTTTGCTTCACCTTCCAAGAGATAAGTTCCTAACATAAATTTTTCACATTCTGAACAATAGAGAATGGAGAATATTTTTTTAGTGATATAGATCCATTTCTCAGCAACTAGTGGATCGTTTTTTCTAAAAAAATAAGGTGTACGTTTCCTTAAAAAAGATTCAAGGAAACTTTGTTCCCTCCTTTGGTTATTTGGAAATTCAACATGATTCATTCCTTAATAAGGTTTCACGGTCATAAAAATTAATTTTTTCACTCCATCTTCCATAACATTAAGTTTCTCATGGAGGAAATCATTTCATTATCCATTGCATTCCTCATTATGATAGTTATTTTGGGTTCCATCCATTTACTAAAACCATATAACAAAGTAAGAAACAATTATCATAGAGAGGAACCACATAATCATGAAAAGTAACTTATAGGATGTCCAAAGTATAACACATTACTTAATATATGAAACCTTAGGTTTATCTTAGGTTATTCATAGCCAAATTATATTTAAATCCTTCATGATGGTTCATAAATAGTTTGTGAATTCCAAAAGCATATCCCCCAGAAGTGTCAAACCAGGTTTGAAGTAAGGCCTGTTATAATGTACCAGATTAACCTGAGTTAGGCCCGGAACATCTTTTCGAAGTTGTTACCCCTAGATACATCTATACCATAGCCACATCCACTTGTAGTATTCAGATAGGGATGTAATTATAGGGAACCACTTACTCAATCATTTACAAAAATTATTGTACATTTTCCTAAACATTAACTTATCCTTATACGTATCCTTAGAGACATCCCTAGACTCATCCTTAGAAATATACCTAAGGATATCACTAAATTTTTAACATACTAGTTACCAAAGGTCAAATAAACATTTCCTTTGATACTAATTATAGAGACCTAGTCTTGAAATACATGTATATTACATCATTTTATATGAATATTCAATACATTACAAAAATACATGCCCAAGGACTGTAATAGTTTAGTGTCTTTGGAAACTTGGAAACAAAATCTTTTATCTGGGTGAATGATCTTAAAAATCTCTCATTAATATCTCCACCTTTAGTAATTCTACCTAAATCATTTATTTGTACCATGGGAAAGGAAACATAAGAAAGGGGTAAGATTAGATGTTCTGTATGGGTAAATAAAGGAAACTCATAACCATAACATAAACAAAAGGGTATAGAACTTGAGGATAACATTTGAAGATCATGCTTTGCATATTAGATAACATAATAAATATTCACAGTTCATAATACATGAATCATAAGAAAATAAAGAACATATTCAAAGAAAGAATAACATAGTAAAAGACATGGGATTTATGGTATTCACGTTGTTTTATAATGTTGTGAACATGTATAAGTAGAAATAAGTTCACTCATTAAGTTAAGGACATGAAATTAGGCCCCAACATCAACTTGTGTACATGAAACCTGGTCCATCCATGACATTTTGAATGTAAAAATAAAGTTCACACATAACCTTATGGACATAAAAAAAGGTCCATACATAACATTGTGAACATGAAATCATGTTCAAGAATAACATTGTCAACATGTAATCAATTTCACACATAAAATTATGGACATGAAACCAGGTCCATTCATTACATTGTGAACACATAATATGGTTCACTCATAACATTTTGAACATGTAATCAGGTTCATGGATAAACTTATGTACATGAAACCAGGTTGATGAATAACATTTTGAACATGTAATAAGGTTCCCTTATAACATTGTGAACATGTAATTTGATTCACACATAAACTTATGTACATGAAACCAGGTCCATGAATAACATTTTGAACACGTAATAAGGTTCAATAATAACATTGCGAACATGTAATCATGTTCACACATAAACTTATGTACATGAAACCAGGTCCAGTCATAACATTGCAAACATGTAATCAAGTTCACACATAACATTTATACTAATGATTCATCCTTCATTACCTAATGCATTTGAGGGAGATATAGGTCCCACCCATCGCATAATAACATCATTAACACATGTTTCATGAGATAAAAATTAATCATATTATAACCCATAAAAAGAGATAGGTTTTATAATAATCAAATCCTAACCCAAGAAATGAAATGTTTATCATTAACATTTCATCACATAATAACCTATAGAAAATATATAGTTTTCATAACTGTTTCATCAAATCATAATCCATGAAAAGAAGAAACTTTCATAAAGATATAACCCATGAAAGGGAAATTGAATTCATAAAGACAATGAAAATAAGAATAACCCATTCATATAAATAATATGAATGTAAAATTTAGATAATTTACTAGAAATTAATGATTAATATAAATGTATTCCATATTATATGTAAAATAATTTTGAAATATCTTTCAAAAACATTTCTTGAGGAATTATCCTTTCTTCCTTGAATTTTTTTTAATACATAAAACCATTTGAAAATAATTTTTATAGAAAATAATTTTAAAAATTATAAAGATTAATTGAAATCATTTTGAAAACGTTTTTCCTTGAAAACATGTAAAATAATATTGAAAACATTTTAAAAACCTTTTTTTTGAAAACACTTTTAAAACTTATAAGGAATGAGTGAAAAAGTTTTGAAAACCATTTATTTGAAAATAAAATTGAAAAATTATAAAGAAAGATTATAAAATAATAAAACATTTAAAATAACTTTTCCTTTAAAATTATGTTCAAATATTATTTGACAACATTTTTGAAAACATTTTTGAAAACATTTTTGAAAACATGGTTTTGAAATAAACAGATTTTCAACTAAAGAGAAATAAAATCATATTTTTTTAAAAAAAATTTCTTAATAATATTAATTACCAAAGATTGTGAAAAATGGTACTAATAAACGGATATATATTTAAAAAATATATTATAATTAATCTCATTAATATTCTTGAGATATGTATTGTAATATTTCATCAAAGAAATCATAAACATAAACAATATCGAAAAGAAATGAGATAAACTCTTATAACTTGGTAACATGGGATCATTCTCTCCATATAAGAAACGAAATTTTATGAAGCCTAAAATATCATGAAAATTTTTATATTCATGATATAACCTGAAAAATGGAAGTATATACACCTCTAATAAATATTTTAGTTTCATAACAAAACATGAGTGTTAAAGAAGGCAAATTGAGACAAAACTATTTTACCAATTTGGTAACTTTTGAAACTTAAATACCGAGAAATAAGGATCATAAAATGGAAATTTGAAGAGATATAAATTTAATTGTAATATAAATATAATAAAATAAAGGGAAGTACATAAACCACATAAAAGGAATGAGTGGTGAACATAACATGGTTCTCACAGAAATTAAAAGTGAGATGAAATATCCTTACCTTGTGTCGTGAATCACGTTGTACTCATTAAGACCATCTGTATAATAAATATAAATTTATTTTAAATATTTTAAATAAACATATTATTATATTTAATACCATATATGGTTTGATTATGACCTTATATTACCCACTTGTTAACCATTCTATTTTATGGTTTCACTTCAGGTAATATTCATTTTGTTCTTCGCATGTGTCAAAATTTGTTATATCTTTAGCCCTTATAAATATATTATGATTACATAATGTAAACCATGATATAAATATCATGTATAACAATTATATTTATATTATAATAATCTATAGAATATTTAATTATGAAATGTAATACACTATTCATGGAGATGGTAACACGTACGTACACATGAATGTTGCTTCTATTTTTATTGTTGTATTGAAAAAAAGAACGTAAATGGAATATGAATATATATATATATATATATATATATATGTGTGTGTGTGTTATATTATAATTATTATATCATATAAGTTCATTGAAACCATCCTTAATAAATTCCATGTGGTGTGTGAACAAATCACATCGCTTTGAGGGGGCGATAGTCCACACTTCCTCAAACGAGATTATCATGTTAACACCAAATGGAAGGTAAAGAGATGTGTGTTGTAAAAGGAATAAATAAGATTAAATAAATAATAAATATAATATATTTTATATATAAATATATTTTCCATCATAATGGCCACCATGATTGGTTGTAAAGGAGAAATGAACAATCGTCATTTCGTGAGGCAGTAGTTCCCCGTACATGTAAACAGTATGTTCAAAATCCATTAGATGGAGGTGTGTGTAAGTGTAGGTTGAAATATTAGTATAAAAAAATCCTATTATATTTATTATAATGTTTTTTTCATATGATAATTTTATAAATATAGTCAAGGGGTGAATATGGAAAATAAAGGAAATGAGCCTGAGAGAAGACGTTACCTCTAAATCAGGTAACTCATTTTGGTTTCTTCCAAAAGGATTAGTTGAGAGGCTTTCTAAAAAAGGGAGGCTTCAAGATAGAAGGTAGGATTTTTGGGAATTGTATTGGGTAGTTATTTTCTGATCTTAAGAGGTTTTATAGCTGTTAGTAATTGTTAGAGGTGGTGGCCTTTTATAGGGATGGAAAAGGACTCACTTGGAATTTTTAGAAACAAGTTAGGTGTGCACATGTTCTTAATTAAAAAAAGTCATACCGAACCAAAAAAACACAATAATGGAATTTTTATGGAATAAATATTGACATAAAATGGGTTTTTTACATGTGTATAGGTATTTTTGGGTCTTATATTTAAGGTTTAGTACTTTACTAATCTAATTTTTCTCTTAACTGATGTAATTAATTTTAATCACTTTCACTAATATTTTTGGTAAAAATAAGTTGAAATTATTATAAATAATAAATTATTTTGATTATAAATATGGAATACTTTTTTAAAAAATCTAATCATATAATTGATAGAAATTAATTTAAAATTAATCCTGATGCTGGGACAACACTGTGGGTTTTTAAAGTAAAAACGTTCAAAAGTTCGATAAATTTTTATATCAAATTTCAATGTGAAATTGGTTCCAATAACCTAAATTGGATTAATTTGTAAAAATTTTATCTAAATAACCTTTTAAATCAATTGAAATTGTAATTTAAACTTATAAATAAATTATATAAAAAATCATTTTTGAATTAAAATCCAATATTTTTAACTATTCATTACAAGATGAAACCTTACATAAAAATACCAAAAATTTATCCTAACATAATTTTTATATATCAATTAAAATATTAAGTTTATTTTGACATATTATATCTATAAAAGTTCCAAAAAATTTATTTAAATATGGTTCTCCATCGAAAGACGGTAAAAATGCCTTAATAAAAATACAGGTTTTTAAGCATAAAATTGGGTTTGTTATTATCTTATGTCTATAGAATCTATTAGATGAATATAAAAAATATTTTATTGAATATATAGCAAATTTATTACATTAATATCACTAAACAATTGTAATTAATTTAATTTACTAGGTTAAAATAGCTTTGTGACTATAAGAATATTTTTCTTTATATTCAATAGGTTTTCATATTCATTAATTGGTATTACTATGAATTCATCTTATATTTTTGTACACCACATATTTTAATAATTCAGTTAATAATATTAATATACATAAACTTAACGGCTAGGTTATATGTAATTATAATAATATTTTTAATAATATTTTATAGTTAAGTAACACTCGGTATTGCGTGTTACCCAAGCCATCATGGAATGTCAATCTTGCATGTAATGTACGCTAACCTTGTTGTTCCATGTAACATACACCAAGTTGGGGTTTCATGTAACATAATCCAAGTTGGTATTGTGTGTTGTGCAATCCATGTCTGTATTACATGTAGTTCAAGTTAATTCGGTATTGCGTGGAGTGCATGATTAACTTGGTGTTGCGTATAACGCAAGACAAAAATAGTGCTTTAATAAAAAATAAACTATCTTAAATGTTGCATGAAATGAAAAATATAAAAAAGGATAAAATAATTTTAAAGAAAAATATTTCACAAAATATCAGGGAGTTACATTGAGTCTCTCACACTTTAGGAAATATTTTATCAATACGAGGAAAAGATGAAGAAGTTGATAAAACTCAATGTGTAATTATTCTAAGGTAACATCCCTACTGGATACTTTCTTCAAGAAGAGATTCATATCGCTCTCCTGGACGATATACCTCAGCAAGGAGGGCTCATTATGAAAAAAAAACAGAGCAAAAATATCCACTCAACATGGGATATAGGCAACCAACATACTTGGATCTGATGACAGTGGGATATCAAGAGTTCCCTCCATTTGGGAAACAACCAAAATCATGCCAGATAAATCTTTTTGATCTAGCCTATGTAGTTTATCAACCGTGAGTATAGGTGATTCCACCAAAGCTAACCCCAATTGTTATTCCCCATGTTTAATCTTCTGCTCAGTAGGCCATTCATTCCAAACTCTTCGACACTATTGAGTCACTGGAGGCTCTATTGGAAGTTGTGGAAGGCTGACATGCATCGGTACAACTGGGGAGGAATCCTTACCCTGAATGGGTTGATATGATTATTCCCCCGCCAAACTTCTGGAACCCTATGTTTCCAATATTCAATAGTTCATTAGATCCATAATAGCATCTGATGCACTTCATACCTCAATGTGGACCCATTACTGGAACCCTTGAGTAGCAAGAGGTAGTTAAGCTTAAATTTTTCATGCAGACTTTAGAGGGACCGACTTTTGTCTTGATGTATTTTCCTTAAAAAAAATTCATTCTCATATGAAAAAGGGAGTGTCAGCAGCCACTATGTGGGGTCCATAAATATTAATATTCATTATTAATAATTCAAAAAAAAAATTAAAACAAAGGTTTTGGGATAAATATCATTGTTTCGATGGAATGTTGAACACCAAACCATTTGGAGAGGAAACGTGAAACAAGTGACCATTGGTTACTTGGTTTATGTATATATTGTAGGCCAAGATCAAGAGTAACACCATTAAAATGACTAGTTAATAAATTAAACTATTAAAAAAATATGATATTCACCATTATTTATTGTTATTTTTGTTAACATGGACAAGATAGAAAAACCAATAAACAATTTTGGTTGTTACTATCCACATTACTCATGCTTGATGTTATGATCATGGAGCCCTAGGATTTTAAGGATATTATGTTTGTCCAAAATTTAATTATGCTAAAATCACATATATAACATAATGATGGTTCACAACAATACAATGATAGAATGGGAATTGACCCCACATTTAATGTCATGAACCCAATGAAGGAGTGTATTATGTTGGAATGGTGTAGCCTAATTTATTTTGGATGATGTTTGGGTAGAATGTTTGTGGCCCATACTACGCACCATGCCACAACTTTTGTGGGTTGAGCTCCGTGGTGAGCACGTTGGGGGTTGCAGGGGAAACATACCCCTACTCCGGGGGTCCACAGACAATGGTCCATAACCTAAATTTTGAGACATTGTAGCATCTTTGACCAACTATATCAGAGTTGACCATCCAACACTGATAGGGAATTGTAGTAGTGTGGGATTTGGCATGACTACTATAACAGGTCGGACTTTAGAGACAATGGTACTATAGCTTCATGGGCTTCCATCCTCCAGCCACTATAACACTTTAGACTTGGGTGGTCGCGACACTATAGTGATGTGGACTTCCTTCCTCCATCCACTGTATCATAGTGGAATTTCTGTGTGGTTGGTGGAATTGTGTTTCATTCTCCTTATTATCCCATTTAGAGCTAGGGTTTCTATGTGTGATAAAATATGTGATATCCCTATAAATTGTTCCCCCAAATCATAGTTATTTTTTGACTCTCCAGGGACATAGGTATTATTCATGAACCACATAAATCTCTATGTCCAACATATTATTCTTCTTCTTTTTTCCCCTTTTACTCTCTGTGAATCATTTTTTCTGTATTTGTGAGTCTTAATGTTTTCTCATCACATTAATTTCTGAAATGTTCCCTTTCACTTATTTTATTGGATTGTAGTCATGTAAGGAATTTTTAAGATCATGTCAATAAATATTATGATAGTTTTACTTCGTATACAATTAATTTTTTGTTGAATTGTATTTTTTCATGATGGATCATTGTTTGTTCATACACAATGATGTTGTACAGATTTTTGAACCTCATCACTCATTGTTTCATGAAAAAGAACATACTTTGGCCACTTAAATGAGTCTATTGAATGTAAAAATACCTTAGTTTTCATATTTATAATTGCATAATAATGATAAAATATTTACAAACAATACAATGAAAAAAATATGATAGGTGTAAACATGGATAAACAAGTGGGGATGAGTAAGTGGAGACTGAGGGGAATATGCTAAAGGATCTTGAGGGGAATAATATGGGGATTCTAGGAAGAGTATACAGGGGATTTAGAGAATATTATGGGGGGATATTATAGGGGGGGCCACGGTTGTTAGAGAGGGTTGTTATAAGAAGGGAAAGGTTAGAGAAAGAGGGTGATATGGATTTTTATTCTGTTGTGAGATTCTTGGTAGTTTCGGCCTAGTGCTTAAGGGGAGTTATTGGTGAACTCTTGGGATTTCTCTCCTACCCTTCCTAGTTCTTCTTCTTCAAACACATGTAAATTTGTTGTTTATACTCTTATTTTATTCAATATACAATGTCTATCCTCTATTTGTATCATTGGTATAATATGCTATCAGCTCACATCTGTGGACGCATGCACTACTGGTTAGTGCTCAAAGGGGAGGACCATTACCAAAAAAATCTTACAACAATTGAGAGATGAATTTCCACTCTTCTTCACCATCTGTTACAAGGATATGCGCAAAAATGGAAGCCTCCCACTGTCATTTTTCTTCTCGCACGGATGAGGTGTTCTTTTTCGGGGTTTTTTTTGTGGATGGATGTGTACAAATTCCATATTAATTCAACAGAAGAATTAAAATATAGATATTCTCGAAGCAGTGACCCAACGACCGCGATAGAGCTAGAAAGAGTAGAAATTAGAGTTGTAGGATCTTGTTGAATTCTAAGTGGAAGTCCTAAAATTCCTAGATGGTGTGTTGCCTCACCTAGAAACACACCTACAATTTGAAGAAGATCGATCATCAGAGGACTTAGGCGTGTGATCAGCCATTGACTTCAACTTAGAGGAAGCATGCATAGAAACCTATCACCAACCTCATTGTGATCCCTTTTCACAACACATGGCCGAAAATGAAGTAGAAACAATGCACAATGTTTGAACCATTTTCAGGTGCGAGGATAGGTGTCAGGAAACCAGGAAGGTGATGATGTTCATATTTTCGAGAGACACTCCTGAGTCTTGGATCACACTGGATGAAAATTATTTTTCAATCCATCAAACTCCAAATGTGATAAAGGTACGATGGGAATGACTTTGTATGTAAAGTATGTTTGGAAAGTGTTTTTTATCATTTCACGCAACTACAGATCAACTCACATGCTCACAACTTAGATATTTGATTCACCAGAGTTTTAGAGAAGCAGTAGTGGCAGACACTATTATTATGTCTATCCATGTTGAGACTTCTTCCCCAAAAAATCTGGATTATTATGGATTCATGATTTTTGTTGAGAAGATGCAGGAAAAACCTAAGGAGTTTTCCAAGATCTTGGTGCATCAACCATTAATTGGGAAAATGGTGAAAGTAGAAGAATACATACTCTTTTTGAAGTCCATATCTTTGGAAAAAGATACAAATATACTTCCTTTACCTAATTTTAGACCCTCTCTCACTCATTTTGATGATGGAGTAACATGGGTAATTGATTGGGGGAGCCTCTCAGGCCTAACTAAAATTTCAACTGCCCCACTGGAACTTTTATTAAAGGTGACTCTATTGGGTATGGAAGGTGTAGTTAATGAGGAAGGTGTACATTAGGTGAAAAAGATACTATAAGAGGATGATTGAATGAGTGAAATTCGTATTTTAATTTTTTTGGATGGCGGTATAACCCAAAAATATCAATTTCTAAGGATGGTCCATGGATCATAGAGAAGCATCTGGTAGAAATCATTACATGCTTGTATTGATATGGGACACACTAAGGAACAACAACAACTCAGTCCTAAGTCAACGGTGCTGTTTGGTTTTTCCCAAAGCACAAAATAAGGGCAACATATTTGTGAAATTGTGTATAATTCATGAATAGAAAGGGGGACTCTAAAATAACCACCATTGCATTGTCCTAACTCGCTCCTGCCATCTTATTTTTCTCTAATAAAAGATCTCTGGGAGAGAGAAAAATCCAACCCGTTGTAATTTTTCTCAGAAAGTTGCGTGAAGAGTTGTTGTATCATACAAAATTATGAAGCATCTGAGAGATTTCTTGGCATACTTGTGTGATCCACCACCTTGAGGACATAGTGGATTTTTGGGGGGTGTAAGTGATAGGTGTACTTGGGTCTAAGAAAGTGGGTATGAGGAGGTGGGGATATGTGGGGGGGTGTATGCTTGGGGATCCTAAGGGGAAATATTATAGGTATCCAAGGAATATTCTAGGGTAATATTATAGGAGGACCATGGTTTTTAGATAGGGTTGTTATAAAAAGGGAAAGGTTGGAGAAAGAGGGGGATAAAGATTATTTTTTTTGGTATTCTTAGTAGTTTTGGCCTTGGGCTTGGGGGAATTTCTTAGGGGACTCCTGTGATTTCTCTCCCCTCCTTCCTAGTTCTTATTTTTCTTCTTCCTCTTGTAATTATGGTGGTTTTACTCTTATTTTATTCAATATAAAGTGTATTTCCTCTATTTTCATCATAATACCTTGAGGAGGTCTCCTAATAAGATAGACTAATTAAAAAAATTAAATTACTACTAACTATGTAATATCATAATACCATATCCTAAAACTCCTCCCATTTTAGAAAATACTTATTATGTGCATCCATCTTGAAACACATATATTTTAATCTAGGTCCATGTATATATTCAATAAATATTTCAGAAAATTGATCATTGGAAAAAATTCAAAAGGTTGCGATGACATCAAAGAGAATCAACTTTTTGATAAAATTATTATCAACCTCTGTTTATTTTTTGTTAGATTATTCTTCAAATGAAAACCTCAATATCCTTAGATTTGTTTAATCACACTGCATGTATGATAGGAATTCAAGAATATGAAATAGTTTATTATTATATTTATGAAATTTTAAATGTAATGAAGTAGGTTTCTAGGTACTTACAAGATGAATTGGACTCCTTCCTGGGAGAGTTTTATCTTCTCCAGGTCCCAGGATTCTAAGCCTTCAAACAGACAAGTGTTTGATCCCTTAAAAAAATCATGACCTCACATTATTATATCCCACTAACAGACTAAAAAATCCAATTAAAATATTTTCACTAAATTCAATTATACTCTTGTATCTTATTTATGAACACTTCCCCTCCCATGGTAGGTAAAATTAACAAGAGGGACAGAACAACCAACAGACCGGGCACCACTTGAGATTTCACCATGTCCTCAAGGTATGAATTAGGGAACTAAGATTTAAGAACATCAGAAATATCCCAAGAAACCTCCTTAGAAATATGACCATGCCAATGAACCATCCACATTAAAACTCGAATTTGAATCTTTTCTTCCAAAACTGTTATGGGGTATACATCCTCAGTAAGAAATTCGGCCTATGAAGACTCTTCAACAACATGCTTTCCTACAGTTTCTTTCAATTGGAACACATGGAATACCATAATTGGAATCTAATAAGACACAAATCCTACCTTACCTTCAATATTAAGTGGTATATAGTATCGAGTTTCCAATTTTTTGTTATTTTTGGACATTCTCCCTGACCTATTGGGACATAATTTTGTAACGACCCGAACTGTTATAAATAAAATACCCCATTTTAATTTATTTAATTGTCTTATTATGTAATATAGTTATAGAAAACACATGAACTCGTTTGGTTTATCCTATCAGATTTAATTGAATTTTAAGAATCATTAACTTTGATAATATATCCTATGAACAATGATCACATTATTAGTATAAATATAGGGTTTTAAAAAATTAAATTTTCATAGACAAAGGAATTGATAGCCTCAACCAGTAGGATCATACCCTATAAAGCCCATTTATCAGAGCTTATGAGAGAGATAGAATCTCTAGTCTTTTCCCTTGACCAATCCCAATCTAAGATCCAACAACTTAAGCATGAGGGAAACCTTTTATGGGAGAAGTTCAAGCTCATCGAGATCACGACCCAAACCATGTTTACTGAACCGCCCCACAAAAGTCCCATCATCGCACAACTTACTCTTTGGATGTATGCTGGTGTAATAAAGGGATATGTATCAATACCCTAGCAATAAGAATATGTAAATTATTTTTTATAGAATAATAAATATATTTTCATCCTATTATTTTTACTTTGTAAATGTTATTTATACAATAAAGCACAAATTGTATTTTTGTTTAATATTAAAATTTAATTAACGAATTTATGAATTAATAGATTTTTTAAATAAATAATATTTCATTAAAATATTATTATTAAAAAAAATTAATCAAATATAAATTATTATATAATTTTTATAGAGTCAAATGTAATTTTTATAAGGGTTTGAAAAACTGTTATTTGTCAGAAACCCGTCATTTTCAATAAATATCAATTATTATTTTAAAAGTTAAAATTAAAATATTTATAAAATTATTTATATAAAATGAATATTATTTTTAGAATCAAAATTTTGAAATTATCCAACAGTGAATTTCTCATAATTTTCTGAGACAGTCAAATTTTCATGTAAAAATTAAATACCATATAAATATACTTTGTGAATTATGATATCATAATGACCCAAAATGTGATTTAATAAATACCATAAAGGGAATAAACTAGTAAAAATATGGTTTCCCTTGAAAATAATTTTATTTTAAGTTTATTTTATTTATTTTATAAAGCCATTATGAATCTTCCAAAACATGTAATATATTTTAAGGTTTTAAATCCTTTCTTTAAGAGTACGACTCACCTACGCATAAACAAAGAAATTATTTTATTATGATTGTCCCTTTAACTCATTAAATAATTTATACCACTTTAGTTTTACAGAATCCATGGGAAAAATCATGGTATGGTTTGTGGTTTTTAATATTTTATTATGTAGAGTCCAAAACCAAAATTATAAAAAAATCACCCCCCCTTTCCTATATAAACCCACCAAAGATCTCATTTATCTTAACTCAAACTCATTGTATAACATCCAAAATCTTAATTAAACTCCCTATATTCCTCCCAAGGCTCCCCAAGTTCTCAATAAACCCCTCCCAAGCCTTTATCATCACACACTAAAGTAAGGGATCCTCACTTTCCTCTATTTCTTTCAATTCAAGAACCTTATTTGAAATTAATCTTTATAATTTCAATTGTTTATATTATAATTAATTTATTATCATTATATTACTATTAAATTAATGTTATTTTAATGATATAACATTTATAATTTCTCATTTCAACCCTTAACTAAGCCATTACAATGCTAAAATTTCGTAAGAGGTTTCTCTCTTCTCATTTCCATTCAAGAAATTATTTTATGTTATGTTTCTTAAATTCTATTTTATTATGTTGAAATATTTTATTCCATATTACCCTAACTATCCATTTAATTTATAAATGAAGAGAGACCCTTTTCATCTCATTAATCCTTCCATGATACTTTATGTACATCTGTTATCATGCCGAAATATATTTATGATTATTTTCTCTATTAAAGTTTATTCATTACCTTATGAATTCTATTTCTAATTTCTAATGATGAGATATGTTTCTCCATTTCCATATTACTTAACATTTTATTTATATAGACCATTTTCTCTCTCATCAACCCATTTTTATGAATCCTTAAGGGACGTCGTTATGCTACGAAAATATCACCTTGTTTTCCATACCAAACCAATTGTGTAGTGAATACCGTACCCATTTTACATCAAGGGTGTTCACCTTTATGCACATATACTTTTGATTTGTGACTTACATGTATGTATTACACCCTATTTAATCATGGAATAAATTATGATGATGAATGAATCAATGTTTTATGATATATGTGGCACACTTAAGCATGATAATGAAATGATTATGATGGGTGTGTCTAGATAGAGATCTAATGCATTGGGTAATATTTGGTATCATGATACTTAATGTTGGGATAGGGAGTGAATCTGATTCCTTTATGGGACTTTTTTCACCATGATGTCTTGGTAGTTTATCCTGGACATATTTTTATGATTCATTGTTTTAAGTTGTTTCCACATTTCCCATGTAATGATTATCATGTTATATCATGTCTCATTGTTCATGTTTTTTATTAATACCGTTTTTATGACCCATTGATACGCATATTGTCTAACATGTATCTCCTTATGCCATTTTTATTCCCTTACTTATCTTTATAGCTTACCACTTTATTATTTTTTTCCCTCGGTTATCCCATGAAGTTTTAAGTATGAAGGAATATTATGAACATGTTAAGGAGTTTTTCAATAAAGATGATGTATTTTATGTTTTAATTTGTTATGTAATGAACATAATTCCCAAAAAAACTAGATTTAATGATATTTTGGGTTTTATTAAGTGTAATCTTATGTAATAAATCATGAATTAATGTGAAATAAAGAGTAGGGTTGTTATAGTTGGTATCAGAGAAAGAGTTTAGTTATTTTTGGGATTAGATTTTAAAAACCATGTTGAAATCATTAGGGATAAGACTAAATATAAAAAAACATCCCTAAATTTTGGTAAGTATATAGTAAGTGGTTTATCAAGAAAATAAATCTCTGTATAGATGCTACAAGTGGATGTGGTTCTGGAATAGATATAACTAGGTGTAACAACTCTGACAAGGTGTCTCGGGTCTGACATGGGTAACTTGGTACACAAAAATGGGCCTTACTACGCACCTGATTTGACACTCCCAGGGGATATTTTTTAGTAAATTCTTAAGCTCTTTATGAACCATTATTTAGGTAAAAAAATACCATAAGAATATATGTTGGGAATTAGATCATGGAAAACATAGATTGAAGCCTAGAAGTTCATAAGTTAAGGAAGTAGATGTAATTTATAAGTTATCCCTTTAATGTCATTGGATTCCTATTTATGTGTTCAATAGAATAAAAGTACTCATCCATAAGTCTATATTGGATAAAATAAAACTATAATCCAAAATTGAAAGGTAGGGTTAACATACATACTTCTACACATTCCTCTATATCATGAAATTTTAGTATAACTATCCAAACACCACCATAAAGCATGAAAGTAGAGATGTAGGTGAAAATAGAAAATGGGAAAATTATTACATCCCAAGTATATAACTCCTCCCCTATCACAATTTTTCGTTTGAACTTCCTAGTGAACCTTTTCATACTACCTTAAGTGGAATTTGATGAAATTATAGGCATGGATTGAATTTACTTATATAGAACCAACATAAATTACCGTAAGAAGGAAATAACTCTCCATATGAATAATCGACCCCTGATTATGTACAAGTGTAAGGTGGAGGATGAATCTTATTTAGAACCACCATATGAAGAATGGATATTACTTCCCCATGATCAAGAATATCTATCTCGAATTATTGAGTCTAAGGAAAAGATCATCCTAAAAAAATGCCTATTTTGAGGGAATGCGCTGATGTGTTTCCAAAGAAATTACCTAGTCTTCCTCCCAGGTGAGATGTTGAATTTTTAATTGATCTTATACCTGGGGTGTTTCCAATATCCAAGACTCCATATAGGATGGTCATTGTGGAACTTTAGGTGCTGAATAAACAACTATAAAAGAATTTGTATAAAGGACTCATACGCCCAAGTGCTTCACCATGGGGTGCACTGGTCCTCTTTATCAAGAAGAAGGATGGGTCAATGGGCCTTTGAATTGATTATTATGATCTCAACAAGATCATGATAAAGAAAAAGTATCATTTTACATGGATTGATTACTTGTTCGATCAGCTATGTAGAGCACAATACTTCTCTAAGGTGGGTCTTCATTCAGGATATTATCAAGTAGGGGTGAAGAAGGAAGATATCCCTAAGACCACTTTTTGAAAAAGGTACAGGCACTATAAGTTCATAGTGATTCCATTCGGACTCACTAATGCTCCAACAATCATCATGGATTTTATGAATAGAATATTTATTGATTACCTAAAAAAATTTGTGTTAGTCTTTATAGATGATATTGTAATATACTCCAAAATCATAGAGGATCATGAGGAGCATTTGAACACTATGCTAAAAACCTTACGAAAGGAGAATATTTATGCCAAATACAATAAATGTGAGTTATGGTTGAAGGAATTCTCTTTAATGGGGTATATCATCAAAAGAAATGGGATATCTACAAAGCCTTGAAATATAGAATGAATTAAAGGATTACTGAGACTAACATCTGTGACTTATATCCATAGTTTACTTGGATTAGATGGGTATTATCACTGATTTGTGAGAAATTTATCACTATTTTCAAACCCTCTAAACAAGATAACTTGAAATGGAGTCATGTTTTACTATAATGATGAATTTTAAGAGAAATTCATGGAGTTGAAAAGGAGGCTTATCACTGTGCATGTACTCACAATAACAACAAGTGGATGACCTTTTGTGGTATTCAGTGATTCTTCGAAGAAGTAATTACAATGAGTGTTAATACAAAATGAAAAATTCATTTCAATTTCTTTAAGGAAATTGAAATTTGATGAAATGAACTACCCAACACATGATCTGGAGTTGTTTGTAGTGATATTCACTTTGAAAATATAGTAGCATTATCTCTTTGGGGAGAAGTGTGAAATATATATGTATCAAAAAAACCTCAAGTATATATTCACACAGAAAGATATAAATATGCACCAATGAAGATGGTTAGAGCTGATCAAGGACTATGACTACCCAATTCATTACCATCTTGGTAAAGTGAATAAAGTGGAAGATTCACTAAGTAGAAAGGATCAAAAAACATTATCATTGATGAAAATTGAGAAGGATTCGATATTCTCAGACATGAAGAGGGTGGAAATGAGAATCATAAAGAAAGTAACATCATCAATCCTTTCAAAAATTATTGCTCAACTGTATCTTTTGGAAAATATAAAGGATGCACCAAGGGATGATGTGGGAATTCAGAAGAAAGTGGAAACTATAAGAAAATTTAAATAATTGTATTTCAATGTTAATGTAGAAAGAATTGTGTGATTTCGGTAATATTATGTGTTCCATTAAATCCCGAGTTAAATAATAAACTATTAGATGATACACATAGTTCAACATTCTCCATTCACCCAAGAAGCACAAAGATGTATCTAAATCTCCGAGATCACTGGGGTGGGAAAACATGAAGAAGGAGATCGTTGTGATGGGTATATTATATAGTTAAGGCTAAAAGGTGGAAGTATAAGGTGATGGTGCAATCCATAATAACATGGAAATGGTAAAATATCACCCTAGACATTGTCAATAGACATGAAAAGATATCCAAAGGAAACAATTCTATCTAGATTATTATGGATCATCTTACAAAGACTGCACACTTCATTTTGATTCAAGAGGATCTCACTGGATATGCTTGCACATATATACATCAGAGAAGTGGTGATGCTATATAGAGTGCCACTATCGATTATATGTGATCGAGATCCAAGGTTTGCCTCTATGTTAGGGAAAAGTCTCCAACATGCTCTAAACACTGATATGAACATCAATAAGGCCTATCATCCTCAAACTGATGTCTAATATGAGAGAACTATCTAGACACTTAAAATAATTTTGAGAGAATTATTAATTGACATCAAAGGTGGATGAGATCAACATATTCCTCCAATTGAGTTCTCTTACAACAACAGTTTTCAATCAAGCATCCAAATGTCTCCCTATGAATCCCATTATGATAAGAGGTGTAGAACACCAGTGTTTTAGGATGATGTTGGGGAAAAAAACTTCTAGGTCCTAAAATGGTCATGGAAATGGTGGATAAGGTTGAGACCATTTAGTAGCACATCAATGTTGCTCAAAGTCGACATAAGAGCTATGTTGACAATCATTAATGAGACCTAGTGTTCGATTTTAGAGACATGTTTTTCCTCCACATATATCCATGGAAGATATTGGAGATATTTGGGAAGAATGGAAATTTTATTCCGAGGTACATTGGCCCTTTTTATATCCTTGATCGCATCAGAGCGGTGACCTATCGACTAGCACTCCCACTGAACCTATCTCAAGTACATGACGTATTCAATGTATCCCTCATAGAGAAAACGTTCTATGAAATAATACAATGAACCTTTTCAAAGTTCTATGAGGAATTATATACCAGACCCCATACATGTACTCAATCTAGAGGTGGTACCATTGGAGAATGATCATTCCTAGGAAGATCAGCCGGAGAAGATCTTAGATCGTAAAGAAAATGTTCTATGAAATAAGACCATTCACCTTGTCAAAGTGATGTGTAGAACACAAAAGTTTGAATAAGTGATGTATTAACTAGGGTATATGATGAAAAATAGTTACCCTCATCTGTTTTAGTTTGGGAAAATAAAATTTCAAGGGAATAGTTTATAAAGGGGGGAAGATTGTAATGACCAGAACTGTTATAAATAAAATTATCCTTTTTGATTTATTTAAATGAATTATTATATAATATGGTTATAGAAAACACATGAAATCCTTTGGTTTATCCTTTTGGATTTAATTTACCATTAAGAATCATTACTACTGATAATATGGCTATTGAACAGTGATCACATGATTAGTATAAATATAGGGTTTTGACAAATCCAATTGTCACAAAAAAAAGCAGTGATGACCTCAGCCAGTAGGAGCATACCCTATGAATCCCATTTATCATATCTTTTAAGGGATATGGAATCTCTGGTCTTTTCCCTTGACCAAACCCAAGCTGAGATCCAAAAAATTAATCATGAGTGAAATCGTTCATGGGAGAAGTTCAAGCTCATTGAGATCACAACCCAAACCATGTTCGCTGAACCGCCCCATGAAAACCCCACCATTGCACACCTTAATCTTAGCTCATATACTGGTCTGTTAAAGGGATATGTATCAATACCCTATAAATATTAATATGTACATTATTTTTTATAGAATACTAAATATATTTTCATCCTATTATTGTTACTTCGTAAATGATTTTTATATAATAAAGCACAAATTGTATTTTCGGTTAATATTCAAATTCAATTAAAAAATTAGTGGATTAATAGATTTTTTAAATACATAATATTTTAATAAAATATTATTATTAAATATTTTTTATCAAATATAAATGATCATATAATTTTTATAGAGTCAAATGTAATTTTTAAAAGGGTTCGAAGAACTGTTATTTGTCAAAAACCCGTCATTTCAACAATTGTCAGTTATTATTTTAAAATTTATAATTGAAATATTTAAAAAAAAATAGATAAAATGAATATTATTTTTTGAATCATAAAATCAAAATTACCCAATGGTGAATTTTTCATAATTTTCCGAGACAGTTGAATTTCTGGGTAAAAATTAAATACCGTATAAATATACGTTGTGTATTATGACATCATAATGACACAAAATGTGATGTAATAAATACTATAAAAGTAATACACGGTCAAATACATACTTTACCTTCAAAATAATGTTATTTTTAGTTTATATTATTTATTTTATAAAGCCATTATGAATCCTCCAAAACATGTAATATATTTTAAGGTTTTAAAATCCTTTCTTTAAGAGTATGACTCACCTCCACATAAGCAAGGGTATTAATTTATTATGATCATAAATTTACCTCATAAAATAATTTATATCACTCCATTTTGGTAGAACCCATGGGAAAGAACCATGAGATGGTTTGTGGTTTTGAATATTTTATTATGTAGAGCCCAAAACCAAAATAATAAAGAAATCCCCCAATTTTCCTATATAAACCCCAACAATCTCCCATTCCTCTTTACTAAAACTCATTGGATCACATCCAAACTCTTACCTCCACTCCCTATATACCTCCAAGGTTCTCTAAAGCTCTCAATAAGCCCCTACCAAGCCTTTGTAATCACACACACAAGTAAGGTATCCTCACTTTCCTCTCTTTCTTTCAATTCAAGAACCTTATTTGAAATTAGTCATTATAATTTCAATTAATTACATTTTCATTAATTTATTATAATTACATTACTATACAATAAATGATATTTTAATTATATACCATTTATAATCTCTTATTTTGACCCTTACCTAAGTCGTTACTATATTGAAATTCTGTAAGGGATTTCTCTCTTCTCATTTCCATTCAAGAACTTATTTTATATTATGTCTTTTAAATTACATTTTATTATATTGAAATATGTTATTCCATATTCTCCATACTATACATTTAATTTATAAATGATAGGATCCCCTTTTCATTTCATTAAGCCTCCCATGATAATTTATGTATTTTAAACCATGATAAAATATATTTATGATTCTTTTATCTATTAAAGTTTATTCATTACCTTATGTTTTCTATTTCAAATTTATAATCATGGGATATGTTTCTCTATGTCCTTATTAGTTCCCATTTTATGTATATGTTATTATATAACCATTTTTCTCTCATTAACCTATTTTTACGAATCTCTAAGTGACGCTGTTATGCAACCAATATGTCATCATGGTTTTCCATGCCAAGCTAATTATGTAGTGAATACCATACCCATTTCCTATCAAGGGTGTTAGCCTTTAGGAACATATAATTTTTATCAGGGACTTACATTTATGTATTCCACACTCCTTGATCATGGAATAAATTATTATGATGAATGAATCCATATTGTATGATCTATGTGGCACACTTAAGTATGAGAATGAAATGATTATGATGGGTTCACCCAGATAGCGCTCCAATTAATTGGGTAAGGTTTAGTACCATGATACATCATGTTCGGAAATGGAGTGAACCTGATTCCTTTATGGGACTTTTTCCACCATGATGTATTTATGGTTTATCTATGACATATTTTTATGATTCAGTGTTTTATGTTTTTTTCCATAATTCCCATGTTATGATTATCATGTTATATCATGTTTCATTGTTCATGTTTATGATTCCTACAATTTTTATACTGCATTTATATGCCTATTTTCTAACATATATCTCTTTATGCCATGTTTATTCCCTTACTAGGATTTATACTTCACCCCTTTATTATTTTTTCCTCAAGTTATCTCATATAGTTTAAAGTATGGAGGAATATTATGAACATGTTAGGGATATTTTCAATAAAGATGATGTATTTCATGTTTTGAGTTTTTATGTAATGTACCTAATTCCCAAAGACATTAGACTTAATAATATTTTGGGTTGTATTAAGTATAACATTATGTAATAAATTGTGTATTAATTTGAAATAAAGAGAAGGGTTGTTATAAATTTCACACAAAGAAGATCATCATCACTATATGTCACTTATTTATGATGACTGTTTGAAAATTTCTATATCCCCCGCTAGGTATGGTGGATATTAAGTTGGAACTATTTCAAAGATTCCTCCCTATCAACAAGAGTAGTAGCTAAAACTTTGACAACTGCTTCCCCTTTAGTATAGTGTAGAACATGTGGAGGCTTCCACCCATAAACATACTCAAATGGTGTATGTCCTGTAGTAGTTTGATTGGAGGTGTTATATTGAAATTTTTCTAAGGTAACCATATTACCCTTTATTTCGGATGGTCAAAAGAAAAATATTTCAAATAAACTTCTAAACAACGATTTACTACTTCAGTTTTTCAATCAATTTGTGGGTGATAGGACATACTTTTATTCTCCACAGTCCCATATAACTTAATTAGGTCTTTCTAGAAATGAAAATTATAGAGCCTAAAAATCTATTTAACAAAAAATTCTTTAACCTTCTAATCTTTATATGGGTGTTTGAGTGGAAAAAATGTATATATCTACTCAAACGATGAACTACCACAAAAATGACATCGTAACCTTGCGATTTGGGATGGATTAAAATAGTGTCCATTGATACTTCCAAAATAAACTTAGGTGCTGACAATGGTTTCAATAGAATAGTCCAACATGACTCAAGGACTGATATTTATGTCATTGGAATACATCACAATCTCGAAAAAAACATTGTATATCCCATGTCACAGAAGACTAGAAAATGTCATGAGGAGGCCTCTTATAATTCTTCAAAAACTCTAAATTCTCTCCCATAAGAGAGGAGTGGTAGTGTCAAAATAGTTTTGGAATTAAAATAGTCTTTATGAAGAACTAAACTGTGTTTGTAGAACAATAGTTATCATTAATTAATATAATCTGTTTCAGTTATATCATCACTTTCCCGTGCATAAATTATGGACTGTAGTTTGATATCTCACTGCAACTCTTCTCTTACTGCTTGTAAGTCGTCCCAAATAGGTTCATAAATTCCCATATGCATGAACTCATTCACCCTAGTAGTCCTGGACAAATCATCCATAGCTAAATTCATTTTTTAAGTCTTATAAATCAAAATAAAATCATAACTTTAACAATTGGGCCTCACTAATAGCATAAACACCCCACCTTAACATGGTCGTCGGGTTCTAGCCCACCCAAAACCACTAGTTTCTCCGCAGACACGTAGTCCCCTATCTAGGGCTCACCCACCTACCCGAATAGATCATCAGACTAATGATTGTCCCCATATGCCAACATTTTTTCTTTCAAAGTGCATTTTCCTCACTCACACACACCCATAGAAACTTTTTAGGATGTCACCCATCCTGGTCACTACTCCAGGCCAAACATGCTTAACTGTAAAGTTCTAATCAGATAGACTCCTAAAAATAAAGGTTCACCTTATTGACATTATTCATATCATTTAACCTTTTAACCCTTTAACAATATGGGGTGTTACATTCACCCCCTCTTTAGAGCACAAAATCCTTATTTTGGACCCTATATCTCAACCCAGGTAGTGTCACTGCACTTCCATTTGGGTTCCTCCTCTGATACCAAAGTAACAACTGGGCTCCACTAACAATACAGACACCCTTTATTAACATGGACATCTGGTACTAACCCACTAGGAACCACCATTTGTCCCATAGACACGTGGTCCCCAACTCAGGGCCCACCCATGTTCCTGACCAGATCATCTAACTAATGACTATACCGATAGGTCAACACTTGTTCTTTCAATTTTCTATGTCCTCACTCACACACACCCGGAGGAACTTCTTAGGAGGTCACCCATCCTAATCTACTCTAGGACAAGAATGCTTAACTGTGGATTTCTAATTAGGTAGGTTCTCAAAAATAAAATTGAAACATTTTGGCATGAGTCATATCATTTAGCCTTTTAACCCTATAACATTATGGGGTGTTACAATAACATAAAATTTTAGTTTTCCAACATTTTTGCTCCATTTATTTCATCCACTGGATAAAAATATGCTTCAAACTTTGGTGATCGGTATATACTAAAAATTATTTTCCTAATAGGTATTTATTCCAATGTTGGATTGACAAAATAAGTGCCATTAATTTCTTCTTATAAATAGATTTTTCAAAATTAGAATCAGACAAAGTTATACTAAAATAAGTAAGAGGCATTCCTACATCAATACTGCACCAATTTCCAAGATTGATGCATAAAATTCTATAACAAATTCCTTTAAGAAATCATACATGCATAGTAGTGTTTTAGTGTTCATACAGAGCTTCAAATTCTTAAAATAATATTGGGTGAAATGATGGTTTTTCCCTCCTTCGCTTTAAGATTTAACCCCCCCTCTTCATTATCCTCCCATGCACAATAGAACACACCCTTAGGATCTCCTTCTCACACCTAAGGCTATTGTTCGAGCTATCTTCTCCATCCAACATTTTATCAAGCCACCATTTATCTCGTTGGATCCCTCTCGGTAATAGCTTTGATATGCTTCCATATTTATCTCATTTATCTAGCTTTATTTGGAATTATTTTGGTGCAAGCTCATATGCCCTATTTTCAGGTTTTTTTCCTACTCTTCCATTTTCTTCTGATCCAGGAAAAACTAGGGGTATATTTCATACAGTACATTTATTACAGGATGAAGTTAGGTGATCTATGACTTTTCCCTAAATGTATCAATGTTTATAAATTTTCATCATTGTGCGAACGTCGGTTTCACGGGGCATTGCTCCTTAAATTCATATTATTCAAATTCAATCATATAAATTGTAATCTAATGTTGTAATGAGACCAATAGACATTATCGTATGTTGATACCTCATTGTTAAACACCCCAAGTAGGGTGTGTTCCTTGTTATTCTTTTGGTGACCCATATTGTGACTACTCGGGACACCGTTCGGGTGTGCTTGACTTGACCTTTATTATGGTTAGTCCTTTTAATAAAATTAATTATAGATCACTAAATTAAAATTATATATATATGTATATGGATATCACTTGGACTTAAGAAAATTTAATTGAATTGGAATAGGTTGCACATCCTTATTGACCTTGTCACCGAAGAGGAAAGTTAATAGAAGGAACCTAATGGATTTTAAATTAGCATGAGTATTACATGAACTATTATTATTTATGAATATATATATATATATATGTGTGTGTGTGTGTGTGTGTGAAATTTTTATGAATTTCCTATTTCATACAAATCATTTTCATCTTTATAGGAATGGTCAGACATGAGTATGCCTTGATTCTTGAGGGACTGCCTTGAGCACTCAGAGGGTTCCATTCTGATTCATTGAGCCATTTTCCAAGTGATATACCCACCTTGTAATTCAGTATATGTCTATTAGAGGATGCCTAATATGATGTTATAGGATCCCTATCCTACTCCAAAAATTAGAAGGCCTGGGATTCACTCCTTAGATTCAGCGTGATTCCCTAGGACATGTGATTCCATAGATTATTCTTTTTGGGATCCATTCATGGTTATCCTAACACTTAAATTGGACTTGATCCATGGAATTAGTTGGAGATATTTCTAGTTTAATTCCTTGGGTATACCCCTTTGATTACACTTAACGCCATTTTTCTAGTATTCATAGTTGTACACCATGAGCTAAATTGACTTTTTTAAAGGTCAAGGATGCCTTGTTTCCTCTCAAATCATTTTTTATTATCATAACTACTTTACATGGTCACTAGTATAATATTACCTAATCCCTTGACTAAATTATTAATTGAACATATTCTCAGAGACATCCAGCATAGGATAAAATAGGTATGGTCAGACAGGTGTCCCACGAGGAACTTGAGCTCGACTTGGGTTATATTTATTTCTTGTTTACTTTTATATACCTTCACATTTTTACAATTAATATTCACATACTTAATTTGTATATATTTTATTGGTGGTAGTATACTGAGTTTATCTCACACCCTATTCAGGTTGCCGATGGTACCCAAATAGATTATATGATTGTAGATGTGAATAAGGGAAACTTCCAGTTATGGATGCATGACTTCTTGTATTAGGATGGGTGCATGGTAGAAGTTGACCAGACTAGTGCTTGTGATTCTTGGATATTTTTTTTTCTTATTGAATCTTTTGTATCTGAATACTACCATGTATGATTTTACTTTTGTAGAGATGTGACATCATTACTATATATGGTACAATTTTAATTTGTGAGTTGATTATTTATTCATCATATGTTTATACTTTCTCTGCTACCTTATTCTTTATAATTTCATCACTTATTATTTATTTACTTATACATTGTTTACTGTTGTGTCCACTCTATTCATGAGGGTATAGTATTCTCACTATACCGCCTTGAACCCTCACTACTAGTCGAAAGCCTCTAGTGTATGGGGAGATGTGCTTGAACCCATGTGGCCAACCAGTTCAGTTACTGTTATCAGGTGAGTTGGGCTGGGATATCACACCGAGTATGGTTAATAGAAAAATATTTCTCATTATGCATAATTAATGTTATTGTATCCTCATTCTAAAATATCAGCATTGTAACATGTTGAGAGATAGTGCACACTTCTTGACTAGAGGAATATTGCAGTATCTATCTATTCATCTCAACATAATTTCATCAATGATAGCATTTTTCATCCAAACTCAATATTCCCTATCCTTCATCTTCTATTTATAATTTTTTCTTTCACAAATTCAGTGAAGTATTCTCCTCTTAGCATGTTTCAAGTCAATCTGTTGGTTTTGTAAGCACCTATATACTTATTTTTAGTTTAGTGATTGTGGTCTCCACTGCAACCATCCTTGTCTTCATTTGAGTGGGCATGGTTGTAGCATCCCCAGCTTTATTAACTATTCCTACAAAATCAGATATCTCAATTAAACCTCCATGTTTATAGGAATTTGAGAAGATTAAATAGTTTCTTATTGTATTTCAGAAATTTTTGATGTAATGAAGTATGTTTCTAGGTACTTATAAGATGAATTTGAATCCTACCTAGGATACTTCTATCTTCTCTAGGGCCCAGGATCATAATCCTTCTAAAAAACATGTGTCTGATCCACCCCAAAAGAATCACAAAATCCCCTTATTATGCCTCACTAATTGAATAAAAAGAACCAATTACAATATTACTCCTAAAATCAATTAAAATCTGATATCCAATTTATTAACACTTTCCCTCCCATGGTAAGTAAAATGAATAGGGGGTCTATAATAGCCAACAAATAGGCTATCCTAACTGACCTCGACTCCAACATCTCTATCAATGTATAATTTCTACTAATTTTTTTACTTGATGATTATTTCAGTGGATTATGAGGATTTGCAAAGTGTTATAACTGCCATGTTAGGTTCTGTTCTAACACTATTGCGATCAATACATGAATAGAAAGGAATAGTTGAATCTATAATATTTCAAATGTGTATTACCAGTAAATCAACTGGTTTTCAATAGTATTGAGATCAAAATACATTACAGTAAGGGTGATACCAAGGAGGTACCACCTACTCGTTACCTCCTTGCTGAGAGATCTAGATCCCAGGAATATACCATCGCTCCAGTCCAACTACTTCTCACAGAACTCTAGAAAATATCTCATATACCCTAAATAAGGCCACCAACTAACTTATATAACCATATAACATGATCATACTTAAACCAACTAACATGAAACTGCTCCCCTTGCATAATAAAATCATGAACCACTAACTGACCAGATCTCTTATGTCATCAGTATTCACAATAGGAGGTTGTGTGCAAACATACCGGATTTCATATACATCATAATGCATAACATCATATAAAAATTTAACCTACTATATTGCATACCTATAGACGTTCAGAAAAAATGAAAAGTATGAAATTTATTTAGAGACATAGAATGCATGGCTTACAAATAAAAAATTTGAAGACACAATACAGATGATGAGAAGTTTTAAGGATAATCCACCAAAGACTTAGTCAAGGTGAAATATTCATAGAAGTAATTATTATCATAATGACAACTCTAAGCGAGAAAATTGGATGAATACTCAGGTGTTTAAATGATATTATAAGACTGTTAGAAGATTGTTGAGTTCCAAGAATATTGGAGTAGAATGCCTTAACAGTCATCTTTAGACGTCCATAAATAGATATGGGATATTGAGTTCTTAGAAAATTGTTATAAAAATCACCTTGTTGAATCCTTTGAGCTCTTTTTTGATGATAAAACTCTTTTTTTCATTTTATTTTATCTTTCTATTTTGTGTATGTATTTATGTATTTGTAATTTTATTTCAAAAGGCACAAAACTCTTTGTATATCGATCTTATTATCGAAGAAATTATTTTTATAAGAACTTGTTTTTTAAAGTCTGCACTACTTTCACTTAGTGTCGGGTCATCTGGATCTATGTATAAGATCTTGCTACCAATTTTGGTCAAAACTGAACATGTTTTGAGACTCGAGAACTTGTTGTGTTTGACTATTTGGTAACTAGGGTATTATGTTTTTCTTACCTAGAACCTTTTTAACATTCCTTGTTCTTTCACATTTACTTTATAGCTTTACAAGTTATATTTTGTTTTCTTATCCATCAATTTCACTTTTGATATCTATTCATTTCAGTTTACAATAAAGTTTATAATTTCTATTCTAAAGTGTTTTTGTTTACATCTGTTGCACTATAAAATTTATACCTTTTGTTATTTGATACCTTTTTATTTGATACTTTACTATAAATTTTTAAAATCATAAATTCACTCATCTCTTGAAGTTTCATTACTTTAGGCAACATTTTGTTTTCTCATTGTCGGTGTGTATTTTGCGCATGTGCATGCGTTGTGTTGGGTTGTGTGTGTGTTGGTGTGTATTGTGTGTGCATGTGTTGTGCATCTATGTGTATGTGTTGTGTGTGTGTTCATGCATGTTGTGTGTTTTTTATGATATAAAATAATAGAGTGCACAATATAAGAGGTTTTTTACCATTTTGAAGAGTAATGGGCATGTCACTTGGTTTTCCCAATTAAAGAGAGCATATTCCATGAAGAGTTGAATAATTTGACCCTCTAGAAAGACTAGTCGAGCCCGCAGGTTGTAATTAGTTATTTTAAGTAATTTTTAAGTTCTATGAATGAAAAGTGGACATTATAGGTGTTAGATCATAAAGAAAAGTTGGATCAATTTGAACCAAGTTATAATGTAGAACTAGAAGTACTAGTGATACAATCCTAGAGTGGAAACCCCCTAAAGGACATATAAGATGAGTAGAGTATGGGGTGGTTTCAAATAACTATAGAGACTTAAAAATGTTGTGTAGTTTTGGGCATAAGAGTAACCAAGGAAAACACATTTTGCAACATGGGAAAACAACTTATCATAACTTATAGAATGGTTGTGCACAAAAGTGTTGCATCTAAAAAATTTAGGAAATATGGGATAAAGTGGGTCTATAGAGAATGATAGTGTGTGGAGTTTGATAATCCAAAATAGAGGAAGGAATCAATTATTTAGTCATAATAATGGTGTTTTCCCAAATTATCATAGGTGCATTAACATTTAGAAAAAATTGTATTTGCATTGTCTACAATGTGCCAATGTTTTCTTTCTACAAATCTCATTTTGGTGAGGTTTTTAAATACAGTTTGATCGATGTATAATGTCATGAAAAATCATGACTAAGACGAACTAATATGAAAAATATTTTTGTTGACATTATCATTGTGCACAACACAATAAATTTTCTGATAGATACCATCTATGAAACCTAGAGATAGGTTGGTTATGGGGAATATTCTGGGGAATTATCTAGGGAATATGTTGTGCAAACCATGGGAAAATTATAGGGAATATTACTAGTTGGTTATAGAGGGAGGTTATAAATAAGGGTTGATGGTGAATGAGAGGGGATCTTGGAGAGAATGAGTTTATTGGGCTGCTTAGTGCAGATTAGCTATTAGGCTTGGTCCAATCACTCTTAATCATTCTTTCTCCTCCTCTTCTAGTACTTTTGGTGTTCTTCTTCTACCTCTATATTTCCTATTCCTTTTCATAAATATATATAAGAATTTTTCCCTCTGGTATCTATTAATTGGTTTGACCTCTTGACACGCACTTTCGACCACCGTTAAACAATGTCGTTCACACCCGGAAGACCCTCCACACAACAGAAACCTTCGTTTCTACTATTCAGCAACTTGGTGCACACCATTATGTTCGCTACTTCTTGGGTTTCTATGATAGTGACAACTTACCAATGTTTTGAAACCAGAACCAAGGGACGAGGGAGCATGGACTTCATTTGATAGTGATGCACGAGCCGTGATGAAACACAATGATGCAACACACAAACGCCTTGTGTGCACCGACCATTTCTGGAATACATGAACTCATGCACAGTAGGGTTGTTGAAGAGATAGAGCTGCATTCCATATCCACCACCACCATTTTCCCAGCCATGGATGTGAGGTCTTCCAGTTGACAGGAAAACATGCGCATTGCCTTCCCAGTGGTGCCCCTTTCTATTTCTCTCTTTATGCCTCGATCTTCAGATCGTGCAAGATTCAACTCGCATAGGAGGATAATGAGATTGCTATTTTCCAATCACATGGGATGAGGTGGCCTCCAGTTATTTTTTTTCACAGGTAAAGTAGTGTTACCCCCCAAATAATAATAACAAAAACAAAAACAAACAAAACAGAGAAGGATAGAGGGAGGCAATTTGTTCCTTGTAGTTTTCACACCATAGGAGGCATAACTGGCTATGAATACCGATAGAGAGTTTTTCTGAGAAAGAAATCACATTGTGGATTTTTACCATGGGAGGATGAGTATTTTTGGTATGAAATCAAGCTTCGATGCTCGTCTCGATAGTTCAGATAAGCGCTTGGACCACATCGACACGACGGTGGAAAAATTGAAAGATTCGGTAGATAAGATCACCTCAATGATAGAGGCCCTCAAAGAGAACCAACAATATTGGGAACAGCATGCACAAGAGTAGAAGGAATTTCATATGTTCTTATCTTCGGGTATGATTCGCCTTGAAACAAAATCATACCTGACTGGTGACCAACCATATTTACTCATTGAGGAATTAGAGGCAGACTCTATTGCTTCTAGATTTAGTAAAACTGAGGATAAAACAAGGTCATTGAGTCATGATAAAACTATCTTGCATGGGACCACTCTATGATGACATGTGGATTTTATGGAACAAAAAATAAACACTATTGATATGCTTGGGAATGATTATGAAACCATGGGGACGCACATGGAGTACACAACTATTACTGACTACACTCTTTCCTTCATGGGAGGAGATTTTCCATCATCATATAGAGGCCAATAAATCACGGTCATTCAGTTATTGTAGTCGGTGACTCCTTATGACATGAGGGCTCCTCGAAACACTTCAGAACATTAAGAGGCATGTGGGGAATTGATGGCTTTGAGTTTTCATACGGGAGTACTAGTGGATTTCATTGTTATTGTGTAGGGAAAGAGATCATCTGGATTTGATGAAAGGGATGCACATTGGATTTGGCATGAGCAACATGATGAGTCCTGTATAGTGGTTTGAAGTGAGGGTCTTAGAGGAAGACAACACAACTATTTCATGTGCAATGCAAGCACTCGAAGGCCGACCTTGTAGCATAGTGGGCACCAACACACACGATTAGTCATCAGCATAAGGACCATCTGGGTGATTTCCTAGAGAGTGGGTGGTGACAACTACCTTTGTCCTTAGTTCCCTATACCATGAATGATATGGGAGATTTCTCGGCTTTTCTATGTGATCCACCACCTTGAGGATAAGATGGTTTTTCATGATGGTGGCTATGATAGATACCATGTATGCCACATGGAAAGAGATTGATTAGGGAGGATATTTTAGGGAATATTATATGGAATATGTTGTGGTCCGTAAGGGAATATTCTGGGGAATATTAATAGTTGGTTAGGGAGAGAGGTTATAAATAAGGGTTGATGGTGAATGATAGAGGATCTTGGAGATAATGAGTTTATTGGGATGCTTAGTGCATATCAGTCGTTAATCTTGGGTGGGTCACGCCCGATCTTTCTTCCTCCTCCTCTTCTTGTACTCTGGTGTTTTCCTGCTACCTCTGTATTTTCAGTTCTTTTTCATACATAAATATAAGAAAATAGTCCTTTGGTGTCTATCAGTTTACCAAAATGGGTTTTAATTTCTGAATAAAATGTATGATATATATTAAATAATTTATAACAATATTTTATTAAAAATAGCGATGATCATGAAAATTTTTCTATAAAGGTAACATGGTACTGAAACCTTATAATATAAGAGACCCGACTTAGACCCCACACATCAAAATGGATGACATTGAAGTTTGACACTACCCAATTATTTTTATTTTACTTAGTTGTATAGATTTATAGGGCATGGAAAGGGTTAAATTTTAGTCTTCTACCATCAGTTGGCGTAATCAAAATAAAGGAACGGGGGAGGGGAGAGAGAAGACATACAACATTAGTATGTTTTGACTAAATCATATTTATTCAAATTTAATATTTAAAAAATTAAAAATTTTTATCAACATAATAATTTATAAATCCAAGAAATGACATTAAATTATTTTATTTGTAATTAATTAATTAATTTTGATAGGGGTAAAATTGTCATCTATTAAAAATTTTCTCCCATCTGCTTTCAATCTAAAAAATCGGTTATTAAAATCTTTTTCCTTCCATTTATTTCACTTGGTTAAACAAAATACTATATTAACTAACCATAGATAGGGTCTCTTAATATTCTTTCTAATTTGACAGCACCAACAATTATTAGATACCGATTCTGAGAGGTTAGGCCCCATTCTCTTCAACTTGTTTAAACTTTGATGACCCAAAAATGATGAATGGGGTCTAGAGATTCAATGAAGTTGCAAATAATAAAGGCTTAAGGTTAGATATGGTAATGTCCATGTGATTTATATTTGTCTCTAGTTTTTTTCCCATACTCAATTCATGTATCAAAAAGTACAAGTAATGGTTATGGTGTAATTGATTAATACGGTGAGTTTTATTATAGAAATTAGATTAAAGGGGTTGTCCAGAACAAATAAAATGGAGTTTAAAGATTATGAATTAAAAGGAGACACTTTCCTGACTACTATGGTGTGAAATCTAGATTCATTAACAAGGGTGACTAGATATGGAGTTTAAGATTTATTATTATTTATAGTGGAAAAGAATATTACCAACCAAGTTATCAAAATCACTTGAATTCAATACCAAAGAGTGAAATGGTGTTGGAATAGAGTAAAAACCTATAGAATTACTAGTAAGAGAAAAAATGGTTGAGGATGGTTGTTGGATTGACTTAATTTGATGGTGCTCTTTATATTTTTTAGTAGGTGATAAAAACATGGCTATTGGTGGGGTTGGGTTGCCTCAACAATGGCCAAAAATGTTTTTACATACCAAAGGAAGAGGGGAAAGGTAATAAAGAATATATTATTGGGTCAAAATTGAATTTTTTTTTCAATAGTTACTTAGCATGGTAAAACTATTGTATAAATTCTGTTTCTTCAGATAGGGAGGGGGTACTGTTAGTTAGAAGATATTTTGACATTTTTTCCAAGGCTTGTAAAAGACAATTTTCATCTTCCTCTCTATTATCTACTATTCTAATGTAATTTTGGATCCAGTAAAGGAAAATACATTTTTTAGTTCAATTTTCCATCAATTGATGTTTTCATTGAGATTTAATTGAGGTAGGAAAAATGGTATACAAAAGGAGTTTCATACCCACACAAATGGAGTCTCAAATTAAAAGTGTATAATTGCGGACCTTGAAGTTGAAGTCAGAGATTCAAAAGAAATCCGAGCTAGCGCAAAAGAAGAAGGTACAAATAAAAGAACTCATAGCTTTTTTTACAGGTTTTTCTAAAACTATAAATTAGATACAATTGGTAATTATTGAAAATTGTGGATGAAACATAATCAAAGAGAAGTCATATGTAGTAGGAGACGGTGATAGTGGTGTGCGACATGAAATGGAGGTAATCAATCAAAGAAATAGGGAAGATATGATTAGTAAGAATGTACAATGGAGATCTTGATTAGAAGTGAAATAATTAGATGATCAAACAAGATGGACTATAGAATGAAATCATGACCACATGAGTAGAGTTACTGAATTTTACTGGAGAAGATCTTTCAGAATGAATTACCCATTCTGAAACTTATTTTTCAATTCACCAGATTCATGAAGAACTAAAGGTTCTGGTGACTCAATTATATATGGAAGGATTGGTATTTGATTCAGTCACTTACAACCATGTGTAAGGGTAAAACTGAGTGAACAACACTGCAAATCACATAAAAATGAATGAAAAACGAATAAACTAGAGTATTTAATGTGGTTTGGTAGGCTTTCCTACATCCACAAGAGAAATGGGGCCAAATCAATTACCTCTCTGGAAAACACGTTAGAGGATCACTAAATATTACATGATTACACCACTTATTATCGTGGGATTCAATCCTGTTTTAAAGAGGAACAAAAAATAACTTCCTCTAGTGGTTGGGTTAGCTCATATACCCTTGAGACTTCCTCCCAACGTCGGCTACTTCAACAAAGGTTGTTGTCCACCATGTTGGCTGCCCACCATGGAAGACTCTCAGCCACCTGGATACGTTCTTTCAACAATGAAGACTACCAAATTAGGGAGTGGCCCCCACAAATCTCCCCCTTACGATCAATTTGTGGTTGAAACCAGACCTACAGTCTCCTTGTAGGTGTTAAAAACTTTATATTCAAATCGAACACACTTTTTCACTCTATATGACATGGAACTTCCACCATATTTTCTCGATCTCGGGCTGAATACAGTCCCCATAAAATGATACAACCCTTGGGACACTTTCCCAATAAGCATCGCTGCTTTGCCATGTGAGACTTCCAACACTCCACCTCCTATGGAAATCTTGAACCCATTCACATCGAGTCTACTTAATGATACCAAGTTTCGTCTCATCCTCAGAATTAATTTCACATCAGCCAATTTACATACTTCTCCATTGGGTTTCTACAATTTCATCATCCTCTCTCCTTGAACCTCACATGTCAACCCATCACCAAGTCTCACTAAATCTGTCACCTGCTGAAAAGTATGAAATGCACCTTTGGTCGTACATATTTTTGGCAAGCTCCCCAAATACAAAACTCATCCATCTTCCATGGGATATTGAGCCTGCTCATTATTCCTTTTTAGAAATTGACATTTCCACTTCATGTGCCCATATCTTTTGTAGTAATAATACTGAACTTCTCCATGTTCAACTCTCCCATCTAAGTGCAAGCTTCTCATTGTTACGTCGACTTTGTTATCTTCCGATAATTTTGTGATGTTCACAACCTTATCTTAAACTTTCTCTTTCCCAACAACATACCATTTTCATTATCCATAGTCACTTTTATAGTGACCATTTTTCTCACACCAGAAACACATGATTTCTCTTGGATCACGTCCCCTCAATTTTGGATACCATTATTTACCTCCTGACTTCTGATGTCGACTCCTCCCATGTTGATCATCTTACATCACCATGATTTTCTTACTTGAATGTGCCTCAGGTCTTCGAAACACCTCTGAATCTTGAAGCAACGCCATCACCTCATCCAGGTTCAATGTATCCTTCCCCAAGATCAATGCAGTCAGAAGTCTATCAAATGAACTTGGTAGAGATGATAAAATAAAAAGTCTTTTGTCTTCCTCTTTAACCATCACATCGATCCCCAATAACTATGTCGAGATCTTATTAAATTTTTTAGTATGATACAAAAAATTTATTCCCTCATCCATGCACAGCTGGTAAAATTTATTCTTCGGGAATAATTTGTTGGTGAGTGACTTCACCATATATCGCTACTCCAACTTCTTCCAGATCTCCTTCGGTGAGGTCTCATCTAACACTGAGTATTTTACGTCGTTCTTCAGACACAGTCGAATTGTGATGACAACCCACATATCGAGTTCCTACTAATCATTGTCACTAGTTCTCTTGTTCT
Organism: Viscum album; assembly: GCA_963277665.1. Taxonomy (NCBI): domain Eukaryota; kingdom Viridiplantae; phylum Streptophyta; class Magnoliopsida; order Santalales; family Viscaceae; genus Viscum; species Viscum album. The sequence continues at coordinate 1,833,381,723 of OY728165.1, forward strand.
TTTCTCTGATAAACAATATGATCATGCCCTGCTGCAAAAGAATATCTTTCTTCATGCTTTTCCACATGTCAAAGTTGTTCCAACCATCAAACTTATCGATATCAAATTTCGGTAGTGCACCGCCACCATCCATTTTCAATGTTTCAAAACGTGATCACCACCATCGATCTCGTACCCCTCTGAAACCACCTGATGGAGTATGAATTTTGAAAAAATAGTGTTAAAAATGGTTGAAATAGTGGGATTCGACTCCTAGATTTCTAAAAACAAACACTGATTGATCAAGATATAGCCTAAAAAAATTCAATGGTCCATATCTCCTGCTGACGTGGTGATAAAGTGGCACTAACGTGGTGCACCAGAGCATCCATCCGAATATTTTTGTAATTTTTACTAGAAACATGAACAATATCCTCTTCTTCAGCATGGGGTTACTGTTCACTCACGTTTTGACCAGAACTTTGACCGGCTCTATAGTGCTCATTTCAACTCCATTTTCAACACCACTTGCGCTATTGGAATCGTCTCGTCTTCCTCTTCACATATATGAACTCAAAAAAAATTGACCACTTTCAATTTTCTGGTCACCTATAAACTCTTTGTTGCCTTTCCGTTTTGAACTCCCTCACTCCAGCTCCCTCTGATACCACTTGTTAGGTTGCAACGGAGGTGCGTGGCACCACAAATCACACAAAAACGAATGAAAAACAAATGGACATGAGGATTTAACATGGTTTGGTAGGTTTTTTTACATCCATGGGATAAATGGGGAAAAATCAATTATCTCTCCGGAAAATGTGTTGAAGGATCACCAAATATTACACGATTACAACACTTCTTCTCATGGGATTCAATCCCATTTTAAAGTAGAAAAAAACTTCCACCGTTGGTTGGGGTAGCTCATCTACCATTGATACTTCCCCTTGCCACAAGTTGCTTCAATGAATGTTTCTTTCCACCACATTGGTGTCCCATCATAGGAGACCTGAAGACGCCTAGGTAGGTTCTACCGACAAGGATGACTCCAAAATTAGGGAGTGGCCCCCAAACCATGAAACCTAAACTGACATGGAAAATTTTAGAAGAAATGATTGGATGATATGTAAATTTCATGAATCAATATCCATTGACATGTTTGAAAATATTATGAAAAAATGGTACAGTTAATACCTATATTGCTAAGTTTAAAGGGATGGTTGTGGATTCTGGAGCTCACTGAGTAATGGTTCATTGTTTTGTTTATGGGAAGAATGAAGCCTAAGATCAGGTGTAAAACAATGATTCATGAACTTTAGAATAAGGCCCAATTACTTATTCTTGAAAGAAAAGTGTAGAGAAATCTGATTGTGAGGAATTATAAAAAATACTGAACCAAGGAGCAGAAATTTTGTGGCTAGAAGTTGGGGAAGGGGATGAAATTTAAGAACCATTAAATTGAGTCATAATTAGAGAGGAAATGTGGGGTAAATAGGGTAATTGGTTCCCAGATAGAAAGGGGTTAGAAATCTGTCCAGAGAGGAATTTGAGGAGAGGAAAAAAGGATTGTGTGATTTTAAGAGTATTAGATATTTTTAATATGTATGTCACACCATCATGAGTTATCTATTACACTCCTTTTATCATCTATAAATAAATAACCCTTCTTATTTTTAGTGCATGGGATTCCATATAACATGGTATTAGAGAAGGTGTAACCCACCACCCTCAATGCGTGTTGGCCCTCCCTATGCATCGCCCCCCTACCACTCACCCTTATCTGTGCATCAGACCCCCTTGTCGGTTTCCTTTCCCTACACAATGACATCTTTACCCGTCACTCCTCCACGTGTGTTTTCCCCCTTTTATATCACCCTTGTCCTCCCGGTCACCCCTCCCTATGCGACACCCCCAACCCATTGCCTCTCCCTGTGCAACACCCCCAGCCCATCACCCCTCCCTATGCGACACCACTCCCTACTTGTCGCTTCTTCCTTCCCATCACTAATCTCTATGCAACGACCCCCATGTGTTGTATTCTATGAAATATCATTAACATCCTATAACCCCGACCCTAACTCGATTAGTGCACTACCCATAACTGCATAGTCACATCCCGCCACAATCCATGCCACTCGAACCATTTCTTATATGATCTAATTGTTACCCAAATGTTCCTGCTATGTACTTTAAACATCTATTTTCTCCCCTAATACACACTTTTATCACCTTACCCTTGTGTAATGTGCATATTTAGAACTCCACCAATATCCTATGGTCTTTAGGCCCCTCTATGGTAACATTGTCACCCTTGCTAGATACTATCACAACATCCATACGTCTTATAGATGAACATCTCAATTCCTCCAATTTTATCATGTGGAAGAAGATCATTATTATCTCTTTGAAAGGCATGAGCTACTATTATCATCTTGTTGCATCCCATCCTGATAAAAAATATGTTATGTCCGGACAATGGGAATAGCGGGATGATAAGATCTTTTCAATGCTACCTAACTCCAAGTATTTCTTGGTTAAACATGTTTACAAGAATCTCTAGTACTTGAAAAGACTTATGAGACTCCTTATTGATTATTTTTTAGGAGATGATTTTTTTTCTCACATATCTTATCTTTTTAAACATATCTTCTCACTTTAATAGGTTTTAGGACTATGCGTGCATGAGAGAGAAAATAAGAGGCTCTCACAATCTAAATCACCGTATAGTTCTAGTTGAACCACAAAATCGGTGATTACAGTATAAGAAACTGTGTAGGGTAAGACATAGAAGAAAAATAAAATCAAGGAAGAAGACCACTCTTCTGAGATCCAAGGCATAAACTCCCTAGGAGACACCTTCCAACTACCAAGATTAATTCCAAATCTATTTTTATCCTCCCCAAACACACTGATTCCCTACTTATTACCCCACCTGCCCACTACTAAGACTAGAAAACACCACTTCCCCCCCCCCCAAAACTAACAAAAGTAAATGCCAATACTTCCCTAAAATAGACAACCCTTACCTTACTTTCCTAAAATTACCTCCCCCTTGAATAACCACCCCGTCCCCAAGGTGGAACTCCAAAATTCTTCCCGACTTCTTTAGTAATTGATTTAAAACCCCGTTCTAAAAAAGGTGCCATACTTGTTCAAGATCCATCATCACTTTGGAAAACTCCGGTTGTTCTGAAGCACAACTCAGTATAATCATTTCTTTATCATTATCACCATAAATTACAACCATCCCCTCGACTGAAAAATCCTCCTCCTGAGGCCACCCAACATCAAAATTGGATGTGTCACTTCCAAGATCACAGTGCTGAGTTCCAAGTGACATTCTAGCTAATCCCTTCTATGGTAGCCAGTGCTGAATTTCTTCTTCAAAATTCATAGCCAGTCTAAGTTTTATTCTTTTAGAGAACTTTTATGACACTTTTAAGGGATAAGGTATTTTGAGTAATTTTGGGTTGAGTTTGTTTGGGAGGGGGCCCATTCAGATCCACATGTAGGAATAGGAGAGGTTTTGTTGTTAGTTAGTTAGGGGGGGAGGTGTTATATAAGCAAGGGAGGGGGAATATCGAGGGAGCATAGAGAATAGTTGGGATGAGACCTTTTGGCTTGGATGACGGCCTATGGGCTTGGAAGGAACTCTCTGAGCCTTCCAATTATTATTCCTCCTCCCATTAAACATGTATTTCTATTGGTTCACTACTATTATACAAGCATCTAGTGCTTGGTTCTTATCATTTGGTCTGACCTTCCATATTCGCATTGGATGCACAAACTGTTACTGCTAGTCTACCCCTATTGAATGATCTAGAGAATGTGAAACAATCAGAATCACACTGAGGGGACATAACACACACTGCTGCTAGATTTCATATCGATTGAATGAACCACACCATGCTGAAAATTCACACAGAAGGGAAGTGCCTGACTGACTAGTTCTTCAGCACCTAATGAACTATTTCAGACAACCCAACTTATCACTATTACTTTTTTCTCTAGGAGGTGCACTACCAAATTCCTATTCTTCTACTACAAATTAACGCATTGACCTAAGTATAGGAACGAGAGGCTGTGCAGTATGACAATGGAGCTAAGTCCACTGTCACAGTCTTCCTCCCTCCCAGCGTCACGTACTGAAAATGATTTTCACTACAGCAGCAGCATAAATATTTGGAAAACACAAGTGTTAGTGTTTTCTCTTGTTTACCAGTGATTTGATTTACCATCTCACAACTTTCAGGAATATTCCCATTATACGGCTCGCTCGGCTAGGTATGACTCTGCAAAGGCACACTACCCGACTGACCATGTTACTCTTTCAGAATAATAATATAGAAAAAGATGACATTCTCAAGGAGTCTCGCCTGACCAGAATTTCTCTCTCAGGGTAGGGGAAACTCACTAAACAACACTGCTAGTTCCATATTTGCGGGAAGGATTCACTCTTATGGACATCATTACAACTACCGATGATTTGGATTCTACTTCCAGCATGCATGGAATCACACATGCCAAAGTAATGGGAGTCACTGGCCAGGTTGGACAGATGTCTATGCGCTCTGGCCACCTCATTATACCGTAATTTTCTAGCCACGATCCAGAAACATGGATACAAAAAGCTGAGGTTCATTTTTCTAGCTGCGAAACTCTAGAAGCAATAAAAATACCAATTGTACAACACTACATGATGGGTATATATGAACATTGGTTTTTATTCTCCAAGGGACTTCAAACTGAGTTCACCAGGACACAACACAAGGAAGCGCTCCTTGGGGATTTTGGTGACTCTACTGGGGAAGCCTTTCCTCTACATCTATTTTTCTTTCAACAACATCGCCACTATCTATAGTGCCTTCAGGGGATCCGACCACCCATAGAACACAATTTGGGGCATGGGACTGCCTGAAAATCATGAAGACACTACCCCCAGCCTGTGTTTGATAGACCTTCCACCCAACGAGGAGCCACAAACTTTGAAGTTCGTCATATTGGATCATGAGCTGCAATAGACTGAGCCTCCTAAAAATGATCTCTTGTTATTTTACCACCAGCTGCATAGATCATGATGTGGTGTTGGGATGGGGTCCTCAGGTTCATAGAGCGGGTTCATAAAGTTTTTTATAAATCAGAAGTAGGGTGGTACCAACTGCACTTGCGGCCCATCTCAAACATGATTCATGAAGGATGATGTCGCATTTGGGCGATAATGTGGTGTGCTACTACATCAAGGTCACCTTATATAGGACCACAACATCTCTATTCTATAGCAACAGTGGTTTTTGGTTCTCTCCAAAACACTAAATAAATGAGGCATATTTGGGAGATCACTTGGCATGAATACGAGATCCACCACCTTGAGGACAATGTAGTTTTTCAAGATGGTGGTAGTGATAGAGACCTGCTATGCCACTTTTTAAGGGATAATGGATTTTTAGTAATTGAGGGTTGAGTCTTTTTGGTAGAGGGTCCATTCGGATCCACGTATAGTCATATAAGAGTTTTTTATGTTAGTCTATTAGGGGGAAAGTTGTTATATAAACAAGGGATGGGGAATTTCAGGGGGGATATAATAGTTTTTATGTGGCCTTTTTTCTTGGACAATGGCTTTCAAGCTTAGTCAAAACTCTTTATGTCTTCCAATTATTCTTCCTCCTCTTATTCATGTATTTAAATTAGTTCACTTCTATTATATAAGTATCCAGTGGTTGGTTCTTATCAGGTCCCGTATCATTTAAATACCCACCAAATTCGAGAATTGAAATATGAATCTAGATATTAAATTTTGGAAGACCCATTTCTTTGAAAAAATTTCAGTGATCAAGTGATAAGAATATGTTTTCCTGAAATTGAAATTGAATCTATATTTGAGTTTTTCCACACTTTATCTTGTGGAGGACACTTTGGACCTCATAGAATAGAAAAAAAGGTTTTATAATATGTAATTTATTATCTCACTCCTTTTAAATATGCTCATGAATTTTTCAAAAGGTGTAAAAAATGTCAGTTTTATGGAAATATTTCAAAGAGACAAAAAAATCCTCAAAATCTGCCTTTTTTTTGAGATTTTTGAAGTGAGGAGGATATATTTTATGGGCCCTTTCCTAATGTGATTTTTAAATTCTTATATCTTTCTTGTATTTGATTATGTTTCAAAATAGTTGGAGGAAAATCCACCTTGTTTGACGATGAAAAAGTTGTTTATGATTGATATATTTAGAGGTGGCCAAGTTAGGGAGGGGCCACCTGTCTGGTACACTTAACAGAGGAAGGGGTGTACTTATAAGTGGGTAGAGTTTTAATTAGGGTAAAGATGTAAATAACCATACATTGGTTATTAGTTTGTTAGTATTTCTATTAGTCTGTTATAAATAGGGGGAAAGGACCTAGCAGGGGGCATCTGTTATTTCTTGTTTGGAGCATCTAGATTGTTCTAGGGCCTGCAGAGATATTTTCTCCCAGGAGGCCAGTCTATATTTTTCTATTTCACTCTCTAATCTAGTCAAAATAATATCAAGGAAGTTGAATTATAGTTAGAACTATCTCTTACTACTAAAATCACCTATTAAATCGGTTATTTCATTGAGAGGGGCCTTGATACCTACAGAAAGTGTGATTCTAGAGAGAGAAACTATAAGAGAGAGGAAGTGGACAGAAAGAAGAAAGAAAGTTCTATATGTCCACACATATGGAAAAATAGGATATCACTGATGGAGATTACTGTGACCGACATTACATCAAGAATACAATGACAATAAGTCAGTTTGCAGAGGTTGGAAGATGCCTTCCAGCATTTGGAGGATGCCAATCATCATCAGAGACAACAACTCCACAATTTGATCACCATAATGTCTCACCTGAGGCTGAGTTAGGAGGAATGAACTGGTTGAATAGCCGAAAATGGAAAGACAGTAGAACTGGAAGGTTGAAGAAGTAATTTGAATGCTAGAGTCATAGTAGAAAATTAGATATAGCTTCAACTAGTCCTTGATTTAATGGAAATGAATAGGAAGAGAAGTGAATTCTATCATAGAAGATGGAGATGCCAATTTTTTTTAGAGATGATCTAATTCTATGTATCACACGAGAAAAAGTTTATTTTTCAATCCAGTGGGCATGAGATGATCTCAAGGTTTATTTGGAAGAATTATGTATAGAGGGAATGACTTAGTATTGGATTAATTCTTTGAGGTCAGTATGTCCAAAAAATATCTTGAAATATCTAAAATAAGAAATTATGGGATGATACATGAGTTCTAAGGAAGAGGATCTGGTTGTGTACCGGAAGGGGATGCGGTAGACAGGTACAATGGATGCTTATGTGGATGAATTTGAGTGGGTAGCATTACGAATTTCAGATTTAATATAGGGGTGGTATGTGAGTATGTTTGTAGGGGGATTAAAACCAAAAAATGGTTGTACCATTATGAAAAATGAACCACAAACCAAGGTTCGGTTACTAACCTTGTACAAAAGTGTTGAGCACGAGTTGATAGTAAAGGGAATTATCAAGCTTACTGAAACACACAAAAAGAATATGAGTTTTGTAGGACAGAACAGAGGATGGATTCCAGGAGCAGTAAGGAACACCCCTTTTAGATAATTGGTTATGTGGGACAAGAATGAAGGGATATCTCCTCGCTGGATATGAGTAATAAATCTATATAGGGATGAGTTTTAGGAATGAAAATACAAGGGGTTGTGTTACCGCTACGGAAAAAAGTTCAACCCTGGAAATCGATGTCCAAAAAAGGGATATAGATTAATGGTGTGAGAATGTATTGAACCGAAGTAAGAAGATGAAGTAGAAAGTGAAAATATAGTAGTAGGAGAAGGAGAGGTTAGAAACATGTGGGAACTAGAAATGATGTGAAAAACAACTGTTTGTTTAGAGAAAATTGGTGATGGAAGAACCCAGTCAATGCTAGTAGGAGGGATAGTGGAGGAAGTATCATTTCTAGTTCTAATAGACAACAGGGAAAGTCATAATTTCATCTCTTGGAGATTAACGAGAGATTTTTCAGCTCTCATAAAAGATATCAGACCATTTAATATTCGATTGGGAGATGGCCATCAAGTGACGTCTAGTGGGATATGTAAGTCAATACGTATTGTGTTGTAAGTAGTAGAATGTTTTATTGATGCTTATATATTTGATAAATATGATCCAGATTTGGTTTTGGGAATCTCGGGGCAAGAAACTTTGGGGTTTTTGAAAACCAATTGCAAATATATGATAATGAGTTTTGTTTTTGAAGGGAATCAGGTGGAATTGTAGGGAGTTAGGACACCTCTAAAAATAATGGCATCCTTTCAGGAATACTTTAGAAAGGGGAGGAGGTGTTTGTAGGGGGTTCAGTGGATAGAATTAGTGGAATGAAGTGATAAAGAAATTTAGTTACACTACATCCAACAAAAAAACTGTTGGAGAAAATAGAAAATTATCATGCAGTTTTTGAATCTTCGAGGAAGTTGACACCATGCAGGGAGGCTGTCCATGCCATTAAGTTGATAGTTGAGTCTGAACCAGTCAACATCAGACCTTACAAACATTATTACCACATGAAAAAATGAAATATAAAATCAAGTGCATGAGCTTCTATAAACGAGATTCGTCAGACCAAGTCGCAGTCCTTATTATATCCCAATAATAATGGTAAAAAAGGATAGAGGTTGGAGAATGTGTATTGATTATTGAGCATTAAATAAAATTATAGTTCCCAATAGGTATCCTATTCCAGTGATTGAGGGGCTAATGAAAAAATTGTATGGAGAAAATTATTTCACCAAATTGGATTTAAAGTCAGGATTCCACCAGATGAGGGATGAGGACATTGAAAAAACAACATTCAAAACTCATAAAGGGCACTACGAGTATGTAGACATGCCATTTGGGTTGATGAATGTGCCTAAAAACTTCCAAGTAATGATGTACAATATGTTTATGGTAATGTTGCGGAAGGTAGTTATAGTGTTCTTTGATGATATATTACTTTATAGTAGATGATGGGATGAGCATCTTAAGTTATAGTGGCTGTTAGAATTAATGACAAACAATGTTATACATGAAAATAGAAAAAAGTGTACTTATGGAAGAGGGAAGGTGGAATATTTGGGGCATATAATTTCACTTTAAGGTGTTTCCATGGATCCTAAGAAGCTAAAAGTAGTGGTGGAATGGCGGGAAACAAAAAAAATCAAGGAAGTAAGGGGGTTCCTTAGGCTTGCCGGGTACTAATGAAAATTAATAAGAGATTATGATAATATTACTAGGCCATTTACTACCTTAACAAAAAAAGGTCACTACTGGAAAGCAGAGTTTTCCCAACACTTATATCCCAACGGTTTACTAAACCGTTGGGAATATCCATCTATACCAACGGTTTCGGATAACCGTTGGTATAGATGGTTTTTTTGGAAGCTTTTACCAACGGTTCATCACAACCATTGGTATAGGGGTGTTTTTACCAACGGTTCAATGAGAATTGTTGGTAAAAGTGGGATTTTGGTGACCTTTTACCAATGGTTCTCATTGAACCGTTGGTATAGGTTTGGGATGGAGTTATATACCAACGGTTTTTAAAAACCGTTGGGAAAACTTTCCCCCAAATTGGCAGTAGTTGATCCTCTCCCCCGTTCGTGATCCAGAGCCCTAAACGGGAGTGCTTGGGTGATTTTGGAGGCGATTTTGGAGGTGCTTCGGGTTCTCTTCCTCCATCCCATCCAAGGCTGAGGTATTTTCTTAGTTTTTAGTTTCGATTTTGATGTGGGATGAGACCAATTTCTATTCTCATATTCCAGCTGAATTTCTGTTCCATCCCAATTTATGTTTCCGTTATTTATTTACATTCCATGCATATTCCAGCCCATATAGATTGCATTAGACAGTTGTCTAATTTTTTCATGTGCCTTTCATGTTTCATTACCAAGAATTGTTTATTATATTTTATAAAATTCAATCACATGTTTAGTTTTAACATTCATTTTTACTTTATTATCTTGTTTTAATAATTTATATTAATATTCTTTTCATATATTCCATCATTCAGTGTTTTTACTTGTGCAATAGAATTCCAAGCTCATTTTACTTCATAGTGATTATTTAGATTTCAAAGTGTTTTATTTTTCATATTAAATTTATTAAAAAGTTTTGGGGACTAATTAAAGTTATTAGATTCCAATTTCCATGCTTCTATGCTTGTTAAGAATTAAATTAAATATGATGGTTGTAATTAAATGAAAGTCAATGTTAAATTTTTATCATGTATGGGTGATTAATAAATTGGAATGTGATGAACCATATAATTGAACCATTGTTGATGCACATTATATACCAAAAGGTTATTGAATAAAAGTTATTCTTGTGAATTTCGTTACATCATAGATAAAAATGGTTGTGGTTATATGAGAGATACCTCCGATGGTTCTTTGATCATTGTTTTATAGAGAATGAATGGTTTAGGTCCGGTATTAATAGTAGCTTCCAGTGAGACCATTTTAGTATAAGGGGAAACGATATTATGATCTACAAGGGGGTGATTGAGTTGGTAGAGACCAAACATTGTTTGTTCCTTGTGTTCAAGAACCATAAATAGAGTGTTCCAATTAGGTGGTCATCAGTAAAGACGTAGGTAAGATTTCCAAGTCCTATTTCATGAAGTTGAATATATGGTGCTATAGTGGTTTTGGATTGTTTGAGGTACTCTTAGTATATTATAAACCCTCATTTTTTCCATATTCATTTAAATTAATTTAATATCATTTTTTCACACACACCATTATATCCTCTCAAACTATATTTAGAGTGTATTTTCATTCGTATGGTGTTAAATATTTTAGTAAATGTCCATACTAGATTATTTTATGTGTTCTAGGGGTTTAGACTAATGACAGGGTTGCATGATTATTTTGGGGGTATTCTTTTCATATAAATATACCTATACACCCCGACCCCCTTGGACAACCTGACCACCCCCACGGACAGCCTGCCCACCTGGACACCCCAACCCCCCTAGACAGCCCCCACCCCCTGGACACCTCCAACCCCCCGGATGGCCCCACCACCCCCTAGACACCCCACACCCACCTGGACACACCACACCCCCCTTGGACAGTCTCGCCACTCCCATGATCCTCATCCTGATCTACTTGAAGAAGTTAAAGTATAAAACTCATATACTCCCAACAAGACCCTTAAGGATTATGTATTCCTTGATCCACTTCCAATATCTTACTGGTCAATCCTTGAATAGAGGCATTAGAAATTTTGTATCTTATTTTCTTATATACACTGTATTTTGTTTTATTTCTTAATATGATTCTCATATAGAGTAATGTGTCAGTTATGCTTTTATATAGAGTAAACAATTGTCATTTACGTAAATATTTTTTTGATTAAACTTTAATATTATTGAATTGCTTTGAAATGACTTATTGAGATTTTTTTACAGAATGGATAGAAGTTGGATCTACGAAACTAATCGGATTTCAACCGATTTTCAAAATATTTTGAAAAGATTTCTAGATTTTTCATTTGACAAGGCTTCAGATAGTGGTCACATACACTTCCCATGTTTTAATTGTGTTGGAAGACCTTGGTTGGGCCGTGAAGCAGTTAGCTATCATATAACCAAATATAGTTTCCAAACAAACTATTATGTGTGGTATCACAATGGAGAGAAAATGGAATCTCAAAATGTTGATGATCCAAATGATAGGACTGAGTTGGAGAGTTTGATATATGATCGGTTTCCATTTATTCAACATCATGAGAAGGAAAGGATGTCCAGCCAACAAGATTTTGATACAAGCACACATGATGCATCCAATGAAAATGATGATGTTGATAGGGTGAAAAAATTGAATGATGCTGCGACGAATCCAGTATATCAGCAATGTGATAAAATGAAAAAGTTGGAATTTTTAATCCGATTGTTTCATGGGAAAACTATGTATGGGATTTCAAATACTGCAATTGATTACATTCTTACCTTCTTGAAGGAATTACTTCCAGATGATGCAGATATTCCCTCAAACCACTATATGGAATGGAAGTTGGTTGATGAACTTGGATTCTCAAAAAAAATTCATGCTTTCCCAAATGATTGCAGCTTATTTTGGGAGGAAACTGCTGAAAGAAATGATTGTATAAAATGCAGAACCTCCCGATGGAAGCCAAAAGATGATGGAACACCATCTCGTGTGCCACAAAAAGTAATATGGAACTTTCCATTGATCCCCATATTAAAGAACCTTTTCATGTCTGATGAAATATCCGTAAAAATGTGATGGAATGACACCGAGAGAAAAAAGAATAATGAAGAGTTGGTTCACCCTACAGATGGATTTGCATGGAAGAGATTTGATGCTCGATATCCTGAATTTGCATCCGACATGCGTAATGTGAGACTGGGTCTTTCATGTGACAGTTTTAATCCATTTGGGAATATGCTTACTTCACATAGCACATGGCCGGTTTTCATACACATTTATAACCTTCCCCCTTGGTTGTGTATGAAAAAGCCTTACACTTTCTTGAGTATACTGATATCTGGCCCTTCTGATCCCGGCCATGATATAGATGTATACATGAAACCTTTAATAAAAGAGTTGAAACTTCTTTGGGATGTGGGTGTGCCCACATACGATGCATGTTCGAAAGACATATTTCAGATGCGTGCTGCACTTATGTGGACTATCAATGATTTTCCTAATTATGCAATGATGTCTGGATGGAGCACAAAAGGAAAATTTCCATGTCCTATTTGTATGAAGAATACTCGATCGATAAGACTGAAATATCATCTTAGTTTTAGTTTTATGGGACATCGACGATTCTTGCCAATGAACCATCCATATAGAAACAATCGTCGAAGATTTGACAATACCACGGAGAATGACGATCCACCTCAGCGTATGTCTGGAACTGATGTGCTTAATGAATTGAAATATTTCAATTATTCATTTGGGAAGAGTGTAATGAAATCTAGAAAGAGGAAAAATGTTTCCAATGATACCTGTTACAATTGGAAGAAGAAGAGTATATTCTTTGAGTTGTCATATTGGTCAACCAACTTGTTACGTCATTGCTTAGACGTAATTCACATTGAAAAGAATATATGTGAAATGTTGCTTTCGATTCTTCTAAATGTCAAGGGGAAGAAAAAAGATGATTTACGATCTCGGCGCGACTTGGTAGATTGGGGGATCATACCGGAATTGCATCCTGTCTGTATTAGTGAAAATAAATGGCAAGTTCCATGTGCTTCTTATGTGATGACTCCTGCTGAAAAAAATCAATTTCTGGAAGTGCTAGAGACTATTAAAGTTCCTGATGGCTATTCAAGCAATATATCAAAATGGGTCAACAGAAAAGAGTTGAAGTTGAAATCTTTGAAGACTCATGATTATCACGTCCTTTTGCATGAGTTGATTCCAATAGCAATATGTCATCGCTTGTCCAATAATGTTAGAGTCTCAGTTATTCAGTTGTGCTATTTTTTTATAGATCTTTTTGCTAAGAGGTTTTCCAAATCCCTCGTGCAAAAACTGTTGGAAGAGACACCATTAATTTTGTGTGAGTTAGAGAAAATATTCCCTCCGTCATTTTTTACATGCATGTTGCATCTGACTGTCCATCTTCCGACCGAAATACTTCTTGGAGTACCCGTTGCTTTCCGTTGGATGTATCCAACTGAAAGAAACATGTGCACATTGAAATCATATGTTCGGAACAGGAATTATCCTGAAGGTTCTATTGTGAACGGTTACTTGGCTCAAGAATGTATGGATTTCTGCTCAATGTATTTTTCTGATCATACTACGAGAATAAACAGACCAATGAGAAATGAAGAAGAACAGTATGGGAAAATTGAACCCAGTTTTCCATCACTTCCTCAGACAGGAGGAATTCTGTGATCATATACATTGACAATATTAAGCCTTGAAGAGCAAGAGATGGCACATCGCACAGTGTTGTTCAATTGTGATTTGTTTGATGAGTATATCAAGTAAGTTAATTGTACATGTATCTATTATCTTATATCTTGTAATTTTAAATATTTGTTAAACTATTATTATTTTTATCTACAGGGAACATAAAGAATTGATATATCGAAAGCATTGTTCTTTATCTTTGAGAAAGAAGGAGACTTTGCATAGCAAAGGGTTTTCTGCTTGGTTGAAATTGAAGGTAAAAATATTTCTGTAATAACTAAATAAAAATAATATTTAATTAAGTTTACTATTTGTTTATATTTCAGGTATCGAGTTTGCCTACAGACTCTATTTCTAAGGAAATAAGAGCTTTGGATTTTGGTCCTAATACCATGGTTCGTACTTCTAAATCACTTGTGATCAATGGATACAAATTTATTATCACTGAACGAGCAAGAAAAATGAGAACATAGCATAATGGTGTTATGCTAACTACCACAACAGACTGTAATGCCAGTTCATCGGACACTAGACCTCGTTCTGAAAATGTTGCTTATTATGGTGTCATGGAGAAAATAAAAATTTTGTATTATTACTCGCATGGTCGAGTCACGATGATGAAATGTCAATGGTTTGATTCAATGATGAGGCAATGCACCTTTATTGATGATTGTGGATTTTGAGTTATTGACATGACTCGCACTCTTGCCACCGATGAACCATATTTATTGGCATCAATGGTGAAACAAGTTTTTTATGTCAAAGATCATCGTCATCCTAAATTCGGTGTAATTATTGAAGTAAATCCCAGACATGTTTTTGATGATGGTGATGATGAAGTTGACACTATCCCTACTGCAATTGTAAGAAATCTTTTTATTACTTATGATGACCCCAACAGCTCAATTTTCAAAGTTGATTGTGAACCCGAAGTTGTGGTAGGAAATATATAGAATCATACAGTCATGTTCTCACCTACATGTTTCACCTACATCATTCAGAGTGTGTATCCTAGTACTTACCTTCATAACACCATAAATCTTATGTTTCATTATATTCTTTTTATCATAATGGTTTTTCTATATTTTGTTTTTTGGGTTACACATTAGTTATCTATTTCTAATTACTTCAATATTTGTTTTCATTGTAGGAAATGACACCCATTGAAGAGAGGCGATGGAAAAAGATGACAGATAATAATCATCGCATGGTACAGATGGGTGTTCCTCCACTCATCCCTGTTGTGAGTATTTTATTTCAAATATAAATATTTCAATAACTTATAATATCATGTGTTTACTTTTCTGTCAAACTTTTTTTCAGGATCCACCCCCTAGACGACAGATATCTGACGAGGAGCCTGATATTGCTCCCAGTAGAGAGGTTGGTGGTAGGAGGGGGGTGGTGTTAGAGATGGACGATCATCTAGTGGTCCCGGTACTGAGGCCGGTGGTATGAGGGCTCGTGGGGTGAGAGTTAGATGACCCCATACCATAGACGTATCTTTTATGCCCTATTTTGATCCTGGCGTGTCTTTAGGGACATATGAGATATTTAGAACTCCGATGTTTACACTACCAGTTGGCTAGACGTCTATGCCATCATCTTTTGCTTCTGGTTCCTTATCCCCAGGCTATTATATTCCACCTTATTTGACTCCTGCTGCGACACAGTATGTGGCTGAGGAGCACACATTGAGGGACACTCCACCTGTACAGGATATTCCTTCAGCTTCTGCACCCATTGATCCGACTACCACAGGTATATTTATATAACTCTATCAAATTTTTATACCAAAATTTATTTTTATTATAAATTGTATTGATATTATTTTTCTTTAATAACATATTCATCTACAGATAGGAGGCGGGGGAGGGGGCGTACTCGCTTGCGTGCGGTATGGAACCGCCAGAGACAGTTGATGGTTGAATACAATGTTGATGGACAAATGATTGAGAAATCTGGGCAGCAATGTCGGGGTTTTTTGGAGATTCTATCCAAATACTCCGATATCATTCCGGTCAGCCCTCTATCTTGGAGACATCTGCCACCCGAAGTCAAGGATAATGCATGGGAACAAATATGGGTAAAAAATCTATTGGATTTAATGTAGTATATTTTTGTATTTAAATGAACTAATCAATTTGGTTTCAGCTTCGGTTTAACTTCCCTGATGGAGAAGGTTCACGACCAGCACGTTTAAAAGAGCTAGGAGAGCTTTAGAGAGCTTATAAGCATGAGATGTATGTTGGATAGTGTGATAGAGTGGGAACGGAGTTAGAGACATTACCTATCGTGAATGACTGCCCGATAGAGCAATATCTCCAAATGATTACCCATTGGGCGACTGCCAAATTTAAGGTATTAATCTCATTTGAGTTATTTAAATGAGAGTTTTCATATTTTTCATTAATATAATCTTATTAATTATTAATCATTATTTAGGAATCTTATGAAAAAAACAAAAAAACATTGATTCAAATCAATACCTCCACACTTTGGGGTGCACAACTATGGCAGATCATGAGAGGCAGCAGGTACGATATAGTTGTTTATAATTTTTCTTTAGGACTTTCCCTTTTTAGTGGATCCTACTTAAATTATGTGATTTATTGAATAATTAATATATGATTATACTTTCACTTTATATTGTTTCAATGTCATTACAGAAGCACAAAATGAATATTGAAGGACGCACCCCTCGAGCAAAATTGTTTTGCTCGAGTAGAAGAAAAAAAGATGGAAATGCGGTAAATGAACTGACCCAAGAGAAGATTATAAGTTTTAATTTGTTTATTTCAAAGTTTAATATCTAATTTTAAATTTAATAATATATTAATATTTTTTACAGGCTGCTTTAGAGGCTCTTGATGCCCAGGAGCCTGATAATTTTGGGCCACACGATCATTTATATCAGGTTTTGGGAGATGAGCACTCTGGTCGAGTACGCTGCTGACCTGGTAATAATATAGTCCCGACGAGGTATTGGTCGTCTCCAGGTATCCATTCTAGTACCACCGAGTTGGAACAGGTCAAGGAGCATGCAAGACAGTCTGATAAAAGGGTCACAGAGTTGGAAGTACAAGTTCAAACAAGAGACAGAGAATTTATGAAACTGATGAAAGAATTATCTTCATCACTTCCACCAGAGGCTAGTGCGGCTTGTCAGACATTTATGTCGTCGATGGGTGCATCATCCAATGCACCAGGCGGCAGCTCTAGTGGCGATCGAGATGATGACGTTCCTGGTGATGACAAGGATGCTGAAGAGGAAGAGGGAGAGGATGAGGATGTGGACGAGGGCGAGGATGGGGCTGAGGGCGAGGATGGGGCCGAGGGCGAGGATGATGCTGAGGACGAGGATGAGGCTAACGATGAGCATGTGGACGATGATAAGGACGACGACGAGGACAGAGATGGCGGTGAGGATGAGGCTGATGATGATAGTGGTGATGGTGATGATGATCAGAGGAATATTGATCCATTACATTTTTGAATTCTGTATAACTCTTTATTTTTGAACATGGTTTTCCACTTTGGGGTTTTCCTCTGCTTCATAGGGACGTTGCATTCGGATTCTGTTTTTTGCACTTTATTTTTATTGTATGATTAGTCTACTACCTAGACCTTTAGTATTCCTTGGTAATGTGATACTCATTTTATATTTTTTTACTTATCTTTCTTAGTTAGCCATGTATTTCATGTTTATGCATGTGGAAAATGATATGGAAAATGTGCTTTGAAGTAGTGGCCGGGACCACTCAAAGTGTCTAACTTTTATTTGAAATGGATAGGATTTTAAGTGAAAACAACAACTGGCATATGGAAAATAGACCAAACGCATTCAGATTCGGTTTAAACTATAGTACAACAATCCATGGGTCATATGTGATGTGTACGAGTCAACCCCGCCTCAATCCGAAAGCCAGTGTGGCCGGTATCACTCAAAGTGTCTTTATTTTATTTAAAATGGATGCGCTTTTAAGTAAAAAAACCACATACGGAAAATGGACCAAATGAATTAGGATACTGTTGATACGTTAGGACATGTATCCATGGGTCATATGTGACGTGTACGAGTCAACCCCGCCTCAATCTGAGGCACGGTGTGGCCGGCACCACTCAAAGTGTCTAACTTTTATTTTAAATGGACAGGATTTTAAGTGAAAACAACAACTGACATACGGAAAACAGACCAAACGCATTTTGATTCTGTTAAAACTATAGGACAACGATCCATGGGTCATATGTGATGTTTACGAGTCAACCCCTCCTCAATCCGAGGGCCGGTGTGGCCGGTACCACTCAAAGTGTCTTTCTTTTGTTTAAAATGGATGCACTTTTAAGTAAAAAAAACACATACAGAAAATGGACCAAACACATTACGATACTATTAATACATTAGTACATGTATACATGGGTCATATGTGACGTGTACGAGTCAACCCCGCCTGAATCTGAGGTGCGGTGTGGCCGACACCACTCAAAGTGTCTAACTTTTATTTGAAATGGACAGGATTTTAAGTGAAAACAACAACTGGCATACGAAAAACAGACCAAACGCATTCGGATTCTGTTTAAACTATAGGACAACGATCCATGGGTCATATTTGACGTGTACGAGTCAACCCTGCCTCAATCCGAGGGCCGGTGTGGCTGATACCACTCAAAGGGTATTCCTTTTGTTTAAAATGGATGCGCTTTTAAGTAAAACAAACCACATACGAAAAATGGACCAAACGCATTCAGATACTATTGATACTTTAGGAAATGTATCCATGGGTCATTTGTGGAATGTAGGAGTCAACCCCGCCTCAATCGGAGGCGCGGTGTGGCCGGCCCCACTCAAAGTGTCTAACTTTTATTTGAAATGGACGGGATTTTAAGTGAAAACAACAACTGGCATACGGAAAACTGACTAAAGGAATTCAGATACTGTTGATACTTAAGGAAATGTATCCATGGGTAATATGTGATGTGTACGAGTCAACCCCACCTCAATCTAAGGGCCGGTGTGGCTAGGACCACTCAAAGTGTCTTTCTTTTGTTTAAAATGGATGTGCTTTTAAGTAAAAAAACCATATACAAAAAACTGACCAAACGCACTCGGATACTATTGATACTTTAGGACATGTATCCATGGGTCATTTGTGACGTGTAAGAGTCAACCCCGCCTCAATCCGAGGCGCGGTGTGGCCAGCACCACTCAAAGTGTCTAACTTTTCTTTGAAATGGACAACAGTTTAAGTTAAAACAACAACTGACATACAGAAAACAGACCAAACACATTCGGATTCTTTTTAAACTGTAGTAAAACGATCCATGGGTCATATGTGATGTGTACGAGTCAACCCCGCCTCAATCTGAGGTCCGGTGTGTCCGGTACCACTCAAAGTGTCATTCTTTTGTTTAAAATGGATGTGCTTTTAAGTAAAAAAAAACCACATATAGAAAAC
Source organism: Viscum album (assembly GCA_963277665.1). NCBI lineage: Eukaryota > Viridiplantae > Streptophyta > Magnoliopsida > Santalales > Viscaceae > Viscum > Viscum album. Next base: position 1,833,401,099 of record OY728165.1, read on the forward strand.
TGACCAAACGCACTCGGATACTATTGATACTTTAGGACATGTATCCATGGGTCATTTGTGACATGTACGAGTCAACCCCGCCTCAATCCGAGGTGCGGTGTAGCCGGCACCACTCAAAGTGTCTAACTTTTCTTTGAAATGGACAACAATTTAAGTTAAAATAACAACTGACATATGGAAAACTGAACAAACGCATTTAGATTCTATTGAAACTGTAGGACAACGATCCATGGGTCATATGTGACGTGTACGAGTCAACCCCGCCTCAATCCAAGGCGCAGTGTGGCCGGTACCACTCAAAGTGTCTAACTTTTCTTTGAATTGGACAATAGTTTAAGTTAAAACAACAACTGACATACGGAAAACCAACCAAACGCATTCGGATTCTGTTAAAACTATAAGAAAACGATCCATGGGTCATATTTGACGTGTACGACTCAACCCTGCCTCAATCCGAGGGCCGGTGTAGCCGGTACCACTCAAAGTATCTTTCTTTTGTTTAAAATGGATGCGCTTTTAAGTAAAAAAAACGACATACGGAAAATCGACCAAACAGTTTCTGATTCTGTTGAAACTTTAGGAAAATGATTTATGGGTCATTTTTGACGTGTACGAGTCAACCCCACCTCAATCCGAGGCGTGGTGTGGCCGATACCACTCAAAGTGTCTAACTTTTATTTGAAATGGATAGGATTTTAAGTGAAAACAACAACTAGCATACGGAAAACCGACCAAATGTATTCGGATTCTATTGAAACTTTTGGACAACGATCCATGGGTCATATGTGACGTGTACGAGTCAACCCCGCCTCAATCCGAGGGCTGGTGTGGCCAGGACCACTCATAGTTTGTCACTTTTCTTTGAAATGGACAACGGTTTATGTTAAAACAACTGGCATACGGAAAATAGACCAAAGGTATTCAGATACTATTGATACTTTAGGAAATGTATCCATGGGTCATATGTGACATGTACAAGTCAACCCCGCCTCAATCTGAGGGCTGGTGTGGCCGGGACCACTCAAAGTGTCTTTCTTTTGTTTAAAATGGATGCGCTTTTAAGTAAAAAAACCACATACCGAAAACTAACCAAACGCAGTTGGATACTGTTTATACTTTAGGACATGTATCCATTGGTCATTTGTGATGTGTACGAGTCAACCCCGCCTCAATCCGAGGCGTGGTGTGGCCGACACCACTCAAAGTGTCTAACTTTTATTTTAAATGAACATGATTTTAAGTGAAAACAACAACTGGCATACGGAAAACTGACCCAACGCATTCAGATTCTGTTGAAACTTTAGGAAAACGATCCATGGGTCATATGTGAAGTGTACGAGTCAACCTTGCCTCAATCTGAGGGCCGGTGTGGCCAGGACCACTCAAAGTGTCTTTCTTTTGTTTAAAATGGATGCGCTTTTAAGTAAAAAAATGACATACAGAAAACTGACCAAACTCTTTCAGATTCTATTGAAACTTTTGGACAATGATCCATGGGTCATTTGTGACGTGTACGAGTCAACCCTTCCTCAATCCGAGGTGCGGTGTGGTCGGCACCACTCAAAGTGTGTCACTTTTCTTTGAAATGGACAACAATTTAAGTTAAAACAACAACTGACATACGGAAAATAGACCAAAGGCATTCAGATATTGTTGATACTTTAGGACATGTATCTATGGGTCATTTGTGACGTGTACGAGTCAACTCCGCCTCAATCCAAGGCATGGTGTGGACGACACCACTCAAAGTATTTCTTTTATTTCAAAAGGAAATCATTTTAAGTGAATACACCTGAAATTTACACTCATCAACGATAGTCGCAAACTCTTTTTCATGAGTTGGGTAGTTTCACTCATGGGTTCATAAGTGATGAGACTCCTAAGAAAATATCTTTTCACCATATATTATAAACAATACAAGTTCAATGAAAAATTCATCACAAATCATTACATACCCAAACCTAGTATCACAAAAAATGGGATTTGAGTCAATTTGAATGTCTTATTCAACTCTAATAGATATTTATCAAACTATTCTCCCTATTATAATTTGATGGGTGAGGTGAATTACCACCGGATGATTGTTGTCATATGTGTTTTTGTGGGCTATTTTAGGTGTTTTTTATACTATTTGAAGTCTGTATGTGGCTTTTGTGATATTTTTTATGCATGTGTATAGTGGAGGGTATACTGGAGGGCTGTTGTGCACTGTTTATTTATGCAGGTGTATGATAGGGCTTCTGGGGGCTGATGTGCAGCAGCTCTGGGAAAAGCTTTACCAACGGTTCTGAACCATTGGTAAATCCTTTTCCTGAATTCTGGAAAAAGCTTTACCAACAGTTCTGAACCGTTGGTAAAGAGTTTCCCAGAATTCTCAAACACCTATACCAACGGTTTTCCAGCCTATACCAACGGTTATAAACCGTTGGTATAGCCTACTTTTCCAGTAGTGTTTACTAGATCCATAGATATACTCTATCTTGATATTAAGTGAATCAAAAATCAAACATTATGAAGAAAAAATACACACTTGGTAAATTTTTCATAATGATTCTCCTTTCTCGGGTTATTTAGTACAATCCCCAAGTGATTGGCATTTTTATACATTATATTCATACACACAATAATATCTTCGAAAAATACTCTAAAAACTAATGTAAATAGTCTCAAAATAATATATTCATTAAATCCAAGAAGATATTTGGGGAATTAGTAAGACTGAAAGGAAAAATTATAGATTCATAGGGTCCATACCTTGTATAGAATGCCATCTTGGGTATATCCTATTTCATGACCATTAATTGATGTAATCTAGAATGGATATGAGTCTTGTAAAAGTATTTAACTCTGAATATTTATTCAAACATTTCATCTATACATGTGATATGATATTTATTCATGGTAGTTATCTTGTTAGGTTCTTGATAATCATTATAGAGTATCATTGATCCATCATTCTCCTTAACAAAAAAATAGTTTACCCCTAAGGTAATGCACTAGGTCATATGGATCCCCTATCATGATTCTCTTTAAGTTTATTCTTCAATTCCTAAAACTCAATTGGGTCCATTATATATGTATATTTTGAAGTAGGCATGGCACCTAATATGAGTTATATTGAATAATCAACTTTATTATTAGGTGGAGAACTTTGATATTATTTATGAAATACATAAAGACTATCATAATGATGGAGTATACTTAATGTTGAGTTTATCCCCAACCAAATGAGATAGATAAACTTCCATTATAGTAATTAAATCCCACAATATGGAATTAGTTTCCATTGGAAGTTCATATACATCCTTTCATCGATAGTTGATTATATATTCATTCTAAATAAGAAATGTGAATTCCATTCCTTGGAAATTTATAGGTAATTTATATAGAGAAATCCAATATATTTCATGAACCACATTAAATTAAACTAAAAGAAGGATCACATTATTTTTAGGAATCAAATTACCACAAACTTCAACTAGAAAATAATTATAAACATGTGATGTAATTGATGTTCCATTAGGAGTTTTCACAACAAACTCAATATCCAATAGTGGATGTAATAAAAAATACCCTTAGAAAATTATCTAGAAATAATAGTGTTGGTGGATCCAAAATAAAATAAAACATTAGTTGTATTAGAGTGGATGATAATTGTACCATTAACCACTTCATTTTCATACTCCCACTACAACATAAATTGCCTTTAGCGACAGTCTTTTAGTGATGGTTTACAAAACCGCTACTGAACATTTTGTTAAAAAGGTTTATCAGTAGTTTATTAAAAACTTCCACAAAACCGATTTATTTTTTTTACAGCGGAAACACTCCCCCCCCCCCCACCTGAGTCGATTCTCTTCTCCCCCTGACCCCACGATGCTTCTCCCCCTGACGATCCCCAAACCTACCTCCGCTCCCATCTCGTGCTGACGGTGACCTCACCATCGGTTGTTGCTGACCCCCCTCCTCCCCCAAACACGCACGGCGCCAACTTCTCCCCCGACCCTGTCGAGTTCCTACACAAGGTCGGCTCCCCTCCCCTACCACCGGTGTTTTTCTTGTATTTAGGTATGTTTTTGTGTGTAATGGTTAGATGGATCATGTGGAGGAAAAATGAATAAGGTTATATCTAGCTTCATTATTGTTGAGTAATTTGTATAATTTATTTTGTGTTATCATCAAATTTGGATGAATTCATTTAATGGATTGACTTCATATATTTGACTTTTGTTTTTAAATGAGCTCAGAGGTGTTCCTAGAGTAATCCATACCCCATTACTTGAAGTTATAGGGAGGATACATAACTGTCCCTAAAGTATGACTAATTGGATTAATATGGATTAATTAACTTAATTAATTATTATTGCTTTATAATATTTGTTGTAATTTTATGAGTTAGGGGATTGAGATGGTGTTGGTTCATAGATATGACTTTTATGAAGATGGAATGAGATTTATTAAGGTGATATCTCTATGGTCAATGTAGTTTATGACTAATATTACCATATGATATGGTTATGAATTTATTGGGTGGATTGAAATTTAATATAGGTGGGTATGTGATATGAATGGGATCCATGAGTTATTTACATTATGAGACATGAAAATAGATATTCAATTTGGGTTCGTAGAATTCCCTTTAGTATGATTCATTGGTTATAGAACCATTTATGTCTATGTTATATATGTAAGAGGCTTAACTATAGGGATATTAAAACCCCAATAGGGTGTCCATCATGTATTTATGGGTCAAGTTATCTATAAAGGTATTGTTTTAGGTAATTGATTCTCTCCTAAAGAAATGTCTAGGGGAAAGGCTATGGGATGGTGTGGTAATGGTCATCTATGGTATGATAATCTACGATAACATATGAATGACCCAGTATGGAACCAAGTTAGGTTTCTTTGCTCGATGAGAAATAAATATAGACTATATGTAAAATGATAGGTTCTCCAAACCTTAAGAGTTTGGAATGTGGCCATTGACATACATTTATCCCTTCATTAGGGGTGAGATACCTAGGTAATGGAACCGTAAGTAGTGTCTTTATCATCCACATTAATCAATTGGAACAATATCAATATAACATCAAAATTAGATTCATCAAGTCAATAACAACTTACCAATCAAAATGAAACCACATTAATAATAGTAAGGGAATAAATACTTACTCCTATAAATTTTACTTCCTATTAGAGGTATAATTCAACTAAATTTAGTGCCAGATTTCCCTTTTTATAAACCAGATTCAATATTACATCATTTATTCTCTTAGTTAAGAATTTAAAACCTCTTTTTATTCTAGAATAATCACTTTTTTATGTAATTATATATTCAGAAAGTGACTTTACTTCAGCATGAAACTTCTAGATCAAGTTTTGAAGAAAAAATAGTTGTTTCTTAACACTACTTTCTAAATAATGATCAGCCATGACATGTTTTGATCATATTTTATATCAAATAAGACTTGAAATAATTATTATATCAATTATTTCATGCAATTTTTGGATTTAATCGGATCTTCCATTATCTGAATAACATGTACTTTATTAGCACATCCACCCCATGGATCATATCTCCCCCTAAATATTGGGCCACTTCAAGAAATGGTTAGAATGATTTAATTTAATGGGAGATGGGAACCTCCAACTTTCTTAAGTTGATTAATGTTGTTGGACTTTGTTCACTCACCCTAATCTCCCAATTTAATTCTAATCCTTTGTGGTGGTACTACGTTATATGACACCACTAGTGGGTGATTTTCCATATTTATTGATATAAGAAAACCTTATGTAACATATTTATATATTTTTTCAACTAGTATATAATAATATCTTTTCCTATTTATTAATAGTAATCTATTTTAATTTTTTTTAATATTGTGTAGGCACATTGTGATATACATGGATAAAAGATGGATCACTTTACCGAGGAACGCACCTCAGTATATTAAGGGTTTGAATGAGTTTTTAGAATTTGCAATTTCCAATTGATCCATTGAAGGGAGAATGAGATTTCGATGTCCTAAATGTAAATTTAGAAGATGATTGAAGATAGATGATGTTTATGAACATTTAATATTGAACCAATTCCCTGGTCAATATTTCTGTTGGATTTGGCATGAAGAATCGAATGTTATAGAAAGCTTGATCACTGATTTCAATCCACAGAATGAACTCACAACTTTGTTGAAAATCGAAAATGAAATAAAAAACCTTATAAATGATGCATTTGGCACTGCAAGAGACCACCGTCAACATCAAAACATATTAGAACAACCAGATGAGGGTGCTACAAATAGCAACGAGACAAGTGATGCTTTTGACACTGTAGGACAACAATAACAAGATTATAACATATCAGTCGAACATAATCTTTATTCTATGGAGACTAATATAAGAGAAAACATCACTGAGGAAAATGTATTCCTTGATTTAGTTGGCGATGGAAATCAAGATTTGTATAGTGGATTTTTGAAATATTCAAAACATTCTTTTATGCTAAAGTTGTACCATATCAAATGTCTATGTGGAATTACAAATAAGACATCGTCCATGATATTGGAATTTTTGCATGATGTATTTCATGAAGAAAACATCCCTATGTCTTTTCATGATATGAAAAAATGTTGGTAACATGATTTGTTTGAATTATACAAAAATACATGTGTGTCCCAATGATTGTATGCTTTATTGTCCAGAGGATTTAGATATACAGGATTGTAAAAAATGTTCTTATTATAGATGGTAGTCAATGGGTGATGTTGGAAGCCTGAATCAACAAAAATCCATGAAGAAGAAGAAAATGAACACACATGTAGAGGTTTTTCGTTAGTTTCTTTTAAAGCCTCAATTGCAAAGATTATTCATGTCAATGAAAACTGCCAAACACATGAAGTGGCATTCTGTAGATAATAACAATGACGGGTTAATGAGACATCCATGATATTCAAAATCATGGAATAAATTTGATTCATTAGATCCATATTTATCAGCTAATCCTAGGAATGTTCAATTGGGATTGGATACCGATGGATTCAACCCATTTGGGACTTTGAGTACTAGTTATTTCATTTTGCTAGTTGTTTTCATCCCTTACAATCTGCCTTCATGGATGTGTATGAAACAAATGTATTTTATCATTTCGATGATTATTCCTGGAAAAGAAATGCCTAGAAATGATATTGATGTATACTTGCAGCATTTAATTGAACAATTAAAGGAGTTGTGGAGCAATGGTGTTGATACATTTGATGTTTCTTCTACGAAAATGTTCAAAATGCATGTTGCTCTAATGTGGAAAATTAGTGACTTACCTGGGCTTGGGAATTTATCTAGATGGAACACTTACATAGGTTTGGCTTGTCTTATTTGTAACTTTGATTTTGAGCCCAAATGGCTACCTCGGAGTAAAAAATTATTCTTCTTGTTCCATAAATGATTTCTCGATGCATCTCATAGATTTAGGTTGAATAGATCAAAATTTAATGGTTTCATTGATCGTAGACCACCTCCAATGTTGTTAACTGGATCTAAAATTTTGACACAACTTGGAAATGCTGAAACCGAATTTGGGAAGGTTTTCCATTTGAATGATAGTGGGAAATGGGTTCGAAGTGCATCGTCCAGAGAAATCAGAATGCAACAATGGAAGAAAAAAAGTACATTGTTAAAACTTCTATATTGGGAATTTAATTTGTTGCGGAATAATCTTGATGTGATGCATATTGAGAAGAATGTCTGTGAAAATTTCATTTTCACATTTCTTAATGAGCATGGAAAGTCTAAGGATTATCTCAATGTTCGCAAAGACATATAAGCAATGAACATAAAATGTGGTCTCTGGCCAAATGATAATGAAAAGTATCCTCCAACATTTTTTATAATGAAAAATAGGGATAAAGATACATTCCTTCGAATTTTAAAGAATTTTAAGGTATCTAATGGGTATTCAACTAACATCTTGAGGTGTGTTGACTTGAAGAATCGTATGTTACATGGATTGAAAATTCATGATACACATATTTTTTTACAACAGTTACTACCATTTGCATTGCATACATTATTACCTGAAAAAATTATTGCTGTTGTACTCCAATTATGCACATTTTTCAGACAACTATGTGAGAAATCTCTACATCCATTTCAATTTGACAACCTCTAGGAGAGGTTTTTATTGACCCTTTTTGCAAAAGATATGATCTTTCCTCTGTCATTTTTTACTATAATGATGCATTTAAATGTGCATTTGGTTGAGGAAGCTAAATTAGGAGGCCCCATTAATTATCGATGGATGTATCCAATTGAGAGGTACATTATTTATATGTTTTTTAGTTAAGTAAACAATTTTTGGAACTTAATTAAATGCATAATTATTCTTATTTTATTTCACAGATATCTTGGGAATTTAAAATCATAGGTGAGAAATAAAGCTCAACCAGAAGGCTCTATTACTGAAGGCTATTTGGTTGAAGAGTGTCTTACATTTTGTTCTGGATACTTGGATGATATTGAGACAATATTTAATCAAGTTGGACGTGTTTAAGACAAATCGACTCAATTTCAAATTCAACAAAAATCCAAAATATTTCCTGCTATTGGTCGATCAGTTGGGAGGACCTCAAATGTGACACTGACAGAATTGGAATTATTACTGGCACATAGATATGTGCTGCTGAATAGGTAAATCTCAAATCCATTTATTGATGATTTTAGGATACAAAAAAAAAGAGACTAATGAGAGGCCGAACATGAAATGAGAAAGATATAACAAAATTTGTTAATAAAGAGCTAGTAGAATGATTTTCATGATGTGTAAGTTCATAAATATTGCAATAAATATGAATATTAGATTGACAAATATATTTTTGTAAATATAATAAATTATATTTCTTTTTTTAGACCACGAATACTGATACTCGGGTATATGTGTTAGAAGATTTTAAGTTTTTGGCTCAAGGTCCTCTAAAACAAGTTAGAAAGTTCGACATTTACAACGTGAGTAGATTTAGATTTTGTATAGTTAATCGAGAAGAGGGTTTGAAAACACAGAATAGTGGTATATTTACATTTTCTGAAGTGGAATACAATGTAAACCGTTGGTATAGGGCTTTCCTCATGGCTAACTGGCAAACAGTTTGGAAAACCGTTGGTATACCCTATACCAACGGTTTTCCAGCCTATACCAACGGTTATAAACCGTTGGTATAGCCTACTTTTCCAGTAGTGATCGTTAGATCGTCGGTTGTTTCATGGGGTGTTGTTTAGTGAATGTTCATTGCATAGGGGCTGTCTTTGAATAGGTAGAAGGGTGTCTCAAGGGTGGAGGAGGGTATCCGAATAGAGGCGAGCGACATGAAGGTAGGGGGTGGATGGCGAGAATGAGAGCCTTTGGCCGAGCTGACGCCCCCAGTTATGGGAAAAACTTTGCAAAAAAACCTAGATCTGGGAGATATTAAATAGGAGGGAGGGTATTTGGATTAGACCTCATTTGATTCCATGTTAAAATAGAGGAGAGTGGACCCAATACCTAGAATACCTCTATAAGGGAAGTCTTGGTGTTTATTTATAATGAATAATAAAAATGGCATGATACCTAAGTCAGATATGGGACTCAGGTCAACTTAACCTCTAACACCTCCATTGAAAACATTGATTATGGAGGAGTGAAGCCAGAATCATACACCAACAAAAAATCAGTCCCTCATTTGGACATGATTGTTAGCTGTTAGCACTAAAATCTGCATGAAAATTGAATATGATTAGCAGCGGTGGTTCCAACAACTGCATGACCAGCTTCATGCCAAGAATAATCATCCTTCTCAAAAACCACAATTCCAGATAACTAAACAAATTCTTCTAACCGAATTTCAAGTTCTACTCTAGTGGAATCGGCGGTCAAAGAAACATACCTATTAAGTGTTGTGTCCTCTCCAAGGGGAAATTGTTTCCTTGTAACATGCACACTTAGAAAGGCTTCCCTCCCAAACCTATCAAGTTTTTCCATTGTGTCCACAAAAATATAACTCCCTAGTAAAAAAAATGCTTTGTCCAACACACCAGAAAAAAAATTTTCTGTAAGAATAATGGTTTCATGACTACTTCCAAGTCCATCCATCTCTATAAGAAACTAAAATATAGACCGCACAAGTTTCTCTTTTCTCACAATGCATGCACTACCAACTCTTATTTTCATTGTAGCATCAATTTTGGCAGATCCTAGCTTATTAATAATGTCACTTTCAATATTATCAACAATTACCTCTGTATAAACAACATTGATATCTTCCATAATGATAGGTTTTTCCCCTACAACAGCAAGAAACTAGATCGACCTTGGAATAGTCTGTAAGTCCTTGATGAAGACATTGTCTCCTGTGTTTGAAATGTTATTGATTCATGTGTCACAATATAAATGGGAATCTGCCTCACTCCAATATTCACTATTCTGGATAAGATTAGTGATGTGATTTTTGATATTTATTAATACAACTCCCCCAAATAGAGGTTTCAAACTCAAATCTAGTACAAGCCCTCCTTGGTTAAATTTAGAAACCTCTCTATAAGAGCTCGCATAAAAAATTCGCATGATGAGCCTCACGTGGCTTCATTCTAGGAGAAAAAACAAAATAGAGCAGTACCTTCCATGTAATAATGTGCCTAGTATAGCTTCATTTATTCTGACCACCAAAAAAAGTGTTCTTGGCCTCCACAAACTGCTTACTCCTCTCAACAGTCGTCTGATTGTCTAATCCACAATGTGTAAACACAAGCCAACACATCTCATTGATTCTATTGTACCAACTTTAAAACTCTTCTTTGTACGACCATCTTTGATCGACCACGTAAAGCCTTTTCCTAACTACATATTGAATTCCCCAACTCTAATAATCTGAACAGATGAGCAAACCTCCAACCTCTACAATGTGTCTTTAGTAATGATCATGACTTCCCAGCGTTCACACCACTCCTCCATAGAAATCACACACTCCCCTTCTATAAACATTCCAATGACAAGTAGTAGCACTTTCATCTTCAATGATGGTTTGATCCTCTCATTACCATGATATGAATGAGTTCCCCTATATTCTTCACCTTTTAGGGAACTACTTTTCCCCGCCATAAACAAAATTACCTTTGAAACTCCTTACACCAAACACATTTTATAGCTTCAACTGAAATTTCTGAAGTCTATCAAAACATGTTCTCAATGATCTGAAATCTTCCAAAAAAATCGTAACTACTACTTCCAATTGATAAACACTTTCCCCTATATATTTGTTCCCTAGAAATTGAGTTCTCGAGAATGCACATCTCGCAATAGAAAATAAATTGAAGAAAGAGGGAAAACCTATGCTACAACAGACTTGTGATGCCTTCTCAATATTGACTTTTCGATCCAGTGATGTTCCCTAGAAACAATGGTCTCACTACTGCAATCATCACTTCCCATGCTAGGTTCCCCAATGGAGTCTCCAACGAGTTAGGAATATGAGTATGAGAGAGAGAAAATAAGAGAATATCACAATCTGAATAATTGTATTGCTCTAGTTGAACCATATAATCCGTAATTACAGTAGAATAAACTGGGTGTGGTTAGACATAGAAGACAAAGAAGAAGATACTTAATGTAGAAAACAGATTTTTTGAGTGCCAAGGCATTAACTCTCAAGGTTAAACCTCCCATCTACTAATATTAAATCCAAATCTATTGGTATCCTCCCCAAACACCCAGTTTACCTACTTATTACCCCACCGGCCCACTTCTACAGCTGGAAAACACCACTCACCCCAACAACTAATAAAAGAAAAAGACAATACTGCCCTCAAATGAACACCCCTTACATTGCTCTCACATTACTTTCCTAACAACATGGAACACGCTAGATTTTTCCTTATTACAATGAGTAGAAGTCTATTGATAATGAGCTCAATGACTTACAGCCCATTTCATAGACTTTTGATGGAGCCTACACTCAAAGTGATCACTTGTTCTTGGTCTACCTCCTGAATGGTCTCAATGAAAAGTTCTATACCACTACTACAGACATGTTGTTCAGCCACACCACATTAGATCCCTACATGGTTTATAATTGCCTTGTTTGTGCAATTTTTCCTCCACTAACACTCAGTATTGACCACTTTGATCGTACTTCTATGGTATCTCGTATTACCAAATGAGGTAGTGTCCATTCCAGGGGTCATGGATGTTGGATTGGTGTATCCCAATCCATTATAGATAATGATTAGGCTGAATTTCTCCCTTTAGTGATGTAGATTTCCAGCTGCGTTTCATTGTAGCACAAATGGACTTCCTATGTGGTTAGTGGAACAATGATCCATCTTCTTTATCATCCCAATTCGGGATGGGGTTTCTGAGTTTTGAGAAGGTCAGATACTCCCTATAATTTTGTTCTCTTGAATTATAGTGAAACTTCTGCCTCTCCATGGATGTAGGGATCATTTACTAAACCACATAAATATATGTGTCCAAGATCTTTTTCTTCTTCTTCTATTTCATTTTTTCCCTTTTACTCTTCTGTGAATTGTATCTTTTTGTCACTATGACTCCTGAAGTTTCTGCATCAACTGGTATCAAGGGCTAATTTTTGATTCCTTGAATTGAATGATGGATATAGAAGAAGGAAAGGTGAATATTGACCACTTCGATGTAATTGAATTAAACTACTGGAGGATGTAGATCGAAGACTATATTTATCATAAAAATATGTATTTTCAACTTCTGGGTTTAAAGAAAATGGACATGGCGCAGTTAAAATGGGAGCTACTAGATCAATAGGTTCTGGATGTTGTGTGACTTACGTTCAATAAACACATGGTGTTCAAAATCAGATAGGATAAGACGAAAATTGGACTAATGAAAGATCTCTAGAATATGTACGAGAAGCCTAAATAGGAAAACAAAGTGCACTTGATGTGACAATTGTTCAACCTAAAAATGGATAAAGGGAGAATAGTCACAGTTTATATCAATGAATTCAACACCATCATAAGTCTACTGACTTCGATGGAGATTGCACTTGGTGATGAGGTATGTGCACTGGTCTTACTGTCTTCATTACCTGATAGTTAGGAAGCAACTATAACAGTTGTGAGCAGTTCTTTGGGGAATAAAAAGTTGGTTCTGAAATACGTAAGGGACCTAATCCTCAATTAGGATATCCAAAGAAGAGAATCAGAAAGATTCATTGGTTTTTCTCTGAACATTGAAGGAGGAGGAAGATATATGTTGTGAGACAATCATAGAGGATGATAAAATCCAATAGGAAAGAACCTAGGTAAGGAAAATGGGTTTGGAACTACTTTCTGGACTTACAGGGAGAAAGGACACATCAAGAAAGAGTGCAGAGAAGAACACAAGGGACCTAAAACTAGTGGAGAAAATAGGATGACTAAAGGAACTGATTATGTGATGTTGTTGAGCATGGATAACCCTATGGAGTCTTTAATTTTAGACTCAAGGGAATCTTTACATTCCATTTCAGAGAAGATATTCTGGAACAATTTCATTTCTAGACATTTTGGAAAGGTACATATTATTTATTTTGAACCCTTGCAGATTGTGCAAAAAGGAGATGCACAGATCAAGACCAATAATGGGAGTTTTCTAGTTCTATAAAATTTGAATTATATCCTTGGTTTAAGAAGAAATCTTATTTTTATTAGGCAGATTGATGATGTAGGATTATGTACTATGTTTACTTATGGTGACTGGAAGATTGCCAAAGGAGCTATGGTCATATCTCAGGGAGTAAATACCCGTACCCTATACAACATGACAGAGACTTTCATGGACATGGTTTCATTGGTAAAATTTATCAGGTATTCGCAACTATGGTACTGCAGGCTAGGCCACATGAGCGAGAAGGGGATTAAGTTGCTGAAAAAAAATGGTTACTACCAGAGCTGAAGTCAGTGGATATTGGCCTATGTAAAGATTGTATCTTCAGAAAGTAGAATAATGTGTCTTTTGAAAAAGGAGGCAGAACACCAAAGGCTAGGATGATAAATCTGGTGAACATGGATGTTTGGGGGCCTACACTAGTACATTCTCTTGGAGGGTCACAATATTATGTTACATTTATTGATGAATCAACAAGGAAATTATGGGTTTTCTTCCTAAAAGGAAGATATAATGTTTTTAAGATGTTTCATAAGTGAAAGGTTGTGGTGGAGAATGAATCAGGAGAAAAGCTAAAAAAAATTAGTTCTGATAATGTTGGAGAGTGTGACAGTAATGAGTTCAAGAATTTTTTTTCAAATAATGGAATTTGGTGGGAGAAGACTATCCCAGGAACACCATAGTATAATGGGGTATCTTAAAGGATGAATAAGGCACTGAATTAATGTTTTAGGAACATAAAGCAACATTTGGGGTTACCCAAGACATTCTGGGCTGATGTAGTGAACATGGAAGAATTTCGCATTAACAGGAGTCCATATATACCAATGGGAGAATATCTATATGAGGATATTTAGTTTGGTTAGGAGGTAAGAATATCACATTTATGAGTCTTTGGTTGTTTGGATTATGTAAATATTGATTCTAATGAAATGGAAAAACTTGATGCTAAGTGCAAGCCATGTTTCTTTATTGTCTATGGTGCTGAGGAGTTTGGTTACTACTTTTGGGATGATCTCAAAAAGATAGTAATCAGGAGCCAGAATGTGGTATTCAATGAAGGTGTCATGTACAAGGATCTCTATATAGTTGAATATGAAAATGAGAACAAAGAATTAGAGTTCAAAGTGAAAGTGGAGCTTGAAGGTGTACCTGAGCATGAGATATCAGAACCCATGGAGTCTAGTACTCAAATGGAGTTGAGGAGATCGAAAAGGGTGATAAGTCATATATTTAGGTATTCACCATCATTACACTATTTTTTACTGACTGAGGATGTAGAACCAGAATTTTTTGAGGATGCAATGTAGTTGACAGAGTTGAGCAAGTGGGAGTTAGCCATGAAGGAGGAGATTTATTCACTATAAAACAAGAATTATTGGGAGTAGACACATTCACCACAAGGAAAGAGAGTGTTGAAAAACAAATAGGTATACCAGATCAAGGAATAACACGATGATAAGAGGAGGTACAAGGAAAGGCTGGTGGTGAAAGGATTTCAACAGAAGGAAGGTGCAAACTTCACTGAAATTTTTTCACCTGTAGTGAAGTTTACCCCATCTGAGTGGTTCCCAGTATTGTTTCATTAGAATATATATACCTTGGTCATATTGATTTCAAGATTTATTTCCTTCATGTATATTTAGAGGAGGACATATATATGTAGCATCTAGAGGGATATATTGAGTCTAGGAAAGAAGACCTGCTGTGAAAACTCCAGAAGTGCTTATATGGATTGAAGCAGGCACCCATGTAGTGGAACAAAAAGTTTGATGAATTAATGAAAAAAATGCATACAAACAATGTGGCATGGATCAATGTTCACTACTACAAAAATGGGCAAGGTAAGTGCCAACTTATATCAGTGCTAAGAAAAAACCGCTGATAAAAGGATTCTTTATCAGTGCTAGAAAAGCGCTGATAAATCCTTCCTATATGAGTGCTAACATTTTAGCGCTGATACAGGGTAACCTTTATCAGTGATTTTTTAGCACTGATAAAGAAGACATGTATCAGCGCTAATAAAGGTAGCCTTTATCAGCACTTTTTTAGCGCTAATAAAACCGTAGTACCATATTTTATAAAATCGATCACACATTGTCCTTGGTTTATCATGACCTAATGCTATCGCGGTACTGTAACCCTGCAACTCTCCTCCACCTCCCCCTGATCTTCGTGTTTCCGGACCTCCTCCTCCCCCAATATTCGTGTTGTCAGGCCTCCACCACTATCCCTTCTTCTAATCCTCCCCCTCGAACCCCTTCAACGGATCCTCCTCCCCGCAAACCCTACTTCTCCTCCTCTTCGCTTGACCCTACTCCCTGCGAACCCTACTCTTCTATTTCTCTTCAGTTGGCAGCTCCTCTCGTGCACCTCCTCCTGTGCAGCTCCGCCTCTGGAAGTTTCCAAGTGTGTGGTAATTGATTCAATGCTTTTAAATTATTAGATTATTTTGATATTCTTTCTTAGTTTCTTGAATGTATTCTATGGATTACTTTTTTGGTGCGAAATATGTTTTGGAAAGGTTTTTGAGATCCACATGAATTTGAAAGGGGATCTTCGCAAGGAAATGGTTAGATTCTATATGTGTTCTTATTTTTGTGTTTCCAAATATGTTTCATAAATTTTGAAAGTGGTGTGAAATGTATTTCCAAATGGTTTTAGTGTGAATGTGAAATGGAAAGTGGCTTTTTGTGTAAAATAGTGGTTTTGGTGTGAGATTTCGATCATTGGATCCATGTGAAAATGTGAAAATGTGAAAGTGGTGATATCCTTATGTGATTATGATTCTTTCTTATGATGCTTAGAATGTGTATGTGAAAGTGGTGATATAGTTATAGTTATGCTAAATGGGTTCTTAGATTGCAAATACTTCAATAAATTTTTTACGGAGTAATTATATCTAGATTTGATGGTATCAGGTAAGTCCATGGAGTTTCTCAACCTTACCTAAGGTTATTATACATTGACTCAATATACTAATAATTTTTCTAGACTTTCTCAGTTTTCACTTGAAGTGGTGTCAAACAAGAATATTAAGTCCCAGAGGTTTTATACAGGTCTTTGATCAGATATCCAATATCAAGTATTTATGCTAAAGTTTACCTAAATTTCTGATGTTCTAGATAGGTATGTGATGGAAGAAATTGACATGACTATTTTTTCAGGGTTAACTAGAGTTACTTATATTCCCAGTGGTAGTTTTAGTGGTTCCTATAAGTGGAATATAAAGTAGAATAAGCCTCATAGTGAAAATAGTGGTGGTGGTATTTTATAGAAAACTTCCTCCAGATCATCTGTAGTGTCTAGTAAAGGCCAAATTACTTTTTCCAATGTGGAAATATTGATCACTCAAAGCATTATTTCATGGAATCATTGAAGATTTACATCTCGTACATACATTAAACCCACTTGAATATGGGTTTACATGTTTTTACTACCCTGTGTAGTGGAATGGAATAATAAATATTGAGAGGTACCAAATCATAGTAATATTATTCAATAACAATGGGATCCTAGAAACACGTATTAGCAATGAAACAACTTCATACAGTGGATTAATCTCCAGTAAGAACGGATGTGGGTCATGCGATAGTGAGAGGAACCATTTTCATTTTTTTTCTTTAGTGTATGTTTTATTTGATATTGGTTACCATCATTATTTCATATCAAACTTCAACATAGAACTATTGAAACTTATAATAGAGATCATGGATTATTTTATAGAGACTGTAACATCTCTCTAGATAAAGAGGGAGTATGGTCTCTGATTCCCCTCTCATTCTTTCTATTTTTTAGAGATTTAGATAATATGATATTTTTTGGTTCTTAAAATGATTAACCTATATGTTATTCTCATAATGGACTTGCTAGTTTCTAATAAATCTTGGATTTACTATTATCATCGGTGGGTGTCCTTCACTGACCCCGATGGGGAATTCCATGTTTTCCATAGAGAATCAGACTTGAGGTCTAGTTGAGATAGACCGCTTCCTCCAGATTTTGAGTGGGATGATATCCTTTTATGTTACTGAACTGGAGTTGGAATCCTATTATAGTGAACTTCCCCTAGTAGCTATTGGATTTCCAAAATGGTTTCCTTTAGTCGTTTTGGTCTACCACTGGAGAGGGAGGCGGAGTTCTTTATCAACTTGGTGATGGATACAAAACCAATATCTATTCTATCTAACCATATAGAACTAGTTAAATTGATGGAACTAAATAATTAGTGGGATGAATTGGTTTCAAAATTCTTTATTTAACCTAGTGTGTTGCCTTGGGAAGAACTGGTGCTTTTCACCAAGAAGGTCATTAGAACCCTTCGCTTGTGTGTTGATTACCATAATCTCAATCGGGTTATGATCAATAAAAAGTATTTTTGACCTATATTTATGATTTATTAGATCTTTTAAAAGGGGGGGGGTGGTTATCTAAGATTGGTCTTTAGTTTTATTAACACCATCTCAAGATCAAGGAGTTTGATATTCCAAATACCTAATTTAGGAGTAGGTATAGCCACTATGATTATTTTTTTATGCCATTCGGATGAACCAACACTCCATATATATTTATGGTTATGAAGAATAGTATTTTCCACTAGTATCTCAACTATTTTGTTATGGTATTTATGGATGACATCATGGTTTATTCTGAAGCTATGGATGATCATATACCTAATTTGATAATAGTTTTAGACATCTTGAAGAATCACCAATTTTATGCCATGTTGTCAAAGTGCCAATTCTAGATTCGGGAGGTGAATTTATTTAGTCATGTGGTCTCGGAAAATGGTATCTTTGTTGATCTAAAAAGGTTAAAGCTATCATGTCATGGGAGGAACCATAGAATGTTTTTGAGATTTAGTACTTCTTGGGTTTATTGGATTATTAACACCAGTTTGATATTTGTGTGTGACTATATACTTATTATATTTTCTTATTATTTCTTACACACCACCACTTGAGTCGAGTAACCTGATTGAAATCCATATGGGTACTTTGGTTCTAATGTGGATATGGTTTTTTATGTGTTTGTGACATGTGTATGTGTGGATATATAGGTATTTAGGAATGATGATATTGAATATATGGTAGAGACCTAGGAGTGGTAGATGTATCATTCTTGATTAATCTTGTGAACTTGAACCATAAATACTAATATTTGATATTCAAATAGGATGGAGATGAATAAAGATTAGATGGATGCTAATCATTTGGAAATAGTGTATGAGAATGGATTGAAAGAGTTCATCAAGTTTGAAAAGGATCACGCAAAGGATCCTTCTCAAATTCTTTGTCCATGTTTACATTGTTGTTATTATAGACTACTTACTCTAGAGGAGTTGGAAGAAAATTTGATATGTCATGGAATAGATCGGAGTTATAAATTTTGGAATAAACACAGAGAAAAATCGAATGTAGCTATAGGCTGGGATAAAACTGTATTTTATGGATCGTCAGATATGAATAAAAATATCGATAATGAAGAAGACCGTATGGAGGATGTGATTACATATGTCAATGATGATGAAGATCGTATTGAGGAAATGACAAAGACAATTGAATATGAACTCCGTGATTGTCCAAAATTGTTTGAGAAGTTAAAAAGTTGTGAAAAGACGTCATTGTATGTTGGTTGCACTAAATATACAGCATTTCTAGATGTACTGAAGTTGTATAAATTGAAAGAAGGAAATGTATGGAGTGATTTCAGTTTTATGGAACTAATTGCTCTCTTGAATGACATGCTCTCGGAAGATAATGAGCTCCCAAGCCAGACATATGAAGCTAACAAAATGCTACGCTCGATGGGTATGATTTATGAAAGAATACATACATTCCTGAAAGTCTATATATTGTTTCGCAAGGAGAAAAAATCACTTACATAATGCCCAAAGTGTGGTGATTCTCGATACAAGAAAGATAAATCCAATCCTACAAAAGTTGTATGGTACTTTCCAATCATTCCAAGGTTTAGGCGTCTATATGGAAGTGAAGAAACTGCAAGACAATTATCATGGCATGCAGATAAAATAAATAAATATGGAAAATTACATCATCCAGACGACTCTCCTCAATAAAAGAAAATTGATCATGATTATCTTGAATTTGGAAAAGAGTCGAGAAACATTCGTCTTGCGTTATCTACAGATGGAGTGAATCCTTTTGGTTTTCAAACCAGCACTCATAGTACATGGCCTATTATGTTGGTAAATTATAACTTTCCACCCTGGTTATGCATGAAACGTAAATTCATTATGTTATCTATGATTATATCAAGACTAAAACAACCAGATAACGATATTGATGTTTATCTGGCTCCTTTGATCAAGAATTTGAAGTTATTATGGGATTCAGGTGTTATGTTGTATGATGCTTATAAAAGTGAATACTTCATGTTGAGAGAGATGTTTTATAGGAAAATAAATGATTTCCCTGTTTATGGAAATTTTTTAGGCTATACATTAAAGGAACTCAAGAGTTTCCAGTGTGCGAAGAAGATACAATGCGACCGGTATCACTCAAAGGGTCTCTATTTTGTTTAAAATGGACAGATTTTTAAGTGAAAACAATATCTGATGAACATAAATCCGACCAAATGATTTCATATTGTGTTGAAAATTTAAGAGAATGATCCATGGGTCTTTTGCGATGTGTAAAAGTCAACCCCGCCTCAATCCGAGGCACGGTGTGGCCGGTATCACTCAAAGGGTCTCTCTTTTGTTTAAAATAAACAAATTTTTAAGAGAAAACAACAACTGACCTACGGAAATCTGACCAAACGCATTCATATTGTATTTATACTTTATTAGAATGATACATGGGTCATTTTTGATGTGTACGATTCAACCTCATCTCAATACAAGGCATGGTGTTGCCGATATCACTCAAATTGTCTCTCTTTTGTTTAAAATGGACACAATTTTAAGTGAAAACAACAACTGACCTACAGAAATCCGACCAAACGCATTTGAATTGTGTTGATCATTTAGGAGAATTATCCATGGGTACTTTTTGATGTTTATGAGTTAACCCCACCTCAATCTGAGGTACATTGGGGCCAGTATCACTCGAAGGGTATCTATTTTGTTTAAAATGGACAGATTTTTAAGTGAAAACAACAACTAGAATATGGAAATCCAAAAAAACACTTTCTAATTGTGTTGATACTTTAGGAGAATGATCCATGGGTGATTTGGGGATGTGTACGAGTCAACCCTTCCTCAATATGAGGCACGGTGTGGCCGATATCACTCAAAGTGTCTCTCTTTTGTTTAAAATGGACACAATTTTAAGTGAAAACAACAACTAACCTACAAAAATCTGACCAATCGCATTCATATTGTCTTGATACTTTATGATAACTATGCATGGGTCCTTTGAGATGTTTATGAGTCAATCCTGCCACAATATGAGGCACAGTGTTGCCGGTATTACTCAAAGTGTTTGTCTTTTGTTTAAACTGAACATAATTTTAAGTGAAAACAAAAACTGACCTACGAAAATATGACCAAAAACATTTGGATTTTGTTTATCATTTAATAGAACAATCTATCGGTCCTTTTTGAAGTGTAATAGTCAACCCCGCCTCAATCCGAGGCACAGTGTGGCCGGTATCACTCGAAGAGTCTCTATTTTGTTTAAAATGGACAAATTTTTAAGTGAAAACAACAACTGACATACGGAAATACAACGAAACACTTTTGGATTATTTTTATCCTTTAATAGAAATATACATGGGTCCTTTGGGACGTGTATGAGTCAACCCTGCCTCAATTAGAGGCACTGTGTGGCCGGTATCACTCAAATGGTCTCTCTTTTGTTTAAAATGGACAAATTTACAACAACTGACCTACAGAAATCTGACCAAATGCATTTGTATTGTATTTATATTTTAGTAGAATTATCCATTGGTCCTTTTAAATGTGTACTAGTCAAACCCATATCAATCTGAGGCACGATGTTGCCGGTATCACTCAAATTTTCTCTCTTTTGTTTAAAATGGACATAATTTTAAGTGAAAATAACAACTGACCTATGGAAATATGACCAAACTCATTCGGATTGTAATTATAATTTAGTAGAACAATACATTGGTCCTTCGTGATGTGAATGAATCAACCCCGCCTCAATCCCAGGCACGGTATGGCCGATATCACTCAAAGGGTCCCTCTTTTGTTTAAAATGGACACAATTTTAAGTGAAAACAACAACTGACCTATGGAAATCCAATCAAACACATTTGTATTGTATTGATCCTTTATGAGAATGATACATGGGTCATTTTTGACATTTAAGAGTCACCTTCGCCTCAATCTGAGCCACGGTGTGTCTGATATCACTCAAAGTGTCTCTCTTTTGTTTAAAATGGACACAATTTTAAGTGAAAACAACAACTGACCTACAGATATATGACCAAACACATTCAGATTGTGTTGATCATTTAGGATAATGATCCATGGGTCCTTTGAGATGTGTAAGAGTCAACCTCGCATCAATACGAGGCATGGTGTGTCCGGTATCACTCAAAGTGTCTCTCTTTTGTTTAAAATGGACACAATTTTAAGTGAAAACAACAAATAACGTACGGAAATCCAACCAAACGCATTTGGATTGTGTTGATTTTTTAGGATAATTATCCATGGGTCATTTGTGACGTTTATGAGTCAATCCTAACTCAATCTGAGGCCGGTGTGGCCGGTACCACTCAAAGGGTCTCTCTTTTGTTTAAAATGGACACAATTTTAAGTGAAAATAAGAACTAACATATGAAAATCAGACCAAACGCATTAAGATTGTGTTGATACTTTAGTATAAATATAAATGGGTCTTTTGTGACGTTTATGAGTGAAACCCTCCTCAATCCGAGGCACAATGTAGCTGGTACCACTCGAAGGGTCTCTATTTTGTTTAAAATGGACAGATTTTTAAGTGAAAACAACAACTGACGTACGGAAATCTGACCAAAAACTTTTGGATTGTATTGATCCTTCAGGAGAACGATCCACGGATCAATTTAGACATGTAGGAGTCAACTTCGCCTCAATACAAGGCACGGTGTGGCCGGTATCACTCAAAGGGTCTCTCTTTTGTATAAAATGGAAAGATTTTTAAGTGAAAACAACAACTGACCTACGGAAATCCGACCAAATGAATTTGTATTGTATTGATACTTTAGGAGAATGATCCATGGGTACTTTTAGATGTGTATGAGTAAAAATTGTCTCAATCTGAGGCACGGTGTTGTCGGTATCACTCAAAGTGTCTCTCTTTTGTTTAAAATGGACACAATTTTAAGTGAAAACAACAACTGACCTACGGAAATCCGACCAAAAGAATTCAGATTGTATTGATAATTTAGGAGAACGATCCATTGGTCTTTTTCGATGTTTACAAGTCAACACCACCTCAATATGAGGCACGGTGTGTCCGATATCACTCAAAGGTTCTCTCTTTTGTTTAAAATGGACACAATTTCAAGTGAAAACAACAACTGACCTACAGAAATCTGACCAAACACATTCAGATTGTATTGATCCTTTAGAAGAATGATCCATGGGTACTTTGTGATGTGTATGAGTCAACCCCACCAACCCCCTGGACTGCCCCCACCCCCCTGGACACCAACCCACCCCCTGGACACCCCCACCCCTCTAGACACCCCCACCCCCTAGAAATCCCCCTCAACCCCTAGACCCCCCCACCACCTTGGACACACCCATGGAAAGCCCCCCCCCCCCACCTCGGATATCCCCCCACAGGCACCCCCAACCCCCTGGACAACCACCACCCCCTTGGACGGCACCCCCACACCTCCTTGACACCACCCCACCACCTGGATATCCCCCACCCCCTGGACAACCCCCCACCCATGGACGACCACCCCCTAGAAAGCCCCCCCTGACACCATGGACACCAGACCACCCTTGGACACCCCATAGATATCCCCCCCCCACCTATACACCCCCTCCTTGGACACCACCCCACCCCCCTTGGACAGCCCACCAACCTCTTGGACCGCCCCCACCCCCTGGACATCCCCCACCCCTGGACACCCCTATCCCCTCGGACACCCCCATCCCACCCTCCTGGACACCACCCAACCCCTTGGATAGCCCCACCAACCCCCTAACCCCCCCCCCCCCCGGACACCCCCCAACCCCTAGAAAGCCCCCCCCCCCCCGACACCCTAGACACCAGCCCACCCCCCTAGACACCCCACAGACAGCCCCCCCCCCCCCCCACCCACCTGGACACCCCCTCCTTGGACACCACCCCACCCCCTTGGACAACCCCTCCAACCTCATGGACCGCCCCCACCCCCTTGGACACCCCCACCCCCATGGACATCCCTATCCCCCCAGACACCCCCATACCACCCTCTTGGAGACCACCCCACCCCCCTTGGATATCCCCACCAACCCCTCGGACCGCCCCCCACCCCGGACACCCCCACCCCCTGGAAAGCCCCCCTGACACCCTGGAACTTGCCCACCCCCTGGACACCCCCATGGACACCCCCCCCCCTCACCTGGACACCCCCTCACCTGAACATCCCCCCCCCCCCCCCCCCGCCATCTAGACACCACCCCACCACCTAGATACCCCCCACCCCCTGGACAACCCTTTCCCCCCAGACACCCCCTACCCCACCTTGGACAGCCACCCCAAAACCCTGAACAGCCCCTCCAACCCCCTGAATTCTGAATAGAATTCTTTATGTATTTAATTAACTTATGAATTATGTTTTAATGGTGTATGGGTATAATTGGTGTAATTAGCTTATGATTTATGTGTTAATTTTGTATGGGTATACTTATTGAGATGCTGAATTTTTTTGCTGGTGTTTGGGTGTGCTGTTGCCGAATTTTTTGTTGCAGTATACAGGGGATTTATCAGCGCTAAATAATCGCTGATAAAGGATCAGTTTATGATCACTAAAAGAGTGCTGATAAAAACAAATTTATCATCACCTTTTTAGCGCTGATAAAGTCTCCCTTTATCAGCGCTTTTTTATCACTAATAAAGCCCATTTTTGTAGTAGTGGTTGCTATATAAAATCCTTTGGTGATGAATATATTATATTGCTTTTTTATGTGTTGGCATGATCATTGTAGGACCATGTATGCAGAAGATTGATGAGATGAAAGGGCAGTTGGCTGAGGAGTTCTAAATGAAGGATCGTAGGGAATCTAACAATATTTTAGGGATGAAGATGAAGAGAGACCACATAGCTAGAACCTTGATTTTATCATATGTCGACTACATTGGGAAGGTTCTAAGAAGATTTAGTATTTTGGAAGCAAAGTAAGTCTCTATTCCCATGGCGGGATATTTCAAATTATAAAGGATAAATCATCAAAAACAGTGGAAGAGGTTGAGTACATGGAAAATGTTCTATATGAACCAACTATTGGAAGCCTGATGTATTCCATGGTCTACACTTGACCTGAAATTTCTCATGCAGTGGTAGTTGTGAGTGAGTACATGGATAACCCTGGAAAGCAACATTGGGAATCTGTGAAGTGAATATTATGGTATTTGAAGGGTAGTAAGGAGGTATCTCTGTGCTTTGGGAAAGGAAATTCATTACAGGGGTATGTGGATGCTAACCTTGGAGGTGATATCGATAGTAAAAGGAGTACCAAATGTTATGTATTTACTTACAGAGGAACAACATTAAGATGGATATCATAATTGCAGAAGGTGGTGGCTTTATCCACCAAAGTGGAAGAATACATTACTGTAATAGAAACTGGGTAGGAGATGGTATAACTAAATAACTTCTTGGATGAGACGGGAAGAAAGATAGAGGAGAATGTATCATACTATGATAGTTAGAGTGTTATACATTTTGCAAAGAACCCAGTGTTTCATTCCCGAATGAAGAAAATTCCTGTTGAAGTATCGTTTCATTAGAGGTTTGATACAGGATGGGTTGATAACATTGCATAAGATTTGTGGAACCAACAATCTGATAGATATGTTTATGAATATGATGGTAATACAGAATTTGAGGCACTGTTGTGCCTCTATTGGTCTCCACTGACAAACGGAAGATGAGATGCAGAATAAGGGAGGACCCAATGGGAGAAAAAAAAACAACTGGTATTTCATGAATCATCAACTTGAAATTGAAGTTGTGAATGGAATTCACGATAATGATGAGTGAAGAAGAGGAGGAGCTCAGACTAAGTAAGTTGTCTTATCCAATGGCATCGAAGCATGTCAGCATAGAAAATCAGGCTCCAAGTGGGAGGCTATTGGATTGGTGTAGCCCAATCCGTTTTGGATAATGATTGGGATGAATTGATTCTGGCCCATAATTTTCACCAGCTACTGTAGCACATTAGACTTGTGTGGCTACGACACTATATCAATACATACTTCCAGCCTCCTTTCACTATAGCACAATAGACTTCCTATGTGGTTGGTGGAATAGTGAGCCATCTTATTTATCATTCCAATTAGGGATAGGGTTTCTGAGTTGTGTGAAGCTTTGATACTCCCTGTAATTTTATGCTCCCAAATCATACTGAAACTTATACCTCTTCGTGGACATAGGGATCATTTCTAAAACCACATAAATCTCTGTTTCTAAGATATTTTTATTATTATTCTTTTTTATTTATTCCCTTTTACCCTTCTGTGAATCGTTTCTTTCTATCATTGTGACTCTAAATGATTCTGCATCAATGGTAAAGCTACTACCTGAAAATATTGCAAGCATTGTGGAAAAGAATATCACATGATTGATACTTGTTCAAATTTTCATGGTCATCTGGATGGTTCTCAAGTTCCAAATAGTTGTCGATCTGCACAGGATACAATACTTTCTCCTGTACTTCCAGATGACATTCTTCATACACTTGATCTCTTTGATGATGAGTATCATTATGTCCAATATCAACCTTTTGGTAATTCATCAAGTGATACTATTTCTCATGGCGATTAACCTGCTACATGTTTATCCTAGTGATCCACCTCATGGGTTCTTGACTCTGGAGCCTTAAAGAATTTAACTAGGAATGAATGTATTCTTTGGTCATATGGATTGACTTAAACTGGAGGTAATATTACTATGAATGATGATAAGATAGTATGAATTGATGGTTATGGGAGCTGCTCGATTACACCTAGCTTGACACTCTCTACAGTTACTCTTGTTCCACACTGTCCTTTTAATTTTCTATCTACTAATAAACTTTCAATCGAATTATAGTGTCAGGCCATATTCTCACCTACTTCTGTTGTTTTTAAAGAGCCTTCGATTACTCCAGTGCTTGGAAGTGGATGACATCAGGGTGGTATGTACGTGCTTGACTCAGCTCCAGCTCTCATCTATCTTACTACTTCTGACAGTGGCTAGTAGGTTCATTATAACTTTATTCATCCACCCACATCCATTATTTAGTCACTTTATTTTGGATTTGGGTCATGTTTCTCCTTTTTATTGTGAATCCTTTCATTATACCAAGCATCACCAGGTCACCTATTTCCCTCAGTCCTTTACTCATGTGTCTATCCCTTTTCATTTAGTTCATTATGATGTATGGGGACCCAATCCTAGTCCTTATAAACTAGGTTATCATTTTTTTGTCACCTTAATTGATGATTTTTTTAGAATGAGATGGGTATATTTTTTGAAAATTCATTTTTAAAGTTTTTATATTGTTTTTATCCTATTATCATGAAGTCCAAACCCAGTTTTCCACTAAAATTTGTTTTTGCACTCTGGTAATGGTTGTGAGTATTTTTTTGGCTCATTTCATTCCTTTCTAGGTTAAATTGGCATTCTCCATTAGACTTTTTGTCCTGATGCTCAACAAAATGGTGTCGCATAATGTAAGAACTTCCATCTGTTAGATTTTTCTACAGCTCTTTTATTTAAAATGAATTTTCTAACCATTTTTTGGAGCATTGTCATTCTCACTGCTACATATCTCATTAAGAAAAATCCATCATCAGTTCTTAATGAGGACACTCTCTTTCATTCATTATTTCTAACCTCATCACCATATTCGTTGCTTCTTCACATTTTTGGTGTGTCTGTCATGTTAGAGATACTGCCCATCCCTTTCCAAGTTTGATGCACACACACTCAAATGAATCTTTCTTGGTTATTCGTGAACTCAATGAAACTATCAATGCTTTTCACCAGACTTGCATTGTTATGTCACATCCACTAATGTTTTCTTTATCTAATCCTCCATATTATTTGTTCCCAATTTCCCACCATCACCTACTATTTCTGATTCCGAAATTACTTTACACAATTCAATTCATCATCTTCTACCATCCTCTCATCCTCATGATGTTGTTGGATCACGTTTTGGACAAGTTTTTACTCACCAACCTTGCATACCAGCCACCTCGGAGCATGATGATGCTACCACACCCAATGACTCACCAGCTCATCCTCGGTCCCTGGAGTTACCCGCACCTTTCATAAAGGTACACGCTCATGTCAAAAATATATCAATTCATCAAATTCTTATCATGGATTATTTATGGCTACCTATCACGCTATTGTGAAACTGGATGCTCACTCGATACCGTGCACTAAGTCAAAATCCCATTCTGTCTATGAGTGAGTTAGATGTCCCAACATCTGATCTCTAACATTGTTGCTATAATATTCCATCAAATGATTTGTACTACTCCCATACAACCATCCCCACCTATAAATAGGGCCCACTGCTACCTAATACAATAACCTAACCAACTACCCCAACAAACTAATAAAGGAAATGAAAAATCTTCCCTTAGAAGTTACACACACCTGCCTCATACAAACAACCCCCTACCTACCCTCACTTATTCCAATCTATTCCAGTGCACACCTCCATATACCTACCATTCACCCATCTGTAAAAACCATATTTTCCCCAAGGTGGAATTGGAACGACAGCTCCTAGTGGTGGTTTTAGCGGTGGCCTAAGTATCTATGAAACTTTTTCCAAACTCTCAAGCCCCTTTATTCTTTTGTTTTTCATAGAAGTACCAGTAGTTTCCCCACATAGGGATGAATTATCATGAAAATAGGCTCTAGAAACAACAAATTTACACCCAATCTTCCTCATTTTCAACTCATCATCATAAAAAACCCACCATAAAAACGTACCTCACCCTAGGTAGTGTTGGTTCCCTTGGATTCAAATAGAGTTGAAGAGACATTTCCATGTTCAAAGAGTAGTGAAATTTGTTGTGACTATTACACACTGATCATGTAGGTAGACCGCACAGCCTGGGAAACCCAGTCATTCCAACATCTATGCCATAAACCATTTCCACTATCTCAACATCCAAAAAATGGTCTAACATATTTTTTGGATTACGGGAAGAGCCTTGGAATTTTACGTGTAATTTTTGGTTTCCTTGCCACATCTCTCAACTCCATTATGCATAAAAATCACTACCTACATATGCAACACCTTCCTCTACAGTACCATCTTTTAACACTTTTGGAATAATAGGTTTATTTCTTACATTCTGATATTTTGTGTGTCGACTATCACAAGGGAAACCATCCTCCACCTCACCACAATCTATATGTCTTGAGAAAGGGAAGATGATTTGATTTTATTTATTGAAAAGAACAAAATTTGAGATGATCACCTCCATTCCCTTCCCTTCCCACATGACTAGCGAAACTCTCAGACTCACAAAATCTACAATAGGAGGCTACGAATGTGAACCAGGAACATGTCGTACCTCCATAACATCCCCTTCCTGCTTTTCCAAGAATGGACTCTAATAAGAATATTACTCTTTAAGACAAACTAGAATGAAATAAGTCTGACTCGCCTTGATGTTACTTTCCTGTTCAAGATATAAATTCCTTAATATCACTAGTATTACTTCCAATGCTGAAATGTAAGGGTTTCCCTGGATAGACAGGTATGAGTAACCTGTAACCATTTCATATACTCCCCCATTCATAAAAGGTCCACAATATTGTGGATCATCTTCACATGAATTAGTCTACAGTTCCCCTAGTTGTTCCCATACTCCACTATAAGCACTGACTTCAGTTTCTCCCAATTCGATCCCAGATTATTTCACTGCCACTTTAAGAACCAATACAAAGTAGAGTTCTCCATACACAACTGCACCCAAAAAAGTTTCATGTCTTCCTGCATTTGTCTATACATGAAGTAATCCTACATTTTGGTAATCCAAACATTAGGATATACCACTAATAATTATGGGAAATCCATCACAACACACTACTCATCTTGTCTTTTAGAGTAGCAGTTGGTTTCATGACTTCTTGTCAGCAACCCAAATCCTCTAAAA
Organism: Viscum album; assembly: GCA_963277665.1. NCBI lineage: Eukaryota > Viridiplantae > Streptophyta > Magnoliopsida > Santalales > Viscaceae > Viscum > Viscum album. The sequence continues at coordinate 1,833,431,039 of OY728165.1, forward strand.
CAACAACAATCACCTTCTTGATTTCCAATGATCAAGAATTGGTATAGAGGATTCTATATTATTGCATCCAGTCATATCCATCTATAATTGATAGTCCAAAAAGAGTACATGTCTTCCCAAACTATTCAAATAATTCCAAGTAGTGATCAGATTCTCTGGAGGTGTTCATGTTCCATAGTTTATTACACAGAAAATACTAGGCAGAGAAGAGAGATTATCCTATAAGTCGGTATTCTTTTTTTCACAGTGAAGTCATTCCTATTCTGAAAACTCTAAAAAATTATAAATAGAGTTGGTCTTTCTTGGATCATCCCCACATCACCAAATGCTTAACCAGTCGTGGACACTTCCCCAGTGATTACGTTACGCCAAAGATTAATACCTCAAGAAATTGATAACCTATTTGTTGAGTTTGTTGGTCAATAATCTATCAATGAAAGCACCAATTTTCAGGTCTCCAACATAAAATTGGGACATACAGTAGAATATAGGTAGAGGAAGAAATAATATTCATTATATTAACTTAATTTCAATGGAAAGATCAAGAGATACAGTGGGAGGATGAGAAGAGAAAAGGAGGAGAGGAAGAGGAGATTGAGAAACACCCTAAGAGAAGACCACTTCTCCATAATCCAGTCGAACGTCCCAACATCCAAGACCCAATAAAACTATTGTAAGATTCTAGTGAATGATTTGTACCCCTCCCCTACCCCCATCCCCACCTATTAATAGAGCTAACCACTACCTAATAAAACAACCCATCCACCTACCCCAAAAAACTAATAAATCAAATGACATAGATTCCCATGGCAGTTACACACACTCGCCTCATATGGAAATCCCCCACCAACCCTAACATATTCCAATCTCTGCCAGAACACACCCCCACATACCTAATAGGTCAACTCAAATCCTTCATCAAAATTTTTACACAAAGGATTTGGGTATACCGTGATATTTCGTGGGGATTGGAGGTTTCACACAAAGGATTTGGATCTACTATGATATTTCATGGGGATTGAAGTCTTCATATGCACCAAATGAAATTTTCTATATATGAGAAACCATGTTCTTGATCTTTTGAAAGAGACTAGAATGACTCAAGATAACTCGATTGACTCACCCCTAGAACCTAGACAAAAGTCAATTCATACTAATAGAAATATTTTTTCCCTCACCTAAAAAATATAGACGACTTGTTATAAATCATAACTACATTGTAATATCTCGACCCGATATTGTTTGTGTAGTTTTCAAAGTGATTCAATTTATGAAACCCCCAAAAAAATGTAGTAGGAAACTGTTCTTCACATCGTTATATATGTAAAAAAATGATACAGGCTTAGGCCTTTTATATTTTGATCATGGGTATATAGATATTGAGGAATTTTTTGATGAAAATTATGTGGTATGTCTCTCTTCTAAGAGATCTATGTCTGGTTTTGTAGTATTTGTTGGAGGAAATTTGATATCATGGAAAAGAAAGAATCATAAGGTTATTTCATGATCAAGTGTATAGTCATAGTATCATTCCATGAAATATGTGACTGTAGATATTATTTGGATGAAACAAATTCTATAGGACATGGGGTATACTATCGAGAAACCAACACACATCTGATGTAACAATCAAGATGCTATCAAGATAGCCTAAAATATGGTCTTTTATAACCATAAAAATTATATTGAAGTTGATTATCACTTTCTATAGTGGTTTTATTTTATGATGACCATGAAACCAACAAGTGGTATTAGATCTAAAGGTTGAAGTGTTCTGAATGGGAAAATTTTGGAGAATTTGTTTTAGAGATCAGTTCAATATTTATATCCTTCCCTTTTCCCCATATAAGAATATCAATAAGATCCATATCCTCTCACTCTATGTTTTTTGGAAGTAGTGGGAGTTCTCAATAACCATAGAAAAGGTGTTTGGTGAGAGTATGGTCCAATTGGAGAAGTTCGATGGAACAAATTTTGGCTTTTGGATAATACAAATAGGGGATTCCCTACTACAGAAGGGACTTCATATTCCTTTGACTAAAGCCAAATTAGAAGTGATTAAAATAGAATAATGTGAGAGGCTTGATAAGAAATCTTTGGGGTTTATTCTTTTGTCACTTTCTTGGAACGTGGCGTTTAACATTCGAGAGTTAAAAACTTCTTTAAAGCTCATTAAGACCCTCACAAACATGTATGAGAGGTCCTCGATGATAAACAAGATTTTCTTGCTAAGGAGTTTGTTCTACATGAGAATTTCAGAAGGTATGTTATCCACTTATCATATTAATGAAATTAATGTTATTAGGTTTCATGGAAGGTAAACTTCAGAGATTCAGAATGAGTGTTGTTGTTACTCTTCTCACTCTTTGAATCTTGGGATGAAATGGTTACTATTGTGAGTGATTTCAGTGAAAAGACTGGTTTGGAGTTCATGAACGCTTGGGACCTGATCTTGAGTGAAGAAATACATTGAAAGGAGATCCAATAATCCACTATAAATGCATACAACACAGAAGGAATAGGACGTATTGTTGTGTGGAACAATCATAAGTGGAAATGAAGGAGGAGCAGGAGAAGGAGTAGCTCGACGGAGGATTCTCACTTATGATGGAATTGTGGGAGAAAAAGTCACATGAAAAATATTGTAGTGAATGGAGGGAGAAATCATAAAGATATGCTTATATAAGTATATTTGTGAACCCTATATTGATATATAAGAGTGGTTTGATTTTAAGTATCATAGGTTCATTGGGGTCTTGGGTTATAGACTCTGAATCATCATTCCATTCTACATCTGAGAGAGGAAGAATGAGAAATCATACTTCTAGAAGATTTGAAAAATTACATATTGAGGACAAAAAGACTCTCAAGATCATGGGGAAATACAATGTTTCAATCTAGTCAAGGAACAAAAAAGCATTGGGGTTGAAGTATGTGCGACACATACCAGGGTCGAAGAAAAACATAATCTCAGTGGGTAAACTTAATGATGAAAGTTTCTATACAATGTGTGTGGATGGTGCATGAAATATTTCGTGAAGTTCCATGGTTGTAGAAAAAGTAGTGAAACATGAGACCTTATACCTTATGATTTCATCGAATGGAGTGATTCATGCCAAAGAGTTGACTTCTATGAAGTTAAGACATGATCATCCGGGTCATCTCAGTGAGAAAGGGATGAAAATCCTTGCTGACAAGGTTATTTTAAAGGTTGAAAACATGGAGTATAGAACATGAAAAGACTATAACTTTATAAATCAATGGAGGGTGGATTTTTGAACAAAATGGAAGGCACCAAACCCCTGAAAATTAAAGTTGGTTCACACGGATGTTTGTGGGAAAGATCTGGTGCGTTCTCATGGAGGCTCACTCTTCTACGTGAAAATCATTGATGATTCCACAAATTGTGTGGGTGTAATTTCTAAGGCACAATCTTGAGGTTTTTTATAATTTCATCTGATGGAGATCCATGATGGAGAAAAATTCTGAATTCAATTTGAAGTGCTTTCTGTCAGACAATGGTGGTTAGTACGGAAGCAGAGTGTTTAGGAGGTTCTACTGGCGAAAGAGGATTCAGTTAGAGAAGATCGTGACTGGGACTCTAGAACACAATGAATTTGTAGGGATGATGAACCAAATGCTAATGAAAAATCCTAGGATCATGGGGATCCATGTGGGGTTCCTCAATGTTTTTGGGTAAAGACAGTGAATTGTGTGACTTAATCAACCAAAATCCTTCATCTCTAATCGGTTAGAAACTTCTAAATATCTATTGGTCTAGAGGGAAGGTAGATTTCAACCACCTCAGAGTATTTGGGGGCACTAACCTATGTCCTTATTGATGATATGGAATGATACAAGGTAATAGTGAATGGATCCTACTCTATTTACTTCATAACATTCACAACATCGAAAGGATAAACATGAGTAACTATAAATGGACCTTCCCATATGGGATAGATTTTTCTTGACATCAGCTTGAGTTTTGAGTTGAATAAAAAAATTGTGTCTCTAGGATGAAATTATTTTAGTTAGATCAACTTTTCAAGATCCACTACTGTTCTATCTTTGAAAATTATGAAATTTTCAAAAGCATACCTTCTAATTTCATATAGCTCCTGCAACTACAATATTCTATCTTTTCCACTGATTTCAAGATCCAAATACAAAATTTTCACGGATCAGTAGGCCTTGCACTACAATTCCACCGGTATGTGAAAAAATTTCCCATAAATCAACCTATATAGACTTATTCCTATTGGGGTTTTGTAGGTTTTTCTATAAGACTATAATGTGTCTTCCAACCTTTGGCTTCAATCCTTCATGTTCAGTTTAACAGTGTTCCAAAATTCCTTTGATTTCCCTGTTGGAAACTTTAGATTGACCATTAGTCCATGAATGATAGGGAGTTTATGTTTTATGATGCACCTCATAATTTATTAGAAAATCCCCCATTATCCCATTGATGATGACTCTGGGCACTCTAAACCTACAAAATATGTTAGCCCTGAAGTGATTTCAGAAGTGAGAGAGAGTTCTAACCAGAATTTAGCTTCCTTAAGATTATTACAAATCAAATTAGAGAGGGAAAGAGAAAAATATAGATGGAACCCCTAGGAGAAAATATCTCCCCAATCCCTAGAATAGGCCAGATGCTCCAAATAGAAAATAACGGATGCCCCATGCTAGGTCCTCACCCCCTATTTATAATAGACTAACAGATAGACTAACAAACTAATAACCAATGTATGGTTATTTGAAAATATTTCCCTAATTAAAAATCTTACCCCTCAACAGTATGCCCCTTCCTCTAGTAAGTGTAATGGGAAGGTGGTCTCTTATGAACTTGGCCACCTAAAAATCTATCATTACCCCCTCCCTGAAAATTCACTTTGTCCTCAAGGTGACAATGAGGGAACTGATTTTTCAGCAGGTTGGTGTCCTCACAAGTACCATCATCCACTGATCTCCCATGCCACTATACTAGCCATAATAGGAAAATTCCTTGTTTTTCTATTGACAAGATGTTTTTAGGAATCTCTTCTACTGTCAAAAATTCCTTTGGTAAATCTTCAGACACTTGATGTTATCCTACCACAGTCTTCAACTACAATACATGTAAAATCAGATGTACTCTACTTGTATCAGGAAGTTTCAACTGATAAGTCACTTCCCCCACCCTCTTGGAAACTTCAAATGGACAAAAATATCATAAATCTAATTTCTCACTTAATCTGAGACTTCATCCTTGAATATTTTTGTCTCAACTTTACCCAAAAAAGGTCCCCCACTTCAAAGGTCACATTTTGACAACAACGATTATAAAATTTAACCATAAAATACTATACACATTATAGGTTTATCCATATATACTTTAGAGATTCATTTATATCCCACAGTGCATTGGAAATCACCTCAACTGCTACTTCCCCCTTGAGAATAATGAATTATTTGTAGCAGCATTCTCCCATACACTGCTTAAAATGAAGTCTATCCAATTAAAGTATGGTATGAAGTATTAAAACTATATTATTCCCATGATAAATAGGACACCCAACATTGTGGTTGATTATCAGTAAAAAACTTTAGACAAATCTATAAACACCCATTTACCACCTCAGTTTTCCCATCGCTTTAAGTATGATATGATGAGCTCATTTTGAGGCAGTTCCCTATAATTTTATTACTTCACGCAAAAATAAACTTGTAAATAGGGGATTTTGATCTCTTAATATTATGGTAGTAATGCCATGAAGCCACACAATTTCCTTCATAAAAATATAATCCATTTCTTTAGCTATGTATGGGTGTTTAAGAGGGACTAAGTGTATATTTTCTCAACCTACCAACAACTACTAACACCACATAAAATCCCTATGATATTTTTAAACATGAAATAAAATCCAACGATACTTCATCTGATACCAATTCTGGAATTGGTAATAGTTGTAGCAAACTAGCCCGGTTAAGAGCTTCATATTTACTCTTCTGATAGATCTCACATTTCCAAACATACTACTGCATATATTGAGACATTCTCATCCAATAAACCCCATTTTCCATTCTTTTGTATGTTTTAGATACACCAAGTGTCCTCCTACAATTGAATAATGGAAAAACTTCATTAAATTGGGTATCAAAGAAGACTTATGTGGTATAACCAATTTGTCTTTGTTAAATAACATCCCCTCCCAGAATGAAAACCATATTTCCTACTATCTCTTTGTTGTATGGATTTAATAATTGATTTTTGTCTCTTTATCTTGAATTATTTCTACTCATAATACATGAATTTCTGCCTAACATGGTCCAGAAATTTCCATTTGGCATATTTCTACTTTAGGTATAACTTGGGATAAGGTATCAACTACTTCATACAGTTTTCCTGGCTGATATATGATCTCAAAATTATACCCATCAGTTTTTCCTGCCAACATTGCTAATTTTCTATCATCACATGGTGAATTAACATATGTTTCAAAATTTAATGATCTTTTATTACTTTGAATTGTTTTCCTAAAAAACATTGTATCCAATTTTGGATAGACAAAACCATTGTTATAAACTCCTTTTTATAAACTGGTTTATCTAGGTTGTTTTCAGAGTGTCTTACTAAAGTAAGTCAAGGACGACCCTCTTGTTCCAATTATGCTCTAATTCCCACCCCTGAAGCATCACATTCTACAACAAAGTCCTTTGAAAAATCTGTTAACCCATGAACAAGTGCAATTTTCATACTATTCTTAAGTTCTTAAAAGGCCTTTTGTGCTTATATTCCCTACTTGAATTCCACCCACTACTGGAAATATAGACAATACCAACGGTTCAAAACCATTGGTATAGGCTGGAAAACCATTTGTATAAGATATACCAACGGTTTCCCAAACCGTAGGGAAGTAAGGCGTTGGGAAAGACCTTTACCAATGGTTTAAGGAAAACCGTTGGTAAAAGGTGGTGAAAGTTTTAATTTCCCAACGGTTCCTCTAAACCGTTGGCAAAAGGATTTAACAATGGTTTAAAACCGTTGGGAAATTCATATTTTTGAGCTTATACCAACGGTTCAAAACCGTTGGTATATATTTTTACCAACGGTTTAGATAAATCTTTGGTATATATTCATATATGCTCAAAGTATACCAACGGTTCTAAACCGTTGGTGTTGGGTATTTTCACAAAAAACCAGCAGCCTGCATACAGCTGCCTCCACTTGATAGACCTGCATAAAAACATCACAAATAACATCTATAAATAGACTTCAAACACCACAAAAAACATTGGAAATAACACAAAAAAACACATAAAAACATCACTCTTCCAACCATGCCATGTACTACAATTACCCATTTCAATCTTCATATGACAACAACTCTTCCAATTAACCTATTTCAATTTATTGGGTTCACACATATGAATTTTTTATTACTCAAAAAGGTGATTATTATGATATAAATTGGTGCCTAAGGGGTATGTGTGATAAAGTGAATTAACAATGTGGTTAATATTTGTGCATCATCTAGAGTGATACATGACTTGCATTGAATGTGATGTGGGGGGATGTCCAGAGAGGGGAGGGGGTTTTCCAGGAAGAGGGGAGGGGAGATTTCTAGGGAGCAAGTATGGGGGTCATGGAGAATGTGAAACAAGTATTTGTATTCAAATTATAGCATATCATCACATGCATTTGATGAGAATGAGCTAATAAGCTTACCAAGTCATTCATATAGTTCAAGACATACAAAAAATGGAATAATCCCAAATAACATTACATGATCAAAGAAATTAAAGAAGGCATGTGAAATAAACATCCCTATATTTAAATATCATCCATGAGGTATAACATTTAATCAAATTGTAATAGAATTATACATAAGTCATACGAGTCTCATTTACTTGCATACATAGTGGTACAAAAGGAAAATGTTATTCATGTCCGAGGGGCTGTCCGGGGTCCAAGGAGGAGGGTGGGGGGGGGGGGGCTGTCCAGGGTCCAGAAAGGGGGGTGGGGGCTGTCCATTCACGTCACATTTGACTCATGGATCGTTGTCCTTAAGTTTCAACAGAATTCGAATGCGTTTGGTCAGTTTGTCGTATGTCAGTTGTTGATTTCACTTAAAATTAAGTCCATTTTTAACAAAACAGAGGCACTTTGAGTGGTTTCGGACACACCGGACCTCATATTGAGGCAGGGTTGACTCAAAAATGTCACATATGAGACATGCATCATTGTGAAAATGTATCAACACAATCAGAAGTCGTTTGATCATTTTGGCGTATGTACGTAAAATATTGTCCATTTTAAACAAAATACATACACATGGAGTGATACCAGCCACACTATGCTTCGGATTGAGCCAGGGTTGACTCGTACACATCACATATAACCCATGGATCGTTGTCCTAAAGTGTCAACACAATCCAAAGGCGTTTGGTTAGTTTCTCGTCTGTTAGTTGTTGATTTCACTTAAAAATAACTCCATTTTGAACAAAAGAGAGGAAGTTTGAGTGGTCCCAGCCACACCACACCTCTGATAGAGGCAAAGTTGACTCGTACACGTCACATTTTACCCATGGATTGTTTTCCTTAAGTTTTAACAGAATCCAAATGTGTTTGGTCGATTTTCCGTATGTCAGTTGTTGATTTCACTTAAAATTAAGTCCATTTTTAACAAAACAGAGGCACTTTGAGTGGTGTCGGCCACACCGGGCCTCAGATTGAGGAAGGGTTCACTCTTACACATCACATATGAGTCATGGATCATTTTTCAAATGTATCAACACAATAAAAATCCGTTTGATTGGTTTGGCGTATGTACATAAAATATTGTCCATTATAAACAAAATACATACACATGGAGTGATACCGGCCACAATGCGCTTCAGATTGAGCCGGGGTTGACTCTTACACATCAAATATAACCCATGGATCGTTTTCCTAAAGTTTAAATACAATAAGAAGGCGTTTGGTTGGTTTCGCGTATGTCAGTTGTTGATTTCATTTAAAAATAAGTCCATTTTGAACAAAAGAGAGGGAGTTTGAGTGGTCCCAGACACACCGCACCTCATATTGAGGTGAAGTTGACTCGTACATGTCACATTTGACCCACAAATTGTTTTCCTTAAATTTCAACAGAATCCTAATGCATTTGGTCAGTTTGTCGTATGTCAGTTGTTGATTTCACTTCAAATTAAGTCCATTTTTTACAAAACAGAGGCACTTTGAGTGGTGTCGGCCACACCGGGCCTCGGATTGAGCCGGGGTCGACTCGTACACATCACATATAATTCATGGATCGTTTTTCAAAAGTATCAAAACAATCAGAAGCCGTTTGATCGGTTTGACGTATGTACGTAAAATATTGTCCATTTTAAACAAAAGAGGGACAGTTTGGGTGGTTCCGGCCACACCACACCTCAGATTGAGGCTAGGTTGACCTCATACATGTCACATATAACCCATGAATCGTTTTCCTAAAGTTTCAATAGATTCTGAACGCATTTGGTTGGTTTTTCGTATGCCAGTTGTTGTTTTCACTTAAAATTAAAGTCATTTTGAACAAAAGAGAGACATTTTGAATGGTACCGTCCACACTGCGCCTCGGATTAAGGAGGGGTTGACTCTTACATGTCACATATGACCCATGGATCATTTTCATATAGTATCAATAGAATCTGAATGTGTTTGGTTGGTTTACTGTATGTCAGTTGTTGATTTCACTTAAAATTAAGTCCTTTTTAACAAAACAGAGGCATTTTGAGTGGTGTTGGCCACACTGAGCCTCTTATTGAGGAGGGGTTTACTCGTACATGTCACATTTGACTCATGGATCATTTTCCTTATGTTTCAATATAATCCGAATGCGTTTGGTCGGTTTGTCGTATGTCAGTTGTTGATTTCACTTAAAATTAAGTCCATTTTTAACAAAATAGAGGCAGTTTGAGTGGTGTCGGACACATCGGGCCTCGAATTGAGGAGGGGTTGACTCATACACATCACATATGAGTCATGTATCGTTGTTCAAAAGTATCAACCCAATCAGAAGCCGTTTGATCGGTTTGACATATGTACGTAAAATATTGTCCATTTTAAACAAAAGAGGGAAAATTTGGGTGGTTCCGGCCACACCATGCCTCGGATTGAGGCGGGGTTGACTCGTACACGTCACATATGATCCATGGATAATTTTCCTAAAGTTTCAATTGATTTGGAATGCATTTGGTCAGTTTTATGTATGCTAGTTGTTGTTTTCACTAAAAATTAAAGTCATTTTGAACAAAAAAGAGACATTTTGAATGGTATCGTCCACACCACACCTTGGATTGAGGCAGGGTTGACTCTTACTCGTCAAATATGACCCATGAATCGTTTTACTATAGTATCAATATAATCTGAATGCGTTTGGTCGGTTTACCATATGTCAGTTGTTGATTTCACTTAAAATTAAGTCCATTTTTAACAAAACAGGGGCATTTTGAGTGGTGTCAGCCACAACAGGCCTCGTATTGAGGTGGAGTTGACTCATACATGTCACATTTGACTCATGGATCGTTTTTCTTAAGTTTCAACAGAATCAAAATTTGTTTGGTCGGTTTTCCGTATGTCAGTTGTTGATGTCACTTAAAATTAAGTCCATTTTTAACAAAACAGAGGCACTTTGAGTGGTATCGGCCACACCGAGCCTCGAATTGAGGCAGGGTTGACTCGTACACGACACATATGAGTCATGGATCATTGTGAAAAATTATCAACACAATCAAAATCTGTTTGATTGGATTGGCGTATGTAAGTAAAATATTGTCCATTTTAAACAAAATACATACACTTGGAGTGATACCGGCCACACCGCGCATAGGATTGAGGAGAAGTTGACTTTTACATGTCACATATGACCCATGGATCGTTTTACTAAAGTTTCAACACAATCTGAAGGTGTTTGGTCAGTTTCCCATATGTCAGTTGTTGATTTCAAATAAAAATAAGTCAACTTTGAACAAAAGAGAGGCAGTTTGAGTCATCATGGCCACACCATTCCTTTTATTGAGGCGGGGTTGACTTATACACGTCACATTTGACCCATGGATTGTTTCCCTTAAGTTTCAACAGAATCCGAATGTGTTTGGTCAGAGTGGAAGGGTCTAGTCGGGTACGCGGAGATGCTCGTCTACCTCTGGTACGAACCTCCCTCGTACCATCGGCCTAAGCACTGAAAGAATGGAATAATGAAAAGTGCACATACTTATGTACCGGTAAAATATACACATATACAGCACATAGATGCATCATTTCATAAAAAATAACACCAAGGATCAGACAAAATAGAAGCAGTCATGCAGAGTAATGAAAAGTGCACATACAGATCGGAAGCAGCTAAAAAATTGTTGCATACATGCCATGATTATTTCCTAAAACAAAGTAAAAAAGCAAAATGATGAAACTATAGAACATGGGTTTCCTCACAGGAAGCGATAAGTTTTACTTCTTCATCCAGATGGATGGACATTGGTCAATCGTCTTGGTCCATCAGCTCAGAACTCCTCTGCCTCTTACAAGAACTGGTGGCCATGTCATCAAGCTCACAGGGATGCTTAGTGGGATTGATCACTTCAGGAGTGTAGCGGGCGTGAATCTGGTGTGGAAGTAAGAGAATCTGGCTCTCATCATCATCCAGACGCTAAGTCACCCGTCGTGTAAGGTCAGATGGAGACGGGACGTGCACATCGATGATCATGGAAGAGGCAGACAAGCTAGACATTGTTGGTTAAGCTGCATCCACAAATAGATTCATTTTTATATATTAGAACCTTTATAAATGTTTGTCCCATTTTTACAAACAATTAATGTGTGAAAATTGTGAAAATTAACTTATCAGATATATAAAAATGGATTTACTCATGGACATGATGCATAATATCTCAAATATTCCACATTGGATCCCAATTATAAATTTTAATCCATTATCAAATGTCTTATATCAATTTATTTTTATTTGGATCCTTAAGGTTGAACTCTTTTTGTAAAATCTAGCCAAGGGAGGATAGACTAGTGACTTGGAATACAATTGGATGTTATGTGGTGAAAACCACATTATAAGCATTGTTTAGGATATTATTGAGGTGGTTTGAGGATCAAATCTATCTTTTTAGAGAAAATCCAGCATGTCCAAGGTTGGTGGTCAAAGTTTTGAAGTGGGGGGGGTATTTGGTGGTTGAGGAGGGGGATGTCCAAGGTCTAGGAGGGGGGGAGGGGCTGTCCAGGGTCCAGGAAGGGGGGTGGGGGCTGTCCAAGGTCAAGGAGAAGGGGAGAAGGGCTTGTCCATGGTCCAGGAAGGTGGGGGGCTGTCCAGGGTCCATCGAGGAGGGGGGCTATCCAGGGTCCAGGGTGGAGGGTGGGGGGCTTCCTAGGGTCCAGGAAGGAGGGGGACTATACAAGGTCCTTGGAGGAGGGTGGAGGGGGGTTGTCCAGGGTCCAGGAGGGGGCTGTCCAAGTTTCAGGAAAGAGGGGGGTCAGGCTATCCAAGTTCCAGGAGGGGGGTACTGTCCAGGGTCCAAGAGGGGGGGGGTGTCCAGGGTGCATGAGGAGTGGGGGCTCTGTTAAAGGGAGGAAATACCCAAATAATTCATTGAAAATTAACTAAACTTAATTCAAAAAACATCACAATTCCAATCCATCACCCAACCAACATCCAATTCATCATCAATATCACAAACCTTCGCATGCCATAAAAAACAAAACCTAGTTTATACCAAATTAAAACAGAAAACAAAAATAATAGATGCAAAACATTAAAACTAAGGTAGTACTTATAGATTTAGAGTGTAGAACTACAAAATTGTTTTATTTATGATGGATCTATGAGTGGAACGAGTTTCTGAGTCTTTATATAGAGAGATCCCAGACGTTTAGGTCAAATCAAAATAGAAAATTAAAAAAATAGATGAAGAACATTATAACTGAGGTAGAACTTACATATTTTAAGTGTAGAACTGAAAAATTGTTTGATTGAAGAGGATGGATGGAGTTTCGGAGACTGGGTAACGAGAGAGTGTCGGGAGAGCTTCAATTTAGGGCTGTAGTTGAGCGGAGGGGGACTGCAATCGAGCGGAGGGGCTACTGGACACCCGAACTGGATTTAGGGGAAAACTTTCCCAACGGTTTTTAAAAACCGTTGGGAATGTAGTCCTATACCAATGGTTTCTTTAAACCGTTGGTAAAAGGTGGCATAGATTCCAACATATACCAATGGTTAGTGTATAACCGTTGGTAAAAGTGTCTTAATTGAGGTGTATACCAACGGTTTTAAAAACCGTTGGTATATTTATTTATAAAAGCCTCTATACAAATGATTTTAAGAAAACCGTTGGTATACATAACCATTCCCAATGGTTTATCAAACCGTTGGGATATAAGCATTGGTAAAAATGGGATTTCCAGTAGTGTCATCTGGGTACTAATGTTTAATCATGCACTCTTTTTGAACTGAAACTCACAAATCATCTTTCTGTTTTATAGTCAATGACATGTAATTGTTCGAGGAAAAACAAAGTTTTAAGTGTGGGGGAGTTTGATGTGGCTCAGTTTTAACACTCTTTGCCACATCCTTTTTATATTTTTATTGATTTTTTATACCAAAATGTTGTTTTTTATTAAATAATTGATAACTATTGTGATTTTGTTATTAATGTGTCAAATAAGCAATTTTAGTTTAAATCACGTGTTTTGGTGTTCAATATCGTCTTTTTAAATAATTCTTAAATTAAATCAATTCTTTTGAATTTTAATTTTATTTTTTATTCTTTTTTTTATAATTTTTCATTCTAGTTAGTTTATCAATTCATTCATTTAAGTAATTCTTTATTTTTAATTTGTAAATAAATAACTCACGTTACTTTAAATAATTAAATTGTTTTTTTAACAAAGTAATTTTATTTTTTTACTTAATTCTTTAATTAATTGGTTAATTAATTGGTTAAATAATTTAAGCAAGTAACTATAATTATTTTGATTAAATTTGTTTATAATTTTTAATACAAATAAAGTCATTCTTTTAAATAAATCATAATTAATTTTATTATTTAACTTTGTTTTATTTAATTAGTTTTTAATTCTATTCTATTTAATTTAATTGATTAATTGATTAATCTATTTTTAGTTTTATTAAATTATTAAATTATTTAATTTTTTGTTGTGTTTATTTTGCAGGAGTTCCGGTAGCACCCATTCACGATGCCACCGTTTTCACTCCTTGTTGTCTCACCGCTTCAAACTCCCAGTGGCACGTCCCACCGTTCCACCCCTTTGCCACAAGTTCCCTCACGGTGCCACAATAACCCCACAGACTGTTTCAACCCTTCATGATGGCATTGCATCAGCCTACCACCGTTCCTTGGCACAACATATTGGTGGCACTGTTTCACTCACACTGCCACAACAAATCCACCTCCAGCCACCGCAACTCACAGTTATTCCTCCCCAGCACCGTTTCACTCATGGTGCCCCTCAGAGCCACCATTCACTACCCCAACATCCATCCGTTACATCGACTATCTCACTGCAACGCCTCACCCTCACTCACACTACCCTCACCTCATCCACTGTTGCTCCTCCACCCACTACCTTCTTCTTCTTCCCAACACCAAATTAATCACAGCAGCAAACCCTACCACAAATTAATCGCAGCAATAGAACATGGAAACAACCGCAGCAAACCGTACATTGCAATCACAAACAAAAAGAATCGATTCAGCATAGTTTCTCCAGATTCAAAGATAGAAGAACAATCAATCTAATTGAAACCTAATTCAGCCAAATCAGTACTAGATCTAACCCACTGTTCCATTACTCTCTTACCTCACCCCCATTCGCGATCCCTTGTGCGCCACCACCCTCCTTCTCTCATCCGCCACGTAGCACGAGCAGAAGCAGGTAATTTAGGAGGGTGGGTTTTTTTTTAGTTTTATGGGGCAGGGTTTTTAAATATTGGGGATATGGGTTTCTTCAGCGCCATATGAAGTGGCGCTGAAGAAACAATGGGTAAAGCGCCACTTGAAGTAGTGCTTTGACCCCACACCCCCAAACCCGATATATATATATATATATATATATATATATATATAAATTTATTTATTATAATAAATATAAAAAAATACAATAAATACATAATTATATTTTTTATAATAAATACAAAAATTATAATAAATATCTAATAAATATTATAATAAATATTTTAATATTATTATAATAAATATACATTTTTTATACATTTATTATACATTTATTACAAATATTATAATGTTATAATATTATAATATTCATTATAATAAATATCTAATAAATGTTTTAATAAATACTATTATAATAAATGCACAATAAATGTATAATAAATATTTATAATACATTTATATTTATAATAAATACTAATTATAATTAAATATTATAATATTTATAATAATAAATATCTAATAAATGTATAATAAATATTATTATAATAAATATACATTTATAATATCTATTATCATAAATATTATTATAATATTTATTATAATAAATGTATAATAAATATTATTATAATAAATATTATAATAAATGTATAATAAATATTATAATAATTGTATAATAAATGTATACTAAATGTATAATAAATATTTATAATACATTTATTATAAATGTATATTTATTATAATAAATATTATAATATTTATTTATAATAAATGTATATTTATATTTATATTTATAATAAATATACATTTATTTATTATAATAAATCTACATCTATTTTATACATTTATTATAATAAATATGAACAATAAATGTATAATAAATATTATAATACATTTATTTTTTAATTATAATATAATAAATGTAATATGTAATTATTTATCTTTATTATATAATTATCATATCTATATTTATTATATTTATAATTATATTATTATATTATAAATAAATTTAATATGTAATATAATATAATAAATGTAATATGATACATTTATTTTTTAATTATAATAAATGTATATTTATAATTATATAAATGTATAATAAATATAATAAATATAAATGTATAATTACATATTACATTTATTATAATAAATAAATAATTACATATTGCATTTATTATAATAAATAAATTTATATTTATAATTATATTTATAAATGTATATTTATTATAATAAATTTAATATGGTTTATTTATGTTTTTAAATAATTATATATAAATTTAAAAATAATTTATAAATAAATTTAATATGGTTTATTTATATATTATAATACATAATTATAAATTTAATACATAATTATAATATTATAATAAATACATAATTATAATATATTATAATAAATATAATAAATATAAATAATTTTAAAAGGTTATATATATAATTTTAATAAGGTTTATATATTTAATTATATATTTATTATATTTATAATTATATAATTATTGTAATTATATTTGTATATTTATTATAATTATATAATTATTATATTTACAACTATATAATTATTATAATTGTTGTAATTATATAATTATTAAAATTTTAATTATATATTTATTATAAATATACAATTATTATATTTATATATTTATTATAATTATATAATTATTATAATTTTATATTTATTATAATTATATATTTATTATAATTATATAATTGTTATAATTATAACAAACATTTTTATAAATTTATTGTATTTATTTTAGTTATTATATTTATTATAAATAATTATATATAAGGTTTATTTCCTTATTTTATTATATATTTAAATAAGGTTTATAACTATATAAATATAAATTTATAATTATATAATTATAAATATAATTATAAATAATTTAAAATTTTTAAATACATATTTATAAGTATATTTTTAAAGTTTTAATTATTTTTTTTTTAATTATTTATTTAAAAAAGGGATGGGGTGAAAAAAACAAAAAAACAAAAAAACAAACTTTTAATTATTTATTTTGTAATTATTTATTTAAAAATGGATGGGGTGCAAAAAAAACAAAACAAGAAAAACAATAAAAGGGAGGGGTGTGCAAAACAAAAAAAAATTATTTAAAAAGGGATGGGGTGCAAAAAAAAAAACAAAAAAAAAGAGGGTGTGCAAAAAAAAAGGAGGTGTGCAAAAACAAAAGAGTGTGCAAAAAAAAAGGGTGGCAAAACGCCACTTGAAGTGGCGCTAGCCACACCCAAAACGTTGAGCGCCACTTCATGTGGCGCTCAACAAACCCATTCCCCTAATTTTATTCACCCTAAACCCATTAAAAAAAATAAAAAAACTAAAACCCCACCCCAAATTATCGAGCAGAAGTCGATGCCTCCACCCTTGCTTCGCATGGCTGGTGCCACCCCACTCCCTAACTTGCCTCCATCACACATGCGCCGACCGATCGAACCCTAACCACCACCCCGGCCCCGAGCCGCTGCCTTGCAAGCTGAATTGAGTGCCGCAGACCCTCGCCTTCCCCTTACGCTGCACTTGCTTCATCATCCTGAACCGCCAAACTAGGCCAGAGCCGAAACTCCGCGCTGTCGCTTGAGCTCCCAATCCTCCCCGAGTTCATCGAACCCCCAATCGCCGCGGAACCACCCGCGCCCCTGCCCTGCTTCACCGCACGTGCTACCCACCACCGGCCTTGCCTCCACCCTCCGTGCGACATCCTTCCCTGTGCCTCGAAGCCGCCGCGCCCTGTTCTCCTCTCCCCGCATCGCTCGAAGCCGAACCCCTTCCCACTTTCTCCCCTGCGCCGCATGAACGTACCCCCTCCCCTCTTCGTTTCTTTCTTCTTCTTTTTTAATTTTTATTCTATTTTATTATATCATTATATATATATATATATATATATATATATATATATATATATATTATGTGTTATATATCGTATAAAATATTAATTTCTTATATAATAATATATGTTATTAATTAAATACAATAATAATTATATTAATAATAGTATTAGGTATTATAAAATATATATTTTTATAAGTATTTTTTAATATATATATATATATATATATATTAATAAGTATTTTTAAGAAGTGATATATATATATATATATATATATACATATTTGTTTCATTATTTTTGTATCTGACTCATGAGCGTTTTTTGCAGAGGGAGGGTTATGACTCGCCGCGCGCGCACTCATCATTTAATTAGGAGAAACTGCTCCAGTGACCAGCGCAGAAGACATGAAACTGTGAAAGCTCCACATGGAGGTCAGGGAACACTTCAGATGAGATTCCAGAGACTTCGATTACTGTGTGATTAGCATTCATCACGGGCATGAGATAAAGAATTCATTACAGGGAAGGATGCGGGGCATTCATCTAGGGAGAGCGAGAGCGGAGCAGAGTCACTTTTTCTAGAACTTCATTTCGTTGGGGGCGAGCATCCATTCTTCTATTTAGAGATCCCTCAATTCATCGATTGCTGGCGATCAACCCTCAATCCATTTCATCACCGAAATAGGGGTAGACAGACATTGAGCAGGAGATTAGTATTGGAGATGAAGCTGGAGAGAGGAGCAATCTCACGGGAGATGCTGCTTCATTCATTTTCTGTTTCTATCTGTTTGACTGTTTTAATGTGTAGTTAAATAGATTAGGGGAATCGGGCTGTAGAGAACTGATTATCCATTTATTCATCATGTTTTGTTAATCTGACTGCTCAATGCGATTTTGTTGCTCAGTTTTCTCTTCTGTTCAGTTTGAGTATCATTTTACATTACCTAACGACCGACAGATGTGGTAGTGAATCATTTCACTGTGGATCATTGACTGAAGTACCGAGAATTAGAAAAGGTCAATGCATCTCTTCTCCAATTTAAACAGATTTATCCAAGGGTCAAGATCGAAAGAACGAGACTCAAGGAAGTTAATCGAGCTGTGTTGATCCACTGAAGTTGCAACTTAGTAGATTAACACCATTTTTTATGCACTAAGTAATTGAATTAAACCAAGAAGAAGCGGACAATACCTTTTTAATCAGTTCAAAGCAGCTCGAGGACCCTAAAATCATCATTAATGTTTGTTCTTTGTTCAATCCATATATTTCACCATTTCACCTTTGTTTTCACACCCACTATTAGTGTTTGTTTCATTGTTTGCGTTTAGTTTTTGTTATTTTTTGTTATTTTTGTTGTTTTAGTTTTAATTTGGTCTAGCACAACCTAAGTCCTTTTCTGTGGTTCGACACCCTTTTTACCACAATACTAGTAGTTTGTAGGGTGTATAAATTTTAAATTTACACGTACTCAACGGCTGTGCGGCCACCCCCAACAACTAAAAAAAGTAAATACCAATGCTTCCCTCAAATGGACAACCTTCACCTTACATTCCTAACATTAACTCCCCCTTGAATAACCACCTTGTACCCAAGGTGGACCTCCAAAACTATGTCTGACTTCTTTCTCTATGGATCAAAAATCACCTTTTGAAAAAGGTGAAAAAATTATTCAATCTCCAAAATCACTTTTGGCTAACTCCAGCAGTTCTGCAACACAACATAGTATAATCATTGCTTTCTCATTCTCACCATAAATTACACCCAACCCCTCGACTGCAAAATTTTCCTCTTAAGGCTGCCCAACATCAAATTTGGCTGCGTCACTTCCAAGATCACAGTGCTGAGTTCCTAGTGACATTTTGGCTAATCCCTTCCTTGGTAGCTAGTGATGAATTTCTTATTCAAAAGTCACACATAGTCTAAGTTGCCATCTGATAGAGACCTACTATGCCACTTTGAAGGGATAAGGGCTTTGGAGTAATTGTGGGTTGAGTTTGTTTGGGAGGGGGACCAGTCGGTTCCACGTGTAGGCATAGGAGAGGTTGTGCTGTTAGTTTGTTGGGGGGGAATTATGTAAACAAGGGAGGGGGAATATCGGAGGAGAGGAGAGAATAGTTGGGATGCAGCCTTTTGGCTTAGACAATGACCTGCGAGCTTGGGAAGAACTCTTTGAGTCTTCTGATTCTTCTTCCTCCTCTTCTGCAGTTATTTTTGTTGGTTCACTTCTATTATACATGTAGAAGGTGCTTGGTTCTTATCATTTGGTCTGACTTTCCAAATTCGCATCGAACACACAAACTACTACTACAAGTCTTCCCCTGCCAAATGATCTAGAGAACATTCAATAATCAACCTCACATGGAGGAGACGCCACACACACTGCTGCTGAATTTCATATCGATTGAACAACCCACACCCTGTTGAAAATTCGCACAGAAGGGAAGCGCTCAGCTGACAGGTTCTTCAACACCTAATGAACCATTTCAAACACACCAACCTATCTCTATGTCTCTTTGCTCTAGGAGTCACACTGCTAGATTCCGCACTCATCTGACTGGTTATTCGACACTTAATGAACCATTTTAGACACACCAAACTATTTCTACGCCTATTTTCTCTAGGAGGCGCACTGACGGATTCCTCTTCTACCACTACGGATGCGCGCACTGACCTGAGTATTGGAACAGGAGGCTGCACAATATCGCAACAGAGCGAGTTTTTTTTTTACATTTTTTCAAAAAAAAAATTTAAAAAATACAACCAGGTTTAAAATATTTTTTTTTACATCCTAAAGGCGGCACACCATGTGCCGCCTTCGGTTCAGTTTCCGTCGGGCCAAAGGCGGTTCTCCAGAAACCGCCTTGCGCCATTGGGGAAACGAAAGGCGGCACACCAGTGCCCGCCTTTCGATATTTTTTCTGCGAAAGGCGGCTTTGGAAGAGCCGCCTTTCATGTTTTAAATGGCCGAAGGCGGCTTCCCAGTTGCCGCCTTCGCCAAAAATATGCCTATAAAAGTAAGCCACCCCACCCATCCTTCCTCATTCCCAAATCCCTCTTCTCTCTAAAATTTTGAGAGCTCCTCTCTCTAAGTTGAGTTTTCCTTCGTGGTGCTTCCAGAGACGCAAGGAGTACAAGATTTATGTGTCAAGCTTCATTTAGAGGTATTTTTTTTATTTTAAAGTTATTTATTTATTTAATTGTAACTAGTTAATTTTAAATATTTAAGGATGTAGTAGTAGTTATTTAAAGAAAAGAAAAAAATAGTTATATTATTACTGTTTTAATTAGTTAATATTTAATGTTAGATTAAGGTATATGTAATTTAATATTATTAATGAATGATGATGAGGGATAAATTATTTAATGTTAGATTAAAGTATGTATAATATAATATTATTAATGATTGATAATTAGGGATAATAATAATTTATTAATATTTTAGAGATAATCATGGACTAATTAAATGATGATTAAGGAATAATTAAGTCAGGATTAAAGGGGTAATTTACCATGGATGATTAATTAAGGAATGTTTAAGGGGTGATTAAGTGATGATTAAGGGATGATTAAGGGGTCATTAAGGTAATTAAGGAATGATTAATTGATGATTAAGGGGTCATTACGGGATAATTAAGGAATGATTAAGTGATGATTAAGGGGTAATTAAGGAGTGATTAAGGGGTGATTAAGGGGTAATTAAGGAATGTTTTAGGGGTGATTAAGTAACGATTAAGGGGTGATTAACTAACGATTATGGGGTGATTAAGTTGTCATTAACTAATGATTAATGAATGATTAGGGAATGGGTAAGGGGTAATTAAGGAATGTTTAAGGGGTGATTAACTAACGATTAAGGGGGTGATTAAGGGGTCATTAATTAAGGAATGTTTAAGGGGTGATTAACTAATGATTAAGGGGGTGATTAAGGGGTCATTAACTAATTAAGGGGCAATTAAGGAATGAAGGGGAAATTAAGGAATGAAGGGGTAATTAAGGAGTGATTAAGGGGTTAAGGGGATGATTAAGGGGTAATTAAAGAATGATTAAGTGATGATTAAGGGGTAATTAAGGAATGTTTAAGGGGTGATTAAGGGGTAATAAAGGAATGTTTAAGGGGTGATTAAATAACGATTAAGGGGGTGATTAAGGTGTAATAAAGGAATGTTTAAGGGGCGATTAACTAACGATTAAGGGGGTGATTAAGGGGTAATTAAGGAGTGATTAAGGGTTGATTAAGGGGTCATTAACTAATGATTAAGGAGTGATTGAGGGGTGATTAAGGGGTAATTAATGAATGTTTTAGGGGTGATTAAGTAACGATTAAGGGGTGATTAACTAATGATTAAGGGGTGATTAAGGGGTCATTAACTAATGATTAAGGAATGATTAGGGGATGGTTAAGGGGTAATTAAGGAATGTTTACGTGATGATTAAGGGGTAATTAAGGAATGTTTAAGGGGTGATTAACTAACGATTAAGGAATGATTAGGGTATGATTAAGGGGTAATTAAGGAATGTTTAAGGGGTGATTAACTAATGATTAATGGGTGAATAAGGGGTGATTAACTAGGGATGATTAAGGGATGATTAAGGGTTCATTAACTAAAAATTAAGGGGTCATTAACTAATGATTAACGGATGATTAAGGGGTCATTAAGTAAAGATTAAGGGATGATTAAGTGGTGAATGACCAACTCCTAACTGATTAACCAGCACTTAAGTAGTGATTAACCAGCACTTAAGTAGTGATTAACCAGCACTTAAGTAGTGATTAACCAACACTGTAATGATTCTTATTTTTTAGAGATCATTGAACATATCTTTAGGAAAGTTAAAAATTGTTCTACAAAACATTAGTGGCTTAAATTAGGAAGGTTTTAATATTTTGGTGTCATGAAAGTTTATGTCGTTATCTAAGCAATTAAATCCCTGTCTGGATACTACAAGTGGATGTGGATCTAGCACAGCTGTACCTAGGGGTGAAAGCCCCGACAAGGAGTTTTGGGCCTGACCCGGGGTATCCTGGTACACGACAACAGGCCTTGCTGCACTCCTGGTTTGACACTCCCGGGGGATATGTTTTAGATGATTGATATTTACTTCATGAAATACTAAAATACCTTTAAGAAGATAAAAAATGTTATTTAACACGTAACAAAACATTATTGACATATTCAGTGATCAGTAAACATTTTTCATGTAGAGAGACATGTTTTCTTGTGTTTACTACTATGGAAAGGTTATTCAAACCGAGCAAGGAGCTTCTTATAGAATACAACAAACATCTATGGTTACCACATCTGATTGTGTTACCATAACTGATCTTCAAGATAGAATTCGTGGTTGCTTAAATCTCAGTCCTCAACAAGAGATAAAGTCTATTAGTTATAGACATTTGAAATTCCCTTCCACGTTATGGCATCTTGCTTGTCCATTGGCTGCTGATAAGCACTGGGTCCAAGCGGGAACTTTATTTTCCCAACAGTCTGATGGTGCAATGATGGAGTTATATGTTGAAGTTTCTAATGTACAACAACATCAAAATGTTCGAAGTTGTAGACATGCACAAATAGTTGTTGAAGAAGCTTCATCCCAAGAAATTGAGGATGTTCGCCCTGTTGTGGAGGAGGACAACTTAGATGATCTTCCAGATTTACATATAAATCATTCTTCAGATGAGGAATTTAATAATGATGGAACAGACAGAGAAGACAATGATGATGGGGAGGGAGCTGGAGATGGGGAGGGAGCTGGAGAAGATAAGGTAGTAGTTTCTCGAAGTAGAGTAGTTCAAGAACATTCTCGACCAACATTAAATCATCCACCACCCTTTGAATCTTGGTCCGAAGCAATGGAACATGTACCTGAATTTGACAACAATGTTCTGACACCTGCAATAGAGTTTCTTGGAGTTATAGTGGACAAGTTTAGTGAGTTGGACAAAACATTATATAATGGAAGGGATTTTCAAAGTAAGGATGCGTTGAAGAGATTCTTAAAAAGATTTCATATTGAGAGGAATTGTAGATATGTAGTTGAGGAATCATGTAGAAAAAAATACGTTATACGGTGTGATAAATTTGATGAAGACTGTAGATTCCGGTTGAGGGCGATTCCAGACATTGCATTTGGTGGATGGAGAATTTCAAAGATTGAGGCAGCTCATTCTTGTGTTCAGCGAAACTTGACACAAGATCACACTGCTTTGGATGCCGAATTTGTGTCAATTGTTATCGTTGAGATGATTAGGACCTATCAAGATGTTCCTATAGCCCTTGTGCAAGAGAGGATACTTCAAACTTTCGGTTATAAGATTTCTTATAACAAGGCATGGATAGTGAAACAGATGGCAATTGTGAAGGTCTACGGTGATTGGGATGACTCGTATCGGGTGTTGCCGCAATTATTAGCCATGCTGAGACAGACCAACCAAGTTGTCTACCATATAAATATGAAGGAACATGTGTTTGAAGATAATCGATTGGATCAATCTCGTGTTCAATTTCATCGTTTATTCTGGGCATTTCTCCCATGTATTTATGCATTTCGTTTCAGTAAGCAGTTCATACAAATTGATGGAACATTTCTATCTGGAAAGTATAAGGGCGTATTTTTGATTGCGGCAACCCAATATGGGAACCTTTCACCACTTCCGCTTGCATTTGCAATAGTGGAGAAGGAAAACTATGAATCTTGGAGCTGGTTTTTGTCATGCATCATCAACAATTTCACACGCATTCGAGGTGTCTGTTTGATATCTGATTGACCTAGGGCAATCAATGAGGCAATCAATGCGGATCCTGATTCATGGAGGCCCCCAAATGCACATCATCGGTACTGCATCAGACACATTGCTAGTAACGTGTGCAAAACCTTCCATAATGAGGCTATGAAGAATGCAATCACGAGGCTGGGTAAGCAATGTTGTCATTGATGTTTACTATTTTAATGTAAATAAAAATATATTTTCTATGACCTGTGATCATATTTATGTAGCATATGAGCCAGATCAACGAAGGTTTGAGGCGTGTTACGAAGAAATCCGCAAGGCTAACCAAGAAGTGTATGATTATATGATGAAGATTCCAAAAGAGAAATGGACACTGGCCTATGACGGGGGGAAAAGGTATGGACACATGACCAAAAACATTGTGGAGTGTATAAATGGCGTCTTTAAAGGGCTTTACAAGCTACCAATTACTGCCCTAGTTCAGGAGACATTTTATCGTTGTGTCAAGTACTTCGTTGATAGACAAAAAATGGCCTCAGATGGGATTCAACAGGGGCTAAGATTTGGAAAAAACTTTCAACGAGATATTGACAAGAACATTGAAGAAGATTCCGGTTATCGAGTGTGTCTATTCCGTCAGGAAGAC
The DNA here is from genome assembly GCA_963277665.1 of Viscum album. Lineage (NCBI taxonomy): Eukaryota > Viridiplantae > Streptophyta > Magnoliopsida > Santalales > Viscaceae > Viscum > Viscum album. The sequence goes on from OY728165.1 coordinate 1,833,456,195, forward strand.
TCGGCATTTGAAGTTCAAGAGTATTGTAACCCCATTACAGGTAACAGCGGTGAAAAATTAGTGGTACTTCTAGAAGCAAAACAATGTCAGTGTGGAAAGTTTCAAGCATTAAGGTTTCCATGCGCACATGCCATCGCATCATGTGTGTCTATGAACGTATCATGGGAAGCTTATGTTGATCTAGTATACCGATTGGAGGCCATTTCTAACTGTTATGCTGCGCCATGGATGCCTTTTGGGGAGTTTCGATATTTCCCAATGCCTGAAGACCAGCCCATACTGATTCCTGACATCAGTAGATTACGACCACGGGGAAGACCGAAGACCAACAAGATACGAAATGAGATGGATTGGCCTCAAGAACAAGGGAAAAGGTTGAGATGTCATCTATGTCATCAAGAAGGGCATAACCGGAAACGATGTCCTAACATTGCTAGATTGAGTTCACACACTCAGCCACAATGATGTGTTGTATCCAACATGATATTTTCATGTAGTCAGTTATATGTTGTTAATATCAGAGATGAACTTTTTAAGAATTGTTTCACATTTCCAATAATCAACTTCTCTCCTTCCAATAACGAACCTCTGTATTCAATACTTTCAAATCCATTAATCTGAACGTAATCTTAGAGAACAAAAACATTATTAAAAAAAGGTTATTTGTCATCGAAGACAAAAAATTATTAAAACATTTATCATAAAGGATCTTCATAAATCATACATAACCGGGATAAAATGTTTATATATATAAATTTATGACACCATATCTTAAAAAACATAATTTTCATGGTAAAAACATATATAAAGACACGATAGATAAATGTTCTCCAAAATATGACGACATTCCCTTAACATTTTCTAAAAAAACATCACATATTGTTCATTATACCAATCATAACATTATATTAAATTTAACATTATATTTATATTTTATAGTGAAGACTAATTTCCTTTTCTGGCTTCCAGATGGATGATATTCCACTCCTCACCGAGCAGCATAGGCTTGTTTCTCGTGATGTGATAGAGGGTCGGGATATTCGACGGATTAGGGTGTGGCGAGCACACCATTTTCGACACATGGCGCCTCCAGCTGCTATTATACCATACTTACGTCGTGATGGCTTCTACGGCATTGCCGTTTCTGATTTCACTTACACTGATCATCCCCTTCTTACTGCCTTGGTCGAGAGATGGAGACCAGAGACTCAAACATTCCACTTGCCAGAGGGAGAGATGACTATCACCTTAGAGGATGTGGCAGTGCTACTCGGTCTTCCTATTTAGGGAGATGCAGTTATTGGACCCACCAGTGGGGATTGGGCTGAGATGGCACATAGATTATTAGGTGTCGATATTTTGGCTGATCATACTGCTACAGATGGTGGGTCCATATCTATGCCTTAGCTTGCTTTGCAGTTTGCACATTTACCTGCTGATGCTGATGAGCAGACCATCATGTGTTATGCTCGGGCATATATCTTACGACTTATTGGAGGCACATTGTGTTCAGATCACTCGGGTGTGCATGTGCACATGATGTATATTAGTTTACTGGAGGACTTTGATCGGATCGGGAGATATAGTTGGGGATCTGCATGTTTGGCCTACACTTATAGAGCATTATGTACGACATGCCGCTCAGATCAAACAGATCTCGGAGGATGTGTCGTCCTTATACAGTTGTGGGCATGGGAGCACATCCATGTCCTCGCCCCTGTTACTATTGGTCAGAGGCTTCCTATAGATGTGCTACAGGATGCTCCACGTGGACGATGGTATGATCTATCATATTTATTTGTTTCTGATTGTATTATGATTTATTATATTTAATTTCTGATTATTTATCACTTTCAATGTTGTATTTGATAGGTGGAGTTAGGCACATCGTTTCATCGATGCTCCGACCCACAATTTGGCTGCATATCGTCTCATGTTGGAAAATTTACTACCTGACAGCGTAAGTATATATCATCATTTTTGTTTTTTGTTAACAAATTTCTCTGATGAAATGTCACATGTCATTACAGATTCATTGGATGCCATACTGGAGTCTGGTTCAGGACTTACCTACATACTGTACTGCTGGAGTTCATGAGGTTATGGATGTAGTGCCACTCATTCACTTTCATATTATTGAGTGGCACCAGCCCGATAGAGTTATGTGTCAGTTTTGCTGTGTTCAACTGATTCCACCTGCACCATGACAGTTACCAGCGCTTCATGGCTTGGAGCTCACGGGGAGACAACATGTCGATTGGCGACGACGACATGCCCAATATGTCGCCATCTGGGACAATCAAGCAGAGCATCGTATCACAGGTGTACGTACGATGCGATTCTACCTATCAGATCAGGTAGAGTATGAGCCATGGTATAGAATGAAGTCTATATTGTATCTGACTCAGCACGGGACAGGGATTCAGGATCTGGTAAGTCAATAAATTTCACATAATATATTTAGTACGCTATTTTATAATTCATTTTGAATCTCTGTACAACATACCAGACTACAACGACTATGTCGCATGACTGATCCAGAGGAGGAGGAGGTTGCTAGTTTATCTGTGATCTATGCTACTTTGGAGGAGACGATGCCGATTTGTCGATCTATTCATGAAAGTATCATCTATCCTAGACCCCAAAGACATGATGTTCCTGCTCAGGAACATGATGCTCCTATCCCAGGAGATGAGGGTCCTACTCAGGAACCTACAGCAGCAGCTGGTGCTGTTCCCCAGCGACGACAACGGCGACAGAGACCGCCTCCTACTGCACGTGAGCCCTCACCTGTTCCAGAGGCACAGGTCAGTGCTCTATCAGTCCAGCCTGACCCGTCTGGGTTTGTGCAGCAGGATGCAGCATGAGATCCATCTTTTTTGACCGGATATCCACAATATTCTCCAGATATTTATTTTCCAGGGATTTATCAGGGGTCATCTCCCATGCCTCCATCTTTCATACCAGATCCTTCACAGCTAATATGGTTTCCCAAGGGTATGATGACAGCCCCTTCTACTTACGTAGTGGGAGAAGGATATCGTGCACACGATGACATCCCTCTGACACCTCCTTCCATGCATACTATAACAGAGGATCCCGTGATTGATGTTCCAGTTCCCGAAGATCATCCCTCTCCAGGTCATCATAGTCCATCCCAGCATGGAACACGTCGCTCTCGATATGGACGTACCATTCGCACACCACCTTGTGGGACAGAGCCTCACCATAGACACTGGCATTACTTCTTCATGTAAGGTGAGATGAGAAGGGAGGTATTATACCATCAGAAAGAGAGATTCTAGAAATGTTCAATGCTATGACAAACCTTTAGATGAAATGGGTCAGTTCCCCACTAGATTTCCATGTTCCTTCAAAATTTTCAGGCTGGAGATAATCCACCTTAAGTTCCACATAGCCTTATGCCTTCCATGGATTAATGTCAAACACTTCAACCAATTTTTTTACTTTATGGGGAAGTAAAACGTCATTCCTTTGAATATGCACATTACCATGAACATATAAAATCATAATTTTTCAAGGAAAACTACTAATCTCATGTTCACTGAAATACCCCTTAACGTAAGAATGATACAAATAGTGTAAGTACCCAATTGCAAGATTCCAATCCATTTTGACTGGGCTATGTGGAATCATTGGTGTTTTCATCTGATTAATAATTTAAAATGTTTCAAAACCACCTTTTTGAAACTCAAAAATGTTTCAAGTAAGTGACTTTGAAAGCCTATAAAATATAAACCATAATATCTATTGAAATGAAACTTAAAAGATGGATTAAACATATAATAAGTAATTGAAAATAAAAACCATTTCTTAAAAATTGCTAATGAAATACAATTATAAGCTTTCAAAAACACTTCTTGTAACTCAAAAATATTTCAGATATGAGACTTTGAAAGCCTATAAAATATAAACTTAATGACTCATATAAATGAAACTTAGAACATTGATTAAACATATAAGAAGTAGTAGAAAAGTAATTAGTTAATTCTGGTGAGGGGGAAAACTGTTAGACCCTGGAATTAAAGGATAATGAGGATGGAAAGGAAACATCAACCCCCACGCCCACCCCTTCCACCCATTCAACCAACTTCGGTAACTCCTATAAAAGTAGCTTTTCAAAAAAATGAAATGTCACACCACCACAGCTTCCTACATCCATATTAACCCCCCAATTCAGTTTCATTAAATGTGGACAACCCCCATTTTTACCAAAGTCAATGATGCACTATTAAACCATCACTTTTCAACCCCCGCCTCAATAATACAATATGCTTTGAGGGATGAGAAATGATTCGGTGCATTTTAGAACATTGAAATGCGTCAAATCATTTCTCATCCCTCAAAGCATTTTTTATTTTCGAGGCAGGGGTTGAAAGTGGTGGTTTAATAGTGCATCATTGACTTTGGTAAAAATGGGGGCTGTCCACATTTAATGAAACTCAATTGGGGGGTTAATATGGATGTAGGAAGCTGTGGTGGTGTGACATTTCATTTTTTTGAAAAGATACTTTTATAGGAGTTACCGAAGTTGGTTGAATGGGTGGAAGGGGTGGGTGTGGGGGTTGGTGTTTCCTTACCATCCTCATTATCCTTCAATTCCAGGGTCTAACAGTTTCCCCCCTCACCAGAATTAACTAATTACTTTTTTACGACTTCTTATATGTTTAATCTATGTTCTAAGTTTCATTTATATGAGTCATTAAGTTTATATTTTATAGGCTTTCAAAGTCTCATATCTGAAATATTTTTGAGTTTCAAGAAGTGTTTTTGAAAGCTTATAATTGTATTTCATCATCAATTTTTAAGAAATGGTTTTTATTTTAAATTAATTATTATATGTTTAATCCATGTTTTAAGTTTCATTTCAATAGATCTTATGGTTTATATTTTATAGGCTTTCAAAGTCACTTACTTGAAACATTTTTGAGTTTCAGAAAGGTTGTTTTGAAACATTTTAAATTATTAATCAGATGAAAACACCAATTATTCCACATAGCCCAGTCAAAATGGATTGTAATCTTGCTATTGGGTACTTACACTATTTGTATCATTCTTACGTTAAGGGGTATTTCAGTGAACATGAGATTAATAGTTTTTCTTGCAAAATGATGATTTTATATGTTCATGGTAATGTGAATATTCAAAGGAATGACGTTTTACTTCCCCATAAAGTAAACAAATTGGTTGAAGTGTTTGACATTAATCCATGGAAGGAATAAGGCTATGTAGAACTTAAGGTGAATTATCTCCAGCCTGAAAATTTTGAAGGAACATGCACATCTAGTGGGGAACTGACACATTTCATATAAAGGTTTGTCATAGCATTGAACATTTCTAGAATCTCTCTTTCTGATGGTATAATACCTCCCTTCTCATCTCACCATACCAAGAAAAATTAACTAGATCTTTTGAGGTTGATTTATACTCAGGGGCATGACAAAATTGAAAAGATGTTTCTATTGTGTGTAAAGCACATAAGCTGGTTGAGGTTTTCATTGTTGGAATGCATCTGAATTCTATGACAAAGTTAGAAGGACTAAGTTAAAATTAAAAAATTTATTAATTTCTTATATATTTAATCAATGTTTAAAGTTTCATTTATATTGGTCTTATAGTTTATGTTTTATAGTCTTTTAAATTCGCATACTTGAAACATTTTTATGTTTCAAGTAGACTGTTTTAAAAGATTATAAATTAATTTTTATGGACATTTTTTAGGAAGTTTTTGTTGTTTTCAACTATTTTTTATATGTTTAATCATTTTTTCATGTTTCATTTCTATTGGTCTTATAGTTTATGTTTTATAGTCTTTCAAAGTCGGGAACTTGAAACATTTTTAAGTTTCAGGTTGATGGTTTTGAAAGCTTATAAATTGTTTTTGGTGAACATTTTTTATGAAATTATTTTTGTTTTCAACTATTTATTATATATTTAATCAATGTTTAAAGTTTCATTTGTATTGGTCTTATAATTTATCTTTTATAAGCTTTCAAGGTCACGTACTTGAAATATGTTTAAGTTTCAAGTAGGTGGTTTTGAAAGCTTATAAATTAATCTGTATCAACATTTTTTATGAAATTATTTTTGTTTTCAACTATTTATTATATTTCTAATCAATGTTTAAAGTTTCATTTGTATTGGTCTTATAGTTTATCTTTTATAGTCTTTCGAAGTCGCGTACTTGAAACAGAATCACACATCGGAAACGCAGAATGTACTGTGCAGGAAAAGGAGAACCAGAATCCCACATCAGAAATGCAGTATTGTTTTCAGGGTAAACCCCCTTATAAAAGGGAGTCTTGAGTGAGGGTATCAGTCAGAATCCAGACTGCTGTAATGGAAGAACCACTGTATATTAAATAACAGAAAAATTCTACTGAAAAGTTTTGTTTTATTTATATATATAAATATAAAACAAAACAAAAAAATAAAAATAAAAAAAAAATTAAAAAAAAAATATTTAGGCAAAGGCGCCACCTGGTGTGCCGCCTTGCCTTGGGCAGAAAATTCCCCAAAGGCGGAACACCAGGTGCCGCCTTTTGGGGGTAAAAAAATAATTTCTTTTAACCTAGATGTATTTTCAAATTTTTTTGTTGAAAAAATGTATGTAAAAAAAAAACTCCAACAGAGCCACATCCACTGTCACACTCTTCATGCGAACTGTATATGCTTTTTGCTGTAGCAGCTACTTGAATAGCAAGCACACACTAGCATCAGTGTTTCCTCTCGTTCGGCGGTGACAAGATTCACCAACTCACAACCCGTGGGGCTGTACCCTTCGTAAGGCCCGCTCAACGAGTTACAACTCTGGAGGTGCACCGCCCGACCGACCAGGTTACTCTTTCAGAATAATAATAATAATAAAAGACGACCTGCCCAGGGAGGCTTGCCCAATCAGACTTTCTCCTTCAGGGCAGGGACACTCACCACCCAACACTACTAGTTCCATCTTCGCGGGAAGGATTTGTTTCCAGGGCCGTCGCAACGTCTGCAGCTAATTTGGATTCTGCTTCCAGCATACACGGCGTCACACATGCTAGAGTTATGGGAGTCACTAGCCTAGATGGACAAATATCTAGATAAGCGCTTTTTCCATCTCATCATACCAGAATTTTCAAACCGTGATCTAGAAACTTGGATACAGAAAGACGAAGATCATTTCTCTATCTACGAAAATCCAAAAGCAATAAAAATACCAATGGTGAGACTCAACATGACATGTATGCGTGAACATTGGTTTTTACTGGCCAAGGTACTTCAAATTGAGTTCACCTAGATGCAACTTAAGGAAGTGCTCCTTGAGGATTTTGGAAACTCTACTGGGGAAGACTTTGCTCGCCACTATCCGTAACACCTTGAGGGAAGCCGGCCACTCACATAACACAAAGTTGGGGCATGGGGTTGTTCGAAAATCATGACGGCACTACCCCAAGCTCATGTGTGATAGACTTTCCATCCAATGAGGATCCTCACACTTTGAAGTTCGTCATGTTGGAGCACGAGCCATAGTCGACTGAGCCTACTCAACCATGAACTCTTGTTATTTTACCACCAGCTGCACATGTCTTGTCTGTGGTGTCGGGATAGGGTCCTCGGGTTCATAGAGCATGTTCATACTTTTTTTATAAATCAGAAGAAGGGTGGTACCAGTCTCACTTGCGGCCGAGATCAAGCTTGATCCATGAAGGATGGCGTCACATTTTGGAGATAACGTGGAGTGCTATTGTGGCAAGGGAAGCTTATATAGGACCACAATAGCTCGATCCTACAACCATGGTGCTGCTCAGTTCTCTCCAAAACACTAAAGTTGCGATGCATATTTGGGAGATCGCTTGACATGCATGCGAGATCCAACACCTTAAGGACAATGTGGTTTTTCAGGATGGTGAAATTGATAGAGACCCACTATGCCACTTTGAAGGGATAAGGGATTTTGAGTAATTGTTGGTTGAGTCTGTTTTGGAGAGGGTCCAGTCAGTTCCACGTGTAGGAATAGGAGAGGTTATTCCATTAGTCTGTTAAAGGGGGAGGCATTATATAAACAAGGGGGGGGATATCGGGGGAGTATAGATAATAGTTGGGATGTAACCTTTTGGGTTGGACAATGACTTGCGGGCCTGGGAGGAACTCTTTGAGTCTTTCAATTCTTCTTACTTCTCTTTTGTATGTATTTCTAATGGTTCACTTCTATTATACAAGTAGCCGGTACTTGGTTCTTATCAGGTTCCATATCATTTAAATTCCCACCAAATTCAATAACTGAAATATGAATCTAGATATTAAATTTTAGAAAGATCCATTTCTTTGGAAAATTTACAATGATCAAGTGATAAGAAGATGTTTTTCTGAAAGTGAAATAGAATTTGTCTTTGAGTTTTTCCACACTTTATCTTGTAGAGACCACTTTGGACCTCATTGAACAACACATAAGGTTTTAAAATCTGAAATTTATTGGCCCGCTCATTTTAATGAAGCTCATGAATTTTGGAAAAGGTGTAAAAAATGCCAATTTTATGGAAATATTTCAAAGAGACAAAAAACGACCCAAAAGCCACCTAATCTTTTTGAGATTTTTGAAGTCAGGAGGATATATTTTATGGGCCTTTTCCCAATATCATTTGTAAATTCTTATATCTTTCTTGTAGTTTATTATGTTTCAAAATGGGTGGAGGCAAAAACCACCTTAACTGACAATTAAAAAGTTATTTGTAATTGATAGGTTTGGAGGTGGCCCCATTCGGGAGAGGCCACATGTTCGGTACACTTACCAGAGGAAGGGGTATACTGTTAATGGGGTAGAGTTGTAGTATGAGGTAGAGTTGTAAATAACCATACATTGGTTATTAGTTTGTTAGTCTATTTGTTAGTATGTTATAAGTAGGGGAAAGGACCTAGCATGGGGGTATATTTCCAGAACTACATGTGGCTTGATTCCTACCATTGCAGGATATATAGTAACTCATTGACCCAAAATCTTGGTCCAAACACCATTTAAAACAAAAAAATTCCTCTTCCTCTATGTATAGGTCAGACTTGCACAGGGAAATCCATGAAAGGTCCTAACTGCATGACATTAAACTACAAGGTTCCTCAAGAATAATGTGTGAACCAATTCTCAGCAGTACAAGATCCTGAACATGCCCCCAATTCCCTAAACAATAAATGCAAAGAGATGACTGAAATTCCAATTCTGAATTCTGACAACTAGATGGAGTCAAAAGATCATGCTTCCCTCTACATATGAGTCAGATCTGTGTATAATTTTCTTTAGTTCAAAGCTAATCATGATCTGGATATTTATTACGTTATCAGACACATCTTTCATGTTCATCAAACTCCATACTCTAGGAAAGCTTAGGTCTCCATAATCATTCATGACCATCATAAATAGAAGAAAAATATCTTATGGACACATTTGTTTGGCTGCACATCATTCCCTAGTGGCTCTGCATATGTTTCCTACAAAACGACCGTCAATCAAAGATGACTATTAGATATGGAAGGCCAGTGTCCTGGAGATCCCTTTGTTTGACGATGCACATCATGCCCCGGTGGCTCTGTATATGTTGTCTACACAACGAGTGTCAATCAAAGGAAAATTCATCCTCAGGAGAGGTTTTTCCTATTTCTATACACCCAATGGATTCCAAGCCCCATGTCATTCCTCCTGATCCAACGTCCCTTTGAGACTATGGTTTATGCCTTATATCGTCACTCATGTATAAATAATACCAGAATATACCGAACTTGATTAACATAAAGCTATTTATGGTATTTGTAAAAAGTTTTCTCCGTAACATGATGGTAAACAGTGCTGTCAATTTCCTTACTACAAGATGCTAAACTGCAAGGCCAGAAGTGTTCTGATTGCACAATATTAAACTGCACCACACAATGACAATGCTTATATTCTTACCTTGGCTCGATCTCCTCAAACAAAATGCCTTTTCTTCCTGCACATGGGCTAGCATAAGGAATATTAATTGGGAATCTTGCATGACTCAATTTTCCCCTGATAGATGTGTGGTAGACTTGAATACTACGATCCAGACTTAGCCACAAAAAGTATTGAAATGTCCCCTTCTCTGTGCACAAATTGAATCAAAACAGAGAATCCCAAGACAAGTCCTATTTATAGGGCTGCTTAAGGGTAATTATATTTCCCTTCTTTCATGCCGAGATTACCCTACATCCACCGCGCATGATGATAAATTGTGTGGAATTCATCCTTGTTGCATGACATTAAACTGCACAATGTAGGTCTAAGCATAAAACACTCCTTGCCATTGATTATTCAATTCTTAAGTGGTGACCTAAAGTCCTTGTCATCCCTTGTTTCTCACACTGAGCATAGGTCACATGAGCTTAGGGAAATCAATAGGAGATCCAACATGGCATCATGGAAAATTATTCTAGGATTTTGGTCCTAGCAGCACATCCCTATAAGGCATGTTATCGTCCCCTTCCCCATAAGGAACCCTAGGTCCTAGTCGTATGACGTTAAACTGTAGGGTACTCCAAATATGGAATATATGCCTCACCCTATGTATGAGCTAGATCTATGTAGGGTATTACTTGATGCCATAGTTGAATCACAGCCCATACATTTCTAATGTATCCAGATACATTCTCGCTACACATCAAACCCTGTGCTTTGAGTAATATTAGATTCCCATAATCCTCCATAACCATCAGAGATGGAGGGCCAGTGTCCTATGGACAACTTTTTCTGACTATTCGCATCATGACCCGGTGATTCTTCATATGTTGCCTACAAAACATCCATCAATCAGGGGTAAATTTTTCTTTAGGAGAGTCCTCTCCTACCTCGGTATTCCTAACAGCTCCTAAGCCCAGTGACATCCCTAGGGATTCAAGAACCCTCAAAATCTCGGTTTATATTCTCTTTCCTACCAACGTATTTGATATATTATGACATCCTGACTAGATTCACCTCCGGTATCTCATGGATTGTACAAAATAAAGATGCCCTATCCATATGTGTGAAGTTGATTCGCATACAAAAAACAAAATTCCCCCACTTATTTATGGTTTTCCTGGTAAAGTTCAGCCAAAGAAATACCCTCTTTTATGTTTAGGAGAATCCCCTTTCATAAGAAATATTCCATGTACAAAAAGGTCCAAATCCCCACAATCCATCATGGCCATCGAAGATGGAATGCTCATGTCTTGGAGTCACCTTTGTTTGACTATACACATCATGCACATGTGACTCTGCATATGTTTCCTACAAAACGACCGTCAACCAAAGACTAAGTCTTCCCCATGAGAGTCCTTTCCTATTTTTGTATGCCCAAATGACATTTATGTCCCTTCTCACTCCCTATATTCTGAAACCCCATGGATTACAATTTGCATAATTTTCCCCTTTCAAATGCCAAATATGAAAAGAATTTCTAGTTGAACGGATGAATCATTTACTCCCTCTTGGTTAGATAAAAATTACCCCCATAATAAGTTTCAAGTGTCCTGGTTATATGACGTTAAACTATACCATTCATCAGCCCTCCCTTAAAAAAAAAATTCGTGTGTGAGTGGTTTCCCACTCAAAGATGATACAAATGTCCCTAATACTTTCAGACATCATCCCCCAAATAGGCTACCCACTATGGTCTTCAATCCAAAAAACAAATCCAAAATTTTCATAAATCTCACAGGCCATTGGAAATGGAAGGCCAATTTCCTCTGCATATGTTTCCTACAAAATGGCCATTAACCAAAGGAAAATTCATCCTCAGGAGAGTCATTTCCTACCTCCATACGGCTAAAATGGCTCCCAATCCCCATATACCTCCAAAACTTTCAAAGTTAGGGTCATGAAAAATCCCACATTATTGTATGAGAGTTATTAGAAAATTCCTAGATGATGAATCCCAAATTGGGGTCCTTACCCCATCAATTTTGGTCAAATATGTTCAACCTAAAACATAAATAATAAGTCTGATTGACAAGACTATAAACTGTCAACGAAAAAGACACAATACTCACCAGAGTGAAAACTCCCAAAGGGAACCCCTAGATAAAAGTTGAGTACCATCTTTTTAAACCTATACTATGTATGGTTTAATCAAAAATATTGAGCAATAAAATATTCAAAAGAGACATAAAACTTGTTGGGTTGAAAACCAACAAAAGGAGGCCTAAAAAAAGTCAAGTTATACCCACTAAGCCTATACCAAACAGTCTTAGACAAAAGTTAGGGAAATAATGAAAAAGGCACAAAGTTCGTGAGGTTATCAATGTGACCCTAGAAATAGTCGAACTACGATTGCTGGGTCCCACTAGTTGGGAAAAAATTAGAGCATGATTGGATTAATTCAATTTACCGGTTTGGAATCATGATTTAAAATAATACCTGAAAAAAATGTTGTTCATATGGTCTGATTGTGATTGATTGACATTGCAATAAAAATAAAAAAGAAAGGTATTGAGAAACAAAAATAGTTACACTCTATTCCATAGAGATATGGAGGGAGTCCACAGCCTAGAGCCTCCCCTTGCGGGTGGGACATGATCATTACAAGAGACGTTCAGCGGACTCGCAAAGTTGCATCAATAATTGATTCGACTCATCAATGGTCTGACAAAGTTTTAAGAAATTCACAGTCTCATCCTCCACGCCATCCCACAACACCTCTACATCCCTTATAGCTTAGAGGCCAGTAATTTCTCCTTCTTCCATCTTCCATCTCCCTTTTCAATTATGACCACAGAATGGGCCCACTCCTACTTAAGTCGCTCCGGCTTCTAGCTCTATGACTCCACTTCCTAGTCACATTTTCTAATAACAACTCTTGCTTTGTGAGATCATTTTGCAGCCTTGCAACCACTCCATGTTTATTGGTGGATTCATCAATGAGGATTTTCCTCATAGGAGCAAGATGAGCCATTGACTCTACAGTTGAAAGTTGATATTCAAGTGTGCCGGTCTCTTTTGAAGTAGCAACCACTTGTCTCAATATATCATAGATTCCATGATAGTTGAATCTCTTGAATCCCAGGAACAAAAAATGGAAGTGTAATTTTGGAAACTTCACCAACATCTCAGCCAATGGAGTCTCAGAGTCTAATCTCCAAACATTCCTCCATGCCTTTTGGCGGATGAGACAAAGGTCGACCAAGCCTTCTCAGTCAGTCTTAGAGTCACTCCCTAATGATGGAGTATTGTTAGGGACGAACGTCACGAGAGAGGGACCCGATTCAATGGATGCAACATGAATTGACCCCTCAGTAACCTCACCTATGATGATTGAAATGTATGGAAGAGTGGGAGTATCCGATGAAATTTCTAATGCTTGTGGCTGCAATTATGAATGTATAGGAAAGATGGGTAAATATTCTCAACTCTTGAAACAAAAAAGGAATGATCGAAAGACTGGAGAACTAACATCCATATACCAAAGCTTCAATACCTCCCACCTCCCCGAAAACATTGCTGCCCGGGAAAGGTGGAACCATGTATTCAATCAGCAGTCACAACCCATAATTTCCCAAGGGAAACAATGGCCTAGGACCATGCCTGACTAGAAAAACAACCTCCAGGATAGCCCCTAGAAGTTTGCTCACTGATATCAGACCTGCAGGGATGATCAGTATAGAAAAGGGTACTGGTATTGAGATTATGGGGGTCGATACCACAATCTATCTCCGAATCGGAGAAAAATGAACAATATCCCACTCCAAGTTTTCAAGAGCTAGGATAATATCCTCCCCTGTGGTTGTGACTTCTACATAGGCAGAGTCGATATGTGAAATCAGGGCATAAATCTCTGAAGGGAATCCATCTACAGGGGAAATTCCATTTGATCAGTAATGATTGATTCCTCAAGACTTAAAGTCCCTCCAATATCCTATAGGTCTTGGAGGCTCTTCATTGGATTAATCCCCTTCTATAAAGTTTTTCCTTTATTTCTCTATGGGAACATGCTCAATGTGTTCAATCGTGGCCTCAACTTCTGGATATTTTTCTATCATTGAGGTAGAGTTTGTTTGAGTAGGATATGACATGCCTAAAGGGTCAACAACTCCCCCATCCTCCTCCGTTAGTCTTATTCTTCTGCTTCGGTCGATCATAATTACTGGAAGCTCTTCCTCTACCATAAAGATAATTGGAGCTGCAGATGCTTGAGCAACTGTCTCCTAGTTACTGATGTGATCTGCATCAAAATACACACATAATAATGAGTCAACAAGATAAAGGCATTCAGTGCGACCACCAGGTAGACATATAATTTCTTGTGATTCACCTCCTAATGCGTCTTGAAAGTTGGGATGCCTGTTTGCGTTTCCTGGTTCACCGTGGAGATGGTTCTTGAATAAAAGCACCCAGGGGGCCGGAGGAGGAAATTCCCTGTAAGGGTCTGTGATGGATGCTTTCATACACTCTAAAGCTCTAAGAGATCCTTCTGTAGCACCCCGCACAATTTGTGGGGTAAAATCCCTAGCTACAGTGCTCCCATAGGAATAAACTGGGGAAAGAACCATTTCCTGAGACCTTGCAGGCTCCTGAAAAGTAAAAAGAGGTGGGGGGGGGGGGCTTTAGCATGTTCACAATGAAGGAAATTAATGTTGGGGGTTTGTGTATAGATGGACCTCTCCTTAGATGGTCATCAAACAGGGGATTACTGCCATCAATGCTACTCAGTTGGACTAGTAATTCCTATCTTTGGAGGCGTGAAGACACTTGTCTATTTTGTTCAAATAAGAATCCACCTCATCTGGCTCTTCTTTAGCAGAAATACATGTGGGGGGTCTCGTCAGCTATAAATGATTCTTCAAAACTCAGAAGGTCAAAACATACTCAATGAATTAGTCTCAAAATATCCTCATTAGAAGAGTTTGTCCTCAGTTCATCCCAGGCCCTCCAAGAGTCTGTAAATGAAGATGCAAATGGGATGGCCAGTGCTGGAGGATTGGAACGGGGGATCAGAGTAGGTATCATCAGCCGTAAATGCTTCCTGGGTGCTTCTGCAGTCTTGGTACCCCTAGGAGTCGAACACTTATGGGAATTTGGGAGCTGGTAAGAAGCTTCTCCCAATATAACCGTAATAGGCGATCCAACAACATCATCGTCGTCATCATCAATTTCTGGTCGCAGCATGGAAAGTACTCAATGTGAGTATTTGTGGAGACCACTCTAGGAATAGATCAGGGTCTCGATGTACTCAAGGTCACAACCTACCTTCTAAAGATCCTCGTCGAAAAAGATGTCAGCAGGTGTTGACACTTAACCAATGTCGGTAAGAGAAACCTCCCCAGTCTGAAGGAACTACCATAAGGCATGAATGGACTATCATGAGTAGATTGGTGGCCTCTCAAAATGTCCTATTGCCTCAAGGACCCTAGAAAATCAGCCTCAGGTGGGATGGATGGTTGACTCATAGTTCCAGCTTTGATAGCTTGTTCGACCATCCATGAAGGCACAACCCCATCTTTACCAACCTTCCTTGGGGGAGAGTCGAGGGGATTTCAAAGGACTTTTCCTAGACAAGAGTGCACCACAACTTCCTTTTTCTTTCCCTTCCCTTTAGCCCCAGATGACTTAAAGGTTGTTACGATAAGAACCATATCAGCTAATTGGCCATCTGGATATGATTTAACCCAGGCCTCAACACAGATTCTGGTGAGTAAGGGTACATAATTCTTGGAATCTGGAAGTCTGACCTGACACTGGGTGTCCTCCTGGGTAAACATCAGCCATAGATAATGTGCTATCATAAGATGTTTCTTTTTACGTGCACTGTTGAGAGTGTGAGGACACAAATTCTGGACACAATTAATTTGATGACTGAATCTGCAAGGTGTATATCCCTCGCAGATTTTCTCCCCTACAATGTGGGAAACCAAGAAGCCTCCTCTCAAAGAAAAAAAGTAGGCTCAGTTGACAAAATCTTCAGATTCATTATATACAATAGTATCAGCAGAGGATTCATAAGGATGATAAGAAAAAAATTTAGGGATGTTGAGATGAACCATTAAGTCTTGCTCATTATTTTTTCTTTACTTATCTTGTTTATCCTGTGAGGCCCAATCCATCGGCATAACCCCGCTGGTGCTCTGATAGTACGATCAAAAGATGGAATGTGGAATCAGCAAGGAATTGATAAAGGAACAACCTCCGATGTGAGCTTCTATCCATCCCCAAAGGATTTGTAAGGGCCCAATCATTCGATAAGGTGGCCTCTCTTCCCCGACTTGGCCCAACAAGTGATAAATCTTGGCTAACACAGGAATATCCATATTAATGCATCTACCAGTGGCCAGCTGAGTGGACATGATGAAATTTGAGACTCTCACACCACCAGAGTCCCATACTGGTAAGATCCATCCACTCAAGAACATGGTCAAGAAGGTCAGAAGTCTAAATAATCAGTCAACATTAGGGACGAGATCCTATACCCATTTACAAAATTTCCCATTTTCAAATTATATCTAATAGGTACTAGCTCGTCTCTAGGTTTTATTAGTAGGGAAGGCCCTTGGTCTATGTGGGTGGGGTTCTAGACCATTTTTCCTAACAAAGATACAAAACCAATCAAAGAAAGGAATTTCCTACTTTGAATAGAGATCGTTTTACTTTAAAAGTGCCTTCGCATAAACAATGAGTTTCTTGGCGAAAGGATGAGTCCTCTCCTCATTTTACCAAGTAGAGGATGGAGGTAAGAATTAATCATACATGTCCCCAAAAATAGGGACTCCCGAAATTAGCTAGATGTCCCAAAGGCTAATGTTGACTTCCTTGTGGGTTAAATGAAATGTATTGGTGCCTGGGATTAACCTACTCAAGAGATATTCAATAAGGGCATTGGGTCGATGAGTGTATGTATAAGATACCCAAGAATCCTTGTATAGTCCCACTACCTGCAGCTCAGTCTGAAATTCTTTGCAGCTCTGGCGAACTCAGAATGGCCACCCCCAGTCTAAGCTAAATGATCCTCCAGTGCGAAGGTCCTGCTTGGATAACCAGTTATGTTGTTCGCTCGCTCTGGCCTTCCAAAAAATGCTTTGATAACAGTGAACCTCTTTGTATGGCTTCCATTTCCACCCCTAAGGTTCGAGGTGTGTAGGTCAGTAGGGACCCAGTGGCAATATCTATCTAGAGGTATCGTCCTCTTGGAAGAGATCAGGGACTTTAGGATGGAGGTGTTAATTATTGAGGTAGTAGGATGATCAAACTAATTTGGTGTTGGAATCAATGTGTCAGATAGTAGACCAAACCAATAAATTGGAAGCCTTTCTGAAGCCAGATACTCCCTTTGACTCATAGTAATTATATTTTCCAGAGATTGATGTAGTGGAGAAATTAGAATGTTTTCATCAACTGAGTCCACCAAGTTCTCCAATATTTTATCTGCAGTAGAAATAGGGGCCGTAGCATCATCTTCAGAAGGAACAACAACATAGATAGGGCTCTATGGAAGATCCATTGCAGTCTTCACAAAAAGATCCAAAAGTCCAAAAAACAAGCAATCAAGTGCTAAGAAACTTCATTAATAATAAAAACATTCAATTAAGTTATAATAAAGTCCATTCTAGGGAACCAAATCCAAAATCAATTGGATTCCCAAAAAATCATGAAAATATAGTACAGATGAAGCAACAGAGGGCAAGGATATAAAATGTAAAACTATTGTAGAAATATTTAATGATTTCCAGTTCGAACAGGACAAGAACAGTGGGGAGAAATAGTGAGATTTTTATCTGATACGGCCTGAAGAGCTATCCAAGGGAAAGCTTCTTTTATCAAATGAACATGAAATATTACCAAATCCATACCTAGAGTGTCCACCATGAATATATATATATTTTTTGTGGTTGTCCTATCCATGTTCCCAGAATCCCAACAAGCTTTCCACCTTGAGGACAAGGTGATATTTCAAGTGGGTGTGTTAGAAATGTTGGGATTGGGCCTGATGGTCCAGTTAAAAGGCCTCCCATCCTTCATACTTATCAAAGGAGGGGTAAGGCCCATTAAGGTTATGACATGGGTGGAGAATTCAATTATTTACTTAGCCACTTCTCTCCCGTATAAGAAGATGTTGGGTAGTCTGTCAAGGCAATTTTGGAAAAATCAACCTGCTGGCATGAGAGCTGAAGTTGTGGTGTAATTACTCCTGAAGAACACTAAATAACAACTCGACTAGAAGAGTTCTTACAAGCTATAAGAAGATACATATAGATTACAGAACCATGTCAATTTATTCTCTCATAGAATTGTAATAGTAATAGAAATGGATAAATATAATAGAATATTGGTTTCATTTTCTCAGCTGCATTTGTTTGGCTAGAATTAGGCTAGATTTTCCTTACAATTTGGTGCTTTCATTGAGAGAAGTGTGGATGGATTTGAGTTGATATTTAATGCAGACAATGATGGAAAGAAAGATAGCTACACTACAAATAGAGATGGAATCACAACAAAGAAAAGGTGAAGACCTAGATAAGATGATTGCAACAGTGCAAGAAAGCATTGAGAATATTTTTATCATACCGACAGAAAATCAAAGAATGATGCTAGATTAGTTGCGAATGAATGAGTAAAAAACATCACAATGGATTCGTGACTTGGAAGCACACATAGTGGAATGGATTAAGGAAATACACTCATGGGAAAATCAAAACTCAACGTTAGGAAACATGTAAAGAAGACTAACAACTTCTTTTGAATGTGGAGGTGAGGAGACGAGTGTGACCCAAAGCTGGGAGTAATCTTGACATCTGTAGATGTGTCACTGCGCAAGGATTTGAGGAATGTAAAAGAACGATTAGAGTTTTATTCCTTTGCTGAAAAAATATGTTTTGATGGATAACAAAATCAGAAACATACATCAAGATAAATCTCACCCCAGAAGATTTGAAGTTTCATCTGACACAACTCCGAATGGATGAAGCAGTGCTATACTGCTATTTATCCATACAATTTTCTAGTCCATGTCTTAATTGGGAATAGTTAAAATCAGCCTTGATGGATGTAACGTACCGAACCCAGATTCCACTCAATAGTGATCCGAGATAGGTTAAACACATGGACTCAAGAACATATCCCCAAATACTAGAGGTTTAAAAATAGAAGTGGGGGCCTACATGTGATGGTGGGGAGACTATTAACTCATTAGAAGAGTGTAACACAAAAGAAACAATAACAATTCAATGGCTAAAGCAGTAATACCATACAACAAAAGTGAAGAACGGAAGGCTGATAATATAAATAATCAGAAGTCATATCATATAAAAGATGATTCTACATGTTATATATTATAGAAAATATCCAAAACAAGTTACACTGTAGTCATATACAATAAAAGTACCAAAATTATACAAAGGCCAAGAAGAATATCAGAAGCATTTGAAGCCTCGATTTGGTCCCATGCTCCTCTACTCCTAAGAAGCATGTCAAGTATCCGAAGGAGGCCACTTTCTCTTATCAACACCTACAATCATATAATCTGTTTGGGTCCAAAACATGACCCAAATAGGTTGTGAGACTAAATCCCAGTAGGCAACCACCTGAGTTCTGTGCCCATCTGTCAGTGAATATATATAATAGGTAGTGTATAACAATGAAAACAGTAAGCTAGGAAGTACTCAAAAGTAAACAACCTACATGTGATGGTTTACATTTACA
The DNA here is from genome assembly GCA_963277665.1 of Viscum album. NCBI lineage: Eukaryota > Viridiplantae > Streptophyta > Magnoliopsida > Santalales > Viscaceae > Viscum > Viscum album. The sequence continues at coordinate 1,833,475,864 of OY728165.1, forward strand.
TTTCCTTTTAGTATTCAATTAAAAATTCAATTATATTGAATTTGTAAGTCTCGAGATCTGACTCAAGCCATGCATCCCCTTATAACTATGAGCACAACAGATGCCTTAGAAGTACATCTAAGCCAGTATAAGTGAAGACCAAATCCAAGACTGTTCTTTGGCTTGGCAGACATATCATCTCCCATTTCATTTCAATACTCAAATATAACCCGAGTCCATCCTTGACATTTCTAAGTTGGAATTCAAGTATCACTCCTGGTGCAATTCCACCAACACCCTACACGCTTGTCCCGAAGAACCTCTCAGGAACCTGACGTCACTATAAGTGTGGTATAAGTACATGTCAATTAAGCCCATCCTTGTAGGTTCTATAAGGAATACTCAAGTATCACTCATGACATACAATCATGCCTCTTGAGCCCATCCATGGAACCCCTAAATAGATCCATGATTCACCTGACATTTAAGTACAACCTCTATGATCCCATCCATGGAATCCATGGTTCACTAATTCCTCAAACATTATAAACCTTTTGAGCCAATCCTTGGCATTCTGACCGAATCTAAGGTTCACTCAAGTAATAAGGTATAATAGTCTATGATCTCATTCATGGCATTATAATCTGAATCCATGATTCACTCAAGTCTATTTACCATTTCATCATTCAATTAATTTAAACATTTCATTAGGAATGCTAAAGTCAAAACCCAAAAGCATCTAATATAACTCACCACCAAAGGGTGTCTCAAGAAAGGACCATCCTCATGAGCCCTAACCTTTCGTTTACTCAAATGGGAACAATTCTCATAACCAGCATCACACGTAAATTAAAATCTTACATGGATTTAACATTAACTAACTCACATGGGCAGGTTCACAATCAGAGAAATTCAATCCAAACATGCCTAAAAAAGCATATACATTCATGGGTCATGTGATAAGTCTTCCATACCATACCCTAAACAATTAAATTACAATTTAACACTATTTAAATTCCATTTAATAATCAATTCATTTTTAAAAACCCATGAAAGGGGAACAAAGCCATGCCTCATAGGAATCCTAGGCCAAACGACCATAAAAGGTCGTCCAAGGGAACTCACCCATGGGGTGGCCCTTAAATAAGGTATACAACCTAAGTCATGTGTCAAAACACTTATTCAATTAACTAAACCACAATATGAAACAATAGGGTTCATTTATAAATCAAGGCGACACCCGAAAAATTGGAACGTGACACTCTGACATATATAAACAACTTTTCAATTAATGAAATACACGAGACCACCTACCTTAGGATCGTGCTAGATAGCTCATCCAGTATCAAGATCTGATTTGTCCCGATTTGGGAGAAATATGAAAAAAGGAATAAGAACATGATATTATGGTATATGAGCCGAAATCCAAATAGCACAATTGATATCCAGAATAATCATGAATGACTAAGAATGAATCAAGTACTTACCGTTGCGGATCCAAGGAGACAAACTACAACTGATTCAGAGATCAGACATAGAAGAAATATGAAAATTGAGAATATACTTCCAAGATGGCTCTCCCATGGTTCGTGAGGGCTACTGTGCAAGGGAGAGGAGAAATTTTAGGTTTAAACACCCCAAGGGAAAAATGGTTATTTTACCCTAAAAACCAGGTTCCATAGTTTAAGTGCATGGTTTTTGTAACTGTGCACTATGTCGTATGATTTGTCTAACTATACATCATGTCTCATGGTCTCTTACAAGAGAAAAGGGGAACTCACACAGTTTACCCACGCGATTTACAAATAGTGCGCAAATCGTGCAAGGAGCCTCTGTCAAATCTACTGAAAACTGTAGACTTGTCGTATAGGCATGCACCTCCTCCCGCACGATTTCCTCAAACCGTACACCCAGTAGGCCCACACTGTCTAGCCTCTCATGGTTTAGTCAAAACCTATGGCCTACCCCGTATGGTTTTCACTAACCGTGCACGTGGCTAAAAACACCCCAAAAGCTGGTTCCGGGCTCTGAACAAGCCCTTGACACTTCCAAGACCTCTATGAACCCAACTGGAATCCATATTAGACCATATTAAAGCAAGGTCCATACCACAAAGATGAATTGGGTTCTTACAAACTTCCCCCCTTAAAGAAATTCGTTTTCGAATTGCCTTTCCAAGGGTGATGAAGAAATATACGAGAACTACCCTGGCCACTATGATTGTACATCAGACTCTCTCCCCCTAGTCTTGTACTATACTTGGCCATGTTACCATAGCACCCATACTAATGGAATTTACCAAACATGAAGAAACGTCATGCTATGATCCACAATTTTTATAGGATACACCTCAAAGGACACATCTACCCATAACTCAACCTCCTAAGGCTGAAAAGTGTGAGATGGGTCTAAATATTAATGTCACAACTAAGAAATGTGGAAGAAATCATGCATAGCATGGTACCTTTTAGCTAACTGCAACTGATAGACAACCGGAATGACTCTTTCCAGAATCTCGAATGACCCGACGTATCTCGGTGAAATCTTACCTTGTCTCCTGATCCTCTTGTGTCCCAACCTCGGTGAAACATGTTGAAAAATCTGATCCCCAACCTCAAAATCCAAAGGTAATATGCGGTGATCAATGTATGATTTCTGAATAGACTACAGAGTAGTCATCCACTTCCGAATCAACTGCACCTGCTTAGTGGTCTATTGGAGAAGACAAGGTCCCAATATAGCTGCCTCTCCTACCTCCAGCCAACACAGGGGTGATCGACATGGCCTATCCTACAAAGCTTCATAAGGATCCATGTAAATAGAATCCTGAAAGATATTATTATAGGAAAACTCAACTAGGGGTATGTGCTTCTCCCAAGAACCCTCAAAATCTAGGACGCATGCCCGAAGCATGTCCTCAATCACCTGAATCGTGCATTCTGACTGGCCGTCTATCTGGGGGTGGTAAACTATGCTTAGAAGCACCTGTGTACCTAGTTCCCTCTGTAGACCTTGCTAGAAATGAGAAGTAAATTGGGCATCCCTATCTAAAATGATAGAATATGAGACCCCATGTAGCTGAAGTTCCCAATTAGGATCCAAGTATCACTGAGAGGGGGAGGGGGTGAATCAGTGATATCTTTTTCTTTTTATGTTTCCTTCCTTATTGAAACAACCTTCACCTCTTGTTAAAGAGTTTATTCCTTGATGAATGCACACAACCATAAGAACACAAGATTTATAAGGTTCACTACTCAACAAGAGTAGCTACGTCCTTGGTATGGTATGGAAACAATCCAGTACCACACAATCCACTAGAAAAAAAATCCTCTGATATAGAATAAAACAAGTAGGATATGCCCTTACACTCATGTAGAACTTGGAAAACAATCCACAAGCACATGTGCTCCCTCTTAGCACAAATAGGGAAATTCAATGTTTCAGTGATTCTTGACGAACTTATTCAAATATGATCACTCAAAATAGTTCTTCTCTTTCCTACCCAGAAGATGGTAAGAAACTACTAGACTTCATAGTGATACTTAGTCCGATACCAAAGTCTACTTTTGATGTTAATTGAAAGTCCTGATTACTTAAACTAGGTATCCAAAAATACCTCTTTACAAATCTCATTTGAAATGATTTTTCACAAAGATCATTTGCAAAGCTCCTTCGCAAAGCTCCTTCTCAAATCTCCTTTATAATGCACCTTTACAATTCTCCTTCGCAATGCACACTAGTTCGCAGAGCTCACAAGTTCGCAGCACTCACTAGTTTATAGCACTCACTAGTTCACATAGCTCAATGTTCACAGAGCACAAGTTGGACATTGAAATTTCCAAATCTCAATAGCCCACTGCGAAGATCCTCCCCTTCGCTGAGCTTACCACCTTCACAGAGCTTACTCTCTTTGCAGAGCTCACTCTCTTTACTGAGCTCACTTTCTTCGTGAGCCTACTTCACAATTTGAGAGCTCTAATATTTTCATTAAGTCTCTATAAATCTCTCTCAGGGGTGGATTCCTATTTATAGTCATTTACCACCGACTCTAGAACCTTCCATGTCACGTTAGAACCACATAAGACCAAATCACAAAGTTTTAAAAATTCATCCAAAATACTATCTATATCACAAAGCACCATGGATATTTTCTAGAATCACAGAGCTTATCATAATCGTAGAGTATTTTGTTAATTCCTTTGCACCTCCATCACAATGCTCTTTCCTCTGCGCCACCACAATTGTCTTTCTTCATTTACACCACTGCAATGATCTTTACTTCACCACCGCAAAGCTCACCCACAATTCCCCTTTTCTTATCCATTCATAATTCCCATCATAATCATAGAGATCACTTTCAGAAATCTTTATGTATGCAAAATCCACTTCATGGTCCTATCTTTGTGAAATTGAAACCTTTTCCATAATTTGAAAAGATCTTCAATAAAATAAACTTTTCGCAATGCTTAGCCAAATTCCAAATTTTGGACCCCAAAAATTTGGAAAACACTAGAAAACTACGCCATCTTAGAATTTTCTTTGGCAAGACCAATCATGATGATTGACATCATCCTTTCACTCTATTTCCTTCATAAAGGTTGCATCATAATTTCTCCAATAAACTTATGATCTTTGTGATATGAAGACTAGAAAAACATCGTCAAATTTACCATGGAAAGTATTGTAATTTTTCTATCTTTCCACACCCACTTATACAAAGTGAAGTGATTTCCTTTCTTCTCAAATTTCCTTGAAAACAAAAGACAATAATTAATGCATCCAAAAACTTCATCATAAAACTTAGTAAAAAAAATATTCCCATTTGGATTTTTTTCAACTAAGATTCAAAAATCATGGAACTTTGAAACCTCAAGAAATGTGTCACTTATCAACAATTCGAAGCCTACGCGAGCTAACTCATTATAGGGAACCAGAATTATTGACAGAAAGACCATGATGTCAAAAATTAGTGACTATGAAACATCTTACCCATTCTTCTTTAGCCTTCTCCAAAACATACTCTTCTTCTTATTCTTCTTCTTCTGAACCTTCTTCCTCAGCTTCATCTTTCTTAGTAGACAATTTTTTTTTCCTACAACCACTCAAACAATCCTATTTGAATGGTTTACACACCTACATGATGAATTCACATATTACCCACAACTCCCCCTTTATGCATGCCTCAATATGGATAGATTTATAAAAATTATACCCCTTGACAACACTATCCAAAGGTAAGATGAGATAGGGGACAAAAACACGCACCTCAACCTTGATGATAAGGAGGTTGGACACCCATGTTGATCCTCAATTTAGAAAATGGTTCCTTCAGTAAAGGTTTTGTGAATATGTCATCAAATTGTTCTGATGTAGGAATGTACTCTAGATTCAATTCATTATTCTCCACCATCTCTTTGATGAAGTGGTATTTTATGTCAATGGGTTTTGAATGATAATGTTGTACTTGATTACTTGTAAGATTGATTGCACTCTGATTATCACATCCCAAGAGTAATGGCAGATTCACTTCAAAGAGTAAGTCTTCCAACTGAGTCTTTATCCACAGAAGTTGAGTAGTAACATGAGTGGAAACAACACACTCAACTTCATCCATGCTAAGAGTTACCGAATTCTATTTCTTTGTATGACAATTAACATAGCTTTTTCCCAGAAAGAAAACTCCACCTGATGTGGATCTCCTTTCATCAATATTTCCTACCCAATCAACATCTGAATACCCAAAAAGATCAATATTTTCTGAGCCATCATAGATGATTACAAAATTTATTGTGAATTTGGTATATCTAAGAATTATTTTTTCTAGAAATCAAATGTGATTATTTAGGAGCACTCTAAAACCTTGCACATAAGGTAACATCATAGAAAATGTTGGGTCTTAAGGTAGTCAAATATAATAACATTCCAATCTATTTTCAAAACTCTTTCTGATCAACTTCCTTTCCTTCTCCATCTTTAGACAACTTGGTTCCCACTGAAATTGGCGTGGAAACTGGTTTTGAATTTTCCATGCCGAACTTCCTTAGAAGTTCCTTAGAATACTTTTCTTGAGAAAGAAAAATGTGATTCTTCTTCTGTAAAATTTTTAACCCAAGAAATTATTTCATTTCTCCCAAACAACTTCTTCATTTATTCAGAAAATATTTCACAAGATCTTTCATCATTTCCTGCAAAGATAATGTCATCAACATAAACAGTTACAATAAGAGAAAACTCCAGACATTCCTTGATGCAAAGGTTGTTGTCAACTATTCCTTTCTTGAAATTCATCTTATTTAAGAAAGTATCCAATTTTGAATACCATGACCTCAAATATTGTTTTAGACCATACATGGATTTCTTCAACCTACATACATGACTTTTATATTTCCAAAAAAAAAAACACATGGTTGTTCAATGTAATGTTCCTCATTAAGACTCCCATTGTGAAATTCATGTTTTTCATCCATTTGAAAAAAATTGTATCCTCATTTTTCATCAATAACAAGAAATATTCTGATTGTTTCCAATATATCCACTGGAGAAAAAGTCTCATCAAAATAAACACCTTAAACCTATGATTAACCTTTGCATACAAATCTTACCTCATTCCTTATCACTTCTCCTTCTTCATTCAGCTTGTTTTGGAAAACTCATTTTGTACCAATTACATTTTTTATCCAGTTTGGGTATAAGTTCCCAAGTATCATTCTTTTCAATCTGATCAAGCTCTTAATTCATATCCTGAAACCATTCTGGATTCTCAAAAGCTTCATTCACATCATTCTACTGGACTTTTGAATACAAATAAGTGTGTGTAACAACATTTTTTGTTCTTATTGTTTGAACCCTATGACGTTGATCACCAATAATGTTCTGAGTATCCACCTGCTTCCTCAGCCTAGGATGAGCTATTTGAATTTCATCCTCATCACTTGAAATTGTTGAGTCTGATTATTCTTCCTAAGTAGGATTACCACTATTGACATCATTATCATAATTGTTACCATAACTTTCTTTATCCTGATCATCTTCCACATCATCAAAATCATGCTCTTCTTTCTCAATATTTTCAACAACTTTCACATAAAAAAATCAATAATTATCCCTATTTCTTTGTTGAAACATCTATATCCTCTTATCTCTGAAGAATATCCAAGATAAATTCTATCATCTCATCTTTTCTCAAACTTACCAATGTTTCCACCTTTTCTTTTTATAATGCACAGACTCACAAAAAATCTTATGTGTTTTAGAGTTAGAGTTTTTCCATATAACATTTTTATGGAGTCGTATATGAATATGTCCTATAGAAACATCAGTTCTAAATATACATAACAGTTCTCATGGATTGCCTCCAATAATAATGAGAAAGACTATGTTCACATAATATAGTTCTCCCCATTTCCACCTGACTTCTATTCTTTCTTTCAGTAACCCCATTTTATTGATGTGTGTATGGTGAACTGAACTCATGACGAATTCCATGCTTCTCAATATAGCTTTCAAAACATTCATTCTTATACTCTCCAACATTATTAGTTCTCAACTTCTTCATTGAATACTCACATTCCTTCTCTTCTTTTCTCCTAAAACTCTTAAACATTTTTAGAGCATCTGACATATGTCTCATGTACATAACACAAGTAATGTGAGTAAAGTTATCAATAAAAGTAATGAAGTACTTATCTCTATTTGTTGATTTCTTTATCATTGGTCCATATATATTATAATTTATTAGTTCCAAGTGTTGTTTTGAATGAATGTCAACTCTCTTATGCATAGAGTTTGTAATCTTCCATTTGTCAAAAATAATGAAACACTAATCAATTATTCTTGATAAATATAGCATATCTCAGACACTCTCTCGCGCTGACAACTTGCACATGTTTCTCTAACACATAAGTCCTAGTATTTTATGCCATAACTGATTTTCATTCACCACACCCATGTAACAAGAGTTATGTACTTCAACAACTTGGAACAAGTTCGCTTCTATAGGCTGGCCTCTTGTAACTACCTTTCCATCATTTTCACTTTTCAAAAAAAACTCACCATTTTTGAAGACAAATTTGTTGCCCTCATCACAAAGCTGTGAAACACTCGGCAGATTTTGTTTCAACCCATCAACATATAATGTTTTCCTGAATTTTATTTTTTCTTTCCCAGTGATGGCTGATCCAATACCTTTGATCCTCAGAGATTCATCATTTCCAAATTTCACTATTCCTTCTTTAATGTCTTTCACATTCTTTAGAAACTTTAATTCCCCTATCATATGAGAAGAACACCCACTATCAAGAATCCATATAAATTCTCCTTTTGTATCTTTAAAAGGGGTTTCAACAACAAGATCTTTCTATTCATCATTTTCTTCCACTTTTTGTTGTGATTCCTCCAATTTCCTAGCCAAGTCAATGTATTCTATCCAGACAACAAAGCACTCTTTCTTTTTGGACCTAGATGATCTATCTTTATTAGCCTTTAAAATCTCTAGCTTCTAAGGATTTTTAAAAAACATTTATTATTCCGGTAACACAATTAGACAACTATTAGAAAGATTTCAAAGTTGATCACATCTTTCACAAATAGTTTCCAATGCCTGGAACCTATTCTCAACTTTCACACTAGCCTTTTCAGTTTTCTTCTGAACATTCTTCACATACTTCTTCTGTTGAGAGGATTGACTCCCCCTCAAAATTTTTATTCCAGAACCTATGGAGTATAAGTAATGTTTTTGGTTGAACCAAAACATATTCTTTGTGTGTCCTAATCCACCAAAATTCTATCAGTAACCATAGAATGAATATTTTCCTTTAAAACATCCATACTGACCAGAATTGTGATCATGCTTCTCAACTCTCTTCTTTAAAGATATATAATGACTATCAACCATTCTGTTTTCAATCGTAACATTCTTCTTCAGCTCAGACTTCTGTTCAAACTTATCATAAGTAGAAGTAGTAGAAATCTTTCGGGACTTAATATTTTTATGCACTTCTGATTTTTCAGCATTGCTAGATTTGGGCACATATATAGCCTTTCCAGTTTTGTTCTTATTTGAACCAGTTCCATATTTCTTCTCAACCTTTTAAGGTAACTTTTGTTGATCCTTATTTGGTTCACAATTACTAGAACATTCACCATATTCTAAGATAGATTGTCTGAAATTGATATTCCTTTCTTCAACTTTAGAAAGTTTCTATCGGACAAGTTCCAACTCTTCTTCTTTGACCTTCAGTTTTACTTCAAGATGATCATTACGATTCTTTGCATTCTCATGATAATTCTTCAGATCATCAATATCCTTTTCCATTTTGACTTTCTCATCAAGAAAAACTTCATGACTATTTAATGTGGAATATTCATTTATCAACTTCTGTTTTTCCTTCTCAAGACTTTTGATCTTCCTCAAAACATTTTTTCAATTCTTCTTTAAGATGATATTCAAGTTGAGTCTCTTCTTCTTCAAAGCTGCTGCTCCCATAATCTTCATTATTCACTGCTACAATAAATGTATTTTCTCTTGATTTCTCAGTAAAATATTTTTCAGATTCTACCTCACTATCTTCTCCCACATAATCTTTAGATAAAAATATTCTTATTTTTTATTTGAAGAAATTTTTATCCTTACCCATTGAAAAATAATTATCTTTTCATCTTGTTTCTTCCATGACCTTATTGGACTTCCATAATCTTCATCATTGTCTTCTTCTTTCTTCTTTTGAGGACAGTTAGCCGCAAAGTGATCAACAGCTCCACATTCAAAATATTTCAAGGGAAGTTCCCCCTTCTATTTACCTGTACCTATTCTCCCCTCTCATTTAATAAGTAATGAGAGTGCTATGAAAATCATCGAGAGAGAATGTTTCAGGGTCTCTGTCTTCTAATGAAGAAACATTAACATCAAACTTGTCGGTAAGAATTCTCAAGATCTTTTCAAAAATTGTAGAATCCTCCAAATTGTCACCAAGACATCTGATCATATTGAAAATGTCATTGACCCTGGCAATGATGTCCCCAATAAATTCAGACTCTCCCATTTTTAAGTCTTCATACTTCAGCCTCCAGACATGTAGTTTTTCCTTCTTCACTTTTGAATTTCCTTCAAAGATATTATTCATTTTATCCCAGATTCCTTTAGCTTTAGTGGCCCCTTTCACTCTTAAAAAAACACTCTCTGAAGGAGATGAGAGTAATGAATTTTTAGCTCTTCCATCATTCTCAATATTCTTCTTATCAGTAGGTGTGGGAGGAACCTTGTCATCAATAGGAGGAAATCCATCAGTTGTAGTTTCAAGAACTTCATACCCCAAATACATAAGATAAGGAATCAATCTATCTTTCCAGATATGATAATTATTTCCATCAAATATCGGAATCCCCTTACTGTTCACACAATTCATATTCTCCATCACAACTTCTCTTCAAAACTTTAGAAAAGACCAAAAGAAGGCATCCTCCCTCTAAAACCAATTGAAGTTCCCAGTTGGGATCCAAGTATCACTGAGAGGGGGAGGGGGTGAATCAATGATATCCTTTTATTTTTATGTTTCCTTCCATTTTGAAACAACCTATGCCTCCTGTTAAAGAGTTTCTTCCCTACTGAATGCACGCAACCACAATAACACAAGATTTACAAGGTTCACTACTCAAAGAGTAGCTACATCCTTGGTATGGTACAGAAAAAATCGAGTCCCACACAATCCACAAAAAAATATCATTTTATATGGAATATAATGAGTAGGATATTCGCTTACAATTGTGTAGCACTTGGAAAACAATCTGCAAGCACATGTTCTCCCTCTTAATACAAATAGGGTAATTCGATGCTTCAATGCTTCTTGACGAACTTACACAAATATGATCACTCAAAAGAGTTCTTATCATTTCTACCCAGAAGCTGGTAATAACCTCTCATACTTCATAGTGATACTTAGTCTTATACCAAAGTCTAATTTTGATGTTCATTGAAAGTCCTAATTACTTAAACTAGATATCCAAAACTGCCTCTTTGCAAATATCCTTTGAAAAGATCCTTCACAAAGATCCTTCGCAATGCACCTTCGCAAAGATCCTTCACAATGCACACTGTTTCGTAGAGCTCACAAGTTCCCAGAGCTCACTATTCACAGTGCACAAGTTTGATTTTTCAATTCAAAAAGCTTAATGGCCCGCCATAAATCTCCTCCCCTTCACTAAGCTTACTGCCTTCGCAGAGCTAACTCTTTTTGTAGAGATCACTTTCTTTGCAATCCTGCTTCACAATTTGAGTGCTATAAGATTTTCGTTAAGTCTCCTTACATCTCTCTCGGGGGTGGAGGCCTATTTATAGGATATTTCCACAAACTCCAGATATTTCCATTCCATGTCAGCACCACCTAATCCCAAATCACAGAGCTCCAAAAATTCATCCGAATTCCTCTCTATATCATGAAACACCATGGCTATTTTATAGAATCACAAAGCTCATCGTAATCACGAAGTATTCCATCAATTAATTTTCACCTCCGTTATAATACTCTGTCCTCCTTTGTGTCACCGCAATACTCTTTCTTCTTTTTCCCCACCACAATTCTCTTTCCTTCACCACTGCAAAGATCACCTATAATGATATTTTTTTTCCATTCACAAAGCTCATCATAATCTTAGAGATCACCATCAGCAATCTTAATGAAATTTAGAAATCTACTTCATGAGTCCTATCTTTGAGAAATTCAAAACATTTCCATAATTTGACAAGATATTCATGAAAATATACTTTTCAAAATACTTATCCAAATTTCAAATTTTGGACACCAAAAATTTGGAAAACACTAGAAAACTGCGCCATCTTAGAATCTTGTTTTGCAAGACCAATCACGTTGATTGAAAGTATCCTTTCACCCCCTTTCCTTCACAATTCTTACATCACATGTTCTCCAAGATACTTATGATATTTTTGAAATACAGACCAGAAAATCATCATCATATTTACCATGGAAAGTATTGTAACTTTCCTATATTTCATCACCCACTTATACAAAGTGAAGTGATTTCCTTTCTTCTCAAATTTCCTTGACAAGAAAAGACAATACTTCATGAATCCAGAAACATCATAATCCAACTTGGTCATAAAATTAGCCATATAATCTCACTGATGTACAACCATTCAAGCTCATCAACACTGAAGGTTTCCTTGATAGGTAGAAAATGAAAAACCATCTTGATCCTGTCAACAATAACCCACACGACATCGTTACCTCAAGGAGACCTCGGTAAACCTGTTACAAAATCCATCACAATGTCATTCCATTTCCCCTCAGGAATGGGTAGCTATTGTAAAAGACCGGATGGTCACTGGTGTTTAGCCTTCACCTGCGGACAGGTGGAACACCTCATGACAAAACTAGCTACATATCATTTAATACATGGACACCAATACTAATGATGTAAATCCCAATACATCTTGGTGAAATCAGGATTCACTTCCCATATAGAGGCATGAAAGTACCGCATCATCTCCTTGACCATGTTTGATAAAACCCATATGCAACCACATAAACACAGAACTTCATCCTTATATATGGTCCAACAAAGAAAAGGGTCCTCACCTGCCACACTCTCACATAAAACTAGGCCTTTGGAATTTGATAACTGTCGCATCCTCACTATGTTTAGTAGGGTAGAGGTAACAGTTAAGGATGAAAGAAACATCTATCCCTGACTTTGTGCACCTCTAGGTGTATCTCAAAGAGAAAATCCATAAGCTTCCACTCGTTATTGGTTTGCTGCACTTCTCTTACATGAGTCCTCACGATCAATGCATCATCCACTGCATTGACTTTACCAGGAGTGTAGGAAAGATCAAATTCAAAAGACTGAAGGCATTCCACCCACCTTCAACACCTCATATTTAGATCAAGCTATATAAATATGTACTTGAGGATTTTTTGGTCCGTGTACACCAAGAAACACCCTCCCAGTACGTAATGTCTCCAACAACATAATGCATGAACAATCACATCAAACTCAAGATCATGAGTTGGGTAATTCTTCATGTGGCATAAACTGTCGAGATCCATACTCAATAACTCGATCCCTCTCCATAAGAACTACTCCTAGCCCAATACCTGATGCATCATAGTACGCAGTGAAACTCCTACCTAGATTTTAAAAAATCAGTATTGGAACTAAATTCAATCCCCCTTTCAGCACTTGAAAGGTCATCTCATAGAAATATTTCCATACATACTTCACACCCTTTTTATTCAATCCCATCAATTGTGCTAATAAACATGAGAAGTACTATATGAAATGACTGTATTAACTAGACATCCCTAAGAAACTCCACACCTCAAAGATTTTATGGGGATTCTCTCAGGAAACTACTGCTCTTACCTTCTCTGGTTCCACTGATACTCCCATCTCTAAGATGATGTGACTCAAGAAGTGAATTTGATCCATACAGGAGTGGAACTTTGTGAGCTTATAATATTACTAATACTCTCTCTGTGTACTCAATATGATCTTAGGATGTTTGACATGGCCGTGTCAATTGTGATAATACACCAAGATACCATCCATGAAAACCACAACAAATGAGTAAAGATAAGGATGAAACACATGGTTAATCAGTTCTATAAAGTATACTGGTGAATTCATGAGACCGAGAAACATAACCAAATACTCATACAGACCATAAATACTTTGAAAGGATGTACGAGGTATGTTTGATGATATAACATGAACCTGATAATATCCAGATCTCAAATCAATCTTAGAGAAAACCTGAGCTCCTTGGAACTGGTCGAAGATATCATATACCCATGGAAGAGGATACCAGTTCTTAACTTCCAACAGGTTCAATTTCCAATAATCCACACATTTCCTGAGGGTACCATCACCTTTTCACAAAAAAGGATCGGTGAACCCCATGGTGATGTACTGAGTCAGATGAAACCCTTTCCTCCAAATCCTCTAACTACCTCTTGAGATCTTTCAACTCCATCATTTCCATCCTATAAGGAGGAATGAATACTAGTGCAAATCCTATAACTAGATCAATAAAGAAATATACCTATATCACTATAGGTAAACCTAAAAAGTCATTCAGAAAGATGTCCATGAAATGATCAACTACCAGAGGGAAATCCATTTGACTTTTTCCCTAGTTATCCAGATACAAACTCACAATCTGGGCTATCATTTCGTCTAACCCACGATGCTCAGGTACAAATCGGCTCACCTAGACATCCCATTCACCTTTGTGTAGAAACTTACTTCCCTCTGGTGATATAAAACATATCTTGTAGCATAGAAATGAAAGAAGGATTGAAAGGTAACCAACAAGTTCATCCTGAAAATGATATCAAAACCTGCCATCTCGAGGACATAGAGGTACCATACGAAGTGACACCCACAAACCTTAAGGGGGAACTCCCTGCACTGACACACACCTTCCATTATCATACCTAACAGAGTGCCTAGTTTCATAACATCATCAGAAGTAAAAAAACAGAGCCCAAGCCTCTCCATAGAGGTCACATATATAAAACTATGTGAATCACCTATATCAAAAGTGTGGAATATGAAACAGAGGCTACTAGAATAGTACCTTTAATATTAGAAGTTATGGGATCCTGATATTGTTGGGTTTTTTTCACTGCATAAGTCTGGCCTATACCACAACCCTGCGACACTTCCTAACAACCCTGAGCTAATCCACCCTACTGTTTATATGAACCTGGGGTATGACTACCATGACCATGAACACCACCTCTCCATGAATGGATTGATGAACTCCAGCTCCTTGTATGGTGAGAAGCTTCAGACCCCACTCTTGAATGTGGAGACGGTGCATACCCTATCTCACTGGCTGTTGGTGGAAACGTCCTATAGAATCACTATAGATAGCCCATCTTACTGCATGATCGACACTTGACTAGGTCCAGAGGAAATTGTGACCTAATATGCCTCAGCCTACCACACTGGTAGAGCCTCACATGGCTACATCAAGATACATTATGACTACTGAAATCACAATGAGGAAGCTCTAGACGATGCTTCCTACTACTAGTTGAGATAGTACTAGATCTAGGTGTCGAATCACCCTAATTCGAAGCTCCATATTTCCTCAGGTTACACTTGGTAATCAGTGCCTGATTCACTATAGTTGAAATAGTGGTCAACTGGAAGACATTTACCTATGATAGAATGACATATCTAATGCCATCCTCAAATCACATATCCTTCGATACATCATCACCCATCAGAATAGGTGCAAATCACTGGATCTTAGTAAAACGGGTCAAGTAGTCCACAACTGATAGTGCACCCTACTCCAGATGCATAAAATCATAGGCTCTATTGGACCTTAACATCTTAGGGTTATAGTAATCATATAAGACTATATGAAAATCTCCCCACCCCATATCCCGATGATGCACTACTTGAGTGATAACATCCCACCATCTCTTGGAGGAATCATGTATCACTTAGGTAGAGAGATTTAATCTCCTATCAAGAGGAATCTCTAAATGATTGAAGATCTAAATCATGGCCTCTAGCCATGAATTTGCAGCCTGTGGTCCTCCATCCTCTGAAATGGTGGGCAGATGCTACTATTGGAACACTTGTTTTAGCTCTTCCAAAGACATGGAAAGATGTGGTGCTCCTTGAAAGGTTTGTATGAACCTAATAAATCTTTCAAAGAACTATGCATCAGTACCTGCGTCCGGTATAATAGTTGGTTCCACAACTGGCATGACTGGAAGATCCACTTGTAGCCCATGGCCTACCACCTACGAGGTATGATCATCACCACTCTATTGGTGTACAACCTGAGGTCATAGTGGTGAAATGACTCTACAATACCAAACAAAAACCTCAGTTAAAGATCATTTGAAAGTTCATAGCTCATAAGCATAGATACAAAACAGTTAAGGTCAAAATCTTCCTCTAAAAACTCACCACTCTACCTACCTGTGGGTCAGGTCTAGGCAAGAGATACTACCAAGGCCCACTACTAAGGTCAGGTCTAGTCAAGTTCTTTACCAAAATCCATTTTTGTTTCATTTTAATATGATTTCACATTCATATTCAAGATTTACACAGATTTTAAATTTAACACATTCCATTCTCGAAGGGTATCCCAATGGTATCACTAGTGGAAAAATTGTTTTTAACGTCGGTTCTAAGAGACCGACGTTAAAAGACCCTTTTTGGCGTCAAATTTACAAAAAAATGACGCCAAAGATCAAAATAAAAGTTTTAGATAATTTACCAAGATTAAATTTTACAGGTCGTGGAGGGAAGACGGACTTACGAATCAAAATATATGGGCGTCGGAAGATGGAGATTATATGACTTGATTTTTGGCATCGGTTTTTTTCAATAACCGACGCTAAAAGACCCTTTTTTGCGTCAGTTTTACAAAACAAAGATGCCAAAGATCAAAATAAAAGTTTTAGATAATTTTTCAAGCTTCAATTTTAAGGGACGTGGAGTGAAAACGGACTTATGGATCAAAAGTTATGGGAATCGGAAGTTGGAGATTATATGACTTGATTTTTGGCGTCGGTTTTTTTAATAACCGACGTTAAAAGGACCTTTTTGTCATCGGTTTTAAAAAAAACCGATGCCAAATATCAAAACAAAAGTTTTATATAATTTCTCAAGATTCAATTTGACAGTCCGTGGAGTGAAAACGGACTTACGAATCAAAAGTTATGGGCATCGGAAGTTGGAGATTATATGACTTGATTTTTGGTGTCGGTTTTTTTCAATAACCGACGTTAAAAGTCCCTTTTTTGCGTCAGTTTTACAAAACACCGATGCCAAATATCAAAATAAATATTTTATATGATTTACCAAGCTTCATTTTTACAGGACGTGGAGTGAAAACGAACTTACAAATCAAAATTCATGGGCGTCGGAAGTTGGAGATTATATGACTTGATTTTTGGCGTCGGTTTTTTTCAATAACTGACGTTAAAAGTACATTTTTTGCATAGGGTTTACAAAAAAACCGATGAAAAAGATCAAAATTAAAGTATTAGATAATTTCCCAAGCACCAATTTGACTTGAATTTTGGCGTCGGTTTTTTTAATAACCGACGTTAAAAGGCCCTTTTTGGCGTCGGTTTTACAAACAACCAATGCCAAAGATCAAAATAAAAGTTTTAGACAATTTCCCAAGATTCAATTTGATAGGTCGTGGAGTGAAAACGAACTTATGGGTAAAAAGTTATTGTCTTTGGAAGTTGAATATTATATGAATTGATTTTTGGCGTCGGTTTTTTTCAATAACCGACGTTAAAAGACACATTTTGGGTTAGGTTTTACAAATAAACGATGTTAAAAGTCACTTTTTTGCATCGTTTTTTCAAAAACCGATGTTAATACTCCAACATGAGAATATTTTTATCATCGATTATATATTTAACCGACGTTAAAAGTAAAATTTCAAATACGCGACTTCGATATTTCAATTTTTTCCCAACGCGCATTCCTATTTTCAAAATCCTGCTCAAATTTTATTGAATTTCCACTATAGAAATTTTCATTTACACTATATAAAAGCTCATCCTCTTTCTTTCAACATTTTTGACATCTCCGATACAATCAATATTTCAAATATTCTTTAATCGACGATTTGTACAAGGTATTTATTTTCATCATTTAATTTCATTATTATTGTTTTCCTTATCACTAAAAATCTTATTATTTTTATAATGATGATGAAGGATTCTTCTAACCGAGATAAAAAAATAAAAATTCTGCATAAGATTCATTAGTTTTTGGGAAATTGTTTTTATCACTCACTATTTTCATTACCGCATGAGTTCTTCCATAAAACGAAGTGAAATAATGATAAACAACATATTGTTTCAAATGGCCCAATAAAAGAATTAAATTTAGTTTCAATCATTAATTATATTTTTTTGTTCATTTCGAATATTCATTTTGGTTCTTTTTTTTTCATGTATTCTTTGAAGAAAGTTGTATCGATCAACCCATAACGAGGTACAACTTATGGAGACAATAAATTTGTATCCGTAAGTCTGTTTGAGCTCCATAACCAGTCAAATCGAAGCTTGGGAAACAATATATATTCCAATATTCATAGTTTCGAGGTTTTGACGTCGGTTTTTTTGAAAACCGACGTGGAAAATATTTTTTTTATAAAACGTATTTTTCACGTCGGTTTTTATCAAAAACCGACGTTAAAACTCGTGTAGAAGCCAGATTTAGACGTCGGTTTTCTAAAAAACCGACACCAATGACCCCTGAGGTCATGAATTTCGGTGTCGGTTTAAAAAAAACCGACGCCAAAGGCCAACAGGGCCTGATGTTTGGCATCAGTTTATATAAAAACCGATGCCAAAGATCCCCGAGGCCCTGAAATTTGGCGTCGGTTTTTATATAAACTGAATCCAAAGACCCGCGTAGTGATGTTTTTTGGCACTGGATTATAAAAACTGACGTTGTAACATATATTTTTTACGTCGCCTTTATTGACGTCGGTTAAAAATAGACGTCAAAATGTAAAAAAAACGGCATCGAAATACATTTTTCCACTAGTGTATGCCGAATTCTGATCTGTGGGGGCCCATACTCCCCGTGAATCAAAACTTGGCATCCACGTATAGCACATCGTAACATAATTGAATTTAAGGCCGCATAATGATCCACCAAATTCTTGATCCAAGAGGGACCATACACCTCAAGGACCAAAGTTTTGCATTCATCCAATCTATACCATAACAATTACCAATATACCTATTACAACAGTAGACATATCTCTCATGAAACCTATCACAACAACATGAAAACAGTAATGCTCTCTAAATGACATGACAATAATGCATGGTGTAACACCCCAAGATTTCATAGTGTGTTATTTCTTCAAAATAATTCAATAACTTTCACTACATGCAACACCATGTTCAAGCACACCATGACTTACCAAACAAGCCGTTCAAAAGAGGTTATGAATAGTATTAGATAAATTTTAATGTTTATATAATCCTTATAATTTTAGAATCCATATTATGAGTTTCTTAGATATAATGCAAGAACAAATTCATTTTCAGTATTGCACTTTTATCAAATTTAATAGTGAACCCTTTTTAAATACTATATTTTAAACTTTTTGACTAAATGGGGACATCAAAAATTTAAAATGAAACATCCCAAGCTTCCACGGTACGCTTTCTTTGAATAATACAGTAGCGTGTGTTGTACGCAACCTTGAGTTTTAACACACACCACAACCAATCAAACTAGCCGTTATGTATAGTAATACCTAATTTTTGAAATTATATATATTTTATATTTAAAAATGGACTTCATTTTTGGATTCGGAATATCGAAATTATCCTAGGGTGAAATTTTGGTACTTTTCGGATAACTTTTATATTTTGATGAATAGTGAAAATTACTAAATTTTAATTAAAAACAACTTTTTTAATCAAAATAATTAATAGTGATAAATTATGAATTTGAGTGGTTTTAAAGTATATTTAGAATATATTTTTACCATTTAATATAATGTTGGTCATTGGACATAATTTTACAATTAAACCGAACATAAACGAGTGTCAATCTTTTGATAGTTATTATCTCTTAAAAACACGCTTTTTGTTTTGACAGCGGGATTTAATTTTAAATTAATTTCTGCCACTTCTGTGTTTTGAATTTAGGAAAATGGATTCCATATTTGGAATCAGAATGTTAAAATTGTGTAAATAGGTAACTTTTATTTTTAGACATTTTGAATAATTACTGCGGTAAATATTTTATTTACCATGGTTAAGGGTAAATCCGGTAAATAAGGGTTAAAAAAAATAATATTATAATAATACTAAATTACCCTAAAACGTGTCTTAACCCTATTGGTTGATACATGGTCGACCATGGGAATCTTTGGGTCTATTTTGGGACCCCATGGATCCACTTGTAAGTGATAATGACACTTTATTTTAATTTAGTTAAAATGAATACAAAAATGACACAAGCATATATCTTTTAGAACAACAATTGTTACATAGGGTTATATATGTTGGATTTTAGATTATAAATATTCATTAGAAAGATAAAAAGATTTTCTACATAATGATATTTTATTTATAATTTTTAGACATTAAATAATTTATTTTATTTATGACACAATGATGATGCATTAATTACTATAATAGTGAAAAATTAAAATAATTGATATTATAAACACCCAAATAAATATAATATGAAACTTTTAATGAATTAAACTAATTTTCTAGGATAATATGATATATTAGGATTGATTTAATTGAATTTGTTCTAAGTAATCAATCTGTTATGAGTTTCACAAAAATCAACTATTGAATAGTGTCAAAATTGACATAAAAGAGTTCTTAAAACAAATATTATATTATTAATTGATATTAAATTCCTAAAAATCTAAGGTTCGGCCAAGAGACTTATATTATGATAGGTTAATCATTAAGGGACCACTTGGGGGTCGCTTGGATGTATATAGTAAGTTTATTAACCATATTATATAAAAATACAAAGAGACATTGTAAAAGTGAAACTAATTAACTTAGAGTTAATACTTAAAGATAAGGTTAATATAAGTACCCAAACCTGTCTAAATTCTATTGGATGAGTTGTTTTCGACCTATCCCCACCTCATCCTTTGAATAGTCAACTTTGGAGCCTTTGGAAACCGAATATGAATTTATTATAAATTAATATTTCTAGCTTTTCCAAAGGTGCCCCTCACCCCTCTTATAAAAGGGCACTCCTCCTTCTCATTTCCTCACACCTCTCAAGCCACTTGGATCGTCCAAACTCTGCCCAACTAAGCTCCCCACATCCCTCTCCTCCTCCTTGAAGCTTCCCCTTAGGCAGAAAGCATTTCAAGAAGTCCTTTGGTTCCAACCAAAGTGAGTTACCTAAATTAAGGGTAACAATTTCTCTTAAAGTATTTTCATTTATTTTGCTTCTCCAACCCCCAAAATCTTTTTATTTCCTTTATTTTATAACAACACCAGTATCCTCAATATACTAGGATGTTGTTATAAGAAGGATTCAAACTACACATTCACACAACTCCATCTAATGGATGATGAACATAATGTTTCTGTGGATGGCAAACTAACGCCTCACGAAACGATGATTGTTCAAATACATCTTACCGCCTCTCATGGTGGCCATTAGGATGGCACTATAATTAAATATGATATTAATGATATATATTTTATATATAAGCTTCTGTAATTCCATTTTATTTCATACCATTATTCGTTTCATGTTGTATATACATACGATAATTTCATTTGAGGAAGTGCGGACTACCGCCCCCTTAAAATGATATGACTCGTTCATACCACACATGGAACGTATAAAGGATGGTGTAAATGAACTTAAGTAACATATATAAAATATTATATTATATTGGAATAGTAATATACCTATGTATAATTTGGATTCGATTCTTTTAAAATAAAAATTAAATGGAAGTAGCGTTCGTGCGTACGTACGGACTACCGTCTCCACGAACGCGATGAGATTCATTCTCCATCGTATAATTTGATGATTTAAAAATGATGTTTAAGAACTTGATACCATTCTGGATATGAATAATATACATCCCATTAATAACGAATATGTCTCACATAACAAAGAATATAAAGTAAAATGAACCCGTTAACACGCGAAATGACGATAATTCTAAAATATTATTAACAAATCAATGATAAAAGATCATATATGATATCATATTAAAGTAAATGATTCTTTTATTATTCAATAACAATTATTTCACCATTATACAGGAGGTAAACCTACCATCGACCAAGGAAAAAGTACAATGTAAGGGTTTTCTTATCTCACTTTTAATTCCGTGAGAATTCCATTGATCACCACTTAATTATTGCATGTGGTTTATGTGTACTGCCCATGATCGTATTCATTGTGTAATATACTTTAATTTATGGGTATTTACATCATCATGGTATGATACTTCTTTCATGGGTGTATGTTTCGTAAGTTACCTAATCGATAAGGGAATTTGAGATTTCAATTTCCACTCATTTGGCTTTACACATATTTCATTGATTATATTACCCCAAGATTATGTGTGGAATCACTATTCATTTGATTATGTCATAATTTCCACTCCCCTTCCTGTGGATAGAAGTTTGATACACATAATCACTCCATTGGTAATTCTCAAGTCATTGATATGAATTTGATAAGAGTAATTTTAACTCATTCTCCATTTGTTGAGTTAAACATCCAATTCGTTGGTATTGTTTTTTACAAGAATATGTGTGAATGTCCTTTGATTGTTTTACACTGAATATCCAATCATATTTAGTGTATTTATATTTGTCACACATAATTATGTCATTGATTTATCCTTAACCTAAGGATACAACCTTTTTTAGAAATTTCATCTCAATTTACATTCCATTGAGACTTCTTTGATGATATACACCAAATCACTTCTATGTGGTGTATATAATGTACTTTGACATAGTATATCATGAATTCCTTTATTCTCATGATATTACAATGTTTTGATTACCTCAATTATTTGTATTCAAGTGTCCCTCTTTTGGTTAGAAACTCTAACCAAAATACCATTTTAAAATGTTTTAAAGAATTATTCTTCTAAATCATGCTCATTAATGTCCATATTTTAAAAATGGTTTTAAGGATTTATTTATATGGACATTAAAGTTTTAAAATTAAAACTCCTTTTAAAAGTTTCAAAGTGGTATGGGACACTTTGATTCAAAAATATACTTTTAAATGGCTTCTTGACAAATAGTGTGACTTTTAAATGTTTTCAAGAAAAGGGGGATATTTCTCTCAAATAGTTTTGATGATTATTTTCATCTATGTCAACATACTTCATTATTATTGATTGAGGTTAATGTGATACAATACAATCTTCCATATTGTATCGAATGAATTATGTTTGACTGTGGATGTTCTATTTTTATACCATTCATGGTTTGTGGTGAAAGTATTGACATTTCGTATGCTAGTTTAATACGAATGTTTACGTTATGTTTAAACCTTTTCATATGGGAATGCATTGGACTTAATAAGTGACGGGTGGAGCCCGCTATAGCTCCTCGATGCATCGGTATGTCTCATGAGACAAACTAGTGTCTTGGCACAAGGCCTTGGAAAAATCTTATTTGTAGTCTTGGCACGAGGCCTTGGCTATGTGGTTATGATAGTCTGGCATTATGCATTCCATCATTATGAAAGTGGTTATTGATATTTCATGTGATCATTCGACTAGTAGAATATCCATGTGAGTAAGTAAATGGAATTATTTCATTTTACCTTTTCCATTTTATGCTGAAGTTCAAGTTTAAAAGGCTTTTGTTTTAGTTATAAATTGCCTTAAGTGTTTATGCTCATTTATGAAAGCTTCTGCTATAATGTTATCCTTACTGAGCATCCGAGCTCACCCCTTTCAATGTTTTATTTTTTTTCCCAGGATTATGAAGAAGTAATTTATGAATGACCTGCAGGGATAGTATGAGGGGATATGAAGACAAGATGTTTTTTTTATGATGTAATGTAAAAATTTATGGATGTATCTAGTTATTCAAGGCTACTAAACTAATCGGTCTTTCGAGACTTGATCTTTCTCGTGATCATGCCAATGTTATGTAATTAATGCACCGACTCTGGGTAGCTGGGGTCGGGGCGTTACAGTTGGTATCAGAGGAAGTTTAGTACAAACCTTGGTAGCTAGATTTAGATAAACTCTGATTAGAGCACGTAGACCTAAGATGAACTTTGAGGATTAGTATAAAAAAAACTTCCTAGAATTTTGGTATTGTAAAGATTTTGTGAGTTTTCCGAGAAATACATCCCTGTCTGGATACGAGCAGGTAGAGGCGGCTCTGGCACAGATGTACCTAGGGATAAAACCCGAAAACACCGCTTTGAGCTAGACTCGAACGGGAACTAGTGCACGACAACGGGCCTTGCTGCACTCTTGGTTACGACACTTCCGGGGGATATGCTTAGGATAATTTACATTTTCTTTACAAACCGATTTAAGTAATATATACATAAGATGAGAGAAAATGACCTTGGTTAATCCTAATATGTTTCAAATTGAGAATATGGTGACATTTTAATCTCTAAATGATTTTACGACTACTATTACTCACACAATGCCTTCTGGTTTTAGTCAATGGCTGGATTCCAAGGAAGTCATAGTGACTTTGAGAATGATGTACAAGTTGGGAATAATGGTGGCAATGAGCAACAAAATGGAATGTTGATAGGCGTGAAAGATATCGTCTTTATGCCAAATCAGTTTTCCAAAAATATGATCAACAACATATATATTAACCAACTACCAGACTCAACAAGGAAGAGAAAGGTGATAAATGATAAGATCTCCAGCAATGGAGACCATGGAGAAAAGAAACCTCAATTTTAATCATGCAGGAATTGTGGAAAGAGACACCCAAGAAAGTGTCTCAATGGGACAACGAAATGTTTTACATGCGGGAAGGAAGGACATAAAGTGAAGAATTGCCGAAGAAAAATGAAGAGTACTATGGAAGAAGATAAAAATGGTCCCAAGAGTCCATTTACAGTCATTTGTCGTAAATGTAGGGGACCTGGCCATTACCCGAGTGAATGTCCTATTTTATAGGATATTTTCTTGGTCAAAGAAGAAGCTATGTGGAAATAAATGGCTGGAGAAAAATTTAAAAAGTATTAGCACTCCTTGTTGATGGGTTTGCTTTGGAATAATTTTCTCTTGTATTTGTAACCCCGCAGTTTTCCATGTGAGAATGATATTTGAGGAAGAATTGTCTCTTCTCTTGTGGATATAGGTATAAATAACCATTTGGTTTTATATGATCATTGGGGTTTGAGAAAATGATAAGTTATTATAATTTGGGATGAAAATGCAAAGTATGATATAACATTTGTGGTTAAATTATGTTATTTTGAGGAATTTATCTCATTTTGGTAATATTATAAAATATAGTTTTTGAAAAAGGACAACACGTAGACCGTGTGACAACCCATCGCGTCGGACAAAGCCGTGGGAATCGAACCCACAACCAAAGTGCGATTGGGATTTATCGCCTACCACTGGACTACGTGAAGTCCCTGGTTAGTGTGACTATTTTTTTTTGTTAAATGATTTTATTGATCAATAATAAGATGATTTGGGTTCTTATGTCTTATCAAATGAATACCCTTGGTATAGGAAAATGATTTGTTGATTAAGTGATAAATGTTATTTTGGAAGATGTTCGTTTTGTTAGGAACACTATATGCCCAAGGAAAATAGAATACAATGAGGTTTCATTTGTAGAGTAATGGTGGATTTTTATCTACATTTTTATTGTTGATTTATAGTGATTTGGGTTATTTATGGAAATGATTAACCTATAACAGAGAATATGTGATGATTACTTTTAAGTATGTGACTTTAAGAGTATTTGATGTAATTTGGAGATACAATGTAACATGGGAGACTACATAATCAAATTCTTCTATGTTTTGGGTTTCAATATTAGTTTGGATTATATTAAAGGATTTTAAGGACAATTGGTTATTGAATGGTATCTATTTAACTTTGGGGTATTGTTGGTTTAATTTTAGAAATTAAGATTAGTGCATATTTATCTCAATGAATATCCTTTTGGGGGATCATTAGATCATTCAATAACCATTTTGGTTTTGATTAATATATGGTTTATCCTGCATGGATCATGTGATTCTATAGAAGTTTATTCTAGCTCTTCCAGTGTGACCAAGTCTTCTTGAATACTCATCGTTTAAAAAAAAAATTGAGTTAGTGGTGGAAATTTATTAAAGAATGAAAATCTACTTAAAATTTAAGTATATCTCATAATGTTCTTAGCCAATCTCATAAATAAAATCCCTAACATTAATAAAAGAAACATAGAACAAAAATGTTGTCCTAGATGGTACCTTAAATCATCACAAATTTATGGCTTTGGGATTTTTGGCCTTTTCATAGCCATGTTCTCTACCACTCTCCATCAGATAATTGATGGTTAGATTTCTCCTCCATATCCATATTTTCCTTCATGGAACCCTAGTATGTGTTATTTTCGGTAATCTTCATACTTTCGACTCTTTATTTTAAATAGAGGCCTCATTAAATCATTTTTCGATGTGGGATTTCAACTAAGATATTTTGAAACGTCAAAAATGTGTTATCCTAATACCCTATGTTTTGTTGAACCGATGGTATTTCAAATCATCATAGATTGATGATTATAAGGACCTCAATTTTACACTTGTTTGTGATTGATGACCTCAATCACCACCTATAAATATTTACGTTTTTCCTCCAATTATATGTCTCTAGTTGCCACCAATGTTCTCCTAATCGAGATCATAATTTGGTGGTGACCCTTTGATTTCTCTTTTTCTCATATTAAGACTAAATTTTAGTAACCCAATTTCCGATGTGGGTTTTCCCACAAATATATTATCTATTTTCAACCTTTTTTTTTCAAAGAACAATTTCAAATTGCGAGGACGCAATTTATTGAAGGAGGGGAGAATGTAACACCCCAAGATTTCATAGTGTGTTATTTCTTCAAAATAATTCAATAACTTTCACTACATGCAACACCATGTTCAAGCACACCATGACTTACCAAACAAGCCATTCAAAAGAGGTTATGAATAGTATTAGATAAATTTTAATGTTTATATAATCCTTATAATTTTAGAATCCATATTATGAGTTTCTTAGATATAATGCAAGAACAAATTCATTTTCAGTATTGCACTTTTATCAACTTTAATAGTGAACCCTTTTTAAATATTATATTTTAAACTTTTTGACTAAATGGGGACATCAAAAATTTAAAATGAAACATCCCAAGCTTCCACGGTACGCTTTCTTTGAATAATACAGTAGCGTGTGTTGTACGCAACCTTGAGTTTTAACACACACCACAACCAATCAAACTAGCCGTTATGTATAGTAATACCTAATTTTTGAAATTATATATATTTTATATTTAAAAATGGACTTCATTTTTGGATTCGGAATATCGAAATTATCCTAGGGTGAAATTTTGGTACTTTTCGGATAACTTTTATATTTTGATGAATAGTGAAAATTACTAAATTTTAATTAAAAACAACTTTTTTAATCAAAATAATTAATAGTGATAAATTATGAATTTGAGTGGTTTTAAAGTATATTTAGAATATATTTTTACCATTTAATATAATGTTGGTCATTGGACATAATTTTACAATTAAACCGAACATAAACGAGTGTCAATCTTTTGATAGTTATTATCTCTTAAAAACACGCTTTTTGTTTTGACAGCGGGATTTAATTTTAAATTAATTTCTGCCACTTCTGTGTTTTGAATTTAGGAAAATGGATTCCATATTTGGAATCAGGATGTTAAAATTGTGTAAATAGGTAACTTTTATTTTTAGACATTTTGAATAATTACTGCGGTAAATATTTTATTTACCATGGTTAAGGGTAAATCCGGTAAATAAGGGTTAAAAAAAAATAATATTATAATAATACTAAATTACCCTAAAACGTGTCTTAACCCTATTGGTTGATACATGGTCGACCATGGGAATCTTTGGGTCTATTTTGGGACCCCATGGATCCACTTGTAAGTGATAATGACACTTTATTTTAATTTAGTTAAAATGAATACAAAAATGACACAAGCATATATCTTTTAGAACAACAATTGTTACATAGGGTTATATATGTTGGATTTTAGATTATAAAAATTCATTAGAAAGCTAAAAAGATTTTCTACATAATGATATTTTATTTATAATTTTTAGACATTAAATAATTTATTTTATTTATGACACAATGATGATGCAGTAATTACTATAATAGTGAAAAATTAAAATAATTGATATTATAAACACCCAAATAAATATAATATGAAACTTTTAATGAATTAAAATAATTTTCTAGGATAATATGATATATTAGTATTGATTTAATTGAATTTGTTCGAAGTAATCAATCTGTTATGAGTTTCACAAAAATCAACTATTGAATAGTGTCAAAATTGACATAAAAGAGTTCTTAAAAAAAATATTATATTATTAATTGATATTAAATTCCTAAAAATCTAAGGTTCGGCCAAGAGACTTATATTATGATAGGTTAATCATTAATGGACCACTTGGGGGTCGCTTGGATGTATATAGTAAGTTTATTAACCATATTATATAAAAATACAAAGAGACATTGTAAAAGTGAAACTAATTAACTTAGAGTTAATACTTAAAGATAAGGTTAATATAAGTACCCAAACCTGTCTAAATTCTATTTTATGAGTTGTTTTCGACCTATCCCCACCTCATCCTTTGAATAGTCAACTTTGGAGCCTTTGGAAACCGAATAT
Source organism: Viscum album (assembly GCA_963277665.1). Taxonomy (NCBI): domain Eukaryota; kingdom Viridiplantae; phylum Streptophyta; class Magnoliopsida; order Santalales; family Viscaceae; genus Viscum; species Viscum album. The sequence goes on from OY728165.1 coordinate 1,833,504,249, forward strand.
GAATTTATTATAAATTAATATTTCTAGCTTTTCCAAAGGTGCCCCTCACCCCTCTTATAAAAGGGCACTCCTCCTTCTCATTTCCTCACACCTCTCAAGCCACTTGGCTCGTCCAAACTCTGCCCAACTAAGCTCCCCACATCCCTCTCCTCATCCTTTAAGCTTCCCCTTAGGCAGAAAGCATTTCAAGAAGTCCTTTGGTTCCAACCAAAGTGAGTTACCTAAATTAAAGGTAACAATTTCTCTTAAAGTATTTTCATTTATTTTGCTTCTCCAACCCCCAAAATCTTTTTATTTCCTTTATTTTATAACAACACCAGTATCCTCAATATACTAGGATGTTGTTATAAGAAGGATTCAAACTACACATTCACACAACTCCATCTAATGGATGATGAACATAATGTTTCTGTGGATGGCAAACTAACGCCTCACGAAACGATGATTGTTCAAATACATCTTACCGCCTCTCATGGTGGCCATTAGGATGGCACTATAATTAAATATGATATTAATGATATATATTTTATATATAAGCTTCTGTAATTCCATTTTATTTCATACCATTATTCGTTTCATGTTGTATATACATACGATAATTTCATTTGAGGAAGTGCGGACTACCGCCCCCTTAAAATGATATGACTCGTTCATACCACACATGGAACGTATAAAGGATGGTGTAAATGAACTTAAGTAACATATATAAAATATTATATTATACTGGAATAGTAATATACCTATGTATAATTTGGATTCGATTCTTTTAAAATAAAAATTAAATGGAAGTAGCGTTCGTGCGTACGTACGGACTACCGTCTCCACGAACGCGATGAGATTCATTCTCCATCGTATAATTTGATGATTTAAAAATGATGTTTAAGAACTTGATACCATTCTGGATATGAATAATATACATCCCATTAATAACGAATATGTCTCACATAACAAAGAATATAAAGTAAAATGAACCCGTTAACACGCGAAATGACGATAATTCTAAAATATTATTAACAAATCAATGATAAAAGATCATATATGATATCATATTAAAGTAAATGATTCTTTTATTATTCAATAACAATTATTTCACCATTATACAGGAGGTAAACCTACCATCGACCAAGGAAAAAGTACAATGTAAGGGTTTTCTTATCTCACTTTTAATTCCGTGAGAATTCCATTGATCACCACTTAATTATTGCATGTGGTGTATGTGTACTGCCCATGATCGTATTCATTGTGTAATATACTTTAATTTATGGGTATTTACATCATCATGGTATGATACTTCTTTCATGGGTGTATGTTTCGTAAGTTACCTAATCGATAAGGGAATTTGAGATTTCAATTTCCACTCATTTGGCTTTACACATATTTCATTGATTATATTACCCCAAGATTATGTGTGGAATCACTATTCATTTGATTATGTCATAATTTCCACTCCCCTTCCTGTGGATAGAAGTTTGATACACATAATCACTCCATTGGTAATTCTCAAGTCATTGATATGAATTTGATAAGAGTAATTTTAACTCATTCTCCATTTGTTGAGTTAAACATCCAATTCGTTGGTATTGTTTTTTACAAGAATATGTGTGAATGTCCTTTGATTGTTTTACACTGAATATCCAATCATATTTAGTGTATTTATATTTGTCACACATAATTATGTCATTGATTTATCCTTAACCTAAGGATACAACCTTTTTTAGAAATTTCATCTCAATTTACATTCCATTGAGACTTCTTTGATGATATACACCAAATCACTTCTATGTGGTGTATATAATGTACTTTGACATAGTATATCATGAATTCCTTTATTCTCATGATATTACAATGTTTTGATTACCTCAATTATTTGTATTCAAGTGTCCCTCTTTTGGTTAGAAACTCTAACCAAAATACCATTTTAAAATGTTTTAAAGAATTATTCTTCTAAATCATGCTCATTAATGTCCATATTTTAAAAATGGTTTTAAGGATTTATTTATATGGAAATTAAAGTTTTAAAATTAAAACTCCTTTTAAAAGTTTCAAAGTGGTATGGGACACTTTTATTCAAAAATATACTTTTAAATGGCTTCTTGACAAATAGTGTGACTTTTAAATGTTTTCAAGAAAAGGGGGATATTTCTCTCAAATAGTTTTGATGATTATTTTCATCTATGTCAACATCCTTCATTATTATTGATTGAGGTTAATGTGATACAATACAATCTTCCATATTGTATCGAATGAATTATGTTTGACTGTGGATGTGCTATTTTTATACCATTCATGGTTTGTGGTGAAAGTATTGACATTTCGTATGCTATTTTAATACGAATGTTTACGTTATGTTTAAACCTTTTCATATGGGAATGCATTGGACTTAATAAGTGACGGGTGGAGCCCGCTATAGCTCCTCGATGCATCGGTAGGTCTCATGAGACAAACTAGTGTCTTGGCACAAGGCCTTGGCAAAATCTTATTTGTAGTCTTGGCACGAGGCCTTGGCTATGTGGTTATGATAGTCTGGAATTATGCATTCCATCATTATGAAAGTGGTTATTGATATTGCATGTGATCATTCGACTAGTAGAATATCCATGTGAGTAAGTAAATGGCATTATTTCATTTTACCTTTGCCATTTTATGCTGAAGTTCAAGTTTAAAAGGCTTTTGTTTTAGTTATAAATTGCCTTAAGTGTTTATGCTCATTTATGAAAGCTTCTGCTATAATGTTATCCTTACTGAGCATCCGAGCTCACCCCTTTCAATGTTTTATTTTTTTTTCCCAGGATTATGAAGAAGTAATTTATGAATGACCTGCAGGGATAGTATGAGGGGATATGAAGACAAGATGTTTTTTTTATGATGTAATGTAAAAATTTATGGATGTATCTAGTTATTCCAAGGCTACTAAACTAATCGGTCTTTCGAGACTTGATCTTTCTCGTGATCATTCCAATGTTATGTAATTAATGCACTGACTCTGGGTAGCTGGGGTCGGGGCGTTACACATGGTGTGTGATTTATACCAAGTTATTATATGGTTCATGTGATGGAATTCCCTAATCTTAATTGGTTTCAACATAATATAATCCAAAATGATATCAATAATAATAACACTATACAAGTGCACCACTTAATGGTAAAATCAAATCAACTAAAATAGCTCAAAAGCCAAAAATTACAATTCGATTTGAGGCAATTTGACTTTTCTCTATATATGGGGTAGAAAATCCTGAACACAACTTATTACCAAATCCCATTGTATTTCATTCTCTTTCCATTGTCTCCAAATTGTAAAAAAACCATAAATGACATATATGATACCACTTTGTAACGTTCCGAACCCGAATTCCACCCAATAGTGATCCGAGCCCGGTTGGCCACATAGAATCAATATCATCTAACCAAATACTAGAGGATTCCGACTAGCAGTGAGGAACTAGGTGTGATTGTGGGGAGATTATGACCTCATTAGTAGAGTGTAACATAGCGAAAAAACAACAATTCAATAGTGGAGGCAGTAATACCATACAACAAAAGTGAATAGTGGAAGACTGATAATATAAATAATCAGAAGTAATACCATACAAAAGATGACTCTACATGTTATATGTTCTAGAAAACATCCAAAATAGGTTACACTATAGTCATATACAATACAAGTACCAAAAGAACAAAAAGGCTAAGAAGAATCTTAGAAGCATTGTAAGCCTCGGTTTGGCCCCATGCTCCTCTACTCTTAAACAACATATCAAGTACCTGAAGGAGGGATCTTTCCATTATCTACAACTGCAATCATATAATCTATTTGGGTCCAAAACATGAATCAAATAGGGTGTGAGAGTAAATCCTATTATGCAACCACCTGAGGTCTGTGCCAATCTATCAATGAAGATATATAACAGGTAGTGTATAATAGTTAAAACAGTAATCTAGGAAATACTCAAATGTAAACAGCCTACATAAAATGGTTTTCTTTTACATTTCTTTTCCATATTCAGTTAATAATTTAAATTTTTAAGTCTTGAGATCTCACTCAATCTAGGCATCCCTTATATAACCGTGAGCATAAAATATGCCTTAGAAGTCCATCTAAGCAAGAATAAGTGAAGAACAAATCCAATATTGTGCTTTGTCTTGGTAGACACATCATATTTCATTTCATTTCAATACTCAAATATAACCCAATACCATCCTTGACATTCCTATGTTGGAATTCAAGTATCATTCCGGGTGTAATTCCACTAGCACCGTACAAGCCTGTCCTGACAAACCTCTCAAGAACCCAATATCTGTCTAGGTGTAGTATAAGTCCATGTCAACTGATCCCATACTTGGAGGGCCTATAAAGAAGCCCCAAATATCAATCATGACATATAATCAAGCCTCTTGAGCCCATACATGGAATCCATCAATGGATCCATGATTCACTCAGTATTTAAGCACAATCTCTATGAGCCTATCCATGATATCCAACAATGGACCCATGATTCACTCAGCATTTAAGTAAAACCTCTATGAGCCCATCCATGTCATCCATGGTTCACCCATGGATTAAACATAATAAACCCTTTGAGCCTATCCTTGGCATTCTAACCAAATCCAAGGTTCACTCAAGGAACAATGTACAATAGTCTATGAGCCTGTACATGGCATTTTAATATGAATCCATGATTCAAATAATGATATTTACCATTTGATCATTCAATTCATTTTAACATTTTATTAGGAATTCTAAGGTAAAACCCCAAAATCATATAATATAACTCACCACCAAAGAGTGTCTCAATCAAGGACCAACCTCAAGAGGCTTGGCCTTTCATTTACTCACCTGGTCACAATTCTCATAATAATCATCCCACATAAATTAAAATATTACATGGATTTAGCATTAACTAACTCATTTGGGAAGGTTCATAATTGGGGAAATTCAATCCAAACATGCCTAAACAATCATATACATTCATGGGTCAAGTGGAAAATCTTTCATCCCATACCCTAACTAATTCGGTTACAATTTAACACTATTTCAATTCCATTTAGTAATCAATTCATTCATAACAACCTAGGGGGAAAAAGGCATTACTCATAGGAATCCTATGCTAAATTACCATAAAATTCCATGCAAGGGAACTCACCCATGGGGTATCCCTTAACCAAGGTATACAACCTAAGTCATGCATCAAAACACCTATTCAACTAACTAAATAACACTAGGGAACAACAAGGTTCATTTATAAACTGAAGAAACACCCCAAAAATGGGTGTGAAAAACTCCAACATATATAAACATCTTGAAAATTAACAAAAGGCATGAGGCCACCTACCTTAGGCTCGTGCTAGATAGCACTTCCAGTATCAAGCTCTAATTCATAATGGTTTTGGATAAATCTGAAGAATGGATGAAGAATGATATATTTGGTCATATGAGCCTAAATATAAATAGAAAAATTGATATCAAGAAGAATAAAGAATGGATAAAAAGGAATTGAGGACTTACCATTGTAGATCTAAGGAGATGAATGACACTCGATTTAGAGATCAAACAGAGTGGGGATCTAAAAAGGGAGAATAGCCTTCAAAGGAGTCTCTCCCACAATTCGTGAGGGTTGCTGCGTAAGGGAGAGGAGATATTTTATGTTTAAACATCCCAAGGTAAAAATGTTTATTTTACCTTAAAAGAACTAGGTCACATAGTTTAGGTGCATGGTTTTTCTAACCGTGCGCCATGTCACATGGTCTCCTACAAGAGAAGGGGCACTTAGATGGTTTACCCACACGATTTACAAACAGTGTGAAGAGGTTTTGTGAAATCTGCTAAAAACTATAGACCAGTCACATGGGTGTGTGCCTTCTCCCACACAGTTTCCTCAAACTGTGCATCCTATAGGTCCCCTCTATCCAGCCTCGCACAGTTTAGTCAAACTGTGTAGCCTACCCCACAAAGTTTTTACTAACCGTGTGCCAGGCTAAAAAAACCCAATAGCTGCTTCTGGGCTCTGAAAAAACCCCAAACACTTCTGAGACCTCCATGAACCCAATATACATCCACATTAGCCCATATTAGAAAAATTAAACTAAGAATTGATGGAAAAATCCAGATTCATACCTCAAAGAAGAACCAGGTTCTTATAATGGAACATTATGGGAAGGCGACTGAAGGAGATCTAGTTCGTTTCCTTAAATCACTACGGGAGATAGGAATAGTTGAAAAGTATGTTGAAGAGTTAGAACAAGAAGTGTTAAGTATTTTAGATATCCCAGAAATTTGGTATATGAGCCTATTTATAGGAGGTCTACAATCATAGATTGAATACAGAGTATCGACTAATGAGCCGACAAACAAGAAAAAGATGATTTCCCTTGATAGAAAAATTGAGGGGTAATTGATAGGTGAAGATCTATTATGTGGAAAACCATTTTAATCTCCAATTCCATGGAGGTCACTACTACTAGCGCCTATAGAACCTTCTCCCATATTTGTCACAGATATGAGTAGAAGTGAGGATGAAACGAGCCGAGGTGAGTTCACAGACAGGCAGAACAACTTCAAACCAATTAGTCAATATGAAAGGAGAAAAGGAAAACTTAAGAGGTTATGTTTTAGATGTGGACAACCATATACTCTTATACATTGGTGTCTAGATAAGATTATGATACTTTGGGTTTGGGAGATGGAAGAGCTGGTAGAAGGGCAAGAAACATGTGAAGAATAGAATTTGGATGATGGAAAGAGGGTTTTAGAAATCATTGTGGAAGAATCTACGGAGTTCAGAAGTATAAGGGAAGGAAAAACAGAATCCCTACTATTTTATGGAAGAGTTTTAGAGATACTAGTGGAGGTCCTTATTGATAGTGGGTCAAGCCATAATTTTGTTTACAAATCCCTTATTAAGGTGGAAGATCTGTAGGTCATTCTAACTCATCCATAAGAAATAAAATTGGAGATGGCCAATGAACGTTGTCACAAGGAGTGTGTAGAGAAATTAATATTAGTTTGGGAGATTATTCCCTCAAAACTGAATCTTACATTTTTGACACTGGAGGACTAGACCTGGTTTTGGGAATGTAGTGGTTGAAAACATTGCGTTATCTATTAACAAATTAGAGTCGTTAAAATATGGAGTTCATTTGAGGAGGAAACAAAATCAAGTTATAAGGAATTATAGAAAAATAAGACATACCTAAAAGTTTGTGATTGGAACTACAATAGAGAGAGAGAAGTTGCAGTAGAAGGTTGTATGTGATTGTTGATTTATTACTTTCTGAAATAGTAAAGGAACTAGGGAAAGAACAACAACTGCTTTGAGACTTATTGGGGCAATTTCAGACATTTTTTGGTAAACCAAGTGGGATTCCACCTAGTAGAACAACTGACTAGGAAATTACTTTGATAGAAGGAGCAACTCCAGTAAATATATGACTATAAAAATTAGATCATTATTTGAAAGATGAGGTGTAAAAACAAGTTTCTGACATGCTAGATAGGGGAATCATTAGGTATAGTACGACCCCTTTTTCCAGCCCAATTATTATAGTGAAAAAGAAAAATAGACATTGGAGGTTATGTATGGATTATAGTCTTAAAAAAACTAACAATTACTGATATATTCTCAATTAATGTTATAGAATAATTTCTATATGAGCTTCATAGAGCATGATATTTTACCAATCTGGATCTTACCTATGGTTTCCATGAGGTTAGAGTTCGGGAAAAAGATATAAAAAATAGACTTTAAGACACATGAAGGTTACTATGAGTACCTCATCATGCATTTTGGGTTAATGAACACTCCGACTACATTCCGATCAACCATGAACCAAATCTTCATGCCTATTTTGAGGAAGTTTGTACTTGTTTTTTACGATATTTTGATTTATAACCATTCTTGGATGGAGTATCCCCAACACTTAAAAATTGTTTTTCAAATTTTGTTATAAAACTATTTGTGAGAAAACTAGAAAAAGTGTTATTTTTCCCAGCCATTAGTGGAATATATCAGAAATATAATTTCTTATGAAGGAGTTACAATGGATCTCAAGAAAGTGGATTGTATAGTGGACTCATCCCACCCAAAAAATGTGAAGGAAATGTGAGGTTTCTTAGGTATTATGGGATATTATTGGAAGTTTATTATAGGATATGGAAAGATATAAGAGCCTTTTACAATGTTAACATGAAAATATGGTTTTTTTGTAATTATAGAATAGAACATGCCTTTGAAAAATTAAAACACTATATGGTTTTATCACCCTTTTTGGATTTACCTGAATTTTCCTAAACTTTAATCATAGAGTGTGATGCTTTCGGGACAGGTTTGGGCATGGCTCTTATGTAGGAGGGATTCCTGATAGCTTTTTTTAGTAAGAATATTTGATATTAAAATCTGTCCAAGTTAGTTTTTTTAAAATGATATAATGGCACCGGTATTGGTAGTCACTCATTGGAGGCGATACTTATTGGGACAACATTTTGTTGTATATTCCAATCATAAGGTGTTCAAAAATTTACTCACACAATGAATTCATACCACTAATCATCAGTGTTGGTTATCTAAACTTCTTGGGATGAACTTTGAGGTGATTTACAAACCTGGTAGGGTAAACCATGCTGCATATTATTTATCTCGACAGACTACAGAAAAGTATACCATGGAATCACTAGAATTCCATTTGTTCTCAACTATTTTTGAACCCCTTTGGATAAAACTAGATCTGATAAAATTTGAAAAACAGATGGATCTAGTACTGAAGGAGATTATTTTGGCTATTAATATTTAACTAGAGGTCAAACCCACATACTATCTTTGTGCAGGAATATTGAATTAAAAGGCCATTTTGTTATCTCAAAAAACTCACCTCTTATTCCAAATGTTTGGCACTATTTTCAGTCTTTTGGAATGGGAGGTCATTCAGGATATTACAATACATACAAGAGGTTGGATAAGGGTTTATTTTGGAATGTAATGACATAAAGTTTCTTAAAATATGTGTGAGAATGTGACACCTGTCAGTGGAAAAAGTACTTAGCCCAAATTCTAGCCGATTTACTCCAGACATTGCCTATTCTCGAATAGGTTTGGGTGGAGATATCTATGGATTTTATTGAAGGTTTACCTTGATCTCAATGATTTCATGTGATTATTGTGGTTGTAGATAGACTCTCTATGTATGAACATTTTGTTTTATTTCATAACCTCTATACCACTAAGGTAGTAGCCACAAAATTTTCGATGGAGAACAATTGATTACATGGATTTCCAAGATCGATCATTCATTAGTGATTGCTACCCATTGTTTGTTAGTAATTTTTGGAAGGAAAATTTTTGTTTGGAGGGAACAACTTTGAAAATGTGTTCATCCTACCATCCACAAACATATGTACAAACTAAGGTTGTCAATAGATATCGGGAAACTTATTTGAGGTGTTTTTATTCTGAGCATCCTCTCTCTTGGGACCAATGGTTACCATGGGATGAGTATTTCTATAATACCTCTTATCACTTAGATACTCGTATGATGCCTTTTGAGGTTGTTTATGGTTAGAAACCACTGATTATAACCCGTTTTATTCCAGGAGAATCTCTTGTTGAATTAGTGGTGCAAATTTTGATAGATCGGGATACATTTTTGATACACCTATGCCAACATATTTATCAAGATCAACAGTTTATGGTCCATTATTCAAATAAGAAACAACAGGAAGAACAATTTGAAGAAGGTGACCTTGTTTATGATAAATTGTGCCATAATGTACAGACTCCGGTGTCTAAAAAATTGTCCAAATCTTTCTGCTCTGTATTATGGTCCCTACCTAGTTCTGTCCCATTTGGGTTCCATTTCTTACTGACTTAATTTACTAGAAGGTACTCATATAAACCCTATTTTTCATGTCTCATAGTTAAAATGGTCCATTAGGATCCATCTAGTTCATGAATCATTACTAGAAGTTGTTAAAAACGGTTTGGTCTTCCGAGTTGTGTAGGATCAAATAGTATAATGAGATGCTCAAATACAATGGGGAGGGGGTGAATTGTATACCTTAAAAATTCCTTTGGAACCTTTATAATTGATATAAAACTTTATTAAGGAATTTTCCTTAACCTTAAGGGAATCTATTTCTTAAATTTATCTTTTAACTTTAAGGAAACTTATTTTAACAAAGTTAACAAATACTCACAAAACCTCTTAAAGTAACCTTTTATTAACCTTTACAACCTTAAGATAAAAACTTAAAGAAGATTTTCTTAAAAGAAAGATTCTACCTTAATGCTTATAGAATCTTTAATATAATCAGTGTAATGGAATTAAAAAGTATAAGAAAGTTAAACTTTGTAACTTTAACATAGTTAAAATTGCAGTGGAATAAAAACAACTTGAAATAGAAAAAAAGTAACAATAAGATTATTTTAACCCAAAGAGAAGGGTATCCAACAAACTTGGGTAAAAGTTTTTTGATTTATACTTTCAAGAAAGTCTATCTTACCCAAACCCAGGTAAGACCTCAATCCAAAGATTGTTATTTGTATTTCTATCCCTGTAAGCCCATGATTTTGAAGGAAATTGGAACCTCTGTCTTCCAATCATGAAAGCCCACAATCAACACGATTGGAGTCTGTACAAAGCATGTCCAAACAAGTTGTTCACTCCTGAAAAAGTTGTTCAATAAATTCACATGAAGAACTGAGAGTTGTAAGATCCTATCTCTCTAGAAATCACTTCACAAACTTTGATCTCTTTTCTATTCACTGTATATCATCGTTCTATTTTTTTTTCATTCAAATGATTTTTTATTTTTAGGAAAAACTTCTCAACAGTGGGCTCCACTCTAACGATCATATTTTCCTTAAATTTCAGAGGGAACTAGACATGTGTCAAATAGACAACGTTTAGTTTATAAAAAATTGTACGAAATCGTTTAATGTATAATAAATGATGTTAAGTTTAAGATAAATGTTAATTATAAGAAATATTAGAATACATTAATATTGGAATGATACATTAAACAAACCTAACATTATCAAGAAAATGGATTCTTAAGAAAATTCAAATCGGATTGAGAAAATGGTATCACATTAAAAAACTTTAACATCATCAAGAAAACAGATTCATAAGAAAATGAAAGTTGGATTGAGAAAATGATATCACTATTTTGTGTACCGGTATCATAAAATCGGTATGAAATTTTTACCAGTATCGGTATGATGAAAAACGACATCACATAGTATTAAGTAAAACAATATGTTAGAATCTTATGTACACCATAATTTTATAGATGTAAGTAAAATGTAATGAAAAATTTGTAAGTAGAAAAGAATGAAAAAGTTGTAAGTAAAATTTATTGACAAATTTATAAGTAAAACGGAATGAAAAATCTATAAGTAAAACAGAATGAAAAATATGTATGTAAAAACGGAATGAAAAATCTGTAAGTAAAAAATAATGATAAATCTATAAGTTAAATGGAATGGGAAATCTGTGAGTAAAACAAAATGAAAAATTTGTAAGTAAAACAGATCTTAAGAAAAAGTGTTTGTGATTTTCAAAACATAAAACCAAAAGGAATAGAGAAGTCATAAGAGAACCTTATTGAATGAACAATCTCCCCCTTTTTGTAAATCACAAACAACTTTTCTAAGTAAGAATATATTGACTTAGAAAAACAAGTAAGAAAAACTTATCTCCCTCTTTTAAAGAAATTTAGGATGAATACGACTAACCCCCATTTATGTTATGTTTCCCAAGGATCGTATTATTGATCTTTAGTATCCAATTTTTTTTCTTAAGGAAATATCTCCCCCTTAGATAAACATATCTTCTTAAAAGAAACTCCCCTTTACTTAGGAATTATTCTTTCTTACCATACTACCCCTTAATAGATTCTCCCCCTACGAAGTCTTCATTAAATTCTTCCTTCAAATAAATTCTCCCCCTTTGTGATTTTCAAAAAAGAATATAGAAGAATAGGATGTACCTCTACGGTTAAGGAAACATACATCCCAAAAAAAGAGAGATATTCAAGATAATTCTTAATGAAATTTTGGAAATGAAGTTTAGATTACAATAAAACATCGAAATGTAATAAAAAAAATCATCCATCATTCATATGCTCAGACAAATTTTTCTTTATCAAAGCATTAAGTTTCTTCACTTCCTTATGATCTTCTTGAAGCTTCTTCAACAAAATCTCCTGATAATAGATCTTCTTTTCTAAGGAAAAGATCCTTTATTCTTGAGATTTGATTCTATCATCTTGATTTTTAATGAACTCCTCTTGAGCATCCAATTTTTTCACTAATTCGGCTCTGACTTCTTTTTCATTGCTTACAAACTGAGCAACGAAATTGAGTTGGATTACTTTATCAGAAATAGATCCTCTGACTTTTTTGAACTCATATTCACAAGTATTGAAAGCTCCATTTGTTGAATCCATGAAGTCACTAAATAGTCTTAGCCCTTCATTGATAGTTTTGGTGTGGTTAAAGACTTTCTTGCAAGTTACCTTATAATATTTATAATCAATCAAAATATTGTTGAAATATGAATCTTGCTTAACCACCATTTCCATCAACATATGAGTAGATTCTGTCTTTTGATTCAGGATTTCTTTCATCATTTGACTCTGGGAATCTATATTTGTAAGAACCAGAATAGTGCTGACCAACTTCCTTAAGGAAAAATTGACAAAGTCATGCTCAACAGTAGATGAGGACTCAGAGTCTGAATCATATTTTCCTTTCTTAGTTCCTCTTAGAGTCAATGAATATGGTTTCTCTATTATTTTAGAAGGCTTATGAGGCATTTCCTTATCAGATGAGAAAACCATAACACTTTTTCATTTGTTAGGATTTAAAAGTGGGGTTTGTTCATAAGATTATTTGATAACATTTAGATATCCATGTTCAACTTCTTCCCCTTGAAACTCTTCTTCTTGAGTTCCTTCTTGCCTCTCTTCTTCCGAGATCTCTTCCCCTTCATCACTTTGTTGTTTAAACTCTTCTTTATCTTATTCTTCCACTTCCACTTCAACTTATTCTTCAACTTCAACTTCAACTTCTTCTTCAATCAATTGTTCTTCAGAAACGAATTTTGAAGTCTAAGGTATTCACTACTACAAATATGGATTATAATAGTGCTAAAAACGACCTTTAACAGTGCTAAAAATGCGCTGTTAATCTCAACGAAGATAAAAGGGGGTCCCCTTTATCAGCGCTAAGCAAGCACTGCTAAAGGTAGTATTTATCATCGCTATTTTCAGTGATGTTAAATGTATAATATATCATTGCTATTTTGAGCACTGATAAAAACTACATTCATCAGCGCTCAAAATAGTGCTAATATATTATCCATTTATCAACGCTAAAATAGCGATGATAAAGGCCAAACATCCTGTCCAAAACCAAAACCTACACAGAACCTTCCCAACACCTGCACACATTATTGCACCTGCACAGAGTCCAAACAACACCTGCACACAACACACACAACACCCACACACAAAGCACATAAGAACAAAAAATGATACAAACATTTACTTGAAATCGGGAATAAAAAACAACACACTTCTATATACATTTAAAAAAATGTTTAATTTGGTTACAATTACATTTATCCAAAAAAAAGTTAAAAAACAATGATGTTCCATCATTTTTGCATCCATCCGCTCTAAAAAATTACCGTCCATGGTGGAGATTTCCGAACAAAGCATTCAAACTGAGGAAAAAGATTTCACCTACATAATAAAACTAATATTATGATAGTAATACAATAATGAAATAAAGAATGAGGTTGCTAAATGGAATTATACTAGTGAGGCACAAAACATAAAATAACCAATTAACTAAATTGGTGCATGTTTAGGGATAATCATCTATAATAATCAAATGGCCCAATGTTTAGTAGAACATGGGAAATTTAATGATTCGAGGGGGAATAGATAAACCTACAGTTTGGTTCTAAGGTTATGATGGTCTCACATTGATGGTTAATGGTTTTTCAAATAATGTGATGAACTTGTGTAAGGTATGAGTTTTTGGGGAAGTACCTCTATATAGTTGAATAATGGATTGTAAGACACTCAATGAAACTATACGGATTAGAAGTGTGTGTATATTGATTCCCACACTGTTGGAAAATGATTTATTTTACCCTTAGGCCTAATAATTCACCTAATTAATGAGTGGAATTAGTAAATTTTCACTATCAACCATTAAAGCGGGGTACCCTCATATATCCCTCATTCCACTCAACAAAATACTTTACACGCACTCTCCTCCTTCTCCCTTCCCCTATGGGATATCTCCCTTACTTTTGAGATAAATCAAATATTATCAATTACATTAAAAGAGTGGTGGAATATCTTCAACCCTATTATCCTCCTCTATTGGATACCAATGATAGGACTTTTTCAATGACATCAAACCTTGGATATATACATATATCCACGGTTTAATACCCTAGATATAAGTCCCCCCATTCCATAAAAAAGAAGCACCCCTTCCCCCTTCCCTAGCACACCCCTTCCCACTGCACTTCCCCCCTTCCCATTGAACACCCCCTTCCCACCCCCTACATATTTCAAAAGAACCCATCACACCCCCTACCCCTTCCCCCTACCACTTTTCCCCCTTCCCCCTCCCCCAAAAAACCACCCCTGCCCTCTCACCCAGTCCCCTTCACATCATAAAGAAACTACCTTGTATGGAAATTGTGCTCAATTTACATTATACACATCATATATATCAACACATTCTCATGTACTTTCATTCAATGTAAATACACATATATAGACTCTCTACATCTCATAAGAAAACCATCTTTAAAATTCACAAACACATTAAATCCATTTGAAAACACCCATAACACAACTTTCTCATTTCTTCAAACACATTTAAAGGACTTAAGCATGAAAATCCACAAGAAATACAACTGCATTCATTTTAAAAATAACATTCAAGTCTATACACACCACAAATTCCTTTTATAACACATTTTTTACCACACAAACATTTCATATAGTACACTTAGAAAGAAAATACAGCATAATAAAATCATCATATAATGTAAAAGCATGGAATCACCAACATAAAGCTTGGAATCTTCCGAAATCTGCTAGAAAACATAAAACCACACCTCCAAAATACCTTAATAAGGACTGATTAAACATTAATATTGAATATATTAATGGAAACCCATATTTAAATTGTGTTATTCCATGAGTTTAACATCCCACAAGGATAGAGGGTCATGATTTAATGTCTTACAGAGATGTAAGACCTGGGTGGATCAAAACACTTATAAAGGTGGATCAGGTAGGTATATATCTAGGAGGGATAACTTGGAATGTTTACCTGATAGATGGATCAAAATTCCCAATGAGGTCTGACCCAAGTGTGGTGCATCCCATAAAGGTAAGGTTTCTCATTTTGAAGACTTATTCGGACGCCACTAAGGGAAATACAAGAGGGAAAATAAGCGAAGGTGTACCCTAGTGAGGGGGTCACCATGGTTTACCATTGGTTGGGATTTAACCTCATGGAGGCTTCCTACGTATCCTATTTAGAATAGAAGGATACAAACCCATATATTTAAAAGAGTTATGTTCTGGGTATTACCCATGGTCAGCTTCCATTCACACTAGGAATACTCTTGGTTGGATGAGTATGGGTTTTGTGGGGCTTATGCATTGTCAGATTCTCAGGTTCTTCCAAGAGTAGCAATGGGATGAATGGGACATACGTGCTAATATGGACCATGTGAATGGCGTGATCCTTGTAAAGAGGCACGAGGCACAAAAAACACGTGGAGATGTCTGTAAACATTATTTATGGTGGCCATGGGGCTCATCAGACACCCCATACCTTCCATAAACACCTCAAAACTTCATGAGGACCAGATTCTACATGATGGTGCATCAGAGGGTTGATTCTTTTGATGATGTACTGGTCGTTTTAGCTTGTATTTCATCTCAACCAGCCTTTCCCTTACTTGAATTATCCCGGGACACTTATTTTGGTTCCAAAAAATCCCTCAACGATACCGATTATCTCATGCATCTACCTAGAAATAATTTTTAAAGTCAAGCAACAACACATGTGCTCAAATACAAGTTCAAACAAATGAGATACAGAAAATGGATTTTGTTGATCCTCGGTGGTTTCATCATTCACCCCATACGCACTGCACACCATCATGCCTTACTTCAATATCGATTTGTTCAATGATCAATAATATGAATCTGGGGATAGAAAACATTGAGTAATAAATTAATATTTCAATACATCGGAGCATTCTAAATTCACCAAAGAAGGTTGGAGGATAATCAATGATCATATATAGATAACATAAGTGGTAGGAATTCACCTTCATCCTATTTGTGTACAATCTTCCATCAGGTATGTTTCCCATTCGTTTCTAAACACATGTATATCATCTTCTAAATATGAGTTTTTGTGACAGTCATGGTAGTACTGAAAAAATATAAATACACAAAGGATTAATAAATATTTTAAATGAACTCGTAATTATTTTCGAAAATACATCATCAGGGATGCTAGTTTGTTGATGAAATACGATCTCTTTCATAAATTTACAAACATAATAACCACAGTCCTTTCCGTTTGTTTGTTTTGGGCACTATAGAAACATCGACACAATAAGTAATTTGTTTTGATATGTTGTTTGATAGTGAAATGTTATTATATATACCCGGATACTTTTCCATTTTTAGATCTTGTAGGCATGCTCATCCTTATTCCTTGGATTCATTCCATGCATTAGACGATATTGATGCACCACCCTATCATAATAGAATCCTCATTAAAAGATAACATAAATTATATAACTATATGTTTATTTTTAAAATGTTGGATCTAGTGTATTACAAATTAACAAACGCCATCATGCGTGGTCAGTTTGTTGGATATCCATGCGTTGAATCCAGAAAATAAATCTTTGGAGTATCCAAATTGACTGCAATAAGCATCCAATGCTCCCTAAAAATAAAAAAAGAATAAGTAAAGAAAGAAATGAAAATATAGTTGATATGATTAAATTGAAGAGTTTTACCCCTGCATCGTTGATATTAAAAAGAGTCCGTCATCTGTAATTTTTTTTTCAAACGATTTGAGAAGGGATGACATTATTACAGCCTCTTTATCAGAATCTATTTCGTCTTTTGAAGATGTGGTGTGAGGACTAACGAGTCCAAATTTTTGTTCATGGGAAAATACCATCAATTGTTTTTCATATATACGTCTGCGACAAATATAAAATGTATTTAGTCAAAATTATTAGAGTATATCAGCTTTTGTAAAATCAAATCCTGAAAACTTACCTCATGTATACATTTACAACTGAGGCGCCTAGCCATTCATACTTGAGGAGTTCATTTACATTTTCAGCACTAATGAAATTTGAAATTTCCTCTCCATAAATATATTTTTTGAAATCAACTATGTGAGTACTGCCGTCTTTCAACTTTGTATCCACATGATCCTGCAATGATATTAACTGTGGATATAGAATGTGTGAGGTGAAGGCACTCTCAGTAGACCGTTTCAATCGGTTGGTTGATCCTTGAGATAGTTTTGATATGATATTTCGTTTCACCCCACAGTCTTTGTCATTCTGTAATAACAATCATTGGTTCAGACCTTTTTTCATTAAATGTTAAAGGTCCAGCTTGAAAAATAAATTGGAAATGAATAACTTTTTGTCAACATGTTTTTTTAAAAGAACTGTTGGCCATGCAATGAATGTTCCAACAGCTTGTTCAACCATATGAATGTCATCATCATCATTTGGAACAGGTAGATCAGCACTCAGCTCATTAGCTACGTTAATTGACACTCTAAGATGATATTTTGGAAGCTGTATGTTGTGTAGCATGTTGTTTTGCGTATTGAACACCGTAGACCTCTCTAAAAGGCGATAGGTGGGAGTTGATAAATATAAATCATAGTCATTTTTACCCTATGGAATATTAGTACAGGAAAGGTATCAATGTCTATGTAAATCGCATTTCACAAAAAAAATTATTAAAACATTTATTACCTCATCTAAGTTAGGTTTTTTAGGGGAATGGCTAGCCTCAAAGATGGGGGGGGGGGGTGGGGAGAGATCGTCACGCATGGGTTGTTGTTGAGTTTTTTCTTCTCTTTGCCTCTCCCCCATCAATTTTTCTATCATCTCTCTCTGTTATTGTAATTCTTCTTGAAAAATAGATAATTTTTCTTGCATCTTTTCCATTTTTTCATTTTGATCCCCCGCTTGTTTTTGTTTTTGAAAATAAGTTCAGGGTGTCACACCAAAACCCGCACCTCTGACGCGGCCATACTTTTCTGGATGCTTCAAGGCTGCTGAAAGTATGTCTACATCTGGTGTGGTTGTTGTTGATTCTTGTGACTATTTCAGATAGAAAATATAGAACAATAAGTAGTTATTGTAATGTAATAGCGATTTAAAGCAACTCAAATTTATATTATGTCATACTTACACATGTTTCCCACACTTTTTGTGTGTTTTAATCTATCAATATCCCCACTTTATTTACACGAGCCTCCTTCCATAGTACATGGTGTGGGATGGATATGGATTTCTATTTCGATTCATCAATCTGCATATAAACAGAGAAACATGGTTATGGTGTTGTTTTATGTCACATACTAGTAGTAGGGTAGATTTAAAAGACGTACCAATTTTTTCTCATGTTCAGCATACCCCATCCTTGCTTTACGGTAAGGGTACGCTGGTTCTGTTGCTGATTTTTTATTTTCAGCACTAAGTAGCTGTTTCATAAATAAAAAACTGTCAATCAGAGTGATGAATACAAGAAAATGTCAAAAAATGTATTACCGCACACAATGTACATGAAAAGTATGATCCCCATGACGGTTGCTAAACGCATCCCACGCTCCTTGGGATATCAAGTGTGCGTAAAGAGGAGGTAGGTGCGGCTTGGTTTTCCCTTCTGAATCTTTAAGATGATATTTCGTTAAAATTGTGCGGAAACCTCTATGAATCCTTCCTGCAACTCTTAATACATATTCCTTGTGTGAGACATCTACTATAAATTCACTTTGCAATGGATGATGAAAAGTAAGTCAATGTTTTGGTATTTTATTTTATTTTAATAAATTAAAAAAATGAAATCATAATGTTCCCGTAATATCTTCCCACATTAGTGTCTTCAGCCCGGTGACAACATGGTGCCACGACTGTACATTAATTGGCACACGTTTCCGAGTGATGATTCCAATGTAGCTACTAAAGATGGCTCTGTTGGGGTTAACATGTTGGCCTCACTTATTCTATCCCACCTCAAATTTTATGCCGTTTTCTTTTTCCTTAAGGATTTTGGATAACACTGTCAAACTAAAACGCTCTTGTTTTTTACGCTTTTAGGGTTTCATTTCCTACCGTTTCCTCAGAAGTAACATCAATATCTTCCCCCGGAGCTCTAGCATCGGTAATGGGACCAGCAGCAATAGGTTGAGAAACCTGTTGTACCTCAGCACTGGGACCAAAAACAATAGGTTGAGAAACCTGTTGTTGCTCTGCACTGGGACCACCAACACATGGTTGAGAAACCTGTTGTTGCTCTGTAGTGGGACCACCAGCTGCTGGTTGAGAGACCTTTTGTGCCTCGGGATTGGGTGTATCAATAGGTGCAGAAGTCATTATCTGCAGAAGTGGTTTAATATTTAATTTATATTACATAAAAACAGCAGCAAATAGATAATAACATAACGTAACACAATGTATGTTACAATAAAAAAAATAACATGATTATTTTACTCTCTTTTTTTTTCTTTAAAGGCTGAAGAGATTTGACTCCTCCATCGACTATGTAAATTCCTTCATTGTGGTCTCCTCTGACATACAAAAAGCCGTCTACATTGGGACCACTACGAACTGATTGTAAAGTCCTTATAAAAGGGTCAACCTCCGTTGAACTTTCATCTGACCCTTCATTTGTTTTGGTCGATAACATAACAATTGACCAATTTCGGTTTGCGGGGTCTGGAACATAAAATACGTGTACTGCCTGTGATTCCATTATAAATGGTTCATCTTTCTCCCCTTCCTTATTGAAATCAACTTTCACAAATCCTAATTCTTCTATTTTAATAGCACTCCTGTTATCAACCCACTTGCATTGAAAAATCGGCACTTTGAATTTCGTATAATCCAACTCCCATATTCATTTGATGATGCCAAAGTATGACGTATTCGCATAAATTGGATTTTTGTCCTTAGCACTAGAAACATGCATCGCCTCAGCCAAAAGTGTAACCCCACTATTCTGCATGGTATTGTCTTCATCATGTTCATTAGTATAGAATGTATAACTGTTAACTGCATAAGCATTGTAAGATAATATGTACACACTTTCTCCTCCAGCCAGCCATTGAAGTCATTCTGAGATTGAGTCTGGATTTTCATCTAACTGCTTAAAAATATGGTCTCAAAACCATCCTATAAACTGTCAATTATGTTTATCTGATATCCATTTTTCAGCCCTAGAAGGATTCAAATGCCTAAGAATTTATTTGTGGGTTTGAACATATGGGTCAACATTGAAACTGTTATGCAAAACCTAAAGGTGGGCCTGCTACCGATCTGTAATATTGATTGTGATGACCTCTCTTCCAAAAATTCCTTCACCCTCAAGCCACTCAGTGTGACAAGATTTCGGTAGGCCAACGATTTCCACACCAGACAGGTATTCGGTACAAAATTCAATAGTTTCCTCAACAATATATTTCTCCGCAATACAACCCTCTGGCCGACTTCGGTTTTTGACACACCCTTTCAAAATCTTCATATACTGTTCAATGGGGTACATCCATCTATAATGTACATGACTACATAGTCGAATATCTCTCACCAAATGAACCATCAAATGAACCATCATATCGAAAAATGTCGGTGGGAAGAACATTTCCAATTCACGTAATATGACGGAAATTTCTCTTTCCATAGTTGGAAATTTCACCGGGTCTATAACTTTGCTGCATATAGCTTTGAAGAAGAAATAGAGCTTCTTTAATGTATGGTGGACATTATTGGAAAAAATGCAACGTAAAGCTATATGAATTAGATCGTGCATCAAAACATGTAAGTCATGTGATTTCAGACCCTTTAATTTTAAATCTCCCATTAACACGATGTTATTGATATTTGATGAATACCCCTCTAGAACCTTTACGTCATCAAGAAGTTGCAAAACTGATATCTCTTCTACCTGGAAAGAGTGTAAGCAGTAGGAGGAAGAAATGTTCATTTTTCACCCATCACTGGTGCCAACTCTTCTCGTATTCCCTTCTCAACCATGTCCAATCTAGCCTTAATTCCATCCTTTGTTTTTACGGGTGCATTTAGCAACGTGCTGATGTAACTATCACATACATTTTTTTCAATATGCATAACATCAAGAAAATGTCTGACATACAGAAAATTTAAGTATGGTAATTAAAATAAAACTGATCTCTTTTTCAAACCAGTTTTTGTATGGTTTTTTGAAAACAATTTACCAAATGTAGTGTCCAAATATTTTACTTTCTCAAAAAATTGATCACCTGTTAGTGAAGATGGTGCTGTACATTCCTCTAAACTTCTGTCGAATGATGTCGTCCAAGATCGGTACTTATGTCGTCGGGGTAGAAATCTGCGATGTCCTCGAAACATGGTTTTCGATGAATGTTTCAACCTAATTGACAATGTACCTTGTTCGCAAACAGGACACCCTTGAGTTCCTTTAATGCTATATCCTGACAAATTTCCATAAGTAGGAAAGTCATTTATCATCCCGTACAACATGGATTTCAAAGTGAACTGTTCATTTTTGTAAGAATCATACATCGTAAGAGCTGAATCCCACAATATTTTCAAATCCTCGATCAATGGGGCCAAATAAACATCAATATAATTAGACGGTTGTTTTGGTCCTGATATAAGCAAAGATAACATGATTTATTTTTGTTTCATGCATAACCACGGTGGTAAATTATAATTTACCAACATAACCGGCCATGTACTGTGACTGCATATTTGAAAACCAAAAGTATTCACCCCATCTGTAGATAACGCCAGACGAAGGTTTATCGGCTCATTCCCAAATTCAGGATACTCGTGATCAATTCTCTTCCACTGAGGAGAGTCTGCCGGGTGACGTAGTTTCCCATCTTCAATTCTTGTATCTGCATTCCATGTCATTTTTCCTGCAGTCTCCTCACTTCCATATAGGCGTCTAAACCTAGGAATGATTGGAAAGTACCATACAACATTCGTAGGACTAGAATCATCTTTCTTGTATTGGGAAGCACCACACTTTTGGCATTCTTTAAGTGATTTGTGGTCCTTGCGAAACAATATAAAGTCATTCGAGCAAGCATGTATTATTTCAGATATCATACCCATTGATCGTATCATTCGTTTGGCATCATATGTTCGTCTTGGGAGTTCATTATCTTCTGGGAGCATGTCATTCAGGAGAGCAAGTAGTTCCGTAAAACTGGCATCACTCCACCCATTGCCTGCTTTCAAATTATACATCTTCAATACGGCTGACAATGCTATATATTTAGTGAAAACAGCATAAAATGGCGTTTTTTCACAACTCTTTAACTTCTCAAACAATTTTGGGCAATCACGAAGTTCATCTTCAACTGTCCTTGTCATTTCTTCAATACGATCTTCATCATCGTTCACATATGTAATCACACCCTCCATACGATTGTCTTCACTGTTCATGCTTCTAATCATATCAGATGATCTATAAAATGTCGTGTTCTCTGAGTCACTACCTACATTGGTTTTTCCCCATGTTTATTCCAACATGTATAACATCGATCTATTCTATGACAGATCAGGTGCTCTTCCAACTCCTCTGGACTAATTTGTCTTTAATAACAACAACGTAAACACAGACAAAGGATTTGAGAAGGGTCACATGCATGATCTTCTGCAAACATGATAAACTCTTTCACGCCATCTTCATACTCTTTTGTCAACTGATTGGAATTCATACATTCTTTATTCATATTCATCATCTTTATGGGTTCGATCTCGAGAACTTTCCAAATATTATGTTTTAATTAATCAGGTATCATTGTTTCGGTTTTATAAAAACAAATCATGGTACAAATGCCTTTAAACACATGTGAAATCCATATACATGGTGTGTCTAGTAGGGTGAACATCGTGTATGTATAAGATACCTGATTTAATCTGACATAAATCAAATTTATTCCAAGTTAGTCTTACAAAGACTGAATGATGCCTTAGAAAATACATGACATTTAGAACAACATGAGCTAAAGGTGTGTACTTTAGATACATATTGAGTCACCTCACCAGCTATACATCACATTTTTTTGGAATACATGGTGTGTAGTCCTTACATGACCACTAGGGGTGTATAGTCTATACACATCATGTCTCTATGGTATCTATACATGGTGTGAGTGAAGTAAAACACATGTCATCCTGGGGTGTTCATTCATAAGTCAAGTATACATAAATTACCAATTTATATATTCCAATGTTCAACAAGAACCAACCAACATTCAATTAATTTAGTGCGCAAACAAGGACCACCAATGACCACGATTTTTAGTGGGGCGTTTAGCCCGTACATTTCACATTATAACCATAAATATCAAACAATAATAACAAGCGAACAAGAGGGAACCAATGAGTAACAGGAGGAAACATTAATAAATATGATTCTATCTCAATGTAGTCAAGGTGATGATAAGATGTTGGTCAAGATCAACTATGGGTTGGGAGTATACTAATATTTAATTGAAAAAAACTACTAAAAACTGATCCAGAAAAGGATGAAATATCCTATTCATAAAGTCCCTTAATACAACCAATGCATTAGTTAAACCAAAAATCATTGCTAAAAATTCATACAGGCCATAACTAATCCTAAAATCAGTCCATGTTAGGTCCATCGATGTCCAATTCATATAATGGTATCCTAATGTAAAATCTATCTTGGAGAAGATCATAGAACCTCATAGATGATCAATGTGACTATCAATGCATGGATGAGGATACATATTCATGACTCTCATCAAGTTCAATCTCCAATAGTCCAACAAAAAATAAATACCAATCAACCGTCTATTTTAGAGAACTATAAAACCCCATGGTAAAGTACTATGCCATATGAAACCATTATATTCTATATCATCAAATTGTAATTCAAACAACTGATGCACTTTTGGTGTTATTTTAGAAATTGTGATAGAAACTGAATTTTCTCCAAAAACTAACTAGATTATAAATTTTATCTCTTTATTAAGTAAATTTTATACCTCATCAGTGAAAACATCCTAAAAATGTACTACCATTGGGGAAAAAGAATCCTACAACATTCTAGAAACATCTACAATATTCCTGACTATTTGAGCCATGAGAAAATACAATATAGATTGAATTGGTTCTACATGACTAGATAGAAGATTCCTCTCATCCAAGTGAAAATAAATCTGTCTATTTTGGAGACAAAAAGGTAACTCTCATATGGGAACAAATGATTTTGGATTGTTATAAAACAAACTAATCCATAACAAAACTAAAATAAAATATTATCATATAAAGCATGGGTGGTTCACAAAATATATGATAACCACCAATATCTAGAGATCATTCCTTGAAACATGTTATATTCTTGGACTATAATACTAATAGTGTGTCGATGGTGATAACACTATCCAATATTTACACCTCCAAGCCTAAAACAATTACAAAAAGAGTGGAAAAAAGGAATGTGATTCTCTTTTATAAAAAGTAAAATAAAGGGTAGATGATATAGAAATTGTACCATTGACAGTAGATGATCACGAATCCAAAATAGCCATAGTAGACTACATAACATGAATATGACCAGCCCCTAAACCCTAGGCTGGAGCCAGAATCCCTATATGATATATACTCTTCCTTATACTGTCATTCCTGCATGGTGGTACAACATCCGCTCTGTTGACCAAAACTTCAACTGGGACTCTAGCTACCTATTATCAGAGGAATGTTTGAGTCCTTCCCAATCTCTAGTTCCATTCATGTTCCCCTATAAAGGCTCTATTGCTGCACACCCCTAGAAAACCACATTAGGTGGATGAATCTTTTATAAGCATGACACCTCAATCGCAACACCATACAAACCAAACAATCAAAATTTTAGATTTTACAAAGCATCGCTTATTCAATTTTGTTTTTTTAATTCAGGGGTTGTCACAGAAGTTTTATCATCCTAGGGTTTTCATTCATAAGTCAAGTATACGTATATTACCAATTTATATATTCCAATGTTCAACAAGAACCAACCAACATTCAATTCATTTAGTGTGCAAACAAGGACCACCAAAGTCCACGATTTTCAGTGGGGTTTTTAGCCCGTACATTTCACATTATAACCATAAATATCAAATAGTAATAACATGCGAACAAGAGGAAACCAATGAGTAATAGGAGAAAACTCACCATGACGGTGTCGTTAAGCACACGACAGAGGTGCGTATGTGGAAGAGGAGAGGCTCACAACATAGGAGATTTACAACTGAAAAGAAAACATTAAATAGGGGAAACCCATGAGAATAAAATAATCTAAAATCGAGTACACCATTTACCACATCCCACAAACCCCAAAAGACAATGCATGAAAATAAATTTAAATTTATTGATAGAAATCACTATCTGATCACTAATTTTTATTCAAATCATAGGTGCAAACAAATCCAAATAGGAATCAGAAGGATCACATACCTCGAGAAAAAAAATCCAACCATAATAGTGATCAAGCATAGAGTAATGTGAACTAGATTGAACTCAGGATGGGGAGTAATCCATCATGTAATAACTCTACGAAATTGGTGTGGTGAAAAAATCCCAACATCCTATTAGTATTTGTGGTGCAATATGTTATACTTAACACCCGATGTAAGGGAGTGTGATTTTCCTATATTCTCAATAATTACCTTACCATATTATTTTATCCTCTATAAAGGTGTATTTTAATGTTAACTAGAATGGGGAATTACATCCCATCCATCAATTTAATTAGGACCATTTGTATAAGTAAGTAATTATTCACATTCATATTTATATTACAAAACATGAAGAAAAACATCTTATATGTCCCATTATCCATGTACAATTTCATTCAACGAAATGAAATACACAATTATCATTCTATATAACATGCAGTAGATGGTGTTCCATTTCAACCCATTATAGATCATTTAAATTCATTTAATTAATTAATTAAATTAAAATAAACCCATCATGTAAAATTCACTCCTCATTATTATTACACATTCAATTTTACCAAGAATGGAAAATTCACTAATAAGGCTAAAAGGGTCTTCAAAATGGGATATAATCAACATGGAAATTTCCTACATGCTAAATTCCATTAAGAATATAAGACAAACACCTATAATGTGTCATCAATTCCATTTATATACCTTTGTATCAAGGGAAACCTCATTTAAAAGCTTTGACATAAGCTAAATAGGTGTTCAGGGTAGTTAATAATTTGATATTAAAGGGATAATTTTACTTGGCACACTCAAGGGGTGTCCATAAAAGAGTTCAAGAACATCTAACCCATGAAACAAGATTTAATAGGTGTTTATTGAGGTGCACAGATTAAATAAATAACTCAATAATATCAATAATCCACTGACTCTTGCAATAACACCTTAAATCAGGATTTCACATGTTCAATTCAAGTAGTAGAATTTTTTTTTACCTGAAAATGAATATCAATAATGGTAGCGGCGGTGGCGGAGGTAGCACCGGAGGCAGAGGCGATGGTGGCAGTGGTGGCAGATGTGGAGGCGGTGGTGGTGGAAGAGGCAGCGACGGTCGCGGTATCGAGGGTGGAGGTGGCAGAGGCAGCGGCGGTCGCGGTAGCGGGAGCGGGGGCGGAGGCGGCGACAACGGTGGAGAAGGAGGAGGATGAGGAGGAGGGAGGATGAGGAAGGAGGAGGATGGGGAGGATGACGAGGAGGAGTATGAGGAGGAGGATGACGAGGAGAAGGAGGACAAGGTTGCGGTGGCGAGGGGCCTGGTTCAGCTTCCGCGAGAGCTTGACCACGTGCAAGCGAGGATGGCCTATTAGGGTTATTAAATAAAAACCAACAGAACCATTATCAGTGCTCGTTAAAATTACTGATAAAGGTATGTTTTATCAGCACTAAAATAAAAGTTCTGATAAAAAATTCATTTATCAGTGCTTTTTTAGCGCTGATAAAGAGATACCTTTATCAGCGCTAAAAAAAGCTCTGATAAATGTTACCTTTTATCAGCGCTAAAAAAAGAACTGATAAAGGGGTACCATTTATCAGATCTTATTTTAGCACAGATGAATGTAACATTTATCAGCACTTTTAGATTAGGCTGATAAAGGCATACCCCTTTATTAGTGCTTTCTGTTTAGCGCTGATAAAGGGAAGCACTTCCCTTGCCCTATTTTGTGGTAGTGATTCCATTATACTCTTCCACTTCCCTTAGAATATCATCATTGTCTTATTGAAGTATTTGGTATTCCATTTCTTGAAATTTTTTGATATTTTTAAGACTTTCTTCACTTTCTAGATTTCCGGAGTAACAAACAGTTTCTTATGAAAAACTTGAGATTCTTGTACTTCTTGAGATTTCTTCTCTACCGCTTCTAGTAAAGACTGACATACTTGAGATTCTGAGGATTTCTTCTTTAACAACTTCTCCTTCTTTTATTTTTCAAGGTTTTCATCTTACTTAATTTTTATGGCCTTAGCCTCTGTAGGATTTAAGCCAAAGGAAGGATCACCTTCCTTTTTGGTAGCTACCATCTCTCTCTATTTTGCAACTGTTACATCAGAATAGGCTTTTGGCTTCATTACAGGAGGAGGTGCTGATACCGGATCCACAGAAACCTGTGCTAGTAAGCTTGATTCTTCGTGTTTCCTTTTCTTATGTACCGAATTTGAATATTTCAGAACATCAACTTTATTCTGGACAACCATTTCTTCAAAATTTTTTGATTCCAGGAAAAACTCTACCTTTATTCTCCTAAGAGTATCATCGCTGAGCAACAAAATCTTGAATGGATTAGAAATTGAATGACAGGGAACATTCAGTTCTTGAAGGAACATTACGATTATCCTGGAGATAGTTTTTGTATACATAAGTATCTGAGATCTGATGGTTCTGACTTTTACTGCATGGATGGTGAGGAAGATGTACTTGATCAAGTTTATCTTCATTACATTGACAAGAAAGTATAATAGAAATATATCACATATCATTAGAGAGAATTTATCACCTCTCTTTGGAATAATAAATACATGCATCCAGAGAGCTACTAGATTGTGATTTGTTGTAAGATTAGTAATCTTCAGATTCTTAATATTCTTGAGACCAAGGTAATCCAGAGCCTTGTCTTTTTCAAAATAACCTTCTTTTGAGGGAAGTCTGTGAGAGCATAGAATAATTTCCCCTTCATAAGGTATCTTGAGAACATTTTCCACCTTCTTATAAGGAACTCTATAAGTCTTATCATAACATTTATACTTAAACATGTTTTTACCATCATTTTGAAAGAAAGTAATGGATTCATATAATTGTATGACTAGGTCAGGGTAAACTGGATCTTGACTTTTCTCCTTATCCACACATATACACTTTCCCATCTGTTAGATCTAATGACCTTAGAAATAAGGGAGTCATAAATTGCAATGAAATCAGAGCATACCAGTATTTACTTGAAGATTGACCAATCCTTTATTTCTTTTCTAATCGGAATCTGATCTACTGAGGATTCAAGACACATTCAGAGTATAATAAACTAAGGAATTAGAACATAGACATTAAAGGAAACAAAACTTTGGCACTGAGATCAAAGAAGATGGTGTGGAACTCATAAATAAATAATCCCTTATATAGATATGAAGTGAACTTTCAACTTCAATAAGAAAATCAAACAACTGAAAATAACTTGATTTGATCTGATGGTTGATGATGATTTTAGAAAATATTAATTCTGATCTTTTGAGATAAGGTAAACAATTAATTGAAAATCTTGAAATACTAAAAATTGAAACATAAAATTATAAAATGAAGAGTAATAAAGTGTACCTTTTGGGATAATCTAAAGAATATATCAGTATTATAATAAATTTCTTGTAAGTTTTAGATTCTGAGAATTTTCATTCTGATAATTTTCATTCCAAGAATTTTCATTCCAAGA
Source organism: Viscum album (assembly GCA_963277665.1). Taxonomy (NCBI): domain Eukaryota; kingdom Viridiplantae; phylum Streptophyta; class Magnoliopsida; order Santalales; family Viscaceae; genus Viscum; species Viscum album. The sequence goes on from OY728165.1 coordinate 1,833,533,500, forward strand.
ATTTTAATCTGAGAATTTTTATTCTGATAATTTTCATTCTAGGAATTCTCATTCCAAAAAGATAAATAATATGGATTTTCTTAGAAAAATATATATATTCTTAAAGAAAGATAAATTTTCTTAAGAATTTTTTTAAGGAAAGAAAGAAAAAGAACAAGAATATGTACTCTCCTTGAAATAAGGAGTAATTTAATGTTAGGAGATGATTTAAACAAGAAATATATATGAATGATTACCTTATAATGATCATTCTTAGATTCTGTTTAATGTATTCAAATCTATCCGAATGTAAAGTTTCTGTATAAATGTCAGCAAGTTGTTCTTGACTTCTGATGAATTGAATAATAATATCTCATTTGAGTGTGTGTTCCCTAATAAAGTGATGTCTAATATCTATGTGATTTTCCTAATATTTATGTGCAGAGTTTTTACTTAGGAAAATGGCATTAGTGTTATCACACATTATTTGAGTTTTAGTAAAACTCATACCATAGTCTGTGAGTGTGTGTTGCATCCACAACACTAGAGCACAACAACTTCTAGCTGCTGAATATTCATCTTCAATAGTGGAGAGTGCTACAAAATGTTGTTTCTTATAATACCAAGAAACTAAGAAATATCCTAAGAAATGAAAAGTTCCATATGTACTCTTCCTCTCCATTTTACAACCACAAAAGTCAGCATCCAAAATAATTTTAAGTTCAAAGTCATTTCCAGAAGAATAAAATAGTCCCAAATCTAAATTTCCCTTTAAATACCAAAAAATTATTGTCATAGATTTTAAATGGGATTCTTTAGGATTTTCTTGAAATATTTCTCATAATAATATATAAAACATTAATTTTGGTCGACTAGATATTAAGTAAAGCAAAATTCCAATCATTCCTTTATAAGATGTTTGATCCACAGGTTTCCCTACTTCATAAATATCAAGAGTATTAGAGGTTCTGATAGGAGTACTTATACTATTAGTTTTTTCATACCCAAACTTCTTAAGAAGATCTTTGATATACTTATTTTGGGATATGTAAGTTCCTTTTGGTTTATGAGAAATTTGAAAACCTAGGAAAAACGTTAACTCACCCATCATACTCATCTCGAACTCAGATTTCATAATATTTGCAAAGTAATCAGTTAAGGATTGCTAATTTGATATGAAGATGATGTCACCAACATATATTTGAACAATAAAAACATCTTTATTAACTTTATTGATGAAAATGTTGGATCAAAGGTTCTCTTAACATAGTTTTTTTGAAGCAAAAATCCTATAAGTCTATCATACCAAACTCTAGAGGCTTGTTTAAGTCCCTAAAAATATTTGGTTAGTTTGTAAAAAAGATTTGGATATTTTGTATCTTCAAAACTAGGGGGTAGATCTATATAGAAATCTTCTTGTACATAAACATTTAGAAAAGAACACTTCACATCCATTTGATAAATTTTGAAATTAAATAATGCTGCAAAGGATAGATGAATACAGATAGATTCAAGTCTTGATACAGGAGCATAGGTTTCTTCATAGTCTATGATTCTTGTTGATTATATCATTTAGCAACTAATATTTCCTTATTTATAACAATAATTATATTTTAATCGGATTTGTTTCTAAAAACCCATTTTAATCTAATAACAGAAGTTTTCTTAGGTCTTTCAACTAAGGTCCAAAATTGATTCCTTACAAATTCATTGAGTTTATATTGCGTGGCCTATATCCAATCTTCATCGCCCAAGGATTCATCTGGAGTCTTTGGTTCAAATTGGGAAAGGAAAGAAACCTGTTCAACTTCATTTCTTAAATAACTTCTAGTTATTACCGGTTTATTAACATTACCAATGATATTACCACTAGGATGATTTCTAAGTAACAACTGACTTGAGTTTTGAAAAACATGTTCATCAACATAGGGTAAAAAATATTCAGGAGTAAATGTCTCAGAAATATTTTCTTGAACATTTTCTTCAACTGAAGGATCTTCTATCAAAGTTTGGTGATCGGTTTTTGAAAATATATGAGAAATAAGGTAAGTTTGTTTGAAAAAAAATGGTTAGTTTCATCAAATTTAACATGTACTGTTTCTTCCACAGTACAAGTGTTTTTGTTAAAGACTCTATATGCCTTAGAGTTAGAAGAATAACCTAATAAAATTCCTTTATCGGATTTGGGTACAAATTTATGTCGGTTATCTTTAGTATTCAAGATGAATACTTTTTAATAAAAAACTTTGAAGTAAGAAACTTTGGTTTTCGACCAGTCCATAACTCGTAAGGTGTTTTATTAAGAAAGGGTCTTATTAAAACTTGATTTATAATATAACAGACAGTACATACAGCTTTAGCCCAAAAATGTTTAGCAATAGAATATTCACTCAACATGGTTCTAGTCATCTCTTAAAAAATATTATTTCTTCTTTAGACAACACCATTTTGTTGAGCTGTTCTTGGAGCTAAAAAGTTGTGAGTAATACCTTTCTTACTACAAAAAAGTTTCAAAGTCTAAATTTTCAAATTATCCACCATGATCACTATGAATAGTTATCAAAGGTAGGTTTTTCTCATTTTAAACTTGAGCTCAAATGTTTTTGAAATAAGAAAAAGCTTCAAATTTCTTTGCAAGAAAATAGACCCAAGTAAATCTAGTGTAGTCATCAACTAAGACATACACATAGTATTTTCCTCTAATACTTCCATTTTGTGTTGGACTAAATAAGACCATGTTCACCAATTGTAAGACATTAGAATTTAAAACTTAACTAATAGATTTAATGCTAGATTTATGTTGCTTTCCATATTTACAAGGATCACATACTTTTAAAGTATCAAACCTAAGATCCGGTAGATCCTTAACAAGTCCTTTATTAGAAAGTTTACAAATATTCCTTAAGTTACAGTGTCCTATTATTCTGTGACAAAGCCAAGATTGATCTTAAATGGCACTAAGGCAAGGTAGATCTTGACTTCTATTGTCTTCTAGGTTTAAGGTGTACACATTCTCATGCCGAAATATATAAAGAATAAACTCATCCTTGGAATTTTGAACTAAGCACTTTTCATTTCTAAAATTCACAAGATAACCCTTATCACATAATTGAATTATGCTAATGAGGTCGTGCTTAAGGCCTTTTACAAATAGAACATTTGAAATAAAAAATTTACAAAGAAGAATAATATTACTTATACCGAAAATTTCTCCTTGAGAGTTATCTTAAAAAGTTACTTTTCCACCTTTAGTATTTAAAATATTTTTGAAATAATCTTTGTTACCATTCATGTGTCGAGAAAATCCACTATCCATGTGCCATATATTTTTGGTAATTCCTTTATTATCATAAAAAAGAAAGAGATAGGTTTTCAGAATCGAAACATTCTTGGATCCGGAATGGTTAGATAATAAAATCTTGGGTATCCGAATTTGTTTAGAAACATAATTTTTAAGAAACCCAAGGGATTAAACATTATTTAAAGATCAATTATTATTACAATGACCACTACTTTTACATTTAGTGCAAAAGGGAGCTCTTGAAGGAGAAAAATAATTGTTTCTAAAAACTAGGTTTTCATGAGAATACATCTTCTCAAAATTTTACTTACCAGAAGTAAATTTTTCAAAAAGTTTCTTCAAGGAAAATATTTCAGACTTTGGTTTCAAGACTAAATTCTTATCCTCTAGAATAATAGAATTAGAGTTAAGTTTATTCTCTAAAACATCTATTTCTAAAAATAGTTTTTTAAGATCCTTATAAAGTTTATCCTTATCAGAATTAACTTCTTCAAGTTTCTTAGAAATATTTTCTTAATCATTATTTTTTTATCAAGTTCTTTGGTAAGATCTGTAATTTCTTTTATTAAAATAAATTCTCTAGAATTTTCTTTTTCAAGTTTCATAGAAACTTTTCAAATTTTTTATTTCAAGCAGCTTAGAAAATCTAGAAACTTCCTCATAGGAAGGTAAATAATTATTATTGTCTGAGGAAGAGGTTTATTCATCTGAAAAAAAACCTCCATCGGGAAAATTTTCACTTAAAGACATATTAGTTAAGGATTTAGTAGTTCATACCTTAGCCATAAGAGAATGATTTTGAAATAGAGTTCTGGATATTTGACCAATATTATTTTTCTCAGAAGATTCATATTCTAAAGAGTCATCAGAAGAGTCTCCATCACTAACATTCCAAGTTTCATTGGATTTAAAAACTTTATGATGCTTTGATATGTATAAATTCTTCTTGTTCCTCTTATAATTCTTGTATCTTTTCTTAAGAAAGGGACAATTAGGTCTAATATAACTGGTTCTTATGCATTCATAACATGTCACTTATCCATATTTCTTTTTATTCCATTATTTCTTCATGTATCTATATTGAAATTTCTTCTACCCAACAATATAGTTCATCCTCCGAGCAAGCTTGGCTTACTAATATTCTAAAGCTTCACTTTCACTAGATTCTGATTGAATAACATCCTTATTAGTTTTAGATCTAGTAACTCTCTCCAGAGTCTTGGATTTCATATAAGTTTATGTGGTTGAAAAAGCAAAACATCCATTTCCATTATTCTTCTTAATATTATCAGAATCTCTCTTAATTCTAGTTTCATGTTGAATATGATTTCCAAATATCTCATCAAGAGAAATATGATAAAATATCCTATTATCATCTATAACTGTCCTCTTGGATTCCCATTCATTAAGAATGATGTCTATAATCTTTTCTACAAGAATTTCATCATCTAAACCTTTCTCACCCATAGATTGTATTATGTTGATGATAATCATAAATATTTTTTGTACCTTACTTATGGATTCTCTATAAAGAAAATAGAAACCCTGATACTCAGCTTTGAGCACGACTCTTCTAGTTTCAATGACTTTAGAAGTTACAAAGTGAGTTACTTTTAGCTTCATCAAAATTATATTAGCAGCTTCCCAAGATGAAATTTGGATATATATATTTCTATTCATGGAAAAAAGAAAATTATTTCATACCTTAAATTTCAACTGGTATTCCACATTTTCTGGATTTGTGAAGGTTCTATGTTCCTTATCAGGAATCTTATAATCTTAATTTAATATAATGTATTTTTCTACACCTGTATTAATAAAAAAGGTCTTCATTCTGTCTCTCTAATACTTATAGTCATTTCTGTCAAATATAGGTGGTCTAGTAGGATTGAGATTGTCTAGTGATCCAACATGAATGCCTGCTATACTAAAAGAAAATTTCTTTCCACAAAACATATTAGTAGTGAAAGTTTATAAACAAGGATTAAAAAATATGAAGGAGTTAAGAATAATGAAAAATTGAACAAGAAAACTTATATGTGAATATAAGTATTTCAGAAAACTCCTTTGATACCAATTGTAGGATCGAATAGTAAAAATAAATTCTCAAATACAATAGGGGTGAATTGTATACTTTAAAAATTTCATTGGAACTTTTAAAGTTGATATAAAACTTTCTTAAGGAATGTTTATTAACCTTAAGGGAATATATTTCTTAAATTTAGATTTTAACTTTAAGGAAAATTATTTTAACAATGTTAACAAATATTCTCAAACCCTCTTAAATAAACCTTTATTTACCTTTATAACCATAAGATAAATACTTAAGGAAGATTTTATTAAATGAAATATTCTACATTAAGGTGTATAAAATATTTAATATAATTAGAGTAACAGAATTAGAAAGTATCAGAAAATTTGACATTATAAATTTAACATTGTTTAAATTGTAGCGGAATAAAAACAACTTGAAATAGAAAACAAGTAACAATAAGACTCTTTTAACCCAAAGATAAGGGTATCCAATAACCATGGATAAAAGTTCCTTGATTTAGACATTCAAGAAAGTCTGTCTTACCCAATCCCAGGTAAGCCCTCAATCCGAAGATCAGTATCTGTCTTTCTATCCCTGCAAGCCCTCAATTTAGAACGAAATTAGAACCTCTGTATTCCAAACCCTGAAGCCCATGATCAACATGATCATAGTCTTTAAAAAGAAATTCAAAACAAGTTGTTCATGCTAAAACAAGTTGTTCAAGACATCCGCACAAAGCAATGAGAGTTGTAAGAGCCTCTCTATCTAGAAATCACTTCAAAAACTTTTATCACTTTTCTATTCACTGTATATCATCATTATATTTTGCTCATTCAAATGAACTCGTATTTATAGGAAAAACTTCTCAATGGTTGGCTTCACTCCAATGGTTATATTTTCCTAAAATTTTGGAGGGACCTGGACATGTATCAAACAGATAATGATTAGTTTATAACTAATTTTATGACATAGTTTCCTGTATAATAAATGATGTTAATTTTAAGATAAATGTTAAGTATAAGAAAACTTAGAATCTGATAATATATGAATGATACATTAAACAACACTAACATTATCAAGGAAACAAATTCTTAAGAAATTGAAAATTGGATTGAGAAAATGGTATCACATTTTAAAAATCTAACATTATCAAGAAAACAGATTCTTAAGAAAATGAAAATAGGATTGAGAAAACGATATCACTATTTTGGGTACCAGTATCATAAAATAAGTATGAAATTTTTACCAGTATCGGTATCATGAAAAACGATATCATGTAGGATTAAGTAAAATAATACATCGGAATCATAAGTCCACCATAATGTTAAAGATGTAAGTAAAATGTGATGACAAATTTGTAAGTAGAACAGAATGAAAAATTTGTAAGTAATACATATTGAAAAATCATAAGTAAAATGGAATAACAAATATGTAAGTAAAACAGAATTAAAAACCTATAAGTGAAATAGAATATTAAATCCGTAAGTAAAATAGAATAAAAAATTTGTAAGTAAAACATATCTTAAGAAAAAGTGTTTGTGATTTTAAAAACATAAAACCATAAGGAATAGGGAAGTCATAATAGAACCTTATTGACTCAACAGGTTGCTTCTGCTGAAGTTATAGATTATAAAGCCCATCTGGGTACATCTAAGGGCCTTTGTTTAATTAGATAGCAGGATGTTTCTACAGAGGAGTCCACCTGAGTGGATGTTTCTTTTTTCCTCGAACAATTCCAAGATTTCCACCTTGAAAACAAGGTGAACTTTGAGGCGGAGAAAATGTTAGAAATGTTGGACCTGGCCTACTGGTACACTTAAAAGGCCTCCCTTCTTTAATAATTATCAAGGGAGGGGAGAGGTCCATTAAGGTGATAATGTGGCTGGGGAAGTCATTTATTTCCCTTTCCACTTCTCAACCTTATAAGAAGATGTCAGGTAGTCTACCAAGGCCATTTTGGAGAAATCAACTTACTAATGTAGGAGTAGAAGGAGTGGTGGACTCACTCTTGAAGAACAATAAAGAAGGAAACCTTATTATTTTATTCTCTCATATAATTTCAATGGAAATATAAATAGATAAATTTAATGGAATATTGGTTTTATTTTCTTTGATATATTTTTTTTTCTAGAGTTAGGAATGATTTACTTAACATGGTGGCAGTGATAGGAATGTGGAGGTGGGGGAGTCCCTTGGAGAGCTGTCAAGCAGTCACCCCGACCCACTTTTCCCAACCAATTTTAAGAGTATGGGTAGCCATTAGTATCTTCTAGGGTAGAGGGATCTAATGGCCTGGGGAAATGTTTTAATATGCTTGTATTAGTATAGTTTTTAAGGGGGAGTATTAATATGAGTCCCTGTAGTGGGAATTCTGTTTGATGTCAAAGGGGGGAGGTATCCCAGCTGCAAGCCAGTTCTTGTACCACTTTCCTAGTGATTCATCTAGAATTATTTCCTCTCAAATTCTATCATCTTTATTGGAGGACCCATGACAATTGATGCACTATTTTTATCACCTAAATATCAATTTATGACTAAATTTATCATATACTATTTTTGAAAAAAACAATAAAAACTACATTGTATTGAAAACCAATATGGGCCTGTGAACTGGCCTATATTAGTTTAGGATGGCTTGCTGAAGCATGTTTGTTTTTATCCTGTTTAATTATATTTAATAATTGGGATATTTTTTGTTGGTCCAGGTTTCGTTTTCATTATTGTAGGCTCTCCTGTGGACATGATGCCTATTAAGTATCCTAGGTGTACTTTATTTATAGCGGCCCTTGCTTTTCAAGAATTGACATTACATTAAATTTGAGGAATACATAAAACATTATAAAAACAGACACCCAAAGACCATAATTGGTCTAGTGCCTTTAGAAACTTGGAAACAAAAACACTGGTACATAAGAGAGCTATATCATCTCTCAATAGGTTCTTTACAACTAGAACCCTTCTTAGACACATCATAAATACTAAATATCTTCATAGATTGGTGGAAGGAAACATAAAAAAGGGTGATATCAAATTCCCAGTAAGGGTAAAAAAGAGATACATGTAAGTATAAACATGAGTATAGGGGTATGAGAATATAATCAAAGTATTAGGAGATCATACCCTTCATATGAAATATAATGACATAAATCATGGCATAATGATTGGAAGTTCGTAAGGCATGAATCATACAGAAATAAAGAGCATAATCCATGAAATCATAACATAGGAATAAAACATGTAATTGTGGAAAACAAATAAGCATATATCGATTTCAATACTATCAAAGGCATCTCTTATAAGACCATCTTAGTAGTATGGGTTCACTCCCTATACCATCTTAAAAGTCATGGTTCACTCCCATAGACTTCTTAGTAGCATGACTTCACTCCTCATACCATCTTAGTAGTCATGGTTCACTCCCATGACTATCTTAACAGTCAAGGTTCACTCCCAAGACCATATTAGTATCATGAGATCACTCCTCATACCATCTTAGTCTATCTCATGAGATATAAATCTTTACCCAATTCATTTGAGAGAGATATAGGTCCCATCCATCACATAATGAAATCATACATACATGTGCCACAAGATATTAAATAGACATATCATAACCCATGAAATGAAATGAGTATCATAAACATGTAAACATATCATAACTTGTTGAAAAATTTACAGGTTTCATAATAATTTCATCGAAAGCATAAACTGTGAAAGAGAAATGGATTTCATACACATATAACCCATTAAGGATAAGTGGGGTTCATAAATATCATGACATTAATAATAACCCATTAATAGAAAGGATATGAGTGGAACCTTTATATTATTTCATAGAAGGGAATGAGTAACATCAACATATGTCATCTTAGATTGTAAATAATTTTGAAATATATTTGAAACAAATTTCTTGAGAAAAATATCCTTTCTTGTTTGAAAATGTATTTTTAATATATAAACCATTTTAAAATCATTTTCTTAGAAAATACTTTGAAAACTTATAAAGAAGACATGAAATAATTTTGAAAAACTTTTTCCTTGAAAACTTATAAAAAAATATTAAAAACATATTAAAAACCATTTTATTTGAAAACACTGTGAAAAATATTAAATAAATATTGAAAATGTGTTGAAAACCACATATTTGAAAATAATTTGAAAATTTATAAAGAAATATTGAAAACATTTAAAATACCTTTTTAAACATAAAACATTTTTGAAAATATTTTTCTTTATAAATATCTTTGAAAACTTATAAAGGAAGATTTGAAAACCATAAAACATTTCTGAAATCATTTTTACTTGAAAATGATATTCAATGATCATTTGAAAACATTTTAGAATACTTTTTTGAAATCATTTCTCGAAGACATTGTTTTTGAAATAAAACAGATTTGTGACTGAAGAGAGAGATACAATCAAATTTTTCTTAAAAACATTTTACTAATTATATTAGGTACCAATGAGTGGAAAAATGGTACTAATACATGAGTCTATCTTGATAAAATAGAGTATAAGGAAAATCATGAATATTCATGAGATATGTATCATAAAATTCCATCAAAGATTCATAATCATTAACAATCTCAAAATGCGATGAGATTGTTTCAATAACTCTTACCACTTGATTTCTTGGGATCATACTATTCATTTAAGAAAATAAAATTATATGAAGATTAATATATAATTAAAATAATTATGTTCATGATATAACATGGAATATGGAAGTATATACACATTTAGAACGAGTTTAGGTGTATGAAAAAATATGAGTCTCAAAGAAGGAAAATTGAGAAAAAACTATTTTACCGATTTGGTAACTTTTGAAACTTAAACCCCATTAAATAAGGATTATAAAATGGAAATGTGAATACACATAAATTTATTTATAATACACATATAATACAATAATATTCAGTACATACACCACAAAAAAGGAAAGAGTGGCGAACATAGCTTGTATCTCACAGAAATTAAAAGTGAGATGAATTCCCCTTTCCTCGTGTCTTGAATCTCATCGCACTCATTCAAACCACCTGTATAATAAATATAAATTTATTATAAATATTTTATTGAACCATATTATTATATCTAATATCATATATAGTTTTATTATGAACTTATATTACCTTCTTTTTAACGATCCTATGTTAAGGTTTCACTTCGGGTAATATTTTCATTGTTCTTCGCATATGTCTTAATTTGTTATATCATTAGTCCTTATAATTATATAATGATTATAGATTGTAAATAATAATATAAATATCATATATATCCATTATATTTATATTACAATACTATATATCATAAAGAAGTATGAAATAGAATACATCGTTCATGAAGACGGTAAGCCATACATACGCATGAAAGCTGTTTCCTTCTTTTATTGTCGTACTGGAAGAAAGTATGTAAATAAAATAGGTATATATATAATTATTCCATTATCATGAATATATAATATATATCATATAAGTTCACTAAACCCATCCTTAATACATTCAATGTGGTGGGTGAACAAATCACATCACTTTGAGGTGGCGGTAGTCCACGCTTCCTCAAACAAGATTATCATATTAACACCAAATGGGAAGTAAAAAGGCATGTGTTGTAAAATGAATAAATAATATTAAATTAATAATAAATATTATATATAAAATATATAAATATATTTTCTATTATAATGGAAACTATGTTATATGGTAATGGAAATATAAACAATCATCGTTTTGTAAGGACGTAGTTCACTGTACACAGAAATAGTATGTTTGATATATATTAGATGTAGGTGTGTGTAAGTGTAGGTTTAACCCTTATAATAAAAAAATACTAGTATATTTAGGATACTGTTTTTTTTATACAATAATGTAATAAAAATATTAGAGGGTGTGGAGATGAAAAATAAAGGAAAGTAACTTGAGAGAAGACGTTACATCTTAATTGGGTAACTCTTTTTGGTTTGTGCCAAAAGGATTCTTTGAGTTGATTTCTGAACAAGGGAAATATTTTCAGAGTAAAAAAAGTGAGATTATTATTTGAGCATATTTTGTGCGATCCAAGGGGCTTGATAGGTGTGATGAATTGGTAGAGTGATTTCATTTTTATAGTGGAGGGGGAGTGACACTTTTGTAAATACCAAAAGGCATTCATTAATGGGTGGTCTACCTTACCTAAAGTGCCTCAAAAATGAAAAAAATTTAGTAGAGAGTAATAGTGGTCTATTCAAACATACACCACACAAAAATATGTTCATTTTAATAATTTGGTTGCTTATCTTCTAAGATTCCCCTATTTTATCATTTTTGTTTTTATTAAACCATCTAGTTCTCTAATCTAATTATTTTAACCATTAAGACTAAAATAAATTTATATTTATTAGAAAATATATAAAAAATCAATTATTAATATTATATATATTTTATAAAATAAAATTACCATGTGTTTTGAAAATTAATTTTAAAATAAGCACACATGACGCACTAAAACACTGCTTAAACCCGGATCGTGTTAACAACATTTTTACAATATATGGGTCAATATGTTAATCATAAAAGATATATTGGACCATTAATAGACCATATATAATATTTATTAACATATAAAAATAAATTGTCTTAATATAGTATTTTTATTAATTTTAAATCATTTAATAAAACTTCATTTATTGTAAAATAACAATAATGTCAATTTTGACCTTATTTATTTAATGTTAATTTTAAAATACCAATGTAATATTTGAATTCAAATATATAATGTTTTAAAAATGTGTAAAATGATATATTAATCTAAAAAAATAAATAAAGACAATAATTCAATCAATTAACTTCACTTTTAATATTTATAGTGTCATTAATTTTAGTTAACTATTACCTAAATAATCCCCAATTGGCGTTTCTTAAGCATTTAATGCAACTAAACCATATCTAAAAATTAATGATAATTTATTATGATAAAAATAACCCATATATATTTCAAAAGGATACATATAACCTAAAATATGATGTTTTTACATATCTTAAAGTTTAATAAAAGTTAAAGGTAAGGAGAGTTCCATTTTTATCTTTTTTCCTTATGTAACCTTTTATATAGGGTAATTCCATTTAATAATATCCCAATAGACCATAAATTTAAAACCATGTGAGTACATGGTATAAATATGTTCATCCAATGGATTTTGGACAAGTTTCTAGGTCATTTTGGTCCTTTTTATTAAGTTTTAGTCCCTTATTAAACATAATTATACCTTAATCACCAGAATTAATTTTAATCACATTCACTAATCATTTTCGTGAAAAAATTAAGTTGATATTATTAGACCAAAAATATAATACTGATTACAAATATTTATGTAAAATTTTCAAAATTTAAATAACATAAGTGTGAAAATTAAGATTAATGCTAATCCCGCAGATGAGGCGAAATAACGGGTTTTTTAAAGTAGAAAAACGTTCAAAATTTTGTTACGTTTTATATTCAATTTCAAAGTAAAATTGATTCTAATAAACTTAATTGTATAAAAAGATGTATAATTGATCTAATTTGTCTCTAAAACAAATATAAAATATAATTTAGCATTATTAATTATTTAAATGAAAAGGCAATTTTTAATTAAAATGCAGTATTTTTCATTATTCATCAAAAAATGAAGTTCCTCAGAAAAATCCTAAATATTCACCCTAGGCTAATTTCAATGATATGAATTAAATTTTTTTGTTAATTTTACAAAATAAAATTCATAAATGTTTCAAGATTGAGTTTTAAAATAGGTTCTCCCTTAAAATACGGTAAAACTCAATCTTGTATGTACATCAAGCTAACTCTATGTCGTATGTACTAAAATCTAAGCTTAGTGATACATGAAGTGAAAAATATAAAATGATTAAATTAATTCAATTTTTTTTAAAAAATATCGTGGTGTTATATTATTTTTAGTTTTATGCCATTTTTTCCAAGCGCTATATGCTTTTATTTTTACCATTATTCTATTTTTTCTCAGTAGCTAGAAAATGCTGTGTTCTGGAAGGAATATAAAAACAATTCATTCCATTCACGAATCATTGGTGCTCCCAAATATTAATTTCAATCTCAACCATGGAAACTTAAATGTAATTTTTTCACTATTCTCTCTTCAAAACCATCATCTAACAAAAGAAACCTCCTGAGGCTGAATCCAATAACCATGAACTCAGTAATAGAACATCCAGACAGTAGTGGTGTTTGTTCTCTTTGTGGAGAAACACCTTCACTTAAATTCATGAAGAAAGTCACTCAAGGATTGAAACACACTTCTTAAATAAGAAACCTGGAGAAAATTAAATCTAATATTGTTCTTAATATCATTTTCAGGATAATAAATTATGAGGTTTTCATATCTTTATTAAAGTACATCAACCCAGGAAAGTATATTGATTTTTAGTAAGTAGTTCAGTTATAAGAGTTTTCAAATTGCTTAGATTACATTGGACATAATATTGCAGCCATTAGAATGCATCGTTACAGGTTTGAATGGTGGAAAGTGTGCAGGGGGATTGATGATGGGTGGCTTCTTCACCCCTAAATTTGAACCACATAAAATCGCTTCTTATGACCGCTAGAAATGATGATTCATTTTGTAAGTCCTTATATTATATTATCCAAAATAAAAAATTCAAACTTACCCTTTGGTAATTATTATTATTAGATTTTAAGTAAATTGGAATCTTTCAATTTATTTTCTTAAAAATAATACTTAAGTTACATAAAAAATATAAGCCTTTTCATTATTTTAATTAATTAATAATTATTAACAACATCAATAAAAATCAGCATCAACACCACAACCAACCAACATGACTATTATCAAATCATGTGTTGATTAGAGTCTCAAAGGGTAAATCCATGACCTATTGAGTCAACTATGTAACTTAGGACGTCCTAGCAAGAAAAGCACACAACCCTCCACATAGGAACAACTACCCTCGTGAGAAGTCCTAATGAGAGACTAAAAAAATTATATATTTTCGTCATATGTATTGGGCATCACAAAACTGAAATAAAACCATAATAAAGTGTCATAAGACATGGAAATTGCTTTTAGTGGTCATTATTGATTTGGTTATGGATGAGCATTATCAACCACTATAATCTATTGCTAAATCTTATATATATATTTTAATTTTGTTACTGCATTAACGATTGCCATTGGAAACCACACCACAACATGTCAAACTATGCCATGAGGGTTGTGTTTTTGGAAAAGATCTAGAAATCTCCGGTTTTATGAGGTTTAATAGGCTATGTCATGAAGTTGTTAGTCACACTACATGTTGTGTCCCTGACCCGGTTCACCTTTAGCATGATCTAACCAAAGCACCCCATTCCCCAAGCACGCCTTCTAGTAATCCAGAGACTGCCGACTAGTGACAATGATATATAGGTGACTGTGGAAAGACTATAAATTATGGTAAAAATAAATATAAATAACAATGGAAACAATAAAAATAACCATCATAATATAAAATCAAAATATAGATATTAAAACTATAATCCAATCATAAACAGATAATATTTTTCATGTTATAAAAAAACGGGTTGCTGTAATACCACACAAGTCACAAATGATAAACAAGACCACTTTTCATCCGATCATATACTGCATGGACCAAAAATAAACAAGACTAGAATAATTTAAAAAACTAGTTAGAGTCTTGATCAATTCATGTATCCTAGCTCTAACCATGATCCGTAGTTTAGTCATCAACAACTAGGCCTTTACCCTTACCCATGTCACGAACCATACATTCTAATCTCATACTTCCCAAGATATCAGGTCACCTAGGTGATTCAAATTCAGGTACATATTGCTATTCTATAAGCTATCCATGTATGAGTAGAAGTTGGAGTCAACCAGTGAGTCTCCCCTAGTTCTAGAGAGAGTAAGGTTCTAGAGTAATTCTGAGCTAGTGGAAGTATGTTTGGAATAATGAAGGGATATTTTTCATACCAATTAAGTCTCATGTGATTTTAAGGAAGTTAGTGGAGCATATAGTTTTATTTGATAGTTCATCCTCAGGTTCCCCAGTGTGAGTACAACTCAATAGGTCATTACAAATGGTGTTCCCAAACAAATCAAGAAAATACAAGTGCATGTATAGTGTGATATGCTCATAAGTAAATAATAGACAATAACATAAATAATAAATGCCACAACCACAAGTGCTACACAAGACACCTAGGAGTGACCATACCTGCTTTAGTCAGTGTCGGGGGTGTTTGAACATATCACAAGTAACATCACAGGGTTAGCAAAACATCTGCCCAATCACAGTATAAAACATTTACTTGGCATCCTGTCCCAAGTCACAACCAGTGGGCATATTGTCCTTCCATAACATAATATTTGGTACATGAGTAGTAAATCCCAATAATAAAGTCATATTAGTGGGTATATAGTATTAATGACAATAATACCAAAATAGGCATATAATACCCAAGTGACATCACACTAACAGGTATAGAGCCTCAGTAACCACATCATAAGCGTGCATGACGTCCATAACCACGAGCATGATCACAAGAGGGAAAAACATATCTAGACTTGGGCCTTAACAAAAAAATGAGCATCTCATATCATTTCATAATAAACCATGAACATATAGACATTTAATCCCTTTCCTTGGAAGTATCACAAAATGGATAGTGCATCCCACTTCCATGGGTAATAGTAAATAAATGGGAAGAGCGTCCCACCTCAATTGATATCAAGGCCACATGGGAATTTCATTCCATGACCTAGTGGACATTACATCCCACTATAATGATCATAACATCCTAGGTCATGAGATCATCATATAATGAGCATAACTACATTTAACAACATAAAATAAGGTAAATGTAACACCCTAATATTTTAAAAGAATAATATATTCGATAGTGTATATAGTATTCAACCCCGAACTTAAAAGAACCAAGATATATTTTATCTAAATGTTATAGTTATAACTTAGTCATTAAATTGATGGATGTGAATAAGATTAAACACATTATGAAATATATATAGAGGTCCAACTTCAAAAAAATTTATTGATTAATTCTTAATAAATAATCACACTATTTTTCAGTAAAGTAATTTTATGCTTAAAAAATGTGGTTTCTTCAAAAATAATTTTTATTTATTTTTGATAGAAAATA
Source organism: Viscum album (assembly GCA_963277665.1). Taxonomy (NCBI): domain Eukaryota; kingdom Viridiplantae; phylum Streptophyta; class Magnoliopsida; order Santalales; family Viscaceae; genus Viscum; species Viscum album. Next base: position 1,833,549,981 of record OY728165.1, read on the forward strand.
ATATAAATAAATTATAGATATTTTACAAAATTTATTTGATAAAAATGATATCATTTTTGAAATCAGCATATCAAAATTATCTCAAGGTGGAATATTGGTATTTTTATGAATACTAATCATTGTAAATAATTGTCCTCAAGGTAAGGGTAAATCGGGTAATTAAGGTTAAAAATAATATGATAAGGACTAAAAATGACTCTAAAACTCACCTTTATCCTATTGAATGTGTAGTGTCCAGAAATTTCTATCCATGTTTCTGAAATATGGAAACTTGGTGCCACATTTCTTTGATTTTGACCTTTATAATATTTAAGTAAAAGATAATGTAAAAAATGTCACTTTCTAACTTTTAATATCTATAATATTCTATGTATGGCATAAAAAAAACTAAAATTTGGTTATAAATTTTATTTTTAAAGATAAATGATTTATTTTTATCATTACTATTTATTAATAAATTTTAGTGATGAAATAATTATCTTAAATTCCTACGCAATATCGACCCAATATTCATTCAATTAATAGAAATATAAAACAAATGATTTTAAAAATATTAAAAGAAGTATAACATGAATGAATTATTGTGTTTAATAATTTTTCTAGATAAATATAAAATGTTATAAATGTGTGAAATTAATATATTAGGATTCATTTACCATCATGTTGTTTTCAAAGTCAAATTAAATGAATACTTCAAAAAATGACATTAATGATATTTTATAATAAATAGTATTTTATTAAATGATTTATAATTCATAAAAAACCTATATTTGGAAAATTGATTGATATATGATTTTAAATGTCAAACATGATCCATTTATGGTTCAATTATTCTTTTATAGTAAATATATTGACCCCTAAAGAGTAAAAAACATTCTTTTCGTGATAATCGTCAAAAAGAATTATCACAGGTTAAAACAAAACGTTATGGGGGAAAAGATCATGTAAACATGTCCAGTTTTTATTTTATGAGAGTATTTGGACCCATACTCATCTAAAATTTGAAACATATACATTTTTATTAATTTTAACATGAAATTTAATTTATATTAATTTGATACTTTAAGAAATTTCAAGAGTGCCCCTCCTCTCTCTTATAAAAGGGAATCTCATATCATTTTGTCTTCACACTTCAATGTCCTTTTGGTTCATCCAATACCTACCCAAATAAATTCCTTAAATACATATCCACATACTATAGCCCTTGGTTTGATAATAAAATCAACCTAGGAAATATTTTGTTGTAAATCTTAAGTGGTTGTCTGAAGAAGAAGTATAGTTCTTAGCCAAGTATTTCTGTTTTATTTTTTATTCTACCTCCATCAAATATTATTCAACCATGATGAAATAATAACATCATAATATTTAATATAATTAAATGTTGTTATGTTAATGAAATACCCTATATAATTCTCTTCTTCCATCAAATGGGAAATGAAACCATCATTTGGGTGTACTGTGGGTTATCGGCTCATGAAACCGATGTAACTTGTTTTCCATCCCCGCAACTCATAGATGGTTATAATGATTTATTTAATATATATATATATATATATATGATATTCATGACATAATTATAAATCATGTAAATTAATATATCATCATTTTTACTATGTTTCCATTTATTGAAAAATGATAACGTCGTTTGTGCGTATGTGTGGACTACCACATCCACGAAGCGATGTGATTTTTTTTTATCACCACATCACATAGATGATACATATAAGTTTATTTAAATAAATAATATTGTATTTATGATATAATTATCATTCATAAAAGATAAAATAATATTTATCTTCTTTCCATTATGATCATTGAAAAATACAAATGTCACTCATGCATTTATACGATCTACCGTCTCCATGTTTGTAACATTATTCATTTTTAATAACCATAGTTCATGGTAGTTTTTAAAAGTATAATTGGTGTATAAAAATGATGATTATTTCATGATTATTATTCTATAGATGATGGAATAATGACCCAGTTGAAAATAGTTAACCCACTGAAGTCATTTTGGACTTATGAGTTGAATATTTTCAAAATGTCTGACATAAAATTAAATTATTAAGAAATTGAATATAATATGGTAATAAATAAAATAAAATTAGAAATAAACTCAAAAATTGTTCTTAAGAAATTAAATAATTAACATAAGTTTATTATTCAGGAAGATAAAGAATGTATGTGATGATTTTATAGATTTTTTTCTCTCATATCCATATTCCTAAAATTATTTTATGGATGTATTCATATTGAAAAAAAAGAAATATAAAGGGAATTTTTTGTCTATTTAAAATGTTTTAAAAAATGATTCTTTTTATAGAACATTTTTAATTTCTTTACAAAAGAAAAAAGGAATGTTTTATTTTAACTTATATGGTGTTAATGGATTTTCCCACCATCGCAACCACTACTTGATATTTGGATTTCTTTATAAACCTCCTTGTTTTCTTAAAATAAAAACTCTCTTTAAATTGTTTCAATAATTTATGTTTGAAAATATTTTTTTAAAAGGAAATGGTATTTTGATATCCGAGAGTGATTTGCATATGAATTTAAAAAAAAATTCAAGGGTTTTATGATAAAAATATACAATATTAAAATTCTTTATTCATGATATGGTCCTTGGAAATTATTTATAATGATAGGTGGTTCCATTATAAACCAAATATGGGTGGTTACATTATAAACCAAGGATAGGTGGTTATGTTATAAATCAAGGATAGGTGGGTCCATTATGGCCCTCTAATGCATTGGGTAATGATTATGTTCTATAGGAAATTATATTAGAATTCGATCGTATCATCATTATAATTGTAAGGTTTCTTGTAAATGTTCTATGAAGATGATGTCCCAAGGCACCCACATGAATTTACTATGCTTATGAGTATTCATGGAAATCATTTTATTTCCAAAAGATAAGATAAATATATTTTGTTTTAAAGTAATGATTGTTCCCCATTTGGGTAAAAAGGTATGTTTTTAAGGAAGTGTTTTTATGGGTTCTCATGTTTTCTAAAAAAACTTCATATTTATGATTTTTCCTTTTTAATTTCTTATAAAGTGTTTTATGAAGAAATTTGGGAAGAAATGATGATTTCATGTGTATGTAAATGATTATTTTTGAGTTAAAAGTTCATTATGATAAATGAAAACTCTTTTTAGGATTTTGTGATTTTAAAATGAACTAACATGTTTCTCTCTTTCTTTTTACGTCCCTTATTTATTTTTTCATCTCATACCACATTTTTATATATTTTTCATAGGGTATAAGAATTATTATAAAAGTTAATAAAGTCAGAGTTCCATATATGAAATTTACCTTGAGCGAAGCATGCATGTCTTTGTAAAGCACATATTTTGTGGAAAAAATGAAAACATTGTAGAAATGTCCACTTTGAATGATTTTTTTATATTTCCCTAATACCATAAACCTAAAAAGTTCCTTGGATATATAATTTATCCAATATTTCCTTATGACGTTGTAAGTTTGGATGGATAAAATTGGGTCACATTTATGAGTATGAAATTCAAAAATGTAAAGATTATGTTTTTATCACCATATTTAGAAGTTCAAGTTTTGGGACGTTATAGTAAATAAATATTCCAAACCATATCATAACCAATAACATGACATTCATGTCATCCCTAACCCTAGGCTTCATCAATATCAATGTGTGCGTCATCCTACAAATGTAACCATAATCACATTATGGTGTAATAAACAACTTAACCAACAAGATACAATAAATTCACATTAAGGTTGACATAACTCCCAACTTACTTTAAATATAAGTTAGGTAGGTCCTATCACATCCAACCCATATACAATCCCAAAACCAAGGCATAACCTACCTAGATATATACAAGTTGGTGGAGGTGGAACACTCAACACTTATATAGTCAAACAATCCACTAGGTTATTAGTCAACTCAAAAGTTACACATTATTAAGATGGTTATTACTATATATATTTTTTATTTTGAAAATCACAATATACTTTTTAGTGAATTTGGTTTATCTTGAAATTTTTTTTTATAGTTTCTCTTAGCATGGATGATGAAAATTCAATGAGAAAAATTTCATACTAATATCTTGTTTCACCAGATGTACAAGCTGTGTTCGAGTACTATAGTGGTGCAAGATTTACTTCATTAGAAGATATAGATTAATGTTAAGTCTATCACAATGTGGAGGTTTAATATTTCATTATAGTTAAAAACAAACCATGAAGAATTCATATTTATGTCCATTAGAAGTTTTAATATAAAAAGACCGCTGGTTCCGGGTTAAGAAGAGGGAGTATAAAAACTGGATTTTTCAAAAATGGTTTCTAAGTCATTTTGAGGCTTGGAATGTTTTTTTGTCGAATGTGTTTTTAATAGTTTTATTTTTTCTATCTAAGTGTTTCACTAAGATCTTTCGTTTGTGTGAGGTATATCATTGTAAAAGATCTTATTTCTTCTGTAGTTGTTTTTGTTTCTAATTGTTGTGATTGAGAGATTCTAAATCTAGGAAGATAAATCAACTTCTGATAGGTTCAAGTAGATGGATTCCAGTGAAAGAAAGATAAATAACCTTTCGATGGGTTTAAGCCAATGGATTTTGGGTCTAGGAAGATAGAGCACCTTTTGATGGGTTTAAGTCAAGGGTTTCTGGGGATATGAAGATAAACCTTTTGAAAAGTTAAAGTCAGGGATACCTTGGACTAGGTTTAAGATCCCCCTTACAATTTGGGTAAAAGTTTGGTTTATAATATCCTTTAAAGGAGTATTTGTATTATGATCCAATACTCACCATTTTTTTAATTTTCAATTTTTCATGTTTTTTTATTTTGTTTTTATCAAATTTATTGTATTTCTGATAAACTAAATTTCCACTATGCATACAATATATCATACTGTTCATATTTCCATTGAATTTTTTAACCATGATTTTTTGGGTTTGAGGGAATTATGTCCTTTTGGTACTTTGAATGCTTTATTGGGTTCAAAAATTGTATGTCTAATTTGAGATTAAAATTCACCTCCTCTTGTATCAGTTTTTCCAATATTTATGGGAAAAAAATTTGGTATTAGGATAGGTCTCTACGTTAGAGTCTGAGTTTCATTTTTGTTTTTGTTTTTTGTTTCTCAATTTCCACACACTCACTTTATGGTGGAGAAAAGTTATTTTTTGTGATGTTGGGGTTACATGTTGAATCGATATCTAATCTGAATCCTGATCACCCTCCAATATTTTATGAAAATGATTATGAGTACTATCATGATCATATGAAGACCATTGTAATTAATACTACTATGAATAATTTTATGATGATGTCTAAAAATTATATGATTTTGGAGAGTGAAATTGATACACTTTATAGAGATGAAAATATTAAGTTTCAGGATAACTATAAAGTGGGGAATACTTTGTTATGTTCAATAATGAGGAATATATATAGTCAAATACCTTTTTGTGAAGCTGATAATGGGATTTGGAAAAAGTTGGGGGTCACTTATTTTATAAATTTAAAGTAATTGAAACCAGAAGATCTATATTGCGTGGATAATATCATGTATTTAATCTTTTACCTCGATAAGATATTTCTTATATGAATCAATGCTCTATGAAAATGATGAATAGTTTGCAATCGCATAGTGAGAAGGAGACGACAGATGACCAACTGGTTGAAATAGTCATAAATATACTTATAGATGAGATGACAATTGATCAACTAATGAGGAACAAAGGATTTGACTAAGCTAAATATTATTGATTTTATTAGAACTCTTATGAAATATAAGAGCAGACTAAAACGTTATGTTAAGAAGGAAAATTGGATGAATGGTGTGGAATTCACATCTAATACCGGTAACGTTACTTCCAAAGTATTAAATCTTGAAGCTCATCATAAGAAGAATAAATCTAAATATTTTTAGGATGTTAGAAATGTTAAATCTAGTGAAGTTGAGTTTTATTAGCTATTAAGAAGGATGAATAATATTATTGAAAATAATAACTTCTCATATGATTTTCAAAAAGATAGAATAGAGAAGCATGGGAAGAGAGAATATTCTGAAGTTATTTACTATGGATGTAAAAAAGACTGACCATATAAGACAAGATTTTATGAGATTAAAGAGGAAGGATATAAAGCCTAGAATAACTTCTGAGATAAAATGATATAAGAGTCTAAAATCCTTGGACACATGGAGTACAAGTGGAGTTGGAACAACCTTTGACAGTTCATTGAAATAAAGTGATAGTTACAGTCAAAAGATCGTTGGTTTCTCTGTGAATATTCATAAAGATAAGAGAAGTCTTATAAAAAAGGCAACTTCTAAATCTATTAACAATTTAACTTTAGAATCTAATTTTTTTTACTTATGATGATGATTATCCAACTTCATCCCAAGATGAAAAAGTTAATCCATTTAATAACGAGGAAGACATTCCTACTAATAATTAAATTTTTAAATATGTAACACTTGTTAAAAAGGAAAATAATAAGTTTATTAAAGACTATAATTATGTTGAAATAGATCTTCTAAAAGAAAAATATAGAATTCCTAAAAATACTTTTGAAATATATAAAACTTCCATCGGAATTAGATTCTAAGACTTGTTCAAGTTCAACTTTTGATGATTGGAATTTAGTTTTCAAACTTAAATTTGAGGTTAGTAGATTAAAGAAAATTTTATCTAATTTTACCTCTAGTAGAGAAAAAAATTACAATATGTATATAAAAATAGAACCATCCAGAACATCTAATGGAGTTTTTTATGCCTCAAAGAAAATCCATTTTCATTCAAATTACATTATAACAAAAAGTGTACCTTTTATACAAAATACTGAAGGGGAGGTCAATGGAGAAATTTTTGTTCCTTAAATCATGTTCAATATTTTAGATACCATAAATATGTTAAATCTAAAGAAATACCAACTATTAAGTATAAGAGAATTCGACATATGTGGGTTCCTAAAATTTTATTTTCCAATATTTATAAACCTAAGGAGGTTTGGTTACTAAGAATTTAGTCTCAATATTTTCAGGAAAAGTGTTTGAGTTCCAACAACTAGAACAATTTTTACATAGACCATGGTTGTTCTTAACACATGAAAGGATACACGTTCAACTTCCAATACTCAAAGAAGTTAAATAGTGGACGATTCACTTTGGGAGAAAATATACATTGTGAAATTACCAGAATTAGTGATTTATCTTTTCTTGAATATTCTTTAATTTACAATGTTTTATATGTTAGGACTTAAGCATTACCTTGTTAGCATAATCCAACCATGCAATGAAGGTTATCTTGTGAAATTAGAGAATGAAAAATGTATTGTTCAAATTTTGGAAGGTAATTTCATTCTATTTACTAGAAGGAATGAGAAATTTGACATGATTTACTTAAAAGATATTATGAATCTATATTTTCCTTGTTTAAGTAATGTTAAGGATTTTTCATGGCTTTGGCATAAAAGGTTAGGTCACTACAACTTTTGGACATTAACTGAAATTTCTAATAAAGGTTTTATTAGAGATCTACAAGAACTTAAGATTAAATCAATCAGAGTCTGTGATATTTTTCAATATGGTAAGCAACACAAGTATAGTTTTAAACCTATTAGTTATGTCTTGACTTCCAGAGATTTATTGTTAGCGCACATGATTTTTTTAGCCCTGCACAAAATTGAAGAATTGAGGGAAAGCATTATGTGTATGTTCTTACTGATGATTAAACTAGATTTACATGGATTTATGTTCTATCTTGAAAATAAAAAGCTTTATTTTGTCTTAAAATTTTTTATACTTCCATTAAAAATGAAAAAATATACCTATGTTTACCATCTGAATTGATCATGGTGGTGAGTTTAAAAGATTGAATTTTGATTTTTTTTGTTGTAGAAAAGGTATTACTCAAAATTTTTTAACTCCTAGAACACATCAAAAAAGGAATATTTAAATGAAGAAATATAATCCTTAAGGAAATGACTCAAACCTTATTGAGTGAATACTCTATTTTTATAAATTTTTGGGCTGAGGCTTTGAGTATTGATTGTTATACTATAAATCGAGTTTTATTTTGTCTTTTTCTTAATAAAACTCCTTTTGAATTGTAAACTAAAAGAAAGATAAAACTTTCATACTTTAGATCTATTAGGTATAAAATATCCATCCTAAATAGTAAAGATAAAATTAATAATTTTTATCCTAAAGTGGATTAAGATTTTTTTCTTGGTTATTCTATAACCTGTAAAGTATACGATGTTTTTAATAAATGAACTGGTACTATTGTGGAATCACTTAATGTAAAATTTGATGAAAGAGATACACAAAAAATAGTCAAGAAATAATATCTAGTTGAGGAAAAATTCATTATTTGATTTTCTGTATATAATCATGGTTCAAAACTACTCCCGTAGCTCCAAAAACCATGACTATAAACTACCATCATAGTTTTGTGATCCATGGATGGATTGGCTGTCAGAATAGATTTATTATGAATCTTTTCTTAAAATTGTGACTATAGACTAGCCTTTTGTCATGGTTTTTTGAAAGTAATCTCTATAGAGTAATATAATTTCACTTAACAAAACTGTAACTATAGATAAAATATAGTCTTAGTTTTCTAAAAACTATGAATATCGACAGACCTTGAGTTGCAGTTTTTGAAAACCATGACTATAGAGGCTAAATGATTTATTTATAAAAAACATCTTCCATCCAAACAAAAATCTAATTACAAAAAAACCAGTACAACTGAAACAACTCAATATTTTATAAAATATATCTCTTTAAATAATTTGATTTCTGTGATAGGTTTCATTACACGAAACACCCAGTTTAAACAAAACCACGATATTCTATTAATATATTATTATATCCTAGCCATTGGGTTGGATGGTATAAATAATACTAACTAAATTATGAATTTTTTTACATATTTACAAAATCAACTCATTATTTATCAATTTATTGGAAATGAAAATAAAAATTATTGGAAAATAAAGGAGTTGTTTTCTTAAAAACAATTTATGTGCGCAATTTATTTTTATCCTACTAAATTTAATTGATCACTATTAGTGAATGATTTTAAAGAAATTTACATTTTTTATATTCAATAAAATGTTTTAACATTCGTATATATATTTCTATTATGCATAGGATAATAATAAATCTAGTTTTATGCTTAAAAATATATTTTTCTAAAAGTAGTTTTTGACTCATTTTCACAGTTCTTTAAAGTTATTTCTGTAATTTATACGTATTTAATTAGTTTAAATTAATTATATATTTGGAATTAGGAGGCTCCAATTTGGTAAATAGGTTCCTTTTATTTTTGGTCAATATGAATAGTGACATCGGTATAATTTTTCACCTCGGTATATGGAAAATAAGGTTAATCTAGGTTAAAACTATGTGATAAGGTAATAATATTTCATATTAATTATTAATAGATGAATATAAATCAACAAATATCATATTAGTCTTGAATTTAATTTTTTTAATGTACACTTGTCCATGAAAATAACCAACATAATATTTAAATCAAAGAAAGTTACAAAATGTCACTCTCTTAGTTTTAAATTTATTTTATGTGTTAATAAAGGGACACTAGTAAGATATGAACAAAATAAAATGTATATAATGAGATTAAAGAAATTATTTTCATGATATTAGTTTATTTATAATTATTATAAATTATATAATTACCTTAAATTCTTGTACAAAGCTAATACAATATTTGTTTAATTAAAAAAATGAAAAAAATGATTTTTAAAATATTTAAAGTGGTATAATTTCAATTATATAATGTGTACAACTAATTTTATAGATCTATATTAATTATTATGGAAGTTTTAAGTCATTATATTTGAATTCAAACTTTGTATTTACGTGTTTTAAGTCAAATTAAATGAATAGTCTAAAAATTGACATTGATGATGTTTTATCAAAATAACATTTTATTAAATTATTTAAAAATCTTAAAAATATTTAAATAAGACAAGGTAGAAATGATATGGTAAAAAATTTCATAATTTTTCCATTTATGGTCCAATTATCACCTTATAAATAAAAATTACTACTCTTTAATATGGAAAAAGTTGTTACTGTAATTAAAATTAAATTTGTTAACCAAGAGTTAATCAAAATGACAAGGTTTAAAATGACACAAAATATTGGATAAATTCCATTTTTTATGAGATTAAAAACCTATACTACATTGGATTCAAATATCTATCCATTTTAAATCATTTTTCTTAATAATGAGTTTATTATAATTTAATCTTTTGAGAAATTCCAAAAGTGCCCCTCCTAAATTATAAAGGGAATCTTGTCCCACACATATTCATATCACATTGGGCCATCTATCTTGATAACAACCTTCCCATTTCTTTTATAAACATCCTTATACAAGTTCTAGAGGTTCTGGACCTTCCAGAATTCCTACCCTAGGTCCCTTAAGAAGAATTCTACAGGAAGTCTAACGAACAAGAGGTAATCGTCTTTACTGAGTCCTTCAATTTTATCTCTAATTCTAATTCGTTTTAAAGTGTTGAACTTATCCTAATATAATAAATTAAATATCCTAAATATATTTATATGTTATTCTGATTATGACACAACCATATTCAATCTCTTTTCCATCCTATAAAAAAATGAAAATATTGTTTGTGCGTACGTACGGTTTACCATCTCCACATAGTGGTGTAATTTGTTTTTCATCTCAAATTTACTTGGATGATTATATAGATTTAACTAATGAATATATATGATATTTATGACATAAATATAATTATTTAATTATTATATCATATCTACTATCTTATCTTTCAATCCGTTCAGAAACAATAACACCACTCGTGTGTCCATGTGGACTACCACCTCCACCAAGCCGTGCGATTCATTTTTCATTTATATTTTACATTTTTGTAATGAGGTTAGATTTTATTAATATATATGATGTACATGATATAATAATGATTCTTTAAAAGTGACTTATTATTTACCTTTCTTTCATTCCATCTGTCGACAAGTGAATACCCTGAAATGAGAAGTTTTTTAACTTCAACTATATATTTATGTGACATTAAAAGTAAAATTTCAAACATGATGGTTTTTGTAATTCAATTTTTTCAGACAAAAATTTCAATTTTTAAAATCTTGAAAATTTTTTAATACCTAACCACCACACATATTTTCATTTTCAATATATAAATCCTTATTCTCTTTCTTTCAACATTTTCGACCTCTTCGATCCAATCAAATTTTCAATGCTCCTTTAATTGTAACAACCTGAAATTTTGAATAAATTTTGTTTCCAAACTTTGTGTGTTATTTTATTTTATACTCAACAAAACTTTTTCATTTAACAAAATGAGTATAATTAAAATAAGACCATTGGGTTTCGACTGTTATATGACTGTTGGTCAATATGACTATTGGAAACTAAATGTTGCGACTATTGTCTATAAATACAAGTTATCTTGATTAATTAATAGTGAAAGAAGATTCGAGGGCCCCATCCAGTAGTCTCGGGCTGATCGAAGCCCATCTGATGGAACTCGGGAGGGAGGTAGCACCTTTGGGCTTTGCTCTAGACCAAACCCAAGTCGAATTTAATCATGTGAAGGTGGAACGAAATCGCCTTTGCGAGAAGTTCAAGCTGATAGAAATCACTACTTGGAAAATGTTGGCCGAGCCGCCCCAAGATTCCATCACCCCAGCACAACTTACTCTTAGGTCCTATGCTGGTGTTATAATCGGCTATGTAACGAGACTATAACTGCCTTGTGTAATCCTTTGATTTAAATAAAAATTGTGATTTCTTCTTATGGTGAATTTTGTGAATTTTCAAATGGCCAGATAAATATAGTATGCATTTTATTGATGAATTCTAGAAAAGAGATATTTTAAAATATTTAGGTAAACCTTAAATAATTAATAATGTGTAATGATTGTCAAAAAATAGTCTTCTACAACTGTGTTCAGTTTGAAATTTAGAGTCTAATAAGGTCAACTTAATTTTTGGTGAATAGTAAATTATGAATAGTGATTTTATGCTTATGATTAGTAATGTGACCAAATGGATTAAGTAACTTCACTTAAGAAAGTATTAATATAATTTAGGCACCTTGATTAAGTAATGTGATTCAATAAAATAGGTAAATAAATGTTTCAGAAATTATTGGTTAAGTATTAGTTTTTTCAGGTGAATAGTGTTTTTTATTTAAAAATTAATTTAAAAATATTTAGAAAATTATTTTCATAAAATGGAGTTCATTTTTGAAATCGGAGCATCGATATTTGGTTAAGGTGAATTTTTTGTATTTTTCTGAGAAAGTTGAATTTTTAGTGAATAGTGTTTTCATTTAAAAATTAAATTAAAAATATTTAGAAAATTATTTTCATAAAATAAAGTTCAATTTTGAAATCCGAGCATCAATATTTGGTTAAGGTGGATTTTTGGTATTTTTCCGAGAAAGTTGAATTTTTGGTGAATAGTGAAAATACAGTTTTTGAGTTTCGGGTGTTTAATGACATCATTAAGGATGTAATAATTATGCAATAATTCTGGTCAGCTTATGAATAGTAAGATAAGGTATGAGGTGTCCCAAGTGGCCAATACTATGGGAAAATACCATGGGAAAGCCCATGGTTTTTCCAATACCACCGATGAGGTGTCCCTTGGCCATTAATGCTTTATTCCCTCACTTCTATAAATACCAAGCCATTACCTCATTAATTTCATTTCCAAATCCTTCACAACTAAGTTATGGTCTCTTTACCTCCCAGGAAGTCCTCCCAAGGCTCCCTCAAGCCTCCCAAGGTCCCTACCTTCAAGATTTTGAAGTTACTCTTCAAGGTAAGGGATCCTTTCACCCTCCTCTTTTAAGTCATGACTCCCTTTATGTTGTGTCTTATAATTTCCATCTCTTTATGTTGAGGGTATGTTATTATATGTTCTCATTACTATCCATTTCATGTATAGTTGTTGAGAGACCCTTTCCTCTCATTAATTTGTTATATGAATTTTTAGGTTACGCCGTTAGGCTGCCAAATTTATCGTAAATGAAATCACATCTTCTCTTTTCTTTCATGTTTCATTTTCATGGGGTATGTCATTGAAATATTCATACCATGATATTATTCTGTACCCATAATTTATTATGAATTATTTATTAGTGGGTGACCCTTTTCCCCTCTCTTTTCAATGTTTTCTAAAACCATGTTATATAGCCGTTATGCTATAGAAATTTTGTCTCAAAATTTCTATCTCTTTCTATCTAGAAATTCTATTGTTTTATTTATGTGAATACCCAGACCTATTTAGTTTCTATTGGTGTTCATAAATATATAAAGATGATATATTTGATTCTGGAATTGACATACATATAACCCTCACTCCCTTTCCATGGGTTATGAATGACATAACGATCTTATTTTTAAGTACTTTTCAAACGTCAAGATTTTGATATGAAACCAATTTCTTTAATTCTATTTGGGTTATTTATGAAAATTTTGATTATTATCTATGTGGATCACATGAAATTAAATACATATTAAGGGTGCACCCTGATATCTCTCCAATGAATTGGGTAAATAATTAATCTCTAGAGATGACAAGTTTCACGATACCTTGATGAATAACCTTGGTAATTTTTATGACACCTTGGGGATGGACCTTGGCGATATGTTCATGAATGTATAAATGAAATGTTGAAGCCACATATTCAAGTTATGTTCCATGTTCTTTTCTTTATGATATGCCTATTCTTACATTTCTCACGTCTTCATGTTTTTATTCAAGTTCTTATTGATATCACAAGTACATTGACTCCCTTATTTACCCTTATAGGGCCTTCTGCTCACCCTTTCCTTTGATTTTTGTCTCCAGGATATGATATGCAGTTAATATACATAGTATGAACTTATAATTAATCCTTAAAAGTGGTTTTGAAGGATGTTTTATACTGGTCTCATGTTTTATGTTCATGATTTCCAAGACAGTAGACTTTAAAGATCCTCTATATGTAAAATGTAATGAAATGATATGTATTAAAAAGGAGGGATGCTATAGTTGGTATCAAAGGATAGTTTAGTTATTTATGGAAATTAGGATATGAAAACTTTAGGAATAACCTTATAGAAAAGCTTAAAAACAGGAAATCTTTCTGGTATTTTGGTGAGTATTGAGTAAGTGGTTTATCAAGCAAATACATCCCTGTCTGGATATGAGCAGGTAGAGGTGGTTCTGGCATATATGTACATAGGGGTAAAACCCAAAACATCGCTTTGAGATAGAATCGAACGAGAACTAGTACAAAACAATGGTCCTTGCTGCACTCTTGGTTACGACACTCCCGAGGGATATGTTTGGTTAATCTCAAACTTTTTATGAATCATTATGAAGGAATTATAGAAAAATGTAATTTTCTAAGCATGAAGTTTTAAGACATAAAATCCTTTTTAGTTAAAATATTCATAAATGAAATAAGTTTCTCACGAAGGATTTATTCTTTTAGAAAATTTCCCTATCTTCTAGGAATACATTGACGTATTTTCTGAGGAGTTACCCAGACCTCCCCCAGAAAGATAGGTAGAGTTCTCCATTAAACTCGTACCAAGATCTAATCTGATGTCAAAAACCGCCTATAGGATTGAAAATGTGGAGCAATAGGAATTAAATAAACAACTCTGAGATCTTCTAGAGAATGGGTTTATCCAACCAAGTGTGTCTCCTTATGGAGAACCAGTTCTTTTTGTGAAGAAGAATGATGGATCTATGCAGCTATGCATTGATTATAGAGAATTGAATGGGATCATAGTGAAGAACAAATACTCTCTTCCAATAATTTCTGAATTTATTTGACCAACTTTGTGGGAATAAATTCTTCTCTAAGATTCATATTCATTCTAGTTATAATCAATTGAGGGTGAAGAATGATGATATTCCAAAAACTGTCTTCCAATCAATATATGTGAATTATGAGTTTGTTGTTATGCCCTTCAGACTGACTATTGCACCTGCTATTTTTATTGATCAAGAATAAGTTGATTTTGGAAACTTATGTTTTATCAAATAGATATCCTTTGTATAGGAATATGATTTGGTGATTAAATGATAAAGGTTATTTTGGACGATGTTTTCTCTTTTGGAGTACTATATGCCTAGGGGAAATAAAATACTGCAAGATTTAAATAGAGGAGGAATGGTTGAATTTTTTTATAAGAATTTATGTATTTATTGTGGACATATGGTGATTTGGGTTATTTTTGGAAAATGATGAACCTAGCATAGAGAATATGTGAATAGGTTAATTACACATTATTATGAGAATTTAATAGTAGTTGATGTTATTTGGAGATAAATTTTAAGTTTTATTGGGAAAGACTATGTGATTAAATCCTTATGAGTTTTGGGTTCCAATCTTAGTTTAGATTATTCTGAATAATTTTAAGGGTGATTGTGTATTGAATGGTCTTTATGGAACTTTGGGTACTTTTTTTGAATTTTGTAGATTAATATTCATATTTATTTTTATAATGGATTATCCTTTTTGGGGATTATATGATCTCATACTAACCATTTTACTTTTAGTTGATAACTAAAGACAAGGGAAAAATATAGTTATTATTTTGTGGATTATGTGATTCACTAGAAGACGATTCTTTTGATTTTTATGAGACCAAGTATTTTTGAATGCTCATTGTTTGGAGAAAAGATTATTCTTGGTGGAAACTTATTAAGGGATGAAACTCTACTTTAAGGTAAGTATATTTCTTTATGTTTTTATTCTATGTAGTAAATGAATTCCTCAAAATTATGAAAAGGAACGTCAAACAAAAATGTTGTTGGTTTACGTTTCCTAATGGGTAATCAAAGACCGTTTAACACATCTTAAGTTTTTGATATTATTGTGGTTAATTTTCTCCTAATCATATTTTCTATCACTCTCCATCAGAACTTGACCCTTTGTTTTCTCTTCTATATCCATGTTTTGTAACATGGAATCCCAGTATGGGTTAACTTGGGTAACCTTTGTACTTCCCTTTCTTTCTTTTAAAGTAATAGTTTTACTGACTCTTTTTCTGATGTGGGACTTTCAATGAAATTTCCAAGTCCAATTTTAAAATTGTGAGGAATCAATTTCTAAAGGGGGGAAGAATGTAATGACCCGAAATTTTGAATGAATTTTGTTTCCTACCATTGTGTGTTATTTTATTTTATACTCAACAAAACCTTTTCATTTAATAAAATGAGTATAATTAAAATAATACCATTGGGTTTCGACTGTTATATGCTCGTTGGTCAATATGACCGTTGGAAACTAAATGTTGCGATTATTATCTATAAATACAAGTGATATTGATTAATTAATAAAGAAAGAAGATTCGATGGCCCCATCCAGTAGTCTTGGGCCAATCGAAGCCCATCTGACGGAACTCGGGAAAGAGGTAGCACCTTTGGGATTTGCTCTGAACCAAACCCAAGCCAAACTTCATCATGTGAAGCTGGAACAGAGTCACCGTCATGAGAAGTTCAAGCTGATAGAAATCACTACTCGAGAAATTTTGGCCGAGCCGCCCCAAGATTCTATCACCTTAGCACACTGTATTCTTAGGACCTATGCTGGTGTTATAAGGGGCTATGTAACGAGACCGTAACTACCTTGTTTAATCCTTTTATTTAAATAAAAATTGGGATTTCTTCTTATGGTGAATTTTGTGAATTTTCAAATGTCTGGATAAAGAAAGTTTGCATATTATTAATGAATTCTAGAAAAAGGATATTTTAAAATATTTAAGTAAACCTTAAATAATTAATAATGTGTAATGATTTTCAAAAAATGGTCTTCTACAACTGTGTTCAGTATGAAATTTAGAGTCTAAAATGATCAACTTATTTTTTGATGAATAGTAAATTATGAGTAGTGATTTTATTCTTATGATTAGTAATGTGACCAAATGGATTAAGTAACATAACTTAAGGAAGTATTAATATAATTTAGGCATCTCGATTAAGTAACGTGATTCAATAAAATAGGTAAATAACGGTTTCAGAAATTATTGGTTAAGTATTAGTTTTTTAAGGTGAATAGTGTTTTTTATTTAAAAATTAAATTAAAAATATTTTGAAAATTATTTTCATAAAATGGAGTTCATTTTTGAAATTAGAGCATCGATATTTGGTAAAGGTGAATTTTTGGAATTTTTCTGAGTAGTTGAATTTTCAGTGAATAGTGTTTTTATTTAAAAATTAAATTAAAAATATTTAGAAAATTATTTTCATAAAATGGAGTTCATTTTTGAAATCAGAGCATTGATATTTGGTTAAGGTGAAGTTTTGGGATTTTTTCGAGAAAGTTGAATTTTCAGTGAATAGTGAAAATATAGTTTTTGCGTTTTGGGAGTTTAATGACATCATTAAGGATGTAATAATTATGAAATAATTCTGGTAGACTTATGAATAGAAAGATAACTTATTAGGTGTCCCAAGTGGCCAATACCATGGGAAAATACCCCAAGCAAGACCATGGTTTTTCCAATACCACCGATGAAGGGTCCCTTGTCCATTAATTCTTTGTCCCCTCACTTCTTCTATAAATACAAAGCCATTCCCTCATTCATTTCATTTAAAAATCCTCCCCAATGAAGTTATGGTCTCTTTAACTCCCATGGAGTCCTCCCAAGGTTCCCTCAAGCTTCCCAAGGTCCCGACCTTCGAGCTTTCGAAGTTACTCTTCAAGGTGAGGGATCCTTTCACCCTCCTCTTTTAAGTCATGACTTCCTTTATGGTGTGTCTTATAATTTCCATCTATTTATGTTGAGGGTATGTTATTATATGTTCTCATTACTATCCATTTCATGTATAGTTTTTTAGAGACCCTTTCCGCTCTCATCAATTTGTTTTCTAAATTTTTAAGTGACGCCGTTAGGCTGCCGAATTTCTCGTAAAAGAAATCACATCTTCTCTGTTTTTTTTTCATGTTTACTTTTCATGTGGTATGTCATTCAAATATCTGTACCATGATATTATTTTTTACCCATAATTTATTATGAATTATTTATGAGTGTGCGACCCTTTCCCCCTCTCTTTTCAATGTTTTCTAAAAGCATGTTATATAGCCGTTATGCTGTATAAATTTCGTCTCAAAATTTCTATCTCTTTCTCTCCAGAAATTCTCTTGTTTTATTTATGTGAATACCCAGAACTATTTCTTTTATATTGGTGTTCATAAATATTTAAAGATTATATATTTGATTTAGGAATTGACATACATATAACCCTCACTCCCTTTCCAGGGGTTATGAATGACATAATGATCTTATTTTTAATTACATTACAAACGTCACAATTTTGATATGAAACCCATTGCTTTAATTCTATTTGGGTTATTTATGAAATGTTTGATTATTATCTATGTGGATCACATTAAATTAAATACATTTTAATGGTGCGCCTTGATTGCGCTCCAATGCATTGAGTAAATAATTAATCTCTAGAGATGACAAGTTTCATGATACCTTGATAAATAACCTTGGTAATTTTTATGACACCTTGGGGATGGACCTTGGTGATATGTTAATGATTGTATAAATGAAATATTGAAGCCACATATTCATGTTATGTTCCAAGTTTTTTTCTTTATGATATTCCTATTCTTCCATTTCTCATGTCATCATGTTTTTATTCAAGTTCTTATTGATGTCACAAGTACGTTGAATCCCTTGTTTACCCTTACTGGGCCTTCTTCTCACCCTTTCCTTTGAGGATGCAGTAAATGTACAAAGGATGAACCTATTATGAATCCTTACAAGTGTTTTAAAAAGATGTTTTATGCTGTTCTCATGTTTTATGTTCCTGATTTCCAAGACACTAGACTTTGAAGATCCTCTGTATGTAAAATGTAATGAAATGTTATGTATTAAAAAGGCAGGATGCTATATTAATCGATGATTTGAATATAGTTTTTGTTATCACATTTAATTTCTTTATTATTGTTTTAAATTATCACTAAAATTATTGATAATTTTTATTATGATGATAAATAATTATTCCAATCGAGACATGATGTTAAAACTTCCACAAGAGATTCACCAACCAAAGTGCCGAATTCCTTACCGATAACCGCTTTCACTGTAGCATGAGGTCTTCCCTGAATGGAAGAAAAATAAAGAAAAACAACATATCGATTTTAAGGAAACCACCAAAATAATTCAAATTAGGTTGAGGATTTAAGTTTATACTTTGTTTTTGTTATTTGGTTTTTGTAATTTTTAGTCTATGTTTCTCGTGTTTTCTTTGAATCGAGTAGTATCTTAGATAAGTCCAACTTTATATAACCATCACCTTTGATCGATAAGTCTGTTTGAGCTCTATGACCATTCAAATAAAATCCTATAAAACCAACCATTCTCTAGTATTCTGAGTTTCCATGTTTTGACAATAGTTTTTACTAAAACCTTATGTTAAAAGTATTTTTTTACATCTAAAGTCAGTTGTTAGTAAAATCCAACGCCAAAACTATTTTTTACATTGAAAATCGATTTATTTTATAAAAATGATTTGTAATGACACTTTTGACATCAGTTTTCTAAAAAACCAATGTTTAAGGTTTAATTTTTAAATTTTTACATCAATTATTTTTATAACCAATGCCCAAATCCTAGTGGAATGAGACTTTCAATGTGGGTTTTTCTAAAAACCAAAATCAAAAGTTCAACATTTTACATTTTGATGTTGGTTTATAAAAAAAGTCAAAAGTCCAACTTTTAACATTATTGGAAACAACATCATATAATAACTATTGTTAAAGTACCAAAAGATTAATGTGAAAACACTTTTTCAACTAGTGTGTCTTGGAATGAGGCCTCGATTGTATGTTTCAGATGTTCATCATTGTGCATTCCATCATTACAATATTAATTATTATTGACCATGTGATTATTTTATTAGTTATGAAATAAATTTTTGATTTTTAGTTCTTGTGATTATTTGGAATTATTTATTATCATTTATTTCCTGCCACATTATTTATGCCTTATTTAGCTTTCACTGTACGCATACCCTTACTGAGCATCCAAGATCACCTTTTTTCTTATGTTTATTTCCCCTAGGATTATGAGAAGTATATTATGATTAATATTCAGGGTTATGAGATGTCCCCCAAGAAAATACTATGTTGTATTTTATGTTTTGAAATGTAATGTGGAATTTAAGTGTGTATCAAGTTTACCAAGACTACTAAACTATTTCATCATTTAGGATGTGGTTGATTGCATCATGTGACAATGTAATAAAGTGAACACCGACTTTGGTCAACTAGGGTTGGAGTATTTATAGTTCATATCATAGCAAGTTTTGTAGAAACCTTGGGAATTGTATTTTGGAAAACAATGTTCTGGAAACATAACCCTATGACATAAATTGAGAATAATCTCAAAGAAACTAATCTTATGATAATAAATTATCTATAAATAATTTTTCAATTCATATTAATCATTTCACTAGTTTAGAAATTATACATTATGCACTACTACATATAAGTACTTTGACAACACTTTTATTTAGTGCTTATAAAGGGATCCTTTATCAACACTAAAAATAGTGCTAATAAAGGGGTACTTTAAAAAAGCTAATTTAACATTGACAAAGGATCCCTTTATCAAGAATTTTTCTAGCGCTGATAAATAATCCATTTATTTGGGATTTTACTAGTGCTGATAAAATATCTCTTTATTAGTGGTTTTCCTAGTGCCGATAAGGGATCCCTTTATCAGTATTTTTTCTAGAACCCAAAAAGGGTCTCTTTAACAACGTTCTTTCTAGGGATGATAAAGGGGAATATTGCTATAGTGTGCTATGAAAATTACAAAACACTCCAGTAGAAAAAATATATAGAAAATATTGGGAGAAAATATATAATTTAATTGAAATTAAATTTAAAATAGAAATATAAGAAAAAACACACTATATTATAGACATTTCAAACATTGGTTTGTAAAATTACATGAGTAAGTACAATTTATCACAGAATTTAAAAAACATCAATTTTTATTTATTTTTAGCCCCTAACCTCTGGTCATCCTATTAGTTGTCGAATAAACTACCCCAGCTTGAGTAAAAGAATTCACCTATATAAGAAAACAATTCTTATCTTAGTAATACTATAAATAAATAAATTAATCACAAAGTACAATTTTAAACAAAAAACATATAATTTGAGTCATACTAGAGACACCACATATCAGATTGAGTTTTTGTTGATTCTTTCACATAAAAGGATTTCTTATCGCTAAAAAAAAGTTCACTTAAATTTTATCACATTTGTTGTGATAAAAAACTCACTACATATGTGAGACAATTAAAAGAACCTGATTTTTGAGAACAAGCCTTCAACTGTTACACCATTTCTTTTTCGTATTTAAAAATTATCTGTACCAAAATTAACTAAATAAGTATCAAATTAAAATTATAAGAAAATTAATTAAGTAATAGCTGATAAATTGATGGGAAAAAATATGAACTTGTTATTATCATTTTTATCTATGTGACGGTGTTTAAACTAAAATGACACTTATATATTGAAAACATGAAGTTAGAGTCATACCAACCACATCCTATTCTAGATTGATTTTTGGTAAATTTCTCTGTAAAACCAAAGTTTATTTTTGTAACATTAAATAAAAAAATAAAAAAAATTAATTTTATTATTATATAATCCACATATGATAAATTATATTGTTAATTATTGTATATATTAATGATATTATTAGTTAATCATGTGTCAAAATCACTTCTGGTAAATTCCTACATATCACCAAAGAATTATGGATCACTATCCTAATGTTTGAAAATAATCCATGCCTATTTTCTCATTTTTGGTTATGTGATGCGAGTTTTAAACTAAAATGGCACTTAAATTGGAAAAACACACTTCGTGAAATACCAACCACATCATGTGTTAGATTGATGTGATGTTGATTCCTATACATCATAAATTAATTATGGATCATTATACTAATGTTTTAAAACAATACAAGCTCATTGTATTAGTTTTGGCTATGTGATATTCATTCGACACTAAAATGAAACTTTTATATTAAAAACATGCAATTCAAGTCATTATAACCACATCTTCGTCAGATTGACATTCAGTTGATTCATACACATCAAAAATTAATTATGGATCATTTTAATAAAGTTTAAAAATAATCCATTCTCATTTTATCATTTATGGCTATGTGAGGAATGTTTTAAACTAAAATGACACTTATATAAAAAACAAGCAGTTTGAGCCATACTAACCCCATCATGTGTTGGATTGATTTGCGACCAATTACTACATGTTATAAATATATTATGAATATTTTTTGTAATGTTTGAAAAGAAATAAAGTTTATTTTCTCTATTTTGACTATGTGACACACATTTTAAACTAAAGTTAAAATTCTATATTGAAAACATGCACTTCGAGTTATATCGATCACATCGTCTATCGAAATGTAATATAAGCCACAAATGAATTATGTATCTTTGTACAAAAGTTTGAAAATAATTTGATCTTGTTTTCTCATTTTTGGCTATGTGATACACTTTTTTAAACTAAAATAACACTTATATTAAAAACATGAACTTCAAGTCATACCGATCACATTGTCTATAGGATTGATGTGCGGTAAATTCCTACACATCACAAATTAATTATGGACTATTTTCCTAAATTTTAAAAATAACCCAAGATAATTTTCTATGTTTTGGCTATGTGAGGTGTTTTTTAAACTAAAAAGACACTTATATTGAAAACACACACTTTGAGTGATACTGAACACATCGTGTGTCATATTGACATGTGATGAGTTAATACAAATAAAAAATATATTATGGATCATTTTCCTAAAGTTTAAAAACAATAAAAGCTCTTTTGCTCAGTTTTGGCTATTTGATATGTGTTTTAATATAAAATGACACTTCAATACTGAAATCCCAAACTTCTAGTCATATTGACCACATCGTGTGTTAGAATGATGTGAGGTCAATTCCTACACATCAAAAATATATTATGTATCACTATTCTAAACTTTAAAATTAATCCAAGCTTATTTTTTTAGTTTTGTTATTTGATGCATGTTTTAAACTAAAATGACACATTTATATTGAAAACACGCACTTTGAGTCATAATGACCCTTTCATATGTAGGATTGATATGCAGTCAATTCCTACATATTTTAAATGAATTATTTATTATTTTCATAAATTTTTTTAGAAAAATATTATCTCATTTAGTTAGTTGTGGATATGTGATACATTTTTCAAACTAAAATGACACTTATATTGAAAACATACACTTTGAGTCATATCAACTACATCGTCTATCAGATTGATGTTAGTTCGATTCCAACATGTCAAAAATGAATTATAAATAATTTTCCTAATGTTTAAAAAACATCTGATATATTTTTCTTGGTTTTGGTTATTTGAGGCATGTTTTAAACTAAAATGACACTTATATTGAAAACACACATTTTGAGTCATACTAACCACATCGTGTGTTAGATTGATGTGCAGTCGATTCCTAGACATCAAAATGAATTGTGGATCATTTTACAAAATATTTAAAACAATACTATCTCATTTTATCATTTTTATCAATGCGATACATGTTCTAAACTAAAATGACACTTATATTAAGAACACACACCACACGTCATACTGACCACATCATCTGTCAGATTAATGTGTGATCAATTCCTACATGTCAAAAAGGAATTATGGATTATTTTAATTATGTTTAAAGACAAACCAATCACATTTTATTGGTTTTGGATAAGGAAGGAATGTTTTAAACTAATGTTACACTTATATTGAAAACACACACTATGAGTCATACTGACTACATCATGTGTTTGATTGATGTGCAGTCAATTCCTACATATGAAAAATATATTATAGATAATTTTCCTACTGTTTGAAAAAAATATAAGATTTTTTCTTATTTTTCTTAGTGTGATACAAGTATTGAACTAAAATGATACTTCTATATTGAAAACATGGACTTTGAGTCATAACAACCAGATTGTATATCAAAATGGTGTTCAGTTGATCCCTAGATGTCATAAATGAATTATGGATCACTATCCTAAATTTGGAAAATAATCTAAGCCTATTTAATTTATCAATTTTGGTTTTGTGTTTCACAGTTTAAACTAAAATTAATCTTAAATTGAAAACATTAACATCAAGTTATATCAAACACATCATGTGTCAAATTGACATGCGGTCAAAACCTACATGTCAGAAATGAATTTTGGACCAATTTCAAAATGTTTGAAAATAATATGAACCTTTTTACTTAGTTTTGGCTATTTTAAGCACATTTTAAACTAAAATGAAACTTTTAAGTAGTATGAATTCACCTTTTCTTGATGTCTGTATACATTCTTGACCCATTTCTCTATCACCATTATCTCAATTGAAGCCTTAATGTCCAATCTCTCATAAGAATGACCAGCTTCAGACATGTTACTAGATCTACTAGAATCCAAAGATCATAACCGTCCATTATAATTCTCCTTGAGAAATTGGTCAAAAGTAATACATAAACATTACGATACTAATGATTCATACCCCAAATTTATCTATAGGGTCATAGACCATACTAGATCACAAACATAATAGGTAATCACTTAAATTTGATGTCAGGAAACATTTTTACACCATGTACTATTCACAATCATTTCTAAAAAAAATTACTACTTCTTTTTAGTTTGTATATTGTCGACAATATTCATATTACTGAGAAAATATAGACAAACATATTATTAAAAAATATTTTTAATTAAATTGAAATTAACTTTGAAAATTACTATCTGGGGATGATATAATTTTGATGGTATATGTTATCTTTCATAAATTTGAAAAAGTAATATCCACAATCATCATCATTATATTTCTTTAGACACTGCAAAAATATTGAACAAAATAAGTAATTTTTTTGAAATATGTTATTATAGTTAAATCTTACTCTATACACATTAATCTATTTCTAATTGAATAAATCAATAATATTATTATTTTTAGTCACCAAACTCATACCATGAATTATCCTATATTTATATATCTCCATATTATAACAAAATTATCATTAAAACACAAATTGAAACACATAATTTGATGTTTATTTCTAAAATGTTGACTGTAGTGCATTACATATTCAATATAGTCATCATGCATGGTAAGTTTGTTGGAAATACATGCATTAGATTAATTTTTTGGGTATCCAAATTAATTGATAACAATATCCACTGCTTCCTAAAAACAAATAAGTAATGAAAAAATAAAAATATATTTTATATAATTAATTTGTATACATTTACCCATGAAATTTATGTATTTAAAAGAGTCATTTGTCTGATATTTTCTTCTCAAACACCTCATATAGTTCATATTTTCTCTTATTAATTTCTTCTAAATCCAAAGTATATAGATGTGTAGAAATGAAAAAAGGATTAATGAGTACAAATATTGATCCAAATGGTTTTCCCATAATATAGTTCTAATATATAGGCCTCTAGAAAACATGAATAGTTATTAACTATAATGAACAAAGTAAATCATGTTCGGACAGACAAATTACGAAAATTTACCTCATGTATGTATTGAAAACTAAGACACCCAACCCTTGAAACCTGATAATCTAATTTATACTCTCCATACCTAACACATCTGTAATGAAAACTCTATATATTTATTCTTCATGTAAAATGTATGACATATTTTTATCTTTGATTGTGGTGTCTGGATGAAATTTAATTTTAATAAATTCAACATTTCAACTCGAAGGGAGAATGTACTCCAAGAATGTTCTTTTTATTTCTTGGCCGATTCATTGGATTGTCTTTATCTGATATTCTATTTTCCCATCATTTTATCCACCTGTAATATCATACATGATTTCAAACCTTTTTTCATAAACCTTTAAAGGTTTTTCATTTGAAAATTTTTCTAAGGACATAAATCAAGTATCTTTATAAGATTATACGGCCATGGTACAAAAGTTCCAATATCATCATTTACCATTGTAATATCTAGGTTATCAAGTGGAAGAGTCAACTCAGTGCTCAGCTCTTAAAATACTTCAACATCCAATCTCATGTGATATTTTTGGAGTTAATTTTTGTGTAGATTGTCTCCTGGTATATTATACACTATACCCCTCACCATAAGGGCGATAGGTGGTTGTTGAAAAATACAAGTAAAATACAACTTCACCTTTCAAAATTTTAGTAATATAAAGTTACCATAAGTTATTTGATTCACATTTAGAAGAAATAGTAATGAAAAAATTGATTACCTCGTGTAAGGTATGCAGTTGAGGGGAATGTATATCTTTAAATATAGTGGGGTAATTTTTCTCTTCATGTGTTAATCTTTGTTCCACTATTAGTTAGCATTGATCCTTTTTTATATATCGGTCTTCCAAACCTGATTGAATAATAATATCTTCCAAAAAATTTATTTTCACCTGAAATTGTTTTAATATCTGATATATATATTCTTGTAGATTTCTCTTATCAAAATTTGTTTTTGGTGATACTCCAAAACATGCACCTCTAACATGACCATATTGTTCTGGCCACTTCAAAGTTATTAAATGTATTTTTTTCTTTAAGCACAATCACTATCAATTCTTGTGTCTAAACTATATAAAAAATATGAACATAAATATATATTTTTATGTAATACTATTATAAATCATAATTAATTACTATTACGTCATACATATATATGATTCCCATACATCTCATGTGTTTTAATAAACTAGCTTACCATATTTATTTACATGTGCCTCCTTTCATAGAACATGACATGGGATGGAGGTGGATTCTGATTTTCATTCATCAATATGAATATAAACAAAGTAACATATGTCATTTCATATCACATAAAACTTTTATTATATATTTAAAATAAATACCATTTTATTCTCTTGTGAAGCTTACCCCATCCTTTCTTTGTGATATGGGTACATTGATTTTGGTGCACATTGTTTATTTTTATTACTCCTTTATTGTTTCGTAAATTAATAGTTTTGAATCAATGTGAATAAAATATATAATATCAAATAATATATTATCGACTATAATACACCTAAAATGAATTCTCAACATGACAACTGATGAAATCATTCCATGTATCCATCTTTATAATGTGTGCATACATAACTGATGGTTGGGGATTTACTTTCACCATAACATCTCTGAAATGAATCTTGGTAAGAGGGGTTCATAATCCTACATGGATTTTTTCATAGACCATTAAGAAATATTTCTTATAGAAATGAAATAAAATAACTGAACTCTATAAGGGATAATAAAAAGTAAATCAAAATTTCATTATATAATTTTTTTTAAAATATAGAAAGTATATCATAAAATTACCTTAATATCTTACCAAAGGGTTTCCTTCATTATTGGATTGGTATGGTGCCACATATATATATTAATTATAACATACATTCTTGTTGATACCCTAATATAACTAATGAACAACGAATATTTGGGGTCAACAGGTTGGCCATGTTTATTCCATCCAACCTCAAATTTTACACTCTTTCTTCTTGCCATGATAATTTTATTTAACACCGTGATATTATTTTATTCTTGTTCTTTTCATTAATTTTATTATCACCTAATAATTCTATAGTTTTAGAAACAATTGTCTATTCTTCCCTGGTATTGGTAAAATCATAATGCAGAGAATTCATTATTTGCATGAGTTGTTAAACATTTAATTTAGATTTCATTAATGTAGTAGAGAACACATAATATTATGAGGAAAATTACAGTATATTAAAAAAAACTTTAACCTGTTCATTGAACTCTCTTTCTTTTATTTAAATGTTGAAGGGATTTGGATCCTCTATTGAGTATCCAAATCCTCTCTTTTTGGTCCCCTCTAATATACAATACTTTATCTATATTGAGTCCACTATGAAATTATTTTAATCTCCTAATGAAAGGGTCATTCCCAATAAAATTTTCTTCTAATGATAGAGTTGTTTTAGTCACCAACAAGATAATTGACCAATTCTTATTTTATGGATCTGAGACATAAAAGACCTACATTTCTTGTGATTCCATTATAAACAAATATTATTTCCCCCCTTATATATTGAAATTTTCCTTTAGGAAGACCAATTCATCAAATTTCACTGAACTCTTGTTTTCAATCCATTTTCAACAAAAAATTAGAACTTGAAATGTTATATAATACAACTCGTATATATGTTCAATGATGTCAAAAAATTACAGATTTTCATAAATTGGATTTCTATCCTTGGAACCAAATATGTGCATCACTTCCTCCACAAGCATAACTCCACAGTTTTGCATTGTACTATATTCATAATGTTCATTTTTATAGAACTTATAACCATTAATTACAAACCAATGTAAGATTTAACATTTATGATGATCAAATAAATCTAGAAGATGCTGAAATATGTTGAAAGAGCATATTAAAATACACTTCTTTTGACCACCCAAATTCATCAAATAAACCTGGAAATAAGTTTAGTTTTTAAAGAAACCTCTATCATTCAGACCGAGATCCCTTCCATTAATGATAATGGAAAATAAAAGGTTATTGTTGAAGAATATGTCCCAAATATTCTTGAGAAAAAATTGGAACTAATGTCTTCTGGGAAAGAAACATTGAGAATGGAAAGATTGGTTGAAGAAGAACTTAAAAAATTGGTTGATAAAGAATTTGAAGATGGAAAATAAGAAAAAGACGAAAATAAATAATTAGAATAATTGGAAGAAGTTAAAGTAGAAGAAGAATAAGTAGATGAATATTAGAAAGAATATGATAATGAAGAAACCATTTCAGATAAGGATTCATCAGAATCATCCCCATATTCATCATGTTTACCCTCTAAATCTAGTAAGGATGAGAAAATAAAAAGCTCTCAGGAAGAAAAATATTCCCCCAAAAAAGAAGTGAAGTCATCCTCAAATAAAGAAGAGAAAGATGAAAACTATCATATAAAATTTGATGAAAAAGATGAATCTGATATGGAAGTGAGAATTCATGAATTTTATAATGAAAAGAAAGTCTTTAAGAAAGATGATAAAAAGGGAAACAAAGTAGATGTTGGAACCAGTAGAAAAAAACCTCATGAGGTTGAGCCTGATCAATCTAACTCAAAGGAAATTATAGCTCAAAAAGGTTTTGATTTTATTTGTCTTGTCATGAGAATATTATAAGGAACAATTGCATACTTTAATAACCTTGAATCAAGGTGACATATCATTCAGAATAGTCTCATTGATAAATTAGAGTCAATAAAAGTTTTAATCGAATCAGTGATTCAAATTGAAGGTGAATTGAAAACTTTTCAATAAAATTCCTATACTCACAAAAGAACATGAAATAAAGTGATGAAGTGGTCTAACCAAGTTGATTTTTATATTCATTTTCATGATGATCAGTTAATTGAAGTAAAATAACTCTTCTTAGAATCAGTTGAATCCTTCAATATGTTACCATTAGATATGGATGACCGAGTTAAGTTTGTTAAAGAATTCAGAGATTACACTGATGAACTGACTAAGGATTTGAATTATTTGAAACAAAAGTTGTGAGATATGAATTTAGAGTTGAGAAGTCATAGATTATTTAAAGAGAGTTGATCATAATGAGGTGTTAGAATAAATAGTTATATGAGGAAGTAAAAAGTCTAAAGACTCAAGAATGGTTGCAAGAAGAAATAATTGAGAATATGGAGAATGATTGATGTGAGTTCAAAAATATGAAGGATTTTATAAATACTTTGTTGAATAAAGAATTATTTTTTTTCTTTTGGACCCTCAATTTATTTTTTTAAAACATTTTTATTTTTAATTAATGAAATACTTTTCATCTAATTCTATTATGATTAAATGTTATCCAATTCCAATTGCTTATATACTCTTTCATTTTTAATAGTATGATTAGTTAGTTTAGTATTATTTAGCATGTTATATTTTCAAACATTTCATGAAATATTAGATTCTTTCCCATTCCTTTTTGAAAATAAAAAAGGGGGAGAATATTTTTATAAAATGGGAAAAGTTTTATCATAGTGGGATAATGTTTTATTATGGGAGAGTATTCTATATAATGAGGGATATTTATTTTAAAAGAGATATACTATCCTAAGTGGGGGTATGTTTCATAAAGGGGAAGAAAGTTTTCTTTTAAGGAAGATTTATTCTAGTACTCTCCATCATATTTAAAAGTGTTACAAACTCTAGGGGATTTCAGTTTTAAAGAATAACATTATAGTTTTTGAAGAAAAGGGATTTATGTTTTTCAAGTTATTTTTCCATTTAATTCCTATGGTTTGTGATTTCCAAAATGGGGAAGATTGTTTAGTGAGAAGTATTACTCATTAACTTTTTATTCCTTTATTTCGGGAAATCATAAACACTTTCTTAAAACATGTTTACTAACTCTTTATGTCCCAAGTGTTTTAGTATGTTTTTGTAGAAAACATTAACTTTTACTATGCATAAAATTTATTATGAATATAAACATTAAATTCTTCATTATTATTATAGGATTGAGAATGCATCTGATTAATCAGACTTACCCTTAATTAGAATAGGAGATAGACTTTTGTCTTGACTATCATATCAAAAACATTCTTGACCATTAGACTAATTATGGTACAGATATATCGGACTAAAACTCATAATTATTACTGTATTGACAATTAATAGAGAATTCCATTAGACTAACCTAAGTTTATAATCAGAATACATAGGGTTTTTTTCTACCATAAGGAATATATTAAACACTATAATGGTATTAAACAAAAACAATACCAGACATTTAGTTATAGATGAGCTGTCAAGCACCAGCTATCCAATACCATTGCAACAAACTCATAAATATAACTATTTGTGCCTCACCAATAAAAAGCAATTAATTTGATGATTTTTGAGCATATTTCATTCACAAATCATGTTTAATGAAGATTTTTTTATCATGAAATGATCATTCTTAGTCTTTGTAATTCTTTAGAGAGTTAGTAGTTTTAATGAATCCTTGTCAGGGTTGTTTCCTTATAAAAATCCTATTTTATAATCACGTTAAATCATTGTTATGATTGAGGGATTATAGGGAGATAAATATGGTGAATCTGATCCATTAGATTGGGGGATTATAGGGTTAGGAATATAGACACTGATCATCGTATGGAGGGATTACATGGATAGGAATATAGATCTATTTCAATCATTGTATCAGGGGAATTACTAGTAATGAAAGATATACTTTATAGTTATTATAAAAATGTGTATACATTTATTCAAGGTTATTTACTACCCTAATATCCAGTTTAAAAGAGTTATATATTTTCAATATAGATTGTAAGTCAATCTTACTATTACTAGGTATTATTTTTATTGTTTTACAAGTTTCTATTCCACTTTTCATATTATAGAATGTTATTAACCGTACTCAACTTTCTATTCTATTTTTTTATCGATATAACTGTGAATACGATAAACAACATACTTTGATTTAATAGAATCCACTGTGATTCTGATTCTTTCACTCTGATATAATCAGACATTTTCTATTTCCAATTTTGTTACTCTGATAATTAGACTAAGTTATAGTATGATAAATTTACATTAAGAGATTTTGAGTTTTGATTAGTTTAAAAGTTTTATAAACTAAAATTAACCCCCATATTTTAAGTATAGACAACATAATCTACTCTTATATTCCTACACTAGGTTCCTAAATTTTAATTTTGTAAAAAAAATACATAAAGACACATAGGATATTCATAATAAAGAAGATTTTTATAGATAATTATACTATGGAAAACCCAAAATTTGAATGTTATTGGTGATGATTCCTAAAAATTTATCATTATACACATTGGTGATATGAAAATAAACCACTCGGGGTAAACAATATTGAAGTATATATGGATTTTTTGAATGTTTCTCACAAAACCAATTTAAAGAGTGAAGGGAAGTATGAGTGGAGATTTATAGGAGTGTGAAAGTTTATGTGATCATCACTTTTTAGAAGAAAAAAGTACCATATAGTGAAGAAAAGTTTACCAAAACTTATACTTGGAGAATCCATTCTATAATTTTAGTTGATGTTGTTTATTTCGCACATGTTTATTATGTTGGGAATAAATTTAAGTAGTTATAAATTTTCTTCTTTTTTTATCAGGAACTATTACTAGCTATTGGATGGCATACTAACCTTAGAAATTCATGTTCTTATTTTATATTTAATTATGATATTTATTTTTAAATTTGTGTAAAAATATATTTCTTTGGAACATAAAAGATTATGAAATCATTGAATTTGGATATAGGGTTAGGGAGATTAAAATTTCCTGAAAAGAACGGTTGAATTTATTATTGATGACAAAAGTGATGTTTGATTCACTGGTACCTGGTATGGGATGATTACCTCTCGAATTAGTCAAGCACATAGGTTCATGTCCAGAAAAGCTGGGGAATGAGTCTTAGGAATCAAAATGCAATAATGACTTTTTAGGAGAAGGAGATGATGTGGATGACAATTTTCTCCTAAATTACATTTTTTCTCAAGATGGGGAGTTAGAGAAGATCTAGATAAAGACAATTTCTAAGAAATTATTGCATATCAAGTGATTAAGTATTACCTAATATATTGGGAGATATGTACTTCCATGTTCACTGATAAATTACTTATTCAGGAATTAATGTAATATATGAAGAAAAAATCCATATATTATTATGTGTTATAAAACATTCATCACAAGTGAAAAATAATAAAAAAACCCACAAGAATGGAAGGTGGATGTTCATTTAAATAAATACTCAATCAAAGGATAGTATCATATTAATAAGATAAAATTTTAAAAAATAAGTATTCATAATGATAGAAATCTTTGATAAAGATAATATCATGGTTCACATGTTTTGTAACATCCCGCTACCAGACGACACTCAACTTGTGCCCCAATCCCAGTTGGACATGTGGCCTCAAGCGTATAACCCCAAACTACAAATGATGTAGACTAGAAGCACGGGCCGAGGTGTGTTCGTGGGGATACTGTTCCCTAATCAGTAGAGTATAACACAGTGGAAATAAAATTACAGATAAGTAGTGGAAGCAGTGATCAAAATCAAAAAATAGATACAAAAAAGTAATGGATAATAATACCAAAAATAAAGCTCATATACAATAATGATGATACATGTCATATATCTCTACAAAATAGCCAAAATAGGTATACCTGGAAGATGTACAATACATGGAACAAAATTACAAAAAGGTGAACAAGTATCCAGCTAGAATCATGAGCCTCAACTCAGTCCCAAGATCCGCTAATCCTTAGTAGCAATCAAGAAACTATAGTAGGAAGTTTGACTTTGTCAATACCGATAATCATATAGTCTGTTCGAATACAAAAGGTCGACCGAACAAGGGGTGAGACTAAATAATAGTAGGAAACCACCCATGATCAAGTGCCATCCGGTCGTTAAATATATATAAAAGAGTGCATGTAGTAATATAATAAGAAAGGAAGTACTGAAAGTAAGCATCATATAAGTTCTAGGTTCTCATTTAATAACCGAGAAATTTCATAAATTTAATTAAGAAATAAAGTCATTGAATTAACAGTCTGGTCTGTGTCATTTATAATCAATTTAATTCAACTATTCAACTTCATTTAATTAATATGTCACAGGACCTGGAATAATGCCTAGTGTCCCCTGTGATTATATAATAAAAATATTCTGAAACAGGCCATCTATAAAGTTCAAGTCAAAGACCGAATCCAAGAACATGCTTTGGCATGTCAGACACGTCATATAACTCATTTAATCCATTTTTAGTTTATAGACCTGAGACCATCCATGGAATTCCTAATTTTCAATCCAGGTATCGCTCTAGGTATAATATAAAACAAAACTCTAGAATCCCATCCATTCCAATCCTCAAGAATCTAGGTATCACTCTACATGTGGTATAACATCACTACCATTCAAGTCCATCAGTGGCAGTCCACTAAGGGATCCCAATTATTACCCATGGAATAATGATCAAATTCCATTTGATTATGTCCTTGGAAATCCATAATGAATTACAAGTATCACATAACATATAATAGTAATCCCCCATGAGTCTGTCCTTGGTAGTCCATATAAGGAGTCCAAGTGTCTCTTAGTCATATCACAATCAAGCCACTGATTCCATCCTTCATAGTCTGCTAGGGAGTACATGTGTCACTCAGGCATAAGAAATCCATAAGACAATTTAGTCTTTCCATGGAATTCTCATATGAATCAACATTTCACCTAAGGAATACTCATAATCATTCAATATCATTGAATACCATTTAATCAATATCATTTAAACATGTCAAGGTCATCACTAAGAACATTTCAATTCAATATCATCTCAAAAGGTGACTCAAGTCATGGGATAAGCTTAAAAGGATTACCAATTAATTTCTCATGTGAGAAATTCATTATAAAGTAAACTCAAGATTCAACAAGTTATTACATAACCAAGGAAACTGGAATGGTCATCCATCCCTTCCTATTAATGAACTCATCTCTAATTCGAATTACAATTTAATTTATGTTTGAAAATTCAATATTAAAATCACATTAAAAGGGGTAAAGGGAACATGTCATGGGTATCCAAAATCACATGCCATTATAATGGACCATTTGAATTCACAACACACCCAAAGGGGTGGTTCTATTCAAGTTCTTCAACCTATAATCATTTATTGACGAGCCTCTTTAATTACCTAGGCCATGCCTAAAAATTTTATCTAAGGGTTTAAATTCATTTCAAGGTGCCCCCTAATAATTGGGAAGGTAGAACAATGATGTATATAAAAACCTTTGAATTTAAATGAAAGGCATAAGACCACCTACTGTAGGACTTTAATGGATATCTCTTCTAGTATTATCTCTTGATTTAACTTAGATCAGGAGAAACTTGAAGAACGGATGAAGAGCCTATAAATAGGGAAAATTAGATTGTGTTTAAATAGAATATATGATACTAAAATAAATGATAAACAACACAAACTGAATCAAGATCTCACCGATTCATATCCAACAAGATATATGGTTATTAATTTTGAGATCATATTAATGATCAACAGAAAATCCTAGAATAGTCTACAAGGAGAATCTCTCAAGAAGGAGGAGATATCCAATATGAAGAATGGGAGGAAATTAGGTTAGAAATATATTTAATTAGGGTAATTTTAGTAAATTCAACCCAAACATTAGGTCACACGGGTTGGCCACATGATTGGCCAAACTTCACGCAAACCGTGCACCCTTTACTATAGGAAGGGGCAATCGTAGGGTTTCCTGACACGATTTGTCTAACCATTCTCAAACTATTTTAAACTACTATGTCAAAATTTCAGACCTGGACACATAGATTCAAACCATATATAGCATGGTTTATCAAACTGTATGAGAAATATGACTTCACTCTCCAGCCTTGTAAAGTTAGAAGTAATTATGCAGTCTACGTCATACAATTTCTACTAACCATACACTAAGGCATTTTCAACCCCAAAGATGGGTTCTAGGCTCTGAACTAGACCCAGATACCCCCAACACCTCTATGAACCCAATGGGAATGCACATTAGGCCATATTTAGACATTTTAATTTAGAATTTAAGGAAATCAAAAAATCCATACCTCAAAGAAGGACTGGGTTCTTACAAACTTCCCCCCTTAAAGCAATTCATCCCCATATTACCTTCTCATGGGCAGTTAATAATGTATGATAATAACTCTGACCACTGGGATAATATATCAACCCCTCACTCCGAGGTCTCATCATATACTCAATCGTGCTACCATAACACCCGTACTAAAAGAATGAACCAGCCTCAAATAACCTTCATGCTATGATCCATAATATGAAAAGGATGATCCTCAAAGGATGCATCTACCTATAACTCAACCTACTCATGCTGAAAATAATGATATGGGTCTGAATAGTAACGTCATAACTAAGATACTCGGAAGACATCATTCATGGATCAATACCTCTGGGGTAACTGCAACCAATAGGCTATAGGACCAACTCTCTCCAGAATATGAAATAGACCGACATACCATGGTGAAAGCTTACCCTTTATATTGATTTTTCTATGTCCCAGCCTTAGTGAAACATGTAAAATGTCTCAATCCCCAACCTTTAACTCTAGAGGTCATCTGTGGGGTTCTACATAAGATTTCTATTGAGACTGCATAGTATTCATCTGCTTCTGAATTAACTACACTTACTTTGTGGAATCCTAAATAAGATGAGGTCTAAGAATAACTACCTATCCAACCTCTAACCAACATAGGGGTGATCAGAATGGCCTACCATACAAAGCCTTATAAGGTACCATTTGAATAGTATCCCAAAATATATTTTTATAGTTGAATTCAACTAGGGTTATATACATCTCCCAAGATCCCCCAAAATCAAGGATAAATTCCCAAAACATGTCCTTAAGAACCAATATTGTACGCTCTAACGGGCCTTTAGTGTGAGGGTGGTATGTCGTGCTCTGAAGCACCTATGTACCCAGTTTCCTCAGTAAACATTTCCCAAAATGATATGTAAACCAGGAGTCCCTATATTAAATGATAATGTGGGTGAACCTATGAATTCATACTATCTCATTGATATACAACCTCCCAAGATCATCCACACTTAAGGTTTCCTTTATCATTAAGAAATGTGAAACCTTCATGAGCCTATCAACAAAAACCCAGATGACATCATTACCTTGATGATACCTTGGTAAAATTCTCACAAAATCCTCCATGATTTTATCTATTTTCCATTTGAGAATGGTCAACTGTTGTAAAAGTACAACTTGTAATTGGAGTTCTAGCTTCACCTATTGACATGTGAAATATCTCATGACAAAACTAGTTGCATCTCTTTTCAGAACCAACCACCAATATTGGTGATGTAAATCCTGACATGTCTTGAGGAATCCAGAGTTCACTTCCCAAGCTGAAGCATGAAATTATTGCATTATCTACTCATGAATTTCTACTAAAACCCTTACTTGACCATGAAAACACAGAATTTCATCCTCACCTATAGTCCAACTAGTAGGAGAGTCTTCACCTACCACACTCTTTTTTAGGACTAGGCCCTCATAATATGATAACTTCCTCATCCTCAATCTATCTAGAAGGATAGAGGTAACAAAAAATGATGAATTAAATATCTTCCCCTACATATATTTCACCTCCAAGTGCATCTCAGAGAACAAATCCATGAGCTTACACTTGTTATTGGATTATTAAACTGCCCATATTTTAGTGCACCATCTTAGTGCATCAACCATTGCATTGCTTTTACCAGGAATATAGGTAAGCTAGAAATTGAAAGAATATAGGCATTCAACCCACTTTTTCTACCTTAAGTTCAGACCACAATATGTAAATATGTTCTTGAGCCTTTTGTGGTCAGTGTACAGTAAAAAATTCTCTCCTAGTAAGTAATTTCTTCAACAACGCAATGCATGAAAAACTACAGCAAACTAAAGATCATGCATTGGGTAATTCTACTCGTGTGACCTCAACTATTGAAACCCGTACACCATGAATATATCAATAGGAATAACAACTACTCATATCTTGATACTTGATGAATCACAATACACAATGTGAATCCTTCATGGCTCTAAAAAAATCAGTTTCATCACTGAAGTCAATCTTCCTTTCATCTTCTAAAAGGCCACCTCACATGAATCTTCCCATAAAAACTTTACACTCTTTTTAGTCAAGACCATGATATGTGATGATAAGAATGATAAGTCCTGTATGAAGAAGATATAGTATCTAACCATCCCCAAGAATCTCCAAACCTAAATGAAATTCTTAGGTTACTCCTAGGAAATAAGATCTCTCATATTCTCTGGGTCAACTGATACTCCTATCATTGAGATAATGTGACCTAGAAAGTTAATTTGATCCATATAGAAGTGGCACTTTATTATATGAGCATATAACTGATTCTCTCTCAGTGTATCCAAAATCATCTCAAGATGTTTGTCATGGCCAGGTCGAGTGTGAGAATACACCAATATATCATCCATGAATAAAAAAATCAAGTCCAAATAAGGATGGAACACCTAGTTAATTAGTTCAATAAAGACCAATGGAACATTTTTGAGATTGAGAAACACAAACAAATACTCATATAGACCATACCTACTATGAATGGTTATGTGACGTATGTCTGATTGTTCAACTCGCACCTGATAGTAATCAGACCTCAAATCAATCTTTGAGATAACAAGATATACTTAGAACTGGTCAAAGAAATCATCTATCCACATCAGAGGATACAAGTCCTTAATCATCATCTGGTTAAATTTCTTATAATACACACATAGCCTAAGGGTACCATCGACCATCTTTTCAAAAAGAACTGAAAAAACCCATAGAGAAGTACTTGGTCAGATAAACCCACTTTCTACAAAATCCTCTAGCAACCTCTTGAGCTCTTGCATCTTAGTAGTATCCATTATGTAAGGAGGAATAGATATAGGTGAAACTCTTGGCACTAGCTTGATATAGAACTCTACCTATCGCACTGGATGTAATCCTTAAAATTAATACTGGAAAACATCCCTAAAACGACTAACCAATGGAGGGAAATTTTTCTAACATGTTCCCTAATCATCCAGATATAAACTCACAATCTGGGTTATTATTCCACCCAACCTGCGATGCTCTGGTCTAGCTTAGATAACATGGACATCCCATTAACCCTTGTGAATAAAGTCTCCACCTTCTGGTGATGTGAAAGTCACCCTTCAGTGATAATAGTTAATGAAATTATGAAAGGTAACCAATCAGCCCATCCCATGAATGATGTAAAAATCTATCATCTCGAGGAAAAAGAGGCCCTATATAAAGTGACACCTTCCAATCTTAAGGGGGTACTCCCTGCACTAACATACATCATCTATTCTAATCCCCAATAGAGTGTCAAGTGTAATAACATCATCAGAAGTTTGAACACCAAGCACAAGGCTCTCCAAAACTAGAACTTATATAAAGCTATGAGAATCACATTTATCAAAAAGTATAGAAGTTAAATTAGAGGCTAATTGAATATCAACTCTAAAAGTATAGTGTCTGGGATCCCATACATCATGGTTCTATTGCACAACATATATCTGCCATGATCCATAGCCCTGTGATACTACCTGGCTACCCTTGGCCACATGGACTCAAGCGCATCTTACCAAATGCGAGAGGCTTCCAACTATCAGGGAGGGACTATCTATGTTAGTGAAGAGACTATTTACTCATCACCAGAGTGTAGCACAATAGAAATACAATAATAGATAAGTATCAGAAGCATTAATCAAAATAAAATAATAGTTACACATCATTAATAAAAAACAACAATGAAAAAGAAACTCATATACAATGATGATGATAAATGTCATATGTCTCTACAAAACAACCAAAATAGGTCTACATGAATTATGTAAAAAACAAGGGAAAAAGTATAAAATTTATAAAAAGTATCCATGTCACGACCCGTCCCCCGGGGCCCATGTCGTGACTACCCCAAGCCCGCCTTCCATAGGCCAGGGGCTGGTGACTAGCACCGAAAGCATATTCCCTAAAACTGGGAAGGAATTGCCTTTATAACCTGTAACACATGCAACCAAGAAAACAAAACGACACGAACACAAGTAAACTGAATAGTAAAGAGTGTGTACAGTAAGTAAAAGGGGCCAGAATACAAGCCCAACTGGAAAGTACAAGTAAAATGAACAGCTCCTATGAACACCTGCTAAGGATCATACCTGAAGGGTAGGTATAGATCTAGAAGAATCATATCTTTGGTACACCTCGTCTATGGTCCACCTTCGAGCTACCTTCAGTCCTGGTACCCTCTTCCTTAGTCAATTCTGTCTGTCATCTCCACCAAACACAATAAGGTGCGGGTATAGCCCATGCAAGGGTGACTATAATGATACTCAGTAGGGACCCTAAGACCCCCCAAAGGTCTCTCAAAATCCACAAAGGATAAACCACAAAGCATGAAAACAACTATCAGACCTACTAAGGTATATGCCCATACATATACCTAATTTATCAAGTATACCCTTATCATTCATAAGGAAACACAAGGCCCAAATCCATAGCCCATGGCTCAACTGTCCTACAAAGGAAGGAATACCAAGTAGGTAACACCACAAAGGTAAGTACCACAAAGGTAAAACCACACAGAAGAATACGACAAAGGTTTCACCATAAAAGAAAGTACCACATAGGTACTCTACATAGAACAATACCACAAATTTATCACCATGAAGGTAAGTACCACACATGTATTCCACACAGAAGAATACCACCAAGGTATCACCACGAAGGTAAGGACTCAGCTCACACTAGGTATAACTTAGGTACAGTAGTAGAGATGATTATATGTAACTACTGAATCATCTTACTCCGTTAAGAGGCAGACCCACTAAGGATCCTAAATTGTCAGACCCACATAGGATCCTAGTACATCATCAGACCCCCACAGGATCCTAGTATAGCAGACCCACCCAGGATCCTAGTACATCATCAGACCCACACATGATCCTAGTACATAATCAGACCCACATAGGATCCTAGAGTAGTACCACATGGATTCCAAGAGAATAACCATGTGGAATCCGTGAACACAGACCCATGAAGGATCCCTTTCTCATGTTATAGCCAGCCACATGGTTCCCGCAGTAAGCTCGCTTTATTCCAGGAGGATCCTCTCCTTAATTCCTAGGTCGATACTCTAACTTCCATGAAGTCCCATGAAGAAGTATCCCAAAGGACCCCCATGTAAAAGGGGTCTCAGCACAATAGACGATGTGTCAATTGGACGCTCGGTCTATAATTTATTGGCCTTTTAGTCCCGAGGGCCCGATTGGATTCGTGTTCAATCCTACCCAGCTGTACCCCAACATTAAACAAAACTCAAATAGGGTAAACCAAAAGGTCTATCTCACTCTAAGGTTTCTAGTGCCACTGACAGTTCTTCATTTCAACATCGTATGAGGGAGATATGTTGAATAAAAGATCCCGTAATAATAATATTAATAATATTATTGGGTGTTCCGTGGTCCTGAGCCACGAACCAGAATTTAATATTCAAAATTAGACTTAAATCGACCATCATAATGACAGGATCACATTGCTGCTGATGGTTCGTGAAACCAAAGTCACATAGATAAGTTACAATCGAAACACGGTTTTCCCAACAAAAATAATTATAACATAAATATATTATTATCATTTTTATTTAACCGTTTTTTTCTTCAATCCCAAAACACACATTCAATATACCAAAGCTCTCATGCACACCAACAACCCCTCAATTCACTAATCCTTTATTTATTTCTCTTTTAATTTTATTTCATTTCATTTCAACCCTTTATCAATCCAATCTAACTCCTTCATATTTTCTTCTCCTCGTCAAATTCACCCCTATTCTACCACCAAACCCAAGCGCCGCATCTGCCAGATCCTTTGCCTCTAGCCTCACTCTCCTAAACCATGCACCATTGTGACAGTCACCCATTCATCCATCGACTGCCTCACCTAAGTCTCACCAGCCAAACCCTTTAGCCTCACTGCCTTCACTCGACTGCCGCAACACGTCGCACCATTTACCTCATCGAGAGCCGCACCCTGAAGACTCGCCAGAATTGCTCTGTCGGGTTTCCCCTTCCGTAGCCCACTTCATCATTTTTATAATCCCGAAAAATAAAATGATCCCATATTTTTGATACTTGGGTTGAGGTCTCCACATACATATGTCGCACTCAATAGAATATTGCATTTCTAGCTCTAATAAATATTTGGCCGCCTCCTTTCATGAGACATTGAGGCTTCATTCCAAGTTCGAAAAATTAAATGATCGCATATTTGTGATCCTTGGGTTAAGGGATTCATGTCCATATATCACGCTCAACAAAACTCTGTGTTTCCAGCACCAATAAATATTAGGCGTTGAAGAACGCACAAAGAACACACAAAGAATAAAAAGAAAGAGGAGCATGGTTTTTGTACAGGGAAGTGGCCATGTTCGTTTGGCCATCGTCATCATGAATTTAGGATATGTAGAATCAATTAAACATATTCAAACATGTATAAAAATACCTTACCTTGATGTTCATTGGATATGTCACGAGGAAGGATATGAAGACGTTGACGTTCATTGCTCCCGCACCACGCTCCCAATCTGAGCTCATGCGTCATCGCTATTATTGATCTAGAGGACGTTATTTGTTGGAGGATGTTATTCCACCAACCAAAAGCTCCCAAAATCTCTCCCAAAGGCTCTCCCAAATGTTCTCTCCAAAATATCTCCTTTTCCAACGATCCCCCCAACTATGAGGCGAGGAGCCACTTATTTAATTAGTAGTTCAATTAATTGTTGGCTCATTAACTTGGGAGAATTCCAAGGGTTTCCTCAGATTAAAGGTGAGTTCGGGTGGTCCCCACCACCAAGAATTAAAAGGAGAGGTGGGAGGATATTTAAAATAAAATATATTTATTTTAATTAATCCTCCACAAAAAATGAAAAAACCAACTTCTTCTCTCAACCCACTATTGTCAAGGTTAAATCTCCCTTAAGTGAATCCTGATGCTGCAAGTTCAATGGTGTCTTCAGATTTTTAATCTGAGCACCAGTTCAAAAGGTAGAAAATGCCTCTGACGAGTTTACTGAATGTACCAGAAAAAATGTTCAGAAAATTAGTATCAGTCACCCTCGACCCGCGCCGGTTGAGGTTAGGCTCTTCCTAGGTGAAAAACGCCCCAACGAACCCAACAGTACTATCAGATTTCCAATTCGAGTTACCGTTTAAAGGTTATGGATTTTACAATAAAATAACTATCACTTAATTATTTTATTTATGGCCAAATACTGAATTTCGTGGTGGCCCCCACCGACCAAGGTTAGTATCTTCTTAATCATACCCTCATGAGTTCAGCGGTGGTCTTATATTTTTAATTTTAGTTACCATTTGTGAGTTATTCCACTTTTTCAGGAAAATTGCTTACGTGCGTTAATTTAAGTTTAAAGAAACTTCAATGGATCATTCTGGGCACTCCGGTCCTCGGAATCACATTCCATCATATTTCGCAGTCTTGATATAATTTTATTTTAAAAAAAATTATACGGAATTTCCAGGATATTACATTCTCTCCACCTTAGGGATTTACATCCCCGAAAGCCACAAAATAGACTAAGAAAACAAATGGGGGCACTGAGCACGGATCTGAGCCTCCCACTCCCATGTGCCATTCTGGAGGTTCTTGTGTTGCCAATGAATGTGCTATAGAGGAATCAACTGGACACAAAGGACCCACTCCTATCTATCCTCAATCTCTATTGGAACCTCCATAAATGCCACCCCATCGTTTAAGTCCATCTCGTCACAGTTGATAACATGAGATGCATCTAGAACACATCTGTGGGGAAAGTGATAGACAATATACCACCTCTCCCACTCTGTTGAGAATATTGAATGGTCCGATGAACCCCAGAGATAACTTGACACCACAACCAAAACTCTAAAAACCTTGTCAAGGTGAGACCCGTAGGAGGACATTGTCTCCCTCCTCCTGTCGGCAAAAGACCTCTGTCGGCTCTGAGTAGTTTTCACTTGATAACAATTGAGGCATTGTGATAAAAAATCTGCCACTGCTTTCTTCATACCTGGCCACCAGTACTGACGGTGAAGGTCCTGGTACATCTTCACCACACCAGGATGCACCACCAGAGGGGATGTATAGAACTCCCTCAACACCTCCTCCTGCAGCACTACTGGTACCATGGTACATCCTCTGGAGAGGACGACATTCTCCCCACCTTCAGAAATCCATCATGTGCCTGCCCTAAGATTATCTGAGATCGTAGATCCTTGCAGTCAGTGCCCCAAAGCTGCGCCTCCCTAACTTGCTGAAGGAGTGGGGGTGTGACTGTCATCGACTGAAGGTATGCTGCTCCATCTCTATCCATGAAGGATATCTGCAATGCAGATAGCTGCTCTGCTGCTTCACTCAGCAATGGAAAACCAGACCTCCTGCTGAGTGTATCTTCTAATACATTTCCTTTCCCAGAAGTATATACTATCTCAAATTCATAGTCCTATAGGAGCTCAGGCCAACACCATTGTCTTAGGTTCAGGTCCTTCCTAGAGAAGATATACCTGAGACTCTTTTGATAAGATTAGACTATAAAACATTCTCCCATCAAATAGTGTCACCACATCTTTAGCACAAAGACCACTGCTGCTAACTCTAGGTCATGGGTAGCATAGTTATACTTTTCCATCTCTATCTCAGCACTTGAAATCTTTTCTGACACTTCTCCATCCACAGTAAGGACTCCCCCTTTTTCTTTAAAGAAGACTACGGTGTCGCAACCCTGGAGAAGTCAAGTACAAATCTATGGTAGTACCTAGCCAAAGCAGATGTCCCTCTCCCTTCAGGGAGGTATTCCTTGAATCATTTTTTGAAAAGATGTCCCCATTCTCTACCACTCTTGTTTGGAACTAAAAACTCAAAACTCCAATGCATGAGTTTATCCTGTGCTGCCCGAGTTTCCTTTTTTTCACCAACCAAGGAAACCCCCATTCCAATGTTTTAGGTAAACCGCAAGCTTTTTTCCTAGTATAGTCAATCTGAGAATGAACTATGGATGTCCATTACATAACCAAACTAACATTGTAAGGCCTCAACGCTTCCACCAATAGGTTCCAACCAAAACTCTAGCCTCAAGGGTCAGATCACACCATCGGTGTAAGTGTTATTATCGAGTCTCCTCCCAAATGTATCTCCAAACATGAGGGTCAAGTCAACGGAATAACTGGAAACTCTAGGTCTTG
Organism: Viscum album; assembly: GCA_963277665.1. Classification (NCBI taxonomy): domain Eukaryota; kingdom Viridiplantae; phylum Streptophyta; class Magnoliopsida; order Santalales; family Viscaceae; genus Viscum; species Viscum album. The sequence goes on from OY728165.1 coordinate 1,833,594,951, forward strand.
AATAGGATTTGTGGAAAGAAGGAATGATTGGTACCTATGTCTATTGATATGTCATCTAGTATTAGACACATACCATACCTCGAATCATTCCTAGAGCCCCTGGGTCTCAATCCTTGACTGCATGCAGATACTCCCTTCCCCTGTCCTCCAGCTCCCTGAGCCTAGTGAGGACCACATAAGGGGGTGGTTGTAACATGTCTAAATGTACACCACCTCATTCTACTCTCCTAGCTCGACTTCCACGTCAGCAACCCTGCAGATTCATCTTTCCTTAACACTTCTACTTCTCGAAACATTTTTACATGCCCAGGTCTATGAGACTAGCTCTAGTTTTCTGTTTTCCCACTACTAACATTCACTGGCTGTATCCACTCATCCAAAGAACATTAAACCACAAAGGTACTCTCTAGCACCCCAACATAGGTAGGAATGGTCGGTATGCCTCGATGAATACTCAACTACTGACATGTCATCCTACCGAAGCTGTAGAAGCTCTAGAGAACTCTCAACCACCTCCTCAAGAAAGTACTCATCCTCCTATGATTCGGGATCGCCTCGGAACCTGAGGGGTATCTGATGCTGAAACTCGTGTAAGGCACTAAGCCTAAATGTGTCCTCTACCGGTACCACCGGTTGTAACTGCTGCCCAACGGGCAGTGATATAAATGACACACTACTTGAAGGTACTATCTCGGGAAATGATCCACATACCAAAGCCTCATCACTATGCAGATCATCCTCCTGGTCACTCAATGGAAAAACTAGAATCTAAGATCACCATCAGCTCCAATAGTGTCTCAACTAGGAGAAAAACTCTTCCCACAGCCTTCATCCAGCCCTCAACTGCGTGGGAAACTGTCTCACCTTGAACCCTCGAAGGCCTATGCTGCTGGAACTCATGAAACACGCTCAGTCTAAGTGCACCATCTGCCAGTTAAACTGGTGGTATCTACTTCCCAACGGGTGGTGGTGCTACTGGTACACCACCCAAAGGTGTCAACATAGAAAGTGGGCCCTGAACCGGAGCCTCGTCGCTCGTTGGGCTGTCATTGTGAACTCTCTCTGGAATCTTAGCTAGCTGTCTACACAGCGGCATCCTGATAAGGAACAGGTGCGCCACAGTCATTAAGTTATATCCGGTGAGGTAAATCAAGAAAACACAAGAAAAATTTTCAAAACACACACACAATCTGTGTTTTGGTGCATTGAGTCAGAAATCAGAAGTCAGGGTTCTGGTGTATGGATACGTCGGCCACCAAACCAACATAGGATTCCCTAAAATGATAACTACAACCAGTACAATTAATAGTAATACCATTAAAAAGATCAGATTCCAATGTTATATGGTAGAACCAACTCCTCTAATAACAATTTGTCACGAACCATCCACCATGGCCCATGCCGCGACTACCCCAAGCCTGCCTTCCATAGGCCAGAGGCTGGCGAGTAGCACCGAAGACATATTACCTAAAACTGGGAAGACATTTCCTTTATAACCTATAACTCATGCAACCAAGAACCCAACATGATACGAACACAAGTAAATTTAGTAGTAAACAGAGTGTGTACAGTAAGTAAAAGGGGCCAGAATACAAGCCCAACTAGAATGTACAAGAAAACTGAAAAGTAAAAGTAAACTGAACAACTTCTGTGAACACCCCCCAAGGATCATACCTGAAGGGTAGGTATAGCTCTCGAACAGTCATCTCTGCAGTACACCTCGTCTATGGTCCACCTCTGATCTACCTCTAATCCCGGTACCCTCGTCCTTAGTCACCACTATCCGTTGTCTGCACCAAACACAATAAGGTGCGGGCATAGCCCGTGCAGGGGTAGGTATAATGATATTCAGTAGGAACCCTGAGACCCCCCAAAGGTCTCTCAAAATCCACAATGGATAAACCAAAAAGCATGAAAAAAACTATCATCCCTACTTAGGTATATGACCATACATATACATAAGTCATCAAGTATACTCATCTCATTTATGAGTAAACACAAGGCCCAAATCCATAGCCCAAGGATCAACTGTTCCACAAAGGAAGGAATACCAAAAAGGTAACCCCACAAAGGTAAGTACCACAAAGGTAACACCACATATAAGAATACCAAAAATGTTTCACAATAAAGGAAAGTACCACACAGGTACGCCACACAGAAGACTACCAAAAAGTTATCACCATGAAGGTAAGTACCACACAAGTACGACACACAAAAGAATACCACCAAGGTATCACTACAAAGTTATCGACTCAGATCACACCAGGTATAAATTAGGTACAATAGTAGAGATGATTAGATGTAAAAACTAAATCATCTTACTCTGTTAAGAGGTAGACCCATGTAGGATCCTAAATCATCAGACCCACATAAGATCCTAGTACATCATCAGACCCACATAGGATCCTAGTACAGCAGATGCACACAGGATCCTAGTACATCATGAGACCCACATAGGATCCTAGTACATCATCAGAACCAAACATGATCCTAGTACAACCGACCCACACATGATCCTAATGTATTCCCACATGGATTCATAGAGTAGATCTTTGTGGGATCCTTGAGCACAGACCCATGAAGGATCTCTTTCTCATGTTACATCCAGCTATAGGGTTCCCGCACTAAGATCGCTTGATTCTGGTAGGATCCGCTCCACAAGCCATAGGTCGATACTCCAACTTCCACAATGTACCATGAATAATTATCCCAAATTACCTCCACATAAAAGGGGTCTTAGCACAAGAGACGGTGCGTCAATCGAATGCCCGGTTTGTAAGTTATTGGCCTTTTAGTCATGAGGGCTCAGTTGGATTCGTGTTCGATCCAACCCAAAAATACCCCAACTTTAACCAAATATCATGTTGGGTATAACAAAATTTCCTTCTCGCTCCAAGGTTTCTGGCGCCACTGACGGTTCATCATTTCAACACCGTATAAGGGAGATATGTCGAATACAAGATCCCGCAATAATAATATTAATAATATTATTGGGTGTTTCATGGACCCGAGCCATGAACCAGAATTTAATATTAAAAATTAAAATTAAATCAACCATCTTAATGATAGGATCACATCATCATTTATGGTTTGTGAAACCGAGGTCGCACGGATAAGTTACAATCGAAACACGGTTTTCCCAACAAAAATAATAATAACATTATTATATTATTATTATTTTTATTTAACTATTTTTTATTCAATCCCAAAACCCATATTCAATATACCAAAGATCTCATGGGAACCACAGAACCCTCAACTCACTACTACTTTATTTATTTCTCTTTTTAATTTTATTTTATTTCATTTCAACCCTTTCTCTCTCAAATCTAACTCCTTCACATTTTTTCTCCTCCTCAAATTCACACCTATTCTACCACCAAACCCAAGATCTGGATCCACCAGATCCTCCGCCTCTAGACTTTCTCACCTAAACTATACACCATCATTCTGGTCACCCATTCAGCCACCAGTCGCCTCACCTAACTCACACCAGCCAAACCATTCAGCCTCACTGCCTCCGCTCGACCGCCACAGCACGTCGCACCATCTACCTCACCCAGAGCCGTTCCCTAAAGACTCGCTGGAATTGTAACTTCATGTTTCCCCTTCCACGACCCACTGCATCTTCATTCTAAACCTGAAAAATAAAATGATCTCATATTCGTGATCCTCGGGTCAAGGGCCCCGCCTCCATATGTCGCGCTCCATAGAACATTGCGTTTCCAGCACCAATAAATATTTGGCGGCCACCTTCCGTGATCCATTTCGGCTTCATTCCATTCCCGAAAAATTAAATGATCGCATATTTGTGATCTCTGTGTCAAGGGTTTCACATACATATATTGCGCTCAACAAAACTCCTTGTTTCCAGCACCAATAAATATTAGGCGTTGAAGAATGCATGAAGAACACACGAAGAATAAAAAGAAATAGGAGCATGGTTTATGTGTGGGACAATGACCATGTTTGTTTGGATATCTTCATCATGAATTTAAGATATTAAGAATCAATAAAACAAATTCAAACATGTATAAAAAATGTGTACCTTGATGTTCATTGGAGATGTCGTGAGAAAGGAGATGAAGACGTCGACGTTTGTTGCTCCCGTACCATGCTCCCGATCCGAGGTCGTGCGTCTTCCTCGTTCTTGATGTTGAGGATTTTCTTAATTTGAGGATGTTCTTCCCCCCCAAAAAATCTGCCAAAATCTTTTACAAAGGATCTCCCCAAAATCTCCCCATTTCCAATAGTCCCCCTAACTAATAGGTGAGGAGCCATATAGTTAATTAGTAGATCAATTAATTATTGGATCATTAACTTGGGAGAATTCCAAGGGTTTACTCAAATTAAAGGTGATTTTGGGTGGTCCCCACCACCAAGAATTAAAAGGAGAGGTGGGAGGATATTTAAGATAAAATATATTTATTTTATTTAATTCTCCATGAAAAATGAAAAAACCAACTTCTTATCTCATCCCACTACTGTCGAGTTTAAACCTCCCTTAAGTGAATCCCGATGCTGCGAGTTCAACGGTGTCTTTGGATTTTTAATCCGAGAACCGGTTCAAAAGTTAGAAAATACTGCTCACGTGTTTACTGAACACACCTGAAAAAATGTTCGGAAAATTATTATCAGCCACCCTCAACCTGTGACAGTCAAGGTTAGGCTCTGCCTAGGTGAAAAATACCCCAACTAATCCAACGGTACTCTTATATTTCCAATCTAAGTTACCATTTAAAAGTTATGGATTTTACTATAAAATAATTGTCACTTAATTATTTTATTTACGGCCAAAAACTAAATTTCACTGGTGGACCCCGCTGACCAAAGATAGTATTTTCCTAGATAAAGCATACCCTCATGAGTTTAGCAGTGGTCTCAAATTTTTAATTCGAGTTACCGTTTGTGAGTTATTCCACTTTTTTAGGAAAACTGATTACACACGTTAATTTAAGTTTAAAAAAATTTTGATGGATCATTCCAGGCACTCCAGACCTCAGATTCACGCGCCATGAAACTTTGTAGTCTCAAAATAATTCCATATAAAAAAAATTATACGTAATTTCTAGGACATTACAATACATCTAGTATCATGAGCCTCATATCATTTATATGCTCCCCTTCTCCTATGTACCAATCAAGAACCTATTGTAGGGAGCCTTCCCTTATCCATACCTACAATTGTATAGTCTATTTATGTACCCAAGGTGACCTGGATAGGGTGTGAGACTAAATCCCAATAAGAAACCACCCATGTTCAAGGGCCATCCAGTCGGTGACTATATATAACAGATTCCAACCTGTAATATAATAAGTAAGGAAGTACTAAAAGTAAACATCCTATAAGTTCTACGTTATCATTTAATAATAAGTCATTTCATAAATTTCATTTTGAAGGTAAGTCTCAGGACTAACAGTTAGGCCTATGTCATCTATAATCAAGTACATTCAAAAATTCAACTTCATTTAATTAATAATTCATGGGTCCTAGCATAAGGCCCAATGTTCCCCGTGATGATATATGAAAATGATGCCTAAATAGTCCATCTATAATGTGCAAGTAAAAGACTGAATCTAGGCTTTCTCTTTGTCTTGGAAGACACATCACATAACTCATTTCAGTCATTATTAATTTATGAATGTGTTCCCATCCATGGATTCCTAATTTGGAATCCTGGTATCACTCCACCAATACACTACATGCCCGTCTATGAAAATCCTCAAGAACCCATGTATCACTCTAGGCGTGGTATGACATCACTTCCATTAGAGTCCATCCTTGGCAGTCCACTAAGGGAGCTTCAGTATCACCCATGGTGTAATGGTCAAATTCCCTTTGAGTATGTCCTTATAAATCCAAAAAAAATTTCATGTATCACTCAACATATAATAGTAATCCCCCACGAGTCTGTGTTTGGTAGTCCATATAAGGAGTCCATGATTCACTTGGGCATATCATGGTCATGCCACTGAGTCCATCCATGAAAGTCTTATAGTGAGTCCAAGCATCACTCAGGCATAAGCAAGGCATAATCTAATTGACTATGTCCATGGCATTATCATATGAATCCATGTGTCACCCAAGGAATATTCATAATCATTAAATACCATTTAATCAATAGCATTTAAACATGTCAAGGTCATCACCAAGAACATTTCAATTAAATCTCACCTAAAAAGGAGACTCAAGTCATGAACTAATCTTAAAAGGAATACCTCTAAATTTCTCACATGGGCTATTCATTATAATGGAAACTCAAGATTCAACAAGCTATTACATCGCCAAGGACAAGGGCATGGTAATCCATCCCTTCCTACTAATTAATTCATCTTCAATTCGAATTACAATTTAATTTACATTTGGCGATTCAATATTAACATCCCATGATAAGGGGTAAAGGGCACACCTCAAGGGTATCCAAAATCACATTCCATCATAATGTCCCATTTAAATTCCCAACACACCCAAAGGGATGGTTCTATTCAAGTTCCTCAACCTATAATCATTCATTGATGGGCCTATTTAATTACTTAGTCAAGACTAACAATTTTATTCAATAATTTAAACTCATTTCAAGATGTTTCCTGAGAATTGGCTATGTGGTAAAATGACATATATTATCACTTTGACCTTAAATGAAAGGCATGAGACCAACTACCATAGGTTCATATTGGATAGCTCTTCTAGGTCTAATATTTTGAATCATATTAGGATAAAATCAAAGAATGGTTGAAGAACCTAGAAATAGAGAAAATTATATTTCACCTAAATATAACAGCCAATACAAAACCAAATGGGGAATGAAAAAAATTAATCAATATCTTACTAGCACAGATCCAATAAAACAAAAAGTTTTTGATTCTGACCTCAAAAGAATGATCGGAAAAAAATACTAAAATATTCTCCAAGGAGAAGCTATAAAAAAGGAGGAGTTATTCAATGTGAAGAATAAGATGAAATTATATTGGAAATATATTTAATTAGGGAAGGTTTATTAAATTAACCCAAAACATTGGGTCACATGGTTTGGCTGCATAGTTGAAAAAACTGTGCACCAACCATGCACCCTTTGCTATAGAAAGTGGCACATCGCATGATTTCCTTGCATAGTTTGTCAAACCATGATCAAACCATGTGAAAATACTCTATCAAAATTGTAGATATGGATTTAGGGTCTTGATCCCAATATCACATGGTTTATCAAACCATGTGGTCTATAGAAATTCAATATCCATCCTCACATAGTTGGAAGTAACAATGTGGCCTGCCCTGCATGGTTTCTACTAACTATGTGCCAAGGATTTTTCAACCCAAAAATGTGTTCAGGCTTTGAACCATCCTTAGACACCCTTGGAACCTCCATGACCCAAACGAGCATGCACATTAGGCTATATTTAAACATTTAAATTGAAAATTGATGGAAAGTAAAGGATCAATACCTTAAAGAAGAACTGAGTTCTTCCAACATTATTATGCAAGTTTTATTAAGAATAAAATATATAATCCTTTGAAAGTAAAGAATTTAGTAGAAAAGTTACCCTTATAAGTGGATGATAGTTCACATGGAATTTCAATATAGAAAGTCCAAGAAAGTAATCAAAACCCCCCCTATAAAATTTATATTATGTAAAACATATATTATATTCACATTGAAGATAAAAAACAATTTATGAATGAAATCTCATTACTAACTTTGTTGATATTGAATGTTCTCTTATGATAATGGAAGATTATTCCTTCCCTTCTGTTTTCTTCTTCAACTTCCCATTTTTGGTGCTTCTGATGGACTTATCATGCCACTTTTCTTAGTCCATTTTCCTTTCTCTTGGATTTTTTGATATTGTGATGCGATCCGTGACTGCTCTGGTGTGACTTGGCTCCATGATTCACTTAGAAGATGCTTTGGTGTGATTTTCTTCATGATGCACTTTTGTTTCTCTAGTGTGATTGGAATCCATGATTCACTAATCAGAAGATCTAGTGACATTTACCTCCATGATTCACTTCTTGGCTACTCCAGAGTTTTCATATCAGAGATCATGCTTCAATCGGCAAGCCTGACAGTAGGAACTTGAAGGGTGTTGTTCAGGTTCTTATGGAGACAATTCTCGAAGGTCGTTTCCTGGTGTGGGGATCTCATTCTAGATAGATGTGGTGCACGAAGATAGTGTAGTTCCTCTTATATAGATTTATATATCCTTTAGTGATGTTGATGGGTTTTCTCATCGAACAGAGGTTCTTTGGAGGTGTTTGAATGTTGTTTGTTCGATTGGCTGCAGATGAATTTTCAAGCATTATAGTTTGTCTTGTTGCATTAAGATGGAATTTCTACATCCTGTAGTTAACATTGGGTGGGAAACCTTGAAATAGGGATGAGTGTGATGAAACCCAACATCAACCATCTATTCATTTGGATAGATTTTCAAATTTTTGATCTTTTACACCATGTTTTTTGTCAAGTTTTTCTTTGCATTAGGTTGAATGTGAATGTTTCTTCGGATGCACTATTAGGAGGGAGACATGAAAGAGAGATAGGTGTGTTGGAACTTATCATCTAGTCCTTCTCCCACTTGTTAGTATGGGTTAGAGGAGTGTTCTGTCGAGTTGTGTTATTCAAGAAAGACACTTCTTCTTAGAAGGGGGGGTGAGGAATCTCCACCGACTGATATCATTTTTCATGGTTTTGTAGGGGGTCACAAGGCTTTCTCTATTGCTTTTATTGACATATTCTTACCTTTTCACATTTTGTTCCTTGTTTTCTTTAGATTTTGAGTCATGTTTTTATGGTATTTGTGCATATTTCCTGTAATGGGTTTCGTCTTCTCCTAGTCTTCAAAATAGCCTTTCCTTTCTTTTTTATCTTTAATAAAATGGGGTTTGACCCTCAACCATTTCAAAAAAAAAACAATACATTTATTTACTAAGATAAGGATCAAATTTATATTTATGGAATTCCACTTGAAATTTCCTTTCATTATGACATAGAAAATTTTAAACAAGGAAATCTAACATGACACGACATAATTTAAAACATTTAATTTAAATCAGGCCAATGCGTGATGAGGCCGACATGAACACCTGACACACCACTTAAAAATAAATTAAGATTGTGAGTTAATTAAAGGGACCACCTACCTTATGATTAGTAGGGTTTACTTGAAGAGTATTTTACAATGGTTTGGCAAGAATAAAGAGAAAACAAAGAAGTTGAAAAATTCCTAGAAAATAAGGAATATTAGTGTAGAATGGTGGAACCCCTCTTCAAAGAGAAATAGAAAAAGGTGGAGAGGAAGATGATTATTTGTGCCACAAATTTCTGTTGATCATATTAAATGGGAAGAGACACCCATGGGAAGAGGAGTTCGATAAAAATAAATAAATAAAAGGACACACAAATATAATGTCATTTTGACATGGTATATGCATGAGAAAGGTGATCGATGACACTGATAAATGAGAGAGGAGTATAAATAGTAACATACCTTAGATTTTAAAGAGTTGATTCATCCAAGAGAGGTTGGGGGGAAATGGTGGTTGGGGTGAAGTTCTATGATATCATTAAGGCACGAGATAAATCTATTCAGTTAGGGTTCTATTTAAAATATTGGGAATACTTTTATCAGTGCTTCAAAAAAAGCACTGATAAATCTATATCTTTATGAGAACAAAAAAAGAATCGCTAAAAGGTATATTTATCAACTCTAAAGTGGAAGTGCTGATAAAGATAGGTTTTATCAGTGCATTTTTAGCATTGAGAAAATAGATCTTTATCAACACTACCTTTTCAGTGCTGATAATGATCTATATAATTAATTATAATAATTTCATTAATATAAATAATAAAATTAAATATAAATAATTATAAATATATTTTATTAATTCTAAATTTGTATTTATTAATATAGTTATAAATAAATATAAATACACATAATTATAAAAAAAATTACTTATATAATTATAAATATATTAAAATAATTGTAAATACATATTTATAAATATAAATATAAATATATATTTATAATTATAATTATATATAAATATATTTTTAATTATATTTATAAATATTTTTTTTATAATAATAAATAAAATTATAAATATATTACATATATTTATTATTTTAATATATTTATTATATTTTTATAATTATTTAAATATATAACTATTTATTTATAATTATATAAATACTTTTCTTCCAAAAGTATATATAGTTTTTATAATTATATATTTATACTGGTATAAATATAGTAAATATAAATTAATAAGTATATTTATTTATAAATATATATTAATAAATGGGATGTGAGATGGGTTCTGTGTGAGAGATTCTCTCTCTATTCCTCCATGGCGATTAGGGCTATAATCTCATGGAAATTTTGTTTGTTCCTTCTCTGGATAAAATATTCTTTCCCTAAGGTCGTTTAGACTCCTTTAACCATGTCACTACTGGATTGGAAGGAAAAAAGGCTATCCATGGTGAGATTTCTGTGACCACCCCAATCCATGATATTGCACTAAGCCACTCTTTCTCTATCTATAAGAGGTTTGTTGCTAGAGGTATCTATTGAAAGGGAAATGTTTCCCATGATAAAGAGGATCTATATTTTGTCACAGAATGACTAGGAATTGGTAAGAACCAAATAATTTCACTTCTTATTTTGTCGAGGGGTTCTAATCCATAGAGAACCAGAGATTTGGTCGCACACCTCCCAGATATGTGGGGATTTTCAAATTGGAAATGTGTTTTGATTGACCACAGTTTATTCTACATTATCTTCCCCTTGTAATATTTGAAGATGAGGGTGCGGGGAATCATATAAATTTCCTTCAATCTAGGTATCCTATATATCTGATAGTGGGATCGTAAATTAATTCCTTTTCCGGTTAGTAAATTTTTATTTCAATTATGGTTCAAGGTATTTGGTTTAAATTGGTTACTCTAGAACCCAAAAAGCTTATATGACATTGAAATGACCAATAATGTCCTTATAAAAATGGAAAAGGACATGAAGGTGGCTATATTTTTGAATTATACTCTCCTACTTATGGAAGTTGATTTGATATCGACTTTAGTTGATAAAGGGTTTCTCTTGACTAATGATGATGAATGTTCTCTGAAATTTGAGTATGAGAAAATCATATGGTTTTGTATGGATTATTAGACCATTAGACATGAATCCTTGAATTAAAAAAAATCTATTTTGTGTCTTTATTTTCTCAACGGAATGATGAAAATTATTGTTTTAAAAAGTCTAGTATTTTGAAGCCTAGTGATATTTTAAGTACTAGAAATGGTCAAGAAAGTGGATTTCATCCTCAGTTGAATTCATAGTAGAAGGGGCCTGTAGGTGAGCTTGGTCATACTCCAAATATAAGACATAAATCTTCCTGTCTGGATGAGCATCATGGGGTTAAACCTATTGATCATGCATCTTATGATACTCTTAGTTTGAAGGCTCTGAACATTTTTTCTATTACTACTAGAGAGAATATAATGGGCATTGAGAATCAATCCTCCAGTTGACCAATTGTTTCTAAAAGGAAGGAAACTACTAGTGTTGTTACCTTCTTTTGGGATTCTCTATTTGCAAGGAATCAAGCTCTCCCTAAGGACCAGAATGATGAATCTGACCACGATTTATAAGGACAATTACAATTTGAATCTCATATTTGGAGTGAACATGAATCTATATCTTCCAATATTACAAAAGGTAAAATGAAAGAGATTATTCTATGCTAATTAAGAATTGGACTATATTTTCTACTCTCTGATTAAATGAGAGGGTCACATCCAACTCTAAGGAGATTGGATCTGTTGAAAAGGGTATAAAATGGTTCATGAATCTTTTTCCAAGATGGGAGCTCTGTTGGAACCTACACATGTTGATATTGTTGATTTTTCATTCTTGGAAGTGAACATAAAAAATAGAAAGGCAAAAGATATTGTTCTAGAAAATTTGGAGTCACTGACCAAGGGAATCTTAGTCGATGAAGAGGGATTTCAAATGGCCATTCCTCATAAATCCAAATCACATGATTTTTTTCTAGGAAGTATGAGCATGACTATATTAACACTCAAAAAGTAGTTTTTGGTAGGGATGTCCAATACAAACACCCAGGATGACATGGCATTACAGGTATATCTTGAACACCCCTTCAGTTGGAGCATCCAAAAAACATACCTCGATGCGGGATGAGTGTTGATGTAATGGAAATTATGGATTGGTATTATCCTTCCCTTTTTAATAACTTATGAAATATGCCTATGATTCTTTTGGAGAGGCCTTGTTTGAGGAATGTGAGAATTAAAGGGTCAGAAACTGTAATGTTAAATATCATCTTAAAGACCATGAAGGTGAAACGTCTCCCAAAGGACTCAGGGAGGACATGGTAGAATGGTTTGATTCATATCTCGAATTCGTTTTTTCCGTGATGGAGGCAAATGTTTTTGGCTATGGTGAATATCTTACTGTACAAAGGCTACATTCAATAAATATTACATATATCTTCTGATCCAATTTAGAGATTGAATTTCAGGATCTATCTTGGAAATACAGGATCTGTTTCATTCTAGATGACCCCTTAGACTTAACATTGGAAGAAGAATACGAGCCTCCTTAAAGGACCAAAACATAGTGGAGAGGTTGACATCCAAGGGGAAGAGGGTGACTTCCTAGGAAGTTGAGAACTAAATGGTTTTTTAGGAATTGACTTCTTGTGGTCAGTATGTTCTTTTTATGTGGGCAATTTGTGCATTGTTGGACCCCATCTCATCGTTCTGTACTTTTATTTTTTCTATTAATAAAAGGCGTTAGGGCCTTCTGGATTTGATCTTGACCTGTTATAAAAAATATATATATTTATTAAAATTTATTTACCAATATATATTTATTTATGATCATTAATGAATATACAATCTTAAATGCATTAAATTTAAAAATGAGTGAAATTGAATAATTAAAAATGAATAGACTATAAAAATATTTAAAAAATGGATAAGTTTTATTAATTATATAACTTATTAACCAAATATAATATGAATATATATTGAAATGAAGATGGATACATATTGAAAATATAAAAACATAGTAAATAAATATTTATAAATAAGTAATAGAAAATTGTTAAATTCAAAAAAAAAATGAACAAATATTACTAATTAAAATTATATTAAAAATGAATAAATTGAATTTACCGATTAAAAACAAAATAAATTAAAAAATTTATCTAACATAAATATTTGTGAGTGTAAAATTATGTAAATTAAAACTGTATTAAAATCATGAAATGTTAAAAAACTTTATATAAATATTTATTAATGAATTTTTTGTGAATAAAACTGAATAAATTTAATATATATATATATATATTTAAACAATTAACATACTATTTATAATTAAAGTTATTTAATTTAATATATATAGTAATAAATAATATATTTATTATTTAATTAAAAAATTAATAAATTAAACAAATATAAATTTTTGTAATGAAAATTTTATTAATAAAATTTAATAAATTGAATATATTTATTAATAAATAGAATATTAATTATATAATTAAAAATTAATAAATTTCAAAAATATAAAAAAAATTATAAATGAAATATTTATTAATAAAAATGAATAAATTTAATATATATATATAGAAATAAATAGTATATAAATTATAAATATTTCATTAATAAAAGCTTCTGTATTAGTAGTATATTAATTATTTAATTAAAAATTATGGAATTGAAAAAATATAAAAAATTTTAGTAATGAAATATTTATTGATAAAAATGAATAATTTTAATATATACATAATAATAAATAATAAATTAATTATTTAATTATATATATTTATAAATTAAAAAAATATTCAAATAATTTAATACTGAAATATTTATGAATAAAAATAGATAAATTTAATATATATATAGTAATAAATAGTATATTAATTATTTAATTATATATATTTAAGAGTTAATTATTTTTAACTATATTAATTTTTATTTAAATAATTAATATACTATTTATTACTATATATATATATATTAATAAATAGTATATTAACCATTTAATTAAAAAATAATATATTACAAATTTTTTGAATTTCTTAATGAAATATTTTTAATAAAAATAAATAAATTTAATATATATATATAATAAAAATAATAAACAGTCTACCAGTTATTTAAATATATATATATATATTTTTAAGAGTAAATTATTTTTTAATTTTTTAATTTTTAATTATATAATTAATTTACTATTTATTAATATATATATGCCAGTGCTAGGGATTTTTCACTTAAACCATGTGAAAGGGTCTCCCTCAAAACCCATATCAGACAAAGTTCGGTTATAGAAAACACTATAAAAGGAATGTATGAATCTTACACTGCTTCAGACCCCCACACACTTATCCTTATTGAAAATAATTTCATTATAATCCCCACTAAAAAGACAATGATGCGCAAAGTCGCATTTGATCCCTCTGAGCAGTTTACTAGTTCTCCAATTATCTTCCCCAGAAGGATAGCTATAAAAAGTAATGAAAAACCGCACCTCCAAAATCACCACCCAAAAAAAAATGCATCAATATTCAATGTAAAATGAAAAAACATCATTTCCCTCATTCCAGAAAACACCTTGAGCACCTACATTACCTTCCCTTTCTATGAAGAAACCAATTTGAAAACATAACATCACCTTTAGAAGAGATTTGTCCTAGCATATTGATATGGTTTCATACACAAAAACCATGATTTGGTTAAATTTAGTACTAATGCACTTATATTTTCATGAAATTTTTAAAAATTTTATAATAATTGTAATCAATATTCCCATGTATTTCAATGTGAATTTAAACTAGGGGAATTTGTAATTAAAGAATTAAAATGGGTTAGAAGTGGGTTTTTAGTGATTTATTTTTTGAAGAGTATTTTAGTGAAACTTTACTATGTATTTTCTCATATTTTATAGGTGTTAAAAAATTATCCAGCCTAAGCATAACCTTCAACCAATAGGTCATTCACCACTCAGCTAGCCCAGTAGGGCTATCTGGCCATACAACCCATCAGGAGGGCTAGCCCAAGCAGTGGGGAGCCTGGGCCATGGGGAGGAGCCCGCGAGGAAGCATAACTTTCTCAAGGATAAAGTCGGTGCATGAGGTATATCCGTGTAGAAATGGGAGGATGGTCTCACTAGGATGGGGTGGTCCATGGTGGCAGTAGGAGTCCTCTGGCTCCTCTCTAGCTTAATTGTCGCGTCGTTTCCGCAGTTTGATATTTAAGAGAGCATAAACCTTCACCAAAACTTTGATGTGGGAGGGACGCTGTGGGAACTATTCATACCCATTATCATCACTTTATTTAGCATTGATAAAAAACATGCTTTATCAATGCTTTTATTTAGCACTAATAATTACTTATATTATTAATTTTAATAATATAATTAATATAAATAAAAAAATTAAATGTATATAATTATAAATATATTTAAAGAATTGTAAATATGTATTTATAAATTTTATTATAAATAAATATAAATATGAATAATTATAATCAAATAATTACTTATATAACTATAAATGTATTAAAATAATTATAAATATGTATTTATAAATATAACTATCAATAAATATAAATATAAATATAATTATAAATAAATTTATTTTTAAATTTATTTATAAATTTTTTTATACAAATAAAAAAAATAAAAAAATATAAATATAGTAATTATTATTTATCAGATGGATCAACCATGGATTTGGGAACCCCAATCCATGACTCCAAAGTTTATTGAATAAAAGTAAAGGTATAAGAAGAATGGGGGGGGGGGGGAATGTTCAAGTGTGAGATACCACACCAAATCAAAGAGGATGGGAATACATCCATAAAACATATCACAAAGATCATCTATTCTTATACTGACCCCGACCTTGAGACCCCCCCACCTAAAAAGCTGTATGACACCCTCTTTTCCATTACTTCATCTTTGTTGGTGGCTCATCCTCCAGGATCTCCTTCATTACACCCTCCTCCTAAATTTCCAAATCCTTCACAGCATGGGAAACCTCTCCCGGAACCACCTGTGTGACAACATACACAGCCTCATGAGTAGCCTCCTCTTGAATTGTTGCATGGGAAACCTCCTCCTGCACAACCCCATGGGAAGCCTCCTCCCGCACGACTGCATGAACAGCCTCCTCCTGCATAGCCGCATGTGCATCTTCTTCATGAACTGCATGCATGACACTACCATCCTATATAGTCGCATTAGTATCCTCCACCTAAAATGCTTCTTGAGGACCATCTTGCATGGTCACCTTGCAAAAAACAGCCAAAGCGACCTCCTAGATTAGGTCTGGTGTGACAGAAATAGGATGAGTAGCCTCCTTGAAAATGAATGCATCATTCAGAACCATCACCTCTAAGTCCAACTCCTTCGATGATTCTATATCTTTAAAACTTTTAGAGATATACAACAGGGGAGAAATCTTGAAGTTACTACATTCTGTAATCTCCAGGCCTTTAAGATTAAGCAAATCAAATTCATATGTGTTAATAAAGTCTAACACAGAGAAAAAATTTATTTTAGTTGTATAATGCCCCAATAAGTTTTTGGTAGGGGTCATTCATGGTACAACACCATCCCTAGGGCATTCATCCTAGACTTCAACTAATGAGGCGGTCTTCAAGGAGTCCTAGAAAAGGCCAAGACTAATTGATCTATCACTGATGAGATGATCCTTATTCATGTCATCACAAGTGGTAGGAGAAACCCCATATAGGTTCCCCACCAACGAGATAGACTACTCCTCAAAATGAATAGACCCATGTTCAGTCATAATGTTATTATTTGGATTCCCTAACATAGACACCCCCTTACCCACAAGCCCCGATTCAATCCGAACAGTAGGGTGGGTGATCGATTTTTTAGGCAACACCATCTGATAGCCATCCATATCAATCAACTTCCCCTTACCCTTACTTCAAGAAGAAGCCACTAAAACCTGATTCCATTCCAAGATGACTTCCTCTTTAACAACTTCCTCACACTGAGAGTGATCATCATCATCAGACAAGTCAGCCCATGTTTTATTTGTACCATCTAAACCTCTAGCCAGTCCATCAGAAACATCCTTGGAGGCTATAAAAACACCACCATCAATGACAAAATCAATAACTGTTGTATGCTAAGACTGAATCTAAGCATCCTTCAGAGTAGGTCCATATATTGGAGCCTCTTCCATGATTCACATTTTGAGAACCTCTACAAAGAAGAAACCTCCAACAAAATTTCCATCATTATTCTTAAAGACCAATTTACTCCCTCTAGGGACATTCCTAGACCGTTTATTTATAATTATATAAATATATTTTTTAAAAAATTATATCTATTTATTTATAATTATTATTATATAATTTTATAAATATGGTAAATATACATTTATAAATATATTTATTTATAAATACTTATTAATAAATATATATTTATAGATATTTATTTACAAATATTATTTTAACATCATTAATGGATATACAATCTTAAATCTATGAAAATAATTAAATGAATATGAATACATATTGAAAATATTAAAACCTCATAAATAAATATGTATAAATAATTATTAGAAAATGATTAAATTCCACATAAAGTAAATAAAAAATATTAAAAGTGAATAAATAATACAATCTAAAATAATATTCAAAATGAAGAACTAAAATTTATCAATTTGAAATATAATATTTTAAATATATTATGTTATAAAACTATTTTCTAAAATGAATATTAAGATTTGAATAAATTATTTATGAATATTAGGTGTGTATTTTCATATTAGTTTTCATTAATTATGTAAATATTTATGTGTGTAAAATTATGTAAACAAATGTATTAAAAGCACTAAATATGTTAACAAAATTATTAAAAAAATTATCAATGAAATATTAATTACTATATATATATATTTGATTTATTAATTTTTATTAAAAAATATTTCATTAATAAAATTACTAATATTTTTGTAGTTTATTAATTATTTAATTAAAAATTTAAAAAATAAAAATTAATTAAAAATTACCAATGAAGTATTTATTAAATGAAATTAATAAATTTATTTAATATATATATATATATATAATAAATAGAATATTAATTATTTAATTATATATATTTAAAATTTTACTATGAATACCATGAGAATTTTTAAATTTATTTATTTTTGTTAACAAATATTTCATTAATAAAAGTTTCAATATTAATAGTATATTAATTATTTAATTAAAAAGTAATAAATTATACTAATATTAAATATGTGGGCATTTTTCATAGAATTTATCAGTGCTTTTATTTAGCATTGATAAAAACCATGATTTATCAGAACTTTTATTTAGGGCTGATAAAAACCATTCTTTATCAGCACTTATATTTTTCACTGATAAAGACCACCCTTTACGGTGCTTTTATTTAGCACTGATAAAGGATACTGCTGTTTATTCCACGTATTTTAGTAGTGATGATTCATAATGTTAAGATCTAATCTAGTGTATGTCATTTTCTAGATGCCATTTTCTAGAAATGACTCAAGGGATTCATTCGGCCAAGTGAATCACCTTGGGGTTCACCCGTTAATTTTGTTAAGAATAAATATGGATCAATGCATCTCTTCATTGATTATCAGGAACTTAACAGGATCACTATCCAGAACAATTATCTTCTACCCCGTATTGATGATTTTTTGATCAACTGTGTGGATCTCAATAGTCTTACAAGATTGACCTTCATTTTGGATATCATCATTTGAGGGTCAATAAGGAGGATATACCCAATAAAACATTCCGTATAAGGTATGGACACTTTAAATTTATAGTGATTGCATTTGGTCTTATGAATTCCCACTCAATCTTCATGGATTTAATTAATATAGTATTTAGAGATTATCTTGATTAGTTTTGGGTAGTCTTTGTAAAAGATATTATTATATACTCAAATACAAATAATAACATAAATTTTATTTAAGGATTTTCCTAAAGACCCTATGAAAGTGAAGTTATATGAAAAAAAATACAAAGTGTGAATTTTGGCTACAAAAAGGATCATTTTTGGGTCATATAATCTCAATAAAGGGTATTTCTATGGATCCATCAAAGATGAATGTTATTGGATGTTGGCCTATAAAGTCCATATTAACTAAGATCTATATTTTTTTGGTTTGGTTGGATATTATCAATTCTTTGTGGAGAATTTCTCATGATATTCCAATCCACCTACATAGTTAACTCATAAGGGAGCCAAGTTTCTTTGAAATGATGAATGTGAGGAATGTATCAAGGAACTAATGTGAAGATTATTTAGGACACCTATGCTTACAGAACCCTGAAATAGAGAAGGGTTTATAATATATAGTGACACATCGAAGAAGGGACTGGGTTTCATCCTCATGAATAATGATATGGTTATAATATATTCCTCACTATAATTGAAGGTTCATGGAAAAAATTACACAACCCCTGATTTAGAGTTAGTTTCAATAATTTCCCTTTAAAGATATAGAGACATTATCTTTATGGAGAATAGTGTGACATATATTATGATCAAAAAAGTTTGAAATATATAATCATTTATAAAGAGTTGAATATTAACCAGAGAATATGGTTGGAGTTGATTAAAAACTTTGATTTCTCAATAAATTATCGCCATGGGAAAATAAACAAGGTGACCAATGCTTTGAGTTGAAATGATCATGCTAGATTATCTATGACAAGGGACAAAAATGATCAGATATTTCAATATTTTCAATATATAAATCTATTAATCATAAAGGAAGGGTATAGATATTATCTGGCTGAAATGATTATTCAACCATATATCTATGTGATGATTAAAGCAGATTAGAAGGAATATGTGGAGCTGTTGAAGAAGGTGATAAGTGTTCCTGAGTTTAACCTTGATAGTGATGGAATGATAAGGTACATGAACTATGTTTGTGTCCCCTTAATACCAGATCTGAATAAGGAACTATTGGACGAATCTCATAGTTCTTTATTCTATATTCATTTATAATGTAAAAAAATGTATAGAGATTTGAAAGAGTATTTACGGTGAGATGATATCAAGAGAGGTATTACGAAGTTTGTATTTCGGTGCCTAGTACGTTAGGAAATTAAGGCTGAGAGACAAAAGTATAAGGGGATGTTACAACCATTACTCATATGAAAATGTTAATGGGAAAACATCACCATATATTTGGTTTTTGGACTCACCAAAACATCTAAAAGGAATAATTTTATATGGGTTGTAGTCGATTGAATTATGAAGTAATCACACTTAATTTGCACAATAGAATATTTATCTCTAGATTAGTTTGTAAGGATATACATTAAATAAGTGGTAAGGTTTCATGGAGTACCACATTCTATAGAATATGATGAGTATATTATGTTTACCTTGATGTTTTGGAAAAGTCATCAACAATCTTTGGATATAGAGTTTATTTTCAGAACTACTTATCATCCTTAGAGAGATGGTTAGTCTAAGAGGACTACTCAAACTCTAGAAGATAAGTTGAGATCTTGATCTATGAATTTCAAACTTGGTTAGGATGAACACCTTCTATTGGTGGATTGTTTTTATAATAATATCTTTCAATCAATTATTCAGATCGATCCTTATGAAGCCCAATATGGAATGAAGTCTAGAACACCAATGTTCTAGAATGAAGTTAGATAAGGAAATCTATTGGGACCCTACCTAAATGAGAAAATGGAAGGGAAGTTTAGATCCATTGAACAGAAAATAAGATCATATCAATGTTGATAAAAATATTATACTAAAAATATTTGAGATTATCTATAGTTTGAATTTGGTGATAAGGTATTCCTATGAATTACGCACTGAAATAGGGTGAGAATATTTGTGAATAATGGAAATCCAACCCGTAGGTATATCGATCCATTTGAAATTCTTGATTGTTTTGGGATAGTAGTGCAGAGACTCTATTTTTTAATTCTATAACTTTGAAATATATTAAAAAATATTTTCTAATCCAAGCACTAAGAAGTTGCATGATTTTGAGGAATAGTGAGCCTGAAAATTAATTTTGTAAAAAAATATTTTTTTATCCCGCCTACATAGTTTTTCAGAAATAACGGAATATCATCCGAATAGAGTCTCAAATCAAAAATTTGAGACCACAGTTAAATTTGGAGAATGAGGTTTACCCTAATCATGAACTAAAGTTGGGTGGCACCAGAAATTCTGTTGAGGAAGCCATTGGTGGGTGCGTTTAAATTAAAGTTAATTATTAATTTATTATTTTAAATTTAAATGACCTAAATCTAATCCTCTATAAATATTTCATTATGAAATTTTTATAGGGTTAGTAACACAACTATGGGATCTTTGAGAGGATTTTCCACTATTATTTATTGGTGGATCAATATGAGAAGATGTTTGATGACTGGATCAAGGTGAATTGATAGGTATAAGACACAAAAAATCATCCTCATCACTGAAGAATGAATTCTTCACCAATTATTGATACAATCTTGATGTAGGGACCTTCAATTGTGGATTTAACCCTTCTGATTAATGTATTTAGCATGGATTGATTATATGATTTGATTTCTTGAATTACCCAACCTTAGCATGATCCCATTCTATAGTTTTAATTGTTTCAATCAAATTATTCTCATTATTATATATTTTCACCCTAAATATACCTAATATATGCCTGTATTCCAAGAAAACTTGGCCAATGATTGATGTACCTTTCCTCTTGTTCCTTCCACTCCCCACATATTATTCAAGTTCTTCACTGTTAGGCTATGAGACCATGGTTTGAAATTGTTAGGTGGTTCCAAACATAATTAGACCCTCATATTCATGGTGGATTTATGCACAATGACTAGATAAGTGGGTTTCAAATAAATTAAGATGGAATATGGGTGTTCCTCCATGGAATCGGGATCTGAAGTGAATGTTGGAGATGGCGGGAGGTGCATGAGGTGTATGGTAGATTCGAGCAGAGAATCAAAAAACATATTTCCATCCAACGGTGGGATAGAATCGATGGTCAGAGGCATTTACCTCTATTTTTGAGGGGTTAAATGGCAGATATGGTAGAAAGAGAGTTGGATCTAATGATGTGTGAAAAAGATGGTGTTTCTATGAAAAATGATACTACATGATGTATAGTTTGATGAACACACACTATGTAGAGACACTTAGATGTGGTGGTTAGGGTTTTGGGGAAGATAGGGATCACAAACCAAGTGGCTGGTCCATATGCCATATGACCCTCCCCGAGAAGCTAGGCTGTGTGCTAGGAAAACACACCTAAAACCCCATGTGGAAGGCCACACTATCTACTTTGGAAGTACATGGATATGACCAAGTACAAGATATGGTACCCATGCACAAATAGATATATAGAATGTATGTGGGCATGGATCAACATACACAAGCATGACTAGGATAACACGGGTTGTCCTTGGGAGGTCAATATATTCCATGTAGTATCCTTACACTTCATGTAGTACTACATGGCTAGAAATATATGTGTTGGTGAGGCCAGATTAAGAGATGAGGCAAGGACACATGTTGTGTGAACCCCATACATATCATGTACTTTTATTTATATCTTCTTTATCTCGTATCTCCTCAATTTTGACTCAGATTTTGGCCTGTGAGTAGCGTATCATGTGTTTTTTACACATAGAACACGATGGCAGAATTCATAGTGATTTTTTCAATATGATGTAGGATTTTATAAGTGTCACAATTCTTTATGTGGTGATCAATTATGATAGTGATCACGAAGGATATTCAGAGAGACACTGGGGTTAGGAAACCCCCTATCATACTAGGGGGTAGGTTCCCCATATTCCTCTACCTATTGAGTGGTACCATTCTATTGTATCAGGTCATGGGTCCTCTACCTATTTAGTGGAATCCTCTTATTGTATCAGGACATGTGTCCTCTACCTAATGAGTGGAACCCTTCTATTGTATCAAGGCATTAGTCCTCTACCTATTGAGTGGTGACCTACTATTGTATCAAGACATGGGTCCACTTCATATTCAATGGAACCCTCCTATTGTATCAAGGAATGGTTTATCTACCTATTGAGTGGTACCCTCCTGTTGTATCAGGGAATGGGTCCTCAACCTATTGAGTAGCACCCTCAGGTTGTATCAAGGCATGAGTCCTAAATCTATTGAGTGGAACCCGACTATTGTATCAGGGCATGGGTCCTATAACTATTGAACATAACCCTCTTGTGGTATCATGTACTAAGTACTATACCTATTGGGTGGAACCCTCTTATTGTATTAGGGAAAGGGTGTACTACCTATTGAGTGGAACCCTCATATTTTAACAAGGAATGTTTCCTCTACCTATTGAGTGGAACCCTCCTATTGTATCAGGGCATGGGTTATATACCTATTGAGTCAAAACCTTCCATTTTATCATGTCATGGATCCTCTATTTAGAGATTGTTCCCCATCAGGATATGGAGTAGTGGTGGAGTGTAGACCCTCCGAATGGGTTCTTTGGATAGACACATGAGATGATGGACATCATTGATGGACTTTTGGAACTGTTGGTAGACTCATTATCCTAGGATAGGCTTTGAGATGGATATCACCTTTCTTTATCATATGGTTTTCTTATATGAGAACACACACACACACATCCTTTATTTTGAGTTTCATTTACCTATTTATTTAGGCTTAGATGACTAATTCTATCATGTCTTCTATTTATCCCTCTTCGGTTTTTGGGGCATCCTACATGGTATGTATATACTCACCCCTGTATGGCCTTTTCTCATATTTATCATGTGTTATGCATATGATAGAAAAATCAATGAAGATTTCAAAGAATCATAGGGATACCTAGGTGTATTTGAACATATATGGTGATTTGGGATTGAATATCAGGATCTATACTCTCTAATATTTCTTATTTTTTTAGTTATTTCCAGGTTGGGACATCTTTTCTAGTTAGGTTTGTATTTTTTCCTTTACTTTTCAGATTTCACTATTACACTTTTTTTAATTCCTAGAGGTTATTACAAGAATGGTTTTTACTCTTGATGTCACTGTATTTTATTATTATTCCTCTGCACTTCTTCATGGAGATGGTCACATGAATGTTTACATGTACTTTAGGAAAAGGCCTCCCATTTTGTTTATGACTTTTGGTGCTTGTCACTAAACCCCGGCCTATGGAGGAAATATTGGGGTATTTATGAATTGGACCTCTGCCGACCAAGTGGGTCCTTGTGGTTTGGGTCATGGTAGATTAATAGCAGAGGCAGTTCAACCTAAGTATGATGTTTTGTGTTTTTCTCCATATGAGATTTGGATTGGAACTTTAGAAAACTGCGTCAAAGTTTCTCAAGTGTGGATTTCATGTCAGGGAACCTAGTGTTGGTACAGAGACCAAAATACCCATTCACCAAGACTCTAACTACATACTTCTCGACTTAGAATACTGAGACATCGATTACAAGGAACAATGATACATTTATTATATAGGATTTATTTCTTTTACTGTACTTCTTGAGTTAGCTCCCCATATATATATATATACTCATTCACCACAATATGTCTGTCCTCTTGAAAGATGTTTACACAATGACAACCAGTGAGGTTTCTACAATAGAGTCAATATTATGACATAATGAGTGACAATGCCTCCTCTAAGGGGCTTATTCAAGAGGTGTCCTTTCTTCAAGATTGTCAGATAGTGGTGATTCCTCCTGTTGATCAATTCGTAGACTGACCTCCAGTGGTTTAGGTGGATGAAACATATCAAATTAAGTCATAGATGAATCTTTTGGTGATGGATGATGATGTGTAGGTTGTTAGTGTATATCATGAGAATCCAAGGTAAGGATAACGTGGGATACAATGTTTGTAGGACCCACGGATAATAGGTGTTTGATGCAAGTCTCATCGCAGGTGGAACTATCATTCATGGAGACCTTGGGGATAGCTCAATCCAGTAAGGCATGATCGTTGATATGATTTTTTTGGTATGGACATATCATATAGGATTCTAATACCCATTATGATCAACCAAGAGGGGTGTTAAATGCACCTCCTAGGAAGAGGCAACCGTTGGAGCAAAGAGGTTTGCCGAGTGGTGAATGTGACAAAGGATCCAAGAGAGTAGTAGGAGGTGGCTAGTGATTTTGTTTGATACTACCACCACCATCCCTATGTGGACAAATCCAGGCTCAGAAATTTAGTGGTTAGAATCTTGGATAGCCACGAGCACCAGATGTTCTTTACCCAGAGCCTACCAGAATGTTTCTAATTATGATATTAGTTTCTTCTACTTTTTTTGTAGTACTCTTAGACGCTGGTATGAGTCACTCTTTTGCCTCATTTTTTCAAGTCCTTTCAAGGAAGATCTAGGGTATTGATAGAGCCTCATGTTGTTGATGTTTGATGTGACTTTAGACATGTAGGTAAGTTTACCGAACAAGACACGTTCTTGAGACATGATCTAAAAACCATATGGGCAAGTCACTTCCACCCAATGAGGAATGTATTAAGGTGTGGTGGATAATTTACTCTAAGTTATATGTTTGAAGATTTTTTATTTTTATAAGGTGTTATATAAATACCTAGTTTTGGTAAATTTGTGGGATGTGGAAAGAATTAGTTCAAAGTAGTGGGATCTTTTGAAAGCTGTGAGTGCGGTTCGAGTGATGATATGTGTCTTCACTACCCCCATTATAGTTTTCACACATAGTTATGAGCCACTTATCCCTAATCATATCCCCTATTCAAGACTTATTGATGCTGGTGGATCCTTTTTTATCAACCCCTGAGTTTGAGTCTCCTTCAGGTATGATCAATGATTGCACACTTCTACCAACAATGTGACCTAACTTGAGGGGAGAGAGAAAGACTCACGTGGAATCTCTTTATAGTGGTGGTGAGACCCTATGATGTTTTCCTCATTATAGAATTTATTTCTACCATCCATGCTCATATAGGTTCTACCTGTGAGTGTAGCAGTGCTTCTATTTTTTTGGGATGAAGATTTTCACCTTGGATAAGGAGTGATCCCAAGTAGAGTAGGATGAGATGATGTGATGATGGTTATGACATACTACTTATCATTTGGATAATGATACATTTATAGAAGTGGATGCTGTGAGATATTTATTTCCTAAAATGGTGGTGGAGTTTGAGGATGTCTTTCCTTGGGATGTGAAGAGTTTATCTCTACACCAAGAGTTATTCTTCTGTATGGGATGGAACTAGAGATCACACTTAATTTTTGTGATATCACATCAGATGGAAACTTCTAATATTTGTAAGCTGAAGGTGAATTCAGTAGTTTTTTGAGAAACAGAGTTTTGTACAACCCAGTGTGTTTACATGGGAAACCTAAAGTTGATCAATTGAGAGGATATTGATTGATTGGTATTTGATGTGAATTCATGTCACTTAAACTAGGTGAAGAGAGGATGAGTATCCACTCCCAAGAATCATTGAGTTCTTTGACTAGTGGTTTGGGGTGAAGTGGTTCTCAGAGATTGAGCACGAGATAGGCTATCACCAGCTTTGTTTTTGGAGAAGAATATACCATAAGTGACTTTTCAAATCCACTAGGGATGTTTTGAGTTTTTGGTAGTACCATTCGACATGTTGTATTCCATAGAATAATTGTGAGACTTATCGTTTGGATCCTTAAACCTTTTTGGATCAGTTTGTAGTAGTTTTCTTTAATTAAATCCATGTGTAATCAATGTATGAGTTGGAGAACGTGAGACACCTTAGGGTGGTGTAGTATATCTCCAGTCGATAGTTGTTACCTCTCCGCTTCTACATAGATCTATGGAATTACAACTCAGGGATACCAATTATGATATTTTTTGTAACCAGGTATCCAATGGATACATTATTGATGTATTTTAAAATGGTGGGAATCTCATAATCCTTGTTTGAATATGGATGGTGACACCAGTCATGGTACAGAAAGAGGTACTGAGGAGTTTTTTTCCCTTAGTAGTAATACATCTGGTGTAGGTGACGATGTACTAGGATCTCTTAGCATTAGTTGGGAATCCAAGGGAGTTACCATAAGTTTTCAAGATAAACTCTTATTGTGTCTATTATTTGAGGGTGATGACAAATAAATATTTGATAATAGATCAAGAAACTTGTTTGTGTAGGTGGTATTGCATCTTTGTGGAATTCTATTTATAATAATTATAGACTATAATTATTATTTCATGGCACAATTTGAGAGATGATATGGGATTCCCTAGGGGAATCAGTTGCAGCTGAGAATAGAGTTTTACCCCAATCAATTGATCAAGTAAAGTGGACCATTTAGGTTCTAATAAACATGTTTTGGGTTCACATGTCAGTTTTGGGCCATAGCTGGGAGGATTATCTACCATTGGTGGGTTTTTCATATAATAATTATTATCACTCCACCACTGGATTAGCCCCATTTTGGTTTCATGTATGAAAGACCTTGAAAGGCACTCTCATATAGGTCAGAGCCAGTGGGTGATAGTGCTTGGGCCCTATTTTTGGTGAAAATGATGGTTGTAAGGGTTTATTTCATCTAGGGATAGATGAGGACTTCCCAGAAATGTTAGTAGTTCTTTATGAACTAATGATGAAAGATTTTAGAGCTTATGAGTTGCGTAGTTTTAGCTGAGGAGATAGGATATATTTGGGGTTATTAGGACCTTTATTTTTTCCTTCTGCTGTGTTAGGTTAGCAAGGTGGTTTAATGATTAACCTCGTAACCACAATAGTTTTGGTTTCTTGTCTTCTCCACCTATCAGAACTAAGGAGGTATGTTCATGAATATTTTTTCAATATCAACCTCATTAAGACATGACATGAGAGTGGCGTTTCCTTTTTCAAGGATCTGATGGTGTTGAGAAGATATAGCAAGAGTCCCATTTGGGGAAAGTGTTTTCCTTTGGTTCTTGTTTATTGGTAGCATAGGAAACCATTAGGTAAGCTCATGGGAATGGGAGACCCAATTAAGAGCATTTTATACCGACATTTTTTCCTAGTTATTTCATTTTAGGGATGAAAATATTTGAATAAGAGAATAATTTTGAGACTTTATTTTTTCCTTGTAAGACTTTGAAATATATTAAGAAATATTTTAGGAGCTAGTAACTAAGACAACGTGCGATTACGAGGTTTAGTGAGCCCAAAATTAATTTTATAAAAATATTAAATATATTTTATATCATGCATGCATAGTTTTTTA
The DNA here is from genome assembly GCA_963277665.1 of Viscum album. Lineage (NCBI taxonomy): Eukaryota > Viridiplantae > Streptophyta > Magnoliopsida > Santalales > Viscaceae > Viscum > Viscum album. The sequence continues at coordinate 1,833,623,212 of OY728165.1, forward strand.
GAAATAATAGAATATCTTCTAAATAGAGTGTTAGATAAAAAATATGAGAGCATAATTGAATTTGTAGAATATGGTTTACCTTAGGCACAACCTAAAGTTGGTCGGTGCTAGAAATTTGTAAGAGGCATCCATTGGAAGGTGCGTTTAAATTAAAATAAATGATCAATTTATTTATTTTAATATAAATAAACTAAATTTGATCCGGTATAAATATTTGAATATGAAATTTCACCATTATTAGTCACATAAACTTGAGATCATTGAGATAATGTTCCACATTTCCATATTGGTGGATCGAGATCAGATGATGAATGGCGACCGAATCTAGGAGAATCGATAGACAAAAGATGCAGTGGATCATCCTCATCACTGGTGAATGAATTATTTACCAAATATTGATCCAATATTGAGGTAGGGATCATAAATTATTTATTTCACCCATTTTATTAAAAGATAGATCATGGATTAATTATTTTCTTTGATTTATAGCATTCACCAAACTTTGTGTGAGCCCATTCTATAATTCTAATTGTTTAAATCAAATTATTCTCATTATGAAATATTTCTCACCCTTACACCACTATGGAAAAATAATTTTGTATTGAAAATTATAAAAATAATAACAAATTTCAATTCATATTTGATTACATTATTTTATTTTTATCATGGTTAAAAAGGGAAATGTTACTTGTTTTGATAATTTCATTGAATGCGGAGGTGATTTGGAGGGTCCATGATGAGGTGGAAGAAAAATGGCCCAAATTGCATAGGATCCAAGGACTTCAATGGAATTAACTGCATACTGATACTAAACCATGCATACAAATGGGATTAGATTTTTTGGTATGATCCAAAATTCAGTGGGATATTAACTTCATGAAGAAGACCAATCCCAATTCTGCCATTAAAATGCCGATTTGAATCAATCTGTCCAGTACACCGAATCTACATGATGTCAAAGTGGTGTGCTGTGATGTGTCCAAATCTTGAGATGTAGGTGTCCAAATGAAGACAAAATTTTTGTTGAGACTATAAAGAGGTGGGGAATTAACATTTTATCTTTCTCCAAATATAGGTAATACTTTCCGGAGGTTGAAAACAAAGGGACAAGTGGTTTTACACAATCTATGGGCCCAAAACCACCTTCTACTTTTCCTACAAAATCATACATTAGGAACGTCACTTGGAAGCTCAAAACAGAAGATAATATCTTCCATTTGGGAGTCTTAGAGGATTCTCCTCATCATCCTATATGTTTTGGAGTTCCCTATCTTTATAGGGGGATCAAAAATGAAGAAATACTTCAAACTGAGCTTCATCCTCCTCGCTGTGTCGAGCTAAGTGGTGGGTGATCGTTGCGAGGGAGATAAACACTTGAAGAGGGTGTTCAGACATATAATTATCTATTAGTTTGGTGTATATTGTGTTTCTAATTTTTATTTTATAGGTATTTTAACTTATTTTTATGCATTTAATTGAAACACTTTTTATTTCATAACCGATTGGTGTGCGATTTTAAGCGTGCATCTTGTGTTGTTCTGATTGGAAAACATAAGAATCATTTTATTCCCCAAAGAGTCGAGATCTAAGTGTTACTTTAAAAATATTAAATCATGCTAAGGTGACGGAACTTGTCTATAAGATTGTTATGATACGGTTTATTCCTAATCACATTGTTTTAAGAGGCTTGTGGGTACCCAAGATCTTGGTTAACCCTCAACCAAAGGATTAAATTAAAACATAATAATAAATTAATTACAAGTAAATCTTCAAGTTATGTAGTATCTTATAAATTATCACTTATTTATCTCCTAGTTTTCAAAATCCACTTGGTCTTTCAACTTTATAACTCTTTAGTTATTATTATTTTTTTAAAGCTTTTTTCAAAATCAACCCCTTTTTAGTAGTTATTATTAAAAACACATACTCTAAACCTGTCTACGCGCCTTGGTAGATGACCTAGGGAATAAGATATACTTCAAATCAACCTTAAAATCATAATAAATTTTATATGTCATGACAAAATAGTCAAATTTTGGCACTGTTTCTGGGGGCGCTTTGGTTTTTAGTGCATGTTTTTGATAAACACTTTTTAAATTCTGTAAATATTTGTTTGTTTTATCTTCTAAAATTGCATTTATTTTTGTTTTCTAATTGATTTATTGTGTAGGATATATGTATGAAACATTCAACTCTGAGCGACTTACAATATTTTGAACTCGAATAGGAGAAGATCCTATATCAACGACACCAAGATACAAAGGAGGAAACTTTAAAGGAGGATGCACAAAACATCAACACTCATCTTGATCCATATTCTTCTTCTTCTGAAACCCACATTAAAACTAAATTAAACGTTTAAAACATGGAGGAAAATAATAGAACACTAAAATAATTAAAATCTCTTGATGTCGATATCCAACCGAGCAATATTCAAATACAAGGAGAGACATCCAACTTCGAACTAAAGTCCAATTTAATTCATTTATTTCAAAGATTCCATGGACTACCTGGAGAAGATCCACATAGACATTTAAAATAATTTTATACTGTGTGTTTGACATTAAAACCTAATAATGTGGATAAATAACAAGTAAAACATAGTGAATTTCCATTTTCTTTAGAAGATACAACAAAAGATTTTTTATATTATGTTAATACTCCAATAAGAGGTTTGGCGAACATGAAAAAAAATTCTTGAAAAATATTTCCCAGCCTATCAAACTACAATAATAAGGAAAGAAATACGTGGGATAAGACAATATCAATGGGAAACTCTTCATGAATATTAGGAACACTTTAAAAGTTTTTGTTCATGTTTCCCACACCATCAAACAAGTGATCAACTTTTAATTCACTATTTTTATGAAGGTTTAATCCCTATTGATCAAAATATGATCGATGCTGCTGTAGGTGGTGCACTAGTGGATAAGACCCCAATTGATATAATAACCCTGATTGAGAACATGGAACATAATACTCAAAAATTCGAAATAAGGTCCAGTGTTCCCATTTGAGGTGTCTAAGAGGTGAAAAGTATTGAATTTGAGAAGAATGTGGACACGAAGTTTGAAGAGGTAAGTACCCTTCTTCTAAAAATTTCTCTTTACCAAGGGAAATCACAATCTCATCCTCCTATCCATTATGGTATATGTTATTTTGACACCAACTACTCTATCCAATGTCCTCAATTGATAGAATCATCTAAGAGTTGTGAGGAAATCCTTCTAGGTCACCCTTATAACCAACCCTTTAGGAAATAACCTTACTATCCATATAACCTTGGGTGGAAAGAAAACCAAGCCTATTGAAAAGGGGGTATTCAAACCAACCTCAACAACATTGGAACCAACTGGGGTATAGTAGTCATCCACCACCACCCATAAAGCCTCAACCACACCAAAGGCCTTTCCAACAACCCATTTAAAATTCCTTCCTAGCCTAGAAGACTTGATGAAACAAATGGCTTCTAATAACATCCAATTCAAAAAAACCACTCAAGTATCCATATAAGGCCTAAAAACCCAATTAGTTCAACTAGCAAACTCGGTGGGGGAAATCCAAATCCATGGGTTGGGTAAAATACCTTCTCAACTAGTAGTTAACCCTAGGGATAAGTTAAATGTTAGTTCCATCACCCATAGGAGTGGAAAAAAACTTAAGGGCCAAATGATCCCTCCATTAGAGTCATCCCCTCCTAAGAAAACCACCATTCTAGCCATTAAAGAAGTTCCAAATGTTGAAAAACCCTGTCCTGAGAGAATCCCTTCCAAAGGAAAGAGTGTGTTTATTAATGATTCATCTAGACCAACCATTCCTCATCCATTTATTTAAAGGGATACCCAACCTAGAAAAAAATGGTAAATGAACTCGATAAATAAATCTTGCATACTTTCAAAAAAGTTCAATTTAACATTCCATTGATTGATTCCATAAAGAAAATTCCAAGATATGCCAAGTTTCTGATGGAGATGTGTACACACCGAAGGAGTCTTAGAGGTGATGAGAAGGTAATATTAGGTAGGAATGTACCAGCATTAATAGATCCATCACTACATACCAAATGGAATTATCCTTGAACCTTCTCTATTCCATGCACCATAGGGGAGTATTCATTTTTCAAGGCTATACTTGATTCATGTGCTTCTATAAGTGTGATGCCTCACTCTATTTACTCTTCATTTTTGGTTAGGGAACTGAAGCCCATTGAATTTTTTTTTTAAATTAGAAAATTAGAGTATAACAAACCCTCATAGTGTGTTAATGGACATTCTTATAAGGGTAAAAATTTTAATTTTTCATGCTAATTTTTACGTGCTTAAAATAGAAGAGGAAAGAATGAATGGAAATGACCAAATTATTTTGGGGAGAACATTCTTAAAAACTTAAAAAACCATAATTAATGTCTATAATGGTACATTATCTATGAAGTTCAGTGGAGACATTATCCACTTCAACATCCTTGATTCCATGAAGCACCCCCCCAAAATAAAATTTCTCTCTCTATGTTAATTTTATTAATGTACTCCATTCACTTGAAAACACTTAATTTCATTCCCCTAACCCCCTTTCTATGTTTTCGTCGTTGACTGAAATTATAGGAAATGAATCATGCATTGATTGTTATAGTGGTTTAAAAAAGTTTCATGAATGTTTATTAATTGATAATTTCTTGAACACTAAGGATCTAATGACCATCGATGATGCTGATAAGATTTTAAAAGATCATTCCTCACATGAGGATGATACCATTGAGTATTTTGATTAGATTAGTGACCTCTAAATTTCACACACATTCCCATTAATCCAAAATCCTCTTGAATTGTAACTGAAACAATAGCCTCAAGATTTAAAATATTCATATCTTGAGATTGGAAACAAGCTTCCCATCATCATTTTTAGTTCACTCCCTCCTAATCATAAATTGCAACTCCTTGAACGTTTTAGGGAGTATAAAAAAGCATTGGGATTTACACTTGCAGAATGTCCTGGTATTAGATCATAAATTTGTACACATCATAAATTTTTAAATGACGAGGCTAAACCAATGAGGTAGGAACAATGTTGACTGAACCTAACCCTTTCAGATATAGTTAAAAAAGAATTAACAAAGTTATTGGATACTAGAATCATTTACCCCATCTATGACTGCCAATGGGTCAATCCTGTTCAAGTTTTTCCTAAAACAATTGGCCTCACAGTAATTAAAAACGAAAATAATGAATTGGTTCCAACTTGTGTGTCGAATAGTTGGAGTGTCTGCCTAGAATATCATATACTAAACCCCCACACTAGGAATGACCATTTCCCTTTCACATTCATTGACCAATTTCTAGAGTGGATAGTAGGTAAGTCCCAATACTTTTTCCTTGAGGGGTATTATGCATACTTTTATATCCATATTGCCCCATATGATCAGGAAAGGATGACATTCACTTACCCCTTTAGAAAATTTGCATATAAGAGGATTCCATTTGGTCTGTGCAATGCTCTGGGTACTTTCCAGCGATGCATGGTTAGTATTTTTTTGGATTACCAGGAGAATTGCATGGATGTCTTCATGGATGATTTCACTGTTTTTGGCTCATATTTTGATGAATGCTTGAGTAGTCTTGGTTGTGTCCTATGTCACTAAATTGAAATGTTTCGCATATAAAATTATGATATATTCCATTTCATGGTTCAATAAGTTATAATATTGGGATATGTAATTTCTAGGGATGGTATCCAAGTAGATAAATCAAAAGTGGATATAATTTCTTCCCTACAATTCTCCAAAAATGTATGGGATATGCAGTCTTTACTAAGTCATGTTAGATTTTATGGTCGTTTCATTCATGACTTTAGTAAAATTGCACTCCCCCTATCTTGCTTACTCCAAAAATAAAAGGATTTTTTTTGATATATAATGTGATTAAGCTTCTAATAAGTTAAAATTGAGTCTCATGTCACCCCCGGTTATCCAACTACCTCGATGGGATTTACCTTTTGAGATCATGTGTAACACCTATAACTATGCAGTTGGGGTAGTCATATCACAAATGGTCAATCGAACACTACATGTCACTGCCTATGTCTCACATACTTTGGACCCTACCCAATAAAACTACACCAAAACTCAAAAATAATTCCTTTCCACTGTGTTTCCCTTGGATAAATTTAGGTCGTATCTTTTAGGGTCCAAAGTCATCGTGTTCTCAGATCATGCATCCCTTTGGTATCTCCTTAAGAAACTGGAAGCCAAACCACATCTCATTCGTTGGATGATCCTCCTTTAGGAATTCAAATTAGAAATTAGAGACAAAAAAGGATCATATAATGTGGTGGCTAACCATATCGGTAGGATCCACCCATCCCAGAACATTGACTCATCCCCATGTATTCCCATAAATGACATGTTTCTTGATGAAAAACTGTATCAAGTGCCAGATGTTATTCCTTGGTATGATGAAATTTTAAATTATTTGGTAGTATCTTGTGGTCCTACTTATTTTAAAAAAAACTAATCTATTCGTCTAAAACATGAATCTCATTGGTACATTTTGGATGACCCTTACATTTGGTGAAATTGTAGTGATCAAGTCCTTAGGCGTCATGTTCCTGATAGAATGTTTCAGTCTGTCCTTAGGTTCTACCACACTCTTGATTTTGGGGGCCACTTTGGTCTCCAACGGACTACTCGAAAGGTCATTGATTCAAGTATCTTTTGGCCAACACTTTTTCGACACACCCATAATTTCTGTAAATATTATCTTCATTGTCAAAGAATGGGGAATGTATCTAGAAGAAATGAAATGCCACAAATACCCTTTCTCTTCCATGAAATTTTCTATGTCTAGGGAAATGAATTTATGAGACCATTCCCTAATTCATTTAGAAACCTTTATATTTTGTTGGAAGTAGATTATGTTTTAAAATTGGTAAAGGAACATGCCACTAGGATTGATGATTCGAAGGTAGTTGTGTAATTTTTGAGAACCTAGATATTTTTTAGGTTTGGATCACCTTGGTTCATCATTAGTGACCAGGTTTCTCATTTCTACAATCGAACAATGAAATCAATTTTGTGTTGGTATGGGCTGTGTCATTGAGTGTCTAGTTCTTATCACCCACAAACCAACAACCAAGATGAGGTGTCAAATAGAGAGTTAGAATAAATTCTTCAAAAAATGGTTCAACCCAATAAAAATTATTGTAGTATTAGACTTGATGATTCATTATGGGCTTACCATAATACCTTTTAATCTCCCATTGGAATGTCACCCTACTGGATTGTGTTTGGAAAGAGTTGTTATCTCCCTGTTGAGATTGAGAACCAAGTCTACCGTGCCATCAAACAATGCAATTCTAATATTTCTGGTGAAAGTAATCAGAGAAAGTTACAGATTAAGGAGTTGGAGGAAATACCTAGAGATTCATATAATAATTCCAAGATTTAAAAGGAGTGAACCAAGGTTGCCCATGACCACCTTATCCTTCATCGCCAGTTCCAAATTAGGTAGAAGGCCCTCCTCTACAATGGAAGGATGAAATTGCATCTCAGTAAGCTCATTTACAACTAGATTGGACAATACACTGTTACAAATGTATCTCCATTTGGTGTTGTTGAAGTTCAAAATGAAGAAATCAAGAAAACATTCACTATAAAAGGGAAGTAGTTGAAGCACTTTCATGAAGCCATTCTGGAGTCCCTAATGGAGGAACTCCAAGTTCAAGAATCAATATAGGAGTTACACCAACCAGTTTTTATCTTTTATTCTCACATTATCTTTTATTATAGTGACAACACTACACACACTAGGTGTGGGGGGATGCGTACATTCTTGGGTTAGTTAGGAATTTTCATTGCCTTTTTATCTCTTCTCTTTTTTCTTCCTGGATAGTATTGTTACATTGCCCACTTTCTCTTCCCCTTACCTTTGTGCCGAAATTTTTTTATGTAAACATTATCAGGGAAAAACATGCCCACTGAATTAAATCAAAAATCTAAGCAGACAATTGAAAATGCATGTGGAATTTCTATATTTCATGTTGTTTTGACATTCAAAAAAAATCTGATGAAAATGTAAATTTTATCAATAATTAAATACTGTGGTGTGAATTTCTCTTGAAATTCTGTTCTTTTTTGATGATATAAATTTTTGTATCATTTTGAAACCTTTGAAAAGAGTGGTACCTTGTTTTGAGAATAGTTTAAGTGAAAATTGTTTCACTTAATATCTCAACACATCTTTTCACCCAACCATGATGTGTGAAAATTTCTTACTTAATGTAAGGTAAATATAAATTAGGTTGGTTTTTCTATACTTTCTAAAATCATTTTTCCCTACGTTTGTTCTTTATATTATCTATTTCATTACTGTACCAGATTGAACTATGCATGTGTACCTATTATCTGACTGTTGTATGCCCTAAAAAAAGGGTTGTGTATTGGGAAGGTCAAAACCACCCTTTCTTGACTTTTGATCTTGTTATAACTATTACAATTAGTGTTATGAGGAGATCAAGTAATGGTTGAGAGAAGCGTGTGATATTTGTTCCACGTGCAACTTAAAAATAATAATAATAATAATAATAATACTAATAAATGAGGGGAGTGATGAATTATACAACATATTGGTATATCTAGGTTGGGAGATTAAGTTTTGACTTTTGTGAATGCTTAAGTGAGTGGGTCTTGGAATTTGATTACAAAGGATATAAGGAAGGTTCAGTGGAAAGGATCAGGTAAGTAAATAATTTTTAAAATAAATTATATTTACCTGATAGAAAGTGGAAAGAACAACATGAAATGGATTTCACAAACACATGTGGAGAATTAGTGAAATGATTAAATTTTTAAATATTTCCTTGTATTAGTATCATACATCTCTTGGAATTTCATTCTGATACAAATTTGAGACACATTTTCCATGATCACTACTCAGTGTGATTTCTTCTTTTATCACATTTAATTAAGAAATTAAATTTAAATTTCATGTTAAATCTTTATGAAGTTGGAAATATCTAATTTCATAATTTTTGGAAATTTTACTTTTACTAGGAGTGAAAATGTTCAGGTTTCGGGGGGTGATCGCACCACAATTCACTATTTCATTTTCACCTTTACACCACAGTGATAAAATAGTTTTGTATTAAAAATTATAAAAATAATATCAAATATCAATTCATTTTTTATTCCATTATTTTGTGTTTATCACTATTAAAAAGGAAAATGTAACTTTTTTTGATAATTTCATTGAAGGTGAAGGTGATTTAGAGGGCCCATGATGTGGTGGACAAAAAATGGGCCAAACTGCGCAAGATCCAAGGAAATAAGTGGGCTTAGACTCATACTTATACTGAACCATGAATCCAAATGGGATGATATTTTGCTATATGATCCAAATTTCATCAGTCTATAGCTTTTATGAAGGATCCCAAGCCCAATTCGGCCATTAAGATACCCATCTGAATCAATCTGTCCAGCACACAGAATCTGCACGAAGTCAAAAGTGGTGTATGGTGATATGTACATATCTTGAGCTCTAGGTGACCAAAAAAATCCAAACCTTCAGAGGAGATATTCCAGAGGTGGGGATATAACTTTTTGGTTTTCTCCAAAGTGAGTTAAAACTATATGGAGGTAGAAAACAAAATGCCAATTGGTTTTACACAATATGTATGACCAAAACCACCTTACACTTTTCCTATAAAATGATAGCTTGGAACCCTCACTTGGGAGTTCGAACCAGAAGAAAATATATACCATTTGGGAGTCCTATAGTAGTCTCTTAATCATCATATATGTTCTGGAGGCCCCTATCCTTATAGGAGGATCAATAATGAAGAAAGAGTTCCACCCGAGCTTCCTCATCTTCCCGATGTCAAGCTAAGCAGTGGTTGATCATTGTGAGGGAGATACACACTTGAAGATTGAGTTATGAAACACAATTATCTACTAGTTTGGTGTATATTGTGGTTTTAATTTTTCTTTTATATGTATCTTAACTTGTTTTTATGCATTTAATTGAAACACTTTTTATTTCATAACTAATTGTTTTGCAATTTTAAGTGTGTGTCATGTGTTGTTCCGATTGGACAACATAAGAATGCATTTATTTCCCAAAAAATGGATATTTTAATGTTCCTTTACATAACTTAAATAATTCTAAGGGGATGGAACTTTACTATGGTATTTTTATGTAAAGGTTTAGTGCTAATCACATCGTTTTAAGAGGCTTGTGGGTACCCAAGATCTTGGTTAACCCTCAACCAAAGGATTATAGTAAAACTTAATAATCAATTAAGATCAAGGAACTCTTCAAGTGCCGTAGTAACTTTGTAATTATCACTTATTTATATCATATTTTTCCAAATCCACTTGGTCTTTCAACTTTATAACTCTATAAATCTAGGTATTTTCTTAAAATAGTTTTCAAAATTACCCCCCTTTTTAGTACTTTTTATTAAAAATACATACTCTAAACCTGTGTATGCTCCTTGAAAGATGACCTAGGGTCTTCCCTATACATCCAATAAACCTTAAAATCATAATAAATTTGACATTTCATGACAACATGGTGAAATTTTGGTGTCATTTTTGAGGAGGTCTATGGTTTTTAGTGCGTGTTTTTGATATTTTTTTTATAAATTTGGTGAATATTTGTTTGTTTTATCTTATACATTTTCATTTATTTTTGTGTTCTAATTTATTTCTTGTGTAGGTTCTGTGCATGACACGTTCTACTCTGAGTGACTTAAAACCATTCAAACCAAAATTGGAGAGGATCCTACATCAGCGACATAGAGATACAAAAGAGGAACCTTTAAAGGATGATGCACAAAACATCAACACTCATATTGATCCCTCTTATTCTAGTTATTCCAGAACCCACATTAAAACTGAAAAAAAACAATCATAACATGGATGAAAATAATAGAAAACTAAAATAATTAACATCTCTTGATGTTGATATCCAACCCACCAATATTCAAATACAAGTCAAGGCATCCAACTTTGAACTAAAATTCGGTTCAATTCATTTATTACCAAGATTCCATAGACTACCTAAAGAAGATCCACATAATAATTTATAAGAATTTCATACTATGTGTTCGAAATTAAAACCTACTAATGTCGATAATGAACAAGTAAAACTCATAGGATTTATATTTTTCTTAAGAAGATACAGCAAAAGATTGGTTATATTATGTTAATTATCCAATAAGAGGCTGGGCAGACATGAAACACCATTTTATAGAAAAATATTTTCTAGCCTCTCGAACTGCAATAATAAGGAAATAAATATGTGAAATAAGACAATATTAAGGGGTAATTATTTATAAATATTGGGAATGATTTAAAAGGTTATGTTCAAGTTTCCCACACCACCAAATAAGTGATCAACTTTTAATTAATTATTTTTATGAAGGTTTAATCCCTATTGATCAAAATATGATCGATGCTGTTGCAGGTGGTGCACTAGTGGATAAGACCAAAATTGCTGTAAGAATACTGATTGTGAGAATGGAACAAAATACTCAACAATTCAAAACACGGTCCAGTGTTCCCATTGGAGGTGTCCACGAGGTTCAAAGTACCAAATTTGAGAAGAAAGAGGACACAAAGTTTGAAGAGGTAAGCACCCTTCTTCGATAACTTTCTCTTTACCAATAGAAATCCTAATATCCTCCTCTCATCCATTGTGGTATATGTTCTTCTGATACCCACTACTCCGACCAATGTACTCAATTGAGAGAAACATCTGAGAGTTGTGAGGAAATACTTCCAGGTAACCCTTATAACAAACCCTTTAGGAGAAAACCTTACTATCCATAAAACCCTGGGTGGAAGGACAACCAAGCCTATAAGAAAGGGGGTATTCAAACCAACCTCAACCAAAATGGTACCAATCAGTGCAGAGTAGTCATCCACCCCACCAAGAAATCCTCAACCACACCAAAGGACTTTCCAACAACCCCATCCAAAAGATGATCCTAGCCTAGAATTCATGATGAAACAAATGTATTCTAATAACATCCAATTCCAAAAAACCGCTCAAGCAGCTATACAAGACCTAAAAACCCAATTAGGCTAACCAACCAACTCGGTGGGGGGGAAATCCAAAGACATGGGTTGGGTAAACTACCTTATAAACCAGTAGTTAACCCTAGGAATAAGGTAAATGTTAGTACCATCACCCTTAGAAGGGGAAAAAAACTTAATTTCCAAATGATCCCTTCATTATAGTCCTCCACTCCTAAGGAAACCACCATCCCATCCATTGAAGAAATTAAAATTGTTGAAAAACCTTGTCCTGAGAGAATCCCTTCCAAAAGATAGAGTGTGTCTATTGATGATTCACCTAGACCAACGATTCCTCTTCTATTTCCTCAAAGACCAGCCTAACCTAGAAAATAAAAGGAAACTGAACTCAAAAAATAAATCTTGCATACTTTTTAAAAAGTGCAAGTTAACACTCTATTGATTGATGTCGTGAATAAAATTCAAAGATATGAAAAGTTTATGAAGGAGATGTGTACACATCAAAGGCGACTTAGAGGTGATGAGAAGGTAATATTAGGGGGTAATGTATCAGCATTGATTGATCCATCACTGCCTTCCAAATTCAATGATCCTAGAACCTTATATAGTCCATAAATTATAGGGGAGTATTTATTTTACAATTCTATGATTGATTTAGAAGATTCTATAAATGTGACAACTCACTTTATTTACTCTTTATTGTATGTCAGGGAACTGAAGCCCACTGAATTTGTTTTTCCATTAGAAAATCCGAGTATAAAGAACCCTTCTAGTGTGTTAGAGGATGTTATTTTAAGGGTGAAAATTTTAATTTTTCCTGCTAATTTTTATGTGCTTAAAATGGAAGATGATAGAATTAATAGACATGCCCTAATTATATTGAGGAGACATTTATGGAAAACTTCAAAAACCACAATTAATGTCTATAATGGTATATTATCTATGGAGTTCTATGGTGATATTTTTCACTTCAACATCCTTGATTCCATGAAGCACCCCTCAAAAAAACATTCCCCTCTCTCTATTAATTCTATTGATGTACTCCCTTCCCTTGAAAACACTTCATTCCATTCCCCTAATCCCCTTTATATGTTTTCTTCATTGATTGAAATTCTACGAAATGAATCTTTAATTTATTGTTGTAGAGGTCCAAAAAATTGTCATGCATGTTTATTAATTGATAATTTCTTGTACACTAAGGATCAAATGACCATCGATGATACTGATAAGCTTGTAAAAGATCATCCTTATATGAGGTTGATACCATTGAGAAGTTAGATGAGATTAGTGACCTATCACTTTCACACACACTCCCATCAATCCAAAATCCACCTGAATTTGAACTGAAACAATTACCTCAAGATTTAAAATATTCATATATTGAGAATAAAAAGAAGTTGCCCATCATCATTGGTAGTTCACTCCCTTATGAGCATGAATTGTGACTTCTTGAACTTTTTTGGGAGTATAAACAAACATTGGGATGGAAACTTTCAAACATTCATGGTATTAGACCATCAATTTGAACACATCATATATTTTTAAATGATGAGGCTAAACAAGTAAGGAAGGAACAACATCGACTGAACTTAACACTATTAGATGTAGTTCATAAGGACATAAAAAGGTTATTGGCTACTGGAATGATTTACCCCATCTATGATAGCCAATGGGTTGATCTTGTGCATGTGGTTCCTAAAAAAATTGGCCTCATAGTAATTTAAATTGAAAACAATGTATTGGTTCCAACTCATGTGCCGAATAGTTGGCGTGTCTGCATAGACTATCACTGACTGAACCAATAGACTTGGAAGGACCATTCCCCATTTCCACTCATTGACCAAATACTATAGAGGCTAGTGGGTAAGTCCCAATACTATTTTATTGATGGATATTGTAGATACTTTTGGATCCATATTTCCCCTGAGCATCAAGAAAATATAAACTTCACTTGACGCTTTGGCACATTTTCATATAGGTGGATTTCATTTGGTTTGTGCAATAATCTAGGTACTTTAAAGGGATGCATGGTTAGTATTTTTTTCAGATTACCTAGAGAATTGAATGGAAGATTTCATGGAAGATTTCACTATTTATGGATCCTATTTTGATGAATGCTTGAGTAGTCTTGGTTGTGTCCTATGTCAATGTATTGAATATAATCTTGTATAAAATAATGAGAAATTCCATTTCATGGTGTGATAAGGTATATTATTCGGACATATAATTTCTAGGGATGGTATAAAAGTAGATAAATCAAAAGGAGATATCATTTCTTCCCTTCCATTCCCGAAATTTTTTTGGCAGGTGCAGTCTTTCCAAGGTCATGTTGGATTTTGTCATCCTTTTATTCACGACTTTAGTAAAATTGCACTCCCCCTCTCCCGCTTACTCCAAAAAGAAAAGGAATTTGTTTTTGATAAATAATGTGAGTAATGTTTTAATAAGTTAAAATGGAGTCTCGTGTCATCCCCGGTAATCCAACCACCTCGATGGGATTTACTATTTGAAATCATGTTTAACGCATCTAATTATACAGTTAGGGCAGTCTTATCACAAAGGGTCGATCGATCTCCACTTGTCATTGCTTATGCCTCACGTACTTTGGACACTTCCTAAGAAAACTACAAAAAAACAAAAAAATAATTCTTTTCCATTATGTTTTCCTTAGATAAATTCAGGTCATATCTTTTAGGGTCCAAATTCATTGTGTTCTTAGACCATGAATCCCTCTGGTATCTCCTAATGAAACTAGAATCCAAACCATGTCTCATTCATTGGATGCTCCTTGTTCAAGAATTCAATTAAGAAATTAGACATAAAAAAGGAGCAGAGAATGTGGTGGCTGACCATATCAGTAGGATCCAACCATCCTTGGACATTGAATTATCCACCTATATTCCCATAAATGACATGTTTTTTGATGATAAACTCTATCAAGTGAAATATTTTATTCCTTGGTATGCTTAAATTGTAAATTATTTGGTATCATCTTGCATTCCATTTGATTAAAAAAAACTAACCCAATTTTCTAAAACATGAGTCTCATTGGTACATTTGGGATGACCTATACCTTTTTTGAAATTGTAGTGATCAAGTCCTTTGGCTTTGTGTTCCCGATAGCGAGTTTTAGACTATCATTAGGTTTTACCAAACTCTTGCTTGTGGGGACCACTTTGGTCCCCAATGGACTGATTGTAAGGTCCTTGATTCTGGTCTCATTTGGCCAATACTTTTTCCAGATGCCCATGATTTCTGTAAATCTTGTCCTCGCTGTCAAAGAATGGGGAATGTATCTAAAAGAAATGAAATTCCAAAACAAACCTTTATCTTCCAAGAAATTTTAGATGTATGGTGTGATGAATTTGTGGTACCATTCCCCAATTCATTTGGGAAGCTATACATTCTATTGGAAGTGGATTATGTTTCAAAATGGGTAAAAGCACGCAACACTCGGAAAAATGATTCTAAGATAGCTGTAGATTTTTTGAGAACCCAGATCTTTTGTTGGGTTGGATTACCTAGGTTCATAATTGGTGACGAGGGTTCTCATTTTTGCAATCAAACAATGAAATCACTTTTTCATCGATATTGGGTGTGTCATCGAGTGTCTACTTCTTATCACCTATAAACCAATGGTCAAGCTGAGGTGTCAAATAGAGAGGTTAAACAAAATTTTCAAAAAATGGTTCAAATCAACAAAAAAGATTGGAGTCATAAACTTGGTGATTCATTATGGGCTTAACGCACTTCCTTTAAAACTCCCATTGGAATGTCACCCTATCAGATTGTGTTTGGAAAGAGTTGGAATCTCCCTGTTGAGATTGAGCACCTGGCCTACTGGGCCATCAAACAATGCAATTCTAATATTTCTGGTGCAAGTACTCATAGAAAGTTACAGATTCAGGAGTTAGATGAAATGCATAGGGATTCATATGATAAATACAGGATTTATAAGGAGCAAACCAAGGCTTCCCATGACCGCCTTATCCTCCATCATCGGTTCCAAATCTGAAAGAAGGGCCTCCTATAAAATGCAAGGAGGAAATTTCATCCTAGAAAGCTTCATTCCCACTAGTTTATACCATAAACTATTACTAATGTCTCTCCATTTGGTGTTGTTAATTTTCAAAATAAAGAAACCAAGAAACATTTCACTTTTAATGGGAAACAGTTGATGCACTTTCACAAAGCCATTCTAGAGTCCTCGATGGAGGAACTCCATGTTCATGATGAAATATTCAAGTGACGCCCACTAGGTTCAATCCTTCCTTCTCACATTCTATTTTATTATAGTGATGAAACTTCAATTTCTAGGTGTGTGTGTGTGTGGGGGGGGGGTACATTCATGGGTTAGTTAGGAATTTTCATCATCATTTTCCTTTCTTCTCTTTTTTTATTGCAGGATATTCTTGTTACTTTACACCCTTTCCCTTCCCCTAAACTTTATGCCAGAATATATTTTTATGTCCACATTATCATAGAAAAAAATTCTCGCTGAATTGAATCATGAAACTAATAAAAAAATTGAAAATACATGTGGAATTTCTATATTTTATGTTGTTTTTTCATTCAAAAACAATTCTGAGGAAAATGCGAATTTCAAAAAGAATTCAATATAGTGGTGTGAATTTCTCTTGAAATTTGGTAGTTTATCAATGATATAAATGGTTTTATCATTTATAAAACTTTGAATAGAATGGATCCATTTTTTGAGAATAGTTTAAGGGAAAATTGTTTCACTTCATATCTCCACATATATTTTCACCCTAACATGTAGTGTGAAAATTTATTACTTAATTGAAGGAAAATATAAGTTAGGTTGATTTTTCTTTACTTTCCAAAAATCCATTTTCCATACATTTGTTCCTTATTTGATCTGTTTCATTACTGTACTATATTGAACTACGTGTGTGTACCTGTTATCAAATATTTGTACACCCTAAACATAAAAAATAAAAATAAAAAAGGGTTGTGTCTTTGGAAAGTCAAAAACCACCCTTCCTTGACTTTTGATCTTGTTATAACTATTACAATTAGTGTCGTGAGGAGATCAAACAAGGGTTGAGAGAATAGTGTGAGATTTTTTTCAAGGGAAACTTAAAAAAACAATAATAATATTAATAAATGAGGGGAGTGATGAAATGTAAAAAATATGGGGATATATAGGTCAGAAGCTTAAGGTTTTACTTCTAAGAATGCTTAAGTGAGTGGGTCTTGGAATTTTATTGCAAATGATATAGGGAAGGTTTAGTGGATAGGATAATGTAAGTAGACATTTTTGAAAATAACTTATATTTACTCGATAGAAAGTGGAAATAATAGAATGAAATGGTTTTCACACACACACATGGAGAATTAGTGACATGATTAACTTTTGAACTATTTTCTTCGATTGGTATCATGCATCTCTTGGAATTTCATTGAGATACAATTTTGGAGACACATTTTTCCATGATCCCTCCTTGGAGTGATTTCTTCTTTGATCAAAATTTTTTAAGAAATTAAATTTTCATTGAATGTTAAATCTTTATGAAGTTGGAAATACCTAAATGCATAATTTTTGGAAATATGACTTTTCCCAGGAGTGTGAATTTTTAGGTGTGGGGGTGTGATCGCACCATGACTCATTGTTTCATTTTCACCCTTACACCACTGTGCTAAACTATTTTTGTATTGAAAATTATAAAAATAATAAAAAATTTATATTCATGTTTGATTCCATTATTTTGTTTTTATCACTGTTAAAATGTTCAATGTTACTTGTTTTGATAATTTCATTGAAGGTGGAGGTGATTTGGAGGGTCCATGATGAGGATGAAGAAAAATGGGCCAAACTGTGCAGGATCAAAGGACATCAGTGGACGTAACTACATACTTATATATAACTGTGATTCCAAATGGGATGTGATTTTGTGGAATTATCCAAAATTAAATGGGATAAAACTTTTAGGAAGGATCCCAAGCACAATTCGGCCATTAAGATTCCCATCCAAAATAATTTGTCCAGCACACCAAATCTTCACGAAGTCAAACATTGTGTGCTCTAATCTGAACATATATGGACTTTTAGGTGTCCAAATTTATCCAAACATTCGGTGGAGATAGTAAATAGGCGGGGATATAACTTTTTGGTTTTCTCAAAAGTGAGGTAAGATTGTCTGGAGGTCAAAAATAAAGGTCCAAGTGGTTTTACACAATCTGTGTGCCCAAAACCACCTTCCACTTTACCTATAAAATGATAACTTGGGCACCTCACCTACAAGTTCAAACCAGAAGTGAATCTCTACCATTTTATAGTCCTATAGGAGTCTCCTCGGCATCCTATAAGTTATGTAGTCCCCTATCCTCATAGGGGGATCATGAATGAAGGAAGAGTTTCACCCGAGCATCCTCCTCCCGACGTCGAGCTAAGCGGTGTGTAATCATTGTGAGGGAGCCAAACACTTGAAGAGGGAGTTTTGAAACATAATTATCTACTGTACTAGTGTATATTGTGGTTTTATTTTTTCATTTGTATGTATCTTAACTTGTTTTTATGCAATTAATTAAAACACTTTTTATTTTATAACCGATTGGTGTGCGATTTTAAGTGTGCATCTTGTGTTGTTCCAATTGGAAAACATAATAATACTTTTATTTCACAAACATTTGAGATTTCAATGTTCCTTTAAAAACCACAAAGCATTATTAGGGGCTCGAACTTGACTACATGATTTTTATGTCAATTTTTAGTGCTAATCACATCATTTTAAGAGGCTTGTGGGTACCCAAGATCTTGGTTAACCCTCAACCAAAGGATTACACTAAAACTTCATAATAAATCAAGAACAAGTAACTCTTAAAGTACTATAGTAACATAGAAATTATCACTTATTTATATAATATTTTTCAAAATCCACTTGGTCTTTAAACTTTATAAATAATTAAATCTAGTTTTTTTAAAACTATTTTCAAAATCACCCCCTTTTTATTAATTTTTATTAAAAAACATACTCTAAACCTGTCTACGCTTTTTGAGATATGACCTAGGGTCTTCCTATACTTCAAATCAACCTTAAAATCATAATCAATGTGACTTGTCATGACAACACGGTCACTTGCCCCATCTATTCTTCGTGTTCTTCACTATTGAGCTACGTTCCTTGATGTATGGAGGCATTTACCACCTTTTTTACATGTTCAAATAGAGGATCCAATAACGGGAGATCTATATATGGATACGTGTGAAGAAACAAGTGTTTATATGAAAAATGTGACTAAAAAACATGTAGTCTAATGAAAATATATCGTGTAGCACCACCAACCTATGACGACTAGGATTGGGTAAGATAAGCATCACACATCATGTGGTTGGACCACACACCATGTGACCATCCTCGGGAATCCAAGACATGTGCTGGGAGAACATGCCTAGGATCCTGTGTGGAAGGACATGTCATGTACTTTGTAAGTACACAGGCATGACTGAGTACACTGGCTGGTACCCAAGAACAGCAAGGTATATGACCAAGTTCATGAGCATGGATCAACGGACATAGGCAGGACCAGGAGGACATGGCTCATCGTTAGGAGTCCGAGACATGTCATGTAGTACCCATACATGACTTGTAGTACTACATGGACAATAATAAATGTGTTTCAATGGACACAAATAGATGAAGTGGTTGGGTCAGATGCTGTGTGAACCCCATACACACCATGTACTTTTATTTACATCTTCTTTATCTCATATCTACTTCATTTTGAATCATATTTTTGAGTATTTTTATGTATATAATATACTTGTGTATTTTATTGTAGTTTTTGAGATATGATGTGAGATATTAAAATCATGAAAATTCTTTAGTTAGTGCTCTATGATGATAGTGATCAGACATGATGATTAGAGAGAGGATGAGGTTTGAAATCCACCTATCATACCATGGGGTGTGTTCCCCATAATTCTCTACCTTCTAACTGGTACTCTCCTATTATATTAGGGCATGATGTCCTATAACTATTGATCGGAACCATCCAATTATAACAGGAAATGATTCCTTTACCTATTAAGTATAACCCTTTGACCGTATTAGGGCATGGGTCATCTACCTACTAAGTAGAACCCTCCAATTTTATCAGGGCATGGGACCTATACCTACTGAGTAGAACCCTCATATTGTATTATTTCATCAGTCCTATACCTATTTAGTGGAACCCTCCTATTGTATCAGGTAATGGTTCCTCTACCTATTGAGAAACACCACATATTGTATTAGGGCAAGGGTCCTATACCGATTGAGTGGAACCATCTTATTTTATCAGTGAATGGGTTATCTACCTATTGAGTGGAAACCTACTACTGTTTTAGGGAATGGTCCCTATACATCTTGAGTGGAACACAACTATTATATCAGTGCATGGGTAATCGACGTATTTATTGGAATCCTCCAGTTGTACTAAGGCACGAGTCCTCTGCCTATTGAGTGCAACCGTCTTGTAGTTCTGGGGAATGGTTCCTCTACCTATTGGGTGGAACCGTCTTATTATATCAGTGTATGGGTCCTATACATGGATATTTTTTCCCATAGGGTTGTAGATTAATAGTGAGGTACAAAACCTTCTCATGATTTCTTCATATAGACAAGTGAGATGCTAGACATCGTAGATGGACTTTTGGAACCATGGGTAGACTCATTTTCCTAGAATAGGAAATGATAATGAGATACCCTCTATTTATTGTTTGATTTTATTATACGAGTACACACACACACACACACACACATACAGACAGACAGACAGACATACATACATACATACATACATCCATACATACATACATACATACATACATACATACATACATACATACATACATACATACATACATACCTACATACATACCTACATATGTATGTATGTATGTATGTATGTATGTATGCATGTATGCATGTATGCATGTATGCATGGATGAATGTATGCATGCATGCATGCATGCATGCATGTATGTATGTATGTATGTATGTATGTATGTATGTATGTATGTATGTATGTATGTATGTATGTATGTATGTATGTATGTATGTATGTCTGTATGTGTGTATGTATGTATGTATGTATGTATGTATGTATGTATGTATGTATGTATGTATGTATGTATGTATGTATGTATGTATCCGAGTTGTTGGGTTTCGTTTCCCTCTTGCTTTGGCCTGAGATGACTACTTCTATCATGTCCTATATTACTCCCTCTTCGGTTTTTAGGGTGCCCTACTGGGTATGTATATACTCACCCATGAATGGGGTTTTCACATACATGTCATGTATTATACAGATGATGTAAGTATCAATGGTTATTTTAGAGGAACATAGGGATAATTGGGTGTATTTTACCACGCACGATGGTCGAGGCTTGGAGATCTGGAGCCAACTCTCTTATATTTCTTTATTTTCTAGTTATTGTCTAGTTGGGACATCTTTTCTGGTTGGGAATATATTTTTCCATTTAGTTTCAAATCACACTACAACACTATTTATATTCCCTAGAGGTTATTATATTCATTGGTTTTTACTCTATGTGTTACTTTTTTTTAATATTCCTCTGCACTTCTGGATGGAGATGGTAGGGTACGTGTGTACTTGTACATTAAGAAAAGACCCACCGTTTTAGTTATTCATTTCAGTGATTGTATAAATAACCTATCTTATGGGAAAGGGATTGGGGTAGTTGTGACTAATCCCTCTACTGACTAGGCCGACCTCTATGGGTTAGTTCATGACAGGTAGCTTTTCGATTGGCACTTCCACTAAACCTCTCCCAAGTCCATGATGTGTTCCATGTATCTCTTATGAGAAAGTTCATACATGATCATTCACATGTACTAAACTCATACGTAATTCCAATAGATAAAGATCTATCTTATGAGGAATAATTGTTGAGCGGTCCTATTTTGTAGAACATTCTCGCTATGAGGAATAATTGATGGAGATTCTGGATCATAGCGAGAATGTTCTACAAAATAGGACCGCTCAACAAGACAATGTTTTGTGGAAAAACCATAAATTTGAAGAATCTATGCGGAATTCGATGATGTAATGAGGAAGGGATATCCACATTTTTTTTTTATCAAAAGTAACTAAATTTCAAGGGATAAATTCATTTTAATGGGGGTATAATGTAACACTCTAAGATTTTATAATACCTTTATCTTTAAATAATTTGATTTTTGTGATAGCTTGTGTTACACACAACATCGACTTTAAACCAAACTATGATCTTCTATTAAAATATTTTTATCGCCAAGAAGTTGGGTTAGAGTGTATGAATAAGAATAACTAAATTATGAAAATTTATTTTTTACACATGTATAAAAGGAAATCATTACTTATCAATTAATTGGAATTTAAAATAAAAATCATTTGGAAATAAACGAGATGTTTTTTGAAATTTTTTTATGTGTGTAGTATATTTTTATCCGAATAAATCTAATTGATCACTATTGGTGAATGATTTTAATGATATTTATATATTATATATTCAATCAAATGTTTTAGCATTCATATAATATTTTTTTTATTATTCACAGGATTATAATAAATCCTGTTTTAGGCTTAAAAATGTATGTTTATAAAAAGTAGTTTTGTCACATTTTTTAGCTTACTTTTTTTTTTCAATTTATAGTTATTGAATTAGATAAAATTAATTACATATTTTTAATTATGGGGTTAAAATTTTTTCATGACCCCATCACTGTAGAGATACCCCTCCTAGGATAGCAATAAAGTAAGGGATATAATGACCCCTAAGTCCCGCCTCTAGTAGTCCCTGGGTTGGCGACTAGCACCAAGGGTGTATAAATATCACAATATTGGAGGAATTACCAATTATAAGGAAACATGATTGGGAGAGAGGATGTATCAACCAAAAACAACTCCATGAATAATATATAAGAAAAACCAAAAGCCATCCCACAATGCATATATAAATAGAACTCATACAAAAGAAATATAGTCTCCAAAGTAAATACCCAAAAGTAATGCTAAAGCAACAATAAAAAAACTGTCCCAAGGCCCTAGCTAGTAATACATAGCATGATCCATGTAATCTTCCTAGAAACCTGAAAATAGTTTTATATACATAGGTTTAGAATACATATATACTCAATAGAAAAACCAAATTCTCTCACGGAAAAGTGGAAGGAGCATACTAATTCGCCTGTGAGAAAATAGTAGAACCGAATAGCACCAATATAGGTATACTAACTATCCCAACCTCCCCAAGTCACACTCACCAAATAACACAAGAAAAGTAATATAGTTTATATTAAATCACATTTTTGATAGGGTACCCTGCACCACTTTCCCACTAGTATGCCACTCTCACCCAATGTCGTACATCCGGGCACTGCTATCCCTTCCATATACCATATCACATCTTTCCCGTACACACCTATGCCTCACAACATATCCCACCTGCAAACACTTGGGCCTCAAAACACATCCTGGTTGCACACACCTGGACCTCACAACACACCACATCACATCACATCTCATCACATCTCATCCTGAAGACACATGGGAAAGCACATCCCAACTCATCCCAAATGAACTTGGGATACCACATCCATCATCTAATGCACTAATAGACCTCTGACCATCACAGTCTGTGAAATAACTACCTCTCCATGAAGATATATAATCAAATAGTGGATACCCATCCATCCATACTCCTCATTGGATTTTGGAAAAAACACCCCCACATGACTATACGAGTGTTTGTCACATAGTTCTCAATGTGGGTGGGGGTGCGAATAGAAATCACAAGAGTGTGCAGTGTATACATACATATTGGGAAAAGAAAAAAATCCCAACCTATAGGTTTAAAAACAAACTAACCAAATCACACCCCCATCAATTTTACTATTACATCTAAATCTATAACACCATATAAAAAAAACAGAAGCCTCCATTTGTTTTCAGTCATTAATTAATATTAAACTATTTTACAAATTCTCTATCACCAACCCATTCCATTAAACATTTAGTTTAAATCATTATCATATAATAATTGAAGTTCATTATTATTTTTCATTTATACATCCATACCAACGAGGAAACTATTACATCACAATACTTATCAAGAAGCATAGTAAAACAACAACCTAATAGCCAAAACCAATTACACCTTCCACCGTAGCCCCACTACGCAACAACATCACAACAACCATCATTGCAGCCCCGCTGCATAAAAACATCTCATCCATTGCCCCAAAATATCTCAAAATAGTCATATCCCATCCATCATATCACCAAAGTCAACCCACAACACACAATTGTGTGCACAAATACGTTACCACACATACTAGATCAAAATATTTTTTTAGATTTAGCAAGGCATCCCTTATTTAATTTCACTTTATTGATTAAGGGTGTTATCACACAATCCATATGATCAAGTGAAATTACTTTTATTAACCAAATTTATGTGGTTAAACAATTTCATAATAAGTGACATAAATAGCCGCAAAACATGCATTCTATAGTTGACATTATCCTAAGCACAAGTATGGACCCCCAACGACCACAATTTTCAATGGGTAATTTTTACCATACAATTCATAACATCAAAACAGACTAAATCAATCAAATAAAAGATGTATGATCATAAATCACATTCCCAAGACCCTTTATATTGATTTTAAACCAATTAAATTATCTTTATTAATCCGGAATCAACAATCTCTATAAGGATGAACATTTATATACCCATCCCTTAAGATACAAATTTAATAAAGACAAAGTAAATCATACCTAGAAGAAAGATGATCAACACTACGTTGTTGCACAAAAAATAGAGGTGTACATACAATAAGAATAACTTAAGGGAAACATGAACCAACTATAGGAAAAATCTCCAAGGAAGAAGGTCTTGGGGATTGGATAAAATTTGAGTTGCCGTTAAAGGAATATCTGACCAAGACCACACATTTTGACCATTTAAAAGCCTCTAAACTTTTAGAAAAATTAAATATATGATTTATAGCCTTTGAAAAGGTTTTAAAACCTCTTAAGAATGGAATTAATCTCAGTTTTCATAAAAAAATATGTAAAAAGTGTGAAACCAAAAAAACTAGAAAATTATTGAAATTTGAAAAAATGTTAAAATGAGTCACTATCACCGCTAGGATGAGTCACCACTATACAATTCATTGCTAAAAAGTCACCGCCAATGAGCCACGGGCAGTTGTGTCACTTCTAGATTAGTTGCTGCTAGAAGATTCACCACCCGATGAGTCGCTGCCAAATGAGTCACCCCGAGGCGAGTCACCACCAACGTGTCACCACCAGTGAGTCACCACCAGATGAGTCACCGCGAGGATGAGCTACAAGAAGAATGAGATACTTCCAAAATGAGTTACTATTATAATGATCTACCTCCATAATGAGGTACTTACAAAATCATCTACTACTAGGATGATCTACCTCCAGAATGATCTATCACAAGAATGAGATACTTCCAAAATGAGCTATCATTGGATAATTGGAAATTTAGAAAACCATTGAAACGAGTCACTGTTTGAATGACTCACATGTCCCAAAACACCCAATAATACCCTCAGACACGTCAAACAACATATTTTTGGTAAAGTAATGGGTCAGAAGGTTTGTCCCATTACATCAGATAACTATTAAAATATTCTATCCCTCAATAATTTAAAACCAACCCAGAAGAAAATAGAGGAAGGGTTAGAACAACTATCCCTTGAGATAACTCTCAAGGATCATGCCACACCGTAAACACTTCCACAAATCAAAACCATTAATCAAAAATATCACAACAGTTAAACAATCATACTGTCTCAGACATTGGAATTAGGTAATTTAATCCTCCATGACAAGATACTATCTGATCTGGGGAGCACTAACTCACCCACATGGGATTAATCATGTCGTAGTAGAATGCATATTTATTAGGAAATAGGTCTTCTATTTTTCTCATGTCGAAACATCATAACACATCACACAACACACATAACATCTAGGGGAAAACAACATATCTCAAAAAAAAAATCAAGGTCCAAACCAAACATCATAATGAAATTAAAGAGATGGGTAAACTCAAAACAACTCTGGGTACAAGGCTTGAATCTATGACTCATACTCTCAAGTACTCTCCTCCAGTCCTCTATGCCTCCATATCACCTGAACCAGAAGAATGGTTAATCCTCCCAACACCTTCTCTTAATGATCTTGGATCTCCATTGGATTCTCCATGAAGGTTTCATCATCATTAATATCCAAATATACCTAGTCAATGACATGAGAGTCATCGTGAAGACACTGATGAAGTTGAGAGACAAGAAAGATGTCATAGATCCTTTTCCAACCATAGTGTAAATACAAACTTACAATACACATCACCAACTCTCCCCAAGACCTCAAAGGGCCCCAAAAAACTTGGGATAAAATTTACTCCCTCTTCAAAAACTATGTTACCCATGCCAAGGTGAAACCTTAAAAAACACATAGTCTCCAACCTTGAGCTCCAGGGGCCTCCTCCTGTGATAAACATAAGACTTATATTGATATTACATTACTTTCATGATCTCACGAACAAGATGAACTTTAATTGTTGTGATATACACCACATTGGGACCCAGAATAGCTATCTTCCTAACCATTATCTAACAGAACATAGAACGTCATGGGCTCCTATAAAAAGCCTAAAATGGGGCCATTACAATGGAAGAGTGATAGCTACTATATAGGTAAACTCTACCAATGGTAGGTGTTGTACCCAAGATCCCCCAAAGTCCAAGACACAAACCTACAACATATCCTCTATCATCTGGATAGTATATTTTGTCTTCCCATCTATCTGTGTGTAGAAAGCATTGCTAATGTATAACTGTGAGCCACAAGAATGCTTCAATACCCTACAGACTCATGAGGTAAACCATGCATCCGGATATGAGAGAATGGACTGTAGAACTCCATGAAACCACACCACCTCATCCACATACCTCTTATACAAGGCATCCACTGCACCTAACTCCTTGATTTATAATAAGTGGGATGATTTCATCAACTTATCCACTATCACCCAAATAACATCACAACCTCCCTACGATCTTGGTAACTATATGAAAAAATCCATCAAGATGTCATACCATTTACACTAGAGAACATAAAAGAGATATAAAAAACATCCCAGAACATGATACTCAACCTTTACTTGCTAGAAAACTAGACACCGAGCCACAAAATCCACCACTGCCCATTTCATTTTGGGCCACCAAAACTGTTCCCTTAAGACATGGTACATTTTGGAAATTCCTGGCTGTACCGCCAAAGGTGAGTTATGAAACTCACTGAAGACTCACTCAAAAATCACTACCAGAACAAAAAACCTACCAAAAATCAACGCCTGGTTCTGAAAATAATCCAATTGTCCCTTTCGATCATCCCAATAGACAACATGATTATGCATCACCTCTGCCTCTGAGTCTGTCCAATAATAATCCTCCACCAACTGCATCATAGAAGACTGAACCATCTTCTAAAACAAATATCCTCTACCACCAGCAAATCCTTTATTTATGTGTAATGATTCCAACCCATTAATCACTATACAAGAATCCACAGATTCATAAACAATATATTTCTACAACTTTCTACTCAAGGAATTGGAAATGACATTCGCCTTTCTTGAGGTATAGGAGATATTAAAATCATAGTCCTATAGAAACTCCATTCATATTCACTTACAAATGTTCAAGTCATGCTAGAAAAAGATATACCTCAGTCTCTTGTGATCCGTGAAAACCACGAAGTGCTCCCCAAAGAGGTTATGTCGCCAAAACTTCAGCACAAACACAACTACCACTAGCTCCATATCATGGGTGGCATAGTTATGTCCGTGAGGAATAAGTTCCTAGACCTATAAAAGAAACCTCCTTCTGCTACATTAGGACACACCCTAAGACTAGATAGGACACATCACAGAAAACCTCAAACAACACACCTTCTTCTAGAAACTGAAGAATTAGAGTGCTATACAACTTCCCCTTCAGGTAACAAAATTCTACCTAGCATTGATAAATCCAAAAAAAGCTTGGTATTTGCTAGTCAATGCTATCAAAGGGGATGAGACTTGAGATAATTTGAGAAAAAACCTCTGATAATAGACTATGAGACCAAGGAAGATACGAATCTCTGCCACATTCTTCACCGCCTCCTAAGAAACAACTACCTCAACCTTTGACGAGTCCATAGACAGACCCTACTAAGACACCACATTCCCAAGGAATTTCACTTCTTGTATCCATAACATAAACTTGGAAAACATTCTATAAAGATGGTGTTGTTGAATAATATTAAATAAAATTTTGATATGCTCAAAATTATCCTCCTATGAATTAGATTAGATTTGGATATCATCGATGAATACAATGACGAATAGATCCAGGAACTCATAGAACACTGAGTTCATAATCTCCATGATCATGATTGGTGCATTCATAAAAATGAATGGAATGACAACAAAATCGAACTACCCATACCTGCATCTGAAGACAATCTTCAGGATATCACCCCCTTCACCCTCAACTGGTGATATCTAGACTACATATCGATCTTTGAAAAACAACTCACCCCTATCAGCTAGTCTGAAATATCATCTCTACTTGGAAGAGGGTAAATGTTCTTGAACATCACCTAATTCAACCTTCATTAGTCTATACACAACCTCATACCAACATATTCCTTCTTGGAAAACACCACTAGAGCTCCCCACAACGACACACTAGGATATATAATTCCCTTATAAATCAGATCATCTATCTAAATCCTCAATTCCTGCAACTCATAAGGTTTCATATGATAAGCAGAAATTGAGACCAGATAAGCACCAGGATGAAAGTCTAACCCAAAATGAACATCATGTTGAGGGGCAAATATCACAACCTCCACGGGAAAAACATCCAATAACTCTCCAATATCCTTGGGAAACTTTACCATCCCAGCGTCCAATGATTCCACTAACAACTCAGTCAATAATCAAAGAAGGGTCTCCACACACTGACTACCCACTTGAAAACTCTACCCCTCAAGGAACCCTATTGGCTCCCCTCTAGTAGTAGTCCTCCTCGCGAGTGTATATTCTTGATCAAATATACCTTTTCATGAACCTCCAGATACATAATAATTATAAAAGGAGTAACTTCATACTAGATAAAAGGACGGAGGTCCACATTAAGATGTCTCTCACAAGACTCCTCATCTGGGAAAAGATCTGGGAAAAAACACAGAAGGTCTTTAAACTTGATTCCCAGATCCTTGAATGACATTATCCCCTTCTAAAGAGAAAGAAGCTTCTATATCTCCATTGCATTCATGGTCAACTAAAGGAAATATGCTTGGAAATCCTTCGTTAAGTTGAACTAAAAAATATATTCCTCCTTCCTCTCACACAAATACAATGTCTACCACCAACGTGGAAATCCTTGCATATGACTGATTGCTAAAGGGACCCAATACTCCAATGAGTCCCAGATCAATCTGAAAGTGATCTCAAGATCCTCCAGTTAGATATTTTTCTCCACATCCAAAACACTAACCTTGTAATTTCCTAAAGACTAATGATAGAAATCACACAATGTCCTCTTCCACTAATAATAATCCTCAATCGGATCAACACTACAATTATCAATCAGATCAGCCTTCTAAACCTTAAATACCCAAGACAAATGAGGACAATGAACAAGAGCCATAGTTGAAGGAAAACAAGGATATCTTAAGCCCAAGTAGTATATAATCTTTTTTAAGATTCATTTTAACTCATTTAATATATATATTTTATCCATTTAAACTTTCCCAAAACAACACAATTCAAATTAGAACACAAGTCATTATGATGCATGTACCATTTCTAGGTCTCTACCCTATAAGCAGGACTATATAACTTGGCCATTCAATTATCTTAGAGTCCATACACTAGATCATAGGGGCCCCAAAATCTTGTGTTTTCTAACCAGTTTCCTTGGACTATCTCATGAACCAAGGTCAACTAGAACTATTTCCATACCTACCCATGAATATCTCACAATGCCTAATTATAAACTCCATCCTATCTCTCAACCATCCGCTCTGATACCACTCCGTCATTCCCCCCTCCTAGGATTGCAATTAAGAAAGTGAGATAATGAACCCTGATTCCCACCTCCAGTAGGCCCTAGGTTGGTGAATAACACTAAGGGTGAACAAATATCACAATATGGGAGGCATTGCCCTTTATAAGGAAACAAGATCGGGATATAGGATGTATCAACCAAAACCAACTGCATGACATAGAAAAAAAACCAAAATCCATCCCAAAATTCTTGTATAAATAGAAATGAAACAAAATCAATAAAGTATCCAAAGTAAATACCCAAAAGTAAAGATAAAGTAGTGATACAACAACTATCCTAAGTCCCGATATAGTAACTCTCAGCGTGGTCCACATATTCCTCCTGGAAACCTAGAAACATTTTTATATACATATAGTGAGGATATATGTATACTTAGTAGGAAAACCAAACTCTCTATTGCACAAGTGGAAGGAGCATACTAATGTCCCTGTGAGAAAACAACATAACCAAACAACACCTATAAAATCATAGTAACCATCCCAACCTCACCAAGGAACACTCCCCAAATATTTCAATCCATGTAATATTATTTGGAGTAAAGAACATTGATGATAGTGTACCCCACACAACTCTCCCACCGGTATACCAATCTCACCCAATGTCGTACATCCTCTCACTCCCATCCCTTCCGTATACCACATCACATCCTGCCTGCACACACCTAGGCCTCACAACACAACATATCACATCACATCTAAACACATATCATTCCGAAGACACCTAGGAAAGCACATAACAAATCATCTCAAAGACACATGGGATACCAAAACCACCATCCAATTCACTAATAGACCTCAGAACATTACAACCTATGAAATACCCACCTCACATGGAAGATAGAGTGGAAAGGAGAGGGTGCCCAACCATCCATACTTCTTATTAGATGTTGGAAAAAATACCCCTCATGTGACTATGCAGGTGTTCGGCACATGGTTCTCAATGTGGATGTGGTTCATATAGAAATCACAAGAATTTAGTGTCTATACATACATATAAGGAAAATCAAACAAGCCCAACCTATGGTTTTACAAAAAAACTAACCAACTCACATTACCCTCACTTTTTCTGCTACCTCTAAATGCATAACACCACATAAGTAAAACACAAGATAGAAATAATTTTAAGTATTTAATTAATATTAAACCAGTTTTTGGATTTACTGTTACCAGACCATTATATTAAACATATAGTTTAAATCATTATAATGTAATAATTTCAATTCATGATTATTTTTCATTTCATCATCAATACTAACTAGGAAACTATTACAATAGAAAACATATCAAGCAACATAGTAAAAAAAACCAACCCAACAACCAAAACCAATTCCACCTTATACTATAGCCTCATTGAATAACAACATCACAACAACCAACATTGCATCCCTGCTGCATAAAAAAATCTCATCCACTACCCCCACATATCACAAAATAGTCATATCCCATCCATCATATCACTAAATCCAACCCATATCACACAATCATGTTCATAAACACACTACAATACATACTAGATCAAAATATATTTTTAGATTTTGAAAGGAATCCCTTATTTAATTTCACTTTATTGATTATGGGTGTTATCACACAAGCCATATGATTTTGGGGCATCAAATTTATTAACTGAATTTATGTGGTTATCCATTTTCATAATAAGTGATGTTAACTACCCCACTATATGCATTAGATAGTTCACATGATTATAATCACAAATAGGGACCCCTAATGTACGCAATTTTCAATGGGTAATTTAGCCTGTACAATTCATAATGTCAAAATAGAATAAATCAAATCAAATAAAAGATGTAAGATTATACGTCGCATTCCCCATCCCCTTTATATTGATTTTAATCTTATTCGATTATATTAATTAATATCGAATAAATAACATACAGAAGTATGAAATTTTATTTACCCATCCCACATGATAAAAAATTAAGAAAGACCAATGAAATACTGCATGACAGAATGACGATCAATACTACCTTGTTACACAAAAAACAGAGGTGCACATATTGGAAGAAGCTCTATAGGGAAACATGAACCAACTGCAAGAAAAATATCCAAGGCAGAAGGTCTTAGGGATGTCCAGTATCAAGATAAATCCAAAAAAAAAGAATTATGGTAAGTATATACTGACTTTAGAAAGATCAGATCCAAGACATGGGAATTGGATGCAATTTGAGTTGCTATTAAAGTAAGATATGACCAAGACCACACGTTTGGACCATTTGAAAGCCTATAGACTTTTAGAAAAATTAAATATATAATTGATAGAAATTTAAATAGCTTCGAAAAATTTTAAATATAGAATTAAACTCATTTTTCATTAAAATATACATAAAAAGGGTGAAACTAGAAAAACTAGAAAATTCAAAAAATTTGGAAAACTGTTGAAATAAATCACCACCACCGCCTAGATGAGTCGCCGCCAGATGACTCATTTCCAGTGAGTCACCTCCATCAAGTCACCACCAGAATAGTCACCACCAAATGAGTCACCACTAGATGATTCACTTTTTGATGAGTCACCGCTAGATGAGTCACCACCAGATAAGTTGCCGCCAATGAGTCACCGCCAGATGAGTCACCACTAGGATGATCTACCACCAGAACGAGCTACCAAGAGAATGAGATACTAATAGAAAAACCTACCATTATAATGAGCTACTTCAATAATGGGATACTCCTAGAATGAGCTATGGTCAGAATGAGCTACTTCTAGAAAGAGTTACTATTGGAAAACTGTTGAAATGAGTCACCATTGGAATGACTCACATTTCCCAAAAACACCTAGGACTACCCCTAGACACCTCAAACATCAAGTTTTGGGAAATGTAATGGATTGGAAGGTCTGGGACATTATAAATTTGGTAAATAGACTCCTTTTATTTTTGGTCAATATGAATAGTAAATTTGGTAAAATTTATCACCTCGGTAAAGGGTAAATTTGGTTAATCTAGTTTAAAAGTAAGTGATAAGGCCATAATATTTTATCTTAATTATTATTATATGGATGGAATTTAATAATTATCATATTATTTTCTAAATTAACTTTTTTATGAACTTCTTTTCATAAAATTGACTTATATAATATTTAAATCAATGAAAATTACAAAATGTCACTCTCTAAGTTTTCAGTATATTTTATGGATTCATATAGAAAAAAAGTAATATTTTAATGAAAAAAAATGTTTATAATGAGATTAATGAAATTATTTTCTTGATATAAAATATTTTCTAAATTTTATAATTTATATAATTACCTTAAATGCTTGTACAATTATAATAAAATATTTATTTAATAAATAGAAAAATAAAATAAATGATATTAAAAATATTTATAATTTCATAATTTGAATGAGTTAATGTGTCCCATAAATTTTTTATACATATATGAATTATTAGGGAGGTTTTAATGAATTATATTTCAATTCAAATATTATATTTATGTCTTTAAATTCAAATTAAAAGAATAATCTCAAAACTGATAATGATGATATTATACCAAAATAATATTTTATTAAATTATTTATTAATCATAAAAATAATGAAATAAGATAAGGTGGATATTATATGGTTTAAAATCTCACAATTTTTCCATTTATGTCCAATTTTCTCCTTATAAGTAAAAAAATTAAAACTCTTCAATATGGAAAATTTATTACCGTAGTTAAAATTAAAATTGGATAACTAAGGATTAATCAAAATGATAATGTTCAAAATGACACAAAAACATTTATAAAGTAAATTTGATAATGGTATTACAACCATATAATACCTTATCTTCTAATACCTATCCATTTGGATGCATTTGGATTGATAATTATTTTTTTGTAATTTAATCCTTTGTGAAATTCCAAAAATACCCCTCACCTCAATTATAAAAGGGAATCTCCTCCCTAAATTATTCACATCACTTTGAGACATATAGTTCTAAAAAACCCTACCAATTTCTCTTAAAAACATCCTTATTCAAGTTATAGAGGTTTTGGACCTTCCAAAAGACTATCCCTAGGTCCCTTAAGAAGAGATTTAATGGAAGTCTATCGAAGAAGAGAAAATCATCTTTACCAAGTCCTTCAAGTTTATTTCTTATTATACTTCAGATTAAATTGTTGTATTCATATTAATATAATAACTCAAGTATCATCAATATAATAAAATTTTATTATGATTATGGTACAAACAAATTCCATTTATTCTCTATCCTAGGAAAAAAAAACATCGCTCGTGCGTACTGACAACTTACTGTCTCCACATAGCAATGTAATTCATTTTTCACCACCACCATACTTAGATGGTTATAAAGATGTAAATAATGAATACATATTATATCTATGAAATAAATATACTTCTTAAATGATAATATCATTTCTACCTTTTTACCTTCCAATCTATTAGGAAACAATAATGTCACTCATGTGTACATGTGGACTACCACCTCCACGAAGTGATGTTATTAATTTTTCATTTAAATTTTAAATTGTGATAATAAGGGTGTATTTGATGAATATATATGATTTAAATGATATAATAATGAATTTTGAAAGGTAAACTATTATTTACCTTTCTTTCTTTCTATCTTTCAAAAAGCGAATACATCGTTTATGCATACATACGACCTACCGTATCCATGAACGATTTAATTCATTTTATTTATAAAAATTTTATGGATTAGTCTAAATAAATATATAATAAATATTAATTATATTTATATCATTATAAAAATTCTTTATAAAGTTAAACTTGGATCAAAGTATAAATAATGAAACCATCGAACGAAAACATACATGAAAAACAAAGTCGTTATTACTCAAAATAGTGATTTTAACAAATAAATGATAGTAAATGGGTGATAAAATATTATAAGTCATATATGGTATGGAATATATAAGTAATGTTCTTTAATAGATGAATAATAAAGTTCTTTTTATTATACAAGAGTTTTAGACACATACAAAGGAAGTTGAAACCTCATATAAGAGTTTATTTTAAAATTTCATCATTAATCGAGGTTGTTTGTGTTTAACTCCCCTCTGGGGAAATATTTTTCTTCCATATCCATATTTTACATAAAATTTTTAAAAAATATTTCTATTACTCTAAAATGATTTATTAATGAAATTTTTATACATGTTTTATTTTTTTAAAAAATGTTTTAAAAGGATTATTCTTGTCATTTTCCAAATAAGGTAATTTTTATCCTTTTAATAACAATGTAAAATGAATGTTTTTTATCTTATAAAATATCAATATATTTTACCACCATCATGACTGATATTTTCCTTGATTATTACTTAAAAAATTCACAAGGTTTTTTTTAAATAAAATTTTTTCTTTCATAATTGTGATCTTTTTAAACAAGTGATTTCAAAGTGGAAAGAGTGTTTTCATAAATAATTTTCCATTAATATTTTAAATTATTTTAATATATGTAAATATTAATTGTTTAGTACTATTATTTATTGATGTTATTCTCTTATGATACCAACCACCATATTTTTATGGATGGTTTATGATTAGTTTGACTGGGAATGTATTTATATTCCATATGCTATTTATTCCAATACATGTAGTTATTGATTTTTAAGTCTTGTTGATTATGTTGTGTTATTTATTTATAAGATTATTTCATTATAATTATTAAGTAATGGTTGTTTCCTGATGTTACATATCCCATCGATGCGTTGGTAGGTCTCATTAGACAAACTATCTTGAGTATTTTTCTGAGGCCTTACACATTTATATAAGATCACTTGTCATAAGACCTTGGAAGTATAGATGTCTTGGTATAAGGCCTTGATGGTATGTTTCATATTTATAACATTATGAATTCCCCCATTATGATATCATTTATTATCAACAATATGATTATTTTAATAGTTATGGAATCCATGGTTATGTTTTTAGCTCTTGTGTTTATTTGGAATTATTCATTATCATTTATTTCATGCCATATTATTTATGAATTATTTAAAATCCGTTGTATGTATACCCTTTCTAAGAATCTGATCTCACCCTTTTTTATTATCCTTCATTTCCCCATGATTCTAGGAAGTGTATTATTATTGATATTCAGGGTTCTTCTATAGGAAATAATGATTCCCCCAAAGAAAATACTATGTTTTATTTTAAGTTTTATAATGTTATATGAAATTCAAGTATATATTTAGTTTACCAAGACTAATAAACTATTTAGTCCTTTGGGATGAGATTTATTGTTTTCAGTGCCAATGTAATAAAGTAACCACTGGATTTGGGCTACTAGGGCCAAGATCTTACAACAACAATGAAAAAGTATCTAGTTCTTCATCGAGTAGCACTATTGATCAAATAAAAAATAAAACCTATAAATAACATGTTTCTTGAATAATAAACATGTTTTTAAAGAGTAATATCTATACAGAACATGTAAATTCTATCTATTTTACTAAATAATAAAAAAATATTTTATAACTAAAAAATGTTAATTTAGAATAAAAATAAAATAATCGTAAATTAAAATAATGTTTAATAAAAAATACTCCCTTATGAAGAAATAAAATAGAACCACAACAATGAAGAGGAGTCTGTAACTATTATTGAAACAACCTACCTAGAAAATTGATGTGTGTTTCGATGAACTGATATGGAATGAAAGGTTGGTACTATTTTTTTAATATAAATAGTTCATAGAATCATAAAAATGCAACATACGGTTTTATAAAAAATAAATAGTAGATTTAGGAATAAAATTTAATTTATAGCAGATTTAAACCAAACATAGTTTGTAAAGAAAAATGAAAGTAGATTAAAAAATGAAAAAAATTAAAAATTTATGGAAATTTTAGAAAAAAATCATATAAATTCAAAATAAAAATGAAAAATTAAATTTTATAACATTTCTGATTAATAGATTAAATTAGATATTTATTTAGAATAGATTTATTCATGATTAAAAACATAATCACAAAAATAAAAAGACACAAAATATTACATAATCTGTTAAATTTCTAATCATTGATATTTAACCTATTCTATAAGTTCAATAGTA
This sequence comes from Viscum album, assembly GCA_963277665.1. Classification (NCBI taxonomy): domain Eukaryota; kingdom Viridiplantae; phylum Streptophyta; class Magnoliopsida; order Santalales; family Viscaceae; genus Viscum; species Viscum album. The sequence goes on from OY728165.1 coordinate 1,833,660,445, forward strand.
ATACATAAATAAGAATAAAAACACCGATTTGGTTATAAAATCATGTAATAAATTGGTTTAATAAAGTATATTCATTATAAAAGATTAATACATTACGTTAAATATAAATAAAATTGGAAAATATAACTTGAAAACACAAATAAATCATTTTAGAATATAACCTACTTACTAAAATAGAGAAATATTTAATTTTAAATGTCAAGAAAGATCATATCCATTATGGTTGTACTCATCTAATTATCATCTTTTCTCTAATGGCTTAAATATTTTTTGGGAATGAGGTAGCCAACCCTCAACACCCAATTAATTTGTATAAAAATTATATTTGAACCACTTAAAAACATATATTAATGATGGATATATATTTGTATATATATAAAAATCAAATAAAAAATATACTTACTTGAATTTTCTCATATTTATTCATTCTAATGTTCCTAAGAATGTGAAAGTATTGCATTTTATACTTTTTTATAATATTATATAATGAATCCTACATAAAAATATCATTTATATAAATAAAATTTAAGAAACCAATATTTTTTTTCATATAATAGTTGAAAATTAATAAATATCATACCTAAAACACTGGACTCAGCTAATATACAATCATCATAGAATACTAACCGACTATAAAATTATTACAATAAATAACATTCTCTAGTGGGGTCTTAAGTCTTTCCCTCCACCCCTCATACAAATCATACTTATATGAACTCTACAATTCACCTACCTCATTACGGTGAGCTACCCTAACATTTTCACTATCGATAAAATTATACTTACACCACCTAAATAAAAAAATTAATTAAATATAAGATCATATAAAGATTAAAAATAAATATAAAATTATTATCAACACCAAAATATTTTCTCAAGATCTATCTTTAATTACAGAATCGACTCTACTCTATGGGAGTGGCTGCAAGGGAATAATATCACTATATCCCACTAGTGTTCCAATGAAAATTTAATAATCTTTCCCAAATTATAAAACAATACACTAATATTTATTATAGTTTATGATGACTTGTGTTTTTCCATTTAATATATAACCCATTTTTGTATGACCACGATGTTTGATACTTGAATAAGAATCAGAACCACTTAAAAATAATAAAAATTTGGTAACAAAAAATAGAAATGAATACAAACTAATAATATTGGTGGAAGAAATCAATGTTAAACTAATGTTTGAGGATATGACATCTCCATATCTATAGGATGATCATAATTTCCATTAAACTCTATCTCAAAGGGATCTTGAGAACCTAATTAGAGATAGGAGGTACAAAATTCATGGGAGGAAGGGAATGAGTAGTAGGTCTTATTGGCATGGGAGTATGAGGAAGTGAAAATGAGGAGGTTGGATGACAGGTAAAGTAAGGAAAATGGGTAAAATAAGGAACCAAGGGAAGAAAAGTTACTCATTGGAAATAATAAGGATGTAACCCTAAAATTTTTAAATTAGGTGGAGGGGTCATCACACCAGCTACAGTAGATACCCCAGAGATGGACAAAAGATGGAGGGTTAGGATCCCCCTTGATAAAGAGCCCTACAAAATGTTATTCATGAGATAAAAATATATACGAAAAAAATTCTATAAATATTATAAATCTATACTCACATGGGTGATCAAAGGTTTCATCCCATCCTATTGTATGCGTTGCTCATTAGAAGAAATCATACTCTACATAAATTCTTTATAATCCAACATTATCTAAAAAATAGCTGGCATGTATATATGTTAAAATATAGTAAAAAATTATAAAATACACTATGAATGTAAAGTGAAATTACCATCATTGATCTAAATTTTACAATAATACTACAGGTTCGCAATCATTCCTAACAATTGAAATGTTTTGGTCATCATATCAAAGACTTGTATTATCACTTATACAAACATTATTTAGTGAAATATCATCCGAATTATCATAAAAAATATGTTGAGGAATTAATCTAAGAAAAACACCATTTAATGGATTTAATGGATCTATTTTATATAAAACACTTATCTAGCATGAGACACCAATATAACAGATTTTTTAGTTTCAAGGTATCGATCCATCTCGACTATTTTAAATCTATATTTATCAACATGAATTCCTTATTGATTCATTTTATAAAAATAATTAAATTTGAACACAAAAAATATTCCTTGAGAGTAATAATCTAATATAATAATTCTATACTACTCTATAATATTATACATCACTAAAGATTGGTTGTGTTTCACTTATTATAGCATAAAAATCTATTTACACACTTAATATGACACCATTAATTTGATTTTTCATGTTTACCGAATGAATATTAATAATGAATTTATATTTATTGACAAAAATTGATTAACACTCATGTAATATCATATTTGGACCAAATGATAATTCACTATACTTAGGATATATCACACAACTTAGTAAAATTTCAACCTAACATATATAAATTTTCATTAATATTATTAAAAAAAAGCATAGAATTAATTTTTCTAAAAAATTGTGTACTTACATGAGATTTGAACCATGCAAGAAAATTATGACAATGAAACTTCTCTCTTATTATGAGATCTATATATTGATGGGTTCATGTTATAATTTCCTTAGGTTTCATATAAATTTTTGGGGAAATATATTATTAATTGATATGCAATACATAATTTATATAAAATAACTCATAATTGATCTTTCATAATTAATATATTTATCCTTAACATCAGAATTAAATAGTATAGTAGAATGTGCCATCTCCCTCTCCTCAAGGCTCAAGTTAGTCAATGTACATGAACCTATAATTCCCCCTAGTTAATAAAGTGATGGAAATGTTGGATCAATCGGAATATATTTATCATATTAATTTATCACTGTTCGATTATACGATGTATCAACATTATTCAAATACATAAAATAAAATTTCATGCACTCCTGGTCTAAATAACCTCTGATAATGGAATCGTTAGGATAGTTCTTATTTATTAAATAATACATCATGATTCATAAAATCATTTTAGTAGGATTAATCTAATGACAATAAATAGTACCGCCCATAAAAAATTTTATGTGAAGGAGCACAAGAAGATGCAACATACATGTATAGAAATACAAGGGAAATAATTTCTCTAATTTGAAAATAATTATTAGTGCATACTGTTTCATTTTATTTAATTCAATTTTAATCAATAATTTAGAATATTTTTCTTTATAAAGTTACAAAAATGAATAACAATCACCCTTAAATTGATTTCAACACATGTTTTATGATTATGGGAATCAACTCATGTAACAATATGTGATATTAATGGGATTTCAATGTTCTAACTACACTAATATAGTAGTCCGTTATTTTGATATGTTAGTTGAATAACCATTTGAAAAATTGATATTATATAACAAATTCATATATTTTTTTTATATATGAAGTTATTATAACATAAAAATAATGAGGAACTGACCACTTGTTTGTATCAATTAACTTGAGATGGTGTGGTTTCTAATACCCCAATCTTTCAATTCTTGTTGTTCTATGAGGTCATCAATATTTCCCTTGACATTCATAATTACTATAAGTAATAGTTGGAATAAATTTTTTCTAATATACATCTCATACATATAATATCACAACAATTTTGATGACCAATAAGATAAATAATAGAATATAATTTTTTCCCTCTAATTGAAATGTGTATCTTTTTCAGTACTCATTCTATTTCTCAATAGTGGATAACCCTTTCTAAAAGTAATATTTATCCCTTCAAGATATTAAAATAATTAATTTCCACACCCACAAAAAGTGGTTTCTCTTTATAAAAATTATTATTGAAATTTCATCGACCATTTATGTATGGATGTCTCATCAGTAGGAAACATCGATGTTTAATGAAACTAAAACTCTCTAGATATTTCAATCATTTCACCCACATATTTTTTTGTACATATTGTATAATATTGTTTCCAGTTTGTTATATAACTAAAATTCATTCCATAATAAAGGAATTAATTTATGGTTCAGAAAAGAGTAGCAGACATTTGAAATGACTCCTTCATTGAAGTGTCATACATAGCGACACCCTTAGTCCACAACTGATTCAACTATATTATCAATGTTTGAAGATACACATCTATTTCATTCCCAAGATCATTAAAAATTTAAATAAATATAGTCATAAAATTATATGGACTCATTATTAACATCCAAGGTGGATGATTATATATATGAATGAAGAAAGGCCATATGCTATGCCCGATATGAGTATGTCTAAATTGATTTAAACAATGAAATGATAAAATCTGTCTAACATCACATATCTCTGATGAAAAATCAATATGTTTTTAATAAACTCTTTACATTTTAAACTATATTCTGAGTGAACCAAAATCCCACTGATTTCATTTCATTCTCCATTCAATCTCATAGATTCTTTAATTTTTATAATATAAACATTTATTGAAGTCTCCATGTCAAAGTTCTGCATAACTTTCTTAGGAATGAGAGACACTATTTCATTTTTATTAGGATTCCATCTCTATGAACCAAATTTATTACAGTAATTTAAAGATTAATTTTCATTCCAATTTAATATACAATCATTAGGGCGTACATATATTTTTTTGGTAGAAAATCTAAGATGGTCAACTAACTTTGATGCCTTATAATCATTTTTTGTATTGTTTTTACCATCTGGAAACAAGTCCCTCAAAAATCCAATAAGATAATAAATCCCACTATTACTAAATCTATAAATGGTTTTCCCTTGAAATAATATTAAAAAATTCTTGTTTTTTAATCCTAAGACAATTAGGATACACCGGTGTCTCTTCATCCTCCATCGCCTTCCGAAATTTCTAAATGACATCAATCATTCTATTAATTTTAAAAACTAATATTGAATTTTCAATCATTATTTTTGATTATATTTTGGTTTTATTCTCAAGTTGATAATCAAATAGAAACCTATCAAATATCATATCTTGAAAACCATTCCCATTACATCTTTCCATATTTTCATCTTGTTGAAATGTTTCTTCGTTTGGGTGTTATACCTAATAATTTTTTTAAAATACAACTCTAGTGATATTATAATTTACTTCTCCATGAGTAAATTGTTATCTTCCAGTAAAATTATAATAAATACATTGAATAATATCCCCCTACAAGGCATTATTGAAAAAAATACAAAATATTTCATGTTTATTTAGAAACACATTTGACACTCAATCATGGGCATACATCCAACTTCTACCCATTGTAAAATAAAAAATAAAATACTACATATAATAAAATAATTTTATATTATTCAATAATATTTTTTGACAAATAAATAATCATATAATGAAAACAGAACATTTTTATGTTTATATCAACCAAATAAAATGTTTGTTAAATAACTAACCAATTTTATTGTTAATAATTAAAAATAAAAAAATAATTAAAAAAAACAATTAATATTTTTATATTTATTTCCGTATATCATAATGAAAGGAAAATGAGAAATTCTATGAATAGAAAAAGATATTAAAAAAACAAGATCAATTTAAAATTTGTTTTAAACACTTATATTTTTAAAATTAGTATAATAATTATTAAACTTTGATCTTATTTATTAAAAAATTTAAATGAAAAAATAATATCATTTTGAATAAAATAAAAAACGCATTCAATTAAAATTATAAGATATAAATCAAAATGCATACACAATATATATATTACATTAAAATTGATGAACTATAATAAAAAAACTTAAAAAACATATAAACATGTAATAAAATTTTATTATTCACTTATGTTTGTTGAAAACTAAATAATCATATAATGAAAACAAAACATTTTGATATTCATATCAAATAAATATAAATTTTTTTAAATAAATTATTCATTTTATTTTCAATAATTATAAATAAAATCATCATTTTAAATAAAAAAAAATTAATATTTTTTCAAATTTATTTCATGAGTGTGATATAAAAATTTTACTAAATCAATCTCTAAAACTGTGTTTACTTAACCCAAAAATCATAACTTCGTTACATAAACTATTAAGTTATACCATCGAAATTCACACTCATACAAAAATTTATAAATTTCTAAAATTAAACATATAAATAAAAATGAATTTTTAGACATTAGGTTATATTATGATTGAATATTAGAATTGGAAAATTTATGAAGTAATTGTATAATGAAAATGTTAATTTTTTTGGATATCATAAATTAAGATCAACTAGATGGGATGGACATATAAATATTCATGAAATGAGGTTAGTATGAGGTGTGAATTTCTCTAAAGATCTACATAATGGATGAATGAAGGGGGACTGGAGGGGGTTCGATGTGGATAGATCAGAATAGCCCTAGAATAGTTAACCAAATGGGTATAAGAACATTTATAGTGTGGTTCAATCTAAGGAGTTGTAATGCGTCTCAATTGGAATGGATCAAATGATGTTTGATGAGCTTGTATTATACCATAACTCGAGTTGGGAGATATTAGGAGGTGGTGTGGGTAGTTCACAAAACGGAGGGGTGAGGAAGATGTTGGAGTTTTTGTCCTATTACCAACTATTTTTAGTTTGATTACATGAATATTTGATGATTTAAATATTAATAAAACTTATTATTACATGTTGTTCATTGTTTTTCATGACTTTAATACAATAATTTCCTTGAGTATACACCCCATTAATAAGGTTATTGCACTTCCCCTCTATGATGACAATCTTGATGTGCTATGATGATATTATTGAATCTAGTCTTGAAGTCGGATAATTTAATATTATGGGACACAAAGTATATAGACTCTAATGTGTGAGTACTCATAAGTGGATGAGGTTTCATCTCATGAAGTTATCACTTGGTGACCTTCAATATGGGAGATTATGATAATAGACTCACCAGTAAGAATTACACATAATTTGGTGTCATCAAATATTTGAATCTATGAGCATATGTAATGGTTATTATATTTTAAAATTATCATTAATTTATGTCATGAATTATGAACTTATATTTTCTAATGAAAACCATGACACGATTTGTTCACGGTGAGATATGGTATGTTGGTTACGTCATGATTGACATACCATTAATGGATAAGTCAAGAAAGAATTTTTACCTTCCATATTTATGGATGTCAATATCTTAACCCATTTATTGGAATAATAATATCACATTAAATTCCATGTCTGTGGTGAAACAATGTGTTTATTTTAAATAGTTAATGAATGATGTATTAAATATATAGGCCAGTGACACAAAAGTTCAACCTTCTTGATGAGATATTGTGACAAAGGGATTATATTTCACAATGATCATTTGTATGTGGTTATCATCATTGTGAAATTAAGTTATTTCTCTTAGGATACTTGAACCATTTCTGGATAGTAATCATGGACTTTTGGAAATCATTCCTAATAAAAAAGAGAAATAATCCTATAGGTTCACACACTAATTGTTTATAAATATCTAAATTAAATTCTATTTTAATTAAATTAATATAATAAATATTATTCTCAGGACCGAGGAATAAGTTTTTCCATATTTTATTTCCTGAAAATATTTATTGATGAATGGGATATTTAAATTATATATTTATTTAGGAATTCAATAAATGATGAGAAGGATAATAGGAACAAGACCATTTCCATTGATAAATATTTATTAACAAGATAGTAAATATTATTTTTCACTATGAAGGTTTTTCTTGCCAAAAAATATCATTAATAATATTATTATGTATCATTAGGTTTATTAAAGATTATAATATTATTTTAGGACTGACGTGCAATTAAATTATTAATTTAACCTAAAATCTAGTTCTATAAATAAAATCTTATGTCTATTGAATAATCAATCAATTTTTTGAGAATAGAGAATCATTACACATAATAGAATTCTCTACTGATCAAATCTATCCTCTCTTCTTCTCAAGAACAAGAAGATATCCTTCATGCCTGAAGGATTTTGACCGATCAAGAAAAATGACACAAGATGATTGATTTTATAATATAGAACCTAGAAATCAATTGGAATTTTTTAGAGATAAAAGGAGAATATGAGGATCACATCTAGAGGGATTCTACCATTAGATACTCATAGCACATTAAAGACATTCGAAAAAGGGTTTTTAGAAGATCAACCTCATCAATGAAGAAAGATCATTAGATAAGGTATTTGTTTCTTCCAATATTAAATAGATTAATTATAAAATTAACATGAAATATCCCCTCTCCATGTTTTGGGAAACTCTATATTAAAATAAATTTTCATATGATTCCCACCTAAGGTCGTTCCACTATGAATGAAACCTTCAAGTGGTATTAGAGTGGTCACATTTTTAATTTATAATTAATATTTGATTGTTGATCTATACACAATAGAGGTTGAATTTTTTATTTTGTATTATTTGTTCTTTAATCTGATTTTGAATTAACATGTTACTGACCAATTAATCATGTTCATTTAATCTTTAATTTTCTTAAAGGTCTAAGAACAGATAAATAATGGTCAGATATGCCATCGAAAAGTGAAATATTATTGGCTGGTAAAACTGGGTTACACGACGTGTAGCTGGATTACACACCTTGTACCCATGTGCACGACACCTAGATGTGCCACATGATACACGTCATGATGAGAATTAAATTACATGTGGTGATTTTATTTCACACTACATGTATACTTGTCTAACCTATAACATGACATATCAAATTATATATTGTGTAGCTGGTGTACAAGTCGTGTAGTTTACATGTGTATGTGATGAAATCAGTAGAATTTCTGTGGTCATTATACATGATCAAACCGCGTGATACTAAAATCCTGAGAATTGATGGTATACACGTCATGTAGCTGGTGTAAATGGTTTATAGTACATCAATTCATGAGTCAAAAATACATTCTGATCTATTCATTGATAAAAATTGACACATGACATTAGAGATATACATCGTGTTGATGGATTGTAGATGTCATATAATCTCTCACCAGAGAACACACTATGTTCTTCAGAACATAATGTAGTCACGTGTCAATCAGACCACATGGAATGTAGTAGTCTTGAACACACAGTGTATTACAACCATGATACACACCTAAGACCAAATGTTTATCCTGGACACATGGCAAGTGGAACCATAACATATAGCTGTCATGCACACACCTTTTAGTCCCACCAAGGTGTACACAAAATCCCCAACCATGTACCCTGGATGCACATAAACTAAGGTACATAGTGTGTAGTTTGATAGTACACGTCATGTAGTCTCCCAATTGAAGATAAAATTACATTATAGTAAATTGAAAATTACAACATTAAAACCTTATTTTAATTATTAGAGCTAGTTTTTTTGACAATTTAATAATGACTTTAAATAATTTTAAATTGTTAATTAATTTATTGTAATAAATATGTTATTATTTGGTTTTTCATTTATTTTCCATTAATTCTTTTAATGATGGTTATCTCCAAGATGATTTAGATGGCCATTAAGATTAAAGGGAATTAATTAATTAATTAATTAATAAATGTAAGCACATTTATCTTAATAATGAATAATGAATAGGAAATGAATGTTTGCCGATTTAATTTTGCAAATACATTAAATGAATGACTATTCATGAGCTAGGCCAAGACCAGTGTATGTGTGGGCTCTTTTAATTTAATTTATTTCATTTATTTTCAATTATTTAATTATTAAATTAGAATTAATTTCACGTGTGTTATCCCTCCCACCATTATTAAATAGTACCTACGTGTCTAGGGTTATTTCAGTAATTCCTCTATAACTAATCCCTCAGTTCCCGTCACCTTCATGTGAGTTATAAATGCTTGAAATTAGTTGAGTTTCCCAAGGTGCATAGAGGTATTTCAAGATGGAACCATAATGATTCTAACCCAGGGTATACACAAGTGGATAGTTGGAATGTTGTAACTCATGTAATGACAAAAATATGAGTTATTTCCCCTAGGTCATAGGTTGATTTATTATCCACTCAAGAAATCGACCATTAGAAAATCTCATGATATGGTTATTTATTTATTTATTTATTTTTCTATCTGTATTATTTATTTTATAGAAATAATACTAAAATCACATAAATAAATAAATAAATATGAAAATATGGAATCTAAATAAATGGATTATGTGTAATGTTTAATCCAATCATGGTTAATTTTCTAAGTAAAATCCAATTAATAACAACAAGACATATAAAGGATAAAACAAGATCAAAATTATGCATAATAGATTAAAATCCCTCAACTAAATTTTAGGTTTGACTTGGACTTCCATTACTTAATTATGAATGAAATCCTTAAAAATATGTGTTTAACCAACCCTCATTGGGAAAATTAATTTTAACATGGAGTTTTTATGAATGTTATGCGTTTAATTATCCATATTACATCAAGAGAAGTATCACTTGATAGACTTGATGTAACTTGGAGTCAAGTGTTGAGGAAATCAAAGTCAAGATTTTAGGATTAGGGAGTCCACTCAATGGATCAAGAATCTATAATCCCAAATTTGGAAAATATTTTTCTACATAAATACTTTTATGTATCTTAACAACCCCTCATTGGGGTTCTAAAATGAGGCATATGGATCCTTTCCACTAGAATTTTCTAGAAACATTATATTCAATGTTTACTGGTGAGGGTTATGGGGGACTTGATGAAATAGTGGGATATTAAATTAAATATATTAATTTATTATTTATCACATAATTTTTAATCAAGAAAAATACTAACAATATTATCTTTTAATTTTATAATAAATGGAAATATCTTTATCCACACTATCACTACAATATATATTGAAGAGAGTCAACCTCCTCACTAGTGTAACTTCTAGGAGTTGTTCAGATGCCTTTAGGTTGTGCTATGCCATGATAAAAAATAACAAGTTCTAGAATCCTCACCACCTAATTCACCTACTAAGGAGGCAAGTGATGAAGAGTTCCTTGTATATGAAACAATTTGAGTGAGATGGTCAACGTTCATTTTTTACTACCATATATGTCTAGTCAACTCATGAAGTCTCACAAAAACATGGATACTTATAAAATGCTTGAGAATATACATGGCCTTCATTAGGAGAAAATGAGGAAATAAAAGTTTGAGATCTCCAAGGATTTTTTAGGGAAATATTGATGATGGTTTCACAGCTGAGCCTCACATAGTCAAGATAATTGGATAAATTGAGTTCCTAGAGGTTCTAGGGTTTACAATCCCTGAAGAATAGGTCATGGATCTCATTATTGCATCTCTACCTAACTGATTATCCATATTTTTTTTGTAAATTTTAATATGAACAACATTGAGAAGTATCTCCTAGACCAACTTACTAATATCTTCCAAGTAGATAATGATACAAATCAGGAATATCCTTCCATCCTTATTATGAAATAAATAGAAAGTCCAGGCTAAAATCCCTAAGACCAAGTATTCTATGCAACTCCCTTCTAAGAAGAGGAAGATAATGTGGAAAGAAAAAGAACAAGATGATGTTATTTTCACATAGGAAAAAGGGACACTAGAAGAAAAACTACACCCAACTAAAGAACCAAAGGGAAATTCAATTGTTTCTGATATCTAGTGAAATTTATCTATTTCTAAAAATTAGATATTAGATACAGCTTTTGGTGCTCACATATGTATTCAAATATAAGAACAAATTAGATTCCGAATAAATGAATGAGGGGAGGTAGAACTATGAGTAGCCAATGAAGCTAAAGTTATTGTCATATCTATTGACAACTACCTCTCCACAATTCCAATGAGAATGATCTTGGTTTTGAAAGGTTGATATTATGTGAAATATATTAAAAAATATATATATGTTTTTATAATTGATATGAATGGAATAATTTTTGATTTCATAAACTAATTTTTATTCATTTATAATTACAAAATTTGTTATGGAAAGTCACATTTAAATAATATTTTTTATGTGTTGGATTAAACAAACCAAGTTTTAAAAATTGATAATGAAACTAATTCACGTGACTCATACCACACCCAAAAATGGAATCAATGAATATTTCATTTAAACAAAAAGTAATGAATAAAATACACAAAGATATATATTTAAATACTTTAAGACTAAAACCACTTGGTGATGTCATGTATGTTTATAAGGAAAAATGAACAAAGATCCATTTAGTAGGAAGGGTGAAAGGGCTAAAGACCTTCTTAAGTCGGTTCATACCAATGTGTGTAAACCATTTCTAGGTGAAGAAAGGGGTGGGTACTCATACTTCATAACTTTTACAAATGATTTTAGTAGATATGGATATGTGTAATTTATGAGTTATAAGTTAAATTCCTATGATAAATTCAAGGAATATAAGAATGATGTTGAGAACTAGATTGGTAAGAAGAATAAGAAAATATAATTATACCATAGTGGGAAATTTCTTAATCATGACTTCATTAATTAATTTCAAGAGTTTGGGATCTTATACCAACCCACTCCTCATTATAAGCATTAGTGGAACGATTCTAGAGAAATGAGGAACCAAACCTTATTGTACATGGTGATATCAATGACAAGTCATGTGAGTCTTCAATTATCCTTTTGGGTATACATGTTATAAGTAACACTTAAAATACGAAGCCAAGTTCCAACTAATGAGATAGATGGTATACCTTTCCATTTTTTGAATGGAAAGAATCCTATTTTGTCATACTTATATGTGGGGGGATTCAAAGCATTTATAATACCTCTATAGGTAATAAACTAAATCCTGAGGAAAAAATTGTACCTTTATAGGATACCAAAAAGAAAAAAGGGGTTATTAGCTATACGAACCTTCAAAAAAAGTCAATAATGTAAATACATTCCATATCCATCGAGAGATATAACATCTCTAAATGATATAGTTGGAGAGATATATAATTTTATGAAGTCAAGGATCAAGTTTTAAAAGAGTTGTCATAGGAATAGATTCCAAAATGACCCACGGAAGAAGTAGCAGTTCCAGACAAAAGTACAACATAGAAGAACGAGGGAGGTTAGAGAACTAGAACATTATGATTTTATAATCATAAAGGATGGTGGATCATTATTATTTTATAATAATGATAATTTAACCTATAAGTTAACAATTAGTGGCACATGTATTTCCATTTTTCAAGAATCTAGGAATTATAAAATGGATTCCTTATACCAAAACCAAGTCTAGATTTTATTAGATCCTCTAGTGGATGTAAATCTCATTGGTTGTAAATGGGTATTCAAGAATAAACTGGACATGGAATGAAAATTCAGTACATATAAACTGTGTGTGGTTACAAAAGTTTTTAAATAACATTAATAAATTGACTATGATGAAACCTTTTCACCAGTTGTAAGGATTAAATCCATCAGATTTATAATTTCCATTTTAGATTACCATGACTATGAGATTTTGAAAACGGGTGTCAAAACCTTCTTCCATAATAGGAACCATTATGAGATTTTCTTTATGACAAAACCTAAAGTTTTTTTTTGACTCCAAAAGACTCCAAAAAGATATAAAAAATGAAATATATATATAGATTAAAGAAAACATCTAGGTAATAGAAAATCATTTTTATGAATCCCCAATGGAATTTAATTTCATAAAGAATAAATGTGATCCTTGTTTCGACAAACGGTTTAGTGGGAGTGTGTTCATTTTTGTAAGAGTATATGTTGATGAAATATTACTTACAATAAATGAAATAATGGTCTTATATTCTATTAAGGCATGGTTGAATAATTCATGAAGGAATTAGGTGAGGTAGCATATATTTTTCAGATCATGATCCGTCAAGATAGATCGAAGTGGCTACTCAGCCTAAGTCAAAGTAGATATAATTACAAGATACTGAAGATATTTAGTATAGAACAATCCAAGAGGGGATTTTTTCCAAAATCACATGTAATTCAGCATTCTAAGAAAATATTCCCTCAAACACATGAGAAAAGAAATAGAATGGAAAAGATTCTATATGAATCATCTATTGTTTCACTGATGTATGCTATGTTATATACTAGTATAGATGACACTTATTCATTAAGTGTGGTGGGAATATATCAAGTTGACCTAGGTGACCACCATTGGAAAAAATTCAAGACTATCCTTAAGTATCTATGGTATAGCAAGGATATGTTCCCGATTTATAGAGGAGATGAGGAAATAGTCATCAGTGGATATGTAGATGTTATTTCCAAATATATCTAGATGATATTAATTCACAAAAAAGATACATATTCTCTTTGAATAGAGGTGTTGTGAGTTGGAAGAGTTCAAAGTATGCTATGGTCACATGTTATATAGAAGAGTCTGAGCATATTGTGCATTCTGAGGAAGCTAAATAAGTAGTATGGATGCATAAATTAATCCAAGAGCTTAATGTGGTACTTAGCAGTAAATATCCAATAAAAATCTACTATGATAATACAACAATGGTGCCCCTTTCAAAGGATCCAAGGGGACATCAACATATAAAAAAATACTTTTGAATTATCATCTCTTGAGGGATTTTTCTTAGAGAGGTGAGGTTATAGTGAGAAGTATTTCTACAAAATAAAATGTGGTAAATTGAATGAATAAATCCTTAACCCTATAAGACATGATTATCATGTGAGGTCTCACATAAAAATGGTTTAAGGTAGTTAAATCTAGTGTAAGTGAGAGTTTTTTGGAGTTGGTTTCATGGGACTAACATTTTTTACTATGATTACATGTATATTTGATGATTTTAATAGTAATAAAACTTATTTTTTTACATATTGTTCATTGTTCTACCAGAGTTTAATGTAATAATGTACTAAATCATACATTGAATTGATAAGGTCATATTAGTTATCCTCTATGATGTGAACTTTGAAGTTATATGATGATATTCTTGAATATAGTTTTAAGGATAGAAAACATACAATGATATGACATATATTATATATAATGTTAGGTGTAAGTAATATAAGTGGATGAGGCTTCTTCTCATTAATCTTGAACTTGGAAATCTCTAATATGAGAGATTATGATAATTTAACGTCCAATAGAAATTCCACATGTTTTGGTGACACAATTGAAATTTCATTAATGGATAATTCGATAAAGGATTTTCCCTTATATCTTTATGGAATTCAATGTCTCAGACCACTGATTAGAATATAACCATTACATTAAATTCCATGACCATGGTGTAATGACATGTTTATTTCAGATAGTCAATGAATGACGTATCAATAATATAGGTTGCTGACACATACATGTAACTTTCTTGATGAGATATTGTGATAAAGGTATTATATTACCTAATGATAATTTATATTTGGTTATTTTCATTATTACATTAAGTTCCTTTGCTTGGGTCCCTTGAATAATTTATATATTTTAATCATGGAATTTAGACAATCCCACCTAATTCCAATGATAAATAATCCTATATAGTCACACACTAAGTGTTTCTGATGATCTCAATTAAATTCTATTTGAATTTAATTAATAGAATAAATACTATTTTCAAGACTAAGGAATAATTTTATTCAAATTTTAAAAATCAATAATATTTATTGATGAATGAAATATTTAAATGAAATATTTATTATAGTATTAAAAAATATAGGAGGATAAATAGATCTTGGACACATCCATTGATAAATATTTATTTACAAGTTGATAAACATTATTTATTGCAACATGGGTTTGTTTGAGCTATAAAATAATAATACTATTATTACGATATGGCATTGGGTTTATTAAAAGATATAATATTGTTAAATGGGTTACAAGAAATTAAATAATTATTTTAATCTAAACTCTAGCTCTATAAATGATAGTTATGTCTATCAAGTAATCAATCCATTTTTCAAGAATAGAGAATCATTGGGCACAATGGACTTCTCTCTCTCTCTCTATCTCTCTCGAATTCCTTCTCTGTTCCTCTCAATAATGATTAGAACTTCTTCATGAAAAAATGATATTGAGAGATCAATAAGAATGATACAAGAAAATTTATTCACTGCTCTAGAACTCAAAAATCTATTGGCATTGTTAGGATATCAAAGGAGCATGTGTGGATCATTAATAGAGCGATTATACCCTTGGATCCTCATAGTGCAATCAAGGAAATACGAAAGGGTTTTTAGAAGATCAACATCATCAACAAATAAATATCCTAATATTAAGTAATAATTTATTCCAACATTAAATAAAATAATTTTAAATTTAGTATGAAAGATCCACTCTTGAGATTTTAGGAAACTCTACATTAAAAGAAATTTTAATATTATGGCCACTAAAGGCACTTCCACTTTTCCCGGAACCGTCAGAAGAGGATGGAAAAGGGAAAGGAAAGTGGGTGGTGTTGTTGGGTGAGGGGCATGTGATGCAGTTATGTTTTTAGGGTCTCTATGGTCATATTTTTTTAAACTATAATAATATAGTAGAATATTTTTATGGTTGTGTTATAATTTGAAAAAATTGTAAATCAATATTATTATGATTGAACAAATTTTAAATACAAACTTATATATTTTAATAAAAAAATTGATTTTATTATCATTGTTTAGAAAATTGTGATTATATTTCTATGGATATAGGTTCAAATTATAGTAGCAACTTAACTTTTTTACCTAAGAATTAACTGATATTAAGGGATCATCCCTTAAATAATATCATTAATGATGTAACTCACAATGTTAGAACTCATATATACTTAAAAAAAGTGTGAATATCATGTATTTATATCCCATACAGAACCCAAAATGATAGATGAATCCTTAAGTGATGAAAGCTAGATAATCTCAATGAAAGATAAACTCATAAATTTGAGACGAATAAAGTATGAAATTTGGTTGTGAGAACTAATTATCTTCTAGTGATTAGAATCAAATTGTTTTTTAGAAAGAAATTTTATGAAAATGGTATTATTTCATGGAAAAAATAAAGCCTTATTATTAAAGGTTGATATTAAGAGGAAGAGGTATATTATGCTGCGAATTTTTCACTAGTTACAAGACTCGAATATATTCTGAATTTATTAGCCGTTGCAGGACATCTGAATTTTTTTTCAAATGGATTTGAAATTTTTTTTCTTAATTTTTAAATTCCAATGGATGTGTATGTAGAATAATATCTTGGTCTTGAAGATGATAATTTTTTGGAACACTTATTCAAATTTACCAAATCATTATATGACCTTAAAAAAGTTCAAATTGATTGGTATGATAAGATTTCCATATTTTTATTTCAAAATAAATTTGTTAACAGAAATTTTTACCCAACCTTTATTATAAAGAATGTTATAAAAGACACCATAATTGTTAAAATTTATGTTGATGATATCATTTTTTTCTTAACTCAAAAATATATTACCGAAGAATTTTTAAAACTTATGCTGGGTGATTTTGAAATGAGAATGATGGGTGAACTCAAATTTTTCCTTATTTTCCAAATTTCTCAAAAACCATAAGGAACCATTTTATATAAAAATAAATATATTATAGACTTAATAAAACATTTTTATTTTGAAAATTGATTGAGTGTCAGTACTACGGTTGGAACCTAAATCAAATATGATCTTGATGAATCCAGGAAATCAAATGATAAAAAACTATACCATATTTAATAGATATTTGACCAAAACATATTTTTTCAGAATTATTGGTCATGATAATTCAATTTAATTTGTATTAATCACATATATAAGTGGAAAAATATATTTTCTAATACTTGAAAGGTTTATCAAATTTTTCTTATTTTATTCTTCTGCTACAAATTTTGAACACAAAAGTTACTCAGATGTAGAATTTGGAGGCTATAGACTTGATTTAAAAAATACATCCAAATCATTCCTTTTTCTATGGGATGATTTAGTTTTATGGTCTAGTAAGAATAAATACTCAGTTTCACTCTCCATTGCTGAAGCATAAAATATTTGGAAGATGGATGTTGTTGCACTCATGCATTGTGGATGCAACACACACTCAAAGATTTTGGTTTGAAATTTACTCAAACTCCAATACTTAGTGATAATACTAGTGCAATGTTTTATCTAGAAACAAATAAGGTCATTCATGAGCCAAGAAAATATTTGAAACCCCTAAATTTTACTTCCTTTTATATATTTATAGTGCTAAATTCAATCTTGAGGTCAGAGTGGTTAAGGAAGAAATTTTTATATTTTTGGAAATATTCCAAGACGTCATGGTTTGTATCATTGTTTTTTAAACCATATAGGATAAAACATGTGACATATATAGTTTTTAGTAGTGGTGATCACAAAATTTTGTAAGTTATGTTATTAAACCATACAACCTGATCAATATTGAGTATTTTAGTCATTTCAAATTCTTTTTAATTAGGGGATCTCCCATTTCCTTCCCCATTTGAAAGGGAACCTCCAATGTTCCTCTCCCAACCTCTCTCCCACTCCTCACCTTACTTCGTGGATTTTATTTGGTTTCTTAGTGATTTATCTACTGAAACCCAAGGCAAGAGATCATCCTCACCTCTCTTTATGAATTTTCCCATTTCTACCTTATTTTCTAACAATAGTGGCCATATTGGATGGGTTTTATGTCTAGGATTGTCTAATATTTTACTTATTAAATTTCTAGTGGTTTTGATCCCCCTATTGTGGCCTATTATATTGGTTTTTGTCGAAGGTAAAATTGTTCCACCACTTAAGGCATTCCCTTTCCAATCATTCTATTTTATTTTATATTTACTTGAATAATTGGCATTTTAAACTTAATTTTTATCTAGAAAAATATGTTATATGTCATCTAGACTTAGTTTATCCAAGGATTAATGTAACTTCATTCGGATTTCATTTGGGATAATGGGTTGGTTTTATAATTAAGTATAAATTCCATTATAATTGGAGTTTTTTTCATTCCACGTGTTTGATAAAATCATAATAATGTTTCATTCAAGAAAAATGATTTATTCATGGTGTTTTGGTCAAATATAATTTATAAATTGGTTTGTTTCTTAGTTTAGGGGTTTTCTATACTATTAATGTGGCGTGTGTTGATTTATGGAATTATTTAGTGACCTCCATGGTATGATTATGATTTGGAATTGGTATTGTTTTTTCATTACCATGGGATTAAAACTTGTGTTAAATTGATTTTAAAAAGGGATAACCAATTGTATTAATACTATATTTAATGTAAAGATCTATTTGGAACATGATGGAAATGGTATTTATTTGGTTGTTGGTTATTCTCTTGATGTTACCTATTGTTAACTATGGTTTAGTATTGTGTTGTTATTAGTTAAATGATTATGATTCATGTTTATGTTGGTGGGAAGGTAGATTATTATTAAAGGGGGTGTTGGAGGTGGGATGGAAATGAATTTTGGATTTGTTTCCATGTTTTATGTGGTTGTCATGTGATGGACATATACCTAAGAGAGTCCCACATCCTTTAACTATTACATGAGGAACCCTAGGCTACTATGTTGTAAATATGGGGAAATATGTTTTACTATTTGAGTTTAATCACTAACTAGTAGACCTTAGTTGTATTGTTAATACCCTAGCTAGGGGATGTTCCTTTGATGAATCTAGTTGATATTGATTCAAATGACAAGTTATAGGACTATAAAAAACTTTACGTAGTTGGTTCCATTGATTCATATCAAGTATTTTCTCATTGGTCTTTGTAGTGTTCCACCTAGCATATCCGTTTTTTTATTTCTTGAATTTATTTCTTTATGGTTGATCCTTGATGATATATAGTTTTACCTGGTGACATTATTTTTTTCCTTTCATGACTTTCCATTGAATTTATTTCTTATATGTTTTTCCCTTTTTCTATATTTTTATTTGAAGGTTGTGTAATGGTTTTATATGAAATTTATGGGTTGTTTTACAAGATGTATTTAAAATGATAAATAAAAGGCTCTATTTTGTTTTTCAAAGGCACGTATTAAAAAAGGGAGTTATTATGTGTTTTTTGCATTCTAACCATGAAAATGAAATGATAACCCATTTGATTATAATTAGTTTCAGACTTCAATCCTTAGTTTTGTTTATAAAATGAATGTTATAGAATCTTTGTGGTATCATATAGGGCTTTGGATCACACCAAAAATACCCACCTTTGTGGGTATTTAGTCTTTATTTATTATGTAGGGTTTCAGGTCTGAGATTATGGATTTGGTTGGAACCGCTCATTTGTAGGAAGTAGGTGAGTTTGATTCATGGCGGTGAATATAGAGTCACATAGTGATGGTGGGTTTTGTCCCTTGGCTTTATGGGACCAGTTTGGTTTGTTTTGAGTATCTACCTCCATTCTTTTAATTTTATTTTTTTTGCTTCAGTTTATGGATTTGAAAAATTATATGTATCAATTTAAATTTTTTTATAATGAATTTTATAGTAATTTTTCTTGGTTCTTATCATTATACCATGTTTAGTTGGATTCTATTCATCACATCTAATTATTTTGATTTCATCATCATCCAATGTATGGAGACATCTTTTTGGGTTTCTGGTTGGAACCCACAATTTCTTTATTGGATCTTGAGGGTTAATTGTAACAACCTGAGATTTTATGAGAAGTATTCCTTTTAATATATTTAATGTCTTGTGTTTTATGCTACACCAAGAATATCTTGCGCTATACGCAACACCGTATTAGCTTGCAGTATACACAACACTATTCTTGGATCGTGTTATACAAAATTTCAAGTTCATTTGATAGAAGTTATTATACACAACATTGATTGTATATATATATATATATATTTAATGTATAAATGAAATATGGTTGGATTCTGTTATACGCAACAACAAAGGGGTCTTGCACTACATGCAACCCTGACTTGGCTATCATTACACGCAATCACGACCTTCCTCAATAGCGTGTGTTGTACGCAATGCTGGGTTTCACTAAACAATGATATATGGTTATAATATTATCACGAACTAGCCGTTATGAATAGTATTAACTAAATTTTGAATTTTATAACATTATTATTCATCTTACTCATTTTCTAGAACAAGGAATGAGAATAAAATAAATTTTTCGGGTAAAATAAGTATTTTTCAAAAAAGCAGCTTTGATCCCTTTTGATGGTGTACCCACATTAAATCTAGTTTTTGACATGTTAATAAGTTAAATTTTCCAAAATAAAATTCTTCTTTGGAATCATGATATAAAAATTTACTTTGGATAAAATTTTCATATTATTATGGTAACTTTCATATTTTGATGAATAGTAAAAACATGCTAAATTTTAATTAAAAACAACTTTTTTCATCACAATAATTTATATGATTAAATTATAATATTTAATGGTTTTAAAGTATAAATAGAATATATTTTACCATTTAATATAATTTATGTCATTAGAATTAATTTTACACTGAATTCATAGGTAAAAACAATTCAATCTTTGGCAATGTTTTAACTTTTAAAACCCGTTTGCTTAACAAAGAGATTAATTTTAAATTATTTACTGCAACTTATGTGTTTTTAATTTTGAAAAATGGATTCCATATTTGGAATCATTGGGTCCAAATTATGATAATAGGTTACTTTTTTTTTTGATATTATGAATAGTAACTACGGTAATTTTTATTTACTACAGTTAAAGGTAAATCTGGTAATTACGTGTAAAAATAAGATTATAAAATTTCCATAAAACTTTACAAAATCCTAATAGATGACTAAAAGTAGACCCATATCACCTAAGAGTCAGATTACATTCATTTAATGGACTTTTGTCCATGAAAATAATTTAATTATTATTAAAACCAAAGAAAGTGACAACATGTCACTTTCTTAAATGTTATAAGTATAATAATTTTAATTTAGTGATAAACTTAATAAAACATCAAAAATTAATAGTCTAAAAAAATTTAATAAAATAATCTACATCATTATAATTTATTTATAAATTTTAGGGATTAGATAATTGTCATTAATGACGATACATTAATGATGGAGAAATTATTTATTAAGTGAAAAAAATCAGTAATATAGTTTTTATTGAAATAATAATACCCATTAAAATTCACAAAAACCTGACCAAAACTTATTGTTAGTGTATATATACACCATAAGAATCAAATTACCTAATATATAACCGTTTGGAGTCTTATAAAAGTGATTATGACAGTTATATTATTTTATATTAAATAATGTCAAAGTTGTCACCTTCATAATTTAATAAATATAACATTTTAAAAGTTGGGTGTTTTAGAAGATAAATCTAACTAAATTTATTCTTATTAATTATATAAGATTTATATTAATCCTAGTATTATATTTTTAATTTTTATGAAACAAAGAAGTATATTTAATAATTATACAAAAATGTTGCAGTAATTACTTTACTAAGAGAAATATCAAATAAATGGTTTTACAAATAGTAAAATAAATATTATATGAACAATTTAATGTGCTAAACTAATTTTATAGATTACTATGACATGTTATAAACCTATTAAATATTTTATTTCGAATATATCCTTTATGTGGATTTTTTTTAAATTCAAATAAATGAATAGTGTCAAAATTGACACTATTGTTATTTTATAAAAATAACATATTATTAAATTGTTTAAAAATCACAAAAATAATAAAAAATTATAAATTGAAAATTATATAGTTTAAAATTTCATAAATTATCTAATTATGGATAATTCACAGCACATAAGTAATTATTTATAACAATTTAAAATTTAGAATCTTATTACCAGAAATAAAATATAATAGATTAAATAAGGATAAATCAAGTTGAAAATGTCTAAAATAAATTCCCTACATGTCTAAATTTTATTGGTTGATGATATTAAAACCATATATCATCTAATATTTGAATATGAGTCATTTTTGGAGGTTTTTAAGTGGGTCTAGATTTATTATAAATTAATATTTTTAAGATTTCCAAATGTGCCCCTCTCCTCCCTTATAAAAGGGTACCTCCTCCCTCTCATCTTTACACAACTTTGAGCCTTCAAGATCGGCCAAAACCTAAAAATTTACCTTCTAAACTTCCCTATAAATATTCTAGAGGTCCTGGTCTTCTTCAAAGTCCAATTTGTGTGCCCTAAGAGGAGGTTTCAACGAGGCGTGTCGAAGAAGAGGTAATATCCGTTACCGATTCTTTCAAAATTATTTCTTCTTATAATTCATATTATTTAGTTGTTTCATTATGAATTAATAACATTAGTATATCTAATATACTGATATGTTATTATAAATATGAAACAACCCTATTCCACCTTCTATCCATCCTATGGAAAACAAAATCACCGCGCGTGCGTAGGTACGGAATACCGTCTCCACGCCGTGGTGTAATCTGTTTTCCACCACCACCTTACTTGGATGGGTATAATGGTGTAAAGAATAACTATATGTGATTATTTTAAAGTGATATTGATTCTGAAATAGTATACATAAACTTAAATACAATTCCACGATCATGGGAACGGTATCATCGCTTGTGCGTACGTACGAACTACCGTCTCCACGACGCGATGAGATTCATTCTCCATGTTAACCACTCATGAATGATTATAAAGTATATATAATAAGTAATCATGAAATATATGAAATAATAATGATACTTTATTTATGTATATATATGTATGTCATCTACTTAATTCCATTCCATTCAATAAGGAAACGAAAACAACATTCATGCGTACGTACGGCCTACCGTCTCCATGAACGATGTATTTTATTCCATTTATTAATCTATCATATATATGTATATTTTGAATATTAATTATATATAAATCATGTTTTACATTCTGAAATTAATTAAATCAGGATATAAGTAATAATATCAAGAACAACAAGTCGAAACACATACGATAAATGAAACGATTTTACCCAAAACGCTGCTTTAACATGGATTTACAAAAGAAAACGTAATATAAAGTCATAAGTGAACCATATATGATATCATAACAAGGAATATGATTCTTTAATAAGTAAATTACATTAGTTAAATCATTATACAGGAGTTTCGGATACGTACGATGCATATCAGACCTAAGGTAAGGGATAATGCTGCAATCTCAATTGTTTTCTATCCGAGATTTCTTATACGTAAGTATTTACTGGGGTTATATTTATAAACCATGTCAAAGCTTTATAAAAATGTTTTAATGTATGTTTAAAGAAATTTTTAAACATTTTTTACTTTTACTACATGGTATGTAAGGAATATTTTTTTGTTTACCATACGAGGTACTTTTTGACTTTTCCAGCAAAAGTACGAGAAGAATGTATTTTTTTTAACTTATACAGCATGAACGGATTTTTACGGTTTCATAACACCTTATTTTCATGAAGCTTACTCTAAAATATTTAATTACTATTTTCAACAAAATCATTTTCTTGTAAAATTTCATGGAATTTTGTGAAAAGAAAATGATTTTGAAGAAGAAAGGTTATTTTCCTCAAGAATTCATTTCAAGTGTTTTATCAAAACCATTTTTTCCATATAAGATGGCATTATTTCATATGTGTATGTTTCAAGTATAATGTCTCTATGATATAAATGGTTTCACTTTTCTTATGATTAAATGATATCCATTTGTTCTATATGGATTATGTTATGATTGGATGATGTTTATGAAACCCATTTTATTCTTTGGGTTATGATGAATGATTTATGTTTATGTTGTGGCACACTTAAGAATGATTTCATTATGAAATGGGTGAGACCTATATCTCCCTCCAATTCATTGGGTAAAGATTTATATCTCATGAGATAGACATGGCAGGAATGGTAAGTTAATCCTGTTCAGTAATACAGGATTGGAACGAGGAGTGACCTTGATTCAGAAAGGGACTTTGTCCACTAAGATGGTCTCGGCAGCAATTCCTTGGCTACTATGGAAATCATATCATGTGATTAATGGTTTCCACAATAACATGTTTTATTCCCATTCTATTTTATCATGATTGATGTTCCTTTATGATATATGCCTTACGTACTTCCAATATTTATGTCTTTTCTCAAGATTTTGATGTTTAGATTTTATGTTCAAGATTTTGCATTCAAATGTTCATGGATTGTTTTATGTTATCTATGTTTACCCTTACTGAGCATTTGAGCTCACCCTTTTTATGTTTTCTTTTCCACAGGATTTAAAGAAAGGTTTTAGGTAAGAAAAGAAAAGGGAAAGATCTTTATGGGAGATGTTGAAGATCTTTCACCTTGATTAGAAGATTATGTTCCGAGTTTCCAAAGACACTAAACTATTACGGTCCTTGAGTGTTGGTTTTTGTTATGTATTAATTATTATTAAAAAGTATTGTAATGTCCATGTATGTCAAGATTCGGGCCTCTACAGTTTGTATCAGAGGAAAGGTTTAGTTAACCTTTGGAAACTAGGATGAGAAATCTTTAGTGAGATCCCTATAAATATTTCTAAGGTATGTCTAGGGATGTTCCTAAGGTTACGTATAAGTATCGGTTATAGTCCTAGAATTACGGTAAAGATATTATAATTAAACCTAAGATGTTAGATGTATAATGTTCTCCCCCTTGATTATGCTATTTTCCTTGTACGATTTTTGCCTCTCACAGAATTCTTTTTGTGTTTTAGTCAATAGAGGGAACCAGAAGGAATTAGGTTAACATTGAATCCAATGGACAAATTGGTGACTATGATAAACGAAATTGAATAATGCCTAGAGAGAATGATATTGTGATTATTCCGAATCAGTCATCAAGATATATAATTAACATGGTGAAATTTAGTGGTATTACTAATTCATAAAATAAGAGGAAGATAGACTTCTATGCATGGTCTCATGTTGAGGTTCATAAAGAAAAAAAGATTGATATTTATAAATAAGGGAATAAGAACCTTGAGGAATAACAAAAATGGAGGGAAAGATGTAATCTTTGTGGAGAAAAGGGTCATAGAGTGATAGACTGTTATGGAGTTCAATGTCTTATTTTTGGAGAACATTGGCATTACCCAACTCAATGCCCTGACCATAGAGGTTACTTCTAAATCAAAGAAGGACTTATTCCATGACAATCATTGAAGAGGATGTATTTAAGTGTTTATGTATTGGTATTCAATAATAATGTTTTTGAGGTACTTTTATGGTGTATTGGAATATTTTTTTATTATTCTATTGTGGTTTTCAATAATTTTATGTTACCAGTAACCATAAAAAGTGATTCAAATATTTTGGAAAGTAGATGATATGTGCATAATGAAGGGATAAGGATAAAATAAAATTTTTAATAGTATTCATGATCTCATGACTGATATAAGGACAAAGTGATACCATGGTTTGAGAATATCAAAATTTTGGGATTTTGGTATGTGGAAAGAGTTAACTTTTGACAGAATACCTGTTTTCAATAAAGTTCTATGGTAATTCAAGTGTCAAGAGAATACATGATTAAGGTATTAATATGTTTGGAACGTGACAATAAAGAACTACCTTGTGAGATATGGGAGACAATTGTTAAGTGGACTTAGTTCACCTCATTTTAAATTTTTATTTTTGGAAGGATTTTAATGTTTTCAATTTATGGATAGTTTAAGATATTTTCATTTTAAGATTAATTTATTATCACACTATAGGTGGACTTATACTAACAAGTTCTAACCTTTTTGTTGATAATATATGGAATGACCTATCATTCTATCACATGATCTTCTAACACTATATGAATGAAAAATTCAACTTCATTTCTTTAAGAGATGAAGTGGAAATTATACAATGAATGACCCATGGTGATATTGTACCGAAATAAAGTAAGTATTTATTCTAATTAAAATTCTTCAACTTTAGGTAAATTATCTTGAAAACAAAAAATGTTGTCCTAGTGTCCTTATATCCGATGAATCAGATGGTACCTTAGATCATCACAAATTTATGGCTTTGTGATTGTTGGCTTTTTTCATAGCCATGTTCTCTACCACTCTCCATGAGAACTTGATGGTTATATTTCTCCTCCATATCCATATTTTAACCTTTGTTCTCCTATGTGGAAACCAAATGATTAGTTAATTTGGGAAATCGTTACGTTTCATACTTTAGTTTTTAAAGTTATGTTTTGTTATTCCCTTTTTACGATGTGGGTTTCTATTAAAGAAACTTTCAAGTAGAAAACCATTTATAATCGCAACGAATTTTGAGAGAAAAATTCATTTTAAGGCGGTAGAATGTAACATACCGAGATTTTAGGAGAAGTATTCCTTTTAATTTATTTAATATCTTGTGTTGTATACTACACCAAGATTATCTTGTGCTATACGCAACATCGTATTAGCTTGCAGTATACACAACACTATTCTTGGATAGTGTTATACACAATTTCAAGTTCATTTGATAGAAGTTATTCTACACAACATTGAGTGTATATATATATATATTCAATGTATAAATGAAATATTGTTGGATTCTATTATAAGAAACAACAAAGGAGTCTTGCACTACATGCAACCCTGACTTGGCTTTCATTACACGCAATCGCGACCTTCCTCGATAGCGTGTGTTGTACGCAATACCGCGTTTCACTAAACAACGATATATGGTTATAATGTTATCAAGAACTAGCCGTTATTAATAGTATTAACTAAATTTTGAATTTTATAACATTATTATTCATCTTACTCATTTTCTAGAACATGGTATGAGAATAAAATAAAATTTTCGGGTAAAATAAGTATTTTTCAAAAAATGCACTTTTGCCGCCATTTGATGGCGTACCCACCTTAAATATAGTTTTGGACATGTTTTTAAGTTCAATTTTACAAAATAAAATTCTTCTTTGGAATCAAGATATAAAAAATTACTTTGGATAAATTTTTCATATTATTCTGGTAACTTTCATATTTTGATGAATAATAAAAACACGCTATATTTTAATTAAAAACAAATTTTTTCATCACAATAAGTTATATAGTTAAATAATAATATTGAATGGTTTTAAAGTATAAATAGAATATATTTTTACCATTTAATATAATTTATGTCATTAGCATTAATTTTACATTGAATTCATAGGTATAAACATTTCAATCTTTGGCAATGTTTTATGTTTTAAAACCCGTTTGGTTAATAATAGGATTATCATTAAATTAATTACTGAAACTTCTGTGTTTTGAATTTTGAAAAATGGATTCAATATTTGGAATCATTGTGTACAAATTATTTCAATAGGTTACTTTTATTTTTTTTGATATTATGAATAGTAACTACGGTAATTTTTATTTACTACAGTTAAAGGTAAATCTGGTAATTACGGGTAAAAATAAGATTATAAAATTACCATAAAACTTTCCAAAATCCTACTGGATGACTAAAGGTAGACCCATATCACTTAAGGGTCGGATTAGATTCATTTAATGTACTTTTTTCCATGAAAATAATTTAATTATTATTAAAACCAATGAAAGTGACAACATGTCACTTTCTTAAATCTTATAAGTATAATAATTTTAATTTAGTGATAAACTTAATAAAACTTAGAAAATGAATAGTCTATAGAAATATAATAAAACTATCTATATCATTATAATTTATTTAGAATTTTTAGGGATTAAATAATTATCATTAATGGTGATACATTAATGATGCAGAAATTATTTATTAAGTGAAAAAAATAAGTAATATAGTTTTTATTGAAATAATAATACCCATTAAATGGCCCACAAACCTGAACAAAACTTATTGGTAGTTTATATATACACCAAAAGCATCCAATTACCTAATATATAACCGTTTGGAGTCTTATAAAAGTGATTATGACACTTATATTATTTTATATTAAATAATGTTAAAGTTGTCACCTTCATAATTTAACAAATATAATATTTTAAAAGATGAGTGTTTTAGAATATAAATCCAACTAAATGTATTATTATGAAATATATAAGATTTATATTAATACTAGTATTTTACTTTTAATTTTTATGCAACAAATAAGTATAATTAATAATTATACAAAAATATTGTAGTAATTATTTTATTAAGAGCAATATCAAATAAATGGTATTACAAATAGTAAAATAAATATTATATGAACTATTTAATGTTCTCCACTAATTTTATAGATTAATATGACATGTTATAAACCTATTAAATATTTTATTTCGAATATATCATCTGTGTGGATTTTATTTAAATTCAAATAAATGAATAGTGTCAAAATTGACATTATTGTTATTTTATAAAATTAACATATTATTAAATTGTTTAAAAATCACAGAAATATTAAAAAATTATAAAATGAAATTTATATAGTTTAATATGTCATAAATTATCTAATTATGGATAATTCAGAGCACATAAGTAATTATTTATAACAATTTAAAATTTAGAATCTTATTACCACAAATAAAATTTAATAGATTAAATAAGGATAAATCAAGTTGATAATGTTTAAAATAAATTCCCTACATGTCTAAATTTTATTTTTTGATGATATAACAACCTCATATAATCTAATATTCTAATATGAGTCATTTTTGGTGGTTTTTAAGTGGGGTTAGATTTATTATAAATTAATATTTTTATGATTTCCAAAGGTTCCCCTCTCCTCCCTTATAAAAGGGCACCTCCTCCCTCTCATATTTACACAACTTTGAACCTTAAAGCTCGGCCAAACCCTGACCATTTCACTTCTCAACTTCCCTATAAATATTCTAGAGGTCCGGTTCTTCTTCAAAGACCAATTTTAGTGCCCTAAGAGGAGGTTTCAAAGAGGCGTGTCGAAGAAGAGGTAATATCCGTTGCCGATTATTTAAAATTTATTTCTTCTTCTACTTCCTATTATTTAGTTGTATAATTATGAAGTAATAACATCAGTGTCACTAATATACTGATATGTTATTATAAATATGAAACAACCCTATTCCACCTTCTATCCATCCTACGGAAAACGAAATCACCGCGTGTGTGTACGTACGGAATACCGTCTCCACGCCGTGGTGTAATCTGTTTTCCACCACCACCTTATGTGGAAGGGTATAATGGTGTCAAGAATAAATATATGTGATTATTTTAAAGTTATATTTATTCTGAAATTGTATACATACACTTAAATACAATTCCACGATCATGGGAACGATATCATCGCTCGTGCGTACGTACGGACTACCGTCTCCACGACGCGATGAGATTCATTCTCCATGTTAACCATTCATGAATGATTATAAAGTATATATAATAAGTAATCAAGAAATATATGAAATAATAATTATACTGGATTTATTTATATATATATGTTTTTCATCTACTTAATTCCATTCAATTCAATAAAGAAACAAAAACAACGTTCATGCGTACATTCAGCCTACCGTCTCCATGAACGGTGTATTTCATTCCATTAATCAATATATCATATATATATGTATATGATGAATATTTATTATATATAAATCATGTTTTACATTATGAAATTAAGGAAATCAGGATATGAGTAATAATATCAGGAAGAACAAGTCGAAACACGTACGATAAATGAAACGATTTTACCCAAAACACTGCTTTAACATTGATTTACAAAAGAACAAGTAATATAAAGTCATAAGTGAACCATATATGATATCATAACAATGAATATGATTCTTTAATAAGTAAATGAAATTATTTAAATAATTATACAGGAGGATCAGATACGTACGAAGCATATCAGACCTAAGGTAAGGGATAATGTTGCAATCTCAATTGTTTTCTATCCGAGATTGCTTATACGTAAGTATTTACTGGGGTTATATTTATCATCCATGTCCAAGATTTATAAAAACGTTTTAATGTATTTTTAAAGTCCTTTTTACCCATTTTGACTTTTACTACATGGTATGTAGGGAATCTTTTTTTGTTTACCATGCGAGGTACTTTTTGACTTTTCCGGCAAAAGTACGAGAAGAATGTATTTTTTTGACTCATACGGCATGAACGGATTTTTACGGTTTCATAACACCATATTTTCATGAATCTTACTCTACAGGATTTAATGACTATTTTCAACAAAATATTTTTCTTTTAAAATTTCATGGAATTTTGTGAAAAGAAAATGATTTTGAAGAAGAAAGGATATTTTCCTCAAGAATTCATTTCAAGTGTTTTATCAAAACCATTTTTTCCATATAAGATGGAACTATTTCATTTTTGTATGTTTCAAGTATAATATCTCTATGATTTACATGGTTTCAATTTTCTTATGATTAAATGATATCAGTTTGTTCTATATGGATTATGTTATGATGGGATTATGTTTATTAAACCCATTTTATTCTTTGGGTTATGATGAATGATTTATGTTTATGTTGTGGAAAACGTAAGAATGATTTCATTATGAGATGGGTGGGACCTATATCTCCCTCCAAATAATTGAGTAAAGATTTATATCTCATGAGATAGACATGGTTGGAACGGTAAGTTAATCCGGTTCAGTAATAAAGGACTGGAATGAGGAGTGAACTCGATTCGGAAAGGGACTTTGTCCACTAAGATGGTCTTGGCAGCAAAGGCTTGGCTACTATGGAAATCATATCATGTGCTTAATGGTTGGCACAATTACATGTTTTATTCCCATTATATTTTATCATGATTGATGTTTATTTATGATACATGACTTACGTACTTCCAAGATTTATGTCTTTTCTCAAGATTTTGATGTTTAGATTTTATGTTCAAGATTTTGCATTCAAATGTTTATGGATTGTTTTATGTTCTCTATGTTTACCTTTACTGAGCATTTGAGGTCACCCTTTTTATGTTTTATTTTCCCCAGGATTTAAATAAAGGTTTTAGGTAAGAAAACAAAAGGGAAAGATCTTTATGGGAGATTTTGAAGATCTTTCACCACGATTAGAATATTATGTTCTTAGTTTCCAAAGACACTAAACTATTATGGTCCTTGAGTGTTGGTTTTTGTTATGTATTATGTATTACAAAAAATGTAATGTAATTTACATGTACGTCAAGATTCAGGCCTCTACATTAAATTGTTCTTAAATGTTGTGTATGATACCCTCAATGATTTTTTCCATCCCATGGAAATCTGGAACATGCTTCGAGACCTATAGCAGGAAGACCTAGGTGATGTTTTAGTTCAACCTGGGGTAGTTCATTTCCATATAGATTTAAGAAACCATTTTCTTAGGAATCACACACTATAAGGATATATATTCCTTAACATTATCAAAATATAAAATCAATTTGCTATCATTTTTACCAAACCTTCAAATTCCAACTGATTCAAATATATTAAATATAAGTTAGGAATGATCAATTTAAAGTTACTTTAAATTCACCTCTTATAAAACCTATCTCTTTACATTGAAAAAATCCTTTAAAATTTTAGGATAATAAATTCTATATTTTCATTTTTTTATGATTTCATGTTTACACTTATATAAGTTGAGTCATTTATTTTTCAAAATCAATATTTTCAGTTTATCTTAGCTTTAATGTTTATCATGGTTCTGTTTTTTCTGAGTTTTTATTATGTGTTCATTGATAATGTTAGAAAAAGAAATAATTTTCAATCTTGTTGTAAAATGTTTAATGTTAGAACATCAGAACATACGATTTTATTATTCAAATTCTTAACGTAACAGTCATAAAAAAATTATCATTTATAGGTGTAGAAACATGACTTATGGGAAAAGTTTTAATCTTCATAATATTTTTGTTTATTAAATTTATTCTGAATATTATCGAAAACCAAAAGAATAAAAATGATTTTTCTTTTATTTGATTTCTTAGAAATAGGAAAATGTATAATCTAAGGGGGAGAATTGTCAATATATGACAGATGCTACATCTAGAAAAATAAAGACAATTTACTTTTGGATAATTGAAATTTATAAGAAGTTTCTATGTTTATATTTTATGCTATGATTAAATATTTTAACTTTCTTGTAAAGGGGTGAAGAAATTTCAAAGAAGTTGATTTTTCAAAAATCGTTCATGTTTTTTTGGAAGATATTGTTTGTAATGTTTACTTTAACTCAAGGGGGAGACTCTTAATTTTTATTTCTAATTGTTTATTGAAGGGAGGGATATTATTTTTGAAAATCCAAATGGGGTATACATTTAGGAAATTTTAAATTTTATGTTTTCCTTTAATATATTGTATGGGGGAGAATGTTTTTTGTATGGGGGAGAATGTCTCTAGTTCTATGATTTTTTTAGATCGATGTTTTTGGAAATGATACATGTTTTAAAAAAGGGGAGAATGTATTTCACGTTGTTTAATATAACGTTTTTCATTAGGTTGCTTATAAAAAATTAATTTCTAATAGATTTATAAAATGAAGGTTTTTCTTCATGTTTTAATAAAACTTGTGAATTTCATTATGTATATTATTATTTCAAAAAAGTGTGAGACTAATATGAATTTTTTTTCCTTTAAAATAGTTTTTGGGAATCATAATATTTTTTTAGTGAATTTGGTTTATCTTATTTTTTTTGAAGTTTATTTTAGCATACAAGATGAAAATCTGATGAACTAGATTTCATACTACGATCTAGTTTCACTAGATATACAGGTTTTGTTTGATAATTGTAGTGGTTCATGATATAATGCTTTATAATATTTAAAGTAATGGTGATTCTATAATAATATATAGTTTAAATCTTTCGATGTAGTTACAACTGACCCCTAAAGAAATAATATTTATGATCATTGGAGGTTTTCATATAAAAGGACTACTAGTTTGAGGTTTAAAAGTGGGAGTATAAAAAATAGATTTTAGAATGTTTTGTTAAGTCATTTTGAAGATTTAATGTCTTGTTGTTGAGGGTACTTATAATAGTTTTAGTTTTTATTTTTAATAGTTTCAGTAAGAGGTTATGATTTTGTGAGGTCTTTCATTATAAAATTTCTTAGTTCTGTTATAATTGTTTTTTATTTACGATCATTGTGATCAATGGATTGAGAGTATTGGAATATATATCACCCTATTATGGGTTTATGTTGAGGGATTTTGGGGATAAAAAAAAATAAAATTTTGTTGAGTTTATGTTAAGGAATGTTTGATCTAAGAAGACAAATCACCTTTCGACGTGTTTTGGTCAATGGATTATGGGGATAAAAAGATAGAACATTGGATATCTTAAAATTATGGATACAATGGATCAAGTTTAATACCCTTATTATAGTTTGGTTAAAATTTTAGTTTATAATATCCTTTAAAATATCATTTTAATTGTGACATAATACTTTGCATTTTGTTAATTTCAACTGCGTGTGTTTGTTTTTTTATTTTTATCAAATTTAGTGTATTTATGATAAATTGATTTTCCACTATTCTTACTATATCTACAACACATATTATTTCCTATGAATTTATTTCTTAAATCTAATATTGTGGGTTTAATGAAATTATGTACTTTCGGTACATTGAATACTTGAGTGGGTTTACAAATTATAAAGTAAAATTGGGATTATGATTCACCACCACTCTTGTATCAATTTTTCTATATTTCCAAGACAACACATATAAGTCAATATTCAAGATATAATATCCTAATCAAACACCTATCCTACTTAAAATGAGGATAATGGAACATATTAAACTTCTATAAGTTCACAACATATTGGAGGACTCTGTTATAGGTTCCCAATTTAATTTCCCAATTCAATTGGTATAGGAAACAAGACCATTGGTGGCCATGGAATTGGAATTCACAACACATGAAGGACCACTCATGGTACAAAAAATCCTTTTCCCACTCTCAATAAATAAGGGAAACCATTTTAATTAATTTAGGTTCAAGTACATATAGTGGTCATAACTGTATATCACACAAATCATGAAAACATTCATAAATCGTTAGGAAATGTAAGGGACCACCTAACACTATATACT
The DNA here is from genome assembly GCA_963277665.1 of Viscum album. Lineage (NCBI taxonomy): Eukaryota > Viridiplantae > Streptophyta > Magnoliopsida > Santalales > Viscaceae > Viscum > Viscum album. Next base: position 1,833,695,244 of record OY728165.1, read on the forward strand.
ATATTCCTTCTTATGGATAATAATTAGAAGAATTATATCCAATTGAAGGCATCACCAAAATCTAGAAAACCCACTAAATTAGATAATAACTGATAGAGAATGCAGAAAAAAGATAGATATGAATAGTAGATGGACGCGGACATGTAACCTTGCCTTTAATGATCCATCAAGATAGAAGGTTCTTGAATTCAAGAACAAATGAGGGAGAAATCAAATGAGAGGGGAGAATAACACTAAGTAAGAGGGATATAGGGTACATCCTATAGGGGGAAAGAAATGGGATGCCACTTTATTAAGGTTTTAATTTTTAATTCATTTTTTTTAAAAACTGTATTAGGGGCCCTTGCGACATGGCCATATGGTTCACGATACAATTACCTTACCTAGGGTAATATTGTGACATGTTCACTTAGGTTACAATATAATTCTCTAATCCATGGTAGTAAAACCTTACTACCTAGGCCCAGGTCCATATTTTGACTTGAACAACCCCTTTCCAGTATAATACCGTATTGGATAGGGAAGAGATATGCCATTTCCTTCACTGATGAGTGGGACTTTCCCCTTTGACCATGCATTCACAATGAAACACATGATTTGTATCCTAATTAAACACATTCTATAATTTTTCAGCTGAAACATAGGGTCAATCCTCCAAACCTGACCCTTGGTCCCTCACAAACTCCTTCAATAACCCAAAATCAATAAAATACACATGATTTAGAAACATTTCAATGAATTCGTATGTCATAAAATGTGGGATGTTACAATATCCCCTCTATATAGTAAATCATCATTGATATGTATCACCAAGCATAACTACCATACAATTTAGGTTATTGCACTCATATATTTGGATCTCGCTCCAAAGTATCCTCCTGGACATTCTTGTGCTTCCATTGCACGTGTACCATATGTATTGTGTTCCCACATAGGATATTTTCACTCAGGTCTACTATACATATTACTCATTCCTCAAATGATACATTATCCTCCAACTCAATGTCATCTACACTAATCACATGAGAAGGTTCTGGGTGGTTTGTCCTATACTAGGATACATGGAATATATCACGCATTACATGAAAAATCTAAGGAAAATCTAATCAGTATTCCATAGTACCGACCCTCTCGACAACCTCAAAGGGCCCCACACACCTAGTCACTAATTTCACAATCCCTTAAATACAACAATGTTTCAATTGGGGTGAAACCATTAAAAAAACATGGTCTCCCACCTTAAATAGGGTAGGAATACATCTCCATTTTGTATATTAATGATACTTTCTTTTTATAGTCTCTAACTGGTTCCATATTGGCCAGATTCACTCCAACATCTCCTTAAAGAGACTCTATTTAATACTATAATGTTTCACTACCTCTAACTATTATAGAGTTTTTTAGAATGACCTGATATATAAACAATAAAAAGGTTTCATCTGAATTGAAACAAGATAGCTATTATTATTAGAGAACTCAGTCAGGGTTAGTTGGTTCTCCCTTTAACCACTAAAATTATGGGCACATTCTCACAACATGTCCTTTAACACCCAAATTACATGCTTAGACCACCTATCAGTCTGGGGATGATATTATGTTCTCAAATTAACTTTTGTATCGAGAACCACATGTATACCCTTACAAAATTGTGTTGCGAATTAGAAATTGTAATCCAAAATGACACTCTTTGGAACACCATGTAGTCATACTATTTCATGAACATATAATAGGACTAAATCTTTAATATCATGGGTCTCCTTTATTAGTAAGGGATGTGAAACCTTAGTCAATCGGTCTATATTAACCCATATCACATCACTATATTGGAGTGACCTTGATAACCCCATCACAAAATCCATCATCACATCATCCCACTTACAATTTTGAATTAGTAATGACTGGTAAATAACGAAGGTTCACCAGTGCTTGTATTTACCCATTGATAGGTAATGAATTTCAAAACAAAACCCAAAATGTATCTTTTTACCTCGGGCCACATATTCTACCTTTAGATATCATGATACATCCTGGTAGGACTTGGGTGAACAACCCAATTCTTAGATTCCTTGATATTTAGTCTATCACACATAATAATCATTATTAAACAACATGTTTCAATCCATATTTGAGCCACCACACTATATTACATGAAAAATGTACTAACCATTACCTTATAGAATCTTCTATAACTATCACTTTATGACCCACACAATGTGGTGTCAATGCAATCACCTACCCCAAAAAAATTTCCATAAACCCAACAAGATTAATGAATTTATAATTTACTGATTTCATACACCATAAGTGAATTCACTGGTCTAAATTAGACAATCTCCTGCTCAACACAAAAATTGATTTCATCCAAAGCATCCATGCCTCAACCTAAAATATCATACTTGAGACTCATCATAGACATCCTCAAGACCATAAACTATAACTCATATCTTTCAGTTATTAAATGTATTGACCTGAATGATTTTCACATTCCAATTCCAAAATCTAATGCTCCACCACCAACCAAATATATTTATACCTCTTGCATTCTTTTGTGAGAGTGGGTACTCAAGACCCAACTCTAATGTATAATTTTATTTCCATTACATGTATAAAACTTCATATATACATGTGTTTCAATTACCATGATATTATTATTAAATCTACACATACTATATATATATATATGTGTGTGTGTGAATGTTCTTAGACTATATTTCACATCAAAAGGTTATATAAGTCACCATATATAATGAGATCCTTAACATACTATGACAATAATTTTAAACATATTACCTATGGACTACAGAAATCAGTATGAAGGGACATAGATTATTCTTAACATTCTAGTGTTAGAGGCTCATAATCCTAAACACTTATAAAAAAGTTCACACTTGAGGATCTCAAGTACATAAGATCATGAAGACTAGAATGATAATAGTATTAAATTGCTTGTTCCTATTTACGAACATGTGTGTTGATATACTAACTTGATATTATTATTAATTTATATCATTGTTCATGTACATTGATGTATAATGAAAACCATGAAAGTTTATCTTCATGGAAAGTGAATATAACATTGTGATATTGAAGAATAATCATCCTAAAGTTCATTGAAAATGGGGTAGTTGATTTAATATTCAATTAATACATGATCAATATGAAATTTATTTTATATTTAGGGTTTAATTACTATCAAAAACACCATTCTATCCTATTATATGATGTTTAGATAACCATCCTATTAGATACATTCTATAACACATTTCTTGAGACAAATCATTCATGAGTTTGTGATATATGTTTGTTTTATTCATTGGAAACATTATTATGGATGAGTTTAAAACTCTTTGGAGTTGAGTGAAAATTCACATGAATGAAAGGAATCAATTTTTTATTCAGATGAAAAAATCACAATGTGAATGGTGATGTTCTTGCCACAACACCATTGAGGTAATCTCAAGTAGAACATAATTTATCTAATGTGAGTAGGTAGTAGGTTTGAGTTACTATTATGTAGAAATTTCTTATCTTACATGATAAAGAGCATTTAATAGACCTTTGTCTACATCATGATGACATTTTTATATGAATAAGTTAATATTACATGTGATAATGTTGTTATTGGGTTAATTTTACATGATAATAATCATGAAAAAACTAGATTGGTTATCTCATGAGTAGTAATGTGGGGAATTATGATGAGTTTAATATGTTTTGAAGAATAGCCTAGGAGAATTTTGTGTTGTGATGGTTTGAGATCCAAGTGATCTCATGCCGTACAGTAAGGGCTTACACAACAATATTTGGATAGGTAAATAAGACAAAAAACATAATAGAAGAAACCATGAAACTATAACCCAAGGGAAAAATGTTTTGAGGAGTTTTTGTTTTTGGATATTCATAGTATGAAACACCACAGTGAATACCCCTCACCATAATGATATTGGGTATATAATTTTTGGTGGTTTGTTGGTACTAGAATATCGAACCAATAATTCCAAAATATACACATTGTGTTGCAAATCCATTCAACTAAACTTCAATATATAATGATTTATTTAGGATTTATCCTCCCTATTATTATGGATGGCTATCATAGATAGTGAAACCACTAAACAGTGGAAAATAAATATTTATTTTAGGATGAGTGCCTATAATGGGTTTCCGAAGAAAATAATTTTTGAACCCAAGTAAAATGTAGAAGTAGTGGGGCTTAGGTTATCTTTCGGAAAGAATAATGTTATGGGTGTGTTTCTATTTTTTAAGGGTTCATTATATGAAAAGTACAGAATTAAACATATTTTTATTATCACTATTAAAAACTATTTGAATAATTTGATTGGGTTTTAAATTCATATTTGGAGATAGTTTCCTAACCACGGATAATCCCCTTACCTCACCTTAAAATCATAATCCCATATTAAGTCTCTCCTATTCTCTCTCTAACCTTGTGAATACTCACTTAGATTACCTTCTCCCAGTAGTCTCAGATTTAGCAGGGGAGTATAATGATAATTGTAAACTTGAATCTCACTAGGCTTGGTGATTGGATATCTATAATCACCCTTCACTTTACCCAATTATTTAGATTACATGTAGTGGAGTGAGTCATAATGGCCTATGTATATAGTCCATATATAGAAAGAATATAAAATTTTAAGTTCTTAATCAGAATGAAATTTCCTAAAAACTAACATCTTCAAATAAATAAAGAGATATGAATAGAATAAAAACTCAATTAGAACATTTAATTCTTGTATAGGGGTAAGGGATATCTCCTCGGTCCAGTATCTAATGGATTAGTGTGCCATCACCGAAGAATTACAATAAGAAAATAAAATAAAATGAGAAGATGTAGAAGTAGAAACTCTAGTTTGACAATAAAAAAATCACCCTCATATCTAGTAAAAAATTTATATTTTATTTATAAACTCTAATAGTTCTTCATTTCTCTATCTATAACCTTGTGATAACAATACATTCCATTCTAATGAACTTAAGAAGTTTGAATTATTACTCAAATTTTGTTCCCACTTCTGTTTCATCATATTTTCACAATGTACATAGCTCAACAGTATGGATTTCTCCAAATCGTCATACTGAAGTATTTTCTATTAAAATATTCTTCCCCAATTATTGAAATCTATACTCCATCATAATGTATTGAATAGTATTTATTCACTTCTCTATAGCTTTACTGAATGCCAATTTTTTCTTGGGAGAAGGAGATGACATATGTGATGCACTAGGGATTTTTATTTTTAAATATAATTGGAATGGGACTAGAAATAATTGTAATTAGATCTTGAAATACCAGATTCGGGTATGTACTTAGGTTTATATGTCCCTATGTGTTAAATATTGGTCCTTTACCACTCATCAAGTTCATATTCATCCATTCTTAGGTCTTCCTCTAGTATGACTATACTTGGATGTGGCTGATTATCTTCAACCCATATCCAAACTCAAATTTAAATAACAGTAACATATTTTAATTAAACTCAACCTCAATGTATCTTGGTCTTAAGTGGTTCTTCTTTAGATTTGAGTAGCTCCTTGGTTTTGTTTTCAGATAATTTCTTCACCAACAAAATCTATAACTCACATTATTTTCCTATCAACAAAAATCTCATTATCACATAAAATCTAGCACTTGGTGCACACCTCTTGATGGAATCACAAACAGTGGATTGGGAATGAGCTGAGGCATCCTCTATTTTTATCTCTGTACAAAGAAAAAAATGTAGGTAGTGGGAAACAAATTCAACATCTTAAAATTTAGATATAATATTGAAATATTTCCAATGAGTTTAGGTTCTTATTCACAACTAGAGTTTCTTCAGCTACAAGCCTTGATTTTTGGTCCTCTTTGGTCATCTCCACCAATAGTTTCATTGAAATGTTTAATCTTCCATACTATTTATCTTTAAAAAGTTAACCTATGAAAACATAATTCTTTAATGGAGTTTATCAATGTAAAATTATTCAAAGGAAAATTCAACAAACACATTTTGCGTGTTCAAATCCAAATATAAAGACACAATGTTAAAGACACTAGAATCACTTTGATTTCTTACTCAAGCCCTGTACACAGAACAAACAAATTCGATGCGGTTTGGCATCAGATTTGGCTAGTATCACTCATCATCATTATGGACCAAGATTTAAATTATAATATTTATTATTGTTCAATGTTCGTATTTAAATAGATATCATCCACTCGATTTGATAATAGTGGTGAAACTTCGGTTTGGGTGTTCTTCATGATTTGTAATTCAGTGGCATTGGATGATAATCACTTTTAATTATTATTCACTCATTTGATCGAGAAGTACCTTCAAATTATTCCTAGTTAATGACATCACTGGGGAGTTACAAGTTGAGATTCAACATGTTGGAATAGATCGAAATATTCAACCCCAATCATATCAAGCTTCATCTTACTTCAAATTAGTGTGGTGAATCTTCATGTAAAAGCATTAATATGTTTCCATTCAGTTTCAATAGGCATGGTGTGAAGTGAAATCTCATTTTTGATGACCTCATGACTTATTCTTTATTCTCTATTTTCACATCAGGTATTAATTATGATTTTTGTATCATGGTGGTGACACGACAACATATCTAGTTCGATCTCAGTTGTCTCTTGAATGGAGCATGGGGGTAGAGCTTCATCTTCATGGGATATGGTTAGATCTGAACTTAGCTGGATTTATTGTGCATAATTGGTGGATCTGTTCATAGAGATCTTTAGTTTGGCTTCACTGGTCAAGATCTAGTCATTCATATTCAACTTGATCTTCAATAGTGGTGAATATTTTCACATAATAGGGTTTCTACTAGGTCTGGGTTCAATTGGTGATAACTTCTAGTTTATATTTATTATGATTCTAAATATCTATTTAGTTTCAGTGGCTCACCTTGGAAAATTACTTTCATTTGATAAGTTGTGATCAACCATGGGAGGATAATGTTCTTAGCATGGTATCTCAAAGATTGTTTTTGTCAATATCTCCCTTTACTATATTTTTATTGGTGAGGTCGACAATGAGATGAGAGAGGCACAATTTTTTGGTAGCTTCAGGATAAACATGTGGTATCTCTAAGTGTTTTTAAATTTTAAATTTTAGTTTCCTGAGGGTAGAAAGACATAGTATGTTTTGGAATTCATCATTTTTTTTATTTATTTGGATTGACTTTAGGAAGATAACTTATAGTCTATTTCCCTTTCCAAATTTTATAAAAAAAACAAATCATGTGATCACTCTAGAATATCCGTGATCAATTGAGTCCTTTTTCACCTTTTTAGTTTATTTATCAATAACATGACGGGGTGATTTCATGAAAACTCCAAGCCTTTAAAAAAATTTAATCTAACTTTCACAACACATAAACACATTTTTTTTTGTAAAAAACTTTTTCTAATTTAAAATCAAATAAAAATAAATTTCGAAATTTAAAATTTCAATTAAATCTAATGAATCATATTTTTCAAAAAACAATAAATTTCTAGTGAAATTTTAAAAATCCATCTTCACATTTCAAAATTATTTTTTATAATTATTTTTTTCAATTTATAGATTTTAAATTAATTAAAAAATTATTGAAACATTAAAACTTCTAAAAAATCTATTTCAGAAAACTAATTCCTTATTGAATAAAAAAAATTCAAAATACAAAAATTTATGGTTATCAATAAATTTCAAAAAATCAATGAGTCAATAAAAAAATTTAATTATTTTATTTAATAATTAAATATATAATTCAAAATATGTTAAAAAATCAATAAATCAACCATGATAAAATTAAATAGGGGTTAATTATCAATGAAAAAAGATAATTTTTTTCAAGATTTCATCTCAGATCACTCCCTCATAGTAAAATTATTGAACTCCCATGAAATTTTGTCAATGAATTGCATTTTTTAAAATAAAAAAATATTAATTCTTAAATATGAATACCCTATATAGAGAAGAAACAATTCTTAGGTTCATCCAATATTTTAATTATCATACTTCTTCTAGGATTTCAATTCGTTGACATAGTTCAATTCAATAAATTTCCAATTCCATGAGAATATCAAATTAAATTTAGGTGGAATAATTTTTTTAAAAATAAACCCTTAAAATTTTCCATTTATCTTAGTTTTCAAATGAGAGTCCAATTTTACACTTCATTGATACAAATCCAATTAATTTTTTAAGTTAGTTTCTCTTTATTGATTTGGATTTAATTTCCCCACTAAAATGAATTCATTTTTTACTATCAGGATCTTATTCATTTTATAATTTTTCCACACCTTGTATGAGTAACACACTATAAAAAAAACTTATTTAAATATGTAAAGAGAGATTTAAATCACAATATTAGTGCCTAATGTCTTAGATATTAACTATGGGGTCCCAATTACCCATTTCACTCCATCTTTACAGGAATTATATTAATTTAGTTTGTGTTAAATCCCCAAGGTGATTTTTTATAATGGTCATGTTGCCTTAGATTATGTTCAAAAATTCTAGTAATGTCATGTTATAATTCTTATTCCACAAAAATTTGTTCACTCACTCTCCCTTTACTAGTTCCATTATTAGGTATCCATCAAGTGAGTAAAAAATTAACTCAATATTCATCTAACTTTTACTATTTAAGAACTAATGAAATTATTAACTATATCATGATATTTAAACTAGATAGGGTAGTATTTATTTTTACTAATGTTTGAAAAAAAATAAGAACTATACAAGAGATACATGTACATCATTTACAAGTAGGATGTTTTTTTCTTCATTTTTTTCATTTTTTTTAATTTTTTACAATTTTATGTGTTTTTTTTTTATTTTTATATATTATATTATATTAGAAAAAAATAAATGTAAAATGGAAAAAATAATTTACATCCTAAATCACTTTTTCTTCTCTCCCTCACACTTAGTTCTTGCATACTTCCATTAAATTTCAGACATGTGTTATATTAAAGAGAAATAGTTCAAATTAATAGCATCTAAACTAATGTGAAGGAATGAGACAATATAGGGTTATTTATTCAATGGAAGTAGGGAGAAGTTTGGAATCCTTTATTGGATGTTTCTAAATATCATCAAGATAATGCTTGAATTTATGACCATTTACTTTGAATAGGTTATGAATCTCAACTACCTTGATCTCAGCTATACCAAATGAGAGTGCAAGTAACAATATATGTTCTAGTCTATTTGGAATGCAGTTTACATGGAATGAGTTTCATCCTTATAGAGAACACTAATAAATTGTGTCTGATATTAAAACGCCACTTTTGGATGACTGTATCATGTACAGATCTTTATTTATCCTTATACAATAGGTAATTCTCATAAGCTTCTCTTCTCAACTCCTCAAGCTCTATCATCTTTAGCTTCTTCCATTATCCATCTTTTTGAAATTATAAGTTTACTCTCTTACCATCCCAGCAGGATTTGTGATAAAACTCAACTTGAAGGTGATAAAGTCTTCTATAAACCATTATCTAATGATACATTCCTAATAGGGGTTTATAGGCATTCTTGTAGGCCCATATTTAATCCTCTAGAAACCTAATGGGGTTTAACCTAATGGGGTTTTATTCCAGTCCTTTCGGTTAGGTTTCACTGTCTTCTCCATAATCCTTTTTATATCTCTACTGGAAACCTTTTCGATCCCATATGTTTGAGGGTGGTAGGTAGTTGATTTTTTGATGTACTTCACATTTATTTATCAATAATTCCATGTTCTTGTTGAAGAAGTGTGTTACTTGGTCACTTTTTATTTCTATAGGATCGGAAAACCTACAAAAAATATTTGATTTTATAAATTCAATCCTGATTTTTGAATCATATCTTCTTTTGTATTTTTATTTAATCAATATTGAAGCATAATATGTTGCTAAAAATATAGGAAAATACAGAGGACACATGAAATAGTCCCATGAAATCTAATCCTCACACATCTAATATTTCACATAAAACCAATGGTTTTAGGGGAATCTATTTAATTTTAGAAATTCCACCAGTAAAATGATAGTTTGAACATTTTTTGAAAAAATCATGTGAATATTTAAATATTTAGGGAAAATTAATCTATCTTCTAATCATTTATAATTGTTCTTTGAGGTCCAAAATGGACTCTACAAGATAGTTTGATTCAAAATGTAAGCACATACATAAACTATTCTTTAGGGATACACCTCTTTATTACATGATCACTGCTAAACTTCCATAAATATGAGTCTTCCTAAACATATATATTTTATTAATATTTTAATATATGTGATTACTACATATAAAAGAAACTAGGCACCTATTATGTGACCATAATACTCCAAAATTGGAATATCATGGCATTTGAGTTCCATCATAAAACTTCTCACTAGGAAAAGAGTCATCTAAGTTTGTTTCTGATGGTGGTTCCACCACAACAGCATGGGGTAGTCTACTCATGCGGTCTATAATAATATTCTCTTATATTTTATTGTTCTTAATATTAATGTTGAATTATTGTAGTATAGACAAATATCTCACTAACCTCATCTTTGCATCATTCTTCTTGATCAATTAATTGAGTGATTCATGATTAGAAAAGATATCTAATTTACTTCCCAATAGATAAGACTGAAATTTCAATCAATAAATAAAAAATACGTCTCTCTTATTGTATAATTTATTTGATCTATCTCCAAGGTTTATGAAGAATATGGAATCACTTATGAGTGTACCTCAATCTTATAAGAATTTAAAACATCTACAGATCTATTAAAAGGATCACATAATATCTAAAAGGGGTGTTCTTAGTTTTGTTGGAAGATTATGGGGGTACTAGTCAGTCTATTTTTTGAATATAAAAAGTTATCCTATATGAATCATAAAAAAACCTCAATTTCTTTCTTTAGTTGGTTAGTCAAGGGAATATAAATATTCCTAAAGTCCTTAATAAACCTTCTGTAAAACCCATCATACCTGAAAAATGATCTAATGTATCTCATTGTGGAAGGTTAAGGTAGTGTAGAAATAACATCAATTTTGGAAATTTCCCCTCAATTCCATCTTAATAAATTATATTCGCAAAGAAAATTTCCTTTTTCTATAAAAAATTAAAATTCTCAAATTTTAAAAACATTTTTTTCTCAATAAATTTTCTTAAAACTTTTTTATACACTCCATAAAACTATGAAAACATGTTACATAGATAATAAATTCATTAAGGAACACCTTTAATAATATCTCAATCAAGTCTGAGAAAATACTTACCATGCAACGCTAAAAGGAACTTGGGGAATTGCAAAGATCGAAAGGAATCCTTCTATAGGAAAACGAACTGAATAGATAAGTGAAGGTGGTTTTTTCTTGGTCTTTCAAAGAAATCAGAACCCAAAAGTTACTAGAAAATACATGAAAGAAGTAATAATGACCCTTCCCATATATCATTTCTAACATTTGGTCTGCAATGGGTATGGGGAAGTGGTGTTTGTGAGTCACATGGTTCAACCTCCTATAGTAAATGAAAACTCTCCATCTATTATAGATTCTATTAAGCACTAGTTCATTATTTTTATTTTGAATAATTGTGTATTTATTTTTCTTCCAGACATTTTAAATGAGACTCACCCCTTAGGAGTCTGATATGAGGTAAATTATTCCATCTTTTAATAGTATTTCTACTTCCATTTTCCCCACATTCTAAAGGGTTAGGTTGAGGCTTTTTGAAGTTGTCTCATTAATTTGGACTCAATTTCCAAAAGAAATATATGTATGAAGGTGGTAGGAATAATCTATGGAATGTACCCTAATGTCTTGCCTATTGATATAGTATTTTGTTTCATAATTTTAAGAAGTTGGTACTCTTTCTTGGGTTTTTATTTTTTTGATTTTTTTTGGAATTTTCTCATTTTCCATTAAAAAGGAATATTTTAATTTTAATGTCAACAATTTAAGTTATAGTTTATGGGGTTTTATAGATATTTTTCCAACTCAATTTTCTCCATGATGTCATCTTACACTTGCAAAGTTGAAGTATTAGCAGTATTTTTTAGTAACTTGTCAAAATAAATTTCATCAATTTCAGTAAATCCCTCAAAATTCAAAACTATTTCTATGTTAAGATCATTTTTAAAAACAGATTCATCAACAAAATAATATGTCTCAAAATATTATCCTAATATAATTATATAATAAAACATTTTAATTTATTCTCTATAAGAATATGTAAATTAATTTTTTTTAATGTATAAATAGGTTGGTACTCATGTGGATATTTCATTGAGTTAAGTATGTTTAAATCCACTATTTCCTCCCCAAATGTCATGAAAAGGGTTCCTTCATTGGAATTTGTTAATATTTTTAGTATTCTTTATGAATTTACTACCTTTAATTATAAGATAGTGATATTTAACTTTTAATTATTCCATATTGAGAATGTAGAAGTCCCTAGGTTATGAAAATACCTGCTTAATTACTAAGACATCTTCAAGGACACTTATTGGGTAGGTAGTGGTTTGATTGGAAAGTTGTATAACCACTCAGGTGGGTTTGAGATTCACCATATATAGATAATAATAAATGGAATAAATTATTAAATTTATTGATTCCCCAAAATCACACACTATATTGGTAAAAAGTAATCAATTCTATGGTATAACGGATAGTGAAAGTACATTGATCTTGACATTTCTTAATAATTTTGGGGGTAAAAAGGGAAGAAACATTTTTATATAATCTTACCTATTATTTGAATCACAATCACCTTCTATCAATGTACATGTATGTGATTAATATTTAATACCCTGGAATTTGATGTATGGATTCATGAAATGAGATATTGATCCCCACTTTATTGAATATTTATGAAATCTCATATTGTAGTGTATTGTCATTTGGTTTCTTGGGTAGTTTATTCCTTGTAGGTAAGGGTTGTTGGGAATGATTTGATTCTTTAATATTTTTTCCCTTTTTATTTCTTCTTAGAGAGTGCTTCCACTGGTGTTTTAGCTTATTTACCTGGGTTGATTCTTCAAGTAGTTTGGGTTGTCCACTTACAACTCTTTCTTAAGATGGGGATTCTTCATTTATTCCTAGATCCATGATACTCCTTAAAGTAAGAAAACTGACATTACCCTTGGGGTTAGGAATGTATTGAGTGGGAAATGTACATGAGCCTTGATTTTTAAGTCCTTGATGTCAGTAATAATCTATTTTTACAATCCTTATAGCTCCTTCAGTTATGATTCATGGGTGTTTAGAGTAGTATGTTATGTGTTTTGAGATGACACAATCTATTTCATTAACTCTTATATAGTAGGATATTTATTTTTATCTTCTTTGTAGCATTTAGGGGGCTTAGTGATTCCTCTTTTGAATGGTGGAGGTTTTAAGTATAGTTTAAAACATTTATAGAAAGGTTCTCTTTGTTGATGTTGGTTACCAACTTAGTACTGAGTATTATGAAATTCTGTATATTCTTAGAAACTTGATTGTTTCTATTGTATCTACCGCTAGTAGATATAATCATAGCTCTCTATTCCACATACTTGAGGGAATCCATCAAATAAGTGCTCCTACCAATAGTAAAGCTGAAAAATCCTTGGAAGTGTGGCAGATTATGTTTCTTATACATTATTCATAGCTGGCTATCTCATAAGAGAGATTATTTTTTTAATTTTATTTTCAAGTAAAGGGGTGTTAGAAATTTTTAACTCATTTAATCCTCTTGTTATGGTTCTATTAATATATTTTTTATAAATTTGTGTGATCTTATCTATAATTCCCTGAACCAAGAATATCAAAGCCTGTTCATTATTTTAATACATTTTCATGATTACAAGGAATCAAATCCCGAATTACCAATTAGTTTTTCGGTCGTGGAAAATATATTAAATACATGAACTTTATATTACAATTTCTAATATAAAATACAACATAGATAATACTTTTATAATTCCATTATTCCCCAAACATAACCCAAGATATAAATCATAAAACACTTCTTGGAATACTTGGAAAATAGAATATAATAAAGGGGTGAGCTTAGATGCTCAGTAAGGGTAAATAATTCATTGGAAGCTATCATAAATAAGAATAAACGTTTAAGTAAAGATGTATAATAAAAATAACATCCTTTTAAAAATAAAATTTAACATAATATGGAAATATTAAATTAAAAATTACCATATAAACATGAACATGGATATTTTACTAGTTGAATAATCACATGTAATAACTAAACTTATATAGAGGGAATACATAATGCAGGACATCTTAAACACACCATCAAGGTTTCATCCAAGATATCACACATAATTGGGTAAGACATAAGAAAAAAACTAAACATAATTGTCTCAAGATACCTACTGATGAATCTAGGGGCTGTAGAGGGCCCCTATAGACACTTACAAATTCCAATGAATTACTCTTATGAAAGGGGAAAACATAACCAACATAAGCATTTCATATTAAAAATAGCATATAAAATGTCAACATGTAAACCATAAGCTATGAATGATATCAAAATAATAGATACATAGTAAAACATATAATAAAACCTTTAATATAATATGGAATATTGTATCATAAGATATTAACTGAAATTAATAATAAAATCCAACAAAGGATGTTGACATAGATGAAAGTGATCTAAGAAAATCATTAAAACTCTTTTAGAAATATCCATTTTTTTACTTTGGAATAATTTGAAAGCCTAATTAATTATAAAAGAAAATATTTCATTTGAAAATAACCAAGTATTATTGTAAGGTAATATTCAAAATGTTAAGGTGTCATAATGGTGGAAAATGGCCGATCCTGTTGTATAAGTTAAAAAACATTCTTTCCATAATTTGTCGAAAAGGTCTTATAGTACGTCATTTGGAAAACGAAAGAAAGATTCCTTTCAAAATTTTTTATAAAAAGTAAAACATGGGTATAAATAAATTTCAACAAGATTCTTGGAATATAAATATTATTTTGAAATACATGTATAAGAAACATGTATGTGGATGATAAATATGTCCCAATAGATACGTACATATAAACAATCTCGGATAATAATGAGATTGCGAAATTAACCCTTACCTTATAATTTTCTTTATTCAAGGGTGCATTAAAATCCTATATAGTCATTAAAGATTGTTAATAAATTATACCAAGATCATATACATATTTATGATATCTTATACAATACTCTTATCTCTTTTTGTTAATAATATTTTAGTATTACCATTATTTCGGGTGTTAACTGCTTCGTTTTCCTATCCATGTTTTATTATGTAAGTCCTATTTCTCATGAATAAGATGTATTTTATTCAAAAACAGAATGATATTAACTTCATAAATATTATATTTACTCATCAAATAAATTTTATAATCATTCTTGAATGGTTGATGTGGATGATGAATCTTATCACGTCGTGGAGACTATAGGTCGTACCTACACACAAGCGACAATATCATTCTTTTAATGGTTAAATTGTATATAAATAGACTGTATATTAATTATGAGGAATCATTATAATGTCATATTCACTATTTATTTCTTTTATACTCATCATTATACCCATCCAAATAAATTAATATTGAATAACAAATTACACCATAGTGTGGAGATAATAAGCCATACGTACACACACATGGTGATATTATTATTCATAAGATGGATAAAATAATGAATATGGTTGTAAAATTAATATAATAACATCTAAGTATATGGATGATAATAGATTTATTACTTTGGTATAGAAACAATATAGAATGAGAATGTTGAAGAAGAAAAGAACTTTGAAAGAGGTGATAAAATGATTACCACTTCTTCAAATATCTCCTTTTGATTTGCACAAAAGGACTCCTTAAGTTTGTTTTCATACCAAAGTGTGGCCTCTAGGAATAATTGAGAGAGGTTTGGAGGGTAGTTATTTAGGGTTTGGTAAATCCAAATTCATTTGGATGTGTGAATTAAAGAGAAGGAGAAGTGCCCTTTTATAAGAGAGGTGAGGGGAACTTTTGGGAAATGATTGAAATATAAATTTATTAAAAATTTATTTTCGGTTTCTAATAGATACGAAGTGATTTATTTATAGTATATCATGATTATGGGTCTAAATCATATCAACCAATTAGTTTTATACAAGTTTAGGTCAATAATTTAACCTTATCTTTTGGATTTAACCCCTAGTTAAATAAGTTAACTCTTATCATGTATTCTTATATTTTTTTACTATATGGTTAATATAATTACTATAAAATAAAAAGAGAACCTCAAGTGGATTACTAATGACATTTTTAACACCACATAAGTCAATTTTCTTAATAATATATTTTTATGACTATTATATCTGTTAGTAAAATAGTGTTTGTTTAAAAAACTTATTTATGTTTATTTTGACACTATTTAGTAATTGATTTTTGATAAAGTCAAAATAAACTTGATTAATTATAAAGAATTAACTCATCCCTAACAGGTAAATGTTATCGAAAAAATTCATGGATGGAATAAAAAATCTCAAATTACATTTATCTTAGTATTTATAATATCATTTATTTCAACCATTCATTAATAAGGTAATAACTACATCATTATTGTGTCATAAATATATTTATTATTTCATGTCTAAAAATTATAAATAAAATACCATGATTTATTAAATCATTTCAGATTTATAATGAATATTTATATTAAAATATATCTGTTATATAACTCCACATTAAAATTGTTTTAGTAAAAAGATACATGTTTATGTTATTTTTCTCTTTACTTTAAATTAATTATTATAACATGTCATCATCACACCCAAGTGGCTCCCAAATGCCAAATATTCGAACTAAAGATTTTTATGTCTCCCATGAATCATCCAATAATATTATTACACATGTTAGGGTAGTTTTATATTATTATAATATTATTTTTACCTTTATTTACCAAATTTACGCTTTAACCGTGGAAAAAAAAATAATTATGGAAGTTACTATTCATAATGCCAAAAAATAAAAGATACATATTTAAATAATTTAGATTTTATGATTCCAAATATGGAAACAATTTTTCCAAATTCCAAACACATACTTTTTATTAATTAATTTGATATTAATTCCCATTTTCAAAACAAGAAAGTTGGTTTTTAAGAAGTAAAAACTACCAAAAGAGTGTCATGTGTTTATGTCCAATTTAAATGTGAAATAACTTCTAATGATAAAAATTGGATTAAATGATAAAGAACAATAAATTTACACTTTAAAACAAATTAAAAATATAATCTAACTATATAAATAATTGATATGGAAAAAGAATTTTTGAATTAAAATACAATATTTTTCACTATTCATTTAAATATGAAAGTTATCAGAAAAAACCCAAAATTTATCCAAAATTAATTTCTATATACAAATTCTAAAGAAGAATTTTATTTTTTCAAATTGAATATATAAAAGTGTAAATTTTTTTATTTAAAAATGGTTCTCCATTAATTGACGGAAGAACTACATTTTTTTTGAAAAATACTTATTTTATCTCGGAAATTTGATTTGTTCTTATATTACGTCTAAGAAAAACATAAGATGAATGTTAAAATTATATCGAAGATATAAAATTAAAAATGTGGTTAATAATATTCATAACTTATAATTTAATTTCTAGGATATAAATTATATTAAATAATAATATTTTATTAATTTTTAGTTTGGTAAAACTGGGTCTTTCATGTAACGCAAGCCAAATAATTGTTCTGTGTATCACAATATTAAACTGGTGTTGCATTAAAATAAATAAAGAAACAAAATTAAATTTATTTAGAAATGAAAATATCATAATGTCTCGGGGTGTTATATTATCTCTTTGTTCAATAAATTGCGTCCTCACAATTTGAAATTGCACTTAGAAAATAAAAGGTTGATACTAAAAAAAACCTCTCTTGAAAAACCACATTGAAAATAAGGTTAAAAAAATATAATCCTAATAAGAGGGAAAGGGAAATATGAAGGTCTCCACCAAATTATTCTTTCAAATTAGAGAACATTAGTTGCAAGTAGAGACACATACTTAGAAGAAAAATGTAAATATTTATTGGGAGGGATTGGGGTCATTAATCACAAACAAGTGAAAAATTGATGAAAAATTGAGGGCCTCAAACACATAAATCTATGATGATTTAAAATACCATCAGTTCAATTGATTATTCACTTCAGATACATATTTAGGATAACATATAGTTTTATATACTTTTTTGTTGATTTGAGGGATTATTTTTACTATACAGATCAGTACTCTAGAAAATTACTTGATTCCATCAATGTTATCCTTTGGTTGTGATTATATATATTTTTTGTCCATTATATATATGTTTATTGTATCTAAAAATTTTAGACCAATGTATCAAATAAATCATATATTAACCTCAAACTATAGTATCCACTATTCAACTTACTCCATTCCAACCTTAAGACTCGACCAAAATACTTCCATCCAAATTCACAATCCAAAAAGGTCTATGAATTTACAAAAAATCAATATTAACATCAGATTCCCTAAAAAATGTAATGTATCTCTTATTTTCACATACCAAATATTTGATCACCTTTGAATCCTTAATGATAACTCTTCTACCTCCAAATCCTTAATCAAGAAGTAATGCAATACAATCCAAAATATAGTAATACAATTCATGAATCTAAAAACATAAATACATTAATTAATCCAATTTTACTATAGTAAAAACATAATCTTGTCCTTGATACCTTTTCTTATTCCAATCCATATTTCATTGATGCTTTGGAAAATCATTTTCCAAATGTCCTATAACAATACAATAATAGCATTTTACATTTATAGGTTCTTTCTTTCCCTTACAATCACAAGCCTGACGACATTTTTTTGTACACTTGTAACAAACTACCATTCCTTTTAAGAAAGTACCAGTGTGTTTTTCTCAAAATTATCACAAAAGGGAAATAATTCTTTCACGTTTTAACTTTATCCATCTCTTTCTCCATTGTTCTCTTATTTTATTGCTTCACTTTAATGTCGTATGATTCTGAGAATTCATTTTTCATCTTGATAGCACATAAGACTATATCTTCATACAAAGATAAATATTGTGAGACCAATACTTGTCAGAGGAATAGTTTAAACCCATAAAAGAATATATCAATCTTACTTCTTGGGTTACTTATGTAGTCTGCATCATGCCTTGATAAACTTTTGATGTTAGCCTCATACTTTGCAAAATTATCACCCTCCTTTTCCCACAAACTCAGAAATTGCCTTTCCATATCAAGTCACTGTTCATAAGGAAAGTATTTCCCTAGGAATTTTTTTTAAACTCCCTCCATTACATATTTTTTACTTCTTCATCCTCCTTCGTTTTTTGAATCAATGACCACAATTGATCCACATCTCCGGAGAGACGGTAAACTACCCAGACAACTTTCTCCTTTTCATCGCTTCCCAAAGCAAGAAATATTTTCTCCAAGGATCTTATCCATTGATCATATACAAATGGATTTTTAGTCCCATTGAATGTTGGAGGTTGTTTTATAATGAAGAGGTCTAACATTGATCCTCTATGTTGTGTATTAGGGTGCCTCATATGGGTAAGGTGGTTATTCCTAACCTGAGTAAACTATCCCAGTATGGTTATAACATGTTCAGCACTAGTTTCATCACCAGATCCACTATAATTATCTTTCATAGGAGTGAAATCCCTAAATGGATTATGTTTATCGATAAAATTTCTATTTCTTCCGCTAACAACCAGTTCTAAATAATATAATACACTATATTAGGTTATGAATCATAATTCATAATTCCAAACTCATAAGATACTTAACATAAATTGAAAAAATTATACATATCTAATCCATAATCATAAATATGGTTCCTATGCGGACATATTTATTGATAAATCCTTAATAATGGCTTATAAAGAAAATATGAATTATCCTAAGAATATCTCTCGGGAGTTTCAAACCAGGTTCCTAGTAAGGCCCATTTTTGTGTACCAGGTTACACCAAGTCAAGCCCAGAACACCTTGTTAGAGTTTTCACCTCCATATACATCTATTCCAGAACCATATCCACTAGTAGTATCCAGAAATGGATTTATTTATTATAATATCCACATAATCTCTACTATAAAAAAATTCCAGGGGGGTTATTCTATAATTATCCTCAAACACTATCATAGGGTAATGATCCCTAATTTAAGTTTTATAAATCTATTTCCATGTTTGTTTCTTAACATCCTTTGTTACAAACTATAACACCCCAACCCTAGAATATTGGAGTTGGTTCGTTATTTTAATTCATTGGTATGATTATAAGGAATCAAATCCCGAAGGACCTATCAATTTAGCAGTCTTGGAAAATATATTACATACATAAACATTACATTAAAATTTCTAACATAAAATAAAACATATATAATAATTTTTGAAATCCATTAATCCCCTAAACTAACCCCATATATAAATTATAAAATACTTATTGGAATCCTGGGAAAATAAATCATACGAAAGGGGTGATAAAAGATGCTCATTAAGGTAAATAATTTAGTGGAAGTTATTATAAATAAGCACAAACTTTTAAGGAATGATTTATAATAAAAACACCATCCTTTTACACATAGACTTGAATATAATATGGAAATAATAAACAAAAAATAACCATATGAACACGCTTATGGATATTATATTAGTTTAATAATCTCATATAATAACTATCCTTATACAGAGGGAATATATAATATGGGACATCATAAACACACCGTCAAAGCTTCGACCCAGACACCATACATAATTTGGTAAGACATTAGCCAAAAAAACAAACATAACTGTCTCATGAGGCCTACCGATGAATCTAGGAGATAGAGTGGGCCCCAAATGACACATAAAAAGTCTAATTGATTCCTCTTATGAAAGGGGTTAAACATAACCAACATAAACATCATATTAAAACTATCATATGAAATTTCAATAATTAAACCATAATCAATGAATAGTATTAAAATAGAACATCCATAGTAAAACATATCATTAAACCATAAATACAATATGGAATATGTGATAATAATATATTAAAAAAATTTAAGCATAAAATCCAACAAAGGTTGTTGACATAGATGAAATTGATTTAACAAAATCATTAAAAATTATTTAGAACTATCCCTTTTTTACTTTGAAATCATTTTAACGCATCTGTAATTATAAAAGAAAAAAAATTCATTTGAAAATATCCTAGTAAGCTTGTAAGAGAAGCTTCAAAATGTTAATCCATAATAATGGAGGAAAATAGCCTCTCACACCATATAAGTTAAAAAAAATTCTTTCCTTAATTTGGTCAAAAAGGTTATATAATAAATCATTTGGAAAACTACTGAAATTTTCCTTTCAAAACATTTCATAAAAACCCAAAAATGGGTATAAATTACTTTAAAAAATATTTAAGTAATATAAATATTATTTTTAAATTGTAAAACCCCAAGATTTCATAGTACATTATTTCTACAAAAAAATTCAATAACTTTCACTATACGCAAAACCGAGTTCAAGCACACCACGACTTACCAAACTGGCCGTTCAAAAGTGGTTATGAATAGTATTAATTGAATTTTGAACTTCATATAATCCTTATAATTTTAGAATCCATATTATGAGTTTCTTAGACATAGTGTAAGAACAAATTCATTTTTTTCAGATAAAAGAAGTATTTTTAAAAAAATGCAATTTTACCACCTTTTAATGGAGAACCATTTTTAAATCCAATATTTGAAACTTATATATATTAAATTTAAAAAAATAAACTTATTCTTTAGAATCGGGACATTTGAATTTAGTTTCTATAAATTTTTGGTGTTTTTCTGATAACTTTTATATTTGGGTGAATAGTAAAAGATTCTATATTTTAACTGAAAACACCTTTTTTAATGAAAAATATTTACAGTGTTAAATTATACATTTTAATGGTTTGGAAGTATATATAGGTTATATTTTTAACATTTAATCCAATTTGTGTCATTTTATGTAATTTTACTTTGAAATTGGACATAAACAAGTGTCAATCTTTTAATAGTTATTTTTTTAAAAAAATACGCCTTTTGGTTTTGACAACATAAATTAATTTTAAATTAATTAATGAAACTTCTATGTTTTGAAATTGGTAAAATAGAATTCATTTTTGATTTCATAATATCAAAATTATCTTCAGGTGAAGTTTTTGTTTTTTCTGAAAACATTCAATTTTTGATGAATATTGAAAAACACTAAGTTATTGTTTAAAATCGACTTTTTATTTAAATAATTATTTATTTTATTTAAATTTATTTTAGGTAAAAATAGATACATAATACCGATATAAGTTCAATTTAATTCATTCGAGTCATTTTATAATGAGTTTAGATATATAAAAATTTATCGAAGTTTTTACAGTCTTTAACCCACCACCTCAGAGCATTTCCAAATTTGTATAAAACTTAATTTTAGTACTTCTGTGAGTTGAACATCAAAAATATGAGAGACATAGTCAATATCAGTTGGAAAAATGTTTTTCAATAAGATAAAAATATTTTTTGGTGAATAATAACTTTTTTCTTTTATTTACCATGGTTAAAATCAAATAGGGTAATTAAGGGTAAAAATGATATTATTATTACCCTAACAAATGTTATAATTCTATTGGATAAGTATAATTCGACCAAAAAAACCTTAGGAATAAAATATGATCCTCTTTGGTCCACTTCGATTAGATTAGGACATTTATTATTATTTTATTTAAAGAAAAGTTAAAAGAGTTAAATTCAATGTTTAATAACTAAACCATTTTTCATATAGAGTTACACACAATATAAATTCGACTATATATATTCATTAGAAATATTATAATATTTCCTAAATAATGGTATATTATTTATAATTTTGAGACATTAAGTAATTAAATTTATTTATGACACAATGATGATGCAGTAATTACCATATTAATGAACGATTAAAATAATTGATATTATAAATATCTAAATAAATATAATTTGAGACTTTTAATGAATTAAACTAATTTTCTAGGTTAATATGACATGTTAGGGTTTATAAAATGTATTTATTTATAATTATTAAAGTTATTAGGACTTTACAAAAATCAATTATTAAATAATGTCTAAATTGAAAAAAACGAATTTTTAAAACACATACGATATTATTGGTTGATATAATATTTCTAAAAATCTAAGGTTCGTCCAAAGGGCATAAATAATATTATATATGTAATTAACGAACCACTTTATGTTCTTTTCTATGTTTATAGTAAGTTTATTAAACATATAGTGTAATAATACATGAAGACATGGTAAAAGTTAAATTCATTAAATTAGAGTTAAATCTAAAGGATAAGTTTAAAGTGATAACCTAAACTTGTCTAAAACCTATTGGATGAGAGGATTTAGACCCATCCCCACTTTATCTTTGAAATAAATCAATTTTAAGCCATTATAAACCAAATATTATTTTATTATAAAATAATATTTCAATATTTTACAAAGGTTCCCCCGACCCCTCTTATAAAAGGGTACTCACCCTTCTCTCAAATTCACACCTTCAAAGCCATTTGGATCAGCCAAATCTGGACCAAATATCCTCTCAATTGTCCTACATTCATCCTAGAGGCCTTCCATTATTTATAAAGCCAACCCAAGTAGCCCTTTTGATCAAATAAAAAGTAAGAACCCGAAGAAGAGGAGGTTAACGTACCCTCGACCAAGGAAAAGTATATGGTAAGGGTAAATTTAAAAATCTCTTTATTATCCGAGGTTGTTTTTTTGTAAGTATCTACTGGGAACCTTTTATCATCCACATACATGTTTTCTTATAAATTCATTTCAAAACATTTTTACTATTTACTAGACAATGGGTTAAAGTCATTTATACCCTTATTTTACCTTATATGTTTTGATAAAAATCATTCTGTCGTTTTCAAAACCAGGTACTTTGTAACCTTTTTGAAAAAATTAAGATAAGAATAAGTTTTATTATCTTATAAGGAGGGTGAGGCTATTTTCCACCGTTAAATTTTTTTTGAATATTCCCTTACAATATTTTAAGAATATTTTCAAAATAAACGTTTTCTTTATAATTGTGGGACTCTTAACTGATTTTGAAAATAGAAAGAAATATTTCTCTTGAATAGTTTTGATTTCATGTATGTCAACATCCTTTGATAAATTTTACACTAGTTTGAAGTTTATTTATTATGATACAAATATTCCATATCGTATTTAAGGGTTTGTGATATGTTTGATTGTGGATGAGTTATTTTTATGCCATTCACGGTTTATGGTTAAAGTATTGACATTTAGTATGCTATTTTTAATAGGAATTGTTATGTTATATTTCAACCTATTCTTAATATTAATGTGTTAGACGAGTATCTTTCAGGTTGTGGATCGGTAACAGTAAGCACTTTGGGTTTGGGTCCAGTTACAGCAGACCCTCCAGGTTGGAGTGTGGTTACAGAGGCTCTCTAAGCTGGAGTCCGGTTACAGAGGCTCTTCGAGTTGGAGTTCAGTTATAGAGGCTCTCTAGGTTGGAGTCTGGTAATAGATGCTCTTCCGGTTGGGGTCCAGTTATAGTTATCCCATAGGTTCTGGCACGAGGCCTTGACACAGAAATTAAAGTCCGGTACTAAACATTCCATCATTATGAAATTAGTTATTATATGTGATTATTCGACTAGTAGAATATCCATGTGAATGTTTATATGGTAATGTTTGATTTATGATTTCCATATTATGTTCATGTTTATGTATAAAATGATTTTTTTTATTACACATCTTGACATAAAAGTTTATAGCTTGTACTAAATTGTTTATCCTTACTGAGCATCTGAGCTCACCCCTTTCTTATGTTTTATTTTCCCAGGATCCCAAGAAGTGTTTTATGTTTGATATGTAGGGTTAAGCTAATGGGAAAATGACATTCTCAATGTATGTTTTTTGTATTGTATGTTAGAAAGTGTAACCTAATGTTCATATATGTAATATATTTTCCAAAAATGCTAAACTGATCGGTCTTTCGGGACACGATTTCTTGTAATCATGCCAATGTATTAAAATAATTCACTAACTCTGGAAATCTATGGTTAGGGTGTTACAGTTGGTATCAGAGGACGTTTAGCAATAAACATTGAAACTAGATTTAGATAAACTCTAATGAGTGAAAATTACCCTAAGATAGACTTTGAGGATTAGTTTAGAAGAACTTCCTAGAATTTTGGTAATGTAGATATTTTTTGAGTATTCTAAGAAAATACATCCATATATGGATACGAGTAGGTAGAGGTGGCTCTGGCATAGATATACCTAGGGGTAAAACCCTAAAACACCACTTTGAGCTAGACTCGAACGGGAACTGGTGCACGACAATGGGACTTCCTGAACTCTTTGTTACGACACTCCCAGGGGATATACTTAGTATAATTCTCATTTTCATTACAAATAATTATAAAGGATTTATGAGTATATACCTCCTGAATGAAAATATTTTTATGAATATGGATTATATCCATAAACTTTTCAATTTACTTTAGGTATTTTACAGGTATGGAATTATTCATTACGATTCATAAAATGACCTAGTGTATGCCATTGTATAGATATGGTGCCCAATAAAATGAATAAGAACTCCAGAAATACGTATGATCCAAAGAGTAAGAAGGATCATATCATTCAGGGTATTAATAAAACATTTAGAAGGGAAATAGTCTCCCATGTATTCTCAAAATATGAAGAAATAATAGCATATGTTAATAAGATAAGTAAATAATTTTCTATGTCTTATGGATTTGAAGGGAAAAAAGAGAAGAAAAGGTTGGTAGAGAGAAAGATGGATAAAGGGAAGAGGGGAAAGATGGATTTTCCTATATGTGATAAATGTGTAAATAATCACCTTGGTAAATTCTCTAAGGGAATGTGAGTTTGTTATATGTGTGGAGAAAAAGGACACCAAGTACGTGATTTCAATGGTAAGAAAAAGGTTTCAAATGTAAAATGGTTTATCTGCAAGACGTTGGGACACTATGCAAATTAATGTCCCAGTCATCAGAGTATTCCACAAATGATGCTATTGGATAATAATCAAGTTATGATATTACCTCAGATGAAGAGGAATGGATAGTGTTCTTATGTTGTTATTTTAGAAAAATTTTATTTGAGTGTTGTATCAACAATATACTTGTTATATGAATTATGAAGATAAATAAGGATTGTACTACCGTACTAGTTTATTGAGGATTTGAGATTTTATGGTTCTAAGAAAAGTGACTTAATAATAAGCTACATTTTTAAAAAAATACATGGTTGAAGAAATGGTAATCCTTAATATGGTCCTTATAATTAGGTAGTGATTTTGGAATAATAGATGGTTGATTTGGATAAAATATATTGGATATTCTTGACTTCATTAGAACTGATTAATAGTTTTTTTATTTCATCATTGTTGGAATATTCAAATTTTTTGGATATAAGTAATATATACAGTATTATATAAAGGATAATGGATCATGAATGTAATCAATAAGGTTTTATGGTAATTGAGGGTGTAACCATGTTTTAAAATAATACATGATGAAGGTGTTCACATGTTATTACATGGAAAAGAGGATCTTCATTGTGTTTAACTTCCTTATAAATTTTGGAATGTGAGTTTGGATAGAAGTATGTCGGATATGTCAAATGGTTGGAATGGATTAAGTTTGAAATTTGATACTATTATTAAGGTTATTTTTGTATTTTTATAAAAAGGACAACACGCAGACCTTGTGACAATTCGTTGTGTTAGAAAAAGTAGTGGGAATCGAACCCACAACCATAGTGCAATTGGGATTTATTGTTTACCACTGGACTACGTGATGTCTATAAATTGTATAATATAGTTTTTTAAAGGGTCTGATAGGTTAATTATATATTCATTATTTTTGTAACCCTACACCATTAGGATAAATAGAATATTTTTTTTGAAATATTTTGGAGTGAAAGATGAGTTTATGATAGAAATTAGTTGAAGGATGAAACTCTACTAGTCAAGTATATATATATATATATAATTTTTCCCACTTATTCTATGGGAAAATTAATTCTTAAACTTTAGGGAAGGTATCTTAAAACCAAAAATGCGTTTTCCTAATACCTTATGTTTTGTTGAACCGATGGTATTTTAAATCACCACAGATTGATGGATGTGAGGCCCTAAATTTTACACTTATTTGTGATTGATGACCTCAATCAATCCCTGTAGATTTATATTTTTTTTCCAATTATGTGTCTCTAATTTCCACCAATGTTCTCCTAGTCGAGATCATAATTTGGTGGCGACCCTTTCATTTCCCTTTCCCTTTTATTAAGAGTAAATTTTATTAACCCAATTTCCAATGTGGGTTTTCCCACAAAGGTATTTTCTATTTTAAACCATTGATTTTTGAAGAAAAATTTCAAATTGTGAGGATGTAATTTATTAAAGGTGGGAAGAATTTAACACCCCAAGATTTCATAGTACGTTATTTCTTCAAAGTAATTCAATAACTTGCACAATACGCAACACCAAGTTCAAGCGCACCACGACTTACCAAACTAGCCGTTCAAAAGCAGTTATGAATAGTATTAACTGAATTTTGAACTTTATATAATCATTCTAATTTTAGAATCCATATTATTAGTTTCTTAGACATAATGTAAGAACAAATTCATTTTTTTTCAGATAAAAGAATTATTTTTAAAAAAATGCAATTTTACCTCCTTTTAATGGTGAACCCTTTTTAAATATAATATTTGAATCTTTTATATATTCAATTTGAAAAAATAAACTTCTTATTTTGAATCAGGACATAATAATTTATTTTTTAAAAATATTTGGTGTTTTTCTGATAACTTTCATAATTGGGTGAATAGTGAAAAATACTATATTTTAACTGAAAACAAATTTTTTAATCAAAAAAATTTATAGTGTTAAATAATAAATTTTAATGGATTGGAAGTATAAATAGATTATATTTTTACCATTTAATCCAATTCTGGTCATTTTATGTAATTTCAATTTGAAATTGGACATAAACAAGTGTAAATCTTTTGATAGTTATTCTTTCTTAAAAATACACCTTTTGGTTTTGACAACGAGAATTAATTTTAAATTATTTAATGAAACATATATGATTTTAAATTGGTAAAATAGAATTAATTTTTGAATTTAGAATATATAAATTATCTTAGGGTGAATTTTTGGTTTTTTTTTCTGAAAACATTCAATTTTTTATGAATAGTGAAAAACACTGAGTTATTGCATAAAACCAAATTTTTATTTAAATAATTATTTATTTTGTTTAAATTTATTTTAGGTCAAAATAGATACATGATACCTATATAATTTCAATTTAATTAATTGGATTCATTTTATAATGAGTTTAGATATATAAAATTTTGTCGAACTTTTTACCGTCTTTGACCCACCTCCTAGGAACATTTCCAAATTTGAATAAAACTTAATTTTAATGCTTCTGTGAGTTGAATTTAAAAAATCCAAGAAATAAAGTTGATATTATTATGTAAAATATGGTTCAATAAGTTGAAAATATTTTTGGAGAATATTAACTTTTTACTTTTATTTACCACGGTTAAAAGAAAATAGGGTAATTAAGGGTAAAAATGATATTATTATTACCCTAACACATTTTATAATTATATTTGATAAGAATAATTAGACCAAAAAAAACCTTAGGAATAATATATGAACCTCTTTGGTCTATTTCGATTAGATTTTTCCATTTATTTTTATTTTATTTATAGAAAATTTAAAAGAGTTAAATTCAAAGTTTAATAACTAGATCATTTGTTAATATAAGGTTACAAACAATATAAATTATACTATAAATATTAATTATAAATATAAAAATATTTAATAAAAAATGGTATTTTATTTATAATTTTTAGACAATAAATAATTAAATTTATTTATGACACAATGATGATGCAATAATTACCATATTAATGAATGATTAAAATAATTGATATTATAAATATCCAAATAAATCTAGTTTCAGACTTTTAATGAATTATAATAATTTTATAGGATAATATGACATTTTAGGGTTGATTAAATGTATTTAGTTCGAAGTATTAAAGTTGTTAGGAATTTAAAAAAATCAATTATTAAATAATGTCAAAATTGATATAAATGAGTTTTTCAAACACATACACTATTATTGGTTGATATAATATTCAGAAAAATCTAAGGTTCTTCCAAAGGGATTAAATAATATTATATATGTCATTAATGAACCACTTGAGGTTCTTTTGGATGTTTATAGTACGTTTATTAACCACATAGTGTAAGAATACAATAAGACATGGTAAAAGTTAAATTATTTAACATAGAGTTAAATCTAAAAGATAAGGTTAAAATGGTAACCTAAACTTGTCTAAAATATATTGGTTTAGAGGATTTCGACACATCCCCACTTTAGCTTCAAAATAAATCAATTTGGAGCTATTATAAACTGAATGTAATTTTATTATAAAATAATATTTCAATCTTTTCCAAAGGTTCCCCACACCCCTCTTAAAAAAGGGAACCCCTCCTTCTCTCAAATTCACACCTTGAAATCCATTTGAATCAGCCTAACCCTGCTCAAATATCCTCTCAACTGTCCTTCGTCCATTCTAAAGGCCTTCCATTAGTCAGAAAGCCAACCTATGGAGCCCTTTTGATCAAATCAAAAGGAATAACTCAAAGAAGAGGAGGTTAACGTACCCTCGACCAAGGAAAAGTATAAGGTAAGGGTTAATTTGAAAATCTCTTTATTATCTGAGGTTTTTACCTAAGTATCTACTGGGAACTATTTATCATCCACATCCATGTTTTCTTAATAATTTATTTCAAAACATTTTTACAATTTTCTAGACAATGGGTTAAAGTCATTTATACCATTATTTTACCTTATATGTTTTGAAAGGAATCTTTCCATAATTTTCCAAACAACGTAATTTAGGACCTTTTCAACATAATTAAGGTAAGAATGTCTTTTTTTAACTTATATGGAGGGTGTGGCTATTTTCTACCATTATAACATCGTCGAATCTTCCCTTACAAGATTATATGAATATTTTCAAAATAAATGTTTTCTTTATAATTATGTGACTCTTAAATGATTTCAAAATAGAAAGAGATATTTCTCTCAAATAGTTTTGATTTCATCTATGTCAACATTGTTTGAAAAATTTTACACTTATTTGAAGTTGATTTATTATGATACAAATCTTCAATATTGTATTTAAGGTTTTGTGATATGTTTGAGCGTGGATGAGTTAATTTTATGCCATTCATGGTTTATGGTTAATGTATTGACATTAAGTATGATAGTTTTAATATGAATGTTTATGTTATATTTCAACCTCTTCTTAATATGAATGTGTTAGACAAGTATCTTCCGGGTTAGGGATCGGTAAAAGTATGCCCTTCAGGTTGGGGTTTGGTTACAACAGACCCTCCGGGTTGGAGTCCGGTTATAGAGGCTCTCTGGGTTGGAGTCCGGTTATAGAGGCTCTCCGGGTTGGAATCCGATTAAATAGGCTCTCTGGATTGGAGTCCAATTATAGAGGATCTCCAGGATGGAGTCTGGTTATAGAGGCTCTCCAGGTTAGTGTCCAGTTACAGTTGTCCCCTTGGTCCTGACATGAGGCCTTGGCACAGAAATTAATGTCTGATACTATACATCCCCTCATTATGAAATTAGATATTATAAGTGATTATTCGAATAGTAGAATATCAATGTGCATGTTTATATGGTAATGTTTGATTTATTTTTTCAATATTATGTTTAAGTTTATGTTTAAAAGGCTATTGTTTTTATTACACATCTTGCCTTAAAAGTTTGTAGCTTCCGCTAAATTATTCACCCTTACTAAGAATATGAGGTCACCCCTTTCCTATGTTTTATTTTCCTAGGATCCCATGATGTGTTTGATGTTTGAGATGTAGGGTTAATCTATGGGAGCAATGGCATTCTCAAATGATTTTTTTTGTGTTTTATTTTAGAAAGTGTAATATAACATTCATGTATGTAATCTATTTTCCAAGACTGCTAACTAATCGGTCTTTCGGGACTTGATCCCTTGTAATCATACCATGGTATTAATATAATGCACCGAATATGGGAATATAGGGTAGAGTCGATACATAAATACATGTTTAAGAAACATTTATGTGGATGATAAATATGTCCCAATATATAGTTACACATAAACAATCTCAGATAATAATTAAATTGTGAAATTAACACTCACCTTGTACTTTACTTTATTCAAGGGTGCGTTAACCTACTGCATAATGGTTAAAGGATGTTAATAAATTATACTAGGAAAATATAAATATTTATGATATCATATATGGTCTTTTATCATGTTTTCTTAATAATATATTAGTATTACCATTATTTTGGGTGTTAACTTCGTTGGTTTCCTATTCATGTTTTGTTAAGTAAGTCCAATTTCATAGGAATAGGATATATTTTATTCAAATATAGAATGATATTAAATTTATAAATATTATATTTACTCATAAAATGAATTTTATAATCAATATTTAATGGTTAATGTGGATAATGAATCTCATCGCGTTGTGGTGACGGTAGGCCATACGTACACACGAGCGATGATATCATTCCTCTACTGATTAAATGGTATGGGACTGGATGGTATATTAATTAATAATAATAATAATAATTTAATATTCATTATTTATTCCTATTATACTCTTATTTGTACCCATATAAATAATGTAATACTGAATAATAAATTACACGATGGTGTGAAGACAGTAAGCCGTATGTATGCACACATGGTGATATTATTATTCGTAGGATGGATAAAATGATGAATATGATTGTTAAATTACTATAATAACATATAAGTATAAGGATGATACTGTATTTATTACTTTCGTATGGAAAAAACATATAAATAAGAAGTAGAAGAAGAAAATAACTTTGAAAGAGGTGATAAAACGATTACCTCTTATTCAGATGTCTCCATTTAATTTTAATCAAAGTATTTCTTAAGATAGTTTTTTGACCAATGTGTGGCCTCTAAAATGAAGTTACGGAAGTTTGGAGGAGATTTCGGTAGGTTTTGGACAAGAAAAATGCATTTGGAGGTGTGAATTAAAGAGAAGGTGAAGTGACCTTTTTAAGAGATGTGAGGGGCACTTCAGGAAAAATATTGAAATATTAATTTATTAAAATTGATTTTCAGTTTATAATATCTAAAAATTGATTTATTTCAAGGATAATATGAGTATGGGTCTAAATAATATCAACTAATTTTTTTATACAAGTTTTGGTCAAGAATTTTACCTTATCGTTTGGGTTTAACCTTAAGTTAAATAAGTTATCCCAAGACATGCCTTCTTGTATTTTTATACTATATAATTAATATAGTTAATATAAAATTCCAAGAGAACATCAAGTGTATAATTAATTAAATTTATAACAATATCTAAGTCATTTAGATGAACATTATATTTTTATGACTATTATATCATTTAATAAAATAGTGTTTGTTTTAAAAACTCATTTATATCAATTTTTGACACTATTTAGTAATTGATTTTTTTGAAAGTCATTCAAATTTATTATTTAGAATAATATATTTAAATATACCTTAACATTTAAATTGTATCCAAAAAATTCATGAATGGTATAAAAAATCTCAAATTACAATTATTCTTATATTTATATTATCATTTATTTCAATCATTCATTAATAAGGTAATCACTACATCATTGTTGTTTCATAAATAAATTTATTAATTTCAGTTATGAAAATAATAAATAACATACCATTATATATAAAATCATTTTATATTTATGATTAATATTTATATTCATAGATATTAGTTATATAACCACACATTAATATTGTTTTAGTAAAAAGATACATGTTTATGTTATATTTTTATTTACTTTAAATTAATTATTATAACATGTAATTTTAACACCCAAGTGGATCCCAAATGCAAAATATTTGGCCCAAGGATTTTTTCAATCTTCCTTGACTCATCCAATAAGATCAGGACATATGTTTTGGTGGTTTTATATTATTATAATATTATTTTTACCATTATTTACCAAATTTACTCTTTAGCTGTGGTAAATAAAAATAATTACTAAAGTAACTCTTCATAATGCCCAAAAAATAAAAGATACCTATATAAATAATTTGGACCATATGATTAAATATATGGAATTAATTTTTAAAAATTAAAAACACATAAGTTTCACTAATTAATTCAAAATTAATTCTCATTGTCAAAACCAGAAAGTGAGTTTTTACGAAGTAAAAACCATCAAAAGATTGACATGTGTTTATGTACAATTTAAATTTATAATTACTTAAAATGATCAAAATTAGATTAAATTATAAAATAATAATACAATTAAACTTTAAAACCAATTAAAAAGATAATATAACTATATAAATAATTTATATGGAAACCACAGTTTTGAATTAAAATGCTGTATTTTTACTATGCTTTAAAATATGAAAGTAATTAGAAAAACACCAAAAATTTATAAATACATAAATTTTATGTCCCAATTCTAAAAAATATATTTATTTTATCAAATTTAATACATTAAAGTTTCAAATATTTTATTTAAAAAGGGTTCTCTATTAAAATGTGGAAAAACTGCATTTTTTGAAAAATATTTTTTATATCTAAAAAATTGAACCTATTCTTACATTAGGTTTAAGAAACACATAATATGACTGTTAAAATTATATTGAATATATAAAATAAAAAATGTTGTTAATACTATTCATAACCTCTAATTTAATGGTCGGGTTATATATTATATTAAATAATAATATTTTATTAATATATTGCTGTTCGGTACAACTTGGTCTTGAATGTAACACAAGCTAAATCATTGTTGTGTGTAAAATAATCTTAACATGGTGTTTCATAAAACTAAATAAAGAAAAAATATAAAATTTATTCAGAAATGAAAATATTGTAATGTCTTGGGGTTTTACAATCTCAATCAACTCTATAATTTTAGTTGGGGGATGGTTTATTAATTCTCCTCTTGAGGAAAAATCTTGTATATTATGGTCATTGTACATCATCACTTATTAAAATAGTATGATGAAATGGTGATCATCAAAATGATGATGTGGGTAGGAGGTTTTTAAATTATTAAATATTTCTACAAACTCATAGAGATATTTTCCACTTATTTTCTCTATCCCATGGATTTCTTTCCTTATTTGAATACTCCTTGAGGATGTGAAGTATTTTTGGAGGAATGCCTTCTATAACCCATATCATGTGGTAACTTTCCTAGGATGGAGGTTTTAGATCCCTTCCTTGGCTACCCCTTCAAGAGTGTAGGAGAAATCCTTTCATCTCACTTGATTTTGTGATACTCTTCTAAGCTTGAAATTTCAAAAAACATTAGAATATTCTCTTAGATATCAGTTAGGTCCCTCTCTTCAAATCCATGAAACTTTGGTTGGATTTGGATCATATCAGTATTATTTCAAATTATTGTTGATTAATAAGTTCTAAAATTTTATTATCATTATTGAAATTGGGTGTATAAAGTTATGTTAAAGTTCAATTCAAACTTCCAAAATTGTTTTTCATGTTATCACTCCCTAAGGTTACTCGGGTGGAAGAAGAAGTTGAGGATAAAGAGATTGTCAGTGGAACTATAAAACTTACCTACAATCTTGTTTTATGATTTATAAAGTTCTCAGTATATCTATAATATTTAATTAAACCTCTCGATCAAAACCAATGAGGTGAGATAAATAGGATTTGGTCATTTGTTTAAATCATTTTAAAAAAAGAGATAAAACGCAAAGCCTCCACAGAAACAACACTAGGTTTGATGAGCGACTGTGAGAGGGTGTTCAATTTTTTTTAACACCCTAGTAAAATTCAGTAGTGGTGGGACTCGGGTATCATTTGGAGAGGATAGTGTTATGGGAATTTTTCTATTTTTTTATTGGTTCAATGTGTAAAAAAATGTGAAATTAAACTAATTTTGACATTATGTTTTAAAAAATAGTGATCAGATTGTATTAGTTTTCAAATTCATATTTTGAGATAGTTTATTAACCTCATATTGAACCCTTAAACCACCTATAAAATAATAATTTCATCTTTATTCTTTAATATTGTCCCTCTAACCTAGTGAAACCTCACTTATATTACCTTCTCTTAGAAGTATCAACTTGAGTAGGGGAGTAGACTTATCACCGTAATCCTGATTTTCACCTATACTTGTGAATGGATATCTTCTATCACCCTTATTTTCATCAACTTATATCTATTACATGCAATGGAGTGAGTTTGAGTGGCCCACATATGCACTATATGGATATAAGGAAGATAAATTTTAAAGTGTGTAAGTGGAAGGAAGTATCATAAAACCAAACACATTAAAAAAATCTAGAGAGATAAATAGAATAGAAAAATTGATTAGAACATTGAATTCATATATAGAGGGTAGGAGGGATCTCTTCATCTCTTCCAGTAATGGTTTGGTGCTCTATAACCAAATAATTAAAATGAGAAAATGAATGAAAACAAGAACATACAGTAGCAGCAGTATCCCTAGATTGACAATCATGGAACCACCCACCTCTCTAGTGAACAATTCATCATTTATAGAGAAATGATCCATGTTCTTCAATATTCCATATCAAGATATGTGATTAGTATAATATTCCATTCCAATTAACTCAATAATTCTGAATTATTCATCGAATTTGATTCCACTTCCATTTCTTCATATTTTCATCATGTTCGCAGCTTGATGGTTGAGATTTAACAAAATAAGCGCACTCAAATATTTTCTATTAAAAAATTATTCCTACAAGATCGAACTACATACTCCTCATGAAGGATCAAGTAGAGATTATTCACTACTCCACAGCTTTTATGGATGTTAAATTCTTCTTGGGGGAAGGATTTGATGTTAATTCTGGGCTAGGGATTTGTATTTTTATGTGGAATTGGAATGGGATTAGATTCCATTGTAATTAGGCCTTGAAATATTAGATGTGGGTTTTCATTTGGCATTGGATGGGCTTGGGTGTTACATCCTAGTCTCTTCCCACTCATTAGGTTCTACTTCGTCCAATATTATATTTTTCTCTGGTTTGAGTATTCACTTTTCCAGTTCATTATATTCAACCCATACTCAACCTCACCTTCAAATAGCTACAAAAAATTTCTTCAAAAATAGAATTAGTTTATTTTTACTCATGGGGTGTTCTTATAATGTCTTCCTCAGAGGAATATATAACTCAAGTTATTCTTCCTTCAACAAAATGATCATTGGAATATAAAATTGAGCACTTGGCATAGACTTCTCAATGGAATCATACTTAGTGTGTTGGGAATGAGTTGTGGAAACCTAAATATTCATCTCTATACAAGGGAAAAATGCAAGCAATGTGAAAAAATTCAACATCTTTAAAATCATACTTCATCTTGAAATCTTTCTAATGATCTTTGGTTCTTATGCCTGACTTGAGTTACTTTTTCTACAAGACTCAATTTTCAGTTGATCTTGTCCATATCATCCTACAACTTCATCACTAATTTTTGTATTCTACATTATTTATCATCAAAAATTTACCCTATGAACTCATTATTCCTCAAGAGAGTTCATCCAAGTCAAAATATTCAAAGGGAAAAATAAAAAACACCTTTTGGGGTTTTAAATCTAGAAAGGCAGCTGTAGTGTTCAATACACTAGAATCAATTCTATATCGAACTTTATCCTTGCACATGGAACAAAAAAACTTGATGCAGATTGGAATCAACTCCGATTGGTATCACTAATCATCCTTATGTACTGATCAAGGAATTCAAATCACCATTCATGTTTTCCATTTTTTTCAAGGAGACAAGCTCTACGTGGTTAGGTGAAAACTAGTGGTGTGACTCTATTTTGGGTGTTCATCGAGCTTTGGAATTTTGCATCGTCAATCGATGATCACTTACAATTCTCAAACTCTCCTTTAATTGAGAGGAATCTTTGAATTCCTTCTGGTTTGAGGTGTTGCTGATGAGTTTCAAGTTGAGACTTAGTGCATCAACATAGTTCAAGTTATTCACCCCCAACGTGATTGGGCTTCATCATAGATTGAAGGAGTGTTGTGAGACTTTAGGAGTAAGCATGGACATAGTTCAATTTTGTTTCAATGAGCATGGTGGAATGTGACATCTCATATCTGATGACCTTGGGAGTTCTTCGTGATTCTTGTTTATGAAATCTAGTCTTATTCATGATTTTGAAAGCATGGTGGGGAAGTGGTGATGGATCCAGTTTGATCATGGCCATCTCTTCAGTGGATATCAGGGAAAAAGCTTCATCTTCTCAAGGTGTGGTTGGATATGAGCTCATCCAACTTCTTTGTGAATCCAAGATATATCTATTCATGTAGATCTTATTTTTGTATTCATTAGTCAATATGGATTTCTTTATATTAGGTTTGATCTTCAACAGTGGGGAGAAGTCATGTGACATCGACTTTCCATTTGGTTCTGGTTCAATTGGTGCTGACATCACATTTTTCGTTAATTGGATCTTTGATCATTGGTAAGTTGTTGCGAATCTCCCTAGGAAATGAATTATGATTGACCATGGAGAGAAGGTTCTTGGAACAATATCTTGAAAAAAATTCATGTGATATCTCACTTTTCCATATTTTCAGTGGTTCAATTAACCATGAGATGAGATAGGCATAGTTGATTGGTAGCTTCAAGATACACTTGTGGTAGCTCTGAGTTTTTTTCCAATTTACAGTGCAGTTTCTTGGGTGTATAACATAACAATCAATTATGAACATTTTAATTCTTTTCTATGTTTGGATTGACCATAATAAGGAAAGTCATGGTCGATTTCCTTTTCTAAATTTAAAAATAAAATAAGTCATGTAGTAACTCTCAAACAACCATGGTCAATTGATTCCTTTGTATGTTTTTAATTTCTTGATCAACAGCATGAAGGGGTTATATCATGATCACTCCCAGACTTTAATTTTTTTGAGTATGAACTTCAAAACACACAAAGAATTTTTTTAGGTGAAATCATTTTTTTTGATTTAAAATAAAATAATATTAAAATAACAAATTTCCAAATTCAATTAAATCCAATCAATTGTATTTTTCCAAACACAACTAATTTCATTTGAAGACTTTAATATACAATTTACATTTCAAAATTCTTTAAAAAAAATTAATGTAAGTATTTTTAATTAATTTAAAAAAGATTGATACATTAAAACTCTTTAAACAAAAACATTAAAGAAAACTAATTTCTTACCAAGTTAAACAATTAAATTTCAAAATCCAAAAAATGCATGGCTATCAACAAATTCCAAAAAAAATTGAATCAATCAATAAAAATAAACAATTTATATATTTATCAATTAAATATATAACTCATAATATCAAAAAAATAAAATTATTCAATAATGATTAAATCAATTAGGGGTTATTAATTAATTTTTTTTAAAGATTTCACATCACATCAGTTTACTAATGTTTTCTAAATACAATACATTAAATAACTTGATGATTTATGTGCTTTGGAATATGTTAGACCTATTTTCATGAAAATAACACCATCCACCATTATATTTATTATAAAAATGAAATAGGAAAGGTTGTAAATAAAAATATACAGGAGACAACTAAATAAACTATTCAAAGATCTCCCCTCAAACTAGGTGGTCATGATGAACCAAACCACAAGGAGTAGGCATAAAAGCCTTATTATAATGAATCACACACACACACACCCATGTGGAAAAACTATATAGAGGATACAACATAGTTCCAAAAATAAAAACAAGAACACACTTAAAAATTCAAGCTTATAAAAAGAACCTATAGGTGTTCATTGGAATAGATGACTAGAATTATTGGCATCAGAAACTTTTCAATATGATGTCATTTCTTTAATTTAAACTCACAAGTGATGATTTCTCAAAAAAACCAATTTATAAAGGTTCCTGTGAAAGAGATGTGCCCTAAATCCCATGCATTGGGACTAGTTGTATTGTACTATAGGTGAATGTCATATGGTAATACATGAATGAAACCAAGAAATATCATATGACTTATATTAAGAGATATTGTAAGGATTGTTATTGGATAACATGCCACTACTTTGACATGATATTGGGTGGATAAAGAATTAATATTAAACACTTCCACTATTTATCATTTATTTTTATATGAAACACATGGGAGAATCACTTCATTCCATTGATAAATGAATTAATAGTTCGTAACATTAACTCATACATTTTGAAACATATGAGTTAATGCATTCAGTTTTGATGGGGGATATATAAATTAGAAAACGTCATTGAAATGGTGTTAGTTTTGGTTATCCCCTCTTCTGTAGGTTCTACCATACCCATAAATATCTCTTCTAAGACATGTTTCATCCTGAGATACTAGAATATTGTTTGTGGACAGTCCCACTCAAATGTTTAATGTTTTAGTACAATATGTTGATACAGAATTGATGAGGGATGCCGTTTGACTTTTTCTTTGTTATATTATCTAAGAAAATTATAAATATTTTTTTAGTAGTGCTCAATAGTGAATGGTACATCAAAATTAGTTTCTTCATTTTATTTATAGTGGTAATGTTTTAGATATTCATATATGGTAATACTGAGATTTTGGGTTTTTGTTTGTTTATGACGCATTTATTAATCATTAGTCTATCATTAGAGACCCAATAGTGTTCTTAGATCTTCAACATGAAATTTAAATCATGAAATCGTTATTTAAAATGAATTGTTCATACTATTATGAGAAATAAAGTATTACACAATAAGGCGGTATTGAGGCCAATCATAAAATTTGACTCCTAAGAGCTTAGAGTCAATTATATAAAGGTCTTATCACTATTCATTTATGAGTTAATCCAAATTATATTTTTTCCATATAGGTTTAATCTAATGTTGTCCTTTATAGTGTGATACTAATCTAATGTAGACACTACACCACATGGGTTATTCCTATGCAAGATGTTGTAGAACTATTTGGTTCGTACACAGACCTTAGAGTGTGGAGTTAATCCCATGTGAGCTGTTCTGCACCAGTTTTAATCTAATGCAACAACATATCATATGTTGTGATAGCCTTGGAGAATGATATTAATCCTTCACAATATATATAGTATGAGTTTTAATATTATGTAACAATTTATTATAAGACACTATTTATAGGCATTCTCACTCACCGTATGACATGAACCATCATAGAGGGTCCCATTCCATGAATATCCCAAGCCCACCTCCAATAGGCCGGGGACTAGTGACTAACCCCAAGTAGGCATATCCCAAAAAAGGGAGGCATTAGCCTAAATTACCAATAAAAATACACACATCTCCAAGCCACAAAATGAGAAAATTTAAACACCACTAAGTAAGAAATGCATGAATACCAATATATACTAAAACTAGAGTACACAAGGAAGTAATGGAAAAGTAAATAAGGGGAAAAACATCCCAGCATAAAGAGTCTGTAACACAAGTCCAACCGATAAGAAAAGATACTTGGACTGCTGTTTGAAATCTGTAGGAACACACCTCGGTTTGTCTGGTCTCCCTAAGAATTGTCTAGTCCTTTTCCTCTTAGGACTCTATAAAATTTGACCGTCTCCACAAGACACAACACGTGTGGGAAAATCCCATGCATGGGTGCATATAATAATACTCAATAGAACACTCTAAAACCATAAAGAAATACAATAAATGAAAGAATAGTAAGATCTAAATAGGTATATTTTTACAATACATATAAAAATAACTTCCAGATATACTCAAGAGAAACACCATTCCATTAGGTAGTCA
The DNA here is from genome assembly GCA_963277665.1 of Viscum album. Classification (NCBI taxonomy): domain Eukaryota; kingdom Viridiplantae; phylum Streptophyta; class Magnoliopsida; order Santalales; family Viscaceae; genus Viscum; species Viscum album. The sequence continues at coordinate 1,833,736,153 of OY728165.1, forward strand.
TAAATAGGTATCAGCCATAGGATTCTACTCGAAGCATGCTCATTCTGAAAAAAATCACTCCTCAAGACATGATATCATCGGGTAAAATCAACAAAGAGGTTTATCCCATTTAGTATCTATATAAAGAGAACACATTGGTTATGGAAGAATATGATACATAGATATGGGATCATGCACAAACCCACTAGGGGATAACACAAATCATCCTAAGAACCACTGGGGTATACCCCATACCCAATCTAGATCAACCTACTATGTAGGGGATTGTGCCCAGAACCATTGGGGATACCACATACCCTACCGATGCATCATGCTAGATAGAGGATAAATGGCCTACTCAAGGTGGTTATTCCAATACCACGAACTCCACTAGGGGTGATAGAGGATGTCACTCTAGTCTTATGGAAGAATACCCCACTCTATCTGAGACTCATCCTTTAGAGGGGATTACAATCCAGTTATGTAGATGTAATCCCACACTGGACCCTCAAGGAAAGGACCAATGGAATGATCTCAACCTATACTCGTTCAAAATAAAAACAAACTAATTGTATCAAAGAGACTATGTAAATTCTAGGGTCTCAACATCATAGGCATATCTTCAATTGGACACTCTGTTTAAGAGTTATACTTGTTTGAACAAAACTGCCCGCAGGCCTGCCGGGGGATTTCAGAACTACCTCAACGGTTGACCACCACAATTGGCCCACCTACCATTGGGACCGGCCACCTGTGGATTGACGATCATGGTTAGTCCACCTGTTTCCCCACATTGTGGTTAGTCACCCTCCCTTGTGTTTAGTCACCCCTCATGGTCAACCGCACCACACGGTCGACCACTATAGTTGATCATCCCAGTCAACTACAACCAGACTCCACCTCAGTTGACCCAGATCCGACCTGGGTCTAGCCAGACCCACCAGCCAGACCTGACCTGCTAACCTAACTCGACCCATCTTCTTGACCTAGCCTTCTTGGCCAGGTCCTTTAAGTGTCTTCCACCATATCTCTACAACCACCACCCCATCCCGCGCTGCTGCTGCATTTATCCTCACCGCACCCGCACTACCACAACATCCTGCCGCCACCATCGTCGGCTACCTTTTACTCCACCATCATGATAATGGTCCCTTCCACAGACCACCCCTCCTCCTACGATTCCCAAAAAATAAAATGATCATAAATCCAAGATCCTTGGGTCCCGATATACATAGATCTGACCTTAGTTGTTAATTTTCCTTGATTATGGGGGTCTTCATGAGTTTAGAACAACCAAGAAACATAGATTTGGGAACCATGGAAATCCAAAAACAAATAATGTGAAGAATAGAGGGAGAAAAACACAAAGAGAAACCTTGTAGAATGAACCTCAGTTGTTTTTTGTGTCAACCTCAATTTATTTTTTGTAGAATGATAAATGAAGTGGAACAAATCAAAGAACCTATAACAATTCCATGAATTTGAAAACTACCAATGATGTGCATATAAATTCTAATACATTGAATTGATCTGTGTTTGTTAGAGATTAATAACATGATAAAATTCACAAGACAAAACATCCTTCCTCTATGTAGTTCAATGGATGATGAAAAACAATCATTGCAACACATTCATTCATGAGCTCCATCAAATCCAAGTTTGCACCGATCGATCAATACATGATCTCGAAATTATATATAATTTATTCAATATAATTCTCTAAATATCCCTCTCTATCATCCTTTAATGTATTACAAGGTTATGTGGCTAACCCTAGAAATCTGAAAAACGGATTATTTATTGTTTTTCAATTCATTTCATCAAAAATAATTTTTATTAAATAATTTTATTTCTTTTACCTCTCATGAAAAATTTTACACAAATGACCCATGATAACTAATGTTAGGTCCCACCTAGGGTAAATCTTCTATTCTAAACTCAATAGTAACATCATATTTTTTATTTGGTCACTCGTTTAAGAGTTATTCCATGTTTTTAGGAAAGCCAGGCATGCATGATATTTAATATTTTAATATTTTTCAAACATTTATTCCAGGCCTTAGAATCACACACCATTACAATGGATGTTATCAAAATTAGTCCATGTAGTATCCAAAAATAATACATGGAAAATCTGAGATGTTACATTCTCCCCACTTTTGGGTTTTATGTCCTTGAAAATCCAAATCAAGGGCTACTCAAACATATGAGGGTACATAGCACAAATTTGAGCCTCCCACTCCAATGTACTCTCTTAGATATTCTTGTGCTACCACTAGAAATGCACCAAAGGAATCGATCACCCATGAAGGATCCTCTCCTGCTGATCATTGATATCCACTAGTTACTCAGCAAAAGTTTCTCCATCCTCGATGACTATCTATCCGTAGTCAATGATGTACGATGGATTATGCATGTATCTCCTTAGCTGCGACACATAGAAGACGTTGTGTAGCCAATATACCAATAGTGGTATAGCCAAGTAGTATGCCACCTTTCTAACTCTACGTTGTATATGGAAAGGGCTGATGAACCATGGAGATAGCTTGCCTCCCCAGAAAAATATCAATAATCCCCGTCGAGGTGAAACTCGAAGGAACACATGGTCTCCTTCCTCAAACTCAAAAGGCCTCCACCAAATATCTTCATAAGACTTCAAATCGACCAATGTAGTCTTCATACACTCTTGGATTATCTTTACGTTCTCTATAGTATCTTCAATCAACTCTGGGCCCAAGAGTATTGACTCTCTTGTGTCAGTCCAACAAAGTGGTGACCTACAGAGTCACCCGTACAAAGCCTCAAATGGTACCATACCAACGGTGGAAAGATATCTATTGTTTAATGAAAAATTCACCAGTGTTATGTGATCCTCCCAATTACAGCCAAAGTCCAACATCCAATCTCACAACATTTCCTCCAGAACCTGAATGGTATACTCTATCTGACCATCTGTCTATGGGTGAAATGAAATGCTTGAGAGTAACTGGGTCCCAAATGCCTCCTGTAATCCCTTCCACAACCAAGATATAAAATGATCATAAAAATATAATATTATAGTCGATGGAACTCAAAGTATTTGAACTATATCCTACATTGAGGAGTCCCAAGATCTCTTTTGAAATCTTCTCTCAGATATCTTGGAAGTGGGACGACATGGTGAGTCAGCCAATGATCACTAATATGACATCATGTACCCTAGAAATATGTTGTAAAACCCTCAAGATTTCTATCAATATACCATACCAATTTCATTATGTAACCTCAAGGGGTTGATCAAAACCTTCTGGAACTAGGTGCTCAGCCTTCACTGGCTAACAAGTAAGACATCGAGAAAAAAACTCTGTACCTCCTTTCTTCATCCCTAGCCACCAAAACTGTCATTAGAGGCCCTGGTGCATCTTCTCTACTCTTGGATGTACTACCAAAGTGGATGTATGAAACTACCAGAAAAACACCTCCTATAAAACCTCTGATATTACTATTTTCCCTCTGAAAAGAATGATGCACTCCCCACCATTCAAATATCCATAAGAAGCATGACCTATAGAAATATGAGCACATTGGGTCTTGTAGTTGGTATCCCAAATCTCTTCCTCTTTGACTTGATATAAGAGTGGAGGGGTGACAACCATCAACTAGAGTTATGCTGCTCTATCTCCATCCACAAATTATATATGAAATAAGGACAACTACTCTAATGCCTCATTTAGAAACTACAAACTAGATCTCTTCCTAAGAGAATATTACACCATGTTCCCATTCCTAGGAGTATAGAAAATATCAAACTCATAGTCCTAGAGGAACTCTAGCCACTGCCTCGGTATCAAGTTCAGATCCTTCTGAGAGAAGATATACTTGAGACTCTTGTTATCAAAGAAGATGATAAACCATTTTCCCATCAATTAGTGTCTCCACATCTTCAATGCAAAGACTACCCTTGTTAACTCATGATCATGGGTCACATAGTTCTACTTGTGTGGTGTCAACTAGAGTGAACCGTAGACAATATCTGCTTGCCTCTACATTAGGACACAACCAAGTCCATCCCCTGATGCATCATAGAACACCATATAATCAATTAAAAACTTCGGTAACCTCAGGATGGGAGCACTGTCCAACCTCAACATTATCTCCAAAAATCACTAATGTTACCTTTATGTCCATAGGAAAGGCTTAGCCTTTAACATAAAATATGTCAACGGTGCTTCCACGATAGAGAATTTGGGTATAAACCACTAATAGTACAATTCTAATCTTAGGAAACTTTGTACCTTGGTAACACTCTTGGGTGGATCCCAAGAAATAAATGCCTCAACCTTCACTGGATCCACTACAACTCTAGCTTCTAAGATGATTTTTCCAATAATATGGATCTCTCAAATCCAGAACTGACACTTTGAGGGATTCTCATAAAGTTGGTGCTCTCAGAGTTTGTTTGTGTCTATCCTCAAGTGTCTCGTGTGATCCTCCTCATCCATCGAATAAATTAGGATTTCATCGATGAAAAGCAACACGAACGCCACTAAGTAATGCTGAAATATATGGTTCATGAGTCCAATGAAAACTACTGGGGTGTTCGTCACACCAAATGGAATCACCAAGTACTCATAATGACCATAAAGGCAATTTAAGTTCATCTTTAGTATGTCATCATCCCGCACTCGTAGCCTGTGATAGCCTAATATGAGGTCAATATTCGAGAACCATCACACCCCTTTCATGTAAGGATCCAATTTTTTTGAGTGATATTGGTTTCCTGAAAATTTGTGTTATATTTTTACACAAAAAAACTATATCTCAATAATAATGAAGTAATTATATTTTATTGTGACCATCATGTTTCAACCGTTATATAATCATTGGTCAATAAGACCGTTATAAGCTATATTATTAACGTTATGATTATTGTTTATAAATAGAAATGATAAGGGATAATTAATGAAGAAAGAAGATATGATAGCCTCATCAAGTAGAATTATGTCATACAAAGCCCATTTATCAGAGCTTGGGAAAGAGGTAGAATCACTAGGATTCTCTCTTGACCAAACCCAATATGAGCTTCAAAATGTTTTGATCGAATAAAATTGCCTGTGGGAGAAGTTCATGTTAGTAAAGATTACCCCATGGGAAATGTTATCTGAGCCACCCCAAGAGTCTATCACCATCACACACCTTACCCTAAGGTAATATGAGGGTGTTATAACAGGATTTTTGTTAAGGAATTAGTCCCTTAAATTGCAATACCTTTGTTTTAATAAAATTGTTATTTCATCATTTCCATGTTAAGAAATGTTTTTCTTAATAAAATTTATGATTAATTGAGAAAAATATTATAAATTTATTTTATAAAAATTTTACTTTTTTGATATTTATCATACTTAGAGAATTATTATGGTAAAATAAACAACATTTCTAAATTTCAAATGTCAAAACTAATCTAGGGTGAGTTTTCAATATTTTTATAAGACGTTTTAAATTTTTTTGATGAATAGTGAAAAATATTTTTTTTATTTAAATAATTTTTATACTTTAAATAATTAATTATGTGAAATGATTTTCGAAAAACGGACATACAAGGTTGAGATCATTAAGATGTTTAGGGTCTGATAGGATCAAGTTATTTTTTTTTGAATAGTAACATGACCATTTGGAATAGTAATATTAACCTTATGAATTGTAATATGACCAATGGAATAGTAACCTCACATAAGGAAGTATAAATATAATTTAGGAATCTTAAATGGTAATGTGATATCATCATATCAGAGTATATGTAAATAAATGTTTTAGAAATTATTTATTAAGTATTAGTATTTTTTTGAGTAAATAATGATTTTATATAAAAGTTAAATTTTCATATTGAAAAAATAATTTTCTTAAAATGGAGTTAAATTTTTAATTAATAACATTTATATTATTTTAGTGTGAATTTATAATAATTTTATAAAATACTTTTATTTTTCGGTGAAGAGTAAAAATACAGTTTTGTGTTTTTGGTGTGTTTAATGACATAATTAATGATGTATTCAGTAAGATAAATTTATAGTAAAATATTGTGCATTAAAATATGATAAGAGTTGTCCCAAGTGGACAATACCATGGGAAAACACCATGGGAAAGCCCATGGTTTTGTAAATACCACTGCGGTGGTGTCCTCAGAAATTAATAAAAAACTCCCTTACTTTTGATATATATACCACCCCATTTCTCCATTATATTTATTTCAAAATTCACTATCCATGAAAATATTTTAGTATTAACTCCCATGTATTAATCCAAAGGTTTCCTCAATCCCCCAAGGTCCTGATCTTCATGTTTTAGGGGTCACTTTTCAAGGCAAGGGAAATTTTAGCTTCACTTTTCCTTTCAAGTTCTCTTTTTTATACGGTATGTATTTAAAATTTCCATATCATGTTTTTTTAAATATTATTATCTTAATTTAATATATTAATATTTATTTTTTATTCTAATACCCTTGTCCTATCTCTTTTTAATGTTTTCTAAATCCATGTTTCATACTTGTTATGCTACCAGATTTTCATCTCAAAATTTCTCTCTTTTTATAAAGAAATTATTTTATTTTATTTTGTGAATAACCAATCCTCTAACTTATAAAGTGGTATTAAAATAGATTTCAAAATGATATATTTTAATATTTGTATTAACATACATAAAACCCACCTTCCTTTTCCATGGGATTAAAATGAAAAAAGCATCATGTTTTAAGCACTTTTTAAAATTCCACGATTTTGGTATGAAACCAGTTTATTTTATTTAACACAACTTATTTATGTGATGTTTTGTTATAATATATATGAATCATATTAATTATTTCATATTAAGGGTTCAACCTGATAGATATCCAATGCATTTGGTAAATAATTTAATCTATAGAGATGATAAGTTTTATGATACCTTAGGGAATAACCTTGGTATTTTTTATGACTCCTTGGGGATAAACCTTGGTGATATGATTATGAATGTATAATGTAAATGTTGTTTCCACATTTAAAAGATATGGTTTATTTTATTTTATTTATTATATGAATCATGTTCTCTTTGTCATTTCATATTGGTATTCTTCAAGTTCTTATCAATATTTCACAAGATCACATGTAAACTGTTTCACTTTTTTTCCATTACTGGGCCTTATGCTCACCATTTCCTTTGATGTATATCCCTTGGTTATGAGATGAAATAAATTTACATTGGATGAACCATCAATAATACATTCAAGTGTAATATATTAATTTTTTATTTTTTCATGTTTTATGTACCTTATTTCCAAGACACTAAACCTTAAAAGATCCACTCTTTAAAAAATGATATGTAATGTTATGTAATAAAATGGTGGGATTCCATAGTTGGTATCAAAGGATGAATAATTTATTTTTGGAAATTAATATTTGAAAACATTAGGCATAACCTTAGGGATGTTTTTAAATATTTGAAAACTTCTGGTTATTTTGGTGAAATATTATGTAAGTGGTTTTGGAATAAATAAATCCCTGTCTTGATAAAAACAAGTTGACGTGGCTCTAATATAGATGTATCTAGGGGTAAAAAATAAAAAAAAATCACTTAGATCCAGACTCTAAAAAGAACTACTGCATGACAAAGGTCTCTATTTAAATCCTTATTTGACACTCTTAGGGGATATATTTGGCTAATCACATGCTTTTTATGAATCATTATGAAGGATTTAAATAAAATTAATTTATTTTTAATGAGTAACATATTTAATAATGATGTTATATGACATAAATGTTCCCTTGGAATTATAAGATTATTAAATGAAACATGATTCTCAATAATGTGTTATTATTTTAGAAAATGGTCGGAAATAGGAGAAACTAAATAAATGGTGAGTGAAATGCACCAGGCACTAACGACCTTCCGATGGAAGCCAAAATGAAAATATTCATAAGAATGATGAATCAACTAACTCAATTTATGATAATAACTTGAATTAGGATGAGATATCAGATTCACCATGAAGCAAACAAATTTCTGTTGGGTCATTTATGTATCAATGACGAATAACTTTCAGTGGATCTACTAACCCATTGATTGTTGAATAGTGGATAAGATCTATCTAAAATATATTTTTTGTAATAAATTGTTCAGAATAAAAGAATGTTTCCCAAACTATTTATCACTTAGAGGGAGAAGCTGATCAATTTTGGACACTGGTTTCCAATACCAATCCAATAGGGGAGATTGAAGCTATAGAGTTGGATGAGATCAGGGGAACCTTTTTTCCAAAAACAATTCTCGTGTTCAATGCAAATGAAAACAGATAAGGAATTATTAGAGTTTAAATAGAAGGAAAATGAATATGTGGAACACAATGAGATGAAATTAAAAAGTATTACCCCTTACACCTCTATCTTTTTCATGGATTCTAATTGGAAGGTTGATAGATTCTTCGATAGACTAAGACCTCATCTATAGAATAATATTTCCAACTTGGACTATGAAAACTCTGAGGATATAATGAGGAGTGCTATGAAAGTTGAACTAGAGTTCGGTGAGATGTAGTGGTATCAAAAATTGAATGAAAATAAGAGATCATTATTGCTAAACTTGGTGACGATATTTGACCAAGAAAGAGGAGAAAGAGAGCAAAAATTTCCACATGCAGCAAATTTGGGAAGAAGCATTAGAGGAACTTCTTGCTCGATATCAGGAAGTGTTACAAGTGTGGAAGAGAAGACCATATTTCTCAGAATTGTTATAGTGAGGTGAAGCATTAAATTCTAAACACTAATGAAAAAGGGAAGATGGTGAAGGCCCTACCTAAAGTTCAATGCTTCATGTGTGGAAATCTTGGATAATTTTTCAATCACTATCCAAATCCAATGAAAATGGAGGGGAATCACCATTAGCCTTAGCATAGGACAAGAGAGAATGTTCAAGATTTTACTATCATAGTGGCTAAAGTTAAATCTCCAAATGATGTGGTGGAAGGTACTCTTATTTTTCTCTCAAAGCTAGAAAGTACTTTGATTCTGGTTCTATACATTTATTTATTTCCTCAAAGTATTCAAAGAATATAGGATCAATACCTAAATTTCTAGAAGTAGAACATTCATTCAAGACTCATAGAGGAATTATCCTAGAATCAACAGTGTATAGATACTCTTGTATCCACTTTGGTGAGAACAATCTCACCACAAATCTTGTAGTCATTTAGATGATAGAATTTGACATTATACTAGGAATGGATTGGTGCTCAAAGTATAATTCTTAAATAAACTATAGAAGAAAGAAAATATTATTAGTCTTTTATGGACATCCTAAAACTATCTTTAAAGGAGAGATATCTCAACCTAAGATTTTTCTAGAAGCACCACATGTAACCTTCTTTATGGAAATGATCAGTGAAGATAAATTAATAAATTAATGTATATGAATAGATAATTTCCCCATCATTCATGAATATATTGACATATTTCCTAAGGGGTTACCTGGGCCTACCCTAGAAAAATAGGTAGAGTTCTCCATTAAAATAATGCCTGGTTCCTAAAATGTTTTAAAGACCCAATAAATAATATAAAATGTGGAGTCGGAGGAATTAAGGAAACAACTCCAAGATATTTTGAAGAAGGGGATTATTCGACCAACTATGTCTCCTTGGGGAGAACCTATTCACTTTTTGAAGAATAGGATTGATCAATGTGACTATAACTTGATTATATATAACTTCATGGGATCAAATTGAAGAAAAATACCATCTTTAAAGAATTGATGATTTATTTGACCATCTTCATGTGGATCAATTATTATCCAAGATTGATCTTCATTCTAGTTAACATCAATTGAGGGTGAAGGAATAATATATTCAAAATACCCCCTTCCTATTAAGATATGGACATTATGAGTATGTTTTTATTCACTTTTTCTTGACTAATGATCCTACTATTTTTATGGATTTTATGAATAGAGTCATTAAGGAAAACCTTAATAACTTTTTGGTAGTTTTTATTAATGGTATTATGATATATTATAAAAGTTGTGATGAGCGTGAGGATCATCTAAGTGTTATACTGAATACTATGAGGGAGGAGAGTTTATTTGAAAAGTTCAAAAAATGTGAATTTTTGTTAAAACAATTTTCTTTCCTAGGTCACATTATAACCAATGAAGGAATCTTAGTTGACCCTACCAAGAAAAGGGTTGTGTTGGAGTGGCCTCAGTCTACAATAATAACTCAGATTCACAGTTTCCTTGGATTATCAAAATATTATAGGATGATTGTGATTTTTTTGATTAATTTATAATTCATTAACCAAATTATCTTTAAAAGGGGTCATGTTTATCTTAAAAAAGGAGTGTGAATAAAGTTTCCAAGAGATGAAGAAGAGATTAGTTACTAATACTATGTAAACTATCCCAACTATCGTAGGAGGATTCAATATTTTTAGTGATACATCTATAAAAGGTCTTGGGTGTATCCTATGAAAAAATTACAAGGTGATTGCTTATGCATCTCTATGGATAAATCCTCAGGAGAAGAACTATATTTTTCATGATATTGAGTTGGTGGTTGTTGTTTTTTTCTATTAAGATATGTAGTCACTATCTTTATGGGGAGAAATGTGATATATACATAGAACATCAATGTTTTAAGAATATTTTAACGAATAAGGCATTGAAAATGAGATAGTTGAGATGGTTGGAGCTTCTTAAAGACTATGATTGTTCAATTCACTACAATCTCGGAAGAACAAACAAATTTGCTGATACATTATATAGGAAAGACCCTATTGTTCTGGAAATGATGAGGATTCAAAGAGATCCTTTGATCGAAGACATAGTAAAACTAGAAATAGAAATCATAAGGTGAGGGACATAATCAACCCCATCCCAAATGATTTATCAAGCATCATTATTAGAGATGATTAAGAAATCTCAAAGGGAAGATCCATTTTTACAAAAGAATATAGAGGCTGTAAAGAATTTGATGTTTATTGAGTTTAATATTGATCAAGAAGGTGTACTGAAATTTCATACAAGGATATATGATCCATCTATTATGGAAATAAATAAGGAGATGATGGATTAATCTCATTGATCTAATTTCTCTATACATCCTGGAAGTAAAAAATTTTATAGGGACCTTCATGATCATTACTGGTGGGATAACATGACAAGGGATATTTACAACTACACTACAAGGTTCTTGGTGAGTAAATAAGTGAAGGAAGAGAGTAAACTTCTTAAAGGGGTATTACAAACACTACCCATAACAGTATGGAAGTGGGAAAATATCACTATGGACTTTATCAGTCATATCCTATGAACTTATAAAAGAAACAATTCGATATAAGTTATAGTGGACCATCTCAACAAGACTGTCCATTTTATCTATATTTAGGAAGATTTATCACTTGACCAAAATGACAAGATATACATAGAGTAAGTGTTAAGTCTATGTGGATTTTCACTTTCTATCATATCTTATCAAGATCCAAGGTTCCCATCAAAATTCTGGATAAGTCTTCAATACACTCTGAGCACCGAATTGAATTATAGTACAACCTATCATCCCCAAACTGATGGACAATCTGAAAAGACTATTTAAACACTCAAGGAAATGAAGGGAACATAATCAATGGAATTTAAAGGTGGATTGGATCAACATATCCCATTAGTTGAGTTATCATACAACAATAACTTCCATTCAAGCATTCACATGGCACCATTTGAAGCTCTATATGTGATGAGATGTAGAACTACTACTTGTTGCGATGAAGTTGGTGAGAGAATGATCCTTAGGTTTGAAATTGGGTAAGAGAAGACAAAAAATGTTCATTCTAGCTAAAATCACATAAAGGACGCTCAGAGTTGGCAGAAGAGTTTTGTTGACCAACCAAAATGGATTTGGAGTTTGATGTTCGTGACAAAGAATTCCTTCGAATTTCACCTTGGAAGAGTTTCATGATGTTTGGGATGAAAGGGAAGCTCAACCATAGGTACATTGGACCCTATGAAATCCTTGAATTCATAGGATCATTGACCTATCATATTACACATCCTCCAAATCTTTCACAAGTTCTTGATGTTTTTCATGTAGCTCTCTTGAAGAAGTACATACCAGAACCTTAAAATTTACTGAATCTAGAGGTGGTACTACTGGAAGATGACCTCTAGTACGAGGAGAATCCAATGAAGATCTTTGACCATAGAGACAGGGTTCTACAAAAAATACTACCAACATTATTAATGTGTTGTGGATGAACCAAAAATATCATGAAGTGATGTGAGAACTAGAGGAAATAATGAGGTAGAAGTACCCTCACATTTTATTAACTTAGAGAACAAGTAGAAATTTCAGGGAAGAAATTTCTTAAGGGGGAAAGAATATAACAATGAGAAATTTTTGAGTGTTATTTTTTTATTGAAAATGTATGTTATAATTTTACACATAATAATATATATCTCAATAATAATAAAGTAAGTATATTTTGTTATTACCATTGGGTTTCAACCATTACATGACCATTCTTCAATTATGACCATTAGTCAATATGATCATTGGAAACTATACTCTTATCATTATTATTATTTATTTGTAGAAATTATAAGGGTTAATTAATGAAGAAAGAAGAGTGGATGGCCTCATCTAGTAAAATTGGGTCGTATGAAGCCAATTTGTCAGAGCTTGGTTAGGAGGTAGCATCACTAGGATTCACTATTGACCAAACCCAAGTTGAGTTTTAACATGTTAATCTTGAATGAAATATTCTATGGGAGAAGTTCAAGTTCATGGAGATTACCGCTCAGGCGATGTTATCCGTGCTACCGCAATAGTCTATCATCATCACATAGCTTACCCATAGGTCATATGCATGTGTTATAAGGGGTTATGTGTCAAGGACTTAGTCACTTGAGTTGTAATCCCTTTATTTTAATAAAATTTTTAAATCATCCTTTCCTTGTTAAGAAACGCTTTTCTTAATAAAATATATATTTAATTGATACAAATTTTATAAATTGATTTTATAGGTAAAAAAATGTATTTTTCATAAATTTATCATACCTAGAGAATTATTATGGTAAAATAAATATAATTTTTGAATTTCAAATGTCAAAATTAATCTAGGGTTGTTTTTTAGAATTTTTCTAAGAATTTTCAATATTTTTTTGAATAGTAAAAAATACTACATTTTTTCATTTAAATAATTTTTATACTTTAAATAATTAATTATAAGAAATTATTTTTGAAAAATGGGCATACACAGTTGCGATCAGTAAGATATTTAGTGTCTGATTGAATCAACATATTTTTTTGGTGAATAGTAACCTAACAGCTTGGAATTTTAATAATAACCTTATGAATTGTAAATTGAACAATGGGATAGTAACCTCACCTAAGGAATTATAAATATAATTTTTGAATCTTATTTGGTAATGTGATATAATTATATCATAGTATTAGTAAATAAATGTTTTAGAAATTATTAGTTAAGTATTAGTATTTTTCGAATAAATAATGATTTTACTTCAAAATTAAATTTCAAATATTTAAAAGTTCATTTTCATAAAACAGAGTTCATTTTTTAATTTAAAACATTGATCTTAGGTTAGGGTAAATGTATGAGAATTTTATAAAATACTTCTGTTTTTTGGTGAATATTAAAAATGTAGTTTCTAGTTTTCAGTGTGTTTAATGACATAATTATTGATGAAATGAGTAATATAAATTTATTTTCAACTATTGTACAATAAAATATGATAATTTGTGTTCCAGGTGGACAATAAGATGGGAAATACCATGGTAAAGCCCATGGTTTTGTAAATAGCACTATTGAGGTGTCCTCAGAAATTAATAAACAACTCCCTCACTTTGGCTATAAATACCCACCCATATGTTCAATATATTCCATTAAAAATTCACTATACTCAAATATATAATTTAATTACCTCTAAAATAGTCCTCTAAAGGATTCCTCAATCCCCCAAGGTCCCAATATTTGTGTTTTAGGAGTCACTCTTCAAGGTAAGGAAAATCTCAACTTCGCTTTTCCATTCAGGTTTTATTTTTTATGTGGTATGTATTTAAAATTTTTATATCATGTTTTTCTTTCATTTTTTTTAATATTTTAGTATATTAAGATTTATTTTTTAATATTAGAACCTTTTATTCTTTTTTTAATGTTTTCTAAAACCATTTTTCATACCTATAATGCTGTCAGATTTTCGTCTCAAAATTTGTTTCTTTTTATCAAGAAATTATTTTATTTTATTTTGTGAACACCCAATCCTATATATTATCTAGGGGTTTTAATAGGGTTATGAAAATGTTTTTTTAATTCTAGGACTAATATACATGATACTCACCTTCATTTTCCATGGGTTTAAAATGGAAAATGCATCATGTTTTTAAGCACTTTTTAAAATACCATGATTTTTATATAAAACCCATATCTTTTATTCTACATGGGTTATTTATGAGATATTTTACTATAATATATATGGAAAATATTAATTAAGATATATTAAGGGTTTTTCCTGATAACTCTCCAATGCATTGGGTAAAGAATTTATTCTCTAGAGATGAAAAGTTTTACGACACCTTGGTGAATAACCTTGGAAATTTTTATGAGACCTCAGTGATAAGACTTGGTGATATGGTTATGAATCTATATAGTAAATGTTATATCCACATTTACAAGTTATTATTCATGTTTTTATATTTATGATATGCATCACATTATCTTTTTCATTCTATATTATCATTCTTCATGTTCTTATCAATATTTCTCACGATCACATGTAAATTGATTCACTAGTTTTCCTTTACTGGGCCTTCTGCTCACCCTTTCATTTGATGTATGTCCTCAAGTTATATATTCTATAAATGTACGTAGGATGAACCTTGAATAATCCTTTCAAGTAGAGAATTATAATGTTTTACATTTTCATGTATTATGTACCTTATTTCCAAAGACACTAAAATTTAAAAGAACCTATTTTTGTAAAATGTTATGTAATAAAAAGGCGAGATGCCATATTTAAAATATTAAAAGAGGTCATCAGTCCTTGGAAGTGGATAATTATTCTTCACCATCACCTGGTTCATGCACTGATAATCCATAGATAACCTAAAGATCTTGTCTACCATCATGGAAAACAAAACTAGGACTGCCCAGGGTGAAACACATGGGATCAAGAAGCCTTTCCTCTAAAAGTCCTCCAATCGAACCCTTATCCCACGAAGCTCTGCAGAATCCATCCTATATGAATGTGTAGATATCGGTGTCATCCTAGGTGTAGATAAATGCATAATTCCATCTCCTTATGAGGAGCTAAACCTGGAATACCTTTTGGAAAAAATCCTCATACTTCGCCACCACTACAGGAAACTAAGGACTCACATCATCCAATACACCGAGGGAGATTCTAGAAAACTGATGAGTAATCAGCTACAAACTCCTATGTGTGAGTCCATTCTATGAAACCTGAGTTTCCTTCTCACTAGAAAAGGAAGACATGGTTCCATAATTATGGACTCACCACACTCTTCAACTAAAATAGTCAATCTGAGAAAGAACTATGGATAACCAGTCCATACCAAGAATGCCATTGCAAGGCCTTGGTGCTGCTACCAAGAGATCCCAAAAAAAAATCTCACATACAAGAGTCAAGTCACACTATTATCACCAGTGTGTGATCATCTAGTCTCCTGTTGTATTGGTCTCCAAGTGTAAGGGTCAAGATAATGGTTCAACCGGAATCTCTGAGTCCCAAACAAGGTTCATGGAAAGAAAGGAATTTATAACACCTATGTCTATCAAAACTACAACTAAGGAGGAAACGACATAGATCATATCTTGTATCATCCCTATAGACCCATGGTCATAAGCCTGGATCGCCTGTAGCTGGTTGCATCCCTGTCCACCAGCTCTATGAGTCTGGTGTGGATTACTTGGTGGTGGTGGTTGTAATAGGTCGAACCTCTAACCACATCCCACTACCCTAGATTCCCCTATTCCACATCATCCACCTTTTAAAGCACCCTCCTCTTATCTCTATATTCGAATTCCCTAGACCATCACCTAATCATCTGTAAAATGGGTCAATAAATCTTGTGTCAGATGTCTCTGACCACCGCATGGGTAACACAATTTGTCCCTTGGAAGATTCGAGCCCCCATGGAAGCCCTGAACCACCACCTTCCCGTTCTTGACCATTTTGGATCATTGGGGATATCATTAGATACCTAAGAACAAGGTCTAAAATACCCAGTTCCGAATGCTTTCTCTCCCTACCAGTGTTTTCTCTGCTAAAAAAATGTCCACTAACAGGGTTTGATCAAGTACCCTAGCATAAGTAGGAATGTTAAGGGATACCACGGATTCCCTAATGTCGCAGCATATTCCATGCTCAAAGGTCTGATCCTGAAGAACTATTCTCATACCATGTCCAAGGAGTAGCATGAAAGATCAGTAAACATCAAGGAATACTCCACCATAGTCATACTTCCCTATTACATATGCATGAGTTCCTGTATGTGTATTGATCAAAACATGTCCAAATAGAACTCTTCACTGAATAGATGCTCAAATTCTATCTGGGAGAGATCTAACTCATTGTGTGAAAGATTCACTAAGCTTAACCATCACCCTAAAGATCCCTAAAGAAAATACGTGTCAAGGAATTCCATATGGTTAGCAGACATCCTCATAAGGTAGAAAACATGAGTGACTACATTTATCCAATACTCAGCCATATAAGGGTCTAGCTCACCCCAAAACCTAGGATGTTTCTACCTCTAAAACTCATGCAATTCACTCACCTTGCATTCATCCTCACCTGGTCATGTTTATTGTAGTTTTTTCCTGATAGGTAGTTGTATAGATGGTAAACCACCTAGAGTTTCTATCTCTGATACATTCCCCCTATAACGATGCCTCTTATCTAGGAAGATCATCCTCCTAATCACATGGTGGAATCCAAGATGTCTATCTATATGGAGGTTTCCTAAAATAAAACAAGATGTAATATGGTCAACAAATTATATCTAGGGAGACGACTTAAGAAGGACATGGAAGACACAACCATTACTATATGATGTGTGTACCATTTTTTCTCCATGAAACATGTGTTTTCATGTATGAGTAAAAATGTAGGTAATCAGAGTCCTGGTGTATGGATAGGTCTGCCACCACATGAAACTGGAGTACCAGGACTATAATATGAACTCAAAACACATAAATCTGTTTCCCTAAACCAACCTCCTAAACTCCCTATCCTAAAGTATAACCAACCACACTGATACTACTCTGTCACAAATTGTCCCAGAGGGGACCATTCCAGGACTACCCCAATCCCACCTCTAACAGGATTTGGTTTGGTGACTAGCACCGAGTAGGTATATCCCACAAATGGAAGGCATTAGCCTAATGTACCTTTACATAGGAACACTTCTCCAAGCCACAAATGAAGAAATGTAAAAACCAAAAATAATAAATGTATGCATACCACTATATCCCACAACCATAGTACAATAGGAAGTAAAGGAAATAAAAAAACAAGACCACCACAAGGAGTATGTAACACAAGTATAACCTATAAGAAAAGGTATTAAGAATGGTGTATCAAAATCCTAAGAATACACCTCAGTTTATCCGGTATCACTAAGAACCATCTAGGCCTTGTCCTCCAAGGACACTATCAGAAGGATGACCATCTGTAAAAAACATGACATGTGTAGGATAATCCTGTGCATGGGTGAGTATAACAATAATTAGTAGGATATCCTGAAATCACAAAGCGATACAACAAAGGAAAGCATAATCAACTCTAAATAGGTATATGTCTACACAATATATAACAAGAACATCAAGATATACTCAGGAGAGACACCATGTCATCATGTATTCATAACCAACTACGAACCACTAGATTTTTTTTCAAAGCACACTCCTCCTAGGAGAACTCAATCCTCAAGCCATGATACCATCACATACACTTAATTAAGAGATCTAGATCATTTAGGATCCTCCCAAAGAGAAAATATTGGTCAATTAAGTCTATGATACACAGAGAGGGGATCATGGCCAAAAACATTGAGGGATACCAGGGATCATTCCTAGAACCACTAGGGGATACCACGTACCAAATTTGGATCAAACCGCTACATAGGGGATCACACCCAGAACTGCTAGGGGATACTACATTCCCTACTGATACAACCCGATAGATTGAGGATCAATCTATTCCTAAGGGAGGTTACTATAATACCAAAAAATCCACTAGGGGTGATATAGGATCACACTCCAGTTTTAGAGAGGGATAACAAACTCTCTGTGAGACTCGACCCCTAGTTGGGATTACAGTCTAGTGATGTGAATAAAATGTTGCATTGAACCCTCAATGAAAGGATGAAAGGAATTATCTAAAACTATAGAGGTTAAAAATAAAAACTAAGAATTTAACTAAAAAAGAAAATATAAATTTTAGGGTCTCAACATCAAAGACGAATCATTGATTGGATACTCTGTTTAGGAGTTATGATTGTTTCAACGAAACGGCTCGCAGGCCTGCCGGGGGTTGGAAGACCTACCACCTTGGTCGACCACCGTAGTCAGTCCACCTACTGTGGAGATTAGATGCCTATGGAATGACTATAAACTTCATTCCACCTACTGCCCCACCACATTTTTGGTTTCCCCGCATGGTCAACCGCATCACATGGTCGACTATGCTGCACAGTCTACTACCCTGGTTGCCCCAAATCTAACCCGGGTTTGACCCGGGTTCAGATCGACCTGTCAACCTGACCTGACCCACCGAACCGACCCAACTTGATGACATGAAATGAACCATCTTCCCAAACTAACCTACCTATCCTGACCCACTCGGCCTCCTCCGCTGCTATGCCATGTCCTTCCACCGTTGATCGCTGAACGCTTAAAGCTCCACCATCGCGCCTATGTTCCCTTTTGCGGCCTACCGTACCTCCTCCAATGCCCAAAAAAATAAACTATCATAGATATGAACTCCTTGGGTCTCAATATACACAACGCCAACCACATATGTGTATTATTATCTAATCTGGGGTCCGCTCGAGTTCAAAATCACCGAACAACATCGAATCGGGAACCACAAGGTTCCTACGATGAAGAACATGAAGAATAGAAGAAAAAATGAACAAAGAGAAAAATAGGGAAAATAACCTCAGAATTTTTTCATTTCAACCGTGATTTGTTTCTGTTGGAATGATAAATGAAGAGAAATAAATCACAGAACGAAAACAAATCCATAAATTTGAGATATACTGTCGATGCACATATTAATTCTTGTTCATTTAATTGATCAGCCATTGTTTGGGATTAAGAACGATATGGAACTCATAAGAAAACATATCCTACCTTTCTTTGGTTCAATTGATGATGAATAAAAATTTCTATATCACGTTTGTTGACAAGATCCGCCAAATTAGAGACTACGTCGAACGATCGATCCCTGATCTGCAAATTTTTCATCTTTCATTCGAGAGAATTCTTCAGATCTATCTCTCCAATGACCTCCAGAAGATTTCAGGGTTATGTTGATAACCCTTGAATTTTAAAAAAAATATTGTTTAAATTTTTTCAATTCATTTCATCAAAAATATATATTTTTAAATTATTTTATTCCTTTTAAATCTAGAAACAACCTTTTCACAAATGAACCATGCCGATGAATGTTAGGTCATGCCTAGGGTAAAACTGCTATTCTAAACTCAAAGGTGTCCTTAGATATTTTATTTGGGTGTATTTTTAAGAGTTATTAGACTTTTTTAAGAAAACTGTGCACACATGCTATTAATTTTTTTATATTTTTCAATCATTTATTCCAAGCACTCTGACCCTTAGAATCACACACCATCCCAACACCTAGTCTCAAAATCAATCCATTAATATCCAAAAATAATAGATAAAAAATCCAATATGTTACACCTCACACATGTCTCATGAAATAGTTTTATTCTTATATAGGACATTACAAGCTATCATTGTGTATGATAAATACATCATACCTATATCGTTAAAAACATTATAATAGGGAACTTTTTATTTTTCAACATTTCAATTAAGAATTTAATTATATAATTTATAAAATGTTTATAAATTAAGGAAACATATATTCTGGGATATTTATTAATTTATATAGGTGTTTAAAAATTAATTAATTAAATATTTATAAATAATTTAATTAATAAATATCCATAATATTAAAAGTTCATATTGAAATTCCTCTTTCAAATTATATAGAATGACTTATAATTTATATATAAATGATTTATATTGAAATTATTAGTGTAAATTATTTAGAAACTAATAAATAAATAAAAAATATAAAATATTTTACGTTTCGAATTATGAATTGTTCATAATTATCAAATTTAACATAATCAGATTAAGGGCATTATTTGAGAAGTTATTTAAATAATATCATAATGCGTTTTGATAAATGATATAATCAATGTTTAAATAATATTAAATATATGTAGTTGGGGTTTGGATTAGTGGTAAGAACCCCGTAATCCTACATGAAAAATGGGGGTTCAAAACTCATGGGGCGCAGGTACTATAGAAGTACTATAGGGGTACTGTAGCAGCGGTGGTACTGTTGATCGACGTGAACTGTAGTGGCGACAAGATACTATAGCGGCGGCTGGGGACTATAGTAGCGACGGGTACTGTAGCAGCCAGGTTACTATTCACAGAATGTGTCTTAGGCCAAACATTTGGGCCTACGAGCAATGTAATGGGAAATATTCCCACTAGGCCTTCGAGCTATGTAATGGGTCTCCCTCTACCCAGTTAAAAGAGGTATTTGCTTTGATTTAATAATAAAATGAGGCTTCAGCCCCAACCTTTAAAAAAGAATATTAAATATGTGATATTTAGATTATGTACATTATTTACATAATATAATTGGAACATAAATTGTTTATATCTCATTTAATATAATATATTTAATTAAATTCCATACAATGAATAATATTAAAGAGTTTATATTATAAATAGATACAATGTGATTATTTTTATTTTAATTATGGAATGTTTATAATGTATAGATAATATATAAAATGTTTTTAATTACATGATTTAGGAATTGTCTATATATTAATCATCTCATGTTTACATATATGAATTATTCATTAATTGACTTATTCTCTAATTTATTCATTGATATAATTATTATATTGTGAATATTTATATGATTTTTTTTAAAATGTTTTAACTAATTCTCTAAATTTTTATACATGAATTTAAAGTGTTACATGTTAGGTATGATAATTGATTTAGTTTTCCTCTACCTTGAATTTGTCTTTAATTGGGTTTTGTGCTTGAATTTAAAATTTAATTACAGTTTATACATATTAGGTGTTAGAATTAGAGTGTAATTGAGATCTCTTATGATTAAAATAATATTATGTATTGGGAATTTCGGTCGGTCTACTCAATGATCTAGAGGCTCATGCCTTTTATAAAAAAGCGGGGGTTGATGATCTGTTTGTCAAAGATTAATCATATAGGGATTATTGATTTAATATAATTACAATCAATTAAATGAAAGAGTTTCATCTAGCCTTATGAATTAGATGAATTTGGTTATTTATAAATATATTTTTATTTAAATTTGGTTTAGAAACACAAGCTATGATTTACATAAAAGTCACATACCAATTTAGTTTGAACATATTGATTTGGTTAAGGGGATAAAATTCTAAACTAAATGATTAGAATCATATATATATATATATAAGTAAAGATAATAACATGATAAAATAAGGAGATATTAAATCACCTTTAAAAATACTAAGTGTTAGATTATTTTTAAAGAAAACATAGGTCATGAGATCAAATATTCAGCTTGGTAGGTTTTGGTAAAGTAGGGTGCCCATGGATTCTCGTGTGTAAGGAATGATAGAGATAGAAAACACTAAAATTTAATTAACCAAATCCTATTTTGAATTTTGAGTCACATGTAGTTGGGAAACCTCTAGGAAGTATACTAAAGGAATGATAGTAATCTTAATTAAATAATGGATTGATCAAAGAGTTTTCTGATCGACCATCGAGGAGTCATATATGATATAATTGGGATAATTACTCACCTAAATAACAATGTTTTCATAAAAATACCAATGTTGAGTCATTTCTTATTGAAATATGGATATTGTAACGCTAATATATATGATGATTTAAAAATGTATTTTTATTTTAGTTAAATCATATTAAATAAAATTCATTATTAATTGTTTGTAAATCATGATTAAAAAATAATTAAATAATTTTTTTTGTAGATGAATAACAACATCATCATTAAACATAACATTGAAGTAAATACTACTAGAAGTATAATATTAATGTAAGAAGTTTCTTTGATTAGTAAAAAACTAAAGAACTATTCTTATGAAAGTAAAATTATATGTATTAAGGGAAACACCTTCCTAAGTAACTTAATATTGAAATAGTAAAATAGGTGGATCAAATAGATTATTTTGAGAAGCATAAAATTATTCTCTCATGGTTACCTTAATGATTGTTTTTTAAATTAAATTCATTTCATTTTCATCTTTGTAAATGTTTTGATAAGGTGTATGAAATCTAGAAATGTTTTCCCTATTTTATTAGTGTTTTTAGGAAATCCTAAAGAGGTATGTGATGTATAGGTTCTGTTGGTTTGTTCATGGTACAAGTGGGTAAATGTTAAAACCAAAAGGAGAAAACATAGTTGGGAATTTCAATGATGTTTCTTAAAATATCCAATCAAGTTCATTGAAACCTTAATGTGGTTTTAAGAAAGGAAATGATTCTATAAAATTCGAAACATTATCGCCCCGTAATTTTGTGATTTATAAAAAATATTACATCTCTTACATACCCAATAACATTTAGCTTTACTATTTTATAGAATTTTGAAAAACCTTTTACGTAAAAAAACATACACTTTTTCATCTAAATGAAAACTTTCCTCTAAACCAAACTCTTCAAATGATACACTTTCCTTACTCAAGACCAAAACCTCATAACTAAATCTTTGGATTTATAACCATTCATAATCATCATTATTCCCCACAAAAATTCCTTTAAAATGTGATATAAGTAAAAAAATATCCTTAAGCGCTATAAAATAATGGGAGAAACTGTTAGGCCATTGAAATATTTAAAAACCCATAAAATTTTTTTATTTTAAAAAAACCTTTGATATAATAAAAGATCATAACTTACTTTTATATATGAAATCAACTTAGTTGATAAAATAGATTCATAAAAAAATCTTAAAATACTGTATAAAGGATATATGGAGGATGATTGAGACATAATATTCATATTAAATATTAGACTAGGATTACTTCTCCTAATCCACGAGTTACATTATGCATGGCGATTAATTCACCAGACACACACATTATGTTCTCATGAGATATTATTACCCAATCGATTGGGGTGATATATAATTATGGGAACAAAAATCATCATGTAGAATATCCAAGAACCATAAAATTAATAAAACACATAGGTATTTCATGTAAAGACCCTTAAATTTCAAGGAAATTTTTTTCTTAATTTTCTTTGGAATTTTACAAGAGCGCAGTTTCTGACAGCACCTGATTCCGAGGCCCTGTGTGCGCGGAATCATTTTCCGAAGATTATCTCGGGTACGTTCAGTGAACGGATGAGAGGGTTTTTCTAACTTTTGAACCGGTGCCCGAAATCGAATTCTGAGTGCATCGATGAAATCACAACGCCGATATTTGCTTAGAAACGCCTTTTCTGGAGTTGCATTTGCTCGGGTGTGGTTTTTAATTTTTGGGCTTAAAGTTAAGAAATAAAATAATTTGTTCGACAACTTTATTTTATTTCACTTAAGCCACTTGAAATCCACTTAAGATGAGTTAAAACGGATAGGGTGCTATCCAGAAATATCCTACCCTCTTGGTAGGATATTTGAGAGGTGGGGCCCGCACGATCTCCGCCGTTTCTTTCCGTTAAGTAAGGCACCTGCGAAAACCCATCATTATGAAATTCAACTGACGCGTTTTCTTAAATCCTTAACGCACCATTTAATTGGGCGGTTTATTTCGTTGAATTAATTCAACGAATTGATGGGTCGTTACTTACCTTTTTCGTTTGTTTGCGTAATAACAAAATAAGACCAACAAGTCTTTTTGGAGGATTACTCGTTGAGAGGTTTTGTCAGAGTTCTTGAGCCTTCATCCTCCTTAGCGAAGAATGTGAAGAACGCGAAGAACGCCAGCCTCCGACGAAGAACGCCGAACCCGTGGAAGTCGTCGACGCGATGCCGTGTTCCGCGATGCCGACGTTCCCTTCCTGCAACGTTCTTCTGCGACGTCTCTTCCTCCGCAACGAAATATTCGATCAGCTATTTGAGGTAAGAGACTTCGGGTTTCTCTTAAATCTCCCTTGTGTTTTTTTAACAAAACATGGATTTAATTTTATATAATTAAATTAAATCTGTTGTTTCTTAGTCCGATGAGTTCGCTGAGTCAACGCCGTGTTCCGCGACGACGCGACGCCCTTCCGCGACGACGCGACGTTCCCCTCCTTCCGCGACGAGAAAAATCCGCGAAGAACGTGCATACGTCGACGAATACGAGGTAGGGGTTGTTGTGATTATTTCCTTTTTCCCGTGATCGTTTCTTTTAAAAGTGAAGAACCAGACAATAAGAACAATTTTAATCCATTAAAATTGTTGATTCATGTGTTGAATATTTTTTCTCCCGTTGTTTATCTAACACGGAGGGTGCGGGCCAAACGAACACGGCCCGACAACCCTCCACCGTTCTTCGTGTTGTGCGGTTTTGACGGGCGACGACGGAATGTGCCGCAACGGAATTTTGATGGTTCCACAGTGTAGAACGAGTCCCGGGAGGAGCAGCGGTGCAGACCGGAACAGAATCGGACCACCGGAGCGACTCCGGTGGCCCGCGGAAGCCGCCGGCGGCGCGCCGCCGGACAGGGCCGCCGCGGTTGAAGTCGCGTCCGGTTGTCCAGGGCGACACCCCGCGGGTGTCGCGGGGTTGTCACGCGGGGGCGACGGCTCCCCCCCCGCATCGCTCGGGTTGTCCAGGGTGACACCCCACGGGTGTCGCGCGGTTGTCACGCGGGGGCGGTGGCTGCCCCCCGCGTCTGTCAGGTCGTCCAGGGCGACACCCCGCGGGTGCCGCGGGCGTGTCACGCGGGGGCGGCGGCTCCCCCCCGCGTCGCGCAGCCGCTCGGCCGAGCCAGGCCGGTCCGACCGGCCGGGCCGAGTCCTGGCCGGGCCAGACCGGGTCGACCCGGTAGGCCGACCCGGGGGGGGGGGGGGGGTTGGGCCGGGTCGGCCTGGGCCCGGACCCCCGTCTTCGGACTGTTTTCGGTCAAATGCCCGTAACATGAGCTACGAGCCTCCAAATGACGCACCGTCAGTGGAAATGCAATCCTTGGATCAAGACGGTCATTTCGGTATATCGCACCCAAGGTTTTGGAATACTTTGGGTTCGACCGGGTTGGTTCGTACACGAAACCAACAGGGCCCTCGGAGCGGAAACACTCATATCTTGAGCTACGGACGTCCGATTGACGTGCCGTCAGCTTTGTTGAATTCCTCTAAGTGAGACGGATCTTTTGGCTCACTCTGCCCGAGGTTTGGACGCAGGTGGAGTACGGTCAGGTTGGTTTTGTCTTAAAAACCAACCGGGCCCCTGGGACGAAAAAGCCAATAACTCTCAGACCGGGCGTTCGATTGACGCGCCGTCTGCGACGTTGAGTTCCTGTTGACGATACAGATCTTTTGGATACATCAACTTCGGACTTTGTGTCAGTTGATGTATCAGCCTCTCAGCTCGTGGAGCGGACCCTCCCGAACGAGCTTGCTGTGTGCGGGAACCCTAGTGCTGGCTGCGATTGCTATTTCGACAGCGACGACCGTGCAGAGATCCTCAGTGGACTACGGCGACGACCCTGCAGAGATCCTCAGTGGACAGCGACGAAGACTGTGCAGATATCCTCAGTGGAGTGCGACGACTACTGCACTCAGTGATCCTACGTGGATCAGTGCTACAGGTCCTGTATGGGCCCGATCCTGTGTGGGTCCGATCATGTGTGGGTCAGCGCTCAGCGGTTCTGTGTGAGCCATCGCCTACATGTCCTGTGTGGGCCCGATCCTGTGTGGGTCATTGTGGGGGTTAGTTAACTATCGATCCTTTGTGGGTCCGATGACTTAGATGGATCAGTGATCATCTTTATCGTCATCTGAAGAAGTATACCTGTGTGAGCTGAATCCGGTTTACTCTCCTTTGTGGATTGTGTTGAGCTATCCTGTGTGGATTTACTGTTTACTCTCCTTCGTGGATTGTGTTGTGCTATACTGTGTGGGTTTATGTTTTGCTTTCCTGTGTGGACTGGGTTGTGCTTGATCTCGGACGTTGGAGCCGAACGGGAATTGATGACTTATGTATATGTATGGGCATATACCTAAGCAGTGTCGGTTGTTACTTCATGATTGTATCTTTCCTTTGTGGAGTATCCTTTGTGGATTCTGGGAGACCTTCAGGGGTCTCGGGGTCCCTACTGAGTAGCTTATACTCACCCCTGTACGGGCTTTTCCAGCACTACGTTGTGTTGGTTGCAGACGACAGACAACGCTGGTCGTGGTGGAGGCGTGCGGAGCAGGACGGTACCTGGAGGTGGACCACTGGGCGGGACGTATTCGGAGTGGTTAGGTGGACCCGAGGAGTAGTGGAGGCTATCTGTACCCACCCTTCAGGTGGGACTTCCAGAGGACGGCTCGACGCTGCAGATTTTCTTTTCAGTTGCTGTTTTCCCCTTTCAATTGTACTTTACAGTTGGGCTTGTATTTCCAGCCCCTTTTACTTTCAGCACAACTTGTTACAGTTTTTACTTAGTGTTTACTTTTCCGCTTGTTTACTTTTCAAAGGCAATGCCTTCCCTTTTGTTGGGATTTACGCCTTAGTGCTAGTCACCAACCCCTGGCCTATGGAAGGCGGGCTTGGGGTAGTCACGGCATGGGCCCCGAAGACGGGTCGTGACATTTCAATTCACCATAGCATGAATAAAATTCATAGAAAAATAAATTTGAAACCATAAAAAAAGAATTTCTAGTTAACCCATAAAAAATAATTGTATTTAAAAGAAAGGGTTTATCAATTCCCAACTGATAGTAAATTCAAAGTGAGGCATATAAAATTTATAGAAATCAATGAATAGAGAAGGAACATTATTAGAAGACATTTGAGAGAGAGTTAAGAGAAATACATTAAAACTTAAAAATAATATTTTTGAAAAAAAACCCTTGCCTTGACTCCCAACTCACATCATATGTTATCTTATTTCTGAATAATAAAATAATATTATCTACATACTTTATTTTGAAACTTTTTCATATTATTAACTTTTATTCATTTATCAACATGTATTATCTATTTATTTGATCAATTTTTCTTTCATCTATTTTTTGAGGTTTCTTGGTCTGTAGTTCATAATCACCTTTGGTATAATAGTAATATTAAAAGGTCCTTATTCAATGGTTCTATAATCTCTAAAAAAAAGGTGTTCATTGGTTTGGTAGTTAGTTATACTTTGATTATTTACATTTTATAAATATATTTTTATTATTTACTACATTAAAAAAACCAATATACCATAAATATTAAATACTCATGTATTTAAATTCATAACATTAATTTGTAAGAAAATAGAGAAAAATTGTTCAAGTAGGTAGTTAAAATGAACTAAGCACGAATGTAATAAAAATAAGGAATAATTGTTAAACCATTTATATTATTAAAAGTTTGTTAGAAAATTTTAGCAATATTAATTACATTTAATTAAAATTATAAATTAGTTTCACATAGAGATAATGGAAGAAGATTTATAAAATAAAATAAAGAAAAGATAATACACTGTAGATTGGAATCTTCCCTTAAGGATCACATTTGTAATGAAAATGTAAGAATATCTTCTTGAAACAGTAGACTAAATAATGCATTAAATGATTATAATATAAGAATTATACAAAAAATATATATTGGAAATCCGACTTTAGATGTTTTAAAAAAGGTGGAGTGAGTTCCCATTTATAGACAAACGTAATGGAATTTTTATAAATAAATATTTGATAGAGGTTTAGCATGATATTTTAACATATCAAGTTAATCTTATACAGTGAAAAGCTCAACCATCCCATATCTTCACATTATAAGATCCCTTATCGATTTATAACATAAAATATCAATTAATTCAATTCCATTATTTTCTTATAAAATATTATTTTTCAATATTTATTCTTATATGTTAACTCATGTAGCAACCCAACCCTATCACCTTTTAAAATATTTTAAAATACTATAATTTGACTTTTCCCAATGATAAATTCAATACCATTAATTTATTCTTAATATCATTGTCTTTTCCTTAGGTTACATAAATACTATTTATATACCTTTTTTTAACATTAAATTAATTTATATGAAAAACACATCTATAAAATCTTGAACAAAATATATTAATAGGGAAAAAAATATTTATTAAATTAAATTAAGTTATTAATTTATTGGTTAATATTTATTTATTTTTTTCATTTTCCAATTAATGTTTATCAATATATAACATAAATTACTAAATTCAGATATATTTTGAGAAATTTTTAGTGTTAAATATAAAGAAACATTTAAAAGAAAACCATATACATTTTAATAAATTGAGCGGAGATAAATACATATGAATAAAGTAGAAAACATCCATTCTATGCTATAATAACTCATGTGAAATTACAACTAAATAGGGTGGATGTGGGGTTTTTAAAAATAATGTAGGAATAAAAAAAAGGATATTATTAGCGTAAGAGTAAGTGGTGGTTCGGAGCTACATATGGGGAAATGTGGGGTTTTAAAACTCATGTTGGATCATCAGGTCAAAAATCGACCTTCATATGAATAAAAAGGCATTATATTGATCACATATGGTTAATTCGGTCTCACTTGTGATTTAATCTAATGTATCATGAGATTATAATGTGTGAATAAAACTAATCTTTCTTTATTAAATCAACTCTCACATAGGATTAACTTCACTTCATATTATAATTATGCTCACGTCAAATTAAATTTATGCTCGTATCAAATTTAATATGTTCTAATGTGTAATTAATTTTAAGGGATATGACCTATGAAAAATTCACAAACACATCATGTATAGTTTTTCTTTTTATGGGTTTTTTGTTTTTTTTTAAATTTAGGTGGGTCAATTTTTTTTTTAAAATGTGTTAAAAAGGCGGTAGGGGACCTATCGCCTTTCGGTAAAGTCTAAAGCCAAAAAATTACTTATATTAAATATAATTTTTTTGTTTAGTTAAATTTTTTATTTAAATTTTGTTTCTTGTTTATATAAATATATATAAATAAAAATAATTTTTTCAGTTGAATTTATTTGAAATTTAATATCCTACATTACTACTATTAAAGCAGTCTAGAATTCTAACAGAAACCCTCACCCATGGCTCTCTTTTATAAGAGGGTTTTCCATGGAAATCATTTTGCATTTCCAATGTGGGATTCTTGTTCTCCCTTTCCTATTCATAATTAATAATATATTATTATTAATAATTTTTATTTTTTTAATTAATAATATTAATTATTATTTAATAATATTATTAAACAAATTAATTTATAAATAGCTATTAATAAATAACTGGGTTTAATTAATTATAAATTAAATAATATATAATATATAAAAACTAATCGTTATAATAACAAAATAATAAAAAATAAAAAATAAATATATAATGTATAATAGTAATATATATTAATTTGTAACTAAGGAATAATATAAAATATTTATTTGTAATTAACGTCTTTTAAAAATTAATATTTTTAAATAGTAAATAATATCATTTAATTAATATTATTTAGTAATTAATATTATTTACTGAAATTATTTAGTTAGATAATAATAATTTAATAATTTATCAGTTATTAATAATAAATAATTTAGAATTAGTATCTAAATAAATAAATAATATGATTAAAAATTTAATAGTATTAATTTTTAATAAATATTAATTAATAGTTTATAACAATTACTAATAAATATCTAAAATTATTATTTTAAATTTTTTTAAAAAATATAATTATTAATTATTAATTAATTATTAATTAATCATTATTTACCTACTTATTAAAAATACTAAATACTAATTTACTAATTAATTATTATGTAATTATTATTTTTTTAGTAAATATTAATAATTATTGTTATCCAATTCCTAACAAATATTTAAAATTATCCTTTAGTAACTAAATATTAATAATAATGATTAAATTATTACATTCCTAAATTTTAATTAATTATTATTATATCAATATTAATTAATTAACTAATTATTGCTAATAAAGAATAATTAAAAATAAATATTAATTTAATAACGTGATTTAATATTTCACAATATTAATTTCTCATAAATATAAATTATGAACTAATGTTTATTACTAAATAATATTAATTAAATAATATTATTTACTATTTAAGAATATTAATTTCTAATAAAAATTAATTACTAAAAAATATTTATAATTATTCTTTAGTTAAAATTTAATAGTAATATTTATAATTTATAAATTTATTAATAATTATTTAGTTATTATAAATATTTTTTTATTTATTATATATTATTTAATTTTTAAATAATTTAAAACTATTATTTATTATTAAATATTTAAAAATTAATTAGTAGTCTAATAATATTATTAAATACTAATTAATAGTTTAATTAATTGATTAAAAATGATTAATAATAATATATTATTAATTCTACGCATGATAGGGAGAACTTAAATCCCACATTAGAAATACCGAATGATTTTTAGGCAAATCCCACTAATAAAAGGGAGCCCTGAGTAAGAGTTTTTGTCAAAATTCCTGACTGGTTTAGTGACAATAATGTTGGATATTAAATAAGAGGTAAATTTGGATGAAAAACTATATATATAAAAAAACAAAAAATAAAAAAACCAACCAAAAAATAAATAAATTTAAACACCCAAAAGTATAATTAAAATAAGTAATTTTTTAGCTGAATAGAGGCAGGGCCTCAACCGCCTTTTGATTTATCCAAAAGGCGGCAGGGCCCCTATCGCCTTCCGGAAACATTTTTGAAAAAAACATGACCTAGCCACATTAAAAAAATTCAAAAAACCTATAAATTAAAAAAACTCCATCATGTGAGTTTAATTATGCACTCATGTATGGAAAATTCTATATTTTTTACCTAGGATTAAATCCAAGGTCACATTTAAATCTAAGATCACATTTGAATAACTCATGTCAGATTAGTCATTGACCCATATAAGATTAATCTGATGTGAATTTTAACTCAAAGGAAATATATGCTGATTCCTACATCTACGAGTTCTTGTTTGCATGCGATGATGGTAAGACATCTTGAAATAATACAACAAATTTCCAGGGTTGAGTCATAGTGATAATGAATAGTGAAACATGAGATCTAACTTATTCCATAAAAGTAATGTTGAACTAGTACTAAAAATCTTTCTATGAATGATTAATGAAGAAAACATAAGAAACATACACAATATCAATTGCATCAATGGTGTGGTGTTCTGTGTTGTGAAGATATTATAAAGAAATGTTTTCTACATTTTGAATTTCATATCTATAACAAACCCAACTCTTCCCACCTTCATATTTATGAAAAGATATTTAGTAAATATATAATTATTTAAAAATAAAACCCATATTCTTGTATTATTCTTACTGAAATTATTTTGTTGATTATCAGAATAATAAATAATATTAATCCCTATATTTAACTAAATATCACTTAATATAATATATTACATTTAAAAATTAGATTAAAATATTTTTTTATAATGTATGTATGATCAATCATTTAATATATATAAAATAATCACACATACACACACATATATTTTAAAGTAAATTTTAATTGAATAAATTCATAACATTTATATTAAATACCTTGATTTACATAGTTTTTATTTGATGGAATTGTATGGAATACCTGAAGTTGTTTTGAAAACTCCATAGAATATCCATGTCACGTAGCACTATTATAGAGATGGATATAAATGAAGGATGTGCATAACTATCTCATTTATCTTATATGATATGAGGAGGTGTGTTTTAACAAACATTCATTATGAATAATATGAAATGATGGATTTGATATAAATGATTTATGATTAATTAAATTCAATAACATGTTTTGAAAACAAGATAAGGATAAATGGATATTTATTCATGATATGAGAGTTTATACATATGTTTGTTAAAATATGAAAATTGAAATTCCCCCACTATTATTTAAATACTTTAATTAATAAAATCTTCTTTTCAAACATACTCCAAACACATAGGAATTATATGGGATACCTGAATGAGTTTTAGAAACTCCATGGAACATCCATGTCAAGTAATAGTATTATAAATATGGATATAAATGAAGGATGTGTATAGCTCCCTCATTTATCTTATATGATATTAGGAGTTCTTTTTTAGTAGAGAGTTATTATGAATAATATGAAATGTTTGATTTAATAAACATAAATTATGATTCATCAGATTGTATAACATGTTTTGAAAACATGATAATGATAAAGGTTGTTTTATTCAGGATAAGAGAGTTTATCCTGATGTTTGTTAAAATATGAGAATTGAAATTACACCACCATTAGTTAAATACTTTAATGAATAAAATCTTTTTTTCAAAAGTACTCCAAACACATAGAATATCATATATGGTATAGATATAATAGTTAATCTGTTAAATATTCCCACTAAGAGGAAATAATTTTAATATTCAAAAAACAAATGTGTTTGTGAATTTTATCATGATTTTATAATAATTATGTAGATTCTAAGAGGCCAGTGAAAATATGTTTTGGAATTTGAGAAGTTTATAGTTAAAAAATAAAAAATTATTCTAGTAAAAAATAAAATTTAATTTCACTTAATATTCTAAAAATTTTAGAGTATATTAGTAAAGAGAAATATAAATAGTTACATTTAGTTATTGTAATGAAGTGAGTATCACTATATCTCTAAGAATATTAATATACATGTTGGTAAAAAGGTTAATGTAAATAATTACATTTTTTACTAGAAGATATGAAGGATTTTTTTTGATCGGATAAGTTCTGAGGACGATGATGATAATGATCTTCAAAAGTGTTATAATTATATAACATAAGTTATTAACATAATAACATATGGTATTGTGAAGTTAAGATTATTTAATACATTTTTAAAGAGTAGAGCATTAAGAATATGATTTATAATTCTCACCATTACTCAATCAAACTTTCTTAATATATCTCAATCAATAAAGGATTTTAGTGGGAGGGTTTTATCTGAAGATCACATGGAGATGTGGTAGGAATTACATAGAGATCTAATAAACTCAAAAAACCCCTAAAAGTGAAGAAAACATAAGGGTGATTCAACATTCTACAAAATTTGATACGACAAATCAGAAACATATGTATTTTTTTTAATATTCTATGAAAGGTTTAAGAACATTAAATGTATCATTTTATAAAAATTAAATCTCTAATTTATCATTATTTTATGTTTCTTGAACATATACACACACACAGTGATATATATATCATTTAGTTAAATGATAATTAACCTATCATAGTAAAAATTCGAGATTATCTCTAAGAGATTGATGCTATCAGGTATTATACTTTGTGGATAAATTTTAAGGTTATATTTGGTAGTATTCTTGTATTGAGATAAAAAATATGATCATAAGCATAAAAAAGGTTTGTGCATTTGGTGACTCATGATGTATACCAAATAAGATTTCACACACGATGTATTTGGTATAATAGAGGTAGAAATGTCATATTTTTATTTCTCCATACTTTAGGTTTTATAAATACCTATAATGGGAGCCTTCATAATTTGAGGCCTTTATTAAAAAATCTTTAAGTATTTTCTAATCAGGGGGTAGTTTGGATTATTTATGATCTTGTCATCGAATGGATCTTAAAAAATATGATATTTGTCTTCTCTTATGTCAGGTATTTCATGTGGGTCTTGATTGAGATAAACTGATGAAATGTACGATAATACCTATATAACACATATGGTGTGCATATATATTGAGTGACGTGTATGTGTCATGCTCATCCATTAAGGTGAATGATATGCGATGTATTCACCGACCTTTTCAATCTATACTCAAATAATAAAGATTATATGATTTGGATATATGATATTGACAAACTCTAATTTCCTATGGTCAATCTATGTCTTGAAAAAATAGATCATATGATAATTCATGATTTCATATGATGTGTCTGTCAAACAAAAGTATAGAGATACATGGGTTTGATAGAGATTAAGTTAGGCCCCTTTGTAACTTTAGTATCATTTATGCTTTTTTGTAGACCGATCTTTTCTTACAATTATGGATTTAGGAATTTGTCTTTGTTGTCAACACTATAAAGGCCCATGGGGTCACAATTTGTGGCTGACTGAATGAGGATTGAGTTTAACTCAAATAGTTATCTAAAATTGTTTTAGATTTTATCCAAAAGGACTTTTTGATGGGTATTCATAGGGTATTACATATGATGTGTGATGAGGTGAAGTTGATTATATATTTTAAAAAGTGTTTTGGAATATATCTAAAAGGTATTATGGATTTGATTTCACATGAAATGATATATTATACAATGTAAGGTGAAATGAAACAAAGTCAATGAGGAAGTTGTACAAGTGAGAGATTGAAGTAGATATAACCTAAAGCTCATGCATTCAGCCATATCATATCGTACGATAGGTGAATGTTATATGGTTCAACATGCATGAGACCTAGAAATATCATATGTGTAGTGTTAAGGGATATTCCAAGGTTTTTTATGTGATAATATGTCACTACCTTAACATGACAACGAGATCTTAAAGGGTAAATGTTCGACACTTAACTAGCCATCAATTATTAGTGCTTCATTATATGAGGCACATTAGAGAAGCACTTCATTCATGTGATGAGTGCATGAATAGGGCATACACATAAATCATATGTTATGAAATGTATGACTTAATTCATGATGGTTGGTCTATGTGTATATAAATAGGAAAACATCATCAGGATGGTGTGAGTTTTATATTGACTCTCTTTTATTGATTCTCCCGTACCCGTACCTCTCTATTATACAACCTTTACCATCATAATAAACTAGATTATTATGGAGTAGGAGAGTATATATTAATATTTGATTGATTTCATATGGATTATAGATAAACCATGAAGGAGGGATATCGTCTGGATACCTCTTTGAGATATTCTTTAAGAATATGAGGAAAATTGTCATAACAACATTCCTCAGTGAATATTACTCCACAACAAGTTTCTTCATTTTATTTTTAGTATCAGGGTTTTAGGTATTCATACACGGTGATATTGGAATTTTGGGTTTTTGTTTTCTTCTGTCACATTGATTAATCATTAATCTATTGTTAGAAACTCAATAACAGGAATAATTATATAATGGGGGAAAATATAGTATTCAGATCCTATACTTAATATATATTAGCCTCATTATATTTTATCTCAGATACATGATAATAGAAGATCATAAATTGAAAACTAATGTGATGGGGCCAACCTCAAGAACTCATAAGGTGAGGTAATGATAGCATCCCAAGTAAAGTGACACAATAATATGAATAAACAACATGTATGTGGTTGATAGTGCCAAGAAGGATCTCTAATATATCCATTAAATCAAATCCCAACAGCTAGCGGAACACATGACATGCTTCAAGAGGGGAAGGGAAGGTGATGCGGATCGAGCCAGACACTTAGAGTGGACAAACACACTGAAGAATCACACGAAACTCCCTATACAACCATTGGATCACTATAATCAATAACTAATATGAGTTGAAATTTGGAACATTCTTTGCCTTTTATTCCTTGAAAATAAAGTCTTAATTAAATAAATATTGGTATAAATGGTAATTTTTTTTAATATTTTATATTTTGGAACTTAATTTTTAATAAGGATAAAATAATTGCTTTTACTGATTTATTAATTTTTGAGAATTATTTTAAAATTCATGCCTTGAAATTGTAATTAATTTTTAGGTTTTGAATTTTAAATTGTAAATTTTCATTCTAGAAATGAGATTTTTTAAAGCATTTAATTTTGTGTTTTAATTATTTCAAACATCTTTTTAATTGAATAATATTCATGAATTGAAATAGTGTAATTATAAAATGAATATTTAAATGAATTTGGAATTATTTGAAATTGATTTTTCAAAGGATGAACTTGTAAATTCAATTACTTAATAAATGTTTAAGAATTAATAGTACATTGAAATATGATTTTTTTTTTAAATTGATGGTTAAATAAAATTTGATAAAGGGTCGAAGTGTCCATGTGTGATGAATCCAAGTGACTGTGTACACTACTAACCAGATAAAAGATTCATGGTCACTTAAGTGAACATGTGTATTGATTTTCAAGTGAAAAAATATTCACAAAACCATTTACCTTCTATGCCACACCCTCCTTATAGTCAGTACACTGATCGTGAGTTCTCATCCATCTAACCTACCATTCATTGATAGTAGGTTTAGAACCTAGAGTGGATACCCTACCATCCATGGAAACTTCCACAACCTTCGATGAATTATAAACTCACCAATACTCCACTGGCCTCACCCTCTAAACCGAATGTGAAGGATGATATCACATCCTAGAGTAACCATATCTCACCACATCACCATCACTGTTCTCTCCAAAACTGAACCTGTCTCCCATGGTGAATGAATACTGAAGTAAATATGTCGCCGACCAGATACAACTAGAGAAAATAAAAAACCATAATTAAATAATACCGAGCCAATGACTTTCATTTGTTGAAGAAAATTTCCACCACCTTCACACCCATTTACACTTGTTAGAGAAGAAATAAGAGACTATGATGCATAGAATCCAAATCCCCAACACACCTAGATGTGTGATGAACCTATTAAGAATGAGAATGATTAGACCATCGGTGCAGCGATAATCATGAAATAAAATGAAGTCCAAAATGAGGAAATAAATGGAACATGATATAACATTGAAAAAACACTAAAAATAAAGGAGTAAAAAACCATTGGAAAATATAAGGATCACTATGCATAAAAGTTGGTACACACTCCCTTGCTATTACAAAGAGAAAACACTCGTAATACCTCTCTTGAATAATGGGGAATCTGCCCCACATAATACTGAAAATCAATGGAAGATGATGCTCCTGATCGCTAAAGGTGATGAGATGTTGAATCCATCAGAGAAAATCCATTTTTATAGGAAATCTCCACATTCATGTATCATCTCCCACTGGGTTGTTCGTAAGGAAATCCACCAACCTCAACTCGCCCCCTTTGAAAAATTGGGGAGGGGGAGAACTGTCTATAGAAGAAACTGCCGACACAACCCTCACTTGGAGATTTATTGAGAACCAATAACATCTCCAAAAATTATTTTTATCTACCAATCATGCTTCTCACAACTTTGCATGGATTCTTGAGGATCTAAACCAATTGAACTTATCACAGTTAATCTCCATCATCAAAAAATCTACCAGATTTTCTTTTGTGTGAATTTTCTTCATGTCCACACTTTCATTATCCACTATATCATGGAAAAATTGACACTGTACCCCAGTGTTCTTCATCCTAAAATTAAAATATGGATTCCTTTCAATTTTAATGGTTCTCTAACTATCTTTATATAATGGAATATGGTTTTTTTGTGTTCAAGGGTCTCCAACAACCTTCTCATCTAAATAGGCACTTTTCATTCCTATGTAGATACCATGTACTCTTTCTCTATCATGGATAAATCCAAAACTAGTTGTAAAATTGAAATCCATCTCACTGATCCTCCTGTAAGAGTAAATACATAACCAGTAGTGGACTTAGTCCATATAGAAACCCCTATAATATTTGAATCAGGATAAACTCTAATATTGAAATATGATCCCCCATAACATAATGCTATATCTGAGGTCTCCTTGATGTATCTCAAGATTCTGTTCACTATACCTAGTGCTCCCATCCTGGATTCTACATATACTAACTAATTGATCCCACTGCATGTGAAATGTTTAGTCTAGTATAAACCATAGCGAACATCACACTCCACACTGTTGATGCATACGGTACTCGATACATCTTCATCCCCAATGCTTCACTACTATGACTCATCATAGAAGATATCTTGAAATTAATATGAATTGGGGTAGATATTGTATTATAGTATTGCATGTTGTAGAATTTCAATAATTTATATAATTAATTCTTTTATGATAGCCAAATATTCCCATTATTTATATCTTAATAAATATGCATCACAAGAATCTTGTTTTCTAGTCCCAAGTCCTTCATATCAGACTGTGTAAGAAACTAATCCTTCGTCTCTTGGATTTGATCATTGTTGGGGCTTGCTAACAAGATTACATCCAAATATAATAGAATAATGATGAAATCATTACCATCCAAACCCATGAAATATGCACAAGGATCTAAATGAAGTATGTTTGATTCAAGGATCATGATATAGGAATAAAATCTCTTGTACTAACACCTAAGTGTCTATTTGAGACTGTACAATGATTTTTTCAACCTGAAAACTAGGTTCTCTTTTCATTATTCTAAAAAAGAATCATATTGGAGAATATATATATATATTCATCAAGATCACCCAGGAGAAAAGAAGTCTTCACATCCAGTTTCTCTAGATGTAATGGGTTTGCAACACACAACAATTGAACTATCCAAACAGTCATGAGTCTAATAATAGGATAAAATATTTCATTTAAATCAATACCATCCATCTAAGCATATCCTTTGACCACCAGTCTTGCGTGATATATTTCCAACATGTATTTTATATCCCACTTAATATTATAGACCCATTTTTTCCCAATAAAATTCCTTTTACGAGGTAATGGAACAATATCCCACGTATTTCTCTTATGTAGGGAATCAAGTTTCTCCTGCATCGCCACCATCTATAAGGACACATCTATACTCTGGGTTTCCTCCAAAAAAGAAGATTTATCTCCATCCTCCATCAATAAGCAGTCATTAATATTTCTCTTAGGTACATAGTCTGAGTGTCATACTGGTGCTCCTTTCTCCCAAGTTTACCATCATGGTTCAAACTCAATCAGTAATTGATCATCATGCTCTGGTAATACCTTAGAGAAAACTATTTCTTCCTTGTATTTCCCTTACTTTAATTGTAGTTTTTCTGTATTTTATATCACCATTTATCAATCGATTTTCATTTTCACCATGTCTTTTGTAAAAATGAAATCTTTGTTGATGATAATTTTGCGGGCAGTGGGGTCCCACAAGCAATATCTCTTTACACCATCATCGTACCCCAAGAAAATATGTTTCCTAGTTATTGAATCCAACTTCGATATTTCTTGGTCATTAAACAATGCGTATACAAGACTTCCAAAAGTATGTAACTGATAAAATTTAGCAGGTTTACTAGTTTATATCTCCATCAGTTTCTGTAAATCAATTTCCATTGAAGGAGATCTATTGATTGCAAAATAGGTGATATTCATTACTTCTGCACAATTTTTTTTGGCAATTCCTATAGTCTTCAACATCACCCTTTTTCTATCCAACATAGCTCTTTTCATCTACTCTACCACTACATTATATTAAAAAGTGTATGACACTTTGAACTATATCTTGATTCCATCTTGTTGAAAAAAAGTATCAAAATACTCGGTTGTATATTCTACACCATTTTCAGTCATCAGACCCTTGATATTCTTTCCAGATGAAGATCCTTCTGCACTTTGAATGTTTTGAATAATTCAAAAACATCTTCATTCCTCTTGATTGGGAACACCCAAAATTTTCTAGAATAATAATTAATGAACGATACAAATTACCTTTCTTCTCTTAGTGATATAACCGGTGCTTTACAAATGTCAGAATGGATCAACTCTAAGATCTCATTAATTCTTTCTATTGAAATTCTGAACATAAGCTATGTTTCTTTCTCAAAACACAATGCTCAAAAAATGGTAGTGATAACTTTGTAAGCCCATGAAATAACTTATGATCCACAAGAATCTTCCGATCCCATTCTAGCATATGACTAAGCTTTTTATGTCATAACATCGTTAATGATTCCGTTGAGTTAGTTTATGCAACAACTATCTCTTCATCCTTATAAATTTCACCCATAAGAACATACTAGTTCTTTGAGATCTTATCTATCTTCATCACTACAAGAAAACCCTTTAAAATTATCATCACTCCATTCTTGGTGAAAGTCTTGCATCGAATATCATCAAATCATCTCAAAGACAATATGTTCTTCTTCAATCCCTTCACAAGGCATACTCCTTGAATGATTTGAACAATACCATCATATATCATCAATTTGATGGTACCAAATCTAGAGATCATTATGGTGTGATCATTATCCATGTACATAAGTCCTTCATAGATAGTTTCATACTAGTCAAACCATTCTAGTCGAGATGTCATATGCCATGTTGCTCCCTATCCAATTATCCATGAATCATTGAGATTCTTCCTGCTTCCAAAAATCATCATCGCTTCACTGAATAGTATAGATCTAGAATTACTTGCCACATTTATGCTAATGTCATATTTTTTGATCCCATTGGATCCAATCTCCATCATCACATCTATCAGTTTTTTTCTAATTTCTAGTAGGAAATTATCTTTTCAAACATTTCCCACATCTTCATTTTCCACAATGAAAAATTATTCCAGTTGATTTTTTTGATCTCGAATTTCACTTTTATATGGACACACCGTCAGTCCAGAACCTTCTCTATTTCACAATGGTGTATTTAATAATCTCAATAATTTTTTTTCTGATATGAAAGATCAAATATAGTTGTAATCATAAAGCATAATTAAATTTATGATAATTACTAATACATAAAAAATAGAAAACACTGGATGAGAACCTTTATCTAATATGAGAACCAAATATGGGAGTCACCTACACAATCCAAACTCAAAGACCGTCACACCATTCATTGAAGTAGAGTTGAGGAATATTACTAGATCCATGACACTATGTTGAAAATCTAGCTAGTACAAACTAGGTTTCCTTAAGGAAGACCATATAGGACAAGGGAGATGATTAAAGAAAAAGAAAAGTCATTCCAGTGAAAAATCACCCAGGAAGAGAAAACCCTGTCATGGGATGAATATTGAAGAAAAACCTGATGCTGAAATATGAAGAAGAATACTCACCCACCAACCTGATGCCTTGCAAAGAACTAAAATGAGGGAAAAATAGACTTTTCTGCACTGACGACGTATACCAAGACCCTAGAAATGCTGGTCACCACGAATCATCACCACAATGCGGGAGAAGAGTATTCGTGCCCTCTGAGCTTCATTGAGAAGCTGGAACATAGAATAAAAAAAGATAAACAAAACAAAACAAAACAAATTAGATAAATAAAAAAGAAAATATGATATATATATATATATATATACTATATCTATTATATATATTATGACTTTTATTTTTTCCTTCCATGTGTCACCTCTACAACCCTTCTCCCTTATGTGTCTCCCTCCCCTTTAGTTCCTCTCCCCCACACCCCTGATTCTCCTCCTAGATTCCACCCAACACCCTAACTCTCCACCCCTAAATTACATCACCTAGCTCAGCCTCTTCTCCATCCATGTCCTCTCCTTCTACACATCCTATCCTCTATCTGGCCTCCATCCCTCCATTTCCTGATCCTCCTACCTTTTCCTCCTCCACTGAGTTTTCCTCTACCTTGGTCTCCACCCCCACACCCCAAACTCTCAACCAATATTCCACACCAAAATCATCATCAGTGTGTAGATGGAGATGCTACACAAATCCTCACACTCTAATCATTCCTCCACACTACTCGACCCCATATTTTTTCTCCCTATTTTCAGTCCAAGGCCATTTGTGAATTCCTAATGTGGTATTGGAATGTTCATCGGCTGATGGTTACCATGTAAATTTATTTGTTGCTGACTATCCTCTAATGTTATTATTCTATGAGAGTCTTATTTCAATCTTTAAACTCCTATTGTTTCCACTACTAGTGTATCTATAGTTTATTTTCCTTTGGTTCCATTCAAAAACCCTAATACACAGTATTAAATAAATCAATTTCTAACTCTAATCAATTTTCCATTGTCTATTATCATATTTAACAAATTTTTGTATGAAAAACCATATTAGGTAGTATTCCTCCAACATTGAACAATGTTCAAACTCCTAGGGTTTACCCCATCAATATGAAATCTTATTTATTTGGAAACCCTAACATAGGATTTCATTGCAATAAAATTACATATTCATGTTGTTTTCTTTTCCCAGTCCCATGTTATTTTACTAGAAAACATCTGACAACCTGTATATTATTCCTTCACTGAAATTATCATACCCAAATTCACTAATGATTTATTTCACCCCTTTATCTAATTTCCGATGTTCTATTCAGTCTCTAATACAATACTCTCTAAATAATTAAATCGCCATTTTTTCCTTTCAAACCCGATCCCCAAAGTCCTATGGTACTATTATGTATACTATTTTAGCTGACATTCCATCTTTTATAAAACAATTGTATTTTTCCTAGATTTATTTATAAATTCATTATTTGGATATGATCTTATGGTCATA
Organism: Viscum album; assembly: GCA_963277665.1. Taxonomy (NCBI): domain Eukaryota; kingdom Viridiplantae; phylum Streptophyta; class Magnoliopsida; order Santalales; family Viscaceae; genus Viscum; species Viscum album. Next base: position 1,833,778,907 of record OY728165.1, read on the forward strand.
ACTAAACTCAATATATCAAAAATATTAATATCTCTAACTATTAATAGTGGAATTTATTTTTAAATACTTCATTTGCAGTTTGTTTTACCTTCATTTAATTAATGATGTTTGATGAAATATATTTATTTTTTCATTAAATCTTTCACCAAACCCAAGTACATTTCTGAATTAGGTACATTTCATTGTAAGTTTCAATTTATTAGAATGCCTTATTATTTCATAATTTCCTATTTTATCATATTCTGATAATATTATCAATTACCATAAACCTAATTATTATAATAATTTCACAATAATTATTATCATGTTATTACATAGATGTTTCAAATATAATTTTACTAAAAAAAATGTCCATACAAGAAAGGTTACATGAGATTATTAATGTCGCATGGAAAATCTATCACTTATCCAGTATTGGGAACATTTTCAAAATAAAATTGTTGGAATTTATATCATGCTATATATTATATTTAAATTTAAACATGATATTTAAAATCATCAATATAAACTATTATATTACCTGTCTTTGTTCCCACTCTTGCCCACCAACCACTATAGAACTTGATAGAGTTTCATATACCATAGAGTATATAATGTTCTAATATTTTCCCATTAAAAACTTTACTAATACATGTTTTTTTATTCTAATGGTTTCTCACTATTTTTTGTATCATTATTTTAATGTTACATAATTTATATCTTCTCACTTACCATAATTATTTTCATAAAATCGTCCAAATTAAAATTTTCATAATATGATCCAAACTATCAATTTGTATATTTCTATGGAATTAATGATTATAAAAATTATAGAATATATTCCTACAACTTTTATGTATTCTAATTCATTACGTGTTATTAAGTTTTTATTAACATAAATTTTCACACTAATAATATATATAATATATTTATTCCAGGTTCAACTGTTTTGTGAAATGATAATCTATCATTACATAATGAGATCATATCTTGTGTTATTCTAGATATTTAAATTTTTAATCTTATTCTATATCTATTCATTGATTATTTTCCTCATCCATTGTCTCTTCCTATGAAATTAGTTGTTCTTGAATACCATTACATTCAATGTTTTCTAGTGATTCTAAAAGAAATATAGGTATGTTCATGATATTGACTTATTGTATTTTTTTATACATACATACATATTTTATTTATAACTATTATCTTGGTCATCAAGTTAACGATTCAAAGATTTTGAAATGGTGTTCATTCGAATTCCATTTAAACAATTTTTAACAAATCTGTTAGAATAGTAATGAAATATATGTTGTCCCATCATTGCATATTTTTTATGAATATTGTTGGGGGATCTATGTAATAAAATTAGTGGAAACTGTAAAGATTATATTAGAATAATTCCATTACATTTATTATTAAATATTTTTGAACTAGTGAATTTGGAACATACTGGGGATGAAACCACTCAGAAAACTCAATAATTTACCCTTTATAAAATGAGATATTTTCCATTGATTTTTCATTCATTCTTATGTACTTTTATTAAACTATATTCCAATTTAGTTTCAATTTATCTTCATTTTAATTTTGTAGTCTTAAATTATAATCACTTAGTAGAATATTTTCAATTTACACTCCAACTTGGTCTCAACCTCTTCCTCCTCCCCCGACATAGTATGATTGATCCCACTCCTTCACACATTATCCTCTACCATTTCCAATGCATCTCATCTTCTTCCTCCACCTCTAATATCCATCTTGGCTTCCCATATCAATTTCAATCCCTAATAATTTTTCCTCTCAAGATGATCAACATTATTGTTTCTTCATGAACCCTATTCATCTATGTATATCCTTTTGATGGGAATTGATAAAAAATAACTACAAGATTTTGTACTGTATTGATTCACAAGTGTTTTTACTGCATCAAAGGGTGTTTGAACATTGTTATATATTGTAATTATATATTTATTAAAATAAAAAAGTGCATATGTTGTATCATATATTTATATCATGCCTCATATCTTAATGTTTTTTTCTTAAATTATTCGACATGGTTTTTTTAATGTATTAAGAGGTGTTTATATAGAATTAAATCATAAATTTATCACTTGATTCTATAAAGGTTTCTTATTTATTTTCTGATAGTCAAAACATTCCTTGATTTTTTTGTGTAACATGAGAGTGCCACCAAAATAATCATAAAATAATGTTGAACTATCACACAAATACTCAACATAATTCTATAAGTATTATATAATAATGGTTAATTTTAGTAGCTTGTGCTTCATAAAATATGTTTTTGAAATCATTTGTTCTTTATGAAATTTTTTATCTCATGTTATGGTAGTTTTGGATTTCTGTAGATCCTTTTTATGGGTGAATACAAACATTGATTGACATGTGTTTGTACTGCATTGATTCATAGGTGTTTTTACTTCATTAAAGAGTGTCTGAACATTGTTCTATGTTGTAGTTCTGTATTGATTTAACTTAAAAGGTGAATTTATTGTATAAAATAATTATATACTTTATTATATTGTAATTTTTTGTTGTTTAAATTATATGAAAAGGTGTTTATTAGGAATTAATAGATGATTATATAGAATTAAATCTTATACCTTTCATTTAATTATCAAAATGTTTCTTATTTAGTTTTCAGCAGTCAAAACATTCGTAGTTTTGTATGTACAACATGAGAGGGCCACTATACTAATCATGAAGGAATGTTGAACAATCATCCTAATTAAAAAAATCTTTCTATAATTATTATATAATGATTCTTAATTTCTGTAGCTTGTTCCTCATCAAAGGAGTTAAATATTTTTTAAAAATAATTGGTTCTCTATGATATTGTTTATCTCATGTTCTATTCGTTATGCTGGTTTAATAATTCTATAGATCCTTTTGATTAGTGATGAAAAAAATTTATTGGCATGTGTTTGTACAAAATTGGTTCATAGGTATTTTTACTATATTAAAGGGTGTTTGAACTCAGTTATACATTGTAGTTCTGTATTGATTTAACATTAAAGGTGCGTGTATTATATCACATCTTTATATCCTACCTCATATCATAATGTTTTGTTGTTTAAATTATATGGAAATGTGTTTTTAATTAATTAATATGTGTTTAAATGAAGTTATATCTTAAATATATAATTTAATGTTACAAATTTTTCTTATTTAGTTTTTGATAGCCAAAACATTCATTGATTTGTTTGTGCAACATGGGAAGGCCACTAATCTAATCATAAAGGAATGTTGAACTATCATCCAAATAATGAACATCATTCTATAAGTATTATACAATCTTTCCTTATTTCAGTAGCTTGTTCTTTATCAAAGGAGTTAAATATTTTTTAAAAATCATTTTTTCTATATGAAATTGTTTATCTCATGTTTCATTTTTTATGGCAGTTTCGGTGTCCTCCGCTACATCTGCGAGTCTTCCTCCTTCAACCCATTCTCCTCCAATTACTTCTCCTCAAAATATTTATCACTATATTTTCCAATCCCTCTCCTACATGACCCTTTACCTGTCATCATCCCCACCTCATTTAATCATCTTACCTCTCCACTTTTTCTACACCCCACCACCGTGTCCCCTTCAATGGGAATCATCAAAAACCCTATCTATGCTAATCTAATTATTTTTTAGTCATTTTCTAAACAAGAATGAATTAATTTGTGTTTCTATGGTTTCCATTCCTATATTTTCTGATTAGTGTTTCTACGTTTTTTGAGATTCGATATCTATTCAAATGGATTAGGTACCTATCTTTGATAGGCAACAAATTCTATACACGACTAGGACAACCCCATCCACGGGCTCCATCGAAAACCTTATCCTCCCTAATTGTGTAATTTTTCTCATTTCTTGAATAAAAATTACTTTATTTTTTCTTCTATGGTGTCCATTCCTATAATATATCGTGTTAAGTATATTATTTCATAATCTCATACCTCCCATGTCTCTTTTAGATTAACACCGTATGCAATTTAAATAATTATACATTGTATACTATATGATTTTTATTATATGTGTACTCTGTATGTTGTATGAAATTACAATATGAATAACACATAAAAAATTAAAAAAGCACTATATTTATTACAATATACATAACGATTCAATTGGTGAAATTATATGCATACAATGATATGCTAATTTTTATAACTGCATGCAAATTCATCAGTTTGTGCAATTAAAAATAATATTTACTATCTCTCTATTCTTATCATTACATGAAGAATTAATTCCTTGAGAATATGATTATTATTAATTATTATTGATTTATTGAATGATTATATTAGAGAAAATATTAAATATTGAATAATAAATGTTAGTTCCCAAAAATTATAAATCTAAATTTTTAGACAAGGATAGATATGCTATTTGTAGATGATGAGATACATGTAATAAAATATCAAATAATGGCATCGACCTTGACAATCATTTTTTTGTCCCTTACAACCCATCTTTGTTACTTAAATATCAAGCTCATCTCAAAATTTAAATTTGAAACCAGTCACATTCCATTATATATTTGTTAAAATACTTGAATAAGGTCCAAAATTGTGTGCCTTCTTCTCTTTATGGTTCTCATGAAAAAAATAATAATGAAAGAGGAGATTAAGAGATTAAAATGCACTATGACTGTTGATATATCTCACCATGTGAAGCTGTGTAAAGAATTTTCAAAAACCACAATCTCTCAAACCAAAAAACTTCTTGGGTTTGAAGATAATTAAAAATTTCATGAATAATATATTATCACATATGAAGAACATTAATTAAAAATTTCCTTCAATGTAGGTGATCATAAATGTTACCATAAAAATCATATATTTTCAATAGGAAGGTTGCACTATGTACCCCCACAATTAGAGAACATTAAAGTAAGAGGTAAAAAATATTATTATAACATCTTGAATGTCAATGATGCATTACATGAAACATTTATATAATCCTATCATTTATTAGGACTACTTGAAGATAAAATTGAGTTTATTGAAGCTATAAAAGAAGCATCTATTTTAAAACATGAGATTAATTACACATATTTTTTTTCTCATATGTTTCTATCAAACACAATTTTTCATCCTCACTCTGTATGGAACAAAATATATAAGCTTTTTTCAGAAGATATCTTATATGTACAATGAATAAGGTTACAAATATAAGGTACATGTATGTTAACCCCTTATAAGCGAATTCATGACACCAAAATATGCCTTCTTTTTTAGTATTTTTTTAACAATGATGATTTTATTGGGATATATTCATTCATTTTAAATTCCTAATAATGTTTCATTTGAAAACATATGTGGTAAAGAATTATTGAAACATATCATTATATCTAATAATTCCCCCTTCAAATGGTTCTAAAGTATGTCTTATTTTCTCTCTGATTATCACATTTTTCAATAACAACCCTTAAAAATTTATAATTTATTATTCCTCTTTGACACACTTGATTTACAAGTAAACTATAGAAATTTTTAACAACATTTTTTATGGGTTATTCGACAAATTTTACTTTAGTATCATTACGAGGACTTAAGCCCTCTCATGAAATAAAATATATAAAGGTTCTCGAGGAATAACCATAGGTAAATTTTTATTGATGTTTCTAATTTTGAAAATGATTTTTTAAAAAAAATGTATGTATTAGTTTTTAATAACACATTTATTTCAATTATAATTATCATATGTTCACATTACCCATATTAAGATTAAATTTTTATATATCAATTTCTAATTACATTAATCTTTTTCTTTATAACTATTATTCGATTTGTGAAAATATCATAACAACTTCACATGTATCAGTACTATTATTTTTTCCTTAAAGAGATATAACAACCAACCATTTTCTAAGTGAATTATTAATACAACTTCTTTAACTCAGTTAATATGTCTAGATTTAAATTTTTTATGCTTATTACTTGGAAATCATCTTTCTATTTGTTTTGAGTTCCAACTACTACTGTTAGATTTGTAAAATTTTCAAAATATTCTAACCTTTAAACATTTTTATTTTTTCATTGTTGAAATTAAGTTTTTTATTATTTAAGTCTACAAGTGAATGAGTATTATACTACACTATTGTATAAGTATAATTGATTAATGGGGGTTTTATTACATATTTTATTCACTCTTTTTTGATTTCACTTCCCCTGAAGCTTTTCATTTGGAAAACTATTCTTCAATTCATAAATTTTTGTATTTACATTGCCTTATATAATTTTTGAACCAAACAAACTATAACTATTATAAGATAAGTAGTCTTTTAGGTTGAGATTTATTATTTAGTTTCTATAAAATCAACTCGTTTTCCTATGCTTTCTTCTCTTTTTTTTACTGCAACTAAAAAATGATTAGTTTTTTCACTATCTCTGACACAACCATCAACACGATTTAATTTTTTTTGAATCATCAAACTCATTGTACATTATTGTTCAAATTATGAATTTTATAACTTCTTTATAATACATTGTTATCAAAGAACATGACTTTTCCAGGTTTGTTATAGCCTGGAATCAATGTTTTCAAATCATATTCTAGCTCCACTACTACGTATTATCTTTTGGAATATTCATGAAAATATATAAAATTTAATATCATTATTTATTAATTCAACAACTTAATCTATTACATAGATGCAATTAGCCATCTTTATTACCATAAACCAGTGAAAATGTGGAAAAATAGGAACTATAGGATGCATATTATGTTAATGGATGAAAGGTAAGAAATCTTAAATAATTTATTATACCCATGTGTACATTAATTTTATTAATTTTTTATGTAACAAATTAATTTCATTGGTGTTACCATTTCACATTGTAGGATGTGTTTTTGAACCAGTAGACTACATTAATGGAAAATATATCACACTAAATCAATATTTTAGTTATGAAACTTGTTCAGTCTAAGAAACTCTCAAGTGAGTTTTATGAAAGGCAATGTTAAAATCAATATAACATATTACATTACTTCTATATTGATAATGGTTAAATGTTATTAAATGTAGATTACATTATTGTTAGTATAGGTTTGAATTCCACAAAGTTTCTGGTCAATTCCAATATTCCAATTATCAACAATTTAAAATTCCGGTTTTGTAACTTTGTATTTCTCTATAAAAATCATTTCCAAGAGTTTCTTTTCATGTCATTATAATTAACTTATGTTATAGATAATTATAACTGGATATTGGCATGCACCACTTTTAGGTTTACTCCATAGAAGTAGCCTCAAAATATTATCCCATTTATAATTTTTGACAGCTCACATCATCTTTACTTCCATTTGAAAATAAGAAAAACTTAAAATTAATTCATATACTAAGGTAATCCATCATTTTATAATGATTTTTAAAATAAAGATATGTATCTACTAATATATTTTTTTATTTCTTATTTGAAAATGTTTACATCAATTTTTATCATAGGATACAAAGTAGACCACCTTAGGCACTATAAAAAAAATAAATGTATCTATAACTGGTTTTATGAATCTTGCAACCCTTTTCCAAAAAATGGGTCAATTTTTGAAAGACATTTATCGATATCCAAATGGGAATGCATCTCACTCATATACTTTTGAAAGGTATTATCTAGGTATATCAATACTAGTAAAAAATAAATGTTAGATTAAATATGAAGTAATAGTACATTCTATGAATCAAATTTGCATTTTTTTAATCATATAGAAATAGTTTAAGTGATTATCAGTGATCATTAGAGAACCATTTGTATTATATTATTTCACAAACAAGTTATGCAGTAAATATAAAAAACCTTCATATGATCTTAGAGAAATACCAATTTACATAATTATTCAAAATCATTCTACTTTATATATTTGGATATGACTTATAATATTAAATTGATCTAGCTTTCTTACTTATAGAACAATGATCCCTTTGGTTTCCCTATAAATTTAAATAGTTTGAAATCTAAATTGGTGATAATAACTATGGAAATATCTGAATTTAACATTTGGAACCATCAATTTTTATGTGATCATAATACATTCAATGTCCTCCCCATTACTGATAACTAAAAAAAATGACAGAATTTCGGAATACTATTTAAAATTCAAAGGTAACGAGATCTAATGTATCTCAATTTATTTTTTATTATAATTATAATTTCATTAACTTTCAAATATTGTATGTTCTCAACAAAACACTTATTTTTTTCATTAATTTTTCAATAATTTTATTTGATGGATGTTTTCAATCATGAAAATTCACATGTAACTATGTTAAGTGGCATGGAATCTACATCACAACCTATTACAATATATAAATTTATAGTTATCTATATTATCTAGAATTACAAAATCAATATCTTTTTTCCATCCAAATCAAATACCCCATCTCATTGATATATCTACAATAGTATATCAATTTTACTTTTTTACCTTTTCTATATGCAAAAAAAAAATTACTTGGCCTTTTAAATTTTTAAGATTATGATGACTTGCAAAATGAAAGTTCCTGTTTCATTCTAGTACCTTTTAATTTATACAATGTCTCACATATAACTTCGTAATATTCAAAAGGAAATAAAATCAAGATATATAATATTTTTTTGGATAAAAAACTAACTATACTATTTGTTAAAGAACTAAGCAAGGAAATGAATATTTTTTTTGGGTAACATCCCTCGATTTGAAGGTGTGGCAGAAGAAGTGGACCTTGACTTGGATGCTCAAAGTAAATAAATGTTGTGGAAGCTGTAAGTGTTCTTGAAGGGTGAACTACAAACAAAATTCAAGTGAATGGGTAATGTGGAAGTTAACAAAACCACCTAGAGTAGACACTTAGAAAGAAAAAGGTTATTTACAATGCTCTTACAAGGATCGCCAACAAAAATTCTAAAAGTGAATCATTTTGATATTGGGAAGTTTTTAATGTTAGTGTACTCCCTAAGAGTCAATATTAAAATAGATCATATGCACATTTTTGTATCACAAGTGGATTAATAGTCATTTGACGAGATAAAAAAGTATTAAATTTTTAGAGTCAGTCATCTTTGAAGGCTTAGTAGTTAAAAAAGTTTCAGTTATATCATATTAATTGGGCTACTATTAACTTATAATGGGATAAAAATTAAATATTAATGTCTTATAAAGATTTAAATAACTTTAAATTATGATTTCATGTATGTTAATTTTTAATTTAATTATTATTCTATGCAAATGCATGAGTTTTTACTATTTAGGATAGAAATGCCAATAACAACTCACAGATGCTACAAAGAAACTGCATAAATCCACTGACCAGGGGACATGACCTCACGACCATAGCACAAACCCATCCCTCTCGTACCACCCCAACCCAGTGTTGGGGGAAATATATATAATGATAAAATTAATAAAAATGAAAAAGAAAATAAACTAGGAGGGTGAAATTCTAAATTAATTGATGTTTTTTGAGTCTGTAGGTTCGAAGGCACACTGCTTATTTTTTAAATCCCAATTACTATGATAACTAGGTACAAGTGGAAAATTAGGCCCACATACATCAATGTTAAGAGTTAAAATAGTTCCACAATTCACAAGAAAAATTATTCTCTCAAAACTCTCAAAGGCACAGAAACACGATTGTGGGAGGAATTTTTTGAGCAAGAAGATTCGAGTGATGGTGACATCAACTACTAGATATGACACATTACACTCATCTTGCTGGAGAGTCAAGTCACTGGAGAAGCTGGATGATCACTAAACTGAATGAGAGGAAGAAGGCCATTGTTTTATAAGTAATTATTTTCTTCCCCACTTAGAAACAATCAGCATCTATAGACCCTAACTGTGGGTTTTTTCAACAATCTCATTTCCCCATTTTAATTCCATTATTTTTTATTCAATGTTTTGTGATTATATTCTTCCCCAAATTCCTTATGTTTTCCTTCCACCTCCATGTCGCTCCAGTGTTCTCTTCAACTATGTATATACGGAGAATTAACCTGAGGGATAGGACACCAAGGGAGTTGACATGGGCACATTTTTTTTTAAATTTTTATAATTCCATCCTTGATGAGGTGATGCATTGGATATAATTAGATTGATGATATACATGTTCTATTTCAAATGAACTAATCCATTCTTATCTTTATAAAATCAATTTCCCCTCCCTCTCTTAGTTCATAGTTCATACCATTGGAGCACTGTGTAGTGATTCATAATCAATATTTGATAGAACTGGGTGTTGACTTAGTTAATGGATCAATTTATTGTGTCCACTACCTATTCACTGTGGATAAGGTGGAAATAGATGTACCAGGAGAGTTTTCTCTTGTTCATATTCAGAACCACAAATTAAATAAATTTAAGAAATCAAATAATTATATTTTAGTGATTATCAAATGAGAAACAAGTAATGCTGAAGAATATATGTGTTTGAACTTGGATCCACTCCCCTTTTTTGAGTGTTTTAATTTTGTTTAATTCTATTTTAACTTCATAAATTCAAAATCAAAAAAACAACAAAAAACACTCACTTTTTTGAAATCTAATAAGATAAATAAAATTAATAAGTTATTTTAATAGTGATAATCTGACACACACACCCTTCTTAGAATATGGAAATGGTCATACCTATACTACATTCCATGTTTAATAAAATATAAAAATATATTTGACCATATCCTAGGAAAACCGTTTAATCAACTTGGTACTTTTTCTAGGGAGTAAGGTCAGAAAGTCACTGTTTATTTTTTCTAGGTAAATATATTTCTTATTTTAAAATTTAAAATAATTTTTTTGAAAAAATATATCATCAATAAATGTAAAAAAAAGGAAGGACACATTTTATTACACAAACAAATAGATATTAGTGTTATAATTGAACACTTTGATGAAATAATGAATGAATTCGAACAAACATTGTAAAATTTTTATAATATTAATACTTAAAAGAGAGTACTTAAGGATCATGGACCAAAAATGAAAACAAATAGAGAGTATATCCTAGAGGTGGAATTGATAATGGATCCTCATCTCCTACACATTCTTCAGATGATACCAAAACCACTACATAAGAAAAAAGAAATATCAATTGAACCACTTGAGGGAGATTCTCAATATATTAACTCTCTTAATATCAATTATTTTTTAAAATAAATTGGAATCTAAAATCCCTTGTTTAAATGATATAGGATCAAAATTATTTGAGTATACTTTAGAGAAAGATTAATTTGAATCTAATTAATTCTATCTTAATATCATATAATATGAACTTGATCATGTAATTTTGTTTTTTAGTCTTACAGGGTTAGTTGTGATACTCGAGACTCTGGTTATAGAAGAAAAACCCCTCAAAATCACTATGAAAATATTATAGAGGTTGGTACAAAATAAGTGATCCTAGTGGTACCTCATGAAGAGAAAAATATAGAATATGCTACCGATGAATGGAAAAAATTTGATCTCAACTCAACCTATTTCAATTATAAAAAATTTAAAATCTTTAATGACTCTCCATTATTTTATTTTGTCCAAGTAGCATAAGTGGAGATACCTCTAGAGACAAAATAAGTCATATAAGCTATGAAAAAACATATGGAGACCCCATTTATCATTATTCGAGCCCAAAATTTGAAGTTTATTTGCACTGCTAGAGGGATTTAAATGAAGAATTTGTGTAATAGGGCCCCCAAGAAGTGAAGTTGAGCATTTTATGAATAAATAAAATTTGCTGGTTATTAACACAGAAACCCCACCCACTAACATATTGTGAATGACCAATAGACTATCCAACATTAGATAGTAAAAATATAACACCTATTTAGAGGGAACAACCGAAGACTCTAATCCCTTTTATTTCTCTCTATTTTTACTCTTTACATTTTCATATTAGTAAAAATTAATTAATGTTTTTAATTTTAGTTTTCTACAAGTTTTACCAAGGTGTACAAAAACCTAAGAGAAAATATTGAGCTATCTACATGTTCACCTAGGTAAGATCTTACTTTAAAACTTTCTAAATAATCACCGAGTTGTACCTATCCTTTTGCTCTATTTAATAACTATAATTTTTATGTGTGATTTCTGTAACATAAATAAAAAAACTAGACAAGTGTGGGGGAGGGAGATCAAACTTTTTAGATTTTAACTACTTTTTAGTACTGTCTTAGAATCTATAAATAAAAAATTTTGTTTATAGTTTTCTTTATGTTTTCAGTAAATTTACAAATAAATATAAAACAATTTAACAAAAAATGATAAATAACTAAAGAAAAATTTTAAAAAATTATGAATCTCTATATATTTTTGTAGGTTCCTATGTTTTTAGATTTTTGGAGTACAATGAAATAAATGAATAAAGTAAAAAATAAAATATAATGTAAAAAAAACATAAAGCATAAATTTTTTTTATGTTTTTTAAATATTGAAAATAGCCTTTTATGTTTTAAATTTAGTTTATGTATTTTGTTAAGAAAACCATAAAAACATATTATGTAAATAATGTACATAACTAATTTGTATATTTTTTGTCATAATTTTTCAAACTTTTCTTAAACTCAAATGCTATTATGTTTAGTTTTAAAATACCATGCTAGAGTTAGATGAATTCACTGGTTCTGAATTTGTAAGATTTAGATTTATACTAACTGCATTGGTCAATGTTTTTATGAATGTATTGTCTTATAACTAGGAAAGGGAGTATGAGTGATAATATTTCTACTGAATCAATATTATAAATTAAACTCACTAGAATTTTGAACTTAAAATAAGGTAACTTTACCCCTATTAAAAAAATACCTTAGGTAGAAAACTCAAATAAAAATGATATGATTCATTGAACTTTTATTAAAATTGGAAATTAGGAACCAAAAATGAATATATGATATAGTATGCTAGGTGTGTGAGTAGCTTTTTGTACATATAAATAAGTTATTTTTCACAATTCTAGGAGCATAAAAGGATAGATAAATTTAAAAAAATAATAAAGTTACCATTTTTCAAAAACGAATTTATTTAGATTAGAAGAATTTTAAACCCATGAATAGAAAATTGACTTACTAAAAAATCATTTAAGTTGTATCCTTAAATTAGGAAATTGAAATATGGTTTAGGAAAACTTGAAGATAGGGGTGAATAGAGGTGCTTTTATTTAAAACATTGGTTATACTAAAATATAATTTGATCCACTCCAAGACTTGGAACTATAAATTCAATTTATGATAGAAAATGATTTGATTATTAAAAGAGGAATTATATTTTGAACACTAGAAGTTCCTATGTTTTCATTATTCATTAGATGGTAAATTTAGATCAAGTGTGTCTACATTTCTTTGTTTTTATTTTTTTATAATTAAATTCAATGATAAAATTTCCCGATATTTCGTTAGTTTAAGTGTGGGGGAGTGATATCAGTTGAAATTTGAACATTTTTGTGTGCTATTACTTGAAAATAACCCCATTAATGATATATATAACAGATAAAATTTTTATTTTTTTGTACTTTTGAGAATTTGGAACATAACTGTTAACATGGATCAAATAATGAGTTTTATTCATTTATTAATTTTTTAGGATAATTTAAAAAATACATGCATTGGAATTGTAATTAAATTTTATACTATTAATTTTAAATTTTAAATTTTCAATATACAATTTAAAAAATTTAAATGATTTAATTTGGAGTTTTAATTCTTATAAACATTTTTTTGTTGAATGATATTCATAAATTGAAATTGTTTAATTATAAAATTACAATTCAAATAAATTTTGATTTATTTGAAATTAATTATTCTAAAGCTGAAATTGTGAATTAAATTGTTTAATAATTTTTTACAATTAATACTACATTGAAATATGAATTTAAATTTTTAATTTGAAGGTTGAAAAAAAATTGATAAATGGTCATAGTGGTCATGTGAACTGAATCCAAGCAACTGTCTCAACTACTAACCTCTTGATAGATTTTCAATAACTTATGTGACCATGTGAAGTGTCCAAAGATTTACGATCACTACCCATGTTTCTTTTAATAAATTCATTTAAATTCCATGGCACTCCATCCCCACAATTAGTATACTGATTGTGAGTTCCCCTATCACCAAGTTACTGTAATGAGTACTAGACCAGGAAATGTTGTTTCCCAAGACAAATTATAAAATCACTCCCTTTAAATATGGATGGTTAGAGAATTATATTAGAGAAAACAAGATTATATATCAAACATTAGAGTCTGTAAATTATAAATCCATTTAAACCCACATGAGAAGCTTAATTCCAAAAAATGTTTAGTCTACATGCATGCCAATTCATATGTTTACCTATATAAAATTTAAAATTATAAAAAATAGTACCAAATATAAATTTAAAACTAAACCCATATTTCTTAAAAATAAAATAATAATTAATCCCAATCAAGGCTTTTAATTTTATAAAAACATTGGTCTTATATGTATGTAAATAAGGAAAAACTACCATTTTTGGTAAATGAAAAAATATTCACTTTTAACCTTTTGATCCAATTCAAAACCAATAAAAATAGACAATAATGATTACAAAAATAACCCATTGATGCTTTGAAAAAAATAATGAATCCTCCTCCTCTACGTCTTCATATTTATTACCCACTTCTACTTTATCAAAACTAATAAAAATTTAAACCTAAAAATTTAAAATAACATAATAGATGAATTCAAAAAAACACTTTTAAAAAGTAAAAAAAATTACCATTTGAAGTAAAACCATGAATCCAACTTCATATAATAATCAAGGATTGATATTTTGGATGAAAGTGATGCCTATATTTGTTAAACACAAGTCCTACCATGATAAAATTTTATTCAGATACTAAAATTGTGATAGATATTCTTATTCAAAATTGTTAAATAATATAATTCAGTGAAAATAAAAAATTACCTAGAAATATATAATGAAATTCCTGAGCATGTGGAATCACTTAAAAAACTCGATTATGGTATTCTATAATCAAATTCAATGGAAAACACTTATCATTTCATTTGTTGATGAAAATTCTTCAATCAACTCATCATAATTAAAACTATCCCAAAATTAAGTATGAATTGAAATCATTTCGAATGAACACAACCTCTCCTACGACATGGTAGTCCAAAGATAAGTTATGATCAATAATAGCTTATAATAACTTCTCTCTGATGATGAAACTATAATGAGTATAGTCATCAAAATTCGATCTTCCCACATTTCATTTTAAACCCTCCATATCCCCAATAAGGATTTACTAAATCAAGGATATCAATTGATTTAATACATTTACTTGGAAATATTGAATTAAAATGTCAGAATTTTGGAAATAGTTCATCCCCATAAATATCATCATGTTCATTGGGTTTCCAAAAACATTGAAAATGTGTGAAATATTCCTTCATTTATTATTCAGATGTATTTATAAAACCCACATTCAACAAAAATCCATATATTTCATCAAAGTAGATTAAATTTCATAAAAGTATCTTTCAATTACAAAAGATCTTAATCAATAATTTGAAGGAAATAAATTTTTATGAAATTTTACTCTATAGAAAAATTTCTAATCGGATCATATTACACATCCTCATCAAATTTTTTCTTCTTGTGATCAACTCGTTTTTCTTCAAATATGGGATCAATACAAACTATGAGTGGAAGTTATATCCCTTAATTCATTAAACCTTCAAATCCCTCCACTAAAATTTATTCAAATAAAAAAATCAGCTCATTTGTTTTTGTAATTGCATCTTCGATATCCATCTCTACCCTTTTATATATTTTATGGATATGATTAAATTTATCTAAAATTTTGTAGAAAATTCATAAGATAATGACGAATTCAAAATTATATAATGAATTAGAATACAATCCTTTGGCATCCAACATCACAACATCATCATTATTATAATGATTTGAAATTTCAACCAATGCATTTTTTAACTCAGGTGTTTGTCTTCTTGTTGCTTTAATACTCTCGATGTTACTTTAACAACGAGTTATTGATAATGATTTTGGTGTGAAAACTTTCACATAAGTCCATAAAACATCCCATATATATGTTGAACTTCCAAAAATGAATTAATATTCTACACATATACATTTTTTTTGGCTTTCACAAAAGATTTTTCCTTGTCCCATATTACAATATTCAGACTATGGAATCCACATAAAGTGTCAAATTCACTTGGATTTACATAAAGAATCATTTTTTGAAAACATTTATGTTTACCTTTCATGTTTGATACAATATCATAACTTTTTCCTCTTAGGTCATCAATGTTTAGTTTAGGATCAACCAAAGCATCTTCAAGTGACATGAAAATCCCACAACTGGATGTGTCATCAACATTTATGATCCAAGAAAAAACTAATACACCTTAACTTTAAATTCTTCCTCAACATCCAAACATATTATTATAATTAATATCTATTCATTATGACTTAGATCTGGATTGTGATTAAGGATAATAATTTTTTTATTTCTCATGATCTTTTTGTATATTTTCCCATTAAATTATTTCTTCAACAAAATTATCAATAAATTCTAAATTTTATGACTAAGGTAATGATTTTTAGTTTCATTATTAACAACATTATGAATGTGATATTGCATGACCACATCAAATTATGTAAAAAATTCAATTAGTTTATGATTAGTGTTTTCCATGTAGATATTTTTGAATGTTTTAATATATTGATATATGTAATTAATTGATTAATCTAGATAATTTTGGATAAAATTTACTTGTTTTATGTTTGTGGGTAAGAAATGATGAAAATTATAAAAATTAAATAAAATTGGTTGAAAATGGATTCATGAAGTGTTGAGAAACCTAATTTTTTAAAGTTGAAGAGGAGATGGAAAA
The DNA here is from genome assembly GCA_963277665.1 of Viscum album. Taxonomy (NCBI): domain Eukaryota; kingdom Viridiplantae; phylum Streptophyta; class Magnoliopsida; order Santalales; family Viscaceae; genus Viscum; species Viscum album. Next base: position 1,833,795,740 of record OY728165.1, read on the forward strand.
TGAAGAAACACTATTACACGACGTGTAATATCATTACACGTTATAAATTCATTATAGAGGAAGGAAATTTCTTGAAAAATTCATGATATCAAAATACAATGTGAAAGAAGATTATATGTCATGATTCCCACTTACACATCATGTATTGAGTCAAATATTCAAATCCGCATACGAGATTCACATGAATTTAGAAATCAAGGAGGAAAACTCAGATCTTGATTACATGATATGTAATCACATTACAAATCGTGTATCCCCACAGGAAAAATAAATTTGAATCATATTAATAGAGACCCTTAGAATAGAATTTGGATCATTCCAGATCTCAATAAGGAGCCACTTCCTAGTACACACACCACTATAGAGTCCTACTTTTCCACTTTCGATAGGATTTTCCTTTATTATTTTTATACACCCACTTATGGTTAGCATAAGTAGAGGATTTATTTGTGTTGAGGTGTCCCTAATGAAGGGTAATTGATTGTACAAGGTATTTTATAATTAATGAATTTCATGTTGGGATTTAAAATCTGTTCTTAAATTCTATCCTATTTCCTAATTCTTATTGCATGACCATTGTGAGTGAGGTTTAGAATTAGGTATAATTTCATTCTTTATTTTCACATGAACATTTCCGGAGATGAATGAATAAATTTATTTTATATGAGATCTTGGGTTTATACTTCCACCATGACAACGGGGTTTGTATATTCCCTATGATAATACTAGGTTTTTGGTTACCCATTCCTTACAATCTAAAGTACCTGGCCTAAGAAAAAGAGAGTCTGGGTTGGAGTGAATTTATCATGACCATTGGACTTTCTATGACTTGATTCTAATGCATGTATGACTTTTAATTGATTATTTAATACCTTATCATCCCATGAACCTGGATACAATGCTTGTTGAAACCCATTTTATATTTTCTTCTCAAACCTTCACCACAAATCTAATGCTTTCTAGCTTAGATTTAATTTCATTAAATCAAGATTTATTTTGGTTTATCTTATTTGATTAATATTTTCTCCAAAACTATCTCTATGGGTTCAAATTTTGACTTGAAATTCCTGTAATACCCTTTAGTTTAGATCATTATATATTTATTATTTATAAATTTCAAATTTTTCTATCCTGATAGGAATTAACAATGCAAGTGGGGATATCGGTTTAAAAAAACACCATTTTCCATCTTAGGAATATTATCATTTCTTCCATGAAATGGTAAGTTATTTTGTGCAAGTACCTTTACAACTCCAAGGACTCTAGTAAGTACAATATTCTAACAAAATATTTCCCTCTCAGTGAGACATTCAACATTTTTGTCAATTTTTTTATTTTCAATTCCTCTATACAAGTCCACCCACTTCACAACATTAATAGTGTGTTCAAAATTTATTTTATGTTCCCAAATACTTGTTGGAAGGTTGTTCCAATAATTACATCCCCCTTTGATCAAATCACTATTCATCTATTTCGACTTAAATAATTTACCTAAAAAATACCTTTTCCAACTCATTAAAATACAAAAGACACTTCTTCTAATATTTTACTCCATTAGGATGTTGACCAAAAAATGAATAGAAGTAAATTGTCTCCCATGACCAATTTCCTTAATAAATGCATCATTTTTTTAATATTTTAATTAGTCCATGCTGAACTAAAAACAATTTGTTAACAGTATCAATACTTCCCCATAATCATAGATCATAATTTACATTCATATATTTTTCAAGGTCAAGAATGCTTTGATCTCAATGATCCCGAATCATATGACTAGTATTTTCATTGTCACCCTCCCTACAATCAACATCCACACATTCAATTATCATATAAAAAAATTGTGTTATGGGTTCCTTTGAAGATTGTTCATTATATTTAGAAAAAATATCACTCAGACATTTCTCATTAAATTGAACAGATGATCTCTCATTTTTTACTTCTTACAGAAAATAATTTAGCAGTTGAACCCACTAGAAATTTTTCCATTTCATTCTTTTTTTCACGATTTTTCTATTTTGAGATCATGAATTTTGATTTCTATTCATTTTTTACCTAAAAGTTATAAATTATAATTCAAATAATTATAATTAATTTAGAGTTATAACATATTTAAAGTAAATTGTTGTTTGTCAAAAATAAAATCATATGTTACAACTAATTGATTTTTAATTAAATATTGAATAGTTTTTTTGAATATTTATCTAAATATATATATATATATATATATATAAATTAATAATTTTCCATACTAAAATTAGACAAATATAAACTCAAATTATTATAAAATATATCAAAAAAATTAAAAGATATTTATTTAAATGAAAAAATTGACATTAAAAAACTTAATTGTAATGTTTACGTTATTTAAAAAAATGGTTCTTGTTTTTATTTTTTAGCTATGAAAATGTAATGAAAAATAAAAACTAAAATAATTTCTAACATGTTTAAAAAAAAGAAAAAAAATATTCCTTAAAACCAAATTCATTTTAGTTTTCTTTTATTTTAAAACTATATTATTTTCATATTAATTTCCTAATTTTATTTTGATTAATATAATATCATATATTTAATAATATGTTTTATAGAGATAAAATAATGTGTAAAACAATATTTATTATTTATAAAACTGATAAAACAATCAACTAATGTGATCTTTAAATAAATCAACCACAAAATAAATAAAATATAACTGTGAATCTAATAAATTATTGAAAAATCCATATTTAAAAATGAGATGGGAAATATAAAAAAGAATTCATTATTCTATATAAATTATAAAAATTAAATAAAAAATTTAATAAAAGTAATAATAATAATAATAATAATTAAGAATGATTATAAAAAAACATTAATTACCTATAGACAAATCAAAAATTGATATTTAGATGCGAAAACTATATTTGATACATACAAGACACCTAAAAATTTGAAATTTTGATAATTTATGAAAATTTAAAAAAAATTAATCAAAATAAAATAGATAACAATGATAATTAAAAATGATGATTAAAAATAGTATTTACCTAAGGAAAAAAATTGAAATTGAAATAGCCCAATTGAAATTGATGCATGATAAAAAATGACGAATTTTTAATTTAGATAATTTATAAAAATAAAATTATACTTTATATAAATATAAAAATTAAAAAGATAATTAAAAATTGACCATAAAATAACTCTAATTACCTATAGACATAAAATAAAAAATTTAAATTGAGACGCAAAAATTGAAATTGACATTGAAAAAGATACTAATCAATCTACAGTTCATTAAAAATATTTTGAAAATGTAATAAAACTATTAACAAAAATAAAAAATTAAAATGTGGATTTAATTATAAAACACAAAAAAAACCTTCACCTGGGAAGCACCAAGATTATATCATTAATGGAGGGGAGGGGGTCATTTTTTTTGGAATTAGGGTAAAGGAGGCATGTGGGAAATCTTCCAAGATATTCATACATAATTTTGGTAACTCAATATTCATTCATTGAGTAATGATCGTTCAATTTATCTTATTTCAAATATATTGGGATTATTACTCCCATTGAATTTATAATTTAATATTTGATCAATGAATATATTTTTATCATATAAATTTCTTCTAATATTTTTCTTGTTTAATTATGTTTCTTTCCTATAATATATATTCATAAATTATATTTTTATTCTTTGAGTTTTATTGTTTCATATTGATCTTTATATTTTCTTGAATCAGTTCCCCCACCATAACTTTTTATTAAATAATATTTTATTGTAATCTTTTTCAAAATAATTTTTAACAAAACTATTGTTTTATTACCTTTTTTTACAATGTGAATTTTAAAAATGATATTTTCAAAATAATATAAAGGGTTTTTTCATTTCACTGTCACATGTTTTTCCTAACCATCCAATATTAATTTTTTTATTAAACACAAAAGCACTTTTAAGGGGAAGTGGGAACCCTCACAGTTCAATAGGTTCAAGACCAAAGGACACAACAAAATTGTTAAAGAAGAGAGTGAGCTGTTTGGAGAGATTTTTCCTAAACAAAACCCAAGGAATAGAATTCACCTGAGTGTCAGGGGGATCTTTCAAGGTGTCCTCGAAATGAATTGCCAAGTTCTCCCATGCTTTACTGTATTCCTCCATGCTGATATTCCCGATGTTGATGCCTCTATCCAGGATGTGGGCCTGCTTATCAGCCCACTCGCCTTGCTTCTTTTTTAGTGGCCGCTGGGATCAGTCTAATCTTCTTCAGTTCCTTAATATCCAAAGTAACGTCAACCATTTCTTCATCCAAATGCAAGAGTAAATATCTATGTTCCATCACTGAATCCATATAGTACTGAGAATTATCTTTGGGAGTTTCTTCGCGCAGATTCCCCTAACCAACCAATTTCACACCACCTGTAGGGGGATCATTAGAAGCATCAACACATCCTTACCTAGCCATGTCCTTGGTGATGGCCGACGTCTATTGTTGGATAGGGGCTTTGGGATTGTTCCAGGTTGTGGATCCAACCTTTGTAGTGTCCTTTGGTGACAGCTTTCCCTTGAACACAGATCTTGTGGTGGGAGGACTAGGGAGGTTGGAGTAATCCTTCCTTCTGCATGCCCTTTGGTTGTTGGAAATGAATCCGTATGAATCCATGGTTTTGTTCTTGACCTTCTGTTTATAGGACCTAAAATAGTCCTCCTCTAAGGCCAGTACCTTGGACTCATCATGGTATGAAGTCTCAACCATTTCCTCTTGAAATTATTCTGATTCAACTTGAGTATCTTTTCCATGAACCCCCTCTGTGGGTTCATTGTTAATGCAGTCATCTTTTTCCAACACTGCAAAACTATTCTAAGATATCCCGACAGTCCCCCCTACTTTGAGCTTCTCAGCATAAGAGGATACCTGCGGGACCTGCTTAGGCTTGACTGGAATTTCAATTTTCTCCAGATCATGACCCATGAATTGGAGATGGATTGGTATGTTTCTCGTGTCCAAACATTGTGTATCCTCACTGGTGTCAAGACCATGGATATCATCCTTTAGAACAGCTCCCTCGGCTGCTGATGGAATGACCACCGATAAAATTTTAGAAGGGTGCTGAGGGACTTTCCTAACAGTCTACCCTCCCTTTGGTTGTCCTGATTAGCATCTGCAGGCAAGGGCCCCTCTTCATGCCGAACCCCGCTCACCAGCATGTCCCCACCCTAACTACTTGGCAAGTAGATGCCACCCAAATCATGACGCAACCGGGTAAAAACCTCTTAAACAAGAGGACTAGACGCCTCTGAAACTCCTTTCACAACTGCAACTGAGGAACTCGCTGTGCTGGATCAGTAGCATGGCCAGGACATGCTTCATCGGTCCATGAAGTCCCTTCGTCCAGAACATGAGGTTCAACCAAAACCTCCTCTCGAGCAATTTTGTGACACTTAGACTGACTGTGTCCCTTCCTAGAACAACAGGAGCAGAAACTCGTGCATGACTCATAAACAACGGGTTGCGCATACCTATATTCTCCCTCAATCACAATCAACACCACCTCAGGAGGGGGCCTGGAAATTTTCATTTCGACACAAATGTGCACAACAATGGGGTGCATCAAGGAAGCGGTCCTCCGATCAGCACACAGGAAGCGACCAGTGGAGTTTCCAATAGACTGGAGGAGAGCCGGGTTCTGGAAAGGTAGTGGTAACCCAGGAAGCTGAAGCCAAATCATAGAAGTAGATGGGTCGTGATTCATATGTATATCGAATGACCAGTGAAGGATATGGAAATGAAAACCTCAAAAGGATCGACTAGCTCTGGACCATGCCCGAGCCAGATCATCCTCATCAGCAAAGAAAATACAGATTTTCCGTAGCCCCAGGAGACCAACGATCGTAAACTTATTTAATCCCCAATCCTCATTCACGTACCATTCAAACAACTCCACTGGAGGTCGTCAACGAACAAATTTCGTGACCAGAGCCGTAGATAGTAGCGAGGAAGCTTCAAATAACTACTACAGAGAGATCGGGACCAATGGATGGCCATAGAAAATTCCAGGAACCTTCGGAGAGATGTAGATGCTGGGAAAATGAGGGAAATCCTCATGATATAAAACCTGAGGACAAATGCCAAGAGCCTGTGATTGAGTCCCCTCCTCATGAGGAGGTGGGGCCGCCAGGGCCGTCATCAATATTAGGGCTTCGCCCGGCTGCCAGGGAGGAGACGAGGTGCACTGTTTCCACTTGTTTTTCCCAAATCTTCACATTTATCCATGATAAGTGTTAATCGTTTTAAAGGATCCATTATAGGATATTCATGTTAATTTTCTTTAATAATTACATATAGAATTTTCAAAAGATTCATTTTAATGTGATATATTAATTTGTTTTGAATATTGATTTTTAAATTTTCTTCTAAATGATCTTTTATGTTTTGCATCCAATTTCCTTATCATTTTCAAAATGATTTTCCCTAAGTGGGTTTATGTTTCAGATATATATATGTTTTCATTTGTGGGATTGAAATCATGGTAAACATGAATATGATTCTTGATACCTTACTTTATGATACTGTTTAAATAAAAAATTCAAATAGATTTTTTCATTTATGTTAGCATCCTTATTTTTTCCATTGTTACACTAAGGTTTTGTTCATTTGAAACTATTAAAATATTTATATGAATTTCATATGATCATTTTTTTAGTATTAATATACCGTATACTAATTCTTCTATATGGTGTGTATATCATATTTTTACATTATTCATATTTTATGGAATTCATATAGAATGAATATTGTTCTATTAACAAGGGTTAATGTATTGAAATTCCTTATGTTGTTATTCCAATACAGATAAGTATTAGCATGTTATCTATGTAATTTATTCCCATAGACCTACTATGTCTTGATGGTTTATAATCATGTTATCCATTTTATTAATATGGGTAAATGTATTGATATTATTGAAGATTATTGGATGAAAAAGTAGATTTATTATGTATTGAATTTCTTTATATTTCATTATTTTGATATCAATGTTTTAATCTATTAAGGGTTCCTTTGGGAATCATTTAAAAGGTATTATTTTCTCTTATGGTGAATGCGTTGGATATAATCTAGTGATAAGTGTGGTCATGAATTATATAGCCCCTGAATTCATTGACCTTCCTCATAAGTCCAAATTTGATGGTTTATAGTGTATACGTCTTCCCATTACAAGACAATGTTTTGGATCAAGGATATTACAACATGTTTTAAGCACTATTATTATCCATTCCATAAATATATGATCAATATTATTTATATCCAAGTTTTTTTCATGGATATAGAATTCCACTAGTTATTTATTGGTTATGAATTCATGTTATTTAATTATTCATACCATAATATTTATTCTATTTTTATGCCTTGATTACCTTAGTTGCATATTTCCCTTACAAAGAATTTGAGCTCACCACATCATATGATTCAATTTTGATTGGTTATAAAAAAAATTAATCCATATTAATGTTTTAGAAGGGTAGGACCTCTGATTAAAATTATATTTGATTTCGAGGATTCATTATTTATTAAAAAGATTCTTATATAGTGGAAAATAATATCTCCATAATACAATGAACATGGTTTTGTTAGTTTATGTTCTTTCCCAAATTCTTAAATCCCCTAATATGAAAAATATCCTTAGAATATAAGTGATTATGTATTAATTTTTTAGTTTTTAATTTTGGATTGTTATATTAGGTCTTTAATAGCTGCTATCAACGTGATTATGTGAAGCACATGATAATGAAAAATGATTCATGGTTGTGTGTTAAGGAAATCATAGCTGGTGTTAATATAAATGTTTTTAAATCATTATAAGTTAGTTTGATTATTTTGGTTTATTTATGGACTGATATGTTTATGATGATCACAAATTTAAAGGAATAGAAAAACACTTTATAATATTATATGATATTATGCTCTGGAGACAATGTACAATTTTTTGGATTATTATGAGAGAGTATTAGTGAAAATAAAAGGTATATGTATAAGTATAGGTTTAAATCTTGATTTATTGGAAAATCATTTAGTATGTTGTTTTCATAGAAATTAAATCATTTTCTAGACACTAGGAAGTTGATATTGTTAGTTCAAAGATGAATTTGTGGATAATCAACTTGAAAATTGTTGATTGATCATTTACTCAACTGTTACTCAGGATAATGGTTAATAGCCCTAAGAATGCACACCATTTTATCTAGACTCCTCCTTCAAGAGGCACACGTAGGTGTCCATAAATTAAGAAATGGACATTGTGACCGCCCCAAGACTACCTCTAATTGGCCATGAGCTAGAGATAATCACTGAGATTATATAATACATACAAATTAGATGGAATTTACTGGTAAATGAATATGAATAAGTGAGAGATAAGGAATTAACCTTAATAAAAAACAAATCAAATATATTTAATAATGACCCCCCGTACATTCTTGTAATTTCATGAAAAACCGGTACAACTAAATATTTCATATATGAGTACAAAATGATAAACTCAAGAGTGATCAAAATATTTGAACCACTTGTGAATATCCCACAAGCTATTATTATATAGGATTATCCCCAACTTCTCATGATGACATAGGAAATTGTTTATATACACATAGAGTGATCATAAAATCTTTAAATAGCAATATCCTCTCCCCAGTATCCCATGTTGTAGATAAATAGAGAATGATAAATTTGAGTGAAAAATAGTATCTAACACTTCAAATAAATTTGAATATTATTTTCCCATTAATATTATGGAAATATCTCACTACATAATGCATATAAGAGGTCACATAATTTAATAAAAACTAGGTTACCCTACTACCACATCCCCACCAGTTTTATAATCTTCCCTAAAATCATACATATTGATCCATTTCTCTACAAAGAATATCTCCTACAGAAAAACAAGAAAAAGTATCGCAAAATTTTTCATGCGCATTAAATAATATCATCATACTAAGGAATAAAACCATATAGTAACCATATATTTTATTTCAAACCATTACTACACATATGTCACATACCATATATCGGGTCTTATACCTTATTCCATTTCAACCCATGCACCAAGAAATGTACCTCTCAATACCAAAACCCATACACATCATACCTATATTAATTTATTAGATATTATACATTAGTATATATGTGTGTATAAAATAACCAGAAAGAATGAAATCCCTTTACACACATTTTTGAGAAAGATATCAAACCTGAATAATAGAACACACAATAATAAGAGATTAAAGTGTGTCTATAGGGGGTATTGATCCAACTATTACTTTCCAACATTGATGTTGGTAAAAAACAAACTCCTAGTGTCCACTGAGTATCTATATCCATTATGACATGGTTTTGGTATCATATAAAATCATTAAAAAAACATGATATAATATATCTCACAACTACACTATTGTAAGTAGTATATTTTTAAGAGAAACTACATATATCATCTCTTAGAGACCGATTTACAACCTTTTAAAAATCTAGTCTTCTCTAAGAACACAAGCACCCAATGTGTTAATTAAATAAATTATTTACTTCATTTAAAATTACCTATCAATTTAATAATCCTTTAGCTACTAGTTTTCATTATTCCACTTATATTTTATTATCCTGTGGCGTGAATTCCTTACCCACTATGAATAATCCATCAGAGTCCATAGTTTCTCAAGATTAACCTATTATTCCATTTAACAAGAACCATACCCACATATTAAAACATTTATTAAGAATTACCATTCAATAATTCTATATACTCTGTAAAACATCCCATTCTACCCACTAGGGATGCATAAAAAAGCACATCCAGCTACCTAAAGTAGTGGAGAAAAGAATAAAAATTTTCAAGAAACCTATCCATCCACCCTTTAAAAAGATTTATTATAAAGCATTAATCCAAAATTCAGAAAATAGGTAATCCCAAAATCAAACCATTCTACCAACACTGGTTTCATCCTCAACACCATCATGAATCTCACAATGCATCTCACCATCACTTGTGTCAAACACTACCACAATTTTTGATCCTCAGTACCCATATCTCAACACCCAACATCCATAATTGATTCATATTAGTTCTCATAGAATTGATCACAACTAAGGAAACATAAAATACAAAACAATACATGGTCAATAGGGATACTAGATCCTAAAATATTGAATTAAACCATTACATACAAATAATATATCTCATCTCAAAATGCAAGTTATTTATCTATCATTTGGAAATAGGTTCACTGAATCATAAATAGTTATTTTTATCAAACAAATAGATTATTTCCATTATGAATTAATATATTCATTTATTAATTATTTCAAATAGGTTTATCCTAAGGAACAATCTAATAAAATCTTTTAAGTTATTTAAATATTCCCCCAAGAATCAATTATAGTTTCAAAAAACTGTATAGAGAAAAATTATCATTTGATATCTCTTTTATTACTATAAAACCATGAATTATAGATTCCAGTTCTGTATCCATTTACATTATCCCATGGAATAAAAAATTCAGTTGATCATTCATTAAGCATCATTTGATTTCTATTAATTTATAATAATCTATGAATTTTTTAAACAAGTCACTTTAATTCATTATCCATCCAATAGTTTATCAAATTTATATTTTAATCTATTTAAATAAAAAATAATACCAATCCTAGAATAAAAACCATTTTTTAATGAACAAAATATATAGCGCACTACCTAGAAATTCAAGAGTCAAACCATTATCATCGTGAAAAATACATGTGAACACTACCAAAATAAACCATAATAGCATTAATCACGATCAAACTTTATTCTAGTTAATTATAATGAGACCTGAAAAGATAAATCTTGTTAAATTTATGATTACACATAAATAAAATGAGAATAAAAGAATCATATACCTTCATAGGAAAATGTTATTCAAACAAGAATGGAGCTACCATACAGATATCTAATAACCTATCCTATAAGGATAGCTATGTCCCTCAATGAATAATGCACCAAAACAACGCTAAAAACATAAAAATAAAATACATTAGTCTAATGGAGATAAAAAACATATCATGTAAGAAATGAATAGTTGAAAAAAAGATCAAATAGATAAGAAACTTCTATAAACAATAAGAACTTACTTAAAATCACCATAAACTATACTATGGATGGTGGGTGTTAATCCAAATCGAAAATGGAATCAAATGCCTATGAGAATCTCTCTTGGGAAAATACATTTCATTACAAAAATTGATGTGAAGATTTAGTTTGAATGGGGTTTGGTTATTTTTGGGAATTCTAAAATTCATAACAACATCGAACAACCCCATTTACCACACTAGAGAAGTGCCTAAAATTTGAATAACTACCACACATTGCGTTGGACCATAGAGTTACCATCCTTGTAAAATTATATAAAAGAACCTTGGAACCCTACATGATATAGATACTATATACTCAAGGATGTACTACAATTATTTCAAAACTAAAAAAAACAAAAACCATTTTCTAAATGGGTAGATATGCTCTTCCCAAACCACCATGGCATAGCCACCTTGAAATTGGTAGGACCATAAAAATTAAACACTTGGATACCTATTCCATAACAAGCCTCTTCGCGATGTTGGGATCAACCAACCTAAAAATCTACCAAACATAATTTTGTATCTATTACAAAAATGATAATTTCTTTGATATCCTCCCTCAAACCAACTAAATCTATTACTAGGCTATGCACACTATAAAAACTATCCTAACGACATAGTCAAAGGATCCATGATATATATTTCTCTGTTAAGATAATATTTCATCATAACATCAACTTGATTCCCCTTGAGGCTCCTCTCCACACCTAAAAAACCTAAAACATAATAAAGAATGGGATACTAGGTTTTGAGCCACTACATCACAACATATTAGAAAATTATTTCACTTTAGAATTTTGAAACGTAACAGGAGTAGAATAACAGAAAAAATAGTTATCTGAAAAACCACACCATGATGAACTCTCAATAATATCTCCATTATAGGAGCTCAAACACCTCACTCATTGTAAAAATGTTAAAATAATATAATAGTAAACATTTTCTCCTACTAACTCTCATGGGGGATATAACTCTCAAATATGAGTAAGGAAACAAACAAAACAACAAGAATATTCGAATATTTCATAAACTAGAAATGGTTGAATTCATAAATGATAATTGTTACTATATAATTGTAATAAAAAATATATTATGGTATTGAGAATATATTTATGATTCATTTTCCCATGTCGACTCCTCCATACCACTATGTTAGAAAAAGTCATGAACCAAGGGAATAAAATTCCCACACAATAAACCCCTCTGGAGTTCCTAAATCTCTATAATACACTCCTATAATGTTTATTCAGCCTATAAATTGATCTTTCACTAATTAATGATGTGAGAATCATTGTGAAGTTGATGGTGGAACAATAAAACATGGATGGAATCATGAATCTAGCTCATATATTGGGGATTGTTATCTGATACAATATAACTTCAATGTATGTCAATGCCTTAAAAGAACAAAAACCAAGGGAATAACTTACTCCCACAAAAAAAATTTCATTAACACATCATAGATTCACCATTAGAAACAAATTATATATAATGTTTATCTCTATATGTCATCTAATTTTATCTATATAAGACATAAAACAACCCTTCACTGCTTCAATCATTTAATTAATCACATGAACCATTACAAATATATTCCTTAATAGATAGGGATAGAGAAATGATAACTATAAAACCAAGTATTTTACCATACAGAGTTTAGAGGTTGTTCATACAATGATTCAAATGTTTCCATGCTAATGGTGGAGTGAAAATTAATTTTCTATAAAGACATATCCAAGGGTAGGTTCCTCATCTACAATCCTATAAAATTAAGGAAAAAAGAATGAAACATGTGTTAATTATTTTTGGATAATATGATCTGTCTGAACACCTTTCTATACATGAAATATTGTGCTAAGAAAAAATTGATATTACAAATCATGATACAGAGCTCACTACACCTTGAAGGTAATACATGGATCATGATCATAGATGAATGGTCTTTAGACTCAATGGAGTTTCATTACCTCCTATAGATACTTCGTGAACAAATACAACATTGATCTTGACTCCATAACCAATTTAAAGATGAATGATATTGTCCAAAAATCCACTATAATACATATAATTTAAATCCCTATGTGATCAATGAAAACTGGTAATGAAGAATATATAGATGTCCTTCTACTTTAAATAAATAAAATCGAAAATCTAGATCAAACCACCAAAACCACACTGTATGGACTTCACCTTCTAGAAAACCATAAATTGAGACACAAACATTGAAAATTAATACATCAATTCATTCCCCCAAAACATCCCCAACATAACTCATTACATATTTTTCATTCCCCGATGTACCACATATGATAAGAAATGAAATTCATGGAGAACAATCTAATGCATCACTAGTGTGATAAAAATCCTCCCAAGGAATGTCAACTAACAATGTTATTCATTAGAACAATAATTAGAGTAATCACCAAAGACAATCCTGACTCTCTATACCTTCACCTTGGAATCACCCAAATGAGAATCCTCCACTTACTACACCAATGATGACTATACCTTCACAAAAATAAGACAACCACTACCACTAACTTCTCCCATATCATGATTCATCACACATGGATCCTTCATCACTCACTAAGAATCTATATATTCATGCACAACATCATTGTGTTACTTCCTATTCAGCACATCAGCCATAATTTTACCACATACTTGTGTATATGAAGTATCAAGTTCATTATATTGAAATAAATCCATGCACCATCACTACTAAAATGTTAATGTCACAATAGAAAAATACATATGTCAAGAAAATATTGGTGGAGAAAACCATAAAATCCTCATTTATGAGGTTATGGCACAAAATCATCCAAAAAACACAACATCAACCAACTCGAGATCATGGGTTACATAGTTACCATTATGGAAATGTAACAACTATGTCCCATATTTAACAACCGATCTTTGCTACATCATAAAAAAAAACCAACCAAAGATGATATGTGTCATAGATAACCTTAAAAAACCTCCTTTAATTGGAAGATAAATGTATGGAGTACTGAACCACATCTTCAACATTTAATATAAATATTTATGGCCCTGTAAATCCCATAACAACCAATGATCCTTTCCAGTCAATGATTTCATGGGAGTCACATCCTGATTTCATAAACCTTTTATAATATCCAATATGACTAAATAAACTTTTCAATATTACAACTATATCTGAGACAAATAAGAAACAATATCTTGGATATTAAAAGTATCCACACCTTATCCTTGATAGGAAATGAGATTACCAAATAAATGAACATCAAAATACCATAACACATATTTTGAAAGTATCCTATATAGATAATGATATTGAATAACTCCCAAAACTACCTATAGATACTATGTGTGACCCTCCCCAAATGTAGTGTACATGATGATTTCATTGATTAAAACTACAATAAACCAATCCATGGAATATATGAACACATAATTCATCAAACCCATGAACATTAATTGAGAATTCATCACACATAATGGAATCATAAAAAAATCATAATTACAATGATGAAATTAGAATATAGTGTTTGGAATGTCCTCATATCTCACTCTCATATGATGATAAAATGATTAAAGATCGATCGGTTTGAACCAACTATCTCCTTTTAGCTGATCTAGTAAATCAAAAATCCCTAGAATAGGATATCAGATCTTCATTCAAAAATATTTCAAGTAATGATAATTAATTAAAAAATTATTACTAACATCATTCATCTTCTTGAAAAAAGTGGGTTCACCCTAAGGGAAGATACTCATCCCAATAAAACCTCACTACAAAAAATCAATGAGTTATACTCATAGCTATTGTAAATCAAAAGGAAATAACATATTTTAGGTCATTGAGATTGTAGATTCTCCCAACTCTATCTTTTTCCAAATCCCAATCATTTTTGGGTGGATAATTATATAACATCCTTAGTAAACACATTTGGATACTTTTTTATATAAATCAAAAATATATATGAATATAGAATTATCTCAAACTTCAATATTGAGATGTATAGAACGTTCCACTGACGCATTAGAGGGTTTCACTCATTAATAAACACTACATTACCTCCATTAGTAGCATAAAACCTGTTTTATCTCAGAAAATAATATGCAATATCCTACCTCTAAGTTAGTGAGTCCATATATAGGATGATGTATAATGGATATATCTATTAACATAAGAAGTCTCCCCAATATATATACTACCCCATCACTTAATAATTCTTTCTATATAATTCATATTAAGTATCTCAACATCCAACTAGAGTGGTCAACATCAAGGTAACTAGAAATAGCTCCACTTTATTTCCCAAATAATTGACAAGGAAATATAATATAATGTAGTGTATTAATGAAAAATCATACAAATAATTCACTTAAGTAGAATTCAAGAAAGGTGTACATTTAACAACATCCTTCTTCCCTTATACTAGAAATGATAGAGTATGAATTTGTCCATGACCTGATCCATATCCTCTCTAACCATGATGATGACCACCTCCATGGTTGTTTTATTCTCTATATGGATAAGAAGCATATTGGGTATATCCTCTACCAAACCTACCACCTCTATTATAATCTCATGTTGGATCATCCAATTTCTACTACCTCAACCAAAACCACCAAAAAAGAGGAACCTTAATTGTAATAACTAGAATAGGATACCTACTCAATAAGGGGAGGCACTATCACTACAGGTTACCTCATCCTCTAAATGAGAAAAATCCTCTGATGTATTAGAAGTGACCTGAGAGGACATTTGATAGCTGAGATAACGAGGGTAGGAGCCTTCTATGGTCTTCCTTAATGTTCTTGTATCCAAGAAATTGGGAATCTGAGATGATAAATCCTCATTATGAGGAATGAATATGACTCTAATATTATGAATAAATGGTTTTGGTCAACATATTCTAAATAAACTCTACTCTATCCAACATCTAGTGATATTTTGGGATCATAATATGTGTAATATATATCAAGATATCATGATGATAATGCTACTCAAAATTCCTCAATGAATCATCAATTCCCTGAAATATGTCTAATGAATATCACAAAATGGCCCTAAAATGGATTTTGAATTAACACATACAAGATTTTACTTGATGAAGGGTTTATAGATCCATCAGAAAAGCCTTTATTATATTCATAGAATGAAAAAAATCATTGAACTTGTCCATAAATTTCTCTCACAAGACCCTGACTCCTCATGATCCTTTAGAGAAAAGATCATCCACTTCCAAACAAATTCACATAGAATTGTCTCAACCAATGAAACCCAATACACCTTCTGATAATGGATTGAATTCAAATATATCATAACCACCTACAACTAGTATTATTTAACTAATTATTTTAAAAGAACAATTCATGCATATATTTTATAGTATTATAATAAAATGATATCTATAAATTAATTAATAATATTTCAAATGTTTGAACCATTTAATTTTTTATTATATTTTTTTTCAACATTTAGTAAATATTTTAAAAAGGAATAACAAAAACATGAATTTAGTGAGTTGATGTTTCATGAAATGATAGCTAAAAATTGAATTTTCATCAATGCTTTTTTAGAACTGCATATTTTAGATAGAGGCACACTTGCATCATAATTATTGTTTACGTCATACGAGTTTTTGAAAAAAACATATGTTTTATGATATGAGTTTATCATAGGATACATAATTTATGTCCAAATTTTTTTTGACATGAACTTGATGAATTATTATATTTGGAGAAGTTGGGACACACTTTTTACATTAGAAAACTCTATTTTATTTCATAAATTGATATTAAGTAGAAAATTATTTACCTAAAATTCAAGGTTATTGGGGGGTTTATAAATATCGATTCACTTCCACACGAACATAAATACCAAGTAGATACACTAGATATGAGAGAGATGATGATTTCCAAAAAATGAGTGTATATACCACCTAGGAACCCTACCACTTCCACTATTTCTCCTTATGTTACAATGTCACTCCTAACCCTCATGAATATCATGATGGGATAATTATTTTATTATAGGGAATGTGATTTAATGATGATATTTGTATAGGGATTATTATTATTTTTTCTATCAATGTTTGAGATATTGAAATTTTCATAACCAAACCTTAGTCTCATTATCATTCTATTACATGATTATTATAATGTAATTTATGTAGTTCCAATTTAATGAACTATATAATCTCCCATGTTTTTTCATTATTTTTTAAAATAAAGGTTAATTATATTTAAATAAGTTTTTGGGTTTCCATTTCTTATAATAGATATGAGTAGCCGACCATTCAAATGGTCCCGTTATTAGTTTTTGAAGGGTACACATATTAAGGATCCCTGAAGACCCAATCCCATCAAAAAATATAACTAAACATGTACATACTTGAATCCCTATCACACAAAACTAAAAATAACTAAAACTGACATGATTCACATGTTTATTTCCAAACAAAAAAAATTCTCGTTCTTTCTCTCTCATAACAAATTTAATCAATTGAATTTAAATTCATAAAATTATTTTATTTAATTCCTTACAGTTCCTTATGGAATTATATTGATTCCCACTAGACTATGTTGATAATTTAGTATTTATATTCTTTTTTTATGAATATTTACATTCATATCCCTAATAAGAATAATGAATAATTAGGGCGACATAAAACATTTGTTCTATTTTCCAGGAATTGAGTTTATTATTATGTAGGATTTTTTGTATTGTTTCTTTTTATTTATTATCATTTACACAATTTTACACTTATAATTCTTATTTAGTAGTTTCGGGGAACAATTTTATGGATTATTACACACCCCAAAGAAATAATTAAAATAGAAACAATGCATTTGATCTTGATATCAAAATTAAGCTAATAAAGAAAAATTAAAACATGAAATAGGGTTAGGAAAACATGGATGGAAGAGTTTAAGTATAGTGAGGTAGATAACAATTATTTAGAAGGAAACTAGTGGGGAAATCACTAATAGACTATGAAAGAGCCTCAAACATGGATTTTCACCCATGTATTTTCATACCATTACAATTACTCATCATTTTTAGATCAATCCACCACACATCCAAATAATCAAATTTTTAATATAATAGATTGGGCTACCTCATGAAGACCATAGTTTGCACATTATAAGTTTCCGAGAATTGTGGGACACATTAAATTTTCATAATACCACATGTGATATGGTAAGGTTACATATATTCCTTTTCTCATAATTAGAAAATTAAAGGGAGTGTTCTACACATGATCACAACATGGGAGGTTTTGGTATGATAATTCATATCATGGGTTTTCCCACACTCAATGTTAAAGGATCTATAGGTATGTATTTTTTATATTTAGAAAAAAAATTCAAAGCATTTATATTGTTCTTTGGATAGGTTTAATATTTTTTAAAAAATATCCCCTCGTCCTAAAATAAAAATTTTGTTTCTAATAAAACCATTTTACAATAGACTATTGCATTGAATTTTATTAATTATTGTTTCTTTCATATGAGGATTCCTTTTGAGGAAGTTACTAAAGGAGTGTAATGAGTTTATTTATGAAATTTATGATAAGTGTGTTCAATAGATTGCAGAGGAAGGCCAATTAATTATGTTAATATGGGGGACCATAGATGGGTTTCCACCCAGAAGAATGTTATGTCCAGGAAAATCGATGATATTCTAGACAATAAAAATGCCCACCATATGTAGTATTAAGATTTTATTTATTTTGGAATATAATCATAAAAATTATTCATATCGATGGAGGACACAAAAAAAACTTAAAAAAATATTTACTTGTATTTACTCCAAGATAACATTGTTTTCAATGAAAACACCAAGGTCCATCGCAAATTAGTCATGTCCATCACAAGAAAGTGACAATGTCCTTGATAATGACATGAACTCGGACTATAGTCAAGGAAATTAAAAAAGAATCAATTTAAAAAATGGGTGCATTGAAATATATGGATATTCATGCAGGTTAAATCAAATAGAATCATTGAGGGAGTATATTAGGTTCTTTTCTATGATTCCTCTAAGTCCACACCCACACAGGTCTCAAAGTTATCATATTGAAAAATGTAAAGAAAAATCAAGAATGTTCTATAAATTTATAAGATTAGATAATGAAAAGGATAAAAAATAAAAAGTTGGTGAATGAATAAATTGAAAAAATTAGTAAAGATGGGAAATTAATTTTAGTAAAATATTTAACACTATCGACCAAAAAAACTATTAATGAATTAGGAAAGAAAGGAATGAATTTATTAAAAAATAGAATAGTTTAAGTAGATGTTTTAAAAGATATAAATAAACATTACATTTTATAAGGAAATAAAATACATTACTCACTACTCAATGTTTATGAAGTAGTTGGTGTCAAACAAAAAAATTATCCAAAAATGAAGAACCATCCCACTAATATGGGAATATTCAATAGTATTAACAAGTATACAAAAAATATATAGAGTGATCCAAATTGTTTTTTCTATTATAATCAACATGTTGCCTAATTATTTTGGTAGTTTTTCACGTTATACTGATGAATACATAAATACAATGTCATATTATATATTTGATAGTATAGGATTAGGATATATGTTGTTGAATCATTTTAAGATCCAACTAGCTCATAAAATAGTAAGACATCACTATATACAACTTGAAGATATAATAGTCAAGGTTTAAAGGTATTAACATCTATTTAATATTCTTATAATTAACACGTAGTATTATAATATCCCAATAATCATAGTAATACCTTCCCAAGATATAGGAAGTGAACTTTTAATGTTCAAAATGGTGGGATGCATTTAAGTGTTTTTGGAGAATAAGTGAAGTTTAAATTACACAAGGAAATGAATAATCTAGAGGAAATAAGTGAAGAGGTGTTAGAGGATTAACTACTTGAGGTCATGGAAACTGATATCCATTGAATAAGAGATTATTTAAATTCTATAAAAGTAAAATTAGAAATTTTAAGAGAGTTTGAGAAAGGTAACAAGTTTCTAGAAATGTTTGATGTTTGTGAAGGGACTACTTTCATTGAAGAATTCAAGGAAGGACAATAGATACAGATAAAGAGTGACATTCTATTGGATTTTTTTATGATGTGATAAGAAAAACTAGACTAGTTTCAACGAATTTGATAATGTACTAACTAGATTATGTAAAAATCTAGTTTTAGAAAATGGTATAGGGACCATCTATATGGAGGAATCACAACTCTGAAACATTGTAGATTCATAATGAGTAACCTTTATCCTACAATCATTCAAATGATTATAAAGTGGTATGGTTAGGCTGATGATGTTAATAAAAATTTATTCTATATTGTACATTTATCATTTAGTATTTTTTTTCTAAAGTTTTTCTCATTAGTAATTTTTAATGAATTTAGTTAAAATAGTATATATAATCACATGTGTATTTTTATTAACGAGGACTTTCAAGATTATGGTAGAAAAAATCATGTAATTAAGGAGAAACGATAACAACCAAACCCAACTTCATCATTTACTTAGTAGTAAGTGTTTCAATTATTAATTTTTCATTTTCATTGTCCAAATTTTTATAATTGTTTATTTAATTATTAATTTCTTTCCCCAACTTCAGTTTTTGATATAATCCAATAATATAGGAGAAATTAAATAATTTTCATACATTCCATGAAACGTTTTACAATTTCAATATCATTAAATTTTAGTTAAAAATGTAGGAAATTAATCAATAGTTATAACATATGAATTTATAAATGACAAATCAACATTTAGGGAGATCTGTTTAATTTTGTAAATGAAAATTTTTGGATATTTTTCCATGCTTGGAATTTTGGATATTTATGTTACTTGATTTTATTATTCATATGAATTTTCATGAGTAGTTATAGAAACCATTTTACTCATTCTCGTGACATTATATATGAAAAATATTTATTTTTCATTTTTTGGAGATTCCTGAGATACTATTGTAATTTTCTTGATAGGACATTCTATTCATCTTATAAAAGTTGTGAATGAATAGAATAAATTTTAATATTTTAAAATAATTTTTTATTAAACATTTATCCTTGGAACAACCTTTCATTTATCATTCATAACCCCAATGAATCTATGAACTACCCTATTTGGAACAATGAATCATTACAAATTTTTTTTATCAATTCCGACATTCCTCTATATATCATCTATGATTTTATAAAACATGTGGGAAAGGTTTAAAAGTGTTAGATGGGGTAAAAATTTTAAAAAAATGTATTAGGGAATTTTTATGATATTTTTGGATGGATTTATTTCATTTTATTAATTTCACATATTATTAAAAAAAGTTTTATTTTTTTTATTTTCTTGGGAAATTAAAAAATCACCACTTCATGGCCACTTTTCTTGCTATAAATACTAAAACTAGTGTCTTTAGGAGAGAATTTGTGGTTGGATGTAATATTTGAGACATTTACAATGAATCATTTTCAACAATGTATAAATAAAAATAATATAATAGAAGATGGTTTTTAATTTATTTTGGTTCATTTTCCCATGAGCCTTCTTTGAGATTTTTTGTTGTAATAGAGAGATGAAATTAGTTAAGGGAGATTTCACATTAACCACATATTTGAATATTGATATTTATGATTTAGATTCATACCTTTTTTTCCATATTTTTTAACACCATTACCATGATAATCATAAAACCTAGTGACATTTGATCCTAGATGAAATGTTATAATGATTAGAAGTGATCTTCGTCATTACATGGTGGATATGTTATGTCCTGTAAGACAATGGTATATTTTTATTGATGTATATGATAAAATTAACTTAAATTTATTACCTTTATGATGAGTAGAAAAATAATATTTAGTAAAATTAAAAACTCAATTCATATTAATAATGAATTTGAAAATAAATATGGGAGTATGAAAAGGTATTGTTGTTTCATACAAAGAAAATTTAAATAATTGGTTGATTTTTTTCTTTGAAAATTGAGGTTTTGATGAATTTAACTAGGTGATTCTCAAGTATTTAAATTTCCTATTTGATCATTTACATTAATTGATATTGAATTTTTAGCATGTTAATGTAATCATCCTTTATAGTATATTGGAATTTATTTCTTGGGGATAATATTGAATTTAGGTGTGGAAGGATTTTATACATAAAATTCATTCCTATATTTTATGATATTTTAATTAACTGATATATTTAATTTTAATTATATTAATTCAAAAAGTTTTAATTTTTAACTAGTTTTTTTATTTGTGGAAGGAAACAACCAATATTTAGAAAATAAACTAAAAAGAGGTAAATTTAGTGAGCTCACAGTGTGAAAATGTAACATTGAATTTTGATTGAATATTGAGAAGACTTATAGATTCTAGACTGTGGAATAAGTAAATTATAATTATTTTATACACCATATGGTTTATGAGACAAAACCATGTTTTATGACAAGATTTTATTAGAGTACACAAAATCTACATCATAAAAAAATTTATGTGAGTTCAATAAATGAGTATATTTTTAGAAGCTGAGCCACACATTATACATCATAAAACTAAATTTTAAATTGTTAATCCACATTAAATAGTGATTTAATTACATCAGATACATGGTCTTTAAGGAGGAGGATTATAAATATTCAATCACTAAAACATGTATGTCAATACGTCAGAGATACACCAAATATGAGATCGAGGACAATGACCAAATGATGATATTATGTGCCACCTCAGAGCCTTGCTGCTGCAACCATTCCTCAACAGGTAACCATTTCATTCCTCCTACTCTTGAATAACATTATGGGTTAGTTTATATGTTTCAGGGAACATTATTTTTGGTGGTGTGTTTCATAGGGATTTTTTTATTATTAATTTTTAGGATGTTCCAATTCATTTTATAAATCCAAAATCTCATTATTCTTGTGTTTCATGATCATTACTATTTGATTTTATGAGTGGTTTTTTATTACATCATATAATAATCCTTTTTTGTGCACGATCATTATGAAATATATTGTAATTATACAAAAATAAGGTTTTTAGTAACCTATTATTATAACCAAACTATGTAGTTCACCATTCTAATTGTTAAATTATTGGTTATTGAAGGGTACCCAGACCATTATCCCCGAAGATCTAATCCTGAAAATAAATAATACTTAACTTGTAATTAATTTATTATTTATAACATGAAGCAAAAAATAATTTAAGCTTCCATGTTTTACATATTTATTTCAAAACATAAATATAGTATTTATTTATTTCTCTTCACATATTCTTCCAATTTAAAATATATTCTTAAAAATATTGTAATTCATTCCTTCCAATTCTCTATGGATCGACCACAATTCCCATAAGACTACATTATAAATTATTAGTGATAATAGAGTTCTATAAATTTTAATTTTGATATCACCAAGAGAAATTATGACTATTTAGTGATACATTAGACTTGAATATAACCATCATACTTCTATAGGGTCTTTCAGTAAAACTCTCAGCGTGTCCTCCTATACATATCATTATCTTCAACCTATAAATTGCAATGATTTATTTGATACTACTACAAAAAATACTCTATTTTAACCTAATGGGGATTATTAATAGGATCCATAATAGTAAAAGAAATAATGTATAGAGGCTCAAAAATATGGAATATTTTATATTTTTCATTAATTAATTATTTAAATTACAAATAGTTAATGTTTAATCTATATTTCGGTCTACCCATTTCAATCATAGATCATTTCCTATGTCTATACCTCATAATAGGTATAAATTAACATAGTAGGCTAGGTGAACATAATGTTCCATGCATTAGATCATAAGGGGTCCCTAAATACACGTGTATAAGCAACTATCCCATTTTCAAATTTCTAATCAATCATAGGTTACATCATTTCCCTTCCAACCCACATAATATCACAAGTTCGTAACTCCAAAATCCATCTTATCCCACAATCAAAACCTATGATACCACTATATCACAACCCCTCCCATATACGGTCCCCCACCTTAGATGGTAGTGGAAGAAGGGATATAGTTACCACATAATTCCTTCCTCCTATATTCTATAGGATAGAGACAAAAACTGAGGGTATATGAAACATAAAAAATAAGCGGTAATACCCTCTAATAGAACATATATAAGAGAGAGGTAATATAAGTATACCAATCAAGTCCTCCTCATAAATAAAAAATAAATATCCTAAGTACAAGATTAAAATGATATATAAAACCAATAAATTTAAAAATAAATTAGCAAGAACCAAAAGATATACCTGATAATGAGAAAGAAACCCAATAATCTCCCAGAAAACCAAAAAGGTAATAATATCTAGCAAGAACTATAACCCAATCCTATTGATCTAAAAAAAATTATATATATTTTGGGTGATGATAATAGGTATTGTCAATAGGATCCTCATTGGAGCATCTCTTCCAAAATATAATGAATGTATGCTAAATCCCAACGAATAATAAGTGAAGATAACTCTTCACCTAAACAACTATATTGTGTTCCTAGCCTCATAATGGATATATCTAACCATATAATGAATATAATAGATCATATAATTTAATAAAATAATGGGTACCCCAGTTCTACTTCACCAATGGTTTGTCTATCATCCCTAACATCATATTTCATGATTCATCTCTCTCCCATGAAGTTATCCAAAAGACACCACGTCTAGTGTATCACAACATGCATCTCCAACATAACAATATATCATCATCCCACATAACTCCTCCATATAGTAATTGTGTAGTTCCTAGGAGCCACTATACTAATACGTCATATATAATATATCAAGTATTGTAATTCAATGAGTTACAACCCATACACCAAGAAATATACTACATAACATCATAACCCATAAACACAGTACCTATATATCATATTATATTCTATATATTGCGATACATGTGTGTGAGAAAAACAAAATCCATCAAATACCTCTATATAAATATATAGGAATGTTAACCACCATGCATACAAGCATATGTAAAACCAAGAGTAGAGAGCATTTTTTGAGTTACTAGGTAGGTATTCACTCCTTACCAACATAGATATTTGGGGAAAACCCCTCAAGAGTCCATTGAGTATCAGTATACCAACAAAAATGGTTGTGGTATCATATGAAATAATAAAACATATAGGATATAATATATCTCAGAATAATAATATGGAATTATTCAGGTCATAGGCTCAATATCAACTATTTTATCTTAAAGACACAATTATAACTATAAAAAACTATGAATCCTATAAACACACAAGAAACCACAGTGGTTGTTATGTTACTTAATTATTTTTAAAAAACATAACCATACATTAATTAATTCATTAAACATTAGATATATTTATCCCACTTACATTTCATTAAACATCAGAGTGAATCCCTTTCCCTCCATGAATAATTTGATAGAGCCTATAGTTTCTCAAGATTATCATCTTTTAGTATTCCAAAAAGCACCAATATTACATGAAAACAAATTTATTAAGCATTATTATTACTCAATTTCATGTACTCTAGGAAACCACATAATCTATAATATATATATATATTTAAAACCATGACTATACAACCACTTTAAGTTTTGGGGATAATAATGTAGATAAATAAATATCCTATCCATCTGTCCTTTATAAAAATATTTATTAATAACCAAGCATACACCTTTTAAGAAAAAAATGGGTAAACCCATCTTACACCCATTACACAAACCCATGTTCCATCCTTGACACCATAATGCACATAATTAGGTATCTTGCTATCACATGTGTCAACTACTGCCACAAACACTTGAAATCACCATATATATATATCATCATTTAACTGGAATCCCAATTTTATGTCACATATTATAGAAAGGATACAATATAGAGAAACATAGAAGTAATTTAATAGTATACAATGTTAATAGGTATCAAAGGTCATAATAAAAAGGCATTCAACCATTACATGCAACAATGATTAAAAACCCAAAACTCAAGGCAAGAATACTTCAAAATAAAACATTCTCACTCATTCCTAGATATTTTACTTTATCAATCAATCAATTTATTCCATTATTAATTAAAAAAAATAATTTTTTAATATTTTACAACTACAGGAAAACTAAGAAACCATCAAATAAAATATTCTAATTATTTCTACATGATCTCTATAATAAATTAAAGTATAAAATACCTATGTGAAGATCAATTATCATTTAACATGAATTTTATTATAACCCACAATAAGAATTATATTTTCAGCCCATTTATCCATTTTCATTGACATATGGAGGAAAAAATTCATTTAATAATAAATTAAAAATTAGTTTATTTCAATCAAATAATATATAACTATGGATTTATTAAATATTAATCCTTAATTATTTTTAATATAATTATTTTTATGATTTCCATTCATTGTCAATTTATATAAAATACATCATGGTAAACCAATCACACAAAAAATTATACATAATCATAAACATAGATAGAACTCTATATAGAAATTCAAGAGGAAAAATATTATCTCAATGGAAATATGTGTGATTTATAATCCCATAATCAAATATTTAATTAATTATAGTCTTCATTTTTAATAATTAATTCCACCTTCTCCCAAAAATCTATTAGATGTTCAATTTATGAGTTTCCATAAATAAGTATATATGAACCAAATACTCTACCCCAATATGTCTTCATTATTAAAATGAAAATGAAACCTCAACCAAGATCTACAATCACCTCACCTAAATGGAAAACAACTTACCTCCTTGAATAAAACACAAAAACATCACTAACACATCAAAAGAAACTCTATTATGATCATAGAGCTCAAAAAAATATTATGGACAGATAATAAAGGAGGATATAAGATTTACTGTATATTAAAACACTATAAAAGATGATGATTTTACCTTGTATAACCGTAGATTGATCTCTAGAGGGTGGGGGTACATCCTAAATGAATGGTGGTTCAAAGCCTCTCAAAATAAATATTTGGTTTCTAGGGTTCGATAGAAATGGTCGAGAAAAAGTGGTTTCACATGGAGTTTGAGTATTTATCAGAATTCTAAAAAATATAAAACTATGGAATAGCCCCAATGATTATTCCATAGAATAGGCTGAAACCATACAAACAACATTGCAATGCAAGGGACCAAAACACAACCATCCAATTGAAACTACATCTAATGAAAATGAATCCATACATGACATAGATCATCCAAACATAGAGAGGGACCATGAAATTGTGTTGACCACTATACCATATAACCCATTATCACAATGGGAGGCTATTCTATAGTCTAACCCCTATGTAGGAACCACCTTAAAATTGGAATAACAACTCAAATTCACCCCTATGACCACTACACCAAAACAAGCATATCTATGTCGTAATGCTAATCTTATCGCTGCCATAAAAGTACTACATGCTATAGAAATTGGAAAATTGGTTATAGATATTAAATTCTCCCTCGAGTCCCCTTACTCAATAGTTGGGTTCTTCAAGCCACAACCAAAACCCTAGGGACCATCCCAATGTTGCAAATCATTGAAATCATTATTAAGGTGATATTTTTTCTTAACATAAAATGCTCCACCCTAAGTATAAAATCATCACCTTTAACACCATAATCACACAAAAAAAGGATAATAGGATTCATACAATTACAACTCTAATGACACTCCTAAATGATATTCTTTGGTTAATAATATTCTATTTAGTGACCGTTGTTAATTTTTTATAATTAATATAAGATATTAGTTTTGTGATCATAATAGAGAAACAACCATCAGAAATAAATGATTGAATAGAAATATTCATATATTTATTTCAATTATTCACATTTTATAAAAAAATGTTCCACAAGGGATAAAATATTCTAATTATTTTTTTTCATAATTTAATTTTTTTTATTATGTAAAATATTTTGGTTTTAAAATTTCATTGAAAAAGGATCATGATGATGAAGGTGAGAATGGTATGTATGAACAAAAAGCTATTTCTTATATCCAAATATGGGATAAAAGTTAATTATTTGAAAATTATAATATATGAGTATTATAATTGAGAAGGTGATTTTTCAATTCACATATATTGTAGTGACGTTCATATCATATGTGAAACTAATTCTTGATACACTAAGTTATTTCTATTAGTGATGTGACATTTATCTATATAATTTTTGATATATAATAATTGTTATTGGGGATTGTGATAAAAATAAGAAAATTGTTCATTTATAATTTTTAAATATTGGGTTGATATAATACATCAAATGTTTTCAAGGTCATTTTGAATGGATTTTATAAAATGTTTATTTTATTAGAGATGACTATTTATGAACACATTTTTGAGGGTTGCATATGTTTTAAGTTTAGTATATGTTTGTTGTTGAAATAATAATGGTTTGGGAGATATTGGAATAATAATTTTTCTTATATCAATATCATTAGAATTGATGAAAAGTCATGATATTTTTTGAAATTATTATCAACGTTTTGGTATTATGATATATATAGACTATTTCGTTTTGTTTATGGTCTAGTGGCTAAAGATATAATTAATATTTTGAGTAAAATATAACATCACTATGAATAAATAACTAGAATATTGAAACAACTACTAGAAAATAATTTTATTGAGAATATTTGATCAGTGTATACACATACTTGGTGATATGATTATCAGAATTATTAATGTTGTATAAGGAAATTTATTTATCTTGTTAAAACCTAAGACAATTTTATATATGTAATAATTGATGTTATACCATGAATAATGAATATTATTATAGTACAGTCACATACTTTCATCAATGTGTAATAATAAAAATTTTGAGGATACAATTTACAAAATGGGGAGAATATAAAACCCCAAGAAATTAATATATAATTATCTTTAGGTAATTCATTGTGTTGGATATATTTATCCACGTGTAACACCTAAATAAAATGAAACGAAGATATTTTAATAGAAAAATATCAATATTATGTGAGACCATTGAATCCTAGTAGTTTAATTATAGGAGGTTAATTGGAATAGCTTCTTTAGGAAATATATTTAGAATGAATATAATGTCTAATTTTAAAATAAATAATATCTAGTTGTTATAAATAATTAATAATATGATCATTATATATATTTGAATGTATTTTTATAAATATTTCCACTTTAAATATCAATATTTATATTTTAATAATTATGTGATTAATTATGATAAAATAAATTTTATATAGAACATTTAAATTATAATTATTTAATTAGTACTTAATTATAAATATAAATAATAATAGTTTACATT
Source organism: Viscum album (assembly GCA_963277665.1). Classification (NCBI taxonomy): domain Eukaryota; kingdom Viridiplantae; phylum Streptophyta; class Magnoliopsida; order Santalales; family Viscaceae; genus Viscum; species Viscum album. Next base: position 1,833,825,180 of record OY728165.1, read on the forward strand.
TTAATAAAAAGTTATTTTACTATGAAAACAACATTCTTTAAATTTGTATGCTATTATAGAAAAATTAATTTTCACCCATTCATGAAAATGAATAGTATAATATGATTCATTTATTTTTAAACAAAATGGAAAAATTATTTAATGTGTTCAATATCATTTAGCAGAATTAAGATATTTTTTAAGGTAAATATTTGTTTCAAGGATTTTATAATTATTCGTTAAGAATGAAAATTTAGTAAATATTATTCATTTAAATTGGTTTTATTGAATAGTGATGCTTATTTGATTTTAATAATATATTAAAATAAATTAATACTCATTTAATTTTTAAAAAATATAATGTACATTAACATGACATAGTGATTAAAATTGTTTTTTTTCTAGAAATATATATATTTAAACCGTTTTATTTCTGATTTACTAAATTATTTTATAATATTTATATGTATATTTATGTAAAATAGGGGAAAACATTGGAATCCAAATATAGAAATTTGGCAATAAAGAAGATATTATATTTTTAGTAGTGCGAGAACACTAAATTTTGTCAATGGAATTACTCTTCTTATATTTGTTGTATATTTAGGAATTTAGAATAAAGAACATGCACCACATTATGAAATCTAAATTATTTTATTGTATTCATTTAGAAGTTAAATTTATAGAATAAATATTTATTTAATAATTTAATGTATTCTAATTCAAAAAAATAAATATAACATAGGTATACTAGGAAAATTTGTATCATCACAATCCCCTAAAACAATCACACTCATGAATATCACTGTTTAAATAAAGAAGAATATTAATAATGAAATATCCATGATTAAAATGAAAAAATATTTATCCATGATAGAAAATAGATATGAATGTAGATTTAATGAAATATTAGGTATTTGTAGAAAGTAGGGAACCCATATAAACATTATAAATCTAAGTGTTGGGAAATTAATATTCCCATTGCAATAATAACATGACTTTTGAAATTGTAATCTTACTATTCGAAATAGAACTATTACCATAAGAATAATGTCATCACCAATTTAGATGGAATATAATATTAAGGGATATTATGAAATGATCATATGAAATATTTATATAATGGTAAAAGTTGATAATTTTTTTAAATATATTTCAATAAGTTATTATTTTTTTATAATTTAAAATGGTTTTATTTTCATTTTTATAAAAAATAAAATATTTTAAAAGAAATTTTATTTTTATAAAATAGGTTTATAATTTAATATTAGGTTTTCATATAATGATAATATAACTTTTTCAAACCGTAATTTAATTATCATAGGGTTAAAAAAATTATCATAATATAAAAAAAGATTAATTTTCAAATAAATTAAATTTATATTTAAAAAATAAAATTTACTTAATTAGAAAATAAATTTTATAAAATTGGAATAATTTTTTGAGTAGACACATTAAAAAATGGTTAGGGTGTTCTTTTGAAATTTTATAATATAATATAATTTTTAGTGAATAATGATATATGATAAAAATGGTATTTAACATTATAAGATAAATACATGAATATTTGATCCATGGATGATGTAATAACCCATTAATAAGAAATAACATGAATGATTTACTATATAAAGTCAAAAAATAAATAAATAATATTGTAAGTATTGGGCCAAAATAATATACTAATTAATATAATATTAAGAATACCCCACTCCTACCCATATAAATACCACCCCTACCACCCCTTCTATTCAGACATCCTAATACTTATATAATTGAAAATTTTCATGGAAATACACTACACCATTAACTTATTCTTAAATATACATATATAAACCAATCCATGGTCATATATGTTTAATCCTAAGACTTGAAATCCAATGGATAAGGATATAAGCTTAACCGAGTATTTTATTTGTCTCTTCCTGCCCATCCTCTAAACAAATTCCATTAAACTGGAATAATAATTAAATTTTCATAAAAATTATATATTTTTTTTATGTTAATGAAATATATTTCATCAATAATATTCTCTCCTTGTCCTATTCTACCAATAAAAACATCATTTTTACCACGTCGGTTCACCTCCCCCAAGGATAATGAGTTATCATTCCCCATTACCACCATCATAAATAGTTTAAATTTACATATATTTTTTTAAATATACTTTAATATTTATTTAATATATATTTTCATATTATGTAATAAATATATGCCAATATTACTATATAAAACAAAAAAACTTCATGATGGTCTGTAAAAATGCAGAAAGAAACTAACAATATAATATTAATGGTTTATTGGACATATCAACCATATATAATAAAATATGTAGATATATTATGAATTTTAAATTATATATGATCTTGAATACCAATTATAATTAATTAATTAATTGTATCCACATTTTAAAATTACTTAAATAATTATCCACAAGATATTTGATCGTTGAACCATCAAATGAAGGCCCTTAGAATAGGAAAATTTGACCTTATATCTCAAATTAATGGTTATAGGTTGAAATAATTATATTATAATAAATAAAATATAAATTTAAAAGGTTCTAAATTAATTATATATTTAATCTAATTTTATAATCTTGGATGTTATCTTCACATGGAAGGTGATTCTGAAACCTAATGTATTGAATCTCTCTAAACAACCATGTATTCATTGGGCGCTGATTTCTCTCTACTAACTTTACATTCACTCTATATTATTAATATTTATTTATTATAGATATTTATATAAGTTTTACACATATATAACATGTAATATTCATTTTTCCATGATTGATACATACATTTTTAAAAGTTTCCCTTCATAATTTATCTTGGTATCCAATTAAGATTAAAGGTGAAATATTTTTTTCTTATACAATTGATGTAAAACACCTTAAAATGCTTTAAACAAACCATGTTTTCTTAAATCTCTCAATTTATCATGGAAATACATTTAAATTATGTTTTTTGTTTTAGAGAGTTTTTTATGCATTTAGATCTTTAAAGATTCATTACCATTTATTATAAAGTATTGATTTATAATTACATTTTCAAAAGGGTTCATCAAAATATTTTCAAGTCTTTGATTTACATGGATTTTTTTACTACATTATGTTTATGAATTCCCATGACTTATTAAATATATTATTTCATGTAAATAATTCTGATAAGGAATTTGGTTATGCAATATGACACTGTTATGCATCCCATTTCATTCTATTCACATTCCAAATGTTAACAAATTATGTTTGATTTTATTATATGGAACACATATTCATGTTCATGCTGTGATTGATTCACCAATATAGTGATCCAATTCAATGGGTAATATTTATTTCTAGAGACATCATTTATGGAATTAGTGAGTTAACTAAATCAATGATTGGTCTCTATCCACCTCGTGATGTGGACTTTAAATTATATTTGACATATTATTATGTCATTTAAAATTTTGATTATACATTCATATGATTATATGATTCCATGATTATTTTTTAATTTTTATTCAATTGAATTATTATTTAGGATCCTTTTATTGTATGTTACCATGTTTTTTCGTTTGAATCATATGTTATACTTCATTATAGTGTTTATCCTCTTTTTGTGTTTTATAGAACACCCATTTCATATTTGATTTCACTTTATTGTCTTGTATAGTTTTAGGATATCAAAGGTATTTAGGAGAACATAGTAGTGTTTAAAAACTAAAGTTGTTTTATTTTAGATTCATATTGATATTTAATTTTCATAATTTTCAAATGACATTAGGCATCTCAATCCATTTGTAGTATTTACTAGAAAATATTGATAAATATAATTTAATAATATGTGTAAATGGATTGGGTAACTGTAATTGGTATCCAAGGAATTTTATAGTTATTTTGTGGATTAGGAATAGAAATATTTAGTCATAAACCATGTGATATATCTTATTATAGGAAAATATCCTGAAATTTTGGTAATGCATTGTGTGAGTGGATCCTAAGAAACTACACCCCTGTATGGATACTACAAGTTTATGTGGATCTATAAAAGTTTTTCCTTGGGGTTATAAAATAAACAAGGGGCATTGGGGGTCAAATCAATTTCTAACTAGTCTATACTAAAGTTTCCTTATTACACACATTTTTTGACACTCCCGTATATAAGTTTTAGAAAAATCACAAACTCCTTACGATCTAATGTGATGTAAATTAATATATTGATTTGTTAAAAAATATAACATGAAAAATTACTATAGAGTTGTTATATTAATTCCATGAGGCATAATAATTTATTAATTACATTCAACCCATATGTTATTCTATCTAAATTCATAGTTTCCATTTTATATGTTCATTAGTTTACTTATTATCACCCCTATGATTATTTTAGATATAGTAAATGACCAGAAAAAGAATATATTAGGGAATGGTACATTCATTATCTATTCATAGACATGAAATTTTCTATGAATTCATCCATATCTTTAATTTTTAGTATGAAAACTCAAATAACACATCAAAAAGGGGGTTTACCAATATTATGGAATAGAAAAAGATAAAATCTAAAATACAAGTATATAAGCCCTCCCCGGAAAATGTTTTTGGAATAGTCCTCATATAATATCTTTTATTAAATGATTTAGTAAAATTTAATTCTATATAGTGTATGTATTTTCCATCCTTATATAAATAAAACATCAACTATCTGGTGAGGGAGATCACTATTCACATCCCATGTCAACCTCTAATTATATATAAGTGTATGGAGGTGGACGAACCTCATTTGAAATATTATTCTCAAGATTGGATATTTTTCCCTTATGATAAATCATAACAGCTCAAATGACTAAGAAAGGGAGATAATAATTCATGAACACATTCCCATTATAAGGGATTATAATGGTGTATTCCCTAACGAATTTCCTAGTCTTTCTCAAGACCGATATAAGATCCCTAAATTTTCTATAGGTTTATTGATCTCATTTACAATTACCATTTTACCTTATTTTGAGTATATTTTCATTGTGATTTACCTTGGGGATTTCATTGGTGAAAATGATTAATTTTTGATAGGAAAGGGGTTGCGCACTGTTGGAAAATGATTTTCCCAAACTGTGCACCAATATCAGAAAACTATGTGAGCCCAAACATAGGTAAATCACACATCTATCACATGGTTTTTTTAAAACATGTGGCCCTTGGTAGTAATCATGAGCCCCCCCTGGGAAGATATTCAAAATTAGTCACACGGTTATGTGAAACTACATGCCTTGTAATAGAAACCATGAATGAAGAAATAATTAACCTAAAAATTGGTTTTAAAAATATCCAAATCCTCCAAAAAACATCAACCTTGATCAACCCTAAATCATAAAATCATCTATGGAGGCTCCCAAATGAATCACTATGGATCTAAAACACCATTCATGTTGAATCAAAGTTTGTATTTATGAATATTCGCAACTCTGGGTGTGTGGTTTCTTCCCGATTTAATTTATTTCTCTCTTGATCTTCATTCCAGATAAAGAGGATTGTTTTATACACTATTGGAAAGGGTTTGTGTAGAGACCCGAATATTGACGTACATGGACATTACATTACTTTTGCGGAATACTTAGTACATTACAAAAACACACACACAAGGTCCGTAATAGTTTAGTGTCTTTGGAAACTCGAAATATAATCTTCTAATCGGGGTGAAAGATCTTCAACATCTCCCATAAAGATATTCCATTTTTTTCTTACCTAAAACCATTATTTATATCCTGGGGAAACGAAAACATAAAACAGTGAGCTCAAATGCTCAGTAATGGTAAACAAAAGAAATATCAATCACATCATATTCATAAGAACATAACTTTTGGAAATCTTAACCTGCAAAATAGATCATAATTTCATAACATGGGATAAATCATAGTAGTGAAATGTAATCACACTAATCATAACATAAAACATGAAGCTTTGTGGAATACACACATAATCATAGAGAATCATTTCTTATTAGTCAATACTCATTGCCAATACTATCTTAGTGGACAAAGTCCATTTCTGAACCGAGTTCATTCCTCGTTTCAGTCCTGTTTAACTGAACCAGTTTAACCTTCCGTTCCAGCCATGTCTATCTCATGAGATATAAAATCTTTAACCAATGCATTGGAGTGAGATATAGGTCCCACCCCTCTCATAATGATACCATTATTATGTGTGCCACAAAAGCATACATCATTGCATAACCCATGTCATAAAAATGGGATTCTTAAACATCATGACATCATAAAACAATTCATATAAGATAAAGGAATTCATAAAAATAATTCCATCACAACATAATCAAATAAATGTAATAATAGGGATAGAAACAAAACCCTATATTATCTTAGATGGAAAATAATTTTGATAAAACACTTGAACTCCATTCTTGAGGAAAATATCCTTTCTACTTTGAAAACATTTTCCTTTCTTAACATGTCATAAAATTTTAAACTAAAAGAAGTTTATTAAAAATAAACTTTAAAACTTGTAAAGGACCCTTCTTGTAAATAATGTTTTAAAAATCCATTCATGCCATATAAGTTAAAAAAACATTCTTCTCGTACTTTTGTTGGAAAAGTCAAAAAGTACCTCGTACGAAAAATAACAAAAGATTCCTTTCATATCTTTTTCTAAAAACTCACCGAAGGGTAAAATTGGATTTAAACAATTATAGGTGGATGGAAATAATATTAAATATTGAGGAAACATGGATGTAGATGATAAAATACACCCCAGTAAATACCAAAGTATAAACAATCTCGAATAAAAATGAGATTGTGATATTTTCCCTGACCTTAGGTCCGATTTGCTTCGTAAGTGTCCGAACCTCCTGTATAATGATTTAAATAATGTCATTGACTTATTCCAGAATCATAATCATTGTTATGATATTATATATGCTTCCCTTATGACTTTATATTACAGGTTCTTTCGTAAATTCCATGTTAAAGAGCGTTTTGGGTAAACTCATTTCATTTGTCGTCCGTGTTTTGACTTGTAATTATTCATATGATTACTTAGATCATTATTAAATAATTCCAGAATATAAAACATGATTTATATATAATATATATTCATAATATACATATATATAATAAATCAGTAAATGGAAAGAAATACACCATTCATGGAGACGGTAGGCCGTACGTACGCATGGACACTATTTTCGTTTCCTTATTGAGTTGAATGGAATTAAGTAGATGAAATAAATATATATACACATAAATAAAGTATCATTATTATGTCATATATTTCATGATTACTTATTATATATACTTTATAATCATTCAGGAATGGTTAACGTGGAGAATGAATCTCATCGCGTCGTAAAGACGGTAGTCCGTACGTACGCACGAGCGATGATATCGTTCTCATGATCGTGGAATTGTATTGGAGTGTATGTATACTATTTCAGAATCAATATTAATTTAAAATAATCATATATAGTTATTATGTACACCATTATACCCCTCCAAGTAAGGTGGTGGTGGAAAATAGATTAAACCACGGCGTGGAGACGGTATTCCGTATGTACGCACGTGCGGTGATTTCGTTTTCCGTAGGATGTATAGATGGTGAAATAGGGTTGTTTAATACATATAATAACATATCAGTATATGAGTGATACTGATGTTATTACTTCATAATGAAACAACCTAAGAAGAAGAAGTGGAAGAAGAAATAATGTTGAAAGAATCGGTAACGGACATTACCTCTTCTTTGAAGCGCCTTTTTGAGTCCTTCTCTTAGGGTACTAAAATTGGTCTTTGAAAAATACCAGGACCTCTAGGATGTTTTTAGGAAAGTGGAGAAGAGAATTTGGCAGGGGTTTTCTGAGCTTGAAGGCTCAAATTGGTGTGAGGAAGAGAGGGAGGAGGTTCCCTTTTATAAGGGAGGGGAGGGGCTCTTTTGGATAAACTAAAAATATTATTTTATTATAAAGACAAATTCGGTTTTAAATAGCTCCAAATTGATTTATTTATAAGATAAGGTGGGGATGGGTCGAAATACTCTCATTAAATATAATTTAGACAAGTTTATGTTCCTATTTCAGCCTTATCATTTATATTTAACTTTAAGTTAGATAATTTTACATTTACCGTGTCTTTTTGTGTTCTTACACTATAAGGTTTATAAACATACTATAACAAGAAAAAATAACCCCAAGTTGTTTATTTTTAATATATATAGCCTTATCTAAGTCATTTGGAGGAACCTTAGATTTTTACGAATAAAATAACAATTAATAATATAATACTTTTTTAAAAAACTATTTTATGTCAATTTTGACACTATTTTGTAATTGATTTTTGTTAAAATTATAACAGATTGATTAGTTCTAAAAAAGATAAAAAAATCAATAAAAAAATGTCATATTAACCTAGAAAATTAGTGTAATTCAAAAAAAGTCTCAAATTACATTTATTTGGGTATTTATAACATCAATTATGTCAATATTTCATTAATAATATAATTACTGCATCATCTTTGTGTCATAAATAAATTAACATTTTTAAAGTCTAAAAATTTAAAATAAAATATTATTATGTACGAAATCTTTTTATCGTTCTAATTAATATTTATAGTCGAATTTATCTTATGTATAACCTTATATTAAAAATTATTTACTTATTAAACTTTGATTTTAACTATTTTAACCCTTCTTTAAATAAATTAATAATAAATGTCCTAATCTAATCCAAGTGGGCCTAAATGGTCATATTTTATTCCTAAGTTTGTTTTTGGTCTAATTACATTTATCCAATAGAATTAGGACATGTGTTAGGGTAATAATAATATCATTTTACCCTTAATTACCCTATTTACTTTTAACCGTGGTAAATAAAAGTAAAAAGTTTCTATTCACCAAAAATTATTTTCATCTCATTGAACAAAATTTTACTTACTGACATCAACCGTGTCTCTCGGATTTTTGAAATTCCACTCAAAAAGCGGTAAAATTATGTTTTATGAAAAATTCAGTTTTTTTAACTACCACTTAGTGGTTTCACTATTAATCAAAAATTGAAAGTTTTCAGAAAAATACCAAAATTTCACCCTAGGCTAATTTCGATATTCCGAATCCAAAAATGAAGTCCATTTTGAAAAATTAAATTTATAAAATTTCAAAAAGTGGTTATTACTATTCATAATGGCTAGTTTTAATAATATTTTAATAGCATATCATTGTTTAGTGAAGCTCGGTATTGCGTACGATGAAAGCTATCGATGAAGGTCGCGATTGTGTGTAAAGCAAGCCAAGATAGTGTTGTGTGTAGTGAAAGATTTATTTTATGATTTATAAAAAAAATATTTCCCATAAAAGTCTCGGGTGTTACATTCTACCCCCCTTAAAATGAATTTCGCCCTGGAAATTCATCACTTTGTAAAAAACAGATGAGGATACCTATCCCTCATCATATCCTCAAGCTCCCATGTAGCTTCTTCTAATTGGTGGTTCTTTCATAAAACTTTCACCAATCGAGTGGTCTTGTTTTGTAGGACTTTTTCGCTACGATCCAGAATCTCTATCGGCTGTTCTTCAAAAGAAAGATCTTGCTCCAGCGGTACAACTTCTGAGCTGAGTACATGTGAAGGAATAGGTATGTACTTTCTCAGGAGAGATACATGGAACACATCGTGAACTTGAAGAGATTCGGTGGAAGCGCCCATTGGTAAGCTACCTTCCCAACACGATCCAGTATTTCAAAAGGAACGATATATCTAGGGCTCAACTTACCCTTCTTTACAAATCTCATGACCCTCTTCCAGGGAGATATTCGTAAGAACACTTTATCACCCACTTCAAACTCTAGGACTTTTCTTCAGTTATCGGCATAACTTTTCTGTTGACTCTGAGCTGCTCTTATGTGTTTTTGAATAGATCTAACCTTTTCTGACATTTCATCAACGAGATTGGGTCCTAATAGCTTTCTTTCCCCAACTTCAACCCAGCAAGTTAGAGTCCTGCATTTCATTCCATAGAGAGCTTCATAAGGAGCCATCTGAATACTGGAGTAAAATCTATTATTATAAGAAAATTCCACCAAAGGTAGGTGTTGATCCCAACCACCTTTGAAATCCATAGAACAAACTCTCAACATATCTTCTAGAGTTTGAATCGTCCTCTAAGACTGACCGTCTGTCTGAGGATGATAAGCAGTGCTGAAACTCAACTCTGTATCCAGAGTATGCTGAAGACTTCGCCAGAACAATGAGGTGAACCTCGGATCCCGATCAGATATAATAGAAAGTGGTACTCCATGCAATCTTACCACTTCCTTCACATATATCCTAGCAAGCTGATCCAGAGAGAAATCCTCTCTAATAGCGATGAAGTTTGCAGACTTTGTAAGACGATCAACTATGATCCAGATAGCATTATTGCCTTTGGATATTTTAGGAAGTCTGGTGAAAAAGTTCATAGTGATTTTTTCCCATTTCCATTCGGGTATGGGTAATGGTTGTAACATCCCCTTAGATTTCTGTCTCTCAGCTTTAACTGGCTGACAAACCAAGCATCGAGAGACATATTCTGCAACATCTCTTTTCATGCCATCCCACCAGAAGTACTCTTTCAGGTCCATATACATCTTCGTGCTTCCAGGATGAATGGATAATGAAGAACTACGAGCCTCATCCAGCAGCTCCTTCTATAATTTGGGGATGGGAGGAACACAAACCCGATTCCTGAACTTTATTATCCCATCACAATCAAGGTTGAATTCAGGAACATTTCTCACCTTCTTTTGTAACTTGAAATCTTTTTTATGTGCCTATTTAATCTTCAAATATATAGATGGTTGAACATTCATTTGAGAGAGATACGATTTTCCCCTTTCATTATAATTATAAGATCCATCCTTTGTAAATCCATAAATATTGGATCTTTTGTGATCCTCATCATGGATAAACTGGCATGGTCTTGTCGTCTTAATGCATCTGCCCCCTTGTTTGCTTTCCCAGGGTGGTAATGAATTGAGTAGTCGTAATCCTTAATCAGCTCCAACCATCTTCTTTGGCACATATTCAGCTCCTTTTGTGTGAAAATATACTTTAAACTTTTATGATTAGTATAAATGTCACACCTTTCTCCATAAATATAATGCCTCCAAATATTTAATGCAAAGATTACCGCAGCTAACTCCAAATCATGAGTTGGGTAATTTTGCTCATGTATTTTCAATTGTCTTGATGCATAATCTATCACCATATCATTTTTCATAAGAACACACCCCAATCCCTTCTTGGATGCATCACTGTAGATGAAAAACCTCTCTCCACTACAAGGCAGTGTGAGCACAGGTGCACTGGATAACCTTCTTTTCAACTCCTTGAAATTCTCTTCACATTCTTCCATCCAAACAAACTTAACTCATTTCCGAGTCAACTTGGTGATTGGATTAGATAATCATGAAAAATATTTCACAAAAAGTCGATAATTTCCAGCCAAACCAAGAAAACTTCGGATCTCAGTTACTGTTGTTGGTCTCGACCATTTTTCTATAACCTCTATTTTTGCTGGATCCACAGATATCCTCTCTTTTGAGATTATGTGACCCAAAAATGAATCTTTTTGAAGCCAAAATTCATACTTGGTAAATTTGGAATAAAGCTTCTCCTTTCTCAGGGTCTTCAATATAATTATCAAGTGATCTTCATGTTATTCCTTTCTCGTTGAATAGACAAGAATATCGTCTATAAAGACTACCAAAAACTGATCAAGATAGTCTCTAAATACTCTATTCATTAGTTACATGAAGATAGCAGTGGCATTAGTAAGACCAAATGGCATCACTATAAATTCATAGTGTCCATACCTTGTACGGAAAGCCATCTTTGGTATATCCTCCCTTTTGACCCTTAATTGTTGATACCCTGAACGAAGATCAATCTTGGAAAAGTATTGAGCTCCGCGTAGTTGGTCAAATAGGTCATCAATGCGTGGGAGAGGATATTTTTTCTTAATAGTGATCTTGTTAAGTTCTTGATAATCAATGAAGAGTCTCATTGATCAATCTTTATTCTTAACAAACAGAATAGGCGCTCCCCAAGGTGACGCACTAGGGAGTATGAACCCCTTATCAAGATTCTCTTGGAGTTGCTTCTTCAATTCCTGCAACTCAATTGGGGCCATTCATTAAGGTGTCTTTGAATTAGGTACAACACTCGGTATGAGTTCTATTGAAAACTCAACTTCACGATTTGGTGGAAAACCCGGTAATTCCTCCGGAAAGACATCATCAATCTTCCGTACAATGGGCATATTCTTAATCGTGAGTTTCTCACCAACCATTTGAGATAAATAACCTTCATTTAGTGGAATCAAGACCCATAAGATGGAAGAAATTTCCACTGGAAGGTTATGTTCATCCTTGCATTGATAGAGGATCATAGATTGATCTAGAATATGAAATGTGACTTCCCTTATTTGGAAATTTATATGAGCTCCATATAAAGAAATCCAATCCATGCCAAGAATCACATCAAATTCCACTATAGGAAGGATCACAATATTTGCAGGAAGCCCTTTCCCACAATCTTCGATCGGAGAAGAAATATAAACTTTTGATGCGACTGTTGTTCCATTAGGGGTTGTCACATCTAACTCAACATCTAATTGTTGTGGTAATACAGTGATATCCTTAGAAAATTCTTCAGAAATAAAAGAGTGGGTGGATCTAGAATCAAATAAAACATTTTTTACTTTAGAGTGGATGGTAAGTGTATCTTTCACCATATCGTTATCGTACACCACATCGCTGATAGAAATCGCATGTGACTTTCCTTTGTCTTTAGCCTTAAGAGTTTGTTGATGTCGACCATCATCATCAAGCCTTGGATTTGGGATTTGATTGGCATAATGCCCCATCTCCTTTCACTTGAAACATTGAAGTGTAGTAGGTTCATCTTGTGTATCCCTTCCTTTGTTTGCATCATTAGACATCTTCTTCCCATCATTGTGGTATTCAAATGCCCTATGACCTTCCTTTCCACATTTGAAAAATTTACTTGTCCCTTTAAGACAACTCCCTCCATGTTTCTTTCCACACTTTGAGCATAAGGGAAAGCCCATCTTCTTTTTCGTGTGCTCTTTATATTTTCCTTTGAATTCCATTTTCCTCTTCTTATAAAACCCATATGACTGATGGGTTACCCCAATCTCCATCTCGACTTTGAGAGCACATCGAACGATTTCCTCGTAGCGATTGAAGTCCCTTATGGCTACACCCTTCGAAGACTTGGGTTTAAGCAACTAAAGAATCGATCAATCTTGCTCTATGGTCGGATAATAATACCAGAAACGTACCTTGCAAGTCTTGTAAAATTTGCTTCTTAGGTACCAACAGATTCATCATCCTTTTGCTTCAGTTCAAGAAAATCTTTCTCCATCTTTGTTCGGAGAATACGAGGGAAGTACTTATTGAAAAATAAGTTCTTGAACTCGTCCCATTCCATGGACTCAACTTCATCCCTTTGCCTCGTATTCTTAATAAGATTCCACCATTGATCAGCATCACCTTCCAAACGATACACTGCTAAGATGACTTTATCATGTTCAGAACATTGATGAACAGAAAATATCTTTTCAGTAGTACAAATCCATTATTCAGCAACTAATGAATTAGTAGACCTGATGAATGAAGGTGGACGCTGTCTCTTGAAGGATTCAACAGAATATTTCTCCTTCCTTTTCTCTTTTGGAAGTCCTTCATGATTCATAGCTTGAGAAATTTGTGTGAGCATGGGTACAAGATATTGCATTCCACCTCCCATAACGTTTGGTTGCTCAAGGGGACAATCATTGCATTTCCCGTCGCATTCCGCATTAACACGGTTCCTTCGGGTTCCATCCATTGACTAAAACCAAGAAGAATAGTTTGATCAACACTAATTATAACAGGAAAACCACATAATCAAGAATAAAATTTCACACTTAAGGTCTTATCCTAGGTTATTCATGGCCATTTCTAAAACACTAAGATTGTGTTCTATGCTTAGACTTATCCTTTGGATTCATACTAAGGCTTTCACATCCTAGTTTCCAAAGGTTGACTATACCTTTCCTCTGATACCAACTGTAGAGACCCTATGCTTGATGTACATGGACATTACATTACTTTTGCGGAATACTTAGTACATTACAAAAAACACACACACAAGGACCGTAATATTTTAGTGTCTTTGGAAACTCGGAATATAATCTTCTAATCATGGTGAAAGATCTTCAACATATCCCATAAAGATCTTCCCTTTTTTTCTTACCTAAAACCTTGCTTTATATCCTGGGGAAAAGAAAACATAAAACAGTGAGCTCAAATGCTCAGTAAGGTTAAAAAAAAGAAATATCAATCACATCATATTCATAAGAACATAACTTTTGGAAATCTTAACCTGCAAAAGAGATCATAATTTCATAACATGGGATAAATAATAGTAGTGAAATGTAATCACAATAATCATAACTTAAAACATGATGCTTTGTGTCATACACACATAATCATAGAGAATCATTTCTTATTAGTCAAGACTCATTGCCAAGACTATCTTAGTGGAAAAAGTCCATTTCTGAACTGAGTTCATTCCTCATTTTTGTCATGTTTCACTGAACTGATTTAAACTGCCATTCCAGCCATGTCAATCTCATGAGATATAAAATCTTTACCCTATGCATTGGAGGGAGATATAGGTCCCACCCATCTCATAATGATACTATTCTTATATGTGCCACAAAATCATACATCATTGCATAACCCATGTAATAAAAATGGGATTCTTAAACATCATGACATCATAAAACAATTCATATATGATAAAGGAATTAATAAAAATAATTCCATCACAAAATAATCAAATCAATGTAATAATAGGGATATAAACAGAACCCTATATTATCTTAGATGGAAAATAATTTTGATAAAACACTTGAACTCCATTCTTGAGGAAAATATCCTTTCTACTTCGAAAACATTTTCCTTTCTTAAAATGTCATACAATTTTAAACTAAAAGAAGTTGATTAAAAATAAACTTGAAAACTTATAAAAGAAGATTCTTGTAAACAATGTTTTAAAAATCCATTCATGTCGTATAAGTTAAAAAACATTCATCACGTACTTTTGTCGGAAAAGTCAAAAAGTACCTCGTACAAAAAACGACAAAAGATTCCTTTCATATCTTTTACTAAAAACTCACTGAAGGGTAAAATTGGATTTAAAAAATTATAGGTGGATGGAAATAATATTAAATATTGAGGAAACAATCTCGGATAAAATACACCCTAGTAAATACCAAAGTATAAACAACCTCGGATAAAAATCAGATTGTGATATTTTCCCTTACCTTAGGTCTTATTTGCTTCGTAAGTGTCCAAAACTCCTGTATAATGATTTAAATAATGTCATTGACTTATTCCAGAATCATACTCATTGTTATGATATTATATATGATTCACTTATGACTTTATATTACCCGTTTTTTTGTAAATTCCATGTTAAAGAGCGTTTTGGGTAAAATCGTTTCATTTGTCGTCCGTGTTTTGACTTGTAATTATTCATATGATTACTTAGATCATGATTAAATAATTACAGAATTTAAAACATGATTTATATATAATATATATTCAGAATATACATATATATAATAAATCAGTAAATGGAATGAAATACACCGTTCATGGAGACGGTAGGCCGTACATACGCATGAATGCTATTTTCGTTTCCTTATTGAGTTAAATGGAATTAAGTAGATGACATACATATATATAAACATAATTAAAGTATCATTATTATTTCATATATTTCATGATTACTTATTATATATACTTTATAATCATTCATGAATGGTTAACGTGGAGAATGAATCTCAACGCGTCGTGGAGACTGTAGTCCGTACGTACGCACGAGCGATGATATTGTTCTCATGATCATAGAATTATATTAGATTGTATATATACTATTTCAAAATCAATATAACTTTAAAATAATCATATATAGTTATTATTTACACCATTATACCCATCCAAGTAAGGTGGTGGTGGAAAATAGATTACACCACGGCGTGGAGACGGTATTCCGTACGTACGCACGCGCGCTGATTTCGTTTCCCATAGGATGGATAGATGTTGAAATAGGGTTGTTAAATACTTATAATAACATATCAGTATATGAGTGATACTGATTTTATTACTTCATAATTAAACAACCTAAGAAGAATAAGTGGAAGAAGAAATAAAGTTGAAAGAATCGGTAACGAACATTACCTCTTCTTTGAAGCGCCTCTTTGAGTCCTCCTCTTAGGATACTAAAATTGGTCTTTGAAGAAGACCAGGACCTCTAGGATTTTGATAGGGAAGTGTATAAGAGAATTTGGCAGGGTTTGGCCGAGATTTAAGGCTCAAATTGGTGTGAGGAAGAGAGGGAGGAGGTGCCCTTTTATAAGGGAGGAGAGGGGCACTTTTGGAAAAACAAAAAATATTATTTTATTATAAAGCCAAATTCGGTTTTAAATAGCTCCAAATTCATTTATTTCGAAGATAAGGTGGTTATGGGTCGAAATAATCTCATCCAATAGAATTTATACAAGTTTAGGTTCCTATTTTAACCTTATCATTTATTTTTAACTTTAAGTTAGATAATTTTACTTTTACCGTGTCTTTTTGTGTTCTTACACTATAAGGTTAATAAACTTACTATAACAAGACAAAAGAACCCCAAGTTGTTTATTATAAATATATATAACCTTATCTAAGTAATATGGCTGAACCTTATATTTTTAAGAATAATATAACAATTAATAATATAATACTTGTTTTAAAAACTATTTTATGTCAATTTTGACACTATTTTGTAATTGGTTTTTGGGAAATTTATAAGGGAATTATTAGTTCGAAAAAAGTTAATTAAATCAATAATAAAATGTCATATTGACCAATAAAATTAGTGTAATTAATAAAAAGTCTCAAAATACATTTATTTACGTATTTATAACATCAAAAATGTCAATATTTTATTAATAATATAATTACTGCATTATCTTTGTGTCATAAATAAATTAACTTATTTAAAGTCTAAAAATTAAAAATAAAATATCATTATTTAGGAAATATTTTTAGATTTCTAATGAATATTTATAGTCGAATTTATCTTATGTATAACTTTATATTAAAAATTATTTACTTATTAAACATTGATTAAAACTATTTTAACCCTTCTTTAAATAAATTAATAATAAATGTCCTAATCAAATCCAAGTGGGCCTAAATGGTCATATTTTATTCCTAAGTTTGTTTTTGGTCTAATTAAACTTATCCAATATAATTAGGACATGTTTTAGGGTAATAATAATATCATTTATATCCTAAATTACCCTATTTACTTTTAACCGTGGTAAATAAAAGTAAAAAGTTACTATTCACCAAAAATTATTTTCATCTCATTGAACCACATTTTACTTACTGACATCAACCGTGTCTCTCAGATTTTTGAAATTCCACTCACATAAGCGGTAAAATTAAGTTTTATGAAAAATTCAGTTTTTATAACTACCACTTAGTGGTTTGACTATTCATCAAAAATTGAAAGTTTTGAGAAAAATACAAAAAATTCACCCTAGGCTAATTTCGATATTCCGAATCCAAAAATGAAGTTCATTTTGAAAAATAAAATTTATAAAATTTCAAAAAGTGGTTATTACTTTTCGTAACAGCTAGTTTTTATAATATTTTAATAGCATATCATTATTTAGTGAAACTTGGTATTACGTACGACGCAAGCTATCGAGGAAGGTCACGATTTCATGTAAAGCAAGCCAAGCTAGTGTTGTGTGTTGTGAAAGACTCCTTTTATGATTTATAAAAACAAAAATATTTCTCATAAAAGGCTCAGGTGTTACAGTTTGGATCTAGGATTTGATGGTTTATGATCTATTTTATCTTTTTTAGAGGATTTGATTTTTGATCTCATTATTTTTCAGGGGTTTGACATTCCTATTTCAATTGGGGTATTTTCTTTTGGGTGATCAGTAATCAATGATTTGAGGTGGGTGGTATAAATTCAATTAAAAATGTATTGATTCCAATTAGGTGTATATGTTTTTAGATTTCATTTTTTTCATTTGGAAATTGAACCATGATTTGAATAAATTAATTGATTAATTAATTTATGAAAACATTTAATAGGAATAATTAACTGGTAAATTAATTAATGGGAATAATTGTAAATATGAAATTAGTGGAATTGGATTAAATAATTTTTGAATTAATTGATGGAATGGTTGATTATGGAATTGATAGGAAATTGAAATTTTGAATTTGGTTAATTATTTTGATTATTAACTAATTGACAAGGGACACATTTGAGGCTGGAACTTACTATAATAGGTTAATAGGGTAATGGTTTAAAAGATACAAAAGGTTTGTTGGTGATTCTTCATATTATTTAATGTTATAAAATTTAAGAACAATGTTTTTTTGTGATAAATTGTGATGATGAAATTAGTGTGAATTTATGTCAAAAGGATTAATGTTGATTAATCTGAATAATGGTGATTCATGTGAAATTTTGATATATGTGATGATGATTTTGGGATACACACTGCTACTTAAAAATCACACTTATGAGATTGATTGATAAACATGTTGTGAGATATGGAATGATACTTCAAATACCCATTGTGTGCAAGACATGGCGTTATAGACCCAAATAAATTCATATGATAATGAGTGTGGTACATAGACCAATGCTATAAAATCTCACTCGTGTGATTCTTCATAAACTAGTTAGTGGACACAGACTGATGATTTTAAAACCCATGAGGTCCAAACAATAATGTTCTATCTCCAAAATTATAGTGTTGGACTATGTTTTAAATTGGAAACAATATGAATTGAGATTAAATGTATAATGAAATTCCATGTGTAATAATTAATTGTAAATTAAAGATGTGATAAGTTTAATACTCAGACATGGGCTGAAGCAGATATTGAGGGTTCAGGTTTTCTTGGGAACCTAGGGGTTTATGTGGTTAAATAAAGAACAATCGAATATTTGTAAACTATTCAATTTATTTCTTATATTTTATACTTTATACCACAACATACACTATTATATACTTGATGTTGTTTGAAACTCCATTGGTGGGGGCATACTTAGTTGTACTCACACCCTACTCGAGCTACCTGATCGGTACCAGAATTGACATCATGTTTGTAGGATCAGATAATGGAAAGAACCCTAAATTAGATGGATGATTTGGGATCGAGCATAGATAAGGGAACTCGATGTTATTTGGGAACCTCTTGGAAGCTACAATGTCTTATTTATTTTGGGTTTTTTATATTGAAACATGAAATTTATTTGGAATGACATATGAAATATTTAGTTTTGGATATTGTATTTCATTTTTTGGTTATCATGTAACACTACTTTGTTTTGGTTATTAGTTTTTTATTTTGTTATTGTTTTTTATTTTTGTTTTGGTATTACTATGATAATGTGGTTATAGTACCTCCATGATCTATATCATAACCTCACTACTAGTTGGTTGCCTTTGGAATATGTGGAGGAATGCTTGAGGTAATTTGATAAACTGGCTCAGGGCACTAGTGTGTGACACCTAGGTCAAGACATTACAGAGTGGTATCAGTTCCTTGTTTTATTTTTTTATTTTATCTTACTATTTGGGAAAGGTAAACACAGAAATATGAAGAGTTGAGACTTTTTCATGAGATCATGCATGGGAGTAACAAACCCATGTACGGGAAATAACCCATGTACCTAGGGTGGGGTTTTTTATTATCGGTGTTTACTATTATAGTTAGATGTTTTTTCACCTTTAATGATGTACATATTGTATGATGTGATTATTGTTTTTGATATTTTCAGATATTTGACTGATGGATTAGTATGGAACTAGAGTTGAGTATTCACGCAAAATTTTGGGCAGTCATGATTTATTGTGTCATGCATCAATTTAGTCACGCATGGGGAAAATGAGTTTTTTTGTATGTTTTTTTTAAAATGATTTTCCTTGCTTAGGTAATTGAAATTAAAAGGTGACTGATATAAATTTAAAATTTTAAAATGAAAAAAATGTGGAAAATGAGTTTCTAATGAGAATATTAAATAATGAGAATGTTTTTATCCTTTGTTAATCATAACCTAGATGTATGATGGTTTAGGGTTGTGATTGCACGTCGGTTTTGACGACGTACCAAGGATTGGGAAATGAATTGTTATATATTTTCTTGAAACCATGTTGTTAAATATGTTATGTTGTGTTATGTTTCCTGAGATGTTTTTTTGGAATTGTAGATATATTCCTCCACAATGATGTTTATTTATCGGATGGTAGAAGGGCATGTCTGGAAATCTGACTCTGAGGGTGAAAACTAAGGAATCGATAGTCCTGGGTGTGGATGTTAGAGAGAAATTCCATGGAAAATTTTCTCATTTCATTCAATTCATGGAAGGAGACCCAGGAATGGTTGTGAAGAACAAGTCATATTTGAAACTGGTGTTCTAGTTTAATAACCCTTCAAATTTCACCAGATAGGGTGGAACTGAAGCATATATGTTTTGGATTGTGCCTATCTAAACAAAACATGACCACTTAGAGACTCTTATTGGGAATAGAGTTAAAATGGATGTTTACATGTTTTTGTTTTCAAGTGATGCATTGGTGGTACATGAAAGCATTAAATAGATAGCTGGAAAACACGGAGTGGAATGAATATTAAAATAATTTCACAGAGAAATTTTATAATTATATTCTTTATGGGGAGAGAAAAATTGTTTTTATGAGTTTGACTCATGGGAGTATGTCCATGAAAGACTATCCTGGATGATTCATATATTTACGAGGATTTGTTATGGTATTGGTAGGTGATGAGGATACTAAAAAAAAAAGTTTCAGGATGGTCTCAAATGTGAAGTTATGTCTCAGGGGAATATCTTCAGGTTGAAGAAATTTTTAGAAGTGGTATTTGAGGATCTCATATCAAAGGGGAACCTAAACCAGGTTTCCAGTGGAGGACAAGAAGTTTCTTCTGGATGACCATAAAGTATGTATTTTTAGAGTTAGAACAATATCTATGAGAATTTCATCTATGGATATAAAAATAAGAGTATATAGGGGTCACATAAAGTGGTAGGTTGGGTCACATTCTTGAAGATTTTCCCTAACGAATGGTAGTGTGTCGAGCCTGTGGTAGGATGGGACATATACAAAGGTTCTGTAAAAACCCACGATAAACATGTAATGACATAGAATCTAGGTAGAATCCAAGTGCGGGAAGAAGATCTTATAGACTGTATTGTTCTAGAGGCTAGTGTTCTACTAGTCATAGCGGTAGAGGTAGTGGGCATGGCTATTAGATAAAGATAACCCATATCAGTAGATTGGTGTAGCTCAAGGGACTCAGATTGGATCACGTGGAAGATAGGAATGCCATTTTCCTTATGTTTATCCTACACTGGTGGTTATCACGGTTCAACCATTGACAGTTAGAGGTACTACTCTTCTTGCTTATATGCTAGGTATTTCCTTATTTGATACTTTTCCCTCTGATTATTTTAAATATGCACATCTTCTGAATGGTTTGAGCCTGATTGTGGAGTTTGTGAGTGGGGTTATGATGTTAGATAAACTTTTGAGGTAATGATCAAGAGATAATTTTTATAGAAAGGGTGTTCTATCAAAGTTGTGGAGTATCATTTTCTTTAGGACCTCTATATTTTGGATATGTCAGGCTTCAACTAGGTTATGGGTATGGACTGATTAGTAGTAAACCAAGACCACATATATTTATACCATATGAGAGTAAATTTTATGTATCTTAGGGTGGAAATTATAGTCATAGTGGATAATGGGATGTCAAGTTAGGCCATGCTGGGCCAATTCATCAGCAACTAGTAGAACTCATCATATAGGTTGTTGTTCTCTTGCTGGATGATGGCATTTTAGGGATTAGATTGATTCCACCCATAATGGATAGATTTTATGATGTATTTCTTGTAGAATTTTTACGTATTTCACCTAAGAGAGATGTGGAATTTAATATTGATCTCATGCCGGGGCAAAGCTAGTTTCTATTCCACTATATTGAATGGAACCAATTGAGATTCAAGAGATAAATACAGAACTACAAGAGTTTATGGATAAGGGGTTAATTCAACCGAGTACATCAGTTTGGGGTTCTCTAGTTTTGTTTGCAAAGAATATCTATGGTAGCTTGCAATTGTGTGTTGATTATTATAATTTTAACCTGATGACTATGAAAAGGCACTATACACTTTAGTGTATTAAATATATATTTCAAATTTTTAGAGGACCTTGTGTCTTCTCCAAGATTGATATGAGATTTTGGTATCATCAGTTGAGAGTTCGACCTTATGCTATACCTCAGACCGATTTTTAGAAGATGGTATAGCCTTTTTGAGTTCATCATGATGCTTCTTGGGTTGAAAAATGCAACATTAGTGTTTATGATCATGATGAACTAAATCTTCCCCCAATACCTAGATCATTTTGTTGTTGTATTTTTGGATGACATCTTGGTGTACCCCAAGACCCATGACGATCATACCCAATATCTTGAATTCTTTTTTGATACACTTATTGAGAATCAACTACGCTCAAATCAATCTAAGGGTCAACTATGGATTGACAGTGTACAGTTCTTAGGTAATATTATCATAGAGGAAGATGTTTCAGTGGAACCAGAGAAGGTTCATGGAATTTTATATTGGGACCAAACTAAGAATATTTTTGATATCTATATTTTTCTGGGATTGGTGTGTAATTATAGGAGGATCATATAAGAATTCCCCATTTAGAAGAAAAAATTACGGTTTTACTAAAAATGAAGTGAACTTAGAATGATCTAGGTCATGTGAGAATGACTTCCATGAGCTGAATAAGTGCATTAAAATGGATCCAATTTTGATCCTACCTGAGCCAAGGGTGGAGTATATAGTGTTTTGTGATTCTAATGGGATCAGTCTGGGAGAATTATTAATATACGGAGAATCTTGTTTTGGTGTATTTAAATTGACAATTGAGGGCACATAAGTGACATTTCCCTACACACTTATTCAAGTTAGATGTAGTGGTTTAGGCTTTTAAGTGTGGGTAGCATTATTTGGTGAGAAAAAATTGTACTTCTTATACTTATCACAATATCTTAAAGTGTATCTTTTAGCAATGATATTTGAATCTCTAATATAAGATGTGGGTTGAGTGTATGAAGCCATTTGATTTTGAGATACCATATAATATTGGGAAGGAAAACTATGTTATTGATGCTTTAATAAGGAAAACCTAGACTCAAGTAGTTTAGGAGTCCAGTTCAGAGTGGATAATTTTGACTTTATGAGTTGAGATTTAAAATAGGGTTCAAAAGGGTTAGGAGCAGATGAATCTCATATCGGTGTTAGTGGGTTCTGTACTTTAGAGTTGAATTAGTGAAAGGCAACATTTTAATCTAGAATGTTGTAACATTATCAAAATCCATGAAGGTTAATATTTACCTTCATATTGGACTATAAATGATAATGACATCATATATGTCACGAATTGGGTTTTTGTGCCTACGATCATGAGGGAGGAGGTGATGTGTGAGTTTCATACCTTGAAGTGGGAGGTGTATCCAACTGGGACTAAAATATACTATGACCTACAATGGTAGTTTTGGTGGTTGATTAGGAAAAAGGATATAGAAGGGTTCCTAACATGATTTAACACCTATCAATAGGTGAAATCCGATCATCAATGAGCTGGAGGTTTACTACATCTATTTCAAATTTTGGAATAGAAGTGGAATGAAGTTACAATGGACTTTGTGGTGAGACTCCCAAGGAAACATTAGAAGAATGGTGCTATTAAGGGGATTGGGACTGTTTGGAAAAGGTAGCAAATTTCTTACCAGTTTTAAAGACATTAGCAGTAAATCAGTTTGAGGAAATATATGTCAAAGAGATATTCTATCTGCATGGGGTTCATTAAAGTGTTATTTCAACCCAAAAATCATGTTTTACGTCATAGTTTTTAATGGTATTTCAGAAGGAACTTGGTATATAAGTTCTATTGAGCATTTCATTCCACCCACATACTGATGGGAAGTCTAAGCATACTATATAAGTGCTCGAGGACTTTCTTCAGATGTGTGTCCTAGACTTTGGTGATCCATGGGAGAAGCATATAGATTTGGCGGAGTTATCCTATAAAAAAAATTATCATGAAACTATTCATATGGTACCATATGAAGCTCTATATGCTAGTCCATGCAAATCAACACTATAATAGATAGAGGTATGTGAGTTAGAGTGGTTGGGACTAAGTCTCATACAAGAGACGTCAAAGTAGGTTCAGTTGACTCGAAAATATATGACTATGACTCATACTAGATAAAATTTGTTTAATTATCAAAATCAATGACCCCTAGAGTTTAATGAGGGTGAATATGTATTACTTTGGGTGTCTCCATCATTGGGTCACTATAGAATATAGAGATATGGAAAGCTTCCACCCAGGTAATTTGTATTGTTTATGTTTATAGATATAATTGGGACAATGGAATACTGATTGGATCTTCCACATAGGTAAAGTGCTATGAAAAATGTTTTTCGTGTGTCACATATTTAGAGGTATCACCTTGACCATTAACTTGTGATCGATGTGGATGATGTTGAGCTTGAGACTGATGTGTCCTTTGAGGAGCATTCGATACATGTGTTTGATCACAGTGTGAAAGTGTTGTAGGGAATGACCATTGTCGATAGTTAATTTATTTTTGAAACAAGGTTGTGTTTATGAGGAAACTTGGTAGAGAGAAGCAGATATTTGGGCTTAGTGGCTGAATATTTTTACCTTATAATCCTATAGTAACTTGGGGGTACAACTCAAGGATGAGCTGTTATAAGGGGGGAGATTCTAAGATCCCAACCATTTCTGGATATTTATCAAGGTTATTTATAAGTACTTATTACCTTGTATTGAGTATATATTATTTGGGTTAAAACATGGAGAGTTTTTTTGTGAAATTGGAGAATTTTGGAATGGGAATGGGCTATTCACAGTTGGTTCATAGTTTACCCAATCCATGTGGCCAGCCCCAAAAACTATGTGAAACCGAACAGAGGGGATTTTCATGGCTGGATCTTAGTTTTTTAAACAATGCACCCCTTAGTAGTAATCATGCGCCCCTACAAGGAAACATATATTTATACACATAGTTAGGGGAAACCATGAGAGTTGTACAAGAAACCATGTGCATGGAAATAATTAGTATGAATGTTGGTTTGAAAAATACTTAAACGACCTAAATTCACCCAAAATCAACCCAACTCGACTCTAAATCAATCCTCTCATTTCTAGAGGATCCTAGAAGAATACCTAAGGATATTTAACACCTTTCAAGACAAATCAGAGGCCTAATTTATGTATATCCACCTCTCTAGGTATGTGGTTTCTTCTGGATTAGGTTTCTTTCTTTCCCGCTCCTCTTTCTGAATAAAGTGGATTGTTTTTCCTCCACTAGAAAGGGTTTGGATCTAGGATATGATGTTTTATGATTCATTAAATTCTGTTTCTAGTATTTTATTCAAGAAATTTTTCTTCTCCATGGTTTTTACATTCTCATTTATATTTGGAATTTTTTTTTTGGGGATTTCTTGTTAGAAATTTGAGGTAGGTGGTAAAAATTCAATTCATATAGTCTTGATTCTATTTTCATATAGATTTCACTTGAAAAATTTGGAAATAAAATCATTAATTGAATAAATAAATTGAATAATTAATTTATGGAAACATTTAATTTAATTAATTAATTGGTGAATTAATTTATCAGAATTATTGTGAATTGGATTAATTAATTGTAGAATTAATTAATGGAATATGTGATTATGGAATTAATGGGAAATTGATATTATGAATTTGTTCAATTAATATGATTATGAATTATGTAACAATGGAAATATGTGAGTGTTTACTTGACTAAAAAGGGTTATTGTATTTATGGTTTAAATGATGAGATATGTTTTAATGGTTATTTTTCTTATTATTTCTATTAATTAAATTGAATAACCATGTTTTTTGTGATAAATTGGGATGGTACTAATGGTGTTAATTCATTATAAAAGTACAAATGTTGATTAATATTGATAATTGTGATGTATATTAAATTATGATATATGTGATAATGAGTGTAGGAAACAAATTGCTACCTCAAAATCCCACATGTGAAATTGATTGATGAAAAGGTTGAGGGACAAGGATTGATGCTTTATCTACCCACAGATTTCAAGACATGGCATTGAAGATCCAAATGCATGCATGTGATAATGAGTGTGGGACCCAAACTACTGCTTCAAAATCCTACTTATGTGATTAGTGATAAATACGTTGTGGGACATGAACTAATCCTTCAAATACCCTCGAGGAGCAAGCCATGGCCTTCTAGGCCCAAAAAGTTGCCATTGAACTATGGATATGATTGGTGGTGTTATGAATTGAAATGAAATGTATAATGAAATCCCATGTGTTATAATTAATTTGGAATTTAATATGAGATATGGTTTAGACTCTATCCAGGACCAAAGCAGATATTGAGGGTTCTGGTGCCCTTAGAAACCTGAGAGATTATGGGGTTAAATAAATAATAATAGAATATATGTAAATTATTCACTTCATTTCTTTTATTTTATCATTTATAAAACCATATACACTATTATTGATTGGATGTTGTTTTATATGCTGTTGATGGGGGAAAAATGAGTTATACACACACCCTACTTAGGATTCTTAATTGGTACCCAAATAGGCTTCATGTTTCTAGGACATGATATGAGAAAGAGATATATGTTAGATTGATGATTTGGGATAGAGAATGGATGATGGAACCTACGTGATTCAGGACCCTCTTGTGAGTTATCAGTATCTTATTTATTTTTGGTTTTTCATATTGACACATGAAATATATTAGAAATGAAATATCTACTACTTAGTTTTGGATATTGTTTTTATTGTTTTAGTCATCATGTGATATTGGTTTGGTTTGGTTATTATTTGGGTCATTCAATTATTGTTTATTTATTTTTTCCATGGTATTACTTTGATACAGAGGGTTTAGCCTCCAAATGATCAATATCAGAACCTCAATACTAGTTGGAAACCTCTAGTATATGGGTAGGTGTGCTTGATGTCAGGTGACCAACCAGCTCAGGGCACATGTGTGTGGATCCTTGGTTAAGACTTTACAACTAAGGGGATAAGTTCTACATTTACATTATACCAAGATCTCTACCAACATATAAGAATCCATATATAATGGTCGATATTTAGTTTAATTAAATGAATAATATGTTACAAGGTGATATAGAAAATGGGGTTATATGACCTAGTGTTTCATCCTATAGTGTGTATGTTCTATTATTTAGGATGAATGACAGGTTACTGTGACTCTAAATTGATTATTGTGAACTCAGAAAAACCCTGAAAATTAACAAGTATCCCCTGCCACATATTAATATAATTTTCAATCAACAATATATAGACTAGTAATTCACTGTGGAGGAACTTTGGTAAGGTTATCACTAATTATTATTCAATAAGGGAGATATTCTACAGACTACCATTCAAAAAAGTTACGGAAACTGTGAGTTCATAGTGATGCAGTTCAAAATCACTAAAGCTCAAAAGATCATCATTGGAAAGTAGAATAGAGTTCATAAAATGTAAAGAAAAACTTTTTCTATCTTTATAAATTATATTTGTATATACTCAAAAAACATAGAGGGTCGGTAAAATAATTTAAATATTTTTCTTTGGACTTTGAAAAAGGTGAAGTTTTATGAAAATTACAGAAAATGTGATTTTTAGATTGAGAAGGTAACTTTTCTAGGGATTATTGTTATTACTAAAGGGATATATGTGAACCCTACTATGATAATAGAAAATTAAATTCACCACATAAAAACTTATATAATGGATATCTATAGTTTTCTTTGAGTTTATCATTATTACATGTTATTTTTGAAAATATTCACCAGATTATCAAACTCTCTTTCCAAGATAACTAATATGGGATTAATATTTTTTAGGAATAATGAATGTGAAGAGATCCTAAAGGGATTTATAATTAGTATTATCACCACACCAACCCAAATTATTCCCTCATGTTTATAACTTATCATGGAATATAATTATACTTCAAATAAATGATTTGGATATGTGATGATGAAAAATGAAAAAATGGTATCTTATGCCTCATGGAAGTTTAAATTCCATAATAAAAACTATACAATTCATGATCGAGAATTTTTTGTAGTGATATTTTGACTTATTATATGGAAGAAATATAATAATGGGGAGAATTGTATAATACATAGGATTTATAAGAGCCTCAAAAATATATATTCACAAAGAAGATTATAATATGTGAAATAAAAGGTGCTAAGATTTTATCAAGGACTATGATATCTCATTTCATTAACATCATAGGAAATATAATAATGTATAAAATTATCTATATAGGAAGTATGAAACCTATATATAAATGGTGATAATTAATAAAGATCAAACAATTATAAACATAAAAATGATAGACATGTGGAGAAAAAAGGAAGGTATATTATTAATCATTTCTAAAATGATTACTTCATAATCTTATCTAGAATGATTAATAATGATCAAATAGATGATATTGAAATATATAAGAAAGTTTATTTAATAATAAAAGAGTAATCCTTGGTGTTCAAAATTGATAAGTAGTAGTATGATTCTGGTCATGACAATGTGTACCATCTGATCCTAAGATAAAGATGTCATTATTGAATGATACACATAGCTTGAACTTACCAATAAACCAATGAATGAATAAGAAATATCATGATACATGAGATTAGTATTACTAGGAAAATATAGGGAATGTGATATTAAATTATATACCAAGAATCCTAGTGTATTAGAATCTAAATTTTGAATAGAAAATGTCCAAGGGGATGATGCAACCCCTACCGAGAAAAATGTAAATTAAAAAACAACACCATGGATATTTTCAATATTATTTTAATTTCTACTAGGTGAAATAATTTTTTATGGGTTATTTTGGACCTTCAAACAATTTTTTCTCATTTCATCACAATTTGATAAGATCTCTCACTTGATTAACTTTAAAGGATATACATTAAAGAAGTGTTGATGATATATATATAATACCATTACCAATTGTATCTAATCATGATCCATGATTAAATTCCATATTAAGGATTAGTTTTCAGAATGCTCTAATCCATGAATTCAAATTTACTACAACTTATCAGCCTCTATATGATGTCCAATCTGAGTAGACTATTCATACATTGGATGAAATGTTGAGATAATTATCTAAAGATTTTAAAGGTGGGTGGGATCTAAATTTTTCCTCTGATCAAGATCTTATAAAATAGTAGTTTCAACTCAATAATTCATGTGGATCCATATGATACCATTTTTGGATTGAAATTTAGAAAAATAACATTATGAAATTAATTTAGTTAATGCATTCTTATGGGACTTAAAATTATCTTAGAAATGATAAAATGTTAATAGACTATTCAATAACACATCAAGGATACCCAAATATAAAAGAAGATTTATGCAGAAAATTACTTATGAGATGTGGATTTTAAGGATGGAAATAAATTATTAAACTACATATATACATGGAAAATGGTCATGTGATTTGGGAATAAGTTTAAGATATTTTCCAGCTACATCAACCCCTATGAGATTCATGATCACTTTAGAGCATTGTCCTATCAACTAGAACTCCCACTAACCATATATCTGGTAAGAAATATACTTTATGAAACCATCTTGATGAAGTAATTACAAGATCTGAAGAATATAATAATTTTAGAGGTGTAAAAGTTATAAAATAAACACTCTTAAGAGGATCATCTATAAATGATAATGGATATTAGAGACAATGTTCTCTGAAACAAGGCAATTGATCCATTCAATGTACTATGGTGATGTCATATGTATGAAGAGGTGAGATAAGAACTAGAAGAATCCATGAGGTACACCTACCCTCACCCCTTTTCACCATATAATGATAAAAGAAATTTTATGGGAGAAATTTAATAATAGGGAAAAGGTAATGACCCCAAATTTTATAAATTGAATTTACCTTTATATAATTGTGGAAAAATTATTTATATTGAATATATCAGATACAACACATAATTTAAAACTTATTTCATTAAAATTTATAAGAATCATTTATATAGTAAATATGGATATAAAAATATAATTATTATAATGGGACAAAAAAAATTCAATATAAAAATTATAAGAAAATTCTGATATACTCTCTCACTTAGAAAATTACACTAAAGAAGAACAATTATTAAAATAATGTAGGACATTAGTAAGGATATATGATTTTTTAAAATTAAAATATTTATAAACATGATAGGAAATATAATTGAATTGAAAAATAATTAAATATGATGTATTTTTAGATATTATGTAACTCATATGACCATTAAAAATCTGATGGTTGGAATCAGAATCTCATCATTAGAATAGTAAAAAGACTATTATAATTGCAATATCTCTTCTAGGAATAACAACCTGACCATTATAATAATATACACAAATATGGAAATGTAAAATTGTATTTAGTTATTTTATAGAATTATAATATTATATATTAATATCAATCTACAATTTAATAATTTTTTAAATGATAATTTAAGTGCATATATTTTAAAAAAAATAAATGTTTTATTTTCATTTTTATAATAAATATATAAATGTAAAATTACTTATTTTCATAAAATGGTTCTCAAAATTAACAATATGTTGTGTTATAATGATAATAAAAAATTATGAAATAATATTTATTTTTCAAAGCATTAGAAACTTGACCCTCATTTTAAAATATTTTTAAAATGAATGAGGATTTTATTTCAAAAAATATGTTTCCCATTTTTAGAAACTTATTTCAATAAAAAAGAAATATTTAGTGGACTATAAAAAATGAAAAATACTTAGGATGGATTTTTGGTATTTTTCAATAATAATTGATTTATTCTGAATAATAAAATAAAATAAAATATGGTATTTCACATGATATGATAAATACTTGAATTACCGAGTCATAGTAGAAATAAGAGACCAATATATATAACTAAATTAAAAAAATTACAATATATAGTTACAATAATCATTTTTATTGATATTTTTTGTCAAATAAAATATATTAATGAATATAATATTCAAAAACACCCCTCTCCTCCACTTATAAATTCCACCATCAATGTCACTTCTCATCACACCTCCTTTGCCTTGGATCATACCATATTTCTACCAAATACCCTTTTATAATACTATTTTCATGACATAGTGTTCTTATTATCATACAAAGGCCATTCCATGATTCCTTAAGTGGAATTACAAGAAGAGACATCCAATTTAGAAGGATATAAATTCAATGAAGTTGTTTATTTTTACCTTCCACCACATCCTCCAAAAATTACATTAATAATTTCATAATAACTCTAGTATCACACACACACAGATATATATATATATATTCTATAATGTTAATGTGTTAATGGGGTTTATTGAATCCAAGGTCTTGTTAGGCCCCAATGAGAGGGAGGTGAATCAATTGTACACATTTATTATAAACTAGACATCATTAAATTTATTCAGGTTCTTGATCCAACTAATACATACTATCATTCATACATCAAGTGTAGTTATAATGATTTATATAATATAATATATTATTAAAATGGTATGTTTGGAAGGACTAATCCATTCCATTTTTGTTATAATCCAAACATGTATTCATCACTATGTCCACAAGTTAATATAACTTATTGGAGACCCCAATTACAATATATCTACAATTGGATCAACACACCAAATGATCCTCTTACCTAATTGGTTAAAAACCACAATCATAAGTCTCCAGTATCTATTGAAACACCTAAACATCTATCTTATTCTATGTTGGTTATTGAGATCTAGAAATACATTCTTCACATAAGGTATTCCTCCACAATAATTTTGGATTCCTATTTACTCGTGTAAATCCTCAAGAACATTAGTAGTAGTTCCAGTTTTTATTATCCTTCAATATATCTTTTAACTATAAGTCCCTCAGTATCATTTAATACACATTTATGTATTCTCTATTGAATCATCGATTTTTCTCACTTTTCTTCATTAATAATTTTTTTGTATCATGTTTTCAAAATTCTCTTGCACAATTGATGCAATATTACCTGATTTTTTTCATCATTCTTCATCACATGAATTCCAAAATTTATCTAAAAAAGTAATTTCATTTAGATATCAATTATTTACTGAATTAGTTGTGTTTATAAATTAAACATTTATTTTCCACATTCAAATCCAAATATGAATGAAAATCTTAGTTATTGTATTATTTTTTAAACCAGTTTATTTGTTAGATTGTTCCTATATATTCATTTGGAAATCACCTAATTTGAATCATCTAATAGTTTTAGTCCACTAAATTTTTTCACATGACATCTAACGCATCTCATATGTTAATGAATTATTAAAAACTACATTTGATATTCATTAAAATGACTAAAGCACGGGGGATCTATTTATTCATTACATGGATTCATCATTGTAAGAACCATGAATCATCAATAATACGTGAAATTTTATGAACTTCATAATTCATGATGCATATTTATATAGTAATACCTTATTATTTTTAAACTATGTGTGAATTAATATCACCTGATATTCTCATAGGTGGATTTTCATTATTTTCTCATTTAATAAATAATAATTCAATTGAATCAACTTGAATGTAATATTTTGATAATAAATTTTTATTTATATATATAATTTTTCATACGAGATCCTTGTTCGAGATTCTATGAAACACCCCTTGATTAAATGGTATATCTCTTCTAAAATCTAATATCTTCGATAGTTTATGCTTCACACAACACTGAGTTTAAAACTATAATATACTATTAAATATAACCATTTAAAAAGTAATGTGACCCTTAATAATAGTACCCCAGCTAATATATTAGTATCCTCAACATTTAAAGTATAAATAAAATTTGGGTATCTTATTAATGAAAATATTATATATTTGTATCATGAAATAAGTAAATAAATATTTTATAAATGACAAATTATGTATTGGTTTTTTTTATGTCGTAAATATTAATTTGAAATTTTATAATTAATATTTCTATTTAAATTAAAATAAATTTTAATAAATAGATTATAAATTAATATTTTTTCCTATTAATGGTATATAATTTTTTGAGACCTTAGTTAATTTTTGAAAGTGTCATAAAATCAGTTATAATATTAAAATAGGTATTTTCGAGTCAATGAGGATTTTAATTAAATATTTAATTTCTAATATTTAGGAAATTATTTTCAGAAAATGGAGTCCATTTTTTAATTCTACACATTGAAAAATGGACAGGGTTAATTTTTGGGAGTTTCCTAAAATAGTTGAATTTTTGGTGAATAGTGAAATATGATAAGAATGGAATAAGTAAATAAATGAATTATTCAGTCATGTATGATGTATGAATGATATAATAACATATTAGATCCAAATAAAATGAATTAGTTTCAATTTTTAGCTACAATAATCATCACTATTGATAGTCTTGATCCAAAATAATAAACTAATGAATAAATTATTAAAAAAACACCCCTCCCCCTCACTATAAATACCACCCCCACCACTGCCTATCCTAACACCTATAAAGCCTTGAATATTGTCCAATTTCTACACAATACAATTCCAAAGTCTCTCCCCCATGTATTGGATCCTTTTTTCTCACCAAAAGACCAATCCCAAGCCCCTTAATGAGGGTCTCAAGGAGAATAATTCAAGAGGTAAAAATCCTCTTCTGCTTTCCTTATTTTCTTTTCAGTTTATTTTATTTTCTTAAAATCTCATCACCTAATCTGAAAATAAATTCTTGATAACCCCAATATCTTATATATACCATAATTTTATTATGTCAATGTAAAATCCAATATCAATTCTCTTCTCCTCTTCCTTTAAAAACATTATCCATGTGGTGTCGATTTACTTCTTTTATGGACAATGTGTTTTTGTTTTTAAATTCCTCCTTTAAGGCTTGTCCTAATAATTTTTTATGGTTTTAAAATTTCATAATATACATCATAAATCATATTACATACTCTAGAACCGTTATATATACATGATATTAATTAATGAAAAAAACTGGTTTGTAATGATCCAAAACCGCCCAAATAATCTAAACGATTATCACTAACATCTTGTCAAATGTTTCATGCTCACCAAAAATAAAAAAATGACATATATAACTATTTAATAATATGTATTTTCATTAGTAACTTATATATTAAATTATGGATAACTATTCAAATTTTATATAATCTTTTGTATATGTTTACACGTGAACCAATCACGAAAACCAAGGAAAAGAACACTCTGAAACGATGAAATTAGCCGTATTACTCATTAAAAAGACCATAAATAAACATAATAAAATTATAATAAATAAAATACACGTTGAATAATTTATTAATTAATTTATTAATGAATCAAATTTCATTATCCATTATGTTAAGTAAAAATATAGAACATTTTTGAACATAAGGTAAGAGTTTCTTCTATAATCTCCATTTTCTCTTCGGTTATGCTTTATATCAATTTAAACCAATGTTATTATTCTTTATTTTTATATAATTACTCAATATTATGTTTATATGTTCTAAAATCATTTATCCATATCAGTTCATCTTTCTTTTATGGGGAAATACATGTCTTATGAGTTTCCTCGTTCAATTCTTCCCCATAAGAAAGACCAATTTAAGGGAACTTTCAAATATCATACCCATATTCTTGTACACACCATAATATATTTTAATGCAAAAATATTTTTTAAAAATCACTATTTTGGTCATGTAAAACTATCTTATTTCATTTCTAGTCCTATTTAAACATTTAATCCTTTATCTACTTTCATGAAACTTTTAGAGTACCATCAAACTGCACTGAATTGGCCAATTTATAAAGTTCCTCATAATATATTGTTACATGTTTTCACTTTAGTTGGACCTATTTTATGACTCAAAAACAATTTAATTTCCATTAAATTATCTCTTATAGGATATACAAGTTTAAAATATGATTTTATAGAAAATAAAAATTATATTTTCAAAATAGCTCTTCTTTCCAAAGTTAAAAGGGTAATTTTCTCAAGAACTTGTTAATGGTTTTATTACAGCATGATGATCTAATTCAGCACCCGTTGTTGGATTTTATAATATATATAGTTTTATCTCTTATGATACCATATAAAATATTTTATTAAAGGTTTTATGATCCGTTTGACTATAGATGTAATATTCATGGTTTATGGTTGAAGTATTTATATTTTCTATGATAGATTTTTAATATGAATTTTTATTTTATGTTTCACCCTTTTCATAAGAGGAATTAATTGGACTTAGTAAGTAATGGGAGGGGCCTTCTATATCCCCTAGATGAATCATTAGGTCTAATGAGAAAAACTAGTTTGGGTATTAGCTGTCTTTTTACCCTTTTAGGTTGTCTTGGTCGAAGCCTTGTCATTAAGTTTATGATGACCAACATTATGCATTCCCACATTATGATTCTGGTAATTGATATTCCTTGTGATTGTTCAACTAGTATAATATCCATGGTTTATATTATTTCTCTTGTGATTATTTATAGAATTATTTCATCGACTTCTATGCTTTCCATATTATGCTATAGTTCATGTTTTAATTCCATTCATTTTTAGTTATTCATGGTGCCTTATTACTTATGCTTATTTATGATAGATTCCACTATATTGTTGACCCTTACAGAGAATTTGCAATCATCCTTTTCTTAATTTTTATTTTTTACTAGGAAATGAATATGTATATTATTAATGGCATGCAAGGGTAATATAAAAGTTTATGGGTGTTTACAATAGAGTTGTTATGTTGTATTTAATTTCAAGTTGTAATGTAATTGTTATATTTTTATATAGTTTTCCAAATATACTAAACTATTAAATAATTTGGGATGAGATATCTTGTTCTTTATTCTAATGTAATTATGTAATGAACTGACTTCAGGCTACTGGGGTTTGGTTATTTACAGTTGGAATCAGAGAAAGTTTAATAGAAATCATTGAAACAATATTTAGAAAACATTGGTTGGGGAACATAACCCTAAGTTAGTCTTTGGGGAATATTACATAATAATAACTTAGAAATTTTCTAAGGTGGAGATTAAATGGGTCTTCCTTGTAATACATCCTTGTCTAGATACTACAAGTGGATGTGGTTCAAGAATAGATGTACCTTGGGGTAATAACTCCAACATGGTGCGTCGGGCCAGATTTAGTGTAAACTAGTACACGACAACAAGCCTTAATATGTACTTGGTTTGACAATCCAATGTGATATTATTAGGATAATTCACAAATTATTTACCAACCAATATGATGGATTTTAAATTAAATATATCCCCAAAAGAACCATTTTTATGATTATGAGATTAGCTAAGAATAAAATATCCAATTTATATTATGTGTTACTAGTTCACAATTATGCATTAGGATTAATAATCTAATTTAGTGCATTCTAGTTTGTTTGAAATTTCACCTAGTGAAAGGAATGAAAACTATATCAACACACATATTCCATACTGGGATTTCCCTCTTATGCAAGATAATGAGGTATCATTAACAACCCAAGTACTTAGAAAATAATTTGTTTTCATTCTTGAATTAAATGATTAAATTCGATATAAATTTATAATGAAATAAGTTGTATTTATAGAAATTAAGAAGTCTATACGAATAGAATAATAACATAATATTTGGGAGTATAAAAAAATATATGTTTCATATAATTGAAAATATGATATAGTTATATCATGTATTATGTATATAATTGTTTTTAAAATGATAAATTAAGCATTGATATTTTTTGACACATAAATTTTTATTTATAATTTTATAATTAATATAATTATTTAATAAAACATTTATCTGCATAAAATAGCTTCATAAATAAATATTCTATTTACTTTTGATTATAATATTATTTTATGAGGCCTTAATTAAAATTTCAAATTGTTATAAAATCAGTTATAATTTCTAAATTGGTCCTTTTTGAATAAATGATGATTTTAATTAGAAATTAAATTTCTCATATTTATAAAATTATTTTCATGAATTTTAGTTCATTTTTTTAATTCTAAACATTTAGAAATGGATATGGATATTTTTTGTTGGTTTTTTTTAAAATAGTTGATTTTTTATTGAATAGGGAAATAAGTCATTTTACAGTATTTAAATAATAATTCAAATACATGAATTAAAATATCATGCATGATGTAAGAACCATAATATAAATATTGACTTCATTGTTTTTATATATCTAGTGATAAATCTCTAGCTATTAATATTTTTGAGCCAAAATAATAAACCAACGAATAAAATAATGAGAAAACACCCCTCTCCTCCACTATAAATACTAACCCTCACTACCTCTTATCCTCACACCTCAAATCCATGTAGCTTATTCATTTCATCCCAATTCTTTTCCAAAGACTCTTTGGAATGTCCAAGACCTATAGGTCTCACCAAATGGTCAAAATAATGGGTCTTAAGGAGTTTCTCAAGGAGTATAATTTAAGGGAAGGTTTGAACACTTTTAAATAAAGTCGAACCTGAGGTAAGGTAATTTATTTTTCCAAAATATATTTTCATGTTACAAATCATTTAATTAAATATTTTTTTTAAAATTATATAAAACAAGTGAATTTTACCACTTTCATGGTGCCTTATTGATTATATGTTTTCTGTACAAGTTTAGAAGTTTATTTTCAATTAAATGTTTTCTCCTATAAGTTTTAAACTTCTTAAAAATGATTTTAAAAAATGGAAAATTAATATTCCTCGAGAATATTTATTTTATGAAATATTTATGTGTTTTGATCATGTTATAATTTTAGGGAATTATTATTATTCTTGGTGGTTCTAGGATAAACCGAGGGTAGGTGATCCCGTTGAAGCTCTCCAATGCATTGGGTAAAGGGAAAAAGTTAACTGGTTAGGTTTCTTGTAAGAGATTTTGAGATTATACTGTAATGGTTATTCCTTGTGTAACAATGATGGTTAATACCTTTGTAACCTGGATAGATACATTATTAGTAAGATTGATATGAAAATTATTTCTCAAGTTAGGTTTTTGATATTTATATTCTTTATAATATTTCACCCGAAACTTATAGCCTCATAAGGTGGGATAAATAGAACATGATTTACTTTGTGAAAAAACATTATCATTCCTAAAATAATAGTTTATTTATTTCTTTTTATGTCACTTATGGAGATTTTTGTGATCATCATATGTTTTAAAATGTTTTTCATTGGTTATATGGATGGTTAATGGAAATTATGGATTCATGTTCCAAGTCATGATGTTTTTTCATAGAAGGAAAGAATATTTACTTTTAAAAGATTAATATTGTGAAAAAATTGATATTTTATTATTAGTATCCACTTTGTATGTTTGTGGGATTGTTAATTATAAATTATGACGTAATTATCAAAAAATAAAAACTGAAAATATATTTTGAAATGTAAGAAGTTTAATTCTAATTGAATTTACTAGAATATGAAATATTTAAGGCTGGGTACTTATAGTTGAAACTCAACCTAAAACTAGTGCTAAATAACTTGTAACTTTGCTATGATAGTTAATTTAGGTTATGAACAATAACTTTACTTGTATGGAGCATCCTAATCCATAATGTGGAGGAATATTGTTAGACCACATCATGACACAAAAATCTCCATAATTCAATTCGAATATATACCTATTTGTAGCTAAGCAATGGATATGTTCCTTAGAGAAGATATTTCCCACTATGTGAAGTAATGAAATGGAGAAAGTTATCATGAAATATCATCATATCTCAAGAGATAAATATTGATATTGGTGATTAATCCAAAACAAAAGGAGGAGGAATAAATCAAAAATATGGAATTGAAGGATTTAATGTTATTTTCAGAGAAAAATATTTCCCTAAAAAATAATGATAAAATATAGATAAGATATTATTTAGTATGAGATAGAAAAAGGATGAAAATTTTTTCAAGTATGAATCCAACATTACAAGGTTATCAAGTCATGTAGAAAGAAAAAAATACACAATCCAAGGAGAAAGGTTAATCAATTTTTAATGGGTTAAACCAATTCCTCTAAAGGAAACTAGTCTCCAAAATATTCTCATCATAAAAAGATATAGTCTAATGCGCTATCAAAATAAAGAAATAATTCTATAGGTCTTATGACTATATAGGATGTCTAGTGAAAAAGAGGGAATCTGAACACTCTGGAAAAGTAAATAAGGAAAAGGGGAAGAATAGAAGTGTAGAATTTCCATCCTATAATAAATGTGAATAGAAAACATTATGGAATATTCCTATTAGGTATGGGAGTTTGTTACAAGTTGGAGAAAGATGCCACCAAGACCATTATTAAAAGGGAAATAAATAAGCCACCAATATTCTATGATACAATTATAATGATATGGTACAGTATTCCAATGATTTTCTTAAGTGTTAAGGAAAAATTCCCCAAAAAGGACAAGGGAGAAAGTCTAGGGTTATAAGATCACAACTTATGAGGTTTAATTTCTTAATGATGTTATAAAAGAACTTTAATTGTTTCCTCAAACTTAAAAAATGATTTATTTGATCCTAGATTGTCACATATTTTATATATTCCCAGTTTTCCATGAATTTTATACATTTTTATTTTTGATTTTATAAATGAGTTATCAGTCAAAAATCTTAATGGAAGTCTCATTTCCACAAATATGTGTTGGTTAATCAACTTTATGACACATAAACATTCTTTAGATTCTTAACTTGACATCATACCTATGATTTACTTTGATATAATCCTTGGTACGGACTAGATTTCAAAATATGATGGGAAAATATATTGCAAGAAGAAGGGAATTATGATTGGTGAGGAAGATGTAGAATCCATTATCTTTAGAGAAGAAACCTCTTAATCTGGTTTATATATTGATCCATCCTCATTAGATCCACTAGGCGAAATTCTGATGGAGGAAGATAAAATATCATTTATGGATGAGGAATGAAATCATTAAATTTAGGATGTACCTAATGTAAGAGAATAATTGATGTATTTCCATAATATTTGCCTGAACATACTGTAGAGTTGGATGTTGAGTGTTCTATTGATTTGATCCTTGTTGTAGGGACTATATTAAATAATCCTTATAGAATGAACACTATGGAATTAGTGGGTATTAAAAAACTACTAAAGGAGTTTCTTAATATGGTATTTCTTTTATATATTGTTTCTCCATGGGGTTCCCCTATTAATTTAATTGTGAAGAGAGATGAATCCATGAGACTATGTATTTACTTTAGAGAAATCAATGCTATTAAAATTAATAAGAGTATCCTCTACCTCACATTTATGATTTATTTTATTAACTTCATAGATCCTAGTATTTTTTTTATTTACCTTCATTCTAGATGTCATAAATTATGTGTGAAGAAGGAAGATATTATAAAGAGAACATTTCAAACTAGGTATAGAAATTATGAGTTTACACTAATTCCATTTGAATTGACTAATTTACTCTCTATTTTTATGGATCTAATTAACATAATGTTCAAGGAATATCATGATGATTTTGTTGTGGAATTTATTGATGATATCTTGATATATTACAAAATTTATGAGAACCATTAGAACTACTTGAGGATTTCTCTAAGGACTCTTAGAGGAAAAGTTTTATATTTGATGTTACAAAAGTATGAAATATAGTTTCAAATAGTTACTTTTCTTGACCATATTGACTCTATGGATGGAATACCAGTTAATCTGGTGAAGGAAAAGGTAGTCCATAAACGACATATAACAATGAACATAACTGAGGTATGTAGTTTCATTGGTTTAACCATTCTCTATCAGTGTTGCATTCAAGATTTTACTTGATTATCTAACTCGTTAACCAAACTTATTCATAATGGGGTTATGTTTTTATGGAAGAAATAATGTGAATAATGATTTTAAGAATAGAATATGAGATTAGTGAATGCTCCAATACTGAATCTACCATCATGAAATGGTGGATTTATTATTTATAGTGACAAATCCAAGAAAGTCCTTGGTTGTGTCCCTATAAAATATGATATATTTATTAACTATGAATCAAGGGAATTAAAAAAACATGAAAAAAACTATACAACTCATGATCTTGATTTAGAATATGTAATATTTTCTATGAAGATATGGAGACATGATCTCTATGGTGAAATGAGTGGGAAATATATAAATCAAAAGAGATTGAAATATATATTCTCATAGAAATAAATAAACATGAGTCAAAGGTGATGGCTGAAGATATTCAAGAATTATGATTTTTCAATACACTACCACCAAAGGAAGGTGAATAAGGTAGTAGATGCATTGATCAAGATGGATTAAGTAGTTATGAATGAAATGAGGATTGGAAAGCTTGTGTACATAAATCTAGAAATATGGAAATGAGAATTATCAAGGAAGGTGAAACATCACTACTTTTTCAATTGTTTTCCTAACCATATTTATTGGAAAGGATTAAAAGTTCTCAATCTATTGATTAGAATTTTCAAAGAAAGATTAAAGTTGTGAGTGATGGGAAGTTGGAAGACTTCATGTACAAGGATAAAATTATGAAATTTGGGAAGAGTCTTTGTGTTCCCTCTATAGCCAAGCTAAAAAGGGTGTTATTGGATGATTCACATAGCTCAAATTTCTCTATAAAACCTTGCAGAACTAAGATTTATAAATATTTAAAGGAACATTTCTGGTGGGATAATACGAAGTTAGACATTTTTTATTATGTATCAAGATGGTTATTCTGTCAATAGGTGAAGGCTGAAATACAACATCATAGAGGGGTTATGAAAACTCTTCCTATTCCTACATGGAAATGGGATGACATTTTTATCGATTTTATCACTGGATTACCAATAAACTCTAATAAATAATGATGCAATATGAGTAAATGTTCACAAACCTACCAAATCTAATCATTTTCTTGATAAAATGGTGGATTTTCTACTAGAGAACAATCCAGAACTCTATATGAATGAATTTCAAAGACATCATGGAGAAACTCTTTCAATTAAGTATGAATGTGATCCACACTTTGCATCAAAATTCTTGGAAAGGTCTTCCAAAATCTTTAGACACCGAGCTTCATTTGAGAACAACTTATCACCCTCAAACTGATAAGAAATCTAAAAGGACCACCAAAACATTATAAGAAATGTAGAGACCATTATCACTGGACTTTCAAGGTTTGTGGGATTTGTATTTACCTTTACTAGAGTATTCCTACAATAATAGTTTCCATTTAAGTATTCAAATGGGACTATATGAATCTTTGTACGGAAAGAGATGTTGTACACAAACGTTTTGGGATGAAGTTGGTGAAATGAATATTGTTGGACCAAAACATGTTGAGGAAACAATAGAAAAGGTAAATACTATTCAAACCCATAACAAAGAAGCTCAATGTAGACAAAAAAACTATGTTGATAACTGAAGGTTAGATTTGGAGTTTCAAATGGGAGATCATGTTTTCTTGAATGTATCTCCATGTAAGGGAGTTATATGATTTGGAAGGAAAGGAAAACTAAGCCCCATGTACATTGGTCCGTTTGAAATCTTGAAGAGTGTTTGAGTTGAGGATTAAAATTTTGTGATACCACCTATCCTTTCTAAAGTACATAATGTTTTCCACATCTATTTTTAAGGAAGTACATGCCTAACCTAACATATGTCCTCACTTATAAAGGAATAAAATTGGAACTTTATTTTTATTACTATGAAGTGCCTATCCAAATTTTAGATACAAGAGAGTAGGTGTTAAGGAATCAGATAACACAACTGGTAAATGTACCTTGGAAAAATAAAAAATTGATAAGGTGACATGGGAATCATAGGAATTTATGATGATGAACTACCCAAATCTTTTTATGAGGTGACGTTCTAGAAATTTTTATGATAATATTTTTTTTATGGATGGGAGAATTTAACACCCCCATATTTAATGGTATGTCTCTTTTAGAATTTAACATATTTGGTATTTTATGCCTCACATGTAAAGAACCATATTTTTCTATGTTTTTCTTAATTATATTTAATTATTAAGAGTCTGTGAAAATTGACGGCATGTGATTCCGAGGCCCAGTGTGCCCGAAATTAATTTATAAAGTTTTATAAGGTATGTTCAGTAAATGCACGAGTGGAATTTTCAAACTTTTGAACCAGTGCTCGGATTAAGAATATGAGAACACCGTTGAATCTGAAGTGCCGAGATTCGATTAAGGAAGGGTTCACATAAACCACAGTATGTCGGGAGAAAATATCGATTTTGGACATTTAAAAGAATAATGAAATAACAAATTTATTTTATTTATCTTTTTCTTTTCCTCCAATGGAAAAGAGGCGGTGGCAGGACCAACGACATGTGGAGCCATTAATTTTCTTTTCTCTTCAATCTTTTTAACAAC
The DNA here is from genome assembly GCA_963277665.1 of Viscum album. Lineage (NCBI taxonomy): Eukaryota > Viridiplantae > Streptophyta > Magnoliopsida > Santalales > Viscaceae > Viscum > Viscum album. The sequence goes on from OY728165.1 coordinate 1,833,868,810, forward strand.
ACTATTAGAATTTGGGATGTTCATTCATTAAATGAACCTCATAAATTCGAAATGGATTTACTCACACTCCCCCTCTATTATTTATATGGAGCTTTGGGTACTTTATTGGCATGAATTCACTAAATGAAGACGCTCTGGTAAAATACCGTGACGCCAACCACATGGAGGATGAGACCAGTTATGGTGAGTGGTGACAAGCACCACCAAATCATGAACCAATGAAAGCCAATCCTTCTTCAAATGTGGAAATTATCCAACGGTCTTTATGTAGGGTTTATTTCTTGTCTAATTTGACGATTTTTTGAATCACTATACTACACTCTTTCTATCAAGATAACGTGGAGGGTGCGAGCCAAATGAACATAGATCGGACCCTATGTATTTTTGTTTAAATTTTATGTGTTCTTCGCGAGAAATTTATTTGGTTTGGATGAAACCTAAAATGGAGGGTTTAGTGACGAAGAGGGTATCCCAGGGAGTCTGTTTGTACCTTCAGAAGGAAAAAAAATCCACCAGAGCACACCTGGTGACCCGTGGAAGGCCGCTGAAAACCAACACCGGCGGAGGAGGTGATGGTAGTGGCCAGCACCGGACAACCGCAGAGGGGTGGTGGCATGCTTTCATGCGCTTCTAGTGAAGATGGATGCATCATTTAGACGCAACTGTCAGTAGTGGCCATCACTGGATGGACCCGAAAATGAGTGTGGCGCGCCCCCACTCACCACATGAGAGGGTGGTCATAGCTCATCATCCATAGTTGACGTGCAGAGCAGCCGACACTGGCCGACCACATGAGGTGGAGTGGCACATAACGGCAAGCAATTGAAGGAGGAGGTTGTGGCTCTGAAGTCGTGATATTTAGGGACCCGCAACAGCCCAGGAGGTGTCTTGTGGCGTCGCCGGTCCCTTTTCCCAAACAGCTGGCATTCATGTAAGGTGTAGTGCCCCCCATGCCAGATAGGGTGGGCCCCACTATAGTAGGTCGTGCATGCCTAGTGGGCAGCGCCCCTGGCGGGTTGGGCTGCGGGTGCCCAACGAGCAATGCCCCTTGATGGTCGGGCCGCACGAGCTTAGCGGGCCGCGCCTCCGTGGGATGGGATGGACTGAAGCCCGAGAAGCCAAGCCGACCATGGCCACGCCCAATCGGGTTGACTCGAACTAGTGTGGGTCAGCCCAGGATGGGTTGGGCAGTGTCAGTTCGACCGGGTCGGACAGGACCCAGACCCCACCTGGCTCAATTTCACATGAAGGACCATAACTTGAAATCCATACATCTATTTGACGAACCCTCTATGATGTTGGGATCCTCAGAGCGAGACATTCCTTTTGATATGATAAAATTGTGTTGTGAAGAATGTTGGAGTATGACCAGGTTGGATCAATCTTGAATCAAACTAGGCCCTCGACATTAAAATGCCTATAGCTTATAGACCGGGCATCCGATTGACTCGCTGTCTATCGCATTTGAACCCTTACGACATGGTGGTTCATTTGAATAATTCTTCATGGAACTTTGTGGAGGTTGAGGTATAACTTCTAGCTTTAGGAGAAGATCCTCCCAGAATCAAGCATGCTTAGTGCTAGAATTTAGTGGCTGGTTGTAATGTGAAAAAAGAACATCAATCCGAAGTGGGTTAGAATCTATCGTTCCTTTGTGGGCCAGCTCTTAACGATAATATGTGGGTCAGTATCTATCAATCCAATGTGGGTCAATACCTAGAACACCTGTGGGGGTCAACATATATCGATCAAGTGTGGGTCAGCAGTAGATCCTCTCAATAGAATAAGATGATCTAGTTTTACAACTAATCATCTATACTTTTGTACTTAAGTTATATACCTGGTGTGAGATGAGTATTTTAACTTAATGGTGTTACCTTTGTGGTAATTTTACCTTCATGGTGTTACCTTCTTAGTGTTACCTTTGGGGTACTTTTACCTTTATGGAGTTACCTTCATGGTGTTACCTTTGTGTTACTTTTACCTTCATTGTGTTACCTTTATGGTGTTAACTTGGTGGTATTCTTACCTCATGGATCAGTTGTGAAAATGACTTAAAAGTTGGAAACTTATGTTTCCTCATGTATGAGATGAGTATATTTTTTATAACTTAGGTATATGTTTGGGAATATACCTAAGTAGAGTTGTTGACTTCTTTGTGCTTTGTAATTGAGATCTTTCTCAGTGGTTTTTCCTTTGTGGAACTCTGGGAGACTGTCTGGGGTCTCGGGGTCCCTACTGAGTATTGTAATACTCACCCCTACATGGGCTATGATCGCACCTTGCTGTCTCTTGTGCATACGACATACAACGTTGATCAAGGCTGAAGGATCCATGACTTGATGATTCTTAGATGTGGACCATTTGACATGACATGACACAATGACTACTAATCGTGAGTTCTACCTACCCTTCAGGTATGATCGGTGGTGGACAATCCAGGAACTATTTTCTCTTTTAGTTGTACTTTTACTTTATAGTTGGGCTTGTATTCCAGCCCCTTTATTTTCATTACATGTTTTACTACATCATTTTACATCATGGTTGCCTCTTATTGTGTTCTTGGATTGTGTGTTAGTATAGGTTTAAAGGTAATGCCTTCCCAATATAGAGATACTCCTTTCTAGTGTTAGTCACCATCCCCTGGCCTATGGAAGGTAGGCTTGTGGTAGTCACAGCATTGGCCCTGCGTGACGGGTTGTGACAAAGTGGAATCAGAGGAGTTGGTTCTATCGAAGAACTAACAATCTAATATTTTTTATGTGTCAATAGTGATAAATGTTTTGAATCTGGTTTTTAGTTTTGGGAATCCAATGTTGGTGAGGGGGAAAATATATCCATACACCATGACCCTGAATTCTGATTTCAGACTTAGTGAATTAAAAAACTAATTAAATGTGTTTTGAAAAGTTGTTTATTATGATTTATTTGAGTCATCTCACCAGGTATAACTTATTGACCATGGCACACCTATTTTATTTTAGGATGCCTCCACCAACATAGCCAAATGGGATTCATGAGAGAGTACATGATGACAACCCACCAAGGGATTAGGCCTCGGTGCATGCCCCACTTATAGTGTTAGCACCTTCAGGTGGTGTACCAACAACACCACTACCTGTTGGGCAGCCGTTGCCACTAGCCCCACCAGAAGAGGGTGCACACCGACTGGGCATGTTTCACAGGTTTCCGTAGTAGAAGCCTCTGATGTTTTGAAGTGAGACAGATCTTTAGGCGGCTGAGGGATGGCTAGAGTTTGTGGAAAAAGTTTTTTCTTTGTTGGGACACCAGCTGATCTAATGGTGATCCTAGCTACCAATCTCTTCCAAGGTGCAGTTTTGAGATGGTGGAGTCTGAAGCTATAGTTACAAAAAGAGGAGACCCTCAATTGGGCAGACATAAATGGCCTTTTCAGGGTATATTTTGTCCCATCGACCCTACACTCATTACGTATACTAAAGCTAATGCACTTACAATAGGGAAACATGACCATGGCCCAATACTCGGTAAGGTTCACTGATATCTCCAGCTACTCCACCGACATGGTATGAGACTATTTATTTTGGGTTAGAACCTTTGGCCAGGGTCTCTGAAAAATGATCAGAGCATCAATGATATCTCTCAACATTTCGACGCAGTCTGGGGTGTGAGAGAGAGCGCTTTTGGTGGAGATATTCCTAGCTGACCAGGCACTGACAATGAGATCCACCACCAGATGTTAGGTAGTAGAGTTATATGATGCAGGTAGTAGACGAATGATGTAGGGGCCCAAGCGGGCTAGATCGTTTGGTGGAAGAACTCAGTATACATGTTCAGTGGTTCAGGGCTCGCATGACATAGGAGGAAAGAGGAGGAGCATGCAATGCTACTCATGCGGTGGGCAGGGACACATGGCTGATGACTACCCAAACCGCAATATGGACTACCGGTATACCATAAAGGGACCACTAAGGCAGAGGAAGAGGTTCGAGCGAGGAGTTATATAGGGTATTATGTCACGACCCGTCCTCGGGACCCGCTCTGTGACTACCCCAAGCCCGTCTCCCATAGGCCAGGGGATGGCGACTAGCACCAAGGCGTAAATACCGACAAAAAGGGGAAGAAATTTCCATTATAAAGTAAACAAACACCACATAGTAAGCAAGAAGAAGTAAACACTATGTAAAACTGGGTACAATAGTAAGTACAGAATGTAAATGGGCCAGAATACAAACCCAAACTGAATGTAAAGTACAAATGGAAGGAAATTACAGCAACTAAAAGTAAAGTAGCAACGTCGAGCTGTCCACTGGTAGTCCCACCTGAAGGGTGAGTACAGATAGCCTCCTCAGCTCCTCGGGCCAGCCGTCCGCTCCGTGTACGTCCCGCCAGGTGGTCCACCTCCAGGTACCAACTTGCTCCACAAGCCTCAACCATGATCAGCGTTGTCCATCGTCTGCATCCGACACAACGTAGTGCGGGCATAGCCCATGCAGGGGTGAGTATACACTACTCAGTAGGGACCCTGAGACCCCCGAAGGTCTCCCAAAATCCAAAAAGGATATTTCACAAAAGAAAGATACAATCATGAAGTAACATCCAACACTACTTAGGTATATAACCATACATATACTTAAGTCATCAATTCTAGTTCGTCTCCATCGTCTGAGCCCAAGTTCGATCACGTCCACATAGGATAGTAGAACCCAATCCACATAGGATAACATGACTGAATCCAAATAAGAAAGCAAGTCAATCATGTCGATGATAATGATTGAAAGTCAAGGCTCAGATCACACAGGTATACATCTTCGTAAGGTGATAGAGATGATCAGATGTAGCCACTAATTCATCTAATCTGGGACCCACGTAGGATACTAGACCAACTAAGAAGTCGGACCCACATAGGATAAAGACCAGCTACTCTCCCAGACCCACGTAGGATACAAGTACAGAGTCAAACACTGCCAGACCCATGAAGGATCCAAGAACAGTAGTAATCATCATCGATCCCACAGAGGATTTCAGTACGGTCATCTTCGCTGCCGAACCCATGGAGAATTTCAGTTCAGTGGTCATCACTGCCTATCCCACAGAGGATTTCAGTGTAGTCGTCATCGCTGCCGAACCCATGGAGGATTTCAGTGCAGTCGTCATATCCGTCGCAGTCGCAACCATCTCTAGGGTTCCCACACACAGCATGCCCAATTCTGGGAGGGTCCTCTCCACGAGCCAAGGGGCGTAGATACATCAACTGACACTTAGTCCAGAGTTGATGTATCCTAATGTTCCGCCTCGACAAAAGGAACTCAACACGACAAACGACACGTCAATCGGACGCCCGGTCTGAGAATTATTGGCATTTTCGTTCCAGGGGCCCGGTTGGTTTTTAAGTCAAAACCAACCCTACCGCACTCCATCTACATCCAAACATTTATAGGAGTAAGACAAAAGGTCCGTGTCACTAAGAGGAATCCAACAAAGTCTACGACACGTCGATCGGACGTCCGGAGCTCAAGTTATAAGCGTTTCCGCTCCGAGGGCCCCGTTTGTTTTGTGTTCGAACCAACCTGTATATTCCTAAATTTCTCCAAAACCTTGAGTTTAATATACCTAAACGACCGTCTATATTCAAGGATCGCATCGCAACTGACGGTGCATCGATCGGAGGTCCGTAGCCCATGTTACAGGCATTTAAACGAACATGTCCGGTTTTAGGGGGTTTTGGGCCCGGACCGACCCTGCCCAAGACCCCCTGGGTCGGCCCGAACCGGGTCGACCCAACCCGGGTCCAAGTCCAGCCCACTAGGGTGCGGCCAGGCCTGGTCCAACCGGCGTGGCCCGACCGAGCCGGCGCAGCCCGGTCCGGCCTGGGCGGCTCGACCCGGATCGGCCGGTTGGACCTGGGCGGCCGGTTGCCCTGGCACGGACGCGACCCGCATGGCCAGACAGCTCGGCTCGGCGGAGCTGTCTTGAAGGGGGGGGGGGCACTGCCCCCCTATTTTGAAATGTCATCCCCCATGTGGGGACCACTCCTTTTTCCAGCGGACACGGCGCTGGGCGCCGCGTCTTCTCCGGATGTCGCGCGGCCGTGGGATCCGGTCATTCTGCCTCCGCCGTGGCTGAAGCCACGGAGGCTCCTGTCGGAGGTGCGCCGGGGTGCCTCCTCCTCCGGGCGGCCGGCCGGTGCAGGCCGCCGACGCCGCCGCGCCGGTAGGGCTCGCCGGCAGCGCCTTCCAGGGACCACCAGACGCGCTCCGGTGGTCCGTTTTGCCCACTGTCTGTGCCTGCGGCCCTCCCGGGACCCATAGATTACTGTGAAGGGTTCAAAACGCATTTACGGACTGTTTCTTCATCACCCATCGATCCACACACCAATAACATACTGTGGAGGGTTATCGGGCCGTGTTTGTTTGGCCCGCACCCTCCACATTAGGTGTTTTAAAAAGGCAATCTTTAAAAGACATGCTTTAATCGAGGGAATAATTTATTCAATGTAAATTATTCAAACACCCTGAAATTTAAATACTCATGCACAAGGGGATAATTCACATATAAAATTTATACGAAAACCCCCTACCTCGATAACGAGTTGACGGTCGGTGAGCATCGCGGAAAGCGGCGTCACGGCGTGTGGCTCCGTACACATTGACAGAGATTGTCCGAGGTGAACGATGTCTCCCTTCCTTTGATGCAGGAAAAAGAAATAAGGAATGCATGTCAGAGTTCTTTGCGTTCTTCAAGGAGGATGATGAAGTTTTTTGATGGTAGAACTCTCCCTCTCTCGACACAATGAAGCAACCCAAAATAAAATAAGGCTTTAGCCTTATTTTATTACTTTTTCCAACACTTTTAAAATTCAAACATTCAAAATTTAATTCACTTCATTTAATTAAACTTAAATTTTCAAAATTAATTGAAGTGATAAGTTTGAAACTTTAATGAAAAAGATGTTTTAAAAAGGAGTTAAGGAAAAATGAAAATTTGGGGGCTCGTGTGGGCCCCACCTCATCTTAAATTCTATCAAGGGGAGTTATAACATCAGTGGGTCCCACCCCAACTCCCTCACATGGGCTAAACCACTTAAGAATGTGGAATAAAAAATGTAACACAATTTTTATTTCACATTAAAATTATTCCCTTTTTTTAAACAACTAAACCCGAGAAAACACAACTCTAGAAAAGGTGTTTCTAAGCAATTACCGGAGCTGCGGTTTCATCGGTGCCCTCAGATTTCGATTCCGAGCACCGGTTAAAAAGTTAGAAAAACCCGCTCATTAGTTCACTGAACGTATCCAAGCTAAACTTCAGAAATTGATTCCGGGCACACTGGGACTTGGAATCAGGTGCCGTCAAAAAACTGTGTACTCGTAAAATACCAAAGAAAATTAAGAAAAAAAAATTCCCTTAAAATTCACAGATCTTTCCATTACTCCCACCTCAGGGATTTACATCCCCGTAAAGATACATCACAATCTAGGGAACAAATGAGGGCACTGAGCATGCATCTGAGCCTCCCGCTCCCAAGTGCTCTCCTAGAGGTTCCCTTGCTTCCACCTGATGCGCACTAGAGGAATCGACCATCCATGTAGGACCCACTCCTGTCGATCCTTGATCTCCACCAGGACCTCCACAAAAGTATCCCCATCGTCAAGGTCTAGCTCCCCATGGTCGATGATATGCATCGGGTCGTGCACGTATCTCCTCAGCTGAGATACATGGAAGACATCGTGCACCTGGTGCAACTGAGGTGGTAGAGCCGAGCGGTAAGCCACCTCTTCTATCCTACTGAACACCTGGAATGGTACGATGAAGTGCATAGATAACTTGCCACCTTAGACAAATCTCTATAATCCATGTCGAGTTGAGACCCGCAAGAAGATGTGGTCGCCATCCGCGAACTCTAGTGGTCTCCACATCCTATCAGCATAAGAATTCTGTCAGCTCTGAGCTATCCTCATCTACTCCTGGATGACCTGGACCTTCTCTGTCGTGGCCTGGACCATCTCTGGTCCCACAAGTGCTGACTCCCCAGGGTCTGTCCAGCACAGAGGTGATCTGCATGGTCGGCTGTACAATGCCTCATATGGTGCCATCCCGATGGTGGAGTGGTAGCTGTTGTTGTACGTGAACTCCACCAAGGGTAGGTGGTCCTCCCAGCTGCGACCAAAGCTGAGGAAACATGCACGGAGCATGTCCTTGAGAGTCTGAATGGTCCTCTCCATCTGAACATCCATTTGAGGGTAAAAGGCGGTGCTCAAATGTAGATGAATCCCGAATTCCTCCTATAACCCCTTCCAAAGCTGAGAAGTAAAGCAAGCATCTCGATCGGAGACGATAGATGATGGCACACCATGAAGTCGTATAATATCCTCAACGTAGAGAAGTCCCAAGATCTCTACTGAGCCCTGCTCTCTGATGGGTAGAAAGTGTGCCGACTTGGTGAGTCGGTCGACAATCACCCATATGGAGTCATGACCTCTGGAAGTACGTGGAAGTCCAGTCACGAAGTACATAGATACCCCGTCCCACTTCCACTCCGGGACCTCCAAGGGGTGCACCAAGCCTGTTGGTACCTGGTGCTTGGACATCACCTGCTGACAGGTGAGACATCGAGAAATGAACTCAGCTACAACCTTCTTCATTCCCGGCCACAATTGCTGTCGTCTGAGATCCTGGTACAACTTCTACACTCCTGGATGTACCGCAAAAGGAGAAGTGTGAAACTCCATCAGAACCTCCTCCTATAAAGCAGCTGGTACCATGGTATGTCCTCTAAAAAGGACATTGTGCGCTCCTCCTATAGAGAATCCATCAGGTTCCTATCCTGAGGATATCTGCGCACACCACGTATCACAGTCAACGTCTCCACGCTGTGCCTCTCTGACCTGCTGCAGTAGTGGAGGAGTGACTGTGAGTGACTGAAGAAAGGCTGCTCCATTTCTATCCATGAAGGAAATCTGAAAAGCGGCTAGCTGCTCTGTCGCCTCCTCGAGTAGCTGAATTCCTGTCCTCCTACTGAGAGCATCGACTACTATGTTTCCATTTCCAGGAGTATATAATATTTAAAAGTCATAGTCCTGGAGGAACTCGATCCATCGTCACTATCTTAAGTTCAGGTCCTTTTGCGATAATATGTACCTGAGACTCTAGTGGTCAGAATAGACTATAAAGTGCTCACCCATCAGATAGTGTGGCCACATCTTCAGAAAGGAGACCACTACTACCAACTCCAGGTTATGGGTAGCATAGTTCTTCTCATGCTGCCTCAACTGACATGATCTATAGGCGATCAATGCTTGTTCCTGCATCAGGACACATCCATGTCCGGTCCCTGATGCATCGCAGTAGACTATTTACCCCACTCCATCCTCCGGTTTCCTCAAGATAGGTGTGATGATCAATCTCTTTCTCAGCTCTTGGATGCTCGGCTGACATCTGTCTGAGCACACGAAGGGTTTACCCTTCTTTGTCAAAGATGATAGTGGTGCCGCAACTCTGGAGAAGTCTAGCACAAACCTCTTGTAGTACCCAGCTACCCTAAGAAACTCCACACCTCTGTCACGCTCCTAGGTGGATCCCAAGCTAGCACTGCCTCGATCTTCGTAGGATCCACAACAACTCCCACCTCAGAGATGATGTGTCCCATGAAGTGGACCTCGCGTATCTAGAACAGACACTTAGAGAGCTTACCGTAAAGCTGGTTCTCTTGGAGTGTGTCTAGTACAACCCGCAAGTGTTAGGCGTGCTCCTCCTTAGTGGTCGAGTAATTCAAAATTTCGTCGATGAAGACCACGAAAAATTGATCGAGGTATGGCTGAAAGATCCTATTCATGAGACCCATGAACAATGCTAGAGCATTGGTTATGCCAAAAGGCATAACCAAGAACTCATAGTGGCCATACCGACATCTGAAGGCCGTCTTCTTCATGTCCTTGTCCTGAAATCTGAGCTGATGATAGCCTGACCTGAGGTCTATCTTCGAGAACCACCATGCTCCCTTGAGCTGATCGAAGAGGTCGTCAATTATAGGAAGTGGAAATTTGTTCATCACCATCACCTGGTTCAGGCGACGATATTCGACACATAGTCTCAAGCTCCCATCCGCCTTCTTGGCGAAAAAAATCGGGGTAGCCCAGGGCGAAACACTGGGTCAGATGAATACCTTGCTCTGCAAGTCCTCCAGCTGTACCCGTAGCTCTCAAAGCTCAACGGGAGCCATCTGATATGCTAGAGTGGATATCGGGTCTGTCCTAAGGTACATGTCAATATAAAAGTCTACCTCTCTGTGAAGAGGTAGTCCTGGAACAACGTCAGGAAAAACGTCTGCATACTGATCCACCGCTAGAGGAAAACTCAGACTCCACACATCAACTGCTCCTAGGATGAGGCTAGCCAACTGATGAGTGATTGGTTGTCCTCTCCTCTGCATGAGTCTATCCTATGCTGTAAAGGCTCCCTTCTCACCAGTGAAGGTTAACCTGCTCCCATCGGTGCGGACACACCACACCTTGCGACTAATACAGTCGATCTGAGCATGGACTGTAGATAACCAATCCATGCCCAAGATGACATTGTAAGGCCTCGACGCCACTACAAGAAGATCCCATCCAAAGCTCTCGCCTCCTAGAGTAAGCTCACACTGCCGGAACTAGTGTGTAATCGTCGCGTCTGCTCCCGTAGGAGTCTCTAGCTGTAAAGATTGAGCCAACTGCTCTGTCGAAATCTCCGAGCTCTGAACAAAGGCAGCGGTAATAAAATAATGACTCGCTCAAGTGTCTATAAGAACTGTAGAAAGGGTGGAGTAGACACAGATAGTACCTCGAATCATCTCTGGCGTACCATGGCCGTAGTCCACCACTACATAAAGCTGAGCCTGTCTCTTCCCGCAAGCTCCCTATGGTCGGGGTGGACCTCCTGGTGGTGGTGGTGGTAAAGCCTCAAAGCGTCACCCAGCACTTGCTGCTCGGCCAGCTCCCTTGCCTCGTCTGCCTGATCTCTGTGGACTGCCTTGGTCGACCCTCTACCTTTGCCTAGGTGGCACCTCAACTGTCTGCTGCTCCTCTGCACGGCGAGTCGAGTAGTCACGAGCCATGTGGCCCTACCCGCTGCATTCCTAGCACTGTGTGCTCCTCAGAAGGCTGGCTCTGCGCCATGTTCCCCGCATCTCTGAGCCAGTGTCATGAGGTTTTCCACCTGATGGTCCAGTGCTTCGAGACCCCTGTGTCATCTGTCGACTGCCAGCTATAGAAGACTCTGCAACGTGCCACCCTGCGCTAGGTCTCGCTGCTGGAGTAGGCTCAACAAGAAAGATTCTATGATAAGGGCTCGCTTCAGTACTCTTTCCTACGTCGGAATGTAGAGGGAGATCATCGATGCCCCAATATCATGCCTCAGTCCCTGCTCAAAGGTATGGGCCCGTAATAATGGGTCTCGTACCATGTCTGTCAAATAGCGCGAGAGATCGGTAAATCACGCTGAGTACTGGGCGACCGTCATACAGCCATGCTGCAGTTGTAGTAGCTCCTAAATGCGCACCACACAGACGGGGGCCGGGACGAACTCCGAGCGGAAGAGGCTCTCAAAGTCCGTCTAGAGGAGAGATGCCTCATCGTGCACCAGGAGCATAAAGATCAACTATCTGCCTGCTGCCGCGTGCTGGAGGCTTGCTGCAAAGATCACCATGAGGTCAGCTGGTGTCCCCACTAACCTGAAAACTTTCACAATCGCCTCCAGCCAATCCTCGGCTGCCTGAGGGTCCGTCTCCCCACGGAACCTGGGTGGTATCTAACGCTGAAACCCATGCAGTGAACTAAGGAGATGTGCACTCTCAGCAGTTAGGGCTGGTGGTATCGGTGGCTTGGTGGGTAGAGGTACCGCCGGTGCCACTGCTGAATAAGGGCCCTGCACCGAGGCCTCGTCGCTCAGTGGGCTGTCGTCTCACACAAAGCTCGGAACCCTGGCTAGCTGCCATCATAGAGCTGTCCTGAAAAGAAACATGTGCGCCACAGTCAAAATAGTATACCTGGTGAGATGACACAATGTAATCACAATGAAAACTTTTGAAACACACATGCAATCAATGTTTTCATGCATTGAGTCAGAAATCAGAAGTCAGGGTCCTGGTGTACGGATACGTCGCCCGCCACACCAACACTAGACTCCCTGGACTGATAACCACACTCAATACCCCTAACACTATTGCCTCACATTTAAGGAAGATCAGATTCTTGAGTTCTGCGGTAGAACCAAACTCCTCTGATACCAATTTGTCATGACCCGTCCTCGGGACCCGTGCCGTGACTACCCCAAGCCCACCTCCCATAGGCCAGGGGCTGGAGACTAGCACCAAGGCATAAATCCCGACAAAAAGGGGAAGACATTGCCTTTATAAAGTAAACAAACACCACAGAGTAAGCAAGAAGAAGTATGCACTATGTAAAACTGGGTACAATAGTAAGTGCCGAAAGTAAATGGGCCAGAATACAAACCCAAACAGAAAGTAATGTACAACAAGAAGGAAAGTACAACAACTGAAAGTAAAGTAGCAACGTCGAGCCATCCACTGGAAGTCCCACCTGAAGGGTGAGTACAGATAGCCTCCTCAGCTCCTCGGGCCAATCGTCCACTCGGTGTACGTCCTGCCCAGTGGTCCACCTCTAGGTACCGACTTGCTCCACAATACTCAACCATGATCAGCACTGTCCGCCATCTGCATCCAACACAATGTAGTGCTGGCATAGCTTGTGCAGGGGTGAGTATACGCTACTCAGTAGGGGCCCCGAGACCCCCGACGGTCTCCCAGAATCCACAAAGGATATTCCACAACGGAAAGGTACAATCACGAAGTATCATCCAACACTACTTATGTATATGCCCATACATATACCTAAGTCCTAAATTCTAGTTCGGCTCCATCGTCGGAGCCCAAGTTCGATCACATCCACACGGGATAGTACAACCCAGTCCACATAGGATAACACAACTCAATCCACATAGGAAAGCAAGTCAATCATGTCGAAGATAATGATTAAAAGTCAAGACTCAGCTCACACATGTATACTTCTTCATAAGGTGATTGAGATGATCAGATGTAGCCACTGATTCATCTAAGCTGGGACCCACGTAGGAAACTAGACCAGCTAAGCTGTCGGACCCACATAGGATATAGACCAGCTACTCTACCAGAACCACGTAGGATACATGTACAGAGTCAAACACTGCCAGACCCACATAGGATACAAGAACAGTAGTCATCTTCGTCGAACCCACGGAGGATTCTAGTACGATCGTCTTCGCTGCCGAACCCATGGATGATTTCAGTGCAGTCATCATTGTTGTCGAACCCACGGAGGATTTCAGTGCATTCGTCATTGCTGCCAAACCCACAGAGGATTTTAGTGCAGTCATCATCTTCGTTGCAGTCATAGAGAGATCTTGGGTTCCCGCACACAGCATGCTCGATTCCGGGAGGGTCCGCTCCATGAGCCAAGGGGTGTTGATACATCAACTGACACGTAGTCAAGAGTTGATATGAAAACCCCTTACCTTGTACTTTTCCATTATAGAGGGTAGGTTCTACTTCTATATAATGGTGAAATAATTTTTATTAAATTATAGAAGAACCACATACATAAATATTATGTCATATATGATCTTGTAATATTTCTTTGTTAATGATATTTCTGTAGTATCATTGTTTTGGGTGTAAACTGATTCATTTTCCTTTATAGGTTTTGTTACGTATGTCTTGGTTGTTATGGATAGGATGTATTTGATTCATATCTAGAATGATATAAAGTTATTAAACAATATTTTTAATCCTAAAATGAAAATTATTCTTGAGTGGTTATGATGGGGAATGAAATCTCATCGCGTCATGGAGACGGTAAGCCGTACGTACACACAAGCAACAATATCATTCTATTAGTGGTGAAATTGTATGTAATTGGATGGTATATTATATATAAAGAATAATTAAATTGTTATATTTATTATTTACATCAGTTATAATCATTATTATACCCATCCAAATAATGAAATGAGGAATAACAAACAACACCACGACGTGGAGACGGTAAGCTGTACATACGCATGTATGGTAACTTTGTCATTCATGGGATGGATAGAATAATGAAAATTGTTATAATATATTTATAATAACATCAATTTATATAGAAGGTACTGAAGATATTATTTTGTTATGGAAAAAACAATAAAAGTGGATGGGGAAGAAGAAAAAAACATTTAAAGAGGTGATGGAATTATTACCTCTTCTTCAGGTTCTTCTTTTTGATTTGATCAAAAGGGCTCCATAGGATAAATTTATAATCCATGTAAGGCCTCTAGGTTGAAGTGAGGGTATTTTGAGGGATATTTGAATAGAGTTTTTCTACATAAAATGGATTGGGGGTGTGAAATTTAGATAAAGGGAAGCACCCTTTTACAAGAGTGGTGAGGGCCTCTTTAGAAAAAACATGAAATATTATTTTGTTATACAATCGGATTAGGTTTATAATGGCTAAAAAGGGATTTATTTCAAGGATATGGTGGTTATGGGTTTAAAACCACTCAACCAATAGGTTTTAGAGAGGGTTATGTCACTATATTAACCTTATCTTTTAGATTTAAATCTGAGTTAAATAGTTTAACTTTTTCCATGTATTTTGGTTTTATTATAATAAATGGTTAATAAACTTACTATAAAAATCCAAGAGAACCCCAAGTGGCTCATTATTGATATATATAACCTTATATATGTTCTCTGGCCGAGCCTTAGATTTTTATGAATATTATATCAATTAATAATATTGTATTTGTTTTAAAAACTCATTTATATCAATTTTGACAATATTTAGTATTTGGTTTGTCTAAAAGTCATTACCACTTTATCACAACCATAAAAATTTATTTAATCAACATTAACATGTAATATTAACCTAAAAAATTCATGTAATACATCAAAAGTATCAATTTACAATTATATTAATATTTATAATATCAATTATTTTAGTCTTTCAATAATAAGGTAATTACAACATTATCATTGTGTCATAAATAAAATTAATTATTTAATGTCTAATAATTATAAATAAAATACCATTATGTAGGAAATTTTTTTAGATTTATAATTAATATTTATAGTCTAATTTATCTTATGTATAACCCTATATTAAAAATGGTTTAGTTATTAAACATTGAATTTAAAAATTTTAACTCATTTTAAAGTAAAATAATAATAAATTTACTAATCTAATATAAGTGGATTAGAAGGATAAGATTTTATTACTATGGTTTATTTTGGTCGAAATAAAATTTTACAATTGAATCAGGGCATGTGTTAGGGTAATTATAATACCATTTTTACCTTTAGTTACCCTATTTACTTTTAACTATGGTAAATAAAACTGAAATGTTAATATTCACCAAAAATTATTTTCATCATATCGAACCACATTTCACTTACTCATGTCAACTTCTTCTCGTAGGTTCTTTAAATTCAATTCATAGAATCCATAAAATTACATTTTATGCAAATTTGCAAATGTGCCTAGAATGTGTGTAAAAGACATTAAAAATATAAATAAAATTCTGTACATCTAATTTTATTATAAAATGACTCCACTAAATTACATTGAACTTATATTGGTATTATGTATCTATATTGAATTAAAATAAATTTAAATAAAATAAATTAATATTCAAATAAAAAGTAGGTTTTAACAAAAAAGATGGTGTTTTAGACTATTCATCAAAAATGAATGTTTTCAGAAAAATACCAAAAAATCACCTAAAGCTAATTTTGATATTCCAAATTCATAAATGATATATATTTTACCAAATTTATGGCATAAATGCTACATTAAAAAAATATTCCTGTTATCAAAACCATAAAGCGGCTTTTGGAGGAGTAAAAACTATCAACAGATTGATACGTGTTTATTTCCAAATTAAATATAAAATTACTTCCAATAACCAACATTATATTAAATGATAAAAATATAATATAATAATTATTAAAAACCATTCAAATGTATAATTTAACAATCTAAATAATTTTGATTAAAAAAGATGTTTTCAATTAAAATTTATTATTCTTCACTATTCATCAAAATATGAAAGTTATCAGAAAAGCACCAAAAATTTATCCAAACTAAATTTTTATGTCCAATATTTAATGATAAAGATTATTTTGTCAGATTTAATATTTAAAAGAGTGAAATATTGGATTTAAAAAGGGTTCTCCATTAAAAGGTGGTAAAATTGTTTTTTTTTGCAAAATAATTCTTTTATCTGAAAAATTGAATTTGTTCATATATTATGTCTAAGAAACACATAATATGAATGTTAAAAACATACGGATTATATAAAAATCAAATTGTAGTGAATACTATTCATAACTATTTTTTGAACGACTAATTGGTTTAGTCTTGGCGTGCTCGAAGTCGGTGTGAATTACTTTAATGAAAATTACATACTATGAGATCTTGGGGTGTTAAAGGATGGAACTAGTCGGCCGTGGAGGGGGTGGTAGTGCATCATCATGTGCCACTAGTGAAGATGTTTAGGGAATTTAGCTAGGATGGTCAGCAGTGGCAAGCAGCATCCGACCGTAGAAGGGAGGGCGGCGCACCCATGCGAGCTGCCAAAGAGGGTGGCCGCAACTAATCTTCAAAAAAGGACGTGAGGAGTGGTCGAAACTAGCCGTCCGTAAGAGGTGGAGTCGATCCCAATGGCACACCCTTATAGGAGGTGGTCGTGGCTCAGCAGCCACTGCGGCTGGGGACCTGCTTCATGCGAGTCCCGTAGCAGCCCAGGCGACTCCATGTAGCGTCACCGCTCCTGTTTCTAGAACGACTACCATTCGTGTAAGGGGGAGTTCTCCCACCCCCTCGCACCAGATAGGGTGGGCCCCACTCCAGTGGGTCGCGTGAGCCCAGCGGGCCGTGCCCGCCATGACCCAGTCCAACCGAGTTGGCCCCGGACCCAACCAGGCCCAGTTTCCCCTAAAGGACCGTAACATGAAATATATATGTCCATTTGATGAACGGTCTACGACCCTAGGATACTTGGATCGATATGGTCCTTTTGATATACTCCACATGAGTTTTGGAGAATGTTAGAGTACGTCCAGGTTGGATCGAACCCGAATCCAACTGAACCCTTGACATTAAAATGCCTATAACTTACAGACCAATTGTCCAATTGATACGCCGTCTATCATGATAGAACCCTTACGACACTGAGTTACTTTCTTATTATTTTAGTGGAACATAGTATATTTTTAGGTATAACAAATGTCTTTAGTAGTGGATCCTCTTGGAATCAAGTGTTCTTAGTGCGGGAATCTAGTTGCTGGCTATAACGTGAAGAGAGAACATCGATCCTAAGTGGGACAACATCTATCAATCCTGTTTGGTAAATTAATTTTCCATCCTATGTGGGTCAGTATCTATTGATCCTATGTGGTTCAACATGTAGAGATTCTATATGGGTTAGCATATATCGATCCTGTATGGGTCTGCAGTAGAGCCTCTTGATAGAATATTTTGATCTAGTTTTATGACTAATCATCTATAATTTTTTTCTTCAATTATATATCTATCTTGAGATGAGTATTTTACCTTCATGGTGTTACCTTTGAGGTACTTTTACCGTCAGGGTATTACCTTGGTGGTAATTTTACGTTTATGGAGTTACCTTTGTGGTGTAACCTTTGTGATACTTTTACCATTGTGGTGTTATCTTCGTGGTGTTACCTTTGTGGTATTATTCTTTAATGGATCAGCTGTGAAAAAGGCTTAAAAGTTGGAGCCTTATGTTTCCCCATGTATGAGATGAGTATATTTTCATAACATAGGTATATGAATGGGCATATTCCTAAGTAGAATTGTTGGATGCTTCTTGCATTTTGATTGAGGTCTTGTCTATGGTTTTTCCTTTGTGGAACTTTTGGAGACCTTTCGGTGTCCCAGGAACCCTACTGGGTATTGTTATACTAACCCCTACATGGTCTATACCCGCACCTTACTGTGTCTTGGGCAGACGACGTACAACGTTGATCAAGGCTGAGAAAGCCAAGACTGGACAGTTCTTAGAGGTGGAACATTTGACGTGACGTGACGTAGTGACTACTGATCGTGAGCTGTACCTACCCTTCTAGTAGGATCCATGGTGGACGATCTATGATTTATTTTCTCTTTCAATTGTATTTGTACTTTCAAGTTGGGTTTGTTTTCCGAACCCTTTAATTTCAGTACACTTTTTACTTTGTCTGTTTACTTTGTGGTTTCTTCTTATTGTGTTCTTGGATTGTGTGTTTGTATTGGTTTAAAGGCAATGCCTTCCTGTTATAGGGATACACCTTTCTGGTGCTATTCGCTAGCCTCTAGCCTATGGAAGGTGGGATTAGGGTAGTCATGACATGGGCCTCGGGGGACAGGTAGTGACATCACATAACACCATGTTTAAAAACATAATAAACTATTAAATATGACCGTTGGAATAGTAATGTGACCCTTAGTAATAGTAATCTGTCCAATAGAGTACTAACATCATCTTTGAAAGAATAAATAAAATTTGGGTATCTTATGAATGAAAATATGATATATTTATATCATGAAATAAGTAAATAAATATTTTAAAAATGATAAATTGCATATTGGTATTTTTATAAGTCGAAATTATTTATATACAATTTTAAATTTAATATAATGATTAAAAATAAAATATTTTTTCACAAATGGATTCATAAATTAATAATTTTTTCCTATGATTATATGATACTTTTATGATGCATTAGTTAATTTCTAAATGTGTAATAAAATCATCAATAATATTAAAATCGGTATTAGTCAAGTAAATGATGATATTAATTAAAAACTGAATTTATCATATTTATAAAATTATTTTAGAAAATTATAATCCAATTTTTAATTATACATGAAAAAAAATTGTTAGGTTGAATTTTTGGGATTTTTCTAAAATAGTTGAATTTTTGGTGAATAGTGAAATAAAGTAATTTATGGTATAAGAAAATAAATTAATTAATGATTCATGGTTGATTTATGGATGATGTAAGAACCCATTCGTTCAAAATTAAATGCATTATTTACTATCTATTTTCGGAATAATCACCACTATTTATAATCTTTTTCTGAAATAATAAATTAATAAATAAAATAATCAAAAAGAGACCCTATCATCCAATATAAATACCACCCCTCACCACCTCTTCTCCTAAAACCTTATAAGTATTTAATATTATACAATTTCTTCAAAATATTATTTTAAAGTCTCTCCCCATATATAGGGGTCTTTGGTGTCTCCAAAAGACCAATCTGAAGCCCCTTTAGGAGGTTCTCAAGGAGAAGAATTCAAGAGGTAAAATCCCCTTTTCACTTTCTTAAATTTCTATTCAGTTTATTTTATTTTCATATACTATCATAACTTCTTCTTTATAAACATGAATTATAACTACAAAATATTTTATATGAAATTATTTTGTTATTTCAATGGAAAATCCACCATTAGGGTTCTTCTCCTCTTCCATTGAAAACATCGTCAGTGAGGTGTCGATTTACCGCCTTCGTGGACAACATGTTTTTGTTTTCAATTCCCCATTCCAGGATGGTCCTAATTTTTTTTTATTATTATAAAATATTATAATATATGTATTACATCCTAATAATTTATTTGGAACCATTATATATACATGATATTAATTAATGAAACAAAACTTTTTTGTGAGGATCAAAAACCACCCAAATAATATAAATGATTATCACTAACGACTTGTCTAAAAATTCATCCCCATCCCAAATAACAGAATGAATTATATAAACATTTAATATTGTGGATTTTCATTAATAAAATATAATTTCAATTTTGGATAACTATTCAAATATTATATAATCTTCCGTACATGTATACAAGTGAGCCAATCATGAAAACCAAGGAAAGTAACACTGTAGAACGATGAAATTGAACTATAAAACTCATCAAAAAGACCATAAATGAAATTAATAAAATTATAATAAATAAAATAAATGTTTAAAACGTTACTTATTAAATTATTAATGAATCTAATTTCACTATCTATGATGTTAAGTATAAGTGCAGAACACTTTCATACATAAGTTATGGGTTTCTTCTGGAATCTCCATTTTTCATTCGAGTTAGACTTTATATCTCTTTAAACTAATTAATTATAATATTATTTTTATATAATTATTACCTTTTCAATTTATGTTTTAAGAAATCATGTATCTAGATCAGTTCATCTTTATTTGATGGGGAAATACATGTTTTATATGTTTTCCTTTTCAATTCATCCCAACAAGCAAGCCTGATTTAATGGAACTTTCCAATTTGATAACCATATTCAAGTACACTACATAATTTTTTTAAGAAAATAATTTTTTTATAAAATCACAATTTTTATCATGAAAAACTATCTTAGTTCTTTTTGGATCCTATGCAGACAATTATTCCTTTTTCTCTTTAAATATTATTTTAGATTTTCCCTCAAAATGCCCTAAAGTTTCCCATTTCTAAAGATTATTAATAAGTATTTTTACATGTTTCAATTCAATTTTACCTTATTTATAATTCAAATATAATTTAGTTATCCCAACCTTTTCTTTTATGTGATATACATGTTTAAAATTTTTTTTTATAACAAATATAAATGATTTTTCCAAAATAACTCTTCTTTCCAAAGTAAATAGAGAATTTCTCTCCAGAATTTCCAAATGGTTTTATTAGAGTATTCCATCTAATTCAAAAAACTATTTTCGATATTTTTATTGTTAGAGGTTTATATATTATGATACCATATACCATATATTATTAAAGGGGTTAAGATCAGTTTGACTATTGATGGGATTTCCATCGTTTATGGTTGCAGTATTGACATTTCATATGCTTGTTTTTCAATATGTATGTTTATATTATATTTCATCCTTTTAATATACGGAATGAATTAGAATTGGTAAGTGATGGGTGGGGCCCAGTATACCCCCTCTATTCATTATTAGGTTTCATGATACAAACTTGTTTGGGTATTGGTTGATGTCTTACCCATTTATGGAGTCTTGGTCGATTCCTTTATTTTTTTATTATTATGTCCAACATTATGCATTCCCTCATTATGATACTAGTAATTGATAGACCATGGGATAATCCTACTAGTATAATATCCATGGTTAATATTATTTCTCAATTTATTATTTATGGAATTATTTAACAATATTTTATTATTTTTATATTATGATCATGTTTATTTTTTAATGGCTTGTTTTTTTAGTTATTAACCATGACTTATTACTTATGATTATTTATGATATATTACAATATTTGGATTACCCTAAATGAGAATCCAAGTTCACCCCTTTATTATTTTTTATTTTTCACAAGGATGCAAAGATGTATATTATGAATGACTTGAAGGGATAATCTTGATATTTATTGGTGTTTCAAACAGAGTTTCTATGTTCTATTTCATTTCAAGTTGTAATGTAATAAATAATATTGTATCTGGTTTCCCAAATCTAAAAAATTATTCGGTTCTTTGGGATGATATATCTTATTCTTTGTTCCAATTTAATTATGTAAAGCACCAAATTCTGGCTAATAAGGTTGGGGTAATTACATCTTATATATCATCCATAGTTGTTTTCACATGTATAAATCTCAGAAACAACTTGGTGTATGGATATCAACTCAGTTGTTATAACATCATGAAATACTACATGAAATATATATCATTAATCATTTATTGATCATAGGGAATGACTTTTTCATGATTAGTGTTTCTCATAAATGTCATCATAGTAATGAATCAATGAACCCTTGAATAGAGTTTGAAGAAGACAATACTATCCTTGATCATATGGAATAGATTGGCTTGATCAGATGATAATAATTTTATTATTATATTTTTTTGTTAAAGAACAATACCTCATGAATTGATGCACCATATTAGAATATTTAATATTTTATAACTTCCATATATTATTCCATGTTACACTCTCCACTAAATCTGAAAATGGGGTTCATTAATTATTATCCATTTCACCAAAGGTTTTCATTTTCCATGCCTCACCTATTCTACCCCACGATCCCATCAAAAATAAACACTCAATAATGCTCAATATTAAAATCCATATTCATCACATTATGACTGAAATTCATATTTTCAATTCCTTGTGGGATCTATGACACATCCTTCCACCATGAGCCTCCATAGTCAATCTTCCTCCCACAAAGTTTACCCATGATCCCACATGTGTTTTAGGTGGAACTATTGTGGGAATATATCTATCCATAATTCTTATGTAAGTAATATAATATAAATAAACAAAAAACATATAGTATATTATTTAAAACTAGCTTAAATACCTTCTTCAAAATGTTTCATCATAAAAACATGTAAAAACAATTTTATTTAAATACTCCAATTAAATTACTCCTGATTTCTTCATGGTCTTATTTAATTTTTATTCATCAAAATAATGGTTTTATTTAGTTGTTAAAAATAGTATTCACTTAATCAAATTAAATGTTTATAATTATTTAATAACTAAGGCTAGTTTAGATAATTAAAACATTTCATGGATAATTATTCAAGCATGCCATCAAATTCCAATAAATGAATGCATAAATATTCTTCAAACATTATCACTTCATTTCAATTTCACCAAACATATATTTATTCGTCACGGAAAAAAATCAGCACATGGGATTAATTATATCCTCCATTATATTTTTTTGTCAATATCTCTTCACATTGTGAAATCAATATGGGTTTCCCAATTCTTCTCCACATTATTTAAAATAAAATGAAAAGGATAAATAGGGATTTTTCATCTCATTTTTTATCTAAAAATCATATTCTCCTTTTTTAAATAGAATGAATTATATCTCATGATTCATGGAGAAGACACTTTATTTAATAAACTGTAATTATATTTTTTCTAACTTGGAATATTAAACAAGGGATAAATATCCAGGTTGTATTTTGTTTTCCATAAAATACTCACATGTGTAATCATGATTTGAAATTACTCAATTCTCAAGATAGGGGATGTTAGGAAAATAAATTCAAAAAATGGAACACACATTAAAAAATTTAGATATTTTAGTTGAATAGAACAATATTTTCCCTTTTTTACCATCATTTCATCAATAATGTACCCCTTAATAAACAACATTTAGGATGAAGTATGAGTGTATTATTAAAATACCAAAAAATTAAAATATTCACCCCCTTTAAGCATTCAACCAATCATCATCATGTTTTCTAATGAATTATATTATGAAAAAAAATTATCATTTAATTAAAAATATGTTAGGTCATGGTGAAAAAAATAACAGTGAATAATGTGGGACCTCTTTTTATTATAGTGGAAACATTCAAGGTAAGTGTTTTATCTCATAGTTTCAATTTCTTTCTTTCCAATCATAGTATTTAATTTTATTTATTTAATATTGATAGGATTTATGGAATGTGAATACATTTTCAACATAGTAATTGATTTCTCATGTGTATTTTTTATCTTTACCATGTTATAGTTGAAAAACCCACCCATTTTTTACATAAACATTTCTCTTGTCTTCTATTAATGCAATTTTTGTGAGTGCATAGAAATAGGAGATTCATTAAACCTTTACTGAGTCTCTTGTTGATCCAAAAAAATATTGATATTATATTGAACCAGAATTATATTTTTCCATAATAATAAATATTATTGAACATCATAGGTGATGATTGTCTATGTATGGATTCTTTACACATTAATTAATTACTTCTATGAAATACCTTTCCACATAACTGAAGATAGAAGAAATAAATAATTTAAAGTTTAATACATCATTGTTTCTCTTCATTATTGTGAGTATGGAACTACTGGAGATCCTCTAACATCTTTTTGTTTTTTGGCATTGGAAAATCTACTCATGATGAAACCAAATCTTCCATAATTAAAACACTTTGGAAATTTGGAATTTTCTGTAACTACAATTCAATATATTAAGGAAACATTTAACTTATAGATTTCATATATATGTTCCTCATTATTGATGCGTAAGCTGAGATATCTTTTAGAGGGATCATTATCATCTCTTTAGAGGTGTTCATCCTATCATTTAATTTCATTATTTTCATATAATTCCAATTCAAATGAGTAATCAGTACATTAATATTTAAAGAAGTATATACACATAATTTTCTCCTCTATTCATAATGGGTTTTTATAGACATGATTCTATCCTTAACTCCTTATCTATGGATACTATATTTTAAATATATTAGTAAATCACATAAATAATATCACTTTGTTCATTCAACTTGGTTCCGATAATCACTATATTGACATTTAATTCCACTTCTTCTCTTCTTAATAATTTATTTTCATTTTAAAAATCAACCCTCATTGAATTAAAAATTACATGCATGATTTTCTCGTGATATTCATTGTCATTGAATGAGAAATCCATAGAATTGAAATATGATGTTGGTTCCTCTTCATCAATAGATACAAATTTCACTTTTATATCCAATACAGAGTGTGATATTTCACATTTTTTCAATAAAAAAGTGATAGAATCAAATATAACCTTAGGTTTATATTTTAACTCGGTTAGAGAGTACGGCATTGTGTATGGATTTTTCTTGTTCTTATACTTTTTAAAGGAATAAATAATGATTACAACATTCAATTATACTGATAATTTTGAATCATATTTATTCATTCAATTTATTCGTATATTCATTGTACCCTCATTGGAGATTCTCATAATATGGGATTTTATCTCGTTGATGAACTTTTCATAATCCATCATCAAATATTCTTGGATACATATTGGTATTCTTAGTCTAATATCAACTGTAAAATCCATGGATCGATTAGGTTCCACTGATAGGTGGGGGGAGTGATTCTTTGGTTCCCTCATTTTACAATTTCTTCATGGAAATTCATCCACCTTAACATTATTTATGTTATCAATACACTCAATATGATGACATAATATTACATAAAGTATATATATATTTATATAGAGACTAAAAAAATAATATTTACAAGGATTAACATATAGCCTTAATCCAATCCATGATTTTTATATCCCCCCAATACTGATTTTTCAATATATGAACAAGTTAATACACTAGTGAGACACCCTAGTTACAACATCTCTTTAATTGGTTAGACACACAAACTGATCCTCCTCTCTAATTAGTTTGACATCCCAATATCAACCCTCTAGTAGCAGGATAGATATGCTACCTACAGGTTTTATCATAAATGAGGATTCAGGGATTTAAATATATTCTTGACAGCTGATCATCTTCCACAAGAAATCTAGATGCACATTGACTTTTATACATCCTCATGATCCGTTGTATTAGTGATGGTCTCAAGAGTCCATCTACATTTTGATTAATATGGATTCTGTATTCTCTCTTTTGATATTAATGAAATTTTTATTTAATTAATCTTAGCATTAGAATAAATTATTTTTTCGATACATTTGTTTATCTAGAAATTAAAATTATCTTTCAAAATTGAAGCCAGATGCATCAATGTTTCTCAACATTCATCAAAAACTACATACATATATTTATAAAAAAACAATATTGTTCATGGGATATAAATAATTAGACATAATAAATGGGTTTATAAATATAGAATTTATTTTCATAGTGTATATATAAATACCTATTATACACTTAGGTAATATATTTCATCATTTTGAATACCAGATTATTTATGTAGGTATTTATTCAACTTCATGAAACATGAACCTTGTTTAAAAAACTAATGTGTTTAAATTCATTTTGTTTGTTTTCATGTCAGGAAATTTGACATACATGTTAATTCAATATAAATACCCACCTTTAATCCTCATTATAATTCAAAAATGGAATGGGGTCACTTTCATATTCATGTGGATTCATAACTAAAAATAGAACATATATTAATAACCTAAAATCAAATTCTCATAATTTATCAAGAAGAATAAGTAAATACCAATGGATTCCTGTTATTAAACATCACATGCATTAATATCAACTAAAATTCTTTGACATGGAATTTAATTATTTTGCTTATCAATGAATATTCATGAATGTAAAACTGTTTGAAATTATTATTTTGATCATAATTGTGAATTTAAATACAATCTATTCACATGTGATCTGGATTTGAGAATCTATAACTCATATATATGTGTTTTCATGTTCCTGAATCTAGGAAACACCTTAGTGCATTAAATATAACTTGAAAATGACTCATGTCAGTGTATTATATGGAAGATGAACCATTTATCACAGATCAATCAGAGGAAATTGTTAAGATTTATAACATTGACTCATAAATGGTGGAATATCAATGCATTGAGGAACCATTCAATAAAATATGAAGGATAAAATTCTTACCTAAATTGGATGACACATATCATCTGGATGAGATGCATGTTGTTTTATCCATAATTGTTTAGTAGAGGGACTATACCCAATACCTTGTTTCTCGACATCATATGTTTTCTCAATTTATCACTTCTATATATCCATACGTGTTACACTCTTTGGTCAATACGGAAACGAGTTTTGGTTCCCATAACACCTTTCACACAAGCATCTCATGGGCCATTCCTCTGTTACGTTGGCCCACCTACCCATGTGCCTACTCGGTTGAGATGCCTCTAATGTGGTTGACCCTAGATCCCACATAAGTTGGACATGGTTCTTTTATGGGCTAGTGGTTGGAAAAAAATTATAAGGGAAAAATATATATACATACTAAATTAAAATTATATCATTTCCAACCATATTATGTAAATTCATCAAATATCCCATCAAGGAAGCCTATAAATATATTTTCTATATGGATTTAAAATAAATTCCCCATACATTTTATGGTATTAATAAATTCTTATTCACAAAAATAATGGATGGATTCACCTATTGATATTTTTTATACTTCATCAGACTCCTCTTTTACCTTTCTTTTTTACTATAAGATACGTTCATTTAATCATTAGTTTTATTTTGATAAATTTCCAAGCTGAATATCTTATGATAAAAAATGATTACACAATAACACTCCTAGAATATAAAATTCTCTTAAAGTATAGAAAAAACAAATTGAAACTTCATTGAAAAAACACTTGGTTATGATTAAATATCCATCTTCCATAATCATATATTCTCATCTCATTCTAAGAATAAAATAATCTTTCTTATTATTTGAGTTCATCTCCACCATGGATGATGAGTTTTCATTTCGAATTATCATATTTATTGAAGATTTAAATTCACTTATAATTTATTAATTGACTTAAATGTGTGTATTATATAATTTTTCACATTATGGAATAAGTATATATATATTATACTAAAAAATGTTTTTTTGAAGGACAATAAACATGATGAAATAAACTAACAATATAACATTAACATTTTACTAAATGAATAATCCCTTTGTAGAAAAACATATTAATACATTAGACCATTTCAATTTCTATAATTTCTTGAATAAAATTTTATTTCACTTTTATAGTTTCATTCCCATTTGAAAAGAAGATCAATATTTATCTACATGCGATCCAACCTCAGAACCATGAAATGAACACCATCAAAATAGTGAAATTAAAAAATTTAACTCTTAGAAATGGTTATAAATGATCATAATAAAAATATACAAAATAATATAAAGTTTAAGTGTATAATTAATGAGTAATCAATGAATATAATTAGATTATCTCATATTTTAAGTGCATGTTAAGAGTGATTATACTACCTCGTCTAGCAGATCTATCTGACCAACCTATTTTTGCAATGTCCCAAACTTAGATGCCACTCAACAGTGCCCCGAGCCCAATTGTCTATAAGGCCTCAAATGAGTATCCCCAAATGCCAAAGGCTATTGACTAGCAGTGAGGGCCTATGTGAGTCATTGGGCAGACTATTCCATTATTACCCATGTATATCACATCAAAATATAAGCACATTCAATAATTATAGTAGATAAATAAGTAAGAAATTGGAAGTATAACATACATGAATATATATCAAAAATAGAAGTATCACATATACACTAATGAAAAAGATACATGTATGTAAAAAACATCCAAAATAGGTAAATAGAAATATAGTATAGTACAAGTGTTCAAAAAGACAAAAAGACCAAAAAGGTATCCCAGTAGCAAGGAAAGCCTCAGCTTGGTCAATTGTTCTCCTACTTCCAAGAAAAAATCAACAACCTGTGTTAGGGTGCTTGAAACAACCCTCACCTACAACCATATAATCACTTTCGGTCTCCAAGGAGGCCAAAATAGGGTGTGAAATAACATCCCAATAGGTAACCACCCAAAAGTCTATATAGTTCTATGAATCATAAATAAATAAGATAAACAATGGTTGGTAAGAAGTAATGTATGTATTAATTTCTATGGAATATTATTACTATAAACAAGTAATACCAAATATCCTCTCAAGGATCCCTGAAAAATGTGACAACTCCTAACAAGGAAGCTATTTTAAATCTAATCATGTAACACACCCTCTCCATTCATCCATTCATATCCTTTCCACACATCATTTCCATATAGTGAGCCATATTGAAAACCCATGAACCATCCGTATAATGAAGTGTATCATGTTTACAAATCCACACCATAAAAACCAAAATGTCACATATCCCACAACCATTCCATATAATGAAACCATATAAAAAACCCTTTTCCTTGTCATATAATTAATGGTAGACCAAGAAGGGATGAATCCAAGGTGTAGAAGACCAAGTCATCCTTATAGAGTCCCAGGATAATCAGGATGGAAACTTAGTTAAGGAACTGGTTGGAGTACTAATGGAATGTTCACCAATATGTTCGACATGAGTCTAAGTGTGGTGGAACCATGGGGTAGAAAAGACAAAGGAATCCTATGAAATTAAGACCCCAAGAAGTATCACTACTCAAGTCATACACTATCGTAACCCAGATCCATGGAGAACTATCCATGGAAGTTAAATAATCATTCATACATCTCAAACCATTTAACAATTTAATTCCATATAAGTATACGCACTCATATAATCAATTACATTAAAATCCATTAAATGAGTATACCCACTAATTTAATACATTTCAAACCAAAAACATATCATGATTATACCAACTCAAGCATTTGATTTCCATTAACCATGTCACATGGGTATACCCACCCATTTATCACCACTCATAATTAAGAATATACCATTTGTATAACCACCAATACAATTATTTCCATTTAAGCCATTTCATCAACCAAAACATGGAATAACATAATAACATTGGAAAATTAATTATTACATATCCTAAGCATGTAATTCAATCCTATTTTTTTATAACTGAGCATCTATAAACTATGAAAACTCATGGACACACCCCTTGGGTGGTTCATCAAGGTTCAAAACCAATTCAAAGGCCTGGAGCACTCCGTTGGTGGCTTCAAGTTGGTGTAAAAATTAAAAAAGAATCTCAATGATCCTATGGTAATATATAATAAGCTCAAATACATCCATTTAAATTAATCAATTAATTTACAGGGATGCACTGTAATTTCCATAGGCGGCCTAATGGATAATAGCCCTAAAAAGATATAAAATATGAATGAAATGTATAGACCTCCTACCTTAGCTCGGTATTGGATTTCTCATCCAATATCATGTTATAATTCGACTCAGATTAGTGGAAATATGAAGAACACATGAAGAATAATAAATTAGGGAATATGAGCCTAAATCTAGATAGCGTAAACAATATCTAGAATAACAAGGAATGAATAAAAAGGAATCAAGATCTTACCAGCATAGATATGATGATACCAATAGTGAATGAAACAATTCCCATATCTGTAAATGGTACCAAAGCCTACCCCTTGGCTTCCATGGGTTCTCTTGTGTGTGAGATAGTGGATGTGAGGTCTTATATATGAAAAATAGAGTCCCCTGCCACTTTTTAAAAAAAACTATTTGGGAATTTACAGGACGTTTAAATTCCTTACACATCATGTAACACATGGGTTCCCTCCATGAAAAAACCCCTTACACGATGTGAAAGGCAATGTTCAAACCATTAAATGTTTTGAAAGTGAAATACACATTGCGTATTCGAATTACACATCATGTAATTGACCTACAACCTAAATACAGACCTCCAACCTCTTCCTTCCCAAGAACTACCCAACTGGCCAACGACCTGATTTAGGTTCTAATATGAAAAAGAAGAGTTTAATCGGATAAAATGAAATGTACATCAACAAAAACATAGGATCTTACAATCTTCCCCCTAAAATAAAATTGTCCCAAAATTTCTCTCTGAAGGTTATTCAAGGTTTGTTTGAGAAAAATCTACCCACTGATTATATACGTCGGCCTCCCGATCCAAAGTATCATCCTATAAATAGACATGCCACCACAAAACCCATACTAGTGGAATAGAAGATCCTCAGAGAACATTCATGCTCATGTAAACTATGCGAATCGAATGATCCTAAAAGGAATCCTCAACCTATAACTCAACATATTCAGGGTGAATAGCATGAGACGGGTGAAAATGATAGTGGCATAGTTGAGATATGTGGAAGACATCATGCATGGCTTGATACCAATGAGGTAATTGCAACCGATGAGCTACTAACCTCACTCTCTCCATAATATCAAATGGACCAACATATCATAGTGAAAGCTTACCTTGTCACATGATCCATCAATGTCTCAACCTCAATGAAACAGAAAAAAATTCATGATCCCCGACCAAGAAATCTAGAGGACATCTACGATGATTTTCGTAAGATTTCTATTAAGTCCTTGTTGTAGCCATCGGCTTCTGAATCAAATGGACCTTCTTAAAAGTCTCCTACAAGTTATGTGGTCCTAATAATGATACCTAGAATGCCTCTATCTAGATAATGGGAGTATTAAATGGACTAACATAAAAATCCTTATAAGGATCTATGTATACCATCGCCTGATAACTATTATTGTAGGCGAACTCAATAAGGGAAATGTGCCTCTCCCAGGAGCACCCAAAATCTAGGATGTAAGATCACATCTTGTCCTATAGCACCTATATCATAATCATTGACATTCTATTAGTCCGAGGGTTGTATGATATGCTTATAAGAACCCAAGTACCCAATAACCTCTAAAACATCTACCAAAAACAAAATGTAATGTGGCCATCCCTATCTAAAATGATAGTACATGAGACCCCATGAGGTCATACTATATCATCAATGCATAAAATTACAAGCCTATTAGCACTGATGGTATCCTTAATTGAGATGAAATGATTAACCTTCATGAACCTATCAACAACAACCCACACAACATTGGTACCTAAAGGTGACCACGGTAAACCAGTAATGAAATCCTTCAAGACATCATCCCATTTCCATTCCATAGTAGGTAACAACTGTGAAATCCCATCTAGTCATTGATGTTCCACCTTAACCTACTGATAAGAGGAACACCTCATAATTATACTAGATACCTCTCTTTTAATACCCATCCACCTGTACTGGAGACACATGTCATGGTACAACTTGGTGACTTCAGGGTGAACATCCCCTACTGAAGCATGAAATTATTGCATCATCTCCTCACATATGTACACTGGAACCCAAACATGTCTAAGGATATGTAGGATCTCATCCTAACCTATGGTCTAACCAGGAGGTGGGCCCTCACTATCCACACACTCCTGTATGTCTAGGCCCAAATAATCTGATAGCTGCCTCATCCTAACTTTTTCCAGTAGGGTATAGGTCACAACTAAGGATGATATATTTTTTTATCCCTAACTATCATTAATATCTAGATGCTTCTCTGAGAAAAACACAATAAGATTATACTCACTACTAGCCTACTGAACTGACTATATCTGAGTCTTTCGGCATAGTGCATCGACCACTAAATTGCCTTTACCAAGCGTATAGGCATGCTTGAAATAAAATTCCTTTAGGAATTACACTCATCTTTGTTGCCTCAGATTTAGGTCATAGTGTCTAAAAACATACTTGATTCTTTTTTGGTTTGGGTAAACCAAGAAATGATATCCTATTAAGTATTATCTCCAACAGTGAAAATCATGAACAACCAAAGATAACTCAAGATCATGCATAGGGTAATTCCTCTTCTGCGACCTCAGCTGACAAGACCCATATGACATGAATATATCCCCATACATCAACACTGCTCCCAACCCATAATTTTATGTTTCACAATATATATTTTATCTCCTACGCTACTCTAGTATTATCAAGACTGGTGCTAAATTCAACCTTCCATTCAACTCCTTAAAGGATATCTCTCAAGAATATGACCATACAAATTCAAAACCCTACATATTAAAGCATATTACTGGTGATACTAAGTGAGATAATCCACGTATGAAATGACTGTAGTAACTAGCTATGTCTAAGAAACCCTATTTTTCAGTAAATTCATAATATTTTCCCAGGAAACTACATCTCTCACATTTTCTGGGTATAAAAAAACTCATGTCTCTAAGGTAATGTGACCTAGGATGTGAATTTGATCTGTCCATAAGTCAAACATTTTGGGCATATCATATATCCGATTACCTTCAAGTATATTCGAAACAATCTCAAGATGGTTAGACTAGCTATATTTATTTTGAGAATACCCCATGATATTATCCTATAAAATCACCAAAAAAGAATCCAAGTAAGGGTTGAACACATAGTTCATAAAATCAATGAAGACTACTGGCATGTTCTTGAGACTGAACGACATAACCAAATACTTGTATAGACCATACCTACTATGAAAATCTATACGAGGTATTTCTATAGGATTAACAGGAACCAAGTCATATCCTAAACTCAAATCCATTTTTGAGAATACTCAGGCTCCTTGAAGATGATCAAACATGTCAT
This sequence comes from Viscum album, assembly GCA_963277665.1. Classification (NCBI taxonomy): domain Eukaryota; kingdom Viridiplantae; phylum Streptophyta; class Magnoliopsida; order Santalales; family Viscaceae; genus Viscum; species Viscum album. The sequence goes on from OY728165.1 coordinate 1,833,901,733, forward strand.
TTATCCGTCAAAAGGGATATCAGTTTTTAACAATTACCTAATTCAGTTTTTGATAATCCATGCAAAGCCTAAGATTTCCACCTATGTTTTTCAAAAAAAAGGACTAGAAAACCCCATAGTTAAGTACTGGGTCAAATAAACCCCATCACCATCAAATACTTTAGATATCTCTTAAGCTCCTGTAACTCTTTCATAGCCATCATATGAGAAAGAATGGATACCGGTGTAGCTCCTGACACTAGATCTATGGATAAATCCACCTCTATATTAGGAGGTAAACCAGATAAGTAATATAAAAAGATGTAACTAATGTGATCAACCACTGGAGGAAAGTCATTTTGTATCTCTCCCTAATCAACCAGATAAAAACTAGAAATATAGACTGTCATTCTACCCATCCCACAATGCTCGGGTCCAGCATGGCTCACCTAGACATCCCATTCACCCTTGTGAGTATACAACGCACCCTATAGTGTTGTAAAAATCACCCTCTATCAATAACAGTCAACGAAATCTTGATAAGCTATTAGCCTATGCATCCTAAGAATGATGTAAAACCTAGTCATCTCAAGGAAATAGAAATTCCAGATTAAGTGAAACCCACCAAACTCATGGGGGGAACTCCCTACACTACCACGCATATTTCTTTCTGATTCCCAATGGTGTGTCTAGCATCATAACTCCCTCAAAAAGAAAAAAAACAATCCCAAAGATTTTTACCATAGAGGATGATATAAAAATATGTGATGTAACTGTATAAAAAAAGAAAACAAAATATAAGAGGCTTCTAGAATCATATCTCTCATCAAAGATAGTCTTACATCCTACTCCTTAGGAGTAAGCTATACAACATAGAAATCTCTTGCACTATGGCCCTGCGATACAACCTCACTACTCAGAGTAGGCCCACTCTGATTTCTTGGGGTAACTGTGGTCTAGATTCCTCTTCCATGACCGCCACTAGTTCAACCTGACCAACAAACACTGCTCACACATCCTACCTGACACGAATATGAGAAAAATTCTCTTGAACCTAATGTCGGAGGTGACCCCCTATCACTCACAACTAGAGGGAAGGTCTTGCAAAAATGTTGCACGTGGCCCATCCTACCGAAAACATAGTAGTTTATTGGGTCATGGTTGCATTGAATCTACATATGGAATCACCTTCCATAATGGTGAAAAAAAACTGAGCTTCTAGTACCCATAGACTGACTGGAACTCATCTCTAGGGAAGGCTCAAAGCAAAACTTCCTTCCAGAAGATGCAGAAACACTTGGTCTAGAAACAACATTACCCTACTCTGCGCTCCCATATTTCTTAATGTTCTTCTATGAAATCAGTTCATGATTTTTAATTTTTGTGATATAAGTCAATATTAATACATTTACTTACTATTTTATAGAATGTCTGAGACCTCCCTCGAAGCATTTCACTCTCGACGGCTCATCATCATGGTATATAAGCGCAAAAAACTGTATCTCTGTAAATCATGATGAGTATTCTATAACTATCATATTACAATTATGTATACATATAAAGTCACTATCCTAGTCTGATCATAGAGTCTCAGGGTAAAATTAGTCAATTAAGTAAGTATGAAGATCATTCCAACCCATATCTCATAGCATATCAGTATGGTTTACAACATCTCACTTCTGCTTTTTTCCTCCACATAGAATATATGTGGTGATATTGACCCTACTATATGGAGTCATATCAAGATGCTCAAAAATTTATAAAATGGTATCAATCCACATCTCTACATCCTATGGACCTCCAACCCTTGAAAACGTTGAAGGATACTACTGTAGAAAAACCCATGTAAGCTCATCCATAATCAAGGTAGGTAGTGGTTCTTCCTAAAAAGTGTACATATAGAAAAATATACCATCATGGAACTATTACTTAACACCTTCATCCATAATATCCCCATGTTACATAGTTTTCACTAAGGGAGGATCAACTAGTAACCCATGGCCCACCACCTTCGAAGTGTGGTTATTGATCCCTTTGCGGTGCACAACTAGAGGGTGTCATGGTGGAATATATTTACAATGTCACACACATGACTCAGAAAGGAAATATTTTAATATTCACAGCTCAGATGCCTTGGGAATTTCAAAACCCTACTAAAAATTTCATACCCCACAACCATCTCATCATCCAGGACTATAAAAAGGAACGACCATATCACAGTAATAAACACTGTATCTTTCCCACTCATATTATGGGTCTAGGTGAAGCCTCTATTCATAATTTCAAGTTTCCATTTGATTTTCACTAGAATTAACATTCATTTTTCATATTTTTTTTCATAATTCAATTATTTAGGTGGTTTAACCATTGGTTTACCATTTACAAATCCACGAGGTCCCATTACACCACATGAACCGAAAACATTGTTTCCATTCAATCCATACATATCAAATTCAATTTATCAATTTATTTTCACTAGTGCATAATTTTATAGTCCATAAGGGCCCATACACCATAAGAATAGAAATTTGGCACCACTTATCTATCCAATACAAAAAATTTATCACAACAATAGGTATAGTTATCACGACACATATCACAACAACATTCAATGAGTAATGCCTTCTAAATGGAACGACATGTGTTTTATAACAAGTTTCAATATGATGAATGAGAAGGAATACCCTCATATCATTAGGTTTGAATAAAAATAGAACCCACAATTTCAACAATAATAACATCATAAATCATGTGTTCCACACAATGGTGAAGTCAAATCAACTGTAATAGTAAAAATTCTAAAAATAACAATTCTATTCAAGGAAATTTTTCTTTTCCCTATAAGCTGGATGATACTCCTAGGAACAACTATTAGTAAATTCAATTTCCTTCATATCCCAGTCTATTGTCACAAAATAGTAAGTCAAACCAAAATGTCTCTATGATACCACTTTATAAAATACCAGACCCTAGCCGATTACTCGTTCGATGTCTAAGGACAAGTGCTGCAGAGAGTTGTTTCTGTCGTTCCATGGTAGCAATGGCCATAGGGACAAGAATTTATTCTATTAAATGGTCTCCTTGATTATTTTTAATTCTTGGGGTTTGGGTGGCATGAAAAATGTGCATTATTGGATTCTGAGGTTCGAAGGTGTGGTGTTTCCTTTGTTGTGGTTCTGGAACCTAAATAAGATTTCTGTATAATCTGTTTCCTAGTGAAGAAGACGGGTTTTGGTCATTTCATTAAAGTTATTCCCATGAATAAACACATATGGTTATTCTAGAAACATAATTTATAGGTTTACTTAATTATGGGAACAAATCATTGTATAACGGTGATGATCGAGTTCAAAGGTAATGAGTTATCCTTTTCATTCGTTTATGCAAGTAATGATATGAAACAAAGGAGGGTCCTATGGGAGTATCTAGAGGCGCATGATCCAACATGATTTCCATGGTTTATTGGTGGGGATTTCAATACGATCGTTGATATATTAGAAAAGAGAGGTGGATCAAAGAGTTCTATTTTTGGTATGATTGACTTAGAGAATTGTATTTCTAATAAGGGACTTATGGATCTAGGCTTCAACGGATGCGAATTTACCTAGTGTAACAACTGCAAAGGGACTAGGCACATATGGAGTCATGTGGAAAGATGTCTATAAAATATTAAAGGGTTAGATTCCTTTGATATTTCTTCTACCTCGCACCTTTCTCCCAATTTCTCGGACCATGCCCCACTACTGGTTGAGCTCAAACGAGGGGGGTAGGAGAATAATCCTCTCATGTATTTGCCTAGTTGACATAGTTTATAGGGTTTTTTAAAAAAATGATGAGGGATCATTGGGAGAAAGAGTTCGATATGATGGCTTGGGTGGGGCTTGCTGAACCGTTGAAGTGGCTTAAGGATGATATTTCTCATTGGTTGATTAGTAATCCAATCGTGGATATTTCTGTGGAGTCTCTTTAGGTGGAAAGAAAAAATTTGGTGGTCCAGCTTCTACAAAGGTGGGATGAGGGCATCTTCCTTCAAATATGTGATAAATGTGCCTTTCTGTCCGAGAAGATTCTTAAGATTGAGAGATGCTATAAGAAGCGGTCTGGGGTCAGATGGCTCAAAGAGGGTGATCTCAATACGACTTTCTTTCATGAATGTTTGAAGGAGCGCTAGAATTTGAAAATAAATATTAAACATGAGGACGAGTCTTACATCTCTGATTTGAATGTAGTAGGGAAGCTGAGTTTGAAGCACTTTGAGATGTAACTTGTATGTGTTAATCAAGGGAATTCAGTGGTTGGTGGTTCAGTGGAGGAGCCAGAGGATTTCAGGAGATCTATTCCTAGCAGGATTGAAGTGGGGGATAACAACGCCCTCATATCTATTCTAGTATGTGTGGAGGTTTGGGACATAGTTCACAACATGTCTTTGGATAGTGCACCTGGTCTGGATGACTTTCCAGGGATTTTCTTTGTGGCAGTGTGGAATTTTGTGGAGATTCACATGACTGAGTCTATTCAATATTTCTTTCGGGGAGGATCCATTAATAGGTGGACATGCTCCTCTAGAGTTGTTTTGTTACTAAAAATCTAATATCATTCCTCCATTGATCATTTTAGACCCATTTTTTTGTGTAATGTATCTTACATGATTTGGGTGAGTCTGCTTGCTAGGAGGCTGAACGTGTTTATACCAAAACAGATTTCTTAGGAACAACATGGCTTTATCAAGGGTAAAGGAATCCAAGGGGTGATTGGAATTGCCAAAGAATTTGTGGAAGATGTTAACAAAAGGGTGATCGGTTATAACATCATCATCCAAGTGGATATGGACAAGTCATATGACAATATAAAGAGGAGATTTATAATACAGGTCATGAAGAAACTGGTCTTTACCCAATGGGTGTGTGACCATTTCTTCTGTTGTTTTTTATCTCCATGGATTTCTATCTCCCTTATGGGTAAGGAATTTGGATATTTGAAAACTGTTCAGGGAGTGAGGTAGGGGGTCCTATGTCTCCCATAATGTTCATTATCACCCAAGAGGCTCTTTCATAGAATCTTCATAGAGGCATTGCCGAAAAGAGGATTCAGCCTTATCACTTCAAAGAATCGAATGGTTTCCATTCACATCTCATTTTTGATGATGATATTATTATCTTTTTTAATGGTAGGATAACTTCTATTCGTAGTCTTATGGTAATTCTAGAGGTTTATGGTAGGCTATGTGGGCAATATATTAGTGCGATGAAGTGCAATGTTTTCATTTTAAATAAATGTCTAAGAAGGAGGGCCCAAGACATCTAGGACATTCTGGGAATTCAGCGGAAGAAGTTCCCAATGATTTATCATGGGGCGCCTATTGCTAATGGGAATATTAAGAAGGTTCCCTTCAATGAACTTATCAACAGAATGTTTGAGAGAATCCTTAGTTGGAAAAGTAGATTTCTTTTTTTTGGTGGTCGTGTTTTGCTAACCAACAACTTCCTATCATCAATTACGATGCATGTTATGTCTGTTATACCTCCTCCCAAAGGTGTTATTTCATTGATGGAGAAACATTGAATTGTTTCTTATGGGATTCTAACTCCATGGGAAGGGAACATTGGTCTTCATGGTGTCGCCTCAAAAATACAACTGAGGGTGGAGTCAGTCTTGGGGATATCTCCGTAATAATAGAGGCCATAAAATCTCACTTGGAATGGTATTTTATTGGTGGTCAATCCCTATTCTCCAAATGCCTCCGAAACCAATATGGTCAATAGTGGGAGGAATGGGACCGACAGAAACTGTCCAACCTGGTGAAAATGGTTTTTTATCATCTAGATATTCTCTATAACTCTTAATATTGGGTAGTGGGGAGGGGAGGGATCAATTTATATCGTGAAAACTGGGTTGGTGAGAAGCTATTTTTCTATTCTTCATGGTGACCAATATTACAGTTAAAGAGGCTTCACAGTATCCCCAACTTATGGACTCTATTTTTAGTGAGGAGAAAATGGCCACTTTCAAGGAGATTGTTTTCAACGAGGAGGCTGATCAGGTTTGCTTCACTGGTTCGGCTTCCGGACAGTTTAATGGGTATGATTATAGGATGCTCCTTCGTCTTGGAGGGGATCATGATGAATGGGATTGACAATATTGGTTCAAGGAGGTTAAAAAAACGAATTTTCTGGTTTGAGAGGCATGGAATCATGCATTACCGAGAGAGGACAATGTCCAGAAGATGTGGATCTCTATGGCCTTACGTTGCTATTATTGTTTAAACCCTCAATCAGAGTCGTATCTTCACCAGTTTATTAAGAGAGAATGGGAAATAAGATTGTGGTCAATTATGGGCACTAGGGGTCATTTTAATTCCACCTACACTACCTTACAAGACTTTCTCCTTGGATGGTTTTCTTGAGTAGAAAACCAAGAAATGGAACTCAAGAGCTCAGGCATTGTTGTGATCTCTGTTTTCTAGACAGTATGTGTGGAAAGGAAAAATGATAGGATGGAGGTGTGAAATTATTTTTTATTGCTCCATGTTATAATTAAGGGTATGATTTATGAACTAGGATCACTAATTAAAGGCATACATCAGTCTCCTATTCTGAGCAGGTTACTCAACATGCTAATTACTCCTTCCAATTCTATGGGCAACTGGATCAGTTGGAGGCCACCACTAAATGGTTATAAACTTAATGTGGATGGTTCTTTTATGAATGGAAATATTTGTGGGGTCTGAATACTACAAGATGTGTATGGTTCAGTGACGTTCGCCTTCATTGGTTTTTATGGAATGGAGAGTTCATTGGGTGCATAGTTGAAAGCAATTCACACCGACATCATGCTTTTCAAGAACATAATGTAGATGTGTTCAGAGGTGGAGTCTGATTCTGAAACTGCTGTACATTCCATAAATGGACAGTTGAATCCTCCTTGCACATGTCTTACCTTGTTCGTAGTTTCTCCGTGGAGATTAGACATGGTTGCTCAGTTCGACGCATGCATAGGGAGGCCAACTTTGCTACGGATGCTCTTTCTCAAGGGATTAGTAAATATGGGCCTTTGATTTTGTTTTCTAGTTTGGGATCTCTGCCCCTGTAATGTAATACAATCATGCAAGGGGATTCCCTTGGTTTGCACCATTTTAGACCTTTGTGACGTCTTCCTTACTTCATGCTCAGTTTTCCCAGATTTTAATAATAATAAAAATTCAATTATCGATCAATAGAGGACACATATAAACAATCATGAAACTTGAAGTATATAAGATAAGAATATATAAAAAAATGAAAAGTTTCACATATACAATGATTTAGATGAAACATGTATCTATAAAACAACCAAAATAGGTACATGGAAATACAGTACAGTAAACATGTCCAGAAATCCAAAAAGACCAAAAAGGTGTCTGATTAGCATCACAAGCCTCATCTTGGTTTCATGGTCTCCTGCTCCAATGAAATAATAAAAAACATATGCTAGGGTGATTCCCCATACCTTCACCTATAACCATATAATATATTTGGGTTCCCAAGGAGGTCCAAATAGGGTTTGAGATAACATCACAATAGGTAACCACCCAGAATTCTATACAATTAAAAGTTGCACAAAAAAATTTTCTAAACGAGTGTAGCTAAGAAGTAATGGAAGTTTGAATACTGAAACAATATGAATACTATAAACAAGTAATACCAAATAGTCTTTCAAGGCTTCTGACAACAATTTTCATCTCCTAACAAGGTAGTTGTAATAAATATAAAAAAGTAACATGAACTTTCCATACATCCATCCATATCCTGTCCACATGACGTTATTGTATAATGATCCACAAGAAAAACACTCAACCATCATATATATTTATGTGTATAATGTCTCCAAATAAACGTCATAATAACCAAAATTTCCCATATACCACGACCATGCCATATAATAAAACGATATAATAAACCCATGACCTTGCCATATAATGATGTGTAGACCATGAAGGGATGAATATAAGGTGTTGATGACTAAGGAATCCTCATCCAGTCCCAGGATCATCTCGATGGAAACTTGGTTAATGCAATAGTTGGAGTCCTAGGAGAATGTGTACTAATATTTTCTATTGATTCCAAGTGAGATGAATCTACAGGGTAGTGAAGCCCAAGGAATCCCACAAAATCCGAACCCAAGAAGCGTCACTACTCGAGGAATCCACTACCGCATTATAGATCCATGGGGATCCATCCAGAAAATCAAAAAAACCATTCATCAATATCATACCATTTAATAATTTAATTACATATCAGTATACCCACTCATATAATCAATTAAATTCAAATCCATTTAATGAGTGTACCCATTAATTTAATACATTTAAAACCAAATACATCTCATGAGTATACCCCCTCATGAATTCCATTTCCATTAATCATGTTACATGGGTATACCCACCCATTTATCACCATTAAAAATTAAGCATATCCCATGGGTATACCCACCCATAAAATTAGTTCCATTCATGAAATTTGATCGACCCAATCATGGAATGACATAATAACATAGGGAAAGGAGGTAGTACATCTCCAAAGCATGTAATTAAATCCCATTTTTATATAATTAAGAATATTTAAAGTAGGAAAACTAAATGACACACCCATATTGTGGTTCATCAAAGGAAAAATCCAAAGAAAAGGCATGGCACACCCATTGGGTGGCCTCATGTTGTGGAAAAAACCACAAACACATCTCAAGGAACCTATGGGCATCCCTAATAGGTCCCAATACATCAATTGTAATTAATCAATTAATTTATATGGTTGTTCCAGAAAGTTCGGAGTGTGAAATAATAGATGATAGCTTTAAAAAGCACCAAAAGCTGAATGAAAAGTGTAGACCACCAACCTTATCTTGGTAATAGAGTTATCATCTTCTATTAAGTCTTTATTGGACCTAGTTTAGGTAAAATCTGAAGAACAGATGAAGAACAAGATATTAGGGAATATGATCCTAAATCTAAAGAGCACATATGATATCTAGAAGAATACAGAATGACTGAAACGAAATCAAGATCTTACAAGCAATAATGTAATAAGAGTGATGGTAAAAGAAACAAAGTCTAAATTAAAAAATGGCAAAAAATCCTAACCCAAGGATTCCATGGGTTTTCGTGCACGTGAGAGAGTGGAGGAGAGGGATTTTGGCCAAAAAATAGAGGCCCCTACAAATGTTTTGTTTAAAAGACTACTCAGTAACCCCTTACAAGATGTGAACGGTCATGGACAAACCATTACATGTCATGAAAGTGAAATACACGTCGTGTATTCCAATTACTCACTGTGTAATTGGACTGCAGCCAAAATACAGACCTCTAGCCACTTCCTTCCAAAGAACAACCAAATTGGCCCATGGCACGACTTAAGATCTAAGCCAAAAAAAGAAGTGTTATACCGGACAAAAGGATTTGTACCTGAAAAAAATCTATGTTTTTACAATTTTGATTGGGTAACACTTTATCTCTCTTTCTTTTCCTCACATCATCTATTTATATGTGTAATTTACTTATTAGATATTATATATATATATTTCATACACAATTATTAAATGATATATTCAATTTTACTTATAAGTTATATACATGTTTTAAACGGTTCCCCTCCAAATTTATCTCGAAAAAAAACCCAGATTAATGGGAAATTATGAATTCATTAACCCATTCAAGTACCACTTAATAAAATGTTTTAAACCTTAAATGATTTCTAAACTAATATATTTTATCAAGGAAAAATTCTTTAGATAATTTTCAATTTAATTTAATTCATTATGTATTTATCTTCTTTAATTACATATTACCCTTTTCCCTAAAGCCTACCTTAAGAGTTCTATTTCCAAATGTATTTCTGTACTCTTTTTAATGTAATTACTTCTCATGGAAATTATTTTATGTCAATTATTATTCAAAATATCATTGAATTATTAAATGAATTATTTTATGGAAATTACATCTTGTTACTCATTATGTAATGGGTATAAGACAAATTCCTTTCCATGAGAAATCCTTATATTTATTTTAAAACCCTAATATTTTGTGAAATATTTTTTTATTATTTTTTAATAATTTATACATCATAACTTAAAAAACACCATTTTTATCTTACATTTAATTAAAAATCATGTCAATTGTGGATTAAATGATACTCTAAGTTAATATTTCTCTACATAAAACACTTGGTAAGCAAGTGTTACACACGACACCGAGTTTTAAGAAAACCATGACATATTATCAATATTTTTATTTTAACTATCCTCTTTTAAAAAATACATTTAAAAACATATAAAAATTAATAACTAGTATTTAAATATTAATTATTATATTTTTATATAACTGAAAATATTGAAAAAAATTACTTAAATTTTGGTAATATTTTTTTTTCTAAAATAAAATTTTCTCAAAAAAATTATTTACTTTTTTGAATAGTAATAAATTTAATTTCACACAATTTTATAAAATTAATTGAATAATATTTAAATTATTTTCTAAATAATCATGCCAAAATTATCTTAGGGTGAATTTTTTGAATTGTTTTGAAATGATTCATTTTTTGATGAATATTGAAAAATACTAAATCTAAAGCAAAAATATCCATTTTATTTTATTTATTTATAAATTAAAAAAATATTTTAAATTGGTTTTAAAGAAACATTTGTTATAATATAAATCCACTAATCCAAATTATTCTACATTAATCAATTAAATATATAATTACGATATAAAAACACTATAACTTTTTGAATATTTCCTCTTTGAAAAACTTTTTTCTCGTTGCTTCTACAATATGAATTTTAAATTACACTATTACATTTCTATGAATGGAATTTGAAAAAAGTAATTACATATTTTTAATTTGAATAATTTATATTCTCTAATAACGGAATATAATATTTGAAACAAAATTTATAGTAAATGTAATAAAAATTATTTACCGTGGTTTAGCTAAAATGGGTTAACAATGCGTTAAACTAAAATATTAAGGGTTAAAATTACCTATGAAAATGTATAAAATATATTTTCCAGAAACATTGATAACATAAAATGTCTATTTTCTGAATTTTTTCTATATTGGACACATGTGGAATGTGAAAAACATCAAGAAACAATTTTTTTTGAAATTATTATAGGTGTTCCATCAACCTCACTTATAAAAGGCCATCCCATCTTCTCACTTATATACAAAATTGATGAATTATGGTTCAGATATTCAAGAACCAAATAACATTTAAAAATATATCCTATCATCCTATAAGCCTTATTTTGGATTTAAATCCAAACTAAGATATCTTTTGGTACAAACCTAAGGAGGATACCCAATGAAGGGGTAACTTTCATCAACAAGTGTTTTTTTATTTCATTATACATCTCATTCAATTAAAAGAATAAAAATAATATATAATAACCTCATTATCATCCATATAAATACATATTTTTAAGATAAAGTCATTAATTACAACCATCTCCACTTACATCAAAAGGGTTATGAAATCATAGATTGTGTGTGGAGTTGATTTCCCGCCTTGCGGACTGATGTCATTTGTTTTTAAATTAAATACTCTCATAGTTGGACATAATGGTGGATTTATTTTTTATATATGATATTAATAATATTATTATGTTTCTTGAATTATTATATCATACTTAACTTCATGATTTTTTTTGGGAATATGATAATGTTGGTCAGGTGTACAATAGACTACCCACTAGTGAAGAGATGTGATTCATTCAATCATTACAATAAGGTATTAGGGACAGGTTGAATGAAAAAAATTTATATATATAAAAAAATTGATACTATAATTAAAGTGAATATTTTATCCTTATTTCACTAAACATGAAAAGAAAACAGAAACAATGTTATTGCGTATGAACAGACTACAATCTCCATGAACGGTGTATTTATTTTTTTTAATAAATATATTTTATGGATTACACTAAATGAATATATTATATATATATATATATGATATTTATATCATGGTTTTAATTTTTTGTATGATGAAACCATGATCAATGTAATAAAACCAAAAAAATCAAAACTTCTTCAAAAAACAATGTAGTTATTGACCGAAAACCAACTTTAACATAGAATTGTTCATAAATTGGTAATAAATGGTTGTTTATAAATAATTTATGGTTAGATATATATTTTTATGGTTCCTTAATATATTTTTAATAAATGAAAAAATATTATTCTATAGGATTCAATGTGTACAAAGGAAATCAGGACTTAAGGTATGAGATTTCCATTACACTTTTATTTTCTTTGAGACGAATGTAATATTCACCAAGTGTTTCTTTTTGTGGTGTATATACATCACAAGACTATATTTTATTATTATTATCCATAAAATTATGGTGATTTAGATATCAATTATATAATCTGTCTTTATTGTGGTTTATGATTTCAATTTTATCAATGCAGTAATTGATTTGTGTCTCAATTTACCTTTATTGATACCAATGTTTTGTTATTAAACGATTGAATTTTAAGAGGTGTATATAAATTCCATTTTATATGTTATATAATTAATTATATTATACTCATTATATTATATGATTCATTTAATTTAATTTTTTCATGGTTCTTATGATTCATTTTTACCAAAGAGGTAATGAAGTTTATGTTAAATCTATTTGTTTATCAGGATTGATTATTGTTATGCTTGAAATTATAAAATATTATGACCCATATTTCAATACAATCATGAATTTTATTATCCTATGGTTATTCATGATATTAATATTACCATTTCTTCTCTCATTGGGGCTGAAAATAATTGATAAAATGTTTTTATGAAAATTATACTTTATTTCTCTCCTCGGCCAGAAATCTATTTTATTCCTAAACCAAGATTTAAAAAATGTATTAAAAAATGTTATAATATTCTTCTATGGATTTTAAAATACATTTCTATCCATGATTTTTTTAAAACGATCTTAATTTATTCTCTTAGGTTTTTTCTTAACAATGAATTTTTAGAATTGATAAATTTTTTTAAAGGAATATAAGTTATAACATATACAGAATGAATGGAACATGCTATAATCCTTAACATTATTTTAATTTAATAATACTTTTTATATTTCAAATTTTTTTTAAATAAAAACTTTTTTAAAAATATTTTATGCATTAACATTTTCTTTAGAATGACGAATGGATATTTTCCTTATGATAAATTTTAAATGATTTCAAAGTAATCCATTATATGACTTCATGTTTATTTTAAAAGAAAAGGATTGCAATAATTTTTTATGGTTTTTAGTTTTAAAAAAATTTATTATCAAATAAATTTTATATTCCAAAGAAAACATTCTAGGTTATTTTTTTCAAAATCATTCCCTATCTAAATTGACACACTTTGATGTTACTTATTCAATACTAGGAATATGATCCAATGAAACCAATCTAATTATTTCAATTAATGGTTTATGATTATGATGAAATTATGTTTATGAAACCCTTTACTCTTCCATAGGTTATAACATGATATAATTCTTAAGTAACATTGTTTGTTTCTAGGGGTTCTGCTATGTTAAAAGAATGAAATATTTATGAAACCTTCATCTTTTTCACATGTTTTGATTTGATGAATTATTTATAAAACCCAATTAATTTAATATGTTATGATATTTTGAATGTTTTATTATATTGTGAAACACATCAATATGTTTTTCATTATATATTGGGTGGTACCTATATCTCCCTCCAATGCATTTCATATTGATTAATGTTATATGAGTTCAAATAGACACACCAGGTTATCCCATTCCTAATAGAGGGTGAATTAGAGGTCATCCATAAACTAAAGAAGGTACTTGAGTGGTTACCCTAATCCTAACATGATATGAATGTATTTGTGGTTAGAATTTAAATAATTTATTTTATAATTATGTCTATACCACAAATCATTGTATTATGACAATTCTATTCTTTCAAGTATCATGTTCATTGATTTCATTATAACTCAGGTTTTATGAAATACCAATAATTATTTCATTGTTGATGATTATTAACTATGATATGAAGGGTACGAATTTCAAATGTTTTGCTCATGTATCATTACTTATGACTATGTTATGATTACTTTTCTCACTTATTTAGTCTTATTGACCATATGGGGTCACCCTTTATTATGTTTTCATTTCCTAGGTTATGATGAAATGTTTTAGGTAGTTTTTTTGAAGAGTAATAAAGGAAAAAATCATTAAGGTTTATGTTAAAGAACTTTCGAAAAACTAAAGGATTATGCACCTAGTCTCCAAAGACATTAAAGTATTTTAGTTCTTGGGTATGTTTTTGTGTAATGTATTGAATATTAATCGAAAAAGATGTAATATCTATGTTTTAAAGGCCTAAATAATTATATTTGGTGTCAGAGTATATGTTTATATATAAAATAAAAAATTAGATGAGAAACCCTTTCTAAGCTCCCTAAGGAAATCTCTAAAAGTTAATTATAAGGACAAGTCAAAGAAAAAAAATTATTTGAATTTTGATAAAGGATAGAGTAAGTGAATTAAATTAAATTACATAGCTATTTAGATACTATAACTGTATGTATCTTTATAGTATATTTAACTTGGATAAATAACTCTTGAAAGGGTGTATTGATCCAGACGTGACTGCCACATGGTGTATGGCACAATGCCATACTGCATACCTAGTTTAACACCCTTGGGGAATATTCTTTGAAAACCAATAAAATATTTACAAACCATCATGAGGGATTTAAATAGACGATGACTATTAATAACCTAGGATAAAACTAATATGTCATAGATTAAATAATGTTCCATGATTTAAACATTCAATAAGTGATTTTCATGATTATGTGGTTCAAAATCATTATTATTATTTCATAAACTATGTTTTTTTTTGTTTTAGTCAATGGATAGATCCTGAAGAACCTTGTTAATGATAAGTGAATTATAAAATTCAATGATTGTGCTACTAAAAATCCAAATATTATGGGAATCAGAATATGCAATCTCTTTTCTATACTCATGCAACTTTCTCATTCCATGAATCATGTCAAGATTACAATTGAGAAAAAGAGGGAACAACATAATATTGAGTTCTTCAAGAGATATCATCCACTTTATTTCCATGGGTCTTTTGAACCAATATTTAATAAATAATGTATCAACACCAATAAATAGATATTTTCCAATCTCAAGATTTTGAATCATATAAAATTTTATTTTTATCCATATATTGTTTGTAAGGTGAAGAATATCAATGGTTGAATATTATCAAGAATATGATGGAAATGGATGAAATTGAATCCATGGATTAGGATGAGTTAAATAAAATATTTTTTATTGAGTACATTCCTCGTATTCTCCTTACTACGATTGATAAGTAGTTACATTACCTAAAGAAAAAGTATAATGAATCAGGTGGTACTTATGAGGAAATTTTTACAAGACTTGTGAGGTATAATTCTGGTATTATCATCCAACCTAAAAATATGGTCAATAGAATCATTTTTATTTAAAATTAAACATCATTTGGGTTTTATCCATTATAGACATTAGTAGTTATAGATATATTTTTTGATGTGCTATCATAGAAGGAATAGAGTTTGGAGTTACAAATCAGTATCATGGTTTTCATTATGAGAGAAAAATGTAATTCAAAGGAAACGATTCTAACCATGGAGAGAAGAATATTATCTTTCTATTATGGTCAATGTGTGGGAAGAATCATGGAGGAAATTTTTTTAATGGGAATGTTAAATATTTTATGCAAGGAAGGAAGGTCATCAATTAGGTAAATTATGATGTAATAAGAAGAATATGTACAATGATATGAATAGTGGGAAACGTTACATAATGCACCTACCACACTTTAGGGTTTCAATTTCTTAGAGTTTGGTCATTATTCTAAAAAGTGTAAAAATTTGAGGATGACAAATGATGATCAACACCAATAACCTCTAATGTCAAAATATAAAAGGGAAAGCTTATGAAATTAAAAATGTTGGTCAAAAATCCATCAGGGCATCATTGAAGTATTTTTGAGATGATTGTGTTTGCTGACAATACAGGACTCCATGTTGTGTTTGTTGACAAAGTGCATCTCAATGACTCAAACTGTTGACAAAGGGGGGTTTCCTAGAGAATGGGGAAAATTTTCTTTGGCAAAGGGATTTGTGCTCTTGTGTAAAGGAGGTTTCTAATGTTTTACACCAAAAATATTTATAATTCATAAGATCAAAAATTTGGCAAAGGAAAAGTGGCGTGCAAGTCCAATGGTTGCGTACAAGTGTGGCACGCAAGTCTAAAAGGGGTGCGCAAGAGTGCCGCGCAAGTCCTAAAGTGGCGCACAAGTATTGTACGTATGTGTGGCCCGAAAGTTATATTTTAAGATCATTATATAAAAATATGACAAAGGAAAAAAAGTGGCATGCAAGTATGGCGTGGAAGTGTGGCATAAAAGTGAGGCGCGCAAGTCCTCAAAATGCCTATAAATAGAGGGCTACCCTCCTCATTTATCAACGAGCTCAACACTTAGAAAAAAGCCAATCTCTGATCGCACAACTGGATGTGACGTGCAAGTTTAGTGTGCGCACAAGTGGGGAATTCTTGTGTACCGTGCAAGTGTACTGCGCAAGTGTACTGTGCAATTGTACCTCACAAGTGTACCATGAAAGTGTGCTGCATATGTAGTGTGGAGTGCATGTTTGTAACAAAAGTGTGGTGTGAATGTGAGGCATGAAAGTTTAGTTCTCTAGTGTGGCGTGCAAGTGTGGTGCGCAATTTGGTTTTCCCGCAACGATGGCAGAGGTTGTGCACTAGTTAAAGGGGAACACAAGTCACCCTAGGGTTGCGTGAAAGTTAGAAATTAACAAGAATATCTTTGGTGAAGTGTTATTCATCAGTGGATAAACTTTGAACTTCAATAAAGTTTCTAAAAATAGTTAAGGATGCATTATTTCATGAAAATGAAGAGAGATACCGGTCTATAAAATATGAGTGGATATCTTCCAAGTGTAGTGAGAAAAGAAAGAGGAAAAAGGTTATCATTTCTACCCGAAGTGAGTCAGAGAGAGGGGAAAAGGGAGTGACCCTTGGGAAAGTAGTGAGCTGAACCTTAACATTGTAAAGACAGTGATACTTGGCATAGAATTGATCTAGCCCGAACATTATTGGTAGTTAGCTTGAGTGTATTCGGTACAACGACACATCGTCGTTGTATGCTCCTTGGATGTAGCCTAGTGAGGGTGAAAAAAGTAAAAAATCTTTGTGTCTGACTTCTTGATTCCGTTCATTGCATTCAACGCATCATTATCATATAAAGAAGAATATAAGTGATCATAATAAACACACAAGTGAAAACAAAGTGACCCTTTTAATAAAGAGGTCATGATCCAGTGGTGCAGGAAGAATTTAGAAAAAGAATATCCATACCCTGATTCACCCCCTTTAAAGGTATATAGGCCCCTATTGTTCCTAAAAATTTCTATCAGAGGGAAGGTTTATTTTATCCAATTATTTTTCTTTCCCTTGGTTTAGTCGATTTATTCAGTTAACTATCTAGGCTTCTCTAATATTGGTGTGTCATGGAAATGGGAATAACTTCAAAGAAGAAACAGTAGTCTGGTGAAATTCCCTATTGTGGAAGTGTCAATAGAAAGAGTGTGATTCAGTTAAATGAATCGTTTAGTGAACAGAATAATGGTTTTGTTGAATCATATAGTGAAAATACTTACTCATTCAAGGATTCTGAAAGATTGAGTGAAGAATCTCACATGAAAAGTGATGTTGGAAGTGTTGGTGATGAAGAAACTCATAGAAGTCGGAAAGTGGAAGTTGTCCACAAAGAAAAATAAGTGGATCAGAAGTTGGATGAGGATATTAAGTCTAATGATATATGAATCCAAGAAATAGAAATTGAGGATAATAAGCTAAGAAGATTAAATCAAAGGCTTATTGATATGGCCACAGATCTGAGGGAGAAGAATGATTCTCAAGATTAAGAACTGGAAAATCTATCTATAAAGAGATAAAAGATCAAAGATGATGTTCAGGGAAAGAATCTAGACACTGATGAAATTCAGAATTCGAAATCCAAAAATGATGATCTTGTTACACAGCTGTCTGAGCTAGTTTAGAAGAATCAAAGGCTACAACAAGAGAATGAATCTATCTATGAATCCACTGCTCAAAAAAAAAAATTGAATGTAAAGGAGAAAGGTATCATGGTGGATAAGCTGACACATGAATTGGAAGATGAGATGAGTAGAGGAAAGCTTCTCAAGAGATAACTTGATTCTCAACTGGAATCAAGAGATAAAAATATTCAACAACTGGAGGAAGAAATAGAATTAGTGAATATTAAAATGGAGAAATATAAATCCAAAGACAAGCCCAAGTTGAAGGATGCACTGCACTTATTAATTTATTATCCTTCGGAAGGTGATGATGAAATGGAATCCAAATATGCTACATTATAGTAGAATCATGAATGGATTGGATCATCCCAAAGGCCATCCATTTTAGGGGAATCAGAAATTGTATATGATGATCTAACTCATATGCGGGATAGGAAAAGAGCAGTGAAAATCCCAAGAGATAAGAAAAACCTTGTAGGTGCTGGAGATACACCTAAAAAGGTTTTTACAGGAAGAAATGATAGCATGCGATATTTTTGTTGGATTCAAGGTCATACATCATGCTTCTGTTTAGAGAAACAAGAATATGTATCAGGCTATGAAAATATAAACATTACTAGCTCTGAGAAGAATTTGTGTAGGGATAAATCAGAAAGAAGAGTCTCTCAGAGGAAAGCATTCGTTAGATGCTATTACTGTGGAAGAATGGGACACACCATGAGTATGTGTTAGGAAGCTCATGAGATCTGTGTTAGAAAAAGAACTCAAGGAGTAACATCATCTCGACATAAAAATGACGAAATGAGTTATGCCTATGATGGAAAATGTTTAATATGTTCAGATTATATTCATTTGGAAAGAAATTGCAGCAATAAGAACACAAGAAAGGAAAAGGAACTCAAAATAAGATTCTCGACTCTAGTGATGCATAATGAGAAATTCTACACTGGGAGACAAAGTGGTAAGGTTAAGAATTGGCTTAGAGCCTCAAGGGAATCACATGGAGCTGAATGAAAGGTGTATCAGTCACCTCCTCTATCATACTCAGAATAGCTCTCAAGGAGAGAATGTGAACACACCTGGAAGATTAAGGGGAGATCTACTCTAGCTGTGATAATGAAGAATGAAAACTCATTGGAGGACTCTCCACCAGCAAAAAATTGGTGACTCAAACATCTGATAAAAGAAAGATAAACCCAAAATGTACTGAAAACATCATATGTCGTGTTCCACTTAGAGAAGTTGAGGAAAGAGGAAGATCCCTAAAATGGGGGAAGAAGAAAGGGAAGATGTCAAACAGAGAGATTCCAACCCAGAGACAAAATCAAGGGAAGTGGAATATTGGTAGTACATCAAAGATGGAAGAGTGTACAAGTGGGATTAAACTCTAAAATTTGAAAAAATTCCAATCCTATAGAATCTAAATACAAGAAAATGTCTCATCACGTGGGTAATGATTGCTTAGTCACAGGGCCAAAGCAGTTAAGATTGGAAAGGCAACTAAAAGATGCAAGGAAAGACTGTGAGTCTCTGCAAGAAATAATCAAAAGGTTGACCCATCAAGATCAACTGAAATCCTCATCTTGAGGATTCCATAAGCACCCCTCTCCCTATGTATATAAATTTTGTTAATTGCTAATTCAAGTGTTTCATGTTTTAGGGAGATACGATACAAGGGGAAGTGGCATCTAAAGATGAAAAGTGGAGAAGTGATATGATTTAGATTATTAATTGAATCAAATCAGGTACCAAAGTTGATGAAGAAAGGTATAAATAGAGAATAAAATGATGTGAATGTTTTATTAACTCTATCTCTATTTTCCAACATCGGGTTTCAACTCATTGGGATTAGATATTTGGTTAATGGATCAATGTCGAGTTTTAGATTAGAATAAATGATGCAGGAGGAGAAAAATGGTTAAGGGCCTAATGAGTGGGCATAAAAAACAGAAGAGTTTCATAACATAGGGGGAGCACTCTATATCCTAATCAGATGAAAGATCTCAATTGGATATAAATGATGAATGCTTATGTTCATGAAGAATTATTGGGGGAAAAGCAGCAACACACATGTTTTTCAGGATTATTTATTTTGTTCTAATAATATGGAATCGGCTGACTGATTTTAGGATACCAAGAAGGTGCGAGAGAAAATCAAAGGTGCTTCAACCAAAATTGGAGAAATTAGTAGAAATAAATGACATCATTGAACAATGACACAATGACATGTTTCCTATTATAAGCGAGGAAGTGGTAAGATAATGTGGGAAATCATAAGGGGATGAAGTTGATTCAGAAAAAGATACTGATTGTGTGTACGAGGAAGTAAAATACTTATCTGCACAAAATCCAATGAGTCAAGCTGAAATTGACATGAAAAATATCATTGGTGATTAGTCAGCTCCAGTTCATATAAGGAGAATGAAATCACTATAGCAAACTTCTTTTCTATCTCAGGTTGATCTGAAATGCTTTGAAAATGCAGAAAAAGATAAAAACTGGGTGTAGGCCATGAATGAAGATCTAGATCAGATTGGGAAGAATCAGATGTGGGAGATTGTTTCGAGGCCAGCAGATAAGAACGTCATCGGGACTAAATGGGTTTTTTCACAACAATATGAACAAATATGACATAGTTATTCGAAACAAAGAATGACTAGTGTGAAAAGGATACTCCGAAATAGAGGGTATTGATATTGACGAGACATTTGCATCAGGTTGAAGGCTGGAGACAATCAGATAATTTTTAGGCATAGAAGTGCAAAGAAAGTTCAAAGTGTTCCAGATGGAAGTCAAATCTGCATTTTTAAATGGGTTTCTTGAAGAAGAGGTGTACATTGAGAATCTAGATTGTTTTCTCATTCATGAAGATGAGAATAAAGTTTTTCATTGAAATAAAGCACTATATGGGTTGAAACAAGCACAAAGAGCATGGTACTCAAGGTTGGATCAGTATTTTAAGAAGCTTGGATTTCAACGTGGTGGAGTTGGATTACAATCTCTACTTCAACAAAATAGTAATCAAAGGATGATGGTGCTGGTTTATATTGATGACATAATATTTGGCGGATCAGATGAAGCTTAGTGTAGAAAATTTACGGAATTCATGAAAAGTGAGTTCTAAATGTCAATGATTAGAGAGATAACATTTTTTCCTTGGTCTACAGGTGACACAAAGAAGGAATGGAACCTTCATTTCTCAATCCAAATATGGAACAAATGTTTTGAAAAAACATGGAATGGAAAATTACAAGGAAATGACGACTCCAGCTGCTACCCAGATGAAATTATCGAAATATGATAATGGTAAGGTAGTTAATATCATAGAATATAGACAGATTGTTGGAAGTTTACTGTACCTAATAGTGACAAGACCTGATATTGTTTTTCCCCTTCCAAGCACCACGATATCAAATAAATCCCAAGGAAAGACACGTACTTGAAGTGAAAATAATACTTCAGTATATCCAAGGCACGATGGACATCAACATGATGTATAATGGAAAATCTCAGACAGATTTTTTGGGATATACTAATGTAGATTGGGCCCGTTCAACAGATGATATGAAATCAACGCGAGGAGGTGCATTCAATCTTGGTGGTTTGTGTGTTTCTTGGATAAGAAAGAAGAAAAACATCATTTCATTGAGCACCGCAGAAGCAGAATATATTACCGCCACTCAATATTGCACACAGTTATTGTGGATGAAGCAACATCTTAATGACATGGGCATTGAAGTGAAGTCTCCAATCAGAATCTAGTGCGATAACTCAAGTGCTACAAATATCAGCAAAAACCCGTCCATCACTCAAGGACAAAGAACATTGATATAAATTATCTTTTTATCAAGGAGAAGGTTGAGCATGTAATTGTGTAGTTAGAGTATGTGCCTATAGAACAACAGGTTGCAGACATTCTGACAAAGGCCTTACCCAAGGAAGCATTTGAAAGGCATCGAATGGCTTTGGGAGTTCATTTGACTACCCATACTAAAAAGAGTGTGAATGTGGAACCCCCTCTCCTAGAGGTATGGTGTGTTTTCCCTTATGTTCTGATATGTGTTTTTACCCTACTGTAGACTGCAAAGAATTTCCCTTTGGGTTCATTGACATTGGGGGAGAAAACGTGATAAAACGTGATTGTTAAAGGGGAAGAAAATGTCTTATTCAAGACACGGGGAGAAGCTGACAGGTAGATCAATGAGATTGGGGGAGCAATGAGTTATGAGGAGAAAATTAAATCAGACAATGCTAGACGCGATCGATCAATGAATAGATATCACGATAGCTATGGACTGTGATAAAAGTAGAAATTTCAATTGGTATCAGGTTGGTATCAACAGTGGTGTTAGAAATTAAGTGACTCATAGATGAAATTTTCATGATACTCTTGTTTATCACGCCAAGAATTTCTCATGTGAACATAGATTATGTGTTGAGTAAATCTTTGATCGGTATCTATATTGCAAGATGAGAATGGTGGTTGATGATGAATGAAGCCTTATTGAGGTATCAAAGAATGGAAAATTTTTTTGAGAAGAGTTTTCAACAAACCCAAAGGGGGAGATTGTTGGGAAAAAATTCCTCAAGGTGTCATTGAATCATTTTTGAGATGATTTTGTTTCTTGACAATGAAGGACTCCATGTTGTGTTTGTTGACAAAGTGAGTCTCAATGAATCAAACTATTGACAAAGGGGGTTTTCCTGGAGAATGGGGAAAAGGGTCTTTGGAAAAGGAAGATGTTATCTTGTGTTAAGGAGGTTTCTAATGTTGTACGCCAAGAATTTTTCGAATTCAGAACATAAATAATTTGGCAAAGGAAAAGTGGCGCGCAAGTCCAAAGGTGGCACACAAGTCCAAAAGGGGCGCGCAAGTGTAGCGTGAAAGTCTTAAAGTGACATGCATGTATAACGCGCAAGTGTGGCGCGCAAGTCAAATTTTAAGATCATCATATAAAAATATGACAAAGGAAGGAAAGCGATGCACAAGTATGGTGCGCAAGTATGACACACAAGTGTGGTGCGCAATTCCTCAAAATTCTTATAAATAGACGGCTACACTCCTCATTTATCAACGATCTCAACACTTAGAGAAAATATGAGCTCTGATCGCGTAGTTGGATCTGACGTGCATGTTCATTGTACACACAAGTGGGGTGTGCAAGTGTACGACGCATGTGTACTATGCACGTTTACCACGCAAGTGTAGCGCACAAGTGTGCCGCAAAAGTGTGTTGCGCACGCAGTATGGAGCGCAAGTTTGGTGCACAAGTGTGGTGCGCAAGTGTGGTGTGAAAGTTTGGTGTGATAGTGTAGCACGCATGTGTGGAACGCAAGTTGGATTTCCTGAAATGAAGGAAGAGGGTTTCCACTAGTTAAAGGGGCACAAAAGTCACACTAGGGTTGTGTGAAAGTTATAAATTTCCGAGAACATCTGTGGTAAAGCGGTATTCATTTGTGGATGACCTTTGAACTTCAATAGAGAACCTAACAATAGTTTAGGATGCATTAATTCATGAAAATGAAGAGACCTAGTCATTCTCTACCAAGTTTAGTGAGAAAAGGAAGGGGAATAAGGTTATCCTTTCTACCAACAGTGAGGTAGAGAGAGAGGAAAAGGGAGTGACCCTTGGGAAAGCAGTGAGCTGACCCTAAACATTGTAAAGGCAGTGATCATTGGAATAGAATTGATCTATCACAAACATTATTGGTAGTGATCTTTAGGGGATCTTGTATAGCAACACATTGCTATTGTATGCTCCTTGGACGTATCCCAGTGAGGGTGAACCAAGTAAAAAATGTTTGTGTATTCCTTCTTTCTTCTCAGTATTGCATTCAATGCATCATCATTAGATAAAGAAGAAAAGAAGTTATCATAATAAACACACAAGTGAAAACAAAGATACCCTTGTAATAAAGATGTAAAGATCCAGTGGGGCAGGAAGAATTTGGAAAGATAATATCCATACCCAGATTCACCCCCCTCACTGGGCATATAGGTCCCTATTGGTCCTAACAACAATGATTGAAGTTGATCATTAAAATTTGGCCATACTAATCCTCCCCTTCTTAGTTGGGAATTTCATGTTTGATTTTATTTATGAATAATCCCTATGAAAATATTATTTCACATATATTAGTGAAATTTTATGTGATTATGTCCACATAAATGAATTAAAAAATAAAAAAATTAACTTTTTATATTCTATGTGTAAAATTTTGAACCCTATCATCCAATGGAACAATATTTGTAGGTGATAAGATCTTATTTATGGAATAAAGGGTGATTTGTATATTTGAATCATTTATGTATCTACATAATATAAACTTATGTTTTATGAATAACATGATGTGTATTTGAGTTTATGGTTGATCAGAATTTCTAAGTGATTGATACACCATTAAATGTTTTATGTGATGTAATTTTATCAAGACTAAGGTTATTTTATGTGAAATTTATGGAAAGGAAAATCTTTGATTTTTTATGTAGTGTCAACATTATTTTAATTGGAATTCCTTTAAATTTATGGAAATATCAATAATGGTGCTGGAAACCTTTAGGGTGTATCTTATATTTGATGTTAAGATAATTTTGTGGTATTGTCAATCATTGTGTGATTTCAAAACATTTTATTCCTATTAGAGAATATTTATCTTTGGTTCCACAATACAAAATATACAATAAGGACATGGTAATATTGGATAGAGAACTATATTGGGTAATATTTTATCATAATCTAAATTTTTTATGTTTTTATGAAGTCTTCGGTAAGCTCTTGATATAGATATTCATTTTCTCACTACATATCATCCTCAAATAGATTGTCAGTTTGGGAGAATATCTCAAAACCTAGAGGATATGCTAAGAAATTGATCAAAATATTTTAATGGTTTTTGGGAAAAATTGCATCACCAAGTTGAGTTTATTTTAAAAAATATATTTTACTCATGAATTCATATGTATCCTTCTGAAGCCATGTATGAAAAGAAATGTTGAGATCCAATTTTAGGGAATGTAGTTTTGGAGAATGAAAGCTATTGGGAGTAGAGATAGACGATAAAATGGAAGAGAAGGTTTGATAAATTTAGTAATACATAATAAAAGATAATATTCAATAGAATATTTAGTTTGATAATAAATAGTGTGATCTAGAATTTAAAAATGACAATAAGATCTATCTATGAATTTCTCCAAGGAAGAAAGAAGGGAAAACTAAACCCTAAGTATATCAGTACCATTAAAATAATTTATCATATCAGATCAATTGTTTATCATTTTTTCATATATCATGTATGAGGATGTACATACCCAATCCATCATATGTATTGAACTCTGAGGTCCAACCAAAGGAGCATTATTATTATTATAAGGAACAACTGGTAGAGATCAATATTGAATTGTTAAGGACTATGAAAAAATACCGCATAGATGTTCAATGTTTCTTGGTAAAACCAACACCATAAGGAAGATAAATGGAACCTAATGATTTATTGAGGTATAATTATCCTATCATTTTGGTACCAAAGTGAGGAAATTCTAGGGAAAAATTTATTTTAAGGGTGAAGAATGCAACACATCAAGGATATGTTAAATATTTTCTTTTAATATAAATTTATTAGTTTTGTATATTTTATTTACACAAAATACTATATTATTATTATGATACACACAAAAATGAGTTTTTATTTTGTTACATGCAACTCAATGTCATTATTTCTCTATAAGAAACACTATGTCATCCTCTATTACACATAACACTATGTTTTAATAAAACAATGATATATTGTTAATACAATTATTTAAAGGTGACCGCTCTAACCGTGTTGTTAAACAAAGAGATATGAATAGTAATAAATACATATTTTATACTTATCATAATGGGTTTATATAAAGTAAACATATCAATAAAAAAGTATCAAATTTTTGGTAATGTTTTTATATGTTTCAAAAATTATATTTTCCAGAAACATTTTTTTTTCATTTTTAAACATTAATAAAATTATATTGTTAAACTTTTTGAAAATTAATTTTATTAAATAAACAAAATTTTTGAAATTAGATTATAAAAATTATCATGGTGTTAGTTTTTTGGGATTTTTATGAAAAGTTTCAGTTTTATTATGAATAGTGAAAAATACTGAATATTAATTGAAAACTAACCATAAATTTAATTTATTTATAAAGATAAATTATATTATAAATTGGATTTAATGTAAAATTAATTAAATTATAAATCAATTGATCCAATTTACATTATTGCAATGAATTTCAAATAAAAATTGATATAAAAACCATGTAAACTTTTGAAATGTTTCTCTTTGAAACTAGTCTTTCTAGTCACATATATGGTATTAAGTTTAAATAATTATTTTTCAATACATTAAATATAATTTCTAAAAATGTACTCAATATTTTGAATCATAATATTATATATTATCTATGTAGGTAAACATAATTTTTGACCAAAATTAATATTAAAAGTAGTAAAAATTATTTACCGCTGTTAGGGTAAAAAATGGTTCATTGGGGGTTAAAAATGATTAGGGTTAAAATGACCTATGAACATTTATAAAATATTATTTATGGAAATATATAGACATTATATTTTCTAAGGTTAAATGTTTTTCCATTTTGGACCCTTTTTTCATGGGAGAAACTTGGGTATAATTTTATTTAAAAAAAATTAAAACTTTGCCCCTTACTTCACTTAAAAAAGGCCACCAACTATCCTATCTTAATCACACATTAATACAGTTATATTTTTTCCAATAACTACCCAAATCAGTTCCAAATATAACTTATCTCATTCTAGAAGCATTATTTTGGGCATAAATCAATCTTAAGAAGGATTTGGGTGCAAACCTAAAGAGAATACCCGAAGAAGAGGTAACGTTCATCTATGAGCATTTTTGTTTTACTTATTTTTCCACACAATAAATTCATAGTATAACATGATGATATAATAAAATCATTATGTTACATATAATAATTTTTTAATATTATGGGAATGAATTAGATTCATCTCTACTTCCATCAAATTGGTTATGAAATCTTAGTTCGTGTGTACGGACGACTACTACCACACGATCCAATGTAATACTTTTTTAAATTACCACCAATCAGGGTTTTGAATAATTATTTATTTATTATTTATATATGGTATTTATTATACTATTATTCTTATTAAATTACAATATCATGCATTCCTCCATGCATTCCATTTTCTTGGAATACGATAACATCGCTCATGTGTAGGGAAGACTACCACCTTATGCAGCAATGTGATTCATTCACCCTTTCCATAGAAGGTAATATATAGATACCTTATCCTTTTACACAAAATATTATAATATTTTAAGAAAAATTATACATCTGAGTACAATCTAAGGATCATGAAGTCCAGTGTCTTGGACGACTATGTAAATAAGCTTGAAAAAATTGGACTATAAAAAACATCTTTATTATAATATACAGAAAAAGATCTTAACTTCATTTTAACCCTTATATTTTTATAGGGAAACTTGGGGAACACATGAACAAATCGATGAAATAAAATCCCAGTAAGGGAATTAAATTAAGAATAAATCTTAATGACATGGGTTATAAGGCATGACATGATGATATAAAAAGGCATGTAACATATAGAATCATAAAAGATAAACATGGAATAATATAAACATGGTGTCATAGAAATTTTTTAGAAACATAGAACATGAATTTAGTATTAGTTAAGGATAACTTCCAAGATCATTTCCCATATTAGAAAAAGAAAAGGCTAACTGCCAAAACCACCGAACATAACATATCATGAGACATAACATTACCCAATGCATTGGAGTGATATCTAGGTGCAAATATATCATAATTTTCATGAATATTCTTTCGAAATAATCAATCATACCTAAGGAATCAAACGTAAACATAAGGGTTACCTTTTGAATGAATTGGGTACTATAATCATATAAATCATAACAAATGGGTGTATCATAAAAGTATCCATGAAAGAGGGGAAGTAAGATATACAAGAACATTCATAAGTTAAAATAGGCATGTATCATGGTGGATGAGGTAAATTATAATTGACAATATGTAAGAAAAGTATTTATGAAAATTTAGCATTAAAACATTTTTGAGAATTTTTAATGAAAATACTATAGTCTTTAAAATAGAAAAAAGAACATTACTTTATAAAAAACCAGAAGTGAACCAGTAAGGTTTTCAGAATATAAAGGGTTATTTTATAGAGACAATGGTGTCTTAAAACAGAAGATAGAGTGCACTTGAAATTGGGTTAGAATTCCAGATGTTCCCTCAAGACAGGTTTGCTTATATGGAAGCATTGATGTGGGCATCACTGAAAAACATGCATATTCAAGAAATATAAGGATGAAAGGTTCCTGATAAATTAATTATTTACATATAAATATAATATAAAATATTCACATAAACACATAATATAACATCATTTGGATAGAAATAATGATAAGGCAATCCTAAGGAACAAAGAAGGTATGGGTTTAATTCATTACAGATTATCAGCATGGTATCATGTGTACCTAAAAGAGATTTATGATAGAGAAAATGGGTTTCTCATAACTTATAAAACAAGATTTAATTATGGTGGAGGAGTGAAATCAATACTAATCAATTGGGATTACACATAAAATGGATTCGTATAGAGGATAATCTTGCATGAAATTGAAATAGAGAGGATCCCTTAGATTAAGTCTGATAGTGTTTTCCACTTCTTATTACTGACATGAATAAAAAAATTAGGTTCATTAATTTATAAATTAAGAACGCAATATATATGTAATCAATATAGTATAACCTTTTTAAGTTCCTTATTGGCCTTTTGATGGGTTAAGATGTTCAATTTTTTGTTCTGGTCTATTTGTTTCCATGACTTTCATTACCAGTTTTCTTATGAAAAAATAATTTTGTAAGATGATAATTATTTTCAATAATTGAATACATAGGTTATTATTGGATATCAATAATATTAAATGGTCGTAAAAATTCATTCAGTTATTGGGAGTAGAGCTGATTTATTATATAAAACATTAGTGAGAACTGTTTTGGTTAATCAGTAGGTTTTGATTACAAAGAACATGTTTAGCTATATAACATAATATAATTTGTAAAAAATGATTACATATCCTAAATAAGATATATTAAATATATGATAATATAGTTCAAAAATAACACAAATTGTTTCATGACCAGAATTAAAAAGTATAATAGAAATGGAAAACCCATCGTCCTTAAATGTGGTAAATTGACACATCTCAGATGGTGTTTTTAATTCTAGTATAAAAGAGGGGGAAATAAGAGATGATGATGAATTATTCCCATATAATAAAAAAATTCCAGAAAATTTTTGTCACAAGAGTTATCATTACATATGGATGAAATGAGGTAAGGATAGAAAAGAAAAGAAAGGAACTTGAAAGAAAAATAAATTAAATGAAAAGAGGAATTTACCTCTTGAATGAACCTTCCTTGAGAGCCTCAAAAGGGGAGATGTTTTGGTCTTTTTATGAGACCAAGAGATACTATATGTGTGGAGGGTGACTAGGGATATATTTGGTCAGAATTTGGTGAAGGAACAAGCTTGAGAGGAATGAAGAGAAGAGGCTGGAAGAGGTGGTATTTATTGTGAATGGGCGGAGGGATTTCATAATATTTAATTCATTAGATTATTAATTTCCATCTAGACTAGAAATAATGAAGATTACATGACAAAAAAATAGTAAATGAGTCATGTTAATTCGAACTAAGGGAGAAGAAATCATCCATGATGCTGGGAAATGGTCTATTTACCTTATAATGTATATATGTCGTAATTACCATATTTCACTATTCATCATGAAATTATGTATTTAGAAAAATACCAAAAATTCACCCCGACTATTTTTGTACATGTAGAATAAAAAAATTAAGTCTAATTTTAATTTTTTTTATAAATATGATTAATTTAATTTTTAATTAAAATCATAATATATTTGAAAAATACCAGTTTTAAAACATTTATTTACTTATTCCAAAATATAGGTACGTCATGCATTCAATTAAATCATATATATATATATACTATCATATGTGAGGTTACTATTTATAAGGTATGTAACTATTCATAAGGGTAACATAACTGTTCAAAAGGGTATGTTACTATTCACCAAAGATTAAGTTTGTTCCATCTAACCTAAAGAATCATCTGGAACTCAACGGTTTATGTCAGATTTTTGAAATTCAAGATAGAAAAGTGGAAAATTTTTGTTTAATGGTAACATTTTATCTATTATCATGATATTACATTGATTTTTCTAATGTGATTATACTATAAGCCATTAATATAAGAAGGGGATTTAATTGATAAAAAATTTGGTCGTTACATAATATGGATTATTTTAATTAAATAATTTGATATATATGGAATAATAATGTTTTTGTCTGTATTATATATAATTTAACGTTATTTCCTTTGATTTTTTTATAATATAAAATTAACAATCATGTGTGTGTATATCTTACAGTCTCCATGAATGATGTATTACATTTATTATAACTAAATTTTATAGATTACTCTAAATTAATATATAATGAATATTTAATATAATTATAAAAATGTTAAAATTATTTAATTAACTTAAATTTTATTAGAGTAATAGGAACAAAAATAAGAAATCGATTCTTACATGAAAAACAAAGTAGATATTTACTGAAATGTGACTTTAACATGGAATTCATAATAATTTGTTAATAAAAGGTCATATATAAATTGGATGTGATATGATATATAAATTTATGGTTATTTAATATATTTATTATAAAATTAATATTTATTATACCGGGTGTTTGAATGTGTAATATGGATGTAAAGACTTAAAGTAAGGGATTTCCATCTCAGTTTTATTTTCTATGAGACAAATTCCATATTCACCAAATGTTTATGTTATGTGATTTATTTACTACCCCTAAATGTATTTTATGATAGATATCCTGAATATTATATTTAGTTATACATCCAATTTAGTATAACTCTTTCATATGGATTAAAAATTCAATGTTATCAATGTGGTAAGGGATAGTTTTCTAAATTTTCCATCTTTGTGACATATGTTATGTTCGTAACCTATCTTCCTTTATGAGGTGTATATACATCCCAAAGGACATGTAATGTAACATACCAATTTTTTTTAAATGAAACACTATATTAGTAAATTTAATAAACTATTTTATGTGACTTTTATAACCTACCCATTAAACATAATTTTATCGCTTCTGTGTTTTGAATTAAAAAAACAGATATATACGGTTGCGTTCAGTGAGTTATTTGGAGTCTGATAGGGCAAAATTATTTTTTGGAAAACAGTATCACACCCTTATGAGTAATAACATACCCTTATGAATTGAAATATTACCCTTAATAATAGTAATTTACCCTTATGAATAGTAACCTGACCCTTATGAATTGTATATTCCCTTGTGAATAGTAACATGCTCTGTATGAATATTAATTTATCCTTGTGAATAGTAACATAACCAATATGAATAGTAAAGTACCCTTATGAATATTACCTTTTACCTTATGAATAGAAATGTACCATTATGAATAGTAACCTCACCCATAAATGTATAAATAAAATTTAGTCCTCTTATAAGTGACAATATAACGAAGGTATATGAATTGTTATTTTTGTAAATCATAATTAATTATTTAAAATAATTTAAAAGAAAATTTATTTTCCTAAAATTTATTCCTAAATTTAAAATTTTATGTCTTATAGATTTAATATAATTTTATAAGACCTTATGAAATTTTTGAAATCATTATTAAATCAGTTTTTTTTTAAATCTATATGTTTCAAATATATTATGATTTTAATTGAAAATTAAATTAAAAATATTTAAAAATTATTTTTGAAAAATTGATATCTTTTTTGGATTCTACACATTAAAAAATGGTTTGGGGTTTTTTGTGATTTTTCTGAAATACTTGAATTTTTTATGAATAGTTAAAAACTGTAATTTACCGTATATATACATTATGAGTTAAATAAACTATTATGAGCATCATGGATGATTTAGGAACCCTTATTTCGACTTAACATGACCCATTAACTATTATTGGTCATAGTCTCATCACTATTTATTGTCTTGTTGTGAAATAATAAATTATTGATTATAATATTGAAAAAAACCGTCTCCCCTCCACTATAAATACCACCCCTCAAACCCTCATTACTTCACACCTATCAAGCTTCAAGTCTTGTCCAAATTCTAAAAAAAATATTCCCAAGATCCTTCCGCATGTCTAGTAGACCTTGGTCTTATCGAAAGACCAAATCCTCTACCTTAAAGAGGCTCTCAAATGAGATAACCTCAAGAGGTAAATTCAACTTTTCTATTACTTTATTTTCTTTCAAGTTCAATTATTTTTCTTTCCTCAGCTCACGTCACCTAGATAGTATGATATATCCTGTAACATACCTGTATTATAATTCTATTATTCTAATGGGATAGTTTATCATCATTTCTTTATACCTCTATTTTCATACTATAAATGAAAACACCATGTGAGATGCATAATTTATCACATTCAAGGACTTCGGGTTTTCAATTTTCATTACCATCATCGAGGATAGTCATGAAACCATTTTAATGGTTGAACCAGATCAATATATATTTATTTTATCTTATATTCAGTTCTGTAATCCTTTTACATTCACGATCTAAAATAATAATACAAAACAAGTTTATTATGAGCAAAACCACCAAGTTAACCCAGACATTTATCACTAAAATTGTATCAAATGATTCATCCTCATGGTATGAAAGAAAATTCATTAGAAGTTCATTTATAACTTTTTAAATTTAATAATAATTTATATTAACAATTTAGGATGTTTAAACCCATTTCATATGAAAATCGATTCATGAATACAAGTGAACCATTCATAAAAGCTATGAAAATTAACACTCTCGAACAATGAATTGAAGTTCTATAACTCATCTGAAGGCCCATAATAAACCATAATAAAACAATAATGAATAAAATCAATGTATAAATTGTTATTGAATTGTTAATAATGAATCTAATTCCATTATATAGGACATTAATGTAGAGAAAGCGTTCAGATACGAGGTAAGGGGAATTCTCAAACCCAACCCTCATTCTTGGGGTTTTCAGCCTTTCAACCCCATTTTATGTATGGTTATTCCTTAAAAATAATTTATTCATAATTATATTAACTTTAAAGGGAAAAAATATTTTTATACTTATGTTCATGATAAACCCAATGATTTCCAAAATAACTCTTCTTTCAAATAAACACACTATTTCTACTTCTCAAAGATTGTTTCTTCTTTACTCAGTTTTTATTGTTATATGTCAAGAATGTTATTCCCTCTTTATTTTTGGAACCAAATGTTTATGAAATTATTAATTATGAAGTGAGACACATTTATTTCCATGGTTTATTTTATGAAATATATTCTATGTGGCATGCATGATAATGTAAATGTTATAATGTGACTGGTGCACCTGGAATTATATAGCTCAATATGAATGATATGATGTGATAGGTGTGCTCAGAATTATATAGTGATAAAATTAATAGGGTAAAGTAATGAATATCGTGAGTTAAAGAGAAATTATGTGTGAAAAATATGCTTTAATTGTTCACAACTATGTGTGGTAATTTGCCACTAAGACATGATGTTTAATTTTTATGCATTGCCACTTTTTAAGTCTTCAATGTATCTTTATTGTTTTTCAATATATTACTATGTTAGGATTATGTTCATCCCATGTGATATTGTTTTTATCTATCCTCTTACTAGTATTTTATATCACCCCTTTTTTATGTTTATCCTCTGGGGAATATGTGTTCTAAGGTGTTTTCAAGGGCAAATAAGAAGCTAGAGAAGACAGAATTAAATAAATGATTATGTTTTATGTTGTAAATGATAATGTACAGTTTATCTCATCCTCAAAAACCTAGACCAGAAATGGTACTCAAATGTATAATGTATTGTGTATTTTTCTGTTAACCTTTATACAAAAAAAACATAGGATGTTTTTGTACTGAATTCGGAAGTGTGGGTTCAGGGATTTTCATGTAATATAATGAATTCATTTTTCCTCATGATATTTAAATATCTATTTAATGTTATTACTTCTTTTATCTTATGATTATATGTTACCCATATTTTAATTAATTTAATATTACAATATCATTTTTTATTCATATTGATTATGATTATGTTTTCAATGATAAAATTTAATGATCAGTCATTATTTAAAAGAATTAATTTTATTTTACTCTTGTTATTAATAATATTAATAGCAATAATTTACACTCTTTGGAACATAAATTAATTGATTAAATATTTTTAGGAAAATCTATCTTTATTTCTATCTTTGGTAAAAAAATATATTTTCTTCCAAAACCATATTTTACAAAAAATGTTTTCAAATTTTTTACTATTAAACTATGCTATTTAAAAGTAATTTTATATAATTTATGACTTTATAAAATATTTTGATAGAAATATTCATTTAATTTTCCAAAAAATGACCATTTTTTGTTTAAAAAAATGTAATTAATGTATTTATTTCAATAAGTATGGAATGAACAAAACACACCATCACCATGAACATTATATTCTTTGAAAATTACTTTATATGTTTTCATGGTTATTTTCAATTTAAATTATTTTCAAAATATTTTATGTTTGATTAATTATTTCTCAAATATAAGATTATATATTCCTCATGAATTTTTTTAAATGAATATTAAATATTATTTTATTCCTTTTCATGTTTAATTTAAGGAAAATAATATTTAAAATATTTTATGAATTTTTAGCTTTAACAAATTTATTATCAAAAAATGTTATTTTTATCAAGATGCTTTCCATGTTATTTTTTTTTCAAAATCAATCTTCATATAAGATTAAATCCTTTTAGGATAATTATTCCTTACTAGGGACATAATCCAAGGATACCATTCTTATTCTTTCTTTGAATTTTTTATGTTTTCCATGACATGTTGTTTACGAAACCCGTTTCTCTTCCATGTGTCATACCATTATAGAATTGTTACCAAACCTACTTCTTTTCCAATGGTCATTATTTTATCAAATGAAAAAATGATTATGAAACCCATCTCTTTTCCCCTTGTTATAATATGATGAAATGTTTATGAAACCTGTTTCATTTTACGGGTTATGATATGAAAATTTTTATGACCTTTTGGAATACATAAATAACTTTTTAATTATGAAATGGTTAGGAGTCATATCTTCCTCCACAGAATTTGATTATTATTAATATAATATTATCTCAAATCATATACATGAGGTATCCCAAGCCTGAAAGAGGGTACACTAGAGGTTAGCACTACCATGAAACTGATACAAATGTGGTTGTCCCAAGACTAACAAGTTATGATTTTAAAGGTTGGTAGAATTGGAATAATATTTTCTACATTTATGTGTGTGCATCAAATAAAGTGATTATTCTAATGATATGCACACATGGAATATTTTCTTTTATTTTACTTATGTATCATATCTTATAAACTGCTAATATATATTTTATGACTCATTATTAAGATCTCTAATATGTTGGGTGTGGTTTTCAAATGTTATGCTCATGTATCATACCCATATGATCAATATATTATTAAATACATTCTTTTTTACCCTTATTGAGATTATGAGCTCACACTTTATTATGTTTCATTTCCCCATGTTATGAAGAATGATTTAAATTAAGGTAAGGTTTTATATAGTAAAAATGTGAAAGATATTTATGGTATATATTGAAGATCATTCACCGAAAAATTTAATTATGTACCTAGTATCTTATGAAAATAATCTGTTATGGTCATCAGACATGTGTTTGTGTAATTTATTGAATAATCATCTAAAAAAATGTAATATCTATTGATGAAAATCCAGGGTCACTATATTTATAACTTAGGTTTGATTTATTTATGTTGCAAACATATGCATGTAACTTTTATAATGTGTGTACCCAGATAGATCTCCAAAGCATTGGGTAATGCTTTTTCTTTAGGAGATGTATGTATGATATTTTGGAGTTAACCTAATCTATGATATAAACATGTCCACCATGTGATGTTTTCTTGGAAATTATATTCACTTATTCTTATGTCATTTTATATGATTCCACTACATTACTATGTTACTATGATCATGTGATTAATATTATTTTTTTCATATATCCTTATGTTTATTCATGCTAATTATATTTTATTATATCATGTTATGCCTTTTCAATTATGTGTTATTCTTCATTCCCATGATTATTACCAAAACGGTCTATATAGATCACCACATTCTTCAATGTTTTCCACAGGGTATAAATTACTATTTTTCGGAGTGAAAAGTAATTTATGGGGTCATTAGGGACATTAAAAATAATGATTTTTTATTTTAGTTTCATGTTGATGTGTTATGTTCCTCGTCAAACAAAAAAAACTAGCTATATCGATCAATTGGAAGTATTTATTGGATATTTATATTAAAAACAATATATTCATATGTGGTAAATAATAGGGTAGAAATATGTAATAAAATAGTTATCATATTAAATTTAAATCAATTATAATATGGGAAAATAGGTAAATGAAGTTTCTCAAATTTTTAATAATTTAAATAAACCACAGACAATCTAAAAGTCATTTTTATTTGTAAAAGTTATAACCACATGAACCAACTACAATTCATTCACCTAACTCAACAAGCACTCATGAAATTACATTCATGTCTCATTTATAAATTTATTTTAAATTTTTTTTCTTTATGCGTTACATTTAAATTGATGTCACTTCCCCATAATTTAATCTACTCTTATAATTATAAATTCCCATTATAAACATTGAAGTCTACTTCTTGAATATCACCTGCATATTTTAATCTACGTTGATGTATCTCCAAGAATAATTGGGGTTTTTCTTAAGTTTTTTTATATAATTATATATATACAACATCAAATTAATCTAGTGTTGTATTAAATCCTATGTTATTCTTACGCAATACACAACACTATATTATCCTGGGTTACAAACAACCCTGAGTTTAATCAGAACCATGATATATTATTAAAATCTATATTTAAATGTGATTGTTATAACCTATAAATGAAAAAATGAAATTTGAATATTAATAACTAATTTTTAATATTAATTATAATGGTTTTAAATAAACGAAACATATTTATTAAAATATTAATTAATTTTTAGCAAAGTCTCAATATGATTCGAAAATAATACTATCTCAAAATAATTATTTTTAATTATTTTCATGAAAATTAATAAAATTAAATTTTTAAACATTTAGATAAATATTTTGATAAAAGAAACTTTATTTAGGAAATCACCACGTAAACATTAGCTTATGCTAGTTGTTTGTGATTTTTCTACAAAATTTATTTTTTTTCAGAATAATGAACGATACTGAATTTTAATTGAAAAATGAATTATAATTTAACTTATTTATAAAGATAAATTATAATTAAAATTATTTTTAAATTATTATTATTACAATTATATATCAATTAATCTAACTTTGTTCCTTTAAACCAATTTAATTCTAAATTTTGTTATAAAAAACTTGTTTACTGTTGATCATTTTCTCATTAAAAACCCAATTTATCATCAATTCTTTAGGATTAATTTCAAATTAAATTTCCCAAAATACATGAATTGAATTTGGTAAATTTCAATAAATATTATTAATAACAAAAATATATATTATCTATTAATGTAAAGATAATGTTTGACCAAAATTAAGTGTGAAAATAGTTAAAATTAATTACTGTAGCTTAATTAAGAATGGATTTACTAGGCAGATAATTTTAAAATACAAGGATTAATATGACATAAAAACTAGAATAAAAATTATTATAAGTTCATATTTTAGCCATTATACATCTAAGGTTCTAGGATAGCCTATTATTGACCCTTTTGAAATGTGAAAAATATGAGATCCGCCAATTTTTTCAATAATATATAATGTGTCCTCTCCCGCACTAATAAAAGACCACCCCATCCACACTTTTTTTATATCATAAAACCCTTTAGGGTTAGAAAATACAATAAAAAGGATTCAAAAATTCAGTCATATCATCCTAGAATCAATTATTTGTATTTAAATCCATCATTAGAATACTTTGGTGAAAACTTAAGGAGGTTTCCAGAAGAAGAGGTAACATTCATCAATGTGTGTTTTTATTTTATTTCTGACTACATCTCCTTCAATTCATATTATAAAATGATGAAATAAATAACTAATTATCTTAAATATACTGATATGTATTTATTTTATGGGAATGACCTACAAACATCTCCACTTCCATTAATTGGGTTACGAAATAATTATTCATTTTTATGGAGGACTATCGCCTCATGAATCGATGTCATTCGTTTTTTCATTACCAACATTAATTTCTAGACATAATCATGGATATATAGTTTATATACAATTTTTTGATATTATAATTCTTCTGTAATTAGTATATCACACAATCATCCATGTTTTCCATATTGTCGAAATACAATAACATCACTCGTGTTTACAGATTACAACTACCTCGTGAAGCGATGTGATTCATTCATAATTAACACGGAAGGTAATAAGGATTATTATAGTGAACATATGTGAAATATATGACATAAAAAGTATTCTAGAAATATAATATATCAATTAAATTTATTTATTTTAATAAATTTAGAAAATGGAAACAACGTTCATGCATACGTATAAGATACAATCTCCATAAATGATGTATTTCATTTTTATGTCAATATTTAATAGATAAATATAAATACACATATAGTGAATATATATGATACTAATAACATGGATAAAATTATGGATATAATTTAACCATGATCAATATAACATTACCAAAATATAAAATAAAAACATATATGAAAAACAAAGTGGATATTACCCAAAATGCAACTTTATCATGGAATTGTCAATTGACAGGTAAAAAGAGGTCGTAAAAATTAATATAAGGTATTATATATATAAATATTTTTATATTATAGTTTTATAATAATTATAGATTTATTATACAGGTTTTTTGAAAATTTATGATGTAATTCATGACATAAGTTAAGGGATTTTTGTCTTAATTTTTCTTCTTTGAGAAGTACATTTTTTATGCACCTATATTACTTTGCAAGGTGTATTTACAGAACATTTAAATTATAATACTATACATGTATTTAGCCTCATGATATTTTATGTTCCATTTTAAATTTTTAATTAATGGGGATTATGAGTCAATGCTACCAAACATGTAATGATTTTGTGTAATAATGTCATTGTTTATCAGGGTTATTTATGAATAAATTTCCAATGATAAAATTATATGATCCCTCAATGAATAAACTCATAATTTTTTTATCCTCTAGCTCTTAATTATATTTTCAATTAATAATACCCTTTTTTTACTCTCTGATGATTAAAATAATTGAGAAATTGTTTAAAAGAAAATATGAATTTATTTCACACTTCTGATGGAATTTTTTTTTCATCCAAAAACATTGTTTTATAAAAAAAATCAGTTTTTTTGTCATCCATAATTGTTTTACATTTTACATTATATTTTTTCAGGTTTACTTTAAATGAGAATTATATTGAAATTGTTTTATATATTATAAATTGTTTTTCAATTTAGGAAGGATAATTTACTCAAAAATGTTTTAAATGATCTTTAAATATTGGATTATATATTTTATTGTTTATTCAGAAAGAATTTTTTTCCATAATGGGTAATGTTTTAAAAACATTATTTCCAAATAAGAGTTATATTATTCAATAAATTATCTAATTAATCTTTGAAAACCATTCCTTATCTAATTTTACATCCTTTGATGTTACTTATTTTTTTTTGTTAAGGATATGTTCTACATAAACCATTCAGAATCGTTTTATGAACGGTCTATATTTATGATGGAAATATTCTTATGAGACTCGTTTCTCTCCCAAGGGCTATACAATAATAAAATTCATATGAAAACAACTTCTTCTCATGTGTTATATTACAATGAAATGATGAATTTATTATTAAACTTTTCACTTTTACATAGGTTATGATTTGATGAAAACATATTGATTCCTATTTTATTTCATTAGTTAAGATATTTTGATGTTTTATGTTCTTGTGGAAAAAATAAATATTTTTTTCATTATGACAAGTTAAGGACCTATATCTCATTCCAAGTAATTTGGTAATGATATATATTTTATGTGATAGATATGAATGGAATGGGGAGAAAACATGGATTGATAAGGGATATTGTCTATTATGAGGGTCTTGGAAGTGAACCATAATTGCTATGATGGTTTGGGGAGTGAACCAATTCCACTATGATATCTTTAGAGATGATCCTTGACTAATATGGAAATTATTTTCTATGATTATATGTATTCTACAAATCTATGTCTTATAAAAATTCCTCCCACTCATGGAATATATTATATGAATTCCTTATCATTTATGTCTTTTTAAAATCCAATCGTTATTCAATTACTCAAGATCATGTTCTTTGATATGCATGTTATGGTTTTCAAATTTTATGATTGTGTTCTTAAAACCTTATGTTCATGTTATACCTATGTATCTCCCTTGTTAACCTTACTAAGAATTTTATCTCACACTTTACTATGTTTTCTTTTTCACATGTTATGAAGAATGGTATTATGTATGATATGTCTAAGAACGGTTCAATTTAGGAATATCATAGGGTGAGATGATGTAGTTTACCTATGGACCAATTGTTTGTGTTTAAAACATTCAAAATACACTAAAATATTATGGTCCTCAATTTTTTTTTTGTGTATTGTAATGAATATTTAGTGAAAATGATGTAATATATATATATGATAGGATGAGGTTATTATAATTGGTGTTAGTTGTAAATATTTGGAAACGAGGACAAAAAAATCCATAGTGAGATCCATAAGGTAATTTATATGGATAAGTATGTGAATGTGTCAATGTATAAGGATGTGTACCAACAATTAGTAAAGGATAAATTGAATAGTTTCTATGAAATCACATACCTATCTGAATACTACCTGTCAATGTGGCTCTAAATCAGTGATACTTTTGGGAAATAACTCTAAATAGGGTGTATTGATCTAGACTTTATCGTCACCTGATTCCTAATAATGGGGATTACCTTAAATTTTTTTTAACAATCATAGGGGATATTATCTAAAAATTCAAACCCTTTTCAGTGATTTTTGTTTCTTACAATATAATTTTTTGTTTTAGTCAATAAATGGATATTGAAAGAACTTTGTTAATGCTTAGTGTGACAAAAAATTTAATGATTGTCCCCATAAGAATCAGAAGATTGTGGGAGATATAATGAAAAATATTTTCTCCATGATCACAAAATATTCTAAATATATTGATAATGATTCAATTCGAAATGAAAAAAATGAAGAAAAAAAATCCTATTGAATTCAACATGAGGAAAAATTAACTTTCTTATAGTGTGTCTTCTAATTCATTGGTTTCTAAACTATGAATTATAACCACTAAAAAGACGTTTCATAATCCATATTTTTTATAACATGAAATTTCATTTTATTTTTCTATAGTTTGGAAGGTGAAGCAGATAAATGGTATAATCATATAAATAATATGAGGCAACATGAGGAAATTGACTACATTGATTGTGATGAGTTCAAGAACTTATTTTTCAATAATTAATTTCCTTGTATTCTTCATACGATGATAGAGAAGGAGTTCCTTGAGATATAACAAAATGATGATTTATCTGTTGGTTCCTATGAAGAAAATATTTCAATAATTCTGAGGTACACATATGGCATTAATTATAACCAATCCTGGAAGTAAGATAGATCAAATATTTAGTGTATTAAAACGATGAATCCAATTGGAATTGTCCATAAGATATGTTAGTAGATATGAGGAGATTTTTCAATGTGCTAGCAATGTGGAAATGGAGTCTAGAGTTACATATCAATCTCATGGGTTTAATAAGAAGATAAAAACGGAATTCAATTAAAAAAATAAATAACATAGAGAGGAGAAGAAGATAATTACATTATACTCAAAGTGTGGGAAAAACAATAGGGAATAATTTCTCAAGGGGACTAATGAATGTTTCATGTTTGGATTGAAATATCATTAGGAAATTGATAACTAATGTGATGTGATAAAGTTATCTAATGATATGAATATCGAGAAAGATATATAGAATTCACTAACCACACTCTAGTGATTCAAATTATTGGAGTACTTT
Source organism: Viscum album (assembly GCA_963277665.1). Lineage (NCBI taxonomy): Eukaryota > Viridiplantae > Streptophyta > Magnoliopsida > Santalales > Viscaceae > Viscum > Viscum album. Next base: position 1,833,944,177 of record OY728165.1, read on the forward strand.
AATTATGCTACCCAATTTCTGAATCCTAAGGTTAATGATGATGATCTTTGTCAGCAACCTCTTAATCCAAGAGGCAAATGGATATCACATGCGATCACTAATTTGTGATGATAGGTTTGATATCAACATAGTGGAAGGTACACATACCATACACTATAGAATTACTAATTTCATATTTGACTATGGATCAACCCATTCATTCATACTGAATAATTTTTCATGGGTATTATGATTTTGAAAAATAAAATTAGGTACAAAATTAGCAGGGAAACCCCTTAGAGTAAAATGATCGCATCTCAAGTCTAGGATTCACCCCCTGTGGATGTTGGTCAGATTGTGCTTCTGGAAATTCATTTCATTATTCCGCTGGATGAATTTTTTGTTATCTTGACCATGTATTGTATTTTTCTATATAAATATCACATCAATTGTCCATGAAGGTAAGTAATGTTTGATATTCCAACCCATCCTATGATTATTTATCAGTATGATGATAAGTATGAACTTGAGATGGATATAACATCTATTGTGTGAGACTTAATTCCAATTCAGAATTGGTCTTTATCTCCAATGGTTAAGGAGAAACTTTTAATCAATGATATTACTATTTTGGAGTAATTTGATGATATATTTCCAAAGGAGTTTTCTAAACTTCCACCGAAATATGAAGATATGTTTTTAATAGAACTCATACCATGTTCCATAACAAATTCAAATAATCCCTATAGAATGGCCTCGATTGAGTTATAGGAATTGAAGAAGATACTTCAAGAAAATCTTGAACATGGTTTAATTAGACCATGTTTATCACCTTGAGATGAACTTATTCTCTTTTTATAATAATGATGGATCAATGATAGTTTTCATTTATTATAGAAGATTAAACAAGATAAAAATTACGAAAATGAATTATCTTACCCATATTGATGAATTTATTGATCAACCACATGATGATTGATACTTGTCCATGATCGACCTTCATTCTAGATATCATCAACCAAGGGTAAAGAAGGAGCATATACTCAAAACAACATTCCGTACATGGTATGGAGAATATGAATATATAGTGATGAAATTCAGTATTACCAAATCCCCTATTATCTTCATGTATTTAATGCATAGATACTTTATAAATTACCTTATTCAATTTATGGTTGTATTTAAAGTTGATATTCCTTTTATAGTCAAAGATAAATGAAACACATGGTGATCACATGGGAATTATACTAGAAAACCAAAGGAATGAGAATCTATAAGAAAAAATTATAATGTGTAAACTTTTACTCTAAAATGTATCATTTTTTTGTTCCTATAATATATATAGATGATATATATATAGATTAATTAATGATAGAGGTCATTCAGTGTTGGGAAAGACCAACCATAGTGATTGAGATCCAAAATTTTCTTGGTTTAGTTAGATATTATCAGTGGTTTAGCTATAATATCTCATGAATATTTAATAATCATACTAAGTTAAGATAAAATGGATCTATGTTCCTCTACAATGATGAATGTGAGAATAATTTCAAGGAACTAAAGTGAAAATCTTTCAGTGAAAATGCACATAAATTACCTTTTTGTGGAGAATGGTATGTAATTTATAGCTATGAATACCTGAATGGATCGAGATGTTTTGTTATGAAAGGATACATGGTTATAACATATTCTTCACAAAAAATGATCACTCATGAGATAAATTACCCAAATCTTGAATTAGAGTTATTTATGATAATATTTTCATTAAAAATAAGAAGGAAATATCATTATGGGGAAAAGTGTGATATATGTTGCCTAAAAAAATTATTATAGTATATATTCACACAATAGGAGTTGAATATGGGCCAAAGAAGATGGTTGTAAATGATTAATGATTATGACTGCACAATAAATTACCTCCCTAGAAAAATTAACAGGGTTGCCTATGATTCTAGTAGGAAACATCATGATATCTTATCCTTGATAAAGATGTTAAAATATCCTATATTTATATATTTGTAAAGGATGGATCTAGAAATCCTGAAGGAAGGGTAAAATAGTATTTTTCCAAATTTGATGCTCATTTATCCATACATGAGAAGATTAATAAGGTGTGTATGTAATATGTAAATATTAAAAAATGTTAGAAATGTTCATGATTTCATCCTTGATCTTGATGGAATGTTAATGTTCAAGTACCATGTGTATATGTAACATCTATACCAGATATAAAGATGGTCTTGTTAGAGGAAGGTCATAATTTATCATTATCTATTCATATTTTATGTAAAATGTTGTTTAGATATTTTTAAAAGTACTTCAGGTGGGATGGTATGAAGAGATATATCATATTGTAGGTATCTCAAGGCTTTTTATGATAGAATTTCAATAATAAAAGGAAAAAGTATAATGGGACGATATATTAATTACCCATACCAGAATGGAAATTAGAAAACATCATCATGTATTTTTTCATTGGGATCCTAAAAATGTATAATTGTAATATTATTATAGGTTCTATAGTTTATTTCCTTAATAAGTCAACACACTTCATCGCTATTGATGAATTCTTCACCCGGGATCAACTTTCCATGATATACATTAAGTAAGTGGTATATTATAATGGATCAAAAAATTCTATTGTGTATGATTAGGATATGATTTTTCAATCAATGTCCTAGAAAAATATACAATATTATCATGATAAGGAATTGGGTTTCAATAATCCATATCACTCATATATAGATGGACAATCTAATAGAATAATTCAAACCACATAGAATATGTATTGAAAATATTCTTTCGATTTGAAATGTTGTTGGGATCCACACCTTCCTTAGAATGAGTTTTCATATAATAATATATTTCACTTAATCATTTATATGGATCCTTATTTATATTACTAATGTATTAAACCAAGATCTCCAATACGATGGAAGGAATTTGGAGTAAAACATATATTTGGAAGTTAGAAATCTAAAGAAATGGAAGAGATGTTTAAAACCATTCATAAACACATAAATGATGATTATATTCTTTATAAAAAGTTATAATGATAACCATCAATGTGATATATAGTTTCTTGTTGGAAAGAAGGAGTTTCTATGAATTTCACGATGGAAGATGGTTATGATAATTTAGAATAAATGGAAATAGATCCTTAGGTATATATTACCTTTTCAAATAATTGATTATATTTGTATTATACATTATTTCTTGGAACTTATTCCATTCTTCAATAAATTCCATGATTTTTTTCCATATATCTCTTTCAATGAAGTAAATATCAGACCCTTCAAATGTACTAAACTCAGCGGTCATACCACTTGAACATGAAAGTTATTTGAGGAATAATTAATGGAAAATTTGGATTGAAAATAGAATTTTTTTTGAAAAAATACCACTCACCTGATCAAACTTTTTTACTGAAACCATCCATTTGAGGACTCTACATGGGAACTTTTGGATATGATTATATAGATGTATCCTATTTGATTATATTCGAGTAAGAAATATCAAAGTAGAAATTCATTTAAATGGGGGTTGAATGTACCACTCAGATTTTTTGTGATTTTCTCTCTCTTAATTTCATTGATATATCTAGCTATAAAAAACAAAAAGAGAATATTTTTTTATATGAAACATACAATTTAATCATTCATTGTGTGAAACAGTGATTTAGATTCCATTACCCAAGACATAATGTTTTTATGAAACCACGATGTATTATAATATAGTAATTTCAATGTGACCATTAAAACATATTATTTAAATATGGTGACATGAATTGTAATAAAAGATTTTTAATTTTTAATTTTAATATATTTAATTAATATAAGAAAATGAATAAAAGGGGTAATTAATTTGTGGTAAAGTTTTTTTATGATTTCAAAATAAATTTTTTCCAAAAAATGCTTCTTATTTATTTTTGTGAACATTAATAAAATTAATTTTCCATAATTTTAGAAAATTAATTTTATAAAATAAAATGCATTTTTTAAATTATCACCCAATATTAGCTATGGATGATTTTTTTGGACTTTTTTGTAATGTTTTAATTTTTAATGAATATTGGAAATTACTGAATTTTAATTGAAAACTACCTTTTTATTTAATTTATTAAAAAAGTGTTGTTATATTTTAAATTGATTTTAAATTAAAATTATTTCAATTATAAAACTATTAATCCAATTTAGTTTATTTTTATCAATTTTATACTGCATTTTGATATAAATTCTTTGTAATTTTTTTTAACATTTTCCCTTAAAAAACCCACATTTTCACCACATATACAAGAATAATTTTAGATTAGATTTTTTCATTTAAATTAATTGAATTTGTAGAAATAGATTCTATATTTTGAATAAAAATTATTTATATTATCTAATTACGGAAACATAGTTTTTTTTTCAAAAATGAATAGTAAAAACAATTAAAATTAAATTCCACGGTTAAGGTCGAAATGTTTTTACATGTGGTTAAACTAAAAAGACAAAGAATAAAACAGAATATAAAATTTTCTAAAAACAATTTTTTGTCCAAATTTATACGATTTAAACACTATAGTTTCAGTATGGTCCATTTTGGTCCGTTGTGACATGTGAAAATGGTGGGAACAGTCAATTCTTATAAAAAATACCAATTGTTACATCTCCCCCACTTATAAAAGTCCACCCATATCTTCTCTCAATAAAAACATGAATGCCTTTTAAATTTGATAATACATTTCAAAATAACATCCAAACTTAGAATCTATCATCCTAGAAGCCTTATATTGGACATAAATCCATCATAGGAAGGATTTTAGTTCAAACGTTAGGTGGATACATGAAGACAATGTGGCATTCCTCAAAGAGACTTTTTATTAAATATCATACTCCACATCCTTTAATTAATATTATACTATTCAGATATACTAACTTCATTATTGTCTATATACAAAGTTTTTTTTTATGTTATGGGGATGACCTACAATGATCTCCACCTCCATAAAATGGTTTATGAAATAATTGTTCATGTGTACAGTGGACTACCGCCCCAGGAACAGATGTCATTCATTTATAATTACCACCTATAATGTTTGTCCATAATGAATGGATTAATTATTTTTATATTTTATCTATTATGTTATTATTTATATGGAATTATAATATCACACATAAGATCATGATTTTTGGGAATACGATAACATTACTCGTGTGTACGGTTGACTACCGCCTCGCAAAGTGATGTGATTTGTCCTACCTATACATGGAATTTAATAAGGATAGGTTTAAATAATATATGTGATATATATTACATAGAAGTAAATATGAAATGGAAAAATGTCATTTACCTTTAATTATTTCAATAAATTGAGAAAATGGAAACATCATTCATACATACGTACGACCCACCATATCTATGGACATTATATTCCATTTTCTATAGATATATTTTATAGATTACTGTAAATTAATATATAATGTTTATATATTATATTTATATCAAGGTAAATATTATTTAAATTATTAAACCATGAAAATATTACGAGGTCCAATAATGATAAATCTAAACATATATGAAAAACAAAGCGGTTATCATCCAAAACGTAACATTATCATAGAATTGTAAATAAATAAACGATAACATGTCACAAGAAAAGCATATATAGCATGATATAAATAAATACTATTCATTAATAGATTTATAATAAACATATATTTATTTTAATGGAGTTCAACATGTGGGTGAAAGAATTCATGACTAATGGTAAGGGATTTTGGTATCAATTTTTCATAATTGAGACATATGTTATATTATGCACATCTAATATTTAATGAGGTGTATATAAAAAACACTTTGACATATAAAACCATGAATTTATTTATCCTCAAGCAATTATATGTTTCATTTTATGTTATTAAATTATATAGCTTATGATTCAATGTTACAAAAGTGGAAATGATTTTATGTTTCCATCTCATCATGTATAATGATTGTTTGTGATTATGTTTCTAATGATACAATATTATAATCCATCTCAATAAAATATTTAGTTTTTTTATCCTCTATTTATACATGATATTATAAATTAATAATACCATTATTACACTATTTGGAACATAAAATAACTAAGATATTGTATTTAAGAAAGTATGATATTATTTTTCTCTTTGGTTAGATTTTTTTTCAAAACATATTTTTTTAAAAATAGTAAAAACTATTATTAATATTCATAAAATTATTTTTAAATATTCCTTTATGTGGTTTCATATTTATATTCAATTAAATGGATTCTTATAATGTATTTTTTTTAAAAATCAATGTATAAAGTACATATTCCTCATGAAATGTATTAAATTATTTGAAAAGCTTCCATTATATGTTTTAAAGTTTATCATAAAAGATAAGAATTTATGAAAAAGTATTTTTAATTGGGATTTGGGAAGAAAATTTATCTTCTTCAAAAAAGGATCCAATTAATGTTCCAAAAACATTCACTATCTTAGATTACATCTGTTGATGTTACTTGTTCTTTACCAAGGACAAGTTCTATTGATACCACACTTAATCATTATCTGAATGGTTTATGATTATGATGAAAAGATTTTTTGGAAACCAATTTCTCTTACACTGGACATATAATGAAAATAAACTTATGAATCATGAATCTTTTCAGCAGGTATGTTATGATTAAATGAATAAATGATTAAAAATCTTATCTCACTTCCACAGGTTATGATAAGAATAATTTTTTGTAAAAATAATTAAATTTATTTGGTAATGGTATGTTTAAATCCTATGATATTGTGGCACATATAAATGTGGTTTTAATTATAATATGGGTGAGACATATATATCCCTCTAAAAAATTGTTTAATGATTTATATCTCATGAGATAGATTGGATAAGACCAAGGAGGGAAACTGGTTCTATATGGTACTTTTTCTATTATATTGGTCCTGTGAGTGAACCATGTCTACAATAATTATTTGGGGAGTGAAATCATTACACAATGATAGACCTGAAAATTATCCTGTACTATTATGTAAATTATTCTCAATTATTTTGTGCATTCCAAAAATTTATACCCTCTGAAAATATTATGCTCTCAGGGATACTGATATTTTATTCCCTTATAATTAATGTATGATGAATTGAATATATTTATTCCATGAATCAATATTATGATCTTTGATATATTAGATATGGTTTTCAAATTGTTTCCTTATGTCCTCATACCCTTATGTTAATGTTATTCTTTAATACCTCCCTTGTTTACACTTATAGAGAATTTGATCTCACCATTTCTTATGTTTCAGTTACATAGGTTATAAAGAAATATATTGCATATATTATTTTTAATAAGCATTTTCATCATGAAGATCAAAGTGGGAGACAATTAATTTTACAAATAAATCAGTTATTTTTGTTTCAATATATCCAAAGACACTAAACTATTAAATTCCTCAAACATATATTTGTGTAATTAAATTAATATTGATATAAAATTATCAAATATCTATATATGATAATCCTGGTTCACTATACTCTACCCTCATCAATGTTTCTCATATCCTTAATTTCAAAAGGATATTTCTAGAGAAGACAAAAATTATCAACATTAGTGTTAATTACACTTTTACATTTATTAATTATCATTACCATCCACCCTCATCTAAATCCAGTACGATAATATGTATATAATGACATGTGGATAAATAATATACTAGAATGTTATTATATTTATGTTTAAAATAATATCTATTACCCTCCCTTTCAATAACAAATAATACGATGCTCATGCTCGTGTGATGACTAGTGCCTCCATGAATGAGAATGTTTGGTTTTTATCCCCTTGATTAAAGGATGGTTCGATATACGGATTTAGTGAATAAGAATGTTATTTATTTGATAATGTATTTTTTAAAACTTAAATTTTAATTAATTAATTGTTATAAGATATATGATATTATTGTATCATTAACCTTCATAAACAATCATACTGAAAGGAAAATATTCTTGTCCATACTAGGTAATCTTTTAATATCATTCACCTATTCTTACAAATCATGTAAATTTTTGTATATCCAGATAATAAATAAATAAAATCATCCCTATTCTAATAGTATTATTTTTTCCAAATAAACGACCACATAATCATCTATTAACCATAGTAGGTTCATGTTTGGGTTGGTTTAACTAACCACATGAACAATACAATGAATTTATATGACATATGACCATGATAAATTATATAATAGAAAAATATTACATAAAAAGATAATAATGTTTTTTATGATAAATTTATATGAATATTCAACACATTAATTAAGAAATCAAAATTATTTCATTAAGAAACACCAAAACATGCTCATATCCATTTTCAACTTCTAGGATCGATACTAAAAATCCCAGGGAATAAAATTATTGCATTATAAACTATCATAATACCTAAATTTAAATATCTTACAAAATATAAAAATTATGGATAGTGTATAATTAATATATACCAATACCTCTATTTTGAGAATAGTTTAAATTGATAATTTTTTCTTACACTTACTGTTGATAATGGGTAAAACTTACTAATATTATTAAGTAAAAAATGATTATAAATATGGTTCATAACTAGTTATAGTTAATAATATTTTTCTTGAGTACATCTTTAATGAGATTAATTTATTTATTCCAGACATCTGTTGTATGTGAAGAACAACTCAGGATCGAGGTAAGGGAGTTCATCTAAAATTTATCTCTTTGTATTATTCACCCAATTTAAATTTTGTGTTTTATATACTTCTCACTTATGATATTATATATTGAATTAACATTTAAACATTTTTTTATTTTTAAATACAATAACAATATTTCAATCGACATTGGTTAAGAGTTACAAATTTAGTAATGTTTTTATCTCTCAATTCAAATTATATGAGACATGTAACATGTTACGCATCTTGTTTCCTTTGAATGTTGTTTATTATTTACAATCCTATTAATGTTATATATATTATATATATTTTAATTTATATAATATACTATGAATAGTAATATTCTTTTCTTAAAATGTATTTTAAGTCAAGAGTCACTCTAATCATAAGAATTTAGGGTAAAATAATTTTCATTCATTGAGTTATGATGGTTCAAGTGATATTATTTCATATATTTTTATTTTAAATTCCATTTTATTTAATTATACATTTATCTCTAATTGTATACATTATTAACACCTAAAATTATTTTCAAATGTTTCATGCATCATAGATTTTTTCCCTTAAAGGATATTCATATATTAAATCTATATTAATTGAATTATAATAATTCATCATGAAAATTACATTTATATGGTAATGTTCTCCAATAAAAACATTTTATTTTGTACTATTTTATGATACAATGGAGAAAAATGGATTTCATTAGAAATTAATATATATTTACTGTTATTAAAAATTTAATTCATAAAATGTTATTTTGAAAAAAATAAAAATAGTATTTATATTCTCAAGACATGATTTTTCATATATTCCACATTTTGACAAGATAAACAATATTTCATTTAAGGATCCACTATTAGAGATTATTTCAAATTTAACGGTTCTAACTGTCCTCCATGTGGCCCTTTAAAATGTTCACATTGAAGGTAACATGTACGTTTTTATTTTGTATCAATTTTGAAAATATTTTATAAAATATTTTTAATCTTTTCTCATCCATTTCTAAAATATTTTAGAAAATCAATTACCCTAATTGGGATTATGTTTTATGACTAATATATGTATGTATATATTATCATTTTGTATTATAGTTCTATTTTGGTCTCTATCCCTGATGTAATTCATCATTTTTAGAGTTGGTTCCTTATATGTTTATCTATTCATAGGTCACTAATACATGACTACCATATTTATTTATAGGAAAATAATTGGGGCACTATAATGATGTATAATGATAGAAAAACAATTATAGTGGATGATTATGATGCATAATTATTAAATTGTTTTACCACTATGAAACACGTTAGATGATCAATGAGGAGATCCTAAAGCCTTTTTGTTTGTATCAGCCTCTTCTAAGGCTGAAATGTTTATGGGTTGACATATCCATATACTTTATCATTAGATTAACATTTATTTACCATGGAATGAATTCTATTTTTTGTAATTATTTATAGGTTTTTGAAATAAAATCATTTAATTATATTTAGGGATACCACATAGGTTTATGATATGGGTAATCTTCACATTCATGAATTATTGAGATTAAATGAGGCCACTTATTCCATTGTTTCTAATATAATTCATAGGATTACTTCCTAGATCTTGAGAAGTCTCTAATATGTGTTGAGGATTATTTTCAGATTATGTGAAATATTGGATTAATTAGGGGATGAACATATAGAGATTGTTATTCATGTTATAGGAGATATTATTCATCTTTATGTCTTGATTTTTTTTAGTTATAATTATTTATATCTGGTATTGGATGAGTTATATTATATTAAAAATTACCATTCATCGATCAGAATGTTTTCTTTCAAGGATTTTTATTATTTTCCAATATTTTAATCAAGATTATAACTTAGAGTTCATAGAAATATTATATAGATCATAAATTATTTCCAATAATGTATTTTATTAGTTACCATGAATTTTGTAAATTTATCCTCATTTCGGTCACTATCTTTTAGGAAGATATGGGAAGAGAAATTTGTTATATATTCAATATTTTGAGTTAATTAATTTTAATGGGAATGTTTCTTATTGTATGGGTTTATTTAATTAACTTAAATGAATTAATGACATTTTCAATATATCTCATGATAAGGATTATAATCTCGATCCATCAGTTGTTCTAAATGAGGAGGAAGTTCAGTTAGGTCAACAGTTTTATATTATAGAACATCTAGTGGATAATATTGAATCCTAGGTGAATATTTTTACTAAGACTCCTATATCATTGGTAAAAGTATTATGTAATCATTTATAAGACTCTTCTAGTATATATAAGCATGAAACATTATTGATGGAGTAGTTACATCATCATTTTTTAGAAAATATTTTTTCCTAGTGATATCCTTTTTATAGAAAGATAATTTATAACACCCTATGTTTATATGAACACTATTTTTATAAAATAAATTAAATTTATTTTGATGTCTTGAGTTACACACTACACTAATTTATGATTTTTTTACAAGCTACACCAAGATATACTTTCCCTACATGCAACACTAGTCTAGATATTGTTACATACAAAATAGAGTTTCTACAAAACATTATTAGATTATCAATATTATTTAAATAGGAAAATTATGACCTCACCATGTGAATGATGGGTATAAAAAACCTTAAATAAATTATAAAAATATTTTTTTACAGATGTATATATAATGAATTCTTTTGTGACCAATTAATTATAAATGAAAATAAAACCCTTTTATAAATAAAATAAAATATTCTTCTTCAGAAGTATTTAAATGCACACAATTGTGTTTTATAAATATAAAATTAAAAAATCACCCTTGATGGATTAAATTATTATTATATATATAATATCCAATCTAACATTTAATATCCTTCTTTTGTTCTTTTTAGACATTATATAAAACTACAACCACTTTAACACATAAAAATACTATTTTTCTAAGAAGAAGTTTTACCGCCTTTCAATGGAGAAATTATTTTAAAACTAAATATTTACACTTTTATTAATTTTATTTGAGAAGATAAATTTCATTCTAAAATATAAATATAATTATTAACATTGGTTTAATTTTTTTAATTTTTTATGAATTGTTTAATTTTTAACGAATAGTAAAAAATGTTGCATTTTAATTTAAAGTTGAATTTTTTTCATATAAATTTATATTGTAAAATGATATTTTAAATTGGTTTTGTAAGAACCTGGATCTTCGTTCAGGTATGTTTTTCCTTTTTTCTGGATTTTTTAAGAAAAATGGATTTTCTGGAAATTTTTAAAGTACACGCCGTGTACTTTCTGAGTACACGCCGTGTACTCAGATCCGGCTCGAAGCCATGTGCTGGCCATGCCCGGGCCACACACACGGTGTGTAGGGGTGACGTGGATGCCGATTTTGGCAGAGTACGGAAAGGACCCAGTACACGCCGTGTACTCTAAAAGTACACGCAGTGTACCTTTTTTTCATTAAACGGGCCGGGGTCGCGGCTAACCCCCAAAATCATCTATTTCTTCAATTTTCGTCCATCCGAGAGCGACCATATGGCCGGATCTTCGACGGGCTTTCGCCTCGCCGTCCATTCTCCGATTTGAGCATGGTCGATTGCATTGGAATCGTAGTGGTGAGTTATTCCTTCTGCTTGAGCCTTGTTTCTTGATTCCTCCTTGTTTTCATGTTGTTATGGGATGACCATTTTGTGCGTTTTCTCAGATCTACGTCGTTATAAGGGGAATATGTCATTGAGGTTCACGTATATCGATCTCCTAGGATCGAGGTATGTGGTTTGTGCCTTTCCCTAGAATGTTTATGGATATTTTGTGCAATTTCCACAAATACCTTTGAACGAGGTATTGTGTGTTTCTAGTTTTTCCCATGTTACTTTCCTGATTTGCTTTATTGCTTTAGTAGAGGTTATTGCCTGTGATTAGAGTATTTTGTTTGTGCTCAGATTCCTTTTACAATCTTTTTCTGCCTATTTGGAATTTTTCCAGTTGCCATGCCTAGTTGTAGGATTGTGGACTATTGCCTTGTTTTGATGTTGAGCCTTAGTTGATAGCCAAGTAGTTCTTGAGGTTTACTTGGAGGTTATGCATGCGCGCTGAGCATGTTTAGTTATACTCAGGACTGTGAGAACCTAGAGTAGTAGACCAAAGGGATAATTGATGGAAGGGCTTCTCCAGAGTGTCTTTTAATTACAATGCGAGACCACAGGGGGAATTGACATTGAGTGATTCCCTAGAGAGTCTGTAGATCCACGACGTAGACCACAAGGGGAACTGACATTGAGTGCTTTCCCAGAGAGCCTTTAGCATGATACGAGACTATAGGGGGAATTGACGATGAGTGCATCCCCAGAGAGTCTGCTTAATTACGTAGCTGAACCAGAGGGGTGAGACTGCATGTGCTGCCCAAAGGGTTTCTAGTACTTATAGGTTAAACCATAGGGGTTAGACTGTGAGAGCTACCCATAGGGGTACCCGTTTCTTCTTTTATTGCTGGCTGCTTACTTGTGTGCTATACTTGTTAGAACTATGGATTGTAGATGTTTGTGCCTTTCTGTTTACTACTTCTTGTTTTAATACTGCCATGTATTCATTGACTGTTAGGCACAAATATATGGGTGATTGCCTACTCGGATTGTATCTCACACCCTATTTGGGCCATGCTTTTGGGCCCAACAAGACTATGTTGCTGCAGGTATAGACAAGGGCAAGCACCCTTCTACTTCAGGATCTTGATTGCACCAGGAGCTGGGGAGAATCGGACCGAGCCATGGCCCGCGATGCTGAGGAGCTTACATTGTTTTCTTTTGCACTTGGTTTTAGTTGTATTTCCGCACGTTTTTGTGTTTGCTGTTTTCATTAGATACTTGTACCTTATGCATCATTTTCATCATAGTTATATATCTACATTGCTTCTGTTGCTTGGTTTCTGTTGTTATGATTTTTTTACTGCTTCTGATGTTTATTATTGTTTTCTTTCCTTGTATACCTTACCGAATGAGGGAATAGTTTCCCCACCGACTCACCAAGGCCCTCGCTGTTAGTTGGCAGCCTCTGGCGTTTGGGGAAATGCACTTGAGGTCAAGTGGCGAACTGGGTACGGGGAACCAGTGGAGGGGCCCAAGACTCGGGTCAGTACAAAGTGGTATCAGAGGGGTTCTTTTATCTTACTTTACTGTTTGGAGACTTTATCTAGGGATAGGATGGATTTAGTACTAGGAATTAAGCTATGCCCTGGAGTAGATAACCCATGTATAGGGAAAAGCCATACTACCTTGTTAATTGCAGTTTTCTGGTTTTGAGATTTTATGGTTGGTATGTTTTTACCTAGAGTGATTCGTATGACTTTTACGGTTAGTGTTTTGATATTTCAGTTCTATTTCTGTCTTAACCCGATGAGATGGGGGTATTCCATCTCATGCATCATATAGGAACTTGTAGAAATCACATGCCATTCATTCTTTCCATGCCATCTAGGGTGCATTATCGATTTCATGTTGTTGTGATAGGATCTGTGTAAATTATGCAAGCTGTTGTGATAGATGCTTGAGAGATTCCATTCTGTTTTGTTAGAAAACTATTGTTTTGTTCCTTGCTCAAAATGAACGTCAAATTTTGGTTATGGAGGTGTTATGGGCCCTCACGGATCAGAATTTGGCATCTTTTCCCTTGTTTTTAGTGTTTCTGAAGTTCTATGCAGTTTCTGACCTACTGCCCCGAAAAACCCAGAATACACGACATGTACATTTTAGATACACGCTGTGTAGTTTTCGGTCCGTGTCACTGACTGTGTGAGCATAACACGGTGTCGTAGGAGTAACTTCGGGAAAACGCCATGTACCATTGGTACACGCTATGTGAGTACGGATCCGTGTACCCGGTCATGTCACTAACAACACGGGTCACAGAAGCTCAGGTAGAACACGTCGTGTCCGTAAGGAACACGCCATGTAGTCCTGTCCAGGTACCTGGCCGTGTCACGAACAACACGGGCCGGCGCGACCTTCTTTTCCACACGCCGTGTTTGTTCGGAACATGCCGTGTAGTCTTGTCCAGGTACCCGGCCGTGTCACGAACAACACGGGCTGGTGTGACCTTCTTTTCGACACGCCGTGTTTGTTCAGAACACGCTATGTAGTCTTTCCAGGCACTTGTTCGTGTCACGAACAACACAAGACGGTTTCACCTTCGACTATACATGTAGTGTTTGTTCGTAGCATGCCGTGTAAGGTTCAGCCGTTTAGACGGTTGTGTGCTTAAGAACACGGGCCGCCAAAGCCTTGTCCAGTACACACCGTGTTTGTTTCGAACACGTAGTGTAGCCTCGGGTTGAGTCGGACCGTGTGGGTTAGCCGTGTATAGAGACTCGGGCATAGGAATAGTTTTCAAGTACATGCCGTGTGTGGGGGTCAACACACCGTGTAGTTTGAAGTGTACATGACTTGTTGGGAAGGGGTACATACCCATGTCTGTGGCTTAAGTAGACACGCCTTGTAGTTTTTATACACGCCGTGTAGTCATGTTTTGCTATCTTGTGTGTTTTTCTTCCCCTGTTCCCGTTTTGTACTCTTGTTTTCTCTATCCTTGTTTTCCTGATCTATGGTGTGTTTTTTATCTTTCAAAGATATGCCACCGAGACATCCTCCGGTTGTACGTCTGTTGTTAGGCTGTGATTAGATGCCAGACATGGCTGATCAGGGACTTCCTGTCGATCCCCAATCCGAGCCAGCCTTGGCACTGGTTGTTGTACCAGTCAGGGGCGCTGATGCGCAGTTTAGGGAAGGTTTCATGAGGATGATGTAGGCCTTCCAGGGAGAACTGCCTCCTACCTCGTCTATGGAAGACTTGACGCGGGTCTTTCAGCAGCATCATCCTCCCACGTTCTCTGGGAGGGAGGACCTCAGGCTTCAGAGTCATGGATGGAAGCCCTGCTGACAATCTTCGAGCATCTCCAGATGCCTCCAGAGAGGCGGGTCAAGCTCTCCACCTACATGCTCCGAGACTCCACCAAGAGGTGGTGGGACGTGATCTCATAGGCGGGTCAGCAACATGCTATGGCTTGGGAGGAGTTCCAGTGCGTGTTATATGACTACTTCTACTAGGAGACCATGAGGGCCGATCGAGCCTGGGAGTTCATGATCTTAGAACAGGGTACCCTATCTGTCATGGAGTATTCCACTCGTTCCATTGAGCTACAACATTTTACACCCCTTCGGGATGGGAGTGGGGTGTTCTTGGCGAGGAAGTTTGAGGATGGACTCAGGCAGGAGATCTTCTCATAGGTGATCATCTTCCAGCTCACTTCAATTACATCCATCATCAATCAGGAACTAATTTCGGAGAACAATCTGAGAGACTTTGGAGCTGCGAGTCAGGGTGGTTCTACTTCCAGAGTTAGCTTTCCTCTAGATGACAGCAAGAAGCACCGCAGGGAGCCCACACGCGGTGATTCGAGGACGCGAGACATGCCATCAGGCAGCTAGGTGACATACTACCGGTGTGGCCGGATAGGGCACACAAGGCCGAAGTGCCAGAGAGACCCCGTGGAGTGCCGATATTGTGGAAAGATAGGTCACATTCAGCATTTCTTCCTGGTTTTCTCACAAGTAGCAGATGATCGGGGTTCTTCCATCACTCCTCGTTGAGGAGCAGCCCCACCAGTTTCTCACCAATCGGGAAACTGGAGTTCTTCCGGCCATTCAGGCCGAGGTGGAGGTCGAGGTCGTGGCGGTCAGCCACTAGTCCCTCAGCACCAGTAGAGAGGTTCAGCTCAGAGTGGTCAGTCAGTGGCCCAGGGCCGCGGTGCATGCCAGTATTTCGCCGTGGAGTAGACTTATCATGAGCATGATCTTGGGCCTTCTACTGTTCAAGGTACGATTTTAAGTGCCTCATTTTTATCTTCATCACTTTTTGATACTGGTGCTACACATAGTTTTATCTCTGTTTCCATTGTGGAGAGCCTTGGACTCTGTATCTTTTCTTCTGCCGACTCTTTGACACTACACACACCTTTGGGAATGTGGACATCTAGTGTACGCCAGTGTAGAGAGTGCCCTCTCGAGGTGGCAAGGTATCACTTTTTATGGGATCTTTATGTCCTAGAGATGACGGGATATGATGTCATCCTTGGCATGGACTGGTTGATTCCCTTCCAGGCAGTCATTGAATGTTATCACCACAGAGTCATTTTCATTTCACTAGAGGGTGAATCTTTCCTTCATAGAGGCGAATGGGACGTTCGGGCGAGTCGGGCGGGACTCGAGCATCTTGGGATAAGAGGACTGACAACCCAGATTTCTAGTCTTTCTCTGGATGATCAGGGGACTCCATTGTTAGACTTTCCTCCAGTGGTGGATCACTTCAGGGATGTCTTTCCAGAAGACTTTTCAGGTTTGCCTCTATATCGTGAGGTAGACTTCTCTATTGAGCTCATGCCAAGAGCAGAACCGGTGTCCATTCCTCCCTACAGGATGGCCACACCTGAGTTTCAGGGGCTCAAGAAGCAGTTGGTGGAGCTACAGGCTAAGGGTTTCATCCAACCCAGTACCTGTCCTTGGGGTTCTCCTATTTTGTTTGTGAAGAAGGAAGACAGTACCCTTCGGCTTTGTGTGGATTATCAGAAGAAGAACCAGTTGACGGTCAATAAAAAATATCCATTGCTGCGGATTGATGACCTTTTCGATCATCTTTGAGGAGCCCGGGTGTTCTCAAATATCGACATGAGGTTCGGTTATCATCAGTTGCATGTTAGACCATCAGATATACCTCTGACAGCCTTCAGGAGAAGGTACGGTCTTTATGAGTATACAATCATGACTTTCGGACTCACGAAAACACCTGTTGTTTTCATGGCACTGATGAACCGAGTGTTCCATCCTTACTTGGATTCCTTCTTCGTGGTATTCTTGGATGATATCTTGGTGTACTCACACACTCAACACGACCATGCCACCCATATTGAGATCGTTCTGAGTACACTGAGAGCGCATCGAATTTATGCTAAACTCTTGAAGTTCCACTTCTGGATGGATCAGGTTCACTTCTTGGGTCACGTCATCTCAGAGGTAGGGGTTTTAGTGGACCCAGAGAAAGTGAGAGTTGTAGTTTCTTGGGAGCATCCAAAGAACTTATTTTAGGTACGGAGCTTCCTAGGGCTGGCTGGATACTACAGACGCTTCATTCGGGACTTTTTTCGTCTAGCAGCACCTTTGACAGGTCTGAACAAGAAGGGGGAGAAGTTCTTATGGTCGGATTCTTGTGAGTCAGCCTTTCAGGAACTGAAAGGGAGGTTGACATCAGCACTGATACTAGTATTTCTACAGCCATGAAAGAGCTACATTGTTTACTGTGATTCTTCAGGTATCGGTCTGGGAGCTGTGCTTATGCAAGGAGATGGAGTCGTTGCATATGGGTATCGGCAGTTGAGGCCACATGAGAGGAACTAACCTACGCACGATCTGGAGTTGGCAGCTGTTGTTCATGCCTTGCGCTATTGGATACACTATCTTCTGGGAGAGCACTTTGTGGTCTTCACTGACCACAAGAGTCTCAATTATATCTTCACTCAGCATGATCTGAATCTGAGGCATCACAGGTGGGTTGAGTATCTACAGTCTTTTGACTTCGATATCACCTATACTCTAGGTAAGGGGAATGCAGTGGCTGATGCATTGAGCAGGAGAACTCATGTTCAGGAAGTTCAGGAGGCTAGTAGTGAGTGGCATCTTATGGATCTGTTCTCTGAGATGCATCTGGAGGTGCACGACAGACGGGGACATACTTTTCTATCCTCCGTAGCTATTACCTCCACGCTACTTGATCGTGTACGAATGATGTAGCTATCAGACTCAGAAGACTTAGTCCTGCGGGAGAGTGTGTTAGGAGGGGACCCTCTTCCTTGTTTGACAGTGGGCGAGGATGAGATCTTGTGTTTCCAAGGACACATATGGGTTCCATCAGACATACGTGAGGAGCTGATGCGGGATTTCCATTCCTCAGTTTGGGCAGTTCATCCTGGCATCACAAAGATGTATCGGGATCAACATCGCCAGTAATGGTGGCCAGGTATGAAGAAATATGTTGCTGGTTTTTCCATGAGATATTCAACTTGTTAGTAGTTGAAGGCAGAGCATCAGCGACCAACATGCCTTTTATAGCAGTTACATATTACGGACTGGAAGTGTACCGATGTTGCGATGGACTTCGTGACCGGGTTTTCGAGGTCACCTCGAGGGAATGATACTGTTTGGGTTGTCGTCGATAGACTTACGAAGGTTTCTCACTTCTTGCCGATCAAGGAGACCATCGGTGTCGAAGATCTGGGATGACTTTAAATCAAAGAGATCGTTCGTTTTCAGGGAGTTCCGCGCTCTATTGTTTCAGACAGAGATGCACGCTTTTCCTCTCGGTTCTTGTAGGGACATCAGAAGGACTTGGGTACACAGGTACATTTGAGTACAGCTTACCATCCCTAGACTGATGGCCAGTCTGAGTGCACGATCCAGGTGCTTGAGGATATTCTCTGAGCTTGCATTCTGTACCTTGGAGGTTCTTTGGAGAAGCATATTCCTCTTGTGTATTTCGCCTACAACAACAGTTTTCAGGAGACCATTCAGATGTCACCATATGAGGCTCTATACGATAGGCCATGCCGATCACCCTTATGCTGGCTGGAGGTAGGAGAGGTAGCTTTGCTGGGACCTCGTCTTGATCAGGAGACTTCAGAGTAGATAGATCTGATTCAGAAGAGGATGGCTACAGCGTAGTCTCGAAAGAAGTCTTATGCTGATAGGTAGAGATGAACTCTGGAGTTCGAGGTCAAAGGTCTGGTTTTCCTACGTGTTGCACCGAGGTTGGTACACAAAAGGATTCCGAGGTAGGGTATGATTTCACCGCGGTACGTCGGGCCGTTTGAGGTCTTGGAGAGAGTGGGGCTAGTCGCCTATCGGTTGTAGCTACCTCAGAGGTATCAGGACATGCAAAAAGTCTTCCACGTATCTCAGCTCTGAAGTTACTTTTCAGACCCATCTCACGTATTTCAGTCCGAGGAAGTCGAGCTTGAAGTGGATGCGTCATTCTAGAAGAATCCTATCCGGATTGTCGATCGCAGTATGATGGTTCTCGACAGGTGGTCTGTTCCTCTGGTACGGGTGCTATGGCAGCACGGGTGAGTATAGGACGAGACCTGGGAGAGGGAGGCCGATGTACGATCACAGTGGTTGGAACTGTTCAGGGATTCTTCTTCTACGCCCCACTAGGGAAATTCAGGGACGAATTTCTTTAAGGGGGGAAGTTTGTAAGAACTCGGATCTTCTTTCAGGTATGTTTTTACTTTTTTCTAGAGATTTTAAGAACAATGGATTTTCTGAAAATTTTCAAAGTACACGCCGTGTACTTTCTGAGAACACGCCATGTACTCTGATCCGGCTCGAAGCCGTGAACTGGCCATGCCCGGGCCACACACATGGTGTGTAGGGGTGAAGTGGAGGCCGATTTTGGTAGAGTACGGAAAGGACCCAGTACAGGCTATGTACTCTAAATGTACACACCCTGTACTTTTTTTATTAAACAGAATGGGGTCACGTGTAACACCCAAAATCGTCTTCTTCTTCAGTTTTCATCCGTCCGAGAGGGACCGTACGACTGGATATTCGACGGGCTTCCGCCTTGTCGTCTGTTCTCCGATTCGAGCACGGTCAATTGCGTTGGAATCATAGCGGTGAGTTATTCCTTCTGCTTGATCCTTGAATCATGATTCCTACTTGTTTTAAAATTATCGTGGGATGAACATTTTGTGCATTTTCTCAAATCTATGTCGTTCTAAAGGGAATTTGTCATCGTGGTTCATGAATATCGATATCCTTGGATCAAGGTAGGTGGTTTGTGCCATTCCGTAGAATGTTGATGGATATTTTGTGCAATTTCCACCAATACCGTTGAACGGGGTATTGTGTGTTTCCTGTTTTGCCCTTGTTACTTCCCTTCTTTTCTTGATTGCTTTAGTAGACGTTATTGTGTGGAATTAGAGTATTTTGTTTGTGCTCATATTGATTTTCCATGCTTATTCTGCCTGTTTGGAATTTTGCCAGTTGCCATGCCTAGTTGTAGGATTGTGGAATCTCTCCTTGTTTTTCTGTTGAGCCTTAGTTGATAGCCAAGTAGTTCTTGAGGTTTACTTGGACGTTATGCACGCGTGCTGAGCAAGTTTAGTTATACGCAGGACTGTGAGAACCTAGAGTAGTAGACCAAAGGGGGAATTGACGGAAGGGCTTCTCCAGAGTTTCTTTTAATTACGATGCGAGACCACAGGGGGAACTGAAGTTTAGTGCTTCCCCAAGGAGTCTGTAGATCCACGACCCAGGCCACAGGGGGAATTGACGTTGAGTGATTCCCCGGAGAGCCTTTAGCACGATACGAGACTATATGGGGAATTGACGGGGAGTGCTTCCCCAGAGAGTCTGCTTAATTACGTAGTCGAACCAGAGGGGTAAGACTATGTGTGCTGCCCAGAGGGTTGCTAGTACTTATAGGTTGAACCATAGGGGTTTGACTGTGAGAGCTACCCAGAGGGTTACCTGTTTCTTCTTTTGTTGTTGGCCACTTACTTGTGTGCTATACTTGTTAGAATTGTGGATTGTTTTTGTTTGTGCTTTTCTGTTTGCTGCTTCTTGTTTCAGTACTGACATGTATTCATTGACTATTAGGAACAAATCTTTTGGTGATTTCCTACTCAGATTGTATCTCACACCCTATTTGGGCCATACTTTTGGGCCCAAGTAGACTATGTTGCTGCAGGTATAGACAAGGGATACTTCCCTTCTACTTCAGAAACTTGATTGCACTAGGAACTGGGGAGCATGGGACCAGGCCGTGGCTCACGATGCTGAAGAGCTTACTTTGTTTTCTTTTGCACTTGGTTTCAGTTGTATTTCAGCACATTGTGGTGTTAACTGTTTTCCTTAGATATTTGTACCTACTGCATCATTGTCATCATAGTTATATATCTACATTTCTTCCGCTGTTTGGTTTCTGTTTTTATACATTTTTTACTGCTTCCACTATTTATTGTTGTTTTCTTTCCTTGTATACCTTACTGAATGATGCCATAGTTTCCCCACCAACTCACCAAGGCCCTCGCTGCTAGTCGGTAGCCTCTGGCATTCGGTGAAACGCGCTTGAGGTCATGTTGTGAATCGGTTATGGGGCACCAGTAGAGGGGCTCCAGAATCAGGTAGTTATAGGTTTAAATGTATAATTAGTTATATTATAAATCATAAAATTCAATTTAGGTTATTGGAATCAATTTCACACAGAAATCGGATACAAAAGAATTTCAAACTTTTGAATGTTTTTACTTTTGAAACCCGATGTTTCATCCTGTTTATGGGATTACATTTTAATTTAATTTTTGAAAATTCTAAAAATTTATCTTTGAAAATATGGATTCCAAATTTGGAATAATAAAATTAAAATTTAGTAAATAGGTCACTTTTGTTTTTTTTCAATATGAATAATAACCTTGGTAAATTTTCTCACCACAATAAACGATAAATAAAGTAAAAATATAGAAATTAAGGCTAAGAATAATATAAATAGGACTACTTAATTACGTCTAAACATGAAATTTTTTTATTTTTCTTCCAAATACTGATACCCACCCATGATCTTTAGCAATATTATTGATCAATTCCATAATGAGTACGGTTTTACCCACTCCTGCTCCCACAAATAGCCTGATTTTTCCACCACGACGATAAAGAGATAAATGATCTACAAATTTAATTCTTATTTCAAAAATAGATTATTTAGTATCTAATTGTATAAAGGCAGGCTCATATCTATGAAAAAATATGATGTTCGAGTCTCTATAGGATCTAAATTATCATATAAATATATGGCAATAATATTTTATTTAATGAAAAGACAAAGATGACATAATCATATTCTTAATGACTATAATATTATTAATTAGTTGTTATAAAGAGTCTATATTTGACTATAAATATTAATTTGAGAGATAAAACAATTATATTCATCATGTTAATTTATTTTTAATTTTTATTAAAATAGTAGTTACCAAAAATTCTTTCACAATGGGGATATAGTAATTATTTTACTATGTTAAATATCAAATAAATGATATTAAAAATATTAAAATAAATGTAATTTGAGATAATTGAAGAAGTCCATTAATTTTATAGAATACCATGTAATAGAAGGTATGTATTAAATTATTTTTTTAGAAGTTATCAGGTTGTATTGATATTTTCAAAAGTTAATGAAATGAATAGTACCAAAATTGACATTAATGATATTTTAAACTAAATAATATTTTATTAAATGATACAATATTACTAAAAAGTGAAAATTTGGCCAAATGATTGGGATAATTATGAAAATGTCATAAATAATCTATTTATGGGTAAGGTTTCATTATATATAATCAATATTAACCCTTAATGTGTAAAAATAAATTTTTTTTTCATAGTAATAGTTAAAGGGGTTGAATATAGTTTAAAACTAATTGATTTTGCTAATCATTTTGAATAAAATTTTCCAAAAACTATATTACAAGATTATATCCACTTATAATTTTTATATATTCTAAATAAATCATTTTTGAAACATTTTTTATTGATAGTTAATTATTATAAATTTAATATTTTTAAAATTTCCATGAGGGCACCTTCCATCTCTTATAAAAGGGAACCTATTATTTTCTTTTCTAAATACATAAAAAATTATTTAGAATAGGAAAAAATTATCAAATTACCTTCCAAATTCCCTATAAAAATCATATAATCATTACATTGTATAAAATTCCCACCAAGGAAGTCGTTTGGTGAAATACGAAAGAGGATACCTAAGAAAGAGGTAATGTTCATCAACAAATGTTTTTGTTTTATATCTTCCACAGGTCCCTCCAATCATTTTTATTCCATGTTTATAGAATAAACCGATTATATTCAGTACAATTATATATTTTTATATTAATTTTATGACTGAAAACTTAATAAAATTCCATAAAATGGGATATACAGTCATCGTTCGTGTGTGTGGCGGAGTACCGCCTTGCGAATCGACAACGTTTTTGTTCCATTACAACTTTTGAAGGATGGGAATAATGATGGATTTAATTTTTATATTTGATATATATAATTTTTATTATATTATTAATATTCTATAATTGTTATATCACACACGCATTCATGCTTTCCATTTTTTGGGAATACAACAACGTTGTTTGTGTGTACGGTAGACTACTACCTCAAGAAGGGATGTGATTCATTCATGATTTACATTTAATTTATAAAGGATGGTTTGAATAAAAATATTTTGTATATATGAAATAAAAATTATTATACAATGATTATATATCATGTAAATATATTTCAATAATCTGACATGAAAATGAAAATATCATTCATTCGCACGTACGACCTATCATCTCCAAGAAAGGTGTATTTTATTCCATACCTTTGAATTTTATAAATGACTATAAATAAATATATACATAATATATATGACATTTAAATAATTTTTATCATCATTAAGATGATGAAATAAAGATCTATGTAAGAGAACCAAGAATAACATGTCAAAACGTGTACAAAAAACCAATCCGTTATTACCCAAAACAAAACATTACCATTGAATTATTAAGAAGCGATTAATATAAGGTTATAAGTTAAATATATTTTGTATTATATTTAAGAATCTGAATTTGTGGAAAATTTATAATAAAAATACATTTACTATAAAAGAATATTGGACATATATAATAGATTTCAACACTTAATGAAAGGAGATTTCTTATCTCAATTTTAATTCTGTGATAATTATTCCATATTCACCAGTTGAATATTTTTTTGAGGTATATATATTTCCCATTAATGTATTACATTATACTTATGCTAAAATTTATGGTTAATTACATATCCATTTTATTATATTTCTTTCGTAGGGTTTACTCCAAATGTTACCAAATCCCTAATTTAATTTTGTATCAATATATTTTCTTTGAGACAACTGTTATGTTATTCACTTATATTATTTTATGAGGAGTATATAAAACCCATTTATATATTGTATCATATATATAATTATTTTAATTAAATTTTATGATTAATTTAATTTTATTCTCTCTTCAGTTGGAAAATTGTTTTATTGAAAAACCATGTTTTCTAAAAATGTTTTCAAAAAATGTTTTAAATAGTGTTATAATAATTTTAATTGAAATGGATTTTAAATATTTTGGGTTTAAAATGGTTTTAAAAGATTAATTTTTAAGTTTTCATTGTTATTATCAAATAAAAATGTTTTCTAATATGTTATGATTTAAAAATAGAATGATTTCAAAAATAAAATGGATACTTTTCTCAAGAATAATTTCATGTGACCCTTTAGAACCATTTTCCATATAATATAACACTATTTTATCTTACATTTTCTTCAATCATGTTATGATTAAATGATACTATATAACACTTTCTATGTTTGGATTATGTTTAAGATGAATGATTTATGTTCTTTTTGTAGACATATCTTTGGTTTTCATTATTTGATGTGTGGTAACTATATCTCTCTCTAATTTTTTGGGTAATGATTTATAACTCATGAGATAGACAAGAATCAAATGGGGAGTGGACCCAATTCAATACAGGTATTTTTTTACTAATACCGTCATAAGAGTGATCCTTGATTACAAATATCTCATGAGTTAACCTTGACTAATAAGATGTCCTTTGAAGTGATCCTTGACAACTAATATGGTTTGGGGAGTGAAGACATTCCATGAAGTTGGCCTAGGTAGTGAGCCATTAAACTAGAAAACACATTATATATTTATGTGTCTGCTATAATTCCATGTCTTATTTCTATGATATTACTTCATGTCTTATTCTATTGACGCCCTTATGATTCATGTACTTTGTATTGAAAATATTTACGCCATGACACATTTATATGATTTAGATATGCATTGTATGATCTTTAAATGTTATGATTATGTTCTCATACACTTATGTTTAGGTTATTCTTATGTATCTCCATTTTTACCTTACAGATCATATTAGCTCACCCTTTCTTATGTTTACTTTCTCTAGGATATGAATAATTTTATTAAGTATGATATGTAAAAATAGGTTCTAGTTACAACTAAATATGAGGGATAAGATGTAGATGTATTATTAACTAGTTACATACATTTCAATAATTCCAAAGGCACTAAACTAATATGGTCATTTGGAGTTTTTTTTTGTAATTTATGAAATATTCTGAAAAAATAATGAAATATATTTTTACATTAATATAGGTTCGTTATATTATTTTGAGAAATATTTTTTTAACCTTTTGAAATTCGGATGAGAAAAAATTAGTAATAATTATGTGTGTATGTTTAGGTTACAATCATATATTTTTTTAATGGTCATGAATAACATAAGTTACACCTATAGTGTATTATATTGAAATTCTATAAGTAATTTCATTTGATTATGAGTTTTCCAACTATAATTAGTTTCTCCCACACTATTATCTTTGGTTTTATTCAATAGATGGATCCCAAAGGAACTGCGATAATGATGAATGTGATGAGAAATGAGTTGATTTTTCCAATTGAGAAACAAAATGTTATGGGAGTTATAATGAAAATACTTATTTCAATAATCTCACAATACATGAATCATCTTGACTTTTGTAATAAGAAAAGGAGGGAATAATATTCTACTGATTCATTCACAAGGAATCATCCACCTTTTTAGCGTGTCATCTGATCTACTTGTTGCTCAACATTGTATTAGTACAACTAAAATGATATTTTTCATCCTCTAATGTTCAGAACTTGAAAAATTCAATTTTACTATTTATCATTTAGAAAGAGAATTAGACTAATGGGAGACTATAATCAAGAATATGAGGAAGAACGATGAAATAGAATATATATATTGAGAAAAGTTCAAGATCTTATTCTTTAATAAGTATTTTCTACATGTTATTCATATGAATATAGAGGAAGAGTTCCTTGAACTAATTAAAAATGATTATGAGTCTATTGGTATAAATTAAGATAATCTTACAAGTCTTACAAGGTATTCTTATGGTATTATAATACTACATTATATAATGGTTAAAAGATTATTTAGTAGATTAAAACTAAGTCTTCAAAGGGAGTTACCCATAAGAGACATCATTAGCTATGATGATATTGTGCATTGTTCTATAAAAGTTTAAATAATGTATTGACTTACATATCATTCTTATATTTTTGACAAGAAGTAGAAGATTGATTACAAAGAAAAATATAAATCCATGGATAGAAGAATATGAACTTACCCTATACATAGATGAGCTTATCTTAAGGGGTATAATAAATGTTTTATGTTTTGAATGTAATGTAATCAGGAATTCGATTACAAATTGATGGAAAAAATATACATAACAATGAAAATAGAGAGAAAGATTATATGAATTCCCCACCCACACTTTATAGAATCAAGTGTATCAATAATGGGAATTAGGAAAATCAGTGGCTGAACTCGAGGGATAATGATGATGATCGATGGAAACACCCCCTCTTAAAGTCAATTATGAATGGAAATATCGTGCAGTCACTATTGGTGTTGTGTAATGATTGAGTGTTTTTATATTATAATTCTAGATTAATATTTTATACATACTTTTTTGTGTAATAGGATAATGAAACATCTAATGATTGGTCCACTATAGTTTTTCATTAAGAATTTGAATGAAAACGTTGAATGGTGTTGATGACCTATAAATGTGATTTTTTGGAAAGGATATATTTTATTGAAAAAAATAATTTTTTTGAAGGTAACCCTTAATACATTATTTTTATTTATAAAATGGTTCTTAGTTGGGATAAAAACATATTGGATAAGAATATTGTTAATTAGATAGTATTTATGAACACAAAACTAATAATGAACTTGTTGAAAAGTGGTTTATCCTATCATGTATGGAGTTTACAGCATGTTTGGATCTATGAAATATATTGAATAATTTTTATGTATAATTATTAAGAATGCATATTTTCAACAAGGATTTATGGAAACTATGGTTATTACCACGTTTCCTAAGAATACATGATTAAGATATTCACAAGGTTGATATGTAAAAATCAAGAAGTAATTTATGATACGTGGGGGATTAATCTAATTTTTTTTGAGAAATTTATTAACCTTCTTTATAAATTATTTTTTATCATATCATAGAGGTTTAGAACGGTTATCCATTTATGGAAAGGATTATATTTACCTTTGAATAAAATTTTAGAGATTAATGGTTACAAATATAAATATATATGCATATTGGATAATCTGTTCTGAACATTTTATATAATAAATATAGATGTATGTAATTAAATTTCATACCATTATCTATATTATGATCCAATTGTTTTGCAGGAATTACAATTAAAATTTAATTTTGGAGAATGATATGAAGTGGAAATTGATCTTGACACATCCAAAGAGTAAGATTGTACTTTTGATTTGAGAAGAAGTAGTTATTTCTTATCAAATTAATTTAAAATAATTTTTTTACTATTATCATTATTTGCGATGATATAACTCAAATTTTTTAAACCTATTTGGATTATGGTTTTTTAGTTATTAACATTCCAAAGTGTATATTATCTATCCTTCTCCACGAGAACTTGATCATCAGAATTCTCTTCCATGTCCATGATTTCATTTTCTGATAATATTCTTTTAATAATAATCCTAGATATGTGGTGATATTTACCTTTTAGATTCCTTATTTTTAAGGGGAAATCTTATTGACCATTTTTATGATGTGTTTTTCAAATAATAAATATTCAAACATCCAACATTGATTTTTGAATTGTGACGAGGCAATTTATTGATTGTATTATGATGGTGGATTACTTATTTGGTGGTTCCTCCAAAACTCTATAAAATTTATGATGTGATCTCTATATCTCTTTTGAGTAAGTACATACCTATTCCTTCATATGTAATAAACTCATAGGTTACACCATTGGTGAAGGATATTTCATTTAAGAAAACAAACCGGTAGAGAATATGGGTTTTAAAGAGTATGTTACATGAAAAAAGACCACTCACCTAGTAAATTTTTTGAGATGAAACCACATGTTTGATGAATCCATGTGGGAATTTGAATATACGAGGAGTCAAAAGTAACCTCATTTATTTTTATTATAGTGATTAATTTTGATGTATAAATTCATTCTAAAGGGGTAGAATGTAACACACTGAGGTTTTATTAACATTTTTTCTTAAAATAAATTAAATGTATTAAATGTATTTTATTTCAAAATAAAAAAATTTATTCTTTTGTAACATTATACACTATGTTAATCCCATGCATCATGTAACACTGGCTTATCCAACATAACACAAAATAATAAGTTTCTATGAAACAAAATTTTATTATTATAATTATTTTAACAAGACAATTATAATCTAGCAGTTAGAATAGAAGGTATAATGTGGATTAACTGAATTATGAAAATATGGTTTACACATGTATATATAATTAATTAATTGGTTAATAATTAATAATAAATTAAAAAAAACCCTTTTGAAAACAAATGAAAATCTTTTTTCAAAAAAATATTTAAATGCTCACAAGTGTGTTTTATAACAATAAAATAAAAAAATCACCATTTTTATATTATATTAATGAAATAAATATATAATATATTCAATATAATATTTAACATTCACAATATTTTTTTTCTAGACATGATATATAAACAATCTAGTTTTACGATAACAAACTATATTTCTCAAAAATCCATTTTATCACCTTTTGACAACATACTTGTTTTAAAAGTAAATTTTCATGATTTTATTAATTCTGTTTGTAATTTTTTATTAAATTATGAATTTTAATATTTAATTTTATTGAATTTTGGGTATTTATATGATATGTATCATTTTGTTGATGAATAGTGAAAAATAATACATTTTAATGGAAAAGTGACTTTTCAACTAAATAATTTATATTGTAAATTTATATTAATTTTTTTTATAAATGTATAATTAGTTCAATTATACATTATTAATTCCAATATAGGTGTTTTTTCAACTTCAAATTCATATTGGATATATAAACATTTAAAATGTTTCATAATTTTTACTCCAAATGCCCATTATTTCATCACGCCTGTGGAATTATTTTTTATTTAATTTTGGAAACTTCTGTGAATTGAATTTTGGAAAAATAGATTCAGTATTTGGAATAATAATGGTAAAATTTATAAAATAGTTCACTTTTTATTTTTTCCCAATATGAATAATAACCCTGGTAATTTTTTTAACAAAGTAAATGGTAAATCGGGAAAAAATCATGTAATTAAGTGTCACAATAATATAATATGGAAAATAAAATTACACGAAAATCTTTCCCAATTATATTTAATGAGTTATATTATTCCATAATAACTCATTATTTGAATATGTGGAATTTTTGTTCCATTTATAAGTAATTATAACATTTATAATATTTTATTTAATGAATAGAAAAATATGGTACAATCATATTTTAATAACTAAAACATTTTTATGGTGGTTTTATATAGAGTATTGGTTTGAATATAAATATTCTTTTTAAATATAAAATAATCATCTTAATCATGGGAATTTATTTAAAATTTTTATTTAATAAATAATTACCTTAAAAGATTACCCAACAGTAATCCAATAATCATTTTACTGATGGAAATATCAAATAAATGATTTTAAAAAAATTAAAATAAATTAATTTAAGATAATTAATGTCATCAACTAATTTTAGATACTAAATTTAAATTTTAGATATGTATTAAAATTTTTGGTTACAAATTATGTTATTTTATTGATATTTTGAAATTTCAAAGTATTAAATATTGTTAAAATTGACATTAATGATATTTTAAAAAAATAATATTTTATTAAATGATATAAATTACCTATAAATCATAAATTAATAAATATTATTTGGATAAGGTTAAAATTTTAATAAATTATCCATTTATGGGTATATTATCATGTTATAGAAACTATATTAACACTAAAGAGTAAAGATAGATGTTGTTGCGGAAAGAGTTAAAGAGATTGAAAAAGGTTTAAAAATAATGGATAAAGGTAATAATGTGTCATAAACATATAATTTTTTTGATATTATTTAGACCATAACACATTATTTATTCAAAATAAACTTGTATGGAACCATTTGAAAAAGAAAATAAATTTATACTATTTTAATAGTTTTAGAAATTTCTAGACTGCCCCTCCAACTCTTATAAAAGGGCACCACTTCTCTATTTTAAACAAATAAAAATATATTTTTTTCAAATATATCTTTTAAAAATATCATTCCAACTTTACCATAATTATCATGGAATGACACCTAATTACATAAAACCGACCCAGAAATATATTTGGTGAAAACCAGAAGGTGATACATGAATAAGAGGTAATATTCATCAACATTTTTTTTATTTCTTCCTTGAACCCATTAAATTATTTTAATATAATTTTTATTTAAAAAATTACATAACATTAATATAATGATTTTTTTTCATAAAAATGTTACTACATAAAAATTCACCCACTTTCGTCAAATGAGATACACAATCATCGTTCATGTGTACGATGTACTACAGCCTAGCGAACCTATGTCGTTCATTCATTCATTAATACCAGTAAAGGGATAGAATATGATGTATTTATAATTTATATAAGACATATATTATTTGTATTAAGTTATTATTATTTCTGATTTTTTATATCACATATATATTAATGCTTTACATTTTGTGGGACATGATAAGGTCATACATGTGTATGGTGGACTACTACCTCACGAAGTGATGTCATTCATTAATCATTTACATATAATGTATTAATGATGGTTTTAATAAAAATATGTTTTATATATGTAATAAAAATGATTATATAATTATATTATATAATATACATATATTTCGTTAATCATAAATGAAAATGAAAATAGAGTTCTTGAGTATGCATGACCTACCGACTCCATTAACAAAGCATTATATTTTAAACCAATAAAATTTATAAATGACCATAAATACATATATAACTTATTTATAAGATATTTGTATCATGGTGATAATTATTAATGTAACGCTTCGACCCTAGATTCCTAGAGTCGGTACATTATTTTAATACATTGGCATGATTACAAGGAATCATGTCCTGAAAGACCAATTAGTTTAGCAGTCTTGGAAAATAGATTATATACATGAACTTTATAGTACACTTTATAACATAAAACAAAAAAACAATCCTTTGAGAATTCCATTGTTCCCTTATCTTAATCACTCATCGCAAACATAGAACACTTCTTGGGATCATGGGAAAAATAAACATAAGAAAGGGGTGACCTCAAATGCTCAGAAAGGGTAAATAATTTAGCAAAAGCTATAAACTCTTGAGAAAATATTTGTAATAAAAACAATAGCCTTTTAAACATAAACTTGAACATAATATTGAAAAAATAAATCAAATAATTCCATTTACCTTTTCACATGGATATTATACTAGTATAATAATCAAATGTAATAACTAATTTCATAATGAGGGAATGTATAGTACCAGACATTAATTTCTGTGTCAAGGCCTCGCGCCGGGACCTAGGGGATAACTATAACCAGACCCCAACCCAGAGAGCCTCTCTAACTGGACTCTAACCCAGAGAGCATCTACAACCAGACTCCAACCTGGAGAGCCTCTAAAACCAGACTCCAACCCGGAGGGTCTGCTATAACCAGACCCCAACCCGTAGGGCTTACTTATATCGGTCCACAACCCGAAACATACTAGTCCAATACATTAATCTTAAGAAAAGTTTGAAATATAACATAAAAATTCATATTAAAATGAGCATACGAAATGTCAATACATTAACCATAAACTTTGAATGGCATAAAAATAAATCATCCATATTCAAACATATCACAAAACCTTAAATACAATATAAGAGATTTGTATCATAATAAATCATCTTCAAACAAGTGTAAACTTTATCAAAGGATGTTGACATAGATGAAATCAAAACTATTTGAGAGAAATATCACTTTCTATTTTAAAATCATTTAAGAGTCACATAATTATAAAGAAAAAATTTATTTTGAAAATATTCTTATAATCTTGTAAGGGAAGATTTGATGATGTTATAACGGCAGAAAATAGCCACACCCTCCGTATAAGTTAAAAAAACATTCTTACCTTAATATTGTTGAAAAGGTCATAAATTAACTTGTTTTGAAAACGATAGAATGAATCCTTTATAAAAATCTTATAAAAAATCAAACAAGGGTTTAAGTGACTTTATCTCATAGTCTAGTAAATATTAAAAATGTTTTGAAATACATTTTTAAGAAAACACGGATGTGGATGATAAAGGGGTCCAAGTAGATACGTAAAAACAACCTCGGATAATAAAGAGATTGTATAATTAACCCTTACCTTTTACATTTCCTTGGTAGAGGGTACATTAACCTCCTATATAATAGTTAAATTATTGTTATTAAATTATACAAGAACCATATATGTAATTATGATATCTTATATGATGTTCGAATAATGCTTTGTTAAAAAAATTTAATATTAACGTCGTTACCGGTGTTAACAGATTCATTTTCCTTTATATTCATTGTTACAAGAGTCATTTTTTTTATGGATGGGAGGTTTCTTATTTATATATAGAATGATATCAAGTCTTTAAACACTATTTTTAATCATCAAATGATAATTAGTCTTGAATTGTTACGATGGGGAATGAATCACATCTCGTTGATGGAGACGGTAATCCGTATGTACGCACGAGCGACAATATCATTATTTTGATATTAAAATCATATATAATTCGATGGTATATCATATATACAGAATCATAATCATGTTATATTTATTATTTACATCAATTATACATCAATATGATACCCATCCAAAAAATAATGTATTGAATAACAACTACACCACAACTTGGAGATGGTAAGCCATACGTACACACGTACGGTGACATGTCATTCAAAGGATAGATAGAATAATGAATATGGTTGTACCATATTTATAATAACATTATAGTATATAGAAGATAATGGAGTTATTATTTTATAATGGAAATAAGAAATAATGATTAAGTGGAAGAAGAAAAGATTTTGAAAGATGTGATGAAATATTTACCTCTTCTCTGGGTTCTTCCTTTGGATTTGATAAAAATGAATCCCAAGGATGTATTTATGACTAATGGAAGGACTCTATGATGAAGGGAGGATAGTTGAGAGGATATTTAGGTAGGGTTTGTCCAAGACAAGTGTCTTTGAAGGTGTTAATTTGAGAGAAGGGGGAGTTCCCTTTTATAATAGGGGTGAGGGGCACCTTAGGAAAAGATTGAAATATTATTTTATAATAGAATCATATTCAGTTTATAATGGCTCCAAAATAATTTATTTCGAAGCTAAAGTGGGTATGGGTATAAATAATCTCAACCAATAGGTTTTATACATGTTTAGGTTACCATTTTAACATAATATTTTAGATTTAACTCTATGTTAAAAAATTTAACTTTTTCAGTGTCTTCTGGTATTCTTACACGATATGGTTAATAAAATTACTATAAACGTCAAAAATAACCTTAAGTGATTTTTTAATGACATATGTAATATTATTTAAGCCCTTTGGATTAACCTTATATTTTTTAGGAATATTATATCAACCAATAATATAGTATTTGTTTTAAAAATTAATTTATGTCAATTTCGACACTATTTGGTATTTCGTTTTAGTGATTGTCATAAAAACCTTATCACTTTGAACAAAATTTATCTAATATACTCTAACATGTCATATTAACCTATAAAATTAGTGTAATTTAACAAATGTCTCAAATTATGTAATTTCCCAGTTCCAGAAGCCACACAGTGGCGCCCCATACCCAGTTGGTCACATGGCCTCACACACATTTCCCCGAACGCCAGAGGCTGTCGACTAGCAGTGAGGGAATTGGGTGTGATGGTGGGGAAAATATTCCCTCATTGGTAGAGTACGTAGTAGAAGTAAATAACACATGAAATTGCCAAAGCAGTAAACATACAACAATAATAAAAAATGGAAGACTAACAGTAATCAACTGGAGCACACACACACACACACACATATATATATATATATGACATGATGCATGATACATATATGTCTAGGAAAACACCCAAACAAGTCACAATGCTGAACACAGTACTAAAACCAAGTCCAAAAGAAAAGTAAACAGTTAACTCCTCAGCTTCACAAGCCATAGCTTGGTCCCATGCTCTCCAGATCCACAACAAGTCAAGTACCTAAAGTAGAAGGGAGATTTCCCTTATCTATACATACAACAACATAATCTGTTTTTTCCCGAAAGAATGGCCCAAACAGGTTGTGAAACTAAATCCTTGTAGGAAACCACCCAAAGATATGTGCCTAACAATCAGTGAGTGTATGATAGGTAAAGTACAATAAGCAGTAAACAGAAAGCAGTAGCAGGATAATACACATCAGCAAACAATCCCCAGGTCAAACAAGCAACAAGGAAGAATACATCTAAAAACAAGAGGTATCCCTCTGGGGGTAATCACGGACATCCCTCTGGTCCTATCCAAGAAGTACCAACAACCCCCTGAGAAGTGTACTCATCCTAACCACTCTGGTTTGGTCATAAAAAATTATAATACTCCTTAAGGAAGCACGCTCAGTCAATTCCCCTTACAGTCTAAGGTTGTTAGGGACTCTTTTAGACTGATCACACGGACAATCCCACCTATATCCCCATGGTCTAGATACTTTATGTGGAAGCTCAATCTGTTAATTTATCCTATATCCATAGGTCTATCACAGACTCTCTGAGGAATCTCACTCGGTCAATTCCTCCTATAGCCTGGAGTGGTTTAAGGAAATTCAAACAAAACAAAGAATCTCTAAGGAAGCTCACTCGGTCTATCCCCTTGCAGTCTATAAAGATCAAGACTCTTTGAGGAATCTCACTCGGTCTACCCTCCTGTAGTCTATAATATCCAAGACTCTCTAGGAAGCTCACTCACTCTATC
The DNA here is from genome assembly GCA_963277665.1 of Viscum album. NCBI lineage: Eukaryota > Viridiplantae > Streptophyta > Magnoliopsida > Santalales > Viscaceae > Viscum > Viscum album. The sequence goes on from OY728165.1 coordinate 1,833,979,941, forward strand.
CCCTATAGTCTTTAATGTCCAAGACTCTCTGAGAAAACTTGCTCGGTCTATCCCCATATAGTCTATAACACCAGTTTCTCTCGGCCCCGTTCTAGTCAGTGCATAATAATTCTATAAGGCCAAAGTAAACCTACATAGCTACTTGGCTAACCAGTCTACAACATAACAAGCAATGTCAGGGAACAACAGTCCATCATACGGTGATAAGGCATGGAAAACAAGTATAATTTCTAATAGGGTGAACAAGTCCAAAATGTCATAAATAGAATAAGGCATGGGAAAAACATCCAAGAATATCAATTATCCATATACATAGCCAAATTACCTTTATGAAAGCATACAAGCAAGGCAGGGAAACAATAGGGGAAAATAGTAAACACACAATACCCTATTCAAGGGTATTGGTTAAATTTGCACATAAAACTCAATGACTTTGAATGGAAAGGCACAAAACACCTACCTTGATACTAGGAGATCGATATAATTGAACCAAGAGGCCTGAATCTCTTCAAAATGTTGTAGATCTATGAAAACACACAAAACGTTCAACCCATGATAACTTGAAAAAGAGGAGGAATTGTAAAAAGAAGCTCTAGGAGAAGAAATATCATACTGCTATGGTTCCAATGCAATCAACAGCAGTTGATTTGGATAACAGACGGAGGCTTGGGGGATCGGAGAAGATCCGTGGTCATACCCTCACTCTCAGTCGATGAAGATGGATAAGAAGATGTTTATGGGGTTAAGATGTGACCCCGGTCCATTTAATGAAAAAAAGAAAGTACTTGACGTGTACTTTTGGAGTACACGGTGTGTACTTTTGGAGTACATGGCATGTACTTTTGGAGTACAAGATGTGTACTAGGCTTTTTTGTACTCTGCTTTAATCGACCTCCACATCACCCCTACATGGCTGTAGGGTCCTGAAAAATCTGCAAAGAATAATGATAATCCCCTTAATTCAAGATAGGATTCTACCCAATTTACCATGAGTAATTGGGATAAAAATCAGAGAATACACAAAGGTCGGCCAAAGAAAAACCGGTCCGTGTACCGGTCCAATGTTGATGGTATGCGGCCGGTTCAGCAAGCTGCCCCCTCTACGGACTATTGTCGTTTGCAGAACAGAGGCGGGGACCCTCCGCGGGCATGAAGCAGGATGGGCACAAGGCTGGTCCACTGTCACGAACCGCCACATCCCTGAACCGCATCAACCAGCCTGGACCGCATACACCATCATTCGTGGAACAAAGGCGGAGCCCTGCAGGACCGTAGAGCACTCTCCGAACTAGTTTGGTTTGTGGGGAAGGTGCATTCAATCCCCCCCACGAGTTGCGGATTGACCAATTCATCTATAAACCGGGTTTCCGGTCATGGGCCTCCACAAAAGGTTCTGCATGACCATAGATACATCTCTTACCCCACTATATAAAAGGATATCGAGGGGGAGAAGAGAGGGATAAATCAGATTCAGGTGGAAGGATTTCGGAGGAATGAGCATTGGATTTCTCAAACAACGAAGTTCCAATTCGGGAACTAGAACAGGTATGAAACTGGGAATGAATTATTATGCAACCGAAAAATGCATAACAACTTGGTGAACCACGAACTTAAAATAACGAAAAAAAGAAGATCGCGAACCAGGACCCTCTGTGGATGTACTATCTGTCGACCAGGGAGTCTATGCCCCGTTTTCTATCTGACGCACCATGTAGCACCGTCCTATGTGGGCGAAGCCCTTACCGATGAACCCCCGACCGGCGTCGCCACAGGCCGCCGTTGCTCGCGCGGACTCCACCGCATACCAACCTGGTACACGGGCCGAACCCGAAGCCGCGTACCACCCTGGTACGCATGATGCCTATCAGTTCGCATACGACCCTGATATATGGACGACCTCTCCAGCTGCGTAGCACCCCCCTACATGAAGGGTGACACTCCTCATGCACCAATGTGACCTGCCAACTCCTTTAGTGTTCCCATTCCCCAAGATATATAAAATCCTTCCAATCTGTCATGATCCTTCACAACCCCCTCATTACTATTCATCAGCCCTGAGCCGAGGACTTTACCAAATCCATAGGATCTGCATGATGTAACTTTTAGGTGCATCTGTGTGCCGCTTTGAGTTCACATACCCACGATAGGTGAGGGAAAAGGTGTGGCTCCGGACCTTGAGTAGGTTCCCAAAACAATCCTGGGTTCACATACCCACGGTAGTGCAGGGTCCAAGCCCGGGAGTCCCCTTTCTGTCTCTCTACTGGCTAGGAATGGGGGACCCCTCTTGTGTTTCCTTTCGATGCCAACGGTGAGTAATTCTCCCCTCTTCTGAGAATGACAAGGGAACCTTCTTGGTGTAATCCCCTAGCCTTTCTTGCAGGAGGTAGCACCCATGCACCTCCGTACTTCCCCGATGCCAAGGACCAAGAGGGGAGATGGACACAAGGGCACCCTTTCCCTCTACCTTTGGGCTTTGTCACCATCAGGCCTCCATCCTGGAGTATGTCCCAATCTCCATTTCTCTGGGCTGCTCCAGGCGTAAGCCCCACTCCGCTTCCCACGGACTCACCTTTCGTGGTGTGATAGTCAGGTCTCGGCTGCCTCTTGTTTCTCACATTGAGCATGAATCACGTGGGCTTAGAGAAAGCACCGACCCTGACCCCAACCTCCCGAACTACGAATACTTTGATCCATGTAAAGGCATGGTACATAGGAATCCTCCATGAGGTTCAATCCCATTACCCATCGGACCCCCAATCCATCTTCATGTAGGTTCTCCGACACCACCTCCTGCGAACTACGAGGAATTTGATCCATGTCAAGGAAAGGTGCGTAGGAAGCCTCCATGAGGTTCAATCCCACCACCCGGTCATTCCGACCTCCTTCATGTTGGTTCAACAACACCTTAGGCCCCCTCAGAGGGTAAGACCCATTCCACCATGGGCCGCCCCAGGGTATAATCCCAAACCCAAAACGAACTATATGGATTCTGATTCCTCTCACGAGGATATATAGGATGCCCATATCAGGGGTTCAATCCAAACACTCAAGTCTTTATCTTTCTCCCTGGATGACAATAAACTCCAAAGCACCCAGTTATAAGGATTCAAGCCAGTGATGTCTCAATCAGTTGAAACTCCTTGGAGTCATTAATCCAACGTGGGATTGTAATCCTCGGGCCTAAATGATTCCGAATCCCATCATTTAGCTGACCATTTCCAACCAGTAGTAATCCATGGATACTATTCTTGAGTATAAACCAAAGATTCGAGAACATATGAATACATCTTAAATCTATAAGAGAGTCCTAGAACATGCAATTATTACATCCCTAAAAGGGTGCAATGAGCCCAACGTCCCATCCTCTCGTCCAATGTGAGTTCTTTAGCATCGCTGGCCAAATCACCCAATGAACGCCTACCTTTAGAAAGCAGGTCCATGTATCATTGGATATGGAAACGTTGGGCGTTTCGAAATGAAGATCGATATACCCGATCCGAGCAATTGAGCGGAGCCCTACCCTCCTTGAGATCGACCGTCGGGCGCATCAGTCCCATCCCACACTGAAACGGTTCGAAAAGAAATGGTGAACCCGAAGTGAATCTATAACCAAGCATGAAAGATTTAATCTAATCTCACTATGTTCCCCCTTATACTCGCAAGGATGGCTGAGTGAGGTCATTAATTACACATGGGATCATGAGATGATGCTTTGCCGCTTTTTCTATTCATATTTGTTAAAATATTTTACAGGTACCACTCATAACTCCCTTTGATCCAATGGAATCATGGAGGAACACACAGGTGCGTGCTTCAAGCTATGTAGTAACCAAAATTCCTCATCAACGAAGGACCCTGTCACCTACTCAACATCTTCAACGCTGGGTTTCAGATGCGCTGATCCGAGAGTACCACCTGAATTGAACTCTCCCGATAGTGGAGGAAGCCATGCACGCCCTCCAATCCACCAAGACCCACCGGTCACCTACCCAGCAGTGGTCGCTAAAGCAGAACTAGATGACTCATGTTGCCGTCTAAAACTATTTTGGGATTCTATACTTGGAACGATACAATGCATACCTCCCTTATCTTAGGAAGGCGGATGAGGTCGACACTGAGGACTTCATCCCCGCTGAACGAGGGTTCCTCTCTAAGGCCCCCGCTGGAAGACGTCGTCATAGTTACACCGCAACTCAATATCCTCATGCTAAGGAGGTAGTCACCTCGAGGATCCAGGCCCACGCTCCCCGAGCTTCGGCCCCTCGGACCACCCGATGAGGGCGACAAACATACAACCAGGGACCAGTCATCACCCTTTTGCTGAGGAGGAGCTCCGCTGCCCAGTCCTAGAGATGTATTGTGAGTAGGCACATACACCCATCCACTCCTCCAAATACCACCATCCAGACACGGCGATGTCATACGAACAGGCATGCATCCCCACCGAGCACCATCAAGCCCGTCACCCACACAGGACGGCACTAGCCCGGCATGCACCTTTCCCTACCCAGGGTCATGAAGCTCACCAACTAGACGTGGTGGCGACCCAACGCTGGTGAGACCAGTTCCTAGAAAATGCTCCAGAAGCCTACCATCCCGATGTGGTGGTGATCAACAAAGCCCGCCATCTAGATGTGGCATCACTTAATAGTCAGGCACGTCTCCATACCAACAAAGGCCACCGACTCGATATGGTGGGAAACCAACATATGCAGGGATAGCTCCCTATAGATGCAAGTAAAGTCATTTATCCTGATGTGGCTGTAAAAGGGTAGATAAACCGGCATATCCCAGCATTGGGGCAGACTCATTCACCGACCCCGACATAGGATAATTTTAAGTACCCACTGCCCACCGGAGGAATGGAGTCAGATATTACTACTCTGATACCAGAATGGGCCTTCATACTCGTTCATGCCAAAAATGTCTCTTTTCATATCCTAGAAATGATGGAGGAGCAATTATCGATCCTAGATCATATGTTGCAGACTATCCATAATGTTATTGCATCAGCGGAAATAGCAAGGACTCGGGCCCGTGAGCTCATCTCCCCAATTGAGGCGACTCATCTAAGAGATGAGATAGCCACCTTAGAGCAGATCTGCATCCCTGATTCTGCCCAAGACGGTCATCGACCATATTCCGCGATACAAGGGAAACCAGATCGAGCATCTTTAGTCATTCCAAATGGGGGATACCTGTCCATCACGGTGGATGCTTCAAAGCAGGAATATATCCCTGCTAAAAGTCAAGATGTTCGTAGGCATATCTCGGAAGAATCATAGGGCCCAATTAGAAAGGTACCAAAAGTTGAAGGCCATTATCAACAGTAGAAGGTCCCTGGTACCCGCAAGAAAGCACCCCGAACGCGCCGAAGGCAGTCGAAAAATAAAGAGAGGGTTCATGACTCTGCTATACTAGAAGATGGGGTTCCCTATTTCGCTAAACTCATATCGAAGTCTTAGAACCCTTCCCACCAAATACCATATTATGGAAATGTCAGTAGTATTTGTGAAGGTCGTCCCCACAATTTCGCTACCTGAAGCTCTGAAGGTCCTCCTTAGAGCACCTGCGGGGGCCTCCCCACTGGAATATAACAATCGATCACAAGAGCTTATCTCTTGATACGAGCCATGGTAGCCCTCTGCGTGGCCCGAAGATCAAGTAGTAAGAAGGCCCTCCACTTGCTGCAGTCCACCCTCAAGGTCCTCCCTAGGGTATACACTGCAAACACTCTCCTTTCAGTGGGACCACAGATTACGATAGTAGTCCTCACTATCATAGTCGCAACTGTGGAGGCCCTCCCCACTGTGACGTCTCATCACGATGAGAAGGACCTCCCCTTGTCGTGGCATGCCCTAAAGGTCCTCCCCAGGGGTTACATTGCAATGAAACTCTGCGTAGCCAAACATCAGATCATGGTGGTAGTCCTCGCCACTCTGATAATGGAGGTCCTCGCCGTAGAGATGTCAAGAATTGAGAAGGGGCTCCCCTCATTTCGGTACATTATGAAGGCCCTCCCCAGGGTGTTCCCCACAGAAATACTCCCTACGGAAGCTGTGATGGTATTCCCCACCATTGCGGAAGCTGTGATGGTAGTCCTCACCACCATGACATCAATTGCGATGGTCCTCCCCCCAATGGACCCAAGCAACAGGAAGGTCCTCCCCTTATCATAGTGTGTTGTGAAGGTCCTCCCTGTAACAATGCTACACAACCAGAAGGTCCTCCCCTTGTTTTGATACGCCTTGGAGGTCCTCCCCAGGGTATGAACTGCAAAAGTCCTCTATACAGTGAGGCTTCAAGTACTAATAGAAGCCCTAAACATTACAAAACAGATAGTGGAGGCCCTCCCCACCTAGACGCTGATCAACGAGAAGGACCTCCCCTCAGTGCGGTACATTCTTAAGGCCCTCCCCAGGGATGACCTCACAGGTTCTCTCCCTACGGCAGCTGTAATGGTAGTCCTAGCCATTGTGGCTTCCATTGTGAAGGTTCTCCCCGCAGTGACATTTCATATCGATAGGAAGGTCATAACCCTACCGAATCAAGCATAGAAAATCCCTCATATGATGAGGCACTCAGAAGGACGGGATTGAGCATGTCAGATTCCCAACTAGTCGCCAAGGACACCCTTCTTTAATAAAGAGACGTTCTGGGGCCACAACCATCTTCTGAACCACCTCAAAATCACCCACGTGATAATTCAACACCTATCGACCCCACTGCCTCTGACCACACTATCGGTGAGTGCCTCAGTTGGGATGATCAGGTAGAGGAATCACTAAAGGAGGAGTATGCCGACATGTTTCACATGAGTAAAAGACAGGCCAGAGATGATATACTAGTTATGTTTTAGCCCACAACCACCTCTCAATTCGACATACCTAGAAATTTGACAAAAGAATGTGTGCAAAACATACACTCCAATATATAGACAACCCTCCCCCAGCTGAAATCAAGATTCCTGCCCTATGATGGGTATGTAGACCATCTCAATACAATTTGAGACCTCCTGCGTCACATCGACATGGATGCTCTTCCTCCGGCGCGACAACGACAACCTTTGAGGGTTAAAGGAAACATGGAGTTAGCCTGCCTCCATTAACTACACCAGTTGCACCGCCTCATTGGAGATGCTCCGACTGGAGTCCATATCAGAGGATGGGGAGAACATGGAGCTCTACATTTCACTCCTCTCCCCACTCAGAAGAACCCATTAAACATAATATCATTCAATGCCATCACATCAAGATAGCGATTGATTGGTCTCCCTGCTCGCAAAAGGAGACACACATAGCCAAGGTAGGCCTTGATTAAGTCCCAGAAAGCATCAGAACCGACGGGAAAAATCCAGTCACGAACTACTGAATCAGGCCACTGAAATCATATAACATGCATCTCACCTAAGATAGGCCAATCGGTAATCATTTCTTGCCTCCCCAGAGGGGATTAATTCATAGTTGAAATCGTCATTAGATCCATTTCACACACGAATGGGGGTGTGAAAGATCAGGCTGGTGCGATAGTAGCAGCCGCTACTACAACCCAGGGTCAACCTTAGCCTACCAGGCTAGGGAAATTTTTAACAATATAGGCCCCTTAGGACTAATAAAAACGGGAAGAGACTCAACATCCAGGGAACAGAGCCAACCCCAGCCCTCAGGGCTGGGGGAATTTTTACCACCTCAACAACAACCTCCCCCACGAGAATCAATATTTTCTCGCCTAGGGAGGACAATCAGAAGAGGTGGTACATTACCTATCATGTCTTTTGAATCATCATCCCCTTCAACAAGGAGGTTTACCGTGAAGTCACATCAAGGAACTAGGAGCATCACCCTTCGTCAAAGAGTCCGAAATCAATCCTAGGACAGGAAGAGGAGAGCCACTAAAAGGTTCGGGAGATCCTATTCCTATTTGGAAGATGAAATCTCCTCTACCTCGTGGTATGCATCCATCAATTCCATATAGGCTAACCCCACAGGTGAAACTAGAGATGATGAAAATCTAGAAGGATCAGGAGATGAGGATTCTGGTCAGGCTGTGACCCACAAAAAACCACCAGGTCTGCACACCCGGAACCAGAGGTCTGCCCTAAATATGGCCACCCTTCTGGCTAACCCTCCTATTCTTACCCTGCGAGTTTCCAACAAGGATAAGAACAAAGGACCAGTTACCCTTAACCTGCCTCTTCCTCTTGATTAAAATTAGCCACTTACGCTTGAAGATATATTCGCACGATAGGAATAGGAAATTAAAGAATTGAGGTGGCTTAATGCCGAGATAATCTAGAGGAATCATCTTATTTAAAGTGCTTCTAATGAAGATATACACCTTGCACTCCCAGCAAATGCACCTCAATGACCCAGGTTTTCCCAGCCCAATGAGGAGACCTATCCTTCCAACTGGCTGAACATGGATCCTAATTAACAGAAAGAATTATCTGCACTCAGAAAGAAACTAGAGTGAGTACGTCTAAAACCTCCGAAGGTGTCACAAACGGCATATTCACCCTTGGTGCCGGTTGAGCCGGATCCTCAAGAAATTCCTCGGGCTACACCTGCCCAAGACCGGGCCCAACAGGATGTAAACCAGGGACTCCCCAACACCATAGAGGAACTGATAGCTCGATTGGAAGCATTGTAAGGTTGACGTTCTCCGATACAGCCAGAGAAAAATCCCTACCCACGTTCGGTGAGCAACACGCCTCCTCCACCCAATTTTGGGAGCCCTGTATTCCATATTTTCAATGGATTAGGACATCTAGAACAGCATTTGATGTACTACGTGTATAATTGAGACCCTGTGATAGGAACTCTGGATTAACAAGAACCACTGAAAATCAGATGCTTCATGTGGACCTTGCAAGGATATGGCTTCATCTGGTATACGAATCTGCCAGCTCAATCTATAAAGAGCGGGGAAGACCTTCGGCAGCTCTTCCTATTCCACTTCAGCTCAACGCTGCCTAAAAAAATGGTCAACGTCCTCATGAATTGAAAAAAAAGGGAGAATGAGAGGGTCTCAGATTTCATTGCCAGATGGAAGGGTTTGACCTACTCTCTGAATAGGCTGATTCCCCAAGATGAGATGTTGGCCATATGCATCGATAACCTTCGGGATGAGCTGGGAACACCACTCACACCAGTGGAGTGCACTACTGGCTTCCGTAATCTCTCAGCTTTTGCCCAGAGAATTGATGAATCCCTGCAGTAGACCAATCTTAAGTCCTGAATAGCCTCATAGGCTCCTGCAAAGAGAATAGTTAGAGTTGAATCATCTTCTGTCATGCTCATGCCAGCCCATGTTCCTGCTCCACTTCCTAGGCCTCCACCAAATCGTCAAGGGAACCCTGTATATCAGCGGATGCTTCCTCCCAAGCAGGACGATCAAAGACGATCGAAGCAGAACCAGTTCGAGGAATGAAGACACAAATTATACTCATTATGAGAGGACAAAGTCCACGACTACTTCATCACCTCCATGAATTGCAACTTGATCCACCTCCCGATGCCAAGGAAGCCCGAAGAAGTCGGCTGCAATGACAGTCCATATTACTGTCCCTACCATCGAATGTTGGTTCATAATATCTAGGAATTATTCATCTACAAATACCTCCTACAATGTATGGTAGACTCCAGGCAGGTTGAACTAGGACCACCCCCAGCACATGTGAAGTATATTTCTACCACTATATCTAACTAGGGGGAGGGGTGGCAGGAAGTCACCAACAAAAAGGGACATAAATTTGATGACTGGATGACTTGCAAGACTGTCAACAGAGCTCAGGGCATACTCTAAGCTCAACCAAAACAACTGGTGTTGCCGCCAATAGCCCCTAATGCCGCACATCCGACAATATAAGCCTCAAAACCATCTACGAGTTGGTCATCCAGGCATAATAAAGAGGGGAGGAGAAAAGTTCAAGAGGAGCAGTCCTCAATGAGGATGAATTTAGCCATGACAGTGTCAGATTTTATGCCCGCAAACTTGGTGTCACGGGAACCAACCCACCAAACGGCACCATCAGGGACAACCGACCAGATTGAACTGGCACATGATGAGGAGATAATATTTAGTTCCATAAAAATCATTCATCTAATGGAATCGTTCCCTAACTAAGGGTATGGACACGAACCCGAGTTCCCAACACAAGGGGTCGGGAGGAGGAATCACAGAAGCAGGGGAAACCAGGGGAGACATAGTTGTGTCCGAAACCAACCCTATGGTTTTACCCCAGCCCAAACTGTCAATATCACAGAAACCTATGGAAGATACCTTCAACAGACTCAACAGGAGGAAGAATATCCCTCCACCTCCACAAGAGACCACTCTGGCCTTTTCATTCTGTGGTACCCATCAGAGGAGGAACAAGTGTATACCCACCTTGTGCGCACAAAAAGACCGGCCGTGAAAAGTCCCCAGAATGTGGGAACATCATCGACATCCGACCCTGCTGCCAGTTCCTCCTCGTCATGTATTCCAGCTCCCAAGATGCCCGCTAAAAATCTCCCGCCAACGGAGAAGCATTGACTGTTGGAGCAGTAATATGATATCCTTAAGCAGCTGGCATCAGTACCAGCCAAACTGTCAATCCTGGATGCCCGGAGTTTGTCAGCAGATCCCAGAGAGGCACTTATAGAAGCCTTGATCTGTCCCCAGGAGTTTCAAGCCAAGGAAGCTGGCGCCAAGATTTACTGGACAGATACTGGCCCGACTATGTGCAATGGGGTGTTTTACTTCAGCGACCAGGATGAACATTCCATCATAAAAGGTCATATCAAACCAATATATGTGTACGACACACTAAATGGTGTTGAGATCTGCAATGTCTTTATTGACAACAGCCCTGGAGTTAACCTCCTTTCTCTACAGACACTCCGTAAGTTGGGCTACAGTGAGGATGACCTAATATCCTCTGACAAAACTCTGTTGATTTACGACAAGAGTGAGAAGAAGCCAATGGGACAAATCAAGCTAAAACCAATTTTTGAAACCTTGTGGCCTACTCGTAATTCCTAGTGGTCCGGCAGAACAAAACATTCAATTCCCTTCTTGGGAGGCCAGGGCTCCATAGGCACAAGGCCATTCCTTCATCCTACCATCTGTGTATCAAGTATTGCAATAATGGACAAAGTGGGACATTGCACACCGACAAGGCCCCTTTCAAGATCTCCAATTCACACTACATTGACACCTGGTTTTATGAGAAAAAGAAGAAGGAGACTTCGCTTGATGGTAACAACTTGATTCCCGCTCCAAATGGTCTAGAAATGGTTCCTAATGACCCCCTCAAGTATCTCAGTGGAGACTACATACTTCCCATCAACCGTGTTGAGAGCTGGGGTCCAAGCTAGAACACAAACCTAGCTGTTCTCATGACTTTGGCTAAAACGGACGAGCATAGCAGTGCATAAATGATCACTAACACTCAATTTGGGGATGAATACTTGAGCAGGGATGCCCACGATTCCTTGCCTCCAGAATCCCAAGGGCCGGTGCCGGGAACTCTCCCCCTATCGGATCAAGAAGATGGGAATGAGGAGGAAGAGGAGGAGGATCTTAGGGATGCACCTCCCACATTTGAGGAAGGTATATACACTACTATGGATGAGATCAGGGAAATAAACTTGGGTACTGAGAAAGTCCCAAGGCCCACTCTCATTATTAGAGCCATGTCTCCTGAGGAGCACAGGGTATATACCTATTTCCTCAGAAAACACCTGGATGTTGTTTCCTAGAATTACACGGAAATGGAGAGACTCGATCCCGAAGTGGCAACACACAACTTAGGTCTGCCCGAAGGCCACCGATGGTATAAAAAGCCTCCAGAAGGACGCTCCCCTCGCATGAAACCAAAATAGAGGCTGCTGTCGATAAGCTGATTAAACATGCTTCATATGGGAGGTCGAATACCCCACCTAGCAATCCAACATTGTCCTCGTAAAGAAAAATAATGGACAAATCCGTGTTTGCATCGATTTTAGAGATCTCAATCGACATTGTCTAAAAGATGATTTTTCGGTCCTGATTACCGAGTTATTAATCGACGCAAAGGCTGGGTATGAGGCTCTATCATTTTTGAACAGTTATTCTGGGTATAATCCAATCTGAATGGATGGAGAAGACGAAGAATCCACTACCTTCGGAGCCCCTCAAAGAATATTATATTACATGGTCATTCCCTTTGGTCTCAATAACACTGGCGACACATATTAACGAGCCATGAATCGTTTCTTTAAACCATTCCTGGGGAGATTCATGGAAAGCTATATGGATGACTCAGTGGTCAAATCAAGACAGTTCTCAGATCACATGTCAGACCTTGAAACCTTCTTCAAACAAACTTTGACAACATAGCCTGATGATGAACCCCTTGAAATGCTCCATCGAGGTTACCTCAAGGAAATTCCTTGGCTTTGTTGTACTCCATTGTGGCATCGAAGTCGACCCTGAAAAAAAAGGCTATCCTTGTCCTGCCACCTCCCCGCAATCTCACTTAGTTGAGAGGATTCCAAGGATACCTAGATTACATTAGGTGGTTCATAGCCAACCTGTCAGGAAAATGTTTTTCATTCACCATGTTAATTAAAAGGGGGTTACGTACCAATGGACATATTAGTTCCAAGAGGCATTCAACATCCTAAAGAAGTACCTCTTAATCCCTTTGGTTCTCATGCCCCCAGTTGAAGGGGGGCCTCTTATCCTATATGTGACAGACCTAGAGCGGTCACTGGGAGCCTTGCTCGCGTAGTAAAATGACACCGGCAGCAAAAACAGTCTCTATTACCTCATCCGAACCACGATCGATGTTGAAACTCGATACTCAAAAATCGAGAAGAGTTGTTTGGACTTAGTATTCACAGTTCAAAAATTGCCACATTATCTACTGCATGATGAAGTCCATTTGGTCTCACTTAGTAACCCGCTCAAGTACATCCTTAGTCGCCCAATGCTAACCGGGAGCCTACCTCAATGGGTAGTCATCCTACAACAGTTTGAAATTTTGTTTGTGCCTCAGAAAGCCATCAAAGTCTAGGAATTAGAAATTTTTTTGGCAGGCCACCCCTCGATAGGGACCACCGCACCAGACATCGAGTTACCTGATGAAGACATATTCTTGGTTCAAGAGGAGTTGCCGATGTGGGAAATGTACTTCGATAGCACATCCTAAAGTCCGACAGGGAAAAGGATGGTGGATCCCAAATTTAACAAGGTGGGATTAGGGATAATACTCATGTCCCCAGAAAAGGCAGTCTTTCCATATTCCTTCCTCCTGTCAGAAGGATGTATGAACAATGATGAAGAGTATTAAGCCCTCATTTCAGGCCTAGAGCTCGCACTCCAGGGACAAGTACAACACCTTAATGTAAAATGTGACTTGGAACTGGTCATCAAGAAAGTCAATGGTGACTATGCTATTAAAAAGGTGGATCTGATTCCCCTGTTTTACGTTGTCTGAGGGTTAATGGTTGAATTCTACACATAACCAACATTGTCCTATATTCCCCAGTCTCAGAATTCCCAGGTCGATGCATTAGCTAATGTGCCCACAACCCTAGCTATCCCAGATGGAGATGAAATAATTATCAGTATTTCTCATCATCAAATGGTCTTGCCGTTTGTTCAGACTAAGAACGAAGAAATCTACGTAGTCAGTTCTATCCCAGGGCCATATGCTCCTGCCACAGGCTGGATGACCCCCATTGTGAACTACCTTTAAAGAGGAGAAATTCCATTAGACAGGGCTGAACGAGAGCAAAATACAGGGAAGGGCGATCAACATTGTCCTATACAGTGGCACAGGTCGGCAAAAGGTCCTCTAGAAATGAGGCATCGATGGAGTCCTACTCAGATGCATTGATGGAGAAGAAACCACCGCCGACATGACTAAAGTGCATGCCGAAGTATGTGGAGAACACCAGTCAGGGTCCAAGCTTTCCCATCAAGTTCGATGGCTTGGGTACTGTTGGCCCACCGTGGCATGAGAATGCGAGAACTTCACCGCAAAATTCCACTCATGCCAAATTCATGCCACCATCATACACCATCCCCCGAAGTTACTTAACCATGATAAGTACTCGTGGCCATTTTGCATCTACGGAATGGACGTCATGGGACAATATCCTCCCACCACGGCCAACGAACTGAAGTATATCCTCATAGCAACCAAATTATTTTCCAATTGGGCAGAAGATGTACACCTCAAGGATGTCGGGGAAAGAAACATTATTAGCTTTATGAAAACCAATATCATCACTAGATTTGGCGTCTCTAACACCATATTGATGGATAATGGCACCAACATCTGCTCGGCTGAATTGGATAAACTATACCAAGAATATGGTATCAAGGCTAACCACTCATCCCGCTACCATGCAGTGGCCAACAGACAGATAGAGGCTTTCAACAAGACCCTGTGCAACATTCTACAGAAAATGGTGGACCAAGACAAGAAATCATGGCCGGATAAACTTCTTCATGCATTGTGGGCTTATTGAACCACAATACACAATGCTAATCGAATTACCCCATACTTATTAGTGTACGGAAGATAAGTGGTCCTGCCCATTGAGCTCCAATTTCCCTCGCTTCGTGTTTCCTTATGTGATCATTTATCCAACAAAGAGTAATCCGAAAAATGGATAGGTGAATTGAAACAGCTAGATGAGAAGCAGTTTCACACGTTGCACCATCTAGAGGTATATCAGAATTGGATCACACAAGCCTTCAATAAAAAGGTCCGTCTTTAGTCTTTCTTGGAAAGAGAATTGGTGTTGGTCTTTCGGACCCCAATGATACCCAAGAAAAAACATCTAAAGATGGAGCCCAAGTGGGAAGGACCATATCTTAGACACAAGGTCTACTCCAACGAAGTATATGCCTTGATCTCCATGGATGGGAAATTCACTACCGCTCCTACAAATGAGAGATTTCTCAAGAAGTGTTTCGTATATTCAAAAGCAATTATCGTTATCACCGCATGACATTAAACTGCATGGATTTCGAGGAACAACGTATATCTTGATTCTTACCCTTGCAGGATATGTAGCGACGCCATGATTCTGTATCTTGGCCCAACCACCCACAAATAAAGTTAAAAATACCCTTTTCCCCCATGTAAGGTATAAACCTTCACGAGGTGTATTCTTCATCCTCACTACACGACGTTAAACTGCATGGATTTTAGAGAACTACGTAAGGCTTGATTCCTACCCTCACAGGATACATAGCGATGCTAGGATTCTGTATCCTAGCCTAGCCACCCCCAAATAAAGTTAAAAATTCCCTTTTCCCCCGTATAAGGACTAGACCTGCACGGGGCTTGTTCTTCTTCCTCACCGCATGACATTAAACTGCACAGATTCCAGAAAACTACGTATGGCTTGATTCCTTCCGTTGTAGGATATGTAGCGACACCAGGATCCCACATATTGTCCCAATGACCCCCAAATTAAATCAAAGAAAAAAATTCCCCTTTCCCCCCGTATAAGGACAAAACCCGCATGGGGTGTATTCTTCATCCTCACCGCATGACGTTAAACTGCACAGATTTTAGAGAACTACGTACGGCTTTCCTACCTTCACAGGATATGTAGCAATACCAGAATTCCACCTCCTATCCTAGCCATCCCCAAATAAAGTTAAAAATGACCTTTACCTCATGTAAGGTTAAGACCTACATGGGGTGTATTCTTCATCCTCACTGCATGACGTTAAACTACATGGATTTCAGATAACTACATACAGCTTGATTCCTGCCTTCACAGGATACCCAGCAACACCAAGGTCCCCCATCTTGGCCCGACCATCCCCAAATAAAATAAAAAATGCCCTCTTCCCCCATGTACGGACCAGACCTTCACAAGGTGTATAATCTTCTAAAGAACTATGTATGGCATGATCCATACCCTAACAGGATACATAGTGACGACGGGATATTACCTCCTATCCCAGCCGCCGATAAAAGAAAACACTGGTATATATACCCTTCATCCTTACCAGATCCCCTTTTCACATCACCTCACTTTCTTCCTCACCGCAAGATGTTAAAACTGTGAGAAATTAGTCACAACCCACCCAAGATATATGAAGAAATTATATGGGAATAATCCTTGTGTATTTGGATGCATCCTCTCTATACATCAGACTCCAAGAACCGGATAATTGCGGATCTTTGTAATCATTCATGGCTATCGATGTGGAATGTTATCGACCCAAGGACACCTTTGCATGAGTATGCATACCATGCCCTAAACAAGTCTACATATTGATATCCCTTGGCCCATCTACTAAAGGTAATATTTCCTCAAGCGGTACTCTAACTATCTCCATATGCTTACCGGCCTTAGTGCCCCCAAATCATATCTCCCTATCCAAAATTTTTTGGAGAAGTGGTTTACATGTTCATTCCCCTCTCACATCCAAACATCTCTAGGGTATCCCAACCTGGTTAGTTTATGTATTCGCAAATGGTTATCATGACGATCTACATCTACAAACATCAAGTCAGAGCTAGGATACTTTGAACTGAAGGGAAATTGTGGTGAATATGTTTCTTTTATGCTTGGATGCCATTATCCCCATATTATGAACTCTGTACTATAAGAAATACCAGATTTTCATAATCATTAATGGCCATAGGAAGTGGAAATTTATCAACCTTTGGACACCTTTGCATGACTATGCATACCACGCCCTCAGCAGCTCTGTATATTGATAGCCCCTGGCCCAACTACCAAAGTCAATATTTTCTCGGGAGATACTCTTCCTATCCCCATACTCTTATTAGACTTAGATCCCCCATACCATACCTCTTGATCTGGGAAACCCCAAAGTTACAGTTTACACCTTTATTCCCACACACTTGTTCAAAGTATACCAGAGCCTCATGACTCAGTTGCCTTCTGGGTAATTGTAGCAATTCTCACCCAATGGTCCGAACTCTAAAAGAGTTAAAATAAGAGTACTTAATTCTTACCACACGATGTTAAACTAGATGGAGTAAAGGTATACCCCATGCACAAGATAAATCAGTGCGGTGAACACTTTGAGATTTAACAGCAACCAGGGATGAACATCCTCATCATGTCCAGATATTTCCTTACCAAATGACAGACTTCATGGCCCAGATAATTTTGGATCATCTTAATCATTCATGTCCATAAAAATTGGAATGTTATCGATTCGTGGACACCTTTGGATGACTATGCACACCATGCCCTATGTGGCTCTGCATATTGATAGCCCCTGGCCCATCTACCAAAGGAAAGATTTCCTCAGGAGATACTCTTCTTATCTCCTTACACATACCTTCCTAAGAGCCCCCATATCATCTCTCCTAATTCAAGAAGCCCCAGAACCACTATTTACACCACCAACCCCTCTCCACGTCTTGGAAATGAAAAGATATTCGAGCCAAGTTACATTCTAATCAAGAGTTGCCTTTGAAACTATGTCCTTACTGCATGACGATTGAAACTGCATGGAACATATCTTTGCCACTTGGCGTGAACTGAAAAGACCAAGAATTAAACATCCAGGGAGATGACTCCAACTACAAGAATTTTCATGAGTTTAAAAAATTCCCATGTCCTCACTGCATGACGTTGAACTACAAAACATCTTCAAAAATGCTCCATGTCCTCGCTGTATGACGTTAAACTACACGGAATTTAATATTCCCTCCGTCCTCGCCGCATGATGTTAAACTGCATGGTCAAAACCTGTAATGGGTTCAATCAGGAATGGAAGATTTCCTCCGTCCCTCAGTGCACGGGCTAGACCTACACAGTCAACCATCTCACACCAGCGTCAGAAGGGATGACTTCATCCATTCCTAGGAAATTTATCCAAGATATTTCTCCAATATCCAGGAACCCTATCCTTATAATCCATACTGTGTACTCAAAAAGATCTGATCCCTTGTAAGCCACCGCTGGAGGTCCCGAATCCCAACTTCCCTGAAGTTGGATGACTATCGGTAGATTGAAATTATTGACCTAAGGACATCGTTGAATGACTATGCATACCACGCCCTCAGTGGCTCTGCAAATTGATTTCCCCTGGCCTGTCTACTAAAGGCATGATTTCCATAGGTAATGCCTCTCTCCGTACACCTCTTGGCATCTGAGCCACCATAAACATCCTGGGACTTGGAAACCCTATGAGATGTAGTTTACTAACCTCTTTCATAACCCTTCTTGAATATGATGGAACATCTCTAACGAGATTACCGAGAACCAGGAGAAGCCGTTCCATTTTATAGAATGTCCTAGCTACATGACTTTAAACAGCGCCAAGCTCCAACCATTTTTTACTCAAACTAAATGCGTAGGACAAGGACCTCGTGTACAAACTCATGATTAATACTGATGTACCCAAACCCTTTCAGACTTGACACGCCCTTTCAAAGACACCCCTGGTGCTTTTCATATTCTCTATGCCACCCGTGGTGGTTTCCATAAGCCAAACTTCCACAAAGTTATTAGGCCATCAGAAATTTATAGTCATTGACTTAAGAACACCATTACATGACTATTCATACCATGCCCTCAGCGGTTCTTCATATTTATCACCCCGGGCCAATCTAACAAAGGAAAGTCTTCCTTAGGTGATTATTTTCCAACCTCTTCACGCAGATACGACTCCCATGCATTGAGACATGCCCTGCATGTCATTCAAATCTAAACATGTCCCCCCATGTACATCTGAAGGGTATTGAGACATCTTTTAATCAACCAAACCTCATTGGGACCCTCATAAAAACCATATTTGTTCAGAGCTGTTCAACCTAAAACATCAATAATGATATTCTTGTGGGTGGGACTTTAAACCGCTCACAAAAATAGGCACAAAGCTCGTTAGGAAAAAACCTGAAAACAGAGACCTAAGAAAATGTCATGCCATACCCACTGGGTTCACACAAAATGGGACCAAACAAAATTAGGGTATTAACAGAAAAGACCAAAAGTCTGTGGGTTTTTTTACAGAACCTTATAAACAGTCAAACTTTGCTCGCTGGATCCCATAGTCTAGGAAAAAGTTATAGATCATTTCTATTTTATCAATTGTCCTGGACTCTGATTATTCTAAGTTCAGTGAATTATCATATACAACAATCATGTTAAATAATTTCAATCACAGGAAAAGACAACGAGAGCACTAAGGAGAAACATATCTTTGTTCCATAACAATGTTTATGAGAAGGGCATCAACAATCCAGAGCCTCCTCTGGAATGAAAGGCTATTACATGATATTTTCAGCAGATTCACAAAGTTGTCTCAGGCGCTGATGAGAATCCTTGATTACTTTATAGAGATTCTGTAGTAAGGCTGTCTCAGCGTCTGCACCAGCCTAAAATGCTTCCGCCTCCTGTGCCGCCATTGAACTCACCCTCATTCTATTCTCCTTCTTCAACTCCCCTTCTTCAATTATGTTTGTGACATTAGTCTCCTCCTGTTGCAGCTGTTGTTTGTCACTCTTCAGCATCTCCAGTCGAGAAAGGTGCTTAATGACCCCTCCTTGAAGTCTCGCGACCACCCTGGCAAGATCTTGAGCTTCTGTTAGGCAAAGATGTCGGGTTGCGGAAAGGTAGGATTTATATTGAGCAGCAGAAAGGGAATATTCAAAACCACCAATCCTTTCCCGGTCAGAGAAAACCTTCTTGACAATATCATAGGCACTATGGTATTAAAATCTATCGAATCCCAACAGCATAAATAGATTGTGCAGCTTCGACAATTTAGTCGGAATCTGGGCTAGTGGTGTCTGAGAAATCAGCTTTCAATTTTTCTCCCATGAACATTGGAGAGCAATTTGAAGACTAGAAAGGACTCATTGATCAGGCTCAAAGTCACTCCCGGAAGAAGATACAAAATTTGGTATGAACGTCACCAAGGAGGGACCCGATGCGACCTCACCTGCAAGCTCCGATGTCGCGACAACTTTGCCCCCGACATTTGTGGTCACGGGCAAGATCAGATCCGATGACACAATCGCCAGTGTCGAAGGTCGTGGTCCTAAAGCCCAAAATACAATAAGATAGATAAGTATCCATAATCAAAAAAGGGGATAGAAAGGATTCAGTGGAAAGTGATGGAGAAGTTTACCCTCGATCATCAAGGCGTCGGTGCCCTCAAGCTCTACTCCGCCGCTGCCGCCTGAGGAAGACACTACATTTTCAAGAGGCAAGGGAGTCCTAGGAACCCCTAGAGGTGTCCTGGACCTAAGGAAACACACAAGGCTAGAAGCTCCCAAAGTGTTCCCCAAGCGGTCGTCTACAGAGATCAAGCTTAGGGAAATTACTCCACCGGTAAACAAAATGATGTCCCTCTCTGGGTTTCCGACAACTGGCATCATGAAAGGCTCTTCCTCCATCGCCATGTGAACCATCAGGTCTGAGGCAGCTGACCCCATCGGATCTTGGGACTCCTTGGTAATCCCGGGCACCCCATCATCCCCCACAATTATAGAGGCTGTATGATCAATGGGAGTCTCAGCTTCCAACTGTTCCTCCTATAACATATCTCTGATTGATGAAGACAGAAGGAAAGCGCCCGTATCACTAGACCCTTTATTAGGGCCCGCCATCTCTTCATGCTCAGGTATGGCCGCAGGTGGACTCTCCGATAATAAAGGGGCAGAAGGTATGATCGCTTGGGAAGCCATGGCCAGGTCGCCGATTGGCCCTACACCATAGCACCAAAACAATTAATAACTGGTAAAATCAGAACTTATGAGTTGGTAATCGGGGAAACATGATTCATGATTACCCAACGTCCCCTCTATGAGCCGTTTTGATCAGGACACCTACTGATGTCTCTAGATCTACCCCGAGGACAATTCTCCACTCAGAATACTGGGAGGAGCTGGAGGATGAAAGACCCTAGTTGGGTCCGCAATGGTCTCTTCCATGAGCTCATCTGCACCAGGAGACCCCTCCTCGATGACCCCCATAGTCAATGGCACGTGTTCG
Organism: Viscum album; assembly: GCA_963277665.1. Classification (NCBI taxonomy): domain Eukaryota; kingdom Viridiplantae; phylum Streptophyta; class Magnoliopsida; order Santalales; family Viscaceae; genus Viscum; species Viscum album. Next base: position 1,834,000,922 of record OY728165.1, read on the forward strand.
CCTACTATGGTACCATGGGGTGTATACTCCGAGGAAGGAATTCCCCCCTTGGACTCCTCAGCACCCTACATAAAGGGAAAAACATTAAGAAGATTCACAATAATGGAGGAAGAAAGTTGGAACGGACGAGTAGGGAAACCTCTTTTTCAGGATCAGACGACTTGGGTTGTTTTATTATCATTGACACTCGATTGGACCCATAAAGCCGGTTTCGGAGTGAATGAACGTATGTGTCCATATCCTTCAATGAGGTGACTATTTCTTCCAGATCTTCTTCCAACAGCAAGTGAGGTAGAGTGAAGATATTCCCAATACCCGAAAGCTCGAGAGAGATCGTTTGGAGTAATTCCCAAACTTATTCATCCAATCCACTGACCCTCAAGTCAACCCAAATCCTCCACGCATCTAGAAATGTGGCTGTAACAGGAATAGCTAGCCAGGGGGGATCAACCTGAGAGGGTTGGGTAGCGGCATGGGATCATGGGGGTGCTGATATCGTTGTCTATTTTCTGGATGTCGCCGCCGCCCTAGAACTCTCGGGAGCTACTTGTGGGCGGGGCCTCTTGGACAGGGGAAAGAATTCCCTTGCCTCAGCCGCAGCTGGGGAATCAGTGGAATCATCACCCCTTGAAGAGTGATCACTCTCTTCCTCCTCCTCATCATTCACCAATCGTAGCATGCCCTGGACTCGATGAGTCAACACCGCATAACCCTGGATGGCATGAACATTAGCCTCAAGGTCCCGGAGATACCGATTGTCCCCCTATGGGTCCACATCATAAAGAATGTCAAAAAGAGAAGATATGTAGCCCAGCCCATCAAACACCACTTCGGATTCTGAGAGATGCTTCCACAAAGAACGAGGGTACTGGCTGTGATAGGATGACTGACCTCTAAATTCGTCCCACTGGCCCCAGGCCATCGGGAAGGCAACAACAGCAGAAATGGCTAACTCTCTCTGGGCGGCTTCAAGGGCATGTGAGGATACACCTCTGTTCGTTAAAACCTTATTCAAAAGCATGGGACTATAAGGGTTACAGAGGACCTTTCCCGGCCTGGTAAGGGCACTATCCACCTTCCAATTCATTTTGTTCTTCGATGGCTTAGGACTCAAGATAGTGGGCACCCACAAACCTAACTGACCATTCGAGTATAATTGCACCCAGGAGTCGGTGTATCTTTTGGTTAATAAAGGCATGGAGTCTAAAAGCGCGTGGGTCATAACCTCACAGCCATTATCCTCCCAGGTGAACATTAAATACAATTTTCAGGCCACCATTAGATGGTGGTTCCTGCGGGCTCCATTGAGTGCCGGAGGACACATCGCCTGGACGTAGCCAAATTTTCGTCCAAATCGGTAATTCGCATACCCCTCGCAGATCTGTTCCCTGCCGATACGAGCCACCAGAATACCTTCTCATAGAGAAAAGAAGTATCCCCACTTACTAAATTCCTCTAATATGGTGTTTGTGATTGCACCGGTCTGGGAGGGATATGGTCAGAAATTGAAATGATCGTAACTCGAGATCCTACTCGACAAAAGATGTATATTATGAACCGTCTGTTTTCCATCCTTATATTGGGCCACCCCCTCCTCAGGCATAACCTCACTGGTCATTTGCAAATATGGCCGGAATACGGTACCCAAAATATGAAAATGATTGATGAAAGTATAGCAGTTCTTAATATGCACTCCCAAACATCCCCAGAGAATTTGAAAGGGGCGGGATACCCTGTTTGGCTGACTCCCCTTCGTAATATTTCCAAGAAACCGATAAATCCTAGCTAGTAATGGGATTTCCAAGTTTATGACGTTGCCGGTGGCCAGATGTGCCACCAAAAAAAGGTAGAGGCCCGCACCCCACTAGTCTCGCGTATGAGCAATTTCCAGCCACTCAAGAAAATGGCCAAAAATGCCTCCAGGAAGAGTAGTCGATCAACTTCTGGCACCAATTCCCAGCCCCAGTAGTTGAACTGGCCCTCCTCTAGGATTAGCCAACAGTTGCCCCTCTGACTTCGGGACTCCATCATAGGATAGGTCGTGGGCCTGCATGGAAGAGCCATGGACTTTCTCTTTCTGAAATAAGCCTTGATCCATTCACAATATGGGACAATCTGTTTCAGAGATGTATCTTTCGAATTATGCCAGGCCTGATCAATAAGCTGCCTCACCAAGGGAGGAGTCCTTTCTTCGTTGTCCCACATAGAAGGGGGGGGGGGGGGGCAGGAATTCATCTTACATGCCTCCAACAATGGGGACCACTGAAATCTTGAAGACATCCCAAAGACTGCTACCCACCTCCCCGTGGACCAGATGGAATGTGTTGGTATCCAGACTCCAACTTCTCATAAACTGTTTGGGAAGGGCATGTGGATGATGGGTATAGTTCTGGGACACCCAGGAAGCTTCATATAAGCCTACGGCCCGTAATTCCACTTTAAACTCCACACAGCTCTGGAGAACCGAAAAGGGCCACCCCCAATCCAATGAATTAAATTCCCCTCCGGGCCGGAGGTCCCAGTCTGCTGACCAACCACGTTGGTTGTTCACTATGGAATTGCAGGAAATGTTTCGGTAACAGTGAATTTACCCATCCTACTGACGTTTTTCTCCTTTCGGGGACATGGGAAGATGATTCAACACAAATCTGGCAGCTGTATCCCTTGGGGAAGGCCACCCCATGGAATATATCACAACATGAGGGATAGTACTGGTAAATATCCACGCCACGGGATTGCTTTCACAATATGACAATGGAATCTATCTATTAGACAATAAACTGAACTCGTAGGCGGGAGGGCTGATGGAAAAGGAGTACTCCTACTGTGACTCGGGCATCAAAGTTGTGAGGAGGGGGTACAGTGGAGTGTGGAGGACTACATCCTAAACATAGTTGACCACATACCTTAAGCGTTGATCACCAATCAAAAGAGGCTCGACGGCAATCCTAATCGCAGGTTGAGGAGGAAAAATATTTTCTCACTTCATTATAAAAAAAATACGCAAATGTTTAGATTGGAATAATAAAATCTGGACAAAAATACCAAGTATATGGAAAAGGACTCTGTCAAGGACCCTTCATGATGAGGTCCATGATCAGGCCTCAAAATATGGTTCGCGATGGCTGCATCCGGCAAACCAACCCTTCGTGGAAGAGGTCCGCGGTACTCTAGCCCGTGAAGCATTGGCCCGAAAACCGAGAACCAGGCTACTCCATGGAATGTTAATCCCAGATTTTAATGTTTATGATCGGAAGACTTAGGAAATTTTCAAAGTCTGGAAGAATTCAGTTCGCGGACCATCATAACCACGTAGCGAGTTCCTACAAGGCCCATTGTAACTTACTTTTTAATTGATTAAAAGTGTTAGTTCGCAGCCGGGAGATTGGTCCGTGGGTCAAGGTAAGCGTGAATGAAGAATGGTTCTAAGAAATGGAAGCTGGTTCACGGACGAGTGGTTTCGCGAAGGAGAAATCACACATAGATGAAAAGCAAGATTTCCGTGTTCATGAGGAATCGGGTAAAAGACAAGGGAATGGACCCCCGTATTTATAGTTGTGGTCCCCTACCGGGTCCACCCCTCAACCACAAACTATCCACATTTCAAGACCACTCTACATCGGAATAGTCTCTTCTTCATTCCGATCGGACCCCATTCTAATGAGTTGCTTTTGTAAGGTCCTGAAAAATCCAAAAAGGATAATGAGAATCCCCATAATTCAAGAGAGGATTCTACCAAATTTTCCTCAAGGAATTGGGAAAAATGTGGAGAATATAGAAAGGTAATGCAAAGAAAAATCGGTATGTGTACCGGTCCAATTTTGATGGTATGCGGCCGGTTCAGCTAGAAGCCCCCTCCGCGGACTACTGTCGTTTGCGGAACAGAGGCAGGGACCCTCCGCAGGTGCGGAGCAGGATGGGAGAAAGGCCGGTCCACCACCATGAACCACCCCAATCGCAAACCGTGTCATCCAGCCCGGACCACGTACGCCGTCGATAGCGGAATAGAGGCAGAGCCCTGTGCGGTCATGAAGCACTCCCCGAACTAGTTTGGTTCACGGGGAAGGTGCATTCAATTCCCACCGCACATTACGGAAATACCAAGTCATCCGTAAACTGGGTTTCCGGTCATGGGCCTCCACAAAAGGTGCCGCATGACTACTAATACATCTCTTCACCCACTCTATAAAAGGAGATCGATGGGGAGAAGAGAGGGATTTATCTGATTCAGGTGGAAGGATTTCAGAGGTAGGAGATTAGGATTTCGTAAACATCAAAGTTCCAATTCGCAAACCAAAACAGGTACGAAACTGGGGAAAAATTAATAACTAACAAAAAAAGAATAAAAACTTGGTGAAACATGAACATAAAATAACAAAAAAAAAAGAAGATCGCGAACCAGGCCCCTCCGCGGATGTACTCCCCATAGACTAGGGAGTCTATGTCACTTTTTCGATCAGACGCACAATGTAGGACTCTCATACGCAGGAGAAGCCCTGAAAAATGAACCCCCGACTGGCGTCGCACCTATTATCCATTGCTCATGTGGACAACACCACATACCAACCTGGTACGCTGGCCGAACCCAAAGCCACGTACCACCTTGGTACTCGCGATGCCTATCAGTCCGCGTACCACCTTGGTATGCGGACAGCCTCTCCAGCCACGTTGAACCCCCCTACATAATGGGTGCCACTCCTCATGCACCCATGTGGCCCGCCAACTCCTTTGGTGGTCCCATTCCTCGAGTTAGATAAAATCCATCCAATACGGCATGATCCTTCGCAACATCCTCATTGGCCTATTCATCGGCCACGAGATAAGGCCATTACCGAAGCCACCAGATCTATATGATTTAATCTTCAGGCGCATCAGCGCACCACTTTGAGTTCACATACCCATGGTAGGCGAGGACAAAGGGGTTGCTCCGACCCTTGAGCAAGTTCCCGAAACATTCTTGGGTTTACATACCGACCGTAGTGCAGGGTCTGAGCCAGGAAGTCCCCTTTTTGTCTCTCCACTGGCTAAGAATGGGGGACCACACTTGCATTTCCTTTCGACGCCAGTGGTGAGTAATTATACCAACTTCTGAGAGTGATAGGGAAACCTCCTTGGTGCAATCCCCTAGCCTTTCTTGTAGGAGGTATAACCCATGCACCTCCTTACTTCCCCAGTTCAATGGACCAAGAGGGCATATGGACACATGGGTACCCTTTCCCTCTCCCTATGGGCTTTGTCACTATCGGGCCTCCATCCTGGAGTAAGTCCCAATCTACATTTCTCTAGGCCGCTCCATGCATAAGCCCCACCCCGCTTCCCACAGACACACCTTCCACGATATGATAGTCAGGTCTCTGCTATATCTTGTTTCTCACACCGAGAATGACTCAGTTGGGCTTAGAGTAAGCACAAAACCTTAACCCAACCTCTCGATCTACGAAGACTTTGATCCATGTCACGACATGGTACGTAGGAATCCCCCATGTGGATAAATCCTATTACCCTTCGGACCCCCGGTCCATCTTCATGTCGGTTCTCCGACACCACCTCCTACGAACTACGAGGACTTTGATCCATGTTAAGGCATGGTACGTAGGAAGCCTCCACAAGGTTGAATCCCACCACTTAGTCATTCCGACCTCCTTCATGTATATTCATGAAAACCTTGGTTCGCCTCAGAGTGTAAACCCCATAACACCTTGGGCTGCCCCAGGGTATATGCCCCAACCCAAAATGAACTACGTGGATTCTGATTCCTCTCACGAGGATACGCAGGAAGCCTATATCATCGGTTTCATCCAAATTCTCAAGTCACTATCTGTCCCCTCTGGATAGAAATAAACTCTAGAGTGCCCAGTTTTATGGCTTCAAACCAGTGTCATCTCAATGAGTCCAAAATCCTCTAAATCGTTAATCCAACGAAGGACGTTAAACCTCGGGCTAAATGATTCTGAATCCCGAAGTTTAGCTGACCATTTCCAACTAGGATTAATCCATGGATACTATGCTTGGGTATAATCCAAATATTTGTGAAGATATGAATACATCTTAAATCAATAAAAGAGTCTCAGAACATGCAATAATTCCCCCATAAAAGGGTGCGTTGAGCCCGACTTCCCATCATGTTGACCAATGTGTATTCTTAAGCATCGCTAGCCAAATAACTTAGAGAACACCTACCTCTGGAAATAATGTCCGTGTATCATTGGATATGGAACCATTGGGAATTTAGAAACAAAGACAGATATACCCGATCCAAGCAATTGAGTGAAGCCCAGCCCTCCGTGAGATCGACCGCCGGGCGCATCAGACCCATCCCACACTGAAACGGTTCGAAAAAATGTACGTGTGTGTGGCCATGACATGGCTAGGACACGACCTTGAGCAGCATCAATGTACACGGCGTGTACTTATAAAGTACACGACATGTACTTCAAAAAATTCCAGAAACTCATCTTTTCTCAAAAACTCTAGAAAAAGGAAAAACATACTTAAAAAGAAGGTTTGAGTTCTTACATACTTTTCCCCTTAAAGAAACTCATCCCCGAATTTCCCTAGAAAGGCGTAGAAGAGGAAACCCTGAACATCTCCAGCCACTGAGATCGTACGTTGGCCTCCCTCTCCCAAGTCTCATCCTGTACTCGCCCGTGCTGCCACAACACCCATACAAGAGGAACAGACCGGCCATAATGAACCTTCGTAATACGATCGACAATCCAGATATGATGCTCTTCAAATGATGCATCTTCTTCAAGCTCAACCTCCTTAGGATGAAGCATATGAGAAAGGTCTTAATAGTAATGTTGGATCTGAGAAATGTGGAAGACGTCTTGCATAGCCTGGTACCTCTGAGATAACTGCAACCGATAGGAAACCAGCCCAACTCTCTCCAACACCTCAAATGGCCCGACGTACCATGGTGAAATATTACCCTGTCTCTGAATCCTCTTGTGTCCCAACCTCGGTGCGACATGTAGGAAAACTTGATCCCCATCCTCAAACTCTAGTGGTCATCTCCGCTGATCAATATAAGAATTCTGTCGAGACTGTTGTGTAGCCATCCTCTTCTAAATCAACTTTATCTACTTTGAGCTCTCCTGAACAAGATGAGGTCCCTACAAAGCTGCCTCTCCTGCCTCCATCCAGCATAAAGGTGATCGGCATGGCCTACCATAAAAATCCTCATAAGGTTCCATCTCAATAGTATTCTGAAAACTGTTGTTGTAGACAAACTCCCCAAGAGGTATATGCTTCTCCCAAGAACCTCCAATGTTTAGAATGCAAGCTCTGAAAATATCCTCAAGCACCAGAATTGTACGCTCGGACTGGCCATCTTTCTGGGGATGGTATGCTGTACTCAAAAGTACCTGTGTACCCAAACCCTTCTGAAGACCCTTCCAGAACCGAGAAGCAAAACACGCATCCCTTTATGAAAAAGTGGAGTGCGGAACTCCATGCATACATACAATCTCTCGGATGTACAACTGTCCCATCTCATCAACACTGAAGGTCTCCTTGATTGGAAAGAAGTGAGATACCTTTGTAAGACTGTTGATGAAAACCCAAACAGAATCACTCCCTCGAGGTGACCCCGACAAACCGGTCATGAATTCCATCGCGACATCGTTCCACTTCCACTCCGGAATGGGTAACTACTGTAGAAGGCCTGCTGGTCACTGATGCTCCGCTTTCACCTACTGGCAAGTGGAACACCTCATGACAAAACCAGAAACATCTCTCTTCATACAAGGCCACCAATACTGACGATGTAAATCTAGATAAATCTTGGTGACGCCAAGATGAACTACTCAAACTGAGAAATAAAAATCCATCATCAGCTCCTCGCGTATGTCTGCAGGAACCCATACACGTCCTTGGAAACACATGGTCTCAACCTCGCCTAATATCCATCTAGGAAGAGGGTCCACTCCTAACAAACTCTCCAGCAGGACTAGCCCTTCCGATTTTGATAGCTGCCTCATCCATACCCGATCGAGAAGAGTAGAGGAAACTGTTACTAGAGAAAGAAACGTCTTCCCCTGACTGTCGCGCACTTCCAAATACATCTCAGATAATAGATCCATAAGCTGCCTCTAACTTCTGGCCTCTTGAACCACCTTAATCTATGTTCTCTTACTCAACGCATCAACCAATGCATTGCCTTTCCTAGGTGTATAGGAAAGCTCAATATCTAAGGACTGAAGATACTCGACCCACCTGTGTTGTCTCAGATTTAGATCAATCTGAGTGAAGATATACATGATACTCTTGTGGTTGGTGAACACCGCAAAGTGCTGTCCCAGAAGATAATGTATCCAAAAGAATAAACCATGAACAACTACTACCAACTCAAGATTGTGTGTTGGGTAGTTCTTCTCGTGTGGCCTCAACTACCGAGACCCGTACACAACAAATCCATCTCCCTGCATAAGCATAGCTCCCATCCTGATACCTAAAGCATCATAGTAAATACTATTTCTATTTCCCGAATTTGGAAAGACAAGTATAGGTGATGATGTCAACCCCCATTTCAACTCTTGAAAGGCAGACTCACAAGAATCTGACCATAATAACTTCACCCCTTTCTTGGTCAGACCTGTCAGTGGTGTTGCTTGGCATGAAAAGTCCTGTATGGAATGTCTATAGTATCTAACTAGTCCCCGAAAACAATGCACCTCAAAGACGTTCTTCGGATGATCCCAGGAAATTATAGCTCTCACCTTTCATGGGTCTACTGATACTCCTGTCTCTGAGATAACATGACTGAAGAAGTGAATCTGGTTCATCCAAAAGTAGAATTTCAAGAGCTTAGCATATAATAGATTCTCTTGCAGTGTAATCAAAATGATCTCAAGATGGGTAGCATGGTCGTGTCGAGTGTGAGAGTACACCAAGATGTCATCCATGAAAACCACCATGAAGGAATCCAAGTATGGATGGAACACTTAGTTAACCAGTTCCATAAAAACTACAGGCACGTTCATGACACCGAATGACATAACCATATACTCGTATAGACCATACCTGCTCCTGAAAGATGTAAGAGGTATATCATATGGTCTAACACACAACTGATGATATATATACCTCAATTCGATATTCGAGAACACCTGATCACCTAGAAGCTGATCAAAGAGGTCATAGATCCTAGGAAAGGGATATCGGTTCTTGACCATCAACAAGTTATGATTTTGATAATCCACACAAATCCTGAGGGTACTGTCTTCCTTCTTCATAAACTGGATAGGCGAACCCCAAGGAGAAGTACTAGGTCAGATGAAACCCTTCACCTGCAACTCCCCAACTGCTTCTTGATCTCCTGTAACTCAGGTGTTGCCATCCTATAAGGAGGAATAGACACCGGTGACACTCCTGGAACGAGCTCAATCGAGAATTCTACCTCACGCTCTAGAGGCAAACCTGAAAAGTACTCTGGAAAGAAATATTTGAAATGATCCACCACTGGAGGAAAGTCTAACTATGATTTCCCCTAGACGTCCATATATAGACTGGAAAAATAGGCTGTAACTCCTCCAAGCCCATGATTCTCGGGTCCTACTCGACTTTCCTGGACATCCCACACGCCTCTATAAAGAAAGGATCCACCCTTAGGTGATACGAAACTCACCCTACAGTGATAACAGTCGACGACTGCCTAGAAGGGAACTAGCTAGTTCATTCCGAGAATGACATCACATCTCATCATATCTAATACACAGAGGTCCCATAAGAAGTGACACCTTGCAACCTCAAGAGGGAACTCTCTACACTAACATACGCTAACTGCTCTAGCCCCCAACGGTGTGTCTAGCGTCAAATAATCAGCCGAGGAAAAGATGCAGAGCCCATGTCTCTCCACAACAATAATAGAGATAAAGATATGTGTAGGACCAATATCGAAAATAAATGAAGATAAAATTGAGGCTACTAAAATCGGACCTCGAACTGTATAAGGGCCAGGATCCTTCTCCTGATGGGTCTTCTCCACTGCAAAAGTCTATCTTGTACTATGGCTCTGCGACCCTGACTGGCCACTATGAGCTGATCCACTATACTGTCGCTGGTAGCCTGGTGACTGGCCACCATGGATGTGACCTCCACCTTGGCCGGAACGTCCATACGAACTCTAGTTCCAAGACTGGCGATGCATCTTCTATACGCGGGGTCATAGAAGAACCCCTACCACAAGCTGTAGGTGAGAAGATCTGGAAAACACGCTAAAGATGGCCAATCTTTCCACAAGAACAACACTCCATTGGGTCTCTCTGGCACTGAGGCCTAGTATGACCGCTCCTTCCACATTGGTAGAATACTACCTGGCTGCTCGAAGATACATTCCACCTACTCTGATCTCCTCGAGTAGACTCCCTACGGCGCGTCCTGCTATTAGTAGGAGGAACACTGACTCTAGATATCGAACTTCCCTAGATCACATCTCCAGAATTCCTCAGATTGCATTATGTAATTAGCACCTAGTGGACAATACATGATATCGAAGTCAACCTGAAGATGATTACCTGGGAACGGATCTCCTACATGAGACCATCCTCAAACTTCATATCTAGGAACAACTCATCACCTTCTGGAATCGGCGTGAAACGTTGTAGCTCAATAAAGCGAGATGAGTACTCCAAAACATAAAGAGTACCATGTTCCAGACTCATAAACTACCGGGCTTGATCGGTCCTCAAGGTATTCAGGTAGAAGTAATCGTAGACAATGTGTTGAAACTCATCCCATGTCATACCCTTATGGCATCATAATTGCGATATCACCTCCCACCACCTCTTGGCGGAGTCTCAGAGCATATAGGTAGTGAGAATCACCCTCTTCCCAGGAGGTATCTCCAGATGCTCAAAAATCGTGAGTGTGGCCTCTATCCATGACTCTGCAGCCTGAGGTACTCTTTATCCAATGAAGGTGGGAGGATGCTGCTACTGGAAAACTCATGTCAACTCTTCCATCAATAATGTAGGAGGTGGCACTCCCTAGAATTTCTGCATCATCCTCAGAAAATCTTCCCTAAACTGCACATCAGCACCTGCAACTAGTATAACTACTATTTCTAGGGATGGCACAACAGGTGGATCTGTAGGAGGTCCCTGATCAAACATATCCAGTGTTTGATAACCGTCTGGCCGCTGACGTACAACCAGAGGACGTCTCTGTGAAATAACTCTGAAAGGTCAAAATCACACCATAGATCAGGATTAACAACGACTGAACACAAGAGTAAAAGTGAGGAAAAAGAGAAAGAAAAATTCATGTCTTACAAAACATGAATACGCGGTATGTATAAAAACTACACGACGTGTTCTCTTAATCCATTCACATGGGCGTGTACTTCTTGCACATCTTGTCGTGTAACCCCCAAACCACACGGCGTGCTGTCCTCACACACGTCATGTACTTGAACTCTATTCCCCTTCTCGGGTTTCATTACACAACTAACTCACATGGTCCTCTTAATACTAGACCACATGGAGTGTTCAAGAGGAACATGGTGTGTACTAGATATGTTTCAATGACCGTGTTGTTAGTTACACATTCGGCTACACGATTCACTCTACACAACGTGCTCCCTTAGAACACGGCGTGTACGGGAAGGTTTTCCACAACTTGTGTTGTTCATGACACGGCCGGGTACTTAGGTTACATGGAACGAAGTGTAAAAATAGGACAGAACTTGTACATTCAAATTATCATCCATCAGTTTCATTAGCCACACGGGTAGACACACAGTCACTACAACATGGTGTGTACCTGCCATTCACGGGGTGTTTCTAAAGATTTTTCACAACCCTGTGTTTCTTCCCACACAGTCAGCAACATGGTTTTAAAACTACATGATGTGTATTCATAAAGTACATGCTGTGTATTCTATGTTTTTCTGGGCAGTAGCGCATAAACCGCTCTGAAGCCCCGAAAACATAGAAAAAAGAGTTAAGGTGCCAAATTCGGATCATTGAGGGCCCATATTCCTCGCGAATCAAATCATGGAATCTTATACAAGTTATAACAAGTTAACCAGAGAATGATCCACCAAATTACAGTCTATGAGGGCCTGTAACACCTCAAGAACAAATGTTCGGCATTAATCTGAGTAAAGTACTATACAAACAAATTCTCTATCAAATAGCAGATATTCTAACAAAGCATCTATCACAAAAACATACATAATCTACACAACATCTATCACAACAACATGCAATAACTAATGAATCCTAGATGACATGAAATAATGCATGGAATGTGATTTATAACAAGTTCCTATATGATGAATGAGATGGAATACCCTCATCTCATCGGGTTGCGACGGAAATAAAACCGCAATAAAAACAATGGTAACATCACAAAACTTTTGAATCACCCAAAGGTGAAATAAAATCAACTGTAAAAGTGAAAACCAGTAAAACTGTAATAAAAGAGGTAGTATGGGTTTTCCCTATACAAAGGTTAGCTACTCCCTGGCACAACTTATTAACAAGTACCTATTCCTTCCTATACCTAGCTATAGGCTCCAACCAGTAAGTCAAAGGAAAATAATTCCTCTGATACCACTTTGTAACATCCCGGTTCTATAAACCACCTAGAGGCACCCCGTACCCGGTTGGTCACATGGCCCCAATTGCATTTCCCTAAATTCCAGAGGCTGCCGACTAGCAGCGAGGGCCTTGGGTGTAATGGTGGGGAAACTATGCCCTTATTGGAAGAGTACACAATGGAAGTAAATAACACATAATATAGCGGAAGCAGCAAACATACAACAATAGTAAACAGCAGAAGACTAACAGTAAACGACTAGTGAACACACACACAGATATATATATATATATATATATGTGTGTGTGTGTGTGTGTGTGTGTGTGTGATATGATTCATGATACATATATGTCTAGGAAAGAAGCCAAACTAGTTACAATTCTGAACACATAACTAAACCCAAGTACAAAAGAAAAGTAAATAGATAACTCCTCAGCATCGCAAGTCATAGCTTGGTCCCATTCTCTCTAACTCCACAGTATGTCAAGTACCTGAAGTAGAAGGGTTCTTGCCCTTATCTATACCTACAATAACATAATCTATTTGGGCCCAAAAGCATGGCCCAAACAGGGTGTGAGACTAAATCACAGTAGGCATCCACCCAAAGATCTATGCCTAAAAGTCAGTGAGTGTATGGCAGATAAAGTATTGTAAGTAGTAAAGAGTAAGCAGTAGCAGGATAATACACAACAGTAAACAATCCGTAGGTCAAACAAGAAATAAGGAAGCAAACAGCTAACCAAAAGAGGTATCCCTCTAGGAGTACTCACGGCCATCCCTCTGGTTCTATCCAAGAAGTACCAACAACCCCTGGGCAGTACACTCACCTTAACACCTCTGGTTTGGTCATACAAAATTATAAAACTCTCTGAGGAAGCATGCTTAATCAATTCCCCTTATAGTATAAGGTAGTCAGAGACTCTCTGAGGATGATCATGCGGTCAATCACTCTTATAGCTCCAAGGTGTAGAGACACTCTGAGGAAGCTCACTCGGTAAATTCCTCCTATAGCCTGGAGTGGTTTAAGGAAATTCAAACAAAACAAAGAATCTATGTGGAAGCTAACTCGGTCTATCCCCTTATAGTCTATAAAGATCAAGACTCTCTAAGGAAGCTCACTTGGTATACCCTCCTGTAGTCTATTATATACAAGATACTATGGGAAGCTCACTCGGTCTATCCCCTATAGTATATAAATTCCAAGAATCTCTTAGGAAGCTCGCTCGGTCTATCCCCGTATAGTTTATAGCACCAGGTTCTCTCTTCCCTATGCTAGTCAGTGCATAATAATGCTATAAGGAAAAATTAAACCTATAAAGCTACTTGGATAACCAGTCTACAACATATCAAGAAATTTCACGGAATATTAGTCCATCCTACGGTTACAAGGCATGGAAAATAGGTATAACGACCAATAGGCTGAACAAGGACAAAAGGTCGTAAACAGAACAAGGAATGGGAAAAACATCCAAGCATAGAAATTGTCCTTATACAAAGCCAAATTACATTTATGCAGGCATACATGAAAGGAAAGAAACACACAATACCCCGTTCAAGGGTATTGATGGAATTTTCACATAAAACTCAATGACATTGAACTAAAAGGCCCAAACCACCTACCTAGATACTAAGAGATCGATACACTTGATCCACGAGGCCTGAATCTCCTTAGAATGTCGAAGATCTATGAAAGCACACAAAACGTTCAACCAATGATAACATGAAAAAGAAGAGGAGTGGGAAAATGAAGCTCTAGGAGAAGGAAGACCTTACCACTATGGTTCCAACGCAATTGACGACGGTCGATTCAGAGAACGGAAAGAGGATCGGGGGCTCGGAGAAGATCTGCGGTCGAACCCTCGCTCTTAGTTGAAGAAGATGGGGAAGAAGATGTTTCTAGGGTTAAGACCCACCCCCAGTTCGTTGAATGAAAAAAAGAAAGTACACGATGTGTAATTTGGGAGTACAAGTCATGTACTAGGCTTTTCTGTACTCTACTTTAAGCGGCCTCTACATCACCCCTACATGGTCATTTGTGTGGCCATGACATGGCAAGTACATGGCCTCGAGCATCATCAAAGTGCATGGCATGTACTTCAAAAATTTCCAAAAACTCTAGAAAAAGGAAAACATACCTGAAAAGAAGTTCCTGGTTATTACAAATTACATTTATTTAGATATTTATAATATCAATTATTTTTATCATTTATTAATAAGGTAATTACAATATCATTATTTTGTCATAAATAAATTAAATTATTTAATGTCTAAAAATTATAAATAAAATCCTATTATGTAGGAAATATTTTTTATCTTTCTAATGAATATTTACAGTTGAATTTATCTGATATATAACCCTATATTAAAATGTTTCTGTTATGAAAACATATTTTTAACACATTTAACTATTCCTTAAATTAAATAATAATAAATGTCCTAATCTATTCCAAGTGGACAAAAATGGTCATATTTTGTTTCTAAGGTTGTTTTTGGTAGATTTACATTTATACAATTGAAATAGAAAATGAGTTAAGATAATTATAATTTAATTTTTACCCTTAATTACCCTATTTACTTTTAACAATGGAAAATAAAAGTCAAATATTACTATTCACCAAAAATTATTTTCATCTTATTGAACCACATATTAATTACTGAGGTTAACCATTTCTCTCGGATTTTTGAAATTCAACTCAGAGAAGCAGTAAAATAATGTTTTATAAAAAAATTTAAATGCTCCTAGAAGGTGGGTAAAAGACGTTAAAAAGTTCAAATTTTTTTATACATCAGTATTTATTATAAAAATAGATACCAATGAATTAAATTTAACTAATATTGTTATTATGTATCTATTTTTACTTAAAATAAATTTAAATTAAATAATTAAATATTTAAATAAAAGTGGGTTTTAAACAATAATGCAGTGTTGTTCACTATTCATAAAAAATTCAACGTTTTTAGAAAAATACAAAAAAATAACCCAAAGATAATTTAGATATTCCAAATTCAAAAATTAATTCTATTTTAACAATTTATAAACATATATGTTTCATTAATTAATTTAAAATTAATTCCCATTGTCAAATCCAAAAGGCATATTTTTCAGAAATAATAACTACCCAAAGATTGACACTTGTTTATGTCCAATTTCATTGTGAAATTAATTAGAATGACCATCATTGGATTAAATTCTAAAAATATAATCTATTTATACTTCGAAACCATTAAAATTTATAATTTAACAATATAAATTATTTTGATTAAAAAATCTATTTTCAGTTAAAATATAGTATTTTTCACTATTCACCCAAATATGAAAGTTATCAGAAAAAAACAAAAAAATTATTTAAACTAAATTTATATGTCAATATTATAGATACGAAGTTTATTTTGTCAAATTGGATATATAAAAGTTTCAAATATTGTATTTAAGAAGGGGTCGCCATTAAAAGGTGGTAAAATTTCATATTTTTGAAAAATATCTGAAAAAAGAATTTGTTCTTATATTATATCTATGAAACACATAATATGAATGTCAAAATTATATATAGTATATAAAATTCAAAATTTAGTGTATAATATTTATAACTGCTTTTTGAACAGCTAGGTTGGTAATGTTGTGGGGCGCTCGAACTCGGTGTTGTGTGTAGCGCAAGCTATTAAATTACATTAATGAAATAACATATTATCAGATCTTTGGGTGTTATAATTAAGATGATAAAATAATGTTCTATGTAATATTATCAAGAGTAACCAGTCAAAACATTTATGAAAAATAAAGCGGTTATTACCCAAAAAAAATTTAACATGGAATTGTCAATAATAGGGTAACATAAAGTCATAAGGAAATAATATATGGTAATATATATATATATTAGTATTTGTATGTGTCAGATTTATAATAAACTAATATTTATTATATTTTATGGTTCAACATATACAAAGAAAGTCAAGACATAAGGTTTTTGGATTTCAAGTCTCATTTTTTTATGTGAGACTAATGCCATATTCGCCACTAGTATATTTTGTGTGGTTTATATAATTCAATTTTTTTTATTATATTATCCTTCTACATAAAGTTATTATTATTTACATATCTGTTAGATAATATCATTTTCTTTTTATTTATGGTTCAAAAGTTACTAAATCGATATGGTAATTTTGTCTCAATTTTCCTTGAGACACATGTTATGTTATGCACCTATATTATTTTAAAAGTTTTAAATAACTATCATTATATTTTTTATCATAAATAACATAATTTTCATGATATTTTAATTATCATGTAATTTTATTCTATCCTCAGTCAGAAATTTGTTTTCGTCAATTAACAAGTTTTATAAAAATGTTATGACAATTTTTTTAAATTTATCTTTTATGAATTTTATTGGAAAAGGACATTGAATATATTTTATTTCTTTTAAAGGGGTTTAAAATATTCCATTATAGGTTTTAAATGATATTTTTAAAAATTTTTTTTTCTAAATATGTAATGATTTTAAAAGCTAATGATTTAAAAATTGGAAAGGATATTTTTCTAAAAAACTATATGAAATTATCTTTCAAAATAATTTTTCATCTATGATAACACTATTTGAAGTTACTTATTTTTTAAGAGGGTTATAATTCAAGGATAATATTTGCATTATTTCTATAGATGTCTTATGTTTATTAAGAATGATTTATCTTTTTCTAGGACACATATGTATGGTTTTCATTATTTGATGGGTGAAACCTATATTTGCCTCCAATGCATTAGGTAATAATTTATATCTCATTAACAATAAATGGATGATATGGAGAGTGAACCTAGTTTAGTAAATGACCTTTTCCACTAATATGGTATTTGGAGTGAAATTTTACTACTAAGATGGTATTTGGAGTGAACCTTATCAACTAATATGGTCTTGAGAGTGATCCTTGAAAACTAAGATGGTTTTTGGGGTGAAACCTTTCAACTAACATGGCCATGGTAGTAAGACAATCCTACAATGAAAGTAAATTTATATATTTATGTGTCTTCCAAAATTCCATGAATTATTTCTTTGTTATTCTTTCATTGATTATGCACTTGACTCCCATATAATTTATGTCTTATGAAATATCAATCATTACTCCATTACTAATATATATGATCTTTGATATGTATAGAATGATCTTCATATGTAATTATAATGTTCTCATACCCTTATTTTCACGTTATGCTTATATATATCCTATTATTACACCTACTGGGAATCTATGATCATGATTTATTATGTTTATTTTCCCTATGTTATGATCAAAGGAATCATGTATGATATTTCAACAAGGGCTCTAGCTCTGAAGAAATAGGCAAGATAAGATGTAAAGGTATTATGAACCAGTTTTTTCTTTTTCCATGTTTACAAAGGAACTATCCTAATACAGTTTTCAATCATGGATTTTTGTAATATATAAAATATTCTGAAAAAATGATGTAATGTCTATTTACATTAAGTCGGGTTCATTATGAATATGGTGTGTAGATTTGTATCATCTATCCTTATCATTAGGTATGAACACTATAGAATATTTTTTTTACCTCTTTATAATGTTTTTAAGTATTGATATTTTTTCTATGAATGGATGTTCGATGTTCAAAAAAGTGTAAAGTAATGTGGGAAAATAATTTTTCGTATAATTTTAATGACAATATAGTGGGATCCACCATGTATCAAGTGGAAAAGTAAATATTATTTTTCCTCAGCGACTCTACCTATCAAAACCCAACCCCAGGGCCCATGTTGTGGCTACCCCAAGTCCACCTTCTATAGGACAGGGGTTGAAGACTAGCATAAAAAGCCATATCCCTGATAAACAGGAATAATTTTCCTTTAATCTTTCAAAAACACAATACAAGAATAAAATGATTATAACCCACGTAGTAAACACCAGTACTAAAAATATGTGTACTGAAACTAAAAAAATGTGGGTACTGTATGTAAAGGGGGTCGAAATACAATCCCATCTGAATAATACAACAAAAATAGAAAAACTGCTCGAGAAATCATCTGCCAAGGTTTTTACCTAATGGGTAGGTACAAATGATGGTCAGTCATCACTACGGTACGTCATGTATAAAGGTCCACCTTTTTGGACCCTCCAGTCCTAGCTCCCAAACCTCAATCAAAGCTGTCTGTCATCTGCACAAGACACAACACGGTTCAGGAAAAGCTCGTGCATGGGTGAGTATAACAGTACTCAATTGGGACCCCGAGACCCCCGATGGTCTCTGAGAGTTCGATAAAGGAAAAACCACAAATAAAGATATCAATCACAAAGCATGAATCAATAGTCTTCTCACACCAGGTATACAACTCAGATATCAAGAATATAGATGATTAGTTTGAAGCTATATCATTTTATTCCATTTTGAAGTTCTACAACTAATCCACGAAGAATTTGTTCTATTATAGATCAACTCTTGGATGTAAGTCATTGTTTTACGATATACCACTACAAGGCTAGTCCTCATTGGGTCATGCTACTACTGATCCACACATGGTTGCTAGAATGCTTATCCACACAGGGTCACTGGAAAGCTGAACCACACAAGGTCGTTGGAATGCAGATCCACAGAAGGTCGCTTGATTCTAATCCACAAAAGGTCACTAGTTTTTGATCCTCAATGAGCCCCTCTAAAATTGGTTTTCTTTGGGTAGCTATGATGTAGATCCACATAGGGTCGCTATGATGCTGATCCACCCAGGGTCACTACTTCCAAGAAACCCAGCCAAAGATTCCTCGAACCCGATGCACTCGAGTACCATAGAATATACTCCTTGAGATATCAGTCATACCTTGACCTCTACTGTGCTCCAAAAAGGAGTAACTCAAAGGAACTCCATGTCGTAAGAGTTCCAACTCCACAGATTATGCATCATTCAGATGCTTGGTCTATGAGTTATAAGAATTTTATTGTTGAGGGCCCAGTTGGATTCAGGTTTGATCCAACCTAGAAATACTCTAAATTTCTTCAGAATTCGAGTGAAGTATACCAAAAGGACATGCTCTATACAAGGATCCCAATGCTGCAGACAGTTCTTTAAACAAACGTCTAGATTTCAAGATATGGCATTTTAGGTGAAATTGGGCCTAGATGGATCTATGTCCGGTCCACCCTGGCAAGACTGACCCGACCTGACCCAGTCTGGGTCAACCTAACCATGATTGGATCCAACCCTTTTTGACTTGAACCAGTCGAGGCCATCCTTGTTGGACTGGGCTGTGGTGGGCTCAGCCCGCTGGGCCGCAGTCCGGCCCAACCCAATGGGTCAGTGTAGCCCATCCCGGCCCACAGGGGGCACGACCCGACCCACACTGGGGGTGAGGCTCGGCCCGCATGGTTGGTGCGGCCCAGCCCGCAAGGGGGGAATAGCCGAGACTATAGGTGGAGCATCCAAGCTAGTTTGGGGGGGGGGTGAGCCCGCAGGAGGGCGCCAGGCCCACCGTAGCTGGAATGAGGGGGGGGGGGGGGTTCCCATATATTTCTAACGACAATGCCATTAGGAATTGAAGTAGTTGCGTCACATGGTGCCACCAGGTCACCACATGACCCGCATGGAGCGGGTCCCTCCTGCACCACATCTTTGAGAAGCCGCTCCCTCGAGCGGCGTGTGACGGCGTGCCGCTCCGCCTCCACGGCCGACTGGCGTCGGCCGCCCTACTCGACTACCACGACTGAAATGTAGTGGCCTCTTCCTCTTCTATCATGCGACGACATGCCAAACCACCTCCGTGGCTAGCCGGTGTCAGCCATTCTACTGACCGCTACAGCCTAGTGCCATGACGTCTTCCTGCTACGGGTGACAGCGCATCGCCTCCACTTCGGCTGGACTGTGCTGGTCGCCGCCATCACTTGCCAATGTCGTTCGCTGGTGCTGCCGCACTGGTACTGCACCTTTGATCTTCTATGGGCCACTGCCTTAGCTCAGGTGGTCTATTTGTCCATTTGATCACACCTATGGGCTTCCTAGGAAGTCTCCTTTGCTTCTGGACTATCAGATTGGGGTTCCATCCAACCAAAAAATTCACCCTTGAAGAACGCATTGATAAAAAAGAGGAGGAGGGACCGTTCCTTGTTATTTTGGCCCACTCCCTCCCTACTAGAATCTTATAAAAGGATAATATGTATGATTAAAAAACTCTTAAAATTTAAACAATGAAAAAACCCTACCTTAGGAGTCGTTGGAGAGCACCCTGCATTTGAATGTGGGCCAGTGTTCATCAATCCCAAAGAAAACCCCCAACGATGCCACTCAAATGACATTATTTGGTTCTTGTTGATGGATCCATTCTTCATCAAGGGGTTCCATCAACATTCTTCTCTTATTTTTATACGAAAAAAGATCCAAATAGGAAGAGGATAAGGGAGTTATATTCACAACACATAATTAATAGAGGTTCATTAATTGGTGAAATTAATGAAACTACATAATTTCATGTAGAGAGGATACACATTTGTATGTAACGAGGAATATAATATCCTGTATTAAATGCCTAACCACCTCTTGTGGTCCTCGCCCCCAAAAACTAAAATGAGGTAGAGTATATTTAAAATAAATTAGATTTAATTTATTAATCCTTCACGAAAAAATCAAAAACCAACTTCCTCTCTCAACCCACTACGGTCGAGGTTAAGGATCACTTAAGAAAATCTTTGTGCTACGAGTTCAACGGTGCCCTCAAATTTCAATTCCAAGCACCAATTTAAAAGAAAGGATTTCTCACTTGCACGTTTACTGAATTTACCTAAAAACTGTTCAGAAATACATTCCAGGCACACCGGGTCTCGATATCACATGCCATCAATTTTAACAGACCCATGATAATCCCAATAAAAAAAATTTCATGGAAAATATGGGTATTTACATTCTCCCCACCTTAGGGATTTTTTCCCCAAAATCCATGACATGGAAAAAGGAAACGAATGGGGGTACAAGGCACAAATCTGAGCCTCCCACTCCCATGTTCTCTCTTGGAGGTCCCCGTGCAGCCAGTAAACACGGACTAGAGGTATCGATCATCCACGAAGGACCCGCTACTATCGATCCTCAATCACCACTGGAACCTTCATAAATGTCACCCAATCATCACTGTCCAGCTCGCTCCATTTAATATCATGCAATGGATCATTTATGTACTTTCTCAACCGCAACATGTGGAAAGCGCTATGCCCCCAATGCATCTATGGGGGAAGAGCTAGGTGATATTCGACTTCTCCAAATCTATTGGGAACCTTAAAGGTTCTGACTAACCTCAAAGATAGATTTCTTCCCCAACCAAATCTCCACAAACCTCTTTGAGGTGAGACATATAGGAAGACATGGTATCCCTCCTCAAACTCCAAGGGTATCTGTCTCCTATCAACATAAGACTTCTGTCTACTCTGTGAAATCTCCATCCACTATTGAATTATGTGCACCTTCTCAGTGGTAGCTCTTACCATCTCTGGACCTGTAAGTACTGACCCCATGGGTCTGTCCAGCATAGAGGTGATCTGCATGGTTGACCATACAAAGTCTCAAATAGTTCCATACAGATAGTGGAGTGATAGATGTCGTTGTATGAAAACATCACCAAGGGAAATTGATCCTCCCTACTATGGCTAAAATATAGGATGCAATCACGTAGCATGTCCTCCAATTTCTGAATGGTCCACACCATCTGACCATCCATCTACGGATGAAAGGCGGTGCTCAAACATAGTTGAGTACCAAAATCCTCCTTCAATTTTTTTCACAATAGAGGAGTAAAAGGTGAATCACGATCATAGTAAGACACTGATGGTACCCCATGAAGCCCTAAAATCTCATATATGTAGAGGTGTACCAATCCCTCTACTGATCCTTGCTCTCAGATGGGTAGAAAGTGGGATAACTTGGTGAGTTGGTCAATGATCTACTAGAATGAATCATGGCCCCTGGACATACATGATAGCCCTGCCACGAAATCATTGGAAATTCAATCCCACCTCCACTACGATACCTCTAATGGATGCGCTATGTCTGTTGGAACCTGATATTCAACCTTCACTTACAAACAAGTGAGGCATCGTGAAACAAACTCTGCCAATACATTCTCTATCCCTAACCATTGGTGTTGATGCCGGAGGTCTTGGTACATCTTCTCCACACCATGATGTACCGACATGGGGGATGTATGGAACTCCCTCAACACCTCCTCCCATAGCGCTAGTGGTAGCATGGTGCTTTCTTCGTAGAAGATGAAGTGCTCCCCACCTTCAAGAAATCTATTAGGTGCTTGTGTTGAGGATATCTGAGCACGTAGAGCCTCATAGTCAATGTCTCCAATTTGTGTCTCCCTGACTCACTGATGGAGTGGGGGAGTGACTGTTATAGACTAGAGGTAATATGATCTGTCTCTATCCACAAAGGAAATATATAACGCAGCTAGCAGCTCTTTTGCCTCACTGAACAACTGTAGACCAGACCTCCAACTCAATGCATCTTCTATTATGTTACCCATCCCATGTGTGTATACAATCTCAAAGTCATAGTTTAGGAAAAACTAAAGCCAACCTCACTATCTCAGTTTCAGGTCTTTCTGTGAGAAGATATATCTATGATTCATGTGATCAGAGTAAATAGTTAACCATTTTCCCATCAAGTATTGCCGCCACATCTTTAGAACAAATACCATTGTAGCTAACTCCAAGTCATGGGTAGCATAGTTATTCCCATGTTTTCTCAGCTGTCATGAACCATAAGCGATGACATATCACTCTTACATCAGGAAACTTCCTTTTCCGGTCCCTGATGCATCAAAATAGACTTCTTTCTAATGCCCTCTTCTGGTAGCCTCATGTTGGGGGTACTCGTCAGTCTCTGCCTCAGATCCTGAAAACTCCACTGTAACTTCTCTATGCACAAGAAAGGCTTCCCCATCTTCAGCAAGGCTGACAAGGGTGTTGCTACTCTGTAGATGTTAGGTAAAAATCTCTGATAGCACCCAACCAAACCCTGGAAACTCCGTACCTCGGTCACACTCCTAGGTGGCTCCCAATAAAGAAATTATTATATCTTTTACAGATCCACATCAACTCTATACTTATAGAAAACATTCCTAATGAAGTGGACCTCCCATATCCATAATGGGAACTTTGGGAGCATACCATAAAACTGGTGCTCTCAGAGTGTATCCAGAACTATCTGTAGATATTAGGAATGCTCCGCCTCCTTCGCTGAGTACACCAAGTTTTCATGAATGAAGACCACCAAAAAGAGATCAAGGTATGGCTTAAGGATCATATTCATGAGTCCCATGAACACTACAACGGTGTTGGTCACATCGAATGGCATAAAAAATAACTTATATTGTCCAGCCTTCTTGAGAACATCCTCATCTCATACCCGGAGCTGATGATAAACTAATCTAAGGTCTATCGTAAAAAACCAAGGAGATCTTTTCAGCTGGTCAAAGAGATCATTAATCCTCAGAAGTGGATACATGATCTTCATATCTCCTAATTTAGGCACCAATAATCAATACAAAGACACAAACTTCCATCCGCCTTATTGGCACACAAAATTGAGGTCTCCCTTGGAGATATGATGGGACTTATGAACTGCTTCCTCTACAAGTCCTTCATCTTTACTTGTAACTCTTGAAGCTCTGTGAGAGCCATCTGATAGTATATCATAGATATCGGTGCTGTCCCAGGGTACATGTTGATGTTGATGTAAAAATCTCTATAAAGAGGTAGTCCCAAAACCTCATCGGGAAAGACATCATCATACTGGTCCACCACTACAAGATAACATGGAATAATCACATAAAATAATCCGAGGGTATGGATAGATGACTGATGAGTGATTGGAAGAAACATTCTCTTGGTATGTACATCCTATTATGCAATGGTTCCCTTCTCACAGGTGAAGGAAAACCTGGTCCCATCCTCACAGACACAATGTACTTTGTGTCTAATGTAGTCAATATGAGTATGGATTGTAGATAACTAGCCCATACCCAAGATGACATCATAATGCCTTGAAGCCACTACTAAAAGATCCTAGATGAAGCTATCACCTCCTAGAGTAATCTTACACTTCCAGAACCCGTGTGTAATCTTCGAATCCTATCCAGTAGGAGTCTCTATCCGTAAGGATCGAGCCAACGGCTCCACCGGAATCTCTGAACTCCAAACGAGGGATGCGACACTGAAAGAGTGACTAAAACATATGTATATAAGTACTAAAGATAATCTGGAGTAGACACATATCATACCTCAAATCATATATGGAGAGTCGTGGTTGTAGGCCTCAACTACCTGGATCTAAGCTCGTTCATGTACTCATGCTCCCTGTTGTCGGTGTGGACCACCTAGAGGTGGTGACAGGAGAACCTCTAATTGTCATCCACCACATCCTACACGACCTATTCCTCTACCATGTTCACTGCCCTGCAGACCTCCTCGCACAAATCTTTGCCTCTTCCTTGGTGGTTCCTTGAGCTTCTGCTGGTCATTAGTGCGACTGGTCGGGTAGTCGCAAGCCATGTGACCATGACCCATACATGTGAAGCACACTCTTCTCCGATTCTGGCCTTCTCTACCTAGGGAGCCTCGCACCTATGACCCTATGTCTCGGGGTCATCCAACAGAAGGTATGGTCCACTTGGACCTCTGTGTCCTCTGCCTACTACCAGCCAAAGATGACTCCGCTATGTGTCTCCCAGTGGTGGGTCTTGCTGTCGATGTCTGCTCAATAAGGAATCTCTCCACCAAGAGATCTCTCTCCATCACTCCAACATGTTTCGGGATGATTGGAGGTACCATCGAAGCCCTGATATCCCATAGGATTCCCTGCTCAAATGTTTGGGCCATGAATAAAGGGTCCCGCACCATGTCGGTTGAGTAGCGTGAGAGGTCGGTGAACCACACTGAGTACTGGGCCACAGTTAGGCTTCCCTACTATAAGTGTAGCTGCTCATGTATACGCATAGATCATAGAGTCACTAGAATGAAATCTTCCCTGCAGAGGCCCTAAAAATCTTCCCTGGTGAGGGTTGCCTCATCGTGTATCTAGAGCATAAGGCTCCACCATCTCCCTATTTCTCCCTGGAAAAGACTAACTACTAGGACCACCATCTTGCCAGCTTGTGTCCCAACAAGGTGAAAACTCTTGCCAAAACCTCAAGCTCGTCCATAGAAACTTGTTGATCCGTCTTGCTTCGGAACATCGAAGGCTCTACTACTGAAACTCGTGAAACGAAATTAGTCAGTGTGCACCATATTCTGGTGGGTCTGGTGGAAACGACTACCCAACGAGTAGTGGTGCTGCTGGTACACCACCCGAAGGTTCTAATATAGTAAGATGGATTTTCACCGAAGCGTCATCACACAGTGGGCCGTCATCATGTACTCTCTCTATAATCCCATATGGCTACTTACATGGTAGCATCCTAAAAGGAAATAGGTGCTCCATAGTCAATAATTTTTACCTAATGAGCTGACTGAAAGAGATCAATGTAGAAACATTTCCAAAACACACATAATTAATGGTTTCATACACCGAGTCAGAAATCAGAATTTAGGGTCCTGATGTATGGATACATTGGCCACCACACTGATACTGGAATACCCAAACTAAAATCCACACTCAAAACACATTACACTATTACTCAATTAAAAATCAGAGTCCTAGTTCATCGGTTGAACATAATCTTATAATACCTCTTTGTCATGACCCGTCACTCAGGGCCTGTTCCGTGACTACCCCAAACCCTCCTACCATAGGCCTGGGGTTGGCGACTAGCACCGAAAGGCACATCCCTGAAAAATGGCAAGGCTTTTTCTTTAAACATGCAAACACAAATTTCAATAATACAATGAGCACAACCCATGTAGTAAACTGAAATAGTAAAAAGATGCGTACTGAAAGTAAAAAGGGTGAGTACTATAACTTAAGGGGGCCATAATACAAGACCATTTAAAAGTAGAACAACAATAGAAAAACTACTCTCGGAATCATCTGCCAAGGTTCTTACCAGAAGGGATGGAACAACTCACGGATGGTCGTCACTACGACATGTCACGTCTAAAGGTCCACCTCTGAGCACCATCCAGTCATAGCTCCCAAACCTCGGTCAAAGATATTGAACTTCTGCACATGTCAAAACAAGGTGTGGAAGAATCCCATACATGGGTGACTATAAAAATACTCAGTAAGGACCCCGAGACCCCCAATGGTCTCCCAGAGTTCCACAAATAAAGAGTTCAATCACGAAGCATGAAGAAATAGTTTTCTCACACCAGGTATACCACTCAGAGATCAGGAATATATATGATCAGTATCAAGATATGTAATCTTATTACATTTAGAAGTTTCAAAACTGAGCCAAAACAGGTTGTTCTATTATCGAACCACTCTAGGATGTAAGTCGTTGATCCATGATGGGCCACTCCAAGTCTGGTCCTCGTTTGGTCATGATACCACAGATCCACACAGGGTCGCTATAATGATGATCCACAAAGTTTCACTGGAATGATGATCTACACAGGGTCATTGGAATGCTGATCCAGACAAGGTTGATCAATACTGATCCGCACAGGGTCGCTATGATGATGATACATATAGCGTTGCAACTTCAAAGATAGACAACCATAGATTCCCCACACCTAGTGTGGTCGAGTTCTGTGTAATCTAATCCTCTAGATATCATTAGTACCTTGACCGCCACTAAACGCTACGATGGAGTAACCCAAAGCACCAAAAAGTATTAAGGGTTCCAACACAAGAGACGACACTTCAATCAAACGCCCGGTCTGTGTGTAATAAGTGTTTTAGTACAGAGGGCCGAGTTGGATTCGAGTTCAATCGAACACTACCATATACAACCTTATCTCAAATTCGAGTGGAGTATACCAGAAGGACCGTCTCTCTCTACGGATCCCAACACTATAGATAGTTCGTCCAATGGTCATCTGGATTTCGAGATAAGACATTTTAAGAGAAATTTGGCCTGGATGGGTCTTGGTCAACCCGTCCTAGACTGGGTCCGACCCGGCCAGGCCCGAACCAGTTTTGGCCAACCCAGATGGACTTGGAAGTGGCGGGATCTGTCCGCGAGGTCGGTGCAGCCTGGCCCCCAGGGGTGTGCTGCCCAA
This sequence comes from Viscum album, assembly GCA_963277665.1. Classification (NCBI taxonomy): domain Eukaryota; kingdom Viridiplantae; phylum Streptophyta; class Magnoliopsida; order Santalales; family Viscaceae; genus Viscum; species Viscum album. The sequence continues at coordinate 1,834,028,613 of OY728165.1, forward strand.
CCCGTAGGGGGGTGCGGCCCGACCCACAGGGGGTGTGGCCCGACCCGCATGGGGGCGCGACCTGTCCCGCAAGGGGGGCATTTTCTGGCCCGCAAGAGGGCCCAACCCAGCCAGGGGGTGGGGGCTCTGCCCGCAGGAAGGCATTGGGCCCACCCTAGCTAGCATGGGGGAGGCATTTACCTGTATTTTCTGGACAGAAGTGCCATTCGGAATTGATGTGGTGGTGCCACATGGGGCCGCATGGTCGCCTCAAGACCCACAGGGAGCGGGTCCCTCCACCACCGTGGCTTCGAACCGCCACCAACTATAACGGCATGCGATGGTGCATCGCTTTGCCTCCACGGCCAGCCGACCGCCCTGCTCGACTGCCATAGCTGAAAAGCCATGGCCTCATCCTCCTACAGCATACGATGGCGTGATGCAGCACATCCGTGGTCATCCAGTGTTGGCCGCTTTTCGGGCTACCAAATCTTAGTACCACAACCACCTCATGCAGCATGAGATGGAATGCCACCTCCACTGCGACCAGACGGTGTCAGCCACCGCCATCACCATTCAACATCGGTCACCGGTGCCATGCCATAGGTCTTCCACGGGCCCCCGGGTGAACTTCAGTGGTCCGTTTTTCCATCCGATCGCACCTATGGGAATCCCAAGTCTTATCCTTATATTCTTGACCATCAGATTTGGGTTCAATCCATCCCAAAAATCCACCAATGAATAACACAATGATAAACTAGAGGCATAAGGGACATGGCCTTGATCGTTTGGCCCGCACCCTCTGTGTTAGCATCTTATCAAGGGAGAAGATGTATGATTCAACAACTCTTGAAATTTATTCAAACCAAAATCCCCACATCATGAGTAATTGGAGAGTTCCCATGCATTTGAATCTAGGCCATTGTTCTTCAATCTGAAAGCAAAGCCCAAATAATTCCACTCAAACAACATTCTTCGGTTCATTCTTGATGGATCCGTTATTCATCATGGGGATCCTCCAAAACTCTCTTCTCCGTTTCCCATGAAAAAAAACTCCAAAGAGGTAAAGGACAGGGGATTTATATTCATAACACCTAATTAAGAGAGGTTCATTAATTGGTGCACTTAATGAACCTCCTTTTTTGCATGTAGGAAGGTTACATATTTTTTTGTAACCGGGCATTTAATGTCCTGCATTAAATGCCTGACCACCTCCTGTAGTCCCCGCCACCAAAACCTAAAAAGAGGTGGAGGATATTTAAAACAAATTATATTTCTTTTGATAATACTCCCCAAAAACTAAAAAAAACAAATGTCCTCTATAAAACCACTATAGTCAAGGTTAAGGATCCCATAAGCGAATCCTGGCGCTACAAGTTCAATGGTTACCTCATATACCAATTCCGAGCACCAATTTAAAAGTTAGGATTTCCCATTCACACATTTAATAAATGTAACTAAAAAAGTTTTAAAATTCATTCAGAGCACACCTGGCCTCAGAATCACATTCCATGAATTTTCGAAGATTCGTAATAATCCAAATAGAAAAATTACATGTAAAATATGGGTCTTTACACCACCAAAAACTAGAGTAATCCCAAAGGCTAGCTAGTTGGAAATCTAGTAGTCTAGGTGCTCTACCTGGCAGCACTAGCTAACAACAAGTAAGGGGATGAGCTGAATTAACTGAGGGAAGTATTATATTTTACACCCATAAAACACCTAATTAACATCTCTAATTAATAACTTAATGATTAATTAATGTTTTATAGATCCATATTCTCTCTAGGGGTTTGATGGGTTCTCACAATCTCTATTATGATCCATGTGGAACTTTAGTCAATCAGTTTTATACTATTTAGTATGTTTGATTGAATCCATTACATTTAATCTATTTATGTATGAATTTATAGTTTTTCTTTGATATTATTTTGGAAAATAATGATCATGTTATGATCTCTCTAATTCCAATAAAAATTTATCCATCATTTGTTTACTTGAGGTATGTTCACTTATAGATTGTGTAACGAAATGTGTAAAATTTTTGGAACATGATGATCAATCCTATTCGATAACATACTACATATGAGATGTTGATTATCTTTTAAGGGAATAAATTATTAGGGATTCCTATTAATATTAGTAGTATTTTCATTCCCATTGTTTCGTGGATCCAATTTTTTTTTGGAAGGAAACATAATTGTGAGTTGGGTCATTAAATCTCTTTCATATTTTTGATGAATTTAGATATCTATTTGATTATTATTTGGTTTAAATAAATATTATTTACAAGATATTTGTTTTTTTGATATCACTTCATAAATGTATTATGTGAAATGATGGTATTTACTTTTATTTTGGTAATGGAAAATTAGTTATCAAATCACTGTGAATGTAAAGAACCAACCTAGGATATCCTCAAAACTATTACCCAAACCAATCCTCCATATCCCTGAATGGAATACCCGATCCCCATAGGCTGGTGAATGGAACGTAAGCATCAAAAAATATATTTAAGTAATGATTTATCCTAACCTTAAAGTATATATCACAAATTATATCTATAAACATGGATGAAACCAAAGATGATAACTAGAAGAAATATATGACATAACCCTAGAAAATCAGTCGTAGGAAAACTAATTAATGGAGATAAACCAAAATCCGTGATACATTTGGAACAAAAAAATAATAATGAATTAGAATCCAACTACTCCATCTGATAAGTGGTAAACCACAAAAAATCTACTACTAGCTACCCATAACAAGATGATATGAACCTCACCTCCTTACTGTAGCTCCTTTACATTTCCTGTATCAAAATAAAATACTTTTTCAACACATCATCAAAGGGGTGTGTAGTGTGTAAGCTAAACATGCTATGTGGGATTCAACCTAGGTGTTTCATATCATGTCACCATAAATAAAAATGTATTATGATCAACATAAAGAAAAAAAAATTCCAAGATAGATAATAAAGATATTTTTTTATCAACAATATGGTAAGTCATTTAAATTTTTTCCCCATGTCTTGTACTATATAGGTAAAATTGTTTCATAAATTAAATTAATTAATCCATTTCCATTCCATTAAAATAAGGTTTGTAAAATTCAATGTAGAAAAAAAATCACAGAATGGTTAAAAATTACTTAGATAACTCAGTATAAGTTAACTTAGTCACTCGTACATAATTCATGGTATGTATTCACTACAAGTATAAAATAACAATTTACCAAGGTCTATGTAATATAAGAACACCCCGAAATGTAATGACCGTAACTCTAGGAACATTTATCCAGTGTATATTTTATCTAATTTTCATAATATCCAAGGGATCACATCCATGGGGATCGATCAATTTTTTAGTCTTACAGAACCTAATATATAAATGATACCCATTTTACATTGACAATAATAAATAAAAATCATATTATAGGAAAGCATACAACATCTTTAATCTCATTCTCTGAATTCATATTCATATATTGGGGGGAAAATAACGGTGGATTAAATGTTCAGTAAGGGTTACATACAAAATAAGCTACAATGAATTAATAATATAGAATCATTATGTAATGTTAGATAAATTATTCCACATTCCATTTCATTATTAAATTGAAAATGAAATTCATCTAGAAATGATAATAATTTGATAATATCATGGATAATAATAATAATAACCAAATTCATAAGTATGAAATTACATAATAACTATATTTCACGATCTGAGGTATTATGATGCAACTATAATCATAACCTTTCAAAAGACTGTTTAAAACTATGTGTAAAACAATTGCATTCTAGCTTACTAATTCACCTCATGAGACTAATGAGGTATAGGGGTTCTATATCTAAATAATCTCCAACCATCATTTCATTTTAAAATAAATATTTATATTTCAAACAATATATTTAACTTATTACTAGTGATCCTTATCATCAAAAATCCATATCGAGTAAAAGTTACATAAAAATAAATATTTCTACATATATTCAACTAAATTTCAAACTAAAAACCATATGTAAAAATGGTGTATGGTTTAGGAAGTATTAATTTATTTGATATAATGAATATTTATATTTTAGACAAATGCTTTTTCCAATGAAAAATGAATATATGAAATTGATTGGCTCAAAAGAATGTTAACAATCACAAAATTAAAAAATAAATGAGAGGTGAAAACCACTTCATTGAGAATTTAGATTTTAAAAAACAATATCATGAACAAATAGGTAATCATGTTAATTATATGAAGGTTTTAGTATACAAACCACATAAATGTTAATCTTTTCATATTAAAAACTATTTCTCTATGAAATACAAATTGAGATGAAATCCCTTACCTTACGCATAAATTTTTTTCAACATGATTTAATCTAATTTATAATTCTTTTTTGAATATTATAAATTTATCAATGAAGAATATTTATATTTATAATTTCACATATTATCTTATTATAAAATTTTAACACCTCTTTGTTAATTATATTTCATTATATTCATTTCTTTGGGTTTAAATTTCATTGTTTTCTCATTTGTGTCTTGTCATGAAATTAACGTATCTTGGGTATATGATATAAATAAATAATATAAATAATTACATAAATATTTAAATATTATATTTACTTATTATATAAATATTTTTTAATCACTCCAAAAGGATGGATAGGGAAAATGAATCGTATCGTTTTGTGTAGATGGATGGTCATATGTACGAACATGCGATGATATAATTACATTAATGAAAGTGTAAGGAATTCAGTGATATATTAATATTATAGAATCAATATCTTTTAATATATATCACATATATTCATTAAATTAATCGTTATGAATTTCTAGGTAATACTTATGTGAAAAAATGAATCTCATCGCTTCACGTGGTGGTAGTCCACCATACACAAGAGAGACACAATCACATTTTAAAAGAAATAGAAAGGAAGATGTAATATATGATATTATAATTAAATATATATAATAATATCATTAAAATTAAATATTTATATAAAAGTTATCATTATATTCAATTGTGATATGTGTTGATGGAAAATCACTTACATCAGTTTGCGATGATGTAGTCTTCCATATCCATGGTTGAAAATTTAATTTCACATTTGATTATATTGGTGGTGGATATAGGTTATTAATATAATGCAATAACATTATATAATATCATAGATACTTGTTTTATTATATTGTAAGTGTTAATACATAGTTGATGCTGGAGAAAGAAGAAATAAAATGAAAGTGAATCATTAATATTATTACGTTCTCTTATAGAAACCTCCTTTGGATATCCACTTATGAACACTAGGGATGGAGCTTTTTGAATAAAATATGCACCATAATGTGCCAATGAATTTTATGGAGCGATTTTTTTATTTATTAGTCGATCAAATGGTCTTTATAGGTGTAAAAAAGTGAAGGGAAGGAGTTTTCTTTTTTAAGTGGTGGAGAGGACACACATTTAATTTTTTAATAGAATAGTGTAATCACATTTTTCACATTCCATAAGGGTAAAAAAATAGTTCTTCTAGAATCATATAGATTATATGGTTGAAATATGTCCATACAATGGGTTTTGGACTTGTTTTAGGTCATTTATACCACTAATCATCTTAGTTTAACCCCCTTGTAAACCTGTTTTCACTATTACTATGGTAATTACTCTTTACAATTTTCTCAATTTATTTGTGTCAAAAATTAAGTATAACTTATTTGATAATATAAAATTTTCTAATTCCATAAATGGAATCAATTTTAAAAAATTCAATTCACATAATTTGTAATTATTAAATTTAAAATTAAACCCGTCAAAATGTTCCAAAAAATCACAAATAAAAACATTCAAAAGTATAAAACGTTTCTATAAAAAATGGATGATATAATTTATTAAAATAAGAAAAATTTGATTAAATAAAATATAATTGAACTAATTTTTAATTTGAAAAAATTATTAAAAATAATTTCAAATACTTTAAATTAAAAGGACATTTTTAATAAAAATCCAAATTTTTCAGTATTTAAAAAAATTAATCTTTTTAGAAAAATACTAATAATTAACTGTAATATAAATATGAAATTATTATTTAAAAAATAATGGAAATATTTTAAAATAAGCTTGAATAAAAAAGTAAAAATTAATTTTACTTTTTTTTTGTAAAATTCTAGGATACATTTGTTTTAAAAAGTGTATTTTTTCCAGAAACAAATATTTTACTTTTAAATTATTTTTTATTTATTATAAATAGATAAACAATGAAAATGTGTAAACCATATATTTTTATTAATTAGTTATTTATATTTTACCCTCTCGCTTAATGGATATGTTGTAACAATCATGTTTAAATAATAATACTTTAATCGATTATTATGTTTTGTTTTTACTCAATGTTGCATATATCATAAGATTTTAAATAAATTAAATTCATTCAAAAAAGAAATATAATATAATTTCATGAGGTGTCATATTATTTATTTTGAAACAAATAAAATCTTTAAAATTTTGTGGGTATTTTCTTAAAAACAAATGTTAGTAGTTATTCCTCATAACATTATCCTATTATGATGTTTCTTCTACAATTTTATGATTTCTCAAAAGTACCTTCACCAATCAAATCAAAAGATTACTAAAAACATTCCCTCTATTATCATGAATCTTGATAGTTTATTTATAGTAATATAGATTAGGTTACATATATCTATCTTTAGAGGTGATGGCATGTTTTGGGAAAATAATATTCTTCCATAACTATGATATGCTAAAGAATTCATTTAATTTAGAGAGGCTTAGTGGAATAACCAAACAATAAGACAAAAATCCAATCATTTCTCAATATTTAAAAGGATTTGAAACACTTGAGGCTCAGATTTTCCTTCTCAGTAAACCTTATGAAACCCTTCCACAATGTTACATTATGGAAAATATGATCTCCCAGATAGAATTCCAATTCCATTCTCTATTTATGGGAAAAAATCTTTGTCCAACATTGTTTAGTGTTTATTGATAACGAATAGTCATTACCATTCATTTTAAATCATCTACATGTTTTTCAAAAAAAAAATTCTATTCAAAAAATTCTTCACAAAAAGTTGGATTATGAATTATCTTTCTATATAATGTTTCACATGGAACAATTGGAATACGTTAATCGAAACAATTATTGTTGTAGGAAAAATCTACCGATGTTAAATAACGAACCTGCATACCTTGAATATAGTGACCGGTCCCCAAAAATACCAAAGTTGGTGTCTACATCCATTAAATTGTCATGATTACAAATAATTAAATCTTGAAATTATTGAAGAGTTTAGTAGTCTCCGTAAAATAGATAAATAGATGAACATTGTATTAAAAATGATTCCACTAATTACAACATATTTTTTTTTGAGGATAAATTTATTCTATATAGTATATAATTTCTTATCATTCATGGTAATATTAATATACTCTTGGTGAATGGAAGCATAAATATGTTTGAGATCAATTTATTAGGGAGCTAAAATTATATGGGAATCCGTAATGAATTAATGACAACAATCAATATAAAACGGTAAATAACTGAGAACCCATGCCATGTAGTAAGAAATTGAGATGCAAGTGAGTAAATAATATAGAATGATAAATTACTAATAACACATTCTATATGATAAATAACTATGATTAAAGTGTGTAAATAATATGGCAGGGTAAATAACTATAAAAACCTTTCATTCAAATAAATAGATAAGGAAAAATCAACATTGCAAAGTAAGAAATTGAAACACATTACACTTAATTAATGAGATGAAAATAAAATTTATCCAGAGATATTTATATGAAGAAATATCTTGGATCATTAATAAATGAAACTAAATGAGTGAAATTATTAACTATTTGACATCATGTTTCCTAGGTACATGACACCATTATCGTCAAGACCTTCCACAAGATAGTTTAGTATATCGGGAAGAAACCTATGAAATTTTTGAAACTAATTCATCTCATGAGATTAGTAATGCATCAAGGAGATTTCATTAAGTAGTCCCCAACCCATAAGTCTTACCTTAAATGGTCCCTAACACGCATCTTTTATGTTCCAACCATTTCTCATATCAAATAAATAATACGGCTTATCAAATATTCATATTGAATAAAGGAACAAATTTATTATTATTTCCCAATACTATAAATATAACATTCAATGTAAATACCATATAAAAAATGTTATAAGATTTATGAAATATTTATATCCATAAAAAATTATATGGATATTAATGGGGGAGTGTCAAATGATGACATGGAATTTAAATATTACAAGGTAACTAAAAGGAATCATGGAATTGAATGTCAACACTATACTTGTCTAAATCAATCATGAACCATACATATGAATAATATGGATGTTATCAATACAAATATCCAAATTTAAGTAAAACTAAATGCGTTTTGTCAATAATTAATAAAGATACTATAATAATATCTTTTAAAATTATTCTCGAGTAAAATATCCTTTATTTGGAAAAAGACCATTTTGGAAATAATTTTTTTTTGAAAATAACTTTTGAAAAAAATTTATTTTAAAATTAAACTTTTAAAAATGAAAAGTTTGATTGAAATTAATGATGGTGGGTAAATCCTTAAATGTTTTATTATGTAAAAATAAATGTATTTTTCATAGAAAAAATGTTAAAAAAATGAATTTTTGGGAAAGATACAAGAAGAGTCCTTTTTAAAACATTAGTAAAACCAAAAAAGGTAAATATTACTTTAATAAATAATATATGGAAGGTTAGAATCAATTTTGAAGACATTTTTAGAAAATATGGTTTTTCTTAGAAAACAGATTCTTCAACAAAATATATAAATAAATATAGGATATGTTAAAACAATTTTCTCAAATATATTGTTTACAAAATAGTGGATAAATGGTACTAATACTTGTAAAAGGTCATAAATAATGAGTGGTGTAAAAATGAAAGAGTTTATAGAACATTGGTCATATAATTTCCTAAAATTTAAATACCATTGAAATATCAATTAAAATTATTCTTAAGGAAAATAATCATTAAACTTTCCAATGTACCTCATACCACTTTGAATCATTTTAAATAATAAGCCTCATGAAGTAATAAAATTAAATAAAATTATTAAATAACATGAAGAAAAATTAAGTAATTATATGATATATAAAAAGGGGAAGTAGATACACCACACAAAATAAGTAAGTTGTGAATATTACTTTTATTTCACATATGTAAAAAGTGAGATGAAAATCCCTTACCTTGACTCTGACATTTCTAATGTGAATTTATATTTATGAATACTAAACTTATGTTAATTATTTATTTACTTGATAAATTTTTTCATTTTTATCATAACCTTTTTTTTCCACTTCTTACAATAGTTTTTACAACTACTTAAAAAATTATATTTGCATCGAGCGTTTTGACCAAATTCAGTTTATGTCTCTAAAAGACATTTTCTTGGTCAACTATGGTCAAATGGGTCATTATATAATATATCAAGAATAATAATCATATAATAATTATAATATTTACACATAAATTATAATTTTAAACCCAATTATTAAATATGATTATGATAAATGAACCAATGTTACAATCATGGAGGCAGTAGGCCATACAAATGAATGAGTAACATTACCATTTTTCTATGATTATTATGGAAAGAAGTTAAGTAACCATACTATATCGAGAAATAAAATTATACCATTAATGAAATGTCATTTTTAATAATATATAATTATATATATAATTCTGGTGATTTAAACGGAATCACATCCTGAAAAGGAGGCGATAGTCCACACGTCCACGAACCACGATATCACTTTTTAAGTTTGCGAAAGGGTAAGAAAGAAAATAGTATATAACATATTCACAGAAAGATAATTAATTAATCAATATCATATATTTGTTTTGAATTTAATGTATATTTAATTAAAACAATTCTTCATACATTCCATGTATCATGTGATTGAATCACTTTTCTTTTGGAAGTGGGATCCCACACTTCCACAAACGATGTTATCGTATTTACCCAAAAATGAATTTATGAAGGTATGAGTTATATAAGAATAAAAAAATCTGAAAGACATTATAAATATCATATATATCATATATAAATAGAGTTTTCATCATAAATATCACTATGATATGTTGTAAAGGATGAACAAACAATCATCGTTTCTTGAGGCGGTAGTTCTCAGTACACATAAATGATTAGTTCATTACCCTCTATATGGATGTTTGTGTATGTTCATGTTATAAAATTAACATAAAAACATATAATTATATTGAATATACTAGTGTTACTATATAATAATGGAATAATGAGATTTTATGGGGGTGGAAAATGGTAATAAAAGTAAAGATCTTGAGGAAAGATGTTACCTCTTCTTGGGGAAACTCATTTTGGTTTTTACCAAAGGGCCTAAATGGATGGATTTATGCCCAAAGGGAGGATTACAGGATATGAGGAAGCATGTTGAGGAGATATTTTGGAAGATATTTTTTGATCCAAATTTTCTTGAGAGGTGAGTGGAAGTGGGAATCTTGAGTGCCTTTTTATAGTGGAGGAGGAGTGAAACTCTGGTAAATTTTGAGAACGTGAATTCCACCTAAATCCACAAAATTTAAAGTGGAACCAATAATTTTCCAAATTCTATACAAAAGTGTATAGGGTCTAAATATTTCTATATAATGGCTTCTAGAAAAGTTTTCAGGTCATTATGGTCATTATGGTTAAAGTTTAGTCTCTTATTAATCTTAATTTCACCTTGATCATTTTAATATATTTTAATTACTTTCACTAATATTTTAGGTAAAAAAAATAATATAACATTATTAGACATTATAAATTATTCTTATGAGAAATATTTAATCCATTTTTTATAAATTACAATAAAAAAGGTGGCATAAAATATTTTAAATTTAATCCCACAGTTTGGATGACAATGTTGGTTTTTAAAGTAAAAACATTGAAAAGTTTGCTATGTTATTATATACTATATCATGTAGAAATTGATTAAAATGACCTAAATTGGATTAAATAAAAAAAATGACTTATATAAATTGTAAAACCGATTTAAAATATAATTTATCCTTTATAAATCAATTATATGAAAAAAAGTTTTGAATTAAAATTCAGTATTTTCACTATTCATTAAAAAATGAAACTTCACAAAAAAATACCATAAATTATCCATAACCAAATTTTGATGTTTCTATTTAAAATATGAAGTTTATTTTGAAATATATGATGTATGAAATTTATAAAATTTTTATTTAAAATAGGTTCTTCATTAAATGGTGGTGAAAGCGCCTTTATTAAAATATTGATTTTATGCATAATATTGGGTTTCTTCTTATCCAATGCCTATCCAATCTATTGGATGAAGATAAAAAATATTTTATTGAATATATATTATACACATTTCATTAATATCATTTAATAATTGTAATTTATCTACTTTATTTGGAAAAAATATTTTAGTGACCCTAAAAATTGTTTTTAAACATTCCCTATATATTCAATAATTTCTCAAATTCATTTCTAATTTATTTGTTATCAATGAATTCATTTTATATTTGTGTAAGCCATGTATTTTCATAAGTTAGTTATTACTATTCATAACCACTAATTTAATTCCTAATTCATGTCTTATTATATTAAATAACAATATTATAATAATATATATTAGTTTAGTAAAAAATACATCTTTAATGTAATGTAATCTTTCGACTAAATTTGTTGTCACATTCTACACATGCTAAATCAATGTTTCATGTATTGAATACTACCAAATATATTAAATTTATTTCAAAATGTATATATATTATAAAGTCCCAGGATATTATATACCCTTACACATTTGGTGATGCGTGTGATACATGCTATCGAGTAAAATATTCTCACTTTTCAATTATGGGGTATTACATTCTCCCCATATTAATTTAATTACATCATCACAATTTAAACATTATATTGGTGATATATTTTTTGATATTTCCTATGTTTTAAATCCCACTTCAGGAGAGGTTTCATAATAAATTCTCTATAAAAGAGATAATGGGAAGTATAAAGGTTACATGGAATAGTATATAACTAGTTCTCTATGTAGGACAACATTACAAGAAATAGAGATTAATATATGAAGGAAATTTTAAATATTTTTAGGGAGTAATTGACGTCATTAATAAAACAAGTTAATTATCAATAAAAATTTGATTTTCTCAAAGTCAAAAGTGTTCGATGATTTCAAAGACCACCAGATCAACAAAAATTCTGGAATTAGAAAAGCTGTTTTAAGATCATCTTCCCCATGATGAGAAATTCCTTTACTTCCTAAGAGTATAAAGAAATTTATTTACATGATATGTTTTAATTTTAAATTAAAAATTTTATATTTTGTTTGTGCTTTGATCAAATTTTAATTGAACACTTACATCAGGAAATGGATATCCAAAAATTTACATTGAACCCAGAAGAATTAAAATAAACATTTAATTAATCTTAAGAACCATTATAGTGTAAAAAGTCTTTACATTTGTCTGGAACTATTCTATAAGTCCAATATGGTCAATACAATAATCTCTAAACCTAAAAATTAACAGTAAATATTCATCATTAATATTTATTTTTCAAAATATTTAACTAAAAAATTTTATATTAACCATGAAATTATGTATGTTAGTGGTTGGCGTGAAACCCAAATAATTTTTCATTCATGGGATCAAGGACTGCGACTTTTCTAGACTTGATTGGTTGAAAAACTATATTGTTTCTAATTTTCTAAAACCATATTAAAATAATTTCAAAAATAAATATGTTGGACCTCTTTGAAATAAGGTTTATCATGAAATAGTCTTTCAACTAAGGTTTCAATACAACCCTAATACATAAATACTTCATTTGTTTTATTTATAAAAATGTCTTTAATTATCCTAAGGTTTATCCCAAGTCATTAATTATCTATTCAAATCCTTGATAATGTTTAGTAAAGAAAATTTGAATTATAATAATATTATAACATGAGAGTTTTGAACTTGGTTTACAATAACACCCATTGTCATATACTTGGATACGCCGAGTGAGGCTCAAAAAAACTTGTTAGAGTTGTTACTATTAGGTACATGTGTTCTAGAACAATTTCCACTTGTAGTATCTAGATATATAATAATTTTGAAGAGGATCCACATATTTTCTACCTTACCAAAATTCTAGGATGCTCTTTAAGACTTATCCTGTAATGTCTCAGATTTTCGGTCTATTTTTTTCAAATATTAGATGGAATAATTTAGAGACCGGGCGAGAAGACGACACATCATTCTGAGGTCCAGTGAGCCCATAATGGTGGTTTGAATTTTTTTTATGTTAAGTTAGTCGACACTTGTGCACGGTTGTGGCAGTTTCCAAACAGATCCCTTGATTAAAAATATCTAAGCGCACTATTGCGTTCAGGATGACGACTTTACCTAAGAATGAGGCTAACCTCGACTGGCGTGGGTCGAGGGAAAAAGTTAATTTTTGGACGTTTTAAGTAAAATAAAATAAAATAAATTAAAAAGTTTATTTTATTTCATTTAAGGAAACATCCGCTGCAGTGCGACAACGGCACAACTATTTCCTAAATTAATGGTGCATCTTAATGACTTCGAAATGGAAAGTCAACGTCATTAATAATGCCTCATAATTAAATGCCAACATTTTCCCCCTTTTAATGGGTTAACCAATTGTTGATCGTTGGCAACGTAGAGAGAGGAACCTCTACAGAATCTGCGGCATGTTGGAGTGAACTCTCGGCGATGAACGATGGCAGAACAAAATCAAGGATCACTGCGCCAATATTGAAGGATCTCGATGACAACGGCTGTGCGATGCCTTCGTCAACGATCGATAATTTCAAAAGGTATGTGTTTTTCTTTCTATATATTTTCCCCATATTTCAGTTTAAATGATGAACGTGGATCAACCACAAACAAGTTGATCCGCGGATCCCTAAGTTCATGCGGGAGGGATTTTTCATCGAGAAGATTATGGGGAATTGATCCATGCTTTATGTTGTTATTGATTCTTTCTCCGTTTAAGCATATTAACGGGAGAGGATCAACGCCGTGATGAATGATAGCGGAGGTTCGATCCTCAATTTGTTTATTTGGATTTCTTCCCCCTTTTTCCCCGCGCATTCTTCGCGTTATTCGTGGGGCGACGAACAACGAATCATTGCACATCCATTCTGTGAGACAACGATCCCAAATCGGAGGCTTGACATCGCAAATACCTTTTGGTGGTGCGGCGACGATGGAGGACGACAAATCGGACCGGATCAGAAAGAGCTTTATTTGTGTGTTCTTCATGTGGGAAGATCGAAAAACGTTTTTGGAGCCGATCGGAGGCTCAAAAAAGATGGAAGCATCTTCGTGGCGTCGGGGAGACCAAAACCTAGGTGATTTGCGGCAATCAGATGGCCGGATCGATGACTGGAGCACCACGGGAGGCGCGCCGATGAAGGGCGTTGTTTTTGGAAATTTCAAGAATACACGGCGTATAATTCCGAAGAGCACGCCGTGTAGTACTGGAGGCGGAAGCTAGGGTTTTGGGGTCAGAGAAGAATTACACGGCATGTGACCCCAGTCACACGATGTGTTGGACTTTCCCCGAATCTCGGCGTGTACTTTGGGTAGTACACAGACACAGGATGATCTACACAGCTTCAGGCGGCACGGAGTGTACAGCTCGGTAGAGGCGGCTACGTGGAGCTCGGAGTGTATCCCAGGGATACATGGATATGGGATGGTGTACACAACCATCTACTCCATCACACAGCCAGGCGAGGCCAACAGCACGGGTCACCCCGTGTGCAGATTACACGGGTCAGAGTACACGGGTTGGTGACCATGTACGGGCACATGGCCAGAGTACATGGAGCCAACCCCAGTTACCCAAACACGATGTGTACTTCGTAATACATGTCGTATACTATGTTATCTACACAACCAGCCTCACATCATGGGCCATTGTACATGGGCATTACCTAGGGTCGGACAACTCGACGTTAATAATTTCTACACGCCGTACACTTTTTGGAAAACAGCTTGGTCCTTTTGTTCACCGAACCTTGGACATCTTTCGTTTGGGTTAGTGCCCCTTCATATTGTTCCCCTAAAGGTTATGCATCATTCCCTCATGCATGATTATGATCCCTTCAGCATGAATTTCTATGATAGAGTCAGGCATCCATCCGAGAGGGCCGGATCGAGATCTTCTATCCATTCCCGACCATAGGTAGAGTTAGGAATTGACGTGACCAACCTTATAGGGTTTAGATCCTCTACCTAGCTGGTGTATCACCTAACTGGTGAATCCGGATGAGTCGCGATATCCGCCATGGCCCTGGCAGTGATCCTCATCTGTGTATCGTGATCTGTCCACTCAGGAGTGTGTCTCCCGTAATGAGTACTTCTATCTACTGTAACCTTTACACTCAGGAGTGTGTCTCCCGTAATGAGTGTATCTACTTCTCGTGATGGTTCCCGAAGAATAGATCTTCTCAGACGGACGTCATCATAGCCATTAGACTTGTGGAGTGTGTTCTCCCGGAACGAGTGCATCACAGAGTCTTCGAACAAAATCTCTTACGAGGGTATGCAGTTGTGTGAATTCTCTCTAGACCATGGGTCTGGGTTTTGAGTATATCTGGTTTGTTCTATATGTTCTGTAGACATATACTGTGCATAGATGACTGTATCTTTACATTGTGTACTGCTTTGTGGTTTTCAGGGTCCTTTACTGAGTATTGTTATACTCACCCCTGCACGGGCTTTGCCCACACTTCTGGTGTCTTGTGCAGACGAGAAGCCTTTCGATAGAGTCCAGGGTGGACCAGGGCAGGACCGAGTTTTCTGAGTTCCCTATAGGCTGAGGTGTTCTTATGGCTACGAGCGGAAGTCCCAGTGCCTTTTTGTGCTTACAGGTTGGACTTTGTAGTTTTTCAGACTCTTGTTTTTGGTGGGCTTGTATTCTGGCCCAGTTTAATTTTACAGAAATATACCTCTCATTGTAATCTGTTGGTTGGGTTTAGTAGTATGCATGCATTTTTGTACATTAGCATTTTACATTTCAGCAGTTTTGGGCTTGGAGATGTGTACGTGTGTACATGTGCTTAGGAAATGCCTCCCATGTTAGTGATATGCTTACTCGGTGCTAGTCACCAGCCCTAGGCCTATTGGAGGCGGGCATGGGGAGTCATGGCGTGGGCCCCACTAGGATAGGTCATGACAGAGTGGTATGAGAGGTGGTCAGTTCTACCTTAGGACAAAGAGTCTATGAGTTTGGTTTGGGGCAACAATGTTGAGTGTTTCGGGTTCGGTTTTCTAGCCAGAGACCCCAGTGTTGGTGCGGCGGTTGACATATCCATACACCCGGACTCTGATAACCTTCTTTTCAACTCGGTACATGAAAAAACTGGTTGCGGGGGGAATAAATGTTACATGCTTCATATAGAAATGGGTTGTGTGTTCCATGTCCTTTGTGTCAGCTATCCAGATATGCTCATTGATCATAATAAATATTGTTTGTTTACAGGATGCCTCCATGACGCATACCCGCTAGGGTTCAGTAGCACGATCACGAGGATGACCCCCTAAGTGACAAGGCTTTGATACAGGGACTAGCTCCCCAGGCGTTTCCACTAGGTGGTGCACCTGCTATACCACCACCAGTGGAGCAGCCAGTGGTACCCACGATATAGACCGGTGAGGAGCGCATGCTCCGCGCTATCCACAAGTTTCAGAGACAGAGACCCCTCATGTTCTAAGGCAATATCGACCCTCAGGCAGCTGAGGACTAGCTTGAGGCGGTGACCAGAGTTTTCCATCTAGTGAGGACACCAGCAGACCAGATGGTGGTCCTAGGAGCAAGCCTTCTTCAGGGTTCGGCGGGACGATGGTGGAGTCTGACC
Source organism: Viscum album (assembly GCA_963277665.1). Taxonomy (NCBI): domain Eukaryota; kingdom Viridiplantae; phylum Streptophyta; class Magnoliopsida; order Santalales; family Viscaceae; genus Viscum; species Viscum album. Next base: position 1,834,045,555 of record OY728165.1, read on the forward strand.
ACACAGACTCACGACGAGGAGACACTTTTGTAGACGGAGATTGAGAGACTCTTCAGGGAGGAGTTATATACGGTTACGTTGAGAGTTGTGTGCATCTTGGAGCTTCTTCCGCTCCAGAAGGGCAATATGACAGTAGTTGACTATTTATCGAGGTTCACCAACTTTTCCTTTTACTTGATGGATATGGTCAGGGATCAACACTTCATAGCTCGGACCTTTGACCAAGGTCTATGAAGAGACATTCGAGCTAGTGTCGTGCCTCTATGCATATCGACTTATGCTGGAGTGCTCGAGAGGGATTTGGTGATCGAGAGTTTCTTGGCGGTGCAGAGACAGCCGCCGGCAGTCAGCAGCAGGAAGACGGGTGCAGACACACCGGAAGCAGGGAGCCGATGTCAGGCACAAAGATCTGGACGTGGAAAACATCCTAGGAGGACCCAGGACAGGGGATCGATAGTCCAGGGCTCTCAGGATGGATCTATTCAGCCTATGGAGAAGCGATGCTACGCATGTGACGGTAGGGGCATCTCGCTAGAGATTTCCCTACACGTCGAGCTGCTGACAGTGAAGCAGTGGATGGACCACCGAGGTAGAGGCAAAGAACGGAGCATGCATACCCTCTATGTGGAAGACGTGGCAGAGGAGCAGGGAGAGCTATAGGTGGTGGAAGATGCTTTGACTTACTTCCACCACCACCCCCATGAGGTCCGCACCAGGCTCAGGGAGCTGGGGGACATGGGTGGGGACAGCTCCATGCGGTCGAGGCATACAACCCGGGGGCTCTGGGGATGATTCGAGGTATGATATTTGTCTTTTCTACCTTAGCTTCCATACTCATAGGCACAGGTTCTAGTCATTCCCTTATAGACACATGTCTTGTACCAAACCTCTAGATTTCAGTAGAACCATTGACTCGATCCTTACACTTGGAAACACCTACGAGATGAGACTCGACGATCACGTAACTTTGCATACAGTGTGATATTACCCTTGGAGGTGAGATTTTCAGTTGGAACCTCTTTGTGGTAGCATCGAGGCCTTACGATGTCATTCTCGGTATGGATTGGTTATCTTTGGTCTATTCCCAGATTGACTGTTTTAGGCGAAGAGTGCAGTGTGTCCCCCGTGATGGAACGAGGTTTTCCTTTTTCTGAGAAAAGGAATCCCAGGCAGAACAAAATGGGCTCATGCATAGGAGGGTGCATCTGATCACTCATGAGTTGGCTAGCCTTACCCTTGGAGCAGTAGATGTTGTGAGCTCTCAGTTCCCAATAGTGGTGGCAGTGTATGAGGACCTCTTTCCCAAAGATGTTCCAGGACTACCTCCCAGCCGGGAAATCGACTTCTATATCGACATACACCCTAGGACGACACTAATTTCCTCATCGGCTTGTCAGATGGCTCCCAAAGAGCTTTACGAGCTGAGGGTGCAGTTGGAGGATTTGAAAACAAGGGTTTCGTAATACCCAATGTCTCACCCTGGGAGGCCCCAGTCTTGTTTTTCAAGAAGGCAGACGGGAGTCTTTGGTTTTACGTGGATTACCGATGCCTGATCTAGGTGACGGTGAAGAAAAAATATCCAATGCCAAGGATCAATGACCTTTTCGATCAGCTAAGAGGGGAACAATGGTTCTAAAAGGTTGACCTTTGATCAAGCTATCACCAACTACGAGTGCGGGACGAGGATATACCGAATACGACTTTCAGATGCCGCTACGGTCACTAAGAGTACATGGTGATGCCTTTTGGCATGACGAACGCCCCTGCTGTGTTCATGGGACTAATGAACCGGATCTTACAGCTTTACTTTGACCGGTTCATAGTGGTATTCATCGACAACATCATTGTGTACTTAGCGTCAGAGGAGGAGCACACGAGACAGCTGCGGATGGTTCTGGAGGTACATCAGGAGAACCAGATTTATGGGAAGCTCTCGAAGTGTCAATTCTGGATTTAGGAGGTCTGCTTTGTGGGACATGTCATCTCAGTAGATGGAGTGGCTATGGACCCAGACAAGGTGGAGGCTGTGTTAGCATGGGAGCCACCTTGGAGCGTAACGGAGGTGCAAAGATTCCTTGGGTTGGAAGGATATTACCGGAGGTTAATTCCTGAATTCTCCCAGATATCAGCACCGATGAAGGCCTTGAACAGGAAGGGGAAACCCTTCATGTGGACAGAAAAGTTCCAGCTGGCTTTTGAGCAGCTGAGACAGAGTTTGAAGAGCACCCCAGTCTTGAGATTACCGTAGGAGGGTGTTGGGTACGTAGTTTTCTGCGACGCATCAGGGACCGGGCTTGGTTGTGTCCTGATGCAGTGGCATGAAGTGATTTCTTATGGTTCACACCAGCTTCGACAACATGAGTAGAACTATGCGACCCATGATCACGAGTTGGAAGCGGTAGTCTTCTCATTGAAGATTTGGTGACACTACCTTATGGGTGAGAGGTTTATTGTCTACTTTAACCACAAGAGCCTCAAGTACATATTCTCACAGAAGGATCTGGATCTGTGGCAGAGGAATTGGATAGAGTTCCTCCAGGACTATGATTTTGAGATCATCTATACTTTAGGGAAGAAGAACAAGGTGGTGGATGCTCTTCGCAGAAGGTCGAGCTCACAGCTGTTGAGTGAGGAGACACAACAGTTAGTCGTGTTACAGTTATCCTTCGTGGATGGAGAGGATACAGCTTACCTACATTTGATAGTTGTCACCCTCCACTCTTACTGAGAGATAGGGAGGCACAACATAGGTATTTCGACTGCGTGGCCTTACGTGTTCATTTATCCAGAGGACAAGCTCCTGATGGATATTCGCAAGCTGGGGAGCACGTACTTCTTTTTAGAGGACGCATTGCTGTTCCAGTGGCGTTGCAGGAGGATATCCTGAGGGAGTTTCATACATCCCCTTTGGCGGTACATCATGGAGTGGAAATGATGTACTAGGATCTCCAATGACAGTTCTGGTGGTCAGGCATGATGAAGGCAGTAGCATAGTTTGTTTCTCAATGCATTACATGCCAGCAGGTGATGGCTGAGCACTAGGTTCCAGAGGGATTAGCTCACCCCCTAGAATTCCCCAAGTGTAAGTGGGATGGAATATCTATGGAATTTGTGACAGGCTTACCATGGATGTCCAAGGGGCATGACTCCATCTGGGTGATCGTTGACTGACTCACCAAGTCAGCCCACTTACTAGCTATCAGGGAGCAGAGTTCTATGGAGAGCATGTGGCACCTCTACACACAAGAGATAGTTTGGCTTCATAGAGTCCCTTTGACTATAGTCTCAGACCGAGATGCCCGCTTCACATCCCGGTTGTGGAAGGGATTGCAGGTGGATTTTGGGACACAACTATGCTTGAGAACCATGTTTCATCCCCAGACAGATGGTCAGACGGAGGGAACCATTCAGGTTCTGGAGGATATGTTGCGGTCCTGTATCATGGACTTTGGTCGTAGCTGGGAGGACCACCTACCACTAGTGGAGTTTGCGTACGACAATATCTACCACTCCACCATCGGTATGGCACTGTTCGAGGCCTTGTACGGGAGACCCTGCTGGTCACCGCTTTGCTGGACAGACCCCAGAGAGTCAGCACTCATGGGTCCAGAGTTAGTGCGAGCTACCACAGAGAAGGTGCAGATCATCCGGGAGAAGATGAAGATAGCACAGAGCCGACAGAAGTCTTATGCTGATAGGTGACAGAGACCTCTGGAGTTCGAAGAGGGAGACCACATATTTATTCGGGTCTCACTTCGACGAGGGTTGCAGAGATTTGGCCGAGGCAACAAGCTATCTTCGAGGTTCATCAAACCTTTCCAGATTCTGTGCAGAGTTGTAGAGGTGGCGTACCACCTAGCTCAACCGCAACAGCTGCATCGGGTACATGATGCCTTCCACGTGTCACAGCTGAGGAGGTACGCGCATGACCCATCACACATCATCAACTGGGGCGAGCTGGACATCGAGGATGGTGGGACATTTCCTGAGTACCCGGTGGAGATCGAGGATCAGCAAGAGAGGATCTTTCAGGGGAGATCGATTCCCTTAGTGTGCGTCTGGTGGAAGCACGTGAATGTTCAAGAGAGCACATGGGATCGGGAGGCCCAGATCCATGCCTAGTACCCTCATATTTTTTAGTAGCCTTTTTTTGGCATTCCGGGGACGTAAATCCCCAAGGTGGGGAAAATGTAATGTCTCAGATTTTCCATTTATTATTCTTAAATATTATATGGAATTATTTCTAGACAGGGTGCGAAGACGGAACATCATTCCAAGGTCTAGTGAGCCCGGAATGGTGGTTTGAACTTTTTTTTAAGTTAAGTGAGTTGGAACATGTGCGCGGTTGTGGTAGTTTCCAAATGGATGCCCGGAATAAAAAAAATCTGAGCGCACCATTGCGTCTGGGATGACGACTTTACCTACGAATGAGGCTAACCTCAACCGGCGCGGGCTGAGGGAAAAAGTTAATTTTTGTACATGTTAATTAAAATAAAATAAAATAAATTAACAAGTTTATTTTATTTCATTTAAGGAAACATCCGCTGAAGCACGACAACGACACAACTGTGTCCGAAATTAATGGCACGTCTTAATGACTTCGAAATGGAAGGTCAACTTAATTACTACTGCCGCGTAATTAAATGACAACATGTTTCCCCTTTTAATGGGTTAACCAATTGTTGATCATTAGAAACATAGAGAGAGGAACCTCTGCAGAATCCATGGCGCATTAGAGCGAACTCTCGGTGACGAACGACGACAGATCAAAATCAAGGATCGCTGCGCCGACATTGAAGGATGTCGATGACAATGTTAGCGTGACGCCTTCGTCAACGATCGATCCTTTCGAAAGTTATGGGTTGTTATTTTGATTTCTTTTCCCCGTATTTGAGTTTAAACGATGAACGCGGATCACCCACAAACAAGTTGATCCGTGGATTCATACGTTTTTGCGAGGGGGATTTTTCTTTGGGAAGATTGTGGGGAATTGATCCATGCTTTTTGTTTTTGTTGATTCTTGCTCCGTTTAAGCCTATTAATGGGAGCGGATCAATGCCGTGATGAATGACAGTGGAGGTTAGTTCCTCAATTTGATTATTTGGATTTCTTCCCAATTCATTCCCCACGCATTCTTTGCGTTCTTCGTAGGGCGATGAACAATGGATCATTACGAATCCGTTCTGTGACAAAACGATCCCAAATTGAAGGTTCGACATCGGAATGACCTTATGGAGGTGCGGCGATGATGGAAGATGACAAATCGGACCAGATCTAAAAGAGTGTTCTTTGCGTATTCTTCATGCGGGAAGATCAGAACACATTTTTGGAGCCGATCAGAGGCCTGAAAATGAAGGAAGTGACTTCATGGTGTCAGGGCGACCAAAACCTGGGAGATTTGCAGTGATCGGATGGACAGATTGATGACCGGAGAACCACAGGAGGTGCACCGGCAGAGGGCGTCGTTTCTGGAAATTTCCAGAATACACAGCGTGTACTTCCGAAGAACATGCCGTGTAGTACTGGAATCGGTGGCTAGGGTTTTCAGGTTAGAGAAGAATCACACGGCGTGTGACCACAGTCACACGACGTGTTGGACTTTCCCTGAATCACAGTAGGTACATTGGGTAGTACACGGACATGGGATGATCAACATGGATTCATGCGGCATGGCGTGTACAGCTCGACAGAGGCGGCTACGCGGAGCTCAGCGTGTATCCTGGGGATACATAGACATTGGATGGAGTACATGACCATGTAATCCATCACATGGCCAGGCAAGGCCAATAGCATCGGTCACCCCGTGTGCAGATTACATGGGTTGAAGTACACGGGTTGGTGACCGTGTACGGGCACATGGCCAGAGTACACGGAGCCAACCCCAGTTACCCAAACACGGCGTGTACCCCGTAATACATGCCGTGTAATAACATTTCTACATGAACATCCTCACAACACGAGCATTTGTACATGGGTAGTACCCAGGGTCGGCCAACACGACATGTATCATTTCTACACGCTGTGTACTTTTTGGAAAATGGTTTGCTCCTTTTGTTCACTATACCTTGGACATCATTCATTTGGGTTAGTGCCCATTCTTCTTGTTCCTGTGAACGTCAGACATCATTCCCTCACGTAGTATTATGATCCCTTCAGCGGGACTTTCTGTGATATATTCAGGCATCCATCCGAGAGGCCCGGATTGAGATACTCTATCAATTCCTGACCCTATGTAGAGTCAGGAATCGATGTGACCAACCTTACCAGGAGTTGATCCTCTACCTAGCTGGTGTATCACCTAACTGGTGAATCCGGATGAGTAACTGTATCCTCAATAGCCCTGGAAGTGATCCTCATCTGTGTATCGTAATCTTTCCACTATGGAGTGTGTCTCCCGTAATGAGTACTTCTATCGACCATAACCTTTTCACTCCAGAGTGTGTCTCCCATAATGAGTGTAGCTACCTCTAGTGACAGTTCCCAATGAACATCGCTTCTCGGACGAACATCATCATATCCATTAGACTTATGGAGTGTGTTCTCCCAGAACGAGTGCATCACAGAATCTTCAAACAAAATCCCCTGCGGGGGTATGTGGTTGTGTGAATTGTCTCTAGACCACAGGTCTGGGTTTTGAGTATATATGGTTTGTTATATATGTTTTGTAGACATATACTATGCATAGCTGATTGTACGTTTACTTTGTGAACTTCTTTGTGGTTTTCGGGGTCCTCTGTTGAGTATTGTTATACTCACCTCTGCAAGGGATTTGCCCGCATGTCTGGTGTCTTGTGCAGACAAGCAGCCTTTCGACAGAGTCCAGGGTGGACCAGGATAGGACTGGGTTTTCTGAGTTCTCTACAGGCCGAGGTGTTCCTATGGCTACGAGCGGCAGTCCCAGTACCTTTTTGTGCTTACAGGTTGGACTTTGCAGTTTTTCAGACTCTTGTTTTTGGTGGGCTTGTATTCCAGCCCAGTTTACTTTTACAGTACTCTACCTTTCGTCGTACTCTGTTGGTTGGGTTTATTTGTATGCATGAATTTTTGTTCCTTAGTGTTTTACATTTCATCATTTGTGGTCTTGGAGATGTGTTTGCGTGTACAGGTACATAATAAATTCCTCCCATGTTAGTGATATACCTACTTGATTCTAGTCACCAGCCCCTGGCCTATTGGAGGTGGGCTTGGGGAGTCACGGCGCGGGCCCCACTGGGACTGGTCGTGATATATCCTCAAGATTTATCTTATGGTTATGTGATATAATCATTTTTTCCTAAATCTAGTTTATATGGTTTCTACTAGACACTAATTGATTCCAACTATAGTGAACCGATCCCAGAAATCCTAGAGCAGATTTCTACAACAATTACATTGGAATGATTATAAGTAATTGAATCACAAATGTCAGAATAGTTTATTAGTCAAGGTAAAATACATATATAATTAGTCTTGTATTAGAAATGAATACAATAATTACAAAACAATTTTTTAATTCATGGATGACTTCATTCAATCTAGTATATCCTTGTATATCATTTATTGTATGCTTCATGGATTCCATGGGAAGGAAAACATTACTAATGGTGAGATCAAATTCTCAGGAAGTGAAAAGTATAGCAGATGAAATAATGAACTGATGTGAATAATCAACATGGAAAGGTAAATAACTGAGCTCACATTCCCTGAAATAAATAACTTATAACCAAGTGAGTAAATAATATGTAAAGGTAAATAACTTAGATCACATGAAATGTAATTAATAACTAACAGTAAATTGAGAAAATAATATGAGATGTTAAATAAATGTAATCACATTCCTTCCAAATTACTAGATAATGAAAAATTAATATGGACAAGTAAGAAACTAAAAAACATAACTCCTAATCAATGAGTTGAAAATGAAACATATCATTAGATATATCAATGAAAATCCTAATTCGTGAATACCAATTAAAACTAAATGAGGTAAATGTTTAATTATTAGACACTGTGTTTCCTAGGTACATTGAACCATTATCATAATGACCTTTCACATGACAGTTTAACATATTGGGTAGAAACACATCTAATTGGTTCAACTAATTCATCTCATATGACAACTAATGCATCAAGGGGATTTCATTAACTAGTCTATAACCCATAGGTCTTACCTTATATGGTCCCCAAACCATGTACTTCCTGTCCCAAGGATTCCTTATATCGAAAAAATAATACGCCTTCTCAAATATAAGTATTTAATAAAGGATATATATTTATCAATATTTCCCCAAACTACCAAATAACATTAAAAGTAAACACGATTTGTAAAATTTTATATGGTTCACATAAACCCTGAAAATGATATGGGTATTTAGGAAAAATTTAAGGTCATGTGATCATAAGAAATATAATATTACAAGGGGACTAACATGAATCAAGGAAGTGAATTTTGATTCTATCATTAATGAAATGCATCATAAACCATCCAGAGGAAAAATAAAGGCAGTATAAATAAAGCATATCCTATGTCAAGTAAAACAAAGGGTTGTAGTCATTGATGAATTTAAATACTATAACAATATGTTTTAAAAATATACCTTAGAAGATTAACCTTTGTTTTGAAAAAAAAACATAGTGGAAATAATTTTCATTGAAAATAACTTTTGAAAAAAATTTCTTTTAAAATGAAACATTTAAAAAAGAAAATTAAGCTTTAGAGAAACAAATATGGGTAAATAAATACCTGATTTATGATGTAAAAATAGTTTTTTTTGAATTGTTAAAAGGTTAGAAAAATGCTTTGTTCAGAAAGTGAAAATAAGATTCATTTTATAAAATTGGTAAAATAAAAAGACTCTAAAAATTCATTTATTAAATAATTTAAGGAATGATAAATTTTTTTAAAGGCTTTTTAGAATACTAGGTTTTTAGATGAAAATAGGTTCTCTAACAAAAGATCGAAATGAAGTGGGGTTTTCTTAAAAAAAATTTCCAAAACATATTGAATACCAAAGAGAGCAAAAATGGTATTAATACTTTAAACATGTCATGAATAAATAGAGGATAAGAAAATTAAACGTTTTATTGAATAATGGTTATATAATTTTTTCAAATTGAAAAACCATTGAAATATTAGTAATATTAATCTTTAGGAAAATAATCGTTAATCATTCAAAAGTGTTTCATAGCACTTTGAATTATTTTAAATCATAAGCCTCATTAAGGAATAACATTAAATAGAAGTATTAAATTCCAAAAATATAAAAGCATTAATGATATAATATATCAATATTGTTAGTAGATTCACCACAAAAAATAAGTATGTGGTGAACATTACAATTATCTCATAGATGTAAAAAGTGAAATTAAATTCCCCTACCATGAGTCCAACTTGTCTCTTGTGTCTTTATATTCATAAAAAATAAACCTATGTTAATTATTTATATGATTTATAAATTTTCATGTTTATCATAAATTTTCTTCCACTTATTACGATGTTTTTTACAACTACTTACAAAATTATGTTTTTATTGAGTGTTTTGACCAAATTCATTTTATGTGTCAGAAACAACATTGGTAGGTCAACTATGGTCAAAGGAGTAATTATATAACATATCTTGAATAATAATCATTATATAATTATAATATTTTAACAGAAATAAAAATTTTAAAACCAATTATCAAATATTATTACGAGAAATTAGCCAACATTACAATCATAGAGATGGTAGGTCATACGTATGCTTGAGTAACATCTCCATTTTTAAATGATTAGTATGGAATGAAGGTACATATCATTCATATTTATAGAAATATCATTATATCTTAAATAATATATTATTTAATAATATATTATTATATCTATAATTCTTGTTATGTTAAATTAATCACATCATGTTGAGGAAGAGGTATCCTACACATCAAAAAAATGACATTATCACTTTTTAAGTGAATGAAATGGTAATAAAGAAAATTATATATACTATATATATACAAAGGTAATTATGTCATTAATATCATATAGATTTTTTGTATGTCACATATTTTTAAATAAAAACATCATTTATGTAGAGACCCAAATCATAACGTACAGGAATATTACATTACTTTTGCGGTATACTTAGTACATAACAAAAATAGACACACAATGACCATAATAGTTTAGTGTCATTAGAAACTCGGAATATAATATTCTAATCGTGGTGAAAGATTTTCAACATCTCCCATATATATCTTCCCCTTTTTTTCTTACCTAAAACTTTTCTTTATATCCCGGGGAAAAGAAAACATAAAATGGGTAAGCTCAAATTCCCAATAAGGGTAAACATAGAGAACCTAAAACAATCCATAAAAATTTGAATTCAAAAACATGAACATAAAATCTAAACATCAAAATCTTGAGAAAAGACAAGAATCTTGGAAGTACATAAGGCACATATCATATGGGAACATCAATCATGATAAAATAGCATGGGAATAAAACATGTAATTGTGGAAACAATTTGGAATATGTTATGATTTACATAGTAGCCAAGGCATTGCTTCCAAGGCCATCTTAGTGGACAAAGTCCATTTCTAAATCGAGTTCACTCGTCATTTCAGTCCTGTAACACTGAACCGGATTAACATAATGTTCCAGCCATGTCTATCTAATGAGATATAAATCTTTACCCAATGCATTGGAGGGAGATATATGCCCCACCCATCTCATAATGAAATCATTCTTACTTGTTCCACAACATAATCATAAATCATTCATCATAACACAAAAAATAAAATCGGTTTCATAAACATCGTTCCATCATCACATAATCCATATAAAATAAATGGATATCATTTCATAATAAGAAAAGTGTAACCATGTAAATAATAGAGACATTATACATGAAACATAAAAAAATGAAATAATGTCATCTTAGATGAAAAAATGGTTTTGATAAAACACATGAAATGAATTCCTGAGGAAAATATACTTTCTTCTTCAAAATCATTTTCTTTCACAAAATTCCATGATATTTTGAAAGAAAAGTATTTTGTTGAAAATATTCATAAAACATTGTAGAGTATTCTTAATGAAAATGAAGTGTTATGAAACCGTAAAAATCCATTCATGACGTATAAGTTAAAAATAACATTCTTCTCATACTTTTGTCGGAAAAGTAAAAAAGTACCTCGTATGGTAAACAAAAAAAATTCCTTACATACCATGTAGTTAAAGTAAAAAATGAGTAAAAAAGACTTTAAACATACTTGAATACATTTTTAGAAAACATGGGCTTGGATGATAAACATAACCCTAGTAAATACTTACGAATAAACAATCTCGGATAAAAATGAGATTGATAAATTATCCCTTACCTTAGGTCCGATATGCTTCGTACGTTTCTAAACCTCCTCTTCTTTCGACACGCCCTTTTGAAACCTCTTCTTAGGGCACTAAGATTTGACTTTGAAGAAGATCAGAACCTCTATAATGTTTCTAGGGAAGTGAAGAAGTGAAATTGACAGGGGTTTGCTGAGAATGAAGGCTCAAAGTGGTGTGAGGAAGAGAGGGATGAGGTTCCCTTTTATAAGGGAGGAGAGGGGTACCTTTGGAATAACAAAAACTATTATTTTATTATAACGTAATATTGGGTTTTTAATAGCTTCAAATTTAGTTATTTCGAATCAAAGGTGGGTATGGGTCGAAATCCTTTCATCCAATAAAATTTAGAGAATTTTAGGTTTCTATTTTAACCTTATCATTTAGATTTAACTTTAAGTTAAATTATTTTTCTTTAACCGTGTCTTCTTGTTTTATTACACTATAAGGTTAATAAACTTACTATAACCAGCCAAATGAACCCCAAGATGTTTATTATTAATATATATAACCTTATCTAAGTCATTTGGCAGAACCTTAGATTTTTAGGAATAAAATAACAATTAATAATATAATATTTGTTTTAAAAACTATTTTGTGTCAATTTTGACACTATTTGGTAATTGATTTTTGTGAAAATCATAATAGAATGATTAGTTAGAAAAAAGATAACTAAATCATAAATAACATGTCATATTAACATATAAAATTAATTTAATTCATAAAAAGTCTCAAATTACATTTATTTGGGTATTTATAACATCAATTATGTCAATATTTCATTAATAAGATAGTTACTGCATCATCATTGTGTCATAAATAAATTAAATTATTTAATGTCTAAAAATTATAAATAAAACACCATTATGTAGGAAATCTTTTTATATTTCCAATGAATATTTAATGTCGAATTTATCTTATGTATAACCCAATATTAAAAATGATTTATTTATTAAACTTTGATTTTAACTATTTTAACCCTTCTTTAAATAAAATAATAAATGTCCTAATCTAATACAAGTGGGCCTAAATGGTCATATTTTATTCCTAAGGTTGTTTTTGGTCGAATTACAATTATCCAATATAATTAGGACATGTTTTAGGGTAATAATAATATCATTTTTACCCTTAATTACCCTATTTACTTTTAACCGTGGTAAAAAATTAAAAAGTTACTATTCACCAAAACTTATTTTCATCTCATTGAACCACATTTTATTCCTTGATATTAACCGTCTCTCTCAGATTTGTGAAATTCCACTCACAGAAGCGGTAAAATTATGTTTTATGTGAATGTGAAAATTCTCCTAGGAGGTGGGTACAAGACGGTGAAAAGTTAAATAAAATTTTTATATATCTAAAATAACTATAAAATGACTCCGATGACATAAATTGAACTTATATAGGTATTATATATCAATTTTGACCTCAAATAAATTTAAATAAAATAAATAATTATTTAAATAAAAAGTCGGTTTTGGAATAGTAACCCAGTGTTTTCACTATTCATCAAAAATTGAAAGTTTTCAAAAAAATACCAAAAATTTACCGTAGGATAATTTCGTTATTCTGAATCCAAAAATAAAGTCTATTTTGAAAGATAAAATTTATAAAATTTCAAAAAGTGGGTATTACTATTCATAATGGCTAGTTTATATAACATATCGATGTTTAGCGAAACACGGTATTGCGTACAACACACGCTATCATGGAATGTCGTGATTGCATGTAATGCAAGCCAAGTCGGGGATACGTGTTGTGAAAGCTCCTTTTGGTGTATCATGCAACAAAAGAAATTAATGAAATTAAAAAAGAATACTTTTCATAAAATCTTGGGGTGTTACATTCCACCCCCCTTAAAATGAATTTCTCCCTCGAAATTCGTCGGGGTTATAAATGGTTTACTACTAGAATGTTTCTTTAATAGAAACCACCATTTTAAAAAGGAATACCAAAACACGAATTTAAAAACTAAAGTATGAAATGTAATTGTCACCCAAATTAACTAATCATTGGGTTTCCACATAAGAGAACATTGGTGAAAATATGGATATGGAAGAAAAATATAACCATCATGTTCTGATGGAGAGTGGTAGAGAACATGTCTATGAAAAATCCATCAATCACAAAGCCATTAATTTGTGATGATCTAAGGTACCATCTGATTCATTGGATATAAGGGCACTAGGACAACATTTTTGGTTTTCAAGATCATTTCCCTACAGTTGATGAATTTGAATTAGAATAAATACTTACTTTATTTTGGTATAATCTCATCGTTTTGCATGCCTTGAACAATTTCTACTTCATCTCTTTAAGAAATGAAGTTGAATTTTTCTTTCGCAAAGTTTTAGCAGATCATGTGATAGAATGATAGGTCATTCCATCTGTCTCAAACATAAGTTAGAAAAAGTTATATACATAATTCCATCTATGGTGAGATTAATCATATATGGTTCCAAAATGGACTTATACTTCATCTATAATCCTGTATAATAAAATAAAACCAGTTTCTACTAACCATGGACTTCCTGTAGGCCAGTGGTAGGAAATAAAGGCTTGTCTCACTTTGGTTGTGGGTTCGATTCCCACAGCCTTGTCCGACGTGACGGGTTATCGCCCATTCTGCAGGTTGTCCTTTTTTTCTAAAAATACAATATTATAACTTTCCATCAATAATATTGAAAAAGTTATATCCTTAAACAATACTAACTTTTGTCCAACATAATCCATTCCAATCTGTAGGCTTATCCAAAATACGACAGTCCATTCTCATATTATAGTGAAAACGATTACTAGAGAGTTCATATAACAAGCATGTGAATACCATCATTGATCCCCATATATCATAAGATATTTCTGGTGGGTCACATTCCAAACATTCTAAGGCCTTAATCATGTATTATCTTGAAAAATTAATACCCATTGAATCTTAGTGAAAACATGTGTGCTGTCAAAAGTTAACTCTTTCTACATACCGAAACCCCAAAACTCTATATACTCAAACCATGATATAACTATTTCATTATATCAGTCATGAGCTCATGAATACTAAAAAATATTTCGTTTTCTCCTTATCCCTTCATTGTGCGCATATCATCTTCTTTCCAAAAATATCTCAATCACTTTCCATAGTTACCGGTACCATAAATTTATTGAAAACCACAATAAACCAATACATAAATATTCCAATATTCCACAATACTATATACAAAATTATTTTGGAATCCCATTACATAAAAACTTAATCATTCCACCACATCGTTTTCATATTCAACATTTACAATAGTGATCACATGCGACTTCCCTTTGTCCTTTGTCTTAAGTAGTTTCTCATGTCGATAATCATTAACCCTTGGATTAGGGCATTTATTAACATAATCCCCCATTTCATTGCACATGAATCATTGAAGTGTTGGTGTTGTGTTCTCTGTAGTCTTTTCTTTATTCACATCATTAGAAACTCTTTTTCCATTACTTCGACACTCAGTAGCTCGATGACCTTCTTTTACACACTTAAAAAATTTTCTAGTCCCTTTAAGACAATATCCACCATGCTTATTTCCAAACTTTGAGCATAAAGAAACATTCATCTTCTTTTCACAATTGTTGTTAGATTTCTCCTTGAACTCCATATTTCATTTCTTGTAAAAACCATGAGATGGATATGTAACACCAACTTTAATTTCTACCTTGATAGCACAACGCACAATTTCTTCATAGCTACCGATGTCTCTTATAGATAATGCCCTTTTAAGACTTGGTTTTAAGACACTAAAGAATCGATCAACTTTACTTTCAGGTTGGATGATAAAGCCAGATGCATACCTTTCAAGCCTTGTAAAATTCACTTCATATATACCAACATATTCATCATACTTTTGATTTAGTTCAAGAACCTCCTTCTCTATCTCTGTTCGATGAATACGAGGTAAGTACTTATTGAAAAATAAGTTCTTGAACTCGTCCCATTCCATGGACTGAATTTCATCTCTTGGCCTCATATTCGTTATAAGATTCCACCATTGATCAGCTTCACCTTCCAAATGATATACTTATAAGATGACTTTATCATGTGCAAAACATTAAAGAACTAAAAATATATTTTTTGTGGTACCGATCCATTGTTCACCAACAAGTGGATCAGAAGACCCACTGAAAGAAGGTGGACATTGCCTCATGAAGGACTCAATAGAATATTGTTCCCTTATCTGCTTATTTGGAAGTCCAGAATGATTCATAGCTTGTGTAACTATTGAAATAAAGTTTTTTAACTCAATATCCCATAACATTGGTTTGTTTAGGAGGAAAATAATTTCATTACCCATTACATTGATCAACACAGTTCCTTCAGGGTTCTAGCCATCGTCTAAAACCCAAAAAGAATAGTGTGAGAGGCAAAAATCATGCGAGGGAAAACAACATAATAAAGGGGTAGTACCTTCAATATCTATCATCTTACGTTTAATTATAAGATCATTACCGTAATTCTAGGATTATAACCTATACTTATACTTAAACTTAGGGACATCCCTAGACATACCTTAGAAATATCTCTAGGGATATCACTGAAGTTTTCTTATCCTAGTTTCCAAAGGTTAACTAATCCTTTCCTCTGATACCAACTAAAGAGACACAAATCTTGACATACATGGATATTAAATTACTTTTTTGGAATACTTATATTTTAACAAAAACAGACACACAAGGATCGTAATAGTTTAGTGTCTTTGGAAAATCGGAATATAATCTTCTAATCATGGTGATAGATCTTCAACATCTCCCCTAAAGATCTTCCCCCTTTTTTTCTTACCTAAAACCTTTCTTTATACCCTGCGGAAAAGAAAACATAATAGGGGTAAGCTCAAATTCCCAGTAAGGGTAAACATAGATAACATAAAACAATTCATACACATTTGAATGCAAAAACATGAACATAAAATCTAAACATCAAAATCCTGAGCAGAGACATGAATCTTGGAAGTACATAAGGCATATATCATAAGGGAACATCAATCATGATAAAATATCATTTGAATAAAACATTTAATTGTGACAAACATTAAGAACATGTTATGATTTCCTTAGTAGCCAAGGCATTGCTTCCAATACCATATTAGCGGACAACGTCCCTTTCTGAATCGAGTTCACTCCTCGTTTCAGTCCTGTAACACTGAACCAGATTAACTTACTGTTCCAGCCATGTCTATCTCATGAGATACAAATCTTTACCCAATTCATTGGAGGGATATATAGGTCCCACCACAACATAAACATAAATCATTCATCATAACACAAAGAATAAAATTGGTTTCATAAACATCATTCCATCATCACATAATCCATATAAAAGCAATGGATATCATTTCATAATAAGAAAAGTCAAACCATATAAATCATAGAGGAATTATACTTGAAACATACACATATGAAATAATGTTATCTTAGATGGAAAAATGGTTTTTATAAAACACTTGAAATGAATTATTGAGGAAAATATCCTTTCTTCTTCAAAATCATTTTCTTTTCAGAAAATGCCATGAAATTTTAAATGAAAAGTATTTTGTTGAAAATATTCATAAAACCTTGTAGAGTATGCTTCATAAAAATGAGGCGTTATGAAACCGTAAAAATCCGTTCATGACGTATAAGTTAAAATTAACATTCTTCTCATACTTTTGTTGGAAAAGTCAAAAAGTACCTCGTATGGTAAACAAAGAAAATTCCTTACATACCATGTAGTAGAAGTAAAAGATGGGTAAAAAAGACATTAACCATACTTGAAAACATTTTTAGAAAACATGGGCTTAGATGATAATGATATCCCCAGTAATTATTAATGAATAAGCAATCTCGAAAAAAAATGAGATTGATAAATTATCCCTTACCTTAGGTCTGATATGCTTCGTACGTTTCCGAACCTCCCCTTCTTTGGACACGCCCTTTTGAAACCACCTCTTAGGGAACTAATATTTGTCTTTGAAGAAGACCAGATCCTCTAGGATGTTTCTAGGGAAGTGGAGAAGATAAATTGGCAGGGGTTGGCTAAGAATGAAGGCTCAAAGTGGTGTGAGGAAGAGAGGGAGGAGGTGCCCTTTTATGAGGGAGGAGAGGGGCACCTTTGGAATAACTAAAAATATTATTTTATTATAAAGTCATAATCAGTGTTTAATAGCTTGAAATTGAGGTATTTCGAAGATAATGTGGGGATGGGTAGAAATCCTCTCATCCAATAGAATTTAGACAAGTTTAGGTTTCTATTTTAACCTTGTCATTTAGATTTAACTTTAAGTTAAATAATTTTTCTTTTACCGTGTCTTCTTGTTTTATTACACTATAAAGTTAATTAACTTACTATAATAAGACAAAAGAACCCCAAGAAGTTTATTATTAATATATATAAACTTATCTAAGTCATTTGGCTGAACCTTAGATTTTTAGGAATAAAATAAAAATTAATAATATAATATTTGTTTTGAAAACTATTTTATGTCAATATTGACACTATTTGGTAATTGATTTTGGTGAAAATAATAACAGAATTATTAGTTCGAAGAAATTTAACTAAATCGAAAATAACATGTCATATTAACCTATAAAATTAATGTAATTCATAAAAAGTCTCAAATTACATTTATTTGGGTATTTATAACATCAATTATGTCAATATTTCATTAATAAGATAATTACTGCATCATCATTGTGTCCTAAATAAATTTAATTTTTTAATGTCTAAAAATTATAAATAAAACACCATTATGTAGGAAATATTTTTATATTTCAAATGATTAATTATAGTCGAATTTATCTTATGTATAACCCTATATTAATAATGATTTAGTTATTAAACATTGATTTTAACTATTTTAACCCTTCTTTAAATAAAATAATATTAAATGTCCAAATCTAATCCAAGTGGGCCTAAATAGTCATATTTTATTCCTAAGGTTGTTTTTGGTTGAATTACACTTATCCAATAGAATTAGGACATGTGTTAGGGTAATAATAATATCATTTTTACCCTTAATTACCCTATTTACTTTTAACCGTTGTAAAAGAAAGTAAAAAGTTACTATTCACCAAAAATTACTTTCATCTCATTGAACCAAATTTTAGTCCTTGATATTAACCATATCTCTCGGATTTATAAAATTCCACTCATAGAAGCGGTAAAATTATGTTTTATATGAATTTGAAAATTCTCCTAGGAGGTGGGTAAAAGATGGTGAAAAGTTAAATAAAATTTTTATATATCTAAAATTATTATTAAATGACTCCAATGACTTAAATTGAACTTATATAGGTATTATGTATCAATTTTGACCTAAAATAAATTTAAATAAAATAAATAATTATTTAAATAAATTTTTTGTTTTTGAATAGTAACCCAGTGTTTTCACTATTTATCAAAAATTGAAAGTTTTCAGAAAATACCAAAAAATAACCCTAGGCTAATTTTGATATTCTGAATCCAAAAATGAAGTCCATTTTGAAATATAAAATTTATAAAATTTCATAAAGTTTGTATTCTGAATCCAAAAATGAAGTCCATTTTGAAATAAAAAATTTATAAAATCTCATGGTGTTACACTTTATATATTCCATGTATCATGTGATCGATTAACATCACTTTTAAGAGGTGGTAGTCTACACACTACTAGAAAATAGGCCTTTAACAATCCTATATATGGCCTTTATTAGGGCTTGAAAATAACTGACTTCCTGAGGGAGATTAAAATACTTTGTATTTTATCAGTTCTTATTAAAGCACTGATGAAGGGAATTTTATCAGTTATTATAAAAGCTTTGATAAAGAGTACCATTATAAATGATTTTAAAAGCACTGAAAAATATGTCCTTTATCGGCTCTTTTAAAAGTGCTGATAAAGGGACATACTACAATTTATGAAACAACACACTACTTTACTAGTGAAATGTGAAATAATGACACACCACCACAACAAAAACACACCAGATATCAACAAAAAAATTCCCAATACATAATTTAAATGAAATGAAATTTATAAAACAAATACAAGAAAAAACAAAATATTATAGACATTTCAAACATTATTTTATACAATTACATAATGATAAATTATTACATACATTCAAAAACATCAATTTTCGTTTCTATTTTAATACTGACCCCGACTCATGCTATTACAAAAAAACCACCCCTGCTTGATCAAAAAAACACACCTATATAAGAAACAATTATTATGTTAATAATAATATAAAAAATTAAATTAACATAAAGTGTGAATTTTGTGAAAATTAATTTTAATTTCACTAAAAATGATGTCAATTATAATAAATAAGGCTCACATGGAGTCTTACTGATCACACCATGCATTAGAGTGAGTTTCAAATGATTCCAACACATGTCAAATGACATGTGGATTATTTTTCTGATGTATCAAAACAATCTGATTTCATTGGATTGGTTTTGCGCACACACGTTGTCTTTTCTACTAAAATATTATTTTAAACTAGAGTCACACACATTTGACTCATTCCGATAACATCTTGTATCAGTGGGATAGGAAATCAATTCCTACAAGTCAAAAAACACTTATGAATTTTTTTCCTAACTTATCATGAAATTACAAGTGTATTTGATCCTTTTTAAGTGAGTGACACTTTTCGAACTAAAATGTCAACTTAAAATTGATAAGAGACACTTTAAGTCATAATACACACATAATTTAATGTATTGAGGTGTCAATGATTCTTATACATCACAGATTACTTATATGTCAATTTCATAAAGTATTAAAACAATCTGAATGTATTTTATTTTTTTTTGAGTAGGTCAGTTGTCCATTTTTCTAAAATTGATGTCAATTTTATATAATAATAATTACTTTGAGTCATAGAAAACATATTGTAGGTTGGATTGAGGTGGATATGATTCCTACACTTCCCAAATTACATATAGATCAATTTATTTAAATAAAAAAAACCAGAATGTGTTTTCTTGGTTTTCAGTACGTCAGTTGTATTTATTAATAAAATGTTATTTTGAATAGAAACACATAGGTGGACTCATTCCAGAATCATCATGTATCATTTTACATAATAACAATTTCTACGCACCATAAATGACTTATGAATGATTTCCCTAAATTATCATGAAAACCTAAGTGTCTTTGATTTCTTTTTAGTGAGTGACAGTTTTTAAAGAGAAATGTCAATTTTAAACTAATAAGAGAGAATTTTAGTCATTCTAGGAAAATTTTGTTTTGGATTGAGGTGTGTTTGATCCATACATGTCAAAAATTAATTAAAGATCATTTCTATAATGTATTAATACAATCTAATTGATTTTTATTAGTTTTGAGTGGTTCAGTTGTCCATTTTACTAAAATTGATGACAATCTTAAAATAAAAAGATGCACTTGGAGTCATACGTGTCACAATATATGTCATATTGAGGTGTGGTTGATTCCAAAATTCCAAAAGTGACTTATGGGCCATTTCAATGATGTTTGAAAACAACATTATATCATTTTTTCAGTTTTGAGTACGTTAGTTATTTTTTCTACAAAAATGTCATTTTAAACTGGACGGACACACTTTTAAATAATTATGATCATATTGTGTATCGGTTTGACATGAAAATTATCCCTACACAAAAAAAATGACTTATGGATCATTTTACTAAATTATCACGAAATTCCGAGCATGTTTGTTCCTTTTTTAGTGAGTGAAACTTTTTGAACTAAAATATTGATTTTAAAATAATAATTGACACATTGAATAATACTGGGCACACTATATATCAGATGGAGGTGTGGATGATTTATACACATCAAAAATTACTTGGAGATTGTTTTAAAATGTATCAAAAAAAAATTGAATATGTTTTGTTTAATTTTTGGAGTATGTATGTTGTATATTTTTCTAATATTAACTTTAATTTTAAATAGAATGAATTATTTGGAGTCATATTAGTAACATCAGGCATATGATTGAGTTGTGGATTATTCCTACACATAAAAAAGTCTAGAAACAATCTTAACTATCAATGTAACCACAATATCCCTAGAATTTTATTGTTAAACTGTCAACACTGCATGAGCAGCATCGAACAAACCACCCCTTAATTAAAAAATGAAGTCACCTATCCAAGTAAAGAATTATTATATGAGTAATAATAATAAATGTTTTTAAAAAATATGAAATAATAATTTAAGTATATGGAATTTTTTTTAAATATGGAAACATTAATATTACCTCTATGATTGAGTAGTGGAGATAACTTGAAGGAAAGTGATAAATGTTAATATTGGATGGGTGAAAGGATTTGAGGGAGAAGAAGATTGTGGATGATATGGTGCACAGAGGCATGGATTATGAAATGATCACCCCAAAACTAATAAAATAATACAACTATATAATAAAACAATTATTGTTTGAGTAATAATAAAAATATATAAATTAATCTTAAAAAGGTAGTAATATAGTAACTCTATGGAAAATGATAGTACAATGAAAAAAATCATGATTCCCTCTATGATAGAGTAGAGGTAGAATAATTTCTTTTCTTGCAAATGATGTAGAGAGAACATATAGGAAACCGATAAATACAACAGTGTATGTGTGAAATGGTTTTGAGGGAGAAGAATTATGTGGAAGTTCTGGTACAAAAATACATGAAAGATGGAGAGAAAACCCCAACTCGAATAAAAGAATTCAATTATATAAGAAACAATTACCATGTGAGTAATACTAAAAAGAAAAAAATTAAACATAAATATGAAACAAAACATTTATTCTATGGACAATTATTTTATTATGAAGATATCAAGATTACCCCCGTGATTATGTAGAGATAAAATTATTTCTCTTCTAACAAAGGAATGATAGATGGATAAAAACTTTCTATAATAAATGAACTCTACACAGAATAATAAAAATTAAATCAAAATCAAAATATTTAATTTTTTAGTAAAATAGAGATACTATATCAAAAAATTACCTTTACATCATTCTAAAGGGGTTTCTTCATTATATTTTGTTCTTCTACGTGATTGGTATCATCATCATGTGCAGAAGACATTGTTCTCATGAGTACTAAAATATTTAATCCAGATTATTTTAATGAAGTATACAACACATAATGTTTTGAGGGAAAACATAATTTATTCAAAAAAACATTTACCTTATCATTTTACTCTCATTATTTTTTTATATGTTTCAAGAATAGGGTCCCATTATCAATAATCAAAATCCCATATTTGTTGTACCCTCTATTAAAAAAGACATTATCTACATTGGGACGAATATGAAGTGATTGTGATCTCCCAATAAAAGGTTAATCCTCGATTAAATTATCATCGAACCTGAAATTTGTTTTAGTCTCAAATAGGAAAACGCACAATTCTTGTTTGATGTATTAGAGAACAAAATACATTCACTTACTTGATTCCAATATGAAAAAATGGTATTTTTCTCCTTCCATGAATAAATTCACCTTCGTGAAGCCCATTTCACTAACTTTCACTTCAATGATTTTGTAAACCCATTTTCAATGGAAAATAAGCCCTTGAAATGTTTTATAATCCAACTTGTATATCTATTTGATAATAAAAAAATATGAAATATATTCATAAATTGGATTTCTATCCTTGGAACTGGATATGTGCATCGCTACTGCCACAAGAATACCACCACTATTTTTCATCATATTACAACATCATGTTCTTTTCTACAGAACATATAACATTGATTTCAAAATCTGGGTTAGATATAACATTTTCATTTAGTCCTCTAGCTATCCATTGAAGATGTTCAACCATCAAATTAGGATTTTAAAATAGCTCCTTATAAATTTGATCTTAGAACCATCATATAAACTATTGATTATGTGTATTTAATATCCAACCCTTAGACCTTGATGGATTCAAATATTTATGAATTTTTTTAGGCTTCAATGTATGGATAAACATATTCACTATTATGAAAAATGTAAAGGTTTTCTTTCTCCCACTCATTAATGGTAATTGTAACAAAATCTATTTTCGAAATCCCTTTATCCATAAAGCGTTCATTGTGACAAGACTTTGGGATACCAATGTAGTCAATATATGATTTGTAATTGGTACAAAATACAATAGCTTCTTCAACAATATATCGTTCTGCAGTAAAACCTTCTGACTAAATTTAATTCTTCATATACCCTTTCAAAATATTTATATACCATTCAATGGGGTACATCTATTTGTAATGGACAAGACCACATAGTTGAACCTCTCTATCAATGTGAACCATCGAATTTACAATTAAATCAATGGATAATGGTTGTAAGAACATATCTAATTCACATAATATGACATTAAACTCTTTATTCATGACGGGAAAAATTTATGGGACTATAAATTTATTACATATATCTTTGATAAATTAGAAAATCTTGGTTAATGTATGCCATACATTTTGAGGCCAAATTTGATGAAAAGAAACATGCATTAAATCTTGCATCAAAATACGGCATTCATGTGATTTTATTCCTTGTAACAGAAAATATTTCATTAACATGACATTCATTATATTTGATGAATACCCCTATAGAACGTTTACACTATTAAATAAAAGGAAAAATTTCAATTTTTCCATTCTGGAAAGAGTGTAAACTACTAGAAGAAGAAAATTCCACCTTTCACCCTTCACTGGAGCAAAAACATTCATCATCCTCATTTTAATCAAGTCTAACCTAGCCTTGATTCCATATTTAATTTTTCCAAAAAATTTTGTAACATTCCAATTACACTATCAAATACATTTTTTTTCTACAGACATGACATCCAGAAAAAACCTTACCTAAAAACCATTCCAACAAAATAATTAAATAGAAATTGATCTCTTCTTCCAACCTGATTTTGTAAGGTTTTTCGAAAATGGTTTACTAAAAATAGTGTCAATATATTTTACATTATTACACAACTGATCACCCATTATTGGAGATAGTGTTTTAGCTGTTTTGATATTCCCATCGAATTTTGTCATCCAAGATTGGTATTTATGTCGTCGAGGTAAAAATGTAGGACATCCAAAAAACACAGTCTTCGAGGACTATTTTAACCGAACTGATTATTTCAATTTGTGGTATTCTTTTAGAGTTGTAGTCTCATAAATTTCTATAAGATGGAAATTCATTTATCATTCTGTAAAACATGGCCCCCAATATGAAATCCTTATTCAATGTGAATCATACATGGTAACACATGTATCCCACATATAATTCAGAACATCAATCAATGGAGCCCAATAGAAATCGATATCATTATAAATTTTCTTTGGTATAGAAATAACTAGATATAAATTAATGTATTTGTGCTTCATGCATAAGCATGGTTGAATGTTATATTTTACCAACATGAAAATCCATGTAATCTATGTACTAATTAGAATATGAAATGGATTTATTTTATCTATAGATAATGAAATAAAAAATTTTCTTTGCGGATTTTCAAATTCAGGATAATCATAATCAATTTTCTTTAACTGTAGAGAATCTAATGGAAGCCATAGGTTCCTATATTTAATTATTAAATCTGCATGCCTTGTTAATTGTATCTTGGTTTACTGAAATCTATATAGTCTTATAAACCATTGAATGATAGGAAAGCACCACACATATTTCAATGGACTTGTGTCATTATTCTTTTATCAATATGTGCCACACTTCGGGAATTTTATGACTTATTCATGGTACTTGAAAAAAAATATTCAATCATTTGGACAAGAATGATTTTTTTAGGTATCATCCCCATTGAACATAATTTTTTTTAGAATTATATGTTTTGTATGGTAGTTCATTTGCTTCTAGAAACATATCATTTGGGAGACTAAGTAGTTCTATAAAGCTGGTGTCACTCCATCCAATAGGAGCTTTCAAAATTTATAACTTCAATACATCAAATAATGTTGTGTATTTAGTAAAACCAATATACCATGGTTTCTTAGAATAATTACTTAACTCCTAAAAAAAGTTGGATAATCAAAAAATCATCTTCAATAGCCATTTTTCTTCTTCTATGGAATATCCATCCTCATTTACAGTGTTATTCATATTAAATGACCCATAAACCAGAGTACCATCCCAATAGATGTCCAAATTCAGTTTTTCCATCATGTTTAGTCCATTATTTATAGCTTTGATATATTCCGTGACAAATAAAATGATTTTATAACTCTTATAGAAAAATTTGTCTTGAATAACAACAACGTGAACATGGAAATAGTACTTGAGAAGGTTCGTATGCATGCTCTCTTGAAAACGTGATAAACTATTTAACTACATATTCATAATCATTTGTCAAACTACTAGAGTGCATCTATTTTGGATTCATATCCATCCTATGGTATTCATAAAAGATTATTTTTTTACAAAAATAAATCAATAAAAATAAGATATTCATTATCAAAGGTAAAAGTTATAAACTATTATAATAAGGGAAACTCAATATTTGATTATTTTAAATAATTTCATTATGTTGAAGAAAATGGGTAATTGAATTTAAGAAAAGAATTTCTCTATTAAGTATGGTTTTATCTTATGAATTTATTCAAAGGTGAATGTTATTGAAAAATCATTCTCATCAAATCATCTCCCATACATTTATCATTGCACTTTTTTTGACACAACATTCATATATTGTGGACATGGACCTATGTTTATTTAAATAACCATAATAGAAATCCATGGGATGAATAATGCTCAAAGTTTTAAAAGAAATATAAAATAGATGGAGGATGAGTTTCATGAAATAAATTGAAATTGTGAATGTTAAGGAGATGAAGTTGATTAGGATGACAATTTTCTATAAAAGAGATGGAGGACGAGTCTCAATCAAAAAATTGTAATAATAACTATTGTTTAACACACATCCATTATGTATTAAATCCCATAAATAAATAAAAATATAATATAAGAGATAAAGGATTAATAAGAACCTAAAATTTGATAAAAAAGAATAAAAAAATCTTATTCCATCTTTTAGAAGACATTAAAATGTATTGAAGAAACATTCGAATAAATATTAATTTATTTTATTTAAATGGATAATAATCAGATATTATTAGGTGTGGAACCAATACTTGTAGACATAAAATGGTGAATACCCTAATATAATTTATAATATATATAATTTGATAACATCCATTATTTGTTTTTGGTAAAAGTTATGTAGAATCCTAAGGAATCATTACATTTAAATTTAATTTTATATCACATATTTGAAAACATATCAATCCTCTTGGGATGTAATATCACCACATCGACCCCTCCCAAGTATTATAGGGAGGTCACCACATCAGATATATGAATCTAAAGGATTCTAAGGAGGACATATAATACACATTCACCCATCCTAGAAATTCTAGGTAGGTCTATAAAAAATATAACATAAAGCAATACTACACATCAATAAGATATATCAAAAAAGGGATAAAAACACACCAACCATTGCAACATATATACAATACACTTTTAAACACACACACACACACACACACATATATACGACATGAAATTTATAATAATCATAATTTAAAAAAATCACATTTAAAAATAATTTTTAATGAAAAAAATACATTACCTTCATAATTTGGAAATAGAGAAAAATAATTTTTGAAAAAATTATTATAAAATCACCGTTTCACTATAAGTTCTGAAAACACATTTAAATATATTTAAAGATATTTATTCACACACACACACACCCACCCACCCACCCACCCACCCATCGATATATATATATATATATGTATATATATCTTTATAAAATAATCATAATTGGATAAAAATATATGTATCCATTACAACAGAATATCCCAACATAGTAAAATAAATATAACACATACTAATTTGAAAAATATAGAGACATTGAAAATATAAAAATATGGTATCACCATTACAAAGATTTCTCTTGAAATAACAAAACATAATTCGGAGAAAATAAATTAATAAGGGAAAATCCTTACACCTGAATAATAAGAGAGAATTTAAATAAATAAATTCCCTTACATTAATTCCATTAAATCATCTTCTGTTCATATTTCACAGCATCACCAGACTATGAATTGGATTGCTATATCAATTTTCTTGTTCATTTAATATTTTTATATAAAAAAATACACTATTTATAAAGTGGCATAAATATTTATTTACATGGTTTATATATGGAAATGAGGCCATTCTCTATGGTTTCAAGATAATGTTAAAATCAATATTATTGAGAAATTTATGGTATAAATGTAGACAAAAAATCTAATTTAGTCAAGAAAAAAATTTAAAAAGACCAAAAGAGAATATCCAAATCATTCATCATGAAAAAATAGATCATGAAAAATTAAAAATAGTATACAATGACAACATCACAAATAATTGATGACATTGTAAAAGAAGAAATATAAAATGATGCGATAGATATGGGAATAAAATTGGAACATGTAATGGAAAATAGAGGCCTACCACACTATGTTGAAGAATATTTGAGACCCTTGGATCAAGATCTATATTTTTTCTTTAGAAACCCTAACTTTAAGTGAACACAAAATACCAGATGATTTTTGAGCAACATGAGGTAGTGGGTTTTGTGATTAGAGCATTAATTCACCTAAGAGGAGTGCCAATAGTGTGCGGATTCTATGGAAATAATATGATATCACAATGGTTTCAGAACAAATAAGGTTTTTTTAAATAGACAGGGACAATTTTCTCATCTTTTTTAAAAAAGGCTTCATTAAGATTCCATTTATCGGTTCTTTTTTATCAATTATAATGGTATGTCTTTAACATGGGGAGAAAAGCGCTAATTTAATAAATCTTTATTAGCACCCATGTTATAGTACCGATAAATATAGATTATATTCGCCATTTTTTAGAGATGATAAAGCCTCATATTTATCAGTGTTAAGAATGAACTGATAAAGATTTCTTTTATCAGCTCTTATTACTTAAGCACATATAAAGGATTAATGATTATAATTTTAAAAAATATTTATTGTATATATATATATAATTAATAAATTTATATAAATATGAATATAGTAAATATATTCTCTATTGACATATTTTTTATTAGATTATTATAATAATTTTTATAAAAAAATTTTATTTATAATTATATAAATACTATTGAAAATTAATATTTATATCATTATATATATTTATACGAATAAATAAATAAATAAATATAGATAAAATTATTTAATAAATACACATGACTACAAATTTAGTAAATCTATTAATTATTTATGTAAATTTATCATACATTTAATAATAATTTAAATATATAGAATTATTTAAATAGATATAATTATTTTAATATATATAATTATTTATTTATAATTATATAAATATGTTTAAAAATATAATTTTTAATTTATAATTATAAATATATATTTTTATAAATATAGTGAGTACATTTATAAATATATTTATTTCTCAAACGATGTCTGTTCCTTATGTCCAATGTGATCTTGACAATAATCAAATGAAGGTTGTTTCACCTCCGACTATTGCTATGCATAATACTCTGGCAGATAACACAGCAGATCATATTATGGATCCACCTTTTGTGCATGATCAACCTCAGTTGATCACTAGCCAGCACGGCACTCGGTCTTGGGCTATTATTGTTGAGCATGGGGGGAATTGTGAGACTCATATTGCCAAGGACCTCACTCAGGATCCGGCAAAGGTGGGGCTCACTGTTTCCCAGACCCCCCTGCCCAAGGTTCAAGATGATTCTTTTATGGTGAAAGTAGTTTCTTCCTCCTCTGACACACATTCTTGTGATGATAAGAAAGCTGGAAAAATGCCTTTGTATACAACTTCTGATCCCACTGTGGTTGTTCCTCCTGGAGTTGATATGTTTCCCTCAAAAGAATTCCAACTTTCTGAGGGGGATATTGGGGCTTCATCACCCACGTTTCCCTCACCTGGCAAGGATCATAGGCAGACTTCTTCTCATGATCAGGTGAGCAATTATAATGTTCCATGTAGTGCTGCAGGTCAGTTAGAGGCTGTAGTTGTTGACCCTCCTCGGAAAGAGGTGGAAACCACGACTTTGCACCCACCAAAGCTGTTGGAAAATCAGCAGATGACATAGGATCCCCACATGACAAACTTGGATTCTACTGCAAGGAAGGATGATGGCTCTTGGCAATATGCTAAGCGTAGACTACCCCATAGCAATCGTGGGTGAGGACGAGGTCGAGCAGACTTGAGTTCAACGCAACACTCTATGGACTCAAGTTCAGATGAAGATATTGAAAGCCCTCTTCAACAAGCAAGGAATCTTGAAGCCCTTCACTCAAGGGGTCGCAGACGCGGGCGAGGTCATGCTTTAGATCAGGGCACCTTACGAGATGCGGAACGAAAGATTGGAGACAAGATACGAAAAAAATTGGGCATTCATAATGAGGTCCAATGATTTGGGTGTTCTGTACTTCTTTACTCTTTTTGTTTACTTGATCCTCTGTTTAATAAAAAGGGTCTTGGCCCTTAAAAAAAATTTATAAAAAAATTTATTTATAAATATTTTTTTACAAATATTTTTTTCAAAAATATCTTTTCCCCAATATTTTTTTACATTATTAATTATTATCTAATTTTATGTGCATGCATGTTAAAAATGAGTGAAATTGGGTAAATTAAAAATAAGTACACTTTAATAATATTGAAAAAATGGATATGTTTTGTCTATGTGCATTGTATATAAAAATACATTAATTACATATATGTGAAATCAATATAAAAAACATTTGATCTATGTTAAATTAAAATATCAATAGTTATTCAATTACATGTTCTTTACTCTATGCAATTAGTGAGTATTTTTAATTCATAATAATTTTTAATTATAAAATATCATTCAGAAAATATATGACTATTTCATATAAAGGGAATAATTATTTTTTAATATTTAAATCATATTTATATAAAGAAATATATATCTATTAATTTAATATATACTTTTTGTTAACATTTTTAAAAATCAACTATTTAATAAAATGTTTAATATTTTTCTCAATTTACATATTTTTAATTTTAATTTGTATAATTTTTATTTTTTATATATCTCTATATTTAATACATACTATTAAATAGTATTTATAATTTATATATAGTATAATCAATTTACTCATTTTTATCAATAATTATTTAATTAATAAAAATTTTAATATTTTTTTAATAAAATCATTAATTAATTATTTATTTATCTCATTTTATTTATTCAGGACATTATCATTTCTAAAAAAACTAATAATGGATTTCATTATGAATGCTAAAAACATAGCACTAATAAATGGTACCCTTTATGAGTGCTAAGAATAAATCACTGAAAAGGGTACCCTTTATCGGTGCTAAAAAAAGTAGCGATAAATGGTACCCCTTATCTACGCTAAAATTAAGGTGCTGATAAAGGAACCATTTATTAGAGATTTCTTTTGCACTGGTAAAGATTCCATTTATTAGTGTTTCTTTAGAACATATAAATACTAGTGTTCTCAAACGCCTTTTTTGTAGTAGTGACACTTCCACAAATGATGTTATCATATTTACACAAAAAGGAATATTTGAAGGTATGAGTTATATTAGAATTTGAGAAGCGTAAAGAAATTATAAATATCCAATATCCAATATATAAATAGAATTTACATCAAAATTCTCACCCTGAGAGGTGGTAAAGAAAGAACAAAAAACCATCGTTTCAAGAGGTGGTAGTTCCATGTACACATAAATGGAATGTTCATTACCAATTTGATAGAAGTGTGGGTAATTGTAGGTAGAACCTTTCACATAAAAACATCTAAGTATATTGAGGATGCTTGTGTTGTTATAGAAGCATGGAATATGGTGATTTGAGGTGCTGGAAAATGGAAATAAAATTATATAGCTTGAGAAAATATGTTACCTCTTCTTCAGGTAACTTCATTTGGTTTACACAAAATGGATTAATTGGATTTGTTGATTCCCAAATGGAGGATTATAGGATGAGGGGAAGAATTTTCAGGAGCTATTTGTGCAGATCCTTGATGATCCAAAATGTATTTAGGGTGTGAGGAAGTGGGAGGCATGAGTTCTTTTTTATATTGGAGGAGTGACACTCTTGTAAATTTAGAGGAAGGGAATTCCATCCATGTGTTTCCCATTGAATGTGGAACCCATAATTATTAAAATTAGATCTAAGGGTTGATAGGGTCAAAATATTTCCATCTAATGGATTCTAGACTATTTTCTAGGTCATTTGGTCAATATGGTTAAGGTATAATCTCTAATTATGATTAATTTCACCTTAATCAATGTAATAAATATTAATTACTTTAATTAATATTTTTCATAAAAAATGAAGTTGAACATATCATAAATTGTAAATTATAAATTATTCTAATTCCAAATACGTAATCAATTTTTACAAATTCCAATCACAATGGTGATATAGACTAATTAAACTTTAATCCTAAAGACGAGACGACAATGCACATTTTTAAAGAAAAACGTTCAAAAGTATGTTTTTATATTCAATTTAAATGTGAAATTGATTCATATGACTTATATTAGATTAATTAATAAAAAATTATCTTTTTATACTTAAAAAAAATTAAAATATTATTAATCCATTTAAATAAATTTTATTAAAAAGGAGTATCGAATAAAAGGTTAGTTTTTTACCATTCATTAAAAAACAAAACATCCCCCAAAAATTCCAAAAATTCACCTTAACCTAATTTTTTTTCCTATTTCAAAGGTGAAGTTTATTTTGAAATATAAAATTTATAAAAGTTCATAAAATGGGATTTAAAATAGGTTTGTAATTAAAATATGGTAAAAGTTCCATTATAAAAATATTTATTTGATGCGTAAATTTAGGTTTTCTCTTATCTTATGCCTCTCTAATCTATTGGTTCAATATCAATACTTTTTTATTTAATATATAATATATATATTTCATTATTATCACCCACTAATTGTAATTAATTTAATTTATTAGGATAAAACAACATTGTGATTACAATATATTTTTTTATAAAAAACATTCCATTTATATTAAATGGGTTATTATATTCATTTATAATTATTTTCTAACCAATGAAATAATTTTATATTTGAATAAAAAATATAATTTTATAAGATATTTATTAGTATTCAGAAACACTAATTTAATGGCTTGGTTAATTCTTATTAGCATAACATTTTATAAGTAATAATATTTTAATAAGTAATAATATTTTAATAATATATTATTGTTAAAAACCTCATTAAATTTGGGTAATGTAATAATATTTCAATGTATTTTTATTAACCAAGCCGTTAAATTAGAAATAATATTTAAATATATAATTTCATATGTAATTATATTTTAAAAATATATTATTGTTTAGTAAAAAATCTGTCTTTCGTGTACTGTATGCTTTCAAAGAATTGAATATGATGCAAGATAGCTTAATGTTTCATGTAATTCATGGTATTGAATAAGTTAAATTTTCCTTAAAATAGTATATATATTATAAATTCATAGGATATTATATTTCCTTACGTGCTTTGTGTTGCAAGTCATACATGCTTTCAAATATAATATTATTACATTAGAATTTCCGGGAATTACATTGAAATTTAAGTAATAATTAACATAACATTTCATCAGATGGTTGAATATTCTTTTGGGACTATCCAGCTGTTTTAGAATGGTGTGTGGTTACAAAATAATGAATAGTATAAATAGCCCTTTGAAGACACTTCTAGAATTTTTATGTAAAATGATGATGAGGATCAGACACAATTTAAAGTGGGGAGAAAATATACCATACAACTTCATTAATATAAATACATGTAATCCTCTCAAGAGGTAAATCATCGCTTATATTAGGTAAATGTGAAATTTTGATAGGAAATAAAAAATAACCCATAATAAATACTTCATTCATGGATTCCGTGGTAGTCATGTGACAAATTCTATAGTAATTTAATCCTATTGACCCACTAGGATAATATTAGTTTATATTAATCTTCTAGGATGTTATTGCTCAACTGTCACTTGTCAAATTACCAAAAAACATGATAGATAATTAAAAATTTCCATTTTCATTATATCCCAAAAAATGTTTTTTGCAAACCCAATACATTTTTATGAAACCATGGTTTATAGATAAATTCGAGCTATGAGAGTTATCAAAAAACAACCTTTTAAGAGAAATTATAAATGTAATATAATAAATATTTGTAAACATCATAACACCAAATTAAAAAATGATGTCTTCTAGTATCCCATCATTCAAAGGTATAATTTTCATCAAAAAATTATCATTATAAGATTGAGAACATTTGTTCTCTTTTAAATTAATTTGATTTCACAATAATTTGAAAATTATGTGGTCTCTCTATTCCATTAATAATTATAATATCCATATTTAATATAACCATGAACATAGAATCCATATCAATTCTCATTTGGGGTCATAAATCATTGATTCTTCACACTAATAGAACATTATACCTTCTTTTCCTTCCCTGTGAGGTACTATATAGAACAATCATAATCCTTAATTGCTACATCTATCATTTTTACTCACATTGATCTAAATATATTAAAAGATATATTTTATGCTCTATGGTCCTTGCATATCTCAAATTTCTCACCATAATGTTTTTGTCTCCATATCGTTACAATAATGATTATGGCTTCAAATTCAAAATCATTGGTTGGATAGTTTTATTTTTGAGACTTCAAATGACTTTATGCATATGAAATGACATTATTATTTCTCATAAAAAACAATAAAGATATTTTATTAGTGTATCTCTATATATCAAAAACCAGTCAATCCCTATTACAGAGTTATCATCAGTGAATTGTCAAATATATTCTTCAATTCGTCAAAACATTATTCACATTACATTTTCCAAATGAACTTATGCCCTTTAGGTGTAAACTTGGTTAATGGGTTAGAAAACTGAAAGAAATTATGAATAATTTGTTGATGGTATCCTGCCAAAAATAATGGAACTACATACATCAGTTTGGTTTTTTGGTTTATGAAGTTATATAAATTACTTGGTGTTTGAAGGATCAAATGAGATTCCATCCTTTGAGACAATATTGGCCAGAAAATAATATTCTTGAATCTAGAAATCATATTAGGTTAAATTGCGGTAGAACTATTTTCCTATAAGAGTCCCAAGAATTATATGTATGCGATTCTCATAGTACTTAAATAGCGTAGAATACACTAAAATAAGTTCAATTAAAACCAAAAAAACAATCCTTATATTTATAAAATTCTCTATTCATTAGATCTGTAAAAATAGTTTTTCATTAGTCAATCCAGATTGCATTATTATAAACTAATAATTCTCATACCTCAATTAGAATGTTGTCTTCATAATTTATTCCATCATTATTCAGAAAGTATGTTACCCCGAATGAAATAAAATATTTATAAAATATTAATCATTATTAAGTTGATCAAATAAACAATCAATGTTATGAAACAGATACTTTTTCCTTATCGTAATGGAATTGATTTCCTTATAATTAGTGAATATTTTAACACCCCATAAATAATATGCTTAATTTTTTTCTATTTAAATATAATTATAAATAAATAGAACCAAAATTTTGTTTAATAGATATTAAAAAATTGAAAATAAACTAAGTTATAATTAATTCAATGAAAAATAAATGTTAAATTGTAAATGAATAATAATTTAGTAATAATAGAGTATGTAAATAAACAATGAATATATAATGAAACACTTAAAATGAGAATTTATTAAAAATAATTTTTATTATTCAGGTTTTTCATTTAATTACATATGTAAAAAATGTTATATATATATATTAAATTACATGAAAAATAAATTTTTTTTAATGTAAAATGATTTTCATTAATCAATGATTATATGTTAATATATAATATTTTTAAAAAATATCGAGCTATTGTTCATAAAGAAATATTTTGTTATAATAAATAAATTTTGTGAAGTATAATTTATCATTTAAAAATGAATTATATAAATTAATTTTATTAAAAAAATATAAAAAAAATTTATAATAATTTAAAACTAAATATAATTTTATAAATAATATTTTTTGGATATTAAAGGTATTATATTATATAAATATAAATATAATATATTGGGTAATTATAAAACTAAGGTAGTATATTTAAATATAAAATATATGAAATTAATATAATCCTAACAGATTAGGATTATTTTTTATGATTCAATTTAATAATTTATTGAAATTGTAATTATATTATATTACTTATTATAATTATAAAATCTAAATTGTGTAAATTATTAGTAAAATTCTATTATAATTGTTCTAAAAAAACAAATTATCTGATAATCAGATAAGGGGGTAAATAGGAGGGTAATTTTCAACAGAGGGTTCAAATACAATTGAATCCTAAAGGCGTAGTTGAGTGAGTGTATCCCTTAGAGGAACTAAGCATCGATGAGGGTTCGATGCAATGGGGATCGATATCATCTTCAAACTGTGGGCTTCAGGAATTTTTAACTATGGTGAGATGAATCATCTTCTGGTGAAGGATTCAATCATGAAGGGAGTTTCATATTCGGATGGGGAAAATCGATTGCCGACATCTCTCAAAAAAGGTCCACCTTCATCCTGGTCCTTTTTTTTTCTGGAAAACCATGGTTTGAATTTTATTTCAATGTGAAAATCATACAGAATAGCCAATTTTGTGGATCAATTTCCACATGATAGTTAATTATTCATATGTTTCATTAGTTTTTTTACCTTGATAATCATCTGAAATCCTGTCGTAATAAATGTTCTGTGGTTTTTTCAATATACCTATTGATTGTATTTATTTACATTTCATAATTTATTTCAAATTTTTTCATCAGTCAACATTGAAATTACCGTATTCATTATCATTCTATTGATGTACCTATTTGAAATAGTACTAATTCTTATGCAAGTATAAAATCAAAATTCCTTTTCCATTGATTTAGGCCAATTTATTCTAAATTCAATGAAAATTTATGAATATTTGACAAATATTTAATCAAATAAAGTCCACATAATGATTTTATGTTTTCTAGTTTACTAATTATTATTGATTTTTTCAGGCTATGAAAAAATAGAGATAAAAATATATATATACATTTGAACCTCTATTAGTTTTCTCATAAGGACTAAAACCAGGACCACATATTTTGGATTATCCAGATTACGGTCAATTCCTCTCTTATCTATACACAATTATGAGTATATTTTTCTAATATTAGAATTGTAACGTCCCGGTTCCGGGTGCCATGCATCGGGTGCCCCGAACCCGGTTCTCCACGTGACCTCAAGCACATTTCCCCAAATTTCAGAGGCTGTCGACTAGCAGCGAGGGCCCAGGTCTGATAGTTGGGAAACTATGCCCTCATTTGTCAAAGTGTAGCATAACGGAAATACGAAATTAAACATACAAAAATAGCGGAAGAAATAACCATTCATATATAACTGAAATGGATTACTGATAAAAAGGGAACCAATAGTCATATATATATGAGAAGATGCAGAATGTAACTATTCTATAAAACAGCCATAACATGTTACATGATCAATACAATACTACTGAAGTACAAGTACAGAAAAGAAGAACAGAACAGTCCATGGAATTAAGAGCCAATTCTTGGTCCTATGCTCTCCTACATCCCAGCAACAATCAAGTACCTATGTAAGGACTCTTTCCCTTATCTACAACTGCAGAAATGTAATCTGTTTGGGCCGAAAAGCATGGCCCAAATAGGGTGTGAGAAATATATCTCAGTAGGCACCCACCAAAGGCCCGTGCCCAACTGTGTATAAAAAATGCAACAAAAATGTGCTGTAGTAAAATACAATAAACTAATAAGTACTCAAAAGTAACTAACTTAACAGTTATATTTACATTTAATTATTAATTTAATCCATTAAATATAAGAAAACACCACAGTGCATTTCTAAGTAACAGTCAGCGTCCTCAGACAAACAAAATCTCACCCTCAGGTAATCTGTATCCAACACAAGAATCTGCCCTCAGGAATAACAAATTTTTCTCTCATGCATCGGTAGTGTCGCCCTCAGGCATAGAGTCTATTGCGCTTAGGCACAGAAGAAGTTTCCATCTGGCCGAAAATAACTACTACCCTCAGGCTAAATAATGCAGTGCCCACAGGCTAATCACAGCAATTCCCTTAGGCTAAATAGGTAACCGGGACATGCCCCACATGTAATCAATCAGTAAAAAAGAAATTCCTCTCGAGTAAATTCTACAATTACTACTTTAAAGGAAAACCCTCAGGTATCCTGTCCAAATGGCTAAACAGTGGAACACACCCCCGGGGTGGTTCCGGATCCAAGCAACGATCCCAACTAGAATTTTAATATCACATTTAAATGAACTATTCAAATATAGGTATTTAAAATAGCTATGGCCTCAGCCACATGACACCCCAACATTTGATCGTGGAAGGAAAACGTACAAAACACAAGGAAGTTGGAAGAACAAACACCAAGCCACCTACCTTATATGCCAACGAGCATAATACGCGAACATCGATTCCAGAAACGCCCAATTACGACATATATATGAAAAAGAAGAAAAACTAATTAACCTCAAATAACTCCCATTAGGAAAATAATTGGTAAGAAACACGCTAGGAGAAGAGAGGGAATACCCGTGTGGTTCCAAAATGATCTATAGAAGTGGGATCAGATTCCCGGTGCTCGATCGGCATATCTCCCAAGGTTCAACCTCCCTCTTCCACTCCTCTCGTCTGGTTCTATGCCTTACCTGTGAACAGGGGAGGCTACTACCCATTTAATCAAAAAAAAAAACAAAGTACACGACGTGTACTTACAAGTACACGACATGTACTTTCATCATTTAATTGTTTCTTTGGGGGTACCGCCAAACTGTTCATCCATCGACATGTGTACATGACATGTACTCACGAGTACACGGCGTGTACCGTCGCCCAGCTGGCAGCTGCTCCACCGCCTAACTGTTTTGGCCTACCGACTGACTACACGGCATGTAAAGGACCACTACACAGCATGTAGTCGGTTCCTACACCCTTCTTCATCGACATGGCTACATGCCCCGTGTACCCATTCCACACGGCCAAAATTACACGGCGTGTGGAAAATTACATGGCGTGAATTTCCAAAATTTGGGATTTTTCCCCATTTTCCTTATTTTCATAACAACACATAAGGAAGACAAAAAAGAAGAAACCCGTACCTCAATGATAAGAACTGGGTTCTTACAAACTTCCCCTCTTAAAGTAATTCATCCCCGAATTTCCCTTCTAAGGGTGGTGAAGATATAGCTCAGAACAGCTCTGGCCACTGAACAGGTTCGTCGGTCTCCTGCTCCTAGGTTTCGTCCTGCACTTGGCCATGCTGCCATATCACCCATACGAGAGGAACTGGCCAACCTTGGATAAGATTCATTCTCCTATCAATGATACGAATCAGATGCTCCTCCAAAGACACATCAATATGAAGGTTAACCTCATCAGGATGAAAGATGTGAGATGAGTCTGAATGATATCGACGCAATTGAGAGACATGGAAGACGTCGTGCGTGGCTCGGTACCGCTGCGGTAACTGCAACCGATAGGAAAGCAGCCCGAATCTCTCTAGAATCTCAAACGGCCCCACATACCTCAGTGAAAGCTTAACCTGTATCCTGATTCATCTATTTCCTAGCCTTGGCGAGACATGCAAGAAAACCAGATCCCCGACCATGAACTCCAAAGGTCATCTGTGACGATCAGCATTACACTTATGAAGAGACTATTTGGTAGCCATCCGCTCCTGAATCAACTGGACCTACTCAGAAGTCTTCTGTACGAGATGTGGTCCAAGTAAAGCTGCCTCACCTGCCTCTGACCAGCACAACGATGATCGGAATGGCCTACCATATAAATCCTCGTATTGTTTCATCTCAATAGTCGCATGAAAACTATTATTATATTCAAACTCGACTAGGGGTATTTGCTTCTCCCAAGAGCCCCCAAAGTCTAGGACGCATGCACGCAACATGTACTCTAACACCTGTATCGTATGATCTGACTGGCCATATGTCTGAGGGTGGTATGCTGTGCTCAGAAGCACCTATGTACCCAGTGCCCTCTAAAAACTCTGCCAGAAACGAGACATAAAACGGGCATCCCTATCTGAAGTGATAGAATGAGGGACCCCATGAAGGCGTACGATCTCTCAGATATACAGTCTTCCGAGCTTGTCAACACTGAAGGTATCCTTAATCGGAAAAAAGTGAGATACCTTCATGAGTATGACCATAACAACCCACATGGTAGTATTTACTCTAGGTGACCTCGAAAACCCTGTCATGAAGTCCATCATGACATCATCCCATTTCCACTCCAGAATGGGTAACTTCTATAACAGTCCAGCTGGCCTCTGGTGCTCCGCCTTCACCTGCTGACAGGTGGAACACCTCATAACAAAACCAGCTATATCTCTCTTCATACCGGGCCACCAGTACTGACGTCTCAAGTCTCGGTACATCTTGGTAACCATGGGATGAACTTCCCAAGCTGAAGTATGAAACTCCCGCATCAGCTCCTCTCGTATATCTCATGGAACCCATACTCATCCATGGAAACGCATAACCTCATCATCACCTATCGCCCAACTGGGAGGAGGGTCCTCACTTTCCACTGACTCCCATAGAACCAGGCCTTCCGAATCAGATAGCTATCTCATCCTCACTCTGTACAGGAGGGTAGATTTCCCAGCTAACGAGGAAAGATAAGTCTCCCCCTGTCTGTCTTGCACCTCCCAATGCATCTTAGAGAACAATTCGATAAGATGCCACTCACCACTGGCCTCCTACATTGCCTGTATTTGAGTCTTACTTCTCAGTGCATCAGCTACTGCATTACCCTTACCAGGTGTATAGGAATGCTCAAAACCGAAGGATGGTAAGAAATTTTCCAACCTCTTTTACCTCAAATTCAGGTCACGCTGAGTAAAGATATACTTGAGGATTT
Organism: Viscum album; assembly: GCA_963277665.1. Lineage (NCBI taxonomy): Eukaryota > Viridiplantae > Streptophyta > Magnoliopsida > Santalales > Viscaceae > Viscum > Viscum album. The sequence goes on from OY728165.1 coordinate 1,834,085,940, forward strand.
TGTGGTTGGTGAAAAACACAAAATTCTCTCCCAATAGATAACATATCCAACAGCGCAACACATGCACAAATGTAGCCAACTCGAGATCAGGTGTCTGGTAATTCCTCTCATGTGGCCTCAACTGCCGAGACCCGTACGCAACAACTTGGTCACCCTGCATCAACACTACTCACAGTCCAATAACTGATGTGTCACAATAATCTATATAGCTCTCCCCCTGCTCTGGGAGTATCAGGATCGGTGCTAAAGTCAACCTTCCTTTCAGGTCCTAAAAGGCTGTCTCGCAAGCTTCCATCCAGACGAACTTCACACCATTCTTAGTTAGAACTGTCAATGGGGCTACTAAGAGGGAGAATTCCTGTATAAACCATCTATAGTAACTCGCCAGCCCCAAGAAACTCCGTATCTCAAACAGATTCTTAGGCTACTCCCATGAAACTACTACCCTCACCTTCTCTGGGTCCACTACAACTCCTTCCTCTGAGATGATATGACCCAAGAAGTGAATTTGGTCCATCCAAAAGTGGCACTTTGAGATCATAGCATATAGTCGACGCTCTCTCAGTGTACTCAATACGATCTCAAGATGGGTGGCATGGTCGTGTCGAGTGTGAGAGTACACCAAGATGTCATCCATGAATACTACCACAAAATAATCAAGATACAGATGGAACACATGATTCATCAGATCCATGAAAACTGCTGGAGAGTTCGTGAGTCCGAAAGGCATAACCAAGTACTCATACAGAACATATCTGCTCTGAAAAGATGTAAGCGGTATATTAGATGGTCTCACGCACAGATGATGACATCCGAATTTCAAGTCAATCTTCAAGAACAATTGTGCTCCTCGAATCTGATCAAAATTATCATTTATCCTTAGCAATGGATATCGGTTCTTGATCGTGAACTGGTTCAGCTTCCGATAATCAATGCAATGTCTGAGGGTACCATCCGCCTTCTTCATAAAAAGGACTGGAGAACCCCATGGAGAAGTACTGGGTCGGATAAAACCCTTAGACTGTAACTCCTCTAACTTCCTCTTGAGCTCCTACAACTCAGGCATGGAAATATTATAAGGAGGAATGGACACCGTTTCTCCTCCTGGAACTATCTCAATAGAGATATCCACTTATCACTCTGGAGGTAGACATGAAATGTCATCCGAGAAGACATCCCTGAAATGATCAACAAATAGAGGGAAATCCATCTGACAGGTCCATTAATCATCCAGATAAAAAATCGCAATCTGGGCTGTGACTCCACCTCACCCATGGTGCTCTGGTCCAGCTCGACTTGCCTTAACATCCCATTCACCATTGTATAGAAACTCTCCTCCCTATGGTGACGTGAAACTCACCCAACGATGACAGTAGTCCACAAAGGCTCGAAAGGGAACTAACCAGTCCATCCTGAGAATGACGTCATAATCTATCACCTCTTAGACATAGAGGTCCCATAAGAAGTGACACCTACCAACCTCAAGGGGGCACTCCTTGCATTGACGCACACGATCCGTCCTAGTCCCCAACGGAGTTTCTAGCGTCATGATATCAGGAGAAGTAGAAACACAGAGCCCAAGGATCTCCACAATGGGTACAAATATGAAACTATATGTAGAACCCGTATCAAAAGTACCAAAGATAAGACAAAAGATACTAGAATAGTACCTATGACTGTAGAACGTCCGGGATCCTCCTCATGTTGGGTCTGTTGCACTGCATATGTCTTCCCAGTGTCGCGGCCCTGCGACAAAACCTGACTACCCTGAGCTGTTTCGCCCTGCTGCCTCTAAGATCCTGGTGTCTGGCTACCATTACCACAACCACCATCTCTGCGTGCACGCCTTGACGTATTCCAGTTCCCTGACATGTAAGAAGCCACTGGTCCTGCTCCCGCACTCGGAGTCTGCATAGAACCCCTCTCACTAGCCACTAGTGGAAACTCCCTACAAAATCACTACAGATGACTAATCTTGATGCAAGATCAGCACTCCACTGGATCATGTGGATACTATGACCTCTTATATCCCTATTTACTACACAGGTAGCACCTGACCGGGACACCTGAAGAAACTGCATGGCTGGTACTACCACCCTGAGAGAAGTCCATATGTCTATTTATCTTGCCAGTAGAAATAGTACTAGTAACTGGTGTTGAACCTCCCTAGCCTACACCACTAGCTTCCCGTAGGTTCCTCTCTCTAATCAGCACCTAGTTCACAATATCTTGTACTGAAGGCAACCTGAAAACATTCACCAGTGCTCAGATGTCATAAAGAATACCATCCTCAAAATGTCTGGCTCTCAACGTCTCATCACCCACCAGCACAGGTGAAAAGCACTGAAGCTCGGTGAAACAATCATAATAGTCCATCACCAAAATAGTGCCCTACTGCAGATTCATGAACTCTCAATCTCTATCTGCCCTCAGAATCTCTCAGAAAAATAAGTTATAGAAGACATCATTAAAATCTTCCCATTCCATGTCTCTACGTTTCTCTGACTGGGTGGTAACATCCCACCACCTCTTGGTGGAATCACACAGCATATAAGTCACGAGCTTGACCCTCCGCCCTTGTGGCATCTCAAGATGCTCGAAAATAGTCTGCATCGACACCAAACAAGACTCCACAGCCTGTGGTCCGCCATACCCTCAAAACGTAGGAGGATGCTACTGCTGGAAGATACGAGTCAGCTCGAACATAGATGTGGAAGCCGACAGTGCTCCCTGAAAGGTGTGCATAAACCACATAAAGCATTCATGAAACTGTGCCTCCGCACCTGTGTCCGGTATAACAGCGGGTGCCGTATCTGGCTCTGCTGGAGGATCAACTGGTAGCCCCTGGCCCACCATCTGTGGAGTAAACTCGTTGCTGCACTCCTGGTGAACAACGCGTGGTAATCTAGGCGGCAAGACACTACAAGGTCAAAGGCACGCCTTAGATTCAAGATTTATCATATACTTAAAGCGAAGGAACCACAAATGGAACAAGAGGGATAAGAAATTTCATGATTTGAAAAACAAGACTACATGACATGTATAATGACTACACGACGTGTACAATGACTACACGACGTGTACTTGACTTCCCTTCCGCTGACCGGGTTCTTCTACATGGCTAAGACACACGTCTCCCGTTGAACAGAACTACACGACGTGTATATAATCTACACGGTGTGTATGGTGATATTTTCCAACTGCCCATGTCATTTGTGACACGGCCGACTACTTGTCTTGAAACTACACAACGTGTTACACCTGCACACAACGTGTACAATAACCAGTCTCCCAGCCACGTGGTTAATTCCACATGGTCTGTACTCAGAAAAGACTACATGGCATGTCCCATAGGTACACGCCGTGTTCAAGGAGAGGTGACACCGACCCGTGTTGTTAGTTACACGGCTGGAATCTAGTTCAACTATACACGGCATGTACAAATGCTACACGGCATGTTCACCCCATGATCTTCCCTTCCCTATGTCTCCACCAACACGGTTCATGACACGGGAAGAGACTACACATCGTGAACTCTGGGTACACAGAGTGTACTCAAAAAGTTTATTTTTCTTCCCAAACAGAATTCCATACACGGCGTGCTTAAAGTACTACATGGCATGTATAATTGGTTTCCAGATAGTATGCCTCAGAAACTTCTCCAGAACCTAGAAAATACCGAAAAACAACACCTAAGTGTCAAATTTCAACCCGTGAGGACCCATACTCACCACAAATCAATGTTTGACATCTAATCTGTGCTATAACTAATAAATATCTAATGATCCACCAAATTTATGTCAATGGGGGCCCATACTCGCCAAAAACAACATTTTGGCATCCATTATATAAATAGTCTCACACAAGAAAATACCCTATCACAAAGCAGGTATTTATCAAGAAGCTATCACAATAACATGGTTTTCTAGCACAATAACTATCTCCACAATAGGCAATTTCTAATGTACCTACCTGGCATGGAAACTATGCATGGAATGTGATATCTAGCATGTTCCCATATGATGCATGAGATGAAATACCCTCATCTCATCAGGTTGTAACTAAATAGAACCCACAGATAAATTATAAACATCACAATCTCAAGTGAGTCACCCAACGGTGAAAACATATAAACTATAAAATTTGAAAAATCAGAAGAATTGGAAAAATATGAGGTAGACTGGATTTTCCCTATACACGGGTTAGATACACCTGAGAACAGTTTATTACCAACTATCATTCATCCTATCCCTGACTACGGATCCAAATTGAATGTCAAACAAAAGAACTGCTCTAATACCACTTTGTAACGTCCCGGTTCTGGGTGCCACACAATTGGTGCCCCGAACCCGGTTCGCCACGTGACCTCAAGCGCATTTCCCCAAATTCCAGAGGCTGCCGACAAGCAGCGAGGCCCCAGGTTTGATAGTGGGGAAACTATGCCCTCATTTATCAAAGTGTAGCGCAGGGGAAATACAAAATTAAACATACAAAAATAGCGGAATCAATAACAATTCATATATAAATGAAATGGATAAATGATAAAAAGGTAACCAAAAATCATATATATATGAGAAGATGTAGCATGTCACTATTCTATAAAACAGCCATAACATGTTACACGATCAATACAATAAAACTAAAGTACAAGTACAGAAAAGAAGAACAGAACAGTCTGTGACATCGTGAGCCAATGCTCTGTCCCATGCTCTCCTACACCCCAGTAGCAATCAAGTACCTGTGTAAGGATCCTTTCCCTTATCTACACCTTCCGAAACATAATCATTTTGGGCCGAAAAGCATGGCCCAAACAGGGTGTGAGAAATATATCTCAGTAGGCACCCACCAAAGGCCCGTGCCTAACTGTGTGTAAACATGTAACAATAGTGTGCAGTAGTAAAATGCAATACACTATGTAGTACTCAAAAGTAACTAACATAACAGTTATATTTCCATTTAATTATTCATTTAATCCATTTAATATAAGAAAACACCACATTGAATTTCTAAGTAATAGTCAGCGTCCTCATACAAAAAAAATCTCACCCTCAGGTAATCAGTATCCAACACAAGAATCTGCCCTCAGGCATAATGGATTTTTCCCTCAGGTATAGGGACTGTCGCCCTCAAGCACATAGTCTATTTTCCTCAGGAACAGAAGATGTTTCCCTCAGGCTAAAAATAACTACTTCCCTCAGGAAAAATATTGAAGTTCCCACATGATAATCACAACAATTCCCTCAGGCTAAATAGGTAACCGGGCCATGCCCCACATGTACACAAGCAGCAAAAAATAAATTCCTCTTGAGGAAATTCTACAATTACTACTTTAAAGGAATACCCTCCGGTATCCTGGCCAAACGGAAAAACAATGGAACACACCCCTGCCGTGGTTCCGGATCCAAGCAACGATCCCAAACAGCATTTTAATATGTCATTTAAATCACCTATTTAAAGCTACTTATTTAAAATTCCAATGGCCTCAGCAACATGACACCCCAACATGGGTTCGTGGCACGAAAACGCACAAAACACACCGTAGTTGGAAAAACAAACACCAAGCCACCTACCTTATACACCAACGAGCGTTATACATGAACGTCGATTCCAAAAACTCCCAATTACGACGTAGATCTAACTAATAATAAAAACCGCTTAACCTCAAATAACTCCCGTTAGGAGAATAATTGGTAAGCAACATGCTAGGAGAAGAGAGGGATTAACCGCAAGGTTCCAACATGATCGACAGAAGAAGGATCAGATTTCTGTTGCTCGATCGGCAGATCTCCCAAGCTTCGGCCTCCCCCTTCTGCTCCTCCCATCCGGTTCTAAGACTTCCCAATGAATAGGGGAGGCTTCTTCCCATTTAAGTGAAAAAAACAAAGTACACAGCGTGTACTTCTAAGTATAGGACATGTACTTTCATCATTTAACTATTCCTCTGATGGCACTGCCAAACTATTCCTCCATCGACATGAGTACATGACATGTAATCACGAGTACACGGCGTGTACCGTCACCCAGATGGCGGCTGCTCCACCACCTTTCTGTTTTGGCCACCCGACTGACTACACGACGTGTAAAGGAACACTACACGGCGTGTAGTCTGTTCCTACACCCTTTTTCACTGACATGGCTACACGCCCCATCTACCCATTCCACACGGACAAAAGCACATGGAGTGTAGAAAAGTACACGGTGTGTTGTTCCAAAATTTGGTATTTTCTCCCATTTTCCTTATTTTCTTAAAAACACTTAAGGAAGCGAGAAAAGAAGAAACCCGTACCTCAAGGATAAGAACCTGTTTCTTACAAGAATTACCTATATAAAGACTTTAATCCAAATAATTCATTGCAAAAATGGTGCTCCCTATGTGTGATATAGTCTAGTGAGGAACATATCCAAAGGTTTAATAGTATCCTTATTTTCTATTTTTTTCTATTATTAAGAAATAATCTACAATGTCCAAGAAAATTTTAAAGGACGAGTCCTGTGTGCGAAGCATTATAAAAGTAGGGGTATTATTTTCCAATATTATAAATATTATATTTTCATTCATTTATTTGTAATACTATAATAAATTTAATGTTTTTGTGTAATTATCTAAAAGAAATACTGGAAATGTAACAAGAATTTAAATATTTATTTAGAATTTTTGTGGTTTTTTATAAAACAATACACAAAATTTTTATTAAGGAATTCAAAAGTGAATGTTCAGGTCTTTACACATAGCCTAAAAGATCCATCTTTCTTCTTAATGAAGATAATGAGGTCTCTCGAGGATGAAACACTATGTAGAATAAATACATTATCACACAACAAATACACTTTTTTTTCTATTACAATAATATTTCCACAATGGCTATTCAATAGAGATCCTTTGATATTGATCATCAATAAAGAATTCAATGTCACTCTCTAGTGGGTTTCTAGGAAAATTATTTGATAGATATCAATTTATTCCTTTATAATATTTCTATCCTATATTTTAACATTAATTTCTCCATCCATATATTATTTCCTCATCTCACTCAAGATTCATATTCCTAAGGGCTACTAGGGGTGGATCTAGATATGACTTAGATGATGAGTTCTTCACACAAAAGATAAAGAATTCAATATACTCTTCACAAATTGTAATATCAATCTCCTTGAAATAAATCATTGAATCATATTTAAAAATTTAGTCCATACCCTTGATAATATAAAATTAAACCATAGGTAAGATACAATTTTACTCAAATAAACCATGATTATGTGTCATAATGGGGACTGATTGACATATCCTTATTGCATTGAGACTTTCACTCTGAGTTTTTGACTAACAACTCCTTTCATATTACCTTATAGAGATATTTTATTTTCCTAGAAAACATGGAAGATATAAAAGTGAGTGATTATGTTGAATAAAACAATTAATTGCTTAACTTTGAGGATATGATTATATTACCATCCACCACTTCATTGAGTACTTCCTCATTGGCTGTAGTGATCATATAAGCCTTTCCATGTACCATTGACCACTCCTTTGTTAAGTTCCCTTGATTATTGGGACTATGATTTGAATAATTCCCTATTTCTTTAGAGTTCAATCAATATACATCATTGTATTGTTTCTTCCCTATAAATTGATACTGAAGATGAAAATGAACTATAAAATTCTAACAAACTCTATTTCCCTGCATGAATTTCCTAGGAATATTCTTTCCATATTCTTAAAAAACATATAAATTACATCAAGATATTTTTATTCTTTAATTTATTACCTTTTTATGGGGATCACTTGACCTCTTATATTCATTATTTACATGAAGATATAAGATCTAAAAAACTCTTTCTCTATTTTTACGGAACATAAAACTATTTCACCATATGACTGAATATTTGAGAGACCATTTGCATTCAAATACCTGGATTAATACCTCCAATAAAATTGTTGATCTTACATTCCAAATTTAAAATTCAATTTTTATAATTCCCAAAATTCATGTAAATTAATCACCAAAATCCACAACACATTCTTCTTCATTTTTAATAATCAATGATAAATTCACTTTATTTTACTTTTTTCTCGTTAAGGAAATATTGGTTGAGGAATGTTTCCTTAAAATATCTCAATTCCATTTGTTTAATTTCTATTTCATCCATTAGATTCAATATTAACGAAAACTATTGATTAGCATATCTCTTAAGACAATATAATTATAGTGTAATCTTTTCCACTTCATCACATCGCATAGTCAGAAATATCTACTCAAATGAAATAATCCATTTCATGGAATTCAATATATTAGATGTCCTACAAAATTGTGGGGATTTTTTTGCAGAATTTTATCCAACATAGAAGAATAAAATTATGGAACAAATGGTTTCTCCATTTGGGTAATTCTATTTGTGCTAACAGGATTATGCTGTCCTAATATACCAATGAAATGATCAGTTAAAATCTTATCTACATTGGGTTTCTCGGTAGGGAAATCTATAAATTTGGCCATTAGCATTAAAAAACTTGTCCCTCCCAGATACAATTTTAAAATAAATTTGTTATACTATGTTAGCTCATAAGATTATGACATTTAATTCATAAAGCGCAATTCAATAAATAGTGTTACACATAAGATAAAATAATGATTTATGTAATTTTAATCCTATAATCTCAATCATGGTTTCATTTGGGATATCTTCATTTTCAAATCATTCATATTTATTTTTAAATAAAATATGAATTATCCTTATAATCCCCCTAGGTGTGTCAAACTAGGTCTGCAGTAATGATCATTTTTGTGCACCATGTCACTATCAGGTCAAGAACAGAACACATTCTTAACATTATTACACCTATGTAACTCTGTGAAAGAATAATGGAAACATGTAGTTCCTATGAATTATACTAAAATTTATCTAAAACCAACTATAACAACCCATTCTCAATGAACTCATAGCCTGTGTATAATTTATTACATTTTCATGAGATATAAGGGATCACATCACCAATTATAGATCAATATAATAGTATTGTAGAACCAAATATATACTTGATACCCATTTTACATTGTCAATAATAAAAATAAATATCATAGTAATGTTGAAAATTCAACATCCTTTAAATCATTAAATGAATTCATCTTCATACCCATGTGAAAAGAAACAAAATAATAGTAAGATCAGACACAAAATATGGGTTTTATAAAACAAAAGTAATCATTAATGAATATTAAATAATATAAATGGTAATGTAAATAAATAAACATAGTTTATATTTAATATTAACTTGACTATAATTATTTGATATGTCAGAATCATTATATATAGGTAAATAACTGAAAAGACATCCAATTTAATAAATAAGTTCAGAATTATATGTATCTAAATATAATATCAAATGATAAAATATCATGGATAATAATAATAGTTTAATTACCAATGAAGGTAATTCTTAACTTCAGGATGTCATGATCTCATGAATCATGATACCTCTACAATCAAGAAAATCAATAAGACAGTTTAAATAAACTGGTAAAAAACCATTTAATTCTAGATTACAAATTTAGATAATGAATCTACCTATTAATTGAGGTTCTATGTATTACCAGGCCCCTCCCATCACTATATGTCTTAAATAGGCCAATTATATCAAATAATTTAAATATTTCAAATATATTGTTCCATATCGCCAAATATCATTTCTCATTAATGAATACTGACTTATCAGTATTTCCACAGAAAATAAAATAAAAATAAAATTTAATAATATATGTACAAATGATATATTGTTTTGAAAATATTCATAACAATGATATATAAAATAAAAATATTTAATATTAATTTACGGTCTAATGGATAATGATCAAAAGAAAGTTATTTTCATAAAGAAAAGATAAAAATAAAAAAAATAAACAACAAATGAGAGGTAACCACCGATTCATAGTCAATATCAGTTCCTTAAAAATATTAATGAATAAAAATATATTAATTCTAATTACATAACATGGTTAGTATATAAACCATTTATAAATTAGTATAATCATATTAACAAATATGTATCTATGAAAATGAAAATGGGACAGAATCCCTTACCCTAAGCTTCATATTGGTATAATTTGAATTAGAATACTATTTAATTATTTTTACATGTTATTATTTTATACTATCACCATATTCATATATATACTGTCATATATTATCTTCTTATAACATTTTACCAACCTTTTTTATTAATATTTCATTTTTTTATTATTTCAACTGTAAATTGCCTTGTTTTCTAATGCATGTTTCGAAAGTAATGTTCTAGTTATTTTGTATAAGATATAGATAAAATATGTCCAAAATAATATTAATGGTATAAATATCATATTTAATCATTATATACATTTCTAAAAACTTTTTTTGGTGGATATTGAAAATGAATCACAAGTCTTCATGGAGACACTAGTCCGTACATACTCATGAGTGACAATATAATTCCTCTAACAAGTGAAAGAGTAAAAAGAGGGTGATATATTAATATAAAAAATATATCATGTTATATTGATCACATATAATCATTAAATTTATCCTTACTACATTTTATGAAAAGTGTAAGTGAAAAATGTATCACATTTCTTCACATGGCAGTTGTCCGTTGTATATATGAGAGAGAATATCATATTATAAATGTAATGGGTTTTAAGATGGTGGATAAAATATTTTAATTAAATAATTACACTAATTTTTCAAGAATTATATAAATAAATTAAATACATTTATATTAAATTGTTATATGTTTTGATAGAAAATGAGTTACATTAGTTTGAAAGGTGGTATTTTTCTATACACATGATCAAGATAAAATTACACATTTAAAGGTAGTGGATATGGATAAAATTTATGATTGTGATGTAATAAAATATCATTATATTAGAGATAATAAGGTTATTACATTTGATGGTTTAATTCATAACTCTACATGCTAAAAGTAAAGAGAAAATAAAATAGATTCATTACGATAATTCTCTTATCCAAGAGAAACACACTTTGGATCTAATATTATTGAAACTAGGGATAGTATAATTAGAAGATAATAAGATATAAATTATGGATAATAAATTTGGGTAGAGAATTTTTCATTTTTTGGTTGATCTAAAGGGCCAGAGATTAGTGAGTAAGTGAAGGGAGAGAGTGTCCTTTTATAAGTGGGGTAGAGGATGCACATGGGATATTTGATAAAAATAATGTTTACCCATGTTTTTCTAATAAAAAATGAACAAAATGGTACATAATTGAAAATTAGATGTTAGAAGCTCTATATATGGACATCCAATGGTCTTTGGCCATTTTTTAGGTCATTTTAGCACATATCCTCTTTGTTTAACCCTATAAAAACCCATTTCAATGAATCCAAGATAATTAATTTTTATTGTTCTCACACTTCATTATGTTGAAAAATTAATTTGACCTTATTATATAATAAAAATTAAGTATATTAATAAAATGGAAAAAAATTCCACAATAATTTCATAGAAGTGGTAGAATTAAATTTAAAATTAAATATGAAAATACATCAAAATGGATTTTATCCCAAATAACAACATCCAAATGCATAAAAATTTATTATATTAAATATGATAATATAATTGATTGAAATAATCTAAATTAGAATAATTATAATATAATTTTACTATTTTATATTTGAAAAATCATTTTTTAATAATATTTCACTTTTAAATTTTCTAAATGAGAAGGTTATTTAAAAAAATGAATATTTTACTTTACATTAAAAAATGAATTTTTTTAAATAATATCCAAAAAATTAACCAAAAGGTAATATTAAAAATACTATTTAAAAAAATTTGTGCAATTTTTTCAAATAAATTTTTTAAAAAATTTAATTTTTTAAATATAGGTGCATAAAATATAATGAAAACTCTTTATTGGAAAATAATTTCTATCAGAAAACAAATATTTTTCATTGAAATGTATTTAAGTTTTATTTATAATCAATAGATAACTAAGGAAAATGTTTGAAAAATATAATTTAATAAATTATCTATTATAATTCATACCTTGATACATAATGGGTTGGTTAAAAATGTAATGTTTTATAATAGTATTTTAATACGGTAATGTATTTCTTTTAAAATATGTGTCGCGTATATCACAAGATATTGAAAAAATTTAATTTATTCTAAATGGTAAATATTGTAAATTATTGGGTTGTTACATAGAATTTGAACCCCCACTTAATTTCATGTTATTTCTATGATCCAAATGAATTTTATATCTAGAAATTGGCGAACTCCCCAAAAGTGATCCTTCGAGAAAATATTAAATGGTGATTAATAATACTAATCCTCTATACAAAGTACCCAAGAATCCCATGTTTGGTATATAAAATAATTTCAAGGTGATTATGAATTTGAAGATATATTTTTAGAAACCTGTTTCCCATCGAAACATATTATTGACAACCCATTTCGAAATTAAATTTAACTCATTCAAAATATTCATTATTTGATTAAATGAGGGGAAAAACATTTTTTTATAGAAACAAATATCATACAAATAAAACATATCAACATATTTACAATTATTTATAAAAAATATAAAAAAAATATAACTAATGGTTTATATTACATATTCTAGGGATACAACCCCCTAATGACATATGTGGTCAAGAAACCACTAATAAAAGGACCCATGAACACCATATGAAATAAATAACCACAAACATTGTCCCATGAGTCTATTCACACCAATTTGAATCAAAATTTATATCAAACTGAATGGTGGATAGATTAGTTCACACATTCCATGATAAATATGCACACCACACCACAACTAATGCATGGAATCCCCCCAAAAGAAGACCGAGAAACATATCTATAATAATCAAGAATGAATATCCATTTAACAAAACGATCCTATAATTATTTTCCAATTTCACTATCATGACTCAGGGAAATGAAGTGCAAAGAGACCACATTCTAAGAGAGACATAGAAAAACCACCATGGAGATCAAGTGTTGAAAAAATAAATCTAGAAGTAGGGGAAACACCCAAAATATTTTAAAGTGACCTAGCGTTTGAGATAAGAAAAAAGGACAATGATTTATGATTCATGATTGTTATACCTAAAAACTCATGATAAATAGGGTATTTTGACTTAATCTGGGGATTTATGTTTTAATATCCCTATAGTTAACTTAAAATAAAAAACAATACTTCACCTATGGTTTTAATTCTTGTCAAATATATATACAATGTTAAAATAGTCTTTATAATATTAATGGATTTACACCAAAAATAGTTTTCATGGATTGTTCTTAGCAATATATTTAGACTATCAGCTATAGTATCAGGAAATAAAAAAACTAGGCTGGGTATAACCCATATAAGTTCTATAGAAAACAGACAAAATAATGTTGATTCCCCCGAAACATAGAAAATAAAACCTTTAAAATCTAAATATCATAAATTTAAATAATAGAGGATGTTAAAATCCAACCACCATAGTAATTATCAGCCATCAAAATTCACAAAGAAGATGTTTTCTAAAGATAGAGGTGATTCTACTACTCCTTCCCTAATGGTTTTCCCCCATCTCTCAGGAGTTTGAAATATATGATAGCATATAAATCTAAACCACATAATAGTCATCCTTCACCAATCATTCAAGTTATAATCAATAGTTTCTATTGGTTTTGAAAAAAATAAAATATCTTGCTCCAACTCAATCTCTTCAAAAACATGAATCATGACAGTGATCTTGATGGTAAAATATAAGCTGGGATATGTGGAATAAATCATTTATACCCATCAAATGAGTTGGGAATTCCAAAAAATAAGAAACCATCCCAATGAACATAGTGAAAAAAATGATCTATCCTATATTATATGAATAATTATATATTTTTTCAAGACAACAATGACCCAACCGAGGAAAACATTTAAGAAAACCCCTTTAAGGTTGTAAAACTACCTAGTGTGACATAAATGATATTTATATGATTAATTAAATCTTTTTATTATAACCAAACATCAATTTATATCATGAATCCTCTTTAGTGTATCCTAAATGTAATTTTTTATCATGAAGAAGGAATTTACCACCACTATCCAACAAATAGGGGACCTACAGAAGGTATTATATAAATATTCAAACAAAACCATTCTCAATAATGACTTGAAATAATTGATATAAGAAAACTCATCCAATATTATATGGATATCCTGAATTCTAAAAAAATCTAAGGCACTTGTGTAATTACTATCATCCATTATTAAAATAAAAAAACTATAGTACCATCCACAATGGATGATATGTTTTACTGAATTGAACTTTAGTCTCCATAGAATCTTGGTGACTCATATAAAATCTAAATTTAAACCTTGGATACCTATCCAAGACTATTCCATAGGGAAACCCTTGTATCCTCATGATCAATTTTATGTATAGAATACCAAATAAATTAAAATTACTGGTGTCTCTGACCAGAATAAAAGTTTATGATTTATTCAATTGGACAGTATCCACCAAGATAAAATTCTACCCTTAGGGTGTTTATGGAATTCCCATTAATTTTTATGGACCGCTATTCTAATTTCAAAACTATCAATAGATAAGGTTTGAGTAAACCCTAAGGATTAAAATGGTTTTTATTTTTTTTGGGTGGTAAAAAAGAGGGACACAAAATAAATAATGTCAGCCTTAAATCTTGGCCTTTGAAAATTTTATCTAATGTCACAATACATTTTCATAGGAGAGAAATCAATGGAACATGGGGAGTGATGAATATTAATCAAAATTTAACTTCTCATAGTTGTTATGAAAAAAAACTATCCCCAATGCTTAATGAAATATCATAAGGGAGAGACAAACGGGAATCTATCTCCCATTAATAAAGGTTTTCCATAATTCATATAAACTATTCATCCTACTTTGACCGTACAAAATAGACTCAATGATAGATAATGATAAATGTAATGTATATAGTACCAAACTCAAATCATGTTATTGAGTTTCAAGATGGAACTATGAAACTAGTATAATTTTGTTTCACCTCTACATCAATTTTAAGATAGACTGTGATAGAACATTATTACTGAATGCATCCACCAAGACATTATTATTCCCCACAAATTCCTATTATTAGCCTCTGCAACTATAGTCCTCTTTCCTAATTATTAGGTGATTTAAAAATTGTGTTTTTGATGTTACTCTACCCACCACCTCTATATGATATTTGTATCATTTTTTGAAAAGATATAACTTATACACTTGTGGGAATAATATACTACTAACATCTACCAAATATTATAATACCACATGCACTTTAGAGCATACAGAACTAAGTAAATCTCAAAATCATGAGTGGGGTAATTATTCTCATGAGGCTAATGTTATGAAGATCAATATTCCATAACATGATTTCCCAATATAATCACACAATAAATAACACAACTATAATAATCACATTATTCCATATAACCCTTATCGACCTCAGGTAATATTAAAATAAGTGATCACGAAAAAATATATTTTAACTCATCAAATGAATTCTAACACCATAAATAAAATTTTAATTTCTCCTATTCATGGTAAGGGTAGTTAAATGATATTTTATCCTTGAGAATGTCTCTACAATCCTCTAATAATATATTGAAAGACCTAAGATTCAACATATTTCAATGATGATCCATGTATCATATATTGACATGATACCCATCACCTTCATAGGATCAACTGATAAGCCACATTAAGAATTCACATGTCCCTAGAATAACTCATCTTGTACCAAGAGATGGAATTTTATAATACCTCCATAATGTCAGTGGTTTCCCATTATTTCAAAAAGCAGATTAAAATAGTGATCGATCCCATTCTCAAATCTTGAATAAACTGTGATATCATTTAGAAAGACAGTGAATAATCAGTTAAGATACTTTATAGACAAATAAATTCATGAAATTTATATGAATTTCATGATTATTAGTTATCCCAAAGGCATCAAAATATTCACATAATGGCTATACATGATTTTGAGATCCATCTTATATATATAATATTACAAACCCATAAGTTGACGATTACCTAAACTTATATTGATATTTTAAATCCACCTAAAAACATATAATTGATCTAAAAGTGTAAATTTAATTGAGATCCATAGTTAAAAAAGAGAATAAACTTCGGATCTCTAGGCTGAAATGTCACACAACACCATATTTTAGATCCCACTCTCTAGGAATCACCCAATATCTCCCATAAGTTGTAAAAAATAGAACATAGAAATTATAAAAATTATTATCTTCATTAGGGGAATGAAGAAAATACATCCTAATTATATTTTCAGAATGATCTAGATCAATAATATAGAAATACCTAATTAATTTTGTGTTAGCTATTAGTAGTGGAAAAGAAGGAAAATGAAACCCCTTCTCCTTAATCTTTCCATTAAGTGTCTCCAACTCTATAGAAATGTACATTAACATTTTGTAATTTTCTAAAAGATAAATATAATTAAAATATATAAATTATTTTTAAAAACATGTATCAAATAATGTAGTTTCTATATAAGATGCACTGAAAATGGTAACTCTCACTAACGGCGGGCTCGTGTCAACCTCCAGATGAACCTTATCCAATGCATGAATATTCTTCACCACTAATTCAAGTGGCTATATCCATGTAGAAACTGAAGGATTTGAATGGGTCCTAAAAGATTTAGAAACTAAACACTCTTGAATATATTGAGGCACACACATATCCTAGAAGATATTCTATATATATTCTCTTCAGCCAAAATAACTTATAATATTGGCAGGTTCATGGCATGTTTGTTTGGTATTCCATACCTTTTCAAACTAATAATTGTTCAGAGGAACAATACTTTCAATTTCTAATTTTTATGAGGAAGTCCATGAATAGAAACTACCTCCACCATTAATGCTATGATCATTCCTCCTCATCCACTTTATCTATGGACTGCTAATTCATCCACTAGGTGGAAGGTATAGAGATGAACAACTAATTTCCCATTATATTTTTCACTTATATCATATCCATCTCAACTATATTAGCATAAGTAGAAATCATTATTATATAAACCAATGACTGATTGTATGGTTGATAACCCTATAGTATTTCTAATATTTAAACTTGTTATTCATCACCACATCTGGAGAAAAACAATCTATCCCCATGAACCCATTAGTGTACTCCTATACCAAACTATCTCTATGTTATAATGTCAAGAACTCTATAGACATTACTAACAATATATATTGTGGAAAAAAACTGATGAATTAATTAGGTCATGAATCCCTCAAAATGAAAACCCACATATCAGTTTTCCTATACATACTAGATGTTAAAAATCATGTCTTTACAAGATAATCTTGGTATAGTGTACTAAAAGAAAAAATATTGAATTTCTAGAAACATATCTATTTTATAATAGATTCCTCATAATATTTTCTCATTTTCCACATTCACAAAATGATCATGGTATGAAAATTTTAATGAAGAAATATATAATGTCATTATGATTCCATCAAAAATAGTTATGTAAAATCTAATGAATTAAAAATCCAATACACCAAGGATAAAGATTCAATGGAAATCCCATAGTCTAGTTAGCTAGTACACCCATCATCAATCAATAAAATTGTGTGATAAAAATACCCCATACCCATGAATTATGATATATGGAATAGTGGCACACCCCAAAAGGTTCACCCTAATATAATGTCTAGTAATCTCTGAGATCCAAATTCATCTCTGTCTTATAATCAATTGAACAATATAGAATGTGAACCTTCCCAAAAATAGAAAAATACAAGTCCAAAATCATCACTTCTGAACTAAGCACCCCCAGATCCTAGGTGTGGCCTAAAAAATAATTTCAATAGGCCTAAATAATTCTCCATAAAATTTTATTGACAATTTCTCCATCAAAACCGTATTTGAAAACCCATTTAGAATTTCATTTCACAATGATTTCCATATCATATTTCCTTACCAATATGAATGGAACCCCATGTTTTTTCAAGAAACCTTTTTTATATTAAAACCATCAATTTAATACCATTACAATTATTTAGAAAACAATTTAATTAAGTTAGTATGATAATTTTTTAACATAACATGGACTAGATACAAAACCACCATCCTAAAACATAGGTCACAAACCATAATCAATGGAATCCACCAACATTGGAATAAAACAATAATAATAAATGTAGTACATAGAGAAAATCCCAACATTGTATGGTCAAAATATATAAAAAATGGTTAAATGAGAGGTTAATTTTCATATACCAGGAGAACCATGAACACTAAACAAAAACCAAAGAATGGAATTTCCCCTTTAATAGGATCACACAATAGATCTAGTAGAATCAAAAAACAATCAACATTTGATCTATGTATCCAATATTAATATTCCATCACCCCTATCATGACCAATGGAAATGTATAAGAAGAAAGGATTATTATCAGAAGAGATTTAGTTCAACTCCTATAGAGATAGAGTACAAAAAAATATATCCAATAGGATAGGAAATACCAACTTTTCTTGTAATTACATAGGTTTTAATGTAGTTAATAATCCAAATAATTTTGGTTTTGGATTTTAGTGTATTAATCATACTATGTATGATCGGATTAATTTATAAAATAGTTATTTTGGAGTGATATCCCCAAAATTGTCATACTCCAAAAAACATCTCAACATAGGTTAAAAATGCCTGGAGATATATTTAAAACATAAAAATAGTTTTATAATATAATTTTATTTACCAATAAAATGGTGATCATGGATTGTTCCCCATGATATATTTACAAATGACCGTATAATCATACAACTTAATAATTTATTGATAGATATAAACAACATTAATTCTAAAAAAAACTCTCAAAAAAATCATGACACCATCTAAAACTGAAAAATATACTAAACATCAATAGAGGTAGCCTTAAAAAATTTCGGGATGTTACACTAAATTTGCATGTTATTTTTTAAAATCAATATTTTATTAAAGACGTTTTTTGTAATTTTTTGACGAAATTGGATAATTATAGGGAAATGAAAAATGGATGGAGATATGTATCACATAGGATCCTTGAGTATAATGGAGGGGGTATAAATATCGATCATTTCTTTTTTTTATACTGGGTTAACTCAAGGGGTTTTCCTCAACTACCAGGTCCATTTTCCCTAATTATTATCTAACATAATATATGGTTCATACTAGGTTTGTTACATTTTTATATTGGCCATTTCTCATATGTAGATGATTATCTGATATCATAGGGGGATCAACCTTGGTGGGTTTTCAGAATTCTCTAGGACGTGTGCCATATGGTGTATTTTTTCTCAATTATGGATTTATTATAATGGTATGATTGACCTTACCTTCCTAGACTTATGTTTTACTTTTAGTGATCTCCATTATTCATTGGTTGTCATTTTTTTAGGGTCTATATGATATTTTATGCATTATTTTATACATTTAAAATTGTTTCTGTGAAATGTTATTTGATATAATATTATCCATATTTTGATTAATAACTATCAAAAGGGTAATTATTTTACCAATATTTATATATAATCATGGAAATATATTTATCTTTCCATGTATTGTTTGGTTTTTAACACATTGGTATAATTCCAAAGAAAATGTTTATTGACCACATTGTTAAGATCATACAAAGCCAATTTTTCTCACATCCTTCAAAATCTCTTAGGGGTGTGTATAACCATTTTTAATTGATGTAGGAAAGGGAATATTACTACAATGAATCACCAAAACTTATTACTCTTACATAAAAGTATCTATAGTTGAGAATGTGGGATGTTGCTAACATATAAAAATATGTAAATTTTGATAGTTTGGGTTATCCTTTGGGGTTTTCATGAGATGTGTACCATTGTGATTTACATGCTATATAGGATGTATCAAAAATAATAATTTTTATATTTTGACTATTGAATATTTTAATTATGGTAATATTTCTCATTATATATTAATTTTATATTTTTTATTATTAGAGGTTTCATTCTCAATTTTCATTTTTTGGTAACTAGGATCTTGTCACCATCTTATGAGGATCAGGAACACTCTTTCGGCCCCTTAATGGTCCAATTTAACGACTATTTTTTATTTTAGTATCATTTATAATATTTTATCCTATAAAAAATATAATTTTGTGGTGTTATTATGAATAGGGGTCATGTGGGATATAAAATTTGAGAGTTCTGTGAATTATATGGGTCAATAGAATTGATGGATTCTATTGAAAGTGTCTATGAAACACTGAAATAAAAACATTAATGAAGTTGTTTACAATTGGTAAAACCTTTTATGGATCTATACCATTATAATTTGTAAAACATAATCCAATAGAAGAAAAAAATTAACATATTATGATGGTCATTTATGAGTTTTTGGGTTTGAAAAAATATATTGAATTTTAAGGATGTTGGTTCATGAAGGAGTTATGTTAGTGGTGCTCAGTAAAGTAATTTTTGAAGGCAATGCTTTGAATTTTTTTTCATTAAAATCCATGAAAAAATATTTTATATAGTGTTCCCATAATGAAATTATTGAGAAATACATTTTATAATAAATTTCATAGAGTATTTATTAATGTATTATGAGTAAATGTGTAGAGACCCCCAAACCCAATGTGCTTAATGAGACATGATATACATAACATTTCATTACATCATCACAAATTGGATATCATGTCCCATTACTACAGAAGATCGCGAGGTTTAGGATTCTGGGAAACCAGCTGCTTCTGATTAACTTCATTAGTACCAACCATGCCTGAAAAATTTTAAACAAAAACGTAGGGTGAGAAAAAATGCCCAGTAAGGGGTTTTAAAAACGTTTTAAGAAAACCCTTTCTCAAAGAAGTCCTTTTGAAGATAACAAAACACTTTTCTAAAAACGAGACATTTTATTTTCATGAAATCCAACGTTTTTGAAAACCACTTGCACAGAGAGGTATGTACTTGAAATAAACTCTATAGTAAAGATGATCAGAGAGAGCAACATAAGAAAACTAAACAATGCATAATATCCAAACAAGGTTACTTAAATTCTAAAAATAATTCTGTGGCTAAGCAGCGAAAAAGTTCATAACATGGTTCATGAGAATATACAGTTCATCTAACAGTTTACCACATGAAAAACAGTTCTTGACACATAAATTACATTTTCATAGTCATGGGAGCATTCAACTAGCGGTTGTCTTGTTAGTTGAACTAACCCCTGGTTGACCTTTATCCTTACATTTAGAGGGAATGTATAATACTGGACTTTGTCAAGACCTTTCGTCAAGACCGTATAACATACTTAACGGGTCAAGGCTCACTACCAATCCCATTTCCATGGTAGCACAAGCCAAGGCTAACTGCCAAGACCGTCACACATAACCTCTCATGAGACTCTTGCTTTACCCAATGCATTGGAGTGCTGTATAATTCCGGGCGGACCCGTCACATCATTCTTATTGCGCTATATAATTCCGGGCGCACCCATCACATGTAAGTCCTATACATCCCTCACATATCTTGACATGGTCATTCATTCATAGGGTTTCATGCATTATTTAATCAAACCCCATTTTACATACTTATTCATAACTTGAAGACAGTTTAATCATAAATAAAATGAGACATGGATGTTAAATTTGTACACATAAGAAATTGTCTTAACAATTGAAACATGGGTTTTACGGAAAAGAACATAATCACTTATCATTTCATAACATCATAATACCCAATTAAAGCATAGTCATTCATAACTTACAAATATGATGTTAAATGGGTATTGTGGGTGTTTAATTAAAACTGTGCAAACATACATGTAGTTAGGGATACAATGTCCGTAACCAGGTCCATATTGGGGAAAATCATGTATATAATTATGTAAAAAAACTCTTATTAAGACATTAAATAACATTACCCCTTTTCTTTATAAAGATTGCAAACATCATAAAAGAACTTGTAATTGCAGACAACATAATGATATATGGTTACATATACCTAAATATTGATAAATTTAGGTGCATATACATATATGCATGGGTTTACCACATTAAACCATACTCCAAAAATATCTCTCGTGTTTTACCTTAAACAAAATTTATGTTTGGTAAAAACATCTGGAGTTCTATTCCATAAAAGAAGAAAAAGGTTGATCATAATTTCCATAAACCATTATTGACAAAAAGTCAGTCTTGCATACAAAAAGTTTGTTTCATAAACATGAGTAGATATATATGAATACATGCATACACTTGTAAAAGTTTAAGGAATTCATACTAACCATTTTCATAAAGTAAAATCCTGATTTATCAAGAGTAGTGATAAATGGAAATTCTCAATTTCAAGAATAATTTTGAAATCCAACCAACCCATAAACTTCATCGTACATAGAACATGTACACAAATAATTTTTGGGTACTAAAAAAAGGAAATAATCTTTTGGGTAAATAAATTTTTTATTATCATGCTATATTGTAATAAATTACAAAATAAGGGAACCAAGTTCACATTGATGTACATACACATCGATATAATCACATGTATATACATATATCAATATACTTCATACAGTTTCATGATTTTACATGTTCGTACAATTACCCGAAAACTCCATTTTTATAGGCGAAATAAAATTAGGGTTATAAACATAAATTTTTTTTTGTATATTTTCATATATAATCATATACTTAGGTGTATTTAATTGTATATATATACATATATATATACACAAACTGTGTATTATTAAAACCGATTTTTTTTTAAAAATAAACCCCAAAAACATCCTTTAACATGGTCGAATTCTGGAAGATGAAAACAATGGTAACCGGTTCCTAAGGCCTTGATGTAAATTTATACACACATATATATATTTAAGTTGTATATAAAATATAGTGTATCAAATCTGGAGAAAATGAAACAATAGATGGGATTCTCCGTTACCTATTCGGAGGGAAGGAGTAAATGAGGCAAGAGTAAACCAGAGATAAAAACACAGATAGTATACATATACCAATAACATGCACATACTTATATAAAAACTGGAGCTTAAACAAAATCCAAAACTGAACTTCTCCCTTACCTATTCGGAGAGGTGGAGAAGAAAGACAAAAAAGTAGCGATGAGACCATTGGTCGGAGGGATCAAGGGAGCTCGGATGCAAACGTCCTGTTCGGTGCAACATTGTGTTTTTTTTTAAAAAAAGACGAAGACTCAAATGCAAGGAGAGTATCCGAGGGAGGGGGGTCGGTGTCAACTCGTGGAAAGCAGTGAGCGACACGGGTCCACTCACCGACCTAGATGAAGAAAAATGGGGGGCTTAACCCTACTGGTTCGACAACGCGAGGGGGAAGAAGAATGAGGCGTCGGTGGAAGAAGAAGCCACGGGGGAGAGAAACGCGAAAAAAGTCGGCGGCCAGGATTAAAAGGAGTTAGATCGGGCGGCTTAGATGCAACACGCCATAAAGAAAATGGACGGCCGTGATCCGGGGAGAACAGATCGGATGACCCCTGGTTGCTGTGGCGTTTATTAAAACGCGGTTCAGCCGGTTTTTTAAAAAATTGTTTTATAAATATCATTATTAATTTATTAAATCCTTTATTTTTATTATTAATGAATTCAATTATTAAACCAACTTTTATTATTTTAATAAAAATCATTGGTCAATAAAATTATATAATGGTTCAATCAAAACGAATAAATATAGGTATATATATATATTTTATTCTTCAATAATTTTTGTTAAACTTATTATATTATCATTATTATTATTAAACCATAATTCTTAATTACTTAATATTACATTATGAAAAACAAATATTAAAAACATTGGGTACTCAAAACATAACACATATATATATATATATATATATATTTTTTAATTTCATTTTTAGTTAATTTCCTTAATTTTCTTAATTAATGATTATTACTAATTAAACTACCTTCAAGCACACATAAGAGAGCCTTGATGTAAGTATTATCACCACGAAACACATAAGTAAAAGAAATCATAGTTTGTCGTAGTTTCCAAAACTATTTATCCAAATTAAAAGCATTCACATTATTATTATCTCTTATATTTAATTTAGAGAAAAAGAATAATTTAATTTAATGAAAAATTTATATATATAACTCAAGGGTTAATACATATTTAGACAAAAAAAAAACCCATTAGCTTTAATATATTTACAACATAAAATTTTAATTGCTTAAATTAAGAAAATAAGGGTAGTGAATAAAATATTAATTTTCATCGTTTTGAAACATAAACAAAATTCACATTTTTGGGAAAACAATAAATAAATAAATAAAGTTATCATTGATGTCATTCATTAAAAATTGAGGAAAAATAATTAATTAATATTCCGAACCGTTCAGGGTAATCCATTCTTATTTCCAATTGTCAAAACAAAACATAGAAGATAAGAGAAACCAACGGTCATATTTGTAGCCGTTTGGGTTCAACGGTCGGATTGGTGTGCTTATAAAGGGTCTGATCTCGGAGTGTCTCTCATTCCAGGTGATTGAAGAAGAAACAGAGATGGTTCGTGTGATTCCCTTAGTGTTTGTCACGGTTGCAGTGGCTTCGGCCATCCTCATGTTCATTATGATGGATGCCAGAAACCCCTACCGCATTCTTGGGCTCTTGGTGGTTTTAAGAAATCTCCCCATTATTGTAATCGGGTTCTTAGTTGGGATTTTTGGTTAATTTATCTTCTTGTTCGGTCAGTGGAAGTTGTAGCCGAGATGTTGCTTATTTGAATAAAACAAGTGTTCATTCATATGATGCATTTATTATTATTACCTTATTAGTTGATTGTTGGTTCACTTAACGGGTGACATTGAAAAGTAAACTTGTAAAAAAAACATGATTTTCTCAGGTCGTTACATTACTTCCCCCTTCAATAAATTGCGCGCTCACAATTCTATCATAAAAAGAAAAAAACTGAAACCCCAAACATAGAACACTACCAAAACAGTGGATCTGGCTTGGTTAACGGGATACCAAGGTTGGAACATAGATCTTCCGTTTCCCTAGCCCAGATGCACCTTGAACAGTACTCCTTGAACTCCTGTTCGTGCGTACTGCACACGGGCTTCCAAAGGGTGGCTCGTGCGATGCAAAGATCGGAAACGTCCGAGTAGATAAACTCCTTTATAACTCTTATGGCCACATCACGCTCGAGGTAGTCGAGAGGGATGATGCGGTTGAGGAGAATAAGATTCAAGACTTGGAACATGAAGGCTGCACTATGCTGGCCATCCTAGGCGGCCACGAGGAAGCACGCTCTGGCAGAAAAGTTCTGTGCCAGAGTAAAACACTGGAACATGCCTCCAAAGTATCTTCCCCTTCAACGGTGGTAGGGGAGTTGAGCAGTGGCAACGAGGTGAAAGACACGATCATCCTCTTGACATAAGAGAAGGATATCTGGACCGTTTTCTAGATCGAGCAGATGCTGGCAGGACCCTCACTGGTGGAGAAAGGTTAGATAATCCACCGTGCATGCCTTGATCAAGATGACTTCTACTAGCTCATTGGGTAGTGATGAGAAGTTCGTTTGACCAACCATCTGAAAGCAAACATCGAAGGTAAACTCTTTACAAAATTGATAAGGTGGAGACATGAATGGAAACAAGAAACTTCCATTTATGCAAAAGTTTACATGGAAAACTATGAGTTTACAAGACGTATGCCACAATGAGTGGAAAAACGTCCCAACTCTTCAAACCACAGACAGGCTGAACAGACATAACTAAACTCATGGGAACATTTATAATGCCTCCTGAGTTTAGCGTGAGGGGTATGGAGTTGGGAAACATCGGTATACACTTCTTTCCTAAGAGACAATAGGGTGGACTCATTTTCCTACACTCCAAATTCCATTAACTGGCCCCAGAAGCCGTAGTGCAAAATATGGCACTTGTAAGCCGCTCGGAGGTCTCTGGCAGCAACAGCTTCTTGAAATGGGTTATCAAGAATTCTTCCATATTCCTCTACAGTTTTGAACACTCGGAAGAGTCCTTCGTGATTCCTTCCCCGACGTGCATAAGAGGGAAATTGTGTCATCATCATTAGGAGATAATCCATCCCCAATCCCCGGTGATGACTAAGCACCCTAGGTGAGTTTGACACGTCATACAGGTGCTTACACGTCATGCGAATTTGGGCATACTTCCAAAAGTTCTCACGGCTAGCTAGAGATACAATGTTCTCTAGAGAATCAGTGGGAAGTGACAAAAGGTCGGTAGGTAAATCAGCCATCTGAAAGTTATAACATTTTTATTAGTCAGTCATAGTAATACATTTATATCACTTGGTTTTCCAGAGTTTCATGAACCCATCCTCTGATACCAACTGTAGCGACCTCCAAACCCAGGGTCCTTAATGAGACATGATATACTTAACATTTCATTACATCATCACAAATTGGATATCATGTCCCATTACTATAGAAGATCCCAAGGCTCAGGATTCTGGGAAACCAGCTTCTTCTAATTAACTTCATTAGTACCAACCATGCCTGAGAAATTTTAAACAAAAACGTAGGGTGAGCAAAAATGACCAGTAACGGGTTTTAAAAATGTTTTAAGAAAAATCTTTCTCGACGTAGTCCTTTTGAAGAGAATAAAACACTTTGCTAAAAATGAGACATTTTCTATTCATGAAATCCAATGTTTTTGAAAACCACTTGAACAGAGAGGTACGTACTTGAAATATACTATATAGTAAACAAGATCAGAGAGCGCAACATAAGAAAAATAAACAAGGATTAATATCCAAAAAAGGTTACTTAAATTCTAAAATGAATTCTGTGGCTAAGCAGGGAAAATTTTCATAACATGGTTCATGAGAATATACAGTTCATCTAACAGTTTACCACATGAAAAATAGTTCTTGACACATAAATTACATTTTCATAGTCATGGGAGTTTTCAACTAGGGGTTGTCCTATTAGTTGAACTAACCCCTGGTTGACCTTTATCAATACATGCCGAGGGAATGTATAATACTGGACTTTGTCAAGACCTTTCGTCAAGACTGTATAACATACTTAACGGGTCAAGGATCACTGCCAATCCCGTTTCCATGGTAGCACAAGGCAAGGCTAACTGCCAAGACCGTCACACATAACGTCTCATGAGACTCTTGCATTACCCAATGCATTAGAGCACTGTATAATTCTGAGCGCACCTGTCACATCATTCTTATTGCGCTATATAATTCCAGGAGCATCCATCACATTATTCTTATTTCACTATATAATTCCGGGTGCACCCGTCACATGTAATTCCTATACATCCCTCACATATCTTGACATGGTCATTCATTCATAGGGTTTAATGCATTCTTTAATCAACCCCCTTTTTAAATACTTATTCATAACTTGAAGATAGTTAAATCATAAATAAAATGAGACATGCATGTTAAATTTGTACACATAAGAAATTTTTTTAACAATTGAAACATGGGTTTTACGGAAAAGAACATAATCACTTATCATTCCATAACATCATAATACCCAAGTAAAGCATGGTCATTCATAACTTAAACATATGATGATAAATGGGTATTGTGGGTGTTTAATTAAAACTATGTAAACATACATGTAGCTAGGGATACAATGTGCGTAACCAGGTCTATATTGGGGAAAATCATGTATATAATTGTGTAAAAAAACTCTTATTAGTACTTTAAATAACATGACCCCTTTTCATTATA
Source organism: Viscum album (assembly GCA_963277665.1). Taxonomy (NCBI): domain Eukaryota; kingdom Viridiplantae; phylum Streptophyta; class Magnoliopsida; order Santalales; family Viscaceae; genus Viscum; species Viscum album. Next base: position 1,834,113,694 of record OY728165.1, read on the forward strand.
ATGTTTGCAAACATCATAAAAGAACTTGTAATGGCAGACAACATAATGATATATGGTTACATATATCTAAATATACATAAATTTAGGTGCGTATAAATATATGCATGGGTTTACCACCTTAAACCATACTCCAAAAATATCTCTCATGTTTTAACTTAAACAAAATTTATGTCTGGTAAAAACATCTGGAGTTCTTTTCCATAAAAAAAGAAAAAGGGTGATCATAATTTCCATAAACCATTATTGACAAAAATTCAGTCTTGCATACAACAAGGTTGTTTCATAAACATGAGTACATATATATGAATACATGCATACACTTGTAAAGGTTTAAGGAATTCATAATAACCATTTTCATAAAGCAAAATCCTGATTTATCATGATTAGTGATAAATGGAAATTCTCAATTGAAAGAATAATTTTGAAATCAAACCAACCCATAATCTTCATCGTATATGTAACATGTACAAAAATAGTTTTTGGGTACTAAAAAAAAGGAAATAATCTTTTGGGTAAATAAACTTTTGATCATCATGCTATATTGTAATAAATTACAAAATAAGGGAACCAAGTTAACATTGATTTACATACACATCGATATAATCACATGTATATATATATATATCAATAAACTTCAGAAACTTACATGATTTTACATGTTCGTACAATTACCTGAAAACTCCATTTTTATAGGTGAAATAAAATCAGGGTTATAAACACAATTTTTTTTTGTATATTTGAATATATCATCTTACACTTATGAGTATTTAATTATATATATATATACATATAAATACACAAAGTGTGTATCATTAAAACCGAATTAAAAAAAATAAACCCCCAAAACTTCATATAACCTGGTCGAATTCTGGAAGATGAAAACAGTGGTAACCGGTTCTTAAGGGATTGATGTAAATTTATACACACATATATATACCTAAGGTGTATATAAAATATAGTGTATCAAAGTTGGAGAAAACGAAACAGCAGTAGGTATTCTCCCTTACCTATTCGGAGGGAAGGAGTAAATGAGGCAAGAGTAAACCGGAGGTAAAAATACAGATAGTATACATATTCCAATAACATGCATATACCAATATAAAAACCGGAGCTTAAAAAAAATCCCAAACTGAACTTCTCCCTTACCTATTCGGAGAGGTGGAGAAGAAAGACAACGAAGCAGCGACGAGGCCGTTGGTCGGAGGGATCAAGGGAGCTCAGATGCAAACATCCTGCTTCGGTGCAACATGTTTTTTTAAAGAAAAGATGAAGACTCACATGAAAGGAGAGTATCTGAGGGAGGGCGGTCAGTGTCGACTCGTGGAAAGCAGTGAGAGACGCGGGTCCACTCACCGGCCTAGATGAAGAAAAACGGGGGGCCTAACCCTACTGGTTCGACAACGTGAGGTGGAAGAAGAACGAGGCTTCGGTAGAAGAAGAAGCCGTGGGGGGTGAGAAACGCGAAAAAAAAGTGGGTGGCCAGGATTAAAAGGAGGTATATCGGGCGTCTTAGATGCAGTGTGACATAATAAAAAATGGACGGCCGTGATCCGAGGATAACAAATCGGATGGCCCCTGGTTGCTGCGGCGTTTATGAAAACACGGTTCAGCCGATTTTTAAAAAAATTGTTTTATAAATATATTTATTAATTTATTAAATCCTTGATTTTTATTATTAAAGAATTAAATTATTAAACCATCTTTTATTATTTTAATAAAAAACATTGGTCAATAAAATAATATAATGGTTCAATCAAAACACATAAATATAGGTATATATATATATTATTCTTCAATAGTTTTTATTAACCTTATTATATTATCATTATTATTATTAAACCATAATTACTAATTACTTAATATTACATTATGAAAAACAAAGATTAAAAACATTGGCTACTCAAAACATAACACACACACATATATATATATATTTATTTATTTATTTCCTTTTTAGCTAATTACCATAATTTTCTTAATTAAAGTTTATTATTAATTAAACTACCTCCAATCAAACATAAGAGTGCGTTGATATAAGTATTATCACCATGAAATACATAAGTAAAAGAAATCATAGTCTAACGTAGTTTCCAAAACTGTTTATCCAAATTATAAACATTTGTATTATTATTTTCTCTTATATTTAATTTAGAGAAAAAGAATCATTTAATTTGATGCAAAATTTATATATATAACTCAAGGGTTAATACATATTTAGACAAAATAAAAACCCATTAGATTTAATATATTTACAACATAAAATTTTAATTGCTTAAATTAAAAAAATAAGGGTAGTGAATAAAATATTAATTTTCATCGTTTTGAAACATAAACATAATTCGCATTTTTGGGAAAACAAGAAATAAATTAATTAGGTTATCATTGATGTCATTCTTTAAACATTAAGGAAAATTACGTAATTAATATTCCGAACCTTTTAGGGTAAGCCATTCTTATTTCCAACGGTCAAAACAAAACATATATGATAGGAGAAACCAACCGTCATATTTTTAGTCGTTTGGGTTCAACGGTCAGATTGGTGTGATTATAAAGGGTCTGATCTCGGGGTGTCCCTCACTCCAGGTGACTGAAGAAGAAACAGAGATGGTTCGTGTGATTCCCTTAGTTCTCAGCACGATTGCAGTGGCTTCGGCCATCCTCATGTTCATTATGATGGATGCCAGAAACCCCTACCACATTCTTGAGCTCTTGGTGGTTTTAAGCGGTCTCCCCATTATTGTAATCGGTTTCTTAGTTGGGATTTTTGGTTAATTTATCTTCTTGTTCGGTTAGTGGAAGTTGTAGCCGAGATGTTTCTTATTTGAATAAAATATTTTTTCATTCATTTGATGCATTTATTATTATTACCTTATTAGTTGATTGTTGGTTCACTTAACGGGTGACATTGAAAAGAAAACTTATCAAAAAAACAAAACATGGTTTTCTCAAGTCGTTACAAAATGTTTCTTAAAAATGCATATACGGGGAGGGAATTACATTGTTGATCAATCATGGTCACTCCACTCTATCTATATTATGTCTAAATTTTACCAGAAATGAATCATTAAGAAGAAAATTTTCACAAATTAAATACACTAAAAACTATGTATTTATATATTTGGTTTCATCCCACTGATTATTGAAATCATTTAAATCAATTCCATATACTTTAATTAAATATGCAGGGTTCATAATAAGTTATATGTAACCATATTCCTAGAATATGTGGTCTAAAATGATGTCAAGTGTTTCAAATAGTTACATGACCATGACAGATCACTAAAACACCTATAAAAAAGAATACGTAATACACAATTCATTATGTTTATGTGGGGGATAATCCCTATGATGATTTAAAGGTATATTCACCTAGGATGAAAAAATACAACCAATATGGACTCCCATCATCCTAAAACATTGTTATTCCCTAGTCGTAATGATATTTTATAGGCATATAAATAAGTTAAGTTGATATTAGAACTCATTTTTTACCATAATAAATCAATGTGTCCAAATCTAATATAAACCACCCCTCAATGTTTTTCCTAAAATAAATGGTTTTGGAGTACAAAAACAATTTATAAACCAACACTAATTTTTTTTTTCATCCACAATTATTCTTCATTAAATTATAAATATTTCCAAACTATAATATTCCATCATATAAAATTTATGAATAAAATAAAACAAAAAATGTAACAACCATATATAATATAAAAGAAAACTTTTTTCAATATCATATTAAAAATGAAATATTATGATAAGATAACCTGAGATATATATAACTATTATAAAAAAGACCTTAAATATGTATGTATGAATAGAAATATCAACATTATGATATATATAATTATATTTCCTACTCAACAAAATCTATTGATAAGTTTTGTTATATAGTCACTCAGTTTTTAATGAAGTTATTTTATTCATCAAAAATAAATGTTCACCAAAAATGATTTTGATTTATTTTTTTGAAAAAATATATAGAGACATTTTTTGAAATTTTATAAAACATATTTTATTTAACGAAAATATTTTTCTTAATTAGCATATCAATGTTTCCTTTGTGTTAAATTTTGGGGTTTTTCAGAAAATATTTATTTTTCATTGAATAGTTAAAATACACTTTTTTATAGAAATTACTATTATTTTCCATAAATTAAAAAATTGAAAGTACCTTTCGGTTTGAAATTTTATTTCAAGTTAAATAATTAATATTTAATTTTAAAGTATCCACATAATTTCTTTTTAATCAAATTTATATTTTAATTTTCTATAAGTTTTTTTTGATTAAAAATGAGATATTTGTAAAATTCACTTTCAAACCCAAAATGTTTCTAAAATTTATTAATTAAAATAATCTAAACAAATGAAAATTTTAGCTTAAATTTATATATTATATATAATTAAATATTAATTTTTATTCCTTCAATTATTCTTACAAATCCTAAAGTTAATATAAATTCATCTTTTTGTTGAAAAATACACTTATTAAAAACACATCATTTCTCCACCTTTGAGGGTTTTGATTTAAATTTAAATTTTATACATATATGAGTTTAATTTTGAAAAAATATTTTAATATTTTAATCACAATAGTTTATATTATCGAGTAATTTATTCTCAATTTTTTAACATAATTAATATTGAAAAAGATAGAAATAAAATTCCATGGTTAAGGTAAAAATGTGTTTAACATGGGTTAAACTAAAATGATATGTTTTATAAATGAATAAAAACATGTAAAAATACTATTTTATAGAAATATTAATGCAATATACTTCCCATTTTGAATGATGTGGTCATCTGGAATCTTTTTAATGGGAAGGTATTTAACAATTTGGAGTCTTTTGAGAAATTTCCATGTAGTTCCGAAGAGGGGCTTTCTGCACTTATAAAACAACCTCCACTATCCTGTATTCTTCACACCATTAAAACAATATATATCATCCAATACATACCAAGATAAATTCTTAAAATCCTTCCCCTAATACCTTGGTTTGGTATAAAATCCATTTCAGGAATACATTATGTATAATTTTTATGAAGTTGTCCTAGAAGAGGTAAAATTATTAACTATACATTTTTATTATTTCATCATCCACCACCATAAAATATTATTATACTATGGTCATATCCTAATAATAGTTTCTCCTATATACTAATATGTTATAATATTAATTTCATAACCAAAATCCATATCCTCTCTCCTCAAAAGGATTATAAAATAAAATATACCATTTTATTTCTTGTAATTAAAAATGATAACCTCATTAGCGTACTTGTGGACTGCCACCCAATTAAGCGATGCCATTCTATTTTAATCACCACATTAAACTAATAATAAATATATATACACAAGTATATTTAAAGAGGCAGTATTTTATTTATGATATTTTTATAATTATGGAAATATAAAATAATAAAAACATTATTTCTAAATTTTTCATTGAAAAATGGAAACCTTACTCATGTGTATTAATATCCTACCCTCCCCATGATCATAAAAAAGTTCATTTTTTATAAATATTTTTCATGTTTTTTTAATTTTATAATTAATGAATAAATATGATAATTATATCGTGACTATTATTATGGTTATTTTGAAATGATGAACTCTTTAACCATAATCAACACATTGGTACCATTTTGTAACATTGACCTAGATATCCAAAAATCACACTATCTAGACTAAAATAATTAAATATTTAAATATGTCATTAAAAACAAATAAAATAAATGATTTATATGTGATTTTAGAAATAATGGAGGTATATTATTATTAAAATTATGTTTTTAATTCCATAACGTTATCAAATTAAATGTTTACCTAGGGTATGAGGAAGCTCTAGGGGTGTTATTGGTGTTTGGGACATGAAATGGAGGGAAATAGGGCCTTCCATTGAAAATTGCATGGCATGTGCATGGTCAGAGGAAACCGTGTGAGGGGGGAAGGAAAACTATGTGACGTGGTCCAAAGTAATTACAAAAGGTTGGTTCATGTTTTTCAAACCATGAGGGACTCCTTAGGTAACTGTGTGACTTAACCCCTCTTTGATAGAGGCAGGTGCATAATTTGTACATGGTTTGGAAAACCACGTGGCCAAACTCTGTGAACCACCAAAAAGTAAAAATTTACCATTTTACCCATTGAGATTTTTGTTCCTCACCTGATTTTATTTCTCATTCTTCCTCCACCAACCATAGTAATGAACCTGAAGCCCCAAATATTCACAAAGATCAATCTCTCGATTCTAGGTCATTTTGAGTGCCATCAGTTATGAAATGAAGATCAATGTAAGTCTAACACTCAAATTGATTCTATTTTCCAGATTTGGGATTGTGGTTTCATTAATATACTTCCAAATTTCATATAACTTTTTATATTATATATTAGTTTTGTACTACAAAGGGTTCTTGAATCTTGATGTAAGGCTATGGTTAAGTATTTGTTCAGATTTAAATTCAAGGTATGCAGTCTATAAGTTATATCCCATAGTCTTTATGTTAATTTTTGCTTGCATGGTTGTGTTTCTACATCCCGCTTGTTTTGAATTTTATTACTCTAGTAATCTTTGGTAAAACATGTGGATAAATGATGAATTATTCTCCTCATTAACCCCATGGGATTCTTTGAGGTTAGTTAGACTGATTTAGAGCCACCCATAGAGTGTGACAGAATTCAAGAACAAGGAAAATTTTAACCTTAAGAATATAATTGATTTTTGATGAAGTAGATCCCTTGAGGAACGTGTTATTATATTTTTTGTGTTGAAAAGGGAAGACCCATAGTTATTTCTAGACCTAGATAATGGCATAATGTATTGTTTGGATTAACAAGAAATGGGTTGGGTGTAAAAAAGTGATTGTGCTATGTGACTTATTAATTATAATTGAAATCATAAGTTTGTTAATGCATGTGAAATGATGAACATGTTATCTTGGTAAATGATTTGGAATTGATAAATGTTCTAAATAGTATAATGCATGGAAATTTTTTAATACACATTATGGGTTAAGGAACAAGAATTTGGAATGGGAAAAATGGGATATGCAGTGTAAATGATAAATGTGCTAATGGGTTATGTCATGATGTTGACTCATATATTGAATTATTATGAAATTTTAATATTATTTGTATTGATTGTGTAAGGTTTAGGATATGTCATATGTGGTAAATGGATAAATAAGTATGCGTACAAGTCTTGGTGGTGTGGGATAATATAATGTGGCTCCTCCCATCGGTTGGGTTGGACTGAGGCACTATACCCCACCCCTAGAATGCATGGGTTAGGGAGTCAGACTATATAATTATGCCCCTAATAAATGCATTGGATGAGACTACCTTGACTAAGGCTGCAAGGTTAGTGTAATATAATTTATTGTGAAATGGTTTTCCATGGTGAGTTAGGGATAATGAGTTATTCCCTTATGCAAGATAATCGACTAGCTGAAACTATTGTGTAAATGATTTAAATACCTAACACATGGAACAAATGATGGAAATGGATAAAGTGAATGTTGTTAACTAATAAAACATGAGTTGTATTCTCATTATATTTTCATTTATTTGGTAGTTTCATAAACTATCTGTTAGAATGGATATTTTGTAAACAACATTGGTGGTGTTTTATAGAGTTGTTTTCACACCATTCATCGGACTATGTTGTGTACCAGAGTATATTTCATGGATGCAGGTCATGATAACAGAAAATGTAAAATGTTAGGGAGTTTAGTAGGGCTTGGGATGTGCATGGATAATGACCCAGACTTGGATTGAAGTCCAATTTTGGGGATATAGTGGTTGTATTTATATTTGTATTTTTCTTCAATCTTAGCACTGTTAGAATGACATGAAAATTGTATTATTTGTTGGGATTTGAATCCGATTTTGGAAATGTTCAGTAATACATGTTTCTTGTTATTTTTTTGATTATTTCCTTAATTTCATATGTCATATACTGGGGAATACTCATATAAAGATGGTATAATCTTCCCAAGGGATCCATTGGACCCTTGATTCTAGTTAGAAACCTATGGCATATGAGGTGGTGTACTTGAGGTCTTGTGGAAACCCAACTAAGAGCACCAATGTAGTGGCTTCCTAATTGGGAACATTACAAAGTGTTATCAGAGAGGTTTTTTTATTGTCTTACTATTTGGGGATGGGTGATAAGAGATTTTGATTTGTTGGGTCTTGGAAATGATATCATACATGGGATTAGGTAACCCATGTAAAAGGGAGAGACCAGGTACCTAGGATAGGAATTATTGTTCTTGATATGTGTTTTTACCATTGAATCATATTTCACCATTGGTTAATGGACTTATTGTGTGATGTGATTGTTTTATAAAATTTTACTCATGGAAAAAAGAACATGTGGTCGTGCATTCATGCATCATTTTAGGCACCTAGGGATACAGGAGACATGAATCATGTATGGAACACATAAGATTGGGGTGTGGGACAAGAAGGGTATGATGCATTTCACATTCTTGAAAATTTAATGAAAATAGTGTCTAATAATGTAGATGAAAATGTGTTAATGGAAATAATACTAAAAAATGGTTAAAAGAATTTCAATTAATTATGGTTTTGAATGAGTTAAAATGTTTGTTGTAACAATTTATGCAGTTAGAAATGTACTTAAGATGAAAGATTACATTGTAAATGTGGAAATGGTTTTAAAAAAGTGTCTAATGAATGACCTATGTCTATGTATATTGGTTTACCCCATGTTATCCATGAGAAGTATTAGAGATGGTCGAGGGTTGTGTTATATATATAGCAGTGACCATTGGGATAATGTATACTGGATGGGTTGTGTATGGATAGTGGAGAACCATCTTTTATGTAAAATGTGAATGATTTTTTGTTATGGGTTCTAAAGCATGTATTTGGAATTGTAGAGAAATACCACCATGAAGACATGTATGAGTTGGGAGACAAAATATTGTTAATATGAATGATCCTCTACAAATGGGACAAGGGGACTCAGTGAACTAGGGTCAAAAAAGGGAAGATCATTTCGATTTGAACTTCACTCATTTTATGTAAATGTTAAAACCAGACCTTGGCCGGGTTGTGTTGAGTATGTTTGAGTAGACTTGGAAGTTTTTTCTATAACACCCAAAATATTTTGTTCGTGAGGGTGGACCTAATGAATCCTAATTTTTGATAGAGTCCATTCAAACAATCCTTGATCCCTTAGACAATCCTCCTAAGACAATAGTTATACTAGCATGTTACATATTGCAAGGGTAGGTAGAGTGCTGGTGGGATGATCTTTTTCAGACCCAGAAAGATAATTGTATGACATGGGAGGATTTCGATTAATTGTTTCTAGAACATTTATATCTATATACCTCGAGGTATGAGAAGGTTGTAGTGTTTATGAGGTTGACCTAGTGGTCTAATATAGTGATAGAGCATACTATCCATTTGACTGACGTGAAATGATTTATTCCTTTGTTGGTAGTTGATTAGAGAGCTATGTTAAGACATTTCTTGGATGGAATTAGGCATGAGATCATGTACCATGTAATTATACTACATTTAATTAGGGTTACTAAGGTAGTGTACGAGGACATTATTTAAGAAGGAAATATCCAGGAGGATCATGGTAGTGGTCATGAAGTCTCAATTTGTTGATCCTTGGGTGAAACTTTTGAGGGTAGGAAGCATCGTTTTGAGAGTTTTCACCAGGGCAGTGGAAATCATGATAGTCAAAAAAGGGAACCAGTCTATCGGCGTAACGATCATGTTTTCTACTACCAGTTTGGTAGGTTGAAAAATATTCATGGTCAGTGTCTCTGACCACCAATTGAGTGCCGAGCAAGCAGTGAAATGTGGAATATATAGAGGTTTTATTTGAACCCTCAACGGTTAGGAAATAATGGGGGAATGAGGCTCAGGTTTATTTTGGGGATGGGATAGTTACTCCATATCAGGCAGACAACTGGAGCTCTATTGGCCATACCGGTCGAGGTTGTAGGAGTGGTACTCTAGGGTTTGAGTGCCCATATCAAGAAGGGAACCTAGATCCAAACCTAGGGATGAAGAACTGGACATCTTCATGAAGATCCTTCTACACCTAGAGGTGTCTAGGCATGACTGTTGTCAGTTTAGGGTATGATTCTTGTATATTTCACTCTTTACAGTTCCTTGTTCGATTCATTTTCCTGACATTCATTCATTTATACTTTGATTTAGGTTGGTTTGGGCCTAGCGGTTGAACATATTTATAGGGATATGTCAATTGATACTCCACTAGAGGTGCAGTCAGAAAATTTTAGGTAGTCTAAAGGGTGTTCTCTTAAAATCGGTGGGTACCATCTCTTGTGGGACTTTTTTTTGTGATTGAGAGGTCATGTTTTTTTTCTGATTTTGGGAATGGGATGGTTGGTTTTGTGCCCATCCCATATTGACTATTAATGCCACAAAGTTACATTCATGTCTCTAGAGGGAGAAAATTATGCCCATCGTGGAGAGTGGGATGTTCGGGAAGACTGTGCAAGGATTTCTATCAATAGTTAGGTGAAATCACTACACTAGTATCTTATCTTATGCATGACAATGGGGAAATAGAGCATCCTATTTTCCCTCTACTGTTAGATTAGTTTCAAGATTTGTTTTTGAATGGTTTTTTGGGCTACCGCCTAGGAGATATGTTGAGTTCATAATAGAGTTACTTCCAAGAGCAGAACCCATTTCCATTCCACCATATATAATGAAACTGATAGAATGCTAGGAGCATAAAACTCAATTAAAGGATTAAGAGAATAAAGGGTTTATTATTCCTAGTATGTCTCCTTGGGGATCTCCAGTACCATTTTCTAAGAAAGATGACAAGTCATTGTAGTTGTTCAATGACTATAAGAAGCTAAAAAAGATGGTGATTTAGAACTGATACTCGATTCTCTAGATCAATGATATGTTTCACTAGCTAAGATGTGCTTCAGTGTTCTTTACGATTTATATGTGATTATATTGTCATCTTCCGAGTATGATACCTTATGATATACCATGGAATTCAATCTAGAGCCAGTATGTATTGTACGAGTATGCTATAATGGAACTCTGTTTTACCAATGTGCCATAAGTGTTTACATCCCAAATGAATTAAATATTTCAAATATTCCTAGGCCAATTTGTGATTGTCTTCATCAATGAAATCTTAGTGTACTCCAAAAATCCATATAATCATTCCAAACATCATGAAAAAGTATTTAGTACACTATAAGAGCATATAACAGACATTAAGCTATCAAAATTTATTTTATAGATCAATAGGTTTCTTTTCATGCGTCAAATCATCTCTGAGAAAGGTGTGTTAGTGGATCCGAAGAAAGTGAAGACCATTGTATCATAGGAGTAATAGATGAATGTATCTACTGTTAAAAGATTTTTGGTATTAGCAGGCTATTATCATTGGTTCCTAAAATACATATCCAATTTGTTAGCACAATTTTTTGGATTAACCATGTGGGTTATTAGGTTTGACTAGTCTGCGTAATGCTAGAATGATTTCTATGAGTTAACGAATCATTTTACTACCACACCGATTCTGATTTTACCAAAGCTAGGTAAGGGGTATACCTCGTTTTATGATTAATCCAACATTGGACATGAGATTGTATTTATGAAGGATGATTAAGTGGTTGTGTATGGTTCATAAGAGTTGAGGAAACATGAGAAAAATTACCCTACACATTTCCCTGATTTGGACTTGGTGGTGTATGATTTAATGTGTTGGCAGTACTACTTGTTGGGAGAACGGTTCACATTGTATACCAACCATAAAATATTTATGTACATATTTTCAATGTCTAATTTTAATATTTATTAGAAAATATGTGTTTAGTAAAAGCATTATTTTAACATTGATCTGGTTTACACACTGAGAAATGGAAATAATGTGGGGGTTGATTTGAGTTAGAAGTCTCAAAATTACGCAGTTTAAGAATCTAGTTTTTAGTGGAGGATGATGACATTGTTCGCTAAGTTGCATCTAGGGGAGTAAGATGATCAAGGTAATATTGAAATTCAATCTTCGAACGTTGATTCCTCAATTCTAATATGGATCAAGGATAATAAATTTGAATACCTGGAATGTTTGTCTTTGAAGGAAATCCTTAATGGGGAGTCCCAATCTGGTTGGACCATTGAAGATGATTGGATCGTTTTGTTAATGGATGTGTTGTTGTACCAACATGAATGTTAGAAGAGTTGACGCATGAGTATCATGAATCATAGTGGTAAGTTCAGCCTTTTTAGATAAACATGTATCATGATATTCATACGAAGTATTGGTGGCCAATGATGAAGAGAGAGATTGTATTTTTCGTGGAAAGATTCCCTACCTTCTAGAAACTTAAGGATGTACATCAACTCCTGGGTGGTTTGTTATGACCATTTCCCATTATATAATGGAAATTGGAAGATATGATGAGGGAATTAATGTTTTTTATTCCAATGATGCCTTCAAATAATGATGTAATTTGGCTAGTTTTGGATCAATTGACAAAGGTTTCTCATTTCGTGTCGATTCAAGATAATTTCTCCTGAGATCATTTGGGTGAGTTGTATTTTTAGGAGGTAGTGTGATTTTAGGGTATAACAAAGACAATAGTTTCAGATCATGATCCCTATTTTACACCACACATCTAGAAGGGATTATAGATGTAACTTTGGTAGCTCGGTGTTTTTGAGAATAGATTTAAACCCATAGATGGATAGGTTGTTAGATGATACTATTCACGTACTAGAAGACATGTTGGGAGATTTTGTCTTGGATTTTGTTGGATCATGAGAAAAGAATTTGGAACATGTTGAGTTTTCTTATAAAAATAGTACCAGGAAACAATTTGGATGGAATAGTTTTAGGCGCCCTATGGTAGACTATGTTAATCTTCGTTATGTTGGATGGAAGCAAGAGAATCAGAGTTCATAGGGTCAAGTCTAATTCAAGATATATTGGAAAATATTTAGACCATCTTAAAACGTAATGAAATGGATTATAATTGGAAGAACCCATTTTATATTGTAATCATTGGCCTCTTGAGTTTATCGAGGGTGATCGTCTGTTTCTTTGGGTGGTTACAAGTTTGGTTCTCTATCAAATTTAGAATTTGGTAAATTTGTCAGCTAGGTACATGGGACCGTTTGATATTGTGGAGAGGATCGACATGGTGTCACACCTATCAGCTCTCCCACAATATTATAGCGATATAAATGATGTCTTTATTGTGTTATTTCTTATTCATTATCATTATTACCCATATCAAGTGGTTGATGTTGAATATTTGATGCCTGATGAAGATGCATCATTTGAGGAGAATCACATTTTTATAGTGGAACACTGTGAGAATGTATCGTAGGGAAATATTTTTTCAATGGTTTGAGTTTTTTAGTTTCATGGTAATTTATAAGAATAAACTTGATAGATAGAGTTGGATGTTCAGGATTAGTAACCAAATATCATTAATTCAGAAACTATGTGATGCTTGGTTAAGGATAATCCATTTTATAGTGGGGAGGTTGTCAGATCCTAGAATTTGTAGAGGTACATTATTTATTATATTCTAGTTCTAATTCCTAAAACTTGTCTAATTAAATGTTTATCGAGTTAATGTGAAATTTATGGGTGTTCTAAGGGTTCGAGACAAGAAAGGGAGGTAAATTAGGCCATCTAGTGCATGTTTCATGGTTTCTGTATAGTTAGTGGAAACCATGTGAGAGGGGAGACAAATTGATTGAACATGGAGAGAGGTGTTCTTCATGGTTAGTTCATGGTTGTCAAACTATGTGGGTCTCTTTAGGTTACAATGAGACTTAGACACTATTAAACATAGGTAGACACATTGTTTGCACACAATTTTACAAACCATGAGGCAAACCTGTGTGCCCCACTAAAAAGTCAGAAGTTACCCTCCCCCATCATGAATTTAAGTTTGTAACCATATTTTCTTCCTTATTCTTCTTCAAATAGTCATTGTCATGAACATAAACGTAAGAAGCATCCCATGGATTAATCTCCTTAGATTATAGGCCATTTGGTGTGTCTTTGGTTGTTGATCGAATCTCTCAATATGTCTAATGATCCTATTACTTAACCTTTCCAAATTGTGGATTGTGGTTTTTTTCATCTCATTTGGATTCCCTAAAACCCGATTTTTCTAGTACAGAAGAGGTTGGGGATTCACAGGGTTTATGAATTTGGATATAATTTTAATGTTAAGAATGCAATAATATATAGTTTTTAGGTATGTGGTCTATAGGTTATATCCTATATTCTTGATGTTGATTCATTCACGCATGGTTTTTTATTTCCCCCCTCTTATTGATCATTTTATGGCTTTTGTAATAATTGGTAAAATATGTGTATAAATGATGAATTAATCCCCTCATGATCCCCATTGGGTGTGTTTAGGTTGATGTGACTGATTTCAGACCACCTAAGCGGTAATCTTGAATCCTCAGACCTTGAAAATGGAAACATTAATCATAGAATTGTTTTTTGACGAAGTATATCATTGAGGAACAAATTGGAATGTTGGTTGAGTGGAAAATGGAATATTGATAGTCCTGTCTAGACCTCAATAATGGAATAAAGTACTTTTTTGTCTTATTAATAGATGGTTCAAGTGTAATATATGGATTTTATTATTTGACGTATTAACTGTACTTGAAATACATAAGTGGGTTAATTCATAGGAGATGGCGAACATGTTAAGTGGGTAAATTCTTGATAAATGTGCTAAATGGGAAACAATATGGATATTTTTGAATAATCTCAATGGTTTAAATCATGAGATAGGTGAATGTGATAAATGAGATAAACATTGTAAATGATAAATGTGCTAATGGGTTAATGATTAATATATAATTACATGTTGTATGATTATAAAATGTCAATATTATGTGTGTGGATTTTGCATGGTTTGTGATATGGAATATGTGGTAGATGGATAAATAATCATGTTCACATGGGTTGGTGTTATTGGATGATATACCTAGGCTCCTACAATGGGTTGGGTTCAACTGAGTCTCTAAACCCCTCCCCTAGAAAGAAAGGGTTTGTGAGTGAGACTGGGGATTTATTCCCCAAACTGTTGCATTCGATGAGACTAATTGGACTAAGGCTGCAAGGTAAGTGTTATATAATCTATTTTTCAATAGTTTTATCAATCTATTTATGGATTATACTTATTCTCATTAAAAATATAATTGACTGGTTTAGGCTGTTGTGTAAATGATGTAAATTCCTAACCCATGGAACAATTGATTAAAATGGCTAAAGTGAAAATTGTTGACTAATGGAACCAAAGTAATCTTTTAGTTACCTTTTAATTTTTTTGGTACTTTATTCACTCTATTTTTGGATTGGTATTTTGTATAAACTATTGTTTGGGGCTTACTGGGTTGAACTCACACACTGCCCGGGCCACCGTTTAGTACCCGAGTAGATTTCATGGTTGTAGACTGGGGCAAGGGAAAAGGCCCTATATGAGGGAGTTGATTTGGGTTTGGGATCTTCATGGATGTGGATCAAAATATGAATTTTGGACCCAATTTGGGGAAATGTAGGTTGTTTTTATCATTGGGTTTTTTCTTTCTCTTGGCATTGTTATCATGACATGTCTATTTACTGTTGGTTGGGGTTCTTACCCTATTTCTGAAATGGTCTATAATGCTTGTTTTTGGACAATGTTTTATTGTTTAATTTATTTCATATATCATATTTTGATTTTTACTCTTTTATAAATGGTATAGTCTTTTCATGTGATCCATTAGACCCTTACTGGTAGTCAGAATCCTCTAGAGTATGGGGAGGCATGCTTGAGGTCATGTTGTGATCTGACTCAGAGTGCCAATGTAGTGGATTCTGGGTTCGGGATGTTAAAATTTATGTATAATTTATTTAAAAAATAATATTTTTATGAAATAAAATAATTTATGTATTCTTATTATAAATGTGTTAAAATAAAATAAAGGGATGTCTGGTCTGAAGGTATGTTTTTTGTCACCTCACATTTTTATTTCTATTAGAAAAATTCAATATTCACCAATTTTATAAAATATATAGCATTTATAATGACCATTTAACATTTAATATCATGAGATGTTAATATATAATTTTTTAATGTTTCAATTTTATTTTTTTTCATCCAAGGTGATCTGATTTGAATTTTACTATGTGGTAAACAATTTCTTAACTACATTTCTATTCATTGCATTATATATCTTCTTCATTGACATTTTATTTGTGATTATAAGTTAATTTATATATAAATTATTTTATTCTATAAATCCACCATTTTTTGGATTTACATTTATTACACATAATCGCCCCATTTATGAATTCTCAATTCAAGTATATGATAACTCCAAGGTATATTCATCTCAAATACACTTTCTTTTGAAAATATGTTGATATTGTGAACCTAAATTTAAAAAAATGTTTTATATAGATCATTTTTCATATAATAACATTTTATTAATGATATTTAATGTTTCATTTGATTTTATTCTTTCTTGGGGTTATAATTAATGATTTACCAAATTGGAAAAGGTTATATTTTACAACCTCCTTTCTTTCTGATTATTTAGGTTCATGTTTATTTTTGTGGAAATAACATGACAATAATTTCATCAAAAACATTTCAACAATTTAAATCTAGAAATAAATGTTTTTCACATGTTAAATTTCAATTTAATACCACTTTAATTAAATAAATATCAATAAAGATGTTTTTATGTGATACAGATTTTGTATTTTCTTTTAGAATAGATATCATTATCTTTCATATTCATGTTTTCTAAATAGTTTCAAAAATATTATTTATTAATAAAAATGACTTCCTAATTATTTATTAAATAATCATTTACCTTATTTTGAATGTTTTTAATAAAAATTTATTAACATTTTCAAAATGGGTCATTTTTGAATGACTTTTTTAAAATGTTTTGAAATGAATGATTATATTTAATTTTTAAATAATGAATCAACGTTTAATTTTTTCATGAACATTATTTTATTTTAAAATTATTTATTTGTTTCCAAGGTTATATCCAGAGATTTATTTTTCAGTAATTTTTTGAAATAAAGTTTTAAAATGCTATTTTCAAAAGGGAAAGGTTAATTTCCTCAAAAAGATTTTAATTATATTTTAATTGTTTTTCCATTTATCAATGAAAAAACCCGTAATATAACATAAGTTACACTAATGTTATGTGTATTCATACCATCCTTATTCATTCTCTCGATGGATTATGATATTGAAATTAATGTAGTTTCTTTTCTACGGATTAATCAGGTTTTAAGGGGACTATAATGTAACTTATTTCTTTTATACATATTAATAAAATTTATAAGTGATTATTGAAGAACCAATTTCACAACTATAGGTTAATCATGTCTAAAATAGATTTTTATGGAACTAGTGTATTTTTCACATATTAATCTTGTTTCAAATATATTTTTATGGAACCCAATTATTTTTCATGGGTTAAAATGTTCAAAAAATAATATTTTTTGTTTTAATGAGTTTGTAATGAAATGAATTATCATTGTACATCATTCCTGATATGGTTGGTGGTTATTTTTTATAATTATTGGTGTCTCTTTTTGTAACTAATTATTGGTGGTACTATTATAAACTATGAATGAGTGGTTACATTACTAACTGAGGATGAGTGGTTACATTATGAACGATGGATGGGTGGTTCTATGATAAACAAAGGATAGGTGGGTCCTTTATAGACCTAGAATGCATTGGGTTGTCTAGAGTTTTATGCTAACCATATTATTTAATATACTGGAAAGATTTTACATGAAGATAAGGTTCCAAGATACTAATAAGATTTACATGTGCTTGATAGGGGTGTATAATGTATGTTATGATCAATATTGATACCACTTATCTCGTGATTGTTGATTATGATTACTCTTTCCATTGAAAAATCATTATTCTATGCTCTCATGATTTATGATATATGTATTAAGGGGTTTGATAATTTTTATGTTGTACTAATATAGTTTGATTATGTCATCTTTCTATTATGCACTTATAATTATCAGAAATGAGATTACATTTTTAATTCTTTTGTTTACCATTACTGAGAGTTTTTGATCAACCTTTTTATTATTAATTTTCCCTATGTTATAATGATTTTGGTTGAAAAAATAAGGTATATTTGGGTTTCCTTATGGATGATTATTATTACAAAATGTGAAATAAAAAAAATTGGTTTAAGTGGGAAAAACTACATTTTAATTGCATGTTCATTTTTTATGTAATATTATGACCAATAAATAAGAACCTTATAACTAAATGGCCCTTGTGAATATAAATGAATCATA
Source organism: Viscum album (assembly GCA_963277665.1). Taxonomy (NCBI): domain Eukaryota; kingdom Viridiplantae; phylum Streptophyta; class Magnoliopsida; order Santalales; family Viscaceae; genus Viscum; species Viscum album. The sequence continues at coordinate 1,834,132,059 of OY728165.1, forward strand.
TTATTTTCCTTTTCGATTTTGTCTATTTTGTATTGGAAAAATTGGGTCACTTTCATCGGTATAAAAGCCAAAAAAATGTGTTCAGGATTTTAGCACCAAATCTTGGTGTGCGAGTGTGTGGATATCATACATAATATGATAATAATGGTTTAGATGAAACTTTATATTATTAGGATTCCATGTGAGTATATATTTAGAGTTTTTGATACCCTCTTAGGTTAATAGGATTAAGAATGATGTAATGAACTGACCCGAATACCCTCTTAAATTGGTACACGAACCGATACCCCACATACCCAAAAGGTGTTCTTCATCCCCACAGGTTTTAAATTAGCAGATGATCATCATAAAACAAAATTACTTCACCCAAATTAAATAATAAACATGAAATATATATATATATATAACATAGACAATGAAAAATAGATACATATATTCCATAACTGTAAACAAATTGAAAAAACCAAAAAAACCAAGAGTAAAAATAATATCCATGTAGAATTCCAACCACAAAGGACCAATAAAAATGAAAAATCATCTACTCCATGTGATAGTATGGGAAAACTCCCAAAATATAACCAATATCTACCCATTTCAGATTATAGAAAATCTCACCATGTCATTGTATCACCTTGTGTTTCCTTACATAAAAGCACATATCTAGGTCTACTCACGACAGAAGGTTTAAATAGTATGTGAACTAGCAGGCTAAATAGGGTCTCAACTAGGTGACCTATATCAAGTCCTAGAATAACAATCCATGCATTCTATATATTAAATAAATCTTGGAATAATAAAATTTTAACGGTTTTATATCAAAATCATGAAGAAACTGTTTATTTTTGTTTTGTTCTTCTACATATCCAAAAACATATCATAAATTAGTTTCAAAGAATTTCATATTGATATAGAAAAGTATATATATAATGTCAAACCAAATAATTCATCACATATCGTGTAAATTTCATTGTAGTACCAAACAAAAGTACCATCCAAATGAAAGAGGATATGTAACATCACAACAAGGAACACATTAGGTCAGTATAACTAGGACACTCATACCTAACATAGAACTTCTTGTACGCATCAAACTGATAGACATATGCACCGAGTATAGAGAGACGAGTAATAACTCATAAATTGAGCATCCAAATAGTTCAAACACGCTCCCTAAAAAATGGGCATATGGTGGAGATAAAATTCCCATGATAAAACCCACCAACTGTGGATGATAACTATTGTTATCACATCTAACAAAGTACGCGAGGATTTCCATGTGCTTAATTTTCCAAATCATTTAATGAAACCATTTATTTGTTTCATGCTTTAAAAACCATTTCACAAGACCATTACACAATACATTATGACCCCTTTTAATTTTGAAAAACAAGGGGATAACTATATTTTATAAAAATAAACTTCTACACAAACCATAATTATTTATCATATAATTCTATTTAATCTAAGGAAGGAATTTATCAGAAATAAGAGCAATGAATTTAACCAGAATAGGATAGAGAACGAACCACCTAATTAAATAAATATGTTACACATGCTAACAATGGATCACACCATAAGAAGGGATTTAACAATTATAATAAAGGCCCTTGAACCAGTCTACACATCTTTAAATTTATTTAACTCATGAATAGGATTGGAGGAGAATATGAATAAAAACATAACTAAAAAAGGAAAACCCAAATAACCACAACTAACAAGGGAACAAACCTTGAAACAAGATCATACAACAATTATAGAAGAAAAATCGAAGAATAATCACCATGATTAAATGGACCTGATAATGCCACATTACCATGCTACCATGATCAATTCAAAAAAATAACTGGAAAGGATAACTAACATAGAGAGACGCAAAACAACCTCAATGGTGATGAATCATTGAATGAATCAATACATAACAATCAGAGACTCCCTAAATTATCATAAAAGCCTTCTAGTCATGAAAAATAAGTAATATATAAAAATTAAATAACAAAAAACTTCTATGTATCCCTAATATCAAATAACATAAAATTTTCATGGAATTAAATCCCTTTACATGTCATGTAATCCTTAGGGCATAGATACATAAAAAATCATCACCTTTTTATTAAAAACCAATGTTTTAACATTAAATGACATGAAATTGATACATGTCATGTACTCACATCACCGTATGTAACAAATTTATAGAATCCACCCTGAAGAGGTTACACATTGTATAATACCGGTACACAATGTGTATTTATACAATAGACTAAAAAATATATAGATTCTTACTAGAAAAAAGCAGCTCATGAATTCTCTAAACTAAAATATAACCCCACATATACATTAACTAATTTTTTCCTAGATCAAATTAATTAAACAAACATACATTTCAGAAATTTAGGTCATTTTACTCAGAAAATGTTATCCATACATATGAGTCCGAAGATGCTACCAATTAAAAAGGAAAACATTAAAATAAACGAAAAATACCTGCAAGTAGGTAACATGATGTTACAAACTCCCAACCGTAAGACATTCCCTCCCAAAGAGGTCGTGTAGAAAAATGATGTCTGGTAAAGGGGTGAGATCAATTATACCTCATAAATAACTAGAACTCTCATGTCTCATGGGAATCTTATCCATGTTTTCATAACACTCTAAACAATGAAATAATCTTCCCTCACAAGACATTCATTATAGGTTAAATGATCTAAATAGGTTACTAAAAAACATGAAGCAGTAGGCACTAACTAAATATCTTCCAAACATAGAATGTGAGAGGGAACATGATGATATTTCTGAAGATATGATATGTTTAAATATTTATAAATATATTTCAATATAACCATAAATTCCAACCAATAAGAAAATGGTCCAAGATGCTTAGTGACCTCAAACCATCCCAAATGTCTCGAAAGAAACTTTCCTATTTTCCATGATGATAGTGACCCAACTGAGGAGAAATATTCATGAAAACCCAGTCACCAATAGAAAATACCTAAGTAAGATTCAATTGATCTATATAATATTAAATTAAAATATATGATGTAACTAGAATCCAACATATATCCTGAATACTCATTGACGCCTCTTGATCCAAACCTGGTCCCCCAAATGAAGCTTCCATAACATCTTCCCAATAAACAGGTTATCTGCATGGGTTACCATAAAAAGCCTCAAAAGAATAAATTCTAATTTACCAATAATAACTGATATTATATGAAAAATCAACCAGTCCCAGATGGATTTCCCATGATCCACCAAAATCCAACAGATCCGAAAAGTTCATAAACTCCCGAATCTGAATAGAACACTATATATAACCATCTATATATGGATCATAAATTTTACATGGTCTAACCCAATTCCCTATCACCTCTTAGAGAAACATATATATTCTACACATAAACATTGAAACCATATTTAAAATAATGATAGAAGGAACCCCATGTAACCTCAAAAATTATTTCATATATAGCATAATAAAATATTTAACCTTTTCCATGTCTTTGATTAGAATAAAATGAGCCATCATTTTCAACTAATCAATCACCACACATATAAAATTTCCCCCTTTTTGGAGTCTTTGGTAATCCAAAAATAATTTACATGGATACCTCATCCCATTTTCAAACTAGAAATGGAAGAGGACGAAGAAAACTAGAATGTTTTAGTTTCCCTACCTTAATTTGATAGAAGGTGTAATGATGTGACTCATAATCAACAATGTCACTCTTTATACATGGAAACCAGAACTATAATCGCATGTCATAATTCATTATCGTGGTTCTTAGATGTAAAATTCATAAATAACTATGACTTTAAAAAATCATTATCCTCATAGATTATGGAACAATAAATTGATACAAAAAACTAAGAATATCATCTAATGAGAGAGGTTAACCAAAAACAGTGACCCCACCATATAGTATTTCTAAAATTCCTATTAACATGTCATCCTACTTTTTATTATATAAAATTTACTCAAGGATAAATGATTATAACATAACACTAACCGAAACCATTCTCGAAACAACCTCCTAAGCATCAAGATGCAATTAACAAAAAATACACATCTATTTTCACTCTTCCATGGGTTCATTAATAGATTGTGAGGAAATATTCCTACTAAGAGAATATTCAAATACATTCCCCTACCCGATTGTGATGGATATATCGATGTTAATTATATGTAGGTATTCCACAATTCATCTCTATCTATGATTGACGTCTTTCTGAGAAATGATATAGCTAAAACTATAATTGTCATAAAAGAAATTGATCATTTTTAGAAAATGTCAATTCCACTAACACTTAAGTTCATGAATAACCTCAAAAAGCTCCAAATTTTTTGATGTGTAATTATTCTCTTGTAGTCAAAGTTGATCAGAGATATAATCTACCACATGATTATCTTGCAAGATAACATAACCCAGACTAGCTCCAGAAGCATCATAAAAAAGCACAAATCTTTTACCAAGATCAGGTAATATAAAAATAGGTCATGTTGTCAAAAGTATTTTTATCTCATTGATATAATATTTACACTTATCATCTAATATGTATTTCTACCATTTTATGGTAATAGTAGTTGATGGGGATACCAAAATTGAGAAATCCTTAACAACTCATTAGAAGTATCTAGCAAGACCAATGAATCTTCGAATCATAGAGTTTCAATAAATCATCTCATGAAAAGAAATCCATTAAAATATTAGGGTCAACTGATAATCCGTCATAAAAGTTCATTAGACCTTATAATTTCAATTCTTGATCCTAAAAGATTCTATTAAAGAGATTTACATATAAATAGTGAATTATCAGGATTTCCAAAACAAAAATCGAATGGTTCTTATGCCGACACATAGACCTTGAATAAACAACATAATCATCAACGAGAACTAAAATAATGGTGTCATGTTAATGATGGAATTGAAGATTCATCAAATCCATAAAAATTATTGGAGTGTCATTTTGACCAAACAACATCAAAGATATTCATAATTGCTATACCTACTCTTCAAACTATTATTTAGTATATCACACTCTCGAACTCCAAGATGATGAAAACATAATTGACTATAAATATTCAAAAACCACTTTTCATCATTTAACAAATCTAAAAAATCATCAACATGAGAAAAGGTATTCTTAATCTATAACTATTACCCAACTTAGGTTTCGATAGTCCACACATAATCAAAGTGAACCATCTACCTTTGTGAAAACGAGAACTGGGGATGACCAAGGAGAAACACTAGGGTAAACAAAAACCTTTCACATTATGTCTCCCAACTAGATATTGAACTCTTTTAGATTTTCTAGTTTCATATGATAAGAATGTATTAATGTTGGATACATCTCTAGAACAAGGTAAATCATTAAATATACCTCCATCTATAGAGGAATCCCAAATAAATAATTAGAGTAAATACATGGAAACCCTAGAATAATGGAATGAAAATCAAAATAAGAAGAAACATCACCAGGACGAACGTTATAAGTAGAGGAAAAATCTTGTTCTCGTGGAGGGAAGGTCCTGAACAACATGACCATAGATCCCACTCTCCCCGATACACCTACGAACTCTCATCGGCCACATGAAATGTGACATTATGATGATAAAAATCCACCTCAACATGATGATCCACAAGAGAATTTATACTGTGGAGGATACTAAATAAATCTAAATCGAGAACCAAAATATCCCATACTAACTCCTTATCAATTATCGATAACATACAATAAGGGCACTGGAACCCTTACTCTTTCCTCTTCCCTTGAGGGGTCACTAAATCCATAACAAATGAGTTGATTTCCATAGGAAGGATCATCAGGTAAAATAAATATCTAGATATAAATGATTATGAGGAAACATTATCAAATAAAGTTACTGATATTGATGATGAAATAAATATGGTACCTCTGACTATTGATGGACCTGCATCTACCTCAACCAAAAAATCATCTACTACATGAAGGTTCTTCACTTCTGAGGCCTGTGTCGAGACCTTTGTAGACTTCGAATAACTTAGCCTTTATATTTGAATATATATGACCAAATTGAGGAGTAGAGATATCCTAAAAGAAACATTCCAGATAACTATAATTTCCAAATGGTTGCACATAATTATAGGTCAAGGGAGTGAATTCTGTATGTGTCTGAACTCTCTAAATGGATAGTATGTCATAAGGACACCACTAGTTGCAACATGAGGTACCGAAGAGGCCTACTTCTAATAAAATATTCCACAAATCATGTGATGGTCCTTCCAATTTCTATTTTTCCAAGGCACACCACTAAATGTACCACACGATAGTAGATAAGGGGGGGGGGGGTAATATCAAACCTTTCCTATGCTATTCATTTCATCCATCATATACGATTCTAATTTTTCTACATAGATAAAAAGTATTAGCATAAGTACCTTTTATCAGATATCTAGTCACATACCCTATAGGTACATTTTATCTTTTAGATGGTCTTTCTTTACAACATCTGTTAAAAAATAAACCCACTCTATAAACCAGTCAGTGTATAATGACACAAAATGTTGTCCCTTCTTCAAATAGAGGAACTCCATATACATTTGAATCATTAGTTACTCTGAAAAAAATTAATGAAAGACCACATTCTTGAAAACATTCTATTACTAGACCACATGCATATCCGCCTATACCATGGAATCCTACCAACACTTTCTTATACCCCCATGTCATAATGTATCAAACTTTACCTTGATACTATCTGATGATTCCTGTAATTCAAAATATCAGATCAATTTTTTGAAGCTATTTATCTTCCTCATGAAGTATATTCGCGACTTTAACTGGTGATTGTTTCTTTGGAATGAACCTTAATGATCAACATCATTCTCCTATAACTATTGGTTGTACCTCAACAACTACATTATATGTTTGTTGGAAATTCTGGTCCATAAAATATACAGTTCACACAAGATCCTTGATAAATTTCTAATCAATCAAAGGATTGCCTTGCGTAGCGTCAATAACATCATCCTAAGGAAATCATAGAACACATCATTGGGGTATACTGCTTCACACTAAAAGAAAACCAATTATTATAAAATAGAACAATCTCAATTCAAATAGGGAAACTCTAAATAAAAAAATGAGATTAATATCAATTAATCAAAGTAGGAGACACACATCCTAACATCCCATGGTAACATGAGTCTCATAATGGAATGATATATCCATGAAATCATTGAAATAAACCTCTAATGCCATTAAAATATTATCTCAATTCAAAAAGATTTCCAAAAATATGAAATCTTGAGGACAGTTCACCTTTGATACCAAAATTTATGAAACTAACCCTAATACCCTCTAAAACTAGTACTTGACCTCATACACCACATACCCAAAGGGAATTCCCGATCCCGAAAAGCTTGAGACTAAAACCCAGACAATAATCAAAAAAATATATTGAAATATTTAACCCAACCTGAAGGAATAATGTAGAAAATATATTTAAAAGATACAACAATGAAAAAGGAAAATTTATTCCTCAACTGAAAAAATAGTAGAAACCAAAAAAATAATGAGTAGAAAAAGTCTCCAATAATAATTGAATCCACAATGGACCCCTAAAATAGGATGAAACATATACTCCATGTGATAGCATGAGGAAACTACCAACATATCCCCACCATCTACCCATCATATCTTATATATAACCTCACTGCCTATATGTGGAACCTTACAATTTACCTTTATCAAATGAAATAACCAGGATTATTCACTGCTAAGTGGGTACACAAGGTGTAAACTAGACTGATTATTAGTGTCTCACCTAGGTGTTTAATATCATGTCTTTGAGAAATAATCATAGCATTCTATTCATTAAAAAAATAAGGTATGAAAAAATATTAATAGGTTCTATATCAAATGCATGGAAAAATTGTTTACTTTCCCAATTTTTTACATTTCAAAATAATACAGTTAAATCAGTTTCAACGTATTTCATATCCCCACAGCATATGATATATTTAAGGGTAAAACAATTCATGCATCACATATCATATGAAATACTCGGGTGTACAACAAAATAATACAAACCAAAAGTAGAAGCATAGGCAACATCAAGCCAAGGATGATAGTAGAAAAGGGTAATAAAGATAATATATATATAATATCCAATGATGTATTTATTAAGACACTTGAAATATATATTGAGTCTAGATAGAAGAGGAAAAAACTAGAAATTAACCACATAACATGTCTGACAATTCCATAGAACATTGAGCCTAGGGAGTAGAGGAAATTCCCATTAGAAAATACCCTAAAAAAGAATGATTCATATTAATATACCTTCCACCTAAGTACCCAAGGCTGCCCATTTTCTCTAGTTTCCAAATAATTTCATGAAACCCTTTCATCATGGCATGATTTTAAATCAATTTCACAAAAAATATTCAAAATGCTTTGATAAACCTTTTCATTCACTAAAATAAGGGAAAAATACCATTAATAAAAACTTAGTTCCACTAAAAAATTAGCCTTATTATTTTATTTCATTTTATAAAACACATTATTAAAAACAAGAGTAATGAAGTGGACCAACACAGTCAAGATATAGAACCACCTACCTTAAAACTAAGGTTTCGCATGCATACAATGAAACCCACCATATTGAAGGATTCAAAAAACAAAAATGAAGGCCCAAAAACCAATATAAAAATATTATAATTGATTTAATTTAGTAAAATGATCATTAGAGAAGATTCATCATCCAATAATTCAAGAACGCACACCCATTGCACTAAAACAAAGGAAAAACCCCATAACAAGATCACAAAATAGATCTAGAAGAAAAAAGGAAAGAAACATCCCCACGAGTTAATATATCTGATAATGACATACAAAAAACTATCATGATCAATGAATCATTGGAGAAGTAATGCTCGCTAACATTAGAATACACAAACCAACTGCGATGGTGATAAAATTCCAAAAAAATCAATCAGTACCATATGAAGACTCCCAAAATCAGAAGAGAAGACTACTAAGTTGATGTCTATAAAAACTATGGATTAATGAAATATCATATCAATCATATAAGACCCTAATATACAACACTATTTCATTAACACTATATGTAATCTGTTTTAACATCGTGTGTTCCTCGAGGCTCAGATACATAAAAAAACCCATTGCCTTTTTATTCAAAACTGACCATTTAGCATTACAATGTGTGAAATTGATAAAGAGTGTGTAAACAACTCAATATGTGTAATAGATTCCAATAATCCACCCTTTAGTGTTTACACATCATGTACTCCCATTTCCATGTGTTCATTTCTCATATAGACGGAAAAATAATGATTCATACATGAAAACACAAAACACAGCCAACATGCTCCATACATGGCGAGGACAATGAGAATCCACTAATACATTTTTTGTAAGACTATTACATATGAAAACATATATCCCTGAAATATAGGAAAATTTTTTTAAGAAATTTTATCCGTCCTTGAGAGTCCAAAGTTGCACCCAATTAAATAGGAAAACATAAAGAGAGGAGGAAAATACAAGAATACAGGTAATGGGATGTTTCAAATGATAAAAATATCATTCTCTTAGACACCCATTTTAGTTTTTATGCTATAATATATTAAAGTGATTAATTATGTTCAGGGATATTTTATTATTGGGCTGTTTTATATATAAAAATATTTTTAAACATGATGTATTCATTTATATTTTGCGAGTAATAAATAATTTATATTTCTTGTAGGTATTGTTCAATAGTTTATATATTTATAATTTTTTCATGGTTATGACATATATGTAATTATATTATTGATATAAATGTAATATATTTTCATTATATTTTTATTTATAGTAATCAAAAAACGTAAGAAGTAGAAATGAATTACACTATTCTTAGAGATGGTAGATCTTATGTACGCATGAATGTTGTTTTATATTTTCAATGGATGGATTGAAATAAAAATAAATAATATTTATACCCTAAAAGTAATTATAATCTTAAACAAATCATCATTACCCTAAATTTTAATTTAACATAGAATATAAATCACATCTCTTCATGGAGGTGGTAGTCCACACGTTCACTTGAGAGACATTATATTTTCCCAATGAATCAAAATGTGAGAAGGTAGATATGATATTATCATTAAAGAGGTATTATAATATAAGTATTATACTATATAAAAATTATTACCAACCTAATAAACATCAATAAAATATTGTGAAAAAATTAATTTTATTGCCATGTGGATATGGTAAGGGATATATACAAATAAGCGATACATTCACATCCAATTTGATGGGAAAGATGTTCGGTAGTTATGGATTAATTATAATAATAACATTTATGTATATTGGGGATATTTAGAATATTATTTTATTATTATTTCATGATATTTATTGGATTTAAAAGATATTATAAATTGAAAGTGGTCGTGTAAGACAATTACTTCTTCTTTGGGAGACCATCTTTATATCCTTTCTAATTAAACATAACAATGGTCTTATAGGAAGATTGTGACATCCAAAACATAGATAAGGAATTTTATAAGTGTAATTGGAATATACCAGTAGAGATAGAATCCTACAATTTTTGTAAGGATGTGATGGAATGTGTGTCCTTCAATAATTGTTGTGAGGGGAACTTTTGGAATTGCCTGAATGATTAAATTATAATATATTATTTCATTAGACCAAATTACTCCAAATGAAATTTAATTAGAACCTAGAGTTGGATATTGTTGAAATATCATCACCCAATAAATTTTGGATTGGTTAGAGTGGTTTTTTAAACCATATCTTTTGGCTTAACCCCTTAGATACCCTATTTTAACATTAACCGCAATAACATTTTCTCTATAAAATATTTATTATTTTATATATAAGGTGAAAATGAATTATAAATGGATAAGGGATAAAAATTTATGAAATATATGATATAAATTGGTTTCCTTTCTAATTTACATATTTTTAAATGATTTAAAAGAATATTATTTTGATAAATTATCAATAAAGGCTATTTCGAATCTATTCATTAAACATTATTTAAAATATAATAAGACAAAGATTAAAATTAATTATAATGATATATAACTACCATAATATGTCACACAAATATAAAAAATTATTTCGGAGAACTAACCCATTAATATTATATCACTTTTAATATTTTTAAAAACATTTATTTAATTTTTATTGTTAATTTAATAAATATTGAATTAGCATTTCATAAGAAATTAATGTAATTATATAATTATGAAAAATTATAAATATATCATTATCAGAAATAAAATTTCAATTTTTTAGAAAATTTAAATTTAAATTAATTAATAAAGTCTTTTTTATATGTGGACACATAAAAGATATTTAAAAGAAATAGAGTGACATTTGGGAACATTATTTTATTTAGATATTATATTAGTCATTTCATATAAAAGTTTCCATTAAACATATAAATTTCAATACTAAGATTATAAGTGTATATCTAACATCATTAAATAATAATTCAGATGAAATATTATGAACTTATTATGATGATATAATGAAGGTTATCTTTATTTAACCATTACCATATTATTAATTTTTACCATGGTTAATATTCATAATGCCTAAAAATAAAAAGAAAATCTTCAAAAAATACATAAATTGTTATTAAAAATATATAGTCAATTTTTATTAAATTCATCACCTATAATTTGCATAATTTAATTTAAAATGATAACATAAAATGTATTGGAGAGCAGTTATTTTGGAAAATTTCTTTTTATATAAAAAATGTTTTTATAAAAAATATAGCCATAATATCAATTAAAATGTCGATAAATTAATTAATAATTATACTATACAACTAATTATTGTTATAGATAAATTTAAAACATGATGTAAATTTCGAAATCCTTGACACAAAAAAGTAGTTTCCAATACATATCAGTATTTGTTTATATTCACAAAAAAATAAATCCTTTAAGAAAATTCCAAAAATTTCATCAAATCCAAATTTTGATAAGCTAGTTTAGAAAATGATACTAAATTTTTAAAATAAAATTTATATATAATCTTTAATATAATTATAATATTTTCAAAAAAAATCAATAAAATTCATTATTGAGAAAAACGTATTTCTTAAGCCTTAAATAGCCATATTGGAAATAAAGTTCAAATTTCCAAATCACTGATCAATTAATTTATATTGAGTATATAATATATATTTATTTAATTAATTGGTCAAACATATTCATACCATAAAATAATTTTTTTGGAGTTAATTATTAATTAAAAATAATATTTTAATAGTGTATTGCGGTTCAATTATACTTGGAGTTGCATGTTCTACAAGAAATCAAATATAGGGTTCTTTTAAAATAGCATGTTGTTACATATAAAAATTAGATGGTGCCGTAATATATATATATATAGTGAAAATGGTATTTAATCTTGTATTTGTTCTACTGATATCTCAATTTCACTATTTGGGGAAAGGCTTGGCATGTTTCAGGAATTATTACAGCATAATCCTTAACAATCATAATATAATTGATGTTAAGTTTCTCCAAAATAATTTGAGATAAATATTACCCATTAAAAGGAATTAATTCTCATAATATTTATTATCATCCATTTTATGTTCACATACATCCTTCCACCTAAATACAATCATTGGATGATTCATTATATTAAATATGATATCCCTTCATAATAAATTGATATGGTCTTTATATAGAGAGAGAGACAATATATGTTAAAAATCACACCAATTTTAAAAATTTTAGAATCACAAGGTTTTATGTATGATCATTATAAAAACTTTCAATTATAGAAGAGATATATACATGAGATGAAATCAGTATACCAATAGTAGTTTTTAATAATAACAATATATCTAATCGTTATAGTGCTGATTTTTTACTCATCAAAAATTATTCAGGTTTAAATGCATGAGTAGATACAAATTAATATAATGTATTTCTAGTTCTATAGTTGATAGTAACTGTTCATTTCACAATTTTTATATCATAAAAAAATTTACTAGTTGTAATCTCCAAATATTTCCCTTTATCTTTTGGATTAAGAGGTTACTGACAAAATCATTCATAATTAACCAACATAATCCTGTAATGGTATTCATTATATAATATATAGTTGAAACTATTGTCATGGAGTGTGGGTGGAACATTTAGTTGTAAATAATCACCATTTCATTCATTTAAATACCTCATCACCTCAATTCAAATTTGTTTTTCAATGGACTTCATTTATATTATTGAAACATTTACCAAACCCCAAAATTCATATTGCATCATTCATTATTCCAACTATATTATATTATGTAAGAATAATTTTCATTCCCCCTTGGGTTCTATTATGATAATTTCCATGAAAGTAAACCTTTATCTTCTTATCCCAAAAAACCTAAAAAAATCATAATATCTAATATGTATTTAATAACTAAGAGTACATTGAAATATTTCATCATATATATAAATTTCCTTTATATAAAATGAATTTATGAGTCACAATATCATTCCGGTAATAATTAGATCAATTTCTGTTTTATGGAATATGATAAATCCTAATGGGAACATTGTAGTTCATGTGGAATTTTCCTCATTTAAATTAAAAGATTCATAATTTTTTCTTATGTTTTTGGAGTTCCCTTTCACTTTTCCTCTAATGAATTCTTTTTTATGTACGTTTGTACCCCCACTATGGATTCCCCATTATATCTGAAAGTGATTTCAACTCAATATAATCCACAATTAAAATTTCTTATAAATTGGTTTTACCCCCAAACTGCTCCTTTCTATTATTGGTTAGACACCCAAATCTAAATCCTCTATTATCTAGTTATAGAACATACCTAGACAACTCTTCTTAAATTATTATTTACGTATATATATATATATCTTAATATACATACTTTAATTATATATAAGAAAGATGGATTATTGTTACTTGAGTATAAATCACTATGATTTTCTATTATTAGTGAGAAAAAATGCTTAACCTCAATTACAAATTCAGATATTTACAGATATTAATTATCATCTTTAAATACGTAGGGATAAGTTATTACATTATATAATTTCCCAAATTTTGTTACTATATCAAATAATTTTGTGTATTAGGATCTCTCATATAAACATTCTTTATGCACAAGAGTTATCCTTCTCACAACACTATCCTTTTACATATTCTATACCAATCATATGCACACAATTATCAATAATATAAAAAATATGTTCATGTAATATCTAATTTATTTCATGTTTTAAATTTATCATTAATAACCAATTTATTTATCTAAATTTAAATATCTATAAAGGTTGATATTTTTTTTGTCTTCTCAGACTCATTTAAAATGTCTATTAGAATACTCATTTTTAATATACCCAAATGAAATGGGTATAATATTTAATTTAAATATAGTATGTGCAAGAAAATTATAGTTTTAATTATAAAAACACATTAATATATGGGAATTCTTCATCTCATCATGTACCAGAACAAATTTAAAAACTAAGTAAGGAATTATGTTTCCTTCTTTTCGAATGAACTTACTATGGCTTCTTGATTAAATCTATATGCTTCAAGAAATATCTTTACCTAAAGATCATTCATTATGAAACATCGATATTTCATTGTTATTTATTCATTATCTGTATTTATTTATAAATTCGTGAAGACATGAAAAATAATTTATCCAATATTTTGAATAACTGCATAACTTATGCCTAACTATAATCATGTGACATATCATTTTTTAACTACCAAGAATAACTAATCTGACATTTATGCATGCATCATGGAAAATGAAAATACATAATACTCTATAAAATTCTATATGATCATGGGATTAACATGGAAATAATCACTATCCATGTTTCAATATATCTACATGAATGCATGTTTAAAATCATTCATATTCAATTGTACTTACTGATTTTATAAATTGTTTACATTGTCTGATATCCATTCTAAAATCCAAAAAAATTCGTAGCAGTTTAATGTCATCACATAAATGAATGATACTCTATTAGAGGTCAGAATTGGGATCAATATAATATTTGGTTGAATATGGAATTGATCATGGAAGTGGGATGGTTGAAACAACCCATGAATACACCATGTGTATGACTGATATAAAAGGAAAGTGTTTATTATGAGGAATAAAATGCACTATGTTACCAGATTGAGTTGATGAAATGGATTGCATGGCCTATGGTATTTATTGATAATTTATTATTATATTGAATAGTTCCTACTAAATGATATCCCATGTCAATATTCTATTTTTTCAATGGGTGCATAATAATACTCCCCTATCCACTGAAAAATCAACCCATCACCATGGTTGGATCCAAAACAAACATTTCACACACCACATGCGGTGTTCAGACCCATGTTCTACAACACATCCTTATAATGGGTGTGAAAAAACCATTCAGGAAGTCTTATATGAACTCATAGGGGTATCTATGACTACTCAATTAGTCCATGATACTTCTACAACAGTTACTCTAGTTATCCCTTAATTAAGGCTACGATGTCTCGAACAATGAGGTTTATTGAGCAGACCATTGTTTCATGTATGGTTATTCAATTTATGCAATTAAAAATATAAAAAATAGAGGAAAAAATTATAATATAATGAAAATACATCAATAAGAAAGAACTATATAATTCACAAGGAAAAATAAAATTTTACATTAGTCTTCACAAAACATATCTTTAAATAATAAAATATTTTGTGGCATTATTTACCTATAGAAATATTTGAATTATTATATATAAACCAACAATGAATTTATTAAGTCTACTTATAAAAAAATAAATTATTTTTTGATGGATATTAAACAATTATATATCAATTCCCTATGATCTTTTTTCATCATGACCATTCTTCAGAACATTTTTAAAGGAAAAAACATGTTTTTATCATCTTCATGTTTTCGTCATTATTTGAAAAAAGGTGTCAGTTTTTCAACACTATTGAAACATGCCACTAAGATTTTTGAAATGGTCAATAATATTCAAAAAAATTAAGGATAATTAATTAATCCTAATATCAACTTCCATTAAATGAACCTATAAAAATCCTATGAGCATCATCACCTAGTTTCGAATCAACAAAGATATATTAACTCATTGACAACAAATAAAATACGTACATGGGAAAAACAATACCCCCTTTAAATAAGACTCAATATCTTATCACATCACAAATTTCAATATTTTGCGATATCTTCTATTATATTACCTATTGATAATAAAATGAAATATATTGTTGGGGTTACATATCATCTCATCAATTTTAACAAAATTGTTTCCCTCATGTTTTTTTGAGATTATAGAATACATCTTAGATATGAATGTTGTCACGTTTTTCCTCCTAGTAATTTTTCTAGCCAATAGTCTCTATGTATACCTGTTATAACCATGTGTTAAAAATAAGAGAGATATAAAAATGGTGGCCTATGATACCCATACATTTCCATACTTTTGAATTCATTATAAAAAGTTATCAATTCTCATTTAGGGGTTTCAATTAATTATCAATAAAATGAAAAATATTACATCACTTAAAATAAATATTTTAGTTCTTAGGTTGAATAAAATGATACCACCATAATTGTCTCATCATTACATAATATATGAATTCCCACATAATAATTTTGATCAATTAAATTAAGAATTAGGGTTGAGAGTGCGATTAGAATACCTCCAAACTAATTTATTAACAATATTTATATAAATATTATATATTCCTGGGAAAATATAGTTGGAAACATATTTTCTGAATTTTTATAACCCTAAATAGGTTTAAAACATTTAATATATTGATAATAGTTGAGAAAATCCCTATTAATTGATTTATACTTCTTTTTCAATCAGTTAAATCATGAAAATTCTCCCATAACATGCTGTATGATAGATCAAAACCTATAAAATAATACGGATTTAGGTGAACCACTTAGTTTCATTGATGCATCTCTGATAATGAGAGATTCTTCATAGTCTATGAAATTTATTCCTTCTATTCTATCCCCTTCATTATTTTAAACCTCCAATTCTATTTTATTCATTTGATCGTATGTAATTATATGTTATTTATCTTAATTGGTGAATTTCTCTAAATTCTTATATTGAATCTCCAAGATGATGTATGGAGTATGTCAATGTTTACCTTAAAATCCACAAAAGTGACTAAATATTATGATACTGACATCAATTGACATCTTTTCGTCTATCCTTGAATCTATTGGAGTTTTTGAAAAACATTTCTTTTGTTTACTGCAACACCCTAATATTTTAACAGAGAAAAATTTTCTCGATAGTGTATATGAAATGAACCACCATGCATAGATGAGAATATAAGACCCTGATAAATTATTATATATTTATTTATAATTAAATTTAATCTCTTCTATAAATTTTTTTAGATGCCACCATGATATATTTATGTTCTATAGTGTATACAATATGCAACACTAAGCTTAAACATCCTAAGAAATATAAAACCATTATAAACAATCCATTAATTTGGAGGGTATAAATAGAATTAAATAATTTTAAAATATATAAATATATAAATTACATACTTAATTTATTTATTTATAAATTTATATTAAATAATATATAAATTTTTAAAAATATTTTTTATTCCACAATAACATGTTTTTATCAAAAAATATTTTTGTTTCTTTCCATTAAAAAAAGATAATAAATATTTTTTCAGAACATTTTTAAATATACTTGATTAAATGAAAATAATTGTTATTTAAGAATATCAATATTTACATTAAGTGAAAATTTGGGATTTTTTCAGGAAATATTGATTTTTATGTTAATAATCAAAAATGTAGTTTTTTTTAAAAAAGATTTTTATTTCGAATAAATAATGATATTTATAATTCCCATTATATTATTAATATAATTTAAATTAACATATGTTTTTTTTATATTATTAATCCACTAAATTTATTTTAAACAATATTTATAATAAATTTTAGTATAAGTTTGTTTTTGTGTTGTGAATCATGATTTTTCTGAATAATGTTTGAATATGAATAATGTTACTCCATTTTATTAATTAATATAACCCATAATGTAGAATTTTTAAATGAAACATATATATTATATATCATTAAATATTAATTTTAATTTATAAAATAATTTTAATTATACATATACTAAATATAAAATCAACATTTTCTGAAAGAAAACTTTTGGTAAACCATCATTTTCATTTTGCACTCGGGTTTTTTGAATTTAATTTTTCTAATTATTTGAGTTTGATTTTATAAAATTGATTAAATATTTATAATATTAATAATTTTTATTATCTGAAATTTTCAACATATTTCTTGATCAAAATTAATATAATTAATATTTAAAACTATTGGAAATAGTTATGTTAAAAATGGGTTTATCATGGGTTAAACTAGATATATATGTGTTTAAAATGAAAAAAAACATTTAAAATACTATTTTATGGAGTTATTTCAATACTAAACTTCAATATTTAGAATATATAGTCTTTTTATACTTTTTAAATGTGAAATAATATATCAATTTTGGAATCATTTGATATATATCCATGAAGTTCCCAAGTGGCTTTCCTACCCCAGTTATAAAATGTTGTACACTCTCCTCTCTTCTATATAGATTATAACCATTATGGATTTGAAAAACCCCTCCAAAAAATCTTCCCAAATTACAAATTTTCATATTATAATCCTTTCTTTCATCATAATTATATTCTATGAATACACTAGTTATAATAATATATAGGTGTTCCGAGAATATGTAATATTCCAAAAACTACGTTTTGGTTCTTTTTACACCTCCTTAAAATTTTATTCAACTAGGAACATATGATAGAAAAAGTATATCATATTTAATGAAAATTTATTATATTAATATATTATCATAAATTCTTCCCCTTTTTCTTCTAATAATAGAAATAATAATTTATAGATTAATTTCATCCGGGGTCATAACAAGAGCACAAGGGTGTGGTGAAATAACCGAAATAAATGAGTATAACATAAGGATAATCATGCCAATAATTAACTAGATCATCAAACAAGAAAAAACATAATATTGATTTATCAATTGAATGAGTCATCATAATAATAAAATATGATCAATGGAAATATAAAACAAGATCACAAGAAATATTATATACGCATAAAAATAATGTATAAAAGTTATAGGTATCCTGAAACATTATCATCACATAAAATAATACCAATGGAATAACCAATGTGGTCAACATGAATCTCTACAGTACCTAATGCCTTAGGGGGATAAAAATGCCACCCATCCTTGGTTAATAATTTAACCACCCTTCCCTGGTTTATAATGGAACCACCAGTCCTTGGTAAATAATGGAACCACACATAATAATGAACATTATCCAAGAAATGTATCATTAATATAGTATTTATAAAATTAATTACATCATAAAAATATTGAAAAAACATTTTTTAATTTTTATAACATGATTAACCCATGGAAGGGAAAAGGATTCCTTAATAGTCCCTTTGAAACAAGATTAACCCATGGAAAATTAATGGGTTTTATCATTACCTATTTAAAAAAATTACCTCTAGAAAATAATTTTTTTAAATAACACCATATTCGAAACATTATTAAACCCTAAAAATTATATGGATTACGTAATAATATATTTGAAAAATTATTAACCATTAGAAATGAATCATTTTGTAAAAAAATTATTTTCGAAAACGATTAACCCATAGAAAGGAAACCGTTTTCATAATAATCTATTAGAAACAACAATAATTTACCCAGAGAATTAATTCTTATAGTATCATTACAAAATATTACCATTAGATGACATGTATAACCATGGTTTGTTGAAGTTGATGAGTTGAAACACTATTAAAATATCATTATAAATTATTTTTTTAGAAAATAACCATTTTAATTTTAAAAATAAATTATTAAAATTAAGAAATCCATAAATAAGAGGAAAATAATTTTCATTGAAATAAACATTGGAAACATTGAAATAAATTCTAAATAGAAATAAATTTAATTACTGTTAGAAAATATATTCTAGTTTTAAATGTAATAAATAAAAATTATTTTCAAATAAATTTGGAAAATGGTGTCAAAAGTGACTCATTTAAAAAACATTAATAAATTTCCTTTAAAAATAGTTTAAAATATTGTAAAAGACCATGTTAATTAGATTTAGGAAATAATTTGTATTTAGAAATAACATTTTTTAGAATATTTTTGAAAATGTGGATATAGAATAGAAAGATAACATATCTAAAAGAAAATAAACTATCGATATCACTTTCAAACAATATTCTCGATGCTTCATAAATAAAAAAGAGAGGAAATTCAAATTTTATATATAAAAATAATTCATAAATTGAGTATAATTAAAGTGATTTGGTTTATGAAAATAATATCATATTATTTCCTTATAAATAAGATTTAAGATAAAGAATTCTAAAACCAAGGTGATTTTAACAGAAAGGATTTTCCACTTTGGTAACACTTTAATTGTATGCTCTATGAAAAATAACAAAAAATGAATCTTTAAATATCATGATTATAATGTTATCTGTTATATAACATTAAAAATTTCATTATTTATACAACATAAGTATGATAGGTGTATATCTTAAATATATGTCCCAAATAAAGGAATTGGGGATGATTGACCCTTACAAAGATCATATCAATGAAATAAGAGTTAGTTAATAGATTGATTATGATTAAAAAAATTTAAATCTATAAAAATGGATAAATATATAATAAAACAATTTTGACAATAATTTACACATAATCATATAATAAAATAGGCAATTAAGAAGTTTTATTACATAACCAAAGGAAATCGAGTAAAGAAACTATTAATCAATGGGTGACTTTCAATTCAATCCCCTTGGATAAAATAATTCGAATTGAAAGATAAAATACCATGAATTATCAAGGATTCAGGATATTACATGTGATAGAGGTAGTATATATTCCACAGAATATAAATAAGTGGTTAATATAGCATATGTCTCTTAGAAGTAAAAGTTAGATGATAGAAACCCTTACCTCAAGTTTAAACATTCCTTTTTTTTCCTTTAACACATATATAATAATATTACATCAATTATTTTTATGAATAGGATAATTTTATATTATTAATACCATGTACATAAATCATTTATTTAATTAACTATTATTAACATATTTTATTATTTATCCAGTTATATCTATATTAGTTGTCTTGAAGGAATTCAATAAATTGTTTCAAAACGGATTTGGTGTGTATACCATGGTCAAAGAGGTAATTGATCATAATTTATACAATAAAATTCATTATATAATTATCATATTTATTGATAATTTATTCTTTTATAACCAATCATGAAAATGTTTATGGAAAATAATCTCTCTTATGATCATAGAGACAGTAAGTCATATGTACACTTGTGCAATGTTTCTATTTTTCAACGATCAATGTGGAAATTTGGAAAGTATTATTTTATATTTAGAAAATGAACATAATATCTTAAATAACTTATTAATTGTTTAAATATACTCATATATATCATTATTTGGAAAGGTGATGAAATTAGTTTTATATCGCTTTATGGAGGTGATAGTCCACATGTTCATGAAAAATGTTATTATTTTTCAGTATAAGAATGGTAATTATATTTTATCATTTAATAATAATATCTATTTCATTAATATAATTTAAATAACTAATATATAAAATATATTTAGTGAAATTATCCTTATTTTCATCCATGTAAAGCGTTAGTGAAAAAACAATCCCTTCGTTTTGTGAGACTGTCGTCCACCACAAACATGAGTTAAATTATCATATCCTCAATTTCCTACTTTCTTAGGTGATCTCACAAGGATATTGAGCCTATGAGTGGAATCCCCTACCCACCTTCCATCCATATGGGTTTCTTGGTGGATCCTTAGAGGGGGTGGTCTCTGCACCTCCCTCTGGCCTCATCTCCCGCATTCCCCTTTCTCCATATGGCCTTGGCCTCTTAGAGTGATTATTATGGGAGGTGGTTTTATTTTATTTCTATTTTTGGTTTATTTTTTGTTATTTGGGGGATTTTTGGGATGAGGTTTTCATCCCAGTCTTGGTTGTTTTTCTCTATTTATACCCCGACAATATCCAATCACATAACCAGCCTACAGATCCAATGCCGATCTCCTAGTGTGTTGGCTATGATGGATGCTCAGAGGCTTTGGGATGTGTGGTTCATATGTTCATTGGTTTTCCAAATGGTGCTTCTTTTTATGGCCTCAATACATGATGAAATGGTCTTTTTTTATGGTTGATATATATGATTCTCTCCGATTCTGGTGGCTGATTTTCCATTGAAGCCTTGGCCAATCCCTTCACTGCTCTGGCTTCATGCACCTTTCAGAAGCATCTCAATCATTCAGCTATAGTGGCTCCTAAAGTCTTTGGGATGTGTATTTGTTCGGACATGGTTTCCCATAATGCATACCTAGTTTTTATCCAATGTTGTAGAAGATTTTAGTTTTTTAATTTCTTTGGTACGCCTAGTTTTGTTTGGATGGTCTGATATCTTGATGATATATACGTTTTGTTCCAGTTTTGTTTAGGTTTTTTCGGTTTCTATCCTCATTGTAGTGAAGGATTTATTCTTTCTCATACATATTTCTTGGGGAGGTGGTGAAGACGATGCTATTTGGGGTGATGAAGAAGACATCCAATGACTAGTTATCAATGGTTTTGTTAGTGATGATCATGTTTGCGATGAGTGCGGCATGTGATGGGTAGTCGTTCAAGGCATTCATTATCTTGTGTGATAAACGAGGAATTATTTGGAACAGACTTTTTTTTTGAATTTTGAGGATCAATTTACATTGATATGGAGATGGGGTATTTGGTATGTTCATGGGTTTGGGCCTGATGTGTGAATTTTGAATTGGGTGTCTCCCAACAGCTGGAGTCTTTTGAATTTTTCTAATTTCGTGATGTGGGTTTCTCTTTCGGTGAACTAGATTTACGAATTAGTTGGCTTTTGGTCATTTTGAGTTTGAATATGGATGCTACCAGTCACATTTAAAAGAGTATCTCTAGATGTGGTTTCAGAGTAGGAAGCATTAACTATTGAATAACCATCTAGGTTTGGATGATCGAGAGGGTATGGCTTCTGCCATCAGTACCATGCCCATGCATCTCTACAAAAGACAACTAGCCAAGTTTCCATGTGTTGGTTGAGGTTTTACATAATGATGCACATGTTGTGGAGGGGTTGTTTATATTGTCTTGTGCTGGGATGACTTCATTTATGGTTTTATTTGGATGATTTTGTTTGGGTTCACAATTTTCCATCAAAAGTGTCACTTGAAAAAAAGGATTGACGTTATCATATCCCCTTCTATATGGAATGTAGAAAAGGAATATGTAAAATCCTAACATCATAAGTATAAATATGTTAAAAATATCATACATATATATATATAGTAAGTAATACATTAAAAAAATTTGGGAAGCGATGATGGAAAGAAAAATACATTAGTTTTCATGGTTGTAGCCCTCCATTGACAAGAATGATGATTTCATATCCCATTTTATTTAAAAGGACGTTTATTTAGGATTTAAAATTATTATAATACTATATTATTATATAATATATACTTTTTATATCATTTTATCATATTGGAAGAATATTTAAAGTAGTTGGAAGAAGAAATAAAAAAAATCACATAGTTATGAATTTTACCTCTTCTCGGACCACCTTTTTAGGATTATACTGAATTTATTCCAAGAATGGATTCGTAACCAATAAATGAAATTTTGGATTATAGGATTGAAATTTTTAATTGAATTGGGTAATTATTTTCTGAATTAAAATGCCTTCAATTTTTGAGGAATATAGGTGTGGGTTTGGCCTTTTATAGGTGGGTGATTAGCGTAGTGTTAATTTTTGAAAGGAAAATGGTCTGCATACATTTTTTTCAAGAAAAAGGAATAAAAAATGAAGATTTATAGAGATTTATGATTAATATGTTCTAAATATTTATATAAAATATATTATTTTAAATTTTTAGGTCATTGTGACCCTTATCATTTTAATAAAGTTCCCTAGTAAAACTGTTTTCATCTTAACCACTATAATTTATCTTTAATATTTTTACTATTTATTATAGTAAAAAATACATATTACTGTATTATATAAAATAATTTATTATGATTTCAAATATTGAACCCATTTTAAAGAATTAGAATCATATTAGTGTAGAATAATTTTATTTAAATTTAAACCCCTAAAGACAAATTAAAATGAGGGTTTTAGGAAGTGTAAATTTCAAGAAGAAATATGATTTTAAATTAATAATATAAAAATGTACTAATTATCATATGATTATTAATTAAAATTAATATTTCTAAAATATGTATAATTGGTTTATATCATTCCCAATTAGGGTTTTTTTTAATTTATTTTAAAGGAGATACATAATTCAATTATAAACAGCTTTAAGAAAAAGCAGGTTTATAACCCAAAAGGTAATCATATACCAAATTAAAATATAAAGATAATTAAAAATAAATGCAGTGAAATAAAAAAATATATTAATAAGATTACATAAATTATTATTCAAAATATATTGGTAATTTGAAATGATTTAATTTATTGAGAATGATTTATTTTTTTAGAAATATTGGTATTTTGCACTAATCAAAAAAAAAATATTTCCCAAAAATACCAATAGTTCACCCCAAATAAATTTTTATAATTCTGTTTAAAAAAATATTCATTTAATAAAATATTTTTTATAAAATGTCATGTAATTTATTACAATATTTTCACAGGAAAAATATAATATCTAATTTTGATGAAAACATATTTTAGAAAAATAAACTAACTTTACTAATAATTGATTTAGTATCTATTAAATATTTATCATTAATTTATATTGTGGATTACATATATATATATATATATATATCATAAATTATATATTACTGTTCACACTCACTAATATAATGGTTGTCTAATAAGTATTATATATTTTCTAGTCATTTATGTTTAGTGTTATGTGTGGAATACATAATCGAACATTGATTTATTTTCTAAAATATTATAGTGATACACATTATTCCCTTAAATATAGGTCTTATGATATGTATATAAGGTCTAAGATGAGGGGATGGAATTTGCTAAATTTTCCATATCAGGATTTGATGAGGGAGAAGCCAAAAAAATATTGTATATGGGAGGAGATGTGGGGAAATATTATAATAGAGGGGAGGGAGAATTGTGGAATTTCACAAAGGATTTGTATGATATAAGGTATCTTCAATATGAAATTGGATGAAAATTGGAATGAATCCAATGATTTGATATTATACGTAAGAAATATCATTTATAATTAAAAAATATAACTTTATTTGTTATTTGTACCAGTAACCCACTTTTTAATCCCCCTTAAAAACTCATTTTAACCATAATTGTAGATTATTGTTTTAATATAGATATTATTCATTATGAAGAAAAAAAATCATACCAATTTAAAATATTACAATTATTTAGTTTAAAAATACACAATCGACATTTCCAAATTTATTTCCGATAAGTCTCAGAATTTATTTTAAAAAAAGATCAAAATTAGCAATGAATACATATTGATGAATAATTAATATTTTCACCTAAAAATAATTTTACCTCTATTACATGCAATTAAAAAACCAAAAAATGAATTATAATTTATTAAATTGGATATAAAAAATTTAATTGCATTAAAAAAAATTGAGACAAGTTTAATTTATTATCAAACACACACATTTCTCACACCAAAAAAGATGTTAGGAAAATGTGTGTTTTATCCTAAAAATAAACTTGTACCATAATAATGTGTAGTGATTATTCATATGTAATTATTTATTTGAATTATATTTAAATAATATTTATGTTAATTTAGGATCCAATTAAAAACATTATGGTACTTACACATGATTTTTTTTTGTTTTCTTACAGAAATCCATATTTTTTGAAATTCACTTAAATATGAATAATTTTATTAAAGTCCATTAAAATACAACTAACTTATTTTGGAATTTAAATTTTAAAAAAAATATTCATTTAATAAAATTGAAATTTGATAATTAGTATAAATTAACTGCAATTTCCATTAAAAAAATTAAAACATATATTTCATTAATTTTTTTATTATGAAGTTAGTTTATAGAAAATTAACTACTTATTTTTTATTAATTATTCAATATTATTTCATTATTTAGAAAAATTATATATCATATTCAGAATTAAGTTACTAATATTCATACCCTCCAATTTAATGACTAGGTAATAGTATGTTGTCGTTCTAATTATGCTATCTATTTCATGAAATGAATGTTATCAAATACCAAATTTTTATTTATTAAAACCCATATTCCAAATAATCAGGGTGTTAAAATCATAGAAGTTATGACATTTCATTTGGTTTCGCATCTGAAATTTCAGTTCATTATTAGTAATTTTTTTTCAAATTATTTCTCATGGTTCTGTAAATTAACTAGAACAAAAAACACATTAGGAGTAACAATAATAATATTTTCTAATAATATATTCATGAAAAATAATTTATTGATTTTTTAAATCATGAGACTATATTTTCAATCTATTACCCCTTTGGCTTAAGCTACAACCTTCATACTAATCATCTATAGCAATCCATGATCAATATTCGTAAGGAAAATATGAAATATCATAAGAATATACGTTATGAGTTTCTTTCTAGGTGTGATGTCTTAGGTACACACATTATATACTAGTGATGAATGAGTTAATACCCTATCTTCCTTGTTTCGGGTTTTTACCACTAGGTGAATCCATTCTGTAGTCATATCCCCTTGAAACTATATATAAAGAGATTTATTTTCTATAAAAAACATAAAATATTTCTTTTATTAAAGCTTTAGGATATTATCTTATACATAGAATTTTCCATTGGTGTTTGAATAAGATCTCCAATACGAATCATAAAAAATCACTAAAACTTGCTCTAATAAAAATTGGGGTGACCCGATCATTTCAAACATTATAATTTCATTATTTTAGATTAATATTTATTAAATTTTATTCCCAAGGACTATAAATGTTTAGAGTTTATGTATACTAAATATATAATAATTTTATTTTAAAGGATATATATACCATCTCCCCCAACATCTTCTCAATTGTTATAATTAATTGGCATACACTACAAAAAATATTTTTATAAAAATATGGGGAAAGGTAATATAAGATATGGTTCCATCCGATTATCAGTAAGGTTTATCATAAAATATATCAATCAATGATCATATGTGAGAATATGGTATGAATAAGGGTTTTAGAATATGATCATACTTTATGATTATCATAACAAATTTTTTAAAATAAAATTAATAATAAATCACTTGAAAATCTAATTTTCATTACAAAATACGTAATTCATAAAATTTCTGAATCTACAATAATAATTCATGTGTTATAAAAAATATCATAAGAATAAGAATGTTTTTTTCAAACACATAATATTAGAAAATATTTTACATAGACAATGATCACTACCAAGACTATCAAATGGTATTAGGTTCACTATATATTCAATATTTTCTATATTGGAGGATCACTTAGATGACTATCTTATAAGAAAAAATCACCTACTAATCCAGGTTCACTTCACATTTGAGTCTTTATTATCAAATTATATATCTATCATCACTCAATATAATGGTTGGTTATATAATTCAATTTAAACCCATCAATTTATCAAAATTTTAAATATATATACCAAAATATCATAAAACATTCATCAAATCATAATGTGATAACTCTTATAATAGAATCGAGTTTATTAAACATTTCCTTGTTTCATGATAGCATAACCCATATAAAGGAAAGTGGTTTCATAATGGTTTTATTATTACTTAATTAAAATATTGGAAAGAAAAATGTTTCACCGTATCATCAAAAAATAATTGTAATTGTATGCCATCCATAGAAATACAATGGATGATATAATAAATGTATATCTATACATAAGTATAAAAATATTTAATGGGTTTAAAAATTTATGAAGATACATTTAAAATATAATTTCTTTTTTTCTTTTAATAAATGAGACAAATAAAAATTTCTTTTGAAAATTTTTTATAGAAAATTACTAGAATATTTAGAAATATTTTTTTAAGATGAAAATGAAAAATTTTAATTGAACCTTTAATGAATATAATTTTAATGATTGTAGGAATATTTTTTTTCATTTTCATTGCTCTAAATGACATGAATAATTTATTAATTTTTCCAATTTTTAAAATAGATATTATAGAAAAAAACATCATTAAAATATTAGTTTTAATATATTATATAAAAAATAAAAGGTAATGAAAATGACCTTTAATTTTTTTCATTTTAATTTAAAGACATCCGTAATTTTTTTTAATATCATGTAAATGGTGGAAAATGTTTATTGAACAAAATAAAAATAATGTGGATTTATTAAAAAACATTATCTTAATAATTTTAGAAAAAATAGAGTAAAATGTATCTTTTAAAAATAACAAAATTAATCATAGGGTAAAAAAATTGATTGGGTTTGTTAGATTTTATACATATAGTATCTCATAATGGAAATATAGGATAAACGCCCCAAATTGAAATGAGATTATTACATAAATCCCATACATAAGGATAAGTATTACATCAAAAAATGTTAAAATATCATACATTATATAAATATATAAATATAAATAAATTTATCCTAGAAACATATTCATATAAAACATAATATTTTTCATATCATTATAATTTTAAATTATGCTGGTACTAAATTTTCTTTTTAAAAATTTAATTTGTTGTGAAAAAGTTCCTATTTTCCATGTGTATGTTGTTTTGATGGTTCAAGTACATTCAACATGGACATGGTTTAATAATTTTTAGAATTATTACCATGAAATATGTTTAATATTTATTTGAAAAATACATTTTATTAATTATTCATGTTATGTGGTGATGGTGAAAGATTCACATTTCATTGTTGAGGTAGTAGTACTCACAAATTCATGTGCGCCATTATCATTTTGTAATGGATAAATTTTTTAGAAGGTAGATAAAATATAGTAATTTAACAAGAATAAGTATTTAATATATTTCATATATATTATTTTAATCTGGCATAATTAATACATATGAGAAACGATGACAAAAAAAGGAATCATCACATTACATGGTTGGGGTGGTCCACACGTACGTGAAAGTGATAAATTAATTTCATGTTTGATGGAATAAAGGTGGAGAATGGTTTTTCCATAATCGTTATAACATATAAAAATATCTATTATATTTTAATAATTATTTTATATTGTATACAATTGGAATAGATAAAGTGCAAGAAGAAATTAAATTGGGAGTAATTTATTAAGTGTTACAATGTTTCATTGAAATATGACCATTTCATACACTATAAACATGTATTCAATGGAATTATTATGAAAAATATGTATAACAGGGGGAATAATTCTTTAAATGTTTATGGGTATGTATTTTTAATGATATTAGGCTAATAATGTGTGATGAATGGATGGGAAGTGGTTTTTATTTATTAGGGAATAAGAGGACATATTGGTAATTTTTACAAGGATTAAATTAAATAATGTACTAATCAAGTATTATCGATACGTAATTCCATAGAATAAAATATAAAGTTTATAATTTTAAATTATATTTATCTAATCAAATTAATTACTATTTTTTCATATTTTTAACATTATATCCTTGGTTATAACCCTTTAATCCTTTTTAATCCTTATTGTTGTATCAAGATTTTAACCATGGGAAATATTATGGAAAACAATTAAGATAACCATATTAAATTATAATTGATTTTATAACTAAAAACATAAAATAGATATTAAATTATTTAGTTTCTATATATATATGAAAGTATATTTAAAATATTTTAACCAAACCCATCAATTGTTTTAGAAAAATTCTTATTTATGTGTAAAAAAAGTGTAACTTCATTACATTATATGTAAAAATATTAAATGAATGTCAAAATATAATAATTATAATGAAAATATACATTTATATAAAATAATTTTTCAATAATGATTAATTTAATTAATTATTTAAAATTATACCTTTTTTCATTAAAAAAAAATCTTTTAGAAAAATATGTATTTTTAATGATAAAATAATTTTATATCAAATTGTAAACTAGTAAATTAATTTTATAAATATGTAAAAATGTGTTTTTTTTCAAAATAGGTTTCATCTTATTCAAACAACTAATTCCTATGTCATATGATAACTATCAAATTTCATAATAATAATTCAAAATATTATCAATGTTTGTTAAAACTAGGTGTTGTGTGTGATGAAATATATCAATTAAATTAAAATTATTTAAAGATAAATATATCATAACTTTTCAAGGTTATAAAAATGGTTCTCAAATTATTGTATTGAACCACATAATGGATTCATATTAATCATGTTAGAATAGGAATCAAAATTCAACGATTTTTAATTAAACATTTTAATGTCATGTGATGTTATCAGTCGTTGAACATTGAAATAATGTGGTTAATATTATGTTATATTCTATTTAAATTCATAGATATTGAATTTCTATGGGAATGGTTATTTAAAATAGGTAGTTATGAGAATTTTACTAACTTTTCCATTTCTCTATAAACAATTAAGATTAGAATGAATAATGTATTTTCCAAAAAACCATGCAGATGATATCGTAAAATAAAATTTAATGAAAAAATATATGATAACTCTAAGAAAAAAAGGAATACATGAAGATTATGGAAACTAAAGGGTTTTTTAGAAATAAATACATGTATATCAACTCTATGAATTTTAGGAAACTAATATGGGTATATAAACTCAATGAATAGTAGTAATCAATGGTAAGTATCTCAAGTCAATGAATTTTAGAAAACCAAGTAGACTATGTCACAAAAGGGATTTTAAGAATCAATAGGTGTTTCTTATGTTATTCCACGATATAAATCTATCAAATCCCACACAATGAGCATCAATAATTTCATAATAAAATAAATAACCTAATAATATATAATATTTTATATAGAAAATAATGGGAGGATTTCCATGGATACATATAGACCCAGAATTTAGGTTACACAGACCATGTTACCTCCAAGAATACACATGATCACATGACAATTTGAATGTCACATGTCCAAATTATGTTTTCATAATGATCTGATAATTATCATGAAATGGTACTTCCATCAATCCTTATTGTCAAATAGTTCCCCATATGACATTCCACTACATCATGTGAAGCCCTTCAAAAAGTATTTCTTATTATGAGAACCTACATTAGATGAGTTTATAAAATCAGATGACAAATAAATCAAAACAATTTTTGAAATAACCTAAATCAAATTGAAAAAATAATGTGAAATATGAAATATTAATGTGATGGTTGTTATGTTTATTTTTATATTATTGTCTTATATAGCTCATATTCTATGTTCAACAATCATTTGAGATCCCTATCAGTATTTCTCCCATGCAGTACGAAATCCTTTGTGCACGTCATTGTTATCATGTGAAGGCACTTAGACATGTTTATTTGACCATTAGCCCTATTGATGTAAAATAAAAAGGAAAATATCAAAATAAATGTAAATTAAATAATAAAATATATAAAAGTTGGTACTATTTTGTGACACAATGTTACAGTATTTTTCGTGTGATGTGGTTTCTCCACTCATGTGGAAATTCCGTTGATAATGTGAAAAGACATTAACATCCAAAAATGATCTCGTGAAGGGCCTCTAACTTTCTAATTTCTTCCCATTAAGGGCCCATACATGTCTTCCTGAATCCCATAAAAAATCTCTTTTACCATCACCCTAGTCTCACAAAAAATTCTGAACATGTTGGCCTTACATTGAGAATTTCAATTGATATGTCAAATTGAATGTGTTGCATCCATAGACAACCAAAATCTATAAAAAATATGGATATTATGGAGTGACCTTGCAATAACTGTATATCACATACAAAACACTCGGGTCCATGGATGACCCAGTTTGGGTTCACATGAATCACATGATGGGATTCACCATCTACTGACTCAATCCCATATATAATATTTAACTGATGTATGAATCGTTGTTTATCACGGGTGGTGAGGCCTATATGTACCCCCCTTATAACAGAAAACACACATGGGATCATAGATGTGAGAGATGTCATCACACAGTAGAATCCACTAAATCATTAGTTTCATCCACAATGTAAACCATGAAATGACTTAAGGGACTACTTGACATGTATATATGATTTACTATATCACACTATTCATCACACAAAGGACATTTGTGGGAATAGATATGTTATTCAAAGGACATTCCACATGTATAATTGGTCGTGTGAGCTCCCAACAGGAAAATGTCTTACAAGGATTGAGGAACTTATGTGATAAATATGGGGAAAATTGGAATCCATATGTGAAGATGGATAATCCTATTTTCATGTGGTGGGGTTTTTCACTTTCAGTGACCTATTCATTTGTCATGAGACATATCCCATGAATGTAATCCATGTGAGGAGATTTCCTCTAGACATGTTATCCATGAAAAGTGAATTCTTATAAACATGTCTTCTAATACATGTGAATTCCTTGAATCTTGCATTCCAGATCATGTTGCATCACTTGGAAATTCCAGGCATGATCATAAGACACCCTTGGTTATGTATGTATCTATTACATGAAGAGTCTCTCAACATGCTAGGTGGGTCACACAACCATCTTCAGATATGTTCTCTATAAAACTAGGACATGTTTTTACATCCTCAGACATATCTTCCAGATAACCAGAACATGTAGGCCAAACAATCATGAAATTTCATGCAGACAATTTAGAAATGTCTGACAGACCCCCAAACATGTCATCGAGATACTCAGGACATTTCAAGAATAATATCAGGACTTGTTATGTTAAAAAATTATACATTCTATTGGAGAAACCCTATAAATTTCATCCATGTCTAGTTGAAGTACTTATTAATGTTCCCTTGAAACATTTAACCCCCAAAATATGAGTCTTTAGTTGGATATTTCCCTTTAATGTGGGATGTTTCCATAGTGGATTATGAATGGGTACTCATACAGTCATATGGGTACCATGGGAACCAAATTCCATTTAGACATGCATAGTTTCCCACTCATGGTTCCTACCCAATCTCAATTAGATGGAAAGAGTCAGGTATATTTGAATGTGAAACCACCTTATTGTGTTTACCTCTATATCACATAAACTTTATTCCATTGGACCAAAAATATCATTTCCATTTACCATTATTCATAATCAATCAATGAATTTGGAAGCTAATTAAATTATGAGGGCTCTTATTCATACTCTAAAAAGGATACACAGGTCACCTTCCTAATTCTTGAGCTTTATATTACTCACTGCATTAGGGATACCACAGTTCAAAAGTCTTTTATCAACATTTAGTGTGTCAAATCACATTATATCTCCTTTTCTACCCATCGTTTATGACTCAAATTGGATTTGTGATTTGTAATCATCGTATCACTAGAAACAAAAAATTCACCATTATAGGGAAAAACCAATGTGTAATCCTCTTTTAGAGACATGACATAACAACCACATGGAAGAGAATCTACCATAATGTATGTCCCAAAGGTATTTCATTATTTTTAATCCATGGTGAAATAACCCTCAGGGGAATTAATTATCGGTTACCACCCACTAAAATCTTGAGTGAAAAATGATCTAAGACGAATCTAAGTCCAGTTATAAATTGGAAAAGTATGACTCCTTATAGAGTCTTGAGCTCCATAGGTAGTGCTGGAGTGCCATCATATATGTCATCTTTACATGAAATTAAACTATACAATCTGGAATAAAATGAACTACATGGGTTATTATTCATGATATAAAATAGAAAAGAATGACCCATCATGAAGGTTCAATCCCATCTTGAAAACATCAATTTTATCCCTAGACGGTAGTAAACTATTCAGTGTTGTGGTATATGAATACAAAATATAATAACCTACCCATTTCATAGATGTAATGGGAAACTAATGGAGACACCCAGATACAAATAGATGGTGTCATCAATAGAACCCCCATTACACATAGAATGATTCAACACCAAATAGTTTTATCAGGGTAACCAGTCACTTATCAGGATCTAGAAGTTATTCACAAAATAACATTAATCTATAAAAGTGTCCTCAAATTGGAAATAACATTTCCCAAAATGGTGGGATGTACCCAACCTACCATTAAATCAAACAATTTTATTTCCTATGTGTCATTTGGTTTGGAACCCAATATGACCTCCCTCCATTGAAAAGAAGTTATGTTCCATCTTATAAGTGTTGGAAATATTGGTTATTTCTATGGATAAATCCAATATATGTCATTGATTATGAACTAATATTGATACCCTCAGAATCAACCACTATATCATGACATTTGAATGAAACAAAAATGATGAAACCAATGTGAATATCTCTTATCATAAAAGTGATCAGTTGGCCTTGTGATGAGATATTTTTTTGTGTCCCCTGTACAAATAAAAATCATACACCTAACATGAAATCCTTAAATTGGAAAAAATAACTTCAGTTTCTATAAATTATTCCATAAGCTCCATTCAAATTACATGTGAAAAAAATTGATGAACAAGGAACATGATTGGACAATTGGGTTTACCATGTATAACTAATTATGAATCTTTCACTCTTATAACAATTCACTAACCGGTGAACTTTCTCATTATTGTCTTTGTGACTATCAAACCAATGTCACAATCATCATAAACTGTGATATTTAATTTATCATGTTAATGTTACAGAACCTCATCTATATAATTAACCTCCTAGGGTTTCAAACCAACCATACCCACCTAACACCTTCATATTTAGATGGGGAACACAATGTCTATGGAATACCACTGAGATGGTATAATCTTTTCCATCAAGGGTGCATATAGAGGAATCAAGATAATGAATTTAACATGCCCATAACATTCAAAGAATTATTCACTGATTCTTGTGTCACTTGTATCAACCACCATTACCTTCAAAAGACTACCCCTAGAGCATGAATATCACCACCTTCTATATCATTCACTAGTATAAGTAGAAGTCTACTAAAGATCTATTCTAGTTCATGGGATGACTGAGAGGGATCCTATTAACCGTTGTCACCAGCACCATTTCACTAGTTCCCCTCAGTCACCTTTTGAGAAAAGCACCTACGAAATTTCAGCAATGGACACTCATTCATGGGTAACAAGGAGGTCTCATCGGGGTTTCCAATCTATGGATACATATGAGAATGATCACATCCCTTCTTATAATAATAATTTTTATTGATGCATTATAGAGTATGATAGTGAGAAATATCATATCCCTACACACTCAAATCTTTTCAGTAAATATATTACAGTAGCCAACATGTGGGAGCCAAATACCATCTCCTTCTCAGAAATACCATCAAAATATTGCAATTCCATAATGATGACTACAGTGGGATTTATCCCCTCATCATTTGAAGAAATGTTCCAGTATATATTGGACACCATGAATAGAAAGGACTATACTCATACACACACATTACTAATGTGTAACTACATTCTAGAAACCATATAAGAGCTCATCCAAAATATTTCAGCACTGGTACAGATAGAGAGATAGGAATATATACCTATCCTAATATCCATATTATCAAATCATCATGATCAAAATGAATAGGTGGATACTCTAGGGAAATTATACATTCTTTCTCCCATTGGGGAGAATTATTATTCTATAATAATGGAAAAGTGACAATATTGGACTCATATCCTTCTTCTGATTGAGGATCATAATTCCATATTGTCAGAGGCATTAGTACAATCCTACATTAATTTCTAAAAAGTCTAGAAGAATATTCCAAATTCATTGGACTGGGATCACATCTCTGTGCAAGATGAGCATCATCAGTATAATATTAAGATCACCTCATAGAATGATCATATCCTTGATGATGATACTACTCATCATACTCCAATAGATTATAGAATCTAGGATCATATCCGAAATTCTCTAGATGAACAGATACACTTGAATTATTCAAAGGAATTATAGGCGGAGGATTATATCCAATATCCCATTTCAGATGTACATTAGTATATTTTGATGGGGAATTCATATTTGAACTAAGTTCATACCCCAATTCATCCCAGATTGACTAGAATATTCTACTATCCATCCACTAGCATCATCATATTACTTTCAAGGATATTGATACTCATAGGTATACTCTAGAAGCTTTTAAACAGCAGGCACATAACCCCAAAACACCAGATAGTAATCTACATATTTTCAAACAGTCATGTTATAGGCTCACATACCTACTCAACCCCAAAAATTAGGTCATAATGTTCTTTCTATCATGCACTATGACAGTAATGTCAATGGTCTTCACATTTCTAGTGTCAGTGAGGATATAAAAACCATATACATAATTCCTGAAAGGATTTTTGACACTCAAATCAAATTAGAAGGTGTTTAATATCTCGATAGTCATTAACATAGTAGTATAGAAATTGATCGCAAGGACACTACTCCTAATTACCTCTAAGGAAAACCTTTCCATGGTAAAATATCTCTCAAAAAAGGAATGCTCCCCTTTCCTAGGAACCTTCATATATAGTGGTGATAAAAACATATAAACCTTCATATAGAGTGGTTCTCGAAACATCTAGGGTTAACTATATATAGTTCCCCATCAACTACCAGCATCACTTTAGTATAATAAGTAGGAAATCTAGTGATGTAGTCAATGTGGTCTAATCTGGTAGATTCATATTATTCTAAAAAAAGATTCTAATATGAATATATAGAGTGATTTAGGTGGAAACTACCACTAATCCATATTATGTATGATAACCATTTCTTACTATGACATCCCTACTAATATAGATAAGGATTTCATGTCATACCTACACCCGAACAAGGGGGTGACTCATCAACTGTTAAATTCTACACACATTCCCTATCTGATATTCAAGGGACACCATTAGACTATAAACATACTATTTTAATCAAATTGACGTGGTTTCTGTCTCAATATCCTAGGACCCAAGGCCAAAAAATCATAGGGAAAATATATATCATGATTTTTTCCATTTCACTGCAACTCTTGAACAACTGATAGTAGAATTCTTGTCAATAATTTGTATTCAAGGATGGGGAATCTATAGAGGATTTCAATTCATTGAATTTTCAATGTAGTAAGAGTATCTAGATATAGAATCTAGTAATGTAATTTCCATGGGGTAGATCTTCAGACAAATCAATACATAAGTCAGTAATTCTATAAATCAAAACTCCACCACATTAAAGACAAAAATATATCATGAATAGAGGGATATGGTCACCAAATTTCACCTAATTCGGTCCCCAAAAAAATTGGAATGCATTTAACACAGCTAATAAGAATTTTTGGACTACATGATAGCATCCAATAGAAAATTACTCCCATCATAGGCTTCCATTTCACCCTTATAATGCATGAGTAAAATTATGAAAATTAAAATTGAACACATAGTATCCATCAAGGAGTGAATCTAGCCCACAATGATGGGGAAGTTTTTACCACCACCAACACACCGTGGATCATCCAAACTGAAGGAGATCTATGCTATATCATAATAAATTATAGAGAAACCAAACCCATTAGTGTTGGGGAATTTCAATCTTAATTTATGTCTCATGAGAAATCAGATCCTTGATGGGGATAATCAAACCCCAAAGATGATCCAAAAGTCCCAATAATATCCCTTATTCCTCCCAAGATCACACATATGGGGGAATTTTTATCATTATCACCATATTGGGAGGAATTTTTCTTCTCTAGGTTATGAGGCTCAAATATATTGTTGGAATCCATATATTCCTCCAACCATGAGACTTACTTTCTCTATTTGGGGAATGTTTAGAAGGGTTTACCAGAAACTACCTTATGCTTGCTATTCATAGACCAATGTAGGAGGAACATATAGAAATGAAAAAAACCTAATAGGGTCTTAGTTGAAAATAGTCTAATATGAAAAGGTGTTAGAAAAATAACCATACTGCAACAATTTAAGGAGAGATAAGTGGTGCAGAATCACCCATTTTAGGGAGAGTAATGGGATGACTACCATTTCCTGATAATACTTAGTGAATTTCATCACCATCAATCTAGAAAATTATGTCTACCAAAATATATCATAGAGTGATTTAATTCCATAACCGTGAATTGAGAGGTAGGATATTTCAATTCAAAAACTGAAGCTGCACATACATGAAATCAAAGAAGGAGGAAGAAACATAGAACTAAGAATGATAAATTTACAAAAATAGGGTAGAAAACTACCACGAATAAACGGAAATGTGTAGTCAAATTACACTCATCATCCAAAGGAGTAAAAGTAACCTCTATAGAGGATTGGTTGGCATAATATGATAATGTGATACAAAATATCAGACAATATAATAAGGAAATACTCAGGGGAAAAATTATTACTAGGTATCCACTACATATAGAGATAAACATCCCTCCAAAAAAGTATCCGGAGAGATCTAATCTTCCTAGAAGATTGAAATTTGTACATCAATCAAGATTTGGATCTAGAAAAAACGTATATATAAATATGTAAAATTTGGATGATCCAAAATTTTATCCATTAGGTAGACAACCTCTTCCACATTAGGGTGACCAATTCATCCTAACACATACTGAGAATAAGAAAGATATGAAAATGGTTCCACCTCATTAATCATCTCCCCCTCACTGTAAACAATATGTGGTCCTAATATTTTTACATTAAAAACACCTTAACAATATTTAATCCCTTGATACTATAATACAATCAATATAAATGTAGAATTCCCTCATGTAGCCCAAACAAGAAGCTATATACCAAATGGATGGATGAAACATTTCCCCCATTAAATTGTGGGAATTCTATCTTCTCAAAAATAAAATACATGTGATATAAAATAAACTCAAACACATTGTGTCTCGATTTTTCTTGGTGATAGTCTCTTGAGATCACCTGGAGGAGACCATAAATTTTTTTTATGAAGACTTAGATAATACCATCTGGGATCTAGTACTTAATCCTTCTAGTAGGATCCATTGCAAGATGGGAAGACCTTCATTGTCAATTCATTTATTATCTCACCACCATGTTATGGAAAGTAAAAATTGTTGAGCTCACAAATTAAAAAATATATGAAAATGATAGATTTTCTATGTTCATCACTAGACAGAATGGAATAAACTATTCACTCTCCATCCCTCTCTCTCTTGAGAATCGATTGGAACCCAGTGCCAAAAATATTCAGGATGAGTTGGAAATAAATTTTACCAGGATAATGTATACATGTGGATATTATTATTTAGTGGGGATGGAACATTGTGAAGAGTATTCCATTCGGTGGAATAGAAGTAATTTTCAAACCATTTCCTTGGTTGAGGGAAATAATATTGGTAATGAAAAGACATTTATTGTTACCATAAAAAGAATAGTAGTTTCTGCTGAAGAAATTAGGTAGGACCTAAATCAAATGTTGAATCCTATCAACCAGTAAATAAAAAAAACCACTATTTTATAGAGGAAAGATTAAAATAGGGTCAAAAATGAGTATTTGGAACTGTTGAACAATCCTTATTCTATACAAAATTAGAAGGTTCATAGTTATCTCCTTTCAGTAATGGAAAATAACCTACTCATGCTAGTAGTGGCCATGAAATATGATGCGGTCAAAATCATTGAATATGTTGCAATTTGCCTTTTCTATAATTGGTTGGGTCACAAAGGTTGAGTCAATAAGGTTTCCTTATGACTCTTCATTCCACTAAGTTTTAAAAATTAGAAACACTCTATCTTAATGAAAATTATTTTTTCAGTATAAAAATCTTAATAAGGAAAATTTTCCTTCCTCAAGGAAATTTTATCCTTTCCAATATTTTCATTGTTCATTTTATGGTTTCAAAAAATTTAACTCCTTTTATTTATAATGGGTAAAATTCAGTTTCATATCTAAAACCTTGGAATCCTATAAATCCTTGGTTATATGGTTTTCTATTTCAAACTCTAAATTCTCTATAATTTAGACTATGGATTCTATAAAATCCTGATTCTGATTTCTCTGAAACCCAGACTCCATATTCTATGAAATTAAGGTTCCGAATTCTCTAAAATTTATGTTCCGAATTTTCTGAAATTTAGACTCCAAATTATCTGAAATTTGGATTCATAATTCTCTGAAATTTAGAATCCGAATTCCTCAGAATTTAGACTCTTAATTCCTTAGAATTATGACTCCAAATTCCTTTGAATTAAGACTCCGAATTATTTAAAGTTTTGACACCGAATTATTTAGA
Organism: Viscum album; assembly: GCA_963277665.1. Taxonomy (NCBI): domain Eukaryota; kingdom Viridiplantae; phylum Streptophyta; class Magnoliopsida; order Santalales; family Viscaceae; genus Viscum; species Viscum album. The sequence goes on from OY728165.1 coordinate 1,834,172,548, forward strand.
ATTCGGGCGCCTAATTCCACAAAAATCAGACTCCGAATTTCTCAGAATTATGACTCTAAATTCCTCATAATTCAGTCTCCGAATTCATTGGAATTCAGATTTCAGAATATATAGTATTTAGATTCAAAATTCATTGGAGAAAAGAATCTGAAAATCCATGATTTATTGTTTCTAAATTATTATTTGACTAGAATCCAAACCTTTATTTTTCTTTAGAATCCAAAAAATTAGATTTGGTTAAGTAACCTTATTTTTCTTACACATGTTATAATTATGAAACAATGTCGTACATTCTGTTGCTAACTAACCATTGTTTCAGTGAAATGAGTATAAGCCCATCTGAAATTCAAGAAAAAATATGTCTATTGGAGGAGGGATCCAACCATTGGAGAAGTTCCAATAAATTGGATCTCAATTTAATGAGCTCAAACCAAGACACCGACTCGATCAATCATGAGATTTTATGATACTGAAGTGATTTCTAGAGAGAGAGACCCTCATGCCTTTTTCATACTGAACATCTTGTTCATCTTGCTTCATGTGACTCTGATTGTTTCTGTGTACAATCATGGACATCTGGGGATATGAAGATATAGGTTCTAGATACCTTAAAGTTTGAGGACTTCTGTGGATAGGAAGATAGAGGTTCCGACTACCATAAAGTTCGAGGGCTTGCAATTGATATTGAGACAGATTCCGATATTCCTATCAAGGGATTAACCTGGTGTGGGTAAGACAGAATTTAGTAAAAGTATAAATCAAGGCACATTTATCCATGGTTTTTGGATACCCTACTCTTTGGGTGAAAAGATTTCATACTTGTCACTTGGTTTTGTTTCATGTTTATTTCAGTAGTATTTTGATAAAGGAAGTAAGTATAACCTTATCATAATTTTAGATTATTTTGTATGCTCTTATAAGAATGATTCTCTATGATTTAATGTATAATATCTTCCTTTTAAACATTCCAAATGTTTCATTTCTGGAACCAAATTTCTGAAACCTAGAATGTTTGTTGAACTAGAAGTGGTATTGTGAATTTACCTTGTTTAATAATGTTAAACATCGTTTTACTTAAGGTTAAAAATGAAGGTTTTTAAAATTATAATTTACCCCCACATTGTAATTGGGAATCTACATACATATTTAAATCCTACAATTGGTATTAGAGTAGGTCTCTGAAATACTTATATTCAAAAATAATCATTCTTTCTCAAGTTTTCATTGTTCCAAATATTTTCCTTGCTTAAGAATTATTATCCTTCTTTACAAACATTTTCTATTAACACATTTTGTGGAAAGATATTTTATTTTAGATGGAAGGAATGAATTTCAGTTCGATTTAAAATCTAAATTCTACTAGACCACCTATATTTTACGGGAATGATTATTAATACTAGAGGGATTTTATGAATACCTCTATTATCAATACTGGAGTTGAAAACTTCATAATTCTTACTAGAGATTACAAGATTTCTGATAAGGATGTCAGAACATTTACTAATCCTAAAAAAAGTCATAATATCAAATAACTACATGGTAAGAAATACTTTGTTGTGTTCCATGTCCATAAATATATATAGTTAGATTTTATTTTGTGAAGCTACAAATTGTATTTGGAAGAAACATGAGGTTACTTATTTTGGTACATCCAATTTTTTGAAACTAGAAGAGCTATGATTTGAACAGAATATCATGGATTTATATTTCCTTATAGAGAACTAGAGTACAAGGTACACCAACAATTTATGAATATTTCTGACAATTTACAATCAATGTGTGAAAATGATTTAGACGATGAGTCACTTGAGGACATGATTATAGATATCATTACTAATGAGTGGGAATAAAAGAGCACAACTGTTAATGAGAATAGAAAACTATCTCAAATCACTCTGGATGAGCTTTTTGGAAGTCTTCTTCAACATAAGACAAGAATGAAAAGAGATGGTGACATAAATAAGAAGAATAATGGCAGTGGAAGCATAAACATTACTACTACTAAAGACAAGACTCATGAATGTGTTACAAGATCTAAGACAAATAAAGTCACTATTTTATTCAAATCAAGAGAATGTGAACATTCTAAGAATGAGCTAGCTAATCTTTCTTGAAGGATGAACAATATGGTTGGGAAGAAATAATTTCAGTATAGATTTACGTATAAATTAATAATGGACATGAAAGACTCAAAATTCACTTGTTATAAATGAGAAATAGGAGAGAATATAAGGCTATATTTCCCTATGATTAAGAAAAAGGATAAAAAATAAAATCATTCTGAGGGGAATAGAATGAAGTACTACACTGATAAATCTAATAATGTTCTGAAATCCAATGACACATGGACTGCCAGTGGTAGAGACTCTTCTAATGAATCCTCAGAATATGAATATTCTAGTCAGAAGAATATTCTTCTACGTTCCAAGCTACCTAGTAAAAATAATTGTCTAATGCCCAAGTTACATAATGTTGAATCTATCACAAATATATCCTTAAATACAAATTATAGTGATAATAAATATTAAAAATATTTGGATGAAGAATATTATTTTGAAGAAGATAATACATTACCTACTTATAAAGAAGTATCTAGGTTTTCTAAATTTCATCAGAATGAAAATTCTAAATTCACGAAAAAACATGGTAAGGAAAATTTGAGAATTTCTATTCTTACAAAAGATGTATCAGATCTTTCAAAAGATCTTAATAAGAAAATTTATTGTTCTGAATGTATTTTAAAAAACCATGAACAAGTAACTTCTAAGAAGGATAATCTTTCTATGGATCTTGAAAGTGTAATTTCTAATTAAAATATTTTAGAGACTAACTCTAGTGCTAAATCTATTGTTTTTGATGAAAAAAACATATTTATTAGACTGAAGTCTGAAATATTTTTCTTGATGAAGTTTTTTTCAAACATTACCTTAGGTAAAGAATTTTTTTGACATAATCTATTCCCAAATTCTAACTCTATGGAAGAACTTTGGATTTAGTTATACATATTCTATATTAGATTTTAGTAATAATTATGGTTTTCTTTAAAGTGATCCATTCTGCACTAAATGTCAGTGTGGTGGGAATTGGGACAAAAATTGTTCTTTAAACAGAAATCAGTCTTCAGGTTTTCAGAAAGCCTATTTTTCTACGAAATTGTTGATACCTAAAATCTTGCAATCTAAGGTTTTCAGATCCAATATATTTTGGGTTGCAAAAGTCTAACACTCCTATTTTCAGGAAAATAAAGATAGTACCAAAAACAATACATGGTACATGAATAGTGGATGTTTCTAGCACATGACTGGTAACAAAAACATCTTTGAAAAGATTATCAATATGAAAGGAGTAAAGTTAACTTTCAGAGATAATTCTCAAGGAGAAATTATTGGTATAGGTAACATTATTCTCCTTGGAAAAACAATGATTAAAAATATTATATTTGTTAAACGTACTAAGAAAAAACTCATTAGCATAAGTCAATTATGTGATGAATGTTTCCTTGTGAATTTTAGGAATGATAAATTCTTAGTACAAAATTACAATGAAGAGTTTTTTCTTTCTTCCCACAGGCCAGAGAATGTACATAAACTAAACATAGAAGACCTTATAATCCAAGCCCTACCTTGCCTTAGTGTAGTGGAAGATCAATCATGGTTATGGAGTTGAAGGTTATGAAACTAAAACCTTATGAACTTATGTAAACTCTATATGAAAATATTTGTTAAGGATCTACCAGAGATTTGATATGATTCTTAAAAAGATTGTGATCCTTTTCAATTTGGAAAGTAACATAAATCATGTTTCAAATAAATCATTTATGTCTCAAATTCTAATGCATTATAGTTGGTACATATAGATATATTTGGTCCATCACAAACTGGACGCATTGGAGGAAAATAATATGTGTTTTTCCTATTTGATGATTACACTAGATTTATATGGGTCTAATTTCTTGAAATTAAATTTGAAGCATTTTCTTATTTCAAATTTTTTAGAGCCCAAGTAAAAAATGAGAGAAACCTTCCACTAATAACTATTCACAGTGATCATGGAAGTGAATTTATAAATTATGATTTTGAAACATTTTGTAGTAGAAAATTCATTACTCATAACTTATTAGCACCAAGAACCCCTAAACAAAATGCTACTGTTGAAATAAGAAATCTAATTCTTAAAGAGGTAAGAAGAACCATGTTGAGTGAATATTCGATAGCTAATCACTTTTTGTCAAAGGCTGTAAGTACTTCTTGTTATACTATAAATCATGCTTTGATTAGACCTTCTCATAATAAAACCCCGTATGATTTATGGAATGGTAGAAATCCTAGAATTTCTTACTTCAAGTTATTTAGATGAAAAGTATTCATTCTGAATACTAAATATAAGTTATATAAATTTTTACCCAAATCAGATTAATGAATTTTATTAGGCTACTCCACAACTACTAAGGCTTATAGATTTTTTAATAAAATTAATTGTACTGTTGAAGAACTAGTACATATTAAATTGGATAAAAATGATCCTTTTGTTTTTAAACAACCACAATATAAATCAATAGATGTGTTTTGAAAAACTGATTATCAACTCTTGATAGAGGATCCTCCTGATAAGTAAAATTCTCATGAAAATGTTTCTCAAGAATTTACTCGAGAAGGTTTCCTACCATATATTTATGAACATGTTTAACAAAACCCAGATCAGGTGTTTCTTAAGAATAATCCCAGTCATAGTATCATTGGTGATGTAAATCAACCTGTAAGGACTAGAAGTTTCTTATGAAATGAAGTATAACATCTATAATTCCTTTCTCAATTATAACTAAAAAGCATTGATGAAGCTTTAGGTGATGCTGGCAGGATAAAATCCATGCAAGATGAGATAAATGAATTCAAAAGGAATAATGTTTAGACCATAGTTGAAAGACCTAAGGAATCATCTATTATTCGAGTAAAATTGGTCTTCAAAAACAAGTGTGACGAAAATTTAATCATAGTAAGAAATATGGATTTATTAGTTGTTAAAGGCTATAATCATCAAGAATTAATAGACTATGAATAAACCTATGCTCCAGTAGCTATACATGAATATATTAGTATTCAACTTGAATTTGTAGCATTCGTAAATTTTAAAATTATTCAAATGGATGTTAAATTTTCTTTACTTAATGGATATGTTCAAGAGGATGTATTTATTGAGAAACCTCCAAGATTTGAAGATACAAAACATCCTAAACATGTTTCCAAAATTACCAATGAATTATATGGACTTAAATAATCCCCTAGATCCTGGTATGATATACTTACATGATTTTTGTTACAAAACAATTACATTATGGGAAATGAAGATCCAAAACATTGTATAAAGAAAGAAAAGAAATATGCTTTTTCTGTTCAAATCTATATTGATGACATTATATCTGATTCAACACAGCAATATTTAACTGATTCATTTTCAAAACTAATGAAATATGAGTTTGAAATGAGTATGATGAGTGTGTTAACATTTTTCCTAGGTATCCAAATTTCTCAATAACCAGAAGGAACATATATATCCCAACATAATTATATTAAATATATTCTTAAAAAGTATGGATATGACAACACTAAGAGTATTTTCACTCTCATTGTTACCTCCAATTCACTTGATCTTGATGAAGTTGGGAATCAAGTATATCAAATTTCATTTAGATTTATGGTAGGATGTTTTCTATAATTGACATATATTCCTCCAAAAATAATGTTTTCAGTATGCTTATGTGAAAGGTATCAATCCAATCTTAACTAATCTCATTTAATGACATTGAAAAGAATTTTTCGTTTCTTAAAGGGTACCAAGTATTTGGGACTCTTTTATAATTTTTGAAAGGATTTTGTTTTAAAAAGATTTTCAGATGGTGACTTTGTTGGGTTTATAAAGGATTGGAAAAGTACATCTAGAACATATAATTTCCTTAGAGATTCATTTTTTTCTTGGTCATGAAAAAAGAAACACTCAGTTGCACTTTCCAATGCTGAAGCTGAATATGTAGCAGCTGGATGTTGTGGTGCTCAAGTATTGTGGATGCAACATACACACACAGACTATGGTATGATTTCTACCAAAACAAAATTATTGTGTGATAATTCTAGTTCCATTTACCTAAGTAAAAAACTATACACATCACACTCATGAAAAACACATAGATATTATGTATATCTTTCTTAGGGATCACACACAAAAAAGGATATATCATTCTTCAATTTTTCAAAACCCAAGATCAAATTCAAGATATTTTCAAAAAATCATTATCCTATAATTGATTTGATTAAATAAAAAAACTTCGGAATGATAACCATAAGGTAATATTCCATATTAACTTGTTTTTGAAATCTATTTCATTACACTAAGAAACTCTTTTTCATAGGGGGAGTACATTTTCATGTTATTCCAAAATTTTCATTTCCTTATTCAAAATTTCCATTATCAAAATTTTCATAACCAAAATTTTTGTAATCTAAATTTCATTAATAAAAATTTTCATAATCAAAATTTTTGTAATCAAAATTTTCGTAATCGAAATTCTGTAATCAGATTTTTTTTGTAATGAAATTTTTGTAATCAGTTTTTTTGTAATGAGATTTTTTTTGTAATCAAAATTTTTCGTAATCAAATTTTCGTAATCCATTTTTTTCATAATAAATTTTTTTCTGTAATAAAAATTTTATTTAAATTTTTTTGAAGTATAATGTTCTTCAAGAAGAATCTTCCTCATTAGGAATAATTTTCATAACAATATTTAAGGTATGTTTTCTTTTATAATTTTTTTGTAACCATGTTTGTACATGTTGTAATTTTTTTCTTGTTTATGAATCTTTTCTAGATTCACTATCTCTTTAATCCAAATGTTTATCATAAAAACCTCAAAAGGTAAGAACATACCAAATCACTTCTTCAGTAAACATCTCAACTGTCAGATCTAAGGAAGAGTTTTTTAACTGCTGAATAAATCATGGAAGTTGAATCGTCATCTCAAACACCTATATAAGGACCCCTTGTTGGTATTCCCACATCGATCTTAAATTCCTTCATGTGCTGTTGTTCGGCCCCCTACATACAGTCGTTATGAATCTTCATGTTTTCCTTAGCTCTAAATGTCTGGTGAAGTCTCTCCTTAGAAATAAATGACGACTGTAAAGGAAATATGTGAATGGAAGATATACAAAGAAAGGTTAGTAGATTTGAATTTCTTTGCTATGTATGATTCAATTATTTCAACGAACATGAAGATAAATGGTTGTGAATGTCTATGTATATCAAAACCAAAGGCACATTATCTGATTTATCCAGTGTTTTTGGTTGAATTTTACGAATCAGTTTGATTCTTCAACAAAGGATGGATATATAAGTTTTCCATCATGTGCTATGGAAAGAATTATTCCATTTCATACACTAAGGCTCCAAATTTGATTGGAATTCCTTATGAAGTTAAAGAGGAATTTTTCACCAATAAATTATCAGATGTTCCAGGTTCATTTGAGAAGGAAAAGGATTTAGAGTGAATTGGATTGAAAAATTTAAAGACTCCAAAGATTATCCATATATCTAAAAACATCCAGATTCCTGAATTATGGGTTAAAGGTTTTATCATTCCCAGAAAAGGGGATAATTATTCCCTAAAGAAAATTGAAAACTATATTCTTGATTTATTAGGGAACCTTAGGAAGATAAACATTCTCAATTATATCTTGGTTATAGTTGAGAATATCAAGAATGAAAAATTGAAGTATCAAATTATCTTGTATCCGACCATTATCTCCAAAATAATTGTTCTCTGTCTTCAATCATTCAAAATCACTTACAGTTATAATCCTAGAAATTACAAGGTCTTGTTTCTTAGAGATGATACCTTGAGATGGATGAATGATGGGTTCCGTAGTTAATCCGGATATTTTTATGATTTGTCTGAATCAGAAGTAGAAGCTCTATCAATGAAACTGGAATTGGCTGAGATATACATAAATAGTTGAGGTAAGGGAAAGGAAAATGAAATAGAAGAGAAAGAAAAAATCCCTACCGCTAAGGAAACTCAATCAACACCCCCAAAACAAAAGAATCATAATACCTACACAGATGAAGTTGTGGAAAAGTGGATACATGACAAGAAGAACATGAAAAAAATGGAGACTACTTTTGGCATGGACCCTACTGAGTCAAAATCATTAAAGATAAATGTTGCTAGAATTATTTACAATCCAGATAATGAAAATAAGTAAAGGAATAAAATTTCTGATGCTAATATGGTTCAATCCCTTCTTAAAGTTGCGGAGAAAGCCTCTGAACAACTCCATGTACTATAATCATTTTTGAAAGAATCACTATGTGTTACTCCTAGAAAGAAGGTAGTAATTCTGAAACTAGAACAAGAAGAAGAAATTGTTAAATAGGAATAAATAAAATAATAAGTAGAAGAATAATAAGAATAAAAATAAGAAGAAGAAGGAATTTGTGATACCAAAGAGATGATAAGGAAATTTGAGGATCATTAGGAGAAAGAGAGTCCTTCTGAGAAACTGTCAATATGAACTTCTGATGTTGAATCCTAAAAACATGATACTACTTGAAAAGAAGGAAAAAGGTCAAGAATAAGTGAATAATCTTTCTAAAGAAGAAAGTACCAACCATAACTTCATTCAGCCAGAGGATATTGTGGTAGGTGCTGATAAAGAAAACCTAGAGGAAGATAAGATTGTTTATTTATCTGATAGTGAGCATGAATCACCAAAAGAAGACGAGATCATTTTGAGTGCTGATAATGGAAAAAATGTGTTGGTTGATTCACCTAGTAAACCTTTGGTGAAAAAGAATGATGTTGGTGCTTCATCAAAGAGGAAATATGAAGAGAATGAAAAATAATCCTCACTAACAAAACACTCTGATTCAGAATCGTATCTCTTGGGAATGATTTTCTGTTAAAATCCTTGAAGAAGTCGGTTAATACACTTCACATAAATCTGAGTATAGACTCAAGGTTCAATTTGATTCAGCACTCATTTAATCTGAATGAAGATTCAGTCACCATGCTTATGGATAAGTTTGTAAAGCTTGAGAGAGATATCCAAACCTTCTCCATTGAATATGATGCTCATAAACGATCATGAAAGAATATTACAAGTTAGTCAAGGAAGACAATCAATGATTTGAGAGTATTTGTTGAATTTTAAGATAATGTGAAAGTTTCATTTGACATTAAATATGGGAGGATTAATGATTTTTCTATGAGTTTTGAAGAAAATATTACTCTATAATAGAAAACCGTGGAGAAAGAAGTCAAGGGCCTGAATGGAAAGCTTAATTTGGTGGATATGAATTAAAAGAGATAAAGGGATCTCATAATTGAGTTTGAAAAAAATCAAGTTAAGTAAGATGATATTTTGAATGCTCGGGAATATATTCTTAAGGCTTAATAAAAAAAGATAAATTCCTTGGAGAAGAAAAATGATGACCAGGATCACCTACTCAGGCGTATCAAAGAAAATCAGAAGGAGAAAAAGAAGATGAAAACCATTTTCCAGAAGTTAATGTCGAAAGATAAATAAGGACAATTCTACCCCATTTCGATCTTTTTTTTAACTTTTTTATTGTAAAAATTCATTCAATCATAATATAATTTTCAATGTTATTCATATATATTTGGTTGTTTAGAACTAATTTTTCAGGTACCAATTTTTTTACCATTCTATATATTCCATTTTTAAAATCACAAAGGGGGATAAGGGAATGAAAAAAATAATTCTATGTAAAGAAGATATTTTCTTAAGAAAGGGGGAGTTCATCTTAGGGAAAGCTCTTATTAAAGATGATTTTCCTATAAAAGAAAATTTAATATCTCATTTAAGAAATCAAGTATATGATCTTTAGGTATTTCAAATCTTAAGTGGGAGTTAGTCATATTCACTATGAATCATATGTAATGGGAGCTAAGTTTTCTTTTATGTTCATAAAGAAAAACTCTAAGTCCCTATATTCTTTTTTAAGGATGTTTGTGTTTTCCATAAAGGGGGAGATTGTTGAGTCAATATGGAATCCTTATGAATTTTCTTTTCCTCTATATTAGGAAAAGAAAAAAATCTATCTCAAGGGAAATTATTTTTTTCTTAGAATTATCTTAATAAATAAAATTTTCCTTCCTCAAGGAAAATTTATCCTTACCAAGTTTTTATTTATTCATTTTATAGTTTCTATAAATCAAAATCATATTATTTCTAATGGGTAAAATTCAGTTTCATATCTAAAGCCTCAAAATCCTAAAAATCCTTGGTTATAGAGTATTTTTTTTCAGACTCTGAATTCACTGAAAATTAGTCTCCAAATTCACTGAAAATGTAGTTCTGAATTCTCTAAAATTCAGACTTTGAATTCTCTAAAATTCAGGTTTTGAATTCTCTAAAATTCAGGTTCTGAATTCATTGAAATTCAGGTTCCAAATTCTCTGATATTCATACTTTCAATTCAATGAAACATAGATTCTGATTTCTCTGAAATTCAGTCTCCGAATTCTCAAATTTCCAATTCCGAATTACTTAGAATTTGGACTCTGAATTCCTCATAATTTTGACTCCAGATTCCTTCAAATTCATACACTGAATTCTACAGAATTCAGACACCAAATTCATTATAATTCAGACATCGAACTCCTTAGAATTCAGACTCTGAATTCCTTAAAATTTAGACTCCATATTCCTCATAATATAGACTTTGATTTCATAGGAATTGATAACCCATAATCTATAGAATTCGGGTTTTGATTTCATTGGAAAATAGAATCTTAATATCCCTATTTTATAGCTTCCTAATTATTTTTTGGTTAGACTCCGAACCTTTATTTTTTCTATAGTCTGTAGAATTATATTTGGTTATGGAACCTTATTTTTCTTACACATTTTATAGTTATGAAAAGATGTCATGCATTCTTTTTTATAACTAACCGTTGTTTGAGATACACAGGTACAAGTCCCTCCAAAAATCAAGGAAAAATATCACCATTGGGGGAGGGAGCCTACTGTTGGATAAGTGCCTATAAACAAGATATGATTTGAACGATCTCTATACTGGGACACCAACTCGATCTCTCTAGGGATAGATTACTACTAAAGTTATTTCTAGAGAGAGTTACTCTCATTCTTTGTTCATACTGAACATCTAGTTCAACTTGATTCACGCAACTCTGATTGTTGCTGTGTACAATCGAGGACTTCCAGAGATAGGAAGATAGAGGTTCCAACTACATTAATGTTCGAGGACTTCCATGGATATGAATACATAGGTTCCATCTACCTTAATGTTTTAGGGCATTCAGGGATAACAAGACAGATTCCAATATTCCAATCGAGGGATTACCCAATTGTGGGTAAGACAGACTTTCTTGAATGTATAAATCAAGGGAACTTTATTCAAGGTTGTTGGATACCCTACTCATTGGGTTAAAATATTTCATACTTGTTAATTTATTTTGTTCAAGTTTATTTCCACTACATTTTGATAAAGGAAGAAATTATAACCTTCTTATACTTTCTTGTTCTTTTGTATACACTGATAAGTAAGATTCTATATGCTTTAAGGTAGAATATTTTTCTTCTAAAATATCCTTATGTTTCATTTCTGGAACCACATTTCTGGATCCTAGCATGTTTTCATAACTAAAATTGGTCTTGTGAATTTACCCTATTGAACTTTGTTAAACATAGTTTTCGTTAATGTTTGAAATGATTATTTTTAAACATAAAATTCACCCCCCTCTTATTATTGAGGATCTACATTCATATTTTGATCCTACAACACACTCTAGGAATAATGTTTCTTCAAATACATCATTTTGGGTTTTGTTGATTGTGGATAGGAAGTACTAAAGAAGGAACCAAAATAGGTGACATGTGTAATTATCACTCTACCAAAATAAGAGGTTTTATGAATAAAAGATCGATCCAAGCATAGATAAAAGTTTAAAAAATGGATGACTTGAACGTCAGTGGACTAAAATCATGCAACCCTTAGAGTACATCCTTATAAACCAAAATGATCGTGATACTTAGAGAGGTGTTAAGGAATACACCTCCTAGTAGTCGAAATAATCCAAATTGATAGGAAAAGAATAAAAGATAAAGCATCATTTTCTATTAAAGAAAAAGTTGTGACTCATTCATAATTCGTTCCATTAATATTTGTATATTGGGAACCTCCCCTCCAAATAGAACCATCATTAGATAATGATATCTTTATTTCATATGTCAATATAGTTCACATAACTTATCCCCTTTTCAATGAAGAATGCACATCTGACTATGAGTGCCACATATCATACAAGGGTACTAGAGGCTATGGAAGTAGATATTGAAGATATAGGGAATATAAAAAATCTGGTCAAAACCAAAATTATGGTATCATCCCTATAATATATATATATTCTAATGAATACAATGTGAATGTAGTTCAACATTAATAATATACGCATCGAGGTTTTCAGAGCCTTCCAATGGTTAGTTATACCATGTAATTTTACACGACTGATTCGAAAGGGTGTGATTGTCTGGTCAACCCAGAAAAAGGGGAAGGCCGACACAACCTATGCCACTAGAAGACGATTCTACTTTGTCCAATACACAAGCACTAAAACTATCCACCTCAAACACCACAACTCTCAAGCCAAAAATTAGTGATCAAACCCACCTTGGGAAGCATAGACCCCTGGAACAAATAACAATCTCATTAATAGAGAAATATCATGAATAAGTTTTCTAGCGACATATAATTATAAAATACATATTTGGAAATATCAGCAATCTTGAAATCTAAGGGAAACTAGTTGAAAATGTTTCTACGATCAACATCATCCATATTTAGACACTATGGTTATTTTTATATATCAAGGGGACTTACATTAAACAAATATAAACAATTCAATGGTTTGATAAGAGTGAGAAAAGACTTCTCCGGAAGATTAATCTCAATCATTAGTTTTCGCATCTAACATCTAATTGTATGATCATTGTTATCCAGTAAGACAAATAATATATTATCCTTTTTAGAAGACAATGTCTTCATAGCCGCATAACGATACCTTCAAATTTTCTTCTTTGATAGAAATTCTAAATTGATGGTATGGTCAGCATAATACATTGGGAAATGATCTCCTAATTGTATTATGAACCCATTTTTTAGTCATATTTATACAATAATGAAAGAAATAAAGAATTATATGCTAGGAGGGGAGCTCTATGTTGTTGTTTTGGTTTGTCTCACTTGACCTTTGGATCTTGATTGTCTTAAGTCGATGATGTCTATTAGGGTTTTCCCCTTCTTCCATAAAATGGGGTTTTAAAATAATAAAAAAAAATTACGGACTTTGGTCGGTTGGATGGTTGAAATAAATAAAGCAATGGTTGATGATGATTTTTAGATTCTAGCCCCCAATTTATTAGGGGCTACTCCTACAAATCTCTAGAGCATTATCGATTGAGATTATTTGTTACTCATAAGCTTGATTGAGGTTTAAAGAATTAATCCTAGTAAGATCTCATTATATAGAAACTTCATTGGATCCTTTCCATGTGATTTCAGTCACACTAGAAAAAGAGTATTGGTTAAAATTTTATCAGGCTAATGATCATTTGGGTTCTAATAATTTTCCAAAACCATCATCAATAATTGATGACCCCCAATACATTATCAAAAAGTTAGGATGTCTAGGATCCACCTTCCCATAGAGGTAGAAGATATGAATATATGAATCCCTAGAATATATCTATAATAGATCTAGAATTTTATGAGGGCAATGTCTCTTCTCATTGATAAACATATCTTTAATGTGAAAAACATTCCCCGAGATTACCCACAATTTTTGGAAATACATCCATAAAGATATATATGTATAAGGAAATGTATTACAATAGAAATGACCCTCTTCCATTTAGGGAAGGCATCTCCACCACAATCAATGAACTCAAGAAGCTAAATCAGGGAACATTAGATGACATGAAACATATTTTCATTGGTTCCACACTAACTATTCAATACTAATAGATTGGTATTTTATTTCTAAATCTACATTGATATGTGTTTTATTGGAATTATATAGACATATATAGACTAAACCTTAATGTGTCCACTCATCTACTGGGATGACATGATGATCATCATGGTTTAATTAATGAAGGAAGGAGGATGCACCTGTATCATGGAACTAATATAGATTCAGATGCCATGAAACTGATAAAATCCAACATTTTCTAGGAAGCGTAATATTGAAAATGGATTGTTGACATCATCTCCATCAAGAAAAATAATAGAAATATTAAGGTATTCATATATTTGAGAGATGATAATTGACACTACCCTATGGAAGAATTAACATTTACAATCAAAAAACTTTTGATCGATAAAACTACCAGATTCCAATAAATTTCATTCATGTATAGTTTTTCAGGGTATAATTACATAAATATTTCCCATTAGTATGAGGTAGCTACAGTATTAAAAGTTCCATAGTGGATCTTTTACTATAATTTTATGGACTTTGTATTAAAGAATTCTAGAACTACTAAACAATATTCTATACATCATAACTTTTAAACCTTCTTAGTACGAATCATGAAATGCATTTTTTACAACCTAGTAGTTAAATACTAATATCAATGTGATCATATCACCGATCCTCAAATATTTTTAAAAATGTTATAGTGGAATTTTTTTATTATGTATCCTCTGATGTATTCCATCAGAGTAACATCAAGTTTGTTCCATGTAATTTTTATATACTAACTTGGCATCAATATCAATCACTAAAAAAATTGTTAAATCCTAGTGATTTCACTCCCTTAAAATATTAAATAATTGTGGATTAACTAGGAGAGCCTTTCTTATATTCTATGTTTCATAACCATCATGAATGTAAGATCCCTCACATTAACTAAGTTAATAAATAAGGATGTAACTGAACTATTGGATGAGGACGTCCATAAATCCTTTCAAAATATCATTTAGTACTTCCTTCACCCACGTATCATGATTCCAAAAATATAATAAAATACACATATCTTATATGTGGCCACCATAGAAGGCTCTCTTAGTTCCATAATCTAACAAAAATATTTATTATAGTGAAAAAAATTACTATATGATTCAAATGATTCATGGTATTGAAATCTAGTATTCAATTATCAAGAAGAACTGCATCAAACTCATCTTTGAAGTGACAATATTGAGATATTATATGTAGTATAATGATGCCCATTGGTCTCTCATATTGACCCGCTTAGTTACATCCATGGATTTTCTATGTTGACTGAGAGTTTGAACTGATGAGAAATTATTCTACAACAACATGACATCCCTTATGTAACGCCCCGACCCCAGCTACCCAGAGTCGGTGCATTAATTACATAACATTGGCATGACCACGAGAAAGATCAAGTCTCGAAAGACCGATTAGTTTAGTAGCCTTGGAATAACTAGATACATCCATAAATTTTTACATTACATCATAAAAAAAACATCTTGTCTTCATATCCCCTCATACTATCCCTGCAGGTCATTCATAAATTACTTCTTCATAATCCTGGGGAAAAAAAATAAAACATTGAAAGGGGTGAGCTCGGATGCTCAGTAAGGATAACATTATAGCAGAAGCTTTCATAAATGAGCATAAACACTTAAGGCAATTTATAACTAAAACAAAATCCTTTTAAACTTGAACTTCAGCATAAAATGGCAAAGGTAAAATGAAATAATGCCATTTACTTACTCACATGGATATTCTACTAGTCGAATGATCACATGCAATATCAATAACCACTTTCATAATGATGGAATGCATAATGCCAGACTATCATAACCACATAGCCAAGGCCTCGTGCCAAGACTACAAATAAGATTTTGCCAAGGCCTTGTGCCAAGACACTAGTTTGTCTCATGAGACCTACCGATGCATCGAGGAGCTATAGCGGGCTCCACCCGTCACTTATTAAGTCCAATGCATTCCCATATGAAAAGGTTTAAACATAACGTAAACATTCGTATTAAACTAGCATACGAAATGTCAATACTTTCACCACAAACCATGAATGGTATAAAAATAGCACATCCACAGTCAAACATAATTCATTCGATACAATATGGAAGATTGTATTGTATCACATTAACCTCAATCAATAATAATGAAGGATGTTGACATAGATGAAAATAATCATCAAAACTATTTGAGAGAAATATCCCCCTTTTCTTGAAAACATTTAAAAGTCACACTATTTGTCAAGAAGCCATTTAAAAGTATATTTTTGAATCAAAGTGTCCCATACCACTTTGAAACTTTTAAAAGGAGTTTTAATTTTAAAACTTTAATGTCCATATAAATAAATCCTTAAAACCATTTTTAAAATATGGACATTAATGAGCATGATTTAGAAGAATAATTCTTTAAAACATTTTAAAATGGTATTTTGGTTAGAGTTTCTAACCAAAAGTGGGACACATGAATACAAATAATTGAGGTAATCAAAACATTGTAATATCATGAGAATAAAGGAATTCATGATATACTATGTCAAAGTACATTATATACACCACATAGAAGTGATTTGGTGTATATCATCAAAGAAGTCTCAATGGAATGTAAATTGAGATGAAATTTCTAAAAAAGGTTGTATCCTTAGGTTAAGGATAAATCAATGACATAATTATGTGTGACAAATATAAATACACTAAATATGATTGGATATTCAGTGTAAAACAATCAAAGGACATTCACACATATTCTTGTAAAAAATAATACCAACGAATTGGATGTTTAACTCAACAAATGGAGAATGAGTTAAAATTACTCTTATCAAATTCATATCAATGACTTGAGAATTACCAATGGAGTGATTATGTGTATCAAACTTCTATCCACAGGAAGGGGAGTGGAAATTATGACATAATCAAATGAATAGTGATTCCACACATAATCTTGGGGTAATATAATCAATGAAATATTTGTAAAGCCAAATGAGTGGAAATTGAAATCTCAAATTCCCTTATCGATTAGGTAACTTACGAAACATACACCCATTAAAGAAGTATCATACCATGATGATGTAAATACCCATAAATTAAAGTATATTACACAATGAATACGATCATGGGCAGTACACATACACCACATGCAATAATTAAGTGGTGATCAATGGAATTCTCACAGAATTAAAAGTGAGATAAGAAAACCCTTACATTGTACTTTTTCCTTGGTCGATGGTAGGTTTACCACCTGTATAATGGTGAAATAATTGTTATTGAATAATAAAAGAATCATTTACTTTAATATGATATCATATATGATCTTTTATCATTGATTTGTTAATAATATTTTAGAATTATCGTCATTTCGCGTGTTAACGGGTTCATTTTACTTTATATTCTTTGTTATGTGAGACATATTCGTTATTAATGGGATGTATATTATTCATATCCAGAATGGTATCAAGTTCTTAAACATCATTTTTAAATCATCAAATTATACGATGGAGAATGAATCTCATCGCGTTCGTGGAGACGGTAGTCCGTACGTACGCACGAACGCTACTTCCATTTAATTTTTATTTTAAAAGAATCGAATCCAAATTATACATAGGTATATTACTATTCCAGTATAATATAATATTTTATATATGTTACTTAAGTTCATTTACACCATCCTTTATACGTTCCATGTGTGGTATGAACGAGTCATATCATTTTAAGGGGGCGGTAGTCCGCACTTCCTCAAATGAAATTATCGTATGTATATACAACATGAAATGAATAATGGTATGAAATAAAATGGAATTACAGAAGCTTATATATAAAATATATATCATTAATATCATATTTAATTATAGTGCCATCCTAATGGCCACCATGAGAGGCGGTAAGATGTATTTGAACAATCATCGTTTCGTGAGGCGTTAGTTTTCCATCCACAGAAACATTATGTTCATCATCCATTAGATGGAGTTGTGTAAATGTGTAGTTTGAATCCTTCTTATAACAACATCCTAGTATATTTAGGATACTGGTGTTGTTATAAAATAAAGGAAATAAAAAGATTTTGGGGGTTGGAGAAGCAAAATAAATGAAAATACTTTAAGAGAAATTGTTACCTTTAATTTAGGTAACTCACTTTGGTTGGAACCAAATGACTTCTTGAAATGCTTTCTGCCTAAGGGGAAGCTTCAAGGAGGAGGAGAGGGATGTGGGGAGCTTAGTTGGGCAGAGTTTGGACGAGCCAAGTGGCTTGAGAGGTGTGAGGAAATGAGAAGGAGGAGTGCCCTTTTATAAGAGGGGTGAGGGGCACCTTTGGAAAAGCTAGAAATATTAATTTATAATAAATTCATATTCGGTTTCCAAAGGCTCCAAAGTTGAATATTCAAATGATGAGGTGGGGATAGGTCGAAAACAACTCATCCAATAGAATTTAGACAGGTTTGGGTACTTATATTAACCTTATCTTTAAGTATTAACTCTAAGTTAATTAGTTTCACTTTTACAATGTCTCTTTGTATTTTTATATAATATGGTTAATAAACTTACTATATACATCCAAGCGACCCCCAAGTGGTCCATTAATGATTAACCTATCATAATATAAGTCTCTTGGCCGAACCATAGATTTTTAGGAATTTAATATCAATTAATAATATAATATTTGTTTTAAGAACTCTTTTATGTCAATTTTGACACTATTCAATAGTTGATTTTTGTGAAACTAATAACAGATTGATTACTTCGAACAAAGTCAATTAAATCAATCCTAATATATCATATTATCCTAGAAAATTAGTTTAATTCATTAAAAGTTTCATATTATATTTATTTGGGTGTTTATAATATCAATTATTTTAATTTTTCACTATTATAGTAATTACTGCATCATCATTGTGTCATAAATAAAATAAATTATTTAATGTCTAAAAATTATAAATAAATTATCATTATGTAGAAAAGCTTTTTAGCTTTCTAATGAATATTTATAATCTAAAATCCAACATATATAACCCTATGTAACAATTGTTGTTCTAAAAGATATATGCTTGTGTCATTTTTGTATTCATTTTAACTAAATTAAAATAAAGTGTCATTATCACTTACAAGTGGATCCATGGGGTCCCAAAATAGACCCAAAGATTCCCATGGTCGACCATGTATCAACCAATAGGGTTACGACACGTTTTAGGGTAATTTAGTATTATTATAATATTTTTTTTAACCCTTATTTACCGGATTTACCCTTAACCATGGTAAATAAAATATTTACCGCAGTAATTATTCAAAATGTCTAAAAATAAAAGTTACCTATTTACACAATTTTAACATCCTGATTCCAAATATGGAATCCATTTTCCTAAATTCAAAACACAGAAGTGGCAGAAATTAATTTAAAATTAAATCCCGCTGTCAAAACAAAAAAGCGTGTTTTTAAGAGATAATAACTATCAAAAGATTGACACTCGTTTATGTTCGGTTTAATTGTAAAATTATGTCCAATGACCAACATTATATTAAATGGTAAAAATATATTCTAAATATACTTTAAAACCACTCAAATTCATAATTTATCACTATTAATTATTTTGATTAAAAAAGTTGTTTTTAATTAAAATTTAGTAATTTTCACTATTCATCAAAATATAAAAGTTATCCGAAAAGTACCAAAATTTCACCCTAGGATAATTTCGATATTCCGAATCCAAAAATGAAGTCCATTTTTAAATATAAAATATATATAATTTCAAAAATTAGGTATTACTATACATAACGGCTAGATTGATTGGTTGTGGTGTGTGTTAAAACTCAAGGTTGCGTACAACACACGCTACTGTATTATTCAAAGAAAGCGTACCGTGGAAGCTTGGGATGTTTCATTTCAAATTTTTGATGTCCCCATTTAGTCAAAAAGTTTAAAATATAGTATTTAAAAAGGGTTCACTATTAAAGTTGATAAAAGTGCAATACTGAAAATGAATTTGTTCTTGCATTATATCTAAGAAACTCATAATATGGATTCTAAAATTATAAGGATTATATAAACATTAAAATTTATCTAATACTATTCATAACCTCTTTTGAACGGCTTGTTTGGTAAGTCATGGTGTGCTTGAACATGGTGTTGCATGTAGTGAAAGTTATTGAATTATTTTGAAGAAATAACACACTATGAAATCATGGGGTGTTACATTCTCCCCTCCTTCAATAAATTGCGTCCTCGCAATTTGAAATTGTTCATCGAAAAAAATGGTTGAAAATAGATAATATATTTTTGGGAAAACCCACATCGGAAATTGGGTTACTAAAATTTAGTCTTAATATGAGAAAAAGAGAAATCAAAGGGTCACCACCAAATTATGATCTCGATTAGGAGAACCATGGTGGCAACTAGAGACATATAATTGGAGGAAAAACGTAAATATTTATAGGTGGTGATTGAGGTCATCAATCACAAACAAGTGTAAAATTGAGGTCCTTATAATCATCAATCTATGATGATTTTAAATACCATCGGTTCAACAAAACATAGGGTATTAGGATAACACATTTTTGACGTTTCAAAATATCTTAGTTGAAATCCCACATCGAAAAATGATTTAATGAGGCCTCTATTTAAAATAAAGAGTCGAAAGTATGAAGATTACCGAAAATAACACATACAAGGGTTCCATGAAGGAAAATATGGATATGGAGGAGAAATCTAACCATCAATTATCTGATGGTGAGTGGTAGATAACATGGCTATGAAAAGGCCAAAAATCCCAAAGCCATAAATTTGTTATGATTTAAGGTACCATCTAGGACAACATTTTTGTTATATGTTTCTTTTATTAATGTTGGGGATTTTATTTATGAGATTGGCTAAGAACATTATGAGATATACTTAAATTTTAAGTAGATTTTCATTCTTTAATAAATTTCCACCACTAACTCAATTTTTTTTTAAACGATGAGTATTCAAGAAGACTTGGTCACACAGGAAGAGCTAGAATAAACTTCTATAGAATCACATGATCCATGCAGGATAAACCATATATTAATCAAAACCAAAATGGTTATTGAATGATCTAATGATCCCCCAAAAGGATATTCATTGAGATTAATATGCACTAATCTTAATTTCTAAAATTAAACCAACAATACCCCAAAGTTAAATAGATACCATTCAATAACCAATTGTCCTTAAAATCCTTTAATATAATCCAAACTAATATTGAAACCCAAAACATAGAAGAATTTGATTATGTAGTCTCCCATGTTACATTGTATCTCCAAATTACATCAAATACTCTTAAATTCACATACTTAAAAGTAATCATCACATATTCTCTTTTATAGGTTAATCATTTCCATAAATAACCCAAATCACTATAAATCAACAATAAAAATGTAGATAAAAATCCACCATTACTCTACAAATGAAACCTCATTGTATTCTATTTTCCTTGGGCATATAGTGTTCCTAACAAAACGAACATCTTCCAAAATAACATTTATCACTTAATCACCAAATCATTTTCCTATACCAAGGGTATTCATTTGATAAGACATAAGAACCCAAATCATCTTATTATTGATCAATAAAATCATTTAACAAAAAAAAATAGTCACACTAACCAGGGACTTCACGTAGTCCAGTGGTAGGTGATAAATCCCAATCGCACTTTGGTTGTGGGTTCGATTCCCACGGCTTTGTCCGACGCGATGGGTTGTCACACGGTCTACGTGTTGTCCTTTTTCAAAAACTATATTTTATAATATTACCAAAATGAGATAAATTCCTCAAAATAAAATAATTTAACCACAAATGTTATATCATACTTTGCATTTTCATCCCAAATTATAATAACTTATCATTTTCTCAAACCCCAATGATCATATAAAAACAAATGGTTATTTATACCTATATCCACAAGAGAAGAGACAATTCTTCCTCAAATATCATTCTCACATGGCAAACTGCGGGGTTACAAATACAAGAGAAAATTATTCCAAAGCAAACCCATCAACAAGGAGTGCTAATACTTTTTAAATTTTTCTCCAGCCATTTATTTCCATATTGCTTCTTCTTTGACCAAGAAAATATCCTATAAAATAGGACATTCACTCGGGTAATGGCCAGGTCCCCTACATTTACGACAAATGACTGTAAATGGACTCTTGGGACCATTTTTATCTTCTTTCATAGTACTCTTCATTTTTCTTCGGCAATTCTTCACTTTATGTCCTTCCTTCCCGCACGTAAAACATTTCTTTGTCCCATTGAGACACTTTCCTGGGTGTCTCTTTCCACAATTCCTGCATGATGAAAATTGAGGTTTCTTTTCTCCATGGTCTCCATTGCTGGAGATCTTATCATTTATCACCTTTCTCTTCCTTGTTGAGTCTGGGAGTTGGATAATATATATGTTGTTGATCATATTTTTGGAAAACTGATTTGGCATAAAGAAGATATCTTTCACGCCTATCAACATTCCATTTTGTTGCTCATTGCCACCACTGTTCCCAACTTGTACATCATTCTCAAAGTCACTATGACTTCCTTGGAATCCAGCCATTGACTAAAACCAGAAGGCATTGTGTGATTAATAGTAGTCGTAAAATCATTTAGAGATTAAAATGTCACCATATTCTCAATTTGAAACATATTAGGATTAACCAAGGTCATTTTCTCTCATCTTATGTATATATTACTTAAATCGGTTTGTAAAGAAAATGTAAATTATCCTAAGCATATCCCCCGGGAGTGTCGTAACCAAGAGTGCAGCAAGACCCGTTGTCGTGCACGAGTTCCCGTTCGAGTCTAGCTCAAAGCGGTGTTTTCGGGTTTTATCCCTAGGTACATCTGTGCCAGAGCCGCCTCTACCTGCTCGTATCCAGACATGGATGTATTGCTCGGAAAACTCACAAAATCTTTACAATACCAAAGTTCTAGGAAGTTTTTTTATACTAATCCTCAAAGTTCATCTTAGGTATACGTGCTCTAATCAGAGTTTATCTAAATCTAGCTACCAAGGATTGTACTAAACTTCCTCTGATACCAACTGTAACGCCCCGACCCCAGCTACCCAGAGTCGGTGCATTAATTACATAACATTGGCATGATCACGAGAAAGATCAAGTCTCGAAAGACCGATTAGTTTAGTAGCCTTGGAATAACTAGATACATCCATAAATTTTTACATTACATCATAAAAAAAACATCTTGTCTTCATATCCCCTCATACTATCCCTGCAGGTCATTCATAAATTACTTCTTCATAATCCTGGGGAAAAAAAATAAAACATTGAAAGGGGTGAGCTCGGATGCTCAGTAAGGATAACATTATAGCAGAAGCTTTCATAAATGACCATAAACACTTAAGGCAATTTATAACTAAAACAAAAGCCTTTTAAACTTGAACTTCAGCATAAAATGGAAAAGGTAAAATGAAATAATGCCATTTACTTACTCACATGGATATTCTACTAGTCGAATGATCACATGCAATATCAATAACCACTTTCATAATGATGGAATGCATAATGCCAGACTATCATAACCACATAGCCAAGGCCTCGTGCCAAGACTACAAATAAGATTTTGCCAAGGCCTTGTGCCAAGACACTAGTTTGTCTCATGAGACCTACCGATGCATCGAGGAGCTATAGCGGGCTCCACCCGTCACTTATTAAGTCCAATGCATTCCCATATGAAAAGGTTTAAACATAACGTAAACATTCGTATTAAACTAGCATACGAAATGTCAATACTTTCACCACAAACCATGAATGGTATAAAAATAGCACATCCACAGTCAAACATAATTCATTCGATACAATATGGAAGATTGTATTGTATCACATTAACCTCAATCAATAATAATGAAGGATGTTGACATAGATGAAAATAATCATCAAAACTATTTGAGAGAAATATCCCCCTTTTCTTGAAAACATTTAAAAGTCACACTATTTGTCAAGAAGCCATTTAAAAGTATATTTTTGAATCAAAGTGTCCCATACCACTTTGAAACTTTTAAAAGGAGTTTTAATTTTAAAACTTTAAAGTCCATATAAATAAATCCTTAAAACCATTTTTAAAATATGGACATTAATGAGCATGATTTAGAAGAATAATTCTTTAAAACATTTTAAAATGGTATTTTGGTTAGAGTTTCTAACCAAAAGTGGGACACTTGAATACAAATAATTGAGGTAATAAAAACATTGTAATATCATGAGAATAAAGGAATTCATGATATACTATGTCAAAGTACATTATATACACCACATAGAAGTGATTTGGTGTATATCATCAAAGAAGTCTCAATGGAATGTAAATTGAGATGAAATTTCTAAAAAAGGTTGTATCCTTAGGTTAAGGATAAATCAATGACATAATTATGTGTGACAAATATAAATACACTAAATATGATTGGATATTCAGTGTAAAACAATCAAAGGACATTCACACATATTCTTGTAAAAAACAATACCAACGAATTGGATGTTTAACTCAACAAATGGAGAATGAGTTAAAATTACTCTTATCAAATTCATATCAATGACTTGAGAATTACCAATGGAGTGATTATGTGTATCAAACTTCTATCCACAGGAAGGGGAGTGGAAATTATGACATAATCAAATGAATAGTGATTCCACACATAATCTTGGGGTAATATAATCAATGAAATATGTGTAAAGCCAAATGAGTGGAAATTGAAATCTCAAATTCCCTTATCGATTAGGTAACTTACGA
Organism: Viscum album; assembly: GCA_963277665.1. Lineage (NCBI taxonomy): Eukaryota > Viridiplantae > Streptophyta > Magnoliopsida > Santalales > Viscaceae > Viscum > Viscum album. Next base: position 1,834,197,323 of record OY728165.1, read on the forward strand.
AACATACACCCATGAAAGAAGTATCATACCATGATGATGTAAATACCCATAAATTAAAGTATATTACACAATGAATACGATCATGGGCAGTACACATACACCACATGCAATAATTAAGTGGTGATCAATGGAATTCTCACGGAATTAAAAGTGAGATAAGAAAACCCTTACATTGTACTTTTTCCTTGGTCGATGGTAGTTTTACCTCCTGTATAATGGTGAAATAATTGTTATTGAATAATAAAAGAATCATTTACTTTAATATGATATCATATATGATCTTTTATCATTGATTTGTTAATAATATTTTAGAATTATCGTCATTTCGCGTGTTAACGGGTTCATTTTACTTTATATTCTTTGTTATGTGAGACATATTCGTTATTAATGGGATGTATATTATTCATATCCAGAATGGTATCAAGTTCTTAAACATCATTTTTAAATCATCAAATTATACGATGGAGAATGAATCTCATCGCGTTCGTGGAGACGGTAGTCCGTACGTACGCACGAACGCTACTTCCATTTAATTTTTATTTTAAAAGAATCGAATCCAAATTATACATAGGTATATTACTATTCCAGTATAATATAATATTTTATATATGTTACTTAATTTCATTTACACCATCCTTTATACGTTCCATGTGTGGTATGAACGAGTCATATCATTTTAAGGGGGCGGTAGTCCGCACTTCCTCAAATGAAATTATCGTATGTATATACAACATGAAACGAATAATGGTATGAAATAAAATGGAATTACAGAAGCTTATATATAAAATATATATCATTAATATCATATTTAATTATAGTTCCATCCTAATGGCCACCATGAGAGGTGGTAAGATGTATTTGAACAATCATCGTTTTGTGAGGCGTTAGTTTGCCATCCACAGAAACATTATGTTCATCATCCATTAGATGGAGTTGTGTGAATGTGTAGTTTGAATACTTCTTATAACAACATCCTAGTATATTGAGGATACTGGTGTTGTTATAAAATAAAGGAAATAAAAAGATTTTGGGGGTTGGAGAAGCAAAATAAATGAAAATACTTTAAGAGAAATTGTTACCTTTAATTTAGGTAACTCACTTTGGTTGGAACCAAAGGACTTCTTGAAATGATTTCTTCCTAAGGGGAAGCTTCAAGGAGGAGGAGAGGGATGTGGGGAGCTTAGTTGGGCAGTTTTTGGACGAGCCAAGGGGCTTGAGTGGTGTGAGGAAATGAGAAGGAGGAGTGCCCTTTTATAAGAGGGGTGAGGGGCACCTTTGGAAAAGCTAGAAATATTAATTTATAATAAATTCATATTCGGTTTCCAAAGGCTCCAAAGTTGAATATTAAAAGGATGAGGTGGGGATAGGTCGAAAACAACTCATCCAATAGAATTTAGACAGGTTTGGGTACTTATAGTAACCTTATCTTTAAGTATTAACTCTAAGTTAATTAGTTTCACTTTTACAATGTCTCTTTGTATTTTTATATAATATGGTTAATAAACTTACTATATACATCCAAGCGACCCCCAAGTGGTCCATTAATGATTAACCTATCATAATATAAGTCTCTTGGCCGAACCTTATATTTTTAGGAATTTAATATCAATTAATAATATAATATTTGTTTTAAGAACTCTTTTATGTCAATTTTGACACTATTCAATAGTTGATTTTTGTGAAACTCATAACAGATTGATTACTTCGAACAAAGTCAATTAAATAAATCCTAATATATCATATTATCCTAGAAAATTAGTTTAATTCATTAAAAGTTTCATATTATATTTATTTGGGTGTTTATAATATCAATTATTTTAATTTTTCACTATTATAGTAATTACTGCATCATCATTGTGTCATAAATAAAATAAATTATTTAATGTCTAAAAATTATAAATAAAATATCATTATGTAGAAAATCTTTTTAGATTTCTAATGAATATTTATAATCTAAAATCCAACATATATAACCCTATGTAACAATTGTTGTTCTAAAAGATATATGCTTGTGTCATTTTTGTATTCATTTTAACTAAATTAAAATAAAGTGTCATTATCACTTACAAGTGGATCCATGGGGTCCCAAAATAGACCCAAAGATTCCCATGGTCGACCATGTATCAACCAATAGGGTTAAGACACGTTTTAGGGTAATTTAGTATTATTATAATATTATTTTTGTAACCCTTATTTACCGGATTTACCCTTAACCATGGTAAATAAAATATTTACCGCAGTAATTATTCAAAATGTATAAAAATAAAAGTTACCTATTTACACAATTTTAAAATCCTGATTCCAAATATGGAATCCATTTTCCTAAATTCAAAACACAGAAGTGGAAGAAATTAATTTAAAATTAAATCCCGCTGTCAAAACAAAAAGCGTGTTTTTAAGAGATAATAACTATCAAAAGATTGACACTCGTTTATGTTCGGTTTAATTGTAAAATTATGTCCAATGACCAACATTATATTAAATGGTAAAAATATATTCTAAATATACTTTAAAACCACTCAAATTCATAATTTATCACTATTAATTATTTTGATTAAAAAAGTTGTTTTTAATTAAAATTTAGTAATTTTCACTATTCATCAAAATATAAAAGTTATCCGAAATGTACCAAAATTTCACCCTAGGATAATTTCGATATTCCGAATCCAAAAATGAAGTCCATTTTTAAATATAAAATATATATAATTTCAAAAATTAGGTATTACTATACATAACGGCTAGTTTGATTGGTTGTGGTGTGTGTTAAAACTCAAGGTTGCGTACAACACACGCTACTGTATTATTCAAAGAAAGCATACCGTGGAAGCTTGGGATGTTTCATTTTAAATTTTTGATGTCCCCATTTAGTCAAAAAGTTTAAAATATAGTATTTAAAAAGGGTTCACTATTAAAGTTGATAAAAGTGCAATACTGAAAATGAATTTGTTCTTGCATTATATCTAAGAAACTCATAATATGGATTCTAAAATTATAAGGATTATATAAACATTAAAATTTATCTAATACTATTCATAACCTCTTTTGAACGGCTTGTTTGGTAAGTCATGGTGTGCTTGAACATGGTGTTGCATGTAGTGAAAGTTATTGAATTATTTTGAAGAAATAACACACTATGAAATCTTGGGGTGTTACACCTTATGTTCCAAAGAAGGTATTCAATGGTATGTCAGTTTCCATTTTCCATGTGGAACATCCCACCCCAGAAAGAACACCTGTAGAAAACGATCATCCAATAAAATAGGTTTTCAATTTCAATGAAACTAATCGATTTGGGAGATGTATTTTTACATTTCCTCCTAAATTACTATTTGCATGAGAATGGCAAACAGGAAGCTAAACTGTTATTCTCACATAATTTTATTTATTTCCTTGTAAAAAAATAATTTCCCTACTATTTCTCACTGAATGAAGGCTACATGTAAAATGTGGTATAATACCAATAAGTCATTTTCCGCCTATAACTATCCCAATAGATGCTAAGAGTGTACATAAACATAAATGGGATTCAATGGTAGTTATTAAAAATTACAACATCATGTATTACATCAAAAAGAATTTATATCCCCTCTCACCAATCATGTTAGACAATTTAGGGATAATTATATTTTGAACCAACATTGAATCGTGTTCCTTGATCAAAAAATTCGTGTGCCAATGAATTGGATAATGTAGCTTTAATCTTGGATAACTCGGATTTAGATGAATTGGTTTTGAACATCATGCATTTAAGGGTAGTATCTTTAGTCATCGATTATGACATGGATGAAATAAATCAGTTCAAGACATACCAAGAGTGTGATGAACTGATATATAAACTCATATAGCTGGATACCATAGTCGATTACATCTAAAATGGGACCCTCTAATTAGATCAATACAAAATAGTATATACTCAACACTATGTAGTGAAATTTTCCATTTAATATAGGGTATAATATTTAAACCCATCTCAAAATGGGGAATTGATGGAATATGCCTCTTATTTATATTAGAAGTAGAGGATCCCACTATCACTGAAGAAGCCCATGTAGGATGATATGACAATCATAATTATGGGACTAGAATCTCCCCAAAGAATTAGGTTGGTTGATCACTACTAGAAAAGAATGATACATGATGTTGTTGAATTCACTTGGAAATGTAAAGAATAAAATATTCATGAAAAAAATAATCCATAAACCCCTATAGTTTCAATATAAAACTATGTATTTTTGGATATTTTTTGTATGAGTAATCTTCATTGTGGGGCTATATCACCATACCAGAGAGAATTATTTTATGTACATTGTTACTGATACCTACTTCTTATCTAAATACGATGAGATAATAAACCTAAAAGAAGTTGAGGTGAAGAATTTCATTAACTTTCAAAAGACCAATATCATCATTAGATTTATTTTCCTTCACTTGATATTGATAGAAAATGAAACAAAATTATTTTCATATGAATCAAAGAAAATGTTGTAGGAATACAACTTCATGTCCAACCATTCATTCAACTATCATTTCATGATAATTTCATAGATAGTGTCATTTAATTAGACTCTATATATTCTAATCTATGAAATTGTGGAGATGTATAATAAGTCATGGTTATACAAGATACACCATTCTTTATGGTTATAATTTTCATCCACATACACTTCTACACAAGAGGCTCTATATTTATTAGTTTACGTGATAGAAACAGTACTTCCCATACATGTCTAGTTTCCAATTCTCCATATAGATATAATTGTATAACTATAAATGTTGATAAATCTAAAAAATATTATGTATGAGTTGGAATGTATTGATGAAAAATGTTTGAGTACACTTAAAAACCACAAATATCATCAAAATTAGATCACATAAGCTTTAAACAAAAAACATCCCCTATGCTCAAACCTTTAGGGAGAATTGGTATTTGTTATCAGAAAAAGAATTATACCCAGATATAGTCCTGTAATGAAATAATGGAATTAGTAAGTTCTTTACATCACTATATCTTACTCATTATCCATAATGGATTAAGAATGAGTTATAACCCCCACTAAGGCATGGTTTCTCCAAATGTACAATTCAAAACTTCCAACAAAGATTTTATACCATGGAATCAAGAAATAAAATACAATAACATATTTCAAATTTACCAAATGATGTTAAAAATCCTATAACATGTCCTCATTAAATGAAGTTAAATATCATAGAAGTCTTTCTTATCACACAAGGTTAAACTAGAGTTTATTCTTCCTCACCCCATTACATTGATCTGCATGGATGACACACTTAACAACTGATATTAATATGATTGAAGTACTTCCTTACTATATGATGTTAAACAAGATAGAGCATGTTTTCAAATGAATCATTGAACATGATCTAGATCTATAAGAAAAAATTAAGTACACTCACCCACTTGATATTTGGTTCCACATAAGGAATTTTTCTTTTCAAAAACATTTCATAGCCAGATTCCTTCAAATATTGTATTCATATTGACACCATGTTTTGAAATCCTGGGTCATGCCACATTTTAATTTGGGAAAAAGTACCCTATGATAATGAATCAAACCTACATCGAGATTGTTCAATTCAAAAACTCCATGTGGATTGGAAAAAACAATCACATGATATGTAGTGGCACATGGATCACAAATCCATGGATAATTAGAAATATAAATTCTAAAAAGGACCTCCCCTTTGTGTATTCATTAGTTATATGTGTATTTTTTCTATTCAAGAACTATGTTTTTATTGATTTAGACAATCACAATATACATTTCGATTTATAGATATGAAATACTAGTTCTGGTGGAAATATAAATAGAAAATATTTCCCACTCTACCGATGGGTCAGACCAATTTAGAGATTATTACATTAAACAACTACATGTGTGTTGACTCTGTTTATCACATGAAACATAGTGACACATCGATCTCAAATATTGTGTATACCCATAATATAAATGGGAAATAATTCCCCCTTCCATGTATATTTCAGAACTATGTAGTGATTTTTTTCATATAGGATAAAAATATAGAATGATTCTTGTTGTCACATGAATAGTTGTGATGCTAAAATCACTTTCCATGGGACTAACCAAAATATAAATGAAAAAATTCTTCTCCACACTTGGGTATAGGTCAGTCCTATGTGGAGAATTTTCAATTCCAAAACATCAAGAGCCTTGATTCCTACTATCACATGAGACACAATGTATCCCAAATATAAATTACTAGTTTCAACATGAATACAAATGAAATAATCCCACCTCTATGTATGGTTCATCCATATGTTGAGATTTTTTCCTTCACAAACTTGTGTGCCTTGATTCTTGTTCACACTGGATATAGAGTGAAACCTGAATATCCAATCATGGTTCCATATATAATATATAGAATGATTAAAATTATCCCTTCCATGCATATGTAATGGAACTATGAGTGGAATAATCTACGAACAACATGTGCGATTATTTCAACTATCATAAGATAAGTAATAATGTTTAGATCCTACTTTTCAGGCCCAGCCACCAGCTTCCATCACCCACAATCATTATCCTCAATGAGATATAGATATATTTATATGATCTAGTCTATAATAATTGTGAATAACATGAAATATTAACATTTACATACTCTGATATGATCTAATAGACTATCCAGTTATCCCTTGTTTCTCATGCCATGCTCGGTTCATGTGAGATTACAGAACCTAGTAAGACACTTTGGCATGTGTGACCAGGACATGCCTTAGATAAAAAACCGTTTCCTTGTCACATAACATTATAAACATGAAAAAATATTAGTAACATGATTTTAAAGTTCAATATATTGTTCTTGTTACATAACATAAAAATTCTGGAAAGAGGTTTCCATGCCAAACATGTCGGCCCCTGATAACTATGTTTTTAAAAAATTACATCTTATCCCTTGTCCCAGAAACTGTGTCTAGTAAATTTTAGCATAGACTATAGGTTTCGTGAAACCTTAATTAATCATACATTAACCATGAACCAAATTCATATCATTTACATTTTAGTTGATATAATCTTGTTCTTAATGTTTATACCATTGTGTAGGAACCCCCTAGACCTTAGGACCCCCTATACATTGTTAATCCATATAGAAAAATTGAAACAAATACCTTTTAATTCAAATGAATAGAACTAGGATTCTATAGTTAATAAAGAAATATCATAGTTCTTTCACTTATTAGATATTTTTTCCTGAAGTAATTCCTCCCCCTTTATCCCTAGAGTTGTTTTCCCAACTACATGGAATATCATCTCCGTCTATTATAAGTTATTGAAATATAATCACTGGTTTCCACATCCAATTAACTCATTTATTTTTTATTTTTTTGATTTAAACCATCTAAAACCCAACTATCCAGGAGGATTTGATTAATCTCTATGCCAACATTTTTTATCATACACCTTTTCAATGATAGACTATAAAATTTTAACCTTTTACAGTTCCATTTAGGTGTATTCTTATTCTATAATTAACCAATTTATTTTAGTTAGTTCTACTTATCAATTATACAACCTAGTTAAAAGAAATTAATATGTTTTACAACATCCTAGTTTCATGAAATTAATCCATACAACCCTGACACTATTTCATTTCAATAAACAACATGAAAATATCACCGTTACATTACACTAAACTGCATGACAGCATCCTAGTCGCATGATGTTAAACTGCATGATAATGTCTTTGATACATTAAATTATATTCCATGAGTAAAATCCAAGTTACATGATGTTAAATGGAATGAAAACATCCTATTCACTTGTGATTTACTACAATACATATAGTCCATTATAAAAGACCCAAAATATTAGAGAGTATTCCATCATAATTATGAAAATGTTCTTAGGATGATTTTTTCACCTTCATATCATAATGAAATATGGAATTATCTATCACTAAAAATGGTACTAATCTATATAGAGGTAACATTAGCTGAACATGATGTAGAAAATCACTAAAGAAAGAAGATAAAATCCCTTCTCCCATATTTATGAGTAAGATCTACACTCAGGGGTCTCGTTGAGAGAGTTAACAATGGAATTATTCCTTCCCTTAAAAAATGAATAAGGAAAACCATGTATTCCCAATAGACAAAAATTTATTATACCTAAATCTAATGAGACCCAAGTAATTCATACTCTCTCTTTCTATATATGAGTTAGATATATGTACATATTTCTTTAATAAGAGATAACCCAACATGACAATGGATACAATATATTGATACACATTAGTAATCCTATGAATGGATTTATGGTGAATCAAAAAAAACAATCATGAACATTTTAATGTATCCCAAAGATATCTGAAACAATTTCATGTTGGTCACTATCTTCTTGTTTTTTACGGTTAAAACTACCTGGGATATTGACTCATACCTTGATGTTAAGCTTCACAAAAGATGTGTTACCACTAAATGAAATTAAGATGTGAAGACTAGAATCCATCGTCACTCATTATCAATATACCACGACAGCCTAAAAATGAACAAAAAGATGTTTGTGGTGGTTCCATTTAAGATATATGCACCTCAATATATAAATAACGCATCACATCCTGAGCACCTTGGTAAATTCAAATCATTCATGAACATTTGAAAATGATACCCAACAACCTGGTAAAAAAATTTTGACTATTATTTTCTTCCCCTAGTTCCTACATATGAGCACCCAACCATCAATGAAATGATTATTTAACTTATAAAAAGGTCTTCATATTCGTGTTATACCTATCATCATCATAGTTGAGGTCATCCCTTGAGAGTGATTTATGATCATCCTAGATATCTTTGTCTCATATAATTACCGATAAACTGAGAACCATGTCCCATGATTTAATTGTTTTTCATCATCCTCTCAAATGGATGATGGATTACTCATGTCCTTGGGAATCCAAATTAAGATGTTGTGCAAAACTACCTTGGAACCAGCTCCACAAGCTTCATGACCTTAAATAACATAAAATACAGTCAAAGTTAAAAAACCAATAAAAATTACCCATTAATAGTCCAAATTGAAAGACCCAATGATCCTACGGAAAGATAAATAAAATATTTCAGGCTAAAAGACCCCAAAGGTAAGTCTTAGGAAAAAGTTATGTCTATGATAAATAAACTCTTCACCTCTAGATTTTAATAAAAAGGAAGAAAAAAATATACATTGAATAAAAGTTCATAGGGCACATCTAGTGACACTAATAATATCCAAGATAATATTGATGGGCCCATTGGCCTAGGAAAAAAAGATAGGGTTTTGATTTATGACATATCCTTGAAATGGTTAGGTGTTCAATACAAAAAAACAAAACTTTTTTGGTGCATGAACCATTTTTGAATAATTTTTTCCCATAAACCAACTTCATGTCATTGAAGTCTGAGTTGACACCACTGATTTATAAAGATTTTATTCTTCAATTAGAGACCAATTAACATTGAGACCACTGTCTCTTGGTTCTAACCTATGGGGAATTGATAAACTGGTGAAGATTATTTGATGGGATCCTACTAGGATTAACTAGTGAAGAACACAATGCGTTATATTGTACACATAGTGGGTATTTAATTCCCAAAAAAATTCCCCCCCATAAACCTGTTAGCTATTTTACTGGCTATTTAGGATATTGGATTCCCCCATTAATAATAGTAATCTTATAACCCCTAGTCCAGGTTTTAATTATCTTAGATATTCCAAGACCACAATTTACAATCCTCACTACCAAACCATTCAATTGGAGTTAAGATCCCTAATTTTTTGGAACCGTTTATTGTACACATTATCAATGAAGGAATGTGATATTACACTATCAACCCATTTGATGGTATTCACCATGTCAATAAAAACCACATGTTGTGAGACCTTATCATTTGAAATATATGAAAAAATACCAACAGGGTGTTATAACCCCCCTTAGAAAGCATTCGTCCCACATCTAACTAATATTTATAGATGTTTCAATATTCATAAAACATTTATGGACCTTGTAAATTACTCGGTACCATTTTAGATAATCATGAATGGATGATATTTTCTCTCATGAATAATTTAATTTGAACCAATAAATATAGGATAATACTATTTTTAAGAAATGACATCCAATCCTCAATAGTTCCAGCAAGACCATGATAAAGCTTATCACTATAGGGTGTTTTGCGGTCATCCTAGTTATGTCTTACCAATCCATATTCACTAGTATAATCACATTAATAGATGAGTTACAGAACCAACATTCATACTATCCATGTAATAAAAATATCACTAAGATATCACCATACATCAATACAAATGTCTTCATGAAAGATGGGTTTCATGATCCCACCTGGATGTTCATACATCATGTTTTATATAATAACATAGGGTACCAAAACCGATCATCAACATTTATTCTTTAAAATAATAATTATGAATGAAGGGTATTAGAACTGTTTTTGGAAACTCATTCATCAGAATCCCAACAAAGATGATGGGTTCTCAAACCCTTCATGCATACCCATCCTTTAATACGAATAATAGAAACTTCAAGGAAGAAGACCTTAAAATATGACAACATATGGTCTATGTAAGAATAACCTAATAAAAAATAATAAGATAAAAGATCATAATATAAAATAATATATGGTATTAGCTACATGATCCTAAACTACAATAATAGATAATTCTAGATAAATGAATTGAAACTAAAACCATAGATGCTCCAAATTATAATACCTCAAAATAAAATAATAGATGACCTTATCTTGGTATTTCTAAACTATATAAATATATAGTCTATGATAAAAGACCCTAAACTACAACAATATAACACGGGAGTTAGAAGACTATAAACTGTATTACTAGATGGTCTAAGCTAGAAGACATTAAATGACGAAAATAGGTGGTATGACATAGATGAAACTAATATAAAGTAATATATTGATAAGATAAAATACCATAAAAAGTAATAGATTATTTGAGCCGAAAGATGCTAAACTACAATAAGAAATGGTTTATGCTAAAAGGACCTAAACTACAATAGTATATGGTTTGAAATAAAAGTCCCCAAAACAATATAATTAGATTTTATGATCTATTAAAACCTGTAAAAATAAATAGATATTCCTAGAAAAAAGACAGAAAATACAACAGTAGATGATCCAATATTAATGACCCAAAACTATAATAGGATATTTTCTGAGCTAGAAGACACTAAACTATAGAAATGGCATGACAACCATGATCTTAAGAAAAAAATTTAAATAGACACAGTGGTCTCGAAGTTGAAAAATATAAACGGTAACCCTTGGATGTATTCAAGTCTCTACTATTTGGAAACTATCTTTGTGAGATCCATGTAATATTGATAACTTATGAAATAGTATAGGGATAAAACATTTTATGTTGAAAATTTATAAAAGTGTGTCCTAGGAAAAATACTTGTCTATTCCCACTAATATTTCAATATATGAAACATAGGTTAAAGTTTGGGAAATATTAAAAAATATACAACCTTTATATGGATCATTATTTTCCCTAAAAATCAATTTATTCATGCTAATCCCACTAACTGAGGAAAAAATTACACTTCTTACCCATTGAGATATCTTCCACCCAAATTGAAAGCTAGACCGAGGTGATCTAAAAATGACTAGAGAATATACATAAATAAGGGAAATCATTCCATTAATCCACTATAGATTTTTCTTGAAAAATGACTCTAATCATCCAAGCATTTATGTCTAGGAAATTGGGTTAATTTGGTATTATAAAAACTGATGTACTTGACAATACATATGATTTCAAGCGAGTGAAATTAAATTCATTTCCTAAATTAAGGAAATACTAATAGAAATGTGAAATACATGAATATGTTTTTCATAGATAATATATAAAAGTAGGATTAAATATCATTATCCAAAAATATATCCTATGAATCCACAAACAAATTAAGGTTTGTGAACTTCTAGGCCCCTAAAAACATTAGAAGTGAGGATCCATTGAGACCCCCAAAGTTATTCTCTAGGGAGTTAGTGGATTAAATTAATTAATCTAATATTTTAGTTTCCACCTCTACAATCTATTTAAATTCTTCTACACTTCAAACAAAATAATGAAAATCCATATCTTTCAGGTTAAGGGAGCATATTTTAGAAAAACATTTTTCATTACGAATTTATTTCTTGCTAAAACTGACAAACATCATCCATAATATGAATTATTTAATACTTCAATATACCAATATTTTCATTTTTAGCATTGATCCTATTTAAGTGATATGCTACCTACACTATGAATTTGGAAGCCTCATTTAGGGCCTCATCCCAATTTTTTGTTTGACTGATTATGAAGCATTGGCTGCCAGTACCCTCATTTCAATAGAACTCCAATTATTAATCATGGTAATTGCTTAATTCACCCATGAATTGAGATCCATATTGTAAAATACCCCAAATATGAGGGTCCTAAAAACAATACTTGAGACAACCTAGAAGTCCATTCAACTCATATGAGGGCCCTTCCAAGACAATGGTATAAATATCCACCCAAAATTGACTTAAAATTAGGTGGCAGACTATCACATATCTAAGGATATACTCAATTCCAATTTGGGCTGCTGAATATATCATGGGACTAAGTCATTGGGTGGGAGAATCATACTCCTGACCTTCAATGATTAGTGTATAGATCTTTCCTTCAAAGTAGTTGGATCAATTGGGGGAAAAGGAATATAAAAAATAAAGGGACCATATATTTTTATCACTAAGGTAAAGGAACTACAATAAGATGCTCATAGGATTATGAATAAGAAGGTGAATAATATGACGTTTTCAGATTGTCAACATGTGTGATCAATGAAAAAACATACCCTTCTTAGTTTTATCACAAGAAAAATACATTTACCCAACCACATATTTAGGGGAAGAGGAGACACCATATGGAAATGTGAGTATTTGTGTTGCTACTTATATATTTTATATCATCTTAATTTTTAGGAAACAAATATGTTTTGTGAGAGAAATAAAATAATGTGAAAAAAAGTCCATATTGAGTGAGATTTTGGGTTAATGAAGAAACATTCCCCTTCACCGAATTACAACAATTTAATGATGAAATGAGTGACATAACAACTAGTCTCATCAACCACCTTCAAATGTGTGTTTTGCTGTACTTGTTCAATTATAATTAATACTGGATGATCTATGGTGGGAACCTAGTATGACTATGGTGGAACCTTGATCATGTCAAATCTATGTGGAGAGAGGTCTTACCAAGACAACACCTCAACTATTTAAACATCATGATAGTCTAGGTCATATTTTGAATATTCTATTGGAATGAAAGAAATCCCACCTATAACTTTTGGAATATATGTATCTTCAACTAGGTGGGCTCAATAGAGATGATTTTTTTCGAAAACCCATAATGATTTACATGGATAGTATGATACATTAAATGATTTAATGTGTAATTTTAACATGAGGAATCAGGGTTAGAGGGGTCAAATATTTTTGAGTGAATCCTAATTTTTCTTTCTTCTCCTAGTAACTGCCCCCAGAAGGGCTATCACACCTGGCATTGATGAAGGTGTCGATGAAAGTGTTGATCAAGATGCATATGGAACAGAATTCACTACACCCACAAGAACCATTATACCTAAGGATACATTATCATCACTTACTCAGACACATAACCAGACATATATGGTATACAGACCCCATGTAAAATATTCCAGGGTTTCTGGGTGTAGCCATTCCACTCCATCTTCCTTCTATACCTAAAAAAATACATTAGTACATTGTAATTTGTAGAAAAGTGGTTTTAATATGGTAGCTTTTCTAGTTTTAATGTTTACATTATTAGAGGTTTGACATTTTCATACATAAATAACATTAATAATTTTGGGAACCACCATAAGTTTCACCATGGGAGATTAGTAAGTATATACCTTTATAGTTTTCATTCCAAATAAATGTCTCAGTTGAAAGTCTCTACCTTAGTGGTTGCTTTTTTAAGGAAACATCAGAGTGAGTAGTAATGAATGAAAATCCTTCTAGGCTCATCTACACATTAAAAAATATCCCCAAGAGAAAATAATCTAAGTTTCTTTCCCGCTAGTATCTATATAGAGGAAATGTTTTAACAAAACAACCTTAGTTACCCAGAGTTGTTACATTATTAAATAAAATTGGAATGATAAAAAGAGATCAATTCTTGAAAGAACAATTAGTTTATCGGCCTTGGAAGTTCTAAGTACATACATAAGTTTTACATTACATACTAAAATGAAAAAAACAAAAAAATTTGTCCCCTTTGAACACATTTATATCATGTATCCAATAGCTACAGGTTAATTGTAATATACTTCTTAGCGTCCTGATAAAAACAAAACATAGAAATGGGTGAGCTTAGATGCTCAGAAAGGATAACAATGTAGCAGAAATTATCATAAACAATCATAAAAATTTAAGTCAATATATAAGAATAAAACACAAGCCTATAAACTTAAACATTAGTATAATATGGAAAATTTAAATCAAATAGTTCCATTTACCTATTAAAATGGGTATTCAACTAGTCTAATAATCACATGTGATATTAATAATTAATTTCACAATGATGGTATGCACAATTCCATACATCATAACCACATAGTCAAGGCCTTGTTCCATGACTACAAATGATATTTTGTCAAGGTATTGTGCAAAGACACTAGTTTGTCTCTTGAGACATACCAATGCATCAAGAATCAATAGGGGGCTCCACCAATCACTTACTATGTCCAATGCATTCCTCATATAAAAAGGTTTAAACATAGTCGAAAAGTTCGTATTAAAACTAGTATACGAAATGTCAATATTTTAACCACAAACCTAGAACTGTATAAAAATAAAACATCCACGGTAAAAAATAAGTCATTCAGTACAATATATAAGATTTTAGTATAATAAATCAACCTTAATCAAGAATAATGAGGTATATTGGCATAGATGAAAATAATCAGTAAAACTATTTGAGAGAAATATCTCATTTTCTTGGAAACATTTAAATGTATCAATATTTATCAAGAAGCCATTTAAAATATATATTTTTATCAATGTGTCCCATACCACATTGAAACTTCTAAAAAAGAATTTTAATTTTAAAAAATTTATGTCCATATAAATAAATCCTTAAAAGCATTTTTAAAATATGGACATTATTGAGAATGATTTATATGAATAAATCATTAAAACATTTAAAATGTTATTTTAGTTAGAGTTCCAAACCAAATGAGAGACGCTTGAATAAAAATAATTGAGTTAATCAAGAATTTTATAATATCATGATAATAAAGGGATTAATGATATACTATGTCAATGTACAGCATATCGAACATGTAAAAGTGAATTGGCGCGTAACAACAATGAGGTCTCAATGGAATGTAAATTGACATGAAATACTTTATAAAGACTATATCCTTAGATTAAGAATAAATCTATGAAATAATTCTGTGTGAAAAATATAAATACAAAAAATATAATTGGATATTCATTGTAAAATAAATCAATGTACATTCACACATATTCTTGTAGAAAAAATACCAATGATTTGGATGTTTAACTCATTAAAGGAAAATTGAGTTAATATTACTCTTATCATGTTCATATTACTGACTTGAGAATTTATCAATGGAGTGATTATGTGTACCAATGTATATCCACATAGAGGGGAGGGTAAATTAGTACATAAGTAAACAAATACTGATTTCACACATAATCTTGGAGTAAAATAATCAATCATGTATGTGTAAAAAACAATGAGTGGAAATTTAAATTAGAATTTCCCATACTAATTTGTTAACTTACAAAACATACACCCCATGAATTAAGGATTATAAAATGAAGACGTAAATACCCATAAATGAATGTATATTAAAAAAATGATATAATCCTTGGTATTACATAAACCACACAAATGGAAATAGTGTAAAATATAGCATGAATCTCTTGAGAATAAAAGGTTAGATCAAAAACCCCTTATCTAGTAGTTTTCCTTAGTAGATGGTTGGTTATCCTCTTATATAATGGTTAAATCATTGTTTTGAAATTATACAAGAACAACATGCATAAGTATTATATCATATATGATCTTCTAATATTGCTTTATTAATGATATTTCATTAGTATCATTGTTTTGGGTGTAAACTGATTCGGTTTCCTTTATATGTTTTGTTATATAAGTCATGTTTGTGATGGATATGATGTATTTGATTCATATCCCGAATGATATAATGTTCATTAAAATTAATTTTAATCATCAAATGAAAATTATTAATGAGTTGTTACGATTGGGAATGAAATCTCATCATGTCGTGGAGACGGTAAGCCGTACGTACGCACGAGACACAATATCAATCTATTAGAGGTGAAATAGTATGTAGTTGGATGGTATATTATATATAAATAATTATTAACATGTTATATTTATTATTTACATCAGATATACTATTTATTATACCCATCCAAATAATTAAGTGTTGATTAACATAATACACCATGATGTGGAGGTGGTAAACCCTAAGTATGCATATATGGTTACCTGGTCATTCATAGGATAGATAAATTAAAAAATACGGCTGTACTATATTGATAGAAACATCATAGTATTTAAAAGGTACTGGATTTATTATTTTGATATGGAAACAATAATAATAGAGTAAGTGGAACAAAAAAAGATCTTTGAAAGAGGTGATGAAATTATTACCTCTTCTTCGGGTACTTCCTTGTGATTTCATCAAAAAGGGTCTTTAAGTTGGATTTAAGAGAAAATTAAGGCCTATAAGTTGAATTGAGGGTATTTTGGAGGATATTTGACCTATGTTTGGTTGAGACAAATGTTATTGGAGGTGTGAAATTAAGAGAAGGGGATGTTTCCTTTTATAAGAGAGGTGAGAGACAATTTAGGAAAATAATGAAATATAATTTATTATACAATAATACTTGGTTTATGTTCCCCAAAAAGTATTTATTTTGAAGATAAGGTTGGTATGGGTCGAAAAACTCACTAGTAATAGGTTTTATATAGGTTTAGGTCACCATATTTACCTTATCTTTTAGATTTAACTCATTGTTAAACAGTTTAGCTTTTTCCATTTATTCTTATATTATTATAATAAATGGTTAATTAAATTACTAAAAATATAAAAGGGGAATCCAAGTGCTTCATAATTGATATATATATATCCTTATATAAGTCTTTTGGTTGAACTAAATATTTTTAGGAAAATGATATCAATTAATTACATTGTATTTGTTCTAAAGATTCATTTAACCAAATTTTGACACTATTTAGTTTTTGGTTTTTGTGAAAGTTCTAAAAACTTTATCACTTTGAATTTTTTTTTTAATCAACCCTAAAATGTAATATTAATCTTGAAAATTCGTGGAATACATCAAAAGATTCAGTTTAGAGTTATATTAATATTTATAATATCAATTATTTTAATCTTTCAATAAAAAGGTAATTACTCCATTATCATTGTGTCATAAATAAATTTAATTATTTAGTGTTTAAAAATTATAAATAAAATACCATTATATATGAAATATTTTTAGTGTTATAGTTAATATTTATAGTTATATTTATATTATGTATAAACCTATATTAACAATAGTTTAGTTATTAATCTTTTTATTTAACACTTTTAACTCTTCTTTAAATAAAATAATAATAATTGTCCTAATATAATCCAAGTGGATAAAAAGGATCATATTTTATTCCCAAGGTTTATTTTGGTCGAAATAAACTTATCCAATAAAATTAGGACATGTGTTAGGGTAATTATAATATATATTTTTTACCTTTAACAACCCTATTTACTTTTAACCGTGGTAAATAAAACAAAAAGTTACTATTCACCGAAATATTTTTCCATCCTATTAAACCACATTTTACAAAATGTTGTCAACTGTGTCACTCTGATTTTTGAAATTAAATTCAAAGAAATAGTAAAATTACCTTTTATGCAAATTTTCAAATGTTCATAGAAGGTGGGTAAAAGACATTGAAAAGTTCAATAAAATTTTATACATATAATTTAATTTTAAAATGACTCAAATAAATTACATTGATCTTATATTGGTATTATGTATCAATTTTGGATTAAAATAAATTTAAATAAATAAATATTTATTTATAAAAAATTAGGTATTAAACAATAACACAATGTTTTTCATTATTCATAAAAAATTAAAACATTTCAGAAAAACACCAAAAATTCAAAAAAAGAAAATTTTGATATTAAAAATTCAAAAATGATGTCTATATTACCAAATTAAAAGAATAGAAGTTTTATTAATTAATTAAAAAACATATACCCATTGTCAAAACAAGAAAGTGGGTTTTTGAGGGATAAAAACTACCAAAAGATTGATATGTGTTGATGTCCAATTTAAATGTAAAATTAAATCCAATGACCAAAATTGGATTAAATTATGAAAATTTAATCAAATTTCATATCAAAACCATTCAAATGTATAATTTAACACACTATATAATTTTGATTCAAAAAAATTTTTCTATTAAAATTTATTATTTTTCACTATTCATCAAAATATGAGAGTATTAAATTTTTATGTCTTACTTCTAAAGAACATTTTTATTTTGTAAAATTGAATAAATAAAACTGTAAAATATTTTATTTAAAAAAAATCGCTATTAAGAGGTGGAAAAATTACATTTCTGAAAAAATACAACTTTTATCTGAAAATAGAATTTGTTCTTATATGATGTCTAACAAACACATAATATGGATGTGAAAATTATATGAAGTATATAAAATTCAATATTTAATAAATATTATTCATAATTGTTTTTTGAATAGATAGTTTGGTAAGTTGTGGTGAGCTCAAAATCGGTGTGAATTGCATTAAAGAGAATAACTTACTATGAAATATTAGAGTGAACATTATTCCCCCTTTTGAAAATTGCTTCCTCACAATTTTAAAATTGTTCTTGGGAACATCATTGAATGTCCCACATTAGAAAAAGAGTCAACAAAACTATCAAATTTAAAGAAAGAAAGAGAAGTACAATGGTCACCAGAGATAACCTTTGATAGGATTCTAAGTAGGAACACATGGATATGAAAGATAAACTAAGTGTCATGTTCTGATGAAGAATCATAGAAACACGATCAAGATAAAGTTAACCACAAGAAAACCACAAACATGTGATCAGTTATATAGTCATTAGTTTCCTAGTTGGAAATGTAAATGTATAATGCTTTTTGTTTTATGTTCCATTTCCTAATATTGAGGAATTTATTTATGATATTGACTGTGAACATAAAAATATATACTTAATTTTTAAGTAGAGTTTCATCATTTGATAAATTTCTATAACTAACTTATATTTTCTCCATATGATGAGTATTCAAGACGAACATGACACACCTAAAGTGCTAGAATAAACATCTAGAGGATCCCATAATCCACAAAGGATGAAATATATTTTTCCCTTGTCTTAAGAGATTAACCAAAACCAAATTGTTAGTATAAGATCCAATGATTGATAAAATGGATAATATTTTACAGGAAGAAATAATAATCTTAATTTTCAAAATTAAACCATCAATACCCAAACTTCAATACAGACCATTAAATTATCTATTTTCCTTTAAATCATTTAATATAATCGAAACAAATATTGAAACCCAAAACAATGAAGAGTTTAATCACATAGTATTTTATAGTAAACTTTAACATTTATCTCTAAATAACATCAACTACCCTTTATGTCTCATATATAACTGTAATGAACCAAATTACATATTTCCTATGATAGGTTAACCATTTCCCTTAATAACCTGAATCTCTATAAAAAACAATTATTTTTTGAAATAAAAAAAATCCTCCATTACTCATAAAATGAAATCCCATAGTATTCTATTTTCATTAGGTATATAGTGTTCCCAACAGAGAAGAAATATTCCAAAATAAAATTTATCACTTAATCACCAATTCACATTACAATACTAAGGATATTAATATGATAAAACATAAGACCCCAAATCAACATATTATTTATCAATAAAAATATTTAACTAAAAATAAATTTTCACACAAGTCTGGGACTTCACGTAGTCTAGTGGTAGGTGATAAATCCCAGCCGTAATTTAATTGTGGGTTCGAATCCCATAGCTTTTTCTGATGCGACAGGTTGTCAAACGATTTGCGTGTTTTCCTTCTTTAAAAACTATATTGTACAACATTCCCAAAATGAGATAAATTCCTCAAAATGACCATAACATAATTTAACCACACATGCTATCTCATACCTTACATTTTCATCCCAAAAATTAATAACATGTAATTGACTCAAATTGAAGGATCATATAAACCCAAATGGTTCTTTATAACTATATCCACAAAAGAAAAGGTAATTCTTCCTGAAATAGAATTTTCAAAGAACAAAATGCAGGGTTAAACATTTAAGATAATTTTATTACAAAGTAATCCCATCAATAAAGTGCATTAATACTTTAGCCATTTTCATATCCATTTATTTCAACATAGGTACTTTTGTGACATAGTTGTTAACCTACAGAATAGGGAATTGACTCAGGTAATGCCAAGGTCCCCTACATTTACGACAAATTACTATTAATGGATTATTTGGATCTTTTTCATTTTTTTTCATCAATTATCTACATTATGTCTTTATTTAACAAAAATAATGCATTTATTTGTTCCATTGAGAAACATTCCTAGGTGTATCCTTCAAAATTTCTGGAATAATGTGAATTGAGATTAATTTTCTCCACGGTCTCCACTCCTAGAGCTCTTATCATTATCTTTATTTCTCTTCTTTATTGAGTTTGGGATTTTGATATTGTATATATTTTTGATCATAGTTTTGGAAACCTACTTAAGAATGAACCAGATATCAGTTACACCTATCAACATTTCATTTATTTTCTCATCTACACCATTTTTCTATAAGGCCCCATCCTTAAACATTACTTAATATTGTGTTATTACAAGATTACACCTTGAAGATCTTTTTAGGTTTAGAGTTTTAGAGAATTAGATAAAAATCTTGCATTACATTCCACATTTAAAAAAATTGTTTACATAAAATATAGTATTCATTTTTCCCATCAACGGAAACATATTTAAAAAAAACTTTGATTCTTTCGTGACACTTCCTTGACACTATCATCATATCATGTACCTTTCCCTTGACCTGTGAAAAACATTTCAAAAATTTGGGATGAGCATAAAAAGCTCAGTAAGGGATATAAAAATATAGAAATGAAACATGGGTACATATATACATAAGAATGAAATCATACTTTACCCATAAAACATAAGCACTTTAACATACCCCATCAAATCATGAATGAATCATAGAAATCATAAGAGATAAAGGTAACTTGAGGCATTCATAACATTTTTACGTAGGGAGTAACCCTCTTGGTTATGTTTGGAATACCCATCACAGTATATTCCCTAAATCCCTTTGGAGGAACCTCAACATTTAACCCCTTTGAGTTACCCAATGCATTGGAGAGATATATCGGGCTCACCCGCCCTTAGTTTATCACGGAACCACTCGTCTTCATAATAATGCCCAAGAACCATAACATAATAGTATCACAGAAAACATACATAAAATAAACATAACATTTCCAAATTTCAATCACAAGATATCAATAAAACACATTGATATAATAAAAACATAATGAAAACCATTTTCAATACCAAAATAAAAGAAAAGTAAAATAGGGTATTTATTTTTCTTTAAAAAAATGGTATGGCTTGTAGAGGAAGCTGAAACTCAAATAATGGTCACAGCGGCGGTGAATTTGTTGTCGCCGCATACGTACGACAAAAACATTCCCTTTTGAAGTTTAGTAAAGTTCTTCTTATAAAAAATATTCCTTTTGGATAAACGTAAAAGTCAAAGGGGTTTATACAACGTATAAAATAAGTTTGTGTATATAACAAAATATTCCTCATGGAATAGAGATTGAGACGATGTCCCTTACATCGGGTCCGACTTGACTCGATCGTTCTTTAATCTCCTGAATAATAAACTTCAGTTAATTTATAATTTCTTAAGAACCTTTTTCAAGTTCATTATTCTTTTTATATCACTTTTTACCATGTCATGAACACTATGTTATTATTTAAGTTAATAACGGTCATTTTAACGATCATTGGTACTTGAGTCAAAAATAAACTATTTATAATTACAAGTTGTTCATGTGGTAAAATATCCGTTATATCCAGAATTTTATTCATGATGCAGATATCATATATATCATATATATCCAGTACATGCATGCATTTATAATATTACATAACATTTAGAGGTAAGAAATGAAATGCACCGTTCATGGAGACGGTAAGTCGTACGTACGCATGAACGCAACTTCCATTTGTATTTCATATTTAATGGATTTAAAACATAATGATACATAATATTATTTAAATTCCAGTATGCTATCATATATAATATCATTAAATATATCCTTTATACGTACCACATATGGTATTACCAAATCAAATTACTTTGATGGGGCGGTAGTCCGCACTTCCTAAAATGAAGATATCGCATATACCAATAATGGAAGCCATAAAGGTATGACATAAATGAAAAATATAGAAGCTTAATGAAAAAATAAACATATTATATATTATATATAAATATAGTGACATCTTAATGGAAACCTTTGAAGGTGTTAGAAGAATATTGAACAATCATGGTTTCGTGAGGTAGAAATTCGCCATCCACAGAATCAGTTTGTTCTTTAACCATTAGATATAGGTGTGTGAAAGTGTAGCTCGAATCCTTTTTATAACAATATCCTAGTATATTGAAGATACTGGAGTTGTTACAAAAGAAATTAATAAAATGAGTTTAGGGGGTTGGAGAAGAAAAATAAAACAAAATGACTCAAGTAAAGACATTACCTTAAAATTGGGTAATTCCCTTTGGTTTGAGCTCAAAGGCATCCTTGGGAAGACTTATGCACAAAGTGAGGATTTAAGGAGTAATAGAGGGATTTGGAGAGACACAATGGTTAGGGGTTGGCCTAGCCAAGGGCTTTGGAAGTGTGGGTAAGGAGGTAGAGATGGGGCCCTTTTATAAGAGGAGGGAGGGGCACTCTTAGAAAGTAAAGAAATGTTACTTTATTTTAAAATAAGTTTCAGATTTAATAGTTCCCAAATTGATATAATTCGAGGATAAGGTGATAAGGGTTCGAAATATACCCAACCAATAGGTTTTTGACAAGTGTAGGTCTTATATTTTACATTATCTTTTTATTTTATTTAAATCATTAAATAGTGAGGTAATCGATGCATCATCATGATGTCATAAATAATTTAATTTATTGAATGTATAAAAATTATAAATAATACTATGATGTAGGAAATATATTTATCTTTCCAATGACTATTTATAGTCAAAACTATGACTTGTATAACCCCATGTAAAAATTGTTTTAGTAAAATAACGCATGTTTGTGACATTTTTACTTTTACATTGAATTAAAAGATATTAATGTCATTTTCCTTCAAAAGTGGCTCCATGGGGTCCCCAAGTTGACCCATTGATTTTCTTGGTCTTCCAGGACACATCCAATAAGGGTAGGACATGTGTCAAGCTCAGATCATGTCATTAAAACATTATTTTACCTTAAACTACACTAATTACCTCTAATCACGATTAAGAACTTAAAAGTTACTATTTACCAAAAAATTATTTTAATCTCATTGAACCACATTTTGTTTCGTAATGACAACCATGTATGTCGGATTTTTGAAAATCAAATCACAGAAGTGGCAATGTTTCATTTAAACGAAAAATCATTTTCTTTAACTACCACTTAGTGGTTTCACTATTCATCAAAAATTGATGTTTTTCAGAAAAATACCAAAACATCAACCTAAGTTATATTTGATATTATGAATTCAGAAATTATGTCTATTTTAAAAAATTCAAATCATATAAGTTACATTAATTAATTTAATAATTAATTTCCGCGGTCATGATAAATAGCGTGTTTTTATGAAACAATAAGTATCAAAAGATTGACACTAGCTTAAGTCCAATTTCAAAGTGAAATTGATTACAATGACCACAATTGGATTAAATGGTAAAAATATATTCTAATTTAAATTTAAAACCAATTCAAAAGATAATCTAATCATATAAATAAATTAGATTAAAAAGAGGGTTTTAATACAACATTTTTCACTATTCATTAAAAAATGAACTTTATCAGAAAAATTCCAAAAATTCACACAAAGTAAATATTGATGTCCTAATAATAAAGAATAAGTTTATTTTGACAAACATAGCTTATAAAATTGTCAAAAGATATATTTAAAAATGGTTTTCCATTAAAAGGCAGTAAAACAATCTTTTAAAAATATTAGGGTATTCCATGATTAAGATTGGATTTATTTTAATTTTAAGCCTCTAAAAAACTATCTAATTCATTAATAGACATAGATAAAAATATCTATTATTCAATACTTACTTGGGATGTTACATCCTTCCCCCATTTATAAAATTGCGTCCCCGCAATTTATTTACTTATCGAATAATTTGGGGTATTTATCCCTCATTGAATTTTGAGATTCCCATGTTGCCTCTTCAATCATGTGGTTTTTCAACAAAACCTTTACCTGATGAATCACCTTATTCCGTAACACTTTCTCCTTATGGTCAAGAATCTAGACCGGTTGTTTCTCATAAGATAGGTTCTCTTCCAGCTGAGCTACCAATGGACAGAAAACATGAGATGGATCTGGCATGTACTTTCTCAGCATCGAAACATGAAAAACATTGTGTACCTGAGATAAACTCGGAGCTAAACCACTCGGTATGCAACTGATCCAACTCTCTCCAGAATTTCATATGGTCCAATGAACCTTGGACTCAGATTTCCTTTCTTACCAAATCACATCACACTTTTTCATGGTGATACTTTGAGAAAAACATGATCACCTACCTCAAAAGAGAGATCCTTACTCCTATTGTCCGCATAACTCTTCTGCCTTCTCTGAGCTCTTCTTATGTGTTTCTGTATCAGCTGAACTTTTTCTACCTTCTCTTCTACCAATTCTGGTCCCATCAGCTTCCTTTCACCCACTTCATCCCAAAAAGCTGGAGTTCGACACCGCTTCCCATATAACGCCTCAAATGGTTCCATCTGTATACTGGAATGAAAACTGTTATTATAATAAAACTCAACCAAAGAAAGATGTTGGTCCCAACTTACCTAATAATCCATCGAACAAGCACGTAGCATATCTTCCAAAGTCTGAATTGGTCGTTCTGTCTGCCCATCTGATTGAGGATGAAAAGCTGTACTAAAATTTAATTCAGTACCCAACGACTTCTGAAGGCCTTTCCAAAAGTTGGAAGTGAACCTGGGATCACGGTCAGATACAATGGAGAGAGGAACTCCATGTAACCTGACTATCTCTTTAATATACAAACAGGGAAAGTTGATCTAGGGAAAAAGTATCCCATATAGCAAGGAAATGAGCAGATTTAGTCAATCCATAAACAATTAACAGATTGCATTATTACCTCGAGGTGTCTTCGGCAATCCCACAATGAAGTCCATGGATATATTCTACCATTTACACTATGGAACTGGTAAAGGCTGAAGCATAATTTTCGGTAACTTCTGCCCTGCTTTAACCAGTTGACATGTCCAACACTTCACAGTAAAATCAGCAATATCTTTTTTTATTCCATCCCACCAGAAATACTCCTACAGATCTCTGTACGTCTTAGTACAGCCAGGATGAACTGAAAACGGAGAACTATGAGCTTCACATATCAACTCTCTCTTCAACTGTTAATCACAAGGCACACACAATATCTTCCCAAATCTCAAAACACAATCATTATTAATGATGAATTCATGAAAATTACCCTTATGAACCAGCTCTACCTTTTTCTGCAACCACTGTCTTGCTTCTGTGCTTGCTTGATTCTGTCTGATAGAGAATATTTCACTGATACCTAAAACAAAATACAATAGCATCCTGCACCAAAATCTTCTATTCCAATTTTCATCAAATCCTTAACCAAAAACTCATGTTCCAAACGCAACATTGTTAATGAAACATTACTTTTTCGACTCAAAGCATTAGCCACTTTATTTTCTTTTCCCGGATGGTAATGAATTGTACAATCATAATCCTTGATAAATTCTATCCATCTCCTCTATCTCATGTTCAATTCTTTCTGAATAATTATATACTTTAAATTTTTTGATCGGTATATATTTCACACTTTACTCCATACAAATGATGCCTCCAAATTTTTAGAGTGAAAACTACAGCAGCTAATTCCAAATCATGTGTAGGGTAATTTAACTCATGAGTTTTCAACTGTTGTGAAGCATAAGCAATTACCTGATCATTCTGCATTACGACACAACCAAGCCCTTTCAATAAAGCATCACAGTAGATAAAAAACTCCCCATTCCTAGATGGTAGTGCCAACACAGGAGCATTCACCAATCTTCTTTTCAGTTCCTGAAAACAATCATCACATTCTTTTCTCCAAATAAACTTAACACCCTTCCAGGTTAGCTTAGTCATTAGACTAGATAACCGTGAAAAAGTTATTACCAACCTTTGTTAATAGCCTGGAAAACCATGGAAACTACG
Organism: Viscum album; assembly: GCA_963277665.1. Taxonomy (NCBI): domain Eukaryota; kingdom Viridiplantae; phylum Streptophyta; class Magnoliopsida; order Santalales; family Viscaceae; genus Viscum; species Viscum album. Next base: position 1,834,224,021 of record OY728165.1, read on the forward strand.
AATCTCTGTTACAATTGTGGGTCTTGGGAATTCTTCAAAAACCTTTGTTTTTTTAGGATCAACAGTTTTCCCATATTTAGAAACAATGTGACCAAGGAAAGAAATTTGTTGCAACCAAAACTAACACTTTCTAAATTTACCATACAATTTATTTTCTTTTATGGTTTGAAAAATAACCCTTAAATGCCTTCCATGCTCCTCTTTACTTTTAGAAAACACCAAAATATCATCAATGAAAACCACCACAAACTTATCGAAGAACTCATTGAAAATTCTATTCATTAAGTCCATGAATTCAGCAGGTGCATTGGTCAGCCCAAAAGGCATTACTAAAAATTCATAATGACCATATCTTGTACAAAACGTAGTCTTTGGAATGTCTGCTTCCTTTACCTTCAGCTGATGGTACCCCGATCTCAAGTCAATATTTGAAAAATACTCAGCTCCCTAGAGATGATGAAACAAATCATCAATATGAGGCAAAGGATATTTGTTCTTAATAGTGATGTTATTCAAGGCACTATAATCAATGAAAAGTCTCATTAAACCATCCTTCTTTTTAACAAATAAAATAGGAGCACCCCATGGTGATGTCCTAGGTTGAATGAAACATTTCTCTAATAAATCTTCCAATTTCTCCTTCAACTCTAAAAGTTCAATTTTAGCCATTCGATAAGGGGGTTTTGAAATTGGCTTAGCATCAGGAATTAAGTCAACAGTAAACTCAACTTCCCGATCTGGTATTATTCCAGTCAACTCATCAAGAAAAACATCAGGATACTCATTTACCACTGGCACATCATTAATCTGAATAGTTCCATTGTATTCAATGATGTGTGCAAGGTAACATTCATTTCCATTTTGTACAAGTTTCTCGGCCTCTTGATATGTTATCAACAGTAAGGGTTCATTCTTGTACACAAACTGAAAGTCGTTCTGAAAAGAAACTTTTTTAGCTCTATAGTCAATCTTAGCATGGTAAATAGAGAGCCAATCCAAACTCAGGATAACATCAAACTATACTAGAGGTAAAACAATAAGGTTCACAAGTAGGTTCTTTCCACAGATAAGGATAGGAAAATTCTTATAAATTATTTTTGCCTCAACCATCCCCCCAAGTGTTTTTACCAAAATTTTAGGATTCATTTCTTGAGATGGTATTCCCATTTTACTAGAAATGTTTTCAGAGATGAAGGAATGTGTATAACCCGAATAAAACAACACACTGGCATAATCTGAAAAAACAAACAAAGTACTAGATACAACTTTATGTTATGGCCTGACATCTGCTGAAGTAGTTGCAAATGATTTCACCACCCCTTTCTGCTTGTAGTATAACTTCTTCCCATCACTCGAGCTCTTTTTAGGACACTCATTTGCATAGTGACCCATCTCATTGCACTTAAAACATTTCACTAACTATAAATCAAATTTGGACTTACCATAACCATGATCTTTTTCAGTGCAATGACGAGCCTTATGTCCCATCTTGCCACACCAGTAGCACATTCTAGAATTCATAAGACATTCCCCAGCATGCCTTTTACAACATTTATCACAAACTAGAAACTTAGTTTTCTTACCATCAGACTTTTTTGAAGAATTCTTCCCTTTCTCCTGCCACCTTGGTCTCTTCTTCTGCTGGTTGTTATAGAATACTTGATCATCGGAAAACTCCATTTCCACCTTCTCAGTACATCGAACAAGATTTTTATAACTTTTAAACTCATGAGAAGCCAATTCCCTTCGATATTTTGGCTTTAATCTTGAGTAAAAATGATTTATTTTACTATCAAGGTCTCAGATAAAATTTGGAGCATACCTTGCCAATTGAGTGAACCTTTCCTCATAGGCAGCCACTGAGTCTTCCACTTTCCTCAATTCCAAGAATTGTTTTCCATTCTAAGTTGAACAGCCTTAGGAAAATACTTCTCTAGAAACATACCTTTGACTTCATCCCAGTCGAGAGCATCAATCTCATCAGCATCCCTGATATTTTTAACCGTCAACCACCACTAATCTGCATCACCCTTCAAATGGTAAATATCAAGACTAACCTTTTGATTGTCTGAACACCCCTTGACATCAAAGATCTTTTCTAGTGCTTTAATCCACCCTTCAGCTTGCACAGGGTCAGATGATCCTCTGAATGATGGGGGATGTTGCCTAATGAAATGTTCCACCACTAACATGTTCCTCTGTAGTTGATCTGGATGATCTTGTGCATGGATACCACCACCATTTATTGCTTGAGTCAACTGCTCCATTACTGCAACAAACTGTTCAGTTCCAATTTCGACCATCTCAGGATGCTGATTTGGAAGGTTATTTCCTTCTGTATGCCATCCTAGCACTTCTTCTATGTTTCCTCTGTGGAAAACCATTCTGAACAAACATTTCTTAGATGAAGCAACATGGTAATCTTCAAATTCTCTATCGTTTCAATTTGACCATAAAAAAATATTTTTGGATAATAATTTAATAAAATTCTAACTCCTAAAGTTATCTAAATCGACCTCTGATACCAACTATAAGGCCCCAGCCTTAAACATTACTTAATCTTGAGTTATTACTAGATTACACCTTGATGATCTTTTCAGGTTTAGAGTTTTAGAGAATTAGATCATAAAACATGCATTATATTCCACATTTAAACAAAGTGGTTACATAAAAGATAGTATTCCTTTTTCGCATCAATGGAAACATATTTAAAATAAAATGCGGATTCTTTATTGACACTTCCTTGACATTATCATCATATCATGTACCTTTCTCTTGACCTGTGAAAAAAATTTCAAAAACTTGGGATGAGCATAAAAAGCTCAGTAAGGGATATAAAAATATTTAAAGGAAACATGGGTACATATATAGATAATAATGAAATCATACTTTACCCATAAAACATATGCACTTTGGCATACCCCATTAAATCATGAATAAATCATAGAAATCATAAGACGTAAAGGTAACATGAGGCATTCATAACATTTTTATGTAGGGAGTAACCCTCTTGGTTACGTTTGGAATACCCATCACAGTATATTCCCTAAATCTCTTCGGAGAAACCTCAATATTTAACCCCATCGCGTTACCCAATGCATTGAAGAGATATATCGGGCTCACCCGCCCTTAGTTTATCTCGGAACCACTCATCTTCATAATAATACCCAAGAACCATAACATAATCATATCACATAAAACATACATAAAGGAAACATAACATTTCCACATTTCAATCACAAGATATCAATAAAACACATTGATATAATAAAAACATTATGAAAACCATTTTCAATAACAAAATAAAAGAAAACTAAATTGTGGTATTTATTTTTCTTAAAAAAACGTAATGTCTTGTAGAGGAAGTCGGAACTCAAATAATGGTCACGGCGAAGGAGAAGTCATTGTCATCACATACGTACGACAAAAACATTCTCTTTTGTCATTTAGTAAAATAATTTGTATAAAAAATATTCCTTTTGGATAAATGAAAAATTCAAAGGGGTTTATACAACGTATAAAAGAAGGTTTTGTATAAAACAAAATATGGCTCAATGAATGGAGATTGAGACGAAGTCCCTTACCTCGGGTTCGACTTGAATCAGTCATTCTTTAATCTCCTGAATAATAAACTTGAGTTAATTTATACTTTCTTAAGAACCTTTTTCAAGTTCATTATTTCTTTTATATCACTTATTACCATGTCATGAACACTATGTTATTATTTAAGTTAATAACGGTTGTTTTAACGATCATTGGTACTTGAGTCAAAAATAAACTCTTTATAATTACAAGTTGTTCATGTGGTAAAATATCCAATATATCCAGAATTTTATTAATGATTTGGATATAATATATATCATATATATCCAGTACATGCATGAATTTATAATATTACATAACATTTAGAGGTAAGAAATGAAATGCACCGTTCATGGAGACGGTAAGCCGTACGTACGCATGAACGCTACTTCCATTTCAATTTCATATTTAATGGAATTAAAACATAATGATACATAATTTTATTTTAATTCCAGTATCTTATCATATATAATATCATTAAATATATCCTTTATACGTACCACACATGGTATTAACGAATCAAATCAATTTGAGGGGGCGGTAGTCTGCACTTCCTAAAATGAAGATATCACGTATACCCATAATGGAAGCCATAAAGATATTCCATAAATGAAAAATACAGTAGCTTAAGGAAAAAATAAACATATTATATATCATATATAAATATAGTGAAATCTTAATGGCCTACTTTGAAAGTGTTAGCAGAATATTGAACAATCATCATTTCATGAGGTAGAAATTCGCCATCCACAGAAACATTATGTTCTTTAACCATTAGATGTAGGTGTGTGTAAGTGTAGCTCAAATCCTTCTTATAACAACATCATAGTATATTGAAGATACTGGAGTTGTTACAAAATAAACGAATAAAAATAGTTTAGGGGGTTGGAGAAGCAAAATAAAACAAAAGAACTCAAGTGAAGACATTACCTTAAAATCGGCTAACTCCCTTTGGTATGATCTCAAAGACATCCTTGGGAAGACTTCTTCCCAATGCGAGGCTTCAAGGAGTAATAAAGGGATGTGGAGAGAAAAAATGGGTAGGGGTTGGCCGAGCCAAAGGCTTTGGAAGTGTGGGTATGGAGGTAGAGGTCGGGGCCTTTTATAACAGGAGAGGAGGGGCACTCTTGGAATGTAAAGAAATATTAAATTATTTTAAAATGTTTTTAGGATTTAAAAGGTCCAAAATTGATATAATTTGAGGATAAGCTGATAAGGGTTAGAAATATACCCAACCAATAGATTTTTGAAAAGTTTAGATCTTAGATTTTACATTATCTTTTCATTTTATTTAAATCGTTAAATAATGAGGTAATCGATGCATTATCATGATGTCATAAATAATTTAATTTATTTAATGTCTAAAAATTATGAAACAAATACTATGATGTATGAAATATTTTTATCTTTACAATGACTATTTATAGTAAAAAATCAGACTTGTATAACCCCATGTAAAAATTATTTTAGTAAAATAACTCATGTTTGTGACATTTTTACTTTAACATTGAATTAAAAGATATTAATGTCATTTTCCTTCCAAAGTTTCTCCATGGGGTCCCCAATTTGACAAATGTATTTTATTGGTCGTCCATTAGACATAAAATAAGGGTAGGACATGTTTCAAGCTCATCTCATATTATTAAAACATTATTTTTACCTTAAACTACACTAATTACCTCTAATCGCGATAAAGAACATAAAAGTTACTATTCATAAAAAAATTATTTATATCTCATTTAATCACATTTTACTTCTTAATGAAAACCATGTATGTAGGATTTTTGAAAATAAAATCATAGAAGGGGCAATGTTTCATTTAAATGAAAAATCAGTTTCTTTAACTACCACTTAGTGGTTTCAGTATTCATCAAAAATTGAAGATTTTCAGAAAAATACCAAAACATCACCCTAATATATATTTGATATTATGAATTAAAAAATGATTTCTATTTTACAAAATTCAAATCATATATGTTACATTTATTAATTTAATAATTAATTCCCGCTGTCATGACAAATAGCGTGTTTTTATGAAACAGTAAGTATCAAAAGATTGACACTAGTTTAAGTCCAATTTCAAAGTGAAATTGATTCCAACGACCACCATTGGATTAAATGGTAAAAATATATTCTAATTTCACTTTAAATCCAATTCAAAAGATAATATAATCATATAAATAAATTATATTAAAAAGAGGTTTTGAATACAACATTTTTCACTATTCAATAAAAATGAACTTTATCGGAAAAATACCAAAAATTCACACAAAGTAAATTTTGATGTCCCAATAATAAAGAATACGTTTGTTTTGACAAAAATATATTATAAAATTGTCAAAAGATATATTTAATAAATGGTTTGCCATTAAAAGGTAGTAAAACAGTCTTTTAAAAATATTAGTGTATTCCATACTTAAGATTTGATTTATTTTCATTTTAAGACTCTAAAAAACTATCTAATTCATTAATAGACATAGATAAAAATATCTATTATTAATTACTTACTTGGGATGTTACACTTTCCAACCCTATACATCATGTTCATTGTTACTTTGAATTCCCTAGAATACAACCATAGAATAAAAACAGAAATTATAGTGAGAGTAACGGTAGTCATAAAATCATTTAAGGAATATCATGACACCTTATTTTCAATCTAAAATACCTTAGGATTAACCAAGGATATTTATTTTTATCTTCTAATAAAATCCTTTAAATCAGTTTGTAATGAAAATGTGAATTATCCTATGAATATCCCTTAGGAGTGTCGTAACCAAGAGTTCAGCAAAGCCGGTTGTCATTCACTAGTTCTCATTCAATCCTCGCTCAAAGTTGTGTTTTTGGGTATTACCCCTAGGTACATATGTGCTAGAGCCACCTCTACCTGCTCGTATCCAGATATGTATTTATTACTTGGAAAACCCCAATAAAATTTAAGTTACAAATTTTTTTGGATTTTCTTCTATAATAATCCTAAAAGTCTTTCTTAGGGTACTATTTTCTAATCATAGTTTTTATAAATCTAGTTATGAAGGCTTGTAATAAATATATATGATACCAATTGTAACTCCCTAACCCTAGTTACCTAGAGTTGGTGCATTATTACATAACATTGGTATGATTACAAGAGAACAATTATTGAAGGACCGATTAGTTTATCAGCCTTGGAAGTTATAGATACTTATATAAGTTTAAAATTACATCATGAAATGAAAAAAAAACAAAAACATTGTATCCACTTTGAACACAGGGAGATCCCATCGCAGATACTTGCAGGTTAATTATAATATAATTCATAGCATCCTCAAAAAAACAAAACATAGAAAGGGTTGAGCTCAGATGCCCAGTAAGGATAATAATATATCAGAAATTATCACAAACAATCATAAAAATTTAAGGCAACATATATGAATAAAACAAAATTCTTTTAATCTTAAACATCATCATAATATGGAAAATATAAATCATATAATGACATTTAATTACTCAAATGGGTATTAAACTAGTCAAATAATCACATGTAATATCAATAGCTAATTTTATAATGATAGAATGCATAATGCAGGATATTATAAACACATAGTCAAGGCCTTGTTCCATGACTACAAATAAGATTTTGTCAAGGCCTTGTGCTAAGACACTAGACTATCCCATGAGATGTACCGATGAATAAAGAAGCGATAAAAGGCTCCACACATCACATAATAAGTACAATGCATTCCTCATATTAAAAAGTTAATACATAATATAAATATTCTTTTTAAAAATAGCATATGAAATGTCAATATTTTAACCAAATACCATGAACTGTATAAAAATAGCACATCTACAGTAAGAAATAACTCATTCAATACAATATGGAAGATTTTATTATAATAAATCCTCCTTAACCAAGAATAATGAGGGATATTGGCATATATAAAAATAATTAGTAAAACTATTTGAGAGAAATATCTACTTTTTCTTGGAAATATTTAAATGTATCACTATTTATCAAGAAGTCATTTAAAATAGATTTTTGTATCAAAGTGTCCCATACCACTTTGAAACTTTTTAACGGAATTTTAAATTTAAAAAATTTATGTCTGTATAAATAAATCCTTAAAACCATTTTTAAAATATGGACATTATTGGGAATGATTTAGAGGAAAAAATATTTAAATAATTTAAAATGATAATTTAGTTAGAGCTTCTTACCAAATGAGATATGGTTGAATACAAATAATTGAGGTAATAATAACTTTATAATATCATGAGAATAAAGGTATTCATGATATATTATGTCAATGTACATAATATATAACATATAAAAGTGAATTGGTGCATAACTACAATGAAGTCTCATTGGAATGTAAATTGAGATGAAATATTTTATAAAGACTGTATCCTTAGATTAAAAATAAATTTATGAAATAGTTGTGTGTGAAAATTATAAATACAAAAATATGATTGGATATTATATATAAATAATTAATATAACATTCACACATATTCTTGTAAAATACACACCAATGACTTGGATGATTACCTCAATGAATAAAAATTGAGTTAATATTACTCTAATAAAGATCATATTCATGACTTGAGAATTTATGAATTGAGAGATTATGTGTATAAAAAAGTATAAACAAACAAAGGGGAGGGAAAATTACTAGCTAAATAAATAAATACTATTTTCACCCATAATATTTTAATAAAATAATCAATGAAGTATGTGTAAAACCCATTGAGTTGAAATTAAAATTAGAATTTCCCTTAACAATTTGGTAACTTAAAAAACATAGACATCATGAAAGAAGGATAATAAAATGATGATTTAAATAACAATAAATTAATGTATATTACCCAAAAAATATAATCAAGGGTAATACATACACCACACAAAATGAAATTGTGGAAAATATAGCATGAATCTCATGGGAACAAACTGTGAGATGAAAAATTGTTACCTTGTACTTTTCCATAGTAGAAGGTATGTTATACTCTTGTAAAATGGTGAAATCATTATTATTAAATTATTCAAAACTACATACATAAATATTATATCATATAAGATCTTCTAATATTTCATTGTTAATGACATTCATGTTGTATCATTGTTTTGGGTGTTATCTGATTCGTTTTACTTTATATGTTTTGTTAAATATGAAATGTTTGTTATGGATTGGATGTATTTTATTAATACACAGAATGATATTAAGTTATTCAACATTATTTTCAATCCTCAAATGAAAATTTTTCTTTAATGGTTATGATGGGGAACAAAATCTAATTGTGTCGTGGAGACGGGAACCCATACATACACACAGGCACAATATCATTCTATTAGTGGTGAAAACATATGTAATTGAATGGTATATTATATATATAGAATTATTAAAATGTTATATTTATTATTTAAATCCATTATACTCATTATTATACCCATCCAAATAATAAAGTGATGAATAACAAACTACACCATGACCTTGAGATGGTAAACCATACATACACACCTATGGTGACTTTGTCATTCATAGGATGGATAGAACAATGAATATGGTTGTAACATATTTATAATAAAATAAAAGTATGTATAAGTTACATTAGTGTTTATTTTGGAACATAAACAATAAAAAATTGAAGTGGAAGAAGAAAAGATCATTGAAAGAGGTGATGAAATTATTACAAATTCTTCGGGTGCTTCCATTCGATTTGATCAAAAGGGAACCTTATGTTTGATTTCTAATCAAATTAAGGCCACTAGGTTTAATTGAGGGTAGATGGAAAGATATTATAGTATAGTTTGGATGAGACAAATTGTTTTAGCAGTGTGAAATTAAGAGAAGGGGAAGTACCCTTTTAAAAGAGAAGTGAGGGTCACTTTATGAAATGCTTGAAATATTATTTTATTATACACATATATTTAGATTATAATGAATCCAAAATAGTTTATTTGTAGTCTAAAGTGGGGATGGGTCGAAAATCTCTCAACTAATAGGTTTTAGATGCGTTTATTTCACCATATTAACCTCATCTATTAGATTATACTCTTAGTTAAATAGTTTAACATTTACCATGTATTCTTGTATTATTATAATAAATGGTTAATAAACATACTATAAAATTACTAGAAAACCGATAGTGGTTAATTATTGATATATAATACCTTTTATATGTCCTTTGGATGATATTTAGATTTTTAGGAATACGATATCAATTAATAATATTGTATTTTTTTAAAAACTCATTTATGTCAATTTTGACACTATTTAGTATTTGGTTTTTTTGAAAGTCATATAAGCTTTATAACTGGTAAAAAAAATTATTTTGTCAACCCTAAGAAGTAATATTAGCCGATAAAATTCATGGAATACTTCAAAAGCCTCAGTTTTTAATTATATTAATATTTTAAATATCAATTATTTTAACCTTTAAATAATAAGGAAATTACCACATTATCATTATGTCATAAATAAATGTAATTATTTAATGTCATAAATTTATAAATAAAATAAAATTATGTAGTAAATATTTTTATATTTATAATTATTATTTATAGTCGAACATATCTAATGTATTACGCTATATTAAAAATGGTTTAGTTATTAGACACAGAATTTAACACTTTTTACCCTTCTTTAAATAAAATAATAATAAAAGTCCTAATCTAATAAAATTGGATCAAAAGGATCATATTTTATTTATAAGGATGTTTTTGATCGAAATAAATTTATCCAATAGAATGAAGACATGTGTTAGGGTAATTATAATATCATTTTTACCATTAATTACCCTATTAACATGTAAACGTGGTATATAAAATTGAAAATATACTATTCACTAAAAATTATATTCATTATTATTAAACAAAATTTTACTTTCTAATTTTAATGGTTTCTCTTGATTTTTTTGAATTCAATTCACAGAAGCTGTAAAATTAAATTTTATGCTAATTTGAAAATGTGCCAAGGAAGTGGGTAAAATACGATAAAAAGTTCAATGCAATTTTATACATCTAATTTTATTATAAAATGAATTAAATGAATCAAATTTAACATATATTGGAATTATATATCTATTTTGAATTAAAATAAATTTAAATAAAATAAATTATGATTTAAATAAAAATTATGTTTTAAATAATGACGCAATGTTTTTTACTATTCATAAAAAATGAATGTTCTCTTAAAAATACAAAAAATTCACCCAAATATAATTTTGATATTCCAAATTAAAAAATGATGTCTTTTTTCCAAATTCAAAGCATAGAAGTTGTAATAATTAATTAACAAAATATTCCCATTATCCAAACCAGAAAGCAGGTTTTGAGGACTAAAAACTATCAAAAGATAAATATGTGTTTACGTCCAATTTAAATGTTAAATTACTCTCAATCTAAAAAATTGGATTAAATAATGAATATATAATTTAATGATACTTATAAAACATTCAAATTTATAATTTAACACTCTAAATATTTTTGAAATTTTTTTTTTTCAATTAATATTTAGTATTTTTCACTGTTTATCAAAATATAGAGGTTTTCAGAAAAGCACTAAAACTTATCCCAACTAAATTTGTATATCCTGATTCTAAAGAAGAATTTTATATTGTAAAATTGAATATAAAAAATTTTCAAATATTTTCTTTAAAAGGTTTTCAAATTAAAATGTGGTAAAATTTCAATTTTTGAAAAATACTTCTTTTATATGAAAAATTCAATTTGTTCTTATATTATGTCTGAGAAACACATAATATGGATGGTGAAATTATATATAGTATATTAAATTAAAAATGAAATTAATAATATTCATAATTATTTTTTGAACAACTAGTTTGGTAACTCATCGTGAGCTCGAACTAAGTGTGAATTACATTAAAAAACTGACTATGAAATCATGGGGTGTTATATTCTTCCCCCCTTTTGGAAATTGTGTCCTCAAAATTTTAAAATTGGGGTTGGGAACTTCATTGAATATCCAACATCAGAAATAGAGTCAACAAAACTATCACATTAAAAGAATGAAATAACAGTACAAAGGTCACCCAAGATAACCCATACTAGGATTCCATATAGGAAAACATGGATATGGAAGATAAACTATGTGTGAAGTTCTGATAGAGAGTGATAGAAAAAATGATCTCGAGTATGTTAACAACAAGAAAACCACAAACTTATGATGGGTTAACCAGTCCTTAGTTTCCCAGTAGGAAATGTAAATAGACAATATTTATTGTTTTAAGTCACGTTTCCTAGTGTTGATAAATTTATTTATGAGATTTAATTTGAGAATAAATAAATATACATACTTTTTAAGTATAGTATCATCCTTTAATAAAATTCTACCACTAAAACATATTTTCTCCAAATGATGAGTATTCAAGATGAATTTGTCAAACTAGAAGTTCTAGAATCAACATCTAGAGAAACACATAATCCACAAATAATGAAGAATATTTTTCTGTTACCTTTAGAGATTAACCCAAACCAAATTTTTAGTACAAGATCAGATGATCCCTAAAATGTATAATCCTTTATAGAAATGAATACTAATTTTAATTTCCAAAATTAAAAAAAACAATATCCAATGTTCAATAAAGACCATTTAGTAAACAATTGACCATAAAATCTATAAAAATAATCTTAACTGAGATTAAAACCCAAAAATCAGAAGAATTTAATCACATATCATTTTATTGTAAATCATAATATTTATATTCAAATAACATCAACTACTCTGAATGTCTCATACAAAATTGTAAATAACCAAATCACATTATCTCTATGATAGATTAATAATTTCCATTAATAACATGAATCACTATAACAAAAACATATATTATTCCATATAAAAAAATCCACCATTAATCCTCAAATAAAATCCAATAGTATTCTATATTCTTTAGGAATATAGTGTTCCCAAATAGAGAAAACATCTTTCAAAATAAAATTTATCACTTAATCTCCAAATCACTATCCTATAAAAAGTATATTGAATTGATAAAACATAAAATCCAAAATCAACTTATTATTGATCAATTGTATAATTTAACTAAATATAATTAATCACAGTATCCCGAGACTTCACTTAGTACATCGATAGGCGATAAAACCAAGTTTCATTTTGGTTGTTGGATGGAATCTCATAGCTTTGTCTGAAGCGACGAGTTGTCTCACGGTTTGCATGTTGTCCTTTTTCTAATGCTATATTTTTTGAAATTTCAAAAATGAGATAAATTTCTCAAAATTACCATAACATAATTTAACCACAAATGTTAGCTCAAACCGTACATTTTCATCACAAAAATTAATAACCTATAATTCCCTCAAATTAAAGGATCATATAAACCCAAATGGTTCTTTATAACTATATCCACATAAGAAAAGATAATTCTTCATCAAATAGCATTTTTACATAACAATCATTAGGGTTACAGATAAAATAGAATATTATTACAATGTAATCACATGAAAAAAGAGCATTAATACTTTTAAACATTTCTCCATACATTTATTTCCACATAGGTGCTTCCTTTGCCTCGTCGTTATCATATAGAATAGGGCATTGACTTGGGTAATTCCTAGGTCCCCTACATTTATGAGAAATGACTTTAAATAGAAATTTAGGATAATTCTTATTTTATTCCATAGTACTCTTCATTTTCCTTCAACAATTAATAAATTTATGTCATTATTTCCCACACATAAAAAATCATTATTCCATTGAGACACTTTCCTAGGTTTCTCCTTCCACATTTCTGGCCAGATGGAAATTGAGATTTATTTTCTCCACTGTCTCCACTGCAAGAGCTCTTATCATTATCCACCTTTCTCATCTTTTTTGAGTTTGGGATTTTATTAATGTATATATTTTTTATCATATTTTTGGAAACCTGCTTCATCATGAACACGAAATCTTTTGTGCATATCATCATTCCCTTTAGTTTCTAATCTCCACCATCGTTCCCACCTTATACATCATGTTCACTGTTACAATGACATCCTTGTAATTCATCCATTTACTAAAACCAAAAAGAATAGTTTGAGTAATAATAGTCATGAAATCATTTAAATAATATCACAACACCCTATTTTCAGTCTAAAACCCCTTAGGATTAACCAAGGTTATTTATTCTCATCTTATATTAAAATCCTTCAAATTGGATTGTAAATAAAATGTGAATTATCATAAAAATATCTACTAGGATTTTTGTAACCACGAGTGCATCAAGGCCTATTGTCTTGCACCAGTTCCCATTCAAGTCTATCTCAATGCGGTGTTTTCAAGATTTACCCCTTGATACATCAATTCTAGAGCCGCCTCTACCTGCTCGTATCCAGAAATGGATGTATTTCTTGGAAATCCCACATAATATTTACATTACAAAATTTTTTGGATGTTATTCGATACTAATCCTCAAATTCTATCTTAGGATAGTGTTTTTTAATCAATGTTTTTCTAAACCGAGCTCCCAAGGTTTGTACTAAACTTCCTGTGATACCAAATGTAGCACCCCCACCCTAGTTACCCAGATTTGGTTAATTGTTACATAACATTATCATGATGAAAAGGTATAAAGTATCGAAAGACTAATTAGTTTAGTAGCCTTGGAAGTGCTAGATTCATACATAAGTTTTACATTACATCATGAAATGAAAAAAAATTGTGTCCCATTTGAACACTCATATACATTATCCTAGACCTATAGGTTAATAATAATATACTTGTTCACATCATAGAAAAAATAAAACAGAGAAATGGGTGAGATCATACCCTTAGAAAAGATAAAAATATATAAAAAACTAACATAGATAGGCATAAACATGTAAGGAAATGTTTAGGGATAAAACAAAAGCCTTTTAAACATACACTTTAGCATAATATAGAAAAAATAAATCGAATAGTGCCATTTACTTATTCACATGTATATTCTACTTTTTGAATAATCACATGTAATATGAATAGAAAATTTCATAATGATGGAATGCATAATGATGAACATCATAACCACATAGTCAAGGCCTTGTGCCTAGACTACAAATAAGATTTTGTCAAGGCGTTGTGACAAGACACTTGTTTTTCTCACCAGACCTACTAATTCATCGAGGAGATATATCGAGATCCACCCATAACATACTAAGATCAATGCATTACTCATATGAAAAATTTGAAACATAATCTAAACATTCATATTAAAACTAACATAAGAAATGTCAATATTTTAATCACAACACATGAATGGAATAAAAATATCACAACCCCAGTAAAAAATAACTCATTAAATACAATATGTATGGTTTTATTATAATAAATCAAACTCAATAAAGAATAATTAGGTATATTGACATAGATGAAAATAATTGGTAAAACTATTTGAGAGAAATGTCCCCAATTACATGGAAAAATTTAAAAGCCTCACTATTTATCATGTATCCTTTTAAAAGAGACTTTTGGATCAATGTGTCAAATTACACTTTGAAACCTTTAAAAGATATTTCAATTTTAAAACATTCATGTCCATATAAATAAATCTTTAAAAAAAAATTTAAAACATGAACATTAATGAGAAAGATTTAGATGAATAAATCATTACATAAATTTAAATTCATATTTTAGTTATAGTTCCTATCCAATTAAGAGATGCTTGAATAAAAATAATTGACGTAATAAAAACAATATAATATCATGAGAAGAAATAGATTCATTATGTCTTATGTCAAAGCATAATTTATACATAATATAAAAGTGAATTGGTACATAACAACAAAGAAGTCTCAATGGAATGTAAATTGAGATAAAATCCCTTATAAAGACTATATCCTTCGATTAAGGATAAATAAATGAAATAATTTGATGTGAAAAATATAAAAATAGTCAATATGGTTGGATATTCAGTTTAAATAAATCATAGGACACTCACATATATTCTTGTAAAAACAAAACCAATGACTTAGATGTTTAACTCAATGAATGAAAATTGAACATTGATTAATCTTTTAAAGTCCATATTGATGACTTGAGAATTCATCAATGGAGTTATTATGTGTATAAAATATATATCCACACAAAAGGAAGGGGAAAATACAACATAAAAAATAGTTATTCACTCATAATATTGGAGTAAAATAATCAATGAAGTATGTGTAAACCCAATGAGTGGAAATAGAAATTATAATTTCTCTTACCGATTTTTTAACATACAAAAATACACTCAATGAAATAAGTATCATAAAATGAAGATTTAAATACCCATAAATTAATATATATTACACAAATAACAAAATCATGGGTATTACAGACACCACACAAAATGAAATATTGAAAAATATAACAAGAATCTCATGAGAATAAATAGTGAGATGAAAACACCTTACATTGTAATTTACCTTAGTAGAGGGTAGGTTATCCTCTTGTATAATGGTGAAATAATATTGATTAAATTATAATGTAACCACATATATAAATATTATATCATATATGATCTTCTAATTTGTTTTTTAATGATATTTCCGTAGTATATTTGTTTTGAGTGTTTACTAATTCATTTTAATTTATATGTTTTTCAGGCAAGACATGTTTTTTTATGGATAAGATGTCTTAGATTCATATAATAAATAATATTAAGTACTTAAAAATAATTTTTAATCATCGAATTAGAAATATTCTTGAGTGGTTATGATAGGGAACAAAATCTCATTATGTTGTGGAGACGGTAAGTCGTACATATGCATGAGTGACAATATCATTATATTAGTGGTGAAATAATATTTAATTGGAAGTTATATTATATATACAGAATCATTAAAATTTTATATTTATTATTTACATAAGTTATTTTCATTATTATACCCATCCAAATAGTGAAGTTTTGCATAACAAATTACACCACGACGGGGAGACTGTTAGCGGTACTTACACACGTATGGTGAGTTTTTCATTCATATGATCGATAAAATACTGAATATGGTTATAAAATATTTATAATAACATCACATTATGAAGAAGGTACTCGAGTTATTACTTTTTTATGGAAACTACATCAAAAGAGAAAGTGGAAGAATAAAAGAACATTGAAAGAGGTGATGAAATTATTACAAGTTCTTTAGGTGCTTTATTTTGATTTGATCAAAAGGGATCCTTATGTAGGATTTATGATAAAAGTAAGGCCTCTAGGTGGATGTGAAGGTAGTTGGGAGGTTATATAAGTTGAGGTTGGCCAAGACAAATATCTTTAGAGGAGTGAAATTATTCTAAGGGGCAGTACCCTTTTATAAGAGAGGTGAGGGTCACTTTTTGGAAATCTTGAAATGTTATTTTATTGTACATTAATATTAGGTTTATAATGAATATAAAAGGATTTATTTTGAGGATATGGTGGGGCAGGGTCGAAAACCACTCATACAATACTTTTTAGACATGATTATGTCAACATATTAACCTTATCTTTTATATTCAACTCTTACTTAAATAGTTTAACATAAACTATGTATTCTTGTATTATTATATTAAATAGTTAATAAAAATACTATAAAAATACAAGATAACCCCAAGTGGTTCATTATTGATGTATATAACTTCATCTATGACTTTTGGCCAAACCGTAGATTTTTTTGTATATTATATCAATTTATAATATAGTATTTGTTTTGAAATCTATGTTATGTCAATGTTGACACCATTTAGTATTTGGTTTTTTTGAAAGTCATAACAACTTTACAACATCGAAAAAAATTTATTTATTCAACCCTAAAATTTCATATTAACCTATAAAATTCATGGAATACATCAAAAGTCTAAATTTACTATTTTATTAATACTTATAATTTCAGTTATTTTAATCATTCATTATAAAGGTAATTACTGCATTATAATTGTGTCATAAATAAATTTAATTATAAATTGTCTTAAAATTATATATAAAATACAATTATGAAGGAAGTATGTTTAGAGTTCTGATTAAAATTTATAGTCTAATTTATCTTATGTATATCACTATATATAAAATGATTTATTTATTAAACATTGAATTTAAAACTTTTAACTCTTCAATAGAAAAAATGTCCTAATCTAATACATCTGAATCAAAGGACCATATTTTATTACTAAGGTTGATTTTGGTCGAAATAATATTATACAATAAAATTAGGACATCTTTTAGTGTAAATATAATACCATTTTTTCATTTAACTACCTTATTTACTTTTAACCGTGGAAAATAAAAATGAAAAGTTCCTATTCACAAAAAAATTATTTTTGACCTATTGAATGAAAATTTACATACTAATTTCAAATGTGTCTCTTGGATTTTTAATATTCAATTCCAAAACGTGGTAATGTTACATTTTATGCAAATTTTCAAATGCCCTTAGAAGGTGGGTAAAAGACCTTAAAAAGTTCAATAAAATATTATACATCTAATTTTATTATAAAATGACTCCAATGATTTAAATCGAAATTACATTGGAATTATGAATCTCTTGTGATTTAAAATAAATTTAAATAAAATAAATAAGTATTTAAATAAAAAGTAGGTTTTACATAATAACGCAGTGTTTTTCACTATTCCTCAAAAATTGAATGTTTTCATAAAAAATAGAAAAAAATAACTCAAAGCTAATTTTGATATTCCAAATTATAAAATGATGTCTAGTTTACCATATTAAAATCATAGAAGTTGTATTAATTAATTTTTTAAAACATATTATCGTAGTCAGAACCGGAAAGCCGGTTTTTGACGAGTAAAAACTATCAAAACATTGATACGTTTTTATATCCAATTTAAATGAAAAATTACTTCCAATGACCAACATTGGATTAAATGATAAAAATATAATCTAATTATAATTAAAAAATATTCAAATTTATAGTTTAACACTCCCAAAAAAATTAATTAAAAAAGTTGTTATTAAATTAAAATTTAGTAATTTTCACTTTTCTTCAAAATATGAAAGTTATAAAAAAAGCACTGTAAATTTATCCGAACTAAATTTTTTTGTATATATTATAAATAAGATGTTCATTTTATAAAAGTTAATATATAAATGTTTCAAATATTTATTTTAGAAAGGGTTCTTCATTATAAGGAATTAAAAATTCATTTTTTTTAAAATACATATTTTATACGAAAAATTGAATTTGTTCTTATATTATGACCAAGTAACACATAATATGGATGTTAAAAATATATGGAGTATATAAAATTCAAGATAATGGTAATAATATTTATAACTATTTTTTGAACGCCTTGTTTGGTAAGTCGTAGTGCGCTCGAACTCATCATGAATTACTTTAAAGAAAATAACATTGAAATTTTTTGGTGTTTCAAATGTAATGGTAAATAGAAATGTAGATGAATATTATCTTATATGTTCATCACTCATAGCATCCATGATAGATGGAAGTTGTCCTAAAAATGAAACTAATTTAAGATTCTTCACTTCCTCGAAAGGCATCCATGATATTTTCAGTTTACTAGAATAATGTTTCATTATAGGACATTGATTTTCCTAGGTGGTTAGTGGTTTCTTTTTGGGCCTTAGTTACTGATGTGGATAAATTCTAGTTCATATATGAGCAAATAAAAATATCAATATATTTTAAAAAATACTACCAAAGAGTCACTATGATGAATAGCTATCTGAATATGAGTTTCTCATTGGTAAACAGTAAAAAGAACTGATGAATCACCATTACGTGATTTTTAGAAAAAACGTAACGAGGGGAGAAAATTTTGTCTAAATTCATCAAAACTGATGATTTAGCTGACATAAATCTTACCACTCATATGAAATACTACAATTAATCTAGGTATAATGGACTTAATCATAGATTTACATCATATATGGTTGATAATGAATCATTCCCCATCCATTTTTAGTTATAATACCCTTGTGAATCATATAGGGTTTCAAAGAGAAGTGGTCAGGATGATTATGGTACGCTATGATTTCCTAGTCCATTAATGTGATTTCTCTAACCCCACCATTTTACTAAAAAACAATTGAAATGGGGGATGTTTTTTTTATAGAAGCTATGGTATTGGTAGCCAACCAGGTGACCCCATGCAAGTCCATAACACATTTAAGGGACCAGAGATTCTTGGTGGGGCACTTACCATGTAAATATTGAATAGAAGGATGCATATTTTGGATGAAACCAGAATATCCCACCCAACATTCCTCCCTTTATCTATTGATGATGTAATCTTAAATGTAGAATTTATGAATCCACCCTTCTTTGGGTAGGGAGAGAGTACATTATAAGGTATGTAATTAAAAATCCAACCAATTGAACAACTCCGTCATTGTTGGGAATGACCTCGAATCCTTAGTCCTTGAATGGACACTCTTCTACTATGGGAAATTAGGCACCCTTTGCAAAGTGGGTATATTGTGTGGGAAAATCATTATAATTCATGGATTTGGGTTTGGAATTGGAATTCATGACAAAATATTCTTCTCACTGATTCAATTGGGTATATTCTTTAGGATGTGGAGCCTTCCCAAGGGCTGTTTCAAACAACCTGATCAACTCCGAAGAAATAGGAGGTTTCCTCTCCAAATTACCACAAATAGATGACGTATGGAGAAACTCGTCATACATATCTCCAAATATTGGTTTGATATTGATTTTTTGGACCTCCCAAAGACCGATGTTGACCTCACCAAGCATAAGATGAAAATTTTCCATTAATGGACTCTAATGACTCACCAAGCCTTCCATCGATCCGTTATTAAAATATGGAATGTTTTGGGAGATATAAAGAACATCATACATCCTATTGTTTCTAAAATACATTGAAAATTCATGATCACTATGGTCTGCCTAGAAGGAATGATACTATTCCATCTTCAATCTTCCCCCTAACATAAGGTCATATCTTGAAAACCATTCAATCTTATGGATAGTGGAATATTTATTCATTTTTTATTGATATATATGGATTTTGAATTTATATTTATAATGGGTCATTATGATGTCTATTAGAGTAAACTACAACATATACCCTTCTGTGTGTTTCACCTCAACAATTAAGTGGCCTATATAGAATATATTTCCTCTAATGATATTATTAATCCATAGGTTATAAGAGGGGGTCCCGATCAATGATTTATGTGATAGGATTAGAGTATCATTTTGGATTCCAAACCATAAATTGATAATAAGAATGACATTGGATATTCTATAATACATATTACCTTCACGTCATGTAGTATCAACTGGGATGATTGGATGAAAGAACAATATTAAGTGTCCACACATATGACTACAGAATTCTGATGATCCGTTATTATTGCATTATCCATTATGGAAATATTTCTATAACTAGATGCCATATTTATATAGAAAGAAACATATTTTTTATAAGCGAGGAACCTTTCAAAAAAAGTGTAATAGAAGTGTATATTTTTTGCAGTATCCAGTGAATCACATGACCCACATAAGATTTATTGATCGTATGACCTAATATAGGTATTGAGATTAAATTAAACCATCTAGAATATTGTGATAATATGACCCATTATAAATATAATGATTTCATGACCATGATATAGTCATGAAAACTACGTAATGATCAAGAGGTCACAGGATGCAACTGACTGTTCAAGTGGAGCCTATAGGACAATGATTTGAATAAGAACATGCATCATGGATAAACGAAAAAAAAATGAAATATATATTGTTATATAATTTTATGAGATGAAAATATCATACAAATGTATATCATGATTGGTTCTCTTGGCAGTGTAATGAAAAGTGTTCCTGGGAAGAAGTCATATGAGATATTGACATCACAACAGATTTGAAGGTATGGTTCTACTATGGAATAAACATACACTCAATCCCTTAATTATATGGATCCCCCCGGAATACTTAAGGGTACCAAGAAGACCAAATTCCACTCTGAATACTGCCCAATGGAACCACATGTTATTTTGAAGACCCTTTAGTTTCCTCAGAACCGAGTCCTCATGCCTTCAAAACATTCTTCTCTTGGGGGAATTTTTTGATCCCACCAAATGAGAATTGACAATATGAAGAAAAAATTATTACAAAAAACATATTTATTATTTTCACTAAAAAATAAATTATGGGGTAGTATGTCTACACATTGGATAGATGACTAGTTTACATATATTGTGTATACCCAAGGTGCATATAAGATCTCATGTCCTAAGGAACATCGCATGATTATATTATGAGTTCCTTGTTATCTAATAATGATCTTGAGAAGCCCCTTCTGTGAAAAACTATAAGCACATCTATCCACATAAGACAAAATTGTTTACTATGTGACGCCCTTTCGATATGGATTCTGTATTATGTGTTCCTCTATGGTATGATTTCCTCCAATCATGTGGCAATTCAATTGAAGAGAGGTTGAAAATACCCTCAACAGTATTCAAAAATAAAATCTAAAAATGGAAAAATATTCAGAGCATTGAAGTTATATTTATTTTAATGCATTGGTGTCATAAGAATCACATGATTAGTTAAATGAACAGCTAAAATACATAACAAAATACAGACGATACCACATGAAGGCCTTTGGAAATGTCACCTTAATCATTTTAATGTACTGATAAAGGTATATTTGATCATGTGACACCTTGATTAAAAAATAATGGGCAAATGTTGATTTTTTTTAAAATGAATAACAAAATATAAAAATTGTTGTCCCCTCATATAAGTAAAAGATACATGGTTATTTTTGTGAAGGGGTTATACACATCATGTGATTAGTCTGTTGATCACATTAAATACCATTAACAATCCATTGTAATCATGTTAAGGGCCCCCAAAAAGTTATTTTCATACTGGAAAGGTCCCTAGACATGTCTTCCATAATCGTGTGAAAATCCTAATCGATAGGAACCTTGGTCATGTCAAGCCATCCAAAAATGTCAGAATCATACTACAAAGTCCATTAGACATGAAAAATTTAATATGAAAACCCCTTTAACATTCCATGGGTATAATAATTATATAATTTATGGAGTGATTTTTTTCAATATTTATCAAATGAAATAAATATAGTTCCATGGATGACCAATGGAAGGTTCACATGAAGTACACAATGTGATGATCTTTCTACCAACTCAGGCCTATATATTTTATTAATGAGTCACATGTAATTTCTTTGATATGAGGTGATGGGGGATATAAATTGATCCCTCCTAGAAATAAATACAAATGTGTAAGTAAATAGGTGATTGAAAATCTCTCGGAGTTGTAATCCTTGAAATCAATAGGGTCCTCCATGTGGATAACCTATTTAATAACATAAGGGATTACTTTTCATATCTATATTATTTTCAAAATATCTCTATTGGTCAGACAATGTAATTTCAGTGAACATGACATATTATAAAAGAGATTTCCATGTGCAAGATAGTCACATGATATCTGAATTGGAAAATTCATGATTAAAAATGAGAAGCTAATGTGAGAAAGGGTAAAAAATATGGTAGCCCTGTATGACTATGGATACACTAATTTTCATGTGGAGGGTTCATGTGATTTTCATGACTTATTCACTAGTCATGAGATAGTGCTTCGATATTTCATCCATGTCACATGAAGTCATATGTAAATATTATCCAAGTCACACCAAGTACTTTGAACACACATTACATTCCATGAAATGTCCTCCATACATTTCATCCATAACCTATAGAAACCCACCGACACATCATCCCTAATCATGTGAATCCCTGGAATTTGATAGCATTGATCATGAAAAGAGTCACCAAAAAATTCAAGTAGATCACCTGACCTTCCATAGAAATGTTCACAAGAAAACTAGGACATATCCAAACATCATCCAACATGTCCTCTAGATGACATGGGTATACCATTCAGACACTAATGGAAAGTACGCCAAACCATTAGAAATTTTATAGAAGACACTGCATGCATGTTTTCCAAAAACTGAATAAATATCTCACAGATAAACTTGGCATGTTAGGAACCCACGTAATATGTCAATATGACACCTCCATACATGTTAGGTTTCTCTAATAAGAGTACATGGGCATGTTTCTGTGAACATTATGACTACAAAACCATGTTTCTTTCGCCAAATAATTATGATTTCATATGAGAAGTGTATATAGTAGGTTATGTATGGGTACTCTTGAAGTCCTATAGATATTATGGGATCCTAATTATATCTTTACATGCTTAGTCGACCACTCATGTTTTATACACATTATCCTTCAAAGGATAATGGAAAGATATCATCTAATAGGCATATAATATGGTGTAAGTCCATCCACAACTTAGACACTCTAACCCATGGGACCAATATAAAAATGTTTTTATCATTATTCATCATCCATCAATAGATTTAGATGATAATTGAAATAAGAGGACACTAGTCATTCTAGTAAAATGATACATAGGAAGCCTTCTTAAATCCCCATCTTTATATCAAAAAATCTCATAGGTCCAACCTGTTGATAAGTAATAAATCCACATTTAGTGAGTCTAGTCACTTATTATAACTTGTTTCTCACACCTAACATGACTCATGTGGGCTTAGGTATTTTAAATGATCGTATAACTAGCATCATATAATTCCTCCATCAAATGAAGCTACATAGAGTAATCTATATTAAATAAAATTATATGAGTTCCCCATACAATGGAATCCACCTATATTTATTTCCTGAAGGAATACCCATATTTGTATTAACTAGAGTAATAAACTTTAGGGGAAAAAATTATCTATTACCTCCCATCATCGGGTAGAGGGAAAAATGAAATATAAAGACTCATATTATTGTTATATTGGGGATACATTGGATGCCTTCATAAGGATCAGGCTCCATTCATTGATCAAAATTTACCTCATATAGACAATTTTTTGAATGATTGTTTTTTATGCTTTCATTAGGGACCCTACAAGCATATTAATGCGCACTATCATTATTGATACCCCACAATACATACATCCAATGGATGGAGGTTTCCATTACATTCATTTGCAATTTATTCTCTATGATCAAAATAAGATGATGAGGTATTGGATAATCCTACCATATATTCCTCCATGGAACTTGTAACCTAGTCTAGGTCTCCCTTAGAGAGTTAATACATGTTCTTCGAACTCGTTCCTAGTGCCATATCTTTGTTGAAACTAGTTAATTACACTATTTTTGTTTGGACATTCTACTTGTTATTGATAGGGAATCAAACATCCGTCAAGGGAGTAGTCACATTGGGAATCACTAGAACCTCTAGATGTTTGGAACATTGGTCACCTATATTATTCCTCATAGGCGGGAATCCCATAGAGGCATATTATGTGTGGAACCCAAGGTATCCCTTGTCAATAACAATGTATATGATATCAAATTTATATATCTTCAGAGGATTTCACAACATGCATCCCATGTTTTTTATGAAGTAGATTATGCTGTGAGTGTATATATTCAAATGTTTTTTACCTATGAGTTCTCATTATGTTCATTAGGATTCTATTTATGGACGTGTGATAACATTTCTATACTGTGTAGATGGAGTTGATTGAACAAAACACACCATGGAGGTGGATTATGTAGGTGCATCCCCAAGAGGGAATATTTCACAGCTATAAGTTTACTAATGGATGGATACGATCAACCCATGGAGGTAGATTTAGGAGGTGAATCCCATAAATGGAAGATGTTACATTGTGAAGGTTAATTAGAACACCCTTAAAGGATGATAATGTAGGTACATTTCTAGTAGGTGGTGTCTAAATTTTCTATTGGTCAAGATTGAACATCATATATTCTTCTTATATACTCTATATAGAAGATTGGGATCAAAACCCACGTAGTTCAATACCATTGTTTCTGGTCATGTTATAGAACCAGTTCATGTAGTTCAAATTAATGTGGTAAGGATGATCATGTCCTGGAAGGATAAACAATGAGGGATAGTTACGGTATTTCACATGAAATCTTAATGTCAGAAGAGGATTTTTATTTTTTTTATTGGGGGGGGGGGTTATGCATTGAGCAGCCTGATGGAACTAGAGGAGATTTTGTATCAGAGTTGATGGGATTAATATTACGAGTGATATGGGCCATAGAAAAGTTAGATCAATGTGGATATTGGTTCTAGACATCAAGGAGGATTAATACATATTCTAGATAGTTTGGAATCACATCCCATGTAGTTTGTGATGATTGGTGATTATACTCAAAGGGGAGCCCCATCAGGTGGAGGTTGGTTGGATGTATTGATCACTACTATCCTCTAATACAATGTGATTCATGGGTGCTATGATAAACAAGAGGAACAAGTTGACTTAATTCTTTTGTCATACTAGATGAATCAATAATAGATGGTGGATGGATTATGCATTGATCATCCAAATAAAGAATCTCATTTCATGTGAGTGGGGATTATGAAATAAAGATTCATGATGCAAGAGGATCACTTGACTGTGAGGTAGAATGTGACATACCATGATGATCGAACATGGGGTATCCTATTTTTATAACACAGGGTATGGATTCAGTTTTACATCATGTACTAAGGATGTAGGGACTAGGATGTTTTACATCACGCAGCTCGAATTTGGAGTAGATAAGTCAACATATTGTGGGATTACATAACTATAAATCATGTGCCTTGGGGTGGGGTATAGTTCTAGAACATTCAGGTTGTAATGATGAGAGGAGTGGCTAGTCACAAGGTACATGTTACAGTCCCTCTACTGAGAACAAATATGGGATGCGGTACCTATTCCCATAAGAAAAACATATGGAATCACATGAAAAAGAGGCATAGGGGACATCATGGGAGGGACCATGAAATTATGAAACATAATCTTGGAGAGTTTCATGCAAGGTATGGGTGTTTTTTGCATTGTTTTCTCGAGCATGGTACTCTAACACATGGGTAGTCTATGAAATTTCAAACAATGGGTGCATGAAAATTTAAGTTTTCATGCAAGTTTAGGGTTATATGCTTGAGGATCCCTTTATGAACACCCAAAATGGTTGAAAGTGGTTGGTAATGAATTAATCAACTATGGGACTTGTCAATTTGAGACCCTTAGGGAACCTATCAAAAAAAATTCTCTACCATGAGTGTTCCATGCTTCATGATGTTACAGATGATGGGCCTTATATATAATAGTTCATCATCTCAACTTTAAGAGATTCATCTTAATGAAGTTGGGGGATAGGTGACCTCCTATTTATAGCTGAATTCTTCACCACCAGAAAGCATGGACCTGACAGAGGAAGACGTATTGGACATGAAATTATTATTTGGGACAAAATCTAGGCCCACAACTCCACGATTTGACATCATATTTAGTACAGATGCATGTTTTATTCCATTCATCCACTTCGGCCCGGTTCTTTCACATAGAATAATATTCTTGTGGGAAAATCCATTAGGTGTACCATCACAATACAATAATTCTAGGAAACATATTTCATATTTGTAATTGAAAAACAGTGTACATATACTTTGGGTCTTGAATGATCTAGTGAAAATTTGCACGCACCTCCCTTTGTATACTCATGATGGTATTTTGGGTTGGGATTCTTGTTTTGTTTTTCCAGAACATGTCATTAATGGCCTTATATATGATTTTAGAACAAAAATATCCCCCCTTGGAATATGTACTTAAATGTGATCATAAGGTTGGTTTTTAAGGGAAATGTAGAAGATTTGATTGTTTCCTTGTGGTTGTGCACAACATGGGTTTCGGGAATGCAAGGTTCTTATGCACATGTACAAGACATTTTCTATGCCTATACATAGGTAAAGGGACCCTCAATATATTACTATTACATTCCACAAGATAGAATTTATGTTCTAATGCATGTAAGTATCTCATTTTTGTGGAAAACTAATCTTTATCTTCTTCTTTCTCACAAAATTCTCCTTTACACATCATTCTACATGATTAGAACCTCATTTTTCCTGAATTCTACATAAAATTTTGGACAAAATCACTTTTGTTTCTTGACCCTCCTTACGGACACCATCCTTGTATTTTTCAAACATGTTCGTAATGGATGGCTAATAGAACCCATCTGAGATTAAATTCACTATTATTAATCATAGATATGAAATACTTAGAAATCCATTATTAACTTAATCTAGGAAGGTCATGTGGAAAATCCTGTTCTTGTGGCCATGATAATAGAGGCATAGAAGACCTATCCACATAGAATCTATCACTCAATGTGGAATTTTAGGTTGCTGGATGTGGTCAAAATCCATGATTCCGAGGCTAACACACTGTGATCATGGTTCACATGTGATGATGATATCAATCGTTGCTATATTATCTTTAATATATTTCCCTCTTGTGATAATGAGACAATGTCCATCCATGTGGTGAATGGGTTCACAACGATGGCCACGAGCGGATAGCATGAGTAAGATGAATTTTCCACAAAATATGATAAAATCTTCAAAAGAATAATATGGTACAATAGTTTAGGATGGCACAAGGATTGAGACATATGATCATGAATAATATTTACCAACATGTGGTCCTGAGTGTACATGGCACGCTAGACCTACCTGAAGTATGGGAACAATTTTCACCATATCAGACAATACGAGTCAGCATGGACATCTCCATTTCATTTATATAAGCGAAAGGAGATGGTTTCAGAGCAACTCAGACAATGGTCATTAGAAACAGACATGTTTTTTCTTCATCATGGAGATGTCAGCATAAACCTGTGGGAAATACACTACATCAGAAGAATTCCATTGGATGGGTTCTAATATGATGCATTGCTTTCATCAGAGAACTCCTAGAATAATAGGTAACAAACCCCTGCTATAATAACATATTTTGGTGGAACTGATTTAGAAGCTAAAACATACCCCCCATCTTCCATATGGACATCCTATTTATGTCATGGTACAACAAGTTTTCGAATAAAGACCTAGAAGAGAGGGTGATAGACTAGGTTAAATGGTGCCTTTTAATTCCATTGAAGAGGATTCTAGGATTTTAATAGTTGATCCTAGAGGAAGGGAAGTGGGATTAATGTTGATACTACATGGTGGAGATATGGGATCTAATAGTATACTACCCTGTGTTTCATGAAACATTCCCAAGTAGTTATCTGCTTATGATTAAAGTCACATGGATTGGATAGTGCATGGGCACACTAGTGATGGAAGTGATTATGGAAGATGGAAATAAGTTCATCTTGAGGGTTTCTATGTGGGTAATGATCTACATAATATTTGTATGCATCGGAAAAAGAAATATACATGGAGGATATACGAGATGTACTATTTCCTACATTGATGGATGATTTCACACCTTGTTGGTTATGAATTTCTTAATTCCATCACCCCACCAAAAGAAGGATTACAGTAATGTATTATAAATATCACAAGGGTTAGGATGATGACACATGATGAGGCTGGGATCACAATTTGGATATAAATCATGAACTAAAACATTCATCCCTTATCAACGTGCATTGCTTTATTGGGGTCCAACATGCAAGAAACATTAGAATGAAAAGATTACATACTAAGTTTTAGAGTTGTTGTGTTAGTGGACACGATTTAGGTCCATTTCTATAGTGTTTCGTGCACACCATTCCACTTTTCATAGAAATCCGGGTTCCACCCTTGAGTGGATAATTGAGTTTACATGGGGGTCCATGAGCAGTTACACCCTTGTATACATCATCAAATATTTTATATGCTGGTGAATGGGGGACTAGGTGAAACATTTTTGTTGCTTCCCATTGATGTCAATGATGGCCTTTAGGAAGACAATGTTTGTAACTAGGTTGAATCATATTGAGAAGAAATGTTTTTTGATGTGTATATAGGTGATTGAAAATGTGGCCATGGATTCAACGAATTGAGAAATCGGGTGGGGCACTCTCTGAGGTGAAAAATGATCATTTGGGATTGATCAAGTTGGAGCTATGGAGGGGAAGGTTCACTGGGAGGCCGCACCCCCCCCCCCCCCCTTCCGGAGGAGGAGGGTCCCACATGTTTCCTTGGGGTAAGTGGTTAACATTCATTACAAGAAGAGAAGATCCATGGAGGCTCGATGGATTATGTTGAGGTTCATGATATAACTATCTTCTAATGCTATCCTCCCAATAATTTTCTGTTCATGTAGGACACTTCAAACACCATTATCAACCAAGGACTTGTGGATAAAGTAGAAATGATATGGAATAGATATTCATAAATTTCGGACCATTTGGATCATAAACTGGGTGATATTCCACTAGTGGCACATATATTTTGAGTTTATGGACACTTACACATGTTAGTGGGTACATACCGACATCCTTACACCATGGTGTAGAAGTTGTTTAGAGATGAGCCAGAATAGAGGAGACGCTAATTGTTGGAATCTCATAATATGAGGAGGAATCATAGAATGTGGAATAATGATATTCTATAAATATAGTATTATAGGGACCAACTACACATCAAGGGAGTCCCCAAAAAATAAGTGAAATTGCATCCAATGAATAATAATTTGTCAAATTATCAAATTTAATTCATAACATACATGATGCTCTTGATCCTTATATTTCATTATTCAGAATCTCTAACTGATGACTATTTTTTATTAGAGAATATTGGTGATCA
Source organism: Viscum album (assembly GCA_963277665.1). Lineage (NCBI taxonomy): Eukaryota > Viridiplantae > Streptophyta > Magnoliopsida > Santalales > Viscaceae > Viscum > Viscum album. The sequence continues at coordinate 1,834,254,197 of OY728165.1, forward strand.
TAATGGGGGTAAAGGTGTACTAATGGGTGCTGAAGGGTACCCCCTAGGGAATATGGATATAGCTAAGGTAGGTGGTGGTTAGACTTAGGAGGCATGGATTACAACTCTAGAACCTCAAGACCTACCTACTATCTATGGAGGAGAGAACCATGAAATCCCAAGGGTGGCACAAACTATTGTGGAGGTTGTGCAATTTAGGTGGCTCATCATTGGAATTCCACTACCTTGAGGTAAGTGAACATCTTGAGTCACTTGGACCTTAACAGATTTTCATGGTGCCTTTGCATCTAGGTAATTGCATGTTTTATGCATCATCTACCATATGGATGCAATGGGAACCGATCCTAGTCATTGAGATACCAAATGGATTCAATGGGTCTCATGTGGTTGAAATCCCTAATATAACTCAGATGTTATATCATTTGATGCTCAACTCCAATAATTCAATTTCCATTACAAAGACATACATTTCATTTACTGATAAGCTTAACTGATGGGTTACTATCCAATAAAGTTCATGAATGGTTTCATGTACGGTGAGTATATGAAGCTAACACATTAGAGGGATATTCACTGCTAGTTATGATAGTCCTTGAGGAGCTGATTGTTCAAGAAGATTTTAGATTTGTCTTGACTGAATAGTTTGATGTGGCTGCAAGTGATTTCTTTGGTGCGGAGGAATTCATATATAGAAGGAGGAATGCTCTGGAGGAAGGGTCAAGTGAGGATGACCTACATCATGATCTGAAGCCAATCCCATTTGATAAGAATCTATAAGAAGACCATGTTGTCAATATTCTCATGGATTTTCCCAAATATGATCCAAAACCTCTTTAAAAGTAAAAGAATTTTGGTTCTGAAGGATCCAAAAAATATCATTTTCTAGCATAGTACATGAAGGAATATAAAACATTTAAACACCCAAACATGATAATTTAACCTTGTATCCATATGAGGTCCCTCCTCCAATAGATGTATAACATGAGTACTAGAAGGGTGGATACTCATGATCTCCATACACAGGTCCATGGCTTCCTTGCTTATCATGTACACAAAAGGAGATAACAGTTATAGGTTGTTTGGAGTCAGCATAGGTATGACAACAAGTAGAATATATATCATGTTAACATAGAAATACTATATTTATAGAATCAAATGAATGTTTTTGTTTCCTTTCATGATTCTCAGTAAGATTTTGTCATCCAATTGATGGGTCAGTTGGTGGAGGATGAGGAGTAGATGAGGAAACAAAAAATTCAGATACCTGATTTCCAAGATTAATGGAACTGAGCCAACTTTTTCTCATTGCTGATGAGAAGGTGATAGAGCTCAATATGTGGTAGAAGATATTTTATTCCATACTATGGAGACTAGTAGAGTAGAGTCTCTTTATTACTTGTTCCATATTTGATAATTTTCTGGGACACAATAAAATATTTAACATGTGGATGAACCTCCACAAGGACACAACTTACATGATTGTTTGTTTTTTGAAAACATTCATATATTTGTGAAAAAAAATTACTTTTATGCTCTTAATTACTTTACTTCAATCATATTCAAGAAACAAAAAATAGTGAATACCGCTGCTCACATGATTCATGCTTGGCGTGAGAAACATAGGATGACTATATGAGTTCTCATTTATATAGGTTTGATAGATAACCAGCAAAAATGATGGTCTATAATTGATTACAGAACACTAAGAGTGTGTAGTATGAGATATGATGCAACTAGAGAACCATTATCAAAGAAAAATTGACATTCATTTCTAGTGTGCTCAGATGCATGAATTGAATAATAACATGGGGTTATAATTAATCTAGAATAAATATTAATGGGTAGTGTGAATCAAAATTCCCAAAATATGGAATAAAAGGAGAGTGGAATGGAGATAGAAGATAATTAATGGATATTCTTGAAACACAAAATATTTCCCATTAGTTGGGAATAAGGAAAAACAAATAACGATTTACCAATGACCATGTTCAGTAAATGAAATAAATCTCATATTGTTGTCTAAAATTATATAGGGTGTTTTCCACAGAATTGTGTTGAGCCTCAGGAAAACACTATTACATTAGGGGGTTCCTTTAGACCTCTAGGAGGATAATGATCCATATATGGGCCATATAATGCAAGGAAATGGTTTGATGTATTGATTAAATGGATTCCAACAATCTTCCAATTATGCCACTATCGATTAGAGAATAATGGAGTAGGTGTATGGATCCGATCAATGGAAAAAATCATCTTCATGGGGAGAATCATCATAGATGTAGAGTGACAACTCAAAATGTGAGTGATGTGATTGATGACCTACAAGAGAGGAGGGGACTTCTCAGGTGAGGGTCTAGGATTCCTTATAGTTTAACATCTAAAATTAATATGATAAGTGCATACTTTAACATTGTACAATGAGAAAGGTTCATGGTAATATTTAATTCCATTTGATTAGGATGAATTTGACAATTTAATTTCATATGATGGGGATGTTTTTACATATTTTAAGGTCTTATATCCTGAATGATGACAAATAGTATAATGTTTTGTTACACAGACAAAGATTTTAGGTTTACGGTCAAATTTTTCACACTATGGTGAGGGTTCTCTAAATGGATATGTCCAGTCTGTAGAGTTAATAAAGTGTTCTTAAATGAAGGACAAGGTGGCTCAATAACATTAATCATATTCTTTTGAGGATTTGGAAACATTTTAGAGTCATTATTATTGTACTTAAGCTTATAGATTATGTTTATTGATCTTAGACAATGGGGATCTTGAAACAAATATATGTATCATGGTGGATTAAAAAACATAATGTGAATATGGACCAAGGTGACCCAAAACCACACCACATTCTTTAATGAAGGTCTGTTTAAAGTTTAAAATCCTATGTCTTTGATGAGGAAAAAGGTATAGGAATTTGAGGTTGGGCCCAGAGATGAAAATTATGTTCATATCCTATATCCCATTGTGATGGAAAGCGAGCATCACATACTTTGAAAACATGGAATAGTAAGAGATTGATTCGAATAGTGGTGATAATCTTTTACGAGGGTGTATGAGGCAACCCAAAGTTATCATGGGGATTCCCTTGTTAAGGGAACGAGGAAATATTTTCTAATCATACCAAATTTATTGAATGGGGCATCCCTATTTAAATCAGGATAAACATCATCCCTTTCTTAAGAGGCATCCCGATTTTGGTTTGGATAGGATCACAGTTTAGTGACATGCATTTAGGATATTTGGATATATATTTTAAATCAATACAACTCACACTAATGTGGATTAAAATTTTGTATGGTTGTAATTATTGGGACCACCACAAGAAATTTAAGGTCGTGTTCCCTAGTCCAAGGGCTCTTAGTTTATGTTAATGGACTTTGTATTAAATTAAGGGGGGGTTGCCTCGAATAGATATGTTTAGCATGGTTTCTTGAAAACCCCATTGCAAATGAGGGACACAGAGTCCTAACACAATACAACATATTTTGTAGAGAATACCTAATGTAGTTTAATTTATTGATGCTCAGACATGTGGTAAATAGTTTTGGGTACTGTTGTCTAGACCATAGGTTCTTATTATAAGGTCACAGAGTTTGTAAGAGTGAAGGAAATTATTTTACCTTTATGGAGTTTGGACCGTTGAAAAGGGTCCTTACAAATAGGCATGTGTAGTGCGATTGTAGGTAAAACCCCATTTTGAATGAGGTACTAGGAGGCCCATATCCACAAATAATTTTTCTAAGAGGACATGAATACCATTATGATTCACGATGCTTAAAATATTGGCTGTTGATTGAAGGGAATAATGTTTTGAATAAAGAGGGGGATGGCATCAGAGGAATTCATGTAGTGTGGAAGAAATAAAAACCTGAAATGAATGAGGGCCTATGAGGCCCAGAACCACAAAATACATCCCAATGAAAATGTGCATATAATTTAAATTCGTGATTCTTGGATATGGATTCCCAGTTTAAGGTCATGGAACTCAGAACTTTTGCAAACAATTTAAGGTCATTTTTAATAAACCATATGATTTTAGATTAAGTTCAAAGAGTTCTAACCAAGCACCAAATTTATCATCTTGAACATGTGATATAGTTTAGTATTTTTATGTCATATGATGAGGATAATAGTTTTTACATATTTTGAAATCATGTAAATAAGATTCATGGTTTCCTTCTGTGAATTACTATTTGACAGACATAACATTAGTAGGAGGATTAATTCTCTCTTCGTCCATAGTGATTAATGGCTACACACTATTGGAATAGAACTAATGAATGAAATATTGTCCTTACCTCTTAGGATCTGACAATGGTGGCTTCTTACAAGGTATCATTGGTGTTCTAAGGGCTAGTACCGTGTCACTATATATGAAGGAGCCAATGTTATCCATCTTGTTTAATTCCATTTTATCTTTTTGTCATTCCTCTGTAGATAACTAAAGGCATAGAGAATGTTTTATTTGAGGGATTCTATCTCATCTAGATGGAATTGTTCCATTTTATCTGGAATATTTTGATCGTAAAAATAAATTCGGAGCAATGGAAACTGAATCTAAATGGGTTGGACTACCTCTTTTCTATACACTAGAGAATATAGAGTCACTTGGGTGGAATTTCGAGTCATCATCCTATAGACCTTATGGGTGTTGAGGATATTTTTTGGAAATATATTCTTATTATGGCCCACCATATTCCCTAGAATGCTAGAGAGGGTTTTTTTGAATCCTTTGATATATCCATTTTCTTACGTGTGATAGTAGAAATTGTTGTTAGACCAGATATTGTACTTGTCATATAATTTCATTTACTTAGAAGACCAAAAGTTTGTGTCGTTGTTAGTGAAAATTGTTTTTGGAACACCGAATTGATGGATTATATGAGAGCTCAAGAAATAAATCACTAATTTTCTCTTTAATTTCAAAAGTGGAATCACTTTGTTCCATACAGAGATGAAATATATCGCAGTTAGAATGAATCAACACTGACGAGCTATTTCTAGTAGGTATGGGCCCACAACATTGAGTTCCCATAATAAAAAGGTCACATAATACATTTTGGTGTTGAAGATATAAAAGTGATTTTACATGGGTTGATGAGATTCATGACCCTCTGATGTTCCACATAAAAGAAAATGAAATCATGGTTAGTCTCTCAATAAATGTAGGTAGACTCTCTAGTGCATTGGATTGACAATTCTGTGACTGAGGGACATGAGTCAATTTTGGCTATGGAGGGAATTGTGCCATAAATTTGTGAGTGTTCTATTTCATTTAAATAAGCTCCATTTTTTATGAAGATATAATCACCATTGATATGTTTGATGAGTATTTAATAGTATCCATTCACATTTATGAAGGGGACATCAATCTCGATATCCACCATGAGACTAGTTATAAGAGACTAATACTTTGGATCATTGTTTGGGTAGCTATCTAGTAGGAGGAATTAATATGACACAATATCCTGCATATCAGGGATGAAGAAGATCATGAAGCCTACCCTGTTTATATTTTTATTGTTGATACATGTACCAGTTAGGCTTGGGTAGGAACCATCACAATGTATTTACTAGAATAACATGGCTAGGTCGACTGAAAGGATGGCCTCTTCTAGGAAATCAAAATTAATGGGTCATTATTCAAGTGTCGTATGAGTTGAATGAAATTTTGATAATTCATAACCCTTGATGAATGTCTTCGGGGTAAATCTAAAGTCAAACTATAGAAGGATCACTACCAATCATGCTATATGTCCTATCAAAATGGGGTGATTCATGATATACATTATTAGATCCACATGGAAAACTAGATGTATCTCATGATGTTGCAATTAGTGGAACAACTTTTTCATGGTGAAGACCAGTATGAATAAGATCTTCTCAGTAGGGGAGTATATGGAATATATGTCACGGAGTATGCGATTTAGATAGTATATACTATTCTCACTACTGTAAAAGAGGCCTTTAAGACTACTATAATGGGACTTTATCATCGCTAAAAAAGAACTGAATTCTGTAGCATTGTTAAAATCACTTGGATTTTATCAACACTAGAAAAGAGATGATAAATGGGTCATTTATAAGCTCTAAAAATAGATAACAAAACACCTATTTAAAAGTTATTTTAGAATCGCAAATAAATGAAACCATTTATCATTTCTTCTAAAAGAATTCATAAAGGATGCAATTATCAGTGCATTTAGTAGTGCTAGTAAAGAGGCATACTATGGTGTGATGTTAAAACACACAAAAACACAAAAACATTGGGCATACTATGGTGTTCTATAGAAGGGAACCACATCACCCAAGACAACACCAGAAATTATAAAAATCATATAAAAATACCTACATTAAATATAATAAAATTTACCTCATAAATACAATGAAAAAATAGCATCATAGAAGAAAATAACCCACCTATATAAAAGAACAAGCCACCCATGCTCATGAAAAATACCCCTCCTATACAAGATTTTTTTTATTAAAAATATAAAGTAATTAATTTAATTTAAATTGTTAATTTTTAACTAAAATTTTCTTCATAATATTAATAAAGTGTAACATAATGAGTTTTAGTCGATTGTTACCCATCACACCATTTATTGTTTATCTTCAAGCATCATCTATATATAAATTAACTAATTACATATATAATAAAATTGGTAGGGAAAATAATTAATTAATATAATATATAGTTTTTGGAAAATAATTTAGGCTCATTTTTTTAGTTCTGAGTATGTGATGCTCATTTTAATCTAAAATGACACTTATATATTGAAAAGGACCACTTTGAGTCATATCAGTTACACTATGCATCATATTGAGGTGAGAATAATTATTATGATTCCTAAATATCTTATGGATCATTTTCTAAATTATCAAAATAATCCAAACGTGTTTCCTCAATTTTGAGAATGTCACATGTATTTTTCAATAAAATTTCATTTTAAAAAAGAAACAAGAACATTGAGAAATACCGGTCAAATAATGTGTGTGATTGATGTGGGACTATATCATACAAATCAAAATTTAATTATGAATTAGTTTCCAAAATTATAAATACAATATGAGTGTGTTTTCATGGTTTTAGTGAGTGAAACTTGTTGAACTAAAATATAAATTTTAAATTGATAACAAACACTTAGAGTCATACTGGGAACTTCATGTATCAGATTAAGGTGTGGGTAATTAATGGACATAATAAATGACAAATGAATAAATTTACTTAGGTATTAAAAAAATAAAAATTCATTTTCTAGGATTTGAGTACATAAATTGTGTGTTGTAATAAAATGCATTTTTATATAGGAAACACACACTTTGAATCATAAAACTCACATCGTGTGTTTGTTTGATTGGATACTAATTCATACATGTAAAAAATTAATTATTAATAGGTTTCCACAATTATAAAGAAAAACAAAGAATTATTTCACTATTTTTTTGAGTGACACTTTTTTTTGTAAAAAAATTTCAATTTTAAACTCATAACGGACACTTTGACACATACTCGACACATCATGTATCAGACTTTATTGGGGATGATTCCTAAAATCCAAAAATGATTGGTATATAATTTTACTATAGGATCAAAAAAATACAAAATACTTTTCTCCGTTTTGAGTATGTCAGTTTTCTTTTTAAGTAAGAATAATATAAATTTTAAATAAAAAGATTCACATGGTGTCTTAACATTCACACCATGCATCAGATTGAGGTGAGGATAATTTTTACATGTCCAAAATTTCATATGGGTCATCTTCCTAAATTATCAAATTAGTCTGATTATGTTTTATCAGTTTTTAATAAATCACATGAGTATTTTAATGAAACATCTTCTAAAAAAATTCACTTTGAAACAATCCCATAGTGTTTCAGTTTGACATGAGACTGATTCCTACACATCTCAATGGACCTATGAATTGTTTTATGAAATTATCAAAAAATTATAACCATGTTTTTTGGATTTTCTTAAGTGATGTTTTCTGAATAGAAATGTCAATTTTTACTTCACAATGGAAATTTGGAATCATACTGAGAAAATTGTGTATCATGTTGAGGTCTGGTTGATTTGTACATGACAAAAATTACTTATGTATTATTTTCATAAAGTATCAAAAGAATATTAATGTGTTTCCTATGTTCTATGTTTATGGGGTATGTTTTGAACTAAAATATAAATCATAATCTAAAAACATACCATTCGAGTCACACTGGTCACACCATGTGTTAGATTGAGGTGTGGATAATTGAGTATCTGATGTAAATTTTTCTTTAAACCATATTAAATAAGACCAAAAAGAATAAAATATTAAAATTGGATTGAAGAAGAAACCCCATGTTTCCTTAAATTCCTTATCCAAAAGCACCATGTTTTTTTCTAGCATGTTATATATTATTAAAGGAAAAATATGACTTCCCAAAAGTCTTGTGAAACAAAAGATAAAAATGATAATTAAATTTACTTCAAAATAGTATATAAAATTATGAGAACATAAACTAAATAAGTAGTAAGAATTCAATTTTTCACGATGGTGGTATAAATTGTGGATTGATTTCCTAATTATTATTATCAATATTTCATCCAAGAAGACAAATTTATGACGAGCACAATCATATTTGAATAATCTACCCCAACTCGAGAAAGAGAAACTATCTATATAATAAAACAAATTTTATGTTAACAATACTATAATGAAATAAATTAAAAATAAGAATAGATTAATAAAATGTCAAATTATAACTAAAACCACAAAATATGAGACATATTTGGTACACCATGTGTTTCTTGGACATATGGTTGATTCCACCATGTTTATTTATCCAACAGTGAATTGAAAACTCTAGTTCATATAATAATATTGTTTTTTCTAACCAAGAATTTTTAAATCATTAGATCATAAAAAGAAAATTACATCATAAATAAAAAATCATCGTTTTTGGGTTCATGATCAAAGTACCAGATTTAGTCACCCTTGTTGACATATTTGTTTATTCCTAGAAATAATTACCCGTTAATATAGACCTATCATAATTTGTTGATTGAAATAAAATAAATATTTACATATATTTTTTATGGAATGTAATAAAATCTATCTTAACCTTTCACCATCATAGAGATTAAAAACTACTTGTTATACCATTTTCATTAATTGATGGAAATAGATTCATTGTGTCATATTATGTATTTTCAAAAGACACTAATGTCATTCATGAATTTTTACACCTTATTTACAATATTAATAATTATTATATTCCTTTATATAATCCAAATGACACTGAAATGTAGTACATCCATTAAGTATTCTTGGATTGTTCTAGACATTAGTATATCCTTTTAAATATTCTGGGTGATGATAAACTCTAACATAACATAATAATTATTTTATCATCAAAATTTGAATATCCCTATTATCATGAATTTTTTATTGAGAATGATGTTGAGTTTTTATTTTCATTCTTGTGAACATGGACCATTTTACATAATGAATGTGAACACGTTTAATGAATCTTAATTTTATGGATTTATAAATAATTTTTGATAATATATCATGCATTTAATTGATGATCGAATAACCCAAATAATTCTCCCACCTAACAGAGTGAAACCACTATAGTTTTCTTTTAATAAAATTCATGATTTAGTATATGAAGTTTTTTATTTCTTTTTTTATAGAGTGTGGATCAAGATACTCGATTCAATTTCAAAGGGGCCTTTGTTTGGATTTTTTAGGCTTTATGATTACATTTTATGTAGGGTTTTAATTTTTAGGGATTTCATCACAAGGTGGTTTCTTTCCATTTGATGTTGGGTTTCTTTTGAAACCACTCCTCTTTGATGACTACGATCTCCTAATACTAGTTTTCCTCCAATAATTCACTCATACACCTAATGGATACTATGGTTAATTATACACATATTTAAACAAACATTTGAGTTGTACTATATATCTATTTGATGATTGTAATAGTGTTGTATGAATCTCATGTGACTATCGTATCCATTACAAGAACCCTTTCTTTGCATGTAGTAAAGTCATAGGAATGTAAATATATCTATTTTTTTCAGTTTGTTCATGTGGTGTGTTCTCTTTCACACTTTATTAATATTTGATACTAATCTGAATGAGCTTATAGAAATTTTATCCTATGATAATCAGTTATAAAATATTAGTGGTGTTAGTTTTTTTAATTACAATTTCCTCAACCAAAATTCATGTATAAATTCACTTAAACAAATGTTGGAAAAGCATTTTTCAATAGGCCACCTAAAACAAATTCACAATGGATCATATATTAAGTGAATAATTTTGTTCACAATTATTAACAATTGTTGTCAAACACATCCATGGTACGACCCCATTCTACTCCTTTTATCCAAAATCTATTGTTTGTATGATAGTAATTCTTATCTTAATCTGACTCTATCTCGACCTAAATCTACACATGTACCTCATATTCCACCTTGGACTCTGACTCTGACTCTGCATCGGCCTCCACATCATCCTACACATTTATATCCACTATTTCATAAAACTATTATTGTTTTTAGGTTATTGATTCTAAAAAATTGATTACCTCGATTATAATTCTCCGTGAGAAACATATCAAAAATAATATATAAGAATTATGACACTAATTCATTGCACCCCAAATATATTTCTGAGGTCATATATCATTCTAGATCATAAATATTGTAGGTAATCAGTAAAACATGTTGTTAGAAAGCATTCTAAATACTTGTATGTTTCCCTCTAATCATTAAAAAACATATATACTATTTTGAGTAGAATGGTTGTCAAAAATCATGTTAGTACTATGAAAATATAGATAAATAAATTATTAAAAAATATATTTAATGAAATGGTAATTACCTTTTAAAATTACCTATTGGGGGACACATGCATTTTCATGATTTATCATCCCTCCCTTAAATTTACAATCATATTATTCAGGATCGTAGACATTATCTTTCCTTAGAAACTACATCATCATTGAAAAAATAAGTAAATTGTGTCGAATGATGTTTTGAGGTTAAATATTTCTATATATACCTTAATATATTTCTATTTTTAGTAACCCTCATAATTTATCTACTCAGATACAATCTTCATACCACAATTTATCTTATATATATAGACCACCCTATCATAAAAAAAATAATGTTAAAAAATGGAACATATATGTTGATATTTATATATAAAATCTTGATTTTAGTGTTTTATAAATTCACAATAAAAATCATGTGTGGTCAGTTTTTTGTGGATATCCATGAATTTGTTCTAAATAATAAAATTTCGGGGTATGTTGATTGACTGCGATAATCATCCAGTGCTTCCTAGAAAACAAAAACAAATAAGTAATGAAAAAAATTATAAATATATTTTTTGTGATTATATTGTATTATCTTATATCTTAATTATAAGAATACTAAATACTCTGCTATCTGATATATATTTTTATTATACTCTTCAAGTAGCTCATCTCATTTCATTTCAATTTCTTCTTTATCCAAAGTATATTTTTCCATAGAAATGTTAATGGGATAAATGAATCCAAATCATCCTTATAATAAATTTCCCATTATATAGAATTTATATAAATTCCAATAGGAAATACTAATATTTATTAACTCTAAAAAACTTATTATCTCACTATTTGGACAAATGTATTATGAAAATATACCTTATGTATCTATTCACAACTGATACTCCCAACCATTGATGCTTAGGAATCTCATTTATAATCTTGAGAAAAATTATGGATTTTATGAAACATCTATATATGTCATTTTAAAATAAAATTTACGAAATATTTTTATCTTTAAATGTGGTCATTTCATGCCATTTTAATAACAAAAATTTTTGATCTAGAACTTTTGGGAAGAAGGTACTCCTGAAAGTTCATTTTTAGTTATTGGTTGCCTCACTAGATTTTATAGATCTGACCATCCATTTCCCCATTTCTTTATCCATCTATAAAAACCCAACTCAATTCAAACATTTTTTCATCAACTGTTAAAGGTTTTCCAAATGGAAAAAATTGTTAAATATATTCCTCATGCATATTTATAAGATTATATAGCCATGCTATGAATGTTTCAATAGCATCATTGTCCATTTTAATATCCATTTCATCCAATGGAACATGAAAATCAGTAGTTAACTATTGATATACCTCAAATACCATTCTCATGTGATCTTTTTGGAGGCCTTTTTTCTTTATCTTATCTCAGAATATATTATACAACATTCCCACTCAACAACGTGGTGCCTAGGTGTTGAAATATTGTGGGGTCATTTATTTAGGAGTGAATCTCTGTTCAACCATCTGTTTTATTTGATCCTTTATCATACACTGGTCTACTAACCAGATAAAAATATAATACATTAAAAAATCTATTTACTTCTGTAATCCTTTAACCATATTATATTCATCTTCATGTGGTGTTTTCTTCTCAAATTAAGTACTATAAGGCACTCCAAAACATTATCTTCTAACGTGACCATATTATTGCAACAACTTCAAAGCTAGAAATTGTAGTTTTTTTTCATTATGGTCACAAAATATTCTTATTTATAAACCATCTAAAAAATATGAACATAAATATATATATTTTTTAATACTATTTTAATGAAAAATTAATTATAATTATGACATACTAACACATGTTTTCAATACTACATTAGTGAATTCAACAACAATTTTACCCACCATATTTAAAGTAGCCTCCTTCGAGAGCACATGATATGGGATGAAAGTGTGTATGGATTTAGATTCATCATTATTTATATAAAAAATGATGAAAATTTTGTTTCATATCACATAAAAAATTTATTATTGATTTAAAATACAAACCAATTTATTCTATAGAGAAGTGTACCCCATCGTTTCATTATGACAGGGGTCTGTTGGTTATGATTCGCCTTCATTATTTTTTATCACTATTTTCATAAAATTACAATTTTTAATCAAATTAGAAAAAATAAATAATGTAAAATAATATATTATTGACTATAAGAAACATTAAATGATATCTCATTTTGAAAATTGATGAAATTAGTCCATATTTCATGTTCTATAATTTGTGCATAACTAACTGATGGGTGGAAATTTTCCTTCCCCTCAGCATTCCTAATATATAACTCTGTATAAAGAGCCTTGAATCCTATACAGTATTTATTATTGGCTATTAAGATGATTCATATATGAAAATATTCTAAAATATACAAACTATTCAAGAAATAATGAAAAAAATAAATGTTTCATTATATAATTTTTTAGTAAAACAGTATATCATAAAATTATCATTTTATCATTCTAAATGATTTCATTAATTATAGGTAGGATGTGGCACTATGAATCAATATCAATTCGAATAGTTATCCTCACTGTGACCCCAACATAACTATAGAACATTGACTTGTGGGGGTTAGTTGGTTGTCCACACTGATTCCAAACAACCTCAAATTTTATACCTTGTCATATTTCATTGATAATTTTATTAAACACTATGATGATGTGAAATTTTTTTCCTCAACATGTTGTTTATCCCCAAATAATTCTTTAGTTTCATCCTAAAAAATATATTATTCCATGAAATTGGTAACATCATCTTGTACAGAAGACATTTTCTACCTCGGTAGTCAAACATATTATTTGTCCAAAAATTTAAAAACCTAAACATGGAAAAACAATTTGAGAAGGGCCATATTAATACTCTATTATAATCAGGATTAACTCTTTAAATACATTTTCATATTATTTTTTTCAAACTATTATCATGCATACATTTTTAAGAAATTTGTAACTGAATTTATAAAAATAACTACTCCACTATGGTAGGTGTTATCCTCTGAATTCATCCTAAGGTAAAAGTTATAGAAATCTATCATCCTCATCAAAATCTTCTCCCAAATAATTATTATAAAAATATATATAGGTTTATTCTTCATCTATTCAATATATAAAGATATGTTTCTCGGACCAATCTTTGTATTTTTCATCCCATACTTGGTACGAGTGATCATTTTGGATGAATAATTCTTAGTGTAGTTTAAGAAACATAGAAGATATGTGGGATGAGTCTCCACAAAAAAAATTCAATTATAATTGTTTGGTAGATGAATGTATTGTGGATGATATTTCTCTCCATAAAACTTATTAAATTATGACATATTATTTTAAAAGTTCTAATCTCATATCAAAATGATAAAAGATCCATAGCACTACCATGATAACATCAACTAATTCCCTTTGAGCTACACTGACTCTAATCTATGTTACTAGAGTTTTTAATCACGTGTTTATCAAATATAAGATCTCTATATCCATTAAGGTTCATGTGTTGGGTTTGAGTGAAAAAATAATATATTAAATACTAAAAGTACCACTAAAATATAAATCAATACATATATTTGAGTGTATGTTAAATGTTGTAACTCTAAAAATAAACATCCATGTTATATAATTGTGTATTGACTCAGACACCATGATTATCTAATGTACTGAATTCATTTCAGACCAGTGAATTATAATAATAATACTATATGTTTATACAATGGTTGTTCCCTAACATTCAAATCATTTCACTAATAAGAGAATAAAATTTGAATTTTATGAGAAGCAAAATTTATTTTTCTCCATATGAATATAACCAAATCATAGGTACTGAGAGATTCTACCTCAGACCCATATAATTCAACACCATCCGTTAGCGATAACCATCACGGGTACTAGTTAAAAATATATCCCTAAATGGTTATAAATTATCCAATTTTTAGGAAGAGATTTTGAAATATAGTGATGTCTAAACATAATTGGTTTCCATTTGAAAGCACTAATAAATTGGTTCCACAATTTCCCAACCCGTCCCCCAGGGCCAATGTTGTGACTACCCCAAGCCTACCTTCCATAGTCCTGGGGCTGGCGACTAGCACCGAAAAGGCACATCCCTAAAACCGAGAAGGCTTTGTCTTTAAACATGAAAATTCACACAAACAAGGCACCAAATAAGACACAAGTATAAAATAAACTAAATATAAAATAGTTTGTGTACAGTTAGTAAATGGGACCAGAATACAATCCCAACATGAAAGTACATGTAACACTAAAAACTGCAACTATGAACATCCACCAAGGTTCCTACCTGAAGGGTAGGTATAGCTCTCAAATAGTCATCTCTACGGTATGCCTCATCTAAGGTCCACCTCTGTGAAGCCTCTAGTCCTGGTACCCTCAACATCAATCAGCGTTGTCCATTTTTGGCACAATACACAACATGTTTCGGGCATTTCCCATGAAGGGGTGAGTATAACGATACTCAGTATGGACCTTGAGACCCAAAGGTCTCTCAAATTCCCCAAAGGTTAAACCAAAAATCATGAAAACAATAGTCAACCCAACTAAGGTATATGCCCATACATATACCTATGTTATCAAGTGTACCCATCTCATTAATGAAGAAACACAAGGCCCAAATCTTTAGACAAAAGATCAACTGTTCCTCAAAGGAAAGAATACAGTGAAGGTAACACAAAAAATGGTAAGTATCACAAAGGTAATTTCACATAGAAGAATACCACAGAGGAATCACCATGAAGTTAAGTACCACAAAGGTAACATCACAAAGAAGAATACCACAAAGATATAGCAACACAGAAGTGTACCAAAAAGGTAGACTCAACTCACTCCGAGTATAAATTTTTGTATGGAAGTATAGATGATTAGCTATATTGCTATATCATCTTACTTCGTCGAGAAGATCTGATGTTGACCCACATAGGACCGAAGATGACCAACAAAAGACCTGAAGGGGACCCAAACAGGATCTTCAGATGACTCAAAAAATATCAGTATGTGCTGACCCACATAGTATCATTGAGTATTGACCCACACAGGATCCAAATATGACCCAGAAAGGATCTGAATACTCTTCGAGAGAATCCAGCCATAGAGTTCCCACACAAAGCATTATTGATTCCAGGATGTTACACTCCTCAATAAATTGGTCTAAACTTCAACTACAACTAATTCGCTTGAATAATTAACCCAATGGTATGTAACATCATAAGGAACCCAATGCAATAGATGGCACGTCAATCAGACGCCTGGTCTGTATGTTATTATCCTTTTAGTTTCGAGGGCCCAACTAGATACGGGTTCGATCCAACCTGGTCGTACTCCAACATTATCCAAAACTAAAGAGGAGTATACGAAAATATCTATCTTGATCTAAGGATTTCGGCATTGTTGATAGTTCTTCAATCAAATTCCTTGATCACACGTTATGGGAAAAAAGGTGTAATGTGGTCCAGAAGGGTCTGGGTCTGGTTTGACCTGGTCAGACCATCACATCCCAAAGAGGTTTGGGCCGACCCGACACCATTTGGGTAAACCAGACCCGGTCTGGGTCTGACCTGGCCCATCTTGTTGGGTGCGGCCCACTGGCGCGATTCGCTGGTGGCCGCGGTGCAGCCCGCAGCCGGGTTGGATCCTTGCGTTGGGGTCTGCCCTAGCTGCCACCTGGGAGAAGAGGTGCTCTCCCTAGTTTACCCAAATGGCCCTTTGGTCATTCTATTTTGGCCAACTCGGCGGTGCCACATGGCACCGCCGACTGGCATGCAGGACCCACCGAAGGGGTCCCGCTCGACGAGATGCAGCCGACTGAAATGGTATGCCCTCTTTCCAGTGGTGTAGATGCACACCCCTCATCCACTGCGGCTGGTCAGATGTCGTCCACCCTACTACCTCTGTCACGTCCAAGAGGCCACAGTCTCTAGCTCCGGCAGTGTGGACGCGCGCTGTCACTTTACCATGCTTCCAGCTGGTGTGCCGACCGTCACCCTACTCTTCCGCAGCCGATGGGCCATGACCTCTTGCTCAACCGATGATGCGAACACACGCTGCCCTACCTTCTCACGATCAACCTATGTGCCAGTTTCTATCCTCCCACCAGCTCGGATGACGGTCTGTGTGTAACAGCCCAAGATTTTATGAAAAATATTCTTTTTAATTTTATTAATGTCTTGTGTTGTACGCTACACCAAAAGGAGCTTGCACAACACGCATCCTTGACTTGCCTTGCATTACACGCAATCGCAACCTTCCTCGATAGTGTGTGTAGTACGCAATAACGAGTTTCACTAAACAGCGATATGCTATTAAAACTAGCCGTTATGAATAGTAATAACCACTTTTTGAAATTTTGTAAATTTTATTTTTCAAAATGGATTTCATTTTTGGATTCGGAGTATCGAATTTAGCCTAAGGTGAAATTTTGGTACATTTCGGATAACTTTCATATTCTGATGAATAGTGAAAATTACTAAATTATAATTAAAAACAACTTTTTTAATCGAAATAATTAATAGTGATAAATTATTAATTTGAGTGGTTTTAAAGTATATTTAGAATATATTTTTACAATTTAATACAATGTTGGTCATTGGACGTAATTTCACATTTAAACCTGACATAAACAAGTGTCAATCTTTTGATAGATATTGTTTCGTAAAAACACGCTATTTGTTTTAATAGCGGGATTTAATTATAAAATTAATTAATTCAACTTATATGTTATGAATTTGGTAAAATAGACTTCATTTTTGAATTCGGAATATGAAATATAGCTTAGGATGAAATTTTGGCATTTTTCTGAAAACTTTCAATTTTTGATGAATAGTGAAACCACTAAGTGGTAGGTTAAAAACTGAATTTTGCATAAAACTTAATTTTACCACTTCTGTGAATGGAATTTCGAAAATCCGAGAGACACGGTTAATATCAAGGACTAAAATGTGGTTCAATGAGATGAAAATAATTTTTGGTGAATAGTAACTTTTTACTTTTTTTTACCGCGGTTAATAGTAAATAGGGTAACTAAGGGTAAATATGATATTACTATTACCCTAACACATGTCCTAATTCTATTGGACAAGTTTAATTCGACCAAAAACAAACTTAGGAATAAAATATGACCATTTAGGCCCACTTGGATTAGATTAGGACATTTATTATGAATTTATTTAAAGAAGGGTTAAAATAGTTAAAATCAATGTTTAATAAGTAAATCATTTTTAATATGGGGTTATACATAAGATAAATTCGTTTGTAAATATTCATTAGAAATCTAAAAAGATTTACTACATGATGGTATTTTATTTGTAATTTTTAGACGTCAAATAATTTAATTTATTTATGACACAACGATGATGCAGTAATTATCTTATTAATGAAATATTGACATAATTGATGTTATAAACACCAAAATAAATGTAATTTGAGATTTTTTATGAATTACACTAATTTTCTAGGTTACTATGATATATTAATGTTGATTTAATCAACTTGGTTCGAACATATAATTCTGTTATGACTTTCACAAAAATCTTATATCAAATAGTGTCATAATTGACACAAAATAGTTTTTAAATCAAATATTATATTATTAATTGTTATTTTATTCCTAAAAATCTAAGGTTCGGCCAAATGACTTAGATAAGGATATATATATTAATAATAAACAATTTTTGGTTCGTCTGTCATATAGTGAAAGAAAACAAAAAGACACGGTAAAAGTTAAATTATTTAACTTAGAGTTAAATATAATTGATAAGGTTTAAAATAATATCCAAACATGTCTAAATTTGATTGGTTGATGAGATTACAACCCTATCTCATCTAATCTTCGAATATGAGTCATTTTTGGAGGTTTTTAAGTGGGGTTAGATTTATTATAAATTAATATTTTTAAGAATTCCTAAGGTGCCCCTCTCCTCCCTTATAAAAGGGCACCTCCTCCCCCTCCTCCTCACACCAATTTTGAGCACTCAAGCTCGGCCAACCCCTGCCATTTTCTCCTCTCCACTTTCCTAGAATAATCCTAGAGGTTCTGGTCTTCTCCAAAGACCAATCATAGTTCCTTAAGTGGAGGATTCAAAGAGGCGTTCCAAAGAAGAGGTAATATCCATTACCGATCTTTTCAATTTCTTTCTTCTTCAACTTCTTCTTCTTTAGTTGTTTCATGATAAAGTAATAACATCAGTATTACTTACATACTGATATGTTATTATAAATATGAAACAACCCTAATTCACCTTCTATCCATCCTACGGAAAAATGAAATCACCGCGCGTGCGTACGTACGGAATACCGTCTCCACGCCGTGGTGTAATCTATTTTCCACCATCACCTTACAAGGATGGGTATAATGGTGTAATGAGTAACTACATATGATTATTATGAAGTAATATTGATACTGAAATAATATATATATACTCCAATACAATTCCACTATCATAGGAACGATATCATCACTCGTGCGTACGTACGGAATACCGTCTCCACGATGTGATGCGACTCGTTCTACATGATCTTCATTTCATAATGATTATATAAATGAATTGAATGAATGAATATGGTATATAATACACTAATACCATTCTGGAAATGAATTATATATAACCTAAAGATAAGAATAAGAATTTATTCGACAAAACACGCATAAGAACAAAAAGTTATAAAGACCCGAGTAACAAGTAACAATGAAATATTACTAACAAGAAGCTAATAATATGACCATATATGATATCATATCAATATGTATGATTATGGAATAAGTCAATAACATTATTTAAACCATTATACAGGAGCTTCGGACACGTACAAAGCTAATCGGACCTAAGGTAAGGGAAATATCACAATCTCATTTTTATCCGAGATTGTTTATTCGTAAGTATTTACTGAGGTGTATTTTATCATCCACATCCATGTTTCATCAATATGTAATATTATTTCCATCCAACTACAATTGTTTAAATCCATTTTTACCCTTAGGTGAGTTTTTAGTAAATAATATGAAAGGAATCTTTTGTCGTTTTTCCGTACGAGGTACTTTTTGACTTTTCCGACAAAAGTACGAAGAATGTTTTTTTTAACTTATACGGCATGAATGGATTTTTAAAACATTACTTCAAAGAAGCTTCCTTTACAAGTTTTCAAGTTTATTTTTAATCAACTTCTTTTATTTTAAAGTTGTATGACATGTTATGAAAGGAAAAATGTTTTTGAAGAAGAAAGGATATTTTCCTCAAGAATTCAATTCAAGTGTTTTATCAAAATTATTTTCCATCTATGATAATAAAGGGTTCTGTTTCTATCCATAATTTTACATTGGTTTGACTATGTTGTGATGGAATTATGTTTATGAATTCCTTTATCATATATGAATTGATTTATGATGTCATGATGTTTCAAGAATCCCATTTTTGTTACATGTGTTATGCGATGATGCATGTTTTATGATTATGTGGCACACATAAGAAAGGATTCATTATAAGATGGGTGGGACCTATATCTCCCTCCAATGCATTGGGTAAAGATTTTATATCTCATGAGATAGACATGGCTGGAACGGAAGGTTATTTCGGTTCAGTGATACAGGACTGAAACGAGGAGTGAACTCGGTTCAGAAAGGGACTTTGTCCACTAAGATAGTCTTGGCAATGAGTCATGACTAACAAGAAATGATTTTCCATGATTATGTGTGCATGCCACAAAGTTTCAAGTTTCATTTTATGATTATGGGGATCTCATTTTCACTTCTATGATTTGTTCCATGTTAAGATATTATGATCTCTTTTGCAGGTTGTGATTTTCAAAAAGATATGATATGATTTTTATTTCTTTTGTATACCCTTACTGAGCATTTGAGCTCACCCTTTTATGTTTTCTTTTCCCCAGGATATAAAGAAAGGTTTTAGGTAAAAAAATGGAAGATCTTTACGGGAGATATTGAAGATCTTTCACCAGGATTAGAAGATTATGTTCCGAGTTTCCAAAGACACTAAACTATTACGATCCTTTAGTGTGTGTTTTTGTTATGTACTAAGTATTCCGCAAATGTAATGTAATGTCCATGTACGTCAGGATACGGGTCTCTACAGTTGGTATCAGAGGAAAGGTTTAGTCAACCTTTGGAAACTAGGATGCGAAAACGTTAGTGAGATCCCTAGAGATATTTCTAAGGTATGTCTAGGGATGTCCCTAGGGATAAGTATACGTATAGGTTGTAGTAATAGAATTACGCTAATGATCATAGAATTAAACCTAAGATGCTGGATATTGAAGGTACTCCCCCTTTATTATGTTGTTTTCCCTAGCATGATTTTTGCCTCTCACACTATTCTTTTTGGGTTTTAGACGATGGCTGGAACCCGAAGGAACCGTGTTGATCAATGCAATGGACAATGCAATGATTTCCCTCCTGAACAAACAAATGTTATGGGAGATGGAGTGAAAAATCTTATTGCTATACTTACACAAGCTATGAATCATTCTGGACTTCCAAATGAGCAGAGAAGGGAACAATATTCTATTGAGTCCTTCATGAGGCAACGTCCACCTTCTTTCAGTGGGACTTCCGATCCACTTGTTGCTGAACAATGGATCAGTACCACTGAAAAGATATTTTCAGTTCTTCAATGTTCTGAACATGATAAAGTCATCTTAGCAGTATATCGTTTGGAAGGTGAAGCTGATCAATGGTGGAATCTTATCAAGAATACGAGGCCAAGGGATGAAATTGAGTCCATGGAATGGGACGAGTTCAAGAACTTGTTTTTCAGTAAGTACTTCCCTCGTATTCTTCGAACAAAGATGGAAAAGGAGTTTATTGAGCTGAAGTAGAAGGATGATGAATCTGTTGGTATATATGAAGCGAATTTTACAAGACTTGCAAGGTATGCATCTGGCATTATCATCCAACCTGAAAGTAAAGTTGATCGATTTTTCAGTGGCTTAAAACCAAGTCTTCGAAGGGCATTAGCTATAAGAGACTTCAATAGCTATGAAGAAATTGTGCGTTGTGCTATCAAGGTAGAAATGGAAGTTGGTGTTACATATCCATCTCATGGTTTTGACAAGAAACGAAAGATGGAGTTCAAGGAGAAATCTCATAATAATGGTGAAAAGAAGATGAATGTTTCCTTATGCACAAAGTGTGGAAAGAAGCATGGTGGAGATTGTCTTAAAGGAACTAGAAAATGTTTTAAGTGTGGAAAAGAAGGTCATCGAGCAGCTGAGTGTCGAAGTAATGGAAAAAGGGTTTCTAATGATGTGAATAAAGCAAACACTGCAGAAAACGCACCGCCAACACTTCAATGCTTCAAGTGCAAGGAAATGGGGCATTATGCTAATAATTGCCCTAATCCAAGGGTTAGTGATGATCAACATGAGCAACCACTGAAGGCAAAGGACAAAGGGAAATCACATGCGATCACTATTGGCAATGTTGAATATGATAACGATGTGGTGGAATGATTAAGTGTTTATGTAATGGGATTCCAAAATAATGTTGTATCATGGAGTATTGGAATATTTATGTATTGGTTTAATGTGGTATTCAAAGTGATTGAGATATTTTTGGAAATAAGATGATATGCGCATAATGAAGGGAAAATAAGAAAATTAAATGTTTAACAATATTCATGAGCTCATGATTGATATAAGGACTAAGTGATATCATGGATTGAGTATATAGAATTTTGAGGATTTTGGTATGTGGAAAGTGTTAACTTTTAACTGCATTCATGTTTTCACTAAGGTATTCAAGAGAATACATGATTAAGGACTTTGAATGTTTAGAATGTGACCAACAAAACATATCTTATGATATGTGGGGATCAATGACAGTATTAAATCTCTGGTAATCGTTGTCACTATATTATGAGAGTGGACTGCAGTATTATGGATAAGCCTAAAGATTGAAATGGATTATGTTGGAAATAAGTGAGTATTGTTTAAGGATCGAAGTTTTCTCGATATTATTGATGGGATGTTATAGTAATATAGTTTTAGAAAAAGGACAACCTGCAGGACGGGCGACAGCCCATCGCTTCGGACAAGGCTGTAGGAATCGAACCCACAACCGAAGTGCGACTGGCCTTTATCACCTACCACTGACCTACAGGAAGTCCCTATTTAGTAGAAACTAGTTTTATTATATTAAGCAGTATGATATATGAAGTATAAGTCCATTTTAGGAACCATATATGATTAATCTCACTATAGATCGATTTATGCATATAATTTTTGCTAACCTTTTGTTTGAGACAGATGGAATGACCCGTCATTCTATCACATTATCTGCTAACACTTCACGAATAACAAATTCAACTTCATTTATTTAAGAGATGAAGTGGAAATTGTTCAAGGCACGAACAACAGTGAGATTGTACCAAAATAAAGTAAGTATTTATTCTAATTCAAATTTTCAACTTTAGGGAAATGATCTTGAAAACCAAAAATGTTGTCCTAGTGATCTTATACCTGAGGAATCAGATGGTACCTTATATCATCACAAATTTATGGATTTGTGATTTTTGGATTTTCCATAGCCATGTTCTCTACCACTCTCCATCAGAACATGATGGTTAGATTTTTCTTCCATATCCATATTTTTACCTATGTGGAAACCCAACAATTAGTTTATTTGGGTAATCGTTACATTTCATACTTTAGTTTTTAAAGCCAAGTTTTGGTATTCCTTTTTACGATGTGGGAAACTTTCGAATAGAAAACCATTTATAACCCCGACGAATTTTGAGGGCGAAATTCATTTTAAGGGGGGTAGAATGTAACAGCCCAAGATTTTATGAAAAATATTCTTTTTAATTTTATTAATGTCTTGTGTTGTACGCTACACCAAAAGGAGCTTGCACAACACGCATCCTTGACTTGCCTTGCATTACACGCAATCACAACCTTCCTCGATAGTGTGTGTAGTACGCAATAACGAGTTTCACTAAACAACGATATGCTATTAAAACTAGCCGTTATGAATAGTAATAACCACTTTTTGAAATTTTGTAAATTTTATTTTTCAAAATGGATTTCATTTTTGGATTCGGAGTATCGAATTTAGCCTAAGGTGAAATTTTGGTACATTTCGGATAACTTTCATATTCTGATGAATAGTGAAAATTACTAAATTATAATTAAAAACAACTTTTTTAATCGAAATAATTAATAGTGATAAATTATTAATTTGAGTGGTTTTAAAGTATATTTAGAATATATTTTTACAATTTAATACAATGTTGGTCATTGGACGTAATTTCACATTTAAACCTGACATAAACAAGTGTCAATCTTTTGATAGATATTGTTTCGTAAAAACACGCTATTTGTTTTAATAGCGGGATTTAATTATAAAATTAATTAATTCAACTTATATGTTATGAATTTGGTAAAATAGACTTCATTTTTGAATTCGGAATATGAAATATAGCTTAGGATGAAATTTTGGCATTTTTCTGAAAACTTTCAATTTTTGATGAATAGTGAAACCACTAAGTGGTAGGTTAAAAACTGAATTTTGCATAAAACTTAATTTTACCACTTCTGTGAATGGAATTTCGAAAATCCGAGAGACACGGTTAATATCAAGGACTAAAATGTGGTTCAATGAGATGAAAATAATTTTTGGTGAATAGTAACTTTTTACTTTTTTTTACCGCGGTTAATAGTAAATAGGGTAACTAAGGGTAAATATGATATTACTATTACCCTAACACATGTCCTAATTCTATTGGACAAGTTTAATTCGACCAAAAACAAACTTAGGAATAAAATATGACCATTTAGGCCCACTTGGATTAGATTAGGACATTTATTATGAATTTATTTAAAGAAGGGTTAAAATAGTTAAAATCAAAGTTTAATAAGTAAATAATTTTTAATATGGGGTTATACATAAGATAAATTCGATTGTAAATATTCATTAGAAAGCTAAAATGATTTACTACATGATGGTATTTTATTTGTAATTTTTAGACATCAAATAATTTAATTTATTTATGACACAACGATGATGCAGTAATTATCTTATTAATGAAATATTGACATAATTGATGTTATAAACACCAAAATAAATGTAATTTGAGATTTTTTGTGAATTACACTAATTTTCTAGGTTACTATGATATATTAATGTTGATTTAATCAACTTGGTTCGAACATATAATTCTGTTATGACTTTCACAAAAATCATATATCAAATAGTGTCAAAATTGACACAAAATAGTTTTTAAATCAAATATTATATTATTAATTGTTATTTTATTCCTAAAAATCTAAGGTTCGGCCAAATGACTTAGATAAGGATATATATATTAATAATAAACAATTTTTGGTTCGTTTGGCATATAGTGAAAGAAAACAAAAAGACACGGTAAAAGTTAAATTATTTAACTTAGAGTTAAATATAATTGATAAGGTTTAAAATAATATCCAAACATGTCTAAATTTGATTGGTTGATGAGATTACAACCCTATCTCATCTAATCTTCGAATATGAGTCATTTTTGGAGGTTTTTAAGTGGGGTTAGATTTATTATAAATTAATATTCTTAAGAATTCCTAAGGTGCCCCTCTCCTCCCTTATAAAAGGGCACCTCCTCCCCCTCCTCCTCACACCAATTTTGAGCACTCAAGCTCGGCCAACCCCTGCCATTTTCTCCTCTCCACTTTCCTAGAATAATCCTAGAGGTTCTGGTCTTCTCCAAAGACCAATCTTAGTTCCTTAAGTGGAGGATTCAAAGAGGCGTTCCAAAGAAGAGGTAATATCCATTACCGATCTTTTCAATTTCTTTCTTCTTCAACTTCTTCTTCTTTAGTTGTTTCATGATAAAGTAATAACATCAGTATTAATTACATACTGATATGTTATTATAAATATGAAACAACCCTAATTCACCTTCTATCCATCCTACGGAAAAATGAAATCACCGCGCGTGCGTACGTACGGAATACCGTCTCCACGCCGTGGTGTAATCTATTTTCCACCATCACCTTACAAGGATGGGTATAATGGTGTAATGAGTAACTACATATGATTATTATGAAGTAATATTGATACTGAAATAATATATATATACTCCAATACAATTCCACGATCATAGGAACGATATCATCACTCGTGCGTACGTACGGAATACCGTCTCCACGATGTGATGCGACTCGTTCTACATGATCTTCATTTCATAATGATTATATAAATGAATTGAATGAATGAATATGGTATATAATACACTAATACCATTCTGGAAATGAATTATATATAACCTAAAGATAAGAATAAGAATTTATTCGACAAAACACGCATAAGAACAAAAAGTTATAAAGACCCGAGTAACAAGTAACAATGAAATATTACTAACAAGAAGCTAATAATATGACCATATATGATATCATATCAATATGTATGATTCTGGAATAAGTCAATAACATTATTTAAACCATTATACAGGAGCTTCGGACACGTACAAAGCTAATCGGACCTAAGGTAAGGGAAATATAACAATCTCATTTTTATCCGAGATTGTTTATTCGTAAGTATTTACTAGGGTGTATTTTATCATCCACATCCATGTTTCATCAATATGTAATATTATTTCCATCCAACTACAATTGTTTAAATCCATTTTTACCCTTAGGTGAGTTTTTAGTAAAGAATATGAAAGGAATCTTTTGTCGTTTTTCCGTACGAGGTACTTTTTGACTTTTCCGACAAAAGTACGAAGAATGTTTTTTTTTAACTTATACGGCATGAATGGATTTTTAAAACATTACTTCAAAGAAGCTTCCTTTACAAGTTTTCAAGTTTATTTTTAATCAACTTCTTTTATTTTAAAGTTGTATGACATGTTATGAAAGGAAAAATGTTTTTGAAGAAGAAAGGATATTTTCCTCAAGAATTCAATTCAAGTGTTTTATCAAAATTATTTTCCATCTATGATAATAAAGGGTTCTGTTTCTATCCATATTTTTACATTGGTTTGACTATGTTGTGATGGAATTATGTTTATGAATTCCTTTATCATATATTAATTGATTTATGATGTCATGATGTTTCAAGAATCCCATTTTTGTTACATGTGTTATGCGATGATGCATGTTTTATGATTATGTGGCACACATAAGAAAGGATTCATTATAAGATGGGTGGGACCTATATCTCCCTCCAATGCATTGGGTAAAGATTTTATATCTCATGAGATAGACATGGCTGGAACGGAAGGTTATTTCGGTTCAGTGATACAGGACTGAAACGAGGAGTGAACTCGGTTCAGAAAGGGACTTTGTCCACTAAGATAGTCTTGGCAATGAGTCATGACTAACAAGAAATGATTTTCCATGATTATGTGTGCATGCCACAAAGTTTCAAGTTTCATGTTATGATTATGGGGATCTCATTTTCACTTCTATGATTTGTTCCATGTTAAGATATTATGATCTCTTTTGCAGGTTGTGATTTTCAAAAAGATATGATATGATTTTTATTTCTTTTGTATACCCTTACTGAGCATTTGATCTCACCCTTTTATGTTTTCTTTTCCCCAGGATATAAAGAAAGGTTTTAGGTAAAAAAAATGGAAGATCTTTACGGGAGATATTGAAGATCTTTCACCAGGATTAGAAGATTATGTTCCGAGTTTCCAAAGACACTAAACTATTACGATCCTTTAGTGTGTGTTTTTGTTATGTACTAAGTATTCCGCAAATGTAATGTAATGTCCATGTACGTCAGGATACGGGTCTCTACACTATGGCCTCCTTCAGTACCGGTGGCGCAGATGCGCCACCCCAGTTCTAAGAAGCCGACTGGGTGTCGGCCACCTCCTTTCTCAGCCACAGCCGAGAAGTGGAGGTCTCCTTTAGTGATGTAGTTGTGCCACCACCGTCATCACGGCTCTTGAATAACACATAAACATTTCAGATGTGGAGGGATTGAGCCTTGTTTTTTCGGTCTATACCCTATGCGTTAGGTTGATAACATGCGGTTTCGAGAAAAAAGATTCAACATAAAAACACAAAGAACAATATAAACTCACCCCAACCTCGATCTTTCGTTGGATACAACATGGAGAAGAAGAAGATGGTGATGGAGATACCAATTCCCATCACTCCCGAAACATGCTCTAAGGTCGGTTCCACATTCTTGATCTGGAGAAAGCCTTTCGTTGTAGACATTCTTCGTTTGCAGGATATTTCTCCAAGGCTCTCCATTGCCAATTATTTCCCCCAACCTCAAGAAAGATGAGAAACCAAGATACTTAATTACATGATAAATTAATTTTTTGATCATTAATTGGGAGAATTACAAGGGTTTCCTCACATTGAAGGGGAGTTTGGGTGGTCCCCCCACCTAATATTCATATTAGAGGATTCAAATAAAAATAAAATTTATTGTTTTATTTTTATTATTTTTCTTTTAACCCACTCATGAAAATCCTAATTATTGACTTCCACCCTCAACCTACTATGGTTGATGTGATGGTCTCCTTAAGAGAATATCAGCATTGCGAGTTCCACGGTGTCATCAGATTTCAATTCCAAGCACCAGTTCAAAAGTTACAAAACACCACACACGCATTTACTGAACGTACCCAAAAAATGTTCAGATATTTATTCTGGGAACACCAGACCACGGAATCATGTGCCATAAATTTTATTATACTAATAATATTTCCATATAATTTAAATAAATTACATGAAAAAATATGAGTCTTTACATTCTCCCCACCTCATGGATTTGCGTCCCCAAAAGCCTAAACAAAATTTGGGAAACAAGTGGGGGTACTGAGAATGAATCTGAGCCTCCCTCTCCCATGTTCTATCCTAGAGGTTCCCATGATACCAACATACGTGCACTAGAGGTCTCGATCACCCATGAAGAACACTCTCCTATTGATCCTCTATCCTTACTAGATTCTCCAAAAACATCTCCTCATCATCAATATCCAGCTCAATGTGGTCGATGATGTGCGAAGGATCATGTATGTATCTCCTCAGCTTGGATACATCGAAAAATTCATGCACCAAGTGCAACTGAGGGGTAATAGATAAGTGGTATACCACCATGCCAACTCCGCTATGAACCTGAAAGGGTCCGTTCAACCTCGGAGAAAACTTGCCACCCAAGGCAAATATCCATAAACCTCGACAAGGTGAGACCCGTAGGAAGACATGGTCACTATCCTTGAACTTCAGAGGTCTCCATCTCCTATCAGCATAAGACTTCTACATACTCTGTGAAGTCTTAATATACTCCTAGATGATCTACACCTTCTCCGTGGTAGTCTGTACCATCTCTGGTCCCATGAGTGCTGACTCCCCTGGGTCAGTCCAGCAGAGAGGTGATCAACAAGGTCGTCTATACAGTTCCTTGAATGGTTACATACCCATAGTGGAGTGATAACTATTATTTTAAGCAAACTACACCAATGGAAATTAATCATCCCAACTACGTCCAAAATCAAGGACGCAAGCACGTAGCATGTCCTCAAGGGTCTAGATGGTTTGCTCTATCTGTTTATCCATCTAAGGGTGGAAGGAAGTTCTCAAAAGAAGTTATGTACCGAAAACCTCTTACAACCCCTTCTATAGTGGGGAAGTGTATCATGCATCATGATCGGAGACAATCGTATATGGAACTCCAGGAAGCCATACAATCTCCTACACGTAGAGGTGTCCCAAGCCCTCTACAAAACCCTTCTCTATGATAGGAAGTAAGTGGGATGACTTGGTAAGTCGGTCAATGATAACCAAGATTGAATTATACCCCTTAGATGTGCATGGAAGTCATGTCACAATGTCCATGGAAATTCAATCCCACATCCACTCTAGCACCTCTAGTGGTTGAACTAAGCTCGTTGGAACATGATGCTCTGCCTTCACTTGCTGAAAAATGAGGAACTAAGAGACAAAATCTATCACTTCTTTCTTCATTCTCGTCCACGAGTGCTAACACTGAAGGTCGTGTACATCTTCACCACTCCATGATGTAATGCAAGAGGGGACATATGGGACTCCCGCAACACATCCACTCATATCACCAATGGTTCCATAGTATTCCCTCTGAAGAGAATGATGTGCTCCCCACCTTTATAATATCCATAAGGTACCTATCTTGTGGTTATCTGAGCACATCGATCGTCGTAGTCAGTGTCCCCAAGATGCACCTCCCAAACTCACTGATAGAATGGGGGAGTGACTATTAGAGACTATAGATAAGATTCTCTATCATGATCCACGTAGAATATCTGCAAAGCGGATAGCTGCTTCGTCACCTCACTCAGCAGTTGTATACCAGATATTTTTCTAAAATAATATGCTACTACGTTCCCCTTCCCAGGAGATGATACTATCTAAATGTCACAGTCCTGGTGGAACTGAAGCCAACATCACTCTCTCAGGCTTAGGTCCTTTTGGGGGAAGCTATACCTAAGACTCTTGTGATTAGAGTGGACAATAAAACATTCACCCATCAAGTAATGTCACCATATCATCCAGGCGAAGACCACTGCTGCTAACTCCAGGTCATGGGTAGCATAGTTCTACTCATACTGTCTTAGATATTGAGAACCATATGCTATCACTGCTCACTCCTAAATCAAGACACATCCGAGTTTGTTCCCTGAAGTTTTGTAGTAGACTATGTACCCAAAACCTTCCTCTGGTAGCCTCAAGATGGTGGCAGTCGTCAGTCTTTGCCTCAGCTCTTTGAAGCTCCGCTGGAATCTCTCCGACCACAAAAGGGTAGACCCTACTTCTTCAAAACTGATAAGGGATCCTTAACTCTAGAAAAGTCAGGCACAAACTTCCTATATTAATCGGATAGACCCAGGATACTCCACACCTTCGTCAAACTCTTGGGTGGCTCCCAAGAAATCACAACCTGAATCTTCACTGGATCCACTGCAACTCTAGCCTCTAAGATGACATGCCCCAGAAAGAGGATCTCTCATTTCCAAAATAAGAACTTCGAGAGTTTTCAATAAATCAAGTTTTCTCGGAGTGTATCCAGAACTATCTAATGATGATAGGCATGATCCTCCTCTATAGCTAAGTATATCATGATATCATCAATGAAGACATCCACAAAGCAATTGAGGTTTGGCTGTAAGATCCTGTTCATGAGTCCCATGAAAATTTTTGGGTTGTTGGTCACACCAAATGGCATAGCCATGAATTCATAATGGACATACTGACATCTAAAGTCCATCTTTTTCACTTCCTTGTCTCGTACCCTGAGCTGGTGATAACATGATATGAGTTCTATATTCTAAAACCATCGTGTTCCCTTCATTTGATCCAAGAGATCATCAATCCTTGGTAGTGGTTAGTTTTTTTTCAAGGTCACCTGGTTCTGGAACCGATAGTCCACACAAAGTCTCAAACTCCCGTCCGCCTTCGTGGAGAACAAGATCATGGCTGCCCTAGGAGAAACACTGGTCCTAATGAACCCATTTCCTTTCAAGTCCAGAAGCTATACTCACAGTAATCGATGCTCCGTGGGATCTATTCGATATGCTGGTGTAGATATTGGTGATGTCCCAGGGTATAAGTCGATGTAATAGTCCACCTCTCTATGAAGATGTAGACCCAGAACTTCATCAGGGAAAACATCAGCATACTGGTCCCCCACTATAAGACAGCTCAGGCTCCCAACATCAACTACATCAAGGGTAAGGCTATCCAACTGAAGTGTGATCGGCTGCTCCCTCTTCTGGGTTAGTATATCCTATGCTGCAAATGTTATGTTCTTCCCGGTCAAGGAAACCAATGTCCCATACTCAAAGACACACCGCACATTGCGCCTAATACAATTGACCTGAGAATAGACTGTAGATAAACAATCCTTGCCAAAGATAACGTCATAAAGACTCAAAATTGCTACTATATGATCCCAACCTAAGCTCTCGCCCCTTAAAGTAAGCTCACAATGTAGTAACTAGTGTGTAATCATCGAATCCTCTCCCGTAGGAGTCTCTAGCCATAAGGATTGAGCCAAGGACCCCACCAGAATCTTTGAGTTCTGAACGAGGGTCATGGGAATGAATGAGTGAGTGGAAGCTGTGTCTATACGTACTGTAGCTAGGGTGGAGTGGACACATGTCATAACTCATATCATCTTTGGAGCACCGTGGTCATAGGCCTCACCTGCTTAAAGCTGAGATCGTCCTTGTCCACCTGATCCCTATGGTCTGGGGGGGACCACCTGGTGGTGGTGGTGATAAAACCTCGAATCAACTACCACCGCCTTCTGCATGATTATATCCTCTGACATGTCCTTCTCCTACCTTCAAACCTCCTCAATCGAATATTCACCTCTACCCCAGAGGTCCTTCAACCGTCTACTAGTTGTTCATATGACGGGTCAGGTAGTCATAAGCAATGTGACCCTACCAGTCACATGAGTAACATTGCCTGCTCCTCACCTGTCCCGTTATGTCTTGAGAGCCCCACACAACTGAACCTGTATCCTGTATTCGTCCACCTATAGGACTAGTCTTCTTGGACCTCTGCATAATATTTCTGTTTCCAGCTGCAGATGACTCTGGTACATGACAATCGTTGGTGGGTCTCACTACGGGTGATAGATCAAAAAGGAAACTCTCCACTAAGAGTGATCTCTCTAACACCTTGCCTGCATCGGGATGATAAGTCAAATCTTCGAAGCTCTATTCTATCATCTGAGCCCCTAATCAATGGTCTGGGCCCAGAAGAAAGGGTCTCTCACCATGTTTGTGCAGTAGTAGGAGAGGTCGGTGAACCTTGCTGAATACTGTGCCACAGTCATGATGTCCTGCTGCAAGTGGATAAGATCATGTATACACACAGAGTGCAAGGTCACTGGGATGGACTCTACCTTGAAAAGGCTCTTAAATTCCATCCAGATGAGAGTGGCCTTGTCATGAACTTAGAGAATTAAACTCCACCATCTTCCTGCTGCTGCCTAAAGAAGAATGGTGGCAAGGATCACCCTGAGATAAGATCATGCCCCTACCAGTCGGAAAACTCTAACCATGGCCTCTAGACAGTCCTCAACCTCCTATGGATCCATCTCTCACTGGAACCTCGGTGGCCTCTTTTGCTGATAATCGTGTAATACACTCAAGAGGCATGCACCCTATGCTATTGGAGCTGGTAGAATCGGCTACCCAATGGGTAGTGGTATTGCTACACCACCTGATGGTAAAACTATCTTAATGGTTCCCTGTAATGAAGCCTTTCCGGTCGGTGGGATATCATCATCTAATATACATGGAACCCTGGATGGAAGTCTACATAGAGGAATCTTGAAAAGAAACAGGCGCACCATGGTTAATAAGTTATACATGGCGTGTTGACTCAAATAGATCACAAAGAAATCTATTCAAAAACACACACAATCTGTTTTTTCGTTCACTGAGTCAGAATTCAGATGTCAGAGTCCTGGTGTACTGATATGCCAGCCACTGTACCAACGCCGGATTCCCAAAACTAAAAACCACACTCATCACACATAACACTATTGCTGATTTAAAAGATCAGAGTCCATGTTTTTCGGTAGAACCAAACTCCTATGATACCAATTTGTAATGACCCATCCCCTGGGGTCCATGCCGTGACTACCCCAAGCCCACCTACCATATGCCTGGGGCTAGTGACTAGCAAAGAAAAGGCACATGCCTAATACCGGGAAGGTATTTCCTTTAAACCTACAAAATCACACGAACCATGAACACAAAAAGACATAATTAAAAAGTAAACTAAATAGAAAACAGGGTGAGTACAGTATGTAAATGGGGCTGGAATAAAATCCCAACTAGAAAGTACAAGTAAAACTGAAAACAACGCCTGTGAACACCTGCCAAGGATCCAACCTAAAAGGTAGGTACATCTCCTGAACGATCGTCTCTTTGGTACACCTCATATATGGTCCACCTCCATGCAACGTCCTGTCTTGGTACCCTCGACCTCGATTAGTGCTATATGTTGTATCCACAAGACACAACATGGTGCGGGTGTATCCCAGGCAGGGGTTATTATAAGGATACTCAGTGGGGACCCTGAAACCCCCAAAGGTCTTTTAGAATTCACAATGGAAAAAACCAAAAAGCATGAAAACAATAAACAACCCTACATAGCTACATTCCCATACATATATCTATGTTATCTAGTGTTCCCATCTCATTCAAGAGGAAAATGAAGGCCCAAATCTTTATCCAAAAGCTCAACTGTTCCACGAAGGAAAGAACACCATTAAGGTAACACCACAAAGGTAAATATCACTAAGGTAACGCCACATAGAAGAATACAAAAAAGGTATCACCATGAAGGTGAGTACCACAAAGGTAAGGCCACATTGAAGAATACCTAAAGGTATCACCACACATATTTGTACCACAAAGGTATAGACTTGACTCACTCCAAGTATGACTTAAGAATAGAAGTATAGATGATTACCTGTATTTCTAGATCATCTTACTTCATTGAGAAGCTCTAATGTTTACCCACATAGGATTGATGAATACCCACACAGGATCTGATGGTGACCCACATAGGATCTAGAGTTGACTGACATAGGATCAGTATGTGCGGACCCACAGAGGATCACTAAGCGCTGACCCACATAGGATCTAAAGACTCCTCACGTATTTCTAGCCATAGGATTCATGTACTAAGTATGCTTGATTATAGGAGATTTAACTCAACATGCCATTGGTACATACTTATACTTCCACGAAGTCCCATGAAGAAGTATCCCAAAGGTTTGCAACGTCATATAAAACGCAACGCAACCAACGATGTGTCAATCAAACACCTGGTCTGTAAGTTATTAAACTTTTAGTTCTAAGGGCCCAGTTAGATTCGGTTTTGATCCCACCTGGATGTACTCCATAATTACCAAAAACTAAAGTGGAGTATACCAAAAGGAACATCTCGATCCATGGATTCCTGTGCCGTAGACGGTTATTCAATCTGATGCCCAGATTACATGTTATGGTCAAGAAGCTGTAACTAGGTCCTGGTGGGTCTCGGTCTGGTCCGACCCGGACATACTGACACGGCCTGACCCGGACTAACTGGGAAGTGGTAAGCCTAGCCTGGCATGCAAAGGGTGTGTCCCGGACCAACCCGCTGATGCGGCCCACTGGCATGGTCTGCTAGCGTCCAGCGGTGCAGCCCGTGACTAAGGTGGCCCCCAGTGGTGGGTTCTGCCCTAGCCGCCACCCAAGAGGGGATGCTCTCCACACAGATCACCCGAACGACCCTTTGGCCATTCGGTTTTGTGCATCTAGGGTCTACCACGTGGTGCTTCTGGTTGTCACGTAGGACCCACCGGAGGGGTCCGGCTTGCCGAGACGTGACCGAATGAAACGGTCGGACCTCCTTCCAGCGGCGCGGATACACACTACTCCTCAACCGCAGCCAGCCGGATGTCGGCCGCCTTCTGATTTTTACTGCTACCCAGTGGCCACGGTCACTTTCTCTGGTGGCACAGATGTGCGTCGTCGCTTCGCCAAGTGTCTGACATCCCCCATTATATGCTGCGGTTGATGAGCCACGACCTCCGGCTTAACCAGCGGTGTAAACTTACACCACCCTACCTCTATGTGGTCGGCCAGTGTGCATGCTGTAGTCCTCCCACCACTATAGCCGATAGGCCGCGTCCTCTTACACTACAGGTGGTGTGGTTCAATGTAGTTGTCCAGGTGTCGATCACCACTTTTCTCCGCCGCGGCCGATGGGACACAGACTCCTTCGGTGGCATAGTTGTGTTACCACCGTCATCACAGCCCGCGAGGAACACATCATCATTTATGATGCGGAGGTATTGTTCCATGTTTTTTTTGGTTCCCACCCTCCATGTTAGACTGATAGCATGCGGCTTTGAAGAGAATGTTTCAACAAAAAATCATGAAGAACAACATAAACACAACCCTACCTTGATCGTTTGTTGGAGATGACATGAGGAAGAAGAATATTATGAAGAAGACTCTGACTCCCATCGCTCGTGAAATACACTACAAGGTCGGTTCCACATTTATGAACCAGAGAATGTTCGTCATTGGAGTGGTTCTTCATTTGGGGGATATTTCTCCCAAGCTATCCTTTACCAATGATTTCCCCCAACCTCAAGAAATTTGGGAATCCAAATTAATTAATTACTAGATCAATAAATTTTTTTCTCATTAATTGGGAGAATTCGAAGGGTTTCCTCAAATTATTGGGGAGTTAGGGTGGTCCCAACCACCAAATATTGAAATGGGAGGTTTCAAATAAAAATAAAAGTTATTGTTTTATTTTTATTATATTTCATAACTCTCCCACAAAAATATGAAAAACTAACTTCCACCCTCGATCTACTATGGTCGAGGTGAAAGTCTCATTATGTGAATAACGGCACTGAGAGTTCAATGGTGTCCTCATATTTCAATTCCGAGCACCGGTTCCAAAGTTACAAAACACCGCTCACGCATTTACTGGACATACCTAAAAAAACATCAGAATTTTTTTCCAGGCACACCGGGCCCCGGAATCACGCACCGTCAATTTTCACATACTCCTAATATTTCTATATAATTAAAAACAATTTATATGAAAAAATCCAGGTTTCTACACACAATGCATTGGTTTAACCTAACTTTTGAAAAACCATAAAGAATAAGAAGCAATAACACAAATGTCACAACGCCCTCAACCTATCCCTCCATGAATCACTTAAATTTATATAGTTACACACATTTAAACATACCATAGCTAGCCATCACATAGTAACCATTATTTTATAGTACACAACAACAATTATTTTTATCATATCCACACATGTATTTCTTGTAGAAAAAGATTTTTATCATACATTGGGAGGTATATTAAAAATAATTTGAAAGAATATAAATTCATTATTCATAGAAAATATTATAAGTCATGAATTATCAAAAATATAAAAAAAATGTAAACATATTATGTTTAGTAAAATAATTCTCAAAAAAAAATACTCTTGATAAAAAATTATTAGATTAGTAAACGAAAATATTAGTCAAACAATATGAAAAAAATTTATATAATGATAAAAATGAAGACGTAGTAAATAAAAGTCACATAATTTTTCCATTTCCTAAAATTCCAATGTCTATCAAAATTATGATACACTTGATAATAATTAATATAGTTCCCAAAAATAATAAATTTAAATTAAAATTCATATTGGATCTTTTTACAATATAAATATTTTTGAAACCACATGTGTCTATGATTACAAGAAACTAATTTGAAGAATATACTTATCCTATAAACATATAGATATTATGAACCATTTCATATGAAAAATAAAATATTAAATACATATATAAAAATAAAAAATAAACTGGTATTGTAAAAATTAAATAATTTAATCAATTAATAAAACATGATAATCAGTTAAATATTTTTCTTACAGTTTGTTCAATACATAATAATTGATCAAGAATCAATATCGACCTTGTTTTCTAAAATTTATAATAATTAGAACTATTTTTTGACACTGATTAAGTTAAAAACAATTTAAACCCCTATCAATAGATTAATTTAATTATTATTGAATTATTTAGGTCATGAATACGATATTTCAATGGATAATAAACAATAAATTCTCTATTTTCAAAATATACATTAAAATAAAAACATTATAACGACCCATACTTTACATACATTGTTAATACTTCAAAATTTTAGCATAATTATTACAACATATAAAAAAACCATGAAAGGACCGTATAGGTATAGTGTCTTTAGAAACTGGGAAACATAAACAACTGGTTCATAAATCATCTACGTTGTCTCCCATTTATTTAATCATATCTAGAGTCCCTTTTTAGAATATCCTACTTAGTAATCTTCTTCCTGACCTGGGGAAAGAAAACATACAAATGGGTGAGCTCAAATTCTCAGTAAGGGTAAACAAAAGAAATAAGAACATAATATTTTGGAAATCGTAACCATCAAAAGAGATCATAATTTCATAACATTGGATAAATCATAGTTGTGAAATGTAATACCAATAATCATAACATAAAACATGAAGCTTTGTGGCACACACACATATTCTTATAAAATCATTTCTTAGTAGTCAAGACTCATTTCCAAGACTATCTTAGCGGACAAAGTCTATTTCTGAACCGAGTTCACTCCTCGTTTCAGTCCTATTTCACTGAACCAGTTTAACCTTCCATTCCATCAATGTCTATCTCATGAGATATAAATATTTACCCAATGCATTGGAGGGAGATATAGGTCCCAAAAATCTCATAATGATACCATTATTATGTGTTCCACAAAATCCAAAATCATACATCATTGCATAACCCATGTAATAAAAATGGGATTCCTAATGATCGTGACATCATAAAACAATTCATATAAGATAAAGGAATTCATAAAAATAATTCCATCACAACATAATAAAATCAATGTAATAATATGGATAGAAATAGAACCCTATATTATCTGAGATGGAAAATAATTTTGATAAAATGCTTGAACTCCATTCTTGAGGAAGATATCCTTTCTATATCAAAGATTTTTTCCCTTTCTTAAAATGTCATACAATTTTAAACAAAAAGAAGTTGATTAAAAATAAACATTAAAACTTGTAAATTAAGCTTCTTGGAAATAATGTTCTCAAATCCATTCATTCTGTATAATTTAAAAAAACATTCTTCCCGTACTTTGGCCGGAAAAGTCAAAAACTACCTCGTACGAAAAACAAAAAAAGATTCCTTTCATATCTTTTACTAAAAACTCACCGAAGGGTAAAATTGGAATTAAAAAATTTTAGGTGGATGGAAAAAATATTACATATTGATGAAACATGGATGTGGATGATAAATATTCCCCTATAAAATTCTGAAGTATAAACAATCTCGAATAAAAATGATATTGTGAGATTTTCCCTTACCTTAGGACCGATTTGCTTCGTAAGTGTCCGAACCTCCTGTATAATGATTTAAATAATGTCATTGAGTTATTCCAGAATCATAATTATTTTTATGATATCATATGTGGTCATATTCTTAGATTTTTATTAGCAGTATTTCATTGCTACTTGTTATTCGGGTGTTTATTGTTTTTTGTTCTTATGCATGTTTAGTCGAATAAATTCTTATTCTTCTTTCTAGGTTATAGATACCTCATTTAAAGAATGTTATTAGTGTAATAAATATCATATTTATTCACTAAATTCATTTATGTAATCATTATGCAATGAAAATCATGTAGAACAAGTCGCATCACATCGTGGAGACGGTATTCCGTACGTACGCACGAACAATGATATCGTTCCCATGATCGTGGAATTGTATTGGAGTGTATGTATACTATTACAGAATCAATATCACTTTATAATAATGATATATAGTTTTTATTTACACCATTATACCCATCCAATTAAGGTGGTGGAGGAAAATAGATGACACCACGACGTGGAGACAATATTCCATACGTACGCACGCGTGATGATTTCTTTTTCCGTAGGATGGATAGATGGTGAAATAGGGTTGTTTAATACATATAATAACATACCAGTATATGAGTGATAATAATTTTATTACTTAATAATGAAAAAACTAATTAATAATAATTTGAAGAAGAAATAAAGTTGAAAGAATCGGTAACAGACATTACCTCTTTTTTGAAGCGCCTCTTTGGGATCTCCTATTAGGGCACTAAAATTGGTCTTTGAAGAAGACCAGGACATCTAGGATGTTTCTAGGGAAGTGGAGAAGAGAATTTGTCAGGGGTTGTTCAAGCTTTAAGGCTCAATGTTGTGTGAGGAATAGAGGGAGGAGGTTCCCTTTTATAAGGGAGGATAGGGGCACCTTTGAAAAAACAAAAAATATTATTTTATTATAAAGTCATATTCGGTGTTTAATAGCTCCAAATTGATTTATTAAAAATATAAGGTGGGGATGGGTCGAAATAATATTATCCAATATAATTTAGACAAGTTTAGGTTTCTATTTTAACCTTATCATTTAGATTTAACTTTAAGTTAGATAATTTAACTTTTACCGTGTCTTCTTGTTTTCTTACACTATAGGGTTAATA
Organism: Viscum album; assembly: GCA_963277665.1. NCBI lineage: Eukaryota > Viridiplantae > Streptophyta > Magnoliopsida > Santalales > Viscaceae > Viscum > Viscum album. The sequence continues at coordinate 1,834,294,127 of OY728165.1, forward strand.
AACTTATTATAACAAGAAAAACGAACCCCAAGTTGTTTATTATTAATTTAAATAACCTAATATAAGTAATTTGGCCGAACCATACATTTTTAGGAATAAAATAACAATTAATAATATAATATTTGTTTTAAAAACAATTTTATGTCAATTTTGACACTATTTGGTAATTGATTTTTGTAAAAATCATAACAGAAAGATAAGTTTGAAAAAAGTTAATTAAATCAATACTAACATGTACTATTAACATAGAAAATTAGTTTAATTAATAAAAAGTCTCCAATTACAATAATTTGGGTATTTATAACATCAATTATGTTAATATTTCATTAATAGGATAATTACATCATTATCATTATGTCATAAATAAATTAAATTATTTAATGTCTAAAAAATTATAAATAAAATACCATTATGTATAAAGTCTTTTTATCTTTCTAATGAATATTTATTGTCGAATTTATCTTATGTATAACACTATATTAAAAATGTTTTACTTATTAAACTTTGATTTTAACTATTTTAACCCTTCTTTAAATAAATTAATATTAAATGTCTTAATCTAATCTAGGTGGGCCTAAATGGTCATATGATATTCCTAAGGTTGTTTTTGGTCTAATTACGCTTATCTAATAGAATTAGGACATGTGTTAGGGTAATAATAATATCATTTTTACCCTTAATTACGCTATTTACTTTTAACAGTGGTAAAAAAAGTAAAACGTTACTATTCACAAAAAATTATTTTCATCTCATTGAACCACATTTTAGTCCTTGATATTAACCGTGTCTCTTAGATTTTTGAAATTCCACTCACAGAAGCAGTAAAATTATGTTTTATGTGAATTTTGAAATTTTCTAGGAGGTGGGTAAAAGACGGTGAAAAGTTCAATAAAATATTTATATATCTAAAATTATTATAAAATGACTCCAATGAATTTCATTGAACTTATATAGGTATTATGTATCAATTTTGACCTATAATAAATTTAAATAAAATAAATAATTATTTAAAAAAGTCAGTTTTTAAATAGTAACCTAGTGTTTTCACTATTCATCATAAATTGAATGTTTTCAGAAAAATAAAAAAAATTCAGCCTAGGATAATTTAGATTTTCCAAATCCAAAAATGAAGTCCGTTTTAAAAAATAAAAATTTCAAAATTTCAAAAAGTGGGTATTACTATTCATAACGGCAATTTTTAATAATATTTTAATAGCATATCGTTGTTTAGTGAAACTCGGTATTGCGTATGACGCAAGCTATCGAGGAAGGTTGAGATTGCGTGTAAAGCAAGCCAAGCTAGTGTTTTGTGTAGTGAAGGATTCCTTTGATGATTCATATAATATAAAAACAAAATATTTCTCATAAAAGTCTCGGGTGTTACATTCTACCCCCCTTAAAATGAATTTCGCCCTCGAAATTCATCACATTGTAACAAACAAATGAGGATACCATACCCTAATCATATCCTCAAGATCCCATGTAGCTTCTTATAAATGGTTGTTCCTCCATAAAACTTTCACCATGCGAGTGGTCTTGTTCCATAGGACTTTTTCTCTATGATCCAAAATCACTATCGGCTGTTCTTTATAAGAAAGTTCTTGCTCCAGTGGTACAACTTCTGAGTTGAGTACATGTGAAGGATCAGGTATGTACTTTCTCTATAGTGATACATGGAACACATCGTGAAATTGGGAGAGATTCGGTGGAAGTGGCAATCGGTATGCTACCTTCCCAAAACGATCCAGTATTTCGAAAGGACCGATATACCTAGGGCTCAGCTTTCCCTTCTTTCCAAATCTCATTACTCTATTCCAAGGAGATATTCGTAAGAACACTTTATCACCCACTTCAAACTATAGGTCTTTTCTTCGGTTTTCGGCATACCTTTTTTGTCGACTCTGAGATGCTCTAATGTGTTGTTGAATAGACCTGACCTTTCCTGCCATCTCATCAACAAGATCAGGTCCTAATAGCTTTCTTTCCCCAACTTCATCACAACAAGTTGGAGTCCTGCATTTATTTCCATAGAGAGCTTCATAAGGATCCATCTGAATAGTAGAGTGAAAGCTATTATTAAAAGAATATTCCACCAATGGTAGGTGCTGATCCCAACAACCTTTGAAATCCATAGAGCAAGCTATCAACATATCTTCTAGAGTTTTAATTTTCCTCTCAGACTGACCGTCTGTATGAGACTAATAAGCAGTTCTGAAACTCAACTATGTATCCAGAGTATGCTGATGTCTTCGCTAGAAATTTGAGGTAAATCTTAGATCTCGATCTGATATAATGGAAAGTGGTACTCCATGCAATCTTACCACTTCCTTTACATATATCCTGGCACGATAATCTAGAGAGAAATATTCTCTAATAGTAATGAAGTGTGAAGACTTTGTAAGACGATCAACTATGACCCATATAGCATTATTTGCTTTGGATGTTTTAGGATGTCCAGTGACAAAGTCTATATTGTTGTTTTCCTATTTCCATTCGGGTATGGGTAATGTTTGTAACATCCCCTTAGACTTCTATCTCTCACCTTTAACGTGTTGACAAACCAAGCATCGAGAGACATATTCAGCAACATCTCTTTTCATGCCATCCCACCAGAAGTACTCTTTCCAGTCCCTATACATCTTTGTGCTTCCAGGATGAATAGAGAATGAAGAACTATGAGAGTCATCCAGCAGATCCTTCAATAATTCTGGGATGGGAGGAACAAAAACCCGATTCCGGAATTTTATTATCCCATCACAATCAAGGTTGAATTCATGAACATTTCTCCCCTTCTTTTGTAACTCTACATCTTCTTTCTGTTCCTCATTAATCATCACATGTATAGATGGTTTAACATTCATTTGAGAAATATATGAATTTTACACTTAAATTATAATTCCAAGATCCATCCTTTTTAAATCCATAAATATTGGACCTTTTGTGATCCTCATCATGGATAAACTGGCATGGTCTTGTCTAGTTAATGCGTCTGCCACCTTGTTTGGTTTCCCAGGGTGGTAATGAATTGAGCAGTCGTAATCCTTAATCAGCTCCAACCATCTTCTTTGGCGCATATTCAGCTCCTTTTGTGTGAAAATGTACTTTAAACTTTTATGACCAGTATAAATATCACACATTTCTCCATAAAGATAATGCCTCCAATTCATTAATGTAAAGATTACCGCAGCAAACTCCAAATCAGGAGTTGGTTAATTTTTCTCATGAATTTTCAACTGTCGTGAGGCATAATCTATCACCATATCATTTTCCATAAGAACACACCCCAACCCCTTCTTGGATGCATCACTGTAGATCAAAAACCATTCTCCACTACAAGGAAGTGTGAGTACAGGTGCATTGGATAACCTTCTTTTCAACTCCTTGAAATTCTCTTCACATTCCTCTGTCCAAAAAAATTTAACTCCTTTCCGAGTCAACTTGGTGAGTGGATTAGATAATCGTGAAATATCTTTCACAAATAGTCGATAATATCCAGCCAAACCAAGAACACTTCTGATCTCAGTTACTATTGTTGGTCTTGACCATCTTTCGATAACCTCTATTTTTGCTGGATCCACAGATATCCCCTCTTTTGAGATTATGTGACCCAAAAATGCATCTTTTGGAAGCCAAAATTCACACTTGGTAAATTTGACATAAATATTCTCCTTTCTTAGGGTCTTCAATATAATTCTCAAGTGATCTTCATGTTCTTCCTTTCTCTTTTAATAGACAAGAATATCGTATGTAAATACTACCAAAAACTGATCGAGATAGTCTCTAAAGACTATATTCATCTGATCCAGGAAGATAGCTGGGACATTAGTAAGACCAAATGGAATCACTATAAATTCATAGTGTCCATACCTTGTACGTAAAGCCGTCATTGGTATATCCTCCCTTTTGACCCTTAGTTGATGATACCTTGAATGAAGATCAATCTTGGAAAAGTATTGAGGTCTGCGTAGTTGGTCAAATAAGTCATCAATGTGTGTGAGAGGATATTTGTTCTTGATAGAGATCTTGTTAAGTTCTCTATAATCAATGTAGAGTCTCATTGATCCATCTTTCTTCTTAATAAACAGAACTGGTGCTCCCCAAGGTGACACACTTGGGAGTATGAATCCCTTATCAAGATTCTCTTGTATTTACTTCTTCAATTCCTGCAACTCAATTGGGGCCATTCAATAATGTTTCTATAAAATAGGCAAAGCACCCGGTACGAGTTCTAATGAAAACTCTACTTCACGATTTGGTGGACGACCCGTAAATTACTCTGGAAAGACATCGTCAAACTCCCATACAATGGGAATATTCTTAATCATGAGTTCCTCTCCAACCATTTGAGATAAATAACCTTTATTTAGTGGAATCAAGACCCATAAGATGGAAGAAATTTCCACTGGAAGGTTATGTTCATCCTTGCATCGATAGACGATCATAGATTGATCAGGAATATGAAATGCGACTTCCCTTATTTGGGAATTTATATGAGATCCATATAGAGAAAGTCAATCCATGCCAAGAATCACATTAAATTCCACTATAGGAAGGATCACAAGATTTGCAAGAAGCACTTTCCCACAATCTTCAATCAGAGAAGAATTATAAACTTTTGATGCGCCTTATGTGCCATTAAGAGTTGTCACAACCAACTCGACATCTAATTGTTGAGGTAATACGATGATACCCTTAGAAAATTCTTCAGAAATAAAAGAGTGGGTGGATCCAGAATCAAATAAAACATTTTCTACTTTATAGTGGATGGTAAGTGTATCTTTCACCACTTAGTTATCGTACTCCACATCGCTGATAGAAATTTCATGTGACTTTCTTTTGTCTATATCCTTAAGAGTTTGTTGACGTCGATCATCATTATCAACCCTTGGATTATGGCATTGATTGGCATAATGACCCATTTCCTTGCACTTGTAACATTGAAGTGTAGGAGGTGTACTCTATGTAGCCTTTTCTTAGTTCGCATCACTAGACATATTCTTCCCATCATTGTGGCATTCAAATACCCGATGACCTTCATTTCCACATTTGAAACATTTACATGTACCTTTAAGAAAATTTCCTCCATGTTTCTTTCCACACTTTGAGAATAAGGGAAAACTCATCTTCTTTTCAGTGCTCTATTAAATTTTCCTTTGAATTCCATTTTCCCCTTCTTATCAAACCCATATGACTGATGGGTTACTCCAATCTCCATATCAACCTTGAGATCACATCGAAAAATTTCCTCGTATCTATTGATGTCCCTTATGGATAACGCCCTTCAAAGACCTGGTTTTAAACCACTAAAGAATCGATAGATCTTACTCTCGGGTTGGATAATTATCCCAGAAGCGTACCTTGAAAGTCCTATAAAATTTTCTTCATAGGTACCAACAGATTCATCATCCTTTTACTTTAGTTAAATAAACTCCTTCTCCATCTTTGTTCAGAGAATACGAGGGAAGTACTTATTGAAAAATAAGTTCCTGAACTCATCCCATTCCATGGATTTAATTTCATCCCTTTGCCTCGTATTCTTAATAAGATTCCACCATTGATCATATTCACCTTCCAAGAGATAAACTGCTAATATGACTTTATCATGTTCAGAACATTGATGAACTGAAAATATCTTTTCAGTAGTACTAATCCATTGTTCAGCAACTAATGGATCAGTAGACCCGCTGAATTATGGTGGACGCTTCCGCATGAAGGATTCAATAGAATTTTGCTCCTTCCTTTGCTCGTTTGTATGTCCTGCATGATTCAAAGCATGAGAAATTTGTGTGAGCATGGCTACAAGATTTTTCATTCCAGCTCCCATAATGTTTGGTTTCTTAGGGGGACAATCATTGTATTGCCCGTCGCATTCCTCATTAACACAGTTCCTTCGGGTTCCATCCATTGACTAAAACCAATAAGAATAGTGTGAGAAACACTAATTATAATAGGAAAACCACAAAATCAAGAATAAAATTTCACACATAAGGTCTTATCATAGGTTGTTCATGGACATTTCTAAACCACTAAGATTGTGTTATATTCTTAGACATATCCTTAGGATTCTTACTAAGGCTTTCACATCCTAGTTTCCAAAGGTTGACTATACCTTTTCTCTGATACCAAATATAATAACCAATACTTTACATACATTGTTAATACTTTAAAATTGAAGCATACTTATTACAAAATATAACAAAACCATGAAAGGACTGTATATGTATAGTGTCTTTGGAAACTGGGAAACATAAACAACTGGTTCATAAATAATCTACGTTGTCTTGCATTTATTTCATCATATATAGAGTCCCTTTTTGGCATATACTACTTAATAACCTTTTTCATGACCTAGGAAAAGAAAACATACAAAAGGGTGAGCACAAATGCTCAGTAAGGGTAAACAAAAGAAATAAAAACATAACATTTTTGAAATCTTAACCTGCAAAAGAGATCATAATTTCATAACATGGGATAAATCATAGTAGTGAATTGTAATCCCAATAATCATTACATAAAACATGAAGCTTTGTGGAATACACACATAATCATAGAAAATTATTTCTTAGTAGTCAAGACTAATTTCCAAGACTATCTTAGCAGACAAAGTCCATTTCTGAACCGAGTTCACTCCTCGTTCCAGTCCTGTTTCACTGAACCGGTTTAACCTGCCGTTCCAGCCATGTCTATCTCATGAGATATAAATATTTACCCAACTCATTGGAGGGAGATATTGGTCCCACCCATCTCATAATGATACCATTCTTATGTGTTCCACAAAATCATAAATCATAAATCATTGCATAACCCATCTAATAAAAATTGGATTCTTAAACTTTGTGACATCATAAAAAAATTCATATAAGATAAAGGAATTCATAAAAATAATTCCATCACAACATAATCAAAACAATGTAATAATAGGGATAGAAACATAACCCTATATTATCTTAGGTGGAAAATAATTTTGATATAACACTTGAACTCTATTCTTGAGGAAAATATGCTTTCTACTTCAAATTTTTTTTCCTTTCTTAAAATGTAATAAAATTTTAAACTAAAAGAAGTTTATTAAAAATAAAAATGAAAAATTTTAAAGGAATATTTTTGGAAATAATGTTATCAAAATCTATTCATTCCGTATAATTTTAAAAAACATTCTTCCCGTACTTTGGCCAGAAAAGTCAAAAAGTACCTAGTACGAAAAACGACAAAAGATTCTTTCATATCTTTTACTAAAAACTCACCGAAGGTTAAAATGGGATTTAAAAAAATTTAGGTGGATGGAAATAATATTACATATTGAGAGAACATGGATGTGGATGATAAATATACCACAATAAAATTATGATGTATAAACAATCTTGGATAAAAATGAGATTGTGAGATTCTCGCTTACCTTAGGTCTGATTTTCTTTGTATGTGTCCTAACCTCCTATATAATGATTTAAATAATGTCATTGACTTATTCCAGAATCATAATTATTTTTATGATATCATATATGGTCATATTCTTAGCTTCTTTATTAGTAATATTTCATTGCTACTTGTTATTCGAGTGTTTATTGTTTATTGTTCTTATGCGTGTTTTGTCGAATAAATTCTTATTCTTCTTTTTAGGTTATAGATACCACATATAAAGAATGGTATTAGTGTAATGAATATCATATTTATTCACTCAATTCATTTATGTAATCATTATGAAATTAAAATCATGTATAACGAGTCACATCACATCGTGGAGACGGTATTCCGTACGTACGCACGATCGATGATATCGTTCCCATGATCATAGAATTGTATTGGGGTGTATGTATACTATTTAAGAATAAATATAAAATTATAATAATCATATATAGATATTATTTACACCATTATACCCATCCAAGTAAGGTGGTGGTGGAAAATAGATTACACCACGGCGTGGAGACAGTATTCCGTACGTACGCACCCGCGGTGATTTCGTTTTCCGTAGGATGGATAGATGGTGAAATAGGGATGTTTCATATGTATAATAACATACCAGTATATTAGTGATACTAATGTTATTACTTAATAATGAAACAACTAAAGAAGAAGAAGTGGAAGAAGAAATAAAGTTGAATGAATCGGTAACGGACATTACCTCTTCTTTGAAGCGCCTCTTTGAGACCTCCTCATAGGGCACTAAAATTGGTCTTTGAAGAAGACCAGAACATCTAAGATGTTTCAAGGTAAGTGTAGAAGTGAATTTTTCAGGGTTTGGCTGATCTTTAAGGCTCAATGTGGTGTGAGAAAGAGAGGGAGTAGGTTCCCTTTTATAAGGGAGGAGAGGGGAACCTTTGGAAAAACCAAAAATATTATTTTATTATAAAGTAATATTCAATTTTTAAATGCTCCAAATTGATTATTTTCAAAGATAATGTGCGTATGGGTCGAAATAATCTCATACAATAGAATTTATACATGTTTAGGTATCTATTTTAACCTTATCATTTATACTTAACCTTACATTAGATAATTTAACTTTTATCGTGTCTTCTTGTTTTCTTACATTATAAGGTTAATAAACATACTATAATAAGCCAAGAGAACCCCAAGTTGTTTATTATTAATATATATAACCTTATCTAAGTCATTTGGCCGGACCATAGATTTTTAGGAATAAAATAACAATTAATAATATAATATATTTTTTAAAAACAATTTTATGTCAATTTTGACACTATTTGGTAATTGATTTTTGTGAAAAATCATAACAGAAATATTAGTTCAAAAAAAGTTATTTAAATCATTAATAACATGTCATATTAACATAAAAAATTATTTTAATTCATAAAAAGTCTCATATTACATTTATTTGGGTATTTATAACATCAATTATGTTATAATTTCATTAATAAGATAATCACTGCATCATCATTGTGTCATAAATAAATTAAATTATTTAATGTCCAAAAAATTATAAATAAAATAAAATTATCCAAAAAATTATAAATAAAATACCATTATGTAGGAAATATTTTTATCTTTCTAATAAATATTTATATTCTAATTTATCTTATTTATAACCCTATATGAAAAATGATATACTTATTAAACTTTGATTTTAACTATTTTAACCCCTATTTAAATAAATTAATATTAATTGTCCTAATCTAATCCATGTGGGCCTAAATGGTCATATTTTATTCCTAGGGTTGTTTTTGGTTGAATTACACTTATCCAAGAGAATTTGGACATGTGTTAGGGTAATAATAATATCATTTTTACCCTTAATTACCCTATTAACTTTTAACCGTGGTAAAAAAAGTAAAAAGTTACTATTCACAAAAAATTATTTTCATCTCATTGAACCAAATTTTAGTCCTTGATATTAATACTGTATCTTGGATTTTCTAAATTCCAATCAAAGAAGCGGTAAAATTATGTTTTATGTGAATTTGGAAATTCTCCTAGGAGGTGGGTAAAAGACGGTGAAAAGTTCAATAATATTTTTATATATCTAAAATTATTATAAAATGACTCCAATGAATTGCATTGAACTTATACATGTATTATGTATCAATTTTGACCTAAAATAAATTTAAATAAAATAAATAATTATTTAAATTAGAAGTCGGTTTTTAAATAGTAACCAAGTGTTTTCACTATTCATCAAAAATTGAACGTTTTTAGAAAAATACCAAAATTTAACCCTAGGCTAATTTTGATATTATGAATCTAAAAATGAAGTCTGTCTTGACAAATAAAAATTAAAAAATTTGAAAAAGTTGGTATTACTATTCATAACGACTAGTTTTAATAATATTTTAATAGCATATCGTTGTTTAGTGAAACACGGTATTGCATAAGACGCAAGCTATCGAGGAAGGTCGTGATTGCATGTAAAGCAAGGCAAGATAGTGTTGTGTGTAGTAAAAGATTCCTTTGATGATTTATATAACATAAAAACAAAATATTTCTCATAAAAGTATTGGGTGTTACAATCATTATAAAAAATATATATCCTATATGATCTAAATATTTTAAAATTAAGATTGTTAATCATATCATTAAAAGATGTCATGAAATATTTTTTTAAATTAATTGAGAAACTATTTGTAACATGTAATTAGAAAAAGGGAATAATGAAATATTTTTATTGAAAAAATAAAACCTTGTAACTATTTTTTAAGAAATTATGTTTATCCCTTGTATACTCTAAACCCAATGGTATTAAAAATAACCTAAATGAATTATTAGTTATGGATATTTACATATTATATTTCGAAAATTTGATTATTTAAACATTAGGGTTCATTTTTTATCACATTAATTAAAATGTAAAATACGAGAAAATTAAATAATATAAGGTGAGAATTAGTATTGTTTGAACCATATTTTCATTAAAATGATACATTAAATTGAGATTCAGATAATATTAACATATTTATATAATTAAATATACTTATCAATGGATATTTATTTTAAAAATATTAAAGAACATGTGAAATAAACATAGTGGTGTCTTATAATAGTGTAGTTTGAGGAAATTAGGACTCTTGTATCACTAACAGATATCATAGAGTGAGCTAAAGATGTAAAAATATATGTGGAGACCTTGTTCCCCCAAAATAAGGATAACATCTCATAAACCATATTTTTTTATAATATTTTTGTGAAACTCAAATGATTAAAATAAATACCAGTGAAATACATATTAAGTAAGTTATTTGATAATTGGTTGTAGTTTGTGATAAGAACATGTTTTGAAAAATATATATTCAATTATAGTAATTTATGGGATGAATCCCTTATCAAAGCATAATAACATTCTTATCCAAAATACCTTTACATACACTATAATAGATGATATCAATCTATTAAAATCCCCCAAGACTATAATGATGCAATGAACGAGTCTCCAAAACCATGGAAAGATCCATGAATGAAGGTGATGATAAGAATAGAAATAACTAGGACTAATGGGAGAGAACAATCATGAATAGAATTATGGGATTAGAGAAGTATGCTTAATCGTGGCTAAGAATAGTGCAAAAACACAAACCACATAACCCAATCAACCAATCAATAAGGGGGGAATAGAAGAAAATAACATACCATAGATTTTCACCCTAATTATTCCTATAGAAATTATAGGAGGAGTATCGACAGTAGGTGAGTTTCGCAGGAGTTTGAGAATATCGACTAAATCAGTCGTGGCCATGGTCTCTTAAAAGATCAATGAATCTATTATTTGTTCTTGTAAAAAAGGATGAAAATAATAAATTTTTTCGACACTAAATTAATAAGTTTTCACAAAAGGAACCTTTATTAGCTTTCTTTAGCACTGAGAAACCACTATCTTCATCATCGCTAAATTGGCATTGATAAAAAGAACCTATATTTGTGCTAGAACTATAGTACTTATAAAGGATCTATAATTATAATTAGGAATAATATTTTTTTTTGTAAATATATTTATAGAAATATATATATATTTAATATAATTTTATAATTGTATAAATATGTAATTATATAATTATAATTACATAAATACTTTTTCAAAACTCATATTTTTATTTATAATTATAAATATATAGTTTGAAAAATATTAAAATTGACATTTTAAAATATATTCATAATTATTTATTTATCATTATAAATATATGTATATCCTTATACAAGTAGTTTTTAAATTATTTATAATATATATATATATAATAATTTAAATATATTAATTATTTAAATATATTTATTATAATTGATATATTATATATATATAATTTTATTTTTATAAATAAATGAATGGTTTTAAAAATTAATATATATATATATTCATACCTTTATACATATTTATAATGCTATATATATTTATATATAAAAAATAAAAATATATAAATATAAAAATAAGAATATAAATCTAGTATATTCATTATTTAACTAAATTTGTTATAATTTTTTAATTATTAAAATACATATAATTATTTATTTTTAATTATATGATAAAAAATTTAAAATGAGTTTTTATTTTTAATAATTATAAATATATAAGTTTAAAAATATAGTAAATATACATATGTAAATAATTTTATTTATAAATATTTATTTACCAATATATGTTTAACATTATTAATGAATATACAATCTAAAATACATGAATTTTAAAATCGAGTGAAATTAAATAAAAAGCAAGAGCACACTTTAAAAATATTCAAAAATTTGATAAGTTATATTAATTAATATAATGTTTTAATAATTACGGATATATATTGATGTAAATATGAATACATATTGAAAAGAATAAAAAAACTTAAAAAATATATAAATATTGAATAGAAAAAAGTTACTAAATTCAAAAAAATATAAAAAAATAAAAAAAATATTAAAAGTAAACAAATAATATCTAAATATAATAATATTAAAAATAAATAAATAAAATTAACCAATTAATAACATAATATATTAAATGTATTCTGTTATAATGAAATTATATAATATACTAAAATATGAGTAAATTTCAAAAATATTAGGTGTTTGTGTTTATCAATATGACTTCACAAATTGAATAAATTTTTTTGTTAGTGTGTTTTATATAAAAATCATTTAGGTTTGTGTCTGTATGTGAAATCAATGTAACACATTTATGATATATGTTAAATTAAAAAATCAATCAATACTAAAAATGTATAAGATATTAATATGTTTCTAATTTTTTCATTTTATTTATTTTCTATATATTTATATTTAATATATATTATTTATGACTATTTATTATAAATATATATTAATTAAACCTACCCATTTTTATTAATGATTTTTTGATTAATAATTTTTTAATAACCTTGTAATTTATTTATTAATAATTTTTTAGTTTTATTGTCACAACTAATTCAATTTTATTTTATTAATTTTTAAAATTTATTAATTATATATATATATATATATTTAATATATAATATTTATTCATATTTATAATCTCTATATATGTATAATGAATTTACTCATTTTTATTTATACTTATTATATTAATAAAATATGTAATATTTTTCTTAATTTAATTATTTTAAATTTTTATTTGTTTAATTATTTTCTTTTATTCATTTAAATATCTATATATTAAATATATACTATTTATTTACATTTATAATTTATATATATATGTATATTCAATTGATTATGTTATATCAATAATTATTTAACTGAAAAAATATATATTTTTTAAAATTGTATTTGTTTAATTTTTTTATTTTATTTTGGACCATTATCAATGCTAAAAATAAAGAACTGATAAGTGGTACCCATTGTTAGTGCTAAAAATAAAGTGGAGATAATAATTAATGTTTATGAGCACGTTTCTTAGCGTTGATAAATGAAACATTTGTCGACAGTTTTTTCAAGCACTATTAAAGACCAACGCTTTTAAAAGTATATTTTGTAGTAGTGTATCTTTACATTAATTGTTTTTCTATGAAATAAGGGAATTGAGATATCATTGTCGGGTAGTCACATGAAGGACCAAAGGCTTTCTAAGGACGGGTTACATTCGAACAGGAGGTTGCAACATGTATTTTATTATTTCTATAAATGCAGTTTGGAACACCTCATCCCACTTGAAGGAGACACCATTATTCGAGAGCCCCAAAATGGGATTACAATTTCTAGAAATATTTTCAATGAATCAGTGTATGTATGTCTTGTGGCCTTGGAGTCCTCGGAACTCCCAATGTTTTCTCGGTGGAGGAATATAATTGATGGCCTTGATCTTCTCTCAATCAATATCAATACCCTTGTATCTGATGACGATGTCTAGAAACATCAAGGAGGTAAAGACTAAGGAAAACATCAAGGGGTTAAACTTCAAATATAGGCAACATATGAAGTATAATACATTTCCATGATCCCTAAGATGGTCCAGATGATGGTGGGATTTTACCACCAAATCAAGCACATAGCATTCAATTAATATACTGATAATTGTTGAAGATGCGATTAATGGACCACTGATAAGAGGATTTTTTATAGTTTATGGTGATGGGAAGCACCTTATAACAAAAGGTCCATTGTAGTGCTCAGTAGGTGGTAGAATCCTCATCCTTGGGGACCCTCAGGAAGAAATTGAATTTTGAGAATCCTTCTATAATAGAGTGAGCCTAGAACATTACTGTTACATTGACAAACAACTCTGTCTCTAGAAGGAGAAAATCATCCACTATAATGTGGAAGTATAGGTCATGAAATTTGACACATACTATGATTTTACACTATTATTTTTAATTTTAATAATGTTATCTACCCATTATGGGTATGAAACATCACTAAAGAAGTGGTATTTGATAAGCTTATAAACCTTCGTGTCAACTATGGAACCATGGAAGGGACAGATCTTTCTGCTATACTATATGAACTAGTGATTACTCATTGGGAGACCAATACGGTGGAGAGTGACCTGTGGGTATTTTCCTAGAATCTCTTTATAACTCATGGAAAATACATCGTGATACTAATTCAATAAGTCCACATACATCTTCTTCTTCTCTAGAGGCATGGTTATACTTATCAATGTCGGACTCAGATCTGCTCTAATACCTTGGTTCGCCTGAGTCAACTCATATATAGTGGTATAGAAATCATCTTCAAATGTGGTGGGAGTGTCTTCTAAATCCTCTTCATATTATGTTGTAGTGTAATAAGTGGGATGAAATTATTCTTCCAATCCGACTGATTTTTTGGGAGTAGTGGTGTCCACATGGGTGGATGTGGTATCCTCATTAGGTGAATTTAGCTCTACAGAAACCATGTAGACATCAGATGTCAAGAAAATACCCTAATTCCTTTTACTTTAGATTCTATTCTTCATGTTAATGCAATGGTGGTTAGTCAATTTTAGTGATTCATCTAGGATTTTTGAAATGGATATGGGTTCAATGAAATAGTTTACATAGGTCCATCCTCTTAATGCTTTCAAGGGGTAGGGGATTGTGGTCTCACTTGAGCCTTGTTTTTTAAGAGTACAAGGTAATATTTAGACATTTATTCTATTTGGGGTTGCAACACCTCTTTATCTAAAAATCATCAATGAAAATTATGATGTATGGGGTTGTCGCTTCCCACCAGTTGATGGAGTGGATACAAGTTTTATACAAGTCTTCCCATTGACATGTTATAGTGTTTTTCTGTTCAATCTTTTTTACTTGATCTTGCATTCCATTTCTCCTATAATGAAAAAAATCCAGATAGAACGCTTCACAAGAGTCGAAGGGAGATTTGTCACCCTGATTCATGCCTACATGATCATTGAGAGAGTACATGAGGCATTGGTGATACATGGATAGAACTACCACCTGAAGATGTATCTAGGTCCTACCCATCAACAAATTGTATGTGGTATCCAATGAGAAAACCATGAATTTAAAACTTGTTACCAAGACTCTGAACTATTTCTTCAACCAAATCCAACCTTATGATCCTTGATCGGTACTATCATAACCCTAAATCTTCAGGACAGAGGGACACAAGTCTTCATCTTTATGCCCAAAATTATGGATCATTTGGGTTAGGATGAGATTGACCCAAAACCTATATCGAGTAGAGAGCTACATATTTCCATTCCATTAAACCATCCTATGATGTACAATGTGCAAATGATACCCTACATAAAAGTGACTTCATCCTCTTGGGAAAACAATATGTTTACCTGTCATTCCTCTTACTCAACATCCTCTGCATAGTATGTCTATAAAAATTATACCTCTTCATCATAATGGAGGGGGATTTTCGAGGACTCAACAAGAGACTCACACATTTATTTGGACAAGGAGAGGGATTCAAGTATTGAGATCCTTACAAGAATTCTATAATTCACTTTAGTAAATAATATATTTTTGGAAATTTCATTTTTATTACCATAGGGGTCTCACTTTTAATTGAGGGATGACATTTGTCGTTGGATGTGTTACGGGGTTCTAGATGGGGTTGTAAATTTTATACACTCATCATACAACTCACCCAAAATCAATATCGTCTAACTATCTGTTGTTTGAGGCCTACCTTTTGCTTGATGTGGCTGATAAGATGTTACTATTTTCATTCAACTCATTCATTTTTCAAGGTCTTCTATGATGGTGGGTCTGATAGAGAAGGTTAGGTGGAATGTGAATGATGTTATTAGGGAAATTCCTTATTCATAGTCTTAGTAGCATGCATCTATCCATTCAAGGATTTGGACTAATTATTCCAATGGTTTCCAAGTCCCCAACCCCCTCTTTGGACGAATTAACTGAAGGAACTCATGAGGGTGGAGGGATTTCCTGATACCCCTCATCATTGGAAAATGTGAAGAAGTCAATTATGTTGACATTTTTCATAGAGGAATACTCATATTCATCACTAGATAGGTATCCTAGTGTTATTAAGACACTTAGAATGATTCCTAGACCGGAATACATGAAATAATCAAAATTGTGGGATTTATTTTGTACCAGTGGGGCACTCTACATTCTACCATGTCATCAGTGCCCACACTTTTGAGATTGGTGAGCATTGTTATAGATGCAAGAAGCATCGACTGAAGAAATAGTGGTGTCTTTATGTTGTTTGAGCTAGCCTAAATGGGTCAAGATGATGCCATCGATGTGAGATTCAACAATTCTAGAAACTAGTCTTCATAATTTGATGTCCTATGGTTAGAATACCATTTCTATTCACCTGAACCATCACTTTCACTGAAGGGATGAATGAATATATGTTCCATCTATTCATGGATATTACCCAACTTGACTAAAAAGTTTTCCACATGTTCATGGACCTAATCCATGGTCATGTATCACTATTTGATGGTATGTATAAGGATCATATGGTAAGGGAATTGGTTGGGGGATCAGTATGGTCATATTTATGGGGATTCTTGCACTATGAAAACATCAGAATCCCCAATTATAGGACACCAAAGAAAATAACCAGGAATCAGGGAATCCTTGAAATATAAAATAAAATTCCTCTTTTCAAGAATTGTACCCTAGGATCCTTGGCATGATGAGTTTTTGGATCCTAACTAGTGGTAAGAGCCACATCCTATCACCAAGATGGTTATACATGGAAAGGATGATCCAGCCTATTATAGGATGGTTAGTAATGAGAATGATGATGCTACTTCACTTGGAATATTTCATCAATAAGATGGGATAATAACATCAGTAGCTCTAGGGCCTCCACCTGTACTTCAGCGACAGACATAGATTGGGTGGGTCATCTTGAAGTAGCTATAAGAAGAAATAGAAATTCTGGTTTGGCTACCTAAAACTTCTACTATAGGTGCTGGGCATTTTTATAAAAACAAAAAAACACATGTTAAGTTATGGGCGATGATGGTAGAGTCCAGATCAGTCTTAAAATTTACAACACACCTCATCACTATATTTCCTTTAGTTTTCGGCAAGTATATTTAATGCTTGAGTCCATTCCACCGGGTTATGAAGTCAACAACACACTCATATATAATTTTCTGTCAGTCAAAGAGGTCAAGAAATCAAATCGTTCATGTAGTGAGGCTAAAATTGTAGATAATCTTCTTTTACAGCTCATACCAACTAAAAATGTACCATATGGGTAGCTGGATGTACCATACAAACTCAAAGACATCCAATGTTGGAATAAAAAATCAATGCTCACTAGCTTCTTGCTGTTCTAGGGTTCCCATCATGGGCCCACACAATGAGATGAAGCGGTCCAAATTATGTACTGGGTATTCCATCCCATTTAATAAGGAAAACATAGAGTTACCAAAATCTGGGGGTGCTCATATTTTATCTACCCTTTCTTGATATAAGTTTCTATTATGTGGGATCTCGACCTATCATGTTTCCATTGATTCAAGATGAGTGGTGAGAGTGGATATCAGATCATCTTGGCAAGGATATCATTTTTTGAGGAGGATTCTTATCCAATAATGCCTTCAAAGTCTTGTTGTATTGGTATGCAGTATTAACGACTCATGGATCAAGTCGATCTAGTTTCCAAGTAAGATTATCAAACATAAAGGATAGATTTGATGACTCATATCTTAGTATCCTTCCATAGAATCCTTCCAATACTCTTTTTGGTTGTCTAGGATTACTAAGATCAATTGGGGTCAATAGGATACGAAGGACTTTTTGCTCCCTAGTGTAAGAGGAATATGATCCAGTCAAAAAGAACCATAATCTAGGCATTATAGAATAAGGAGATCATCCGCGATCCTTTTCTTATCTGTGATATGTTGGAGAAATGAGATAATCACAGGATCAACATTTTTCATTTATGGAATATCTAACGGATCATAGGGGTCATGATATCCCCTACCCTTGTTGTCATTTCCAATAGAGTTAAAAAATGTGGATATATCGTTGAGGCCGAGAGTCCTCCTTTCTAGGTGAGTGTAGACACCAATATGTGTGAATAACTGGTACTCTTGTACATGAGGGGGGGGGGGGGGGGTTCACATACCTCTCTACATCTAACCCCATGTCCTTCTATTATTCTACAAGGATGAGGATAACCACGTTTTCCATGAAAATACTTAGAGATATATCCCCGATATCAATAGGTAGGTATGACTATCACAAGATAGGGAAAAAAGGGAGAGGGTAACACTATCCCTAGCCCCATATATGCACATGTTAAGATGCCTCTTCCATTATTATATAGAGTACAATGAGGATCTATATGAATCTATGTTAGAGGGTTTAATGGAATCCAAGTTACTTTTAGTGTTAATCCACTTGGAGTTCTTACAACTCCACCATTCATCTCTACTGATAAATGATTTCTATGTACTCCCAACTTTCTGGGTTGACCAAATAATGATAAAAAAGGTGTTTAAGCATCACCCTAGTAGTCTACCAGAAGAACACACTTTTCACCTTAGCGAGGGACTATAGGATATTGTTGTTGGAAGTTGAATTTGGCCAGAATACCCTTGAAAACTCATTAGAAACCTTAGTCTTCCATTGGATTTCATGCTCAGAAGTGAGGACCTACACTTGTTTAGATCATGCTTCAATCAGCACTATCTAAGACATTGGTAGAGGAACACATATGGACTAGTGAAATGTATATTTGGACAATAGAGGTTCTACGACATTAATTACCAATTCCCTGCATGATGGATCATCTCTTGAGGGTGGTATTAACTACATAATAACGTACATATAGGATTGGGTGTTTTACATTACCTCATGTAAAGGGGTTGTGGTATAGATATTTTGTTATTCAGGAAGATCACCTTCTTTTGATTCAACCTAGGATAGAACTACAATCCAGGATCTTGGGTATTGATGCAGAGGGAGACTAGAAACAAAATATATGGCTTCACCATGAGCTCCTGGAAGGGAGAGATAACTTCATCCACCTATATATACCTACAAAGGGGTTTTGGGATTCTCCGGATCTCACAATTTGGGATGATCTGTTTCTCCAAATGGTCTCCCAACCGAGAATATGATGTTAATGATAGAGGGGAAGGATCCATTATTTATTCACATTTCACCTCCAAATCTGAGAGGTTGGTGATGTTTCTAGAGACTTGTTTCATACCAAATTCTTTCAATTGGAAGTATTGGTTCACCCTTCAACCCTGGGATAATTATTGTAGGTAGGGTAGTTCTTTTGGCATGAGTAGAACCTCCATTAAATTTCATAGTAGCACAAGGAGAACCTCCACTTCTATTAGTTCAGATATGGAAAGGGCCTCCATATCAGTTATTATTAGAATATGGAGGATGTCAGCCTTGATTGATGAAGGAGTGGGGGGGATTTTCAATATGGTTGTTGATGATGTGTGGAGGACCTCTTCTTTGGTCATTGGGGATATAGGTAGGACCTCCTTGATTAATGGTATTAAATTCATGGGTATGACATCCATTATAGAGAATTTAAAAACTAGAATGATAGTCAAACTGATCAAAATGGGCATAGGGTTGACCTCCTTATTGAAGAGTGGGAAAGAAAGGAGACCTCATGAATAACTGTTGAAGCATGGGTATGACCTTTATTTTGGATAGTGGAAATATGGGGAGGGACTCTATGTTGAATATAGAATGAGTGGTGAGTAATTCTACTCTCATTGGTTGTGACATGGGGAGTACCTCTGTGTTGGATGATGGTGGTAGTATGTAACAGATCTCCGTACTAGTTTCCGATGAATTGGGGAGGAAATTCAAATTGATTGATGTTAGAGCAGGGATGACCACCACATGATCCTTGAATGGAAGTAAGAGGAACATTATGCTAATATAATTTGACATAGAGCGGGACTCCATATTGGGAAGTATATGTTCATGGAGGATCACTACATTGATTATTGATAAAGCATGGAAGACCTCCTCTTTGATTAAAGGGAACATCAGGGGGACCACCATGTTGATTGTGAGAGTGGGGAGAAACTCCTCTTTGATTGTTTAAGGTACATGGATGTCTATCTCTTTGAATATCATCTTTATGTTCTAGTATGTAACTTCTATCAGTAGAACTAGGGATTGATATAGTCAACCCAGCCTATCGTCTAATCGACTGAGGTCTTGACCCCAATAGATGAAGATAAATCCCCTTATCTTTTATTGTAAGGATATTATGGAATGCTATGGTGGTGGTAGGGGACTCTGTAATAGTATAATATGATTCCGATTGAAGAAACATCACTTGAGCTTATGCACGATGTAGGCATCGTGTGGTTTGGACCTAGGCCTACGGAGTAGGGGTAAACTCCACCTGCTCATTGGCCTGATGGACTGGTCACTACTGAAGATGAATATGCCTTGTGTAGTACCTATTTGGTAGTTCCAAATTGGTATTTAATTTTGGTATGACTCTATATTCCATCAAATCATCATAGTAGAGGAACGAGTCATAGGATCACTTCGGGGAGAGGGTCCCCAAGGAATTTTTGGTTTGAATAGGGAGTGGTTTCTCCCTATGCGGCCCTTGGTGGACGAATTGTTTTGAGGTTTTGAAACCTCTAGGTCATAGAAGGAATTTTCCCTTATGGGAAATACCACCTCCTACTCATGATGATGTACTAGGGTGTCCATGACACTTCGTTGAACAATTTATGAGGGTGAGATGTGGCATGGTCACCCGATATCTAATGTCGTAGTATAAGTATTGAAAGGGGTGGAGTCATGCCATATTTCCACGTACAGATTTCTCCTACCCAAGAACCTATGGGAATTTTGTGGTTGATTTCCTTTATATGGGGTCCTACAATGTATGTGGTTTCAACCACCCGTATATGTGTGGGAAGATTTATGTCCAATGCCCCATCAATAATCTAATATTAGAAATGTAGAGAGGGAACTGTGCTAATTATTGTACAAACTAAGGAATTCGATGAATTTACTATCATAATTTCAGGTGAGTTCTATTCTAGGCTCACTGCTTTCTTGTTGGGCCCCGATACCAGATATCTGGATTCGGTGACATGTTAATATTTTGAGGACTCAAACACAACTAGTCACCATGCTAAGGATAAGAGTTTCATTTAGAGTTCACCATTTCATTTTCCAATTCCTTTTGAAATAAAACTCTTAAATTTTAATGTACTCTAGAGTTATTATTAACTTTCATTCAGACATTCCAAAGTTAGGTGGCTTTCATGAATTTCATTAGTGATTCATTCTCCATGATCAATACGGGATGACGGGATATTGGTTCCTCCTTCAATGGATTTATCCTCAGATCTTGTTTCCAAGTCAGGGTATCCCTAATAGATACATTTCATGTTCAGGGAACTCATTCATGTTTCCATATGTTTTTTCATTCCATTGAATTACATAGATTCAAGTCTGGAAATTCCAGTTGGTCTTGATAGGGAAACAACCTTTGATCAGTGGTGTAGTCATGTTGGGCATTTCTGGAATGTATGGATACTAAGAACCTTGGTCACCTATATTCTTCCTCATTGTAGGGAATCTCAATAAGGCATATTAGGTGAAAAATCAAAGGAATACCATGTCAATCAAAATTAAACTGACACCAAAGGCTTATATCATCCAATACTTTCACCTATATCATCCCATGTTTGTTATGAGGTAGCTGATTCCATGAGCATATATCATCCATGTATTTCACCTAAAGAATCTCATTTTTTTAATGAGGTTTCTATTTTGGGTTGGGAAACCAATTTAACATCTTATTGAGAAATATTTTACTGATCAAAATTCCACTTGGAGGTGGAACAAGGAGGTGTGACCATAGGAGTGAAGATTTCACACTTGGAATTTTACTGATGGTTAGATTAGAGAACCAAATGGAGGATTATTTGGGAGGTTTCTCCAATAAAAAGAATATTTCATACTCTAATGGTTGATAAGAAAACCCCAAGAGGAGGATCGAGGAGTTACATATTTAAGAGGGAACACCTAGTTTTATTAATGTCTAGGATTAAACCTATGGGTGGCATTCTACATAACCTTTATACATGATAGGGATAAAAGCACAAGTAGGTCTATGCCACTATTAAAGGAAATGTGATAGGACAAATCCATACAGTTTAACATCAAGTGTAAAGGAACTCAAGTCATAAAATAAGAGATGATGAGTGATTTGTGGGGATTATACGTTAAATATTCATTTCTCATGAGGATTGTCCTTGGTTGAGGTTTTTTTGGGGATTTTCCATTTATCTACATGAGGGTCCTAGATAACATATGGTATCCTAGAAAGAGGCATGATCTTACCAAGGATATGTCCTGAAGAAAACAAGGATGTATGTGAATGGTGTGTTTGGACCTTGAGGAGGATTTATATCTATACTAGTCAGTTATGAATCAAATACCCTGTAGTTTAGGATGGATGAGTCTTTTTCCTAAAGAGGAGGCCCATTAGGTGGACGTTGGGTGGATTTCATGATCGCTACTATCCTCTAAGAGCACATGATTCATTATTGGTGTTAGATTAAAGAGGAAGAAATAGACATGATGCGTGTGTCATGCTAAAAGCATCAACGAGAGATGGTCTGAGGATTATCATTGAGCTACCCCTGGAGGATATCATTCCATGTTTGTGTGGATTAGATATTTATGCTTCCCAGTACAAGAGGATCACACAGTGGTGTGGATAAAGGTGGCATCCCATGATGATCATACATGGGTAATCCAGTGTTTATCTCACATGATAAGGCAATAGTTTTACATCATGTGATGAGGATGTAGGGACTAGAATGTTTTATGTCACTCCACTAAGATGTGAAGGTGAACACTCCCCTTCCATGGGCTTATGTAAACATATCTCATGCACCTATGGGTGGGGAATATCATTAGATCTTCCAAGTTATAAATATGGGAGGATTATCCAATAACAAGGTCCACGTTACTTTCCCTATGCTGAGAAGAAGTAGGGGTTAAAATTCCTACGATGATATGAAAATTGTATTGAAACACATACACTACAAGTATAGGGGAAATCACATGAAGGAAAATAAAATTGTTGTGAAAATTCATGGAGTTGTTCACGTAAGAGGTGCACAAAAGTTATGGGTGTTGTGTGAAAATGTTTCTTGAGAATGGTGCTCTAACCTAAGGGTAAGTCATGGAGTTTCACAGAATGGGTGAGTGAAAAATTTGTGTCTATGCATAAGGCCAGTGGTGTGCCTAGGCGGAGCCCTTTGTGCACAACTGAATTGGGATGTAAGAGGTTGGGAGAGGATTACTCAAATGTGGTCATAATCAATCTTGGACCAACTAGGAACCTACTGTGAAAAAGACTATAACATAAGTGTTTTATGATTTCATGATTTCATAAGAAGATGGGTCTTACACACATCAGAGAGACACTTCATCTTATTGAGAGTCACCTCAAAGAAGGGGGTGACCTAATATTTATAGATTTATTTAAATGCACTGACACAGAAGGATTGATGTGTGAAATAAGTATTATGCACTACATTCTTATTTGGGTCAGATTTCAGGTGCCCATATCTTTGGGTTAACATTGTATTTTTCAGACAAGCCTTTTGTGAATCATTCATCTTCTTAGGATGGGTTTTGGACTATAGAAGAATATTATTGTATGTAAAGCCCTTATGAATTACATTAGTTTATAAGTATTCTTGGTAACATATGTCATATATGGCACACTACAATGTTTCCTGAAGATTTTGGATCTTGTCGTTTCTCACGAAAAATTGCATACACCACCCATTACATCCGAATAATGGTCTTTCAGGGTATGATGCGTGCTTGTTTTTTACAAAACATACCGTTTGTGGCAACATTATGGATTATGGTTTGGATAATTATATTAAAAATCACAGATTAAACATAAACATATTATTTGTATTGATTCATGTTATAAACTGAATATGCAGGACACAACAAAAATGATTAATCTCATCTTCAAAATACTAATCACATTCTTGGATAGATGTAATCTCCAGAGTGTCTATTTATAGAGCATACAAATATTTAAATATACAAATTTATATGAATTAACAAGAAAATTAAAGAGTACTTATGATACATATGGATGACCTCATAAATAGAACACTTAATACAAGAAGAAGTATTCAATTCTTGATCATTTTATTAGGGTAACCAGTATAATATTTGTATCTAAAGGCAATCATTACATATATTAAATATATATAAGAAACCTGAAATAGGAGATAATTCCCCCAAAATTAGTGTGATGAGCCAAAACTCCCATACACTCAACACATGTGAGTTCCTAACTATCATTGGTGTTGAAACCCCAAATGATCTCCAACCTTTGTAATGTTGGTGAACACATTATTATAGATGTGGGAACTATTTGATGATTCTAAAGATAAATATTATAAATAGTATTTTTTTAACTACATTGATCCCCTTAAAATCAATGACCAGATCATAATATCTAGAATAATTAGAATCAATGAGGTGCATCTAGACTCAAAGAATTTAAGGAATCAATAAGATGTTTCTCATCTCACATATATTTAGGAATATAATATGATTATCTCCCACATTCAAGTTAATTAAACTATGTGTATAACTAAACATAGTGAATTGATAATAGACTAATAAATGAGCATCCCATTTGAAAAATATATCTCAAAAGTGGGTACCCTACAAAAAAATTATAGGGACGTGTACTTTTACAAAGAGTTAAACATTTTTTAATCAATAATTTAGTCTAATGAAATATTAGATTAAAGGAAAAAGAAAAATTTATATCGAAAGTGGCATGGAAACCAGAAAATGAAATATTTTGATATTATGTCACCGTTTGTGAAATATTTTTTAGAGGTTGACCATTGGAATTAGTAAAACACACAATCTAGGTATCAAATACATCCAATACGTGTGCTGTCCTATATGAGTGGGTATAGTATTTAATAATTATAGATTATAAGGAATAATGTCTATAGATGAGTTATTTGAGAGTCCAACTATGAATAAATTGAATCATAATCCCTTAATATAAGAGTTTTTTCAGAATAAATCACAAATGATAATAATTAAGAGGATATATTAGATCATATGTGAGTATATATCATTAATGTACTTTCATGGGATTCCATAAAAAATAATTTTATGTGAGAGGATTTGTGAAGATATTAGGAATATAGGAAACTTCTATATGATTTTTTATGTTTCCATCTCCTATCTCATCATATTTTTTCCTGATGTTATAAATAAGGATAACAAATAAACATTATTCACAAATGAAATGGTCCATAAATATTTTTTTTTCATATGGTCCATTCCCCCAATGATGGAAATAATTCAACACTTTTCCACATCCTTGATGTCCATTCCATGTATTTATAAGAAACTCAACATGACATTCTTCCCATAATACACAGACACATAGGATTTTCATGGTCAACAATAGTTACATGACCATGAAGGATCACTACCACACTTCCATAAAATAGATCTGAAATTTGAAGAAATTCAATTATTAGGGAGGGTAATAATAATTAATTTAAAAAGGGATGACCATACCAAAAGTTGTAATTCAGATATGACGCGTTCTCATTATCATATCTCATTGTCGCACCAAATCATGATGATTATTTTCAATAATTAAGGATATTTGTATCAATATAGGGAATGATGACTAGTTTCATGGATTATACACATATATAATGGTAGGATACATTACAAACTATAATCATTTCTTTGGTAAATAGGATTACAAGACATTGAAGGAGTTATGAACTGACTACATAAGTGAGGAGTCTTCTAGGAACGATAATATTTCCATTGCCAAAAATTTCACTTTTCTATTTACCTTAATTCCAAAAATAATGTTCAACATCATATGGCCATAAAATTTCATCTATATGATGAATTTAAAGAAATGTGAAGTCAAATTTAATCATAAATAATTATCCACACCCTAAGATCTATGGTTTCCTCATAGAATATTTTTTAGGCCAAATGTTTTCCTGAATACCCTCTAATGATGGTTTCTCGGTTTTATACCATTATCTTCATCAGTAATGGAAGACATATATGGACTACTACTATATTGAGGTTATCACTAGCACACAAAAAAACATTGGACAATTTTTAAGAAATATTCTTCCCATAATGGGTGATACATAATGAAACACATGGAGATCTTATTCTCTTATTTTTATGTAGAAATATACTTTTCTAATAGCACCGGAAAAATGTTGTATAAATGAGGACTATGTAAGGGATAGTTCATCAAAGTTTATAAAATAAATTTTTTTTTTCCACTCTCAAACAATAGACATAAATCCCATGATATGAAAAAAAATTCATAATGTGACAAAAAAAAGGCCACTTGTTAAGATTTCACATCAAGGCGTGACACAAAATGATACGTTGTGACAAAGTCCTGTATGAAAAACCCACTACTACAATAGTACCTCCCCCTATACAACTAATAATTGAACAATCTAATGATAAAATTAATATATTCAATTGTTAATTATATGTAAAAAAATTCTATTATAAACATATCAAATGATTCTCATCATCATGAATAAAAAAATACTAAATGTGGAAATCCAATCCATATTCAAAGATGTTAGATACTTCAAAAATATAATGAAAAAAATAATAAAAAATTATTAATACAAGGGAATATGCATCATATTTTTTCTACTCCAACAAAGAAATAACACACAAAAACTCATAACCACTAATGATACATCTCAAAAAAATTATAATACCATAGATAAAAACCACATTTGTTGAACAATGAGTCCCCGTAATATACCATTTCACCTTAATCATATTGGAAAATAGACATCCATTTAAATCATCCCATATATTAATTTTAATCATAATGATAATAATATATAATATATTTCACTCAAAAAACATACATTGTATTTATAATTAATATTGGATGAATATTTTAAATTAGGTTAAAAATAATTTATAATTTTTTTTAAAATAGTATGGTCATAAAAACAACACAATAATATTGGTATCTTTCCATTGAAGAGTGAGAAGAACATTAAATCATAGAAAAATAATATAACCATCACCATAAAACATTTACATGGAAATATATTAAGTCTTTTGAGTCATGAAACCTCAATTTACAAAATCATATTGAAAAAATATAGGATCTAGATACTTATGTTTCTCATAAATTTCATTTATATGAATCCTAAAACCAGTAACTCATAGACTTCATCTCAAAAATCCAAACCACTCTAAATGGGCCTTTATTAGAATACCTAATAATAGCTATTTTACCTAGAGTAGGTACACTTGTAAGGGGAAATAAGCAAGAAATATTGACAGATGTTTTATTTAAATGGATGATCAAAGCGCTGCTCATGGAATTTTAGGGTTCACACTTCCCAAGCATCACACTGAACACAACCCAATTATTGTGGAAATTAGCACACAATTGAAGAGGTTAGTTCATATCCCTTTTCTGTTTAATAATGGTTGGCTTGTAATACCTGGGTGTAGGGAAATTGTGTTGTAATCTTAGAACATTGTGGTGCTTGGCAGCCCATTGCAAAAGTTAACTGGGAATTTAAAGAATTCGATGGTTTTGATCAAGGAGTGGAGAAAATAGTAATTCTATTTGCGTGACCTTCACACTAATGCTGTCAAGGAGGCTCTTTCATGTTTTCTGATCAGGAATCAACGTTTGAATACTCCATCCAGGGAGGAAATCCAAGCACATAACAGGCTGGATGATCTCTTAATGGTCAAATAGAGGCTGGAAAAAAGATTAACTAAATGTTAAATGGTTGAAGTAGGGAGATAAAAACACAAAATTATTTCAGAGGCTACACAAAGAGAAGAGGGACCGACTAGGAAACAAGACAATCTACATCAATGGCTAGCTTCACACCTCTAAAAATTAGATTTCCCAGGCTGTTGAGGAATACTTCATGTGGGTACAATCTGATGATGGGTAGGATAACACAAACAAGATGGTTGACAATATTAGTTCATTCATTGAGGATCAGAATAATCAAGCCCTTATCACTCCTCCCCTCAATGAGTAAATTAAAACAGCCATGTTCTCCCTTAATATGGATAGAGATCTTGGTCTAGATGGGTTTACTAACAAATTTTCCATGTTTTACTCGGATGTCTTGCAGGATGATATCACTCATGAAATTAAGGAAATCTTCACATATTCATATATGTCATATGGGATGAATTCATTCTTTATTGTACTGATACCCAAGAAGGAAAATGCAGTTTATATTAAAGAATTCAGACATTTTGTGCTTAGGAACAAAATTTCTAAGGTCATTAGTAAGATCATTATGAACATGATGGGATCGTTGGATAGTGGCATGATTACTCAAAAATAAGTTAGGATTCATTCTTGAAACATATATTCAAACTTTTCTCTTTTCAACTGTAGATACTGTTAAATTTATGAGGAGGAAAGTAAGAGGTGGAAACTTTTCACTCCAAATTGACATTTCTGAGGCTTTTGATACACTAAGATGGAGTCCCCTTTTTGATGACTTGAAAAGGAATGGGTTCTCGAATGAATTTATCAAGACGATTAGTACCATTCTAAGACCATAAAGGCTGTCCATTATTATTAATTTGGTACCTAGAGGCTCCTTCCCAAGTACTAGAGGTGTGAGGCAAGGGGATCCTCTTTCAGGATTGTTGTTTTCTATTGCTGAAGATTATCTATGTAGGTGAATCAATGATCTTGTTCAGTTTGGATTTTATAAGAAAATTAGGGGTGGGAAAAATGACTTTTCACTTTCACACTTACTCTACGCTGATGAAATACTTTTGTTTGGATGATCTTCTATGAAAACAATTTCCTTTATCAATGTTTTGTTTGTATATTATGAAGATTTGGCTGGACAAGCGATTAGTTGTAACAAATCCTCCATTGTATTTGGTACCGACATTATGGTTGCAAAACAAAACAGGATCATCCGAAGTCTTGGAGTAAAAATAGGGACTCTCCCTTTCAAATATCTTGGTGTTCCTCTATTCTGGGATAATTTTAAAAGGCATTATATAAATGGTATTTATTCTGGAATAGTAAATCAACTTGCTAGCTGGAAATGATGTTTTGTGTCCCTAGATGGGATTGTGTGTCTTTTTAACTCAGTGATCACATCAATTTTTCTTTATTCCTTCTCGTTGTATATATGGCCTAGAGGCCATATCAAGGAGCTTCATAGCATGGTAAGGAACTTCTTATGGACTGGTTCTGCCCATGAAATGAGGTTGGTAACTGTTTCCTAGAAGGAGTGTATAAAGCTAGTTGATCTTGGAGGACTTGGAGTCAAGTATCTAAGGATATTTGATGATGGTCTAATTGGGAAATTCACATGGAGTCTTGTAACACCGCCAAGATTTCATAGTTTGTTATCTCGTTAAAGTAATTCAATAGCTTGCGCTATACGCAACACCGAGTTCGAGCACACTACAACTTATTAAACTAATCGTTCAAAAAGTGCTTATGAATAGTATTAACTGCATTTTGAATCTTATATAATCTATATAATTTTAACATCCATATTATGTATTTCAAAGTCATAATATAAGAACAAATTCATTTTCTTGGATAAAATAATCATTTTTTAAAAAAATAAAATTTTATCGCCTTTTAATGGAGAACCCTTTTTTAAAACCAATATTTGACTATGTTATATATTCTATTTTATGAAATTTAATTATTCATTAGAAAATGGGACATAAAAATTTAGTTTAGAAAAATTTTTTGTTCTTTTTTGCTATCTTTCATATTTTGATGAATAGAGAAAATTGCGAAATTATAATTAAAAACAACATTTAAAATTGAAATAATTAATAGGGATAAATTATTCATATGAGTGGTTTGGAAGTATAATTATATTATATTATTATCATTTAAACACAATGTAGGTCATTATAAGTAATTTCACATTTAAATGTGACATAAACACATGTCAATCTTTTGATAGTTTATAGTTTAAAAAAACCCTCTTTTTCGTTTTGACAATAGGAATTAAATTCTAATTAATAAATCAGAATTATATTATTTTAATTTTGTATAATATACTTAATTTTTTTAATTTTTAATAGTTCAATTAAATTAGGCTGAATTTTTGGTATTTTTCTGAAAACATTCAATTTTTTATGACTTGTGAAAAACACGGCGTTATTGTTTAAAACCGAATTTTTTTTAAATAATTAATTATTTTAATAAAATTTATTTTTGGTAAAAATAGATACATAATACATATATTTGTTAAATTTAATTCATTAGAGCCATTTTTTAATAATATTAGATATATAAAATTTAATTGAACTTTTCACCGTCTTTTACCCACCTCCTAGGAGAATTTACAAATTCACATAAAACTAAATTTTACCCATTTTGTGTGTGGAATCTCGAAAATCCAAGAGATGCAGTTGATATCATTAAGAAAAATGTGGTTCGATAAGTTGAAAATAATTTTTGGTTAATATTAACTTTTTACTTTTATTTACCACGGTTAAAAGAAAATAGGGTAATTAAGGGTAAAAATGATATTATATTTACCCTAACACATGTCCTAATTCTATTGGATAAGTTTAATTAGGCCAAAAACAACCTTATGAATAAAATATTATCCTTTAGGTCCACTTGTATTATATTAGGAAATTTATTATTATTTTATTTAAAGAAGAGTTAAAAGAGTTAAAATCAATGTTTAAAAACTAAACAATTTTTAATATAGGGTTATACATAAGATAAATTCGACTATAAATATTCATTATACAGATAAAATGATTTAATACATAATTATATTTTATTTATAATTTTTCGATATTATATAATTTAATTTTCTAATGACATAATGATGATACGATAATTACCTTAATAATGATATATTAAAATAATTGATATTATATATATCCAAATAAATTTAATTTGACAGTTTTGATGAATTAAACTAATTTTCTAGGTTAATATGACATTTTATGGTAGAACATATGAATTTATTTATAATTAATACAGGTTTTATGACTTTATCAAAAATCATTTAATAAATAATATCAAAATTGACATAATTGAGTTTTTAAAACAATTACTATATTATTGGTTGATATAAAATTCCTAAAAATAAATGGTTAGTTAAATGGGATTAAATAATATTATTTAAGTCATTAATGAACCACTTTATATTCTCTTGAATGCTGAGAGTGATTTTATTAACCATATAGTATATGAATACTAGAAGACACGGTAAAAGTGAAACTATTAAAGTAAGAGTTAAATCTAAATGATAAGGATAAAATAGTTACCTAAACATGTATAAAACCTATTAGATGGAAATATTTCCACCCATAACCACCTAAGGCTCTTAATAAATTCATTTGGAGCCATTATAAATAGAATATTATAATTTAATAAATTAATAGTTTAATCTTTTCCTAAAGTGAACCTCACCTCTCTTATAAAATGGAACATCCCATTCTATTAATTTCATATCTCCAAAGACTTTTGGCTCAGCCAAACCCGGCCCAAATATCATCAAAAAATTCCTACCTTCATCCTATATGCCTTTCATTAGTATGAATGACATGCTGAGGATCCATTCTGATCAAATCAAAAGGAATAACCCAAAGAAGAGGTAATTATTTATCACCTCTTTCATGTTTTTTCTACTTCCACTTCCCTAGTCTTTATTGTTTCCATTCTAAAATAATATCTCCATTATATTTTATATACTGTTAATTTATTATTAATATTGAAAAACCATATTCATTATTCTATCCATCCTATAAATGGAAAAGTCCCCATATGTGCGTACGTATAGATTTCTGTCTCCGCGTCGTGGTATAGTTTGTT
Source organism: Viscum album (assembly GCA_963277665.1). Classification (NCBI taxonomy): domain Eukaryota; kingdom Viridiplantae; phylum Streptophyta; class Magnoliopsida; order Santalales; family Viscaceae; genus Viscum; species Viscum album. The sequence continues at coordinate 1,834,326,350 of OY728165.1, forward strand.
ATTCAAACACTTCATCATTTGGATGGGTATAATAATGAGTATAACTGATGTAAATAATAAATATTACATCAAAATTATTCTTTATATTTGATATACCATCCAATTACATACTCTTTCCCCATCAATATAATTATATTGTCGCTCGTGCGTACGTACGGATTACCGTCTCCACGAACGCGATGAGATTCATTTCCTCGTTCACCATTCAACGATGATTATAAAATATATATCAATAATCAATATGTAATATATGAAATAATAATGCTACTGTATATATATATATACACTTACATTTGTCTTATTTACTTAGTTCTGTTCAATACGATATGAAAAGGGAAACAACGTTTATGCCTACGTATGGCCTACCATCTCCATTAACAGTGTTTTCCATTTCATATATACGTCTATTATAAATATTTATATTATAAATATATAAGAGATATAAATAATTTTATATATTATGGAATTATTTAAATCATGATCTAATTGATACAATCAAGAGTAACAGGATAAAACATGTTTTCTAAAGAAAGCGATTATCACCAGAAATGTTAATTTAACATTGAAATTATTATTAAATTGGTATTATAATGTCATAAATGAATCATGTAAGATATAATAAATAATAATAAGGTTCTTTTATAATTTATTAACATAATATGGTCTATATATAGGAGGTTAAACGTACCCTCGACTAAAGGGAAATGCAAGGTAAGTGTTAATTTCACAGTCTCTTTATTATGCAAGGTTGTTTTTACGGAAGTATCTAGTGGTTCATATTTATTATCCATGTCCATGTTTCATTAAAGTGTTTTTAAAGGTATTATTTTGAAGGAATTTCTTACTGTAACATCATTTTAAATGTTTTAAATATTTATTCTTCTAAATCATTCTCATTAAAGTCCATGTTTTCAAAATGGTTTTTATGGATTTATTTATATGGACATGAATGTTTTTAAAATGTTAATTATATTAAAATGTTTCTCATTGGAATGGGAAAAATTGATTAGAAAATGTCTTTAAATGTCTTCCTTTCTAAATTGTGTGACTTTTAAATGTTTTCATGAAAAAGGGGTATTTATCTCAAAGAGTTTTAGAAATCATTTTCATTATTGTAAACATCCTTTTATGGATTTTAAACTTTTTTGAAGTTGATTTGTTATGATATAAATCTTCCATAAATTATTGAAGGTTTTGTGAAATATTTCTCTGTGGATGTGTTATTTGTATACCATTCATGTTTTATGGATATAGTATTGACATTTCGTATGCATGTTTTAATATGAATGTTTATTTTATGTTTAAACCTTTTCATATGAGGAATACATTTGACTTAGTAAGTGGCGGGTGGAGCCTGCTATAGCTCCATGATGCATTGGTAGGTATCATGAGATAAACCAATTTCTTGGCACAAGGCCTTGACAAAATCTTATTTGTAGTCGTGGTAAAAGGCATTGACCACGAGGTTATGATGTCTGGAATTAGGAATTCCATCATTATGAAAGTGGCTATTGATATTTCATGTTATTATTTGACTAGTATAATATCCATGTGAATAAGTAAATGGAATTATTTTATTGTATCTTTGCCATATTATTCTTATGTTTATGTTTAAAAGGATTTTTTTTAGTCTTATATATTTCCCTAAATTTTCATGCTTATTTATGAAAGTCTCCACTATATTGTTATCCTTAATGAGCATCTGAGCTCACCCCTTTCTATGTTTTATTTTTCCTAGGATGTGAAGAAGTTTTTTATGATAGATAACCAGGATTAAGCTAAGGGATTAATGGAATTATCTAAGGATAATTTATGATTTGTTTTATTTTTTAATGTATAATGTAATGTTTATGTATGTAATCTATTTTCCAAGACTGCTAAACTGATCGGTCTTTCGGGAAGTAATTCATTGTAATCATGCCAATGTATTAAATTAGTGCAACGACTCTAGGCTTCTCGGGTTGGGGCGTTACAGTTGGTATCAGAGGATGTTTATCAATAACCATGGAAACTAGATTTAGAAAATCTGTGATTAGAGAACAATACCAAAAGAATGACTTTGACAAATAGTATAGAAAAATTTTCTAAAATTTGGGTTCATTAGAGATTCTGTGAGTTTTCCATGAAATAAATCCCTATCTGGATACAAGTAGGTAGAGGTGGCTCTGGAATAGATGTACCTTGGGGTAAAACCCGAAAACACCGCTTTGAGAAAGACTCGAATGGGAACTCGTGCATGACAATGGGCCTTGCTGCACTCTTGGTTAGGACACTCCTGAGGGATATGCTCAGGACAATTCTCATTTTCTTTAAAAACCACAATAAAGGGTTTTAAGTATATACTTTCTCCAAGAATACATTTTTATTGTTAAGGATTATATCCATGAACTATTCATTTTATATTAGCTATTATACAAGTTTGTAATTATGCATTGCGATTCATAAACAAACCTAGTGTATGCCATTGTTTAGAAGTGGTTCCCAATAGATGGATTGAGACCTCCAACAATATGCATGATCCAATGAGTATGAAGGATCAAATATTTAATAGTATTAATCCATCATTTAGAATGGAAATAGTCTCTTATGTATTATCTTCATACAAAGAAATAGTACAATGTGTTAACAAGAAAAGTAAATAATTTTCTGAGTCCTCTGGCTTTTAAGGGAAGCCTGAGAAGATATGGATTGGAGATATATTGTTGGATAAATGGAATAAGGAAAGAATTATTTTCCTATATGTGAAAACTATGGAAGGAATCACCTTGGTAAATGCTTGAAAGGAATGGGAGTTTGTTATAAGTGTGGAGAAAAAGGACACCAAGTACGTGATTGCAAGGGTGAGAAAAATGTTTCAAATGTAAAATGCTTCATCTGCAAGGAGTTGATACACTACGGGAATCAATGACTAGATCTTCAGAGTATACCCCAAATGATCCTATTGGATAATAATCACGTTATGATACTACCGAAGATGAAGAAGAATGATTAAGAGTTCTTATGTTGTTTTTAAATTATTGTGTCATTATAGTATTGTATTAATGATTTATATGTTATAAGAATTATAGAGTATATAAGGATTATAGTGAAGTTTTATTTTATTAAGGAATTGAGATTGTGTGGATCCATGAAAGGTAATTCAATGGAAAGTTACTCTTTTTAGAAAATACATGGTTGAAGGAAAGAAAAAACATTAATATAGTCCTGATATTGGTCTATTGATTTTTGAATAAGAGATGATTGATTTGGATAAATTATATTGGATATTATTGAAAACCTTGGAACTGGTTAATGGGTTTTTTATTCCATCATTGTTGGATTTTACTACATTTTGGATATAAGATGTATATTTAGTATTCTGTAAGTAATAAGGGATCATAAATGTAATAAATACGGTTATATGATAATTCAGGGTGTTACCGTGTTTTAAAAGAATACATGATGAAGGTATTTCAATGTTATTACGTTTCAAAAAGGATCTTCATTGTGTTTAAATTATAAATTTTGGATTGAGAGCTTGGAAAGAAGTATTTTGGATTTGTCTAAATGTTGGAACCGATTAAGTTTGAAATTGAAAACTATTGTCCAGGATAAATAATTTCATGAGATTGTTTTTGGATTGTCATAAAAAGGACAACCCAGAGGTCGGGCGATAACCCGTCGCGTCTGGCAAGGCCGCAAGACTTGAACCAGCAATAGAAGGGTGACAAGGGTGGATCATCTTCCACTGGCATACGTAATTTCCTGGTTTGTATAATGTAGTTTTTTAAAATAGTATGAAAAATGAATTATAAATTCATTATTTTTGGAAGCCTATACGATTAGAATAAATAGAATATTTTTTAATTCTATTTTCTTTTTCGTGAAAGATGAATTTGTGTTTAAGAATTAGTTGTAGGATTAAGCTCTACTTGTCAAAAATATTTTTTACCTCTTATTATATCAAAAAAATAATTCTTAAACTTTAGGGAATGGACCTTAAAACAAAAAATGTGTTATATTAATACCTTATGTTTTGGTGAACTAATGATATTTTAAATCATCATAGTTTGATGGCTTTGAGACCCTCAATTTTACACTTGTCTGTGATTGAATACTTCAATAACTCCCTATAAATATTTACATTTTTCCTTCAATAACGTGTCTCTAATTCCTACAAATATTATTCTAATTGATATCATAATTTGGTGGTGACTTTTTCATTTCCCTTTCCCTCTTATTAAGAGTAAATTTTATTAAATAAATTTCTGATGTGAGCTTTCCACAAAGGTATTTTTTCTATTTTTAACCATTTATTTTCGAAAAACAATTTAAATTTGATAGGACGCAATTTATTGAAGGAGGGTAGAATGTAACATCCCAATATTTCATAGTACATTATCTCATTAAAGTAATTGAATAGATTGGGCTACACACAACACCGATTTCAAGCACATCATAACTTATTAAACTAACAGTTAAAAAAGCGATTATGAATATTACTAACTTTATTTTGAATCATATATACTCTATATAGTTTTGACATCCATATTATGTGTTGTAAATACATAATAAAAGAACAAATTCCATTTTTCAGATAAAATAAGCATTAAAAACATAATTTTACTGCCATTTATTGGTGAACCCTTTTTAAAACCAACATTTTACAATGTTATATATTCAATTTAATGAAATTAAATCATTCATTATAATCTAGATAGAAAATTTTAGTTTTGATAAATTTATGGTAATTTTCACCTAACTCTCATATTTTGATGAATGGTGAACATTACAAAATATCAATTAAAAAAATTTAATTGAAATAATTAATAGATATAAATTATGCATTTTAATGGTTTTGAAGTATAATTAGATTATATTTTTATCATTTAAATACTATGTAGCTCATTATAAGTAATTTAAAAATTAAATTTGACATAAACACATGTCAATCATTGGATAGTTTTTACATTAAAAAAAAACAAATTTCTTGGTTTTGACAACGAGGATTAATTAAAAATTAAAAAATTAAACTTATATGATTTTAACATGGTAAAATTGACTTCATTTTTGAATTCAGAATATTGAAATTAGCTTAGGGTGAATTGTTTATATTTTTCCGAAAACTTTCTTTTTGTGATGAACACTGAAAACCAATATGTTATTGTTTAAAACCGACATTTTATTTAAATAATTAATTATATTATTAAAATTTAATTAGGTCAATATAGATACATAATACCTATATATGTTTATTGTAATTCGTTAGAGTCATTTTGTAATAATATTAGATATATAAAATTTTATTTAACTTTTCACCGTCTTTTACCCACCGCCTAGGAGAATTTGTAAATTCGCAAAAAACCTAATTTTACCACATATGTGAGTAGATTTTCAAAACATTGAGAGACACAGTTGATATCATTATGAAAAATTTGGTTCAATAAGTTGAAAATAATTTTTGGTGAATAGTAACTTTTTACTTTAATTTACCACAGTTAAAAGTATATACGGTAATTTATGGGTAAAAATGTTATTATTCTTACCCTAACACATATCCAAATTCTATTTTATAAGTTTAATTCGACCCAAAACATCCTCTGGAATAAAATTTGATCCATTAGGTCTACTTGGATTGGATTAAGACATTTATTATTATTTTATTCAATGACAAGTTAAAAGAGTTAAAATCAACAGTTAATAAATAAACAAATTTTAATATAGGTTTATACATAAGATAAATTCAACTATAAATATTCATTAGAAAGATAAAAATATTTCTTATATAAATCTATTTTATTTATACATAAGTTAAATTCGACTATAAAGATTTTTTTAAATTTTAAGATTGTAAGTTAGTGACTAGAATATTATTGGTCTACATTTCATTAGTTAATGTGACACATCTCATGGGAATATATTTTTTATCTATGAAAATAATGCTACCATTATTCTCTAGAATGTTGTTATGATTTATTCTCATATGTTATCTGAGATGATGATTCGTGATTCTTTCATAGGTATGTATAGTATTTGAATATTATGATACATTGTTTAATTATTATTTATGTTCCAAATTTATTTCGGTTATAAAATCCCCCCCCCCCCCCCCGTGATTATGATGTTGAAAATATGCTTATTAGATTGTAATGTTGATTATGCTCACCCATTTATTACTAATTCATGTCCCATATTACCCCCATGATAATTCTACCCTTACTTTGATTTTTTATATGGCATTTTTTTGATTTAAAACATGTGGTAATTAAATGTTGTAAAAAAATGATAAGAGATTATATGAGGATGAATAATAAGGATTCAAATAATACTTTTAATATTATATTAACTTGATTTATGAGAATAATTTACCAATTATACTAAAAACTTGGATCACTAATTTTATTACTATTATATTGATTAACATAAAAATGTTGAAATTTCCATATAATATAATGTTTTGTAACTGTATATTGAATCATATAAAGGTTTAGTTAATTTTTGAATTATAAATACTTTTTTAATGAAAACTATATGAGTTTTTATATATATTAGTAAATATCATATGTTTTGGTATGTATAAGATAATTTTGTCTTTGAGATATTAAAACCCTATCTAGATACTACATATGGATGTAGATTTATAAAAACTACACCTTCATGTAATAAACCAACAAAGATGGAAATGGTTTAAAATTAATCACTGTCTGGTGTAAAACAAAGATATATTACTAAACACGTGGTTTGAAACTCATGGAGGATATTATTAGGTCAATCAAAATCACAATAAAATTCATTTTGGTTGATATATTACTATATAAATTATTTATCATAATGTTGTTAGATGATTAATGTACATAATCCTACAAGCTTTAGTTGAGAAAAAATATCAAAAAATTTATTCCATAATATTTGATATTAGAATTCAATTACATATAAGAATAAATCATATAAACATGGTTTATTGAATTATATTTGACCAAAATTTTTTTGTTTTAAAACATAGGGGGGTCTAATAGAATCAAATACAAAACCCCATTTTTAGAACCAATGTAATTATTTTCAGAACAATATTTCATTTGAAATATGATGTGATGTTCAAAACATAACAATTATTCTTACTCATCTATCTCATGGTATGAAAAAAACATAAACTATCTTGAACATCTTCCTTCATCTATAAATATGAAGCTATCCCTAGAGTCATTTATAGATTAGCGACCAATTTTTTTTCTAGTCCACTATTAATGGAATATTGGGTTAATGATATCAAGGTGATATTTTATATGATCTAATATTCTCATAATGAGAAATAATAAATTTTCATATATCATTTAGATGTATAGGATTATCAATTTTGGTGTTTATTAAGGATTCCACAAGGAAGGATTAAATAGATTGTATAGTGGTTAACATCATTAAGAATAGAATTTCATACAATCACTTCTCTCAAAATCGTGATAATATTATTGATTTGGAATTCATATAGATTATAAAAACGTATTGTGAATCATTCATGAAATACAGTGAAAATTTTAAAAGTCCTAAATAATATTCCATTTGGTATTATATGAACAAAAATAGAAAAATAGACAGATATTTTTGTTGAATAAAACTAAACGTCAGAAAGAATCCATCCATCCAATACAATGGGACTTATAAAAAATTTGTTCAATATGATATCAATAGAGAAATGGTGTCTAGATAATAGATATATTTAAATGGATATAAGAAGAGAATAATAGTGTGTCAATATAGAAGATATAATGAAAATTTTAGAAAGATTACCCAAAATCCCACATTTAAAAACGTAGGAAGAATCATCATGGTAATTACCAAAATTGGACAAGGAACTGATTCCGGTGGGGGGGGGCGTCACTGAGATTAGTAATGCTGAATAGAAATGATAAAAATATCTATCATTATAGATAAAATGATGGAACCTACCAGTATTCCACTAATGGTACAAAGAATCAATAGTAATGAGAATGAGAACTGCAGAAGCTTGTGTAGTAAACCATGGGACTTTCAAGGAAATAAATGTATGTAACCATAAATTCAAATGGAAAAATAGAAATATTATTTCTTAACCACCACTGATGTGTGACATAACAATGAAGTCATACTAGTTACATTTTTACTTAATAAAGATTGGAAATGGATTTCTTTGGCAATAGTTATACACAATCCTTTATATCTCATAACTATTCATGAAGTGTTGAAAAAAACCCATATAACATGAAGTTGGGATATGCATAAAACACATAGTTCTGCAATAATCTCATCCAATGTTTTGGAAAATTATATTGATTGAATTTATAATAAAATTCATCTAGTGAACCAATTATTCATTCCCGTGATAAAATTTAACACTATAATAGGAAATGATTTTCTCTCCATTAGAGTACACATCAAATTTTAGGAAAATGAAATATATTTTTATATTTTGAACCATATGATTCTCCTATAAAATTTTATTGAATACACATAATATCCTTTTAAAAATACATTATTTTTGTAGGTATAAATTCCTAGTGAATAAGCATATAACTGATAGATAATTTTTTCAAAGAAAAACACCAACTAAGAGAAAAAACATATTTTAAGGGAATATATAGATGTATTTTTCTAATATATATTTCTGAGGAAGAGTTCATAATTGAACTTATACCCCGATGCACTCCTATCCCAAAATCACCCATTAGGATAGACCTAATCGAATTAGAGGTGTTAAACAATAATATGAAAGATCACATTAACAAATGAATGTAAAATCTTACTATATCTCCTTAGGCTCTATATGTTCTTTTTTTCATGAAAAAGTATTAATCAATAAAAATGTGTATTGATTATGGGGAGATCATTGAGATCATTATAAATAATATGTATCCCTCTTAAATGATTGAGTATTTGTTTGATCAACTATGAGGATCTCAGTACCTCCCAATAATGGATGTTATTTATATATATCATTACCTAAAGATAAAGAAGGAATATATTAAGAATACTATCTTTCATAAAAATTATGGACTCTATGAATACTATATTTATAGACTACCATGATAAAATTGATGTAATCTCATTTACAACAAGAGAATGTGGGAATATGAAGAACATCTAAAAATTATGTGGGTGATATTAACAAAGGTGAAAATATATGCTAATTTTACAATGGGAAAAAATTGATTGTAGTTGGAAATGATTTTACGGAACGTTATCAGAATATAGGGAATTTATATAGACCCTTCATAGAAAAAAGGAAATTGGGGGCCATCCCAGACCATAATTTATCATGGAAATATGTAGATTTATTTTCATTATAGTTACTATCAATGATTTGATATACATTTATCACAATTTCCTACCCAGGAAATTAAGATAACAGGGAATGTTCTACATTATATATTGATTGAAGAGTGTGAGGAATGTGTAAATGAGCATAACAAGACATTAATAATTTTTCATATACATTCATTTCTATGATTTGGAATGATTTTTTAATATACAATGATTCTTAAAATAAAGATTTATTTGTGCACTATTTTAAAATGAATAAAACATGTCCTAATCCTAGTAATAGTTAGTGATATATGAGAGTAATTACATGAATTATGGTCTAGATTTTTCTGTTTTTATTACCACCTTGTCAATTTATAGGACATACATATATGGTTAGAGGTGTGAGATAAATACAGATCACAAATTTATAATGTATATATTCATGAAAAAATAGCTAAACATGATTCAATGTTGATAGTAATAGATGACTATGGACCATAATTTCTATGTTGACTACCATCATAAAATGGAGAACAATATAGAAGATTTTATTATAAAGAGACCTCATACTTTATACAAGATTTATATTGAGAAATTTAATATCATTTTTATACGTAATAAATAGATGTGTAAATTATATAATCATCAAATATATTCTATAATCCCATAATATGTTACCCATAATATATGATTGTTAAGATAAATGATGCATAAAGGTATGATCTGTAGCATTAATATAATTTAGATGAAATAAATGTGTGGAATTTTCAAGAACACCACACTGATAATGATACTTCCGTTACATTTTCAGAAATATTTGATGTGCTAATATCACCTGAGATAATAACAGATCTATGGTATAATTCACATAGATCATCTTTCTATATCCATCATGGAAGTTAAAATATGTCATATGATCATTGAGAGCACTTATGTTGGGACATCATGAAGGAGGTTTCAAGGAACACCACCATGATCTTAGTATTTTATAATGATAATATATCGTGAAAAAGTTCATGTGGATAAAGAAAATATTTCCCACATCCACATGGAAATGGGAGAACATGACCATGTACATTTTCATCGACCTACCGAAGACATACAAAAGAATAAGTGAAATATATATTCTTGGGGATCCATTCACCATGACTTCCCACTTCATAGATATTTTGGATTATATATCTACTGAACCACTTTCTATGATATATATGGTAGATGGGGAAAGTATTCATAGGGTATCTTCTTTAATCATATATGATCATTATCCTAGTTTTAGTTATAAATTTTGGAAATTATTTCAATATTTATGGAATATAGAATTGGATTTTAGTACAAACTATTAACTGAAACACAAATTTCAAATGTAAAATGACCATTGAGACTATCATGGAATTTGTAATATCCCACACAATGAGATTTAATGGTCGACCATATTGGAATCTCTCAAAGGTTTAGTTATCAATTCAACATATTCTACTTGGGTATTCAAATTTTTTTATATGAATATCTACATGGTATGTGATGTAGAACTCATACTTTTTTGGATAAAGGTAGTTTAAGAAAGACACAAGGACCCAATATTATGAAAAAGATTAGAGATATGGTTTAATCGATCCAATTAATTAAAAAAATACTAATAGTTTACAAGAGCTATTTGTTGAAAATAATCAAAGGAACATGGGTTCTGATGTTGGTGACAATTCATTCTCCAAATTTTCAATATATTTATGAGTCATGAGGTTAGTAAGGAATTGAATTCTAATCCTTAGGTACATTGTTCCCATCAAGATCCTTGATCACGTAAGAGTAGTGTCCTATCAGATCACACATCCATGAGACATGTATAATGTTCATGGTGTTTTCAAGTTACTCACTTGAGGATGTACATACCTAATCCATCAAATTTACTTAATCAATAGGTGGTACAATTAGATCATGACATTTCATATGGGAATAAATCAAATATTATTGTGTACCATATATACATTGTTCATCGCAACAATACATATCACTTTATAAATTTGATTTAAAGAAACCAAAAATTTGGAGAGAAAAATTGTCAACTAGATGAAATAGTTATATATATTTTCATTATATATTCTCAAATGAGAATTTGTGTTGAAATTTTGTTGAAAACATATCTATGTGGAATTTTTTGACCAATAATTTGGACATTGTATTTTCTACAATAACTATTTGTTATATTGTATAGAATTATTAACATATAGCACATGGTGAAAATTTAAAACTATATTTCATAAATTTAAAAAATAACATTAATCTAAAACAAAATCTATTAAAATTAAAAATATTATAATGGGAATACATATTACTTTTCAAATTTTGAATTTGATTAATTGGACCATTATAATATACTACATTTATCTCTCACACAGAAACACTATATTGAATATACCTAATATTAGAAAACCATTTGAAATGACTGAAAAAAATATAGAAACTAGGATGGAATTGTAGTGAATAATGTAAAAAGGAATAACATAGTAATTATAAGTTATAATGTTACCATTCAAATTTTAATGTGATATTTGGAATTGTAATGTGATGGATGGAATAGTAATGGTACCATTGGTATAGTAACATAGCCATTATGAATAAAAACCTAATCATTGGGAATAGTAACCATGGAATTAGAATAGTAATTTGGAATTCAAATAATATAATATATTAAAATAATATATATAATTAGGTATTTATTAATTATATAAATTTTTAATACCAATAAATAATAATATTAAAAACAAAAATAAAATGTAATTTTTTTAATGAACGATATTTTAATTCCATTAAAATAAATATTAATTTAAATGATAATAATTAAAAATAGATATTAAGGAAAAATATTCAGACAAAATGATTTTTATTTTTAGAATCATCACTTTAAATATTTTAATGGTGAATTTATGATAATTTTTAGAGAAAGATCCATTTTTATTGGAATAATGATTTTATTGTTTTTAAAATAACATGTTTTATGAAATAATAATGATTTTATAAAGACATAATAATTATTAAATTGGTTATTTTTTCTATAATAGATTTAATAATATAAATTGTTCATATATAAAAAATAAATATAATTTTAAATCCTTACATGTATTCTCTAAATCCTAAAAGTATATATTTTTTCGCTAATTAAAGTGGTTTATATTTTCAACATTCATTATCATCAAAAGATTTTTTATTAATTGTAATGTGATTCAAAGTCGTCTTATAATTTAATTTTTTTCATATAAATATCAAAATTTTCTAAATATTACTATTTCATGGTTTACCTTGGATATAATAATTTATTCGTTATTTTTTTTCTCAAAAAATACACTTCCATTAAGTACAAATAATCCCTCACCCATACCATGGGAAACCAAATTCCATCAATATAAAAAAACTAATTATGTACCCAAATCCCATATCTAAATCCACTCAGAATCTATATAGATGTTTTGGAGCAGTCAACTCCATGAACTCATGATGTTTGGTGTCATCGAAATGAAGCAACACCTACATGAGGGAAAGATTTAATATACTTGTCATCCCATTTTACTAATCTCATCATCTTTCTCTCTATTTAAATAAAACCCAAATAATATTATATTAATAGGGAATTACTTGGACATTATATTAACTTTTTAACCAATTATAATTATTATGTTCATGATGTATTTATATTTCATACTTCTCTATCTTAGTATTTTTTATAATGTATCGCTAACGGCCATTCAACCACAAACAATGTCAATTCCAATTCTATTCTTATCACAAACCATATATATTTTTATAATGAATTATATAGGATACATAAATGTAAAAATATAATTATTTCTATGCTTATTATGTTTTCATTGATAATTTATACATATTAATAAATAAGAACCATAATATCAATTAAAGATAGATTAATTTTAGTGAACCATTTTGTCAAAACATTTTACCTTTAACTAATTAAAAATGTATTATAATCAAATGATTATAATTGAACTAAGTGAAATAAATGAACATATTTCGTTTTTTAATGTTTTAAGATGCTTGTTTTAATTTTCCAAATGATGAAAAGAAGTGATATAAAGAGGGTTTTAAGGTAACATGATTCTTAAACCTAACAGATTATTTTTGGATTACTCTCATATTGACATTATTCATATTATGGATATTCCAAAATTTCCCAAAATATGTCTTTTAATTTTTTGTAACTTTTTTGGAATACACATGTTTCATCCTTTCCAAAAGCATTTTTATTCCATTTAAAATTTTGTCTCAAAAAAAACTTGCCTTTTCTAAAACATTTATGTGACCCCTCTTGAGTTTAATCTTATTCATAATGAAATCATATTTTATACCCATGTTTTAAATCCCTTATTTACTTTATAATAAAAAATTTGTTTTTCTTTAACATGGTATTTATAACACCCTTAAGATAATCATTTGATTATAGAGGTTTATTTTAAGACTATAATTGTCATAGGGTTTCCTTTCATTGGAATGCATGATTATGATCATTTCTATGATATTATAGTTGTGATGGAAATTATATATCCATCAAATACATTTGGTATTGTGATATGTCTGATGAACTTATTTGTATAATTCATGAATATGTTGCTCTCACTATTAACATTTAGGATCATATAATTTATACACATTAGTTATGTGTGTACATGATGAAAGATTTGTTCATAACTCTCTATGGCATTTAACCACTATTTAATGACGTTTCATTATTATATATGTTCAAAATTCCATTTTTATCAATTTTATCACTCATGAGTATGAAAATGATCCTATTATGATGAAATAAAGATGTTGATTATTCTCCCCCAAGAACTACTGATATATGGCCCTTATTCCACCCATGATATTTATTACATTACAATGAATTTTGTTAATCCTTTTTTGGGTATATAGTATTTGGTGATTATATATAATAAAGAGAGTGTCATATCATTAATAACAATAAAGAATAATTTTTTAATTTCTTTTATTATCTAAACATGACACATGATCATAACTTTCTCACGATACTAAACATTAGTATCTAGGATTGTACCACTATTGTACTACTATTTATTTAATCGATTCAATTATAATGTTTGAAAAATTTATGTTGAAATATAATAAGCATGAATGAACTACTATATAAAATTTATATGTACCAAAAGAAAATTTGGAGTCACCATAGGTATAAAAAAAGGGATTTAAAATTGAGTAATGAAAAAATAAGGTATTATGCATATTAAATATGAAATGGTTATTTTTTCCTCAATACATACATTGGTCAAATTGTAAGTTGTCCATGAGATTAACATTACCAGACATGATATATCTCACACTATCCCATTAAATGTTAAACCGCATGTATAGATAAACTTGTGCCTTTCCATGCCAATCCTTCTATCTAAAATTTTGCATCACCAGTTACAAATATAATAATCATGTGATGTTACTTTTCATAAACCACCTAATTACTTATCCTCAATCTATAATGTTAAAATTAGATTCAATAATATTTAATTTAACTATTACATTCATGATTTGGGGTTTGTTTCCCCTGGAAATGGGACACTAATAGGTGTCACTATTCCTATAAAGTTTTCATCCGATTTATTTGTGGATATAGCAACACCCAATGGTCCTGTATCCATGGGGAACTTCTTTCGAAAGGCATGCATTCTTCATGTTTTTGGTCAATGATTCCTAAGAATATACATTGGTCGAGAGGATGGGAGTTTGGGCTGAACACAAAATTTTTGGGGGAATTATATCCTAGTCAGGGGCCCTCTTATATATTTAATATATGTTCATGAATCCTTATAAATTAACCATGTATGAAAATAATTTTCCCGTTTGTTTTGGAAATCAATTATTATTCTTGCATAGAGTTTGAGGATCATAATTATGTATATGAGGTTCTTCATTAATGGAGATATCTATATTTATTTGATATTCTTGAACAATATTATCTTTTGGTATACTACATGGAGATTCACAAGTTATTATTATGATTACACTGGTTTTGAAGTCACTCAGTGGGGAAATCTGGTGTATTTATCATCATCAAGGGAGATGAGAGTTGTTTTGATGTTGGGATAGTACCCATAAATGGGATTCCTATGCATCCTTGTAAAAGGAATCAGAACCCACATTGTTCAATGCCACATAACAGGACACATCATACCTTTTGGGTTCATGAGATAAGGACCCAGCCATAGAGTTTAATGTCATGTGGTAAGACATGTAGGTGGAAGTTTCCTAATCAATTTTTGGTGTGGGACATACACTGAAGTAGCCCATGAAACCTAGAAGAAGAATGAATTTTTAAGTTTAATTGGACCTTTTTCAGGATAATATCCTTAATGGACAAAGATGATTTGGAATATTGGGTTTGAACAGTAGCGAGGCTACCTATGTATCTCATTTGGATGAGAATCAATGATGACGTAGTTCGTGATGTCTCACAGGTGAGTATGGTCCTTTGAGAAAAATGATTTCGGTCTTACTCCTAAAAATTATTCCTTTTCAGTTGTGGTATAATGTAGACATACTACATATCCTGGATAAAACCCAAATTATTGTTCTCGTAGTTCAATAAACCCGGCTCATGTTTTGTGAAATCGTTGTGATTATAAATAAACTCTCACCCCACAGAAGTCATGCTCGGTGTGAGAAACTGCAAGATGTGAAAGATTCTACAAAGAAACATACAATTTTCCTCTTCCTCTAATGGAAGATGCCATGCCTACGGTGGTGATGGTAGATGAGGGCACAAAGTAATGAACCTTCTCATGTGATACTAAGAAGTCTATTACATCCGACTGAAAAGTATAGGGGATTATGTAATGATTGCTTCCCTAAAATTGGTCCTGGTAGGGGAGGGAGATTTTTCTTTTGAATATGAGGAAATTTAGGTGTATCCCAATTTCTTCCCTTCAAGGAACCTAATCTCCAGAACACAGTTCCTAGGAGAATGGTCCATGTGACTGTGGATATAGAAACCCACACACACATCGCAAATCATTACACTTCAGGAATCTTGGAGGATGTTTCAACTTAGTCTCTTTCAGACAAGGGAAAAAATGAATGATAGGCCCATACATTAGTGTCTTATAAGAGGTCCCCAAATAGGGATTTCACAGGTCCATGCATATCCCTACCACATAGCCCTGCAGTGCAGGTGTTTTTTGTAGCTCTTCAACTTTGGTTGGTTGTGCAGGTCCTAGGTAAAACTGAAACTATTCTTAACACACGGAAGTAAGTGTATATAAGATTGAATGGACTACCCGGAAGGAAACACTTTGGAAATATTTTGATCTAAACATCAGGGGTCTCCTTCTGTGTGTTTCGAAGGTATCCAAATAGGTCCTCCCTTATGGAATAGAAATTGTGTAGGTTACTTATTAATGAATGAAAGGATTCAATATGATATTCTGTATTTTAAACTCTAAAAGGACCTCAATCATACTTATCCCTATACGTTTCCCCTTATATAATGTTCTAGAGAAGCACATGAGATTATTTGAGGGACTTGGGAGAAAGAGCTACAGAATTGGAGTTCAGGAGTATCTACCAACTTTTTCAGATCCCATAAATTGATGCCAATGAGTCCTATTTATAGGTTAGGAGGGGGATGTTTGAATAGAGTTTTCCAATGCAGGCCTTATGTGTAGCTCCTCGGAGTAGTGCCCCCGTATAGGGGTGTAAGAATTATATAGTCACATAGGTCCCCAGAAAACGTCATCGGAGCAAGTCCCCACCATAGGGGGCTGCATGAGAAGTTTCTGCTTTGGATTCTTGACGCGTAGTTAGTATGTATTCTTATACAGCGTTGGGGGGCTGTTTGAACCAATTTCATGAAAATAATTATCCATTCCAAGGGGGATACACCCCCGCACACGTACTCACAATCACTGTTGTCCTTTTGTCCCATCCCTTCGGGTGGGTGGATTCTCTAACTTCACTGACCCCATGAATAATGGATAGTCTCACCACGAAATTTTGGATTTCACTTGATGTATTTTTCCGGGCGAGGCCCATGGAAATAAGATATTCTCTTTCATCATCTATATAGAAGTTTTTTACTCAAACATGTCATTCGGGGTCTATGTATGGTTCACATATTTAATATATGGAAATGTGAGAGGAACACATTTCATGCTATCTATAAAATACCCCCTAAGAAATTGATTCATTCATAATGAATAGAATCTTGTTCTATGGTATTGGTAGGGCACTTTGGTGCATTATGACATCATTTTATTAACTTTGGTGCTTCATCTTCTATTGAATAATACATTAATTTAATGCAAGCCACAAGTCCAAGAGACAGTAGTTTGACTGGTGCTAGGGTTATATGAACAACTCTAGAAACATTGTGTCATTAAAATTTCTATTTCTTGATATTTCATAGACTATGAAGTGTTTAGGTCTAGCGAGCTGAGACTCAACTTTTGTTTTGATTTCCCTTTTTGGGAAATCAATATGGTGAGTACCATGTCATTTTTATGTCGAGTTTAAAGAAATTCATATATCATAATAAGGATAGGGTTTAAGGGCGAATATCTTTGAACAGAAATTTTTAAATTAGATCCCAAACAAGGCTTAGTGGATCAGAATTTCATCATAACTTTTAGAAAATTCTGTGGGTATTCTTGAGTCATGTTTCTTTTATGATCACCAAATATAAAACCTGATGTAACAACATCAAGGTTTTCTTTCCATGAAAGAAATTACCATTTCTTGAAAAACCAATTACAGGGTCTATATTATGAAAGGCCACCTAAGGGAACACACTACATAGGCAGAAAAAAGAGTTGTCGAGTATTATAAATTTTATTGTTGATATACAATGGATATAAGATTCTTATGTCTCAAGACTAGAGTGGGTGGTTTCTCCAATATAATTTATCTGAGAATAAAGAGTTAATTTGTGCCAACATAGTCTTTGAATGGGAAAAATCAATCCTATAAAAACATGATGTATGAAGAATGATTAAAATTGGTTAGAAAGTGAGATTTTTGGTATCATATTGTGCAGTTTCAAGACATGTAGCAAGGAAATTTTTCTATGTAGTTTCTAGTCATGCAGAAAGGAAATTATTCTATGCATTTTCAAGTCATACAAAAAGTATATTATAGTGGATTAAATTTAAGGACTTCAACTCTGACCAAAGATTTTATGAAAGTCCAATTTATTGGTAACTTTTTTGGAAAGATGCTACCATATTTAGGAATGAAAAGGTAGAAATGTAAATAGTGATTTGAGAATTTCTAGATCCCTTTAATGACATGTGTAAATGGCTAATAACATTAGTGGAGGTCTATTCCGAGAACAAGGTTACCATTTCTTGACAAACATGTTATAGTGGCTGTATTATGTAGGGAATCAAGGTGCATGTGATGCATAGTCAAATATTGGCATTGTTTGTCTGAAATTCCCTTTATTTTGTTGAATTTCATGAAAGGAAACCTAAGGGCTCAGGCAACATAGTCAAACAAAAGAGATCTCAAGAATTTGAAATTCTGTTCTTAAAAGTCGATGAATATTTATGGACATTCAAATTTTTCCCAAGAACAGAGTTTTCTTTATGAAAAAGGGTACTTAAATATTAATAGAGTATATCCAATTATAATTTCCAAAGAATTAGAGAAATAATATTTCTCTTAAGGTTTGAACCAACTGTAGGATGTATCATGTTTGTAGTTTTAGTTCATGAAACTAATACCAAAATATTATGCAAACAACGAATGACATGTAGTCAATCGATCTGAGGTTACTTCAAGAAGCTTTGAATATATGGAGGGGGAAATGTATAAACCATAGTCTGGGAAACATTCATATCAGAAGAAATTATATGAGAAATATCTATGAAGGATGGCCATTTTAATGTATGTGTTCTTGCATACCATCTACAAGATTTAAGGGTACATAAGAGGTTTCTCCTAGTAAATAAGTTACTATTAGTTGAAAAACCCAATATTGGGGCGATATTATGTAGAGCCAATTGGGGGCATGTGTTGCATAGTAAAACAATGGAATCCTTTGACTGACATGCCCGTTATGTAGGTGAATTTTATGCAAGGCCACAGGGGGCACATGCTACATAGTCAGGAAAAAGAGTTTTTAGGTATTAGACATTCTATTATAAGAAATCGATGTAAGATTATGAATACCTAAAAGTAATCAAGACTAGGAGTGTGAAATATGAAAGGCGAAATGTTAAATTCATACGAATAATTATTTAGATAGATATTGGAAATATGTTTGGAGTCCTTTACATAGACTTGATTCATATGTGAAATTGGGACATTTCTTTGTTTCCTTAGTGGGCTCTCTAAGGAGAAGACCCCAAAAAATGCTGCAGTATAGATCAAAAATTGTATGTGGGAGAATTTTTTTTCATCATGACTGAGACTAAGGATTAGAGCCTAGTCTTCACTACATAGCTCAATGAGATGAGAATCATTCCATACATAGTTCGTTCAGTACTGTATTGTTTAATGTCATGCAGTGATGACATTATGGGTTTTAATATGAAGATAAATTAAATCTACTATTGTAGATATGACTCATACATGGGATAAAAGTGGTTTTTTTATATCATGTTGGAGCTGGGCCTAATATTTAAAAATCATAATTTCACTACATATCTCATATAGATAAGAATCATGATACATGTAGTTCATGTACTTCCATGCATTTTAACATCATGTGGTAAGGACAAAGATAAACCGACATTAAAAAGGAATATTACAACTATACAAGGTGATAATACCCAAGTGTCCCTACTTATCTTTCTTGGATAAAGAATCATGCCATATGTAGTTATATATATAAAGGTTCCTTCAACCGCAATGACTCCACAAATTAAGGAAAATGGGGCCTTTCAAATACAAGGTTACATAATAGATGAAATCTGATATTGAATCTATTCATATATATATGACTCATAAATGAAATAAAATAAGTGCATTAGTTGTAAAATGTTGTGTTTGGATCAAATATTTGAATGTCTAGAAATTTCTACGTATATCATATTGAAGAGAATCATGCCATATATAGTTCTATAAAATATTTCCCCCCATATAAATTGAATTTGATATGAGAAACATGGGATTTAATACATTATGGAATAATGATGAATCTCAAGACACAGAATGGTATATAAATCACAGTATATACTCTAGAGGAGTTCTCTGTATAAGTTTAGTTTAACTACAGGAAATGGGGGATAATAATTTTTTATGGTTGTGGTTAGGAAAAAAATTCAGGATTGCTGGTGTCTCTACGTATCCCATTCAAATAAGACTCAAGACATACATAGTTCTGGAAATAAGGTTTCCTATGCCGGTCTGACCTAAACATGGGGAATGGAGACTTTTAATAATGTTAATGAATCCATGATAGAAGATTATTATTTCACTAAATATCTCAAAATAAAATGAGATACAATCCAAATATAGTTCTTGAACTTCAATGCAGTTTATTACCTTGCAGTGAAGAATTGTTATTGTGTCTTTTATTGTCTTACTACCACGACCCTTGATAAACCTAAAATTTGAAATTTTGGTTCATTATTTATGCAAAACATCACTTTACACAACTCCTAAGAACACGTGATCTATGATTGGCGTGAGAAACAAGTAGTGGAAAAAGTTTATATTGCAATGTTAAGGTAGGATAGATGAAGGATAGGGGTATAAATGAATAAATGTGGTTGATCCAATATATAAATCCTGGCTGTTACTATGTATCTTGATATGAGCAGGAATTAAGCCACACATAGTTCTAGAAATTATGTTCCCAATGTAGATCAGACTCATACACACAAGGAATGATGGAACTTTTTAATCATGGCTAGTCCCAAGATTGAATATATGGGTTTCTCTATTCATCTCATTCAAATGATAATCAAGCTATACATAGTTCTGGAAGTAGGGTTCCAATGGGGATCTCATTCTAAAATATGGAGAAAGGGATTTCAAATGTCATTATAGAGCTGACAAATGATATGAGTAAATACTTTTATATGAAGGATACTCATTTTGAAAGATCCACAAGGGATGTTAATTTGTGGAAACATAGTGTATTTCTTATCATTAAATGAAGGAGACCCTAACCATACAATTAAATGTTGTGCAACAAGGATAAATGATGTTTTATTGTTTAGCGTCATGCCACAAAGGAAAAAGATGCTACAAAGTTTAATGTCAGATAGAATGGACATTAATAATAGATGTTATGATGTTTAGTGTCACCCAACAAGGACATTGGTTGTTATGTAGTTTATCATTATACAACTATGATGAGACTTTTGATAATTATGAAAAGTACTTCTTCATGAACAATTCCATGGTTGGAGTTTTAATGGGTTCTCCAACCATTGAAATCAAGGAATAAGCTCTATTTGAGTATACCTTATCTATAAAGTAAGGTCCATACTACTTTGGTTCATGTTTTGGATGCTTATTTCCGATATTTTTTAGAGTTCTAAAGACTAATACCAATTCTATATGAAGTATAGAACATGGGATAACTTTATTGTTGAAAGCTCATTCAAGGTGGTTCTGATAGACTTCCATGTGATGCACTGTTTGTATTCTATTTTCATCAAGTCATTCCAATTTATCCAATTTTTTCTGGGATTTCTCATATGTAGACAATTGATCAGAAATAGTAATTCAATGTGAAGGAAACTGAATTTAAGGGACATGACTACTTCCATTTCATAAACCAATGAGTACGTAGTTGACTATTTTATAGTATGGGTTGTAGTCTTATAATCCCATAAGGCATGTAATAGTTTATTAGGAAAATAAATTTTATATTTATCCACCATAATTTTGATTATATTTGATATTGTTTTGTTGAAATCCTCTATCATTCCAATAGGCACTACATGATAGCTAGATGAATGGTTGGATTTGATATTGTGTTCCAAATATAACTTCTCTACCTCATCTGAGAAAACATTGGTCCCATTTTCCATCAATATGGTATGAGGGACACCAAACCTGGTAAGGATATTATATTTTACAAAGCTAAAAATGATTTTGTCCCTGACTTATTTAAGAGGTATTACCTCACCCCATTTATAGAAGAAATCATTAGTAGTAATAATATACTTGAACTGCATAACCATAGATGGGGGATGAGGTTTCACTATATCCATTCCTCATATAGAAATGTCCAAAAGTATTTGGATATTTATTGCAACTACAGGTGTTGGTGAATGAAGTTAGCGTGTATTTTTTAGGGATGACACTTTTTGGTAAAATTTGTTCAATCTTGCGTCATTGAAAGCCAGAAGTATCCAAGCCTTCAGATTTGATATGAGAGACTATGCCCCGACTGGTGGTAACCGCAGGCTCTTTCTTGTACTTCATTCATGAAAACTAATATATATTCTCAATCAATGCATCTTAAAATTATTCCATTGAAGCCTCATTTATGGTGAATTTCTTAGTGATTTGTTCTATCATAAAGAGTAATATTGACCACTTATCGCCGACCATTCTCTTTCCTGACATTATCTGGTAGATGTACTCCATTGTGAAGAAATTGCCTAATAGGTGTCATCCATCTTATGGTATGATCATATTGTTCCAAAATGGGGTTTATTTCATTCATTTCCTCCATTTTTATTTGAATTATGGGTTAAATGACACAACGATGTGAAATAGTATTGTTTTTCTCATCCCGAATTGGATCTTCCAGGGCTATGGCTGCCTTAGCCCATGCATCAGCTTGTGCCTTATATTATCGCAAAACATATAAAAATGTTGTCCTTGAGGGGAATTAAACCATCAATCCTCTAACGTAATCATAGAAAGGGATTAATTCTTCTTTATTTAATGCATAATCTCCATTGACCTATTTGATTACCAATTCCAAATCACATTTCATGTTTATATGGTTTACCTGTACCTAATTTACCAATTCTAGGCTTGCAATGAGATATTGATATTTTTCATCCTTATTGGTACTTCCTTATATAAATAGAAAGTAATATGATAATAGTGATTTTTTGGGGAAATAAGAACAATATCTAAACCAATATTATTAAGTATAGGGTTTTCCATTATTTTCCTTGTTGGACTTATAAAATCACAATCATAGTAAATCTCCCAAATATGAGGACAATCTTGAATAGGTAAAATTTCTTCATCTGATTGTTGAGTGTTCAGAGATGTCTCTTCTGTAGATGGGTGCTCAGCAAGGAAATACTCTAAGGCTTGACCTTTAACTGCATTGTGTGGTACAAACTAGATATCGAATTTTTTCATGACAACTACCCATCATGCCCAATGTCCTGTCATTATAAAACAACTAAGGATAAATATGAGTGGGTTATTGCAGGATATAAACTGAACCTCATGATTCTGTAGACAATGAATCTATTTCTGAACTATAAAGTTTAAAGACAAACATCTTTTTTCAATACTTGAATATTGGATCTCTGCTTCGAGCATTTTTCAATGAAGATAATACAAATAGTTTTCATTCCCAACATTATTATTTTGTGCAAGAAATGAACCTAGTGATCATTATAAAAATGTCACATAGTGAATGAGTGGAATTCCTTTAACAAGTGGAACTAATACTGGCAAACTCAAGATATATTTTAGGAGGGTATCAGATGCCTCTTGGAAATCATCAGTCCATTGATATGTGATTGCCTTCATCATTAATTTGGTAATGGGTAAAAAAATTCCTTCCAAAATAGGGATGAAAAATTGAATATAAGCCATGTTTATTTGAATTCATCTTAATTTATTCAAATTAAGAAGAGGTGACATGCCACATATATATTTTTTCATTTTAGGATCAACGTCGATGACATGATGGCGTAAAATGAAGCCAAATAATTTTCATTAGGTAACCCCAAAAGCACATTTCATGGGGTTTATCTTCAGATTATGTTGTTGATGATTACTAAACATGGTCTCTTGATTTGACAAGTGATCATAACATTTTCTGAATTTAACTCCTTATTCATCCACATAACATTTAAAAAAAATTAACAAGTTGGGTTTGAAGATATGATTCATGACATGTTGATATGTTTCAGCAACATTATTTAAGACAGAGGGTATTAATATATAGAAAAATAAACCATGAGGGGATATAAAGGCTGTGGAATCATCCTATTATAGGGCCATTCAGAATTGATTATATCTGGGGTAGCCATCCAAGAAGGAGTGATATTCATAGCCAGCTGTTGCATCAATTAAGAGAAAATTGATTGGAACTAGGAAATCATCTTTGGAATAATGCCGGTTGAGATCTCTAAAATCAATAAAAAATCTTTTTTACCTCAAATTTTTTTACTAGGAAAGTATTAGCTAGCAATCTGTGATACTTAAATTCTCTAAAGAAGTCATCATTGATAAGATTATCGACATTTTCCTCGATTTTGGAAACATGAGTTGGGTGTGTTCTTCTTGCTACCTACATGAATCCTTGATGATGTTCTGAAAAAACCAAATGCTAGGTGGCCACTTTAGGGCCCTGATCTGGAATTTATGTATAGTTCTACGAAAACACACAACATTATTGAATTGAAAATGATGTATATAATTATTTACCTTTAGGGGTCAAGGCCACACTAATTAGTATGGATCGTGGTTCTTATTCTGTACCCAAATTTATTTCTTTACGTTTATCCATAGCGGTGGAGTTGTCTTCGAGAAACACTGGAGGAGCATATCTGAGATCTTCGTCCTCTTATTCTTCCTCCTGTGCTACTTCTTCTACCTCTTTCGGAATTATTTCTCAAAGGATTTCCATTGAAGTAATTTTTTTTAGGATTATGAGAGGATTTTTCATATGGATATCCCAAAGAAGAGGCAATCATTCTTGATATCACTAATGATGGAGGATACTCTTGATGTTCTGAAGGGAAAATAATGGATTCATAATCAGGGTTTCTCTTTTTTTTCCACATGTTTGACAACTTCTTCTAGTTCAACTGATGAAATCGAAACCTGATTATGTTTAGGATCTAGAATGAAGTTGCCTTCATCCATGTATTCATCATTTCTTGGATAATTGATGATTTTTTATGTGCTATTAGATTTAATTACAACAATTGAGATTATAGAATCCATTGAATGATTTATTCATGGACTTGAGTTTACCCTACTGATTTGATTTATGGGTAGTACATAATCTGTACTAAGATGATTTAATGGGTTAGATAGAATCTTTTCCAGACCATTCAGAGCATTGATACAAGTAATATCTTTTTTCACAGATCACTTTTCCCTTGTGTGAAAAAAACTCTACTTCAATATACTGAGATTAACATGTTTTGAATGGTGTTTTATCACAATGAAAGGTTCCAATTTGGCCACTGAAACAATACATAAGACATTGATGATATGATGGATGGATAGTTGTACATCGGTGTAACTAGGTTCTTCACAATATGATATTTAATGTGGTATCCTACTATACAACCGTGAATTTTGAATACGAAAGAAGATCTCTAAATTTAGTATTGAACATAATTTTTCCAATAGGTTCTTGTTCCTTCTTGTCGTAACATTGAAACATTAATGTATAAAGAGATAAATGTGATTTAGTATGGCCCTAATGATGAATCATCTATATGGGAATGAGATTAACCCCTGATCCATTATCAATAAAGTCTCGTTGGAGATCAATGAAATTGGTCATTCTAGATAAGTATAGTGGTCTGATGGGCCCTGGGACAGTGTCACTCTCATCAATATCCATGAAGGAAATGATGGTATAAAATTTTGTAGGTTCATTCCCTACACAATAAACTTCAACAGTATCAACCTCAGTTTCAAATTCTTTTGGGCTAGATAGAGCCACAATGAGTGCTTAACAGATATATTTTGATAGATTTAAAGCATCTACTATTAATAATTTGGCCTATACTTGGGACAATTGCTTCAAGGCATCATACTTTTGGTCCAAAGGTCTACACTTCACTATATAAAGATGTTCTTTCACAATTACCTTGGTAGATGATGTCCCTGATGTTGATGGGCCCTCTTTTTCAGAAGGATCCTGATGTATTTCTTCTCTTAGCGGGTTAGTCTGACTTGGGCTTCTCACCTACTGACGTGGTGGTTTCATAACATCGAACTAATATTCCAAGGTAATTGTATCGGGGATGAATTTATCTTGTGTGGGAGAATTCTTTTGTTCATTAAGATCCAATTGGAGGGCTCTCCCATGAGTTTTTTTTTCCACATAAATGGTTATAGTAGGGGTGTGGTTGAAGTAACAATTTCTATTATAACCAAGACTTCCCCTGTATCCTCGACCTGACAACCCTATAATTATGTTTTCAAATTGTATAAGCAGAAATCAGGTTTTCAATCATAATCAATTTTCGAGAGGGGATCCATTAGTTAGATAACATTATCAAATCTTAAAATTAATTCTTACTTTAATGAGGATTCCTCTTGACATGTCGATTCTCATTGTGCTATTTTTTGGGACGGTGCCCATGATTTAGGAACAGTTGGAATGACATCCAGAAAATTCAAAGACAATTTTTTCCATGACACATAATCATTTTTTTCTGACTGTTCTTTATCCTTTATTCCATGTTTCTTCATTGAACATTTGACTTTAAAGGATTCAGTAATTGATTAATCTGGATTTATATAGTGGAAATTGTTGGAGACATAGCTGATTGCATAAACTATTTTTTTATAATGGAGTGAGTATGTTTGATTGTTTTTATGACCATCCAACCATAAAAAATATGTGCATTCATACTTTTAACTTCCTGTCATCCACATTCCTCCTTCGCATCATAAGTATAAATAGATGCTACTTGGGCTAATGAACCATTCAAATTCACTTCCCCAGAATGTACCATATTTTTAGAAGGTTATTAAAAAAAACACTCTTGGACGAGGTGCCTCAACATCTGAAGAAATGGACAATTGTTTGGAGGTCTTCATCTCCTTCCTTTTTCGGCCTCCTAGGTATTGGTAATTGAACTATATTGTTCTTCATAGCTAAGATGAAATATCCCAGAATGTTCTCATTCCAAAAGGCATTGTCAATCTCCATTAACGCCTCAAACTGTTTTCACCATTGATATTTTGGATCATATAGACAAGGCGACTGCCATTGCTGAGGCTTGGGAGGTAGATACCTATTTTTTATGAGGTGTTTTAAAGTAGGATAACGTACATGATACTGAAAATGTGTATCTATAGAAGCCTCTCCTTTTCTAGTTATCCTTCATGAAGCTGATGGAATTATTCTAGATTTATCCTTGGCCTCGGCAATGGAATTATCCATTTGCTAAGAAATTGAAGTAAGGACACAAAAACCTCCTATGTATTTCATAGGGATGAGTAGTGTGCACACTTCATCCTAAAGATTATATACCCAAAATATACAAAAAAGCTTATTGAGGGAGTGGTAGATTTATGGAATATGTATGTGCTTTCCACGAATAATGAAATATGAGACTCTTTCATTATGCCTTTGTTTGAAATTTGCAAGATCAATGACTATTGTGTTTTAATGAGTAGAGCTGACCTGGAAGAGGAACCTTTGATAATGATCTTACCATCTAGTATTTGATCGATATTGAAAATAGTTATCCATTATGAAGGTTATCCCCAATAGAGATTTCACAAAACAAATTAGCTTTACTGCCTCTTTTTGTTCAAGGGTTCCCATCAAGGGATCACAATGAGAAACAAAATGCATCAAATGCTGATCTGGGTTTTCTAAGCCATTGGAAGTTAGAAATGTTGTATTCCAAAATTTTGGTAGGGGAGGAGTAGAATCTGCCTATTCTGGGTAAGTCTTCTTATCTAGAAGCACTGAAACACGCCACCCCTCCATAGCATCGAATCGAGTAGTTAATGATTCAATGGTGGTCAATAGTACTCATGAAACATATGACTGAGCCAGGATGTGAACACATGCTATTGCAGAATCCTTGATGGGTAAAATGATCGGTAATACCACCAGTGGTGGAAGTTTTAGAATTTTTTGCAGATAATCCAGAGGGATAATTCATTAAGGATATGCCATAAATGGATAGAACTCTTGATCTAGCTAAGTTAATGCAACAAATTCTATTGACTGATGCGCTTTTGCAGGATGTAATTGTTGGGGAATTATTTGTAGGGCATGTTTGGGAGGAAGACTACCCATGAGTAATTCTACATTGAATCTTCTCAACTCTTTCATTTCTTCTTCCTGTTGCACAATCCTTTTTTCAAAAGAATGATATTGACCGTTCCGATGAGATAACAAAGATATAATTTTAATTTTACATTTTTCCATTGTAAGTGCCTTTTAAAAAGGTGGACGTAAATTATTTTATGGAACACCATGATTTCGAGCAGGGATATGGTTTATAATATATAACCCTCCATCATTTACTTCGGTGTGTAACATATCTTAAACAAGAACCTCTTTCTATGATTACCCTATACCAGAATTATGTTTTCGAGGATCTGTGGTGAAGGAATTGATGAAATTTACTGATGCGTAGTGCAGTGTGGTGTTTCTGTCAATATTTTTATGAGATCATCTTTTTCCATGTCCTCTATGATATTTTTCCCTTTGTTTGAGTAATTCCTTAGGATTTTCCTTGTGAAAAGTAAGTTCAAGGTATTTTTATAATAACTCAACCATGTTTTTATCTTTCGTATTCTTCTGAAATTGGGAGAAAAATGATTTTCACTGAGGAATAGATTGTGAATATGAAAAATCCCCCAACCCTTTGGGAAAGGGTTGCTCCTATTCTTCCTGTTCAACTCCTCGGGCCCTGTTTATTGACTCCGAGGGTTAGGGTAAAAGAACCCCCAACCTAGAATGTTGGAGTGGTTCTTGAATTTATATGGCTAAAATTTACTTAGATGTTCTTCTGAATTGGTGAAATATTGTTCTGAACATTGGATAGATTCATCATCCAACACCCACTCAAATCAGTTGTCTCAAATGATCATGGAATTATCTTTGAAATTTCAGTCATATGATGATGTACATTTTCTAAATGAGAAACCTGGTCAATGTTCTCACATGCATGATGCAAACATAACTCAATAAATTTCTCTCTATGTGCATGAATTTGATAAGAATTCACCAAGGACAAGTATTGATCATATCTTTTGTTATAGAAAAAATCAGTTGGTTGTAGTCGGCTGTGGGCCGTAACATTGCAAGAGACCAATTATGGAGGGCTATGATGGATGGATAGTGTAGTAAAATGAAATAATCCATGGACTCCCTATCCCCTTAAATGAACAACATAATGGGTATCAATAATTAACTGGAATATCCTTCTTAATGCACCAAGTCATGGATGTTAATGGGAGCTCTGCTTCTTTTCAACCTATGGAAATCGGGAGACTAAGAGAGATGCCGAGTTAATTTTGTGATGTAACCCTTTGATCACATTTAAATTACATTGATCTCTGTCATAAGGTAATATCTTCTCTTTTAAATAATGAAGAGTCTTCCATATGTTGATATGGATTTCATGAATAATGTGTTGTGCCAACATATCTAGAATACTATACTATTGAGTGGAAATGGAAAAAACATGATAGATATTTCATTCTTTTCCAGCAGTTTTCTCATATTCAGTACATCATATTTATCATTTCATAGAGGATTTTCTTCCTGATCAATCCAATGTTGGGGGTTCTTTTCTACTTTAACAGAATCAACAAGATGGTTACAGAATTACTATGTTGTATTAGATGATATGTAACTAAGTGGTGGATTGGAGGATGACTGATGCCATGGGTTATCTTCTATTTGTAAAACAATTTCACCTACCAGGGAAAAAGTATCAGACATGAATATATTTTTATTTTCATGTGCCTCAAGATAAGAAGGAATTATCTTTATTGCATTGTCCATTAAATAATTTTCATTGTAATGCATATTACTACAGTGGAAAGAACGTTCCTAGATAATTTCATAATCATGGGGAGAACCACCATGATGAATTACGAAAAGGGGTAGACAATGATTCTCCTTGGTCTTCTGTCCACATGGACAGTTTTTGTGGCACTCATCTAGAGATATGGGTTGAATAATTACCAAATTTTCTTAAATCATGCTTTCATGAGAATGTGTCAACTGTGTTGGTTATGAATTAACACTACCACTCCAGTAATTTGGTAATTGGAGAATATGATCTTGAGTTACAACAGATAAATGTATGAGGGCTTCCTGAGCTATAACATTGAGTGGATCCAAATCACAGATCGACTCTTGGTATTTCTAGTGTACTTGATGAGTATTCTTCTTACATTCCCTCTTACTAATAGTTGTAGCCACTTATCGGAAAAAATAGTTATTATGAGAAGGTTTATGTTACTAGAATGGAGTATCTATTAGGATATGATGGTTACATCTATTTGGATTTGGTGTGTGTGCCAAATATGGTTGTCCGTATGACATGGGGGATTATGCCCCATGACACTCTTAGACTGGAACATAGGTTTTCATCTTCTTTGGGGAAGACGTGTTGATGATTCATCACAATTATGGGGAAGAAGTTATGTTTCTATCCCATAGATAATATAGAATATGCTGTTAAGATATTTTGGAAAGTATCAAGAATATGGGAAGGAATTTGCATCTTCCCTTTCACCTATTCCAAAATGTGTTTAGTGACTTCAATGGTCTGAACTGGAATATATGTCCATTCTGTGTATGGAGTAGGTGTCTGTACCTACTCTAATCCTCCCTTTTCTATCACTGAGATCTGATAGTACTCATGTGTAGGGATGGATATTTGACTTTGCCTCCTACTTGTCATCTTTTTCTTTCAATTGACTTTTCTAGATTCTTCAAAACATGATCATTGGCAGGCTTGAGGAATGATAGATGTTGTAGGTTTCCTATGGTTATTTTCCATTAAACATGGTTGGCGGGATTTTTTAAATGCATCTATACTAGACTGCAGGATGACTAAAAGTTTGTAAGAAGGTGTTTGTGCCTTCTCATGAGACTTCACCAGATTTTGGTGGTGGGATTGGTCAGACACCATCAAGCGAGTCTTCTGACTGGAAGAATTCATGCGGGCAGGTGTGTATTCATGTTCAACTTTTTCCACCAAACTAGGTTGTAGGGCTTGTCTAGAGGGGGTGGGGAGTATGAAATTTCTCCCTGTTGGATCGTTGTGGTCCCCAGTGGGATGTATTTCATTTCCAGGATTGAGAAACATTGACCAAACCTCTGAAAGAAACACCCCCATCATGTTTCAGGGTTTAATTATTCATGATTTTGTTGGTGGTACTTGTTGGTCAGAGCCCTCGCGAAGGACCCCTGAGTCTTCAAGTTGAGTCCACGGGTGAGCTATTGATCCACCTACCTATAGTATGGGTGGGATCTATTATTGAATTCTGAGGATAAGGACCTGAAATGGGTGAAGACAGTAATTGGAGATTTATACTTCTAGACCACCTGTCAGTGTTGCCCATATGACATGGGTGTATTGTTCACTTGGGGAGAATTCCTGGTAGCCTCCAGAGGTGGTATAGTATTGTCATGAAGTTATACCTTAACAAATGTATATGAGTAGGAGCATGAAGGCATTTTTTTGGTGATGATGTCCTCTAAGAATATGAGGATCCAGTCATGGAAATAATTGGGGTGTTCACAGATGAGAACATCAAAGAGTCCATTTTTGATTTTTCATGAGTTCATTGAAAAAGAAGTGCTTGTTGATATATGACAGACATAATCAAGAAAAACCCAGTGAACGATGCATCTTATGGAAGAGAAAATGTGTAATTGATTTCTTTGTTGACCATTTTATCATTTGATAGGGGCCTAACAAATGGGTAAACATCATTAACATGGTTAAGGATTCACGTCCGATTCACATTTTTTTGTTTCCCCATAAAATGGGACATTGATAGGTGTCATTATTCCTAGGTGGTTTCCATCGGATTTAGTTATAGAACCAGAAACACAAAATGGGTCTGTATCCATGGGGACCTGCTTTCCAAAGGCATGTGTTCGTCAGGTTATTTGGTTGATGAATCTGGATAATTTACATTGGTCGATAGGATGGGAGGTTGGGCTCATATCACCCTTTGGAGGGGGGATTATTTCCTACTCTGATTCTCTCTTATATATTTATGATATTTTCACTAATCCATATTAATTAAACAAGTATTCAAATGGGTTTCCATTTTTATTTGACAATCAATGATTAATAATGAATATATTTTGAGAATAATTTGTATGTATAAGTGGTTCTTCATTAATGGAAATATCTTTATAAATAAAAGGATCTCAATGAATGGTATCCTTTGGTATACTACTTGGATATTATTTGGTTATTATTATGATTACACTAGTTTTAATGCCAGTAATTGGGGAACTCTAGTGTTTTTATCATCATCTGATGAGAAGAGAGTTTTTTTGATGTGGGGATCGTACCCATTAATGCAATACCTATGTATCCTTGTGAAAAGAATCAAACCCCACATAGTTTAGTGACACATAATAGGAAACATCATACATTTTAGTGTCATGAGATAATGATCAATACAAATAGATTAATGTCATGTGATATGTAAATTTTGGCAGAAGATTACTAATAAATGTATGGTGTGGGTCTTACACCGAAGCAGCCCAAGGAACCTAGAAGAATTTTGAATTTATAAGTTGAATTTGACCTTGTTGGGGATATGATTCATAAAAGGGATGGTTGATTTTTATTATTGGGTATGAACCATAGGGATGCTTCTTACATATCTCATATTAAAGAGAATCAAATCCCACGTAGTTCTAGAAATCTCAAAGAGGAGTATGGTCCCTTGAGACAAATGTGTTTTGGCTTACTCCTGAAAAAGAGCCTTTTGAGCAAGGGTCTTCATTATAATTCTTATGTATCCTAGATAAAACATGAATAAGAGTTCACATAGTTTAGTAGACTTGGATCGTTTATTGTAAAATTGTTGTAGTCATTACAAACTTCTTAGCCCACGTGAGTCATGATTGGTATGAGAAATATGAGGATGTGAAATATTCAACAAAGTTACACACACTTTTACTCTTCCTATAATGGAAGAGAACGTGCCAATGACAGCGATGGTGGATGAGGGAGTTGAGAAATAAATCTTACCATGCGATACTAATAAGTATATTGCAAGTGGCGCAAATGTTAAGGGGCATATGCTTTGATTACTGACCTAAAATTAGTTCTAGTAGGGGAGGAAGACTTGTCCTTTTAGAAGGAGGGAAATTATGTGCAACCCAATTTCTTCTCTTCCAGAAACCTTAGCTCCACAACACTATTCCTTTGATAAAGGTCCATGTGACAATAAATTTAGAAACCCATAGACACATCATGAATCATATCCCAATAATAAAAGAAATGTGGGAAACCAATTACTGCAGATACAGAAACCCAAATAGGATCCATGCTTAATTTCTATTCTTAAGGGATTGGTGAGTCAAGAGGTCTTGGTGGAGGGTTCTAATTAGTCCATTTTAGACAAGGGTACAATGGAAGGATAGGACTAGTAAAAAGTGGCTTAGAAGAGGTGCCAAATTATCCTCACATTGGTTCATGTGTATCCTTACTCTCTAGGTGTGCTGCGCATATCTGTTTCTTATGCAGGATACGTAGGTCCAAGGATGAACATAAAATTTTTTTAACACAAGTATTTAAGACTCTTTCATCATGAATAGACTACTGAGAAGACAACACTTAGGAAATATTTTGATCTAAACACCTGGTGTGTTCTTTGGTGTCTTTGGGAGAGCTCCGCAGAGGTCCTTCCTTAAATAACAAACAATGCATAGATGCCTAATTAAGGATAGAAAGGACCCCATTATATTTTTTGTATTTTACACTCTGAAAGGACCTAAATCATTCTTATACCCATTATTTTTCTCTTCTATAATGTTCTAGAGAGTTACCTGGGAAGATTTTAGGGACTTGGACAAAATATCTGTGAAGTGGGAGTTTTGGAGTTTCATCAAAAAATTTCAAAACCCAGAATATGGAGCCCAGGAGTCCAACTTATAGGCATGGTTGGGGTATGTCAAATTCATTTTTTAATTATAGGTCTTCCACGTAGATCCTCAGAATATCTCTCCCATGTATGAGTGAAAAATTGTACAGTCGTGTAGGTCCCCAATGAATGTCCTTGGTGTAGTTCCTCAGTGTAGGGTGCTACGTGGGAAGGATTTTCAATGGATGATGGATGAATAGGTGGTATACATAGATATACTACATAGGGGGGTTGGTCAAACCACATTATTGGAAATACTTCTCCATACCGTTGGAATTTCACCCCCGCACCCCTACTTGACATCACTTTCAGGCTTTGTTCTTGGCCCTTTAGGACGATGCCTTCGCTACCATCACTGACCCCCATGAAAAATTGAGAGTTGTACTGCAAACTATTCCAGCCCACTAAATGACTTTTCAGGTTCATGACACATGGAAATACAATCTACCCCTTCTTCCTCAATAATGAAGTATTTTACTAAAACATATCATTTGGTGTCTATGTAAGGTTCACATCTTTAATATGTGGAAATGTGAAAAGAACACATTTCATGGTGTCTATATGGTGTTAGATAAATATTTTTCTATATATCACATCATAATATGACTATACATAACTTTACAATAAATAAAATAATGTATTTAATTCTATCTTACATCTATTATAATGTCGTAAAATAATTATACGATTTTTAGAAATAGTTTTTGTAAATATGTATAATATTTTTTTATATAAAACTATTAAAAAGAGAATGATTAAATTATATGTTTGATAAAAAAGATATATAATTATACATATATATTAATATTAATATTTTAAGAACTCAGTTTTTCCATTGAGGTAAGGGTTTATATTTTTAGGTAGTACTTCTGAAAAAGGGGAAAACCGACCACGTATTGGATGAAACCTATCACACGCCATGGATTAGGGTTTCAAAACATTTATTCCTAAGTAAACTCTATATAACGTTTTCCAAAGTAATGGATGTAAATGGGTTGAAGGGGGTAGGTAAGGAAGAGAGGATTTTCAAGTACATAACATTTTTTTACCGGTACACATTGTTTACATACTAGTACACACAATGTACTCATGTTGGAATGAACTTTTTATGACATGCAAAGGGAGTCAGTAAGAAATTGGGAAAATAAAACATCTACCAAGAGTACATATTTATGTACATTCCATGTATTTTATTTTTCAGTTAAAATAGGTAGTATCTGTGTTTTTGTTAAAATGTGCAGTAGGGGTTGTCGGGTCCACAAACTAGTAGCATTGGAGGAATACGTTCTTCTAGATTCATCATCTGAACCCCGATTCAAATGCTGCCAGATGTGTTGGAACCAAATCAGTAATATCTCAATTCTTCTTTAGCTATTTTCTCTAATTTATATTTATAAACATAGTTATTTAACCTTGAGTGTTTATACCTGTTATGTAGATCATCTATTTTCTAGGATGAATTATAGGCTTGCATTAGATGAGGTGTATCGTATGAGTATGAGGTAGGAGGTGTATATCTTTTTTGAGTTATCATGGATATTTGGGGGTTGTTTATTTTTAGCACAATGAATTGAATTGAGAGAGAACCCTATTATTGAATATTGAATTAACCGTGTGCCTTGTGGGATGCCACTGGGAATTACCTTACGTTGATTATGCGAGCGAGGTCTGGTTAGAGGACACTACTGTAACAGCCCGAGATTTTATGAAAAATATTCTTTTTAATTTTATTAATGTCTTGTGTTATACGCTACACCAAAAGGAGCTTGAACAACAAGCATCCTTGACTTGCCTTGCATTACACGCAATCGCAACCTTCCTCGATAGCGTGTGTAGTACGCAATACTGAGTTTCACGAAACAACGATATGCTATTAAAATATTATTATAACTAGCCGTTATGAATAGTAATAACCACTTTTTAAATTTTAGAAATTTTAGCTCTCAAAATGGACTTCATTTTTG
The DNA here is from genome assembly GCA_963277665.1 of Viscum album. Classification (NCBI taxonomy): domain Eukaryota; kingdom Viridiplantae; phylum Streptophyta; class Magnoliopsida; order Santalales; family Viscaceae; genus Viscum; species Viscum album. Next base: position 1,834,362,586 of record OY728165.1, read on the forward strand.
GATTCGTAGTATCGAATTTAGCCTAAGGTGAAATTTTTGTACTTTTCAGATAACTTTCATATTCTGATGAATAGTGAAAATTACTAAATTATAATTAAAAACAACTTTTTTAATAGAAATAATTAATAGTGATAAATCATTAATTTGAGTGGTTTTAAAGTATATTTAGAATATATTTTTACAATTTAATACAATGTTGGTCATTGGATGTAATTTCACATTTAAACCAAACATAATCAAGTGTCAATCTTTTGATAGATATTGTTTCTTAAAAACACGCTATTTGTTTTAACAACGGGATTTAATTATAAAATTAATTAATGCAATTTCTATGTTATGAATTTGGTAAAATAGAATTCATTTTTGAATTCGGAATATGAAATATAGCTTAGGATGAAATTTTGGCATTGTTCTGAAAAACATCAATTTTTGATGAATAGTGAAACTACTAAGTGGTAGTTAAAAAAACTGAATTTTTCATAAAACTTAATTTTACCGCTTCTGTGAATGGAATTTCAAAAATCCGAGAGACACGGTTGATGTCAGTAAGTAAAATGTGGTTCAATGAGATGAAAATAATTTTTGGTGAATAGTAACTTTTTACTTTTTTTTACCACGGTTAATAGTAAATAGGGTAACTAAGGGTAAATATGATATTACTATTACCCTAACACATGTCCTAATTCTATTGGATAAGTGAAATTCGATCAAAAACAAACTTAGGAATAAAATATGACCATTTATGCCCACTTGGATTAGATTAGGACATTTATTATTAATTTATTTAAAGAAGGGTTAAAAGAGTTAAAATCAATGTTTATTTACTAAAACATTTTTAATATGGGGTTATACATAAGATAAATTCGACTATAAATATTCATTATAAAGATAAAAATATTTCCTACATAATGGTAGTTTATTTGTATTTTTTAGACATTAAATAATTTAATTTATTTATGACACAAAGATGATGCAGTAATTATCTTATTAATGAAATATTGACATAATTGATGTTATAAATACCAAAATAAATGTAATTTTAGACTTTTTATGAATTCCACTAATTTTCTTGGTTACTATGATATATGAGTGTTGATTTAATCAACTTGGTTCGAACATATAATTTTGTTATGACTTTCACAAAAATCATATATCAAATAGTGTCAAAATTGACACAAAATAGTTTTTAAATCAAATATTATATTATTAATTGTTATTTTATTCCTAAAAATCTAAGGTTCTGCCAAATGACTTATATAAGGATATATATATTAATAATAAACAATTTGGGGTTCTTTTGGCATGTTATAGTAAGTGTATTAACCATATAGTGTAAGAAAACAAAAAGACACGGTAAGAGTTAAATTATTTAACTTAGAGTTAAATCTAATTGATAAGGTTAAAATAACACCTTAAACATGTATAAATCCTATTGGTTGATAGGATTTCGACCCATCCCCACATTAGCTTCGAAATAAGACCCTTTGGAACCATTATAAACCTATTTTTACTTTAATATAAAATAATATTTTTAGATATTCCTAAGGTGCCCCTCTCCTCCCTTATAAAAGGACACCTCCTCCCCCTCCTCATCACACCAATTTGAGCACTCAAGCTCGGCCAACCCCTGCCAAAATCTCTTCTCCACTTCCCTAACAACATCCTAGAGGTTTTGGTCTTCCTCAAAGACCAATTTTAGTTCCCTAAGAGGAGGTCTCAAAGAGGCGCTTCAAAGAAGAGGAGGTTCGGACACTTACAAAGCAAATCGGACCTAAGGTAAGGGAAATATCACAATCTCATTTTTATCCGAGATTGTTTATACTTTGGTATTTACTGGGGTGTATTTTATCATCCACATCCATGTTTCTTCAATATGTAATATTATTTCCATCCACCTATAATTGATTAAATCCAATTTTACCCTTCGGTGAGTTTTTAGTAAAAGATATGAAAGGAATCTTTTGTCGTTTTTCATACGAGGTACTTTTTGACATTTCCGACAAAAGTACGAAGAATGATTTTTTTAACTTATACGGCATGAATGGACTTTTATAACAAAATTTCCAAGAATATTCCTTTACAAGTTTTCAAGTTTATTTTTAATCAAATTATTTTATTTTAAAGTCATATGACATGTTATGAAAGGAAGAATGTTTTTGAAGTAGAAAGGATATTTTCCTCAAGAATGGAGTTCAAGTATTTTATCAAAATTATTTTTCATCTAAGATAATAAAAGGGTTATGTTTTTATCCCTATTATTACATTGGTTTGATTATGTTGTGATGGAAATATTTTTATGAATTCCTTTATCTTATATGAATTGTTTTATGATATCATGTTGTTTAAGAATCCCATTTTTATTACATGGGTTATGAAATGATGTATGGTTTATGATTTTGTGGCACACATAAGAATGGTATCATTAAGAGATGGGTGGGACCTATATCTCCCTCCAATGCATTGGGTAAAGATTTTATATCTCATGAGATAGACATGGCTGGAATGGTAGGTTATACCGGTTCAGTGAAACAGGACTGAAACGAGGGTTACTCGATTCCGAAAGGGACATTGTCCACTAAGATAGTCTTGAAAATGAGTCTTGACTAACAAGAAATGATTCTATATGATTATGTGTGATTGCCAAAAAGTTTCATGTTTTATGTTATGATTATTGTGATTACATTTCACTACCATGATTTACCCCATGTTATGAAATTAGGATCTCTTTCGCAGGTTAGGATTTCCAAAAGTTATGTGATTATGTATATGATGTGATTGATATTTCTTTTGTTTACCCTTACTGAGCATTTGAGCTCACCCTTTTATGTTTTCTTTTCCCCAGGATATAAAGAAAGGTTTTAGGTATAATAAAAAGGAAGATCTTTATGGGAGATATTGAAGATCTTTCACCAGGATTAGAGGATTATATTTCGAGTTTCCAAAGACACTAAACTATTACGGTCCTTGTGTGTGTGTTTTTGTTATGTACTAAGTATTCCGCAAATGTAATGTAATGTCCATGTACGTCAAGTTTCGGGTCTCTATAGTTGGTATCAGAGGAAAGGTTTAGTCAACCTTTGGAAACTAGGATGCGAAAACGTTAGTGAGATCCCTAGAGATATTTCTAAGTTATGTCTAGGGATGTCCCTAAGGTTAAGTATACGTATAGGTTATAGTACTAGAACTACACTAATGATCATAGAATTAAACGTAAGATGTTAGATATTGAAGGTACTCCCCCTTTATTATGTTGTTTTCCCTAGCATGATTTTTGCCTCTCACACTATTATTTTTTTTGGGTTTTAGAAAATGGCTGGAAACAAGATGATTCACGATAATGGAGGATATTATGGACAATGGAATGATATTATTCATAATGAAATGGGATTTGGAAGTCCAAACATCATTTTTATGCCGAATCAGCAATCTCATAATATGATCAATAAAGTAAAATTTGGTAAGTTTCCAGACTCGGCTAATAAGAGAAAGATGGATTTTCATGATGATCATAGAGGAAAGAAAGTTCAATTTCCCCTATGTAAATCATGTGGGAAGAGGCATCAAGGAGAATGTTTCAAAGGAACTGGAAGATGCTTTGGGTGTGGAAAAGAAGGACACAAAGCAAGTAAGTGCAAAGGAAAAGGTTCAGTTAACACCATGGATGAGGATAATGGTATTGCTACGACATCAACAATGGTTAAATGTTTTAAATGTGGAATGTACGGGCATTATGCAAACCAATTCCCTAAGGGAAAGTCTCATGAAGATAATCAGTATGGTTGTATGGGAAGTATTTATGTTGATGATGATGAAAGGACTACAAATGTTATGTGAGAAGAATGAATTATTGAAGCTCGGTCAATGTTTTAAGAATGTAGTGGAATGATTACATGTTTATCATGTGTAATGTTGTATAAGAAATCTCATGGTACTATGGAATAAAGAGACATCTAATGTTTGTTACACTGTTGTCTTTCCTTGAGTTATGAAAGTGTATGATTAATGGTACCACTATCCATGAAAGGTTATTCAGATATTTTTGGAATTTAGATGATATGCGCATAATGAAGGAATAATAAGATAATGAGGTGTTTGATTGTATTCATGATCTCATGACTGATATAAGGAGAAGGTTATATCATGGTTTGAGTATATAGAATTTTTTGGATTTTGGTATGTGGACAGAGTTAACTTTTAACTGCATTCATGTTTTCACTAAGGTTCAATGGGTATTCAAGAGAATACATGATTAAGGCCTTTGAATGTTTGGAATGTGACCAACAAGACATATCTTATGATATATGGGGATTAACGACAGTATTAAATCTCTGGTAATTGTTTTCACTATATTATGAGAGTGGACTGTAGTATTATGGGTAAGCCTAAAGATTGGAATGGATTATGTTGGAATAAGTTAGTATTGTTTAAGGATAGATGTTTTTTTTCGATATTATTGATGGGATGTTATAGTAATATAGTTTTAGAAAAAGGAAAACCTGCAGGATGGGCGACATCCCATCGCGTCGGACAAGGCTGTGGGAATCGAACCCACAACCGAAGTGCGACTGGCCTTTATCGCCTACCACTGGCCTACAGGAAGTCCCTGTTTAGTAGAAACTAGTTTTATTATATTAATTTGTATGACATATGATGTATAAGTCCATTTTAGGAACCATATATGATTAATCTCACTATAGATCGACTTATGTATATAATTTTTGCTAACCTTTTGTTTGAGACAGATGGAATGACCCATCATTCTATCACATGATCTGCTAACACTTCACGAATAACAAATTCAACTTCATTTATTTAAGAGATGAAGTGGAAATTGTTCAAGGCACGAACAATAGTGTGATTGTACCAAAATAAAGTAAGTATTTATTCTAATTCAAATTTTCAACTTTAGGGAAATGATCTTGAAAACCAAAAATGTTGTCCTAGTGATCTTATACCTGATGAATCAGATGGTACCTTATATCATCACAAATCTATGGATTTTTGATTACTGGATTTTCCATAGCCATGTTCTCTACCACTCTCCATCAGAACATGATGGTTAGATTTCTCTTCCATATCCATATTTTCACCTATGTGGAAACCCAGTGATTAGTTTATTTGGGTAATCGTTACATTTCATACTTTAGTTTTTAAAGCCAAGTTTTGGAATTCCTTTTTACGATGTGGTTTCTATTAAAGAAACTATCAAATAGTAAACCATTTATAACCCTGACGAATTTCGAGGGCGAAATTCATTTTAAGGGGGGTAGAATGTAACAGCCCGAGATTTTATGAAAAATATTCTTTTTAATTTTATTAATGTCTTGTGTTGTACGCTACACCAAAAGGAGCTTTCACAACACGCATCCTTGACTTTCCTTGCATTACACGCAATCGCAACCTTCCTCGATAGCGTGTGTAGTACGCAATACCGAGTTTCACGAAACAACGATATGCTATTAAAATATTATTAAAACTAGCCGTTATGAATAGTAATAACCACTTTTTAAATTTTAGAAATTTTAGCTCTCAAAATGGACTTCATTTTTGGATTCGGAGTATCGAATTTAGCCTAAGGTGAAATTTTTGTACTTTTCGGATAACTTTCATATTCTGATGAATAATGAAAATTACTAAATTATAATTAAAAACAACTTTTTTAATAGAAATAATTAATAGTGATAAATCATTAATTTGAGTGGTTTTAATGTATATTTAGAATATATTTTTACAATTTAATACAATGTTGGTCATTGGATGTAATTTCACATTTAAACCAGACATAATCAATTGTCAATCTTTTGATAGATATTGTTTCTTAAAAACACGCTATTTGTTTTAAAGGCGGGATTTAATTATAAAATTAATTAATTCAATTTCTATGTTATGAATTTTGTAAAATAGACTTCATTTTTGAATTCGGAATATGAAATATAGCTTAGGATGAAATTTTGGCAGTGTTCTGAAAAACATCAATTTTTGATGAATAGTGAAACTACTAAGTGGTAGTTAAAAAAATTGAATTTTTCATAAAACATAATTTTACCACTTCTGTGAATGGAATTTCAAAAATCCGAGAGACACGGTTGATGTTAGTAAGTAAAATGTGGTTCAATGAGATTAAAATAATTTTTGGTGAATAGTAACTTTTTACTTTTTTTTACCACGGTTAATAGTAAATAGGGTAACTAAGGGTAAATATGATATTAATATTACCCTAACACATGTACTAATTCTATTGGATAAGTGAAATTCGATCAAAAACAAACTTAGGAATAAAATATGACAATTTAGGCCCACTTGGATTAGATTAGGACATTTATTATTTATTTATTTAAAGAAGGGTTAAAAGAGTTAAAATCAATGTTTATTTACTAAAACATTTTTAATATGGGGTTATACATAAGATAAATTCGACTATAAATATTCATTAGAAAGATAAAACGATTTCCTACATAATGGTATTTTATTTTTATTTTTTAGACATTAAATAATATAATTTATTTATGACACAAAGATGATGAAGTAATTATCTTATTAATGAAATATTGACATAATTGATGTTATAAATACCAAAATAAATGTAATTTGAGACTTTTTATGAATTCCACTAATTTTATAGGTTACTATGATATATGAGTGTTGATTTAATCAACTTGGTTCGAACATATAATTCTGTTATGACTTTCACAAAAATCATATATCAAATAGTGTCAAAATTGACACAAAATAGTTTTTAAATCAAATATTATATTATTAACTGTTATTTTATTCCTAAAAATCTAAGGTTCGGCCAAATGACTTATATAAGGAAATATATATTAATAATAAACAATTTGGGGTTCGTTTGGCATGTTATAGTAAGTGTATTAACCATATAGTGTTAGAAAACAAAAAGACACGGTAAAAGTTAAATTATTTAACTTAGAGTTAAATCTAATTGATAAGGTTAAAATAACACCCTAAACTTATCTAAATCCTATTGGTTCATAGGATTTCGACCCATACCCACTTTATCTTCGAAATAAGACCCTTTGGAACAATTATAAACCGATTTTTACTTTAATATAAAATAATATTTTGAGATATTCCTAAGGTGCCCCTCTCCTCCCTTATAAAAGGACACCTCCTCCCCCTCCTCCTCAAACCAATTTGAGCACTCAAGCTCGGCCAACCCCTGCAAAAATCTCTTCTCCACTTCCCTAACAACATCCTAGAGGTTCTGGTCTTCCTCAAATACCAATTTTAGTGCCCTAAGAGGAGGTCTCAAAGAGGCGCTTCAAAGAAGAGGAGGTTCGGACACTTACAAAGCAAATCAGACCTAAGGTAAGGGAAATATCACAATATCATTTTTATCCGAGATTGTTTATACTTTGGTATTTACTGGGGTGTATTTTATCATCCACATCCATGTTTCTTCAATATGTAATATTATTTCCATCCACCTACAATTTATTAAATCAAATTTTACCCTTCGGTGAGTTTTTAGTAAAAGATATGAAAGGAATCTTTTGTCGTTTTTCATACGAGGTACTTTTTGACTTTTCCGACAAAAGTACGAAGAATGTTTTTTTTAACTTATACGGCATGAATGGAATTTTAAAACAAAATTTCCATGAATCTTCCTTTACAAGTTTTCAAGTTTATTTTTAATCAAATTATTTTATTTTAAAGTCGTATGACATGTTATGAAAGGAAAAATGTTTTTGAAGTAGAAATGATATTTTCTTCAAGAATGGAGTTCAAGTATTTTATCAAAATTATTTTCCATCTAAGATAATAAAAGGGTTCTGTTTTTATCCCTATTATTACATTGGTTTGATTATGTTGTGATGGAAATATTTTTATGAATTCCTTTATCTTATATGATTTGTTTTATGATATCATGTTGTTTAAGAATCCCATTTTTATTACATGGGTTATGAAATGATGTATGGTTTATGATTTTGTGGCACACATAAGAATGGTATCACTAAGAGATGGGTGGGACCTATATCTCCTTCCAATGCATTGGGTAATGATTTTATATCTCATGAGATAGACATGGCTGGAATGGTAGGTTATACCGGTTCAGTGAAACAGGACTGAAACGAGGGTTACTCGATTCAGAAAGGGACTTTGTCCACTAAGATAGTCTTGTAAATGAGTCTTGAATAACAAGAAATGATTCTCTATGATTATGTGTGATTGCGAAAAAGTTTCATGTTTTAAGTTATGATTATTGTGATTGCATTTCACTGCCATGATTTACCCCATGTTATGAAATTATGATCTCTTTTGTAGGTTAGGATTTCAAAAAGTTTTGTGCTTATGTATATGATGTGATTGATATTTCTTTTGTTTACCCTTACTGAGCATTTGAGCTCACCCTTTTATGTTTTCTTTTCCCCAGGATATAAAGAATGTTTTTAGGTATAATAAAAAGGAAGATCTTTATGGGAGATATTGAAGATTTTTCACCAGGATTAGAGGATTGTATTCCGAGTTTCCAAAGACACTAAACTATTACGGTCCTTGTGTGTGTGTTTTTGTTATGTACTAAGTATTACGCAAATGTAATGTAATGTCCATGTACGTCAAGTTTCGGGTCTATACAACTACACTAGGAGAAATTTTGGTCGAGGTTAGAAAAATGGTTGTATTTTTTTTAGTTTTATGATCATATATTAAAATTGATTAAATAGGATTATTTTAATTAGATCCATTCTAGACCTCAGTGGTTTGAGTTTATAGTTGATAGCAAGTGCAATTCAATCTTTTTAAACTGAATTTCTTGTTTATGGTTCTGTATTGTGTTATATATTTATGTAATGATTGATGTTACAAATACTATGAAACATGGGGTTGTGACGGTATTGATCCAAGGTTGGGATCAAAAGGCCATCGGGATAGAGTGATGCTGATCACTGATTAGGCATAGACAGAATTTGATATAGTGGTTCGAGAATGGGATTGGGTGTCGTGGATGTCGGTTTGATGTTGTGTGACTTTCAGGTTGGGTAAGGCCCATGATACATGGATGGCATGTACATCAGATTTGAGAGACCTAGTCATAGGGGAATGAGGTTCCAGAGATGGTGTGGCTTGGGATCTTATTTTTGGTGATTCCCGCTCACCCATGATGGCCAGAGAACCAATTGAGATGTGTGCACACAGGTAGAATCTATGATGAGGTGGTTTTGATCAATCATGTGGGTAGAGGCCATCGATAGTTTAATTATAGGTAATAATGGTATGGTTTGATTTCTGTAAAAATCTACATGGAAGGTGAGGATCCTTCAGCTGATAACATCAAGGCTATCAAGTTGTGGGATGAGGCTTTCCGTGATTGAGGCTGCATGACTGAATATTTATTTTTGGACAAACATCATTGTTCCTATAGTTTCCATGCTATGGGATGATGTAAGCATAAAATTAGGGCTCCTTGGGAATAGTATACTATTTTTTGGAGTTCCTTCGGGACATTGGTATATTGAGAAGAAAGGTGTCAGGGGGAACATGGTGTTGGGATATGAGATTTAGATGGAACATGAGGGTTCACCAGGGCTTTGTGGCTATAAGAGTACCATAGTCCATGGGTCAAGGATTCTCTTTAATTCTTGATTCCGGTGTTGGCCGAAGTTGGTGACACTCGCTGGTGGATACTGAGAACCAGTGGAGGTAGTCTTTAGTTATTACATTGCACTACCTACATTACATAGAGATACATGTCTTCTCAATCAATTATACTAGGAAAGCAATATTAGGTGGTATCCTAAAACGATTCATATCACACTCTACAAGGACCCTTTGATACACATGTACAATTTATGGATTTATGTACAGGTAAAGGATTATCCTCAAGAGCTTGATCATAGTAGTATTTTTTAGGGAGATTGGTATGATCATTGAGGTAATTCCTAGGGAGATCATTACTTTTAGTTAGTTTTTTAGTTTCAGCATACTAATTTTGTATGTAACTATTGTGGATAGTAATGGGAGCCCTTTCTTTTATTGACATGTGTGAACTTATAGGGATGCATGTCTGGTTGTTTTAGTAGTGGTTACAAGCGGTGTTTAGCATTCTGTTCTGTTTACTTCCACTGGAGTGGTTTCTGTATCGCATATTCTTTTTTATTTTCTATTGATGTACATCCTCTTTGCATGTTTAGTATGATATTATTGATTTATTTATTTCTTATTCATTCATTATGATTATAGTAATACCAATGTATTATCTTTTACCTGAGGGTATAGCCTCCCCACTATACAGGTTTACAACCTCGCTACTAGTTAGCAGCCTTTGGAGTTCGGGGAGATGTGCCTATGGTTAGTGACAACTAGCTCGATAGCACAATTCAGGTGGCTATTTAGGATTGGTGAGTTATAATGTGATATCAAAGGAGAATATTTTTCATCTTTTATTAGTATTACTCTTTGTGATTACGCTATACTGGAGATAGGTTGTTGTTGAATGTAGATTTCAAACTCATTATTGGGTGCATGTAGTCCCATGTATGAGTCATGTATTGAGTTGCCTTGGGAGGGTAATCCTATTTTTCTATTTCTATGAGTATTATTTATATTATTTCCAACTTTTTGGGTCACATCAATTCTGATGATTATTTATTTTTATATGTATCCTTTTACCTAGTGCGGTAATGGGGAATTGGTCCTTGTCCAAATAAGAAAAGGCGTGGCTGTTTGAATTTTGATAGGCACATTTTTTGGTATTTAAATTACATATATGCACTTATGCTTTGTGAAGTGATAATACCATGTGAAATATGTCAGTTTCTGTGTTAAAAAAGGTGAAATGGCTGATAGAATTTCTTGTTTTATGAAATGTGATATTCCAGGATTTAGATTTATATACAATTTCTTGTGGCATGGGATTTCTCCCTGGCTATTAAATGAGAAGTTGTGTACTATTTATGAGGTGATATTGATCACCTGGACTCTGAAATAATATCTCCAAATTGAGGCAATGTTGGTTTTCGGGAAGGGCATGACCTTGAGATATTGTGTTACATGGATTTATTGATGGCGGGTAAGGAGGCCTTGAGGTAGGGATGTCGTGGGGCACAACTATTGTGGGGAAGAGTGAGGGTAGCGATACTGCGCTGCCTTTATTTCTTTTACTTTCTAATATATGTATATTATTATATATAAGGGCTATATGGCCATTTATGGTATTCTGTGGATTCCTCCGAGAGAGATAATACATGGCGTTAGGAGGGTGATGTTATAGTTCCACATGATCATGATCAGGATTCGAACTTTTGGGGGTAGGTAATGAATGAGTTTTAGGTACATTTTAATGGATAATATTAGGTTCATGATTGATTTCCAGTAGGTTAGGTGCTGAGTTTGACAACATTCGGGCTATGGCTTGTTTAGAAACTCCAATCTAGTTGGGTACGTTTTTTTCAGGATGTCGACAAAGGCTTCCTAGGAATAGAGACCTCTATAGAGTATCTTACCCTAGAGTTCTAGTCACAAAAACCACCACTTTTCAGGGTGAAGGTTGTCCACAAGCAGCTGATAACAAGATATAGCGAATGAAGATGACCTCTGTGTAGATTGAGATGCCTACTGGGTGGACGGTCAATCAGACAACATATATTCTCAAATGACCAGGAAAGCGCTGGAGGGATTCTCTTGTTCATGATCTTAGAGACGAGGTACATTCCTGGAAGGATTTTGGGGACATATTCTTCGATCACTTTTTCATAGAGATGCTGAGGAAAGAGACACCTCTGGATTTCTTTATCCTTTATTGGTTGACATGTCTTACATGTACAACACACCTACTTTCACTGAGTTGTCTTTCATTGTATCATGTATGTTAAACAATGACACCTAAAGCATGAGGTGCTTCCATGATGGGTTTTGTAACACCATTATGGTGAAGGGAAACATCCTCAGGCTATCCTCATTTTTAAAGGCAGTCAATATAGTTCTTATAGATAAGGGTAACCTGACAGACATGTATCCCTTGGGATGGGAGGAAACATTAGTTGATGGTTTAGATGATAGGAAATGAGGTTTGGAGGATTTCTAGTAGGGCGTTCAAGCAATGGATTCAACCAGAAAACCTTATGGTAGTGTAGAAGTGGGTTTTATTCCATTTGGGAAGATAGGTCAGGTTTGGACTCAGTGTGATATGCCCAAAAAGGAGTGATAGGAATGAAGAAATGTTAGGAATCATGAGATGTTCTATAGCTAGCATTATCGGACATCCGGGTATTAGGGGATAGGGAAGACAGTGGTGCCTGGTGTCATATCATGCTCTGTACAAGGTGAGGGTATCCAAGGTTCTTTAGCACGCGAAGTATGTGGATGATATTTCAGGACCCAACCACGAGGGTAGTGACTACTGGCTGGTACATCACCACATGGATTAACAGGCTTTTTGCGGCCATGTGTTAGGCCAGGTGCATACTGTGGAGCTACTAGTGGTTGAGAAGGCTGGTGAGCTGAAAATGGTTAGATGTATTCTGTGAGTATGGTATTAATTTTACTTTTTATTATGTTTGGAATGAACTATTAAGAGATTATTTTTTTGAGAGAACGAGGTGCTGAAGATGTATATGGACCAACCAGACACGAGACAGTGGGTTGGAACCATCTCAAGTGTGTGATTATATATATATATATGAGGTTCTTGGAATCATGAGCATCATGGTATGTATTTTTGAGGCTCCTTAGGAATCAGGTTATCCATCTGATGTAGGTTACTTGAGGTGCCTTAGGAATCAGGGAATCCATGGAAGGTGGGATACATGAGGTTCCTTGGGAATCAGGGAATCAAGGATGCAGTTTTGATTAAGGTGAAAGGCACCATGTCGTTTATAACATCCACACGATGTAGGAACTTGTTGTGATATGGATTCCATGGGTTCTAGGTTGGAAACATTGTAGTGTGGGATATGATTGTGTTTGAGAAGTGGAACATGAGCACCTGATTGGGTGCTGGAGTGATTATAAATCATGAGGGGACAATGGGTCTATAAATAGATCATTGTAACATGATTTATTTGAGATTTGGGATTGATTGGTTCTTTAATATTCCATCACCACCCAAGGAAGAAAAATTTGAAGATGAATTTTTTCAATGTTGGGTTGTTTCTACAAATTTGATTCTTCCTTTGAGGTACACGTTTCTTTTTTGGGTAGTAATTACGAAAAAAGGGAAAACTAGTCGTGTACTTGTTGAAACGTATCACAGAATATGTATTAGGGTTACACGCCGTGTAATCCAAATTACACGCCATGTAATGTGTTCCCATGTAATGGTCGTACATTGTGTGTAGTATTGTTGGGAAGGAAGAGAGGATTTTTCATGTACATGTCATGTACTTACAAGCACATGCCATGTACTCATATCGGCATGAACTTTTTATCACATGGAAATTAAGTAGGAGGGATATGAGAAAATCAAACATTTACACGGTTTTTATATTTAATTACACACAATGCATTTCCTATTTTTCATTAAAACATGCAGTATCATTGTTTTTGATAAAATGGGAAATAGCGGTCAATGGGTTCTCATACCAGAAATACCATAAGAATATGTTTATCCTAATTCTCCATCTGAAACACAATTTAAATCCCTTCAGATTCAATAGAACCCAATAGGTAATCTCTCTACACCTCTTGATACAATCTTCATAATTTCTTTTCTCAACCTACATATCAAACCTTGAGAGTTTCTACTTTTATGAAAATCTACTCTATTCTAGTATTAATTAGAGGCCGACGTTGGATGAGGAGTGTCATATGAGTATGAGGTAGGTGGTGAAAACCTTGCTTTAAATTTTATTGGACATTTGGGGGTTTCACATTTTTAACTCAATGACAGTTATTAAGAGTGGACCCGATTATTTCATATTGAATTGACCATGTGTCCTGTGAGATTTTTTTGGGGATTCACTTACATTGATTATGCGAGCACGGTTGAGTTATGGCGAACCTCTCCAAGGGATATTTTTATGGGGTTGAAAAATAGTTATATTTTCGTTGTTTAGTCTTAAACTGGTATATTGAAGTTGTTTAATATTGATTATGTTAATTAGAGGCATTCGAGACCTCAGAGAATCTATGTTATAAAAGATAGATAGTGCAATTCAAACTGTTTAAATTGAATTGGTAGCTTATGTTGCATTACTATGTCAGATGTATATGTAATGTTTGATATTATATATGATGAGTCCCTTTGTGATATGATGGGATTGGCCTAAGGTTCATATGGATTTCCACTTGGATTGAGTGATGCTGATCACTGGTTTGGCTAGGACCAGATTTTCATGGTTGGTTTTGACCACAAGATTAGGTGTCATGGACATCGGTTTGAGGCAATTTGATTGTCATGTTGGGAAAGGCCCAAGATACAAGGATGACATGGACATCAGATTTGCGTGAAATATCTGTAGTTGTATGAAATTCTAGAGATTGTGTTGATAGAGGTCCCCTATTGGTATTGTTTATGTATTATTGTTTTGGGGTCCTCGCCATGGAAACCCACATGGATGGTGGGGAGCCTTCGGTAGATAGTGATGAGGCCATCAGGTTGGGTTCTAAGGCTTGCAGTGCTTGAGTCCATGATCCTGGATATTTGTTTTAGGATATACATCAATTTTTTTATGTTATTCGTTCTATGTACTAATGTAATATTACCAAAATGGGTCCTTGGGACTCGGAAAATAATGTATGGAATGTCATCTTGATGTCATAACATTAAGACACGAGGTGTTAGAGGGAAAGTTGTGTTGGGATATGTGAATGAGGTGGAACATGAGGGTTCACCTTGGGTTTCTGACTATATGATTACCATGGGATATGGCTCATGGAATCTATTTTATTCATTCATTCCGGAATTCGAAAAATCATGTGACAATCCCTGGTGGCTGCTGAGAACCAGTAGATGTTGTTTTTAGTTATTGCATTGCACGACCTACATTACCTAGAGATGCATCTCTGCTCAAAAACATATACTAGGTATACACCATTTTCTCGTATCTCAATGAGATTCATCTCACACCCTACAGAGGCCCTTCATGAAGCTTGTAGATTATATGGATTAACGTACAAGTAAACGATCAGACCAAGGAGCTGAAACATAGTTATCTTTGGCATGAAGATTGGCATGGAACATTAATTAATGCCTAACTGGACCTTTAATTTTGTTTATTTTACATTTTAGTTTTTGCAATGTATTTTGTATGTAACTACCGTGGTTAGTCATAGGAGCCCTTTTTTATTTTGACATGTACGACCTTCCCTAGAGGCATTCCTTTTTTTAGTAGTGGTTAAAGGGGGTGTTTAGCTTACTGGTCTAATTATATTATCCAGTAGTCATTTCTATATTGATTCCTCGATTTTATTTGAAATTGATGTAGTTCCGCTTTGTAGGCTCGGATCGAGTCTACTATGTCATTTATTTTTACTTAACATGTTATGATTATACTCAGACCGATGTTTTAACTATTCCTAGAGGTAATACCCCCACCAATATACCTTTTTACAGCTTGGATGCTAGTCAGAAGCCTTTTATGTTCTTGGAGATGCACCTAATGTCAGTGACACCCAACTCGATAGTACTGTTCAGGTGGCTCTACGGGTATGGGACATTACATATATAATGAATAATTATTAAAAATAAATATATGAATTATAAATAGCCTGTATATTAGATGTATTATAAAGAATAATGTAATAAACCCCCTCAACTGAAATCCAATGTCACACTAATGATAAATAAATTCTAATATTTCATAATGTTGAATATAAATTAAAAATTAAAAATAATTATTAACATTTTTGTTACTTATTATTGATAAATTATGTTAATTTATTAGTAATTTATTTGATATTTCTTCTTTATAGGGATGTTAATAAAATATTTATTTATGTATTTCTTTCATCTAATCCATATTATATTGTAAATATTTATTAATATTCCTAGGGATATATTTATACATAATTTATAAGATAATAAGTCTATAAGAATATTTTTTTAAATTACTATTGGAAATCATTGATATAAATAAATCATGTATATAAAAAAATTATTACTTCATTATTTCATATTGAAATTTCTCATCATAAAGATATTTTATAATAAATTTTATAATATAAAATATAAAATATAATAAAAAATGGTGAATGATTCCTAAATATTTCATATATTCTTAAATTGTATAACTATTACAATCCACGAAATTTTTAGTGGTTAAAAATAATCAATATCAATTTATGTGGTTAAACCAAACACAAAATATGTGTAATAAAAACAATTAATAATGAAATTCATATTAACTATTAATACTAATAGTAATATTAATTATATTGTTATAAACCATATTTTTTTTTATCATAACCATTATTTTCAATATAAAGTGAAAAAAAATTAAATGAAATCAAAATTATAGAAATATAAGTTATTTTTTTGATGAACCAACATAATACATACTTTACATCAATCACTGGTGGATTGTAATTTATTATAGACAATAAAAAAATAATGTGAACATATTTTTTATATTACACATATATGAGATATAATATTTTATTAAATACAAATTTTTGGTATATTTTAAAATTGAATGTGAGAGAGATCCATTAATATTATGTTGAGTGGTATTTACACCAAAATATCTAAATAAATTGTTATATCATTAAAAATAGTTCTGAATATAACCCTTTATATCTCTATTTCATCCATTCTAAATCTGAAATAACATTAATTTATAATATTATGACAATACAACATATATGATTCAATATTGGATGCACAGAAATAAAATTTTATGTTATATATACTATATTCTACTCCAAAATAATTTTGGTCCACATTTTTCACTTCCACCACAAAATTAATATTATTTATATATTTTTATTATATAATTGAAATATATGTTATAAAATTAATAATCCTGATATGATAAATTTGACTATTAAAATAATGTGTGAAATAAATTATGAAACAAGGTTTTTTAGAGTGTAAAATTATATAATATTAAAAAGAAATTATTATTAATTTATAAAACTATACAGTATTAATAGGTTAATAATTATTTATATTATATATAAAATAATTTAAAATTAATAGTTTTTATGTGTTTTTAATGATCACCAATTGATAACATCAAAGGGTTATATTTTTCCACATACCACCACTAAATATGTAATGATCATGTACCAAATGAGGATACAAAATGGTTATATAACCATCAATTAACCAACATAGATTCCTCTACATACCCAAAAATAATTCTCATAATTTCAATAATATTATTCTCATAGATTTCTCATAATGATATTAATTTCATCCAAAAAATTGATTACTCAATGATGGTATTTTTATTTTATATTTAAAATTAGTTATAACTGGTTCTATATAAGAAAATATTTTTTACATTTTATTTCCAAAATAGTAATTTTTGGGAATATTTATATTGTTTTTTTTTCTCTGAATGTTTATTATTTGAAATCACTTATATGACATAGTTTCCAAAGGGTACCTATCATAGATAAATGATATTGATGTTCCCTACTATGATGACAACCAGGATCTAAAAAGAAAATATTAATAAATATATATTTCATAGTTAGATTATATCATTTGAAAAAAATTAAAATTAACCATTATTCAAGGATTACCATCTCAAATGACATTGAAACACTATCTAATGGTGTATGACCATGCTATTTTTATATTATGAGATTATGAGAACATTGCCTAATAGTATGAAATTCATATTCATTTATACTATTATATTTTATATTCTATGGATATATTTAATTAACCTTAGACCTTATGATTATGATTAATTCATTTCCTATGTCGTTTTACTTAATGTACTGTTAAAAACTATTATACTATATGGTTATAGTAATTAGGATATGTTTAGGGATTCCTGGGTGAAATTAATTTAATTGATAATGTGATAATGGATTGGTCAGATAATTATTTGGTGGACATTGATATCCTAGGAATTTTTATGTCAATGAAATTACATGATTCTATTTATTCATATAGTTTTTTTCATCTAGTTCATTTATAAAATGTGGACAATGGAGACATGAAGCATAAAGGTTGATGAGGCCAGTATAAATCCTTCATGGATTGAGATAGCAAGGTAAGGTGATATTATCCAAAATTAAGAATATGTTAGAGGTTGTATTTTTTTCCAACATTACAAAATTTAACACCCCAACCTAGAATTTTCTATACTAGGGCACCAAATTGGTTCATTACATGAAATCATGTAAACCTCTATATATTTCATAGGTTGTAGGCAAGTGTTTATGGCATGTTTGGAAATTTTGAAAAGACTATTCCATCATTTTTAGAGTCTGTATGATAATAAAAACATGGAAAATTAGATTCATGCTGAGATGGAAATCATAACTATAGAAACTACCAATAAAATCAATTTAACCAATAAATGAAATATTTAGTGAATATATCATAAATGATAAACTAGATCCACATTAGGAAGATAATATAAATGAAGTACTAAAATAGTTAAAATAAAATGTTTTATAATGTCCTCACTCAAACTAATCATGAGTCCTACATTGTCCGATACATAAACCTCACACATGGAATTCAGGAAACTAACATCATCATTGGTTCATACCAAGAGCCTATAACGTGAAAAAAAGAAGTGGTATATGCTTAGGTAGCCAGGGTACATGGATTCCTACATAGGGTGTGATTATGACATATTATTCCACCACTAACAGTGTCCAATAATTGTAAACTCTTGAAATCACACTTCTAGATTCAGTACTAAAAATTTTGTTTATTTTTTTATAACTGATAACCAAATAATACATAGCGTTTTATAAATTAAAGGATATTTTCTAGTCTCAGTTATGGATAATTTGAAACCACTATACAATTTTTCCAATTAATATATAATTAAAATAAAATAACTAATTTACTTTGTGTTCACTAACTCCTCAAAATAATTCATCCATTTTTGATCTTCTAATATACCTGTGAAAAATATTTTAAAATTTATTATGATAAAAAGTACTCAGTGGTGGGTTTTAAAATAAATTAAAATTAATTTTATTAAAATTAATTTAAAAATTAGTTTAAAAATTTTATATAAAAAACACACAATTTTTATTTATAATATAATTTTTTAAAATACTTATCATTTTGAAAAATTCATTTCAAAAAAAATCTTAGAAAAATGATCAAATTTATCTATGAAAATCAATTGAAAACAATAATACACATATGTTTTAATATGATGTTTTATGGATCTTATAAAATATTTTTGGATACATAGAAGTGTCACTAGTGGAATAATTTATCATTGAGGTTGTGGGTTCACTCACCATTCTTAATTACCTTATTTTATATGATAGAACAAAAGTTTCTTTCAAGAAAACATTTTTTCAGTTCAATATTTTACCAAAATAACCAATTAAAAATTTACCAACTACTATACAAATTATTATCATAAAATAAGTTAATTTTATAAATTTCACATTATAAAAAATATCATTTTTCAAAAAACAAGTTCTAGGAAAAATCTGTTTTCTTTATAATATACTCAAAATAAAAAATTTATTTCAAATTAAAAAAATTGGTTAAATGGTAAATAAAGGAATATCGGTAATATAATATATCTTCAGATCTCTATAAATAATAATATTTGATAAAAAATAATTTTCACTTATAATTTAAACCTCTATCGATTTCAAGGACATAAAATAATTACTTTTCTCATTAAAAAGATCATCCTAATTATTTTGATAAAATAAAATTCCCGTTAAAAATTGAATTAGACAATAAAAATTGTATATTTTGTTATAATTTTACATAATAAATAAATTTATAAGTTTATTTGAAAAAAAAATATGTATTTAAAAATATTTTTCCTTATAGAATTGAAATATAGATTTTTTGAAAAAATAAAACCCTAACTCAAATATAATTATTAATTTGGAAAAAATAATACCTTAATTGGATTTGTAGAATCCTCGTCCTTATTTATATAAAACCCTCTCTTTACCTCTCTCTTCTGTTTATACGAGTGACATCACTGCCTCTTACAGTCTTCCTCGCTGCATTAGGCCAGATTATTTTCACATATTGGTTATAAGGAATTTTTATGGGTTACCATTGAGGAATGACTACTTTATATAGTATTACAGTGGATTACAAGTTATATATAAAAATTAATTGGATTTATTACTACATTTATGTTTCAAAATTAGTGTTTGAAAAAAAGGATCTGGATGAGCATGCTAAGGTTGAAATTAGCCAATTCTGGATTTGAAATATAATATTTATGTATAACATCATTTCTTTTCCATCACTATAATATAGAGTATTAGAGAAGGAGAAAAACAAGTCAATAAATGTGCATCACAATATATAGAACCATCCGTGGATTTTATAACTGACCATAAACCTAAAATTGTTTACTAGGTTTGACAAAAGAAAAACCATATCAACAATGGGGACTTCCAAATGAAATATATCACAGAAAAGAATCAATTAAATACAAGAATTGAATATCAGTCATTAGGAGGAAGAAAAATACCCAATTAAGAGCCTTCAAATGTTCACCAAGAAAGTAATTTGATGAAAAAACAAACTAAAAATTAATAAAATCAGTATATAAATTTAGAAAACCACATAAAAACGACAACATATGGATATTGGATGATGATCAAGGTACAAAATGGAAGAACAATATAGGAATATCAGTGTTTAATAAAAAATGATTATCAAAATAATATTTTAAATACATCCAGGAACATAAAATAAAATAAACAAACAACTACCTCACTTTAATAGAGGTTGATAAGAATTTGTGGTTGAAACCCTCATAAGTGCTCTGATCATTTCATTGATGCTTATCAAAATTTTATACGTGTACCCACAATCAAACATTTGACATCATGTATCCTTCAAAAAACCTTTCTAGTGGTCAAAACCCACATGGACTCAGTTGTGGCATCCTATCACCTTTGGAAAGATCAACCCATCACTTATATCCTTCTCTCAGAATGGAAATGATTCCCTTATTAATCATCAAAAATGAGATTGACACTAATATTTTTCCAAGATCATTCCTATACAGACCCTAATCCAATTATAAATTCACCTAATTTTTCAATTATCTTCATTTTTTATCTCGATCTGATTTTATTGTGTTTTTCTTAACACATTTACAATATAATGATCATAATAATTAATATAATTAATTTTTTTAAATGACACACATATTTCAGATAATTATAATTGTGTATATCAATATATTTAAAATTACCAAAATAGAATTATAATTCAATAATATCAAATTCATTATAATTTTATTTATAAGTACGTATATTTCTTACTAAAATATATTAAAATTAATAATTATGAATATGATTTATTTAAAATATTTTATAATAAATCATATAACCAATAATTTTAAATTAGGTTCACATAAATTAGTATCATTTTTCTATAATATTATATATAAATCAAATATCAATATAAATTATTATTTATAACAATTATTATTTGAAAAATGTTTTCGACTATTTCCAATTTATTTATAATTGGATTATTTTGTTTTTAATTTTTTTATTGATTAAATAAAATTATCCGAAAATATATTTAATATCATTCTGGTTTGTTTTATTTATACATTAATCAATTTAATAAAACATTTATATAAATAAACTATGCTTGGATATTCTGTGATGCTATATTATCCCCCACATAAATGAATTGTGTTCCCTAAATTCGTTCTTCAGAGTTAAGAAAATTATTTATTTTTATCATCATAATTTGTTATACTATACTTATATATTCTTAAGGCTATTTATATACATAGAAGTTAGAAATATAGATTTATCATGTATATTTTTCCCCAAAAGATAACACCTAATCCCAGAAGTTATAAAGAACATTTCTCTAATATGAAATTTAAATTCCCAAACCCTTACTTCTAGATTGAGTACAAAAATTTGTATGTATTTATTTTGTAAAAGATAATCAAATAATACATAGTATATTATACATTCAATGTCCTTTTCCGGTCTATATTTTTGAGAAAGAGAAAAATCAAAAAACATTATCAGAGTTATAAAAAAATAAATTAAAATAAATAATTATCTTCACATGGGATAACTCTTTAAATGAATTCATCCATTTTATAACTTCTAAGATGTCACTGAAAAAAATATAAATTAGGGAATAAGCATGAAATCATAGTACTTTTTTTTCAAAATTAGATAAAATTAGATTTATAAAAAGTAATTTAAATACTCATTTAAAACATTTAATGACAAATATATATATTTGATATAAATAAAATACTTTTCAAAAAATTTATTCATTTCGAAAAAATCATTTAAAAATGATTCTTTAAAAAATGATTGGGTTTCACCTTGAAAACCATTTAAAAGTAATAATACTATTATAGATTAAAATGATACATGATATATCCTATAAAATGATTTTGGCGACTTAGTAGTATCAACTCTGGGTCAAAGTCCTATTGTGGACATCAGTTTACTCCCCAATCCTCATTATCTCATTTGATATACAACATAAAAGTTTAATTTTAAGAATAACTTTTTTTGAAGATCCATCATTCTCATAAAAATCCCATAATAACATTCCCAAATATTACACAAAATATTTTCATGAAGGAATATAATTTTCTAACAAATAATTTAGACAAAATATCATTTTTTAAAAACATGTTTTTTTAGATATCCACATTTTTAGAAAAAATATTCATTGTAAAATTATTTAAATACAAATTATTTGAAATTTAAAAATATCATAAATGATAAATGCATGAATGACAGTAATATAATATATAGACATATCTATATAAATAAAATAAATTGATAAAAATGAAAATAAAATTAAATCTACAATTTATTTGATGGACATAATATAATAACATTTCTCATCAAAAAAAATAACCTATAGATTTTGATAAAATAAAATAGCCTTTTAAAATTAGAGTTAATCAATAACAAAACAATGTTTTGTAATTATTTTACACAATAAATAAAATTTCCTGTCTTTAAAAAATAATTAAACATTTGAAAATTGTTTCCCTTAATGATTTAGAATATGAATATAATTTTTTTAAGATATAATAATTAAAAATTCATAATTATAAATCTTGGGGAAAATAATTAAACCTTATATTTATTTACATAATACTTATTCTTATTCTACAATGAAAACTCTATCTCTCTTATACATAAAAAAATTACCTCACCAACCACTACAGTGTTCCTAGCTCTGCCTCCTTAAACTCTCCTTACAGATAGGGTATAAGGAATTTTAGTGGATTAACACTAAGGCAACATTGATTTATATTTTAGTGTTGTGGATGGTGTGTTATGTTTAATATTAAATTGGTTCATTGTTGTATATTTATTTAAAAACAATATTTTGACCCAAAAGAACTGGAGGAGCATTATAAGGTTCAAATTATCCAAATATGGGTGATAAATACAATATTAATATACAATATCATTTTCCTTCCATCAATGTGTGATAGTGAATCAACGATGGATAAAAACATGTTAATTAAAGTGATTTAAAATATATCAAAACATCCAAATATTTTATAACCAACCTATAATATCAAATTAATGATTTTTCTCAGTGGATGAATACCCAGATTAGAATCCAGGATTCCAACCAAATTTTTTTAAAAAATGGTTTTAATTACATACTAGAATTAAAAATCAGACATCGAGAGGAATATAAATCCAAAATAAGGAGTCTACTTACATTGAACAAGGAAGAAATTTTACAAAACAATGAACAATAAATTAATAAATCTAGTATATATATTGATCAAAACAAAGAAAAATTTCAATTAGGGGACAATGTTTGATGATATTGTTATAAAATTGATGAAACAGACCAACATAGTACTCTTAAATAAAAAATTCTCCAAAAATTGGATTTCAAGATGATTTTGATAACTAAAAAAATAAGAAACACATACCTCACATCCAGTGGATGAAGATTATCCTTGATCAAAACCATCATCTGTTCTTAGATTTAGACTTTGATGTTGGATTGTGTTTATTACACCTAACTATGGTTGAACATTATACATCATAAGGACTTCTGATTCCTTTGTGAGTCGTCAAACCTCACTCGGACTCCCTCATAGAAAGATGATCTCCTTCGGAAGGACTAATATGTAGTCAAATACTTCTCCTTAGAATGAAAGGAATCCTTGACCAATACCCCAAAATCATATTGACGCTTCTTTGTTTTACGAGATCAAGCCCCCAAAAATTCCTATATAATTATCACATCTCTCGATTTTCCTTTTATCTTGATTTTATTTTTTGTTTATTTTTTAAATATAATTATAATCTTTTAAATAATACTTTTTAAAATATGGATATTATAAATATAATACATATATTTTGTAGTTTTCATAATTTTTTATTTTAATATATTTATAATAATCCAAAGAAAATTTAAATTTTATAAAATCAAAATTATCACAATATAATTTTTAATTTCATATATATTTTAATAAAATATCTAAAATTATAAATTATGAATATTATTTATTTAAAATATTTTATAATAAATCATATTACCTATAAATTTGAAATATGTTCGCATAATTTTTTTACATTTTTGTATAATATTATATATTACTTAATTATTAGAATAAATTTTCAAACATAACCATTATTATAATTATTTTTATTTAAAATATAGTTTATGTTTTTTAAACATTTAATTATAATTAGATTATTTTATATATAATATTTTTTTGATTATAGAAGATTATATCATAAAATAATAAATCACATTATAGGATGTTTTATTTATAAATTAATCAATTTAATAAAATGTATCTAAAACAAAATAATTATTGGAAATTATTGGATGTTAAAAATGTAAAATAGGTATGATAATCATGTGAATGTGGAAGTACTACTAATTACTGGCCACAAATTATGAATTTAATGATAAATAAAATATAACCTTTTATCATGATCTTTCATGGGACACCTATGGTAGAGGCAACACACGTTTTATAGAACATGTTCATCACTGATCTAGTTGAAAGATATTTTTAAATTATGTCAATACTAATTATTATTACCAAGAAAACCACGACCAAGAAACATAAGCGAAACACAAAAAGAATCCACCGAACATTCAACTCTTAAAAAAAGAATCTAGTGTTTGAGGAAGTCATCCAGGGAGTTCATCTTACTTATATCTATGTGAAACCGATGAATAAAACATTTTAATTCTCTACATTGAAATATAGCGATCTCTAGTCCAAGCTATTAATTATGGCAGGCATCACTAGAATCTTGTTTCATATCCATGGAAATATATCTCATATAATCATGAGGAATCCAAAGAGGACATCCCTTAACATTCACAGGGGTGACCTAATGAAATTCATATTATTTTTCTATTTTATTCAATATATAAGATATCACTTGAATCGAAGGGAGTTCTACCATGAAAAATTAATAGTGATTTGTTTAAAAATAATCCAATATAACCCACTACATTCCTTTGATTATAACCTCATGAGATCTAATTAGCTATCTTCCCAAGTAATTCATGCATGTCAACAAATGGAATTCATGATCCCTTAATGAATTCGACCCATTTTATATGTGAAAATTGAATGATGGGATCACCCAAAAGGATTCCAAAATGAAATAATAATCTACACAAGGGTTAATCAATTAAAAAGACTCTTTTCTAAGTGTTTAATTATTTTTATGTCACATAATTATTAGAACCCATGTGGAAATTCAATATAATTATTAATTTTATTATACCCTTACAACTTCCCCATCTATTTTATAAATATGACATTTTTATCAATCCATATAGAAAAAAGACGTATATGTTGTTTATTGGAACCCATTTTAATTGAAAACACCTTTTTTGTGATTTACATAAATATAAAATTCGTTAATCTATTTCAATCACATTTAAAAAAAACATTATCTAGATACGTTTATGAAACAACAAACATGTTATTTCAAAATCATTTCACCATTTTTCATTTCAAAACCACATCATTTTACCAATTTTAAAACACTATTCAAGAACTAATTCAGATTATCATTCCATTGTATTTGTCCAAAAAAACCCTTTAATATTTCAAACATAAATTTATTTTCCAATTCACAAGGTAAAAATTTATACTGAGGAGATCAACTAGTAACCTCTCTTTAATAGTTACAAACTCATGGAAGGGGGGTCGGGTAAACTAAGGAAAATTTTTATTAATTAATTCTATTTAAATTAATTCAAGGCCCATGTGGCTAGAATGACAAGATGATATAGTTTCGTGGAGAAAAAAAATACTATAGTTAAATTCTATTGACATGTATCCTTTGTTGATGCTTCTATGTAATTTCCCAAGGTATAATAATTTCTTCCATGGTTGTACAAACCCCTCCCATGGATAATCCTATCCCCTATTTATAAAGGATCCTCTAACTTATTCCCAAACACTAGAGTAATTTATTATAATCAATTTATAATTTATTTTCAGTTATAAATTGATTTTAAAATTAATTAAAATTCGGTATTATTTATGATTATCACTTTATATACATATCGTTCAATAAAACCTTCAGAAAACACCCATGGGAGGTCCCCCATAGACACCCAACACTATTTATAGGTACATCTATATTATGAATCAAAATTACAAGGGTATCATTTTAAACAACATAAAAGAAAAATCTATTTTAAATAACTATGGATTCAAAGCATAAAAAAGCACCATCTAAATCCATGATGATTCTATATCGGGGTGTCCCATATGAAATCTATGTGGAATCTAGATGATAATCATGGGATTAAAATGTTCTATGATGAAGAATCATAGAAAAACCTAATTTGAATAACATAGAAAATCTATAGGGCGATGATGGATAAGTAAGGATGTTACTGAAGATTAGATATTATCTCAAGATGTTATATAATCACCCATAAAACTCCTCCAAATAAGGTTGTTGGTGTAGTAGGAAGGGTATTGGAGACCCAATCAAATCATATAAAAAATATGGATGTTTTTTCTTCCATGATGAAAAAATATGTGAATTAAGATCAACAACTAAGTCACTTTAAACAGTTTTACTTCTTTTTGGCACAATTTATGCTAAACCAATAACTAACCATTCAAATCAACCATTGAATATAAAAAGAGAATTAACAACTCATTTAGATCTAGGGTTCCACCTAAATTACGAGAAAACATGCACTCCAAATTGTGAAAAAAATGGTATAAATGCATAATTCCTACAAAATATCAACACAATGATTCTGAGAAACACCCATGGTGCCAAGGAACCAACCATTTATGAAGCCATGTTTCAAAAACATGTATATGACATCAAAATGATTTGATTTTTATTCCAAGAATTAATTCGAAAATTATCCAATAGAAAAATGAATGTTTTTATTTACACTAACTATCAAACCACAGACATTCACATGATGTAATAAAAATGACTCTCTATAACACTCACCTCCCCTGATAATTCCCCATGGTCAGCAAATTTCAACCTCAAAACTATATCGATATTTTACCTAAGGGTAGAAAAATTCATTCCATTTATAAATTATCAACCCACATCCATGGAACAGTCACAATCTCGTGGTTTTTTGACATCCAAAGCATGATCCATCACCAATTTTCAAAACAAAAACATCGTGATAGTACTCACTTAATCCAATGAATCATGAAACACATGTGATTTTTTTCATCCAAATAGATAATAACTCAATCATACTATTTAATAAAATCACAATCTTACAACCGAAAATTATTATTCATCATTTCCTCTAATATTGTAATTTCATATTGGAACACCACTCATTTTCTCCAATGATACACTTGACATAGTTTCCAACTCACATAAGTTTAACATATGTGGGAACAACAGTTAAAAATAGATAGCAATCATTATCTCCAGATACCATCTATGCTTGGTTATATAACCTATATCATTTAAAAAAATTAAAACATTTCAAAATACCCATGAATATTATTTTTTTATTCCTAGATACACTAATTATGTCTAAAAAACCATGTCATATGTCATCGCAACACATGAAGTAAAATTTATGTAGTCATTTTTTTGAGAACTCTTGTTGTAATTTTCATAA
Source organism: Viscum album (assembly GCA_963277665.1). NCBI lineage: Eukaryota > Viridiplantae > Streptophyta > Magnoliopsida > Santalales > Viscaceae > Viscum > Viscum album. The sequence goes on from OY728165.1 coordinate 1,834,390,751, forward strand.
TGTTACCAAATTATATTGTTCCAAAAAACAAAATCATTATAGGAAATATAGAATCACTCAATCATCTATACAACTATTTATACCAGCCTTATATGATGTCCCAAAATTTGATCATATACTTCCTAAAATTTCCATTTCCCATTTCATACCCCTCAAGGAATATCTGGTATAGTAACCATTAGATAAAATTATTTCCTCTCTAATTATGAAATCATTTCACAATCATGATCAATAATTTCATTCAATTTTTTATTTTTAATTAATATACTAGTCTATGAATGAATATCATTTGTTTCAAATCAGGTATCCTTGGACACCGCAAACACTTCATGGTCTGTTCCACAAGCCCATGTTTATTAAATATATTGGTTTTTACACCCATGACTGATACATCACTAGAAAACATATAAGATTCAATTTCATCACCATTATCTCGAAAGTCCCTACCACCATGGTCTACGTTTAATACCTAACAATGTTATTTTACTAGATATGTTATTCTACCTCTCTCTCCCAGATGACAAAATGAAATGTTAATGACTTCATATTCATTGTATCCTAGAGTTGAACCCAAAATTTTCATCAATGGATCATTATATATTCTTATTAAAATCTAAAAATCATACAGTGAATAATATCTTTAACATTTTATCACCTCACATTTAGGGGAACACATTTATTAAAACCGTATACTACTTAAGGGCTCCCTTCCAATAGTGCTGAATTTAGTTCTCATCATGAAACTAACACCACCACACCCAATAGTTGATAAAAGTATCTCCACATAAGTTTTTTTCCATCTTGATGGGTTTCATAAACCCAATGTCTAAACATTAATTAAAAACCATGTTCATCGTCTCTTTAATCATTTGATTACAAAAAAACTGATGTCAAAAAAAAAACTTTCAACATTGGATTTTCATTGAAACCAAAGATAAATTTATAGATTTGGTATTTTGACATTGTTTTAAAGGAAATTATGTGGAAGTACAATAATTTCAATATTTTAGTGTGGGTTTATGAAAAAATGATGCTGAAAACATGTTTCAATGATGTTTTTTGATGTTTTTAAAAATAAAATAACACCAAAAACATATTCTATCACTTTAATTATAGTTTTTTATAGTACATATTTCCAAAATCACTGTGTTAATTTTTTCAGTGTCAGTTTTATAGAAAACACTTGCTGAAAAATCATTCAGCCTTTGTTTTCTAAAAAAACATTACTGAAAATACAAAAATATAGATTCAATTATCATTGATAAAAATATATAAATATTTGAAAAAAAATTATAATGAAATTATTATGTATGTAAAATTTATACAAATTTGAAAACCTATAAAAAAAATATATTATACACTATATATAGTATAAAAAATAGAACTATCTACAATATATACACCAAAATACATATGCAAACAAGATATTTTTCATGAATACTATTATTTCTATCCTTTCTCACACCATAACCTATAGTAACCTTACCTACATAAAAAACACCAAGACACATAATTAACCATATAATAAATGAACGTGTTATTATTTTCCCAAAAATAATAATTAAACAAATATATAATGGAAACCATTTCTAATAGTTCAAAATATTTTAATTTTGACACAATTTTTCCAAAAGTATCATTTTATTGGTATAAGCCTCCAAAATTAAAAATAAAAGATAAAATAAATTCCAATAATTTACATTTTATAGTTGAGGATATCACGAATTAAATACATAGTGAGAAAATTTAAAATATATACATTGTATTCAATAAATTTTGTCATTTAATTTTTGAAAACATAGAAAGTTTTAATTTTACAAATATGCATTAAATATTTAATTAGACACACAAAAATAGGGTACCCAAAACCAAAATCATTTATTAAAGACGTGAATAAGTGAAATAATATATTTTATAACAGTTAGTTTAAAAAATATGTATGGTCTCATATATGATATGTGATTTTTTAAACTAAAGAGGCCACCATAAATGTAAAAAATGAATGATTAAAATATTAGATAAATACTATAACTAAATTTGATTAATTTGATACTAAAAAATTACGATAGAATTGGTTGGATGACAGATCTAGAGAAAATAATATGTTTCCAATTTTCAACCCCACATGTTAGATAAAACCAATCATGTTTTTTGACAAATATATTGATTTTATTGTTATAAATGGGCTATAATACATTGGGAAGTCAACATGCCGATTATTTATATAGTGTTAGATACTATGTTGGAAAAACATGCTTTGGAATAATCCCAAATATGTTGGATATTAGGACATATGCCAAAAAATTATTTAATTGTAAACACCCCATTTTATTTTATTTGAGAGGGTCAGTTATTTAGTATTTATGTTTTAAACTATAAATCAAGAATTTATAACCATGTATTGATATAGACTACCATGTTTATATGAAATGAGGATGATTATTCTGGATCATTCGAAGTATATTTATCCTCATTTTTTAATAGTAATTCATGTAAATGAAATGATAAAGATAAATTATTTTTTTGGATTTCTCACCATGTGATTAATCATCCTCTGCTCCCAACAATAAAAACATTCACAATTAAAACGTTCTAACCTATTCAAGAATCTTAATGACTAGAATTTAAATGTACAAAATCTCAAGGTTTCAAATCCGAATGTTTTCATTCACAAATTCAAAAATAATAGAGACCAAAATTGAAGGGTCTATAATCCCTATTTCAAAAATATAAATGTATATAATCTTATTGTTTGAATGTGGGTCTTCCTTAATACATCCATATCATTATCATTTAGATGATATTTAGATTAAAAAAATTATTTGTCTTTCTAGATAAATTTATAAAACAAAATTTCATCCTTCTTGAAATCATGATAAGAATTTAATCATCATTTTAGAAACAAATTCTAATCTCTTTCAACCAAAAAATGGGTTCAATAGTAAACATATAACTCCAAAATCGTAATATTTAAAGATATCCCCTCTTCTATGAATCTCAAACTAGATCTATCAATCTCTTGTTCAAGTTGAAAGTTCCTAAAAAGTATATAAAAAATTTGAACATTAATGAATTTATCATTAGATGAAAATAATACCATTCACATTGGATAACTACTACTGCCTTATTTGAGTGATATATTTTTCATGAAGATCATGCATCAAATGTTTTTTCATTAATTAATTTATTCCGGGAAGAAATAAGAATCCCTAGTGCAATAAAATTCAAATACAAAATGTGATAACACTTTTCATATATAGATTATATATAATAAAAATTTCTATAAAATGTCAATTTTTTAAATATAAACTATATATTATTTGTCAGAAGTAAGGGAAAATGTTCAAACATAATAGTTTGAGAATATATTAAATCCAAAAATTTTCTAAATATAAACATCTCACTTGATGATTTTTTTTAATTTAACTGAAGAACATATGGATTTAGTGGGTATTATTTATAACCACTCATATCCTGAATACATAAATGAAAAATGAATAATTAACAATGTTAATTATATAATAGTTGAATAACAATTGATCCTACAACAAGAATATAAATGAGGATATAGTAGTTGGTTTCTGTATCAAGAATTGATAATTTTTTATCCTTTTCCATAACATGTATTTTAAAATATTAAATTTTAAAACATGTATAAAAATTAGTAATTGATAATATATAAATTATAAAAAGGATAAAACATACATATTTAATAATTTTCAAAAATATTTACAAACTACACCTAATATACTAACGTAAGGAAATGAAAGACCCTATAAAATCTAACACAATAAAACAATTGAAAGAAGAATTATATTTGTATAAGTAATCTATTATTTAACATTAATTAAAAGTTACAAACCTAAAACATTTTAAACCTATAAAAATAAACATAATATAAAAAATTTAAAAAACTAACATCTATAAAATTAATTATTTTTTATACATTTTCTAAATTATTCTAACCTAAAAATTTAAATGGTTTTGTACTATAGATATTTTTTTAATAAATCCTCAACATATTTTACCATAGATAACCCAGTTAAAAGAAAACAAATATACCAAATATAATAAGAAAATATCCATTTGAATAATCAATTTTTATCATTAATTATAAGTGACATTCCAAAAAATTTAAATCACAATTATACTTAATAAAATAGTTTCCTTAAAAATTGTGATGATGCGTAAGATCATCATTCATATACGACTATGTATTATTTATTATATTCAATAGAAATGAATGTTATATGATTAAAAAATATAATATTTTGATATAAATAAGAAAAATTATTAAAATAATAGACTTTATCAAATTCAGTCATTTCCCCAATTGTGATTATCTCACACATGAATCATTATACAAAGTTACCATATTCCACTCTTCCATTTTGAAACATGATTGCGGTTATAATACATTAATATTAAAATATAAACCATTATATATATACAGACTAGAAACAAAATTTTATCAAATATCATGAATTACCTTCACTTCTATGTAAATAATTAAATTTTTAGGCATTATCGACAAATGATCCTTGTAAATATTTTCCCATGGCTTGTATATATATATATATATATATATATATTTATAGATATGAAAAAATTCAAAAATAATAATAATTAAAAATAATGAACCAACTGAAGTGCTCGGATCAGTGTGATCACTGAGAGGGGGAGGGGGTGAATCAGTGATCCTTTAAAACTTTTTACTAATTGATTCTTTATCAATTAAACCTCTATGGCTGGTTAAGGCCTCGATCAACTCTTCTTGTATCTCTCAGCCTTTCCTCAAGTGATGTAGTAAATGTAAGGGCATAGGACACAAGGATTTACAAGGTTCGGCTCCATAGGCCTACGTCCTTTCCATGTTGGTTAAACACCCCAACATGGTTTCTCCACTATAATTCAGTTAGAAATTACAATGGTCGATACAGAGTCACACTATATCTCTCCTGAGTCCCACAAGAGGTTATTTATACTGCATCCCACAGTGTTACTAGAGTCCCACTAGCCTGCTTCAGAATCCCACTGAAGACTTCTTCCACCCTGAGTCTCACAGGGGGCTTCTCCTAGATCCTCGAGTCACACGAGTAGCTCTTCTTCACTTTAAGATTCTTAAAGTATCTTCAGCAGTTTGGGATAAAGACTGTTGGACTTGCTCTCTTCCTCTGATCACATGAGTTGATCAGGTCTTCTCGTCTTGGTCAGGCTTTATCTCATTCTTCTAAGGATGACCTGGCCTCTCTCTTCAAGAATCCTCAATAGCCTCTGATAAGGTCTGTTGGACTTGCTCTTCACTTATGATCACTTCTATTGATCAGGCTCTTCTCAATCACTGAAAACTCAGACAACTGATATCTCTAACATCAGTTTGGCTTCAGTCTGGCTTCACATCAACTTCATGAACTGAGTGCATGGAATCTCTGATATTCTTCAAGATCTTCTAGTCTTGGACAACTCAAATGCAGACAACCTGATTTAGCTTTGTTCATGTCTCCATGTGCATGCATGCAAGCATGCACTCCCCTTATTCTCTTATTGGTGCAGTAAAACCCTCAAAGGGTAATAAATCCTTAAGCACACACACCTTCTTCACTCACACAATTTGTTCAATTTGTTCACACACTTAAAAGTGTGTTATACTTTAGTGTGAGAGTCTTCCACTTCTTCTTCTTAGTGTGTACACTTAATTTTTCACACTCACTAAGGTTTGGCCTTTCTGTTCTTGTTTTCACCCATCTTGTTCACTTTGCACACACAAATGGTGTATGTCTTCACTTGGCACACAAAGTCACTAAGGTCTTGGCCAAGGTGTGTCCTTAGGTTCTCTTTGAACATAAAAATCCCTATGGCCACTTCAATTCTTGCACACACAACACTTATTCGTTTAATCTTCAAATGTGCACCCACAAGGCTCGGCCTTCTCCTTCACTATAGCACACACACAAAAGTGTGGTAAACTGCATCACCTGAACTCCCTACCAAATGAAGGCACGCAAGGGGTGCGGCCAATCTCTTATCCTGCTGCGAAGGATCACATGGAGCAAGGGCGGTGCATGTGCCACTGTCGTGCAAGTGTGCAAGGTGAAACACCGCGGGCACGCAAGTGCAACACCGCGGGGCGCGCAGGTGCTACTGCCGCGGGCACAAGAAGGGCGCACAAGTGCGCTGCCCAACTTCTTCTGTCGCACAAGGGGTAGCGCGCAGGGGCCTCTCCCTTTCTATTCTTTCGCGTAAGAGGTGCGAAAAAGGAACACATGAAGCCAGGAATGGATTCAGGCTGCTTCGTCGTGCAAGTGGGTTGCGCGAAGCTTCTTACTTCACTGGGCATAGAGGCTTCGCGGGACTTCTCACTTCAGAGGATCAACAACACTTTCAAGCGCCTCAGGTGCTCATTTTATCGATGAGAGTCTCGGGCCAACCACGTGATACAACTTTTAATCCCCGAGATTTTCGGTTCTTTTAAAATCATTAAACACGATCCGCAAATCACGTTTTTTCTTTTCTGTTTCACGCGGACTTCTTCCTTTATTCGTATAACGACCCATACTTTACATACATTGTTAATACTTCAAAATTGAAGCACCCTTATTACAACATATGACAAAACCACAAAGGACCGTATAGGTATAGTGTCTTTAGAAACTGGGAAACATAAACATCTGGTTCATAAATCTTCTACAGTGTCTCCCATTTATTTCATCATATCTAGGGTCCCTTTTAGCATATTCTACTTAATATCCATCTTCCTGGCCTGGGGAAAAGAAAACATAAAAGGGTGAGCTCAAATGCTCAGCAAGGTAAAATAAAAGAAATAAAAATCATATCATATATTTTTGAAAATCAAAACCTGCAAAAGAGATCATAATATCTTAACATGGAATAAATCATAGAAGTGAAAATGAGATCCCCATAATCATAACATAAAACTTGAAACTTTGTGGCATGCACACAGAATCATGGAAAATAATTTCTTGTTAGTCATGACTCATTTCCAAGACTATCTTAGTGGACAAAGTCCCTTTCTGAATCGAGTAACCCTCGTTTCAGTCCTGTTTCACTGAACCGGTATAACCTACCATTCCAGCCCTGTCTATCTCATGAGATATAAAATCTTTACCCAACGCGTTGGAGGGAGATATAGGTCCCACCCATCTCATAATGAAATCATTCTTATGTGTGCCACAAAATCATAAATCATACATCATTGCATAACCCATGTAATAAAATGGGATTCTTAAACATCATGTCATCATAATCCATAAACAATTGATATCATAAGAAAATTGATACCATTTAAATCATAGAGAAATTTTACTTGAAACATACATATCAAATAATGTCATCTTAGATGGAAAATATTTTTGAGAAAAACACTTGAAATGAATTCTTGAGGAAAATATCCTTTCTTCTTTAAAATCATTTTCTTTTCACAAAATTCCATGCAATTTTAAAAGATAAGGGTTTTGTTGAAAATAATCTTGCAATCTTGTAGAGGAACATCTTGAAAATGAGGTGTTATGAAACTGTAAAAATCCTTTCAAGCCGTATAAGTTAAAAATAACATTCTCCTCGTACTTTTGTCGGAAAAGTCAAAAAGTACCTTATATGGTAACCAAAGGAAAGATTCCATTCATACAATGTGGTAAAAAGTCAATAAAGGGTAAAAATGACTTTAATCATTCATGGAAGAATTGTAAACATTTTATAAAAACATTTTTAGAAAACATGGTCATGGATAAACTTAACCCCAGTAAATACTTACGTATAAGCAATCTCGGATAAAAATGAGATTGAAAATTTATCCCTTACCTTAGGTCTGATTTGCTTTGTACGTGTCCTAAGCTCCTTTATAATGGTTTAAATAATGTTATTGACTTATTCCAGAATCATACATATTGATATGATATCATATATGGTCATATTCTTAGCTTCTTATTAGTAATATTTCATTGTTACTTGTTACTCGGGTCATTATTGCCTTTTGTTCTTATGCGTGTTTTGTCGAATAAATTCTTATTCTTCTTTTAAGGTTATAGATACCTTATATCCAGAATGGTATTAGTGTAACATATATCATATTTATTCATTCAATTCATTTATATAATTACTATGTAATGATGATCATGTAGAACGAGCCGCATCACATCGTGGAGACGGTATTCCGTACGTACGCACGAGTGATGATATCATTCCTATGATTGTGGAATTGTATTGGAGTATATATATATTATTTCAGTATCAATATTACTTAATAATAATCATAAATAGTTACTCATTACACCATTATAACCATCCTTGTAAAGTGATGGTGGAAAATAGATTACACCACGGCGTGGAGACGGTATTCCGTACGTACGCACGCACGGTGATTTCATTTTTCCGTAGGATGGATAGAAGGTGAATTAGGGTTGTTTCATATTTATAATAACATGTCAGTATGTAAGTAATACTGATGTTATTACTTTATCATGAAACAACTAAAGAAGAAGAAGTTGAAGAAGAAAGAAATTGAAAAGATCGGTAATGGATATTACCTCTTCTTTGGAACGCCTCTTTGAATCCTCCACATAGGGAACTAAGATTGGTCTTTGAAGAAGACCAGTACCTCTAGGATTATTCTAGGGAAGTGGAGAGGAGAAAATGTCAGGGGTTGGCCGAGCTTGAGTGCTCAATTTGGTGTGAGGAGGAGGGGGAGGAGGTGCCCTTTTATAAGGGAGGAGAGGGGCACCTTAGGAATATCTCAAAATATTATTTTATATTAAAGTCAAAATCGGTTTATAATGGTTCCAAAGGGACTTATTTCGAAGCTAAAGTGGGGAAGGGTTGAAATCCTATCAACCAATAAGATTTAGACAAGTTTAGGGTATTATTTTAACCTTATCAATTATATTTAACTCTAAGTTAAATAATTTAACTTTTACCGTGTCTTTTGGTTTTCTTTCACTATATGGTTAATACACTTACTATAACATGCCAAACGAACCCCGAATTGTTTATTATTAATATATATATCCTTATCTAAGTCATTTGGCCGAACCTTAGATTTTTAGGAATAAAATCACAATTAATAATATAATATTTGATTTAAAAACTATTTTGTGTCAATTTTGAAACTATTTGATATATGATTTTTGTGAAAGTCATAACAGAATTATATGTTCGAACCAAGTTGATTAAATCAACATTAATATATCATAGTAACCTAGAAAATTATTGTAATTCATAAAAAGTCTCAAATTACATTTATTTTTGTGTTTATAACATCAATTATGTCAATATTTTATTAATAAGACAATTACTGCATCATCATTGTGTCATAAATAAATTAAATTATTTAATGTCTAAAAATTACAAATAAAATACCATTATGTAGGAAATATTTTTAGCTTTCTAATTAATATTTATAGTCGAATTGATCTTATGTATAACCCTATATTAAAAATGATTTACTTATTAAACTTTGATTTTAACTATTTTAACCCTTCTTTAAATAAATTAAAAATAAATGTCCTAATCTAATCCAAGTGGGCCTAAATGGTCATATTTTATTCCTAAGTTTGTTTTTGGTCGAATTAAACATGTCCAATAGAATTAAGACATGTGTTATGGTAATAGTAATATCATATTTACCCTTAGTTACCCTATTTACTATTAACCGCGGTAAAAAAAGTTAAAAGTTACTATTCACCAAAAAATTATTTTTATCTCATTGAACCACATTTTACTTACTGATATCAACCGTGTCTGTCGGATTTTCGAAATTCCATTCACAGAAGTGGTAAAATTAAGTTTTATGCAAAATTCAGTTTTTAACCTACAACTTAGTGGTTTCACTATTCATCAAAAATTGAAAGTTCTCAGAAAAATACCAAAATTTCACCCTAGGCTAAATTCGATATTCTGAGTCCAAAAATGAAGTCCATTTTGAAAAATAAAATTTATAAAATTTCAAAAAGTGGTTATTACTATTCATAACGGCTTGTTTTAATAGCATATCATTGTTTAGTGAAACTCGGTATTGCGTACGACGCAAGATATCGAGGAAGGTCGTGATTGCGTGTAAAGTAATCCAAGCAAGTGTGTAGTGAAAGATTCCTTTGATGATATAAAAACAAAATATTACTCATAAAAATCTCGGGTGTTACATTCTACCCCCCTTAAAAAGAATTTCGCCCTCGAAATTCGTTACTTTGTAACAAACAGATGAGGATACTTCTCCCTCATCATATCCTCAAGCTCTCATGTAGCTTCTTCAAGTTGGTGGTTCCTCCATAAAACTTTCACCAAGAGAGTGGTCTTGTTTCGTAGGACTTTTTCGCTACGATCCAGAATCTCTATCGGCTATTCTTCATAAGAATGATCTTGCTCCAGCGGTACAACTTCTGAGCTGAGTACATGTGAAGGATCTGGTATGTACTTTCTCAGGAGAGATACATGGAACACATCGTGAACTTGAGAGAGATTCGGTGGAAGCGCCAATCCGTAAGCTACCTTCCCAACACGATCCAGTATTTCGAAAGGACCGATATATCTAGGGCTCAACTTCCCCTTCTTTCCAAATCTCATAACCCTCTTCCATGGAGATATTCGTAAGAACACTTTATCACCCACTTCAAACTCTAGGTCTTTTCTTCGGTTGTCGGCATAACTTTTCTGTCGACTCTGAGCTGCTCTTATGTGTTGTTGAATAGATCTGACCTTTTCTGCCATTTCATCAACGAGATCAGGTCCTAATAGCTTTCTTTCCCTAACTTCATCCCAGTAAGTTGGAGTCCTATATTTCTTTCCATAGAGAGCTTCATAAGGAGCCATCTGAATACTGGAGTGAAAGCTATTATTATAAGAAAATTCCACCAAAGGTAGGTGTTGATCCCAACCTCCTTTGAAATCCATAGAGAAAGCCCTCAACATATCTTCTAGGGTTTTAATTGTTCTCTCAGACTGACCGTCTGTCTAGGGATGATAAGCAGTGCTGAAACTCAACTCTGTATCCATAGTATGCTGAAGACTTCGCCAGAACTTCGAGGTAAATCTCGGATCCCGATCAGATATAATAGAAAGTGGTACTCCATGCAATCTTACCATTTCCTTTACATATATCCTGGCAAGCTTATCTAGAGAGAAATCCTCTCTAATAGGAATAAAGTGTTCAGACTTTGTAAGACGATCAACTATGACCCAGATAACATTATTGCCTTTGGATGTTTTAGGAAGTCCTTTTACAAAGTCCATAGTGATGTTTTCCCATTTCCATTAAGGTATGGGTAATGGTTGTAACATCCCCTTAGACTTCTTCCTCTCAGTTTTAACTTGTTGACAAACCAATCATCGAGAGACATATTCAGCAACATCTCTTTTCATGCCATCCCACCAGAAGTACTCTTTCAGGTCCCTATACATCTTCGTGCTTCCAGGATGAATACAGAATGATGAACTATGAGCCTCACCCAGCAGCTCCTTCATTAATTCGGGGATGGAACGAACACAAACCCGATTCCTGAACTTTATTATCCCATCACAATCAAGGTTAAATTCAGGAACATTTCTCACCTTCTTTTGTAACTCAACATCTTCTTTCTGTGCCTCTTTAATCATCGCATGTATAGATGGTTGAACATTCATTTGAGAAAGATAAGATTTTTCCCCTTCCATTATAATTCCAAGATCCATCCTTTGTAAATCCATAAATATTGGATCTTTTGTGATCCTCATCATGTATAAACTAGCATGGTCTTGTCGACTTAATGCATCTGCCACCTTGTATGCTTTCCCAGGGTGGTAATGGATTGAGCAGTCATAATCCTTAATCAGATCCAACCATCTTCTTTGGCGCATATTCAGCTCCTTTTGTGGGAAAATATACTTTAAACTTTTATGATCACTATAAATATCACACCTTTCACCATAAAGGTAATGCCTCCAAATCTTTAATGCAAAGATTACCGCATCCAACTCCAAATCATGTGTTGGGTAATTTTGCTCATGGATTTTCAACTGTCGTGAGGCATAAGCTGTCACCATATCATTTTGCATAAGAACACACCCCAATCCCTTCTTGGATGCATCACTGTAGATCACAAACCTTTCTCCACTACAAGGCAGTGTGAGCACAGGTGCACTGGATAACCTTCTTTTCAACTCCTTGAAATTCTCTTCACATTCCTCTGTCCATACAAACTTAATTCCTTTCCGAGTCAACTTGGTGAGTGGATTAGATAATCATGAAAAATCTTTTACAAAACGTCGATAATATCCAGCCAAACCAAGAAAACTTCGGATCTCAGTTACTGTTGTTGGTCTTGACCATCTTTCGATAACCTCTGTTTTTGCTGGATCCACATATATCCCCTCTTTTGAGATTATGTGACCCAAAAATGAAACTTTTTGAAGCCAAAATTCACACTTGGTAAATTTGGCATAAAGCTTCTCCTTTCTCAGGGTCTTCAATATAATTCTCATGTGATCTTCATGCTCTTCCTTGCTCTTTGAATAGACAAGAATATCGTCTATAAAGACTACCACAAATTGATCAAGATAGTCTCTAAAGACTCTATTCATTAGATCCATGAAGATAGCGGGGGAATTAGTAAGACCAAATGGCATCACTATAAATTCATAGTGTCCATACCTTATACGGAAAGCCGTCTTTGGTATATCCTCCCTTTTGACCCTTAATTGATGATACCCTGAACGAATATCAATCTTGGAAAAGTATTGAGCTCCGCGTAGTTGGTCAAATAAGTCATCAATGCGTGGGAGAGGATATTTGTTCTTGATAGTGATCTTGTTAAGTTCTCGATAATCAATGCAGAGTCTCATTGATCCATCTTTCTTCTTAACAAATAGAACAGGTGCTCCCCAAGGTGACGCACTAGGGCGTATGAATCCCTTATCAAGATTATCTTGGAGTTGCTTCTTCAATTCCTGCAACCCAATTGGGGCCATTCTATAAGGTGTCTTTGAAATAGGCAAAGCACACGGTACGAGTTCTATTGAAAACTCAACTTCACGATTTGGTGGAAGACCCGGTAATTCCTCCTGAAAGACATCATCAAACTCCCGTACAATGGGCATATTCTTAATCGTGAGTTTCTCACCAACCATTTGAGATAAATAACCTTCATTTAGTGGAATCAATACCCATAAGATAGAAGAAATTTCCACTGGAAGGTTATGTTCATCCTTGCATTGATAGACGATCGTAGATTGATCTGGAATATGAAATGTGACTTCCCTTCTTTGAAAATTGATATGAGCTCCATGTAGAGAAAGCCAATCCATGCCAAGAATCACATAAAATTCCACTAAAGGAAGGATCACAAGATTTGCAGGAAGCACTTTCCCACAAACTTCGATCGGAGAAGAATTATAAACTTTTGATGCGACTGTTGTGCCATTAGGTGTTGTCACAGCTAACTCAACATCTAATTGATGAGGTAATACGGTGATACCCTTAGAAAATTCTTTAGAAATAAAAGAGTGGGTGGATCCAGAATCAAATAAAACATTTGCTACTTTAGAGTGGATGGTAAGTGTACCTTTCACCACATCGTTATCGTACTCCACATCGCTGATAGAAATTGCATGTGACATTCCTTTGTCTTTAGCCTTAAGATTTTGTTGACGTCGACCATCATCATCAACCCTTGGATTTGGGCATTGATTGGTAATGCCCCATCTCCTTGCACTTGAAACATTGAAGTGTAGTAGGTTCATTCTGTGTATCCCTTCCTTTGTTTGCATCATTAGACATCTTATTCCCATTATCGCGGCATTCAAATTCCCGATGACCTTCCTTTCCACATTTAAAACATTTACTTGTCCCTTTAATAAAACTCCCTCCATGTTTCTTTCCACACTTTGAGCATAAGGAAAAGCTCATCTTCTTTTCCGTGTGTTCTTTAGATTTTTCTTTGAATTCCATCTTCCTCTTCTTATCAAACCCATGTGACTAATGGGTTACTCCAATCTCCATCTTGACTTTGAGAGCACATCGAACGATTTCCTCGTAGATATTGAAGTCCCTTATGGATATCGCCCTTCGAAGACTTGGTTTTAAGCCACTAAATAATCGATCGATCTTACTCTCAGGTTGGATAATAATACCAGAAGCGTACCTTGCAAGTCTTGTAAAATTTGCTTCATAGGTACCAACAGATTCATCATCCCTTTGCTTCAATTCAAGAAACTCTTTCTCCATCTTTGTTCGGAGAATACGAGGGAAGTACTTATTGAAAAATAAGTTCTTGAACTCGTCCCATTCCATAGACTCAATTTCATCCCTTTGCCTCGTATTCTTAATAAGATTCCACAATTGATAAGCATCTCCTTCCAAACGATACACTGCTAGGATGACTTTATCATGTTCAGAACATTGAAGAACTGAAAATATCTTTTCAGTAGTACTAATCCATTGTTAAGAAACTAATGGATCAGTAGACCCGCTGAAAGAAGGTGGACGCTGCCTCATGAAGGATTGAACAGAATGTTGCTCCTTCCTTTGCTCGTTTGGAAGTCCTGCATGATTCATAGCTTGAGAAAGTTGTGTGAACATGGCTACAAGATTTTTCATTCCAGCTCCCATATCGTTTGGTTGCTCAGGGGGACAATCATTGCATTGCCCATCGCATTCCACATTAACACGGTTCCTTCGGGTTCCATCCATTGACTAAAACCAAGAAGAATAGTGTGAGCAACACTAATTATAATAGGAAAACCACATAATCAAGGATAAAATTTCACACTTAAGGTTTTATCCTCGGGTATTCATGGCCATTTCTAAAACACTAAGATTGTGTTCTATGCTTAGACTTATCCTTAGGGTTCTTACTAAGGCTTTCACATCCTAGTTTCCAAAGGTTGACTATACCTTTCCTCTAATACCAACTATAACGACCCATACTTTACATACATTGTTAATACTTCAAAATTGAAGCACACTTATTACAACATATGACAAAACCACAAAGGACCGTATAGGTATAGTGTCTTTAGAAACTGGGAAACATAAACATCTGGTTCATAAATCTTCTACAGTGTCTCCCATTTATTTCATAATATCTAGGGTCCCTTTTAGCATATTCTACTTAATATCCATCTTCCTGACCTGGGGAAAAGAAAACATAAAAGGGTGAGCTCAAATGCTCAGCAAGGGCAAATAAAGGGAATAAAAATCATATCATATCTTTTTGAAAATCAAACCCTGCAAAAGAGATCATAATATCTTAACATGGAATAAATCATAGAAGTGAAAATGAGATCCCCATAATCATAACATAAAACTTGAAACTTTTTGGCATGCACACATAATCATGGAAAATCATTTCTTGTTAGTCATGACTCATTGCCAAGACTATCTTAGTGGACAAAGTCCCTTTCTGAATCGAGTAACCCTCGTTTCAGTCCTGTTTCACTGAACCGGTATAACCTACCGTTCCAGCCCTGTCTATCTCATGAGATATAAAATCTTTACCCAATGCATTGGAGGGAGATATAGGTCCCACCCATCTCATAATGAAACCATTCTTATGTGTGCCACAAAATCATAAATCATACATCATTGCATAACCCATGTAATAAAATGGGATTCTTAAACATCATGTCATCATAATCCATATACAATTGATATCATAAGAAAATTGATACCATTTAAATCATAGAGAAAATTTACTTTAAACATACATATCAAATAATGTCATCTTAGATGGAAAATATTTTTGAGAAAAACACTTGAAATGAATTCTTGAGGAAAATATCCTTTGTTCTTTAAAATCATTTTCTTTTCACAAAATTCCATGCAATTTTAAAAGATAAGGGTTTTGTTGAAAATAATCATGCAATCTTGTAGAGGAACTTCTTGAAAATGAGGTGTTATGAAACCGTAAAAATCCTTTCAAGCCGTATAAGTTAAAAATAACATTCTCCTCGTACTTTTGACGGAAAAGTCAAAAAGTACCTTATATGTTAACCAAAGGAAAGATTCCATTCATACAATGTGGTAAAAAGTCAATAAAGGGTAAAAATGACTTTAATCATTCATGGAAGAATTGTAAACATTTTATAAAAACATTTTTAGAAAACATGGTCGTGGATAAACGTAACCCCAGTAAATACTTACGTATAAGCAATCTCGGATAAAAATGAGATTGAAAATTTATCCCTTACCTTAGGTCTGATTTGCTTTGTACGTGTCCGAAGCTCTGGTATAATGGTTTAAATAATGTTATTGACTTATTCCAGAATCATACATATTGATATGATATCATATATGGTCATATTCTTAGCTTCTTATTAGTAATATTTCATTGTTACTTGTTACTCGGGTCTTTATTGCCTTTTGTTCTTATGCGTGTTTTGTCGAATAAATTCTTATTCTTCTTTTAAGGATATAGATACCTTATATCCAGAATGGTATTAGTGTAACATATATCATATTTATTCATTCAATTCATTTATATAATTACTATGTAATGATGATCATGTAGAACGAGTCGCATCACATCGTGGAGACGGTATTCCGTACGTACGCACGAGTGATGATATCATTCCTATGATCATGGAATTGTATTGGAGTATATATATATTATTTCAGTATCAATATTACTTAATAATAATCATAAATAGTTACTCATTACAGCATTATACCCATCCTTGTAAAGTGATGGTGGAAAATAGATTACACCACGGCGTGGAGACGGTATTCCGTACGTACGCACGCGCGGTGATTTCATTTTTCCGTAGGATGGATAGAAGGTGAATTATGGTTGTTTCATATTTATAATAACATATCAGTATGTAAGTAATACTGATGTTATTACTTTATCATGAAACAACTAAAGAAGAAGAAGTTGAAGAAGAAAGAAATTGAAAAGATCGGTAACGGATATTACCTCTTCTTTGGAACGCCACTTTGAATCCTCCACTTAGGGAACTAAGATTGGTCTTTGAAGAAGACCAGTACCTCTAGGATTATTCTAGGTCAGTGGAGAGGAGAAAATGGAAGGGGTTGGCCGAGCTTGAGTGCTCAATTTGGTGTGAGGAGGAGGGGGAGGAGGTGCCCTTTTATAAGGGAGGAGAGGGGCACCTTTGGAATATCTCAAAATATTATTTTATATTAAAGTCAAAATCGGTTTATAATGGTTCCAAAGGGTCTTATTTCGAAGCTAAAGTGGGGAAGGGTCGAACTCCTATCAACCAATAAGATTTAGACAAGTTTAGGGTATTATTTTAACCTTATCAATTAGATTTAACTCTAAGTTAAATAATTTAACTTTTACCGTGTCTTTTGGTTTTCTTTCACTATATGGTTAATACACTTACTATAACATGCCAAACGAACCCCAAATTGTTTATTATTAATATATATATCCTTATCTAAGTCATTTGGCCGATCCTTAGATTTTTAGGAATAAAATAACAATTAATAATATAATATTTGATTTAAAAACTATTTTGTGTCAATTTTGAAACTATTTGATATATGATTTTTGTGAAAGTCATAACAGAATTATATGTTCGAACCAAGTTGATTAAATCAACATTAATATATCATAGTAACCTAGAAAATTAGTGGAATTCATAAAAAGTCTCAAATTACATTTATATTGGTGTTTATAACATCAATTATGTCAATATTTCATTAATAAGATAATTACTGCATCATCATTGTGTCATAAATAAATTAAATTATTTAATGTCTAAAAATTACAAATAAAATACCATTATGTAGTAAATATTTTTAGATTTCTAATTAATATTTATAGTCGAATTTATCTTATGTATAATCCCATATTAAAAATGATTTACTTATTAAACTTTGATTTTAACTATTTTAACCCTTCTTCAAATAAATTAATAATAAATGTCCTAATCTAATCCATGTGGGCCTAAATGGTCATATTTTATTCATAAGTTTGTTTTTGGTCGAATTACACTTGTCCAATAGAATTAGGACATGTGTTAGGGTAATAGTAATATCATATTTACCCTTAGTTACCCTATTTACTATTAACCGCGGTAAAAAAAGTAAAAAGTTACTATTCACCAAAAAATTATTTTTATCTCATTGAACCACATTTTACTTACTGATATCAACCGTGTCTGTCGGATTTTCGAAATTCCATTCACAGAAGCGGTAAAATTAAGTTTTATGCAAAATTCAGTTTTTAACCTACCACTTAGTGGTTTCACTATTCATCAAAAATTGAAAGTTTTCAGAAAAATACCAAAATTTCACCCTAGTCTAATTTCGATATTCTGAGTCCAAAAATGAAGTCCATTTTGAAAAATAAAATTTATAAAATTTCAAAAAGTGGTTATTACTATTCATAACGGCTAGTTTTAATAGCATATCATTGTTTAGTGAAACTCGGTATTGCGTACGACGCAAGCTATCGAGGAAGGTCGTGATTGCGTGTAAAGTAATCCAAGCAAGTGTGTAGTGAAAGATTACTTTGATGATATAAAAACAAAATATTACTCATAAAAATCTCGGATGTTACAATTCGGCCTTCTACTCATGCATGCACATGGAAACATATGCATGCCTCTGTTTAAGAACAATTAATAGAAATCACAAACCCCATGGCCTCGGCATATTCTTTTGCCTCGACCGAACACGAAATTCTTCATTTATTACATGAAAACCCATTTTTAAGCATGGATAGGTTCGTTGTGGCCTAAAGATCACAATGGACACCTTAGCTTTGGAAATGGTGGCCGGGAACTCAAAATCAGTGCTCAGGTTGGTCCTGGTTCGACGGAGGCACATGGGGAGGCCACGGCATGGCTCAAGGTTGATGACAACTCCCTCAGCCGTTGGATTGGAGAATAAATGATCTCCAACGGCGGATATTAGATCATCATGATGCGGGATGGATCGAACGGTGAAGATCAAGCACGAGATTAGGCGGATGGCTCAGATTAGATCCTGGGTTAAAAACGTGTTTCCCACATCGAATTCTCTGCGGGCGCGCTCTTGCGCCCACCCCTGCCACTCGGGCGCGCCACTGACACCCACTATGCCTGTCACGGGCGCGCTCCTCACGCTAACGCTGCGCAGGGCTTGACAACCCTGCATGGCCCTCATGGCTTATAAACGGCCCCCCGACCTCTCGGGCTGGCCCCATGGGATCCCCATGGGCGTGGTGACCTTGAGTCCCACAAGAGCCTTGGGTCGAACCGTTAAGGTTGGCCCTTTAGGTTGGCTAATAATATTTTTTTCTTCTTAAACAGTAAGTACTTTGTTTAATGACAAAGTAACTATGTGTAAAATGCCAAATGCAAAGCCACTTCTTCCAAGCCATTCTTCCTCTTCTCCATTCTTCTTCTTCTTCAAAAAATTCCTTCCATCCTCTTCATGATTCCTCATCTCCTTCAATAATATGTAATCGTCACTAATAAATGGAATTCTTCTTCAACCAAACTCTTGAATCAAACAAATTCTTCAAAGATCTTCATTGATCCAATCAGAGATCAAGTTTGATCTTCTTCATGTTCACATGCACTACGAAATAGTACATGGTCTCTTTCAATACACTTCATCCACTTAGAGGTTGTGGATGGATATCCTCCTCTCCTCATGCATTGTGAAGACAATGCATGGTCTTCAAGCATCGTTGTGCCATTGTATCCAGTTGATACAAGTTCTTTGAACTTTACGTTCAGCTCATCAATTGTCAGATACCACTTAGAGGTTGTGGATGGATCTCCTCATCTCCTCATGTGTTGTGAAGACAATGCATGGTCTTCAAACATTGTTGTGACATTGTATCCAGTTGATACAAGTTCATTGAACTTTAAGATCCTCTCATCAATTGTCAGATATAATGATGCTCCATCATCATTCATTCCTCATGTGTTGTCACTTAGTATCACCTCATATGCCACTTAGTGATTCTCCTAAGTAACATGCTTTTCAGTACCATGACCATTCTCCGATCACCACCACATCCATTACTTCCTTTGTCATTCACATATCCATTCAATCCTTAACATCTTATTGACCACATCACCATCACCATCACATCCTATGGCATTCACATATTGACACTCCTTGTCATTCATTCCAACATTGACACCTTATTGACAACAAATGCAACACATTGCACAACAATCTCCCCCTTTGTATTTGTTGTCAATATCACTAGAGCACATATGAATGGGTCAATATGTTGTGCCATGCTTTTCTCCCCCTTATTGGAAACCAAATGCAAAGGTGTGGTGTGGTTCTCTTCAAAATATTTCTTCCTCCCTTTGAATAGAATATTCTTGAAAATCACTAAGAGAGGGATGATGTCACATGTACACTTTAGCAAAGAGCCTTTAGTAAATCAACTCTAAGTCTACTTGGGCTAACCCGGTGTTGAAAACAAGAGTGATGTAACCAAGGAATTCAATGATGTCCATAATTCACTATACATATGAGATCATGATTAGGTATCAAGGGGTTGAAATATTTCAGATATATCAATGAATTGCTAAACCCTGCACATACCTCACCAAACTCATTAGAATGTTCAGGTGCAAAGATAAAGCTCCCCCTTTCATCCTTTTGTCGTCAATAAAACACTCCCCCTTAATTGACATATTAAATACAATTATGAAACAAGGGATGAATGTGTGATTGGAAGACCTTCATTCTTCATAAGATGATATGAATCACAAAAGATCATCTTTATCAGATTAGCTCCCCCTTAAGGGGTACACTCCATTATGTCCATACCATTCTCAATTTGAGAATGATCATCATCTTCAATTCCCTGAAATGTATGCACATGTATATACTAGTGATTTGGGAATAAGATGGAACCTCCTTTGTTCATCAGTTTGAACAACAAGGTTGAGAAGATTCTCTCAATCGAGATGTTCCACTTTCTCCATCCTTCACAATTGCACATTTGATCTTCAATGATGTTTGTGATGGTGTGGATCTTAACACCTCTTCAACTTCTTTGTGTCTGACTCCTCTCTTTCTAAGTTCTTTCTGAGAACTAGAATCTTCTGGTACAATCTTCATTCTATTAATAATTCTTTTTGATCTGGAAGGAGTGTCATTCATTTATTACTGATATGACCAGCTTTATTGCACCTCACACACAAAACTTCATCTTCATGTGAAATCTTTTTATTTTCTTTTGCACTAGCATTGGCATGTTTATTTTCTTCCTTTCTCATTCTTTACAAATCTTCTGGCCAGATGATTAATATTTCATTTGGAAGTGAGGCTTCAGATTTGGATGTTCCACATGGTTCCTTTTATGCTTTGAAGGTACCTTTCTTAGGCAACTTATTTTCAATCAACCCCTTCTTCTTATTATGGATTGATTGTCCTGTTGAGTGAGGTTTGCTTCTATTTAGTTCCATGGCTTGTTTACAGAGATCCATGGTATGACCTGTCTTTCCACAGTAGAAGTATATTTTCTTGGTGGCCCTTATGGATTCATCGCCCTTCTTGGATTTCAAATCTAAGGACTTTTCTTTCTTTTTCAAGATCTTCTTGGGAGCATTTTCGACTTTCTTCTGCTGGCTACTCAAGGATACTTCTTCATTCTTAGCCAGGTTGTGTGATCTTCTCTTCTTTTCACCTTTGGAGACATTTGGAGATTGGTATGTATCATTCTTGCGACCACTTTTTCATTCATCCCAGATCTTATCAAACATTCCAAATCTATTTGCAGTAAACAGATGTTTCTAGACCTGTGGATGTTGCTTCTTCTTCTCTGGATTTCTCCCCCTTGGCATGGGTTTCCTTTGTGCTTTTTCATTTAGAGGATTTTACCAACAATACTTTGCACAATGTCCATACCTATTTCAACACCAACATTGACACACAAATCATGTCTCCTTGTCTTCTTCTGATTGATGGGTCTTTCTCTTGAATTGCTGTGTTTTTTCAGGAGAGCTCTCTTTCTTCATCTTCTTCATCTATACCTGTTTAGAGTTATTCTTCCATCCTGCACTTTTTGTGGAAACACATTTAGAATCATTAGTACAAGATGGGATGGATGGTACCTTCTTCTTAGAAGATTTTTCCCTTTCATTTGAGGATGTCCTTCTTTTGGAATCATCCTGCTCAATCCATACTTGTGTAGAAACATTTCTTCTATCAGCTGACTGGGAGGTTTCAGCTTTTGGTGATTGCAGATTTTTCAATATCACCTCTAGTTCTATGCATTTCATGTTGAGGGAGTTCTTCTCATCCTCATCAATTCTTAGCCTTCCTTCCCATTTTTCTCCCAGCTGTTTTATCTGGTCTTCATGGACCTTCTTCATCTCTTGCAATGAATTTTCAAGCTGCTTTACCCTTTTTACTTTGTCTTCTAGTTGAGCATCTTTGACAACCATTGACACTCTATGCCTCTTTTCCAGTGCATGGAAATCTTCTTTAAACACTATCTCAAATAATTCTTTCTCACAAATGATTCTTTTTAGTTTTTCAGTGACATCATCAATTCATTCACTACAAAGGGAAATAGTTTCATCCTTAGCATTCACCAGCTTTGTGAGAGTGTTGGTTATGCCAACCCTTCTTTCCAATTGATCTTCCATAGAATTGGCTTCCTCATCTAGCTATAATTTTTCTTCTTGAAGATCATGGATACTTGTAGCAATACACATTGCCACTTCCCTAGGGACTGTCTTCTGAAGATATTTATGTGCATTTAGAAGATCATTGACAGTTCCATCATCATCACAGCTAGAGCAGGCTTCATTAAAAGACTGATACTAGGAATTGTCATCTGTTGTGATTTTCACATTACCTTCAGTGGAAGGTGTTTCTCTATTAGTAGCAACCTTATTATTCATCTTCTTGGACTGTTTCTTCTTTATATTTTTCTGAGTCTTGGTAGATATATTCATTTGAGGGTGTTCACTTATTTCATCAAATCGTCACTTCATAATGACTCCCTTGGATCTTTTAGAGGAAACCTCCCTCTGATACCAATTGAAGTTCTCGGATCAGTGTGGTCACTGAGAGTTTAGGGGGTGAATCAGTGATCCTTTAAAACTTTTTACAAATTGATTCTTTATCAATTAAACCTCTATGGCTTGTTAAGGCCTCAATCCACTCTTCTTGTATCTCTTAGCCTTTCCTTGAGTGATGCAGTAAATGTAAAGGAACAGGACACAAGGATTTACAAGGTTCAGCTCCAAAGGCCTACGTCCTTGCCATGTTGGTTAAACACCCCAACATGGTTTCTTCACTATAATTCAGTTAGAAATTACAATGGTCGATACAGAGTCACATTGTATCTCTCCTGAGTCCCACATGATGTTCTTTATACTGCATCCCACAGTGTTACCAGAGTCCCACTGGCCTGCTTCAGAATCCCACTGAAGACTTCGTCCACCCTGAGTCTCACAGGGGGCTTCTCCTGGCTCATCGAGTCACACGAGTATCTCTTCTTCACTTTAAGCTTCTTTAAGTATCTTCAGCAGTCTGGGATAAAGACTGCTGGCCTTTCTCTCTTCCTCTGATCACATGAGTTGATGAGGTCTTCTCGTCTTCCTCAGGCCTTATCTCATTCTTATAAGGATGAACTGGCCTCTCTCTTCAAGAATCCTCAATTGCCTCTGATAAGGTCGGTTGGTCTTGCTCTTCACTTCTGATCACTTCTATTGATCAGGCTCTTCTCAATCACTGAAAACTCAGACAAATGATATCTCTAACTTCAGTTTGGCTTCAGTCTGGCTTCACATCAACTCCATGCACTGAGTTCATGGCATCTATGTTATTCTTCAAGATCTTCCGGTCTTGGACAACTCAAATGCACACACCCTGATTTAGCTTTATTCACGTGTGCATGTGCATGCATGCAAGCATGCACTCCCCCTCTTCTCTTCTTGGTGCAGTAAAACCCTCAAAGGGTAATAACTCCTTAAGCACACACACCTTCTTCACTCACACAATTTGTTCAATTTGTTCACACACTTAAAAGTGTGTTATAATTTAGTGTGAGAGTCTTCCACTTCTTCTTCTTACTGCGTACACTTCATTCTGCACACTCACTAAGGTTCGGCCTTGTTGTTCTTGTTTTCACCCATCTTGTTCACTTTACACACACAAATGGTGTATGTCTTCACTTGGCACACAAAGGCACTAAGGTCTTGTCCAAGGTGTGTCCTTAGGTTCTCTTTGCACAAAAAAATGCCTATGGCCACTTCAATTCTTGCACACACAACACTTATTCATTTAATCTTCAAATGTCCACCCACAAGGCTTAGCCTTCTCCTTCACGATAGCACACACACAAAGGTGTGGTAAACTGCCTCACCCAAACTCCCTGCCAAATGTAGGCGCACAAGGGGTGCGACCAATCTCTTATCCACTGCCGTGCAGGATCACAAGGCGCAAGGGCCGCGCAAGTGCCACTGCCGCACAAGTGTGCAAGGTACAACACTGCATGCGCGCAAGTTCAACACATGGGGGGGGGGGGGGGGCGCAGGTTCTACTGTCGCAGGCACAAGAAGGGCGTGCAAGTGCGTTGCCCAACTTCTTATGTCGCATAAGGGGTAGCGCGCATGGGCCTATCCCTTTCTCTTCTTTCGCGCAAAAGGTGCGCAAAAGGAACACACGAAGCCAGGAATGGCTTCGGGCTTCTTCGTCGCGCAAGTGGATTGCGCAGAGCTTCTTACTTCGCTGGGCATAGAGGCTTCGCAGGACTTCTCTTTTCAGAGGATCAACAATGATTTCAAGCACCTAGGGTGCTCCTTTTATCGATGAGAGCCTCATACCATCTGCGTGATACAACATTGAATCCCCGAGATTTTCGGTTCTTTGAAAATCTTTAAACGCGATCCGAAAATCGAGTTTTTTTCTTTTCTGTTTCATACAGACTTCTTCCTTTATTCGGACTTCTACTCGTGCATGCGCATGGAAACGTATGCATGACTCTGTTTAAGCACAATTCATACAAAGAACAAACCCCATGGACTCAGCATATTCTTTTTCCTCAGTCGAACACGAAATTCTTCATTTGTTACATGAAATCCCATTTTTATGCATGGATAGGTTCGTTGTGGCATAAAGATCACAATGGACACCTTAGCTTTGGAAATGGTGGCTAGGAACACAAAATCAGTGCTCAGGTTTCTCCTGGTTCGACGGAGGCACGCGGGGAGGCCTCGGCATGGCTCGAGGTTGAAGACAACTCCCTCAGCCGTTGGATTGACGAATAAATGATCTCCAACGGCGGATATTAGATCATCATGTTGCGGGATGGATCAAACAGTGAATATCAAGCGCGAGATTAGGCAGACGACTCGGATTAGATCCTGCGTTAAAAATGCACGTCCCACATCAAATCACCGAGCGTAATATCCGTGCCTTATAAAAGATCTCCTTTCACCATTTCCTCAATTAAATCTCTTCCCCTCTCAGTTCCGCCCCGCACCGAGTTCTCTGCGGGCGTGCTCTTGTGCCCACCCTTGCCACTTGGGCGCGCCACTGGCACCCACTATGCTTGTCACGGGCGCGCTCCTCGTGCTCACGCTGCGCAGGGCTTGACAACCCTGTGTAGCCCTCAAGGATTATACACGGCCCCCCGACCTCTCGGGCTGGCCCCATGGGATCCCCATGGGCGTGGTGACCTTGAGTCCCACAAGAGCCTTGGGTCGAACCGTTAAGGCTGGCCCTTTAGGTTGGCAAATAATATTTTTTGCTTCTTAAACACTAAGTACTTTGTTTAAAGAAAAATTAACTAAGTGTAAAATGCCAAATGCAAAGCCACTTCTTCCAAGCCATTCTTCCTCTTCTCCATTCTTCTTCTTCTTCAAAAGAATTCCTTCCATCCTCTTCATGATTCCTCATCTCCTTCTATAATATGTAATCCTCACTAATAAATGGAATTCTTATTCAACCGAACTCTTAAATCAAACAAATTCTTAAAAGTTCTTCATTGATCCAATCAGAGATCAAGTTGGATCTTCCTCATGTTCACATGCACTGCAAAATAGTACATGGTCTCTTTCAATCCACTTCATCCACTTAGAGGTTGTGGATGGATCTCCTCATCTCCTCATGCATTGTGAAGACAATGCATGGTCTTCAATCATTGTTGTGACATTGTATCCAGTTGATACAAGTTCTTTGAACATTAAGATCAGCTCATCAATTGTCAGATACCACTTAGAGGTTGTTCATGGATCTCCTCATCTCCTCATGCGTTGTGAAGACAATTCATGGTCTTAAAACATTGTTGTGACATTGTATCTAGTTTATACAAGTTCTTTGAACTTTAATATCATCTCATCAATTGTTAGATATAATGATTCTCCATCATCATTCATTCTTCAAGTGTTGTCACTTAGTATCACCTCTTATGCAACTTAGTGATTCTCTTAAGTAACATGCTTTTCAGTACCATGACCATTCTCTGATCACCACCACATCCATTACTTCCTTTGACATTCACATATCCATTCAATCGTTGATATATTATTGACAACATCACTATCACCATCACATCCTCTGGCATTCATATATTGACACTCCTTGTCATTCATTCAATCATTGACACCTTATTGACAACAAATGCAACACAGTGCACAACACCAACAAAAAGGAATAATACTTACTTGTCTAATAAATTAGTAAAATTTTAATGAACAAGACGTAATAAAGAGATAACTAATATAATGTATGTTCATTAGGGCGGAAGACTCCTAAAATCTAATGACTTATAGAATATAGAAATATAAAAATTAATAAAATTATAATGAATATTAGTTCATAATTATCTTAGTTCTCTTACTCATCAATCAATGAAAAATAATAACATCAAATATTCATATTTGATAATCATTAACATATACATTAAACTCTAGAAGAAGTCTTCACATATTTTATAATAGGTTAAATGAATTTTCGATCTGTAAAACCATAAATATAAATTGTATAATTTTAATTATGAATCATGAATAAATACCTAACTAAATAATTAATATAATAATTCACATGAAATCATATTTATTTAAAGAATGAAAAATTGAAACAAAAATTTACTTTCATTGAAAAAATATTCCTCAAATTCATTTTGAGATCATAAAAAATAATATATTCCATGATCATTTTTTGAATTTTCATAGTGTAAATTCTTTTTCACAAATATCAGACATTATATGAAACTCATAAAGATATTACAATGACGATGAAACAAGAGATAATCATTTTAGACTATCAAAAAAATCAAGAGTGTCTTATGTTATTAATTACATAACTTCTTTTTGTGTCTTTTGTAATAATTATATTGATTTTTGAAAATACAAAATAAAATAAACTTCAAAAAAAATATATTTTAAATAAATGATACATAATGATTACAAAAACAACCCAACTTCGTATGTCAGATTAAAGGATTACTGGACAATGAAAAAAATGAACTATACAATATAAAAATCTAGTATCCTCCTTGATTAGAAGTGGATGTAGACTATTTGGATTAATATTATAATTTATTGATATTCTATCCATACAATAATAAATAAAATGGTTATATAATAAATCCCCAAAAATATGTATGAATTCATATAGTGCAATATGTACATGAGTATCTCAAGTATAAAAATCACTGTATATGGTTAGGTCCAAATGAGGAGGTGGGGGATTTTAAATAGAAGAATGGGTAGGATGGGTCATCATTGATGTTTGGGTCATTTTGGAAGGCTGTGAAGGATATACAGTATGTGAAGTCTACACATTCTCTGTATGTAGTGAAAAACTCAAAAATTTGTTTATGCATAGCCTGAATAACCTATTTAATTTGATATCCCATGTCATATTTGAGTTTTTTGAGATCATATTTTAATGAATCTATTTCTGCGTCTTTCAATTTCTTATTTTGATGAATGGAAGTCTTCATAATAATGAAACCTTCCTTATATCATCTCAAATGGTATGAGTGATCTAGAATTTTTAATGCTGATCTTGGATGTCCATCCAACTTTCTAGGATAAAAGTTCAATGTATAGATTTATCATAATTTTTATCATATAATTAAATATTAAAATACTATATTAGTATTTTTAAATTAAAAAATTACTATAAATTTAGTTGAATAATAATTAATTTCTTATAATTATTTCATCTACTTAATTCTATTTCTATATAATATACTATATAATTTTCTTTAAAATCATTCCTTTCAATTTTTCATGGGTGGTGGGGGGAATTGGAGGACAAAACACGGCCTCTTCTGAACAACCTATATATTGAGCTCATAATTCATCAAAATATTTATCAATCATTTTATCATCCAATAAATGATACCCTTCAAGTTATAGAGTTTGAGGGTACACATTATTCAACGGGATCATTCAGTGAAACCCCCTAGGGTAATATTTCATAAAAAGAAAATAACAATTAATCAATTAATATATAATAAATTTTACAATATGAAATAATTATCATACTATAAATGATTAATAATGTCATTAGGTGAAAAATTTCATCCACGTATCTGCATCTAAAAACCCATATATGAGACATGGGGTTTCATTCTGTAATATACCAAAAAAATAATTTTTATTTTTCAATTATATTTTAAAAAATCTCCATAGAACTACTCCCATAGAGAGGAATCATTTCAGTATTTCTATATATTTTTTTCAAATATAAATGAAATGTTTAATCGAAAAAATTAAATATTTTACATGTAGAATATGAAATATTTTTAAATTGAGATAAAAATATATTAGTTGATATGTTTTACCATTAGAGACTCAAATAACTACTCTTTTTCCATGTTTTCAACCAACCTCCAATTATGGTATAAAATATTATTCATACGATTATTCCACATGGAAATATAATTGGTAAACTGCATTTCATTCAGATCGGAAGGGATAATAGTTTTATCAAAATAAATATGTGACATCTAGTCTCCATGATAATGTGATATTTTTTAAAACAAGTAATCCCACATTTACCAACTCTAAAAATAATTTTCTTAGTATAAGTAAAAGAAATATAATTAAGAGAAACATATGTAGTTATGCAATTATTTTGTGTGAATTATATGTTTGATCTCCTTAAATAAATATATTAATAAAATTTAAATAATATGGAAAAAATATACCTCTCTAAATTATCATATTATTCTATTTATAAACATAAAACATGTATATGTAATGATATTATTTGTACCTAGATATTTTTTGAAAATTGAATATTTAAAATAAAGTTGAAAAAATATTCAAGTACAAAAATATTGTCACACTTATGTACGTTTAAAATATTAATAATGATGTGATGATTCATAAAATAAAAATATACAAGATAAAATAATATATATAAACCATAATTCTAAAATGATATAGACATTTATAAATATAAATAATCTAGTTATAAAAAAAATATTATACACACAAAAACTTACCCAATACAGAATGATATGGGTTATGTTTTTTAATGAAAAAATTATTTTACTACAACTGATGAATATAACATTTTAAAAAATAATATATAATAAAATATATTTAATTATACATCAAATAATTAAAAAAAATATAGTTTTTACACGTGTAAATAAAAAAATTAAATAAAAATAAATATTTTGGAGAATAAGTAGGTGAGTAAATTTGTATTTTCTCATATCGATTCACATGAACATTTTATAATTCATGGACTATGTCTTTAATATAGTCAATATTATCATCTATAAATCCCATAATACATGAATAAGGCTCATATAAATCGATAACATCATCATGATCATCATCAGCAAATTGAATTAATTTCCCATGAAAAAATATGGAACACTGATTATTCAATGAATCAATGACAAAAATATTTTCTATGAGTGGGTCACCCTGATAAATTGTTTATCTTTGCTAAAAAGATATTTTTAAATAAACCAGTGTACACCCTATTACTTTCAACACATTTAAAAACACACTATAACTATAAATTTATTAAAATAAAATTCCCATATGTCCTCAAAAACTCTAAAATTTTCTATTAATGCAGAAATTTGTTTTTTTTTATTCTTCACCTTCAAAATGAACTTCTTCCACAACAAATATTACCCTATTAGTTTTTACATAAGTCTTATCGTACTTATTGTTTATAAAAAATGTAAACTAATTGATATCTAAAATGCAATATATGTTTTCAATAAGGGGTGATCCACTTACTGAACATTCTAATTATTTATATGTAGATATATCTATAATGAATTTATCAATAAACTATGAAAAAATGTCCATTATGCTTACTGATCAACCACTTTTAATTTATTATCGGATATCATTCCTTCAATTTTGAAATATAGGATGATA
Organism: Viscum album; assembly: GCA_963277665.1. Taxonomy (NCBI): domain Eukaryota; kingdom Viridiplantae; phylum Streptophyta; class Magnoliopsida; order Santalales; family Viscaceae; genus Viscum; species Viscum album. The sequence goes on from OY728165.1 coordinate 1,834,421,036, forward strand.
TATAAGGTTGAACCTCATGTATGTTATTCAAAATATATAATTTTTCCTCTGTAACTTCATCATGGGAAATGAAAATTACCATTAGGGATCGAATAAATCTCCCCTCAATATCAACTATCATACGTTGAGATATAGGGTGGCCAATATACACCACATCCTATATATAATCCATAAAAAAATCAATCACCTCTTCTAGTAAATATGTTTTAACAATAGAGTCCTATAATTGATGAATATGTTTTATATATCCATACAAAATTTTCAAATAACTTTCGAAATTATTCATCCAATATAGATAAAACATTTCTTATATTTTTCTCTAACGCACCACATGAATCACCATATAAACCCTTATATAAAAAACCTACGTAAAAAATATATTTATATTGGAAAATTATAAGAGAATATGCATTAAACATCACATATGAAAAATTTGGATCAATTATTTTCTATAATTGGATTTGAAAAAATTACTTAACCATGTAACAGTATTAATGAGAGGTTTCACCAATATTCCATATAGTTCTACCTGTATCAATTGTTTCATCATTGCATGATAGTTTTGATATTTCATATATATTAATTTTAAACCCATTAATGAGACCAAATTCATCAAATTTTATTAATATACATTGGGTAGTTTAAAACCTATAATACACAGAAAATATCAACTTTTAATTGTTTCCTAATATGTGAAATGAAGGAGGTAAATATGTTTTGTTTTCATTCATATTTAGAGATAACTCCAAATTTATTACAACTTATATAAAGTCTAATTTGCAGTTCAATCGATATTTTTTTCTTTCCTTTTATTTATAATGAATTTCAATTAAAACATTCACATAATTTTTTCTCAACATGCATACTATTAATGTAATGACTTATCTGTAAAAATATCTAATTAGGTAGTTTAAAAATGAGAGTCTATTTCTTCAAGAAATTATTATGATGATAAAAACATCCTTTATTTCAAATAGTAATGTCATTATATTTTACCCTATCATAATATTATTCAGTGGAAAATGGTTGTGGGAAAATATTATATTCCAATAAACCTTTAAATTATTTTTTCAATCTATGATAATTATGATCAATTAGAAAACCATATCGATGTGCCATGTACCCAATATTTATACCATTTTGAAATTGATAATATGCCATATCTTCTTCATAAATTGGATATGATTTATTCCCTTTAATGGTATATTGAGATAATTTTCCATTTGTAATAATGTCATTTATAATGGAAATTATCGTGGAACACAAGACAAAAAACTCATGAATGTTTTCATAAAAAGTGTGACACATATCTCCCATAGATGATTCAAATCATAAATTAGTTGTGAAAGATAAATATTTGTTTAATTTTTAGGTTGTTTGGGTCTATAAAACATTAAGATCACCATAAATTATTTTTTATTCATTCAAATTTGTGTGGGGGAAAGTTGTAAAATAGAAAAAAAAAACCATGAACTATGTTGGATACTTAACCTCCCATATAAGTTCATTAAATCTGTGTAAAAAACCATTATGACATTTCAAACATCACTTACGAAATTAAGAAATTTTCCATCATGTCTATTCCACTATGGTGAATCAGTTGGGTGGTTCAAATTACAATTTGAGATGCACTTGATAGTATTCCATTATATCATTATTTCATCAATTTAATTTTAAAATAGAAACATCAAATTAATAATTACTAGAATCAACCAAATTATTTAATAGGGATTTATGATTTGGGAATCTGGGAATTCATTAGATTTTAATTATTATATGTATTGGAAGTAATTATTTGAGGGTACCAAATGGATTTAGATGGGGGTTTAGGTACAAGTACATGAGAGTGAATCATATTAGAGTTTTTTTCAATCTTATAGTGTGATGTACCAAATTTTTTCATTTTCAATAATATTTATAATCCATCCTATTCAATAAAGAATCATTGGGAAAAGAATATAAAAATTTAGAAACTATACTCCTGGATTCTTTGATTAAATACCCAACAATACAATCCCAACATTGAGGTTGATCATTTTTTAAGAAATTGTTTTCCAAACCTTTCAATATCAAAATAAAAACATGAAATCTTTACATAATGAATTAAATATTAGGTTTTTTATAATTTAGAAAAAATAATGCTTAAATAAATCAGATGACTTTAAATGATTATTTCTCCCACGTTAACAAGATTTTTATCTTTCTCATATCGAACTCATCATCATGAATATAAAATACCCTCTACACATAATATGTTCAACATCATTATTAAAAACACAGGGAAAAGAAAACATAAGAAGGGTGACAAAATATTCTTATTAAGGGTAAACATAATCATTATTAATTGAATAATATTAATTAGAATAAGAGTGTATAAGGGTATGATGACATAATCAATGTACATGAGAAAATAAGAAATGAACTCATACCTATCAATACATGGATCATCAAATATGAAACCATGAAAATGGGAGGAATCATGAAAATTAATAACAAAAATCCATTTGATCGCAGTATAAATCATTATGAATATTATAATCTCAGAAAAGAAATTAAAAATCTTCTTGGAAACATGGACCATCTATTTAATAAAACCCTTTCAAACCCCTTTTAATGAGAACAGATAAATGGCTAACATCTGACATTATAATTAACCAATGAATTGGAGAGCAATATTTAGTTCACCCTACACTATATGGGCCACCCCATCATATAAGTTATAATTGGATCACCAAAATCTATTTGGGCCACCATGTCATTTGACATGTCCAAGAACCACACCAAAAATGGAACCCATATAAACAACAAATATTCCTTTTAAAAATTGATTTTCCAATGAAAAATAATTGGTTATCATTTCAATATCTTTGAAACACGAATAACCCATGGAAATTAAATGTGTTCCATAATAATTTCATCATAATGTTTTTATTTCATGAAAAATTAAAGGGTTCCCCAGCAATATATTTGACACACAAATAACATATCTAAAATAAATGCATTTCATAATAATCTCTTTAAAATATATATAATCTATCTATATGATGAATGTAGATGGTTTAAATATAAAATATCACCACTATAGGATATTTAACAACATAGGTTTATTATTAGAATGAAATAATGTACCATTAAAATATCATTAATATTACTTTGAGTTTTTTTAAAATCATGATTTTAGAAGAAAATAGATTTTTGATTAAAGAGAAAAACAAAGATAGATTTTCTCAAAACTTTTTTGAAATTTTTCTAATAAAAAAGTGTATGAAAATGGAAGTATTATGTTAAAACATCATGAATAATTAGGTTATTTTTGGAATAATTTCAATTACATGATGTCAATAATGGATACTTAATCACACACAATCCTGATAAATGATGAGATTGTAACAACTCACACTTACCAATTTGGTTAAATTGAATCCCAATACCCATGAAATATTTTCATTACATGATACATATAATGTCACGAAAATATGTATATTCACAATATAACATTTCAAAGAGGCATTATATACACCATATAAAATAAGATAGGTGTATACCATAACAATCATCATAAATAAGAAAAATTGTGAAAAAAATCCCTTAACAACTTGGTAACATTGAAATAGTAAACCCCAAAAAATAGATATAATAAAATGAACAAGTAAATCCACGTATATTAGTGTATAAGAATAAAAAAATACTTTATTGGTAATTATGTATAGCAAAAAATAAAAAAAATGGTGAATATTGAATTTATTTCATTGAAATCAATGTGAGATAAGAAAAACCATTACGATATGGGTAAATTTTTAATCAAGGGATCCATGAATGAATAAAAACAATGAGAACATTTAATATCATGAATTAAATGAAATTCAGGATAAAACTTTTTCATTTAACTATTTCATGTATATATTTTATTTTATTTTAATGTGATGATTTGTGCATTTCAATAATAAATATTTCCAATTTTGGAATGTGATTACATGCATTTTGTTTTGTAGCAAGAAATAAATAATTTGTGGAAATGTAATGAATATTGGAGAGAATATGAGACAACAATATATTTATGAGATTAAGTAGAGTGGGAAAGTATAAAAACACTTTTTCATGTTATGTACCTCAATTAAATGTCGTGACCCATTCAAGTGAAAAAGAATCGTGCAGGAAAAGTCGTGACAAGAATACACAATATGAACGCTAAGTACATGATGTGAACTGAGAGTAAATGACATGAAACTAGTCAAACAACAAAAGTAGCATCTGTAGAATCAACATGGAGGAGAAAAAATTAGATATACGGTACATCATCTACTCCAAGTACATGTCGTGTGTGGGGTGACATGCAGATAAAAATTAATGCGATGAGTTATAAATTTCGAAGGGAGAAACCTATAAATACCAGACTTCGAATCCTTTATAAATAACTCTTGGACCAACAGAAGGAAATGAGACACCAACATACGAAGGAGTAATGATATGAATCCCCTCTTCACCACTTATAGTTTTCTAGTACCCATGACACTCACTGTCCTCATGATCCAGTAGTCACATTTGTACTAGGTGATGTGATCAAAGGTGTATGTGATGATTAGTGATTGTTTAATTATCCAATATATTTTTAGTATTACTACAAATAATTCATTCAATTTCAAATCTTCCTATTTTTGTATTTCATGACCATTCCTACGTTATGAGGTTATTCATTTAATTACATCATTTAATCGGTCTGTTTTTTGTATGACCATTAAACCACATAGGTTGATTATTATTAAATAGGGTTTGGGATCACATATCGTTGTGAATTAATCATGTATATGACCATTCCAATGGTCTAATCATAGGAATAGAACCAGTTTCCTAGACAAAGGATTCTTGCTAACCCTATTCTGACACCAGAATTGAATAAACACACGTTCAAGTAAATCCCTAGCAGACGATCCCCAAAATTATTGAACCTGGAATGCCACCCATATTTATTCAAACCCCAATAAATACTGAAATTGATTATCATTTCTTTAAAAATAACTAGTCAATTTCAATACCAATTTCCTAATCAATTTAGAACATAGAGATCATCCTTATGGGTTCGACACTCAAACTTACAAATTACTACATTTTTAGTTTGGACTGTTTGAGTTTGATAAATTATTAAATTTGGTTATCCCAATGAAAATTAATACCTTCTTTTAGGATATCAATTTTCTTAGGATATTATATACACCTACTAAAAGAAACTATTTTTTTGAATATTGATCAAGCCTCATAGAAATAAAAGCGAGACTTGAAATCCCACTACCTTGAGTCTGATTCGTCATGATTATTCATTATCTTCCAAAATAATAAACTAATGTTAATTTTTTCAAGTCATGGGAACAATTTCATGATTATTGTTAATTCTACTTCACTTAATTACATGATTCATACAATTACATAATCAATTAATTTTACATTGGATGTTTTGACCATATACAACATAAGTATCAAAAATGACTAAGGTAGGATGACTATTGTCAATGATTTGATTTGAAAAATGTAAAAAAAAAATAATCATGATATAATATTCACATTTATATAAGAATTAAAATTTTAAAACTAATCATGAAATATTTTTAGGAAAAATGAACCAACATTACAATTAGGGAGATGAGAGGCCATACATATGAATGAATAACGTTCACAATTTTCAATGATCATTATGGAATTATGGTATGCATGATTTATCCTTAAAAAATTAAAATTATATCATATGTAAAATACTATTTATTATTATCTAATCATAATTATAATTATTGTGATGTGAATTTAATGACATTTCGTTGATGAGGAGGGAGTCCACACATCCATGAATGACGCAATAATTTTTAGTGTCTGAAAAAGAAATAAATTAAAATATATATTATATTTATAGAATTAAAATTATATCAATAAAATAATAATTATATCATTTATATAATTTATATCAATTTGTTTTACATTTATTATGTTAAATGTAACACATTAGTGAAAAATTCTTTACATCGATTCACGATGTTGTAGTCTGTCGTACACATGACCAACATTGTCATATCCCTTATGGTATGAGATGTAAAAAGGATGTATTTGAGATAATTATAAAAGATAAATTATTATGTTATAAATATAATATATATATATAATCTAATAACTATAAATCCATCTTTATCCCCATCCTTCAGAATATGTAATGGAAGAATGAATGTCATTGATTCATGAGGTGGTAGTCCACTGTATACAAAAAAGAATGATTGTGTTTCGAATTTTATGGAAGTGTGTGTGGGTGTAGATAATAACCATTACTTAAATAAATCTAAGAATAGTTATTTTACTTTGGTTTTTATATAATCATGGAATCAATTTACTTGAAGGGGTGGAGAAAGTAATAAAACAAAAGTTCTTGTTAAAGATCATTACCTCTTCTTTGGGTATCTCTTTGGGGATTGCACCAATGAAATTCCATGGTTTTATTTATCCTAAATGTGTGGCTTCTAGTATGGGAGAATAAATTTTTGGGTGTAATTTGGGTAGAGTTTTGATAATCCAAAAGTATATATAATTGTGACGATATGGGGAGAGTTAATTCCTTATTATAGAGGAGGAGATGTGTAATCCTTGTAATTAAAAATGTATAAACACTATTACGAGGTCTACCTTACATAATATTGCCAAAATAATTTAAAAAATTAGATAAAAGATTAAATATTTCCTAATTATGTACATATAAAGGGATTGTAAAAGTTTCACTATGAATTATCCTCATAAGATTAATGTTTATCCGCTAAAAAACTCATTTGTACCTTAATCACTGTACCTAATTTTATTTATTCTCACAAATATTTTTGGTCAAAATATAATATGAAATTAATGTTAATTTTAAATTATTATTATTATATATATGAAATATATTTTTGAAAATTTTAATAAAATAAGTGGAAGAATTTAATTTAAAATTAATACCGTAGACAAGAAGAAACACATGGTTTTTAATGTAAAATGTTTAAAAGATTGAAATGATTTTATATTGAATATCAAGGTAAAATTTATTCCAATGACCTAAAAGGTATTTATTGATTTATTATTTAACTATTTTCACTTTAAACCCAGTTTCAAATAAAATTTCAAATTTTTACGTATTTAGAAAAAAATCTAGTTTTCAATTAAAATTTTGTATTATTCACTATTTGTCATGATATGTAAGTTCTTAGAAAAAAACCCAAAGAAAATATTGATATTATAATATCAAAAACAAGCTCATTTTTTAAAATAGAATTTATAAAGGAGACAAAATTTAGTTTTAAAAAAATACATCCATTAAATTTAATAAAAAATTCGGTTAAGAAGAATATAAATTTTTAATGTCTATAATTAGATTTATTGTTATTTAATGAATATAGATGTTATTTGACAAATTATAAAAAAAGTGACTGAATATAAAAAATATAAATTTATTTTTTATTATTCTCTAAGATTTATTCATTTATATAATTTAGGTTAATTTTCTTTTAGTGAATAAAATTATTTTTTCATAATTACACATCCAATATATTCAATTGGTTTTTATTTTAATTTTTATTCAACTTGTCAAAAAAAGATTCATTTTAAAAACATGTGTTAATAATATTTTCATAATTTATTTAATCTTAATCATTACCTCCATTAAAATGAATTGTTGATAGATACCATAATATTAATAGTATTTTGTTATCTGGTAAGACTCATCCTTGTGTGTATCATAAGTTTTAAAAGAAACTCAATGTTATATACAACGCATGATAGACACGGTGTTACGTATATAAAAAGATTAACTATGAATTGTGTGGAACATAAGATAAAAAAATATATATTAATTTTATAGAATATATTTAAATAAATAATGGCATGTTACAACCTACCCCCCCCCCCAGTGATTCTTTCCTCAAAAAACATCTTGGTTATCAATGGATTAACATTTTTTGAATTAATTTATTGAAACCCACATCATTGAAGATAAATAAAAAACCAATAAAATTGGAATCTTGGAAACATAGAGGACATCTCATGTTATTAATTATCAGTATTCCTTATAGGGAGATCATTAGGGAGAATGTAAAAGATTGATTTAAAAAGATAAAATAATTTCCATGGACAAATACAGAGTGATGGAGAATGTGTATAAGTGGAAGTCAAGGGTAAACACCAAAATTTACAATGTTGTGGAAAATTTCATTGATATCATTATGAAATATGGTAATAGGGAAATAATTATATATATATACTTTTATTATAGATGAAGTATTTTTTAAATTATTTAAATTTAAAAAATAATGATAATTCTTAAATTGAAATTATAATTTCATCCTTTAACCAATTTCCACCACAATATCATCTTTTTCACTATTTAATGAATATTCAAGATTAATTTTCATACACTTGAAGTATAAAAAAATATTTTATATAATATTTAACCATTAAGGGTACAAAAATATATTCCTCATATCTTTATACATTATACAAGACAAAAATTGTGACAAAATTGTAATAAAATTCAAAAAATGAATAAACCTTCATATGATACATTAATCTAGAAAATTAAACAATAATTTCTAATGTTCAAACTAAATAATTCCATATATAACTATCATAAAAAATAATCCAACATTTCAATAATATGTTTTATACCCAATGATTATAAGTATATCTCATATATTCATCCAAGATAAATAAACTATTATTCATCAAATAAAATCCTATACTTTTCTGTGATAAACATAATCATTACATGTAAATTTTTTTAAGCTAACTAGGACATAATTTAGGCTATTTTTAGTGTGGGAAAGAATTATAATGCTTAGGTCATGGGTTAAAACCCATCCTTCTAGCCATATGAAATGGGTTGTCTAATTTTATTCTTTAATCTTAAAAGGCTAATCCACCCTAGAAACACTTCAAATTGAACATAGTGGTTACAAATACCTCAACAGAATAAAACATCACAATAAATTCCATTAATAATGAAAAAATATTTACCACTTAAAACCCTCAAATGATATTTCTAATTAATTAAACAAATCGTATAACTATGATGGTATCCATAAATCATCTGATAAATTCATACGATAACATCCTAAATTTTAAAGGTATCTATATTATCCTTTTATATCAACTATAACAACCCAAAACCAGTACTCTCGGATCCTATGCATAAATCCTTAACATTTAAATATTTTCTTTGATTATGATAATTTAAACTCAAATCATTCATCTAATCCATACAAAATAAAAAGGAAAACATGGATCACTTATATACTAGAGTAAATTTATGGATTAGAGTTTTATTGAATTAGGTAGAACTCCAATATAAACAATTAACTTAACATTAAATGATTATTTCTCCCACATAATAAGGATTCTCTTTTTCACATTAAGACTTTATTATCATACACATAAAATCCCCTCTATACATAACTCATTAAAAATAAATATTTAAAATATGGGAAAAATGAAACATAAGAAGGCTGATATCATATTCTCAATAAGGATGAAGATAAGGATTATCAATTGAATGTCATCAATGATATAAAGTGAGAATAATTGTATTATTAAATAATCTAATTGAATGGGATTATTATAAAAGAAATCATACCCCTCAATACAAGGATCATCAAATATGAATGAATAGAAATAGAAATATTTATCATAATAAATAATAAAAATAATGTGATATGAGTCTCAATTATTTGAAAAATTATAAACTCATAAAAAGAAATTATCTCTTTTTATTAACTTATAACATCAATTTTAAAAAACCATTTCAAAACCATTTAATTATAATAAACATATGGATAAATTTTGACATTATTACTACCCCATGAATTGGAGAGATGTAATGGGATCAGTCAACACAATCTCGTCCATCCCATTATGTACGTTGTAATGGGATTACATGAATCTATCTGGCCTCCCCATTGTATATGATATAACATGATCACCGTGTGCTATCTGGGCCACCCCTTAATATAAATTGTGATGGTCTCACCCGATGCTATCAGATCCACTCCATCATATTAAATTTCCAAGAACTAATAAATTAATAAAACTCATGGAAATAATTATTGTTCGTTTTACAAATTGACTCACCCAAGGAAATAAAAGAGGTATCATATCAATCAATTTGAAACACCACTAAACGTGGGAAAAATATAGGTTCCCAATTAATTTTTTTAAATGTCGTTATCCAATGGAATGAAATGGGTTCCCAAATAATATCTCTAAAACTTGATTAACCCAATGGAAAGAAAAGGATTTCATAAAAATATATTTTATGCAAACATAATACATCTATATAAAGGAAGAAGTTAATATCAAATACCAAATATCCATAGTGGAGGATATGTAAAAACATGGTTTATTGACATTGAAGTATGAAAATTACATTAAATGATCATTATATATATCTTTTCAATCATTTTTGGAAAACATGTTTTTGGAATAAAAACATTTCTAACCAAAAGGATAAATTATTTTTTATTTCCTTAAAAATGACCTCACTGAAGAGTGCAAAAAATAGAACAATTACCTAGAAACATCATAAATAATCATAGTAGATGAAAAATCCAAATAATTTTATGATTTCAATAATGGATAATTAATTATACTTGATCTCAATAAATGATTAGATTTCAACAAAATACTCTTACAACTTTAGTAACATTGTATCTCAATCTCCATGTAAGAATATCATTAAATGTGTCTTATAAAACCATCAAAATAAGTATATTAATGATATAACATGTCAAATACGAATTATATACACCTTATAAAAGAAGATATGTGTATAAAAAAACAAACAACATAAAGAATCCAAATTGTGACAAAAACCGTTACTAATTTTTCAAATTTGAAACTGTAAACCTATGAATGAAACATCATCAATTGGATATGTGAATCCCAAAAAATTAGATTATAATGATCATATAATAATTTTAAGGGATGTATATACACCAAACAACAAAAAATTGTTGAATATGGAATGTATGTCGTAGAAATTAAAGTTAGATGAGGAAAACACTTACAACATGAGTAAAATTTGAATCCTAGGACATGCGAAAGAATAAAATTAATTTTGTAATGTACCTTGATCCTCCACTCTCTAACATGCCCAAAAAAGGTCAGTTATGAGACCTGAAGCTTGCGTCCCCATACATTAGAGGGTTTTGACTAGTAGTGGGTCATTGATATATATAGTGGGGATAATATACCTCTGGGAAAAGAGTTACAACACAACAGAATATTACAATAAAAAAATTAAATATCAGAGTAAAAATTAATGAAAACAATAAAATATATTAGAAAACCAGAATCAAAATCTAACTGAATAACCCAATAAATAATAATTTTATAATGTAATCAGAGGGTTCAATGTAATTATATGTAATTTAAGTAGTAATACTATTAAAATAATAGGATATTCAAATAAAGACTCAAAACACCTTAGTACTGAACCATATATCAGTCCCATCTCCAATCTCCAGCCCATCCTGCAAGAAAATAATCAATTGAATGGTCCTCTTCCTTTTCCCAAATATACATCCATGTAATCTTCTAGAGTAATATTGGTTACCTAAATAGGATGTGAATAATACTCAGAATATTGACACCACCATTTGAAAACAAACCAATATTATAGCATTTGTATTAAATAAATAAATAAATAAGTTTATTAGTTAATGAAACAATTAAATTAACATTATAACAACATTATTTTAAATCATTCATGAATGTCCCCCATTAGGTCTCACAACCATGACAACCCTAAAAATATATCCATGGTAAAACATAAATTATCTCAGTGCTATTCCGGAATGTATTTGAGTGTGTCTCACAACCTTGATGACATAACCATAACTGTATAACAATGGTATAAATCACACAAATCATGATAAAACATGATATATAATAATAGTATCAAAAAATCAAGGCATAGTCTATATATAATCAATTCAAAATTTATTAGGGTGAAGCTTGGTATATAAGTTTTTCCAAATGTGTGTTTGGGCCAAGACCAATATATAATAATTTCAATATGTGTCTTAGGGGAAAGACTATTATACAAGCATTTAGTCATGTGTCTCTAGGAATAGACAACAATATAATAATTTCAACATGCCTTAATGAATATCATAGTATATAATCATTTTAGTAGGTAAACTAGGTCAATACCCCATATAATAATTTCAACATTAAAACTAGGTCAACACCTCATATTGATATTATAATAATTAAACCATAACACATGTCATAATATAAAGGATATCACAATTACACATCAACATTCTCAAGGTTTAATTATGAAAATTTACATTTATCTTTGAATTTCTCATTTCATTTATCTATTGGTCTTCGTCCAATAATACTTCAATCATATTAATAAACTGTCCAACCCAAGGTGAATCTATATAATGAAAACATACATATTCCATACCATTCTAAACACACATTAACCCATTAAAAAATTCCTTTATAATAAAGGGTTCCTTCACCCGAAGATAGACATATTGAAGGTTAAAATAAAATTTATAGAAAATGATTACATGTAATAAATTAGTTCATAATTTAATTAACTAAGGAACACGATATGTTTTTCCAATTAAAATATTTCACGTACATGACAACTATCAAACTGTATGGTTATGGTTTAGAACCCTACCTTTAACAGATGATCAAACAATGCTTCTAATGAAAAAATTACCACAAGGAAGAAAGTAAAAATGATAAAAAGAAGGATCCTAGATCAAACCAGTCAATATCAAAACCAATAGTGCACAAGGCCATGATATTACACCGTAACGATATGTGAACAATGGATGATAAAAGGATAACTAAAGAAACACCACATAACCAATATCATAGGATAAAAGGTACATCCAAAAGGGATATATATAATCAAATATTATCTGGACAGTCACCCTAGGTTGAGAGAAAGAATCATCATGTGTGTTTGAAATAAAAATATACTACACCAGAAACATTAAAAATGCAGTTCTGTGATTTACACAATTTGAAATATAGTTATTGATCATTAAATTGTTTTTAGTGGGATTCTCCAAAATTCCCATATCCATGATTTTTTATTAAATTTGATAGAACATTACATGAAATTTAACATAATTACAATATGTGTACACTATTTATGTCATGAATCAGTTCATGACCAATTACTATTCATTATATGTGTATGGAAAAAATTACACAGTTTGTTTTATAGTTACATGACATGTAACTACTTTATAGAAAATTATTCATCCCATTTTCATTATAAAAAACCAATCATAATTAAAGTCTTATCACCTTTCAATGAATCAGTGGTAACACATGAACAATTGATACACAGACTCTATCATTTCAAAATATCATATATCCATTAGAATTAGGTCATTTTTTCCAACAATGGTTCTCCCTCAAAAAACAATACCCCTACACCCAGGAAAAAGGGAAATACCTAGAAAAATATGGGATCTTAAAACCTCCCACCTTATTAGAGATCATCCCCTAGTTCCAACAAGAATCACTTTGGGGTCTCAATGAAAAATACTCGCCACGATTCTCCCTTATTAAACGTCTTCTCCTAGGTCACAACATGAAACCACCCACGATTTCACTTCACTCAAACCAATAGTATCGCCCTTCCCCAGAGACACTTCTCACTATGGAACACAATCCATTTTAGTTTCTCCTCAACGAACCCATCAAAACTAAGCTTAACATATTCAATGTTTATCATGTGATATGTGTCTGAATAATGAATAGAAATATATGACATGTGAAACATGTATTTAATAGAACTATGACACTATGGAAGAGATAATAAGTATGCCACTGTACTGACCCAATCTATTATAACAAATAAACTAAAAACCCATGGTGCCAACATTACCTGTTTCTTGATATGGAGTTGTCTCAACCTACGATACACCTAAATAAAAACACGGTGTCCATCTTCGAACTCCATAGGATATCTTAAATGGTTATAATATTATTTATACTTACTTTGTGTAGTAAAAAATCATGGTATGATCAACTAATCTTTCTATTAATTTTCTTGAATGAGACTAGTTCGAACAAGAATTTAATCACCAACCTCTATCAAAAAAATACACGAACTAAAATTCCTTACATAATATGGCTCAAAAGGTTCTATATGAAATGATTCATAGAATCTATTACTATATAAAAACTACACGATGACCATGTGAGACTCCCACATACAACCAACATCCCAAACATAGGCTTGTATCATATCCTAAAGAACTGGAATTGTTCTCTTAGATTGACCATCCGTGTGAGGATGATATGCCTTACTCTATTGAACTTATGATACAAGTGCCTTCTGATGATCCTATAAGAACCCAGATGTGAAACAATAAAATATTTCATAAATAATACTCCTTAGAACATTTTGTAGTTAAACTTCCTCCTACATGTAAATAATTCCCTTATCATTCAATATAATGTTCTCCCTGATAGTTTAATAGTGGTATACCAATGTCAGTTGATTAAAACACACCCATACATTTTCATTATTATTAGTTGTACTAGGTATCCATACCACAGTATCCATAGTGACTCTATCCTATTCCCATATAGTAACTTTCAAAAGATGCAATCACACATGTTTCCATAGATACTCTACTCATATCTTAGGACATGTGAAACATCTCTCTTGAAAGAATGCTACCTCATTCTTCAATATTTACCAAAAATATTCTATAGGGATATATAAATTCATTTTTGTCACCCTAGGATGTTCCCCGAATCTAAAATCATTAAAATCCCTCATCATATCCTCGAGATATCTTTGTAAGAACACATAATATTATATGAAAAAAAAAAAGAAAATTTCCACTGCAAAGAGGCAATTCAGATAGAATCTAACAAACATATAAAATTTCTCTTAGAACATGGTACTCTAGATAAGATAAATATATGGTATTTATATGGTTAAAAAATATGTGTATAATATATGTCTAAGTCTAAGATATTAGTCCTTGGTATTCATAAACATTAAGATGTTTGTATGTAAAGAGGTTCATTACACACCACTCATCAGAAGACCCCCATAATGGATCATTCTGAATCTTTTGGCTCAATTAATCAGAAATCATGTTTCCATTTCCCATTGTAGAAGGCAAATCGATGTTGAAAGAATTCATATACTTGACCCACATCCTCTACTAAAAGTTATGTTCCTACTAAGAAAAGATGTACCTATGGTACTTGTGGCCCATATAAACCACAAAACTCTCATTAAAAAGATTATATATATAGAATATCAGAGCATGAACAAATGTTTATAAACCTATAATGTGATTAGGTTAATTCCCCCCATGTGTTCTCAGATCTCTGGATCCATAAGCAACAACTCAATCCTCCTGTATCAGAACTACTCTATGTCAAAACCTTCATGAACCACATTACACAATGTCTAAAATAATTGGAAAAGGTAATGCGAGGATAGTATTTGATGTCAACCTTATATTTAGATCCTAAAAATAACTTTGAAAAGTATATGGAAAAACAAAATTCACCCCCTTCTTGGTCATCCCTAACATTGGTGTAGCCAAATGGGAGAAGACATAGATAAAGCACAAATAATAACCTCCTAAACCCAGGCATCGATGTATCTCAAAGAAATTAATATTATTATCCCAAGATACCAGAGTTTTATCCTTAAATTTATCTATACAAACTTCTACATTTGGATTTTAGGGCCCAATAAGTGTACTTTATCAATATAAAAACTACATTTGTTTATGATGGCGCAACGAAAATTCTCTCTCGATATACATAGTACGATGTCAAGTTATTGGGAATTATCATCTACTGACTGAGAGTACACTATGATAGCATTGAAAATCCCACTAAAAACTTGCCTATAAAAGTATTAATGTTCCTATTGGACATGTCCTTGAATACTGCTAATGTATTAGTCAAACCCAAAAACATCACTACAAACTCATACAAGACATACATGCTTCTAAAATATGTTCAATCTATGTTCAATAGTATCACCATGTATAGATGGTGTTCTGATCTCAAATTTTTATTTGAGATTTTCTAATCACCTCTTTGGTGATCAAATAGATCATCGATGGGATGATGAGGATATCGAATCTAGACAGTCATTTGGTTCAATCTCCGATAATTCACAAATTAGTGCAAACACCCATCTCCCTTCTTGGTAAGGTGAAATAGAGAACCCCAAGGAGATAAAGTAGATTGTATAAAATATTTAGTTTTAAAATCATTTAATAGAACACTAAGCTGCCGGTGCTCTACTTGATTTATTCTATAATAGGTGATGTAAATTAGATCTCATTTTCGAAGAAAATCGATTGTAAAATCAATCTTTCACATGGGTTTAATATAATAGAATTTCTTAGAGAATACATCATGTAAATATTATACCAATAGAGGAAAACAATACTACTTTATTCCACCAAAACGTAAAGAAATAATAGCTATTTGGTCTATGAGACAATCCAACGTGCACTGAATTTCCCATGCGTGACCAACATAATGATATGACACAAAGTGGTGAGAATATTTTCCACCATATAGAGACAGAAAGGAAAATTTCCATCAATAATAGTCGATATAATATTGGTAGAGAAATAACTATTCAATAACAAGAATCATAAAGTACCATTTCATTTTAATATTGAAAAATTCCCAAAATAAATGGTAATCACAAATCATTAAAGAACACTCTTTGCAACATTTGATATTTTCTGACCAAAATGCCAATAGTGTGTTAGTGGAAAAAATACCATAAAATCATTCCACATATGATCCCAACCCATTTACAAAACTCCAAATAAAAAGAAGAGTGATTCTACTATTTAAAAATAACACAAGAAAGGGACGATGTTACCAAAATCATATCTCTAATGATAGACAATCATGTATCTATATTAGTTATAGTAGTCCACATAACATGTAGCTATATATCCCATCTTATATGGGATCCCTCCATGCTCCCCTAAGATATACACTCTACATGTTATTTCCATTCTAGCACATGGGGTGAAATTTACAATACCTCGACCAGAACGTCTTACGAAACTCTTGAAACCTACCTACATAGGAGTAGATGAGTCCTTCATAGACTCTGGTACATTTCATATTCCCTTCCAGTAAACTACTACTAGATTTCTATACGAAACCACTATAGGTTTCCCAATATTCATCAATAATGGAACATGAATGACTGTTAAAAAAAATAAGGTCATTTGTTAAAAATATAAAAATACATGATCCAAATATGGATTCCCACTATGAGGACTACTCTGAATGTTACTCTCTTAGTGAAAAATATTAGTGTGACACTTCATTCCACTAGAAGAGGAGCATTTAGTTTTACCTGCTACAAAAACCTATTTGATTCTATAGACCTCTCATAGATTCCCTTTCATAATTAGTTCCTAATTCATCACATCCTCAAATCTACATAGATTGGATAATTTTTCCTACAAAATGATATCATATTGTATACTATCCAAAAAACATCATTCCCATGAGATATTGTCATCTTCTAAAGATAGAGCAAACTGCTATAGGTAGGTGAAACATTTAGTGTAGTCCAACACTCTCATTCCCACCTATGTATGGTTTATGAACTCATAG
The DNA here is from genome assembly GCA_963277665.1 of Viscum album. Lineage (NCBI taxonomy): Eukaryota > Viridiplantae > Streptophyta > Magnoliopsida > Santalales > Viscaceae > Viscum > Viscum album. The sequence goes on from OY728165.1 coordinate 1,834,438,703, forward strand.
TCCTTCCCATCCCACAATATAAAAGGATAGAAATGGTTCAAGAACATTTTATAAAATTACATCCAAGATAACTCCACAAACTACCACTCCTAGTCTATAATTCCCCACCAATGCTTGGCTAGTCCATGAAGAATATATATAGAAAACATTTACCTCATATATATAGGTGTCTCAATATTTTTAATGATCATCCGGATGAAATCTATCTGGAACTTGACTTCCTTTGGAATCCCTCCATAGTAAACATATGTAGATTTCATAGTTGTAACTCTCTCATCAGATTAGACATGGATGGAATGATGGGAAAAATCTCCCTTTACTTGGATCTCATGTCCCCCAATAAGAATCCTGGAAGCAGAAAATACATATGATCCTCAAGAACTACCCGATGCTCTAGTTTAGATATGATAAGATCAGGCAGATTTATACTCTCCTAATGCTCATCTTGATTATGAAAAGGATAAATTTTCTCTACAACGAAAACACAATCCTTATAAAATTACTATAATGTATTCCACATAAATAGGTGATAACAACATAGTAACACTGCTCCTCATCTCTCAAAAATGTCTAACCTGTGTTTTAGCATAAAATAAATTTTCACTTATTTAATTTAGGAAATATAACATGTATTAAATATCACAGTTCAAATGGAATGTAGATATCACATGAAATAAATATGTACATATCATTAACAATTCAATATAATTATTTCCTGTATTTTTATTATAATGCATGCATACTCATACTATGCTATAAAGGACGTGATTATAAATATCATGAACCATTGAAAACATGAAATAATAGCCCCACGTAACATGTAAATCACTCTGGGTGAAACATCATCAACTATAACAAAAAAAGTAATAATAACAATCCACCCCTTGGCACTCAGATTTTCCCTAGTACATGGGTTAACAACTCCAATACACACATTCATTACTATGTCCCAACACATCCTAGAATCCTTCCATATTTCATGAATGGAAATTAATCACAAAAGAAATATGGCGTCATATGATACAACATTGTAATGTCAACATATCTTATACTCTCTCATGATGATGAAACAGGTTGGTTATGAGAACTCTGACGTGCCTCCCAATACACTAGATTTTCACAGCTAGTAGTGAGGGTGTGATATGTATATTGGGAATTTTATACCACTAGAATAGAGTTATAACACAATATATTAATATAATTATATAATTAATAAATATATCAGTGTAGAAATCATGAAAAAATATAATATAGCAGATAACCAACAATAAAAGTCAACCGAATAATCCAATAAATAAAAAATGAATAACATAATGACATAATGTAATGTAAGTAAATAATATTATATAATTAATTAATGTAAATGTCTAGATGAATTAAAAAAATTCCCTTTTACAAACCCCATGTTGTTCCCATATACAAATTAAAACCTATCTAGAAATAAACCAATCAACAACAATGTCCTTTTCCCTTATCAAAACCAGAATCCATGTTATATACTTCGGTACCAAATGTAACGCCCCGACCCCAGCTACCCAGAGTCGGTGCATTAATTACATAACATTGGCATGATCACAAGAAAGATCAAATCCCGAAAGACCGATTAGTTTAGTAGCCTTGGAAACACTAGATATATTCATAAGTTTTACATTACATCATAAAATGAAAAACTACTACAACAACATAATGTTTCCAACGTCCACACTATAAACCCATAATATCCCTGCAAGTCAATCATAATTTACTTCTTCACTACCTGGGAAAAATAAAACATAAAAAATGGGTGAGCTCAAATGCCCAGTAAGGATAACAATATAGCGGAACATTCAAAATAAGCATAAACATTTAAGGCAATGAATTACTAAAACAAAAGCCTTTTAAAATTGAACTTCAACATAGTATGGCAAAAGTAAAATGAAATAATGCCATTTACTTGTTCACATGGATATTCTACTAATCGAATAATCACATGCAATATCAATAACCACTTTCATAATGTTGGAATGCATAATGCCAGACTATCATAACCACATAGCCAAGGACTCGTGCCAAGACTACAAATAAGATTTTGTCAAGGCCTTGTGCCAAGACACAAGTTTGTCTCATGAGATCTACCGATGCATCGAGGAGCTATAGCGGGCTCCACCCGTCACTTATTAAGTCCAATGCATTCCCATATGAAAAGGTTTAAACATAACATAAACATTCGTATTAAAACTAGCATACGAAATGTAAATAATTTCACCATAAACTATTAATGGTATAAAAATAGCACATCCATAGTCAAACATATCACAAAACCTTCAATACAATACAGAAGTTTTGTATCATAATAAATCAACTTCAAATAATCTTAAAATCCATCAAAGGATGTTGACATAGATGAAATCAAAATTCTTTTTAAAGAAATATCTCATTTTATTTTGAAATCATTTAAGATCCATATAAAATAAAACATTTTCTTTGAAAATATTCTTATAAGCTTGTAAGGAAAGCTTTGAAGATTTTATAACGGCGTAAAATAACCGCACCCGCCGTATAAGTTAAAAAAACATTCTTACCTCAGTTCTGTCGAAAAGGTTAAAAAGGACCTTGTTTTGAAAACGACGGAAAGATTCCTTTATAAACCTCTTATAAAAAGTCAAACAAGGGTATAAATGACTTTAACCCATATTCTTGTAAATATTAAAAATGTTTTGAAATACATTTTTAAGAAACATGTATGTGGATGATAAAGATATCCCAGTAGATTATTACGTATAAACAACCTCGGATAATGAAGAGATTGTGAAATAAACCCATACCTTGTACTTTTCCTTTGTTGGGGTAGGTTAACCTCCTGTATAATGGTGAAATAATTGTTATTAAATTATACAAGAATCATATATATTAATATGATATCATATATGATCTTTTAACATTGATTTGTTAATAATATCTTAGAATTATCGTCGTTTCGGGTGTTAACTTACTCATTTTCTTTTATATGTTTTGTTACATAAGCCATGGTTGTTGTATCTTATTCATATCTAGAATGATATCCAGTCCTTAAACATCATTTTTAAATCATCAAATGATAATTATACTTGAATGGATACGATGGAGAATGAATCTCATCGCGTTCGTGGAGACGGTAGTCCGTACGTACGCACGAGCGACAATATCATTCTTTTGATATTAAAATAATATATAAATGGATGGTATATCATATATACAGAATCATTAACATGTTATATTTATTATTTACATGAGTTACACATCATTATTATACCCATCCAAATAATAATATATTGAATAACAATTACACCACGACGTGGAGATGGTAAGTCGTACGTACGCACATATGGTGACATGTTATTCAAAGGGTGGATAGAATACTGAATATGGTTGTACCATATTTATAATAACATCACAGTATATGTTAGATAATGGATTTATTATTTTAGAATGGTACGAACAAAGAAAGTGGAAGTGGAAGAAGAATGGAAATTAGAAAAGGGTGGTGAAATCATTACCTCTTCTTCGGGTTCTTCCTTTTGATTTGATCAAAAGGGCTCCTTAGGTTGGCTTTCTGATCAAACTAAGGCCTCTAGGTTGTAGTGAGGGATGTTGGGAGAGTATTTGGGCAGAGTTTGGCCGAACCAAAAGGCTTTGAAGGTGTGAAGAAATGAGAAGGAGGAGTGCCCTTTTATAAGAGGGGTGAGGGGCACTTTTGGAAAAGCTAGAAATATTAATTTATAATAAATTCATATTCGGTTTCCAAAGGCTCCAAAGTTGACTATTCAAATTATGAGGTGGGGATAGGTCGAAAACAACTCATCCAATAGAATTTAGACAGGTTTGGGTACTTATATTAACCTTATCTTTAAGTATTAACTCTAAGTTAATTAGTTTCACTTTTACAATGTCTCTTTGTATTTTTATATAATATGGTTAATAAACTTACTATATACATCCAAGAGACCCCCAAGTGGTCCATTAATGATTAACCTATCATAATATAAGTCTCTTGGCCGAACCTTAGATTTTTAGGAATTTAATATCAATTAATAATATAATATTTGTTTTAAGAACTCTTTTATGTCAATTTTGACACTATTCAATAGTTGATTTTTGTGAAACTCATAACAGATTGATTACTTCAAAAAAAAGTCCATTAAATCAATATTAATATATCATATTAGCCTAGAAAATTAGTTTAATTCATTAAAAGTTTCATATTATATTTATTTGGGTATTTATAATATCAATTATTTTAATTTTTCACTATTATAGTAATTACTTCATCATCATTGTGTCATAAATAAAATAAATTATTTAATGTCTAACAATTATAAATAAAATATCATTATGTAGGAAATCCTTTTATCTTTCTAATGAATATTTATAATCTAAAATCCAACATATATAACCCTATGTAAAAATTGTTGTTCTAAAAGATATATGCTTGTGTCATTTTTGTATTCATTTTAACTAAATTAAAATAAAGTGTCATTATCACTTACAAGTGGATCCATGGGGTCCCAAAATTGACACAAAGATGCCCATGGTCGACCATCTATCAACCAATAGGGTTAAGACACGTTTTTAGGGTAATTTAGTATTATTATAATATTATTTTTTTAACCCTTATTTACCGGATTTACCCTTAACCATGGTAAATAAAATATTTACCGCAGTAATTATTCAAAATGACTAAAAATAAAAGATACCTATTTACACAATTTAAACATCCTGATTCCAAATATGGAATCCATTTTCCTAAATTCTAAACACAGAAGTGGCAGAAATTAATTTAAAATTAATTCCCGCTGTCAAAACAAAAAGCGTGTTTTTAAGAGATAATAACTATCAAAAGATTGACACTTGTTTATGTTCGGTTTAATTGTAAAATTATGTCCAATGACCAACATTATATTAAATGGTAAAAATATATTCTAAATATACTTTAAAACCACTAAAATTCATAATTTATCACTATTAATTATTTTGATTAAAAAAGTTGTTTTTAATTAAAATTTAGTAATATTCACTATTCATCAAAATATGAAAGTTATCCGAAATGTACCAAAATTTCACCTTAGGCTAAATTCGATATTCCGAATCCAAATATGAAGTCCATTTTAAAATATAAAATATATATAATTTTAAAAAGTATGTATTACTATTCATAACGGCTAGTTTGATTGGTTGTGGTGTGTGTTAAAACTCAAGGTTGCGTACAACACACGCTACTGTATTATTCAAAGAAAGTGTACCGTGGAAGCTTGGGATGTTTCATTTTAAATTTTTGATGTCCCCATTTAGTCAAAAAGTTTAAAATATTGTATTTAAAAAGGGTTCACTATTAAAAGTTGATAAAAGTGCAATACTGAAAATGAATTTGTTCTTGCATTATATCTAAGAAACTCATAATATGGATTCTAAAATTATAAGGATTATATAAAGTTTAAAATTTAGATAATACTATTCATGACCTCTTTTAATGGCTTTTTTTTTTGGTAAGTCATGGTGCAATTGAACTCGGTGTTGCGTGTAGTGCAAGTTATTGAATTATTTTGAAGAAATAACACACTATGAAATCTTGGGGTGTTACATTCTCCCCTCCTTCAATAAATTGCGTCCTCGCAATTTGAAATTGTTCTTCGAAAATAAAAGGTTAAAAGTATAAAATATATTTGTGGGAAAACCCACATCGGAAATTGGGTTACTAAAATTTAGTCTTAATATGAGGAAAAGATAAATCAAAGGGTCACCACCAAATTATGATCTCGATTAGGAGAACATTGGTGGAAATTGGAGACATATAATCGGAGGAAAAACGTAAATATTTATAGGTAGTGATTGAGGTCATCAATCACAAAAAGTATAAAATTGAGGTCCTTAAACTCATCAATCTATGATGATTTGAAGTACCATCGGTTCAACAAAATATAGGGTATTGGGATAACACATTTTTGACGTTTCAAAATATCTTAGTTGAAATCCCACATCGAAAAATGAATTAATGAGGCCTCTATTTAAAATAAAGAGTCGAAAGTATGAAGATTACCGAAAATAACACATACTAGGGTTCCATGTAGGAAAATATGGATATGGAAGAAAAATCTAACCATCAATTATCTGATGGAGAGTGGTAGAGAACATGGCTATAAAAAGGCCAACAATCCCAAAGCCATAAATTAGTGATGATTTAAGGTACCATCTAGGAAAACATTTTTGTTCAAAGTTACTTTTCTTAATATTGAGGAATTTATTTATGAGATTGGCTAAGATCATAAGGAGATATACTTACTTTATAATTAGAGTTTTATCCATTAATAAATTTCTACCACAAACTCATCTTTCACTCTAAAAGATAATAGAATGTAAAAAAAATTCTATTTACACTATTCGTATAGGGTTCCAAAATAAACGAATTTATAATTCATCTACATGATCTTTTAATAAAAACTACATTATTTAATCCAGGAGATCTCATGGTCCAGTGGTAGGTGATACACCCTTGTCGCCCTTCGGTTGCGGTTTCAAGTCTCACAGCCTTGCCGGACGCGACGGGTTGCCGCCCGACCTCCGGGTTGTCCTTTTATGGCAATCCAAAATAATCCAAACTAGAACTATCCAAAATAATTCTGTCCAAACTCATAGTCCAACATTTATAAGGAAGGTAAACATAATATAGATCCTTTTTACCCCGTAATAGCATATGAATACCTTCATCATGTATTACCATATTCCTTATTGATTACATTCATGCTCCCTTATTCCATATAGAAAGCTGGATATACTTCATTAATCCAAAAATGTTTTAAACCCCAACAATGATGGAATATACAAATCATTAATCAGTTCCAAGGTATTCAAGAATATCCAATATATTTTTTCCAAAATAATCATGTATTATTCGAAAATCACTACCTCGGTATCAGAACTATATTATGGTTTATCATTCTCTTAACCATATATTTTCCAAAAATTTATCCTGCTATTGAGTCACTTTTCTTTGTTCCACACAATCTCAAGTCCTTAATTAAATAGTACTGCAGTACAATCCTTATATACTCCATAATTATTATAACAAGTACATTGTTGATACAACACTCAATTGACATAATCAACATAAGAAATCTAATCATTCCTCTTCATCTGTGGTAGTATCATAACTTGATTATTATCCAATAGCATCATTTGCATCATAGTCTGATGACTGGGACATAGGTTCGCGCAGTGTCCAAACTCCTTGCAAATGAAGCATTGTACATTTGAAACCATTTTCTTACCCTTGCAGTCAGGTACTTTGTGCCTTTTTCCTCCACACTTATAACAAACTCCCATTCCTTTCAGGCAAGTTCCAGGGTGTTTCTTTCCACAGTTACCACATATGGGAAAATTCTTCTTTTCCCTCTTCCCTTTATCCATCTTTCTCTCTTCCATCCTTTTCTTCTCTTGCTTCCCTTCAAAGCCATAGGACTCAGTAATCTCTTTACTTATCTTATCAATACATGATATTATTTCTTCATATGATGATAATACATGGGAGACTATTTCTCTTATAAATTCTATCTTAAGACCATGAAAGATATGATCCTTCCTTCTCTTTGGATCATGTGCATTTCTGGAGTTCTCATTCCTTCTACTGGGCGCCATTTCTAAACAATGGCATACACTAGATCAGTTTATGAATCAAAATACATAATCCCATACTTATAAAACACTTAACATAAATTGAACTATTTATGGATATAATCCATAATCATAAGAATGTTTTCTTTGAGGAAGTATATACTCATAATCCCTTCAAAATGATTTGTAAAGAAAATGAGAGTTATCCTAAGCATATCCCCCGGGAGTGTCGTAACCAAGAGTGCAGCAAGGCCCGTTGTCGTGCACCAGTTCCCTTTCGAGTCTAGCTCAAAGCGGTGTTTTCGGGTTTTACCCCTAGGTACATCTGTGCCAGAGCCGCCTCTACCTGCTCGTATCCAGACAGGGATTTATTGCTCGGAAAACTCACAAAATCTCTACAATACCAAAATTCTAGGAAGTTCTTCTATACTAATCCTCAAAGTTAATCTTCGGTCTACGTGCTCTAATCAGAGTTTATCTAAATCTAGCTTCCAATGTTTGTACTAAACTTCCTCTGATACCAACTGTAACGCCCCGACCCCAGCTACCCAGAGTCGGTGCATTAATTACATAACATTGGCATGATCACAAGAAAGATCAAATCCCGAAAGACCGATTAGTTTAGTAGCCTTGGAAACACTAGATATATTCATAAGTTTTACATTACATCATAAAATGAAAAACTACTACAACAACATAATGTTTCCAACGTCCACACTATAAACCCATAATATCCATGCAAGTCAATAATAATTTACTTCTTCACTACCTGGGAAAAATAAAACATAAAAAAGGGGTGAGCTCAAATGCCCAGTAAGGATAACAATATAGTGGAACATTCAAAATAAGCATAAACATTTAAGGCAATGAATTACTAAAACAAAAGCCTTTTAAAATTGAACTTCAACATAGTATGGCAAAATTAAAATGAAATAATGCCATTTACTTGTTCACATGGATATTCTACTAATCAAATAATCACATGCAATATCAATAACCACTTTCATAATGTTGGAATGCATAATGTCAGACTATCATAACCACATAGCCAAGGCCTCGTGCCAAGACTACAAATAAGATTTTGTCAAGGCCTTGTGCCAAGACACTAGTTTGTCTCATGAGACCTACCGATGCATCGAGGAGCTATAGCGGGCTCCACCCGTCACTTATTAAGTCCAATGCATTCCCATATGAAAAGGTTTAAACATAACATAAACATTCGTATTAAAACTAGCATACGAAATGTCAATAATTTCACCATAAACTATGAATGGTATAAAAATAGCACATCCATAGTCAAACATATCACAAAACCTTCAATACAATACAGAAGTTTTGTATCATAATAAATCATCTTCAAATAATCTTAAAATCCATCAAAGGATGTTGACATAGATGAAATCAAAATTCTTTTTAAAGAAATATCTCATTTTATTTTGAAATCATTTAAGATCCATATAAAATAAAACATTTTCTTTGAAAATATTCTTATAAGCTTGTAAGGAATGATTTGAAGATTTTATAACGGCGTAAAATAACCGCACCCGCCGTATAAGTTAAAAAAAACATTCTTACCTCAGTTCTGTCGAAAAGGTTAAAAAGGACCTTGTTTTGAAAACGACGGAAAGATTCCTTTATAAAACTCTTATAAAAAGTCAAACAAGGGTATAAATGACTTTAACCCATATTCTTGTAAATATTAAAAATGTTTTGAAATACATTTTTAAAAAAACATGTATGTGGATGATAAAGATATCCCAGTAGATTATTACGTATAAACAACCTCGGATAATGAAGAGATTGTGAAATAAACCCTTACCTTGTACTTTTCCTTTGTTGGGGTAGGTTAACCTCCTGAATAATGGTGAAATAATTGTTATTAAATTATACAAGAATCATATATATTAATATGATATCATATATGATCTTTTAACATTGATTTGTTAATAATATCTTAGAATTATCGTCGTTTCGGGTGTTAACTTACTCATTTTGTATTATATGTTTTGTTACATAAGCCATGGTTGTTGTATCTTATTCATATCTAGAATGATATCCAGTCCTTAAACATCATTTTTAAATCATCAAATGATAATTATACTTGAATGGATACGATGGAGAATGAATCTCATCGCGTTCGTGGAGACGGTAGTCCGTACGTACGCACGAGCGACAATATCATTCTTTTGATATTAAAATAATATATAAATGGATGGTATATCATATATACAGAATCATTAACATGTTATATTTATTATTTACATGAGTTACACGTCATTATTATACCCATCCAAATAATAATATATTGAATAACAATTACACCACGACGTGGAGATGGTAAGCCGTACGTACGCACGTATGGTGACATGTTATTCAAAGGGTGGATAGAATACTGAATATGGTTGTACCATATTTATAATAACATCACAGTATTTGTGAGATACTGGATTTATTATTTTAGAATGGTACGAACAAAGAAAGTGGAAGTGGAAGAAGAATGGAAATTAGAAAAGGGTGGTGAAATCATTACCTCTTCTTCGGGTTCTTCCTTTTGATTTGATCAAAAGGGCTCCTTAGGTTGGCTTTCTGATCAAACTAAGGCCTCTAGGTTGTAGTGAGGGATGTTGGGAGAGTATTTGGGCAGAGTTTGGCCGAACCAAAAGGCTTTGAAGGTGTGAAGAAATGAGAATGAGGAGTGCCCTTTTATAAGAGGGGTGAGGGGCACTTTTGGAAAAGCTAGAAATATTAATTTATAATAAATTCATATTCGGTTTCCAAAGGCTCCAAAGTTGACTATTCAAAGGATGAGGTGGGGATAGGTCGAAAACAACTCATCCAATAGAATTTAGACAGGTTTGGGTACTTATATTAACCTTATCTTTAAGTATTAACTCTAAGTTAATTAGTTTCACTTTTACAATGTCTCTTTGTATTTTTATATAATATGGTTAATAAACTTACTATATACATCCAAGAGACCCCCAAGTGGTCCATTAATGATTAACCTATCATAATATAAGTCTCTTGGCCGAACCTTAGATTTTTAGGAATTTAATATCAATTAATAATATAATATTTGTTTTAAGAACTCTTTTATGTCAATTTTGACACTATTCAATAGTTGATTTTTGTGAAACTCATAACAGATTGATTACTTCGAACAAAGTCCATTAAATCAATCTTAATATATCCCATTAGCCTAGAAAATTAGTTTAATTAATTAAAAGTTTCATATTATATTTATTTGGGTATTTATAATATCAATTATTTTAATTTTTCACTATTATAGTAATTACTGCATCATCATTGTGTCATAAATAAAATAAATTATTTAATGTCTAACAATTATAAATAAAATATCATTATGTAGGAAATCCTTTTAGCTTTCTAATGAATATTTATAATCTAAAATCCAACATATATAACCCTATGTAAAAATTGTTGTTCTAAAAGATATATGCTTGTGTCATTTTTGTATTCATTTTAACTAAATTAAAATAAAGTGTCATTATCACTTACAAGTGGATCCATGGGGTCCCAAAATTGACACAAATATGCCCATGGTAGACCATATATCAACCAATAGGGTTAAGACACGTTTTTAGGGTAATTTAGTATTATTATAATATTATTTTTTTAACCCTTATTTACCGGATTTACCCATAACCATGGTAAATAAAATATTTACCGCAGTAATTATTCAAAATGTCTAAAAATAAAAGTTACCTATTTACACAATTTAAACATCCTGATTACAAATATGGAATCCATTTTCCTAAATTCTAAACACAGAAGTGGCAGAAATTAATTTAAAATTAATTCCCGCTGTCAAAACAAAAAGCGTGTTTTTAAGAGATAATAACTATCAAAAGATTGACACTTGTTTATGTTCGGTTTAATTGTAAAATTATGTCCAATGACCAACATTATATTAAATGGTAAAAATATATTCTAAATATACTTTAAAACCACTAAAATTCATAATTTATCACTATTAATTATTTTGATTAAAAAAGTTGTTTTTAATTAAAATTTAGTAATTTTCACTATTCATCAAAATATGAAAGTTATCCGAAATGTACCAAAATTTCACCTTAGGCTAAATTCAATATTCCGAATCCAAATATGAAGTCCATTTTAAAATATAAAATATATATAATTTTAAAAATTAGGTATTACTATTCATAACGGCTAGTTTGATTGGTTGTGGTGTGTGTTAAAACTCAAGGTTGCGTACAACACACGCTACTGTATTATTCAAAGAAAGTGTACCGTGGAAGCTTGGGATGTTTCATTTTAAATTTTTGATGTCCCCATTTAGTCAAAAAGTTTAAAATATTGTATTTAAAAAGGGTTCACTATTAAAAGTTGATAAAAGTGCAATACTGAAAATGAATTTGTTCTTGCATTATATCTAAGAAACTCATAATATGGATTCTAAAATTATAAGGATTATATAAAGTTTAAAATTTAGATAATACTATTCATGACCTCTTTTAATGGCTTTTTTTTTGGTAAGTCATGGTGCAATTGAACTCGGTGTTGCGTGTAGTGCAAGTTATTGAATTATTTTGAAGAAATAACACACTATGAAATCTTGGGGTGTTACACCAAATGATGGCCTCAATAGGTTTTGATTAAAACTCAGTTGGTCAACACCACTATGTCTAGTCAAACCTATCTTATAACATGTGTATGTAAGAGTTTAATAAACAAATCTATTAATTTATTAAACTAATAAATTAACATCACATTAACCGACTTAGAAACCCTTACAGAATGTCTCTAAGCATTCCTTCAAACCATGGAAACCAATACAGCAATACCATGGTAAAACAGAACATTCCTTAGTACCATGCCAGAATGTCTCTGATCATGTCTCACAACCATTCCAACACAACTATAATGATATTAAAATGGAATAAAACACAAAATATTTTGGTAAAACCTGATATATAAGTATTTCACCAATTAATAAAGTTTGAGTGTAGTACATAATCATTTTAGCATATATCAGGGAGATGCTCAGATTAGAACATTTTCCAATTGGTCTTAGGAAAATGACCAATATATAATCATTTCAGTATTCATCTCTAGGGAAAGACAGATATATAAGCATTTAAACATGTGTCACTGGGAATATCCCTCTATATATGCAATTCAAGATGTCTCAAGAAATAACATGGTTTATAATCATTTACGCATATAAAAAGGGCCAACACCCCATATAAGCATTAAATCATTTAAATATTTCCAATTCCTGATATATAAAATATAGAAAATAAACCAAAATACATGTCATAATAGTAAGGATATAACAATATCACATCATCAATCACAATGGTCAATTGTGAAAATAACCATTTGTCATTAAATTACCCATTTCATCTATTATTTGGAATTTAAATAATAAAAACCCAATAATTTCAATAAATATACCCACACATAATGAATTTACATAATTAAAATGCCAATATTCCATGTCATGATAAATTCACATTATTCCATTAAACAATTCCTTTTTAATAATGTGTTTGATCAACCAAATAGTAGCCAAAATCTTTGTCAATACTAATTGGATCCAAATACAAGTTAATAACTAATTCATTTCACCATTTAATTGATTAAGGAGCATGATATGTTGTCTTAATTACAACATATCACATATTGGAGAATTCTCAAACTATAGGGTTATGGTTTAGACCCCTATATACAATAGAGGATCAATCATTTCTTCCATAAAAAACTCTCACAAGGAATATGATACCGATAATAAAATGAAGGATCCTAGATCAAAAAAATCACGAAAAAAACCAAAACCACACATGGCCATGTTATTACACCACAATTAAATGGTGTAATATGGAAGAGAATATTAATACTAAAGAAAAACCAATTACTAGGGATTTGATGCATGATTTTGATGTCAATTAAAGAGAGAAGGATACAAAGTCATCTAGAAGGTCTCCCTATGATGAGAGGAAGATGTTTCATAGTATTTGGAAATAAAAATAAACTATAATAAATAATTAGAAAACTATTGGTCAGGGATGTAGATTGCATGAAACATAGTTACACAATGTAAATTTATTTTCTTTATGATATTCTGAAAAAACATGTCTCATAATGTTATTATTTATTATGATCAAACAATACACTATGTGTAACATAATTTAAATATACGTACTATATTCATGTCATTAATTATTTCATAACCTACAACCATTTATGGAAAGTGTCAAGAAACAATTACACAGAATCAATAATAGTTACATGATGTGTAACTGTTTCGTAAATAGTTTTAATCTCAATTTTCTCAGAAAAAATTGAACCCCATTTAATGATTATAAACATATCATGAAAACATTTTAACACTATAAAAATTTGTAATAACCCTCGCATTAATTCAAAATAAAATTTAACTTCAACATTATCTTTTTTACGAAAAAATAGTATCCATATTTAAACAAACATGGACACTACGGAACATACAAAAATCAAAGAAGTACATTCCTGAAAATAAAGATGATATATTAGAAAAAAAATTTAATATCATGAAATATATAAAATTAATGAAATAAAATGTCTTAAAGAAGTATAAAAAATACGCCAAAGAAACTATAAGTGAATATAGCAAAAGTCTTGATGAAAATATAGTGAGACTAGAAAACCCCTACCCTTGAGCATAATTCATCACCCTCATTCTTTATCATCCTTAATAATAAAATTATTCAATTTATTTAATTTACTGGGAATATTTTACATGTGTTTTTTTATTAATTCTATTTTAATTATTCACTTGTTATATAAAATTAATTAATCTATCAAGTTTGTGTTGGATGTTTTGACCGTATTCGGGTTATTTGTCAAAAACAACTATGGTTGATTGACTATGGTTAATGAGGTCAATATATAAAATATAAAAAATAAAAATCATTAAATAATTTTAATATTTATACATAAATTACAATATTAAAACCAAAAAAGAAATATGGTTCTGAAAAATGGAAAAAGGTTGCAATCATGGAGATGGAAGGATATATAGACGGATGAGTAACATTATAATTTTTTAACAATCATCATGAATAAAAGATAAGTAAAATTTACCATTACATATTAATAATTATATCCTAAATATGATATTATTTAATCATAAATACTTATATATATATGAATATTTGTATGTAAAAGGTATCACATCTATTGGAGGAGGCGGTAGTCCACACTTCCACGAATGATGTTATCACGTTTTCAATGTGAGAAAAGGTAATAAAATGGATAGATTATCTTTAGATAAATTTAATAATGAAATTAATGTCCTAATTATGTCATTTATATTATATATACTCATTAAAGTTACACTTATTTTCTTCCATGAAAAATGTTAGGGAAAAACGCTGCACTTTGCATTGTGACACGCTAGTTAGTCGTAGACACGAGGGGCATTATTATATCCCCTGTGGTATGGTATATAAAAATTATTTATATGATATAATGAATAATGAAGAAATATTAGGTTATAAATTTAATAGATATCATATATAAATATGAAATCCCTAAATAATCCTAATATTGAGAGGTGGTAATGGAAGGAAAAATGAAATCAGTTTGTGAGGTGGTAGTCCGTCGTACACAGGAACGATGATTGTGTGTCCCAATTGATGAAAGTGTGTGTGGGTATAGGTATTACACATAATATAAAAAGATATAATAATATTTATTATTAGTAGGTAATAATATAATAATTTATTAAGAATAATTGAAGTTGTGTAGAATTAAATAAAACAAAAGTGCATGTTGAGGATCGTTGGCCCTCCTTTGATTAACTAATTCTGGTTTCCCAAATATACATTCATGGTCTTATTTATGACCAATATTTGTCCCCTATGATGAGAGGAGGTCTGGTTTTAATTATTTTCGGATGATATTGGATATTATAAATGGTTTTAGGTGTGTGATGAAGTGGGTAGATTGAATAATATTCTATAGTGCAGGAGGAGCGGAATTCTTGTAAATAAAAAAATGTGAATAATATTATAAGGTATACCGTAAATAATGTTCCTAAAATAATGAAAAAATAATATATAAAATGTGATATATGGTAGAAATATGGGCATGAAATGGGTTTTGGAAAATATTATAGGTCATTAGGCCACTTAATAAAAAATATTAATGAGTGAGTATACTCATTTTTATCATAATCAGTGTAATTAATTTACATTTATTTCAACAATATTTTTCATAAAAAATTATTTTTACCATGAAAAACATGATAAATTATAATAAATACTAATATGAAACAATTTTTATAAATTTTAATCATAGAAGTGGAAGAATATAATTTAAAATTAATCTCATATTCGAGATGAAACAAATGTTTTTTAATAAAAAAAGGTCAATAATTTGAAATGTTTTTCATCCAATTTCAATGTGAAATTAACTAAAACGAACTGAATTGGATTTGTGGATTTATAATTTCACTCTTGTGACTTTGAAACCAATTCATGATATAAATTATCATTATAAATTATATAGACAAATAGTAAACTTTCATTTAGAATTCAGTGTTATTCACGATTCGTGAAAATCTGAATGTTCTCAAAAAAAATTTCAAAATATAATCCAAAGTATATTTTTGTAATAAAATTTAAAAAAATAATATTATTTCATCAAATAAAAATTATAATAGTTTCAAATTTTAGTTTTGAAACAAATCATCAAATAAAAGTTGGTGAAACTACATTTTAGTAAAATACAGTTGGTTATGATTATAATTTGATACGTTCTTATTATATGCCATTAAAAATAATTGGATGAATTGAAAAATAATTTTTTACTATAAAATATATAAATTTAATTATTAATTTTTATAATTTGTGAATTATTAAAATTATTAAGATTAAATTATATTGTGGGAATGTAAATAATTTCTCATAAAAACAAATCCTCTATTTTCAATTGGTTTATATTTTTATTTATATTTATTTGGTCTATGAAGGACTAATTATATAAAAATGTGTTAACCATATTTTCATATTTTATCAATATTATTTATTCCATCCATTCCATTGGAATGGTGGCAGCTATCATAAAAATAATAGAAAATGTTTTGTAGTATAACTCAACCTTTTGTGTAACAAAACCTATTGAAGAAAATCAATGTTATATGCGACACATGATAAACATAGTGTTGAATATATCACAATATTTACTTTTTTTAAATCACTCTAACAATGATTTAAAATTAATTTGAAGTAAGATATTCCAAAATATATCATGATGTTACAAATAATATATTTTTTTAAAAACCAATCGGATTTGGAATAATATTTATTTTCCCAATAATTGGAATCTAAAAGCATTTAACCTTTTCTATGTAGATCATTTAAAACATCAATAATGTTTGATAAATGTTTATCACTCCAACTATTTATTTATTTCATGTTAACTAATAATAGAACTGATGATAAAACTATATATTTTGGGAAACATGAAAATAATGATTCATAAGAATCTCTAAAAAATAATTGAATAGTGGTAATTTATTCAATGGTTCAATGAAAACATGATGAATTAACTCTTAAACATGTTCCTCTATCTAATTCATTAAAAATTCATCAACATTTGGGATTTAATATATTTTTATTTCACAATAAAATATCTAAAATGAATAATTACAGATAAAACCTTAACAATTGATATTATATCTGATATAAATTGAATTTAATTAGTTCATATTCAATCACTTCACACATGAAAAAAATAAAATCTATTTTTTTAATATTTTATTTATATAATTACACAAAATCATCAACTCATTTTTTCATATTTAGTAGAAGTTCTTCATAAATTTATCAAATGGTGATCCATTAATTTGAAATGTAAAAAATTTAAAAGGAGATTAAATCATAACGTATATTTTTTGAATGTATATATATTAACAGATAAATATTAAAAAATATATAACCAAAATGATTGGTGATCAGGTGGAAATATCCATGATCATTGGGAACAAAATAAAAAATAAATTAATACATGTTTCTTCCATTTAAATAAATAATTATAAACTATGATTAATGACACTAGTAAAGAAATATGGATACTTTTTCAAATTTAGATATATTTTTTAAATGAATATCATACTACACTGCTTCTATTCTACCTAGATCTTTAAAGATAGATATAATATTCCTCTTTAGTTAACCATGAATAAATAGTGGTAAACATTAATTCAAATATTTATTAGGTTGATATTGTAACTAGATGATAATTTTTATTCCTATAATGTATTCTCAAGAATATGTCATCACCAAAATAGTTTCTATAGATTTATTTCTACATGTGAGAATTATGATTATAGTTTAAACACATTGTGCTCAATGATAAGTTATATTGATTTGTACCTACATTTATTCTCTTTGGGTTACTCTTATTAGTGATAGCGTTGAGATAATAAAATCATATAATATAATTTCACTTTCTTAGGTGAATATATTTAGGGTGAATTCCAAAATAGGAAATGATTAAAATTCCATATGTATATATTCATGAATTTTTTTGTTTATTTTTGAACTATTTTGACATTTATAGTGATTTTTTAAAGAAATTTTTTAGTGAAGTGAGATTTGAATGCATTTTCAAATGTGCAATACAATGATTATTAAGGATAAAATTGGTATTCTTGATCCTTATTCTTATTTCAAATCCCATATAAACTCAAACTACATTAAAATATTTTGAATATTATTCTGTTATAATGTTACGAATGTTTTTATCAATGTAAAAAGAAATAGTAACACTTTTTAGGACAAGAATATGATTAAAAGTGATGGTACACACTTTATTGGATTTTTAATTATTTTTGTGTGGGGGGGTAACTTTCAATTTAGTCAGTTTATAAAGATATAATGTTATAATTTTTTATTGTTTTAGTAGTCAATTGTTTTCTGACACATTTACGTCATATTCATTATATTTAAAATATTTTTAAATATAAAGTATTTTTATGGTAAAAGAAAGTAAAGTTATTAAAAATTCATTGAATGGAATTGAACTCATAAATGTATAATGTATCAATATTTAGAGTGAAACATTGAATGATTTTTAAACAATTCTTTTTCAACCAAACTATAAAAGAAATTTGAAAGAATATTTTATTAAAAACCTAGTAATAACCATTGTCGATGTTTTGTTTTCTAGGTAATAAATAGATAATTATATATTATTTTTGGGATTAAAATTTATCTACTCAGGTAATATTAGAAAATACAGTCTCCACACCATGTTGTTTTCCTTTTGGATTAAAAGGTTTATAAAAAATATCATCTACATGGGTGTTCGTTTTCTTTCCAAATCATTTCTATTGTGTTGAGTACATGTGTGTTAAATTCAAAAACATTTATTAATGATAAAATACAAGAGTGGATATAATTATCATTAAATATTTATAATGGTTTAAATGAATGAAAATTTTTTAGGTATTAAGTCTTATATATTTTTTGAATTATAATAATTATATTATGAGCAATTTTCATATATATCTACTTTATGGATGATGATCCCAAAATATATAATTTGGATATATTTAGAATGAAAAAATACTATAGTTACTAATTTCTGATGATATATATATATATATAGAGAAAATTCATTAAATTATTCCTTCAAATTGGAAATTAATAAAAATTGTTAGATGTTAACAAGAAATATATAATTATTAATCAAATAAATATAAAAAATATATAAATAGATAAAAATTTTAACTAACTGAGAAAAAATTTATCTTAAACATTAAAAAAATACAATGTTTGGATTTTTAAAATAAAAATATAATCCTATATAAATATTTAATCCGGTGAATTCATTTTACTAGATGGAAATAATAAGAATATAGATTTTTTTCAAAAAAACAATGAAAATGAATAAAATCATCGAAATGTTGTTTGGATTGAACAAAATATTATTTAAAATAATTAAATATTATCATGGGTCATTAAAAAATGTTATTGGATGAAATATTTATGGCAAAATAATGTGAAAAATATGATTAAAATTGAACAAACACAACTATAATTGCAATTAAATATCAACGATTGGTCATCATAGGTGTCATAGTTAAAGAGAAAAAATGGAGAGTCATAAAAATGAAATGAGGTTCTTTGGTTTAAGAGTTTTTTTAAAAAAATTAATTTATATTTTAATGAAAGAAGATTTTAGAAGCGTTTTACAATTATTTTGGGCATCAATTTATATAAAATGTAATGAAAAAAACTAATTTAAATATGGTTTGCCCCAAATTTTTCGTAAAACCAAATCATTTTTTTTGTATTTTTTAGTTTCTCTATTAATAACAATCAATGTTATAAATACTTCTTTAAAATTTATGACATATATATTTTCATAAAACAATTCTAAAATGGATCGTCATACCTTGTTAGTTTCAATTTATATGAAACATAAGTCATAAATTTTATGTTAAAGCCTCTATTTCGTCATGTTAACAATCATTCTCTTCGGATCCCAAAACAAACCACCATATATTTATGAAAAAAACTACAACATTCAAAATATATGGTTCATTCATAGAAAAGGGTATCACTTATAACATAAAATGAGAAAACATAGTCTTTTTTATTGAGACTCAAAATCACACAACCACAACAATATTGTGAATCCCCAACCCATACATACCACCACATTCTTATAAATTCTTTATGTTCACATGATTCCCTATGTAAGTTTACTAATCTAATATAAGAACCCATTAGTCATTAATTATTAAACTATACTAACATTACCCTTAATAATTTAACAATCTTTTAAGTCCCTTTTTTCTCATTGCTCTGGAGAAACTATTGATGTTTCATTCGAATTATATTAATCTCTCACATAAGAAATGACAAACCACTCAACCACTAATCACCTAAAATATTTCAATAGGATAATAAATTTATACACCTAATCCACTATACCTATTAAAACCCATAAATATCATAACCCAAAGACGTATGGAATCAATTTCAAACATTATAATCAGGTATTTGAATGATGTTTCCATTGAAAATTGTTTGCAAACCAAAAACAAGAGTTCTCAAAAACATCCCCATTGAAATAGCCCAAGGATAAACCATGTAACTAATAGAGACATACTAAATCATTTTCTAAATTGTTCCTAAATAAAAAACCATAAGGTAATACCAATAATTAAATCAACAACACAAGCACCAGGGTAACACCTCTTGGTGTTTCCAAAATATACTGAACTCACTAACACCACACTATGATAAACCACATTCTTTGGGTAATTGGGAATTCACCACTACCTTCATGGTATTTTCATACCCATGTGCTTTATCTTTGGAATCACATTTATACTCATTCCACATAACATGGAATCCAAGGAATGAAAGGAAACTTCTTACTCTAAACCCCCCATACACATAGGTACCCAAACAATATTTATGACACCACAATCCAAAAACATCAATTCAATGGTCAAACACAAGACAAGGGTGATGATACCAAAAATGATATTAAGAAAACCTGATATTTCCTAATTCTATGATGCCACATCTTGAACTCATCATTTATTAAAGCATCCATATCCAAGGGTCTCACCACTTGTGTCTTTTCTCAAACACAATAATCGAAACAGTAGGTCTATTAACACTGTAAGGGTTATACACTATCCTAATGGTCCCATTAGTTCCCCATAAACATTAATTATACATAAAATTAATATAAATGGATTTAAATTGTAAAAATTATCATTAACCATTTTATTAATACCATCTAGTTTATTAGTATCTACATCACATGTCTTGTGTTGATTAAATACCATTAAGAAGTTGTGATGTAAAATAAATTTTATATTTTTTACTTGTATACAATTTAACATAACCATTAAATTATATAAAATTTATACCTTCTCTTTAACCAGAAGTCACATGAGTTGTTTTTTATATAGAATTACACCGCACTCTTATATTTAAATTGTATATAAGATTGTATTAATATTAGATACCAACCTAAAAAATTATTTCAAACCATATGTTGTTATAAATTTCTATAAGAGATAAACAAATTATAATAAGTAAAGAGACAATATATTTTAATCCAGGTCAACCGTTAATCATATGAAGCATATCGATGTCACCCAAATACATTGTTCTAAACATGATGCATTGACACTCAAACACTTTTACTATAGATTAAAAGATAAAAAATAAAACAAAAAACAATTCACATCGATGATCACCACATGATGTGGAAATCAGTCAACTATAAAGTAGATGTTAAAAACCTAAAACATCACCCTAAAAACTCAAATTTTATTCCATACCTATGGAAACAACACCAATTAACAAGGAAATTTACAATCTCTAGAAACATCATAATCTCTTTTTTTACCATACCCAAATTTTATATAAAATATAACGATAACTCTAAAAAATATTTTCAATCCTTGGCCAAATATCTAATAAACTATTTCCCCATTATACTGGCCCTTATTTCTGTATTCACCCCTCCACATACGCAAGAATATTTTGATTATCAGGATACGGAAAATGAAGTTACCATGGGGAGACTATGAACTCGTCAAATTAGTGTGAAACATAATCAATCAAACATAAATTATAATCACATACATATAGGAACCAAAACCACAGTAATTTAAAATATAATTAATATAACCAAAAGATGAAAAAATAAATGAATATTTTATACATTACAAATGAGAAACCCATGGTTGAATCATATATATATATATATATATAGTCTGAAGTGAATATAAATAAAACAAATACCTATAACCATCACTAAACAAATATCAAATCTTTCTTTGTTGCAATGGCTAAATTAATCAGAGAAATAAAATAAAAATGAAGAAACTATGGACATTCCCTAAACATGAAACGTACAAACATGAAGTATTATCTATTTGGGTACCCAAGTTAAATATCAAACTAAATGGGTTGTGATTTTAACTCAGTAGGCCTCCACTAAATGATTCAATAATTATAACTCATATCAAAATGATTAGTATTATGATCTTATACTAATAAAACATTAGCAAATAGAAACCTTACTAAACAATAAGTAAAACATTATCCATTATCTCAGGATCGGTAGTTACAACCAATGTAGGATCTACCCACTTCATAAAATTTGGCTATATCTCTAGTTATGTTTACAAATATCATTACTCATATTGGATCTATGGAGGATGAAAATGGAAACCATGACCATTAAGAATGAGGGATTCCACTCAGTCACCACCCTGAATTACTCTCTTACAATGTCAACATAATGTATGAAAAAGTCATCCATAATGTTTATCTTGATAAACTCTTAGAGAATCTGACCAAACCAACCCTGTGAATATATAAATTATGTCTACCAAACATCCAATCCAAGAAATTGAGAGCATTATTCTTGATCATAATCTAAGTACATACACATAGAATTAAAATTCATATATTTGAACTAAATAAAGGGATATCATCCTTGAACATTTACATAAGTACCATAAGGTAATCCTAAACATTATTCAATGTGATTAAAGTGTTCAAGCTGAAGAGTTTATGATCCATTTTAAAATTATGAAAATAATCAAAAAAATAAATACAAAAATAGACATTGTTTGACATAAACCATGAAGAAATTTTGAACCATTACCCAAACCCACTACACCAGGAATATTATTATTTTATGCTCAGAAAATTCCAGCTAAATTTAGTTCTAATAGTTCACCTTGATCGTGTTTTATAAAGAATGAACTAAAAACACAATATGAATCAAGATTTCAAATTTTTTCCACTATACAGGGCACACAAAACCTTTCAAATAATCCATATTTCTTCGAAACCTATAAAAATCAACCAAAAGCATTGGATACTAAATCTAGAACACAAATACCATAACATACCATAAATAATATAGATAACCATTTTTCTTGGGAATCTAGATGTTTAAACATCCAAATAAAAACATAATTGATAATTCAAAACAGCCACCAAAAAACATTAATATTTCCCCTCAAAATCCAACCTCGTCTATACCAAAAGAAAATTAAAACATTATTTTCTATTGATGATGGTATATGTTACAAGATTTTGTATATTTACATACGTGGTGTTTCCTAATTATATTGAAAAAAGGGACTAGATAGTTACACCATAAGTGTATATAGAACATTATATAAATTTCATTTAAATTTATTATAATGAATATATATTATTCTCAAAATGTTTTATTGAATATTCATGTCTGTATTAATTTTAAAAATTCATTAAAATATTATTTTAGATGATAAATAAATTTTTATGATTTAATAATAATTCATTCAGGATTTTGGTTGGGAAAAATATTTTTTTATTTATTCTAAAACAATAAACTATTATTTATTTTTTAAAATGAATTCAATTATTCAATTACTAATAAATTTTAATGGGGATTTATGTACATTGACAAATAGATTTTTGATAAATAATATATTACATTTATATGAATCAATAGAAATGTATTAATTCATGAAAAAATATTTATTAATACACATGTCTAGTGCATTTCAAATAAATAATAAAATTTTATTTATTATTATTATTGTTTAGATATGGGTTTTCTCTAGAAATTATTTACAAAACATGGTCCCATGGGAAATTATGATTTTCTAAATGTAGATCTATTTGTACCAATTCTAAAATTTTCAACCATAATTTTCAATGTGCACAATTAATGTTATGAATGAAATATATCATCCACTGAAGATGTATCATCATAGAATTATCATCTAAATAGTGGGTGATATTCATCCTCTACCATATAAACCCAATTTAGAAAAATATGCATTCTTATATCCTTTATAAAATTCTTGTGGTTATTATCCCTGATTGATAAACTAAATGGAATCATCTTTTATAAAACCAATTTATTTCTATGATTTCATTTAGACGGTCATAGTGCATGTGTTGATCATCACTAGGTGGATTATACCACATTCCACTATACATAATGATTTTATGGTAATAAGTTTCCTATAATTTCAATAATTAAGAAATAATTAGAATAAAATTTACTTCATTATATATATTAATTAGTTAATATTCTTATTTGATGATCTTGTAATCTTGGTTTGTGCATTATGTTAATTAATAATTAAATTAATTTCATTATTTGTGTCATTATTTGTCCTAAAAATAATGGTCAGTTATTTGAATAAAACTAAATGTTATATTTTTTCTTTTCATAGTACATTCTTCTAATATTCTCAATACTATCATTAGGTATTAGAAAAACCAAATAATAATTACAAATTCATTATTAATAATTATTTTATTTAAAAATCTTACATTTTTTCATTTTTATTCGTTATTTAAAATTAAATATTGATATCATATATTCTTCTTCGTATCATTCAATCATTTAATGAAAATTGTCCAATTTTAAAATAATAACACCCAAATAATTGATTCATAGGTGATAATGAATTTTTTCAGATTGTATAATAGTACATGACTTGTATCCTATTGGTAAATTCCCCATATCTATCTTTACTTAACCAAGACAATCAATGAGAAAGCCGAATATTTATTTAGTTTTTTATTGTTTTAATGAAAACATTTCTTGATGGATAATATCTCTTTATTGAAAATTATAGAATATTAAAGAAATCATAATTATATACTTTTAAAGAAATCTCCTTTCAAAAGAGTTAACTCATCTGGTAAGTCATTATGCTATACTATTTTTGTAAATATCACCCTTTTGTTTGCAAGAGCAAGAACAAGGTAGTTTTTTTAGGATATGAAAGTGGGATTCAATTTCTCATGGATCATAGAATATATATTAAATTTATCCATATGGTTGTAATCATCCAAGAGATATTATAGCTTCCATATCTAATAACATTCTTAATGATTAAAAAATCACATTTCAACAGTATGTTGAACCCTCCTTTTTGTCTGCCACTTCATCCACATAGAAAATTCTACAAAATTCATTATTATGTAAAGTAGTTTTTCACAAAGATTAATAAAGTAATCCTATTATTTTTTCGTTATGAAATATGAAAATAACTCCAAATCTAGAAGGTAATGATTCCCTCTATATTTCGTAAATGGTTTTTCCCTTTTAGGTTTTATTTAATCCCTCTGAAGAATGAAACAGTTCACCACACATTTTGTATTCGAAAAGTATTCTGAAAATGAACTATAATTACAGTAAAGTTTTTTACACACCATGTGTTCACTAGGCTATCGTGTCACAGGATTATCTATAATATATATTGTTTAATATGCATACACATCCAGTATTCCATTAAAAAAAGATACATACTGTATATATTATATAATGAACACGATTCACAAAAATTTCAAATTGATATCAAATCAAAAGTAACTCCTATAGATTTCATGTACCATGTTATTATATCAAGCCATCCCATATGACTGGTTTCAAATCATGTGCTATAGATAGATGGTGATTAGAGATAAATGGGGATTGTTTATACTACACATTATGCGTACTACCAATTTATATTGAAGGATAATGTATTAAATTAATAAATTTAATATAAAGAAAATTTATTCATGTGTAATTTATGGATAATACACACCACATGATAGGTTTTTAATTTATGTCCTCCCTACTAGTTTACCAATAAGAGGGGGAGGGTGTTTCAATATAAGTTTACCTTTTAAATTCTCATCTTTTAAAAAGACACTCTATTTTTAATTAACTTTATCCTCACAAAAATATCTAATATTCGAAACACATGTGTTTTAGTAATTATATAGGGAACAAAACCAAAACATTTCAAGGATCCTTATAAAATAATACTACATTCCACGTTGGTATGACACCACAACATGAATTCTATAATATAATATCAATACAAAAACCCTCTTTAGGAAGGGAGTGGTTATACAAACCTGTAATTGATCATCTAGATAATCCTGGTTCAATAAAAAAATATAAACCTCTCTTATATTGTTTCGATATAGGCATCCTCTTTTATATTCTTCCGTGATTAGTTATTAGCCCCCACACTGAGCCTAAAAAATATGTTATTTTCACTAGTTATAGGAATCTTATTCTCTATCTTGAACAATTCATAGAATGATCTATCTAATAAAATGTAACAACTCTTGGATCCTATGTGATCATGCCTCTTTATAAACATCATCTACTTTATTGGAATCTTTATTTAAATTGTTTTGTTCTTGAATATATTTCTTGATCTAGTGTGATCTTGTTAATACTCAGATAGCTAAAATACTCAATTTAATATTTTTTTAGGGACTCATGGATTTGGAATATTTTTTTTGATACATTTTGTTTTAATCCCTCAAAATTACCTATCACATCAAGACTATTATTAATCCTAATAACTTACAACCACATAGCCATTCAAATTTACAAAAACATATAAGAAAATAGTAATATCATGTAAAATACTTAATTTTTTTCATCCATGAATACTGAAAATTACTAATATATTATTAGTTGATTAATTTATGTTGTATTATTCAAATAGTGATGAATGTTGTTACCTCATTTGAATAAAATCTAAAAAATTAAACTACAAAATCCCCTTGTTTTTTCAATAGATTTATAAATATTCATGCTGAATGGTCAACATTTAATATTCATCAACATATTCATATGTGGGTATTCACCAGATTATCACTTTCCCCTTTTTCACTCCAATAATTTCACATGTATTTTTATATAATTACATCATTTATTTCATTATAATTGATTTATTATTTTTTTAATGATCGAATATAGTGCTCCAGATTAGTCTATAAGGCTCGAGGAAATATCACAATATTCTTCATCAGTACTGATGACCAAATATAGTACTTATGATAAATATTTTATGTTATATATTTTATAACCTATATAAGAAAAATTAAAATACACAGTTCTCAGTAAGAAAATTCTTACCCTAATTGAATTATATTTCAAAATTCTTGTTTGTGAAGCACATTAAATTAAAAATCTATGATTTAAGAAAATATTCTCAAATGTGGTGCCTAATTCATCAATGTGATTACTAAAACATCGTGAATTTAAATATGTATCATATCCTCCATACATAGTTTTTTAACCTAGTGGATCAACTTATATAGTTCTCCAACATTATGTAAGATTTATAGATTTTTTTTCAAGAACATCCAAACCACATGGGTTAAACCCAATACCTTATAAACACCTAAAAATCATATTGAAATTATATTGTTGGTAATGAATCTATATAAAAAGGAACTTCTCGTAGTTTCTTGAATATTATTATATTAATCATTTAATTTCAATCTTGACAATATCGTCAATTAATATCTTCCAAGAGTAATAACAAAACACATACGGTCATATTGATAATAAATGAAATCATTGAATTTGGGTTGAAATATAGTTCACTTTGTGTTTATTTTCAATATCACCACATATATTTAATTACATTATATGTTATCATTTCATTATCCCAGTTATTAAAAATAAACTACAATGTACAATATAATATATGTCTAGCCTCACATTTAATAAAAACCCACATTCTCATCACCCTTTTCAGACATGATTTGTTTTTTATTACCACTTGAGAGAAGGATGATCAAAAATAGTGAAGAGAAACAGAATAAACGATTCAAAATCTATAAATCTAAATAAGTTCAAATAGTTTAAAATAAGATTATATTAAAACAGTTATCAATGTTTTTTATAAATTTATATACATGTGATACGAAGATCATAATCATTTTTATGTGATGATTAAAATATAATTATCAGGTAAAATATATAACTTTTATTGAAATAAAAAAACATATAAAACCTCATGTATAACGAAAACATTCCTCCATTATCTCACCCATTTTTAATACATAAATACCCCTTGAGATGTGAACTAAATTAAATCTTAATTAAGAGATAAAAAATTTATTTCCAAAAAACTATCCAAATATTTTAGACTACTATCCAAAAAATCTATAATTACTAGAATCTTAAATCATTAGATATTTTAATTTTTTTATATAAGATTATATTCCCCTAAAGGGTTAGAAAAAATTCCTCTTTCTTATAGATGACAATGTTACATGATATAATTCTTCATTGATCCCTAGTATTGAAAGATTCAAACATATTTTTCAATTCCATGTATTTTAGAAAATGTAAAAAATTTAAGGAATTAATAGGAAAACCATTCGTTATAAATGATAGTTTAAAAGAGAATCCTTGAGTCATATACCAGGCATGTTATCCTCATTTTATTTTCTGATGTGTGAGACTTTCTCCTGCTCTTTATCTGTTAGAGAAAATGAGACCTCACATGAATTCATTTTATACTTTTACACATATTGTTACTTAGGAAATCATGTTTCGCACTTTCCAGATGACTTTTTGAAAAACATGATCCTTGAATATTGGTAAACCAAATTAATTTTTCACTTCTGTGAAATATTAATATTTTATTCATATCGATTTTCAACAACCATACCAATAGTAAAATATCTCACAAGGCTTGATACATATATTTCTAGAACCTTTCATATATTGATATTTACCTTGAATGGAAGATTTTATAGTTACATGATGTGGCCTCATATTCAAAAATATTAGTATCTTACCCATTCCTCTATGAATTCATTCTCATCAAATTTATATTTTTGTGTATCTTGTGATATCTTATATTTTTCTTCAAAACTAAAATATTCACACATTCTTCACCTTCATTTTCATTTGATGTGAAATTCTATTATCATAACTATTAGAGTTGTATTCCAAACATACATACATTTATTCATGATATAAATATCCAAAATTTTATATTATTCATGGAACTTATTCATATATTTCATTTATTTATTTACCCAATAGATATTATTAAATATCTATATAGCATGCAGCTTATGACATCAAATTATACAATTCGTTATATATATCTTTCTGCCATTGGTATATATAGAAATATTATAGTAATCAATCAACTGATATATTCCAAAACATCTGGAAACACCACAAATATTCTTCAAGCCTCTCTATTTTACATGCATTTAAAGTCTATCATGATTAATATCATTTTTTTATTTGGAACTTTTCCCAAAAAAAATTCTGGTTTCATTGGCAGAAACTACATTCAGATTTACTTACATCACCCAATGACTCGATGGTGTATTAGACATAAATTTTATATTTCCACATTTTTTACATTTCTCCTACACTTATTGAAAATGTTTTACAACAACATGAATTTAATAGATTGTGAGATAACATTATCATTAAAGATGGAGTTTAGTATTATCAACATTATTTCATACTCTCTCTTTTACCATTTTGACTCGTCATTGTAACATAAATAATTTATGACCCTAAAGAATGATATTTAATTTTATTAGTTGATTGAAATGTTTCAGCTTTTTATACTTTTATATCTTTAAATTTTATTATCATTTATAAACACATCAGGTTGAGAATATTCTTATCATACTCAACAAATCTCAAGTTTTCATCCCAATTATCAATAAACTATTCAATAATATCTTCTTTGATTATTTTTATATTTAAAATGATTATAAATGATATTTCTCTATATATTATTTGATTAATAGTTTGGAATTATTGAATCTCATAAATACATGATGTTACTTTCAAAATTCTTGTTATACAATGCTAAATATAGTCTTTCATACTTCCTTATCACAAAATAATATTTTCGTAGATTAAATATCTTTAACTTACCATTCATTATAATTTTTGAATACTTGATCCATAATATTCACTATATTTGTTATGATGCTTTATATCATGACTATTTTAGATAATGCATCATATATTTCACAAGCCTATTCTTCCATCTATCATTTATCATCTAGATTTTCCCTTATAGTTTTTACAAAACAAATAACTAATTTTTTGCAATATTTATTGGTATGATATTTAATTTTAGTATAATGTTTACTAAGTGATATATGTTATATATAACTTGATCAAAATTCATTCTAATAATATAAATCAAAATAATTATTACTATTTATAAAAAGGTTATTACCTTCAATTAATATTTTCTCTCCCTTTTCTTTTAAATTAATATTTTTCTCTCTTGCCTCTATTCTCATACTGTATATCTATATCCTAGAAGAAATGTTCGATTTTATGTCATCATTAGAAACTCAATATATCTCAATTTAATGTAGCTTAATCACATCATAAATATTAAATTCCCAAATTCTATTAAAAATGAAGGGAATTTTTTAATCATTATAGGTATCCTTTCTCAGATATCACTTTATATTCCCCATGATATCTAACCACTATGTGGGGGGTCAATTATTTTTTATCAATTATAATTATTTTAAAATCAATTTATAAAAATCATTATTGTTCTCAAAATTGCTAACTGAATCTCACTTCCTCCTCACATGTGTATTAGTAATGAGAGATAGATCTATAAAAACTATTAACAAGGCTTGGTATAGATTCAAACACATCAGCATATTGGTTAGATTCCCCAAAAAGGACTCTACAATATAATATTAATATTAACTACAATGGTTTTAGAAAACATTATTTATACACCGCATAATTTATCCCTTAATTGATCCTAGAACTACACCCCAATTTCTTCCTTAATTGATCCTATAATTACACCCTCATATCCACAATTTTTCCTCAGTTGGAAATAAAAATTACTTTTTTGTCTTCATTGACTAGTTCAACATCCCAACCATGGGAATATTTTGAAAAGCATCATAATACCTCACAGTAAGAACCTTCTCCAAGTTGAATATTAATAAAAATATAGATTTACATTTTTAGACAATCATTTTCTTCTTGACAATATGATAAGGCTTTCTCATTTTCAACATCATGATCATTAGAAAAAATCATTGAATAACCATGATTAATTAAAGAATCCATCCTGATATGGTGTGATTTTAATTTTCATCAACATAAATGAAAACTCAGTTTCATCTCATTTAAAGAGTCTTTTAGTAGAATAAATGTTTTCCCTTTGATTAGTGATATATCATCCTATCATAATTATCTCACAACTATAATGTGTGAGGACTGTCAATATTTTATTCTTATAATAATATTCATCTATAATATCACATTAAAATTCATATAAATATCATGTTTAGTCATAAATAATATTTCCATCATTGAAATATTGAGAAAAATGATGTTGTAAATTACTTATTTGGTTTGAAATATAAAAATAGATATATTAATAAATTTTATAGTAAAATATAACACAAAAATATTCACAATTAAATCCTAGAATTTTTTCTTAAAATCTTTTAAAATATAAATGCAACATGATCATAATATAATTTCCCTAAATATTTCCATATGTTATTATCATCGATGATGAATGAATCACATTTTTTAATCAATCATTATCTCATATACTTGTAAAAATATACATTAAATTTTTTATTTGTAATTTTATTATCTTTTTTCTTATAACGAAATATACTCTTCTAGATTATTATATAATTATCAAGACAATATCCCCTTCTTCATAATCTTTTTTATGATCACTTTGATAGATTGAGAGTTAATAAAAACCAATATAGATATGAAATTATGAATGATATATATTCTCCTACTTGATAGAAAATTTATATACATGGTTCTTAGAGGCGATATTCTTACCTTCATTTATGTACATAAATGGATTGAGAAACATTTTTCACATTCATTATAATAATCCTAAAATAAAAAAATATTCCCATAAATGTTTTCCAATTAGTATAAATGATTAATTCTGCTATATAAATTATCAATTCATGGGAAATGAGACTTCATGTATATTTTCCCTATATGGGAGATCTAATTACATATTATAGTAACATCATGAAATTTTTATAAATTTTAATAAAATTATTTGTTTCATATGGGTTAATCACGGTACTGTTTATAGACCATAGAAATAACTCCCTGAAATCTTGTTGTTGATAGTTCATCTCCATTAACAATCAAATGCATGTTTTATTTTATTATTATTACATAAATCAACAAAATTAAATTTAAAAGATATACTATATAAAAATCCTCAATTATTCATCACAAAACCCATATGGACATATTGAAAATATATAATCAGAGACATTGGTCACAAAAAATTTATATTAAATTCTTATTAATTTTATATATATAATTCACAAATATATTCTATAAATTGTTCTAATATAATGAAAAGTATTCAAATCATAAAAATATTACATGTAACATAAATAAAATGTCTCATTATTAAATTGTTGATTATACACTAAATATAATTACATGATAATATGAATTTCAACAAACCATAAAATTAAATAGTATTTATACAAAACACATAATATATAGTTCTACTCAGTTCTCCCAAAATTTCCACTAAGTATGTATGTTAAACTAATTTTTTAAAAATGAAAATTTCATTTAGTAATATATATTATATTATATAAAATATGAAAATTCTGTTTTTTAATTTAAATTAATAAAATAAATTGATCAGCTAATAAATATAATTATTTAATTTGATTATGTAATTTCATAATTATGAATAATTTAAATCAATTATTGTTCATTAATGTGTTTTAGTTTTATATGTAAGATTGATCATGAGTGTATAATGACTAAATAATGAAATTTTGTTTGTAAATTTATTGGGTTTTTTTGTTTTATAATTATTTATTAAACCGAATTCAATATATGTTTTCCATCCACTATCTCTCATTATGTAAGGGTATTCATTAATAATGATCCTTTTATGTAAACCCTTTAACTATTCCTTGTTCACCCTCACCTGTGTGTGCGTCACATTTTATAATGGATAATAATTCAATTATATTTGATGTAGTTAATGTTTAGAATGAAGGGAAAACAATATAAGTGCTATATTAAAGAATTGGGGGATTATTGTAACTCAAACTAGCATTTTTTAAATGATTGTATTTACAAAGATCAAGGGTTGGTTTATCAACCACAAGATTAATAAACCATAATAAAATTATCATGATCACACCACATTCATAAATCAATTGTATATATATTTTTTAATTTTTAATTAATACATTAATATGTTAATAAAAAATGAATTAGCATGATATAAAGTGGAGTTAACAGAAATTTTATAAAGCATAAATATTATCTAAGTCGAGGAAAATAATATTATAAAAATACACTTAATTGTTTTGAAAATGTAATAAGGAAAAATGTAAAATTTAGTGAAAATGATAAAAACCCATCAAATTAAAAAATTATCCCACTATTTCCTTCTTGTGCATGATTTATAATGGATATGTATGATCATTTTCTTTTGTTCAACCATATTGTAGACACTAGAATCTAATAGAGATTTATATAATCTTTTTGGTTTTATATAACAAAATTAAAATCAATATAAGTATCCAAAGACTAAATTCATGTATAAATAGTTAGAATAGTTGTGAATATCCAAAAATAAGAATATAATAATGCAGATTCCTCAGATGTTTTTAATCAATTATGAGTTAATAAAGATGGAAAATACATGGGTTCCTAAATCCCGTATTATAAAGGACCAGCCCATTGACTTGGTTATTAAAAGAAAAATATTTATTATTTTCTATATATTATCAATGTTCCATGATATACAATAAACTATAGTGGGGTCTATTGGTTATCAATAAAATAGAGGGATGCATATATAAATAAAACTATGTCACATATTTTGTAATCAAAATAATAGAATATAAATTTACTCCATTAATTTATAGTAGATAATGTAAAATATTCATAATACTATGATCTAATATGAAACATACAACGTTATACATGTAAAATATTTCTGAGGGTTGTATGATTTTTTTATAATCTAATGCACAATAGGATTAATTTTTTTTATGTGTTGGAATTCAATACACTTATTCATCCACCTCACTAAACATGCGATGGAATGAATGGTTCCTTTTGGTGGAATATAGGTATGCAAAAAAGTTTCCATTATAATATGATATCAGTTATGTCTTCATAAAAAATATTGCAACATAGGAACATGAATAGATATTACATGACATTTCATTTCATATCCCATGAATAATAAAATAGTGTTTTTATTAATTGATATTTTCTGTACACTATAGCGGTATAATATAGATGAAGATATATAGATATTTTCCTAGTCATCAGTTTACAGTGGAAAATTAATCAAATAGTAATGTTACACACCCATCTAAGAAAGAAAATTTTCATTAGTCTCATAATATCACCTTTAATTTAAATGTTGTCATTTTTTATAGATTTGTTGGATGATAAAAAATTGATTCATTTAACAATTCTTTATCGAGTAAATATGAATCGTGGAGAACTCAGTTACATATCCATTGAATTGTAAAACCTAAAAGGGATGGATAAAAAGGAATTTAATTTTTTAGTACATGTTCCTTTATAAAATCATTTTAAGAGGTAAACCATATTGAATTATTTTGCTGATTAGGAAGATAATTATTTACCATGTGGATAGAAATTTATTTTGTGAAAAAAATCTAGGAATTATATAATAAGGGATTTCTATCAAATTCAGACACATATATTCATCAGATAATATAATGTTTCTATATCACATTTTGTTTTTATAAAAAAATATTTTAATACCAAAAACAAATTAGTAATGTGTGCCCTACTAGTGAATGAGAAATAGTGATCCCAATATCAAAATAATGGAACTAAAAAATGATTAGAAGAACTGATATTCTCATCATAACGGAAGCTAATGGGAGATTATTATATTAGGAATAAGAATCACATTCAATAAAAAATATGGTTTTTTTCTGCCATAAAACTGGAAATGATAATTCCCATATAATAAATGAGAAACAAATGACTTTTGAATACCTAGTGGATATATTCCTTCTAAACACTATTTTCAACATTATCACAAAGATATTAATATTTATGTATTATTGGTTACAATGAGATATTAATTTGATATAATTTTTTGTTTATATGGTATAATATAGAAAAATGTTCCACAAAACATGAATCATAAACATTTCTCACCATTAATATACAGTGAACATAATTATAAAACATATACACAGTTTTGGTATGATATTATTTAGTCCAAAAATAAATTTATAGTTATTTATATAACAATATTTATGTTTAGACTCTTTTGAGATAAAACTATTAGTATTAGGATATAAATATTTTTTTTAATATCCAATTATTTAAAAATAAAATGACTACCATAATGTTTTGGAGGAAAATTCATCTATATAGAAATAATAATTTTAATATTAAGATATTGTTAATGTTATATAAAGCATTAAATTGTATAAATTAATTTTATGAATGATTGTATAATAAATTTAATACGCCTGGTTAGACATACATGATCATTCAGGCTGCTATGTAAGAATATTTTATAACAAGGGATCCATTTTATCATTATTAAAAAGTGGTATTTTTCAAAGAGTACAAGTCCTTATTAAATAATATATATATATATATATGATTGATAACATGTATTTTATATTTATTTTATTCATTTAGGACTATATTTCCAAATAATTTCATAATATTGTAGAATAAAACTACCCATATTCCAACTAAATTATATAATGGGTATCATATATGTATAAATATTATGAAATTCTATTATGTCAGGATTTATTTTGTTTTGATGGATTGGTAATACACTTTATTAGGGTGATTTTTGAATCTAGTTCACTGATAAATATAAACAATTATTTATAGTCTGTTAATCTACCATTTCAAATCACTATCCTTCATTGGATCAAACATGTTCATCCTCTTATAATCAAATGGATTCCTTACCGAATCACTTATAGATATTCATGAGAGTAATGAAACCTCATTAAATTTAGATGATTATACAGTTTACAATAACGGTTTATTAAATGGATCATATTATGACCCAATTTAAATCATTCTATAATCCACTAAGATCTACTAGTTTTGTGGATATAGTTATTTTTCCATAGTCACTTCATCCTTGGATCACTTACATTACAAGGATTGAGGCTTGGACACTCATCTTCCATGTTTAAGTTCCTATTACTCACATCCATTAACATATATGGTTAATTTACCTGGATAGTTTAAATATATTATGTCTACGTTATTAAATTTAAATCATATGTATTAGTCTCTTATTATCATGCAAATCGTTTTTCATCATAGTAGTGAGTTAATTCTCCTTTTAATAAAATTTCCTGTTAAAATAAATGGTAAGTACATATTATTATTAAAACCTAAACATTCCTGAAACTCATAACATTTATGATAATCCAATAATCATTAATCCACAGTATTAATGAAACAATGATCATTAATGTGAAAACTCAGGAACCATTCTCAAGATTGTGTTTTTAACAACCCCACTCGAGTAGCCTAGAGATGTAGTTTACTTTATTACATTTGTATAAGTTATATAGATTCTAATCCTGAATTTATAATCCATTTCATATTGTTTTGGAGAATTATAAACATTCAGGACACATGTTTTTCTTTTGATATATAAAAATATATTTCATTCAATCATTCTTCTATTATTGATAATAATAAAAATTTGATACTTTATATCATGGTGAATGAATTAGCCTAATATGTGAGATTAAATTCATACTAAGAGTTATGTAAAATAAAATAAGTCATGAATCTATATGGAATAACCTATTTGGCGTGTTAGTTATATGAAAGAAATAAACATTTAATAAGTATCTTGAGCATGAATTGCATCCATTAATACTGTCAACATTTTAGTGTCATGGAAAATAAGAATTAATTTCGTAATGAAATAAATTTTTCATATTAAAAGTTATTATCATAATGATCTTGTCATATATTACCTTTATGGAACTATCCTAGGAGTGTTTAATTGATGAGATGAGATACAAGAAAACCCAATTTAACTTTCTGAACTGATTAATCACATGAGACCTATCATTTCATCCGGGGATGATCTATACAATTTCCCAACATACTTCTACATATTCAATGAAATCCTCATATATTTATTTATAAATTAAATTCATAAATATCATTCCCTATCATCAAATATCTTTATTGAATAAGTATTATGATTTTTTATGATTATTCCTAGGTAGTTGTAAAACATTCATTGTAAAAAAATATATGTTGAGATGATATAATATTTATGATATAAGAATATATATGATAAAACAAATATTAATTTTTCATATACTTTGAATATGTAATGAAAAATTAGCATATCAAAGTTATTTTTTCGAGATAAATTAGCTTCGGGAAATTTAGTCAATTATTAGGAGGTGACCAATAGAAAAGTAAATTTTATAGTAAAATCATATCATTTAATGAATAGAATAAAAATAAAGTCTAATATTTCAAAAAAACAGATAAAAAAAGTTCATTATAAAATTAAAAAAAACATTTAGAAAAGTATAATAATGGTAAAATGGTTATGAATGTAGGAATGCACATTAATATAGAATGTGATGAAATAAAACAAATTACTTTTGACTTTCAATTTTATTTAAAAATAACAATATCCTGAAACCATTAGAATGAATCTCTAACAACATGTAAAAATTCAATTATTACATAAAAGATCTTTAAGAAAAAACAATTTATAATATAAAGTTATTTTTTAAAATCAATCATGAAAAATATGGACATTAGAAATATCATATCCGATCAAAAAGATAAATAATATGTACTTTTCTATTTGAAATTTTATTTATTTATTTATCAAAAAAATAGAGGAAAAGGTGGATCAAATAATAATATATGCTTTCGATCTATAGGATCTGAATATAAAATTTGTTTAATAATGGTAGGTTATATGATTCAATCATTGAAAATAAAAGTGATCACAAAAATTTGATTGTAAAAAAAATTATTTCCATTTTGGTAAAATAAAAATTGTTATCCCATAAAATCATAAACATGAATTTAATCATTAATTGAAATGAATAAATAATTATTCATTTTAAATATCTCATTGGGTGCTTATCTTCAAAAAATAATGAAAATATTTTCGTAATACAAAATACGTCTCAATGGAGTGGAAATTAAGAGAAAATTTATTACCTCAAGTTCGACTCGTCTCATACGTTATTTATCATCCATAATTTAAAAACCTATTGTAGATATTTACTTGTTAAAGAAAATATTTTATGTTTATTATTCAATTTATATCTTCATAACATGTAAAATTTAATTTCATATTATATTATGTTCATATCGGATGTTTTAACGATATTCGTTTGAATTGTCGAAAATTAAAAATATTGGATGACTATTCTAAAAAAAATGTCATCATCAATAATTTCCATTATAACAATAATGTAATTATTATAATTATAAAATATTATTTATAATATTTCAACCATTAAATAAATATTGGGATGAAAAAACTATATTACAATCATAGAGATGGTAGGGGGTATGTACACATGTGTAATGTTTCCATTATTCAAAAATCGTGATGGAAATAAGGTAAGTATTATTTCATCATTAAATATTTTTTAATATGTGAATAATTAAATTTTATTTTCATAAATAATCTTATATATACCATTTATGTGATGTGGTGGGAAAAAATGTATCACATCAGTTTGTAGATATGTAATGTATACAAGTACCCACAAATGACATTATCATTTTTGATTGAATAAAATGGTATGAAAATAAGGGATATAAAATTTTATGTATTGTAAAATGTGTCATTAATATATATATATATATATATATACATACATATATATATTAGTCCAATAAATCATTAGAAACAAATTTAAGATGCAGTTATTGAAATTGATATATATATATGTTCATGTGGTGGTAGTCCTCTATAAATTTGAATGACTATTTTTTTAAATTTAATTGAACACAAAGTTGATGTAGAATATTTAATTAAGATTATAACATATAATTATGTGAAATATACTGGTGTTATTGATTCATTATGGATGAAGATGTTTTATAGTTGTTTTAATACAAAATAAAATATAAATTCATGGTTATGAACTATACAACTTCTTCGGTAAACCAATTTTGGATTATATAAAAATCCAAACTTGGATGGATTTATGATAAATATATGGAATATAGTTTATGGGGTACTGTTTTTATAATAATATAAATATATGTATTGGAGTAATCTAATGTCTTAAGATGATTTAAGAAGAGAGAAGAGTGGATTTCATTTTATAAGTGGGGGAGAGGACACACATGGAATTTTTAAAAAGAATCAAATAATTTAATATCTTACTCATAATGAATTGACCCAAAATTTACCATTTTTGAATAAAATATTATATAGAGTCAAAATATGTCTATAAAATATAATTATAAAATATCCATAAGTCCTTATGGACTTTATTTTATTACTTTAATGACATTTTAAACATGTTTCTACAATTACTTTATTAACATATTTTACTATTATTACTGTTAATTATGGGAAAGAATTTTTTAATCATATAAAATTAAAAAAATTATTCTTATTCAAAAAATTGAATATATATTTTCAAAATCAATTCATATAATTGAATGAATTTAATTTTAAATTAAACCAGAAAAAATTATTTTTAAAAAAAAAAAATTTTAAATTATAAAAATAATTTTATACAAAATTACAATATTAAGTAAATTTAAATAAACATTTTGGGTTATTTATAATAAAATTTACATAATGATTCATTGATACCATTTTTTTTAAAAATATAACTCTAAATTCTTGAAATTGAAAAATAGTTTTCAACTCAAATTAGTATTTATCACTATTTATTGAAATCCCATTTTTTCATAAAGTTTTAACTGGTCCCCATATGAAATGTTGAGATGAATGTTTCAAAAAAAATTATATTAATTTTTAAAATAAAATTTAATATAGTGTCCAAAATAAACTATTGTATCCATTAGGGGATAAAAATAATAGCTCTTTTTTAATAATACATATTTAACAAGCATAAAATTACCTTACAAAAACCTGAACTCTTATTTATTTTCGAATAAATAATATAATATTGATTATAAAAAAAATTGAAAATATGGATCATACTATTGGTACAAATATTCATACATACAAATTTATCAACACTGGATCACTAAAAAAACATTAGTATAATATATCTCAATTCCTTAGGTATCAGTGTTTCATTTTGAGTAAAATATTGAGATTATTATTATATTACGTTATATTTTTCTATGTAAAATTCATCCCTAATTAAATATAGTCATCCATTGAAATTATACCTCAGTTATTAGTGGTTTCATATATGAAAATTCTTTATTTTAAAACAAAAATCATTAATATTTGTAATAAAACTTTATCTTATTAAATAGAAAGCGAATCATATTTATTACATGAAATTTTAAATATTTTTTTTTGAAATATAAGGATAAAATTTGTGGGAATTTAAAATATATAAATGGAGGGTAAAATTATTTTTTATGGACTACTAGAGTGAGATAGAAAAAAACTTCACATGAATGTAAATAACCATAAATTCATAAATCAACATTAGGATAAAAGACCATTGATTCTGTATAACTGAAGGTAATATGATATCATTTTTACTTCAAGATACATTCCGATAAAGTTTGGGATTATTTTACATTCATAATAGAGAATATAATAAAATTTTAATAATTTATTTTTCTACATACTTTAAGAATAATTTCATCATTTGGGTTGTCATTAATCAATTTCAAATTATATATTTTTCGATTTAATTAATATTTACGATGCTTTTTCCATTACTAAATTTCTCAAAATAACTTTTATTTATACAAAGGAAATAAAAAAGTATGAAAATACATTACATTTAATTATTTAACAAAGCCAAAATTATGAGCATATGTTTTCTAATACAGATAAATAGAATAGATTATTTCCAAAAGCCTCAATAATAACTCCTAAAATAGAACCTTTAAATACAATTAATATGTAACTCTACGACTCCTCTAAAATATGTCTGAAAAAAATTAAAAACCTAGTAATTAATATTATTTTATCAATATTTTAACCACAAACAATATAAAGTGGAAAATAATATTACATAACAAGCATTTAAATACATTAATCAATTAATCTATTAAAACATTCTAATTACCAGAATTACCGAAACACCTAAATGAAAAAATAACTACTAATATAAAATATATTTATCATCATTTTGAAAATAATAACAAAGATTATAAAATATATTCTCTTTATTAAATAATACAGTAAATCCATCATAAATTACTTCATCCTCGAATAACTAATAATTTTCAATGTCACAAAAACTATCACATTTACATCATCTTTGTTGGTCTTAAAATTATCCCAATTAATCCTTATTTAATCTACAATAGTGACATATTATGGGTTATTTTTAGTTATTCCTTTAATTTATAAAAACTAGTACTCACCTGTGCGTGTGCAAAACATATTGGATTAATTGTTTCTATTTAATAAGATAATGCTATTTATAAAAGTTAATAAAAATTGTAATGTTGAATATTTTTTAATGACAACGTATTGGTGCATAATAATGGAACATGAGTGGATAACATATGAACACACCATAAAAATACTTGAAAAAAGAAAACACGAATAAAAAGTAAATTCTAATTTTGGAGGAATATTGCGAATCAATTTCACTTATATTCAAGTTACGTGTGTTGGCCATAATGGATCATCACCTACGCTTCGCTTCACTACATGCCATCACATGCTTTAGCCAACCAAAAATGCTGACACAGAACATAGAAAATGTTTCCCAAAATTATAACACGGTCCATAGAAAAAGTAATGTGTGTAGTGTTATTTGAAGTGAAAGAGAAACAAAATATAGAAGTGGTTGTCCCAATAAAAAATGTGATATGGGTAAATGAATAATTTGAATACATAATGACCAAACCCAATCATTAAATGCAACAAAATTTATGATGATGATGTTTGTAGATAATTTTTTTAACTAAATGAACAGTACTGTCTCCTATGAACAAAGTGTTTTTTCATTTAGTCTTCAACTTCCGAGTTTCCCTGCAAATCCAATCTGTAAGTGAAATAAAAATTATGAACATTAATAAATAGTAATTAATTTTTAAATATGAAATTTCAATCTACCAATGAAATAGAACATTATAGTACTCAGTAAATTTATTGTTCTATAATTTAACAGTATACCATACATAACATTGCAATAATTTGCAAAATCTCATCAATGAAAAATATAGCAATATATTTCCATTTATAAATGGTGTTTCAATAAAATAAACTATGTGTGTTATTGTATATTATAACAATCATAGAATGGAAATAAATTGTGACCTATTTCATCATTGCATTTTATAACAAACAGTTACCATTCAAACATGTTGTTTCTATTCAAACATGGTGTTGCGATAAAATGGACTACTAGGGGATTTTAGTGTATTCAAAAATAGGAAACATAAAAATAATAGGTAGAGAACAGGAAAAGTAATATTAATAGTTTTTTGAAAAAAATATTATGCATGTTTCAAAGACGTATGTACAACACCTAAATAATGTAATTCGAAATAATGATATTTCAAAAAATGACAAAATATCATATATATAATTGGGTACTCCGTGTATACAATGAGAAAGGTATATAAAAAATTTCCAATACCAAACTCAAAAATAGGAAATATTCACTTGATCCAACAGAGTACATGCTTCAGTGCTCTAAAAATTGAATCATAAGTCATACTTCATATAATTCACAGAAACTATTAACTTAAACAAAATTAAATGACCCACTGCTTGAAAATAATACCTTACTCTAGTATTCTGTGATGGTGTATTTTTTCAAAAATCTAGTATTTCTCTATCCTCTCAACAAATATGCAGGATCATTACCTTATATTAATATTGATTATATTTAATATATTGAAATAATAATTTGTGGTACAAATTTTTTTAATAGAATTGGATTAAATATAAAGGCAGTTAAAATAGTAGAAAACATAATGTATAATCACATTGTTCCATTTCACTGAATCTGCCCCTTCAAGATCGTGTGATTCATTAAACTGTATTTCTACAAAACAAATGAAAAAATATAAATATAATGCGTAAGAATTATAATAAATACCAAGAGCGAAACAAATTATGCAGGATATTTGATGTTTTTCCAAATCTTATAAGGGTACATACCTCCAGAAATTTCCCTGTTCCACTATTTCATTAGGAGGATTTTAAAAAGATAAAAAGAGAAATAATAACATTTAAGTTAGAAAGGATCATGAAGAACGTCTAGAACTCCCTCCTCATGGATCAACGGCACATATTGGTGGTTTTTCTTCTGATATAATGGAGGAGGATTTAAGGGGATTTCTATGGAAGTATAAGAGAAGTAACTAATGTTTGAAAAATAGATGGAACAAATTAAAGAAATAGAAAGGGTTTTTCTTTTGTAATGTTCAGAACCAATAGGTTACCTTTTAAGGAAGTAAAATAACTGAATGACAGTCAATTTATGGGTAAAAATATTAAATGTTCAATATCTCAATAAAATCATCAATTATTCATTGGTAATACTCTGAGAAACTGTACTACTGTAGATGTGAGGAAGTTTGTAATTGGTTAGTGTAGAAGTGAATGATTTTCATGTGTTGAAGGATTTTCATATATCCTGTCGTAGTTGTGTCTTTTCTTTTATTGAGTACTATAACCATGAATGTGCTGAATATTTGAGGAAAAACAGTCAAATACAC
The DNA here is from genome assembly GCA_963277665.1 of Viscum album. Classification (NCBI taxonomy): domain Eukaryota; kingdom Viridiplantae; phylum Streptophyta; class Magnoliopsida; order Santalales; family Viscaceae; genus Viscum; species Viscum album. The sequence continues at coordinate 1,834,483,034 of OY728165.1, forward strand.
TATTGAATTTTGTAAATTATTCTAATACTGTGAGATGTGAAAATCCTAGAAATTTAGATTCTTATGCTGCTTCTCAGGTAAACTGTATTTATGTTGAAAACATATCAAAAAACATTACCAAAGACCAGTTAAAAAAGTTATTTGAACGTTAGGGAAAGAACACTAAGGTGGTTTTTCCTCTGAAAATGATAGCTATGGAAGAGAAATGATATGGTTTTGTCCACTTTTTAGAATAGTCATGTGATGCATAGGGTCTTAATCACACTACAAAATATAAAAATGAGGGTAATTGTGGATGATTGTATTTTCCATGTTGTTTCAATTTTATTTAGATTCTGTTTAACCACACTTGTTTAAAATCGCTTATATAACATAACACTTATGGTAAGAAACAAATCTGAAAGAAAAAAATGATTATAATATTTCAATTCCAAACAAGATCTTGAAAATAAGATGTAGTCTACGTCCACCTAAGTAATACCTAAGAAATACCCAAAACTCCCTAAAAAAATGTATGAGAAAGAGGGAAAACAACTACTAATTTAGTGAAACATTCCTTCAGGAAACCAAAGATATTTGGAATCGCATACCTGTAACCCATGAATAAATAATGCCATTCAGTCATGAAAACATTCAAAGCTCTATTAAAACATTATCGTAAAACAGTTCAATGAACACAGAGCCACACGACCAAAAAACACCAAATGGAAAATGAAATCAATGCTATGTAATTCCATATTCACCCTCTATGAAAGGAATGAAGGGTATTAAGATCCATTTAATATGTTACCTGAAACCCAACTATAACTAACATCATTCATTTATAACACCAAACACATTCAATGATCCATTCATACATGAGCTGAAAACATTTCCATGAACACAAAGATACATATCCAAAAAAACACCAAAAGGAAAACGAAATCAATGATGTATAATTCCATATTTACCACATTTGAAAGGTAATATGGTTATTAAGATCAATTTCATATATTGATTCAACCAATGTTGAAATGTCCCATCAGTAGATAACAAAAAAACACATAATGATAATAGGTTAAATGATATTTTCACTTGGTAAAATTAAAAACAATGTTAATAAAAATCCTCTTAACCAGGGTAGCATGAACACATTGATACCCTCCATGTTTAAATCTACTCCTCCAAAAAAATTGGTGAGCCATATACATTTAACAAAATCACAAGTATTAAAAAATAAAGGAATTGAATTGTTAGTTGAGAAAATCATCTATTAAAATAATTTATTTATGATATTATATACTGAAAATGATAACAACTGGAAATCCAGTTTTCTAAATAAACTAAATTTAAGATAAAAAATGAAAAATAATTTGGTGAAAATATGTTTTGCATGTTATATTAAAAAATATTAATCAATAAATTTTGGTTGCACAATATAAATATATGAAGTAATTGGTAATTCAGAGGATGAACTGTGTACAATGAAAATCTCTTAAAAACAAATAGAAAAGAGAAACAAGTATTATATTATTTCAACGTTGAACATGATCTTTAATAAAATATTAATGCTACATCCACCTAAGAAACACCCAAAACACCCTATTGAACATGTATGAGAAAGTGGGAAAACAACTACATAATTAGAAATAAATATCTTTATGGAAGGATAGATCCCCAGAAACCCATACCTACAACCAAACCGCAAATAACAAGATTAATTCATGACACCAACCACATTAAAATCTCCATTAATACATAATCTCAAAACATTTCCATAAACAAAGAGTTATATAACCAGGAAAAACACCAAAAGGAAAATGAAATCAACACTGTATAATTTAATATTCACCTTCTATGAAAGGGGGGATTGGTGTTATGATTCATGTCATATATTTATTAAACCAGAGTTGAAATAATAAAATGATAAAAATATAAAATGATAATATGTGGAATAGTATTTGTGTTCGGTCAAATTATAAACATGTTTCATACAAATCTGCACAACCAGGTTACCTTTTACACATTGAGACCCTCCAATTTTACATCCACTTCTGCATATTTCTAAATCAGATCCATCTTCATTTAAAAAAATTATGAGAAACACCCAAACAACAGATAGAACATGTATGTTAATGTCATAAAATAGCTATAGAGTTTGAAAAACATACCTTTAGGGAAGAAAAGATCCCCAGAAGCCCATACCTACATCCCAAATGAAAATAACACCATTATGTCATGACACGAAAAACATTCAAGTCTCCATTAATAAAAAAGCTCAAAACATTTCTATGAACACATAGTTATATAACCAAGAAATACACCAAAAGCAAAAAAAATCAACATTGTATAATTCCATATTCACTTACTCTGAAAGGAATGATTTTTTTGTTATGATCTATTTTATATGTTGATTAATCCAATGTTTAATCTGCAAATGATAAAAACACAAAATGATAATAGGTTGAATGATATCTTCGTTTGGTAAAATTAAACTCCAGATTTATACAAATATTCTCAATCAGGGTACCTTGAACACATTGAGACCATCCATGTCTACACACCCCTATAAATTTGTAAAGGAGAGCCATGTACATCTAAAAAAATTATAAGGATTCAAAGCCAAAGGAATTGAACTATTTTAATGGAAAAAAATCTTAAAGAAAAATGATTTGTTTATTATATTTTATGTTCAAAATACTAACTACTGGAAAGTGGTTGTCTAAAAATTAAATTGAAGAAAACGTGAGAAAAATAATTCGGTAATAAAAAATGTTTTCCAAGTTAATTTAAATGAATTAATCTATAAATATTGGCAGCAATATAGAAGTAAAAGCAATCTTAAAACAAATATATATACAAAAAATGTATGTATAAACAATCTACAAAGAGTTATGTATAAGCAATATGAAATCTGATATCTTCAAAAAAATCATGTATAAGCAAAATCTGAAAACAATTATGTATGGAATCGTTTTGTGAAATCATCAATATGAAAAAAAAATTTATATATAAGTAATTTGAAAATAGTTGTGTATAAGTAATCAAAAAATAATTTCAAATGCTAGAAAATTTATGAGACTAAATGAAATTTATGTTTTAATTATATAAAAATGGAAATGTGTATAAAAATTTCACATAGAAAAATTCAGATATAGCTAGAAAATTAATATATTAGATAGATCTGAATAATTATCCATTAAATTATGAAAATCGACCTACTATAAAGAACTGTATATTACTAAAATCGGAAAAATATCGTATGAACTAAGTAAAATGGATAAATACAAAATAGAAAAAAATAATACGAAGAATCTATAGAGGAGAGAAGACCATATGCATGATGCAGGAGCTGATTGAATATGTTCTTAGAAAAAACATTACCCTTCATCAAATTCGGTAAAGAATCTGGAAGAGTTATTATCAAAGAAAATATCACACTTAGGTGATAGTGAATGGATTCGCAAAGCAGGTGCAAGGCATGATTTACTACTGTAGATCTCGGAGGAGACTGATAATACGTGAAATCATCGTAGACGGAGACAGATTTCACAACCATGAGGGGTGGCTGTTAGAGGGATTGAGCACGATGAGAGGATTATACTCTTGGATGAAGGAGACCGAGCTCGTAGGAGTCCAATAATATTGAAAAACATGGGAGATGGGATGGTGACCATATATTTTAGTAATCGTAAGAGGATATGACTGGATTGTTGATGATGAGCAGCAGAGGAATAGTAAAATGGAAAGGAGTATGAGGGAAGTAGTCTGTGGGCTGAGCTGGACAATGAAGGAGATACCAAAGTGGGAACCCTAAGAGTTACCCTATAATTTTCAATGGAATAGCACGAGGGGCTTAACATTTGGAGGGTGGATACTCTGGTAGAATAATGTGATGGGGCTCACTGTCGGATTGCAGGGAGGAAGACGTTGGAAGACGGATACCCTAGGTGGAAAGACGGGTTGTGATATGGTGTAGGTCATAGTCGATCTTCTATAGGTATATCAGGTGTTAGATTAGATATTGGAGGGGTAATTGATAAATGGGTTGCTAATGTTGGTGATGTGGCTTAATGCTGGGGTGAGACATCAGCATGGTAACACCCAGGTTTAGTAGAAATAGTAGATATCACATTACCAGTAAATCAATTTATATTGTTATTAGTTTTATTAAACATGTGATTTTATATTATTAAAAGAAAAACTTCAACAGAATAATCCTTATATGTTTTGTTATTATTAGAATATGAATATTATTGATAAAACATTACTACATAAATATACATGAATCCTTGAAAATAAAAACATCAATCATTCAAAAAATTTATTAGTAATTTAATATGCTTCTCCTTATCCCCTTATATTATTATATTATTATTTCACATGATTATTTAGATATTTGTATATATAAATAACAATATTATTATATTTTTATGAATTGGAGTTCAGTTATTTCCTTATAAAACATTCATTCATTATTTATATGACCCATATCTCAATACTTATAAAAATTATAAGGGATTATATTATTTATACAGAATATTTCATTGGATAATTATCATATTGGGGATGTTATATAATTCCCTTATTATCATACACCACATTTATTTTTTATCATTCATTTTCCTCATATTATCTATATTTTCATTAAAAATATATGAAATAGACAATTATCGATCTATGTTGATGACACATCAATCTATATCATCATATGATAAAAATATTTTGGGAGGCTTGTTCCCCTTAAAGAATGGAATTAATCCCAAAAATAAATCTGTCACTTTTATTTTTTATATTACATATAGTGTATATAAAATATGTTTATAATGATTTCATATTATTCCCACACATGGTAATTATTTACTCTTCCATACATCAGAGATTTCATAATTTCATTACCATACCATTTCTTCACAAATGAGGAAATTATTTCATATAGAATATTTATTTACATGATCTCTATTAAATGATTTCTTTTTATTCCATATATTTAGAGACTAGATAAATACATACCATTGATCAAATTCCCCTTTCAATCAATAAAAAAATTGAATAAACATTATTACATTCATAATTCCTCAAATAATTGAATATCATCTCAAGGAACATAATCCATTGATTATTTAAAAATGGATTAGTTGTTCAATAATAGAACACATATTTTTTCCATAAAGTTATCCATCATCAGATAATAACACTGTGGGAAAACATGATTCTTAATTTTGGATAGGTTATATATAATGGATAATGTAATTGAAACTTATATGTCCATGATCTACTCAATTCGAATAAAATTTGTATAATCCTTTCCAAGATGATAATATCTACATTTTCAAAAAAAATTGATTATATTTCATCCAATTGTGACTATCCATGAATAATGGATGACATTGACTTGGCCCTTACTAATGTTGAATGTTGGGCATTAAAATATAATCCCTTATAATGGTAAATTTTCTAAAAAACTATAATATATTTCAATAATAATCATCTTATCTATAATAATTTAAAATCTAGTTACCATGGTTTATACTAACTATTATTTAAAAAAATAGAAACATCCTCAATGCTAATATCCTAGAGACATTTTCCAGATTATTAAATATTTATTATATAAAAAATGATCTCATCCTAATGGATCAATATGATTATTAGTTTTAATGAACCATATATAATCATGAATCCCATATTACATTAAAAATATTACATTCAGAGTATAAATATGTTCTTGAACCCTTATTATTCTGCATTGTATGTTTTTCTATATCATGTGAAAAATATAACAAACAAAGGATGATCTTAGAGGGTGGTAAAAAGTTAAGTACAATACAACATATTATGAATCAATAAGTAATTATCAATAAAGAATCATAATAAACTAGAAAACAATTCATTATTAAATAACATGATAAAAAATGAATCCAAGGAAAATATCACTACCAAAATATAATAGATAATAATAATAGAATCCATAAATAATGCCATTATTAATATTTTATGTCACGAGCATAGATATCATTCTATTTATTATAGTCAAGTCCATATTCCAAGACATTTAAATAAAAGGGCTCATTTACACCATAAAATTGATTAAACAAGGGAAATTTGATTTTTCTCCAGAGACTTATATATTCAATAAAGTTTCATGTATAAACTATCCCCACATATCACTGCATTTCCAACACATTCCAAAAATTTTAAATTTTTAATCATATTCTTAAAAATATTGATTATCAATAAATATCCATATTGTTTGATGAATATATATTTATCATGATTTTATATATTAAATAAAATATATTTCATGATAACACAATCTATAAAAAATTGAATCATGTATTAAGAAATAATAATATCCATGATATTAAGAATATGAAAATTTAAGATAAATATAATGTCCATTGAAAATTGGCCACAATAAAGTGATCGTTCCAACAGAAATATAATGATCGGAAAATTAATAAATAGATATCAACAGATTTCTATATAAGTATATATTATTTTAAAATTATATCTTTTAGAGCATATATAATTATTATAACCAAAAATTTCAAATAACAATTAATACAAGGATATTGTTTGAGAAATCATTGATATATAATATATAATGTTTAAATTTATAAAATGGTTATGGAATGGGGATCATCCATTAAGTCCATATATGTTCATATGAATTGAATCCTTTTATCTTTATTTATAACAAAAGTCAATAATGGAATATTTCAATAAAAATTTAATCGATTCTGTTAAAAATATGTATAAAATTCAAGGATAACATAATCTTTCCATTGTAAGTCAATATAGAATTCAATGATTTAGTAATTGTTTTCTAAAAAATATGGATATGAAATATAAAAATACCTAGTAAAAAAGATATAAAATTGGATTTTATTTTTTACCTGATTCAACTGCAAAAGAGATGAAAATTTTGAAGAAAATATGGAAACGACATAAATATCTATAGTATATAAAAATAAAAGTATTTTAGGAATGATATATTATAAAATTACTTACAATAATATATGATCTATAAAAATGATATTTTAAATTAAATTGATATCTCTTTGGTAGTATTAAAATTTTCACACCTTGAATGAGTTCAATTGAATTGAGAATTAAATCATTATTAAAAAATAGATATTCACGTAAAATGCCTCAAATATTGTTTTTTATAATCCACATATATGTAAATATGTTTGTATTATAAAATATGTCTCCATGATGTTGAAATTGAGATGAAATCCATTACCTTAGGTATGACTCTTCAAATACATTCATTATCAACATGAATAATAAATCTTTTTTAATTATGTACATTTATAATAAAATTTTACAGTTTTATTATTAATTTTATTTTACTTATAACCAGGTAATATTTAATTAAATAATCAATTAATTTTCATGATGGATGTTTCAATGATGTTCAGTTCATGACTCTAAAATGGCCTTAGAATGTTGAATATGGTAAAATATTCCTTTTTTATAGCATCTCTAGAGTAATAATAATTAAATAATTATCAATTTTGTTTAATTATTTTCCAATTTAGTATCAGAAAATAATTATTATTATGAAATATGAACCATGTTACAATTATTAGGATGGAATGTAATATGCATGCCTGAGTAACGTTTCCATTTTTCAATTATCATGATAAAAATAATTTATATAACATTTTATCATTTATAAATGATCATAATATATCACAAATTATTTAATATTTCGTTGAAAAGACATACAAACACACAAAAACACACACACACAGACACAGACACCCCATCTAGGTGATGGAGTGGGGAAAAATAAATGACATTACATCATAGATGTTGTAGTCCACTTGTTTGTGTGAACACATTTATCATTATTCAATGAATTGAAAGGTTTGAAAATATGTGATATATTGCATTTACATAAGGATACATATTATAGTAATAGTATATATATACATTAAATACATCATTATAACAAATATAGAGATGTAGTTATGGAAAATGAATTACATAGTCTGCGAGGTTGTAGTCTGACGAACACATGAGTAACAGTTTGGTTTCCCATTTGATTGAAGAATATTTGAATATATTATATTAAAATAACATAATAACACATCATTATAGTTAATATATTGAATTTATTTTATAGAATTATTTAATAATATTATAATTCATTTGAAGAAGGAATACAACGAAAACAGATTGATAAAAACTCTACCTATTATTGGCACAACCTCTGTTGGATTCCATCTAACCCCTTCCTAGATTGGTTTTCTGATAATAAAACAAACTATAGGACATGGTTATGTATGTACTGAAGGTATTTTGGAATTTATTTTCCAAAAAGGAACCATTATGTATGGATGAGACATGAGAGGGGATGTCCTTTTAGAAGTGGGGGAGACGAGACACATGGAATTTTAAAAAAGAAGAAAATATATTAATATCTTACCCAAGAAAATGTATAAAAAATAATACATTTAAAAATAATAGAAAATATATGGTATAAATATTAAAATTATTGAAATTATACATGTTTTAGTTTATTTGATCTATTATATAATTAGTTTAACACCCTAGTATACCAGATATAACATTAATAGTGGTAAGAAATTCTAAATCATTTTACTATGTATTATGTTGTGTACTTATGTTAACCTAATAAAATAATATTTACTATGCTGATTCAAAATATTGAATAAATTTTATCAAATTTACATCATTTAGGTGGTTGAATTTAATTTAAAATAATAAAAAAATGGAGATAAAAAAATCTGTTTAAAAGGCTATTTATGAATAAAAATGTTTTTACAACAAATTAAACTATTAAATTAATTAAATTTCCATTATTAAATTTTTAATTGTATAATATATTTTTTTAATTTTAAAAAATTTAAAACAAAATTGACCTTTTAAAAAATTTAAAATTAATGGATAATTTTCATTAAAATTTATTTTTTTCACTATTACTTTTAATGTAAATCCATTCATAAAAACCCTATTAATTAACCCTAATATATTTTTTTAACTTTATTATTTCATATATATATTATTTTATTTAAATAAAAATTCTAAAGCATGCACCAATAATTATATTTTACGTTCTCCAAAATGAAATAATATGAATATTTTTTATGAAAAAAATATTATTGATGCATTAATTGACATTTATAAAAATTTAGTATATAATTATTTTAAATAAATAAATACATTTATACTATTGAAAATTATTTCAAAAAATTATCATAATATGGTTACTCAAATTCATAACCTCTTATTCAGTGGCATGGTCATATTTAAATAGTGATATACATATAGTATAACACAATTCACATATTGTTGGGTGTTGTTTGTAAATCCTGTTACCAATCATAATATTCATTTAAACTAAATATATGGGGTTTCATAGTGATTTCACACATTATTTAAATTACCTCCCACCAAGGTCTCAAAAAATAAATATCTTCCACGAACAGAATTATTCTTAGAAGACTTCGCATGTAATAAGGCTGTTTTGGTAACTCTTCACATAAGAAAACTCCATGGATAATTAAAAGTGTTTTTCTCTACACAATGTCACTATACCAAGTACCCTTATATTATCTTCTATTTTTCAATCGGGTTTGGTTATTTATATTTTAATATCAACTCTTCACATAAACTCTAAAATTTCTATCATGTAACATCAATTAAAAAAATTATTTCATTTATATTTCATGATATATTTATTCACAAAAGTACCATAAATTGCTCTACCATTAATTAACCAACATATACTGGTTTTTAGAATCCCATCATCCATGATACTCTATAGTACCAATACAAAATGAATTATTCAATTTTCCAACAAAAACATGTTTTTGATACTCAATATTTTTAAAAAATGCATACTTTTCCAATATTTCGTTTTCTTTCGTCATGAAATATTCATTGATGAAACATCGAAACATTCATGTAAACAACCATCTATCCCAAAATTCAAGAATTTGATCTAAAATAAATATTGGATTATAAATTCCAGAAATATTATTCCTTTTTGTGTTTCACTATTCTCAATAAAACAATACTAAACATGACTAACACATGTTGATAAGTGTTATGACCATGTCTGTCATAAAACCAAAAATAATAACATTATACATTATATGGGTGAAAATTAATCTCTACTAGATTCTTAATGTTTTTTTAACTTCCTTAAGAATTAAAATGTAACATTTGTTCACTTGATTATTAGAATTAATCGAGAAATAATCACTCACTCTTTAGTGGGTGATGAACGTCGTATCCTACTTTATTGAACTCGATCTATTAACAACTGATTTTTTTCAATAATCTCATTCTACATGTTCATGAATAACTCCTTATAAAAAATCCTTTTATTTTATTGATATTTTCAATAATTTTATCATTTGTTTATTCTCATTGAAAAGTTATATTGTTGTGTTGTAAATATCTTATCTATTCTGGATATATTCATTTCCACCAAAATACAATAGTTTTAATGTCTAATGCTATGATTTTTAGATAATATTACACTAAATATATATTTCGATCAAATAGATGTCATCAACTTTTAATACTAGTGAATTTTACTAATATACATCATCTAATATACAAAAGTTTATATTAGTTAATTTCAGTAAAGATATAGAGGATATAGTCATCTACAAGATAGAAAGGTACTAATCATATTTACTAAATTCCCATGTTTTAAGAATACATCCTTTGAGATAATGGGGAAATGAAAGTCTTTTTGCGAATATGGCATCCAGTGGAACATGTTTTCATAAGAATGATAAACTCCACATGTATAAGAGGGTGTAATTATTACATTGAAATATACTAAATAAGAATGTTAAAATAATAGTAGTGGATTTATATACACTATATATGGGGATAAATTATTTGATATAAATAATAAATCCTATAAGGAGGGGTAAGATGAAAATATAATTTATTCATATAATTATTAGAATTCATATATGAATTCCATGTGAAAAAAAATAAATTTATATATTTATTATTGATTTTATATATAACACCATGGTATTTCTATTGGGATACTAACTCATTAATTTTTAGTTGTAATCATAATTCATACACTTATAAATGTGAAAAAGAATAATAGGATTTGTTTGAAGTTTATAGGTCTTGATTGGAGCATGATGTTCTGAATTTTTGAAAGTAATTAGGAGTTGAATGGTTGTGGATATTTTTGTAGAAATCATTCTTCTCAACATCCAGTTATCCACTGTGATTACAGTATAAACCATTATATATGCATCATTATTTATCTTATTTGAATTGGATCAACCTTTTATGTTCGAGGAGTAATTTATTCTTATTATATCCTTTATTATTATAATGAATTTTCCTCACTTTTTTTCCATAGTACTATTTTATGTGTACGTAAACTAGTACACTACAATTATACAAGATAGAACCTAACCACAAGTAGTTTCATTAGTATGACATTATCGACATGGTATAAATTAGTTATGGTTATCCAGGAATTTGACGATGAGTCTGAACCATACATGATTTATTATCACATATTGTATTCTAATTACCATATTTAAATATATACATTACTATTTTTATATTCATAAACTATATTCATATAAATGTTGTTGGTTCTTAATTACTGACTATATATCAAACAATGTTAAGGAAATTGATAGTACTCATATAGACTTCATGGATTCAAATAGGGAGAAGTGAATGTGTATAGTCTTGGATGTTTGAATGTATATTGTGTTGGAGCATGGGTGCGTGGGACCAAAAATTGTTTTTTGATACAATCTTAGATAGAATTTATTATTTTTTTGTTTAATTTTGTTAAATGTATGTATGTGTTCCACATCCATGTATGCATCCCTATTTCTATTGATCCATGACATACTCAACATTTGGTATATGATCCTCTTATTGATTGATGTATTTTTACTACTATGATGATTTACATCTTCTGCACTTTTTTATCATTTTTTTACTACTTCATAATTACCTCTCTATTGTGCTACTATTTTTTAGAGGATATAATATCCAAACCATACAATCAAGGACCCCAACTTCTAGTCTGTAGAATCTAGTATATGAGGAGGCTCACTAGGGGCCATGAGACCCACATGTTCAAACTTCTGATCAGTGAACATGGTCTATGATGTTATAATATTTTATTATTGAACAATATTTTAATTTTTTCCTTAAATATTGGGTTTTTACTAAAGATAACAAGGTATTATAATTTGGTATTGAGAATGTACATGTTAGTTTTTAACCCATTTGGGGGAGATCCAACATAACTAAGAAGGGATTTTTATTCTAGATTGTACCAATTAATTTCTTGTGATTTTACTTTTTTTTATGGACATGGATTTTTTATTTTAATATTGTTATGAAATTTAATTTTACCCTAATATGATATGGATAGAAAGTCATGTTTCATTAATCATCACAGGAATAAGAGGATTTATATTTCATTCAAAATTCCATGCCATGTATAAATATTTAATTATTATTTTTTGCATGTTCCTTGTTTCATGATAGTTATATTTGTGATTCTTCTCATGAATCTAAAAGGGATAAAATAATTGGAATAAATAATGTTCCCCCTTCATCCAAAATAGTATCTTCTCATATAGATTGATGATGAAACCATAATTCACCAATTATAACTGGTATGATCATTGGAAAATTGTGTACAATAGATAATAAATTAGTTGAAATCAATTAATCATATTCAATATTTAATTTACAGAGTGTGTGTGCCTCTATAAATTTGAAATGTTTATCCATTTAATTAAACCATCATAAAATCCTTATTGTAGTTAAGTGTTATACCATTATCAATTTATAAAGTGTATTAGCTTATATATTGGGAATGAAATTCCAATCTATATGGACTACGATATATATATATATATATGGATATACATGATTAAATATTTACAAACTATTGAGTTACAAGCTTATATATAAATGGTTGTCTATAAATTTTGATTCTAATTGAATCATAAAATTTGTTTTCCACTATAACATGAAATTACAAAAATATATAAAAGAACCCATGATATAAAAAATTGAACATGACCCCGAACCAAACATAGTTATGTGTAGTAGGATGTATCTCTAGTGATACCTCTGTGCTTAATATGACACCTAGACCTAGCTTCCTTAGGATGTGTGGGGTTTTGAATCTAATAAATGATGGATTTTACCTATCCTATTTCCATATTTGAAAATTATCTTATCTCTAAATCTTAACTAATGAGTGTTATTTTAATGTTTTTTTCCATTCCACCCTGGAATATTCTATTAGAGTTCCAGGAAGGTGGTTATGGAAATTTTCATGATGTGGTGAGACAAAACCCACAGGATGTACCACCTACTCAATATCAAATTATACCTAACAAGTACACTGAATACCTATTTTGAGATATTTTTTTATGATTTATATTCTTTGTTCATGGAGTTATATGATTTACCACAACTATGTCCATGATGATTTAATAGTTTTACTAGTATCATTCTACCATGTTTCCTGGGTTTGGGGATGCATAGGCTATTGGGGCATGGATAGAGGCTATAATTTCATTATTTAATCATACAGATATGCTTCTAGGGAGTATGGAAAATAACTATCTTCTATGTGTGATAATCATTGAGGATGGGATCATGTATTCCATAATGGAAAAGGCAATTTTTTTCTATTGGACAAATTATTGTTAATTTTGATCCATGCCCATATTAATGAGTGAGACATGAGTGAAGCTGAATATATAGTGAACAAAGGGTTAGAGCCACGATAGGGTATTAAGTCATCTAGAAGTTGGAAATGTTGTCTCAATGGTTGTCGATAGAGAAGTGAACGATAGTGTGTGAAAATTGGTAGTTTTTTTATATGTCGTTAGTGTAGAAGCTAAGGTCACATAAATCATCACTCAATATGCAACCCAATTGTGTAATGTTCCTAGGGAAGAATGAGTAATCTTTAATGGTTTTATTATATCATACCATTGGTTCCATATGGGAGAGGATCTACACCATCTCCAACATATAGAACATTATGTAGTGCTTTGTGTCCATCTTGAAGCAAGACTTATACAGGTAATAAAAGTCATGGAGGTGGATATGGCCGAGAAGTTTAAACATTAGATATGTAGAACTAGTTGACAAGACATGCTCTAGGAAGTCATAGTAAAGATTAGGTAATGGATCAGAAGTGACCTATTATGTGCAACTACTATATCAAGTGAAGGGTTCTAGGATATCTCTAGTGACTGTTATAATATTAGTATCATCTATTTGAATATGTACAGTTTTTGATATAGGAGCATCACATTCATTTCTCTATGAAGATATCAGGTAAATCCATGGGCTTGAAATTCAATATTTATCTAGAATAATGACACTTGATACTCAATTGGTAAATCAATAAAAATTCATTATAATAACAATGACTTACCAATTTGGTTAGGCATATATCATTTTTTTTAGACTTATTCATCCTCTAGATGATGGTCTATGATGTAATTATTGGGATGAACTAGTTTCTCCCATAACATTCCTTTGTGGAATGTTATCACCATAGAGTGTTGTTTACATCACCATATGGTTGTACTTATATTCGAAGGAGAGATTATGATATCAAATAACATAGAGAAGAACCATAACATCATATGATTAGGATAGTGGAATCATAGATAACTTTCATATGTATATATATGATTCTAGAATTTATGAGGTTGATTTTACTCCAGTATATGTTTTCTCTAGTTATTTTTTACTAATTGTTGTTCTAGAATACTTCTTGAGAGAAGGGTATAGTTTATTATTGAGATTGATCAAGGTGATACAACAGTTTTCATTCCTCCTTATAGGAGGAGATAATATATGTTCTATAAGATAAATAGATACATATTGTACATGGATGACATTATTTTTATATATATAATTACATTATCTTAGGATTCACCCAACATTTTCCCAATTATGGTAAATGATACCTTCAAGTTTTGAGTAGATTACCATATGTTGAACCAATATATATTTAAGAATTGGTATCTGCTACCTCAAACAGAATACCTATTTTACAATCTCTTAAGAGTGTGGGTCTATTCTATGAATAATTTGAGTATGGAACCATCATGTATGAGTTACGTAATCATAAATAACGTATAATTTGATTATTTGTAAGTATAATATACATTAGTATTTGGTTATGTTGTTCATTCACTTGACCATGCCCCCACACCATTTTAAGTTATTTGATGAAGCCAAATTTACACACGTTTATTGATTCATTTGTGTATGTCATCTTGGATGATATATTTTTGTATTCTCACAATCATTACAACCTTTTCAAACATCTTAAGATCATGTTAAATAAATAATGGTATAATAAGTAGTTTACAATTATTAATATATTCCACTATTGGATTGAAAAGGATTACTTCATGGGTAAAATCATTTTATATATATGAGTTACTATTATCCCAGAAAAGGATAGGGCTTGTTACACCCTGTGATTTTTTGAAATATTTTTTTACATTTAATTCAACCTACTCAATATGTTTCATTTCAGGAAACACTAAATATATACTGTTATATATAAAAGAACTAATTTATTAGTGATTTTCTGGAAATACTATGTCAATCCATCAATACAATCGACACATAGTTCATTTTTCAATTCAAGAAACACTATTATTGGATTGTGTTACACACAATGATGAGTTCCTTTGATATTTTTTAAATGAAAAACCTAGTTTTACGAAACTATAATTTTCTATTATTAATATTACTAAAATATTATTATAGTTGTCACATAGCCATTAGAAAGGTTGTTATGAATAAGCTTAATAAGATTATGAGAATATGGTTTACAAATTTATATATAAATAATTATTTGGTTATCAATCAACTATAAATGATAATAAAACCCTTTTTAAAACATAGGAATTTTTTTATAAACAAGTATATTTATGTTATCAAACATGTTTTTCTTCAATAAATTAGTTAAAATAAATATGAAGAAATATATTAATGAATTATAATTATATATATAATATCTATAAATCTAATTATCAATCATATTTTGTGTTTTCTAGATAATATATTAGAATAAAACCAATTTTTCCAATAAATATATTTTTCTAAAAGGATTTTTTACTTCCTTTTTTGGGAAAGACTATTTTAAATATAAATTTTGGCACTTCTATAAATTATATCACATAAAATATGATTTATGTTTTTGATAATAAAATAAAAATTATATTAGGGTAATTTTTTGGTATTTTTATGTGAAGTTCCATTTTGAGATGAATAGTTAAAAATAAGGAATTTTAACTCATAATTAAATTTTTATCTAATTTATTTATATATATAAAAAATATTAATTATGTTTTTTATTATATATTTATAAAAAATGATTATTCATACAATATAGTTCATTTTAATGAATTTTACTTTGAAATCGGATACAAAAACATTACAAACATTTGAACATTTTTACTTTAAAAATCAGTTTTCTCATCCTGTCAGTTAGATTAAATTTAAATTAATTCCTCCCACATATATGATTAGAATTATGAAATATGGATTCCACCTTTTTAATCAGAATAATTTATAATATTTGGAGTGTTTAAAATTGTTTTTGACGAAAAATATTGGAGAATGTAATTAAAATTAATTACCATAAATATGTTGAAAACAAATTTACTCAGAGGTTAAAACTTAACTTAAGGTGTTAAATACCCTTGGAACATTCCCAAATTCATTTTCATGAGTATAATTTTATCATATGCACTCTTTTATTGAACATTTAACTTTATTAGAAGAACATAATGTAAGAGATACCTTTTAATAGTGTTAACAATTTTATATTTACATGAATGCCACTACTCCTCCATTATAAAAGGGTATTGAACCCCTAATTATGTAACCCCTCGTAAGACAATTGGATCATCCAAAATTTTACAAAATGACATTTCGACATCCCTACTCTTATCCTATATTCGTAAATTTTAGTATAAAGAAAACAACATAGACTTTTGGGGTAAACCAAAAGGAATATCCCAAAGAATAATTAGCATGCTTCAATAAGAAATTTTGTTTTATTTGTTTATCCACCCCATAATTTCTTCTTATTAAATGATTATATAACAACCTACGTATCATAAATTTTCCTAGATATTTTTAAATTAAGTATTTTAACTAAAACTATAAACACTTCCATCAAATGGGATACACGATCATCATTCTTGTGTATGGAGGTCTACCTCCCACATACCGATGTCGTTCGTTCTTTCATTAACCCCATTCATAAATGGGAATAATGATGGAAAACTATTTTTATATCATTTATATTATTTTAATCAAGTATTTATTCATATTTAATATTTATTTAACACATACAATCCTGATTTCAATTTCATTTTTATAAAATAAATTCATTTTTAGATTTCTAGACTATCTACTCTATAATGCATTATGTTTCGTTAACAAATTACATGGAATGTATTTTGGATGGAATTAGTATATTTATATGATATATGTTACATTATAATTATTATATAATTAACACACACACATATGTTATTTACATTTTTTCCTTTAATATGGTATGAAAACAGAAACAACTCTCATGTGTACATACGACCTACCGTCTCTATGAACGATAAATTACATTTCATTTTACAATTTTTTTTAATATTATAAATAAGTATATTGATAATATATTTTATATTTATATAAATATTATCATTTTTATAATTATTCAGGTGATGAAATCATGATATATGTTAGAGAACCTAAATTATAACACATTAAAATGCATGCGAAACATAAACAGGTTATTACTCAACAGGTAACATTGTAATCAAAATATTAATAAAAAAGTAATATAATGTCATAATAAAGTAATATATGGTAATATTTATAGGAATATGGTTTTGGGTAGAATTATAATAAAATTATATTTACTATATAGATGTTTGGATCGTGTGTGAGGATTGTCAAGAGTTAAGGTAAGGCCTTTCTCATCACACAATTATTTTGGTGAGATATATTCTATATTCAACACTTGTTATTATTTTGTAATTTAAATACTTCCAAATGAAATGTTATATTCAGAATTTATTTTATTAAATTATATTAAATGTTTCAATTTATATTATTCTTTTATGGATCCCACGATTCAAATGATACTCATGTTTTAAGTTGAATTCTAGTCTCACTTTTATTTCTATGTGATTTATGACATATTTAACTCATTTAATTTTGTGTGGTGTATATACTTACTATGAAAGTATTCTATTATTCATATTATTATATTTATGGGTATTTATATATCCATTTGAATATCTATCCTTTATGGGGGTTACATTTCAAAATTTTCCAAATTGGAACAATTATTTTTTCTTAATATTCATTATTGTGGAAACTTGTTTTTCTATAAACCTATATTATTTTATAAGGTGCATATTATACCCCTTTGAGATGTTATTTCATGAATATTATTGTCAAGACCAATTCCCCAGGGCCCATGTCATGAATAACCCAAGCCCGCCTTCTATAGGATATAAGATGGCGAGAAGCACCAAAGGTGAAATTTTCTAAAACATTGAAGGCATTGCCTTTATTACTAGTAAATGTGCACAAAAATGACCTCATATGGTAACAAAATAGTCAGTAACCTGTTTAAAAAAATAGTTCCGAAAATTACAAGGGGTTAGAAATACAAGACCAACTGTAAAGTACAAGGAACTAGAAGTACAAGTAAAACTGATGAAAGGATAAACAACCGCTGTGTCATCCTCTGGGATCTCTACCTGAAGGGTAGGTACAGATAGCCACTTCTGCACTCCACATCCATTAGTATCCTCCATGTGCTGAGTCATCGTAAGTACACCTCCGGGTACCGTCCATTCCTGGTACTCTAAGCCTCATTCAGCATTGTCCATGGTCTAAAACCAACACAACTGGGTGCAGGCATAGCCCGTGTAGGGGTGAGTATAAAGATACTCAATAGGGACCTCGACACCCGCAAGGTCTCACAAAATCCACAAAGGATAAAACAAAAACTATGAAATCAATAGATAACCTTACTTATGTATATTCTAATACATATTCCTACGTTATCAAGTGATCCATCTCAATCATGAGGGAAAAAGAGAAAAACTTACTCATCTCAACCATTATTTTATTCACATGATCGAAACGTTGGCTTCTGAAGAACTCCTGCAAAATAGTGTAAAGAGGGTCTACCGCAACACCAAGCATGCTTCCCACTAACCTTGGACTAATGTGGTACTCCCCCTGTCGAGTACAGTTGGTCTTCTGTGTCACACAGAGGCACTCCCCACTGTGGGTCTGCCACCACAACAAGGCTCTCCCCCTCATAGCCTGCAGAGGTACTCCTCCTATTGAGAACTGCGGGTCTAAAGCCACAACCAGGTGCTCTATAACTGTGGGTCTTCCACCACAACCAGGTGCTCCCCATTGGGCTAGTCGAGTCACTCCGAGTCAATCGGTAAGAAGCCGTCAGGTCTCAGCCAGCTACTAGGTCTCTGCACTCTACTCGATCATCAATGGAAGGATCCATTGCACGAGCTACTAGTTGATGCTCCAACTGTCACGAAGTCCCATTACGTAGTATCTCAAAGTTCTTCCATATCATAGGGGTCTCAACGCAACAGATGGCTCACCAATTGGATGCCCCATCTGTGAGTTATTACCCTTTTAGTCTGAGGGGCCCTGTTGGATTCGTGCATGATCCAACCCAACTGTACCTCAATTATACCCCAAACTCTTGGTGGGTATTCTCAAAAGAACTATCATGATCCATGATTACTTGAACCGCTGACAGATCATCAAATAGTCGTCCGCTGCCAAAAATATGGCCAAAAGAGAGTAAAGGGGTCGTAGATGGCCCGAGTCTGATCTGACCCGGTTGGTCCGACCCGGTTCGGGTTGACCAAGCCTGACCCGTTGGGTCTGGCGTGACCCACTGGGTGGGCCAGTACGTTGGGTTTGTCCTGGCCCACTGGGCTTAACCCAGCAGGCCGCAAGGGGCCGGGGAGAGCCGAGAGGGCGCAGACTGGCCGCGAGGGCGCGATCCAGCCGTGGGTCGGCATGGGGGAGGTTCCGCCCGGTGGGCGCCATGTGGGTGACGCGGCCTGGATGGTACCACGAGGGTGTGGGCCGGTTCAGTTGGGTCGCCACGAGGGGCACAGGAGGCCGGCTCGGCCGAGGCACCGCAAGGGGTGCGAGAGGCCGGTTCGGCTGGGGATCCGCGAGGGGTGTGGGAGGCCGACTCGACCGGGGCACTACGAGGGGCGTGAGAGGTCGGCTCGGCCAGGGCGCCGCAAGGAGCGTGGGAGGATTGCTCGGTCGTGGTACCACGCGGGTCTGGGTTCGGCTGGGGGCTCGGGATGCAGGGGGTTGGTGCAAATGGGGCGGCTCGGAAGGGCGCCGTGAGGCTGGGGTGGCTGGGGCCAGTTCGGCTGGCGGACGACGCGGCCAGGGTGGATCGACGCGACCCGGGGTGGCTCGGCTAGAATGGTGGAGAGAACGAGGGTAGTTCAACTGGGGATTTGCGAGGGGACGTGGGCGGATCAGCCGGAGGCATCGCGGAACGCCGCGAGGGGGGGGTTGCGGAGGTCATGGGCGGGGCGACCATTGCCTTCGATGCGTTCGACACCATTGTCGCCTTCCACTGTTTTGAAAAACTCTGCAAAACAACCCATGGGTTACAGAGAGGACATGCCATGCTAGTTTTTTTCGCACTCTCCGCATTAGAGCGGTATCAAGTGGTTCACAAGAATGAAACATATAAACCCTCCTAGAATGATTAATCCCAAAACCTGCAAAAGTAAACATATGAGGATCAACTACATAGAATGTTCATCAGTGTTCCTTGTTATTGAAGGGAAGAAAAGGGGTATATAAAATCAATCACAATAATCCTTTACCTTTTTCGATGTTCATTGACATTGGCATGAGAATGTGGACATTGATTCGTTGTAGACGAACACGTCCTACGTTGATGGAGGTT
This sequence comes from Viscum album, assembly GCA_963277665.1. Taxonomy (NCBI): domain Eukaryota; kingdom Viridiplantae; phylum Streptophyta; class Magnoliopsida; order Santalales; family Viscaceae; genus Viscum; species Viscum album. The sequence goes on from OY728165.1 coordinate 1,834,504,059, forward strand.
CTGAGGAAGAAATTCGAAGGAGTTCAGCGATCATCGTTGGCGGAGCATTCTGTGTTGGGGAGCATAATTCTCCTAGTGTGGGGCATCACATTACTTTACCCACACTTTTTCACTTGGGGAAACCGTCCCAAATCCTCCTCCCAAGCTTCATATATATAGGATAGGGAGGGAGGTAGGTAATGATCATGGAATTTATGACGGTTCATTTATGAAGAACCTTTGTAAATTTCAACAATTTTGTTACATAATTTAAAAAGGGGGAATCCAATTAATTTACGTTGGCATAAAAAAGTGGTGAATTGGCACATTTTAATGTGGAGGAATTCAAGAGTATTGTCCATATCAATAAGGAGAGTTGAGAATTTCTCTCAATTAATAGGGAGGTTTAATCTCTGGTGGTCCCCGCCACAGTAACCTCTCATGGGTGGTTAAGATTGGGTGGTCCCCTCCACCATATCATTACATGGGAGGTTATGTTATGGTGGTTCCCAATTCTCAACTTCCACATGTAGGATAAATATCTTGTGGTCCCACCTCCACAATATTGAAATGGGTGCTTCAAATGAAAATAAGATTTTTGCACAATTTTATTTTTATTTTATTCTTTCAGAAAATACCCAAATACTAACTCTTACCCTTGATGAACTGTAATTGAGATGAAAGTTTCCTTAAGTTAAAACCATCACTGAAATTTCAACGGTGCCCTCAGATTTCAATTCTGATCACCAGTACAAAAGTTTAAAAACCCACTCACAAGTTTACTGAACGTTTCTGAAGAAAAGATCAGAAAATTATTATCATTCACCCTCAACCCACGCTCGTCCAGGTTAGGCTCTACCTAGGTGAAACATGCCCAAATGAATCCAATAGTACAATTGAATTTTCAATCCGAGTTACTTTTTATATGTTATGAATATTACAATAAAAAATCTGTCACTTAATTATTTTATTTGGAACCAAAAACTAACGTTCTCTGGGGGCCCACGCTGGCTAAAGATAGTATCTACATAAAAAATCATACCCTCATGAGTTCAGCGGTGGTCTCATATTTTTAATCCAAGTTACCTTTTGTGAGTTATAAGCATTTGAAAAATAAACCAATTTATTTAATTATTTTATTTACGATTATTCCATTTTTGGGTTTTCTCACTGGAGACCCGCGCCAACTAATCTTAAGTCGTGCCTAGGGAAAACCCGCCATCCTATGAACAATGGTGATCTCATATTTTTGATCTCAGTAACCGCTTAAGATTTATCCCACATTTTTAGGAAAACTAGTTATGCATTATAACTTAATCTTAAAAAAACATCAACGGATCATTCCGGGCACTCCAAGCCTCAGAATCGCACGCTGTCATATATCACTGACTCGTAAAATACACATATATTTAAAAAAATTAAAATGGAAGTTATGGGTATTTACATTATCCCCACATTAGGGATTTATGTCTCCATAATCCACTACTCAAACTAAGTGGAAAATTGGGGGTACTAATCACACATCTAAGCCTCCTGCTAACATGCACTCTCCAGGAGGTCCCCGTGTTTCCAGTGAATGTGCACCAAAGGTATCGACCGTCCACAAAGGACATGCTCATGTCGATCCTCAATATCTATTGTAACCTCCGTAAATGTCTCCCCATCATCGACGTCCATCTCTCCAACTATACTATGTACCTAAAAAGGACTGATGAACCTTGAAGATAACTTTCCGCATCATCCAAATCTCTACAAACATCGTCGAGGTGAGACCTGTAAAAAGACATGGTCACCATCATCGAACTCCAAAGGTATCTCTCTCCTATAGTTATATGACTTCTTCCTACTCTATGTAGTCTTCATATGCTCCTAGAATAAATGTACCTTTTCTGTGGTAGCCCGTACCATTTCTGGTTTCACTAGTGCTGACTCCCCTGGGTCAGTCCAGCACATGGGTGATCTAAAAGGTCGCCCGTGCAATTCCTAAAAAGGTATCATCTCAATGGTGGAGTGATAGCTGTTGTGGTATGAAAACTACACCAAAGGTAACTGATCCTCCCAACTGTAAACAAATAAGAGGACACAAGCACGCAGCATGTCCTCGAGGGTCTGAATAGTCCGCTCAGTCTGACCATCTGTCTGTGGATGAAAGGTAGTGCTCAAATGAAGCTTCACCCAGAAAACATCTTGCAACAACTTCCAAAACTGGGAAGTGAGATGTGCATCACGAACAAAGATAGTCGTAGAGGGTACTCCATGTAACCTCACAATCTCCTGCACATAGAGGTGTCCCATGCTCTCTATAGAACCCTACTCTCTGATCGGTATGAAGTGGGTCAAATTGGTGATTCGATCAATGATCACCCAGATAGAGTCAGGACCCCTGGATGTACGTGGAAGTACTGTCATGAAGTCCATGGATATCCCATCCCACATCTAGTTTGGGACCTCTAAAGGCTGAAATAGGCCAGCTCATACCTGATTCTCATCCTTCACTTACTGACAAGTGAGGCATCAAGAGACAAACTCCACAACTGATTTCTTCATTCTCGTCCACCAGTGTTGTTGTCATAGATCCTGGTACATCTTCTCCACTCCTGGATATCTACTAGAGGGGATGTTTGGAACTCCATCAACACTTTTTCATGAAGTGACACTGGTACCATGGGATGTCCTCTGAAAAGGATGGCGTGCTCCCCAATATTAGAAAATTCTATCAGGTTCCAGTCCAATGGATATCTGAGCTCATCAAGTATTGCAGTTAGCATCCCCACACTATGCCTCCCTGACTATCTGAAGAAGTAGGGGAGTGACTATAAGATACTGGAGAAATGATGCTCCATCTCAATCCACAAAGGATATCTACAAGCAGCAATCTACTCGGCCACCTCACTCAGTAGATGTAGGCCAGACCTCATGTTGAGTGTTTCTGCTAAAATTTTCCCCTTTCTAGGGGTATAAACTATCTTTATATCATAAACATGGAGGAACTATATCCACTGTTGCTATGAACTGAAAACTCAAAACTTATGTATCCACAAGGGTGAGGCTGGCCGACTCACAAGAGATCAGTCGCACCCTCCAATGCCTGAGTTTATCATTTTCTTCCTAGGTTTATTATTTTCACTAACTAAGGAAAAAATCATCCAAACATTGTAGATAAACCAATAAACTTTTTCCTAATACAATCAATCTGATTATGAATTGTGGATGTCCAATCATACTCAAACTAACGTCTTAAGCCCTCGATCATGCCACCAAGAGGTTATAACCAAAAATATTGACTCAAGGGTCAGATCACACCATCGGCGTAAGTGTGATTATTGAGCTAACTCCCAATGGAATCTCCAGATGTGAGTTTCAAGTTAACGGTTTAGCTGGAAACTATAGGTTTTGGACAAGATTCATGGATGTAAGTAATGATTGGTACCTATGTATATTGATACAACATCAAGTAGTAGATATAAAAAATACCCCGAATCATCTCCGGAGGTCCATGATCATAATCCTCAACTACCTGGAGTATAGATCTCCCCTATCTATTTAGTCTATGAAGTTGGGGTGGACCTCCTGGTGGTGGTGGTGGTAACACCTCGAATCGTCATCCACCGCCAACTGCATCGCCAACCCCTCTGCCACATCCGCCTGCTCCCTGTGGACCACCTCCATCAAATTTATGTCTCTATCTAGGCAGTCTGTCGACCATCTGCTGATCATATTAATAGAAGGTCTAATATTCATGAGCCATGTGACCAGGCCCGCCGCATGTGTAACACTACCTTCTCTTGTAATGTATGTCTCCACTTCGGGTGCCCCACACAGCTGATCCTGAGTCATGCAGTCATCCACCTATGGGTCTGGTCCTCTTGGATATCTGTGACTTTTGTCTACTTCTAGCTGCAGAAGACTCCCCAACATGATGAATGGTGTTGGGTCACGCTTCTGCTGACTGCTAAATAAGGAAACACTCCACCAAGAGGGCTCTCTCTAACACCCCAACCTGCGTCGGGATGCTGAGTGAGATCATCAAATCCCGGATCTCCCGCCTGAGCCCCTACTCGATGGTATGGTCCCTAAAGAATGGGTCCTATACTATATTAGTCGAGTAGCGTGAGAGGTCATTGAACCTCGCTGAGTACAGAGCTACCATCATGCTACCCTGCTATTGAAGATGTAGCTCTTGTATGTGCACTGCACGGAGAGTCGCTGGGACAAACGCTGCACAAAAAAGGCTCTAAAACTCTTCCTAGAGAAGCATAATCTCGTCCTGAACCTAGAACATCTAGCTCCACCATCTTACCACTACTACGTATAGAAGGCCGAAAACAATAATCACCATCTTTTCAACTGGGGTCTCAAATAGGTTGAACACTCTAGAAACTGCCTCCACCCAGCCTACAGCTGCATGGGAAATTGTCTCGCCTCCAATCCTTGGAGGCCTATGCTATTTGAACTCGTGCAATGTGCTCAGTCGGCATGCACCATCAGTCTATGCGGAAGATGGTATCTGCTTCCCAACAGGTGGTGGTGCTGCTGGGACACCACCTGAAGGTGCCAACATAGTAAGAGGGCCCTGCACCGGAGCCTCGTCACTCGGTGGGCTATCAGTGTGTACAACACTCGGAAGTCCAACTGGCTGTCTATGTGGAGGAATCCAGAAAGAAACATATGCGACATAGTCCAAAAGTTATACCTGGTGAGTAGACCTAGTGGGATAACATAAAGAAAACTTTTTAAAACACACACACAATCAGTGTTTTCGTGTACTCATTTAGAAATCAGAAGTTCGGGTCCCTGTGTATGGATACATCGGTCGCCCCACCAACACCAGACTCCCTGAACTAAACACCACACTCACTACACTTAAAACTATTTCATAATAGAAAATATCAGAGTTCTATGTTCTGTGGGAGAACATCCCTCTGATAAAAATTTGTCATGACCCATCCCTCGAGGCCCGTGTTGTGACTACCCCAATCCTACCTTCCATAGGTCAGGGGCTGGCGGCTATCACCCAAGGCATAATTTCCTAAATCTAGTATGGCAATGACTTTATAACCAGTAAACGCACACAACAGAGCACACAACTGGATGAAAAACATTATGTAAACTTTATAAAAAATGTGTGCAGAAAAGTAAAAGGGGCTAGAAAGACAAAAACAACTATAATGTATAAGGAAATGGAAGTACAAGTAAATATAATGAATAGAAAAACAATTGTTGGGTCATCCGCCGGGATTTCTACCTGAAGGGTTGGTACAAATAGCCTCTTCAGCATTCCACGTCTATTAGTATCCTCTGTGTGCCGACTCATAATAAGATCTACCTCTAGGTACCGTCCAGTCCTGGTACTCTCACCCTTACTCAGTGTTTTCCATCGTCTGCAACCAACACAACAAGTTGATGGCATAGCCCATGCAGGGGTGAGTATAACGATACTCAGTAGGGACCTCGATACCCTCAAGGTCTCACAAAATCCAACAAGGATAATCCAGAAAGTATGGAATCAACAGATAACCTTACCTAGGTATATTTCGATACATATACATAAGTTATCAAGTGATCAATCTCAATCATGAGGAAAACATAGGAAAACTGACTCAGCTCAACCAGGATTTTATTCACATTATCACAACCTGGGATACTGGAGAACTCATGCTCAACCGAGTACATTGGGCCTACCGTGACACCAAGCGCGATTCCCAATAACCATAGACTGCTGAGGTACTCTTCCTGTTGAGTACTATGTGTCTTCTGCATCACACAGCGGCACTCCCCACTGTGGTTCTGCCACCACAACAAGGTGCTCTCCCTCATAGCAGGCATATGTACTCTTCCTGTCGAGTACCGCAGGTCTTCCACCACAACCAGGAGCTCCTCGACCATGGTTTTTCCTCCATAAATAGGTGCTCCCTACTGGGCAAGTCGAGTCACTCCGAGTCAAATGGTCAGCAGTCATCAGGTATCTGCCAGCTACTAAGTCTCCTCACTCTGCTCTCTCGTCAATGGAAGGATCCACTCCATGATCTCATAGTCGATGCTCCAACTGTCACGAAGTCCCACAAAGAAGTATCTCAAAGGTCTGGAACATCATAGGGGTCTCAATGCAACAGACGACACGTCAATTGAATGCCATGCCTATGAGTTATTAGCCATTTAGTCCTGGGGGCCCGGTTGGATTCGTGAATGATCCAAATTGACCGTATCTCATCTATACCCCAAATTCATGTGGGGTATACTCAACGGGTCTATCATGATCCAAGATTAGCAGCGCCACTAACGGTTCGCCAAACGAATTTATAGTGCCAATGATATGGCCAAATGAAAGTAAAGGGATCATAGTGGGCCCGTGTCTGGTCCGACCCAGTTGGACCGACTTAGTTCGGGTCGACCTGGCCTGACTCGTTGGGTTTGGTCTAGCCAGTTGGGTTTGGCCTGGCCCACTAGGCCCAGCCCAATAGGCTGTGAGGGGACATGGAGAGCCGAGTGGGTGAGTACTAGTCGTGAGGGCGTGGTATGGATGAGGGTCGGCATGAGGGCAGTTTTTCTCAGAGGGCGCCGCATGGGTGAATCAGCCTGGAGGGCGCTGTGAGGGTGTTGGCTGGTTCGGTCAGGGCGCTGCGAGGGGAATGGGAGGACGGCTCGGCCGGGTCGCCGTGAGGGCACGAGTTCAGATGGGGGCTCGGTAGGCCGACAAATGGCATGGTCAGGGAAGGTCGTAAGGGTGTCAGGGGGATGGGGCGGCCGGGGCCTGTTCGGCCAGCGGACGGAGTGGTCGGGGTGGCCCGACATAGACCGGGGTGGCCCGGCCGGAAGGGTGGAGACCTCGGGGGCGGTAGGGCCGGGATGCCATGAGAGGGCTTGGCCAGTTTAGCCGGCGGTGGCACAGAATGCTGCGGGGGATGCGTGGGTCGCGGAGGTCGTGGGTGGCACGGCCGTTGCGTTCTTCACCTTCATCGCCATTGTCTCCTTCCTCCATTTCGATGAACTCTGCAAAAAAAACAAGGGTTACGGAGAGGACGGGCCATGTTAGTTTGGAACGCACTCTACGAATTTGATCACTAGAATGTGGTTCACAAGAATGAAGCACATTTTACCCTCCTGGAAGGATTAATCCAAAAACACGAAAAAGGAAGCATATGTGGATTAACTAGTTAGAAAGTTGATCGGTGTTCCTTGTTCTAGAAGGGATGAACATGGGTATATAAAATCATTCAAAATAATCCCCGACCTTGTTCATTGTTCATCTTCATTGGCATGATAAGGCGGACGTCGATTCATTGTAGACGAACATGTCCTTCATCGAAGGAGGTTGCGAGGATGAATGTTGAAGGAGATTGGCATTCTTTGTGGGAAGAGAATTAATCATTAGGGAGCATAATCCTCCAAGTGTTGGGCGCTGCATCTCTTTACCAGTGCTTCATCTCTTGGTGAAGCCATCCCAAATCCTTCTCCCACGCTCCATATATATAGAAGAGGGAGGGAGGTAGGTAACGACTGTGGAATTTATGACGGTTCATTTATTAGGAACCTCAAAATTTCCAAGACGCGGTTACATAATTAAAAAAGGGGGAAAGACAATTAATTTACAATTGAATAATAAAGTGGTGTGTTGGCACAATTTAATGTGGATCAAGTCAAGAGGCTCCTCCACATTAATGAGGGGAGTTGAAATTTTCCCTCAATTAAAAGGGAGGATTAATTCCGAGTGGTCCCCAACACTATAACCTCACATGGGAGGTTAGGGTATGGTGGTAACCACTTCTCAACATCCACATGTAGGATAAAAATTCTATGGTCCCACCTCCCCAATATTCACATGGGTGCTTCAAATAAAAATAAAATTTATGCACAATCATATTTTTATTTTTCTCTTTCACGAAAAACCCAAAAACTAACATTCACCCCCGACCAACTACCATTGAGGTTAAAGTCTCTATAACCAAAAAAATGGCTCTATGAGTTCAACGGTGCCCTAAAATTTCAATTTTGTGCACCATATCAATAGTTATAAAAACCATCTCACACGTTTCTTAAACGTACCTGAAAAAAAGTTCAGAAAATTATTATCAGTCACCCACGACCTGTGCCAGTCAAGGTTAGGATTTTCCTAAGTAAAACATGACCCAAAGAACCCAATAGAACTATCATATTTTCAATCCGAGTTTCCATTTTGAAGTTACAAATTTTACAATAAAATAATTGCCAGTTAATTATTTTATTTGTGGCCAAAAGTAACTTTCTCTTGTGGCTTGTTCATGCCAATGTTAGTAGGTTTTTAAAGAAATCACACTCTCATGGGTTCATCAATGTTCCCAGATTTTTAATCCGAGTTACCGTTGGTGAGTTATAATAATTTGATAAATAAAATAGGATATTTAATTATTTTATGTATGAATTTTCCATTTTTGGGGTTTCTCACAGGAGGCCTGCACCGACTAATCTTAAGTCGTGGCTAGGGTAAACCCTCCATCCTAAGTGAAACGGTACCCTCAAATTTATAATCCGAGTAACCGTTTATGAGTTATCAAATATTTTATGGAAAACTACTTATTACTGTTAATATAAGCTTACGGAAACATCGACAGATCATTTCGGGCACTCCGGGCCTTGGAGTCATGCGCCATCAGATTTCACGGACTCATAAAATTCTCATATATTTAAAAAAATTACTTGGAGATTCTGGGACTTAACAATTATTCTCTTCATGAATTTTTAATATTAATGTAATGTTATAGTCTCTTTAATATTATGATATAATATTACCAAATATATGTAAGTTAATTGCTACAATATCATTGTTTATCATGACTTTTTAATGGTTATGATTCCATTGAAGAAATATTATGATCTATATATCATGAACTACCATGAATTATCTTATCCTATGGTTATTCATTTTACCCTCATGTAATGGTACAATTTTTCAATATTTTGTACCTGATATGATTAAGAAAATTTCATTATGAAAATTGGACCTTATTTCTCTCTTTAGTCCAAAATCTATTTTACTCCAAAAAACATCTAAAAATGTTATCAAAATTTCTTTAAGTGACCTCTAAAATAATTTAAAATGTATATGATTTCTTGTTTTTCAAATAATCATTTACATTTTTTAAATAAATATTCATAGAAAATGTATTGATCTTTCCATTATAGGTTACCAAGGATATATAAAATGATTTTTTTTAATGGTGGTATGCTTCAATTTTTTTTAAAAACGGAAGGATATTTTCAATATGAAAATTTTTTAAAATATATTTCAAAATTATTTACTATGTAAGATGACATTTTTTTTGTGTTACTCATGCCTAATTGGGGATATGATCCATGTGTTCCACTCATATTCATTCTTCAAATGGTTTAATTGTTATGATGAAAAGTTATTTATGAACCTCATTTCCCTTGTATGTGTTATATCAGGATAAAATGTTTATGAATCCTACCCCCTTTCATGGGTTATTATTTGATGAAGTAATTATGAAACATGTCTATTTTCCATATGTTTTAATATGATAAAATGTTTATCATACCCATTTCATTTCATGTATTGGTAATCTTTGTTTATGACACCCATCTCTTTTTATGGATCATGATATGAGGAATGTTTTACTATAATGGCTTAGATGATTGTATAAATTAATTTTGTTAGGGTTGGGACCTATTTCACCCTCCAATGCATTTGATAATGATTTATACCTCATCAAATAATGATCGGAAACAATTCGACATTCTTAATACACAATGGGAAATTGGTGTGTCATGATAAAAAATGGGAAATAGGTTTTTCATAATCCATAATCGAAAATGGTTGTGTCCAAAAATACAATGTGTAATAGTAGTGTCATAATAAAATATGTTAATAGTATTGGGAGTGAATCATTACTACAATGATGTTATGGGTGAGCCTGATTACATGTTTGCAGTGTTATGCATGGACAGGGTTGCATGTCCATAAGTTAATGTGTGGATCTAAATTCATTTATTTAACATAATTAGTGAGACTGGTTGTAATTACACATATAAAAAATGTTTATGTCTATGTGTATAGAAACAATATATGTATTATGCCTATTATATTATTCAAGGGTCATGTTCTTGATTATATTATGATTCCGGTATAATGAACTGAAAATGGTTATAACATGACTCTTGATTAAGATCTTTTATATGTGGGGTATGATATTAAAATGTTCTGGTCATGTTATCATTCCATTATTCTCTTTGTTATCCTATCCAATAGACTTCTTTTACACAAAATAATCATCTGATCTCACCATTTCTTATGTTTCGTTTCCCTAGGATAGAATGTAATTTTATTAATAGAAGTACTAAAGGAGAAGATCATTAGTTATGACCTTGGATATATTTCACCAGGATAACATATATTGTGTTATAAGATTCTAAATATCGTAAAAAATTATTTTCCAAGGAAATGTATTTTTATAATGAGCGGAATATTCATCTGAATGGCAAAATATCTATATGGGTTATGACTGGGTATTTATAGTTGTTATCAAATGAATGGTTTAATTATCCTTTGGAAACTAGGATAATACAACATTTGTTAGATCTCAAGGGATATTTATAATGATATTACATAGAATATATCAAAATATATGCCAAATATTTCATATATGTAAAATTTTGTGTCATGATTTAGGCATTCTATAAGTTTTTTTATGAAAATGTTGTTTTCTTCAATTATAAGTGTTACTCAATCATTAATTTCAAGTCATAACAAATAGAGGTAACTAAAAATAACTAGGTTTACATTAATAGTTTCATATTTGTAAACTATGGGAATTATACAAATTGATGTCATATGTGGAAATTCTATGATGTGAATTAAGAAGGTTTTATGATTATTAGTTATACTATATATGTTAAAAAGATCAAAAGTGATATGTGAATATAATGGGATGTTCTAACAATTTATTTTACAATAAAAAAATCATGATTAAAATTATGTTATGGAACCCTAATTAGGGATACATATTTCATATAATAGGAAATGTATATTAAAGAATAAAATGATGAATCCTATATCATTATTTAATAATAAAGATGTATGATTAATGTTTATATGTATAAGAATAAATAATTATGTTATATGAATCATGAAGTATATGTTATCCATTCAGAATTTGAAAAAAATATAGAATAATAATGATGGAATTGAAAAGTAATTTAATTGATATTTTATATTTTGATTTAGGGATGGTAAACCCTAATATGTCCCCGAGTGTGAAAAAAGTTTGCTTAGCATGTTTAAATATGTGATTGATGTGGATAATTTAAATTGTATTGTACTGATTACATTGGAACAGATTATTTAAATGTGTAAAATGTGGTCTATATTATCATGGAAGAAAACTGCAATAACTTTTTTTGTTTTTGAATTATATCCAATAATAACTTTATCAATAAGGAACACCTGTTTTCAATATGATTTATGTTTATTTATGTTGTTACCAAGTTTATCGAGAATAAATGATAAAGGTATTCACACGATAGGAATGATGAAACAAAGATATTACTTATAATATATGGGGATCAATGTTACACTAATTTTGAATTATTTAGTTACCTTCTGTTGTTTTTTTTAGATTCTCAACTTTTGGAAGGGTTACAATGGTAACAATTTTTAGACTTGTTTTAACTAATATTTGGATGAATTTATTAAGATTAAAATATTATCTGGATCTATGTGGATTTATGAATATTGGATAACTTGTTCTAACCATTTTTTTATGATGTCAACTAATGAATGGTGATATTACTTGTCATTTTATTTATTGTTATCATGATTTTTTTAATTATTTAGGAATGAAAAATTCACCTTTATTTCCTATTGATTGATATGATGTGTGAATTTAGCAAGGAACATCCAATGGGAGAGATTGTGTATATGGAAAGGACTGAAAATATGTAATTATATATTCTTGTGAAAAATTCTACCACTATAGGAAAATGATATTGAAAAAAATTATCATTACTATTGAAGCGATGGTCGTATAAATCGTCATAGTTTTATGGATTTGAGACCTTTATCATTCCATTGATCATTCAATTGCTTGTGAATTGTGATATTTAAAACATTCTATAATTATTTAATATTTTATTCCATGTAAAATTTTTACTTCCCTCTTATTTTATCATATTTCGAAACCTCATTATGAGATACATTGGGTAAACATTATGGTTCTAACATTATTTTATAAGGATTTTATAGTATGGATTTATATGATGTGGGTTTCTATGAATAGATATTCATGGTATTAAACCCTTGATAAATAAGATGAATTTCGAGGAATAATTTCAATTTATGGGGGTGGAAATTAAATGTCACAACCACTGTTTCTATTTATTTTCTTTTTATTATTTCTTGGTTCCGAGTGTTTGCGCCTAGGTCTGGGCTGAGCCTGAATTAAAATTTGTTGTCGTTTAATGATTTTACTGGGTTTCAGGCCCGTGTGCGGTCATCGCACGGTGGGCGGTAGCCGCGCGATCTCCCCAGGCGCTTGTTAGAATGTACATGTCGTCTAAGTTGAGGCGCGCAACTTGTGCGCGGTTTATTAAGTCATGCGTCGAGCGTGCGGGTATCTAGTTTTCGTATTTTGATAATTAAATAACTTATGTTTTAAACATAATGATTGTTAATAATAATATTACTCTGTTCCTATTATCATTATCATTGTTATCAATATTAGTATTATTTGTATTATTATTATTAACATTATTATGTTATTATTCTTAATATTAATGTTATTAATAATACTAATATTATTATTATTAATATAATAGAAGGTTTTTTTAGAAACCCAAACCCTACCCCCTTCTGCCAATCCACCATGTCGCCCCCTTTTCCCCCCGCTTCCCTTCTGCGTAGCGGCGCAACGCCCGAACCCCGACCCCGACCTCCGGTCCCCCCCCCCCAGCAGCCTCTAGCCCTCTTTAGCGGCCTCCAGCCACGCTACCACAGGACCTCCCTCGCCACCGTCGCGCTGTCCCGCCTCTCGCCCTTCAAATCTCGGCTAGCTGCCCTGCCCCACGCACCCCCTGCCGGCCTCCTGTCGCCGCCTAGCGCACCCACCTGCCGGGCTCCAGCTGCTTCGTCGGCCCCCTCTCTTGTTCCCCCTACTCCGGCCAGTGTTCCAGTGACTCGACCACCCCAGCCGCTCCCATCCCTCCTCCTCCTAGCTTCGGCGCAGCAACCCCCTTCCCCCAGGTCTTTTATGCGAACCAGCCCCCTTTGTGCACACCCAGTTGAGCTCCACGGTCCCCTTGCCTGCTCCGGCCAGTGGCATCTCCAACTTTCTGTGCTTCGGCAAGGCCGAATCCTCCTTGCGTCGACCTCACCACACCATCAAACCCTTCCTCCGATAAAATTCTTCTTCAATTTTGAGGGTTTTTCCTCATCTTGGCCTAACCCTAATAGATGAGTTATAATTCATTCGATTTTATCAATATTTAGGGGTAAATCCTTGTTTTAGTTGGTTTGATTTTAATTGCGTGTGGTGGTTTTGGTTTCTAGGGTACGGTTGCAGTGCAAACGAGGGTTCGCACCATTTTCGTGTGGTCTGTCGACGTCCGAGGTAGGTGTTTCCGTGTATAACTTTTGTTTAACGAATTAATCTGTGAGTTTAATTATTTTAGCATGGTTATTTATTAGTTGCATACTGTGAATCTGGTTTTGTTTGATATTTAATATGTATTTGATTTGCTAAGTAGCATGTTTATGCGTTTAGCGATTGTTTATGAATTAATTTTTCTTCTTAAATTAGTTTAGCATTTGTATTAATTAGTTTGATTGATGCATATAAAGTTTTAATTGAAGTTGATATGTATTTATGGTATGGACATGTTTTCTGTGAACAACCATGCAAAATTTTTTATTTGCATTTCACAAACATTGTTGTTTGTGTTTTGGTTTAGCGTCGTTGTGCAGAGAGTCATAAAAGATATATATATATATATATATATATTTGAACAGGTTTTGGTGTGTGTAAACTGAAAAGTGGGTTTTTATAAAAAGCGGTGATGTTTTGGTTGTGCAAATGGGTGCGTTGTTTATAAAAGGTTTTATGGGTTGGTTGTTACGTGTTGAGTTGTGTTTTGGTGTGATGATGTTGTGTGTTTTATTTTAAAGTGTTTTCTTATGTGAAACTGAGTGTGTTTTGATGTGAACCTTGGTTTCACCATCCACAGATGTTCTATGAATTATTGAAATGGTTTATTTCTTAAATCATGTGGTGTGTATGATGTTTGAAAAGTGATTAGTGTGTCTAAAGGTCGTGATTAGATTCAATTATAGAGTTGGTTGTGTTTTGATATGTGTTTTGGATGTGTTTTTTTTCTAAACATGTCGAACTAGTTATTTTGCATTGTTTTTTCATATGGATTGTTTTATGTCTGGGTTTATGTATTTTATTTTGCGATTGCAGCGTGTTGGCGGGGTATCCTCGCGTTACCGCGATCATCGGTTTGTTCGTGGTTGTGTGCCTGCGCGAGGCATGTCGCGCCCTTGTGTTTGGACAGCGATCCGAGGTAGGTCCCCCATTGCACTTACCTTTAGATTTAGAATTTATTAATTTCTTGTTGTTTTATTAATTTTTAATGAATTAGAAATAATATTAGATAATAAAACTTTAAATTATTATTTAGTGCGAAAAGAGCTTTTTATTTTATATCGAACATTTGTGACATTTTCTTGACGGGCGGACACCCAGTTTTGAAAGAATGCCAGTTTTCCATTTAAATATAATTCACGGTATTTCAAATGTACTTCTAGTTTTAAAGATAAATTATTTATTCTGAACACGTGTTTTGAGCTTTTTGAGAAATGAGGTTTTACTTTAAAATTGGTGAAGGCCCGTTTGGCACTTTAGTGAAATAGATTATTTTGGAAAACCCACTCGGGGGGGTGATCCTTGGTGTGTGTTGATTGCGCGATCTATATGTGATGTTTTTGCATTGTGACTGAATAATCTACATTTTGGACGCACCCCCTTTTTATTTCTTGTGTTTACATGGGAACCTGGAATATTGAGTGAATTTTCTGAGAATGATTGCTGCACTAGTTTAGACCACACACTGGCTAGTGGCCCCATAGCAGGGGAATACTGAGTTATTGTTTCTATGGGGACTGGGCACTTCGGTTAAGCCATGTAGGGCTATGCCGAGTGTTAGGGAGTTATGACGTCATCGAGTTATGGCATGACTTCAAGATGAGTCACATGTATAGTACATTCTGGATTGTTCACAATCTCCTAGGTTCGACCCATGTTTTATTTTAGTGTTTATTTGTACGTGGCGGATGATTGAGAGGTTGAGTTCAGTTGCTGACCCATGTGTGCCACTTTTACCATTGTCCTTAGTGTGTGTTGTGTGTGATTTTCCTTTTGACTAAAAACTAAAGTTTGGATTTCTAAATTGTTCGCAAAATGTTTTAAAAATGAAATGCACCTATTTCTTTCAACATTAAACTTGTTCTAAATTAAAAAGGGCAATATAAGGTTACTTGTTATAGAAATGAATGTGTGTGGAAACCAAATTTTATATAATTTAGTTCAAACCTGGAATTGATAAATTCTTTATTTATTGGTATGTTCATTGGGAATAGAACTAGTCGGGCCTACCTACTGAGTTTTAATACTCACGCCTATAGTGTTTTTCTTGTTTTTAGTTCTGTTGCAGGTTCCAAATTCTGTTGTTCGCCTTGAGCGATGTCGGTTGTGGTATTGGAAGGTGACCCAAGGGGTCACGTAGAGTTTTAGTCGTGGCCAGGTTAGTGGCGTTGTTGGATGCTCTTTCATTATTTGCTTTTGTACCTTTTGTTTCTGCTGCTTAATTTATCTTTATTTTGGGCTAAATCGTTTCCACCTGTTTACTTTTGATGACCAGTACTAGTTGCTAGCCCGTGGGGATCGAGAATGGCCTTCGGGCCATGTCGCAGACCGGCTCAGGTGACCAGTCCAGGGTTAACCCGGGTTGGTTCGTGACATTAACACCTTGAGATTTTATGAATTTTTAATGAACTTAAATTATTCAATTATTTCAATTTAACGAAATAGTAAATATAATTTCTGTTATATAAGATCACAATGTTCATCTTGATTTTTATGAAGCACCATGTAGATATTTGATTATAGACAACCTTATATTACCATACATCACACACAAAACTGTTATGTCTTCTTTCACACAAAATTCTGAGTTCCTTCACTAGCTCGCAATACATACATGGCATAGTTTTTCCAAACTACAATGTATTATTAATATTAATATTAAAATATTATTATAGTTCTACCTAGATGTTGGAATGGATTTTGGGAATAATATTAAATATACATTGAAAATATGGATTACATTTTTATATAATAATAATTATTTGGTGACCAATTCACTAGGAATGAAAATAAAAAACGTTTTGAAAATTTGAGAAATATATTACCGGAAAACTATATTTATGAAGTCAAAAAAAAATTGCTCTGTAAATTAATTAAACCACTATTGATTATTTATTTAAATGAAATATATAAATATTATATTGATTCGACTAATTAACATTCATCTTATGTGTTTTTTATGCACAAGATAAGAATAAAACCAATTTTAAATATAAAGATATTTTTTCATAAAATGTAAATATACTACCTTTTAATGGAATAAATATTTGAATTATAAATTTTGACACTTAATAAATTATATTTGAAAAATTTATTTCATTTTTTGAAAGAGTATGTATCAATTTAGGATGAGTATTGAAAAATATTGACTTTTAATTCAAAACTGCATTTTCATCTAATTTACATATATAGAAAAATATTAGTTTAAATAAGTATTAATGTATATTTATATTTATTATATATATGTTAATATAATTTAGTCTATATTAATCTATTCCAGAATTAAAATAGTTATAAGTTTATTCCAATATCTTGATCATTTTCACGATAAAAATACATTGTCTTATTTTATCTAGAAGATTATATTTCAATTAATTTATTCTAATTATGTTATTAGAATCATGAAAAATTGATTTAATATATGTAATTATAAAAATTTATAATTTCTAATGAGATAAAAATTTTTCAGAACAAGAAAATTATTGAATGTATTTAAATATAATTAAATCATCTAAGGTAAAAAAAAATGAGTTTATCTAGTGGTTAAACATTAACAGATAGATCCAAATAACATTCAAACATGCCCAAAATAAAATTAATAGACATATATTTAAATTATTAGCCCTTTTATAGATCATGGATCAATATTGGTTGCACATGACATAAGATAGACCTCCCAATAGTGTTTACCATTTTATATTTACAAGAATACTAGTCCTCCAATATAAAAGTGAACTCTCCCCCCCCCCCTTCTTCAAAACTCTCAAGACTATTGACTCTTCCATAACATAGAAAAATAAGATCCAAACTTCCCTCCTATATTATTATAATCCACAAATTTGGTTGAATGAGATCCAAGTTTGTTATTTGGTGAAAACCAAAAGGAATTACCCAATATAGAGGTAACATCCTTCCAAAAGAACATTTATTTTATTTCATTATCCACACCTCAATACATCTTAAATAAGGATTATATAACAACCTATGTATCCTTAATGTTGTTATATTTTTTTATGTTATGGTTAGTACCTACACCTATCCACACATCCATCAAATGAGATATACAATCATCCTTCGTTTGTATGGAGGACTTCCGTCTAATGAAACAATGTCGTTCGTTATTCAATTAACTCCATTAATGGTTGATAATAATAATGAAATTAATGTTATAATATAATATATATGGTTTATATGAATTATTTAGTCTTATGGAATTTTTATATAACACATATATTCATGCTTTCCATTTTTGGGAATACAATACTTCTTTTATGGACATGTGGACTACCAGATCCTTAAAGAAATGTTATTCATTCACACTATACATGGAATAGATTAAAGATTGTTTCTGTAAAATTAGGTGATATATTTCAAACAATAATTCTTATGGAATTATATTTTATATACATATACAAGTATTTCATTTACATTCTTTTATTCAATATGAAATGAAAATGGAAATAACGCCAATTAGTACGTACGACCTACCGTCTATATGAATGATGTATTTCATTTCATATGTTTGTATTTTATGGATTATTATAACTATATATACATCCTATATTAAATCATGATATAATTAATAACCAAGTTATTAAAAATCAAAAAACATATGAAAATAAAGTTTCTATTACCTAAAATGTAACTTTATGTGGGAATTGTTAATGAACTAGTAAAATATATTCATACCAAAATCATATACATTATTATATGTATATATATATAAATATAATTAATTGGTATAATTATAAAAAAAAATTATACTTATTATACATGAGTTTGGAACTTGTAAGAGGAAATTCAAGAAATATGTTATGTGTTTCCACATTCCAATTTTATTTCAATGACATTTATTCTATATTCACCACTTATTCTTATTATGTGGTATATATACATCCCAATTAAATGTTATATCATGAGTTTAATTTAATTAATGATATTAAATGTTTCAATTTATTTTATTCTTTCACAAATCTCATGATTCAAAAGACACTCAAGTATTAAGTGGATTTCTAGTCTCTCTCTAATTTTTCTAAGACTTATGCCATATTCACAACTAATTTCAATTATCTGGTGTATTTACTACCCATAAATGAATTATATGATGTAAATCCTTTAATTTTTGTCTATCTAAATATAAATTTTATGATATCTCTTTCACAGGGTCCATATTTCAATTGATACCAAATTGGTAATGAAAATCTATCTCCATTGATTTTTTTTGAGACACATGTTTTACTATATACATTTGTCCTTTTAAAAGGTGTATATAATTTCCCTTTGACATGTCATTTAATGAATATTAGTATATCAAAAATATTTTTATAATCTTATAATTTTTATCTCCCTTAAGGATTATGATTTAATGACACCAAATTGGTAAGAGTTTATTTCAAGAATGTCATCATTTATCGAGGTTGTTTACAATTCTGATTCCATTTATGAAATATTATGATCCATATCTTATAAAATATCAGGAATGTTATTAGTATATGTATATTCATGATAAAAATATACATTGGTACATTTTTTCCAAATTTTGGTACATATTTTGATTAGGAAAATATCTTTAAGAAAACCTACCATTATTTCCCTCTTTGGTGGGAATTCGGTTTTATTCAGAAAAACCATGTTTTCTAAAAATGATTTCAAACATGTTTTTATGCGACCTTTTAGACTTATTTTCATTTAGAACGATTTAAATGTTTTCAAATTCTACTTTATATGTTTTGAAATATATTTTTAATGAATTTTTTTTAAATTTTTTTCCAGATTACTTTTTATGTTTTGAATGTTTTTTTAAAGGAAAATTGTTTTCAAAATATTTTATGATTCAAAAATATTGTTTTTTTCTAACAAGAAATTATATTTTCCCCAAGAAGTGTTTTTAATAGATATTTTAAAATTATTCAACATCCATTATTAAATATTTTGGTTTTACTAATGTTAAGGCCAATAGGGGCCTATATACCCTGAGAGGGGGGGTGAATCAGGGTATGGATATTCTTTTTCAAAGTTCTTTCTGCCCCACTGGATCTTGACCTCTTTGTTACAAGGGTCACTTCGTTTGCACTTGTGTGGTTACTGTGATCACTTGTCTCATTTACCTGATGATGATGCTTTGAATGCAATGCAGGAAAGTAAGCAGGCAGACACAGAGATTTTTACTTGGTTCACCGCTAAGGGCTACGTCCAAGGAGCATACGCCGACAAGTTGCCGGTTCGTACCAAATTCCACTAGGCTTCACTAGCTGTGGATTACAATGTTCGGGCTAGATCACTTCTATGCCCAGTCTCACTGCCTATACAGGTTTTAGGGTCAGCTCACTGCTTTCCCAAGGGTCACTCCCTGTTTCTCTCTCTCTGGCTCACTACCGGTGGAGAGGATCACCTTCTTCCTCTTCCTAAGCTCACTGCTCCAGAAGGGATTCACTCACTCACAGTTTATAGACCTATAGGTCTCTTCATTTCCATTAAGGAATGCATCTTTCTCTGTATGTAGATGCTCTGTTGAAGTCCAACTTTCACCCGCAGATGAATCTCACTTTGCACCGGATGTACCGGGCAACCTCAATTTTTACGCGCAACCCTTACGGTGCCTTGCGCGCAATTTCTATGATTTGCGCGAAATTCTTCTTTCGCGCAACCTCCAAATATTACGCGCATCCTGGAAACTGCCTTGCGCGCAATTCACTGCTTTCACGCGAAATCCACTTTTCGCGCAACCTTCACTTTTTACGCGCAGCCTGGAAACTGTCATGCGCGCAATTCACTGCTTTTGCGCGATATTCACTTTTCGCGCAACTGCTGACTTTACGCGCAAACTTTAAGTTTAAGCGCAACACCCTTTCTAACTTCAATTTCGCGCACCAGAGCTCGGGTATTTTCTATGTCTTGAGCTCTTCTGAATGGAGGAGGGTCACTTCATATTTATAGGCAAAATCGACCCCGCGCAAAAAACCCTCTTTGAGCGCGTAATCCGCTTTGATCGCGAAATACAAATCTTCCGCGCACAACCATTTTCCGCGCACTGCTCCATAATTTCGCGCACCTCATGCCTTTGCCATTTTCCGATCTTCGGAGCTCAAAACACCTCTTGCGCGAAATACTTCATCTGCTATTTCGCGCGCCACTTCAATTTTCCGTGCACGCCTCCAAAATTTCGCGCGCCTCATGCCTTAACCAATTTTCAAGCTTTCGGCCTTGAAACATCTTTTGCGCGAAATACAATTTCGCGCAACCCGCTGTTTTGTGCGCCACACTTCAAGATTTCGCGCAACCCGCTAGTTTTGCGCACCACGCTTGATTTTTCCGCACACCTCCTTTATTTCTCTCTCCTCAACCTTCGCCAACAACATATCACTCCATTTTCCATTGGCGATTTTCAGGCCCAAAAATTTGGCAAACACTGGAAAACGGTGCCACCTTGTACTGCTCTTTTGTACCGCCTCCAGATCGTCCTTTCCTTTGTCAAAGTTCTTTGTCAACATGGAATGTCAACAACTTCTCGGGAACTCGACAATTCTCCATGGAAACCTGCTTTGTCAACAAACACAATCAACCCAAAAATGCTGCAATGTTACCTTGAGGGATTTTTGCCCAACAATATCCCCCTTTGGGTTTGTTGACAACTCTTCACAATTTTGCTCAGGATGATTTTCTGCACTTTGATACCTCACTGAGTCTTCTTCCAGCTTCTACCACCATTCGCCTCTTGCGATTATGATAGCGTTCAAGGATTCACTTAACATGTACTCTAAGCCCACATGAGCAATGCTCGGCGTGAGAAACAAGAGTAGTATGAAAAGTTCATCAATGAATCACTTCATGTCAGACCCCAATTGTCGATTCCACCCTGATACCAATTCTTAAAATAAAACCAGTTGTTGAACCACACTGATACCAATTGGTGAATTCATAAGTTGATACCAATTGTTGATAGCTGGACACCGTCTCACACCATTCCAACACCACTGTTCTGCTTTTATCACGATCATTAGCTGTCGTGATTTCTATGATTTGATCGATCACGTCTAGCATCGTCAGATTTAATACACTCCCCCTTTCTCATTGCTCCCCCTTTCTGGCTGCTCCACCTGTCAGCTTCTCCCCGTAACAAGTATGATTTATCAAATCTCCGCACTATTTTCTCCCTTGAACAAACACTTTTCTCCCCCTTTGTCAAGCACTTTTCAAGCACTTTTCTCCCCCTTTGTCAACGAACCCAAAGGTCACGCCTTTGTAGTCTGTAACATAGTAGAGAACACATATCAGCACATTAGGGAAAAACACACCATACCTCGGGGAGAGGGGAGGGGCCCACATCCACTCTATTTCATGTGTGGGGAATTGACTGAACTCCCAGAGCCAGTCGATGCCTTTCAAAAGCTTCCTTGGGTAAGGCCTTTGTCAGAATGTCTGCAACCTGTAGTTCTGTAGGCACATACTCCAATTTCACGATCCCCTGCTCAACTTTCTCCTTGATAAAATGATACTTTATCTCAATGTGCTTTGTCCTAGAGTGAAGGACGGGATTTTTGCTGAGATTTATAGCACTTGAGTTATCGCACTGGATTCCGATCGGAGACTTTACTTCAACTCCCATATCTTCAAGCTGCTGCTTCATCCACAATAACTGTGTGCATGCTTGAGTGGCCGTAATATACTCAGCTTCTGCGGTGCTTAATGAAATGCAATCTTGCTTCTTGCTAAGCCAAGAAATACACAATCCATTATGATAAAAAGCACCACCTGACGTTGGTTTCCTATCATCCGCTAAACCGGCCCAGTCTGCATCAGTATATCCCAATAACTCTGTCTGAGATTTTTCATTGTATGTCAAGCCGAAGTCCACTGTGCCCTTGATATACCGAAGTATTCTTTTCACTGCAAGCATGTGACTTTCCTTTGGATTACTCTGATATCTCGCTGCTTGGCATGTGGCGAAAACAATATCAGGCCTTGTTGCGGTTAAGTACAACAGACTTCCAATGATTTGCATGTATTCTGTGATATTAATTGCCCTGCCACTGTCATCTTTTGATGATTTCATCCGGGTAGAAATCGGAGTCTTCATCTCCTTGGAATTTTCCATTCCAAATCATTTCAAAGCATCCTTGGCATACTCGGATTCAGAAATGAATGTTCCATTCCTGCCTTGTGTAACTATGCTTCATCTGATCTTCCAAATATTATGTCTTCTTCCTTGACCAGCCTCACCATCCTTTGATTACTATTATTGTTGAAATAAAGATTGTAATCAAATCCCCCACACTGAAAACCAATCTTCTTCAAATACTGATATAGCCTTCAGTACCATTCTCTTGGGGTGTATGCTTTGCACACCAGTCGTGCTTTGTTTCGAATCATTGTACCATCTTCGTTCATCTTGTCTAAATAGACCCATTTTGTCCTGATGACGTTTTTATCATCTGGCCTCGAAACAATTTCCCAGGTCTGATTCTTCTCAATTCTGACCTATCGCTTCATTCATGGCATGATCCCGTTTTTTTCATCTTCAGCTGCATCAGCAAAGCATTTCGACTCAACCTGAGATAGTAATGATGTCTGCTGTAGTGATTTCATTCTCTTTGTCTGAACTGGATCTCACTGATCACTGATGATAGTCTGCCTGTCAATTTCAGCTCGATTCTTTGTATTTTGTGCAGATAAGGATTTTACATCCTTGTACTCATCATCAGTATCTTATTT
The DNA here is from genome assembly GCA_963277665.1 of Viscum album. Classification (NCBI taxonomy): domain Eukaryota; kingdom Viridiplantae; phylum Streptophyta; class Magnoliopsida; order Santalales; family Viscaceae; genus Viscum; species Viscum album. The sequence goes on from OY728165.1 coordinate 1,834,527,380, forward strand.
TGAGTCACCCTCAGCCAGTTCTTCTCCCCCTGTGTTGCTTTCTTCCTCAACACTTTCGTCAGGAAATTGTTCACTGACTCATTTTTCAGTGGCTTCATTTCTTTCAGCTACTTTTCGCAGCTTCTTGGTATCCTGAAAAACAATCAGCTGATACCACAATGTTAGATCAAAATAAATAAGCATGAAATGCTTGATCACTGCTGCTTCTCCCATAGTATGTCTTCTCTCAATAGACAACACTTGAGCTGGGTCATCCAATTATTTCCTTGACGGATCTGGCATATGATTTTGTTATCAAATGCTCCCCCTGTGTTACACAACACTTCTATCTGGTAGGCCCAACGGCAGAGACCCATAATCATTCTTCTCCACGTGCACCATTTATACTAATCTGGCACTCAGCATCGATCCATTAACCAAATATATAAGCCTACTGAGTTGGAACTCGGTGTAGGAAACAAGAGATAGAGTTAATAACACAAACACTTCCTATTGTTCTCTGTTGCTCCATTTCTTCATCAACTCTAGTACCTGATTTGAATCAATTGAAATTCTAGAGCAAATCACTTCTCCACTTCGCATCCTTAGATGCCACTACCCCATGGATCGTATCTCCCTAAAACCTGAAACACATGAATCATCAGTTAATAGAATTTAAATATATAGGGAGAGGGGTATTTCTTCTAGAATCCTCAACATGAGGATGATGGTTGATCCTGATGGGTCAACCCTTTGATTCTTTCTTGGAGCGCATCACACTCCTTTCTTGCTTCCTCCAACTGTCTGACCAACTTCAACTGTTCTGGCCATATGACTAGGCATTCTTTGCTCACATTCTGAGCCTTTTTCTGATATGAAGATTCTGCAGACTTGGCCTTTCTCACAATCTGGGGTTTAGACCAACTCGTACACATTTCGATCTTTGATGTTCTACCGAAATTCCATTTCCCTTGATTGTTTCTCGGTGCAGGAATCTCCTTTCTTGTCATCTTCCCTGTCTTCTTTGTCCATTGTAGGGATCTGCCTTTTTCTTCCACTTCTCATTGCAAAACACGACATGTGGATTTTTCGATGCATTCTTTTCTTATCGGCCTTTTATCAGATTTATGATTCACCGCCCTATTTTTCATTGGTGGTGGGTCCTCCATTGAACGTCCATTCTTCTTTATCACCACTGGAGTAGATCTCCCCTTAATCTTCCAGGTTTGCTCACATTCTCTCCTTGAGAGCTGTTGTGAGTATGACATAGGAGGTGACTGATACACCTTTCGTTCAGTTCCACGTGATTTCCCTAAGGCTCGAAGCCTATTCTTCTCCTTACCACTTTGTCTCCTAGTACAGGCTTCTTTCTTGTACACTTCCTGTGGTGGAGATCTCTTTTCTTGTTCCTTTCCCTTTCCTGCTTTCTTCTTACTGCAATGTCTCGCCATGTGCCCATAGTGAGAACATATAAAACATTTTCCCTCAAAGGAATACCTCATTTCATCATCTCTCTGCTGAGATGTTGATGCACCTTGAGTTCTTCCTCTGATATTGTTCTCCTGAGCTTCCTGACACATGCTCATGGTGTGTCCCATTCTTCCGCAGTAATAGCATCTAATATATGCTTTCCTCTGAGAATCTCTTCTTTCTAATTTCTCATGATGCTTCTTCCTATTCTCAGATTTATTAATGTCTCTCTTTTCACAGACTGAAATGTACTCTAGAGCCTCTGTACAGAAGCTTAATGTGTGGCCATGAACTCCGCAGAAATAGCACACATCATCACTCCTTGAATCTATCCTCATAGGCCTATCTCCAGCACCTACTGGATTTTTCTTACCTTTGTAAATTTTCACTGCATTTTTCTTATCATCCATAGGAGTGGAATTATCATATCCAATGCCAGCATTTCCAAAACATGCTGGTCTTTGAGCTGAGAAAATATTATGTTGTTTCTCTTCAGAAACAGCATATCTGTTCTTCATTTTATCATCACTTGTCGAAGGATGATCAAATAGCAAGTGCAGTGCATCCTTCAACTTGGGATTATCTTTGGATTTAGACTTCTCTATTTCCTGCTTGACTGATTCGAGCTCTTCTACCAACTTTTGAATCTTCATATCCCTTGATTCAAGTTGGACAACATGTTTTTCCTTGAGAAGCTTCCCTCTACTTACCTCATCTTCCAGTTCATGCTTCAGCTTATCAACCATGTCAATTTTCTCCTTTACCTTCAATTTTTCTTGAGCGACAGAGTCAGAGCAACATGCATTCTTTTGTTGTAGCCTTTGATTTTTCTAAACTTCTGCAGACAACTGTGCTGCTAGATCATTATTTCTGGCTTTAAGATTTTGTGCTTCATCTGACATTTGACTCTCTTCATAATCACCAGCCTTTTGTTTTCCTTTCATTCTGGCCATCTTCTGCAGCTCTTCAGCACGTGAATCATTCTTCTCTGTTAGGTCAGTAACTATATCAATAAGCCTTTGATTTAAACATTTTAGCTTGTTGACCTCAATCTCCAATCCCTTGATCCGGATATCTTTAGATTTGGCTTCTTCAGTGTTTCCAACGTCACTTGGAATACTCGGTTCTTCGATGCTTTTGAATTGATCTTTCACTTTTCTATTTAAGCCATCGATCTCCCTTTTCTGTTCTTCAATATTAAGCTTATACTCACTAACTGATTCTGAGTTCTCTGGTGCTGATAACTTGAGTTTCTCAATTTTATTTATCAACTCAGACTTCTCTTCTTCCTGATGCTGCATATAGAGTTTGGCATCACGAACAACTTTGTTAGCATTCTTGGTTTTGGCTCTCCAAACATCTATCTCTTCAAGAGCAGCCTCTAACTCAGCTCGCATATCTATTCTTCCTTCAATTTCTTCTACTGTTTCAGTATCACTCTGATGCTCATGTACTTTACTCATTCCAACATCATGATTGAGTGAATCAATCTTTTCCCTTTCTGATTCATCCAAGCCTTCCTTCAGCAAGTTGTTTGATTCATTTAGTTGAATAACACATTTTCCATATACACTTCCACACTGAGGAGTACCACCTGACTTCTGCTTGTTCTTGGATGTTTTTCCCTTTGCCATGGCTGATTGAGATAAGAGAATACTGATTCTTTATGCACACAGATCGACTACACCAAGTTGGAGCAAACAAATCTGATAACAGTAACCTTCCCTCTGATACCAATTGTTAAGGCCAATAGGGGCCTATATACCCTGAGAGGGGGGTGAATCAGGGTATGGATATTCTTTTTCAAAGTTATTTCTGCCCCACTGGATCTTGACCTCTTTGTTACAAGGGTCACTTCGTTTGCACTTGTGTGGTTACTGTGATCACTTGTCTCATTTACCTGATGATGATGCTTTGAATGCAATGCAGGAAAGTAAGCAGGCAGACACAGAGATTTTTACTTGGTTCACCGCTAAGGGCTACGTCCAAGGAGCATACGCCGACAAGTTGCCGGTTCGTACCAAATTCCACTAGGCTTCACTAGCTGTGGATTACAATGTTCGGGCTAGATCACTTCTATGCCCAGGCTCACTGCCTATACAAGTTTTAGGGTCAGCTCACAGATTTCCCAAGGGTCACTCCCTGTTTCTCTCTCTCTGGCTCACTACCGGTGGAGAGGATCACCTTCTTCCTCTTCCTAAGCTCACTGCTCCAGAAGGGATTCACTCACTCACAGTTTATAGACCTGTAGGTCTCTTCATTTCCATTAAGGAATGCATCTTTCTCTGTATGTAGATGCTCTGTTGAAGTCCAACTTTCACCCGTAGATGAATCTCACTTTGCACCGGATGTACCGGGCAACCTCAATTTTTACGCGCAACCCTTACGGTGCCTTGCGCGCAATTTCTATGATTTGCGCGAAATTCCTTTTTCGCGCAACCTCCAAATATTACGCGCATCCTGGAAACTGCCTTGCGCGCAATTCACTGCTTTCGCGCGAAATCCACTTTTCGCGCAACCTTCACTTTTTACGCGCAACCTGGAAACTGCCTTGCGCGCAATTCACTGCTTTTGCGCGATATTCACTTTTCGCGCAACTGCTGACTTTACGCGCAAACTTTAAGTTTACGCGCAACACCCTTTCTAACTTCAATTTCGCGCACCAGAGCTCGGGTATTTTCTATGTCTTGAGCTCTTCTGAATGGAGGAGGGTCACTTCATATTTATAGGCAAAATCGACCCCGCGCGATAAACCCTCTTTGAGCACGTAATCCGCTTTGATCGCGAAATACAAATCTTCCGCGCACAACCATTTTCCGCGCACTGCTCCATAATTTCACGCACCTCATGCCTTTGCCATTTTCCGAGCTTCGGAGCTCGAAACACCTCTTGCGCGAAATACTTCATCTGCTATTTCGCGCGCCACTTCAATTTTCCGCGCACGCCTCCAAAATTTCGCGCGCCTCATGCCTTAACCGATTTTCAAGCTTTCGGCCTTGAAACATCTTTTGCGCGAAATACAATTTCGCGCAACCCGCTGTTTTGTGTGCCACACTTCAAGATTTCACGCAACCCGCTAGTTTTGCGCGCCACGCTTGATTTTTCCGCACACCTCCTTCATTTCTCTCTCCTCAACCTTCGCCAACAACATATCACTCCATTTTCCATTGGCGATTTTCAGGCCCAAAAATTTGGCAAACACTGGAAAACGGCGCCACCTTGTACTGCTCTTTTGTACCGCCTCCAGATCGTCCTTTCCTTTGTCAAAGTTCTTTGTCAGCATGGAATGTCAACAACTTCTCGGGAACTCGACAATTCTCCATGGAAACCTGCTTTGTCAACAAACACAATCAACCCAAAAATGCTGCAATGTTACCTTGAGGGATTTTTTCCCAACAACTAAATTCCTTTCTTGGATATAATCTATGTTTACAATTCATATTCTTTCTCCAAATTTTTTATGATTATGATGACATGTTGTTTATGAAACCCATTTCACTTCTATTGGATATATCATGATAAAATGATTTTGAAACAATATTCCTTTAATATGATATTCAATAATGAAATTATTATTAAAACTATCCCTTTTTATAGGTTTTATTATGATAAAATTTTAATGATACCCATTTCATTTCATAGGTTATTTAATGATGTAAATGAAACCCATCTAAGTTTATGGGACATGAGAAGATGAATATTTTAATATATTTTGGAACATATTTGTATGATATCATTATTTGTAGTGTCGAACATATATCTCCCCCAAATGTATTGGGAAATGAGTTATATCTCCTGAGATAATGATGGGAAACAAGTCAACTGGCTTGATCAACAATGGGAAATAAGTGTGTCCTCATCCAAAATGGGAAATTAGTGTGTAATTAGCCACAATGGGAAGTAGGTTTCTCCTGATCTGTAATGGGAAACATGTGTGTCCTGATCCCATGTGTTTATACTATAGGGAGTGAACCTTAACTACTATGATGTTATGCATGAACCTGATTACTTGTTCACAATTTTTTGTGTTGATCGGGTTTCATGTCCTTAATTTATTGTGAGGACCTGATTTCATGTCCTTAACATAATGAGAAAACCTATTTGTACTTATAAATGTTCAAAATGATATAATATGATTTTCATACCAAAAATATTTTTATTATTTCTATGATATGATCACATGGTTTATTTCATTTTTAATCTTATGATTCATGCCTTGTGAAATTCTAATCTTTATGCCATTAATAATGATTATTATCTTTTATTTATAAGGTGTGATCCTCTATTGTGATTATCATGTTCTCATAACCTTATAATCATGATTACTCTTGATATTTCATTTCATAACCCTTTATAATAATCTAATATCACCCTTTTTTAGGTTTAGTTTCCATAGGATATACATAATAGTTTATTGTTGCAGTACTAAAGGGGTTATCTTTATGGGTGAATTTGCAGATTTTTTACCAATTGGAAGATATTATGTTCCATTTTTCAAAACACCCTAAATTGTATGGTCCCGAAGAATTTTTTTTTAATTTTCTTAAAATTCATCTAAAATGATGTAATATACATGTATTCTATGCTATATTCACTATAGAGTTGTACTTAACTAGGAGCATCCCAATAAAGTAATTGACAAACATAGTTTCTTGGGGATGGTGGATATTACAAGATCATTTTTAAGAATTTTATTTTCCTTTAGAACCTCTAATTTGATATAATATTAATGGTATTATGTTGATATATTTATAATCATATGTGAAAACCTTTTAGAAGGTTAAAGGGAGATTTACGTCAGTGATGATCCTTATTCTTTTAAATACATATAGTTTCTATAAAATTTATTTTGATGAACCAGGTATCTGAATAGGAGTAATTCGTATGTATAAATATTTTGTTATGGAATACAAGTCTTATTATTTTATGACATAATAAAATAATTAACTAGGTTCATCGAATAGAAAACAATTTTTAATAGCTTATGTTATATGAAATACCAATCCCAAAAAAACAATGTTTTTTTAAATGTCTATTTTAACCATTCCATTAATTTTTTAAATGATTAGGATTAATGAAATTATGATATATATATATATATATATATTTCAGAAAAACAAAAAATTTATTGATGAATTGTTAATAAATAATCATACAATTTTTTTGTTAATGACCTGTCTTTCTTGAAAAAAACGTTTTCATTAAAAATGATTATTATTTATTTTTGTAAATAATATTATATTTATTTTAAATAAAATTTTTAATACTTATTAGATAAAGTTATCAAAATTATATTATTAATGTATCAAAATTAACCTCTGGTGATATTTTTGGATTTTTTTTGGAAAGTATCTGGTTTTCAATGAATTGTTTAGGCTGAAATATATATATATGTTTATTATCATTTATTTTGATAAATTATGTATTATTTATGTTCCAATATTATATTAAATTTATTTAAAAATAATAAATTATTATTTAGTTACACTTAGTTAAATCAATTTCTATTTAATTACTTTTATGCCATATTTTTGGATAAGTTTTTTTTTAGGCAGAAATAATAATTTTTTAAAAAATTGTTTCAAAATGAATAATGTGTATATATTATAATTAATTAAAATAATCCATAATTAGGAACGATTTAAATTTAATTTTTATACTATATATCAATAATTTTTAATTAAAATTCATATAATTAAGTATATTAGTAATAGAGTTAAATTTTAATTATCATTTCATCGAACAATTCATTTTTAATAAATTCATTTTGATTCGTAATTTAGGATTTTAAATTAAATTAAATTCTTCCACCTTTTTAATTTATTTTCATAAAGTTTATTCCTTATTTGAAATCATTATAATTAATAGTAGTTAAAATGGTTAACATATTTTTTTTACATTATGAATTTTTTCTGTATAAATATTTTTTACCCCGATAAAGGGAAAAAAAGATAATTACAGATAAAAATAATTTAACCATAACAAGAGACAATTTAACCCTATGACAAATAATATTTATATTTTAACATAAATATATTATCTACTTATTTTTTGTTAAATTATAAATGATTGCATAATTATTTTAAAAAAATAACAACATTTTTGATCCGTTAAAACATAAATTTTATTTGGTGTAACATATCTTTTTAATCAGGACACATTTTTTGAATAATTTAATAATTTCATAAAATAAATCATATTTTAATTATATATTATTTTTATTTTATATTATCTAATAAATAAAAATTATAATATAATTTTATGAAGTTAAAATACAATATTTATGTGTGTGTGAAGATTATTATTGTAAAAACCCTAGAATATCTCAATAAATGTCGATCCTATTTTAAAAATGAAAATTCTAATATTTAAATAGTTTATGAAATAAAAGTTATTTTTTAAATCAGAATGTATAAATTACTAAATGATGAATTTTTAATAATTTTCTGAAATATTCAAATTCTCGGGTGAAAATTAAATATACTATAAAAATATAATTCATATTATGACATCATAATGACCCAAATGATATCTAATAAATTGTATAAATTGTATAAAAGACCAAATATTTTTCCCCCATTTAAAAAAATTGTATTTCAGTATATTTATTTTATATATCCTTTATGAATTCTCCAAAACCAATATTATAATTTTTTTGTACTAAAATATTTTCTTTTTGACCATGACTAACTTCCATATCACCAAGGTTAATATTTTAGTGATTTATGGCCATGGACATATAAAATAATGAAATCCACTTTTATTTAGTGGAAACCATCATAAAAACACATATGAAGGTTCTTAGTTTTCATCAAATTATTTTATATAGCCAAAAAACAAGGTTTGAGAAATAATAAAGAACTCCCATCTCGTTAAGTATATACACCCACCCAAGCTCCCATTATTCTTCACTCAAAACCATAGAGTATATAATTTCTTTTTCTTAAACAATATTGAGTCGTCCAATGGTTCATTGAATCTCATAAGAAGCTCATCCTATGTTTTTTAAATCAACCTATAATGGTATGGGATCCACCAGTCCTATACTTATTCAACCACCTATTTTATTTTGTGCCTCTTAATTTACATTTATTATTGTTTGGATATGTTTCTATTCATCCCTATTACATACCCATAAATTTAAATGTTATTATATACCACTTAAACTATAATTAATTGGTCCCTGGAACCATTATGTACGCCCATTATGTTGCCAAATGTTTCCTACGATATTCCATACCAAATGTGAGGGACCTATCTATCTTCATTCCAGTTCATGAACCATATTTGTTATTATCCTTATTAATATAAATGGGTAATGTTATAATTCCATTATCAATGTCCCATTACTATAGAATTTATGTAATTATTAGAACATATCATTTATTCTCCATTTGTATAACCTATACATATGTCATTAATTTCCTAAAACTTAGTAAGGGATCTCTTCTGTTCATCTAATTGAAGAACCCTCCATGTATTATTCTTTTTTAATAAAAAATGATCATGTTTGATTATGTTTTTAATTATCCATCATACTAAAAAATTTACATCTAAGGTATGAGAGTCCCATTTCACTCTCATTGAATCAATTTATGAAACATTAATTACTGTCATTAGGCAGCCATGATTTCATCATAAATTTGGAATGGAAACCCATTGTACAATGTATTCCAACACTATTTAAATTCAATATTATTCACATAGAAAAAATTAATTTTTTCTATTATGAAACCATTGTTTTTATTGTAAATTCAAATATTGATGAATTAAATGTGATGAAATATGATCTGATGTGGAATGATCTAGGTGGAACACTTATTTATATACATGATTTGAATGTGATGGGATATAATCAGAATAATATATTTCTCCAATTTATGGGGTATTGTTTTAGTCTCATTAAATTCCTTGACTGGGGTAGTGAGTGAACCTAATCCATCAATGGATTTTTTCATTTATTTAATGTTGTCTGGGTGGTTATCCTTGACCTATTTTTATAATTACATTTTTATTTATATTTCTATATTTCCCAGATTTCCTTTATGTTACCATGATATATCATGACTCATTATTAATAATTATGTCACTAACCCAATTTCTGTTCCAATTAAATTCCAAGTGTCTAAAATGTAAAACATTATTCATGTTATGATACTTTTATATCCCCTTAATGTGATTTATATTTCAATAATTTATTAATTACATCACTAGGTTATCCCATGCATTTTTTACGGTTTGATGATTTATACAATCATGTTAATGATGTTTCAAATCATTCAGTTGTATATCAAGTTTAATAAGATATTATAGGTACCTAACTAACTAAGATTATGAACTTCTCAATATTATTTGTTTTATTATGGGTATTCATATGTAATAAATCATGAATTAATGTGTAATAATAAAATCTATTTTCATTGTTGGCATCAAAGGAAAGTCTATTAATTTTTGGGATTTGGATTAAAAAACGTATCAAAAGAATTTTGGATAATACTATCTATAGATAATCATTCCTATGTTTTGGTGAAGTATTGAATCAGGGGGTTCAAATAAAATACATATATTTTTTATTACTAAAAGTAGATGTGGATTAATAAAATATATACCAGGATATAACAACCCTGAAACCTCTATATTGAGCTTGACATAATCGGGAACATGTGCACGAAAATAGAACATAAAACACACCTAGTTTAACACTCCTGAGGGATATGATTTGATAAATTTTTAAACTCTCTATGAATCATTATTATGGGAATAAAGATCCAATAAAATTATATGATTATAAATATTTCATGGATATATTATATTTAATCCTATAAATTAGAAAGTTAACGAAATACATTTCATTTAAAAGTTTTTCATTTAATGTTATTTGCTTCCTATTATTCTATTTAATAGTTCACTTTTTTCTTCCCTAATTCTTCTTTTATTTAAGTCAATTTCTATAAATAAGTGTAACATAGTCAACAACCAATCTGATGGAAATGTGATGAATTATCCAATGAGGTACATAACATTTTGGTAGCTTAAGTAAGACACCATGTGATTATTCCCTACTAGATATCAAAATATTAGTAAAATCCAGGAACATTATTAATGTATAAATACATAAATTAATATGAGGATGATGTCTCATGGATGGTCAACTAATAAAGAATATAATTTATTGAAGATTTAATCTCTTGAGTTTGAAAAATGTGGGCAAGAAACCAAGTAAAATGATGTAAAAGAAATCAAAAGTGTTTTATGAGTTAAAATTGGCTATAAAGTATCTAGTTTATATAAAAATGAATGATATTAAATAAGAAAATATATTATATAATATATATAACCCCTTTATTTTTAAATGTATTATGTGTGGAGAATGTTGGATTTATCCAACTCAATACCTGAATCCAAACATTAAATCCTAGACTAAGAAAGAACTTATGCTATGGAAATCATAGAAGTGTAAGGATTAAACTATTTGTTTATTTTTTTTATATGTTGTAGAAGTTTTATAATAATTATATTCTATATATAGGAATCATGGACCCTCTAAGGATTGTTCCATGTATATTTACTTTAAGAACATGAAATATATATATAGATGTTTACCAATAACCAATAATATTTATGAAGTGATAATGTTACTGATATCCTTTAATATTTGTTTCATTTATGGATTAGTTAAAACATTTATTGAAAGATATTCCTATGTCCAATTTTATGTTTAAAAATATTGATAAAACACATAAATATTTATGTTATTGAATTATAGTAGGATGTAGGAAATTTTAGCAATCATATTATTGGATCAAATAGTTTTGTCTTTATGGTGGTTATTGATTTTTTCAGGATATATTTTGTTGGTTTATGTTATATATACCCACTAGTATATATATAAATTATTATTTTAGAATAATTCTATTATTTTTTTTTGGAGGTGTAAGAAAAATAGTCTAGGAAAAGTATTGTTATTGAAACATTCGATAATATTCAGGTTATTTGTTTTATTTCAAATATGTGTGAAATTTTCAAAGGAATGATCTATGTTAAACCATTATAATTATTTGTGAAATTTATGATAATAATACATGAATTTTTATTCATTTTCATTATTACCTTAATTTATAATACAAAATTTCTATTTAGTAATGAAATGATGAATATATTGTTATTCTTTGGTAGATTTTCTGATCCCTTTGAAGTTTAATCTAGTTCTTAAGGAATTAAAAAATATCTTTAGTATTCATAAATTGGAGAGAAGGTGATATTTTCATGTAAATTGATTATAGGGTTAAATTAACATGTCAGGAATATATATTTTCATATTTTCAAATTCTAGGTTGTAATGGATTTCATTATTTCTTGTAAAAGAATCATAAAAAAATTATGTCATGTTATGGTCATTTGTAATGAATTTATTGTCTTTTAACCAATTAAATATTTATTATTTGTTGTTCACTGTCTTTCTCCTGACTATATTCTTTATCAAACTCAATTAGTTCATTGAGTATTTTCGTCTTCCCCAACTAGGAATTCACTTCCCATAAATTTTCAATTACATGGAAACTTGGTTATGTGATTACCATTATATTCCTCATCATCTCTTTTTAAATAGATATTTCATTAACCCTTTTTACAATTTAGGGTTTCAATAATGATATTCTTAAGTGTTAAAAACATTATTACTAAGATCATGTTTAAATATTGAGGAAGTAATTTATTAAATGGGTAAGAATGTAATGCCATAAGTTTTTAATAGAGAAATATATGTTGAATAACATATGTGATAAAATACACAAAACCCAACAAAATAATGATTATTTAAATACGATCATTTAAACCATTCCATTAAATTTGAAAATATGAGTAAGTTTAACTAATCTATGATATATATATATATATATATTTCCTACTCAACATAAAGGTGTTGATAAATTCATAGTAAATTACCCTGCATTTTTTTGATATTGACCTTTTATTCCTCCAAGTACGTTTTCTACTAATATTTGATTTTATTATTTTATTGAAAAAATATTATAATTATTTTATATTATATATATGACAATTATTTAAAAAAAGGAGATCTATATTTAATTATCATCTTATCAAAATTCACATTAAATTAAATTTTGTTATTTTTTTAATAATATTGATTTTTGAGTGAATAGTGAAAACCCCATTTTTATTAACACATAATTTGATAAATTTAGTAATAAAAACTTCACATAATTCTTATAATTTTATTTCAATGTATCATAAGTATTATATAGTATTATGTAATTATATTAATTACATTTAAATCATATTTATATCCTATATCCAAATATGATTATTTTTAGCCATCAAATGTTTTTTTTTCAAAACATTGATAAAATTCATAATGTTTATATATTATAATTGTTTTAGAATAAACCCTAATGATTAATTATTTTAATGAAGATTTTTGATTTTAAATCTACCATTATGAATTGAAATTTATACAATTAATATTATTAGTTATATATTTCAAGTAATATCATATTATTATTGAAGAATTCATTTTTAAGAAAACCTCTTTCCATAATGTTTTCAGGATTTATATTAAACTAAACTCATAGGTAAATTTTGAAATGATTTTAACAAAATATATTACATATTTGTAATCAATATTATTAATATTAGGTTATATGGTCAACATTGTTTTTTGAGATTATGAATAATAATTATATTAAATATTTATACCCATTGTAAATATAAAATAAGAAAATTAAGGGTAAAAATATTTTTGAAAGAAATAGAAAAAAGATTCAATAATAAATTTAATAATTATATTTTCATTTAAAATTTTAAATTTTTAAATTTTAACTTTTTAAATTTTTAAATATTGATTTTGAAATAAATTAAAATTTTGATACGACAGAAAATTAATTAATTTAGGGGTAACATATAGTTTTAATTATGAGAAACATTTTGATTAATTAATGTATTTTATATAATGGAAAATTTAATTAAATGTTTTAAAAATAAATTCAATAAACTAAATAAAAATGATAATATAATTTTATGATGTGAAAATCTGATTTTATAATGGTTCAGAAATTGTTATTGTAAGAAATACAGCATTTCTCAGAAAATGTTGATTATGTTTTAAAACAAAAATTTCAAATATTTATGAAATTATTTTCATAAAATATATTTTTTCAAATCATAACATAAAAACAATACAATGCTGAATTTTTTATAATTTTATAGGATCATCAAATTTTCACTGAATAATAAAATAAATTATAAAAATATGGTGCATATTATGAAATCATAATGACCCTAAAGTGCTTCAATAAATTCTATAAATTATATATTTGACTAAATATACCTGTATCCTTTCAAAAAATATGATTTTATGTTATTTTTGAAATTTTAATGTCCTTTATGAAACCACAAAAAATATTAAATTTTATGGTTTAAAAATCATTTCTTTATGAACTGACTCACTTCCACATCACCATGTGTAATATTTTAATGATTTCATCCCCACTCATTATAAAATATTTAAAAACCCTCCTCATTATCAGAAATCATGTGAAAAAATAGTGGGGTGGTTTCTAATCTTGATTACATTATTATATAGAGTATGTAACCTATGTTTGATAAACAATAAAGAAGTTTGACCATTTTCCTATATAAACCAAACAAATCTCCCATTCATGATCACTCATGAACCATTTATCACTTCATTAGATAACCATAAAAACTCTAGTGTCTTACAATGGTGCCCCCAATCTCTCATGAAGCTCCTCTTCTGTGTTTCCAATCACCATCTCAATGTAAGAGATCTCACACTATTATTTTTATCAAGAAACTCTTTTATGGGGTTCCTCCTATTCCCATTTGTTCATGTCTAGGTATGTTTTCATACATCCCTATTAAAAATCTTTTTATTTCAATGTGATGAGAGACCCCTTTCACTCTCATTAATCCTTCAGGCAAACCATCATGTACACCCGTTACACTGCCACAATTGACCTATGATTTTCTATACCAAAAGTGAGGGAGCTATCTCTCTTATTTTAAATTTATGAACCTTATTTATATTTATACTTTTTTATTTCAATATTCTATGTTTTTATGAATTTATTAATGTATTTTATTATACAATTTCTTCACTTATAATTTATTTCATTTATTCCCTCTCATTATAAGCACTTACTAAACAGTTACTATGTTGAAATATTGTTTAGGAACTCCCTCTCCAATTTTTATTCAAACACTCTACTTGTATTATTCAATTTGAATATCATCTAATAATGTTATATTATGTTATTAAATATATCTCACACTATACTTTTTTTACTTCCATGTTATGTGAGACCCATTTATTTCTCATTAAACCATTTTCTAGAACTTCAAGCACTGTCATTATGCTAGAAATATTTCACTCTGATTTTTTCATGATAAATAGTTGTATTGTTTATGCAATTACAATTTACACTAAATGAAATTCACCTAGAAACACCAAAAAATATTTTATCAGGTTCATCCTTTTAAGAATTACACATTCCATGAGTGTGGATTAAAATGTGATTAAATATGATCTTATGTTGAATTACCTATGTACGAAAAATATGCATGTGAATGATAAAAAAGTGATGAGTGGACCAAAATTATATAGATCTACAATGCATTTGGAAAGGTTTTATTCTAATAAAAATTTGTGAAATGTATTATGGAGTGGTATTAATCCATTAAAGTAATTGTTCCATTATGTTATCATTTCAGGGATGGTAGCCTTGACCTATGTTTATAATGCCTTTTTAATGTTATTTCCAAACATCCCATGTTTCCAATATGTTATCATGTTATATCATGTGAAAAATTTCTAATTATGAATCTCACACCTTTTATGTTAATCTTATATTCTCATTTTTTGACATTAAATAAATTCATCATCTTATTCATGTTATATATTCCCTTACTTGGCATTATAGCTCACCCTTTTAATATGTTCATCCCCAAGTTATCTCATAAAATTTTATAAGAATCACTACTAAAAAATCGGAATTTAATAGCACTATAAATGTTCTTTATCAATGTTAGAAAACCATGAACTACACGAGAAAGATTAAAATTCATTGTCATTTATTAGTGCTAAAAACGCTCATAAGCAGTCCTTTAATAGTGCTAAAATATCGCTGATATATTTGTCTTTTATCAGCCTTAAAGATGTTCTGATAATGTGTACCTTTATAACCTCTCAAAAAGTGTACCTTTATAAGTATTGATAAACATTTCCTTCATAATGGGTTTTAAAAGCACAGGAAAACATTCCCTTTATCAATTCATTTAAAATCACAGATAAAGGGCTATACTATAGTGTGGTACACCAGAACACAAAAACACTAGGGTAATGTGCAATAATAGTGCATCAGAGAACAATAAACACACTAGATATCAACCAAAATAAGTCCCAATATATAATTTAAATGAAAATATATTTTTGACACAAATACAACAAAAAATAAAATATTATAAAGATTCCAAAAATTAGATTATACATGTACACAAATAAAAATAATTACATACATTCAAATACATCAATGTTCCATTTTCTTTTAATCATGACCTCAACTCATGCTATTACTGAACAAAATACTCCTACATGATTAGAAGAACACACCTGTATAAGAAATAAATTCGTATGTTTTTTATAATATAAAGAAATAATTTAATATATAGTGTTAATTTTAATAAAATTGATGTGGATATTACTAAAATTGTTTTCAATTTTAAATAAAAGGTCACCATATCGGTCAAACCCTAATTCAAATTGAGTTTAGGATAAGTTAGACATGTCTAAAATGACATATGGATCATTTTCCTCAAGTAACATTACAATTTAAATATGTTTTCTCAGTTTTGTGTACATTAGTTGTATTTATTGCTAAAATTTCATTTTATACTGGAAACATTCACATTTGACTAATTTCGACCACATCTTGTTTTGGTTTCATTTAAAACCAATTTATACACATCATAAATGACTTAATAATCATTTCCATAAATTATCAAGAAAATCTGATAGTTTTGGTCAGATTTTAGGGAGTGAAACTTTTTGATCTAAAATGAATATTTTAAACAGATAACAGACACATTATGTCATACCAGCCACATCACGTATCAGATTGAGGTGTAGCTGATTCCTAAACACAAAAAATGATATATGGATAATCTCTTATTACATATGCACTAATAAAGAATTTATAATTACAATTATAAATATTTTTTGAAATATATATATACTTATAATATATATATATAACTATAAATAGAGTAAATATGTTCTTCGTTATGGTATATTTAGTACAATTTTATAATTATTTAAATATATAATTATTTATTTATAATTATATATATATAATTATTAATAAATAATATTTATATAATTACATATTTATATAATTAAATAAAAAATATTATTAATAAATATTTCTAAATAAAAATATAGAAAATATATTATTTATTGAAGTAATATTATTTAAAATTAAATAATTATGTATATATATAGAATTATTTAAATATATAGAATTATTTAAATACATATTATTATTTAATATATTAAATTATTTAAATATATAAAATTATTTAATTACATAAAAATGTTTAATTATAATTATAAAATAGTTAAAAAATTATTTATTTAGAATTATATGTATATAATTTTATAATAATTGTATATATATATATATATATATATTTATAAATATATATTTTAATAAATATTCTGATACAAATATTATCTAAAATTATTAATGAATATCTAATTTTAAGTGCCTAAATGATAAAAATGAGTGAAATTGAATAAATTAAAAATAAGTAAATTTTTACAATATTGTAAAAATGTATATGTTTAGTGTGTGTGCATTGTAAAAAAAATTCATTAATTACAAATATGTGAAATCAATATAACAAAATTTTTATCTTTGTTAAATTGAGAAATCAAATGAAATTCAATTATATAAAAACTACTATATGCAACTGTTAGTATTTTTAATCATATTTAGTTTTAATTATAAACCATTATTCACTCAATATTTGACTATTTAATGTAAGGTTCATAAATATTTTCGACTATATATTTAATATATATTGTTGTTTTTCAAAAATCATCTAATTAATAAAATGATTAATATTTTTCTCAATATTGTTATTTTTATTATTAATTTCGTTAATTTTTATTTTTCATATATCTATATTTATAATTCATTATATTTATTAGTATTTATAATTTATATAGATTATAATTAATTTATACATATTTATCAATAATTATTTAAGTAATAAAATATGTAATTTTTTCTAAAATGGTTATTTATTTTTGGTTTATTAAATAATTCTATTTTATATATTCGGACCATTATTAGTGATAAAAAATTATGATAAAGGATTAATTTAGGTGTGCTAAAAACATAGCACTGATAATTGGTGGACTTAATCAACGGTAAAAATAAAACACTAATAAAGGGTACAATTTATCAGTAGTACAATTAAAGTGTCGATAAAGGGAACCCTTGGTCAGTATTAAAAATAAAGCACTAATAAAGAGTTATATTCGTTGACGATTTCTTTAGAACTGGTAAAAATACCATTCATCGCCATTTTTGGCATGCGTTGATAAATACCAATGCCATTAAACGCCTGTTTTGTAGTATTGAAAGTTGATTTCTATAAGCATGCTTGGGATGTCGTCAATAGTGATGTTGTATCCCATGTTCCAGATGTTATTTTATTTACCAAATTCTTAAAGACACTAGAATTATCAATTTTATGAGTTTTATTATCTGTATTTTTATGTAATAAGTCATGAATTAAATGTAATAGACACATGGGTTTTCATAAGAATGATATCAATATTGAATTTGTACTTCTCCCCTTGCACTATTTGAGGAACTACTGGTTAAGAGATTGTTTTATGGTGAATACAGAATTTAAGAGAATCATTTATATCATTACATAGAGTGACATGAATATAATACTAATAAGGTTGATTGAACACCTACAGTCCTTTGATATTGGGATTTTCTATTAATATATGATGGTAAATGCAATATAAGATTTTATGAGTATGATGAATTAGACACTGACAGTTCAAGAGGCTACTAGTGTGTTGTAGACGATGAACCTATGTTATGATATTCACTTATTGGTCAATGAGATCCATGGGAATCCCATATAATAACATTAGAATTGACCTAATCAATTAAGGTGTGAGTTATGTTTTGGAAATTGTTGGATCTCGAGGGCTAAGTCATAAGGAAGTGTGATTATAGAGAGGAGTTTCCTCTGGGATTTATCATTTTTGAGGATGATATCTTGCGCATCTATAAATGAATCTGGGATCTTATAGATATCCAAGATGAATTGATTTAAGAGATTCCAATTTCTACTTAGGTGGTTCACTATCTGGATACAATGATGTACCATGATCTCTTGTCGCCAACAATGGGGTCATAATATGAAAATGTACATAGATAGGTTTTTTACTAGGTGTTCCATCTTTTAGTTTGTAATTACATAACACAAGGGACCAAAAGGTCATCTATAACTATTTCGTATTCCTGATTGGAAATGGAATGATGTCACCATAGAATTTTTGACTAGATTACCAATATCCCCATGAAGAACAGATGTCATATGGGTGATCGTCGATAGGATCTCAAATGCTTCTCACATTTTACATATTAAATAGACTAATTTTTGGATTATCATTTTAATCTCTATATTAATGAAATTATAATAAATCAAAGATAGTTAAAAACTGTTTTTGGAGATATGGATGCTCATTTCAATTATTAGTTTTGATATGGTCGCAATGGTGATTAGGTAAACATATATTTTTGAATACAACATACCACCCTTATATTAATGGGTTTTCAAAGAGGAAAATATAGGTGTTATTCTTTGAGAATGGGTCCTCTTTTTGGAATTTTCGTAGGAAAAATTCATACCCCTAGAATGTTTTACCTATATTAACAATTTTAGGTAATGATTTAGATGTCTATGGATGAAACATTATATTGTTGGCTATGTCATTCGACCTTGTATGTGTAAGTGGAGTCATAACTACATTGACCTCATCTCATTTAGGAGAATTCAAAATAGGGTCACCTGATAAAAAAAAGGATACTACTCAATCTATAAAAATTTATATGAAGATATAAATTGATGAGATTTGGAGTGCAATGTTATGGAATGATTTTTATTTTGATTATTGACTAGAAATCGGCATCAATGGTTTAATTATCAAGGTAAGTTGTTTCTTCGATTCATTGGAATTTTTTAGGTTTTGAAGTGGGCAATACCATTTTCTTATTTGGTAGAAATCCCTAAAAGACACATAACTACTTATAACATGTTTCAAATTTCACTATAATGTTATTACTATTCATATCTGTTCACATCATTCAGCTTTATGAGGATGAGTTTAAGGTAGATGTTTCCATTGAAGAGCATCCTACTCATATCATCTACTACATTATGAAGGCTCTCTGAGATAGGTTAGTTCAATTACTATGGGTTCTATGGTATAAAAATAGTATATAAAAAATTTCGTATGATTGGGAAGCCAAGGCAGAATTTCAGTGGCCATAGGTTTTCTCAGATGATACCTTACTACCCAATGAAGGGAAACTCAGGAATGAGTTGTCTTGTCTGGGGGAGGCTGTAACACCACCATTTTTCATTGAAGGTATGAACAAGTTAATTATTTATTTTATTAATTATTTTTACTCTTAATAGTGTGACTAAGATATTATTTAATGGTTCATGTGTGCATAAGGTTTGTTCTTATCCCAATGATCCAAATTTTTTATATGTATTATGGGGGACAGGGTTGGGGAATGATAAGTAATAACCAATCAGTAGTATCATGTAGTCATTAGATTAGGGATAACTATATTAAATATCATATGAGGGAGAATGCCTGACCATATGATAAATTCAAAAAGACTTCCAGATATCACCGTTACAAGCTATTAAATCTTTGAAAAACTATGTACATAGACTATATCCTTAGTTCCACTTATGTATTGCTCATGTATGGTTAGATCGGGGTTTTTCCAGGACATGTGGGATAATAATTTGATTTGTGACCTTTGGATAATGCTAGTCTGTGTTTGGCATAGCATTTGGCCAGCCATGCAGCGAAAATGTGAGGCCTCTAATTTAGGGTGAAAAAAATATTTTTCCCTTGCACCCATATAACATAACCCCTCTATTCCCCATCGTCCTTCCAATGAGAAGAAAACCCTCCTCCAAATATAGCTCCGACATAAATCAATGCTAGGATTTATGGTTTCTTCCTGGTTCATTTTTGTAATCATGTATCATATATCATGTTGGATCCCTCTCGATAGAAGCATCGATCAGTTACCTTATTTTCTTTACATATCATTCCATCGTCAACTCAATTTTTTCAGACATAATATGCCTTATTATGGAGTAATTTTTCTATTATTCTATTTTCTTATAATTATAACCAGACCAATAGATGATACTATAATATTTCACCTATACAATCCTAATGTTTGTGGTCTATTACTTTCCTATGAATTATCGTTAATTTATATTTATCGTTGTTGTACCGTGGTTCGGTTTCAGACATGGTTTTACCCTAAAATTAACATGCAGAAAAATAGTTGTCTAATTCATAATTATAATTCCATATTATACACTCACATTATTGTTAGTGGTCAATGTCATTAACATGAACCTCCCTATATGGGGTTCCATCAAAATTCCAACATTCTATTTAGCGTATTATTAACATGATCAACCATTGGTATAGTTGGATCAACATAATAAATTATTTAACTAATTAAAATAGTTTAATTTATGATTATGATTGCAAAATAATATTAATCCTTTCTAAAATTTATTTTTGAATAAAATAATCATTAGTATACCCCCTTTATATAACCCTTTTTCATTGTTGATTGTAATCGCAGAGACTTGATTTTTGTATATTGAATGAATTGGAATTGTTTTATCAAGGACATGGTAATTTAATTAAACTTGTGGTGTTGGAATAATTTTATGGACATTATTCATGTTACAGGAGTTTGAATACTTTATGATGTATTGGATTCCATAGGAAATTCCATGAGCACTCAAAGGATGCACCCGCGATTCATAGGTAATGATTTTAAGGGAGATACCATCCTTGGAATAAATTTACTATGTTATTAATCTATGAATTCATCATTGTAGTAAAGAATATTTACTGAAATAATTTATTTATATTTATAATTCCTCATAAACAATCATAGGATTCAATTAATGTATTCAAGAATGATTCAGGTTGGATCCATCCCTTAGGCCCCAGACATTCTTATCTTGAGATTTACTGTAGAATACACCGCAGACTCAATTTGACCAGTTTCATGTGGAATGACATAGTATCACCCCTCAGATAATACTGATCTCCCTTAGTTGTGATACATGGTTTATTTGTTGTGAGCTAGCTATTCCATAACAGGTTAAGGATGCCTTAATTCCTCTAGGATCATTATTTATTATTATTATCACATAACAACCCCATATTCACCATATATTCTATTTTATTATTAGTCAATCCTTTATACTATGTTTATATATTATATACCCTAATATCATGTAGTTCTGTTGTCCATAAATTATCATCATTATTTGAAGAAGGTATGGTCGAAAAGCAATCACATGAGGAGTCGAAGATAAATGTGATCATTATTTCATGTATTTTTACCAACTACCCATATCCATATCATCACATTTTAATTTTATATTTAAAGAATGTATTTTTATAGATCCATTGGTGGTGCACTACTTACAATAGTACCCAATGTGTTCAGACAACCGATTACTACTCACACATACTTAATTGATATTGGTAGGGATAAGGTCATGATATCAGTCATGGATACCTCATTTATTATAGAAGGGGAGGATCGAAACGTAGGATTGAGCCTTATCTCATGATGCTATCAGAGTTACCCTTTTGGTATTTTTTTTTAATTTCAATGAATATAGGTCTGTGTTACCACTTCCATGAAATCCTCTATTTTTTTATAACTCTATGGAAAAATTGTGAATTTGAATATAGTGCCACATTTATCCAGATGTATTATTACTACCTGTATGATTAACTTTCAATGCTCTGTCAGTAATTTTTCTGCTTCCCCTATGTATTCATTATCCCACAACT
The DNA here is from genome assembly GCA_963277665.1 of Viscum album. Classification (NCBI taxonomy): domain Eukaryota; kingdom Viridiplantae; phylum Streptophyta; class Magnoliopsida; order Santalales; family Viscaceae; genus Viscum; species Viscum album. Next base: position 1,834,550,037 of record OY728165.1, read on the forward strand.
ACTGTGTTGTAATCTTTTGGGGGTATATTCTTCCCACAACACCATCATATACCACTTAAATTGATCATAAATCTTTGGAATATGGGTAGGTGGCATTTAGTTCACATGAAAAACTGTTTATAGTTACTTAAGTGTGATTAGTGTTTTGGATGTTACTTAATATCATTGATTTGTATTCAACAAAAATAGTACAAAAATTATATATTCATGTTTCTAATAAGTAATTATATTTCATCATAATCTATATTTCATACATGTATTTGAATTCTACTTTTCACAAATATTTGGAACTAAATGTCATGGACATGACCACTAGATGTTAAATTATGTAAAACTTCTATATGAGGTGACCATAATTGTTTGTAATATCAAAAAATTATAACAAAAAGCTAAATTCATGGAATCATTATTTTCAAAGCACATATATAGTAATAATATTATATTCTTTAAAAATGGATTGTTTCCATTTACCTATAATAACATTGTAGGAGAGAAGTATTTTCCAACAAATTATTTATTTGAAGATATATGGAAAAAAAATTCTTAGAATTATGATCATATTAAACAAAAGAATATCATCCTATGTTAAATAACAGAGTAGGAAGAGTTCTGGAGATGATGATATATTTCACACCTCTATATTTTTAATTACTTTACTTTAATATTTTACTGGCATTTGTTGGTTTTTTTAGTGTTCAGGTTGAGTGCTGATTTTTATATTTGAGGTTTTATTGAAAAATATGTGTTTTGGGTTTGGCAGCATCTGCTGCACGGGAAGAGAAAATTTTGGAAACCATGTGGCAACACCCAAGAAATCGTGCAGCCTACCCATATTCAAAAAAATAAAATAATAATTAAAATAATTAAATAACATTTAAAATAAAATAAATATTATTAAAATTATTATTATCACTATTTTTATTAAAAAATGAAATGAATACTATTATTATTTATCATTATGTTAATTATTATAAATAGTATTATTATTATTATATTATTAACATTATTATATTAATTATTAAGTTATTATTAATATCATTATAGTATTGTAACTATTATTTTCATTAGATTATTCTTTATTTCTTTGGTTAGGGTTCCCTCTCTCTTTTCCCTTTTTCTCCCTCATGCTACTCCTTCCTCTTCCCCTCCTGCACGACCCACACCCCCTACAGACACCCTGTTCGCACGACATCCACGAGTCGTTGTTTCCACCATATCTAGAAACATTTCCTCCTCTGTCGGTGATCTATTTTCCGATAGTCATCTATTCCCTTGAGTGGCCTCCTTCTTATCCCATGACCAACTTGCACCTTGTCCCTCCACTGGTCGACGTCCTTCTATAGAACGCAACCAGGCGGCACCCTCCTCCTCTGACGGAGGATCCCCCTCTATGGATATAAATAAATATTTGTATTAGTTTTAAAATAAATATTTTTATGGTGAATACTCATAATCATGGGCAACCAAATCGTGAATTTTGTTGAATACTCATAATTTTATTATGAATACTCATATTCCAAGGTATTGATATATGTAAATATGTATATCATCTATGTGCATGTTCCCTCATGGCATGGGGAACACACGTTTCACATTAAATATATATGTATATATATATCTATAGAATTTCGTCTGTGTGGACATGATGCTTCTTAGTTTAGAAATCATTTTATTGGGAATCCTTTGATGTTTGGTTTCCCATGCACATGCCTTATTAATTTATGGAAATTTTATTTCATTTTTTTCACCTTGCATACATGATAAATATTTTTATGCATACATTTTGTTATTTTTTGGTTGTGAAAATAATATTTTAATCCATTTTTATAATAATTACACTAGTTTTAATAAATAAGAGCACACAAAGTGATCGCATAAATGATCGTTTGGATTTTTTATGTGTTTTTGGACATTGAAATCATGGTTAGGACTTTTTAATATTTTTATGGAATGATAATGCACAATTTGGGTGCCATGAATGATATTTTAATGTTGTTTTGGAGTATACAATAATGTGTATTGGTTTTAAAATTTTATTTAGATTGTGTTGTTGATTAGTAGAATCTTTGGGATTTTTATTAAAATGTTTATGTACTGAAATTGACATTTGATTACTTTAATGGAATTGTCTTTTAAATGGATGGGAAATGGATGAAATAATGCATCCCTGTTTTTTAGGAAATGTATATGGTTCTTTTAGAAGTGATGGTTTTTTGGGATAATTATCCAATGGCCATTTTAATCTTTAGTGAAAACTGGGAATGTTATTTTTTTTTAAACATCAATTGGGTGATTCTCATGCCTTACTTGTGTTTAATGGATGGGATTTCCTCACTACGGAATCTTGGAGATCCATCACGATAATTAGAGTTCCTCGGTAAAGAAACCTTGAGTTCTATTATTATTTTATAATGTTAATCGATCCTTGTGGTGACTCGAGATGAAAAAAATTGTGAATTATTATTATATATATGTTGTGATTGGACGCTCAGTTTGAATCAGTTGGCTCACACCCATTATATACAAAATACATGGGAACCTAACATATTGAAAAAACATTCTGAGAACTATCACCATACTAGTAGTACATGTACAGGCTAGTGGCTCATAATAGATGGATATATTTGGGATTATTTCTATGGTATTAAGACCCTCAATCTATTCTAAGTTAGGGTGGATGGTCATTTGGGTGTTTTTTTATTTCATCAAACGTGGCATGCTACATGAGATGGGGTCTCAAGTAGCGGTATATTTTTCATTTTAATGGATATATCCGGTTTACTTATGTCGATAATATTTTAGTTTCATGTAGTGATGTTTGAGAAACTAGGAATATTATCTTCATTCACATTATTGTGTGACTACAATAGTCCCTTGTTGTGAAATGTTTTTATTTGAAAGTGATGTGTTGGTTTTAATAAGTCTTATGAAAATTGTTTTCAATGAAAAGTGTTTTGCCAACATTTTACAAGTTGAAAATGTAATCATAAAATTCCTCTTGAAATTGGTATTTTCTAACTAATAGAATGGACTTGGATTTGGATTTGGATAAGGAAATGAGTTGCACATTGTTTTTAGTAAATATGTTGAAAATCATAAATTTATATATTGTAGTTCAAGCTTGAAAATTGATGTTTATTTTATTTTAAAAGATTTGAATTGGGAAGTAGATTGCTGAGAAAGACTATTGTGTTTTATTATTCATGCATATAGTGATTTCATGTTTTTTGTTTTTATTACAGGGTTTTCTCAGGTTTTATCACAATGGACAAATGTTGATTCTTAGAAACCGAGTGTGACCCATGGGGTCACATAGAGTTTTAGTGGTCATCAGGTTCGGTTAGTATTATTTTTTCAGATCTTTCTTAATCATGTGTATTGATTTATTTATTTTGGGTTACTCTTATTATCTTCGATACTTGTTGATAATTTATATTAGAAGAAATCATTCCAATGGTAACATTATTGATTTCCTTGGGGATTGTTTCCAACCTGAGTAGATTCGGAATGCCTCTCGGGCCTTGAGAATGATTGACATAGGTGGCCGGTTCGGGGTCGACTAGGGTTGGTTTGTGATAAAATGGTATCAAAGTAGGTCATCACTTTATTATAAATTTTCATTATAGAATCCATAATTATTTGGGGATGTTAAGGAAGAAGGTGTTTGATTTTTGGGACTTGAGGTGTAGGAATGAAAAGGATGTCATGAACCCTTTCTCATTCTGACCCTTGGGTTTCCATGGGATGTCTGGGTATGTTAGTGTCCATTGATTATTGTGGTTTGATAGATGTTGGTAAATAAAAATAGAGTTGGAGAGTGGCCTCCATTATCTCAAAGTCCTCGAAATCCATATAAATCTAGGAAACATTCCCTAGAATACACTTTGTGGTGGTGGTATGGTTGGAATATGGCCGCCAACAATATGGCTATGTCACCCCTCAACACTAGTTTCCGCCTGTGAATTGTTTGATTATTTGTTAATTTTAAATTTTTCATTGAAAAGTAATGTTTTTGAATTATGAAATTATAGATTTAAAAATCATAATGGGGTTTCCTTAGGAAATGAAAATGTATCTTCATAAAGGTTTAGAATATTTTTTTTAACTAATCATTTCGGGTAAGACAAGAACGGTTAAATAGGATGTGTTGAATATCTAAAAAATGTTTTGAACTAGATAAATGGAATTTGGAAATGATTTTGATATGGGATGGAATGATTTGAAAATAAAATCGTGAGTTGAATATTTTCCCTTCAAATGTGTTTTAATCATTGGTGTTCCCATGATGGACCACAAGCATGGGAATTCATGATAAAGGGGAGGGGTATTTTATATGGCATGTGGATATGCATGGGTGAGGCCCCATGGGACACCATTGGGTTGTGTACTACTCTTTCATATTTTTTCATTTTCATAAAGTGCTTCAAAAAAATGTGATATTTTGATTTCATGAAATGGGTCAGTGTGTTCCATGTATTTTTGGGTATGATGTGTCTTTTATGGTGATTGAGATAAGGAATCCTTCTTTTCAAATTTGATTTGATCAAGTCCCTTTCATTTTTGATTCATTGTGTCCACAACCACAAAGATTCGATGGATGTCTATGGTGTAACTTTGGGTTGGGAACCATTAGAACACACCCCATTTGATCAACCCATAGACGACATTATTGAATTATGGTTGTTTAATCCTCCCTACTTTTATGTTCATGTAGATCCTCTCGATGTGGAGGAGAGTATGTAGAGTATTGAGAGGGGAATCAGTTTTCTTATACTGCCTAAGATATTAAATGTAATGTTGTATACATTTATGCGTGAAGTTCCACCTTAGAAATAGTGGAAGTCCATGTCTTGAAGAAATCCTCAGGAATATCTTTCCGGAAATTTATTCATCTATTCGTTCATCCTACAATATTTTTCAAAGATGACAAAGTTGAGAAAGGGGGTGGAGTTGTGCGGTCTTCATTAAGGTGTTGAATATGTTTTGGAATTCTATTGTCGCTTCATAGAACTAATTTTGTATAACAAAGGGTTTGTTGCTAATAACACTATGAAAGAATTAGATTTTGAGTCTGGGATCCATCATTAAAATCAATTGATGGTGGAAGAGCTCATCCTAACCACTTTCTTCGATGTGGTGATACATGTATTTCATGTTGAAGCTGAGTTAGCAAAAGGGCATGAGAAGGTGGATCTTCCTCCAATTTTTATAAGTTGTACATAGTGCGTTGGTATGTATAATGGGAAGAATCCTGATATAGGTGGTCCATATATGGGAATTATGAGGCCTATAGACATTTCATCTACCTCTTCAAGGTACAATTTCATGATATGTCAATAGTTTGGTAAGAGAGGACATAAGAGACCATCATGTTCAAGTGATCCAGAACCCTGCTACACATGTGGATGCTTGAGACAGATGAAGTTATTTTTTTGAGGTGTTTCCAGGAATCCCCATTAAACCAAATATATCCTTTCAAAGAACACCACATCCCAATTATAAGAGTAAGGTAATGTTTGGGAATTATTTCAGAGTCTTTCTCACTGTAATTTACTTTGGGTGTAATATTTGTGCCCGATGATGTTTTGTGGTGTTTCATTCTTTTTCAATTGTAAAGATGGTTTTTTCAATCATTTTTTATCACCTATTCCAATAGAAGATTGTTTTTTGAAATTTTGTTCCATGCATTCTATTCACTGGTTTCTAATGCCAGCCTGTGTGGTAGGAGATGCTTCAAACATCATAGATCCATCCATAGGTCCCGGAGTAAAGCTAGAACGTGCTCATGAGAATCCCAGTGGTTTGAGAAGGATTTTGTATGAATCCTATTATCAGCATGAGAGATTGAGATAGTTAATCCTCTAGTGTAACTATTCTGTTTTACATTATTCCATCTTTTGGAAATAGGAGAAGGAACCTTGTTTCCATGTTATGACATGTTTGGGGGTAATTTTTATATCATGATTTTTTGGAGGTGTAGTTTCATTGTCTTCATAAATTCATGATGTTTGTGTCTCAGGGGGTGCCTGCCATTATTAAAGGGACGTTATGTGGAATGTTTGTGTGAATCGATTTTTTCATTGTTCGTGTTATTCCAAGGGTGTAATGTTGTTGGGATGTGTCAGTTGTTGTTTGATTCTCTATTAGTTGGGCCCCTCTTCACATCCCCTAGTAGTGGGCACCTTTTGTCTATATTAGAAAAGTTGTCGAGTTTGTTTAACCTTGTTAATTCTTATGGTGGGGAGACTCATCGTGGATCTCGTTGAATTTAGTTTTAACCTATTTCTTATTGTTGAGAGTCAGTTCGGGCCTGCCTAAGTTGGTATTATAGCATAGTCCATGGTATCTGTTTGGTGGTGGATAAACACATATGGAGAAAAATAATTCTACGTTTTTCATTTGAGTTATTGTTATGAAGGGAGTGTTCCAGTGGTTTTGTTGATGTTTGGTTATGGAGGCTTCCCCAAAAGGGGGTTTGAAATTTGTTCATGTTTTTGGGTGGATGGTATGAGTTATATGTGAGGATGATTATGGAATTCATGTTTTAAGAATGTTTTAGGAATTATGAAATTACTATTCCATTTTAGACTATTAAACTAGAGGTGTCAATGCTTTTGGGGGTGGGTGGAACTTAATGGAGAGTCTGTTCCGGTATCCCTAGTTCATCTTGTTAAAATTTCTCGCATTGGTATTTTTTATCTATTCATTTATAAATATTTGTGATCATCCTTGAATTATGTAGGAGTATCATGTGTTATTTTTGGGGTTAAACATTTTTACAGCTTTTTGGGGGAAGAAACCATTATGGTGGGGATAATTATCACACCCCAACATCTCAAATTACGTTAATTTATTATTTTATTCACATTGTATTACTATTTAGAGGTTCAGGTTGAGTACATGTTTAGGGATTTTAGTTGATGTTGAAAAATGCGTGTTTTGGGTTTGGTGGCATCAGACGCATAGGCAGATCATGTTTTGTAAGCCGTGAAGATTCACATAGGAAACAATGTGGGATTAACATTTTAAAAAAACTAAAATAATAATTAAATGAATTTAAATAATATTTAAAATAAAATAATATTTATTAAAATAATTGTTATCAATATTTTTATCAAAAGAAATTAAAAGGAATATTAATATTATTATTGATCATTATGTTATTTATTATTTTTTGTATTATTATTATATTATCACCATTATTATTATAATTATAAATAAATATTATTATTATTATAGTTTCATGACTATTATTATTATATTATTATAATTTGGGTTAGGGATCCCTCTCTCCCCCCTTTCTCTCCCTCACGCTACCTCTACCTCTCCCCCTCCTGCATGACCCACACCCCCTACACACCCCCTATTTGTACGACCTCCTCTAGCTGACATTAAACCCTATTCTCCAGTGACCTCCCCTTCTCCAATGGAAATATATTATTTTTGGGTCACTTCTTCCATTACCCAGTATCCTTCTTTTCACATGACCAACTTGCGCTGCACACCTCCATCATTTGACATCCTTCTATGATGTGCAACCAGTTAGTTCCCTCCTCCTCTAAGGTAAACTCCCCATCCAGTGAGTATTATTTCCCTCCTATTATAATTTCTAGTGATTTTTCAGACACCCCATTGCCCCTCTCATTTCAGTCGAACACCTATCATTTGGGGTTATTATATTTTAGTTTTTCTTTTGATTTTTCATTTGGTGGAGGGTTTGTCAGGATCAATTAGTCTATGCTCTTTCAATTCCCATAAAATGAGTGGTGGTTTGAGATGATTTCATCAAAATCTATCAACACGGGGTGTGTTTCAAAACCCGTTATTCATTTCAAACACTCTAAATGAGGGAATTTTCTTATTTATGAATCATACGGAATTATTGAATGGACTTTCTATCGGATTCAAAGGTGGACATGCATATTCCCACCTATGGATATATATAAACATGTATATATTCTATTTTTAACTTCCCTTAAGTCATGGGGACGACATGAATCGGTTTAGGGATATATATATATATATATGGAAGTATGTGAAAGTGAGAGTGCTGCTTCTTGAGTTAGAAAGCATTGGCTGGGCCATCCATTGAGGTATGTTTTCCCACACACATGACTTTTTCAATTTAAGGAACATTGATATAAGGTTTTTCGCTGCTTATATAAATTATAAATATTCATGTTCAGCATTTTGTTTTGTTTTAAGGTGTGTGAACGATGTTTTAAGTCTCGGTTAGTGATAATTAGTCTTTTTTTACTAAATTATCACACACCAAGTGATCGATAAAATGCTGATTTTTGATTTTCATGTGTTTTGGGACATCAAAATCATAGTTAGGACTTCGGAATATATTCATTGTATGAGAAATTATGATTTTCATTCCATGAATGTTATTTCAATGTAGTATTGGTGTTAAAAATAATTTGTATTGGTTTTAAAATGTGGGTTGTCATGTGTTGTTGGTTAGTAGCCTATATGGAATTTGCATGAAAATTTTTTTTAACTGAAATTGAAATCTGTGTACATTGAACGCATTATTTCCTAAATGGTTGTGAAATGGGAAAAATGATGTTCTCCCCCTTTTTAGGAAATATTCTGGGCTCTTTTGAAGTGATGGTTTTTTGGAGAATTCTTGAAGGCCTGTTTGTCACTTTTGTGGAAATAGTGAAAGTGCTTATTATCAAAAACTCCATTTAGTGATTCTCAAGCCTTACTTATGTTTAATGGATTTTATTTCCTCATAGTAGAATCCTTGTGATCCATCATGGTAATTGGCAGTTCTCGGTATAGACACCTTGAGTTTTATTATTTTTATTTAATTTGATTCAATCCTTGTGGTGACTGAGGGTGAGGCCAATTGTGAATTATTATTTTATATATGTTGTCAATGGATTCATTTCCGAAATAGGTGAGATCACCTCTATTATATACATGAGGCATACGAACTAATTACATTGAGTGAACTATATTAAAATGATTGATATTGTGGTAGTTTATGTACTGACCAGTGACCCATAGTAGGTTGATATATTTAGGATTATTGTTATAGGATTTGACCCTGTGGCATGTCTTGAGTTATGGTGATTGTTTGATTGGGAATTGTTTTATTTCATCAATTGTGGAATGATACCTGGTATGGGGTCTCATATATATATATATGTTTTGGATTGTTCTTGATCTCCTAGGTTCAACAATGTTGATTAGATCTTAGTTTCTTACAGTGATGTTAGAGAGACCTGTAAAATTATATACATTACCAATATTGTGTGATTACTGTAGTGCCTTCTTGTGCATTGTTTTTATTAGAAGGTGATGTGTTTGTTTTAATAAGGAATATGAAAATTGATTTCAATGAAAAGTTTTTTATACTCTCTGTTCATATAGGAAATGTAAACATCATTTTCCCTATGAAAATTCTCTCATCTAACTAGTGAAATGAACTTGGTTTTGGAAATGAATAAGGGAAATGAGTTGTAATTTGTTTTGAGTAAATATGTACAAAAGCATACTTTTATAAATTGTAGTTCAAACATGAAATCAGTTGTTTCTTTTATTTTAATGTATGTTCCTTGGGAAGTATATTGTCGGGTTAGCCTACTATGTTTTTATTCTCATGCCTATTGTTTTTTATTGTTTTTATTTTATGTTATATGTTTCAATTTATTTCTAACTCCTTAGGAAAATGAAGAGTCTTGGGATCATAGTGTAACTCGTGGAGTCATGGGGAGTTTTAGTGGTCATCAAGTTCAATTAGTTTTATTTTTTAATTATTTATTAATCATTCAGTAAAGATCCAGAAATTTCAAGGAAATTTTTTTCTTAAATTCTTTGGAATTTTACAAGTCTGTAGTTTCTGACGGTGTGTGATTACGAGGCACGGTGTGCCCAGAATCAATTTATGAAATTTTGTTCGGGTATGTTCAATAAACTTATGTGCGGGTTTTTCTATCTTTTCAACCGGTGCTTGGAATGGATATCTGAGGACACTGATGAACATGGAGCGCCTATATTCACTTAAGAGGACCTCTACCATAGTTGAATTTGGTCGAGAGCTGAAGGTAATTTTTGGTGTTTTTAAATAAATTAAAAATTATATGTGACATTATTTTTTGGGGGTGGTTAAATCCACCAAAGGGAAGTTGGGATTGGGGCAACCCCCCCCCCCCCCACATAACCTCCCATTGGAGGATAATGTGTTGTGGGGCCCACACGAACATCAACTCTTCAAATCCCCCTTGAAACCCTTGGAACACCCCATTTATGAAGGTTAAACCCTCCACCTTCCACCTCCCATTTTAATTATGAAAACTCTCCACCTTCCAATTTCTCTCATTAATTTTCCATCACCATTAATTAATTAATTTATGTCCACAATTAATTAATTAAATTGAGTGTTTGGAAACTTTTGAATCTATTTTTCCAACATTAAAAGAAGACACTACATTCTTTTAATTTGGTTGACATAATCCTGGTTGGGAGAACTAAGGTGAGAAGGAGAGATTTTGGAAGAATTCACCCTCTCCAATGAAGAACATGAGGAAAGTTATCCTCTCGACGAATAACATATTCTTTCTTCTTCGATCGGGGAAAGTACGCGAAGCGACGCCCATGAGGATTTCCATATTATTTCCACTTTCTCTGCGTCTAGGGAGACGATGCCATTTGCGAATGACGTCACCAACAACAATGCTTCCTCCTCAGACGCACCCCGAATTCAATGAATCGACGTCGTCGACGATAAAAGAACTTCGAATCGAGGTTTGAGGTTTTGTTTAATTTTTAAATGAATAAAATTATACCCTTTTTTTGGAGATTAAATTTTGGATTAATGGTTGAGCCTCTAACACAGAGGTAATGGGCTAACAAACATATCTGGACCCTCCTCCAACTCGTTCTTGATGTGCGGTTTGTTGGGTGATGTGTGAACAGAAGGGAAACCTTATTTTGAGGCTGTCGTAGTGAAAAGAAGGACCCGAGGAGGTCGTAGTCGTAGATGGAAGGCATAAAAGACCACTAGAACGACTCTAGTGTGCTGCGAAAGAGCACAGTGGTGCGGGTCACTGGTGCGGAGGCGCCGGCGACAAGAGGTGGTGGTTGGCACCGGTCGGCCCCCATGGGGCAGCGGCGCCCGTCGTGCACACCGATTGGAAGGCCGCCGCGCCACCACCTGAGGTGGAGGATCGAAACCCCCTTAGTGGGTTACAGGAGGAATGGGTGGCACCAGCTGGTGCCGCCGTTATAGAATAACGATCCCCCTCCAGCTCTGTGCTTGGCCAGCTGGCCAAGCAACGGCCGGCCCCCTGGCCAGGCAGCCTTCAGCGCGGTTCGGGCTGCCTACCACGTGGGTCGGGCTGCCAGCCACGTGGGGCGGGCCACCTGTCGCGCGGGTCGGGCCGCTCCCTAATGGGCTAGAACCGGATCTGGGTCGGGTCACCCTAGTTCGGGCTGACCCAGGGCGGGTTGGGCCGGGTTAGACCGGACCCAGACCCCGCTCTTCGGACTACTTTTGGTTTGTTGCCCATAACTTGAGCTACGGAACTCCGATCGATGTACCGTAAGTTGTGTAGAATTACTTGCATCGAGAGGGTAGTTTCAGTATATCACATCAAGGTTTTTGAGAAGTTTGGGTTTGTCCGGGTTGGTTAAATACTGAAACCAACCGGGTCCTCTGAGCAGAAACGCTTATAACTATCAGACTGGGCATCTGATTGACGCACCGTCTGTCGCATTTGGTTTCTTTTGATGAGACCGAAATTCAGGATACATCAACTAAAGACTTTGAGAAATTTGATGTATTGACCCCCTTTGCTTGAGGAACGGACCCTCCCAGAATCGAGCGTGCTGTGTGCGAGAACCCTAGATCTGGCTGCGACTGCAATGATGAAAACCGTACTGGTATCCTCCATGGGTTTGATGACGATGACAACTGTACTGGAATTTTTTGTGGGCTCGACAGTTCTGAGAGAGTAGCTAGTCCTGTGTCTCTGTGGTTCTGACATCTTAGATGAATCAGTAACTACATCTGATCATATCTATTACTCTAGAATAGCTGGATTGTATCATGTGTGGGTCCGAAAGAATAGACGAGATAGCTGGACTATATCCTGTGTGGGTCTGACAACATAGAAGAGATAGATGGACTGTATCATGTGTGGGTCGGACCGCTTAGCTGGTCCTGTATCCTGTGTGGGTACGAAAACTTAGATGATTCAGTGGCTACAACTGATATTCTATATCTCTCTACTATTTTTCAATACCCGTGTGAACTGATACATGTCTTTCAATCATTATCATCATGGTGTTTGACTTTACTTCCTTTGTGGAATTGGTTTGTTCTAGGGCTCAAGAGATGGAGCTGGACTGAGACTGGTAACTTATGTATATGTATGGGTATATACCTAAGTAGGGATGGTTGATAATTCATGATTGTATATTTTTTCTTTGAATTATCCTTAGTGGATATTTTGAGGCCCTGTGGGTCTTGGGGTACCTACTAAGTATCATTATACTCACCCCTACACGGGTTACGCCCGCACCTCGTTTTGTTGGATGTAGAAGACAGACAACGTTGACGGAGGCTGAGAGAACCACGACTGGACGGTACCCGGAGGAGGAACTTGTGATGATTTGTCACATGGATTAGAGTAACAGACGTGAGTGTTGAGGGGGAAAAATGTACCTACCCTTCAAGTATGAATCCCCAAAGGATGATCTCGAAGAAGCTCTTTACTTTCAACCATTTGGACCTTTTACTTGTACTTGTTGTTCAGTTGGGTTTGTATACTAGCCCATTTAACTTCCAGCACACTCTGTTGTATTCAGTTTAACTTAGTGTTTACTTCATGTTGCGTACTCTATTGTGTTTTTTTCTTTTATAAAGGCATTTCCTTCACAGCTTAGGGATTTATGTTTTTGGTACTAGTTTCCAGCCCTTGGCCTATGGAAGGCGGGCTTGGGTAGTCACGACACGGGCCCCGAGGATGGGTCATGAAAAATTGGTATCAGAGGAGTTAGTTATACCACAGAACATAGGACTATGATCTGTCTTACTATGAAGCAATAGTGTTAAGAGTATTGAGTGTGGTTTTCAGTCCAGGGAGTCCACTGCTGGTGCGGTGGCTGACGTATCCATACACCAGGACCCTGACTTCTGATTTCCGACTAAGTACATGAAAACAGTGATTACAAGTGTGTTTTCTAAAACCTTCTTTATTAACTATTTGAGTCAGCTTACCAGGTATAAATTTTTGACCGTGGCACATCTGTTCCTTAACAGGATTCCGCTGCGAAGACAGCCATCTAGGGTTTCCGAGAGAGTACACGATGATGACCCACCCAGCGACGTTGCTCCGGTTTAGGGGCCACATTCTACGTTGGAACCTTCGAGAGGTGTACCCGCAGCACCATCACCAGTTGGGTAGAAAATACCACCAACCTCAATAGCAGAATATGCACACCGACAGATCACGTTTTACGAGTTCCAGCGGTAGAGGCCTCCGAGGTTTCGAGGCAAGACAGATTCCTAGGAAGTAGAGGACTGGATGGAGGCAATTAAAATAGTATTCCTATTATTCGAGACAATAGTAGAGAAGCTTTTGATCATATATATTAATATTTTCAGTGAGTGACCATGAATATGGTCTTAATAGTGGTGAGGTTTCAGTACTTGGACCGTTTTTCAAGATGGAACCTTCATACAGTGTGCCAACTATATCACTGCCCATTGTTCAGCAGACACTACTGGTGGTACCAGTAAAGGAAACATATAGCCTTAGTGCCTTACATTTGTTTCAGCACCAGATATCACTCATGTTCCAAGGAGAGCCCGACCCACAGTTGGCTGAGGACTGGCTTGAGGTGGTGGCTGAGAGTTTACTAGAGCTTATACAGCTTCAGTAGGACGATGTGTCAATAGCTGAGTATTCATCGTCTCATACCATCCATTCATAGTACTCTATGAATATTATATGATCTGTTCTTTAGTTATTGAATCTCTGAGTGAGGTTTGTTTAAGGATATCTGAGCCATCAATTTTTCCTATATGAATTCCTACTTATGTTAGAGTGATAGAGATAACCTTTGTGGATGAATGTTCATGGGCTGAGCGGATACAGCCAGTGAATGTTAGTAGTTGGAAGCATGAAACTGGCGTCAGTATTAGATACTTGAGCATGTCAAATGTTTCGAAGAATATGTGTTAATGACAGATGAATCTGCAAGGCAGCAGAAGTGGAATCAGAGCTTGGAGAGCAGCATGAGGTGGTAAACATTTCGACATGTTACAACCACCCGCCTCTGTATTCCCCACTAGTCTTAGTGTCCTAGAGGGCAGGGGAAGATAATATCTTCATGAAATCAATGAGTTTGACCCAAGGTCTCTAGAAATGATTTGAGGTACGGTTTCTGTTTACTACTAGATACCTTATCAATATACATAGGAACCAATCATTCCTTCCTTCTACAAATCTTGTCCCAGACCTAGAGTTTTTGGATAAGTCGTTGAGTTGACCCTCACTTCTGGAGAAGCCTTTTGGATGTGACTTGATAATCACACATATGTTGATGGTGTGATCTGACCCTTGAGGTGAGAGTTTCAGTTAGATCCTATTAGTGGCAGTGTCGAGGCCTTACAACGATAGTTTGGGTATGGACTGGGCAACCGTAGTTCATACACAGATTGACTGTTTTAGGAAAAAAGGCAGTGGTTTATCTACAACATTGGGATGGGGTTTTTCTTGGTCGACAAAAATGAAAAACCAGAAAGCACGAGATGGAATCATGCATAAGAGGGTACGGTCGGTCACTCATGAGTCAGCGGGACTTACCTTTGTGCCAGACTATTCTAGAGTTACAGCACTATTATCAGCATTGGTGAAGAAGGGGAAACCATCTATGTGTTTCAAGAGATACCAGTAGATCTTTCATGAACTGAAGAAGAGGCTGTCTAGTGCCCCAATCATGATTCTTCCAGAGGAAGGAGTAGGGAACGTAGTTTACTGCGACACATCATGGATCAGACTTGAGTGTGTTCTGATGTAGGAGTGAGCAGTGATCACATATGATTCTTGAAAGTTGATAAAACATGAGCAGAACTACGCTACCCCTGACCTGGGGTTAGAAGCAGTGGACTTCACCATGAAGATATGGCAGAACTATCTTCTGGGAGGCTTTATAGTCTTCTCTGACCCCTAGAGTCTCTTGTACATCTTCTCGCAGAAGGACCTGAACCTGATAGAGCGACGATGGCTTGAGTTCCTCCAGGAATATGACTTTAGGATATTCTATACTCCTGAGAAGGGGATCATTATAGTAGATGCTCTCATCCTAATATTAGACATTCAACTTCTAGGAGAGGCGACCGATCATATGGCCGCGTTGCAGATATCATTTTTGGATAGAGATGGAGAAGCCTTTCTTCTGTCTATCACAGTCACTTCTCCACTTCTTCAGCGTGTTAGAGAGGCACATTCTGGGGACATTGACTGTGAGACGCGACATGCTTAGATATCCTTAGGGCAGGAACCTGATGGGTTTTCTGATGATGGGGATCACGTCCTCCTCTTTAGAGGACATACCATGGTACTAGTTTCACTATAGGAAGAGGTGTTGAGGGAGTTCTACTCTTCCCCTCTATTGGTACATCCATGAGTGGCGAAGATGTATCAGAACCTCAGACAACAGCACTGGTGGATAGGTATGAAGAAAGTAGTGGCATAGTATGTCTCATGATGCCTCACTTGTCAGAATGTGAAGGCATAGCACTAGGTTCTAGCAGGGTCGGTTCAGCCCATATGGGATCTAAGTGGATGTGGGATGGGATATCCATGGATTTCGTGATGGGGCTTCCACGTAAATCCAGAGGACATGACTCTATCGGGGTAATCGTAGACCGACTCACCATGTCATCCCACTTCCTACCGATCAGAGGTATGTGCTCGGTAGAGAGCTTGGGATGCCTCTACATTCAAGAGATCATACGTCTTCATGGTGTACCATAAATTATCATCTCCGATCGAGATTCATGTTTCAATTCTTGGCTATGTAAGTGGTTATAGGAGGCTTTTGGGACACAGCTTCTCTTGAGCACCTCCTTCCATCCTCAGATGGTTGGTCAGACTGAGAGGACCATTCAGACTCTCAAGGACATGCTTCGTGCATGTTTCCTAGACTTTGGTCGCAACTAGTAGGATCACATACCCGTGGTGGAGTTTTCATACAACAACAGTTACCACTCCACCATCAGGATGGCACCTTACGAGGCACTGTAAGGCCGACCATGCAGATCAAATCTGTGTTGGACTGACCCATGGGAATCAACAATTGTAGGACCAGAGATGGTCCATGCTACGACAGAGAAGGTGAAGATTGTACATGAGCGGATGGAGACTGCACATAGCAGACAAAAGTACTATGCTGACAGTAGACGGAGACCACTAGAGTTCGAGGATGGAGACTGCGTCTTCCTACGGGTCTCACCTCAACGAGGTATATAGTGTTTTGGATGAGGCGGCAAGTTATCTCCATGATTTATCGAGCAGTTCTAGGTTCTCAGCTGAGTAGGTGAGGTGGCTTACTTCGTGACCCTTCCACCTCAGTTTCACCAGGTGCACGATATCTTCCTTGTATTTCAGCTGAGGATATACGTGCACGACCGGTCCCACATCATCGACCATGGGGAGATGGACATCGATGATGGGGAAACATTCATGGAGGTCTCAGTGGATATTGAGGATCACCAGGAACGGGTCCTACAAGGATGGTCGATTCCTCTGGTGCGCATTTGCTGGCAGCACGTAAACCTCAAAGAGAGCACATTGGAGTGGGAGGCTCAGATGTGTGCTCAGTACCCCCTATTGTTTCCCTAGTCTTTGTTGTAGCTTTACGGGGACGTAAACCCTTAGGTGGGGGTAATGTAAAGACCTGAAAATTTAATGGAAAATCTTTTCTTAAATTATTTAGAATTTTACGAGTCTGCTTTTCTGACAGCGCATGATTCTAAGGCCCAGTGTTACTTGAATCAATTTCCGAATTTTTGTTCGGGTACGTTCAGTAAACATACATGTGGGTTTTTCTATCTTTTGAACTGGTGCTCGGAATTTAAATCCAAGGACACCAATGAACTCACAACACCAATTTTCACTTAAGAGGACCTCTACCACAGTTGTGTTTGGTCAATAGCAGAATTTAATTTTTGGGGTTTGTTAATAAATTAAAAATTGTGTGTGACATAATTTTTAGTTGGTGGTTAAATCCACCAAAGGGAATTTGGGAGTGGGGACACCCCCCTTCCCACATAACCTCCCATTGGAGGATAATGTGTGGTGGGGCCCACACGATCATCAACTATTCAAATCCCCCTTGGAACCCCCCATTGATGAGGGTTAAACCCTCCACCTTCCACCTACCTTTTTAATTATGAAAACTCTCCACCTTCTAATTTCTATCATTAATTTTCCAACACCATTAATTAATTAATTGATATACACAATTAATTTATTAATATGAGTGTTTGAAATCTTATGAATCTATTTTTTCCAACAATAAAAGAAGACATTAAATTATTTTAATTTGGTTGACATAATCCGGGTTGGGAGAACTAAGGTGAGAAGGAGAGATTTTAGAGGACTTCACCCTCTCCAACGAAGAACTCGAGGAACATTATCCTCTCGATGAAGAACATATACATCCTTCTTCGATCGGGGAAAGAACGCGAGGTGACGCCAACGAAGAACGTCGTCTTCCTTCCTCTTCCATCGCGTCAAGGTAGAAGACGATGTCCACAAAGAACATCGCCAAGAACGATGCTTCCTCCTTGAAAGCACCCCCATGTCAATGAATCGATGCTCTCGACAAAGAAAAAACTTTGAATTGAGGTAGGGGGTTCTGTATAATTTATAAATTATACAATTATACCCTCATTCTTGGGAAAGTATATGTTGGATTACTATTTGAGAATGTAATGCGGAGGGCACGGGCTAACGAACAAGTCCGGACCCTCAAGAAATTTTTTTTGGATGCGCGGTATGTTGGGAGATGTGTGAATTGAAGGGAAACCCCATTTTGAGGTTGTCATATTGAAGAGTAGGACCCGAGGAGGCCATAGCCGCAAACAGGAGGCAAAAATACCACATGAATGACTCCCGGGGCTTGCGGAAGAGCGCGGCGGTGCCTAGAGGTGGTGGTCGGCACCAGCCGGCTGCCTGGGGGCATCGGTGCCCTTCACGCGACACTGGAGGAAGGCCACTGCGGCACTAGCCGCGACGGTGGAGCGGAACCCACTTCACGGGTTCCGGTAGGAACGGGCAGCGCCAGCTGACGTCACCAATATAGAAGACCGAGGGGGCCACGGTGGGACACCAGGATGGGGCGCCTACAACGCGGGTCGGGCTTCCCTAGCATAGGCTGGGCCACAACTTTCGGGTCGGACCTGGATCGTGGTCAGGTCGACCCGGTTCGGGCCGACCCAAGGTGGGTAAGGCAGGGTCGGACCAGACCCAGACCCCCCACTTCGAACTAATTTTGGTTTTTTAACCATAACTTGAGATACAAAACATAGATCGATGCAATGTCAGTTTCATAGGATTACTTTGATCAAGGAGATCGTTTTGGTATATCACACTCAAGGTTTTGGTGAAGTTTGTGTACGGCCGGGTTGCTTAGATCCCGAAACCAACCGGTCCCTCATAGCGGAAACGCTTATAACTCTCAGTTTGGGCATCCGATTGACACGTCGTACATCGCATTATGTTTATTTTGATTAGATAGAACTTTGGGATACATCAAATCCAGAATTCGTGATAGTTTATGAATCGACCCCCTTTGCTCGAGGAGCAGAACCTCTAGGAATCGAGTGTTCTGTGTGCGGGAACCCTAGAGCTGGCTGCGACTGTAACGATGACTACCGTAATAGAATCCTCCGTGGGTTTGATGATGATGGAAACTGTACCGGGATCCTATGTGGGTTTGACATTTCTGACATAGTATCCAGTCTTGTATCCTGTGTGGGTCTGACATCTTAGATGAATCGGTAACTACATATGATCATCTCTATTACTCTAGAATAGCTGGACTATATCCTATGTGGGTCTGACAACTTAGACGAGATAACTTTACTATATCCTTTGTGGGTCTGACAGCTCAGACGAGATAAGTGGACTGTATCATGTGTGGGTCCAACAACTTAGCTGGTCCTGTATCCTTTGTGGGTCTGATAGCTTAGATGATTCAATGGATACTTCTGATCATCTCTATATCTCTCTACTATTGTAGAATACCCGTGTGAGCTGATATATGTCTTCAAACCATTATCATTGTGGTGTTTTAATTTACTTCCTTTGTATATTTTATTTGTTCTTGGGCTTGAGAGTTGGAGCCGGACTGAGATTGGTAACTTAGGTATATGTATTGTCATATACCTATTTAGGGTTGGTTAAAACTTCTTGATTGTATCTTTCTTCTTTTGTTTATCCTTAGTGGATATTGTGAGAACTTGCGGGTGTCGGTTTCCATACTGAGTATCGTTATACTCACCAATGCACGGGCTACGCCCGTACCTCGTTATGTTGGATACAGAGGATAGGCAGCACTGATGCAGGCCGAGAGTGCCACAGCTGGATGGTACCCGGAGGAGGACCTTGCGACGAGTCAACACATAGAGGAGACTAAAGGACATGAGTTCTAAGGTGACCATCTATACCTCCCCTTCTGGTTGGAATCCCCGGAGGATGACCCAGGAGCTTCTCTTTACTTTCATATGTTTGTCTCTTTTACATGTACTTGTTGGTTAGTTGGGTTTGTATACTGGCCCATTTACCTTCCAGCACAATCTTTTGTATTCAGTTTTAATTAGTGTTTACTTCATGTTGCATACTCTATTTTGTTTGTTTTCTTTTATAATGGCATTGCCTTAACAACATAGGGATTTACGCCTTTGGGGATAGTCTCCAGCCCCTGGCCTATGGATGGCAGGCTTGGGGTAGTCACAGCACAGACCTCGAGGACGGGTCATGACACATTCTATTTCTTTTATTTTCCATGATCATATATTTAGGTTATTTTCATTTCTTTTTATTATTTATATTGGGTTAAACAATTCCCATCATCACTTTGTTGATTCCCTTGGTTCTTTTCTCCTACCCAAGAGGATCAAGAACACCTCTCAAGCCATGCCACAGATCGACATGGGTAAGATGTGCATTGTCGACCAGGTTGGTTCCTAATAATATAATTTTAAAGAGTAATTTTTTCTTAATCAATATAATTATATATAACATAGGATTAATTGAAAAATAAAACAATAAATAATACATTTTTATTTTTTTCTATTGTCACATGTTATTATTGTGATGTATATATAAACTATTGATACAAATACATTTGAAATATATCTCACAAGACATGATATATAAAAAAGATTTATCTTAATCCATCATAAAAAATATAATGAAAATATAAAAAAATACTAGTACGAACTACAATGGTTGTATGTAAGAACTCATAGAGAGTTCATTTGAAAGTAAAATTGTGTGTGTTCTTGATTGTATGAGAAATTAAAATACTATAATCCATTGAATATAAATCATGTATTGTTTAGAAAAAATGTTTTTATAATTATACTATGACTTAGATAATCCCAAGGGTAAATCCAATTATCGTTATTATTTTTCAATACATACATTTTATTGATTATGTTATGTTTTCTATTCAATCTTAATAATCATGTTTAGAAAATTTATTCACCCAAAATTTTGAATTATATACATATAGTAAAATTCAATCATATAATCATTACTTTTAAAAAATTTTATAATCCATGATATTAGGGAAGTCATAGCTGAACAATTTATTTTCACATTAACATCCTCTATTAAGATATTTTTTTGAGATAAGTTGTTGTGGTAAGTAGAAAAATAATCTACATCATGGTCGTATTAGTAGATGTAGCTATATCACAATAATTATAGGTTTGTCATTTTATTATAACATGTTAGATAAATAGAATATTGGATAAGTTCATGTCGGAGTCCATTGGATTTGGTTCCGAGGAAAAAAATTCTATTAAAATTCTATTAATAGATTTTTCATAGTTTTTAATAATAATAGTTATTCTATCACACGAAAACCATTTATATACACAAAATATATCTTATAATGTACTAAAGGAAACTATTACATTGATAGAACTTAGGAGTTCCCCAATATAATGTGAACCTAGATGTTTCAAGATATAATTATTAAATATCATTTTACTGTCAAATTATAACATGTGTTGAGATAAAAATGAGATACTCTATAAGGGTTTAAGATTTAAAAGACATTATGATAATTTTTAATGGTGTTATCCCTCGGTAATATTCAATTTTGAATATTATAAGAACATTTGACTCCATTAGGAAATATGTAGTGTTACACATTATTCAATGATCATACTAGGGACATAGTTAATGGTCCATAGAACTTATGACTATTACTTATGCATTTCAATTGCCATTTTATTTTATATTATGACCAAATCAATGATGATGTGTGTTTATATGATATAGGGAATGTTTTATGTTCCATTAGTGATAAAAAAATTATTAATTATGAATGAAAGTAGTTTTCCATTCATATTTTGTAAAAGTGGACATCTCGGGCCTTTTGATGGGAATGTAACTCCCTAATTAAGTATATAGAAATGGATTTCCATCTCAATTTTCATTTCAATAAATGAAAAGAAATGGTTTTCAATAAAATTGGTTGAGGACACAAGTATTCATCTATTTTGAAAAAATAATTTAAGATAAATGTAATATATTACTCGATGAGTGTCTTATGAGGTTCTATGTCATTGTCAAATTAGCACATTTCTCCATGGATGACATACCATGTTTCTATGTTTTAACCATTTCATTTTGGTATTATTTCATATTTCTACAAACAAATGGTGATTATAGTGTTACACACAAATCATGTATATAACTTTATTAAGAATCTATTTAAATGTAATATTTGGAGAAAGAATTGTTATTATTATTTGTTTGTTAAATATTCACCATAGGATTGATATTTAGGAGGATCAGTGACCTGAGATAAATGACGAGTGATAAATAATATATTAAATATTATTTTAATAAATAGAAATTTATGTCTTACATTATTAATACATGTTTATATATATTCATTCATTTAATTTAAATAATAATATTACTATTATTATTTAACACAAGGTTTAATTGGGATAAAACAAAATAAGGGCCCATGTGTAATTATTATTTTCATAACATTTCTATATTTAAAATATTTTATAACATTTTTAACTATAGTCATCTTTATGCACATGGAATGAGTAGAGATAATTATCCAAATACATTTAGAGATCTTCTCCTAGATTTATCTTGTGAATTTAGAGAGATACTTCTCCACCAATGACTTGACATTATAGGAAATTAGAAGACTACATCCAAAAACATTGTTATTCTTGTGGTGATCATCATGGATAAAATGAAAAAACAGAATATTTATATTATGTATTTAGTATTTCTAATATGATATGTAGATTTTCATGGTAAATGTGTAGATCAAACCACTAATATTTTTACTACAAGAATGTTAATTAATGATTTGGTCTATAGATTCTGTAGCAAAAATGTATTCAAATTCAAGTAATAATTTAATTAATTATTAAATTATATATTATATGTGATAAACCAACCATATTTGGTTTAAATTTATATCAATTAAACATTAATTAAATTTTTTTTTTCCATAATGTTTATTTTCATATACATCTCATATTATTAATTATTTATTACAAATTTCATATTTAAAAATTTCGTAATTTTCTCTTATATTGCACATAGATCCTTGTAAACGATTTTCCAAGATATCATATTAATCGTACATTATTAGTCGACGGATTATTAAAATAAATTTAAATTTTCATCATAACCGTTTTTCTATAACTATTATTTATATTAAACAAAATAATTTATTTTTATAGTAAGTAATATTGAATTATTTTTTCAAATATAACATCATTTATATTGATTTATTAATAATGAAAAATTATCAAGGTATTTGTTCTTCATATTATAAATTTTAATATTAAAAAACGTGCAACAATTGACCATTGTGGATTTATATTATTTAAAATTACTCATCAAAATATAAATTTTAAACCTACTATTTTAAAGAGTTAGGATATTTTTATTTTAATAAATCTTGTAGTAGTAATATAACTTATTCATTATATAAAATATTTCAAGAAACAATGAGAGGTTTAGATATGTTCTATAATGTAAATGTTTTTCTATGATATAATTATTTAACTATTTTTTCTTCTTATGTACATATATTCTCCAGTTGAAAACATTTATACACTATAATTATGAAATATCAAGTATATAATTATGAATAAATGTGTACATAATGCTATATAATGGAAAAATATCTATCTATATCACATTATAATTTATTTATTATAATGGAGAGTAGTACTTGATATCACTACTAGGAAAATTTCATTATTGTATCCCTGTCAAACCTATGTATTTTTCATCCATTTAATATAATTAATTTATAATGTTTTAAAATATCAAATGATTCCATTTAAATAGAGTTATATTATATTGAAATTATTGAATCTTTTTTAAACATTCATTTATTAGGGTTCACTAAATAACTATTTATATTAGAAAATTTGTAAAAAATTTAATCATCCCTGTGAATTTATAAAACATATAACCTATAGTTTTTATTTATATTACACAAATTTTATTGGTAATTATTATTTATTTTTTTAATCCTAGATTAATGGATATCTGATAATGATACTCCTCAGTAAAATATCTTATTCATCATTCCTTTTTGAAAAACATTCACTAACACTCTATAAAGGATAATTTTCAATTTAAATTTGATATATGATTCATATATATTTCAGGGAACCTAAAGTGAAATTAATATTTTTTAACACATATATATCATAATAAATTATTTGTAAGGTTAATGGTTTTAAAAACATTAAATGGCACATCCTTTGATTACATATATTTTAAAACTATAATTGGTAGAATTTTGAATTTATTATTTTTTATATTCATATAAATTAATATATGTTAGAAGTCATCATAAACATTTAGATGTATTGTATCAAAATATTTTATTATTTTGAAGGAATCCAAAGACTATGAAAATTCCCAATATTTAAAGATCTCATGAAAAGATAAGTATTAATATATGGATATTTCTACCATTGACATAACATGACCAATCTACATAAAATAATTTTATATCATAGAACATAATATTTCACACCACCATCAATGATATGGCTGGATAATATATTGAAAATTAGATATTCATAACTTTAAAAAGTCATAATAGTAACAAAATACTTGTTATAGTGAAAAATATATCCTTTAATAAATCATTATGGGTGACCAAGGGATATTGTTGTCTATAAATAAATTATTATTTGTGTCAAAAATAATTATTATGTATATGAAATGATAATATTTATGTATGATTCTTTGTAGGGATATAATTTTCTATTATATAGAATACAGAAAAAGACAAGTTATGTCAGAGATATGGTATTATCTTGCAATTTTTGATAGGGGATTTCCTATAGTTCATGAAACATTATCAGATATCCCAATTTGGTATATTAAATGGCTATTAAATTTTTTTACCTGATATATATTTGTCCGATTCAAAATATTAATAGTATAAATTGTTATTTTTAAAAGATATGAAATTATACTATAATTTTTTGAAATAATAAGGGACTATTTTTGGAATTATATATTTTAGTAGATATAAAAGAGTATATATATTCCATGTTAGTATTAAATGTAATTCTTTTGTATTGTGTATATAAATTTGAATTATTAATATATGTAAAAACCCAACGCCAGAAGCCCAGAGCAGATGCATTATTTTTATAAATTGTAATGATTATAAGAAAACCAATACCAAGGGACCGATCAATATAAAAGTATTATAAAATAGATATTTTGAATAAACAATAACAAAAAATTAGGAAATATGTATAACTGAAAACCAAACACTTTAAATATAATATTGATCATAATATGGAATAAATAAATAATACGATATTAAATAAGAATATCCATGGATATTGTACTAGTAGAATAACCACAGGTTATAACCATAAATTATATCATAATGTGGGATTAAATAATATTGGAAGTCTTCACTATCAGGATATATCCTCAAGATAGCTACTTTCTAGTTTTATCCACCCGACAGTTTACGTTTATGGGAAGAAACTGAACTGATTTGTGTCATGATCTACCCTCCTAACAATTTTAATTTTCTTGGAGAACAAACGCATAGTGTTTTTCAAGAACTAATTTCATCTAATGAGACAAAATGATGCATCGATAGGATATAGCTTGCCCCGCTCATAACTTAATATGTCCAATATTTTCCATATATGAAAATGGTGAAACATAAACAACATAACATTTCATATTCAAAACTAGTATATAAATTATGAATACATTAACCATAGAAAATTAAGGGTATATAAATTTCACATCCAAAATAAAAAATATCATAAACCCTTCAATACAATAAAAAAGACTTTATCATGAGAAATCAACCATAATTAAGAAAAAATTCCATAAAGTGATGTTTACAAAGATGGAAATAATCTAATAAAATTATTAAAAATAATTGATATAAATTTCACTTTTTAATTTAAAAACATTAAAAATGCCCAATTTTAAAATAAATGTTTCTTTTGAAAATAACCTTGTTTGATTTTATATGAAGATTCAATGTTTTAATGTATCAAAATGGCAGAAAACAGCTTTTTGTGTTACATATTTTAAAAAAAATATCCATAATTTATCGAAAAGGTCATAAAGCACCTCATTTTGAGAATGAAATAAGGGTTTAATTCAAAAAAAGTTATAAAAATTAAAACATGGATAAAAATATAAAAAAAAAGATTTTTAAAAATAATTTGACATACATTTTAAAAAACATGTACATGGATGATAATGTTATCCCAATAGATACTCATGTTAAAACAACCTAAGATAATAATGCGAATGAAAAATTAAGCCTTACCGTGTGCTTTACATTAGTTAAGGGTGATTTAACTTCATGTATAATTGTTAAATGATGTTATTATGTTATTACATAACCATATACATATTTATAATAACATATATGATCCTTTTAAATCATGTTGTTAATAATATTTATGTACTTCTATTGTTTCTGGTGATAAATAATTCATTTTCCGATTATGTATTAGTAGTGTATAGTATGTTTTTTAGGAATATGATGTATTTTATCCGTATAAAGATTGATATTAATTTCATAATCATTATTTTTACTCATCATATAAATTTTATACTCATTCTTGAATGACTAGTGTAGAGAATGAATCTCACCGCGGCGTGGAGATGGTATGCCGTACATAAGCATGAGCAACAATATCATTCCCCTAATAGTTAAATGGCTTAGAATTGGAAAAAATATGATTTATAAATAAATTTTATCATTTAATATTTATTATTTATTTCCTTAATATTAATCATTATACCCATTTAAATAAAGTATACAAGAAAAGCATTTTTCACCATGACATGGAGATGGTAAGCTGTACACATGCACACATGGTGATATTGTTTTTCATAGGATGGGTAAAAGGAGTAATATGGTTGTACCATGTTAATAATAACATATCATCATGGATATAATGCAATATATATTAATTTTGTATGGAATCAACATAAGAAGAGGGAGTAGAAGAAGAAAAGAAATTTAATTAAATTTGTAATAAAAATTACATCTTCATTGAGTGTATCATTTTTCTTTTCACAAAAGGACTCCTTGGTTGAATTTATACCCAAATTCATGCCCATATGATATATTAATGTATTTTTTTGTTATAATTGTGTTGGTATTGACCAAGAAAACTTGTTCTGGTGTGTGAATTAAAGACAAGGAGAATTTCTCTTTTCTATGCAAGCTGAAGGGAACTATTGGATGGTCTTAAAATATTAATTTATTATTAATTTGTTTTTTTGTATCAAATAGATCCAATGTGAGTAAGTTTTAGTATAAGATGATTATGGATCAATATCCCATATAAAAATTAATTTAATAAATTTTTATGTGATAAAAATATCATTATGTGTTGGATTAAACCCATAGTTAAACAGTTTAACTGTTACCACATCTTCTTATTTTTTTACACTATAGGGTTAGTATAGATACTATAAAATGAAAAAAGAACATAAATTGGATCATTTATGAAATATTTTACATTACACATGTTTTTTCCAAGACTTATATTTTTATTACTTTTATGTCATTTAATAAAAAAGTATTTATTTTAAAATATCATTAATGTCAATTTTAATAATATTCCATATTTTCTTTTTAAAAAATATATAAACAAAATTTTATATTCTAAAACAAATTTCAACATATCCCTAACATGTATAGGTTACCAATAAAATTATTTTAGGTCATTAATTATGAAACATTATATTTATTTTTATATCTTTATATCATTTATTTGATATTTCAATTAATAAAATAATTTCTCCATCACTATTGTGTCATCATTAATGGTAATTATTTAATTTTTAAAAAAATTATATAAATTTTAAAGATATATTTATTTATTTTATATATCCGAATACTATTTATAATCAATGTTATCTCCTTGTGATATATTTATTAATATTATTATTCCTTTAAGAAATAAGAGCATGACAATTTGTAACATTCATTAATTTTAATAACATTCATGTCATATTCAGTGGACAAGGTTCCATTAAATGATTAAAAATAGATCCTTATAATGTATTTGACATCTTCCTAGTAATTTTTCAGAATTATATATTTTTAGGAAATTTATATCATTTAATAAATTATTATTTATTTTAAAATCTAACTTATGTCAATTAGGACTTATTTATTTTTTGACTTTATATAAAATCATAACAACTTGATTCCTTCGAAAACACTACATTAACAAATCCATAATGTGTTAATGTTATCCAAAAAATTCGTGCATGGCATAAAATGTTTCATATTATATTTATTTTAATACTATAAATATAAATTAATTGATTCATCCTTTAGTAAATCAATTACTACATAATCATTGTGTAACCATTTAATTTAATTAACTATTTCATAAAATTATAAATAAATTAAAATAATTTTGATAATTTTTCTTATTTCTAATAAATATTTTTCTTCAACTATATCACTCATATAACATCATATTAAAAATATGTTACTTGTTAAAAATAAAAGTATAACAAAATTAAATTATCATCAAATATAATATTATAAATATATTAAAGTCATAAAAGATTTTCCAAGTGGTCTGAAAATCAACCGAAAGATAATTTTGATCGAAAAAAACTTACCCAATGTTTTAGGACAAGTGTAATGGTAACCATATTATTATTCATACTTTTAATTACCTGTTATACCCTTAACCGCATTAATAAAAAATTACTACAGTTACTATTAATAATGATAAAAAATAAAAGGAACATATTTATATAATTTTGACCTGATGATTCCAAATATGGAATACATTTTAAAAAATTAAAAACACAATAGTTGAAGTAATTAATTTAAAATTAATTATGATGTCTGAATGAAAAAGTGTTTTTAAAATTTAAAACAATACAAATGATTGAAATGTTTTTACGTCAAAATTCATGGTAAAATTATTACTAATGAACATAATAATATTAAATGATAAAAAAATATAGAATTTATAATTTTAAAACAATAAAATTTATATTTTAATAATTTAAATTAATTTCATGAAAATTGTATTTTCAATATGAATTTAGTCTTTTTTACTATTCACGAAAAGAAGAAAATTATCAAGAAAATTCCCAAAATCGAAT
This sequence comes from Viscum album, assembly GCA_963277665.1. Lineage (NCBI taxonomy): Eukaryota > Viridiplantae > Streptophyta > Magnoliopsida > Santalales > Viscaceae > Viscum > Viscum album. Next base: position 1,834,578,941 of record OY728165.1, read on the forward strand.
AAAATTAAATTTTGATAATACTATATCAACGAAGATATTTATTCTATAAAATAAAATATATAAAAGAGTCAAATATTAGTTTTAAAATGGGTTATCCAATAAAAGATGACAAAATGAATTTTTTTAAAGACACTATTTTGTCTAAAAATTTTAATTTATTCTTATATAATGTATAGAAAATACATAAGATGAATTTCAAAATTATATGGAATATATAAAATTCCAAATTTGGTTAATATTATTCATAAAATCTAATTTAATGGATAGGTTAAATAATATAATAGCTAATAATATTTTATTAATATATCATTGTTCTGTAAAACTGGTCTTGTGTATAATGCAAGACAACTCATTGTTGTGTGCATCGTATGATCAACACAGTGTTATGCAAAAAGAAGGCATGAATCAAAAATATTTTTTAAAAAAAATTAAAATATTTTAATGTCTCGGGGTGTTACATTCTCCCCTCATTCAATAAAATGTATACTCACAATTTGAAATTGAACTTAGCAAATAAAATATTGATACTAAAAAAATAACTCTATGGAAAACCCACATCAGAAATAGGCTTATAAAAATATAATCCTAATAATAGGGAAATGGAAATATGAACATCACCATGAAATTAAGTCATTGAATAGTAGAACATTAGTGGCATGTAGAGATATGTAAATAGTGAGAAAACATATGTATTTATAAGGTGTGGTTGATGTCATCTATCACAAACCAGTGAACAATAAACAGAATATTGAGGGAATAAAAGACATAAATCTATGATGATTTTAAATACCATTTATTCAATTTATTTATCACTTGATATACATATTGTAGATAAAAAATTCGATACATTTTCCTACAGTTGAGGGATTATTTTACTATATAGATAAGTACTCGAGAAAAGATAATTGATTCCATAAATGTTATCCATTGAATGTGATTTGATCTATTTTCACTCCAATCCTTAAATTTTTACATAAACTAAATATTTTAGACCATTATAGCTAATAAATCATAATTTAACCTCAAAAAATAATATCCATTGCTGATCTTACTCCATTATAACCTTAAGACTCAACGAAAATACCTCCATAAAAAATCACTTTTGAAAATGTTCTCTAAATTTCCAAAACCAATCACAACATCATATTCCCCAAACAATGTAATGAATCTCCTATTATCAAATAGTAAATATTTGATCACATTTGAATTCATAATAGAAAATCTTATTCCTCCAAATACATAAATTATATATCATGAATCTTATATCCATTGAACCATTGATGTAATAAATCATGAATCCAAATACAAAATAAATGTAATCATTCCACTTCACTTTTAAACTATTAACTACACTTCAACATATTATTTTATAATACCTCCTTCATCTCATTTAATTTTTTTAGTATCTACATTATTCATAGTATAACCATTACTTTTATGACCTCATCGATTTTACCAATTGACCAAAAATCATTTCACAATGTGAGAAACAAGAATCATAGTGATATAGTTAGGAAAAATTATTTATAGGATTACTAAATAATGGCATATTCTTACCAATAAATAATTCCATAATAGTAATCAAGGATTTCCATTAAAAAATCTAAAGGATGATATCCTATACATAGAATTATTCTCAAATCCATTCATAGGGTTATGTTATTTAATATATGTTTTCTAAATATAAATTCCATGGTTATTGCAAAACAACCTCTAATACTAATTATAACTCACCGAACCCAGAATCTCCATGCAAGTGTATTATTTTTATAGATAGGAATGATTACAAGGCATAAAATCTGAATGTACTGATCAGTTTATCTATCATGTAAAATAATATTAGATTCACCAATGTTAAATTACAATTCAAAAAATAAAATACAACCGAAATAATCCTTTGATAATTCCATTATTCTCCTTTCTTAACCCTAAAAATCCGTCGTAATACACTTCATGGAATCATATAAAAATAAAACATAAGAAATGGGTGAGCTATGATGCTCAGTAAGGGTAATAATACAATAGAAGCTGTAATGCAGAAAAAATAACAAACCTTAAAAAAATATGTATAACTAAAACACAATCCCTTTAAACATAATCTTGATCATAATCTAGAATGAATAAATAATACCATATAAAAAACACATATCTGTGTGTATTCTAGAAGTCTAATAATCACATGCACTATCCATAAATAATATAATAATGAGGGAATGAAATATTCTGGACATCATTACAACCAAGATATATACTCAAGAAAGATATGGTCGAGATCTATCTTCATGACAGTTTAATTTTGTTGGTACAAACTGTTCTAATTTGTGTCATGATCTATCCTCTTAAATATGTTAAACTTATTGGAAAACAAAAACAAAGGGTTTTTCACGAACTAATTTCAACTCATGAGATCTACTGAGGAATCAAGGGGTAACCTCTAGCCCCTCTGATCACTTAATAAGTCTAATACATTACTCATATGAAAATGGAAAATTAAAAAAACATAATCATTCATATTCAATACTATTATATGAATTATGAATACTTTAACTATAAAAAGCACTAGTATCTAAATAGAAAATCTACATTAAACCATATTATAAAAGCGAAAATTTATGTAATCATAATAGAGAAAAATAAATGCACATTTTTAAATGAAAAATTTTATTTTGGAAAGAAACATACAATATTTTTTGGAATGCATCAAATTTTTATGGAATATGAATTATAATAATTTTATGCTCGATCCATATATGTTAAAAAACATTCTTTTCTTAATCGGTCAAAAATGTCATAAAGTACCTCATTCAGAAATGACAGAAATTTTCCTTTAAAAAAAATTTATCAAAATTAAAACATGAGTAAAAATGATATTAAACAATTTAAGATAATATTTTGATATGAATTTTATGATACATGTACATGGATGATAAAGAAATCCCACTAGATACTTATGTATAAACTATTTCATAAAATAATGAGATTGTAAAATTATCCCTTACCTTGTACTTTACTTTAGTAGAGGGTGTGTAGAACTACTATATAATGGTAAATAAAGGTTTTAAAATTATTCTAGAACCATATTCATATTTGTGATATCATATATGATCCTGTTATATTGTTTTGTTAATAATATTTCAATATTGTGTTTGTTTCGGGTGTTAACTACTTAGTTTTCCGAATCCTGTTTTGTAATGTATATCATGTTTGTTTTAAATATGATGTATTTTATTCATATCCTGAATGAAATTATGTTCATAATAATTATTTTAATCGTCATATAAAATTTATAATCATTCTTGAATGGTTAACATGGTTAATGAATCTTAACACCTCGTACAGATGGTATGTCGTACGAACATAGGAGCCGAGATATCATTTTCTTGCTGGTTAAATGGTATATAATTTGAGTGAATATGATTTATAAAGAAAACATATCATGTAATATTTATTATTTACATCATTTTTATTCATCTGTATAGCCATCAAAATAATGTATAAATAAAAAATAGTTAGTACCACAACATGGAGACTGTAAGTCGTACACAGGTATGCATGGTGATATTGTTTTTTGTGGGGTGGATAAAAGAAATAATATGGTTATCCCATGATCATTCATAATTTTTATGATAATAGGTATATTAATTTAGTATTGACAGAATATAAGAATCACATTTTGAATAAAAAATTTTGATTAAATCGGTAAATTAATTACCTCTTATTCAAATGTCTCATTTTGATTAGCACAAAGTACTTCTTATTTTAGATTTATACCCAATTTTTAGACTATAGGATGGAGTTAGAGAAGTTTTTGGTAGAAATGGGTATGTTTTTCCAGAGAAAAATTAATTTTAAGGAGTTAATTAATGGGAATAGGATGTGATTTATCATAAGAGAGTAGAGGGGCACTTTTGGTAGATCTCAAAATATTAATTTATTTTAATATTATTTTTGGATTAAAATATATAAAAAGTGATTTATTTCAAGGATAACATTAGTATTTTATTAAATCCTCTAATCCAAATAACTTTATAAATGTTTAGGTTATAAAATTAACCTTATCTTTTAGATTTAATCTTTAGTTAAATAGTTTAACTGTTACTCTTTCTTCTTGTATTTATGCACTATAGGGTTCGTATATTTACTATATAATGAAAATAGAACTAAAATTGGATTAATTATGAGATATTTGGCTCTATTAATGTTATCTGGTAAAAAAATATTTTCTATTACTTTTAACCCATTTAATAAAATAGAATTTATTTTGAAATTTGATTTATGTCAATTTTAATACTATTCAATATATGAATTTATAAAAATACAAAAAACCTGATAACATCAAAACAATAATTAAATTATCTTCCTAAAATGTCTATGTAATCTATAAATGTAGTTTATGTCATTAATTAAGTCAAATTATATTTATTATACTATTTATTATATCATTTATTTAAAATTTCTATTAAGAAAATAATTTCTACATCAATATTTTGTCATCCTTAAAGGTAATTAGTTAATCTATAAAAAAATTAATAAATTTATGTAATGTAATTAATTATTTTATATTTCTTCATAACTTTTATAATGGATGTTACATAATGGTTCTCTTTTTATAAAAATTATTATCCTTATAAAAAATTAGAGTTTGACATTTTTTCACATTCATTAATTTTTATAATATTCTTGTCATATTAATTAACAAGGGTATATAAAATTATTAAAAAACAATGATTATAATTTCAATTTAGATTTTAGTTATAATTTGGCCAAAAAAAATTATATTTTAAATGGGTTAATAAATTGTTAATTTTTTTAAATATCATTTTTCCAATTTTGACACTCTTTATAATTTGACTTTTTATAATATCATAACAACTTGATTCCTTAGAAAAAACAACATTAACTAATCCCTAATGTTTCAATTTCATTAAAAACATATTTTTATTGAATAAAATCTTCAAATTATATTTATTTTAGCATTATTAATATAATATAATTGATTCTTTCTTTAATAAATCGGTTACTACAAAATCATTTTCACACTATTAAATTTAATTATTTATTTTATAAAATTATAAATAAACTAACATAATATAAAAAACCATTTATTCTCTTCAATTAAAACTTTTATTCAACCATATCACTCATCTAATATCATATAAAAAGTATTTTTATTCTAAAAAATAAATGTATAACAATATTTAATTTTCATTAAATTTAGTTTTATAAATATATTAAATTCATCCATGTGGCTCCAAGATGTTCCAAAATCGACCCATGGATAATTTTTTTTGAGACACATACCCAATAAAATTAGGTAATGTGATAGAGTAATTATAATATTATATTTATCCTTAATTACCTTATTTTCCCATAAACGCGATTATAAAAAATTAATAAAGTTACTATTCATAGTGCCAAAAATAAATGGAACTTATTTACATAATTTTTACCCATAAATTACTAATATTGAACCCATTTTTTAGTAGTCGAGGAACCTAATTTTGATTAATTCATTAAAAATTAATACCATTATTAGAATAAATTACATGTTTTAAATGTTAACACATTGCAAAAGATTGATTTTTTTCATCCTTGTTAATGTTAAAATTAATAAAAATGACATAAATTATATTAAATAATAAAAATATATTCTATTTAGACTTTAAAAAAATAAAATCTACATTGTAACATTATATATTTTTTTGATGAAAAATGTTTTTATCAATTAAAATTTCTTATATTGTAACTACTCATCAAAACATAAAACTTATCAGAAAATACAAAAAAAATGATGCAAAGTATATATTGATATAATGAGTTCAAAGAAGATGTTTATTTTTTCCATATTGAAAATATAAAATATTCAAATATTTTATTAAAAGTGGTTTCTATGTTGAAGGGCTGCAAAACTCCATTTTTTAAAAAATTCATCTTTTTTAGGAAAAATTGGACATTTTCTTATATCTTGTCTAAGAAATACAAAATATGGATGATAAAATTATTTAAAATATATAAAATATAAAGTGGGATGAATAATATTTATAAGCACTAATTTAATGTCTAGGTATTATATTGGGCTAAATAATAATAATTTATTAATATATTGTTGTTCGGTAAAGATGGGTATTGCATGTAATTGATGCCAACTCATTATTGTGTTTATCAAATGTTTAGAATGGTGTTGCATTAAAATTAAGCTACTAAAAAATAAAATTTATTCTAAAATAATAATATTGTAAATTTTTGGGGGGTTAAAATATTTTCATATATACTATATGCAATGAATTGTTTTCTAAAATGTGAAATATTATATTTTATTCATGCCATTATAATTTTGTATTTGTTTTTTCTCATAAAATATGATGTTTTTTTATATAATCATAATTAATGTTTTAAATATTTACTTATTTTAATTTATTAAAATTTTAATAATGATATATAATAAACATCTAAATTTATGGAAAGTGGAATCATTTTTTCATTATTTAAATTTAATAAATTAATGACATCGTTTAAATAAACAATTTTTCATTTTTGGTATTCCATGAGATTTAATTTTTTTCTAAAAAATTTAGTGGTTTTTGGAATATGATTACATAGTGAATATTTATTATAATTATTCATAAAAACATGGAATGAAAATATAGAAGGATCATTAAATTAAAAATACATAAATATTAATGAATAATGGGAATTGTTTACTGAATTTTTTTATACATGGGGTTTATATGGTTTTTAAAAAATACGGGGTTCCATACTCACTATAAAACACATGAAAATGAGTTGGAATTGTATCCCAAACCCATTTATTCTTTAATAATGTGTTCTTGAAAAACTAATACCTTATGTAATGTGTAAAGAACCCGGCGGGCCTAAAGACCAACCAAACTCGGCCACACCCGAGCCCTTTAAGTCTGTGGTCTCGGGTTCGAGTTGCGGGGGAGGCATATTAAATCCTCTCCAGGCAGGGGAATGTTCCTGCCGCGTGTTATCTGGGCAAGTCTGAGGTGGGGGCCTGTTATCTACCCGTGGGGTGGGGGTCTGCTATCTGCCAGAGGGCGGGGCTCGAGAGTGGCCGAGTTTGGTTGGGCCTTAGGATCGCCGGGTGTGTTACATAAAAACGTGGTGTGGATGAGTTTGGTTGGGATTTATGCCCGCTAGGTTCTTTACATCATGGGACTACCAGGAAATACCATTTAATATAGTTTTAAAAAATTAATATTCACAAACCATTGAAACACTATACTTTGGTATATCATTACAACATACATCAATATAATTCCATATACAAATTAAACATATTCAATAATCACTATAACTGATATATATAAGTAAACTATGATCAAATTGAAATGTGAGAGAGGCAGAGTAGTCAAACAACATTATCAACCATGACCAAAATATTGGGGGTTATCCCAGTAACAAAATCCTAATACCTTAGAAATTAGGCTACATGAATATGGTGGTGGTGCATAGGAGAAGGTAATTTAGATAATGTAATTATGTATAATACTATCACATCCCAATGTGTACATATAAATAAATAATCAATATAAAAAAATCCAAAAATTACACTGTTATCTGTATATAATAACCACTAAAAATATATAATGAAAAATAAAATTGAACGAACGACTACATAGTGAGATTTGAATTTACAGACTCGGATCACCATTATCTTCACTATTAATTCCATATTTTTCATTACATTTAATATTACATCAACCATAGTAACCCATATTAATAAGCAATTATATGTATTATATTTATAATATTACCCACATTGGTAAATTGAATTACTCCCATTAATTAACCAATAAAGACTAATTTTCAACATGATTATAATATTTAACAATTAAATTTATTTATACAACACAACATTTTTTCATGATATTATCAAAATATTATCAACCCCATTCTTCTTATTACTTGATTTATTAATATCAACATATATTCATATCTCAAGATGTCCCACAAATATTTTAAATCACTCCCCAACATTTTGACATGTCATCATGACTCACCCATATCACTTTCTTTAATATTATCCTATAATATCATATTTTTAAATTTTACTATACACCATAACATCATAATAATAAATACCATCAAATTTTCATGACCACTTTTAATAAAATTTTATACCTATTACAATATAAAAATGACATTTAAAATCAAACCGAATTATATATAGAGTAATAAATAGATAGAAAACCATATAAACATAGTTTCATTATCACTTTCCCCTCAAAAATTGAAATGATTATTTATCTATTAATTAATGAAACAACTCTCCCTATTCAAACTGAAACAAAAAATCTTAAAATCCACTACAATAGTAGTAAAAACATTCTTCTATTCTAAATAAACTTTATAGAATCAATGTTTGAACCACTAACATGTAAAAATAATAAATATATGCATACAAACTCAAATATTCAAGTATGGATTCTACAATAAAGAAAAAATAAAAATTTAATGACGCAAAATTTCTATTTATTTTTTTATATTATATGGAATTATTATTAGACCACATGCTTTGATGAGACATGATTCTGAGGCCCGGTGAGCTAGAAATTGAATTTTATACTTGTTTTATGTACTCTTTAGTAAACGTGTGAGTGAGATTTTATAACTTCTGAACTGGTGATCGAATCCAAAATATAAGGGCACCATTGAATTTAGAACATTGTAATTTTCCATGAATGGACTTAACATCGACAAATGACGTCGACATCTTGAAACACTGAGAATGAAATGATGAGGCACCAAATGTCAAAGAGGTGGGGGTCATTTGATTTTAACGTTATTCACTATTCCGATTTCTCAAAACAATAAATGTCGATCAACCCACAAAGATAATGATCCAAATATTGAGAATTCTTACGGGATGGTAAATTTATTTAGGGACTTCTCTATTTGGGATTTAAAATCACTTGTCTTGATTGAACTAAAACTCCCCAGACCATTCCCTACTTTAATCATAAAATGTAGAGGGTTCATCCCAACATGAACAAGACCCGAGCCCCACCTCCTTGTTTGTTCTTCATGAAAAAACATTCCAATTGGTGATAAGGTGTATTTTAGGCCTTTGTGATGAAGCGGACGATCTCCAGGGGATATAGGCGCAAGCAGTGCTTAAAATGGACCACTTGAGCCCATCTGTTGGTCCGTTGAAAAATCGGTCGGTGTGCCAGCACTGGCAGTGGCGGTGGAAGCTGGTGGTGGTAGAGGGGGCAACGTGCTTGTCGACGCACCATGGAAGTAAGAGGTCAGGGATGACTGGCCACGGTGGTAGCGGGCGGATGTGGCCCCTACGTGGTTCCACATAAAGGGATGTCCTGTGTCCGGGCCATCCAGGTGCTGATGAGCTATGGTCCCTTGATCGCGGCAGGAGGGCCACATGCATCCATGGGGCAGCTAAGGCCCTAGAGTAGTATCCGACCATGTCCCAGATGGGCGACACAGAACTAGTGACCCATTTGGACGGGTGAGGGATGGCGGGATGCACCCCCAGCTAGTGGGCTGAACCCATATCGGTGGGACGAACCCATGCCCAACAGGAAGTACTTGCACTGATTGGCCAGACCCACGCACTTCAGTCTGGGTCAGGCGAGACCGGGTTTCCAAATGAGACTGGGTCATCTGGAGACTCCGCAGGATAGACCCTCGGCCAACCGGGCTTAGTGTAGTGAGGCCCATTGGGCCTATCCCACTTTTCAGGTTGGACCGTACCGACCCAAACTCGAACCAGGTTAGGTCGAGTCAGTCGAATTATAGCAGGGTATGTGGGATATAAGGACCCAACCTTAAAATATTACTATATCTTGAATTAAATGAATAATTCACATTTAGGATCTATTTAGGTTTAGAGTTTAAGAGAATTAGGAAATAACTATTACATCTCAAAAGATTATAAAGTAGACACTTCTACACAGTTTCATTTTTTTAGAAAACATAAACTGTTGAAAAAAAGATTCATGTCTAGTTCCATGTTTAAGACAACATGAATTTTCCTTGATCCCATCCTAGACCCTATTCCACATTATTTCTCGTGAAAAACATTTCCAAAAACTTGGGGGGGCATAAAAATCTATGTATGGGATACAAAAATAAGGAAAACTATTAGTTTTTTAAACAACAAGTAAACCATGAATACTTTAACATATGTAATATGTTTCACCTTTATAAAGTAGTTAATACTCTACCCTGAATAAAAGATAATTTCTTAACCTTTTGTCACCAAAATATTACCATACAACCCAAATAAAGAACACATAACAAATAAAGGTCACTTGAGACATAAACATACTTAAATGGAATAACCATACGGTCAACTTCCGCATATATCAATAAAAGGAATAGCCATACGACTGACTGCCATACCCAATACATTGGAGGTTATAACATAACCACCCTTCCTGGTATTCATGGCACCACCCGTTATATGGTATATAATTTAACCACCCGTCAAATTTCCAAGTACCATTATAAAATCATAAGACATAAAATAAATATAATGGAATGAAAATATTTCCACATTTCAATCAAAATATATCACTTAAATATATTGTCCTAAAAAATCCATTATCAAAACCATTTTCAATACCAAAATACATTAAAGAGTATATTTTATTTATTTTATTTTATAAACATTAAGGCTTGTTAAGGAATCCAATGATTAAGTAGTACTCGTGGCGGCGGAAAAGGTCTTTGTCACCGCGTACGTTAAAAGAAACATTCCTTTTTTTAATTTAGTAAAACGCTTCCTAGAAAAAGATTAACATTGAATTAAATAAAATTTAAAAGGTGTTTATACATCATATAAAAGAAATCCTTGTATAAGAACAAAATATTCCTCAATGAAAGGAGATTGAGACGAAGTCCCTTACCTCGTGTCCGACTTGACTCGATAGTTCTTTAATCTCCTAAATAATAAACTAAATTTAATTTCTACTTTATTAAGATACTTTTTCAAGTTTATTATTCCTTTTATATCACTTATTTACATGTTATATAAACATTATTTAATCATTTAAGTTAATAATGTTCATTTTTTTTTATTTGGTACTTAAGTCAAAAATGGACTTCTTACAATTACATGTTGTTCATGTGGTCAAAGTTTTATTATATCCAGAATGATATTCATGATTTCGATATCATATATATCATATATATACAGAATAAACATGTGTTTATAATTGTATATAACATTTAGAGGTATGAAATTAAATGCACCGTTCATGGAGACAGTAAGCTATATGTACGCATGAAAGCTACTTTCATTTATATTTTGTATTTAATTGAATGAAATAACAATGATATATAGGTACATTATAATTCCAGTATAATATCATATATTATATTATTAACTCCATACTTTATAAGTCCCACATATGGAATTAACGATTCAAATCACTTTGAAGGGGCGGTAGTTGGCACATCCAAAAATGAAATTATCGCGTTTATTCATAATGGAAACCATAATTGTATACCATAAATCAAAATATAGAAGAATAAGGAAAAACTAAACATAATATATATCATATATATAAATACGGTTACATCTTAATGGCCACCATGAGAGGCGGTCGGAGATATTTGAACAATCGTCATTTCATGATGCAGTAGTTCGTCATCCACAGAAACAGTATCTTCTTCACCAATTGAATGGTGGTGTGTTTAAATGTAGCTCAAATCCATCTTATAAAAATATCCTTGTATATTGAATATACTGTTTTTGTTACAAAAAAATGTAATATATAGAGTTTAGGTGGTTGGAGAAGCTAAAAAAACAAAGGAACATAAGAGCAGACATTACCGTTAAATCGGGTAACTCCCTTTGGTTTAAACAAAAAGGGGTTCTTGAAGAGCGTTCTGCCTAATGTAAGGCTTCTAGAATTAAGAGAGAGATATTGAAATCTTGTTTTTTTAGACGTTGGATGAGCCAAAGGGCTTGATAAGTGTGATAAATGGGTAGTAAGTGGGGTCTTCCTATAACGGAGAGGAGGGGCTCTTTTGGAAAGCCTGAAACTATTATTTTATTATATAATGCATTTCGGCTTATAAAGGTAAAAAAATTATTTTAGTTGATGATACATTGGATCATGTTCGAAATAAAATCATCCATAAAGAATTGGACAAGTGTAGGATATTATTATAAATATTATCTTCTTATTTATTTAAATCATTCATTAATAACGTAAACAATGCATCTTCATTGTGTCATAAATAATATTATTTATTTGATGTCTAAAAATTATACAAAAAATTAAAATGTTGTTGGAAATATTATTATCTTTCTAATGAGTATTTATAGTCAAATATATTAATTATATAACCCCATGTAAAAATAGTTTTAGTACAACAATACATGTTTGTGACACTTTTATTTTAACTTTAAATAAAAAGTTATTACTGTCATTTTCTTCCTCAAGTGTCTCCATGGGGTCCCCAAGTTGACCCATGGATTTTTCTGGTCGGACATGACTCATAAAATAAGTGTAATACATGTGTCAAGTTGATATCATATTATTATAGCATTATTTTTACCTTAAATTACACTAATTACCATTAATCGTGATTAATAAAACTTAAAAGATACTATTCACAAAAAAAATATTTTATTCCCATTGAACCAATATTTACTTAATAATGAAAACCATGAATTTATGATTTTCAAAATTCAATTCACAAATATGGTAAAGTGTCATTTAAACGAAAAATTAGTTTTTTAACTACCACTTAGAGGTTTCACTATTCATCAAAAATTGATGTTTTTCAGAAAAATACAAACAATTCACCCCAAGATATATTTGATATTCCGAATTCAAAAATGATGTCTATTTTACAAAATTCAAAACATATAAGTTGAATTAATTAATTTAATAATAAATTCTCAACGTCAAAACAAATAGCGTGTTTTTAAGAAACAATATCTATCAAAAGATTGACACTTATTTGAGTCTAAATACAAATAGAAATTAATTCAAAATTACACCGTTGGATTAAATGGTAAAAATATATTCTACTTGCACTTTAAATCCAATTAAAAATATAATCTAACCATATAAATAAATTATACTAAAATGTGTATTTGAATTAAAATACAACATTCTTCACATATTCATTAAAAATGAACATTATCCGAAAAATAACAAAAACATACACAATGTAAATTTTGAGGTCCCGATTCTAAAGAAGGATTTTATTTGGTCCAATATAATGTATAAGACTGAACAAAACTATATATAAAAAGGGGTTTCCATCAAAAGGCGATAAAATCAGCCTTTGTGAATATTAGAGTATTTATGCTTAAAATTGAATTCTTTTCTTATTTTATGCCTTCATCTTTTATTGGATAAATGTAAAAACATTTAAAAAAAATATATAATCATATTTTAGTTATTTCTATTCATTCCCACCAATATAATGACTACGTGTTAACAACCATTTGAAATAATATTATTATATTATTAGTGTTCAACGTAAGATTTCAAAGAAACTCGTTGTTTCTTATTGGGTACACTGTCGAACATAGAAACCCTTTTAAAGTAAAATTAATATTTAATTACCAAATATTAATAAATATGAAGATTTATTATTATTTATTTTCCTGGGATGTTACATCCTTCCCCCCTTTTGGGAATTTCTTCATCGCAATTTTATTCACTTATCAAAATAAGTGGGGTATTTATCCCTCATAGCATTTTCAGATTCCCACATTGCCTCTTAAACCATATGGTTCATCCACAAAACCATAACATGATAAATTACATTATTTCCCAACACTTTCTCTCTTCATTCAAGAATCTGGACTGGTTTTTCCTTATAAGAGAGATTATCTTCCAACTGAACTACCTTTGGGATCAAAACATGAGATGGATCTGGAATATACTTTCTCAACATAGAAACATGAAAAACATTATTTACATGGGACAAAATTGGTGGTAATGCCACTCTGTATGCAAATGTTCCAACTTTCTCCAGGATTTCATAAGGTCTAACGAACCTCAGACTAAACTTTCCCTTCTTTCCAAAATGCATCACACTTTTCCATGGAGAAAATTTGAGAAAGACGTGACCACCTACCTCAAAAGACAGATCCTTCCTCCGGTTGTCTACATAAATATTCTATCTAATCTATTCTTATCTCATGTGCTTCTAAATCAACTGAACATTCGCTGCCATCTCTTCTACCAATTATGGTCCCATCATCTTCCTTTACCCTACATCATCTCAAAAATCTGGAGTTCGACACTGTTTTCCATATAATTCCTCCAATAGAGCCATCTGTACACTGCAATGAAAACTGATGTTATAAGCAAATTCAACCAAAGAATGATATTGGTCCCAACTTCCCTGGTAATCCATCATGCATGAATGTTAAATATCCTCCAAGGTCTGAATTATTCACTCGGACTACCCATCTAATTACGGAAGAAAAGTTGTACTAAAATTTAATTAAGTTCCCAACGAATTCGGAAGGCCTTTCCAAAAGTTATAAGTACACCAGGGAGCACTATCAGATATAATGGAGATGGGAACTCTATGTAACTTGACTATCTATTAAACATACAAACAAGAAAGTTGATCTAGATATAATGTATCTAGAATAAGAATGAAATGAGCATATTTAGTCAATCGATCAGCAATAACCCAGATTGCATCATTACCTTGAGATATCTTTGGTAATCCCACAGTGATGTCCATGGTTATATTTTCCCATTTCCACTCTGGCACCGGTAACGACTGAAGCATCCCTTTCAATAACTGCTGCTCTGCTCTAACATGTTGACAAGTCAAACACCTCAAAGTAAAATCATCAATATCTCCTTTCATTCCATCCAACCAGTAATATTCCCACAGATCTTTTTACATCTTAGTACTGCCAGGATGAACTGAAAACGGGGAACTATAAGCCTCACATAACAAATTGTTTTTCAACTGTGAATCACAAGGCACACATAATCTATTCCCAAACCTCAAAATACAATCATTATCTATGTTAAATTCAGGAAACTTACCCTTCTGAACTAGCTCTACCTTTTTCTTGCAACTCATTGTCTTTCTTCTGCGCTTGATTAATTCTGTCTGATATAGATGATCTCAATGACACATGAAACAATAAAAAAAACTTCCTGCACCAAAAACTTCTATTCAAAAGTTCATCAATTCAAAAACAAAAGGTTCTCATTCTAAACATAGCATGGTTAATGAAGAATTAATTTTTCGACTCAAAGCATCTGTAACTTTATTTTCTTTTCCCGGATGGTAATGAATTGTAAAATCATAATCCAATATTAATTCCATCCATCTCCTTTGTCTCATGTTCAGTTCTTTCTGAGTGAATATATACATTTATCTTTTGTGATCGGTATATATTTAACACTTTACTCCATACAAATGATACCTCCAAATTTTTAAAGAAAAAACAGCAGCAGCTAATTCCAAATCATGTGTAGGGTAATTAAACTCATGATTTTTTAACTTATATGAAGCATAAGCAATTACCTGATCATTATGCATAAGTACACAACCAAGTATCTTCAACTAAGCATCACTGTTGATAACAAACTCACCATTTCTGGAAGGAAGTGCCAAAATTAGATCATTCACCAATCTTCTTTTCAATTCTTGAAAAAAAATCATCACATTCTTTTATCCAAATGAACTTAACACCATTTCAAGTTAACTTAGTCATTGGGCTAGATTACCGTGAAAAAGTTTCAACAATCCTCTGGTAATAACCTGCCAAACCAATAAAACAACGAATCTCGGTTATAGTTTTGGGTCTTGGCCACTCTTCAACATCTTTTGTTTTTGCAGGATCAACAGTTATGCAATTATTTGAAACAATGTGACCAAGAGATGAAATTTGTA
This sequence comes from Viscum album, assembly GCA_963277665.1. Classification (NCBI taxonomy): domain Eukaryota; kingdom Viridiplantae; phylum Streptophyta; class Magnoliopsida; order Santalales; family Viscaceae; genus Viscum; species Viscum album. The sequence goes on from OY728165.1 coordinate 1,834,594,823, forward strand.
GTAACCAAAACTTACACTTGATGAATTTTTCATATATTTTCATTTCTTTTAATGTTTTCAAGATAACCCTTAAAGGACTTTCATGTTCCCCTTTAATTTTGAAAAATACCAAAATATCATCAATGAATACAACTACAAAATTATCCAAGAACCCATGGAAAATTCTATTCATTAGATCCATGAATATAGCAGGTGAATTGGTTAACCCAAAAGGAATAACTACAAATTCATAATGGCCATATCTAGTACAAAACGCAGTCTTCGGAACGTCTGCTTCTTTTACATTCAACTAATGGTACCCCGACCACTAGTCAATCTTCAAAAAATACTGAGCTCCCTGGAGCTGATCAAACAAATCATTGACATGAGGCAAAGGATAATTGTTCTTAACAGTGATGTTATTCAATGCTCTATAATCAATGCAATGTCTCATTGAACCATCTTTATTTTTAACAAACAAGACAGGAGCACCCCATGGTGATGTGCTAGGTCGAATGAAACCTTTATCTAATAACTCATGCAATTGCTTATTTAACTCTAAAAGTTAAACTTGAGACATTATAAAAGGGGGTTGTGAAATTGGATTAGAATCAGGAACTAAGTCAAAAGTAAATTCAACTTCCTGATTTTGTATAATACCAGGAAACTCATCAGGAAAAACATCAAGATACTCATTTACCACTGGCACATCATTAATATGAACAGTTCCGTTGTTTTCAACAATATGTGAAAGTTAACATTCATTTCCATATTTTACTAGTTTCTCAACTTCCGGATATGTTATAAAAATCAAGGGTTCATTCTTGTACACAAACTAAAAATATTTCTGAAAAGAAACATCTTTAGCTCTGAAGTCAATCTTAGCATGATAAAACAAAATCCAATCCAGCCCAAAAATAACATCAAACTCTACTAGAGGAAAAACAATAAGGTTTACTGGTATATTCTTTCCACACACACGGATAAGAAGGTTCTTATAATTTCTTTTTATCTCAAAGTTTCCTCTGGGTGGCTTTACCATATGATCAGGAATCATATCTTGAGATGGAACTCCCAATTTACTATAAAATTTCTCATAAATTAAAGAATGTGTAGACCCTTAATCAAACAACACATTAGCATAATCTGAACAAACAAATTGTATACCTAATACTACTTCATTTGATGGCCCAAAATCTGCTAAAGTAGTTTCAATGGATTTCACCACCCCTTTTTTCTTGTAGTTTGGCTGCTTTCCCTCACTTGAGTTCTTAGTTAGACACTCATTTTCATAATGAACCATTTAATTACACTTAAAAAATCTTACTGTTGGCTTTTCGTTGCCTTCTTGATCATCTTCCTTATAGATACAAGCAATATTTCTAGACTTACCACACCGTAAGAACATTCCAGACTTGGATAAACATTTTCCAAGATAAATTTTACCACACTTCTCACAGAATAGTTGTTTTGTTTTCTGATCTCTCGGATTCATTGAAGAATTCGTGCCCTTTCCCTACCATCTGGACTTCTTATTATGTTTTTTTCAAAGAACACCTGGTCATTGTCAAATTCCATTTCCACCGTCTCTGCACATCGAACAAATTTTTTCATAAATTTTGAACTCATGAGAAGCTAAAGCCCTTCGATACTTTGGATTTAACCCTATGTAAAAGTGGTTGATTTTACTATCAAGATCTCGTATAAAATTTAGAGCATACCTTGCAAATCTAGTGAACTTTTCTTCATAAGTATCCACTAATTCATCCTGCTGGCTCAATTATAGCAATTGTTTTTCCATCCTAAGTCGAATCACATTAGGAAAATATTTATCAAGAAACATACCTTTGAATTCATCCTAGTGAAGATCATCAATCTCCTCACTATCACTGATATTTTTCACCATCAACCACCACTGTTCAACTTCACCTTAAAAACAGTAAACATCAAGACTAACCTTTTGATGTTATGAACACCCCATGACATCAGAATGCTTCTCCAATCCTTTAATAAACCCTTCTGCTAGCACAGGGTCAAGTGATCCTCTGAATGATGGGGGGTGTTTCCTCATGAAATGTTTCACCACTGACATGTACTTATACTATTTTTCTAGCTGATCTCATTCATGGACACCACCACCATTTATATCCTGAGTCAATTGTACCATCACTGCATCAAACTGTTCAGTTCCAATTCCGACCATCATAGGTTGCTGATTTTGAAGGTTGTCTTCCTCCTGATGTCGTCCAAACATAGCTTCCATGTTTCCTCTATGGAAAACCATTATGAACATAGAAATATCTTAGGCTAAGCAACACGGTAATCTTGAAATTCTATATCATTTAAATCATACCATAAATTAATTTATGTACATGAATTTAAAAAATTTATAACTCCTAATGTTGTCTAAACCAACCTTTGATACCAACTATAAGAACCCAACCTTAAAAAATTACTTAATCATGAATTAAATGAATAATTCACATTTAATATCTTTTATGGTTTAGAGTATTAGAGAATTAGGACTTAACTATTACATCTCAAAAGATTACAAAGTGGACACTTCTACACAATTTTATTTTTTTTACAAAACATGAAGTCTTTAAAAAAGAGTCATGTATAGTTCCTTGTTTAAGATAGCATGACTTTTCCGTGATCCCATCCTTGACCCTATTCCACATTATGTCATGTGAAAAACATTACAAGAAACATAGGGTGATCATAAAAAGCTCAGTAAGGGATACACAAAGATGGAAAACTATTAGTTCTTCAAAACCACAAGAAAACCATGAATACTTCAACATAAGTAATACTTTTCACCTTTTTGAAGTAGTGAATACTCTTCCCAAAATAAATGATAATTTAATACCCTTTTTTCACAAATATATTACCATAAATCCCGTATAAAGAACACATAACATATAAAGGTCACCTGGGACAAAATCATACTTAAATGGAATAACCATACTGTCGACTTCCACACATATCACTAAATGGAATAGCCATACGGCTGACTTTAATACCCAATGCATTGAAGGATATAATTTAACCATCCATCCTGGTATTCACGTCACCACCCATCATATGGTTTCTCACGTAACCACACGTCAAATGTACAAGTATGATTATAAAATCATAATACATAAAACAAATATAATGGAAAGAAAACATTTACACATTTCAATTACAATATATCACTTAAATATATTGACATAAAAAATCCATTATCAAAACCTTTTCCAATAACATAATACATAAAAGATTATATGGTATTTATTTTCTTTTAAAAACATTATGGCTTGTTAAGGAAGCCAAAGATCAAGTATTACTGCGGCGGCGGAAAAGGTCGTTGTCACCGGGTATATTAAAAGAAACATTTATTTTTTTTTAGTAAAAAGATTTATAGAAAAAAATTACCTTTTAATGAAATGGAATTTAAAAGGTGTTTATACAACATATAAAATAATGTCTTGTATTAGAACAAAATATGCCTCAATGAAAGGAGATTGAGATGATGCCACTTACCTCGTGTCCGACTTGACTCGATCATTCTTTAATCTCTTGAATAATAAACTAATATTAATTTATACTTGCTTCAGAACCATTTTCAATTTTAATATTGATTTTATATCTATTATTTCCATTTTATAAACATTATGTATTCATTTATGTAAATAATGTTCGTTTTGTCGATATTTGGTAATTAAGTCAAAAATGGACTTCTTACAATTACACGTTGTTCATGTTATCAGAGGTTCCTTATATAAATAATGATATTCATGATTTGGATATCATATATATCATATATATCCAGCATATATATGTATTTATAATAGTACATAACATTTAGAGGTAAGAAATGAAATGCACCGTTCATGGAGACGGTAAGCCATACGTACGCATGAACACAACTTTCATTTATATTTCGTATATAATGGAATGAAATCACAATGATATAAAGGTACATTATAATTCCTGTATAATATAATATATAATATTATTAAATCCATCATTTATACATCCCACATATGGTATTAATGATTCAAATCACTTTGATGGGGTGATAGTCTGCACTTCAAAAAATGAAATTATCACAATTATCCATTATGGAAACCAAAAAAGTATGCCATAAATGAAAAATATTGATCCATAAAGAAAACATAAACATAATATATATCATATATAAATACAGTCACATTTTAATGGCCACCATGAGAGTTGTTAGATATATTTGAACTATCATCGTTTCGTGAGGCAGTAGTTCGCCGTCCAGAGAAACAGTATGTTCTTCACCCATTGGTTGGAGGTGTGTGTTAGTGTATCATGATTACTTCTCATAAAACATACTAGTATATTAAATATATAGGTTTTTTTACAAAATAAAGCAATTAAAAGAGCTTAGGTGGTTGTAGAAGAAAAATAATATAAAAGAACATAAGAGAAGACATTGCCTTTAAATCGGGTAACTCCCATTGGTTTGAAGAAAAAGGGTTTCTTGAAGAGCTTTATGCCTAAGGTAAGGCTTCTAAGATGAATATAGGGATATTGGGAACTTTTTTTAGTAGATTTTTGAAGAGCCAAAGGGCTTGAGAAGTGTGAGAAATGGGTAGGAAGTGGGGTCTTTTTATAAGGGAGAGGAGGGCCTCTTTTGGAAATCTTGAAACTATTATTTTATTATATAAATATTTTCAGTTTCTGAATGTCCCAGAATTATTAAAGTAAAATATAAGGTGACCCATGTTCGAAATAAAATCATCCAATAATAATTGGATAAGTTTTGGATATTATTTTAAACATTATGTTCTTATTTATTTAAATCATTCATTAATGACGTAAACACTGCATCATCATTGTGTCATAAATAATTTTATTTATCTGATGTCTAAAAATTAGAAAAAAATTAAGATGTTGTAGGAAGTATTTTTATCTTCCTAATAAAAATTTATAGTCAAATATATCAATTATTTAACCCCATGTAATAATTGTTTTAGTAAAAAATTACATATTTGTGACACTTTTATGTTTACTTTAAATAAAAATTTATTAATGTTATTTTCTTACCCAAGAGGCTCCATGAGGTCCCCTAGTTTACCCATGGATTTTAATGGTTGGACATGACTCGTCCAATATGATTAGGACATGTGTCAATGTTATTTCATATTATTATAGCATTATTTTTACCTTAAATTACACTAATTACCATTAATCGCTATTAATAAAACTTAAAAGTTAATATTCTTCAAAAAAATACTTTCATCCCACTGAACCAAATTTTACATAATAGTTACTACCATATATGTCATATTTTTGAAATTCAATTCACAGATGTTGTAAAGTTTCATTTAAATGAAATATCAGTTTTTTAACTACGGCTTAGTGGTTTCACTATTCATCAAAAATTGAGGTTTTTCAGAAAAATACCAAAACTTCACCCTAAGATATATTTGATATTCCGAATTCAAAACTGATTCCTATTTTAAAAAATTAATAACATATAATTTTCATTAATTAATTTAATAATTAATTACCGTTTTCAAAACAAATATCATGTTTTAAAGAAACAATATCTATCAAAAGATTGACACCTGTTTAAATATAATTTCAAAGTGAAATTAATAAAAAATTAAACAATTTTATTAAATGGTAAAAATATTTTCTAATTTCTCATTAAAACCAACTCAAAATATAATCTAACCATATATATAAATTATACTAAAATGAGATTTTGAATTAAAATACAACATTTTTCACTTATTCATTAAAAATGAACATTATCGGAAAAATAACAAAAACATAAACTAAGTAAATTGTGATGTCCCGATTCTAAAGAAGGATTTTATTTGGACCAATAGAATGTATATGAGTGACCAAAACTCTATTTAAAGTGGTTTCTCCATCAAAAAGTGATATATCTTCCTTTTAGTGAATATTAGAGTATTTATGCTTAAAATTGAATTATTTTCTTATTTTAAGCCTTTATCTTTTATTGGATAAATGTAAACACATTTAACAAACATATAGAATACTATTTTATTTATTTTTTATTCATTGACACCAATACAATGGCTACGTGTTAACTACCATTTAAATTAATATCATTACACTATTAGTGTGTGACGTAAGATTTCAAAGAAACTCACTGTTGTGTATTGGGTACTCTATCGAAGATAGAAACCCCATTAAAGTAAAATTAATATTTAATTCACAAATATTAATAAATATGAAAATTTCTTATTCATTATTTTCCTATGATGTTACATTGGACTCCCAGGATGGGTTTGTTGGGTCGTTCCGACCAGGTCGTACTAGGTCGTGACGCAACTAGCCCCTGTTTACTAAAACACACGTATCTTGCAAATTGTTGGTCTTATTGAAAAGACTTTTGTGTTTATGGGAAACTCTTGGGGAGGTATATCTTTTCATATTCTCTATGGTGTCTTTCAAGGGTGCATAGATGCGTCTAATGTCTTGAGGAGTGGTTCTTCCATGAATGCTACGTACGTAAACCTATGGTTGGATGATACATAAAGACTAATGACTATTGCGACTGTGTGACTTGACGATGGAACAGTGGGAAGTGGTTATGTGTACCCAAGAAGAACCATGCTGGGGAGTGACTTGTTGTGACCCTACAGACCCACAATATTCGATAGGAGAAGTACCTCAGTAGGAAATGTTGGGGAGAGGCTATGTGGGTCCCAGTAGACCCACGACACGCGATGGGGATGAAAATCAAAGATGTCCAAGATTTGTGGGAAGTGTCTTATCTGTGACCCTTCAGGACCACTGTACTCTAATGAGGAGGTTTTCTCTTACAGCATAGGATTTCGATGATTTGACTAATGATTCAACTATCACTATCCAAGAATATACCTTGTGTGAGATGTCATGTGCTATGTTATTTTTCTTCTTTCTATGTTTTTAGGATTTATGTTTATTATTTCCTTTATTTTGGGGTCTCTAGTGAGTATCACATTACTCATCCATGTCAGGGCTTTTCTCACTCATTTCTTGTCCCATGCACATGATCAGTGCTTTGATAGAGTCCTTGGCAGTCCAATACCCAATTGTGCCCAGTGAGACATGACTTATTGACACGTCGACGGTGGAGTAGGTGGCCAAGGAATAGTTGGGGGACAATGAGATATGAGAGGTAGGACATAATATTTTGGATTCCAGTAGTTTCACTACTCCAACTATAAGGGAGGTTTTTTGTGGATGGACTTCATAGTCCATTTTTTACTTTTATGATATCCACTATACTTTTCTAGGATTTTATTTTGGCCAAATATTTCACAATTGTTCTTGTAATAGGGGGTTATATAGTAGCACATTTTTCCCATTCAGGATTGCAGGACTTGGTTTGCCGTTTGTGTACATAAAAGTATCTAGGAAAATTCTTCCGACTTAAAGGTTGACACCTTCAGTGCTAGTGGCTATCCCCTGGATTTAGAGATATAGGGTTGGGGTAGTTACAGCACAGGCCCATGGGGAAAGGTCATGAAAACATGGAATCAGAGGGTGGTCAGTCCTACCACAAAGATTGGGGGTCTATTGTTTTGTTTTGGACCAACAATGTAAAGTGTAGCGAGTCAGAATTTCAGATTGAGGAGTCTATTTTCTATGTAGAGGTAGACATATACATACACCTGGACCGTGAATTATTCTTTTCGACTTAATACATAATAAATGGTTTCATAAGTGTCTTCTTATGTTATTTTGAGTAAAAGTATGATAACCATGTATAACCTTTTGACTACGGTACATATTGATCTATCTCAGCATGCTTCTACATGGAAGACCAACCATGATCCTGATACATGGTCATGAGGATATCCCTCCTTGAAAAAAGGTGTCTCTTTAGGGACCAGTTCATTAGATGTCCCCACAAGGTGGTGCAATAGTGCTGCCACCACCTGATGGTCAATAGTAGCTACTAGCGGTTCCAACAGATGGAATGTGTAGACATAGTGCCTTGCATGAGTTATATAGATGGAGACCTCCTAGTTTCAGTGGAAAGATAGATCCTCGGGTCAATGAAGACTGCATTGAGGTTGTGTCACATGTCTTCGGCATAGTGAGGAAACTTCATAAATAGATGATGATCATGAAAGTGAGTCTTCTATAGGGATCAGTAGGCGGATAGTGAATCCTGACCACCTAGACGCATGATGAGGCGACTCTCACCTGGGCAGTCTTTGAGTAGATATTCCGGAATGTGTTTTTCTCTATAAACCATGCGCTCGGGGCACATTAAAGAGCTTCGTCACTTAAAATAGTGTAGCATGATGGTGGATGAGTACTCATCTAGGTTCATGGTGTCTTCCATATACTCGGTCGGCATGGTGTGAGTCCCTTCATTGAGCGATCAAGCTTTTGAGTAGGGACTCAGTTGTGAGTTCATAACATCGATGTTTGTTTTCTGCATCCCTAACAAGGTCGAGGTGCTAGAGAGATCCATTCTTATAGAGATCCTCTTGGCAGAGCGGGCACCGGCAGCTAGAGTTTACAGTATCCTCTAACCACATAGACTTTGGTAGGTAGCAGATAGAAGAAACATGGGCCCAAGAGGGCCATGTGTTTCATAGGATGACCATAGGACTCTAGGTCGGTAGTGCGGGGATCACAGTCTTGAGGGAGCCATTATGGATTTAGGTGGTTCTTCGCATGCGATAGGCACACATGATTTCCTGACACGCCGCAAAGTTGACAAAGAGACGGTCGAGGGCATGCCAAGGCAGTGATAGTTCCTCCATTTAGGAGGTACATAGATTGGTGGACAATGAATGTGAGTAGGCCGAGTGGCATGTCATGGGTGGTGGTGCGAGGAGTTACCGCCACCACCCATAGGTGGTCCACCCCGACCACAGGAATAAGATGACAGGTGTGAGCTCACCTCCAGGAAGTAGAGGATTAAGACCACGATTCTCCATAAATGATATGAGGCACTATATGTGTCTTCTCCACCAAGAGTTTGTTCATATTGACATAGATTCTAGTCACCCATTCCTTTCCTCGACTCCCTCACAGATCTCAGAGATTCCGGTGGAGAATATGGCTCAATCCTTAAGAGTAGAGACTACTAAAAAAGACAATTTGATGATTACACTCTTTTTCTACTAGTGTGAGATCACTCTAGAAGGTGAGAGATTTGGATTTCATCTTCTAGTATCAGTGTCGAGGCCTTATGATGTGATATTTGGTATGAATTGGTTATCCACAGTCCATGCTCAGATCTACTGTTTTTGGTGTATTGATCAGTGTGTCCGTAGAGATGGGACAATTTTTTCCATCACATGAGAGAATGTAAACCTTGCAGCATAGGATGTACTTACTCGGAGAATGGTACAACTGATCACTCACTAATTGGTTAGCCTCTCCCTCGGTGCAGTGAATGTGAGGAGTTTTCGATTTCATGTAGTGGTGGATGAGTATGATGATGTTTTTTGGAGGATGTTCCAATACTACGTCCTCTTAGATAGGTATCCTTTTCCATCTACCTATACAGCGAGAACGCTCTTATATCTACACCAGCATATCAAATGGATTTTGTAGAGCATTACGAGATGAGGGTACAATTGGACGACTTGTAGTAGAAGGGGTTCATAAGGCCCATTTTTGCACCATGGGATGCCCTGATGTTGTTTTCCAAGAAGGAAGATGGGAGTATGAGGTTGTGTGAGGACTTGTGGGACTTGGACAAGGTAACTATGAGGAGTAAGTATCCATTACTGAGAATCGATGACCTCTTTGACCAGATGAAGAGAGAGATGTGGTTATCAAAGATAGACATCAGATCAGGCTATCACCAGCTTTAGGTAGGGGATTAGGATGTACCGAAGACAGCCTTCAGGTGATGGTAAGACCACTAAGAGTTTATGGTGATACCGTTAAGCATGACCAATGTCCCAATTGTGATTATTGGACTCATGAACTGGATATTACAATCTTAACTTGACTGGTTCATTGTGGTCTTCATCGATGTCATATGGGTGTACTGGATGTCGAAGGAGGAGCACACTGCACACCTATGGATTGTCTTGGATACACTCCGAGCACACCGGCTTTATGGTTTGTTCTCGAAGATCCAGTTCTTGATACAAGAGGTTGAATTTCTAGGAAATGTCATTTCATAGGCTGGAGTTGCAGTGGCTTCAGTGAAGATAGAAATGGTGCTTTCTTGGGAGCTACCTAGGAGTGTGACTGAGGTATATAACTTCTTGGGGTAGGCTGGTTACTATCGGAGGCTCATGCCTGAATTTTCCAGAGTATCATCACCCATATTGATGAACACAGATCAAACCATGAATAAAATGATCTATGAATCAATCGTTCTTTGTTGAGGGTAACTATATTTGGGATCTCTCTATTCGAGATTCATACATCACATGTCTAGATTGAACTAAAAACTCCCAGCCCGTTCCCTGCATTAAACCTCTAATGCATCGGGTATTGGTTGTCATGAACAAGGCTTGAGAACCTCCTCCATGCGTGTTCTTCATGTACAAACATTAAAACTTATGACAATGAGGGCTTGATACCTTCTCTGTGAAGAGGATGATCCCTAGGAGTCATAGGCATATGTGGCATGAAGAACTGAACAGTAGAGCGCGTTCGGTGTTCTGTCGAACAATCTCACGGCACCTTAGTGCTGATGGTGTTGGCTGGCACGAGAATGGGATGTGGCAGCATGATCGTCGGCACACCATAGTGGAAGGAGGCCATGACTAGCTAGCCGTGGTGGAAGTGGGGTGATGCGGCACCTTCCTGGTGACATGGGGAGGGAAGCCAAGTGTCAGGGTCGTCCGTGTGGTTGGAAAGCTGCGATCACTTCACTCTGGTGGGAGGGCCCCACACATCACTGTTATAGATTAGTCTGGAAATAGTATCTGACCATGTCTCAGTGATATAGTGCACCGATAGCCACCCCTACGACCAGGAGAGGGCTAGCAGGCTGCACCCCCAGCTAGCAGGTTGGGCTAGCCCCTCACTAGTATACTAGACCCACACAGGTAGCTCAGATTCGCAGCCCAGCGGACAGGTCCCACCCAAAGCAGGCCAGACCCGTGCCTCTAAGCTCTAAATGCACCCAGTGGGCCTAATCTACACATGAATGCTAGAACCATGCCCTTTGGGCCATTCCAGAGGAGTTTTGGTCACCAGGCGACCCGGCTGGATGGACCCTCGGCCAACCGGGCCAGGTGTAGTGAGGTCCATTGGGCCTGGCCAACTGGCCGGGCCAGACAAGACCGACCTAGAACCTAACCAAGTCAGGTCGACTCGACCAAATTAAATGGGTGAATGTGGGACCCTCTGGCTGGGTTGGTCGAGTCGGTCATATCGGGTCAGACTGGGCCCAAGCACAACAGAACCTTGTTTAATAAAACACACGTATCAAACTAAACATGTATCTGATTGATGATCTTTTGGATACGTTGGTACACTCCAGAAGAGGAATATTTTTTTGTATGAATTTTGGTGACCGTAATGGATGTTGAGACACATATAATGGCTTGAGGAGTGGTTCTCCCAAGAACACTATGTGCGGAACCCATCAGCTAGCTAAGACCTGAATACTATTGACTACGAAGACATTGTAACTCGATGATGGCACAGTGGGAAGTGGATATGTGTGACCCAGTTGGCCCATAATATGGAGTGACTCTATTTGACCTGGAGGACCCATGATACTAGATTTGAAGAGTAACTCAAGAGGCCATGGTGGGTTTTGGCTCTATGTGACTCGAAAAACCCACGATATTCAATGGGGAATGGTTCCTAAGCAGTCCATGGTTAGTGGGATGTGATTTATACATGACCTAGAAGCCCAACTATACTCAATAGAGGAGGATTCATCCAGCTGCCATGAAGTTTGATGACATGACTAATGATTATACTATCACTACTATAGAATATACCTTTTTTGAGCTATATTATGGTATGTGCTTTTTCTTCCTAATATTATTTGAGGATTTCTCAGTGGTCTTTCAATTTTGTTTTGGGTTCCCTATTGGGAATCACATTACAAACCCCCTACATGGGCTTCATCCACTCATGTCGTGTTCCATGCAGATGGTCAGTGCCTTGATTGAGACCCTGGAAGACTAGGACCCGATGGTGCTCAGTGATATGAGACTGATCGATGCATTGATGATGGAATTGGTTGCCTAGGAACAGAATGGGTCTAGTGATATTTGACGGGCATGATGTACTACTTCGTCTTCCATTAGCTTCAATACTCTTATGATACACTTGGTTATCTGTAGTTGTCCGTCAGTGTTATTTTTGTACTTTCCTGATTTCTAGTTTTTCATTGTTGGGCTTGTACTGAAGCCCACTTATTCCCAGATGTACATGTACTTAGTGGTTATATAGTATCACCTTGTATCCATTCTAGTTTACAAGAATTGTTTGGGCGTGTGTGTGCATACAAGAAACCAGGAAAATCCCTCCCACTTGTAAGTTGATGACTTCGACTCTAGTATCTATCCCCATGGCCTTTGGGAGGCGGGATAGGGGTACTGACTGCACAGGATCTAAGGAATGGGTCATGACACCACCATCCACAGATAAATTCACATTAATATACAAGAAGTCTTCATATCCATATATTCTTGTGATATAATTAATATTATTTTAGATGAACATGTGGGGAAACAATACATTATATCATGACACCATTTACCATTAAATAAAGGGAAGACATAATCAGTTAGTTCATAGAATTACTAAAAAAGATACCATTAACCTATTAAGTTTCTCATGAGGAATAATTAACATAATAATACCAAAAAATATATTTAATATAAAAATAAATATCATGTGTAGAAACCCATAATCTTTTAACTTGGTCAACATGATGTTTTAGATTTTTGAATGAAAATCTAAAAAAAATTATTCCATTAATCATTGTCTCCAAAAATACCAATTGATGTTTTTGTTCAATAGAACTCCTAATAAAACCACAACATATCCAAAAGGAATCAACATAGTAACTTAGTTACCTCCTTTATAACTTGTGAAATACATGTTGTGTTGAATTCCCAACTATGGAAATTTAAATGACAAACCCTTAACCATGATGTGTTCAAACAACCCATTAAAAATAGGGACTCAACCAAAATTCTTCACTAATGAACCAACATGAAAAAAACATATTATTGTTAATGATTCCATGGTTACAACGAATGATGAAATTCCATGTTAGTAATTACCAACCTCATCACCAATATTACACCTCTGGAATCATAACTACTCCACCATGAGGAGTATGGAATATAAGGTAAATCCAAAAAATTGGGATATAGTATGAAGTCAATAATGTAGTGATTTCATATAATACACTTTCAATAATCCAAAAAATCAATATACCTATAGACATATCATAACCATCATAAATAACACAACAAAATAGTTCATAAAACAGAGAAAATATGAAATTCAATTTTACATAGAACTAAATTGATTCCTATTCTGAAATTAAATAAAATTTGATATTAAAATGACTAAAAATAAATTTTTTATTAAAGTACAATATATCTCTCAAATATAAATATTACCATCTAAAAAGGATCCATCATTGTTAAAATATAGAAAAAATTCCAATTTTGTATAACAAAATTGTAACTCCTTTACAAGGGTGACATTCAAAATTTATTTTGGTTGTAAACCTATATTCATTAATCCCTCCCTTATAAAAAAACTCTTCAAAAAACTAATAATAAAAATTCATTTCGTAGAGTGAATAAAAATTCCATGATCCACTAATAAATTGTAATATGGAATATTAACATGTCTCTCTCTATATAGGTATTGTACTCTACAATATCTATCTCAACACAATCATTATCATGGACGTATTCTTTGACAGGTCTTGAGTTGTATTGATCTACTAAAATTTGATTATCAGTCATACATTTTTATTGAATCAAGTCCATTTTTAAAAATTTTATCCCTCAAAAAATGGATGAGCATACCATTTATCTAATTAAAAACCCTTTAAACGCCTCAAATAGTACCTTTATAATTGATTAATATACGATATATCATTTAAAAACTCAAAAATATAGTTTTTCATTTATAAATTTCTAAATATATCAAATATAAAAGATACAGGTCCAATAACATTGAAGTTATATACATTGAAAACTAATATGTCAATGGGAGTAGTTAATGATTAATGTATAACTTTTAGGTTCCGGACACAGCGGAAGTGCATTGGTGGGAGTACCCAACATTGATTTTAGCATTAAACAATGTTCAAACCAAGATCCATCATGATTCAAAATTCCGGATCTTTGGAATATAAGGAACAATGAAAAAAATTGGTAGTACTAGAATAATAGAGATTGGGTCATCATATGTTGGTTATAATTAATTTAATTAATTCATAAGAAATAACATGGTGGAATTCATACTTCATTGATGTCTCCGTTCATGATCTGATGTGATCAGTTGTTGCGTCGTAGATCCATGTGGAGGATTCCCCTAGCAGTGATCCACATATGCTCTACGTATCTCTCGATGTCGCTGAAGGGATCTCTGGGTGCTAGCACGGAAGAACCTTCACTTGAGATGTCCGCCTTCGTTTACCTTGATCTGATGGAGGAGGATCTATCTCCGTCTTTGGAGTAATCTTGTAGGGAGTAGTTCTTTCGACCTTGAATGAATTATTCAGAATTGTTGTGCACAATGATTAGGGAAATGTGTTGGGGTTGTGAGGATATTTAAAATCGGGTTTGAGGTTATAGATGTATGACAATAAAAAAAAGCATTACATGTTTTATTTATTTAATTAACTCTTATTGAAAACCCTCATTTCGAATTATTATTTCCTTGACATGCGCACATGATGATTATAATAAATACCATTTAATAAAACAAAATTACGTCCACAATAACCTGACTGGAAAAGCTATACGGCATGTAAACATTAATACATGACGTATACTCATTTTCCATAAAACTACACAGCTTGAATATTTAATTACACGATGTGTATTTTTATTTTCCATTTTCCTTTATTTCCTCCACCACATTTATTAGTCCTTGAGTAATGGATATTCATTTTTTAAACAAATTTAATTGTATTAATAACTAATAAATATATATTATATCGCCCACAATATATTATCTCGAATAACTAGTGTCGAAATAAATGCAATCATTCATTATTAAATAATTATTAAACCACATTCGAGAATAATATTTATTTATCTTGTTAAATTAATATTTAACTGAGATACATTGACACACATAGTGTGTGACCCTCTAGCCCCATTTCTCAGTGGCATTAGGCGGAGCCTGCCTAATGTTCATGGTTAGCGACTATCAACACACCCTGGCACACAAAGAGAAATAAGTTAACGCCGCAATGAGGTGTGACCTCCTATGAACGTTTACCGTGTAATATAATCCCTTTTTCATGATATCTCAAATCAAGAGGGTGGCAAGGTAGTGTCATCACCGCATGTCCTCGATTATTCTTTCTTTGACATTTTAGAATTAAACTCGCCCATACCATACCATGGATATGGATTTATTTAGGCTATATCAATTCCATAAAAGGGCCTGAGATATATACTTCCGTTATGGAACATAATGGACAAATCCTTTCTCGCATTACTTATTAATGTAGTATTACTCGTGATGCACCCAACATATCCTACTTTAATGTGAACAGTGTGTCATCACAATTTTCATCAATACATCTAAGTGTGCGAGTTGTAATTCCCATTAATAATAATCTAAAAGTCTAAGGACCAATACAGACATCTGTAGATAAGAACATCCAATGACACTATAAAATGTTGATTTCTACTGGTGGGTATATTTCTCATAATATCCTCTTGGATATTACCAAGGGTTCACACCATGAGAAGGTACCTCAAATTTTTATGAGTCCTCACCCCTAATGGCCTAAATTATTTGGGTCCCTCAAATAACATCATCTAGACATAGCACATATATTCAAGAATAGTGTTATGGCACTTTTGGGTTCTCATCATAGTAGGGATCCGCTATGACCCTTTAATGAAACAACTTTCCTTAGGACATTATCACATGCATTGTCATACAGAAGAATAATGAAGATGTGATAATGTATTTATTAATGAATAATGTACAAAGTAGTTGGCTCTAGGGAGCCAACTCCAAAAGACTCCCAGTTGGACTAGAGACAACTGCTAACAACATTTAACTCGCCTGATGTCACATGATATTCATGCATCTGCTGATATTGGTCTGTAGTCATGGGTTCTACCACGTTCACTTCTGTGGACAATCTGCTCACTACATCTTCACCCCTCTGATAGAAATCTCTCAAGAGGTGATACTTCCAGAGTATGTTCTTTTTCCGTTGATGTGAAATTGGTTATTTTGCAAGATCCACCACTAAAGTATTATTAGAACACAATGTGACATGGTATTTGCTTCTTGGAAACACATCAAGCTCCTGGAAATAGTTCGAATCCACACAGATTCCTTGGATTCATCAAGAGTCTCTATATATTCAGACTCCACTGTATAATCAATGACATCTGGCGGCTTTGAACTCTTCCAGCTCACAACTCCTATATTGAGACAGAAAACATATCCAGATTGCGACTTCAGATCATTCTGATATGTTTGAAAACTAGCAATAGCATACCCTCTGATGACAAGCTCTTTATCTCCTCCAAACACCAGGAACATATCCTTAGTTTATCCCAGATACTTAAGTATAGTCTTAATAGCAGTCCAATGTTGTTCTCATGGATCTTCTTGATATCTACCTACCCTGATTAGTGCATAGGAAACATCAAGCCTGGTACATAACATGGCATACATGATGGATCCTATAGACGAAGCATATGAGATCTTACTCATTCTATCTTCCTCCTGTTGTGTCCGTGGACACATTTTCTTAGAATGATGTAGGCCATGTGACACTAGAACTAATCACTTCTTGAATTGTTCCATACTAAATCTCTTTAGAATCTGGTCAATGTATGTACCCTGACATAGTCCAAAAAGCCTCTTGGATCTATCACGAATTATCTTCATCCATAGAATGTAGGCTTCTCCACCCATGTCCTTCATGGAGAAACACCTGTTCAACCATTCCGTAACTTAATGTAATACTGGTACATCATTTCCAATAAGCAATATTCCATCAACATATACTACTAGGATAACGATCACATTCCCATTAAACCTCTTATAAAAACATCGATCACATTCATTCTTAATGAACCCAAATTCCTTTAAGGATTCATAAAATCAAATATTTCATGACCTGGATGCTTTATTTAATCCGTAACTGGATTTCTGTAATTTGAAACCCCATTTGGATTCACCTGGTGTCACAAAACCTTCTGGTTGTGTCATATAGACATCTTCCTAAAGGTTCCCGTTAAGGAATGTTGTTTTGACATCCATTTTCAAAATCTCGTAGTAATGTTAAGATGCTATGGAAAGTACAATTATTATAGATTTAAACATGGAAACTAGTGAGAAGTTTTTATCATAGTCAATTCCTTAATTCTCTCTGAATCATTTAGCCACTACCCTTGCTTTAAAGGTTCTAACTTGACCTTTAATGTCCAGTTTTTTCTTGAGTACCCATTTGCATCCAAACGGTTTTACATCAACTGGCTCATCTACTAGAACCCAGACTTGGTTCTGATATATGGAATGCATCTCAGAATTCATAGCATCAAGCCATCTTGTAGTTTTTGAGCTTTTAACTGCTTCCTTGTGGGAGAGAGGTTCATAATTGTCCTAAAATAATGATTCACCATCCTCGGTGACTAGGAAACCAAATCTCTCTGGTTCCCTTACCTCTCTTAAGATCCAACGCAGTACTTGTGTTTCTGGGACCTCTTCCACAGGGACCTCTAGAACTTCTTCTTGTACCAACTCATGTGTATCTTGAGTATCAACTTCATCGAAGTCAATATTTCTCCCACTATCGTTTTTGAGGATGTGCTCCCTCTCTATAAAGAAGGATTGTTTGGCGAAAATCACTTTCTTGTCTTGAGATTTATATAGGTAATATCCTTTCATTTCCATAGGATATCCTATAAATATACATATTGTTCCTCGGGGTGCAGGTTTGTTCCCTAAAAAGGACTCAACAAATGCCTCGCATCCCCATACATGTGTATGAGACAAAATGACATTCTTTCCATTCCATATCTCAGAGGGAATTCCATTTTCACCTTAGTTGGTACTCGTTTTAATGTGTATGTTGTATTTTGTAATGCATACACCCAAAAGGATAATGGAAGATCTGCATGACTCATCATCGACCTCACCATGTCCAACAAGGTGTGGTTCCTCCATTCACTAACACCATTCCATTGTGGTGTATAAGGAGGAGTTAGCTTAGATAGAATCCTTGACTCCTGTAGAAGATCGATGAACTCTTGGTTCAAATATTCTCCACCTCAATCCGATCAATGTTTATTTATATTCTTACCAGGATGATTATCTACTTCATTATTTAATTCCTTAAAATTATCTAAGGACTCTGACTTAAACCTCATTCAGTAGATATAGCGATATCAACATAAATCATCAGTAAAAGTATTAAAGTAAGAATATCCACCTCAATACTCTACTAGAAATTGTCCACAAACATCTATTTGCACCAATCCTAGAAGCATTGTGGCCCTTTCACACTTTCCACCATAAAGCGGCTTTGTCATTTTACCTTGTAAACAAGCGTGACATCTATCAAGTGGTTTTAGATCAGTAGAGTCTAAATGTCCATATTAGAAGGGTTTTGTCAAGCGCTTCTATTTTACATAACTGAGATGGTGATTCCACAACTGGGTGATGTATGAGTCATGTGAGTTTATTTTTTAATTTATTTCAAACACATGGTTTTTGTAATTTAATGCATAAAAACCATTATTTAAATTTTCCATAACATAAAAAACTTTGTTCTTATAAAAGAGACCACCCTTATTTACAAACATGAATATAAATCCATCCATATCCAAACAAGATACAGAAATTATGTTCTTGGTAACACTAGGTAGATAATAACAGTTATGAAAAACCAAAATCATCCCAGTTGGCAATGATAGGTGGTAATCCCCAATAGCCAATGCATCCAGCCTTGCACCATTGGCAGCTCGAAGATCCACCTCTCTACTAACAATCATTCTAAATCTACTTGGTTCCTATATTTGAATACAAATTTGAGCCCCACAAGCTATATCTAATACCCATTGTGTAGAAATAAAATGATTACACTCTATAACAAATGCACCTTTAGCTTCCCCACGCTTCTAGGTGCAGTTCCTCTTCCAGTGGCCTTGCTTTCCACATGCAAAACAAACCGCCTCCCTTTCCATTCCCTACCTATGGATCTTACCCTTCTTGGAGGGACGATGCTCAGGGGATTTAGACTGTTTATAAGTCTTTGGCCCCTTTTCCTTGTCCTTTCTATTCCTATTCATCATAAGGACTGTGGGTTTGTCATTCCCCATGTCCTTATCTACCTAGAGAATCATGGTTAGAAGGGACGATAACTATTATCATTGTTTCTCATGTTTTAGTTGACAATAAAGCTATAGAAGGTCTTGGGCTGTGATGATTGGATGAGATATGTACGCAACACATCCGTGAATTTAATCCCTAAGATGTCCAGCCGTTCATTGTAGCCAATAATCTTCACTAAATTAGGCCCGGCTCATGCAGACTCTCCTAGCATAGCTGTAATCAAAGCATTAAAGATCTCATACCTCTCCTGTCTCGCCTTATCATGGTAGAGATCCTTAATGTGAGATATCATGTTATACATTTCCAGGTTTTCATGTTGCTTCAAGAGCTTATTGGACAAGGATGATAGCATAAAACACTGGACATATGTGGCATCATCCATGTGTTTGGCATATAGAGATATTTTTCTCATCACTAGCCTCTTTTCCAGGCGCAACTTGAACAAGCTCTTCCAGCACATACAATTTCCTTTCATGGAAAAGGATAACATGTAAATGCATCTGCCACTCTTGGAAATTGGTTCTAGTGAGAAGGTTTTCCTTCTCCAGTATGGTTCACAATGATATGTTTGAAGTCATTTTCATTCCTTTTCTATAAATTAAGATGTGAAAAGGTTTAGTACATTATTACAAAACTGAGTCAAATAAATAAATTAATACTTATTAGTCTCCCACTATTTTATTGGAACCAAATATCCCTCACAATTGAATTCATAATATTCTATTTCCTGAATATTCTAGAGGCAAGGATCCATATTTCCATTCTCATTACACCAACTAGGGTTGTTAAAGAAACATGAAGTGTTTTAGGTAGGCATTCCAAATGCCAACTGCATTAACTCGCAGCTCTTTGATCTTCTGAGTGGACTCCCAAATCCTGAAATCTTTTTATTTTGGATTTCCTCGACCTTTTCTTCTTGGTCACACAAAGTCCTGCTGTGGCAGTCACCCTTGGAAGTGAACCAAGTCAATTCAACACAAAACCTTGAATTAGAATTCCCTGATAATTGAATGAAATCCAACTGGGGTTGGTCAAGCACTTTGAACTATGGTTCGATTCTATCCAAGTTTATGGAAGGTTATACGGACTTAATTTTTCTCTGAGGGATTTTATCCTAATAGATAAATTTTTAATTTATTATCTTTAAATAAATGTTTTTTAATATTAAGTGGGATATACTTAAGTTATTAACCAATTCTAAGATAATATTTACATATAAGCTGGTTTTATTTTAGTTTCATCTTGCATGCTAATTTAATTCCTTAATTGTGTGATCGTGACAATACACCCACGATAAATAAACTATGCAACTGACAGAAATAAAATAAATGGTATGATCATGAGGTTTTTCTATTGTACAGTTTATCTAGTGGCTAATAAACTAACCCAATACCTTGGGGAGAAACACCTTGAACCTTTCGGGTTCATGTTTACAGCATTCCACCTATCTACCCTTGTATCTCCTTGGATTAGTTTCACCTTGGCTTCTGACATGAGGTGCCTCCACTAGCTTGGGAGCTCCATCCATTACATATGCATTTATCTCACATGCAGGTGAGGGGTAAATAGGTATTTTTACTAAAAATAATCCTTGGGCGCGCATGCCCTACATATTAATGAGGATAAGGATTTCATGCCGACACATTTAATTTAAATAAATAAATAAAATAAACCATTCACATACAAAATTATTGGTCTAGCTCATGATCATCCATACATGCAACGATATTTACGCATACATTGAACTAGAATTCAATTCATTAAACGTTCTTTTTTAAGATAAATCATGCTCAAATCAATTAATTATATTTAATTAATCAA
Organism: Viscum album; assembly: GCA_963277665.1. Lineage (NCBI taxonomy): Eukaryota > Viridiplantae > Streptophyta > Magnoliopsida > Santalales > Viscaceae > Viscum > Viscum album. The sequence continues at coordinate 1,834,616,114 of OY728165.1, forward strand.
TCCTTTTATCTTAAACCCTTTTTCTAAATTTCCTTGATATTATCATCCATCATAATTTGAAATAAATTAAAATTATTCTTATACGTAACTTGAACCTTGGAGGCAACCCGAGGAATTCCGGTTCATTACGTAGATGTTAAATTATACAAATATATATAAAACACTTATCACGTGTTTTGCCTCAGCTTTACACCTGCACCATGGTAGAAGTCTCAAGGGTTTGTATAATATAACAATAAATTTTAATAAATCTGTGTAATTTTGGTATGTACATGGTGTGTAGTTCCGACTACACGACATGTAGTTTTCTTCACCATCCATCTGAAGTACATGCCCGGGGACATGGCGTGTTATTGTACTTCAGAAATTTTTGGAGTACGTGGTGTGTTCAGTGGGACACATGCAGTGTAGTTTCCGTGTTAGATGGTTTCCAGGAGGGAAAGCTGTATATGGGGAACACGGTCCAAACCTAACCCGAAGGGACTACACGTCGTGTTATATTGGACCACATAGCGTGTAATCCGGAAACTGCATACCACCTATTCCAGGTCAACACACGGTGTCATAAATGACTTAGATATGATCAATACACGGCGAGATTTGACAGACCAGTCTGATGCATGAACTTAGACTACACAGCATGTACTTCTGAATAAACGTCGTGTATTTTTGTGTTGTACGACCATGAACATTTCTCTCCTCTAGATTAGATCCTCTATTTTATTTTAATAAAAATTAAAATAAAATGTCGTTTCTGTATGGTTAATGAGATATGATAAAAGAGGAGGAGATCTCAAGATTCATATTTAAAGAACGATTAACTTGAATTTAAACAACTAAGTTATTTAATGCGTAAATCACCAACGAAAAACTAAATAATTATAATCAATGATATGACCCCTCTGATACCACTTGTTGGTTCCGAGTGGAGCAGAAGGGTGTTGGTGGGAGTGACCAATTTGATTTAGAGTTAAAATACGTTCAAACCGAGATCTGTCATGATAAAAAATTCCAGATCTTCGGAATAGAATGAACAACGAAAAACAAAAAGGGGAGTCCCAGAACCATAGAGATAGGATCATCATATTTTGGTGAAAATAAATTTAAGTGATTCACAAGAATTACCTTGGTGTAATTCTTATTTCGTTGATGTCTCCGGTCATGATCTGATGTTATCACTCATTGCGTCATAGAATCCATGTGTTGGATTATTCAAGCGGCGATCCACACGTGCTCCACATATCTCTGGATGTCGCTGAAGAGAGATCTGGGTTCTAGCACAGAAGAACCTTCACTTGTGATGTCCTCCTTCGATCGCCATTATCCGATGGAGGAGCATCTCTCTCAGTCTTGAGAGCGTTCTTGGAGGAAGTCGTTCTTTCAGCATTGAATTAATTCACCAAAATTGTAGTGCACAAAGATTAGGGAAAAGTGTTGGGGTTGTGAGGATATTTATAATCGGGATTGAGGTTATAGAGTTATGACAATAAATAAATTTGTTACACATTTTATTTATTTCATTAACTCTTATTGAAAACCCACATATCGAATTATTAATTCAATTACATTCAACCACGGTGATTATAATAAATATCATTTAATAAAACAATATTACATCCTCAAAATCCTGACTGAAAAAACTCCCTAGCGTGTAATCATTAATACATAGAGTGTATCGTTTTCCATAAAACTGCACGGCGTACATATTTAATATACACAGAGTGTATTTTTATTTTCTATTTTTCTTTATTTCCTCCACCACATTTATTAGTCCTTGAGTAACGGTTATTTATTAGTTAAATAAATGTAACTGCATTAAACGCTAATAAATATCGATTATTTCACCCATAATATATTATCTCAAATAACTAGTGTTGAAGTAAATACAATCAGTCATTTCTAAATAATTATTAAACCACAGTCATAAATAATATTTATTTAGCTTGTTAAATTAATATTTAACTGAGATACATGGACACACTTAGTGTTTGACCATCTAGGCCCCTTTCTCAATGGCATTAGGCGGATCCTGTCTATATTCCATGGATAGCATCTAGAAACATGCCAAGGAACCCATCGAGAGTGAAGTTAATGCCACAATGACGTGTCACATCCTACGAATGTTTACCGTTAAATATAATACCTTTTCCACGATATCTCTAATCAAGATGGTTTCTTGCTAGTGTCCTCAACCCATGTTCTCAATTATTCTTTCTTTGACTTTCCGAAATTGCGCTCTCCCATACCTTACCATGGCCATGTATTTATTTAGGCTATATCAATTCCATCAATGGTGCTGAGATTTCAAATTCTGTTATGGAACAGAAGAGAAAAATCCTTTCATGCATTATCTATTAATGCAGTATTACTCGTGACTCACCCAACGTATCCTACCTCGCTGTAAACAGTGTGTCGCCACAATTTTTATCAATACATCTAAGTGCACCAGTTGTAATACCCATTAATAATAATCTTAAAGTATAAGGACCAAGACACACATCCACAGATAGGAACATCCAATGACACTATGAAATGTGGATTTTCTACTGGTGTGTCTCGTTCTCATAATATCCTCTAGGATATTACCAATGGCGCACACCATGAGAAGTTTCCTCAAATTTTTATGAGTCCTCACCCCTAATGTCCTGTATTATTGTGTCCCTCAAATTACATCATCTGGACATAGAACATATATTCAAGAATAGTTTTTTTGGCACTTCCAGGTTCTCATCATAGAAGGGATCCACTATGACCCTTTAATGCAACAGTTTTCCTTAGGACATTATCACATGCATTGTCATGCAGAAGAACAATCAAGTTGTAATAATTTATTTATTAATAAATAAAGTACAAAGTAGTTGGTCCTAGTCCACCAACCTCAACATAACTGATTGTCAAAGAAATGAAGAAACATATTCCATATCCATAATGTAAAATAAATTTTTTGATACAATATGATACTACATGGAAATCAATGATTCAAACAACTTACTCAAAACATACCCCACTACCATAGGAACTACACATGAATCCTTGATCATAATGAAGTGGGATTACATCCCTACTCAATATTACAATATATATTTGTAATTATATATTCCATGATCTTGATTCATACTCATAAATATTCATTTTTATATATTCTAATTTCAACTGTTGAACGTTATAACTTGATGCAAAATAAACCATGCATATTTTAATATGTAAATACAATTATGATGTATGGAACTAAAATATAAACACATATCACATAGATTGCACAAAAAATATCATCCCCTGGAATTAAAAATGATCTTAATTGTACTATGACTATCCAAATAAATCAATAAATAAAATATTCTTACAACACCCTAGGATTTAATAAAAACATGATGCACAATTTCATGCAAGATACGACACATCAAGATTAAAAATGGCCAAATGTTATTATACAAATTGGATAGTTATCACCTAGATTTTGGAACGGAGGGACTGAATGATATTAAACAAATTATGAAAATATAGTTTAAAAATATTTATAAAATGAATTCTTAGGTTAATAATTAATTATAAATGAATGTAAAAACCAATTAAATATAAAACATGTGTTTTTATAAAAAGAAAATATTTTTGTCCATAACAAATTCATATCATAATGAAATAAATTAATCAATAATAGTAAAATATGTTAAAGATAATTTTTATGTTATGTATAAATAAAATATTTCTAAATTAATCCAATAATTTTGATAGGCATAATATAAGAAAAACTATTAATTTAAATATAAATGATATATTATTTTAAAAGTAAATTTATAAACCTTTTAATAGCGCACTTCTTTTAAAACCAAAATTTTCCACTATTAAGAATTTTTATGATAATAAAACATTATTTTGGAAATATTTATATCAAAATAACCTTAGGGTTTGTTATTTTTATTTTTTTGATAAGCTTCAATTTTTTGACAAATCGAGAAAGATACTGTATTTTTATTGACAAATGATTTTTTTCATCTAATTTATTTTTATAGATATAATACAAATGAAATTAGTTTTAAATTATAATCATTTATATGATAAATTAATTAATACAATTTGGATCATTATAATAAATTTTACAATGAAATTGGATATAAAAACATTTATATCTTTTAATTTTTTCATTTTAAAAACCCACTTTTTTGTTGTGTCTACAATATTAATTTTAAAGATAAATTTTACCATTATGTTAATACAATTTGGTACAATATATTAAATATTTGAAATAAAAATGTCTATATGAGTTTTTATAGTGAAATTTAATTTATTTATAAATTAAGAACTTTGGTAAAAGAAATATTTATCATAGTATAAGTAAAATAGTGATACATGATAATATTAAATAGAAAAAGATTAACATCCCTAAAATTACAACATTTAATGGTTGAATAAGGTATTTTGAGACTATAGAAATCCAATAAAATAATTAACATTATAATTCATTGAAATTAATTCCACCTCAATGATTTTGGTATTCAATATAATGTAATAGTTACTTTAATAACTTAAACCCACCTATCCTCATGTATAAACACTACCCCTCACCCCCCCCCCCAATTTAAGCTCAAAAGACTTCTTTCACCTCAAATCCTAGAAGAAATTTATATTCTATAATACAAACACTAATAATTTCATCGTTTCTCAACAAATAAACAATCTAAATATCATTAAGGGTCTCTAAAAGAGGTTCTATTAAAAATGAAATTATATAAAAACTCCTCACATATTTTCATTTATTATTATATTTTCTCATCACCTTATTCATCTATAAATTCATGATAACTCCAAAATAATTTATATACTTTGTATTCTATTTATAATGTAATATATTGTTTCCAACCCTTTTATTACCTTTGATTATTTAATGAAACAAAACTATTATCTATATTTTTCTTATTAATCACCTTCGTGTATAATATTTTCTTTCTTTTTCTATTATCACCTTCATGGAAGTGTATACAACAAATTCATATTAAAAAAATAATTTTTTAGGTATATTAAATCCAATTTCATGTTATTTAACTAATATATACTCCTATCAGTAAATAAAAGGAAACTAGTTCTTGGAGTTTGGAAATAGCCACCAATATAAAGTAAACATTTATCATCGATGTTTTATCTAATGAATTATCATCATGTAAAAAACACAAATTATATATATAAAAATATTACATATGGAATTTAATTAATATAATTTCATTACATTTTTGTGGTTTTACTACCATTTTACAAGAACCTTAAAAATTATACAAAAATTAACAGATCATGAAACCACAAAACTAACACAGTTGAAACCATCAAAATAATTAAATATTATTAATGAACAGGTCAGAATATTTTGTAAATTCATCACATAAGTTATTATAAATTTCAATATGGTTATTTAATGGTAAAAATTACTTCATAAAACCATTATATATGTGGTTAATGTTGGAACCACTTAAGGGATGTTTGAGGTAAGATATTTCATAACCCAATTTCAATTCTATGGGATCAAATAATACATCTTAATTATGTCATTTAATTGTATTTCGTGAACTTAACATTGAATATCATATGTTTTATTTCAAAGATAATTTAGTGGATTTATAGTGAAAAAAATAATAAATTCATTTTATTTAATCCCACTACAATGTAATGATATTTATAAAATACTCTATTTTAAAAATAAATTTTTAATGCTTCCTTAAAACAATAATTTTATTCCATGTTTGTGTTTTCAAAAATTTAATTAAAAAATGTTTTTCATATTATCTTATAATTATTATATTATTTTCATCCATTTTTTACTTGTAATAAAATATTTTGAAATTATTGTTTTTTACCATTTTCTAGAAGTGGTTCTTAGTGACTTTTCAAACCAAAATAGGGAAGTTATTTTTTAACTTACATTGAATAAGTAGATTTTCCAGACATCATGATAACATAATTATTTTATGCTTATTTTATAATATTACTAGGTAATTTTCAAAAAAAATTAATTTCCAATTTTTTCCTGAATTTGTTTTCTACAAATATGAGATTTTATAAATAAAGGGATATTTTAATTATTAATATTTATATAATGCAAGTATTCATGTGTTATGATTTTCATATCCTTCTAAAAATTTATATATAATTATAGGTGGTTTTTTTAATACCCTATGGCAGGTGGTACATCATAAAATAATTATGGTTTCATACGTGATAAAACAACAAATGATGGTTCTGTGATAAACCATGGACATGAGGTAAGGTGAAAACCTCTGATGCATTTGGTACTCTTCATTTGGAGGTTTTCCATATTGGTTAATCCATTAAAAATAAGGGTTGATCCCCATTGTAGCTCACATGTGAGCCTGATATATCTTATATGAAGGGTTTATCCCCATTATAGCTCGTAAAAAAGGCGTGAGCCAAAACTATCTTATACGAAGGGTTGTGTCCAATTATATCTCATTATTGAGACCGATATTGCTTTCACAATGGGTTCAATCCCACTATATCTTGTAAAAAATGGGTGAGGATGATTTATAATATATAAACGGTTGATCCCCATTATAGCTAATGGTTGAGCCCTATATAGCTTATATGAAGTGAGAACAAACTTATAGATATATATTACATTATTTAGTGATTATATTTTATTTTGGATGAATGGTAATTCCATTAAAAAAAATTGAATGGTTTTTATAAATGTGATGTGGTAGGATTCCCAAAAGTGTATTATTTTTTGTTTCTATAGATTTTACTGATATTAATAAATCTATAAGTGTGTATGTTTTGTAAAGAAAATGATTACATTTAGTATCCAAATGAAAATTTCAATAATGGTATATTTTAAATGGATTTTCATATTTTTCTCTAGAATAACATTTTGATATTTTTTATGTCTCATACTATGTTTTTGTAGTCACCATACTTGTTTTTTTAAAAATCATTAGATTTAAAATAGAATTGAAATAAGGATGATAATAATGGTAAAACTATTATGATAATACAAGAATAAAAGAAATTATAATTTTAAAAGGGTTTCCATTGTTAGAGAGAAATGGAGAGTTAGAATAAGTGTCTACTTATAATATATTGGGTTACTATGTAAGCATTTATCATACATATCTTAATCTATTAAACTAAAAGATCTTTTGGAAATTAAATAGGTTTGATAACAAACCAATAATATAGTACATATAAATTACATAATTTTTCTAGAATACTTAATATATTACAAAAAAAGACTCCCAAACACTATATTAGTTTTGTGCCTTTCATAATTTGGAACACAAATCATCAAACATAGTGAAATATCTTCAATGTCTCCCACAAATATATTCACCTTTGTAATTCCACATAAAACCCATTCCTTATAACAAGGAGAAGCGAAACAAAACAAAATGGGACAGCTCAAATGATATATACAGGTAAATAAGTTAAATGTGTAAGTATATCATGAATATAAGTGTTTGAGAATGTGATTATGATCATAAGAAGATCATACGAGGCATATCAAATATCATAAAGTTGAATCATGTCATAAATATTTTTATTTAATAATAAATGAATCATATTAAAATATAAGGCCCCAGCCTTAAAACTTACTTAATATTGAATTAAATGAATAATTCACATTGAGGATCTTTTCAAGTTTGGAGTTTTAGAGAATTAAGAAATAACTATTACATCAATAAAGATTAAAAATTAGTCACTTCTACTAAATTTCCATAACATAACAAATACTCTTAAAAAGAAACATGTCTAGTTTCATATATTAGATAGCATGACTTTCCCTAGATCCCATCCTTGAACCTATTCCACATTAAGTCCTGTGAAAACAATTTCAAAAAAACCTTGGGGTCAGCATAAAAATCTCAGCAAGGGATACACAAAGAATGAAAACTGTTAGTTTTTCAAAGCAATAAGTAAACCATGTATACTTTATCAAAGTAATATCTTTCACCTTTAGGAAGTAGTAAAAACTCATCACTGAATAAAATATCATTACTTACCCTTTTGTAACCAAAAGATAACCATAAAACTCATATAATGAACACATAACATATAAAGGTAACTTGGGACATAAGCATACTTAAATGGAATAACAATACGGTCGACTACAACACATACTTAATAGAATAGCCATACGACCGACTTCCATACCCAATGCATTGGAGGTTATAACATAACCACCCGTCCTGGTATTCACGGCACCACCCGTCATATGGTTTATCACTTAACCACCCATAAAATGTCCAAGTACCATCATTACACATAAAATAATGAAAATATAAACATTTCAACAACAACATTTCATTTTCAATCATAATAAGTAATTCCATGATATTGAATCAATCAATCCATTTTCAAAAATCATTTAAAAATATTTTTGAATCAAAGTGTCCCATACCACTTTGAAGCTTTTAATGGAATTATTATTTTAAAACATTAATGTCCATATAAATAAATACTAAAACCCATTTTGAAAACATGGACATTAAAGATAAAGTTTTAGTATAATGAATCGTTAAAACATTTAAAACGATATTTTTGTTAAAGAGTTTTTAACAAAATGAGAGACTCTTGAATACAACTAATTGCGGAATAAAATTTAATCCAAACTTTATAATATCATGAGAATAAATGGATCCATGATATAATATGTCAAAGTACAGTATACACACCATATAATAGTGAATTGGTGCATAACAACAATGAAGTCTCAATGGAAATGTAAATTTAGATGAAATCCAATATAAAGATAGTATTCTTAAATTAAGGATTAATATATCACATAATTATGTGTGAGAAATATAAATACACTCAATATAAGTGGATATTAAGTGTGAAACAATCATATGTCATTCACACATAATCTTGGAAAAAACAAAACCAATGACATAGATATTTAACTCAATGAGGAGATTGAGTTATGATTTCCCATACAAGTTCGTAAGAATTTATCAATTAGATGAATATGTGTAGAAATAGTATATCAACACAAAGACTTGTGGAAATTACAACATAGTTATTCCACACATAATCTTAGAATGATAAAATCAATAAGTAGAGGTTTAACCAAAAGAATTGAAAGTGGGTTAAGAAGTTCCCTTACAGAAATCCGACAGCCTAACGGCGTCACTTTAAAATTCAGCAAATGAGTTGATGAGAGATAAAATGGTATCTCATCACTTGGAAATAAAATTTACATAAATAAGGATATATAAGAACATATCCCAACATAATAGTATGTGAATTAAAAAACTTAACAAAATAAGTCTTTTAAATAGAGGAGGGTGAAAGGTCCCCTTACCAAGTTGGGTAACATTCCAAACGTACACCCCAGGGAAGAAGGGTCATACAATGAAGATTTAAATACCCATAAATACAATTATACTACACAAAGAGTATAATAATGGGCATTACATACACCAATCAATGGAAATAGTGGCAGACATAGCATAAATGTCACATGAATAAATGTGATGTGAAAAATCCCTTACGAAAACTCGGCTGCCTAACGACGCCACATAAAACATCCAAAAAATGGATTGGTGAGATCGAATAGGGTCTCTCATCATATTAACATTATGTTTAAAGAAAGAGGAATATAAAATACCATACCCCAAAAAAACAAATAGGATCATAAAAGAAGTGACATAAAGTAGAGTACTTAAAAATAAAGAGAGAGGTTAGATCTCTTATTAAAATTCGGCAGCCTAACGGCGCCACACAAAACATCCAAAATGGACTGATGAGAGGGAATAGGGTCTCTCATCATATGAACATAAAAAATATAGTAATATTAATATAAAATAAAATCCCAATCACATGAAAGATGAGCTTAAAAGGAATGACATAAAAGAGTGTACATAAAAAGAAAGAGATGAGTAGGATCCCTTACCTCAAGTCCAACTTGTCTTGTTCATTTCTTTACATTCCTGAATAATATACTTCGGTAAATTTATAATTTCTTAAGTACCTCATATAAATATTATTATTCAGTTCATATCACATATTTTATTGTTATAATAATTGGTTAATAATATGAGTTCATATCAGACGTTTTTGTCGATGTTTGGTACATGAGTCAAAAATTGAACTTGTTTGAAAATAATTTTCCATGTAGTTATAGGTACATCATATCCAGAATAGTATTTATGTTTTAAATATCATATATATCCAGTATATATTCATTTTATACTATCCCATAACATTTGGAGATAAAAATTGAAAGCACCGTTCATGGAGACGGTAGGTCGTACGTACGCATGAACGCTACTTTCATTTTTTGTCATATTAATGGAATTAAAACAAAATGATAGATATATATATATTATAATTCAAGAATGATATCCATCATTTAGATGTATTATATTACATATATATCCATTATATATATGTACTTATAATAGTACATAACATTTTGAGATAAGAAATGAAATGTACCGTTCATAGAGACGGTAAGCCGTACGTACGCATTAACGCTACATCCATTTCTATTTCATATTTAATGGAATTAAAAAATAATGATACATAATAGTATTTTAATTCCAGTATGGTATCATATATAATATTATTAAATATTTTTTTTATACGTACCACATATGGTATCAACGAATCAAAACACTTTGAGGGGCGGTAGTTCGTACTTCCTTAAATGAAGATATCGTGTTTACACATAATGGAAACCATAAAGGTATGCCATAAATGAAAAATATATAATATTAAGTAAAATATAAACATATTATATATCATATTTAAATATACTGACATCTTAATGTCCACCTTTGAAGGTGTTAGAAGAATGTTGAACAATCATCGTTTCGTGAGGCAGAAATTCGCCATCCACAAAAACAGTATGTTCTTTAACCATTAGATGTAGGTGTGTGTAACTGTAGCTCGAATCATTCTTATAAAAAAACCTAGTATATTTAAGATACTGTATTTGTTACAAAATAAATGAATTAAAAGAGTTTAGGGGGTTGGAGAAGCAAAATAAAACAGAAGAACACAAGAGAAGACAATACCTTTAAATCGGGTAACTCTCTTTGATTTGAGCTCAAAGGCTTCCTTGGGAAGTATTCTGCCAAAAGTGAGGCTTCTAGGATTAAGATAGGTATTTGGAGAGACAAAATTTGGAGGGTTTTTCCGAGTCAAAGTCTTTGGAAGTGTGGGTAAGGAGGTAGAGGTGGGGGCCTTTTTTAAGAGGAGAGGAGGGGCACTCTTGGAAAGTAAAGAAATGTTAATTTATTTTAGAATGAGTTTCGGATTTTAATGGTCCCACATTGATGTGTTTCTAGGATAAGGTGATAAGGGTTTGAAATCAACCCATCCAATAGGTTTTGTACATGTGTAGGTCTTAGATTTTAAATTATCTTTCCATTTTATTTAAATCGTTAAATAATGAGGTAATCGCTGCATCATCATGGTGTCATAAATAATTTAGTTTAGTTAATGTCTAAAAATTATAAAAAAACTACTATGATTTAGTAAATCTTTTTATATTTCCAATTAATATTTATAGTCAAAAATATGACATTTATAACCCCATGTAAAAATTGTTTTAGTAAAACAACTCATGTTTGTGACATTTTAATTTTAACATTAAATAAAAAGGAATTAATGTCATTTTCCAACCAAAGTGGCTCCATGGGGTACCCAAGTTCACCCATGGATTATCTTGGTCAGCCATGAGACATCCAATAAGGGTAGGACATGTGTAATGTTCATTTCATATTATTAAAACATTATTTTTACCTTAAACTACACTAATTACCTCTAATCGCGATTAATAAACTTAAAAGTTACTATTCACCAAAAAATTACTCTAATTTCATTGAACCATATATTACTTCTTAATTAAGACCATGTATGTTGGAATTTTGAAATTCAAAACACAAAGGTGAAAAAATTTCATCTAAACGGAAAATCAGTTTTTATAAGTACCACTTAGTGGTTTCACTATTCATCAAAAATTGATGTTTTTCAGAAAATTACCAAAAATTCACCCTAAGCTATATTTGATATTCTGAATTAAAAAATGATGTATATTTTAAAAAATTCATAACATATAATTTGCATTAATTAATTTAATAATTAATTCCCACTGTCAAAACAAATTGCGAGTTTTTATGAAACAAAATGTATCAAAAGATTGACACTAGTTTAAGTCAAATTTCAAAGTGAATTTAATTCCAATGACCACTATTTGATTAACTAGTAAAAATATATTCTAATTTTACTTTAAAAACAATTCAAAAGATAATCTGATAATATAAATAAATTATATTAAAACAAGGTTTTGAATTAAAATACAACATTTTTCACTATTCATTAAAACTGAACTTTTTCGGAAAAATACCAAAAATTTACACAAAGTAAATTTTGATGTACCGATTCTAAATAAGAATTTTATATTGTCAAATATAACACATAAAATTTTCAAAAAGTGGATTTAAAAGAAGTTCGCCATCAAAAGGCGGTTAATCGACTTTTTAAAAAATATAAGAATGTTTACGCTTAAAATTGGATTCATTCGCATTTTTAATCCCCTAACATTTATTGTAAAAAGTAAAAATATTTGACAAACATATATAATCAATTTTTAGTTAGTTCTATTCATTCCCGCCATCACAATAGCTAGACGTTAACTACCATTTAAAATAATATTATTTTATTATTAGAGTGCAACGTATGATTTCCAAGAAACTCGTTGTTGCTTATTGGGTACGCCATCGAGCATAGCATCCCCTTTAAAGTTATATTAATATTTTATTCACAAATATGGATAAATGTAAAAATATCATACTCTTTATTTACATGGGGTGTTACATCCTTCCCTCTTTTGGGAATTTCATCCTTGCAATTTTAAAATTGGTCTTGGAAACTTTATTGAAAATCCCACATCAGAACAAGAGTCAATAAAAAAATCACTTTAATATAAAGAAAGATAAGTACAAAGGTCACCCGAGTTAACCTATACTTGGATTCCATGTAGGAAATCATTGACATGGAGGAGAAAACATAGGGTCATGTTTTGATGTAGAGTGATAGAAAACATGTTTAGGAGAAAGTTAACCACAAGAAAATCACAAACTTGTGATGGGTTAAACGGTATTCGATTCCCCAGTAGGAAAAGTTAATAGACAACATTTTTGTTTTAAGTTAAATTTTATTGAGGAATTTATTCATAAGGAAACATAATCACTTATCATGTCGACTTTCAACTTTTATTAGATTCCTTACACAAACTCATATTTTCTCCAAAAGGCGAGTATTTAGGAAGACTTGTTCACATTAAGAGTACTATAATCAACTTCTAGAGAATCACCTAATCCACAAAAAAGATCTATATACTTCTCATGTCTTTAGAATTTAACCAAAACCAAAACCAAAATGGTTAGTACAAGATTAGATAATCCAGAAAAGGATAAACCTTTATAAAAAGAAAATATATTCTTAATCTCTAAAATTTTTCCAACAAAACCCAAAGTTCAACGAGGACCATTCGATAAACAATTTGTCCATAAAATTCTTCAAAGTAGACCAGACTAATATTGAAATCCTAATATTTGAAGTATTTAGTCACATAGTCTTCCAAGTTAAATCGTAACATTTATCTCCAAACAACATCAGTTGCTCTTAATGTCTCGTGGTGAAAAGTAATTAACCTAATCACATATCATCCATGATAGGTTAATAAATTTCCATAGATAACCAAAAATCAACATACTCTTAATTCATAAAATCATCTAACTAAAATGAATCATTCAAACTAACCAGGGACTTCATGTAGTCCAGTGGTAGGCGATAAATACCAGTCGCACTTTGGTTGTGGGTTCGATTCCCGTATCTTTGTCCAACGCGATGGGTTGTCACACGGTCTGTGTGTTGTCCTTTTTCCAAAACTATATAATTCTTAAAACACTCCCCAAAACGAGATAAAATCATAAAAAATAATCATAACATATTTTAACCTCATGTTTATCTCATGCCTTTCATTTTTCATCATATCATTGAGTAACCCATAATTACCTATAATGTAAGGATATTATAAACCGTAATGGTTACCTTTATAATTATTACCTGAACTTCCACATTGAGTTGGTCATCTCGTACATGATGCATTACAGAACATACCAAGGTTCAATTCTATGATCATGACTCCTTGATAGTTGTTTTAGAACAACCACGAGTTTCCTCATTGAATACCCCATTTCATCCAGTCCCTTAATCAGAGAACCACCACAGTTTCCTTCAAACCTATTGTCACTTTGGTTCCTGCTAGATCCATCCATTCACTAAAAACAAAAATGTCAGTGTGGGTATATCAACAAAACCATCATGTACTAATGAGTAATATAACCACTAAGATATACTTAATCATTCACTTTATCTAAAACTAGGACTCTTTCTGACATCCTATCCATTATGGTACTGTCACTTGTTCTTAGAGAATACCCTAACCTCTAAAGATATCTAAACCTGCCTTTGATACCAACTATAAGGCCCCGACCTTAAACCTTACTTAATATTGAATTAAATGAATAATTCACATTAAGGATCTTTTCAGGTTTAGATTTTTAGAGAATTAGGACATAACTATTACATCAATAAAGATTACAAAGTAGTCACTTCTAATAAATTTCCATAAAATCAAAAAAACTCTTAAAAAGAAACATGTCTAGTTCCATGTATTAGATAGCATGACTTTCCCTTGATCCTATCCTTGACCCTATTCCACATCAAGTCCTGTGAAAAAAACTACAAAAACAACATGGGGTGAGCATAAAAATCTCATCAATGGATACACAAAGAATGAAAACTGTTAATTTTTCAAAGCAAAAAGTAAACCATGTATACTATATCAAATTAATACCTTTCAACTTTAGGAAGTAGTAAAAACTCTTCGCTGAATAAAATATCATTACTAACCCTTTTTTTACCAAAAGATTACCATAAAACCCATATAAATAACACATGACATATAAATGTAACTTGGGACATAAGCATAATTAAATGGAATAACCATATGGTCGACATCCACACATACTTAATGGAATAGCCATACGGCCGACTTCCATACCCAATGCATTGTAGGTTATAACGTAACCACTCGTCCAGGTATTCACGTCACCACCCATAATATGGTTTATCACGTAACCACCCATAAAATGTAAAAGTACCATCATTACACATAAAATACTGAAAATATAATCATTTCAACAACAAAATTTCATTTGCAATCACAATAAGTAATTCCATGATATTGAATTAATCAATCCATTTTCAAAAATAATTTAATAGATATTTTTGAATCAAAGTGTCCCATACCAATTTGAATATTTTAATGGAATTATAATTTTAAAACAGTAATGTACATATAAATAAATACTAAAAAACATTTTGAAAACATGGACATTAAAGATAAAGGTTTAGGATAATGAATCTTTAAAACATTTAAAATGATATTTTTGTTAAAGAGTTTTTAACAATATGAGAGACTCTTGAATACAAATAATTGCGGAATAAAATTTAATCTGAACATTATAATATCATGAGAATAAAGGGATCCATGATATAATATGTGAATGTATAGTATACACACCATATAAGAGTGAATTGGTGCATAAAAACAATGAAGTCTCAATGGAAATGTAAATTGAGATGAAATCCATTATAAAGATGGTATCCTTAAATTAAGGATAAATCTATCACATAATTATGTTTGAGAAATATAAATACATTCAATATAAGTGGATATTAAGTGTGAAACAATCAGAGGTCATTCACACATAATCTTGCGAAAAAAACCAATGACATAGATATTTAACACAGTGAAATGAGATTGAGTTATGATTTCCCATACAAGTTCGTAACAATTTATCAATGAGTTGATTATGTGTAGAAATAGTATATCCACAAAAAGTCTTGTGGAAATTACAACATATTGATTCCACACATAATCTTGGAATTATAAAATCAAGAAGTATAGGTTTAACCCAAATAATTGAAAGTGGGTTAAGAAGTTCCCTTATAGAAATCTGACAGCCTAACGACGTCACTTTAAAATTCAGAAAATGAGTTAATGAGAGAGAAAATGGTATCTCATCACTTGAAAATAAAATATACATAAATAAGGATATATAAGAACATATCCCAACATAATAGTATGTGAATTAAAAGACATAACAAAAGAAGTCTTTTAAAAAGAGGAGGGTGAAAGGTCCCCTTACCGAGTTAGGTAACTTTTGAAATGTACACCCCAGGGAAGAATGGTCATACAATAAAGATTTAAATACCCATAAATAAAATTATACTACACAAAGAGTATAATTATGGGAAGTACATACACCACTCAACGGAAATAGTGGCAGACGTAGCATAAATGTCACAGGAATAAAAGTGAGGTGAAAAATCCCTTACGAAAACTCGGCAGCCTAACTGCGCCACTTAAAACATAAAAATATGGATTGATGAGATCAAATAGGGTCTATCATCATATTAAAATAAATTTTACAGTAATAGGAATATAAAATACCATCCCCCAACATAAAAAATAGGATCTTAATAGAAGTGACATAAAGGAGAGTACTTAAAAATAAAGAGAGGGGTTAGATCTCTTATGAAAATTTGGCAGCCTAATGGCGCCACTCAAAACATCCAAAATGGATTTATGAGAGAGAATAGGGTCTCTAATCATATGAACATAAAAATTACAGTAAGAATAATATAAAATAACATCCCAATCACAAGAAAGATACGCTTAAAAGGAATGACATAAAATAGTGTAATTAAAAAGAAAGAGAGGAGTATGATCCCTTAACTCAAGTCCAACTTGACTTGTTCGTTTAATTACATTCCTGAATAATGAACATTGGTCAATTTATAATTGCTTATGGAATTCCTATAATGATTAATAGTCAGTTCATATCAAATATTTTATTGTTATAATAATTGGTTAATAATATGAGTTCATATCAGACATTTTTGTCGATGTTTGGTACATGAGTCAAAAATTGAACTTGATGGAAAATAATTTCCCATGTAGTTATAGGTACATCATATCCATAATAGTATTGTTGTTTTAAATATCATATATATCGAGTATATATTAATTTTATACTATCCCATAGCATTTGGAGATAAAAATTAAATGCACCGTTCATGGAGACGGTAGGTCGTACGTACGCATGAACGCTACTTTCATTTTTAGTCATATTAAGGGAATTAAAACAAAATGAGAGATATATATATGTTATAATTCCAGAATGATATCCATAAATTAGATGTAATATATTACATATATATAAATTATATATATGTAATTATAATAGTACATAACATTTTGAGATAAGAAATGAAATGTACTGTTCATGTAGACGGTAAGTCGTACGTACACATGAACACTACTTCCATTTCAATTTCATATTTAATGGAATTAAAAAATAATGATACATAATAGTATTTTAATTCCAGTATCGTATAATATATAATATCATTAAATATATCCTTTATATGTACCACATATGGTATTAACGAATCAAATCACTTTGAGGGGGAGGTAGTCCGCACTTCCTTAAATGAAGATATCGCGTTAACCCTTAATGGAAACCATAAAGGTATGACATAAATGAAAAATACAGAAGATTAAGTAAAACATAAACATATTATATGTCATATATAAATATAGTGACATCTTAATGGAAACCTTTGAAGGTGTTAGAAGAATGTTGAACAATCATCATTTCGTGAGGCAGAAATTCGCCATCCACAGAAACAGCCATTGGATGTAGGTGTGTGTAAGTGTAGCTCGAATCATTCTTATAAAAAAAATACTAGTATATTTAAGATACTGGATTTGTTACAAAATTAATGAATAAAAAGAGTTTAGGGGGTTGGAGAAGCAAAATAAAACAAAATAACACAAGAGAAGACACTACCTTTAAATCGGGTAACTCTCTTTGATTTGATCTCAAAGGCTTCCTTGGGAAGGATTCTGCCCAATGTGAGGCTTCTAGGATTAATATAGGGATGTTGAGAGACAAAATGGGTAGGGGTTGGTCAAGACAAAGGCTTTGGAAGTTCGGTTAAGGAGGTAGAGGTGGGGGCCTTTTATAAGAGGAGAGGAGGGGCACTCTTGGAAAGTAAAGAAATGTTACTTTATTATAGAATGTGTTTTAGATTTGAATGGTCCCACATTGATTTTTTTTCAAGGATAAGGTGATAAGGGTTCTCAATACACCCATCCAATAGGTTTTGGACATGTGTAGGTCTTAGATGTTACATTATCTTTCCATTTTATTTAAATCGTTAAATAATGAGGTAGTCGCTGCATTATCATGGTGTCATAAATAATTTATTTTAGTTAATGTCTAAAAATTATAAAATAATACTATGATGTATGAAATCATTGTATCATTCCAATTAATATTTATTGTCAAAAATAAGACTTGTATAACCCCATGTAAAAATTGTTTTAGTAAAACAACTCATGTTTGTGACATTTTAATTTTAACATTAAATAAAAAGGTATTAATGTCATTTTCCAACCAATGTGGCTCCATGGGGTCCCCAAGTAAACCCATGGATTTTCATCGTCGGCCATGAGATATCCAATAAGTTTAGGACATGTGTAAATTTCATTTCATATTATTAAAACATTATTTTTACCTTAAAATACACTAATTACCTCTAATCGCGATTAATAAACTTAAAAGTTACTATTCATCAAAAAATTATTTTAATCCCATTGAACCAAATTTTACTTCTTAATGACAACAATGCATGTCGGGTTTTTGAAATTCAAAACACAAAGGTGGAAAAATTTCATTTAAATAGAAAATCAGTTTTTATAAGTACCACTTAGTGGTTTCACTATTCATCAAAAATTGACGTTTTTTAGAAAATTACCAAAAATTCACCCTATGATTTATTTGATATTCTGATTTAAAAAATGATTTCTATTTTACAAAATTCATATAACTTAATATTAATTAATTAATTTAATAATTAATTCCCACTGTCAAAACAAATAGCGTGTTTTTATGAAACAGAATGTATCAAAAGATTGACACTAGTTTAAGTCAAATTTCAATGTGAAATTAATTCCAATGGCCACTATTTGATTAAATGGTAAAAATATATTCTAATTTAAATTTAATAACAATTCAAAATATAATCTCATAATATCAATAAATTAGATTAAAAAAAGGTTTTGAATTAAAATACCACATTTTTCACTATTCATTAAAAATTGAACTTTTTCGGAAAAATACCAAAAAATTACACAAAGTAAATTTTGATGTCCCGATTCTAAAGAATAATTTTATATTGACAAATATAACACATAAAATCTTCAAAAATTGGATTTAAAAGTGGTTCTCCATCAAAAGGCGGTTAATCGACCTTTTAAAGAATATTAGAATGTTTACGCTTAAAATTGGATTCATTTGCATTTTTAATCCTCTAAAATTTATTGTAAAATGTAAAAATATTTGAAAAACATATATAATCATTTTTTAGTTAGTTCTATTCATTCCATCCATCAAAACATCTGGGTGTTTACTACCATTTAAAATAATATTATTTTATTATTAGAGTGCAATGTAATATTTCCAATAAACTCGTTTTTGCGTGTTGGGTACACCATCGAGCCTAGCATCCCCTTTAAAGTTATATTAATATTTTATTCACAAATATGGATAAATGTGAAAATTTCATACTCTTTATTTACCTGGGGTGTTACATAAAATCAATTGTATAACCCATGAATGCTTAACATTAGAGAAAAATATGGAATTATCTCATATATATAATCATATAATCTTTTTTCAAAGATTTCTACCAAGTCCTTAGTAACATGATATTCTTGGGAATATCACCTATGTATCTTATTGGGTCTTGGAATTCCTTCTTGTGTACCATATAGCTTCATGCTTGGGAAGCCCCTCAATGTACCCTCTGGATTCAGCCATGGGATTCACTCCCTTATACTTTCTTCTTTCAGGCTTAGGATTCCCGCCTTTGTACCATCTTGTATCAGGATTGGCATTCCCTCCGATGCACCTTCTTTTGTCAGGCTTGGGATTCCCTACCATGTTCCCTTTATACTCATAAAACATTTATCATTATTCAATTTATTGGAGAGAGATATGGGTCACACCCATCTAATAATGAAACCACATATACATGTGACATAATATAATACACCATGTATTAGATAACGAACCATAAAATGATATGGGTTTTAAAAAATTCATATCATACCCATATAAATTAAATGGGTATGATTAAAATTTGATCATATCATAGACAATTGGAAATATATGGGTTTCATAATCATTTAATAATATAATGTAATTTTATATGAAGTTGGTTTGATAAAAATTAGCATGGTATAACCCATTGAAAAGGAACAAATTTCATTTGAATTTATAATGCTATAACCCATTTAAAAATAATTTATTTCATAAAAATTTATCATGGTATAAAACATTGAAAGGGATCCTGTATCATAATCATTTATCAAGGTAAAACCTGTGGAAGAGGCATGAGTTTTATAATCATCAAGACATAAAATCATAGACCATTCAGAGAAATAATATGAATTATATCATTGGATCATATACCTAGTAATGAAAAAACTATAACCAATGATGTTTTATTTGAAGGAAATTAATTTTTAAATCTCTTTTAAAAAAATTTCAAGAAGAGAATATCCTTTCACCTTTGAAAAATGTATTTTATAACATAAAACCTTTTGAAAAAACGTTGAAGTATTATAATGAATGCCATAAAACCTTTTTAAACCCATTTTTTTTATATACTTCTATAACATATTTTTAAATTGTTGAAAACATATTGAAAACATCTTCTTAGTAAAATATAATAAAAACATATGAAGACATATTGAAAATGTTTTAAAACCCATTGCATTGAAAATATATTGTAAAAATGAAATATAAATCTAGAAAAAATTTATTAAAATATTCAATAAAAAATAATTTTAAAACATATAAATATTACTAATATAAAAAATCATTTTTAGAAAACATGGTTTTGAAAGAACATAGATTTCTGGACAAAGAGATTGGTAAACAAGACATTCTTAAAAATTATTTCTTAGTCATATTATAAACCATATAGTGGAAAATGGAACCAATAAACGAATTTATAATGAATATATAAAGGATAATAAAATTCATTAATTCTATGAATATATGGATCAAAATATTTCATCTATGGAAACAGAATCATAAGAAATCTTGATAAACGATGAGATTATTTCAATAAACTCTTAACTCTCGGAAATGTTGAATTACACATACCAATTATGAAAATGAAATTACATGATGAAAAAAATATCATAAAAATTTTTATATTTATGATTTAATACGTAAAAGTTTGTATATAATCCTCATTGAAATATATTGGTGCATAACATGGAATGTGTTTCAAAGAAGAAAAATTCAGACATAATTACTTTAAAATTTGGTAACATTTGAAACATAAACACCATTAAACAAATATCATCAAAATGATATGTAAATACACTTAAATTTAAGTTTAAATATGTTATAATTATTTTATTATCATTATACACACCACATATATGAAATACGAGGTGAACCTGGCTTGTGTCTCATGAATAACAAATATGAGACGAGTAAACCAATACTACATTAGTAAGTTTAGAATTGTGATCCTTGTGAAAAAATAAATTCAATTTAAAAATTTTAATATAATTAAATTATTTAAATTAATTTAATAACATGTCATATGGTATTATATAAACCACACAGTAGAAGAGAGTGGAGAATATGGAATTTATCTCATTGAAATATAAAAGTTAGATGAAATTCCATTAACAAATGTCTTGACTCTCTTCATACATTAAACAAACACCATATATAATTAATATTTGATTGATATAAATTTTTTACAAAACAAAATCTTATATCTAATTCCAAATATTTGATTATTATGACTTTTTATAACCCACTAATTAATAATTCAAAGTTTCAGTTTCACTTCGGGTAATATCTGTTATGTTTTTCTCATGTGTATTAATTTGTTATATTTTTGGTCATCATACAAATATCATGATTTATAGAATATAAAAAATGATATAAATATAACTTTTTTTAAGAACATATGTATTTATAATAATCAGTTGTATATAAAAATATGAAATAAAATACACTATTCATTGAGATGGTATGCCATATGTATGCATGGACGTTGTCAATGTTTTTCTTTGTGATATATTTAGAAATAAAGTTAATAAAGTATATGTGTATATATATATATAATATAATTAAAATACAATTATTATGTCGTATATAATATTTAATTTCACTAAACCCATCCATAATATGTTATATGTAGTGTGTGAATGAATAACATCACTTTGAGGAGGAAGTAGTCCACATTTCACCCAACCCAATTAGAATATTTATGAAAAAATCATAAATAATATGTGATATAATAATTAAAAAAGCATAAAAACATTATATAAATTATATATATGTAACACCCCGAGCTTCCACGATACGCTTATCTTTCAATAATGCAATAGCTTGCATTGTACACAAGTTCGAGATTCTAACACACCGCAACCAATCAAAATATCCATTATGAATAATAATACCCACCTTTTGAAATTATATATATTTTATATTTCAAAATGAACTTTATTTTTGGATTCTGAATATCGAGATTAGCCTATATTGAATTTTTAGTATTTTTATGATAACTTCCAATTTATTATGAATAGTGAAAAATACTTAAAAACAACATTTTTAATCAAAATAATTTATAGTGATAATTTATACTATTGAGTGTTTTTAAAGTATAATTAAAATATATTTTTACCATTTTATACAATGGTAGTCATTAGAATTAATTTCACTTTGAAATTGGACATAAACAATTGTCAATCTTTTGATATATATTGTTTCTTAAAAACACTCTATTTGTTGTGACAGCTGGAATTAATTATAAAATTAATTAATGAAAATTATATGTTTGGAATTTTTTAAAATAGGTATCATTTTTGAATTCGTAATATCAATTATAGCTTAGGGTGAAATTTTGGCATTGTTCTAAAAAACTTCAATTTTTGATGAATAGTGAAACCACTAAGTCGTAGTTAAAAAAATTATTTTTTGTTTAAATGAATCATTACCACTTCTGTGATTTTATTTTCAAAAATATGACATACATGGTTTTCATTTGGATGTATAATGTGGTTCAATAGGATTAAAATAATTTTTTTGGTGAATAGTAACTTTTAAGTTTAATTAATCGTGAGTAAAGTTAATTAGTTAAATTTAAGGTAAAAATTATATTATAAAAATATGAAAATACCATTAAACTTGTCCTACCATTATTTGATGAGTCATTACTGACCAAGAAAATACATGGGTCAGCTAGGGGACCCCATGTATCCACTTGGGTAAGAAAATGACATTAATAACTTTTTATTTACAGTAAAAATAAAATTGTCAAATACATTTGTTGATTTACTAAAATAATTATTACATGGGGTTAAAAAAGTCATATTTTTCACTATAAATATTCATTAGAAAGAAAAAAATATTTCCTACGTCATTATATTTTTTTATAATTTTTATACATTAAATAAATTAAATTATTTATGACGCCATGCTGATGCAGCGATTACCTCATTATTTAACGATATAAATAAAATGAAAAGGTAATGTAAAATATAAGACCTAAACATGTCACAAACCTATTGGATGTATGGATTGAGAACTCTTATCACCTTATCCTAGAAATATATAATTTTGGGACCTTTTAAATCCGAAAATAATTTTATAATAAAGTGACCTTTTATAACTTTCCAATAGTTCCCCTCCTCTCCTCTTATAAAAGGCCCCCACCTCTACCACCATACCCACACCTCTCAAGCCTTTGTCTCATCCAAACCCTGCTCAATATGTCTCTACACATCCCACTTTTACTCCTAGAATCCTAATATTGGGAAGAAGTCTTCTCAAGGAAGCCTTTGAGCTCAAATCAAAAAGAGTTACCCGTTTTAAAGGTAGTGTTTTCTCTTTTGTTCTAATGTTTTATTTTGCTTCTCTAACCCCCTAAATTCTTTTTATTCATTTATTTTTTAACAAAACCTGTATACTCAATATACTAGTATGTTGTTATAATATGGATTCGAGCTAAACTTACCCACACCTACATCTAATGGTGAATGAACATACTGTTTCTATGGATGACGAATTTCTGCCTCACGAAACGATGATTGTTCAACACTCATATAACACCTTAAAAGGTGGTCATTAGGATGTCACTAGATTTATATATGATATATAATATGTTTTTGTTTTACTTAAGCTCTTTTATTTTTAGTTTATGGCATACCTTTATGGTTTCGATTATGGGTAAACACGATATCTTCATTTTAGGAAGTGCAGACTACCGCCCCCTCAATGTGATTTGAATCGTTAATGCCACATGTGGGATGTATAAAGGATGGAGTAAATGATATTATATATGATATTATACTGGAATTATAATACACCTTTATATCATTATGATTTCATTCCATTAAATACGAAATAGAAATGAAAGTAGCGTTCATGCGTACGTACAACTTACCGTTTCCATGAACGGTGCATTTCATTTCTTACATATAAATGTTATGTAATATTATGAATGAATGTATATAATGGATATATATGATATATATGATATCTAAATCATGAATATAATTCTGGATATAATGGATATTTCACCACATGAAAAACTTGTAATTATTGGAAGTTTATTTTTGACTCAAGTATCAAAGATCAACAAAATGACCATTATTAACTTTAATAATTACATAATGTTCATAACATGGTAATAAGTGATATAAAAGTAATAATTAACATGAAAAAGGTTCTTATGAAAATAGAAATTAACTCTGTTTTATTATTAATGAGATTAAATAATGGTCGGGTGAAGTCAGACACGAGGTAATGGAACTTCTTTACCCAATTTCCATTCATTGGGTTAATATCCTACTTTCAAATTATGTCATGATATTATTATGTACTATCTTATATTTTCACTTTCCATATGTGTACTTATAGTGAATACACATAATATATCTATTTTATTTAAAAAAAATTTCGTAAGGGACTTCTTCTCAATCTCCTTTCATTGAAGCATATTTTGTTTTATACACAAATTTCATTTATACGGTGTATAAACCCCTTTGACTTTTACATTTATTCAAAAGGAATATTTTTATACGAAGCATTTTACTAAATGACAAAAAGGAATGTTTTTTTGTCGTATGTATGCGGCAACAACGAATTCTCCGCCGCCATGACCATTATTTGAGTTTTGGCTTCCTCTACTAGCCGTAACTTTTTTAAATGAAAAATAATTACAAAGTTTTAATTTTATTTTATTTTGGTATTGAAATTGGTTTTGAATGTGTTTTTTTATATCATTGTGTTGTATTAATATATTGTGATTGAAATGTGGAAATTTTATGTTTTATTTATGAATGTTTTATGTGGTATGATCATGTTATGGTTTATGATATGTTTAAACCTGTTCATATGAGGAATACATTGGACTTAATAAGTGACGGGTGGAGCCCGCTATAGCTCCTCGATGCATCGGCAGGTCTCATTAGACAAACAAGTGTCTTGGCACGAGTCCTTTTCTACGTGGTTATGATAGTCTGGCATTATGCATTCCATCATTATGAAATTGGTTATTTATATTTCATGTGATTATTCGACCAGTAGAATATCCATGTGAATAAGAAAATGAAATTATCTCATTTTACTTTTTCCATATTATGTTGAAGTTCATGTTTAAAGGTATTTTGTTTTAGTCATACATTGCCTTAAATGTTTATGTTTATTTATGAAAGCTTCCTCTATATTTTTATCCTTACTGAGCATCTGAGCTCACCCCTTTCAATGTTTTATTTTTCCCAGGATGTGAAGAAATATTTTATGACAGACCTTCAAGGATCATCTGAAGGGGATAGAAGTGTGGACTATGGAGACTATGTTATAGTGATTTTTCACTTTATGATGTAATGTAACATTTATGAATGTATCTAGTGTTTCCAAGGCTACTAAACTAATAGGCCTTTCGAGACATGATCTTTTGTGATCATGCCAATGTTACGCAATAACGCACCGACTCTAGGTAGCTAGGTTCAGGGTGTTACAGTTCGTATCAGAGGCAGTTTAGTACTAACCTTAACAGCTAGATTTAGATAAACTCTGATTAGTTCCCATAGCCCTAAGATAGAAATTGAGGAGTAATATAGAAGAACTTCCTATATTTTTGGTATTATAGAGATTTTGTGAGTTTTATGAGCAAAACATCCTTGTCTGGATATGAGCAGGTAGAGGCAGCTCTGGCACAGATGTATCTAAGAGTAAAACCTAAAAACACCGCTTTGAGCTAGACTCTAATAGGAACTAGTTCATGACAACGGTCCTTGATGAACTCTTTGTTACAATACTCCCAGGGTATATGCTTAGGATAATTCTCATTTTCTTTACAAACCACTATGAAGGTTTATGAGTATATACTTCCTCAAAGAAAACATTTTTATGATTATGGATTACATCCATAAACTGTTCAATTTACGTTAAGTATTTTACAAGTTTGGAATTATTCATTTCAACTCATAAACTAACCTAGTTTATGCCATTATATAGAAATGGTTCCCAGTAGAAGGAATGTGAACTCCAGCAATAAGTATGATCCAAAGAGTAAGAAGGATCGTATCTTTAACGATATTAAGCCAACATTAAGAAGGGAAATAGTCTCCCATGTGCTCTCAACATATGAAGCGATAGTATCATGTGTTAATAATATAAGTAATGAATTCTCTGAGTCTTATGGCTTTGAAGCGAAGCAAGAGAACAAAAGAATGGAAGAGATAATGATGAATAAAGGGACGAGGGGAAAGTAAAATTTTCCAATATGTGATAACTGTGGGAAGAAAAAACATGGAACTTTCCTGAAGGGAATGTGAGTTTTTTATAAGTGTAGAGAAAAAGGACACCAAGTGCATGACTGCAAGGGTAAGAAAAAGGTTTCAAAAGTACAATGTTTTATCTGTAAGGAGTGGGGAAACTACGCAAACCAATGTCCAAATCCTCAGAGTATGCCTCAAATAATGTTATTGGATAATAATCAAGTTACGATACTACCATATATGGGGAGGAATGATTAGATTTCTTATGTTGTTTTTAAAGAATTATGTCATTTGAGTGTTGTATCAATGATGTACTGGTTATAATAATTATGGAGTATATATAAGGATTGTACTGTAGTACTATTTCATCAAGGACTTGAGATTGTGTGGAACCAAGAAAAGTGACTCCACAGTAGGTTAATTTTTTTGAAAATATATGGTTGCGAGAATGACAAACAATAATATGGTTCTGATACCGAGATAATGATCTTGGAATAATACATGATTTATTTTGATAAATTATATTATATATTCATAACTTCCTTGAAACTGATTAATGATTTGTATACATTTTTTGATAGAAGGAGTTTATGTAGTATTCTATAAGGAATAAGGGATCATGAATGTAATCAATAAGGATTTATGGTAATTCAGGATGTTGCCGTTTTTTAAAAGAATACATGATGAAGGTGTTCACATGTTATTACGCGGAAAAAAGGATCTTCATTATGTTTACCATCCTTATAAAATTTGGACTGTTAGTTGGACAGAAGTATTTTGGATAACTATAAATGTTGGAATGGATTAATTTGAACTTTGGATAGTATATTTTATGGTTAAATCATTTCTGATGATTATTTTTGGAATATTATAATAATATAGATTTAGTAAAAGGACATCCTACAGGTTGGGGGATAAACCGTCGCGTCAGACAAAGCTGCAGGAATCGAACCCACAACCATAGTGCGAGAGGCCTTTATTACCTACCACTAGCCTACAGGAATTCCCTGGTTATTACATAATAGTTTTCCTAATATAAATGGTATGTGTTAATATTTTGAACCTTTCACGATTAGGATAAATATAATTTTTTTGAGTTATATTATCTTTTTGAGTGAAAGATGTGTTTGTGGAAGAAATTAGTTGATAGTTCAAAATATACTCGTCAAACATAAATATATATGTACCTATCTCTCATTCTATGAATAAATTAATTCTTAAACATTATTAAAGGGATATTAAAACAAAAAATGTGTTATCCTAATACCTTATGTCTTGTTGAACTGATAATATTTTAAATCAACATATATTGAAGGCTTTGAGGCCCTCAATTTTACACTTGTTTGTGATTGATGACCTCAATCACTCCCTAAAAATATTTACGTTTTCCTTCAATTATATGTCTCAAATTTCCACAAATGTTCTCCTTATCAAGATCATAATTTGGTGGTGAATTTTTCATTTCCCTTTCCCTCTTATTAAGATTAAATTTCATTAACCTTATTTCTGATGTGTGTTTTCCTCAAAGTTATTTCCTATTTTCAACCTTTTATTTTCAAAGAAAATTTTCAAATTAAGAGGACGCAATTTATTGAAGGAGTGGAGAATGTAACACCCCGAGCTTCCATGATACTCTTCTCTTTCAATAATGCAATAACTTCTATTGTACGCATGTTCGGGATTCTAACACACCACGACCAATCAAAATAGCCATTATGAATAGTAATACCCACTTTTTGAAAAAATATATATTTTATATTTCAAAATGGACTTCATTTTTTGATTCGTAATATCAAAATTAGCCTATATTGAATTTTTGGTATTTTTCTGAGAACTTCCAATTTTTTATGAATAGTGAAAAATACTTAAAAAACTTTTTTAATCAAAATAATTTATAGTGAAAAATTATACAATTGAGTTGTTTTAATGTATAATTAGAATATATTTTTATCATTTTTTACAATTGTGGTAATTATAATTAATTTCACTTTGAAATTGGACATAAACAATTGTCAATCTTTTGATATATATTGTTTCTTAAAAACACACTATTTATGGTGATAGCGGGAATTAATTATAAAATTAATTAATGAAACTTATATATTTGGAAATTTGTAAAATAGAAATAATTTTTGAATTTGGAATATCAATTATAGATTAGGGTGAAATTCTGGTATTGTTCTGAAAAACTACAATTTTTTATGAATAGTGAAACCACTAAGTGGTAGTTTAAAAAACTGATTTTTCATTTAAATGAAACATTACCACTTCTATGATTTGATTTTAAAAAATCCGACATACATGGTTTTTATTAGGAAGTAAAATTTGGTTCAATGGGATTAAAATAATTTTTTGGTGAATAGTATCTTTTAAGTTTAATTAATCGTGATTAAAGGTAATTAGTGAAATTTAAGTTAAAAATGATATTATAAAAATATGAAAATAACCTTAAACTTGTCCTACCCTTATTGGATGAGTCATGGATGACCAAGAAAATCCATGGGTCAACTTGGGGACCCCATGGAGCCACATGGGTAAAACAATGACATTAATAACTTTTTATTTAAAGTAAAAATAAAATTGTCACAAACATGTGTGGATTTACTAAAACAATTATTTCATGGGGTTAAACAAGTCATATTTTTTACTATAAAGATTAATTATAAAGATAAAAATATTTCCTAGATCATGATATTTTTTTTATAATTTTTATAAATTAAATAAATTAAATTATTTATGACGCCATGATGATACATCGATTACCTCATTATTTAATGATTTAAATAAAATGAAAAAATAATGTAAAATATAAGACCTACACATGTAAAAAACCAATTGGATGGGTGGATTTAGAACTCTTATCACCTTATCCTATAAATATATAATTTTGGGACCTTTTAAATCTGAAAAGCATTTTATAATAAAGTAACCTTGTATAACATTCCAAGAGTGCACCTTCTATCCTCTTATAAAAGGCCCCCAACTCTACCTCCTTACCCAAACCTCTAAAGCCTTTGGCTCGGCCAACCCCTAACGGTTTTGTCTCCCCACATCCCAATCTTACTCTTAGAAGCCTCACTTTTGGCATAAGTCTTCCCAAGGAATCCTTTGAGCTCAAATCAAAAAGAGTTACCCGTTTTAAAGGTAGTGTTTTCTCTTGTGTTCTTATGTTTTACATTGCTTCTCCAACCCCCTAAACTCTTTTTATTAATTTATTTTGTAAAAACACTAGAAACCTTAATATACTAGGATTTTTTTATAATAAATATTCGAGCTACACTTACAAACAACTACATATAATGGATAAAGAACATACTGTTTCTCTGGATTGTGAATTTCTCCCTCACGAAACGATGATTGTTCAACACTCATACAACACATTCAACGGTGGCCATTAAGATGTCATTATATTTATATATGATATATAATATGTTTATGTTTTACTTAAGCTCATGTATTTTTTATTTATGGCATACCTTTATGGTTTCCATTATGGGTAAACGCAATATCTTCATTTTAGGAAGTGCAGACTACCGCCCCCTCAAAGTGATTTGAATCGTTAATGCCATATGTGGGATGTATAAAGGATGGAGTAAATGATATTATATATGATATTATACTGGAATTATAATATGCCTTTATATCATTATTATTTAATTCCATTAAATACGAAATATAAATGAAAGTAGCGTTCATGCGTACGAATGGCTTACCGTCTCCCTGAACGATGAATTTCATTTTTACCTCTAAATGTTATGTAATATTATTAATGAATGTATATACTGGATACATATTATATATATGATATCTAAATCATGAATATAATGCTGGATATAATGGATATTTCACCACATGAACAACTTGTAATTATAAGAATATTATTTTTGACACAAGTACCAAAGATCGACAAAATGGCCGTTATTAACATAAATAATTACATAATGTTCATAACATGGTAATAAGTGATATAAAATGAATAATTAATATGAAAAAGGTTCTTAAGAAAATAGAAATTAACTCTATTTTATTATTGAGTAGATTAATGAACGATCGGGTGAAGTCGGACACGAGGTAAGGGAACTTCTTAACCCAATTTATATTCTTTGGGTTAATCTCCTACTTTCAAATTATGTCATTATATTATTATTTCATATCTTGTATTTGTACTTTATTTATGTGTACTTATAGTGAATACATATAATATATCTATTTTATTTAAAAAAAATTCTTCATAAGGGACTTTGTCTCAATCTCCTTTCACTGAGGCATATTTTGTTTTATACAAAAATTTATTTTATACGGTGTATAAACCCCTTTGACTTTTATGTTTATTAAAAAGGAATATTTTTATATGAAGAATTTTACTAAATGAAAAAAAGGAATGTTTTTTTTCATACGTATGCGGCGACACTTAATTCTCCACCGCCGTGACCATTATTTGAGTTTCACCTTCCTCTACAAGCCGTAACTTTTTTAAATGAAAAATAATTACAAAGTTTTAATTTACTTTTATTTTGGTATTAAAAATGGTTTTGAAAGTTTTTTTTATATCATTGTGTTGTATTAATATCCTGTGATTGAAATGTGTAAATGTTATGTTTCCTTTGTGCAAGTTTTATGTGATACGATAATGTTATGGTTTATGATATGTTTAAACATGTTCATAGGAGGAATGCATTGGACTTAATAAGTGACGCGTGGAGCCCGCTATAGATCCTCGATGTATCGGCAAGTCTCATGAGACAAAAGAGTGTCTTGGCATGTGGCCTTGACAAATTCTTATTTGTAGTATTGGCACGATGCCTTGGCTACATGGTAATGATAGTCTGGCATTATGCATTCCATCATTATGAAAGTGCTTATTGATATTGTATGTGATTATTCGACCAGTAGAATATCAATGTGAATAAGTAAATGTAATTATCTCATTTTAAATTTTCTATATTATTTTTAAGTTCAAGTTTAAAAGGCTTTTGTTTTAGTTATACATTTACTTAAATGTTTATGTTTATTAATGAAAGCTTCCGCTATATTGTTATCCTTACCGAGAATCTGAGCTAACCCCATTCAATGTTTTATTTTTCCCAGGTTGTGAAGAAATATTTTATGACTGAACAACATGTATAGTCTAAAGGGGATAGAAGTGTGGACTTGGGAGACTATGTTATTGTTATTTTTCACTTTATGATGTAATGTAACATTTATGAATGTATCTAGTGTTTCCAAGGCAACTAAACTAATCGGTCTTTCGAGACATGATCTTTTGTTATCATGCCAATGTTACGCAATAATGCACCAACTCTGGGTAGCCGGGGTAGGGGTGTTACAATATATCATATAAAATTAGTGTTTTCATCATTATTTGTATCCATGAGAGGTTGAAAAGGAAAAATAAACAACTTAATTTCGTGAGGTTGTATTTTTCTTTACACAAGAACGGTAAGTTCATTTCCAATTAGATTGAAGATTTTGTAATTGTATGTTTCACCCTTATCATAATAGAATCTCTATAAAACTTGAATAATGATTCTAATACATATGAATAAAAAAATAAGAATTGAGGAGGTGGATAAATAAATGAAATGGAATGAGCTTGTGAAAGAATGTTACCTATTTTTTTTGTAACTCTTTTTGGTTTGCAAAAAAGAGATTCCATATATATATTTAATCCCAAAGGGAGGCATCAAAGAGGAATTTAAGGATGTAGAAAAGTGAATTGGGAATATATTTTATGATTTTTTTTTATTTTAGTGGTCCTAAAAAGGGGGATACATGTTGTCCTTTTGTAGAGCTGGGAATCGACACACATGCTGTTTTTAAAAACGAGTAAGGTTTACCAATATTTTTACCAAATAAAAGTCTTAAAAAACAAACAATACTATATAATATAAGGTTTATAGATGAAATATATCCATGAAATGTATTTTGGACAATTCGATAGGTCTTTTGGGCAATTATGTTCATAGTGTATTCACTTGTAAATCTCAATTTTATGATAATCACTATAGTTAATATTAATGAATTTAACAAATATTTATGGTCAAAAATTAATTTTCTATTATTAATGTAAAATCCCATGTTCATTAATGGAAAAAAATGTATTATATGGTAGATGATATAAAAAATAAATATTAAACTAACAACATAATATTAATATTTAAACGTTACGGTTAAAAAATACTCGTTAGTATGGTGGGAATGAATGGTATTAACTGAATTATGAAATCATAGTTTACACATTTATATATAATACATTCTTATAGAATATTTTTTTATGATTATTTGAATGAAATATATATATTATATATTTAATTTAACATTTAATATTAATATTATGTTTAATCTATACATTATATAAGAACAAGTCCAGTTTTATTAAAAAAGATGAGTTTTTGTAAAAAGACTGGTTTACTTCCTTTTGATGGAAAAAATGCATTAAATATTGATTTTAATTTTTTATAATTTATATTTTAAAAAAATTAATGTCTTCAATGAAATAGTAGTTTCAGAAATTTACTTTTATGGATTTTTTTTAATTTTCTGATAAGATTCGTTTTTTATGTAGTGTTAAAATACTTATTTTTAATTGAAAACTATTTATTCAAATATATTTATAGTGTAAAATTATATTTTTTAATGGTTTTTATGTATAATTAGATTTATTATTTATAATTTTATCAAATTTAGGTCATTAGAATCATTTTGACATATGAAATTGGATATAAAAATATTGTGAATTTTGAATGAATTTACATTAAATCCCATCTTTTTCCTACCATCACTGAGAAAAATATTTAATTAATTGCTGAAAAAAAAAGAATTTTTTTTAATTTTATAAAATTGATTCCATATTTGCAATGAAAAGTTAAGCATTTATTAAATAGTTCCATTTTATTTTTGTACGGTATGAATAATAAATTCAATTTTTTTATTACTATGGTTAAGGTAAAATATTTTAATTAAACGTAAAAATAATAATATAAATAGTAAAAAATTTTGCAAAAACGTTTTCAAATTTATTTATATGAGTTTTATTCATCTAAAATAATTTTTTGGTTGAAGCTATATCCTTTTAAATCAACTTTGCTGTGAGTATGAAATTTTTTATATTTTATTTAGAGTAATGTCAAAGATGTATTACTAAAGTTTCTCATAACTATAATATTTTTATTTAATTTTTTAAAGTTTATATATTAGACTATAAGTATTAATTAGAAATCCAAAATATGTATCAATATCATGGGGATATTTTTTAAAATTATTTAGTGGTAAAATAATCACCATAAATGGTGACATGATGTTGATGTAGTTATATTTCAATTAAAGGAAATATCAAGTAAAATATATTTAGAATATTAAAATAGATATAACATGTGTGAATTAATGTCACAAATAATTTCTTGGATTAATTATACATTTTTGTGATGATTTAATAGTTTTTTTTAATTTAAGGTTCTTTTACAATATTAATAAAAAGTCATGTAATAAATAGTTTTGAAGTTGACATTATTGATATTCTAAAATAAATATATGTTTATTTAAGGATATAACTTTTTAAAAAATATAAATTTCATCGACATGATTTTGATAATCCATAAAATGTCATAAATTAATAATTTAGTGGTCTTTTTTTTGTTTTATAGTAAATACATTCTCCCTCAATGTGTAAATTAAATGATATCAAGGTAAGAACAAATAAGGGTTAAAACAAATTGAAAAGGATTAAAAAATTATCAATACATGTATATTTATTATTTTTTAAATTTAATTCAACCCAAAATCATTATTATTTATAAATAAATCAGTTTGGATCCATTTTGAAAAAAATTTAATTTATATTTATTTAATACGTTGATAAATTCCTAGTGTTCCCCTCCCCTCTCTGATAAAGGGGAACTACATATTATCATTTATTCACACTTCAAAACCATTTTTCTTCCACAATTCTACACTTGAATCCCATAATATAATCCCCAAAACCATTCTACATGGCTTATTTTGGGAAAAACACTTAACATAGAGGGGTTAATATAGTAATCAAAGGAGATCGTCCAAGGGAGATGTATCATTTTTAATTATGTGTTTCTATTTTATTACATTACACATTCATAAAATACACTTCAAACATGTTGAAATGATAACACCATTATCTTAAATATCATTATATTTTATTACTCTAATATATTAACATAAATCCATCATCACATCCATAAAATGGAAAAGGAATTAATCATTCATGTGTATGTGTAAACTATCCCCTCCCCAAACTGTTATAATTATTTTTTCTGTCACTGTCATGCAAGAATTTTTATAATGATGTAATTAACATTAATACATGATATTAATGAAATATTTGTTATTATTAAAAGGTAATATATCAATTAAATTCATACCATTTCATATACATAAAATTGATAATGTCTTTTGTGAGTATATGGGAACTATCACCTCCACAAAGCAACATGATCCGTTTTTTGTCACCACATCACAAGAATAATATATATAAGTATATTAAAATTAATAATATGATAATGATGATATTATTATCATTATGGAAATATAAAATAAAAATTTCCTTCTTTCCATATTAACAATTGAAAAATGGAAACGTTATGCATTCATACTCCTGAACGCCCAAAGGCTTCATTTTTTATTTAATTTTTGGATAATAGACTTTTAGAGGTTGAGGAGTAACCATTTTTTAGTATATAGACTTAGAGATATTAATCAAGAATACATGAACATATTAGACTCAAATACCAAGAACTAAACAAAAATCCCAACCCACCTGTTACAAATTTTGGCTATTTTGAATATCCTGTAAGGAAACTCAGTACGAAATACAAATACATGATTGAATGGTCTTGGAACCATTGGAAAATACATACCCTCTAAAACATAAAAATCTGAGATCCTTGATGATGGTTACCCTTTCGATCTGACCACGTCTTGAACTAAAATTTGATATTGAACCCATATCTTTTGATGAAATAAATCCACCATCAAAGCCTGCTCTACATCTCCCGTCTCATTGTCGAAAATCACTCAACATCTCCCAGCATAGTGATGTTTTAGCATTCCTCCCCACCATTCTTACCTTTGACTATCTTAATGAAGTTTTCCTCCTCCATCCATATTGAGTCCCCTCCATTACTGAACCCCTTTCCTCTACCATCCACATGACTCTTATCGAGCCGCCCACCTCTGCAACCCCTCATTAG
The DNA here is from genome assembly GCA_963277665.1 of Viscum album. Classification (NCBI taxonomy): domain Eukaryota; kingdom Viridiplantae; phylum Streptophyta; class Magnoliopsida; order Santalales; family Viscaceae; genus Viscum; species Viscum album. The sequence continues at coordinate 1,834,652,306 of OY728165.1, forward strand.
TCCCCAACGACAACGAACCCCTCGCCTCTGTTGTCTTTGTGACACCCATCGATTCAGTGTTCCAAGATTCATGGATGTTACCTACCAGAGGACCAACAATGCTAGATTCCCACCCACATATTATTTATTCTATGTCATTACCCCGACTCAAGCACTGTCGACGACTACACAACCACAGAGATTCCCCCTGGCACATTGGTTGAAACACCCATAGTGGATTTTGTTGAACCACCTGTATGCTTCCCTAAAACACCCTAAAAATGATTAATACCAAATTTGGGGCTTCCATGTTTTTATCTCTAGTTTTCATAGGATCACGAGGTAGCAACAACTACTAGGATATGACCCCAACTACTTACACATTCAAACGCACAACTTATCGTCTCCATGATTATAACATTGTTAATTTTTCACAACTATTCATAAATGGGAAAGGTAAAAATTATAATTGATGTATAAAAGATATTACTATATCAATAATATTATTTTAGATATGAGGTAAAAATGATTGACATTGAGGATAGACATCATATTAATGTAAATTTGGACTCAGGTACCAAATATAGTCAAAGTGTTCGGAGTGAACTTAAAAAAATAATAAATTTTTATTACATGATAATAACACATAGATATAAAAAAATATAAACATTAAAATATCTTCAATAATGTAAATAATTATTGGTATATTATTATTTAGGAATATAATTATTGTTTGTGATGAGTCAGACTCAATGTAAGAGAATCTTTAACTGAAACATTGTTTTTATGTTTTTAATTATTTATTCTTATAAAATATTCTCATTCATGTACATTTTATAAAATGGGTTTAATAGAATAATTTATATAGAAATAATTTTTTTGAAATGTTAATTTTTGATATAATTTAATATTTTTCCCAGTGGAATGGGACACTTTTATTCAAAAATCTCTTTTATAAATATTTTAAATTGGCATTTGAAAATCAATTAGTTATTTAAATGACATGAAATGTTTTCTTATGAGTGTAAATGAATAATTATTTTGTAATTGTAGAAAATTGAATGATTTTATGTGTTAATATTATATATAAATTTGATGATTTGTTAAATGATAATCCAATTATGGGTGGCTCCATGATAAAACAATGATGGGTGGTTTTGTTAAAACCTCCAATGAATTTGGATTTTAAATTAGTCGTATGACTATTTCATTTGTAAAAGTGACATGCATTGATGTAAACTAAAAAATAATTCCTTTTAAGTATAATTATGTCCCATATTACCTAAATTTATATAATATTATTTCTTATGAGTTTTGATGAAATTTATTTTATTCTAAAAGTTATGATATTGATCATTTTAAAATAATGATACCTTTTTAGGGTTAGAATGTATGTGTTTATATATTTTTTATGGGTTTTCAGTGGAATAATTATTTTTTTTCTTTATATCCCTTATTGAGAATTTGTGTTCACCCCATGATTTAAAATTTTATTAAAAGGGTTTAAGGATGAGTTGTGACGGGGATGTGATCAAGGTAAAATTGTGATGATACATTAGCACTAGAAATCATGTTATATTTTAAAAGGGGTTATTTTGTTGAAATAATTGATACTATTAATAAGTTTCCACTTATATAATATTGGATTAAAATGTAAAATTATATCGTAAATTTCTAAAAAAATAGAAATAAATGATCATTGGGAAATGAATTTGATTTATGGTTATAAAGTAACTAAATTATGAAATGTTTAAGGTCATGACCTTATGCTTGGTGTAAGAAAAGGGTTTAAACAACAGTGGATATTAGGATTTTTTCTTAATAGTTACATATATCATTATTGGAATATAATATTATGTATAATCAAAAGGTTAATGTCTTAGAAACCCCTAAAAATGTTTCATGAAATGAAATATTATGGTGACTAATGGTATTTTTAGAGACATTCATCGTTTTCTAACTATGGGGTTAATAATTTTTTTTGGATGAAAAATGAAATTAATGTGATAACCATTGAGGTTTATAAATTCTAGGATTATTTTTTAGGATTTTATAATATTTTTGAATTGGAAAAATAATTTTATATTTTTTTAAATTTTAAAATTCGTAGGTTGGGTGAAAACCCATCACCTCAACCAAGACCGTGAAAATCGAATCCACAATAGAAGATAAAAAAGTGTGTATCACCTACCACTATCCAACATGATGTCCATGATTAGTATTATTTTTTTACTTAAATTATTTTATGGAATAATTTAAAATATGATTTTGGGAATAATATTTTAATCCCATTTGGAAAATAATATGGGGGATTAAGTGATGATTATTGTTTCATAAAAGTTTTACTATTTTGGTAACCCTATATAATCATGATAAATATAATAATAAATGATTTTATTTAAGAATTAATGGTCAAATTATAGTTTTTTAGAATCTAGGATTTTATATTCTATTTTCGTGATTTAGGCTACTTATAGAAATGGTAATCATGTCATTAATATTACTAGACCAATTACTTTTTCAAATTAGACATCAATTGTAATTGAAATTATGTGGAAACATTTCCTAAAATTTATATTGGATGTCTAAGTGATCAAATACTTTTGGATAATTGTTCAAAATCATAGTTTGGAGTATTTTGAATAATTTTGAGGACATTTATTTATCAAATGGTATATGTTGGACTTTAGAAATATCTGTTTAATTTTAGAGACTAAAGTACTTTTGCTTCATATAATGGTTTATTCTCTTTATGTAATTATATTATCTTAACCTTACCATTTTGTTATTTGATAATGTTACACGATAGAGAAATAAATAGTAATTATTAGTTTTTATTATATGGTTCTTTAGATGTTGATCATAGTGCTTAATCATGAAAAAGTCTTCATAAATAAACATCATTAGGAGAAAATGAATAATTTATTGGGAAATTTGAATAATGGATGAAACTCTACTTTTGAAGGAAGTATATATTCTTATTTTCATTTTCTATTTACTAAAATAATTAATAAACACTATTAAAAGTGTTTTCAAAAAATGTTATCCATGTAATTTTCATGCTTATAAATCAATGACATTTTAACCCATCAAAATTCTGTTATTTTGTGATTATTAACTTCCTCCTAACAATTTTTTCTATCACTCTCCATCAGAACATTATGGTTAGTTTTCTCTTCCACATACAGTATGTCCTATATGGAAACCTAGTATGTGTTATATTAGAGTTCCTTCACAATTCCCCTACATTATTTTAACGTGAATTTCATATTAATCCTTTCTCCGTTTTTTTGTTTAAATAAAGGTATTTTTAAAATTCAAACCATTGTTACCAGGCCTGAATTCAAAATTGTGACGACCTTATTTATTAAAGGGGGTAGAATGTAACATCATGAGTTTTTCAAAAGGAAACATTATGCATGATATCATACATGATTTTTTACATCGAGTTTAAAATAAAAATTAAATGTTATTATTAAAATGTTACTGTTAATACATTATGGTTAGAATATCAAGAATAAATATTATTTTCTGAATTTTGACAATTTAGTTTACACATTTTTATTTAATTAATTTTTATAAAATTACCCTTGTTGGATTATATTAATGATATATATATATATATATTTATTATATTTAATATACTTTTTAAAATTAATCTTATGTGTTCTCTAGACATGATATAAGAACAAGTCTAGTTGTAATCATAAATGAAGTATTTTTCTATAAAGGAATTTTTGCCGTATATTTATGGGACAACTATTTTAAATCATTTTTTGACAGTTTTATATGTTTTAATTTACACAATAATCTTGTTGTGTGAAATATGATCATCAAAATTTATTTTGGTGGAATTTTGTTATTTTTATGATGATATTCATTTTTGGAGGAATAATGAAAAGTACTACATGTAATTGCAAGTTGTTTTTTCATCAAATTTATTTAAATTGTTAAATTATGTATTATAAAGGTTTTATATTATAAATAGATAAATATTTTATCATTTAATTCAATTAAGGTCATCGGAATCAATTTCACATTGAAATTGGATATGAAAACATTGTGTACTTAGGAATTTTTTACTTTAAAAAATTTCTTTTTCGTTCTATCAACATGATTATTTTTAACTAATTTCATCAAATTATTTGTTATGAAAATAAAAATATGGAATCCATGTGTTTAATATTATGTTCCAAATGTAATAAATTAGTCCTTTTATTTTTGGATTTTATGAATAGTAACTTCAGTAATTTGTTTTATTACAACAGTTAACGGTAAGTCACATAATTAATGGTAAACATAATATTACGACTAACAAAACTTCTACACAAAAACGTATAATAATTTTATTTTATGAGTGTGTGTGTACCCAATATTATATTACGCAATGATATATCCTATGGAATCAACTTGGGTGTGAGTATGAGATTTTTAATATTTTATTTAAAGTAAAGTTAAGGATATCATACTATTGTTTCTCATAACTATAAAAAATTTAATAAGTAGTTACATAGGGGAAACGATTGACTAAAAATATTTATATCAAAGATAAAAATTTTATGTACATTAGGGTAATTTATTAATATTTTTTAGTGATTAGATAATTATCTTAAATGGGTACATAATGGTGATGTTGTAATAATATACTTGGAAATTATAAATAAATGATATAAAACAATATAATAAACACAATTTTTGTGATTTATTGTCATCCAAGAATTTTAAAGATGTATTATACATGTTCATAATGACTTAAATGTTTTGTTTTGAACATAGTTTTCTGTTATGATATTTTTAAAAAGTCATGTAATGGATAATGTCAAAATTGACATTATTTATATTTTAAATAAATTATATTTTATTTAATTTTATAAAATTTATAAATTTAAAAATTTCTAAAATTTAATTGTAATAATTAATAAAAATTATCAATGACTCATTTATTGGTCTTTTGTAATTTTATATTAAATATATTATCACTCAAACTGTAAATTACCTTATATCAAGAAAAGCAACCATAAGGGTTAAAAAAGATAAGGACTTTAATAATAATTAAAATAGCATATTCTTTATTTTATGATGGTTAATTGAGCCAAAATAATAATTTCTTATAAATAAATTAGTTTGGAACAATTTTTAATAGAAAATAATATATATTAATTTAATACCCTAAAGAATTCGATGAGCGCCCCCCCCCCCCCCATCTCTTATAAAAGGGAACTCTTCTTATCATTTCTTCACACTTAAAAACATTTTTATTGGACAATAACTTCTTAAATACCATTACATTATACATAAATACATTATTAAAGACATATTTTAGTTATTACACCCTCCTTAGAAGTGTTCAGGTGTTAATTAAAAGATATCATACATAGAAGAGGTCTCGTATTTAATTATGTGTTTTGGTTTTATTTATTCTTTAACTTCCATAAAATATTCTTCAACCATGATGATATAAAATCTATAGTATCCTAAATATACCCATATTTAATTATTTGAACATCATCTCCTATATCAATCTACAATTACTCAAAATAGAAAAATAATTAATCCTTCACACGTACATGTGAAGTATCACCTCCACGAACATATATAATTTGTTTTCCATCACCATATTTGAAGAATGGTTATAATTTTAGAATTAAATTTTATATATTATAATATATGAATATATTAAATTATGAAAATATAATATATCATTTACTTTCTTACATTTCTTAATATTTAAAATAATAATGACGTTCGTACATACTGGTGAACTATCACCTCCATGAAGCGATGTGATTTGTTTTTCATATCACCATCGAACTTATAAAACATATACTTATATCAAAATTATTCATATTAATTTATAGTATTATTAAAAAATTTAAAATGTAAAATAATAATTACCTTCTTTCCAAAATTATTATTTAAAAATTTAAATCTTACTCAGGTGTAGGTACGACTTACCATCTCCATGATTATAATATTGGTCGTTGTTCATAGCCATAGATAAATGGTCTGATTTAAAATAATAACTTATGTGAAAAATGAATTTTATTTCATGAATATTTATCTATAGATGATGGAAAAATGACCGAATTTGACAATAGACATCATACCAAAGTAATTTTTAGACTCAAGTATCAAATATCATTAAAACGTCCAATATGAGCTTAAATATTTATTTAATTAATTTAACAAGGTAATAAGTGATATAAAAGGAATAATAAACATGAAAATATACTCAATAAAGTACATAATTAAGGTATTTTTATTATTCAAAATGGAAAATATTTTTAATGATGAGTTGGACTCAAGGAAAGTTACTCTTTATGTAGAACATTTTTTTAATGTTTTAATCATTTATTATTCTAAAAACATCTCATTAATGAATTTTTTTAAATGGTTGTTTTGGATTTTTAATATAGACATAACTATTCTAAAATGTTAATTTTCAATTTTATTTAAAATGTTTCCAAGTTGTATGAGAAATTTTGATTCAAAAATATATTTTATATATGTTTTAATTTTTTAAACAGATTTGTTATTTCAATAACCTAGTATATTTTATTCTATGTTTAAATTTGTTATTTCAAGTGTAATGTTGAGAACTTCACAATTTTATATGTCAATGTTATTAGGACATTTTACCGGTGGTTACGTTATAAACCAAGGATATGTGGTTGAAATACACAACCCTAGTTGCGCAGAGTTGGTGCCCTATTTTATTACATTGGAATATTAAAAATAAATATTCATCTCAAAGGACCGAATTGTTTAATTATTTTGAAAAACATGATATATACATAAGTTTATCATTGAAACTAAAAATGAAATATACCATAAAATTTCCAATGGAATCATCCATAACTTCAAGATTATCCCTGTAAGAAATTCATAAAATACTTTTTTTCATTCTGGGAAAAAATTGATCATAAGAAATGGGTGAGATCATATTACTTGTAAGGTGAATTAATATAGTGGAAGTAATCATAAATAAAAACACTAGGAATAGTGTGAAAATTAAAACTCATGCCTTTAATTAACCATATTATAGAAGGAATAAATGCTGAATGAATAATTCCATAATAAATCATAACCATGGATATTATGATACAATAATTATCACATAGAATATCACTTAATTTTTTCATATCGAGGTAATGCATAATACGGGACATAATTACCATTCATTCATGATGTCGAGCAATGACCATACATAAACATGTAGAAATTTATACTTTTTTATCTCATGAGACCTACCGATGGACTAAAGGGCTATAGAGGGAACCACTTGACACAACTAAGTCCAATGATTTCCAAATATGAAAGGTGAAATAATTAAAAATGTATAAATCCATATTGAAACAAACATATGAAATTTAAATCACTTTTTCCCAATAATTAAACATAACCCTTACTATTCGATGTAGTATGGTGAATGGTTTCAAGATAGAAACCCAAAAATCCAACTAATCTTAAACCATTTAATAAAATATGATAGATGATATCCTAAAATATTTGTTCCAATTAATCATAATAATAAAAATGAGTGTTAAAATGTATGAAAGCACACTTATAAAAATCATAATGTATTTCTTGATAGAAATATTCTTTTACTTTGAAAATAAGAGTTCTTTTGTAAAAAAATTTTTATACAACCTGTAGTGAATTAAGGTTGTTTTTCATAATAAAATCCTTTGTTTTTATAAAAATATTTTTATGTTAAATCTTATTATAGAGTTCATTATAAAATAGGATAGAAGTCGAGAAGTTCCTTTGAAACGAGAATTTTTATTAATAAATTGTTTTGAAAGATCATTTTAAAACATGTAAATCCTTATAAAATAAGGAATTATTCAGATTGGTACACATATATATAACATTCAGACAGAATTTATGATGATTACATAAGAATAAATAAAAATATCACTATGTTAAGTAGATAATAAGAGTGACTTGAATGATAATGGATGTTCTAGGTAGAAACCCCTTTTCATATGTCCGAATGTATCTTGAACATGGCCATAATGTCCTAGATAATCAAATTAAATCCATTAATTGACTAATTACGAAACATATAAACATATATATTTGATTATATATTGTTTTATTAATTTCATTTATGTCCTTATTGATATGTTATGATATTGAGTTCTGTAGTCTGGAATTTTCATTTTCTTGGTATTCATAATCAGTTCACATTTTTATAAGTAATGGAGTTCATATAGAATGGATATAATTTTGAAGAACTGATTTTATATTATTCTAATGAAAATAAATAATATTAAATTTTAATATAATTATTTTGGTTATAAGGTATGAGGAAGAGTTATTATATGATACATTAATGACAATCATTTAGATTATTTTGGTGGTATTTCGATCAAGACAAACTAGTTTTTTATATTACTTTTTTTCTTTTACAAGTTATTGATCTATAATAGTTAAATAATATATAATTAATATTTTAGAATTGGTTTCTTCCTTAAAAATGGTTTCATGACCAGAATTGAAGGATAAATTGAAGAATGAAGATTCTTCGTCCACAAAGGTTGTAAATGGGGACTTCCCAGATGATGGTTTCATTTTTTAAATAAAATAAAAATATATTAATGATATTGATGGGGAATATTAAAGTAGCATGATACCATTACAGTATATAAATTATAATGGAGTTATCAGGATAATTTGGGCAGAGGAGGAGAGTTGAAATTTAGAAAATAAAATAGATAGAAAATGAAATTAACTGAAAATGGAAGGTGGTTTACCTCCTGAAATATCATCATTGGGAACCCCCATAAGGGAAGTTGTTTTGGTTTTTTGAAATAAAAAGATCTACTATATTGGAGGAGAGACTAGCGAATATTATATAGAATGAACTTTGAGAATATTCATGGAATAGATGGGTGATCATAAGAGGGAGTGAGGAGTGTTTATTTAGTGGAGGGGAGGAGTGATTTTTGAATATATTATGCACTATTATATTATTTTGGCAAGTAAAAGAAAATGTGATTATTATTGTGACAAAAAAGAGTAATCAGTGCATGTGAGTTTGAACCTTGTGTTCTTACATCATCCATGATGTCTAAAATACTATATTTAACTTACAATGTATATATATAGTAAATTACGGTATTTCCTATTTAGGTAATTTCAAATATTTCAGAAAAATCCAAAAAATTCACTATAACAATTTTTTATCATGCAGAACTCAAAAATGGGATGCATTTAATCATAATTAATTTGTAAATATGATAAGTTTAATTCTATGTTAATATCATCTTTTAGTCAAAAAATTGACTTTATAATTAAACCAGATTTTATAACACAAAAAAAAATTAACTAAGCCCTCATCAAATTATTTTAAAATAATAAGAAATAAAAATATTTATTCTGGAATACATTTTATAAATTTTTTTATTTTAAATATATTTATAAATTAAAAAATTGTAATTAAATACTTATTATTCACAAAAGTACCAACACTTATTTATTAATTCTATTTAATTACTAGGATACCTAGATTTTATTTATACTTTCATGGGTGAGGTTACTATACATAAGGGTATATTACTATTGACATGGTTAAACTTACACTCCTCCAAAAAAGTATATTTATCCTATCAAACATCAAATATATTTCTAAATGCAATTGTGTATGTCATTTTTTTCAAAATTCAAATCATAATAGAAGAAAAATTATGTTTATTACCTAGGTTATAACAATGTGTAGTTTCTTAGAGACACGATGCTTCATTAAATCTATATTAAATTTATTTTTAAATCCTTTGGGTGTTACATTATCACCTCCTTACAAAAATTTCATCCTCAAAATTACAGAATGTTACCTCATAATAATATTTTTGTGCTTCATCATAATATGTTTTTCAGGATTCCATATCCACTCTTAAATTTTAAGATTTTTTCAATGTAACTTTACCAAACATGTTGTGTGATTCCTAAAAATCTTTTCTTTAGTGTCCAAAATCATGATGGGATATTCACAATAACATTTTTCAGGTTCCAATTATATACCTTAAGAATATACGATATGCATTAGGTCTAGAATGTACATTCTCAATAATGAGACATGGAACTCATTGTGTACATTTTAAATTCCAGGCATTATTTCCAAATGATAATCCAAAACTCCAATTATCTCCATAATTTCAATGTACCTAGGTCATGTTTCCCTTTTCTTCCCAAATCTTATAAAAACCTACCTTGATAATTACCATATCCATCCTTGCTACATCAATGTACACGGGGTCCTTGTAAGTCCTCATTTTTTTTAGAACTCCTTGATCTATCTTTCTCAAATTCATCTTTGACCCTATCTTCCATTAATCTTCATGAAGTATATCTAAATTTTCACATTCAAACATGTGAATCACATTATCATGTGTCCTCTTGAAATTTGATAATTACCATAAAACCTTACTGAAAGCATGCATTCATCCTTATTGATTTAGTAATACATATGTTATTGGAAATATTCCTCATATAAAAATGTTTTGTTAAATCCATAAAGGATATAATATGACACTTTTCAAAAAGTAATTAATCAGTTCCAGGGTACTCAGAACATATCCAAATCATTCATTTCATCCTCATTATCTTAGCATCATGAATATATTTATGGATGTATTTCCATCAATCACATGTTTTCCAAAATATTTTACATTCCACTGATTATCCTTTCATGGTACCATTCAAATTATTGTCTCAAAGCCTTAATAATGAAGTATTATAGTCAAATACTAATATATTATATAATTCATAAAACCTATATGTTACTAATAAAATATTCAAAAGACACAATTACTTAATAGTCATATTAGTAATTATATTTTAACTATGACATTATCAGTGCATTATAATTATCTAGTAACATCATCTTGGTTATATTCCTTTGACGCATAGGACATTGATTCACTTAGTGTCCCATCAACTTCTAGGTGAAGAAATTAACATTGGAATACTTTTTCTTACAATTGAAATCACGAGAATGGTGTCATTTTTCTACATACTTATAAAAAAGTATCATTCACTTCAATAATTTACAAAGGTTATTATTTCAATATAAATCACATTTGGTAAATGTTTTATTCCCTTTATTCACATTATCCATATTTTTATAAACCATGGTCTTATTCTTTTTCTTCCCTTTAAATCCAATGGACTCATATAATTCCTTATATATCTTTTTTAACACCCAATATTATTTCCACATATGATGTGGATACTTGGGAGACCATATTTCATATAAATGATGGTTTATGACCATAAGAGAAATAATATATATTACTGATTGCACTATGTGCATTAGAATAGTTCTCATTATTTCTTTTTGTAATCATTTTTAATCAATTTCATATACAATATTAGAATATAAAATTATAAAATATCAATAACTATAGGCATGATATATGAAATAACTTTAGATTAAGACTCCTAAATCCTAAATCCATATACTTTAGTTATATTAGGGGAATAAATCATTTATAATGGTGTGTAAATTAAAATTCAGTTTTATTAATAATATCCACTGGGAGTGTAAAAACCATGTTCCAAATAGGTCCCATTGTCATGTACTTAGTTACCCTGATTCAAAGCCCTGAACACCTTGTTGGAGTTATTACTTTGAGGTATATCTATTCCATAACTACATCCAATTATAATATCTAAGCATGGATGTATTTTCTAAGAAGATAAACTATATATCATCCCTAGAAACATTTTAATAGGTTCTTGTATGATTATCGTAAATTTTTATCTTAGGGTCTGGTTTAGTAGAATAAATTTTCTAAATATAGTTTCAGTGTTTTCTAAAAAACTTCATCTGATAACAACTATAAATACCTGACCCCATTTTCTTAGAGTTTGTTTTTTATTATATTACATTGTAATATTAAAAATAATGAAGCATCCTAAAGGACCAAATAGTTTATTATTTTAGTATAACAAGATACATACATAAGTTATAAATTACCACTTGTAATGAAATACCACATATAAATTCCAATGAAATCATCCAGAAGTCCATAATTATCAACGACAGCCATTCATAATATACGTCTTCATATATTAGGGAAAAATAAAAAATATGAAATGTGTGATCAAAGAAGCTATGTAATGGTAATTAATACAATATAATTATTCATAAACATAATCACTGGGCATTGTGAGAAACTAAAAACACTTTCCATTATACTTATACATGGGCATATTATTGAAGGAATAAATGCAGAATGAATAATTCCATAATAAAACATAACTGTGGATATTATACTAGTTGAATAATCACAAGAAATATCACTTTATGGTTTCATAATGATGGAATGCATAATATGGGACATCATAATCATTCTGTGGCAGCCTTGGTCTAAGACCTTAAACAAACTGGTAGAAACCAAAACTAGTTGGTATCCTGAGACCTAACGATGCACCAAGGGGCTACAGAGGTCCCTAAAAGACACATAATAAGTCCAATTCATTCCTCATTTAAAAAATCTGGTATATTAACAACATATTCACTCATATTGAAACTAACATCGGAAATGAAAATCACATTCCCCAATCATTAAACATTAAACAAACTATTCAATGTAATATAGTGAATGGTTTCAAGATAGAACACCCATAGAAAAACTAATCATAACCCATTAAATTAAAAATAGTAGATGATATCATGAAATACTTATCCCATTTAAACATATGAATCAAAAATATTGTCAAAATGGATGAAAACAATCTCATAAAAATCATCTTGTAATTCTTGATAGAAATACCCTTTTACTTTGAAAAGAAGAGTTATATTTGATAAATCATTGTGTATAATAAGTGAATATAAGTAATTTATTCATAATAAAATAAATGATATTAGAAAAATAATCCTGTCTTAAAATAGATTATAGAGTTCATTTTGAAATATGTTTGAATTTGAGTAATTTTATGAAAAGAGACCTGTTTATTAATAAGAATTTCTGAAAAAAAACCTTTTTTAATCATTTATCTCCCCATAAAATAAAGAAGGATTCAGATTGGTAAAAATATAGAGACCGTCCAAAAAAATTATGATTAGTAAATTATAAAAAATCATAATTCCTTGAGATAATTACAGGATAACAGTGACACGAATGAAAATGGAGTCCTGGATAGAAAACCCGTACCTTATTTCCGAATGTATTTTGAACATGGACTTAATGTCACAGATCACTAAATTAAATAGGTTAATTATGTAATTAAGAAAATATATATAAATATATATGATTTATTATAGTTTTATTATGCTTATTTTTTATTTATTGATATGATATAATATTGAATTTTGTCATTCTGGAGTGTTTATTTTCTTGGTTTTCATAATCGGTTATCTTGTTTATAAGTAATAGAGTTCATAAAGGAAGGATATAATTTTCAAGAATTCACATTTTACGATAATTATGAACATACATAAGATTAAATGGTTTTATAATTTCTTGGTTTATATGGTATTAGGATGATTTATTAGATGATATATTATTGACAATCATTTATATTATTTTGGCGGTATTTCGATCACAACGAACTAGTTTTGTTCTATTATTTAGTATCTTTTACAAATGATGGATACATAATAATTACGAAGGATATAATTCATATTTTATAATCTGGTACAACCATTCAAATGTTTTAATTATTACACTTGATTTATATATTGATGTGTGAAGATTCATCATCTATGAATGATGTAAATCAGCACTTCCCGGATGATAGTTTCCTTTTTAAAATAAAAGAGAGAGGGAGAGGGAGAGTAAGAAGTTGATAATGAATCATCCATTAAAAAAATAACATTTCAGTTTATAGGTGATATGAGAGTCATCATTATCGTTTTTATAGAGTATTTTAGGATATGATATGAAAATAATGCAAATTGAAAATGAAATTAAAATAACAATTGAGTGGGTTTACCTTTGGAAATATCATCCTTGAGAACCTTTTCAATGGAAAGGATTCTGGCCTTATAGAAAGACAAAAATCTACTAGACATGGGTTGGGACTAGGGAAGAGTATTTTTATAGAACATTGGGATGTTTCATGTCTTAGAGAATTGAGGAGAAGAGGGAGTGAGTGGTGGTTTTCATAGTGGAGGGGAGGAGTGATTTTTAATACCTTATTCATTATTTTATTATTTTTATGAAGACAAGAAAAAATGTGGATTCATGTGACCAAAATAGTAATAAGTGCTTTTGAGTTCAATCCAACTATTTTGACATCTTCCATGATATCAGGAATAGTGTATTTTACTGATAATGCATATATATTTGAATTTATCGTATTTCACTTATTCACTAAAATTCAAATTTTTGAAAAAAATACAAAAAATTAACAATAGTTTTTTAACATGTAAAAATAAAAAATGGTCTCCATGATATCAAAATAATTTTCTAAATATGTTAAATTTAATTTTTATTGAAAATAATCATTTACATGAAAAAAATAGTCTTTAAAATTAAAATTAATTTTATAACACCATAAAAATTAACTAAGGTGTCATTAAATTTTCTTAATATCATAGGAATAAAAAATATTTATTTGGGAATATATTTTACGAAAATTAATTTTCTATTAAATAAATTTATTATCTATTACTAAGTCAATAAAATTTTATTATTCAAAAAATATTACCAAACATAATTTTAATTTCAATTCCACTTATAAGATTTATAAATTTTATTTATACTTCAATTGGTGAGGTTATTATTCATAAGGGTAGCCTTACTATTTTTAAGGATAAATTACTATTCATAATGGTATAGTTACTATTCATAAAAACGTTTTTTCATCCTATAAGACTTTAATTATTGTACAGAGTGAAACCATGTATGTTAGTTTTTTTAAATTCAAATCATAGAAGAGTCTAATTATGATTATGATATAGGTTATAAAAAAAATTTATTTCATAAATACTCACTATTTCATGAATTCTATTTTAAATTTACTTTTAAATCCATTGGACATGAAAAGTGGTTCCCTAAGAAACCAAGGACGAATGGAAACATTAAAATCTCCAATGCATTGTGTTTTCAAGTTAGTCATTAAACTATTCCATTTCTAAGAGTGGTATGAATGGAAGTCGACTAAATAGTTATTTCATTTAGTTATAATTATTTACCAAGTTACATAAATATATATTATATGCATTCTTTTGTATTTTCATGAAAATTTTTTGACTTTAAAAAGGTAAGATAATAATATTTTTAAAATATAGATTCTTTTTTAGGGTAAAAATGCATATATTTAGAAAATTTTTTGTGGGTTATCGTTGGGGAAACTAATTTCTTATTTATCTCCCCTACTAATCATTTTGTCTCACCCAATGTTGAAAATATTT
Source organism: Viscum album (assembly GCA_963277665.1). Taxonomy (NCBI): domain Eukaryota; kingdom Viridiplantae; phylum Streptophyta; class Magnoliopsida; order Santalales; family Viscaceae; genus Viscum; species Viscum album. Next base: position 1,834,667,652 of record OY728165.1, read on the forward strand.
TTTCCTAGGGCTTAATGTAATGTTGGGACAAGGATATGATCATGGGAAAATCTTGAGAATGTATTACCATAAGATAGATTTTTTAAAGGATTAGTTTTCTTAAATAAATTGATACTGATAATAACATCCCACTTTTATTGTATGGGTTTACTATGTAATAGTTTCTCATAATTCTTTAAAACACTAGACCTAAAATATAGTTTGGAAAAGATTGGGATTTATTATTTTAAAATTACTACAATATATTATGTTTAAGGCTAGGTCCTGACAATTTGACTACAAATATAATAGTAATTACATTTTTTCTAAATTCAATTCATGGTAGTGAAAAAATTAGGCTTAATGTTATTCTCATAGATGTAGAGATAAATCATGTTTTTAAAGTGAGATTTTTTAAAACATCATTATTCTTTTATATCTAAATTTAATATATAAAATTATTCCAATGACATAAAAAAGAATTAATAGATATACAAATGATAAATCGTGACATTTAGATCTAGTTTAAATTTAATTTCACTATACAAATAAATTTTAATAAAAATTTGTTTTGAATTAAGATTTGGTATTTTTCACTATTCAACCAAAAATGATGTTTCTTCAAAAAATCCAAAAAAATCACCGTAATTTTTTTACATTATAGATTAAAAATAATTTTTATTTTATCAAATAGAATTTATAAAGATAAATAAAATTTATTTTATTATTTTTCACACAAGGACATAAAAATGAGTTTTTAAAAAAAATAGTATTTGAAAACATATAAAGAATTACCAAAAATTATATGTTTTATCATTATTATGTTTTATTTTTATAAAAAAATAATATTTATAAATTGGTTTCTAATATTCTTATTATTATGTTTAATGGATATATCCTAACTATCTTGTTTGATTAATTTAAATAATGTTTTTTGGTAGAAACGTAGTACTAAAAGAAATGCATGCCAAGTTAATTTTGCATGTAGTGAACGACTTCCTTGCTGTAGCAAATAATGAAAGCCAAACATAGTGATTTCATACCAAAAAATTGTTTTTTTTGTGTTTTGTGAAATAAAAAATGTAAGAAAAATTAAATTAATTCAAAAAAATTATTTCACAAAATCTCGGGGTGTTACATTCACCCACTGTTAAAATGAATTTCAAACTAAAAAATTCTTATATGTTATCATATGATTAATACATAAATTTTCCTTTAATAGAAACACACATCCTAAAAATTAACACTAAAAAATCCATTAATAATGAAAGGAAGAAATAAAATGGTTAAATAATGTACCACATTACTCAGTTTCCTAATTGGAGAATATCGGTGGGAATTGAAAACATCGACATTATGATCTGTTTGAGAGTGATAGAGAAACTTTTTAGGATAAAGATAACAATCAATTATAATACCCAATGAGGTTTGAAAACAGTTATTGATACCATCAGAAATGACGATAATAAGACAAATTTTATATCAATATTCAGTCATAACATTGATGAATTACCATAAGGAGATATACTAACATGATTTCATAAAAATATAATTCTATATTTTGAATAGTTCACCTTCAAATTCATCTATTATTCGATAAAATAAAGTTGAATTTTTTTCTCGAATAATTAATAGATATTGAGACCCATAAATAGAATAATATGTCATTCCACCTACCTTTATCACAAAAGAGGTTAGGGGAAGTTATAAAATATGAATAAATCCCCATATGGCATGATAATACCTTATTCTCACAAATTTCATCTGATGTTTAATCTAAACATTACATATATGGTTATCCATATTATCCTTCCAATATAAAATTTAACCTTTATTCAATAAATATTATCTTGTATTATTCCAAAAAACTTCTTCATTAGAAATAGAGGTCTGTCCTTATATTGATAGAATATCAAATTTTATTTCATTTTTCAATAATATACAGGGCATGATAATGATATAAAATAACACCAAAGGATAATCATTAAAATTTTATTAGGGATTATTCATAGAAAATAAAACATAAAATTCATAATTAATGACTGGAGGATAAGTATTTCATAATTATATTGTTCCAATTAATCCATTATGATAGCATAAGATCTCCCTTTGTCCATTGTACTGATAGTTTATTGTTTCTTATCATAAAACATAGTCCTTGGATTGGGGAACTTGTTATTATAATTTTCAAACTCAATGAATTTGAATCACTGATGTGTTTGAGGATCTTTTTTGGGGATTTCTCATTATATTCATAATTATCGAACTTTCCACCATAACATCAATATTTTAAAACTCAATGAAATTTCCATCCACACATATATCAATTAGTAGTCCCTTTAAGAAAATTTCATCCATGTTTCTAACAACTATTTTCCCTAATACAAGACTTATATTATTTTCTACATTTTTGATAGATTTTCAATTGAACTCCATCTTCCATTTATTGTCAAAACCATGATATTGAGACATAAGTCCAAACTCAATTTCCACCATTCGATCACATATTAAAAAATCATCATAGGTGTTAATGTCTCTCTTATCCAATTCATTTCAAAAGCAATGTTCCATGAAACAAAATATTTGATCAATACTGATTTCATGTTGAATGATAATAACTGATGTGTAACTCCTCATCATTGTAACATTTTCTTCATTGGCACAAATAGATTCCACATCCATCTTTTTAAGCCGTACAAATTTATTTTTTATCTTTTAATAATCTATCCTAGGAAAATACATTTTGAAAAATAAGTTATTCTCATCATCCCAATTCATGTACTAAATTTCCTCTTACTTCCTTGTATTCCTGATTAATGTCCACCCCAGATCTTCCTCACTTTCTATTAGATAATTAACAAGAATGACTTTCTCGTGATCTGAAAATTGGAAAAATGAGAATATATTTTTAGTCGTACTAATTCATTCTTTAGCAATAATTTAATTTGGAGAACCACTTAAATAATTAGGACATTACCTTTTGATATACTCTATTGAATGTTGGTCCCTCCTTTTCTAATTTGGGATCCATGCATGTTTCATTGATTGAGAAATTTAGGTGAATATTGCAATTTTATTTTTCATTAATTCGTCCATTGCATTAAAATTATCAAGTGGAAAATAACATCATTATACATTTCCATCACCATTAATGTGGTTCTTTCATGTTCCATCCATTAGCTATAACCTAAATCACTGATTGAAGAACAATTATCTTAGTTAGGGAGGACATACTAATAATAAACACTTATATGATGTCTAAATTATGAATCCTTATTTAATCTATGATGCCTCAGGATTATTCTAAGTTATTCAGAGCTGACATATTTTTAAATCCTTAATGACGATCCATGATGTGTTTGTTAATTCCCAAATAATATCCCATGGGATTGTCGAATGAGGTGCGTAGTAAGGCCCATTGTCATGTACTAGGCGACACACATGTTACACATGATGCGACATGTAAGAGATGTAACTCTTAGGTATATCAATTCTAGACCCACATCCACATGTATTATCATAGAATGACTGTATTTCTATGAATCCATTCACTACACTCTTCACAAAAATTCCAAACCTTTTTCCTATACATTTCCTCATTCTTAATCATGTCCTTAGAGACATCCCTAGTCATATATTTAGAAATATTACTGGAGATAACCATAATGTTTTTTCATCCTAGATTCCAAAGGTTGAATAAACCTTTTTTCTGATACCAAATATAATAAATTGAGTCTAAATGTTTATATTAATTACATAATTTTTAAATAATAGTTAATACAATATCAAAACATATTCCCAATGACCATATTAATTTATAACCATTGAAAACATGGAAAAAAAATATTTTATCATAGTGAAAATTATTCAATGATTCCCACAAAGATCTCGTCCATTTTCAATTCTATGTAACACCATTTATATATAACTATGGGAAGGGAAACCTATGAATGGGGTGAGATAAAATGCTTAGTAATGGTAAATAAAGGAAATTAGTAAGCATATCATGAACATAATGGTATTTTAACATGATCATGATCATTAGAAGATCATAACCAGAAAATCAATGATCATAAAAATGAATCATGGAATAGATATTTATATTTCATAAGACATGAATCAAAATGTAATTGACAACATAATCCCTGAAATAATATGATTGGAATAAAACATGGAATTGTGGTATACACATAATCATTAAAAAAACTATGTACATGCTACCATCCAAGACCATTGTAAAATGTAATTCTTTGGATAATCACAAATGTTAAAACATTAAGATTATGATTCCGTACCATATACCCTCTTATTTCAGGATTGGTATCCCTCTATTTTACACTATTGATTTTTTCTGGGGTTTCCCTCCCATGTACCATCATTTTTAGGCTTGGGATTCCCTCTCATGCACCATCTTGTTTTAGGATTGTGTGCCCTCCCATGTGCCCTTTGAGCTCAGTAAACATTCATCTCTACCTAATGCATTGGTGGGAGATATAGGTCCCACCCATATTATAATAAAATAATACATACATGTTCTACAATATAGAAAAAGCATTCATCATATCATGACCTATAAAAAGATATGGGTTTCATAAACATCATATCATAACCCATGAAAGGAAATTGGTTCCATAAACATTAAATCATATCATGACATATGAAAAATATTAGGGTTTCACATTCATTTCATCCTTGAATAAACCATAATAAGAAGTAATTTTGAAAATAACTATCATGCTATATCCTAATGTTGAGGAACAAATTTAGTAAGCATTTATCATGGTATAACCCGATGAAGAGGTGTCATGACCCCTTCTTCAAGATGAAGTTAGTGCCATGACCCTCCATCTTCAAGATGATGAAAGTATCAGGAGCCATCTTTTTTAAGAAGATGAATGCAAGATAATTTCTCCCAAGAACAACCTCTAGTAGGCATAGGGGTGGAAGCCAGCACCAAGGGTATTCTATCTCACAAAATGGTTGGCATTTCCCTTTTTAAAGAAAACAAGATTGAGAGATAAGATGGCCAACCAAAAACAACTACAAGTTCTGTATTTAAAAATAAATTAATAATCAACCCACATTCTTGTTTAAAACAAAACAGTCACAAATAAAAAAGTATACAATGAAAAATACTAGTGATAAGTCTAAGAAATGATATAACAACTATCCTAATGTCCAATATAGTATGGTCAAGCATGGTCCACATAATCCTCATGGAAACATGAAAACAATTCTGTATATATAGGGTGAGCATACAAGTTTACTGAATAAAAAAAACAAAGTCTCTCATTCACATGTGGATGAAGGATACTAATTCCCTTGTGGGAAAACAGTATATCCCAATATCAGCTAACAAGGTATTCTAGCCACCCCAATCTCTCTAAGGAACACTTTACAAATAACTTGCGTCTGGTAATATTGTATAATGCACATCAAGATTAGGATACCCAGCACCACCTTCCCACTGATTAGCCACTCTAACACCCTAAGGAAAAATTTATTGCCACTCGCACCTCTTCCAAACATAAAATACCACAACCGACCTACACACACCTATGCCTCCCATGTAGTCCCACAACCTGAAAAAAAATAAGCTAATCACATCCGACCTATAGAAACTAGGGCCACATAAAAGATCACATCCCACTTGCAAACACCTAGGCCACTGACCACATCTCATCGTAAATAAAAATGTGAATGAACAACAGACCGCATCTCAAAGACACCTGGGAAGCACAACTTTCCCGCACACACCTAGGCCTCAAAATCCACAATATCATTCCGAAGACAACTAGGAATGAAAAACAGATCTTATCCTAAAGACACCACAAAATACCCACTTTCCCACACAGAACACATCCTCACCAACAAAAATCATCCTGAAAAGTCATGGGATATAACTGCCTCGAAGAGTTTGAAGGTAAGAGAGGGTGTATATCCATCTATCCTCCCACCCAGATGTTTGGGAAAGACACTCTCCCCCATGATGATGGGGGTGTTCAGCACATAGTTCCCCACTAGGGTGGGGTGTATATAGAAATCACAAGAATAATACAACTAGTGAATATATATATACCAAACAATCAACCCAACCTATGGGTTCCTATAAAATCGTCCATCACACAAAAAAATACCCACAATGATACTACCTCTAAATGCAAAACCACACAACCAGACATAACTCAATTCATACCTCTAGCCAATTCATATAACTAGTTCTCATTCATTATTAATAAAATCATTTATTCATTACATCTCTGCCTCAGAAACTACAAAGTATGAAACATGTAAATTTACACAACAAAATTCACATAGATGAAAAAGAACAATGATAAACTAAATAACATCATGTTTCTGCTCTTCTTAACACCTAGTCATGGAATAATAAAACTGATCCTGAAAAACTCAAGTTGAGTTACCCATATGGGTAACACAATTCATACATATATTAATCCCGCCCAATCCATCCTATCAATAGAGCAATCAACCAAATAAAAGTCACACCCAGCAACACCCCTATCACAACCATTCTTGGCAACCCTACTACACAACACTCCCCATCTATAACATAATCAATCATTCTCTTGACATGAGATTCCATTACACCACCGAAACCATTATATATAGAAAACCCACAAATAAAAAACAAAAAAAACACAACATGATTCATTTTGTTTTAACAATTGGGGTTTTTGTTAAGTTTCCAGTTCTTAAATTGAGGATGTGATCAGAGAAGACTTAATATAATGGGGAATCCATTTAATTAATCGAATATATGTGGTTAATAATATATATATATATATATGTTTATTTAAAAAGGATCAACAAAATGATTTCACAAGATGTCATTTTTGAACAAAAAAAAAGGCACCCAAAAACCATGATTTTTAATGTGTTTACAGTCTATATAGATCACAATATCAAAAAATAACAAAGAAGAATATATACACCGGTAAAATTCCCTATCCCCTGTTTACTGATCATTAAAATGATTCAATTGCCATTATTATTTTTGGATCCTACTACATTTACAAGGAAAATTTCATAAAACCACCCACATGATACAAAAATTATGATACAGATGAAGGGATGATGACCTTGATGAATAAATGATGAAGACATCGTTATTATGCCAAGACAGGGAGTGCACAATCAGTATAAAAATTCTAGGGAAAATGTGATCCACGATCACAAAAAATCACACAACTCCTTCAGGATGAATGATTATTGGAAATACTATACCAAGAGAAATGGGAGGTGCACAAGGAAGAAAAGATCTCGGATTTAGAAAGTTCAGATCCTATATCAACGATAGAAAACGTTTTTAAAATATGTTATAGTTAGATATTAACCCAGACCACATGGTTTAGGAGTGAAAGAAACTTTCCGGTTTTTAGAAGATAGATGCATCTTTAAATGGTCCCAAAAACCATTAACTATGTTATTTAACTCATTTAACGCCAAATGAATGTCAAAGTGGAAAAACTAGGAAAACTAGAGAAAAATGAAATTTTGACAAAATGTCAAAAAATGACTCACTATTTGGTGAGTCACCATTCAGTGAGATTCTGGTGGTTGAGTAACCATTTCGATACTAACTGTTTGATGAGTCCCCATCGCGAGTCCCTAGAAGTGACCTACCGTCTGCAACCAATCATCATGAGTAACAGTCGTGATTCACCATCAGGGACCCACCATTGTGACTCACTTTCCATTACTCAATATCAGTGACTCACCATCACAACCCACAATTGTGACTCACCGTCAGGGACTCACCATGTGTGACTCATCGTTGTGAGCCTATATCATAGTATAGCATTCCTGACTCACCATTGGACAACATGAAAACATTAAAACTAGAAAAATGTTGAACTGAGCCATTGTGACATCCTAGAACACCTCAAACACTATATTTTTTACAATATAATGGACTGGAGAGTCCCTGGACATTACATCAAATAAATATCAAACTATTATCACTCACGAGAACTCAAAATAAAGACCACAAGAAAGAAGGGCCCAAATGACCACCCCATGAGATACCTCTCAGTGATCTCACCACACTTGAAACACCACTACAAACTAAACCCATGAAATATCAACGAAAAACCACCATATATTGTTCAAATGCTAGAGTGGAACCTTGAAATCTAATAACACCTCCTCTTAAATATTTTAACCCAACTAATAAGAAGCAACACCACACTAGAACAACAAACACACTATAGAACATGCGAACCATGGAGTTCTATCCTCCATTTAAAGATACTATGTACTCTTCGAAGCACTGAATCACCCACAAAAGATCAATAACATCTGAATTAATGTGTCTTGATTATGAATAAACATCTCCCTTTTCCACATTTCATGATTTTATCACACATTACAACGCATGGATGAAACTGAAGGGAAGACAGAAAAGGTTCAAACATCACAATAAAAACGAAAACATAAAAAGGAGAAACTCAAAAAAACATGGGTTTAGGGAAAACAAATGTTTTTCCAACTTCAAAGTACTATCCTCAATGCCACCATGCCTCCACAACATTAGAACCAAAAAAATTTCCATCCCACCCAGAACCTTCTCAGGATGATCCAGTATCTATACTAGTTGCTCCATGAATGTTGCTTCATCATCGATATCCAAATCTCCACAGTCAATTACATGGGAGTCATCAGGAACATATTGATAGTGCTGGGAGATTGGAAAAACCTCATGGATACCCTCCAACTAGAAATGCATTGATAACTAGTATGCCACGTTTCTAACTTGCCCCAACACTGCAAAGGGTATGTTGAACCTAGGAGAATGCATACACCCTATACCAAACCTATGATACCCACATCGAGGGGAAACCTTCATGAACACATGGTACCCAACCTCAAAATCCATGGGCCACCTTCATCATTTTACATACAACTTTTTCTTGTCCAATGCTAAATTTTTTCATTCATGAAATAGATAAAGATTCACAATTGTGCTTTGAAATGCATCCGGACCTAGAATGGATATCTCTCAAAACTCTATGTAGAACCATAGTGAACAAAACAGTCTTCATTAAAATTATTTTAATGGAACCATGCTAATGGATGAGTGATAGATACTGTTGTATGTGAACTCTACCAAGGGAATTGTCTCAAACCAGAACCACCAAAGTCCATGATTCATTTCCATAACTTGTCCTCCAATGTCTGAATGGTCTGCTCCATCTGCTTATCCATTTGAGGGTGGACTATAGTATTGGATCATAACTGTGGGCTTAAATGATGATGCAATCCCATCCAGAATCTTGAGGTAAGAAGTGTATCCTAATAAGAGAAAATGGATCTTATAAATGCATATAGACACACCAACTCATCAACATACCTCTAGTAAAAGGCATCCACTATGCCTGTCTCCTTAATATCTAATATGTGAGGTGACTTCGTCACTCAATCCACTACTACATAGATCACATAAGAGCCTCCCTAAGACCAGGGATACCCTATGAATAAATCCTTCAAGACGTCACCCCACTTTCACATAGGGGAATCTATGGGTTACAAAACACCATTGGGAAAATGGTGTTCAATCATCACCTTCTAGAACACCTAGAACTTCACCACATACTCATCTACTACCCATTTCATCATAGGTGACCAAAACTACTATCTCAAGCCACATTACTCATTGGAAACAAAAGCTTGTACTGCTAAAGGTGAGCTATGAAACTCACAAAGGACTCCCTCGTGCATCCCAACTGGAACTAACAACCTTCCATGGAACAACATCTTATTTCGATCGTCCTTTGACCATCCCCCCAAAGCATCACCATGGTGAACTTGGTCGCACATCACGTCTGCCTTTGAGTATCCCCAATAAGACTCCTCCACCCACTGCATCAGAGAAGACTGCAATGACATTTAAAACAAACAGTCTCTAACACCATCCACTCTCACATCCCAATATAGGGTAACAAACACCTCCATATCCTTCAGAACATCCACAGATTCTCAAACTACAACCTTATGGGACTTCCTGTTATAGAATTCAGCCACCACATTCCCATTTCCCGAGGTGTATGAAATATGAAAATCATATTCCTAATAAAACCCCATCCACCTGTGATGTTTTTTGTTCATTTCATGATGGGAAAAGATACACCTCAAGCTCTTGTGATCCATGAAGATCACAAAGCGCTCCCCTATAAGGTACTGTTTCTCCAAATTTATTTCCAAAACAACAAGTTCCAGCTCTAGATCCTAGGAGGCATAATTGAATTCATAGAGACAAAAATAGAAAGACCATAAGAAAACAATCCTCATTGTTTCATCAACATGCATCCAAATCCAATATTGGATGCATCTCATAAAACCTCAAAAATCACCGATTCTTCTGGAAACAAGATCAATGAATCACTGACCAATTTCCTCATTAGATAGTTGAATGCTACATGCCACTTCTCTCTCTACACAAAATTCAGGCCCTTTATAGATAGTGATGCCAATAGAGCTTTAAATAGAATGAAATTAGGTTTAAATGTCCAATAATAGCTGACTAGACCGAGAAAACTAAAAATCATCTTCCATATTTTTGGGTTCTTCCCAAGAAATAACAACCTCAACCTTCAAAGGGTCCATCGTTTCACCATTTTTTGACACCACATTCCCAAGAAAATGTACCTACCATGTCTAAATCATGAACACAGAAAAATTACAATAGATTTGGAGTCATTTATGAACATGTAAGACATTTTGGGCATGCTCAAATTTCTCTGTCTATGAATTTGAGTAGAAAAATATTTTTTCGTTGAATATGATGAAGAACTAGTATGTAATTTCACGAAAGACAATTTTCATGAACCCCATGGACATGGATGGTGAATTTATAACATCAAAAGGTATGACTACGAGCTCAATGTTCTCATACATGCACCCCAATGTAGTCTTCATGATATCTCTCTCCTTCACCCAACTTTCTCCTCATAATTAGTCAAAATGATCATTTATCCTGAAGATGTGGAAATGGTTCTTGGATTTCACTTGATTCCACCTATGGTAGTCTATGTACAACATTAGACCACCATCCACCTTGTTTGAGAGCAACACTAGACACCCCCATGATGAAACACTAATCTGGATCAATCCATTCTTCATCAGTTCATCAATATGAATCATCAAATCGCATAACTCAAAAGGTGACATCTAATAAGGATCAATCAAAATCAAGAAATCACAAGGTTGAATGTTTATCCCGATCTCAACACCACTTTGAGGTGTAATATTAACAACCTCCTTAGGGAAAAAAAATAATAACTCTCCAATAACATTGGGAGCCTCCACTATCTCATAACCCACCTATTTAACATATTGGTTGGTCAATAAAGAAAGGATAGGCTCCACATGCCAACTTCCAATATGAAAACTCTGCTCACTAAATAATGCCACACACTGGCTATCCTCGTATGAAAACATAAATATCCTCAATAAGTAGTAGATAATTTAATGAAAAGAGTAAAACCCATTGATGACATGGATTATATCTTATGGATGCCTCAGTTGCAAGAAATAATCCATACAGTACTGAGGCAGCCCCATCATAAATTTACATCCTTGGACTACATCAAACAAGATAGTCTAATATCTGACTAGTTTACTCAACACTAGGGGCATTTGAAGACTCTATATGTCTAGTCACAGAGAATGTGCTAGAAAGGGTGAAAAAATGGTATTTGAAGCTCTTGAATCCAATAAAAAACAATAAATATTACAAAACATGATGATCAAACCTCAAATGATCTCCGGCCCGGGTACAACTTCTCCATTTTTTGCATGAAACTGACCACAACCTGCTCCTCTACCCCTCTGCTGATGACCACCCCTTCAACCATGCCTGGATAAAGGTCCTTGAGAAACACCATGTGGTTGGAATCTACCAAATTTTTATCTCCATGGTGGATCTAGAGCCCTCTGTCCCAAATGATAAATAGCCTAGTTCAAAAACATCGGATGAGGCATGCCCTGAACCTACCCACTTATACTATACTGAGCATGAATGGAATCTATGAACTAATTATAAACATTCACATGTACTGAAAAGATGAACTAATCGGCCCCAAGCCTACAGGAAAGGCATGAGGACACGAAGGTCGAATAAAAAAAAGTTGAAGTCAACTCCACGATTGTTGGAACTTCAAAGGCCCTAGTGCCTAAGACCTTGTTATGAAAAACTTACTTTTCAAAGGACACTATTGGTTTCCCTCACGTGATATAACTCTTCATGAGTAAATCCCCTAAATCACATCTACCATCTTTTGAACCTCAAAGTATGTTGACAACCTAAAGAGAGTAACTAAATACTGGATAAATGGACCAAGAGCCTCCTATAGGCATCTTGCATAAGACTCCCCATCTAGAATGAGATCATGGAAAATTGAAGTAGATACTTGAATGTATTCCCTAGCTCCTATACCAATATACTCCCCTTCTGGAGGGAGAGTAACTACTATCTATTCTCAGGTCAATGAAAGGAATTATGATTATAACTCCTTCTCAAAATAGACACAAATAATGTAATCCTCTTTCAACTACCCCCAGTACATCATCCAACACTAATGAAAAAATCCACACATCTTTATCACTGTTAAAGGAACTAAGTACTCCATCATATTCATGATCACATTGGAGGTGTTCTAATTGTCCTAAAGAAATATCTTCATACACGTGTTTGAAACATTTCCCTCATACATTCCCATGGTATGCTTCTAGAATGAAGATAAAGGTTTCTTCAACTTTTCATCCTCCCCCATTGGATCAACCCTCTGTGGATCAACTTAGTTATCTTGTTGAGCCTCAACTTCTTGATCCACACATCGATAATGGACCTGTTCTATAGTTTAAAATGTAAACAATTAAATCCTAATCTTAAGTAGTATGTAATTTTATTTACGATTTATTTTTAAACTTTTTAACTCAATACGTATCTCAAACTCCTAAAAATAGCCAATTCAATGAGGAACAGAAGTCATTATGACACATGTTCCATTACTAGGGTCTCTAGCCAGGCAAACTGTGTAGCCTCAATTTGTCATTATTTAGGCTCAGTGTTATTGAATCAGATCATGGGTGACCTAAATTACTGGGTTCTAGCCGATCTTCTCTAGCCTATTCTATACACAAAGATCACCTGACACTATTTCCGTACAAACCCATGGAATCCTCACTATTTATTACTCCAAAATGTATCTTATCTCTCAAACATCATCTCTGATACAATTTTTTCATAACCCCCTTCTTCAAGATGAATTTAATTTCGTGCACCTACTTCTTCATGATGAAGAACGTGTCACCTCCCTCCCTCTTCAAGAGGATGAAAGGTAGATAATGGCTCAGATTCCAACCTCCATAAGCCCCCAAGATGGTGACCATCAACAAGGGTATACTATTTCACAAAATGGGAGGGATTTTTTTCTTTTAAAGAAAAATCTATTGACTGATAAGATTGTCCAACCCAAAAAAATTACCATAAAATATAATTAAAATAAAACTAAAATCCAACCCACATGAATATTGTAAACAATACAGTCACATATAAAAATTTCTCCAAACTAAAATAACAATGATCATGCTATGTAGAAAAAGAATTATATTCATGACGTCTTATCTAGTATAATCTAGCACAGTCCATGTAATCCTCCAAGAAACAGGAAAACTATTTTATATATGTAGGGTGTGAATACAATTTTGATTAGTAGGAAAAACCCAATGTCTCTCAAGCCCAAGTGAAAGAAGAAATTTAATGCCCTTGTTGGAAAATAGAATAATCGAACAACACCTAACAAGGTATACTAACTTCCACAATCTCTCCAGGGCACACTCAATAAATAACAGATGTTTAGTACTATATTATAATAAACATTGTTAGAAGATAATCTTGCAATGAATTCCCATGTATTATCCACTCTGACACCTTAACAAAAAATATCATGGTTCTCCCACCTCTTCTAAACATATTGTACCATGACCCAAATACACACACCCAAGCCTCAAAACTTGTCCTGAATCATAGGAAAATTAATCTGATAACATCCCTCCCATAGATGCATAAGTGAAAAACATCATAACATCCCCCCCACAGAAACATGGCCACAAACCACACCTCACAACGATGACACCTAGGAATGTACAGTAGACCTCACCCTGAAGACACCTAGGAAAAAAACTCACATGCTCACACTTGGGCCCTATAAACCACACTCTCATACCAACGAAACCTAGGAAAGCACAACACTCCAAATCCCAACGACACATGGGATTAAAAACTCAACCATACATACCTAGGCCTCACAAACAACAATCTACCTAATGAATCTTTGTATATAACCACCTAGAAGAAGAATTAGGGAACAACAGGTGGGAAACCATATATCGTCCCATGAATATGTTTGAGAAAGACACCCTCACCCATGATTATGGGGGTGTTTGATACATGGTGAAAACATAGTGTGGGGTGCATTTAGAAATCAGAAGAAAAATCCTAGTATTAAATATATAGATACAAAACACTAAACACAACCTATGGGATTCCATATTTTCATCTAAAACACACAAAACTATAAACATTACCTCTACTACTAAATTCCTAACCACAATAGAATCCACATCTCAATTCATACCCCGTAGTCAATTAATTTAACTAGTTATAATTATTTGTTACACTAATGATTAATTCATTCCATCCCTAAATGGGAAAGTACCTCACACGACACATGTCATGTCAAGCAGACACAGTCAAAAAGAGGAAGAAGAACTATAGGAAAATGACCCACCCCAGGTTTTAACTCTACTTAACACCCATTCATGGCAATAAAAACTGATCCGAAGAATCTCTTGGTGAATTACAAGTACGGAGTAACACCATACTTCTTATGTGTAATGCCTCCCAATCTATAAATTCAATATTGTAAGCCACTAACTCATATCCACAACCAGAAACTCCCATGTCACAACAATTATCGACAGTCCTACTGCTCAATATTTCCCATCCATAACACATTCAAACATTCTCTCAACTTGAGATTACATAAAACCACCCAAACCATCCCATATATAAAACCCACCACAACCACCACCCCATAAACAAAACATGATACATTCAGTTATAAAAATGGTGGTTTTAATTAATTTCCACATCATAAATTTAAGGTGTGATCACATAATCCAAATGATCATGGGGAATCTATTTAAGTAACCAAATATACATGGTTAATCATTTATATATATAGTCATTCAAAGAAGTTCGACAAAAGGAATTCATAATCCATCACATGTTCGTATACAAATAACACTAATGACCATGATTTTTAATTGGGATATAGCCCATACATATGAAAATATCAACAAATAACAATGAAGAATATAAACATAAATCACATTCCCCAACCCCTATTTATTTACTATTAAACCGATTAAGTTATCTTTATTAATTCATTATCCTTCTATCGTTACAAGGAAACATTCATACACCATACCAACATGAATCACAAATAAAGAGAGAGATGATGTGAACGCTACCTGGAGGAAAATTTGATCAACCCCTTCTCTGTACACCAAGACATGTAGTGCACAAGTAGAAGAAAAACTACAGTGAAAACATGATCCAAAGTCACATCCCAAACAAATTAATCCTCAGGGATGAATGATTCTTGGGATCTCCTATACCAATAGTAATGGGAAGTTCACAAGGAAGAAATTATCTCAACTTTAGAATGGTTAGATTCTATATTGATAGGATAAATGGTTTCTAAAAGAAATTAATGTTGGATCTGAAACAATACAACATAGTTTAGGAGTCTGAGGATTCATTAGGTTTTAATAATATAGATATGATTTTAAACTGGTGACAAAACCATTAAATATAGTATTTAACTCATTTAACGTCAAAGGAAATAACAAATCGGTGAAACGGGGATAATTAGAGAAAATTGAAAATTTGAAAAAAAAATGAGAGAAATGAGTCATTGTTGGGTGTGTCACCATTAGATGAGCTACCAGTAGAGGAGTCTCTATTGAGAGACTCACCATTAGTTGAATCATTATTGGGAATTTCACCATCATGAGTCAACACTTGGGACCTACATTTAGCGACTGACCATTGCGACTCACCATTAGCAACTCACAATCATGGCTCATCGTCAACGACTGACCATCACGACACACCATCACAACACACCATCAAATGTCTCACAATTAATGATTCAATGTAAGCATCTTACCATCACAACCTACCATTATGACTAAACAAAAGTGACTCACCATCAGTGACCAACCGTCGTGTGTCACCGTCGTGAACTACCATTCCCAACTAACTATTTGAAAACTGAAAAAATAGAAAAATGTTGAAAAGAGCCATTGTGACCTCCCATAAGACCCCAAATACTGGATTCTTCACAATGTAATGGACCAAAGAGTTATAGGACCTTACAATATGAACATATTTCATGAGCATTTATCATGGTATAACACATTCAACAGCAACATGATTCATATGCATTCCACCATCAAAGAACTGAACATTCCGAGAAATAATATTAATGGTATCCATGGATGTTATCCTTAGTAAAAAATAAATTATAACCAAGGATATCAGCATTTATCGAATATATTTTTGAAATTTATTTGGAAAACATTTCTTGAGGAAAATATCATTTCCTTTTTGACAATTTATTTTTAAAACATAAAACCTTTTGAAAACCATTTTATTTGAATAAACTTTTAATGATTATAAATAAAGCATAATTTATTTTGGAAACCATGTAATTGAAAATAATATGAAATCATATATATATATATCATAATTTTTTTAAAAAAATATATTTGAAAAAGTCTTTCAAAATATACAAAAAACCCATGAAACAATTTTTTAAACATTTTCAACTAAAATAATTTAAAAAAATCTAAATAAATATTGAAATAAAATTTAAAACCATTTAAATTAATAAAATTAAAAATATTAATTGTATTTTTTCTGAAAACCTAATTAGAAAACAAGGATTTAATAGAATATATTTTTTTTATATAAGATAGAGGTACATTATAAATTTATCAAAAATAAACTTTTAATCATCTTATATACTAAATAGTGAGAAAATGACACAAATACAAGATTATTCTATGAATATACATAGGATAACAAAAATAATTAGTTAACGTGGGATATCGATTGAATGATTTTATAAATGGAAGCATAGTCATAATAATATTGATAAAAAATGAGAGTGGTTTAATAAACTATTACCTCAAAGTAAATTTGAATTATAGACTCCATTTAAGAAAATTAAATTATATGAAGCATAAAATATAATGAATAAAAGGATATTAAAGGATTAATATGTCAAATGTATTATATAATCCTTGTAGAGAAACATAGTAACATGACATCGCATGTGTCTCTGAGAAGGAAAACTGAGACAAAATAATTTTACCAATTTGATAACTTCTGAAGTCTAAAACATGTGAAAGAAGGTTCATTGAATGGATATGTAAAATAATATAAATTTATGTATATTTATAATAGATTAAAAAAATGGGATGTATACATAGCACATATAATAAATAAGAGGTGAACATGGCTTGTGTCTTATGAAAAATAAAAGTGACATAAGAAAACCCTTTTTACTTGAGTAACTTTAGAATCATGTCCTGGATGAAAGAATAAAATCAATTTAAATAATTTAATATCATTAAATTATTTAATATAATAATATAACATGTCATATGTTAGCATTCAAACCACACAATATAATCAATTGGGGAATATGGAATGTATCTCATGGAATTAAAAAACTATGATGAAATTCCTTTACCTTATGTATTAATTCTCTTAAAACTCTTAAAAAATCATATATAATAGATAAATGTTTATTATAAATCATTAAATAACCATATTAAAATATATATTGTCACCTATTTTTTAATTATTACTTTATATTAAACACTTACTAACAATTCAATGTTGTAGTTTCAGTTTGGGGAATATCCACTTTATTTTTCAAATGTGTATTAAATTATTATATTTTTTGTCATCATACTTTTATCATGATTAAATATAGTTAAAACATGATATAAATATAATTTATATTAATTATATATTTATTTATAATAATATTTACTATATAGAAATAAAAAAAAAAGAATACATGTTTATAGAGATGGTAGGCCGTATGTACGCATGAATGTTGTTTCCATTTTTATTTGTAATATTGAATGAAATAAAGTTATCTAAATATATATATTATCATTAAAGTATAATTATAATATGATATATAAAATATACGTTCACTAAACACATCATTAATATGTTCTGTGTAGTGTGTGAATGAATAAAAGAGTATTGTGGAGGGAGTAGCCCACACTTCCCTAAATGAAATTATTGTATTTAAAAAAATGGAAAGGATGAATGTATATGTTATATAATAATTAAAAAATAAAAAATACATAATATATATATAAATATAAATATATAATATAAAAATATATTTTCAATCATAATTCCTAACCATGAGAATGTTAAAGTAGAAATGAAAAACTTTGTTTCGTGGGGCGGTAGTTCTCCATACACAAGAATGGTATGTTGGTTACCCATTAGATGGAATTATGTGAAAGCGTAGGTCAAAAACTGATCATAAAAACATATACATATATTTATTATATTTAGTCTACTATTTATAAACAGTAAAAGAAGAATTGAGGTGGTGGAGAATGAAAAAAAAAGATTCGATCTTGAAGAAGAATGATAGAAATTATTTGGGTATCTCCTTTTAGTTTTCACCAAAGGGACTCCATGGTGGGATTCATTCCAAAATGGAGGCTCCAAATAGGAAGGTATCAGATTTTGGATGTTAATTGGGAATATATTGGTCGAAATTAAGTGGTTTGAGAGTTGTGAAGAAGGGGGTAGGTGGGGCCTTTTATAGGGGAGGGGAAGGAAAGACTTGGGATTTTTTAAGACAATTTTGGTGTACCCATATTTCTACCCAAAAATAGTCAAAACAGATAACTATACTAAGGAATGTAACTTTTATGGAGTAAATAGATCCATAAAATGGGTTTTTGGACAAATGGATAGGTCTTTTGGCACCTTATGTTTGCGATTTATTCCCTTACTAAGATTAATTTTACATTAATCGCTTTAACTAATATTAACCACATTCACTAATATTTTTTATAACAAATTATGTTAAACTTATTGCCCAATAAATATCATAAATATTGAATATATGTGCTTAAATTTTTTAAATTCAAATCAGATAAGACGAAAAAATAAGATTAATATTATTTTTTGAGGCGTGGTGAGAATGTATGTTTTTGAAGAGAGAATTTCAAAGGCTCATCAATATTTTATATATAATTTAACATAAAAATGAATAAAATGAATAAAATGGACTAAATGTTTTTAATATATTTATAATTTTTCTATAGTTACTTTAAAACCAAATAAAAATATAAACATTCTTTATAAATAAATTAGATGAAAAATATGTTTTGAATTCAAATTTAGTACTGTTCGCTATTCCAAAAAAAATAATGTTTCTCACAATAATCTTGAGAATTCAACATTTGATAATTTAACATTCTAAATTCAAAAATAACATTTATTTTATAATATTTAGTTTATATGTGAGTATAAAATTAATTTTAGTATAGTTCATAGAAGGATATTAAACGTAGTTTTAAAAAAAATAGTATTTCAATTCACATAATTATATTTATAAAAATTATATGTTTTATCATCATTACAATTTATTTATAAAAAATAATATTAAATAATATATAAAAAATATTAGTTAATATTCAAATTACTGTGTTTAATGGATATGTTATAACAACCACATATTATTAATATAAAAAATGATGTTTCATAGAAACACTATGGTATGTATAAGGAAATCCATGTTTATGTAGCATGTAGACAAATATTTCCTTGGGGTAACTTATAAAGAAACACAAAAGTAGTTGTTTTTAATCAGAAAATCTATATTTTGTTTTATGTGATGTTCCAAATGTCAAAAATATTAAATTATTTTGAAAAAAATATTTTTTACAATATACCTTGGGGTTATAGATTTCTAGTTCTAAAATAAAATGAATATGTATTGTTTAACCCTAGGTACTTATAAGTCTTATCCGAGAAAGGTTATGAAAAAGGGGAGATTATGATTTTTTTTATATGGTATTCTTAAGAGTTATAGATATCATTATGAGTTTATAATTTCAAGGTTGATCATATGTTCAGTGTCATAGAAACCCTTTTTATGTTTTACGTAATGAAATTTTATGGTTACTAATAGTATTATTTTAAAAAATTATTTTTGAGGAAATTATGGGTTAGTAATTTTTTGGATGAAAATCAGATGTTAAAAGATATACATTGAGGATAAAATATATTAATGTTATTTTTAAGGACATGTTGAAAATTTTACAAGGAATATATTTATATAATTTTAAAATACGATAATCTACA
This sequence comes from Viscum album, assembly GCA_963277665.1. Taxonomy (NCBI): domain Eukaryota; kingdom Viridiplantae; phylum Streptophyta; class Magnoliopsida; order Santalales; family Viscaceae; genus Viscum; species Viscum album. The sequence continues at coordinate 1,834,688,134 of OY728165.1, forward strand.
TGATGGGTGATAATTTGTCAGGTCTTGTGTGGATTTAAATATTGAACAAAAAAATTAACAGAGACATTGGTACATCACATAAAACCATACTAAATAAATTCTCAATTATTATGAATATTTATTTTATGTTAAATGATTTTATGCATAGGGAATAATTTATTTTGGTAACATGTTATTTTTCTAATAGATTTTCATGGAGTGGTAAAATGATTTGGTTATAAAATGACTAATGTTATTTTATATGTCATTTTCTATTATTTGAACCCTATATGATAATGTTTAATAGAAGAGAATGAAACTTTATTTGTGAAATAAACAATGAGTAATCAATTAAAAATATATATGATTTATTATGATTCACATAATATATAGAAATGATTTTTGTATCTTGATGATTATGTTATTATAGAGAATAAATTATGGTATGAGATAATCAGTGTGATTCATATTATTTTAATTTGAATGATAAATTTATCTAGTAAAACTATGTGGTTAAATAATTATAATTTTTTGATTTTTGTTTTATTCTTGAATATTATGAGGAATTTGACGATTAGTTAGCTGTTGAATGATCTATTTTGAACATTGCATATTAGATTGGAATTTAGTATATCATAGTAGTTTTCACCATAAAATGGTTTTCTATTTTTGGTAAAGTACATTTCCATATAATAAACATTTTGATTCATGTAAATTCCTTTAGACAATAGAAATATATATTTATAAATTTATGATTTTATGATCTGCTGAAGATAATTATAATACATTAGGAAAGAAAATAAGAGTGTAATGGCTATTAATTCATACAACGATATAGTACATGGTGGGAATAAGAGGATGGCCGAGTGTGAAGGGACTTTTTCTGTGACGCCACGAAGAAGAACTTGAAAATACTAACCATATCTCTCTCGTGTGGGAAGAACTAGATATGATTTAAAGAAGGATAACATGATGATTATTGACTTTAAAAAGATAGCTTGGTCAAATAGTTCAGTGGAACACAACTTCTTTGGATCAGTTGAGGATCTGGGAGTTTGGTGATATTGGGAGGCGGCATGGACCGACTTATGATTGGGAATATGCCACAATGGAAGATAGATATTTTTTGGGATGTAGAGATGAGTACTATGATCTGTGTTGTGGTGCTGCTTATTTTGCAAGTGATTTAAATGCAGGTGTTTGTTTTTGGAGTTGTAGGTCACTTGGCCTTGTTCTGAAATTTTCTTTGAACCTTGTTTTGCGTACTGGCAACACATAATCCGGATTTGAAAATGGAAAAAATGATTAGCGTGTTAGTGTAGGTCAAAAAATAAATGCTCAACTCTAGAAAAAGTAATTTAAAAAAAATTACTGATTAATTTTCATACTGATAATTTATTGGACTTTTTATATATAACAGATTTATGGTTTGGTGATTATTATCATTCTCAAAACCATGTTCTTTATCACACTCTATATTTACTTGATAATTATATATTCTCTTCCATTACCATGTCGTCCTACAAGGATACCTAGTATGTGTTATCTTAGGTGACATTCATACTTTACTTTATCTCATTTCAAATGTATGTTTTATTAATCATCTTTTTGATGTGGGATTTCATCAATTGTATTTGGAAAATTCAAATGCCTAATTTTTTTATTCAGAGTCCAAATTGTGAGGAATACATTTTTTAAAGGGTAATAATGTAACACCTAGAGAATCTAAAATAAAACAATATGCAAAATACCATGCAAGATACGCCACATCGAGAATAAAATATGACTAAATATTATTATTTAAGTGTGATTGTTATCACAGAGCTGTTGGAATGTAGGGAAAGAATAAGATTACAAAAATTAAGAAAATATAGTTTAAACATGTTTGTAAAAATAATTCACTGGTTACCAATTAATTATAATTGATAATAAAAACCAATTTAATATAAATGATGTACTTTTATAAAAAAGAATATATATTTTAACCTAATAACATTTCATATTAAAATGTAATAATAATCAATATTAGTAAAATATTTTAATTAAAATTTTTATTTTATATATTCAATATTTTTTTTAATAATTCAATGAGTAATTTTTATAGTGTTTATATAAGAATAAATTCAATTATAAGCATAAAATGAAATTTTAAAACCTTTTGATGAAACAATAGTTTTGAACCAAATTTTTTTAACATTTAAAAAATTTATTCGAAAAAATAAACATCAATTTTTAACATTAATTATCAAAATATCCATAGTGTGTATTATTTTCAATTTTCTGATATGTTTCATTTTTTGATCAATAGTTAAAAACATTGGATTTTAAATGAATAATTATTTTTCATTAAATTTATATATATATTTAGATTATAAATTATTTTTTTAATATATAATGAATTAAATTAGAATTATATTAATCCAATTTCAGTAATTGTAATAAATTTCACATTGAAATTGGATATAAATACATTTAAAACTTCATACCTTTTCAAATTAAAAACTATCTAATTTGTTGTGTTTGTGGGATTATTTTCAAATCCAATTTTTTCAGTTATTGGAATTGAATATGGAATATTGTATTAAACATTTTTAATCACACTGTCCAATTTATTTCAAAATATCAATTAAAATTTATGTTATAAAAAAATTTCTAGGATAAAGATATTATTTACCACAATATAGGTAAAATATCAACTGGGGAAAAAAGATAAAAGCATAACATACCTACAAATTAAAAAAAATTAATAATTTTTTGATTTATTTATAAGCCCATATAAATCCTAAAAAATAGTAATTAGTAATCATTTTTTAGAATCATTTTCTTCTCAATGTGGTTGGATTTAAATATAAAATAATAATTATTTTAATAACTTAATCCCACATCTCTTAAAATATAAATACCACACCTGGCAACCCCATTTTGAATCAAAATAATTGTAGATCCTAAAATATATTCATAAAAATATCTTAACCAAAATACCCCTTTCCATGTTCTAATGTTATCACCATATGAAAAAATCCAAGGTCTGCAAGGGTCTCTCAAGGATTTGATATCCAAGAGGTAATTCTATAAAAACACCACTTTATTTTCTTTTGTTTTTCTATTGTCTCCCCACATCCTCCATCCATCAATGCATCATAACTACTAAATAAGGATTATAATATATTTTTATGTTTATAGTGGAAGTAATTATATCCATCCTTTTTTTACCATCACGTATTCAATGAAACTAAACTATTTTATAAATTATTCCAGTTAATCACATCCCGAAATAATGTTTTTGTTTTTTCCATTACCTCCATAATGTCTAGTCATAATCCTACTTTTCCTTTGATATAATATTTTAATACGTATATTGTGAACTATTTCGTATAATACAAAAATATATACTCGTAATACTAAAAAAATATGGTTTTTGTGTTTGAAAGCCCCACCAAAATAAACTAAACATTTATCATTAACGTTTAAGATAATAAATAATCCTAATACAAAAATTAAAAATGTTATATGGGAGAATTCATATATATATTAGTATATTAATACTATTTCATTACACTTTTATAGTTTTAATCTCATTTTATAAGAACACCAATAATTATACACATGATCCGATCTTGAAACCATAGAACTATCGCACTGAAAACCATGAAAATATTGAAATATTATTAATGAATGGGTCATAAATTTTTATAAAATCATAACATAAGGTATTATAAACATAAATATAGTTATATAATTATTTAATAACATTTTTTTATTTATAATATAACAGGCTAAGGTACACACCACTAAATCGAAGGATGAGGTAATAGATTTCATAACCAAATTTCCATTCTATAGGTTAAACTTCTACTTCATGATTATACCAGGATAGAGTAACGTGTAAAAATAATTTTTCATATAATATATTTTATTTTCAGATTTGTAATGTATTTATAATGAAAACATATAATCAATTCATTTTTCTGATGCTACCTCCAATGTAATGATATTTATAAGAGACATTATTTTAAAAATTATCTTCTTAATACATCCTTAAAATTTACTTTTTATTAAATTAATAGGTATTGAAAAATTGATTCCAAGAACATTTTTTAAAATTATATTATGATTTATAATTCATATTCACCCATGTTTTAATTTTTGCAAAAACCTTTGATATTATTCATTTTTTCCTTTCATGAAAGTGTTTCTTTATGAATTTTTAAAAAAAAATATGAATACATAGTTTTTTATCTTAACCGACATGAGTGGATTTTAACAAAATCATGAAACCTTAATTATTTAAATCTTACATTAAAACATTAGAAGAATGTTTTCAATTAATATATTTTCCTTTACATGTGCATTGTTTTTAAAAAAATATATATATAATTTTTAAAAATAATGTGTTATTTTCCTTTTGAATATTTATATCATAAACATATTCATGATTTATGATTGTGATATGGTTATTTGGAATTAATGATACTTATAGTTTGTTATGTGATAAACCAAAGAAATGTGGTTATAAGATTAAACAATGATGGGTGTTTATGTGATAAATCAATGACAGGTGGTTCAGTGATAAACCAATGGCAGAGGATTACATGCTAACCTCTTATCCATTGGATACTCCAGAGTTGGAGGTTGGCCATAATGGATAATCAATTTAAATGTATGGTTGATCCTCATTAAAGTTCATGGGTGATTCTAATATATCGTATACGAAGGGTGCAATCCCACTATATATCGTGAACAACAAGTGAGCCTAATATAACAGATAAGATGGGTTGATCCTCATTATAGCTCATGGGTGAGCCCGATATAGCTTATGTGAATAGATGATCCCCATTATAACTAATAAAAATGGATGATCATGATATAGATTATACAAAGGGTTGATGCCCATTAGAGATCACGAGTGAGACCGATATAGCTGATATGAATGGCGATCCCCATTATAGCTCTTTATTATATTGTGTAGTGATTATATTTTATGTTAATAATATATTAATTATATATTCTTTTGAAGAATTTTATGATTATGATTCTATATGTTCCAAAAAAAATTATTTATTTTTATATGGTCTTTAGTAATTTTATTTCATCAAAAGATATTTATGTTTTTATAAGAAATTGATTTGAACATTTTGATAATTTTAAATATTACATGGGTTTTCATGTTTTTAATAGACTGAAATTTTCAATTAATTTAACTCCCTTAAAGATATTTTGTTTTAATCCCACGTTTTTAAATATTTTTCATAGGAATTAATGGAAAATATTGAAAAGATGAGAAAAAAGTTAAAACTGTAAAGATTTTACATGAAGAGAAAACATGTTATAATTTAAAAGGTCTTCTTTTAGTGAGAAAGTGTATAATGAGTATTAGTGTATAATTTTAATATATGTGTTTACAATAAGAGAATTTATCATAATTCTCTAAAATTATTATCCTAAAATGTTATTGGAAAAATAGTGTGATTTCATGTATGAAATTATCATTAATATGTATTGTTTAAGGATGGTTCCTTACAATTATGGTTTCCCTATTCAAGAACATATAAATATCTATGTTTAAACTTCCCTATACATTAAAATATAAAAGATCGATTTTTCAATAGAGACACTAATAATACAAAACTTATATCCTCTACATCATGATGCAAACCACTAGAAATCTACGTTGTAATGATCTAAAATTCTTCATATTATAAAAAATTATTTGATGTTCAATGAAATTATTTAGGTGCAATAACCAACATAAAAAAATCCAAACATCATAGAATTAAATTATAAATAATACTATACTAAACAATATTTTAGAAAACCATTTAAATATTTTATATTTTAAGGATTAAAAATTTATATTAATTATTAATATAAATTTTTATTTTCTAAAAAGTCCATGTTATTTTTAAAATATATTTATATTTTATAATATATTTGTGAAAAAATTAATTTAAAAATGAAAAAATAAAATAATTTTTTTAATTCTTAAAATTAAAACTTAATTTATATTTAACATTTTTTTTTCAGAAATGGTTGATATATAGGGAGGAATATAGTTCTTTTGAAATTTTAAATATTTATGATATTATTGTTTTGTAAGAATATTGTTGAAAATTAAAAAAAATCATTTTCATAAAAAATATTTTTTAATGTATAAAATACTTTAATTTTTAAATAAAAATACAATACCATATATGAATAAAAAAAAATTAAAATTTCACTTTAATAAAAATTATTTTTGTCTTTTTCTTACAAATAAAATATTTGATAGTGAATTTTTGTTTTCACATTATTTTAAAGCCATATAATATTTATTTCTTATATAATTATCTTATTCGTGTATTCATAGATGATTATTTTAGTTATTATGGAATATAAATAAATATTATTCATAAAACATAGTTTTTAAAACCTAATTTTTGGGAATTATGTGTGATAATTGTAAAAAAATTTCTCGATATCATCAAAATTTTATTATATGCATTTTTTAAAAATTCAAATAATAAGGATAAATATATTTCAAAGTTTATATGTACAAATTTTTTGATTAATCATATTCAGTATGTTTAAACATAATTTCCACCAGAAAAGTAAATTTTTTCAAATATTAAAAACATGAAAGAAAAATACCCTATAACATAATACAATTTCATCGAAATTAACATATAAGGGTCCCCTTAGCCTAAACAAACCACTATATAACATTATTTGTACAATAAAATTTTTAATATTGGCAATATATTAATAAATTGGTATTATTAATTTCCCAAACTACCCTTCTATTCAGTAATATATTGATTAAATCACCACCAAAAAATGACAATCAAAAACTATGAAATTCTCCTCGAAATGCTATCAATTATATTTTACTATGACAATATCCCACACAATTGTTTTTCTCAATATTTGATAATGTATGCTATTTCTTAAGGAATAGTTCATATAAAAAATTTAACTCTCTGATGGGAGTATCGATTACTTTATTATGTTTCATTGTGATTTATTTTTTTGAAACCATAACTAACATTTTCAAAATAATTAAATAAGTATAACTAGAATATCAAAATTGTATTTTATTAATTTTATAATATTTACCCTATCCATTCCATTCAATATGAATACAGAATATCACCAATTGTGTATATGTTCATATTTCCTTCCCATGATGCGATGTTTTCATTTTTATCATCACCTCTAAAGGTTAGTATCATAAATGTATATGTTGAGAAAATATTTTTTATATGTCAAAAATAAAATCATGAAGTTATCATTTACAATATAACATCCTTCAGTCCATTCATTTAGAAATGGTGTTGTCAAACATGTGTATAAAGAAATACCCCCTTGATGAACAATGAATTTATATTGTCTTCACCAACCATATTAGATGATTAAAAAAATGGATTTAATGAGGGTATTTGATCATTATGAAATAATTATTCTTTATATTATGTCATATGATAATTATCTAATGAAATTAACTTACTTTTGAAAAAATTATAAAATGTTACTGTTTGGGTTAGTTTCACCTTTTTACATGAACAATGTTATGCTATTTATATCTTAAATTATTATGGGATTTCATATATAGTAATATTAGTTAATATTAATGAATTTATTTTATTTAAATTATTATTGATATGTTTTAGGAATATTTACCTATCTATTAATATAAAACCATTCGATGGGTAATCATGTCAAACATATTTTACGATGTCTCCCACTTTCGGAAACAATATTCAAAAATTTCACATAACGAAAATAATATATAAAAAATCATTCAAAAAATAATTGGTATATATTAAATCATTAAATAATGATAAACCACAACCATTTATTTTGAATAAACTCTATTAATGGGATATACACATTATATAAAAAATTATTCTATCATCTATTAGTGAATATAACTACAACCAATTAATATATTTCAATTGAAGGAAATTAAAAAATATTACAAAGATGATTATAAATTTGAACTAATGTTAGTTATGTTCGTTATATTTTTTTAGAGAGAGGATGGGTTAGAATAAATTGATGTTAAGGATTTTTCTTATCAAATACCTCTTTATTAGGCTTTCTTTTCTATTATAAACAGAACTTCACATCTGTTTTGGAAATACCATTGAAATGAAATGTTTTTTCATGAAATACTATTTATTCCTTGAAATTGTACATCAATTTAAACATACATCTATTACAATAGGTTATAATAAAAAACATCCTAATTTTGTAAGTAATTTATATGCCAAATTTATTATTTTGAGACATATTAATTATTTTTAGAAATGATATATACGTTATGTTGTGTTTACAATTTAATGAATTTAAATAATTGTATTCATGTAATTAATACTTATATAATAGAAACATTTTTAATTCATTAAATTATATTCTATACAATGGATTATAATTTTAAAAGGTTTATAGTAAAATTATATCAATTCATTGAGATATTCAGATTACTTTTCCACATCATTCTTCCAAGACTAATTTCTTTCTCCCAAAAATTATTTTTAAATGAAATTGATTTTTAGTTTTTTTCACATGAAATTTATAAATCAAATTCCTTACCAACTAACAATTATTAATGATTATTTTAAAAAAATCAATTTTATATTCACATCCCCCATTAAAAAAATATTATATCATTTTCAAATCTCTATACGTAAAGAATCTATGAAAATAAAATGTGTCCATCGTTACTTCAATATCATTTTTGAAAACAATATTTCATCTCCTTGTCACTGTTCTAAATATTTCTTTTACATTTAATTTTTTTCATTATATTTTCACATCTTCATTTTAAATCCATTATATATTTTTACGGATCATTTATTAGGTAAAATTTATAAAAATATATCCAATTTAATTAAATTTTCACTAAAATAATTTTTTTAAGAAATTTGATCATTAATTATTTTAAAGGATTTAAAAATACCATTTGTTCACATATTTTTCCCTGAATTGTTTTCATTCATGAAATTATTCTTTGATTATCCTTTATATTTTATTATTGTATTATATCCTCTTAAGAAATACATTTTTGGTATCCTATGACTTCTTTAGTACATTTTATTTATTTTTTGTTATTTTTTAACAAATCCGAATAATTTTAAACGGGTTAATATTGATATGATTACTTCATGATTTTATGTACCCATCATTAGTAATTTTGGTCATTCATGTGGTATTATATCTCTATCCAATGCATTGGTTTTGGTTTCCAATATAATATAAATATGAAATGTAGCATTAATTACATTTGGGAATCATTTCTGAAATGTTTTATTTGTTAATGAGATGTGTGATGAATTATTGAAAAATCACGTTCTATGAATGTCAATTGGGATACTTTTTTCACACATTTTTTCATGTGAACAATTGGTAGGAATTTTTAGAACGTAATTTCTATGTGAATGGGATTCATGAAGATTTGTTCTTAAATTTATTTTTTGAATTAATTGTGGGAATATTTTTTCATATTTTTGTGGGGAATGATATATGAGAAGAATTTTTTACAATGTTGTTTCATGGATGAGATATTGGAATCATTTTTAATAATATGTTATTTGAATGTTATGTGGTAATTTTTATTCACAATACTTTCTGTTCATATTATTTTCAGTATTTCCATTTTGTATTTCATGTTTTCTCAACATTTCATGATGTATTTCGTGTACATGAAATTCAAGGTTTTCATGTTTATGAGTTATTTATAAATATACTTTTGAACTTCTATATCATGAGAACATTATTATTTTTGATATATATTTTAACTAATGGAATATCTTTTTTTAAATGTAATTATTAGTAGTCAATTATTCTTCTCTATAGTGTTTTATAATAACATGTATATCCCGATGAATGTTTAATAAAATAATTATGCCTTACTTGTGTATTCCTTTAATAATATAATATATATTTCTATAATGTATTATAATTAATTCATGTTTGATAATACTAATTAATTATATTTCCATTTCACATGATATGAATAAGCTTTTATCTTGTGAGAATTCTAGGAAACGATTTATATCTGACTGGTTATAGCAAAATCTTGCTATTGTGTTAATGTAAAATTTATATGTTGCAAATATCCATGTATCTAAACCATTCACTGTATAGGTTGTGAGAATTTGTTTCATATGTATTTTATAAATCCTGAAATTATTTTAATAATTAAGATATAATTACATTGAACTTAAATTGTTCCAATAAATGGAGTGTTTAGATATTATGGGATATTTTCTTTTTTTTTTTGGATTACGTATAAAAAAGCATGTAAAAACAATATAGATAATGATAATCACAATAAAATAATTTAGGATTTTTGTTAAGTAGATATTATGGGGTTCCCCATGAAATGAAATACTAGTATTTATATTGGAATGATGATAGGATTATTGATTAAAGATAAATTAGGATAATAATGCTGAAAAGGGTATATTGGGTATTAAATCAACTGTGACCAGGTGCTGAAAAAGTGGTATGAATGCCCACTTGGAGAGACACCCATGGGGATATTCTTTATTTAATTGAGAAATTATTTATTAACCATTATTACAGACATGACCATATTATTATGAATTTTTATGACGAGATCCTAATTGAAAAGGTACTAATTATCCCAAGGGGATGAATTAATAGTCTCATTTGTTGAATTGAATGATTAATATGATATTAAAAAGGTGTATATAGGTGTTTTTTTATTTATGACTCATCATTATTTTTTAATATTTTTACATCCATTTTGGTTTTAATATTTCTATTGAAATATGATCAAATTATTGATGTTGGATATGGTATATATCATGAAAATCATCTGTCTTATAGATAAATAAGTTTTCATAAATAAATGATTAATTATTACAGCAATTTTAAAAATTGAATCTCCAAGCCATAGATAATTTTTTCAGACTATCATAAATTTAGCAATTAAATTTTGTTACTCTTATCTTTTTTATTAAACAGTGAATGTTTAGATAATTGAAAAATGTATTATAAGAAACATATATTCATTTATATAGAATATTATTAAATTTAACTATTAAAGAACATTTATGGAAAATTATTTGTACCAGAAAGAGTTATTTTTTTTCAAATACATATTTTGAGAGAAAAATAGAAAAAAAAAGATAGATGTTAGTCCCATGGGGTTCTGATTATATTGGCCTGAGGATGAGGTGGAATTCAGCATTAAGAATTGAAATTATGTGATCATTTGGATGTGACTCACTCAAATTAATTTTGAGGAGTTATCAATTGGTTGGGAGTCATGGTCGTTGGTCTGAGGTGGTGAGGCCATCAGGTTGTGGGAATGACCCATGATGTTGGATTCCATGGTTGTTGTTTTGCATGGCCTGGTCGTAGGGGCCTGAGGTGTAGATTCGATATGGATTTGGTATTTAGTTTTATGATTGTCACTCACCTAGTATGGACAATGTGTTTATTAGAGTTATGTACACATAGTATGACTCAAATGATGATATATTTCTGACCAATATTGTGAGTATAGGCCCCCAGTGGTGCGGTTTAGATATTGGTTTGGGTGTGGTTTTCATATAAATCGAAGTGGAAGGTGGGTCGCCTTCATTTGATAGTGATGATAACATAAGTAGAGGGATTAGTCTCTCCTTATTATGGCAGTGGGCCTAGAATTATATTAGAGGATGGGTATCTAAATTTCTTAGGCTGTCATGTTATGAGATGACAGTTTTTTATTTGATCATATGTATCGATGTGCCTCTAGACATTGGGCTTGTATCCGACAGGTGATTTCAAAAAGAAGACATGAAGGTATAATTGTTAATGATTAGATATTCCTTCATGATGCCAGTAAATCGTGGAGACATGAGGTTTGAAGAGGTATATGTTTTTTGATTGCATTATTTTTTGTGGAACATTAATAATTAAAACAAAAAATTTCTTTATTTTATATTTAAACAAGATTTATTACATAAAATGTCACTTCTAAATACTCAAAAGATTGATAGGTATAATTTATTTGAGGATTAAGAACATTACATCACAACATTAAACCTGAAATAGAATATCTTTATTGAAATATTATTTTACATGACCACAACATTTCATCATATTTAACACTACATGTGATAACTTGAGGAAATACATATGAAAAGGCTGAGCTATAAAGCCCAGTAAGGGATTAAACAAGAATAAACATGAATAATACAATTAATGTTAGAAAAATGTAATATCAATGGAGAATAAATGTAACGCAACTATAATGGCATGATATAGCATGATAATCATAAACAACAACATATTAGAATGAGTAAAAATCTATTTCACATGAATTATTATGAGTAAACCCTAATTGAATGTGTATTATCATGGGTAAAAACCCATTTTACATTAATTATAAAGAAAAATACCTCATTTAACATGAAATATTGTCATACTAAACCTTACCTAATTAATTGGAGTGCTATTAGGGAACACCAATCGTAATCATTTCAATCTCATGTTTATGTGTCCCACATAGATCATATTAAATACAAAAATTTAATATCATGGCTTATTCATGATCATGGAATGCGGTATACATACATGTATGTCCTAATAAATAAGTATATGACAATAATGTTGAATATCCATGATAGAGAAATGTGTATAAAATCACTACACATTGACTTTGTCCTAGAAAATTGTAGTGCAATTTATGTAACATAACAATGTCAAAAAGAAATTCCTAAAATGGGTTTATAAGAGTGAAAAGGTCCTCTAATAATTAATATGTGAAATCTATATTAATGGGGGATAGTTAAGAATGTATACCAACTTAACCAATTGTAAATTAAAGGGAATATTATAAATGAGGTTCTTGTTAAAAAGGGGCGAGAGAGAGAAATCACTTATGGATTTTCGGTATAGTAACGGCTTAGGTATGAGTCTGTATAGGAGAGGATAAATAATCCCTAATTAAAATAGAATCAAATTTTTAGTAGGTAATTTTTTATAAAATGTTTAATGTATAATCAATTAAAATTATAAAGACTAGTTTCAAAGATGATTCATGAATTGAAAGGAAGATAGAAAAGTGAGGGCCCCTTACAAAATTTCAGCATTGTAACATGAGTATACAAAGGAACATGGAGGGATTGATGAGAGTGACTGGATATTAAGGGGATTATTTATGAACATATCATGACATATTAAAATTGAAATTAAAAGTCATATCCTAGAATGAGTGCAAGATAAAAGTGGAGAGTGAAAGATACCTTATACAATTTTTTGCATTGTAATATGTGTACATAATGAACAATGGGGGAATTAATGAGATTAAAATAAAACTATAATAATTTATAAATCAAATGGGTTTAAAGGGGATCATGGAACATCATAATCTAACATTTAAAAAAGTAATTTTAGAAGAATAATATAAAGGAAGTGCTTGAATAGAAATGATAAGAGAGGAATACCTTACTTAGATGTGTGAATCCAAAGGCTTGGGGGAGACTTGTTAGATGATTTGGGTAACTTTGGGAAACAATAGGGACTAGGTGGTAGAGATATTGAAGCATAAAAGTGTTTTTGTGAACAGAAATGGGACCATGGGTTGGTTTTAATAGGAATTGAGGGGGATTTCATTATTAGTTTGGTTTTGGACACTATAGAAAAAATTCAAAACCAAAAACCATGCCATAATTTATACCCATGGTTTCTAGAAGATGGGAGTGGAATAAATTATTTTATAAATCCAATGGGCTATGATATTAAAATATTTACATGATTATTTAGATGTGAGTCACACATCCTCAGAAATGAATTTAAAATCTTAAAGTAAATTATAATTCATGATGGAATCACTAAGGATTAAAAAATTAAATCAAATAAACTTAAACTAAATTATATTAAATTAAAACATATATTTGGAAGAAGATACATTTTATAGTATTTATTACATTATAATTTTATCATTTTGATGTCATAAAATGCACAATATATTTATATGGTATTTAATATTTACATGAAAATTTGACTGCCTTAGAAAATTATGATAAATTAACTGTTGGGTAATATCGAAGACCAAATTCCAAAACTAATTTTCATTTTATCGAATTTTTTTCTAAATATGTGAAATTTCACATCTAAAACAAAAAACAAATATTTATTTAAAATTGACCGATTTTGACAAAAAACTATTCTCAAAGCCTAATAATTATTACTTTTGACTAAATAAAATTATACCATCATTTATAAAGGTTATATAATACTAATATTATAAAAAATTATTTATTTAAAAAATAATAATTTTCCCAAATATATTTCTTAATTTAAAAAAATATTTGTATAGAAAAAACCATTTACAAAGTGATGATAATAGAACGAAATCATATTAATTATACTATAAAAAAATACTGTACATTTTCATAACATTAGGGTCTTGTTACAAATTACATTACTAAAATTTCATACTTCCTAAGAGTATGTTATGATATGCTGGGGAATTTAGGACTTTGTTTGGAGAACATGGTTTTGGTCGTGACCCCGATTAGCTTGAACATCCCCGATAAGTGGTTTAACTCATGCCTATGTTATTGGATATCTACTCATGATTGGTCTAGGGAAAAGCCAAAAAAATTATATCTCCCTTGGAATATATGGTAAATGGGATTCATAGGGAATGACCCTGCTTGTTGAGGGCATCGCATCCTTTGTTTGTGCAAAAAAGATTTGTTAAAATGATATTTTTATATTATCCATGTGATTACTATTCAATGACTATATGATTAATTTTAATGATACATAACATTCATTTAAGTTCAATTGGATATAATAAAACCAAAGGAGTGCTTGTGTTTTATATATCCCAAATATATTTAACTAAATCAAAATAATGATAATTTTATTCATAAATGATCGGGTCATTACTAAGTTCACCTAATCTATTGAAATCAGAGGATACATTGTTCCATGGGACAAGGATCATACTTTATTTAATGATTATAGCCTTGGCCATGATAGGAGATGTCATCTAGGTGGTTGTTGACCACGACAGAAGTCAGTGTTTATTTAGTCACGTGCCACTTTATAGTTGATTAGATTTGAAACCTACTTAAACACTTATGTTGGGTATGCACACATAGGTGGTATCCTAATGAGGAACATCCACACAACATACATGGACCATTTAGGACACATGAAGACATTATGTATTCAAATTCTGGTAATGGATCGACATCAATAATTGGTTCATATTAATTTTTTTGGAATTGATGTTGTAATAGACCTTGAGGTTATGTCTTAGTTAGATATTTGGTTGTGATATTTTTATATATCATAATTTCACTTTGTATATGTATGATGATACTATGGTTATCCTTTGGGTGATCCCATTATGTATATTGAGTTGTATGACCCGATATGTGTGTGTGTTTTGATGTTTAGTGGTAACAAGTGGTATGAAGGCATTTTGGGAATGTTTATTTATTATACACTACTTCAGTTATTTTTTCTTCCAAAATAGAATGTTATTGACTATGATGCCACCTTTTCAGGGTCTTGATTGAGTTTTATGAGTCTTAAATTTATGCTACATTTGTTATATAATTACTCAAACAAATATATTATCATTCTCATGGGGGTATACTGTCCATAGTTTTGTTTATTAACCTCCTCACTTCTAGTCAGTAGCCTTTGGAGTTCAGAGATGTGTGCCTAAGGCCAGGGGTACCAAGACCAATAGAGTTGTGTGAGTGGATAATTGGATCAGTGTTTCTACAATGGGTAGCTATATAAATTTTTATATGATTCTGGTAAATGTAAAGAACATTTTGTTGAAAAATGTATTCTATTTATATTAGTATTTTATTTTGGGTAGTTTGCAGGCGACACATGGTCCAATGAAGTCTTTTTATCTATATATTATTTCATTTTTTGGTTAAGCTAGTTTGGCTCAGTTGAATCTTTTTGTTTGTTTCTTTAAATTACTTTGGATTTATGATTTTTTATGTTATGTTAAAGACATTTTTATCTATGTGTTACCCTGCCTCAAAATGGGATGGGTAAGGTGAAAAGTCTAGTTGGCTAAGGATGGTCTATTACCATCAGGTATCAGATCCATACATTGTCAAATGTGTGTTAGAAATACCTGAGTTGCTTCATTGTCTTAGGTATATAGAAGTATGATTTTGGAATTTGGATAGTTGGTGCGGAAAGGCGCACATGCTAGCTCAACCACCTTATTGAAACTGAGTTTCCATGAGTATTTAGAAAATCAACACAAAGTCCAACAATGACTGTTTAGTCTCATGTGAGTAATTTTTTGAGAAATTTATTTCATTCAGCATAACTATAATGTCTAAGGACGTCGTGTGTTTAAGGTCGTTCAAATAAACTATACAAGGAGTTTATTTTAAAGAAAATTTTCCTCTAATTAGTAATTACCTTATGATGAATAGATTAACAATTTCATTAACATCTCTTTTTTTAAATAATGGGTTTTGAGTCCTCTTTTCCTTTTAGATGTTTTGGAATTTTCTCATGGATGATTATTTTTTTTCTTCTTTTTAACAAAAAAAACCAAAAAGAAGAGTTCTTCCAATAGCCAGATGGGAAGCAACAAGTTATGTTACTCAGGAAGATCCTCTAAAGGACACCTATTTTGATGAAGATTTGATCAATACTTTTTAGACTATGGGGTCAGTAGGCTCAGTTAAGAAGAGGTGAGTAGTGGATCATGATTCATAATTAACCAAGAATAATAGACTCATCTTCCTAAGTAATGGAAGACAACAAGATTCAAAGGAGTATCTTGAAAGGATTGATAGTATCTTCATCATTTTTAATACACCTGATAATTACCCAATGATTTTGTTCATGTATATGCTAAAATGACCCGAATGTATATGGTGGGAGTCAATAGTACAAGATAAGTTGCATGAAAATTTTATATCATTCTCCATCAAGAAGATATTAAATCAGAAGATTCATCCAGAGGCTTTTCATGCGAAAAATACCAAGGATTTTCTAATGTTGGAGATTGGTGATCATACCATTAGGGACCATTAAACATTATTCTCTATGATGGTGCATCTAACACTATAGCTTCTCAGTAATGATCACTATAATGATCGATGGTTCGAGATGTGTATAAGGGTCGTGTTTGTACAATGATTATTATTTTGTGACATTTTACATTTGTGTAAGTAGTATAAAAATCATATATATCCAATTTAGATATAGATGGAATGATATTTTTGGGTACTTCCCTAGTGGGAGAAACAGTTAGATATGGTTTTTTTCTTGTTAGAAAATGAAGTGAAAGAGTGGTCAGTTTTCTATAGTATTAGATTTAGGGGAATCTATAGGGAAGTGATAGGTTATTTTATACCAATGACGGTGTCATGGTAATACTAGGCCAAGGTGTATGAAATATCCTAGATCATTTCATCATTTTGAGAGTTCTTCCCATCTAAAGAGTTTCTTTGATAAGATGTCCCATGGAAGTAAGGAGGGAACCAATTTCACAACTTGGTCATAGGTTCTTATTGATTCTTCTATGGATGGTAAGTCTCATGTTGAAGCATAGGGGGTTTCCAG
The DNA here is from genome assembly GCA_963277665.1 of Viscum album. Taxonomy (NCBI): domain Eukaryota; kingdom Viridiplantae; phylum Streptophyta; class Magnoliopsida; order Santalales; family Viscaceae; genus Viscum; species Viscum album. The sequence goes on from OY728165.1 coordinate 1,834,705,678, forward strand.
GTAGAAATTTATTGAAGAATTTATTCATCCGTGTGTACACAAGTGGAATATTATGTAGAGCCAGCAACTATTCGTGGTATGGTGTTGTTTTCATCTTCTATGGTGCTGGATTTGTCGGATACAAGATCTACTAGTTCATTAATATCATCAATGTTATATTACATGCTGGGAATGTTTTTAGAAAAAATTCCATTATATTTGTATCATTCCAGGAATTTAGGAAAATGTTTCAATCATGGTTTCAATTGTCTTATGTTTTGAGTGGTGATCAGTGACATTGATGTTTCTTGGGACTACATAGTGCTTAATCATGAAATCCCTTACGTAATCATTAACATGGAATTGATGTTTAGTTTAAAATATTAGATATACTTTTATCGACGTCAGGTAAAATTGTTTTCTATAGATGTTGTAACACGTGTTTTTTAATGTTAATGGGACTCCTGATTGGGGTGGGAATCTTCCCTTGTTCCTTATGATGGTTTAATATCTTGCCAGGTTTTAGAATTGTTTCTAAATAAAGTTGATCTTTTCAACGATGGAAAACTAACACATGTTTTGTGTGATTACCCTGAGGTACTTCTAGATAATTTTTTTGGGATTTACACCACATATATATGTATTATCTACTAATGAAGTGTTGCATATAATTATTTTCATTTCAATGAATTCTTATCGAATTGAACTGGCCGATTTAGTAGAATTGACTTGAAATTGGGGTACCACTAGTTGAGATTTTGAGAAGAGGATATACATAAGAAAGTGTATCGTAGTTAATATGGGAATTATATTTTTTACGTCAGGCCATTATTAATAACTGACACATCGTTGGAGTTCATTACTTTGATAGACTAAATCATTCATTGGGTCCTGATCTATTTTGTTTTAGTGTTCTTGGATGATATTTTCTTGTATTCATACATAGACGAGAAGAACATAGATCATTTGAATATCATTCATTGAACCTTGGGAAACATTATATGTATAGTATGATTTTTAAATGCGAGTTTAGGGTTTGGGAATTTTTGTTTCTTGTGCATGTGATATCTAAGAGGAGTGTCTTATTTGATCCGAAAAAGTTGATGCTAGTTATGTATTGGTTGTGTCCTAGAAATATTTTTATAGTCTAAAGCATTTTCAGTTAGGTAGATTACTATAAGTGGTTTTTAGGACGTCTCTTATGTCACATAATCGATGAAAATGTTAACCTGTAACAGTATAATGATTGAATAAAAAAACAAGTGTTAGGGATCTTTTTAAGTGTACAAAATGTGGTTGACTTAAATACCAGTTTTGATTTGTCTAGAACTAGATTTGGGTTATGATGTTTTTTGAGATGTTTCTGGTATAGGTTTCGGATGTGTCTTCATACAGTTGAAATATTTTGTGGATTATGGATCCCACTAGTAACATTCTAATGAGAATAACAAGCATCCCATGATATAAAATTGATAGTTGTTATTCATGTGATCAAAACATTGCATCACTATCTGTTTGGAGAGTACATTATGGTATATTCTCATCAAAATAGATTAATGTATTTATTCAATTAGAGATATCTAATATTATTAAAGTGAAATTGGGTTTCTTATCTTCATACATTTGATTACGATATCATATATACCACAAAAAATGAATTTGGTGGCTACTCATTGAGAAACAAATATTATCAACACAAGACGCGATGTAACCAGTTGAGTAGTGGTCTCTAATGAGTCTGTTAGCTTAGATGAGATTGAGAGAATAAGATTATGGTGAACATGTGTTCCTAGATTTGATAAAAGTTGATTCATATTTTGATCAGTGTGTTCAACATGACATACAGATAGATATTGAGATCTGAAGAATATAAGAAATCCAAAATTGTGGTGACACATCATGCGAGTTTTCTCAGTCTCCTAGTGGATATTTTTGCTTATGTAGCCTATTTTTTTGTTCATATTTCCTTTAGGATGTAGTTTGTAAATATTTTATTGTATTCACATTGTTGTGTTCACCCTTGGGATATAATTATATTCATTTATTTGATATGTTGGTATTTGTGGTATTGGATGAGGTGTCCGATTTCAGAATTTTTATCTCAATGTCTCACTCATCAAGGAGATAAGGTAGAGCATAAGAGATTATAAAGATTCATGGATCCATTACCCATTCCAGCATTGAAGTGATATTATATTAACATGGATTTATTCAATGGTTACACAAGACTCATAGTTGGAATGATTCGATTTGGGTGATTTTTGATAGACACAATAAATCACCACATTTCATGCCAATAATGAAGAAGGAGGAAGTGAAATAGCTTGGGAAATTGTATGTTTGATAGACTGTAAAGAATACTGGAGTTATCTATACAATTTTTTCATAAAATGACAAGAGGTTCACATACATTTGATGGAAGTGTATTTTAGTGGAAATGGGTTCGCTGTAGAAATTAATCACGACTTATCGTCCTCAGGAGGATGGACAGACAAAGAGGGATATCCCATTTCTTAATTATATCATCAAGGTTTGTGTAAATTATTTTAGATGATATTGGGATGGAAAATTTCATTGGGTTGATTTTTCTTATATTAATATTTATCAGGTTTTGATCATGATGGCACCCATTGAGGCTTTATATGGGAGCCAGGTCAATATCCCATGTTCTAGGCAGGGTTGGGAGAATTTTCATTAGTTTGATTAGTGTTTTTAAAGATATTATAGAGGTAGTGTAGTTGATATAGATGTATTTGGTGATATTATAGAGTCTTAATATATGTTATGTAGGCTGGCTTCATCAATCGGGGGAGTTTGAGGTTACTGATTGGGTATTTCTAAGAGTTTCACCTTGCTTGGGACATCATCATCCAAGTAACAAGGGTAAGTTGGAGCATAGGATTATGAGACCATTTTTAGATTAGTTATGGAATATGGAGGGTTTCATAACAGATTTTTATTTCATATGTCTTGACTTCCATTCACTATATGTTTCAAATTTTCTAGTTAAAGAGGTGTATACAAAATCCTTCCAATGTTATTATATTGGAAGGTGTTTTTATTGAGTCTGAAACCCATTTGGTTGAGAATATAGTTTAGATTGTGGATCGATGGGATAATTTACTATGTGTTAAAATGATTTCCTAGGTCTATGTAATGTGGCAGTGCAGACATGATCACCATGATATGTCAGAGAGTGAGTTTTTTATGAGGTATTCGTGGCCTAATCTTTTTGTTGATACATGATCTTATTCTTTTTTTTTTGGTGTACAATGTTTTTATGGTTTGGAGATTGTATTTCCACCTTACCTTTATATGTGGTATATTGTGACACCCTATATAACTAAAAAGAGGGCCAATCCTGAAACCCATGGGATAGGAAGGAGGAGGTCACAGAGGCCAGAAATACTAGCTTCTTAGAGCTTTATTAGAAACAAAAATGAATCCATACTTGGGAAATAAACCAACATAATAAAAAATAGAATAGAATCAGTAGACGATGATCTATATGCAAGTTAGTTGGCAGCTTTGTTCCCCTCATAACATGGGTGTGTAATGATCATATATCCATTGATGAAATACTTGTACCTATAAACCTGGTAGGTGACAAAGCACAGAGTGGGAATAAGGGAACGATGATAGTCAAAGAGTAACTTAGAGTCTGTCTCCATCGCAACCAACCTAATTATTTTTATCAACACACATATCAAACCCAGAAATCATTTCCCTCACCTCAGCTATAAGATATTCCCCTCAACCAAAAGTAGTAGTAAAGGATATAATAACAGAACCTCCAAAGTCATGCACAAGAAACCTTCCGCACATCACACCCGAGATACTTGATCCATCTATGTTGAGCTTCATCCCCTATTTCATGGGGACCAGTATATCCACAGACCAATAGGGGAGGGGATAGAAGGATGCTCACCAATACACTTAAATAAATTAAGAGAACATAAAAAAGGATAATAATACAAGTTTTTGACCTAAAAAACAAGCCCCGCCAATAATATTTTCATTGGGTGAGTATTTTTTACAACGAATTGGGAGGATACATTCACTGTTGATGTCATGAGTTTCATGGTTTTTTATCTTTTACCTAAGTTTTTATGCTATTCACTTGGTGGTTACATGACTTGACGTAGAGTTTCATGATGTGTAATACCAGCCGAACTAATAATATTATTTGAATTCATAATGTGATATTATACAAATCATGTACGTTTTACACCTTGGTTAATGTCAAATATAATTTTTAATATAAAAGGTATTATGTTTTTATTGTACTAAAATTTAAACTAATTATTGATGTGCAAATAATTACATGCCATATTATTCCACGAGTTCAAGTTTTTAGGGGGTTGTGTGGGTTTTTGGGGGGTAATATGTTTTTTCATCCTCCTATACTCATCCAGAACTCTTACCCATGGTGTTTTTGGTAGTCTTCCTCCTATCCAGATCAATTAATTCAGTGATTTATTAGTACTGTTAGGTGCTTTGTCTCTTAGGGTAAGCATTCCTCTTGGTTCCCTATCATTTTTTTATTGGGAGAAATTTTTTTAGTGATTTTTGAATTGATTGTGTTTTATATATACCCTTTTCTATATTTAGTCATGATTTGTCTACCAAATGTAGAGCTTAGGGTTTCTAATACCCATTTTCAAATGAAATTAGGTTATCCATTTTCTTTTGGTATGTGGGTATTCTCTATTGTTTAGATTTATTAAATTTTTTATAGTTCATACTGATATTCTTGAGATTGGAAATGGAATTTCCTATACTAAAATAAAAAGAGGAATAATTTCATGTTTTAAAGGTAGATTCCATGAAAACAAAATAATGTTTACTTGAAATGGAAAATTTATGTTCAAACACTTGATAATATTAGATTGTCTTTGAAATTGTTTTAAAAAAAATATGATCATGGGTGTTAAAATTGAAATTGACAAGCATTGCACGATGGTGACCTTGGGTGAAACGAGATAGAAACACATGAAATGTTTATGTGTTTGGAATCACTAGAAGGAAACATCTAATATGTCGATTGTTTATGGATGTTTTTATGTTAGTTGTTATCCAAATTTATACCTTTTATGTTTTTTAAGTGTCTATTACATATCTTTCTATATCATAGAGCTCGAATAGTATGATATTTATAGTTTTTTGTTTTTATTACATGATTGTTTATTTAATGGATATGGGATCACATGTATATTCACTTTTCAATATCTCTACCTACATTATTCTTTAGTGTTGGATGACATAGTAATAAATTTTTAAAAAACTCAAGGAATTATAGAATAAGGATTTCATGGTAATTTATTTATAAAAATTAATGCAAAACAATTTTGATTTAATGATTTGACTTATTCATTCTTGTAATTAGAACTTGTATAGAACTTTTGGTGTTATCCTACTAGGTATCTATTTCTCACACCCTATATCTACATTTGAGTGACTCTAGACCTTGTTTTGTAGGATTTAAGTAAATGTAAGTTCATTTTTTATAATTTATTCTCCACTTTTCATTTCTTTTTTTTGGGATATTATTGAGGTGATACGTAGCCACAAGGAAACTTGTTGTCTAGACATTTCATATTTTTCTATTTTAGTTAGTTTGTATCAGTTGTATCTTTTTTTTGTTTTATTATTGTACACAGGTTGAAGGAATAATTTTCCTTATATTTATGAATTGTATCTTATATATATTTTACCCTACATCGTAATGTGATATATCAGGGGACTGGTCTGGTTGACCCGGGTTTTTTTGTTACAATAATTGATTGAACAAATTGGCACATTTTATTCCCATTCATGATACCCTAAAGGTTAGGGTATTGTAAGTTTCTATTTTCAAGACATTGATCTGTTAAAAGGATTATTATCTCCCATGATATCCTATAAGTATCCCCATATTAATTTAATTTTTTTGGGAGGAATCCTGGACACGATGATATCCCATGTAAATTTGTGCGTTATATACTGTCTTTAAAATGATTCTCCCACAGAATGTGTCATATAAATTTTAGAGTATATTCTTTATTTATATATCTATATCATTGGGGGAAGTTTGTTTTAAAAATTAGGGATATCATAGGTTACATAAAATTAGAGTGACCAATAATCTATTTTGATGGAACCCTTTGAGCTCTTGTATATATAAACTTTTAAATCTTCACTATGTTTGTACGAGATTTGTGATGCTTCTTTGGTGCGATCCAGTTTGGTCTAAGAGATGATAGAAATAGTTCAATTGGTTAATCTAGGAATAATAATGGTTTATTGATGTTATATATTATATATTAGCTATCATTAAAAACCTTTTCTATTATTAGTTAGTTATATGGTATTTTGAGAGTCTCAAATCAGTCATCCCATATATGGAATAAAAGGAGATGGATAATAAATTTAAAAACAATAGACCATTTTAGATTAGATATTTGAATTATAATGTGGAAAAAAATTTATGTTTTCCAAAATATATGAATCTAATCTTTGAAATGTTCCATGTTTACATATTAATAAAGTATATATCATTTATACATAATGATTTAGTTAGGTGGGAAACGATATGGAACCTATTATGACTATGATAGAGTAGCTTGTTCAAATTATTAGTTCATAGTTGATGGTGCTTCATGTAGTGTACATATCTATTTTTATGGTCTTTTAGTAATATAGTTCATATTTTATTCATACATGGGACCATTAGTCAATGGTATAGGGAAGATGAATCCCATATCTTATGGGGATTTTTCTAGATAAAAATTCTAGTGTTATACAACCTTTTTCCCATCTTGAATTATAACATATCGACATAATAATTCTGGTAGGAAAAAACATTTACTATTGATCATAATATTTTTCATTCTTCACTCTTAAAGATTTAATTTACTCTTGATTGTATTTCCATGTTTGAGACTTTATAAGGGATGTTGGTGTTTTTTTGAATGGATTTTTTGAGATGGATGAGGAGTTCAAAATAGGGGTTGGGTGGACATAAAGATGTGGAAAAAATATCTATGTGAGGTCCACTGGAAAGAAGTTCAGTTCTACAAACAAATAAGTTGAATAATGATTCTAGGGATTTCCAAAAAACCCCAACCAACTAGTTGGATTAAAAGTGGTTCATGTATTTTTTCAAGGCACCCCCATTCAAATGGAAGTGTTCCAAAAAATATGGGTATTCATTGTGGTGAAATTTACATGATTGTAGAAACTAAAATCTCATTTTTGATGATGTTATGTGTGAGGATAACCTATGGATTATAATTATTACAAATACTAAAATATCTATTTAAATTCTCTTCACACCACCCTCAAACTATATTAATCCATTTTGATATGTTTTCTCCCTTGTTCTAATTTTTAGTACATATAACCCATTACCTACTTCATTTAATTTTTAGATAATAAATTAATCGCCTTAATTTATTTATAATCTAAATTTGAGTCAGATTTGTTGTTTCCTTACCACCTGTAACTTTTATTGTGATGGATATTTTTATTATTGATGGTTTTGATCTTTACATGATAAGTTTTTTGACATTGATTATTCCATGGACATTCTTTCTAAAACCACTATGCTGGATAATTTTGTGATTTCTTAATATTGATCATATAATTAAGATATATGGTTAAATTCTTCAATTAATATCATTTAACGCCATTTTTATTTCTTAATATAAAAAATTTCTATGATTTATTTTTAAATCATCATTAAATCTATTTATAAAATGACATTGAACTCGTATAGTGTGTGTGATGAAATCCCATTACAATGTATTTTGGAACAATACATCTATTTCATGAAATTGTTTTATAATTATATAGTATGATATGAAGATTTAATTTAAAGATTAATGTTTCAATGGGATAATAATTAAATGTAAATGAATTTTAATAATTTTAATTGATTCATGTGTGATTATCTAGGATGAAATTAATTTTATGTAGGATATTGAAATGAAATATAATATTTTAAAATATGATTTTTTGGAAGAATTAAATTATTGAATGACATTATTTTTGATTGATTAAAATTAATGATAACATCATGATTGATTGATCTTCCTTGAATCACAAGGATACTAGGTGGTAAAGTGGAATAAACTCATTCTAGTAATGCATGGGATCATTCTAGAAATTTAATTGATGATCAATAAAAATATAATCAATGATGTGGGTATAGAGTTTGTTCTTTACGATATTCTAATATTCCCCATTGTATAGGGTCATTTTAATGTGTTCACACTGGGAGGCATAAATACACCAAGAGTGTGATAATTCATATAAAAACCAACACCTGGGTCTCTGAAAAGTAGTGGTTTTTTAAAATATTTATACATGATTGATTTTGATTGATATTTTATTCACTATTATTTTTATTGAAATGATTATTTATTATTATTTTGAAAATTTTGACTACAAATATAGGTTTTTAATGAAATTATAATTTTTTACAATTTTATATTAATCACTGGACATTAATTAATGGAATTTTTTTATATAAATATGAAAATATTTATATATAATAATTTATTTAAAATATATTATTTTTTTCTAAATTGATATGGGGTCTTTATGGAAATCATAATGAGATTTAATTGGGATTTTTTCTTCACACCCTGCATTTTTAATTGGTATTTTTTATACGTACTTATGAGATTTCAAGGGAATTGAGATGAAATAATTAAAGGGTGGTGTTGTTCGTTATTATTAGGTCCTTGGTAGTTAGTGGTTACCAGTGAATCATATGATCCATTTATTACCTAAATATCATGTAATGTTTATTTTGATGGATTGTTGTGATGTATTTAGTTAATTTATATTTTTTGGGCATGTATCTACATTATATAGGTTTTTTCTCGTTTAGTGTGTCTTTCATATAAACTATTTATTAATTTTAACTATTTTATCTCTTTGATTATTTTTTCTTGTGGTGGAATAGTTTTCTATGATTTAATTAATATTCATTATTTCTAGTTGAACGATAGTGGGTATCCACAGCCCTCTTGGGGCTTTCCAGGAATGATTTAGGTAACATTTATATGGGTTATTCTAGTTGGTTAGTGATAAAATTTTGTTTAATAACATTTTATCAAAGGAAAATTCCTTGTTAATGATCATATACCTGATATGAGTGCCCACATCTTCATATTATTTCTATATTAATTATTTCAATCCAAACACTCTGTTAACTTATTAACAAAATGAAATTAATATAATTTCAATACTAAAATGATGATATATTAAATATTTGAAAATTAATAAATTTTTTCCATTCACTAATTAAACCAAATCATATCAGTCATTTGTACACCTGGATTAAAACCACCATATAATGATATTGTACTTTTTTCATCAGTAACATTTAAGGATGGTATTAATTACGAGATAAATATCTAAATATTTTTCACATGTCTCAAATAATATTCTGAAATAACTATTTTTCATATACCATATTTTTCCCATTCTTGGTTAATTAGTGTCATCAATCTTGTGTACGATGGTCTACTACCTCTATGGTCTTTGAATATAGTTTTCATCCCCACCATTCGTATATATTTCATAATTTAGATTTATTGATAATAAATAATAATTCTAACATTTTTATGGATTTATAATTTTATAATATTTATTATTTAATGATAATCTCATTCTCAAGAATCCATTATAAAATAATTCCCTTATGGTTGGTTTTTCAAACTATATGAATATGATATAATTTTTATATCATAAATGAATATTTAATGTCATATAATAGTAATATTACATAATAATAATGAATTTATTATGTTTGAACGATTCATTAATGATATTATTAGAATTATAAATATTTATTAACACACTTCATTTTAGCCATTGATCATGTTAAAACTAGATAATATTTTTTCCCATTTTACAAACCGTATTAATGACATTGACTAAGTGGATAGAATACATAAGTTATATATGGAAATCAATGGTTATTACATATTCAATAACTGAGTAATAGTGAACATGAAACCACCTAGAAATTAATCGACTCTTTTACAAAAATATTTGAATTAAACAAAAATATAAACATTCTCACATTAATTAGTGAATGTAACTATCATTAATTCATATATTTTTAATGAAGGGTTATAAATAATGATTAAAAAGGGATGAAAATTTGAAAATTGTCATTTTGGATGTTATTATATTAAATATGTTTAATATATATTATGTTATAAATTTTTTAGATAATTGGAAACAGTAGGTAATGGTTGTCTTCATATATTCTTCTATTGGAGGCATGTTTTCGAATATGATCCTAATTTATTTATCGTGGTGTATATGGATCTAAAATCATAATTCATATCATGATATAACCATTATTTTATTAACCTAATGGTCAATTTTAATATCACATATTTTCAAGTGGATTTTTCTCAAATTCTAATCATGTAGTCCTAGTTTAGTGTATCAATATTAATTTTATTAGACAAATTTATTTTTGAGAACCATGAAATATATCATATGGTATGATTACTATTTACTATATTGGTTATCACAGATTTATTTTATTTATTAATATTTAAGATCCATATCATTCAATTTCAGTAATTGTATTTCTATTTAATGGATATCTTGGTTTGAAGGTTATTCATTAACTCAAGTCCTTATATTGAGTTAGTTTACTTTTCATGAAAATCATTATTCCAATATTTATTTCTTCTTCCATAAGATTCAATTTAATGAAATTATTTTAGAATATTTTAAAATCACCATTTTGAAAATATTATATCATTTAACTCCATTAATGAAATTTTTTTAAAATTAAAATTTTCAAATGTATTTAGTCACAAAATTTTACAAAATATTATGTATTCTCTATGTCTCCATTATGAAATACCTTTTCTAAATTAATAATTTTAAAAATAATATATGTTATATTTTTTTAAAAAAAATACTTATCTACGATGTATCAATTATTTAATTTTATTTTAAATATTATTGACATCAAATAAATTTCAAATATCATTTTGGAAATCATAAATGTATTTTCAAGGATATGTTTTTAACTATTTATAATAATGATTTCAAAATTATGTAAATTCCATTCACAATTAGTATTAAATAATTTTCACTTCAATGGTTTAAATGCTTTGGGGTGAATTATGTTTTTTCAATTATATCTACAATCTAATAGTTATCATTTAGAATGTGATATTTTATCACTAAGTATATTATAATGTGATATAATATCAATTTGAAAATAAATTTTTTGATATTTAACGATTAATTTTAATAATGTTATGTACTCTTTTAGAAATTTCCAGTAATACAATTAATTTTTTATGGTCTTATATGATATTATAAATGTATGAATTTTCTTGTGGAACTAATATCTGTATATTTTTATGGTCAGGATCCAATATAAACCACCAATACATTGATTATACTTTAATTTCACATAATATAATGAAATGTTTTTTCCATGAGAAAAAAGATGATTTTTTCACCTTATTTTTGTGTGAATGAGTTGTGGTAATATTTTTTTTTAATTTTATTTCTATTTAATATTAATGATTCATTATTCATGATTCTATAATATTTTTCACATAAAAATACTAAATATTGGAACGGAATGTGTTGAGGTTCAACTATCCTTACCAAGAATTCCTCGAATAAAAAATTGTCTTAAATAATTTCAAATGGACAATGGGAACATTGGTGGATGATTATTCCATTTATGATAAATAAAAACATTAATAAAATAATATCCTAATGAACATTATGATACAAGTTGTAAAAATATAAAAACTCAAAATAAATAAAAAATAATTGTGTATTAGTTAAAAAAATAAAATATCTTCTCAAGACAATAAATAAAAGAATGGAATGGAAACAATATTATAGCTCTCAAGACCCTAAGGATATGTTCATCACTAAATATCCAACTCAAGATGACTACATCCAGAGGGATCATTAGAGATATAAAAAATCATCCCCTTTCTCATATCATGGAAAATCAGGTATACATGAACACTAAAGTGAATATTTAGTTTCTGAGCATACATAGAAAATATAAAATTCACCAAAAGGTACATGAAAACATCACTAGGCAAAGAACACAATAACTTGAAGTTTAACATATCCATCAAAAAATATCCAAACATAAAAGAAGTTTATGAACTAAACAAAATTAACTTAAAAGTGTAAATATTTTATCAAATTATTCTTTTTTAAATAACCATTCCACATTTACTCATACAAATTCATTAATTACATGTCAAAATAGAATACTCTTGAGTGGTTTCTCACTGATATGCCATGTTTTCACTGAACGATAATTTTATATGTGCCTTTAGTATAGTAATATTCCCTTTATTCAATGTCAATGACAATGAATATGAATTTTGAAAATAAAATTATTCTATGTTCCAATAATAATGAATTATAATTAAATAAATCATGTATTTTAAAATAAAAATATAAAAAGTAACAATTTTCTTAAAAAATATGTTAGTTTATAACGATATATCATAGGGTTCATAAAAATGTAAATAAAAATCCCCATATTCCTATTCAATAAAAACAAAGATATTTTCATTACATAATCTGTAAAAAATTTCATTTTAAATCCATTAAAAACATTTCATAATGTTAGTAAATCTTAGTACACAGAAAACGAAGTATAGTGAGAAGTCAAATATATCTTAAGTGGTGAAAAAATAATAGAACAAGAAAATGAATCATTTACATAATATATCATAAATTAATTAATTCAATGGACCTAATCATGATGTCATTTAAATCCATTATAGTTCATATGATTAACTATTATTGAACATATCTATCCTTCTATGTTAGAATAGATGATTAAATCTAAATTTAAATTGATAAAATTTAAACTTACCATTAATTATGGAGATACAATTCACAAAGATCAATGAAAAACATCTTCTATATCCATGTGTATTTCAATTAATGCTTAGAAGAGGGTTGGAATTTTTGAATATGATATAATAAGTGACGAATGATTGTTTTGAGGTAGAAACTAAGTTGAAATATAATTTTCAGAGCATTTATTCCATAGAAAACGGTTAGTACACATGGTTTAAGTTATTGTATGCTAAAATTGGAATACTAATTCCTAAAATTGACACCCATCCTCCGCTATTCCAGTTTGTTGGAAAAATATTTATATCCATTCTTTTCCACCTACATTCACATTCATGGTTTCACTTGGGCACCAAAATGGATTGAAAAAATATACACTAGTCCTTTACACCATAATGTCTTCTTATTTCTATTTCATGGATTCATGGATAAAACCAAAATGTTCACGTTTCCATTATAAAATCATAAACCCTAAGAAACATATCCATTATATACCAAAATAATTCTAAAAACTCTAAATACTCAACCCAAATGTTATCAAAAATAGTAATTAATAATTAAATCATATTGTATCTGGCACAAAGAAAGTTACCTTATACCCTACAATACATATTCTATCAACATAATGATATATATTTTGTGTTCTTTTGTAATTACCTAGACATAATAACAAAATTTCATTTCACATTATCATGTATCCTCTTAGATTTTACAATGACTCAATAAGACATGAACCAATGAAATATGTTTACAAACCATGACCTCATCAATTTAGTCCCAGATATGAATTAGTGGTTGAATAGAAGATAAAATTTGGATGAATATAAACATGATCCCATCGATTCGTGTGGTTATCATCAAGTTGGTATTTCCCCGGTTTTTAATCATGGGATGAAATATGAGCCATACTGAATCGTGGTGGTAATGCATACTAATATGTTATCTCACCAAATATTTCAAGTATTTTTAAATGTAAAACATTCCAAGAGGGAAATTACATTATTACCAAATTGATGATCTCCCATTCATGCAGATACATTCCAGAACACATGATATCCAACAAAAACAGTATTGGTTGGTGAAGGAAAACATATAAGAATATATACAAATTTTTGTCAAAACAATCTAAATAATTATAATAAAAAAATATTCATATCTTGAATAGGAATATGTCTCAATAGTGTGGTTCCTCTGGTCTCAACCAAATAAATGTGAGAGATAAAATGATAGAAATGTAATGCATCAAAATTATCTTTTTATACTAAGGCGTAATAATGCTTATTTTTTTTGAGAATCCCATAGATAGTCGATGATCCTCCTATGAGAATCATAAATACATATCATAATACATGATCATGTCCTGATGTGTCTAAATTCTATATTTATAATACCCTAAAATTTTAGGATAATTCAATGTGCTCATGGTGAATTGGGTAGAAAACTATTGTATAATGGATCACCAAATCCCCAATTTAAATGGAGAATTTAAGTTGTAGAATATTGAAATGGATACTCCATGCAATTTTACACATAATACGTAGTGACGCTGACCATACTACACCTCATGTTGTGTATACTTTATTACGTTCACATATCATACTAGGAATCTCATCATGAAGGACCAAAATGTTTATTACTCATTTTAAACTAGACACATACATGATATTAACATTACATTTTAAATAATAAAATCGATAAAATATTCTCTTTTTCAATACCATTATTCCTCTTAGTGTATTCATACATATCAATCAAAAAAAAATCCATGTATCATTGTAAAAATAAAACATAAGAAATGTATGATCATAGTTTCTCAGTAATGGAATGATTATAGTGAATAATATAAATTAATTAATAATAATATATAGGGAAATTAAAATAACTACAAAACATTCCATTTAATCAATAAACTGAAATTACATGGAAGTAACAAATTTCTTTTAAATAATTTCATATAAATAATCACATGAGCATGAAACTAAACCATGAATATTCTAACTACTTGAATAGTCACATGGAAAATTAATAACATAATCCATAATGACAGAATTCATAATCATGGAAAGCTATAAAATATCATCATGGACTATATCGAACAAATCTAATACCATTGATTGTATGTTCCAAAAAAATATAAAAATGGTAATTCCTTAGTAAAAACCGAATGTAGTTTTACTCAAGAGATCTACTAATGCATTAAGGGGTTATAGTGGCCCCATCCCATCACATACAATGTCTAATGATTTCTTCATATGACAGGGGTTAAACATAGATCAAATATATATTAAATTTTAATAGCTAATATATGAAATTTTAATAGATACCTCAATTAATAAACGTAATTAGAAACCATCGAGAGTAAAATTTTGAATTGTAATAAAATTTTATATCCCCATTAAAATTGATCTTAAAAAATCTGGTGAAATAAAAAGGATTGTACCAATATTTCGTAACCTTAGTGAATCATAAGTAAAACAGAGTTCTTATGACATTAATGAATAGTAATACCATTAAAATATCTTAAATTTTTTAAGTAAAGTAACATTTCTATTTTGAAAATATCTATTTAAAACAATATGTTTGCAAAGATATTTTGATTATAATTGTCATTAAAAATAACAATTTATAATTTTCAATTATGTTTTAAAACTTGGAGGTCTCATGATGGTAGAAAATTCCATACATATCTACTACATTAAAGTAATGTTTTGTTGTACTTTTTCTATAAAAGACAAATTAGCCTTCCTTTAAAAACAACATGAATATTTCATTAAATAAATAAAAAAATTATAAATGGTTAAAATGTAATTTAATATATCCTTTGAATAATATTTCAAATACAATTCTGAAACAACTATTATAAAATATGATGTTAGACGAAAAATAAAAATATACTAAAGAGATAAATGAATTGAAAATTTTTAAAACATTATCTCAATCATTTTTATTACTATATAGTGGAAGAAATATATTATTACATAAAAGTTAATTAATAACCAAGTGAAAATATTATATATTGACCTTATGATATTGATCTCAAATAATCATCATAATGGGAACATAAGAAAAAAACAATCCTGAAAATTGATGAGATTATGAAATAAACCATTATCACATTGTTAAATTGTGTATCATAATCCCAATGAATAAAATAATTTCAAATTAAAAATTAAATTACATGATGATAAATTATTTTTGTATATATCATTAATTTGTTTTTGTAAAAAGCATAAAAATAAATAATACATGAATTTGGTGTGTGTATCACGGAAGTAAAAGTGTTATGAGAAACCCTGACCTTGAGTCTGATTTTTTAGTACATTCTGTATCGTCATGAATAATAATCATATATTAATTATTTATAGTATTGGAACCTTTTTCATTTTTATTATTCCTTTTATTTCACATATTAACATGTTAAATATTTTTATATAATCAATTATGTATATGTCGGATGTTTTAATGATATTTGGATTATGTTTTAAAAATTTGTTTTAAAGGATGACAATGAGAAAATAGTCATTATTTAAAAATATATGAGATATGAATCACTAAATAATTAGAATATTTTTAAATTAAATTTACTTTTAAATCCATTCCTTATTAATTTTTATTAATATTGGACTACGTTACAGTGATTGGTATAGTAGGATGCTGAAGTTCTTGAGTAACGTTTCCATATTTCGATTATAATTATTTTAAAAAGGTATGTTATATAGTATATGTATATAATGATTATAATATATTTTAACCGTATTATTTATTTAAATATATTTATATAGATCACATATTTTTTTATTTATATGAAAAGAGTGTATGATCATGGTAAATTCCGACATTTTTAGAAATGTCTCATACACAATATTAGGTACACTTTTACCATTGTTTTAGTTACACCATGATTTTTAATATGTAGTTGTTTTAGGTAAAATTGGTGGATTTTGTAAGAAAAATAGGTAGTGCACGTTTTTTGCACAATTAGGGAATACTATGTGTTTTAGACTAGGAAATTGTTTTCCCTATTTATAGAGATAGTAGTTGGTGCATTATTGGTGATTAGTTTGTCCAAAATTTGGGGCCCATTACCCCAAATCATTCACCAAGAATGAGTGTGGGTTTTCATGGTTGGTGAATGATTTTTCAAACCATACCACACTACAAAAAATCATGTTCCCCATAAGTAGAGGTGCACAACTAAGGTATACTGTTTGGTAAATCATGAGACCCTACTAAAACTACCACGCATACTAAATTTCATTACTCTAAAAATTTAAAACACATTCATAAATCACCTGGTTTTAAATACTGTCAAATTCCACCAATTGCTGACCTAATTACTGAATATTTGGAAGCTGTTGGGTGAATTCCAATGCTCTTTGAAACCATTTCAATGAATTAAAGATTCAATTGAAGTATTTTATCCTCATGTGATAGTTATTTATTCCCCATAAAGTTTAATCACCCTCACATACCTCTTTTATGATGAATAGGATTTATTTTAAATCTATTGAGATGGTTTAGAACTATATTTTACCATATTCTATTCATTGCTTTCTTTATCATAGTTATTGGTCTTAGTTATTTGGTTTCATTGTAGTTTTGATCATTCAATATCAAAATGTGGTTTATGGTTTGGTGAACATCTGGAAACAAACATGAGGATGTGGTCTAATAGACAATTACCATAATATTTATTTTAAATACTTGTATATAATTGTGAAATTTCAATTTAAATATTGGAAAATTTTATTCTGAATTGAATTATTTACTTGTATATTTTCAAATGTGATAATTAAATTGTTTGGATTTGTGATTTCAAAATTGGTGAATAATAAGAATATTGAAATTGGGGAATAATTGTTTTGGAAATGGTTAATGACGCATTGGGTGTGATGATATAATTGAAATGATTATTTTTTTATGAATTATATTCAATAATTACTTTTTCCAATCGACGATAAATGGTTAGAAATATGGAACCATGAAATGTGATATTTTTGACTGAGTGGTGGTATAGGGATTTTTGCTCCAAATACCCATGGGGTTCCATAATTATAATCTAGTCACCTAATATAATTATGTATACAGGAGATCACTGATTTTTGGGACATGTAATTCTATTTCAAAAGTCCATGGGGTTCCAGACATCTTCTCAAGGACCCCATTTTTTATTTTTAAAATCAGAGTGATTGGATTAATGGAAACCCATGACTGAATAAAATGTGATATCCATTTTGGGATAGTTTAGAATGTGACATTGTTAATATAAGGTATTCATGGTTAGGTTTTCACTGAGAATGTGGGATTTATGATGTTGAATAAATAATAATATAATAGGAACACTATTTAATTGATTGTTGCACTTAATTATTTATACATATGCATACACAATTATTTACTAGATATGGTTTAAATTCTATTTGGTGGTGGAATAAATTTTTTACTCACACATACATGACCTTTTGGATCAGTATTCAAATAGATTTCATACTTGCAGGATAGGGAAAGGGAATGAGCTTAATTATATATATATATATATATATATGATTTTGGATGATGCATGGATAATAAAATTGTAAATTATTTCGGTACTGTGATGGGAGTTTCCATTGTCATTATTTTGGTTTTTTCATTGACACATGACACATATATAGAAGAACATGTATACTACATTTTTTTAATATAATTATATTTTTTTGATTTATCATTTGATACTAGGATGTTTTAGTTATAGTATTATTCTTCTTATTTTGTATTATCATTTGGATATTTTCAATTTATTACACCTAATTTACTACGTTGATTATGAGGGTACAATATCAATATAATAAATATTAAACCATCACTATAATTAAGAAGCCTCTGCCTCATGAGGAGGCTCGCCTAAATTCATGATAGGGAACTACCTTGGGGAATAGACTGTGTCACCCATTTCAGGACATCCCAAAGTGCTACGAATGATATATTTAGTTTCATTATTTTTTATTACTATTTTCAAAATGAGTACAAGATACCAGGAGGTGTCAGGCCATGGTCATGATCTCTGGCATGGGAGAATCTAATCTATATACATGAGAGAATCCATGTAGGGAGGGTGGGAGTGTTTTTACTGATGTGTTTGGTTATATTTTAATGTTATTTCACCATGGGTGATACATTTCCTATGTGATATTTTTATTTATGAGATTTTATTCATTTCATATAATGGAAAAGATGTTAATAATACATAGATCATTCTCGCCACTTATGATTTTCCATGACATGCTTCATTTTAAGAATGCATGGAAAAGCCATTTTTGGGTAAGTAACTTAAATGAAATTTCTTTTATTTACATGCGTAATTAAATTAAATTTTTCCAAATGATATATTTAAATATATAAAATGATCCTATATATGGTAAATGAAATGGTTAAAATGGATGTCTAATGAGAAATTGGAAATACAAAAGTGTTTAGCCAATAATATCCATGAAATAAATGAGGGATGGTTAGGGGCAGTTATTGTTCCTTTATTTTACCATGTGGCATAATATGGGGGATCACTTGATGTAGATTTATGTAAATTAGTCTTATTAAAAGGAAAAAATGATGTATAATCTATTCAAAGAGGTGTTTTTTGGAATTTATAGATATGCCACCATGACAATGCTTATAGATAGTTTGAAATGAGGATATGACTAGAAATGTTCCTCTACTAGTGGAATTAGAGGCTTTGGGAGTTATGGTTTAGGGATCCTGAGATTAGTTCAATTCAAACATTTCTCATTTATATAGTATATGGAAAGAGACCTAGAGCATGTTGTGAGGATTATTTTTGACTTAATAAGGGAGTTCATGTAGTTTAAACCTCGGACATTAACTATGGAAGGTGTCTCTAAGGGAGTTGAGTTCTAGATAGAGCCTTTCTAGATGATATGTGACCACATAGAGAATCTTGCTGGTAAGGGAGTCAATTTGGGGGCTTATATATTATGTGGTCTATTGTATCATAGGTGGGACATTCAAACTCAGGATGCAGAACTAGATAATATGGAGAGCAATGATTTTCCAGAGAAGTTTCTAGAAAGTTTTTATCTAGATACACAATGATAGGAGAGAGAAGGCGAGTTTATGAGGCTGACTGAAGGGAGTATGTCCTTAAAAGAATATACTGGACACTTCACTGATTTTCATCACATTTTTTAGTGTTGTCATGATGTGAGGAAACTGTGCTGAATTATTTTTATTATAGTCTTAAATGTAAAATTACAACCCAAGTCAATATCATTTAAATGGTAATGTTTTTAAGGTGGTGAGTTAGGATATCATTTCTGAGGGGAAATTGATGGAGACTTCTAGAGGAATGTTAGTGGTTTATTCTAGATGACTATGAGGTATTTCATTTGAGTGTAGGATGCATCGCTATGAGAATATAAACTGGAGAAATAATAGAAAGAGTGTCTCGGGAGAATGACATATTACTCTAAGTAGTAACTAAATTTACATCCACATGTGTTGTAGGTAGGGGTACATTCTATGTTTGTGTCTATGGCCACCATTGGAGTTAATAACATCTCTTATTATGGGTTACTTATAAATATATTGTAGAATCCCTTGACCTATGGGTAATGACGAATGAGTGCGGTAGATTCAGATAATAGAGATGGGGTATTCTACCCCTAATAATTATAGATGTTTGGTTTCTAATGGTTGTGGAGGTTACGATATTGGATGCGGTATTTCAGGTCAAGAGAACCCATAGCAGAAAAGTGTTGTAGATTAGAGGAATCAAACTAAAATACGGGTAAGAGGATACAGATAGTATCATGTTGTCAGCCTACACCTGTGGATAGAAAATTTAGACCACCAATCGATACATGTACTATTTTTTAGCTTCTACAATTTTAAGTACCTAATTTGATACAAGATCCTATCATTTTTTATATTTACATTAATTTTAAATGGTTTGGGTATTGTAATGGATTTTGTGATTGGAGTTATGACAATTGTAAAATCATAGGGTGTGTGGCCAGAGATATCTTTTTTGAAATGGATGTTCTATTGAGGTGGGTGATTATCGATTTATTTGTGATATTTAGATTCATTACATTTTAGGCTTTTATGTGATTTTGGAAAATGACTGGTTGGTAGTGTACCAATCCCACATTTATATTTACCTCATGAGATAGACTTTTACATCTCATGAGGGGGATAATTATTTTTATTATGGCGATTGTGATATCCATGCAGGCAATGCTTGAGTATTTAATTAGAAAATGACATAGATTTATATCTAGGTAGAAAGTATTGTTCAAGATGATAGTGTTGTGAGGCAGGATAACTCTCTACCAGTAGTGGATGAATTCATGGAATTTTCCAGGATTCCCCCTGAGAGAGATGTTGACTTTACTATTGGGAATATTCTTAGAGCTGATCCATATTTTGTTCCACCTTATAAAAAACCAATGTAAATTCATTATCTTAAAACTCATATGGTAGAGTTTATTTATAAAGGATTTATCCATCCAATAATGATTCCTTAGGGTTAACTGGTTATGTATGATAAGAAATATGAAGGGACATTACGCTTATTTGTTTGTTATCAGAAGTTGAACATGATGATAATGAAGAACTAGTACCCTCATTCTCATATCAATGATCTCATTGACATGTTGAAAGTAGACTATGTGTTCTTGAAGATTTACATGTGAATATGTTATTATTAGACTAAGGATTGAACTTATGACATACCAAAAACAACTTTTAGAAGCATGTGTCACTTTTGTGAGATCCCTATGAGGTTGTTCGACCTTAAAAATTCTCTTGTTGTTTTTATGAACATAATGAAGCCAAGCATCCTCATGTACCTAGATTAGTTTTTGGAATCTTTTTGGGATAAAATCATCATGTAATCCAATATTCATAATGATCATGCCTGATATCTTGAATTTATAATATTCACACATATAAAGAATTGGATAAAATTCAATATGTCAATGTTTGAACTCTAGAATTACATGGAATATTTTCTAGGTCATGTCATCATAGGGAAATGTTTCTCATTATTCTTAGAGAATGTTTAGGAAGTGGTTTTTTTTAACATCCCAATAATGTTTTGGATAGCAGAATAAATGTGGGTTTGGAATGTTATTATCAGAGAATCATCTAGGAGTTTTCCTATATTTAATAACCTATTTAGGGATTGGGAAAGATGTGGAATAAGGTTTAATGGTTTGGATCCTGTTATAATGATTTCCCAGAGTTGAATAATTTGTTAACTACCTCCCCAATAATAATCATTCTTGCGCAAGTGGATTAGTATACCCCATTTTGTGAAGCATCTAAGATCATAAATTGAGTAGTGTTGATTCATGAATATCATTTTTTAGTGAATAGGCCCCGATGAATGAGGACCCATGAATATATTTATCCTTCACTTGATCTCAATTTTGGTGTAGTGGATTGTGCCTTGAAATGTTGTTGGCATTATCGGTTGATTGGAATTGTTAATGTGTATACCAATCAAAAAATATTAATTCATATATATTAAAAACGATATTTTAATTTCTAGGAATGGATATGGGTTGAGGGTATCTAGTCATTTTGTTTTGATTAGGAAGATACACCATGGAAATGTATTAGTACTACTGATGCTTTCAGCAGCAAGGCACAAACTAATATATCTATGAGTCTACTTCTGGATGAAAAATTCTGAACATGATGTATAAGATGAATATTGAGGTTCTATCTGGAAAATAGAATATGATCCTTGTTTCTTTATATGTGGATTATACAATTCCGAGACATATCAAGGAGAGGAGATAATAGGATATTGAAGGCATTTCCTTAGGGGAAATCCTTAACAGTGGCGAGTCTCCTTCTGATTAGACTATAGACGAGGATGAGATAATCTACATCTATAACCATCTTTTTTCTCATTCAATTACGTATGAGGATCTCCTACATAATCTTCAATCCTTGAATTTGGTGGTGATTACACGTTTGACCAAAATTTACCATAAAACGTGTCATCAGTATTGGTAATGGAGCATGAAAATGGATACTACAGTGGTTGTGAAATGATGCAACAAATTTCAACAGGTGAAGTCAGAGCATCAAAGACAACATGGATTACTATATCCATTTCCTATTTTAAAATTCAAGTGGGTATATATTACCATAGGCTTCGTGGTGTGTCTTCATAAGAATGATTTGATGAATGATATTATATAGGCCATTGAAGACTGACTGAAAAGTAACATTTTTTTAATTAAAAAAATCCCAGTAAAAAACAATACCCAAAAAATAAACCTCATGGAGGTCGAAAGTAATGTAAACAAAGAGCATCATTAACTAATAACTTCATCCCCACCTTTGGAAAAGACCCCAAGGAAATGAAATAAAACATATCTTGGTTCGATGATGACATGGAAGCCATAAAATCTGCAACCATATTCCCCGCCCTCCAAGTATGGGAAACCTCTTCATAAATTCCCATTAGTACTCTGCATATCTTGATAATATAACAAATGTTACAAGGAATATTTCCATTTCCTATCAAAGCATTACACAAGACCAAAGAGTCAGTCTCTTCTATCCGCATCTTTCTTTTCTGATGATTACAGATCTCTAAACCAGAATCCATTTCCCTAGCCTCCACATGCAGTACATTGCCTCCTCCATATTAAGATGTAAAACTAGCTATGACCAAACCCATCATATACCACCCGACCCCACCCCTCACATCACCTCCAAGAGAAGAGACCTTTTAGTATTAAGCTTTAATCCCTACCTTGGTGCCTCCCATTGAATCCACGTTCCGCGCTTTGGAATATAAGTTGAGTGATCGCGTACATGATGGACAGAGATCATAATCACTGAAGTTGCTGCTTTAGATTCCAGACACAGACGAAGAAATTACAAAATAGTATTCTTCATTCTGAATAAAATACTGACCTAAGAAGACCTACATTGATTATGGTGCATCACATTTCGAGCCTGCCAAATAATCTACCAACCAGCTACCAGAAAAACCGTCCTGGCCTTCCTCTCATTTTCTTGAGTGTCTGTGCCCCTGAAGCAGGAATTAAACAATTCATATTGAACCTCACCAGACACATCCCAACCCAAAAAATTTCCAAAAAACATCCTGATTCCCCTAGCCCATTCACTCCCATTAAACAGGTGACCCACTGATTCAGTATGAGATGACATACAACAGCAGCCCCTGAACACTATATTAACACCCATATATTGCAAATTTTCATCAGTAGGTTAATATTAGTTCCATACAAACCACAAAAAAGTTAAATTTAGGGGGAATCTCTTTACACCATAAATTCACTCCCTAGGGATCATCATTTGTGATTACCCTTGTAACAAGAAGGAAATGCTTAATAGAAGAAATGCCAGAAGATGAACCTGAAGAAAAAAGTTTATCAGAGTCATCACTAGTGACATTATTGATGAAAATATTAAACTGATTCTCATCCAGAACAGCCTGAAGAAAACTGGGATAAACACTAGCCTCACTGAAGGACATTCCCTAAGTAGGACATCCTAGAAAAAACAGCCTACCAACCCCCCAATAATGCTTCCAGAAATTTATATTCCATGTTCCCACTAACCACCAAGGATGATAATGCCAAATCACCATTAGAGGCTGAATCAGCATCCAAATCTTGGAAGAACTAGATCTCTGATCACACAAATTCTGACCATATATGTCTTTCATAGTCCTACTCCAAAGAGACCGACCTTCCAAAGCTTCCCACATAATCTTTGCATGCAGCCCCTGCATTGATGAGAAAACACTCCTCAGGTAAATAACCCCTTCATAAAGAGGACTTTCCAAATGTCTATCCAGTATCCAATAATGCCTAGCTACCATCTTCCCATCCCAATTAAATGAGACCATAATCTTGACCATTTTTACAATCACACTTTTATGCATCTTCAAAGTAGAAAACATATTCATGGTAATTGAGACCAATACACTATTCACTAAAGTGATATGACCACCAAAGGATATAAACCTATTTTTCCAGTTCAAAAATCTCCCAGAAATATTGCCTATGAGTTTATCAAAAAGATGTACCCTTAGAGATGAGGGACTCACAGGGGCCCCAAGATACTCCATGGGAAAGGATCCCCTATCTATATTCAAAGTAGCCCCCACATCCCAAACCCTTGATTCAGATAGCTTCTTGGTTATGTAAAAGGAACTCTTCTGTTTATTCACCACATGTCCACTCCATTTACAATACTCCCTAATAAGGCCGATCAACCCCTAGACATAATGTTTACTTCTATTGATAGAAAATAGTGTCATTAGAAAACATTATGTGAGAGATACCCCTTGTAGCATTCGTATTCTGGAAAGGAAGTACATTAACAAACCCGATTAATTGATTAATAAAACAGGTTGAAACATTTTGAGAGAGAATGAACATAGTGGGGTATAGAGGATCACCTTGTTTAAGTCCATGAAAAGCTTTTAAAGAATCAAATTTCTTACCATAAAAGAGGTAGCAATCCATGAAGATCTGAAACAACAGAAAATTAGGTCACTAATCCACCTCGAAAATACCATGCAAGTGAGGACTCTGTGAACATAACCCCATTTCACCCTATCATAAGCCTTACTCATGTAAAACATAACCACCAGATTTCTCCCAAAGGTCTTTTTGTTAATGCCGCTAACCATTTCTTGAACCACTCCTATTGAACCATGAATTGCCATCCCTTTAATGAACACATGATGCTCTAGAGCCATCCAAGAGACCAAGTGAGTAGCCAGTCTTTTATTAAGAATGTTGGATATAATTTTATATGTACATTTCCCATACTAATAGGCCAGTACTAATCAATATACTGGGGAGTACCCACCTTATGAATAAAAACCACCTTGGTAGCACAAGAAATACAAGGTAAGTTCCCACCCCGGAAAAATCCTGGACAGCTCTCACCACCTCCCCTTTAACCACATCCCACATTACTCTGTAGAAAGATCCAGGGAACCCATCTGGCCTCGGAGCACTATTTGGATTCAATGACCAGACTTCCTCATGAACTTCCTCCTCATCTAGATACCTCCTTAGGCCCTCATCAAAATCCTCCGAGCCACATCCTAGGATGACCTCAAAAATTTCAGCATCTCCTCTCAGATACCCTCCTCCAATACCAGGGATGCGTTCAGCCAATGGGGATTTGAGAGCCCCCATTAACCATCACTCCAACCTCATCACGATCACTTGTAAAAGAACCATATTTTCAATAAATATTGGGTTGATGAACATGATGACGTTCTCTAATGCAAGCATAAAAATACCCACAAATGTGATCTCCCTCCCGAAGCCATCTGAATCTGGAATCCTCTCTGGCCAACATCTCTTGTCTCAGTAGACTATCAGTAAGCTGAATTTTTTTATCTCTTAATTCAAAAAATATAGAACCATCCCAAACATGTTCCAAACACCCCTCCAATAATTCCGCCTCCTTGTTAATTTCAACCAACCGCTGATCATGGCTAGGAATCTTTTTCTTCCAGTGGGATAGAATATTATTAAGGAATCTGAACTTGCCATGGGGAATGCACCATGGGTTCCCCAGAAATTGAAGATAAAAATAATCCCTATCCACATCTGAAAATCCCAGTTCCTCCATCCATAATTTAGAAAAAACACCATAATCCTCCCTGATATCCTCTACACACAATGAAATACGGAGAGAGGAGTGATCAGATAATGACCGGAGCAGATGAACAACTCTGGAATACTAGAACATGGAAATGGAAGCCTTATTCAATACGCTTCTATCAAGATGAAAATAAGTTCATCTCCCTTTGTTTTGGTTGTTGCACTAGGTGAAACTGCTACCCTCAAAACCAACATCCAAAAGACCATTTCTAGCCATGAAGGACACGAAATCATGACTGGAATTCCTAGGAAAATGACATCCCCCTCTCTTATCCTCTGGATATGTGATAACATTGAAGTCTCCTCCAATAATACAAGGAGAATAATCAGGATTAACATCATCAAGATCATGACACATAGACTTTCTGCCTTACGCATCACACTTAGCATGAATGAAAGAAAAAATAAAACTCATATTTCCAACTGAAATTATTGTAGTTAGAGTCTGATCTGAAGCATGCAGTAAATCAACTGACACATGATCCTTCCAAAAAAGCCAAATATGAGTGTTAGGAGGGTATTCATGCAAAAATTAATGAACCTTGAGTCTCCGTGAATACTCGTTAATCTTTTGGGAAGCTTGTTTTGGTTCCAAGCTAGAAACTATTGATACCAGATTATTACTGAGATCATTCCTTATGAAATCCTCCTTTTCTCTAGACCCTAGACCACTGACATTCTAGATTAAAATTATATACATTAAAATAGAAACTACTGGCTTTGGCCATAGACTCCTTGCCGTCTGTAATATGAGACAATATTGAAGAATCTGTCGCATTTAATTTTGATTGAGATCTTGTTTTAAAACCAGAGTGCACCTTCGAGAATAAAGCCCCTTTCAGAAAACCCACCTCTATAAGAACCCTTTATATGAGATTCTAGAGACACAAAACCATGCCCTTATATCGAACAAGAAATCACCACATAGGGTAAAGAAGTAGACCGCGGAGAGGAAGTGGGAGAAATTGATGCTGAAACAGATGGAGAAGAAGGCACCACTGAAGAAGAATGAACTGTCAAACAAGGATGAATTATAATCACAAAAGGAGACTCAGCTTCAAGATCACATGTATCCGATTCCAGCATAGTGATCTCTGAAGTACAACTTCAAAACAGAATCCAATCCCCAAAAGCCGGAGGTCGCGACACTGAAGAGAAGCTAGAGACCATGCCCCCAAAGAGGCCCTTATATGAAAGAAATGCCCCAGAGAACTCATCCCATCCACACTTGATAGGAACATCTCTTGAGAAGAACAAAACCACACATCGCCTAGATCACCTTTCCTAGAAGAAGAATCCTCTGACGATTGAAAAGAGGGAACCGAAGCAATACCTTTACCCCTAACATTACCCTCCGACACTTAAGGTCACGTGAACAAGCCTTATGAGAGGGGGCCTCGGGACCACTCCTAATGAAAAAAACACCCAACTAGCAATTCGACAAACCTACAAAGTATGACCCAAAATATGGAAATGGGTAAAAAATCTAGGAAAATTGGATAAAATAGATGCTGACAGCAATCCTTCAATCCTTCAATTATGACCACAAAATTATCCTAAATCAGCTATGAAACATCCAATTCAACAAAAATTTTGGCCACCGAGGTCTCCACCAACCTAGAAGAATGAGCATCAGCATAAAGGAAGACCCCCAATGAATCCCCAAAAGCTTTATGGAAAGCCTCATTCATAAGAGGAAATGACAACCCAAAAAGAGATATCCACACCACCACTTTGAAACATTCAAGACCAAAGTGAGCATCCATAGACCACATAGAAAGAGAGAATCACCAATTTCTCACAGAACATGCACCCCTACACCAAGCCTTCATTAAATCTTCCCTAGAATCTAGGAAAACACAAAAAGCCTTCCTGTACAAAATGGACACTTTCTCCGGTAGATCTACACCCCACCACCCAAAAAAATATTGAAATATCGCCAGTGGAGGTTTATGAGCACTAAAACGTGCCACCAAGGTCCACTAAAGATAAAGAGATGTCTTTGAAAAGGACGTCGCCGAAACCGGAAACACAGTAGATCTGTTCTCCGAGAAGGAAGACAATGTCGATGGATCGCCTGAAGAAACATCCTTAACCCACTAAAAGCCTGGGGAAGAACCCAGATGAAACTCCTTGAATGATGGAAACTGGGGAAGATCTGATCCGCCACAAGCTATTGGAGAACCCAACGCGAAGAAAGAGATCCCCGACAGAGCCGGAGCCGCGGGTGGGAGAGAATTTGAATCCATTCTCAATTTACATGGTGATTGTAGACCCACAGATTTAATTATCCCATTTCATTGATATTTATGAGACTATCATAGTCGATTAGTTGAGGTATATGTATCTTTCGGAGATAGTCATCTTTCAGGGTGTACTAAAAATTATTATGTTATGATCATGATCCTCACAATAATCTCTGCTTCTTACAAGGGTGAAAAAAGGCATGAGTTGAATATATATTTTTTAGTATAATTTTCCACCCAAAAACTGGTGGGAAGTGAGAAGATAATATTAAATTTTTTAATGATAATTTATTAGCATGAATTATTCAATTTTGTGTTTATTGGTAGAACACTTAGTTCCCACTGAGTTTTCTTATAATATTTTTTATCAAGTGACTATTTTGAAGGATCCATATGAGTCACATTTTGGTGTACCAGAAAAACCACATAAATGTTGAATGAATTTATATGATTAAGAGTTATTGGGATTGAGTCTCATATAAGATATGAAAGAGGAGGCATAGCTGATTTGGAAATTTTTGGCCATAACTTAGATATATAATAATTCATATAGTGAATGATCTCAATGAACCCATGATTTTACAATAGGTTGTGGTATATTCCTTTAGTTTTCACCAAGATTGGTTTACTATAGGATTCAAAATAATAGTAAATTTTCACCCAGGTATGTTGGAACTTTTGAGATTGTGGAGATAATCAAAATGAATGTGTACTAATTGGATCTTCGATAGAGGTATATTGTTATCTATCACGTTTTTCAGGCATCAAATATTTAGTAGTATATCCTTAAACCTTCTCATTTATTAATATTGATGATGTTGAGCATGATGTTGTTGCATCCTTGGATGATTATTTCATTCATGTTATAGTTCATAGTAAGAATCTATTTTGGGGAAAAAATATGTTGATAGTTTCAGTACAATAGTAGCATAAACATGATCCGGAGGAAACATGGGAGATAGAAATAGATATACATGCTCAGTGGTCTGATAATTTTACCGCATAATTTTATATTTTTATTTGATTAAAGATTAAGGAAGAGATTTCATAAGGTTGGATGATTTCAAGATCCAAAATTTCAAGATATTCATATTACTAACATCTAGGTAATTATTTACCATTTTTTGGTGATGCCTTGGTTGGGTCTTTATATGGTGTTTTTTCGAGTGAAATTGGTGGATTTTGGAAGAGAAATATTTTTTTCAGGATTTTCACGTGATTAGGGAAAACTATGTAGAAATTCAAATGAATTCATGCACTATATTTAGAGATATTGTAGGTGGAACACAGTTGGTGCATGGTTTTGATAAACCCTTTATTAACCTCCATAAAAAATAAATCCTCAAATAGTGGGGGGTTTAATGGTTTCCACATGTTTTGTCTAACTATTCGTCACATAGTATATAACATGTGTCCCCTATGAATAGGTGCACCACTATGGTGTGTGGTCAAAAATACTATACGACCCTACCCAATAATCTACGAACGTTGGATTTAATTATTTAGAATATTTTATAATAAATTACTTAACCACATGGTTTTAACCATTATTTTCCTCAACTCAACACTTAACTAATTCCATTATATTTGTATGATTCTAGGAATATTCCATGAAACATCTATAAGATTTCTAGATAAATTAAAGGTAAGGTTGAAGGATCATCTCCTCATTGGTAAATGAATTCATCCATATATGGTTTCTTCTCTATCTCTCTCTCCATCTTATCCATTATTACTAATTAAGTGGGATAATTTTTCCTCCTTTGGAGATGTTTTATATCTATATTTTAATAGATTCCATTCGTTTGGATCTTGATCTCTGTTATTGGTTCTATATCTTTCATGCTATTTTTCTTTTGATCAATTTAACATCAAATTTTGGATTTACATTTTGATAATGCCTATCAAAAACCTTTATGTAGTCGGTCAAACATTCAAATCCCTTAGTCTAGATTTTAGATGCATGTATATAATTATGATATTGAAATTTCCATGTTTAGAAATATACTTAAGAATTGAATTAATTAATTAATTTTTTCAATGTTTTATAATTAAATTTATTTGATTTGTGATTGTTCGATTGAGGAATAATGTCAATTATACAATTTGTTAATAATTTTTTATGAGAATGATAACAACAGATAACATGTGTTGATATAGATGAATCTGTGCTTTTTAATTTATGAAACAAGTTGAATAATTAAATTAGCTAATTATTGATACATGTTTGGAAATATGGAAACATAAAATATGATATTTTTCACTTATCTGTGGGACATAGACTACTTCTTTACAATACCCGTGGAGTTTTATAATGTTACTCTAATCACAAAATATATTTATGTATTCATGTGATCATTGATATTTGGAATAGGTACACCAACTCCATTTTCCCATGGGGTTCCAGAATACTCCTCTATGCATCAATTATATATTTTTGATTTTTGATTTTTTTGATTAATGAAAACCTATTCTAGAATAAAATGATATTTATCTTTGTGTATTGTTTAGACTCCACCATGTGATAATGAAGTTATTGATGGTTAATGATTTATAATTAAATCGATATTTATATCGTTACATAATGTATAATTTGATGTGAAAACTTTTTTACTTTACTATTAAACATTATTCATTATACAACCATATACATTGTTCTTGACAAGGTATTTTTTCCCGCCTTTGGTGGTGGTCTACTATGTTGTACTCACTCCCAACTTGGTTATCCTAGTCAATAACTAATGAGACATAATTTTTGAAGGATATGAAAAGTGTATGATCTCAATGTTAGATGGATGAATTGGGATGGAACATGGAATAGGGAACTATATATGACTTCAAGACATACATGGGAGTTGTGCGTGTCATTATTATTTTTCAATTGCCATTGATAAGTATATGAAATGAAAAATTCAGTACTTTTTTTTGGATATTCCTTTCTAATTTTTCATTATCATGTCATATTGTTCAATATTAAATATGATATTATTCAGGATATTGTTTTCAATCATTTGGATATTGATTTTTTAATTCCACTATTGTTCTTCTTTGATAAAGATGGCATAGTCTTCCATGAAAAAATATTATACCCTTGTTATTACTCATCAAAAACTGGATTATTGGGAGACACACCTAATGTTAAGTGATGAACAAAAGTAGGGCACCATTATGTCACACCTAGGTCGAGACATAACACATGTTCTTATGAAGGTGGAAGTTCACACATATATGAGTGATGTTATCGTATTTAACTGAGTGATAATATAAGAAAAAATTATAGATATATATATAATATTATTAAAATGATAAATATGTATTGGATATAAAAGATTATATCATGTATATAACATAAAATCCATAACATTATCCATATAACCATCCATGTATGGCCTTT
The DNA here is from genome assembly GCA_963277665.1 of Viscum album. Lineage (NCBI taxonomy): Eukaryota > Viridiplantae > Streptophyta > Magnoliopsida > Santalales > Viscaceae > Viscum > Viscum album. The sequence goes on from OY728165.1 coordinate 1,834,737,843, forward strand.
GTGAAGCATCAATTACATCACTAAACAAGGTGGTAGTATATTATACACATGATTAATGCTACCATATACCAAAAAGAAGAGAAAATAAAATAATTATAAATGATAAAATGAAAATATATGTATAATTGTTTTTCAAAAATTATAAAAATATTTTCTATCCATCATCACACAGATCTATGAGAAGTGGTAATGGAAAAATAAATGAAATTTTTTCATGATGTGGTATCCCACCATACACTCGAATGATGAGATAGTAACCCATTTAATATATTTTTGGGTGGATTTTGGTCATTAAATTAACATAAAAAAATTAGTATATAGAATTTATTGAGGATATTATATCATCATGTTTTAATAAGAATTTAATGTGGAGAATAATGAAATAGAATAAAAATTATAGTTGAAAAATGTTATCTCTTCTATGACTATATTTATTTTGATTACACCAAAAGACATTAGAGGTTAAATTTCATATGAAAATATGGATTTAGGTTGAGAGAGTAAATTTTGGATGTGATGGGAAAAACCCCTCAATGTCTCTTATCGGTATGATTTGGGTGTGATTTTATTTGTTGAAAAATCCATATGAATTCAAATGATAATGGTTGGTGTTTGTAAGAGAATGGTTTTTATGGTGGACCACGTAACATGTCTGGGATCAGTTAGCATAGCGGTTCGCGAAACCAGAAACAGTTTGCAACAAGCATTTTCGGTGGAAGTAAATGTAGTATGGAGATGGTTTGTTGTTGGAAAAGGGGATATGAGGAATAGGAGAAATGTAAGTACATGTACGATATAATAAAATTGTTCACGGCAGGCATGTTGTTCGCAGGACATCACTGGTATGCATTGAAGGATGTACAAAATAAAAGATTTAGTAAATCTCATATTAGTAGATTTTCATATATCTTTCTTATATAAATAATTCTAATACCATAAATTATGTGGGAGTAAACATCATTGTAGAACATAATTTCACTTTGGGAATTCGAAAATGTTCTAAAGTGGTGTGAGAGATGGATTCCTCAAATGAAAAGTTGTTTTCATAGAAACAATTCTGCCAAAGTATTTTTTTCAGGGAACTCAATCACGCAAAGGAAGTTCGGTATGTAGAGAAAGAAGTCAGGTATGTGGAGGAGGTAATGTGGTACAAGTAATATGAAGAAGAATTATGTGGTTATGAAGCTGGTCTATTGGAGAAGATTGAAGGTGGCACGAGAAAGCGAAGGCAGTCCACGAATAGAGAATGGATCGCGGGAAGAGGATGGTTTGTAGAAGAATAATTGGTATGCAGACACGGTATGCAGAAATAGTATGTAGAGATATTTTGATGAGGAATAATGGAGGGAGTGGTACGTAGAGGTGATAACAGTTCATATATGGTGGAAGTGTTATGCATAGAGGTGGTCCGCATAAGAAACATGCTACTCATTACGCGAGGGAAGAATGAGGTCCACAGTTTTCTCATGGATTCTTTAACGAGCATCAATTCTGTTTGGGAGAGTATTTTCTAGTACATATCAATAATCGGGAAGGTGGATCTCATCTTTGGGTGGAATAAAGGAACTTCAACATATCATCTATATATAGCCGAGGATTTAGGAATTCATGAAAATAAGGGGAACTCTATGTCAATAAACTATGTTCGACCTTCAATTATATAAAATATGAGTGGATTAATTTATAAGAGTAGTGAGTGAATGAAGTGGAAGATAATTACCCTTTCCACTGGATAGTGATCCAGATAAAGAGGTATAGGGAGTGACCGTTGGTAATGTAGTGAGCAAACCCTAAATCATGTAAAGGCAGTGAGCCTAGGCAAAAAAGATCCCACCTTAACTATTTAATCATTATTGGTAGTGAGCCTTAGTGAATTTGTTACATCAGTGAATCTTGGTTATGTACACCATATACATAGACATGTGAGGGTTAACCATGTAAAAATGGAAATGGATTGTGCATGATTTCATTTCTTTTCATGCATTGCTATAGAAAGGCGAGAGAAGAGTGTTTTATTTAACAATGATACAAGATTCTAAAGGGTATGAGTTTTAATCTGTCATACAATAATTCATTCTCTCTTAGGGTATTTAATCTAATTGGACCTAACATAATGTATTTTGGGTCAGATACTGCTGAAAAAAGGGTTTGGAGGTGTGAAGAATAGAGGAGCGCATGTGACATTTTTTGGTGTGGTGAGTGGTGCCCATGAAATTTTGGAAAAGAAAATGGTGTAACCATGTTTTTAGCCAAGAAAAAGGTACAAAATAGATTATTATAAAAAAAAGTACATTTTATGGTACATATATAACCCTAAATAATTCTTTAAATAAGCTTTAATACCATTTTAACACATATCAATTTTGTTTAGAACCTAGTGAATCCCTTTTTAATGTATGTGTGGTAAATTTTTTTTTCTGTTTCGTGTATATATTTTTGTCAAGAATTAAGAACGAATTATTTGTCATTATATACTATTATTATTCAAAAAATAAAATTCAAAATTCAAAATTCAATACAAATTTTTAGAAAAATTTAATTTTAAATTATTTTGGATTATGTGATGAGAAAGCATGGCATTAATGAAAGAATATGCTAAAATTTACAATGTTTTTATATCAAAATTTTAAATTAAAATCAATAAAATCTAATAAAATTGGATAATATATATAAATGAATTAAGTTTCCATGAAAATAATTTAATATATAATTTATCGGTATATAAAATTATAAAAAATGTAATTTTAAAAAAAATAAATATTATTCACTATTCATCCAAAAATGAAACTTTTCAGAAAAAAATAAATCACCCTATGCTAATTTTTATTTAATGATTTAAAAAAATTACACTTCAAAATAATATTTCATGAAATGTTAAAAATTATTTTTAAGATATATGTATAATGTACAACTAGTCTACCTTTCATAAAAATGCATTTCTCCATAAAACATTTCATTCTCTTTCAAATAGTTTTTTCTTAATCTCAAATAAATAGATATCATTTAAATTTATTTTATATATGTGTAAAACATATTATTTTTATAATTATATTATTACTATTCGAAGTCACCAATTTAACTGATATTTTTAATGGTAATGTTTAAATAGTAAAATACTAATAGATTATCATGCTTCATACAATCCCGATGTTGTGTGCATTGTGAGATGTTGAAGAGATTGATTTTATTTAAAAATAAATTTATTGTAATGTATCTGGATGTTATAATTTATTATATTATTTTTTTATGACATAAATACTATATAACATAATTTTACATTATAGTATATCGTGGTGTTACAATCATCCCCTGTAAAAAAATTATTTCCTTGCAATTTTACCATTATATCAATAATCAAGGCTATCAAGTTTGACGATAACTATTCTAGAAACCCACTTTGTAAAAATGGTATATAAATCATTATCCTATTAATAGGTAAATAGATATCATAATTTCATATAGAATAACACATACTAATTTTCGATATTTGGGAACATTGGTGGGAAATTAAGATTAAGACATTGAATGAAAACATATTTCCCATTTAATGAAAATGTGTGAAAGAGATCATTGATCAAAAGAAATTGAATTAACTTTTTATTATCGACTACCATAGAATAATGGAACAAAAAATATTTAAATTTTTTAATTAGATCTTCATAAATAATGGTATTTGGATATCATCTAATTTTATGATCCTCATCCCAATGGTGGAAAATATTTAGGATAAGATATAGTCAATTAAATTCCATCTATTTAATAAGAACAATCACATCATCTGGTGGTGCCTTTATCCATTTAAATGTCATCTATTACTCTAATAAACGAATATGAATATTTACCATGTAAACACTAATGTTTTAGAAAATTAATTGTGGAATGATTTGTCATTCATTCGAACTCTAGTTATCATTATAAAAAAAATTGTCAAGCACATGTTATCCAATATGTATAAATCGTCATTTGTTTATGTTCAACATTAATTTATAAAAACCTTATCCATTTTTCAACATAAATTATTTCATACATAGTTAAATTTATGAGTGTTAAAAATTATTATTATCATTATATTATTATATAATATTGTTAAATTTAATTTTTATTAAAAAAATAATTACTCTCCTAAAAAACAAGAAGTATCTCTTAATCACCACATTCCAAAAATGTTAATACCCTTAACCAGGGTTATATTGAACCATAGTATTAATTTTAATTACTATAAAACTATATTAAAAAAAATTCATGGTTTTATATTTATTAAATAAATCCCATATTATATTTTATATTCTTTAAAAAATTCACCTAACTCTATCAATGATAAAATATTCATCTTTTTCCTAAAATAATATATTTTTTCCAAGCTAGTCAGTAATATGAAATTATTGTTACCTGTATATATAATATATTTATCCAAAAATAATCTTTTCAATATTAATTACATATTAATGGTTATACTTCTCCAAAAATAATATTTTCAATATATTTATCTATCAATAATGTGTTATCCATGATGTTCAATTATCCATTGAATCATTTTTTGGGTAATCGGTACAATTCAACATACACTTTCTAATTTATAATAAAAACGTTCTACAATATAATCCTTATACATTAGATAATTCATATAACTATAATATCCATGATAAAATACTAAAATGATATTATTAATGAATCCAAACTCAATGAAATTAATCATTCCACTTCGTATGTGAACAAAGAGTAATCATGACTGTGATCAATAAGCTTATTTTGTATTATATTTCCTTGATGCTTGAAGAATAAATTTATATAGATCCCCATATCCATAAAGGGAAAATAGAATAATGGAAGTTTCTTTAATTCCATTGTAGTAAAGAGAATGGTTACCAGTCACTCCATAATAGTATCAAACACCCATTACCCATAAGAATTCCCCAGGGTGTTTCATTCAAAAGTTATTGAATATGGTGAAATACTTGATTCCATTATTCCCTTTATCAGTCCAATTCTTCTCCATAATATTATTATCTTTCTTCCCTCAGAATCCATAATAGAAATATCATATTTATATATCATTTTCTCACATGATAATATGTTATCATTTGTTAGAAATGTTTGGGAGACTAGTTCTCTTCAAATGATTAGATTAATCCCATAAAAAATGATCATTATTGACCTTTATATTTCATGAATTGATATGGTTACCATTCCATATGATATGATCTATTTATAAATGATTTTATTCATTATATAATATTATATCACAATAAAATATAATTTATAATCCAAAAACTAGTGAAATACTTAACATAAATTGATGATTTTATGCATATATTGTCTAATAATCATAAACATGGTTTTTATGGGGAGAAAATTATTTTCAAATCCATTAGTATTTTTTTTAATGTAAATGAAAAATATCCTATGATTATCCTCAGTTAGATTCAAACCATGGGCATGGAAAGGCCTATATTTTCACTAGGTTTTTATTAGGTCAATCCCAATACACCATTATTGAGTTACTAATCCAAGGAACATTAGTTCAAGATCTATTCCCAAAAAATATATCCAAAAGGGGTTTGTCCTCTAGATAAAACTATATAATTCCTTCCCTACCAAACATTTTGAGGTTTTTCATATTTTTACTTAAATTCAATCATATGATTATGATCACTAAAAAATGTTATACTAAATCTACATTCCAATATTTTGACAAAACATCCTTTGATATGAACTGTAGTGACCCTATCCTAGGTTTTCATAGATGGTGTCTACATTGATACATTGGAATGATATGAATGGAATCACATCTTAAATGACCAAATAGTCAAGTAGACTTGGTAATATTTATGAATACATGATATTAATGTTACATTTTAAAAAATCACAATGAATATTATATTAAAATTACATTATCCCCCTTAGTGTATCTATACATATCAATCACAAAACACATCCCCGTATCATTGGGAATATAAAACATAACAAAGGTGTGATATCATATGACCAATACTGGTAAGAGTATACTGGGAGATATGAATAATTAATGAATAATCAACCTAGAATAGAAAATAATTGAAACACATTATATTTACCTAGTAACCTATTCATAATATGGTTAGAATAAATGATGTCCAAATAATTCCAAATATACAATCCTACAATCATGAATTCAAACCAAGGATATTTAAAATACACAAAAAATTAAAATTAATATAAATAATATAGTTCATAATGATATAATGCATAATACTCGACTTTTAAAATAAACAATCAAGGACTTTTATTAGGAAATCTAATATTTTTTAGGGATTTTTCCAAGACAACTATATAAATTGTTATGGGTATAGACCAAAACCCAATCTAGTTGGTCTCATTAGACATTCCAACCCATTGAGGGTCTATAGGAGGGCTCGTCCAGCATTTACCAACCGTGATTAATTTTTATTTTGAAAGGGTTGACTCATAGTCTATGATAACATTGAGGTTAAAAATTATAATATGAAATATTAATTCTTACCCAATAAATTTTCATAATTTCGAACCAAAAAGAGAAAAATTGTGAATGGTATATATATTTTACATCCCTTCAAAACTGATCATAAACCATCTAGATAAAACAAAATGATGGTATAAAAAACATATCCTCAAAGGATCATAAATAAAATAGACTGAAGAACATGTTTATGAATATTCATACAACCAAATTACTATTAAACATATTGTTGGTAAAAATATCATTTTCATTTTGAAAATCACCTTTTCAAACTAAAAGTTCCCAAAAAATTTTGGAAAAATATATATTTGGAAACACCCTTTTTATTATATAATTTATTTTTTAAATCATGGTGTGGTCATTATGTTATGAAACTATATACATGTAAAGTATATTAAGTCAAATATTCCTTTTAATATTTGTGTAAAATAAAAATGGTCTTCTTCTTGAAAATATCATGAAGGCTCCATAAAATATATTTTAAAGGTAATCATGTTTAAATATTTAACTAATAATTTTTTTAAAAGGGTTAGAATCATATTTTTTAGATATTTTTAAAAATATTGGTTTTAGAAAAAAATATTCTCAATTGAATAGAGAAATTATGATAGATACTAATAAAACATTTTACAATCATTATAAGAAAAAAAGAGGGGTAAATAGTATTATTACATGTGAAATTTCATCAATACATCGGGAAGAATACAATAGATATTTATTAGTACATAAATATCAAATAATTTTTCAAATACACACATATCAATAAAAATATCAAATATATTTATATTGTTTAGAAAACCCTAAACAATTTGGTAAATATTTATTAGAATCCTAATAAAATAAAATAAATTATATGTAATATAAAATTCCATGAATATAACTGAATTTTTTTATATAACATTGAAAGATATAATTATGTAGAATACACAAAAGAAATAATTGGGGGTATATGTGTCATCGAAGTAAAAGTGTTATGAGAAACAAAAACCTTAAGTAAAAATCGTCATGTACATTATTTTGTCTTTTTGAATAATGAAAATAAAATAATTACTTACATGACAAGAAACATTTTAATTTTTATTATTCCTTTTATTTAACATGTTACTATTTTATATGTGATGAATGAATCAATTAATATGACATTGGATGTTTCAATGATGTTATGATTAAGTGTCAAAAATCACATTGGAAGGTTGTCTATAGTCAAAGAAGACATTAATTAAATATCAAAAGAATATTATCCAAAAAATAATTATAATATTAATACCTAAATTATATTTTTAAAACAAACTATGGATGATGGTTATTAAAAATGATATATCTTATATTCATGGAGATGGTAGGCTATACGTACACATTAGTAATGTTTCCAATTTTCAATGATCATTATGGATTGAAGGAAAGTAAAAAATTATACAATTCAAGAATGATAATTATATCATTTATAAAATATATTTTTTTCAAATATAATAATATATATTATACAATTAGTATGGTGATGAATATTTTGTTACATCTCTTCGTGAAGGTGGTAGTCCACACATACCAGAACGATGTTATCATCTTTAACAAATTGAATCTTTAAGAAATAAAATGATATGTATTATATTTAATTTATGATAAATGTGTATTTAATGTTATTATTATTATTACATTTATATCATATATAATCATTGACATTGTTCTTATAAACTTCGAGGGATTAAATTAGAAAAAGATCAATACATCCCTTCGTAAGGCGGTAGTCGACCATACAGACAAGGGATGTTATCATATCCCTTATAGAATGGAAAGAAAAAATGGTATATATAAGATATAATGACTATATAGTTATAAATATTTCATAAATAAAACATATGTATTTTATTTCTGTCATCATTATTGACCATGAGAGGTGTTAATGGAAAAATGAATGACATCGGTTCGCATCGTGATAGTCTGTTGTAAAAAATAATAAGGATTTTCTAACCCATTTGATGAATCTGTGGGCGGTTTCATATCAACAAATTAAAATTAAAATATTTATTTATATTTAATATACTTAGGTTACTATATAATTATGTTTTAATAATAATTTATGGAGGATGAGGAATAATTACAATAAAACACTCAATAATGAATGTTAAATCTTGTTTATATATCATCTTTAGGTTTTCCCAAAAATATTTCATTAAAATGATTTCTTTTCCAAAAAAAATATTTAATGAAGATATTATCAAATTTTATATGTAAATTTTCTTGGGCATAGAATATAAAAAGTGTTTTGAACTATAATAATAGAGGAGAGGTGTTTGAAATTTATAGGCAAGATGATTCAAACAAAAGTAATTTTTCTTAAAAAAGGTATCACCAAAATTATTGTAATACCCTAATACATTTAAGAAATATTATTTATGAATATATTTAATATTATTTAAATAATTATTTTCACTCTACACCATCATACATTTACGCTACATAAAATAATTAGTTTACTTGTATTACATGAAACACAATGTTCTACTGAAAAGTAGCATATTATTAAAATATTATTGTTGAATATAAATAGATATAAACTAGAATTAAAGATGGTGGTTATGAATATTATTAAATAACTTGTGTAGATATATTTTTTAATTCATTGATTACATATTATTTATGAATATATATAGGAACAACCGAATATGCATGAAATGATTTCATAAAAAACTATTTTTATTATCATAAAGTTGTAAACTATCCAAATAAATTAAATATTTAAAAAATAGTGAAATATATTAATGTAATATATGTATATATATTATATTCAATAAAATATTTTTTACAATCATATAATATATTTAATAGGAATAAGATAAGAACAACCTGAATATTATCCATAAAAATCATTTTTATAAAGGCACTTTTATTGCTTTTTAATTTCGAATGTAATTTATATCAAATGCATGACCATTTTATATATTTAATTTCAAAAATGAATTTTTTAATTTAAATAATAATATAATATTTTACTTTGATTTAATTTTTTTATTTTTCTGAAAATTCTTATGTTTTGATGAATAGTAATAAAATAAGGTCTTTTAATCAAAAACAACTTATTCATTTAAAACAATTATAGTGTTAAATTATATATTTTATTGGTTTAAATATATAATTATTCATATTTTTATTATTTAATCTAATTACATTAATTATAATCAATTTCAAATTGACTTTAGATTTGAAAATATATCAATCTTTTAAATTTTTTTTCTTTAAAAACTTGTTTCTCACTCCATCAACGAGATTAATTTTTTATTAATTACATCAAATTATATTTTTTTACATTTAAAAAATAGATTTCATATTTTTAATCAGAAGGAATAAATTCTATAAATAGGTTCCTTTTATTTTTTGACAATATTAATTGTATCTTTTGAAATATTTTTTATTACCACAATTAAGGTTAAATCGGGTAATTAGAGGTAAACATGTTATTATAAATATTATAAAATTACCATAAATTCTATATATGAGTTATTTCACACCCAAATTATCCTTGGGATGATTTGGGGTACTATTGGATCCAATTTGATGACTTTAGGCATTTATAGTTTTCTATTCAAAGTGAAGTAAATTTTTTCAAACTTTTTATTTTAACAAGTTTAAATTTTTTAGTATGGGGTTGTATACGGGATCCATTAGACTATAAATGGTCATAGTAAATATAAAATTTTTAAAGTAATTATGAGAATTTATTTTTTATTTTAATGGAAGATATTATTAAATTAAAGTGTTTCACATTGATGATATTTTAATTGATTATTTCATGGTCAAATCTAATTAATGTTAATAAAAATATTAATATAAACATTATTTGATAAAATTAATTCCATAATGTTTTTACATATTACCTAGATAGATTATAAATTCATTAAATGTATTTTATGAAGTTAAATTTTTATTTTATATTTTTAAAAAATTCATGAAACGAGTATAATCAAAATTTACATTAATGGTATTTTAAAATAAATAATATTTAATTAAATGTTATTAAATGAAAATAAATCAAGTAATCATCCCAAAGATTCTTAAAATGGTTAAAATTTCATTAATTTTTCTTATATGGTTCCTTTTAAATTTTATAGTAAATATATAAACCATTAAAGTGTAAAAAGCTATGATGTCAAGCTATGAGTTGAGGGATTTAACTACGGGTTAATTCTAAATAATATAGGTATAAATGTGACCTAAATATGTCTAATAATTTTAATTTGAGAGTATTTAGACCCATAATAATAATATTATATAAATAAATCACTTTTGATTCATTTTTTACAAAAATATTATTTATATTAAATTAATAATTTCAGAGTTCTCAAAAATACGCCAAACCTCAATTATAAAAGGGATCCTCATCCCCCAAATCCATAAACCACATTAATCCATATATATAGACCAAAAATATCCCAAATATGCTAAAAAATTTCCTCCCCTCATCTTAGATTCATTAATTTCAACTAAAATAACAAAAATTAAGTCCCATTATGCAAATCAGAAGGAGATACCAAGAAAAGAGGTAATGTTATGCAACGATCACTTTTTTATTTCATTATAAAATCATTGAATTATTCATATTAAATGAATATATAATAAAATAATATTCAACAATATAAATATATGTTATTATTCTATAAGTTCTAAAAACAATTATAAACACTTATATCTAAGGGGTGCTGAACTTACAGTTCATGTACAACAAACTACCACCTCACAGAATGATGTTGTTTGTTTTCTCCATTACCATCTCTCATGGTTTGGAATTATGATGGACAAACTATTTTTAAATGATATATATATATATATTATACTATATTGATGCCTTTATTCATTTGGAATTATTTTACAACACAAATAATAATAATTTATATTTTGTGTAAATATGATGACATCGTTTGTGGAAGTGTGAACTACTGCCTCTCAAAGTGATGTGATTCATTCAAAGTATACATGCAGAATATAAATTATTATTTTAATAAAACAATGTAAAATATATGAAATAAATATAATAAATTATTTATAATATAAATATATATATCATTTACCTTTTATTTTTTTTAATATGATGGATAATTGGAAGTAGTGTTCATGCATACGCATGACTTACCATCTCCATGAACGGTGCATTTCATTTCTTATATTCAAATTTTATGGATTATTATAAAAACACATATAATGTATATATATGATACTTGTATCATTTTTTTCATTATATACACTATATAATCTTGATCTAATTGATAGGAACAACAAGTAAAATGTCAAAACATACTCAAAAAACTAATCAAATTAACACACAAATTATTGATAATAATACAAGATTGTTAACAGATGTGTAATGGGATATTATTAAAAGTTAATATATGATATTGTAAATATGATTATGGTTCTGTTATATGATAATAATGTGATAAAAACCGTTATATTATATGTTATAATATGATCACCAAAAAGAAAACACTATGTAATGAATTTAATCAAAATTTCATTTCAATGAGGCGTACTATAATGTTATGCACATAGTATCTTTTATATACTATATATACATCCATTTGACATATTATATCATGAATATCCTTATTTTCATGATATTATATGTTTCAATTAATGTTATCCCATCATGTTAATTATGATTACATTCTTTCAAAATGGTATGTAAAACATTGGAATGTTTACGAATTATTTTCCTCAGTAATGTTTTTAATGATATTTATTAGTATTTCCATTCATCAAAGTCAAAAACTCTTTTTGATACTTTTCCCCTACTAAGGAAATATTTATAAATCAATATTCATTATTCTCTACAGTTTTTATATATGTAATACTATTTTCTATTATTTAGTATAAGGATTTATCTGGACCAGAAATGATGGGTGGGGCCCGAACTTTTTATAGCCCCGCGATGCAGCCACAGTTTCTCATAAAACAATAAGTCATCCAAATTATATTATTTTCTAAAAGTATTTTTAAAACAAAATATAAATGTTCTAGATGGTATAATTTTTCATGTGCCTAATACAAGATGGAGAAAAATTAATCATTTCGTTCGTATATATTTATGTTCTAATTATTATTACCCATGATGTTTTTTATCAGAAAATATGTGGATGCATTTCATTCTCAGTTATTTAATAAATGATATGAATTATCATTTATTTATCATTCATCATTTTTTATGCCTTATCTTGTTAGTTGAATGGAATGTGTTATCAGATATTTACCTTTAAATGTTGATTTACTCTCATAAATTAATTATATCTTCAACATTACATGCCATTATTGATCATTTGTTCTCAACGTTATTTTGATTCCTTTCCCTATTTAATGAAGATAATTACATTGAATAATTTTTAAGGATGTAGAGTTTTTACTTATGTTATGATTTATTTTCCTTTCCAAATGTATTAGGTGTATCGTTTTTGTAATCTAGCATTACAAAACTACAAATTTTGTTGGTTATTAAGGATTTGATTCCGTATAATGATGCCAGTGTAAAAAAAATGCACTATCTCTAGGATTCTGAGTTTAGGGAATTTTTATTTGATATCAAAAGATGTTATGTTGAAACCTTGGAAACAAAACTTTAATAACATAAATTGGGGAACATATCCCTAACAAATACATTGAGGATAAGTATATATGAACAACCTAGAATTTTGGAATATTTGATATTATGTGGTTATACATAGAAATAATATCTTTTCTGAATACTAAAAGTGAATGTTATTATAGAACAACTGTATATAAGGTTAGCATTTCTGAAAAGGTTTGATGAGCCTCACTCATGCATTCCTGAAATACAAAAAAATTGGCATCATCATACACTTGGTTTGACACTCATGAGGGATAAGCTTATTAAAATTCACATATTAACTTCAAAACATTATAATGAATTTAAAAGTTATGATACCCCCAATGAAAACATGTTTATTATTATGAGATTATATTTTCAAAAAAAAATCAATTTAATTTATGTTTTCACTAATTGTGGGATTATAAATTCTGTTTCATATTGCTATGATATAATCTATTGTGTTCCATTACATTGAAATGGATCATAGAATGATGAATTGTAACAATATGTATAGATAATATTGATGTTTCCATACAAGGAAATTTGAAATTGTGGGTTTTGGAAGTATGCTGATTTTGAATATATTGAGGAAGCTTTACCAGGTTATGAAACATAATCATGACCAAATGGAGCTACCGGTTCAAAACCAAGATTCCCTGAAGTTGGATTAATTTATGCGATAGAGGGCCCTATTTTTTAGTGGGAAAAGTAACATAATGGTTGAAAATGAATAGAGTAGTTATTTGGAGAATATATTTATGGCCATGGGATTCATTGAATTGGAAAAGGATACACTTTCAGTCTATTATATGAATCTAAATTCTGATCAACGGTGGTCATTCATCTATAATACTAGGGAGGGTGAATAAATAGATCTATTATAATTCAAAAAAATTACGAAGAAATTTTGATATTAATACATACCTCGTACTAAACAATCTATGATTAAGATAAGATTCCTTAGTTTAATGAAAAATAATTAATAAAGTGTTGTAGATTATGAAGATACCTTTACCAGGTTTGAAAACTATGATACATATTTTAAATGCTTCACAAAATTTAATATTTATCATTTCATTGAGGGACTAAAAATATTTTAAGGCAGCTTCTTCCTTAATAAATTTTTCCATATAATGAAATATTTTTATGTATAATAAATAAATAGAAATTATTCTCCAAGTCTTATGGCTTCTAAGATAAGTAAGAGAATAAGAAAAAGGAAAAAAATAAAATATATAGAGAATAATAGAAAAAAATATTTTCACACATCTGATTACTCTGGAATGAATCACACTATGAAATGATTAGATGGATTTGGAGTATGTTATAAGTGTGAAGAAAAATAACACTAGGAAATAGAATGAAAATGGATGATGGTAAAAAAAATTAACCAATGTTATATCTTCTAATAGATGAGCCACTGTGGAAAAAAATTACCCAACCATTAAGGAAATATTCCTCATAAAAAGTTAAGTGATCGAGGTATAGATTATGTTATATAAACAACCTAAGAGGAATGATTAATGTTCTTTTGTATCTAAGAACTGTATTGTAAATGTATTTTAATGATCATTGTATAAAAATAAGAATTTCGAAATATACAAGGATTAATATGCATTACTTTTTCATTATGGATATGAGATTATATAATTAATGGTATGAAGAAAAATGATTCGGTATTAAGATTAACATTTTGGAAAATAAATGGTTGAGGGAGTGATAAAACATAATATGTATCTAATTAAGAAATAATGATGTTTCATAAGGAGATGATTAATATGGATCAAGTAAATTGGACGCAACTTACTGCCATGTAAATGATTCTAATGTGTTGGACCACAATATTTTGGTTAAGCATTTATGAATTAATTTAAATTGAAATTTGGATTATTTTTTTGATAATATTTTACTACCTTACAATATGGTGAAACATGCACTATGAAAATTAGTAAAAATAGTTCAAGCAACAAGGATTGGATTGTGTTTATAGAAATGTATCGTATATGTTTATTTACTTTTATCCTTATATAGTGAATGATATTTTCAACTCTAGGAAAATTGATAGTAATTTTTTTCCAATTATAATCAATTTTTATTATATCAATTTATATTTTCATAACTACTATTTATGTCCTTCTGATCATTAACTTATAGTTCATCATGTTCTGAATCACTTTTCTACAAGAACATGATGGTAAAAAATTTCCTCTACACCCATGTTTTCACCAATGTTCACCTATTTAAAATCCATGTTTTGTGGTGAACATCAAGGTTTTTTATATATATTATTAAGATGATGTCTTATTAAACCTATATATGATGTGAGGTTTTCAAAATTTTTTTACTTTAAAATATCAATCCCTAGTCTTCTGAGATCATGTTTAAATTAAAATGATGCAATTTAATTAAGGTAGGGAGAATGTAACACCACAAGACTTTACACTATTTTCATTTCTGAATAACTTTAATTTTGTTTCTAGGTTTCATTATATGAAATGACATGTTATGATTTCACTATAAAAAATAATGAGTTGACTGGAGTTACACAAAAGGCTGAGTTTTTCCGAACAATAATATATTACTAAAATATTATTATTTAATATAATAATAACTAAAACAACTATTAAATTATATGTGATGAATAATATTAACTAAATTTTGAAAATATATAGTTGAATTCTATTATTATAAATTAATTATAAATGAATATTCGAATAACAGAATATAGATGAAATGTTTTTATATATAACTTTTTTATGCTCACAAAGTCATTTAATCATAATAAACTAAATTAATTAAAATTAGTGAATGATATTAATGTAATATTTACATTATATATACAATCAAAAAAAAATTAAATTCACTGAATATGTTTAATTGGCACAAGATAAAAATAAGCCCAATATTACGCATAAAATTCATTAAAGTCACTTTTACATCCTTTTAATAGATATCCCATATTAAATCCAAATTTTACACTTTAATATATTTAATTTGATTTAATAAACACCTTATTTTATAGAAGAATATAAAAATTTTATTTGGATGAATTTTTAGTATATATTTGAAAAGGATAATGTCCTGATGAATTGTAATAAAATATTGTATTATATTTGAAAACATTGCTTTCATCTAAATATTTTAGAGCATTAAATTTTATTTTTGAATGGCTTCAACAAATAATTAGGTCATGTTTTTATCATTTAATCTATTTTAGATAATCTTAATCATTTTCACATTGAATGTATATATTAAATATTTCCAATCATTGGAATGTTTTTATTTTATAAAGTATTTTTCTCGTTCGGTAAACATGATTAATTAGTAATTAATTTTAGATAATTATGTGTTTTGAATATTAAAAAAAGAGATTCTATATTTTTAATAAAAAGTTATAAAAAATGAAAATAAGTCCCTTTTTTAGAATTTAATATTAACATTAGTAATATTTTTTATTACCACAGTTATGGGTAAACCTGGTAATTAATGTAAAAAAATTATAATATAAATATTTTTCAATTACACTAATTTTTTTCCGTAATTTCATTAGATGAGTGATTGTCATCAAAAATAATCCTTGTAATGTTTTTGGGAGCTCTTTGATCTATATTGATGAATTTAAGCCTTTTGTTGTATTTTATTCTATGGAAAGTGAACTTTTTCATACTTCTGTTTTAAAAAATAACGTATTTTTAATAAGGGATAATATTGGGGATAGATTTGAGTATAAATAGACATAGAAAATAATTACATTTATCTTAATCATTATAATTTATTTTTAATTTTTTGGAAATAGATAGTTAAATTAATGCCTTCCATAGTGATGATTCCCTGATTCATTAATTATTGGAAACATCAAATAAATGTTATTAAAAATATAAAAATAAATATAATTTAATAAAATTAACTATATAAAAGAAATATATGGATGACTTATAATTATAAGGGTTGTATTAAATGACTTATTTTAATGTTAAATTTCGTTTTTATATTTTTAAAAATTCATTAAATGAATAGTTTCAAAATTGAAATTAAGGAAATTTTAAAATAAATACAAATTCATTAAATGATATAAAATTCATTAACATCTAAATTTCGTCCATATTATTTGGATAATGTTTAAAATATCCCCCATGAATAATTTATGATTATTTTTCCATTTTATAGAAACTATATTAACACTAAAAAATGTAAAAATCCAAGTCATCAAGGAAAGAGTTAAAAGGTTAAACTAAGGGATAAAACCAACAGATAATGGTAAAAATTTGACATAAACATGTCTACAAAATATTTTATGAGCATTGATTGACCCATATACCTATAATATTTGAAATAACTCACTATGGATCCAATTTTAATTAAATTTAAATTTATATTACATTAGTATTTTGAGAGTTCCCAAAAGTACCCTTAACCTTAATTATAAAAGGGAACATCCTCCCTCACATTCTGACAGCACATAGAACATTAAATATGGACCAAAACCTCCCCAAATAAGCTCCAAAAATTACTAAAATCATCCTATAATCCTTAAATTTTTAATAATTCAATCCAATGAAGTCCTTTGGTGTAAATGAAAAGTTGATACCTGAAAAAAATCAACGTTCATCAACAATCACTTTGTTTTATTTCTTTCTATAAACATTAAATTATTTTAATTCCTTTAATATTATATAAAATTAGTATCATCAATATACTACGATGTTTTTATTTTGTGTTTTAGACCTAGACAGACACAGACATCCATCTAAGGGGAACAGAATATTACGTTCATTTACGGAGAACTATATCCTAGTGGAACGACGCCATTGATGTTTTCCTATACCAAATTTGATAGTTGGGTATTATGAAAGAAATAATATTTTTATATCATATATATATCATTTATTTTATTATTCTTCAATCCTATTAAAAAAATGTATTTATATATTACATTTTGTGTAAATATGATTACATCATTTGTCCATGTGTGGACTACGACCTCCTCAAAGTGACATGATTCATTGACAATATAAATATAACATATAAAATATAGTTTTAGTAAATATATGTGATATGTATTTCATATATATTGTAATGGAATTATATTATAAAATATATTTCATTTACCTTTTAATATTTTAATACGACAATGAAATTGGTGTAGCATTCATGCGTACATATGATTTATCATCTAAATGAATATGGAATTTTATTTCATTCCTCTAATTTTTATGGATTAATTTATATACACATATATTGAATATATATGATTTGTAAATAACGGTTTTCATTCTATATATGATTAAATTATGATCTAATTAATATGAAAAACAAGTAACATGTCAAAATATACTCAAAAAACAAGGCAATTAACTCTTAAATTTGTAAAAATAATTGATGATTATTAACAAAGAGGTAATGGGATATTTGAAAAAGTTAATATATAAATTATAATTATTATTTATTTTCTATTATAATTTTACAACTTGATTAAAAAAAATTATATAGGAAGTTATAGGACGTTTATACAAAAAATGTAAGCGAATGGATCTCGTCCCAATTTCATTTCCTTGATCATATTATAATGTTAAGCATGTAGTTTCTTTTTTAATGGGCTATATAATTTATTTTGACATGTTAACACAAGAATATCCTTTTAATCATGATATTATATGTTTCATTTAATGTTATTAATTCTTGGGAAATATGATTCCAATTTTTCAAAGTGTTCTCAGACACTTATGAATTTTTTTAGATTATTTTCTAAAGAATGTTTTTAATAATCTTTTATTAGTATTTATATTCATCAAAATGAATAAACATTGTTGTTACTTATCCTTTACTTGGTAAATATCGATAAATACGTATTTTTTATTCAATAAGGATAATTTTTGGAATATTATTTTCTATTTTTTTATATGTGGAATTATTTAAACTAGATATGGCATGCAGGGCCCAAACCGTATATAGAACTTTAATACATGAAGAGGTTATCATGGGGAAAATAAGTAAGAAAAATTAAATGGGTCTATATAAATAGTTTTAAATCATCTTGTGAATGGTCTTGATGATATTGTTTTTAATTTTCCTTATACATGATGTCTAATAATTATTCATAGACTTCATATATATTTTAGTTATCAGTTTTTTATCTATGAGGTATTAATATGACACAATTTTTGGATGCTTTTCATTTTAATTTATTGAATAAATGGAATGTTTTAACAGTAATTTACCTTTAAATATATATTATAATATATATATTTATTTTAATATAATGTGTTATCAGATATTTAACATTCCTTGTTGATTTATTCTCTTCAATTCATCATTACTTCCACCTTTCATACCCTTATTGATAATTGGAGCTCACCCTTATTATGTTTCATTTTTCTAGGTTATGAAGAGGATTAATTTGAATGTGTTCCATGTATTTTTATTTTTTTACATGTGTTATGATTTTTTTCTTTTCCAAATATATTAGGTGTATCATGAATATAAAATTTTTTTCCAAAACTACTAAACTGACTAGTACTTCGAGACTTTGTCCTTGTAATTTTGTCAATTTAAGAAAATAATGCACCGTCTTCGAGAACCTAGGGCCATAGTGTTACATGTTTCACATTCCAAATGAAACACAAATAGGGAATTATATATTATTTTACATATTAAATTTTATATATTTCCATAAAATATATTTTAGTTTATATTTTTTTTCATTTTATCTATTATCATTTTACATTATCACTTTATTAAATCTGTATTTAACAAACCCAAAAGAAATATTTTTTAATGTTGAAACTATTCAGTTTGATTAATAAATTTGGAAGAATTATTTGGTAAATAAAATTACTCATATCCTAAATAATGAATTCATTTTTTGAAATTCCATTTCTAGATATATAAATTTTTAATTTAAAATTAATCTTGCATATGCGAAGATAAAGCACTTTGTTAATGATAAAATTTTCAAATGTATCCAATGTTTTTATTATAAAAATTAAATATGAAAATGTTATAAATGATATAAATTGGATTATTGGATATATAACTAGAAATGTTTTTCATTAACTCATGTTTAAAATATACATTAACTTTATAAATAATTTAATTAACATTGTAGTTTTCAATTAAAATTCACTATTTTTAAATATGCATAAAAATAAATTTAAGAAAAACTACAAAATTTAAGAATAAGTTAATTTTTATTTGATGAATGAAAAATATGGTTTCTATTTCAAAGCAAATCTTCTATGTTTAGTAAAAATTAATTTTAAATTATTTTCACAATGCCCAACAAATCCACCTTTCATAAAAGAATAGTTTTCAAAAAATATTTTTTATTTTTTAAAATCAGTATAATATTATTTATCATCAATATATAACCATATAACATATTTTAGGGGTATTATATAAACTAAAAAACAAAAATAAGTGCGGAAAATTACATGTATATCATAGAAATAAAATTGAGTTGATAAAAACCCTTAACATGAGTCACACTTATCACATGTATCCTTATCATAAAAAATAATAAACTTATGTTAACTTATTACATGAATGAAAACCTTTTTAATGAGTATTAATAGTTTCATATAACACATTTACATGTTTTAAAAAATTATATATTCATATTATGTCTGTGATGGATGATTTGAACATCCCAATCTTATGAGTCAAAAATAAATTTTGTTTTTTGGCTATGGTAAAAAATGCATTTATTTTAAAATATTAAGATTAAAAATATTTTAATAATGATCATATTTTTAATTATATTATTGTTTCTAAACCCATAATTAAATATTTAAATGAAAAATGAACAAACATTATGATCATATAGACGTTAGTCCATACATAAAAACGTGAAACGTTTCTGTTTTTCAATGATAATTATCGAAAGAAGGTAAGTAATACATTATATTTCTATTATTATAATAATACCATAAAAAATTATTTAATTATATATAAATATATATATCATTCTTCTGATGTGGCGATGATATAAAGGAATCATATCGCATTGAGGTGGATGTTGTCCACATGTCTACGAATAGTGTGATCATTCTTTTCTTTGAGTTAAATGGTATAATGAAAAATGAAAAGTTATATTTATATAAAAAGAAGTATATTATTTATATCATATATATTTTTTATCATTACACTTCTTATGTTTTATGTAACATGTTATTGAAAACAAAAAACATCATTTCGTGAGGTGGTAGTCTGTCGTACACATGAGTGACGTTATTATATACTTTAAGGAATAGATTGGAAAAAGGTTGTAAATTTTATGATTAATCCATATGTGTAATTATGTTATTAATATCTCATATAAAATTTATATCCATTTTATACCAAAATGTGAGAGGTTCTAGTGAAAAAACAAATGAAATCATTTGGTGAGGCGGTAGTTTGTCATACTCAAAGATGGTAATTTCATAAAACATTTGATGGAGTTGTCTATGGTTATAGGTTCGAACCATATCATAATATAATATTAAAATATTAATGATAGTTATTTTATTATATCATCATGATATAATTATAATTTATGGCGTTGGATAAGGAAAAAAGTAATTAAACTTGTTAGAGACGTTACAACTTCTTTAAGTATCATCCTTTGGTTTTCAATAAATCCTAAATAGGTTCAAATTCTATTCAAAAAAGTATTCAAGGATGTTGTTTTGGAATTTGAGTAGTTATTATAGATGAGTTTCTATGATCACGATGTGTTGAGAGGTGTAGAGAAGTGGGGAGAGCGAGAACCTTTTTATAGTACAGGAGTTACATTCTTGTAAATACTCAAAAAAATTCACTATTTAGAGGTATCGCTTAACTAATGTTATTAAGAATTTAAAAATTAATTTATGAGAAGTATATTTTTTTCTATCCACACATACATGAAATATAAGTTAATAAATTTTTATCATTTTGTCACATAGTAATTATGTTACTCAATTTTACGAATTTATTTTTACCATGACAACAAATTTTCTAACATTAAAAATTTAACATATAATAAAAAATTAAAGTGGTAAATGGATGAAATATTAATCACACTAAGATAAATTTTTTAATATAATTTATAAAATTTAAATCCATTTTTTAAAAGATTAATTTAAATACAAACATATATAATGCCAAAAAACATTGTTTTAACCATAAAAATGATAAAAAGTTTTTTTTCTATTTATGGTTTAATATAATCATTATAAAATGATAATTTGTAAATTTATGGACAATATTTGATATTTATTAAAATTTATAAATAAATTTTATTATTTTAATAATTTTATTAATTTTAGATCATTTACTAAAATATCATTTATTATAAAATAATATTAATGTCAATTACGAAATTATTTATTTAATTTTAAATTATAAACATCAAGACAATGATATATTTTTAATCTTTTAATTTCAAACCATTTTAAAATGATATATTCATATTCAAAATTTATTTATAAAAATATTCATTCAATTTTCTTCACTTTTAATAATTTAGTATCTTTTATTTTAGTTAATTATTAACGAAATAATTTCTGTGTTGGTGTATCTAAAGAATTTTATGTAAATAAATCATCTCAAAATATAATTGATAAATATAATGATTATAAGAATTATTTTCCAGATCAAAATATTCTATTTAACCGAACCAAAATAATTTTTTCCCTATCCAAAATAATTATAAATATTTAAATCCAAGAAGGTTAATTTTTATCTTTTTCATTACTTAATTTGTTATATGGGTCACAATCATAGAATAAAATATTATATACTCAGAGAAATCATATATATGGTGATAATGGTTTTATTATGGCCATCCAATTGGTGTTGGAGAAGACTGTAGGTTATTTTATTCATTGTATTGTAATTTAAACCACTTTGTAAACTTGTTCATACTTTTTTCCCAGTAATTAAATTTAATGATATCACATTTCAATATCGGAAAAAATAATTCAGAATTACTATATATTGTTAATTATTATTCCAAATATGGAATCCCTTTTAACAAATTCAATCCAAAAATGTTGAATAATATATTTATAATTATTTTTTTTTTTGAAATGAAGAGAATGTTTGAATTTAAAGTGAAGAATTTATACACTTCCCTATATTTTAGTATTAATACTAATTACAAATATTATATAAATGAACATTATTGGATTAATAGATTTATAATTGAAATAATTTTACGTTTAAACAAACTCAATATATATTTCTCAATTTTATTAATATAGGTGAAAAGATAATTCTCATTTAATATTGTTTATTATTCAATATCCATCAAAAAATGAATCTTTTCAACACCAAAAACTAATCCTAAGATAATTTTTATCATAATGAAAAAGTGACCATTACAAATGTAAAATTAATGAATGATAATATATATATTGGAAAAATTATTAATTACAATAGATATTAATTGTTTTATAATAACTATAAGTATTATTAATTATTTTTACAAATCTATATATATTTATTTATATCTATATTTCAAAAAAACAAATATTTTACTAAATTTTATTGTCATAATAAGAACAATAATTGGTTTTCTGATAAATGAATCGATTCTAATCAGTTATTATAACACATAAATTGTTTACAATTAGTAAAATCTTTTACCAATATATTTTTCAATTATATAAAATATTTCACAAAAAATTGTAAATACATATACTTAAATGTATATATATATATATTATCCATTACAATTTTTTTTAAATTAGAAAATATAATTAATTAAAATATCCATAATTAATTAAAATATCCATAATGATTATATTATTTAATCATATATATAATCATAACAGTTTTCAATATATATATATATATGAATAAAAAACCTTAATGTACCCCCCAACAATAACAACCCCTCATATCATTCCCCATGACCCCCTCCACCAACCCTACATCTCTATTCTCTATCGGCGTGCTTCACGAATAGTGTTCCTATCATTCCTCCTCGTATGATTCCCTTTAATATTCATTACAGGCATTTATTATTGACCTATTCCCATGAACACCCCCCCCCCCACGTAATCATAGCCAACGTCACCCTTGTACATCATCACGTGAACCCCCTTATTATTCCCAAACAACAACTTCACACAAAACCCCCTTGTCCGAATCTCAATTAAGTATGATACCAAATATCCCAATGTCGACATCGGTTAATTATTCGATCTATATCTCATATCATATCTCAACTTCATATCCTCAAGTAATCTCCTTTAGGATTTATAGTATCTGATTAAATTTTGGTTCATCATGTTTATAAATTTTTATCATGTTCAAGTTAGGAATAAATTATATATTTATTTTGTAATTTATTTCCTTTCTATGTTTCTTTTACTATATTGTGGTACTTTTTATTGGGAATGGATACTTTGATTTATTTACTTTGATGAAAAGATTTTTCACAGCTGCACTTTAGCAATTTTTTATGTTCCCTCAGGCAGAGTTACCATCATTTTCTCAATTCCCAATGATTCTATGTATGGGTTTGTCATATAGTTCATAGTTAAAAGCTATCATAGATACTTATAAATGATTTAAATGGCATCTGGGTGACATAGTTTTGTCACTAGAACATCTGTATAAGAAAATAATAATTTAAAAATGCCTATTTATTTGACATAAACATTAATTTTCCATAATTCAAATATTAATTTCTTTGTTTTATAGCAATGCTGCATGTAATAATTTTTTAGTTATTTCTAGTTTTTTTAATTAATAATATTGAAATGTGGTTTATCATAGAAAAATAAAAATTTTATTAGGACAGAAAATCCAAGTCAACATTAATGATTATTATCTTACTCAACGGGATAGTTACTATTTATACATTTAATTTATCATTGATTATTATTCATTTACATACTTATAAAATTATTTTTTCACTCATTCAAATATCCTGATAGAAATTAATTTATTTTTTATTATAGATGTGTATTAGTCCACATTAAGTGTCATAAATTTTTTAATATGGAAAATAATGTAAACATTCCATATTAATTTAAAATTACAAAAAATGATGTTCTTTTCTATATTAGTTCATTTCTAACTCATGAATATACAATCATTTTTAAGATGTTGATCAAGGGTTCATTTTTTTTTGTGATTCCCTTTTTATTATTAAATATTATTTTAATGATGAAATGTGGGTTTCTAGAATATTTAAATATTATTTAATTATGGTCATGCATTAATAGTTTATGAGGAGAGAAAAATAGATTCAATGAGGTTGAAAAAAATTGTGGGTTATCGCAGGCTCTCACCATATGCTTTGGGAACCCACAAAATGCTTGTAAGTGAAAAAATTATTGTTACATCCAAGTATCTAATTTGATGGGGTCTCAATCCATTATTTAATCTACTTTTACAGTTCATGAGTTTTATTCCTTATTCAAAATTTTTGTTTTTCATATAGAATGATTGAGTTATTTTTATGTGCTAATTTACCTTGTCCCATCAATATAGGGTTTGTTTTGGGATTTTTATTTAGTGAGAATGTGGCCTATGGAAACATTGTGTGGTTTTTTTATGGTTATATATTTCCTTACTAGTTATTATACATTTATTCATGCATAAAAAAGCCTATAATGATCAAAAAATGTGAATATTTGACAATTTTAAAAGAAAATACTCTTGTATATTTACTAATTTCTATGTTTTGTTTAATTTGACATGAAAATTACCAAATTTCTTAGTTTCTGTTTATGTTTTAATTTCCTTGAATTATATCGAAAATATTTTCTATTTCTATATATTTTTACTATCTGAAAGTGATTATTCTAAATCCAATTTTCCATTTACTAGTATAAATAAATTCTGTTATGATTCATTAAATCCATTCTTATTAATACCTTTATTTAATTATTGTTATATAATATTAATTTTTTCATGAACATTCTCATTTGTTATGGAAATGAAATGTTTATATTTTTTTGTTAATTCCAATGTTTTATAATTTTATTCTAGTATTTGTATCCTAGATTTAGATAAATAAATATTTAATGATTGTTATTTCTATTTATATTATAATTATGAATGCATTTGATACATTTATTTGCCTCTAATTTTTGATCCAATCATGGGTGTTATTATCGACAATTGTAATTCCTATAATTTTTTAAACTATTTCCAAAATAGTTTATGTTTATTGGTTTATATGTATTATGACCATGGTAAATTATTATGTTTTTTAATTGTATTGTAATGTTTTGGACCAAAATTTATGGTGAATTGGTCTGTGGATATTATTGATCATGTTTATATTAGAGTTAGTCAGTCATTCATTTCTTGAATTTTGCACTATTATGTGATTTATTCACAATTGTTCAAATAATTTGGAATTTTATGAATTTAGGAATCAATTTTAGAATTAGTTTATGTTTATTATATTAGGGTCATTGAATCTTTACCTATTACAATATTACCACTTCATAAAAAAGATTAACCATAAATGCATTATGATGTTCAGTATATTCTATTCCACTCTTCAATTGTGCATGGATTATATACCTTTTTACCCTACAAAACAGGTGTTCAAAGTGAAATCTAGAAGTTTGGCCATTACACTCACCTTTCTAGACTAGACCCTAAGGCTGTTGTTGAAGGATTCTAATAGTTATAAATATTTTTTACATGATGCATTAAATTATGGGGAAAAGGTGAGTTTTGTATTTTAATCTTACTTGTTATAGATTCCCTATTTTAATTTTTATCATTTGAGGAAATCCCATGACATCTGAAAATTATAGTGAATTGGTGCCGAATGTGATTTCCTAAAATTGTAGAATGATGGGGAACATACATTGTATCTTCCATGAGTTGATAGTATTTGGTGACTTCGGGATCGAAGAATAAAGCGGGGAGATGCATTGCTGGACCTTTGCTGGGTGGAAATAGATTCCCATTGAGCTATTGTTATGAATCATCCATCTTGTGCATGGTTTATTGATGATCATGGCATTAGCTGTCTGAATTTAATGGAGAGATGATGCATAGGACTTACTCATCTATATCGATCTTCATTCAAGTATAACAAGAACACCTTATTCTTGAATCATACTCCCAAATACATGAATCTTAAAGACCTAAAATTATTATAGGATAAACTAAAACTCAAGGATAATTCCCAGGAGACACTAACAAGGTGTTCTACTAACCTCCAAGAGATGGACCACCGATCTAACTTCAATAACATTGGTTTTTCTCTCTATACACTAGCTCATGGTTTCCCTATTCTCATCTTGTTGAACATCAGTGATGGCTTAACATCCAGTGGTGGTTCCCTTAAGTGTCTCTTTAGGTTTTGGGAATAATTAAAGCACTTAAATCATTTTAGGTACATAAGAGCTACAATCAATATTTCATTTCATGCCATTGTGAAAAACTAAATCAAGAAGAAGACCATTACTTGGGGATGGTATGACTGTGTAGGTAATTCATGGGTGACTGGTATAAGATTCGAATTTTGTGATCTTTTGTCACATTAATTATGTGGTTTTGTAGTAATATCAGATGATATTGTGGTTTATTTATTATAAATGTTCCCACACTTATGGACCATGAGGATTTACTACCACCAGAATATAATAGATATCGCCATGTATACATTGGCCCACAACCTCTTGAAAAACATCAACAAGAAGCATGATGTGTGGGAGTCACCTGGGTGCTACAAAGAGGATGAAATCATTAACTTGAAGATTAGCCAGTGTATGACCCTCAACAATCTAGTTGTCGTTGTGATGTGTGACTCCTTCCCAACACTCCTCCACTAACCAGATCAATACTCACTCATATGGACTGGCTTCCGAAAACATTCATCAGTACACTTTTTGTGTGTGGTTCCCGCATATTCCCACTTTTTCACTATAATGACAACCCACAATAACCAATGGAATTTGCTGAATCATTCTATCTCTACTTCATAGTGATGTAATTTTTCTATCATGTTCTATTTTGTATCCTTTTTCCGTTGTTTATATTCTGATCCTAAAATATAATTAAAAAATGATGCCTTTTTAGTTATTTGGGTTTATAACATTTCAAGTAACTTGTACTTTTTGGGTTTATTATTTCATTGAGAAACATGAATTGGATCTCCCTAATTTAATATTTGAGTAAAAAATTGAAAAAGTAACAACCTTTTTTCAAATACATGAGATGTTAATTGTGATGATGAAAAATAAATAGTACAGAAATAAATTTTTATTCTTACATTTATTTCTATTTTGGTTTTAGTTAATGAAAATATTTTTTACTGATTTGGGGTGATGATTTATGAATGTTTTTTATATAGATATTGGAGTTAATGTGAATAGAATTATTGTGACTTTAGGTTTCTCACATTATTGGATTGAGATCAATTTTTTCTTGTACTAGAGATAGCATGTTTGTTGAATGCCCTTTTTTTGTGTGTGGTGGAGATCATAGAGTAGAAGGTAGTACATTAATATCAACTTTTGGTTTCTCACTAATGTTGGAGCAGGATCGCTAGTCTTGGGGAATGGATGGTTCCCTTATGACGGGGCACTAAAGGTTGTGGTATCTCTTGAGATGGTTCGCCAGTCCTGGGGAAAGGATGAGTCACTTGTGCTGGAGTGGGATCACTAGCACTTGGGAATGGATAGGTTATGGGCATGGATGAGTCAATAGTACATGGGGGTGTTTTGGACCTTGTTAGGGGATGGATCCTACGTTTTTATTGATTAATTTTTTATTTAATTTCATTATTTGTATAATTAAATATTTTCTTTGTTTGATCATTCATTAAAATCATAAATGGTTAAATTATTAAAAAATGTAATTGTAAATGATAAATTAATAAATATAATATGAAATTTTAATAGGAATATAAATTTAGAATTTTTATTCAAATATAATTTTCAAATATATATTTTATTTAAATAAAAAAAAATAATATAAAATGTTTTATTAAGAATTTTTTCCCAAACACATTAACCAACATATATGTTTTCTATTGGTATTATTATAATTGTACTATAACTATTTAATCGGTCTCAAAATAAAAATTAATCGATGGTTTATTTATCGATTGTTTAGTGATAAGGACATATGTGTTGGTTAAATAATTTACCTATAGAAAATGTAGTTTTACCAAATGATATATCCCTAAAAGAAAAGGTTATATATATTTTTAGTGTATATTTTTATTTAAAAATTGAAATTTATTTTTTCAAATAAATATAATAAAAGTGGTCAAATATAATTTTAAATTTTGTACCCCAAGTATGATAAAATTGTCCTGTAGATATGATTTTTTCTTCATGTATTTATTTTTAATATAAACTATTTTCATTTTATATTTAATTAATAGAAAACTTATAAACATGTTTAATATATATATATGTGTGTGTGTTAGTTAATTTTATTCATTCTTTTCACTTAAATGGCTTTGTGATAAATATATTATTGTGTAATTATACTAATCATATATTATCTTTTAGTAAAACATGCCTTGAGTGTATTGAAAGCTATCAATGAAGCTCTTTGTAATATTCATTTAATGTTACATTTGTTTCTCGTGTTACATAATCTATCAAATAAAATATTATTCAATTTTAATTTCGGTGGTGATACATCCTCCTCCACCCCCTTTAA
Source organism: Viscum album (assembly GCA_963277665.1). Classification (NCBI taxonomy): domain Eukaryota; kingdom Viridiplantae; phylum Streptophyta; class Magnoliopsida; order Santalales; family Viscaceae; genus Viscum; species Viscum album. The sequence goes on from OY728165.1 coordinate 1,834,767,527, forward strand.
TAGATGAATTCCTCACAATCTAAACATTATGTCATTAATAAATGGTTGAATATTTAAATACATAAAAATGGTTAATAAAACATCCAATTAATAATATATAATCGAAATTAAAATGATCATATATAATAACACATTAATAGGTTTTCAAATTGGATAACCTTGGTTGGATAGGAGGAAAAATATAAATACTTGTAAGTATTTATTGTGTTCATTGATCCCATGAAATTAAATGATTAGTGTAAAGTTAAGGTCTTAAACACCATAAATTTGTAATGATCCAAAAGTCAATCTGTTCATCAAAAATCATGATACTTGGAAAATATTTTTGTTTCGTGATATATTTCCTAGATTAGAGAAATTCTCTTATCATCTACACTAAGATGATATGCATATGAACATACATGATGCATATAATTTCATCCATTATAAAATTTCAAACATAATAATATTTTAATCACAATAGATGTGTATTGAAGTAGAATTTTTCATTTAGAAATATCCGCAATCAACCTTTTAATATCACACAATCATAAATGTGATAGTTATAAAATTCAATATTTATTCATTGAAAACCTACATATTTATCATATGGAATGATAAAAAAACTAATAAACAACCATACATTAATATTCAAATTCTAATTGTAATTCCCATAGTTCGAACAATATTATTCCAAAAATTACCCTACATAATATTATTAAATCATTTCACAGCTAATTTTTAAACCCAAAAATTATAAATATTTGATTATACATCCATCAAGGATAAGTAAACAATTATTAATAAAATATAATACCATTATTTTTCAAAGAATACAAAATATTTACATGGAAAAAAATTCTTACTATTGGGGGAATCACATAGGCTTTTTGTAGGTGAGAAACTCTTGTCTTCCATCAGACATGGGTTTAGACTGATCAACCATTCAATATTCTAATAGTTTTAACCCAACATATATATTGACCCCTTTTATTCATTAATCATGAAAAATAATTCTTCCCAAAATAACACATAATATAGATTATAGATGTAACAAATACCTAAACCCAGAAATATATATAAAAATGTCATTAATAAGATGAAAGTATTTTTACATATTAATAAATAAAATAATGAATATATGGTTTTGACCTATTGATCAACTATAATCTTGTAGACCAATGATGACATCCATAACTCTTAATATCAACTCACAAAATGTAATCCTACTCCAAAGAGTTATCTGAAGTTACCATTATTACGAACTATAAATACCTAGACTAAAAATTATATACTTTATTTATGTAATGAATTTATTGTCTTACATTTGGGGATAATTTTGGATCTAAAATGTATTATAATTAGAAAAAATACCAACATAATCAATACCAATGTCCTTAAATAGTCATTTATCTAACATAACCCATCTTTTCTTATTTAACATTAAGTCATCATCACAATCGATATGAAATCCCCTTAAGACACACTTTGTTCAAATTAAGTATTTATAATCTAGGGATAATAAAACATAAGAAGGGTGATGTCAAATTATTAGTGAGGAAAAAATTAGAATTATCAATTTAATGTCATTAAAGATAATAAAAATTGAATAAGTGTATAATGAGATAATCAAATTTCGTGATCGAATGAAAAAAGAACACATACCCATCAATACGTAGATAATAAAATATGAAATCATAGAAAAGTAAATATTAGTCATAATCAGTAATAATGATCTATGTGTCATCAATATTGATCATAAGAACAATTATAAACCCATAAAACGAAATTAATAACGTTTTCTGTAAATTAGAGAATCATTTTTATAATAATCATTCAAAACCCTTCTAATTGGAATAACTATATTCCCGACATACAATATAAACATTACCGAATACATTGAAGATTCATAATAGGGATAACCCATAATATAATCTATTTTAGGATCACAAATTTTTCATGAGAAACAATGGGACTCAACCACTCATATAAGAGATATCGAGCTCAACCAAGAGATATAATGGTTCTTATCCATTCATATAAGTTGTATCAGGATCACTTTTTTCATATAATGTCCAAGAACCAAAAAATGAAGAATTTAATAAGATATTTTGTCAAAATAATCATAGAAAAAATAAATTTTCTTCGATAACCCAATTATCCAACGTAAATGAAATGTTTTTTATCTGAATCACTTTGAAACATGATTAAAATTTGTAAATGAAATAGTTTCCATAACAATATTTTTGAGAAAAAATTAATCCATCAAAAGAATGATTAAGAAACATATCAATACAACGTATCCCAATTGGATAATAAGTATAAAAATGGTTTTCGATGTTTATAAAAAGAAATACCATTAAAATATAATCAAAAACCTTTTTAGGAGAATACACTTTTCATATAGAAATTACTTTTTTAAACATAAAACATTTAGAAAATAAATTTCAATAAAAATATCCTTAATAAATTATAAAGTAATAATTTTAAAATAATCTAAATTTTTTTTGTCGGAAAATTTACATTTTGTTTTTAAAAATATATTTCAAAATATTTTTAAAACATTTTTAGAGAACATGGTTTTTAGGGGAGAAAAAATATTTCTCATTGATGAGGGAAAGGAGGTAGGATATTATAAAAAAAATTCTCAAATATTGTATGTACCAAATGGCGGAAAAATTATACTATTTCATTAAATACCAGGAATAACTAGTGTATAATATAAATAATTAGTTTATTGAGAGATAGAACATAATACATCATCTTTGGATGCATAATCATAAACAATCTTGAAAAGTGAAGATATAGTGACAATAAATTTTTCCAATTTTTAAAATTGAATCATAATCCAAATTAAATAATATAATTATATATAACATTTAATATCATGAAAATAATATGATTCATGATATGACATTTCAATGGTATAGAATATAAAACTCAGAAATGAGGATATGTGTAAAACATGACATATGTCTCACATAAGAGAAATTAAGACTCAAATCACAGAAAAATTTTGGAAACATTGAAACCATAAACCAAATAAACAATTGATCCTCAGATGTATATTTAAATCCAAAAAAATCTCATTATAATGTTTATAAAATAAATTTAGTGTAATTATATACACATCTCAACAAATATAAGTTGTGAATGTGGCCTATATCTCACAGAATAATGTGAGAATCGAAAACCACTAAACTGGAGTCTGACCAATCACATATGTCTTTATCTTCCCAAATAATAGACTAATGTTAATAATTTGCATTATTGAAAACAATATTTCATGATTATCATTACATATATTTCAGTCATTAACATATTACAATCAATTAAATTTTAAATTATGTTTTTGTTGAATTGTTTGAATATATCTGTATTATGTCTCAAAATGACATTGGTAAGTTTACTATAGTAAAAAATGGTAATTATCTAAGAAAATAAAGACTAATAATAATGAAATATTCAAAATATTTTTAAATAAATTAAACTTTTAAAACCCATCATTAATGATTTTAATGAAAAATGATCCAACTTTATTATCATGGACACTGTAGTCCGTACGCACACATGAGTTTTATTTCTATTTTTCAATAATCATTATAGAAATACGTTATTTAATAATATATCTTTCCAAAAATATAATACTATCATAAATTCCATATTAATTAATTATATATACACATATATATATATATATATATCATTCATGTTATGTAGTGATTGTTAATGGAATCTCATCTCTTTGAGGAGGTGGTAGTCCACATGTCCTCAAACGACAATATCATTTTTTCAGTAATTTAAAAGTTAAAAATAAAAATGATATATTATATTAAATGAAAGATAAATATGTGATTTATATTATAAATATTTAATTTATATCTCATATATTTATTATATTTACAATTATCCCCTTCTATGTAAATCATTAGTGAAAAATGAATCACATCGCTTTAGGAGGACAAAGACCACAGTACACATGTACGATGTTATCATATCCCTTATGAAGTGAAATATTAAAGGTTTTATATTATATAAATATTACATTGTTATAATTTTGTAATAAATATCACAAATAAATTTTATATCCATCATTATACCCAACCGTGACAGATTGTAATGAGAAGAAGAATGCCATTGTTTGACGAGATTGTAGTCCATTGTACTCATTAATGATGATTCCATGACACATTTGAATGATGTTTGTATTATTTTAGGACAAAATATTAACATAAAGAAATATATTTATATGTATGATACTTATTGTATTATATCATCATGGTATAAGAATAATTGAATGAGGCAGATAATGAAACAAAATAAACATGCTTTTTTGAAGTGCATTACCTCTTCTTCTGGTATAATCCATAGCAATGCACTAAAACCTTCTAATGATAGAATTGTTTCAAAAATTAGGATTCTTGGTTGAGTTTACATAATATTTTGAATTATTATGGATGTTTTTAGATGATCCATATGTAATTAGATGTATGTATTTCTCTATAGAGTCAGTTCTCTTTTATAGTTGTGTATGATTGGATTTCTTGTAAATAATCAAAATAATTAACTATTAGGAAGTCTCCCAAACCTCATGATAATCTAATGATGGAAAATAATTTAGTTGAAGTAATTTATTTTTGACAGACACTTTCATCACAAAAACAATTAAATGCATTTTTTTTATTTTGATCATTAGTCTATATTATTAGTTAATTTTACCCATTTTGAATTTACCATGATAACTAGTTTTATAAGTATGGTAATTTATCATTTTTGAATAAATTTATTGGTAAATATTAGATAATTTAGACCCAATGATTTTAAATATTTTTTATATTTTACAATATTAAAATCCCATTTAGGAGTTAAATTTATTTCAATACAAACACATATAATGCCCAAAAACATTGTTATGACATTAATTGTGCTAATAATGTTTTTTTATATTTATGGGTCAACATGCTCATTATAAAAGACCAATTGGTTCATTAATGGAAAATAATTAATATTTATTATCATATAAAAAACACATGTCTTAGTTTAGTATTTTATTAATTTAAAACATTTAATAAACATACATTAAATATAAAATAAAATTATTTTCAATTGTTAAATAATTTGATTATTTAAAATTTAACAAAATAAATATGATGACTGAATTAGAATATAATAATTAATATCCATTTTTACATGATATATCGAACTAAAAAATTAATATAATAACGAAATTTTTTAAATTTACTTCAATTTTAATATTTTAGTATAATTATATTTATATATATATATGAACTAAATAATTACTTCGTTATGATTTATAGAGAATTTTAGGGGAATAATTCAGAAGTTAAAAATTAAGTTTAAATTATTATGATATAAAAATATAATTGCTTGGACCTCTCCGGCCCATTTTGTTGTCAAAAAGAAGGTCATGAAGTGTTCTGGAGGGTAAAATGGACATTTCCCACACATTTGAGAATTTTGAAACTATATGCCGTGTAGTGTGAGTACACTCCGTGTAGTGTGAGTACACGCCGTGTACCCCCTCACCGGGTATACCCCGTGTTCAACGTCGTGTACTTGCCGCGTGAATTAAATGGGTACACGTCATATACCCTAAACTACACGTCGTGTAGTCCCTCCCCGTGTACGTGTTACCTTCATCCCGTGTGTTGACCAGTCAAAGATCGTGTGCTATGTTGGAGCCGTGTCCTTGTCGTGTGAAATAAATGAGTACACGCCGTGTATCCAATACTACACGCCGTGTACTCACTCCTCGCGTATGAGTTACCTTCAAGTCGTGTGTTGACCAGTCAATAGCTGCGTTCCGCGTTGAAGGCCGTGTTGGAAGCCGCGTGGTGACCATGAGAAATGGTAGAGTACATGCCGTGTACCATTATGTTCATGCAGTGTACTTTTGGTTTTCTTGCCTGTAAAAGGAGGGGTCCCATCCTCCTTTTCAACTCACTCCTCTCCTCCCCATTCCTTTGAGCAGAGCTCTCCAAAGAGACTCGAAGGCTCCTTTTGTTCCATAATTTCTTCGTCCAAGCTCCGATTTATGATCCGTTAGTGGCCACGGGATCGTAACGACGAGGAAGAACTTTTGATCTTGGATCCGTTGTCTTTCCATCAGCATTTCCTTTCCAACTTACACCTGAGGAGGTTTTTTCGGGACTCGACAGAAGTGATGAACGCCGACGGACATCTTCTAAAGTTGATCCGGGGGAGCGTTGTGATCAGAACATGTTGAGGTACGGATCTTACCTTTGTCCCTCAAAATTTTGCATCATGCGGGGTGGGTGTCCTCTTGTTTACGTGAAATACATTTACTGGTTTAATAAAGATAATTAATGTCTTGTATAACGGGGATGGGAAGTTTTTTAATTCGGTTAATTTATTTTATATCCTCTGATATTATGTTGTGAATTGAATAGGCTAATGCCTACTGAAAATCACGGTCGTTGGGATCCTTTTCTTGCACAATTAAATGTTTCCCTATCTTTCTAGACTGTTTTTATGAATGGAAATTTGTGGAAAGTGGAATTTGGTTAATCACATAAAGTTGGATGATTTAAAATCTGAAACCCTTGTGTGATTACCCCTGTGAAACAAAATGGAATAATGAACATGTGGGAGTTGGCTTGGATACGTGGCATGTGATGGGGGTGTTTTCGGGGTTGTTGTGGATTGGGTGAGCAGTGGGGCTTCGGTTGGCTTGGTTGTGGGATGGTGTGAATTCTATGTTTGTGACGGTCATTAGGGATGTGATAAATGGTACTAAAGGGATATTGATGTACGGGTTTCAGTGTGATTGTGGTTATGGTGGTTTACAGTGAGGCTGCAGGGATGGGCTTGAATTTGAACGAACTATGGGTTGTGAATAACAAATAAAAAGCAGAAGAGTTAATGAATGGTGGGTTATGGTAATGGAATGAGATTAATAATTAATGGGTTGGTTGGTTAATAAGAAGCGACTTGTTGTGTTGCTTGTGTTTTAGTAACATGATTTGTGGATGGCAGGGATATGTTTCATGAACGATTGATATGGTTGGTTGCGGATGTTTGCCTAATAGTTAAGGAACTAAATAAACAAATTCTGCTAAAACGTGAAAACCTAAATGGGGTTGGGGTTGTTGTTGTATGCATGCTTCATGGTAGTAGTTCCAGAGAACGTGCTCAGTTTCTCTATTTAGAAGCCATATGTTGGGCTGAGTGTTTGCTATATATATATATATCTGTATCTTTTGTGTTTTATTGCACCCCACCAATTTTGATCACTTAGTGTCGAACACTCCCATTTCATGGGAGAGGGTGTTTTCCCCTTAGTTACTAGCTCCTTCCTGCTCCTTCTTCCCTAGGCTGTGATGTATTGAGGCGACCTTACACCTAAGACCCTTCAGGTAGGTTTCGATTGGGGTGGCATTTGCCCAGGACTCTTCGGGAAGGTTTTACAATTTCCCAGGAATCTTCGAGATGAGACCCAGGTGTGTGCGGGCGGGATACGTGGTTGTGAGGCCCAGGTGTGTGGGGGCGGGATGTGTGGTTTGTGAGGCCCAGGTGTGTGCGGGAAGGGTGAGTGTGGAAGCTTTAGGATGTTCTCCGTTAGGAAGAGCAACTAACTAATGGGAAATGGTGTGGGGTACCCAATACTCTTGTTCTTATATACTACTACCTGTGGTGATTCTATTTTTGGTGAGTGTGGCTGGTGAGGTTGGGTGGATAGAATTCTTTTCTAGGTTTCCTATGTTGTTCTCACAGGACATTAGGATGTCTCCCCACTTGTGCACGAGAGCTTTAGGATTTCCTACTAATTATACTTGTATACTCACCCTACATTTACTTTCAGGTTTCCAGGAGGACTACCAGGGTCGTGAGGGACGCTACTAGTTGGACAGTTGGAGTTGTTGCAGTTGTTGTACTCTTGTTTTCTTTTTGGTATTGCACTTTGAGATTTCTTGTACTTGTACCTTGTTATAAAATTGTTTAAACATGACTGTCAGATTGGTTTGGGATTAATTCTATACACTTTTTCTTTTTCCTTTTTGTGGTTGACTTGTCCTATTTCCCATTCTTAAAATAACTAAAAGGTAAATGCCTCCTATATTTATGAAAACTCATACCGTTGGTGCTAGTCGCCACCCCGTAGCCTACTGGAGGAGGGAATCAGGGGTCATTATCTCCCTTTCACCATGGCCAGATCAGGATGGGCATCTTTGGTGGGAGGGGGTCGTCACATAATGGTATCAAAGGTGATGGTTGAGAGATAGGATGGAGTCTAGAGTTAGGCACAGTGAGTATTTCAAGGGATGGTAGGGAAACAATGTTGGTTAATCTTGGTGTGTTACATAGGCCAGGAATGACCGGCTAGGACAAGGGATTTTATGGCCCCCATGATCTGATGCATGGACTCTGAGACTACCGAACGAACAAGTTATACTACATTGATTACAGGGTAAAGACCCTAGGGAAGGTACAGGCATCATCAGGATGGTGTTTTACTTGATTTGGGTGTTCTAGGAATGAAATTGAAATAAAATGATAAAATGAAACCCTAAAAAAATCTTTACTACTTGTGCTTAGGAAATCATTGTTTACCGTACAACTATGGAACCTGGACATTATCCCCGGGTGGCTCAGACGGCCAAAGCCCAGCAGATTCAATCATTCGATCAGTTGAGGATTGACCGATAGGAGGAAGATAGCTAGTGTTAGAAGACTCTCCATTCTCTCCAGCGGCAAACCCTCAAGAAGTATGAGGGTAGTACTTCGGATATGGAGACGGAGGGGTGGCTTGAGGAGCTAGGGATCGCTTTTACCTTGATTCGTGCTTCGAGGGAGTACTGGGTTCCCCTAGTAGTCAGTCAGCTGAGAGGTGCGGTGCAACATTTGTGGACGCTCTACCTCATATATAGGATAGAGGCAGAGGTTTCGTGGGCTGACTTTGAGAAGGAATTACGAGAGGAATTCCTTTCTTCCATGATCAAGGTGGAGAAGCGGCATGAGTTACTCTCCCTTCAATAGGGGAGTATGTTAGTACGAGAGTTGGGGATCAAGTTCAAGGATCTCTTGCGCTTTGCTCTGGATATCTTTCTGGATGAGGAGTCTCGGGTGAGATGTTTGGAGGAGGCGCTTCATCCTTCGCTCCAGTATGTTGTTACCCCCTTCTCCCTTCCGTCGTACTTGGTAGTACAGAATATGGAAAAAGTTATATAGAGGATGCACACGCTGGGAGGTGCACCGTGTGAGGGGATCCAGCCATGTTCGTTGAAGGGGAAGGCAGTCAGTAGCAGGTCTCCTGCGACAGGACCTTCTAGTTTCAGGCCAGTAGGGAGCAGGCCCCAGCAGTTACAGTTCATATCTTCAGGTCCTCGTCACTTTTTCACGAGCCCAGGACCAAAGTGTTTTTCTTGTGGAGGTTTCGGGCACATTCAGAGTCGGTGCCCAACACGAGATCACTACGGTGGAGGTGGGCAGGTTCAGTGCCCAACTCAGCAGCAACAGTTTCCGACGAGGCCCTTCCTGCAGCAGCAGGACCATGCTCCTTCGAGGGCAGACATTCTGGGAGGAGGCCGACCGCAGGGTGCTTCTCAGGGACCTCGAACAGGACGTGGTTGGGGAGGTGTTCGACATCAGGGAGGAAGAGGAGATGGGCATGGACAGTTGCACGCAATAAAGTTGACAGCTCCGATAGGACCAGAGGTGGTGTGAGGTACGATTTTTTTGTCCAGCACTCTCGTTTCTTCTTTGTTCGATTCGGGAGCATCACAATCCATTGATGCACCTCATCTACCCCATGCTTTGGGACTAGATGTAGTGAGACATTCCATACCACTGGTGCTGAGTACACCATTTGGAGGCCAGAACAATGTATCTTGTTTTTTCCAGGGATGTGGGCTAACGTTGGGACCACATCAATCTAGTGGGGACCTTCTTCTATTACAGATGCAACCATACGATGTCTTCTTATGCATCTATTGGTTTTTTTCCGTTAGTGTCGTTATCGACTGCTTCCGAATAAGGGTTGTGTTCTCCGACGTGGATGGGAAACATGTAGCTTTTTTGGAGAGAGGAGCTACCAGGTGGGAAGTCAGTGTGTCGAGCCTCTCCTTTCCTTGTTAGGTGGAAAATCAGTGGTTCGATCTGATACAGAGATGATGGATGTCCCAGAGGTTGTTGGAATGTTCCTCGATGTTTTTCAAAAGGAGATTGTGACTCAACCCCCCCCCCCCCCCCCCCGACGTGACGTTGAGTTCTAGATAGACTTACAGCTTGGTTCCCGTCCGATTTTGATAGCCCCTTATTGGATGGCAGCTTCGGAGTTGCGGGTGTTGTGGATTAAGATTGACGATATGATGGAGAAGGGTTTTGTTCGACCCAGCGTATCACCATGGGGTTCTCCAGTTTTGTTCATGAAGATGGCAGATGGTGGTCTCAGGCTATGCATAGACTACCGAACGATAAACTAGGTAACTGTCAAGAACCGTTACCCCCTTCCAAGGATAGATGATCTCTTCGACCAACTGATGGGATCAGGTTGGTTTTCTATGATTGATCTACGATCTGTCTATCATCAGCGGAGGGTAAAGGACAATGACATCTTGAAGACAGCTTTTAGGTGTAGGTATGGGCACTTTGAGTTTGTAGTGATGCCATTTGGGGTTAAAAATTCACCAGCTGTGTTCATGGGGCTTATGAACCTTGTATTCTGAGAGTTTCTATACCGGTTCATTGTTGTGTTTATCGATGACATCCTGATCTACTCAAGATCAGAGGAGGAGCATGTTGAGAATCTCAGGGCAGTCTTGGAAGTCCTTCGACAGCACCAGCATTATGGGAAACTGTCAAAGTGTAAATTCTTGACACAAGAAGTACACTTCCTTGGTCACGTGGTGTCTTATCATGGAGTGTCAGTGGACCCTTCAAAGGTGGAGGCAGTTGTTTCTTGGGCAGCACACAAGAACATGGTAGAAGTTCGTAGTTTCCTAGGGTTGGCAGGTTACAATCAGAGGTTCATTTTGGACTTCTCTCGAGTTGCTGCTCCATTGACATCTTTGACTAAGAAGAACCAAGTCTTCCTATGGAGTGAGCAGTGCCAGAAAGCTTTTTACTAACTGACTGAGAAGTTGGTCATTGATCCCTTACTCAGGTTTCCAGAGGAAGGGTTGTTGTATGAGGTGTTTTGTGATGCTTCTGGCCTTGTTCTGGGGTGCGTGCTGATGCAGAATAAGGGAGTGATCTGTTATGGTTCTAGGAAGTTACGCCCTCATGAACATAACAATGCCACCCATGACCTAGAGCTTGCAGTAGTAGTGTTCTTACTGATGTTGTGGTGACATTACCTCTTTGGGGAGAGCTTTGTAGTCTTCTCAGATCACAATAGCCTATGTTATATCATCTCTCAGCGTGACCTGAACTTCCGGAAGCAGAGATGGGTCGAGTTCGTCCAAGACTATGAAATTGAAATCTCTTACACTGATGGCCAGGGAAACATTGTGGATGCTTCCCTGAGTAGGAATCCACATAAGGAAGTGTTTTGAGAATCCACTGATTCTTGGAAAGCGATGGGAGAGTTGGCTTCCTTGCACTTGGATGCCAGGGTCAAAGGTGTTAGAGGCTATTTGTTTCAGATGACGCTGCAGTCCTCCTTGCTTCAGCAAGTGGAAGAGTCTCGGTTGGGGGACTCCGAGGCAGAAGTGATGCGGGATCGTATCGATCAGGGGAACGCTCCAGAAGGATTGTCAGAGGACAGCTGACATCATATTCTTTTTTATGGAAGGATGTTTGTTCCGAAGGTGTTGCATGAGGGGGTTCTCCATGAGTTCCATAGCTCAGCCTTGGTGGTACATACAGGAGTTTCAAAAATGTACCAAGGCCTGAGGGGAATGTTTTGGTGGCCCGGGGTGAAACAAGAAGTGCCGGAGTTTTTGGATAAATGCCTAGTGTATTATCAAGTGAAGGCTGAACACCATCTTCCCAGTGGTTTGTTGGATCCTTTAGATGTCCCCAAGTGGAAGTGGGATGACATCTCACTGGAGTTCATCATAGGACTACCCATAACTCAGGGTAGTTATGATGCTATCTGGGTAGTGGTAGATCGACTGACAAAATCATCTCACTTCATAGAAATTAAAGAGTCAGGCCCGGTGAGTACCTTAGTAGAGAGGTACGTAGACGAGGTTGTGTGGTTGCATGGAGTTACAAAGACTATCGTCTCAGATCGGGATAATCGGTTTACCTCACGAGTCTGGAGGGGGTTACAACATGATTTTGGCACACAGCTACGCCTTAGCACTGCCTTCCACCCCCAGACCGACGGGAAGACAGAGCGGACTATCCAGACGTTGGAGGACATGCTGCAAGCATGCGTTCTGGATTTCGGAGGATCATGGGTACGACACTTGCCTTTAGTAGATTTTTCCTACAACAACAGATTCCACTCTACTATTGGCATGAAACCATTTTAGGCTTTGAATAGAAGACCATGTCGTTCACCAATTTGTTGGGAAAGGGTTGGTGAGACAGGTGCTCTTGGGCCAGAGGTAGTACAAAGCACCACAGAGAAGGTTCATCTTGTGTGTGAGCGGATGAAAGCGGCTCAGGACTGACAGAAGTCTTACGCTGATCATTGGAGGAGGCCCTTGGAGTTTGAGGTGGGAGATCATGTGTTCTTGAAGTTTTCCCCTCGATGGGGGCAGCGGAGGTTTGGGAAAGGGATCAATCTCTCACCTAGGTTCATCAGAACATTTGAGGTGCTGAGGCGAGTCGGTGAGGTGGCATATCAGCTGGCCCTGCCACCTCATTTTGATAAGGTTCATGATGTCTTCCACGTCTCCCAGCTTTGTTTGTACTTACACGAGGACTCTCACGTTATCGGCTGGGGAGAGTTAGATATGGGAAACGACGCGACCTTTGAGGAACGACCAGTCAAAATCGAGGATCATAAAGAGAAGGTGCTTAGTGGATAAACCATTCTGTTGGTTCATGTGTTGTGGAGGCATGGCGTCCTTGAGGAGATAACTTGGTAGCGGGAGGCCCAGATGCATGCTCAGTACCCGAAGTTGTTTTGACTTGTGTTTTTCCCTTGTTCTTCTTTGCTTTGTGTTGATGTTATACTATGTACCTTTGATATATAGAATTATTGTCTTGTCGGTTGTGAGAATTTTTGTTTCCTTCTTCTATGGAACAGTATAACGTGTCCGGGTATATGGGGAAAGGGAAAAACCTGATCCTTAATCGATATGCATTACTGCGGATGTGATTAAACCCGTGCGGGCGAGTCAGTGCTGACTAAAGTGGATACTATCTTGACATAGGAGAAGAAATTTCCCCAAACCATGTGTTCGGGAAGTGTGTGGGTTGTATAGTGTTTGGCGCAGTTTAAGATGTAAAATCCTAATATATGGAAGTGGGAAGTCCCAATATTCAATCGAGACACATTAATGCAGATGCGATTAAACTCGTGAAGGTGAGTCAGTGCCACCTAAAGCGGATAATATCTCGACATAGGAGAGGGAACTCCTAACACCTATGGTTAGGGTTGTTGGCTGGGTTCCTGTTATAACGAGAACCCTAAGAGGTATCTTTTTGGGTTCCTATGGGCTGGTTTTGAATTCTCGGGGACTATAATGTTTTAAGAGGTATTTGATGTAATGTCCTGGACCTCTCTGGACCATTACTTTGTCAAAACGTAGTTCAAGAAGTTTTCTGGAGGGTAAAATGGAAATTTCCCACACTTACCATAATTTTGAAACTACACGTCGTGTAATGTGAGTACACACCGTGTACCCCCTTTTAGGGTATACCCCGTTTTCAAGGCTGTGTCCTTGCCGCGTGAAATAAATTGGTACACGCCGTGTACCCCAAACTACACACCGTGTAGTCGCTCCCCACGTATGTGTTACCTTCAACCCGTGTGTTGACCAGTCAATGGCCATGTGCCGTGTTGGAGTCGTGTCCTTACTGTGTGAAATAAATGAGTACATGTCGTCTAGCCAATTCTACATGCCATGTAGTCCCTCCCCGCGTATGCGTTACCTTCGAGTCGTGTGTTGACTAGTCAACAGTCGTGTTCCACATTGAAGGCCGTGTTGGAAGCCACATGGTGACCGTGTGAAATGGTAGAGTACACGCCATGTACTTTTGGTTTTCTCGCCTCTAAAAGGAGGGGTCCCCTACTATTTTTCAACTAACTCCTCTTCTCCCCATTCCTCTGAGTAGAGCACTCCCAGGAGACTCAAAGGCTCCTTTTCTTCTATAAATTCTTCGTTCGAGCTTCGATTTACGATCCGTTAGTGGCCACTGGATCGTAACGACTAGGCGGATCTTCTGATCTTGGAATTGTTGTCTTTCCTTCATCATTTCCTTTCTAACTTCAACCTGAGGAGGTTTTTCTGGGACTCGACAGAAGTGAAGAACGCCGACGAACTTCTTCTAAAGCTGATCCAGAGGAGCGTTGTGATCGGAACCTGTTGAGGTAGGGATCTTACCTTAGTCTCTCTAAATTGTGCATCATTCAGGGTGGGTGTCCTCTTATTTATGTGAAACACATTTACTAGTTTAATAAAGATAATAAATGGATGATATAACAAGGATGGGATGTTTGTGAATGCGGTAACATTATTTTATATCCTGTGATATTTATGCCTACTGAAAATCACGGTCCTTGGGGGCCTTTTCTTGTGAAATTAAATGTTTTCCCTATATTTCTAGACCGTTTTTGTGAATGGAACTTTGTGGAAAGTGGAATTTGGTTAATCACGTAAGGTTGGCTGATTTAAAATCCGGAACCCTTGTGTGATCAACCCGGTTGAACAAAATGTATTAATGAACATGTGGGTGTTGGCTTGGATATGTGGCATGTTATGGGGGTGTTTTGGGGGTTGTTCCGGATCGGGTGAGTAGCAGGGCTGCGGATGGCTTGGTTGTGGGATGGTGTGAATTCTATGTTGGTGACGGGTAGTGGGGCTGTGATAAATGGTACTAAAGGGATATTGATGTACTGGTTTCAGTGTGATTGTTATTACGGTGGTTGATAGTGAGGCTGTAGGGATGGGCTTGAATGTGAATAAACTATGGGTTGTGAATAAAAAATAAAAATAGGAAGAGTTAATGAATGGTGGGTCATGGTAATGGAAGGAGATTAATCATTAATGGGTTGGTTGGTTAATAACAAGGGACTTTTTGTGCTGCTTGTGTTTTCCTAACATGATTTGTGGATAGTCAGGATATGTTTCACAAATGATTGATATGGTTGGTTGCGGTTGTTTTCCTAGTAGTTAAGGAACTAAATAAAAAAATTCCGTTGAAACATGAAAACCTAAATGGGGTTGGGGTTGTTGTTGTATCCATGCTTCACGGTAGCAGTGCCGAGGAATGTGCTCAGTTTCTTTATTTAGAAGCCATAGGTTGGGATAAGTGTTTTCTATATATATATTTGTATCTTTTGTGTTTTATCGCACCCCACCCATGTTGAGCACTTAGTGTCGAACACTCCCATTTCATGGGAGAGGGTTTCCTCCCATTATTTACTAGCTCCTTTCGGCTTCTTTCTTCCCTAGGCTGTGATGGCTTGAGGCAACCATACACATATGACCCTTCAGGTAGGTTTCGATTGGGGTGGCATTAGACCAAGACTCTTCGGGTAGGTTTTACTGTTTCTCAATAATCTTCAGGATGAGGTCCAGGTGTGTGCGGGTGGGATACGTGGTTGAGAGGCCCATGTGTGTGCGGGAGGGATACGTGGTTGTGAGGTCCAGGTGTGTGCGGGTGGGATGTGTGGTCTGTAAGGCCCAGGTTTGTGCAGGCGGGGAGAGTGTGGCAGCGTCAAGACGATCACCGTTAGGAAGAGCAGCTAACTAATGGGAAATGGTGCGGGGTACCCAATACCCTTGTTCTTATATACTAATACCTATTGTGATTGTGTTTTTGGTGAGTGTGGCTGGTGAGGTTGGGTGGATAGAATTCCTTGCTATGTTTCTTATGTTTTTATCATGGGACATTAGGATGTCTCCCCACTTGTTCACGAGAGCTTTAGGTTTCCCTATTGAGTATACTTGTATGCTCACCCTACGTTAACTTTCAGGTTTCCAGGAGGACTACTAGGGTCGTGCGGGACCCTACTAGTCAGACAGTTGGAGTTGTTGCAGTTGTTGTATTCTTGTTTTCTTTTTTGTATTATACTTTGAGCTTTCGTGTACTTGTACCTTGTTATAAAATTGTTTAAACATGCATGTGGGATTGGTATGGGTTTAATTATATACACTTGTTATTTTTTCGGTGGTTGACTTGTCCTATTTCCCGATCATAAAATAAAAAAAAGGGTAATGCCTCCCATATTTTTGAAAACACATACCCTTGGTGCTAGTCAACACCCCGTGGCCTACTGGAGGTGGGACTCGGGGGGCATTATCTCCCTTTCACCATTGCAAGCTCAGGAGGGGCATCTTTGGTGGGAGGGGTTCATAGAAAAAAACCCATTTAAAATTCAAAAAATATGTATAACCCATCAAATATTTATTATCCCTTTCTCAAAGCATTATAGATATTAAAATCAAGAATGGTTAGCTTTTTTTCAGTTTCATTACATGAATTATTATATAGGTCAATTCCGTAGAATAATATTCCATAACTAATAAAAATATATAGTAATGTGATAAATGTATTATATTGATAGACAATGGGTTTTGTAAAAGTCGATAGGTTATTTTATGTTTTTTATTCTAATTTTAACCAATAAGTATACTCGTTGGAGCTTAATCATGGTAATTAATTTTTACTATTTTCAATAATTTATGGTAAAAAAATGTTGAAATTATTATCACATATTAATTATGTTTATTAAAAATGTGGATTCAATTATTCTAAATCCACATAAGTAGAATAATATTATTTAAAATTAACCCTACATATATGATGAGAAAGTGGGGTTTTAAAGTGAAAAAGTGAAAAATAATAAAATATTTTTATATCAAAATTTGATATGAAAATTATTGTATAAAATTGGTTGTATTAATAGATTTAATATTGAACTACTGTTTAATTATAAAAAATAAAAATATAATTTTAATTTCTAGAAAATTTAGATTAAAATATAGTTTTCAATTAAAATCCAGTATTTTTATCTATTACACAAAAATATAGAATTTTAAGAGAAATACCTAAAATTCACCTGGTGATAATTTGATATCACACACTAAAAAAACTAATATTATTTTTTAAAATATATATTATTAAGGTTGTAAAATATAATATTAAATTAAATGTGCCAAGCATGGTTAAATAGTCTTTTTATAAAAAAATAATATTTCTAGAAATGATTTGATTTTCTTTTAAATTATTCTTGTTTTATTTGAAATCAATATTGAACTAATAAGCATGTAAATTATATAAATTTTTATATGTTATATAGTCAAATTAATAATTTCTATTCCAATGGATATTATATGACTATCATTTTGAAAAATAATATTAATAGTATATAATCATTCAACAAAACACAACCTTGTGTGTAATGTATGATAATGATAAAACTCATTATTGTATAAATTTAAAGCAAACATAGTATTGTGTGAAACATATTCAATAAAAAAAATTATTCTCTCGGAATTTTTGATGTCTTACATATTAAAATGTATGGATTCCACTTCATCACTTGAACGTGTTCTTGATTAGTTTCCATAATTGATCAACTTCTCCAAATATATTATACAATACTAATACAATGTAATCCAGGTCAGAACAATGTAGGATTTAAAATAACATTCTATATTAATGTTTTATTGTCAATAGAAAAGTATAATAGGGGATCCACTAGATATTGATTGTCGTTGATAAGTGATTTATTCAAATGCTAGTTGTTCATTCATTTGTGGTTTTTGATGCTCCATATATCTTATGTTGTTATTCATAGTCTGGGTAAAGTGATTCACAATAACCATTATGTTTTTGAATCCCTCAATCATTATATTTGAAAGATCAATTTTTCAATGTCTATTTAATCAATTATTTACATTAGCATTTATATTTCCAATTAGTTTTCATAAAGTAGAATTTATATGTAATAAATTTATTAATATATGAAGTATTAATGTAAATCATATTTATAATAATTTAAATTATCATAAAAGAATAATAAGATAAGACAATCCTGAATTTATTTACATTATCTATCTTACCATCATAGTAGTTATAAAAAATGTGAATAAATAAATCATATACCTAGAGAATGTCAATAAAGTTAAAAGGTATGTTCTATCTTTCATGAGTGAGCTTGAAATAATGTTAATACCAAATGAGGAATTTTTGGGGATATTACCCCCAAGTAAAGCAGTTTCATATCCACATCCATATTTATTATCAAACATTGGATTTGATTATATGGAAACCACTCACTCTATACATGAGAACCTATTTATGATTTTTTTTAATACATAGCCTTATATCTTGGGTTATTAACATTTTTTATAGTACAAATTTCAAAAAATTACAAATATAATTTCATAAATACCATCTATGATTATTCTCCTTTAAATTTCATAATATTTATAATAATTCCATAAAAATTATTATATTAATAAATAAGAATGATATTTTGATTATCAGTTTCTTGGAAACTAGGTACAAAATATATGAATTGTATAAGGAAGACATAAATGTAAAATATATTTAATCATCTGGAATGACTATTATTTTTTTACCATTGTCCACCTCAGTGTATTTGATTTCAGGAGTACATATATCAGTTGAAAAACGATACAATTAATCATTATAATGGTTAAAAAAGGAAACACAACATTGGATATAATCGAGGATAAAACAAGACGCATAACATTTGGGAATAGAAATATGTACCTGATACATATCATACAAATGATTAAATAGCATAAATAGACACATTTATGAAAATATCACTGTATTTTATCACCAAGGAGTTATAAAAGAAAATTCTCTATGTTGTTCATGATTCTCACATAAAACATTTCATCTTTTAAGATTAATTATTTTTTCCAACCATTAGAGTGCCCTCAGGTAACACACTATAAATTGTTAAATTCTTGTTTGCATTATAGATCTTGTAAGTAATAATTTTGTTAATAACTCAAGGGAATTAATGATTCAGTTTCATGTAATTTAATCAATTTCATTAATTTATTTCATTAACTATCAGTACATAATTATTAACCGTAGAAAATGAATTGTGATTTTATCATTTATAATTAACCAAATGATAGATTATTTTCATTTTCAGGTTAGTACCCACTAATACAGAACAGGGTTATGTATTAAAAATAAAATAATATATCATTTAAAATCTTGAAATTCAAAACATTATTTTGGTTTTTGAATGGGTATACAATGTGGATTAATCGAAATGAATAATGAGATTGAACATACATCACACATTAAAGAATTTTTTTTGATGTAATTTCATAGTCAACAGAGTATGAAAAATGGTAATCATGATTTAGAATACATTAAAAAAAAGTTAAAATTGTATGGCAAAGATGATGATGAGTGTTCTCAAAACATAATGAGTTTCATTCTATAATTTTAGGATGAAACATTAAAAAATTAGGGAATATTGAAGATCTAAAATACCAAGATAATGGATTTGGTGGGGAGTGGAATTATAGGATGGGTTTGTATTACTAGTTAAAGATAAGGATATGTTAAATAATTTATATATATAGACTTTGAAATTTTGTGTTGTGAAAACCAAAAATTTATTAGCATTAAAATGGGTTTGGATAGTGGATTAACATTTATATGACATGATTTATATTAATTTAATTAATTATCTCCAATATAATATTTTTGATTTCATTGAAAATTGAAAATTATATTTTTTACAAAATATAATTTGTAACATCTTGTGTTTTTATTGAACATAAAATTATGTGGGAATTTAAACTTTTGGAATTTATGAGATGGCCTGTTTTTAAAAAAACTGCTTGAATGTAATTCTGAGAGCTCGAAAACATCAAAGTGTTTATTAGGAACATTTAAAGGCTTGAGAGGTTTCTGGGGTGTCTCGTCGAGTTTTTGTATAACCAGGGATGGGAAATCAGATGTTTTGGTGATCTGAAAAGGGCACATACTTTTCTTAAATCTGTACAGCCCATAGTAGAAAACGGTACGAACAATAGAGAGGTAAAAATATCATGAACATGGGATGTTCATGGTTTTTCCAACCAGTACACCTTATCTACAATGTTTTTACCACATAGACTATACCCTTACCCTATCCATATCATCATTGGATCAATGTTCTTAAAACTATCTAGAAATAATCATGTGAGGTGTTTTCTTAAGCGAGGGTTGATGCACTGTTAGCACACAATTTGGAAATATCATATATCCAAACCATGAATCATTTTTTAAGGGTTAAATTGAAAAAATTCACATAATGATTTTTTAAAACTCTTTTCCCTTTCATCTATTCTTTCCAGCATGCTCCCCCTCCCTACTTGTGTTGTGGGTTTCTCCCAAGTGTAATCTAGGCATTCATAGATCTCTTACATCCTTCATCTGAATCATAAACCATCAGCCTATATGAATAAAAAATGTTATTATTTTGATACCCTTTTTATCATTCATCATTTAATCATTTATCAACAATGTTATTGTGGTGCATGCTCATTTTCACGATTTTTCGGGAATATGTCCATTTATTAGTTTTCTTCAAAACCAGATTAAACTAGAGAATGATTTTATATGAGAGAAAAATTCTAAGAGTAAGTTAGGGGTTTAAAATGTGTTCCTAAAATTCTATTAATTTATTTAATTGAAATTTGTTTCTGCACGCCAACTTGTAAAGTGCTTTTCGATTATGTTTAGTTCTTCATATGAAATTTTTCATATCACATTGATATATATTTTTTATTGATGTATGATAGTTTGGAGGATGTGAACCTCATTTACAGACAACCCATGGATATTCCAAGGAAGAAAAATATTATATAATATGTTTTTTAGATTCATGAACCTCCTTCCAAGCTTTTTTATTAGGTTGGTTTTGGGTTTCCCCCTTGGATCCAATGACATGATTGAGAATGGTATCTTCTATATTCCTTTTTGAAACTATATCCTTGTTTTCTATATCGGGTATCCTTAAAATAAATCTATATAAATATTAAATTATGATTCATTAGTGGAATGATTAATATGCTAAATTATTTTTTTGAATAACAAAATCTTGTATTTGTAATAAAACCTTTCAGATAATGGGAACGATCTTCTAAATTGAAAAGTATCGTCTCATTATTCATGTCATTCTTGTTTTATGGATTTCAGTTTTCTTATTATATTATGTTAGAGGTTAATATTTGGTATGTTTTACATGGAATATCTAGTTATTATGAAATGATGTTGTCTCTATATTTTACATGAGTATTAAATGGAATACAAGGCACCTCTTAGGTGTTTGGACCTCTTATTGTTGGAATTACCCGTGTAAGAAATTTCCTTTTTAACTATTCTACCTTTTATGTGATCCTTTGATTCATATGAATTAATTTTCCATATTTATGTAAACTGGGTGGGTTTTTTAATATAATTTTTCATTGATTGATTTTTACCCATCTCTAAATCAATTGGTAGAACTAAATTCCTGGATTGTAAGGGTGGAAAGACCACCACATTGATTGTGATTTTATAAATGATTCTTTTCAATTGTAATAATTTTTTTATATTTACACTTTACAAAAGTAACATATGAGAGGTATTGGATCATGTGTTTTGTTTTGAATCATGAATGTTACCTAATTGTAATTAATATTTGGGTAAATATTTTACAATAGAGGTAATCCCTCATGTTAAAATTACAAGAATTATTATTTACAATATATATATATATGTGTGTGTGTGTGTGTGTGTGATGGATAAAAGAGATGGATGGAAGGTAATGACCAATGATAGTTATAATTATAAAATTCCATTATAGAGCCTGTGACATGATGGAAATGGAGAAGTTAAGTATGATGATACCACACTCTCTTACATTGAGTGTTGAGCAAGACGTCTCACACGAGTTATAATATATGGGTAATGGATATTATGTGCCATGTTCCCAGATTATAGTGTTATCATGGAGGCTCACTCTCTATCTTCAGTGTTGTTTCATGGTGTTTCTCACTCTATTGGGGTGTTGGGAATGTTCCATGTTTATTTAACATTTTTTCTCATTTACACTGGTTATGGATGTTTGAGTTATGCCATGGTCCATATAACAGCTAGTATTCCAGGTATATGGCCATTATGCGTCTACACACACATAGTTCGTATATGTGGATGAAATATAAAACTAATATATATATATATATATATATATATATATATATAGTCTGTAATTTAAAACTTATTCAATCTATAAGTTAAAATAGGTATAAAAGCTAGTTTTACCTTAGAAATGATGGCATGTTATTGTTTATTCATACATTTATACTATTACTAAAATTACATTGAATATACTTAATATATATTGAATGAAATGGATTTGGATATACACCAAGGGTGTCATCCTACTACGTTTTTATCTCACACCTTTCTAGGGTAACATTGGTACCTATAAAGACTTTATTTCTGTAGGTATTGATATATGGAAGCATCCATCTTCCAATGTTTCATTTACAAAACTAGGATGGAGTTGGGGCAAAGGATTGAGCTAGTGCTAAAGATTCTTATGGAGATAGTCAATGGGTAGTTATATTTTTATTACATTATTTTGATTATTTTAATTCTTACTGTTTGGACAAGTTGCATCATCTATCCTACTTGAATTTTTCTAAATCGGAATTGGACACATTTATATTCAGTTGATATTATATTTTATTATTTTTACCATTTCTTTATACATATTCTACTACTATAAAAATCTTATAGATATATACCGGTTATACCACTCTACAACTTTGACCATAAGGGTATAGTATCTCAAACGTGCCACATTTTGATCCTCACTATATGTTGTCATCCAATAGTATACGGGGTGGTGCGCTTTAATCCTTGTGACCCATCGGTCTGGCTACCTGTTTTGTGGTAAGTCAGGATGAGATGTTACAAATTGATATGAGATCCTTCTTTATATGAATTTACTGTTTGGGGTTGGTAGAAACGTGGTTAGGAAAGTGTCATCTCTTAGAAAATAACTGTGTCTTAGACTTATCACCACACCCATAGGGAAATGACCATGTGGGAAGGGTAGGGAGAGTTGTTTGTATTGTTTACTGTTACATTTGATTTTCATTTCACCATGAGGTATTTTTATAGTTTCCACTAATTAATTATTTAATTTTTTTTGTAATTTTACTGTAACATCTCAACCCCTCATTAATGACCTGATAATGTGCAAGGACATTAATTAGCCTTCAAATACATCCCCTATGAACTAATGACTGATAATAAATTCCAACGGATTCAATACAATTTGGGGATAATTTTACATTTGATAAATACAAACTGCATCCAACATACCATGAAAAAATAATGACAACATGATGAATTATGAAAATGTAAATGGGAACAAAATAATACCCTTGATATCAAATCTCAGATAAAACAAAGTACCACAATGAATGACTACTATTAGTAGAGTATATAGTGGTAGAAAAAACCTCCAAACTCAAACAGTCAAAGATATGTCTTTCCAGCTCCCAAAATGATTTATGATTAGACCCCAAAAAATAATTGTATTCCAATGAACCAATAATGGTGTTTTTTACTTTAACATTTCTCACATATTTAATGATGATATCTTCAAAAGCACCAACATGATAATGCTAGCATGAGTAGTGAAACTGAGTAGGTTTTCCCCCAAATGACTTCCCTACTCATGCAACTAGGATAGAAAAAGATATCACATTTATATAACAAAATAATAATAATAACAATTACTATTGTTTATAACTAGATATAAACAATTTCCATATTAAAGTTTATTCCAAGAGAAGCCACATTCCAAGGAAAGAAAGAAAAAATACATTAAAAAAAGTCCAAAAGATCTGTTTTCTGATGAATATTTATATTCCACATATCCACACATCAATCCATGCATGAAACCTGGACCTCCATATACTCTAGAGTGGTGATTCATCCTTTCACTAAGCCATCACATAATGATCCATTTTAATGGTGGAATGTCTCAACCCTTATACATCCCACTGATTATGGGGGATTTTTTGTACCCTTATTCATCCCAAATTCATATTAAAATAGACATCCATTATTCAGAAAAAAAAATTCCAAACCATTATTTCAACAATTTCCATAAAACTGTACTTTTATTAAAAACCATCAAATAAGAAATTTCAATAAAACCATCCCTTTCTTGAAATTTATTAAAAAAATCAATTAAAAAATTTTATTGATTTTATTTCCAATTATATAATCTAAACAATCATTTTAAAATCACCATTTTAAAACCAATTTACCAACTTCACATTCCACAATGATTCCCAAATAACAAAATTATAGAAATCGTCACCGAAGAGGTATTCCAAAGAAAATTCACAATAATTTCACATCCAATTTGAATAAAAAATTCAATTTTAAATTAAGATATATAATTTTTAGAAATAGGTTTCATGATTATAGGAACATATCTTGGAAAATATAAAATAAAATAAATAATGGGACTAAAACATCATAAAACCATGTTTAATATTCAAAAATAACCATAGATATTTTCCAATGACATCATAAAAAGACAAAACTAACCATGATTAAAATAAATAAATCATAGATATATTCAGAGAGGATATAGATATATGAAATCGAGGGGATGAGTGTAGTGGATCTAAGAAAAACTAAGAAAAGCCACAAATAATGAGTTTCCAAGGGAATCAGTCTTCCACGCACAATGAAATGCTTCTAGATTGCATTCAATTTAATGGGGAAGGGTCACACAACCTTAGAGAGGGAAAAATATCACGTTATGGTAGAATTTAAGGAAAAACAAGGGCTTAAAGTATAATCTCGAATAAGATCCAAAGTTTAAAGATCTTAGTTTAAAATCATTATCTATTAGTTTAACAATTAAGAAAACCATCCAAAACCCATACATTTACCTCTACCTCAAGGGGGAAATCATACAGTTGGCTCACATGGTTAGACACACCATATACTAATAATACAAAATACCACTATCTTAATTTGTACTATATCTTAAAGGAGGCAATATGGTTTGGAAAAAATATCCACCTAATCGTTTTCCATCTTTGAGGCCACAATTTCACTTTGAACGGTTTCATGTAGGAGTTTCACGGTTTCCTCTTACCATGCACCAACATTGAACCTTCATAAAATTCCTAAATAAATACCAAGTGTCTTCAAAACCCTATAAAACATAACTAAATCACATTTTATACATAAAAAGAATAAATAAAGTGTTACATACCTAAAACCAGAGGTGATACATTATCTCCAATGTTATCCATTCTATCCTGGGAATGTAGAAATTCTACATTTATTTGAATGTGTAACATCCATGTTTTAGGTAGTGTCCAATGGTGGCTCGTACCCAGTTGGTCACATGGCCTCATGTTCATTTCCCTTAATGCCAGAGGCTGTTGAATAGTAGTGAGGGTCTAGGGAGTGATATTAGGGAAACGATGCACTCATTGGTAGAGTAACACAATGAGAAAATTAGATAATAATAGAGAAAAAAGTAAAGACAAAAAACCAGTTAAAAGAAGAAAAAAATAAGTATATAAAAAACTAGAGAACATATATAAAAGATACATTTCTTATATGACTTCGATAATAACCAAACAAGTCACAATGCTAAAATACAGTACTAAACCAATGTACAAGGAAATAAAATAAACTCCAGCAGCATCGCAGGTCTGAGATTGGTCACATGATGTCCAAATATATAATAATCAAGGACTTTATGTATAAGGGTTCTTACCTTATCTATACATGCAACAATTTTATCTGTTTTAAGAAAAACATGACCCAAACAGGGTGTGAGACGAATCCCAGTATCAAACCACCCCATGATCTGTTCATAACTATCAGTGAGTATATATAGAGGAAAAATATGCAAAATGATGTAATCAACAAAGAATAACTAAAATGTAAATAATACTACAATTTAAAGAACATTAATTTACATATATTATAATAAATAACCAAAAAATCCAATGAAATCCTCTATGATGTTATCACTGTCTAACCCCTCTGATTCTGTATAACAGAGTCTCTTTGAGGAAACTCATACCATTAATTCCGCAGGTTGTCTCAAATTTGTTTACTACATAGACTATGGGGAAGTAATCTATGTCAAATTTTACTTGTGGGATCATAATGTAGAACAAAACACACTCTAAGGGAGGACACACGTCCATCCCCCAATGGTCTCACAACGTAATGGTATAACAGGAACTGTCCAAAAGACCTCAGCTTCCATTTATCCAATTGTCTAACTAAACTAGGTTACCGCATCTATGTGTAAGTAAATAGTGAACAAATGGTATCCAATGGCCAATGAAAACCTCTTTGTACTACATGGCTAAACATCTAAAATTCAAATCTCAAAAATGTTATATAATAATAAACTCCATCATAATAATACTAGGAATGAAAAACAACTAATCGAACAAGAAATTCTAGACCCAATGATCAAATCAATCAAACATTGGAAAACACAGAAACAACAAGGAAAAATAACCCTATTCACAATCAAACTCTTTTACTCAAGTAACCATGGAATAACAGGCATTAAAATGTAAAATTTCCTAAACACACAATACCCTAAACTAGGGTTATGGGAAATTTTTCTTATTTAATACAAAGACAATACATGGAAAGGCTCAAACCACCTACCTCGTCATTGTATGAACAATATAGTTTAACCTCAACCTTTAAATTGATCTAAAACGCCATAGATCTACAAAAAAAGTCAACAGTTCTCAACCACATATATCTCATGAAAGAGGAGAAATCATGATATGAAGCTCTAGATAAAGGAAGAACTCATCACTGTGTTTCAAACACAATCTTCATCAGTTGATTTGGATAACAAAAGGTAGAGCAGGGGCATAGATAAGAATTGGATATCCTTGGTCACTCCTAGATGAGAGGGAACCAAAAAATGTTTTTATAGAAATTAGACACAAACCTGATCAGATTTATGAAATGAAATAAAAAGTATATATTATGTTCATTAAATTTAAATGTTGTGTACATTCCTTAAAGTATCCCCGCTTTAAGCAGTCACTAGATCACAAAAAAAATCATGTACTATGCCATTACACGGCTAGTACATGGCCACTCCTGGACCATAGATACAGAGTGTGTACTCGTATGTACATGGTGTGTACTACATAAATTTCAAAATACTAATTTTCTCAAAAAACACCAGAAATCAAGATCCATACAAGAAAGGAGGATCTGAGTTCTTATAAAAATCCCCCTTAATGAAATTCATCCCTGAATTTCCATAAGACGGAGGTGAAGAATAATAATTGAATAGATATAGACACTATGATGGTACATCGCCCTCCCTCTCCCAGGTCTTGTCCTGTAATCACCTGTGCTACCATAGCACCCTGCCAGAGGAATAGACTAGCCACATATAACCATCGCACTGCAATCAAAAATATGGATAGGATGCTCCTCGAATTATGCGTCCACCTCCAACACATCCTACTTGTGTTGAAAAAAAAGATACGGGTCTGAGACATAACACTATATCTAAGAAAAGTGGAAGAAATTTTGCATATCCTTGTACCTCTAAGGTAACTGTAGCCTATAAACAATTGTCCAGACTCTGTCCAAAACCTCAGACGGCCCGACGTATCTTGATGAAATCTTATAGTATCAACTAATCCTATGGTGTCCTAATGTTGGTTTGACACTTAGAATAATAAGATCCCTGACCATAAACTCTATAAGTCATCTCTATTTATCAACATAAGACTTCTGTCGTGACATAGTAGTCATACTCTTCCAAATCAAATCAATATCCCCTGAGGACACTTTTACAAGATGAGGTCCCAGCACAGCTGCATATCTTGCTTCCATCCAACATAGGGGTGATCGACATGGCCAACCATACATGGCTTAATAATATTCCATTGGAATAGTTTCTTGAAAAATATTGTTATAGGAAAAATCCACCTGAGGTATGTGCTTCTCCCAAGAACCTCCAAAAACGAGGACACATGTAACATCATAGGTAAATAAACACTAAGATATTTTCAAATTTATTAATATTTTTATATTAAATTACTTTAAATGTAATTCTATGTTTGATGGCATACTCGATGCGCAACAACAGGTTTCTCTAAAATCTTACGTCGCACACAATGTTGAGTTGTACTAAAAAATATTATTATAATATTATTATTTTAAATGGTAGTTAACTCCTTGTCGTTGCAATGGAGGGAATAAACAGAACTAACTAAAATGTTATTATACATGTTTGTTACAATTTTTTACATTTATCCAATAAATGGTAGATTCATAAAGTGTGAATGAATCCAATTTTAATCATAATCACTCTAATATTTTTTTAAAGGTCAATTTACGACCTTTTGAGGGATAAATATTTATAAATATTTTTTTTTCATTTTATATATTCAATTTTAAAAACTAATATTATTATTTTTAATTGGGACCACAAAATTTACCTTCGATGAAATTTTGGTATTTTTTTGATAAAGTTTATTTTTTAATGAATAGTGAAAAATAATGCATTTTAATTCAAAACTGCCTTTTAATCTATTTTAAATATATAGATATATTATTATTTTAATAGGTTTTAAAGTGTAATTGGATTATATTTTTACCTTTTAATCCAATTTTGTTAATTGGAAGTTATTTCATTCTTAAATTCAACATAAACAAGTGTCAATATTTTGATAGATATTATTTCTTAAAAACACGCTTTTTGTTTTGACTACGGGAAATAAATTTAAATTAATTTCTGTCACTTCTGTGTTTTGAATATTGGAAAATTTATTCCATATTTATAATTAGGAGGTAAAATTGTGAGAATAGGTAACTTTTATTTTTAGAGATTATGAATATTTACTTTAGTAAATATTTTATTTACCATGGCTAAAAGTTAAATCTGGTAAATAATACTAAAATAAATAATATAATAATAATACTAAATTACTCTAACATGTGTCTTAAACCTATTTTCAGTTACATGTTCGACTATGGGCATCTTTGGGTCGATTGTGGGACCCCATGGTGCCACTTAGGAGTGATAATGATACATTATATTAATTGATTTACACTAAAGACAAAAATTACATAAAAATACATCTTTTTCTAAATAAAATTTTTTACATGGGGTAATATAAGTAATTTCTTAGACTATAAATATTCATTAGAAATATAAAATATTTCAAACAGCATGGAATTTTATTAACTTTTAGATATCAAATAAATAAAATTATTTATGACACAATAATGATGTAGTGTTTACCTCATTAATGAATGATTTAAATAAATAAGACTAAAAAAATTAAAAAAAATACACAATACCTCTCCAATTCTTATTGGATGATTTCATTTCGAAAAATTGCAATCGTATATTTGAATTTAAAATGTTTTGGACATTTAGAAACCGAAAATAAATATATAATAAAATAATGTTATCAAACATTCAAAAACAGCCCCTCCTCCCCTTTTTGAAAAAACATCAACTATAACCCATTTCTCACACCACTCAAGCCCCATGGATAGTCCAACATCTTCCCATTTAAGAACCCTACATCCCTATCTACTTTATATAATCATTTACTTAGGAGTTAATAAATTCAAGAAAACCATTTGGTTCAAACCGAAGTGAGATACCCGATTTAATGTTAACACCATCTCTTAAGTTCTTTTATTTTATTTTACTTCTCTAGCCCCCTAAACAATACTTTTTATTTGTTTTATAACAAAAACAATATACAAAATATAATAGGTTTTGGTTATGATATTTATTATAACTACACTTACACACACCTCCATCTAATGGGTAAATAAAATAATGTTTTTGTGGATGGCGAACTACTGTCTCACGAAACGATGATTGTTTAATCTTCTCCTACCACCTTTTATGGTGCCCATTATTATGTAACTATATTTATATGTGATATATATTATATTTATAATATTTATATCTGTATTTATCATTTATATCATACCATTGTGGTTTCCATAATTGGTAAACACGATAATTTCATTTGAGAAAGTGCAGACTACCGCCCCCTCAAAATGATATGACTTGTTAATGCCAAACATAAAACATATAAAATATGGAGTTAATGAAATTATATAGGTTATTATACTAGAACTATAATATTACTATGTATCATTATATTTTAATTCCATTAAAATAAAAAATAAAAATGATAATAGCGTTCTTGTGTACGTACGACTTACCATCTCCATGAACGGTGCATTTCATTTCTTACCTCCAAATTTTATGTATAGTTAAAAATACATATATATATATATATAATGGATATATTTGATATATTTGATATCTAAAATCATGAATATTATTATCGGTATAATGGAATTTTGACAACATGAACAACATTTAATTATAAGGAGTTCATTTTTTACTCATTTACCAAATATCGATAAATCAAACATTGTTGACATTAATTATTACATAATTTTTAAAACATAGTAATAATGGATTTAAAAGAAATAATAAACTTGAAAAAAAATCTTAGGCAAGTATAAATTAACTTTATTTTATTTTACAAGAACAACAAGGAACATACAAGACAAGTTGGATATGAGGTAAGGTGTTTCTTATCTCAATTTTATTTCCATGAGATTTCCACTTTTTTGCACTAATTTATGGAATGTGGTGTATTGTGTCCTAATATTTGATATATATAATCATGAATATAATAATATTAATGTTATTATGTTAATCATTTGGTATTTATTTACTTTTGGTCATATGAATCGATTGATTACAGTGTGGAAAGGGGGATTCATCCAACATTTTATTATTGGGGGATTCATGGTACATTTTCCACTATTTAATTTTGTGTGGTGTATGTACTTCCCAGGATTATATTAATTATGTAATATAAATTAATTTATTGTTATTTACATCATCATTTTATGAACCTCATTTCAATTGGGTTATGTTTCATATGTTACCAAATCAGTAAGGGGACTTCTTAACCCGATATCAATTATTTGGGTTAAACTTCTACTTCATTATTATGTCATACAATGAATATGTGTAAAGGAACTCTTATTATTTAACATATAATATCAACTTGTATTGGGTGTAATCAAATTTTTTATGCATAATTATGTCATTGATTTGTCCTTAATCTAAATATATGATCTTTGTAAGGGACTTTTCCTCAATTTACATTCAATTAAGACTTATTTGTTGTTATGCACCAATTCACATTTATGTGGTGTATATACTATCCTTTGGAATATAATATCATGAATACCTTTATTTTCATGATACTATAATGTTCTGAATAAATTTTATTCCTCAATTATTTGTATTCAGGCATATCTTATTTGGTTCAAACTCCTAAACTAAAATATTGTTTTAAGGATTTATTCTAATAAATCATTCTTATTAATGACCATGTTTACAAAATATTTTTAAAGATTTATTTAAATAAAAATTAATTTTTTTAAATGATTTTTTCATTAATTGATTCATAGTTGTATGGGACTATGTGATTCCAAAATATCATTATAAAATATTTTAAATGGTTTTGAAAATCGTTTGATAATGCATTTATTTTGTCAATATCTTAAAATGATATATTGTGATCTCATGGTGGAAATGTAATATTTCCATTATACTTGTATTATGTGTTATGTACATGTTTTGGTTATTGGGAATTTTTTACGTATACGGGTGGTTCCGTGATAAACCTAATGCGGTTGAGACAGAGATAGATCTCCAATGCATTGGGTAACATGATAGAGGTAAATGTTAATGTTTCTCCTAAGATATTTAGTAAATATAATGTGATAAGTATTTCAAACATTACTCCCTACGTAGTCATGAAAGCTACAATGTATTTATGTTATGCATTCCCTATGTTACCTTTATGATTTAGGATTTTTGTGTGTTATTCATAAATCTATTTATTTTATAAGATATCTTATGATTGAAAAATATGGATTCATTGATTTGTATTTATTGATGGGATAATGTTTTCTCAAATAATTTTATAACCCTTACCATGCTTTTTAGAATCATCCCATGTTTTTGAAATGTTTTTCAGAGGACTTCATGTTGAATAGGTTCAAGGACGTGATCAAAGAAAATTCATGTTGTCTAAAACATGGAACTAGACCTACTTATTTTTTAAGAGTTTTTTATTTTATGAAAAAAAATTTAAACTGAGTAGAGTTTCCTAAATTGTAATTTTGGTTACGTAATTTAATTGTTATGGCCAAATTCTCTGAAACAGAAAACATGAAAAAATCATCAATGTGAATTCTTGATATAACTCAATATTATGTAATTTTTTATGCAGGGTCCTTATAGTTGGTATCAGAGGTCAGTTTAGGCAACATTAGGGATTATGAGTTATTATTAGAGAAATTTTATGTCTCTATGTCAATTATTTATGCAAATTCCTTATTTTATAACTTTTTCAAAAAAAGGAATATCAGTTACAAATGGAAGGGGGAGAATCTCAAACAACATTCCTATCTCTTCCTAATGACATGCTTGCAATAATTTTTGCAATGTCATGTTCGGATGATTGTGAAACTTTTCAAGCATACAAATCACATGAAAGAAGTTGTTTAAGATATCAAACACCTCCACTATACCTAGATATAATCGTATATCATGGGTTTCATTTAATAAAATCCTATTTTAGAAATATTCATATATTTCCAAGAAAGGTAAATATTATCAAGGAATTTTCAAATATTTTACCTTATTACATGATTTTGAATCATATTATGATTTCGAAAAAGGTACTGGAGAAGATGACCCTTGAAAAATATATTTATATTTTCTTTTTAATTATATTCTTTCAGCACATAATTATTGTATTTTAAAATGACTATTGATCGAATGTTTCAACTCAAACTCATTCCGACTATTTTATAAAATTCATGTTTTTTAGATGTTTTGAAAATATATGTTATACATGATTATTTTCACAAAATAGTTTTCTTACGAACACAAATATGACCCAGGTTTTACAAAGTGTATTTGGATAAAAGAAGCAGATTATTTTGAAGTATATCTTAACCATTGTTGCAATGCATAAACCCTCTATCTACGTGAATAAGATGATGATGAAACCATGTTGAAACAATGATCAAGGTAAAATGTTCATTCATTGGGAATAGTTTTATTTTATTGAGGTAATAAAAATTTCATATATATAAGATTTCATTAATAATGATATTTAGGTCATTATGTGTTGGGATGAAAATTAGAAGCATAAGAAAACCATTGAGGTTAAATCCTGTTATGGTTATTTTTTTGGAGTAATGGTGCAATTTTATTTTGTAAGAAAATATGTTTTTATTATGGACATATAGCGATTTGTGTTATTTATTGAAATGATTAACGTATCATAGATAATATGTGAATATGTAAATTACACATCAGTATGAGACTTTAAGAGTAGTCGATGTTATTTGGAGATAAATATTATGATTTGCTGTGGAAGAATATGTGATTGATAATTCATTGTTTTGTGTTATAATCATATTTTGGGTTACATGGAATAATTTTAAGTACATTCATTTATTTAATGGTTTTTGCAGAACTATGGGTATTTTTTGTAGATTTTTTGGGATTATGAGTAGTATTTTATTTTACAAAGTATTGTCCTTTTTTTGGGATTATTTGATTATGTACTAATTGTTTTGGTTTTGGTTAATGTCTAAAGATTGATGAAATATATAGTTCATCTTTTGTGGATTATGTGATTCAATAGTAGTTGATTCCAACACATTAGGTGTTACCATGTAATCTTGAATACTAATCATTGGGAGAAAATATGAGTTTTTTGTTGAAATTAATTAAAAGATGAATCTCTAATTGAAAAGTAAGTATATCTCTTATATAATTAATCAATCTCATAAATAAATTCGTCGACTTTATTGAATGAGTCATTAAAAAATTGTGGTCTATTTATGTTTCCTACTGGGAAACGAATTCCAATTAATTTATCAAATTTTTGTGGTTTTCTGATGGTTTACAATTTTCATGATCATGTTTCCTATCATTATCCATCAGAAAATTAGAATTAGTTTCCCCTATATATCAATTATTTCATAGAATACTACTATGGGTTATCCAATGTTAACTTTTTTACTTCTATTTCATTACATTAATGTTATTGTTTTATTGACTCTTTTTGATGTGGGACTTTCAATGTTGTTTATGAGCCAAATTTTAAAATTGCAAAGACTCAATTTAAAAAAGGGGGAAGGATGTAAAATATTAGGTAAATAAAGAGTATTATATTTTAATATTTATTAATATTTTATAAAAAATATTAATTTTACATTAAATTGGATTCTATTTTCGATGACATACCTGATATGAAACAACGAGTTTCTTTGAAATCTTACTTTGCACACAACATTGAGTTATACTGAAAAATAATAATATAATATTATTATTATAAATGGTTGTTAACGCCTAACCATTGTAATGATGATAATGAATATAACTAACTACAAAATTATTAAAAATGTTTGTTAAATTTTTTTACACTTATTCAATAAATTTTAGAAGCATAAAATGTTAATGAATACAATTTTAAGTATAATCACTCTAATAATCTTTAAAAGGACAATTTTTCGCCTTTTGATGGAGAACCCTTTATAATTCCATTTTTTCACTTTAATATTTTATACACGACAAATAATATTCATCCTTTTTACCGGGATATCAAAATTTACTTTTATTGAAATTTTGATATTTTTCTGATAATGTATATTTTTTAATTAATTGTGTAAAATACAACACTTTAATTCAAAACTACCTTTTAATAAAAATTATTTATGTAGATAAAAAATTATTTTAATAAGTTTTAAACTATACTTGGATAGTATTTTTACCATTTAATTCAATTGTGGTCATTGAAATAAATTTCATTCTTAAATTGAACATAAACAACGGTCAATCTTTTGATAGATATTATTTCGTAAAAACATGATTTTTTGTTTTAACAAGATGAATTAATTTTAAATTATTTTATTTGACATCTTTGTTTTGAATTTGGAAAGACGGATTCTATTATTTGAATTATGAGGTCCGAATTGTGTGAATTGATAAATTTTATTTTCAGGCATTATGAATATTTACTTTTGTAAATATTTTATTTACTATTGTTAAATTGTAAATCTCGCAAACATGGGTAAAATAAATAATATTATAATAATATTAAATTACTCTAACATGTGTTTTAATCCTACTAACGGATACATTTATGACCATGAGCATCTTTGGGTCGATTTTGAGACCCCATGGAGCCACATAAGAGTGATAATGACACTTTATATTAAATAATTTTAATTAAAGACGAAAATTACATAAACATATATCTTTAAAAAAATAAATTTTTTACATGGGGTTATATAATTTATACTTTAAACTATAAATATTCATTAGAAATCTAAAAAAATTACTTACATCATGGTATTTTATTTATAATGATTATAAATCCTATAAATAAAATTATTTATGAAACAATAATGATGCACTTTTTACATCATTAATGAATGATTTAAATAAATAAGATTATAAAAATTAAAAAAAATCTACAAGACCTTTACAATTATTATTGGATGATTTTATATTCAAGAAAAATTGCTATATATTTGACTTTAATATGTTTTGTGCCATTAGAAACCAAAAATTAGTATATAATAATATAAAATTTTCAAACGTTTCTAATGAGCCCCTCCTCCCCCATATAATAATACATCACTTCTAACCCATTTTTCACTCCAAAAAATCCCCTTGGATAATCCATCCTCTTCCATGTTAATCTCTCCACGTCCCTCCCTTTTTCCTAGAAGCATTTCTTAAGGAATAATGCAATTCAAGTAAATCTTTTGGTTTAAACAAAAGAGAGATACCAAATTTAAATGTAACGTCTTCTCTTTATTTCCTTTATTTTATTTTACTTCTCCAACCACCTAAACACTTTTTATTACTTTATTTTATAAAAAACATATATCCTAAATATACAATATTGTATTTATTATATGGATTCAAACTAAAATTAAACACACCTTCTACTAAGGGGTAAAGAACATACTTTTTCTATGGACGATGAAATACCACACCTCTCAAAATGATAATTGTTCAATATTCTCCTACCACATCTTATGGGGGCCATTACGGAGGAAATATATTTATATGTGATATATATAATATTTATATTATCAATATACTTATGTAATTTTCCATTTTATTATACCTTTATCGTTTCCATAATCGGGTAAACGTGAAAATTTCCTTTGAGGAAGTGCAGACATCCGCCCCTCCAAGTGATATGACTCATTCATGCCATATGTAGAACATATAAATGATGGAGTTAATGAAATTATATATGATATTATTCTATAAATAAAATATAACTTTTTATCATTATGATTTCATTCAATTAAAATACAAAATAGAAATGAAAGTAGCATTCAGGCGTACATACGACATACCGTCTCCTTGAATGGTGCATTTCATTTCTTACCTCAAAATGTTATTCACTATTAAAAATACATATATATATATATTTTATATATATTATATATATGATATCTAAATTAATGAATATAATTTGCGATATAATGGAATTTTTACCACAT
Organism: Viscum album; assembly: GCA_963277665.1. NCBI lineage: Eukaryota > Viridiplantae > Streptophyta > Magnoliopsida > Santalales > Viscaceae > Viscum > Viscum album. The sequence continues at coordinate 1,834,804,295 of OY728165.1, forward strand.
GAACAACCGGTAATTCTAAGAAGATCATTTTTTACTCAAGTACCAAATATCGACAAAACAACTATTATTTACATAAATTATTACATATCATTCATTACCTTGAAATAAGTTACATAAAAAAATAATAAACATAAAAAGTTTCCTAATAAATTATAAATTAACTTATGTAATATACAATAAAAGATAGACTTGAGGTAAGGGGTTTCTTATCTCACTTTTAATTTCGTGAGATTTCAATTGCTCGCCGCTTATTTATTGCATGTGGTTTATTGTTTACATCCATTTGATTTATATTATAATTAATGTATTTAAATTCATGGTATTATGTGATTAAGTTGGTGGTTATTAACTTTGAGTCATATGAATTGGTTGATTAAAACTTGGTAAGGGGTTTTCATATCACTTTTTATTCCTATGATATTCTTGCTATATTTGAAACTATTTAATTTTTTGTGGTGTATGTACTATCTATAATTGTAATCATTATGTAATATACAATAATTAATTTGTATTTACTACTTCCTTTTATGACCCTTCTTCTATGTGGTGTTTGTTTTATATGTAACTGAATCAGTTAGGGGACATCTTAACCCAATTTCATTTCTTTGGAATAAATTTATAAGTCTTGATTAAGTCATTCTATGAATATATGTGAATTAACACTAATTTTTTTACACATAATATCCACCTATATTGGGTTTATTATTTTTTTCACACTTAAATTTGTCATTGATTTTTCATTATTCAAAGGATATTATATTTGTTAGGGACTTCATCTCAATTTATATTCCCTTGAGACATATTTCTTGTTATGAAAAAATTCAAGGTTATATGGGGTATATACTATCCTTTGGAATATTATTTGATGAATCCCTTTATTTTTCTTATTTTATAATGTTTTGAATAAATTTTATTCCTCAGTTATTTTTAATCATGCCTTTCCCATCTGGTTAGGAACTCCATAGCTAAAACATTGTTTAAATGATTTATTCTTCTAAATGCATCTCATTAATGACCATGTTTTCAAAATGGTTTTAATTAATTATTTATATAGAAATTAATTTTGTAAAATGTTATTTTCTTTAATATATTAAATGTTGTATGGGACTCTTAGATTCGAAAATCACATTATTAAATGTTTTAAATAGTTTGATAATGCTATGATTATAGTAATATCTCAAAAAGATATATTGTGATTGCAATGTAGAAATGTTATCTTTCGTTTAGTCTTGCATAGTTTGTTATGTATATGTTATGGTTATTTCGAATTGATTACTTATATGGGTGGTTTACTGATAAACATTGTGTGGGTGAGCCCAAGATAGATCTCCAATGCATTGTGTAACGTGACAGAGTAAAATGTTAATGTTTCAACAAAGATATATAGGGAATATACTATGATGGGTATTCCAAATGAAACTCCCTACATAGCTATTAATGAGACAATATAAGTATGTTATGTATACCATGAGTTACACTTATGATTTACGATTTCTGTATGTTATTCCTAAATCATATTATTTCATAAGGTATGCTATGATTGAAATGTTTGGATTCACTGATTTGTATTTATTGATGGTATAATGTTTTCTTTAATTATATTATAACCATAAGTGAGTTTTTTATACTCATACCATGTTTTTTAAAACTTATTCACTGGAATTAAAGTGGAATAGGGTCATGGAAGAGATTAATGAAATGGCATTCTATCTATAACATGTAACTAGACATGATTCTTTTTAAATAGATTTTATTTTAGGAAAAAAATGAAAATGAGTTGATGTGTCTACTTTGTAATTTTTAGATGTAATGTAACATTTATGGAATTATTCTCTAAAACCCTAAACTAGAAAATATCCTCAATGTGAATTAGTGATTTTACTTAAGATTATGTAATTTTTAGGTCGGGTCCTTATAACACATGCTCATAGCATGTCCCCCGACATCTGAATCGTACACTTGGACGTGCCATCTGTCAATGGATGGTATGAAATACTCATAAGTACATGTGTACCCAATTCACTATGAAGTCCCTTCCAGACACGAGAAGTGAAATGGTAATCCCTATCCAAAAAAATTGAGTGCGGGCCTCCATGTAAGAATACAATCTCTCAGACTTACAAACTTCCTATCTCGTCAACACGGAAGTTATCATTAATCATTAAGAAGTGTGAAACCTTAGTAAATCTGTCAATGACAACCCAAACTACATCGCTCCCTCATGGAGACCCTGGTAATCCTGTTACAAATTCAACCACGACATTATTCCACTTCCACATGGGAATGGGTAACTGTAGAAAAGCCATGTTGGTCACTAATTCTCCACCATCACCTGCTGACAGGTCGAACATATCATGACAAAACCAATGACATATTTCTTCATACCTGTCCACCAATACTAACGGGGTAGATCTCGTTACATCACAGTTAAACTACGATGATCTTCCCAAATAGTGGAATGAAAATCTAGCATCATCTCCTCACGTATGTCTAGTTACACCCATACATTCCCATGAACACTGAAGATCTCATCCTCCGCTATGGTCTACCAAAAAACATGGCCCTCTCCCGACACAATATCATGTAGAACTAGGCCTTCAGAATTTGATAGTAACCACTTTCATAATTGATAATAACCACATAAGAAAAAAATGTATTCCCCTGTCTATTGTGCACCTCCAAATGCATCTTGAAGAAAGTTCCATAAGATTCCACTCACTATTGTCCTCCTGAACTACAAGTATCTATGTACTCCTGCTCAACACATTTGAAATGACCTTACCTTTCCCAGGTGTAGAATAAATCTTAATGTCAAAATAATGACTGTAATTAAACCACCTTTGGTGTCTCAAATTTCGGTATCCCAGAGTGAATATGTACTTTAGAATTTTCTGGTCTTTGAATGTAAAAAAATTCCACCCAACAGATAATGTCTCCAACAACATAAAGAATGAAGAACGGCTTCCATATCAAGATCATGCAGTGGGTAATTCCATTCATGTGGATTCAACTATCGAGACCTGTACGCAAAAAATCCTCCCCCCTGCATATACACTACTCCTAGCCCAATACATGATGCATCACAGAAAACAATATATCTCTTGCAGGACATTGGAAAAACTAGTATCAGTGTTGATGTAAACCTATATTTTATCCCCTAGAAGTCTGAATCATAGGAATTTGTCCATAGTTACTTCACACCCTCCTAGTCAGGACTGATAGTTGTACTGATTAGCCTGAAAAGTCCTGTAAAAAACGTCTGTAGTAACCAAATAGCCCAAGAAAACTCCATACCACAAGGAAGTTCTTTATCTACTCCCATGAAACTACTTCTATCACTTACTCTGGGTCTACTGATAATTCTGTATATTAGATAACCTGAGATAAGTAATTAATTTGGACCATCCAAAAGTGTCATTTTGAGAGCTTAGAAAATTACTGATGCTCTCTCAGTGTACTCTAAATGATATCAACATTTATGGAATGGTTTTGTCGACTATGAGAGTCCACAGATATATCATCCACAAAAACCAGCATGAAGGAATCTATGTATGGATGGAACTCTTGGATAATCAGTTATATAAAAATTTTAGGCGTTTTCATGAGACCTAAAATCATATTCACATTCTCTTATAGACCATACCTACTTTGAAAAGCTGTAAGTATATCTTATGGTATAACCAGCAGCTGATGATAACTGGATCTGAAGTCCATCTTTGAGAACACCCAGGCTCCTTGAAGCTGATCAATGAGATCAATAATCACCAAAAAGTGGTATCAATTCATGACCATCAACTAGTTCGGCTTCCAATAATCCACACAAATTCGGAGGGTACCATTTTCCTTCTTCACAAACAGTATAGGTGAACCTCATGGAGAAGTATTGGTTCAGATGAAACCCTTTCCAAAAAACTCCCCCAAATGCTTTTTGAGCTCCTGTAACTCTTCTGTATCATTCCTATAATGACGAATGGACATAGGTGCTTCCTGGTTATAAGCTAAATAGAAAATTCAACCTCTTTATCTAGAGGAAAACAATAAAATTCACCAAGAATGACATCCCTAAAATGATCCACCACTGTAGGGAAGTCTATATATGATGATCCCTATTCATCCAAATACAAATTAGCAATATGGGTTGTAACTCATCCCAACACATGATGCTCAGGTCCCGATATGCATTCCTTGACACCCCATTCACACTTAGGTATAAACAAACATCCCCATGATGACTTGAAACTCACCAAAAGATGATAGAAATTGATAACTTCCTTGAAGGTAACTATCCTTTTACTTCTGATAATGACATCATAGCCTGTCATCTCTATGACATAGAGGTAACATAAGAATTGACACCCAACAACCTCAATAAGGCACTCCAAGTACTAACATACACTAGCCATTATAGTCCCCAAAGATGAGTCTAGTCTCAGAAAATTAGTAGAAGTAAAGATACAAAGCCCATGGCTCCCCACAATAAGAAATGATATGAAACTATGGGAAGCCCCTATGTCTAAATGAGCAGAAGCTAAAACTGAGGCAACTAGAATCATACCTCTAATTGTAGAGGGTCTGGATCCTGCTCATACTAGGTATGCTTCACTGAAAATTTCTAACATGTATTGTGCCCCTGTGACCCTGCCCGACCACCCTGATATGACCCAACTTATTGTCGTTGAAGGCTTGTAAATTGGATACCATGGCCAAAACTTCAACCATGGCCTGAACAGCTAGAATAACTCTCGTTCCTAGACTGATGAGAAACTGGGGGTCCTACTCCTAAATGTGGAGTCATAAAATAACAAATGTCACCAATTGCTGGGGAGAAAATAAGACCTAAGCAATGATGATTACCCATCCTTACACAATATCGGTAGTCCACTCGGTCTCTTGAGAAATGTGGCCTCGCATACCCGCTCTTCCCTCACCGGTATCACACCACTAGGCTTCAAGAAGAAGTAACTCGCCTACTCAGATCTCCATGAATCGACTCCTTGTGGAGTTTCCTACTGTCAGTCAGAGGGGTGCCAATTCTAGATGTTGAACCACCCTGGTCCACATCTCCAGAATCCATTAGGTTGCACTCGATGATCATAACCATGTGGATTATATAGGTGATAGATTTCAACCTAAAGATGTTCACCTGATTTTGGATTTCCTACAAGAGACCATCCTCATACTTCCTTTCCAGAAACAACTCATCACCTCCTAGATTGGGCGTGAAGCACTACTGATCTGGAAAGAGATAAGAGTACTCCATGATTCAAAGAGTTCCATGTTCTGGACTCATGAACTCTTGGTCTTGATTTTCTCTCTATGTCTCCAGGTAGAAATAATTGTGTAAGGTAAGCACGAACTCATCCCAAGCCATAACCTGTTGGCGTCCCACATGTGCGATCACATCCCTCCATTTCATAGAGGAATCCCAAAGCATGTAAGTAGCGAGAATCACCCTCCTCTCTGGAGGAATCTCCATATTCTCAAATATTGATAGCATGGAATTTAACAACGACTCTATAGCCTGAGGTCCTCCAACGCCTGATAATATTGGAGGTGTTGCTACTAAAAGACCCATGTAAACTCTACCATTGTTGGTGAATGATGCGTTACTCCCCTGATTGTTGGAATAAACTTGATGAATCCCTCTTGGAACTATACATCACCCCTTTATTCAGAATGACTGCTAGATCCAAAGAAGGAAAGACTGGAGGATCTTCTGGTAGTCTATGATCTACCCTGTCCAGTGTCAGATCGTTGACCTGTATCTGGAGAACAGTAGGAGTTCATCTCGGTGGAATGACTCTACAAGGTCAAATTCACATCTCAGTTCATGATTATCCATAAATAAAAGTTGGAAGTATAAGAAAATAGAAGTAGAAAGAAAACATTTACGTTTTTCAGAACATAAGTACATTGCGTGTATGACCCCAACACGGTGTATTCCCTTGATCCATTACATGGACGTGTACTTCTACTAAAACAGGTCTTCTAACAACCCTACACATGGCGTGTTCCCCCCAAGGATACATCATATACTTTAATCAACCCCCCTGTCCGAGTTACTCTACGTGGGTTAGACAGTCTTTTCAACTACACATCGTATTCACTCCAAACAGGGCGAGTACTAGAAGTCCTTCAGAGACCTGTGTCATTATCCACACTGATGGTTACATGGTAGACTCCAAATGGCATGTTCAACATTAACAAAACATGTACTACCTGATTTACATACACCAGTGTCATTGGTCACACAAACAGACACATTGTCTCTACAACACAGTGTGTACTCCAAGTACACGACATGCACCACCAAAAAATTCCCAACCACATGCCTTTGACCACACAGCCAGTTAGACAGTTAAGGATTACAGGAAGTTTACATAAAATACATTCCATGCAATTAGGAAAAAATTTTCATTCATTAACGGAAGGGTACATGGACTATATTCATCATTACACATTGTGTATTCTGGGGTTTTCCAAAAAATAAGCCTTAAAACTACTCCAGAATCCCATAAATAACTGAAAAAATGGTTACAATTCCAGATTCCAATCAGTGAGGGACCATACTCCTCGTGAATAGATTCATGGAATCTTATACATGTAAATAACAAGGAATAACAGTGAAATGAATCATATGACCCACCATATTCTGATCCATGAGGTCCTATAACACCATAGGGACCCATGATTGGTATTCATTCAAATAAATCATTAAAAAATCAACAACCTATCAAAAAATATGTATTCAATCAAGGAATCTATCAGAATAGAATGCATATCTATCACAATATATATCACAACAACATGAAATAAATATTTCACCCTAAATAACATGAAAAGAATGCATGGCATGTGATCTCTATCAGTTTCCTATAGGATGCATGTGATAGAATACCCTAATCTCATCATGTTTCAATAGAAAAGGAACCTCAAAAAAATCAACAATAACAACACAGAACATGTGAAGAACCCAATGGTGAAATCAAATCAATTATAATATTTCCAAACAAGAAAATTTCAATAATCGAGTAAAATTGTATTTTCCTTATACACATGTTAACTACTCCTATGAACACCTTCATAGCATGTACATATTTATTATTATCCCAATCTTTAGGCTCCATACAGATTGTAAAGAAGAAAATAATCTATTGATACCACATTGTAACATAATGGTTCCAGGTTCCATCCAAAGGAGCCATGTACCTAGTTGGTATCAAGGCCTCAAGTGCATTTACCTGAATCCTAGAGGCTTCCGACTAGCAGCGAGGGCCTGGGGTGTGATAGTGGGGAAACTATGCCCTCATTTTCAGAGTAACATATAAGAAATGAAATCAGATAACAATATCTAAAATAGTAATGACATACAATCAGTTAACATGAGAAGACAAAAAGTAAATAAAAAATTGAAGAACATATATAAATTTTGAATGTCACATATTTCTAGGAAAATAAACAAACATGTCACAATGGTGAAATACAAAAAAAAACTATAGTACTAAGAAATAAATAAACTACTGCAACATAGCATGACTCATATTTGTAACATGATCTTCATCTCCACCAAAATAATGTACCTGAAGTAAAAGGTTGTTTCCCTTAACTATACCTACAATAATATAATATGTCTGGGAAAAAAATCTTGACCCAAACAGGGTTTAAGATGAAACCGAGAAGGCAAACACCCAATGGTCTATGTCTAACCGTTATTGAATATATTTTGTAGTCAAATATACAAAATGAAGTAATAAACAAGGATGTACTCAAAAGTAAATAATCATATAATTTCAACTACATTCATTTACATTTATTACATTAACACACCATACAGTATCAAGAAACCCTTTGGGAAGTTCTCACTGTCTAACCCCTCCAGTTCACCAGAACAAAGACTCTTTGAGGAAACCTCACCATCAATTACCCTTGTGGTCTCGTAATGTTAAATTTCATTCACTCTAGGGGATCTATCAGCATCCAATTCCCCCTATGGTCTCTCAATTTGGATATATGGACAGTTTGAGAGACCACACACATCCAACCCCCGTATAGTATTTCAATGTAATAGTTTAACATACACTCTGGGAAAGCCCTCAGTTTCAATTTCCCCTATGTTCTAACTAACCAGGTTCCCACAAACCAATATAAGTCAATCATGATCAAAAAATATCCAGGAGCCAAAGTAAACCTCAAATTACTACATGGCTATACATCTACAATGAATATCTCAAGTATTTCAAATAATAATTCACTCTATCCTAATAATACTAGTAATCGAACACAAATATATTAACTGGAAATTCAAGACTCAATGACCAAATGATACCAACATGGGAAAACACTTCCCTAACAAGGTAATATAACCCTATTAACAAAAAAATTACTAACTTATGAAATCAAGGATTATCAAGAAATAAAGGGTTAAATTCCCAAAACATGCAATACCCTTAAATATGGTATTGGTTACTTTTACACATATAATTCACAGAAAATATATGGAATGGAAAAAACCACCTACCGCATCATTGAAAGGTCGATAAAATTGATCCACAGCCATTGAATAGATCTATAATGGAATAGATCTTCCAAATTGTAAAAAACACTCAACCACAGATATCTCATGAAATAGTAGAAATAAAGAGATAAGGCTCTAGAAGATGGAAGAACTCAATGTGGAAATTCCAAAACAACCAACATCAGTTGATTAGATGTATGAATTGCGGATCAGTGGCTCAGAGAAGAATCGGTGATCTTTGGTTGCTCCTGGATGAGATAGAACCATAAGAAGGTGTTTCTAGAAATTAGATGCGACTGCGGTCTGATTTATGAAATAAAATTATTGAGCAGACTATGTGTTCATTTAATATGCATGTCGAGTACATTACTTAACTTGACCATGCATTCAGAAATCTTTAGCTCACCACACACAAGTCATGTACCTAGCTAGTACACAGTTAGTACACGAGCATCTGGATTAATCGAATACATAGTGTGTACTCTTATGTTCACGGTGTGTACTACATAAATTTCCCAAAACTCATCTTTTTTCTCAAAATCACCAGAAATCATGATCCATACTTGAATGTATGATCCATGTTTTTATGGAAAGAGTAGTATCCATTGGTCTTTCATTTCCTTTACTTGTAATCATGACTCTTCTGAAATATATCCATGTTTCCAAGAAAAACCACACTAGACCAATGTTTTTTCAATCCATTACATTCTCTTTACTATCAATAATCTATATTAGGATATTAACCGAAGATGAATTTTTATCAAGGTCAATGTGATCCCCTCAACTCAAATCTTAATGATCAGGCTAATACATTTCAACTGAGATACATGATACACATTATACACTACATTGAATCATGGTGTCAATGCGAACAGATATGACACCTCCCCAACCAATTCATGTATATCAAAAGGGATTATATATCTTGATGATAACATTTTATACATACCAAAATGATGATTCCCAATACTTGGAGAGATCCTAAAGAATACATGATCACTCACCATTAATGACAACTATATTTTATGATGATCTTCATATGATTTCTGAACAACAAGGATTCCATCTCCTTCTATTTTTTGAACAACGAAGTATTCTTCATTGTTTCGTAGATAAGGATCATCACAACTAGTGAAGTATCACATATTTCCACAAAAATATGTTTTATAACAAAAATTAAGCCACTATAGTTCTTTGGAAGGATCCATATGTATCGAGGCCTAAAAACTATAGTTATTCAAGAATTCCACTAAGGGTATGCCCCCATTATAAGAGACACAATAATCAATTACAGAGGCCCACAACATTTCTTCAATCATTTGTATCATCATTTTGGATTTACAACCCTTCTAAGGATGATATTCCATAATCATAGTCAAATGAATTCCAAGGTATTTCTATAAAAAGATATAAAAAAAAGAGGCTTAAATCTCAAATCTTTGTCTGACATAATTGAAATTGGTATTCCATGCCTATTTATCATTTATGGAATATAGATTTTTGACATGTTGTCCACCATATGAGATTCATGAATAGGAATTTAATGGTCCAACATAGTGAGATGATCCACTATAACCCATATGTAATCATGTTTGTAAACCGTTTTTGGTTGGCCTATTATGAAATCCATAGCTATTTTTTCCCATTTCGAAACAATAATTTGTAATGACTTCAACATACCTATTTGTAGCTAACGCTCTTACTTAAATTACTAAAAGGTTAATAATCTCAAAACATATCATATAAAATCCTTTTTTACTCACCAACCAAAACAATGTTTTTAATATCTTATACATCATCAGTATTCTTGGATGAACAAACCATTTTAAGAGGTTGTAAGAAAGAAGAATTGATTCTGAGCAGGCCAAAAGTACGACAATAAAATTTCTGAAACAAAACATTTTTTTAAAAGTTTGGGGCCAAAGGAACATTTTAATATCAATACAAAGCGTAGACCATTTTTTAACTGGGAAGAGGGAGACCCATTACATAGCCTAAAGGCCCAGTGGGTATATAGCCCATAACATGGCCCGTAGGCCCAAATTTTTTGTCCATGGCCCATTCTGTGAATAGTATTGCTACAATACCCACTTACTACTGTAACTTAAAGTACCTGCCACTGCTATAGTGTTCTTCCACCGCTATAGTTCCCTGCCACCACTACAGTTCTCATCCTTGCTACAGTTCCCCGCTGTTATCGTACCGCTACATTACTGCTACATTCCTACGCCCAATGGGTTTTGAACTCCCATTTTTCATGTAGAATTATAGGGTTCTTACCACTAATCCAAACCCCACCATTTAACTCTCATGTAGCTGGAATCCCTCAATGGTCTTCCCAATGTAGAGTTTTAACCTTCTAGAAATAAATTATGAATTGGAAATCCATTCCTCTTAAACTATATTCAATAAATAAGGAACAAATAAAATATGAAATAAATCTAAAACATCACCTCAGTCATCACATATCAGGTTCATGTTTTCTCGGACCAACATCAACTACCACTCATCTGAAGCTTCTTTTTCCAACTGAGTATACAAATTTCTGATTAATTCATATTCCACCCAATTCCCATTACCCGGTGTATAAATCATGTAAAAGTAATGCATTTCAGGACACTAAATTCATCTTCATTTTCTCATTTACAAATCCATTTGTGTGAAAATATGTTTCAAGATCTTATGAAATTTAGACACTATAAATTTCTCAGCAAAGAAGTATCGACACCATGTATTTAATGCATGTAACATGGAAACTAACACAAAATCACATCTTCGGTAGTTCTTTTCGTTTATTTATAACTACATTAAACAATATGAAATAACATGACCCCCCATATGCAAAAACATCCAAACCTAGTTCTCAAAGCATCAAAATAAACCACGTTCCCATATCCAAATTCTAGAAAAATAATTATTGGTGCTGATGTAAGGAGAACCTTAAGATATTTAAAACACTTCTTAACTTCCTTGTCCATTTAGAATGAAACATTATTCCTTGTTAATGTTCTAATAGATGAGGCCAGTCATGATAAATCATGAACAAAGCATCAGTAATAACCAGCTAGACGAAGGAAAATGTGAATCTTGAAGACAATATTCGGTTGTTTGCATAATATAACAACCTCTATCTTTTCTAGATCAACATAATAACATATTTTAGAAGTTATATGTCCTAGGAAACACACCTTTGGTATTAAAAAATAACACTTTGATATTTTGGCATACAAACAGTAATCCATCAATATTATCAACGTTGTTTCAAAGTGATTCCCATGGTCAGACCTTGTCTATCAATACAAAAATATGTCATCCAAAAAAATAACCACAAATGAATCCATATGTCTCTAAAATATCAGATTCATCATTTCAATTAATAGTACTAGTGCATTTATTATACCGAATGGAATAATGACATATTCAAAAGGACCATATATACTCTAAAAACTGTGTTTGTAATATACTACTTTTGAACTCGCAATTTATAATATCCTGATCACATGTAAATTTTGGAGAACCTATATTCTCCCCTTAATTTATTAAATAGATCATAAATTCGTAGTTTTTAATTATAATACTTTATCATAATTTTTTAAGCTTATAATAATCCACACATAAGTAAAGAGTACCAAATGTATTTTTAATGAACAGAACCAATGCTTCCCATTTAGATATGCACGGTTGAATGGACCCTCTAATTTCTTGCTCTTACACCTTAACATTCATTACCCTTAATTCTATTAGTTCTATATGATAAGGTGGAAGGGAAATAGTACTAGTCATCTGAAGGAGATCAGTCATAAACTCCACTTTTCTCATGGGTGGAAACCCTGTGAAATGTTTAGGAAAAACATCATCGAACTGATCAGCCACCAGTACAAAAAAGATATTATTAGTATAATAGAATCGATTCTAATGATAACGATGAAAACTAGTATGATGTAGTTCAATCTATTAGTTCCAAAGATCCCATTTCACATGCCTTTACACTCTGTTCTCCTTTAAAATGTTTGATCGATAACATCCCAAATCAGAGAACATACCATTTGTGTACAACCATTGATGTGAGACATAAAAATAATAAACAAATCAATATATAGGAGTAAGTCATATTCATAAATTTCAATCATAGGAAGATCCCATATCAAGTCATATTCATCAACAGTTGTTGAAAAATCTCTACACGTGATGGCTCTACATTTTCTTCAACCCAAATGAGTTTGACGTTTTGACACAGAAGGCATCATCTCTAATTTTAAACTTAGTAAATAAATACTATGATATTTAATAATGGTATGAGATATAATCATGTCTAAAAATGACTCCATAAGGGTAGAATTCAAAATAATCAAACCTCACACTTCTGATGGTCTAGACAAATCATCCACACTTACTTTATTAACATGATATAATTGCATACATTCACCATTATGTTTTATATCAAAAATTATAGATTGTACTTGTTTAGTAGACAAGATAATCCTAGAATAATCATGGATAACAATATTATGCTAAAAATAGTGCATCGGTTTCCCTCATCCTCTCAAAGCATACAATGATTTTGACACATGAGAGGTTCCACAATCACCCGACCTTAGAGACCTGCAAAAATAAAGATGAAGAATACCTATAGGATTAAAATTATAGAACAATCTATGTGGCTCAATTTCCTATATCTTTATGTTTCAATAAAACCCACATTGGAAACAAAAATTTTGGATCTTTGGTTTTGGGGGAAGATTCACTTATCTAGATGTTTGATTATGAGCCATGCCCCCACCTTTAAAATAGGTGACCCTATTTTAATTACTCTCACGATTATAGTTCCCACCATTTAGAATAGTAATCAATATAAATCCTCCACCCATAGTGGAAAGAACCATCCCAGTGGGGCATGTGCTGTGACTCCCCAATCCCACCTCCAATAGGCCAGGGGCTGGTGAATAGCACCGTGTAGGCATATTCCCAACATGGGAGGCATTGAATAGGTACCTATACACATGCACACATCTCCATGCCCACAAAGACTAAAATGTATAAAACACTAAGGAAAAAAATTCATTCATACAACTAAACCCATTCCACTGATTATAACAAATGTAATGTGTGTAAAGTAAACTAGGACAAAAAACAAGCCACCCAAAAACTAGAGTCTGCGAACTGCGAAGTCCAACAAATAAATACAAGGATGTAGTGGGACTGCTTCTCATAGAAATACTAACACCACGACCAGTATGAATCTCTGAAATCTCGTTCTGGTCCTACTCTACCCTGGACTCCGTCAAAATTCCACTTGTATACACAAGACACAATACGTGCGAACAAAGCTCGTGCATTGGTGAGTATACAAATACTCAGTATAGGACCCTGAAAACCACAAAGTAAATACACAATGCAAAAGTATAGTCATCTCTACACAGAATATTTCTACTAAAAATTAAATATAGAAACAAATCTAGGCAAAATTGAAACCCAGACCCTTAGTCTAAAGAAAAGTTACATGACCACCTAACCACACTGGGGATTCAGTTTTAATGTTTCACAAAGCACTCCTCCAGGAGAACTCACTCCATGAGTCTGATAGTTCTGATGACATCCATCCAAGATGTACTATTAGTTGTGAAAGACCATGAGAGATAGATACAATCATTCTTAGAGGACACACTCCTTAGTTGGGAATGATCTCGATTCATAGATGAGGATCATTGTTAGGTCCTTAGCGGATACAACCACTCATCTAGATTCACCAGCTACGTAGTGGATCAGCGCCCTATGGGAACAATCATGTTGATACCTGACTCTACCTAGGGTCATGAATGAATAGAGGATCTTGCTTGGGGCCTCTCATAGGGATAATTTACTCTGTCTCATGAAGTCATGATGAAGGGATCACTCTCTTGTGGATGGATATGATACATGACCGTCAAGGGAACGAGAAAAGGGGGAACAAACCCAAATGAGACATGTCATAGATACGGTGGATAAGAAGTTCATGATATGTTCCTTGATATACATGGCATTTAGAAGGGTTACACATCGTGTCTCTCAACACAGGGTATTACTCATGTATAACTGCCCAAGTCAGAGGAACATGAAGTGTCAAAAGGTAAGTATAAATCATGTTGTGTAGACCACACACCGTGTCCGTGTAATTGAGGTTACCTTCATGCATGCGGCTGTGTTCTAGTATACTAGTTCATCCCTTCTGTGCCATCCTGTGTAATCGGTACACAGGTTTTCCCATGAAACTGGACAAGTCTAATCGTGCGGTGGAGTATATGACCATGTACTACACCCCGTGTCCAGGTATAACCTAGGCTACACACTGATTATCGTGTTAGGTCCCAAACACCATGTTATTCAGAGAGAAAATATTATCATCATCTCACATTCTACAGAACTATAGCCACCACAAAGCTGGACATACATTCCATGTTCATCGGGATACACGTCGTGTGTTCTTGAAATTTCCAGAATTTCAAACCTCCACCGTAGTGCCTCAGGTGATTCATCGATCCCCGATCCGAAAATCTACTTTTCCCTAAACTCAATATATAGGGTCACCAAACAATGATATTAATGTTTTAGGATGTTTCACGGGTGTTATCATTTCGTAAAACTCGATTTGATCATTCATGCGAAGAACGGTCATAGAACAATTTCATCTGAACTGTGTCGATTCATCTACTACCATCATTGTCACACCTCCATTGAGTCTTCATGATGTTTTATATCAAATATGGGATCATTGGATTTCCAAATGGATGTGAAACGATCTATTGTTTATAATCCCTAAAAGTACTCAAATAACACATGGTTCAAAAAAATAAATAGATTCAATGAACAATGCAGGAATGCACCTACACCATCGTTCATCACAACATCAATCTGATCCTATTAAGAAGATTAAAAGGAAAATAAAAAACAATACAATATTGAACATGAGAACAAATCTAGAATTAATACCCCAAATGAAAAAGGAAATTATTAGCCTCCTGCAAGAAGGTCTGATACATGGGTCAACCTGTTTTTGGGTTGATCTATGTTCATCACTTAATCAACGAACATGGAAAAGATAAATTGAAATAACAACCTCTACTTAGATTAAGTTGAAGAACAATCGTCACGTCATGTTCATTGGTGAGGTTCGTTGAATCCAATATGTGTTGACTGATCACATCATCATCATCCACAAACAGGTTCTCTTTCAATGCTCTGAAAGCAATCCTCAATTCACAGGGTTATGAGGATAACCCGGAAAACATTCCATATGATGGTATTTATATTTTTGGAATTTTATCGTTGTGTAAAAAGGAGATATTTAAAAAAATTATTAATTTATTTTATTTTTATTAACACATCCAAAAACTAATTCTAACAGTATGCTCGCACCAGATGATGTTAGGCCCTGCCTAAGGTAAATTCGCTGCTCTAAATGCAATGGTGCCCTCAGATGTCAGATCCAAACAACCTATTAAAAATTATGCCACTTTTTCAGGAAATCCACTTGTTCAAACTATTAAAAAGTATAATTTATTTCAAACATTTATTATGGGCACTCTTGGCCTTAAAACCACGCACCGTGAAAAAAATGGTCTCTAAATAATTGCTAATAATATTTAAAAACAATACATGAAAAACCTGAGTCATTAAATTATACCGACCATGGGAATTTTCATCCCTAAAAAGCTAAAACAAGTGTTACTAAAAAAGATGTGTGTACTGGGGATTGATTTGAGCCTTCCACTCCAACGTGCTCTCTTGAATCATCATGTATTATCCCCGGATGTGCACCAATAGAATCAATATCCCATTTAGGATCTTCTCCTTTTGTTCCTCGATCTCCACCGAGTACTCAACAAATGACACTCCATCCTAAATGTCTAGCTCACCCCAGTCGATGACGTGCGATGGGTCATTCACGTACCTTCTCAGATACAACACATTGAAGACATCACATACCCAGCGAAACTGTGGATGCAAGTCAAAGTGGTACACCACCTCACAAACACTGTGAAGTATCTAAAAAGGGTTGATGATACTTGGAGACAATTTTCCACCCCACCAAAATCATTGAAACCCTCTTTGAGGTGAGACCCTGAGAAATACATTCCCACATCCTCGAACTCCATAGGTGTCTATCACCTGTCTACATTAGACTTATTCTGGCTCTGTGTTATCTTCCTCCACTCTCATATGATCTGCACCTTCTTGGTGGTAGATCGCACCAAATCTGGACCCATAAGTGATTACTATGCGGGGTCGGTCTAGCAATGCATTGACCTGAAGGGTCTCCCATATAAATCCTAAAATGGTGACATTCCACTGCTGGAGTGGCAGCTTTTGATGTACTCAAACTTCACTAGTGGTAGTTAGTCCTACCAACTATGAACATAGTCCAAGATACATTCCCACTACATATCCTCCATAATATGTATGGTTCTCTCCATATGACCATCCATCTGGGGATAGAACATTGTGCCGAAGTGTTGCTTAGTCCCGAAAGCCTCCTGCAATACATTCTATAATTAGGATTTGAAGCGGGCATCTCAATCTGAAACTATTTTTGAAGGGACATCTTTATGTCTAACTATATCATGCTTTTATAGGAGTCCCAAGAGCTCTACATAACTATGTTCCCATATTTCTAGGATGTGGGCTGACATGGTGAGTCGTTCAATGATCACCCAGGTGGAATCATGCCCCTTAGACATCCGTGACACGCCTATAATGAAGGACATAATTATTCCATCCAACATCCACTCTGGAAATTTCATGGGGTGAGGTAACCCCACTAGAACATGGTGCTCAGACTCCACCTTCTAGCATGTAATGCATCAAGAAAATAACTCCACTCTTTCCTTCTTGATACTTGACCACCAAAACCAGCGTCGGAGATCCTGGTACAACTTCTCCACACCAAGGTGTACCGAACAAGGATATGTACGAAACTCCACCAAGACCTCCTCTCAAAACATCCCCGGTACAACTATGCATCCTATGAAAAGATCTATGTGCACCCCACCTTGCGACTATCGATCATGTTCATGTCATGAGGATAAATGAGCACGTATAACCTCAAAGTCGACATCCCCATGTTGGGCCTCCCTAACTCAATGTAAGAGTGGAAGGGTAAAAACTATTGATTGAAGGTAAGTAATATTCTCTCTATCCATGATGGATAATTTTAACATGGGTAACTACTCAGTCGCCTCACTCAATAGCTATAACCTCGATCTCCAGCTAAGAGAATCTACCACCTTGTTCCACACACCAGTAGTATTGATGATCTCAAAATCATAGTCTTGGAAGAACTTTACCCAATGCCTCTACCTCAAATTTATATCATTTTGTGAGAATTTATAATTGAGGATCTCATGGTTAGAGTTGATGATAAACCACTCACCCTTAAGGTAGTTTCGCCACATCTTCAACGTGAAGACTACCGCTACGAACTCGATATCTGGGGTCGCATAGTTCTTCCATTGTGGACTAAACTGGTGCGATACTTATGAAATCACTCCTTATAAATTCAATGACTATCTCTGGATCATGAAACATCAAATAACAGTCCCTAATGTGTCACAGAGAACTATGTACTCAACACCCACCTCTGAAAATCAAAAAATTGTGGTGCTCGTCAAACACTGTCTCAACTCATCAAATGACTTCTGGAACTTCTCTATCCATAGGAAGGGTTTCTAATTCCTGGTCAAGGATGTCATTAGTACTGATATAAAGGAGAAATTAGGAATGAATCTCTGATAATATCCTTAAACCCCAAGTATTCTCTCTACCTCGGTCACGCTCTGACGTGGCTCATGTTCTAACAATACCTCCACTTTGGTATGGTCGAAAACTACTCTATATATTGAAATGACATGTCCCAGACAGTGGATATCCTAAATCTCTAACTAGAACATCAATAGTTTCCCATAAATTTGGTTCTATTAGAGTATGCCAAAACCTTTCATAGGTGTCTCGTGTGCTCCTCCTATGATTTCGAGTACCCAAGGATGTCATCGATGAAGACCACTACGAACCAGTCCAAGTATGGTTGGAAGAGCTGGTTCATAAGTTGCATTAACACTTCAGGGACATTCTTCATGAAAAAATGCATCACCATGTTCTTATATTGACCATAGCGGCATATGAAAGACATCTTTGGTATATCCTCATCTCGTACTAGAAACTAGTGGTAACCTGGTCTAAGGTCAACCTTCTAGAACCATTGTGACCCTAATAGTAGATAGAATAGGTCATTGATCATCAGCAGTGGATACTTGTTCTTCACTATAACCTGGTTTAGGCATCAGTAATCCATGCACAACCATAAACACTCATATGCCTTCTTGGAAAAAAAATGGGGTCACCAAGTGTGAAACACTAGGTCATACAAAAATATTGCTTTGCAAATCCTCCAACTGCACCCTCAGCTCATGAAACACTGTGGGAGCCATTCAATATGCTGGGGAGGAAATCAGTGTCTTCCTGGTTTATAATTCGATGCAGAAGTTGATCACCTGTTGGGGAGGTAGTTATTGGGAATCATTGGGAAATATGACCTCCTACTCTGTCACAACTGCTGGGAAGTGGAAATTCACAAAATCTATTACTCCAAGTGTAAGGTTATCCAACTCACGAGGGATTGGATGAACTCTCCTGTGCATGAGACCATTCTATGATACCTAGATATCCTTTTCATATAAAAAGGAAAAAATCATCCCATTGCTACAAACACACTTCACTCTTCACATAAAGTAGTCTATTTAGGCCTGGACTGAAGATAGACAATCCATATTGAGAATGATGTCATAAGGCGTCGACATTGCCACTGCGGGTTCCAAAAAAACACTCACCTCCAAGTGTAATATCACACTGTCTCCAAAGGTGTGTGATCCTCGAGTCTTTTCCTGTAGCTATATCAAATCATATGGGTCGAGTAACTGGCTCAACCACAATATCAAGGTCTCTTACAAGACATGTGGAACAGAAGGAATAATTGGTATACCTATGTATATAAGTATGGAAGATAATGTAGAAAAGACAACGATTGTTCCATAGATCATCTCTGGAGTCCCAGGGTCATTCACTAAAACTACATGCAGTTGTCCCCGCCCCGATACCCTAGCTCCCTGAGCCTGGTGCAGACCTCTTGGGGTGATTTTGTGAGTATATCGAAGCATTTTCCACCACCTACAGCTCTCTTTGCTTCCCTTCTACAGACACTGCCTAGAGGGTCTGTCTGCTCCACTCTCTACCACTATCTCGACGGTCCATCCATCACTTCCCTGTCAGTACCTTGACAAGTTGGATATTCTATAGTTATATTTCTTCTACCATCGCATAAGTAGCATTACCTTTCCCTAGGATGATTGTATCCAGCCTGATAGCCATGGACATATGATCCCCTTTCGTGGGTCCTCCTGTGATGTATCTCACATCCTGATCCCTGTTTCTGACATCGGCTCCCTGCTACCGATGTCTCCGTACTTGTCTACCTACAACTGACTATTGTCTACGGTCTTTACTCCTCCATGAATATCTCTTTCATTGTTGCTCACTCGAGCACTCTAGAATAAGTTGAAATTTATAGAGTCACGAACTAGCTCAGATATCCTATTGTAGACTTAGTTAGAAGGTCTGATCATTGAAGTACTCATCCATGAGCATATCCATCAAGTACTTTGCGAGGTTGGTGAACCTCGATGAATAGTCATACATAGTCAGACTACACTCCTAGAGCTGAAGAAGCACCAGGATACACACTGCTCTCTGCATAACCAGAGAGAACTTTTCCCTAAAGAGTCTCTCAAACTCCATCCACAAAATAGTCCCCTCATCGTGGGTCTACATGGTCAGACTCCACCATATTCCAACTGAACCCTGATGAAGGATCACTCCTTGGATCACGATCTGGTCCCCCTGTGTCCTCACTAGACAGAAAACTTGGGTCACCACCTCAAGCTAGTCCTCAACTACTGGAGGGTCTGCCTTGCCTCATAACATGAGGGGTATTTGTCTCTAGAACTCATGAGTGCACTCAGCTAGTGACCCTCATCTATTGGTACTGCAGGTACCACGAGCTTCTCCTCTGGTGGTGGTATAATAGGTGATCCACCTTGAGTTAACACCCTACAAACTGGTCCATGTATCTGTGCCTCATCACTACGGGGGTCATCCTTGTGATCACGCTGCTAAATCCTTTGCGGGTATGTGACGCAGAGCCACCCTATAAGGAAACAAGGTGTACCGTGGTAAATGAGTATAACTTGATAGATGACATAAAGGACATGGAAATCACATCCCATTCCTATATGACGCATGAACCATTCTTGTATTTCCCTAAAACTAGTGTTTTCATGTACCGAGTCGAAAAGCAGGTTATTAGAGTCCTAGTGAATGGATATATCGGCCTCCCACACCAACACTAGAGTCTATAGCCTAAAATCTGAGCTATAAACACCTCACACTATTTCCCCCAAACAAATCTCATAGAATCTTGGTCATATGGTAGAATTAACCCATCTCTGATACCACTCTATCATGACCCGTCCTAGTGGGGCCTTCTCTGTGACTCCCCATGCCCGGCTCCAATAGGTTAGGGGCTGGTGACTAGCAGCACATAGGAATATTACTAACATGGGATGCATTGAATTTGTACTTGTACATAGACACACAAATCAATAAGCCCACGAATACTAAAATTAAAAAACAACTTAGGAACAAAATCCATGCATATAACTAAAGCCAACCAATCAAGTACAATGAGACTAAAGTGCGGAAAATAACTAGACCGAAATACAAGACCACCTAAAACAACAGTCTGCAAACTACAAATTCCAACCTGTAATTACAAGGAGGTTATGTGACTACTGCTTGTTGTCATAGGACCACAAAGGCCTGTAAGAAATATAGATTTCTCAGTCTGGTCTTGGTCCATCGTAGACTTCTTTAAAAGTCTTCTCATCAAAATAAGATATGACATTTGAGGGAAAAGCCCATTTAGGGGTGAGTATGACCATAATCAGTAGAGGACCCCGAAAACCAGAAAGGAAATATTCAATGGAAATGTACAACCACCTCTACACAGTATATGTCTGCTAAACATATAACAAGAGGAACACATTGATACATACTCGAAACCCAAACCCGTAGTCTAGAGACCAGTCACAGGACCACATAACCACACCGGGGATTCAGTTGGAAGGTTTTACAAAGCACTTGCCCAGGAGAAATCACTCTACAATTCTGATAGGTCTGATGACATCCGTTCAATATGTAATGTTCTTCGGGAAAGATCATGAGAGATAAATACACTCATTCCGGGAGTACACCCTCCTGAGTGGGGAAGGAACTCGATACACATATGAGTATCACTGTCGGGGCTTTGGCAGATACTGCGACTCATCTAGATTCACATATTAGGTATAGTATCTAAGCCCAATGGGAATATTTACGTCGATATATGACTCCACCTAGGGTCAATAAGGGATAGTGGATCTCGCTTCATGCCTATCGAAGGGATATCTGACTCTATTTCAAAAAGTCCAACTAAATAGATCATACTCTTGTGGATGGAGACGATACCTGAACTTCAGGGGAACTAGAAAAAGGGGAAGTAACCAAAACTAGATATGTCCTAGATATGGTGGGAAAGAGGTTAAAACCATGTTCTAGGATATACAAGTCATGTAGAATGGTTACACATTATGTCTCACGACTCTGGATACTACCTCTGTAAAACAGCCCAAGGTAGAAGAACAAGCCATGTCGAAAGGTAAGTACACTGCATGTAGTACAGACCGCACACCATGTCCAGGAAACTCAGGTTCCCTCGACATATGTGGTCATATTTCCATAAACTGGTTCAACCCGTGTGTGTCATCCCTTGTAACCGGTACATGGGTTAGCCTGTGCAGCTGGCATAGATAAATCTTGTGGTGGATTACACGACCATGTACTCTAACCGGGGTCAGTGTATCACCTAGGATAATTCTAAGGTCTATTTAAGGACCCAAAAACAATTTTCTTCATGGAACACATCATTTCATCTCCTCATGCATCACATAACCATTTCCTCCCCTTAGCCCAAACTACTTGTTATTTTCATAGAGATACACATTGTGTGTTCTAAAAATTTACAGAATCTCGAACATACACCGCCGTGCCTCAGGTGATTCTCTGATCCATGATCCAACAATCTGTTTGACCAAATTCTGAAAATCCAAGTGTTTCCAACCATGATATTGATGTTTTGGGAGGTTTCTGGGGTCTTATTGGCCCTGAGAAATCAATTTGATCATCCTCTTACTGAACGATCAATAAAATATTTCATCTGAACCATGTTGATTCATCTGATTCCATCACCATCAGACCTCCATTGAGACTTCATGTTGTCGAATCTCAAATTTTGGGTCATTTCATTGCGAAACAGGCATGAAACGATATGTTCTTATTAACCCTATGAAGAACGTGAAGAACACATGGTAAAAAGAATAAAGAGGTCCAACGAACTAAGGATGAGCACACCTCCACCATCATTCATCCTAACATAAATAAACTCCCATTAAAAGGATTAAAAATAGAATGAAAAAAATACAGTACGTTACATGAGATCATATCCTAAACTAAAATGTCAAAATAAAATTGAAATTAACACCATCCCTGAAGATTTCACAACCCGTGGGTTAATATGTTCGTGGGTTTATCTGTTTTCATTGTTTAATCCAAGAATGGGGATAAGAAGAATTGAAATACCAACCCCTTACTTGTTTTGGTTGAATAACGGTTGTCATGTTTTGTTCATTGGTGAGGTTTTTCAAATCCGATAAGTGTCGATTGATCGTGCCGTCGTCGTCCGCCAACGTGTTCAAAATCAAAGTTCCAATGGCAATGCTAATTTCACAGGTTTATGACGCCAACCTAGGGAACTGTACAAAATAATGTATTTAATGGGGTGAAATTAGCTCATTGCATTAAAAAGAAATATTTAAAATAAATAAATTATTAATTTTTTCTCCATTAAAATGCCCATAAACTAACTCTTGTAGGGGGGCCATGATGGTCAATGATATCCCTTCCTGTGGTAAATTCACTGAATTAAATACAAAAATGCCCTTGGATTTCAAATCAGGGAAATCATTTTAATGTTATTCTACATTTTAAGAAAACCTCTAGCGCATGCTGTTTAAAAGATTAATTTAATTCAAACATTTATTCTGGGTACCTCGGGCCTCAGAATCACGCACTATTGAAATTCATTATCTCAAAATAATTCATACTAATATTTAAAAAACATTCACAGAAATTCTGAGGCATTACTAATTGCTCATGAGATATCCCTTTATGCCAAAATTTCTCTATTAACTGTCTCTGTATAATGCTTTATATAGAGCATATAATATTATAGAAATATCCTTCATCAACTAAAAATCAATGATGCATACCTCAATGGACAGAATAGAAGAAAATTTAGGTGAAATGTGGAATAAATTAATGAATTTAGACGCATACTCAATCAATTTGAGACTCTCTTCCCTTATGCTGAAAATGTTCAACTTTCTTTTTGTTATGATTTAGTTAGGATAGAATTATTTAAAAAAAATTATACAAAATTCTCTAAATCCATGCCGTGGTGTATGTTATCCTGAACATATAAAATCCACCATTGTAGGGAAAGACCCTTCAATATATGCACCACCATATTGACTTTTCACACTACTGGGGTTCCAAGGATATCAAAGATCTGATTCATCTAATTCATCTACTCCTCTTCTTTCTATGTCTCTAAATCAACCCATATAATGGGTAGATTATTCATATGTAACTAAAACAAGTGATTCATTTACCTTTTTTCATTCCTATTGTCCCCTCTATACATATCCTGAAATGATTGGACTATACTCTGAACTAGCTATTGGTTCACCTGTAGCTTATGCAGAACCACAATCTCGGCTTGGTTTTTTAGTTGGTTTGAATGATGAAAACCTGGTTCCATTGTCTAGATGCCGAAATAATGCCATAAGTCTTTGTAAAGACCCAAAGCTTGATGTACATAGATATTACATTACTTTTTCGAAAGACATAATACATAACAAAAACAGAAACACAAGGACCGTAATAGTTTAGTGTCTTTGGAAACTTGGAACGTAATCTTCTAATCGTGGTGAAAGATCTTCAAAATTTCCCATAAAGATCTTCCACATTTTTTTCCTTACCTAAAACCTTTATTTTAATCCTGGGGGAAAATAAAAAATAAAAAGAGTGATCTCAAATGCTCAATAAGGGTAAGAATCGATAAAATAAAACATACCATATACATTTGAACCTAAAAACATGAACACAATGTTTAAACATCAAAATCTTGAGCAACGACTTAAAACATGGAAGTACATAAGGCATAGATCATAATGGAACATAAATAATGATAACATAGCATGGGAATAAAACATATAATTGTGGAATCCATTAAGAACATGTAATGATTTCCATAGTAGCCAAGGCATTGCTTCCAAGACCATCTTAGTGGACAAAGTCCCTTTCTGAATCGAGTTTACTCCTCGTTCTAGTACTGTAATACTGAACCGGATAAACTTATCGTTCCAACCATGTCTATATAATGAGATATAAATCGTTACCCAATGCATTGGAGGGAGATATAGGTCCCACCCATCTCATAATGAAATCATTCTTACTTGTTCAACAAAATAAACATACATCTTTCATAATAACCCAAAGAATAAAATGGGTTTCATAAACATCATCCCATAATCACATAATTCATATAAAAGAAATGGATATCCTTTAATAATAAGAAAAGTGAAACCATGTAAATAATAGAGACATGATACATGAAACATACACATGTGAAATAATGTCATCTTAGATGAAAATGGTTTTGATAAACACTTGAAATGAATTCTTGAGAAAAATATCATTTTTTCTTCAAAATCATTTTCTTTTAACAAAATGTCATGAAATTTTAAAAGAAAATGATTTTTTTGAAAATAGTCATGAAATATTTTGTAGTAATCTTTATGAATATATGTCTTTATAACAACGTAAAAATCCTTTCATTCCATATACGTTAAAAATAACATTCTCCTCGTTAATTTGTCAGAAAAGTCAAAAAATTACATCGTAACGTAAAAAAAAGAATGATTACTCACATACCATGTAGTAAAAGTAAATAATGGGTAAAAAGGAATTTAAAAATACATGAAAATACTTTTATAAAACATGGAAATGGATGATATAAATAACCCTAGTAAATACTTACGAATAAGAAATCTCGGATAAAAATGAGATTTGAAAAATTATCCCTTACCATAGGTCCGATATGCTTCGTACGTATCCTAACCTCATGTATAATGATTAAAATAATGTCATTGACTTATTACAGAATCATATTCATTGTTATGATATCATATATGGTTCACTTATGACTTTATATTTCCCGTTCTTTTGTAAATTCCATGTTAAAGAGCGTTTTGGGTAAAATCATTTCATTTGTCGTCTGTGTTTTGACTTGTAATTATTCATATGATTAAATAGATCATGATTAATTAATTAATCCAGAATATAAAACATTATTTATATATAATATATATTCCTGATATACATATATATAATATATCTGTAAATGGAAAGAAATACACCATTCATGGAGACGGTAGGCCGTACGTACGCATGAACGTTGTTTTCGTTTCCTCATTGAATTGAATGGAATTAATTGGATGACATACAAATATATATACATAAATCCAGTATCATTATTATGTCATATATTTCCTGATTACTTATTATATACACTTTATAATCATTTATGAATGGTTAATCATTGAGAATGAATCTCATCGCGTCCTAGAGACGGTATTCCGTATGTACGCACGAGTGATGATATCGTTTCCATGATCGTGGAATTTTATTGGAGTGTATGTATACTATTATAGAATAAATATCACTTTTAAATACTCATATATAGTTATTATTTACACCATTATACCCATCCAAGTAAGGTGGTGGTGGAAAATAGATTACACGACGGCGTGGAGTCAGTATTCTGTATGTACCCACGTGCGGTGATTTCATATTCCATAGGATGGATAGATGGTGAAATAGGGTTGTTTCATACTTATAATAACATATCAGTATATTATTGATACTGATGTTATTACTTCATAATGAAACAACCTAAGAAGAAGAAGTGGAAGAAGAAATAAAGTTGAAAGAATCGGTAACAGACTTTACCTCTTCTTTGAAGCGCCTCTTTGAGACCTCCTCTTAGGGCACTAAAATTGGTCTTTGAAGAAGACCAGGACCTCTAGGATATCTCTAGGGATGTGGATAAGAGAAATTGGCAGGTATTGGACGATCTTGAAAACTCAAAGTGGTGTGAGGAAGAGAGGGAGGAGGTGCCCGTTTATAAGGGAGGAGAGGGGCACCTTTGGAATAACTAAACATATTATTTTATTATAAAGTCATATTCGGTTTTTAATAGCTCCAAATTGGTTTAATTAGAATCTAAGGTTGGAATGGGTCTAAATCCTCTCATCCAATAGAATTTAGACATGTTTAGATCATTATATTAACCTTAACTTTTAGTTTTAACTCTTAGTTAATTAGATTGACATTTACCATGTCACTTTGTATTTTTATATCATATAGTTAATAAACATACCATATACATCTAAGAGACCCCCAAGTGGTCCATTAATGATAAAACTATCATGATATAAGTATATTTTCTGAACATTATATTTTTAGGAATATAATAACAATTTATAATATAATATTTGTTTTAAAAACTATTTTATGTCAATTTTGACACTATTTCGTAATTGATTTTTGTGAAAATCATAACAGAATGATTAGTTCGAAAAAAGTTAATTATATCAGTACTAACATGTCATATTAACATATAAAATTATTTTAATTCATAAAAAGTATCAAATTAAATTTATTTCGGTATTTATAATATCAATTATGTTAATATTTCATTAATAAGGTAATTACTGCATCATCATTGTGTCATAAATAAATTACATAATTAAATGTCTAAAAATTATAAATAAAATACCATTATGTAGGAAATGTTTTTATATTTTTAATGATTATTTATAGTAGAATTTATCTTATGTATAACACTATATTAAAAATTATTTATTTATTAAACTTTGATTTTAACTATTTTAGCCCTTCTTTAAATAAATTAATAATAAATGTCCTAATCTAATCCAAGTGGGCCTAAATGGTCATTTTTTATTCCTAAGGTTGTTTTTGGCCCAATTACACTTATCCAATAGAATTATGACATGTGTTAGGGTAATAATAATATCATTGTTACCCTTAATTACCCTATTTACTTTTAACTGTGGTAAAAAAAAGTAAAAAGTTACTATTCAACAAAAATTATTTTGATCTCATTGAACCAAATTTTAGTCCTTGAAATTAACCGTGTCTCTCGGATTTTAGAAATTGCACTCACGGAAGTGGTAAAATTATGTTTTATGAATAATTCAGTTTTTTAACTACCACTTAGTGGTTTCACTATTCATCAAAAAATTAATGTTTCCAGAAAAATACCAAAAATTAGGCCTACGATATATTTGATATTATGAATTCAAACATGATTTCTATTTTACAAAATTCAAAACATATCAGTTGCATTAATTAATTTAAAAATTAGTTCCCATCGTCAAAACAAATAGCGTGTTCTTAAGAGATAATAACTATCAAAACATTGACACTTGTTTATGTCTGGTTTAAATTTGAAATTACAACCATTGATCAAAATTGTATTAAATTAGAAAAATATATTCTAAATATACTTTAAAACCACTCAAATTAACAATTTATCACTATTAATAATTTTTATTAAAATAGTTGTTTTTAACTAAAATTTAGTAATTTCCACTATTTATCAGAATATGAAAGTTATCAAAAAAGTACCAAAATTTCACACTAAGTTAATTTCAATATTAAGAATCCGAAAATGAAGTCCATTTTGAATGATAAAATTTATATGATTTTAAAAATTGGGTATTACTATTCATAACGGCTAGTTCATAATAATATTATAATAATATCTCATTTAGTGAAACTCGGTATTGCATACTACACACGCTATCGAGGAAGGTCGTGATTGCGTGTAATGCAGCCAAGTTAGGGTTGCGTGTTGTGCAAGACTTCTTTGTTGTAACGTACAACACAAGACATAAATAAAATTAAAAAGAATATTTTTCATAAAATCTCGGGGTGTTACATTCTCACTCTCTTACAAATTATGGTATATATACTTCAAATTTATCCACAACATACTATCACAATGTTGCATTCCAAAATTTATCATTTCCATGTTTAAAAATTTATTTAAATTTCATAATGATTTTTAAAATGAAACAATTTTCATAACTGAACAATAATTCTCTTTTACAAATATTTCAATAGAAAACTATTTCAACACATTTCAAAATTTCTCATGTTTCCACCAAATAATTTTTATACTCAAAATGAAATATCCACACATATTGGGAAGTAACTTCTAAAATGAATTTCATGGTCATATCATTGGATAAACCCATGACAATAAGATCCCAATTACTTTATATTTCTATAAAACACTTACGTACCCAACTCTCTAGGAACATAATGTTTAGAATAAAAAGGTTTGCTACATATTTTTATCCCCAACATCTCATATCCCAAAAAACCAACTCCTTTCTACCGTCCCAACACAATTAATAACCAGAATTAATTTAAACACCGACACAGGAAAAAATATTACCACATAAAATAAAAACCATGACTAAGACCAATTCCCATTCAAGGACTGAAAAATCTAATTCCACTTGTGACATCTCGACCCTACTCATTGGATTGAGAAGACGGAAGGAAATTAAATTTCCTTAATAACATTCCCAAGGAAATAAAGTCTTACAATAAATTCTAAGGGATTATATACAATTGAGAGATGATTTCCTATTATAAAAAAAGCCCAACCAACATACCATAAAAAACAAATACTACCTGAATCATGGTAAAAATGAAAAAAAAATACCATTGATATCAAATCCAAGAGAAAATATAGTACCACGGCAGAAGACTACTATCATGAGAGAACACCAAAGAAGAGAAAACTATGAAACTCAAAGACACAAATATAAAATCCATAGATCCTATCATGTTCCATGCATCTAATCTAGAAAACAGACCATGTATCACAGAGTACACCTAATGATGTGGGATATTTTACCTCTTCTTATGTCCAGATTGCAATATATGAAAAATAACCAACATGTCGAAGGATATGTGAGTAATGAAACATAGTTGGTTTTTCCAAAAATTAGTTCCCGACTAATTCCAATAAGGATGAACAAGAAAAATAAATCATATCACACAACTTTAATAAAATATGATAAAATACAATATAAATAATATAAACAATTTCAATATTAATTATTTTCCAAATAATATAAATTTTTCAAAGAAAGTAACCTATAATACATTAAATTAATTCCACAAGTTATATTTTTGAGTTATTAATTCAATTCCACATATCCATACATCCAACCAGGACTGTAATGTGGACCTCCATATACTCTTTAGTGTGGAGACATCCTTTCCATAAGCCATTAATAAATAAACCATTTTTAATGGTGGATGTCCTAAATAATATCCATTAAACTAATGATGGGGAAGACTTCATACCCTTTTCCAAACTGAATTCACATGAACACAATGTAAAATTATGCCAAAATGGATGTCATCATAACTGTTTCAACCATATTAATAAAAACGTACATTTAATTAAAACCTTTCAAAAATACATTTGAAAAAACTAACCCTTTATTGAAAACCTTTTATAAAATCAATTTCAGTTAAACAAAAAATTATTTTAAATCAATTTTTTGATGCATCCAAACTCAAGAAAAGTATTTTAAAATCATTATTTTAAAATCAAGTTAACAATTTGACCTTCAACAAAAAGCCAGATTTTGTCAATTCAATAGACCTTCACCAATGTGGGTTTCCAAAAAAAAATTAACAACAATTTCATAAAAATTTTCAATTAGAAAATTAAATTTGGAATCATGTTTTATAGTTATATAAAGAGGTGTCATGTTTGAATCCACATACCTCTGGATATTTTGTCAAAAAATAAAGAATGACAAAAAAACATATGAAAATCGTGTTGAATATTCACATAGCCACCTTAAATATCATCCTGTGACATAAAATAATCTGAAACTAACCATGATTTGAATAAACAACCATAAATGAATCCAAAACTAAACTACATCTATGAAATAAAGAAAAATGGGGAAGTAGATATTTGAAAGTGTAGTAAAATGAAAAGAAATTCTTAATTGCTGAGGAAATCTTACTTCAATTCACTATGAAGTTCATTCAAATATCTTCCAATTTTATGGAGATGGGTTCTAAAACCATAGAAAGGGAAAAATATTGAGTTATGGTCATTTCGGAGAAAAAATAGGGATTAAAGGCCAAATAAAAACTCAATACACAATTTAAGGAGCTTTTGTTATACTGTGCGTGGTAAGTCGCATGGAAGGAAAATTGGGCACTAACTCTGTGCCTACCTCTACCTCAAGGAGGATCTATCATGTTTGGATTGAATGGTTAAAAAACTATTTTCCATCTATAAAAAATTCCATTTCCTATCTTTTTATGGGTTACAATATGAGGATGAAAAGTTTGGGAAAACCAAACAACAAATCTTATTCTAACCGAGAGGCCTTAATATCACCTTGAAAGGTTTCCTATATTATTTTCATGGATTCCACTAATAGTTAACAAACCATTAACCTTTAGAGAATCCACAAAAACATACCAAAAGACATCCAAACCCTCTCAATCATTTACCAAACAATTTACATACAAAGAATGAATAATGAAAGGGTTACTTGAGAGAATGGGTGCTACATTTAACAGTGGACTACTATGGCTAGGAATTAGAATTACATGAATTATTATATGAACATATATATTTAAAATAAATACATATTCCATTCCATGTAGTTTAATTATTTGAGTTTTTTGTTGATTATATTATTTTCCTTTAGTGTTAATAGATGTTTTTTTATTTAGCATGCCTCAAAAAAATATGATTTAGTTATTTATATAGCATGTTAAACAACAGAAATTAATGGTTAGTTATATGAAATGATTATTATTTTTTAGAATTTTTCATGGTTTTACTACTTATGATAACATTGTAGAGTCTTTTTGAATATATAAAGGGTTACATGGGATAATTTTATTGGTTTTGATTAAATAGGAACCATTTTCAGTTGTAAGGTGTATGTGTACCTTATAATTGGGAAAATTTAGCCCATTTATTTGAACTCTATTTTGAGATATATATATATATATATATATATATATATTGATTCATATACCACATGTTAAAAAGAAATGGCTTCCAATTTTTATATTTTGAAGTGAGTTAGTTTTGATCAAATGGGACCCAAATAACAACTTGTAATGTGTATGTTCACATTATGAATTGTTTGATGGAATCCCATATAAATGAACATTTATATAAAACCAAGTGGTGTATTTTGAAATGGTTTTATAGGTTAAACTTTTTAAATTTAATTTTAAAATGTTTTGGTTTTTCATAAATTGGATTTAGCCTATGCATTATAAAGTGTATGTTTTCTTTACAAGATAGCTAATGGAAACCCTTATAGTCAAACCATAATGTATGACCATGATTTATTTATGATTTCTTATAAATGTAAAATCTATTCTAATATTAATTTGAAATTAATGGTTTCATCTATAAGTTCTTATGGCTAGATTCTCAATTGCATAACATAGCCCATGTAGGCCATTTGGGGAATGTTATTTTGAGATAACCCTCTACAGGTGTTTAAACATTAGTTATCTAAGAAACTTATATTGATATGAATTTTGATGATTTATAATTGGGTTAATGTGGCCCTTGTATGTGTCCTAATATGTTATAACAAAAATAAGAATTTATACTATAAATTTTCTAATTATGATGGAATGTAAAATGAATGTTTATGTTTTAGAAAAGTATGTTTGATAAGACATGATTGTTTTTAATTGTTCCATTACATAAATCATTTTCCTAGTGCTTATGTTTTATAATGGGTTCTTGATGTTTTTTAGATATTTTAAATTTTTACTGATTAATGTTAATGATGGAAATGAACCATGAAATGATGTGGTTTCCTTTAATAAAACCCTTGTTTAAGGGTAGTTTTACATTACTCTATGTAACATCAGCATAGAAGCATTAAAATTTAACTTATTACTTTTTATATATTGAAATGGCTCAAATGAAAGGCTATTGATCCAGGTGATTTTCCATTTTTCATGAAATAGTTGTTTGTTTAGTGGACGTTTTTTCATAATGGGCACGGCTTAGGTAGGTATCACCCTTACAGTTTAAATGCCTTGCTATTTCCATATGTTTTATAATGGTTGGTGTCATTCATGTGTCTTTTTCCCTTATAAGACTCTTAATTTTTAATGAAACCATTTTTTATATGAATGGTTGTGGTATCTATGAAAAAATTATGGGAATCGACATTGGGTAATGTTTTTTTCAAAAAGGATAGTAATGAAAAAGTCATGGTTGACCACTTCGTTGGTCCCTCAACCATGTTTCATTTTCACTTGTCAATTCGAGAGGTTTTTAGTATCTTTTATAAGTTGTTTGAGATAGAGAATGTTTGAGGTATATTCCCTTGTGATCCATTTTATACATGAAATCATAAGGTGGATAACCAATAGATTGAATACATTATGTGGCATTTTTATTCTATTCATTCGAGTATTATACGTTGATATATGTGGAACCCTTTGGTTTTTTAAATGATATGGAAATCCGGTTTATTTTAGTGACATTATTGAGTCGTGTGCTATTCGGTTGGATCTCGAGTCATCTTAGTTGTAGAGTGAATGGAATTTGATGGAATCAATTCGACTCAATGATCAAGATGATGTTTCATGTGGATTTGGTGTTTTGAGACACTAGTCAGTTTTGTTTTTTATTTCTATTCAGATATTGTGACTTGGTGAACATGACTCAGGGGATCCTTACATGTTCATTTAAGGTGAATCTGATTAATGATCACTTGAGAGTAGATATATTATCTCTTCTTTTAATATATATTATACTCATATAGTGGGAAGCATCTATTTAGTTTTGGTAAACATGTCATTACCATTGAAGGGAGCACAACCAAGGTATACTTTTGGAAGTGTTTTTAGTTTCTTGAATACCCATGAAGATTTAATGTTATGTATCGTTTATGTTCATTCCTGGAAGCACTATTTTTACAGGGTTGTCTATGTATGAAACCATTGGGAATTTCAATTGGTTTTGAATTTAATTCTATGTTTATTCTTGAATGTTCATGGAATTCCTTATGGTGGGAGAAGTTGGTCATCATATAATGTTGAAACGTCCATAGTTGAAGCCAAGCATCTTTGTAGGAGTTGAGGTGTTATGGTTAAATGATTATCTATTCCAATATTTGGGTATGATTTACGGGAAACCAATCAATCCTATTATGGTTTCATCTTAGTGATGATCATTTTATATATCCTAACAACATTTAGATTCACAAACAGTTTATCGTTCTTACTCTGCACTATAGTTTTATAATTATTTTGTGTAGTTTTTGGTGCTTTATCAGTGTTACATGAAAGATATGTGGTTTTCATCTATGATTGGTTAGTCTTGGGAGAAACCAGGATTCCCATGTAAGAATTCCATGGACATACTATTGGATTGAAGCTATTTTCCTCTAACATGACTACCAGGTAGATGAAAAAATAGGATAGTCCTAGTCAATGTTCTGAAGTGGATGTTGTTGCATTCTGCCAACATCAAACTCATATATCTAGTATGGACTACCTTGGGATAGTTCCTTACACAAAAATTTTAGGAATACAATGTTTCCCCAATCATGTTGTCGATCATGAAGGTAAACATTAAAAGGGCACTTTTCTTGAAGGTTTGAATCTGGTTTACTCTTTCGTTATTGTGGAGGAAAGAAAAATTAAATGACCAGGTGATTTTTTGATCAAGAACATCACCAGATGTTAGGTATAGTCTTTAGTGGATTAGTTAATTGTAAATGTGGAATTCCTTTGGAGAAGGCGTTTTAGTATTATTATTAATATGATAGTTGTATAAAATTAGCATCGTGATTATGGTTAGCATGTGGTTTATTGACTTGGAATCCTTACATTCTTGATAAAAAAAGTTTGGGGAATATCGTTTTAAAATTTCATTCTGGTCATGGGGGGTGTGTACTAAATGTTAGTAGTTTCCTTCAAGGAAAGGTCATATGACCTATTTCTGCTCGGTAAATCAGGTTTCTCCAATTTCATTATTAGTGTGGAACCTGATACGACCTTCATTTTAATCGGTCTCATATAATTAAATGAATCACACCTGGATAATTTCTAAAAAATTTAGGTAACACATTATAGAAACTTTTGATGGTGGTGGGGTCATGATATGAGATTTTCCCTTTCTGAATGCTAAAGCCTATTTTGGGGAGCACCATCAGTAATATTTTTTATGATATGATGACATGATAATATCTCTAGATGAATTATATTGGTTCAGTAGGGTCTCGTTGGTTCATTTTGGAAGTGAGTTTTGGCTTGGGTTCTAATTACTTATGATCTACGTGATTAAATGAATGCTCAGAGGTGCGTTGTGTGTTTATTAATGTTATGTTAACATTTGAAGGAGGATTCATGACCCTTGTAGGTTTGGTGATATTTTTGTTATTCCTCCAGGAATCTAAGGGACGTGATGTTTTTATGGTGGGGAGGTTGTGACAACCTTTGTTTTTAGCCATCGTAATATTCTGTGGGAATTTTATCATTTTCCATTTGCTGGATGGGCTAAATTTAGGACTGCTCTTCGTATCACAATTCTAAGAGTTTTAACAGCTCAATATGTTTCTTTTTAGACATGGGTAATGGTCAGAGAGGTTTCTCAGGTTTCACATTATGTATTGAGAGTATCATCCTTGGAATATAAAAAATTTATGTTCTCTAAATAGGGTACATGATATTTCTCTAATCATGTGGACCTCATTAGAAACTATTATGGTCAATGAAGAGTTTTGGATTTCAAGATCATGGGATTGGAATGGTTTTTTCAAACTATTCACCTTTCCTATATAGTTATATCCCCATAGGTAGTTCCCTTTAAAAATTCATCGCGTGGATGGTGCTTTTTTTGGCCAATCGCATGACACAAACCATGCGAGTTGTTTTTACAAGAATGGGGTGGTTGATGGTCAGAAAATGGTTCTCCCAAACTCTAAGGACAAACTATAAGGCCCATGTTAAAGGTTCAAATTACCAAAATTACATTAATGTGGTTTTAAACCTTTTCCATTTTCTCCCTTCTATTGTGTAGGCTCCTATACCATTGTTTAATTATGGATGTCATTCAAGAATAACCTAGGATTACAATGATCTATTCCATGTATCCTCTAAATCAAACTCCATCAATATATATGAATCTACAATGGTATTCTTTTAATTCCTTTTTGATCATTCTTCATTTAATCTTATCTCCATGATGTTATTAAGGTACTAGCTCATTTTACCTATATTTAGAGAGGATGTCCTTTTTTTAGGTTCCATCTAAAATAGATCAATTCAGAGAATGGATATTTTATGAGTCATATTCCATAATCTTAAGGTTGGTGGACCAAAAATGTTTCCTAAACTTACATGAATTTTTACAATAGCATCATTACACCAAACACTGGCATTTTCATTATTTTCCATTGAGCTGAGTTCTTCTTGTCAAATTGATAATTAAACCATGACATATATATAGTTTTATTGATTTTGGGTAATTTAGAGGATGTTGAAATCATTTAAGGCTACCCTAGGGAAGATCAAAGTCAAAATTATCCTCTATAATAAATTATTTAAAATATCAAAATTCTATCTAATAATATGGCTTGGTTTTGGTCTGGGATTCCCCCCTTGGTTTGAATGGCCTTATTAATAATGTAACCTCATAACAACCTTGTGGAAACCTTATTTTTCTCCAGGTTGGGTATCCATAAAATGATTCTCTTGAAATAAATAATTATGATTCTTTGATGTAATAATTAATATTCAAAATTTATTATGTGAAGATCAAAACCATGCTTTTAAAATTAAACCCCTTAGATGAGGTGTGAGGTCTTCTGAACTAAAAAGTGTTGTTTGTTTATTCATATAATTCTCCATTCAGGGCTTAGTGTTTTCTTATGCCTTCTTGTTAGAGTTAATAAGTGTCATACTATACATTTTCTCTCATGTTATTCTTTAATGACGTTGACACATTTTTACAAGACTATTAATTGGATCCCATTGATCCTTTTTGGGGTTTCACCCTCTTGTAGTTGAAATTTCCCAAGTAGTCAATTTCTATATTTTCCATGCCATCTTCTTACTGACCATCTGATACCTATGAATGAATTTTAAATTTTTATATATATTAGATGGGATTATTAAGGGATGTTGTCAATGAATTATGTTTTTCCTATAGAAATAAAGTCTTGATATACATGGACGTTACATTACAGTTATGAAATAATTAAATCAATATAAAAATAGATCCTTAAATATTATACTATTATAGTGCCTTTGGAAAAATGGAAACATAAACAGAGGTACTAAAAATTGATGCATCATCTCTCACTAGGTTCTTATCAAATATAACCCTTCTTAAACACATCAATCATAAAACATATCTTCATAACATGAAGAATGGAAACATAAAAAGGGGTGAACATATAATCTCAGTAAGGGTAATAAAGGGAGAGTCACCGACATAATCTTGAGAAAAATTTAATGATAACATCATAAGTAAAATAAAGAATCATACCTAGAATGTCAAAGAGCATGAACATGAATCATGGAATAAATCTTGATAGTTCATCAGAGATGAATCATAATGGAATAAAAACATAATATATGAAAGAATAACATAGGAATAAAACAAAAAAATTGTGGTAGAAACATTATGATATAAAATAATTTCTATATTAGTCAAGTAATTG
Source organism: Viscum album (assembly GCA_963277665.1). Classification (NCBI taxonomy): domain Eukaryota; kingdom Viridiplantae; phylum Streptophyta; class Magnoliopsida; order Santalales; family Viscaceae; genus Viscum; species Viscum album. The sequence goes on from OY728165.1 coordinate 1,834,841,903, forward strand.
GTTCCATGGCCATATTATTGTAAAAAGTCCATTACATAATTAGGTTCACAATACGTTCTAGCCCTATATTACTGAACATAGTTCACTCCTCGTTCCAGTCTTATAGTACTAAACCATGATCATTTCGAATTTCATCCATATTTTATTGAAATGAGTTCATTTCTCATTTTATCCACGTATATCTCTTGGGATATAAATCTTTACACAATTCACTTTAGGGGTATATATATCCCACCCATCTCATAATGAATTTATACATACTACTTCATTAAAATAAAAAATAATCAAATCAAAACTAATAAAATGAAATGGTTATCATAAACATGTAAACATATAATAATATTTGGATAATGATCCATGTTTTATAATAATTTCATCAAAAGAAAAACCTATAAAAGAGAAATGATTTCATAAATGTATACCCTATGAATGAAAAACATGTTTCAGAATGACCATGACATTTAGTATAACCCAATAAAAAAACAAAATCTGAATGGAACCATTAGATTATTTTTTATAATGGAATGAGTAACATTAATATATGAAATATTATATGGAATATAATTTTGATATATCATTAAATAAATTTTATTCAAAATATATTATTTCATTATTGAAAATTCGTCTTAAAACAAAAACTATTTCGAAAAACATTTTATTAAGAAATACATTGAAAAATTATAAATAATACATTAAATTATTAAAAAAACGTTTTCCTTGAAAGCATATAAAAAATATTACAATTTTTTAACAGTTTCTTCTTTGAAAACACTTTTAATCTTTATAAATAAATCATTAAAATTATTTTATAACATTACTACTTTCAAACATATGAATGATTCTTGAAATTTTTTTGAAACCCATTTATATTAAAACACATTAAATAATTATAAATAAGGCTGGAAAACATATTGAAAACAATTTTCCCTAAAAATTATTTAAAATTTTATTATCAACTAAACCTTTCAAAAATAAAATAAAGCTTCATAGAAAAGACAAAGACTAAATTCTCACATGACCAAAAAGGTACAAAGTACATTTATTTTGCATAGTAAAAAGGATAAAAATGAATTCTTCATAAAGTGACAAGAAAATTCACATAAATTGATTGGTAAAAAGGTAAAATGGGTAAATCAATCTTTTAAATATTATATTATAATGGTACAATATTCTTGAATTTATTTTTCCTAAAACCTGGTTTTGAAGGAACATAGATTTCTGACCGAAGTGAGGGTAATGTCATCCTTTAATAAAAAAGTTTTATTTAATATCTTATGTAACAAAGAGTAAAAAAATGGTACCAATATCTGAATTTATAATTAATTATTAAAGGATAATAAATTTCACGTATTTTTTTGAGATATGGATCATAATATTTCACCAAGGACACATAAACATAAAAAATCTTGAAAGAACGTTGAGATTGTTTAAATACACTCCAACAACATTGTATATGTGAACCATAATTCTCATGTAATAAAATTAAATGACATGTATCATAAAATATAATAAAATGAATTATATTTATTATATGGATGTATATATATCTCAAAATTAATATAGGATCATAACAAAACATCAGTCTCAAAGAAGGAAAATTTAGTCAGAACTATTTTGATAATTTGGTTACTTTTGAAAATTAAAACTCAGGAAATATAAGTCATGGAATGTATATTTAAATACACATAAAAATAATTATAATAAACATTCAATACAAGAATGGGAATTATACACACCACACTAACGGAGTGGTTGGTGAATAAAGCATGTATCTCATAGAAAGTAAAAGTGACATGAAACCCCCTTACCTTATGTCTTCACTCTCGTTGTACACATTAAAACTACATGTATAATAAATAAAAACATATTATGCATATTATAAAGATCCATATTATTATATATAATACCATATATGGTGTGATTAGGACATTATATTGTCATTTTTTTATCTATCCTATGGCAGGGTTCCACTTTAGGTAAGATTCGGTTTGTTCATCACACATGTCTTAATTATTTATATCATTAGTCATTATAATTATATCATGACATCCATAATTTATATAATAACATAAAAAAGTATATTAAGATTATTTTTATCATTATAATTTATGGAATATAAACTTTTGAAATGAAATACACTATTCAAGGGGAAGGTAGGTCATACGTACAAATGAACATAGTTTCATTTTTTATTATTGTATAAAATGAAATTAAGAAAATGCGGTATATGTATATGTTAATATAATATAATTATAGAATCATTATTATGTTATATATATCATTTATTTTTACTAAAACCATCCTTTACCCATTCCATGTAGTGTGTGAATGAATCATATCGGTTTGTGGGGGCGGTAGTCCATGCTCTCTCAAACAAAATTATCATATTTACACAAAATGGAGTGTAAAAAATACATGTGTTATAAAAGAAATACAGAAACTAAAATTCATAATAATTATAATATATAACTTATATAAATATAGATTACATCATAATGATCACCATGAGAGGTGGTAAATGAAAATTGATCAATCATTGTTTAGTGAGGTGGTAGTTCTCCAAACACATTAATAGTATATTTTTTCCCATTTAATAGAGGTGTGTATTAGTGTAGGTCAAAAACAGATTATAAAAAAATACATGTATATTTATGATTTTGTTTTTTTATAAAATAATGATATAATGATAGTGGATGAGGTAGATATTGAAATTAAAAGAAATGATCTTATGAGAAGTGGTTAACTCTTAATTGGGTATATCATTTTGGTTTGTGCTAAAAGGATTCATTATGGTTTTTTAAATCAAAGGGGACGAATTTAGTTAGAATTTAGGCCTTTTTTAGCTTCTTTGGATATATCTTATGTGATCCAAGGGGCTTGATAGGTGTAAGGATGTTAAAGGAGAGAATGCCTTTTTATAGTGGGCGAGGTGTGGAACTCTTGTAAATATTTGAAGAGACAATACGACTAAAATTCTTTCTATTGAATGTGGATCCATTAATGATCCAAAATAGGGAAAATGTACTATATGGTCTATATATGGCCATAAATTTGAACTTTTACATGTTTGATGTTCTTTTCGAGTCTTAAATATAAAGATTAGTTATTACATAAGCATAATTTTACATTAAGAAATGTCATTAATTTTAATTACTTTCACTAATATTTTCAGAAAAAACAATGTTAATTTTTTAGACATTATAAGTTATGATTATTAAAAATATGCAATCCATATTTCTAAATTATATTGAAATAACTGGATGAAATTAATTTAAATTTAATCCAGTCAATGGGATGACACAATATGTTTTTAAAGTAAAAATGGTCAAAATTTTGCAATGTTTTTATATCTAATTTGAAAGTGAAATTGGTTTCAATGACCTAAATGGATTAATTTATAAAAATATCATATAATTAATAATTTATCAATTTTAAAATACAATTTATCCTTAAAAATAAATTAGATGAAAAAGTAGTATTGAAATAAAATTCAGTATTTTTTAGTACTCATTAAAGGATGAAACCTTATAGAGATATTGAAAAAAAAATTCATAAACATATTATTATGTTTCTCCTTTAATGATAATGTTTATATTGACATATTAAATCTATTAAGTTGAAAAAAATGTTTTTGAAATCATTTTTCCATTAAAAGGTGATAAAATGCATTAATAAAAATATAGTTTTTCAAGAAAAAAATTGTGTTTTTTCTTATCTTATATCTATCTAACAAATTGGAAGAATATCAAAAGTATTTTATTGAATATATAACATATATATTAAATTAATATCACTCAAAAATTTTAATTAAATTTATATAGAAGGTTAGAATAGATTTGTGACCATAAATATAATAATTTTTTATATATTCAATCAGTTTTTATATTCATTTCAAATTAATTGGTAACCTATGAATTCATATTATATTTCTGTATGACACATAATTTCTTAATTTAGTTAATAATATTCACAACCATCAACATAATGGAATTTTTTTTCTCTTTATAATATATTTTTCATAATATTTTATAGTTTGGTATCACTCTGTCGTGCGTGTCTTGCTAGCCATTGAGAACCGTCAATGTTCAAGGTATTGTATGCTAACCATGTTCTCCAATGTAAAGAATGTAAATTTTTTTGTTACATATATTTTCTTATAATTTGGTGTTGCATCTAACTCAAGCCAAACAAGAAGCTTCAATATAAAATAAACTATTTTTAATGTTGTATGGAATGAAACATCATAAAAATATTTAATTAATTAAAAAATTATATATTTCAAAATGTCATTTTGTTAATTTATACCCCCCTTAAAATGATTTTTCCCTCCAAGTCCATATTTGATATAAATGTTTGAATAATTTAAAGACACATTTAGATAAACCCACAATGTCAAAATAAATAATGAAACTTCCCTTAAAAGAGAATGTTGAAACTATAACAGTTATGAAATGTAACATATATCTTGGTTTTCTCATAGAAGAACATAGATTGGGAAACATGATTATACATGGAGGAAAAAAATATTTATAGGGTGTTATTGAGGTCATCAATCCAAAAAATATAATTATCAATGAAACATTGAGGGACTTAATTTCATAAATATGTGATGAGTTAAGAGGCCATCACTTCAACAAACATTATGGTATTTAGAATACTCATTTTTTATCAGTATCCTAATGTTGAGTGTAGAGACCCGAATCCTGACGTACATGGACATTACATTACTTTTGTGGAATACTTAGTACATAACAAAAACACACACACAAGGACCGTAATAGTTTTGTGTCTTTGGAAACTCGGAATATAATCTTCTAATCGTGGTGAAAGATCTTCAACATCTCCCATAAAGATCTTCTTTTTTTTAAACCTAAATCCTTTCTTTATGTCTTGGTGAAAAGAAAACATAAAAGGGTGAGCTCAAATGCTTATTAAGGTTAAACAAAAGAAATATCAATCACTTCATATGCATAAGAACATATCTTTTGGAAATCTTAACCTGCAAAAGAGATCATAATTTCATAACATGGGATAAATCATAGTAGTGAAATGTAATCCCAATAATCATAACATAAAACATGAAACTTTGTGGCATACACACATAATCATAGAGAATCATTTCTTATTAGTCAAGACACATTTCCAAGACTATCTTAGTGGACAAAGTCCCTTTCTGAGCCGAGTTTACTCCTCGTTTCAGTCCTGTTTCACTGAACCGGTATAACCTACCGTTCCATCCATGTCTATCTCATGAGATATAAAATATTTACCCAATACATTGGAGGGAGATATAGGTCCCACCCATCTCATAATGATACCATTCTTATGTGTTCCACAAAATCATAAATCATACATCATTGCATAACCCATGTAATAAAAATGGGAATCTCAAACATCATGACATCATAAAAACATTCATTTAGGATAAAAGAATTCATAAAAAATATTTCCATCACAACATAATCAAATCCATGTAATAATAGGGATAGAAACAGAACCCTTTATTATCTTAGATGGAAAATAATTTTGATAAAACACTTGAACTCCATTCTTTAGAAAAATTCATTTCTACTTCAAAAATACTTTTCCTTTCTTAACATGTCATACAATTTTAAACTAAAAGAAGTTGATTAAAAATAAACATGAAAACTTGTAAAGTAAGATTCTTGGAAATAATGTTTTAAAAATCCATTCATGTCATATATGTTAAAAAAACATTCTTCTCATACTTTTGTCGAAAAAGTTAAAAAGTACCTCGTACGAAAAATGACAAAAGATTTCTTTCATATCTTTTATTAAAAACTCACCGAATGGTAAAATTGGATATTAACTATTGTAGAAGTATATTAATATCACATATTTAGTAAACATGGATGTGGATGATAAAATACACCCCAGTAAATACCAAAGTACAAACAATCTCGGATAAAAATGAGATTGTGATATTTCCCTTACATTAGGTCTGATTTGCTTCGTATGTGTCTCAACCTACTGTATAATGATTTAAATAATGTCATTTACTTATTCCAGAATCATAATAATTGTTATGATATCATATATGGTTCTCTTATGGATTTATATTACCCGTTCTTCTGTAAATTCCATGTTAAAGAGCGTTTTGGGTAAAATCGTTTCATTTGTCGTCCGTGTTTTTACTTGTAATTATTCATATGATTACTTAGATCATGATTACTTAATTCCAGAATATAAAACAATATTTATATATAATATATATTCAGAATATATATATATAATAGATCATTAAATTGAAAGAAATACACCGTTCATGGAGACGGTAGACCGTACGTACGCATGAACGCTGTTTTCTTTTCCTTATTGAGTTGAATGGAATTAAGTAGATGACATAAATATATATACACCTAAATACAAAATCATTATTATGTCATATATTTCATTATTAATTATGATATATACTTTATGATCATTCATGAATGGTTAACATGGAGAATGAATCTCATCGTGTCGTGGAGACTGTAGTCCGTACGTACGCACAAGCGATGATATCGTTCTCATGATCGTGGAATTGCATTGAAGTGTATGTATACTATTTCAGAATCAATATCACTTTACAATAATTATATATAGTAATTATTTACATCATTATACCCATCCAAGTAAGGTGGTGGGGGAAAATAGATTACACCACGGTGTGGAGACGGTATTCCGTACGTACGCACGTGCGGTGATTCCATTTTCCGTAGGATGGATAGATGGTGAAATAGGGTTTTTTCATACTTATAATAAAATATCAGTATATTAGTGATAATTATGTTATTACTTCATGATGAAACAACTAAAGAAGAAGATGTGGAAGAAGAAATAAAGATGAAATAATCGGTAACGGGCATTACCTCTTCTTTGAAGCGCCTCTTTGAGACCTCATTTTAGGGAACTAAAATCGGTCTTTGTGGAAGACCAGAACCTCTAGGATGTTTCTAGGGAAGTGGATAAGGTTATTTGGCAGGGTTTGGCCGAGAATGAAGGCTCAAAGTGGTGTGAGGAAGAGAGGGAGGAGGTTCCCTTTTATAAGGGAGGAGAGGGGCACCTTTGGAATAACTAAAAATATTATTTTATTATAAATCCAAATTCGGTTTTCAAAAGATCGAAATTGATTTATTTCAAATCTAAGGTGGGAAGGGGTCGAAACACTCTCATCCAATAGAATTTAGACAAGTTTAGGTTCCTATTTTAACCTTATCATTTAGATTTAACATTAAATTAAATAATTTTACTTTTACCATGTCTTTTTCTGTTCTTATACTATAAGGTTAATAAACTTACTATAAGAAGCCAAAATAACCCCAAGTTTTTTATTATTAATATATATAACCTTATCTAAGTCATTTTTTCAAACCTTATATTTTTAGAAATAAAATAACAATTACTAATATAATATTTGTTTTAAAAACTATTTTATGTCAATTTTGACACTATTTAGTAAATGATTTTTGTGAAAATCATAACAGAATGATTAATTAAGATAAAGTTAATTAACTCAATACTAACATGTCATATTAACCTATAAAATTAGTGTAATTTAGAAAAAGTCTCAAATTACATTTATTTTGGTGTTTATAACATCAATTATGTCAATATTTCATTAATAAGATAATTACTACATCATCTTTGTGTCATAAATAAATTAAATTATTTAAAGTCTAAATATTAAAAATAAAATATAATTATATAGTAAATCTTTTTATCTTTCTAATGAATATTTATAGCCGAATTTATCTTATGTATAACCCCATATTAAAAATGATTTACTTATTAAACATTGATTTTAACTATTTTATCCCTTCTTTAATTAAATTAATAATAAATGTCCTAATCTAATCGAAGGGTACCTAAATGGTCATATTTTATTCCTAAGGTTGTTTTTGTTCTAATTATACTTTTCCAATAGAATTAGGACAAGTTTTAGGGTAATAATAATATCATATTTACCCTTAATTACCCTATTTACTTTTAACCGTGGTAAAAAAAAAGAAAAAAGTTACTATTCACCAAAAATTATTTTCATCTCATTGAACCACATTCTAGTCCTTGATATTAACCGTGTCTCTCAGATTTTTGAAATTCCACCCACAGAAACGGTAAAATTATGTTTTATGAAAAATTCGGTTTTTTTAACTACCACTTAGTGGTTTCAATATTCATCAAAAATTGAAAGTTTTCAGAAAAATACCAAAAATTAGGCCTAATATGTAACACCCCAAGCTTCTACGGTACGTTTCCCTTCGAATAATGCGATAGCGTGTGTTGTACGCAACCTCGAGTTCTAACACACACCACAACTAATTAAACTAGCCGTTGTGAATTGTAATACCTACTTTTTGAAATCATATATATTCTATATTTCAAAATGGACTTCATTTTTGGATTCGGAATATCAAAATTAGCCTAGGGTGAAATTTTGGTACATTTCGGATAACTTTCATATTTTGATGAATAGTGAAAATTTCTAAATTTTAATTAAAAACAACTTTTTTAATCAAAATAATTAATAGTGATAAATTATGAATTTGAGTGGTTTTAAAGTATATTTAGAATATATTTTTACCATTCAATTTAATGTTTATCATTGAACATAACTTTACAATTAAACCGAACATAAACAAGTGTCAATCTTTTGATAGTTATTATCTCTTAAAAACACGCTTTTTGTTTTGACAGCGGGAATTAATTTTAAATTAATTTCTGCCACTTCTGTGTTTTGAATTTAGGAAAATGGATTCCATATTTGGAATCAGGATGTTCAAATTGTGTAAATAGGTAACTTTTATTTTTAGACATTTTGAATAGTTACTGTGGTAAATATTTTATTTACCATGGTTAAAGGGTAAATCCGGTAAATAAGGGTTAAAAAAATAATATTATAATAATACAAAATTACCCTAAAACGTGTCCTAACCTTATTGGTGGACACATACCCGACCATGGGCATCCTTGGGTCAATTTGGGGACCCCTTGGAGCCACTTGTATGTGGTAGGGACACTTTATATTAATAAAGTTAAAATAAAAATAAAAATAGCATAAGCTTACATCTTTTAGAAGAACAATTTTTACATAGGGTTATACATGTTGGATTTTCGATTATAAATATTCATTAGAAAGCTAAAAAGATTTACTACATAATGATATTTTATTTATAATTTTTAGACATTATATAATTTATTTTATTTATGACACAATGATGATGCAGTAATTACTAAAATAGTGAAAAATAAAAATAATTGATCTTATAAATACCCAAATAATTATAATATGAAACTTTTAATGAATTAAACTAATTTTCTATGATAATATGATATATTAGGATTGATTTAATTGACTTTGTTCGAAGTAATCAATCTGTTAGGAGTTTCACAAAAATCAACTATTGAATAGTGTCAAAATTGACATAAAAGAGTTCTTAAAACAAATATTATATTATTAATTGATATTAAATTCCTAAAAATCTAAGGTTCGGCCAAGAGACTTATATTATGATAGGTTCCTCATTAATGGACCACTTGGGGGTCGCTTGGATGTATATAGTAAGTTTATTAATCATATTATATAAAAATACAAAGAGACATTGTAAAAGTGAAACTAATTAACTTAGAGTTAATACTTAAAGATAAGGTTAATATAAGTACCCAAACCTGTCTAAATTCTATTGGATGAGTTGTTTTCGACCTATCCACACCTCATCCTTTGAATAGTCAACTTTGGAGCCTTTGTAAACCGAATATGAATTTATTATAAATTAATATTTCTAACTTTTCCAAAGGTGCCCCTCACCCCTCTTATAAAAGGGCACTCCTCCTTCTCATTTCTTCACACCTTCAAAGCCTTTTGGTTCGGCCAAACTCTGCCCAAATACTCTCCCAACATCCCTCAATACAACCTAGAGGCCTTAGTTTGATCAGAAAGCCAACCTAAGGAGCCCTTTTGATCAAATCAAAAGGAAGAACCCGAAGAAGAGGTAATGATCTCACCACCCTTTTCTAAGTTCATTTCTTCTTCCACTTCTTCTTCCTTTGTTCTTACCATTCTGAAATAATAACTCCAGTATCTCACATATACTGTGATGTTATTATAAATATGGTACAATCATATTCAGTATTCTATCCACCCTTTGAATAATATGTCACCATACGTGCGTACGTACGGCTTACCGTCTCCACGTCGTGGTGTAATTGTTATTCAATATAATATTATTTGGATGGGTATAATAATGATGTGTAACTCATGTAAATAATAAATATAACATGTTAATGATTCTGTATATATGATATACCATCCATTTATATATTATTTTAATATCAAAAGAATGATATTGTCGCTCGTGCGTACGTACGGACTACCGTCTCCACGAACGCGATGAGATTCATTCTCCATCGTAACCATTAAAGCGTAATTATCATTTTATGATTTAAAAATGATGTTTAAGGACTTGATATCATTCTGGATATGAATAATATACAACCTATCCTTTACAAACATGTCTTACGTAACAAAACATATGAAAGAAAACAAGTAAGTTAACACCCGAAACAACGATAATACTAAGATATTATTATCAAATCAATATTAAAAGATCATATATGATATCATATTAATGTATATGATTCTTGTATAATTTAATAACAATTATTTCACCATTATACAGGAGGTTAACCTACCACAACCAAGGAAAAGTACAAGGTAAGGGTTATTTCACAATCTCTTCATTATCTGAGGTTGTATTATACGTAATAATCTACTGGGATCTCTTTATCATCCACATCCATGTTTCTTCGAAATGTATTTCAAAACATTTTTACTATTTACAAGAATATGGGTTAAAGTCATTTATACCCTTGTTTGACTTTTTATAAGAGGTTTATAAAGGAATCTTTCCGTCATTTTCAAAACAAGGTCCTTTTTAACCTTTTCGACAGAATTGAGGTAAGAATGTTTTTTTTAACTTATACGGCGGGTGCGGTTATTTTCCGCCGTTATAAAATCGTCGAAGCTTCCCATACAAGCTTATAAGAATATTTTCAAAGAAAATATTTTATTTTATATGGATCTTAAATGATTTCAAAATAAAAGGAGATATTTCTTTTAAAAGAATTTTGATTTCATCTATGTCAACATCCTTTGATGGATTTTAAGATTATTTGAAGTTGATTTATTATGATACAAAACATCTATATTGTATTGAAGGTTTTGTGATATGTTTGACTGTGGATGTGCTATTTTTATACCATTCATAGTTTATTGTGAAAGTATTGACATTTCGTATGCTAGTTTTAATACGAATGTTTATGTTATGTTTAAACCTTTTCATATGGGAATGCATTGGACTTAATAAGTGACGGGTGGAGCCCGCTATAGCTCCTCGATGCATCGGTAGGTCTCATGAGACAAACTAGTGTCTTGGCACAAGGCCTTGACAAAATCTTATTTGTAGTCTTGGCACGAGGCCTTGGCTATGTGGTTATGATAGTCTGGCATTATGCATTCCAACATTATGAAAGTGGTTATTGATTTTTGCATGTGATTATTCGATTAGTAGAATATCCATGTGAATAAGTAAATGGCATTATTTCATTTTACTTTTTCCATACCATGTTGAAGTTCAATTTTAAAAGGCTTTTGTTTTTAGTAATGCATTGCCTTAAATGTTTATTCTTATTTATGAAAGTTTCCGCTATATTGTTATCCTTACTGGGCATTTGAGCTCACCCCTTTTCTATGTTTTATTTTTCCCCAGGATATGAAGAGGTAAATTATGAATGACCTGCAGGGATATTATGAGGGGATAGTAGTGTGGATTATGGAGACATTATGTTGTTGTAGTAGTTTTTCATTTTATGATGTAATGTAAAACTTATGAATATATCTAGTGTTTCCAAGGCTACTAAACCAATCGGTCTTTCAAGATTTGATCTTTCTTGTGATCATGCCAATGTTACGAAGTAATGCACCGACTCTGGGTAGCTGGGGTCGGGGCGTTACAGTTGGTATCAGAGGAAGTTTAGTACAAACCTTGGAGGCTAGATTTAGATAAACTCTGATTAGAGCACGTAGACCTAAGATGAACTTTGAGGATTAGTATAGAAGAACTTCCTAGAATTTTGGTATTGTAGAGATTTTGTGAGTTTTCCGAGCAATACATCCCTGTCTGGATACGAGCAGGTAGAGGCGGCTCTGGCACAGATGTACCTAGGGGTAAAACCCGAAAACACCGCTTTGAGCTAGACTCGAACGGGAACTGGTGCACGACAACGGGCTTTGCTGCACTCTTGGTTACGACACTCCCGGGGGATATGCTTAGGATAACTCTCACTATCATTACAAATCATTATGAAGGGTTTATGAGTATATACTTCCTCAAAGAAAACATTTTTATGATTATGGATTCTATCCATAAATAGTTCAATTTATGTTAAGTGTTTTATAAGTATGGGATTATGTATTTTGATGCATAAACTGATCTAGTTTATGCCATTTTTTTTAGAAATGGCGCCTAGTGGAAGAAATGGAAACCGTATCAATGCACGCACTCCATGTAGGGATTGCCCTCCTGCTCAAGATAATTATAGTGGGGCTGGTGATGCAACTGGTGCTGATCAGCTAATCACCGTACTGGGACAACTTACTCAGGTTATGAATAATAACCTTACCCGTATGGAGCACCCTGATCCGCAGCGTAGAGGATCAATGTTAGATCGATTCATGAGACAACAACCACCAACGTTCAATGGGAGTACAAATCCCTTAGTAGCTGAGCAATGGATATTTTCCCTAGAGAAAATATTTCAGGCTTTGGGGAGTAGTGAAAGGGAATTGCTGGATGATGCTCATAGTTCCAATTTCTCTATACACCCTGGGAGCACCAAAATGTATAGAGATTTGAAGGAACATTTTTGGTGGGACAACATGAAGAGGGAGATTGCTGATTTTGTGTCAAGATGTATGGTTTGTCAACAAGTGAAAGCTGGAAGGCAACAGCCTGGAGGAGTCATGCAACCTCTTCCCATACCGGAGTGGAAATGGGACAATATTACGATGGACTTTGTCATGGGGCTACCAAAGACTCCTAGAAGGAACGATGCAATATGGGTTATTGTTGATCGTCTTACCAAGTCAGCACATTTTCTTGCTATAAGAGAAGATCTACCCCTGGAACGTCTAGAAAGACTATACATTAATGAAGTTGTGAGACTTCATGGAGTTCCCCTATCGATTGTTTCTGATCGTGATCCCCGTTTTACTTCAAGATTTTGGAAAAGTCTTCAGAAATCCCTGGATACTGAACTTCATTTGAGCACTGCTTACCACCCTCAGACAGACGGACAATCAGAACGGACTATTCAGACCTTAGAAGACATGTTGAGATCTTGCTCACTTGATTTTCAGGGTATGTGGGATCAATATTTACCTCTGGTAGAATTTTCCTATAACAATAGCTTCCATTTGAGTATACAAATGGCACCATATGAAGCGTTATACGGAAAGAGATGTCGTACACCAACCTGTTGGGATGACGTTGGTGAAAGAAAACTTGTAGGCCCAGAACTGGTGGAGGAAACGGTGGAAAAGGTGAAGGTAATCCAAAATCACATCAAAGCAGCTCAAAGTAGGCAGAAGAGCTATGCCGATAATCGAAGGAAGGATTTGGAATTTCAAGTCGGTGATCATGTTTTCCTAAAGGTATCTCCGTGGAAGGGAGTCATACGTTTTGGTAAGAAAGGTAAATTGAGTCCCAGGTATATCGGACCTTTCGAAATTCTAGAACGAATTGGGGCTGTAGCTTACCGATTGGCAATGCCGCCAAGTCTCTCCAAAGTTCACGATGTGTTCCACGTATCTCTGTTGAGAAAATACATGCCTGACCCAACGCATGTACTCACCTATGAGGAATTAGAACTGGAACCCAATCTGTCTTATTGCGAAGAGCCCGTCAGGATTCTTGATACAAGAGAACAAGTACTGAGAAACCGGACGACGCGTCTGGTAAAAGTTTTGTGGAGAAATCATAAAATGGAAGAGGCAACGTGGGAACCCGAGGAACTTATGATGAAGAACCACCCGAGTCTTTTTATGCAGTAATACCCTAGAAATTGCGAGGACGCAATTATTTGAAGGAGGGTAGAATGTAACACCCCAAGCTTCTACGGTACGTTTCCCTTCGAATAATGTGATAGCGTGTGTTGTACGCAACCTCGAGTTCTAACACACACCACAACTAATTAAACTAGCCGTTGTGAATAGTAATACCTACTTTTTGAAATCATATATATTCTATATTTCAAAATGGACTTCATTTTTGGATTCGGAATATCAAAATTAGCCTAGGGTGAAATTTTGGTACATTTCGGATAACTTTCATATTTTGATGAATAGTGAAAATTTCTAAATTTTAATTAAAAACAACTTTTTTAATCAAAATAATTAATAGTGATAAATTATGAATTTGAGTGGTTTTAAAGTATATTTAGAATATATTTTTACCATTCAATTTAATGTTTATCATTGAACATAATTTTACAACTAAACCGAACATAAACAAGTGTCAATCTTTTGATAGTTATTATCTCTTAAAAACACGCTTTTTGTTTTGACAGCGGGAATTAATTTTAAATTAATTTCTGCCACTTCTGTGTTTTGAATTTAGGAAAATGGATTCCATATTTGGAATCAGGATGTTCAAATTGTGTAAATAGGTAACTTTTATTTTTAGACATTTTGAATAGTTACTGTGGTAAATATTTTATTTACCATGGTTAAAGGGTAAATCCGGTAAATAAGGGTTAAAAAAATAATATTATAATAATACAAAATTACCCTAAAACGTGTCCTAACCTTATTGGTGGACACATACCCGACCATGGGCATCCTTGGGTCAATTTGGGGACCCCTTGGAGCCACTTGTATGTGGTAGGGACACTTTATATTAATAAAGTTAAAATAAAAATAAAAATAGCATAAGCTTACATCTTTTAGAAGAACAATTTTTACATAGGGTTATACATGTTGGATTTTCGATTATAAATATTCATTAGAAAGATAAAAAGATTTCCTACATAATGATATTTTATTTATAATTTTTAGACATTATATAATTTATTTTATTTATGACACAATGATGATGCAGTAATTACTAAAATAGTGAAAAATAAAAATAATTGATCTTATAAATACCCAAATAATTATAATATGAAACTTTTAATGAATTAAACTAATTTTCTATGATAATATGATATATTAGGATTGATTTAATTGACTTTGTTCGAAGTAATCAATCTGTTAGGAGTTTCACAAAAATCAACTATTGAATAGTGTCAAAATTGACATAAAAGAGTTCTTAAAACAAATATTAAATTATTAATTGATATTAAATTCCTAAAAATCTAAGGTTCGGCCAAGAGACTTATATTATGATAGGTTCCTCATTAATGGACCACTTGGGGGTCTCTTGGATGTATATAGTAAGTTTATTAATCATATTATATAAAAATACAAAGAGACATTGTAAAAGTGAAACTAATTAACTTAGAGTTAATACTTAAAGATAAGGTTAATATAAGTACCCAAACCTGTCTAAATTCTATTGGATGAGTTGTTTTCGACCTATCCACACCTCATCCTTTGAATAGTCAACTTTGGAGCCTTTGTAAACCGAATATGAATTTATTATAAATTAATATTTCTAACTTTTCCAAAGGTGCCCCTCACCCCTCTTATAAAAGGGCACTCCTCCTTCTCATTTCTTCACACCTTCAAAGCCTTTTGGTTCGGCCAAACTCTGCCCAAATACTCTCCCAACATCCCTCAATACAACCTAGAGGCCTTAGTTTGATCAGAAAGCCAACCTAAGGAGCCCTTTTGATCAAATCAAAAGGAAGAACCCGAAGAAGAGGTAATGATCTCACCACCCTTTTCTAAGTTCATTTCTTCTTCCACTTCTTCTTCCTTTGTTCTTACCATTCTGAAATAATAACTCCAGTATCTCACATATACTGTGATGTTATTATAAATATGGTACAATAATATTCAGTATTCTATCCACCCTTTGAATAACATGTCACCATACGTGCGTACGTACGGCTTACCGTCTCCACGTCGTGGTGTAATTGTTATTCAATATAATATTATTTGGATGGGTATAATAATGATGTGTAACTCATGTAAATAATAAATATAACATGTTAATGATTCTGTATATATGATATACCATCCATTTATATATTATTTTAATATCAAAAGAATGATATTGTCGCTCGTGCGTACGTACGGACTACCGTCTCCACGAACGCGATGAGATTCATTCTCCATCGTAACCATTAAAGCGTAATTATCATTTTATGATTTAAAAATGATGTTTAAGGACTTGATATCATTCTGGATATGAATAATATACAACCTATCCTTTACAAACATGTCTTACGTAACAAAACATATGAAAGAAAACAAGTAAGTTAACACCCGAAACAACGATAATACTAAGATATTATTATCAAATCAATATTAAAAGATCATATATGATATCATATTAATGTATATGATTCTTGTATAATTTAATAACAATTATTTCACCATTATACAGGAGGTTAACCTACCACAACCAAGGAAAAGTACAAGGTAAGGGTTATTTCACAATCTCTTCATTATCCGAGGTTGTATTATACGTAATAATCTACTGGGATCTCTTTATCATCCACATCCATGTTTCTTCGAAATGTATTTCAAAACATTTTTACTATTTACAAGAATATGGGTTAAAGTCATTTATACCCTTGTTTGACTTTTTATAAGAGGTTTATAAAGGAATCTTTCCGTCGTTTTCAAAACAAGGTCCTTTTTAACCTTTTCGACAGAATTGAGGTAAGAATGTTTTTTTTAACTTATACGGCGGGTGCGGTTATTTTCCGCCGTTATAAAATCGTCGAAGCTTCCCATACAAGCTTATAAGAATATTTTCAAAGAAAATATTTTATTTTATATGGATCTTAAATGATTTCAAAATAAAAGGAGATATTTCTTTTAAAAGAATTTTGATTTCATCTATGTCAACATCCTTTGATGGATTTTAAGATTATTTGAAGTTGATTTATTATGATACAAAACTTCTATATTGTATTGAAGGTTTTGTGATATGTTTGACTGTGGATGTGCTATTTTTATACCATTCATAGTTTATTGTGAAAGTATTGACATTTCGTATGCTAGTTTTAATACGAATGTTTATGTTATGTTTAAACCTTTTCATATGGGAATGCATTGGACTTAATAAGTGACGGGTGGAGCCCGCTATAGCTCCTCAATGCATCGGTAGGTCTCATGAGACAAACTAGTGTCTTGGCACAAGGCCTTGACAAAATCTTATTTGTAGTCTTGGCACGAGGCCTTGGCTATGTGGTTATGATAGTCTGGCATTATGCATTCCAACATTATGAAAGTGGTTATTGATTTTTGCATGTGATTATTCGATTAGTAGAATATCCATGTGAATAAGTAAATGGCATTATTTCATTTTACTTTTGCCATACCATGTTGAAGTTCAATTTTAAAAAGCTTTTGTTTTTAGTAATGCATTGCCTTAAATGTTTATTCTTATTTATGAAAGTTTCCGCTATATTGTTATCCTTACTGGGCATTTGAGCTCACCCCTTTTCTATGTTTTATTTTTCCCCAGGATATGAAGAGGTAAATTATGAATGACCTGCATGGATATTATGAGGGGATAGTAGTGTGGATTATGGAGACATTATGTTGTTGTAGTAGTTTTTCATTTTATGATGTAATGTAAAACTTATGAATATATCTAGTGTTTCCAAGGCTACTAAACCAATCGGTCTTTCGAGATTTGATCTTTCTTGTGATCATGCCAATGTTATGTAGTAATGCACCGACTCTGGGTAGCTGGGGTCGGGGCGTTACATAATATATATTTGATATTATGAATTCAAAAATGATGTCTATTTTACCAAATTCAAAACATATAATTTGCATTAAATAATTTAAAATTTAATTCCCGTCGTCAAAACAAATAGCGTGTTCTTAAGAGATAATAACTATCAAAAGATTGACAGTTGTTTATGTCTGGTTTAAATGTGAAATTATATCCAATAACCAACATTGTATTAAATTGTAAAAATATATTCTAAATATACATTAATACCAATAAAATTAATAATTTATCACTAATAATTATTTCTATTAAAAAGGTTGTTTTTAATTAAAATTTAGTAATTTTCACTATTCATCAGAAAATGAAAGTTATCCGAAAAGTACCAAAATTTCACCCTAAGCTAATTTCGATATTCTGAATCCATAAATGAAGTCCATTTTGAAAAATTAAAAATTAAAAAATTTCAAAAAGTGGTTATTACTACTCATAACGGCTAGTTTTAATAATATTTTAATAGCATATCGTTGTTTAGTGAAACTCGGTATTGCGTACTACACACGCTATCGAGGAAGGTCGCGATTGCGTGTAATGCAAGGAATTTCAAGGATGTGTGTTGTGCAAGCTCCTTTTGGTGTAGCGTACAACACAAGACATTAATGAAATTAAAAATAATATTTTTCATAAAATCTCAGAGTGTTACATTCTTCCCCCCTTAAAATGAATTTCGCCCTCGAAATTCATCGGGGTTATAAATGGTTTACTATTTGAAAGATTCTATAATAGAAACCCACATAATAAAAAGGAATACCAAAACCACTCTTTAAAAACAAAAGTATGAAACGTAACGGTTACCCAAATAAACTAATCACTGGGTTTCCACATAGGTGAAAATATGGATATGGAAGAGAAATCTAACCATCATATTCTGATAGAGAGCGGTAGAGAACATGGCTATGGAAAAGCCAGCATTCACAAAGCCATAAATTTCTGACGATCTTAGGTACCATCTGATTCATCAGATATAAGAGCACTTGGACAACATTTTGGTTTTCGAGATCATTTCCCTAAAGTTGATGAAATTGGAATTAGAAGAAATACTTTTGTGATTTTGGTATAGTATCACCATTTTTCATTCTTTGGACAATTTCCACTTCATCTCTTAAAGAAATGAAGTTGAATTTTTCATTCGTGATGTGTTAGCAGATCATGTGATAGAATGATGGGTCATTCCATCTGTCTCAAACAAAAGGTTAGAAAAGTTATCAAAAAATACATAAGTCCATCTATAGTGAGATTAATCATATATGGTTCCTAAAATGGACTTATACTTCATATATCATACTGCTTAATATAATAAAACTATTTTCTGCTAAACAGGGACTACCTGTAAGCCAGTGGTAGGCAATAAAGGCCAGTCGCACTTCGGTTGTCGGTTCGATTCCCACAGCCTTGTCTGACAAAATGGGTTGTCGCCCATCCTGCAGGTTGTCCTTTTTCTAAAGCTATATTACTATAACATCCCATCAAAAATATCAAAAATGATTTATCCTTAAACAATACTAACTTATGTCCAGCATAATCCATTCCAATCATTAGGCTTATCTAAACTACTTCGGTCCAAAATCATAGTATAAAGAAAATCATCACGTGAATGCCATCATTTATCCCCCATATATCATAAGATATACCTTGTTGGTCAAATTAAAAAAATGTGAATACCTTAATCATGTATTCTCTTGAAGAATGAATATCCATTGAACTTTAGTGAAAACATGAATGCAGTTAGAAGTTAACACTTCCCACATACCAAAATCCTCAAAATTCTATATCCTCAAACCATGATATCACTTAGTCCTTATATCAATCATGAGATCATGAATACTATCAGACATATAAGATTCTCTTTATCCCTTCATTTTGTGAATATCATCTGCTTTCCAAAAATATATCAATCACTTTTCATGGTTACCAATGCCATAAAATTATTGAAAACCATAATATACCAAAACATAAATATTCTAATATTCCACGATTCTATGTACAACATTATTCTGAAATCCCATTACATAAACACTTAATCATTCCATGACATCATTTTCATATTCAACATCGCCAATAGTGATTTCATGTGACTTCCCTTTGTCCTTTTCCTTAAGTGGTTGCTCATGTCGATCATCACTAACCCTTGGATTAGGGCATTTATTAGCATAATGCCCCATTTCCTTGCACTTGAAGCATTGAAGTGTTGTTGGTGCGTTCTCTGCAGTCTTTTCTTTATTCACATCATTAGAAATCCTTTTTCCATTACTTCGACACTCATCTGCTCGATGACCTTATTTTCCACACTTAAAACATTTTCTAGTCCCTTTAAGACAATCTCTACCATGCTTCTTTCCACACTTTGAGCATAAGGAAAAATTCATCTTCTCTTCACCATTATTCTGCGATTTCTCCTTGAACTCCATCTTTCGTTTCTTGTCAAAACTATGAGATGGATAAGTAACACCAACTTCCATTTCTACCTTGATAGCACAACACACAATTTATTCATAGCTACTGAAGCCTCTTATAGCTAATTCCCTTTGAAGATTTGGTTTTAAGCCACTGATGAATCGATCAACATTACTTTCAGGTTGGATGATAAATACAGATGCATACCTTGCAAGACTTGTAAAATTCGCTTCATATATACTAACAGATTCATCATCCTTTTTCTTTAGTTAAAAAAACTCCTTCTCCATCTTTGTTCGAATAATACGAGTGAAGTACTTATTGAAAAATAAGTTCTTGAAATCGTCCCATTCCATGGACTCAATTTCATCTCTTGGCCTCGTATTCTTGATAAGATTCCACCATTGATCAGCATCACCATCAAACAATACACTGCTAAGATGACTTTATCATGTTCAGAACATTGAAGAACTGAAAATATCTTTTCAGTAGTACTAATCCATTGTTCAGCAACAAGTGGATCAGAAGACCCACTGAAAGAAGGTGGATGTTGCCTCATGAAGGACTCAATAGAATATTGTTCCCTTCTCTGCTCATTTGAAGTCCATAATGATTCATAGATTGTGTATGTATAGCAATAAGATTTTGCACTCCATCTCCCATAACATTTTTTTGTTCAGGAGGACAATCATTGCATTTTCCATTGCATTGATCAACACGGTTCCTTCGGGTTCCAGCCATCGTATAAAACCAAAAAAGAATAGTGTGAGAGGAAAAAATCATGCTAGGGAAAACAACATAATAAAGGGGGATTATAATCAATATCTAACATCTTAGGATAAATTCTATGATCGTTACCGTAGTTATAGGACTGTATCCTATATGTATACTTATCCTTTGGACATCCCTAGACATACCTTAGAAATATCTCTAGAGATCTCACTAACGTTTTCGCATCCTAGATTCCAAAGGTTGACTAAACCTTTCCTCTGATACCAACTGTAGAGACCCGAAGCCTGACGTACATGGACATTACATTACTTTTTCAGAATACTTAGTACATAACAAAAACACACACACGAGGACCATAATAGTTTAGTGTCTTTGGAAACTCGGAATATAATCTTCTAATCGTGGTGAAAGATCTTCAACATATCCCATAAAGATCTTCTTTTTTTTAAACCTAAATCCTTTCTTTATGTCCTGGGGAAAAGAAAACATAAAATGGTGAGCTCAAATGCTCAGTAAGGGTAATCAAAAGAAATATCAATCACTTCATATTCATAAGAACATATCTTTTGGAAATCATAACCTGCAAAAGAGATCATAATTTCATAACAAGGGATAAATCATAGTAGTGAAATGTAATCCCAATAATCATAACTTAAAACATGAAACTTTGTGTCATACACGCATAATCATAGAGAATCATTTCTTATTAGTCAAAACTCATTGCCAAGACTAACTTAGTGGACAAAGTCCCTTTCTTAGCCGAGTTCACTCCTCGTTTCAGTCCTGTTTCACTGAACCGGTATAACCTACCGTTCCAGCCATGTCTATCTCATGAGATATAAAATCATTACCCAATGCATTGGACGAAGATATAGGTCCCACCCATCTCATAATGATACAATTCTTATGTGTGCCACAAAATCATAAATCATATATCATTCCATAACCCATGTAATAAAAATGGGAATCTCAAACATCATGACATCATAAAAAAATTCATATAGGATAAAGGAATTCATAAAAAATATTTCCATCACAACATAATCAAATCCATGTAATAATAGAGATAGAAACAGAACCCTTTATTATCTTAGATGGAAAATAATTTTTATAAAACACTTGAACTCCATTATTAAGGAAAATATCCTTTCTACTTCAAAAATATTTTTCCTTTCTTAACATGTCATACAATTTTAAACTAAAAGAAGTTGATTAAAAATAAACTTGAAAACTTGTAAAGGAAGATTCTTGGAAATAATGTTTTAAAAATCCATTCATGTTGTAAAAGATTAAAAAAAATTCTTCTCATACTTTTGTCGAAATAGTCAAAAAGTACCTCGTACGAAAAACGACAAAAGATTCCTTTCATATCTTTTATTAAAAACTCACCGAAGGGTAAAATTGGATATTAACTATTGTATAAGTATATTAATATCACATATTGAGGAAACATGGTTGTGGATGATAAAATAAACCCCAGTAAATACCAAAGTACAAACAATCTCGGATAAAAATGAGATTGTGATATTTCTCTTACCTTATGTCCGATTTTCTTCGTATGTGTCCGAACCTCTATTATAATGATTTAAATAATGTCATTGACTTATTCCATAATCATACTCATTGTTATGATATCATATATGGTTAACTTATGGATTTATATTACCTGTTCTTTTGTAAATTCCATGTTAAAGAGCCTTTTGGGTAAAATCGTTTCATTTGTCGTCCGTGTTTTGACTTGTAATTATTCATATGATTACTTAGATCATGATTACTTAATTCCCGAATATAAAACATGATTTATATATAATATATATTCATAATATATATATATATATATTAGATCAGTAAATTGAATGAAATACACCGTTCATGGAGACGGTAGACCGTACGTACGCATGAACGCTGTTTTCATTTCCTTATTGTGTTGAATGGAATTCAGTAGATGGAATACATATATATACACATAAATACAAAATCATTATTATGTCTTATATTTCATTATTAATTATTATATATACTTTATAATCATTCATGAATGGTTAACGTGGAGAATGAATCTCATCGCGTCGTGGAGACGGTAGTCCGTACGTACGCACGAGTGTTGATATCGTTCTCATGATCATGGAATTGTATTAGAGTGTATGTATACTATTTAAGAATCAATATCACTTTACAATAATTATATATAGTAATTATTTACATCATTATACCCATCCAAGTGAGGTGGTGGGGGAAAATAGATTACACCACGGCGTGGAGACGGTATTCCGTACGTACGCACGCGCAGTGATTCCATTTTTCGTAGGATGGATAGATGGTGAAATAGGGATTTTTCATACTTATAATAAAATATCATTATATGAGTGATACTGATGTTATTACTTCATGATGAAACAACTAAAGAATAAGAAGTGGAAGAAGAAATAAAGATGAAAGAATCGGTAACGGGCATTACCTCTTCTTTGAAGCGCCTCTTTGAGACCTCATTTTAGGGAACTAAAATTAGTCTTTGAGGAAGACCAAAACCTATAGGATGTTTCTAGGGAAGTTTATAAGGTAATTTTTCAAGGGTTGGCCGAGCTTGAAGGCTCAAAGTGGTGTGAGGATGAGAGGGAGGAGGTGCCCTTTTACAAGGGAGGAGAGGGGCACCTTTGGAATAACTAAAAATATTATTTTATTATAAATCGAAATTCGGTTTTAAATAGCTCCAAATTGATTTATTTTGAAGATAATGTGGGTAGGGGTCGAAATACTCTCATCAAATAGAATTTAGAAAAGTTTAGGTTCCAATTTTAACTTTATCATTTATATTTAACATTAAATTAAATAATTTTACTTTTGCCGTGTCTTCTTGTGTCCTTATAATATAAGGTTAATAAACTTACTATAGGAAGCCAAAAGAACCCCAAGTTGTTTATTATTAATATATATAACCTTATATAAGTCATTTGGCCGAACCTTAGATTTTTAGGAATAAAATAACAATTACTAATATAATACTTTTTTTAAAAACTATTTTATGTCTATTTTGACACTATTTAGTAATTGATTTTTGAGAAAATCATAACAGAATGATTAATTCAAAAAAAGTTAATTAAATCAATACTAACATGTCATAGTAACCTAGAAAATTATTTTAATTCATAAAAAGTTTCAAATTACATTTATTTTGGTGTTTATAACATCAATTACGTCAATATTTCATTAATAAGATAATTACTGCATCATCTTTGTGTCACAAATCAATTAAATTATTTAAAGTCTAAAAATTAAAAATAAAATATCATTATGTAGGAAATATTTTTAGCGTTCTAATGAATATTTATATCCGAATTTATCTTATGTATAACTCCATATTAAAAATTATTTACTTATTAAACTTTGATTTTATCTATTTTATCCCTTCTATAATTAAATTAATAATAAATGTTCTAATCTAATACAAGTGGGCCTAAATGGTCATATTTTATTCCTAAGGTTGTTTTTGATCGAATTACACTTGTCCAATAGAATTAGGACAAGTGTTAGGGTAATAATAATATCATTTTTACCCTTAATTACCCTATTTACTTTTAACTGTGGTAAAAAAAAGTAAAAAGTTACTATTCACCAAAAATTATTTTCATCTCATTGAACCAAAATTTAGTCCTTGATATTAACTATGTCTCTCAGATTTTCGAAATTCCACTCACAGAAGCGGTAAAATTAAGTTTTATGAAAAATCCAGTTTTTTTATCTACCACTTAGTGGTTTCACTATTCATCAAAAATTGAAAGTTTTCAGAAAAATACCAAATATTAGGCCTAAGCTATATTTGATATTATGAATTCAAAAATTATGTCTATTTTACCAAATTCAAAACATATCAGTTGCATTAATTAATTTAAAAATTAATTCCCGTCGTCAAAATAAATAGCGTTTTCTTAAGAGATAATAACTATCAAAAGATTGACAGTTGTTTATGTCTGGTTTAAATGTGAAATTATATCCAATAACCAACATTGTATTAAATTGTAAAAATATATTCTAAATATACTTTAAAACCAATCAAATTAATAATTTATCACTATTAATTATTTCTATTAAAAAGGTTGTTTTTAATTAAAATTTAGTAATTTTCACTATTCATCAGAAAATGAAAGTTATCCGAAAAGTACCAAAATTTCACCCTAAGCTAATTAAGATATTCCAAATACATAAATGAAGTCCATTTTGAAAAATAAAAATTTCAAAATTTCAAAAAGTGGTTATTACTATTCATAACGGCTAGTTCTAATAATATTTTAATAGCATATCGTTTTTTAGTGAAACTCGGTATTGCATACTACACACGCTATCGAGGAAGGTCGCGATTTCATGTAATGCAAGGCAAGTCAAGGATGCGTGTTGTGAAACCTCCTTTTGGTATAGCGTACAACACAAGACATTAATGAAATTAAAAAGAATATTTTTCATAAAATCTCAAGTTGTTACATTCTACCCCCCTTAAAATGAATTTCACCTTCGAAATTCATCGGGGTTATAAATGGTTTACTGTTCGAAATATTCTTTAATAGAAACTCACATCGTAAAAAGGAATACCAAAACCAATCTTTAAAAACAAAAGTATGAAACATAACGGTTACCCAAATAAACTAATCACTGGGTTTCCACATAGGTGAAAATATGGATATGGAAGAGAAATATAACCATCATGTTCTGATGGAGAGTGGTAGAGAACATGGCTATGGAAAAGCCAGCAATCACAAAGCCATAAATTTCTGACGATCTAAGGTACCATCTGATTCATCAGATATAAGAGCACTAGGAAAACATTTTGGTTTTCAAGATCATTTCCCTAAAGTTGATGAAATTGGAATTAGAAGAAATACTTTTGTGATTTTGGTATAGTCTCACCATTTTTCATTATATGGACAATTTCCACTTCATCTCTAAAAGAAATGAAGTTGAATTTTTCATTCGTGATGTGTTAGAAGATCATGTAATAGAATGATGGGTCATTCCATCTGTCTCAAACAAAAGGTTAGAAAAGATATCAAAAAATACATAAGTCCATCTATAGTGAGATTAATCATATATGGTTCTTAAAATGGACTTATACATCATATATCATACTACTTAATATAATAAAACTAGTTTCTGCTAAACAGGGACATCCTGTAGGCTAGTGGTAGGCGATAAAGGCCAGTCGCACTTCGGTTGTCGGTTCGATTCCCACAGCCTTCTCCGACGCGATTGGCTGTCTCCCATCCTGCATGTTGTCCTTTTTCAAAAGCTATATTACTATAACATCCCATCAACAATATCAAAAATGATTTATCCTTAAACAATACTAACTTATGTCCAACATAATCCATTCCAATATTTAGGCTTATCTAAACTACTTCGGTCCAAACTCATAGTATAAAGAAAATCATCACGTGAATGCCATCATTTATCCCCCATATATCATAAGATATACATTGTTGGTCAAATTACAAACATGTGAATACCTTAATCATGTATTCTCTTGAAGAATGAATATCCATTAAACCTTAGTGAGAACAAGAATGCAGTTAGAAGTTAACACTTTCCACATACCAAAATCCTCAAAATTATATATCCTCAAACCATGATATCACTTAGTCCTTATATCAATCATGAGCTCATGAATACTATCAGACATATTAGATTCTCTTTATCCCTTCATTATGTGCATATCATCTGATTTCCAAAAATATTTCAATCACTTTTCATGGTTACCAATGCCATAAAATTATTGAAAACCATAATAGACCAAAACATAAATATTCCAATATTCCATGATTCTATATACAACATTATTCTAGAATCCCATTACATAAACACTTATTCATTCCACCACAATGTTTTCATATTAAACATCGCCAATAGTGATCCCATGTGACATCCCTTTGTCCTTTTCCTTAAGTGGTAGCTCATGTCGATCATCACTAACCCTTGTATTAGGGCATTTATTAGCATAATGCCCCATTTTTGTGCACTTGAAGCATTGAAGTGTTGTTGGTGCGTTCTTTGCAGTATTTTCTTTATTAACATCATTAGAAACCCTTTTTCCATTACATCGACACTCAACTGCTTGATAACCTTATTTTCCACACTTAAAACATTTTCTAGTCCCTTTAAGACAATCTACACCGTGCTTCTTTCCACACTTTGAGCATAAGGAAAAATTCATCTTCTTTTCACCATTATTCTGTGATTTCTCCTTGAACTCCATATTTCGTTTCTTGTCAAAACTATGAGATGGATAAGTAACACCAACTTCCATTTCTACCTTGATAGCACAACGCATAATTTCTTCATAGCTATTGAAGTCTCTTATAGCTAATTCCCTTCGAAGATTTGGTTTCAAGCCATTGAAGAATCGATCAACTTTACTTTTAGGTTGGATGATAAATCCAGATGCATACCTTGAAAGCCTTGTAAAATTCGCTTCGTATATATCAAAGATTCATCATCCTTTTGCTTTAGTTCAAAAACTACTTCTCCATCTTTGTTCAAATTATACGAGGGAAGTACTTATTGAGAAATATGTTCTTGAACTCGTCCCATTCCATGGACTCAATTTCATCTCATGGCCTCATGTTCTTGATAAGATTACACCATTGATCAGCATCACCTTCCAAACGATACACTGCTAAGATGACTTTATCATGTTCAGAACATTGAAGAACTGAAAATATCTTTTCAGTAGTACTAATCCATTGTTCAGCAACAAGTGGATCAGAAGACCCACTGAAAGAAGGTGGACGTTGCCTCATGAAGGACTCAATAGAATATTGTTCCCTTCTCTGCTCATTTGGAAGTCCAGAATGATTCATAGATTGTGTATGTATAGCAATAAGATTTTTCACTCCATCTCCCATAACATTTGTTTGTTCAGGAGGACAATCATTGCATTTTTCATTGCATTGATCAACACGGTTCCTTCGGGTTCCAGCCATCGTATAAAACCCAAAAAGAATAGTGTGAGAGGAAAAAATCATGCTAGGGAAAACAACATAATAAAGGGGGATTATCCTCAATATCTAACATCTTAGGATAAATTATATGATCGTTACCGTAGTTATAGGACTGTATCCTATATGTATACTTATCCTTAGGACATCCCTAGACATACCTTAGAAATATCTCTAGAGATCTCACTAACGTTTTCGCATCCTAGATTCCAAAGGTTGACTAAACCTTTCCTCTGATACCAACTGTAGAGACCCGAAGCCTGACGTACATGGACATTACATTACTTTTTCAGAATACTTAGTACATAACAAAAACACACACACGAGGACCATAATAGTTTAGTGTCTTTGGAAACTTGGAATATAATCTTCTAATCGTGGTGAAAGATCTTCAACATATCCCATAAAGATCTTCTTTTTTTTAAACCTAAATCCTTTCTTTATGTCCTGGGGAAAAGAAAACATAAAAGGGTGTGCTCAAATGCTCAGTAAGGGTAATCAAAAGAAATATCAATCACTTCATATTCATAAGAACATATCTTTTGGAAATCATAACCTGAAAAAGAGATCATAATTTCATAACAAGGGATAAATCATAGTAGTGAAATGTAATCCCAATAATCATAACTTAAAACATGAAACTTTGTGTCATACACGCATAATCATAGAGAATCATTTCTTAATAGTCAAAACTCATTGCCAAGACTAACTTAGTGGACAAAGTCCCTTTCTTAGTCGAGTTCACTCCTCGTTTCAGTCCTGTTTCACTGAACCGGTATAACCTACCGTTCCAGCCATGTCTATCTCATGAGATATAAAATCATTACCCAATGCATTGGAGGAAGATATAGGTCCCACCCATCTCATAATGATACAATTCTTATGTGTGCCACAAAATCATAAATCATATATCATTCCATAACCCATGTAATAAAAATGGGAATCTCAAACATCATGACATCATAAAAAAATTCATATAGGATAAAGGAATTCATAAAAAATATTTCCATCACAACATAATCAAATCCATGTAATAATAGAGATATAAACAGAACCCTTTATTATCTTAGATGGAAAATAATTTTTATAAAACACTTGAACTCCATTATTAAGGAAAATATCATTTCTACTTCAAAAATATTTTTCCTTTCTTAACATGTCATACAATTTTAAACTAAAAGAAGTTGATTAAAAATAAACTTGAAAACTTGTAAAGGATGCTTCTTGGAAATAATGTTTTAAAAATCCATTTATGTTGTAAAAGATTAAAAAACATTCTTCTCATACTTTTGTCGAAATAGTCAAAAAGTACCTCGTACGAAAAACGACAAAAGATTCCTTTCATATCTTTTATTAAAAACTCACCGAAGGGTAAAATTGGATATTAACTATTGTA
This sequence comes from Viscum album, assembly GCA_963277665.1. NCBI lineage: Eukaryota > Viridiplantae > Streptophyta > Magnoliopsida > Santalales > Viscaceae > Viscum > Viscum album. The sequence continues at coordinate 1,834,871,377 of OY728165.1, forward strand.
TAAGTATATTAATATCACATATTGAGGAAACATGGTTGTGGATGATAAAATAAACCCCAGTAAATACCAAAGTACAAACAATCTCGGATAAAAATGAGATTGTGATATTTCTCTTACCTTATGTCCGATTTGCTTCGTATGTGTCCGAACCTCTATTATAATGATTTAAATAATGTCATTGACTTATTCCATAATCATACTCATTGTTATGATATCATATATGGTTCACTTATGGATTTATATTACCTGTTCTTTTGTAAATTCCATGTTAAAGAGCCTTTTGGGTAAAATCGTTTCATTTGTCGTCCGTGTTTTGACTTGCAATTATTCATATGATTACTTAGATCATGATTACTTAATTACAGAATATAAAACATTATTTATATATAACATATATTCAGAATATATATATATATATAATAGATCTGTAAATGGAATGAAATACACCGTTCATGGAGACGGTAGAATGTACGTACGCATGAACGTTGTTTTCTTTTCCTTATTGAGTTGAATGAAATTAAGTAGATGACATACATATATATACACATAAATCCAAAATCATTATTATTTTATATATTTCATTATTAATTATTATATATACTTTCTAATCATCCATGAATGGTTAACGTGGAGAATGAATCTCATCGCATCGTGGAGACGGTAGTCCGTACGTACACACGAGCGATGATATCATTCTCATGATCATGGAATTGTATTGGAGTGTATGTATACTATTTCAGAATCAATATCACATTAAAATAATTATATATAGTAATTATTTACATCACTATACCCATCAAAGTAATGTGGTGGGGGGAAATATATTACACCACGACGTGGAGACGGTATTCCGTACGTACGCACGCACGGTGATTCCATTTTCCGTAGGATGGATAGATGGTTAAATAGGGTTGTTTCTTACTTATAATAAAATATCAGTATATGAGTGATACTGATGTTATTACTTCATGATGAAACAACTAAAGAAGAAGAAGTGGAAGAAAAAATAAAGATGAAAGAATCGGTAACGGGCATTACCTCTTCTTTGAAGCGCCTCTTTGAGACCTCCTTTTAGGGCACTAAAATTGGTCTTTGAGGAAGACCAGAACCTCTAGGATGTTGCTAGGGAAGTGGATAAGGGAATTTGGTAGGGTTTGGCTGAGCTTTAATGCTCAAAGTGGTGTGAGGAAGAGAGGGAGGAGGTGCCGTTTTATAAGGGAGGAGAGGGGCACCTTTGGAATAACTAAAAATATTATTTTATTATAAATCCAAATTCGATTTTAAGTAGCTCCAAATTGATTTTACATTAAGTTAAATAATTTTACTTTTACCGTGTCTTCTTGTGTTCTTATACTATAAGTTTAATAAACTTACTATAAGCAGCAAAAAGAACCCCAAGTTGTTTATTATTAATATATATAACCTTATCTAAGTCATTTGGTTGAACCTTAGATTTTTAGGAATAAAATAACAATTAATAATATAATATTTTTTTTAAAAACTATTTTATGTCAATTTTGACACTATTTAGTAATTGATTTTTTTGAAAATCATAACAGAATGATTAGTTCGAAAAAAGCTAATTAAATCAATACTATCATGTCATATTAACCTAGAAAATTAGTTTAATTCATAAAAAGTCTCAAATTTCATTTATTTTTGTGTTTATAAAATAAATTATATCAATATTTCATTAATAAGATAATTACTGCATCATCATTGTGTCATAAATAAATTAAATTATTTAAAGTCTAAAAATTACAAATAAAATATCATTATGTAGGTAATATTTTTAGATTTCTAATGAATATTTATAGCAGAATTTATCTTATGTATAACCCAATATTAAAAATTATTTACTTATTAAACATTGATTCTAACTATTTTATCCCTTCTTTAATTAAATTAATAATAAATGTCCTAATCAAATCCAAGTGGGTATAAATGGTCATATATTATTCCTAAGGTTGTTTTTGTTCGAATTACACTTGTCCAATAGAATTAGGACATGTGTTATGGTAATAATAATATCATTTTTACCCTTAATTACCCTATTTACTTTTAACCGTGGTTAAAAAAAGTAAAAAGTTAATATTCACCAAAAAATATTTTCATCTCATTGAACCACATTTTAGTCCTTGATATTACCTGTTTCTCTTGGAATTTTGAAATTCCACTCACAGAAGCGGTAAAATTATGTTTTATGAAAAATTCAGTTTTTTTAACTACCACTTAGTGGTTTCACTATTCATCAAAAATTGAAAGTTTTCAGAAAAATACCAAAAATTAGACCTAAGATATATTTGATATTATGAATTAAAAATTTATATCTATTTTACCAAATTCAAAACATATCAGTTGCATTAATTAATTTAAAAATTAATTCGAGTCGTCAAAACAAATAGCGTGTTTTTAAGAGATAATAACTATCAAAAGATTGACAGTTGCTTATGTCTGGTTTAAATGTGAAATTATATCCAATAACCAACATTGTATTAAATTGTAAAAATAAATTCTAAATATAATTTAAAACCAATCAAATTAATAATTTATCACTATTACTTATTTCTATTAAAAATGTTGTTTTTAAATAAAATTTAGTAATTTTCACTATTCATCAGAAAATGAAAGTTATCTGAAAAGTACCAAAATTTCACCCTAAGCTAATTTCGATATTCCGAATCCACAAATGAAGTCCATTTTGAAAAATAAAAATTACAAAATTTCAAAAAGTGGTTATTACTATTCATAACGGCTAGTTTTAATAATATTTTAATAGCATATCGTTGTTTAGTGAAACTCGGTATTGTGTACTACACACGCTATCGAGGAAAGCCACGATTGCGTGTAATGCAAGGAAAGTCAAGTATGTGTGTTGTGCAAGCTCCTTTTGGTGTAGCGTACAACACAAGACATTAATGGAATTAAAAAGAATATTTTTCATGAAATCTCAGGGTGTTACATTGAGTAACTCTTTTTTTGGACTATGAATATAAGGAAACATATTTAATTCGTATATTTCTAAAAAAAATTCCTTCTTTATTTATTTTTTATGTATTTTTATTTTTTCCATTAAATCAATAAAGGGATTCCCAGAATATATCTTTGATGGCTGATGTGCTAAAATAAAATTTATGTAGATCTTAAGGACTATACATGAATAAAAAGTAAAACTATTTGCCTCTAATTATTATAGAAATAAATATGGTTAATAAATTAATTTATATAAAAAAATTTAAAAGTTATCATAATTAATTATTCAAAATATATAATTACATATTAACATAGACGTCATAATGGATAGTGGTAGGAATTCCACCCTTATTGTCATTCAGTCATGGTTTCATAACCTGCAACCTTTCCTGACTTGATGGGTTGTTACAAGATATTCTTGGTGTACTTATCTAAAACCTCCTTACAAAAATTTACAAAATATAAATGATTGACATACTTGAAATACATTGATTCCATAAATAAAATTTTTATCTATTTTTAAACAAAAAAATTGTAAATAAAAACCCTCTAAAAAATATTAACATAAAGTCTTCATCAACGGTTGACCTTATAAACATTCTGAATGATGAAAAATAAAACAAATTAAAATTAATTTCATGAAATCAGCTTAACATTCAGCCCACATATATCATAACGTACCACTTGGTTGTCACATTACAAATATGTGATTATCCTCATAATATTTTATCATAAAACATGGAAGTGTACCAAATTACAATAAATACATACTGAAAATATTGATGTTTCTTTATTCCAATGTATATTAGATCTGTTATGTAAATCTAAAAAGCTATAAACTTCAATAATGATAGCATAATATACCTATAAACATGTCCTTACTTAGTTCTACGGTATTCAATACCATCCAATTTTCAAATTCATAGTAGCATTATATTAACATAAAGAACTCTTTAAGGGTTACCTTCTCTTAGTAAAATATAACCTCATCATATTTTTACATCACCAGTCCATTTGGAACATCAAATAAAACTTTTTCAGTATGGAGTGAAAAACATAAGAAGAGAAATCCATGTATATTTTATCATTCATATATCATAAATCATGATTCCAAATACACGAAAAAATCATTTATTCTACATCATCCTTAATACATTGACAAGTATTCTTCATCCTATTGCTCAATACTTCTTAACTTTCAACTTTATTCTATAGTTTCATCATTATAAAGAATGTAACCTTCAATCACACCACCTTGTTTATTCCCTTCAGAAACATTCCTCTTAGGATCTTGAGTTTCATAACGACCATTTATTCTATTCTTATAACAATTTACCACAAATTATTACATAGGGAAGCCAACATTCACATATATTTCATTAACCAAACTGTTCGTTTATTCCATGAATTCACTTACCTTGTGTACTTCCCAAAAGTTGAAACACCTACATTTTTCCTCTAAGACATTTACTCAGGTAATTCTTTCCACATTATTGATTCCATGGAAACTCAATCTTCTTTCTACTAAGGTCACTATTAACTGAACATTCAGATAAATTCTTCATTCTATTCCTTAGAGAGTTCAGGTGTTGTTTAAGGTATACATTATTGATAATATCCCATCAAATGGGATTAGGCATGATGAGAACATAATTAACTTTATTGATCATCCCATTTTACAGATCATCAAAATATTTTACATCATATTCATCGTTAATCTAGTTCCTTATGGTCCCATCTGTTGATTAAAACTATTATGAATTGAGTGAAAACATTTTTATAGCGAGGAAACACATAATCATGAAAACCACATATATGATGTATAATTATGAATCCTTCCTTAATATATGACACATTTGGTTTATCCTATAACATTCATATCAAACTTATATTGAAATTATTCATGATGGTTTCTGACGAGTTTGTAAATTTCCAAAACATAACCCCCACCTGTGTCAAACCAGGTGTAAATCTTGACCCATTTTCACGTACTAGATTACCCTGACTCAAACCCAAAACACATTATCAGATATTTTACCTCAATGAACGTCTATTCAATATCCACATGCACTTGTAGTATACATTTATGGATTTATTTATAGGAATCCACTCACACTATTCTTTAAAAAATTATATTACATATTCATCTACTATTCATTTTTGTTAGAATTATCTATAGACATGCCCATGTAGTTCTTTCAAAGGGTATCTCATAACATTTTTTATAATATAACTAAACCATCGATCCAATACAAACTATAGATTACTAGTCTATAAATATATACACATTAAATTACATTTTTTGTAAAAAATAAATCATTATAAAAACTGATAGCCAAAGACTATACGAGTCGAGTTTTTTTTAAACCATGGAATCCTAAACAATAGTATATAAAAGAACTACACCATCTCACACTAGGCTTTTATTCACTAAAACTGTTCCTAGACACATCAAAAAGAATACATATCTTCCTAACATTGGGGATGGAAACATAAAAAGGGATGACATCGGATGCTCAGTAAAGGTAATCATGGGAGACATGACAGAATAATCATTATCATAGAGGGATGAGAACATGATCATGATAATAGAAGATCATACCTGAAATATCAAATAACATAAACATGAATCATGGTAAAATGATTATCAGTTCACAAAACCGGAATCATAAGGAAATAAAGAGTATAATCCTTGAAAGAATAATATAGGAATAAAAAATTGACTTGTGGAAGACACATACGAATAGATAATAATTTCCATAGTAGTAAAGGAATCACTGCCAAGGCCATACTATTGGAAAAAAATTCTTTAACTGAACTATTTTCATACCACATTCTAGCATGGTATTACTAAACTAAGATCCCCCTTATTCTTGACAAGTATTACTAAACCGAGTCACATTCAATCCCTATAATACTAAACCTATTTCATTTCCAATTCAATCCATGTCTATATAAGGAGATATAAATCCTTATCCAATGAATTGTAGGGAGATATATTTCCCACCCATCTCATAATGAGTTCATTCATACATGTGACACAAAATCATAAACAATCATATAATAAACCATATAATGAAATGGGTTTCATAAACAAGTAATCATATCATAACATTTAGAAAATGATATAGGTTTCATAATCATTTCATTAGAATCCCAACCAATAAAATAGAAAGGATTTCATAAGACTATTTCCCAGGAAAGTGAAGTATGTTTAATTAAGGCAATTTCATTAAGCATAACGCATTAACTGAATGAATATGAATGGTACCTTTAGATAAATTACTATAATTGAATGATTAACATTAAATAATTTCATTTTATATGGAAAATAACATTGAAATTTCCATAAAAAAGTTTTCTTTATGGATATATCCCTTATTCTTATAAAAAATGATTTTTAAAATCAAAAACAATTGGAAAATTATTTTCCTAAGAAGGAACATGAAAAATTATAAAGAAGACTTGAAATAATTACCGAATAATTTTTTATTAAAAATTATAAAATAATATCAATCAAATTTAAAATAATTTTTTTTTAAAACACTTTTGAAACTTATAAATAAATCAAGATAATGTTTTTAAAACCATATTAATTTAAAACATTTGATAGAAGCATGAAACTGTTTTGAAAACTAAAATATAACACTTGAAAACATTTTGAAAAATAATTTCCTTGATTATTAAATTTAAAAAACTCTAAAAAACTATCCATTTAAATTATTTTTAACACCCCAAGCTTCTACGGTATGCTTCACTTTGAATAATGCAATAGCGTGTGTCCTACACAACATCGAGTTCTAACACACCACAACCAATCAAACTAGCCGTTATGAATAGTAATACCTACTTTTTGAAATTTATAAATTTTATTTTTCAAATTGGACCTTATTTTTGGATTCAGAATATCAAAATTATCCTAGGGTTATTTTTTGGTTTTTTCTGAAAAACTTCATTTTTTGATGAATAGTGAAACCACTATGTTGTAGTTCAAAACTGAATTTTTCATAAAACTTAATTTTACCACTTCTGTGAGTGGAATTTCAAAAATCTGAGAGACACGGTTAATATAAAGGTGTAAAATGTGGTTCAATGAGATGAAAATAATTTTTGTTGAATAGTAACTTTTTACTTTTATTTACCACGGTTAAAGGTAAATAGGGTAATTAAGGGTAAAAATGGTATTAATATTACCCTAGGACATTTCCTAATTCTATTGGACAAGTGTATCACGACAAAAAATAACCTTAGAAATAAAATATTATTATTTAGTTCCACTTGGATTAGATTAGGACATTTATTATTATTTAATTCAAAGATGAGTTAAAAGAGTTAAAATCAATGCTTATTTACTAAAACATTTTTAATATAGGGTTACAAATAATAAAAATTAGATTATAAATAATAATTAGAAAGATAAAAATATTTCCTACATAATTATCTTTTATTTATAATTTTTAGACATTATATAATTTAATTTATTTATGACCAATGATGATGCATTAATTACCATAATAGTGAAAAATTAAAATAATTGATATTATAAATACCCGAATAAATATAATTTTAGACTTTTCAGGAATTAATATAATTTTCTAGGTTAATATTACATGTTACAAATGATTTAATTAAATTTTTTCGAAGTAATAATTCTGTTATAATTTTCACAAAAATCAATTTTCCAAATAGTTTCAAAATTGACATAAAAGCGTTTTTAAAACAAATATTATATTATTAATTGATATTCAATTCCTAAAAATCTAAGGGTCATCCTTGAGAGTTATATCATTATATTTGTATCATTAATGGACCACTTGGAGGTCTCTTTTAGGTATATAGTAATTTTATTAACTATATAATATAAAATTACAAAGTGACATGGTAAGTGTCAAACTAATTAACTAAGAGTTAAAACTAAATGATACGGTTAATATAATTCCCAAAAGATGTCTAAATTGTATTGGATGAGTGGTTTTCGACCCATACCCACCTTAAACTATAAATAATCGACTTTTGAGCCATTATAAATCAAATATGATTTTATTATAAATAATATGTCTAGCTTTTCCAAAGGTTCCCATCACCCCTCTTATAAAAGAGCACTCCCCCTTCTCATTAATTCACACCTTCAAAGCCATTTTTCTCGTCAAAACTCATCCCAAATACTCTCTCAAATTCCCTCACTTCATCCTAGAGGCATTACTTTAGTCATAAAGCCAACCTATAGAGCCCTTTTGATCAAATCCAAAGGAAGAAACCGAAGAAGAGGTAATGTTTTCACCACCCTTTTTTAAATTCATTTATTCTCCAACTTTTTCTTTCTTTCCCATTCTAAAATTATTATTCCAGTATCTTATATATACTTTGATGTTATTAGAAATATGATACAACCATATTCAGTATTCTATCCATTCTTTAAATAACATGTCACCATACGTGCGTACGTACGGCTTACCGTCTCCACGTCGTGGTGTAATTGTTATTCAATATATTATTATTTGGATGGGTATAATAATGATTTGTAATTCATGTAAATAATAAATATAACATGATAATTATTATATATATATGATATACAATCCAATTATATATTATTTTAATATCAAAATAATGATATTGTCGCTCATGCGTACGTATGGACTACCATCTCCACGAACGCGATGAGATTCATTCTCCATCGTATCCATTCAAGTCTAATTCTCGTTTGATGATTAATAATAGTATCGAAGGACTTGATATCATTCTGGATATGATTAATATACAACCTATCAATGAAAAACACGACTTACGTAACAAATCATATAAAAGAAAATGAGTAAGTTAACACCCGAAACAATGATAATACTAAGATATTATTAACAAAATCAATGTTAAAAGATCATATATGATATCATATTAATGTATATGATTCTTGTATAATTTAATATCAATTATTTCACCATTATACATGAGTTTAACCTACACTCAACCAAGGAAAAGTACAAGGTAAGGGTTTATTTATTAATCTTTTCATTATCCATGGTTGTTTATACGTAATAATCTACTAGGATTTCATTATCATCCACAACCATGTTTCATAAAAATTTATTTCAAAACATTTTTATTATTTAATAGAATATAGGTTAAAGTAATTTATACCTTTGTTGTATTTTTTATGTGGTTTATAATGGAATATTTCCGTCATTTTCCAAACAAGGTTCTTTTTATCCTTTTTGACAGAATTAATGTACGAATGTTTTTTTAACTTATATAGAGGGTGCGGCTATTTTCCGCCGTTATAAAATTTTTGAAGCTTCCCTTACAAACTTATAAGAATATTTTCAAAGAAAATGTTTTATTTTATAAATATATGACTCTTAAATGATTTCAAAATAGAAAGAGATATTTATCTAAAAAGAGTTTTGATTTCACATCTATCAACATCATTTGATGGATTTTACGCTTATTTGAAGTTGATTTATTATGATACAAAACTTCTATATTGTATTGACGGTTTTGTGATATGTTTGAATATGGATGTGTTATTTTTATACCACTCATGGTTTATGGATTAATTATTTACATTTTATATTCTAGTTTTAATACGAATGTTTATGTTATGTTTAAACCTTTTCATATGGGAATGAATTGTACTTAATATGTGATGGGTGGATCCCGCTATAGATATTCGATGCATCGGTAGGTCTCATGAGACAAACTAGTGTCTTGGAACAAGGCCGTGATGAAATCTTATTTTTAGACTTGGCACTTGGCCTTGGCTATGTGGTTATGATAGTATGGAATTATGCATTACTTAATTATGAAAGTGGTTATTGATATTGCATGTGATTATTCGATTAGTAGAATATCCATGTGAATAAGTAAATGGAATTATTTCAATATATTTTTTCTATACTATGTTGAAGTTCAAGTTTAAAAGGCATTTTTTAGTTATACATTTCCTTAAATTTTTATTCCTATTTATGAATGTTTCTGCAATATTGTTATCCTTACTGGGCATTTGAGCTCACCTCTTTTTTACGTTTTAATTTTCCCAGGATGTGAAGAAGTAAATTATGAATGACCTGCAGTGATAGTATGAGGGGATAAGAGTGTGGACTATAGAGACTATGTTGTTGTAGTTTTCATTTTTATGATATAATGTAAAATGTTATTAATGTATCTAGTTATTTCAAGGCTACTAAACCAATAGGTCTTACGAGAGTTGATCTTTCTTGTGATCATGCCAATGTTATGTAATAATGCACCGACTCTGGGTAACTGGGTTTGGGGCTTTACAGTTGGAATCAGAGGAAGTTTAGTACAAACCATGGAAGCTAGATTTAGATAAACTCTGATTAAAGCACATAGATTTAAGATGGACTTTTAGGAATAGTATAGAAGAACTTCCTAGAATTTTGGTATTGTAGAGATTTTGTGAGTTTTCTGAGAAATACATACTCTATCTGGATATGAGTAGGTAGAGGTGGCTCTGGCACAGATGTACCTAGGGGTAAAACCCCAAAACACCTCTTTGAGCTAGACTCGAATGGGAACTGTTTCACGACAACGGGCCTTACTGCACTCTTGGTTACGACACTCCTGGGGGATATGCTTAGGATAACTCACATTTTCTTTACAAATCATTATGAAGGTTTTATGAGTATATACATCCCCAAAGAATTTTTTTTTATGATTATGGATTATATCCAGAAATAGTTCAATTTATGTTAAGTGTTTTATAAGTATGGAGTTATTTATTTTGATTCATAAATTGATCTAGATTATTCCATTGTTTAGAAATGGAGCCTAGTGGAAGAAATGGAAACCGTATCAATGAACACTCTCCATGTAGGGATTTCCCTATTGGTCAAGATAATTATAGTGGAGCTTGTGATGCAATTGGTGTGGATCAACTAATCACCATACTGGGACAACTCACTCAGGTTATGAATAATAACCTTACTCGTATGGAGCACCCTGATCCACAGCATGGAGGATCGATGTTAGATCGCTTCATGAGGCAACAACCACCAACGTTCAATGGGATTAAAAATCCCTTATTAGCTAATAAATGGATAAGTTCCCTAGAGAAAATATTTAGGCTTTGGGATGTAGTGAAAAGGAAAAAGTTATCATTGAAGTTTACCGCCTTACTAGAGATACTGATCAATGGTGGTCATTGATTCAAAACATGAAAGAAGATGATGAAGTATAAAATATAGAATGTAGGGAGTTAATAGATCTGTTTTTAGAAAAATACATTCCTCGTGACCATCGAGAGGATATGGAAAGGAAATTTCTGAGTTTGAGACAAAAAGATGATGATAATGTCGCAAAGTATGTGGCTAACATTACAAGGTTAGCAAGGTATGATGGATATTGTATACATAACACAAGAAGTAAGATTGATCATTTATTTTATCTGTTAAAACCATTTCTCCTTCGAGCATTAGTCTCACAATCCTTATCGTCATACGAAGACATTGTCTCATGTTCTATCAAGACAGAGAAATAATTCTCTAAGTCATATGACTTTAAAGCAATGCAAGAGAAGAAGAGATCTGCTGATCAATCTAGGAATCAAAATAAGGGGAAGAAGGAAAATGTTGAATATCCAATCTATAGTAAATGTGGGAAGAATCACCCTAGTACTTGCTTAAAAGGAGAGGGAGTATGTTACATGTGTGGTGAAAAAGGCCACCAAGCCCGTGATTGCAAGGGGAATAAGGAAGATACCAATGTCCAATGATACAATTGCAGGGAGATAGGACATTATGCAGATGAAGGTCCTAAGCGTCAGGGGATCTTACCTTAGAAAAGGCCAAGGGATCAAGGACAAGCTTATGTTGTCACTACTGCTGAGGTAGAAGCTCCAAAAGACGTGGTAGTAGGTAATTTAATGGGTTTCTCAAGTTTAGGAAATGCATTATTTGATTATAGATCATCACATTTTTTCATATCTTCCCAGTTTTCTAAGAAAATTAGATATTTCCAATTTGATTTAGCATGGGAGTTTTCAGTTAAAACTCCTAAGGGAAGTATCATTGTAATAATGTTTTGTAAATCAGTCCCCATTAGAGCAAATAAATGTTCTTTATCCACTGATCTCATCGCCATACCTATGATTGAGTTTGATATAATACTCTGTATGGATTGGATTTCAGACCATGATGCGAAGATTTATTGTAAGAAGAAGGAGGTTATGGTTTTTGATGATGATGATAAGGAACACATTTACTTTAGAGCAGAATCGTCACCACCTAATTCTTATCTAGATCCACCCCCAGTAGCTCAACTAAATTCAATTATTGGGGAAGAAGAGGATGAAATTATAGTGGGTGAGGAAATTAATATTCAAATATATTATGTACCTATTGTGAAAGAATATGTAGATGTGTTTCTGGAAGATTTACCTGGACATCCTCGAGAACGAGAAGTTGAGTTTTCCATTGATTTAATTCCTAGATCAAGGCCTATATCGAAGACCCCTTATAGAATGGAAACTGTATAATTAGTTGAACTAAAGAAACAATTAGAGTAATTGAGTAATAATGTATTTATTCTCCCTAGTGTTTCTCCATGGGAGCCCCTATTGTTTTGGTAAAAAGAAATATGGATCTATGAGGTTATGTATCGACTACAGGGAGATCAATGCAATTACAATAAAGAAAAAGTATCCCCTACCTCGCATTGATGATTTATTTGACCAACTGCATGGATCTCAATACTTTTCAACATTTTACCTTCGATCTGGATACCATCAGTTGTGTGTGAAGAAGGAAGACATTCCAAAGATATCATTTAGAACGAGGTACGAGCATTACGAGTTTACAGTAATGCCTTTTAGATTCAATAAAGCAACCTCTATATTCATGGATCTGATGAATAGAGTTTTCAAGAAATATCTCGATGAATTTGTGGTGTTATTTATTGATTATATCTTGGTATACTCCAAAAGCTACGAAGATCATGAAAATCACTTGCGAATTATCCTGAAGACTCTGAGAAGACATAAATTATATGGGAAGTTTTGTAACGCCCCGACCCCAGCTACCCAGAGTCGGTGCATTAATTACATAACATTGGCATGATCACGAGAAAGATCAAGTCTCGAAAGACCGATTAGTTTAGTAGCCTTGGAATAACTAGATACATCCATAAATTTTTACATTACATCATAAAAAAAACATCCTCTCTTCATATCCCCTCATACTATCCCTGCAGGTCATTCATAAATTACTTCTTCATAATCCTGGGAAAAAAATAAAACATTGAAAGGGGTGAGCTCGGATGCTCAGTAAGGATAACATTATAGCAGAAGCTTTCATAAATGAGCATAAACACTTAAGGCAATTTATAACTAAAACAAAAGCCTTTTAAACTTGAACTTCAGCATAAAATGGCAAAGGTAAAATGAAATAATGCCATTTACTTACTCACATGGATATTCTACTAGTCGAATGATCACATGCAATATCAATAACCACTTTCATAATGATGGAATGCATAATGCCAGACTATCATAACCACATAGCCAAGGCCTCGTGCCAAGACTACAAATAAGATTTTTCCAAGGCCTTGTGCCAAGACACTAGTTTGTCTCAGGAGACCTACCGATGCATCGAGGAGCTATAGCGGGCTCCACCCGTCACTTATTAAGTCCAATTCATTCCCATATGAAAAGGTTTAAACATAACGTAAACATTCGTATTAAACTAGCATACGAAATGTCAATACTTTCACCACAAACCATGAATGGTATAAAAATAGCACATCCACAGTCAAACATAATTCATTCGATACAATATGGAAGATTGTATTGTATCACATTAACCTCAATCAATAATAATGAAGGATGTTGACATAGATGAAAATAATCATCAAAACTATTTGAGAGAAATATCCCCCTTTTCTTGAAAACATTTAAAAGTCACACTATTTGTCAAGAAGCCATTTAAAAGTATATTTTTGAATCAAAGTGTCCCATACCACTTTGAAACTTTTAAAAGGAGTTTTAATTTTAAAACTTTAATGTCCATATAAATAAATCCTTAAAACCATTTTTAAAATATGGACATTAATGAGCATGATTTAGAAGAATAATTCTTTAAAACATTTTAAAATGGTATTTTGGTTAGAGTTTCTAACCAAAAGAGGGACACTTGAATACAAATAATTGAGGTAATAAAAACATTGTAATATCATGAGAATAAAGGAATTCATGATATACTATGTCAAAGTACATTATATACACCACATAGAAGTGATTTGGTGTATATCATCAAAGAAGTCTCAATGGAATGTAAATTGAGATGAAATTTCTAAAAAAGGTTGTATCCTTAGGTTAAGGATAAATCAATGACATAATTATGTGTGACAAATATAAATACACTAAATATGATTGGATATTCAGTGTAAAACAATCAAAGGACATTCACACATATTCTTGTAAAAAACAATACCAACGAATTGGATGTTTAACTCAACAAATGGAGAATGAGTTAAAATTACTCTTATCAAATTCATATCAATGACTTGAGAATTACCAATGGAGTGATTATGTGTATCAAACTTCTATCCACAGGAAGGGGAGTGGAAATTATGACATAATCAAATGAATAGTGATTCCACACATAATCTTGGGGTAATATAATCAATGAAATATGTGTAAAGTCAAATGAGTGGAAATTGAAATCTCAAATTCCCTTATCGATTAGGTAACTTACGAAACATACACCCATGAAAGAAGTATCATACCATGATGATGTAAATACCCATAAATTAAAGTATATTACACAATGAATACGATCATGGACAGTACACATACACCACATGCAATAATTAAGTGGTGATCAATGGAATTCTCACGGAATTAAAAGTGAGATAAGAAAACCCTTACATTGTACTTTTTCCTTGGTCGATGGTAGGTTTACCTCCTGTATAATGGTGAAATAATTGTTATTGAATAATAAAAGAATCATTTACTTTAATATGATATCATATATGATCTTTTATCATTGATTTGTTAATAATATTTTAGAATTATCGTCATTTCGCGTGTTAACGGGTTCATTTTACTTTATATTCTTTGTTATGTGAGACATATTCGTTATTAATGGGATGTATATTATTCATATCCAGAATGGTATCAAGTTCTTAAACATCATTTTTAAATCATCAAATTATACGATGGAGAATGAATCTCATCGCGTTCGTGGAGACGGTAGTCCGTACGTACGCACGAACGCTACTTCCATTTAATTTTTATTTTAAAAGAATCGAATCCAAATTATACATAGGTATATTACTATTCCAGTATAATATAATATTTTATATATGTTACTTAAGTTCATTTACACCATCCTTTATACGTTCCATGTGTGGTATGAACGAGTCATATCATTTTAAGGGGGCGGTAGTCCGCACTTCCTCAAATGAAATTATCGTATGTATATACAACATGAAACGAATAATGGTATGAAATAAAATGGAATTACAGAAGCTTATATATAAAATATATATCATTAATATCATATTTAATTATAGTGCCATCCTAATGGCCACCATGAGAGGCGGTAAGATGTATTTGAACAATCATCGTTTCGTGAGGCGTTAGTTTTCCATCCACAGAAACATTATGTTCATCATCCATTAGATGGAGTTGTGTGAATGTGTAGTTTGAATCCTTCTTATAACAACATCCTAGTATATTGAGGATACTGGTGTTGTTATAAAATAAAGGAAATAACAAGATTTTGGGGGTTGGAGAAGCAAAATAAATGAAAATACTTTAAGAGAAATTGTTGCCTTTAATTTAGGTAACTCACTTTGGTTGGAACCAAAGGACTTCTTGAAATGCTTTCTGCCTAAGGGGAAGCTTCAAGGCGGAGGAGATGGATGTGGGGAGCTTAGTTGGGCAGAGTTTGGACGAGCCAAGTGGCTTGAGAGGTGTGAGGAAATGAGAAGGAGGAGTTCCCTTTTATAAGAGGGGTGAGGGGCACCTTTGGAAAAGCTAGAAATATTAATTTATAATAAATTCATATTCGGTTTCCAAAGGCTCCAAAGTTGACTATTCAAAGGATGAGGTGGGGATAGGTCGAAAATAACTCATCCAATAGAATTTAGACAGGTTTGGGTACTTATATTAACCTTATCTTTAAGTATTAACTCTAAGTTAATTAGTTTCACTTTTACAATGTCTCTTTGTATTTTTATATAATATGGTTAATAAACATACTATATACATCCAAGAGACCCCCAAGTGGTCCATTAATGATTAACCTATCATAATATAAGTCTCTTGGCCGAACCTTAGATTTTTAGGAATTTAATATCAATTAATAATATAATATTTGTTTTAAGAACTCTTTTATGTCAATTTTGACACTATTCAATATTTGATTTTTGTGAAACTCATAACAGATTGATTACTTCGAACAAATTCAATTAAATCAATCCTAATATATCATATTATCCTAGAAAATTAGTTTAATTCATTAAAAGTTTCATATTATATTTATTTGGGTGTTTATAATATCAATTATTTTAATTTTTGCACTATTATAGTAATTAATGCATCATCATTGTGTCATAAATAAAATAAATTATTTAATGTCTAAAAATTATAAATAAAATATCATTATGTAGAAAATCTTTTTAGCTTTCTAAGGAATATTTATAATCTAAAATTCAACATATATAACCCTATGTAACAATTGTTGTTCTAAAAGATATATGCTTGTGTCATTTTTGTATTCATTTTAACTAAATTAAAATAAAGTGTCATTATCACTTACAAGTGGATCCATGGGGTCCCAAAATAGACCCAAAGATTCCCATGGTCGACCATGTATCAACCAATAGGGTTAAGACACGTTTTAGGGTAATTTAGTATTATTATAATATTATTTGTTTTAACCCTTATTTACCGGATTTACCCTTAACCATGGTAAATAAAATATTTACCGCAGTAATTATTAAAAATGTCTAAAAATAAAAGTTACCTATTTACACAATTTTAACATCCTGATTCCAAATATGGAATCCATTTTCCTAAATTCAAAACACAGAAGTGGCAGAAATTAATTTAAAATTAAATCCCGCTGTCAAAACAAAAAGCGTGTTTTTAAGAGATAATAACTATCAAAAGATTGACACTCGTTTATGTTCGGTTTAATTGTAAAATTATGTCCAATGACCAACATTATATTAAATGGTAAAAATATATTCTAAATATACTTTAAAACCACTCAAATTCATAATTTAGCACTATTAATTATTTTGATTAAAAAAGTTGTTTTTAATTAAAATTTAGTAATTTTCACTATTCATCAAAATATAAAAGTTATCCGAAAAGTACCAAAATTTCACCCTAGGATAATTTCGATATTCCGAATCCAAAAATGAAGTCCATTTTTAAATATAAAATATATATAATTTCAAAAATTAGGTATTACTATACATAACGGCTAGTTTGATTGGTTGTGGTGTGTGTTAAAACTCAAGGTTGCGTACAACACACGCTACTGTATTATTCAAAGAAAGCGTACCGTGGAAGCTTGGGATGTTTCATTTTAAATTTTTGATGTCCCCATTTAGTCAAAAAGTTTAAAATATAGTATTTAAAAAGGGTTCACTATTAAATTTGATAAAAGTGCAATACTGAAAATGAATTTGTTCTTGCATTATATCTAAGAAACTCATAATATGGATTCTAAAATTATAAGGATTATATAAACATTAAAATTTATCTAATACTATTCATAACCTCTTTTGAACGGCTTGTTTGGTAAGTCATGGTGTGCTTGAACATGGTGTTGCATGTAGTGAAAGTTATTGAATTATTTTGAAGAAATAACACACTATGAAATCTTGGGGTGTTACATTCTCCCCTCCTTCAATAAATTGCATCCTCGCAATTTGAAATTGTTCTTCGAAAAAAAAAAAGGTTGAAAATAGATAATATATTTGTGGGAAAACCCACATCGGAAATTGGGTTACTAAAATTTAGTCTTAATATGAGAAAAAGAGAAATCAAAGGGTCACCACCAAATTATGATCTCGATTAGGAGAACATTGGTGGCAACTAGAGACATATAATTGGAGGAAAAACGTAAATATTTATAGGTGGTGATTGAGGTCATAAATCACAAACAAGTGTAAAATTGAGGTCCTTACAATCATCAATCTATGATGATTTGAAATACCATCGGTTCAACAAAACATAGGGTATTAGGATAACACATTTTTGACGTTTCAAAATATCTTAGTTGAAATCCCACATCGAAAAATGATTTAATGAGGCCTCTATTTAAAATAAAGAGTCGAAAGTATGAAGATTACCGAAAATAACACATACTAGGGTTCCATGAAGGAAAATATGGATATGGAGGAGAAATCTAACCATCAATTATCTGATGGAGAGTGGTAGAGAACATGGCTATGAAAAGGCCAAAAATCCCAAAGCCATAAATTTGTGATGATTTAAGGTACCATCTAGGACAACATTTTTGTTCTATGTTTCTTTTATTAATGTTGGGGATTTTATTTATGAGATTGGCTAAGAACATTATGAGATATACTTAAATTTTAAGTATATTTTCATTCTTTAATAAATTTCCACCACTAACTCAATTTTTTTTTAAACGATGAGTATTCAAGAAGACTTGGTCACACTGGAAGAGCTAGAATAAACTTCTATAGAATCACATGATCCATGCAGGATAAACCATATATTAATCAAAACCAAAATGGTTATTGAATGATCTAATGATCCCCCAAAAGGATATTCATTGAGATAAATATGCACTAATCTTAATTTCTAAAATTAAACCAACAATACCCCAAAGTTAAATAGATACCATTCAATAACCAATTGTCCTTAAAATCCTTTAATATAATCCAAACTAATATTGAAACCCAAAACATAGAAGAATTTGATTATGTAGTCTCCCATGTTACATTGTATCTCCAAATTACATCAAATACTCTTAAAGTCACATACTTAAAAGTAATCATCACATATTCTCTGTTATAGGTTAATCATTTCCATAAATAACCCAAATCACTATAAATCAACAATAAAAATGTAGATAAAAATCCACCATTACTCTACAAATGAAACCTCATTGTATTCTATTTTCCTTGGGCATATAGTGTTCCTAACAAAACGAACATCTTCCAAAATAACATTTATCACTTAATCACCAAATCATTTTCCTATACCAAGGGTATTCATTTGATAAGACATAAGAACCCAAATCATCTTATTATTGATCAATAAAATCATTTAACAAAAAAAAATAGTCACACTAACCAGGGACTTCACGTAGTCCAGTGGTAGGCGATAAATCCCAATCGCACTTTGGTTGTGGGTTCGATTCCCACGGCTTTGTCCGACGCGATGGGTTGTCACACGGTCTACGTGTTGTCCTTTTTCAAAAACTATATTTTATAATATTACCAAAATGAGATAAATTCCTCAAAATAACATAATTTAACCACAAATGTTATATCATACTTTTCATTTTCATCCCAAATTATAATAACTTATCATTTTCTCAAACCCCAATGATCATATAAAACCAAATGGTTATTTATACCTATATCCACAAGAGAAGAGACAATTCTTCCTCAAATATCATTCTCACATGGCAAACTGTGGGGTTACAAATACAAGAGAAAATTATTCCAAAGCAAACCCATCAACAAGGAGTGCTAATACTTTTTAAATTTTTCTCCATCCATTTATTTCCACATAGCTTCTTCTTTGACCAAGAAAATATCCTATAAAATAGGACATTCACTCGGGTAATGGCCAGGTCCCCTACATTTACGACAAATGACTGTAAATGGACTCTTGGGACCATTTTTATCTTCTTCCATAGTACTCTTCATTTTTCTTCGGCAATTCTTCACTTTATGTCCTTCCTTCCCGCACGTAAAACATTTCGTTGTCCCATTGAGACACTTTCCTGGGTGTCTCTTTCCACAATTCCTGCATGATGAAAATTGAGGTTTCTTTTCTCCATGGTCTCCATTGCTGGAGATCTTATCATTTATCACCTTTCTCTTCCTTGTTGAGTCTGGGAGTTGGTTAATATATATGTTGTTGATCATATTTTTGGAAAACTGATTTGGCATAAAGACGATATCTTTCACGCCTATCAACATTCCATTTTGTTGCTCATTGACACCACTGTTCCCAACTTGTACATCATTCTCAAAGTCACTATGACTTCCTTGGAATCCAGCCATTGACTAAAACCAGAAGGCATTGTGTGAGTAATAGTAGTCGTAAAATCATTTAGAGATTAAAATGTCACCATATTCTCAATTTGAAACATATTAGGATTAACCAAGGTCATTTTCTCTCATCTTATGTATATATTACTTAAATCGGTTTGTAAAGAAAATGTAAATTATCCTAAGCATATCCCCCGGGAGTGTCGTAACCAAGAGTGCAGCAAGGCCCGTTGTCGTGCACCAGTTCCCGTTCGAGTCTAGCTCAAAGCGGTGTTTTCGGGTTTTATCCCTAGGTACATCTGTGCCAGAGCCGCCTCTACCTGCTCGTATCCATACAGGGATGTATTGCTCGGAAAACTCACAAAATCTTTACAATACCAAAATTCTAGGAAGTTTTTTTTATACTAATCCTCAAAGTTCATCTTAGGTCTACGTGCTCTAATCAGAGTTTATCTAAATCTAGCTACCAAGGTTTGTACTAAACTTCCTCTGATACCAACTGTAACGCCCCGACCCCAGCTACCCAGAGTCGGTGCATTAATTACATAACATTGGCATGATCACGAGAAAGATCAAGTCTCGAAAGACCGATTAGTTTAGTAGCCTTGGAATAACTAGATACATCCATAAATTTTTACATTACATCATAAAAAAACATCTTGTCTTCATATCCCCTCATACTATCCCTGCAGGTCATTCATAAATTACTTCTTCATAATCCTGGGAAAAAAAATAAAACATTGAAAGGGGTGAGCTCGGATGCTCAGTAAGGATAACATTATAGCAGAAGCTTTCATAAATGAGCATAAACACTTAAGGCAATTTATAACTAAAACAAAAGTCTTTTAAACTTGAACTTCAGCATAAAATGGAAAAGGTAAAATGAAATAATGCCATTTACTTACTCACATGGATATTCTACTAGTCGAATGATCACATGCAATATCAATAACCACTTTCATAATGATGGAATGCATAATGCCAGACTATCATAACCACATAGCCAAGGCCTCGTGCCAAGACAACAAATAAGATTTTGCCAAGGCCTTGTGCCAAGACACTAGTTTGTCTCATGAGACCTACCGATGCATCGAGGAGCTATAGCGGGCTCCACCCGTCACTTATTAAGTCCAATTCATTCCCATATGAAAAGGTTTAAACATAACGTAAACATTCGTATTAAACTAGCATACGAAATGTCAATACTTTCACCACAAACCATGAATGGTATAAAAATAGCACATCCACAGTCAAACATAATTCATTCGATACAATATGGAAGATTGTATTGTATCACATTAACCTCAATCAATAATAATGAAGGATGTTGACATAGATGAAAATAATCATCAAAACTATTTGAGAGAAATATCCCCCTTTTCTTGAAAACATTTAAAAGTCACACTATTTGTCAAGAAGCCATTTAAAAGTATATTTTTGAATCAAAGTGTCCCATACCACTTTGAAACTTTTAAAAGGAGTTTTAATTTTAAAACTTTAATGTCCATATAAATAAATCCTTAAAACCATTTTTAAAATATGGACATTAATGAGCATGATTTAGAAGAATAATTCTTTAAAACATTTTAAAATGGTATTTTGGTTAGAGTTTCTAACCAAAAGAGGGACACTTGAATACAAATAATTGAGGTAATCAAAACATTGTAATATCATGAGAATAAAGGAATTCATGATATACTATGTCAAAGTACATTATATACACCACATAGAAGTGATTTGGTGTATATCATCAAAGAAGTCTCAATGGAATGTAAATTGAGATGAAATTTCTAAAAAAGGTTGTATCCTTAGGTTAAGGATAAATCAATGACATAATTATGTGTGACAAATATAAATACACTAAATATGATTCGATATTCAGTGTAAAACAATCAAAGGACATTCACACATATTCTTGTAAAAAACAATACCAACGAATTGGATGTTTAACTCAACAAATGGAGAATGAGTTAAAATTACTCTTATAAAATTCATATCAATGACTTGAGAATTACCAATGGAGTGATTATGTGTATCAAACTTCTATCCACAGGAAGGGGAGTGGAAATTATGACATAATCAAATGAATAGTGATTCCACACATAATCTTGGGGTAATATAATCAATGAAATATGTGTAAAGCCAAATGAGTGGAAATTGAAATCTCAAATTCCCTTATCGATTAGGTAACTTACGAAAAATACACCCATGAAAGAAGTATCATACCATGATGATGTAAATACCCATAAATTAAAGTATATTACACAATGAATACGATCATGGGCAGTACACATACACCACATGCAATAATTAAGTGGTGATCAATGGAATTCTCACGGAATTAAAAGTGAGATAAGAAAACCCTTACATTGTACTTTTTCCTTGGTCGATGGTAGGTTTACCTCCTGTATAATGGTGAAATAATTGTTATTGAATAATAAAAGAATCATTTACTTTAATATGATATCATATATGATCTTTTATCATTGATTTGTTAATAATATTTTAGAATTATCGTCATTTCGCGTGTTAACGGGTTCATTTTACTTTATATTCTTTGTTATGTGAGACATATTCGTTATTAATGGGATGTATATTATTCATATCCAGAATGGTATCAAGTTCTTAAACATCATTTTTAAATCATCAAATTATACGATGGAGAATGAATCTCATCGCGTTCGTGGAGACGGTAGTCCGTACGTACGCACGAACGCTACTTCCATTTAATTTTTATTTTAAAAGAATCGAATCCAAATTATACATAGGTATATTACTATTCCAGTATAATATAATATTTTATATATGTTACTTAAGTTCATTTACACCATCCTTTATACGTTCCATGTGTGGTATGAACGAGTCATATCATTTTAAGGGGGCGGTAGTCCGCACTTCCTCAAATGAAATTATCGTATGTATATACAACATGAAACGAATAATGGTATGAAATAAAATGGAATTACAGAAGCTTATATATAAAATATATATCATTAATATCATATTTAATTATAGTGCCATCCTAATGGCCACCATGAGAGGCGGTAAGATGTATTTGAACAATCATCGTTTCGTGAGGCGTTAGTTTGCCATCCACAGAAACATTATGTTCATCATCCATTAGATGGAGTTGTGTGAATGTGTAGTTTGAATCCTTATTATAACAACATCCTAGTATATTGAGGATACTGGTGTTGTTATAAAATAAAGGAAATAAAAAGATTTTGGGGGTTGGAGAAGCAAAATAAATGAAAATACTTTAAGAGAAATTGTTACCTTTAATTTAGGTAACTCACTTTGGTTGGAACCAAAGGACTTCTTGAAATGCTTTCTGCCTAAGGGGAAGCTTCAAGGAGGAGGAGAGGGATGTGGGGAGCTTAGTTGGGTAGAGTTTGGACGAGCCAGGTGGCTTGATAGGTGTGAGGAAATGAGAAGGAGGAGTGCCCTTTTATAAGAGGGGTGAGGGGCACCTTTGGAAAAGCTAGAAATATTAATTTATAATAAATTCATATTCGGTTTCCAAAGGCTCCAAAGTTGACTATTCAAAGGATGAGGTGGGGATAGGTCGAAAAAAACTCATCCAATAGAATTTAGACAGGTTTGGGTACTTATATTAACCTTATCTTTAAGTATTAACTCTAAGTTAATTAGTTTCACTTTTACAATGTCTCTTTGTATTTTTATATAATATGGTTAATAAACTTACTATATACATCCAAGAGACTCCCAAGTGGTCCATTAATGATTAACCTATCATAATATAAGTCTCTTGGCCGAACCTTAGATTTTTAGGAATTTAATATAAATTAATAATATAATATTTGTTTTAAGAACTCTTTTATGTCAATTTTGACACTATTCAATAGTTGATTTTTGTGAAACTCATAACAGATTGATTACTTCGAACAAAGTCAATTAAATCAATACTAATATATCATATTATCCTAGAAAATTAGTTTAATTCATTAAAAGTTTCATATTATATTTATTTGGGTGTTTATAATATCAATTATTTTAATTTTTCACTATTATAGTAATTACTGCATCATCATTGTGTCATATATAATATATATTATTTAATGTCTAAAAATTATATATAAAATATCATTATGTAGAAAATCTTTTTAGATTTCTAATGAATATTTATAATCTAAAATCCAACATATATAACCCTATGTAACAATTTTTGTTCTAAAAGATATATGCTTGTGTCATTTTTGTATTCATTTTAACTAAATTAAAATAAAGTGTCATTATCACTTACAAGTGGATCCATGGGGTCCCAAAATAGACCCAAAGATTCTCATGTTCGACCATGTATCAACCAATAGGGTTAAGACACGTTTTAGGATAATTTAGTATTATTATAATATTATTTTGTTTAACCCTTATTTACCGGATTTACCCTTAACCATGGTAAATAAAATATTTACCGCAGTAATTATTCAAAATGTCTAAAAATAAAAGTTACCTATTTACACAATTTTAACATCCTGATTCCAAATATGGAATCCATTTTCCTAAATTCAAAACACAGAAGTGGCAGAAATTAATTTAAAATTAAATCCCGCTGTCAAAACAAAAAGCGTGTTTTTAAGAGATAATAACTATCAAAAGATTGACACTCGTTTATGTTCGGTTTAATTGTAAAATTATGTCCAATGACCAACATTATATTAAATGGTAAAAATATATTCTAAATATACTTTAAAACCACTCAAATTCATAATTTATCACTATTAATTATTTTGATTAAAAAAGTTGTTTTTAATTAAAATTTAGTAATTTTCACTATTCATCAAAATATAAAAGTTATCCGAAAAGTACCAAAATTTCACCCTAGGATAATTTCGATATTCCGAATCCAAAAATGAAGTCCATTTTGAAATATAGAATATATATGATTTCAAAAAGTAGGTATTACAATTCACAACGGCTAGTTTAATTGGTTGTGGTGTGTGTTAGAACTCGAGGTTGCGTACAACACACGCTACTGTATTATTCAAAGAAAGCGTACCGTGGAAGCTTGGGATGTTTCATTTTAAATTTTTGATGTCCCCATTTAGTCAAAAAGTTTAAAATATAGTATTTAAAAAGGGTTCACTATTAAAGTTGATAAAAGTGCAATACTGAAAATGAATTTTTTCTTGCATTATATCTAAGAAACTCATAATATGGATTCTAAAATTATAAGGATTATATAAACATTAAAATTTATCTAATACTATTCATAACCTCTTTTGAACGGATTGTTTGGTAAGTCATGGTGTGCTTGAACATGGTGTTGCATGTAGTGAAAGTTATTGAATTATTTTGAAGAAATAACACACTATGAAATCTTGGGGTGTTACAAGTTTAGCAAGTGTGAATTCTGGCTTCACGATATTTCTTTTCTTGGCCATATTGTCTCTAAATATGGAATCTGTTTTGATCCTTCTAAGACCAAGGCAATCCAAGAATGGCTAGCACCTATGTGTATAACTGAGGTATGCAGTTTTATTGGTTTGGCGGGTTATTATCGACGTTTCGTCCATAATTTTGCCTGATTGGAAAACCCATTAACGAAGATCAATGTAAAGGGGTTAAATTTGTGTGAAAAACAGAGTGTAAAGAATGTTTCGATGAACTGAAGAGAAGATTAGTCAATGATATCTATATTGAATCTACCATCAGGGAATGAAGGGTTCGTTATTTATATTGATGCATCGAAGAAAGGATTTGGTTTTGTCCTTATATGGAATGATAGGGTTATTTCCTAGGCATCACGACAGTTGATAATTCATGAACAAAACCATCCTACTCATGATCTCGAGTTATCAACTGTGATCTCTGCTTTGAAGATATGGAGGCACTATCTATATGTTGAAAAATGTGATATTTATACTGATCACAGGAGTTGGAAGTATATTTTGTCACAAAAAGAACTCAACATGAGGCAAAGGAGATGGCTTGAATTACTCAAGGATTATTATTGTACGATAAACTACCTCCCGGGAAAAGAAAACAAGGTGGAAGATGCTTTGAGAAGAAAAGATCATGGAGTTTTGAACAATATGAGAATTTAAAGGTATCCAATTTTCATGGATCTAGTGAAGATGGACATGGGAATAACCAGGGAAGGTGAAACATCAATGCCTTTTCAAATGGTTTCCAAACCATATTTAATAGAAGTATTAAGAGTTCTCAGACTGATGATGAAGAATTTAAAAGGAATATTAATGCTGTGAATGATGGGAGATTGAGAGACTTTGTGTATAAAGATGGAATTATGAAATTCAGGAAGAGACTTTGTGTTCCCGATATACATGATCTAAAAAGGGAATTGCTGGATGATGCTCATAGTTCCAATTTCTCTATACACCGTGGGAGGACCAAAATGTATAGAGATTTGAAGGAACATTTTAGGTGGGACAACATGAAGAGGTAGATTTATGATTTTGTGTAAATATGTATGGATTTTCAACAAGTGAAAGCTGGAAAGTAACAGCCTAGTGGAGTATTGCAACCTTTTCCCATATCGGGGTGGAAATGGGACAATATTACGTTGGGCTTTGTCATGGGGCTACCAAAGACTCCTAGATGGAATGATGAAATATGGGTTATTGTTGATCACCATACCAAGTTA
The DNA here is from genome assembly GCA_963277665.1 of Viscum album. Lineage (NCBI taxonomy): Eukaryota > Viridiplantae > Streptophyta > Magnoliopsida > Santalales > Viscaceae > Viscum > Viscum album. Next base: position 1,834,898,201 of record OY728165.1, read on the forward strand.
GCACAATTTCTTGCTATAAGAGAAGATCTACCACTGGAACGTCTAGCAATACTATATATTGATGAAGTTGTGAGACTTCATGGAGTACTCATATCGATTGTTTCTAATCGTGATCCCCATTTTACTTCAAGATTCTAGAAAAGTCTTCAGAAAGCCTTGGATACTGAACATCATTTGAGCACTGCCTACCACCCTCAAACAGATGGACAATCAGAACGAACTATTCAATCCTTAGAAGACATGTTGAGATCCTGCTCACTTGACATTCAGGGTATGTGGGATCAGTATTTACCTCTGGTAGAATTTTCCTATAATAATAGCTTCCATTCGAGTATTAATATGGAACCATATGATGTGTTATACAGAAAGAGATGTCGCACAATAACCTATTGGGATGACATTGGTGAAAGAAAACTTGTAGGCCCAGAACTGGTGGAGGAAACTATGGAAAAGGAGAAGGTAATCAAAAACCATATCAAAGTAGCTCAAAGTAGGCAGAAGAGCTATGCCGATAATCGAAGGAAGGATTAGGAATTTCAAGTCGATGATCATGTTTTCCTAAAGGTATCTCCATGGATGGGAGTCATAAGTTTTGGTAAGAAATGTAAATTGAGTCCCAGGTACATCGGACCTTTCGAAATTCTAGAACGAATTGGGGTTGTAGCTTACCGTTTGGAAATGCCGCCAAATCTCTCCAAAGTTCACGATGTGTTCCACGTATCACTATTGAGGAAATACATGCCCGACCCAACGCATGTACTCACCTATAAGGAATTATAACTAGAACCCGATCTATCATATTGCGAAGAGCCCGTCAATATTCTTGATACGAGAGAACAAGTACTGAGAAACATGACGACTCTTCTGGTAAAAGTCTTGTGGAGAAACCATAAGATGGAAGATGCAACGTGGGAACCTGAGGAAATTATGATGAAGAACCACCCGAATCTTTTCATGCGGTAGAGTTCTAGAAATTTCGAGGGAGAAATTATTTTAAGTAGGGGAGAATGTAACATCCCATGCTTCAAGGGTACGCTTCTCTTTGAATAATGCAATAGCGTGTGTTGTACGCAACATCAAGTTCTAACACACCACAACCAATCAAAATAGCCGTTATAAATAGTAATACCCACTTTATGAAATTTATTAATTTTATTTTTCAAAATGGACTTCATTTTTGGATTCGGAATATCAAAATTAACCTAGGATGAATTATGTCTTTTTTTCTAAAAAACTTCATTTTTTGATGAATAGTGAAACCACTAAGTGGTAGTTGAAAAACTGAATTTTTCATAAAACTTAATTTTACCGCTTCTGTGAGTGTAATTTCTAAAATCCTAGAGACACGGTTAATATAAAGGAGTAAAATTTGGTTCAATGAGATGAAAATAATTTTTGGTGAATAGTAACTTTTTACTTTTATTTAACACAGTTAAAAGTAAATAGGGTAATTAAGGGTAAAAATGATATTAATATTACCCTAACACATGTCCTAATTATATTGGAAAAGTGTATCTCGACCAAAAACAACTTTAGGAACAAAATATTATCATTTAGGTCCATTTGGATTAGATTAGGACATTTATTATTATTTAATTCAAAGAAGAGTTAAAAGAGTTAAAATAAAAGTTTATTTACTAAAACATTTTTAATATAGGGTTACACATAAGATAAATTCAATTATAAATATTCATTAGAAATCTAAAAATATTTCTTACATAATGATATTTTATTTATAATTTTTATATATTAAATAATGTATTTTATTTATGACACAATGATGATACAGTAATTACTATAATAGTGATAAATTAAAATAATTGATATTATAAATACCAAAATAAATATAATTTGGGGCTCTTTATGAATTAAACTAATTTTATAGGTTAATATGAAATGTTAGGAGTGATTTAATTAAATTTTCTTGACGTAATCATTCTGTTATGATTTTCAAAAAAATAAATTTTCCAAATAGTGTCAAAATTGACATAAAAGAGTTTTTAAAACAAATATTATATTATTAATTGATATTCAATTACTAAAAATATAAGGCTCGTCCAAGAGACTTATATAATGATAGGGGTATCATTAATGGGCCACTAGGGTGTCTCTCGGAGGTATATAGTATGTTTATTAACTATATAATATAAAAATACAAAGTGACATGGTAAGTGTCAAACTAATTAACTAATAGTTAAAACTAAAAGATAAGGTTAATATAATGAACCACACCTGTCTAAATTCTATTGGTTGAGTGGTTTTAGTCCCATACCCACCTTAACCTTTAAATAATCCACTTTGGAGCCATTAGAAACCGAATATGAATTTATTATAAAATAATATTTCTAGCTTTTCCAAAGGTGCCTCTCACCCCTCTTATAAAAGGGAACTCCCACTTCTCATTAATTAACACCATAATATCCATTTGGATCGGCCAAACTCTTCTCAAATACTCTCTAAACTTCCCTCACTTCATCCTAGAGGCATTAATTTAGTCAGAAAGCCAACCTATGGAGCTTTTATGATCAAATAAAAAGGAAGAACCCGAAGAAGTGGTAATGTTTTCACAACCCTTTTTCAAATTCATTTCTTCTTTAACTTCTTCTTTCTTTCCCATTCTAAAATAATAACTCTGTTAACATATATATACTTTTATGTTATAATAAATATGTTACAACCATATTCAGTATTCTATCCATCCTTTGAATAACATGTCACCATACGTGCGTAAGTATGGCTTACCGTCTCCACGTCGTGGTGTAATTGTTATTCCATATATTATTATTTGGATGGGTATAATAATGATTTGTAATTCATGTAAATAATAAATATTACATGATAGTGATTCTTTATATATGATATAACATACAATTATATATTATTTTAATATCAAAAGAATGATATAGTCGCTTGTGTGTACGTACGGACTACCGTCTCCACGAACGCGATGGGATTCATTCTTCATCGTATCCGTTCAAGTATATTTCTCATTTGATGATTATTAAAAATATCTAAGGGCTTGATATCATTATGTATATGATTAAAATACAACCTATCCATGACAAACACTACTTATGAAACAAAACTTATAAAAGAAAATGAGTAAGTTAACACCCGAAACAACGATAATACTAAGATATTATTAACAAATCAATGTTAAAATGTCATATATGATATCATATTAATGTATATTATTCTTCTATAATTTAATAACGATTATTTCGCCATCATACAGGAGGTTAACCTACCATCAACCAAGTAAAAGTACAAGGTAAGGGGTTATTTCGCAATCTCTTAATTATCTGAGGTTGTTTATATGTAATAATCTACTAGGATTTCTTTGTCATCCACATCCATGTTTCTTAAAAATGTATTTCAAAACATTTTTACTATTTACTAGAATATGGGTTAAAGACATTTATACCCTTGTTGACATTTATAAGTGGTTTATAATATAATATTTCCGTCGTTTTCCAAACAAGGTGCTTTTTAACCTTTTTGACAGAATTAAGGTAAGAATGTTTTTTTAACTTATACGGTGGGTGCAGCTATTTTCCACTGTTATAAAATCATCAAAGCTTCCCATACAATATTATAAGAATATTTTCAAAGAAAATGTTTTATTTTATAAATATATGACTCTTAAATGATTTCAAAATAGAAAGAGATATTTCTCTAAAAAGAGTTTTTATTTCATCTATGTCATAATCCTTTGATGGATTTTACACTTATTTGAAGTTGATTTATTATGATACAAAACTTCTATATTGTATTGAAGGATTTGTGATATTTTTGAATGTGTATGTGTTATTTTTATACCATTCATGGGTTATGGATGAAGTATTTACATATCTTATGCTTGTTTTAATATGAATGTTTATGTTATGTTTAAACCTTCTCATATGGGAATGCATTGGACTTATTATGTGATGTTTGGAGCCCGCTATAGCTCCTCGATGCATCGGTAGGTCTCATGAGACAAAATAGTGTCTTGGGACAAGGCCTTTACAAAATATTATTTTTAGTCTTGGCACGAGGCCTTGGCTATGTGGTTATGATAGTATGGCATTATGCATTCCTTCATTATGAAACTGGTTATTGATATTGCATGTCATTATTCGATTAGTAGAATATCCATGTGAATAAGTAAATGGAATTATTTAGTTTTATTTTTGCCATAATATGTTTATGTTCAAGTTTAAAAGGTTTTTTTAGTTATACATTGCCTTAAATGTTTATTCTTATTTATGATTGTTTCCTCTATATTGTTATCCTTACTGGGAATTTGATCTCACCCCTTTTCTATGTTTTATTTTTCCAAGGATGTGAAGAAGTAAATTATGAATGACCTATAGGGATAGTATGAGTGGATAAGAGTGTGGACTATGGAGACTATGTTGTTGTAGTTTTCATTTTTATGATGTAATGTAAAACTTAATTAATGTATCTAGTTATTCCAAGTCTACTAAACCAATCGATCTTCTGAGACTTGATCTTTCTTTTGATCATTCTAATGTTATGTAATAATGCACCGACTCTGGGTAACTGGGGATGGGGCGTTACATTATTCATTAGAAGATTCAATGAAATGATTGCATGTGAATCTATACTTATTGTACGAGGTCAATAGATCATTCATTTTACAATGTAAAAGTATAGAAAAATTAATTGTTTAGATAGATTTAAAAAGATAAATCTTAAGAGATTGGTAAAATATAAAAAGGGTAAAAATGTTTCTTAATGGTTATAGGATAACTGTACAATTTTCATGGAAATCATTTTTTGAAAACATAGTTTTGAAGGAACATAGATTTTAGATAGAAGAGATCATATAGTCAGACTTTCCAAATATTATTTTTCATAACAATTTAATGACCAAAAAAGTAGAAAATGGTAATAATACATGAATATGTCATCAATAACAAAAGGATAAGAAAATTAATGAATTTTTATAATAGATGTATTATAATATTTCATAAACGGAAGAATAATAATAAATTATCTCAAAAAACATTGAGTTTGTTTCAATATACTCTTACCACATGGTATCATTGAACCGTACTTACCTTATAAGAATTTGATATTACAGGATGATTAAAATATCATGAAATTATTGAGATTTATGATATAGAAATATATACACCTCCAAAGGAATTTTTTTCATAACAAAACATGTGTCTTAATGAAGAGAAATTGAGACAAAAAAAATTTACCAATTTGGTAAATATTAAAACATAAACCCCATGAGATAAAGGAAATTGAATTGATGAGTAAGTACGCATAAAAATAAATATAACAAATCATCAATACAAAAATTAGAATAATACACACAACACAAATGAAGATGGTGGGGAATGAAGCATGTATCACACAAAAATTAAAAGCTGAGATGTAACCCCTATACGTCGTGTATTTAATTTCATTATACACATTAAAACCACATGAATAATTCATATAAATTTATTAAAAATATTTTAAAAATAATATTTCTAAAATTAATACCATATATGTTTTTATTATGACTTTATGTTACCTGATGGCTAACCATGTTATGTTAAGGTTTCACATTGGGTGATATTCTCATTATTATTCGCATGTGACTTAATTTGTAAAATAATTAGACCTTATACATATATCATGATTTAAAGAATTTAAATCATCATATAAATACCATTTATATTTTTTATATGTGATTTATAATAATCTGTAGAATATAGATGTATTAAATAGATTACGTTGTTCAATAAGACGGTAATTCATACATACAAATAAACATTGTTTCCATTTGTATAATTGTATTGAAAGAATGAGAGTAAATGAAATATATATATATATTAATAGAATATGATTATATTATAATTATAATGTTTTATATGTCATATATTCAAAAAAACCTTCTTTAATACATTCAATATACTGGGTGATTGAATATCATCAATTTGAGGGGACGGTCGTCAACATTTCCTTAAATGAAATTATCATATTTAAACCAAATCGAAAGTAAAAAATATTTACACCAAATGGAAAGTAAAAAATATATGTGTTGTAAAAGGAATACCGAATCATAAATAAAAAACAAAATATAATATATGACATATATTAAAATAGATTCTACCATAATTTCCACCATGCGATTCGATAATGGAAAAATGGAAAATTAACGTTTAGTGAGGCGTAAGTCCACCGTATACATAAACAGTATGTTCTTTATCCATTAGATGAATGTGATTGTAATTGTTGGTAAATTCCATATATAAAACAACCAAGTTTATTGAGGATAAATTATTTGTTACAAAATCATTTAATAGTGATAGTGGATGGGATGGAGAATGAAAATAAAAAAACAGAGCATGAGAGAATATGTCACCTCTTAATCGGTTAACGCCTATTGGTTTATGACAAAAGGATTCCTTTAAATTATTTATATAAAATTGGATATATCTAGGATAATGGTAGTGATTTTTGTATCTTATTGGATTATATTTTAGTCAATCCAAGGAGATTGGGAGGTGTGAATAAGTTCGAGGATATGAGGCCAATTTATAGAGGAGGAGGAGCGACACTCTTTTAATATTTGAAGAGAAAATTCCATAATTGTTTTTCATTTTCAATGTTGATAGAATAACAGTATAAAATCAAAATAATGTATTATAGGGTCGAAATATGGAAAACATGTATCTTTAATATATTTCAATGTCATTTTGAGTCATAAAGTTAATGTTTATACATCAGTTAATATTAATTCTACCTTAAGCGATGTAATAAATTTTTGGTATATTCACTAATATTTTAAAAAAAAAATGTTGAACATGATATAAAATATTAATTATTTTTACTCCAAAAATTTAATTTACTTTTCCATATTTTAATAACATTAGTGGTTGAAATTAATTTAAATTCAATCCCACGGATGGGGTGACACTATAAGGTTTTTAATGTAAAAATGATCTAATGTATGCTAAAATTTTATATACAATTTTAATGTGAAAACTGATCCAATGAAATAAATAGGATTAATAGAAAAAAAATATTATCCAATTAAACTTTTAATCAAGTTAAAAATATTATTTAACCTAATAATTTAATTAGATGGAAAGGTATTTTTGAATCAAAATCTAAAACTGTTTATTATTCATTAAAAGATGAAACCTTCCAGAAAAATACAAAAGATTTATACTAACCTGATTTTTTAGGTTAATATTCTAATAATAAATTATATTTTTACATATTAAATCTATAAACATTAAAAAATTATATTTAAAATTAGTTCTCCATTAAAAGTGGATAAAAATGCCTTAATAAATATATATATTTGTAATCATAAAATTGGGTTTTTTATAATCATATTTCTATCAAATCTATTTGATAAATTTCAAAAAAAACGTTATTTAGTATATATTATATATATTATATATATTAAATCAATATCACAAAATAATTTAATTAATTTAATTTATTATTGGAAAATATAATTGTAACCATTTTAATAATATTTTCCATTCTATCCAATTGGGTTTCATTTTCATTTTTTATTAATTGGTAACCTATAAATTCATATTATATTTGTGTAAATGAAATATTTTTAGAATTTAGTCAATACACATCATGACCAACAACTTAATTACATAGTTATATCTCATTGTTTTAATTTTTTTAATCATATATTATAGTTTGGTATCACTTGGTCTTGTTTGTCATGAAATCCATCAAGTAAGTTCAATCCTTTATGTAATGTAATCTAATGTGTTATTCTATGCAGAGCATTTAAATCATTATGTTTCATGTAGTTCATGATAACTTTATGTTTCATATAATTAAATCCAAACATTTTTATTTAATATAAAAAAAATATTGTTAGTGATGTGCGATATGAAAAATATGAAAAAAAAATAAATTAATTCATATAAAATATTTCAAAAAATCATTGTGTGTTACCTTTACCCTCTTGAAATAATTTGGTTTAATTAAATTACATGGTTTTATTATGCTCTATATTAAATGTTTCTTTTGAATTGTAATTAATTCTTATTATTAAACATCACCAAAGGAATATATGAGATGTATTTCTTCTTGAGTTATGTTTAAAACAAGATTGTGCGTTAATTATACTAAAATCAGGATAAATATGTTACATGAGAGGGAATTCCTCATGTTAAAATTAAAATTATGATTTTAACTTATATATATGGGTTATATAAAAGAGATGTATTAGAGGTAATTCCCCATTCTATTTATAATTATAATCCCCCTTTATTGAGGAAATGTTGTGATGGTAGGGGACCAATTGAGTATGGTGATACAATTCTCCCTTAAATCGGGTGTTGAGAAAGACATCCCACAAAATTGTTATTATATTTGCATTGGGATTTACACATTGAGTTCTGTGATTAGAGTGTAGCGATGGAAGATCACTTTCTATCTTGAGTGTTGTTTAATGGTGTCTCTCAAGTTATTAGGATGTAGGGAACATACCATATTTCTTGAGATGTTTGGCTCGTTTTGAATAGTTATGGATGTATGTGTTACACGATGGTCTAATAAGAATCTTGTATTCTAGTTCTAAGGCTCTTAGGAATATGCACACACTTAGTTCATTTAGGTGGATTCAATTTTGGACTAAACTATATATATTTCTAGATTATATTCTTATTCCGGTTATGATCCAAAGATGGTATAACCATGAGGTACCCCTTTGGAACTTGGGCGTGTTATTTTTTATTCATTCTGTTCAATTTTTTATTGTATTACGTACATAGTACTTAATATATATTGCATTAAATGGATTTCTCTAGAAATTGTGGGTCACAACCTATTATGATTGTACCTCCCACCCTTATCAGGTACCATTGTTACCTAAGTAGAAATTATGTCTGGAGGTATTGATAAAAGGAAACATCTATCTTCCAAAATCAGATTTACATTACTAGGATGTAGTTAGGTTAGATGATGTTGAGGGTGCTCGAGATGGTCATGATGCTAGTCATTTGGATGTTATTATTTTATTACATTTTATTGATTGTTTTAATTATTACTTCTTGCATGGGTGTCATCATCTGTCATACCGGCTTTGTTTTAAATCCTAGTTCACCACCTTTATATTCAGTTGATATTATATTTATCTTCCCCTATTTTTAAATTTTTATATATTGATTTTGTTGCTATTAATTGTTTATTGATGTACACTTGTTATACCATTGTGTGACTCTAACCATGAGGATATATCCCCCAATAATACCTCAATTGTATCCTCATTACTTGTCAACAGGCTCTTGTATACATGGAGACATGCATGATTCCCTTTTACCCACCAGTCCAGCTATCATTTTTTTAGTATGACATACCAGGTCATTACAAAAAAATTAGAATATTAATTTCCATTCTTAATTTTTTATTTTAATTTAAAAATAGGGAGATTAAATTAAATCCCATAAAATTCATAATAGAAACAGAATGTTCTATTATTTCATTGATTGCATATTAATATTTATTTCAACATTAAAAAAATTTATTAAGCCATAAAACATATCATAAACAAAAACATCTAAATTTATATTTAGAGGAAAAATTGTATTTTAACAACATAAAAGATATTTCTCTATAACATAATTTCAACATGATAATTTCAAAAAAAGTTTACATTATCAAAATGATTTGATAAATATATTAATTATCACATTTAATTGAAAATTACTTATTTAAAATTGAATTAATGTATTCATAGAATTGTAAAAAAAATCATTTAAAAATATTTTAAAACAAATTTTAATTTATATTATATTATATATTTAATGTTCAATTTTTAAAAGACAATTTCATGAAAATAAATTATATTTATAGAACATGTATTTATTATAAATTTTTATATATCATGTAAAAATATTTGTATGTTTTATTTGTATAGAAAAATATATTTATCAAATTCAACATATCATTATGATTAATTTCATTAATAAAAATTATAATTAAAATTATAATTCAGAAATTGGGATTTAAATTATTGAACAGAAACTATTGTTTTTATTATATTATGTTTTATATATATATCACATTATTACAATAGAATACACTATAAAAGTAAGGTGTGTTGTGATGTTAGTATCCAGGGGTGGATATGAGTAATATTATTTTAAAGGATCATTTCATTGTTATTAAACCAATTATTTCAACTAGTTAACAATTGTCTTAATTATAATGTTATATATGTCATATATTCTAACAAAATCCATCTTTAATACATTCCATGTAGTGTGTGATTTAATCACATCCATTTTAGGGGACTGTCATCAACATTTCCTCAAATGAAAGTATCATATTTACACGAAAAGCAAAGTAAACAATATAAGTGTTGTAAAAGGAATACTGAATCGTAAATAAAAAAATATAATATATGACATATTTTATATGAGATTCTACCATAATTTCCACCATGAGAGGCGATAAAGGAAAAATGAAAAAATATCTTTTAGTGAGGTGGTTGTTCACTGTACACAAAAACAATATGTTCCTTATCCATTGGATGAAGGTGTTTGTAAGTGTTAGTAAATTCAATATGAAAAATGACCTAGTATATTGAGGATACAATTTTTTTATAAAATCATTTAATAAATATAGTGAAGGGGATGGAGAAAGAAAATAAAAAAATTGAGCATGGGAGAAGATGTTACCTCTTAATCGGATAACTCCTGTTGGTTTGTGACAAAATATTCCTACGATTTATTTATATACAATGGGATAAATCTATGATCATGGAAAGTATTTTGGTTTCCTATTGGAATATAGTTTAGTCAATACAAGGGGATTTAGAGGTATGAATACATTCGAGAATATGAGGCCTATTTATATAGGAGGAGGAGCGACACTCTTGTAAATATTGGAAGAGAAAATTCTATAAACGTTTTCATTTTCAATTTTGATAGAATAACAGGATAAAATCAAAAAATGTAGTATAGGGTCCAAATATGGAAACCATGTCTCTTTAATAAGATTCAATGTCATTTGAGTCATAAATTTAATGTTTATACATTTGTTAATATTAATTCTACCTTAAGAGATGTAATTAATTTTATGTATATTCACTAATATTTTTGAAAAAAATAATATTAAACATGATATAAAATATAATTTAATCTTAATCCAAAAAATTAACCCATTTTTCCATATTCTAATAACATTAGTGGTTGAAATTAATTAAAATTTATTCCCACTTATGGGGTTACACTATAATGTTTTTAAGGTAAAAATGATCTAAAGTATACTAAAATTTATATACAAATTCAATGTGGAATTTGATCCAATTAAATAAATTGGACTAATTGACCAAAATATTATTCAATTATACTTTTAATATAGTAAAAAAATTATTTATCTTTATAATTTAATTAAATGAAAATGTAGTTTTGAATCAAAATGAAATATTTTTTAATATTCACTATAATATGAAACCTTCCAGAAAAATAAAAAAGATTTATACTAACCTAATTTTTTAGGTTACTATTCCAATGATAAATTCTATATTTACATATTAAATCTATAAATGTTACAAAATTATATTCTAAATGAGTTCTCCATTAAAAGAGGATAAAAATTCCTTAATAAAAATATATATTTGTAATCTTAATATTTGGGTTTTTATAATCATATGTATATAAAATCTATTTTATCAATTTCAAAAAAAACGTTATTGAATATATATTATATATATTATATATATGAAATCAATGTCACTAACTAATTTTAATTATTTAAATATATTAGTGTACAATAGAATTGTGACCATTTTAGTAATATTTTCCATTATATCCAATAGGATTTTATATTCATTTCTGATTAATTGGTAACCTATAAATTCATAATTTATTTGTGTAAACCATATATTTTTAGAATTTCGTCAATTCTATTCATGACCTATAACATAATTAAATGGTTATATCTCATTTTTTTAGTTTTTTTAATAATATATTATAGTTTGGTATCACTTGGTATTGTGTGTCATGCAATCCATCAAGGATGTTCCATCCCCTATGTAATGTAATCTAACGTCTTATTCTTGGCAGTGCATTTAAATCATTATATGTCATGTATTTCATGATAACTTAATGTTTCATATAACAAAATCCAAACATTTTTCTTGAATATAAAAAAACTATTTTTAGTGATGTGTTATATGGAAAATATAAAAAATATTGATTTAATTTGTATAAAATATTTAAAAAATTCTATCGGTGTTACATTTCCCCTCTCGAAATAATTTGGTTTAATTAAATAATGTGGTTTTATTATGATCTATATTAAATGTTTCTTTTGAATTTTAATTATTTCTTATTATTAAACTTCACTAAAGGAAAATATGAGAGGTATTTTCTCTTTAGTTATGTTTAAAACAATAATGTGGCTTAATTATACTTTAATCATGATAAATATGTTACATAAGGGGGAATTCCCCATGTTTAAATTAAAAGTATGATTATGAATTATATATATGGGTTATATAAAAGAGATGTATTCGAGGTAATTCCCCATGATATTTATAATTATAATCCCCCTTTATTGAGGCCATGACACGATGGTAGGAGACCAATTGAGTATGGTGATACAATTCTCCCTTAAATCAGGTGTTGAGCAAGACATCACCCAAGATTGATATTATATGTGCATTGGGATTTATACATTGAGTTCCGTGATTAGATTATAGCGATGGATGATCACTTTCTATCCCCAGTGATGTTGAATGGAGTCTCTCATGTTGTTAAGATATAGGGAACATACCCTATTTCTTGAGATGTTTGGATCATTTTGAATTGTTATGGATGTATTTGTTACAGCATGGTCCATTCAGAATCTTGTATTCTAGTTCTATGGATATTATGAATATTCACACACTTGGATCATTTTGGTGGATTAAATTTTGGACTAAACTATATATATTTCTAGATCACATGCTTATTCTAGTTATGATCAAAAGATGGTATAACCATGAGGTACACCTTTGGAACTTGGGCATGTTATTGTTTATTCAGTATGTTCAATTAATAATCGTATTACCTACATAGTACATAATATATTTTTCATGAAATGGATTTCTCTAGATATCATGTGTCACAACCTATTGTGATTGTATCAACCACCATTATCAGGTAACATTGGTACTTGAGTAGGCATTATGTTTAGAGGTATTGATAAATGGAAGAATCTATCTTCCAATGTATGATTTACATTACTAGGATAGAGTTAGGGTAGACGACGTTGAGTGTTCTTGTGATGCTCATGATACTAGTCATTTTGAATTTATTATTTTATTACATAATATAGATTATTATAATTATAAATTCTTGTATGGGTGTCATCATCTATCATACCAGCTTAGTTTTATATTTTAGTATGACACTTTTATATTCAACTGATATTATATTTATCTTCCCCTATTTTTTAATTTTTATATATTTATTCTATTTCTATTAATTGTTTATTGGTTTACACTATTTATCCCATTGGGTGACTCTTACCATGAGGGTATATCCCCAAACCATACTACAATTGGATCCTCATTAGTTGTCAACAACCTCTTGCAAACAGGGAGGCATGCATGATTCCCTTTAACCCACAAGTCCAGCTATCATTTTTGTGGTATGTCATACCAGGTCATTACAAAAATTTTAGAATATAAATTTCCATTTTTTAATTTTTATTTTCATTTATAGATATAGAGATTAAATTAAATCCCATAAAATACATAATTGATAAAAAATGTTCTATTTTTTCAATGATTATATATTAATATTTATTTCATCTTTACCCAAAATTTATGAAGCCATAAAACATATCATAAAAAAAACATCTACATTTATATTTACAGAAAAAAATTGTATTTTAACAACATAGAAGATATTTCTCTATAAAATAATATCAACATGCTAATCTCCAAAAACATTTACTTTATCCAAATTATTTTATAAATTTTTTAATTATCGAATTAAATTGAAAATTACTTATTTAAAAATTAATTAATGTATTTATAGAATTGTAAAAAAATTTCATTTAATAAAATTTTATAATAACTTTTAATTTATATTATATTATATATTTAAAGATCAATTTTTATAAGATAATTTCATGATAATAAATTAGATTTACAATACATGTACTTATTATAAATTTTTATATATCATGTAAAAATATATGTATGTTTTATTTGTATAGAAAAATATATTTATTAAATTCAACATATCATTATTATTAATTTCATTAATAAAAATAAAAATAAAATTTATAATGTAGAAATTGGAAATTAAATTACTCAAACGAAACTAATGTTTTTATTATAGTATGTTTTATATACATATCCTTTTATTACTATAGCATACATAATAATAGTAAGGTGTTTGGTGATGGTAGTGTCCAGGGGTGGATAAAAAAATATTATCTAATTTTTCATCTCAACTAAATTGAACTTCTATTGTGGTTGACTAGACGTGACACATACTTATTGAACTTCTCTTTTCAATGGGGTATTCAATTTAAAGACGAACCACTATTTTTTGAATTCTATAATTTTTAAATGTTCATGATTTTTTTTAAAAAAAATCATTATATTATAATTGTAACTACCTACACATGAGTGATGGGTGGTTCTATAATAAAACAAGGATTTCAGGTTATTTATTAAACCTTTTAATGGAGGTAATGATTTAAACAAAATATGGGGGACTATAATAACCATCCAATATATTAGTTAAAATGATTGAGTTAATTAATTATAATATACAACCATAATATAAAAATGTTAAATTTTGTAAAATATCCTAATTGATATTGTAATTTACATTTTTTATGTTCAAAAATTAATGTTTGAATACCAAAAATACCTAGGGTATTTTTAATAATTTAATTATATTCTAATGATTCATTTGATCAATGATGTTTTTACATGCCTGAATTTTGTTTACACATATGACACTCATCTTTATTGACATTTTTACGCCATGTATCACAATTTATCATCCCTATTTCATTTCTATGAATTTATTTATGGAATTTCAAACTACATTATATATCTTCCAAAACCATTATCATCATTTTGTTCACATCGAATTTATTCATTTCTTATATATTCTTTTTTCCCTTATTTTTGGTTTATTCCAAAAATGATTATGTTACTTCTTATTAGTTAAAAAAATGAAGTTATACGAGATATTTCTTGAATATATTCAATTGGTTGATTATGATTACATAATATAGAATACAAAAATATTATTTTAGGGGAATAAATTATAAATTAAGTACATGGGGAGAAAAAAGTAAATGGGTAAAGATTTGTACGAGTTATCCATAATTAAAAAAACTCTATATCCAAATAATCTATGGTTATGTAATTAAAAAAATATTTATATATGTTATATCAATAATCTATTAGTGATATAATTCATTAATAAAAAAATCATACACAATAAAAATTAATAAACACAATATTATTTGAATGAAATAAATTTTTTCCTTTAAAAATTAAACTAGAAAAATATGAAGATATACTAAAATTTTTTAACTATACAATGATTAAACAATACATTAATCCATGATAAAAAAAACTAGATTTTACCACATACAAAACACCACCAAATTTAATTGAAATTTAGAATGTGTAGAAAAAAAGAATAATTATAAAAAATAACATATGTATTTACACTAATACACGTTTTTGGTAAATTGGTATGGTTGATGATCCAATTTGGATCAAATATTGAACTATTGAACAATTCATGTTGAAGTTTCATCAAATCATATTTTTTCTACATGGGTCAGAAAATACTATCACTCGAATCAACAAACATTTGATACCAATAATAATTCATATTAATTGAAATCATTATACATTTCCATTCTCATACATTTTTTATAAAGGGGAGGGATTGTTATATAGTTATCCTATGTTAGAAATGTAAATCATAATAGTCACATAGTTTATTGAACATGATATTGATGATATATTATAGTGGTAAAATAAGTGTGAAAATGCATGGATCCATCCACATTCACAACATTAAATTTGTGTCAACCATAATGATATCATAGAAAATAAAACATGATATTTCCTCTTTAGTAAAAGTAAAATAATACCAACTCCACATTATAGGTGGTATTTTAGAGATTATATTTCCTATGATATAGGAAATGTTTGGAGATATTAAATTATTACTATATGAAACCATGAATACATGATAAATGAAAATCTATATCTAAAAATATACAGAAGTAAAGTTATGTATTCATCCATCATGATATAAATTTTCGATAATATAATTTTATCAAATTACAAAAATATATTCAATAGCATGGTACATATCAGTATCATGAAAGAACTAAAATATAATTGAATCACATAATTAATATTATTAATAAAATTAAATTCACTCACTATTCCTTATCATAAATGATATAATGAATAATTTATATAGATTATGATATTCAATACAATGCACGTCCAATTTGAGAATATATATCAAATGGTTTAAGAAATAATAATGAATTTAATTCATCACAAATGAAATTACTTGACTCCTAACAATGAACAATATTTATACAATGTCAAATATAACAAATAATAACCACCATAATAAAGAGTCAGACAGTCAAATTTTCTTTTAATAATCACTTTTACCAACTGATAAATAAAATATAACACCATCCAAAGAATCATGATAAAGGTGAGGTTCATACCACATAACCACATATCTATTTCAATTTTATTAGTTGATCAATAACACTTAAACAAAATCAACCACTGAATGATGATAAAAAATTTCATTTATATTTAATCTTCACTGGGTTAAAGAATATTATAATCAATTGAGTTATATATTTTTACATATCAAAAAAGAATCATATTTGTTCATAATCAACCATCCATATCAACATGTTCATGGAAAATTTTAGGTATGCGATATTTAAATTAATCAATGTATTACTATTCAAATTACTTATATTCTAACTAAATTCTTCCATATTTAAGAGAAATGATGATACATGGATGAAAAATGTACTACTTTAACACACTGTTACCCTTTAATTTCCTATATTTATATAATGTATTTTTGTTTCCTTTTTTCATTGGGTGAGTATTTATAACCCTGAATTGGGAGGATACTTATAATGGTGAAGTTATGATTTTTATTGATTTTTCAGATATATAATGCATTTATACTATTCACTAGGTAGTTACATGACATGTAATGGGTTTACATGATGTGTAATGATTGCTAGGAAGATACAGTGAATGGATATCATAGTGTGGGAATTATAGAAAACATAAAAGGGCTACACATCCTATAATATGAAAATCTAGTTTTTAATTAAAAATGTGATATGTTTTCTTGTAATATGATCAAATGAATGAAATTTATGATGTTTAAATTATTTCAGGATGTGTAATTCCTCAAGTTACTGCATTTTTGTATTTATATAGGTTTTTAAGGATTTATTATCTTTTTTATCCTTCTACCGTCATCTAGTTATCTTATGCTGAGAAGGCCATACACTTTTACCATTTTTTTAATTTTTTTGTTTTCCACTTTTTTCATCTATATATATTTTGTACTATTGTTCGGGATAGATTTATGAATGAATTTTAGTTTTTATTCTTTTCAATATCTGCACTATTTCATCATTTTGTCTATTGGAGTGGGAATACAAATACATTATGAAAAGGCCTCCCCATGTATATATATGCCTTCAACACTTTTCTACAATCCTAGGATAATGGAAGTGGCTTTGGGGAAGTTTCATCCTGATCCTCGACATGGGTCAGGTCGTGACAGAATGGTATTAGAGAAGTTTCATTCCTTGAAAATTTTTTCATATTTTTCCCCTTAAGAGGATTTTGTTAGGTTGCATCGTTATAGGGTTTGGATGTTCCATGTTCAAATATCATGTTAGAGGTTCTAGTGTTAGTGAAATGTCAAACATATCCATTCAATAGGACTCTGCCGACATGCTATTCAACTCTATACTTTATGACACAACAAACAGAGGAAAAAAATGGCACCTGCCTCATATTGGACTAATTTTTGGGTTTCTTTATATACTTATTTAGTATACTCCATAGATATACACTTTGAACATAGTTCATCTTAATTGTATTTTGGGATTCCTTTGTGATGAGTGAAAGACATGATTGTACAGTGTGATGTTGATAAAAATCCTCCCCCTGAATAGGATTCAGTGAAGGCTATTGGTTCTGAGGTGTTATATTCCAGTGGTCCTCTAATAGTTCCCCTTCATAATGAGAAGTTGTTTCTGTTGGTAGTTTATGTCAAGGATGCACATAGGATGAGTGACACACCAGAGTACTAGAGGTAGAAACAACGGAGGTACCTGGTGATCCAGACACCCAGGTAGTGGATTATTGGCTAGAGGCAGTCACACATGTTCTATGCAAAGTGAGGACATCTCTCGACCAGATAGTTGTCCTGGAGGTGATCCTTCTTCATGGTTTAGGTCAGTGATGGTGGAGGTTAGTGATGTAGTCCCATTTTCAGGTAAATATCACATGGTTGGAGTTCTAGTTACTCTTCCAGGATGATTTCTACCTATCCATGTTGAGATCATTGAATATTTAGATGATTTTGTATCATGAATATGTCAACATGATTGTGGGGGAGTTTTTTTCATGGTTTACGGACATGTCATTATAATCACTGAACATGGTCCCATAAAAGTTTTTAGACATCAAACCATTGTGCCAGGCCTCTGCAAAAACCACAGATTAGGTTTGTTCTCCTTGTGCCTTACCAATTACGGGGGAGTGCTGGAGTGATGTATGGTCCTAGAGAAATTCATAGAAAAGGGGAAGATGAACGTGAACCATGGTGGTGCATAAGAAGTTGAAGATTCTGTTGCAGTCAGAAGAAGATAAGTGATATGATCATGTTATATGTGGCATACCAATGCCTAGACTCACGAATCTGGGCTTGTATAATAGGATCTGTGTAGAGGATTATGTCAATAATATGATTGGTTGTGTTGTGCTTGCAATGGTTGGGTACATATTTCTAGAGATTACCAGAAATGACATGATGTAGAGAGGGATCCAGTCAATGGGACACCGTGGAAGAGGTAGTTTTCAGATTAGGGAGTTACAAAAAAATAGATGATGAGGTGAAAAATATGGGATAATAGTAAGAGGTGGTCCACCCAAAGACTAGGGAGCTATAAGAAATTATTGAGGGTAGTGGTAGTCCATAGTGGCCATTGACCCTAAAGCTCCACAGATTAATAATGATACGCTCTACTTCCTTTCTACATTCTATAGTAATGATTTCAATCCACTATTATGAGGAACTCTTTTCTTCCCACATCATTCATAAGGATTAACTTGGGTGATATTAAGCATATGTGTAACCCTCTTGTGGGATTTTTTCGATGTGTCTACAATTTTTGGGGAAATTGGGGTCCTCCCCCAATGAAGACATGTTATTGTGATGTGAGAAAAACCATGTGGGTGAGTAAGTTCTACCCGATGTGGATATTATCAAGGGGTGATAGATGATTCCCTCTGACATGTGTGTTCTATGATAAGTTATGTTGTAAGTGTCAGAGCAAGTTGATACCAGTCTATTAGAGCATTCATTCTTGACCACTATGCATGGATTCTCTAGTTAATGGAGTAAATTGTTTTGAATCGTATTTTAGTATAGGAGTTAGACCAATTGATGTTTCTATTGTGTGGATTGGTTTCCTAAAATCAATACTCAGTTATGATAACACTAGTGGCTTTGGAGGTGTTTTTGTGTTTGGGTTACTATTCTTATGAGATGAGGGAAGATACATGGGTTCTTCCATGTTCATTCAATGTCTATCTTCTCTTAGTTGGATGGGCATACCATATTCCCATGTTCATTGAACCCTTGAATGCTTGGAGTCTACATTAGTATGCAAGAATCCTTAGAAGGTAATTGGGAAGATCATCCATGTGTGGATTTGAACCATGGGGTTATGTTGGTATCTGTCTTGGGATAGTAAGGTGGGGAATCTCTTGACCCCATGACTGTAGTTATACCATGGTGATTTTTCCACTTGACAATGCTATGAAGACATGTTCCCACATTCCATGTGATTTTGGTCTGATTGGATCAGGTTGAAATATTGGTTTAAGATTAGGGGTTCCCCGGAGTCCATGCATGGAACCAACACAAGAACCCTTGGTGAGATCACTGGTGTGAGATTCCCAGTATTAGAGTTCAATTTCTTTTCTCTATGACTAGTGTTTTTTCTTTTCAAGGTTAAAAATATTGAAAGATGGTAATAATGTAGATACTTCGGTTTTGACCTAAACAACTATGGAATATTAATGAATATATTTCTAAAACCAAGGTTTGAGTCGGCATGGGAATCAAGGGCCACGATAGACTCAACACGATCATTTTAAAAATATAAAATATATTCTATCAAGTGCGCAGAAGTTCACATGATAAGAGGAATAAATCTCTAATGGAGTCTTTGGCCTGATTTTTGAGACCTCAGTAGGGTCCATGAAATAGTGTTTATCCTAGGGATGACATAGTGTTTTCAATTATAGGAGATTTGGTTGGAGGTGAGTTGGAGCGTTGTTTTATGGTGGAATAACTAATTAAATGACATTTTACTTATTCAATTATACCTAACGTAATCTATCCCCCTCCATATCACGTTGGGTGTGAAAATACCAATTACGATAGACTCCCCACTACTTCAACCTTTGATGTTGATGAACTCACAATGAATCGACGAAACGACATAATGTTGATCTCAATTTTTAACACAGATAGTTATCAGATCTAGAAGCATCATGACATGAGCATCATTTTACATCCAAAGCAATGGAGTTTTTACAATCAGGCTAGTGATTTTTATTTATAGTATGGACCCCATTTTTTTTAATTTTTTTTTATTTTGTAGTGAACAAATATGAATGAAATTTTTTTTGATCTCTCTTAATTATATATATAAATTTTGTGTTAAATTGTGGAAATATTGTGTTTTACAGCTGATTTTTGACTGGAATTACCATTTACATGGTGTGTAGTCTTGTGACGCACCATGTGTATCCCTCCATGTTTGGAAAAGATGAACTTTTGGGACTACAAACTATGTATCAGTGTTACATTCTATATAGTAACCCAATCAGTGTGGCTATTGGACATGGCTTGGGAGGACATGTGAAAACTTGTGTACCATTACTTGAACATCACCAATGTTCATGGAAACAAGTCCAGTACATGGACATGGGATAAACTACATGGCCAAGGGCTAGTTGTTGTGGGTCAGGTCATGTACTTCATATACATGCTCGGTACCCCTACATGTCTTGGAAAACCATGTAGTCATATACATGTCTAGGTACTCATGTATGATCACATTTCATGTGTGCCCAAGTGAATTCCATACACTCTTAGGGGATCTCATTGAGATCTTAAAACATCATTATTTCCTTCCATTGGACTCATAATTAGACTAATTAGTAGCTAATATTGAGTTTTTTTCACATAGAATGTTTGGGTGGCCTCTATTTCCACCAATGAGATACGAGGTGGTGAATTTAAATCAAGATAATAGTGTGTCCATAAAAATCATGGGTAGTGATTAGGGTGAATAAATTGGTTCACTTCAGGGATGGAACCCTTCACATCATCTCCAGGATGTGGGTACCAATGGCTCTTTAGACCGGTAAAGTGGTTCTCCCCTATTGTTACAGGGCATGCGTGAAACATCCCACTACCAATCAATCTGACATGACCTTAACCTCACATTTTTTTTACTTTTATGTTATATGTATAGGGACATGATGGAATTTGGGGGACACATATAATGGTGTATTCAAATAAATTTTTGACTACTAGCTTTAACTAGTTTTTTATGGGCAACCAGAGGGCTTCCCACTATGAAACTAGGTTACATTATGTGTAAGTGTTGCTGGATTCAAGTATTAAAAGGATTCATGTTGTGAAAGGTTACAAGAAGTGAAGATCCATTAAAAGTCACATGTTAATAAATTTATTGGTTTTTAATTCATGGTGATGTGATTTTCTACATATGTTTGGATTTGTTGGTAACATGTTGTGTAACTACGTTACAAATCATGTAAAGGACCACATACAATTATTTTAAAACATGAATGTGGATTTATTGTCTCGATTCATTATGTAGGATATCTTGATGTTGACCTTATGCAATACATGTGAAATTTTGGGGGACTCCTCTCCTTCTAGATTGACCTATTTTATTGTTGATCTCTATTTAATTTGTGATGTGTCTCTACATGTAAGAGATGTTTCATCTTCCTTATTTCATTTTATTTTGGTATCATCCTTGGTCAGTATTATCAAATCCATTATTCTATGTTTTTGTTCCTTCGTGTATTGTTCTAGATCCATTATGTGATCTATATCCAGAATCCTTTCTTTTTTTCATGGTGCATATGGTGTTAATTCTGGAGGTATGTCGGATTCCTTCTTTCCTTTGACCCCTTTTTTTCTAATTTGTTTCAATATTTTGATGAATATTGGATTCTAGGTCCTTTTTTTCATCATTGGTATGTCATTGTTGGTGGATCCCATTGTGGGTGTGTGGAAACCATGTTTTAAGGTAGTTGGTTCCGTCACTAGACAAATTTGATGATATTTAAAGTTAAATTTTACTAATTGATTTATACATGGAATTAGAAATATTGTTTTTTCTATAATGAAAATGGTATTTAAAGAAAAAATGGTTTTCCCTAGTTATTGTTAAATGTATTGAAATGTGTAATTTTTAGATCATTGAAATGAATTTGTGAAATGGCTATGAAATGGTTTTCCAAGAATCAGAATGAATTGTGAAAATGAGCGCATGAGATACCAGGGGTTATTTAGTTGAAGGTTTAACATCACGTCATCATCCATCTGTTTTGGGATTACAAGGTGGTTTAATCATGGGGAAAATCCAATGTTTCCTAGGCTCATTGTCAATGTGTATTGTTATTGAAAATGTTGATGGGTTTTATCATGGGGTATTCCACTGATTAATAAGCCTATTATTTAGGAATCATATTGTGAACATGATTGATTATGGTACAAGTAGTATTCTATTCTGACCTATAGTGATCATAGGTGCTAATACGTGGACTATATTATGTTTTTCATAGATTTTATTATCTTTGATATGCATGATATATTGAAAATGTTAAATTATATTGATATAATGGATTTTTTTTACATCGTGATTGAAAGGGAAATGATTACAATGATTTCTATAAAACATATTCAATACATAGTATGCCAGGTTTTATTTAAAATGAAAAAAAAGAATTGTTAAACATAGGCTTTATATAGAAAACCTAGGTGGGAACTTATTGATCCAATTAGGTCATACCATGTGCCCCACTTTGGTGGTGTGTAGACATTTATATGTCATACATTACTGAAAAAGGAATGGGTCCACAGTGACACAGAAAACGTTTTATGTTAGTTGGACTGGATATCTGGTGGTGAGATGGTTGGAGTTCATCGATTCCATCGTATGGAGTAGCCATGTCATTTTAGTCCTTTTCAATTGTCCTAATTTTTCTGATTTTAGCAGCACTTAGAGTTGTGTTTTTTAGTTATTTGCTTATAGTAATGGCCTATATTTGTTTTTAATTAAATTTCACTCTCTTTTCAGAGTGTATATATGCCATGTGATTGTAAAAATTGTTAAAAATCATTCCCTCTTCCTTATTGTTTGATACATGGGTTCTTGTTCCAGCCCGTGGGGATCTAGAATTCCATTTGGCTATATGGAAGATTGGGTGAGATTCCATTTTTTAGGGTAACCTAGGTTGGTTCATTACAAAATGGTATTAGATCCATGTAGGTTTTCCTTAAGAGTTCTTGTTATAGGACGTCTGTTTGACTGGAGATGGGATTATTTGGACTCTATAGGTTTGTTACGATGAGTTCCTTGCCAGATCTTGTCTAGACGATACTGAAGATATGATGGGATTTGGGGATGTGTATCTCTATTTTAAGGTTCATTGAATATATGTCTGTTATTAAGGGTTTTATTGTTTATGTTTAGATTTACCCTATTTTTTGATAATTCATTCTATTTTGGATTCCATAAGTATGCCTCAGATATATCTTCCATGAGTTCCTTTGGAAGGTGTAGATGATTCTCTACAAGGAAACATTTCAGTATATTAGAATCTCATTGAGAGTATCATATGGACATTTCATGTTGTTATCAAATATGTGTTAGTAGTTCAAAACATAGTTGTCTGGGTACATGAAGAAGATTGAGAAAATAGAGTTCGATCAGAAGAATTCTTTCGTGAGAAGCCACATCATTCCAAAAGAATGAATAAACCTCGAGAGGAATATGACATGCTATATTAGATCGATCAAATATTTTACATCCTAAAGGGAATATAGAATATATAGGTTATTCGTGAAATATTCATGCTCGATGGATCTAAAAAGAGATATTGGGATTACATGGTCCAGAAAAATAGACACTTCGAATTGAATTGGAAGGGATTCATGACCCTATTATTCTAGTTGTTTTTCCAGTATTACCTAGTTTTGGATAATCCTCTAGAGTTATTATATTTGATGTAGTGAAATTTTTTTGTGTAATCATACACCTATTTGTTTTCTATGATTTTCCATTTCATTCTAGACTTTTGTGAAGAATGACATGTTGATGGGACACAATTACATGTAGGTTTTTCAACTAGTTATATGTTTTCATGTGTTTATGATAAATAATTAATCCTATGTTTAGATGATATATAGATCTATTATGGAAGATATGGATATTGTATGCAAGGATATATTTTCTTCTTCATCTCTTCCATCTAGTAGAAGCTTCTGTGGCATGCATTAAAAGATGAGGAAGGGGATGGATCATCACAGGAGTGGCTGAGATGGGTCTCAGTAGGGAGACACCTCCACACTATTTGATATAGAGAGAAGTCTGAATTTGACTTTCTATCAGTGTGTCACAATCATACCGACAAGTAGTTCTTTTCATATTTCCATGAATATATGCAACAGTTGTGGATGTGTTGGTCATTAACAAGGATTATGTCAGGCTATGACTATGCCTAATTATGGTCAGGTATAATTGGCTCAAAAGGCTATTGTGGTTCAGTTAGAAGCTTCATAGACTATAGGGATCCAGCTACAGGACTCAAAAGTGAAGCGGTTTCATGTAGTATATGAGTGTACAAGACATGTCGATGTAGTTCTAATAATAGTGAGAGCTACAATCATTAATTAAACATCATTATAAATTACATTATTTTATAAAATTTTCTTACACAAATTTATATATGTACATTATGTGGATATGATTAATCATCTAACTGAACTTATGTCCATTATGGTGGAGTTAGCGACACCTCTTAGAAAGAGGAGATAAAATGGTTTTTAGTTTCATTATTGTTCATTAACGATGTCTAATACAGAGTTGGTTAGGGATTTTATCATTCTTGATCTAGATTTATTTGAAATCATAATTGGTATATATTGGCTTGACCCTCATCGAGATGGGGTTAATTTTTGTCATTAGTGTGGTTTTTTTCTTAATAAAATGGGAGCTCATATGTGTTATAGTGGGATTGGGACCTGAGATCAGTTCATACAAGGCCTTCCCACCCAGAGCTCAGGAATTGTTTGATTACAGTGAAGTTTGATCTTGATTACATTTCTCCTATTATTTAGATTCCCATTGTTGTTCGGGATATTATTGACATCATCCAAAATAACTTATCTTTTCTACCTTTAGGGAGGGAGGTAGATTTTATGGTTGAATTGGTGAAAGGTATATAACCAATATCAATTCCTTTTTATCATATAGTACCAAAGGATCTAAATGATCACAATATTTAGTTGGATAACCTTTTGGAAAAATGATTTTTTCTATTTAGTACATCACCTTGTGAAGTCCCTGTTCTCTTTAACAAGTATGTAGAAGGTTCACTTAGGCTATGTGTTGACTATCATAAGTTGAAATGGGTAAAATTATTGAATCAATAATATTTTTTTCTTGTGGATTATTTGTTTGATTAGTTGAATGGTAAAAATTAGTTTAAAAATGGATCTTCAATCAAGATATCATTAGTTTTGAGTTTAGGAGTCCGATATACTAAAGAAAATATTCTAGACTAGATATCACAATTATTAATATCTTGTGATTCCTTTTGGTCCCACTAACCATCCTATAGTTTTTATGGATTTGATGAATCCAATTTTCATTCAAACTCTGGACAGTTTTGTGGAAGAGTTGATGGATGATATTTGAGGTTTTTCAAAATCAAAGAATAAGAAGAAGCTCTATCTGAGTTTGGTGAGTTGTCATTTTCATGAATTGATTTTAAAATATAATTTCTAGATTCATGAAGTGATGTTCTTAGAGAAACTTTTTTCTAAAAAAGGATTTTTAGATGATCTTGAGATGGTGGAGGTTGTTTTTTCATTGAAGGAACCCCAGAATGAATTTGAAATTTACAGCCTCTATGGTCTTGTTTTCTGTTACTAATAATTTGTTAAGCATTTATCTTTTCTAGAATCACCTTTTGCTAATCTTAAGAAGAATTTAGTGAAATTTAAATGATATAAATAAATGTTGGTATTCTTTCGATGAGATAAAATGACTTCTGACATCGACTATTATTCTTATCTTACATATACCTAGAAAGTGGTTCATCGTGTTTTGTGATGCTTCTGGATCTAGTTTGGGATATTTACTTATATAGGATGACCATGTGGTATCTTATATATCTCTTCATCTTCTACCACACAAGAAGAGCTAAGCCACTCAATATTTAAAGCTTGGTGCAGTCATGCATGAGCTTAAATGTTGGAGGCTCTATTTTTATAGTAAGAGTTTAACGGTCTTTTCTGATCATAAGAGTATGAGCTATAACTTTTCTCAAAAGGACGTGAATATTACAAAGATATGATTGGTAAAATTCCATCAAATGTTTGAGTGAAATATCTCATACACCATAGGAATGGGTACTGTCATTGTAGACCCTCTTAATATAATTTTACCATCATAGGATCTTTATGAATTGAAGGAGGACTAAAACCGTTTGAGTATTTACAATCAGTTTCCCCTGGATTATCAGAAGGATGTATCACGTATGGTTTTGAGAAATGTTTAGTTATCATCACCTCTCATGTAATTTTTTATTGATCCAATAATAAGATTATGTGTTTCTATATATCTAAGAAAGAATTTATAGTAGGGAGACCATTTCAGGTGGGTCCCTTTCTTCATATGGTATGCTCCACTTTGAGTAGCAGGTTGTCATCCTAATATATGTGAGGAGTTTAGTCTTGTTTAATTTTCATATCTCCTGATGGTTCATCCATCCATGAACTAGTATGATGTATTATGGTATGATAATATGATTCTTGTGGTCGTGTATGAACCACCACATTTCTTATTATGTGTCCCATTGTTACATCCCCCAATAGATAATGGTTGATCACATGAATCCATCAATTTTACTTCATCCTATTATTTTGACAGTCTAGAAATAATACTATGTATCCATGTATATTGTTTTTGGATTACCAGAGGCTACATTCGGGTAAAATTTTATCTTGGTAATTGTTTAATAGTTGAAAAAATCTACCCATTTCATTTTGGTAAAGGACACCACTATTGTTTACGATCCAAGAATGTTTCCTATGAATGAGATTGTGAGGTTACATGAGAGTCATACATTAATTGTTTTGGATAGTGATATTGGGTGCACTTGTAGATTTTATAGGAGTTTCCATGAAGAAATAAAATCTTTAGTGATGTTGAACACAACTATCAATAAACAGACAGACTATCAGATAAATCATGTTATTCAGATCTTGGAGGATATTCTTCCTTCCCATGTCTTGAATTTTATTTGATCAGGATATAACCATATGGGACCGGTTGATGTTTTTTTACAGAAATAATTATCTATAATTAATAAGGTTTTCTACCTTAGAGGTGTTGTATGGTTTCCCATGCATATAGACTCTATGTTGTGAGGATGTGGATGAAGAAACTTTAGTGGGACCATGTTTGGTCTTGGAGATGGCATCAACAATTTAAGATTTGTATCAACTTCTATTTATAGTCCAGATTTGACCGAAATTGTATGTGGATAAGTGGTGTAATCCTACAGAGTTTTTCATTGGTGACTATGTTTTCCTAAATTTTTCTATAAAGTTGGGTTATAATTAACAAGTAAAGAAAGGAATGTTTGATCAATAATTTGTTGTACCATTCTTGGTCACTAAGGGGCATGATAAGGTTTCTTATTGGTCAGAATATCATGTTCCGTTGATGGGTGTTCATTATGTTTTCCACATATCATAGCATTGGATATATCATCATGATCCTAATAACATTTTGAGTTGGGAAGAAATTGAGTTAGAGACTTCTGTTTTTGTCTTGTAGATTCTAGTTGAATTTACTGACTCTCTAGAGAATGTCTCGCTTGGGATGTAGATTCTGTTGGATAGTTTTCTTTTGTAACATGGATCATATTCTCACGAGACATTGGAACACGAGGCATTAATGAGGGAGTATTGGTCTCATCCTTTTATAGGGATTACATCTTCTACATGACTTCCCAATGAATGAATGTTTATATAGTATGAAGTTTGTAACATCCCATTATCGATCCATCAGGTATTTCCTTAACCTCATATTGGTTTTCCTTTTTTTTTGAATTTATAATTTTGAAATGAAATTGGGAGGTTACCTAAGATGGTGAAGTCATATATTTGTTGGACTCTTAGTTTAAACAAGTGTTTCTTGAAGGTTGTAGGAGGTTTTCATGATGTGAAATTAGATCATATGACATGTAGTTACATATATATGAAAGTCATATAAGGATTAAAAATGTTAATTGATACATAATGTGAAGATATTTTTCACTTTGTGAGTTAATAAAAGGACAAGTTTTTAAACAGAGGTGATATGTTTTTATCCATATGTTGCAATTTGGACGATACACATCATGAAACTGGGTTACAGATCATGTAATGACACATGTAATGTTTTTTAAAACACGAGTGTTTCTATTTTGTCTCCGTTATTTCACCAATATATATTTCTCTTGACATAGGGTAATTGTCAAGATATTTTGGGAGACTCTTATCCCTCTAGATCGGTCCATTCGTTGTTCGATATATTTTTCATTTGTGGTGAGTCATTTTGGTTAAGAGACCTTTTTGTTTTTTTCATTTTAATTGATTTTGATGGAGTTCTTGGGTTGTGTTAACATATACATTTGTCAATGGTGGTGTTTCTTCATGAATTCTTCTAGATCTATTATGTGATCTCATTCTGATGTCCATTCATTTTTTGGTCATAATCTAGAACGCATTCATTCTTGACATATGTGGGGTTCATCCATTACACGTACAAGTTTTTTTATAAATTGAATTAATTTTGTGTTGAGTATTGGATTCTTATGCCATCATTGGTATTTTAATATTGGTGAATCTAATTGGGGGCTTGTGTTTCCCATGTTTTGAGGTAGGTCGTTCTGTCAGAAGCCTATGCTGAAAAACATTATTATTATTTCTTTACAGATTGACTTGTACATTTAATTAGAATGATTGTTTTGTGTGTGTAGATAAGGGGGTTTAAAGAAAATTTTCATAACCTTGGTTACTCATAAATGAAATGAAAATTTGTATTTTCATAGAATTGAAATGGATTTGTGAAATTTCTTTGAAATGGTTTTTAATGCATTGGAATCAATTTTGAAAACAATCACATGGGTTACCTTGGGTACATTGGAGTAATGTTTAGATTAAGGGAATTATACATTTATTTTGTGATTATCAAGAGGTTTACTCATGGGTTAACTTCTCTCTTTCATATCCCTGTTGTTCTATGGGACTAATACTCCCTTTGTTGGAAAGTGGTTTACTCATGGGGAATTCTTCTTCACCCTATTCCTATGTTATAGGAACCGTATTATACACTTTATTGACATTGGTATGAGTAGTGTACTAGTCTTACCAATAGTGATCCTTGGTATTTGTGAGGATAAAATTAAGTTATGTGAGGATAAACTAAAAGAGGGGGGGAGTGAAATGTAGCTTTCCAAACATTCGTTTTATCCTTATAGAAATCTATGTTTCATAATGATAGATAGACAGGTTTCATAAAACCTCTCGATATTTTCTTAATGATAACAAACATACTAAGGATCTAGAAAAAATTATCTAATTAAGAAACTTAATAAAAGTTTTTAGATGGATATATTCTCACTTATATCAAATTTAATCTTAACTATATGATTTTACCTATTTTTGAATGTATAAAAAATTTGTAGTTTCTATGTTTAATTAAAATACATTGGAATTAAAAGACATGTAAGGAAACAAGTAAAAACTGTTGTATTATTTTAACCCAAGGATAAGTGTATCCAACAAACATGGATAACGGTCCCCTGATTTATTCATTCACGAACGTCTTTCTTACACACACTAGGGTAAAAATGTGATACGGTGATCAGAATCAGCTATGTCTTGGTATCCATACATGCCCACAATATTTAAGGTGATTGGAACCTCTGTATTCCTATCCGTGGAATTTCTCAATCTTTACGGTGATCAAAACCTCTATCTTAATATAAACAGAATAAATCAATTTTACACATCAAAATTTAGAGTCAAACTAATTAAGATTAACAATATGTTCTTCATCATGAACAAGGTGTTCACCAAATTCTCATAATGTAGGTTCGATAAAATCCCTAGTAGAGTAACATTACATTCATCACTATAGCTCTCAGCCTATTCCAGTGTGTTTGTCACTCTTCAAATGGATGAGATATTCCTTGGTAGAAATTCCAATGGTCATATACCTCCTCCAATATTCATATTTTTTCAAAACTCATGGAGGGACCTATACATGTGGAACTCAAGAAATGTTTATGCTATAACAAATTTCGTAACATATTTTTGTAAGAAACAATACCACACTTAAGAAACATTATTAAACCTCATAAAAATTACTAGTTTTAAAAAACATTACAAAAATTAAGAATCATTAAAATGTTTGAGAAACATTATAAAACACTAGAAATATATAGGATATGATAAAATGGGACTCTACTTTAGAAAAATATGAATATCAAATAAAGATAATTAATCGAAAACAAAATATAATGAAAATGGGAGTATAATAATTTTATCAATCGGATTCAAATTTATAAGTAAATAGGAATTTGAAAACATTAGAAATCATAATGAAATTTATATGAGAATCAAATTCATATTTATAATCAAATTGGAGTCTGATTTTCAGAGAAAACATAGTCTGATTTTTGGAGAAATTGGAGTCTGATTTGAGGAGAAACTAGATTCACAATTATGAGAGAATCTGATTCACAATTATAAAGGATTTGGATTTAGAAATCTAGAAAAATTGGATTTAAAGTTAGAGTAAGGTTCTGTGTTAGATTAAGATCTAATTGTTTACTTAAAGAAAAAAAATTAGACTACATTTAACAAATCATTAGATATGGCCTTGAAATCCTTAGGTAGGGACAAAACATTCTTAGAGAAATAAATTTTTTCTTAAGAATGGTTTTCTTAGAGAAGGGAAACTATTGTTAAAAAATGAATATTTTTTTCCAAAACACAGAGAAGAGAAATTTCATAAGGAAACATTATTTTCTCACAAATCTCTCTATGTTTGGAATGATCAATAAAACTTTCATAAAATAATATTAAAATATGAAAATAATTTTATCCTTTTTTTATTTAGGATTAATACAACAACCCCCCCCCCCCCCCCGCCACCACCCTTAGGTTATGTTCCCATAAGGATCGTATTATAGACTATTACTATTTTGTCTTGAAATCACATTCCATTAAGTAATAAATGTTTCTTGAAGTAAAACTCTCATTTCATGTTCATTCAAATTTTGTAGATAAACATCCCTTAGTATTATATTATTGTTGAATGGTTCCCACCTTGTAGTGAAATATTATTTTTAAACTATTCTCCCCCTTTGCGATTTTCAAAAGGTAATGGTAGGGTATATATTTTATATTTAATTATTAGAAAACATACAATAAAAAATGAATATAAATGGTTTCATTAAAAAATAAATGCATAACAATGTGTTTATAATAAAAATAAAAATTGAAAATAAATCATTTTTCTTAATTTTATTCATCATCTTCATTATGGTTACCTTAAGATTCTAGAGCTCCTTAAGATCATCATGGAACATGGTGAGAAATTATTCTTGACTCTGACTCATTCTTTCATGTTCCTTTATGAAATCTTCCCAAGACTTATCACTTCACCTTGTGACTTGAATAATTCATCCTATGCTTTTACTTTCTATTCAAACTAATCCCTGATTTCCCTTTCATTAATTATATGATGGGTGATAGAATTAAGTTTACCATTTTAATATCAATATTCACATTTCTTAAATGATTTCTCTCTCTTAATCATCTCTAAATTACATTCTGAGAGATTCCTGATCGTATCATCAGACTGGTCGAAGGCAGTCTTCACATAATCATTGAAGGCATTAACATTATATGTGTCACCTATAACTAATTTTTACTATTTTTAAATTTACATAAAATAAATTCTATGTGAAACATAATTTTTGAAAATGTTATTAGACTCAGATTCATGGTTGAAAAAAAATTCTATGAGAAGGATTGTAGATTCTGACTTATGATTTATTGAGTCCTGAATCTTCTTGCACCAAGATTTATTGTTTAGAAGAAAAGGGATGAAGTTGAAAATCTACATCAATGTATAAAAAACATAATATCATCCAATGGTTGAAAAATATTCGGAATCAGATGCATATTTCTGTGAAGTTATACCAACATACTTCTTTTTGTAATCAACCTTATCAACATCCTTATATATTTCAACCAATGATTCCTTCACTTTTTCTTACTTCAGAATTTTATTTTCCAATCTCTGTGTTTGTTCATATCTATCTGAGACATGAAAAATATTATCATCATCACCATAATCAATATTCTTATCACTTACCTTTCTCAACCTCATCATATACATTCTATTCAATATTATAGTTTTCATTATCTGAAGGGATCATTTTCACCTCTTCTTGATGAGCACCATCTTTATTATCAGATTTCCTTCCAAAGCTATCTTCGTCAAATAATCTTGAGAGGTTCTTATAGATAGCTTCTTAGAAGGGTTCTCTTTAACCTACACATATTTAACCCTGTTAATGATTTCTCCACATTCTACTTCTTAACTGGAAAATCTATTTTTTTCCATTTTTGAAAATTTCGCTGAAAGATAAGCGAGAACGAAACATTTCCACATGATATACAAATTTCAAAATTCAAACTTCATCATCACCCTTATGTCATCTCGATCCAAGTTCCTTCCTCGAATCGTACACTCATCGCGTCGAACGCCATACCATACGTCTCCCATCATCACAATGCTGATGAGCCAACATCATCCTCTTCACACAGGAATCCACGTCATCATACTATCGTTGTCCCCGATCCATTTCCAGATCGTTAGCAATCCCTTTATCGGAGTCCGTCGTCACCAAGATAAAACCTTCATCGCCTCCTCCATCATCAATGAAAAAAATGTCTGTCGCCAAGAACTGTCATAGACCAATTGCATCAAAGCACCTAATCAAACTTCCTCACACCGTTTCCTTATCATAACCATCAGCGTCGGAACGTCGACCACCAACCACAATCTCTGGCGTTCCTCGTCGTTTCCATCATCAATTACCACCATCCCTGAAACCGGTCGGAAGCACCATTTCACAACAAGAATCAAACATGACATTGAAAATCAAAAACGGAAAACCTCACTGCAGCCACCCCAACCACCGAAGAAAAAACCCTCGCAGACCCTCAGAGTACACTGCCGCCACATATCAGTAAAAACATCCACATGCTGAGAGACCGCTGCAGGGCAACAACTCAGAACCGAGCACAAACCCATGAACGCTCCGTAGATTATGTCATTGAACAAACCGGTCTTACGCCCGCGGATCAGACCAGTAGAGTCGTAGAAGCCCTAAACGTTCCACCAAAACAAGGAGAACGAATCCCAAGATCGCCGCGGAGAACACCCGAGGCATCCGAAGAGGTTCCACCACAGGGATGAGGCGACGGTGAAAAAATCCCCAACACTGCCAGATTTAAGAGAATCCGCTAAGAGAAAATCATGAACACTAAAAATCAAAGCAAGGAGAACAAGAAATGAAAGCCCCCCCTCCCCATACCACTCCTGACCTGCTATCATCCTTAAGGAAAAAAAGTCACCTCAACACAAAATGAGCCCTACACATGATGAAATCGTCGCGCCAGGCCAACCATCCATGGGGAGGAGATGATTCAAAGAGAAGAGAGCCAGCTAATTGAATCTTTTAGGCTTTCTTTTCTAATTCCCCAGCTAATTGAATCTTTTAGGCACTATCATCAAGAGAATCGATTCCAAAAACTACATACCCTTCTATTATTTTTTCTTTACCTTATCTCCACATGGATACATCATCCTCCATATAGGTATTTTTTTCTTGATCTTATGAGGAACTGATTCTTGTTCTAAAATAACTGATTTTTTCAGCATTGGTTTATTTTATTTTATTTACATGGGTATCAGCTTTGAACACTCACCAATATTACCTCTATTATTAGCATCTTAACAATCCTTCCCTGGAAGTTTAAATAATTCTCTTGTTTTATCACTTAAACCAATTTTTATCCTTCATAAGGTATCATCACTAAGAAACATTATCCTTATAGATTCGGGCTTGTAAATACATAGAATATTGATGTTATCTAAGAATAGAACTATGATATTCGACAACATCACCCGATACATCCGAATTTGAGACTTTATAGTACCACTAATCTCATTATTAATAGTGATAAATATGTACATGATATGATTTATCTTTCATAAATTTATGAAAATATCTGACTTGTAGATATCATATATCTTCAAAGAATCATTATCACCTTTTGAGGAAATTAGAAACCCTTTTATATAGAGGGATTCTAATTTATGACTAGATGAAAGATGTTTTAACATGGGGTTTTCCACTCCTTGATGTAAAAGACACTCAATTGAATTTTCCATCTCAAAATACCCTTCCTATTTGGGTAAAATGGGTGAGAATAAGGGTTCCTCACCATCCTAAGGTATATCTAAGATAGTTATAACCTTGTTGTAAGATAATGTGTTGGTATTTCCATATGGACTGAACTGAAACCCTTCTCTTCCACTATATTCATAATAATGAAAATTATCATAGAACTATATGACAAGTTCATGGAAAATCGGACCATTATTTTTCTTATTTGCTACACAGAAACATTTGCATCCACTATTAGAAATCAATCATGAAATTAGGGAGTTATACATTGAAATAAAATTTTGATATAATATCCATTCAATGTAGATAAATCAATAATTCAATTCCTTATATTATGTCATTTGAGTCTGGGAAGAAATTTCTAGAGACATTAGGATCTTGAGGAACCAAGGAATCAAAATGAAAAACTTGTATGGAGGTAGAGCATAGGCACAAAAATGAAGAAACAACCGATGTGAAATGAGAAGAGTGGGTACCCTTTTTAATGTATTTTCTAGGATGGATCGTTTTCCCTGGTTAATCAAATGGTTGAAATTGATTCCAAACAATATTTTATAGATTCTTATCTTTTGAGATTTTATGGAAAAATACGACACAAGGAAAGTGTATCAAAAACGTTTTCTCATAAAAATTATTAAAACACCAACAATAAAATGCAATTATGTTGATAAAACTATTGAATTATTCATTTGGGATTACATAAAAAGATTTCTTAGCAAGGATATGGATATTAAATTATGAAAAAAATAAGATCTCTGAATTTAAAATTTTATTTTTTGAGAATTGAAAAATTCAGGTTTTGAGAATTGAAAAATTTAGGTTTTGAGAATTGAGAAATTCATGTTCTGAGAATTTAAAAATTTAGGATCCGAGAATTGAAAAATATCAGGTTTTGAGAAATAAAAATTTTCATTTCTGAGAATTGAAAAATTCTACTACGAGGAATTGAAAAATTCATGTTCTAAGAATTGAAATATTCCGGTCTTGATAATTGAAAAGATTCAGATACCTAAAGATGAAAACATCAGGTTCTAGAAAAAAATCCTAGTTCCAAAATGAAATTGAAGAATTTTTTTTCAAGAATAAACATATGTACAACCCCTATGAAAAAGAGTTTCTTAATGTAAGGACGTAGGTTTTAAAACTATAATATGGATGATGTATTTTTGGTTATCATTCCAAACTTTGGTTTTATGTATTCAAATATATAAGAGGGTAAAGGTTTTGAGAATATTTCAGAAAGATTATATTTCATTATGATAAATTCAAGAATGATATATCCTTTATGTGTGTGGTCCCTAAGAAAGTGATGATGAATATCTATGTATTTTTCATGATACTGATGTGCAGGGTTTTACTAAGGGAAATTGAACTATTATTATCACACAACATTTGTATCTTGGAAAAATGAATTCCATTGTTATTGAGTGTGTTCTTCATTCACAACACTTGAACAAAAAAAACATCATACTACTACAAATTCATCTTTAGCAAGTTAATGTTCAATATAGTGTTTTTTCACGCATTACCATGAAACTACAAAATCCTCTAATAAATTAAATGTTATGGGTGCTCTTTTCCTAACCAATCTACATCCACCAAAATCAGTATCCGAAAAAAGTTTAAAAACCAAATCAATTACAAAAATAATAAAATAGTCTTAAATCCATAGTTCCATCCAAATATAGAAAAATAATTTTCACTACCATTAAATGAGATTCCTTTATATTTTCATGGTATCTTGCACATAATATTCCTAAAAACATTATGTCTATTGATCTATCTATATATTATAATAAACTTCCTTTCATTCCTCAAAAATATTTTTGATCCATTGGTTTCCCAACATCATTAAGATCAAGTATGTTTGAGGTTTTGATTGGAGCTGTTATACATTTAGTGTTTCAAAAGCCATAATTTTTATGAAAATATTTTTTATACAAATTTTTTGATATATAAGTTCATTCTAATATTTTAGAAATTTGAAAACAAAGAATGAATTTTAACACACCCATCATACTTATCTCAAACTCCGATTTCAAAACATTTTCAAATAAATCAGTAATGGATTTCCACGTATACTTGAATATAATGTCATCTACATAGATTTGAACAATAAAAACATTTTGAGATATTTATTTATAAAAATGGTTCAAATAGTGGTTCACTTATATAATTGTTTTAAAAATAATCTTTAAAATCATTAATACCTGGCTCTATGGGCTTGTTTAAGTCCATATAATGCTTTGGAATGTTTGTAAACATGTTTAATATTTTTTTTCTTCAAAACCTAGAGTTTGTTTAATATAATCTTACTTTGGTACATATTAATTAATTAAAGAACACTTAACAACCATTTTAATGAGTATAACATAAAAAAAATATTGTAAAGGCAGGTATAATTTGAAAATATTATAGTCTAGGTATTGGAGCATAGGTTTTTTCATAGTCAATTTCATCTGGTTGAATATATCCTTTTGTAACTAATCATGATTTATTTAGAATGATAACTCCATATTCGTCATATTCATATCTAAAAATCTATTTTCACCCATTATAGATGTCTCATTAGGTCATTAAATTATGGTCCAAACATTATTCCTTTCAAATTCATTTAGACCATCTTGCATAGATTTAATTCAATCTTCATCACTTGTGTCCTCACATAGAGTATATGGTTAGAATTGGGAATGAAATCCTAGATATTATATGTCATATTTAAGGAATTTATTATACTTATAAGTTCATTAACATCACCAATGATATTATCACAGGGATGCTTCCTAAGAAACAACTGATTTGTGTTTTGAAAATATTATTCATCCACCTTGGATAGAAAGTATTCTTGGGTAAATACATCCAAAAAAAATTTCTACTATTTTCTTTATCGGAATGATCTTCTATCAAATGTTGATAATCTATTTTTGAATACACATCCAAATATGAAGGCTGGGGTTGTTTAAAATAATGTAATGTTTCATCAAATTTGGCATTCATTGTTTCCTCAACAATACAATATTTGTTATTAGAAACATTATAATCCATAAAAGTATGGGAAAAACCTAAAAGATTCCATCATTAGATTTTGGTGTAAATATATGTAAGTTATCATTAGTATTCAATTTCATTAACATGTATCCAAATTGACTTAAGTAAGAAGCATTTTCATTTGTACTATTCCATAATTCAAAATGTGTTTTATTAAAAATAAATCTGATTAAAACTCAATTTATAGTATAAAAAGAAGTACATACAACTTCAGCCCAAAAATTCATAGAAATTGAGTAATCACTCAAAATTGTTCTTGTTATTTCTTGAAGAATATGATTTCTTCATTCACCAAGACTATTTGTTAGGGTTTCATGGAGAAGAAACGTTGTGAGTAATAACATTCTTACTACAAAAAGTTTCAAAATCAGAATTTATAAATTCTCCAACCTGATAATTTTGAATTGTAATAAATGGTAGGTTTTTTCTCATTTTTAACTTAGCTCTAAATGTTTTTAAATAAGTGATAGCATCAGATTTATTTTCTAGAAAATAGTCCAATGTAAATCTTGTTTAATAAAAAACTGGAAAGAACTACAAAATGTTTTCCACCAATACTACATGTTTTTTGGGTTTGGAAAGATCCATGTGAACTAGCCGTAATGCATGAGATGTTGATACTTTAATTATAAATTTAAATCTATATGTATTTTGATTTACATATTTAAAATACTCAATAATATTATAAGAATCAAACCTATGTTCTGGTAGATCCATAACAAGTCTTTTAATTGATATTTTTCATTGGTTCCTAATGTTATAGTGTCCTAACCATCTATGAAACAATCAAGATTGATCTTCTATTTCACATAGGCAAGGTATGTCTTGTCTCATAAGGACTTCTATTTTTAGTGTGTATACAGTCTCATGCCTATGAGGAAAGATAATGAATCCATACATGGAATTGTGAACTAGACATTTAACATTCCTAAAATTCTTAAGGTAACCTTTATCACTTAATTGAATTATGCTTATAAGGTTCTCATTTAGGCATTTAATAAACAAAACATTTAAAATAAATTTTTTTATATGAATACAATGTTTCTTATACCGAAACTCTATCCTTGGGAATTATATAGGAAACATAATTTTACTCATTTCATCTTGATAATATTTTCAAATTATTATTTTTTACCCGTCAAATGTCAGGAACATCCATTATCCATGTACCATGTATTGTTGTTGGAACATCCTTATATTTCTGAAAAAATAAAATGTTTTTTTTTCTAAAAATAAAAATGTTTGGATGAAAGGATTTTAGAGATAAGAATATTATAAATCCAAATTTTATAAGAGAATTAAGCATTATGGAATCTTATAGATTGCTTTTTATTTAATGATATATTTATTTCCCTGTACCCACTACTATAACATTAAGTGAAAAATAGTGAACTATAAAGAATGAAATAATTGTTTCTAAAAATAGGTTTTTCAAGGGAATAACCTATTACAGTGTTATTCCATAGAGAATGAATTTGAGAATATATCTCGTCAATGTGTTTTAACCAAAAGTAATGTTTTAAAGGAGTTTACATAAAGAAATTATTTTTAAATTTATTCTTATAACTATGTACTTATTCTAATGATTATTTGTTTTAGGAAGTAGATTAGTCTCTAAATAATTTTTCATAGAAATCAGTTTTTCAAAATTCGTAGAATGTTAATCCATCCCATAATTGACATCGTTAATGTTTTTAGAAATGTTTTCTCAATAAAGTGTTTTCTAATCAAGATATTTTGAATGATCTGATATATCATTGGTCAGGAGATATATTCTATAAATTTTCCTTTAAATGGTTTTTTTAGTTTGGAGTTCTCATTCTCATGTAATGTAGAAAATCTTGATACTTAATCGAAATATGGTAAATAATTATCTTATTCAGAGGAAGAAGCATTATCTTCTAATTTTTAATACTTATTATGAGGATAATTGGAATTTAATGATATGTTTGTTAGAGATTATACATTTTGTACCTTATCCATTAGACACTGATTTTCAATTGGTAATCTAGATATAATTCCAATATTCTTCAAACAAGAAGATTCATATTCCAAGGATTCATCTAAAGAGTCACCACCACTGGAACACTGGGTGTAATTAGTTTTCATAACATTCTTATCATTAGACTTATAGTAATTATTTTTTTTTCTTTCAGAATTAATATCCTTTTTGACTTTCCTCTTGAGCATAAGACAATCAGGTATGATATTTTCATCCCTTTTTTATTCATATCATCTAACTTCTAAGCCTTTATATTCTTATTAATTTTATTATTTTCTGTACTATAAATATTTTATTCCCACAATATTGTTCATCCTTCGAGCTAGATTAGAATGTATGTTCCCGACAGGATAATATTCATTTGAAAAAGATATAACTATAGATCTCTTATTTTTAGATATTGTTACTCTTTCTGGAGTCTTTGATTTAGATGTTGTAATGAATAATACACTTCCATTACCAATATTCTTCTTATTAATGTCTATATCTCTCTTCATTATTTTTTCATGCTCATGAAGAGTTACAAAAAAATCATCTAGAGTTATGATAGATAGTTTCATATTTTTATCAATAGTCATCCTTATGGATTCCCACTCATTGGTCATAATATCAATTATCTTATCCAAAAGTATTTCACCATCATTTCTTTTCTCTCCCATAGATTGATGACTTTTGACCATATTCATAAATCATTGTTTCACTTTGCATATGGCTTCACCATAAAGAAACACAAATATATTATATTCATATAATTACATAGCTCTTCTATTTTTGATCACTTTTTAACTTCCAAAGTGTGTAACATCATATTTCTTCTATATTCTATTGGCAGCTTCACATGTGGATATTTGTCTATTTATATTCCTAGTCATTGAACATAACAACATATTACGTACCTTTTAGTTTAGTTGATATTATTGTTTTCCCTTATTTTTGAATTGTCTAATTTCCTTCTGAATAATCTTATAGTGATCAGTGTGAATGTCAATTTTACATGTTACTATGTTTATAAAAATGGTCTTCATTCTATCTATCATGTATTCATAGTTATTCAAATAAAAATTAGAGGTCTGGTGGGATTGAGATTATCTATTTAACCAACATTCATTTATTCCATTCATAAAATCAAGGCATAAAATTGTATTCCACTAAAACAAGTTAGTTTAGTAAGTATATATGAAATAATTTAAGAAAAGTAAAGCAAGAAAAATTTTCTTAAGAATAATATGAGTAAGAAAAATTGGGAAAGAAATGTTATATATGAAATGTTGAGAAAATATTCTTATTTGTTAGTAAAAGTATCTTAGAATAAGGATATAATACTGAAGATAGGTATTAGTATTTCATAAAACCTTCTCTAATACCAATTCTGTGGATCGAATGGAGTTATTAGTAGCTGAACAACAATAGGGGTTTGGGTTAATTTTGGGTTTTAAAACATTCAATATGAGGATCAAATGGAGTAATGAGAGGATCAAATAGAAGAGGGGGGGAGGGGTGAATAGTAAATTTGGAAACATTTGTCTTATAATTATGGATATATATATTTAACAATGTTAAATAAATAGGATTAAATAACACTATTTACATTTTCATAAGGATAAAAAACATTAATAATGTTCCAAAAAAGTGGATCCTATTATAAAACATAAGAATTGTTTTCTTAAGGATGAAATCTACCTTAAATTGTATATAATCTTACCTATC
This sequence comes from Viscum album, assembly GCA_963277665.1. Lineage (NCBI taxonomy): Eukaryota > Viridiplantae > Streptophyta > Magnoliopsida > Santalales > Viscaceae > Viscum > Viscum album. The sequence continues at coordinate 1,834,940,092 of OY728165.1, forward strand.
ATAGTTTACATTGTTATAAAAGTATAAGAATGCTGTAATTTCTATATTTATGTTAAAAAATGTGGAATTAAAAGTCTTTTATCGAAAAACTAAAAAAGTATGTAATATATTAACCGAAAGAGAAGGGTGTCGAACAACCTTGGATAAGGTCCCTTGATTTATAAATTCATGAAATTATGTCTAACCAACACCAGGGTAAAGCCTAAATACAACGGTCAGAATCATCTCTGTCTTGTTATCCCAACAAGATCATGATTTTTATGGTGATCGGCCCCTATGTCTTCTTATCCCTAGAAGATCTCGATCTTTAAGGTGATCAACACATATTTCTTCCAATCCCTATGATTCCTCAATTGTACACAGCAACAATCAGAGTTACACAATGCTGTATGAACAAGGTTTTCTTCATCATGACTAAAGAGTTCACTGAATTCACACAAGGTAGGTTTGAATAATGCTCTAGAAGATTATCATCACATCCAACACTTCTGATATAAGCCTATTCCAGTGTGTGGTACTCTCTTCAAATTGATTGAGTACTTATAGGCACGAGTTCCAATGGTCATCTACCTCCACCAATGGTCATATTTTTCTGTAAATCTCAGATGGACCCATAAACATGGCACTCAATCCATTGTTATGCTAAAAAATTTTGTATAACATAATTTTATAAGAAACAATACCAAACTTATAAAACATTATTAAAATTAATAATCATTATAAAACCTGAGATACATTACAATGATTTATAAAAATTATATAACATAACAAACATACATGATTGGATAAAATGAAACTCTACTTGAGGAAAAACACTATTCTTTGAAAAAGGTAATTAATAAAATTCTAAATATAATGAAAAACATAGTCTAATAATGACATCTATCAAATTGTTTTTCTAATGATATCATATTCTATAAAATAGTATTCAGATTGAAATTTATATAAGAATCAGATTCTAATTTTGGAGGAAATTAAAGTCTTATTTTTGTAGAAATCTGAGTATGATTTATGGAGAAATCAGAATCTGATTTTATGATAAATCAGAGAACTATTTCAGGGGAAGTCAGATTCAAAATTTTGAGAGAATCAGATTCACAATTCTGAAAGAATCTGTTTTAGAATTCTAGACAAATATGATTCATTGGAACTGTGCAGTTCTGTGTTTGATAGGGTTCCAATTTTTTACTTATGAAAATTATTGTTAGACGTGGTTTATGACATCATTATATTAGGAAATTCAAATTGTAGGTATGGATAAAAACATTATTAGTGAAAAAAAATCCATACGCAATTTATTCTTAAATAATGGAAGCATTCCTTATGAAAATGAGCTCGTGATTACCAAAACATAATGAATGGAAAAGTCGTAAGGAAATAGTTTTGACATAATAGTGTTGATACCTATGATTGGTTTTATTTTTCATTTCACTGTTGTTTAGCCATGATATTCAAGTGATATTGAAAAAGTGATTCAAAATTGATATACCTTATTTGTTTTATAATTGTGATACAATGGGAAATGTTTACCATGTTTTATATGAAACAATTGAACTCTTTATCATGCCACATTTAAATTAAAATGAGAATTCCTAAATATTTATACAAAGACTTGTTTTAGAATACCTATGTAGGATCCAATTGAGCTTGTCATCTCGTACCATGTGAACCTATTTGCTGGTGAATAGACAATTTAATATATTCTATTGTAGGGAAAGGCATGAACTGTAGTGATGTGGAGCGGTTTTATGTCAGCTGCGCTCAGTAGCAGGAAGTGATATGGTGGGTGTTCATCTATTCCATGTTTAGAACAACTATGGAATTTGGGTCCTTTTCAGTTGGACATTTCATTCATAGTTTTATATACATTTCTTTTGGTTTAGTTTCTCTTGTTTCTATACGATTATGCATATACATTTTATTTTTCCACTATCAATATTTTTCCATGGGTATATATTCCTTGTGTTTCATTACGTGGGTTGAAATCATTCCCTTTACATTTTCATTTGCTTCTTGTTTTCTTGTCACCAGTCCATGGGTTTCAAGAATTCCAATCGGGTATGGGGCGGATCGGGTCGCGTACCAGTTTTGAGTGTAACCCCTGTCTTTTTGTTACATCAGGTTCCCTAGCCAAGGTGATGTTGTTACATAATGAATGATAATCATGAAACTCCTCTTAGAATCATTTGACTTATGATAGATATAGGTGTTGAATATTAAGAGAGGCGCTATAACAGGTAGTCCCAAGTGGCATCGGGGAGCGGGTTTCCCTTACTAATTTTCATTGGTTGAGAAAATACCCCCCACATCATGTGATCATGTTGTTTTACAATGGGGTAGTTCTGTGGGATAAGGAATGAATTGGAATATCAATGGAATCATGAGGAAAATGAAAATTTTCCCCACCAAGACACGTCCTTGGGATGTGACCTAAAAGTGTGTGGGAGATTCTGTGCCTCCGAAAAAGGATATTATCAAGGTGTTGTGATTGATTACCATAGACATTAGTGTTTAGGAAAAGAAACATGGGATGTAGGACATCGTTGAAGGATATTCAGATCTTTTGGTGCTCCTCTAATGGTTGATTGTACGAGTTACCCTTCTTATTTATTTAGAAAGAAAATGACCCCCTTCCATTATTAGGCATGGGCCCATCATACATTTTATCTAGATATATACATAATTACCATGTTAAACATGGTTTTAGATCCACTATCCATGGAGTTAGTACTCCCATTTCATTCTAGTGTGTGGTTCCTCGATATGTTATGTATAAGTAGAGTGGGTAATCCCCTTATGTGTAGGGGTACAAGCCCTCTATCCTTAGAGTCATAACTCACATGTTGTTCTGGGGTGTGGTTCCTCCATACATGTTATAAAATAAGAGTCATTACACCCTTGTCATACTAGGTAGAGGGTACTCTTGCTTTGCATTATTACTCCAATGTCGCACTGGAATGTAGGTTTCCCTTAGTAAATGAGCTGGCAGTGTCAGTACTCCCATGTCGTACCAGGGTGGGGGTCCTCTATATACAATTTGGTACCATCCTATCAAGTTAGAGTTCTTATTCACAATATATATATAAATATATATACTTTCCTATAGTATTAGTGTTCTTGAAAATATCCTCAGAGTGGTTCTCACCTATTGTTCTAGGTCATGGGTTCTGACAAACATAGTAGTACTCCACTACCTTCATGTTGCAGCAGTTAGTGGATCCTCCATTAGAGTTAGTGCTCACAATTATTTTGAGTATTATTCTAGGGAGTGGACCCCTCCAATTGATATGTGGGATAACTATTTAGGAGTAAGTGCTCAATGGACATGCAGAGTCGCCTACCCACTCGTACATGAGCGACAATGATTTTGCGGGTATGTTTGGAGATAGTGATCCCTCAAATGTAGGGTAGTGGTGAGGTGTGGTTCCCTCCATTATCCCCCATTAAATTTGATACACATAGTTCATATCTTGGATTGTTTCTCCCTAAACATTAGGGTAGTGGCGAGGAGTGGTCCACTGTACTTGGTTACATCACCTTACACTGGGAACTGGCTTGGAAGGGAAGAACATCTGTTGTTGGGTAATAGATCTCGACCTTATATGTTTTTCCAGATGAATAACATTCTTTCAAATTTACCATTATGGATAGTAGGTATTTTCTAGATGGAGTGTATCTCTTATACATGTTCTATCTAATATGGTTGATATCATGGAGTGTGTTGTTTTTTTTGTGTTACAATGATATTTGGGGATATTAGTTGTTGTTGGCTATAAGGTCGGATCCTCTGGTTACATGGAGTCTGAGATGAGTATATCTAGGAGATAATTGGGAGTCCATGATGTTATTTTACATTCTCAGTTGAAACCACTTGAGGACTGAGTATACATACCACTTCTGCACCCACACCTTACTTTTGGTTACTATCCTTCCATGGGAGGTTGATATGTGTGGTGTATGCTATGTTATTTATATGTTTATCTTATTTTTATTAAATGAGGTCACTCTACTTATAAGGGTGGATATTTCTCAATGTATAGTTCATCTACTCACTAGGTTGATCCCCATATGCTTTATGAAATATCATCTTGAAGTGTTGTGATATAGTATTGGGTCTTTCCTTACTCCCTTGCTGGGATTTTTTTTGACATAGATTACTATATATGTACAATATGATGATGAATCAAGATAGAGTTTCTCTCTAAATGGGTTACCTCTATTTAGGTTGAGTGGAAAATCTTCTTTCAGTCGACCCCTTTTTTTAGGGTTTTTTCTATAACCCTATGAGTATTTTTACACTCACCACAACATGATATTTTATTTCACATATTTTCTATCTTGGGGAGACCAAATTCCTTTTGGTGAAGTCCACCAAAGACCTGAGACAGGTAGATCTTAGCAATATTGACTGACCGAGTAGTCTACCAATTCAAGGATAAGGATCCTTCTAGAAGTTACAATTGACAGTGATCCTCTCCAATGAAGGTCATATGCTTTAATAGTTCTATTTGTTCGGTGTTTTTTTTATCATTTTTTACTTCAATACATCTGATTTACTCTACTTTGTGATATATGTATTCATGCATTTTATTTTTCAACTATTCAATCTTTGAATTGGTTCATCAATGTATTTTTTTTATATGTGTGTACATGTGGTTTATGAAAAGGCCTCCTTGAGTTTATTTATTCATTTAGCACTAGCGATAAACCTCTATCCAATAGAGGAAGACATGGGGTAGTTGCGTTTTAAGCCCCAACATAGTTCAGATCAAGAAATAATTATGATTTAGATGTAATTAATTGCCAAAAATATATTAAAATAATATATATTATTCATTGAACTCCTATTATAATAAAAATTTTAGTTTTAAATTTTTTAATTTATTTAGAATAAATGATTATTTAACAAAAAAAATGTTATTTTTCACAATTCTGTGATAAATAAATTATTCCAAACAAATCCATTAAAAATATCCAATGTAAATAAAAATATTTTGATTTAAAAAATAAGGATTATTTTCAAAAATAATATTTTCAATACCTCTAAAAATTAAACATACTATGTTTTCACAAAATTAATAGAAGTAATTTTTGAGGAAAACATATTTTTTAAGACAACATATTTCTATTTTAAAAAATTAGTGCTTCTTTTATATGAAATTATAAATTGAGTATAACAGTTACATCGATTTGAAAAAGTATTTAATTTTATTCATAACCACTAATTTAGAGGATAGTTTATAGAAATCATATATAAATAGTCACTATACATTTTTTTATAACGTTTTATGTTGCATATGATATCAAACAATGTCTCCTAATTTATAGATATTGGATTTAACCTTCTTCCTCCTATGTATAATTTCAACCATAAGAAGATAATATAACATATATGGTGAAAATATTTGGGGGTATCTCTACAACATCACTACATTTGGTTCCCATTTTTTTTTTCAAACTCATGGTTTTTCCACAACAATTGATCATGATAGTTCTTTTGTTTAATAAAACACTATATATATGTTCTATTATTGTCACAAGATACTCCTCATATAAATGTTATTTATCCTAAAATATTACCAATTATTTTAGTACATTAAAGGGATCACTTATAAACATCCAATATAGGGATACATAGAACACATATAGCACTTGAGTTATCATATGATGAAGTATTAGTCGATAGGCCACAACTCTGATGTGATTAATGAACCGAAAGGGAAAAAAATTTCTAGGAACAAGATTTACATTCTTCAGCAACCTCATGACATTCTTCGACAATGAAATAAAGATGGAAAAAATTTCTCTGATATCAAATGACAGATCTTGTTGAAAATTTCCTATATAGATTTCATTCGACTAATAAAATTTTTCATCTATGGTTGAATGGTTTGAAACTTCCATTTTTTATCTTGTAAAAGATCAGTTCCAATTATCATAATCTCTCCAACTTCGTCCCATCATTTACTATCCAATTAATCTTGCACTCATAACGATAAGGGGTGAATAATGTGTTACATTTTTTATAGAATTATATTTCACCTTTTAATTCAAACCTCCATCATATGTTAATATATGTTTCTATTATATGTAATGATTTTATTAAATTAAACACAACACATAATATTTTAAGATGTTTGATTCTAAAACCTACCCATTACTATAACCATTTGAACCCCTAGTTACAGATTCTCTACTATAATATCTTATTATCAATTATAATTTTTCATAAATAAACTATTTATACACCACAGTATTAATTAATTTAAATGACCACAGTTATACCATCTAGTGGTCTAACTATTCTTCCACGGTTAGTCAGAGCGTCATACTTTTTGACAGGTTAAACCCCAGATTATCAATCCTATTCAACAACTTTCTAAACCCCTAGTCATGAGTCCCTCATTCATTTTATAAGTTCGAATCCAAAATAGAATGATTTATTGATCTTCCTAAAAATGGTTTTTGGATTATAATTTCCCATGTATAACTGTATGTATATTTTCATACACGTTTTTTATTTTTAAACCATTACTAATCATATTATATAACCAGCATCCTTAGTGTAAAACATTTTAGGAAATTATAACTTTCATCTGATGAAGCCATGGACTTACTAACTATTCAATAATATTCAAAAATCTAAACAAATAATAATCTACTAATTACTCAGATAAAAAATTCTTGCAAAATAATTCCCTTCATAGTCTAAAAAAATAATAATATACATGCAATGTATATTTCATGTGCTTTCTCAAGCATAATTAATGTTTAAAAATATCTAGATATCTCACAATGTATGTAAATTTAATCCCACATACAATCCATTCAGTATATTATTCACACATACATTTTATCTTGCATTTATATAATGACATGTGTCATGCATGGTCCAAAAGCATGTTTATATTTACTTTATATCCATAAGTCTCATTGTCGATCATTAATTACGTCATTCATCCCTAAAAACACATCTTGAGTATGATGATTAATTTTTCCTCCATGATATATGAATTTTCATAATGTGTCTTTCCACAAATTAGTATAGACGAGTTGTTCCTCAAAAAAATATAGATAAAACATTCTTTATGAAATGATGTCATTTCATGAATTATTATAAAAATATTTACATAAGAGTATATGTGGGACTGATTTATGGTACCCTAAATGTAACTCAGTGTGAATGTAGACATGGGTTCTAGGAAATAAAAACATAATCATGTCAACACAATGGAAAATAATCAGCATGAATGCATGAAAACTATACCAAAAATAGTGTGCTTTATCTGAATATTTTCACCCTCAAAATCACCCTGGATATGCATTGGATTCCTAAACTAATGACTACATGTCTATTATTCTGAGATAATAACCCCTTGAAATATTGTTTTCTCACTACCTAAATATTTCACAATCATGATCATATCCCTTGATTCAAAATTAAAAAAAATCACTATCTATTTAAAATCATTTTTTCGCAATAAACCATATTGAATTTAATGACTCTGGATTTTTAAATTATATTTGATTCTTGAATAATTGGATGTAATAGATTATAAAATATTTTACATGTAAAAAATATATAGAATTTTTTTGATCATTAATAATGATATTTACATTAGTCAACATAAAAAAACGATGTTCCAGATATTACAGTACAGAAAAGAAAAAAAATGGAAATCTAAAAAGGGGAAATATGGATCACCCCAATCTACTAGAATAATAACCCTAAAGGAAAACACTATAGAAATGAATGTTTTTTAGAAAACCAATAAAAACCAAGTTAAATTATGAATTTTAACCTTTGGGGAATTATATAAAATATTTAGTGAAATAATGATGTACTATTTATATATTGTAAAGGGAAATGCGACTATTGGGATATAATAATAATATTACCGTTGGAGAATATGATTTTAGTACAATGAAACCATTAATCCATTTGAAAATTGGAAAAAAACCATGGGTTTCAATTTTACCCTTTTAATTAGTGTTTATAATAAGTAACAATAAAATGAAAATTGTTGCATAAAGGATAATTGATGGAATTTATCATAAGAGTCATGTTCTATGATTCCCATTTGTTAGAACATGGAATGGAGGCAGCATCACATGTGTATTCCCTTGTTTAATCCCATTAATAGTTTCTAAAAGTTGAAATTGAATGAAGTATACTATAAGATAATTTCGTGTTAGTGGAGACTACCATTCATTCAATATAGTGGATTCACCCCATTAAACTCCAAAAATTTCACACATTACACTTTGGGCTTACATGGATTAAATAATGATATATTTTTCTAGTCTATATTTACAAAATGAGAACTTTCCATTTTACAAATAAAAATTTTATTCTATCAATCCTATTTTGAGAATAATTTTTCATAATAATATAGACTAGTTAGTAAATAAAATTATAGAAATTGATTATTGGAAGGAAATAAAACATAATCATAATATTTTAGGAAATATATACACTATTATAATAAACATTGTAATTCTAATTTTTTTTAATGTTGTAGTTTTTTAAAACACGTTTATTCAAATAGAATAGATAATATAATTTTAAATGGTCATATGAAATTTTTATAAGTGTCAGAAATTTGGTTATTTCATAAAAACTGAAATTTCTAATTAATTAGGATTTTTATAATCAAAATATAAAATTCACATATTTATATTTTTTTTGATAAAATAAATCTTACAATTGAAATCAACATGTCATCATTATGTAAGGTTTATTTTTTGTATAATTTTATAAAATAATTTAATTTTCAGTGGGTATAAAAATTAAATACATGGGTTTTAGTTTGTTTTATGACATCATATGTATTTATTATTTTTTTAATAAATAATTAACCACAATCCATGACCTAATATATGTTATATTATTTATATTATTTATTTAAATGAAAATTAATCAATTTAAAAATCTATATGTGTCTTTCCAAAGAATAAAATGGAAAATATGATTTAGAAAAGTATTATTTTTTGTATAATTTAATTTTCCATGTCCAATTAATTTATCAAAAATGTTGTTTCCTTTTAATTGATATAAATTTCATAAAACATGACTGAAATTTCCAAAACCATGATAAAAAACCATGGTTAATCCAATGGTTTTTTATTTTTCATGGCCTATATTTCAATGACCAATATTTTTAAATTATTAAACAATTACCCATTTTTTCAATAAATACCCAACCATTTTTCAATTCCTGATCACTCCAAATCCATTAATAATGATATTTGTGTAATTTTTCCTCCACAAGAGAGCCCAGACTTTTTTCATAAGCCGCCAAGGTTCCATAATCAGGGTTTGTAACCACATTTCATGATAATAGAATTAAAATAATATTTTTTAACTGTCAATAATTATTTTGCATACATTTTCTAAAGGATATGGTAGTTTAATTTACTATTTTTTTGATCATACCAATACATCTAAAAGATTTTTATAAGTGGGAGACCCTCATTCTCTTCATAAATAAACACGATCTTTATTTCCCATTAATAAATTTTTTATTACATAAGATTAAATTTAATATGTCCTAGAATATCCATAATTCAATTGTCTTTTTGAATTATGTACATTATGTAAAAATTTATTATAGAGAAAAAATCAACTTTATTGAAAACATTGGTAGTATGATTACTCTTAAAACAACATGGGATAGCTTAGAAACACACATAAGAAAAGGGTGTTGTATAAATATATGTGAGGGAATAATAAAGGAATAAAGTAATACCTGTTATACCATAGGAATATAAATGGGGTAATAAAAGGAATAAGAATAATAAGGAATTTCTTAATTTGATAATCATAAAAGAAAATAATGGAAATTTGGAAACAACATTAAACAATAAATCAAAAACATCATTTATGGACAAATTCCATGATCTAAAAGAGAAAAAAGTCACATTAAAGAATTAGGTTCATTCCCTTTCCCAATATGATGTCTCATTAGACTAAACATTATCCAATGCGTTTGAGCAGTATATAATTTTGGGCACACCCATCAGTTTCATTTCATTTCCATTCTAAATTGTTCCACACAGGTCATATAATATAGATTCATTCATCATTATATTTTATTTCATTATCAATGATCATGGAATAAATACAAGTATGATGAAATTAAAATAATTATAATTTTACAAATCAGAACACCATTGATAAGAAATAGATTTGGTTTTAACTAAACTACTATTTTTTCATTGAAAATCATGGGAAAATTGGGCAATATAATGGCATCACAGAAAAATTCATAAAATGAGTGGATGGGAGATAATTGGGTATCAAATCATTTTTAAATAAAATGGAAAGCAGTACATATATGTAATTCACATACCATCATTATGGATTGGTAATATGAGGCATAAGATAATAAATAAACTTTTAAAAAGAAGATAATGTAAGGATAACTAACATTAGTGTGAGACTCCAAATGTTTTGTAGGAGCTTCATGAGATATTTTGGGAACCTTTAGTGGAATCTATAGAGGGAAGGGGAGAGTAAGGATATTATCCATGTATTTTTAGTTAGGCGACGTGGGATCTTGTGTGGGTTTATATAGAAAATTAGGGGGATTTCTTTAATATTTCTAAAACATACGTCTTGAACACTATATAAAAAAATAATCAGAGAAAAATAACATTCCCATGGTTTTTTCCATGGCTTCTGAAATAATGGTAGTTGTTTCCATTATTTTTTAAATCCATGGGGATTATATAATAAAATAATATCCCTTCTTATTAAGGTGATCCATACCATTAAATAAATGATTTAAAATAGTTAATATATATTAATGGTTTTGGAGGATTCATAATGAATTTTTAAAATAAATAAAATAAATGTAAAATCATAATATTTTAAATAAAAATATATTTATGTTCATCTATAACCATAGTAGTTTTTGTTAAATAACCTTTGGGTCATTATGAAGTCATAATACTCAAAGTAAATGTATATTGTATTTAATTTATACCTGAAAATTCCACTATCTCAAAAAATTATGAACAAAATAACCATTGGATACTTTCCAAGCTCTGATTCCAAAAATAATATTAATTTTTTCTAAATAATTTTATAAATAGTTATATATATTATTTTAATATTATAATTGAATGTTAATGGGAAATGTTGTGTATTTTGACAAAAATAGTTTTCCAATCCTTTTAAAAATTATATTTGACTTCTTAAAAAATTATATGATGAATTATATTTGACAAAAAATATTTAATAATACTATTTTAATAAAATATAATTTATTTCTAAATTCAATTAATTCATCAATATATGTTAATTATTTGAATTTTAATATTATCCAGAAATACTATTGGTGTTTTGTATGATCAAAATAGAATTCATTTCTAATGTAACAAAAAAAGGATGAAAATAAATTCATTATTTTATAAAAAATAATTCACATAATCATATTACAAGGTTGATGATACATTTCCATTTAATAAAAAATAAATTTATTTATGGGTAAGGTGCATGACTTTGGGACATTCATAGGGTGGTTCAAAATACATGGTTTTGGTCAGAATCTTAATGGGCATTAAATTCCATTATAAAAATTTTTTATGATACTTATATTGATGTATATCGTCTTGGGAATGGACAATAGAAAATCCCATAGATTCAATATCCCTTATTCGCTCTAATAAATTGGTTTCATATGGTATGATCATATGAGTTTAGGTAATCATCTCCTTTTTATGTTTCAATTGGATGTGTTAAAACACAAAATTTATATTTATCTAGTGATTACTATTCAATGAGTATATTATCTATGGAAATGACACTTAATGGTATTTTAAATAGAATTTTATATAATAAATTACAATAAGTAAATTTTAATTCAATAACCATATAACTTATTAATAAATATAATTAAAAAAAATATGAATTTTATTTATAACTGTTCAGGTTTATGTAATCACACCCTTTATGAAATTTTACCCGTGAAATGTTTATTTCATAGACTAAATAATATTTTTGTAACTCTATTTCATCAACACCAATTCCCTTGTCACTTTTCATACTTTTTGTGTCTCCATAGCACTTTCACATGGTGCATTGTCTTATTTCCTAAAAAATTATCTCTACGATCTAATATTTTTACCAGGATGACTTCAATTAAATGTTCATTCTACAATGGTACCAACACATGATTGAGTAAATGTATGGGGTCTGGTATGTACATCCTTAAGAGTGATATGTGGAATACATCATGAGTTTGAGATAATTTAGGTGACAGTTATAATAGATTAGACACTACTCCGATGTGGTCAAGGATATTAAAGGTACTGATGTGTCTTGGACTAATCATTCCCTACTATGAAAATCTTATAATTATCATTGAGGGATATATATAGAGAAATACCATGTCTCTAACATCAAACTATAGGTCTCATTATTGATTATCATCATAGATAATCTATCCAATCTGAGTATCACTGATGTGATGCTGTACTGTCTTAAACTTTTCCATGATTTCTTTGTTCATTTCCAGACCAAGTAGTTTTTGTTCCCGAACATCACCCCAACATATAGGTGTCCTCTACCTCATCCCATAGAGGCAATTTTATTGAACTATTAGTATTATTGATTTGAAGATGTCATTCTATGAGAAGTCCTCCATATGAAGATACTGAACACTCCATCAATTAAAGTAAATTGATGACGCTCTCAATGTATACTCAATATTCGGGATATTCTTCTCATGTTAGATATCAGTTTGAGTATCGTAAGCCATTATTATGTTCAGATCCGTATTTAAATCATTTTGGAGGATTTTTTCGATCATTAAGGTGAATCTTCGATCTTGATTAGGTACAATCACTATTGGTAATCCATATGTCATACCTATTCTCAAATTTATATCTATGCAGGTTGATATTTTGATATGTCCTTTATAATGGTGACGAAAATAATATCTATTTATAATATGAGAAAAAATAAACTATATATCCTTGATTCCAATGGATGTCTTTAGTGGCTGGTAAAAAAGTCCATGGTAATTTTTCCCATTTCCATGTGGGTATGGGTAGTGGTTGGATCGCCCCCTTATAGCTTTGATTTATAGCCTTCACGTTATAAGATACCAGGAAATTTAACGTATATTCACCTATCTATATTATCATATAGTCGCACAAATAGTTCTCTTGATTATCATGATTCATTTTTTTGCATGATGGATTTATATGGAATGTTGAGCTATGTGAGTCATTTAATATCTCTTTCCTCTACTGAATATTTGATGGTACACATAGTCATGACCAAAATCTTACAACGCCATCTTCTTTAACATTGATCTCTAAATACTTCATTTTCGTATAGATTCCACTTTCTACTAATGATTTTAAAAAACTATTTAGGAATCCTTTATGTTTTCTTGAAGGGATAATACATCAAATATTTTTGAAGGGATTGATGGTGTTCTTTCTTTTATGATTCCTATGTCCATACCTCCCAAATATAAAAGACCATATCCATCTTAATTTCCATCAGTAGTAGAATTTCACAATCCTTTAATCAAATATCATCTACCACATTATTCAATTTTCCATGAGGGTAGAAATTTAAGAAGTCATATTTTAGGATCCTCTCTAACCATATTCACTGTACCGTATTATTATACTTTTGTTTGAATATATATTTGAGGATTTTGTGATCCATAAATTCATCACACTTCTTGAAAAAGAGATAATGAAATGAAATTTTTAAATCTAGGATCACTACATCCTAATCCAGATCACATGTTAGGGTATTTCAATTCACAAACATTCAATCATTCTAATGTGTATGCTATTACTTGTTTATTTTCAATTAAAACACATCCCAATATATTTTTCCATGAATGGATGAATAACATAAAAGTTTTCCAAATATGGGATATGTGAGTGGATGTGTAGTGAAATGCGTCTTTTCCAACTCAATGAATCTCACTTAACATTCTTCATTACAAGATATCTAGACTTCCGTTTGAGTTATCTTGGTATGTGTGTATGAAAATCATGTTAATTTTCTCATGAATCATTGATAATACACATATAACCCAAGGATAATATGGATATCTATCACTGATATTGGGATATTCCATCCTTTAATTAATTATAAATTTCTAAGGGTCTACAGATATCACACTAGTTGTGATGATATTTCCCAATAAAAGGACATCCTATTACCTAAAATCACATTTAATGTATTTGGAAAATATATTATCCTTTCATAGGTTCTTTATAAAAGTTCATAGATTCTCTTCATGCTCCCCCTCTATTTTGGAGTATATTAGAATATAATCTTAAATTCCTACAAAACGTTTTTCAGGGTAATATTTTAAGACTATTTATAAATTCCATGAAAACTCTTGTACAATCATTTTTTTCGAATTGAATTACTATAAAATGATATTTCATGTACATTGAAAAAAAAATCAATCTTGCTGATATCTTCTTTATTCTCCCTAACATGATAATATCTTCACCAAAGATCCACCATGGAGAAGTATTTTTCTCCATGTAGCTGATCAAACAAGTAATCAATACATGGTAGAGGAAACATGTTATTTATCATTAAATTATTTTTGTCATGATAATCAATGAAAAGGTCAATTGACCCATTATTCTTCTTAAAGAAGACATTTGGATCACCCCATGGTGATGCGCATGGGAATTTGAATCCATTGTCCAGATTATCACATATATGTTTCATTATCTCTATATGTTCCACAAAACCATTCTATACTAAGTCTTGCATAATGGTAAAATCCCATGTGCAAGATTTATTGAGATTTCAACCTCTCATTTTGGGAAAGGGACAAGAAATTCTTCGAGAAACATATCATTGTATTTCCTCACAATGGGAATGTCTTCATGCGTAATATATTCCATACACTAAATCATTTTTGATAGAAACAGTAGCTTATAGGGAAACCATATCCATGAATTAGAATTTAGTACTAATTATGATTCATCTTTCTCCTTGAACATGTTTATAATTTAAGTATTATTCATAAAAATGAGAGTGATTCCTTCTCCTAGAAATATATTTTGGCTCAATATATGGAATGGAAATACATTCCCCTAATTTTATCAAATTCCAGCAAAATAAGAATAAAATGTATTTATAGGATATTCATCCCAAAAAATTTAATAGGAGGGGAGTTAAATTATATAGATGCAATTATATAATAATATTCCACATTCACTAACTCCATTATTTACTTGATGTGTCTTGGAGTATGAGTAGTTATACAAAAAAATTCCAGATATAAATCAATGAGTAGAACTTGAATCCGATAGTATGATCACTATTCATGAATGAAAAAATAGAATACCTTTCATCAGTTTTTTTTCAAGTAACACCTTAGTGGTTGTGATGGAAAAGTCTCACCCTTTGCATCATGGAGGTTTTTGGTTGTCTAAGAAAACCCTACTCTTAGTTCATTGTATTCTGAAGTTACCTAGTTCATTTTAGTTTATTCATTGATCAATGTAGCGAGAGTTGACTGGATCATTCCTTTGCTCTATCACAGTAGTGGGTTACTCATATTGTTTATCAGTAGAAATGTTCCCTTCATTCCAACACCAAAATCATTTCCTCGAACCCTTAATAAATTTGTGGGGATATTCATTATTTACCATTGACAAGTTGGATGTTGAAATTTTTATGTACCGTCATATTTCCCCATCATACGACCTGAATTGAACTCCATTTTCTGATTCGTATCCTAATGAAACCTATGAGATTCTCAAATCTTCAGTTTGACTTTAATGAAAAAACTGAGAATATCCTAATAATCTAAAATTTATAGAACTCCATGGATTTTTGTAGACTAGGTTTTATCCCACTAATAAAGTGGTCAATGTTGAATTCGAGGGTAATAACAAGGATAGAGGCATATCCTACAAGCCTTATGATGTTTTCCTATAATTCCCTGATAGATTCATCATATTGTATCTAGATGCCAAGGAAACCCCTTTGTATATTATTTTAGATAATGGAAGGAAAATATTTATCAAAAATCATTTTCTTGAATTCCATCCATGCAATGATTCAATCTATTTCTAAGGATTCATATTCTTGAGCAATGTACACCACCGATTGACTTCTCCTTCCATATTATAAACATCAAATTGAACATTCTATTGTTTAAAACATTGAAGGAATGAGAAGATCTTCCCAATGGACTTGATAAATTTTAAATAATTAAGGTATCACATAATACATTATATTTTGGTTTCCTTTTCTATATGAAGGACTTAATATCAACATGTTTGTTCTTAGCGAAATGTGGGAGCTCCTCCTGATCCAAGATTATATTCATAACCTAAGTAAGATTATAAAAACCAGTAATTTTATCAATGTACACTATATTCATGTAATTATGTCATATAATATACACCATATAATATCAAATTTAAAACACAATACAAATTTTATTAATGATGAATTAATGATATTAGAGGTATTTCTTGATGTTATGAAACCAATAACTATGGAATAATAACTTGACCATTGGAATACTAAATGGAAAATTAGGAATAGTAAATCAGCAAATAGAATAATAACTGCTTCAATGAAATTATATATAAAATGTAGCCATATTTTGAATGATAATATTATATAATTATATCATAGTACATGTTAGTTAATATTTCAATAATTATTAATTGTGTGTTAGTAGTTTTTATAAAAAACATTTATTTACAAATTTATAAATAATATATTTAATTAAAATAAAATTTCATTTCATTAAATAGATTCATAAATTATCATTTTTTTTCTTATGACTATAAAATAATATTATGAGTCATTAATTAATTTGTTAATTTTTTATAAAATCAGTTATAATTTCAAAATTTATATTTTCCAACTAAATGATGATTTTAGTTAAAATTTTAATTTCTCACATTTAGAAAATTATTTTCATAAAATGGAATACTTTTTTGAATTATACATGTAAGAAAATATAGGTTAATTTTTTTTATTTTTATAAAATAATTGAATCTTTTATGAATTATTAAATAAAATAATTTTCTAGAAAAGATAAATACAAGAAATCTAGAGTCATAAATGATATATTGCTAATGTAATCGAAAAATGATGAACTTTCATTCTTTATGTTAATATAAGTTTTTGATAGTTTTTAAAATATTCATAGTGTTGATCGAGAATAATAAACTAATCAATGAAATAATGAGAAAGAACACCTCTCCTCCCCTATAAATACCACTCGTAAGAACATATTCTCATTAAACATTCCAAACAGTCGTAATTGTAAAAAATATACAAAATAATTTTCCCAAAACCAACCCCGACATCCATTATCATCTTTTCTCAAAAAATTATTAAAATAATTTCCTTTTTGAGGTTCTTAAAGAGGATATATTTAATACATAAAACCCTATTTCATTTTTATTATTTTTCTTTTCAATTTCACATTTTTCTTATAATCTCCAATCATTCACCTATAAAAATCCTAAGATAACTCCTTTATCTTTTATATACAGTAATTTTATTTTATTAATAGAGTAACTCATCTTCTGATCTCTCCCCTATTCTTTTTATTCCTAAAATGAAAATATCATCTGTGGAGTGTCAATTTAATGCCACTGTGTGTGATCTGTTTTTGTTTTTTCACTAATTCCATAAAGACTGATCATAAAACTATTAGAAAGGCTGAAAATCATATTAATGTTTATTTTATAACCATTTGTATGTTCTGCAACAAATATATATAAACAATGGTAAATTATCAAACCAAAAGAGTATATTGTGTTCAAAAACCACCAAGATGAATCTAAACGATTAACCTTATCAATTTATATAATGATTAATCCTAATAATATGTATTAAAATAGCATATAAGATCATCTAATATTAAAAAATATCATTAATAAAATATAATATCAATTTTGGAAATCTAGTAAAATTTTACATGAATTTCCATACTCATATACAAGTGAATCGATCATGAAAACCAAGAAAATGAATATTCCCAAATGATGAATGTAGACTCTATATCTCCTTGAAATTACCATAAATTAACTTAATAAAAAAATAATTAATCGTATTAATTTATAAAAGGTTATTTATTTTTTAATATATTAATCTATTTTGATTATCCTAGATATTGAAGTTCAAAATTTATTTAGACATAAGTAAATGGGAATTCTGGAACCCCACTATCACTCATTTGATTTTCCCCCTTTCAGTCCACATTTAGTATGTATGTCTCATTAATGTTCCTTAAATAAAATTTATTTTTCATCAATTTTTTTTTGGTATACATGTTTCCAATAAAATATTACGAAGAATCAAAATATTTATCCAAGACAACTCTTATTTCAAAAAACACATCATGTATTTATCTTTAAAGAGTTTCTTCCTCAAATATGATAGATTATTATTAAGCCATTTAGGATTTTCCATCCTTATTTTGGGAGAACCAATGTTTATTAGTGAATGTTTGATTTGTGAAATAAAACTCATCTCTTTTAATGGGTTATTTTATGAATATGGTTGATATACGTACTTTGTGGAGTGAATGATAATATAAATTTTATGATGTGATGTGTTCTCTAGAAATTATATAGCCCATGAAAATTTAATGATGTGATGTTTTTTCAAAGAATAATATTGTACTCTAATTCATTGGGTAATGTTATATTTCTAATGAGATGTATATAGATTTTTGTGAACAGGATGTTACGTTTTTTCACAATTATGTGTGGTATTTGACCACTTAGACACGATGTTTCATTTTTATGAATTTCCCCAATAAATTAATTTATCTAATGATTCATATCATGATTATGAAAATGTTACTTTGGTTAAATTATGATGATGATAAATATTCTCTCCCACATTTCAAGTATTTTATTAATCCTCTTATTGGGCTTTTATCTCACCCCATTATTTTATTTATATCTTCATGTGAATATTTGTACAAAGGATAAAATGATTTAGAATAAAATGATTGAGAATAAGGAAATAAATAAATTTTAATGAGTTAATATGTAAAAGTTATTTAGGGACCTAATTATACAATGATAGTAATCATTTGGAACTGGGATTTGTAGCACTATTAAGATGTTTGACTTTAAAATGATGTAAAATTCATGTAATAAAAATTAGGGTAATAATTATTATTGTTGGAGAATGATTTAGTAAATTTGGGAATTTGGATTGAAGAACCTTAGTGGAACCCCTTTTTATGAGACTAAGTGGAAGTTAGGACCGAAGAAGAATTATTATAAAAAAATGTTAATCATAGGGATCCCACAAGACATTCCATTAGAGTTAATTGACAAAGGGAATAAATTATTTATTCCTGAAATGTTCAATTATTGGGTTTTAAATCATTTTAATTTTAGAAAATTGTGGGAACTAGGAAAAACCATGCCTACCACCCATCTGAGGGATAATACAATGATTTCCTGAATGAAATCCCCTATGCAGTAGGAGGTGGTGTTAAAAATTACATGGATATGTTTACCTAGATATCGTAAGATATGAACAATAACATGAATAAATTTGTATTTTCCACTTTCACTTAATATGGAGAAATTGGAAATAGAGTCATTCATGTGGTAATGACCGTTGAGATTTAGTGTATCTTTTGATCCACTAGTCATATGTCAATGGGTCAACTCAATGGAGAAAATATTTTCTATTCATTGATGTTCTGAGATGGTGGAGGTGACTCTTTCCATTTATTATCTAAATTGATAGTCTTATCAATGGAGTTCATTAATTAAGAACACCATACTAAAGGGAGAAATTTATGTGATAGAGTGGGAAGAAGTAATGATAATGTATCATAACAAGTATTTTCCTTGTAAACATCATACAAATATAGAGATAGAATTCATAGTACTAATGAAAATGGAAGGATAATATATATTGTCTAATGAGGAATGTTTCACAAGGATTACAAGGTAACTTCATATTTTGTAATCAATAATGATAATAAAAATGATAGATTCTTTAGCAGTTTAAAACCACCCCATCAAATGGATTTATAAATTTATGACATAGAGATGTATAAAGATGTTATTTTATGTGATATCATAGTGTAGATGGGGTTTGGTAAGGGTACCATGGATATAGAAATAAGAACTGACAAATGGAGTTTCATGATGGGGGATCTGATGAGAAAGGTGGAAATATATAACAACCACTCACATATAAATAATGTGGGAAGAATCATCGAGGTATTTTCCTTAAAGGGATAATGAAATGGTATAAATGTGGGAGATAATGTCATAAAACTCATGACTATCAAAAATACATTAATATTCTATATTTTTTGGTGGTTGAAATGATAGAACAAATTAATGTTCAATATTCCAACTCTAGGGAGAAAGGGAACTATGAAAGAATGTGAACAAGTCCTTTAGTTGAAGAGGATTATTAGCATCAGAAAATAAAAAATTCATAGGATCAAGGGAAACATTATTCCATACCTATAACTAAGGTGGAAGTAGACGACGATGTGATTATAGGACATTGGTTATTCATTCAGGAATAGTGAAAAATATATTCTTTCTGGTTTTACGCATTCTTTCATATCTTGTAATTTTAGTTGGACTATTAAATCACCACATCATAATTTGTAGCATGATTTATCCATGAGAAAAGAAAATTAGGATATTATTTCATCCAATGTTTATAACTCATCCTGTGTTAATGATTGTATGCTGAACCTCCTAGAAAATATTTTCATTTATAAATTGGTTTTGTTTTATCCTTCATTAGTCATAGATTAACTATCATTATAAAAAGTAAACATCCACTATAGGGAAAGGGGACCACTCTTTATATCCTAAAGTATCCTCTAATTCATAAAATGAGTAATCAGGATGATGAATCTCACTCTAAATCATAATCTCAATTGTAGATGTTACTACCATATGAGAAAGAATATATAGCTCAAATAATTAATACAACGGAGATGATCATGCTCTAAGACATGCCCATTGAGTGAGACTACACTGATTTTTTCCATGAGGAATTGATCGGCCTTCCTCATGACTGAGTAGTTGATTTATGAATTGAACTTATTCCAGGATCTCTTCATATATCAAATACACCTTATATAATGAACACAACTGAGTTAGAGGAATTGAAGTAGTAGTTACAAGAGAGTCTGGAAAATAGTTTTATAAACCTCATTTCTTCCCCATGGGGTGTTCTAGTCCTCATTATCAAGAATATGGGCAATGAATTCACATATTAATTGATTACCATGTACATAAAAAAGTCATGTCAAAGAATATTATACCATTACACTAATTGATTACTTGTTCAATCAGCTATGAGGGGCTAGTTATTTTTAAATGGTTTCCTTTTTTCGGGATATCACAAATTAATTGTGAGTATGAAAGATATTCACATGTCTTAAATTCAAACAAGTTATGGAAAATATGATTTCATACTAATTCCATTCAAGGATACTAATTATACATCACATTAAATTGACATAGTCAATAAATTTTTTAGACATTATCTAAACATATTTATGGTCATATTAATCAAAGATATTATGATATTCTCTATGAATAATGGGGAACATTAAGATAATTTTAATATTCATCCATTTGAAGGAAGAAGCTATATGGAATTTAAAAAAATGTGAGTTTTAGATCAAGGAAGTATCATTCTCGGGGAATGTTATCACCATCAAAAGATCATTTTGGACCCTTCTAAGACAATGGTAATCAAAGAGTGGCCTATATATAAATCAATAATTCTTATCTGTTGAATAAGTGTTCTACCTGTTTATTATTGTTGATTTGTGATAAAATTATCATGTTTGTAAAACCCACTAACCAAGCTATCTCATATGGGTGAAAAGTTTGTCTCTACCAGTGAATGTGTTGATTTATTCAAAGAGTAAAAAGATAGGCTAATCAAGAAACTTGTGTTGAATCATCCCAAATTTTGGATATAATTTTGGTACAAAATTTTTTTTTAACAAATTTCCTGGGTTTTTTACTAAAGAAAAATGATAAATTGGCTTCCTTTGCCGCAAGGGAGTTGAAAATTTAAGAACAAAACTATCCCATTCATATTATGAAGTTTCCAACTTTGATAATTGTATTGAAAATATGGAGGCATTATCTATATGCGTTGAAGTGTGAGATATATATTGACCACAAGGGTATAGAATATATATTAACATAAAAGTATATTAATAATATCTAAATAGGTTTTTTAGATCTCATCAAGGATTATGACTGCCCAATCCACTTTCATCCCTGAAAAGATAATAAATCATAAGGATGATCAATGTACAAAGGATCTAGTAACATTATCAATGATGAGAATTGAAAAGGATCCAATCTTATTAAATTTTAAAAGTATAGTCATGGTAATCATTATGTGCATAAAATTATAAAAAAAAATTCTTAATTTTTATTTTTGAACCATTCAACATGAATAAAATAAATGATTATCAAATAAATGTTATGGAATTTTTGATTAAGGTGGAATCTATGAGTTAAGGGAAATCCATAATGTTTAAAATTTATGAGGAAGGAGTTGTATGATTTGGGTAATGAAAGTGTGTACCAACCAATAAAAAGATAAAGAAAGAGATTATGAATGATTCACATAGGTCGACCTTCTCTATTCACATAGAGAACACACATATGTATCAAGATCACTAAGATAACTATCTATGGAACAATATGATGAATTAGATATTTGAATATATGAAAAAGTGCTTTGTATTTTAGTATGATAAAAATAAAAGACAAAACTCTAAGGGGATTTTTCAAATATTACATATAACAACATGGAAATGGGAATAAATCACTATGGACTTTGTTATCATAATTATGAAGAAATCCCAAGAAAACAATCATATATGAGTTAATGTGGATCATCTTAAGAAGATAGATTACTTTATCTAAATTTGAGTGGACATTCGCTGGATAAAGATTCATAGCCAATCATTAGAAGGGTTGTAAGGAATCATGGAGTAACACTAATTATTGTATGTGGTCAAGAATCCTGATTCACCTTGATGTTCAGTAAAAGTCTCCAAAATTATCTAAACACTGAGATGAAATTTATTAAGTCCAATCATACTCAAACTGATGGCCAATCTAAATGTACTAATCCCTAACATGATGGCATGTTGAGTGAATGTTCATTGGACATAAAATGAGGATGGGACCAACATCTACCTCTATTTAAGTTCTCTTATAACAATAATTTCCACTCAATCGTCAAAATGGATGCATATTATGCCCTTTATTGGAAAATATTCAAAACACCCGCACGAAAAAATACAGTCTATGAAAGTAATCAAATAGGACATGAAATGGTCGAATATTAATGGAAAAGTTGAAAAACATTAAACAACCTATCAATGAAGAAAAAATTTGATTGAAGATCTGTGCAGAAAATATTTAATGGGACATTGAGTTTAAAACTAGATAAATGTTATTCTTTTAAAATTCACCATAGAATTCGAGAATAAGATTTCCTAGAAAGGAATGATATGTCCATGGAAATTCGACCCCTTCACGATATTTTATCATTTCAGAGTTTTGGACAATTGACTAACACATAGACATATAATGTTTCAAGTACACTATGTATTACTCATAACCCTCTTGGGGAAGTAAATACCAGACCCCTCACATGTAAAGAATCTAGAAGAGGTATATTGGAAAATGATCTCTCTAACAAGGAGCATACAGTGATGATCTTGGAACATAGATATAAAGTTCTACACAAAAAGATTAATCAACTTGTAAATGTACTATAGTGGATCCATAAGTACAAATTTATAACATGGGAATCATTGGAAGTGATGAAGGTGAAGTACCCTCACTTATTTTCACCATAGTCTGTAATGTGAAACTTCGAGGGTGAAATTTCACAAGGGGTGAAGAATGTTACAACCTAGAATTTTATCATTGGAAAATGCCTTCTTATAATTATGTCATATATTATAAACCACATAAAAAGACATTGTGACCACACAAAAAAAACTTTATAAATGAACAGAGAATGAAATAAGAGGTATTTATAGAAGTTAAGGATCTAATACCCTTGGAATAAAAATTTGACCTTTCTAATATTTATGTGACCATTTGGTATAATAAATATACCAATAGAATAAAAACATCATATATGCAAGAATAAATAAAATGTAGGCATCTTATAAATCATAATATGAGATAATTATATCATAATATAATTATGTATTTATAAAAATTATTATTTAAATGATTGTTTCTTATAAAAAATAAATGATTATATACAATTTTATAATTAATATAATTAGATTAAATATTTTTTCTCCAAAAATATATTTATAAATTATATATTTTTTCATTATGACTATAATATTATTTTATTATACCTTAATTACTATTTTAATGTGTTATAAAACTAGTTATAATTATAATATTACTATTTTATAAATAAATAGTGATTTTAGTTAAAAATAAAATTTATCATATTAATAAAATTATCTTATAGAAATGTACTCAATTATTTAATTATGAATTTTGTCAAATGGATAGGGTGAATTATTGTGATTTTTCTAAAATACCTCAATTTTTGGGGAATAGTAAAATACCAAAACATACGATAAAAACAAAATACACGAATTATATAGTCAAAGATGAAATATGGATGATGTCATAAAAAAATATCATAAGATAATTCATTTTTTAATATTTTTTCATTACTATTAATCTCTACATAGTCTTGAGAAAAAATAATAAACTAATGAATAAAATAATCAGAAAACACCCATCTCTTCACCTATAAATACAAACCCTCACCTCCTATTTTACTCACCCATTAAGGCTTTTATACTTTTAAAATTTATTCCCAATTCTATTCCCTTTCCCTATCACTATTTCCAAGAACTTTTTGCCTCATAAAAAACATTATCCTTATGTAGTAACTCATGTTAACGAAAATCAAGAATTAAAATACTCAGTTTTCTTTTATTTTATTCTCAATTTCATTTCAGTTATGACCCCTTTTCACCTCCACCAATCCAAGATGCATGATAAATATGGTATCATTTATATATTGGAATTTTATTTTGTGAATGGAATGACTAGTATTCAAATTTATTCCCTTTTCCTTTTATTGTAAAAATTAAAATATTGTCTATGTTGTGATGATTTAACACCACTATGGATGATGTGTTTTTTTCACTACCATCTATAAGGCTAGTCATGAAACCATTATAATGGTTGAAAAGGTTTGTAAAATATATTTTATAACCCTTATTATTCCCATGAAATAATATATATACCTAATACTAATGATAACTCAAAACAACTTCATTGTGATCGAAAACCGCCAAAATTAACCTAAACGATTATCATTAACTATTTATCAAATAATTCATCCTCATACCATATATTCAAATGACATAAAGTGTCATTTAATATATTGAATGATCATTAGTAAAATATAATTTCACTTCCTTAAAAAAAAATTAATTCTACAATTACTTTCATACTCATATAATGTATACCGATAATTAAAACCAATAAAATGAACAAACTCGAATGATAATATTAAAAAATTTAAATAATACCAAATCAAATAAATTATCCTAAAATAAGGAATAAAATTATTTTATAAAATTATATGTAGTTATTAATTAATGAAAATATTTCCATTATTAGATATATTAACGGAATAATAGAAATTGGACATAAGTAAAAAGGAATTCATAGACCGAACATTCATTATTGGGGTTTTCCTCTTTATCTACATTTTTAGAATATATGTTTCATTAATATTCCTTAAATATAATTTCATTATCTTCATATTTTCTTTTCTAGATATACATTTTCCTAATATGATTTTTTTGAAAAATTCAATCTTTTTTCAAAAGAAATATTAATTCAAAAAACCCACCAAATAATTTATCTTTAGATTGTTTCTTCCACAATCATGGTTGATGATTAATATACCTAGTATATTATAACCATATTAATTTTGGAATCCAAATTTTTATTCATGAATTTATTATTTTTGAACATAAAACAATTTATTTCAATGGGATATTTTATGTCAAAGATTGATATATGTTCTATGTGGCATGCTTGATGATGTAAATGTTATGATTTTAGGGTGCACCTAGAATTATATATAACATGAAAATTTTATGATGTTATTTGTGAAAATTGAATAATATAGTGATCCAACAAGGTTGGTAATGTGATGTTTCTCATGAGATAATGTGAAATATTTAAGAACATGGTGCTCTCTATTTTGAAAAACTGTGTGGAGTATTTGACTACTAAGACAAGATGATTCATTCTATGCTTTTCCACCTTATATGGATTTATCTACTGATTCATTAAATGATTATGATCATGATCCATTTATTATATTATGATAAATATGATTATTCTCACCCATGTTTCATTTCATTTATTCATCATCTATATAGGATTTTATCTCACCCCATGTTTTTATATATATCCTCAAGTGAATTCCTTTACTATGGAGAACACGAGGGCCAATAAGAATATAGGGAAGAGGGAAATAAATAAATTATTATGTTTTATTATGTAAATTTTATGTATGGTACTAATTTTCCCAATAAACTAAACCTTTTAATCCTTGATTTGTAGCACTATTATGTTATTTATAGGTAAAATGATGAATTAGTCATGTTAGAAAATGTAGGTTCATTATAAATATGTGATATTATTGGCACCTAGATTGTGATTCTTGCACTAATCTAGTTGGGCATCTCATTGGGGATATCATCACATTGCCTATTGCATTAGATATTTTCACTATTCATCATATTTCTTGCGATTATCAATAGTAATGGGATATTTGGGGATGAATATTTATAAACAATTAAAAACATAATGGGGGAATCAAATTTAATTAAATGGATAAATTATAACATACAATTTAATTATTTACTCTTTAATTTATAGGCTTTAATATATAAGATCCATGATATTATTCCTTAAATATATTCATATGGTACTTTTTTCCCTTAATAATTTTTTATAATGTTATTTTGAATTTAACAAAGATTGTCCCCGAGTATTTTCAATTTATGTGCACATTAAGTCCTTTTTTCATGTACCAAGATACACTCATTCAGGCATGACACATCTTGTTAGACTGGTTACCTCTAGGTACATCTATTCCAAAACCACATACACTTATATTATCCATACATAAATGTCAAAAACCAAGCATGGTGGCCATCAAACCCGGCACCCAACCCGGTCCCTGACAAGGCCCGGAGTGTGTTCCCGATCCCCACATGCTGGCAGAAGTCCCCAGGTATCAAAAATAATACATGGGAATAGTTTACCTGAAAAGATAAATATAAAACAAACAGCGAGATGAATAAATTAAAACTAAAATCAGACAACCAAAAAGTCTATTATACAATTTTCAAAGTTAATGTTTATAATTGGAACTAAAATTCCAAAAGAGGCTACAGTAAAGGAAAACCAAAACCCAAATTCAAACCTTTGTGAGACATGAGGAGTCATATATCCAAGCTACCACCACCAAACCAACAGGAGGATGCCACTGACGACCCAAACCCCCAATTCTATGCTCAATGTCTTAACATGGGATGCAGAAGAAATAGGATCTACATACACCAATGGTGTATGAATGGTGTGAGCCAAAATCCCAGTAGGATTCCACCATGAAAAGGTTCGACGCATAACTATTAAATGGCAATGACATTTGAAATTTTAATTAAATAAAATAAGTATATGATTGAACAATTTTAGAGAAAACAGGTTTAAAGAAAACAGTTCTAAAGGGACAACATAAATTATAACAGACAAACACACTTACTTCAAAAAAAATTATCCCATATGTCACACCGATGAGTGTAAAGAAACCAATGAGCACTAATATGGGAGGGGCCTCAAGGGTGTTAGCTATCATGGGCCCCTAGATCTTCATGTATCAGTGAAATGTGGCTTAGCAGGCCACGACCATCAAAAAAATGTGTCTTAGTAGGCCATGACCCTAAGAAAACGTGGCTTAGAAAGCCACAACCCTCAAAAAAGAATATCCTTAGTTAGTGTTGCAATCATCAATCCTTCCAGTGAAACTAGGTCGAATCACCTCTGGTACACTAACACACTAGATTGGGTATGCCCACCTAGTACCCAGGCTTCCCATTTGTACTCATGTAGTTCAGAGTTCTTGTCATATGTCAAAAAAACAATCAAAAGAAATGAGATGTAATCTATTCCCAACACTACACTCACACTCACAAAAGCCATTTGAATATAATTCACACACTAAAAATATCTCAAAACTAAATCCGAATCACATACACAACAAGTTAAAAAAACTGCACAGTCAATGAAATCACCATCATTTTCAAAAATGGAACTAAACGAATTAATTAAATAAATTCCACAAAAGTCTCATGATTTTAAACACCGAAAACATTTACACAATTTAACAAAAAAAATTCAGACTTAATAATTATTTGATAAAACAACTAAAATTTTATTAAATAAAATTTTAAGAGTAAAAAAATTCTAGACCAACCCATGTGAAAATACACCGCACGACTAAAACACCAAAAATTTCCTCAAATTCTCATTTAAGACAAAACACATAACAATGCAACACAAAAACACCAATTTCACCCCTTATACATCCTAACAAATAATACACACAATTTATAAAACACTGGTGAATACTCTGACATTGGTTTTCAACGCAACAAAACACTCATATAATCTAACCACACTAATAAACACATTAAGACATGCTCAAACATAATTAAAAATTAAATCACACCAAACAAACCAATTAGTGGTATAAACTCACAATTAAGAAAAACAATAACAATTAACCAGAGATGAGATTTCAACAGCAAGTATACATATTAGAAACATGCTACCAAATAAATTTGACTGCAAATCAAACCTCATAGGAGATCAACTTCTCAATATAGAAATTAGATAAATAATATTCTAATTTAATTAAACTTGAAATTTAATTATTCAAATAACAATTAAACATGGAACCACCTACCTGGAAAATAGAAAAAACTCACAATCTTGGTGCAAAAAAATCCACCGCACTTCAATTGCACCACAACAACTCATATTGAATGCTAAAAATAAGATATTGAATCATATACATCAAACTTAAACACTACACAACAAGAATCCTACCCAAAATCCTACCAAAAGATGGATGAAACCTACCAGTGCAAACCACACCAAGGGGAAGCCGCAAAAGGGGGGAGTTGCATGCTAAAGGGTTGTCCCAAGTGGAAATTCACATGCTAGGGATTGCTGGAGGGTTCGACTGAGAGGGAGTACGCCAAGCAGAAGGCATGCAGAGGGGGGTGGAATGGGACATCGGCTTCTTCACCAGCGAATGTGAAAAAACAGATGCAAAAAAGGGGATCTTGGCAAAAGAAGAGGAAACATGTCGTAGGGGTGGTCGTTAGGTGGTTCAGTTGAGATACAGGCGGCGCGATGGAGGTTTGTTTGCTGGTGAGGAGGTTGAAGAGTCGGCGTTGGACCGGAGCAGGCCAACAGGGCGTCGCCAGACCATAGAAAGTGGGCAGTCCGAAAGGGGGCGATTGCGCGGGTAAAGGGAGAAAGGGTCGGGGCGACGTGCATAGCAGGAAGTTGGGGCATCATGAGGGTAGCCGGAATGGAGGAGGGTTTCCGGTCCGAATCACCGGAGAAGGAAAAGGGGGAGTGCCACCCTTAGGGAAGGAGGAGGGTTTGCTGTGAAAACATATAGGGGAAGGGTCCTGGTGTGATTGGGATAGGGGAGTGCAAGGGTGAAGTAAGAAGAGGAAAAACACAAGTTTAAAAAAGAATATAAAGGAATAAAGGAATAAAAATGTGAAATAATTTTTTTTTTTAAGTCAAACCAATCTAAACTAATAATAAATATATATAAAATAACAATAATAATCATAATAATAACATGTAAATAATTTTATAATTATGACAAAAATTTTAATATCCAAATCCTTTTTAATGAATTTACAAAAATAATAATGATAATATTAATATTAATATTAATAATATTATTATAAAAACAACACACACACACAATATATATATATATCTATATATTTATATTTGCGACCAAAATTCATTATTAATAACCAAATTAAAATATTAACTTAAATAATAAAAATAATACTAATAATAATACTAAAATAATAAAACCAACCAAAATAATAACATCATTATTAATTTAGGTTGGGCACCGCACACGGTCGCGTGCGCGGTAGCGGGCGCAGTTGCCTGCGTGGGCGCGTGGGTGGTCGCGCGTGTGGGCGCGTGCGCGGTCGCATGCCTGGTTACAGGACTATGTAATAATTAATTTAATAATAAAACATTTTGTTATTTAATTTGGGAACTACGCACAGTCATGCATATAGTCGCACATCGTAAATAAACTCAAATCTCTAAAAAAACCGGCTAAACCTATAGCTCAAAAATGAGATCCAAAATAATTAAATTAAAAGGATGTGTCAGTTGGGGTGTGAAAATTATCCCCACCATGGCACATTCTTCCCCCAGAATGTCCCGAAAGATTTTTCCAACCCCAGATTCCAGGCAATACCATAAAGATATCTAAAATAAAATCTCAATCACTCGAAGTCCGAGAATTCTAAACACCCTGACCTGAAACTTCAAAAATCTTTAAACCAGAATCACCAAGCAGAAAATCCAACAACAATGAATTCACCTTCAAACACAACTACGACATTGAACACCCCAACCCCAAGCATAGGGATCACCGGGGCCACTTGAGATCTCTAAAAACACTCGCCTGATTAGCCACTATCTGAGCTAACCAATTAGCATGGTCGAGGTCGGGCGGAGCATAAGCAAGGGGTTTCCTTGCCAAGTGCACTTTCAAAACAGAACTTCCCCCAAGTTCTTCCTATATTCATCTCCCCACCATATTAGGATTCTTCTCAGACACTGGTTCTCCAAACCATGATGACTCGTAAACCCAGGAAAACCTCTGACACAGGCTTGACAATCCATGCTCCCAATGTTTTACCAACCAACACAAGAGGTGACATCGGCGAGACCCGCACAAGGTCTCTCGAAAATTTTAAAATTTCCTAACACCAAGGAACATGCTTGGGAATTCCTAGTTTACTTTGAGCAATACAGACTAAACTCTTGATCATAAACACGCCAACACAGGCCGACCTGCACATATTATTTCTACACTAGCCAATATTCTATCACATGATATGTTTTTTATATTGGAAACTCCTAACATAGAGGCAAACTGGACAGGTGCACATTAATCACACAAGACATGAGCATCTCTGAAACGAGAACAATTTCTATCCATAACCGGCCACAATAAGGATCATGGAGTACGCCCGCCAGCTTTACAAGAATACATATTTTCTAATCCTCTTTAAGGCCCAAGAGGAACTCCCATAAAATAGGACCATGACATGTAGACAAGGGCACCATGCCCCTCAAAACAAGAATGACGCCTTCAAAGATGGTACCTAAATAAGGAAATTTAATCTTTCTCCATCCCGTCACTATGAACATAAGTCGGATCAATCCCATCCCATGTCCGATGAGTTTTTCACTGCGCGCAAGCTTCACCCCGAGACCTATTGTTGGGACACTGATGTTGGAAGAATATACCACCCCACAGTCCTAAGATAACCACCTCTGACTAGAACTTCCTCTGCTGGAAAAGCAACCTGCATAGTACTCCTCATCCCCCAAGAGGACACTCCGTCAATATAACAACTAATATTTGCAGCGAATTACTTAGGGCATCTGACTAACCACACTAGAGGTAGGATATTGAGCGGTCTGTCAAACAGGAGACACAAACTGATGAGGTGGTCACTCTAAGAACAATTCCTTTTGTTTCATACTCATCATCGGATGAGTAACCAGAACTTACCACAATATGGATGAGACTAACAACTATTACGAGATTTAAGATGATTATTCCACACAACCTCTGGAGAACATGAAACCAGCTAATCAGAAAGGTTAACTCACCTCAATCTCTACCTGTTGATTGGTTGAGCACCTATGTCATCCACCAATTTCTCTCACCTTCACTTCCACATGTGCAACCTTTGAATGAGGCTAGTCTCGAGGGTCGCTCAGTACATCCCCCTTCACAAAAAAATAGAACGATCAAAATTCACTGGTCCCGCTCCTCAAAACACACTAAAGACAACTTACACCCACACAACATTCACAGCTCCTCAAAAACCGAAGACACACACAACTACGCAACGAACTCAACAATACTCAACTAACCTCGATGCCTATGAACAGTCGCCACCACCAAGCATAACCCATCTCTGCCACTCCACTGGGAGTCTGTGCTGAGACATGAACTGAGAGACTTTCTGGAAACCCATGGGATATTTCTAGGGGAATATCCAAAATAAGAAACAGAAACATCCTTCCACAAATCCAAACACATCACAAATCAAACATCCATATATCGAACACAAATCAAACAATTTCAATTTTGAACATCAATTCATCCTTAAATAAAAACGCCCGCTTTAAAAATGAAGCACAATACAACAAAACCCAAAAACTCTTTTGAACACATTGCTTTAACTTCGGAATCAAAAATATTTTCCAATCCATAACCATTTAAGCACAAAAACCCATTTTATAGAAAACCCCTCTTTTCAAGAAATAAGATACAGCTTTTAAAATCAGGCACTCACCACTAATATTCCTGGATGCCTCACAGATTTTCATTTTTGTTCCACCCTAGCACTCATCCACACAATCCACTAAATGTCCATTAATCACATCCACATGCACATGCGAACACCCATAGGAATACCACCATAAAGAAACAAGGCTACTGCACTTTCAGAACATAACATTCTCAATATCCTAAAATACCTTTTTCCAAAACTATTTCAAAACTCAAGACAAATTTCCAAAATGATTTCCATTTATAAAACAACTCACTCAAATTTCAAATAACCCAAGACATTATTTTTGAAATTCAACTTCGATAAATCATTGCCAAATTCCAAAAACAAGGTCCGTGAGAAATGCACACCATATATCATGTCAACCGCACACCAAAATAAATTAATAGCAGCTGAAAAGTCCGCTTCCCTTTTAAAAGGAAAACAATTTCACGCCAATCCCAAAATTGATGAAAGATATCACAAATATTATAGCACATGGGAGGAGGACTAGTGGTCATGTCTAACCCATCAAAGTGGTTTAGTAGACCATGCCCTAGGCAAGCACCATCCTCTAGGAGTGTCAAACCGTACTCTCGAGCATCACATGGGTCACTACTCCATGTGAGACCACGCACAGTACCGGTTTACTCCTAATTTCATCCCTCATCCACACAGATCAAATCCAAAAACATAAATCTCGGACTACCCCTGGTTACTTGAGGATCGAAACGAGCAAGAGTTCACGACGATCATCCCGCGCCTACCACTCAAGTACCGACAATCCTATCTCTGATTTACCTGACACCTCATATAACATGAACAAAACCTTCCTCTCATACAACTTTGTCACGAACCATGCTGGGTCGCCATCAAACCCAGTGCCCGATGCGGTCCGCGACAAGGCCCGAATGGCGTTCCCGATCCCAACGGGCTGGCACAAGTGCCCGGGTATCAAAAATAAGACATGGGAACGGTTTACCCGAAAAGATAAATATAAAAAAATTGCAAGATGAATAAATTAAAACTAAAATTAGATTACCAAATAGACCCTTATACCATGTTCAAAGTTAATGTTTACAAATGTAACTAAAATTCAAAAAGTGGCTACAACAAAGAAAACAAAAACCCAAATTCAAACCTCTGTGCGACATGAGGAGTCACATCCCCAAGCCACCACCACCATACCAACACGGGGATTCCACAGACAACCAAAACACCCAATGCTATGCTCGATGTCTCAACATAGTATATAGAAGAAACATGAACCACATACACCCAATGGTGTATGTAGGGCGCGAGCCAACCACCCAGTAGGATGCCACAAAGAAAAGGTTCCACATATACTTATTAACTGACAACGACATTTGGAAGTTTAATTAAAGAAAAGAACTAAATGATTGAACAATTTTAAAGAGAACAGGTATAAAGAAATTAGATCAAAAGGAACAACTTAAATTAAAACACAAAAACACACCTAGTTTTAACAAAATATATCCCATGTTTCACACTGATGAGCATAAAGTAACCAATGAGAACTAATAAGGTAGAGGTCTTGTGGGTGTTAGATAGCTCGGTCCCTTAGAGCTTCGTGTCTTGGTGAAACGTGACTTAGAAGGTGACGACCCACAGAATACATGGCTTAGAAGGCCACAACCCTCAGAACACGTCGTATAGAAGGCCACAACCCACAGAAAAGCATATTTTTAGTTAGTGTTACAATCGTCAATCTTTCCATTGAAACCAAGTCGAGTCACCTCCGGAACATTAACACACTAGACCGAGTCTGCCCACCTAGTACCTAGGGTTCCCATTTGTGCTCAAGTATTTCAAAGTTCATGTCATATGTCAAACAGAAACAACCCAAAAAAATGAGATGTTATCTCTACCCAACACTACACTCACACTCACAAAAGAAATTTTAAAATAATTTTCACACAAAAAATATCTCAAAACTAATTCTGCATCACTTACACAACCCGTTAAAACAAATGCAATGTCAAATAAATCACCTTCATTGTCAAACACGCCACTAACGGAATTCATTAATCAAATTCCACAAACGTCTCATGATTTTAAACACCGAAAACATTTACATAATTTAACCAAATCATATTTTCACCCTTAATAATTATTTGATATAACAACCCAAATTTTCAAAAAAAAAATTAAAGATAAAAACAATGCTAGACCAACCCATTTAGAAATACGGCGCATGACTAAAACACCCAAATCCCCTCAAATTCACATTTAAGAAAGAACGCATATACACACAACACCAAAACACCAATTTCACACCTTATACATCCTAAAGAATAATCCACACATTTTATAAAACACTGGTGAATTGTCCGACATTGGTTTTCATAGCAGCAACACACTCATATCATCTAAACACATTAATAAACACATTAAGATGTACTAATCATTCATTAAAAATTAAATCACACCAAACAAACTAATTAGTGGGCGAAACTCACAATTAAGAAAAATACTAACAATTAACCAGAGTAGAGATTTTAGCAGTAAGTACACATATTAGAAACATGCTCCCAAATAAATTCAATTACAAATAAGAACTCATAGATGATTGACTAATCATTAAATTAATTAATTAAATAATATACTAAATTAATTAAACTTTCAAATTAATTAATCAAATAACAATTAAACATGGAACCACCTACCTGGAATGTTGAAAAAGACTCACAATATTGGTGCACAAAATCAACCACACATCAATCAAACCGCAACAACACATATTGAATGCTAAAAATAAGATATCGAAACGTATAGATCAAGATTTAATCCTAAAAAAAGAATCCTACCCAAATTCCTACCAAAAGGTGGACGAAACATACCAGAGAAAACCACAGCATGGGCAAGCCGCCAAAGAGGGGAGTTGCGTGCTAAAGGGAGGTACTAAGAGGAAAGTCACATGCTAGGGATCACATGAGGGTTTGACTGAGAGGGAGTACGCCGAGCAGAAGACCTGTAGAGGGGGGTGGAATAGTACATGGTCTGGTTCGCATGTAAAAGATAAAAAAAATAGTTTCTACAAAGTGGAGCTGGGAGAAGGAGAGGAAATGTGCCTTAGGGGTCGTCGTCATGTGGTTCGGCTGAGAGACAGGCAGCGCGAGGGTGTTGTGTTTCCTGGTGATGAGGTTGAAGAGTGGGAACTGCATAGGAGCAGGCCGATGTGGCGTCACCAGACTAGAGAAGGATAGCGGTCCGAAAGGGGGGACCACAAGCGAGTAAAGGGCTAAAGGGTCAGGGCGACGTGTGTAGCGGGTATCTTGGGCATCGTGATGCGAGCCATCTGAGAGGAGGGTTGTCGGTCTGAATCGTCGGAGAAGGAAAAGGGGGGGAGACACACTTAATGAAGGAGGGTTTGCTCCGCAAACACATAGGGGAAGGGGGCCTGGCACGATGGGGAAAGGGGAGCGCAAGGTTGAAGTGAGAAGAGGAAAAAATCCAATGAAAAAAAATATAATGGAATAAAAGAATAAAAATGAAATATTTTTTTTTAAATGTCAAACCAATCTGAACTAATAATAAATATATATATAAAAATAACAATAATAATAATAATATGTCAATAATTTTGTAATTTTTTAAAATAATTAATATCAAAAGCCTTTGTAAATAATTTACCAAAATAATAATGATAATATTAATATTATTATTATTATTATTATTATTAAGATAACACACACACACACAATATATATATATATATATATATATATTTTTTTTGTGACCACAATTCATTATTAATAACAAAATTAAAATATTAACTTAAATAATAATAGTACTAATAATAATCCTAAAATAATAAAACAAACCAAAATAATAACATCATTATTAATTTAGGTTGGACACCGCACACGGTCGTGTGCACGGTCGCCCGCGCAGTCTCCTGTGTGGGCGCGTGTGAGGTCGTGTGAGCGGGCGCGTGTGCGGTCGCGCACCCAGTTTCAGGCCTTTGTATTAATTAACTTAATAATAAAACGTTTTGTTATTTAATTTGGTCACTATGCACGGTCACACATATGGCCGCACACCGAATTTAAACCAAAATCTATAAAAAAAACCAGGCTAAACCAACGACTCAAAAATGAGATCCAAAATAATTAAATTAAAAGGTTGTTTCCGTTAGGCTGTGACAATAGATGTATTTTATTAATAAACCACTTATTCTATACATAAAAATAATTAAGAATTTGTTATTATACTTAGTTTTATTCTTAAATCATTTTCCATAATTTTGGAATCCTAATCCAATAAATAAATAAAATTTTCCATTGATGCTAACTATAAAAAACCTTTTCTTTATTTCACATTAATAGATTATTTATTACATAAGATTTCACTTTATAGAAACTAGATTATAGGTAAGTATATTGTATTTTATAATTTTGAACATTACAAAACAATATATAATAGGAATAACATTATATTTATTAAAAACATCCAAAATATGCCCACACTTAAAACTGCATGGGATAACCTTGGGTCATATATAGGAAAGGGTTCTGCTATAAGTAAAGAAATATAATAATAATGGAATAAGGTAATACATGTTAAAAAATAATTATATCAATGGGGTAATAAAAGGAAGATGAATAATATGGAATGATATAAAATAATAATCAAAAGGAAACATGAGAAATGTGGCAACAACTTAAAACACAACTTTATAAACAATGATCATGGATAACTACAAAGACATCATGAAGGTCACTGTCCCATAAATGAATTATGTTCACTACCTCTCTAAACATGAAATATAATAAGACTAAACTATAGACAGATCATTATAGTGCTATATAACGAAGGGGGAACCCACCATTTCATTTCACTCTCAAGATTAAGTGTGCCACATAGATCTTACAACCTAGATTAATTCATCATCATATTTCATTCCATGATATACAGGTATGGAATAAATACATATCAGAACCATTTGAATGATGTATAAGTGTATAAAGGTGAACACTCTTTATATGAAATGTGTATGGTATTTCATACACACATGTTTCGGAATGGAAAATCCCAATGAAATTTGGGTAATATAACTACATCGCTTATAAATTCATTAAATGAGTATACGAGAGTTAAAATTTCCTGTCATAATTAAATAATCAAATATATACTAATAGAAACATGTAAATTCATATCCCAACATTAGGAATTGGAAAATGAAGGCATAATAAAATAAATAAATTTAATAATCAAGAGGAGAGGATCTGTTACTTGAGTGTGTGATTACAAATGGATGGAATGATCATCATGATAGAATAATTGAACCTTGAGAGGACAATAAAGAGTATAATGATGTGTAATTATGTGATGAAAATATTTTTAGTGAAGAGATGTGTGATCATGGGGTGTATGTATATATAAAAATAGTGGGGATTTCATTAATATATCTAATAAACATGTTTTTACCTCTATATAATGAAATAACCAAAATAAAAATCCTTCCCATGTTTTTTCCCATGGTTTCTGAAACAATAGAGTAGATTAAATTATTTTATAAGGCCAAGAGAATAATTTTATAAAATAATACCCCTTCTTATATTGAGATGAGTAATACTCTTAAATAAATGACTTTAAAATCATAACATATATTAATGGGTTTGGAGGATTCATAATTATTTTAGAAAATTATTAAAATATACATATAATCTTATCATTTTAAAGGGGAAACATATATATGGAATTAGATAACCTTTATAGTATTTATAACATCACTTATGTTTTATTATGATGTCATGATATACAAAGAATATTTATAGAATATTACATTTTACATGAAATTCGTCCATCTCTGGAAATCATGAGAAGTTCACCGTTGGATAATTTCTTCCCTCTTATTCCAAAAATAATAATCATTTTATATAAATAATTTTATAAATACGCATATTCTATCTTAAAAAAACAAAAAATATTGATAAATGTTGGGTTTTTTTGACAATAACAGTTTTCCAACCATTATAAAAATCTGTTTTAACATTATAAAAACTATATGATCGATTATATTTAATAAATAGAATTTAATAATAATATATTATTATGAAAATTAATTTATTTAGAAAATCTGTTAATTCATCAAAATAAAATCTTTAATTGAATTTCAATATTATCCAAGTATAATATTTGTGTTATATTACATAAAAATAAAAATCATTAATAACGTAAAGATATTACGATGAAAATATATTCATTATTTTATGATAAATAATGCACATACTCATATTACTAGGGTGTTGATATGTATCCTTTTAATACTCTCGCAAACACCCCATCAACAAGGTTTGAAGTTGCGATTCTTTCATGGAATTTTTCAATGAACAAGGCATGAAAAATTGATCTCAACATGCCAAAACATCTCATATAAATGATTTCCATCATGATTATGTTTTGGGATCTAATCATAGTCTTAGTCGAGGGAAAATATGAGTAATGTTAATTCCCTTGGAAGCTCCTATAAATGAAATTCATTGGGTATGATCCTTCTCGTCGAGTCTGTCACATCCTTTTTCTATGTCAATTGGATTTGATAAAACCTTATATTTACAATAATTATTGGATCACTATAATATAATTATATTATCATCAGTATTG
Organism: Viscum album; assembly: GCA_963277665.1. Lineage (NCBI taxonomy): Eukaryota > Viridiplantae > Streptophyta > Magnoliopsida > Santalales > Viscaceae > Viscum > Viscum album. The sequence goes on from OY728165.1 coordinate 1,834,979,436, forward strand.
ATACATAATGGTCTTTAAAATCCAAATGGATATAATAAATCAATATAATTGATTTTTTTTTCTATAACAATATTTCTTAATAAAACATTTAATTAAAACATAAGGGGAATTTTAGTTATAATAGTTCAGGTCATCAAACTCTCTCATTTTATCATTTTCTATATACTTGATTTATACCCATATTAATAACAAACATAATTCTAGAATTTATATTTTTACCTGTCAAAATCATATATTTTTAATACTCAAACCATTTAATTGTCCATTAGGTATCCATCTAAATGTAAGTATATTTCTACTATTTGGTCATTAACATATACTAGGAATAAATTCCCTTCACATGGGATAAATATAATTTTATGATAATGCCTTTAAGAATATAAAAACAAAATGATTTTAAATGAAACTTGTACTTTATACTCATCGAGTTATTGATAAAATGTTTTATTATGATCACTGTGGATCACATAAAATTACAAAATATATAGGGATCACCCTGATGGTTCTCTAATTCATTGGGTAGATAATTTAATATCTATGGACTAAATGTTTTATGGTGCCTTTTTTTAATGACAATTGTAATATTCATTTATGAAACCACGATGCTAAATCATGATGACATGATTATGAATTTATAATTTCTTATGTTTTAGTAACATTTCCATGTTATGATTCAGGTTCCCTTTTTATGGAAATAATTTTATACCTCATGTTCTTATTGGTATTCCTCATCATAAAATTCTATATGTCTCTCTAATTCCCTTGCAAGGGTTTATGATCACCCATTTCCATTATTGTTTATCCCCATAATATGAGATGTAATTAATGTAACCATTTGAATCCATTAAGACATATTTTTTGTCTATTAACAATAATGATTAATGTTTTTATATTTTTTTCCCAAATTGTAATGAAATTAAACCTAAAAAAAAATTCTATTTTATCTATGTAATGAAAATTATATTTTATTAAAATGTGGGATGCTTTAGATTATATCAAAGATTGGTTTAGTTCTTTTCTAAAAATTTATACTTTAATACATTAGTTTGAACCCAAGGGATAAGTATAAATATAGGAAATCAATCCATAATTTTAGGGATTTATTAAGAATGAAGTGTCAAAACAATGAAATGATTTTATGGAAACTATAAGTGGATCTGGATCTAGAACATATATACCTTTTGTTAACATCACTGTAATACCCTCTTTGAGATATAAAAGATCGATAATTGGTGCATGATAACGGGCCCTGCTAAACAACAAGTTAGACACTCCCAAGTGATACTTTTCTCAAATTATATGATTTTTATTAACTATTATAAAAAATGTTTAGAAACAATTATTGTTGTTTTATGATGTTAATGAATAATATATTTACGAATGATGTTTTAAAATTTAAATTCTATTTACAATTATAATATTCTTAATAGTGTAATGTTTCTCACTTTGGATTTCTTCTATTAGAAAAATTTCATGAAATAGGAGGGTCCATGTAAAATGATAAGTGAAACAGAAAAGGCCCAAAATAAAATGCTAAAAATATTGAAGATGGAATGAAAAAAATAATGAGGGTGAGGAATCAACTATCTTGAGTATGGAATAATTTATTTAATAATACTGAGAGACCATATTCAACTTGAATTGAAAAACAAGTCATTAATTTCTTCATGCCTCAATGACCACATTCATTTAGCTGGTCTATTGATCTATTGGTTTCTGAAAATTGGATTACCTACAAAGTTTTTTTTCTATATACTGATGTTTAGATCTATAGAAATTATCCCGATTCATATATTGATTAGAAAGATAATTTAATTAGTTGTGGGTATTGATTAAAAATATGACACTATGAAGGGTGATTGTTGCTATGTTGTGAAACAAGTTCAAGTGGAATTATTTTTAAAAATTATTTTCAATATTTGATACCAAAAAATAGATAATGAATTCTTAGAGATCAATCATATGGAAAAATACCTAGGGGGAAGCTATGAAGTGAAATTCAAAAGACTCTCTTGATATATATCTATATCTGTTATGGATCCTAATTTATTGTTTATTAACACTGGGTTTACTTATACCCTATTTTCTAAGAAATATTTCACATATATAATATGAATTATATGACAATATAGTGAAGAGTGCTATTTAGGTTGAATTAAATTTTGGTGAGACAGAGTGATCACATTGGTAAAACAAGAATAAGAAAGAAATGGATCCAATATCAGGGAAGAATATTGATCATAGGAAATGAGGAAAGGACGCACAACATCTCATGTGAAATAAATGATAGAAGAAGAATTCAGGGAACATATGTATTAGTGCATAACGTGATTCATGGTCGAAATAGATGGGTGTATAGCTTGGAACTGTTCTGGTGAGGTGAAGCGTCAAATTATCACTACTAAAAAAAAGGAAGATTGTGTGGGATCATCATGAAGATTGATGCTTCATGTTTGGATATCATGGGAACCTTAAAACCATTTTCCAAATCATAATATAATAGCGGGAATCCATCATCTACCTCAACATAGGCCAAATGGGAATGTATGTGGACATTCAATCATGATAGCTAATGTAGAAGCACCAAATGATGTGGGGGAAGGTAATAACATTGTCCTCTCAAAGCTAGCATGTACTTTGTATGATTGTTTTTCTATACATTCCATTATTTAAAAAATCATGGAAAACAATGTACAATCATTATCTGAGTTTCTATATATATAGTTATTATTCAGGAAACCTATAGTGATTATCCTATATTCAATCATGAATAAAAACACTTGTATTATGTTTTATTAATACAATCTCACTGAAAATATACTTTTCATTCCCATTGTGGAAGTCTACACCATACATTGGTAGGAATGGATCTCAATGTATAATTATATGATTTGGTATAGAATTATAAAAAATTAATTATGTATGAATGGAAGACATATTATTTTTTTAAAGGACAAATATCATTGGATGAACATTTTCTACAATAGCCCCACATATCATTCTTTATAGAGACGAATATTTAAAAGGAGAATGAAATGAAATCCAAATGATGTAAAATGACAAAATTATTTGGGAATACATAGTTGTATATCCTAAAGAGTTACTTGATCCTCCCTAAGAAAGTGTTCTACATTTCTCCATTGAACTAATATTTCATTACAATCTAATATCATGGACCCCATATACAATGGAAAACATGGATATATTAAAGAAACAACTTCAAAACCTTATTAATAATGGATTTATCTAAACAAGGGTGTATCCTTGGAGAGAACATGTACTATTTTTGAACGAATAATGATTGATCAATGTAGATATGCATTGATTATAGGGAACATAATGGGATCATTATGAGGAACAAGTACTGTATCCCATGAATTGATGACTTATTTGATAGAATTCATGGGGATCAATTACTCTTGAAGATTGACCTCTGATCTCAGTATGAATAATTGAATTTCAAGAGAGAATACATTCTAATGTATTCCTTTAAAAATAGTTATGGGAATTAATATTTTGTATTTATACCATTACACATGTGTACATCTCTTATTATATTAGTGGATCTGATGAATATAATCATAAAAGTTTACCTTGATAAATTATTGGTTGTTTTTAATGATTGTATTATGATATATTAAATGAGTTTTGAGGAGAATGAGTATAATATAGAAATTATATTTCAAACTCTAAGGAAGGATAATCTATTTTTATTTTTCAGAAATTGAGAATTCTAGTTACAAAATTTTTCACTATTGGGAAAAATTGTAACCAAATAAGACATATCAATTGACCCTACCAATTGAATGGTCATAGAAGAGTTTTATGATCCTACAATGGAAACTAGGATATATAATTTTATTTGTTTAAAATGATGTTATTATATATTTGTGAAAAACAAATTCACGAATTTACAATCCAATAACTAAGATAACTCGAAAAAGACCTATGTTTAAAAGGAAAATGGACATTGAAGAATATTTCCATGAACTAAATAATATATTGGTTTATGAACCAGTATTAACTCAACTACCTATTGGAGAATGTTTTTTATTTATATTGATGTATATCTGTAAGGGATTCAGTCAATCCTCATTCAAAATGACTACATGATTGCTTCAGAATCGTAAAAATTGTATCATTGTAAGAAAAATTAAACTACGCATGACCTCCCATTAAATGATGTCAATTTTTCTTATAATGATATGGATAATATATCATTATATGGAGAACTGTGAGAGATACATATTCAAAAAATGTTTTAAGTATATTTTGGATGAAACTAAATTGAACATGAGACAAATGAAATAATTGCATCTTCATAAACAAATTGAATGGTAATCTCATTATCACAACAGAAGAAAAAACTAAATCATATATTCAATATGTATAAAATACTGTGTTTTGTAGGAAATGACGAGGATTCAAAAATATCCATTGACCAATTACCTAGTAAGGTTGGACAAGGGAATACTAAGGGAAGGGAATTCATCAATCATATTAAAAATTATCTCCAAACCATAATTACTATAGATGAGCAAGAGTGATCATAGTGAAAGTCGATAGATACAAAATAAGATATTACATATGATGAATGGAATGTTTCATGTGTTCAACATTAACCATGAATGTGTACTGAAATTTCATACAAGGCTATTTGTCGCATCTATCATGGATACAAAAAAGGATATAATAGATGAAACATAAATATCTAAATTCTCAATAAATCATGGATGAAAAAAATTTATATGGATATTCATGATCTTTATAGGTGGGGAAATATGGAATGAGTTATTTTTTATTACACTGCATGGTGTTCGGAGTGATAGCAAATGAAGTCTAAGTGAAAAATTCTTAAAAGTGGATTCTAACCACTACCAATACAAAAATGTATGTGGTAAAATATCACATTATAATTAAACACTAGTCTTCCATGAACATAAAAAAGGAAAAATTTTATATAGGTTTTAGTGAATTTACTTCGCAAGATTTCTCATTTCATTGCTATTTGGGAAGACGTTTCTCATGACCAACATTCCATGATATATGAAAAGGAAGTGTAGAGACTGTAATGGGAGGTACATTAAATCATTACTGATCTTGATTAATTGTTAATATCAAAATTATATTGTAGTTTTTATATTTGTTGTGATAGTGAATTGACTTTCAATACAACATATCACCAATAAACTAATGGATAATCTGGGATGACTATTCAGAAATTTGGTGATATACTCAGAACATGCTATGTATAATTTAATAGTGGTTGGTATTAATTCCTCTATTTATTTGATCCCTTATATAATATGTGAATACAAATGAGTATTAAAATGAAATAAAATGACGATTTATGAGGAAAGAGATATAGAAGACCTTATTGTTGTGCTGGGGTTAGTGAAAAATTCTACTTATGACATATATTGTACAAGATATGACCAATAAGGTTCATGAAATCCAATAAAATATACAGGGTGAATATATTATTCATAAGATATATAATGAAAACCATAATAGGGAATTGGAGATTGATGTTGGAGACAATGTTTTCCATCAGATATTACCATGGAAGAGAGTCATGTGGATTGGAATGAAGTGGAAGCTTATCCCTAGGAATAGTAGCCCCTCTAAATTCCTTGGTCACCTAAGAGTTGTGGCCTATACAATAAAATTTCCAATAAGTCTAGATCAATATCATGATATATTCCACATATCACTTATAGAGAAGTACAAACCGGATCCCTCACATGTGCTAAATCTGTAGGTGATGAAACTAGAGAATTTCCTCTCTTATGTGGAGCATCTGGTGGATATATTGCACCGTAAAGATAATGTTCAATAAAAAAGACTACACACCTTGTCAGAATGTTGTGGAGAAACCAAATATATGAATAGGTGACCTCAGAACAACATGAATTAATGAAATAGAAGTACCCTCTGCTACATATAAAGGATAATATTCATTAAATTCTTATGGATAACATTATTAAACACTGGAATAATGTAATGACATAGAATTTCTAAATGGAAATATTTTTCTGAATAAATAGGTGATATATACTATATAAAATTATACAAATAAAAAATATAGAGTTACCATCAAAATTATATATCATTAATAACGATCACTACATTAGTCACCTATAAAACAAATGAATATTCCCAACATTAAATCTAGACAAAAAATATTAAAAGAATGGATAAAATTGGACAATATAGATCACCCTAATCTCATTGAATCATCACCCCTTTGAAAAAATTGTAGAATTTAAAAAAAATTATTAAACCAATCTACATTAGAAAATAATGTAAATTTATTACCTAGGAAGGAATTATAGTGAAAATCCATAGTAAAAATGAATTGGTTGTTTTATGGTGTAAATTAAAACACGACTCTAAGAATGCATTGATTATATGATTTGGGGTAAAATATGACCATTTTGTCAGTCAATTTCACCACTGTGTACCACACCCATAGATGAAATATGTTCATCAAAATTTATAAATGAAAGTAGTAATGATAAAGAATAATTTCTATAGAAATGAGAAATAATGGCCTCAACCAGTACAATCCTGCCATTTAAGCCCATTTGATAGAAATTAGGAGGGTGGTATCCTTAATGGGGTTCACCCTTGACCAATCCCTTACCGAGCATTATAAACAAAGGATCAAACTAAATATCATATTTGATAATTTCTTGTTAGTGGAGACTACACCTCATTCAATATTAGCAGAGTGATACAATGAAACTACATCCATTTCACATCAAAAACCTAGTTCATTAATAGGTGTAATATGGGGTTAGATGTCAATTATGCATATAAATTATGTGTAAATTCCTTTTTATAAATAAAATTTTTATCCCATCAATTCCATTATTAGAATAATTCTTTTAATAATTTATTTTTTAAGTAAGACCTATTTTTAAATTGATTAGAGGACACAAATGAAAAATAATTGTTTTTTAGAAAATATAAACATTTTAATAATAATAACAATAATTTTGATGAATATATTTTAAGGAAATAGTCTATAAACACACACTTATGTAAAAAAATTATTAACTAATTATATAATTTCCTAGAAAATTATAATATGTGTTAGTAAAATAACTAAGTCTTAAAAACTACTATTTTGAATAACAATGGAATTTAATTTTTATGATTTTATATTGTAATATATATATATATATATATATATTATTTTGATAAAGAAATATAATATTTTAAATCATCAAATTGAAATTAGTTTTGGGTGATTTTTTTTATCTTTTTAAAGTGCATTATTTTTTATTGAATAACTAAAGTGTTGTTTTAGAATTTCGATATTTTTTTTTGAATTAGTATATATTTTATGATGATGTAAAAATTAATTAACCAGAATTAATAACTGGAGGAATATTATTTTATAAATATTGATTATTTTAATGGTGTTAAGTCAATTTCCAACCATATAAATGACTTTCCTACGTCTAAAATAAGAAATATGATTGTATAGGAAATTTATCTTTCCATGTACAGAGGAATATTAAAAAAATGTTTTTTCTAGTTCTAATGGATTAAAATATCATATAATGTGACTCAGATGTTCAAATCTACGAGCAAAAACTCTAACCCCTGACAATTTGTGAAATATTTTTTTCCCAAATTAATTTAATATTTTAAATATTTTTCATTACATGTAACACTAAATATAGAATATTTTATATTAATTCTATATTTATGGATTTAATTATATGAAGAAACATGTTATCATGCAATACATGAAACATTATGTTTAACATTTTCTAAATAGAACACTGAGGTTGGCATACGTTACACACAAGTCTGATGTTCATCTAGGGTTTCCATAACACAAAAGAAAAAGTGTTACTGGACAATAATATATTATAGAGATTTTTTTTAAAATAATTGGATATAACCAAGCCATTAAGTTGGTTGATAATAATAGGATTAAAAAAAATATGAAAATACATGGTTGAAATAATTTGTTACCAATGAATTGGAAATAAATTTAAGAACCAGTTGAATATAAAGGGAATGTTTTTAGATAAAACTATTTGTAATCACATAGAGTTATTTTTTCCGAAAAAATTCAATTAATTAAAATAAGTGAGTGATATTAATGTAATTTATATTATATATTCAATAAAATATTTTTTATGTTCATCCAATTTATCGGATATCTAATAGATAGGTACGAACCCAATTTCACATATAAAAACCTATACTTTTATTAAGGCACATTTTCCTCCATTAAACAAAGAACAAATTTTAAATTCAATTTTTAGACCTTTTATAATGATTAAACGTAAAAATATACTTAATAATTAAATTTGGAAGATAAAAAATTTGGATTGGTTATTTTTTTTAATTTCTTTGATGTTTCAAAATTTGATGAATAATGAAAAATACTAAATTTTAATCAAAAATTTCTTTTTTATCAAATTTATATATATGCATAAATAATATTTTCAATAATTTTTTTTAATATAATATAATATAGGTCATTAGATTCAATTTTTACTTTGAAATTTAATATAAAAACCTAGAAATATTTTTAACATTTAAAACATAAAATCATATATACTCATCCCATCTAAGAGATTAAATTTAAATTAACTGGTGTCATTATTGGGATTGAAATTTAGAAATATAGATTCCATTTTTTTATTCATAAATTTTTTAATTTCTAATATAGTCGTATTATGTTTTACTAAAATAATTACGGAAAGTAATTAATATTAATTACATCCACTTTGGTAAAATTAAGCTTAACAATGGACAAAGTCATAAAATTAATGTCTCAAATGACCTCAAAATGTGTCAAAAGTCCATTGGATGAAAATATTTCGACTCTATCATCATTTATATCATAATTGGACCCATATTTTATAAAAATTTGTTGAAAAAAATGTGGGTCATTTTCCTTTCCAAAAATTTACATGGGCACCACTCCTCTACCACTATAAAAGGCCTCCTCTCCTCACACTTCTTCACACATAAAAAAAACTAATATTCCACCATGATATACATAAGTAAAATAAAAAAATCTTTTAATTATTACTTTAAGCCTCCCTTTATGACGAAATCAATCAAAGGAATCCCTTTGGTGAAAGCCAGATGGAGTTACCCAAAAAAGAGGTAACATTCTCCATCAAAACCCATTATCTTCTTTTCATTATCCACCGCTAAATTTTTTATGCAACATAAAACGTATCCACAATATATTGAGATTTCTTTGTGCTATGATTTCAACCGTAAATTATAGACACTTAAATCTAATGGGAAATATACATACTGTTTATGTGTAAGATTAAATATCGCACTATGAAACGATGATTTTTCATTTTTCATTTAATGCCACTCATGGTGGGTATTATGACAGAATATCTATTTATATATTATATATATGAAAATTTTAAGTTATTTATTATTATTAAATTAAATTACAAAACATATTTATGTACTTCTCATTTTGTGTTAATATGATAATATTATATGAGGAAGTGCGGACTACCACCACTCAAAGTGAAGTGATTCGTTCACACACTACATCTAATATATTAAGGTTGTATTTAGTGAACCATAATAATATATATGAAATAATAATGCTAATGTAATTATATAATATACATATATATGTATGTTTCATTTACATTCTTTATTTCAATATTATATGAAAAATGGAATCATCATACATGTGTACGTACGACCTACCATTTCCATGAACAGTGTCTTCGATTTCATACTTCTATATTATATTGATAAATATAATACCCATTTAGTAAATATAAAAGTTATTAATATAGTTATTTACATTATTTATACTGTATATATATGGGCCAAATATATAATAAATTAAGATACATGTGAAAAAAGAGAATATTACCCATTGTGAAGATTTAACATTGAATTGTTAACAAGTGGATACTCTAATTTCATAATCAAATCATTTATGATATATGATATAATAATATGGTTCTGTGATATAATTAGAATAAAAATATATTTATTATACAAGATGATTGTTTGAGTACGACGAGAGTCAATACACAAGGTTATGGAATTTCATCTCACTTTTTAATTTCATGAGATCCACACACTATTCACCACTATCTTCACTTTCATGGTGTATATACTAAAAACAATTTATTATATGATTCTAATTATAAAAAATATGATTTTTTACATATCAATTATATTATATTTCATTCATGGGGTCAATTATTCAAAAGATACCAAATTTATAAGACTGTTTTGCCTCAATTTGACTTTTTAGGGACATAAGTTTTATTATGCACAAAAATTATATTTTGAGTGGTGTATTAATCCATTTTTAAATTCAATATATTTATTTATTTAATTTCAGGATACTTTACGATTAATTTCATTTCATTTTTTCAAGGGGAATATGATTCAAATTTAGAGTGTAGTAATAGATTATTAAAAAAATCTCATCGTTTATCGAGATTTTTTATGATTAGTCTATCATTGATAAAATATAAGGATAAATCTATCTATAACCCTCATGAATTTTCTTAATATTTTGTTATTAAAATTATATCGAAGTTATGGTAACATTTTCCCAGGCTTTGGTACATAATATTATAATGATATTGTTTTGAAGAAAGTCCATATTTAACTCTCTCAATAGTAAAAAATCTGTGTTCCTTGAAAACCAGATTTTCTAAAAGGATTCCCAAAATATTATACTATTATATTATGATCATAAATTGAAATTTTATCCACGGTTTACCATTTTAATATTATTTAAAAATGATTCTTATTGTCCTTTTCTGGTTGAAAAACATTTCATATCATTTTACTATGTAAACAGAATGTTAATCTTTTACATATTTACCAAAAAATATCACTATAATTCTATATAATTTCATTATAAATTTTCCAAAGTTATTTTTTAGAGAATTATTTTCTTACGATTTTATAAATTCATTGTTTTAATTTAGTTTTTAGGAAAATGGATTTTGAAATGTTTTAATTCTTATTTTTTTAGTTTATAAGGAAAATTGTTTTCAAAATTTAATCAAACATAATTTATATGTTCTCAAAGTATTATCAATTAAATGGTTTTAAAAAACTTTTCATTATTTCATTATATTTATTTGAATTATTTTTCCAAAAAAGGGTTTTCAAAATATTTTAGAATTTTCTTTATTATTATTCAACGTATTTTCAATGAAATGGTTGTTAAAAAAATTTCAAACTATATTTATATGTTTTTAAATTATATTTAAAAAATGGTTTCGAAATTATTTCAATATTTCATTTTTTTCAATGTTTTTTCAAAAAATTTATTTTTTAAAATTTTTCGATGATTCTTTATTGATTTTCAAATAAGATCCAATGAAATGTTTCTCAAAAATTTTTCCACATTTCATTTTATATTTTTAGGAATTTTTTAAAGGAAATTGTTTTGAAAATGTTTTTGGGTCATTCTTTATTAGTTTTCATGTTTATTTTCCTTAAAATGGTTTTCCAAAGGTTTTATGTTTTAAAATATTTTTCCATGTAATAAAGGATATTTTCCTTGAGAAATATTTTTAAAAGATATTTCAAAATTATTTCCCAAATAATATGATAACAATATGTGTTCTTCTTGCCTTTAAGGGGAACTAATTCAATGTTTCCATTCATATTATTTCAATGAAGGATTTCTGCTTTTTGGAATGATGTTTGTGAAAATCATTTATAGATCAGGGGAAATTTTACATAGAAACCTAATTCTTTTCATTGGTTTTTCTTTTGATTAAATTACTATGAAACCCATAGTTGTTTCCACATGTTATGATACAATTACATTGTTATGATGAACATTTCATTTCATGGATTTTGATGTGATTTTTTATGATTTTTTTGCACATATGTATATGATTTGAATATTATATGTGTTGGACCAATATGTATCACCAATGCATTGGGTAAATATTTATATGAAAGGATATAGGCTAACAGGGTCTATGTAGTTAATCTTGACTACTAGGTTGGCCATGGGAGTGAACTATGAAAATAAATATTGTATAAGGATTGAATTCATGCTGTTAAGATTCACATGGGAGTGAACCATGCCTATCATGATTCTATAAGGAGTGATCTCATGCAACTAATATGGCCATGAGAGTGAACTATAACTAACAAGATGGTTTGGAGTGTGAACCCATTATACTATGATAACCTTGGAATCAATTCCATTAATACTATGGATTTCATACGATATGTATTTGGGTTTTCCCAAATTCCTTGACACATTCCTATGTTATGCTTTCTGGGAATATGTTCTTTATTTCCTTATGATTAAAATATCATGAAATAACAATATTTATTCCATGATTTGGGTATATAATCTTTAATATGTTGGGTATTATCTTCTATTTTAATGACATTGTTCTCAAATCCTTATACCCATTATGATTCTTACATGTTTCCCTTGTTTACCCTTATTTGTAAACTATGATCACCCCTTTATGTTTCCTTCTATAGGTTATGAAGTTATGTATTATTTTTTATGTGTCTAAGAAGGGAGATAGTAATTAAGAACATACTGAGAAATAATGTAGCTCAATCATGTACTAGTATTTATGTTTTTTTTGTATCCAAAGGAAATAAACTAATACAATATTTGGGAATCCATTTGAATATTTTTTTAAGTATTCCCCAAATGTATTGTAATGATAATTTATTTAAATCAACGGTCATTATAGTTTGTATCGGAGATAAGGTTTAGTTAACATTTTGAAACTATGATTATTAACCATTAGTGATATCCCAATATATATTTCTATGTAAATGTCTAAGGATGTATCTATTGATATGTATAAGGATGAGATAACACATATCAAAATATCCTTTGATTTTGGTAAAGGATCGAGTGTGTAGTTTCCATGAAATATTTCACATTATTGATACTACAAGTAGACGTGTCTCTGTCATTGATATACCATAGTTTAATAACATTGAAGAGGTGTGTCGATCCTAACTCAACGTAACATGGTACATGAAAATGGGCCTTACTAAATACCTGATTTGATACTCTCGGAGGATATGCTTTGAAGATTGAAAAAATACTCATAAACCATCATGACTGAATTTTAATAGAATATGACTATTAATAAGCTATTAATAAACTGCAGTTTTATCGGCTAAAAAGTATTTGTCATGATTTTTACATTCTATAATTAATTATTCATGATTATGTGGTTTTCATATATGATATGTGTTTCTCATGCAGTGAAATCTAGTTTTATTAAATAGAGAGATCTTGGTGCCAAAGTTTTAATATTGAATTTTTTAGATGCCGAATATATGGTAATTATAAAAATTTTCATCCCAATGGGAAATATCATAATGAAAATCGGGAAGGTGGTATTATTATTTTTTATACAATGAAGATATGGTTACCACAAATGAAATGTGATAGTTATGTGATGCTATTGTTGTATGGTCTAAATATAAAATACAAAGAATTATTTTATTAAGGATGATGAGACTTATGACATGGTTCATATTTCATTTTATAGGAATGAGGTATCTGGGAAGATGTTGATGAAGCATGATTAATGGTTTAAGAATAAAGTTGGATAAATGAAGTATATATATTTTGGAATTCAATGATTATTTTATATGACTCATTAAATATATATGTATTATAAGTATAATTTTTCATTAATTATTTAAAATTATATGTATAATGGTGTTGAAGTCATTTTTAAAGTTATATTTTAATTAAAGAAAGGCATCCCTAAATAAGAACGTGTTTTTGGAAATAATTCTGTGTAGCTTATATAACTTGATAATTGAATTGGATAATTGAATTGGAGAACACTAATTACCTTGGATCTGAATATTGATTTATTGGAATCGTGTTCTATGTCCTAATTGATGATGTATAAAATTTCATGGATTAATGGAATATATTTAGTATCCTTTGGAATGATGAGTAATTAATTTTTTTCTAAAATTATTTATTCAAATTTAGGTTATATCCTTTTTCTAAGAGAATATACGATTAATAAATCCACATGTTTGGAATGTGACAACCAAGAGATAAATTGTGAAATATGCATGATATATGATAAACTAATTACATAAACTTCTGTATACTATTTTTTATTTTCATCTTTCAGAATGTTTATATGGTTTACCATTCATGAAATTTTTATTCCATATTTCAGTGGAAGTATTAATTTATTGAGATTTTATTTAAATCCATGATTAAATGGATATTTACTTATTATCCTTATTAAAATGTTGTCCATCATATTTATTGTAGAAATTATATTAGTTTTTTTATAGAGAATGATATCATGATTTTCTAGTGACAGTTAAAAAATTCTTGCATGTCTTTGTATAATAAATATGTGACCAAAAGATGATGAGGGTTTCACCCCAACCACTGGCCAATGTAATGTCCGGGTTAATGTGAAATTACTTTTGATGAATAAACATTCATGATGAACAAGTAGAGTTTATTTTTATGTTTATAGTTTAATTTATTATCCTCTTATATTTTTATGAACAGTTATTGGCAAGTAGTTATATATTTCATTATTTTATAAGCATTAACATATGTTACAAGTCTATTTTAGTACTTCAGGAATCATAGTAATTTTCGATACATCCTGTTCTAGAAGTAATGGATGAATTAGAAATTTATAAAATCACTACCAAGGAATGAGATTTTGTTTATAAAAACATTTCATTAATATTTAAACAAATTATTGATCTATAAAATAAATACCAAATGTTAGAAAAATGAAAAAATGTTTTCCTAATACTTTATTTTCTGTTGAACTGATGAAATTCTAAATCATCACATACTTATGAATTTTAGTCCCTCGACATTTAATTGATCATTTAATTTTTTTAATTTATTACCTCATTCACTCCCTATGAATATTTACCATTTTTCATCAAGTCCATGTTTTCACTTGATACTTATATTCTCCTATGTAAAAACATTATTATATGTCACTTTGGGTAACCATTATGTTTCTGACTTTCCCATTTTGAAGGATGTTCTATGATTAATTTTTATGGTATGAGATTTTATGAATATAAATTTAAAGTATTAAACATTTTTTATCTCAGAAGAATTTAGATGGACCAATTAATCTTAAGGTGGGTAAAATATAACAGATAAGGATTTCACATTATTTATTTTTTAAATTAATTTATTCTTTTTAATATTTTCTATTTCACCGAACTCTAAAAATAGTTTATGTTATAATGAAGAACTATGTATGGATTGTGTTACATGTTCAATATGAACAAAAGAATGTTTAACATTCCCCATATTGGATGTCAACGTTATATTACATTACATGCAATACTGACTTTCACTAATAGCTTAGGTAATACCCGAAAACCGTGTTTATTGAAAAATAATATATTATTAAAAAATTAATATTTAATTTAATAAGACATAGCCTAGCCAATAAGTTTATAGTTATGAATAATATTAACAAACGTATGAAAATACATGGTGGACTTTATCAGTGACCAATGAATTAGAAATAAATATAAGGACTAATTTAATATAATGAGAATGTTTTTATAGAAATCTATTTTATGCTAACAAAGATATTTTATCCAAAAAATAAATAAATTAAAATTATTGAGTAATATTAATTTATTTTCTATATTATATCTTCAATCAGAAAACTTTTAGATCCATCCTATATATATGTGAAACATAAAATAGGAACATGTATAATTTCACACATAAAAACCTTCATTATTATTAAGGCCCTTTTACCACCTTTTAATGGAGAACCTAATATTAATAATTTTTTTTTCAATTTTATAAATATTATATAACAAAATAGATTTATTTATTTAAATAATAACATGTGAATTATGTTATAGTGATTTTTTTTGTGAATTTTCATATTTTGAGGAATAATGAAAAATACTGCATTTTAATTAAATACTTATTTTTCATCTAATTAATTTATATGAATATATTATATTTATAATTGTTTTTCATTTTTTATTACAATAAATTTTTATCCAATAATATGATTTTGGTCATTGTAATCCATTTCACATTGAAATTTGATATTATAACATAGCATACAATTGATCAATTTTTACTTTAAAAACCCACATTGTCAAAAAGTTTGTGGTAATAAATTTAAATTAATATCATCATGTCCTATGACAGTAATGTGGATGAATGGATTCCATATTTCAAATCAGAATAATTTATCATTTCTAGTATAGTCAACATTGTTTTCTTCCCAAAAATTG
Organism: Viscum album; assembly: GCA_963277665.1. Taxonomy (NCBI): domain Eukaryota; kingdom Viridiplantae; phylum Streptophyta; class Magnoliopsida; order Santalales; family Viscaceae; genus Viscum; species Viscum album. The sequence continues at coordinate 1,834,995,702 of OY728165.1, forward strand.
AAATGAATGTAATTTAATTAGATTCATTGATTAAGATAAAACTATGAAAAACTAAGAGCTAATGCTTATTATTATGTGCATAAATGTCCTATAAACTTTTCTAAAAGAAATAATATAGGCATATTTCGACCCTATAATAACAATGATAATATTTGGACCATTATTTAATCCACATTAAATTGAAAAAACGTTGGTGGAATTCATTTTCAAAAAATTTACAAGTGTGTCACTCCGCCATTATAAAAAGGCCTCCTCACCTCCCAGTTCATCACGCCTCTCAATCCACATTGGATTGAAAAATATAAGTGCTATTAACTTCCCAAAATACAACCCTTTATTATAGGATCATACATTTTGGAAGAAATAAATCCAAGGAATCCTTTTGGTTAATACCGAAAGGTGTTACCAAAAGAAGTAGAAGAATCCTTCCTTAATCTCCATTATTTTACATTCATCTACACACTATGATCTATCAAAATTAAATTTTTATACTATATAAAAAATATCCTATGTATACTTATATGTTTTAACTATAAAGGTTAAACCTAAACGTTGATATACTTCCATATAATGGGTAAAAACAAATTATTTATGTGTGTGTAGAACTACCACCTCACGAAATCATTGATTGATAGTTTTTCCATTACTACCTATCATAGTATGAATTATGATGTAGCCTTTATCAATATATAATTTATATGATATTTATATTTTAATTAATATTCTATAAATATTTTACAACACATATCATTATACCTTCCATTTTTTGTAAATATGTTATTTTCGTTTGAGGAAGTGTGAACTACAACCCCCTCAAAGTTATGTGATCCAGTTACACACTACCTGGAATGTATTAAGGATGTGTTTAGTTAGATTAACTAATATTTATGACATAATTATCCTACTATAATGATATTATATAAATTTATACATATGTGTCATTTACATTCATTCTTTAAATATTACAAGGAAAATGGAAACAACGTTCAAGCATATGTACAACCTACCATATCTATGAACGATGTATCCAATTTCATACATATATATTATATAGATTAATATAATACTAATATAGTTTATATTAAATATATTTATACTATTTTTTAAATTATTTAAATCATGATATATATATATATGGCCCAAAGATAAATCTAATTAAGAAACATGTGAAAATAGAGAATATTACCTGAAGTGAAACCTTAAAATAGAATTGTTATGAGGTGGGTAATATAAAAGTAATACACAAACCATATAAAATATTAGATATCATAATAATTTTTTATTGATTTTTAATAGAATTATATTTATCATATAGGTTGTTTTTATGAGTATAATGAGAGTCAAGACACAAGGTACACGAATTTTATCTCACTTTTTATTTTTCGTGAGATTCATGCCTTACACACAACTCATTTAATTTGCGTGGTGTGTATACTTCACATGAATTTATTTTATGATTATAATTATTAAATATATTGGTATTAACATATAAACTCTAAAATCATTCATTCCTGGGATTAATATATCAAAATTTACCAAATTGTTAAAATGGTTTTGTCTAAATTGTCCTTCTTAGAGACCCATGTTTTGTTACGCACAAATATTGTTTTTCAGGGTCTATAATAATCCAATTTTCCATTTATATCATGAATATAATTCTTTTCATTATGTTTTTTGATTAATTTAATTTAATTTTCTTACTCATGTTGTACAATACAAATTTTCCAAGTGGTAAGAGTTTATACATACAATATCATCATTTATGGATATTGTTAATGATTATTCTTTAGTTGATCAAATATTATGATCCATATGATGAGTAATATTTGGAATTTTCATAACCATAGTTTATTTTCATTATATCCTAATAATGGTAATATTTTGACACTCACTGGTCTATAATATGATCGAGAAATTTTTTATCTGAATGTCTGACTTTTCCTCTCCCTTTGGTCGAAAAACCGTGTTCCTTCCAAACCATGTTTTATAAAAGGTTTTAAAAATTATTCTACTATTATATGATGATATTTAATGGAAATTTTGACCCTTGTTTTACCATTAAAATTGTTGTTAAAAAAATTCTTGTCATTTTCTAGTCAAGGCCCTTTTATAAGCATTTTATGTTGTAAAAGGAATGTTTGGCTTCTGCAGATTTACTCATCATCTTGATTTTCATTCCATTTGATGCATCATTTACAAAAAATACAACTTAATTTTTTAAATGAAATTTTATTCCTAATATTCAATATATTTATTATTTTTATGTATTTTTCAATTAAATGGTTCTTAAAACGTTTTCAATCATATTTAATAAATATTAAAGGAAAATTGTTTTAAAAACATTGTAAATCCTCGTTCATAAGTTTTAATGTAATTTTTTTTCATAATGTTTTCATGATTTCATTATATTATTTTGTAGTATTTTCCATGTTATAGTTTTCCAAACATTTACAAACATTATTTATACTTTTTTAATGTATTTTAAATGAATTGGTTTCCAAAATGTTTTCAATAATTCATTATATGTTTTCAAAAAAATTTATATGAAATGTTTTTCAAATAGTTTTCAAACATTAAATATATCTTTCAATGAATTTTAAATGAAATTATTTTCAAAAAAATTTAAAATTGTATCTATATTCTTCCAATGTAATTTCAATGCAATTTTTTCGAAACATTATCTGGATTTTATTATAAATTATCATTTTATTTTAAATAAAATGTTTATCAAAACATTTTAAATGATTATTTATAGGTTGCCAAAGTATTTTAAATGAAATGGGATTCACAACCTTTTCATGCCTTTATTATTGTTTTTCATGATGTTTTTGAAGGAAAAGATTTTCTAAATGCTTTCAAACAAACCATTATATGTTTTTATATTTATTTTCATGAATGTTCTTTTCAAAATTCTTATTGTTTTAAGGAGAATTTAACAAATAAGAATATAAATTTTCCACGTGATTTTTTTTAAAATAAAATTCAAAATTATTCCCCATATAAGATGACATCTGCTGGTGTTACTCATACCATTTTGTCTAAAATATTCAATGATTCCATTAATTTTATTTCTCTAGATAGTTTGTGTTTTTTTCTATGATGTTTATAAAACCCATTTCTATTTCACGATTTTTATGCCTTTGAAACCTCAATATTTTTACAGGTAATGTATTTCATTAAATTATTATCAAAACAATATCATTTTCTATATGTTATTATATCATTATTTATTTATGATACCCATTTCATTTAATGGGCTTTGATATGAATGGTTATGATTTTGTGAAACATTTATGTATGATTTCATTATGAGGTTGGTAGGACCTATATCTCCCTTCAATGCATTGGGTAAATATGTATATCTCTTGAGATATTATAAGATATTCCTGAGAGTGATAATTTACTACTAATATGGCCATGTGAGTGAACCATGAATTCTATGATGACATGAAGTGTGAACTAATGCTACTAAGATGACCATTTGAGAGATCCATAACAACCAAGATGGTATATGGAGTGAAATCCTGCTACTGATATTTAAATGAGAGTGAACCATGACAACACTAATGGTATAGGTAGAAAACCTATTTTACTAAGATGGTTTTGGTAGAAATTCCATGACTACTATATAAATCAAATTTTAAGCTAATGTTTTTCCACAACTATATGTTTTATTCCTAGGTTATGATTTCATAGATTATGTTAATTATTTTATTATGATTAAATCATAAAATCTGACAATACTTATTCCATGATTCATGTTTATGATCATTCATATCTAGGGTATTATTATCTTTTTTCATTTTCATGTTATCGTTCCATTATAATCATGATTATGCTTACATGTATCATTTATTTATCCTTACTGAGAACTTGATATCATTGATTTTTATCTTTCCTTACCCAGCTTATGAATATATGTGTTCTATATTTTGTATCCATGATGGGTGCTAGTCAAGAGAACCCAGTATGAGATAATATATCTAACTCCTGTTTTTGTGTTTTTATTTACATGTTTCCAAAGGCACTAAACTTATACTTTATTAGGGAATATTTTTTTTAGTATTTATTATGTATTAAAAAAAAGTTATGTAATGATAATATATGAAATGATAGGGTTTCAACATTCAGTTCTTGAGAAAAGGATTATAATAAATTTGGAAACTTGGATAATAAATATTTACTGAGATCTGTATGTATATTTCTATGGATATTTGATGGTATGTCTATAAGGATAAGTTAAAATTTCAGAAAATTTCCATGAATTTTGTTGAAGGATAGACTGAGTTCTTTCCTAGTAATAGATCCTTGTCTAGAAACTATAAGTTTATGAGGCTCTAGAACATATGAAATTATAGGTAACAACTCCAAGAAGGCGTGTTGAGTCTTACTCCGAATAACCTCATACGTGTTAACGGGATTTGCTACACAACTGGTTTGACAATTATAGGGGATATGCTTTTGAAATTCACAAACTATTTATGAACCATATTGTAGGATTTAAATAGAAGATAACTATTAATAACCTATGATAAACCTAAGGTGTTATCTATTTAAAAGTAGGTGTCATGATTTAAACATCCCAAAGGTATGTTTTTATGATTATGTGGTTTTGTTCTATGATATGTGATTCTCACAATATGAATTCTGGGTTTAGTAAATAAATAGAACTAAAATAAACATGGTTAATAAAGAATATTTTATATTTGGAATGTACGGGCATAATGAAAATTTACTAACCAAGTGGAAATATCATAAATAGTTTCAGGAATGTTGTAAGTGAATTGGTTATACATGGATGATAAAGAGATCGAAAATGACATGTGAAATGAATGTGATGTTCTCCCAGTACTATTTATTATAAAGATAAGAATAATGTTTTGATTAAGGTTGAATAAGCATATGAAATGATTCATAAATCATATTCTAGAAAGACGTATTGAGGAATAATTTTATGATGCATGAGTAATGGTTAGAGAATAAATTTCGATGAATGAAGTTTTTATGTTTTGGAATTCAAATATTATGTTATATGAATCATTAAATATATATGTATTTTTAAAATTTATTTTAATTAATGAATGAAGTGAATATTTTGAATGTTGTTTAATACATAGAGAAGTGAATTATGATTATGGTAAATAAACCCTTAATGTGATAAATATTTTGAGAAAATTTTGTTTATCATAGATAATAAGAAAATTGATTTGGATAAAGTAAAGTGGATAACATTAATTACCATGGATTTGTTTACATATTTGAGAGAAAATTGGTCTATATAATCATGTATAATGTTTAAAAAATCATGTAGTTGAGGATTATATATAGTATCCTTTGGAATGATGAAGAATTCATGTTTTACAAAAGGATTTATGGTAATATAGGTTATTAACATGTTTCAAAAGAACAAATGATTTGGATATTCACATGTTTTGAATGTAACAACCTAGAGATACGTATGATATATGTGGGGTAAATGATTAGTCTATTTCATGAAATTCTTTCTACTGCTTCGTATTTTCATATTTCAGAAGGGTTATAAGGTTAACAATTCATTAAAAGATTATTTTATATTTTGGAGCAAGTATTTATGTATTGTTTTTTATTGAAAAACATGTTTAAATGGACATTTAGTAATTAATTTTATTCTATGGATTTATATCATATTTATTTTGGATGTAATATTAGTATAATCTTAGAAAAGAAAATATTGAAATTTAGGATACAACCAATCAATTCAAATAAGGCCGCATGACTAGAAACCAAGATAGAATGACGATAAGGGTTTCAAGCCGACTACTGGCCTACACGATGACCAAGTTAACGTGTAATTATTTTTTATTAATAAATATTAATGATGATCCATTAGAGTTAGTTTTTATGTTTATAGATTAATTTATTATCCATACTAACATTGACAAATAGTTAGAGAAAAATAGTTATAATATTCATTCATTTATGGGCCTTAAGATCTTCTAAAATTGTTTTTTAGTTCATCAATGATCAAAGTTAATTTCTTGACATCCATATCATGAAGAAACTATTGAAGTTATAATTTATAAAAACATAATATAAGAATGAAGTTTTAATTATTGAAATTTATTCTGTATGTATATTTATATACATTAATGATCAATAAATTAAGTACTTAATGTAACGAAAATGATCAAAATATGTTTTCATTATACATTAATATTAATGACCTGATAGCCTTCTATATCATCATATATTTATGAATTGGACTTCATGAATAGTTTATTGATCACTCACATGTTTTGGAATGATGACATCAATCACTCATAATGAATACTTACACTTTTCTTCAAAGTCTATGTATTCAGTTTCCACTTCTGTTCTCATATGTCGAAACCTAGTTATATTTTAGTTTGTGTAACTCTTATATTTCTAAAATTCAGTTTTTAATGAATATTTAAATATTAATTTTTATGATGTATGTTTCTATGAATGTAACATTCATGTATTAAACCTTTGATATCCCAGATGATTTTTTACGGAGAAATTCACTTTATGGGGGTTAGAAGGTGACACTCTGAGATTTTGAGAAATATATATATATTAATTATTTTTATATTTTTTATTTTTTTCATTTAATGAACCATAGAAAATAAATTATTTTTTATTAAGACACTATTTTTGGATTCTACTATATGAATCAACATGTTACCATGCACAACACAAAACATAAATATTAACATGCCCTTCACGGAACACCAAGGTTAGCTTACATTACATGCAATACTGACTTTCGTTAATGGTTTCCATACCATGAAAGACTAAGTGTTATGGAAAAATAATACATTATAAAAATATTTACATTTAATGTTATAAGAAATAAATAAGAAGTAATGTTGATGATTATGAATAGGATTAAAAAATAATAAAAATATATGGTTGAATACATTTATTAAAAATGAATTAAAAAATGAATATAATAACCAATTAAATATAATGTGAATGTTTTCATAGGAAACTATTTTTATGCTCACAATGGTATTTTATCCTAAAAAAAATTTAATTATAATTTTTGGGTGATATTAATATTATATAAATATTATATTTAATGAAATATGTTTTATTTTCGTCCAATATGTATGATAAACATATTATTACGACAATCCCAATTTCACACATAAATATCATTATTTCTATTCAAGCACGTTTACAACCATTTAATAGAGAATAAATTTCAAATAAAATTTTCAGAAATTTTATAATGATTATCTGTGAAAATAAACTTTTTATTTGAAATTTGAATAGAAAATTTACATTAAGTTTAATGATTGTTATTTTTCTATGATGTTTCATATTTTGTTGAATACTGAAAAATACTAAATTTTAATCCAAATTGAATGTTCATCTAGATTATTTTTGTGGATAAATTATTCTATTATTTGGTTATAAAGTTTAATTAGAATATTTTTTTATAAAAAATCTAATTTATGTTATTGAAGTCAATTTCCAATTGAAATTGAATAAGAAAAAATATAAAACTTTTGATTGTTGTTACTTTAAAAACATGTGTCGTTGTCCTCTATGTAAGAAAAAATTTAAATTAATTTATAACACTACTATGATTTGAATTTTATAACATGTGTTCTTTATTTAGAATCAGAATAATTTTTAATTTCTAACTATCAATATATTTTTTATCCAAAAATATTAGTGAAAGTAATTAAAATTAATTACTACGATTAAGGTAAAATTAAGCATAACTAAGGACAAGAATTTAATCTTAAGGGAAAAATAGAATATGAAACTAGTACAAAATTCATTATCATGAAATATTTAAATACTATTATCATTTTGATAGACTATTTATAAATTTTGTATCAAATTTAAATTGAAAAAATATGGGCCTAATTCCTTTTCCAAATATTTTCAGGAGTGACACTCCACCTTCACTATAAAAAAGGTATCCTCTCCTCTCACTCCCACACACCTATAAAATCACATAATTTATGTAAATATATTACCCATTCACTTACATAAATCCCTCCATTTCTTTTGTATTTCTCCCTTTGGGAGGAAATATTTCCATGGAAGCCATTTGGTGAAAACCAAATGAAGATACCCAAATAAGAGGCCACATTGTCCCTCAAGATACTTTATATTATTAACATTTTAAACCCCTAAAATCTACATAATATGTTAATATTTGAAGATAAAATTACTATCCTAAATATAATGAGGTTTTTATATGATAAGGATTCATCCTAAACATACACACACATCTATATAAAGGGTAACACATATACTGTTTATGTGTACTATGAACTACCACCTCACAAAATGATGATTTTCTATTTATTCAATTACCACCTACGATGGTGGAAATTATGTTGTAACATATATTTATATAAAATATATATGATATTTATAAGTACTTTATGAATTTCTAATTATATAAGAACACATATCATTAAATTATCTATTTTATGTCAATACAATAATTTTTGTGTGAGGAAGTGTGGACTACCGCCCCCTTAAAAAGATGTGATTCATTCAGAAAATACATGGAGTGTATTATATATGTGATTAGTAAAAATATATTATATATACATCATAATAATTCTACTATAATATTACTAAATACATATATATGTACGTTTCATTTACATTCACTTGTTCTAGGTTACAAGAAAAATAGAGACATCATTCATGCCTACATACGACCAACTATCTCCAAAAACATTGTATTTCATTTCATACATAAATATTATATAAATAATTAAAATAATAAAATAGACTATAATAAATATTTTTATATCATTTTATACATTCTTGTAATCATTATATATATAATGGATAATGATATAACATATTAAGACACATCCTAAAAAAAGAGAATATTACCCAATGTGAAACCTTAAAAAAGAATTGTTTTCAAGTGTCTAATATAAAGTCATAATAAAACCATATATGATATATATATAATAATATGGTTCTCTAAATGATTTATAATAAAATTATTTTTAATATACCTAATGTTTTTATGAGAATGATGAGAGTCAAGGCACAAGGTAAATGAACTTCATCTTACATTTTCTTTTCATGAGATTACAGTATTAGTCACTGCTCATTACATTTTATTAGTGTGATTAGTTACAATTAATTTATTTAATTATAATCAATATTAATTATAATTGTATTTAAAAATTTATTCAATGATTTTTATTTCACGGGGTTAATGGTTCAAAATCTACCAAATCATTAAGACCGTTCTGTCTCAATTTATGTTTATTGAGACACTTGTTTTATTACGCAACAACAATATTTTTTCCATGTGTATATAGTTCAATTGAACATGTTATATAACATAACTCATTCTTTGAATTATATTCTTTTATTTATGTAATTTCATTCTCTTACATGGGGAGTATGATTCAATGTTAACAAGTTGTAAGGTTTTATTGTAACTATCTACTCATTAGTCATGATTGTTTATGATTATGGTACAATTGAGGAAATATTACGATCCATATCTCAATAATTATCTTTAATTTTCTAAACATTTTTTTATTTAATTTATATCCATGGAATGGTAACATTTTTTCACACTTTGGATTATAAATTGATCAACAAAATGTTTTTATGAATGCAGGACTTTACCACCCTCTTCAGTCAAAAATCTGTTTTCTATAAAAACCATTTATTCTAAATGTTTTCCAAAATTATTATACTATTATCCGATGATCATTAATGGACATTTTTACCAATTTTTTTTACCTCAAATGGTTTAAAAAATATTATTATTCTTATTTTATGATTGACGCACTTTTCTATAAATTTTAAGGAGTAAAATAAATGTTCATCTTGTATAGATTTTCCCACCATAATGACCATGATTACATTGAATAATCCTTTACATGATTACAAAGTTAATTTTTTAATAATAATTTTCCTTATATTCTAGAAATTAGTTTTTTTAAAGTAGTATTCATGAAATTGGTTTTAAAAAAATTGTAATATTATTTTATAAATTTTCAAGGAAAATGATTTTCAAAATATTTTCATTTTTCATTCATAATTGTTCATGTAAAAAGTTTTGAAAAATGTTTAAAACATTTCATTATTAACTTTCAATATTTTTGAAATGAAATTATTTTCAAAACTTTCATAAAATATCATTTTTATTCTCAAAGTATTTTTAAAGAAGTTGTTTTCGAATCATTTTCATGAATTCCTTATATGATTTCAAAGTATATTTAAATATATCATGACCCATCGCACTGGGCCCATGCCATTACTATCCAATTACCACCTTCCATTAAAAAAGGGCTGCTGAATAGCACTGGAATGTTGTATCCCTATAACACGAAGGCATTGTTTTTAAACCTATACAAACACACTATCCATGAACACAACAAGTAGAAACCATGTAGTAAACTACTATAATAAAAATGTGTATAGAAACTAAATGTTCGGAATACATGCCCAAATAGAATATAAAAGTACATCTAAAATATAAAACCAATCCTGGAATGTCCACTGAGGATCCTACATGAAAGGTAGGTTCAACTCACGATCAGTAGTCATAGCATCACGTCACGTTATATGGTCATCCTCTTAGCACCATCTTGTCTTGGATCCCCCATCCTCAATCAACGTTGTTCGTCATCTGCACAAGACACAGTAAGATGAGGCTATACCCTGTGTAGTGGTGAGTATAAAAATACTCAGTAGGAACCCCGAGACCATGAAGGTCTCCTAGAGTTCCACAAAGGAAAATCCACAATGCAAGACCTAAATAAAAAAGCACGAAGAAGTAGTCATCATCACTACTAAGTTATATGCCCATACATATACCTATGTTATAAAAAAATAATCTAATACATTGTGAAACAAAAGGATCCATCATTTAAGCTATATTCACAACATTCCTAAGATAGAAGAATACCACGAAGGTAACACTACGAAGGTAACACTACAGAAGATAAATTTCCACAAAGGTAACACCACGAAGGTAACACCACGAATGTAAATTTACCATAAAGGTAACACCCTAAAGTTAAATACTCTGCTCACACCAGGTATATAACTTATGTACAGAAGTACAGATGATAAGTCGTAAAACTAGATCATCTTATTCTATCGAGAGGCACTGCAGCTGACCCACACTGGATTGACCGATGTTCACCCAAAAAGAATTTCTAGGTGTGGACCCAGACATGATCGATAGATAGTGACCCACACAGGATAGCTAAGCGCTGACCCATGTAAGATCGATAGATGTTGAACCACATAGGATCAATGTTCTTTCTTCACATAACATCCTGCCACTAAATTCTCACACTAAGAGCACATGATTCTGATAGGATCCTCTCCTCAAATCATCAGTAATTCCGCAAATGCCAAGAATTTCCAAAAATAAGTGTCCCATAGGTCTGCCATGTTGTAAGGGCTAAAACGTGATAGACGACATGTCAATCGGACGCCTAGTCTATAAGTTATAAGTGTTTTAGCACCGAGGGACCGGTTGGATTCGAGTTCAATGCAACCCAACCATACACCAACATTCTCCAAAACTCATGTGGAGTATACAAAAAGCATTGTATTTCTCCAAGGATCATAGCGTCATAGATAGTTCATCAAATTGATGTCCGGTTCACAAGTTTTGTCTCTTTTCGTGAAATTATGTCTTGAAGGGTCTAGGTCCAGTCTGAACCGGGCTGGGCCAACCCGACCCAGTTCGGTCGAACTAACATGATCTGGGTTTGACCTTGCCAGGCCTGAACCATCCTGGGCCAACCCGATTTGGCTTAGCCAATGATAATCCCAGCCCACCTGGGCAGTGCGGCCTGCAGGGATGGCGCAACCCGACCCACAGAGGTGGCGACCCGGCCCGTGAAGTGGGTGACCCGCAGGGGTCGTGAGACTCAACCTGTGGTGGTGCATGACCCACAAGATAGGGTCCCTCCCTATCTCGAATAGAGGGTGTTCCTCCTTGTTCATAAATAGAATTTTCGACGCCAATAGGCTCTTCAAGGTCCCCCCGTGGGACCCTTAGAGAGTGTGTCCTAGTTCTCCATAGTATCTTCCGAGCCACGACTGTCTTTAGCAGCATGTGAAGGGGTTCTACTCGCCTCTACCCATGACTGTATGGTTCCAGGAAATGCTATCTGTGGCAGATTTATGATGCATCCCTCTCTCTAGCAAGGTGTTGTTGTGTGTCGCTCCTCCTTCCATGGTTGGCCTAATTCGGCTGCCGTCTTCCCCCGATGCGGCTACTACAGCAGCCTTCTTCACTATCGGCACACAACAGAGCGCCACATATCCTTTTCAAACGGCCAGTGCCTGCCACAACTATCCCCTCCTTCACCGGCACCGATTGATGGCGGTCTTCCGCGGGCCATCGTGTGAGCTCTGCTGGCCCGATTTTCCATCCAAAGGTTCCAATGGACTCCCAGGGATGCCCTTTTCCTCGCTAAACCCACATTTCTAGGTTTCATCATCCCAAATAAATCACTCATGAAGAACACATCAAATTTCAACAAAATGGTAGAGGGTTCAGGCACTGTTCATTTGGATCATGCCTTCCGCATTATCATGATAACCAGAGGGTCGTATAAGTATTCAACAACTCCAAAAATTAGACAAAAAATAAACCCTACCTAATGATCGATGGGGAACGTTCATTTTTTGATGAAGAGTCGATATTCTTCGATTCGTGATTTAGTCGCCCTCATCACCGCTCATTGGAACAGGTCCTATCCTCCATGTGGTTGGCGTCGCAGTATTTTACCAGTGCTTCGCCACTTGGTAAAGCCATGCCAATACACTACACTGAGATCCATATAAATAGAAAAGGGTAATGGTGAGTATTTCTGTTGGGAATTTATGAGATTCATATAATGAATGAACCTCCCAAATTCCAAAGGTACTGTTGAAGAGATTGAGGATTCAATACAATTAATGGCTTGACATGCCGATGGTCTTGCCACTACCGCTTTTCCATTGTAAGAAAAGGAAAAAAATAATAAAATGACTTATTTTTTTTATTTTTGTTTTAAAATTCCAAAATCTATCTTTTCCTCCCAGCATACTGTGATTGAAGTGATGCCTTCGTTATGTGAATCTTAGAACTTTTTATTCAAAGGAACTCTCAGAATATTAATCTGAGCACTAATTCAAAAGATAGAAAATGTCACTCACTCATTTAATGAACATACATTAAAAAGGTCATAAATTAATTCTGGGATCACCGGGACTCTGAATCACAAGTCTTCAATTTTTTAAGACTCGTACTAATTCAATATAACTAGAAAATATTACATGGAAAATATGGGTCTTTACATTCTTCCCAGCTAAAGGATTTTCTTACCTGAAAGACACAACATAGACTAAAGAAAAAAATTGGGGTACTAAGCAGAAAGCTGAGCCATCCACTACCATGTTCTCTCATGGTTGTTCACATCCTACCAGAAAAGTCACACCAGTGGTTTCGATCTTCCACAAAGGACTTTCTCCTATCAATCCTAAATCTCTACTAGATCCTTCATAAATGCCGCCCCATCATCAATGTCAATCTAAACTTGGTCGACGAAATGATATGGGTCATTATCGTATCTCCTCAGCTAGGATATATTGATGACATTGTTAACCCTCTCCAACTAAGGTGGTAGTTCCATGTGGTCTTCCACCTCGCCGATCATTCGAAGTATCTGAAATGGTTCGATAATCCTCGGTGGGAGTTTTCCACCTTGGCCAAATATACAAAGTCCCCATCAAGGAGAGACCTGCAAGAATATGTGGTCCACCTCCTGGAACTCTAGAGGTCTCTATCTTTTATCAACACAACACTTATGTCTACTCTGTGTAGAATTCATCCGCTCCCGAATGATCTGAACCTTCTCAGTGGTATCTCGTACAAACTCTGGACCCATAAGTGATTACTCCCTAGGGACTGTCTAGCATAGAGGTTATCTGCATGGTTTAACGTAAAAAGTCTCAAATGGTTCTATGCCGATGGTGGAGCAATAGCTGTTGTTGTATGTAATCTCCACCAAGGGAAAGTGATCCTCCCAACTACGACCAAAATCATGGATACAAGCATGAAGCATGCATTCCAGTGTCAGAATTGTCTGCTCCATCTGACCATCCATCTATGGATGAAAGGTAGTTCTCAAATGTATAAGAGTCCCAAAAGCTTCATGTAATACCATCCACAACTGGGATGTAAATCATGTGTAACTGTCAGCTATTATCATTTATGGAACCCCATGAAGCCGTACAATCTCTAGTACGTAGAGGCATCCCAATCCTTCTTCAGATCCCTACACTCGGATGGGTAAGAAGTGGGCCGACATGGTGAGTCAGTCAATGATCACCCAGATATATTCATATACCCTATATGTACATAGATGACCTGTCACAAAGTCTATAGAGATACCATCCCACTTCCACTCTAGCACCTCTAGTGGCGGTTCTAAGACAGCTGGAACCTAATTCCTGACATTCACTTTCAGACAACCGAGGAATCCTAAAACAAACTATGCCACTACTTTCATCATTCTTGGCCACTAGTTCTGACTCCATAGGTCCTTGTACATCTTCTCCACACTAGGATGAACCTCTAGAGGTGACGTATGTAACTACCACAACACATGTTCCCACAGTTCCACAGGTACCATGGTGTATCCTCTAATGAGAATGACGTGCTTCCCACCTTCATAAAATCCATCAGGTGCCTCCCCTTAGGATATCAGAGCACATCATGCCTCGCAATAAATGTACCCATGCATTGCCTCCCAAAATCACTAATGAAGTGTGGGGGGGGGGGGGGTGGAGTGATTTTCATATACTAGAGGTAAGCTACTCCATTTCTATCCAAAAAAATATCCACAATGTGGCTAGCTACTCTATCCCCTCACTCATCAATAATAGACCATACCTCCTAGTGAGTGTGTCTACTACATTGTTCCTCATCCAAGGAGTGTAGAATATCTCAATGAGAGAGTCATAGGGAAACTCTGGACAATATCTTTGTCTTTGGTTCATGGCCTTCTATGAGATGACTTACTTGAGAATCATGTGATCAGAGTAGACTGTAAAATCTTCATCCATAAAGTATTATCGCCAAATCATCAAGGAGAAAACCACTACTACTAACTCCAGGATGTGGGTAGTGTAGTTCTACACATGTTGTCTCAACTATCGAGAACCATACATGATCAATTCTCACTCCTGCATCATGACCCATCCATGTCTGGTTCTTAATGTTTCACAGTAGACTACATACATAACTCCCTCTTCTTGTAGATTCAAGATAGTGGCACTCTTCAGTCTCTACCTCAACTCTTGAAAACTATAATAACATCTCTTCATCCATACGAAGGGATATATCTTCTTCATAATAACTAATTTTTTTTTTCTGAAATCTTGAAATGATGTGTAAAAGTCTTCGCTAGTACCCAACCAATCCCAATAATCTCTGCACCAATGTCACAATCCAGGGTGGCTCCCAATCTAGAACTGCATAAATCATTTCCAGATCTACTACAACTTTAACCTCTGAGATAATGTGTCCCAAAAATTGGCCTTCATTTATCCGGAAGTACACTTTGATAACATACCATAAAGTTGGTGCACTCAGAGTGTATCCTGAACTATCTATAGAAGATATGAATGCTCTTCCTTTGGCACCGAGTATGTCAAGATGTCATCTATGAATACCACCAGATAGAGATTGAGGTATAGAGGAAAGATGTTGTTTATGAGTCCATTGAACACTGCAGAGGCGTTGCTCAAGTTGGCTGTCATAACCAATAACACATAGTGGCCATACATACATCTGATGGTCATCTACTCCACATCATTATTTTGTACCCTGAGATGATGATAGTCTGATATGAGGTATATCTTCGAAAACAATCGAGCTCCCTTCAACTGATCAAAGATATCATCAATCCTCAAAAGTGTATATTTTTTCTTTACGGTAACCTGGGTCATGCTCTGATAGTACACATAGGGTATCAAACTCTCACATGACTTCTTGGCAACACAATTGGGGCTGCTCGCAGAGAAATATTGGGCCTTATGATCCCCTTCCTCTGGAATTCCTTTTGATGAACCTGTATACCAAGAAGCTTCGTGGGAGCCATCTATTTTGCTTTTGTAGATATCAGTGCCATCCCAGGGTACATGTGAATGTAAAATTCTATCTCTATGCGTGTAGGTTTTCCCAGATCATTACCAGGAAATACATTGTCATACTAGTCTACCTCTAAAGGATATCTTAGACTCTAAAAATTAATAACTATGAGGGTAATTCAATCCAACTGATGTGTGATCGGCTGCACCCTCCTCTTGTATAGTCCATCCTATGATGCAAAGGTTCCTTTCTCATTAGTGAAGGAAAACCTGGTCATATCCTCATAGTCACACCACACCATGCATCTAATACAGTCAATATGATCATGGACTATGGATAACCAATCCATACATAAAATGAAATTGTAAGGCATCGACGCTTATATATAAAGATCCACGCTGAAGCTATCACCTTCTAGAGGAAACTCAAATTTCAGAATCCATTGAGCAATCATCGAATCTCCTCTCGTAGTAGTCTCTATCCGTAAGGATTGAACCAACAGTTCTATCAGAATAACCAAGCTCCAAATGAGAACTATGGTAATAAAAGAGTGACTAGAGATGAGGTTGTCCCTATCCACCTGTTCCATGTGGTCGTGGTGGACCCCATGGTGGTGGTGGTGATAGAACCTTGAATTTCCACCCACAGCCGGTTGCATGGACAACTCCTCAACCGCGTCCACTACCCTTTGGATCTTCACTCTCTATCCTTTATCTCCGCAGTCCCTCAACCGTCTTCAGGTAGTCCATTCAGCAAGTCAGGAAATTGAGAGAAATATGACCCTGCCTTCCACACGAGTAGCACTGCGTGCTCCTCATCTCTCCTCCTCTGTCCCGTGAGCCCTGCACCACTGAACCTGTATCCTTAGTTCATCCACCAGAAGATCTTTCCTTCTTAGGTCCCTGCGTCATCTATCTTCTACCTATTACAGACGATTCTGATACCTGACATCCAGTGGTGATGGTGGCCCTCGGTGCCTGCTCAGCTAAGAAGCTATCCACCAAAAGTGATAACTCTCTCACCCCAACATGCGTCAGAATTATTAGTGATAACAACGATGATCTGAACTCCCACCAGTGACCCTAATCAAAGGTCCAAGCCATTAAGAAAGGGTATCGTACCCTGTCGGTGGAGTAGTGGTAGAGATCAGTAAACCACGCATAGTACTGGGCCATAGTCATGCTGCCACACTATAACTGTATTATGTCCTATATACATACTAAGTGTAGGGTCATTGGGATGAACTCTGCCCTGAAAAGGCCCCTAAAACCTTCCCATGTGAGGGTTTCCTCCTCGTGTAAATGGAGTGTCAGACTCCACCATCTCTCATATGATCCCAGGAAGAGAACAGAAACTAGGATCACCATCACATTAGTAGGTTTCCTAACTAGGAAAAATATTCTAGCCACATCCTCTAGCCAGACCATAGCCACTTGTAGTTTTGTCTCACCTTGAAACCTCAAGGGCCTCATCCTCTAAAACACGTGCAAAGAGCTCAGTCTTCATGCACCCTCTGCTGGTGGGGCTGGTGGAAACGGCTACCCAACGGGTAGTGGGGATGTTGGTACACTACACGAATGTGCATACACTGTAAGAGGGCCCTTCATCGAGGCATCATCGCTCAGTGGGCCGTCGTCATGTAATCTCTCAGGAATATTTGCTGGTTGTCTATGTGACGACATCCAGTAAGAAAAATGGTGCACCACTCTCAATATGTTATACCTAGTGAGCTGACTCAAATAAATCATAGGAAAATATTTTCAAAACACATGCAATCTATTTTTTCATACACTGAGCCAGAAATCAGAATTTAGGGTACTAGTGTATGGATACATTGGATACCCCACCAACACTAGATTCTCCAAACTGAAACCCATACTCATAGCACTTAACACTACTGCCGCATTGATAAGATCAGAGACATAGTTCTTCGGTAGAACAGACTCCTATGATACCACTCTGTCACAATCTGTCCCTCAAGGACCTTGTTGTGACTACCTGAAACCTGCCTTCCATAGGCCAAGGTATGGGAACTGGCACCGAAAATCCATATCCCTATAACGAGAAGGCATTTACTTTTATCATGTACAAAAACAAAATCCATGAACCCCAAAAAAGATACCAAAATGTAAACTGCTATAGTAAAAAGGTTTACATAAAGTAAATGGGCCGGAATACAAGCCCAACTAGAATGTACAAGTACACATGAAAGAGAAAACATCACATGGAATGTCATCTAAGGATCCTACCTAAACGGTAGGTACAACTCATGATTTGTAGTCACTACATCATGTCACATAATATGGCCCACCTCTAAGCACCATCCATTTTTTGATCCCTCATCCTTGATCAATGATTTCCATCATCTACATAAGACACTGCAAGGTTAAGGAATAACCCAGGTAGGGGTGACTATAAAAATACTCAGTAGGGACCCCGAGACACCCAAAGGTCCCCAGAGTCCCACAATGTAAAATCCACAAAGTAATATCTCAATCACAATACATGAAGTATTAGTCATCAACTCTACATAGGGATATTCCCATACATATAACAATGTTATAAAAAAATATTCTCATACATGATGAAACATATGGTTCCATCTTTTAGACAATTTTCACAACTATTCCGTGAGGGAAGAATACAACAAAGGTAACACCACATAGGTAACACCAAAATGGAAAAAGAACCATAAAGGTAACACCACAAAGGGAACACGATGAAGGTAAAAGAACCACAAAGGTAACACTATGAACGTAAAGACTCATCTCAAAACAGGTATATAAATTATGTACATAAGTATAGATGATTAGTCATTAAACTAGATAATCTTATTCTATCAAGAGGCTCTACCATTGACCCACACAAGATCGATAGATACTGACCCACACATGATTGATAGACCCACACTGGATTGAAAGATTAGCACCCATATAGGATCGATGTTCTTTCTTCACATTACAGCCAGCCACAATATTCCCACACTAAGTACGCTTGATTCTGGGAGGATACCCTATTAAAACTATCAAAAGTACCTCAACCTCCACTGAGATACGTGAAGAATTTTCCCAAAGGACCTCTCTGTTGTAAGGGTTCTAACGCAAAAGATGTTGCGTCAATCGGACAACAGGTCTGTATGTTATAAGGGTTTCAGTACCGAGGGATCTGTTGGATTCAGTTTTGATTCATCATGGTCATACTACAAAATTCCCAAAAACTGAAGTTGATTAAACCAAAAGGACGGTATTACTCCAAGGATACCATCTTCATAGAAGATTCATCAAATGGTTGCTCAGTTCACATGTTATGGATCTTAGAGAAATATTGGGAATAGAAGGGTTCGGGTTCGGTCTGACCTGACCTGGAATTGCCTGGGCTGACCCAACCCAGTCTGGGTCTGACCCGGCCCTACCCAAAACGGACTGGGCCACGTTGGTCTAAGCCCACTGGGCCACAGACTGGCACAACCTGCTTGGGCAGTGCGCCCGACCTACGGAGGGGGTATCCCAGCCCATGAAGGGTGTGGCCCACTGGGCTCGCACGACTTGGCCAAAGGAATCAGGGCCTGCCCTAGCTGGCACGAGGGGGGTGGTAGCGTTTACCCCCATTCTTCAATCAAAGTGGCAACAACATGGGGCACCACCAAGTCTCCCACGGGACATGCATGGAGTGGGTCCCAACCCTCCTATGCGGCTCCTGAGCTACGAGCTTCTTTAGCGGCACTCGACTACGTGCTACTCGCCTCTATCTATGACCAGCTGCCACTGTCTGCTACGACTTTATTTATTTTCTCTACCTCCGAGAGTTGGCCATTTATTTCAACTATGCATTCCACGGATGGCCTGGGCCACCATAGACTTCACTCGTCACCTCTACGAATGTAGATTTCTATGCAGGCGGCCCGCAATAGTGTGCCGCCATATCTACTACGGTTGGACGGTGCTGGCCACCACCATCACCTCCTCCACCGGCGATGGTTGTCGGCAGTGTTATGTGGGTCACCGAGTGATATTAATTTCCCTTTTTTTCCATCCAATAGTGCCAATAGACTGCCCAGGATTCCCTCTATGTGGTTATACCCTCCATTCCGGGTTTTTTCCTACCCGAATAAATCGCTCGCAAAGAACACATCATATCTCTACAAAAGGATGAAGGTCTAATACTTGTTCTATTTTGCTACACCCTCCACATTAATTTGATACCATGAGGGCAGTATAATGATTAAAAAAATCTTGATATTAGACAAGAAAAACCCCTTCCTCATGACCGTTGGAGATCATAGAAATTTGATGAAGAGTTATTGTTCATCCGTTCGTGATTCTGTGGCACTCTTCATCGCTCACCGGAACCAGTCCCGTCCTCCATGTTGTTGGTTTCACAGTATTTTACTAGATCATTGTCACTTGGGGAAGCTATGACAATACTCTACCCTTATCTCCATGTAAATAGGACAGCGAAAGGGTGAGTAACACGGTTCGGAATTTATGAGGTTCATTTAAAAAATGAAACACTCAAATTTCAATTATGTAGTTACACCAATTGAGGAGTCATGGAAATTAATGGATTGACATTTTGATTTTCCCTCTACCATTGCTTTTCCTTTGGAGGATAAGAAGAAGAGAAACAAAATAACTTTTTTATTTTATTATTCTTTTAAATGTCCCAAATCTATCTTGTTCTCCCGATGAACTATAGTTGAATTGAACCTTTCGTTAAGCGAATCCCAGAGCTCCAGATTCAACAGTGCTCTTAGATTTTTAAATTGAGCACCAGTTCAAATTTTTGAAAATCCTGATCCTGCGTTTACTGAATGTACCATAAAAATTTTCAAAAGATCATTCTGGGCACACTGGGCCTCAGAATCACATGCCTTCAATTTCCTCGGACTCATACTAATTCCATATAATTAAAAACTAATTTACGTGTAAAATTTGTTTTCTCAAAAAAGAATTTTTTTTGAAAACATTTTCAAACATTATTTATTTTTTTTAAAACTATTTTTAATGAAATGGGTTTGAAAATATTTTCACAATATTTTTATAATTTTTGAATTTATTATTAATGGAATTTTATTTCAAAATTTTTCATGTTATCAATATTATATTTAGAATTATTTTAAAAACCTGGGTGTTTAAAAATATTATATATTTATTTATATCTTTTCAAGGTATTTTCAATGAAATGGTTTTTGAATTTCATTCATGACTTCATTATAAGTTGTCACGAAGTGTTAGAAAAAAAACATTATCCAAATGATATCGATAATTATTTAAATATTTTATTGTTAATTTTCATTAAAATTCTATTCAAAAGGTTTTATTTTTCAAAAATAATTTTTCAAGAAAGAGAGTATATTTTTATCAATAAATATTTTTACAGGACCCTTCAATATTATTCCTCCTCTATGATGATATTTGACAGTGTTACTGTTTTCTTTCTAGGGAAGTGATTTACGGCTTCAAATACTATTATATCAATAAATGGATTGATTTTTTGAAAGGATTTACATGAATCCCATTCCAATTTCACGAGTTATATTCCTTCGAATCCCGATACTCTAAAAGTGTAATTATTATGAATAAATTATTATAAAACATGTATCTTTTCTAACCTGTTATGATATGGTTACATATTTATTTTACCCATTTCATTAAATGGGTAATGACATGATTCGTTAAGATTTTGTGGAACATTTTTGTATGATTTCAATATGATATTGGTTGGATCTATATCCCCCCATTCATTATATAATGATATATATTTGATGATATATACTATGATTGTATTTGGAGTGAAACATGACTACTATTATGGACAAGGGAGTGAACCATTACTACCAAGATTGTATGAGTCATAAAATCAAAATACTAAGATGAAAATGGGAGTGAACCATGACATCAAATAACATATGATGGGTGATATCATGATACTAATATGGTCATAGAAGTGAACCTTGATGACCAATATGGCATGGATAGTGAACCCCTACCACTAAGATGGTTTTAGATGAAATTCCATCACTAGTATGGTAAACATATTATATTATTATGTGTTCTGCATAGTTCAACGTCTTATTACTATAGTATTCTTTCATAGTTTTTATTCATTATTTCTTTATTATTCAATTCATATGAACTTACAACATTTATTCTATGATTATTGTATACGATCTTTGATATTCAAGGAATAATATTCTATTTTCATTATCATGTTCTCATAACCATATACTCAAGAGTATTCTAACATGTCTCCCTTGTAAACCGTTATTGAGCATCTAAGATCACCCCCTTCATATGTTTCCTTACATGGGTTATGAATATATGTATTTTGATTCATTTTTTTGTGAAGGGTTATACTCAAGTAGAACCTATTTGGAGATATTGTATCTCACTCATGTATTGTTGTTTTTGTTTGAATGTATTCAAAGGAACTAAAATAATACAGTCTTTGGGTGTTCATTTTTATAATTATTTAATTATTATGAAAAAGTTATTTAATGTTATGTTTTTAAAAGAGTGGGTGGCATTAAAAGCCATGGTAACCTCATAGTTTTTCATTCTTCTCAGCCTATATATCCAAGAACTATATTTGGAAATTATTAAATAATTTATGCAATTTTTCTACAAATAACCACCCATTTCTACCAAAACATTCACTCAGAACAAATAATACATAATGATATTGTATTTTTACTCCCATGTATTAACCCCAAGTATTCCATAAGCCCCAAATGTTTGAAACTCGTGTTTTTGGAACAAGTCTTCAAGGTAATGGAATTCTCATCATCTATGTTTTCATTCAATAATTAATTCGTACATTTATTCTAATGGTTATGATTAATTAATATCTATTTTTTATCTTAATAATACAAAAAAATTATTTAATCAAAGTGTGATCTTAATTCTTTCTAATTTTACCCTTTTTTAAATCCTTGTTTTTAAAAAATCATGTGGTCGATTATAATTCTCTAATTTATTTCTTTTGCATTAGAAGTTATTTTATTACAAATTCCAAAACCATTTCCTTATACATGGTTATTCACCAAGAGATTAATATATATCATTGATTTTGGGATTTACATATATGAGGCCCCCATCCCCTTATGATATTAAAAAGTGTTGATATTTTCAATTCACCAAAATATTTTTTTTTCATTTTATTAAAAAAACACTTTCATGGTAAGTGGAAACCTACAAAACCCCATAATCAAGTAACACCCACATAATCAAACATTACAGAATTCAAAATAGTAAAATAGAACCAAGTCAACGGGCGCCCTTATGAGACAGAATTCAAAAATCAACAGTAAAACATAACCAATTCACCATGCCATCTGCCGTCATGCACCAGTTTCAAAATACAAACCATCACTGAAAATCATCATGCAAATCCCACTAGAAACTGAGGTGAATCAACTAAATTGAGGAAGTAAACATCTGGTATACACTTCTTTAACATCATCCGATCCCCTCACCATCGTCACCGGCATCCACCTCTAAAGGACGAAAAAAGTAAACCCAAAACTGTCCATCACAAAGAAAAAACATCTGGCCAGAGACAACCGCAACTCTTGAAGCCCTTCGGACGTTGAAACACAAATCCCAAAACCACATAGTTTCCATTGTGCCAGATCCAACATGGAGAGTCTAATAGAATCCTGGGGTCAGAACAGGTTGAGAAGCCAAGGAGCTTCAGCACACACCGGTTGTCGGGCCCAATGAAACTTCTTGAAAACCGTCGTCGTCGACACAAATGTGAATCAGATCTTTAATGCCATAGAAACAAAAACCAAAAAACCATAGAAACAAGGAAACATAGAAATAAAACTGAACCCAACAAAACAAAGAGAACCTAGCTTCGATAGCACCTTGAATCCCTTCGAACACTGAACCAAAAATCCCAAAACCATGTAGTTACCTCTGCGCCATATCCATCTAGGAGATGTGCATTGGCACTTGGGGTCAGAGTAGGTTGAGAAGACAAGGACCTCTTCAGCACAAAGCTGACGTCGGGCCCGCGAAACCACCGTGAAAATAGACATCATCATCATAAAATTGAACCAAAACCCCATCGAAGTTGCGATGAAAAAATCATGAAAAAGGAGTAAGGAGAACAGAGTTCTAAGTGATGAGAGGAGGAGAGAGCCGGGAGAGAAAGGGGGAATCTCACCGGAAGAATATGAGCAAGGGCACAAGAGGAAGGAAAGATGAGTAGGGATAATGATGGAATCTTAATGCGAGAGGGCGACACGATGAAGGGAGCGACGATGCTGGGAAACCCTAGCGAGAGGGGAGAGCGAACCCGCAGACTCGGGAGCCATCAAGAATGACAATTTTTTATTTTCAATTAATTAGAATCATTTCAAATTAACGCATTTATATGAAACCCCAACATAATTTATCTAGATGTATTGAAAAAATAAATTATTATGAACAATGTGGAACCAATGAAATTTCGATGTATGAAGTGTCCACCGTATCATTTCTCTAATTAAAAAGGTATACAACTAAACCTCAATAGTTGACATGTTTTATGAAACAATAGTGAATAAACATGGTATTTTTCATTTATTATACCTTGGTAATAAACCATTGTTATATTCTTATGAATGTATAAATTTTTATGATACAACCACATATCCATTTTTGGAATCACATTCTCTTAATTATGAATCATGTTTTCTAGTTCACTTCATATTTTTATATTACACTTTATTATTGGTATGACTCCAGAACAATTGCTCTATGTCCCCCTTAATAACTAACTTACATTTCATTATTATCACAATTTAACTTTGATTTATATCCCTAGAATATGATATGTCATAAATTTAACCTATGGTACCCATGGAGATATTGTCTGTAAAGACCCGCAAATTTCAAGGAAATTTTTTTCTTAATTTTCTTTGGAATTTTACAAGAGCACAGCTTCAGACGGCACCTGATTCCGAGGCCCGGTGTGCCCGGAATCAATTTCCGAAGTTTGGCTCGGGTACGTTCAGTGAACGGACGAGCGGGTTTTTCTATCTTTTGAACCGGTGCCCGGAATCAAATTCTGAGGGCACCGATGAAATCGCAGCGCCGGTATTTGCTTAGAAACGCCTCTTCCGGAGTTGCGTTTGCTCAGACGTGGTTTTTAAATTTTGCGGCTTTAAGTCAGAAATAAAATAAAGTTTGTGCGACAACTTTATTTTATTTCACTTAAACTGCTTGGAAGCCACTTAAAGTCACTTAAAGGCGGCTTGAACTGAGTTGAACTGGATAGGATGCTATCCAGAAATATCCTACCCCTTGGTAGGATATTTGTGCGGTGGGACCCGCACGAGCCCCGCCGTTTCTTTCGCTAAGTAACGCACCCGCGAAAACCCGTCAAAGTAACTGAAAAGTCAACCGACGCGTTTTCTTTAATTCTTAACAGACCATTTAATTGGGCGGTTTATTTCGTGAATTAAATGGGCTGTTTCTTTCGTGAATTAAATGGGCTGTTTCGCTCGTTGAATTAATTCAACGAATTAAATGGGTCGTTACTTACGCGTTTTACGTTTGTTGGCAAAATAATAAAATAGACAAACTTGTCTATTTTGGAGGATTGCTATCGTTGTGCAATTCCTCTGAGCCTCCACCCTCTCCGCGAAGAACGCGAAGAACGCGAAGAACGCGAAGAACGCGAAGAACGCGAAGAACGCGAAGAACGCCGGAACCGGAATCCGACGACGCACGATCCGCGACGTCAACAGCTTTTCCGCGACCTTCTTCTTCTTCTTCTTCGGTGCCTCATCTTCCGCGGCGAACCTGCGATCGGCGGTTAAAGGTGAGAATCGAAACTTCTAAATTCTCCCTTCTTAATTTCAATAACAACGGATTTAATTAATTAAATCCGTTTGTTCTTGATCCGGAGATTGACGACGCGACGCCGGATACCGCGACGACGCGACGATCTCCTTCTTCCGCGACGAGCAATCCCGCGACGATCCCCCGTTCGGCAACAACAGCTGCGAGGTAGGGATTTATTTTGGAAAAGTTACCCCTTTTAAATTTTCTCGTGAACGTTCTTGAAAATTTAAAAAAGCCGGTTTCAAACGAACAATTTTATCTTTAAATAAAATTGTTGGATCATGTGTTGATCATCGTTTTCTTTTCTCCCGTTGATTATGGCTAACGCGGAGGGTGCGGGTCTAACGAACAAGACCCGGCAACCCTCCGCCGATCTCTTTTGTTGTGCGGATATGGCGGACGACGACAAACCGCGCGGCAGGGGCGATCCGTTGTTTCCGCAGTGAAGGTCGGCATCCGGGAGGGGCATCGGCGCAGACGGGAGGCAAATCGGGCCACCGGAGCATCTCCGGCGGCCCGCGGAAGGAGGCGGCGGCGCGGGTCGCCGGCGCGGCGGCGCCGGCGACCGGGGGCGGCGGCGCCCGGCGCGCCGCCGGAGGAATCCGCCGCGGCTCGGCCGCGGCGGCGGCGAACCAGCGGACCCGCGGTCCGCGGGTCCGGTCCGCCCGGTCGGGACGCGGCAATGCGCCGCGTCTGCTGACCACCCGCGCGGCCCGCGTGCGGGCCGCGGCTCCCTCGACCGCGGGCTGCGCCCGCGGCCTTCCACCCGCGCGGCTGGCCAAGCCGCGCCGGCCGGTCCGGTCGGCCGGGCCGCGCCCAGGCCGGACCGGACCCGGCCTAGCCGGGCCGGGCCGGGTCGGGCCGACCCGGTTCGGCCGACCCCAGGGGGGGGGTTCGGGCCGGGTCGCACCGGGCCCAGAACCCCCGTTTCGGACCCTCTTCGGTCTTTTGCCCATATCTTGGGCCTGGGACCTCCGATTGACAAACCGTCAGCGGCTACGCGATCCTTGGATCAAGACGGTCGTTTCGGTATATTATACTCAAGGTTTCGGAAGACTTTGGGTTCGGCCGGGTTGGTTCGTGCACGAAACCAACCGGGCCCTCGGAACGAAAACGCTCATAACTTGAGCTACGGACGTCCGAACGACGTACCGTCAGCTGTGGGGGTTTCCTCTAAGTGAGACGGAACTTTTGGCATACTCCGCCCGAGGATCGGATACAGGCGGAGTACGGTCGGGTTGGTTTTGCCCTAAAAACCAACCGGGCCCCTGGGACGAAAATGCCAATAACTCTCAGACCGGGCGTCCGATTGACGCGCCGTCTGTCGCGTTGAGATCCTGTTGTCGATACGGAACTTTTGGATACATCAACTTCGGACTACGTGTCAGTTGATGTATCAGCCTCTCGGCTCGTGGAGCGGACCCTCCTAAACGAGCTCGCTTTGTGCGGGAACCCTAGCGCTGGCTGTGACTTCGACGACAGAGCAGAGATCCTCCGTGGACTGCGACGACGGCAGAGCAGAGATCCTCAGTGGACTGCGACGACGGCAGAGCAGAGATCCTTCGTGGACTGCGGCGACGACTGTGCAGAGATCCTCAGTGGACTGCGTCGACTACTGCACTCAGCGATCCCACGTGGATCAGTGCTACAGGTTCTGTGTGAGCCCGATCCTATGTGGGTCCTTACTACCGGTTCTGTGTGAGCCACTGCCTACAGGTTCTGTGTGAGCCCGATCCTGTGTGGGTCTTTTGCGGGGGTTAGTACCTATCGATCCTTCGTGGGTCCGACGACTTAGATGGATCAGTGATCATCTTTGACGTCATCTGAAAAAGTATACCTGGTTGAGCTGAATCGTATGTTACTCTCCTTTGTGGATTGTGTTGAACTATCCTTTGTGGATTTACTGTTTACTCTCCTTGTGGATTTGAGTCTTGCCTTCCTTTGTGGATTGAGTTGTTCTCGAGCTCGTGAGCAGAGCTAGAAATGGGGACTTAGGTATATGTATGGGCATATACCTAAGTCGAGTCAGATGTTACTTCGTGATTGCATCTTTCTTTTGTGCTATATCCTTTGTGGATTTCGGGAGACCTTCGGGGGTCTCGGGGTCCTTACTGAGTAGTTGTACTCACCCCTGCACGGGCTATGCCCGCACCTTGTTGTGTTGGTTGCAGACGACGGACAGCGCTGATCACGGTTGGGGCGTGGAGCAGGACGGTACCTGGAGGTGGACCACTGGGCGGGACGTGCTCGGAGCGGACGTGGGACCCGAGGAGCCTGGAGGCTATCTGTACCCACCCTTCAGGTGGGATTGCCAGTGGACGACACGAGGCCGCCGTCTTTTCTTCAGTTGCTGTACTTTACTTTTGAGTTGTACTTTACAGTTGGGCTTGTATTTCCGGCCCCCTTTACTTTTCTGCACTTTACTTTCCGCTTGCTGACTCTGTGTGGTTGTTACTTATAAAGGCAATGCCTTCCCTGTTTACTGGGATTTTACGCCTTGGTGCTAGTCGCCAGCCCCTGGCCTATGGAAGGCGGGCTTGGGGTAGTCACGGCACGGGCCCCGAGGACGGGTCGTGACAAATTGGTATCAGAGCTGGTCGGTTCTACCGCAAACTCTGATCGTCTTTTCTTTCTATATGAAGCAATAGTGTTTAGTGTATTGAGTGTGGTTATCAGTTCAGGGAGCCCAGTGTTGGTGCGGCGGCCGACGTATCCATACACCAGGACCCTGACTCCTGATTTCCGACTTAATGCACGAAAACATTGATTGCGTGTGTGTTTCAAGTTTTCTTTGTGATTACTTATGTCAGCTCACCGGGTATACTGATCTGCTTTATGAAAGTCTCAAGTTTTCCTTGTGATTACTTGTGCCAGCTCACCAGGTATACTGTTCTGACTGTGGTGCTCTTGTTCTCCTTTTCAGGATGGCCCCGCGACGACTGCCAGCTAGGGTTCCGAGTGTAGGGCGCGACGGCAGCCCACCGAGCGACGAGGCCTCGGTGCAGGGCCCTTTGCCAGCAGTGGCATCGGCGGTAGCCTTACCCGCCGAGCCACCGATGCTTCCAGTACAAGACGCTGACGATTCACGTCGCCTCAGGGCACTGCATGAGTTTCAGAGCCAGCGACCGCCCAGGTTTCGCGGTGAGGCGGACCCCCAGGCCGCCGAGGACTGGCTAGAGGCGGTGGTACGGATCTTTCGGCTAGTGAGGACACCAGCGGATCTCATGGTGATTCTCGCAGCGAGCCTCCTGCAGGCGACGGCAGGACGATGGTGGAGCCTGATGCTCCAGGTTCACGATGAGGCATCCCTGCTCTGGACGGACTTCGAGAGCCTCTTCCGCTCTGAGTTCGTCCCAGCCACCCTCCGAGCGGTGCGCATCCAGGAGCTTCTCCAGCTGCGCCAGGGCAGCATGACGGTCGCTCAGTACGCGGCGAGGTTCACGGACCTATCTCGCTACTCGACCGACATGGTACGGGACCCCTTCTTCCGGGACCGGACCTTCGAGCAGGGCTTGCGACAGGAGATTCGGGCGTCGCTGATCTCCCTCAGCATTCCGACCCAGGCGGGAGTGCTGGAGCGAGCCCTCCTGATCGAGAGCTTCCTGGCAGAGCCTTCTTCAGCGGCGAGACGTAGCGCAGGGCGGCAGGTAGCTGAGTCTTCGGCAGCAGGTAGCCGACGGATGACTCACGGGTCCGGGCAGACCAGACCCCCACGCAGACGGCCTCAGGACACCGGCTCAGCAGTACGAGGCACACAGCGGAGTGCCAGCCTTTCGAGAGGCAGGCTGTGCTACTCTTGCGGCGGGCAGGGTCACATGGCTCGTGACTGCCCGACTCGCCGATCAGAGGAGCAGCAGACGGTGGAGGGGCCACCCAGGCAGAGGCAGAGGGTCGACCGTGGCGGTCCGCAGGGAGGAGGCGGACGAGGCAGAGGAGCTGGCCGAGCAGCGGGTGGTGGGCGACGCTTCCAGGCTCTACCCCCACCACCACCAGGAGGGCCACCTCGACCACAGGGAGCTGGCGGGCAGGGACAGGCCCAGCTCCAGGCAGTGGAGGCCTACGACCCCGACATGCCAGAGATGATTCGAGGTACGATCTGTGTCTATTCCACCCTTGCTGCAGTACTTATAGACACAGGAGCGAGTCACTCTTTCATAGCCTCTGCCCTTGTTCGGAGCTCGGAGATTCCGACTGAGCCGTTGGCTCGATCCTTACGGCTAGAGACTCCTACGGGAGCAGACTCGACGATTACGCACTGGTGCCGGCAGTGTGAGCTTACTCTAGGAGGCGAGAGCTTCGGCTGGGATCTCCTTGTAGCGGCGTCGAGGCCTTACGACGTCATCTTGGGCATGGATTGGCTATCCACGGTTCATGCCCAGATCGACTGTTTTAGGCGCAAGGTGCGATGTGTTCGCACCGACGGGAGCAGGTTTACCTTCACCGGCGAGAAGGGAACCTTTGCAGCACATGATGGACTTCCGCGGAGGAGAGTGCAGCCCATCTCTCATCAGTTGGCTAGCCTCATCCTAGGAGCAGTGGACGTGCGGAGTCCAGCTTTTCCTGCAGTGGTGGACCAGTACGTGGACGTCTTTCCCGACGACGTTCCAGGGCTACCTCCTCGTAGAGAGGTAGACTTTTACATCGACTTGTACCCCGGGACAGCCCCGATATCTACTCCAGCATATCGGATGGCCCCCGCCGAGCTTCGAGAGCTGCGGGTACAGTTGGAGGACTTGCAGAGCAAGGGGTTTATCCGACCCAGTGTTTCACCCTGGGCTTCCCCGATTTTGTTCGCCAAGAAGGCGGATGGGAGCTTGCGACTGTGTGTCGACTATCGTCGCCTGAACCAGGTGACAGTAAGGAACAAGTATCCGCTGCCACGGATTGATGACCTCTTCGATCAGCTCAAGGGAGCGCGGTGGTTCTCGAAGATAGACCTCCGGTCAGGCTATCATCAGCTCAGAGTTCGAGACGAGGACGTGCAGAAGACGGCCTTCAGGTGTCGGTATGGCCATTATGAGTTCTTGGTTATGCCGTTCGGCGTAACCAATGCTCCAGCAGTGTTCATGAGCCTCATGAACAGGATCTTCCAGCCACACCTCGACCGATTTGTCGTGGTCTTCATTGACGACATTTTGGTATACTCGACGACTGAGGAGGAGCATGCCTACCACCTGCGAGTAGTGCTAGACACACTCCGAGAGCACCAGCTTTATGGCAAGCTCTCAAAATGCCAGTTCTGGTTACGTGAGGTCCATTTCTTGGGGCAAATCATCTCTGAGGCGGGAGTTGCAGTGGATCCCGTGAAGATCGAGGCAGTGCTAGCTTGGGAGCCACCCAGGAGCGTGACAGAGGTGCGGAGCTTCTTGGGCCTAGCCGGATACTATCGGAGATTCGTGCCAGACTTCTCCAGAGTTGCGGCACCACTCTCAGCGTTGACGAAGAAGGGGAAACCCTTCGTGTGGTCAGACAGATGTCAGCAGAGCTTCCAGGAGCTGAGACAGAGATTGACCAGCGCACCTATCTTGAGGTTGCCTGAGGAGGGAGTTGGATACGTAGTTTACTGCGACGCATCAGGGACTGGACTCGGGTGCGTCCTGATGCAGGAGTGGGCCGTGATCGCCTACGGATCACGTCAGTTGAGGCCGCATGAGCAGAACTACGCCACTCATGACCTGGAGTTAGCAGCAGTGGTCTTCGCTCTGAAGACGTGGCGGCACTATCTGATGGGAGAGCGCTTCACTGTCTTTTCTGACCACCAGAGTCTCAGGTATATCTTCTCTCAGAAGGACCTGAACCTGAGACAGCGGAGATGGCTTGAGTTCCTCCAGGACTATGACTTTGAGATAGTCTATACTCCTGGGAAGGGGAACGTGGTAGCCGATGCCCTCAGCAGGAGGACGGGCATTCAGCTGCTTGAGGAGGCGACGGAGCAGCTAGCCTCCTTGCAGATATCCTTCGTGGATAGAGACGGAGCAGCCTTTCTTCAGTCTCTCACAGTCTCTCCTCCACTTCTACAGCGGGTCAGAGAGGCCCAGCGTGAGGACGCTGACTGTGAGACCCGGCGTGCACTGATATCCTCAGGTCAGGCGCCTGATGGCTTCTCCCTTGGAGCAGAGCACGACATCCTTTTCAGAGGGCGTACCTTCGTACCAGTTGCTTTACGAGAGGAGGTGCTGAGAGAGTTTCACACTTCTCCCTTGGCGGTGCATCCCGGAGTGGCGAAGATGTACCAGGATCTCAGACGACAGCACTGGTGGCTGGGCATGAAGAAAGCTGTGGCAGAGTTCGTTTCGCGATGCCTCACCTGCCAGCAGGTGAAGGCAGAGCATCAGGTACCAGCAGGCTTGGTACAGCCCTTGGAGGTCCCGGAGTGGAAGTGGGACGGCATATCTATGGACTTCGTGACTGGACTTCCACGCACTTCCAGAGGTCACGACTCAATTTGGGTGATTGTCGACCGACTTACCAAGTCGGCACACTTCTTACCCATCAGAGAGCAGGGCTCAGTGGAGAGCTTGGGACGTCTTTATGTCCAGGAGATCGTACGGCTTCACGGTGTGCCATCATCTATCGTCTCCGATCGAGATGCTTGTTTCACTTCCCGGCTTTGGAAGGGGTTGCAGGAGGCGTTCGGGACGCGGCTCCATCTGAGCACCGCCTTCCACCCTCAGACGGATGGTCAGACGGAGAGGACCATACAGACACTCGAGGACATGCTCCGTGCATGTGTTCTCGACTTTGGTCGCAGCTGGGAGGACCACCTACCCTTGGTGGAGTTCGCGTACAACAACAGCTACCACTCCACCATCGGGATGGCACCATACGAGGCGTTGTACGGCAGACCCTGCAGATCACCGTTGTGCTGGACAGACCCTGGGGAGTCAGCACTCGTGGGACCAGAGATGGTCCGAGCCACGACAGAGAAGGTCCAGATCATCCAGGAGAGGATGAGGACAGCTCAGAGCCGGCAGAAGTCATATGCTGACAGGAGGCGGAGGCCACTAGAGTTCGAGGATGGCGACCACGTCTTTTTGCGTGTCTCACCTCGACGTGGTTTACAGAGATTTGGCCGAGGCGGCAAGTTGTCTCCACGCTTCATCGGGCCTTTCCAGGTCCTCAGCAGGATAGGAGAGGTGGCTTATCGCCTGGCTCTACCACCTCAGTTGCACCGGGTGCACGACGTCTTCCACGTGTCTCAGCTGAGGAGATACGTGCACGACCCGACGCACATCATCGACTTTGGGGAGCTGGACGTAGACGATGGGGCGACTTTTGCGGAGGTCCTAGTGGAGATCGAGGATCGACAGGAGCGGGTCCTACGTGGGCGGTCGATTCCTCTTGTGCGCGTCAGATGGCAGCACGGGAACCTCCAGGAGAGCACTTGGGAGCGGGAGGCTCAGATGCGTGCTCAGTACCCCCATTTGTTCCCCTAGTTTTTGATGTATCTTTACGGGGACGTAAAGCCCTGAGGTGGGAGTAATGTAAAGACCCGCAAATTTCAAGGAAATTTTTTTCTTAATTTTCTTTGGAATTTTACAAGAGCGCAGCTTCAGACGGCACCTGATTCCGAGGCCCGGTGTGCCCGGAATCAATTTCCGAAGTTTGGCTCGGGTACGTTCAGTGAACGGACGAGCGGGTTTTTCTATCTTTTGAACCGGTGCCCGGAATCAAATTCTGAGGGCACCGATGAAATCGCAGCGCCGGTATTTGCTTAGAAACGCCTCTTCCGGAGTTGCGTTTGCTCAGACGTGGTTTTTAAATTTTGCGGCTTTAAGTCAGAAATAAAATAAAGTTTGTGCGACAACTTTATTTTATTTCACTTAAACTGCTTGGAAGCCACTTAAAGTCACTTAAAGGTGGCTTGAACTGAGTTGAACTGGATAGGATGCTATCCAGAAATATCCTACCCCTTGGTAGGATATTTGTGCGGTGGGACCCGCACGAGCCCCGCCGTTTCTTTCGCTAAGTAACGCACCCGCGAAAACCCGTCAAAGTAACTGAAAAGTCAACCGACGCGTTTTCTTTAATTCTTAACAGACCATTTAATTGGGCGGTTTATTTCGTGAATTAAATGGGCTGTTTCTTTCGTGAATTAAATGGGCTGTTTCGCTCGTTGAATTAATTCAACGAATTAAATGGGTCGTTACTTATGCGTTTTACGTTTGTTGGCAAAATAATAAAATAGACAAACTTGTCTATTTTGGAGGATTGCTATCGTTGTGCAATTCCTCTGAGCCTCCACCCTCTCCGCGAAGAACGCGAAGAACGCGAAGAACGCGAAGAACACGAAGAACGCGAAGAACGCGAAGAACGCCGGAACCGGAATCCGACGACGCACGATCCGCGACGTCAACAGCTTTTCCGCGACCTTCTTCTTCTTCTTCTTCGGTGCCTCATCTTCCGCGGCGAACCTGCGATCGGCGGTTAAAGGTGAGAATCGAAACTTCTAAATTCTCCCTTCTTAATTTCAATAACAACAGATTTAATTAATTAAATCCGTTTGTTCTTGATCCGGAGATTGGCGACGCGACGCCGGATACCGCGACGACGCGACGATCTCCTTCTTCCGCGACGAGCAATCCCGCGACGATCCCCCGTTCGGCAACAACAGCTGCGAGGTAGGGATTTATTTTGGAAAAGTTACCCCTTTTAAATTTTCTCGTGAACGTTCTTGAAAATTTAAAAAAGCCGGTTTCAAACGAACAATTTTATCTTTAAATAAAATTGTTGGATCATGTGTTGATCATCGTTTTCTTTTCTCCCGTTGATTATGGCTAACGCGGAGGGTGCGGGTCTAACGAACAAGACCCGACAACCCTCCGCCGATCTCTTTTGTTGTGCGGATATGGCGGACGACGACAAACCGCGCGGCAGGGGCGATCCGTTGTTTCCGCAGTGAAGGTCGGCATCCGGGAGGGGCATCGGCGCAGACGGGAGGCAAATCGGGCCACCGGAGCATCTCCGGCGGCCCGCGGAAGGAGGCGGCGGCGCGGGTCGCCGGCGCGGCGGCGCCGGCGACCGGGGGCGGCGGCGCCCGGCGCGCCGCCGGAGGAATCCACCGCGGCTCGGCCGCGGCGGCGGCGAACCAGCGGACCCGCGGTCCGCGGGTCCGGTCCACCCGGTCGGGACGCGGCAATGCGCCGCGTCCGCTGACCACCCGCGCGGCCCGCGTGCGGGCCGCAGCTCCCTCGACCGCGGGCTGCGCCCGCGGCCTTCCACCCGCGCGGCTGGCCAAGCCGCGCCGGCCGGTCCGGTCGGCCGGGCCGCGCCCAGGCCGGACCGGACCCGGCCTAGCCGGGCCGGTCCGGGTCGGGCCGACCCGGTTCGGCCGACCCCAGGGGGGGGTTCGGGCCGGGTCGCCCCGGGCCCAGAACCCCCGTTTCGGACCCTCTTCGGTCTTTTGCCCATATCTTGGGCCTGGGACCTCCGATTGACAAACCGTCAGCGGCTACGCGATCCTTGGATCGAGACGGTCGTTTCGGTATATTATACTCAAGGTTTCGGAAGACTTTGGGTTCGTCCGGGTTGGTTCGTGCACGAAACCAACCGGGCCCTCGGAACGGAAACGCTCATAACTTGAGCTACGGACGTCCGAACGACGTACCGTCAGCTGTGGGGGTTTCCTCTAAGTGAGACGGAACTTTTGGCATACTCCGCCCGAGGATCGGATACAGGCGGAGTACGGTCGGGTTGGTTTTGCCCTAAAAACCAACCGGGCCCCTGGGACGAAAATGCCAATAACTCTCAGACCGGGCGTCCGATTGACGCGCCGTCTGTCGCGTTGAGATCCTGTTGTCGATACGGAACTTTTGGATACATCAACTTCGGACTACGTGTCAGTTGATGTATCAGCCTCTCGGCTCGTGGAGCGGACCCTCCTAAACGAGCTCGCTTTGTGCGGGAACCCTAGCGCTGGCTGTGACTTCGACGACAGAGCAGAGATCCTCCGTGGACTGCGACGACGGCAGAGCAGAGATCCTCAGTGGACTGCGACGACGGCAGAGCAGAGATCCTTCGTGGACTGCGGCGACGACTGTGCAGAGATCCTCAGTGGACTGCGTCGACTACTGCACTCAGCGATCCCACGTGGATCAGTGCTACAGGTTCTGTGTGAGCCCGATCCTATGTGGGTCCTTACTACCGGTTCTGTGTGAGCCACTGCCTACAGGTTCTGTGTGAGCCCGATCCTGTGTGGGTCTTTTGCGGGGGTTAGTACCTATCGATCCTTCGTGGGTCCGACGACTTAGATGGATCAGTGATCATCTTTGACGTCATCTGAAAAAGTATACCTGGTTGAGCTGAATCGTATGTTACTCTCCTTTGTGGATTGTGTTGAACTATCCTTTGTGGATTTACTGTTTACTCTCCTTGTGGATTTGAGTCTTGCCTTCCTTTGTGGATTGAGTTGTTCTCGAGCTCGTG
Source organism: Viscum album (assembly GCA_963277665.1). NCBI lineage: Eukaryota > Viridiplantae > Streptophyta > Magnoliopsida > Santalales > Viscaceae > Viscum > Viscum album. The sequence continues at coordinate 1,835,032,071 of OY728165.1, forward strand.
AGCAGAGCTAGAAATGGGGACTTAGGTATATGTATGGGCATATACCTAAGTCGAGTCAGATGTTACTTCGTGATTGCATCTTTCTTTTGTGCTATATCCTTTGTGGATTTCGGGAGACCTTCGGGGGTCTCGGGGTCCTTACTGAGTAGTTGTACTCACCCCTGCACGGGCTATGCCCGCACCTTGTTGTGTTGGTTGCAGACGACGGACAGCGCTGATCACGGTTGGGGCGTGGAGCAGGACGGTACCTGGAGGTGGACCACTGGGCGGGACGTGCTCGGAGCGGACGTGGGACCCGAGGAGCCTGGAGGCTATCTGTACCCACCCTTCAGGTGGGATTGCCAGTGGACGACACGAGGCCGCCGTCTTTTCTTCATTTGCTGTACTTTACTTTTGAGTTGTACTTTACAGTTGGGCTTGTATTTCCGGCCCCCTTTACTTTTCTGCACTTTACTTTCCGCTTGCTGACTCTGTGTGGTTGTTACTTATAAAGGCAATGCCTTCCCTGTTTACTGGGATTTTACGCCTTGGTGCTAGTCGCCAGCCCCTGGCCTATGGAAGGCGGGCTTGGGGTAGTCACGGCACGGGCCCCGAGGACGGGTCGTGACATTGTCAATGTTAGTTTAGAATATTTTTTATGTGATTATGTAATATGTTTATAATTTTCAAGAAAAAAACATTAAAATACCCTATGTTTCGCTCAATGTAATGAAATGTTAATCTAATAAAATTGAAAGATTTTATATTGAACTTTGTTTTATACATGAAATTATTTTTAATGTTTTTTTAATCACATTAAAATATTTCTATGATCATTGTTTTATCATAGTGGATCATATTGATCATCCATCCAACACTACAAGATGAACTCCTGATGCTTGTAGGAATCCCTTAGTCGAATAAACAAGACCGACTACTTGGATAATCAATGATTCCTCATTTAGAATATCATATGACCTCTGACCAATCTATATGTTTAAAATTGTGGAGTTATAGTTTCATCCAAGAAGAGTCCCATATTAAATATTTGATCATTCTAGATCTGCATTTTATAACAAGGACCACCTATCACATAGAAGATATTAGTATCAGGGTCCTCTCCTAAACAACTATAGGAACACCCATGTGATGTCTCTTTTATCAGCCAATCTTTTTCCCTACATGTGGATCCACCATACTACAATGTGAATGTATATTTGTTATATACAAATTCGGTTTTCCATGATATCATAATAGGGGTTGGACTCCCACATAATATATTAATTCTATCCCCCTTCGATAGGCTAGAGTAGAAGTCATTTTTATGTACTCTCAAATTAAAGAGGTAGGTAATTCCTTTATAATATACTCACTATAAAGAAACTCATCTATTTTCTTCTACTATATATTATAATGAATATATCCTCATTGTCATAATGATTTGCCATTTATAATTTAACATCAATCATCACAAATAAAACTCACTGACTTTTTGTCATCAAAAAATATTTATTGCAATTTCAAATTTTCACATTCATAATTTGGAAAATGTGTTCCAAAATATATCACATTATTTTGGTTTTCATTACCCAATAATTTCAAAATTAAATTATATAATGACCCCTATACTAGAAATAAAACCAATGATATATTTATGGGATGGAAATATCCTCTCCATCCTAAAATGTTTATGAAAATATTATTCTTTTCTCACACTTAATTTATTATATAATTCAAATAAGAATGGAAAAAAATATAACTCTATAATGGTCAACAAGTAACCATATATATTTCATCATGAGAAATTCTCTATATTGAAATCAAGAGAGAGAAAATTTGACATTTTTTGTTAAAAAATGTTCAGTATGTGAAATCGATATTAGTACCACATTTAATGGAATGTTTAAAATATTTTCAACTAATATCTTACATACAATTGATAAAATAGAGTTATAAAATTTACGTTCATGAATTTATTTTGAAATTTAAAATTTAATTTCCCTTTTAAATTAACAATATATATCTCCCTTCAGGAATTAATTTTTCAGAATGAAAATTAGAGAATGTAACCAATAAAAATAAATGATGACATGGATCAATATCAATATTCAAGTAATCTAGAATTAACAGATTCATACATCACAATATTTAAGAACCAATTCATAATATATAAACTATGATAAATGAGTCTAGTCCATGTTCATTACTGATCGACCTCAAAAAATTCACTCAATATTTAATTATCTTGATTTACATTCCTCAAGAATAAACTCCATGAATCTTTTGAGATTATATTTAATTCTAAAAAAGTCAACATGATTCTTATTGTCCACATATAAAGATCAATTTCTAGTTGTAAGATGTTCATATATTTTTAAAAACTTTTTTCCATTGAATACACCCATTCCAATAAATTCCCAACATAAGAAATGAATATATAGGAAACATTTAGCTCACTAATTCTCTATAGTTATATAAACATGGAGGGGGTTGCATCTCAACCCATCTATCTTCATAGATATAAAAGGATTCCTCAAAGTATACAGATTTTTTTTTTCAGTTTGATATGATTTCCCCATCATTATTTCCTCTTCAAACTATTCTAGACTCCTTCTCCAGAATTTTTTAGTAACATGACCAATTATTAAAGATTGTGTAGACATATTCTACCCAATTATATAATTCATAGGTTTTATCCATTTCTCATCAATAATGTTTCTTATCATGGAAACTACGTCAAAACAGTTTTACCAATATGTCCATTAATATTAAATTTCACACTAAAATTTTTATTATTCATCAATATTCCCACTTTAGGAGACTTATCAGATTCTTCATTAAAGTCATATTTTACTAATTCAATAATGTTTTTTCTTTTCTAAATTGATACTATATTCATGTATAACTAGCTTCCATTTTTTTAATGTTCCTTTCCATTTCAAAATGGTACATGATGTGAACATTCCTACAATAATAGAATCATCTTTACATTTTTGTAACACTATTTACATTATTCTAAAAAACATTATTTGGAGTTTCTATTTAAAGGCCTTCTTCTATTATTCACACCCCATGGATGACATGTCCTATACTTTTCATACATTATTCACTTATTTTTTGTTGTCATCTATTCATATAAAAGATGATTTGTTTTAGACGCATACATATAAAAAATGATAATAACAATAACCTCTAATATTGTAATAATTGTTAATTATTTCAATGTAATCATATATTCTCCTAATATATTGATTCTTATCTCTATGATATATGATTTTATTGTATATAATTCATAAAATTTACATCTATTCTCCCCCTAAGGATGGTTTCTTCTAGTTTTCTTATAATAACATTCCATTCCAAAAATTTATTCTTAGATTCCCAAATTAACAACATCACTAAAAATAGACCAAAAAACATGATTTTTTCCTCTGTGACTAATTATAAATGCCTTTGAATATTTCTAAGTATGAGTAATAAAATATATTATTTTGTTATTTATTCAAGGAATAAGTATTATAAAGATTTGTCGAATCTATATATAAATATATAGTGGATTCATGAAGACATTTCATCATCAATTTTGGTCCATATTTTAAAAATGAATCGACACTCACCCCAAAATAGCACTTGTTCAGACATGTTTTTCAGAATAAATGACTTCCTACCTCAATGATCTTGTGGTAGATTTAACCATTGTTTTCTCAAGATCATATTTCCAATATAACGTGTATTTTATGAATTAGGAATCATATCAGTTTTATTATTCAAGGTAATTAATTTATCACCAGCTTGGGAAGACTTATCTTGCATCTCTTCCTTTTTTCTGAGATTCAATTCTATTTTAGTAAATTTTATCTTTAGAGAAATTTTTTCATACTATAATCATTTCATTCTATCATACCACTAATTAATCTTCTTATGAATATCATATTCTTTCACCAGGTTAGCCTCGTGTAGAAAAATTACATTATCATAAGAAATTTTTCATTAACCTCTAGAAGAGCATTTTTTACATTGATAAATGTATTAAGTAGATTTTATATTGGATGTTTAATTTCTATATAGACCATTTGAAAAAAATATTTACAAAAAATTACATTTCATTACTTAAATTTTTATAGCATATAATTTATTACAAAGAGGGGTTGTTTACTCCATTACTCTGACATGTTTTATGAGATGTTTTTGTATCCCAACAGTTTTAACTGAAACATCATCCATAAAATTATCAACGTATTCTAATGAAATTTTTTATTATAATTTACATTGAAATCATTTATTATACATGTGACCACATCTTTGGAAACATTCCTCAGAATCCCACTAATTTTATAATGGAACAAATATTCTTCACAACATAAACTGTATCCATCAGAATTATAATAAATCTATTTAAATGAATCAGTAATAATTAGAGATACTCCACTTTGGGGTTTATCAATATATATCTTTTAGATATTCGTATACTTGTTTGACTATCGTTTCTTCCTATTTTTATAATCCTTAACTAAATATGAATCATTTATAACATTAATAGTAGAGATGCATTTTTTTTCTGAATATCATTTAAATTTTCATTAAACAAAAATATTCACATCAAATATAACTTATAAAAACAATAATGAAAGTACAGTGGATCCAACAAGTGCTTTCCTTTTAATGATAGAAGTTGATGTTTCATATGTATCATGTAATTACACTAATGGGGGGGGTGAATTTTGTGTGACATGGTTTATTAAATTATTTTTCATATTTATTTCAAACCTATGAATATTATTATTTATAGTTGACCCTATGGTGAATAAATAAATTAAATTAAACACCGGGAAAAAAATATTTTTGCATGGTTTAGAACTGAGACCCCCTCCATACTAGAACTGATTATAACACCCTATTACATACTATCCATCATAATCTTGATATAATTTACAATGATTCATGTAGAAATTTGTTATACACAAAAGTAGTTGATCATATAGTGGATCTTAGTGATAATCCCTATTATCAAACAATTCTTCCTCGGTTGGTTAGACCCCCATAACTATTTTAATAGTTAGAATACATACTCTATTGAGACTCTCCAACAATAAGTTAGACCCCCCGGTCACAAGAATATTTTTATTCTTAATAAGAATATATTATTCACCATATGACTATCTTTTAATTTCCGTCAACAATAAAGTTATTTCACACATTATCATGTATATATTCATATAAATATTAAAACATAATTTTAATTCCCTTTCAATTTATAGTCATAGTTTAAAATAAGTTTCCATTGTGAAACACTACTCAAGAAATTATCCATTTCCTCTAATAAAGTCCATACCTCACTAATTGTTCCCTAATTATCAATGATAAAAAATAATCACAATCAAATAGTTATATATATATATATATATTGTTCCTCTAATAAAATATCCACCTCAGTTTCAAAAAAATACCCAATATTCCTGAAAATTATAATTTATGTCCAACCTCAAACATCAGGCTTGTATTAAAATGCATAAATGTATCACTATGTATCTACATCTAATCTCACATATGATTAATTAACAATATCATTCCCACCATAAATTTTTCGTACAATTGTTTCATCATATGTATCATTTTTGTTATAAAAATGTTTCCATTAACCTTAAATTATATTCAAAAACCTCATTAAACTACCGTTAGTACTACTTTCATACATGAAAAACATAGCACAAGAACCCTCAATTTTCTTCAAAAAAATTAATCATGTGGTATAACTTCATTTTCTTCAGGTTACATTTATGATTCCACTATGACTTTTCATTTAAAATTTATATAATATCATTTACTTGAATCATGAATGTGAAAAACTGTTTATGCAGAAATATCATTTCATGCATTATTCTGATTATTTTTGCATCACGTTATATGTGAGACTACATTAAATTATCCTTTCATTACTCATTGTGAATATTGACATATGTTCATAGATATCAACCCATTACCACAGTAACATGAAGTTAACTTCCCATCATGAACACATGAGAACTTCATGTGAAAATAATTTTCATCCCCTACACTATTTTTTTCTCAAATTCTATATGAAATACGCATTGGATTCATATATAAAATAACCCCAAATTGAGATAATTATAAAAAATAAATCACTAAATTATCTTATACAAGACAACTCAATATATTATTTTTACAATGATATCCATTTATTTGTGGCATCAGAAAAACCCAATCTTAGAAAAATAATTTATTTCAATTTTCTTTAATATATTTATGTTTGTTTTATTCATGAAAACTTTGTTGCATGTGATTATGATCACATTAGTATATTTCAATGAACTCAGATTTATCATAGTGGTTGGGCGTGATCATATTACAATAACTAAATGAAGGACTCCTAATGCACAATGGAATCCCTCAACCAAAGGTTGTTGACAATCTACATGGATGATCAAACAATACACAGTATAGAGATTGGAAAACCTCTAATCTATACATATGTTTTAAATGGATGAGATGATGTGTTTTCCCAACAGTGTCCAACATTTTATATATTATTTTTCTTGTGAATAATTATATAACAAGGCTCTTCAGTCACTTATCATATGTGACTATTATGGTCCTCTCCCTAACTGTTGTTGGAACAACCTTATGTAATCTCACTCTTCTTCTGTTATGCCACCTCACGTGATGGATATACTAGGAACTACTATACCTATATAATACCTAAATGAACAACCTGTACCAACATTATATCTGAATAGGTGTTGAATGAAAACCAAAGTTGTGGGTGTGGTCCCCCTTTGGCCGTCTCATGTGGTAGGTCAATTTTTATATGTACTCTCAAATTAAAGAGTTGTAAAATTACCTGACATAATACCCACCACCAATCCAGTCAAACATCTTATTATCATAAATAATTTTTAAAAATATCTCCTTATTGACATAATGAATTGGAATTAAGAACATCACAGCATTCGTCATAATTAAAAAACATTATATTTTTCTATCCACATCCTATTGTGAAAAATTTAATAATTAACACAATAACAATAAATCACAAGGTTTATTCACATCATGTCAATTTCTGACACCACATACCATATAAAACCATCTATAGTTCTATCCGAATGATATAATTAAATGGTTAATTATATGATAATTATACTTGGGGAATGTGATGATCCAATATTCCATGGAAATCCTTTGAATATGAAAATCATCTTATACTCCAGTGTTTGGATGGTTCTCCACGACTGACTATCCATTCATGGTTGATTGCCTATTCAAAATTATAGTTCAGTATCAAATGATTGTTGAAGTATTCTATATAACCTTCAGGTAAAACTACCATATCATGTAGATATATTGGAGAGTGGAACTACATTCAATCATACATCAATCATTATATATATCTGAATGATTTGGTCAAGAGATAAATATTCAATAATGGTAATGAAATTGGATAACATTATAGAGTGTTCAAATCCCACATATGTGGAATTATATATATTAGGTGTCCTATTGATTCCTATGATGAATCCATGTTCATGGTTCTGAATATTTATACAAGTAGGTTAAATGGTTTCATCAAAACCATATACACATATCATTCATCCTTGAATTGTTGGTATAAAAATAATCTTGATAAAAATTTAGAAATCACCCTCATCATGTTATCCCAGTAGATTTTTTGTTTCCTATATCTTTAAATACCTTTCTTCACTAAATAATTCTGATTGATGTGTAACACACATCATAAATATAATCCATCTTCTCCTATGGTTTTTATGTAAAAAATAATGAGGTTCCATACATTATTAATCTACCTTCAATATAGTTGAACTCCAGATGACTGACGAATATTTTCTGTAGAAATTCATTACCATTAATGGCCTCAATTTTCATCAATTGAATGAAATATTTCCTAGTTATATGAGGAAGGCATGATGAAGATCATTTTAATATTCTAATAAACACCCTGGTAATATCTATGTTTTTGTAATCCTTCACAGTTATCATAATTGATTAAATTTAAATAACCATTCTACTTAGAAAATATTCCCTATATTTTACTCTTCTAGGTTTACAATCGATTGATTAGTCATATTTCGTGATCAGATCTAATTATCTACATTAGATCAAGTAATTCTCCTTCTATATTAATATATAATTGAGGATCTTTTGCTCAGTATATATTGAACCCATTTACCAATAGATACAATGCCACTAGAACTTCAATGAAAATATCACTACATCCTAATCCTAAAATTAACGGTTGGTTAGTTATTATCATGAACATTCAAATAAATTTATGTGAAGTCTAAAACTTTATCATTCTGCATTATTACGTTACAAAAACAAATCAATAAAGAGTCACATTATAACACAAAACATCCCCACTTTGGTGAATCATAAGTATCTATGTAGTTATAAGCCTCTTTATCAACTCCATGATTCTATATTTAAATTCACTATTCAGAAAAACATTACTCCAGTAGTGTTATATTTTTTAGTGGGTTTGAAAATTATGATATGTTCTTCATAAATTGGTTTTGATACACATCTTGACCCTAAAAACTAGAAATCGCCAATATAGATGATGTTTTAGGCCACACCACAATTTCAATTTTTGTAGAATAGTATATATATATATATATATTTATATCCATTTTCTAGTGATAATTATCCCAATTAATGAGACATCCTTCATCCATAACTCACAGTTTTTAATATATAAAAATAAATTCTATTTTTTAAAATCCAATAGTACATTTTTTAATTATTTTCAATGTCCTCCATGATTTTGGAGTATATCCAAATATCATCAATGTGTACTATAACTATTGTTTTGGTGTATATATCAAAATATTATATTCATTATGTATATAAATAGTATTTCAGTAATAGTGATTGTGAGAGGCGCCATTATTAACTTAAACATCTCATAACTATTTTGATATCCTATTTTTTAAAATATCTTCTTTCTTCCACATTGATTAGAGGTATCTGAACATATGGTCCAACATACCAAAACACATGATAAATGTAGTGCATCAAAAAATTACTCTATTTGTGGTTTGTAATACCTATTATTTATCATGATTATTTTGATCTACTGATAATCAATATAGTGGCGCATTAAACCATACATATTCTTAATAAAAAGGATATGTTCACCCCATAGATAATCACAACATCCTATAAAACATTTATGTTTATTATCCAATAGTGGATTCCTTATATCATAATGTTAAACAATAGTAATTCTATTCAAATACAATGTTTTTATAAATGGTCCATGTATAAGATTTATTGAAAATTTAATCTCTTGGCTAGAATATAAATGAGGAAACTCTTACTAAAATAAATAATTATAATTCCTCACAATGGTCATTTGTTCAAAAATGAAATTTTCGATAATCTCAATAATAGGATCAGGAGACTCCTAATCAGAAGGGAAAAATATGTTCTTTAGATAATGACACCATAAAAATTAATCTACCACCTTTTAGATTTATAAAATTAATAAGAGATTAATGATTAAAAGGTGGATTTTCTTCTCTTAGAATTTTATATTGGCCATGTATATTAAATTCAAATCTATTCCAAGAATTGAATCGAACCCCCAAAAATTCAGAAACAAAATGTTTAAATGGATATTAATTCTATATATATGGACATGGGATGAGTTATATTCTTTATATGTAATAAATGATCCATTCACAGTCTTCATGGACAAGTCAAATTCAACATTTTGAGGTCATAATTGAGACATTATATATAAAATATCTTATATTAAAAAATTCATAGAATAAGAATTAAAATGTACGTATAGTGTTCATGAATGAATAACTATAATACCTATCTCCTTTCATGATTTGGATCCGATTAAATTGTAGTGGAAAAATATATTCCCAAATACTCTCCAGGCCTTAGAGGTTGTTACCATTAGTTGTCATTTAAAATGATGGTTTTTTTCATTTGTTCACATAGTGTCCTTGGCCTATGATGTTGAATCATTGTATAAAATAAGAAGTGTGTCATTATGAATTCCATTAATAGATTTTATTAATGGTATTTTCCAATTAGTAATCACTATTTGGTTGACGTCCCCCCACTCCAAAATCACTTCTTGCACCCCTTGAGGAAATTTCTAGAATTTTTGTGCCCACACTTTTGATAAGTGGGATATAGGAATTTCATTCCACCAATAGATTTATCAATCAAAAAATAATAATTAATGTCTTTTTTCAACATATTATCCCCATTTTACCCTTTATATCCACTGTTATACATTTAAAATTTGAGATAACATCATACATTTTCCCCATAGTTATCAATGTGTCAAATTACTAAATCTTTCCAGACATATATCATCATACCAAAAAATAAGAAGTCAAATAATTTTTTTTGGAGATAAATTTTTTTTAATCGTATAATTAAAGTATTTTTAATTTTTCATCATACTCCTAGAAGGATTAAATACTATTTTTCATGACCCTAAGTAAATATTTTTTTACTTAATGTCAGAGAGTGTTGGGAAAATAGTTGTTTATTTTTTTCTAGAATTCTGTCCATTACATGAAATTGATCTCTTTATCTCATATTATATTTTTCATCAAAATCCACTAATGATAGACTTAACCCTTTTTAAAATAAATATTGGTCACAAATTTCTCTTTGATAGACCATTTAATGTTGTATAATATCATTTCAGTGGTGTTGATTTGTAGTTCAAATATTAATAGATTAAAAGATCCTTTGGGAGTTCTATGAATTTTTCAAACAATGTTCTCAATGGATAATTTATCATTATTATGAGGATTAAGGTATCCCTCATGACTCATTTCATGGGTCAAAACATTAATATACAAAAAACTATTGTCACATATTTCTTGACTTTTTTAGCCATCAAGTTGGGAATCTCCCATGGGCAGTCATCACACTACCCTTCACTATAATGACCTAGACTTTTTTCAATGGAATTTCCCTTATTATGATCCTGTTATATATTATAAAACATAGAAAAAAGATTCAGAACCGAAAAAAATAAATTATTCCCATAAATTAAGGATTAAATTAGTAGTATTTACAGAAATTAATGAACCAATATCGAGGGAATAGTAACATGACTATTGGAAGAGTAATGTGATGTTTCTGAGTAGTAATCCATCTACTAGAATATTACATTATCATATGATTGTATAAATAAAGATCAGCGATCTTATTAATGAAAACATGTTATAATTATATCATGGTATATGTAAATAAATGTTTTAAAAATAATAAATTTAGTGTTTTTTTCATAAAATGTAAATGTTAAATTAAAATTTCTTATTAAATATATTTATTTAAAATAAAATTAATTTTTATAAAATATATTCATAAATTAATATTATTTTCTATCTAATTATATGATAATTTTGTTAAACATTAAATAATTTTTCAAAGGGACATAAAATCAATTACAATATTAAAAGAATTATTTAAAAAATAAATGATTATTTATTTCAAAAAAAAAATTCTCATATTTAAAAAACCATTTTCATAAAATGAATTTCATTTTTGAAATCTACAAAACAAAAAATGGTATGGGTAAATATTTATTTAATAGTATAATATTGTATTTAATGATAGTTAATAAATAAATTATTTTTTGAGTCATGGATGATGTATGGATGATATAATCACCAAATGGTTCATAAAATCCTAAACAATTATTTTATATATTCATTGGAATCATTTCCATTTATATTATTGATCTAAAATAATAATAAAATATTTAAAATGATAAAAATCTCCTCTCTCCTCTCCTATATATACCACCACTCACAACATAATCTCCTCACACATTCAAAGAAATATATCTTTTCTAAATTTAGACCAGTTTAATTCCCATACCACTTACACATTTACAATCTATTTTGTTCATGAAAAGTTTACTAACATATGTTCCTTAAGGAGGATCTCAAGGAGATAATTATCAAGAGGTAAAAGTCTCCTTTTTTCTCTTTTGATTTTTTCCTTTTCTTATCCCCTCCTCAACTGCCCTGTCGAAAGTCGAATGCTGACTATATGATAATATATATAATAAAAATGTTATTATTTTTAAGGAATATACTTAATAAAATCAATTATCTTCTTATTTTATTATAAAAATTTAAACAACATTTGTGATATGTCGATTCCCCGCCTTCATGGATGAGAAGATTTCATTTTCTATTAATACCTTCAAGGATAGTCATTGAAAAATTATTTTTGTTAAATCATTTTTTAATATGCATATAATATCTTTTAACATGTTTTATAAAAAATATATTTTCATTCTATTAAATAAAATTATACTAGGTCATGATGGTTATAAAAACCCCAAAATAAGTTAATACATTCTCATTATTGATTTATCCATTGAATCATCCTAAAATTAGATAAAACATTAAATAGGGCCATTTAAAATTATGTGGTATATAAATACTATTTCATTAAACATATCTAGTATTGATTCCATATGAATATAACTCCTATAATTATAATAAATATAACCTACATTAATATTGGGAAAGATAACATCTCGAATGAGACAAATTGAAATATATAACTCAAATAAATTTCCATAAGCTGACATAATAAAATTGTAATAAATCAAATAAATCTACAATAATTTATTTATTAAGTAATCAATAAATATAATTGGATTATTTATGAAATTAATTGCATGTGATGATCACATTTTTATATGAGGTATGAGGATTGTTGTACACAAATCCATTTCATTAGGTTATTCATCTTTCATGCCAAATTTCGATGTGGATATTATTTTATCTCCCCTTAAATTAATTTCATTTCTTATAACATTTCCATTCATGGAAATAAATGTGTAGAATATTATTTTATGTCAAATAAAAATACTTTTCTAATTAAATATTCTTTCAATAACACATCTTTACCCCTTATTAGTTATTTCTTCATTGCTAAAAAATGACTATTATTATACCAAATATATTCTTGTCAATTTTTAATTTGAGAACCCATATGTTAATTCATCATTTTATTATTTATGAAATTATTTTAAAACTCAATCCTTTCCAAGAGTTTAATTGATATATGGTCTATGGAACACACAAGATTATGTATGTTTTATTATGTGACGGTTGGGCCAGAATTATATTTCACTCAACTGGATAGGGTAATGTGATGTATATCAAGATAAAATGTCTATTATTCAAGAAAACTATTATTGAATTGTCTACAATGATGATTTTTTGATTCTGAGTATATTTTATTCATGAACATGATGATTTATTTGATCAATTTTTTTTGTATTAGAACATTATGACATGATGTTTAATTTTTATGCCTTTCCACATTCCATGAAATTTTATAATGCTTCTAGTTGTGATTATTATGATGTGCATATTCTTATCATATGATGATGTTGATTATTTTGATCACACAAGTTATATATATTCATGTATTTATTTATCCTGTTAATGAAAAATTAGATCACACATTTTTTGATGTGTATCGTTAGATGCCTATATATACTAAGCCGAACATGAACATCAAAAGTATAAAGAGAAGGTATTTAAATAAATTACAATTTTTGATTACAGCATTATTGTGTATGATCCATATTTTTCCAAGACACTAAGGCTTTGGATCATGTTTTTTTCATCTCTATTGTGTTATATATCCAAAATATGATGAAATAGTTATCTATGAAAAAATATGGTTACTATAGTTGGAATTAGAGAAAAATTTTAATTAACATAGTAATTTGGATTAGATACCATTAGTAAAAACCCTTAGAATAGGAATATGTATATTTCAACCCCAAAGAATGTTGGTTTTTGTAAAATGATAAACATATGGATCCCATAAGTTATTTATTTTGAGTTAGTAAGAAATATTATTAATTTTTTATTCATAACATGTTGATTATGGTTTTTTTAATAATGTATATTTAAAAAAATGGTGTGAACCTAGAGTAACCTGGCGAACAACCCTTGTGAGATAAAATGCAACGATCAACTAAATTACATCCCCAACATGATGGGAGGTGGAGGTAAAAATAGAAATTTGATTCTTACAAAAAATTCATAGGCTACGAACAATGTCTTGAAAAATATATAATGTCTAACATAACCCAAAAATATCAGATAGCCACATATTCCTTTATAAATAAATGACCATAAATGTTTATTGGGTCTTATTATAGACTAGTCAAGAAATAATGGGTCATATAAATGGAGAATATGAAGGGGAAGGTGACTGTGATGGCCCAGACCCTCTCGGTCTATCCCTTTTCCAAAAACCAGATCCTAGGGTGGTGTCTCGGTGGTAGGATGCTCTATCATCGTGCAACCGATCGGCATGCGATCGATCGCCGTGCCATGATCGGTGCGACCGATCGGTGTGTGGCACAATCAGTGTGACCGATCGATGAGACCGACCAGTGTGTGGCACAATCGGTGCGACGTGATCGATGTCACCCAGTCTTGTCGGGTTTTTCTTCTACAGTTCTCTTGTAACACCACTTTTAGGCCTTTTTAACCTTTTGTAAGTGGTTCAAGGCCGCTTTTAAGCCCTTAATCAATGTTTAAATTACTAAGGGTGGGGCGAACCTCAATGGACCTAGTTGTGTGTCCGCGTATCATGCCCCTCCGTTTATATAAAATCCCTTAAAATCCACGCTGTTACTACCTTTTTCGATGGGAATCATTAAATAATAATTAAATAAATCTTGTGTAACCACCAAACCACATGGTGAAACCACGATCTGAACTTATATCCATTCAAGAGTCCTTATTCCATGAAAAACGGATCTCCCCCTTATATCGCACGGGAACCTATTCTTATTATTCTTTCATATTTTCCTCTCCTTTCATCCAGGTGTGTTTTGAGACTCCTTCCCGAGACAAGTGGTGCACATGTTCCAGAACCTTTTTTCTCACCCTTGGAGTCCCTGACATTCTTGGTGCGTGGAAAACATTGATCATTGATCAACCAAGTAGGTTTTTCCCTTATTCTCTCCTTACTATGTATCATGCAGGGTGGGTATGATATTGTTTCTGTGGGGATTGATGAATCCAAACTTAATGAAGATGATGAATGGACCATTAAAGAATGAAGGGGGTGTGATCGATGTTTTTCTATACTCTTTAATGTTGATATGTTTTGTGAACTGTATGGTCTTGTGCTCACTGAAAATCATGGTCGTTGGAGGTCATTCCTTGCGTCCTAATGAACCATTGTCTTTTGTGTTGACTAAATAACTGTAACATGGAAATTGGTTAGTCATGTAAACTCAGTTTGGTTTAAATGGATATTCAGTAAAACAAGAATCCCAGTGTGATCACCCCAGTTAACAAATAGAAAGAAAAACTTAATAAATGATATTCTAGATCTTTGATGTTTCCCACTCTATTTTGGTAGTAGGTGTGTTGTTTTGTTTGATGCTTGTGGGATGATGTGGGTGAGGATAGGATCCTCTGATGTGGAACGGTTGTTGGTTGTGAATCTAAAATGGTGTGGGGCTGTATCTTGAGGCTTGTTTTGGTTCCAGTACTTTGAGGGATCTCACTTATCCCTTTGTTGTTGTGACTTCACAAGAGAACCGCCTGTGGATTCTTAATTGCTGTTTGGCTGTTTCTATTTTCCTGTATTGTGGGTTTTCCAGTCAGTTGACCATTAGTGCAGAATTTACATAAATGGGATCACTTGAACATGAAACTAAGAATGGGTTAAATGGGGAATTGGTTTTGGGAATGAGTTGTGACTTGACCGTGAGTGCTGTGGATTCTTTTATGAATGAATAATAACAAGGGTGTTATGATTAGGATTGGATTTGGGAACCCAAGGTTGGGATGAGTGCTTGTTAACTATAAATATATCTGTAGTTTTTATGATTCTTATTCGCGCCACACCCAAGTTGAGAACTTAGTTCCAAACACTCCAATTTCATGGGGGAGGGTGTTTTTACCAACACACCTATTTTTGGTTTGTTATTATCTCATTTTCTTCTCCGTTTACCGATTGGCCCAAGACTCTTCGGGCAGGCTGTGATGGTTTGAGGTCCATTATAGACTAAGATTCTTTGAGTAGGGTAGTTGTGAGAGTTGGACCAGGTGTGTGTGGGCAGGTTGTTCCCAAGAATATTTGGGATGAGGACCAGGTGTCTTTGGGCATGGAAGTAGTTGTTCTGGCCTAGGAGTTTGCGTGCGTGGTTACACGTGGTGGTTGTGGCCCAAGTGTTTGCGGGCGGGATGTGTGGTTGTGGCCCAAGTGTGTGCAGGCGGGTGTGGAAGTGGGACTACGGTGAGAATGGTGGGATTGGTACGATGCATAGGATGTCTTCAATAAACAGTGGGAAAGTGGCGCGGGGTACCCAAATATCGATGTTCTATTACTATACATTACTTGACTTGCGTTATTTGGGGAGTGTTGTTTGGTGAGGCTTGGGTGGATAGTTTACCTTTCTAGATGTTTTGGTTATCTATTTTTCTCATAGGGCATTAGAATGCCTCTCCACTTATGCATGAGGGCCTTTACTTTTCCCTATCGAGTAAACTTATATGCTCACCCTACAAATATAAAACTTCTTTTAGGATTCCAGGAGGACTTCAGGGATCATGGAGGACCGTACTAGCTCGGACCATGGGGCAATTGTTGTTATCGTTTTCCTTTTTTTGGTACTTTACCTTTGGGGTTCTTGTGGCTTGTATCTTTTAATTTTGAACATGCATATAGGAAAGGCTTACTTTTGGCTTTACCTTTACTTTTATCTTTGGGGTTGTTGGGGATGATATATTATCTCACGATCATATAAAAATAAAAAGGGTAATTCCTTCCATCTTGTGTGTGATTATATACCCTTGGTTCTGGTCGCCACTCCGGGACCTATGGAATGTAGGTCTTGGGGGTCATTATATCTCCTTCAACTTAAAGAAGAAAGGGTCTGACAATCTGTTGTCCCTTTTCTTCTTTTGGTGAAGGCGGGTCGTGACAGAATGGTATCAGAGGAGCGGTTTGAGAGATAGGATGGAGTATGTAGTTAGGAACAATGGGGATTTCATGGGATGGTAGAGAAACCATGTTGCGTGATCTTGGTGCGTGGAATAGGCCGAGGAAGACGGACTAGGACATGGGATTTTAGGGCCCCCCATGATCTGATGCAAGTACTCTGGGTGTACCGAACGACCTAGTGAGGCTACACTAATTGCAAGGTAGAGACCCTTGGAAAGGTACATGAATCTTAATTACTTGTGTTCTTGTGTTTTATGGATATTTGAGGATTTAATATGAATGAGAAGTCTATGAAAATTTATGAACAATATTCTACACTACTCAAGAATAGGCATTCCTTGTTTACCTTGCAACTGTTGCACATGGGATACGACCATGATTAGTGCGGGCGATCGAGGAACAGGAGGTTGAATTGGATGATCGATAGATGGATGACCGAGAAGAGGAAGACGATCAGTGGTAGAGGAAGCTTTGTGCCATTCAGCGGAAGACCCTTAGGAAGTAAGAGGGCAACATCTCAGGCAAGGAGAAAGAGTGCTGGCTAGAGGAGCTGGTGATAGCTTTCAGCTTGATTCGGGCTCCGAAGGAGGACTGTATTCCTTTGGTTGTAAGCCAGATGCATGGAGTGGTGTGTCAAAGGTGGACATTATATCTTTAGGAGAATAGGGAGACTGAGGTTACGTGGGCTGACTTCAAGAAGGAGTTCCAGGAAGAATTCCTCTCTTCCACGATGATGGCTGAGAAGAGGCAGGCGCTACTCTCCCTCCAACATGGGAGCATGTCCGTGATAGAATTGGGGATCAAGTTCAAGGATCTTATATGATTTTCTTCGGACCTCTTTCCAGATGCGGAGTCTCAGGAGAGACGTTTGGAGGAGCCACTTCGACATTCTCTTTAGTATGTTGAAACTACATTCACCCTAACAATGTACATAGAGGTCCAGAATAAAGCTAAAGTGGTGGGGAGGATGCACATGCTGGGAGGTGTATCACGAGAGGGAATCCAGCTGGGCTCATCCAAGGGGAAGGCCGTCAGCAGTAGGCCTCCAGCATCAGGACCCTCTAGGTTTCGACCAGCATGAAGTAGGCCTCAGCAGTTCCAGTTTCGATCCCCAGGTCCTTGCCCTTTTCTTTCGAGCCCAGGACCAAGGTGCTTCGTTTGTGGGAGCCATGGAAACCTTCAGAATCAGTGACTGGACAGAATATAGTACAGTGGGGGTGGGAAGGTTCAGTGTCCACCTCAGCTGTAGTAGTTTCCAGCTAGGCCCCTTCAGCAGCAGCAGCAGGGACATCAGGCTCCCACTGCTCTAAGACCAGACATGGTGGGAGGAGGTCGACCTTATGACTCCCCTCCGGGACCTCGACCAAGGCGTGGTCGGGGAGGCGGCCGACAGTCGAGAGGCAGGGGAGCTGGGCTTGGAAAGTTGCACACCACAGAGGCAGTGCTTCCAGTAGGGCCAGGAGTCGTTCGAGGTATGATCAGCCTATTTAGTACTCTTGCCTATGCCTTTTTTGATAGAGGATCTTTAGACTATTTTGTTACACCCAGTCTGGAAGGTGCCCTGGGATTAGACATCGAGAGACTTTCAGCGCCCCTGGTGCTGAGCATGCCAGTCGAAGGTCAGAATGACTCATTTTATGTTTGCTGAGGGTGTAGACTAATGATAGGGCCACATAAGTCTATCAGAGATCTTCTACAATTTCATATACAACGATACAATGTCATCCTAGGAATTTACAAGCTGTTCTCTATATGTTCCATCATTGACTGCTTCTGAGGAAGGGTTGTGTTTTCAGTTTTGGGTGGTCAACGTGTGACTTTCATCGGTGAGAGGGGTTTTTAGAAAAGTATCAAATGATAAGAGCCCCTCCATTCCCTGTTGGTTGAACTATCAGTGGATTCAGTGGATGTAGAGATGGTGTAAGTCCCAGGGATCGGCAGTGATTTTATAGACATCTTCCCTAAAGAGGTGGTGACTCTACCCCCTTGACGTGATATTGAATTTGGGATAGACATGCATCCTGGTGTCCGTACAATTTCAATGGATCCCTACCGGATGGAACCTTCTGAGTTGCGAGAGTTGCGGATCCCGATTGACGATTTGATGAAGAAGTGTTTTGTTTGGACAAGTGCTTCACCGTGGGCTGCTCATGTATTGTTTGAGAAGAAGGTGGATGGTGGTCTAAGACTATGCATAGATTACATGAGGCTGAATTAGGTGACAGAAAATAATTTCTACCCTCTCTTGAGGATAGAAGATCTCTTTTACCAGCTGAGGGGAGCATGTTGGTTCTCGAAGATTGATTTGAGGTATAAATAACACCATGTGAGGGTGAATGAGGGTGATATCTCCAAGACTACCTTCAAGTGTAGATATGGGAACTTTGAGTTTGTGGTCATGTCGTTCAGCTTTACAAATGCTCCTGCTGTGCTTATGGGACTCATGAAGTCTATCTTCCAGGAAAAACTGGATTGGTTCATAGTCGTGTTTATTTATGACATCTTAATCTACTTCAGATCAAAGGAGGATCAAACTGAGCACCTGAGAATGGTTTTAGAGGTCCTCCGATGGCACCAGCTCTAGGGGAAATTGTCCAAGTTCAATTTCTGTATGCGAGAAGTGCATTTACTTGGGCATGTAGTGTCTGAAAAGAGGATAGCAGTGGACCCATCGAAGGTCGAGGTGGTTGTTTCTTGGGCAGCACCTAAGAACGTGGAAGATGTTCCTAGTATCCTTGGACTGATAGGTTAATATCGTAGGTTCTTTCCCAACATCTACCAAGTTGTGGCACCTTTGACAGCATTGACCAAGAAAGGACTAAGCTTTCATATGGAATGGGCATTGCAAGGTGGCCTTTAGTTATCTGAAGGAGAAGTTTGTAAGTGCCACAATGCTGAGTTTACTAGAAGAAGGGGTGGTGTATGAGGTGTTATATGATGATTTAGGGAAAGGCCTCCGATGTTTGATGATTTAGCGTCAAGGGGTGATCTCCTATGGGACAAGAAAGTTAAATCCCCATGATAGTAACTATTCAACCCTTGATCTGGAGCTTGCAGTGGTCATGTTCTCACTAAAGTTGTGGCGGCATTACCTCATTGGGGAACGCTGCATGGACTTCACCGATCACAAAATCATGAAGTATATCTTCTCCCAGCAAGACCTGAACATATGGCAGCGATGGTGGATGGTGTTCCTTCAGGACTACAACTTTGAGATTTCATAAACCTCAGGAAAGGGGAATTTTGTGGCTGATGCCTTGAGCAGGAAGTCGCAGGAGGATGCGGTTCAAGATTAGGTAGATGATTGAAGGCGAGAGAGGAGTTGGATGCCCTGCACCTAGATGCAAGGATGGAAGGTGGTAAAGGTTGCCTGTATCAGATGACAGTGCGGTATTCTCTGTT
Source organism: Viscum album (assembly GCA_963277665.1). Taxonomy (NCBI): domain Eukaryota; kingdom Viridiplantae; phylum Streptophyta; class Magnoliopsida; order Santalales; family Viscaceae; genus Viscum; species Viscum album. The sequence continues at coordinate 1,835,052,471 of OY728165.1, forward strand.
TTGGAAGGTATAGGAGTCCCAATGGGGAGACTAAGAAAGCGAAAGTGATGCGCGACCAGATTAACCAAGGTGATGCTCTGGAAGGGTGGACCGAGGATTGTCAGAATGAGGTGTTTTTCCGAGGAAAGTTGTTTGTTCCAGAGGAGATGCATGATCGAGTTCTTATTGAGTCTACACTCACCACTAGCGGTGAACCTAGGAGTTTCCAAGATGTACCGGGGATTGAGAGGCCCGTTCTGGTGGCCTGGGTTGTAGCGGGTAGTGGTAGATTTCGTTGCCAGATGCCTAGGGTGTCCATAGGTGAAGGCTGAACATCGTGTTCCAGGCAGTTTACTACAGCCTTTGGATTTCCCCGAGTGGAAGTTGGATGACATCTCAATGGATTTTGTCATGGGACTACCCAAGGTTCAAGGAGGCTGTGATGCTATCTGGGTAGTGGTGGACCGATTTACGAAATTGGCTCACTCCCTGGAAATCAAGGAGTCGGGTGCAGTGGATGCCTTAGCATGAATGTATTTGGATGAGGTGGTGAGGATTCATGGAGTTCCAAGATCCATTTTCTTGGATAGGGATGCACGACTTACCTCATGAATCTAGAGAGGATTGCAGTATGTTTTTGGCACCCAGCTACATCTTAGAACTACTTTATATCCCTAGATAGATGGACAGACATAGAACTCTATCCAGACCATGGAGGATATGCTACGGGCATGTATACTAGATTTTGGGGGATTGTGGGTGTGACACTTTCCTCTAGTAGAGTTTTCCTACAATAATAGCTATCACTATACCATTGGCATGGCTCCACTCGAAGCTCTGTACGGAAGGCCATGTTGCTCAACCGTGTGCATGACTGAGGATGGGGAAAGTTGTTTTCATGGACTGGAAGTGGTGAAGAGCACGACGAATAAGGTTCATCTTATATGGAAGAGGATGAAGGTGGCACAAGGCCGAAATAAGTCATATGCCGATAATAGGAGGAGACCCTTGGAGTTTGGGGTCAGGGACCACGTTTTCTTGAAGGTCTCCCTTCGGCGTAGACAACAGAGGTTCGGTAGGGTGAGTAACCTTTCCCCCAGATTCATCAGACCCATAAAAGTGTTGCAGTGGGTCGGATAAGTGTCTTACCTTCAAGGGATACCACTGCCGCTACTGAGGATACATGATGTCTTCCATGTGTCACAACTCCGACAGTATCTACATGATGATTCACACGTCCCCGACTAGGGAAATATGGATATTGAGGACGACGTGACCTTTGTGAAAAGACTAGTGAGGATCGAGGATCGTGAGGAGAAGGTGCTTTGAGGATGAACCATCCCCTTGGTTCGTGTGTTGTGGAGGCATGTCAGGCTCGAGGAGAGAACCTGGGAACGAGAGGTGAAAATGCACACCCAATACCCAGAGCTGTTTTGAGTTTTGTTCGGTTTCATTTTATGCTTGTTGTGATGTAGTGGTGACCTTGTTATTTTATGAGAAGTTTTGTTTCCTTAACTAGGGAGTGTTGTGAAATGTCCTAAATGTGGAGAAGGGAGGACCTGATCTCTAATCAATATGCATTAAGGTGGATGCGTTTAAACCCGTGCGGATGAGTTAGTGCCGCCCAAAGAAGATAATATCTTAGCACGGATTAAGGAACTCCTAAATCCATATGACTAGATAGATGAACCTTGGGTGTTTCATGGTTTCTTGGGGAGAGGTGTTTCTAGATGTAGGATAGGTTCACTCCTAAGTGATATCTTTCGAGGTGGTTGTTCAGACCATCTATTTTTCTTCTAGCTTGGTTTTAATTCTCGAGGGAGAGAATAGTTTGAGAGGTATCTGATGTGATGGCCCAGACCCTCACGGTCCATCCCTTTTCCAAAATCCGGATTCTAGGGTGGCGTCTTTGTGGTTTGCAACTGATTAGTGTGCGACCGATCGATGTGCGATCGATCGTCGTGCCACGATCGGTATGCCCGATCGGTGCCTCACCGATCTGTGTGACCGATCGGTGTGTGTCACGATAGGTGCGATCGATCGGTGTGTGGCATGATCGGTGCGACGTGATCGGTGTCATCCGGTCTTGTTGGGTTTTTCTTCTACAATTCCCCTATAACACCACTTTTAGTCCTTTTTAACCTTTTGGAAGTGGTTCAAGGCCATTTTTATCCCTTAATCAATGTTTAAATTCCTACGGGAGGGGAGACCATCAACGGACCCAGCTGTGTATCAGTGTATCGTGCCCCTCCGTTTATATAAAATCCCTTAAAATCACAACTGTTACCACCTTTTCCAATAGGAATCATTAAATAACAATTAATTCAGTCATGTGTAACCACCCAACTGCATGGTGAAACCACAATCCGACCTTATTGACATTCAAAATTCCATATCCCGTGACAAACGGATCTCAACCTTATATCGCATGGGAACCACTTCTTCTTCTTCTTTCCTATTTTCCTCTAGTTTCTTCCTAGTGTGTTTTGAGCCCCCTTCCCGATAAAAGAGGTGCACCTATTCCAGAACCTTTCTACTCACCCTTGGAGTCCCCTACGTTCTTGGCGCCTGGAAAACTTCAATCCTTAATCAACCAAGTAGGGTTTTTCCGTCGTCTCTCCTTACTGTGTATCATGCGGGGTGGGTATTCATTATTTCTTTGGTTATTTATGAAACCAAACATAATGAAGACAATTAATGGACATTTAAAGAATTAAGGTTTTGTGATCGATGTTCTTATGTACTCATTTCTGTTGATATGTGTTGTGAACTGTATGGGCTTGTGGTCACTGAAAATCATGGGCGTTGGTGGTCTTTCCTTACGTCCTAATGAACCCTTGTCTTTTGTTTTGACTAAATAACTGTAACATGGAAATTGGTTAGTCACCTAAACCCAGTTTGTTTTAAATGGATGTTCATTAAAATAATAATACATGTGTGATCACCCCAGTTAACAAACAGGAATAAGAACCTAATGAATGATGTGCTTGAACCTGGATGTTTCCCACTCTGTTTTGGTAGTAGGTGTGTTGTTCTGTTTGATAATTTTGGGATGATGTGGGTGAGGATGGGATCCTCTGCTGTGTCACGGTTGTTGGTTGTGAATCTGAAATGGTGTGGGGCTATATCTCGAGGCTTGTTTTGGTTCCAGTACATTGAGGGATCTCACTTATCCCTTTGTTGTTGTGACTTCACAAGATAACCGGGTGTGAATTCTTAATTGTTGTTTGGATGTTTCTATTTTCCTGGCTTGTGGTTATTCCTGTTAGTTACCCAGTAGTGCAGAATTTACTAAAATGGGATCACTTGAACATGAAACTAAGAATGGGTCATACAGGGAATTAGTTTTGAGAATGAGTTGTGACTTGGTCGTGAGTGTTGTGGCTTCTATTATGAATGAATAGTAACAAGGGTGTTATTCTTAGGATTGGATTTGGGAACCCTTGGTTGGGATGAGTGTTTTTTAATTATATATATCTGTAGTTTTTATGTTTCTTATTCGTTCCCCACCCAAGTTGATAACTTAGTGCCAAACACCCCCATTTCATGGGGGAAGGTGTTTTTCCCGACCCTCATATGAGTGGCTGGTTATTAGATCCTTTTCTGCTCCCTTCATCGAATATCCCAAGACTCTTCGGGCATGCTATGATGGCCTGAGGTCCATTATAGGCCATGATTTTCCGGGCAGGGTAGTAGGGGGGGTTGTCCCAGGTGTGTGCAGGCAGGTTGTTCCCAAGAATCATCGGAATGAGGCCCAGGTGTCTTCAGGCGTGATAGTAGTTGTTCTGGCCTAGGTGTTTGCGGGCATGGTTACATGTTGTGGTTTTGGCCCAGGTGTTTGCGGGTCGGATGGTGGTTGTGGCCCAGGTGTTTGCGGGTAGGATGTGTGGTTGTGGTCCAGGCGTGTGTGGGCGGGTGTGGCTGTGGGACTGCTTTGAGAATGGAGGGATTGGTAAATGCATTGGATGTATTCAATAACTAGTGGGAAAGTGGTGCGGTGTACCCAAATATCGATGTTCTATTACAATACATTACTTGTGTTGTGTTATTTGGGGAGTGTTCCTTGGTGATGTTTGGGTGGATAGTTTACCTTGATAAATGTTTTGGTTATCTCTTTTTCTCACAGGGAATTAGAATTCCTCTCCACTTGTGCACGAGGGAATTTGGTTTTCCCTACTGAGTATAATTATATGCTCACCCTATGTATATAAACCAACTTTCAGGTTTCCAGGAGGAGTTCAGGGATCGTGCAGGACCGTACTAGCTCAGACCTTGGAGAAATTGCTGTTGTAGTTTTCCTTTTTCATTATAATTTACTTTTTGAGTTCTTGTAGCTTGTATCTCTACATGTGAACATGCATATGGGAATTTTTTACTTTAGGATTTACCTTTACTTTTATCTTTTGTGTTGTTGGGGTTGCTATCTTATCTCCCAATCCTATAAAAATAAAGAGGGTAATTCCTTCCAACTTGTGTGTGATTCTATAACCTTGGTGCTGGTTGCCACTCTGGGACCTATCGAAAGCGGGTCTCATGGGTCATTATCTATCCTTTAACTTAAAGAAGGAAGGGTCTGGCAATCTGATGCCCCTTCTGTCCTTTTGGTGAAGCAGGGTCGTGACAGTGACTCTGTCTGTCAATCATTTAGAAAGGGAAACCGTTGAATGATGGAAACTGATAAATAACACCAATTTAAAAGAATAAATAAAGGTTATTGTATTGGAATTCAATGGGAAAATATTTATTAATAAGTATTTCCCTCGAACTCTTCAAGAAATGTTGTTGTAAAAATTCAAAGAGTTGATGAAAAAAGGAATATAAATTTTTCATGGCTTATGAAGAAAACATTACAAAGCTAGAGAGTATGACTTCAGTTTTTCTATCAATAGTAATAGAAAATAGATATATTCATTAGTAGATTAAATCCAAACATTTGAAAAGATCTATCTATTTGAAGCTTTTAGAGCTATTATGAAAGGGTTGAATGTGCTCTAAAAGTAGATATATATTTTTATAATGGTAAAATTATTTTTGAGATAAGAATAGAATAATAAATTTTCAAGATTGTGAGTCAAGACAAAATTGAGAAATAAGATCCAACCTCACACATGTGAAAAATGTGGGAAGATGGAATATGGGATATTTCTAAAAGGTATTTGGGAATTTTTTAATTGAAGGAGAAAATTCCATAATGATCCTAAATTTTGAACAAATTTGAATAATATTTTCAACATAATTGTATAAAGTATGGATCTTTCTAATTCACCGCATACGGTACAATTCATCAACTATAGTGAGAATTGAATTTTTGTAATCTATAGTTCTAGAAATCTATTCCTTGAGGGTAATTAATATTAGTAACCACTGATTCCAAATGGGAAAGGGAATGCGTATACGATCACTACTATTGACATGAAATAAGAAATCAACGTCATAAAATTAATACTTCATATTTAATATATAATTGAAAAGGTCTTATTTGATTCAGGTTCTATGAATTTCATTATATCTCCCCAGTTTTCTCGAACTACAGAATCATAGTCCCAATAACCTAAATTAATGATATTTTTAAAGAAAACTATTTTTGTGATCATTGAAAACCATGTGTTAAACTCTTCCATTATTGGAATATTTTGGATTATTTATCTAGTGAATCTTGTTATACATTCCTTGGTAGAATTTGATTCAATATTGGGCTTGGATTTTATCTCCTCATATAGAAAACACATTATCTATCGATATAAATAAATATATTTTGTACATTATGTACCAACCCTTGCTCCTATACAAATTTAAGAAAGATCAGGAGTCTCATTTAGAAATCCCCCAAATGTTGTGGGTGTTGATTACCTATGAATAATCTTACCTCTCACAAATGGTTATGTCAAATAAATGTATGAACATGGATGAAATGAAAATTTTTACAGAATATGTTGATGTATTTACCGATGTACTACCCATAATTTCACTACATATTGGTATAGATTTCTCAATAGATAAAATATAAAGAGCCACTAATATTTCAAAATTTCGATATAGGCTATCCCCTTTAGTAATCTAAGAGTGAAAAAATAATATATAACATAATTTGGACAAATAACACGTACGCCCTAATGAATCTAAAGGGGAGAGCCAATGGTCTTTGTAAAAAAGAAGGATGTATCAATGTAACTATGTATTGATTATCAAGAACAAAACAAGGTCAAAATGAATAAAAAGAATCCACTTCCAAGGACTTATGACTTGTTCGATCGTCTTGTAAGATTGCATTACTTCTAAAAGGTGGATCATTATTCTGGATATCATCAATTGTAGTTGAATAAAAAATATATTTTGAATACATAATTCCATATAATTTATGGGAAATATGATTTTTTAGTTATTCCCTTAGGATTTAATAATATTTATGTAATGTTTATGGATTTGACTAATAGATTCTATAGAGACTACCTGGGAAAAAAATTGTAGTGATTATCGAAGAAATTCTTATTTTTTCTAAGGGAAAGGAATAACATGATTAACATATAAGGAATTTGATAGAGAAAATAAGGAATGATACATTGTATTCCAATATCATAAATTGGGACATTTATATGTATCATGTCAAATTTTTGGGACATGTGATCACGAGTAATGTAATTCAGGTAGACCATTAAAAGACAAAAAAATTGAACAATGGACCAGACCATCTAATGCCATGGAAATCTGTAGTTTTCTTGTATTATATGGGTACCACTGAAATGAAATGAGGATTTTATCATGATTGTCTATCTGATTATATAATATTCTATTGAAATGGGTAATGTATGTCTCGATGGAATAATGTGAGGAAATCATAAGGTGATAAAAAAGATGCTAATAACTAAAATTGTACTGACACTACATACAATATGATATATTTTTTTATATACAATGATTCTTAAATTGATGTCATGGGTAGAGTACACATGAAAAATGATAAAGATATAGAATAATCCTCATAGTAGTTGATGATCCATGAGAAGAAATAACTAACACAGGATCCTATTCAACTCGTTATTATATTTGCCTTGAAAATTTGGTGAATCTACCTCTATGGTTAGAAATGTGACATATATATTATTTATAAGAGTCTAATGAATATAATCACAAAGAATATTATTAACATTAATCAAATATCGTGGTCATAGATATATAAAAACTATTATTTCTGTACTCATTATCATCATGGAAAGGAAAACAATGTAGATGATGATCCTAGTAGAATGGACCTTTCTATATTATATGTGATGTTGTTTGAGAAAGAACATATCTTCATGGAAATGAAAAGGATGAATCTATACACCATAAAGACATGAAGTAAATACTAAAATTTCCAAATTATTAACAAACTATATATCCATGATAAGATACATTGGGCATATAGAGTTGATATGGAGCTACAAAAGAAGGTTAATGCAGTAAAAGAATGTAATATACATGACATCCACATCGATGGGGATGATATCATATAATTTGGAACTAGAATTTTTGTTCCCACATCACATGAGATAAAAAGAAGATACTAGATAATGAAAAAAGATTTTCTTTCTCCATAAATATATGAAGTAAAAAGATGTACTAGGATTTTTACGAACACTTATAGTGCGAATATAGGTATATGGAGACTATAGAGTATATCTTAATGTGTTTTGTCTAAGAGAAAGTTAAAGAAGAGAAACAAAAGACTAAATCCTTGATGAAACTAATAATTATACCCACACAGAATTGAGAGAATATAACTACGTATGTTGTCATTGGTCTCCCGACAACATCCAAATTAAATAATACGATATGGGATATGGTGGATTGGCTCAGTAATACTAACCATTACATTACTATTCAGGATGATTTTTTTCATGAACACCATTCCATGTTATAGGAAAATCAATTGGTGAGGATACATTTAGTTACACTATTGGTCATAAATGATAATGATACATGTTCCACATATAAAATTTCTAGAATAATTCAACATTCACTGTGCACTGAATTGTATTTTAGCATGGAAAATTACACCAAAACTGATGAAAATTTTAAAAATACTATTCAAATTCATGAAGGCATGTTAGTTGCATGCTCAAAGGAATTCAATGGTTGATGAGATCAATATATACCATTGATTGAGATCCCATACAATAATATATTACACTCATATATTCATATGGATCTATAGGATAAATTTTATGGGAAGCACTGTAGAACTCCATCCTTTTTGGAAGAGGATGGAGAAAAAAAGCTACATGGACTTAACCATGTATAAGAGATCAAAGACAATTTTTAAGTCATACAGAAACATATAAATGTTTATTAATGACTTTAAAAGAGGTAACATATCAACCGTCAAATGGGGTTGGATTAGGGAAAATTTATTTCTTTAAATATCTTAATGGAAGAGAGTTTTATGGTTCAGAATGAAAGGGATACCTCACTCAAGGTATATTAACCCCTCGGATATCCTTGATAAAATATGTGTAGTGTCCTTTGAGCTTGGATATATACCAAATTTTTCTTCAATTCAATCACATTTTCCATGTATTTTTCTTAAGGAAGTACATACTAGACCCATCACATGTACAAAATACGCAGATGCTAAAACTAGGGAGAGACCCCACACATGAAGAGCATCTAGTGATGTCCTTGTATCATAGATACAAATTCATTGTAAAAAAGGCATATCAACTTGTCAAAGTGTTGAAAAGGATTCCTATGAATGAACAGATGACCTAATAACCTAATGATGCAACGAATGAGAAATACCCTTACCTATATTCACCTTAGTATGTTAGTCAATATTATAAGGGTGAAATTATTGGGTGGGAGGAAGATGTAACCACCCAGAATTTTACCAATGGAATTTACCTTCATTTAATCATTTTACATACTATAAAACAAATAAATAACCTATGGCATCCTATAAAAAACATTATTCTTTTAAATAAAGAATTATATAAGTTTTATTTATTAAAACTATCAAACCTATGCTAATTTAATAATATCCTAACTATTGGAATAATAATATGATAATTAGGAATAGTAATATAGATAATAGATTTTTAACATAATCTATTATAATATAAATAAAATTCAAGATTATGATAAATGAATATATGATATAAATATTTCTTGGTATATGTAAATAAATGTTGTAATTATTATAAATTAAGTGTTAATATTTTTGTTAAATATAAATATTTTTTTTTCAATAACATAATTAAGATAATTATTTAAATGAAAATTTATTTTCATAAATTATATAAATAAATAGATATTATTTTTTCTTATAATTATATATATCATTTTTCAAACATAATTAATTTATCATATCATCATAAAAACGAAAATAATATTAAAATTAGTTTTTTTCGAATAAATAATGGTTTTATGTAAAAATTATATTTCTCATAATTGGAAAATAATTTTATAAAATGGATTCAATTTTTGAAATATGCTCATTGAAAGATTTTTAAGGTGAATTTTTTGTATTTTTCTGATGTAGATCAATTTTTTGTTAATCGTGAAATATGTTAATTTAGGATTTTAAATAAATTAATTAATATTTTATTCATGGACGATGTATGGATGATGGAAAAACCAAATGACTAAAATTATCCGATCCCAATTGAATTATTTAGTCATATTAATAATCACAACTGATATACATGATCCAAAATAGTAAAAAAATGAATAAATAAAAAACACCACGCTCCCCTCACCACATCTTCTCCTAAAACCTTTAAATCCGTCTATCCAATCTAAATTCTTCCCAAATTCAATCAAAACCCTATACCCTAAATTATATAGATATGTTTCTCAAAAAAATACCAAACCCATGTTTAATAATTAGGTTCTCAATGACATGATATTCAAGAGGTAAAATCCACATTCTTTATTTTTTTTTATTTTTTTTCATTTTTATCTTATAACAACCTCTCTTATCCAAAGTGGAGTTATAGATCTAATAATATATATATATATATATTAATTTTATTTTTCAATGGAAATAACCATCATAAAATATATTCTCTTCTCATTTTATTCTAAAAATTAAAATATCTTGTGTGATGTGTTGATTCACCGCCTGCATGGATAATGAGTTTTCATTTTCCATTACTACCCACAAGGCTAGTCATAATACCATTATTGTGGTTGAATAAATTTTTAATATACATATTATAACTTTTATCATGTATTGGAAGAAATATATAAACATTATATTGAATAAAATGATACTATTTTGTGATGGTCCTAAAAATCACCAAAATAATTTAAAACGTTTTCATTAATGTTATATCAAATGAGTCATCCTCGTATGAACAAAAATTGAAAAATGGGACCATTTAAAATTATGTATGTATATTAATTTCATTTTATTACACTTATGGTTTTCTATTCTGTTTGACAAGAACTACCAAAATTATACTCAAGGGAATATATGATAAACCCAGGAACAAACACTTCCAGTATGAAAAAACGAACTCTATAACTCATACAAATTACCATAAATGTACATTAAAAACTATAATAAATAAAATAAATTGTAAATATGGTTTAGATTTTATAATTAAATAACATTTTTTTGTTATTCTGTATATTAATTGAAATTTCTAATTGCTTGTGTACATAAGTTAAGGGGACTCTCAAACCAATCTTCTTTTCTTACGATTATACATATTTCATGGTGAATTTCAGTTTGTGTATTAATTTAATACTCCCTAAATATAATATCATTTTTATTTCCATTACTTATTTGATATATACATGTTTTAGATATAATTTGATGACATATTGAATGATTTTCACAAATAACTCTTGTTTCTAAAACGCATATTGACTCATCTGGAGTTATTTTTTATTCACTCAAAAATGATGATTATTATGCCAAATATATTTTTTCCATTTTACATTTGGTCCCTAATTACTATTTAGTAATTTATTACTTATTAAATTCTAATGAAACTCATTGATTCCCATGGGTTACATCATTACTTTGATTGATATATGTTCTATGTGGCATGCATGATTATGTAAATGTTAGGATGTGATGAGAGGGATTAGAATTATATATCCCTAAAATGAATTAGGTAACATATTTTATATCATAAAATAATTTTTATATTTCATTCACACGATTCTAAATTTGTTATTAATTATTATGTAATGATAATGCACATCTGTTATGCGTGAACGTGATACTATATTTGTTCAGAACTACATATGGTATTATTCCACTATGACAGGATGTTTCATTTTTATGAATTTACACATTCCATGATATTATCTAAATATTCCTATCATTAATATGATGAATATCCTATGATTATGTTATGATGATTATGATTATAGTCACCAATGATAGGTTGATTCAGGTACTTCTTTTTTCCTCTTAATGTGCTTTTATCTCAACACATTAATTGATATATATCCTCAGGTGACTATGTTTACTATGGAGAATGTGGGCTTTATAAGTATAAGTAAGTAGATCATAAATAAAAAATTATATCTTATTATGCATAAGTGATGTATAGTCCTAATTGTTTTAATGATACTATACTTTTTTCATCATGGATCTGTATATTTTTTATATTGTTTATCAAAAACATGATGTAATGGTTATTTAAGAAAAGTACGACATCGATAATGACATTGGTTATTTACTCTTCTTATCTTATATCATTCCATTAACATGAAAATGACGAATTATGTATGTGTATTATTTAAACTTTTAAATACATTCTCACGAAACAATTATGATTGAAGGTATAACACATATATGATGTATATTCCTTTACCTATGAATTTATGGTTTTTAAATTATGTTATTCATTATAAATTTTATAATATATAATATATAGAAATTTTTGTCTCCTTCATAAGGTTTCATAAAGATATTTTACATTTTCCAATGAAAATACCATGGCTATGTCCAACTATGTGTGAAACAACTCTAATTCTCATGTAGCATTTCATAATTGATTACATTTCAATGTGAACATTTCATGGTTGTTACCCCTAATTACATATATTCCACAGCCATATTAACTTGATGTATATAGGAAGGGATATATTTTCATATTAAAAACTCACATTACAATTCAAAAAAATTAAATTACATTTTCATATATTTATTCATATCATTAAAAATATTTTGTGGTTTATTAGTAATGTTTTCTTACTCAATATTACAATGTATAACTAATACATCCTTACGATAGCAACAATGAAGACCTATTCTATATTACACTAAATTTTTAATGAATCTTGACATTAACATCCCTTAACAGATAACATGGATCAAAAAGTCCTCCTTTCCTTGGAAGACTACTTTAATAATATATAAAATAGAATATAAAACATGTAATCATTATTTTATTGTACATATTTCTCTCTAGAATTCAATTTTTGATCCTAAGACTTCCCTTTAAAACCATGGGAAAATATAAAGGAAATGGGTGAGCTAGAAAACTCAGCAAGGGAATAATCATGAAAAAATTGACAAACAATTGAGTAAAAGGTATAAAATAATATAATAAAATAGTTCTTATATATGTAACAAAATGCAAAAAAATAATGTAATTTTTTTAATAAGATTATATAAGCATAGAAAATTTTAACGAAACATAAAACATGGCATAATAATAAGTCTTGGAAATCCACTTAGACAACATAGAAAGGTGGATAGAGACTTTTTGTGGATTAAGTTTACCAGATAATCGCCTATATTACATATCATGAGAATATAAAATGACCCAATGAATTGGGAGGCTATTTAATTTTGATCCAAAGTATCACACTCATTTTATGTAAATGAATTTGTTTTCCATATAAGGAAATAAATTATTATAAAATAAAATATAAAATAAACATGGATTGAAAATATGCTATGTAATAATGCTTCATATGGTAATCAAAACAATTTAATTAAATAAGGAATTTGATAAATGAACATATAAATTATATAAATTCTACAATGGAAGAAATAATGATAATGGTTAATATATCTATGATACATATATAAAAAATTATAAAATTCCAAAAAAATCAATACAAAATATAATGTAAGATAGATAGATAATGGTCATAACCAAAATGAAAGAGTGTTTTATAGAGATCTGTCACCTCAATCCCAATTTATCATTTTATTTGTCTATAATTTTGAATAATTCAATACTGATAATTATTTACATAATTTAGAAAAACGTTTAATTTAATTATTATTTTTTATTAATTATTATGTTATATTCAATTTACATAATCATTTAGGTTCATATTGGATGTTGTGAGGATATTTTTATAGTTTGTTTCAAATCCAAATCGTTGACTTGAATTAGTTCAAATATATTTATACATGATTATATAGATAATAAAAATCATCAAATATTTATCATTATTGTACAAAAATTATAATTTTTAAACAAATCAGGTTGTATTTTTCTTGAAAAAATGAACTACGAAATAGTGTCGAAGATGGTAGTTCATGAAGAAACATGAGTAATGTTCCAATTTTTCAATTATAATGATTTTCAAAAATAACATCTCCTTGTGAGGAAGAAAAGTTTTTAAGACATGAAAAACATTAAAATGTTTTAGTTGATGGTATGGTTAAAATATATATGATATTTTAATTTTCCAAAATTATTAATTATTCCTCAATATAATATATAAATTTAAATTCCATCATCATAAAAATTCATAGTAGGAGATTATGGAAACAACTTTACATTAGTTCATGTGACTATAGTCCCCAACGCACATGATCAATGGTATATTTCCCATTTGGGTGAAGTTATTATTAATTTTGAAATTACATTAAATTAATAACATAATAGTAAATATTAGATACTTATTTTATTATATTTTAATTATGTTGTAATATTATAATGAAATTTTTAAAGATATAAAAAATGTATCTCGGTTAATATTGATAACTCTTTGTTGGACCAACTTTTCTAGATTATACCTAAATACTCCATTGATTATTTTTTTGATAATCCCAATGACACTAGGATGATAGAAGGGAATTTAAGAAGGTATTTGGGTAAGTATTTAATTATAAAAGGGTTTTTTATGTGCATGATTGAGTGTAAAGGATGTTCACATTTACAATTGACAAGTAATTTTCGTAAATACATAAAATTATAAAAATTGGGAACCAAATCTAAAAAATGATGCTAAAAATTTGAAAATAAAACCATTTTAGGTTATTAAAATAATATACATACCTATATAGTTTAAAATATACATTTTTAACATGTTATTTCATTTATATCTAATGTTATCCTCTCACCCCCATTAAACAGATTTTTACCTCAACAATTTCAAGAGATTGTTACTATATTTACAATTTTTTTTAAAAAATAAATAATTTTACTATATTCTATAGTATTATAAATTCCAATTCCAAATATTTAATTAATTTTATAAAATTCATTTCAAAGAATGGAATGAATTTAATTATAACTAAACCCATATATGTGTCAAAAAATGTGTTTTATATGAAATGATCCCATCAATAATTAATTTATATTATAAACACTCAATAGAAATTAATCATACATAAATAAATTTAAATTAATATATATATTAATAATATAATTATACATTTGGTTTTATTTTACTATATTAAAAAGTAGTAATAATGTGCACTTTAAAACAATTTGTAGAAAAATGTGTTTTTAAGCATAAAAAGAAAACAATACTAAAATACATTATAATTATGTTTATATATAATTAATTTGAATATATCTAATGAAAATATACATATGTTATATTTAAATGAAAAATAATATAATTTTGTGAATTTTAAATTTTATAATTTATTAAAATGAAAGGATTGTATGACCAATAATCATAATATTTACAATTCATTGAAAAATAAATATTTTCTAAGAAATATTAAAATATATTCATGTATTAATATAGATATGATGATTTAAAAAATTATTTTTATTCTATAATATAAAATGATAGAAGTTACAAAAATTATTTATAATAATTTCAGACATGAACAATATATTTTAATGTAAAAAATTAATTTATTGAAGATGAGATTAAATTTTTAAAAACATTTGTTCCTATTTCAATATAATTAATATATTTAGTAATAAATTTAAACCTTTTTCATAATTTATTCAATCATATTCATACCCAAAAATTCAACGACTAGGTTATAATAGTCATATTTAAAATAATAATGGTTTGATTTAGATCATTTTTTCTTGTCATGTAATCAATCTAATAATGTCACCCCATTTAAAAACAAGTTTTGTTACATAGTTTATAGAAATATAACAGATACAATATTTTTTCATAGTATGTAATAATGTTGATCTCTTTTGGTTAGTAAAATTAATCATGGGAGATATTGATCGATTATCATTAGTGATAATAATATAATAAAAATGGTATGAGAATATGATAATATATTTGTTAAACATACCAATAAATAAATCAAAAATAATTAGATATTGAATATTTCTTAATCATAATAAAATACTTGAGTCATAAGTTTGTGGAATCATCATTATTCAGTCATGATCCATGATTTAATATTAAAAACCAAATACAAGTATTATCAGAGTAGACATAAGTATTTAAAATCATTTCCTAAGTTATATCTCACAAACATATTGATACTACTGGATAAAGAACCATATTGTATTTGGCCCAATTCCCATTTCCATAATCACAATGGATGCATTTTTAGAGTTTGTTGGGTTCATTCCAAAATTTCCAAAATAATATTGGAAGGATTCACATATAGGATTATGAATACTCTAAATTAACATAATTTTTGATGAAATGGACCTATGAAAGATTGGGTCCACTCCAAAATCCATTTCATATAATGTCATGTGGTACTAAATTTCTTCCATAAATTTTGATGTCACAAATTATAAATTTATTTGTAAAATAATGAAAACGATTCATGGAAAACAACACAAAACCTCATATTCTATTAGTACACTTAAATTATTTTATGAATTATGGTTATATTAAATACATTATAAAATAAAAGAATTGTTTTATGGGTGGATTTATAATTAGCGGTGGAACATAAATAATTCTCATCTGGAAGCTTTACTCATTCATTCCAAATATTTAAAAATTCAGAAGTCAATTTTGTAGAAATAATTCAAATATAATAACTTACATAATATGAAATACAATTTTATAATATACCTATATATTAATAAATGATTAAAACAATTTTATGAACCCAAAAATAAAAGTGACGATTATGAAAAAAATGTGAAATATGGTCATATATTCATCAAGTAATTCTTTAACTCATTTAGATTAACATTAATTGTAAAATTGAAATAATTGCAAAAAAACGTGAAATATCTAGATTGTTTGAAAACAAATATTTTCAATGAGGGAAATAGTAGATAATTTTCCACAATGATGTCTATAATAATTCTAGACAAAATGACATTATAATAGAAACCTTTACATCATTATTAATCTTTAAATCAAAACCACATGAAAGCAATAACATTTTGTATCTTTAAAAATTAATATATTTGTAATTCAAATTCATCGTAAAATAATTTTTTTTAGTTTATGTAAATTAAAATTTATAATTATTGCGTTTAATGTAGAGCATATCATAATAAATGTTAATTGAGATGTGGAAAATGTAATAATATGTCTTAGAATTCATCATACACAGTATAAAATCATTTATTAAAAAATTATATTTATTATTCATATATAATATAATCATATTCATACTTATATTACTATATGTCACTCACTTATAATTTCCAATGACCCATTTATTATTAATACAACATAAAAATATCTACATATCTGTTAAAAATAATATTTTATAATCATTTTTCATGTTGATGGTTCACATCAACTCAACATGGTAAAAGTTGAAAATAATAAATTTTTTATTAAAATCACAAATTCTTTTATATTAGAATATATAACAATTCGATGTTTTTTTGGGAGAAATTCTTTACATCACTTTATACAGGGGTAAAAATTAAATATGCATGGGTGATTGATTTCATTTTTTAATGAATGAAATAAATGGAATTTAAAAGATAAATTTTATATAAATATTCATAATTATATATTATAAATATTTTATATTCATTTAATATATATATATATTATCATCCTTCCATATTTGTGAAGAAAAATTAATTCTTTCTCTTTATTGAGGATGTTGTCTGTATATACACTTGAGCGAAACAATTAATGTACATTAAAAGGATCAGGGATATAAAATGTTATTATAACTATAAAAAATAATTTAAATATATTAAAAATACTAAATACATTATTTTATGACAATTGGATATGACCTTGAGGAATAATATATTGAATTAAAATTGAAAAATTTTTGTAAGAACATATACTAAATCCTTGGAAAATATCCATTGAAATGAACTTATATGATTCTTAGATATGTTATTTGGGAAAAAATACACTTCGGAATATCTATGTGTTTTCATAATTTATATAGGTAGGTTTCTGTAATGATATTGTGCTTAGGTGCCATTCATATGTGTGATGAGGATTACACATTGTATATGATGCGAGTGGCATAATTATAAATATATATACCATTAAAATAATATAATGTAATTTTTTTATGAAATTGTATCCAAAGGGAAAATGATTAAATTATAGAACTTATGTTCATAATTTTCCTTCATAAATATTTTTACAAGTAGTAGTGATAATTTTATCGAAATATATTAATTTTAACCCTCATTAAATAATTTAACAATAACAATGGTGTCGAGATTTTTACCATGATAACTATTCATTATAGATAAACATGATGATTAACATATTAAAAAATATTTGTTATTATGAATTCATACATTTAATATATATTATAATATTCAATTCCTATAAGTATATGAAATTATGTACATTATCCATGCACAAAACCCATATAACCCATTTATAGAGAAAATGTATTATGAAGCAAAAAATTAATTTTATTTTAAATGAATTAATTGTAAAAACCATTTCATTAAAAATAAAACATTTGATTGGATATAATTTGAATTAATTTAAATGAAAATGTTTCAAAATAGTTATAATTTTAATTAATTATGAAAAAAATAAATTTCCTCTATAAATAAATATTTTTCTCTACAAACTATAGTTTTAAAATAAAATTCTATTATCATTGATTATAAAAACATTATAATAAATATATAATGTGTTATGGACATTTTATATTTATTAAAAAAAATCCAATTGATTAAATATCAAAATAAGGTAAATAATCTATTTAAAATATAATGAAACAATATTCGTAAATAATACATTTTTCGATTAACCAATAATAATTAATGAAATATTTCTTATAATTTCACAATTGTTTTCTATAATAATTATTCATTTATTTTTATTCAGATATATATCAATTTTAATTTTAATATGGTATTAGTTGATTATGTGATGTGCTTCATTTATCATAACCTTTCAAAAATATCATCATTGTGAATAGAACAAATTCTATAATATAATTTTCTTACATTATAAATCCTTGAATGAATCTTTCCCCAAAAATATTGGTACTCTAGTGAATTTTTTAGAGTTCATTATCATTAAATCACTAGGTTTTGATTTTTCTTCCACATTTTTATAGTTTCATAATAAATAATTTAGTAGCTAAGAGGTATTCTTATAAAGCACGTTATTTTATAAATCTAAAATCTCTAATATTATCTCTTGAAATAAATAACTTATCATATCGTTACATTATCAAAGTTTAAATAATGTGAAGGATTTGGTATATACTTATCTAAAAGTGAAACATATGATAAATTTTGTAAGGGGATAATTTCAGATGAAGCTCCAACTAATTAAATTCAAAATCTAATCTATTATGAATATAATATTGACCGTTATACTAGGGGCTCACCATTACCTTATTTAAACATTACTTTACAATATTCCTATGAGATATTCATAATAATACCTCAACACTAAAATTGAACTCTTAAACTAAATGGTGACTCCTAGTTTACATTTTCTATTGACTATGAGCTTTCCGGATGCATTGTTAGAATTCTGTAACCTTATAAGTCATTTTGAATTCTCTCTCAAGTCAACATAGTATATGTTCTCCTAATTTATCCATTAATGATAGAGTTATTCAACTATTTATATAGAGGGTTACATAATGATCAATCTAAATACACATGTGAATGATAACATTTTTAATATTCAACTAATGGATATTTTGGATCTCAAAAAACCTTCTTTATATAAATAACTAACACAATAAAACTTATCTGGTATAATAGTCCAATTAGACTGACCATATATCAATGTATAATATTCATTTCTATAGAACTAATAAATATTAAACATTTTTTATGGTATAAAATATGAACATTGATGTATACCCTGAATAACTATGAGATAAAATTGGGGGAGGTAATCCATGTGTACTTACCACATCCTTAATTTATACCATGGATCAATAGTCATGGGGAAAAAAATTCATTTCTGATAGTAATGAAATTAAATGACCTCATATGCATATCGATAAAATACCAAATAGTTTCATCTCTTTTTTTATTTCATGGAGATTACTAAAATTAAATCCATATTGCTTTTATCCATTTTTTATAGGTATGAGAAATGGTTACATAATCCATATAAGGACACCAATTTTACATACTTTTCTATCACATCAAATTAAAGATAAAAAACATAATGGTTTTATATTCAATGATTGAATATTTTTGTATCAGGGGAAAATTAGGATAATACATCACACACAAATAATAAAAACTAAAAAATATCCAATATTTATCAACATGAAATATATAATGTTATTATTAGTTTATTTATTAATCTATAAAAATTCATCAAAGAAATAGGTAATCTAAAATCATAGTAAGGGGAGGGATATCATATGAGAAATAAGATAAATAAATCAATAGTACATGGGTGTGGATAATCATAATAATAATGTCATAATAATGGTATAATTAACATAATCATGATGAATATATTTTGGAAATGTAATGGAATGTGGGATATGCATAAATATGAAATATCATGTCATAGTTTTCAAATACAACACATAGATACGAAAAAATCTATTGTCATGTTGATGCATAAAATATATCCATAATTCATAAATTAATCATTGTGAACAATGATAATTTTTTTTTTCACAAAAAAAAAAATATAATGATATTTACCACATTACCAGATCTATTGGTAGGATTTATAATTCTTGGACCACCCATCATATCATAATATTTTCAAACACACGTGTTCCATATAAAATGTATTTCAATAATAGTAATAAAATAACCCACACTAAATTATTGGGTCTCATATGGACCTCATCAAGAATAATTTTACGAATAAAATTTGGGTTTCAAAATGAATAAGGTAAGACATATTTATCATATATATCATTATTCTTGAGTGAACAAGAAACCAATCATGAGGTGTAAAAGTTCTGTTTTGGAAGAAAAATCCTTTTTCAAAATTCAATTTTTTGGTATTCTGAATCAGGGTGGTAACATGAATATAAAATAATGTGTAGTGACGAATACTAAAATAAAATTTAAGAAAAAATATTAGAATATACACACTGAATTTAATATGAAAGAGAGATAACATAGAGATAGTTAATTGGTTTCGTGAATCCCTTTATCTTAAGTCCCACTTTATTTCATAACGTTCTCAACTCATGAATAATAATAATCATTTTATTAAAATATTTATTCATTGGTTAATTATTTGTATATCTATCACTAATTATCAATAATATTCATTTGATTAAATTTAATTATATTTATATTTAATGTTCTGTCATTGGATTATAATATTTTCCATAAAAAGTTCTCATTTTTCTTGGATTTCACTGCTTGGTTCAAGGTTATTTATTCTTATATAAAAGTAATTTTAGAATCTTGAAATGGTTATATTTAAAAATTAATATATTTAGGTTATAAATATAACAATCCATATATTCTATGCTAGGAATAAAATTGGCAATGTTCTCATCAATAGTAAACCGACTGTTAACAGGACATTATCTTCAGTGAGGGAACCTGAAGGTTCAAAATTTACACATTTTTTAATATAGTACTCTTATTATGTAAAAATAATTAATATAATTTTAAAATATCACTTAATTATCATATTAAGAGTTATTTTTGATAAGTGGTGGTGAAAAGTGAATGAGGATAGGTGAAATAGGGGTGAATTGATAAAAAAATATACCCTCTTATTGGTATTGCTTATTCTATATGACAGTAAAATCAATTTATAATTTGAGTTGGATGTCTCCAAAACACCCCTTGGTATGATATGTGGAATAAGAGAGTGTATTTTTAGATATTTGGTTTTTTAATTTCAGGGAGGAGAGGATTTCAATATAAGGAATGAGGGGATAATTATACATGAGGAGAGGTATTTTTTAGAGTTTAAATATTGAATAAAATACAATATAGAAGGCCATCCTTTTAATAAAGATATTTTGGTCATTATAAACCAAACACACAGACACACACATATATATATATTAAATAACATGATTTTAATACTATTAATTTCATTATAATTCAAATTAATTAGTTTAATTAAAAATGTTGAGAATTGTGAAAATATTATATTTATGTAATATTTTATATTTTAGACTTTGGAAATTACATTTTGGTTTAAAAAATATATTTTATTATATATGAAGGAAAAATTTATAAAATTATATAATTTTTAGAAACTTATGTTATATATAATATTAGTACATTATTATATCAGGAATGATGTATTCTACGATACACAAATTAAGAGAAAACCCTTATTTTTACTCATCACATGAAAATTGAAGATTTTCAGAAATTCACCAGAAAAACAACCTTGAGAAAATATAAATGTTCTGATTTCAAAAATAATATTCATTTTACAAAAGTAATTTTCTATCATAATTCATTTTAATATAATTACCATGTTTTTCATTTTTTTTTCAAAATACATTAAAATACAATTTATAAATATTGTGCCTATATTTTATTTGTGTTTTTTAATATTGATATTTTTGTTTTTAAAATTATAATATTTATATTTTCAAAAATTTGTAATGATAAATATTATTTATATTTTCATAAATTTGTAATGATAAAAATTATTTATATTTCATTTTTTTATTTTTAAGTGAAATTACTATTTCAATGCTCATGTTACTATTCCTATGGGATGGGTTTATGTTACTATTCCAAATATCACATTTTAATTACAAGAACCACATTAACTAATATAAATACATATTAATTTAAAAAATAATTTTTCATCTCCATTTATCTTAATTTTATACATTTCCATGTTGTATAAAATTAATTAATTAAAAAAATTCAACTAAATAGTGTTGTTCATGGGAGGGATAATTATAGCATGTTAGTGTAATACATATATTCCCAGTATATTTTATTTAATTTCTATTTTTTACCTTTGTAATACTTTTCATTTTAATGGGTTTATTCATTGACTAAATTTACTATTTTCAGAAATTAATTACATTTTTTTATCTCTTTATGTGTTATACATGTATAATAAATAAATATTATAATTTAGATACACATTTATTAGGGTCCCAAATAATGATATGATATGGATTTTTTCATATATCGTGTATACTATGTATGCCATACTATGAGATATTATTCAATGTATACCATTTTGGTTATCCATTTTTTGTTTATCTCTGTTATACTAGGTTATTCAACCCTTTTGTGTTTATATCATGAATACCAGGTCAGTTATCCCTTGGGTTTTCTTATCATTAATACATGGTGGATCAACCACTAGTTTTTCTAATAATGTATTCACGGTAGGAATGACTTAGGTTTTTATCACATTTATGCTCGATCGTGTCATCCCCCAAGTTTATATATCATGTATATCAAGGTTATTTAGACCAATAGGATCTTAAATTTGTTGGAATGGTCTCAGGAAATATTCAAAAACACTATAGAATTTTTCAATGTATGTATTCTATAGGGTATTGGTTACATGTTTGGAGTTGTTCCCCAATATGGTAACATATGGACTAAATGATTATATGAGGTCCCTAAAGTCACACATGAACATGAATAAATTGATTTGGTTTCATCGATGTTCAATGATTTAACATGAGGAAAAAATAAGGATATTTATTTACACTTCTACACAATGTATTATTTATATTATAATAATTCCATATAAACATAAAAATAATTTAAGGGTAATTTATTGGACAACATTTAGTTGATCTATAAATAGTGATACTTTGAAAATACTCAAGTGTGACATCCAGGACATAGTTCCCTAAAAAGTTACCAAACATGGTTGGATACATGGCCTCAAAAATTAATATCCATACCCTAGAAGCTTCCATCTAGGAGAAATGGTATATGGTGGTGTAGTGGGAAGACTATACCCTCTTGATCATAGATGAACATAATAGTATATAATAATTATCACGAACCAAATATGGTCACCACCAAAAAAGACACCAAACCCAGCCCATGACATGACCCGAAGGACGTTCCCTATCCCCACGGGCTGGCACAAGTGCCCGGGTATCATTAATTTAGGTTTGGGAACGATTTACCCAAGTATGAAAGCATAAAACATTAAAAACAATCCATAATATAAATCTGAAATTTTTGAGCCAAACAAGACTTAAGTAAAAACCAGAACTGAGTACATTGGTTTAAAGATAATACAAGTGGTCCAAATAAAAATAATTATAGCATCAAGGTATCCCCAAGGACTCCACACGACTAGGGGTCATTGCCCCCAAGCTATCTCCACAACTCCGCACCAAGGATGAGAACTAACACCATGAACCGCCATCACCCTTAGCCTTTCCTTTACCTGAATCAAACATAACCAAGTCTACTTACACCCAAGGGGTGTAAGTATGGTGTGAGCCTAATACCAGTAGGATACCACCCCATTATTCCAAAGATTAAGAAATACAATGTGAAAAAGCAAGCAGTTTTCAAACACAGGGAAAAGTAGTGTTAAAATTTCAAGAAATGAAACCTCAAATTGAAAATAGTTTTCAATCCAAAATTTTCAGAATATTAACATATTAAAATAGAAATGTTAGATACTGTAATTTACATCCAAAAACACCCTAATACATGGGTAAATACTACAAATCCAATGAGCAACAACATTGTGAACACCCCTAGGCACTATGTTGTCTTGGGCCCTATTTACCTCATACCTCGATGTAAAGTAACCATAGAAAAATCCTTTCTCATGCACGAGCCACTAGTAGGGAACATACCCATAACCTAGTGGTCCCCAATAATCATCCAAATAGTTTAGTTAGAGTTGTCGTTATCCAAATGCTATGTGAAACAGGGACAAAACCCATCCGGTCCACTAGCCGTACTAGTACAAATCTGCCCCACCTAGGTACCTGGGTGTAAGAACCCGATTTTTGATGAGAAAGACTTTGGAATATTCTTGATAATATTCCAGAGCAGTGCCTTCAGACGGCGTGTGATTCTGAACCCCGGAGTGGCCAGAATAAAATTTTCAGTGCGTTCACACTAGAAACGCCAAATAAATGGTATAAATCCTAAACGGAGTTCCGTATCAGAGATCCGAGTGTACGGATGGGTCCGGAATGGGGTGTTTACCCTAGGAACGACATAAAACTTGTCGGCGCGGGATGTTTGGACCCCTCGCTCGCTTTCAGAAGGTTAAATGGATAAATTAATTAAATAAATTAATTCGTTTAATGGAGAAACACAGGTATATCTTTAACGGTGGCTCGGATTGGAAAACCGAGGGCACCGTTGAGTTCGAAGCGTGCCGTTTACCCTAGGAGGGGTATAAGTTTTGCGGGCGCGGGCCGTCTGTGAAAAATGGCCCCAGGGGTATTTTTGTAATTTAGCGACTTCAGACGTTAAATTTTATAACATTCAAATGGGGTCTCAGATTAGAATTCCGAGACCGCCGTTATGCTCGGGAGGTGTTGTTTACCCTAGGGGAGGCTTAACCTCGACCCCGTCGGGAGTTCGGGTTCGGGCCGACGGGCGAGTGATTAAGCGTTTTCTATTTAAACGCTTAAGTCACCCACACCCTCTTCCTCTCCCTCACCTGGACGACAGCAAGGAGGAGTTCTCCCCCCCTCCTTCTCCACTCTGGTGAGATAGCTCCGGCGAGGCGTGGTGGCCGGCGGATCGTTGCGAAGCTTCGGGCGAAGCCCTGCGAGGTAGGAGGTTTTCATTTTGTTGCATTTTTTTTCCGAACCGCCCTTTGAGTTCGATTAAAATCATTAAATCGTTGTTGTATCTTTGAACAATTCCCATAATCGTGTTGTATACATTTGGAGCTTTCCATCGCCCTTTTCGGTTTGTAAATCGGAGTTCGGGGGAGGCCGGGGGCGTCCGGCGAAAGTTGCGGGTTTTGGTTTCTTGTCCGGCCGGTTTTGAGGGTGGTGGCAGGCGGTGGCGCGCGGGTGGCTTCAGAAGGGTGCTGAGGAATGCGGGCGGCCTTAGGTGGGTGCCGCGGCATCCGGACGAGGCGGGGGGTGCCCCGCGGGCACCTGCGAAGCGCGGTGTGCGGGCGAAGACACCCGGCCTTCCTGGCCGGGTTGACGCGGCGACGATGAGGGCGGGGTCCTCGGGACCCCGCGGCAGAGAAGACCCGCGCGCGGAGGGTCTTCGTGGGTGAAAAGCAAGCCGGCCCGGGCGTGGAAGACCGGCCCACGACCGCGGGCCGGTTCAGGAGAGTGGGCCGGCCGAACCGGCCTGGCCCACTAATGCCCGTTTGTTTTAAACGGCTGTAAATGTCATCCCGGGTGTCAGATTCGCGCGCCGTCAGCGGCGACGTGTTCCTTGAGAGGAGGAGAATATTTTGAGATGGTTTCAGGAATTTTTAATTCCCGAAACGAGGGGCTGCGGAGGCACGACATGTCTTTAAGTGGACGAGTGTTTCTCCCGAGATTCTTGTTTTGGACGGCGCAGACGCGTCCGACATCCGTTTTGAGCGCTGTCAGTGGCGTTGTGACCCTGGCACTGAGATGGAGGTTTCCAGGGTGGTTCTGGGTGTTGAGGCCAAAGTTGAGGCACGGGCCCCACACCCCGTCTTTTGAGCTGCGTACAACTAGTAGTGACTTTTTCCTCGGATGTCCGTTCGGGGCGTGCGAGCAGTCGATGTTGGGTGTTATTCCGAGGGAATCGCGTTGGCGCAGTCTGCCCGCTGTAATTCCGCACGGTGGTGCGGACCCCGCGAGGGCCGTTTGGGCGACGACGGTGATTTTCCATCTTTATCACTGGGTGACCGTTTGGGACAAATGAGTAGTCCATCTTGTGTGCTTTTTCGAGAGGATCGCAACGGTGCGATCCATTCGTTGAGTTTAGGGACCAGTATGCGGGTACCACGTGGCACCGCTCGGGCGCGGTGCGTCGGGATACATCTTTTTCTCCAGATATCCGTTGCAATCATGTGAGTAGTGCTTTTGGCGTGTTTTCCCGAGGGGATCGTAATGGTGCGATGCACCCGACTGTTTTCAGGGATGAGGCTCGGGACCAAGGGACGCCGTTCGAGCATGAGGAGGTGTTGGTGACTTTTCCATCGGATATCCGTTGGAGGCGAGTAAGTAGTCGATCTCGCATGTTTTTCGTGAGGATTACAACGCTGTGATCCGTTTGGTTGTGCGGAGCCTCTTGCACGATCTTGTTAAATGTGGAAGCATGGAAGGTGCTCTAGTGGTGGTTCACCCTACCTTGTTTGTAGAGGACCCTTGGCGTGTGATCGCGCACTCGTGGGAGAGTGAGATAATTGGTCCACGAGATGTGGTTGGCCGTGCCTGGGCCTTTGAGGTGGAGTTGTTACGTCACGCCTTCGCGTTGACGCTGGGTGCCATGCGCACGATAGCCTTTGGGCTGGAATGAGGTATACTCCGGGAGTATATGGGAGCGCTTGGAGGTACGTGTGGTTTTTTGTACTTGAGGATGTTTGTGCGCTCAGTTGGGGTTGACTTGGGGCCACACGTCGTGTGGGCCCCATGTGCGTGCCGTGATCTGCTTTGCGTACTTTGTTGAGTCAATAAGGTTTTCCTTATGACTTTTCCATTCCTTCTTGTTTTGAAAATCACAAACACCTTATTCTTAAGGAAAATTGCTTTCTTAAGGAAAATTTCTTTTATAAGGAAAATCGCTTTTATAAGAAAAAATATCCTTATCATATTTTCATCTAGATTTTTCTTAAGTATGAGATTCAGATTCAATTCTATTCTTTCAGAATTGCTTGAAACTTTGATATAAAGTATTCTGTTTTAGGATCCGGATTCTAGATAAGAATTGTGATAAAGTTTCACTCCGAAATCCAGAATGAGAACTGTGATAAAGTTTCACTCCGAAATCTAGAATGAGAACTGTGATAAAGTTTCATTCCGAATTCCGGATACAGTTTTAATCTAGATTCAGGATACGAATTCTTATGAAGTTCGATAACGAATTC
Source organism: Viscum album (assembly GCA_963277665.1). Lineage (NCBI taxonomy): Eukaryota > Viridiplantae > Streptophyta > Magnoliopsida > Santalales > Viscaceae > Viscum > Viscum album. Next base: position 1,835,079,939 of record OY728165.1, read on the forward strand.
CCATTACGAATTCTGATGAGTAATTCCCATTACGAATTTTGATGAGGAATTCTCATTACGAATTCTGATAAAGAATTCTCATTACGAATTATGATGAGGAATTCTCATTACGAATTCTGATAAAGAATTCTCATTACGAATTCTGATAATTAATTCCCATTCCAAATTCTCATTCCGAATTCATCTATTAAACAGAATCTGATCATATTTGTTTTATAAACTCTAAATTTTATTCAGACTCCGAATCTTCACTCCGAACATTCATTTCACTTATGTATTTATATTTTGTCTACTATTTATTATTTTCCTTAAACTCCGAACCTTCACTCCGAATTTTTCATTCTGAACTTTTGAGTTAGATTTTAAAACGATGTCGTACATTCTATTACACTTGTTTTGATATAAAACGATGTCGTCTATTTTGTTATAAACTAACCGTTGTTTAAGTGACATGTGTATAGGTCCCTCCGATCTTTAAGGAAAATATGACTGTTGGAGAAGGAGCCGACCTTACCTATAAATAGGAACTCATTTGAAAGAGCTCGATACAGATGAACAACTTGGTTTTGTGCATACATGCTGTTGAAGTGATTTCTAGAGAGAGAGGCTCATATTAACTCTCAAAGCTTTGTGCAACTCCGAATGTTGGTGATTACATTTGAGGACTTCTGGGGATAGGAAGACAGAGGTTGCCGACTACCTTAAAGTTAGAGGGCTTCCTTGCTGAGGAAGAAAGAGGTTGCTAACTACCTTGAAGTTGAGGGCTTGCGGGGATAGCAAGACAGAGACTCCGATCTTCGTATTGAGGGCTTACCCTGGTGTGGGTAAGACATACTTGCTTGAAAGTATAAATCAAGGGACCCTTATCCAAGGTTGTTGGATACCCTTCTCTTTGGGTTAATAGACTTATATCTTGTTACTTGTAGTTTAACTACTTGTTTATTTTCCGCTGCACTTTGTATTCTAAGGAAAGTATAACTTTCTTATACATCTTTATTTGTACTCTGTTTTATTTAGATTCTATACAATTTAAGGTAGAATCTCATATTGTAATCTTTCGTTAAGTTTCAATTTCCAGAACCATATTTCTGGAACCTACTTTCGGAATCTCTTTCCAAGTTTGCATTCGGTATTAGAGATGTTGTGAATTTGCTTAGTTTAACCTTGTTAAACTTAGTCCTTTCCTTTTCTTAAGGAAAACATAGTTATTCATAACTAACATTATAGGTTCCAAAGGAATTTTTTAAAGTATACAATTCACCCCCCCTCTTGTATATTGAGCATCTACATCACTATTTCGATCGTACAATTGGTATCAGAGGCGGTCTCTGAAATACTTATACTCACGAATAAGTTTTTTATTCTCATATTTACATTATGAACTTTACCATTCTGAAAATTCCCAATCCGAACTTTGTGATTACAATCTTTTTCTACTAACAAGTTTGTGTATCGAAGGTTGTTCTAGTATGGCAGGAATTAATTATGGTACGATTGATAATATAAATCCTACAAGACCACCAATCTTTGATGGTAATGATTATGAATACTGGAGAGATCGAATGAAGACTTTTGTTATCAATACTGGAGTGGACAACTTTTTTATGCTTACTGGTGATTATAAAATTCCCGACAAGGAAGTTAGAACTTTTACTAACCAGGAAAAGCAGGAATATCAACTCAATTATAAGGTACGCAATACTTTACTTTGTTCAATGACTAGAAATATATATAGTAAAATTTCTTTTTGTGAAGCAGCTAATTGTATATGGAAGAAGTTAGAGGTTACACACTTTGGAACTTCTAAGGTGATTGAGACTAGAAGAGCTATGCTTAGAGCTGAATATCATGCCTTCAACTTTCCTTATGGTGAACCAATCTATAAAGTTCAACAGAGATTTATGAACATTGTTAACAACTTACAATCTATGGGAGAAAAAGGTTTAGATGATGAAGATCTTGTGGATAAAATAATTGATATTATGCCCAATGAGTGGGAATCCAAAAGAACAGCTATAGATGAAAACATGAAGGTCACTCAAATTACACTTGATAAGATTTTTGGAACTCTTCTACAACATGAAACCAGAATGAAGAGAGATGCTGACAACATCAAGAAGAAGAATGGAAATGGTACTGTTGATTTTACAACAACTTCAAATCAGATGAAAGCTAAGACTCCTGAGAGAGTAACCAGATCCAAGTCTAAGAAAGTTATTTTCCAATCCGAATCTAGTGAGAGTGAAGTCTCTGAAAATGAATTAGAAAATCTTGCTCGAAGGATGAACAAGATAGCTGGACAGAAAAATTTCCTATCCAAGTATAAGAAAAAGGACAGGAAAGACAAGAAAGATGGAGAAGTTACTTGTTATGAATGTAGAAGAGCTGGAAATATTAGACCAGATTTCCCTTTGCTCAAAAATAAATAAAGGAAAGAAAGGAATTCAGACAGGAACAGAAAGAAATATTATAAAGCCAAAGATAAGAATGTTCTGAAAGCTAATGACACCTGGAGTGCCAGTGGTGGTAACTCTTCACATGAATCTTCTGATTATGAATCTTCAGGATAAAAGAATCTTGGTCTTATAGCCAGATTACCTATTGATAATCATTGTTTTATGGATAAGGTATGAAATGCTGAATCCTTGACCAATGTTTCTCTAAATTCCAATGATAGTAAGTATTATAACTCTTCTAATGAAGAATCTTCTTCGGATGAAGAAAATACTTTACCTACTTATGAAGAAGTCTATAGGTTTTCTAAAATTCTTGAAATTGAGAATTCCAAACTCAATAAGAAACTTGATAAAGCAAACTCTAGGAATTCTATTCTTACAAAATAGATATAATATCTTTCTAAAGATCTTGATAAGAAAAATGCTAATTTTGAAATTATTTCAAAAAATCTTGAGGAAGTAAGTTCTGAGAAGAACAGACTTTCTAAAGAGCTAGAAAAAGTAATTTCTAAGAAAAATGTTTTCGAACCTAACACTAGTTCTAAAACTAATGATTTTGAGGATAAAAAATTGGTTATAAAACTCAAGTCTGAAATTTTTTCCTTAAATAAGTGTTTATCAAACTTTACCCATGGTAAGGAAAATTTTGATAAAATGTATTCCCAAATACAACCTTTATGAAATAAATCCGGATTTAGTTATACCCATGAAAAACCAATTTTTAGTAACAATTATTTTCTTCCTCAAAGTGCCCCATTTTGTACCTAGTGTCAATGTGGTGGTCACTGGTCAAAAAATTGTTCTTTAAACAAAACCCAATCCTTAGGTTTTCACAAAGATTATTTCTTTAAGAAGATGTGGGTACCTAAAATTTTATTATCTAGAAATCTTGGATCCAAACAAGTTTGGATTCCGAAAGTCTAATATTCTTCTTGATTTCAGGAAAATAAAGAGAGTACCAGCAAAAAAACATTGTACATGGATAGTGGATGTTCCCGACACATGACTGGTAACAAAAGCTATTTTGAAAAGATTATCAAAACGAAAGGAGGAAAGGTAACTTTCAGAGATAATGCTAAGGGTGAGATTGTTGGTATTGGTAAAATTGTTCTTTTAGGTAAAACCTTGATTTCGAATGTTCTTTTTGTTAATGGTCTTAAGCACAACCTCATTAGCATAATTCAGTTATGTGATGAAGGTTACCTTGTGAATTTTAGGAATGATAAGTGATTAGTTCACAATTCCAAGGAAGAATTTATTCTCTCAGCCAATAGGCAAGATAATGTTTACACATTGAACATAGAAGACCATAGAAGCCCATATTTACCTTGTATAAGTGCAATGGAAGATCATTCCTGGTTATGGCATAGAAGACTAGGTCACTGTAACCTTAGAAACATATTTAAACTCTCTAAGAAGAAACTAGTTAAGGATCTACCGGAGCTTATATTTGATTATTCTAAAGTTTGTGATCCTTGTCAATATGGCAAGCGACATAAATCTAGTTTTAAGTCAATCGGTGAAGTTTCAAAAACCGATGCATTACAGTTAGTGCCCATAGATCTTTTTGGTCCAACACAAACTGGAAGTATTAGAGGCAAATACTATGTGTTTGTTCTAGTTGATGATCAAAATAGATTTACTTGGGTCTATTTTCTAACAAAGAAGTCTGAAGATTGTTCTTATTTCAATAGTTTTATAGATCATGTTAAAAATGAGAAAAACCTTCCATTGAAAACTATTCATAGTGATCATGGAGGAGAATTTCAAAATTCTGATTTTGAAACTTTTTGTAGTAGAAAAGGTATTACTCACAATTTTTCAGCACCTAGAACTCCTCAACAGAATGGTGTAGTTGAAAGAAGAAATAGAATTCTTCAAGAAATAACTAGAACCATGTTGAGTGAATATTCTATTGCTAGAAATTTCTGGGCTGAAGCTGTAAGTACTTCTTGTTATACTATAAATCGAGTTTTGATTAGACCTTTTCTTAATAAAACTCCTTACGAGTTATGGAATGGTAGAAAACAAAGACTATCCTACTTCAAGGTTTTTGGCTGCAAAGTATTCATTTTGAACACTAAAGATAACTTACATAAATTCGCACCAAAATCTGATGAAGGAATTTTCTTAGGTTATTCCACAACATCTAAGGCTTATAGAGTTTTTAATAAAAATACTTGTACTATTGAAGAAACAGTACATGTAAAATTTGATGAATCAGATCCTTTTGTTTTTAAACCACCTCAACCAACATCCTCGGATGTGTTTTCAAAAAATGATTGTCATCCTTTGATAGAAGAACCTTATGATAAGGAAATTGATCAAGAAGATACTTCTGAAACATTTACGCCAGAAGACTTTCTACCCTATGTTGATGAACAGGTTTTACAAAATCCAAATCAGGTGTTTTTTATGAATCATCCTAGTGATAATATCATTGGTGATGTAAACCAACCTGTAAGGACTAGAAGTTCCTTATGAAATGAAGTAGAACATCTATCATTTCTTTCCCAATTAGAACCAAAAAACACTGATGAAGCTTTAGGTGATGATGATTGGATTAAAGATATGCAAGATGAACTAAATGAATTCGAAAGGAATAAAGTCTGGACCTTGGTTGAAAGACCTAAGGAGACTTCTGTTATTGGAGTAAAATGGGTTTTAAGAAATAAATGTGATGAAAATGGAGTCATAGTTAGAAATAAAGCTAGAATTGTTGATAAAGGCTATAATCAGCAAGAGGGAATAGACTATGAGGAAACCTATGCTCCAGTAGCTAGACTTGAATCTATTCGTATTCTACTTGCCTTTGTAGCTTTCTTTAATTTCAAATTGTTTCAAATGGATGTGAAATGTGATTTTCTTAATGGTTATGTTCAAGAGGAAGTTTTTGTTGAACAACCTCCTGACTTTGAAGATACAAAACATCCTAATCATGTTTTTAGACTTACCAAAGCTCTGTATGGACTTAAACAAGCCCCACGAGCATGGTATGATAGACTCACTGGATTTTTGATTCAAAATAACTATGTTAAGGGAAATGTAGATCCAACCCTTTTTATCAAGAAAGATAAGAAAAATGTTTTTATTTTTCAAATTTATGTTGATGACATCATATTTGGCTCAACTCAGCAATATTTGACAGACTCTTTTGCAAGTCTAATGAAATATGAGTTTGAAATGAGTATGATGGGTGAGTTAACTTTTTTCCTTGGTTTTCAAATTTCTCAAAAACCAGAAGGAACCTACATATCTCAACATAAGTATATTAAAGATCTTCTTAAAAAGTATGGTTATGACAATACTAAGAGTATAAGTACTCCCATTGGTACCTCAAATTATTTAGATCTTGATGAAACTGGGAAACCAGTAGATCAAACATCTTTCAGAGGTATGATAGGAAGTTTACTTAACTTAACATCTAGTCAACCAGACTTAATGTTCTCAGTATGCTTATGTTCAAGATATCAATCCAATCCTAAGGAATCTCACTTAAAGGCAGTAAAAAGAATTTTTCACTACCTTAAGGGAACCATGGATCTAGGATTATTTTATACTTCTAGAAATGATTTTTTTCTAAAAAGCTTTTCTGATGCTAATTTTGGTGGGTGTAGAATGGATAGAAAAAGAACATCCGGAACTTGTCATTTCTTAGGATATTCGTTAGTTTCTCGGTCCTGCAAGAAGCAACATTCGGTAGCACTCTCCACGGCTAATGCTGAATATGTAGTAGCTAGAAGTTGTTGTGCTCTAGTTTTGTGGATGCAACACACACTCACAGACTATGGCTTTAGTTTTACTAAAACTCAAATTTTGTGTGATAACACAAGTTCCATTGCTCTCAGTAAGAACCCTGCACATCACTCCCGTGCAAAACACATAGATATTAGGCATCACTTTCTGAGGGATCACACACTTAAAGGAGATATTATTCTTCAGTTTATTGGAACGCAAGATCAACTTGCTGATATTTTCACAAAATCTTTGCCTTCTGATAGATTTGAATATATTAAACAGAAGTTAGGAATGATAACCGTAAGTTAATCCTCCTTAATTAACTTTTTGTTGAAAAAGTCTCCTTACAGTAATAAATTCCTTTTCAAAGGGGGAGTACATTTGTTTGTTAGAATAACAAAGTTTTTTTTCTTTTTTTTTCTCTTTCTTTTTAAAAGTTTGTTTCCAAACTTTTTGGAACTAAGATTTCCGGAATGGAAATGTTCCGAACTACAATTTTCAATATTGGATATTTTCATATAAGAAAACTTCTAAAAAAGGAAATTTTCGTATTGAAAACTTCTGGAATGGAAAATTTCGTACTGGTATTTTCCTAACGGAATTTTCGTACTGAATCTCTCATAATAAGTTATTTTTCTTAAATTTTTGGAATGAGTTTTTCGTACTGAGTGTGTTTTTCGTACTAATTTTGTTTTCTAAAGTAAAGTTTTTTGCGAACTTTGTCTTTTCATAATAAAGGTTTTTTTCGTAGTCATTTTTATATTACCTATTACGAATAATCCTCCTAAGCCAATCCGAAAGGTATGTTTTTCTTACTTAAGTTTTCACAGTCATACTTTTCTTGCGGGCATTTTCTTGTATTATGTTTTCGGATTATAGTTTTCTTAATTCTTTGTTTCAATAAAAACCTCAAAAAGATCGGATTCAAGTTTTCTTGAGAATTCATTTTCAATCGTCAGATCTGATCTCAGCTTATCACAATCGTTCGATCAACCGAGGAAGTTGAACTGTCAGTTCAATGCCTATATAAAGGGGACCCAATTACTCGTCCCACATCGGTTTTCAAGATCTCGCATCCTGAATCTCTGCCTCTCTATTTTAAAGCCGTTCCGAACTTCAGTTTTCTCCGTTCCAAACATCTCAGAGGTCTTCAGATCTGAATGTATGTGGAGTTAGCTTCTCAAGAAATGTCATCCTCCAAGCCTATTTCACAATGGTTAGTTTACAGAGAAAGGCTAGTCCATCCAGATTTCTTCAACAACTATGATTCTATTTTTTCTAAGAACATTAAGTTGAATGGATGGGAAGATGTTGCGGTGTGAAAACCCAGGAACCAAGATGAAGTCTATTCGGATTTGCTCATAGAGTTCTATGAAACAATTTCTTTTCTTCAGGAAGATGGAAGGGACAAGTTATCTTTTAAGTCTTATGGTAAGACTTATAAACTTTCATATTCCAAGGCATCCATCTTGGTAGGGCTGAACAATGAAGGTGAAGTTGAGTTTATTTCTCACGTGTTTCCAGATACTAAGGGTAGCTTTGACAAGGAAAAATCTTTAGAAACTCTTGGACTGGCTGATGACAAGGCTCCGAAGATTTCTAGTTTGCCTACAAATTTCCGGATTCTAGAGTTGTGGGTACAAGGCCTTATCGTACCAAGGAAAGGTGATAAAGACAGTTTGAAGAAGAGTGAGATCTATATCTTAGATTTCCTGATAAATCTAAGGAAGTTTAACCTCATGAGGCATATTCTTATAACCATTGAGAATCTTAAGAAAGGAAATCTCAGAGCCCAGATCATAATGTATCTAGCAATTTTATCAAAGTTGATAGTTCGGTGCCTTGAGTCTTTCAAGGAAGCTTGCAGATCTAAGCCAAGGGATTGCAAAATTTTGTTGGTCAGTGATGATACACTTAAGATGATGGATGTCGCTTTAAACAAAGAGACTGGAGAGTTCTTCGATTTTCCTAATCAAGAAGAACCGGCTCCGAAGGCTACTAAACCGGAATAATCTAAGCCTGTAAAGAAAAGAAAGTTGAAAGAAGTTGCAGTTGAAGTTGAGGATCCTAAATCTAAGGAAGTTCAAACCGCACCTCCAAAACCAAAGAAAAAGAAAGCCTATCCCGATGAGGTTGTTGCGAAGTGGAGAGCAGATAAACAGAAAAGGAAAGAAGGGGATCCGCAGTTCGGATTGAACCCTGCGGAGGATAAGGCCTTGAAGGAGAGAACTACTGATGAGATTGAAAAACAAGTAAAGGAAAAGAAGCTCAAGAAGAAGGTGACAGAAGCCGAGGCAGTCCAAGAATTGTTAAAATTTAATGAGATGGTATCCGGAAGCATTCCAGTTCTGAGATATTTCTCCTTGGAATCTCTACTTGGGACTCCAGAAAGAAATTTCGTTGCTCCGGAAGAAGCTGTTGATAAGACTACTGAGGAAGTATAGCAAGATGAGCAAGTGGAAGAAGAAGAAGATGTTGCTAAAGGAAGTGGTGAAACCGGATATGTGTTGGATCAAGTAGACGATTATAAGGGGACACCTTCAGAACACTTATCGCTCCAGACTTCTGAAGCTGAATCTTCGAAGCTAGTTACTCCAGTAATGGAAGAAGAGAGAGGAGAATGATAAGTATCTTATCATGGAGAGGAAGAAAAACTTCTACAAGATATTTCTCAATTGGAGAATATAGAGTTTTGTGCTCAGAAAGTTCCTGATGAGGAAGACAATGTTGTCCAAGTTTCTGATAGCGAAAAAAGAACTCCGGAATAGGATTCTATTCCGAAAAAAGACAAGGGAAAGAAAATTCTTGCTGATACTCCGAGATCAGAAGTGAGGAAGAGGAAGGAAGTTGGTAGTTCTTCGAAGAGAAATCTTGACCTTATTGAATAAGAAAATTCTCCAAGAAGAGTCTCATATTCGGAGTCATCTTCGGTGGGGCATGACTTTGTTGTTCAGTCTTTAAAGAAGTTGGTGGGAACCATTCCGACCTTCTCAAGTATTGATTCAAGATTCCAGATGCTCCAACATTCTTTGAATTAGAAAACAGACTCCGTATCTATGGTTATGGACAAGTGCATTGAGATTGAGGCTCAGTTCAAAATGTTCTTTGTTGGCTACGAAGCTCATAGAAAATCTTGCAAGAGGATGGAAAACTGGTCGAAGAAGATTGTAGAAGAGATGAGGCTATTTGATGAGTTTCAAGACAATGTTAAAGATGCCTTTGAGACCGAGGATAGGAAGATAAATGACCTGACTTCATCCTTTGAAGAGAAGCTGACAAATGAAAAGAAATTCCGGATTCAAGAAATCAGAGATCTGAATGGGAAGCTGAATTTCGTTTCTCAAAACTGGATGTTTGAAAGGGATCATCGGATTGAATTTCAAGAGAAATTGAAGTCTCAGGAAGAAAAGATAAAAGCTCAGAAAGAAAAGCTGAAAGCCCAGGAAGAAAATATTGAAGCTCAATCTGCAAGAATAGTTGTCTTAGAGAAGCATTCTGAAGAAGATCATAAATATCTGAAGAAGATCAAGACTATTCTTAAGGGGCTCATTTCTAAGGAAAAAGATCCTAAATAACTAAATCCAATCATTTTGTTGTATCTAGTTTTCTTTATTGCCAACATTTCAAATCTAATGAAAAATGTGCTTCTCGTTTATTTTGTTGTTATTACTAATTTTTCAGGTACTTTGTTATTTTTTCCATTACCTCGATTTATTTTTGAAAATCACAAAGGGGGAGAAGGAAAAGATCCTTAAGAAAAAGAATAACTCTAATAAGAGTTTATCTAAGGGGGAGAAGGAAAAGATCCTTAAGGAAAAAGAACTCTAATAAGAGTCTATCTAAGGGAGAGTTTTTTTTCTTAAAGAAGACTTTCTTATTCTTAATAAAATGTCACTCCAGACATCTAGAATACGATCCTTAGAGTTTCAAAGCCTAAGGGGGAGTTAGTCGTATTCATCAATTTCCTTAAAGCCAAGTGAGATGAGCCTTAATGTTTTTTTCTTCTTCTTAGAATTTATTTTTCGTAAGGATGTTTGTTCTTTCCAAAAAGGGGGTGATTATTGAGTCAATAAGGTTTTACTTATGACTTTTCCATTCCTTCTTGTTTTGAAAATCACAAACACCTTATTCTTAAGGAAAATTGCTTTCTTAAGGAAAATTGATTTCTTAAGGAAAATTGCTTTTATAAGGGAAATTGTTTTCTTAAGGAAAATTGATTTCTTAAGGAAATTGATTTTATAGGGAAAATTGCTTTTATATAAAAAATTATCCTTATCATATTTTCATCTAGAATTTTCTTAAGTATGAGATTCGGATTCAAATCTATTCTTTCAGAATTGCTTGAAACTTTGATATAAAGAATTCTGTTTTAGGATCCGGATTCTGGATAAGAACTGTGATAAAGTTTCACTCCGAAATACAAAATGAGAACTGTGATAAAGTTTCACTTAGAAATCTAGAATGAGAACTGTGATAAAGTTTCATTCCGAATTCCGGATACAGTTTTAATCTAGATTCAGGATATGAATTCTTATGAAGTTCGATAACGAATTCTCATTACGAATTCTGATGAGTAATTCCCATTACGAATTTTGATGAGGAATTCTCATTACGAATTCTGATAAAGAATTCTCATTACGAATTCTAATGAGGAATTGTCATTACGAATTCTGATAAAGAATTCTCATTACGAATTCTGATGACGAATTCCCATTCCGATTCTCATTCCGAATTAATCTATTAAACAGAATCTGATCATCTTTTTTTTATACACTATGAATTTATTCAGACTCCGAATCTTTACTCCGAACTTTCATTTCACTTATGTCTTTATATTTTGTCTACTCTTTATTATTTTCCTTAAACTCCGAACCTTGACTCCGAATTTTTCATTCCAAACTTTTGAGTTAGATTTTAAAACGATGTCGTACATTCTGTTACACTTGTTTTGTTATAAAATGATGTCGTCTATTTTGTTATAAACTAACCATTGTCTAAGTGACACGTGTACAGGTCCCTCCGATCTTTAAGGAAAATATGACCATTGGAGAAGGAGATGACCTTACCTATAAATAGGAACTCATTTGAAAGAGATCGATATAGATGAACAACTTGGTTTTGTGCATACATGTTGGTGAAGTGATTTCTAGAGAGAGAGGCTCATATTAACTCTCAAAGCTTTGTGCGACTCCGAATGTTGGTGATTACATTTGAGGACTTCTGGGGATATGAAGATAGAGGTTGCCGACAACCTCGAAGTTCGAGGGATTCCTTGCTGAGGAAGACAGAGGTTTCCAACTACCTTGAAGTTGAGGGCTTGCGGGGATAGCAAGACAGAGACTCCGATCTTTGTATCGAGGGCTTACCCTGGTGTGGGTAAGACAGACTTGCTTGAAAGTATAAATCAAGGGACCTTTATCCAAGGTTGTTGGATACCCTTCTCTTTGGGTTAAAATACTTATATCTTGTAACTTGTAGTCTAACTACTTGTTTATTTTCCGCTGCATTTTGTATTCTAAGGAAAGTATAAATTTCTTTATACTTCCTTATTTGTACTCTGTTTCATTTAGATTCTATACGCTTTAAGGTAGAATCTCATATTGTAATCTTTCGTTAAGTTTCAATTTCCAGAACCATATTTCCAGAACCTACTTTCGGAATCTCTTTCCATGTTTTCATTCGGTATTAGAGTTGTTGTGAATTTTCTTAGTTTAACCTTGTTAAACTTAGTCCTTTCCTTTGCTTAAGGAAAACATAGTTATTTATAACTAAATTTAAAGGTTCCAAAGGAATTTTTTAGAGTATACAATTCACCCCCCCTCTTGTATATTGAGCATCTACATCACTATTTCGATCCTACATACTTGACCTCTTGCGACGTAGAGGGTCCCTCTGCGCTCGTTTGTCTGACCAGTAGGGTGGAGTTTTCCCCTAGATTTGTGCTCATTTGTTTGACCAGAAGGGTGGAGTTTCCCCTGGCTTTGTGCTCGTTTGATTGGCCAGCAGGGTGAAGTTTTTCCCTGGATTTGTAATCTTTTGTCTGACGAGCAGGGTTGAGTGGTCTCCCCCTGGTCTTGATCTCGTTGGTTGGGCCGACAAAGATGGTTTGGTTCCTCTGCTTCTTCGACTATGAGGGGTTCCAGTACTGTCCCCTTTCACCGGACTGCAATACTGTCTACGACTACGGGTGTTCATATAGAGTGGGTGTTTTCCCCACTTTCTAGGATGAGATGTCTCGGTCCGCTTCGACAGTGACTCAGCGGATTGGAGCAGGATCGCCTTGAGAGGCCGGGGGAGTTTCTCCCATTGCTCCGTGTTCCCTGGTAGAGCTTGTGGTTTCGGTGTGACCAACACATTACGCGGGCACCGATCCTCTACCCAGGAGGTTGTTTCCAGCAGGGCTGAGGTTGTTTCAGCAGGGCTTAGGTTGTTTCCAGCAGGGCTGAGGTTGTATCAAGCAGGGCTCGCGAGTGGGTTACCATCCAGTAGGGATGGCCAGTACAGTGGTGTTTACCGAGCAGTACCATCCAACAGTGATGGCCAGAGCAGTGTCGGGCTTACCTCCAGCGGGGCTGGGCAGTGGTCCCCGATGCCGGGCTTACCTCCAGCGGGGCTGGGCATTGGTCCCTGATGCCGGTCTTACCTCCATCTGGGCTGGGTAGTGGTCCCCGTTGCCGGGTTAGCTCCAGCTGGGCTGGGTAGTGGTCCCGTCGCCGACTTTAGCCGGGTCGCCCTCCAGTGGATTACCCTGTTACGAGACTGGGCAGTGAGTCACCCATTGAATTTTCGGGTCTCCCTGTAGTGGGAACCCATTGACTTCTAGGGATCCTCCAGCGAGGCTGGGCAGGGGGTCGCCTGTCGACTTTGAGCATACCTCTCAACTGTGGGGCAGTGACGTGGTGTGGTTTGACGTTACCCTAGAACTCTCAAGTACGAGGAGTGCTTTCCACCACCGAGACGCGTCCTTGTGACACGACCTAAAACCGTGCGGGCGAGTCAGTGCCGCCCAAAGCGGATAGTTTCGAGGTGTAGTGATGGCGCCCCTTGGCTTGCGGTTCGGGGCAGACGTGCGGGATACTGGGCATCGATGGAGTTTACTTCTGGGACTGTTGGCTACTCTTTTCTTGGGATGAGCTATGGGATGAAGATCCCCTTACGACCTTGTTCGGGCTTCTTATTGAGCATATGTATCTTTTATATACCTTGTTCTAGTACCCACTCCTTAGGTTTTGGCTACTCTCCTTCCAGAGGGGGTGAAGACGCGCAGGGTATGCCTTGTGCTTTCCATGTCTAGCTTATCGTGGTTGGATGAGTCTACTCTCCTACTATAGGTAGCGAAGACTCGACGGGAAGTTCAACTTCTCACCATTTCCAGCTCCTTGTGTCTGGATGAGTCTATATATTTTCTCTTGTTGGGTTGAGCTTGACTCTTTACTGTTACTCTACTACACTCCTTGTTGTACTCCTCTACGTTCGCTCTATTGCTCACCCTTTGGTACCTCCTTTGTTGCTCCCTCGAGCCTTCGGGGTATCCTACTGAGTATTTTTATACTCACCCCTGCTTGGGCTTTTCCCACACTTGGTGTGCCCTTGCAGACGATGGACAGGTGGAGCGTGACTTCAGTGGAGCGTAGGAGCTTGGGATCTTGGACCACGTGTGGTGGTCGTGGCCGGGTTCCAGGTGGGAGATCCGTCAGCTATTTATTTTTGTTTACCTGTTGCTGGGTTGTGGCACTTGTTGGTTGGGCGCGTGTTTTTCCCCTTTTCTTTTCAGTGTACTTTCTTCTTTCTTTGTACTTGTAGAGGTTGATGCACACTGTGGTTTATATATAGCAGTTTCCCTTTTCTTTTACTTTTCTTTTTACTCTGCACTTTTGCATTGAGTTTGCTGCGTGTGTGTGTACAGGTGCTTAGGCAAAGGCCTCCCCATGTTATTGTTCCTTTGGCACTGGTCTCCAGCCCCTGGCCTATGGAGGCGGGCTTGGGGTAGTTTCGGCTCGAGGCCGGGTAGGGTCGGGTCATGACAAAGTGGTATCAAAGGTGGTTCGTTCCTTGGGATGCTATTCGGACGTCCCTAAAATAAAAGGAACTGGTTGGGATTTAGGGCAACAGTGTTAACGTGTCTCAAGAGCGGCTCTCAGGCCAGGGAGTCCAGTGATGGTGCGGCGGCCGACGTATCCATTCACCAGGACCTTGATAACCCGCTTGCCGACTCGGCATGCTGAGACACTTGTTGCAGGGAAAATTTGTTTGTGCATCACATAGGACTGAGTCTTGACTATCCTTCTTGAGTCAGCTCCCCATCGTTGTTGTTGTTGGTATATACATGTATGCTCATCTGACCGCGACACTCCTTGATAATATTCAGGATGTCTCCACGAGGACAGCCATCCAGGGTACCAGCTTTGGTTCGTGACGACGACCATGTGAGATACGAGGCCACAGTCCAGGACCCATCATGCGAGCACCTTCCTCCGGGTGGGCTGGTAGCAGCACCCCCACCTGTTGAGCAGCATGCAGTTTCAGCAGAGCAGGCTGAGCTTGAGCGCAGGTTGAGCGCGCTCCGTGAGTTCCAGTGGCAGAGACCGCTGAGGTTCAGTGATGAGCCAGACCCTCAGGTAGCAGTGGTTTGGTTCGAGGCAGTGGTTCGCCTTTTCAGGCTTGTGCCGATGCCGACAGATCAGAGAGTGGCTTTGGAAGCCACCCCTTTTTGTGGAGCAGCTTGGCGTTGGTGGTGTCTGGAGACTCAGTTTCTTGAAGAGTCGTTGTTTTCGTTGGACGACTTTCAGTTGTTGCTTCGTGAGGAGTTTTTCCCCTCCTGCTTGTGCTCCATTCGGATTCAGGAGTTCCTGCTATTTCAGTAGGGAGAGATGACGGTGGCGGAGTACGCGTCTAGTTTCGCAGACCGTGCACGCTTTTACCCGGACTTGGTCCGTGACGAAAACTTCCGAGTGCCGACGTTTGAGCAGGGTCTCCGCTGAGAGATTCGTGCTGTCAGAGTACCCTTGGGAATTTACACATATTCCGGGGTGCTAGGGCAGGCGTTGGTGACAGTAGGATTCCTATCATGTTTTGTGGTTGGTAGTGGCAGTGGGCGCGATGGAGCCGGGACGCCTGCCATAGCTAGTAGGCGCCGGAGGACAGGACCTCGATGCAGGTGGCCTTTCCACTGCCAGTTTCGGAGACGTGGTCGTATACCACTGTGGTGAAAAGGCGCAGGGCCTCAGCCTAGTATGTCCTTCCGTGAGTGGATATCGGGTCGTGGTCGTACACCATAGCGGTGCCAGAGCGCACTAGTGCAGCCCAGATAGGGTCAGTTCTATGCTTGTGACGGGCGAGGTCACCTGGCACGAGACTGCCCGACCCGAGTTGCTGAGAGCTTCGGGCAGGCAGCAGGCGCACCACCACGGCAGAGGCAGCGTCGTGTTCAGAGTAGTGTCCAGAGAGGTGGTGCTAGCAGAGGAGCGGGAGAAGCTGGAGGCGGGGGATGACGTTACGAGATCTCCCCATCACCACTAGGTGGTCCACGTCAGGCTCCAGGAGCTGACAGTTGGGACCGTGGGTAGCCGCGAGCTTTGGATGTCTACGATCCTGTAGAGCATGGGATGGTGAGAGGTACCCCTTGTGACTCTTCTACCTTTTGCAGTATAATTTTTGGGCTCTGCATGTGAAAGGCTTTTCCTCCATGCTCCTTGTTTGAGGCATTACTAGGGTGACGCAGGGCGTTGGGTGTAACCCTGTGTTGGTAAGGAAAAAGGCGTGAGACCTTTTCCTTTAGTCGATTGTGTTGAATCCTTCTCCTTTTGAGCGTGTAAGAGAGCATCGACTATGGAACCTTGGATGAAAATATATCCTTGAGTGTTTCACCATATGGATATTCTGAAGGAGGGAATCACCGGGCCATGTTCCAGGTGCGGGCGGTGATTCCAGACGCGACATGCGACGTAAGGGTTTTACCGGGGAGGTGAGCTACCCCCGAGGGCCTTCAGGCCGTCTGAGACCGTGCAAAGGGACGACGAGGTACCCTACCGCCTTGCCCTAACCCCAAAGTCTAGAGTGGGTGCACGACGTTTGCAAGGGCCGACCTCGCGTGAACAGATCAATCTATTGGTGTGTGTGCGGTGACACAGAGCTGTGTGTGGGTTCTTTTGGGTATGGGGAAGCCAGGAGTGGGCTTAGTACCCTATGTTACTCCCTAGTTTTTCTTTTCGAGGACGAAAAGCTTGAAGGATGGAATGATGTAAGAACCCGGTTTTTGCTGAGAAAGACTTTGGAATATTCTTGATAATATTCCAGAGCAGTGCCTTCAGACGGCATGTGATTCCGAGCCCCGGAGTGGCCAGAATTAAATTTTCAGTGCATTCACACTGGAAACGCCAAATAAATGCTATAACTCCTAAACAGAGTATTGGATCAGAGATCCGAGTGTACGTATGGGTCTGGAATGGAGTTTTTACTCTAGGAACTACATAAAACTTGTCGGCGCGGGATGTTTGGACCCCTCGCCCGCTTTCAGAAGGTTAAACGGATAAATTAATTAAATAAATTAATTCGTTTAATGGAGAAACGCAGGAATCTCTTAAACGGTGTCTCGGATTGAAAAACCAATGGAACCGTTGAGTTTAGAGCATGCCGTTTACCCTCGGAGGGGTATAAGTTTTGCGGGCGCGGGCCGTCTTTGAAAAATGGCCCCAGGGGCGTTTTCGTAATTTAGCGGCTTCGAACGTTAAATTTTATAACTTTCAAACGGGGTCTCGGATTAAAATTCCAAGACCTCCGTTGTGCTAGGGAGGTGTTTTTTACCCTAGGGGAGGCTTAACCTCGACCCCATCGGGAGTTCGGGTTCGGGCCGACGGGCGGGTGATTAAGCATTTTCTATTTAAACGCTTAAGTCACCCACACCCTCTTCCTCTCCCTCACCTAGACGGTGGCAAGGAGGAGTTATCCTGCCCTCCTTCTCCACTCCTGCGACAAAGCTCCGGTGAGGTGTGGTGGCCGGCGGATCGTCGTGAAGCTTCGGGCGAAGCCCCGCGAGGTAGGAGGTTTTCATTTTGTTGCGTTTTATTTCCGAACCTCCCTTTGAGTTCGATTAAAATCTTCAAATCGTTTTTGTATCTTTGAACAAATCCCATAATCGTGTTGTATACATTTTTAGCTTTCCATATCCCTTTTTGGTTTGTAAATCAGAGTTCGGGGGAGGCCGGGGGCGTCCGGCGAAAGTTGCGGGTTTTGGTTTCTTGTCCGGCCGGTTTTGAGGGCGGTGACAGGCGGTGGCGCGCGGGCGGCTTCAGCAGGGTGTCTTGGCGTGCGGGTGGCCTTAGGAGGGTGCCGCGGCGTCTGGCCAGTGCGAGGGGGGGGGGGGGGGGGGTGGCGTCCGGACGAGGCCGGGGGTGTTCCGCGGGCGCCGGCGAAGCGCGGCGTGCGGGCGAAGACACCCGGCCTTCCTGGCCGGGTTGACGCGGCGACGACGAGGGCGGGGTCCTCGGGACCCCGCGACAGACAAAACCCTCGTGTGGCGGGTATTCGTGGGAAAAAAGCAAGCCGGACCAGCTTGCTGCTGGTCCGGGCGTGGAAGACCGGTCCGCGACCGCGGACCGGTTCAGGAGAGTGGGCCGGCCGAACCGGCCTGGCCCACTAATGCCTGTTTTTTTAAACGGATATAAATGTCAGCCCGGGTGTCGGATTCGCGCGCCGTTAGAAGCGACGTGTTACTTAGGACGAGGAGAATATTTTGAGATGGTTTTGGGAATTTTTAATTCCCGAAACGAGGGGTTCGCGGAGGCACGACATGTCTTTAAGTGGACGAGCGTTTCTACCGAGATTCTTGTTTTGGACGGCGCGGACGCGTCTGACGTACGTTTTGAGCGCTGTCGGTGGAGTTGTGACCCTGGCACGGAGGCGGAGGTTTCCAGGGCGGTTCCGGGCGTTGAGGCCGAAGTTGAGGGGTGGGCCCCACGACCCGTCTTTTGAGCTGCGTACACCTAGTAGCGACTTTTTCCTCGGACGTCTGTTCGGGGCGTGCGAGCAGTCAATGTTGGGTGTTATTCCGAGGGCATCGCGTTGGCGCAGTCTGCCCATTGTAATTCCGCACGGTGGTGCGGGCCCCATGAGGGCCGTTTGGGCGACGACGTTGATTTTCCATCTTTATCCCCGGGCGACCATTTTGGACAAATGAGTAGTCCATCTTGTGTGGTTTTTTCGAGAGGATCACAACGATATGATCCGTTCGTTGATTTTCGGGACCGGGATGCGGGTCCCACGCGGCACCGCTCGGGTGCGGTGCGCCGGGATGCATGTTTTTCTCCGTATATCCATTGCACTGATGTGAGTAGTGCTTTTGACATGTTTTCTCGAGGAAATCGTAATGGTGTGATGCGCCCTACTATTTTCAGGGCCGAGGCTCGGGATCACGGGACGCCGTTCGGGCGTGAGGCGGTGTTGGTGACTTTTCCATCGGATATCCGTTGGAGGCGAGTAAGTAGTCGATCTCGCGTGTTTTTCCACGAGGATTACAACGGTGTGATCCGTTTGGTTTTGCGGAGCCTCTTGCATGATCTTGTTAAATGTGGAAGCATGGAAGGTGCTCCAGTGGTGGTTCGCCCTACCTTGTTTGTAGCGGACCCTTGGTGTGTGATCGCGCACTCTTGGGAGAGTGATATAATTGGTCCATGAGATGTGGTTGGCTGTGCCTGGGCCTTTGAGGTGGAGTTGTTACGTCACGCCTTCGCGTTGACGCTGGGTGCCGTGTGCACGATAGCCTTTGGGCTGGAATGAGGTATACTCCTGGAGTATACGGGAGCGCTTGGAGGAACGTGTGGTTGTTTGTACTTGAGGTTGTTTATGCGCTTAGTTGGGGTTGACTTGGGGCCACAGGTCGTGTGGGCCCCATGTGCGTTCTACGATTTTCTTTGCGTACATGACCTCTTGCGACGTAGAGGGTCCCTCTGCGCTCGTTTGTTTGACCAGTAGGGTGGAGTTTTCCCCTTGCTTTGTGCTCGTTTGTTTCACCAGCAGGGTGGAGTTTTCCCCTGGATTTGTGCTCGTTTGATTGGCCAGCAGGGTGGAGTTTTCCCCTAGCTTTATACTCTTTTGTCTGACCAGCAGGGTTGAGTGGTCTCCCCCTAGTCTTGATCTCGTTGGATGGGCCGACAGAGATGGTTTGGTTCCTCTGCTTCTTCGGCTATGAGGGGTTCCAGTACTGTCCCCTTTCACCGGACTACAACACCGTCTGCGACTACGGGTGTTTGTACAGCGTGGGTGTTTTACCCACTTTCTGGGATGTGATGTCTCGGTCTGGTTTGACAGTGACTCATTAGATTGGAGCGGGATCACCTTGTGAGGTCGGGGGAGTTTCTCCCGTTGCTCCGTGTTCCCTGGTAGAGCTTGTGGTTTCGGTGTGACCAACACATTACGCAGGAACCGATCCTCTACCCAGGAGGTTGTTTCTAGAAGGGCTGAGGTTGTTCCAGCAGGGCTGAGGTTGTTTCCAGCAGGGATGAGGTTGTATCGAGCAGGGCTCGCCAGTGGGTTACCATCCAGTAGGGATGACCAGTACAATGGTGTTTCCCGAGAAGTACCATCCAGCAGGGATGGCCAGAGCAGTGCCGGGCTTTCCTCCAGCAGGGCTGGGCAGTGGTCCCCGATGCCGGGCTTACCTCCAGCGGGGCTGGGCAGTGGTCCCCGATGCCGGGCTTACCTCCAGCTGGGCTGGGCAGTGGTCCCCGATGCCGGGTTACCTCCAGCTGGGCTGGGCAGTGGTCCCATCGCCGACTTTAGCCGGGTCTCCCTCCAGTGGATTACCCTGTTACGGGACTGGGAAGTGAGGCACCCTTCGACTTTCCGGGTCTCACTGTAGTGGGAACCCATTGACTTCCAGGGATTCTCCAGCGGGGATGGGAAGGGGGTCGCCTGTCGACTTTGAGAAGACCTCTCGACTGCGGGGTAGTGATGTGGTGTGGTTTGACGTTCCCCTAGAACTCTCAAGTATGAGGAGTGCTTTCCCCCACCGAGACACGTCCTTATGACGCGACCTAAAACCGTGCGGGCGAGTCAGTGCCGCCCAAAGAGGATAGTTTCGAGGTGTAGTGATGGAGCCCCTTGGCTTTCTGTTCGGGGTAGACGTGCGGGATACTGGGCATCGATGGAGTTTACTTCTGGTACTATTGGCTACTCTTTTCTTGGGCTGAGCTACGGGATGGAGATCCCCTTACGACCTTGTTCAGGCTTCTTATTGAGCATATGTATCTTGTATATACCCTGTTCTAGTACCCACTCCTTTGGTTTTGGCTACTCTCCTTCCAGAGGGGGCGAAGACGCGCGGGGTATGCCACGTACTTTCCGTTTTCAGATTCTCATGGTTGGATGAGTATACTCTCCTTCTCTAGGTAGCTAAGACTCGACGGGAAGTTCATATTCTCACCATTTCTAGCTCCTTGTGTCTGGATGAGTCTATCTCTTTTCTCTTGTTGGGTTGAGCTGGACTCTTTACTGTTACTCTACTGCACTCTTTATTGTACTCCTCTACGCTCTCCCTACTGCTCACCCTTTGGAACCTCCTTTGTTGCTCCCTCGAGCCTTCGGGGTATCCTACTGAGTATTTTTAAACACACCTTTGCTTGGGCTTTGCCCGCACTTGGTGTGCCCTTTCAGACGATGGAAAGGTGGAGCGTGACTTAAGTGGAGCGTAGGAGCATGGGAGCTTGGACCGCGTGTGGTGGTCATGGCCGGGTTCCAGGTGGGAGATCCGTCAGCTGTTTCTTTTTGTTTACCTGTTGCCGGGTTGTGGCACTTGTAGGTTGGGCGCGTGTTTTGCCCCATTTCTTTTCAGTGTACTTTCAGCTTTCTTTGTACTTGTAGAGGTCGATTCACACTGTGGTTTATATATAGCAGTTTCCCTTTTCTTTTACTTTTCTTTCTACTCTGCACTTTTTCATTGAGTTTGCTTGGTGTGTGTGTACAGGTGCTTAGGAAAAGGACTCCCCGAGTTATTGTGCCTTTGGCGCTGGTCTCCAGCCCCTGGCCTATGGAGGCGGGCTTGGGGTAGTTGCGGCTCGAGCCCGGGTAGGGTCGGGTCGTGACACCGGGCTTCCCCTTTTGTGATCAATCAATTTAAGAATGCAACATAAATAAATTTTCATATAAAACACCATTACTGGTCAAGAACAACCAATATAGTAGATATCACATTTTATACCACTTTAAACATGCAACAAAACACTTATATTTTTCATAAAACAATTCCTCAAAATCTCGTAGTGTTTCGGACACAAAACTCCTTATAAACCTCACTTTCATACTATGTGAACATTTTTAAGTTTCCAAAACATAAAGGTAATCCTAATACATTTCAGTGAAAACCCAAAATCATTTTCAGGGCTGCCCTATATGGTTCAAGAAACGACATCCTTGCAAAGTCTCCATTTTTACACAACACAACTCTTAGAATTTCATGTGGTTCACAAACACCATTAAAACCAGGTTTTTCAGTAATAAACACAAGGGACAATCATTAAAAAAAGTATTTTTATCCCTATTATAGTTCAATAAAATCAACTAGTTACTTATAGGGTAGCCCCAATTAAACTAATAAAACATTTCCATGAAAAACCCACAATTTCACATGAAATTGGAATTTAGGATTCATTTTAAATACAAACACCACGAAAAAAATACTTTTTAGAAATAATAAAATTGAAGAAGCATGAAAATACCCTAAAACAGTATTCATTTCACAAAGATTTCATACAAAATGGAATCAACTACCAAAACCAAGGAAACCCTTGAATCCTTTGTGCAAAAACTCAAACGCACCACCGTCGCACCTCAAAGAAGGTAAACCAGACCTAAAACCATAATTTCAGACCATGAAACACAATATAAAACCCTAATTTTTATACCCTACTTCTTGGACATTAGTAACCTCAATTATAATGTAAGAAACCCTAAGTACATTGGATGTAACCCTAAACAAATTGAAAGAAGAATGTAGGAGAACAACTTACTTAAAATATCTTGTAGAAATCGCCCCCAACAATACCAGTATCTGATTTTAAAAATACTCAAACCTTCAAGGTAGGTTCTAACAAGGATAGGTAGATCATTTAGTAATTTGAATTAGGGAAAAAGAGTAATAATCGAAGGAGTTATGAAGGAAACAAATTACCTTTATAAATATCCCCGAAATTTGAGTTCTTCAGAATATTCGACCTACACCACGATTCTAATGAGCCTGAAAGAGGGTGGGAGGATATTGGACGCGCGACTGGGTTCAAGGGGCTTGTTTTGGTCTTTGAATAACCAAAAAACCCTTAAAAATGAATATGTTATTAATTAATAAACATTTATTTTTAAAACTGGAATTGGGCTTTCGGGTAGGCGCAAACCCCTTAAATCAAAACCCATATACACCTTGGTTATGGATTTCCAAAGGCCTAAAATTTTAATTTTGGTGTTAATATATCAGGGGAGGACATTTAGGAGTTGGAATGAGTAAAAAATAATAAAAAATGAATAAGTTATAAAAGAAACAAAATTTATTTTTAAATTTGGAATTGGGCTCACGGTTTGGACCAATTCATGAAAACTCACCTACTCTCCATAAAAACTCTGGAAACCCCCCAAAACAAAACATTAATGGAAATTAAAATAAAAAATACATTTAAAATAAGCTATGTATGTGACAAAATAGTACATGTGGGAGATTAATGAATCAATTACTAAAAGTGTAAAAAATGTGAAAATAAGAATAAATAATGAAAGCCATTGTATGTATCAAATAAAATAAAAATATCCATACATAAAATTTTAATTAAATTATTCTATAGAAATATGGGGAATACACAGGATGAAGAACAATTGGAATATATACAATTCAATGAAAATTGACTTATCTTATAAATCTATCAATAATTGAATAATTAGAATATGTTCATTCAAATACTATCATACTCTACTAATGAATAAGAAATACATCTTCCATACCCGACCACATTCCCTTTCCCTACCTGCATCCAAAATCTATGTAGGGGTAAAAAGGGTATCTCAAACAGGGTAAAAGATATAATTATAATTAAAAAAAAAATTGTTTATAATTTCATCTAGATAATGAATACACGAACAAGAAGTGTGAATATAATACTATAAATTATTAAGAAATTATTGAAATAACTTGTTTGACCATGTTCTGAAATAGTCACCACTCAAATGCCATTGAATTTCTACAAATTTATAATATCTATAAAAATTTTAAAATTTATAATTTATTATAAAAAACATACTCAACACAAAATTCATAGAAAAAATTCCCAAATGGATCATATCATTATAAGTAATCAACATGTTATATATAATTTATAACATTACAATATAACAAAATAATGTTTTAATATAGGTAAATAACTAATAGAATTCATCTATGTTTTAGAAATGGTAGTCATGTTAATGAAATTTAATTAATCAATTGATTAATTTTAATGATGGGATTATCCAAGGAGTTTCATATGGGGGAATCCATTTTCACACTATGTTTATAATAAACCCATCACCCTAGAAGCATGTCAAAGTAAACCATCATTGGAAACAAAGTATCACTCAAAAAGTCGTATTGAGTGATTTCCCAGTCTGTCATTCCACTGAGTCTATGTTGGAAATAAAATTTATAAATATGGAATAATGAAATAAACTATCCTCTAATTTCATATTTATAATTCCATGTAGAAACCAAATAGTCAACCATGACATAATATATATCCACCATCCAGGTTTTCCTATACATGGGGATTATAAGATGATACATGTATCTCCCAAGATGTGATATAACACTGTTATTAATTCCGTTATATTGACAATATCTATTATGGGTATATCCATGGAATTCTCAATCAAATCCATGGTAGAACTGAGTACATATCAAAAATAATATTCATGGGAATGCAGAGTAACAATACCATTTTAAAATACATTTAATTCATAGTTCACATTTCATATAATGTTAGACATCATACCTTAGAAGGTTGTTCATATATGTATTCAAGGATTCAAAGGACTATAATGTTATCAACCAATTCATTATATTTTATTATTCAACTTAATGTTTTTAAATTCAACCATTAAATTAATATGGGAATGAAAACACCTCTAAAAGTGAACACGATTTATATAGACCTAATGACTATATAACATATTTTAGAAACACACCCAAATGGTTGGTTCTTAATGGAGTTATACACACTAATCGATAATTAGAGGTCATTTAATATATGATAATTGATTAAATTTAGGAAAACCATCAATTATCATTAATTCATGGGATATTTGGAATATAGCACAATGGTGAAGTATATATAAAACTAGACATGATTTGAAAATCATGAGACTACCTACCATGGACTGGTATTAGACTCCTCTCATGTTGTTGGACTTCAATGAATGATTAAACATTGTAAATTATTTAGATAGAAGGATAAAATTCTAATAAGGATTATTATCATGAATTGATTTATAATTCCATATGATTTGAGAAAATATGAAAGGAATATGACTAATAAGGTTACCTATAGCTACCCAACACAATAAATGAAAAGAGAATTGTATTCCAAATGAACAGGGTAGATCAATGCTTACATGAGATTCTAATGGAATCTCCCAAGATGATGGTTCGAATTTTGTGTAAAAAGAGTAGGAAAAAATGGATTAAATGTTAATTATGGAATGTGAATGTCATCAAATCAATATGATTTTAAGGGATGACTACTTTGACAAATGTTTTTTCCAAACAATGTGACATCATTATAGACTGACAATCACAGTGGCAGTACCCATGCATGGTTGGTGCATGTTTTTTTAAAAAAAGGCGTAATTAATGCATCCCCATTTAGACAGTTTGTAATGTCTACATGATTATAAATATAAATGGAAATGGTTTAATAAAACAATTCAACATTGTAAATATTATTTTAGAAACTTACATAGTTATAATTACCCGTTCATACAGAGGGAAATGGAATAATAAAACTATAAAAATGATCAATTCCCTATAAAAATTAATTATATATGCCCAAAATTACCCCTAGAAGCTCTCATACCCTACCATTAACCATTGGTAACATTAAATATAATAAAAAAGATTTAATATCACATTTAACTGATTTTTAAATTATAAGAAATGATGGGGTCATACAACCTACCCAACATAACATTCCTTGAAAATGAGTTAATCCTTTTAGTGGGATGAAGAATCATATGATAATAGTTCCAACTAATGAGAATTCATGTCAGCCTCTCTCCCACATGTTTTATCCAATTCACATTTTTTCTACTATAACACCCTTCTTTGAGAATCCAACCAACCTCGGAGATCCCTCAATCTATAGAAAAAAATTCGATGAGTATATCCTTTAAAATAAATATTTTTAGACTCTATATAATAAGGATGAATGATATTTGAGGGTTTAAAATTTAATGGTTGAAGCTGAGACACTTAATAAATGTTATGCACAACCCGATACCTTTCTGGTAACTACAACTGATATGTTATCGACCCTATTCTCTAATGTATATAAATAGGCCCACAAAATCTACTTGTAAAATTTCTATATTTATATATATAATGGAACCCCATTCTTGGTGAAAAATACTTTATGGACCAATCTTCTATAAAAAACAAGATATTGATGATGATGATCTATATAGAATTTATTCTTATACTATTTTCTAGACAAATTATTTCTGATAAGTTGTAAATTCTTTAAATTCTTCCTAATGAGATTCAATCCTAATATTCTTTCCTCTCATGCCTCCATCAAGAATAAAAGATAAAGTTTGGAATACCATATTGGGGACTATTTAGAGTCATATGTACTATTTTCATGATGAATTATTATAGGAAAACATAAAATGTTGTAGGTTTTACTCACACGAACCTTTAAAATAATGGAATCACTCCCTTAGAAAGTCCTCTAACACATAGATCTTGCAGTTGGAATTATCGTTGAGCTATGGGTGATTGGATGTACATAAAAGTACGTAACAGTACAATACATTATAATAACACTAGCACGTCTATAGAGTGAATCAAGAATCACATTTTGATATGATGGATTGTGAACTCTATGATCTTGTGTGATATTCAAGAAATATAACATGACAATATACCCCAAAAAATTTAAATTACATGTTAGTGGTGAGATAAATTTGACTACCTATATATGAACAATGATAAATATTACATCCTAGAGGTGAAGAATATAATCTCTTCATAATATCCATTGTGACATCAGACCATTTCCACTGAGGAATGGAAAATTGTAGAAAACCCTCCACTGATCGATGGTTTTTTCTATTCACCTGCTGATAGATGGGACACCAAATAACAAACCACGATATTTTTTTTATTCCTGGCTACTAATACATGTGGTTCTTATCTTGGTATATCTTTGTATGGTCTAGATGTACTTCTCAAGGAGAGGCATTTGAATTTAACATCAAATCATAATGCAAGTCAGAAAGAACCTAGATGCATCCATGAATGAGTTATATTCCATCCCCCTTAATGACCCATCCAGAAAGTGGGTCCTCTCTTAAAACAATTTCCTATAGTACCATTCCCTTATTATTATAAATTTGAATCATCATCACACTATGTGTATGTGAATATTACCCTAATAAAGATGTAATTATGGGCTATCCTTGATGGTCGTGCACCTCTAGATGCATCTACGGAAAAAAGTCCATAAGCATCGATTCTTTAATTACCTCTCATACTTCCTATATCATATTTTTCTATCTTGGAGTGATTGAAACATAATTTTCTTCCCTTGGAATATAAGAATGATCACAATTGAGGTATTTTAGAAATTAATCCCACCTTCTCTATTTATGGTTCAAGTCACACTATGTTCATTTTTTAGGGATTTTTCTCTATAAAAACTATAAAATTATCTCTTAACAAGTAATTTCTCAAAAACAGAATAGGAGTGAGTAAAAAAACCTAGATGAAGATCCTGAATTTGGTAAATACTTTTTTGTTTCCTTAACTATCATGTCCCATAAAATGTTACTCCATATTCATACAACATAATGGATAAAAGACTAATTCCTGATGCATCATAATGAATCTTGTAGGATCTTCCATGATTAGTAAAAAATCGAATTGTATCTAAAGTTAATCTCACTTTTAGATCATGAATGGATTTCTCATACAAATAAAACCATTTAATATGACATCATCTTGGTCAGGAATGTGAGTGGCGATTCAATACATGATCAATCATGTATCAACATATATACTCTCTCTTGAGGTAGCATAGAAAAGTAATAAGGGAATATTTCTATAATATATTCCACTATAGGAGGGAAATCCACAAGCAGTGTACCCAGATATTCCAAAAAGAGATTAGAAATAATTGATTTCACTCCACCCATAACAAAATACACTAACAAGTCAATATTTTTCTATTCCATTCACCAATGTGAATTTAGATACTCTCATATGGAGATGTAAACAACATCCAAAAATAATTAAAATACTTATAGGTATGATAAGGAATTATCCAATCCATCATTATGAATAATTTAAAATTACGGCATCATTATGATGAGGAGGTCCTATATGACATAATATCTTTATACCTCAAGGGGGAATTCATTTAACATTAATATACATTATGATATAATTTCCAATGGGATATCAAGTGTTATTAAACCACATAAATACTGAATCTAAAGACCCTTATTTTCTAAAATTTTAATAGATATAAATTATTGCTAAAAATATTTTTGAAATAAAAATGACTCTAATGTAGAGTATACTAGTAAACTACATCTGAAAATAGTGTAGTTGGCGCTCTAATTATTTGGAATTGGATATAAAAAATATATCTATCATTAATAGGGGAAAAATATATATCATGATTTCATGTAGAATTATCGCTCTACTAGTGAAGTGTGTTTTGTTTAAGTCACCATAATCCACTACCACCACCTCATCTTTTGTGGCTGGTAGTAATCCAACTCCCTCCATAATGAGGAGATAAAGACCCGCTACATAACATGGGGACAATGTAGATCCTCTATCAATGGATATTTTTAATATAATTCAAAAACAATATGATGGTTACTAGTCCTTCATAAATCCCTATAGTTAATAAGATCATTAATAATGAAGTTTTTCAGGAATCCTAATCTTCTACACTGATATAATATCACTAAACCACCAATGCTCACATTTTGGCTACATCTCATAAGATAATAATCACAATGGTTCTTCATACCACTTGTTGAAACATGTATAGGTGTAGTTGGTGATCTATGATCACCCCAACCAGCAGAATCTCTCAGAATATGTTTGGCATTTAGAGACTGATTTAGTATTCTAAATATAGTAGTAACCACCACAAAACTCAGATGGGATTATATTTCCCACTTTAGTCCATCCTTGAATCACCCCACTCTGGATAGATCATGACCCTAAATATTTTGTGTGAATAATTAATTATCCTAATAATGATTTATAGTAATTAATAAAAAATAAAGAACCATCTTCTTGGTTTATAAAATCTATTGATCTATCAACTCTAAATGTCATGAGATATATATGGCCATAGAATATATTTTTGAAATATATCTAAACCATATCATGGTGAAATTTTTTATTGTTAATAATATTCCACTACGTCTTAGAAAAATTGTGGAAAATATACATGTTGATGTCAACTATAATTTTATTAGGTTTATTTAACTGTTAGAATATACAGAACATGGACCCCATCCATTAATTAATAGCCTCAAGAATTCCATCTCCTTAAAACATTGGTGGATAATGACACAATAACTCACCCATCAACTCTACTATATTACGGACATGTCATAGGGTCCCCTACATCATATGCATGATCCATAAGAATCCCACTTGAAATGATGCATGAGATCCTATATTTGGAAGAGAATTAGGTTCCACAAGTGTAACTACATGTGATATTATAGATTTCCAAATGGCCACCACCCCCAGATCGTGTCCTCCACTAACATCCATGTTCATGACATGAGGCTGTTTTGGTGGAGTATTTCTATAAATACCTTGAACATCCCTAAAAATTGTATTTGATAACATAAATGATCACATTTAATGAATAGACTTTATAGAATTATTCCTATGTAAAATCGTATCCATCAAGATACTCATATCTCCATGTCTATGTGATACAGAAAGTCAGAAAATAACACCTGAGTTACTCATAATATCCTAAATATATTGTTGTATCAATGTTATGTTCTCAACTATATATAAGAGGACCGAGTATATAGTTTTTAAATTGAAAATTATAGAAAGAAAACATTTAATTTGTAAATAAAATCCCCATTTAATGTCAATGGTATCATTTAGAATTATAATTCATCATTTCAGATATATATATATATATATATTTATATCACAGATCATTTAGATGAATCTTCCATTCCTGATTTATAGATTATACTACCATATAATTATAAAAAAAACTACATTTGATTTTAACCAATATATTATGATGATTCAATTATATGGTTCGACATTACCAGTTAATAGCCTCACACCCAAAAAATATAGTATCATCGGAATCCATTTAATTACAACCGCTATGATTTTAACATATGTGGTCAATGATCAACAACTAAACATACTATAATTGGTTAATTTAGGGATATCTATCTGGATTTACGGGGAAAACAATATAGTATGACGTTCACATATTAATTAACCTAATACTTGTCCATTAATATAAGAAATGATACCACAATTTAAACATAAAATCTGTTAAACTATGGAATGATGAACTCAGTTAATGCATTAATATAAATATGGAATGAAATATGAATGGAATGTCTGTAATGAATTTCATAATGTGATGTATGAAACAACATTTCCTTCTCATATATAGAAAAAGTTAATAAATAACCATTAATGATAATAAACACCATAAGTCATGTGTGTCACCCAATGGTGAAATCATTACCAATGTAATAGGCATACTACATTATAGAAAATTCATTCCAAGGTAAGTTGGATTCTCCATTTACCAACATTAGTTACTCCCATGAACAAGATAAATAAAATATTTTAACCCTTCCCAATGTTTTGTGTACCAAAAAAACAATTTTAAAAAAGGAAATATTATTTGAAACAAATTTTTGATGTCTAGGACCTGGTATAATCAAATGTAGTCAATCTCAGTCTGATACATTTTCTCAAGAATAAATCCACTTATATAAGAGTTTGTAGACTTGCATATAGGGTCTACAGTGGTAAATTGTGGGAACTATACCCTCGTTATTATAGTGGAACAAAATGGTAGATAATAATATAATAGGAATTAAATCAAATCTAAAAATTTATATAATTATTAATAACCTTCCAGATAATAACCAATAAAAAATTCATAAAAATTTAAAGTTATAATAAATAGTTCTATTTAAAAAATATGAATGTAACATTGCTATTAGAAATATTATATATACATGAAATAATAAAACATGAATGTAGAATACGATATGAAAAATTGAACAAATGATAAAAATATAACTCCTGTAGAATCTTGAGAAAAAGATTATTCCTTTTGTCTTATACTCTAACCTATTAAAAGAAATATAGTATCTGTAGCATGACATTTTCCCTTATCCCTACAGTATTCAATAATGACGGTATGGGTTCTATTCATCTGTGAAAAAAAGTGTGTGAGATATACCTAGTAGGACATCATTAATGGTTCTAGTTCCATCCATCCAGAGAATATATTTAGAAGTAGTGTGAATTTAATTTATTAAACAGTCAATGATATACAAAAATAAAATATATTTATGGTTTTGGAACATGACACCCACCAGATATAACCTACATCAGCATAATATAGAATAACTTGGGATAAAATCAAATTATATTTAAATTTATAAATACGGAGTTGAACCAAGATCATATCTATGTTGTCCCATATAGATCATGTAAATATATTTTATTAACATGTCACATAGAAATTATAAAATGAAAAAGTAATAAAACATGGTCATCATGTTGGAAAAGGCGTTCTAGATCCATTTATGTTCATTGACATGGTAGAAATATTTCTTAAATTAATTATTTAATTAATTAATTTTAAACAAGATCACATCCAAGGAATTTTGTATAAGGAAAAATGGTTTCATTCATATAATACTATTATCCCATGAATCTACAAGACTGTCCAATGAATCCATCATAGGAACCCAATTGTTTCTCTTAGTGTGGAATAGAGCCATTTCCCTCTATGTCCATATGTGGAATTCAATATAGAAAACCCCCATTTCACTGAAATAATTTATAATAAACCATCCACTAAACTAGTCATTAAATTTCATTATAGGAATACCATATATATGACATGGAATATAATAAATCACCCTAGGTGTTCTTATCGATGGGTTTTATATGGGAATCCTTATATCACCAATGGAATGATATAACCGATTTAATAATTCATTTAAATTCAAGAAGGACGATAAAACAATCTATAGAATTTAGTGTCGGAGTCTACTTATAACACTTGTTTCATGATAGTGATTGTTCATGAGACTACATTCCAACTATACAATTTTACAAGAACGTTTTTTCCCAAATTTTACATTTCATTTAAAGGATAACAACTCACCTTTTAAGGGGATTCAAGTACATATCCTATAATTAAAAAACATAGAAATTTATTAATCCATCCATTATATATAATTAATACACATAATTTATTTATTTTCAACCTCCAAATCCCAAGGGTTAATAACACACATCTAATGTTGAAGCAATTTTTATTTTCAAATCATGTTAGTTTAAGGTAGTTTTGAAATACATCCAATGGGGTGGTACTATTTGGGGTTGTCAATCCTCATTATTGATCAAAGGTTATATAACATTGTTGTGA
This sequence comes from Viscum album, assembly GCA_963277665.1. NCBI lineage: Eukaryota > Viridiplantae > Streptophyta > Magnoliopsida > Santalales > Viscaceae > Viscum > Viscum album. Next base: position 1,835,112,052 of record OY728165.1, read on the forward strand.
ACATTTAATTTAATCGAAAAAAATTTTTAGATGAGACAAAAAGAAATTATAAAATATGTCAAACTAGTATAAATTTGATTCACAGAGAGAATGTTGGAAAATCATGACACTTTCAAAAATAGATTATATTAGATTTCATGTATGTTATTTTCATCCAATCTATGATAGAAAGGGACAAATAAGATAAATAGTTAGATAACAATAAAATTAAGAATATTATTTCACATAGTTTTTTCATTTTATATAGTGATATAAGAAAACCAATGATAAAAGTTAATTTAGGAGCTCACCATCTGTAATCAAAAGTAATTAAAATTGAGAGAATCAGACACCGAACATGGGAGGATTCCCCAATCCTTCCATGGATTCCAATGGAATCTCCTAACATTACTGTTGAGATATTATATGAATCGAAATTTAAAAAATGGGGTTTAAAAATTAAATAATTCATACAAGAAATTGTTAATTCACCCATTTTAATGGGGGAAATGTTTCACCCCACAGTTTGGCCTAACTGTTCATGGATCATGCACATCCACTTCGTAGGTAGAACCACATGTTCATGGATGGAATAAATTTATTTAAAACCAAACAAAACCCATGTGGTCCCCTATAGAACCTCTCATGTTACAAAATCGTTGTGTAACCAGACATGTATAGTTTAATGATATTGTGTTCACATTTACAATTTACTAAAACAACTACCAGGGTTTTAGAAATCGATGTATAATTATAGGAAGGGATTAAACATACCATGGACATCATTATTCTGTATAAAAATGGATCTCTGAGCTCTAAATTATTCATACAAGCTCATAAAAACATCCTTAAATCATTAGTCACTTCCATTAGAAGTAAAAAATTATATTTATAGTTATGGTTTAATTATCAATACATCATAATAAAATCCATTACCTTACATCTAAAAACCATTTTATATGGGTACCTGGGAAAATATAAATAATTCTAGGCTCATGTATATATGAGGCTCAAGATAGTCAGATCATAGGGGATAGATCAGATGGTAGTTAAATATTTGGATGATGTGTGGCTTGAGGAATTTTATAAATCCACATATATTTTATTTCTATCATGTATTTCCTTAAGTGATTGTCCTAGTGGGATATCATTATTGAATGATTTTCTTCTTATTCATTTATTAATAAATTTCCGATTTCTATACTTAGTTATTCACATTAATCTAGTTTTTATAGTGGATGATGATTAATTACATAGTGATTATTTTTCATACATATAGAAGGGTTTAGTCTCCCATTGGTCTTTCTTTATACCCTCATCACTACTGCGTAGGATTAGGCATGCATGTATTTTTACCATAGTTCCATTAGCCCATGAATTAGTTATTATTCATTTTAAAATGGGTCTGGATATGAAATTACCCTCACCAAACTGTTTTCCAAAATCTCATGAATGAATTACTTGAAAACATCACGACTATTTTCAAGTAAGTTTTTATATACCCATATTTGAAGTTAGTATTTTGCAGTAAAAAATGAATTTATAGAAAAAATATTTTTAAAACTCATTTTATGATGGAAACAAATTCTTTCTCATCATTTTGAATCTCCCACAACTAGTAAAACAATTTTGAGGGTCACAAATAATCATTTATCTATGGTTCCCCAATTAAAGTATTTTAAAATATATATGGTCGATGTTCACTGTTAGGGTGACATGATCTTTTCCAAAATGTAAGGTTGAATCAAATGGGTCATGAGAAATATATATATAATAATGAATCACAAAAATTATAATATCCACAATCAAAGTAGTCACTCAGTAATGTAAATTAAACCCAAAAAAACATGTAATTTTTAATTAATTAAATTTCCCAAAAATCACATACTATGAACATATATGCACAAATCTAATCATAAGGAACATGTATCCCTACAATGAAATGATTACTGACCACATTTGGAAGGTATGAGAATTTCTATTTAGACTATTATAGGAAAAATCCCCATAAACTACTATTTATTATATATCAAAAATAATTTAATTTAAGAAAGTGCCTTAAATAAATTATTGTCTCATTTTAAATCAAGTGAAATACTAAATGATGACTTAATAAAATCCAGTCATGGCTATTTTTATTAGCCACATATATAACTCCCACTATATGGGAAGATTTAAACCATGTTCCAAGAAAAATTGTTATAAAATATAACCCAAATAATCCATAAAAATTAGTGGGTATATCAACATGTAAAAAGAAAGGAATATAAATATATAACACTCTATAATACTAAAATAATCACCTATGAAACACCCCAAAATCAACTGGGTGAGTCAGGGGAATGGAAGAGCTCCATTCTTTATTATGCGTGCATATGAGGAGGTAAAATAGTTGGATATGACGAAAAAAATGAGGTAAAAAAATAAAAAATCCCATTTTTTTAAAAAAAATGAATATTCTACATGATTCATTTGCACATTTTACCTAACCTAGTTTTATAGAATTTCATAGACAATCTATACCATGTGATTTGGTAGAATTATTTTTAAACCATAATCAAACTTTGTCACTTAGTTTTCCTAAGGAAAAACACCATTCATGGAGTCTCCCCACAATTTAACGAATCTTAAAAAACATTAAAAAAATTTGTATAAGTTGAACTCAATTTTCTACCATAGTATTTCTATTACATTGAAATTAATATGTCTCATACACAAGTAAAAATTCATCCAATGTAGTTGGAAATCATGGTTTCTTATTATCATATTCTAAGTGAATGTAGTGGAAAATATTTCATGATTCATTTTAAATGGGAATGAGTATTTGAATTAATGATTGATCACATAACGAGACTCCCCAACCTCAAATGATAGTAAAAAACCTATCATCAATACATAGAAACTCTCATGTTATCTTTTAAAATCTCAGATTTAATAATGAATCATTCCCTTTATTACCAAAATATCAAACATCCCATCAATTTAATAATTGTTAAAGGATTTTTGTTGCATTACATCCCCATAATAACACTTCCCATCATCGAGATGCATCATAAAATTTTAAAACATAATCCTTAACCGAACTTATTGGCTAGTTCACTATAAACAAGACGCGTTCTATCACTAATTGTACATCAATATTCATCTGATAAAACCAATTTATATAGAAAAAACACACTTTAATTTATCTAAAAATATGGTTTTACCATTGAAACATGTTCACACATAAAATAGAATTCCCCTAATAGGGTTTCCAAATCATTTCATTAAATTATAGAGAAAAACATCAGTCTATCAACCACTTGTGCACAATCATCAAAATGATCGACTAAAAAAACTGATAAATAAAATCATAATAATATATCTCAATCACTATTCCATAATTACAATAGAAATTATTGATCCATCTAAGAAATCACATAAAAATTTTAAAATGGATCTAGAAGTAATTCTATGATTGGATCCATAACTATTCCATTCACTACTGAACACTACACTCAATCACTACCACATCTCTATTCTGACTCAAGATAAGATTATATTAATTCACCATAATTACATTTCTAACTTATGTAATATGTCCTACTCCATACAAAATTTGTGATTGATTCTACAAACTACAAACCATGTGGTTTACATTTCAACCATCTGCAAATATATATTCTGTTCCACACTATTTTTTTTATTCAAATAATTTAAAGGTAGAAATAAAATTTTGAGTCTCCATCAGAAACACTCCATTTTATGACAAAATCAATAATTTTAGTGGTCAAATCTCTTCAGCTAGAGAAAAAACTCATAATTTCTATAAACATGTGACAATATTTATACCATCAATGAACTAGGATCCCAGAATTACAAAACACGATGATCAATCCATATTTGAGCATATAATGATCATTACCATTAAATATCACCAAACAAATAATTCAAAAAACTGTAGTTCCCAACAAAAAAATTTATATATTATCAGGAAATCAATAGGTCCCAACAATAATAAAATATGAAATTACATTGAATACTTGGTCCAAGAATCATAGATCAACATCATAAGATAGAAATAAGTGACACCATGAATATACACTATTAATATTGTTATTGTAGAACCACAACCCTAGAAATTCATAATTAACTGCTAAAAAATGAAATTTTATATTCATATTTACTAATTTCACTATATATACCACCTCAATTAGATTGACCAAACCCTCCATTCAATATGGAACTCTCTATAAACAAATAATATCCAATGGATTCAAAATTTATGAGTCTATTTCACCCATATTATTTCTTAACAAAACCATACAAAATAGGTCACCCTTGTTCTTTCATTACATAACCACAATATCTATTATCCCTGATTCAAGTATAATTGAAACAATACACACTGAGGTGCATAAAAAATATTCTCAGATGATATAACCCATAAAATAATAATAAATATTACTGAAACTCACCTAGTTTTTGGTAAAAATATTTTTTTAATCCATTATTTCCATTAAAATCATATATATTCAAGATAAAAAGAATATAAGGAATAATTATTAAAAATTATTCCCATTTCAAAACCATTTTGATATCAAATTTGAAGATAAATTTTCATTAAATTTTACTTCAGACCTAAATATTTCAAAATTTTAAAAATCATTTTTAATGTATGCCTATGTAAAAATATAAAATAGTAATATCATATACACATAAACCATTCTAACAAATGAATATTTCATTATAAAAACATTCTTTTATTAAAATTCATCATAAAAAAATTTTACTATAGTTTCCCAACTATCAATGTTCTTATCTAAACAAAAACAAACATAGAATATTCTTATGATAATGTTAATTTATTCATCACTTGTAATATAAGAGATAAAAGTTCATTTAAATTACATAATGCATCATTTGAAATTTATTATGATAAGGTTACCTTTTGAAAACACCTCTAATAGAAAGGTATATTTGTTACACTGTCTTTATTCATGATAAAATTAGTGTCTCCCATCAAGAACATTCACTCATCCATAGTCTCATTCATCCAACATGGGATTACCAATCCAATCCAATGACTCATACATTTTATAATTCTAGTTATATAAACAAGACCTCACCTAGAAACATGGTTTTAAATGAATGCGATTCATTATGACCATGTGCTTGATCTAACTGACATGTTCTAATATCTTATATCTATATCTCACTACACTACTCAACTGCAGAAAATATCTAATAGTAATTCATAACATACTAGATCAACCGTCCTGAATTACCCATGAGCCTTAGTTCCAATTGACCTAAGACATGCCTCCAGAGGAAATTAATCACAATGATTTGGGGAAAGGTCTAATGATTTTCATTGGGACCCTATTACAAGGTCTTTTCATAATGCTATTATAAATATAGATTTTCAATCAACTATAATGAACATAAAAAACCTCTAGATACAAACAATAGATCCCCATTGGCCCACATAGTACAAAATAGAATGTATTAAATCTCACAATATTATGATTCAAACATACCTATGTGTAAACTACAAATAAAAAATAAAATATTTATAAATGGATTGAAAACTTCACACTGGGAAGAAATACTGATCAATAAATAATACAAAACTAAAAATTAAATTGTCTAATGTTCCAACTCAGTATAATCATCTCAACCATTCACTTAGCTTACTAATCATCTCAACCATTCACAGTGAGCTTTATGACCAAATTTGAATTCCCAATGCCTCGATAATACAGGGTTATAATGTGATAAATAAGATGTGTATGCCAAAAAATTATAATATAGTGTATTCAACCTCATTTTACACCCCTGCTTAGAAATATTATATTTTGGAACATAACGTATGACAATTATTTAATAAGGTGTTAGATGGACCACCCTGAACACCATGAATACGTGATACAACAAGTGAAAAATGACTCTTCTCATATGTAACCACCTATGGGGACTAGTCCATACATTAAAAGAAATTCATTCTACTATTAATAAATCATCTTTTTCCATGAGTATCAATGAATATTTTATCTATCACCCTGAGAGAATTTAAATAACAATTAATTATTTGATACCTAGTTTTTAAATACAAAAAAAAAAGAATTATTAAATAAAAATAGTTTTATATTTGAAAAAAATATACCATATACATTTTTGAACAATGATTTTAATTTTAAATATAAATGTTATATAATAAGTAATGAAATATAATTATGGAATATATTTATAAATTTGTTTTATAATGATAAATTATGCTTAAAATTTTAATTCACTAAAATCAAGAGAAATATAAAAATTTCAATAAATTTGCAAAAGAGATGCTTCATTTTTGATTTACATAAGATAAATATATATAAGAATTATTTTATCCATAGATATTAAAATTTATGAAATTAAAATATATGTTTCAATTACGAAAATTATATTTCATTAATGTGATGTTTGAATAAATATTTTTTTAAGGAATTGAATGAAATTATTTTGATATAATGAATAAAATTTAAAATAATAAAAACTATTGTTTAAAGAAACATTGTACGTATTGTTCTGTTTACAGATATATATATATATAAGATAAGTTAAAAGGTATTAATAATTAATAATTATTATATGATAATAATAAATGATTAGTTTTAAATATATATATATAAATTTGTATATATATATATATACCGAAATTAGGTAATTTATAACATAATTATTTGAAAAACAGTGAAATAAAAAAATTAAAATGAAAACTGTTTTCTGTTTTCAGGTTTTTGTGGATGAAATGTATTGTGAGAGTTTAAGGCAAGACCGAATCACGCTTCATCCAATGGTGTTAGAGTTCATTGACGATGGAGTAGTGGTCGAAAGCGAGCTCAGATTGGAGGGTGGATCTAAGAATCTGATTTGAAGCTGAGTGTGAGTCATGTTGAGGTCAGAGATTTCTTTGTTGGCCGACATCAAAATCATAGAGCAGAGGATGCAGACCGAGTTCTAGTGAATCCTAATGTCTTTGAATCGATGAAGTTGAATGTGGAGAGGGTTAATTTGAGTTTTAGTATTCATTTTGGAATACAGAACTCATACCGAAGTAAAAAAGAAATATAAATCGAGTTTAGGGTTTCGATCATTGTGAGGTTGGTATATCTTGTTTATTTTCTCCAGATTTTCCAACATTTTTAAATTTATTGACTGAATCTACTAGAAATCGGATCAGTATTTCCCTGTTTGGAAATTTATTCATTTTGATTTCTCTATAAGTTGACATCTGCATTATGTTATTCTTATCTGATGATGATGTCCAAGAAAGTTGTCTTTTTTTAACTATTTTAATCATCCGAATCATTTTGATATCATATCTGATTGAACCGATTTCAGTATATTAAAAACATGTTTTTTCCTTGTGTAACCATTGCTATAATTTTATTTTTTCAAATATTCTTCCAGTTTTTTTGTGGTGGAATATTTAAGCTTATTTAAGAACCTCTAATATAACTAAATTATTCAATATACAATGAATCTATCAATATATATATTAATAAACAATTAGTTTACAATGATTTTCATTTCTTGATTTATTGTTGCAATATTTATATTTAATATTTCATGCACAAGCTGAGATTTTTGATTAACACAAATTTAAATAGTTACAATTTTATAGATGTACAATAAAATATTGGCTCTATATAATCCATCCTTTTGAGTTATATTAGAGGGAAACCAAGAAGCCTTAGAGTGGGGGAATTAACGAAAGATGGTAGGAGATAGGAATTTGAAAAGGGCCACGTCACATACTCAAGAAATTTGTAAGGGACTTTTTATTTTCAAATACTCACTCTACTATTATAATTAATTTTTACAAGAGATTATTTAATTTCAAATACTTATTATACAATTTTATTTTACATTAAGTAAGGGATAAATATTTATTTAAAATATTTATTTAATTTAAGACATTATTTTGGTAAGGGAATTTAATTTTTATTTTATAAAATTATTTTTTTCTTCCAAGATTACTTATGGGATCCTTCCAAACAAAAAAAAAACGTTTTTCAAAACATTTATAAATTTTACTAATGTGATTCATACTATAATTATTTTGGAGTATGTTTTGTTTGATGTTTATTCATTCTTGATGTAATTTTTTTTAATTGTGTTTGCAAGGAATTTATTTACACTTCCATTGTAATTCCATTATTATTTTTGCAAGGATGGTATTAATTTAAAAATTATCTATTTTAAATTATTATTAATTAATAGTCTATTTATTTAAAAATTATGATTTTAATTTTATGGTATTTTGTAATGAATATATTTATTATGGAGTTTCAAAAAAATATATTTTAGAATCATTTTAATTATGAGAGATGGATGTTTCTATATATGTATCAAAGTTTATGTGTTAATTTGATTTCAAAACAGTCATGATAAGGGATGTTTCTATTTATGGAAACAATATCTGAACATGAATTTATACTATTATTATAAAAGAAACATATATATTTACATGTATAATTTTATTGTTAATAACTATTTTAAATAAATTATTATAGAAGTTATTAATATCATATTTTTTTGTACGCCTCATATAAATGTCAATGTTATGGCCATACATCGATGATTTTGTTGTCATATACATATGTCCATGAGCAATTAAATAAAATTTACAAAAATGGATTTTTATGGCCATAAGAATGAAATTTTATGTGTTTGGATATTGATTAATATTTCGGGTGATTATACAATGCCATGTATCCTGAGAATTGATCGTACCATGTTGAATATGAAATTTTTTAGTAAAGATTATTATTTATTTGTTCCATGCACGATTATAAATATATTTTGAAAATAAAACACCAATGAAAATTAAATTAATATACGACAAGTTATTTGAAATGTTTTTTAAAAAAAAACCGATACTCGAACTTTGTATATAAGACATGGAATTAGATAGTGAATATGTCCTTCATGTGGGTAGGCCCAAGATATACTTCAAAGTTACGAGTGGCCTCAATTGTTTTGTTTTTAAGGGAATGCTTAATATTTTCAATCGAATCATGTGATTAATTTAGAGGTGTTTTTGAAGTATAATTAATTTTCAATGAATTATTTTACAAAATTATTTCAAGTTAAACATTTCAAATGTATTATCAAAGTGACGTTTTTAAAAAGGATTTATCAATGGTTATGAAAACTCTTTACTAAGAAATTGAACGCCCAACCTTTTATTTTAAAAATTATTATTCATATGTATCTTAAGAGATTATTTACATATTTCATCGGTTTTAATGATATCGTGCGTGGAAGCGTACTGGATAGTTGTTTTATTTTATTTCAACTTTGATAATTGTATGGTTCTGTCTAATCATCATGATCCTAGACTAGAAATATATCCTTGTTTGTATAAATTGTTGTATAATTGTTAATTAACTTATATATATATAGATTCCCACGACATTTTTTAAGCACCGAGTCCGAAAGAGAGGCTCGGGGAATTAAAATTGTTATCATAGGAACGGTCTAGAAAACATTGGAGATTAGATGTCATCGTCTAAATAGTAGTGTTTAGAGTTAGTGGTCCAAGAGTTTCTTAATTATGAAGATGTAAATTCATAATTTTTCGTATGGTTGATGAAATAATTGTGAGGATGAAACTCATTTAAGGGGGGGGGGGGGGGAGAATGTAACGCCCCTATAGAATTTAAATAAAAATTAATTATTTGATAACTTATTTTTAAATTCATACAAAAGAATTATTCAATAAAAAAAATTATATTTTAAAACAAAATATAACATAAACATTTTTGGAAAATGATTATAATTTTAAAAAAAAATGTTATATAACAAGTAATGAAATATAATTATGGTATATATTTATAATTTTTTTTAATGATAAATTATGTTTAGAATTTTATTTAACTAAAATCAAGATATGTATGAAAATTTCAATAAATTTGGAAAAGAGATGCTTCATAATTGATTTAAATAAGATAAATATATATAGGATTTTTTATACATAGATATTAAAATTTCTGACATTAAAATATATTTTTCAATTATGAAAATTATATTTCATTAAAGTGATATTTTAATAAATATTAATTTATAAGGTATTGAATTAAATTATATTGATATAATGAATAAAATTTATAATAAACAAACTATTATTTAAAGAAAGTTATTATTTTTTCATCTGTTTATAAATATATTCATATATATAAGATAAGTTAAAATGAATTAATAATAATCAATTTTTATATGATAATAATAAATGATTAGTTTTAAATATATATATATATATATATATATATATATACTGAAATAAGGTAATTGATAAAAAAAATATTTGAAAAATGGGGAAATCCAAAAAAAATTATAACAAAAACTAATTTCTATTTTCGTGTTCATGAGGATGAAATGTATCGCGAGTGGTGAAGGTGAGACCAAATAACGCTTCATCCAAGGGTTTCAGAGGTCTTTGATGATGGAGTAGTGGTCAGTAGTGAGCTCAGATTGGAGGGCGGATCTGAGGATCAGAGTTAAAGCTCACTGTGAGTCATGCTGAGGTCCGAGAGTTCTTTGTAGGTAAACATCATGATCTTCGATTGGAGGATAAAGACTGAGTTTTATTGAATCCTAAGGTATTTCAATTGAAGTAGTTAAATGTGGAGGGGATTAATTTGAGTCTAATTATTCATTTCGGAAGACAGAACTCAGACAGCAGGAAAACCAAATCTAAATCGGGTTTAGGGTTTTGATCTTTGTGAGGTTGGAATATCTTGTTGCTATTGTCTAGATTTGCCAATATGTATAAATTTATTGACTAAATATACTATAAATATGATCATTAGTTCCCTGTTTATTGATTTATTCATTTTTTTCTCTTGAAGTCGACATCTGCTATATGCTATTATTATCTGATGACGACATCCCAACAAGTTGTCATTATTTTAATTGTTTTAATCATCTGAATCATTTTGATTTCTTATCTGATTGAACCGATTTTAGTATATTAAATACATATTTTATGTCCTTGTTTAACAGTTTCTATAATTTTATTTTTTCAAATATTCTTCTGGTTTTTTGTGTTGTTGTATATTGTAGCTTAATGAAGAAGCTTTTATCTAAATAAATTATGCCATATAAAATGAATCCATCACTATCCAGATTAATAAAAAGTTATTTTACATGGATTGTAATTTCATTAATCATTGTTGTAATATTTATATTTAATATTTCATGCACAATATGTGATATTTGATTAACATAGATTTAAATAGTAAAAATTTTATAGATGAACAGTAAAATATTGGCTCTATATAATCCATATTTTGGAGTTCTCTTATAGGGGAATATAGAAACCTATTTGTGGGGGAATTGGAGAGGGGGGTAGGAGATAGGAAGTTTAAAAGGGCCAAGTCTCCAACAAAAGAAATTTTTAAGGGCCTTTTTATTTTCAAATACTCACTCTTCCATTCTAATTCATTTTTATATGGGATTATTTAATTTCAAATACTCAGTATACAATTTTATTTTACATTAGGTAAGCAATAAATATTTATTTCAAATATTTATTTATTTTAAGACTTTATCTTTGTAAGGGAATTTAAATTTTTATTTTGTCAAATTATTTTTTTCTTCCATGTTTACTTATTGGATCCATCCCAAAAAACCAAACATATTTCAAAACACCGATAAATTTTAGTAATGTGATTCATACTTAAATTATTTCGACATATGTTTGTAATGATGATTATTCTTTCTTGATGTAAAATTTTTTAAATTGAGTTTGCAAGGAATTTTTTTAGACTTCCATTGCAATTCCGTTATTATTTTAAAAAGGATGGTTTTATTTTAAAAATTATCTGTTTCAAATTATTTTTAATTGATAGTCTATTTATTTAAAAATTTTGATTTTAATTTTATGATTTTTCGTAATGAATTTATTTAGTTGGAAGGTTAAAAAAATATTTTTAAGAATCATTTTAATTACAAGAAATGGATATATATATGTGCGTATCAAAGTTTATGTGTTAATTTGATTTCATATTAGTCTGGATAAAATATGTTTCTATTTATCAAATAATTATTCAAACATGAATTTATTCTATTATTATGTCACACACATATAAATTTTGGCCATAAGAATGAAATTTTAAGTGTGTGGATATTGATTAATCTTTCGTGTGATTAGTCAACGCCATGTATCATGTTAATTGATCGTAAAAATTCGAATATTTAATTTATAGTAAAGATTATTATTTAGTTGTTCCATGCATGATTATAAATATATTTTAAAAAATAAGACACCAGTGAAAATTATATGTATATTAGGAAAGCTAATACAAAAGTGTTTTATAAAAAACGATTCTCAAACTTTGTAAATATGATAGGGAAATGGATAGTGAAATTGTCCCTCATGGGGGTAGGCCCAAAATAGCCTTCAATGTTACGAGTGGCCTCAATTGTTTTGTTTTTAAGGGATTTCTTAATATTTTCAATCGAATCACTGGATTAATTTAAATGTGTTTTTGATGTATAATTATTTTTCAAATCATTATATTACAAATGTCTTTCAAGTTAAAAATTTCAAATGTATTATCAAGGTGATATTTTTAAAATGGATTTATCAGGGGTTTTGAAAACTCCTTACCGAGCAATTGAAAACCCAGTCTTTTATTTTAAATTTTTTTCATAAGTATCTTAATTGATTATTTTTTGATGTAATCGCTTCTGAAGATAGCGCGCGCGGAAGCATAGTGAAATGTTGTTTTATTTTATTTCAACTGTAATAAATGTAAGGTTATGTCTAATATTTCAGAACCTATACCAGTAAAAGATCCATGTTTGTATAAATTGTTGTCTAATTGTTAAGTAACTTTAATATATATATATATATATAATCACATGACATTTTTCAAGCACCTAGCCCGAAAGAGCGGCTCGGGGCATTATAATTTAGTACAATTCCAACCCTGCACTAGAATGAGTACCAATCTAGTTGCTAGTCAAAAGCACCAGTTCCATTAATGGATGACCATATGTAATAAATACGTATCAGGACCATGGAAAATTCCTTGGAGTGTGTCTTGGGTAACCCAGATATTTCAACATATGAATCCATATAACTCATATTGGGAATCAAAAAATGGATTTCCATATAAATCCGTCTAACTTGTCCATGGAATTATGAATAATTAATCATATCAATTATCTGGAGGAATACCATAAGGAATGTTGTATGAGTAATATATAAAAATAAAACAAATCATTTGAAGATATGAAAATCTATGCTCACAATGAATCCATATGTGGTATGACCCCAATTAACTATAACTAGAAATCACAATGAATACATGTAAGATAACCCTAATTCATTACTTAAAAATAACAATATTGAATCCAGGGGTTATCACAAAGGGATTATATATTAGTAATAAAAATTAATCCCATCACATCACCAATGTATTCCATCATATCAATAATGTTAGTTCAATCATGGGTAACCAAACATGTATTCTAATTATAAAAGGACCCAGTTTCTATTCATTGAGGATGGTACATCACCCAATAAAATCTCATCAAAAATAATTATTGGGTTGTATGTATTCCTATCCACTATTGAGTAATAATGTTTATGATCTCATGTGTGTCATATAAAGTCATCACAAAACTAATATCTCAGACCGAACTAATCTTGGTCTATAATATTTCCATATTATTTCCCAAAATCCTCAGTCTCAAAATAATTTCTCCAAACAAAATTTGGTTTCCATCAGACATGTCGCTTCCAAACAGGGGTCTTCCACATCCTTAGGGAATAATTTAATGCCTTTATAAAAAAAATAATGTACTCATAGGTATTCTCACACATCATACACCACAATTAAATAAGTAAAATCAATTAGAAACTATAATTAGGAAGCATAGAAACGTAATGAGACATTATCAAAATAGTTTATTACCATCACGAGACCAAATGGAGAAAAACATGTCAATATTAGGAATATGATGTTTCTATAAAAAACATCCCAAACCATGTCTATAATAATTCTTGAATAGGACATGCCTTTGTTTACCGACTCATGTCCCTGCATCCAAATACCTCAAAAGCCATCTTTAAGACCAACAACTGCATTTTTCAATTAACCAAAAAATAACCATATCAAAATTAACTATTATTTACATAAATTATAATATGAATAAAAAAATTTGAATCATATTTTGAAAAATTAAACCACATTTTATCTTGGAATGTAAACTCACACCACCATGAAAATAATAATTGGATCCACTGATGATCATTAAATTAATTCACGAACAAAAAAACATTAACCTGCTATATGGTCCATGTTGATAATGAGGCCAATGATATCTCATTTAAATCAAATCAATAAATATTATAGTTAAGGTAATATTAAAATAGATATAATAATAATTACTACAAACATAAAATAAAAAATAAAATTTGATACATTTAATTTTAATGGCCTCCAGCCTCAATAATCAATTTTAATTTACTTTCCCAACCTAACCATTACAACCTAGGCCAATTGATTCATCGATTAGCTACCACAATACCAATAAAATTCCATAACAAAAAATAAGTAATTAAAGTATGTTATAAATAATTATACAATTCAATTAAATATTTAACTTATAATTCATCATATAAATTAAATAAAATTTCATAGTGATTAAAAAACCACCAAGAAATATTATCCTGCTAAAATTGAAAAGGCACTAAAATAGAAGATATATGACAAAATAAGGACACCATTTTGGTCAAAATACATAACTAGTATAAATTCAATAACAAAATTTATTTATTTTTAAACCATAACATTATATATATGCATAACAAAAACCTCTAATGAAAATATGAATAAATTATTATGTATTTTCTATCGATACCTCTTACACCATACATACGAAAACACCCCAAGAAGTGGAAGTATTTTCACCATGATCATGTTGAAATCACCATTAACCCTAACCCATAGAATCCAAAAAAAAATGAAACAAGGTGCAAGAAGAGGAAAAATAATTAGAAGGTGGATAATCTATCAACTTATTACACCCATGGAATCACCCATTAGATACCCAAAAATCAAGGTGGAAAGGAGTAAAGGGGTAGATTGATTCTATAGTATGGGTGTGTGGTAGGAGAAAAAAGGGGGTATAATAATTTTAATCTTGAGGGGGGACCATAGATTCTAAAATATTAAAAAAATTGATACTTCCATGGTTTGGATTCTCAATTTTACAAACTATATGACAAATTTATATATAGAGTTGTCCATAAAAAAATTAACATGCATTGGATATACGTTTCCCATATTGTACACCAATAATGAAATATTAACTATCCAATGAAACATTCCATATCTAGTTGGGTGTTAGGGTGTACCAAGATTTGTTCCACCAATTAAAAAACCTATATATTTGGATGTCCATGCATGAAATGATTTTATAAAAACTGTGTATTGATAATGAATCATCATAAAAAAAATTCAACCCCTATAATTAGGCTAAATGGATTCTAATAAGTGTTTCGTAAGATTTAATAGAGAAAAACACTTCAAATATTAAATATAAATCAACCTCAATTTCCAAATACTAACATGATCACACAAGGAACCAGATGAGAATAATACCATATATGGAAACCTCTCTTAAATATCATATAACACCAAGAATTTTATCTATATCATAATTCAAAATATTACCAAAAATCCATAATTCAATATTTTTTATTTTACATGAAAATTTTTAATCACAATTGAGTGGTGTTTTATAATAATTAATCAATAATATAACAAATTAAATATTATTTTGTTATGTTGTTTTTATATTTAACATATTGAGAACCATTCTAATCTCATTATTTTTTATGACTCATTTCATTGGGGAAAAATAAAATCTTCCTCAAATTCTCTACTATAAGGGGGACTATACATATTGTATGGTTTCATTATATATTGTTTTTTAAATTTTTCCATTCATAAAACCAATACTATTACTTTTTGAAAAAACACTAGTTTAACTTATTATTTTTCGTAAAAATAAATCATTAAATTTATTAGATAATCTATTAGGTTTTATCCCCCTAATATTATGATGAAAATATGGATAGTGGTAATTATGAGAATATAAATATAGTGTATTATATACCAATGATTAAAGTCTAGAACATGATTATATTGATTAAATACCGAAGGGATGTTTTTTTAAAAATTCTATATTCTATAATGATGTTGACTAAAAATTAACATGGATGATATGAAGATAAAAAGACGAGTCATTTTACTTTGAAAAATAGTGAATTTATAGAATAATTATGTTGTCAAAGCTTCTTCATTCAAACATGTAATAGATTTGTTTAAATATATTTACCGTAGTGATTTTTGGATATGTCGTTCATCGGTGAACAATATAATAAATCCATGATATTATAATAGATATTATTCCATTGAATAATTATTTATAATGTCAATCTATGGAGATTTGATGGAAATATATCATTGTAATCACCTTGTATAAAATTATCACACACACTATGTAATCATCAATCAACTATTTAGTATATTTATGTAATTCCATTACTTGAAACAGTGATATAAATTACATTATGCTCTAAATATAGATAGAAATTTTTTTGCATTCAGTAAAATTATACTTTGGAATAAAACATATAATCATTATGGATTCATTTTTTATATCCATTTATAATATATTGATGATCTATGTTATGAAATAGAAATATTATTGAAAAAAATTAAATTAACTCGTTTGTGGTTATTATGTCCTATTTTAGATTTCATATCCCTCTGACAGTTTTTATTTGATATGTAATTGATCATGGTGTTCTTGGAAATATTTTTTTTTAAAATTAAATAAAATTAAATATGGTGACTTCTGATATCCCTATGATATGGTATTGTCATAATAAGTGCATGTTATTGATTATCAATTTGGTAAATTAATTTTTAATTCATTAATTTGTGATATAAATTCATATGTATTGATTGTTATGAAAACCTAATATATAATTAGGAATTAATTTTCCTTTTGGATGTTCAATTATGTTTACATTGATAAATAATTGAGGATAATAATGCAGTGATGTGGTAATAGTAATGAATTTAAATATATATTTTTTGATATCACATTGCTCATGTATTATGTGTTGTCTATTATAAATGGGTGTCTAATGGTGATCATTAACAAATATTTTTTTTATATATGGGTTGATGAACCTATTTTCCCTTTTCATTTACATTAATTTTAATGATATTTTTTAGATATTTCATTTTATAAATTTTTATATATAATGGAAAAGATTTTATATGATGAAAATAATTATTATATAAATTTACTCATTATTTGTTCATATATTTTTGGTATTTTTTATATATATTTTTCACTTATAGGTCTTGTGTAGAAATATTATAGAGATTATCAAATATTTACTTATGTGATGATTTTATTTTATCATTGAATATGATGCCAGCCCCCCTACACATTCAATGATGGATTGGGATAACAAAATAAAGAACATCATTAACCAATGTAGAATTCTGGTTGGTTTGGGTCATGTTAATTTTAGACATATTATAATCCAATTATCCTCAAAAAATTTTAAATTATAATAGTAATTCTATATTTTTAATATTACTTTCCCATTTGATGTGTTATACTATTTTTGTAATCATCTATTAGAGTACTGATTTTATATTTTTATTAAGGAAATCAATGTAAATACTTTCAAATTATAATTTATTTTCAGTCAATGTTTTATAGTGTATCATTGTGGTTTTGAACCATAAAATTTTGAAACTAATAATAAAAATCAATTATTTGGAATTCTGTCATTATAAATATCTTTTTGATAGTTAAATTCATTTAATACATGTAATATACAAATAAATATATAAAATATGGCCAGTATGTTATAACTATATTGATTTTTCCATTGTTAGGAGATCATGCATGTAGGAAATATCTATTGATATTATAAGTGATTAAAAAGATTATGGATCCATGTTTGAATCATGTTAGGTATTTCATTTCTAAAAAGGGGTTTTTAAAATATATATATTCCCTTTTAATATCTTTTATTATATTTTTATATTGTGAAAATATGTCTTTTTAGAAATATATCCTTATATAAACACATGTAATGAAAAATTTATATAATTATACATCATTCTTATTATTTTAAGAATGAAAATATTCAGAAATATATTTTTACTATTATTTATTGTAGGGTGGTTATTGTTGACTATAATGTTGTACTCTTACAATGTAGTACTAAAATGAATTATATTTTATAAATCAAATATATGTTATCATTATTTTATATATAGGTTTGGAGGGAATCAATCTCATATATTTTTGTGGAATAATTTTATGTCTATTTTTGTATAAATTATTTTTATAGAAATTTAGGTTACAAACAATGGAAAAATTATAGCCTGTTCTATTAGTTTCTTATGATGAATGTTGAAAATATATCACATTTTGGAAAACACATTGTGGTCATATAAATATCAAGATTATTTAAAGGGGTACTCATCATATTTTTCATGGAATTCATTATGGAATTCAATGAAATAGGGAAATCAGGGAATATTTTGCATTATGATGTTATTTAATTTTTAATAGTTTCTTATATTTTAACGATAATGTACTTAAATATTTTCATGAACCGAACCAATAGAGTTTGAGCCACAACTACCCCAAGCCTGCCCTTATAAGTCCTAGGCTAGAGGCAAGTGGAAAAATAAAAACTTATAAGGGACGCCTTTTCTTATTGGACCTATCATAACTCTCCCATCCATGTCCAAAAAAAAGTGATGAAGAATAATAAGAAGATGAAAAATTTAGAAAATAAACCTTGCATGTAAAATCCATTGACATTTTAATAGTGTGATAGCATAAGTTTAAAAGAAATTGGGGTAATATAAAGGCCCAACAAGAATGATATCCCAATCTATCAAAAATGGAAAAGTAAAGTTCTTAGAGAGACAAGATCTAGATCTCGAAATAGTGAGCACCATATGTTATTAAATGCACAAAGTATTTACAATGATCCTATATAATCACTATTGACCATTCTGTTAACTACATATGACACAAAATATGCATGACAATCACATGAAGGGGTTAATATATACAACCCCAATAGGACCACTCAGAATATAATGGGGGAGAATTAATAGATTTGATATAATTGAACCACTCAACCCATAGTAATAGAGAAATGAAAACTAATAAATGTGGATAAATGACCATAAAAGAATCCTAGATGACATAAAAAGTGGTTCTCCATTTTTTAGCCAATCCTAGGACAAGATCCATTCATTAAATCCAAGGTTTACATCAGTGATTACATGCATATCTCATGTACAACCAAATAAGCATCAATTTCAATACACACATTTCCACTATATATCACATTAACAGGCACACAATCAATTACTATTTCACCCATATGATAGTAAAACAATTGGGATCAACTATGATTGTAGAATAACCTTGCCCTAACTCCATAGAAGGGTTCCACTATACATGAAATAGACCGAAACACTAGCTCCAATGGAGGGTTCCTTTCAAAGGGTAGAGGACCATTTCCCAAACTCCATAGGAAGGTAACCCTCTAATGGTAAAGTATCCATGGTCATATTCCTCTGGAGGGATCCAATCTGGAGATAAATATATGAAAAACAGACTGGTCCAGCAAGGGTTCCAATATTAAGTTTGAGGACCCATGCCTTATCACAGTAGTTGGGCTTCTTTATATGGATAGAGAAGCCATGCCATGTACTATTAAGAGGATTCTACAATAATGATCTGGTCTAATCACTATCATCTTCTTGCACTGACTAAAGAAGATTCACACATGTAATAGCTCACATCATACCTAAAAGGCAATTATGAAGGAAACCATCATCGTCTAGGAGGATACATATTCATAATATGCTACTCATAGGATAATAACTGAGTATAAGAGAAAGAGATTAGTGATGTAGATGATTCTTCAAAAGGAGGGTATGCTATCTGTCATCTCCCTATACTACCTATCAGTGCTCGAGATGGTATATGTATGTCAGCCAATTTTGACCAACAGTACATGTAATGGGACTATATGTATTGTCACAACCACCTAGGTCAAAGTTGTGTCCTCCTAACCATATCATTGTTCTTTAGGCCATGTATGTGTTAATCATGGAATGTACATTATTGTGACCATTTTTGTCTACTACCATAATACACGCCTACATTCCAGCATCAAGCCTCATGGAATGTGGGGATCCCAAAAGACAGGTTACATTTATCTCACCCGACAATCCAGTCACCACTACTAGGGGGCTACATGTCGTGGGTCTTTTAGTCTATTGGGAATGTTGTCTAGATTTCAATTGAACCTCAACTCTACTACACACTATCCAAAACGTTTTACTCCACCAATAATACCATTTTTTGACCATAATAAAAGTGTATTAATAACCTCTTTATATCATTTCTTCATATCTATTTAATGAAAAAAGAATCTGAATCACATATATGAAGCCGCCATCCATCATGGTGCCTCTCATCACCTCACCAAATCCCAAAATCCCTGGTGGAATCACAAAAATACAACAATATATCGGACTTCATTCCTTAATCAGAAAACTATTGATCTCATCTAAATATTTTGTTAATCCTAGGGTTTAATCATGCTCGAAGCTATCCATAACATTCATGACATAGGTCTATAGGTCAATGGTGAAAAATTTGAAGAATTATTGAGTGAAAAATACAAGTAAAAGTGCGAAACCATAATTTTCAAAGCGTTCTTGGAGAGACAATAATTTTTTTGATGTTCGAGGTGGGAAAATCTTTTGACAATGGGGGTAAATCATGTAAATAATTATATTTGATATTTCTATTCATGAAATAGTTCATATTTGATACAGATCAATGAAATAGTAATTCTTCTTCTCAACATTTTAATTATAAGGTAGGAAATCCAAAAATTTAATATCTTATCTTGAATGGAATTGATCTTTTCGATGATCACCCCTTCCAACGAAGTAGGAAGGTCTGATGTGCCCATTGTTCTTCAATATTCATTGATCTGGTTGTTGATCGTTGCTCTATCTTAATCGAAAAATGATGAATGGTGGGTCTTTCTCTCAATGTTCATAGGGTTCAATGACTATCCCAAGAAAACCAATGTACTAATAAATTTATACATGGAATTATATTTTTTTCACTAATGAAATAATTAAATAATTAATTAGTTAATCTACTAAATAAATATTCCAGTGGTCTTGTTCTCCAAACATCTCACACTGACCCACATTTTTCCTCACAATGGTTATCCCTTACATTTTGAATTTAGAAATGGTATTAGATTTATAATTTGAGACTCAATTTATGATATATCCGTTTTTCCATAATAATAATTCTTTTATAATGTAAAAAATATTTAATATATTTATGTATTTACCTTTGTGTACACTGAGCCTCAAAGTTTACCTTCATCTTATTTCTTGTATCTAAGAATATTTCAAGACATATTTCAATTTCATACCAGGTAAAAATATGGTCTATAAATTATTCACCCCATCATGATTTTTCTCATCGAAAAGAAAACAAAAACAGAAATATAGGGATACTGAGCCAACATCTTGGGCTTCCACACCATGGAGATGTCCAACATGCTTATATTCTACTGTAACACATTATCCAAGGTTGTGGTCCATCCATGTCGGATCCTCTTCATCCAATCCTCAATCATGATAAGGTGCTTCTTGAATTTGGATTGATCCTCTATTTCAAGATCTCAATAGTAAATAATTTTCAGGGGATTATCAATGTATCACCTTATCTATGAAAAATGGAAGACGCCATGCACCTGGTTAAGTTGTGGGGGGTTAGGTGAGGTGGTAGAAAACATTAGAAACCGAAATAATGATATTGAACCACCAATTTAACTGCAAGGATATCTTGTATCCCCAACCAAACCTACGCAATACTAGTAATAGAATACTCCCAAGTAAACATGGTCTCTATGACTGAACACCATTGGGCTTCAATATCAGTCTAGAAAATTTTTTACCATCGTCAAGATTTCCCTTATCCATTTTTAGATGACCTTGATCATCTACATCATTGCCTCTACCATCTTCATTCAATCTAATGATGTGTTGTCAATTTTATTCAATTATAAGGATGCCCTATTGGGTATCCCTTAATATGACTCAAACTATTCCATGTCAATTGTAGAGTGGTAGCTATTATTTTAAGAAAAATCAAACAAGGGTAAATGATCCTCCAATCACTATCCAAATTAAATAATTCCAACTATCATCATATCCTCTATTTCATGGATTGTTTTATTAGTCTTCATAACTGTCTTGGGGTTTAAGTATATACTCATCCTCATATTGGCCGGAATTCCTAATGAAGGACTCTCCAAAACCATTTCATAAACCTCACATCATGATTGGAGGAAATCCACATGGGAACCACATGAGGGAGAGTGATATTACTTGTGTAAAACATCCCTAAACTCTCCACTAAAATCTACTCCCTGATAAAAAGAAAATGTGTTGACTTGATAAGTCATTAAACAATCTTATAGATAGTTTCATGGCTTATCTGTCTTTGTGGAATACCTGTTAATATATATATGGATATTATATCCCATTTCTACATAGGGTTCTAACGAGGATTCAAAAAAATATCTAAAACATGGTCCTCTATGTTTTACAGCTAACACGTTAGACACAAAGAGAAAATAATTTCAAAACACTGCATCATGATAGCCCAAAAAACCTAATAGTGAAGGTATGTATACATATTAACCACAATAGAATTTACTTCCAATATAAATTTATTAAACTCTCATATCACCTCCTCCTATAACATGACTAGGTCCTCCATAAATATGAGGAAAATGATGGTTTGAATCACTACATCAAAAAATCCATCCGGTGAATATCCTATTAATAACTTTCATGTGTGTCCTCATAATCAAGGTCTCCATAAAGGGTCTCTGTTAGACAAATAATATGTATAGGAGTAAAAAACACCTACTGAAGAAATGTTGTGCCCTCAACCTAAAATAGTCTCATTTGGAAGGAATCTGACTTCTCTAATTCCTCCCACACCATAGAATCTTGAGACATCGGGATAAGAGAATCTACGACCATGTTTCCATTCCCACATGTATAAACAATATCAAAATTTTTGTCCTACCAAAACTAAAAAAAGAACCATTATCCTATGTTCATGTATCTCTTCATGAAAACCTACCTGAGACTCTAATATTATGTGTAAACAACAATGATCACTCCATGAAAATATTTCATCCAAATCATCCAAGATAAAACTATAGTAGGTAGATATAGTTCATTATTAAAATAGTTATTCTTGTGGGTTCTCAATATTTGTGACGCATATGTGACAATTCATGGACTCTACATTGACACATAGCTCCAAATTAATCACAATATATTGCATACTCCAAACTGTCCTTTTGGAATTCTTAAAACTGAATAAATCATTATGAATAGCCTCAATTATTAAATGGATTTATAGAACTACTCAGTATAGGTATATAGATTCCCACTACACAATAGGGAAGTCGGTGGGGATTCAATCATTGAAAATAATTTCATTCTCTAATTGAAACCTACCATGTCATGAAATCTCCACACCTGTGACACATTGTTGGGTTTTTCCCTAGGGACCACAACATTGATATTTTCCATGTAAGTTTCTAATTCATGATCATAAATGAAATTCCATATAAAGTGAAAACATGTATCCATAATAAGAATATCAAGAGATTCACATAAATATTGTTCTCCCAAAGCATGTATAAGAACATCCAAAGTGATCTTCATGATCCAAATATAACACCATGTGTATGTGTATGCCATCAATGAAGACAATAATCAATCCCAGTAATCTGCAATCTCACAACCTCCTTTTTATCGAATAACACCACAGCTACCCAGGGGGACACACAGGGAAGTATGAATCCCTTCTATCAAAGGTCGTCAAACTAAAACCTTCACACCTACATATTTTAAGGGGATATATAATTTTCCAAATAAGTTATTAGAGGTGTCCAAAGGTGATATTCAATGAAAACCTCTATCTCTTTCCTCATATATAGTTTGAAAATGTACTTATGAAGGAGGTCCAAAAATTCCACCATGTTCGATGTAATACAGATGTCAAAAGAAACCATTATTCAATGGATAAAATTGACAATTAATGGGGGTGTTTTTCAACTAAATTCTCAAATAACCCAATTTCTCAACAATTTTTTCTCTATAAAAAAAATAGAGAATCTACTCCCATCAAAATGAAGGCATCTGACTTGACTACGGTGAAAATTAATATGTGATGAAACTGTGTAACACTAGTCCATTCCCATGATCAAATTATATCATCTCATCATGATTACAAAAATTCCCCATGATAATCTCTCTCCACCATGTGATATATCGATATACGGGTATATCACATATATCAATGAATCTTTTTCTATAAGAAAATCAAGGTAATATTAAAGGGCAAAACCCTCAATTATGTTCTATATCTCTCATATAGAATAAATAGATGAAATAATAACTTACAAAAATGTCTACCAGTACTGATGAATTATTATAATAATTTAATATCAAGAAAATAATCATATCATGAGTTGCTGGTTTATATTCCTCTATAGCCTATAAATTCCCACATCCCTGATAGATAAATCTCTATTTCAGAAAAGGGTCACCTAATGGTGGAGGTGGAAGGGGATCATATCATCCCTAACTAACCATAAATACTCAATCTTAAGACCAATCTTCTCCTCTTCCAGCTCCACCTCCTTTACTAACACCATGATCATTCTTGGGAGATCCAAGATTATGATGATTCCACAACTGTGGTGTTCAATCTAGTTTTTTACATCCCTCCCATGCACATATGGGTTTTCAATCACTTTTCATGGGACCTAACCCATTACATTCATAGAACCACACCTCTTAGAGACTCCTCAATCCCTTATGATGTCCTTGTGATGAAAAAACACGTGAATGTGTATCTTCATGAAAATATCACATGTGATGAGATAATGTCGACTTGCACCTACTAGAAACTTGAGATAAAACATCCCCATGATGCCTACTACAATTTTAAGCTACATGGAATCCCTGGGATTAGAATATCTCCAGCCCTAGAGACCTCTAAAAAATTCATATTATGTTTAAATTCACATGGGTATCAAACTATCATGAATGTATTTGCAGCGATCCAGCTTAAACATGTTTAATTGGAATTAAAAGTCTTGATTCCTATTAAAGGGGTTTCTCGTAAGGGCAATGAACCTCATGGAATACTCAGGTACTTATATCTCTACCTTATATATCCCTTGAATCTATAGAATATGATTAGAGCCTAATAATGAGGTAATGTTATTATCAAGAAAAATCTACTTGATTCTGATCCATGAGAGGGTCAAATCATCATTACTCTGTGTGACTAGACTCCGAAAACACCGAATAATTCTATAGAAAAAACTAGCTACTACCACAACCAAATAATTAGTCGGTTTCATGGTATTCCTGAAACCTCATATCATAGAATATATACAATCCTCCACATCATGGGTATCTTTATCCTAGTGGATTCCTAGCCTCCCCTAGCAGTGGAACTTGAATATTTCCCTAATCCTACATGCATACTCATATTTCTATGTCTGTACTATCATATTTTTGACCTGTGTAAGTGATACTACCTGACCAACTAGAGGAATGATCACACATGACAGACCCTAAACTAAGGACTCATCACTCATAAGATCGTCATCATGATCCAGAATTGCAACTCTTATTGGATATCATTATAAACGAATACTAAAAATTAACCAAGATGTACCATGGTAAATTGAGAAGATATATATGGGGAGATTACTAAGGAAATAATGTCAAAATACCCAATCCTATATGATTAATATACCAGTCATCCCTATAACCAATGTATTTATATTTCATGTTTACAAGAAATTAATTAGATTCCTGGTAAAGGAATACATCTGCCGATGCACAATTACTGGTTTCCATGTCCTAAAATATACACCAAAGACATGTTGAAACTCTTTACCTAAGTCCTAATAAAACCTATCTAGGGGATATAAATCCAATCATCATCCCAAGTTTAAAACATAACTGGTTCCAATATAACATTTCCCAAAACAATTTTCAATGACTCAAAACATAACCCATCTCACATCAATAGGAAAAGGGTCGGTGGTAGTCACCAAAAGGCATCAATAATATTGGAGGCCTTTTAATGTGTACCTTTACTCAGCAACGAAACCATCTTGTAGAATAAGATTATAATAATATTATTAATAATCAATAAGTAGAGAGTAAAATGTGTATATGAAAACACTATTGAATAAATTATTATGAAATTGTACAATAAAAATAAAAATGGGGAAAATACACAGCCTACAAGAAATATGTTCAGACAAAAAAAAGTCAAATTTAAGGTGCCAAGAAAATATGGATCTAGATCTCTAATACTAGACCATTGTACATGGTCTAATAGACCAAGGCATCTCTATGCATCTACAAAATCACCATAGATCTATTTTTCATCATTATAATATATGTAACATTTGTAAAAATTCCATGCAGGGGTGAGTATATACATACCTAGTAGGATGCACCAATAGATTTTGGGGGAGTAGTAAAAGATATGATAGAATATAATAATTATACCATAATATGATATAAATTAAAACAAATAAACACAGATATATTCCCACAAAAACAACAGAGGGAAATAAAGGGGATCTCTATACCATATCCCAACTCAGGATAAGAGTCTTAAATAATCCAAAGGGTCCATCAATAATGCCAAGAATCTTTCATGTCAATCCACAAAAAAACATTCATGTTAAGACACACCTTTACAATGTAATTCACAGAGAATGGGATACAATATCATAGTATATGACTCATTTAGTGGTATGATAGGATTGTTACACACTTATGGTAGAGGAATTATCCTCAGACTCTGTATAGGGGTTCTACACAAATAGAAGATGAACCATGCCCAAACTCTTTTGGATGGTTCCACACTAATGTTAGAGGACATATTCCAGGAATCTATAGGAGGGTTCCAATGTAGTGGTAGATTATCCATTACCTTACTCATAGGATGGTTACAAATTTTAGATAAATAACTAACCCATGCCTTAGATAGTCAAGGGGTTCTAATATAAATTTATAGGACCCATTCCTTATACTATCAGTAGGGTTCCACTATATGACTTGAAGAAC
Source organism: Viscum album (assembly GCA_963277665.1). Lineage (NCBI taxonomy): Eukaryota > Viridiplantae > Streptophyta > Magnoliopsida > Santalales > Viscaceae > Viscum > Viscum album. Next base: position 1,835,139,363 of record OY728165.1, read on the forward strand.
TATGATCAGTCCCAATGAGAGGATTCCAAATTTATGATCATGTATCATCACTACTATTTTCATGAGATTCCTAAAAAAGATTCAAATTCATAACATCATGCATCGTATCTCCAAATCTAATAAAAATTTCATCACCACATTCTGTTAGGGAAAATTGTTCGGATATGCAACTCATGGTGTAAAATTTTAGTCCAATTAAATGAGATATGAGAGGTTGGATATTTATTAAAAAGAGGGTACATAATGTATAGGGGAACAACATGGTGTGTGGTCCTGCTATGATTACTATTTATGTCCCCTCCAATAAACTGATCACTAACCATGTAGACCTACATGGAAAGTAATAGGACTAAATGGTATGTCTCAGTGAGCAAGGGTTAATTCCTATTTTCCTAGCCATGACCTTGTTATTCATACCATTTCTATGTTTATTATGACATGTGGTTATCCATGCATGGGTTTTTCTACTACCATAGTACACAACAAGTCGCTAGTAATGAGACACATGATGTGTGGGGTTCAACATGGAATTGATACATGTCTAACAAAATACTCTAGATACCATAGCCAGCTAGATACATGGTGTGTGTACATTAGTCTACATGATGTGTGGTCGGGTTTTTCACATGATCACGTAGCTTTTCCATGTATACCATATATTCCTTCTCCACCTTGAATAATTCTTGAAGGATATCAAAATTTTGTAGTAATGAGATACTTCCATCATTTCCATCCATCTTCTGACCCAAACATGTAATCTTGCAACCCCATAAAAAGATGTAGTCGCTCGTGCATCCTCTGGTCACCTCACCGGATCGTAAAATACATAATGGAATCACTCACATCATTATATGTTTTAGATCCTATCCCAAATTATTAATTATGCACTTCGAACATAAATCCACCATGAACCTTGCGGTTCAATCACGTTCATACCCACCAGACTTTGTAACACCATGAACCTGTAGGCCAAAAATGAAGAACATGAAGAAGTATTTGGTAGAAAATAGATTGGAAAAGGATTAAATAAATTTCCTAATTTTTCTTGTAAAAAAAAGATTTGGGATTTCCAAGGTGAGATAAACATATGAAAACATTGGGAAAATATAATTTAAAATTGAATTTGATTTGTGGGTGCATAGAAAGGTTCAAATTTTATGCAGATAAAAATAATAATTGATTATTCTCATTGTTTTAATATTATGGAATTAAATCCATAAATGAAAAGTCATACATGGATTCAGATAGATCATTGGTTTATAACACAGTAGCCAATGAAGTAGATGATATATTGCACTGATTGTGCCTTCATTTTCTTTGATCCAGTGATTTATCATCCCCCTATTAAGATCATATTTTCAAATATTTTATTATATAATTCAATGTTTTTAAACCTTCTAGAGTGAGTTTTAATTTTCAATTATCAAATTTTTATAATTTTGAGTTATTTTGAGCCGAAATTAAAAAATTTAATAATTACGGATTTTTAAATACTTTTAATTTCATATGTATTTCAGAATTAATCTAGAAGACCCTTTTTCACAATGAGGGAAGAGAAGTGGTCCAACAACGGATTTTGGAGAGAGAAGGAAGTTGGAAATTATGGTGTAGAACTAGTACGAATATTGAACTAAGAGTTCCAGATGTGTAGTTTCCATTCATGACACAAGAGACCACACTGAACAAGTCGTGATTACATAATTAACTATGAATACCCTATACACATCGTGAGAATACTTTATTTTATTTTACGTGATTCAAACCAAGATAAAACTGTTTTGACAGATACAATGTGGGTGAGGGAAAATCGATTATGATGTACCCAACCTGTACCCCAGTTACAGGTCATGATAATGTTGGAAATCTAAAAAATAAATATGTAGAAGCAACAGTTATGCGGGATTTGGACTACAAATTGAGGACTTTTTCACCCTTCTAAATCATTCATGTGGAGCCTAGTCTGGATAGATCCATTTTAGAGATTCAATAATTAAGAATATGAGTTCCACTGATAATCAATCCATGATGGGATGGACTTCAAGCGATTGTGGTCAGAAAATATTTGACAACTTTTTTCCTTTTGAGATTGTGTTTTTATTGTAATCTATTTTATTTTAAATCGTACTAATTTTTATGGATGATTGAACAAGGTCAATGTCTATTTTGTGTTTATTTGCTTATATTTTGTTCTGGAATATTTATCATGTTAGGATTGAACAATATTTGTCTTATAGTTTTAAATTATTTTGACATGGTCTCCTAATTGTGGAAAACATGTTCAACTAGTTTCAATTTTTTAGAGGTCTTTTTTTAATCAGATAACACTCATTAGTGGATAATCACCCATAAATGAGATCTCAATATGGTCTTTGGTCAATATAGTTGTATAAACTGATGTTTGGATTTATATATTAGAATCATTAATTGGATGAAAATTTTCAAAAATGATAAATGTAATGTAAAAAGTTCAATTCTTTTCCCCCGATACCTCTTTGGTTGGATTTATTTTAAGTATTGTTTGCCTATGATTTTCAATAACTTAATAGAATTATTATAGTATTCAAAATTAATTGGATTAGTTAATTTTAAAACCCCCATCCAATATTATTATTATATTATTTTTAAAATAATATTGATAATTTGAAGATAGTTCATTGTAAGAATTCTCCTTTATTGAAACCCAAGGGTGCAGGACTATGGTACATTTTATAGAAAAATAAGATTTAACTGAATACAGTAAAAAATTAAACACCACTATTATCATACCACTAAATATATCCACCTAATGAAGAGAGTGGATCTTCCTGTTAATAGTATATGGTTATTAGAAAAAACATAGATTTTATCCATAATGATACATTAATTGAGGAAATTTGGTTTTAGGTCATTATTGAATGAATTAAATAATTTAATAATTAATCCACTAAATGTACCTTCCAATAGAATAGTTTTTCTGAAGTCCCACACCTACCAACATATTATCACTCCTATTGAAAATCCAGCATTCTTTAATCAACCGTGTTATCAGATTTCAAAATCATGGATCCCTTTAAAAGTTAACCCATTTTTCTCAAAAAAAAAAATGAAAACGTAATATAAAATATATTTACTATTTTAATAAAAATATTTCATGGAAATATGGGAATAAAAAAAGCATCCAATATTAGTTCCTACCTCTAAAAACATTCATTGACGTTTTCAAAAAAATAGAAGGTAAAAAAGGGTCTCAATGGATATTTTATATTTTTTCTTTTAGCTACTATATTATATTGATTAATCCATCCTACATTATTATTTGATTGAAAAAAATATTTTATAAACATATTTATATATTATTTAGTCATAAAAAAATATTATATATTTAAAATAATATTACTCTTTTAGGATCCAATCATTTAGATTCTTTTGTTATTAGTAACACAATATATAATTACCTTATACTACCATATACAAATTTATGAAATATATATTTTTATATTTTTCAAAGATAAAGGAACTCAACACAATTCATTTGATAATAGGTTACAATAAAACACATAAAATGGTTTATATAGAATAAAAATTAGTTTATTAATAAATTAAATCCAAATGAGATAAATTAGTATAATATTTGAAAACATAATATCACTCATCATGATATAAAGGGAAATGGAAGATTGATCATTATTTAATAAATATAATCAAAATTCATAATTATAATATGTTTATTCTCATCAATAACATCATATAATAATAGGGAAAATAGAGTGGGTTTTACTATATACACCATCTAGTGAGATTTATTCTTTATACAAATAACATGAAATCAATATAATTTTTATGAAAACAAAAATATTGTTATATTTAAATATTCATATGTTATATGTAACATATTTTTACTATTTTTAGGTACAACATGACACATATTTTGATAATGATTTTTATGGAGATCATTTAGGGTTTGTTCAAGTGAATGATTGAAATTTTTGGACGACACTTGGTCTATGCATGATTAGCACACGATATTCACAAACTATTCACCATGCTAATACAAACTATGAAATCCTTGGAAATTATGGTATTCAGGGTTGGTAAAAGGATTGAAAAACAATGAACTCACCTATTAGAAACCATTATCTTCTTTTGATATCCATTTGGTTATGTTTCATGGATTGGGGATCCTTACATGCCTACCCAGCTAATAGTTCGAATGAATATTTTAATTAAAAATAGTATAAAAATACTTAAACCCTACTATGGACCTACGATCATCTTAATGAAATTTTGTCTTATTTGTAATGGGTTTTTAGCAATCAAGAACCCTTTTGGATCTTCTAAATCTATTATGATGTGGATTATAGTGTGGTAATCATCTTTCAATTCCACTTTGCTAAGGATTCTTCTTTCGTTCCCTATATCTTTCTCTATTATTCTCTACATGTCATTTTTTTCAATATTTCCATTGTTTAAAGATCTAAACTATTTTGTTTCATATATTTATTCTAGGTTTGATTAATTTTTATCCATTTTTTGGTCCATTGAAAAAATATTATTGTGGTCATTGTGTTTCATAATCTTGGGATCTACTGTATTTGGGTTCATATAAGTTTTGGATATTAGTTTAAACATGAATTGATTGATTATTTTAGGTTTATTTCAACTAAATTTTGAAAAAACAAAATAAATATGAATTAGGTATTTTGAATTGATTTGGAATGATATTCTAGGAAAATCCCAAAATTCATAAAATTGGAAATTTGGGTGGTAAAACATATTTTATGTGGATTGAAAAATTTTGATTTTAGGAATTGATTTGAAATTGTTATTTTAGTAAAATTCATAAAAATTAATTAAAAATATCCTTGAATTTGTTTTTTCATGGAAAATGCCTGAATTGATTAAAACCCCATGAATTTTTAAATAGAAAAAGTCATATTGAGAAGGTAATAAGAAAAATGTATTTTAAATTGATTCTATATCATTTTATAATTAATTATTATTTTTTGGGAACCTGAAAACCAAGGTATTTAGTGTGTAATTCGGAAAAAAAATTTGTTTGTGATTTCACTAGAAATTTATTGACACTTTATAACTCTAACGTAAAACAATTGGATGTTATTATCCCAAAAAGGATGTTGGTTACTTATCATTTTCTAGTGTCCTTGGAATGTGTGTGCACATTGTAGTTATCAATATATGAGTGTGTGAGGATCACATGATCAATATCTATCATGCATTTTGACAGCTGACCATGCTTATCATTGTGAATACTTATATATATATATATTCCATTTAATGTCATTTATTTTACACATTTGTTTTTAATTTATATAAACTATTTTATATAAAATGTAATCATTACACTATTTGAAATATTTCCATCATTCAAAATTTAAGGCATAGGTTGTTTGAAATATTCTCTTGAACATCCAATTATTGATTTATTAAAAAGAATATAATGAATTATTTGTTTAATTTTTTTGGTAATCTTATTGTAGAACAATTGGTGAGACCCTACTAGGATTTTGATATCACACCCTACCTTTTACATTGAGAATTTTTACATTTCCTTCTTCAATGTATGAGATAAAGGGAATCACTACTAGGAGGAGGTGTTTATTGATCATTGGTCTTTGAGTGTTGTGTCCATTATGAATTGTGGTGTATATCGTGTATTATAGATCATTGTTGATAACCTATTTGGTACTTTATATACATATTTTAATTCTCATATTGTTCTCACTATTGGGGTTTTATCATAATGATATGTGTTGCGTATTGCATTTTTTTTAAAATATTCATTCACACTATCAATTTGTATGTTTACAGCTTCTGATCTATATCCAGTTGAGATCAAGAACACCCTTTTACCCATGTCAATATTTTTGTGGGTATCATGCTACTTTTGTGTCCTAGCTAGTTCCCGAACATGCGGTATCGAAGGAACTTGTTTTGCATTATTCCATTATTTTAGTATGTAGCTATGTAATCTTATCGAGAAATAAGAGGTAGGTGGGTTTTTGATACTGGCCATATCCCACTATAATGTGCATTAAATCCATGGGGGTGGTTTGAAGATTAAATCTTGTGGAATATTTCTATTTTTTCTTACTTTTAATTTTTAAAGTATTAAATCCAAAATCTGGTTTATCTATCTCATGAAATTAATTTCTGTTATTTTTCTACGTAAATAATAATCTGATCTTTTCAATTTTTTATACTAATGTTGTGTACCACTATCTCCTTTAGAATACATGTGAATATGATACAAGATGACATTGAATATGAACCATATGAAGAAAATCATCTAGTTGTCAAGAGTCTAGTTGAGGTTATTTTTGTGATTTTGAAGCTCTATGAAATGAAATTGAACACTTTCCAATTGATTCTCTAGTTGTGGAACCATATTATGATATTTATTAGTATTTTTTCTCAGCAGCTCATTCACTATAAGCCACCTTGGTATGAAGGCTCCATTTATCCTTAAGAGTCTAAGGATTTATTAAGAAACATTGAGCATTTGTTTTAGTTTTTATAAACACATACTCAAATCATGTTAAAATGTTTCACCATTATAATTCAAGGTCATAACAGGATATGGTGGGAAATAATAGTGATGGGGAATAATCATGATAGATTTTATTGGAATGACCTCAATTTTAATTTCACAAGAAAATTCTATCTACAGTATATGTTGTTGGCTAAGGGTATAGGTTTTTTCAAACTCGAGTAGGCTGATTGGACCATTACTAGGTATTAAATTTTCTCTGTTGTGATTGTGTATTTTAAACACAACATTTTAAAAAATGTTATTATTATTATTTGACATATCTAGATGGGACATTGATATGGTATTCCTTATCATCATTTCTTACCAAATTTTCTTTCTAATGTTAATGATATGGAAAGATCATTGATTCTTGATATGGTCCATGAAATTAATTCATGGTTGAAAGGAGTTCATTTCTCTCATAGGGGAATATCAATGAGTTCCTTAAAAGGAAGGATAATGTGTTATGATTATCATGGGTTTTTAATGATTGTAGGGTTGTTTTATAACTCCTACAATGCATGTTTTAGTCTTTAATTTTTATAATCTGTGTGGAAAACATTGGCACTCGAAATAGGTTTTTACTGAGGCACCCAATATATGCGGTTCCCCTAGATTCTCAGTTAACTAAAATAAGTTGTTTTTCATTTATATTTTGGTCCACATAGTGTATCCTGATTATCATTAACAAAAATAATTGTTATGTAATCATATTTTTCACAAGAACAAAGGTTTTAGTCAAAGGAATCTGGAGAAATTCTTTTTTAGATCATGGAAGAACCTCCAGAGTTATAAGATATGAATCCCAAGACCATGAGAAGTACCATCAATATTGATTCATCTTTAGTTAATAATTTTTTTAAAACTTTTTTATCTCATTCATTCACTTAAACTCATATTATTAATATGCTTAATCTTTATATGATGATTTTATCTTACATGACAGATATTACTACACCCATGAGAATAAAGAGACAACATGGTCTTTATCATAATCATTATTTTTTATTATTATCAAATATCAATCATACATTTTATTTCTTTGTTACGAACATGAAAACGGTCGATTCCATTTTGGGATGGATTGGATAGTTACAAAAAAATCATGAATTGATTGTTATCTTGGATGGGTCTCTTATAGTATGTATGATGGTGGATGTTGTATCATTCAAGGAGAATGACCCCCAAGGTCAAGTGGAGAAATCCCATCTTATATACTGTAGGGGAAATTAATTTTATTATTTTCGTCTGATATGGAGTGAGAATCCTAGAGTGATGATATCCCTGTAGTTCAGATTGAGTTTCTGGTCATTTTTCATTCTGACTTCTCCAGTTTACCACCAATATGAGAGGTAGTGATTTATATCAATTTATTGACAGGTTCTTAAAAAATATATATTCCATATACACTTATATATATAGTTTAAGTAAATGTTTTGAATTCTAATATGGATGTTCTTTTAGGGAATGGATTTATATACATTACTGTATCACCTTGGGCGACTCATATATTATTTCCAATGAAATTTTATGGGTGAAATCATGATTATATTCATTATTGATAACAAAATTACATCATGATAATGAAATGTATATGTCACGATATATTGGTATTCTTTTTGATCGGTTGAAAGGTGTGAACTACTTTTTGAAGATTGATCGTTGATCTGGTTATCACCAGTTGAGACTAAAAGAATTTGACCTTCATAAATATATCATCTGGAGGAGATATGTCCATATTTATTACACTATAATTCCATTATTTTCTAACCAATTATCTTATATTCTTTATGGATTTTACTAATAGGACATCCCATGAGAATCTTAATACTCTTTGAATTGGACTATATAGATGACACCCTTGTTTAATCTATGTCTGAGGAGGATCATGTGTGTCATTTGAGATAATTTCTTGTTTTTTTTGCAATCACCATCCTTATTCCATTATATTTAAATTTAAATTTTTGATTTAGGATGTGATGTTCTTAGGATACGTGGTGTCAGAAAAATTAATTTTAATTGATCATGAGAAGATAAAAGTTGTAATGACATGGGAGTAACAACGTAATGTTTTCATATTTCAGAGCTTCATAGGGTTGTCTTGGTATTATATATGGTTTTTAATGGACTTATTGATGTTTTATTCTTTTATTAATTCCTTAACATTGATTGTAGTAATATTTTCTGGGGATGATAAATTTTAGCGTTCTTTTCTATTGCTGAAAACTCTTTTGACTACAATATGAGTGTGGAATTTTACATAGTCTAGGCAGGGCTATATGGTTATTTGTGATGCTTCATGTTAATGTTAATATTTTATTATTATTAATATTAATCATGTTGATGCTTATGAATATTGTACTTTTAGGAAACATGATAATAATTACCAATACCATGACCTTGAACTTGGTATTGTGATGCATGTACATTAGATCCTTCAATATCACCTATTAATTGAACAGTTTACCATATATTAAAAATTTTAGAGCATGTATTATATCATCTATCAGTAGGATTTTAATCACTTTTAGTGGCATTGGGAATAATACCTACAATATGGTCATATTGAATTTTCCAACTCAATGAGGAAAGGGAATTCTATTGCCAATTCCTTGAGTTGGAAAAATCAAAACCATTCCATGAATTAATAATCAAAAGAGCGGAATGTAAATGGTATTTTCTAAAAGTATCAATTGGATTTTATAAAATATAGGTTGAGGTTGTTTTGGATAGTGTTTAGTTCATGTCATATCTTATTGACATGATTCTTCAGAAAAAACAACTTGATGATTCATTCTGTAGAATTAAATACTCTTTATGTTGGGGATACTACTGATTATTTTTCATTCTCCATAGAGAGAATAATGTACTATAAGAACCTTTTTGTTGTAATATTATGGGTGAGGAAAGCTATGATGTATCATTTCCATAATTATCAATGGGTAGTGCCCTTGGTTACTATTAAGTTGTTTTCTGACATGTGATGGAAATTCTGGGGGCTAGGAATGGTGCAAGACATCACTAATTTTTTTTTTGTTTCTATACCTTCCATCAGGTCAAGTTCGAGTAGTAAAAACCACTGGTTTTTCATCGGCCACATCCACTACCAGCATATATGTGCAATTCGATATATTTGGACATAATGTTGGGGTATCCACATACCCAGATAATGAATAATGTGATATTGGTTTTGATCAATAGGCTGACCAAATTTTATCACATTACACCCATTTTTTATACATCTAATGTTAATGAGATGGGAAATATCAAGATGAATGATATTTTTCATTTTCACAAAGGTCAAAATTCTATAGTCTCTAATATGGATTCCCATATTACTTCTAACATTTGGAGAGACCATTTGGTGGCACTAGGATTATATGGTTTTTTGTGTTTGACATACCATCCATAGATGGATAAACAGATAAAGAGATGAATACATAATCATGAGGATATTATTTTTTCATGTGTTCCTGGCTTTAGTGGATATTGTGATGACCATCTGGGTATGGTTATGTTTTCTTATAACAATAGTAACTAGTATTCATTCATATTGGTTTCTTTTGAGGCCTTGTGTGGACAACCTTGTAAATATAATTTGTGATGGTTAGAGATTGGTGAACGATATGTGGTTGGTCCGATATTAGTTTCATAGACTATATAAAAAATTAACATCAATTTATAGTGAATATTAATGGTGCAGATTCAGTATAAATCTTGTGTTGACCATCATTATAGGCCATTGGAATTTTAAGTTAGTGCTATAGTTTCCTTGAATGGTTCACCTCATTTGGATTATCAATGTATTGGGAGGAAAGGTATGGTTTCACATAATTTTATAGTTCATTATGAGGTTGTTAAATAAGTGGGGAAAGTGTTATACCATTTATAACATCATCCAAAACAAACATTGATACATATGTGTTTCATATATCATAGTTTAAGTATGTTTATGATCTTTCTCATGTTCTCACCTTGAGTTATCTTGATATTTAACCTGATTTATCTGTGACTAAGAATCTACTCATGATTGTTGATTCTTAATATATGGTACATTATGGTAATATGAAACATTTGGTTTGACTGTCATGGAACAATGGTTCTGATACTCATGAAACATGGGCGAGAGAGGCACTAACGGGTGATCAGTGGCATCAAATTTTGAACATGTATTATTCTTTATAGGGTTTCCTAGGATAGAATGTTTTTTTGGTGGGGATGTTATAACATATTGTAACTATTTTGAGTACTCATTGACCAAAATATTGATCATTAAATGGATGTATATTATTTAGGGGTTCTTCTGTGAAAATTTAAATTTTTTAAAGTCTCTTAGGCTATGTCCCGATGGCCCACGATTTACCTAAACCGTGAACACTGCTACAGAAAACCCTGAAAATCAAGGATGTGATGGGTTACACGGTAGTAACATGGATAGAAAACCCATGTTCCCACCTAGGTGAAACTATGAACCCAATTATAATGGTTCATTGTTTGGGTGCATAGATTAACAAACATTGTAGTCAGGCCCAAAAAAGAATACATATAATATTTTTTATTTTGAAATAATATTTTAAAAATATAAAAAACCTTTTGAGGAACCCTCTCTACCATAACATTAGATATTTAATTCTTATAGTTTTAGGAGCTCTCAAGAAACCATTTTTTCTCTTCCAAACTAATTTTTTATTAGATCAAAGTGTGGCGAACACCATTTGATTCCTATCCAGTAAGGATTATGATCCCATTCTATATCTCATGCACCCTTATTCTCTCTTCCTTAGGGATTGATTGATCTTCCAATTATTGATATATCTAAACTAAATTTTGAGATATTGAATCAAGGTGTGATTATTTAATATCTGTTTTTTTTCAATCATTGTCTGAAAATAACATTGAGGGAATTTTATTTCCAGACACCTTGATCTAAGTTAGGTGGTTATGTATAAGTTTGGATGATTAATTTGACCTCCATTTACATTATTATATAATTTTATTTTAATGAAATTATTAAAAACATGTTCAATTTAAATTAGATGATTAAAAATATTCGGTATGATATTTTTGAAATCCCCACATTTTTTTATAAATTAGGAAATTTGTGTTGAAAATTAAATTTGATGGAAATTGAAAAAAAAATAATTAGTAAAATTGATTTGAAATTTTTATTTCATTAAATTGATTTAAATTATTTTATATGAAGATTGGACTGATTTTACCAAGAAAAGGCGTGAATTTATTAAAAACTCAAGAATTGTTATCTAATAAGAATTTAAAATATTGACAAGGTAAATGGGGAAAATGTATTTTTTAAAATATTTTTCAATAATTTTCCAATTATTGATTTTGTTTCAGCACATGAAATCCTTGGTCATTAGTGATTTATTTTGGGAAAATAATATATGTTGGGATTTCAAAAGTAATGGATTGACATGTTACAACTCTAAAAAACAAATTGGATGATCTTTTCCTCATGGTATAATGGTTATCCCACTTTATCTGGTGTTAGAGTGATATGTGAGCACATTTCCCGTATCAAGAAAGTTGTGTGTGAGGATACCATAACCTCGAACTATCATACCTCTTGGTTGTAGACCATGATGCTAATTGATACTTTTATATAAATTTCATTTATCGTAATCTTTTTTACACAATCTTTTTGTATTTATATAAATTGTTTTATATAAAATATTGTTAATTTTTTTTTGGAATTACTAGCATATGTTGATATATAATGATTAATATGTTTTAAATACACTATTTTATTTATATGATTATTTTATATTAAACTTATTACATTATTTGGTTAATTATTGTGGAATATTTTTATAATACACATTGTGAGACCCTACATGGAATTTGAGATCACACAATTCCTTTTCATTATAGTTTTTGTAGATTTCATTCTTCTAGGATTAATCATGTGGAATAAACCACTAAGAGGTGGTGATTTTTGATTATTGGGCTGGGTGACTTGTTTCCATTGGTTTTGGGGCTATTAATATTGTTTTTATAATTTCTTGATGTAATAATTTGTTTTAAATATATATGTTTGTCTTCTTGTAATATTCCTTATGTGAAGTTTTCTTTTGGGAATACTGATTTTTGTTGTTTCATTAATTTGTTTTTTTGAAAATTTATTCCCGCATTAATTTTGTATGATTCCATGTGCTATTTTCGGACCCATGGGGATCCGGAATTCACTTCGGGCCATGTTAGGATCAAACATGGTAAAAGGGTACCACAATGTTTGGGATGATCTATGAAATATATAAGGATGATAGTAATAAAATTATAAAATATCAAACTTCTAAAAAACCTGGTATTCATCAGAATATATAAGTATATTATTAATAACATTTTTAAAAATTATGTTCTGTAAACAATCATCACTCATGATTTTGAATGTGGGGTTAATACATAATAAAATAATTATAAATGGAATGAAAATTTTTTCAATGAAATATATAATATAATAAATATTAAAATAGTGATGAAATAACATGAATATATTAAAAATAATTAAAAATGAATCTTATGTATGAAACCAATGAAAAAAATGGGGAGAAATTTATTTATATTCGATATTGAGGAGCATGGAAACTCATTTTTTTATTTAATTATGAATACATCTACTAAAAAATTTACATGTAACAATTTTCATAACATTTAACAGTTGGAATCCAATATTATTGGAATATCGATGGGAAATGAAGCTAGTTCAATAAATTATGTAATAGAAAGTGTTAAAGAGAGCTGCAATGACTAGTATTTGATAATAGATTAGTACACATGTAAGAATTAAGGTTCCGATTGTTCGATTTACATTTGAAAATATGTAATCTTATTTCAGGAGTAGTATGACTATATTTCATTATATATATATATATATATAATATTTTAGAGGTTTAAACAATCTAAATATATAGAGGTTGGGAGGTTCTTCATTTCCCAGAATTAGAAGAAAAAATATTACATACTCACAATGTATGTGAGTTTCATAGTGCTCATAGGTGAAGATTTTATTGTTAATGGTAAACTACAATCATGCTTAAAAGGCTTTCCAAAAATATTTTACTAATATTTCATTTTTTATACAATGGTTATGGAATCCATTTTCCGGAATAGGGACCCAGATTGTCCAAAATCAAACTCTTGATAAAAAAATTTTCTTACTTATTTTTTTTCAATTATAGATATGGTGTCATTTTTAAAAATTTATATTCTGATTCATTCATTAAAAATTTATTTATGTTAAAAAATGAATTATTTAATATAATAACATATAATTGACTTATATAATTCTCTAAAAATAGTAATTACACAAATTAATAATTAATTTTATATTTTACATGTAATTATATTTTATTATCCATCGATGAAAAAAATTAAATATAGAATGAAATCATCTATGTTAGTGATTAAAATAATTATAAAAAGAATATTTCATAAAATGTGTAAAATAATAATGAATTATTATCCAAAATTTTTAAATAAAAAACATAGAATATTATTATTAATAATATAACCATACAATGGATAAAAAAACTATAATTTTAAAATATTGAAAATATTAATAAATCACAAGAAAATTTTTTGTTACTTATTTATCATGTTCTACCTTTTATCTATGTAATTCTAAAATTATAAATTTTTAATAAAAAATTTAAAAAACATTTTGAAATTAATAATAACTAAAAATATATTCATTTTTGAATTTTATGGGCATAGGTAAATTTTTAAACAATTGAAATCGTCTTTTTATATGAAAAAAATTTATTTTATTTTCCAATATTTTTTGAAATGTATATAACTTCTATCCATGAATATGGTTAATAATTATTTTTTTAAGATTAATTATATATTACTTATTTTGAATGAACATAGTTTATTATTACCTATTTTATAATTTAATTATATAATGATATCATATATTCATATTTTCATAAATATATATTATTATTTTATATGTTATGATACATAACTAAAGTTTTGTCTTACATAATTTCAAAAACATCTGATTGAAAATAATAATTTTTTTTAAATAAATATCAAAATATGGTAATTTAAATTATTAAAAAAAATACCCAAAATATTAAACAGAATTATTTCATTGTGATATTACCTTCCAACACATTATTTACATTATTTATTATTTTTTAATTTTTAATGATTTTAATATTATAAATAATATTAGAAACGTAAAATATAATGTTACTTATTATAATGTTAATATATTTATAACATCATAATAATAGATATTCTACTATATAATGGTCACATATCACTAATATCAATCTTTTATATATTAAAATATTATTTATCAAATGTCAAAATTATCATTATACATATTCTATTGAATTATTCCCAAATTAATACCACTAGATGCACATAGATTACTCTCAATTCATCATATATATCAATAAAATATCTTTCACCAAATTAATGTCTTATTTTTCTTTTATAATGATTCATAGAACAAAAATATTTTGAAGAGATTATAGCAAATTTTTTATATCATACACAAAAGACATTAATTTTATTCTACTTTTAATTGTGACTTCATTGATTTTTCCTGAATTAATATATTCTATTAGGTTTTTATAAAAAGGAAATACTAATATTATTTAAAACAGTTAAATTTTAATGTTTGTCTCTATATTTAAATTCTTCGAGTTTAGAAACATTATTTTATGTGTAATAATTAAAATAATTATTAATTAATATACTATTATAGATTGATTAAATAATTTCATTAACAAACTACCATTTCTCTCTGAATAAGGATAACAATTTTCTATAAAGTTATTTTTTTATTATAACATATATTTAAAAAATGATATATAACCATTATTTCAGTAATAATAAAAAATCTAATGATAATAGTTTTTGAAACACACTATAGAAAATACATTAAGATATGATCAATATTAAAGTAATATAATACATCTTTTTTCTCTGAGAAACAATATGTTTCAATTTTATATTAGTTTATTTAGATTAAATATGTTTGATCTTATATATACTTTTATCAAAATGCACTAATAAATGATCAAGAATATTATGATCAACCTATAATTTTAGAACCCAATTAATGATGAATATTTTTGATTTGATATAGTAATATTGCATAAATAATTATTATATTTAATTTTTCCATTATAATAAAATATTGAAAAAACCTTTTGAAATACCATATAAAGAATGTGATAGTCACCCATGAACATTTGAGAACAATTAATTATTATAAAAAAGAAATCATTCTAGAGACAATGTTAGAGACAATGTTTAAGAATGATGAAATTATTATATTTTTATATCAACTATTTGTATTTAAATGATAATAAAAAGATAATAATCCTATAAATGGTATGTTAGAGACTATTCTAATGATTTAAATTCCAAGAATAATGTTCTCATTAATGAAGTTAAAATATAATATATTTTTTAATTTAAATTTTTTAATGTTAGAAATATTATCGATGTGGTAGAGGTAGAAAAGGAAATAAAAAAGAATTTATAAATGGGTTCTCAGTTTTATAAATAAAATTTGGTTTCAATGATTATCATTGTAATAGAAAATGGGTAATAAAAAATAAATATTTTTTTTATATTTGACAATTCAATAAATTCAAAGAAATTCAATTAATATTATCATTAACAATAATTTTAGAAATAAAATATAGATAGGTTTGCGTCTATATTTTTAAAAAACTATATATTAGTTATAAAATTTATTTACATTAAAACAAATTTTTCAAAAATATATTTATTAAATATTATTATCCTTAATCAATAATTTCCCAATATAAATTTCAACAATAGTTCATGAATGTAAACATAATTCAATAAAAGATAAAAATTTAATAAAATGTAAATTATTAGGATTAAGACAATTTGAATCAAAATACAACCCATTATTTCAATTGTTTAACATTTTAATTGGAAATTAGTGTCAATAGTTTCATTTATCATGTTAATTAAGGAATTATGACAATTTAAAAATAAATTATTTATATCTTATTTAGAGATTAAATTATTACCCATTACTGTACTAGTTAGTAGATCATAAATTAAAAAGATATATCCCTAGTTCTAGAGTATAAGATTATCTTTTTAATATTATCATGAAAAAAAATCATTTCATTGAATGTTATTCTTCAAAAAAAAAAAGTGGAAGTGAAATCAAAATAAAAAAGGAGATATATTGCCTATATAAAGTCTTTTTCATAAAATTTGACATCCGTAAAAAAATTTAGGAATCCATTATCTCTTCATGATCATGTCACACTATCAACTATGTAATAACCTACTTATCCTCATTGTCTTCAGAGGTTTGTGAGCTATTACAAGGCCTTAAGAGACTTTCCCAAGAAGCCAAATTCTTGGAAAACTTCCTAAGGGTTTTAATCCACGTGGGGGATGATTTACACATTAAGAATAAAACAACTAATGAAATTAAGGAAACAATAA
Source organism: Viscum album (assembly GCA_963277665.1). NCBI lineage: Eukaryota > Viridiplantae > Streptophyta > Magnoliopsida > Santalales > Viscaceae > Viscum > Viscum album. Next base: position 1,835,156,365 of record OY728165.1, read on the forward strand.
AACCGTTAAAAATGAATGATAAACATAATGAAAACTAAACATTTATCTATCAAAGACAACCCAAATTTACCATAGTAAAAAAGGAAACTAACATTATTGTACACAATGTAAGACTACAAATAAACCAACTCCAGAGAACCACAAGACTCTAGATCCATAGGGTTTATGTATCAACTTCATAAAAGTGCCCTTGTATCATGATGTAGGGCTAACGATGTGGGATACATTACCTTTACCCATGTATGGGTTGAAGACAGCTGCACAATCAACAAAGTTCTAAGGAAGGGGTGAGTATTAAGACTCAATTTATTTTCCCCATTGAATTCTGAAATCACACAACTAGTATAAAACAAGATATCAACATTTACATGAATCAATTTCTGTTAAAATATTTCTGAAACAGTTAATAACCTAATATATTTACAAACTCATGTAAACTATTTTTCCAAGGAATGTACATAAGAAATTATTTATGTTATTGAACAATCTATTTTGGCACACCCATTCATTGTTTTACAACATGACCACACATGATTTATTGTTCGATAGTTACATACTCATGAGTAGTATCTCTTCCAATCACTTTGTTCCCCAATGATACATTCCCTCAATATAGGGCCACATTCCTTTTACCCCACTGGTACACATCCCTTATTCAGGGCTCGTTGACTATGAACTTGAAAAAAACCATGTATACAATAAAAGGTTTCAATGAAACCATTTAAATAAATCATACTTTTTACTAAAAACATTTCCATGAAGAAATATCAGAAATCCTGGAAGGTTAGATTTAAAATAATCATTTTAATATCTATAAAAAAAATCATCTTTCAAAACCTATAACCATAATTCCAAAATTCCATCAAAAACCTTAATTCATTAATAAAGAATATTTATAACATGTTTTCATGAAAATTTAACAATAAAAACCAAGAAATCAAACCACTTTAAAAATAAGCCTTCATGTTCAAAATATAAAAGCTGAGAGTGAAACCACCTATCTCAAGTGTTGGTTGAAAATGAAGAATGACACAATTTTTTAAGGAATTAAAAAATAATTAAATTAAAAGGAAAAAATTATATAATTCTAAACAAAAGAATCATATTACAATCATTTACATGAAGATGGATAGGATCAGCAGGAAGATCATCAAGCCAGGTAATGTATTGATGTATTCCTTTGTTATCAAGGCCATCAGCAACCGAATTAGCTTCACGATATATATGAGTGATAATGTAGTTGATGTCGAGAAGCGAGCATGTTCAATCTATCCATCAAGTAGTGATTGGCCACACAAGGTGTGTTAAATTTTTTCAAATTGCTTTCACCATGGTAGTCACATAACTTTCGAACAAGAGGATATACCAACCCTGATTCCTAGTGAAAGAAACAACATGTATCATGCCCATCATTTTAGCCTCTAGATAAGAGGAAATACCACAATTCCCAAGAAAGCATCTGAGGATATGACCATGGTGATTCCTAAAGATAGCACCACAAACGTCTGGACCTAGATTGCCTTTCAAGGCTCTAAAAACATAGATATTAATCCAACTGGGAAAAGTAGCATGCAAAAAAACATCAATGGTAAGACGAGGCTGATAAAAATTTCCATCAATTCGAAGAATTCACAGAATCATATTGTCATGAACCATGTTATTTAAGTGACCCTTTTTCATCAATTTATCTTTACGTATAGAAATATGAATCCACACCTGACCTACATTATGATTAAGTGAGGATTTTTATATGTAATAGTCTTCTGTCATACCGGATCACATGATGGAGATTAGCAACAATAATAAACAATAGGTTCTTAATTTTCTAAGAGTTTTCCATTTCCGCTCATTTCATTATCTGAGTGTTGAAAGAGTCACGTATCAACCATCTGTAGTTAAAAATGTAAAAAATATAGTTCCAGATAGCAGTTTCAGTAGCACAAGTGAGAAATAAGTGGTTAGTATCTTCTCTATGTTGAATATAGTTCCTACATTTGGAGCAAAGTTGGATACCAAACGTTTGAAGGCATCTTTCTGTGGGAATTATACTGTGGTCTAGGTGACAAATAAGAGTTAATCGTGATGGAATTATCCTTTTTTTTTCAAATAATCATAGCCAATCAATATTAATTTCATAATTACATAAATATTGAGTGTAAGAGTTTTTTAATTAAGCATACCATTTTGGGAAGATTTAAAAATTAAATGATCATCAGTGACTGGGAAAGGAAAGTTGTTAATGATGTTCATAATGTCTTCAATAAGATGTTCATTATGAGAAATTTTCATATCTCTAATATAAATGTTAGTGTTTTAATGGGTTTTGTTAGGATTAATAAAAAATAAGAGGGGTTCCAGTCCAATTATCCAACCATATATTTATAGAGGACTCCCAAGAAACCATCCATATCGCTTCATTCAGAATGGTGGGAAAATATTTCTTAATATATGTCCAGAAAGAGGAGTTGAGGAAATTTAAATTTCCTTCCTTATGTTTTCCATGAAATCTGTATTTAAGAAAGGGGACAAAATTAGAATTGTTATAATGAATATTCCAAGTGAGTCTAGTCTGTAGGGCCTCATTAAAGTATCTAGGTTATTTTTATGCCAATCTTTCCCTTATAAAGGTGGTTGCAACAGGTCGACCAGGGGACCATGGAAAGATTTCATCCCAACATAGTAACGGACTAAATGAAATTTATGATTAATGTATTCATTTTTTTAAAGTCCAATATTCCATTTATAAAACATCATGGTGTAACCCATTTTGGAAATAGCAGTGTATTTGAAAAGGCATAATCTTCTTCCAAAAGAAAGGGATTTACCTTTCCAAGAGGATAGTTGGTTATAATCTTAGTCAAAAATGGCAGAAATGTGGGAAGACTTGGGTCTGCCCCAAAATATGGGAACACCAAGGTTAGTAAATGGAAATGAACCCTCTCTTATGCCATGGTCATTGAAAATGTTACCTTTTCAGCTGAGAGGGAAGATTTTTTACAATAAAGATAAAAGATTTTTTCCAGCTAATGGGTTGATCAGAGACCTATTCATAGTGAGATAGAGTATTTTTGTGGTTTCAAATAATTCACTTATCACCTTGCAAAAAGTGGATTATGTCTTCATAATATTGAAGACGAGTGAGAGAATTATCATTACTGGAAACATGAATTGGTTTTATTTTATTTTGGTTTAGAAGACGATTGAGAAGATGAATAAAATAATCCTACGGAATGGAGAAAAGAGTGGTACAAAGGGGGTCACCCTATCTTACACCTTTGGTTTATTTAAAGTAGTCTTTGGGAGAACCATTGATCAGGATATCAACAGAGGCCGAGTTGAAAAGGGTTCTGATTTTTGCAAAAAAATGAGTCATTGAAACCAAAGCCTTGATGAACCTTGAAGATGATGCTCTAGTCCATGGTATGAAAATATTTTTAATGTCATGTATAATTGGGATATTACCCCCTCTGTTGGGTTTGTTAAGAGTGTTGACACACTCATAGGCAAGAAAAATAATATCATGTATGGATCTTCCCTTGAAAAAGCCAAACCACTTCTAGAGGACAATTTTGTCTATGATGAATGAAGTTCTATTATCAATGATTTTGGGGATGATTTTAAAAGGGAGTTAATTATATCAAAGGGTCTAAAAAGGTAGATATCAGAATAATTTTCCACTTTAGGGATCAAAGAAATAAATTGAGCATTCAGGCCATGAGGAAGGATACCATTGGAGTAGAAAGATTTTAAAATTTTGCAAACATCCAAATGTATAACATCACAATAATGATGATAGAACCCATTATTAAAACCATTAGGATTCGTGGAACTATTAGGATTCAATCTAAACATAGTGTCTTTAATTCATAATCAAGTTGTTTTCTTAGAAGTAAAGCGTTATCCTCGTCATTAACCACTTTCAGAAGGACCTCTCCCATGAGGTCTTTGTTCTTTTCAGGACCCTAGAAGATGGAGTCAAAGTAAGAGACAATATGATTAGAGATATCATCCTCATTGTCAAAGAGTTTTTGTCCATATTTTAATAAAGATAGAGGAATGTAAGATTTCCTAACTCTGTGAAGTGAGATGTTTAATTTCATGTCCCTGTCACCATCAGATAACCACTTAACTTTAATGTTATGCTTCTTTATGTTCTCATTAAAAGAGAGCAAGAAATTTAGTTTTACCTAAAGAATGATTTATTGAGTCAGATCAGTGTAGAAATTTGAGATAGTGTTTTTGTTTTGAATTTGAATAAGTTCATCCTCAAGAAGAAATGTCATTATTAAACTGTTTAGTAGTAAAACTACACCATCTTTTGGGAATATGTTTGAGGTATTTTAATTTGACAGGACAGAAAAAGGTATCATTGACATGTGCCACAGAAGACTAATACTTTTTTTATTATATCAATGCATTAATCATTAGAAGACCACACATTGTAGAATCTAAAAGGATTCACGGGTTTTATATTTTTGGTGTAGACATTGAAGAGAATGGGATGATGGTCAGAGAGTAGCCTGTGGAGTGTGATGCTACAGATAGAGTCCCATTTTTCTAAAGAAAGGACATTCATGAAGGATCTTTTCAACTTGGAGTCAACCACCCTATTGTAGTGCCTTCTGTACCAATTAAACTCGGTGCTAGTGATATTAATTTTGACAAGGTTATTGTCTTTAAAAGATGGTTTGAATTCTCTCGTGGAAATTTTACTATGAGTCAGAAAAAATTTCTCACTTGAATTTAATATGGCATTAAATTCCCCAATAAAAAAACCATGGAGTATTAATATTGGTACCTATGATGGTAATCTCATTACATAGTGGTCTCCTATATTGGTATCTATTTTTAGTATTAATAAATGAGTAAAAAGAGTGAATTTTATCAATTAAAAAGTCACATGTAATTCTTTTCTCAGAAACATTAATGACATGAACATTTTGGAGATATGTGTGTGAAAACCCCCCTAGGGTTTCAATGTTGGAGGAATTTTTTTCAACGTCAAAAGAATAAGCATGTTAGCATAAGTGGAAATATTTGTTTGGAAAGTTTTTTTTGGGTTTAGCAATAGCAAACAACCTTGGGCAATGAGTGTTGATCATTGTTTTTAATATGGTAAGACTGTGAGAGTTGGAAATACACTGACAATTTTTGAAGAGAATCTTAATTTGGATCTATGTTTGGAGATAGAACTCCCCTTTTTTTGTTCGTTGAGTCTTTTTTCCTAGAAGATCATCTTGGATTTTTATTGTTTTATGGGCTAGGGTTGCGCTTCTACTTTTTTTGGAGCAACAAACAGATTGTTTGTTATCCCCATAGCATTATCCACTATCAATTCATGTAGAGAGGTATTCTTATGTGGTTCTAGAGCACTTCTAGTAGAGGAATCAGTGTGAACCACATCATGTGTATCATTCAGATTTTTAGAAATCATCAATATACCATTATACATAAAAAAATGATAACCACCATCAGACTGAGATAAAAAGGAAGGAGAAAGTGTACTTGGTCCTTTGGAAACCATCGGTGTAGTATCATTAATTTTTGAGTTTTAAGGTGGAACTAATTGATTGTTTAGAGCTATCAATGGTGTCTCCTTTTATCCATCCATTTTGGGTTTATCATTTGAACCAACAGGTGTAGTGTGTTCTTTGAACCATCAGTGACCGGTTGTTTTTCAGGTTCTAAGCCAGAATTCAAATTGAAATAGGTACCTAGAACAGCCAGATCGTGAGGTTTGAATTTATATTCTTCAGACTGCATGTTGGATTTGTGTTCATATACCATCGAAGTAGTGCTACTATGTTCTAAACAATAATAAGCAGTGGGGCATTCAATATAGCGAGTATTGCACACACTGGTATTTTGTTCCCCATACATCTCAAAATTTGGTATAGAAAATTTATGTGTGACATCAGTTTTTTTATCATTACTTGACCCCTAAATAAATATATTAGTAATAGAGTTTTTAATATTAGGAGAAGCAGAAGGTGTATTATGTTTTTCTGCTTGGACAGTGTTTTCCATAGATGGTCCTTTTCCTCACTCTATGATCTTTTAAGAGGGTCAATATTCAAGTGATTAATGATCACATTGACTTATACTTGAGTATTTTAATTACCTTACAGCATTTTAGGTGATGTTAAGGTATGATCAATATCTTTCACTATCTTGGGACTTGGACTAGGTTCTAGTGTTTTGACTTCTAAATCTGAGTGAGAGTAATTAAGAACTTCCATAACAATTGTTTCCATTTCATTTGTTATAGATTGTTATTCGGCTTCATTTTCATGTTCCTCCACAAAATAAACCTAGGATTTTTCCTCTTCAACCACTGATGGAATCAAGGACTTGGGTTTGATAACCCACTTTTCATTGTTCTTATCACAAGATTTAGGTATATCATAGGAGGGAACTTTAACTTTCTTTGGTTTTTTGGTCTCGGTCCATTCCCATCCACATGATTGTGGGGCATGTTTGTGCACTAACCTACAGTTTAGTATTGAGTGACCTATGATTTTATAGTACTCACAAAAAGGGTAATTTCTCTTATATTAGTTCCATACTTTAGCCTTATAATCCTTATCATTAATGGAAATAGAGAGTGGTAGTTTAGTTTCTAGGTTCACTTGTACCATATCTCTAGAAAATATACCTAACTCCCCATTTAATATTGATTGGTCGATCTTTAGGGTTAAACAAATGAAAAATGTTAAGTCATTTATGATTTTTGGATGCCAAAAAAACAAATTGAGGTTATGCAGTCTAATCCAGAGATGGGCCAAATTTTTTCTATGTGTGTTCGGATTTTAAGAAATATCCCATTCGGAGATACAAAGAAGACCAAATTTGAGTTGCAGATTACTTATCTTAAATACCCTATCTATGTCTTCCTGTGAGGAGAAAAAGATGTTGAAATAAACCTTACCTAGGAGGACTAGTTTCAAGTTAGAAAAACCCCAATAATGACCAATGCGATGCTTATTATCAAGATACAACTAGGGTTTTTCCCCTTTTAAGTAAGAAATGAGACCCATGATAGAGTACATACGCATTTGAGTTATCTTTTGAATCACTTTGGGAATGGGCTCCACAGTGAATCCTCCATAATCTATTCTTTTTAACATTAGATGTTACGTCAATGTTTATATTGGTATCTCTTATCCGCTCAAAGCCTCGTGGAAGGAAATTCCCCTAGGTTTGGCATTCATCGCTTGTCCGGAACCATTATCTTCATGTATTTTGTTTTCAATTGTTTGAGTAGCAACAAATACAAAGGAGTGATCCCATTCCAGATCGAAGGAGTCAATGAGTCTATAATTTAGAAAAGGGTGATCCAAACCTCTACAATTTCGGTAGATTGGGACTTGGGATTCGAGGATTCATTTATCCGTACAGAGAGAACCCCCTAATTTTTTCCAAGAATGAAATGATGAAAATAAATGAAATCAGGTAAAATCTCCATGAATCTACCATAGATCTCCTCCCCTATCATAAAAAATGACAAATCTAAAATTATTTTTCATCCAAAACTTTTATATTTACCCACATCGGGCGTAGATCTAGGAAAAAAATAAAGAGAGAAGTTGATCTAAGATACTGATCAAGAATGATGATAGACATGCACTTACCATAAGAAATAAGATTCGATGGAAAAGGATAAGGATAAATATTTATAACAAAACATTTGGGAGAGGTTATAAAACAATTTACCATGATAAATATCAAGTTAGGTTCAAAAATGTAGAAACAATGTGGCACTTAGAATCAATAACATTTTAGACCCACTTTTTTATGTTCTAGCTGTGACCACATGCATGTTTTAGCCACACAGTTAACCAAACTGTGTGCTAACCATTTGTTAAATGATATCTTAAGACACCCTATCACTTCCTTCAAACATGGTCTCTCTAATAATTCACAAACAGTATTGAATAAAATACCTCTATATGCATGGATTCCCATAAGTGGTGCACAGTTTTCCCAAATCATGCTCAAATACATCACCCATAAAAGGCTCAAAAACATTAAAAAAGTTCTCCCAAACTCCCCCTTACATCACCATTATACAAAATATACATTAAAATAATAAGGAATGGGTTTCATACTAGAAACCGGGGTGATAAATTCTACCCACCATTTTCATTGGGATCCTTTGAAAGTTGAAAACTATTGTTTCCCTGAAAGAGTTACGACCATTACTCTTACAGTTCTTTCTCATGTTCCCAGGTCTCTTCCTAAATCTAACCATGATTCTTCAAAACCCGCACTAGACTGATGGTTTGACCACAAAATAGTTTCTCTCTCATATCTACAGTCCACATGAGGATATTTAACAATGAAGCATCCTGATCTAGGTTAATGTGATCCCATATGAACACATGGTCTTGATCAGGATGATACTTTTTCAAAAAAGATACACGGATCAAATTATATAGTGAACTGAACTATGGTTTCCATTCCAACTGATATACCGACTCTCTAAGCTGTTGTAGTATTTCAAAAGTTAATGTATTGAAGAGATAACAAGACCTACTTTTTTAAAGGATGATGTCCATGAAAAGTAGAAATTCTCAAGAACACATGGTCGCATACTATAAAGGAAAATTCCATTCGACGATGATCTGCATAAGATTTATGATGAAATTGATCCATCTCCATCCACTTTCTAATTAATTGAATTATCAATAATTTTTATTGGAGAAGGAGCAGCCCAACAAGAAAAATATCACATATTTCCACCAAACAGAGTGATGAATGAAAAGGAGGCACATACAACGATTCAATAATATCTATATGTGTTGAGACCCGATAGTTGTTGTTATATGTGAACTCTACTAAGGGTATTCACCCTTCCCATGAGCCACCCAAATAAATTACACTATCCCACCAAAATTCTTCCAATATTTGTATCATTCTTTTGGATTTCTCATCTGTCTGATGATGTTTGATCATGCTCATAGTCAACTCAGTCCGAAGGTATTTCTATAAGGCTGTACAAAAACAAGACGTAAGCCTCTGATCATCCTCTAATACAATTGAAAATGGTAATCCATGCTTCATTACCACTTATTAGATAAAGTATTTGGAGAGATACTCAACCATATGATTTTAAATAATATGGATTAAATGAGTTTACTTGGTAAGAAAACCCACTATCACTCATATGGCATCATGTTTTTGAACTGTTTATGGGAATCATCCAATAAAATTTATCTCTCTCTCTTACCATTTACAAATTGAAATAGGTAATGACTACAACACAACGTATGGTCTCTAATTTTATTCCTTAAATTTCTAAAACATTATGAATATTTAATGAAACTTATCCACCATCCATTTCATGTCACTCCACTAGATCTATGCCTTCAATGTGTTATACATATTTTGTATTCTTGGATGTATATCCAATCTTGAATGGTGGTAATATTTAAGAATTAGATCCTAAAAATCCATAGATACATCTATCCAATACCAAAACCTAAAAACTATACTCCAATAATGTTTCCATCCATAAATGGTCTCACTACTATTGAGGATTGAACTTATAGAAACACATTCCATGTCATATTTTTATTCCCCATTAATAATTTTTTTCCAAATCTGGAATCACAGAAACTAAAATGAAAACTGGAACATCACCTCAGAATTCACATTCCACATGCAAGTCAACTAGGAGTGACATAAGCTACCCTCCTCTGATGTTTCTTTTGATAACTAATAAAATGGATTTATGCTTAATGCATTGGACATGAAATTTACATTACCCAGTGTATACTTCAATTCAATGCCAGAAATTTGTTAATACTCAATTTATCTTCATTGCCTCTGATTCAAATCCATTTGTGAGAAGATAAGTTTCAGTCTCTTTTTATAAGGCACCATCCTTAATCATTACATACTATAGAATTATGTTATTAACACACATTTATGATCTTTTCTGGTTTAGAGTGTTACAGAATTTGGTCATAACTAGTACAATACATCTTGGACATTAAAAATTAGAAACTTCCACTCTATCCATTTTTTCCACAATAATAAAACTCATTAAATAAAACATGAATTATTTTCGTGATAAAAATCTTCATGAATTATTAATTTATCATAAAATTCCTTATTCCCTGTGAAAAATATTTCAAAAATATTTAATGAGCCTAAAATGCCCAGTAAGGGATATAAAACACCGAATGAAGACATTGGTCTATGAATAATTTCTAATAAATGAAATTATCCTCTTGACTCATAAAATATAAAATCCTTAAAATACCTCTAGAAATAATAAAATTAATGAACAACTCTTAGAAAATCATAAATCAAAAAAGGTAACTTGTGGCTTATAAAACATACATACATTGTAGCTTTCATAGCTACATGAAGTGTTACATTTGGAATACTCATCACAATATATTCCCTAAATCTATTAAGAGAAACATTAATGTTTACCTCCACAACATTAAACAATGCATTGGAGAGCATTCTCAGGTTCACCTACCCTCAGTTTTTCAAGGAACCACATATATACATAAATAATTCTGAAGAACCTTAACATAATCATAACATATAAAAAAAGAATAAAAGATATTAATATTTCAACATTATAATAAAAATATATATTTTCATGATATCGATATAATAAATCCTTACTCAATAATATTTTCACTAAACAATATAAGAAAAGGTTATATGGTATTTATTTTTCATAAAAATATATTAAGGCTTGTAGAGGAATACCAATATCGAATAACAGTTACGACAATAGAAAAGTAGTTTTGACCTTATATGTTAAAAACCATCCTTTTTTCAAATAGTAAAACTCTTCATAGAAAAATATTCCTTTTGAAAACCATTGAAAAAATTAAAATTCAAAGGGTTTGATAATATAGTTGATAAAATAGGGTAGAATATGCCTCAACGGAAGGAGATTGAGACAGAGTCCCTGACCTCAAGTTTAAATCATCGCGTATATTCATTATTTCCTGAATAATAAACATATATTAATTTTTAATTTTTTGGACCCATTTAATTAATATTATTCATTTTATATAACTTATTTTAGTTTTATAATAGTTATTTAATTATTTTAGCTCATATCGAATATTTCATCGATGTTCAAAACTAGAGTAAAAATGTCCTTTTTGGTTAATTAACCATGTAATTATTATTACATAATCTCTAGAATAATATTAATGATTTTAATAACAAATAAATTTCAATATATATATATATATATATATAATCCATTGTATCTGGAGATGATAAATAAAATGACATGTTCAGAGAGATGGTAGGTCGCACGTAGTGATGAACACATATTTTATTTCATATCATATTAAAAGGATAAAAAATAAAAAATACATTGGTGTGTTTTAATTCCATTATAATATATATATATATGTTATATATGCTACATATGTTCATTAATTCCATGTTTTATACATTCCATGTTTGGAATGAATGAGTCATATCACTTGGAGTCGACGGTAATCCACACTTCCCCAAATGAAATTATCATATTTACACGTGACAGAAAGTATAAAAGTATATTGTAAAACTCAAGTAATGAATAGTATAGTAAATAAAAGTATTATATATGAAATATAAAAACATATTTCAATCATAATTTCCACCATGAGAGGTGGTAGGAAAAAATTTAACAATAATTGTTTCGTGAGGCAGTAGTTCGCCTTACAAAAAACGATTATGTTCATATCCATTACATGGAGGTCAGTGTAAGTGTGATTAGAATAATTCTCATAATAACAAAAAATTATGATTATGATTACATTTTTTTTGTTATGAAATAAATGAATAAGAATAGCATTGGGTGTGATGAAATAAAATAATTTAAAGGAACTTGAGAGAAGACGTTAACTCCAAATCAGGTAACATCTTTTGATTTGAGATAGAAGGAATTCATGAATTTCATTATGCCAATTTTAAGGCTTCTAGGATGAAAGAAGTCATGTTTTGAGTGTATTTTATTAGGGGTCAGATAACCTAAGAGGTTTTAATGGTTTATTTATGTGGGTAGTGGTGGTGTCCTTTTATAAGGTGGAGGAGGGGAACTTTTGGAATATCTTGAATGATTATTTTATTACAAATTGATTTTTTGTTTCAAAAGGTCCAAAACATACTTAATTTGAATAAATTGTGATTATTGTTCGAGATAATATCAACAAAATTTTTTTAGACAAGTTTAGGTCTCAAATTTAACCTTATATTTTATTATTAATCCTCAGTTAACTAATTTACCTCTTACTATCTTTTCTTGTATTTTCATACTATATAGTTAATATATATAAAATAAAATTCCAATAGAAACTAAATTGGTTCATTAATGATATTTTAGACAATATTTAAGTCATTTAAACAAAATTTATATTTTTAGGATTATTATGTAATTTCGAAAAATAATATTTAAAAAAAAATACTAATTTATGTCCATTTTAAAACTATTTTGTAATTCATTTTTGTTAAATTCATAACAACTTCAATACTTAACAAAAATATATTTAATAAAATATATATGTATTAATTATAAATAAAATTCTTCTGTTGCATCAAAATATTCAAAATAAATTTAATTTAATATTTATAATCTCATTTATTTAAATTGTTCATTAATAAGGTAATCGCTACAACATCATTGTGTCATAAATAAGTACATTTATTTTATGTATAATAATTATCAATAAAATACCATGATGTAGGAAATATTTTTATCTTTAAATTGGCTTTTTATAGTCCAAAATATCATTTTTACAAACAAAATTAACTTTTTTATTTAGAAGATACATGTTTTATGTTATATTTCTCTTAACAGGAAATTAAAGTAATTAAATGTCATTTTCACAGTCCAGTGGATCCATGGGGACCAAACATTGACACATGGATTCCTAGGGTCTGATGTATTTCATCCAATTAGATGAGGACTTGTTTTAGGGTCATTTTATATTATTTTTTTACCCTTATTTACCTGATTTACCTTTTATCCATGGTAAATAAAAATAATTACTGAATTTATTATTCATAATACCCAAAAAAGTATCACATTTACAAAATTTGTACCCACTGATTCTAAATATGGAATCCATTTTTCAAAATTCAAAACACATAATTGGTTGAAATTAATTTAAAATTAATTTCAACAGTCAAAATGTGAATGCCAATTTTTAAGAAGTAAAAACTATCAAATGATTGACATTTGTTTGAGTACAAATTAAATGTGAAACTGATTTCAAATAACAAAAATTCGAATAAATGATAAAAAAATAATCTAAATACAATTTTAAATGAATTGAAATTTATATCTATCCATATAACTAAAATAGATGAAAAGATAGTTTTTACATAAAATGATTTTTGTTCACTATTAATTAAAAATGATATTTATTAGAAAAATACCAAAAATACACACAAAGTAAATTTTGATGCCCTACTTTTAAAGATTAATTTTATTTTTCCAAATATAACTCATAAGAGTAAAAAGACTTGATTTAAAAAAAGGTTCTCCATTAAAGGGAAGTAAAACCAACATTTCGAAATATTCGAGTATTTTTGCTTAAAATAGGATTTATTATCATTTTAAGCCTCTAAAATTTATTTGAAAAATGTAAAAAGATTTAAAAAATATGTATAATCATGTAATAGTTAACTATATTCATTCATACTAATACAATGGATGAATGATAACTTCTATTTAAAATAATAATAATATAATAATATTATTTTTGGTATAAATCCAAGTTGTGTGCAATGTAAGATTTTGGAGAAACCCATTGTTTCATTTCGGGTTTTCCATCGAATATGGAACCCCCTTTAAAGTAATTTTAATATTTAATTCAAAAAAATTAATAAATATGAAAATGAAATATACAATAATTACTTATAATGTTTCATCCCTCCCCACTTTTAGAAATTGTGTCCTTGAAATATTTTTTACATATCTAATAAGAGGGAGTATTTATCCCTCATAGCATTTTACGATTCCCTTATTACCTTTTCGACTATTTGGTTTTTACACAAAACCATTAGCTGATGTATTACATTATTCTACAACACAAGGTCTCTACGGTCATGAATCTAGAAAGGTTGTTCCTCATAAGAAATATTCTCTTCCAATTGAAATAATTTTACACTCAAAACATGAGATTGATCTGACATATACTTTCGTATAATAAAAACATTAAAAACTTTGTGTACCTATGATAAACTCGGAGGTAAATCCACTCAACATGAAACTGGTCCAATTTCTCCAGAATTTAATTGGGTTCAATGAACTGTGGACTCTACTTACCTTTCTTTCCAAAATGAATCACACTTTTCCATGGTAAAACATTGAGAAATTCATGATCACCTAACTTGAAAAAAACATCCTTCTCTCAGATTATCCTCATAACATTTCTACTTGATTTGAGCTTTCCTAATGTCCATATGAATCTAATAAACATTCTCTGTCATCCCTTCTACCAATTCTAGTACCATCATCTTCCATTCACCTACTTTATCCAAAAAATATTGAGTTCAACACAGCAACCCATATAATGCCTCAAATGGTGCCATAGTTATTTTGGAAAGAAAATTGTTTTTATAAGAAAACTAAACCAAAGAAAGAATTTGATCCAAACTTCCATTGAAATCAATTAAACTATAATGTATCATACCATAAAATTTATGAATTGTTCATTCTATATTCCATTCTGTTTGATAATGGAATGATGTACTAAAATTCAATTTAGTGACCAATGACTTCTTAAAGACTTCACAAAAGTTATAAGTGAACCTGAGATCACGATCCGATACTATTGAGATATGAAATATGTGTATCCTAAGTATCAATTTAATACATAATCAAGAAATTTGATCTTGATACAATGTATCATGAATAATAATAAAATGGTAAGATTTATTAAATAGATCAATAATAACCTAGATTACATTATTAAATTGAGAATTATTTGGTAATCCAACAACCAAATCAAAATATATATTTTACCATTTCAACTATTAAACTGGTAAAGGATGAAGTATCTCTTTCGGTAACTTTTGCTCTGCTTTAACATATTGATATATCAAAAACATCACAGTAATGTTTGCAATATCTATTCATTCAATACCACTAATAATACTCTTTAATGCCTCTGTACATATTAGTGCAGGTAGTATGAACTGAAAATGGGGAACTATGAGCTTCACAAAAAAAAATATTTATTCGACAGTGAATCACAAGGCACAAAAAATATCTTCTCCAATAAAAAAAAAATATCTTTATCAATGATAAATTTACGAAACATACACTTCTGAACCAAATCTACCATTTTCATAAAGTAACTGTTATCCTTCTTTGATTGCTTAATTCTATCTAATAGTGATGATTTCACTGACACCCAAAACAAAATAGATGAATTTCATACACTAACAGCATCCAATAAAAAATTTATCAAATCCTTAACCAAAGGTTCTCATTCTATAGATAGCATGGTTAATGTAGCATTAAATGTTTTACTCCATGCATCAACCACTTTATTATCTTTTCCTCGATGGTAATGAATTGTGGCATCATAATCCATGATTAATTATATCCACATCCTCTGTCTCATGTTCAATTCAATCTAAGTGAATATATACTTAACATTGTTGTGATCAATATATATTTCAAAATTTTCACCATAAAAATGATGCCACTAAATTTTCAAATAAAAAACAACTGCAGCTAACTGAAAATCATGGGTAGGGTTATTTAACTCATGATTTTTCAACTGACATAAATCATAAAAAATTACGTGATCATTTTTCATTATGGAAAACCCATTCCCTTTCAATTAAGTATAATAGTAGATAACAAACTCACCATTTTAGGAAACTAAATCCAATACTGGAGTATTCAGAAATCTTTTTTTCAATTCCTGAATACAATAATCACATTCTTTTTTCTAGATTAATTTAACACTTTTTTGAGATAACAGAGTCATTGGGATAGATACCCATGAAGATGTTTCAACATACCATCATTAATAGCCTGCCAAATCAAGAAATCTATGGAACTCGGTTATGTTTGTGGGTATTGGAAATTTTCCAATGACACTTTTTAGAAGGATCAACAATTTTTCCATTTTTAGAAATAATATGTTTAAGGAATGAAATTTTTTGTAACCAAAATTTACACTTTTTAAATTTTCAATACAATTTAATTTATTTTATTGTTTTTAAGACAAAACATAAATTTATTTAATCCTCATATTCACATTTAGAATATACCAACAAACCATCAATAAACACAACCACAAATGATCAAATAGCTGATGAAAGACCCCATTTCTACCTTCTCAACACATCATAAAAGATTCTCATAGAATTTAAATTAATGAGAGGCTTATTCCATTCAATATCACTTCATAAATCCAGAGTAAAACCAATTTATCTTACTATCAATATCATGAATAGAATTTAGATCATTCCTTGACAAACTTGTGAAATTTTCTTTAAACGCAGTCCCTAAATTTCTTCTTTTTTTTTCTAAATTCTAATAATTTTTTTTCCATCTTAAGTGAAACAACCTTAGAAAAATAATCCTCAAGGAACATACCATTGAAAGGATCCCAATACAATGCATAAATCTCATCACTAACCCTAATATTTTTAATCATCGACCACAACTGATCAGAATCACCTTCAACACGATAAACAACAAGACTAAACTTTTGATAATCAGAACAACTCATTATATAAAAAACCTTTTCCAGTTCACTGATCAAAACATATAATTTTACTGGGTAAGATGAACTTCTATATTATAGTGTATGTTTCCTCAATAATTTCTCCAAAACTAACACATTCTTTTGTGGTTGGTCAGGAAGATCTTGTGCATGGAGACCACCACCATTTATCGCTTGAGTCAACTGATCCATCACTACAAAAAACTGTTCTGTTCTGATTCCGACCATCTCTGGATGAAAATTTGGAAGTTTATTCTCCTATATATGAATTCCCTTCATATATTCCAAAATTCATATAAGGAAAACCATTCTAAACAATCATATCATAGATGATGCAACATGATAACCCTGAAATGCTATATCAATTCAATTTGACCATAATGTAAAAATCCTTTATGGATATTCTATTATAAAAATTCTATCTCCAAAAATTTTATAAATAGACCTATGATACATACTATATGTTCTCATCCACAAAAATTAAATAATCCAGAATTGAGTTAATAATTCACATTGTTGAACTTTTCTGGTTTATAATTTAATAGAATTAAGCCGTAACTATTACATTACATCTTGAATATAACAGTGCAGACACTTCCACTATATCCATTTTTTCGAAAATAATAAAACTCATTAAGTAAAAAAAGAATTATTTTTTTGATAAAAATCTTTTTGAATTATTCCATTCTCAAACCACTCCTTATACCCTCTCTAAACTTTTCAAAAACATAGGATAACCATTAAAAGACTAGTAAGAGATATAAAACTAAGAAATAGGGAATTAGTCCATTAATACATACTAATAAATGAAATCATAATTTTTACTCATAAAACATAATCTCATTAACATTATTCATGAAATAATATTATTTAAAAATAAATCCTATAAAATCATTAATCATAAATGTAATTGAGGAAACTAAAATATACATTCATTGAAGATTTCAAAGCTACATAGGGAGTTTCTGTAGCAGTCTATAATTACTTCTAGTGGACTATAATTGATACCTATTAGGGCACTCCATGGGTGGCTACACCCCTTGGGCGGGACACAACACCATCCCCAATGGTAGCCATTTCTTCATGAAGCCCTTGGGCGGAGAGCCAT
Organism: Viscum album; assembly: GCA_963277665.1. Classification (NCBI taxonomy): domain Eukaryota; kingdom Viridiplantae; phylum Streptophyta; class Magnoliopsida; order Santalales; family Viscaceae; genus Viscum; species Viscum album. The sequence goes on from OY728165.1 coordinate 1,835,174,188, forward strand.
ACTTCTTCCAATGCTCACAAGTGAGAGTTCCCAAGGATCATATTCATTACTACCTCCTTTTCCTTTGATACCAACTGTAGAGACCCAAATCATGACGTACATGGACATTACATTAATTTTTTGGCATACTTATACATAACAAAAATAGACACTCAAGAAACATAATAGTTTAGTGTCTTTGGAAACATGGAACATAATCTTCTAATCATGGTGAAAGATCTTCAAAATCTCCCATAAATATCTTCCCCTTTTTTTCTTACCTAAAATCTTTATTTATATCACGGGGAAAAGAAAACATATAATGGGTGAGCTCAAATGACCAGTAAGGGTAAGTGTGGAGAAAATAAAACAAACAATATACATTTTACTATAAAACATGAACATAATATTTAAACATCAAAATCCTGAGCAATGACATAAAACATAACAGTACATAAGGTATAGATCAAAATGGAACATCAATAATGATAAAATAACATGGTAATGAAACATGTAATTGTATAAAACCATTAACCACATGATATGATTTCTATAGTAGCCAAGGCATTGCTGCCAAGACCATCTGAGTGGAAAAATTCCCTTTCTGAATTGAGTTTACTCCTCGTTCTAGTGCTGTAATACTGAACCAGATTAACTTACCATTCCATCCATGTCTATCTAATGAGATATAAATATATACCCAATTCATTAGAGGGAGATATAGGTCCCACCCATCTCATAATGAATGCATTCTTACATGTGCACAACATAGACATAAATCATTCATCATAACCCAATGAATAAAATGGAATTCATAAACATCATCCCATCCTAACATAATCCATATTAAAAAATGGATATCATTTCATCATAAAAATAGTGAATCCATGTATATCATAGATACATTATACTTGAAACATAATCATACAAAATAATGTCATCTTAGATGGAAAATAGTTTTGACAAACACTTGAAATGAATTCGTGAGGAAAATATCCTTTCTTCTTCAAAATAATTTTATTTTCAAAAATTCCATGCTATTTTAAAGAAATGATTTTGATTAAAATATTAACAAAATATTTTGGATTAATCTTCATGAAAATTAGGCGTTATTAAACCGTAAAAATCCATTCTTGCCGTATAAGTTAAGAAAAATTCTTCTTGTTCTTTTTCCGGAAAAGTCTAAAAGTACCTCGTGTGGTAAAAAAAGGATGATTCTTACATACCATGTATTAAAAGTCAAAAATGTGTCATAAAGAATTTAAACATACAAGAAACCATTTTTATAAAATAGGGACATGAATGATAAATATAAAACTAGTAAATACTTACGAATAAACAATCTCAAATAAAAACGAGATTGAAAAAGTTATCCCTTAACTTAAGTCTGATATGCTTCATACGTATTTGAACCTCCTGTATAATGATTTAAATAATGTCATTTACTTATTACAGAATCATATTCATTGTTATGATATCATATATGGTTCACTTATGACTTTACATTACCCGTTATTTTGTAAATTCCATGTTAAAGCAGTATTTTGGGTAAAATCGTTTTATTTATCATACATGTTTGGACATGTAGCGCTTGATATTATAATTACCTATATCATAAATTACATAATTCTAGAATTTAAATCATTATTTATATATCATATATATTTATTATATATATATATAATAGATAGATACATGAAATGAAATACACCGTTCATGGAGATGGTAGGCAGTACGTACGCATGAACGCTGTTTTCCTTTCTTTATTGACTTGAATGGAAGTAAGTAGATGAAATATATAAATAAAAAAATCCAGTAGCTTTATCATGTCATATAATTCATTATTATTCATTATATATACTTTATAATCATTCTTGAATGGTTAACATGGGGATTAAATCTCATAGCGTCGTGGAGACAGTAATTCGTACGTATACACGAGTGATGATATTATTCCCATAATTATTGAATGGAATTAGAGTGGAAGATATCTCAAAATCAGTATCATGTTATAATAATCATATTAAGTTATTCTTTACACCATTATACCCATTTAAGTAAGGTGGTGGTGGAAAAACAGATTACACCACAGCATGGAGAAGGTATTCCGTACGTACGCATGCACAGTGATTTCATTTTCTGTAGGATGGATAGAAGGTGAATTGGGGTTGTTTCATATTCATAATAACATGTCAGTATATTATTGATACTAATGTTATTACTTTATAATGAAACAACTAAAAAAATAAGAAGTTGAAGAAGAAATAAACTTGAAAGAATCGGTAGAAGTGATTACCTCTTCTCCGACGCACCTCCTTTGTACTTTCTCTTACGACACTAGAGTTTGTATTTTGAGGAGACTAGAGCCTCTATAATATTTCTATGGAATTTGAGAAGGAAATTTTACAGGGGTTTTCTAAGCTTTAAGGCTCAAAATTGTGTGAAGAGAAGAGGGAGGAGGTGGCCTTTTATAAGGGAGGAGAGGTGAACTTTAGAAAAAAAACATAAAATATTATTTTATAATAAAGTCATATTCGGTTTATAATGGATCCTAAGTGACTTATTTCAAATATAAAGGGTGGATGGGTCAAAATCCTCACATCCAATAGGTTTTAGGCAAGTTTAGGTTACTATTTTAACCTTATCATTTATACTTAACTATAAGTTAAATAATTTATCTTTATCTGTGTTTTCTTGTTTTCTTACACTATATGGTTAATAAACTTACTCTAACAAGCCAAAAGAACCCCATGTGGTTCATTAGTAATATATATAACCTTATCTATGTCATTTTTCTGAACCTTATATTTTTTATGAATAGAATAACAATTAATAACATATTATTTGTTTTAAAAACTATTTTATGTCAATTTTGACAGTAATTGGTAATTGATTTTTTGTAAAAATCATAACGGCATGATTTGTTCAAAAAAAGTTAATAAAATCAATAATAATATGTCATGTTAACCTATAAAATTAGTATAATTTATAAAAAGTATCAAATTAAATTTATTTGGGTATTTATAATATCAATTATGTTAATATTTCATTAATAAGGTAATTACTCCATCATCATAGTGTCATAAATAAATTAAATAATTAAATGTATAAAATTTTTAAATAAAATACCATTATGTAGGAAATTTTTTTAGATTTTTAATGAATATTTATAGTCTAATCTATCTTATGTATAACCCTATATTAAATATGATTTAGTTATTAAACTTTTATTTTAACTCTTTTGACTCTTCTTGAAATAAAATAATAATGTCCTAATCTAATCCAAATGGACCTAAATGGTCATATTTGCATCATAAGGTTGTTTTTGGTCGAATTAAACTTATTCAATAGAATTAGTACATGTTTTAGGGTAATAATAATATCATTTTACCCTTAATTACCGTATTTACTTTTAACAGTGGTAAAAAAAGTAAAATGTTACTATTCACTAAAAAATATTTTTATCTTATTGAACCACATTTTACCCATTGATATTAACCGTTCCTCTCAGATTTTTGAAATTACACTCACATAAGCGCTAAAATTATGTTTTATGTAAATTTTCAAATTCTACTAGGAGGTGGGTAAAAGAGGCTGAAAAGTTCAATAAAATTTTTATATATCTAAAATTATTATAAATTGACTCCAACGAATTACATTGAACTAATATAGGTATTATGTATCAATTTTTACCTAAAATAAATTTAAATAAAATAAATAATTATTTAAATAAAAATTCTGTTTTTAAATAGTAACCTAGTGTTTTCACAATTCATCAAAAATTGAAAGTTTTCAAAAAAATACCAAAAATTCACCATAGGCTAATTTCAATATTACGAATCCAAAAAGTAAGTCCATTTTGAAAGATAAAATTTATAAAATTTTAAGAAGTTGGTATTACTATTCATAACATTTAGTTTATATAATATTATAATAACATATCGTTGTTTCGTGAAACTCGGTATTACGCACAACACACGCTATCGAGGAAGGTCGCGATTGGGTGTAATGGAAGACAAGTCAGGGTTGCGTGTAGGGAAAGATTCCTTTGTTGTTATGTATAATATAATCCAGCCATAATTTATTTGTACATTGAATATATATATATATAGACACACTCAATGTTGGGTAGAATAAATCCTATCAAATGAACTTGAAATTTTGTGTAACATGATCCATGAATAGTGTTGCGTATACTGCAAGATAATACGGTGTTTCGTATAGCACAAGATAATCTTATTTTAGCATAAAACACAAGACATGAAATAAATTAAAAAGATTATATCTTATAAAATATCGGGGTGTTACATTCTACCCCCCTTAAAATGAATTTCTCCCTCGAAATTCGTTGGGGTTATAAATGGTTTATAACATGAGAGTTTCTTTCATAGAAACCCACATCATAAAAAGGAATACCAAATATTAACATTAAAAAATAATGTATGAAATGTAACGGTCACCCAAATTATCTAATCATTAGGCTTCCATAGAGGAGAACATAGGTGAAAATATGGATATGAAGGAGAAATCTAACCATCAAGATCTGATGGATAGTGGTAGAGAACATGGATATGAAAAAGCCATCAATCATAAAGCCATAAATTTGTGATGATCTAATGTACCATCAGATTTATCAGATATAAGAGCACTAGGATAACATTTTTGGTTTTCAATATCATTTCCTTAAAGTTGAAATTTTTTAATTAGAATAAATACTTACATGATTTTGGTACAATCTCACTGTTTTTTGTGCCTTGAACAATTTCCACTTCATCTATTAAAGAAATGAAGTTGAATTTGTCTTCTGTGAATTGATAGCAGATCATGTGATAGAATGATAGTTCATTCCATCTGTCTCAAACATAAGGTTAGAAAAAGTTATATACACTAGTCCATCTATGGGGAGATTAATCGTATATGGTTCCTAAAATGGATGTATACTTCGTATATCATGCCAAATAATAAATTGAAACTAATTTATACTAACCAGGGACTTCCTGTTGGCCAGTGGTAGGCGATAAAGGCCTATCACACTTGGTTTGTGGGTTCGATTCGCACTTCCTTGTCCGACATGATGGGTTGTCGCCCGTCCTATAGGTTGTCCTTTTTCTAAAACTATACTATTATAACATTACAAAAATAATATCAAAAAAAAGTTCTATCCTTAAATAATACTATCTTATGTCCAACATAATCTATTTCAAATCTTTAGGCTTATCCAAAATACATATATCCAATCTCATAGTATAATGAAAACTATTACTTGAATGGTCGCAAAACAAGCACGTGAATACCATCATTTATTCCCCATATATCATACGATATATCTTGTTGGTCACATTACAAACAAGTGAAAACCTTAATCATGTATTCTATTGAAAAATGAATACCCATTGAACCTCAGTGAAAACATGAATGCTGTTAAAATTTAATTCTTTCCACATACCAAAATCCCAAAAATTCTATATACTCAAACCATGATATCACTTAGTCCTTATATCAATCATGAGCTCATGAATACCATCAAACATCTCATTATCTCCTTATCCTTTCATTATACACATATCATCTACCTTCCAAAAAAATTTGAATAACCTTTTATGGTTACCGGTACCACACATCATATAATATCATAAACTCAACGAATGGCAAAAGTGTAACAATCCTTAGATTTTTTTATTCTATAGTAACATACATTAATCTTTATAAACATACAATAATTCCACTACATTCTTAAACCACTGACTAAGTTTCATCATTTCTTTCATCTCATATATCATTTTTATTCTCTTCATCATCATCAACATAAATACTACCCATTCAACCATGCTGATTCTCTTCATGAAATCTTCCATTAGAGAATTGGTTTGAATAGTGCCCGTACATTCCACATTTAAAACATTTAACCATTGTTGATGTCTTAGTAATACCATTATATGTGTCCATGGTGTTAACTTAAACTTTTACTTTACAATTACTTTCTTTGTGTCCTTCTTTTCCACACCCAAAGCATCTTCCAGTTCCATTGAAAGATTCTCTATGATGCCTCTTACCACATTTTTTAAATGATGGAAATTGAACATTCTTTCCTCTATGATCATCATGAAACTCCATCTTTCTCTTATTAGCTAAGCCAGGAAACTTACCAAAGTTGAGATTATTGATCATATTATGAGATTGTTGATTAGGCATAATAATGATATGTGTACTTTCAGATCCAATTTCATTTGGTTTCTCATGAAGAATATCATTCCATTGTCTATCATATCTTCAATTATCAAGAATATTTCTGTTTCCAGCCATTTTCTAAAACCCAAAAAGAATAGTGTGAGAGAAAAAATCATAATCAAGGGGGAGTACCTTCAATATATAACATATTAGGTTTAATTCTAATATCATTACCATAATTCTATAACTATAACCTATACATATACTTAACCGTAGGTACATCCCTAGAAATACATTAGAATTATCTCTAGGGATCTCACTAAAGTTTTCGCATCCTAGTTTCCAAAGGTTAACTAAAAATTTCCTCTGATACCAACATAAGGGGTCTGGAATTACATCCAGTTGACTATAATTGATACATATCAGGGCACTCCATGGGTGGATGCACCCCCTGGGCAGGACACACCACCATCCCCAATGGAATACATTTCCTCATGAAGCCCTTGGGCCGAGAGCCATGCTTCGTCCAACGCTCACATGTGAGAGTTCCCAAGGCTCTGATTCATTCCTACCTCCTTTGCCTCTGATACCAGCTGTAGAGATCCAAAGCTTGACGTACATTGAAATTACATTACTTTTGCAGAATACTTGATATATAACAAAAACAGACACTCAGGTACCGTAATAGTTTAGTGTCTTTGGAAACTCAGAACATAGTCTTCTAATTATGGTGAAAGATCTTCAAAATCTCCCACAAAGATCTTCCCCTATTATTTTATTACCTAAAACCCTTATTTTTTTGTTGGGTAAAAGAAAACATATAAAGGGTGATCTCAAATGCTCAGTAAGGGTAGGTATGGAGAAAATAAAACAAACCATATACATTTGAACTTAAAAACATGAACATAATATTTAGACATCAAAATCGTGAGGAATGACATAAAACATAACAGTACATAAGGTATAGATCATAATGGAACATCAATCCTGATAAAATAGTATAGGAATAAAAAATTTAATTGTGGAAAACCATTAAGCACATGATATGATTTCCATAGTAGCCAAGGAATTGCTGCCAAGACAATCTTAGTGGACAAAGTCCCTTTCTGGATCGAGTTCACTCCTCATTCCAGTTCTATAATACTGAACCATATTAACTTACCATTTCATCCATGTCTATATCATGAGATATAAATATTTACCCAATGCATTGGAGGGAGATATAGGTCCCACCCATCTCAAAATTAAACCATTCATACGTGTTCCACAACATAAACATAAATCATTCATCATAACCCAAAGAATAAAATGGGTTCCATAAACATTATCCCATCCTAACATAATCCATATAAAACAAATGGATATCATTTCATCATAAAAAAATTGAAACAATGTAAATCGTAGAGAAATTATACTTGAAACATAATCATACTAAATAATGTCATCTTAGATGGAAAATAGTTTTGACAAACACTTGAAATGACTTCTTGAGGAAAATATCCTTTCTTCTTCAAAATAATTTTCTTTTCACAAATTCCATGAAATTTAAAAAGAAAAGGATTTTTTTTGAAAATAATCATGAAATCCTGTGGAGGAATCTTCATGAAAGGTAGGAATTATGAAACAAAAAAAATATGTTAATGCCGTATAAGTTAAAACAACATTCTTCTTGTACTTTTTCCAGAAAAGTCAAAAAGTACCTCATATGGTAAACAAAATAAAGATTACTTACATACCATGTAGTAAAAGTCAAAAATGTGTAAAAAGGACTCTAAAATTACAAGAAACCATTTTTAGAAAACTGGGACATGAATGATAAATATAACCCCACTAAATACTTACGAATAAACAATCTCGGATAAAAATGAGATTGGAAAAGTTATCCCTTACCTTAGGTCTGATATGCTTCGTATGATTCCGAACCTCCTGTATAATGATTTAAATAATGTCATTTACTTATTACAGAATCATAATCTTTTTTATGATATCATATATGGTTCACTTATGACTTTATATTACCCGTTATTTTGTAAATTCCATGTTAAAGCAGCGTTTTGGGTAAAATCGTTTTATTTATCGTACGTGTTTGGACATGTTGGTCATGATATTATAATTACCTATATCATGATTTAATTACTTCCAGAATTTAAATCATTTTTTATATATCATATATATTTAGTATATATATATATAATATAGATAAATTAAATGAAATACACCGTTCATGGAGATGGTAGACCGTACGTACGCATGAACGTTGTTTTCCGTTCTTTATTGACTTGAATGGAAGTAAGTAGATGACATATATTTATATATATATATATATAGATAAATCCAGTAGATTTATCATGTCATATATTTCAATATTAATCATTATATATAATTTATAATCATTCTTGAATGGTTAACATGGAGAGTGAATCTCATCGCGTCGTGGAGACGGTAATCTGTACGTACACTCGAGCGATGATATTGTTCCCATAATTTTTGAATGGAATTGGAGTGGATGATATCTCAGAATCAGTATAATGTTTTAATAATCATATATAGTTATTCTTTACACCATTATACCCATCCAAGTATGGTGGTGGTGGAAAAACAGATTACCCCACGACGTGGAGACGGTATTCCGTACGTATGCACGCGCGGTGATTTCGTTTTCTATAGGATGGATAGAAGATGAATTGGGGTTGTTACATATTTATAATAACATATAATTATATTATTGATACTTATGTTATTACTTTATAAGGAAACAACTAGAAAATAAGAAGTTGAAGAAGAAAAAAACTTGAAAGAATCGGTAGAAGAGATTACCTCTTCTTCGACACAACTCCTTTAAGATTCTTTTTAAGGCACTAGAGTTGGTCTTTTGAGGAGACCAGAACCTCTATAATGTTTCTAGGGAAGTTTAGAAGGATATTTGTCAGGGTATTTCCTAGAATTAAGGCTTAAAAATGAGTGAATTGAAGATGGTGGAGGTTCCCTTTTATAAGGGAGGAGAGGGGCACTTTAAGAAAAAAACATAAAATATTATTTTCAAATAAAGTCATATTCAGTTTATAATGGCTCAAAAGTGACTTATTTCTAATATAAAGTGGGTATGTATCTAAATCCTCTCAACCAATAGGTTTTAGAAAAGTTTAGGTTACTTGTTTAACATTATCATTTATATTTAACTCTAAGTTAAAAAATTTACCTTTTACTGTGTCTTCATGTTTTCATACACTATATGGTTAATAAACATACTATAACAAGAAAAAAGAACCCCAAGTGGTTCATTATTAATATATATAACCTTCTATAAGCCATTTGGATGATCCTTAGTTTTTTAGGAATAGAATATTAATTAATAATATAATATTTGTTTTAAAAACTATTTTATGTCAATTTGGACACTATTTGGTAATTGATTTTTGTAAAAATCATAACAGCAAGTTTAGTTAGAAAAAATTTAATTAAATAAATAGCAACATGTCATATTAACCTATTAAATTAGTGTAAATCATAAAAAGTCTCAAATTACATTTATTTGGGTATTTATAATATCAATTATTTTAATAATTCATTAATAACCTAATTACTGCACCATCATTGTGTCATAAATAAATTAAATAATTTAATGTCTAAAAATTATAAATAATATACCATTATGTAGGAAAGATTTTAATATTTCTATAGAATATTTATATTCGAATTTAGCTTATGTATAATCCTCTATTAAAAATGTTTTAATTATTAAACTCTGATTTTTACTCTTTTAACTCTTCTTTAAATAAAATAATAATAAATGTCATAATCTAATAAAAATGGACCTAAATAGTCATATATTAATCCTAAGATTGTTTTTTGTCGAATTAAACTTATCCAATAGAATTAGGACATGTTTTAGCGTAATAATAATATCATTTTTACCCTTAATTAACCTATTTACTTTTAAACGTGGTAAAAAAAGTAAAAAGTTACTATTCATCAAAAATTATTTTTATCTTATTGAACCACATTTTACTCCTTGATATTAACCATGTATCTTGGATTTTTGAAATTCCACTCATAGAAGCGGTAAAATTGAATTTTATGTAAATTTTCAAATTATCCTAGGAGGTGGGTAAAAGACGGTGAAAAGTTCAATAAAATTTTTATATATATATAATTATTATAAAATGACTCCAATGAATTATAATGAAACTATATAGGTATTATGTATCAATTTTGACCTAAAATAATTTTAAATAAAATAAATAAATATTTAAATAAAAAGTCGGTTTTTAAATAGTAACATAGTGCTGTCACTATTCATCAAAAATTGAATGTTTTCAGAAAAATACCAAAAAATCACCCAAGGCTAATTTTGATATTCCGAATCCAAAAATGAAGTCAAATTTGTAAGATAAAATTTATAAAAATTCAAAAATTGGGTATTAATATTCATAACGGCTAGTTTATATAATATTTTAATAACATATCATTGTTTAGTGAAACTCGGTTTTGCGTACAACACATGCTATCGAGGAAGGTCGCGATTGCATGTTATGCAAGACAAGTTAAGGTTGCGTGTAGGGAAAGATTATTTTGTTGTTATGTATAATAGAATCCAACCATATTTCATTTGTACATTGAATATATATATATACACTCAATATTGTGTAGAATAACTTCTATCAAATGAACTTGAAATTTTGTGTAACATGATCCAAGAATAATGTTGTGTATACTGTAAGCTAATACGGTGTTGCGTATAGTGCAATATAATCATGGTTTAGCATACAACACAAGATATAAAATAAATTAAAAAGAATATATCTTATAAAACATCAGGGTGTTACAGTTACATTTGGAATACCTATAAAAATATATTCACTAAATCTCTTTGAAGAAACATTGACATTTACCTCCTTCGTGTTGCCTAATTTATAGGAATTCTATCTCGGATTCACCCACCATCATTTTTTCATGAACCACCCATATACATAAATAACTCTAAAGAACTGTAACATAATCATAAAACAAAAACAAGCATAAATTAAATTAACAATTCAACATTATAATCACAAGAGATAATTTTAAGATATTGACATAATCAATCCTGAGTAAAACAAATTTTCAATTCCAACAAAAGTAAAAAGGTTATATGGTATTTTGTTTCATTTTAAAAAGTATTACAGCTTTTAGAGGATGTCAAATATCGAAAAATAGTTATAACGGCTAAAAGTTTTTTTTCACCGCATATGTTAAAATCATTACATTTTTTCGTTCATAAAAAATATTTATAGGAAAATATTTTTTTAACAAAATTGAATAAAATAAAAGTAAATAAGGTTGATGATAAATTGTATAAAATAATGGAATATATAAATCAAAATATTCCTCAACGAATAGATATTGATTTAACGTCCCTTACCTATAGTTTGAATAATCTCATATGTTCTTTATTTCCTAAATAGTAAAAATATATTAATTTATATTTTTATGGTAACATTTTTAATGTTGGTTATCAATTTTATATCACATATTACCAGGTTATAATAGTCAGCTTTTTATTTCAGTTCATATCAGATGTTTCGCCATTTTACTGAACTCAAGTAAAAAATGAACTTGTTATTATGTGAATTAACTATGTTTTTATAAGTACATCATCCCCATAATGATATTCATGACGTTAATAACCCATAAATTTCGTGTATATATATATAATACATTGTATCTGTAGATGATAAATTAAATTCTTCATTTATGAAGAAGGTAGGTCGTACGTACACATGAGAATTACATTCACTACTTTTTCATATTAAAAGGATGAAAACTAAATGATACATATGTTTTTTATTATTCCATTATAATATATATATGTTATATATGATAAATTAGTTCATTAACTCCATCCTTTATACTTTCCTTTTATGGAATGAACAAGTCATATCACTATGAGGGGGTTGTAGTCCGCACTTCCTGAAATGAAATTATCGTATTTACACATTATAGGAAGAATAAAAGTATGTTGTAAACTAAAATTATAGAATCATAGAGAAAATATAAATATAATATATATCATATATAAAAATATTTCCATCATAATGGACACTATTAGAGGTTGTCGGAGAAAATTAAATAATCATTGTTTTGTGAGGCAGTAGTTCGAAGTAAAGAGAAACAGTATGTTCATATCCATTAGATGGAGTTGTGTGTTTGTTTAGTTCGAATACATCTCATAAAAACATCCTAGTATATTATGTTACTATTTTTGTTATGGAATCTAATAATAATAAGATCAAAGGGGTTGAAGAAGGAAAATAAATTAATGGAACTAGAGAGATGACATTACCTCTAAATCTAGTATCTTCTATTCATTTCTACCAAAAATCATTCTTGAATTGCCTTCTGCCCAGGATATTGATTCTAGGTGGACTTTTGGGATGTTGGGAGATTAAATGATTAGAGTTATGATTATTCAAGTGTCTTAAGAGGAGTGGGAATGTGGGTAGTGTTGGTGGTCATATATAAAAGGGAGGAGGGGCACGTTAGGAATATTTTGAAAGGTTTTTTATTATAAATTTAATTTCAGTTTCAAAAAATCAAAAAATAATTTAATTCGATTATCAGTTGAGGATTGTTTTAAATCCTCTCAAAAATTATGTTTTTGTCATGTTTAGGTCTCAAATTTAACTATCTCTTTTAGATTTAACCTTAGATAACAAATTTAACTCATGCCATGTCTTCTTGTATTTTCATACAAGATGGTTAATATAGTTTCTATAAAATTACAACAAAACCTCAGTGGTTAATTAATGATATTTTCATTAATATATATTTCATTTGGATAGATATTCAATTTTTAGGATAATTTTATAATTTTAAAAAATATTACTTGTTTGGAAAACTCATTTATGTCAATGTTGACATTATTTAGTAATTGATTTTTTTTTCAAGTCATGAAAACATTAGTCCTTCGAAATAAATTAATTTAATAAAATATAATATGATTTAATTATCCATAACATTTTTAGATGGATTAAAAAGTTTAAAAATAAATTTGATTTAATATTTATAATCTCATTTATTTAAATATTTCATTAATAAGGTAATCACTACATCATCATTGTGTCATAAATAAATTTATTTTTTAGAGGTATGAAAATTATAAATAAGATACCATAATTTATGAATTATTTTTCTATTTATAATTTTTATTTACAGAATAAGTGATAATTTATATAAAACAAATTAAAATTCTTTTAGTGAAAGATACATGTTTTATGTTATATTTCCATTAAAATTAAATTAATGTAATTAAATGTAATTTCCCTCACAAGTGGCTCCATGGTGTCCTAAAATAAACCCAAGGAAGCCAATGTTAGTCCATACTTCATCTAAGTAGATTATAACATGTTTTAGGGTGGGTTGATTTAATTATTTACACTTATTTACCTAATATATCCTTTAACCAAGGCAAAAAAATAACTACTAAAGTTACTATTCATTATATCCAATAATAAAAGTATTGTATTAATATAATTTGGACCCATTGATTAAAAATATTCAATTAATTTTTAAAAATTCTAAAAATTTAATTGGATGAATTAATTTAAAATGTATTCTTGTTATCAAAACAAGAAATCCAGATTTTAAAAGTAAAAACTATCAAAAGATTGACATTTGTTTATGTACCATTTAAATGTTAAATTACATCCATGTACCATAATAGGATTAAATGATTAAATTTAATCTTTTTTAAACATTAAAACCAAATAAAAATTTAATCTAATCATATAAATAAAATAGATGAAAAGACAAATTTTATTTAAATGTAGTATTTTTCACTGTTCATTAAAAATGAACTTTAACATAAAAATACAAAAAATTTACCAAAAGTAAATTTTTTTGTCCCTATTTTATAGAATATTTTTATTTGTTTTGCAATTTAAACATATAAAAGTGACAAAAACTATATTTAAAAAGGTATCACCATCAAAATTCAGTAAAACTACCTTTTAAAAATATTAGAATATTTATGCTTAAAATTAGATTTATTTTCATTTTAATCCTCTAAAATTTATTGTAAAAATATAAAGATATTCAACAAACATTTATAGTCATATTATAGTTAGTTTTGTTCATTCCATTTGATACAACAGCTTGGTTTTTACCACCATTTAAAATAATTTTTTTTTTTTTATTTTTCAGTAGAACTCAATGATGTGTGCAATATAGGATTTCAGAGAAACTTATTCTTGCATGTCAGGTATTCCATCGAAAAGGGAATAACCTCTAAAGTAAAATTATTTTTTATTTCATAAATATAAATAAATATGAAAATTTCATACTCTTTAATTACTTGGGATGTTACACTTATGACCATTTATCCCAATAAATTTCTCACAAATGAGATAATGATGCCAAACCTTAAGGCATGGAGAACTACAGCTAACTCCAAATAATGTGTTGGGTAATTCTTCTCTTGCTCTCTCAAATACCTCGATCTATAAGCAACGTCATGATCTAAATTCATGAGAATACATCCCAACCCTGATCCTGAAGCATCACAATACAACTTATACCTTCATCCTCATACCGAAAAAAATCATGATAGGTGTTGATGTAAGATGAACATTCAACTCTTAGAAAGACATATTACATTCTTGAGTGCATAATAATGGAATGTTTTTCTTTTTAAATAATTACAAAGGTGATGATATCCATGAGAAGTCATGCACAAAGTGCTTGTAATAAATATATAGGGTAGGAAATTATATCTCAAAGACGTTATTCAGTGGTTGCAAAGCGATAATTGCTTCTATATTCTCTAGATCCATATAATAAACTTTTTATGAAAATACATGTCCAAAAATGGATACATATTGTATCCAAAATTTTATGTTTGGTAGGTTGGAATACAATTGGTGGTTGATCACGATTTTCAAAACTATTTCCAATTGTGGATCATGCTCAGTAATTTTCCATTCAATACACAAATATTTCATCCCAAAAAACATTAAAAAATGAATTATGATACCACAAGAATATCTGATCCATAAATTCGACAAATACTGCTAGTGAATTCATGATACCGAAATCTGTAACCACATATACAGAATGTCTATATATGCTTATGAAATAAATCTTTGTATTATCTTCTTGCCTAAATTAAAATTGATGATATCTTGATCGAACACAATTTTAGATAACCACTAAGATATCATCAATTGTTCAAACAGGTCATTAGTGCATGGTCGTGGACACCAATTTTTTATCGTAACATAGTTATGACTCTGAAAATCCACACAAAACATTAGAGTTCCACCAACATTCTTCATGAACAAGGCTAGAGTTCCCTATAAAAACATGATAAGATGAATTAAAAAATTACATTATAACTCTTCCAACTATACTTTCAAATCCATTAACCATTTTGGTTATATTTGATAAGAATTTTCTGAGATTTTTCTAGTCCCTGAAAGAAGAAAAATCTTTATCTTCACATATTTTACAAGTGGTAACACTGAAAATTATTCAAGACACATGTCTTGAAATTTATCCTTGACTTCTGAAAAACTATTATCCTAGATCTCATTCATTTATTCCAGAGTCAAAACCACGAACTAGTAAGATATCGTTCCCACTGCTGGTTCTAAAAATCCCATTGCACCTGTCTTTAAAACACTTTCTTCTTTGAAGAGGGCCTTGATGCCATCGTCGGTCATGAAATTATATTTTCTGTTATAATAGTCAATATGATCCAATAAAAATTTCAACCAATCCATTCCCTTGATAGCATCATAGACATCCACATCAAACAAAAATAATTCCAATTTTGGATCATCTCTATCCACAATTATGTAACAAGCTCTACACAGATATGATCAACATTCTCTTTCCCCAAATAATATTGATGTTTTATCATAGAGGTAATAATGTCAAGTTTTAAACCCTAAAAATAAGATTCATGAGATGAAATGATGGAATGTGATTCACTATTATATAAAAAAAATTCATAAGGGTGGAATTCAAAAGATTTTTACCTCTCACTGTAGATAGACCAGCCTGATCATCCACAATCGCCTGTTAAAATCCATATAATTGATTCGTTGCTGAACATTGATTGTTGGTTCCCTTCAGTTATGTAACATACTAAGGATCCATGGAATTCCAAGAATCAACATGTCTAGGTCTTATCTTCAAAAATTATTGACCTTACCTCTCTCACCCCATCAATGAAAATATTTATGTGATACCTTAGAGGTATCCTGAGAACCAGACCTCGGAGAACTATTACAATATTAGGACTTATCCCATGGGGAAAATTTTGTGAAAACCCCAATCCATCTTAACATAGGGCAGGGGATAGTGACTAGAACCGGTAAAGCATATCCCTAAAATAGGAAGGAATTTATTTTTAACATATACACACAGAGACAAGGTACATGACCAAAGTAAACAATGTAGTAAAACTACTATTGTAAATGTATGAATTGAATGTAAATGGAAAAGTATAAAAGCTGAACTGAAATATATAATACAAAAAATAGTCAAACATATCCAAAGACCATCTTCCGTGGATCCTATCAAAATGGTAGGTATAACACCTCCCTGCGGCTCCCCACATCAACTAAACTCCTCTATGTACTTTCAAGTCCTATCTCCCAAGGTCTCAGTCATGTTGTTCATCTTCTCCACAAGACCCAACAAGGTGTGGGAGAAGACCATGTAGTATTGAGTATAAAAATAACTTTTAGGGACTCCAAGACCCCTTGATGATTTTCTATAATTATAAAAACGAAAATCCATAAATCATGACTTCAATCACAAAGCATGAAGTCAAATACAGCTCCCACAAGGTATACTACATAAAGAACAAGAAAAAATATGATTAGTATTAAGATATATAATTTTATTATGTTGAGGGGCTCATCCACTGATCCACGATTAGTTAATATACTGCCAATATATAAAAAGGTCACTCTCCCATAGAATCACAAAGGGTCGCTCTGTTGCTGGTCCTCTCTGAGTTTCTATACGGTTGGTCCACATCGGGCTGCGCTATTGTCGATCCACAGAGGGATGATAATATTTCAATCCACTGTGGGTCTTTCCACTTCAATTATAGGAATGGGAATTCTCATGTTAATCCATGTAGGGTCTCATAACTACGGAGACACGAAGGGTCACTATCTTACTGATCCACGAAGGGTCTCTCTTCAATTGAAAACCAGCTGTAGGATTTCGTACACTCAGTGTGATTGTGTTTTGTAGATTGTTATCCAAAAGATATGGGTTATAACTCAACCTCAAAGAATTCCAATAAATAATTAACCCAATGAACTGCCATGTCATAAGGTTTCCAACGCGACAGACAACAAGTCAATCAGAGGCCCAGTTTTTAAGTTACAGTCAATGTATTACAGAGATGACGGTTGGATTTGAGTTCGATCCAACCTAGTCATAGTCCAAACTTCTCCAAAAATCCACGTGGATTATCTCAAATATACCACCTTTTCCCAAGGGTCCTATCACCGCAAGAAACACATCAAACAGACACCTGGTTTAGTATTTATGGTCCATTAAACGAAACTAGGTAGAACTAGGTTTGGGTCTGATCCGCCTCAATCAGACCAACCAGACATGACACCGTATGAGCTGAGCTGACCCGGTATGGGTCCACCCAACCTATCCCGAATTCGATGGACCTAGCCTAGACTGACTAGATCCAATCTGGCCCGCTAGCTGGGCACGGCCCGCTAGCTTGTTGTGGGGTCCTGTTCCCTTTCAAACAGACTGTGTCCGTTCGGGTTCTCTAACCAGCGACACAGGTAGGAATTGCCCATCTAGCTAACTAGTTTGTTAGACAAGTCTAGGGTGGGACCCTGGATGCAGGCCAACCACTGCTACAACCGAAGCCATGGTGCCTCCTCCACGAATGAAGCCGCAACGCCTCATCTGCGACAAGAGTCATGGCATGCTGCCCACCATCAATGCAGACTGTATTGGATAGTCTTCCCCTATCCTTTAGGGAACTGGTAGGCACAACCACCTCCTTGTGGACAGTGAGATCCTGCCACCCCCACTAGTTGCCACCGTCATCGGGCCCGAGGTGTTACGCCAACAACACTTCTTTGGGGCACAATTGATGCTTCAGTGGATTGATTCTCTTACTGTATTCGCCTACATGACTCCCAGGATTCCACAATAACATCATGAAGCATTTATTCATGTTTCCATATATTTTAACATTCTCCCAAGTAGAACGACTCAAATACAAGAGCGGTAGAGGGTGTGGCCCCTGTTCGGATTGGCATGCACCCTCAGCATTAGTGTTTTGACAAGGGAATGTTATAAACATTAAAACCCCATAATGAAATCATCGTCCAATAATAAAGAACTATACATGGATCAACCCATTAGTATGTTGGTTCAAATTCATTGTATTTCCCAAGAATGGGGAAGGAGAAAATTTTATCTCATAAACCCCCCTACATGTGTTCGTTGAAAACTGTTGTGGAGGATGTAAATAATTCCACACATGATATCGTTTGTCGTCAATCATCAAACTCAAGATCAAGTACTCCAACAGACATCACACATTCACCATTCTCCATTAGAGGGTGATATTATTTCTACTTCTTTATTCTTTTATCCCGTGATTTCTAAAATTCTCCGCCAATGGAATAATTATATTAGAGAATAACCTATCATGTTGCATTTAATTTTATAGTTCATCAATTAACTATAATTAAGGAGATTATTAATCCAAGATCTATGTGGTTACAGAACTAGAGGAACATGAAATTAATAGTCTCTTATTTATTTTATGATGTTGTAATGTGGTCCCACCATCCATCACCTAATAGTTGTATAAGAATAAAATAAATTAATCAGTTATTTTGTAATTTTTTTCTGAAAGTCGGAAAAAAGTCTTTTTTGTCTAACTTTTATTGAACAAAGATAAGCCTCCCTTTAGATAATCTCAGCACTATGAGTTCAACTATACCATTAGATTTCAATTCTGAGCACTAGATCTAATGATACAAATAACATGTCCTCACATTTACTAAATGTACCTTAAAGAAAGTTCAATATTAGGTTCCAGGTACACTGGTCCTTGAAATAACTTGCCGTAAATTTTCAGAGCCTCAGAATAGTTCCATGTAATTTTTAAAATTATATTAAAAATATAGGTTTTTACATTCTCCCAAAAATTATTCTTTACATCCCCGAATTACACTTCAAAGTCTAAGGAAACATATAGAGATACCAAGAACAAATATATGTCTCCCATTCCCATTTTATTTCCAAGATTTTCCCGTTCTTCCACTATAGTCACACTTGAGTAATCAAATTCCCCCGTAGGACCCACTCCTGTTGATCATCTATCTCCACTAAAAATTTCGTGAATGTCTCCCCATCGTTAATGTGCAGATTTCCCTTGTCGATGACATGTGATGGATCATGCACGTATATCCACAGTTGTGACACATGGAAAACATTATCCACCGTGAGCCTCTATGGGGGAAGATCTAGGTTGTACGCAACCTTTAAAGCTCTATTGAGAATATTTAATGGTCTTATAAACCTAAAATATAGTTTTACATCCTGGACAAATCTTCATAATCCTCATCTTTGTGAGACACGTAGGAAGATGAGGTCTCCCTCCTCGAACTCTATGGGTCTCTGTCTTCAGTAATAATATGACTTCTGCCTACTTTGTGTAGTCTTCATCCACTCCTGGATGATCTGCACCTTCTCAGTGCTAACCTCTATTAACTATGGACCCATGATTGCGGACTCTCCTGGGGAATTCCAACATAAAGGTGATCAGTATGGTCTTCCATACAATGCTTCAAATAGTTCTACGCTGATGGTGGAGTTATTACTATTGTTTTATGATAAATTCACCAAGGGAATGTGATCCTCTCAACTTCGGCTAGAATCTAGGATTCAAGCATGAAGCATGTCCTCAATCATCTATATAATCATCTCTGTCTGAGAATCTATATTAGGCGGAAAGGTGGTGCTCCAATGTTTCAGAGTCATAAATTCCTCTCTTAATCCCTTCCATAACCTGGATATAAAATAAGCATCACGATCTGAGAAGATCATCAATTACACCCCATGGATCCATACTATATCATGTACATAGAGTCATCTCATGCCCTCTATTGATCACTTCTCTTTGATGGGTAGAAAGTCAGCCTACTTGATCAGTCAGTAAACGTTCAACCAGATGGAATCATGGACCCTAGATTTACGTGGTAACCCTGTCATGATATCCATGGAGATTTTTTCCAACTTCCAATCTGGAAGATCGACTGCCTACTCTAAGCATACTTGAACATGATCTTAGCCTTCATTGTTGACAAGTGAGGCAGCATGATATAACTCTACCACTGTTTTCTTCATCCCATGCCACTAGTACTGACGTCATTGGTCAAAGTACATCTTCGACACACTTGTATATATATCCAATGTGGATGTGTGGAACTCCCGAAATAGCTCCACTGATATTGTCTCCATTACCATGGTGCATCCTCATAAGAGGATGATGTGCTCCCCACCTTCAAGAAAAATCATTAGGGGTTTATATCGAGGATATCTAAGCACGTCGGGTCTTGCAATCAACATCCTCATGTTGTGACTCCCAAACTAGCTAATGTAGTGGGGGAGTATGTATCATAGACTAGAGATAAGTTGATCCATCATTATCCATGAACGATAACTGCAATGCGACAAGATGGTATGTCACCTCACTTAGAAACTGTATACCAGACCTCCTGATAAGTGCATCTTCCACCACATTCCACTTAGAAAGAGTGTAGACTATCCCAATGTCATAGTGTAGGTGGAACTCCAGTCATTAGCATTGTCTCAGGTTCAGGTCCATTTATGATAAGATATATTTTTAACTCATGTGATCAGAGAAGACTGTAATACATTCCCCCATCAAGTAGTGACACCAAATCTTCAAGTTAAAGACCACTACTGATAATTCATGTTCATGGGTAGTGTAGTTATTCTCTTGTTGTCTGAGCTGTTAAGATATGTATGCGATCACTACTCACTCAAACATATGGAAACATCCTTTTCTAGTCCCAGATGATTCACAGTATACTGCATACCCAATTCCCTCTTCTGGTAGCCTCGAGATGGGGGCACTCATCAGTCTCTTCCTCAGCTCCTAGAAACTCTACTGGAATCTATCTATCCACACGAAAGGTTTAACCTTGATTATCAGAGCTATCTATGATGTTTCAACTCTGTAAATGTCATGTACGAATCTCTGTTAGCACCCATCAAATTCTTGGAATCTATGCATCTCTCTCACACTCATGGCTAGATCCCAAGAAAGTAATGTGTCTATCTTCAATGGATCCACTGCATCTCCAGCCTCCAAGATAACATGTCCCATAATTTGGAACTCTTGTATCCATAAATATAACTTCAAAATATTTCTATATAGATGGGGATCTATGAGGGCATCCAGAACTATATGCAGATGAGTGGATTGCTCCTCCTCCAATGCTGAGTACAACTTTATGTCGTCAATAAAGACCACCAGGATGCGATTGAGGAACGACTGGAAGATCCAATTCATCAGTAACAAGAAATATTTTAGGGAATTTCTCATGATGAAAGGAATTAACAAGAACTCATAGTGTCTATATCGGCATTTGAAGGTCATCTTCGGTATAACCTTATCTCGTACCGTATGCTGATGATAGCCATATCATAGGTCTATCTACAAAAACCATCATGCTCCCTTCAGCTCATTGAAGTGAACATCAATCCTTGATATTGGATACATTCTCATCATAGTCTCTTGGTTCATGTTCTGGTTATCCCCAAAAGCCTCAGTCTTATGTCTTCCTTCTAGGCAAACACAATCAATGCTACCCATGGAGAAACACTGGGTCTTATGAACCCACTCTTCTAAAAGTCCTCCAATTGTACCCTCAACTAACGATGCGTGTTGGGATCCATCTAATATGTTGACGGAGATAGAGGTGTCATCACGGGGTATAGGTCAATGTGAAATTATACCTTTCTACGTGGTTGTAGTCCTGAAACATCATCAAGAAAGACATCACCATATTTTTCCACCACTATAGGATAACTTTGACTCCTCCCATCAACTACTATGAGGAAATGGGTAGAAAACTGATCAGTGATTTGTTGCACCCACCTTCGAGAAAGTCCAACATGTGCTTTAAAGGTTCCCTTATTTTCGGTGAAGTAAAACCTAGTCTTATTTTTTGCGGTCACACCTCACATTGTGCCCAAAACAATCAATATAATCATAAACCCTGCATAACCAGTCCATACCCAATATGATGTCTTAAGGCGTAGATGCTACTACTCTGAGATCCTAGCCCAATCTCTCACCTCATAGATTATGATCACACTACCTTCCCCAATGCATTATCATAAAATCATCTACCATAGGATTCTCTAATCTTAAGTATCTAGCTAATAGATCCAACCAGAATCATCGAGCTCCGAATGAGATTCGTGGAAATTAAAGAGTGATTGGCACTTCTGTATATAATTACAGAAGATACAGAGTAATAGACCCATATAACACCTCTAATAATCTCTGTAGCATCATGGTAATAGGCCTCATATGCCTAAATCTATTCCCTTCCTTTTCCACCTGCTCTTTGTGGTTTGGGTGGGCCACCTGGTGGTGGATGCCGTAGAACCTCAAATTATCACCAAACGACTATTTCATGACCCACTCCTCTGTCACTTATGCTGCCCTATGGAACTCCATGATAAAATATCTTCCTCTGCCTTAGCTATCCCTCGACTGTCTTCTAATCATTGGTATGATTGGTCATGCAGTCGCAATCCTTGTGTCCCTGCCAGCCGCAATAGTAGAACAATATGCTCCTCTATTGTATCCCTTTACCTTGTGAGCTCCGCACCTCCAAACCTAAATATTGGGGTCATCCACCAGCAGGTATATCCTACCTAGGCCCATGTGACATCTACCTAATACCTATTGTAGATGACTCAGCTGCCACTCCCCTGGTGGTGGATCTCGCTGTTGGTGTCTGCTCAGCAAGGAAGATCTCCACGGAAAGTGCTCACTCATGCACTCCTACCTACATCATGATGTGGATCAATATCATCGAGGCTCTGATCTCTCATCGAAGAACTTTATAAAATGTCTGGACCCTAAATTAAGGTTCTCATACCATGTCAGTGGAGTATAGAGAGAGGTTAGTGAATCTCACCGAATACTGGGCCACTATCAGGCTGCCCTACTATAAGTTTAGGAGCACCAAAATGCTCACTGAGCATAGAGTTGTTGTATAGAACTCCACCATGAAGAGGATTTCAATGTCCAAACAGGTATGGGATGTATCATCATGTAACTATATCTTCAGGATCTACCAACTTCCTATGGTGCCCTGGAAGTGACTAGTAGCTAGGATCACCATCCGGTTTGTGGGTGTCCCGACTAAATGGAAAACTCTATCCAAAGCCTCCTTCCAGTCCTCAGCTGCCTGAGGATCTATCTCACCTCAACACCTGAATGGCCTCTATAGCTGGAACTCATGAAACACACTCTGTTGGCATGCAACATTTGTTGGTGGGGCTGGTGGATATTATTTCTCTATGGTTGGTGGTGTTGAGGGTACACCACCCGAAGTTAATTACATCATTAAAAGGTCCTTGAACCAAAACCTCATCGATCGGTGGGTCGTCATCACAAAATCTCTTTGAAATCCAAGTTGGTTGTCTATGTGGAAGCCTCCATTAACAGGTTCTCCACAATCAATAACTTATAAATTGTTAAATGAATCAAAAAAATTAAAAGTAAACACATACAAAACAAACACAATATGTGTTTTCATGTAATGAGTTGGATATTAAATATCGGCGTCATGATGTATGTATACATCGGCCGCTACACAATCACTAGACTCCCCAAACAAAAAACCATAATAAAAACACTTAACACTATTACTCCATTGAAAATGTCAGATTCATTGTTTTTTTGTAGAACTGAATTCTCTAATACCACTTTGTCATGATTCGTCCCCCAAGGACCATGTCCTGACTACCCCACTCCCACCAACCATAGGCTAGGGGTTTGAAAAAATAAATGGAAAGGAATATACCGAAAACGGAAAGTCATTTCCATTTAACCTGATTTCACACTAACTAGGTACACAAAAAAGTAAACCATGTAGTAAAATTAATGAAGAAAATTTGTGATGTGAAAGTAATGGGGCCAGTATACAAGCCCAATAGAATGAGATAATAAAAGAAGAAAACCATATCCTAAGTTCATCCTCCAAGGAATCAACCAAATGGGTAGATATATCTCATTACTGTGGCTCCCCATGTCAACCGAACTCCTTCATCTACAGTCAAGGCCATGCTCCAAAGGTCTCATTCAAGCTGACTGTCATTTGCAGAAGACACAGCAACGTGCGGGGAAGCCCCGTGAAGTGTTGAGTACAAAAACACCCATTAGGTACCACAATACCCTAGAAGGTATCCCAGAATTCAAAAAAGGATAACACATAAAGCATGACCTCAATCAAAAAGCATGAATTAAAATGCAACTCACACTAGGTATTTAACTTATTGAACATGAATAATGATAATTAGTCTTAAGCTATATCATTTTATTCTATTTAGAGGCTCATCCAGTCATCCATTAAGAGTTAACCTGATGTCGATCCACAAAAGGGTTTCTCAGCTACTGATCCACAATGGGTCTCTATATCACTAGTCCTTGACGGGTCACTCTACAACTGGTCCATGTCAGGACGCACAACTATCGATCCACGAAGGTTCTCTCAGATGTCAATCCATGTATGGTTGAACCAATATCGATCCACAGAGGTTCATTTACATATCAATCCACGGAGGGTCTCACTACTTCTAATCAATATAGTTTCTCTCTCTTACTGATCCACTGAGGCTTGCTCTTCACTTGACTACAAGCCACATGAATCCCCACACTCGCTACGCTTGAGTTCCATAAATTCTACTCCTCATGATATTGATCCAACCAAAAGTACCATGTTTTCCAATGGAAAAATAACCCGATGAACTACCATGTAATATGGGTTCCAACGCGATAGATGGTGCCTCCATCAGACATTCGGTATGTATATTATAGTAAAATTAGTACCGAGGGCCCGATTTTATTTGAGTTCGATCCACCCTATACGTACTACAACATTCTCCAAAACCCAAGTGGAATGTCTCAAAAGTACCACCCCCTCCCAAGGGTCTCAATGACATAGTATGTTCATCAAATAGAATTATGGTTTAAGAGTTATGGTCCATGATGCATAAGTAGGTCGAATTGGGTCTGGGTCTATTCAAACTCGACCCTCTATGGGTCGACCTGGTCTGGGTCGACCTGGCCCGACATGTATCCAAACCGGCCCAACCCGAACTGGCTGGACCCGGCATTAACTGGGTTTGAGCTGACCCAGCCCACACCGGCTGGGCCCAACCCTAACCGGCTGGTCTTGTCCCGGACCAGCTAGATCTAGTCCTGCCCATCGGATAGGCATGGGGTCTGCTCCCCTCTCAAATGGACGTGATCCGTTCAATTTCTACAACTTGTGGTACCAGGAAGGTGGCCCCCCCTATCCGAGTATTCAAGTGGAGCGGTCTAGGGAGAGACTGGAGGAAGACGTCATCTAGCCTCCCCCTGCGGTGGCTGTAGACACTGCCACCTACTCGTGGCCCAAGGGACCTAGTCAGCACCACCACGACGACGACACTTCTGTATTCCACTGGTGAACCTTCGGTGGTCCGATTCTTTTCACATCTAAGCCTACGGGCCACTAGGGAGACCACCTTCATAGTGTGCCCCTCAGTTTCACGTTTCCACCATGTTAAACATTCTACGTCAAAGAAGACATAAATACAGAGAGTGGTGGAGGGCCTCGGCCTCATTCGGATTTGTCCCCACCCTCTGTGTTAGTTTTTAATAAGGAAAAGTAATAATCATTAAATTACCATAATGAAACCCATATCAACTTCCTGTAATAAAGAAAAAAATGCTGAACGGACCATTAGTCGGTTGGTCCACATTCATGGTATTTTCCATTAACGTGGAAAATAGAAAAGTTAAAATCATAAACCCCCTACCAGTATTCATTGAAAACCATTGTGGACGAGGAATGAATTCTGATAATAATGTCATTCTTCGCTGGCCGTCGGCCACCAGATAGAATCCTCAAACGAACATTGTTTGATCACTGTTCTCCATTGTTTGGTGAAGTTGTTGGTATTTCTTTTGAGTTTTCTTTAGTGATCACCAAAATTTTCCACCAACGTATTAATTAAATAAAAGAATAACCTCCCATGTTGTGAATAATTTTATGTTGCAGTAGTTACCCCTAATTAATGATCTTATTAAACAATGATCGTTGTAGTTACACAATGAGAGGATGAAGTCATTAAAAGTCTCATATTTAATTTCTGATGTTTCACTGTGGTCCTTCCATCAATTTCTCACTGGTTATAAAAAAAATAAAATAAATTCTTTAGTTATTTTATTATTATTTTTCAAAAAGTCCCAAAAATACATTTTTCCCAACTTTTTTTGAACGATGCTAATCTACACTTAAGGGTATACAAGTGTTGTGAGTTCAATAGCGCCCACAAATTTCAATTCCGAGTACCAGTACAAAATGATAGAAAAACCTGTCTGTACATTTACTGAAAATACCATAACAATGATTAAAATTCTTTTTTGAGCACAATGAGCCTCAAAATCAAGTGACAAAAATTTTCAAAGCCTCAAAATAGTTCCATCTAATTAAATTATGTGGAATATCTGGTTCTTTACATGCAATAGCATTGAAGATGTCCCGTCTTGTTTAAGTAGAGGAATGTTCTAGGTTGTTCTATACACACTAGATTTATAAGGTCGAATGAACCACATTATAAACATCCCTCTTTGATTTTGGGTTGTGGAAGAAGGTTCACTAATCCATCCATATGATTTTCAGTCATGATCCCATCCTATAATTAGGGGTCCATCTTTTACTTTCTCCCAGTAGCAGAGTTCCCACCAGTTTCCATGGGTATCAATATACTTCTTCCTACCATATCTCCTGAGATGTCTCTTTCATCAATAGTCAATCTATTCACTATCATTGTATAGTCAATAATACATAGAAAGAATATCATATAAGAAATATCCTATCATTTCCTTGATTCAATGATGTGTGGCTTCAAGAATTCACTAGACACAACTTTAGGGGGAAAAGTGTATTAAATTCACGAATGTTTCCACAGACTCTTTGATAGTGAGATTTTATTACTTTAGGTTAATAAAGTTCTTAATAATTTGGATCATGGACTAGTGAGAGTATAATTATTTGTTAAAAAAGTTTTCAAAATAGCCTAATAAAAATCCTTGATCTAGATTATCCTGCACCACTAATTTCCACCATTGACGTTCATGATTCTCGAGTATATACATTACCAGCATGACCATTATCTCTGTTGGTGCGATGATGAAATAAAAGATATGATTTACCCTATTCAGCTACACCACTACCTTCTCTGGTTCAAAATCTCCCTATAAGATTGGTGGATCTTATTTCTAGAACCCGAGACAATAATACAGTTGTCCCTGATCATCCCTCCGGTTTCTAGTGTCCACAACATGGAATTCTTGGTCAATACTCTTAACTAACTCTTGGGTCACATATAGTTATGGTGAAACCACATATTCCATAGACTATTCTAGTTGTTTTATACGATTCCTACCAGGTGTCATTTTCTTTTCAGTCAACAAAATACCATAAGTCTCACTCTCTAGCAACTGAAGACTTAGAATTACAAATTATATCACATTTTCTATCACAACAATACTTCCAAACTCAATATTTTCCATGTTATAAATTTTTTTAAAACATGACACTTTAATCTGATAAAATTGAAAATTTTAAAAATATAATAATTTTTCTATTTTAAAATCATTCATTAGAAAAAAAAAATTCAATTTTGTTTGAAATCAACACTTTTTCAAAAAACATAATTAATTATGCAAAATGATGTATGAAATTCATGGGGGAATTCATCCTGCTAATGAATGTCATTATCATCTCATTGCATATAACTATGAAAATCATATTTGAAAATCCTAGAAGTGTCTCCAAAACCCTTATGTAAAAATCACCATGGTTACTTGATGTTCAGCAAAAATAGTTTAGCTATATATTTTTATGCTATAAATTTTAGGTTCCGAAAACCTACTATTTTCTGGCAATCTAACTCCTGGAAAAGGAAATTATTAATAAAACTCAAAGGCCGAAAACCAATAGATCTGATTGGAATGGCCGGAAGGCCTTAATTTTTTAATATTTTTGATAATACAACTTTCAAGGGGTTATGTGGAACCCTAAAAAGGCCTGAAGGCTTAGAGAAAATTACATGACCCATAGGCCATACAAATAATCCCCATGAAAAAACAACTTTGAACTAGTCCTCTTCAAAATATGTCATGATATCAGCACTCTGCCGAAGATGGGCTAGTCGGCTAGCTTTCCTATGAAAAGATGAAAATTCATTCTACCAATGAAAAATCCGTACTCTCTGATTCCTTAAATTCTAGTAAGCACTACTCTAGTTAATGAGTTTAAACTGAATCATCCTCTAAAGCCTTGTCCCTTATAGTATGACTGGTACATCTTCATTTGATGGGGCCAGAAGTCCCTGGAAATCAACTGGCAAGAGGGCCTTCAGTGGCTCGAAAGCCTTATAGGAGCGGAGGACCAATCCATTGGCCGAAAGGCCTAGATGGATGAATAGATTCATTTGCTACAGTACCTACTACAATGCCGTCTGTAGTGACTGGTACTGGTAATGCTGAATTAACTACTATAGTGAATGCAATAGTGAACCAAAAATACTACTCTATCTAGATTTGATCTCGGGTCCCTTGGATGCACCAACCGAGTCCTCTACAATAGGGATAGGGCTCATGTGCAACAACCACTGAAAAATGATTGAATAACTAATACCATTTGTAGTGACCCACTTATTATTATTAACATGAGGGGTCAGTGGGCCATTACTTGACCTTATGTGACTTCCCCACGATACCAAAGGGTGGTAAAGAATTTAAAAGGGTTTCATATCATGTGGGGGAATGTTTACCAGTTAAGAATAAAACATATAATCTACTAATCCAAACCAAAATAACAATAAATGATGCATGATCAAAATAACCAATACTGAACATTTAATTCATATAAATGCTAACCCAAGTATATCACCATAGAATATAATTTAAAAGATAATATTCTTGTTCAAAAAAAATATTACATGATGATATTTTTTTAGAACGGATGTTTTGGGAAATTATAGTGACCCATGTTTAAAATAAATGTATATTGATTCAATTTTTTTAAAAATTCATCACATTATAAATGTACACACCCAATGAACATAATAGTTTAGTGTCCTTGGATGTTTTAAAAATAATATATTATTATTTTGAATGATGTTAAATATATCCCTTGGAGATATTCTCCTTTAGTACATTAACATAAAATTATTATTCATAACCTCGATAATGGAATCATTTTAAAGGGTGATATTAGATTCTTAGTATGGGTAAATAAAGGTGATATGTATGCATAACATGCCCACAAGGGTATGAGATCACAAGAGTAAAATTTGAATAATTTTCCATGTATATCAAATATCATATACATGAGTCATGGAATAATGATTGATAGTTCAAAAGACATGAATTATAAATTAATCAAGATCATAATTGATAAGGGGATTACATAAGAATATGCCATAAAATTTGTAGCACCCTCATATGAATGGAAAATGTTATTTCAAGGTTATAAACCAGAAACTTCATAACATGTTGGGATTAGAATATCCACCGGGGTAGCTTCTTTGGGATTGGGCTAACAAATCATGTACCCATTTATTTTCAGGCTTCGACTACAACCCATGTACCCTATTTTTTTGGCTTGGGATACAACTTGTGTACGCTATTTTTTAAATCTTGATCTACAACCCATGTACCCACTTTTTTTTTTACTTAGGATACAACCTATGTACTAATGTTTTTCGGGCTTCAACTACAACCTTTGTTCACTATTTATTAGGGATTAGGATACTGCCCATGAACACTATGAGATCATATATCATTTATCATTACCTAGTGAATTGGAGTGAGATCTAGTTCCTTCCCAACATAGAATTAAATCATAATAAAAGTTCCATAAGAAAAGAAAATATTCATCATATCATGACCCATCAAATGGGATGGGTTTCATAAACATCATACGATAACACATGAAATGAATTTTTTATCATAAAAACTTAATCTTATCATAACCTAAGAAATATATATAGGTTTCATAATAAGTTAATTCTAGAATAAACCTTTAATGGGATTAGGTTTCATAATAATTTTTATGGTATAAACCATGGAACGTGAACATGTTTCATAACCACCATTTCAACAAAAGAAAAAATCATTAAGATAAAGAATATGAATAGTATCTTCAGATCATAATCCCAGTAAAGTTTTGGTAACTCAAACAGATGTTATCGCAGATGTTAAATAATTTTTAAATATATTTTAAATACTTTTCATTAAAAAAATATCATTTCCTTTTCAAAAAATGTTTTATTTGATTCATAAACCATTTTTGGAAACCTTTTTTAATGAAAATTACCTTGAAATCATTTAAAAGGGTGTATTGAGAACAATTTTAATTACAATAATATTTAGTTATATTGAAATAATTTTTCATGAATATGATCAAAATTGAATATTTTAAAAGTGTGTTGATTTTTTTATACTTGTTTTTTTTGTGAAACGAATTTCTGACTAAAGAGAAGAAATAAGGTCATGTTTTATTGAAACAAAATACTTAATTATATTGTGAAGAAAATATTGGAAATTGGTATTAATAAATAATTATTTCATGTAAAAAAGGATTAGTTATAAAATGTGTGTTATTAGGATATGGATATAAGATTTGATCTGTGGAAGTGAAATCATAAACCATCCTGATAAACGATGAGATTCTTGCAATAAACCTTAGCACTCTGGTAACATTAAAAAATAATCCTCATTAATAAATAAAATTAATTGAATCATAACATATCATGAAAATAAGAAGATTCATGATTTAATATTTCAGTTGAAAGTATATACACCTCACAGAAAAATATATTTGTGTAAGATGGTATGTGTTTCAAAGATGATAAATTGAGACAAAATTACTTTAATGATTTGATAAATTTTGAACCATAAAACTCATGAAATAGAGTTAATAAAATTTATACATAAATAAAGAAACATTTCAGGATAATAAAAATAATATACTTACATTATCATTATTTCCACTACAAAAAAACTCGTGGTGAATAAGGTATACATCTCACAAAAATAAAACTGACAATTGAAACCATAACCTTAAGAGTTGAATTTATTTATACAAGTTCAAAACTCATTTATAACTAATAAAAAAATTTATAAATCTACCAAAAAATTATTTTCT
Source organism: Viscum album (assembly GCA_963277665.1). NCBI lineage: Eukaryota > Viridiplantae > Streptophyta > Magnoliopsida > Santalales > Viscaceae > Viscum > Viscum album. Next base: position 1,835,205,852 of record OY728165.1, read on the forward strand.
TTTATAACAAACCATATATGAATTTATTATGGTATTATTTTACCCATTTATTAAAAATTCAATGTTAATCTTACGTTTTTAATAATAAATGATTTGTTTTTAAAATATATTTTGACTAATTATTCATTATCCATGTAATAAGATCATGATTTAATTATCTTTAGAATATAAAACATTATATAAATATAATATATTTTCATAATATAATAAATTATAATAATCTATAAAAGGTATAAATATTTAATGGAATAAACGTTTTTGAGTAATTGTAGGTCATATATACGCATGAACAAAGTTTCAGTTTACTTGTCATGTTGTAAGAATTTAAGTAAATGTACTATATTTATATATATTATCATTATTGAATAATTATATTATCATAATTATAATGGACATTTAATAAATCAATACTTAATATATTCCATGTAAACTGTGAATGAATCTTATCTCTGTAATGATGCTCTAGTTCACACGTTCTAAAACGAAGTCATCAAATTTATAAAAAATGAATAACATAATGGAATGTGTTATATGATGACTATAAAATCACAAATATATAATTTATATTATATATATATACTATAAAAATATAAATATCATCATTATTTCAAACCTTTATAGTGGAAATGGAAGAAGGAAGGACATCGATCAACGATATGGTAGTCCTACACACACATGAACGATGAATACATATCTCATTTGATGTTTTTTTTGTCGGTGTAGGTAGAATCATTGACATAAAAATCATTATATTTACAATACAAAGGTTATTAAATAATCTTGGAATAATAATTACATATGTTGATTCAGAATGAAATAAAAAAAGTTATCGTTGAAGAATTCTACCACATTGTCGAGCCACTCCTTTTGGATTTCAGAAATAATACATACATGGATTTATTTTTGATCAATGTGTTTCATATATAATGAGAGCAGGTATTTTGGAGGAATATTTGGTCATGTTTTTGATAAATCAAGTTTATTGATATGTGTGACGAAGTAGGGAGTGTGGGTTCCTTTTTATAGTCGACCATGGGTGTCATTCTTATAAATATAAAAATGTAAACACTCTTGGGAGGTATACCTTAAAAATTGACATAAAATGTAAAATAATGGATTATATAGTAAATATGGACAATTAAAAATCACCAAAACAGAAAAAGTAATTTTTATTATTTTTTCTTTGTCTTTAATTTTGTTTTTTGTCATTTTATTTTTTCATATATGTAGCTTGTTTTATAACCAATATAATTCATCCATTAATAAGAAATTAAAATGAGAAATAATAACCTATTAACAAACAATAATAATATTATATTAAATTTAATATATAAAATAATATTTCCATAATTTTAGGAAATTAATTTAAAAAAAATCATGTAACATGTAAAAACACTACAATAACGCTACCTTTTCTAATAATGATTTTTCTATTATGGGTAAATATGTTCATTAAAAAAATATAAATGGGAAAAGTAATAGAATATATTTTATATTTATTAACATGTAATAGTAACTTTTATGAAGATATTAAATTTATAAATTTTAAATTATTTAATAAAATAACAATAGTTTTTTGTTTATAAGCTAAATAATCCATGCATTTTAATTTCATAAACATTTAATTTAATTATACAATCAATACATTTTAAAATAAATCATTATAATAAATATAAATCATTTATATTTCAATATACTATTTATAACCTTACATATGTAGTATCTTCCCAAATATTAATCTTTATAAGTGTAAAAGGAAATGATGGTATGTTTTTTCGTTTTTATTATATAAAATATTATATATGTAACATTCATGGAATAATATCCCAATAACCCCTAAAATTGATCCTATCATCGTGAGGGTAGAAATATATCATGAATATGGGTGTTGGAAAATTTTGGGTCATTTATATTCTTTATATTCTATGTTTTACCGTTATGTTTTCTTGTTCTTACCTTAATCACTATAATTAATTTAAACTGTTTAAACTAATAATTTCGATAAAATAAATATGTTGGCCATATTATAAAATAAATATTAGACTAATTCCATATAAAATTTTCATGTTTTTCAAATTCAATTCACATAACTGGATAAAATTATCATAATATTGATATCACAGTCATTGTAACACTATATGTTTTTTTGGAGACATGGTCAAAAGATACAAATGTATTAAAATAAAATTTCAATTATAAATTCAATACATTAAAATAATTGGATTTTTTGATGTATACATTAACTAATTATACTTTAAATAATTTTAAAATATTTTTTAACATTGCAAATAAAATAGATGAATAACCTGTTTCAAATTTCAATTATTTTTTTTACTACTTATAAAAATTGTAATATTTCCAAAATATCCAAAAAAATATCCCAATGATAATTTTGAAATCATGAATCATGAATTATGTTTATTTTTATATAATTTAATATATCAATGTTAATAAATTTAAGTTTATAATTTTTACTAAAAGAACATTAAAAGAACTCATATTTAGAAAATAATATTTTTTAAAACATATTAATTTTACCAAAAATAATATATTTCATTGTAATTTTTTTTATTTGTATGAAATTATTATAAATGGTATTTCATATTTATTTATTAATTTTTATATTTATATGATTAACTTATTTTATATAATAAAAATTTGTTAAATAAATTAACAATAAAAAGTTGTTTCATAGAAACCATGTGTTGCTTGTAACAATATTTAATCTATTGTTGTTTGTAGGAAAAGTTTCTATTAGCGTATTTGATAAAAAATGTCTAACATGGTCTAACATTCAATTCAATATATCAAAATAATTAATTTCTTCATAAATAAATAATTCTTAAAAACTATTGTTGTTACATTCTACCCACCTTAAAATGAATTTATCCCTCAAAATTCAATTAGGTATTTAAATGTTTAATACCTAAAAGTTACTTTAATAAGAACCCACATTGATAAAATTATTTCTAAAAATTATTTTAAAATATTAGTTTTTTTACATAATAGTCAAGCATAGCAAGATATAACTATGTTACCCCATTGGATAACATTAGGGGGAATAGAGGATTCGACATGGAAAATGTGAATAATTAAATATAAAGCTTGATTGGGGTCATTTATCTAAAGTATGTGATTTATCAATATAAGTTAAGGGAATTAAATCCATAAATATGTGATGATTTATAAAACTATAGGTTCAACATAAATTAAGGTATTAGGATAAATATTTTTTATTATCCTTCTCCTGTATTTGAGGAATTATTCCCAATAAGATACACCTAATTGATTTTATTCCATTCCATATGCACAATTTCTTCCTTCGGTTGTCCCTTGATCAGTTACAAATTCATCAATTACTCTATGTAATGTTGTTTAATCATTCATTACTGATGAAATAATAGATCATGAGATCCATAAATAGAATGATAATCCATTTCATCTGTACTTAGTTAACATTACAACAAAATGGGATTCATATGTAAATATATATGCATACATTCTCATCTATCATTATAATAATTTAGACTCAAAAACCACCTCTAATGATTAAAACAATCCATTCCAAAAATTAATAAACTTTGAACCAATTCAAATTATTTAAATCTAAAAATATGAAAATAAGGTTAGTAAATTTCTCAAAATTAGCTTAATATTGATCGACCATATATCATAAAGCATCCCTTGGTAGTAAGATAAAAAAATTGAATAAAATAATCATATATTCTCTCATAACATGTAAATAACCAAATTTATCATAAATCCATTCAGAAAACATCCATTATTCCTTATTCCAATGATTATTGAATATATTACTGGAATAAAAAAATGATGCAAATTTAATCAATGATGATATAAACTAACATGTAAAAAAATATTTTATCAGTTTTTTGGTCTTAAATAATATAATATTTTATTTATCTTTGTCATCATTTCATTATCCATACTAAATATAATTTTATTACCCTTAATAAGATATTAATGTTTACCGTCCCTTCATCAAAATTTCACATTTTAATTAAATCACTTTTCTACGTATTTATCACCATTCAAAATAACATTTGAAATAAATAATGAAAAACAAATAACTGTTGATTCATATAATAAAATCCTTTAATTCCAATACATATACACTTAAATCATTTAAATTTATTCATAATATTTTACTAAGTGTTCAATATCTAATTTTTTAATACCCCTACTCAGGAGTGAGAAATATAAAACATTTCTTATGTTTACTCAACATTAAATCAATTGTTAATCTTATGTTTGATGTATTAAAATCCTGTTATAACATCCCATACCTTCAAAATTTCTTTTTTTTTTCATCTTTATCAATAGCATTATAATAAATAATCATACCACCATCTGGAATTCCGATCGGGATATTTCAACTTAGGACCAAGATTTCCATAATACCCATTCATTCCTAATGTGAAACATTAAATTTAATCACATTTAACACTATTTCCCAGTATAAAATAAGACCAGAAAACATATTTTAAGAAAATATTATCATAGAAACAAACCATATAATCATGAAAATTAACTTATAATATATCTAAATTATGACACATTATTTTATATAAATTATCTAACAGTATTATTCTTTGAGAAATTCTAATAAATCATTTTAGAAATATAAATAGGGGACTCACTTATGTTTTTTCATCCTGGTTTCCAATGGTTGATTAAAATTTTTCTATGATACTAACTATAGATACCCATGATTAACATTAAATTATATGACATCATTTTTTATAAATATTAAGCACATTACCTAAGTACATTCCCGAGGACCAAAACAATTTATTGTATTTGAAAAAATGAAAAAATAATATTATATCCTGGTGAATGATCTTCAACAACTACCATGAAGATATTCCCCTTTAGTACTCTTACATAAAAGTATTCATTATAACTTGGTGAATGGAAACATAATTGAGGGTGAGATCAAAATCTTTGAAAGTGTAAATAATTTTTACCACAAAGAAATAATTTTTTTTAAAATGGGGAATCCTTCTGCATTAAAAAGTTGGAAAAGGTGTATATGGCCTTTTATGAATAAATACTTAAAATTCAAGAATAAATCAATTTTGAGACTAAAAATTTATAATAATTTTTTGGAGAAAATGAAAAAAATTGCTTCTATTATCTTATAAATGATTTGAAAAGGAAAACTGATTATGAAAAAAAATTCAATGTGCAAGAATTTTTATGATCATAGAAACCTTTATATTTATGGTCCAAAGAAAAAAAATAATATATTTTGAAAATAATGAGTATTTGAGAATCCCTAATATATTTATATATATTGATGGGAATATATTAGTAAAACAATGAATATTATTTCATAATAAAATATATGATTGTAGATTCTTCACCAAGTATAACGTCAGATAATGAGATTATCTTTCCTTCAACTTTCAAAAAAATGATATCATAAATTAATCAGTGATGATTATTAAGAAGTTATAATAAAACTATAATGAAAATTTGAGTTCAAGATTGATGCATCTATTTGGGGAAGTTAGTCAAATCATGGTTGAGAAGAAGAAATTATCAAATGATAAAAATGAAGACAATATAGAAAATACATATTTCCTTAAATGATAATAATTATATTTGGAGGAATTTTAATATATCAAATATAATATGGTAAAGAATAAAAATATGATAAATTCTTATGTTTGGAAAAATCTATTAATGTATGAGTATTTGGTAAGGATTTATCAATGTTCGTAGAATATAGCAATCATTGAAGTATTTGAATGCAAATTTCCACCATATTGGATTTAAAAAAAATGACATAGTGATAATATTTAGAGATAATAGTATTAATAGTTGATATAATTTATTTCCAAAATATTTCATAATATATGGAAATTGTATCCAGAGGTTTAATGAATTTTTTTATTAAAAGAAATTTATTGAAACTTGTTCCTAAAAGTTAAAAACAATTGATTGAAATTGACTTATCATAACCTCAAATTCATAGAATATTTTAGATGAATATTTTTTATTCTGAAATTTTTTTGACAACAATGGATGTTGAATATTACATTTTTTATGATTCTATAAATGCTAATATGGATGAAAACTTATCACTAGATATTATTCGCGTAATGTAAAATTTAGGCTCAAATCATAAAAGTGTTGGATTGATATGTCTTATCCATAATGATTCCATTATTCATGTGGGAGACATATCCAATAGGTGTTAAATTAAGATAATAGTATCAAAAATCATGACATATTAAAATATTATGATTAGAATTAATGATCAGATGTTATATATGTTGAAAAAATTTATAATTACGAATCTACTAGTGAGGGGTATGGACGATGTGATAAATATACTAGTTATTCGAAACATTTATGAATATTATACAAATATATCTTCTACTCATTGATTTTATAGAATATCATAGTAAAAAATAATATTAACAAAATTTATATACTAAATTAAATTAAGAAAATCATTGGGAATCATATAGAAATAAAAGAACCTAATAAAGATGATGAGAAAACACTACAAGAATAGAATAAGAGAAAACAACATAATGAATATTTTTACTAGAAAAAGAATGATTATTTTGATATAGTAGAATATCCTGGGTTAAGAATAAAATATCCACATGAGTGTTTCTTCAAATGTAGTGGTTTCTCATTATTCTATATCCTTTTATGTACTTTCATAATTAGCATTAACGGAATTTAAGAACAATATTGTGGGAATAATTTATTTAATAATACTGTGAATTAATACTCATTGAGTTATCAATACATCCATGACGTGGAAAAATTGAGTTATTTTGTTAATTGAATTATTATATGAATAAATTTATATCAAATAGGACATTATTAGGAAAACATTAAACAACTCTTGAAAATTTTGTATGATAACCACAGTCTAATCCATTGTTATTGAATGTAATAATTGAGGGGGGTTATTTGATCATGAAAAGATGTGATAGGGGTTGTTTTATCTTAACCTTGAAATTTATGATGTGATTGTTTAAGTGTGTTCTTGATGATTCATTTTAATTAATGAACAATTTTTTGTATAAAACCAAAAAAATTATAACTAGATATTATTAAGCATGGTATCACATATTTATTTTTTTATGGATAGAAAAGGAAACCATTACTATATATTACCGAGTTATTTTATTCTATACTTATAGTTTATTAAATAAAGGATCTTTGTTAATAACCATGTGATACCATCTCCCTATTTTAGGTTGGGTGAAATATGAGGAGATGTTGGTTTACGATGAAACTGGAGAATTCATATATAATGAAATTTAATTTTTTTTCTACATCATGTGGAATAAATTTATTAAACATTGTGTGGAATGAATATCAAGTGATGATTAAAATAAAAAATGGTGATAGATTATTGTTCCCAGTGTAATATTATTTCATTTGATGTAAATATATAAATATGTTTTTAATGAAAATATTTCCCATAAAAAAAAATTAAAGTTGTTGTTCTGAATAAATAATAATTACATAGTTTATAGATTGGTATTTGATATTAAAATTATCTTTATTCTTGATCCATTAATGATATTCATGATTATATATTTGTTTCTAGAATACAATGAATACAAGTTTCAAAATTTTTCATAAATATAAATTTCATTAAGAGTGATAAATAGGAATTTTTGGATGGTGGTGAAATATATATCAGATTAATGTAGAGCTAGAAGATAATTTTAGAGTTCAATTAATGGATTTTAGGAATGTGAAATGAATAGATCATTGAAAGTTGATTCTATATACAAAATGTTGAGAATTCTAGAAGAATTTATCTGATTTTCTAGAATATGATAAAGAATTTGTTTTTCTAGATGATTTCAAGATGATAGATTGTAGAATGAGTGTAATGAATTCACCAAGATAAATATTATAGTAGGTATAAAATATATTTAATGTAATAAGAAGGATGATATAAAAAAATACTATTGAATATTTTATATGAAAATGTTAGATGTTTTTTAATAATTAATTCATCAAAATATAAGTATAAATTTCCTTTAATGACACATTTTTTTTAAAATAATTTTTTTCATAAATTATTGAATTTTATATATTTGGGAAGACTTTATAATACATAATAAAATTCCTCATTGAAAATATGTGAATAATATACAAAATATGCATTAAAATATCTCATTGAAGGTAATTATTAATAATATAAAATTTTATTTTTACTTGAACACTAATATTGAAACTAATATTTTTATTTTATTTATACATCATATCATATTTCAGAAATAAGAATCTAAATACAAATAAGTTTTATTTATATATAAAATACTTTAATATTATATTTTTATTTCATAGGTTGTTATATTCTGATGAGTTTACAAGTCAATAATACTTTAATTTTTCTTGCCTATTAGATTTAAATAGATCATATTATAATGTACCTTATTTTGAGGATTTGTATTTACAACTAAAAAATTTATTAACTATATTAATATATATACTGAATAATTAAATTATTATATTCTCACTTCTCACGGGATAGTTAATATTCAATGTTATTGAATATCTATAACATATTATCCTTTTATGGTTGTCTTCCTTAGTATATAATTTTTGTATTGGCGATCCTCTTGTTCGAATATGAACATGGGGATTCCATTTTCATGATTATTATATAAATTTATATCTATTTTATCCAAATGATTTATGAATTATTATATGACAAATTCATCCATTCTTTGTAATAATCCATGATATAGAATAATATATTATATATGATATTATTGTAATTCATTAATTTTTTTGTTTAATTCAATTAGTTTATAAACTATTTACCAAAATATATCAAAACTTTATCTAAACAAGATTTCAATTATAAGGATATATTTTATAAATAGAGTATGAAAACTAAAAAAATAGGTTATTACATTATATCCCAACCTTCTTACCCTCGTTAAAAAATTACATCATCAAAATTTTAATTATCATATTCCAAATATAAATGAATAATGTAATGCCAATTATAGAAATAACTATAGTTATAATTTTTAGATAATTACCAACCATAAAAACATGTGAACATATATATTTTTCATAAAAACTTTAGTTACAAATATTGAGTTTTCCCCTATCCATTTGAGAAAATGATTTTTTATTTTTATTTACCAAGACCCACATTATGCCATTATATTGTTATTTTTTTTGATAATTATAACTCTGTTGATATTTTTTCATTAGTAAAAATGATATTTAACTTCAAAACTTTGTAAAATATTTTCCCCTCTATGTAAAGATCCATTATATTTCCAAAATTAAATTAATATTATTTTAATTGATGATATAATAATTTTCCCAAATCACTTGTATAAAAATATAAAAAACAAATACAATAAAAAAACAATATTATTTATTAATATTTCATTATTTGGTCTATAGTGTGACAGTCTTACGTTCTTAAAAAAAATTCTATGTAATAATGATTGGTATTAATATGATATGAATAATATATTAATTGTTTTTAGGTCGATTAGGGTGTTACTCACTCCAAACCATTCTCAGACCCCACTACAATAGTTGTTTTACAAATACCTCTGAGTTTGTTTTATTTTTTAGTTTACTATCATACATGTTAGTTTACATTTACTACATTAATGATAATAAATTTATAATGGTACATTAATATGAACAAATTTTAGTTTCCCTATTACCTCAGGGAGCATCATAATTACTTAAAATTAGTTTCTTTATTTCCTCCTCCAGAAAAACAAATTCATTTTCCCTTGATAAATTTTCCATGGTCATTTTACACAAAATTTACACAATATTGAAATTGAAAATTGAATATTTTATCAAATTTTCACCTATAATTACTTCGAACGAATATTTATATTAATTAGCTTGTTTTTAAAATATAATATTATTTATTTATATATTTGAATTCATGAAAATTGGTTGCAATAATATAATGATTTCTCACCTGATTTATTATCATGTTATATTGATAATTGGAAATCTATATGTACATTTTCCATGATATCCATTGATAACTGGGTTCCATATGTTTTCATAAATTACTAATACAAGAAATGGTTGATCATGAATTTTAAAAAACTAATACCACAATAAAATATTTATATGGTATTACTAATTCAGAAAATTATGCATTACTTTTATAAAATATTCAATTTTCCTATAATTTAATCTAAATTTGTCTTTATTTAGTCTAAATTTAATTAGGTTGGGATTTATCTAATTCCATAACATAACTTTTTAACATGATAAGTCCATCATAATGAATTGTAAATGAAATTTGAATAGAAAAAGCATATCTTTGGGGTGTCTATGTAGTTTTTTAGTCATTGCCCCCCTCATCATGATCTAGAGTGAATATTGAGTTGATTCCCAAATAGAATATGTTAGGATTATTTCAACTTTTCTGTCTATTAAACAACCCAAACCACTATCCACTATACAAGAAGGTAAATAACTTTTAAGAGAAAAACAGAATCTCAAATGTACCATTATAGTAGGATGTTTGCGAAAACATAGTCATATCATTATGGTTTTGGTTAACGTTATCTCATATTAATAAAAAATGTAATTATAAAACACTTAGTGTAATTAATATAAATTATTATCAATAACATTGAAACTATGAATGAATTTACCCTATAAATCCTTTATAGACTTTACAAGAATTTCTTTATATTCTAAAATTATAATTTAATCCAACAATTTTATTTAAACCATTCATTGAAACTAATTGTGGTTCGAAAGATCCACACTACATGATCCAGTTGAAAAAAATATATACAAACCTTCATTGATATAAATAATTAATTATAAGTTTCTTCACAAAAAATAAAACATTTAAAATATAATTAATCCTTTAGGTTTATATTTTTAGATAATTTTTTAAAATATTGAATTTTTAGAACCCTAATTTATTTTTACATAAATTCATTTTTCCTCTATATATGTAATTACATAAACCCTTATACGAATTCAACTCTCCCATAAGACATCTATATAGGATACTCTACACGTCCAATCTTATGTATTAATTTTTATCATAGCAGAGAGGAATGAAATCAAAAAAATATTGTACTAGAATGATGACTATGGGTAATCATAATAGATAAAAATCAATTGCCATATATCGTCATATGATTTGTATATGGGAATAAATAATATATATAATAATTTTAGACACAACCAAACAAAGATCACAATACTTTCCATATTCATGGAATCACATAATTCATGAGTTAACAGAGTGTTAATGCATTATGTAATAGACATATAAAATGATAGACTATCATAATTATAATATTTCGAATACAAATATGTCCCAAAACTAGAATAAAAAGAATTATTTTATGTTCCACACCATGAGAGATTGATATAAGAATATATAAAATCTTTCAAAAATTACACAGACATTAATATTTTACATTAATTTCACTATCCAAACCATCATATAATAAGACCAAAATGACTTAATTATTTCAAATATTAAATAAATATTATTTTAGGGAAAAATATATTCACATGAAACAACATTAGTTCATAGATGTTTGAAAACTAAAAGTTACACATGAATATATTTCTTGTGAGATATAATGGTTTAACTTATAAAATGGTGGAAAAAATAGAACCCCTTACATCAATCATATATAATTATATATTCTATATGAAATCAATCATTCACCATATAATAAAGAACCCATAGAAGGAAAAATGATTTCACTCAAAACATTATATTAAACCCATGAAATTATAATTGGTTTCAGTCATCACATCATAGTGTACCCTTGCTGGTAAAATAGATTTCATATCTGTTTCAAATTGATTAATGTAAATAAATGATTTCTAGATACATTAAAATTAATAATATTATAAGCACATGGAAAGTAAATGGGTATCTAAAGATACTAAAAAACAATCTAGGTAAATACCCCTAATTCCAGATAACAAATCAATTGGTAATTCTATAGTATATATTAAGGATATGTTGTTAAGTGAATAATATCAAAAATCAACTAATTTATGTAATTTAGGTGAAGTAATTTTATCCAATAGATGAAAATATAGTTTTTACCATATAAAATTCATTAGATTAATTCAAATTCCTATTAATTGGGGATGTTTGGAAAGACAAATAAAATGATGTATCTAATCATTGATATAGAGTAACATCATAACCTATCTAGCGAAACATGGTGGATAATATAATATAATTTAAATCCTTAAAATTCATAATATATAACAAATAAAATGGTCTAAAATTAATTTTTTTTTATTTTTAGGTAAATAACATCATAATGTAGAAATATAAAAGTTCATTTGAAATTCCATTAAAAGAAATAATGAATAAAAATAAATGAAAAATAATATCTTTTAGAAAATTGGAAAACATGGGGTGGGAAATTTTTTAAATTAAGACGATTTCTAAAAAAGGTATTAGAATAGATGAAAAAAATTAGAACATATAAATCATTTTATCATGGTCGCTAAATAAAAATTTTACATGTCTTTTAATAAGTTATTTTCAAAAAGATGAATTGATATCCTTTAAAAATTTTAATTTAATTAAATAATTGTAATAAATATTGTGATATAAAAAATATATAATTATTATCAAATGAAATACGTGGTGGGGGATAAAAAAATCTATTTTAAAGGTTAGAAGAAAATTTTATGAGGGTTGAAATATCCTTATAGAATAACCACTAGAAATAATGAGTAGAAAATAACCATATAAAAATATGGAATATAATATTGATCCCATGGGGGATAACCCAAATTTTTTTTTACCAAAATAAATGTTATAATTGGATGGGGGGATGAAAATATTTACAAGGAATGGAAATAATGATTAATGTGAATGATAATTATTTTCAACAATGTTATACCTTTGGGGAGTAGATTTTATAACTTTAAATGAACTAAATTAAATGGACAATTCCCATAATATAGTTTTATATTGAACGAGGAAATATTATCTTTTATTAGAGGAAACTAATATTAGAAGATATATATTCATTTTGAAATATTATTACTTACATAAATTATTCGAGATAATAAAAACACAAATAAGTATAATACCAATAATATAAAATCAATTCAATAAAAGAACATGCAGCTGATCTTTGAAAATCAAGAATTTAGAAAAATATTTTCTTATGATGTTAATTACGTACTATTCATAGAATATATGGGATATAATTTCCTAGGTAGGTTGTTAAAAAACCCAAATCATTAACATATTGTATTTTAGTGGATGATTATAGGCTGACTGTATTATAATAAAATATTTGTAGATGAACAATGTTGTCATTTAGGATTTATGATAAATCAATGTTGAAGCTAATACAAATAAGATTTATTGTATATGAAATTATTATATAGTATGAATTAATTGTCTTTACACATAGTATTATTGTTATATACTATTATATTTATATGAATTGTTTGATACAAATATCATTAATAAGATTTAATATGTTATTTACCAAAATTATATAAATTTCAAAAAGAATAATCCATATCATTTCCCAAAAAATAATTCTTCCAATAATGAATAGATTTAATGATGACAAGGATAAACTATTCCATGAAAGAGGTATTACAAAAATCAATTTGTATAATGAATTTTTCTATAGAACATGGGAAATGAATATCATTTTTATCATTTAAAAATATGAAATATATCATAAATACTATAAATACTTATTAAATTCATCATTAATATCAGCTATGTATGATGGGTAAAAAATTTGTAACACATTGTATTGTGGAGTGGGTAGATATTACATATATAATATTGATTTTTTCAATATCTTATAAAAAACGAAATTTTATATAATGTAATTCCCATTATCATAACTATATTTTAACATATCAGTAACATTTTTTATTATGTATTAATAGGTATATTTGTTTTAATGGAAAATAAAAAAGACGTAAAATTACTAGAGAGTTAGAATTAAATGCATTGTGATCTGGACCTTACTCTAGATACACCTCTAGTAATTAGAGTAATTTTTCAATTATAATCTAGATAGAATTCCCTAACCATTATCAAAAAAATATATACAGTTATGATGTGTACTGGACTATAATAGGAACCGAAGTGCATTCCTGACCCCCTAGGTCTAGAAACTACCACCCGAGAACACATACAAAAACAAAAATAATGATATCCCCCACCTAAAACTAGATTCATGGAATACATTAAAAAATATATTTGTCAAAAAAATAAAATAAATAAGATGTAATAAAATATTTTCAATTGTATAGACAAGAAACTAAATTATAGGGGAAAATGGTAAATATTATAAAAACTATCCACCTAAAATTAAACAGAAATTTAATGCTCTTACTCCACATAATAGAATTGATATGACCAACCATCACCAAAAAATATTCACATATTTATCACATATAATATTTATAACATCACTAAGGTGTCCATTCATTTCTATGATTAGATAAAACATGACCTATACATTCCTAAGGGTGTGTGCATGGTATAATCTAAATAGGCTCTATTGGATATAACCTCGGTATTCCATAACAAGAATATATACAATAATTAAAATATAATCAATTTTAATAATAAATTGAATGATAATAAGTAACATGGTTTATATAAAAATCATAGTAAAAAATTTCCATTACATTGAACTCTTTCCCAAACACGGTTATACATTAACAAATAATAATTTACATAAAGAATTCACCTTTATAAACTCATGTAGAATGTCACATTTAATTAATAATTGTACAAAGTAAGTGTACAATATTGAAATATTATAAGATAATAAATATTATAAAATATATTCCACTTATACATCAATAAGAATCAACTGACTATTTTGAACCCCATTATATATTTTCAATACATCCATAAACTGGGGATGGAGGAACACTATAGAATGTAAACCTCCATTTAATATAAATCATTTTTCAATATACAATGTATCTAGGATTTAGAAATTTTGCAACACCATTTTAATTAAAACCCCTTACCATTCTATTAAAACATTTACAATATTAATCCCTCCATATAGGTACCTATGGAACCCATGTGGGGCATCGACCAAAAAAATTCAATGGGATTATCACATTTCAAAACGAATCACAAAAAACTTATTATTCATCATAAATTTTTTTTGATAACTTTCTTAATATTATATTTCACAATTATTTGAAAAACATGATTCATATATAAATATTATTTAAAAAACATATGTTCCTGAAATAAATTTTAAATTCGAAAAGAAATACGTCCTTAATCATGAATTTTTTATTATAAAATAATTTAAAAAATAAGGATAATTCAGGGTTCGTAGTACATACTATATGGATAGAAAAAAAAACTCATGTTTAGGCCACACACCACCAACTACAAGATACAAAAAGTATAATTGAATTTAAATCATGAATACTTGATAATCGAACCCAAAAAATGATTAAAAAAATAATATATAAAAATAAATATTTCATATATATAAAATAGATCAACACATATCTAAGTGGTCCAATTTGTCATATCCAAAAACATTATATCTATAATTTGATAGACATTTACAAAAAAAACTATAGTTGATTGATAGGAAACCTTACGTTATCTATAGATTCTAAAAATGCATCCTAGAACTATTTCCAAACTGTCCAATCAACAAGGAATAAATGATTTTCAATTAAAAGCGTTCATTAAAACACAATTTGATGGAGTTAAAGAAGATATGGGTGAAATAATATTACTAAGAGAAGTAATAAGTTTCATAGAATGGTTTATGAAGGTGAATGAGAAAAGGAATGGGTGAAAAAAAAATTTAATTTTCTCGAACAAACATTATTCATGTCATGAATCATTCGTTTATCATGAAAAATTTCAGAATGTTTAATGGATAATGAAATAAATAGCTTTATCCAATAATCCATAATTTATGAATTTGTGTGTGAATAAAATATCACATACTATTGATTTTTTTGTTATAAACTCAAAATCATGGTATCTACCCAGAATCTGTTCATGACACACAATCACAATGTGATCTTAATCATGTAGCCACTGATAAACCCTTGTTCCTATGTAGAAAACCCAATTCACCTCCTAATTAATTGAAACACAAAAATATTTACACTTAATAAGATATGATATTATACCTTAACATTGATATAACTATTCTCCTAACTATATTTAATTTTATCCATCAAAATCCACATAAATAAAGGATTCTATAGAAAGAGGTGATTCCACTACAGCCTCACTGAGGATTCATGCTCCCCGATCACATGAAAAAATACTATTTACTTCCAAAACACATTTATCAATATAAATGGATACAAATTGAGGTGTTAAATTGTTGAATCAATGATCTCCACATTTTCCACCAAATTAAAAACATCTATGTCTGACTAAATCTCCTCACAATTCTAAATATGATTAGAATCAAGATGGTACCCCAGGAGTTAAGATACGTCGAAAACATCTTTAATTACAGTCAACTATTAAAGTAATAAAAAATAATATGATATCTATAAAAAAATAATATTAAATGAATCGATATATATTGGATATAGTATCCCATATTCCCAAATACGACTATGACTGAGCTATGGAAACACATTCATGAATATTTTTTCACTAAAAGTGATCTATAAAAGGAGACAAGGAAATCCATAAATAATTATACTAAATATAATCAATAACAATGTGTAAATAGATGACCCACATCCTCATAAACATCTCCGGAAAGAGAGCTGATCACATGAGATTAGCCTTTCCCAACTTTTCCTAATAGCCTTGTGACATGCATGGGTGGCCATAGAATGAATTGAATGGAAAAGTTATGATATTTAGCAAGAACTAATTATTATAAAGGATCATTATAATTCCACACTAGTTATTCAATAACACACTTCAACCAGTGATGTAGGCATGATTCATTTTCTCTAGAATCCGTATAGTATGTTCCTTTAGGTCAACCATATTTGGAATATTGTATGGTAGGTAAACCTATGATATATCAGAGAGATAATAGAATAGGGGAACCCATGATCCCTCAAAGTATCATTCACAATTATTTACCCAAGAAATTCATCCTTTGTTATAGCCCTGATTATAATAAAACAAGATTATTTCAACAAAATATAAATTACCACCTAGATAGAAATCATTTCATGGGAACTCCTTGGCAATCCAAAGATTAATTCCATTAACACCTAATATAATTTATAAAATGGAACCTACAATGGATGAAGAAAATATAAACGACATATATTCACTAACATTCTTTAGAATATTTTTTTCATCAAGGCACATAATTAGTGACGAAATGGATTATAATTGATGACAAGATACTTCATCTCTTGTCATAGTACATCGAGGTTTTCTAGGAGTGAAAAAAAATGAAAAACTAATGTACTCCTTCAACATTGATTTCTTGTGAGGTAATGTGATGAAACGATGATTATGGATGTGGATAATTCAATCCAAAGGGAGAGACTAATTAGGAATAGTCACCCCCACCATATAAAGTTACATTAATTTCATTTAACTTATCTTCCATTTAATATTACTACAGAATAGAGCCAATTTTAGATGATGAAAACTGAAAAATATCAAAAATATAACTAAATCATATCATAATACACCAAAATCCAACTAAGGTGAAAGTCCATAAATGTGCCAATATCGTTAATTCGATGATATTCTAAGGTGAAAAATTCTTATATATAGTTAATGAGATCAAATTACCCTTGCTCTTGGTGTATGTGACGTTAAAAACAAGATTATGGAGTTATTTCACCCAAACTCTCTTCATGAGATATAAATAATTCTTATAAGACATGGTACAATGACTCTTAATTTTAGAATAATCCATCAACTATTCACCTAAAAGAATGTCTCAACAAAAAATAATGGAACATGTATCAATAGAGAGAACAAAATCACAATTGGGGTAAATATTTTCATATAGATATTTCTTAAAATAATCATACAACATGATATGATTATATTATATAATAAAACACCCAAGAAAAATATAAAAACCATCACAATACACCATATAGACTATATCATGTTCTCAAAATATGGTAATAGGGAATTATTCTTGATAACTTATCAATTCCTCAAAAACACATCATAATTAGTGTTCCAATGTGAATATTAGACAATTATTTATATGACAATTCGTCACCAGCAATAGAATTGATAAATCCTTGATAAAACACTGATAATATCCATATAGTCCTAGGAGGATTCTTATCTTGAACTTGTTATCTATTTTTATTATAATGATAATGTAAACTTCAAATAATTAGGGTTAAAATTAACGTCCACATTCATTAATAATGTGTCCTAATAAATTCAATTATTTGATCAGGAAATTTCATTTTAGTATATTTAACTAATTTTGATGGATCTTCAATATCTACAATACTAAATTCACATGCAAACCATGTCCAAAAAATATTCATAGAGAAACATGGATATCATTCACAGGGAAAATGATAAACATGTCCATATATTGATCATATAGTTGGTTTTTCAATGTAATTAATATTGTAATTCCATTAGTTACACAAAAATGAATTAAAAAACATTCATCATGGCCATAACTACTCCTAAAATAATATTTTAATCAATATAAATCAATCAACTTGAGCTATTGATTTCCGAACCATGGTTCTATCTAGAAAAAACATCTTTTCCCCCTTTATCTGATCAAATTGGTCTCACACATGGGTAAAATGTTACTCATTCATAAAATATACCCAATTAACCTTCTGATAGTCTATGTATAGATACTTATTAATATTTTCTTTCTTGTAAAAGAGAAAATGGGAAACCTATAGAGAATCACGGGGATGAATAAAACACATCTCAAGATTATTTTCCAACCAAAAAATGAAATAGTTCATCCTAGTGGGATTCAAATGATATGAATTTATAAAAATATTTCATATACATGTCACAAAATAAATGACGAACACTACCTTTCTATAAAAAGGATGACCATAGATGAGGTCTTGTCTTTCCTTAGGAGAATTATGAACAACCAATTGATTATAAATAATAGAGGAATTATAATTATGCTAAACTATAATGGGACACAATAAAAAACTGATATTTGTTTAAAAAATAAATCATAAATCATTTCTTCGGGTCCAAATCATCCTAGAATAGCCATGATTTCCAATAATTAGTGGAGAAAAAACACTAATGGAAATAATCAATATCATGTTGTAATAGACCATCGAATCTTTGTTGATGATTACATGAAAAAGATAAAAATCGATAACCCACAAATACATTAATTAATCTTAATCATCCATCAAATGATGATAATATCGACATCAAGATACATGGTAATTCATTTTTCTAAGAGTTTTCCCCTTCCCCATATCAAATAATAAAAGTTCATATAAAATGTTTAAAACATAAAAAAATGGATGATATTAATGAATTTCAAAAACTATATCATAATGAAACTTTTCTATACATGATGAAACAAATATGATACTTCTCAAAATTTCCAATCTATTGTCTTCTTCTTCTAGTAAGACATTTACTATGTTAACGTTATTTTCATGGTAGGAATATTTCTCCAGCCCTTTATCCATTGGATATTATATTGACACCATAGTGGACTTTGGAGAGAATTATTCTTGAATTTAATGGTGTGTCAAAAAAACCATATGATCATATACTAAGGATATAAATGGACAAATCGACTATAAATCCTGATAGTCATGTGGAAATATTGTATAGTGGGACTTTCCACACCATAAAAATAAAATTTAATTGGAACAAGGTTGTATATTTCTATTGTTTTTTATTATTCCAATTAATGAAAACCACACTCTATAACCATATAGTAACTTTTCCTCTTCCTGTTCTGTTCATTTATTCTATTGAAACTACCATGATAAAGAGGTGAAGTGTTATATATTATTCCAACAATATCCTTTTAAACAACCATTATAGTATTTACTATCTTAGTATAGTTTTTTAGATTTAGTAAACATACCATAATTCATATGTCATGTAGCATGACCTACATGAATGTCATCTATTTAGTTGATCATTCATCGCCACCCCTTTACATAGTGGAAGTATCTCTTTAAAATACATTTTATACACTAACATTTATTTCCATTTTAGATACATAAAGATTAAATCTAAGGTCATATATATCATCATATATTTTAGGTATAAATACTTAGGGAACGTGTTTGTATTTAAATCCTCTCTAATCCTAATTTCATGTTTTCATAATCTATGGAATCCCCGAAATTCTATCTTAGAAATTAATACATAATCATTAACCCTTTCAAATTTATGCACACAAGTGACTCAAGGATGTTGAAATACTGACAGATTCTGTTCAGTGAGTCTTTTGTCTCTTAGGGTCTATACATACCTTGCATGGAATATTATTTCTAGTGTAGTATCTCTAATTCCTGACCCTTTTTCTCATCTAAATCATTATTTTTTCTTAAAATATATTTTTAAAAAGAATTTTCACATTATTTTCCATGTCTTGAACATCATGAATGATAGAAAATAACAGATATAGATCCAATATAGGGGTACCATGAAATAATTCTATACAACACCATATATAGGAACTTCTAGAAGATGTTTCAGATGATTTTTTTCAAAAAAAAAGTAAAAAAAATTATTCAATGAAAAAATATCATAAAAAACATTAAGAACAATAGTATGTACTAAAATCATGTTATGAACCCAACATAGGAGTGACATATACCAAAATCCCTTGGTGAAAAAAGGCATATCATGAATAATGAAGGTCAAGAACTCACATCATCTTACCCTTAATGTCCCCATATTGTTGTCTCGTGTCTATTAATATCCCAAGAAAGATTGTAACACACATTAAATACTAAATTTTTATGACATGTCTTAAAAACCCATATAATAATCCTAAAAAATAGATCAATGATATACTCAAAAGGTAATTCTAAATACCCTCAGATTTGTTATTAATACCCATAAATCCAACAAAAACTAAAGGTAATGATTTTCCAAACCTAAAAAAGGAATTATTATATATATATTGATGAAAAACCATAAATAAAATATTTCTGAACTAAAGTGTTACAATAGTAGTGATACAAATAATTGTAATAAGACAAAGACCAAGGTATGTGTTCTCTAAATAAAGCAAAAATAAGGTCATCCAGGATAAAAACTACTACTTTATGTGACTTTGGGGAAACATCAAATAAAAACACCATTAACTACCCATAAAAGCTGAAATAATCTTCACCACCTCACTAATGTTATTTTACCTCTCCTACATCAGATAATATAAGCTCTCGAAACACCTGAGGTGGTGTGATATGTGAGATATTTAAAGGCTCAATAAAATCCCAGAAAAGAGTTTCATAATAAGTATATAAATATATACCAAAATAGGATCAATTTATATAAAATATGAAGTAAAATTTATATTTGGTAGTTTTATATGAATTTTTATAATAATTAATCCTTATTCAAAATTGATCATAAACCTAATGAGGTTGATTTAATGAATAATTTCTCTAATACATGTACATTTAACAAATAATGTATCATGTCAAATGAAAGAAAAATATTAAAAATTCAATAAATAATTTTACAAACCAATAATATATCCATGGTTACGATATCTCAGTCAATTGTATGTTAATAACCAATATATTTCTAGTTCCTGATAAATTCCCTATATTCAATGGAAACATATTCAAGGTATGGATGAAAAATATAAATAGTGAACCCCTAAATAATCGAATGGATGATTCTCAATACTAATCCATCTAAATATATAATTAAGGATTCCATATTCTATATATATCAAATAAACTTCAATGTGTATATCACATATCATAAAAATTTCCAAATAATGATTTTTTCATCGACAATATTCTTGGAAACCCGATTTCAAATTAAATTTAAAAATTCTTTTTAGAATAAAAATCACTTCCCAAAATGAGTTGAAATAAATACTTTATAAGATACACAATTAATAAAAAAAATTCAAAAAATAAATATGAAAATTAATTTAGAAAATCATTTAAAACATAAATATAAATCTTGAATAATAAAATCCTACAGACTGTTGGAACCATCTAATTCATGATTAGGCAATAAAACATACATAATGGGATCTACACTTTAAACTAGAAGTTAAATCATGAAAAAGTGATTGGACGACATAAAAATTACTCACACAACTTTGAATCTGGTTTAAAATCATTAAATGGTTGGATTAGATGATTGGTCGCCACATACCACAAAGGAAACATGTGTTACACCAAATCTTCATGAGATCTAGAATCACAAGAAAATGTGGAGAATGAATCTATTAATTAATATGGGAAATCACAATATAATAAATTGATTACAACAAAAAAAACTTGAAAATGAACCTATTACTTTAAAAAAATTTGATGGGGAAGATATTCAATCAATAGTACCTAACCTATGAGAAGTGATCGATCGAGTATTTAAACTCCAACTAATAGAGATCAGAGAGATATGGATGATCAAAAAAATCATAGAAAAATAATTGGGTATGGTTAAATGATAAGGGTAGTGAATGAAAAAAGAAATAGTAAACCAAATCATACAAATATATATATTATAGATAATTTATATTGTTAATCATTGGTTCAGTAAAATATATTTTTTGCAATGGGTTTTTCATTGAATGATGCATCACATTAAAAAATAATCCAAAAATCATAGTTCATGACATGAATAAAATATATTTCCCTAAAATGTTATCATGTCATGTATCAATATTCATGTTTGAATTGAATTTTGTAGCCACCGATCGGAAAATTTTACTAGAAAAAATAATTGGTTCACTTTCAACACCACTTAAACCGAAAAAGCTAATCAACAAAAGACTTTATTATATATTTCTTTTAAAATGAATTTATTTTCTTTGAAATATTATGATCTATGAATCATATGGTGTTAAAAAATTGGATATGTTAAAATATTACGAACTAAGAATTATGTTGGAGGGTATGAATAGAAACACCTAAAATATGCATATTATATTTATAAATTGATTATTATTCAAATGGTAATCATTTAAAATAAAAAGAAAAATTTAGAAGAAATAGTATTTTTTCTAAAAGATGGTTTAATCCCTATTTTATTAATAAATATAAAATTAATTAATAATAAATCAAGAATTATGTATGAAAAAATAAAATTAATTTTTCAATTCATTATATCATAATTATATTGTTGTGAATTTTTGGTATTTTTATGAAATGGATCTTTTCTCAATGAATAGTTAAAATAATGAATTTTAATTGAAATCTGAATTATTATTTAAATAAATAATGATGGTAATTTTTATTTTTAAATTGTTTTAATGTTAAATTATAAGATTTTTATATCAATTAACCCAATTTTGTTTATGATTATAATTTTAAGATATAATAATGAAATAAAATCATTGTAATTTTTTGAACCTTTTCTCAGGAAAAACATGTGTTCTCGTCCTGCATAGGACATTAATTTTAAATTATTTTTTTCTAATTTTTATAATTTTAGTTGTTAAATTAAATTCCATTTAAGGAATAATAATAATTTTCTATTCCTAATGTGATTAGATTTATTTTCATCCAAAATGAAAAGTGAAAGCAGTAAAAATTAATTACTGTGATGAAGGTAATAATTGGTATACCGAAGGGTAAAAATAATAAGAGAAGGGTTAAGAATGACCTGCCGACTTTTAAAACACCGAAATTTTGGACATATTTCTATATCACATATTATAAAATAGAAAATTTAAATATTTTTGGCTACTATCACGATAAAAACGTGGGCATTATTGATATTTTTTTTCAAAATATTATATGTGTGCAACTCAACCAAATTATAAAAGACTAAACCCTTTCTTTTATTAATCACACCATAAAACAATATGGATTAGAATATACTTAAACAATAAATAGTACACCATGTATACTCATATAATATGTGCCCTATTTTAGTGGAAATACAACGAACAAAGGATTTTGGTCAAAATATATTGAATTTACCCAATGAAGTGGTAATGATCTTCAAAGAGCATATTTTTGTTATTCCATTCTCCACATACCTCAACTCTCATTTACCATTATTATATAATTACCATAATATATATGATATATTTAGATTATGTTATAATATGGGAATGACTTAAATCCACCTCTATTTCCATAAAATGGGTTATGAAATAATCATTCATGTTTTCAATGGACTACCACCTCACAAATCGGTGCCATTAATTTTTCAATTTCCACCACTCAAGAATGGGAATCATATTGGATATAGAGTAAATATATTATAGTTATAAAATAATTATTCATATTTAGTCATTATATAACATTTACCATTTTAATTTCCCTTCTATATGGTATATATTGACATTGTTCGTGTGTTTGGGAGGACACTGCCTCACAAAAAATGTGATTCATATTTTATTAATTCATTACAGTGATGTAGATATGGATACATTTAATTAATGTCTGTGATTCAAATGAAATGTTTTTTATATTAATTTCATATTTAACATTATTTTTGTATAATATATAATATTTATTCTTGAATATTTAGTCAATTTATGATAATAATATTTTTCCTATATGAGTGGACTACCGGCTTCACAAACTGAAGTGACTCTCTTTTTATAAAAATTTTACGAAACAATGTGCCTATATACCATAAGAGGGGGTGAATAAGGGTATAGATATTCTATTCCAAAATCCTTCCATCCCCACTGAATTTTAACCTCAATAATATACGGGTCACATTGTTTTAACTTAGGTGTTTCTATTGATCTTATTCATCACTTAGTTAAATGATGATGATTATGCTTTGACTGTGATGTAGGAATGAAAATAGGCAGACACAAGGATTTATTCCGTGTTAACCCTTAATGGGATACATCCAAGGAGCATACTACGACAATGTGTCGATGTACCAAATCCACTAAATCTCACTGCTAATAATGTTCGGGATAGATCACATCAATTCCCAAGCTTATTACAATTACAATGTTTAGGGTATGCTCACTGCTTTCCCCAAGTCACTCCTTGTTTCTCTCTCCCGGGATCATTATGTGTAGAAAGGATAACTTTCTTACTCTTACATTACTCACTACACTTTGAAGGGATCCAATCATAGTTTATAGACACGTAGGTCTCTTAATTTTCACCTATACATGCATCCTCAACTGTTGATAGATGCTCTATTAGAGTCCCACAGTCATCCACTGAAGAATAGTCCATTCCACTAATCACAGGGCAACTATCGCAATACACCCGACTTCGTAAAGATCCCAATTTCACAATGCTAAAACAAGACTTCACAAATTCCCTACCTCCTCGCAAATCACACACATTCGCATATCTCGATGCCTCGTGGAGAACAAAACTACTTAGGGCTCAAGCCTTCATAATGAGCAAGCCTTCACAATTCATAGGCCACCACATAGCTCAAGCCATCAAAAAGAGACATCATTTGCAAAGTTCACAGAGCCAACACATAACACACCTCTTTCACAGAGCTAGACTAGCTATCTTGATGCTCCTATTTTTTGTGAAGAACATTTCCTTTTTGAATCTCGTTTTCGATTTGAGAGCAACAAATTTTCTGGGAAAACTCCATACTTCTCTTGAGGGGGTTGAAACATTTTTATAGGTGATTCCACCGACCCTCGAACCATCTGTGCAATATCAACTCCATGTTAGCTCAAATCACAATGCTCGGAAATTTCTGCCAAAATTGTCTCTATATTTCTATACAACACCACAATTTTATGATCACGATGCTCATCATAATCCCATATCATTCTGTCAATTTCTTTGCACATTCTCCAGGAATCTTGACTTATAATGCTTTTCATCGCCATAATTATCTTCAATACTGTTGTTTTTGAATCTCATCGCAATGATGAAGAACACCATCAACTTTATTCATGTATTCAGGAAATCCACATTAAGAATGCCATAGTTCATTAGCAACAAGGATTGACATCAACGTATCTTGAACTATTAAATACACCATGGAAACCTGCGTTGTCATAAAACATAACCAACCCCAAAATGTTACAATGTTAACGAGAATGATTTTTTCCCTACAATATCTCCCTTTGGGTTTATTAACCACTCATTTCATAAATATTCTCCACAATTTGATTCCTCACTGAATCTCCTTCCATCATCTACCATTTTTTCAGCTCTTACGATTTAGATAGCATCCAATGATTTACTCACCACATAATCTATGCCCCCATTGTACCATCCCAAGTAAATAAAGAATATGAATTTTTTATATTTATTAATTTTTGAAATAATATTAATTTTACCTTAAAATGGTAGTTATGTTGGATAACGTACCTGATATGAAACAACGGGTTTCTTTGAAATCTTACGTTGCACACTAATAATATATTATTATTTTAAATGGTAGTTAACTCCGAGCCATTTTATTGGCCGGAATGAATGAAACTAACTAAAATATGATTTTACATGTTTTTTAAATGTATTTTCATTTATCCAATAAAATTTAGAGGCTTAAAATGTGAATGAATCTAATTTTAAGCATAATTTACATTAAAAGACCGATTTATCACCTTTTAATGGAGAACCCTTCTTTAAATATAGTTTTGGTCACTTAAATACATTCTATACGACCAAATAAAACCATTCTTTAGAATGGGGACATCATAATTTTCTTTGTGAAAATTTTTGGAATTTTTCCGATAAAGTTCATTTTTTATGAATAGTGAAAAATATTGTATTTTAATACAACTATGCCTTTAAATATAATTTATTTATATGGTTAGATTATTTTTTGAATTGGTTTTAAAGTTAAATTAAAATATATTTTGACCATTTAATCTAATGTTGTTCATTGGAAATAATTTCAATTTAAAATTGGACATAAACAAGTATCAATCTTTTGATAGATATTGTTTTTTCAAAACATGCAACTTGTTTTGTTAATGGTAATTAATTTTAAAATTTATTAATTCCAGTTATATGTTTTGAATTTGGAAAAATAGACATCATTTTTGAATTCGGAATATCAAATATATCTTAGGCTGAATTTTTTGTATTTTTATGAAAAACTTCAATTTTTGATTAATAGTGAAACCACTTAGTGGTAGTTAAAAAAACTGGATTTTTCATTTAAATGAAACTTTACCACTTCTATGAATTGAATTTCAAAAATCCGACATACATGTTTGTTATAAAGAAGTAAAATGTGGTCCATTATGATAAAAATAATTTTTGGTGAATAGTAACTTTTGACTATTATTTACCACCGTTAAAGGTAAATAAGGTAAATTTAAGGTTAAAGGAATATTATAATAATTCAAAATTACCTTAACACTTGTCTTAAACTTATTTTTTGATCCATTTACGACTATGGGCATCTTTGGTCGATTTTGGGACCCCATTGAGCCACTTGGGAGTGATAATGACAATTTAGATTAATTAATTTAATGGGAAGACAAAGTTGACATAAACATAAATCATTTAGTAATTAAATTTTATATGGTGTTATATAAGTCCTCTTTTAGACTATAAATATTGTTTCAAAATATAAAGAAATTTCCAACATGATAGTATTTTTTTAATAATTTTTAGACATCAAATAAATTAAATTATTTATGACACAATAATGATGCAGTATTTACCACATTAATAAATGATATAAAAAAATAAGATTATAATGATTACATTATTATCCAAAACATGTCCAATTCTGATTGGATGATTTTATTTCAAATATGAGTTATCTTATCTTTGACCTTAATTATTTTTGGACTATTAGAAACCGAATATAATTATATAATAAAATAATGTTTTCACGCTTTCCTAAAGAGCCCCTCCTCACCCTTATAAAAGGAGACCATTTCTATCCAATTCCTCACACCTATCAAGACATTTGGTTTGTCCAAAATCTACCCAATTAAGCCACCTAAATCCCTCTCCTCCTTCTAGAAGCCTTACCATAGGCATAAGGCACTTCATGAAGTCTTTTGGTTCAAACCAAAGGGAGTTACACAAATTAAAGGTAACTGTTTTTCTTAAATTGTTTTCTTTTATTTTACTTCTCCATCCCCTAAACACTTTTTATTCCTTTCTTTTGTAACAACAACATTATTATAAATATACAAGGATGTTTTTATGAGAATGATTCAATCTATACACACAGACACCTCCATCTAATGGATGAAGAACATAATGTTTTTGTGGATGGAAAACTAATGCCTCACGAAACGATGATTGTTCGATTATCTATTACCGCCTCTCATGGTGGCCATTATGATGGAACTGTATTTATATATGATATATATTATGTTTATTTTTTCTTTATGCTTCTGTAATTTCCTTTTAAAGCATGACTTTATAGTTTCCATTATGGGTAAACGTGATAATCTTATTAGAGGAAGCGCGGACTATCGCCCCCTCAAAGTGATATGACTTGTTCATACCATATGTGGTACATATAAAAAATAGATTTAATGATATTATATATGATAAAATACTGGAATTATAATACTACTATGTATCATTATGTTTTAATTCCATTAAATTTGAAATAGAAATGGAAGTAGCGTTCATATGTACGCACGACTTACCGTCTCCATGAATAGTTCATTTCATTTTTCTTAACTCTAAATGTTATGTAATATTATAAATACACTTATATGATGGATATATATGACATATATGATATCCAAATCATGAATATGATTCTGTATATAATTAACCTTTGACCGCATGAACAACATGTAATTATAAGAAGTCCATTTTTGACTCAAGTACCAAATATCGACAAAACAAACATTATTAACATAAATAATTACATAATGTTTATAACATGGTAATAAGTGATATAAAAGGAATAATAGACTTCAAAATTGTTCTTAATAAGGTAAAAATTATCTTTATTTTATTATTCAGGATATTAAAGAACGAACGGGTCATGTCAGACACAAGGTAAGGGATTTCCTTATCTAACTTTCATTTCCGTGAGATTTCCATTGTTCACCAATTATTTATTTCATGTAGTGTAATGTGTAATACCATTGATATATATTATGATGATTATCTTTATATTCATTTTATTATGTGATTCATTTTGTTGTGATTAACGTTTGGTCAGATGACTCGATTTGATTACAATGAAGTAAGAGTTTTTCATCTCACTTTTTATTACCATGAGATTCATGCTATATTTTCCACTATTTACTTTTGTGTGGTGTATGAACAGACCATGATTGTAATATTTTTGTAATATAATTTCATTTATGTGTATTTAAATCTTCATTTTATGATCCTTCTTCATGTGGTGTAAGTTTGGTACATTAACAAATCGGTAAAGGAACCCTTCACCCTCCTCGATTTAAAAGAATTATTTTTATTATGTATTTTAATTTACATATTATTATGTTGGGATATGATCTTTTATATACACATTGATGTAAAATTTATGTACAAGTGATGTTAAACCCTTTTTATCCTATCAACTCATTTTCAGAATTTTAAAGTGACGTCGTTAGGCTGTCAAATTTTTATAAGGGAACTTCGTAACCAAATTTCAATTCTTTGGGTTCAACTTGTACTTATTGAATATGTCATCCACTAAAATATCTGAATGGCCTATAATTGTTTTAAACATAATATCCACTTATATTGGGTGTATTTATATTTGTAACACATAATTATGTGATTTATTTATCCTTAATTTAAGGATACCATCTTTATAAGGGATTTTATCTCAATTTACATTTCCATTGAGACTTCATTGTTGTTATGCACCAATTCACTCTTATACGGTGTATATACTGTACTTTACCATATTATATCATGAATACTATTATTCTCATGATATTATTATGTTCTGAATAAATTTTATTCTTCAATTATTTGTATTCAAGTGTCTCTCTTTTTGTTAAAAACTCTTTAACTAAAATATCGTTTTAAATGTTTTAAAGATTTACTCTTCTAAATATTTCACATTAATGTCCATGTTTTCTAAATGTGTTTTAGGATTTATTTATATGGACATTAATGATTTCAAATGATACTTTATTTAATAGCTTCAATGTGATATGGGACACTTTGATTCAAAAATCTTTTTTAAAGGTTTTGAAAAAGAAATGATAAAACATTGTTTATTTCAATATCTTGAATTGATATATTGGACTGTGGAAATGTTATCTTTAATTTATACATGTGTTATATGTTGTGATTATGTTATGGTTATTGGGAATTGTTTACGTATACGGGTGGTTCCATGATAAACCTAGGGTGGGTGATCCCGAGATAGCTCTCTAATGCATTGGGTAAAGTGACGGAGGTGAACGTGATATTTCTCCTAAGAGATTTAAGGAATATACCGTGATGGGTATTGTGACAAACGGGTCCCGGTGACAGCACAAATACCCCGGCTTAACAAGGCCGTCGGGTCCTGGCCCACCAGGTACCCCCAGTTTCCACGCAGACATGTGGGGCCCACCCCAGGGTCCACCCACATACCCGAACGGGTTATCTGACTAATGATTGTCCCCACAGGCCAACACATGTCCTTTCCAGTGTGTTTTGTCCTCACCCACACACACCCTAAGAAACTTCCCAGGAGGTCATCCATCCTGATCACTACTCCAGGCCAAGCACGCTTAACTGTGGAGTTCTAATCAGGTAGGATCCCGAAAAGGAAGGTGAACCTTGTTGACATGAGTCGTATCATTTAGTTATTTAACCCTTTATCATTTTGGGATGTTACAATCACCCCCCCTTTAGAGCACAACACCCTCATTGTGGGCCCTACATATCAACCCAGGCAGTGCATCACACTTAATGCTAGGTTCCTCCTCTGATACCAAATGTGACAACCGAGTCCCGGTGATAGCACAAATACCCCGCCTTAATAAGGCCGTCGGGTCCTGGCCCACCAGGTACCGCCAGTTTCCACGCAGACATATGGGGCCCACCCCAGGGTCCACCCACATGCCCGAACGGGTTATCTGACTAATGATTGTCCCCACAGGCCAACACATGTCCTTTCCAGTGTGTTTTGTCCTCACTCACACTCACCCTGAGAAACTTCCCAGGAGGTCACCCATCCTGATCACTACTCCAGGCCAAACACGCTTAACTATGGAGTTCTAATCAGGTAGGCTCCCGAAAAGGAAGGTGCACCTTGTTGACATGAGTCGCATCATTTAGTCATTTAACCCTTTATCATTTAGTCATTTAACTCTTTGATACCAACTATGACAACCCTGCTTTTTATTACAAGTTAAACATGCTCTATTACATAAAACATCACTAGATACAACGAAGAAGATCGAGAGGTTTAGTGTCTTTGGGTCTTAGGATCATTACATAAAAACTTTAAACTTGAAATACAACATCTTTATTGAAAACGTCCTTTACATGACCACTTCATTCCTTCGTACTTTGCATTGCATGGGATAACCTGAGGACATGCATAAGAAAAGGGTGAGCTATAAAGCCTAGTAAGGGAGTACACAATGAATAACATGAGGAGTACAGTACATATTAGGAAATAGGAATATCAATAGAGCATAAGAGTAACATGAACATAAAGGCATTATAAAGCATGATAACCATAACTTGGAAATGTGGCAACAACACTTAACATTGAATTTGCATGAGCCAAGGCTCATTGCACATAGAGCATGAGTAAACCCTCGTTGCACTTGAAGAACGAGTAAACCCTCATTGCCAATGAATTAGCATGAGTCAAAACTCATTGCACATGATGTATCATGATACTATACTTTACCCAATGCATTGGAGTGCTATAACGGGCGCACCCTTCTTAAACATTTCATTTCATGCATAAGTGTGCCACATGGATCAAAAAACATGGATTCATAAAACATAATTATTTATTCCATGATAAAGGAATGTGGAATTCATACATGAAACTTTACAATCAATAAGTAAATGTGCATAAAGGTGAATACCCTTGATGGGGAAGTGGGCATGGTATTCACTACACAATGACATTGACATAGAAAATCGGTGCGATTTCGGCAGCATAACGGCGTGACATAAGAACTCATAAAAAAGGTTGACGAGAGAGAAAGGGGTTCCTCATCATATTTACATGTAATGGACAGTAAGGAGGTCATATATATACATGTCCCAAAAATTGAAATGGAATATAAATTCATGATACAAAAGTGTTTCTTTAATGTAAAAGAAGAGAGAGAAGTTCCTTTCGGAATTTCGGCATAGTAACGGGTGTACATGGGAGGCATTTAATGAGAGAGAAAGGGTTCTCCCATCATTCAAAAAATAAGAGGGAAGTATGGGGGAGGTGAAAAACCATACCCCAACATTCATAATTGAAATTAAAAGAGAAATACAACTTAAAGAAAATTGACAAAAATGAGAAAGGAAGAAAAAACCCTTACTTGGAAGTGTGCTTCCAAAGGCTAGATAGAGGATTGTGAGAGGATTCTTGGGAGCTTGAGGCACCTTGGGAGGATTCTAGAGAGATTAGGGCCGAGTTTGGACGAACTCCAAGGGATTTTAGTGAGGAGGAAGTGGGAGCTTGGGTGGGTTTATATAGGAAAGGTGAGAGAATTATTTATTATTTAGGTTTGGGACCCCTTATTTTAAAATAATCCAAACCACAAACCATCCCATGGTATTTGACCATGGTTTCTGGAAAATGAAAGAGGAAAAAAATATTTTACAAGGCCCAGGTCCGAACTTATTAAAAAATTAGGGTTGCTTATGTGGAGGTGAGTCACACTCCCATGGAAATTAATTTAAAATGGCAAAGTGCTGAATAAGTATTGAGGGCTCCATTAATGCTTTGAAAAGTAAGTCAAAAAAATCCAAAACCTCGTTATTTTAATGATAAAACACATATTGGCCGAACATAAGGATTATGGTATTTTATTACATCACCATTGTGTCATTATAATGTCATAAAGCACATTATATATTTAAATGGTATTTAATTTTTACCCAAAAATTTGACTGTCTCAGAAAATTATGAAAAATTCACCGTTGGATAATTTCGACGTCCTGATTCAAAAAATAATATTTATTTTATCTAAATAATTTTCTAAATATGTGAATTTTCACTTTTAAAATAAAAACCGACATTTATAAAAACAATCAAGGGTTTTGACAGAAATGGTTTTCAAACCTTAATAAAAATTTTAATTGCATTCATAAAATTATAAGATAATTTATATTTAATAAAAATTAATTAAATACTAATAATAATATTTTATTAAAATGTTATTTAATTCAAAAATCCTTTAATTTAATAAAATATAATTCTTAATTAAATAATAACTAAAAACACCATTTGTACTTTACAAACTAATTACAATGTATCAAAAATGACTTGAAATTATATTCATTATTATATACAAAAATAATTTACATGAACATGGTGCTACTTATTTGTTACATAACCCCTTAAAATAGCCGTATAAGACCTAAGGGTAAGGTGTGCGATGGTGACAGACTCTTAGGGCGGCTCGGATAACATCGCTCGAGTGGTAATTTCCATCAACTTCCACTTTTCCCGTAGACGATCACGTTCGAGCTTGACTTGATGAAGCTCAGCTTGGGCTTGGTCAAGGGAAAATCCCAAAGATGCCACCTCTTTTCCGAGCTCCGACAAATGGACTTCGTAAGGGGAAATTCTACTGGATGAGGCCATCGCTTCCTTTGTCTAAGTAGAAATGGGTTCGTTAAAACCTTATATTTATACTACTCAGATGATCACTGTTCAACGACTATAAAAGTAACGGTCACAAATCTTAACGTAAAACTAAAGAAGTTGACATCTTATAAAAACATTTTTCATAAAGAAACATTTAACTGGATCAAGATGTATTTTCTATTAATGAAACTTTGGGTCGTTACAGGTATTCCAAGTGTAACTCCCTATGTAGCTATGATAGCAACAATGTACGATTGATAAGGATTCCATAAGTAACCTTTATGATTTATGGTTTTTTTTGTGTTATTCATAAATCTTATGATTTCATAAGGTGTGATTTAAAAGTATGGTTTCATTGATTAGTATTTAATGATGGGATAATGTTTTTCTTCCTTATTTTATAACCCTTACTGAGATTTTTATGTTCATCCCAAGTTTTTGAAATGTTTTCCAGAAGACATAAAGATGAATATGGTCAAGGATGGGATCATGGAAAAGTCAAGCTATCTAAAACATAGAACTAGACATGTTTCTTTTTAACAGTTTTTATTGTATGAAAAAATGGATACTGGTTAGTAGTGTCTACTTGTAATATTCAAGTTGTAATGTAATATTTATGGCCTAATTTTCTAAAACTCTAAACCAGAAAAGATCCTCATTGTGAATTATTCATTTAATTCAATATTATGTAATGATTAAGGTCGGGTCATTATAGTTGGTTATAGAGGTCGGTTTAGATAACTTTAGAGGTTATGGAATTCTTTAAGCATAACTGACATTACTATAACAGTTAAGATATCAGAAAGTGTGATAGTTTATTTAGATAATTTGAATGATTTTAAGAAAACATGAATAAGTATATATTAGTTTATACCCTCAACATAAGATACTATATGATAATTTTAATGATATACTCACACTGACCTTTTTGGTTTAAGTAAATGGTTGGATCTAGGAGGCACCAAAGTAACAGTGGACGTGAAGAAAATTGTGACGATTTTCAAAATGAACAACTGAAAGATATGGGAGCCACAATGAGAACACTTTTGGTTAATCTCAACCAACTATCTGGAGTCATGATTGACCACATATACCTTAGTTTTCTTTATAAGGAATCATATATGCAAGAAAAGAATACCTACAGAAGTTTAGGTAATAATCATAAAGGTATGTGTGATCAAAAATCTATGTGTCAATGATGTGGAAAGAAACACTGAGGAAAATGTTTTAAAGGGACAGAAAAATTCTATAGATTTTGAAATTAAGGTCATAAAGTAAGAACCTTCCATGGAAAAAAGAAGCATCTAGTTGACTCTAGGAAATGGAAAGAAGTACTTTCCAAGGGATCAATTGAATGTTTTAAATTTGGTGTGTATGGTCATTATGCAAACACATGTCCTACAAAGATGTTTCGGGAATGGGATCACTTGGATCGTACAAATATATGTTTACCAACACCTAATTCCATTCTGATTGAGAATAAAGAAACATATAATGACCAATGAATGTTATGGATTAATTCATTATGTATGTTTTGATATTATTGAATCTTAGGATATGATTCATGATTTTTTGTATGTATGATAGAAGTCTTTTAAAATAAGTTAGTAAAGAATTGTTAAGGGATCATGAAGAACGTTGAATGAGTAAGAGGTTAACATTTAAAGGATTCAATAGTTATGGTAGATTTTAGGATGGTGAAATGCTTAAAAGTATTAAGGCTCTTTTGATGGTGGGATTACATTTGAAGACATTTTATAGTATGTGTAACCCTGAGGATTGATATATGAAAAATTTATTCAAGGAATAATTATATTTTATTTTTTGTTTATCGTTATAAAGAACCATTTTGTTCTATATGATCCTAGAATTTGAGGCAATTACTGGTGAATACATTTTGGGATGAAAAATGAAAGTTATTAGATAACATTTGTGGTTAAAATATGTTATGGTTATATTGGATGAATTCATCTCTTTTTGGGAATGTTATAAAATTATGTAGTTTTTGAAAAGGGACAACACGCAAACCCTGTGACAAACCGTCATGTCCGACAAAGCTATGGGAATCAAACCCACAACCAAAGTGTGACTGATATTTCTTGCCTACCACTGGAATACGTGATGTACCTAGTTAGTATGACTAATTATTTTTAGTTATATGATCTTATAAAATCAGTAATAACTAGATTTTCGGTTATCTATGGAAATGATTTACCTATCTTGGAGGATATGTGATTAGGTTAATTACTTTTCAGTATGAGACTTTAAGAGTAATTTATGTTTATTGGAGATAAATGTTAAGATTTACCTTGGAAGACAATGTGATTAAATCCTTCCAGGATTTGGGTTTCAATCTTAGTTTGGATTACTTTGATGAATTTTAAGGATAACTGTTTATTTAGTTGTCTTTCTTGAACCTTGGGTTGTTTTTGATTAATTTTAGAGAATAAGAGTTGTATTTATTTTTATAATGGATTATCCATTAGGTGATTATCTGATCTTATACCAAACGTTTTATTTTTAGTTAAAATCTAAAGACATGGGAAATATATATTTCATCTTTTGTGGATTATGTGATTCTATTGAAGTTGATTAAAACACTCTTAATGTGAAAAAAAGTCATCCTGAATTTTCATTGTTTGGAGAAAATATGTGTTTGTATTAGAAATATTGTAAAAGATAAATGTCTACATGACAAGTAAGTATATTTACTTTGTTTTTGGTTAAGCTCCTAAATAAATTCCTCAATGAAAAGTAACTTTAAACAAAAACATTGTCTGTTAACTTTTCCTACTGGGGAATCAAAGACCGTTTAACCCATCACAAGTTTTTGATTTTCTGGTGGTTAAATTTCTCCAAAACATGTTTCCTATCACTCTCCATCAGAACATGACCATTCGGTTTCTCCTACATATCCATGTTTTCATAGAATCTTAGTATGGGTTAACTTGGGTGACCATTGTACTTCTCTTTCTTTCTTTTAAAGTGATAGTTTTACTGACTCTTTTTTCCGATATGGTATTTTCAATAAAGTTTCTGAGCCCAAATTTTAAAATTGCAAGGACGCAATTCCCAAAAGGGGGGAATGATGTAACATCCCAGGTAAATAAAGAATATGACTTTTTAATAGTTATTAATTTTTGAGTTAAATATTAATTTAACCTTAAAATGGTATTTCTGTTCGATTGCGTACCCGATATTCAACAACGGGTTTCTTTGAAATCATCTGTTGCACACTAATAATATATTATTATTTTAAACGGTAGTTAACTCATAGTTGTTGGATTGGTGGGAATTAATGAAAATATATATATTATGATTGTACATGTTTGTTAAAGCTATTTTCCTTTATCCAATAAAAGTTAGAGGCTTAAAATGTGAATGAATCTAATTTTATGCATAATTTAAATTAAATGGCTAATATATCGCCTTTTAATGGAAAACACTTCTTTAAATCTAGTTCTGGTCTCTCTAATACATTCTATATGACCAAATAAAATCTTTCTTTATAATGGGGACATTAAAATTTACTTTGTGTAAATTTTGGGAATTTTTCCGATAAATTTCATTTTTTTGAATAGTGAAAAATATTATATTTTAATTCAAAAGTTCCTTTTAATATAATTTATTTATATGGTTAGATTATTTTTTTAATTGTTTTTGAAGTGAAATTAAAATATATTTTCACCATTTAATCCAATGTTGGTCATTGGAATTAATTTCACTTTAAAATTGGACACAAACAATACCAATCTTTTGATAGTTATTGTTTCTTAAAAACACGCTATTTGTTTTGATAACATGAATTAATTTTCAAATTAATTAATGCCAATTCTATGTTTTGAATTTGTAAAAATAGAAATCATTTTTGAATTTGGTATATCAAATATAGCTTTGGCTGAATTTTCGGTATTTTTCTGAAAAACTTCAATTTTTGATGAATAGTGAAACCACTTAGTGGTAGTTAAAAAACTGACTTTTTCATTTAAATTAAATTTTACCATTTCTCTGAATTGAATTTCAAAAATCTGACATACTTTTTTGGTATCAAGATGTAAAATTTGGTTCATTAAGATGAAAATAATTTTTTGGTGAATAGTAACTTTTGACTTTTATTTATCACAGTTAAAGGTAAATATGGAAATTCAAGGTTAAAAGAATATTATAATAATTCCAAATTACTTTAACACTTGTTATAACATTATTTTTTGAGTCCTTTATGACTATGGGCATATTTGGGTCGATTTTGGGACCCCATTGAGCCTCTTGGGAGTGATAATGTTAATTTAGATTAATTAATTTAAGGGGAAGACAAAATTGGCATTAACAAAAATTGTTTTGTAATTAATTTTTATATGGTGTTATATAAGTCCTATTTTTGACTATAAATATTCTTTGGAAAGCTAAAATAATTTCCTACATGATAGTATTTGTTTTATAATTTTTAGACATCTAATAAATTAAATTATTTATGACACAATAATGATGCAGTATTTACCTCATTAATAAATGATATAAATAAATAAGATTATAATGATTACATTATTATCCAAAACATATCCAATTAGGATTGGATGAATCTATTTCTAATATTAGTCTTCTTATCTTATACTTTAATTATTTTTGAACTATTAAAAACCGAATATCGTTATATAATAAAATAATGTTTTTACACTTTTCAAAAGTACCTTTCCTCTCCCTTATAAAAGGAGATCATTTCTATACAATTACTCACACCTCTCAAGCCATTTGGCTAATAAAAAATCTTCCCCATTAATCACCCTACATCCCTATCCTCCTACAATAAGACTTACCTTATGCATAATGAACTTCAAGATGTCCTTTGGTTCAAACCAAAGGGAGTTACCAAAATTAAAGGTAACAGTTTCTCTTAAATTGTTTTCTTTTATTTTACTTCTCCATCCCCTAAAATCATTTGATTACTTTCTTTTGTAACAAAAACTGTATCCTAAATATACTAGGATGTTTTTATGAGAAGTATTCCTACTACACTTACACACACCTCCATCAAATGGATGAAGAACATAATGTATCTGTTGTTGGAAAACTAACGCCTCCCGAAACGACGATTGTTCGATTTTCTCCTACCGCCTCTCATGGTAGACATTATGATGGAAACTTATTTATATATGATATATAATATGTTTATGTTTTTTTATGCTTCTTTAATTTCCTTTTAAAGCATTCATTTATGGTTTCCATTATGAGTAAACGCGATAATCTCATTAGAGGAAGTGCGGACTTTCGCCCCCTCATAGTGATATGACTCGTTCAAACAATATGTGGTACATATAAAGGATAGATTTAATGATATTATATATGATAAAATACTTTAATTACAATAATAATATGTATCAATATGTTTTAATTCCCTTAAATATGATGTAGAAATGGAAGTAGCGTTCATGCGTACGTACGACTTATCGTATCCTTGAACGGTGCATTTCATTTCTTACCTCTAAAGGTTATGTACTATTATAAATACATGTATATTCTGGATATATTTAATATATGTGATATCCAAATCATGAATATGATTCTGGATATAATGAACATTTGACCGCATGAACAACATGTAATTATAAGAAGACCATTTTGGACTCAAGTACCAAATATTGACAAAACGAACATTATTAACATAAATGATTAAATAATGTTTATAAAATGGTAATAAGTTATATAAAAGGAATAATAAAAATGAAAAAGTATCATAAGAAAATAAAAATTTACTTTAGTTTATTATTCAGGATATTAAAGAACGAACAGGTCAAGTCAGACACGAGGTAATTCATTTTCTTATCTCACTTTTAATTCCATGAGATTCCATTGTTCGCCACTTATTTATTGCATGTGGTGTAATGTGTAATACCATTGATATATATTATGATGATTATCTTTATATTCATGGTATTATGTGATTCAATTTTTGGTCATTAAATTTTGCTCATACGACTCGATTTGATTACAATGAAGTAAGAGTTTTTCATCTCACTTTTTATTCCGGTGAGATTAATGCTATATTTTCCACTATTTCCTTTTGTGTGTTGTATGTACTACCCATTATTTTACTCTTTGTGTTATATAATTTCATTTATGAGTATTTAAATCTTTATTGTATGATCCTTCTTCAAGTGGCGTATGTTTTGTACGTTATGAAATTGGTAAGGGAAACATTCACCTTCCTCTATTTAAAAGACTTCTTTTAATTATGTCTTTAAATTTACATCATATTATATTATGGTATGTTCATTTATATCCACATTGATGTAAAATTTATTTCCAAGTGATGAGATACCCTTTTTATCTTATCAACTTGTTTTCTGAATTTTAAAGTGACGCCGTTAGGCTGTCAAATTTTTACAAGGATACTTCTTAACCCAATTTCAATTCTTTGGGTTCAACTTGTACTTATTGAATATGTCATCCAATTAATATATGTGAATGAACTATAATGGTTATACACTTAATATCCACTTATATTGGGTCTATTTATATTTGTCACACATAATTATTTAATTGATTTTTCCTGCATTTAAGGATACCATCTTTATAAAGGATTTCATCTCAATTTACATTTCCATTGAGACATCATTGTTGTTATGCACAAATTCACCATTATATGGTGTATATACTATACTTTTAGATTTTATATCATGAATCCCTTTATTATCATGATATTATAATGTTTATATTAAATGTTATTTCTAAATTTGTTTTATTCAAGTGTCTCTCTTTTTGTTAAAATACTCTTTAACTAAAATATCGTTTAAATGTTTTAATGATTTATTCTTCTAAATATTTCTAATTAATGTCCATGTTTTCAAAATGGGTTTTAGGATTTATTTATATGGACATTAATGTTTTCCAATGATAATTAATTTAAAATCTTCAATGTGGTATGGGACACTTTGATTCAAAAATCATTTTTTAAAACATTTTGAAAATGAGTTGATAAATCAATGTTTATTTAAATATCATGATTTGATATATTGGAATTTGGAAATTTTATCTTTCCATTATAGATGTCTTATATTTTATGATTATGTTATAGTTACTGGGCATTTTTTTCGTATACGGGTGGTTCCGTGATAAACCTAGGGTGGGTGAGCCCGAGATAGATCCCCAATGCATTGGGTAACGTGATAGTGGTGAATGTGATGTTTCTCCTAAGAGATTTAGGGAATATACCGTGATGGGTATTCCAAGTGTAACTCCCTATGTATCTATGATACCTACAATGAATGTTTGATATGGATTCCACAAGTAACCATTATGATTTATGATTTTTGTGTGTTATTCATAAATCTTATGATTTCATAAGGTATGATTTAAAAGTATGGTTTCATTGATTTGTATTTATTGATGGGATAATGTTTTCCTTACTTATTTTATAACCCTTACTAATCTTTTTATGCTCATACCATGTTTTTGAAATGTTTTCCAGATGAATTAATGATGAATAGGGTCGAGGATGGGATCAATGAAAATTAAAGCTATCTAAAACATGGAATTGACATGTTTCCTTTTAAGAGTTTTTATTTTATGAAAAAATGGATACTTAGTAGTAGTGTCTACTTGTAATATTCAAGTTGTAATGTAATAGTTATGGCCTAATTCCTTAAAACTATAAACCAGAAAAGATCCTCAATATGAATTATCCATTTAATTCAATATTATGTAATGTTTAAGGCTGGGTCCTTATACACATGAGAAATTATCGGCGTGAGAAACAAGAGTAAATGAAATCTTCCTCAATGAATCACTTCATTTGTAACACCAATCTATAACACCAAAATGATACCAATTGCCAAATGAATTCTAATTGAGGATCATTAGAAAACATCAAACACCATTCCAACAACACGCTTCTACTTTTATCACGACCCTTAATTATCGTGATATCTATTCACTAAGAGATCACTTCTAGAATCGTCAGATTTAATACTCTCCCGCTATCTCAATAATCTCCCCCTATCTCGTTGCTCCACATGTAATATTATCCATGTCTCATTGACTGTGATATTGTCTCTCAAAATTATATATAGTTTCTCCCCCTTGAGGAGTCACTATTTTGCCCCCTTTGTCAATGAACCAAAAGGTCACTCTTCTATGGTATGGGACGTTGGAAGGAACACAGATTATCACATTAGATAAAAAGACTCCATACCATGGGGAGAGGTGGGGGTACACATCCTCACTTTTTTATGTGCGTGGAGTCGACTGAACTCCCAAAAGTAATAGATGCCTCTCAAAATCTTTTTTGGGTAAGGCCTTGGTCAGAATGTCTACAACATGTTGTTCAGTAGGCACATACTCCAACTTCATGATTCCCTACTGAACCTTCTCCTTGATAAAATGATACTTTATCTCAGTGAGTTTTTTCATTTAGTTATGGATGTGATATTTGCTGATATTGATAGCACTTGAGTTATCACACTGAATTCTGATCTGATTATTCACTTCATCACCCATATCATCAAGCTACTACTTCATCCACAATTACATTGTGTATGCTTGAGTGGCCGCAATATAATTATCTTCCTTGATGATTAATGGAATTCAATCTATTTCTTTCTTAACAAAGAAATTCAGAATCTACCCTGATAAAAGAACCTCCTGACATTGAGTTCCTATCATCCACTGAACTGGCCCAATCTTCATCTGTGTATCCCAGCAACTCTTGCTATGATTTTTCATTATACAACAAACAGAAATCCATAGTTCCATTTATATACCTAATTATTATTTTAAATGAAATCATGTGCCTATCCTTGGGATTACTTTGGTATCTCACTGCTTGGCTTGTGGA
This sequence comes from Viscum album, assembly GCA_963277665.1. Classification (NCBI taxonomy): domain Eukaryota; kingdom Viridiplantae; phylum Streptophyta; class Magnoliopsida; order Santalales; family Viscaceae; genus Viscum; species Viscum album. Next base: position 1,835,248,448 of record OY728165.1, read on the forward strand.
AAAAATAATATCAGGTCTCTTTGTGGTTAGGTACAATAATATCCCAACAATATGTTTTTATTCTGTGATATTAACTGCCTTCCCATTATCATCATTCTATAAATTTATCTTGGTATAATCTAGAGCCATAATATCCTTTTAATTTTCCATTCCAAATAGGCTTAGAACATACTTAGCATATTTGGATGGAGAAATGAATTTTCCATTCCTTCCTTGTGTCACCTATAAGAGAAGGAAAAAAATCAGTTACCCAATCATTGACATTTCAAACTATCATTTCATGAATTTTTAAAAATGTCTACACTGAGCATCATCTGAGCCACAAAAATTTATTTCAACGATATAAACCAGTACCATCATCCTTTTATTACTAATGTTGTTTAAATAGAGATTGTAATAAACTCCACTGTGCTAGAAACCAAAATACTTCAAATATTGATCAAGCCATGAATACCAAGCACTTGATTCTTGTTTCAGCTAATGCAATTCCTTATTTAGCAAAAAAACCATGTTCTCATCCACATGAATGATAAAACCATTTGGATTCAGGATATACACTTCATCCTCCTGAAACCCATTCAAGAATGCCAATTTTACATCCTTCTGGAAAACATTGAACTTCTATTGCACTAAAGTTACTATGAATAATAAAATTGTCTCCAACCTTGAAACTGGTGGAGATGTATCATCAAAATCTAATACATCTATCTGGGAGTATCCTTTTCACACTAGTCTTTCTCTGTTTTGAGTCATTGTGTCATCTTCATTCATCTTGTGGCAGTAGAACCATTTATCGATAATGACATTCTTATCTGTTTTCCTCGAAACAATCTCCAAATTTAAATTCTTCTCTATTTGGTCAAAATATGTATTAATAGCCTGCACTCAATTCTCATCATCAAACAATTCCCGAAAACAATTAGTCTCTACCCGGGATAAGTACGATTCTTGTTGTAGGGTCATAATCTTTTATGTCTGCACTGGAACTGTCTAATTATATATTATATCATTCTTTTCAATTTCAACTAAGCATTTCATCTTTTATACTGATACATAATTTTCATCCTCATAGTCATTATTAGTTTCTTCTTATGAATTATCATTTTAACTTCAACTCCCCCTGATTCTCTTACTACTTCATCACATTCAACAAAAAACCATTCACCATGTCATTGTACGATGAACTCATTTATTTTATCTATATTACTCAAATTCTTATTGAATAATTGTAGATATTCTGTCACAACTTCATGGTATCCTGAAAATAGACATCTAATACCATATTGTTAAAAAATCGAAATTATGAAATACATGAATGTTCCTTCTTCTCCAACAATATTTCATCTCTTGATAGACAATGCCGGAGTTGTGTCATCCAATCATGGTTTTGATAGATCTTTCATCTAAGTTTGATATTCAATGCTCCACCTATGTTATGAAACACTTCCTATGGTCAGTCTAACTATTTAGACACTATAACTTTCTTCTCTTCCTACTTCATTTATTATCTAGCACTCGACATTAAGCTATTAAAAAAACCTCTAGGCCTACTGAGATGGAACTAGGAGTAGGAAACAAGAGATAATGTTAATTACACCATCACATTCAATTGGGCTCAATATATCTCTATCCTATTAAACTCTGTCACCTGATTTGAGTCATTTGAAACTCTGAAGAATATCACTTCTCCACATTTCATTTTTAGACGCCACTTGACCTTAGGTAGTATCTCCCTAAATCCTGAAACTATTTAATCATCTGTTAATATAATTTATATACATAGCGAGAGGGGATCTTTTGGAATAATTAAGATGAGGATTGTAGATGATCCTGATGGGTCAACCTTTTGATTCTACCTTGCAGAGCATCACACTCCTTCCTTGTATGCCCAAACTAGTTGGCCATCATTAAATTTTGTAGTCATATAACTAAGCATGCATTTCCCACATCCTATGCCTTTTTATGATATGTAGATTCTGTGGGATTGTCCTTTCACACACACTGGGGTTTAAACCCACTAGTAACTATTGCATTCATTATAGTATCAACAATATTACATTTACCATGATTCCTTCTTTTAATATGAATCTCTGTACTTTTCAACTTCAATTTTTTCCTCTACTTCTCTCTTAGGAACACAACATGAGGATTTTTTAATGAATTCACTGTTCACGTTTCATTTATCAGATATCTGAGTCACCAAACATTTTTTCACTAGTGATGAGTCCTCCACTGATCTTTCATTCTTATTACTCCAAGATGTAGTGACTCCTCCCTTTATCTTCTAGATTTGTTCATGTTCAATCTGAGTGGTCTATTGTGAGTGTCCTAGAGGTGGTGACTGATACATCTTTTGTCTAGATCCGAGAGATTTCCTAAATGATCTATGCATATTATTCAACATACCACTTTGTCTCCAAGTGTTGAATTTCTCATTATGCATCACTTGAGTCGAAAATCCCCTTTGGATTCCATTTTTATTTCATGCATTATTCTTATTACAATTTCCTTCTAAATGACCATAATGAGAACATACAAGTCATCTTACATCGTATCCATACCATATTTCGTCATTTCATAGTCATGATGTTGAATCAGCTTGAATTCATCTTTTGACATTGAGAACTTGAGCATCCTGACACATACTCATAGTGTTTCCCTTTCTTCCACAGTAATAGAATCTGATGAATGTTTTCCTATTAGGGACTCATCTCTCTAATTTATCGTGAAGCTTATTCTTATACTTGGATTTAGTAAAGTTTCTATTTTCATAGTCTAAAATGTATTATTGATCCTCTGAACATAAGCTCGATGTATGACCATGAAACCCAAAAAAATAGAACATGTTATCATTGCTTCCTATAAAATCCTTTTTTGGTCAATCTCTAGCACCTATAAGGTTTTTCTTATCTTTGGATATTTTCCCTCCTCCTTTACTGTTCGGAATTGGAGCAACATCATCATATATAAATCTAGATTTTCCCAAAATGGATGGAATTTTCGATGATACAGTCATTTCATGCTTCTCCACTAATGTCTCATATTTGGCTTTCATTTCATCCTCACCTACAGAAGGATAATCAATCTGTTATTTCATGTCATCCTTCAACTTGGTCTTTTTTATCAAATGTGATTTCTCCATTTCATTCTTGACTTATTCTACTTCTTATTTCATCTTTTAAATCCTTATGTCACTCTATCCACATTGGGTATCTTTTTCTCTCTTTATAAGCTTCCCTATACACATCCAATCATTCAATTCACTTGTTAGCGTCTCTACCATGTCACATTTCTCATTTATATTCAATTTTTTTGGAGTATTAGATTCAGAAAAACATGAATTCTCTTGTTGCAGCTTTTGATTATTTTGAACTAGTTTAGATAGCTACGTAACATGGTCTTCGTTTATAGATTGTATGTTATAAATGTCATCTATGTTCAGATTCAATCCCTTTTACATAAACATTGATATTTTCTCTCTTTATAGACAACTATATCAGTTATTGATATTTGGAATCATTATTATCCCTAAAATTTGAAGCCATGTCAATAAGCCTTTGATTTAATTCTCATAGAATGTTGACCTCAATTTGCAATACCTGGATCCAGATATCTTTACATTTAATTTATTCATCCAATATCTGATCAAATTCATTTGTCTCATGGACAATAGTCACTTTTTGAATTCATTGAATTTCTTCATAATCAGTTGTTCCAAAATCCCTTGGAATATTAATTACAACACTCGTTCCTACAACATTATGGAGTTAATATATCTTTTCCCTATCTGATTCATCCAAGCCTTACTTCAAAAATAATTTTTATTCCTTTATTTGTATAACACTTTTCCGTAAACACATTTGCACCAAAGAATTCCACCTGATCTCTGATCCTTCATTGAAGTATGTCCCTTTTCCATGGAACACCAAGATAAGAGCAGACTGAAACATTAAATCAATAAATCAATTCAACAAAGTTGTAACAAAAAATTTGACAAAATATACATTCCCTATGATATGAAATATTACGACCAAAAGGGTCTTAAATACCATGAGAGGGGGTGAATCCGGGTATTCATTTTCTATTCCAAAATTATTCCAAATCCATTAGTTCATGAACTCAATTTTATATGGGCCACTTTTTTGCAAAATGTGTTACTATGGTTCTTATTCATCACTTATTTATCTGATGGTGGTGATTCATTGAATGCGTTGTAGCAATGCAAACAGGTAGGCACATATATTTTTAGTTGGTTCACCCTTACTAGGCTACATCAAAGGAGCATACAATGACAATGTGTTGATGTTCCAAATCCACTAAAGCTCACATCCAATAATATCCGGGCTAGATCACTAATATGACCAGGAACACTGACTTAACAATTTTAAGGGTCAACTAACTACTTTCCCATGGTTAACTCCCTATTTCTCACTCTCTAGATCACTTATGGTAGAAAAGATAACCTTTTTCCTCTTCCTTTTCTCACTTCACTTGAAAGAGGTCCACAAATATTTTATAGACCTATAGATCTCTTAATTTTCATGAATACAAGCATCCTCAACTATTGATAGATTCTATGATAAAGTCCAACTTTAAAACACTGATGAATACCCATTTTCCACTAATCACTGGTTAACACCCAATGGAAATACCATTGAAAATCACACTACATCGCAATGCTCCCAATTTCATGAAGCTCGAAGAAGCCTTCACGTAGTTCATGCCTCTTCATAAAGAACACACCTTCTCAAATCTCGCTTCCTCATGGAGCACACTCTTTCGAAGAGCTCATTCCATCGCAAAGAGAAATTCTTTGCAAAGCATAGGCCACCACAGATCTCAAACCGTAGAAAATAAACATCATTGCTATAACGACCCATACTTTACATACATTGTTAATAATTCAAAATTGAAGCATAATTATTACAACATATAACAAAACCACGAAAGGACTGTATAGGTATAGTGTCTTTAGAAACTGGGAAACATAAACAACTGGTTCATAAAGCGTCTACACTGTCTCCCATTTATTTCATCATATCTATAGTCCCTTTTGGCATATCTTACTTAATAACCTTCTTCCTGACCTGGGGAAAGAAAACATACAAAAGGGTGAGCTCAAATGCTCAGTAAGGGTAAACAAAAGAAATATTAATCACATCATATTCATAAGAACATATCTTTTGGAAATCTTAACCTGCAAAAGAGATCATAATTTCATAACATGGGATAAATCATAGTAGTGAAATGTAATCCCAATAATCATAACATAAAACATGAATCTTTGTGTCATACACACATAATCATAGAGAACCATTTCTTATTAGTCAAGACTCATTTCCAAGACTATCTTAGTGGACAAAGTCCATTTCTGAACCAAATACCCTCATTTCAGTCCTGCTTCACTAAACCGGTATAACCTACCGTTCCATCCATGTCTATCTCATGAGATATAAAATCTTTACCCAATGCATTGGATGGAGATATAGGTCCCAACCATCTCATAATTATACCATTCTTATGCGTTCCACAAAATCAAAAATCATACATCATTGCATAACCCATGTAATAAAAATGGGAATCTTAAACATCATGACATCATAAAACAATTCATAAAAGATAAACGAATTCTTAAAAATAATTCCATCACAACATTATCAAATCAATGTAATAATAGGGATATAAACAGAACCCTATTTTATCTTAGATGGAAAATAATTTTAATAAAACACCTGATCTCCATTCTTGAGGAAAATATCCTTTCTCCTTCAAAAACATTTTTCCTTTCTTAACATGTAATACAATTTTAAAATAAAATAAGTTGATTAAAAATAAACTTGAAAACTTGTAAAGGAAGCTTCTTGGAAATAATTTCTTAAAAATCCATTCATGCCGTATAAGTTAAAAAAACATTATTCTCGTACTTTTGTTGGAAAAGTCAAAAAGTACCTCGTACGAAAAACGACAAAAGAATCCTTTCATATCTTTTACTAAAAACTCACCGAAGGGTAAAATTGGATTTAAAAAATTATAGGTGGATGGAAATAATATTACATATTGAGGAAACATGTATGTGGATGATAAAATACACCCCAGTAAATACCAATGTATAAACAATCTCGGATAAAAATGAGATTGTGATATTTCCCTTACCTTAGGTCCGATATGCTTTGTACGTGTCCGAACCTCTTGTATAATGATTTAAATAATGTTATTGACTTATTCCAGAATCATAATTATTTTTATGATATCATATTTGGTCATATTCTTAGCTTCTTAGTAGTAATATTTCATTTCTACTTGTTATTCGGGTGTTTATAACTTTTTGTTCTTATGCGTGTTTTGTCGAATAAATTCATATTCTTCTATTTAGGTTATAGATACATCATTTACAGAATGTTATTAGTGTAATATATATCATATTTCTTCATTCAATTCATTTATATAATCATTATTAAATGAAGATCATGTAGAATGAGTCGCATCACATGGTGGAGACGGTATTCCGTACGTACGCATGAGTAATGATATCGTTCCTATGATCGTGGAATTGTATGGAGTGTATGTATACTATTTCAGAATCAGTATCACTTTATAATAGTCATATATAGTCATTATTTACACCATTATACCCATCCAAGTAAGGTGGTGGTGGAAAATAGATTACACCACGGCGTGGAGACGGTATTCCGTACGTATGCATGCGCGGTGATTTCTTTTTCCGTAGGATGGATAGATGGTGAAATAGGGTTGTTTCATACTTATAATAACATATCAGTATATTAGTGATACTGATGTTATTACTTCATAATGAAACAACTAAATAAGAAGAAGTGGAAGAAGAAATAAAGATGAAAGAATCGGTAATGGACATTACCTCTTCTTTGAAGTGCTTCTTTGAGACCTTCTTTTAGGGAACTAATATTGGTCTTTGAAGAAGACCAGGACCTCTAGGATGTCTCTAGGGAAGTTTAGAGGAGTAATTGGTAGGGGTTGGAATATCCTGAAGGCTCAATGTGGTGTGAGGAAGAGGGGGAGGAGGTGCCCTTTTATAAGGGAGGAGAGGGGCTCCTTTGGAAAAACTAAAAATATTATTTTATTATAAAGTAAAGTTCGGATTTAAATAGCTCCAAATTGATTTATTTCTAAGCTAAGGTGGGTATGGGTCGAAATCCTCTCATCCAATAGAATTTAGACAAGTTTAGGTTCCTATTTTAACCTTATCATTTAGATTTAATATTAAGTTAAATAATTTTACTTTTACTGTGTCTTCTTGAGTTCTTACACTATAAGGTTAGTAAACTTACTATAACAATCCAAAAGAACCACCATTGTTTATTATTAATATATAAAACCTTATCTAAGTAATTTTTCTGAACCTTAGATTTTTAGGAATAAAATAACAATTAATAATATAATATTTGTTTTAAAAACTATTTTATGTCAATTTTGACACTATTTAGTAATTGATTTTTGTGAAAATCATAAAAGAATGATTAGTTCTAAGAAAGTTAATTAAATCAATAATAACATGTCATATTAACCTATAAAATTAGTGTAATTCATAAAAAGTCTCAAATTACATTTATTTGGGTATTTATAACATCAATTATGTCAATATTTCATTAATAAGATAATTACTGCATCATCTTTGTGTCATAAACAATGATAATTTTTTAATCCCTAAAAATTATAAATAAATTCCTATAATGTAGATTATTGTATTATATTTTTGGAGACTATTCATGTTCAGTGTTTCATGAAGTTTATCACTAAATTAAAATTATTATACATATAAGATTTAAGAAAGTGACATGTTGTCACATTCTTTGGTTTTAATAATAATTAAATTATTTTCATGGGAAAAAGTCCATTAAATGAATCTAATCCGACCCTTAAGTGATATGGGTCGACTTTTAGTCATCCAATAGGATTTTGACATGTGTTCGGGTGATTTTATAATATTATATTTACCCTTAATTACCCGATTTACCTTTAACTATGGTAAATAAAATTTACCGTAGTTACTATTCATAATTCCCAAAAATAAAAAGCAGCTTATTAACATAATTTGGATCCACTTATTCCAAATATGGACCCATTTTTCAAAATTAAATACAAAAAAGTTGCAGAAACTAAATCAAAATTAATCTTGTTGTCGTAAGAAAACGGGTTTCTCTTTAAAACATTGCAAAAGATTGAATTGATTTATCCTACGAATTCAAGGTAGAATCAATGATAATGACATACATTATATTAAATGGTAAAAATATATTCTATTTATAATTTAAAACCATTAAATATTATAATTTAACCATATAAATTATTGTGATGAAAAAAGATGTTTTTAATTAAAATATAGCGTGTTTTTACTATTCATCAAAATATGAAAGTTACCAGAATAATATGAAAAATTTATCCAAAGTAAATTTTTATTTCATGATTCCAAAGAAGAATTTTATTTTTTCAAATTTAATATGTCAAAAACTAGATTTAAAGTGGGTGCGCCATCAAAAGGCGGCAAAACTACATTTTTTGAAAAATATTTATTTTACCCGAAATATTTATTTTGTTCTTATACCATGTTCTAGAAAATGTGTAAGAAGAATAATGTTATAAGATTCAAAATTTAGTTAATACTATTCATAACGAGTAGTTCATAATAATATTATAATAATATATAATTGTTTAGTGAAACTCAGTATTGCGTATGATGCAAGCTATCGAGGAAGGTCGCGGTTGCGTGTAAAGAAAGCCAAGCTAGTGTTGTGTGTAGTGAAAGATTCATTTGATAAAAACAAAATATTTCACATAAAAGTCTCAGTTGTTACATTCTACCCCCCTTAAAATGAATTTCACCCTCAAAATTCGTCACATTGTAACAAACAGATGAGGATACCTCTCCCTCATCATATCATCAAGCTCCCATGTAGCTTCTTCTAATTGGTGGTTCCTCCATAAAACTTTCACCAATCGAGTGGTCTTGCTTCATAGTACTTTTTCACTACGATCCAGAATCTCTATCGGCTGTTCTTCATAAGAATGATCTTTCTCCAGTGGTACAACTTCTGAGCTAAGTACATGTGAAGGATCAGGTATGTAATTTTTCATGAGAGATACATGGACCACATCGTGAACTTGAGAGAGATTCGGTGGAAGTGCCAATCGGTAAGATACCTTCCCAACATGATCCAATATTTCGAAAGGACCGATATATCTAGGGCTCAACATCCCCTTCTTTCCAAATCTGATGACTCTCTTCCAGGGAGATATTCGTAAGAACACTTTATCACCCACTTCAAACTCTAGGTCTTTTCTTCGGTTGTCGGCATAACTTTTCTGTCGACTCTGAGCTGCTCTTATGTGTTGTTGAATAGATCTGACCTTTTCTACCATTTCATTAACAAGATGAGGTCCTAATAGCTTTCTTTCCCCAACTTCATCCCAGCAAGTTGGAGTCCTGCATTTCTTTCCATATAGAGCTTCATAAGGAGCCATCTGAATACTGGAGTGAAAGATATTATTATAAGAAAATTCCACCAAAGGTCGGTTTTGATACCAACCACCTTTGAAATCCATAGAGCAAGCTCTCAACATATCTTCAAGAGTTTGAATTGTTCTCTCAGACTGACTGCCAGTCTGAGGATGATAAGCAGTGTTGAAACTCAACTCTGTATCCAGAGTATGCTGAAGACTTTGCCAGAACTTCGAGGTAAATCTCGGATCCCGATCAGATATAATAGAAAGTGGTACTCCATGCAATCTCACCACTTCCTTTACATATATCCTGGAAAGCTGATCCAGAGAGAAATCCTCTCTATTAGAAATGAAGTGTGCAGACTTGGTAAGACGATCAACTATGACCCAGATAGCATTATTTCCTTTGGATGTTCTAGGAAGTCCTATGACAAAGTCCATAGTGATGTTTTCCCATTTCCATTCGGGTATGGGTAATGGTTGTAACATCCCCTTAGACTTTTGTCTCTCAGCTTTACCTTGCTGACAAACCAAGCATCGAGAGACATATTCAGCAACATCTCTTTTCATGCCATCCCACCAGAAGTACTCTTTCAGGTCCCTATACATCTTCGTGCTTCCAGGATGAATATAGAATGAAGAACTATGAGCCTCATCCAGTAGCTCCTTTAATTCCTGGATGGGAGGAACACAAACCCGATTCCTGAACTTTATTATCCCATCACAATCAAGGTTGAATTTAGGAACATTTCTCACCTTCTTTTGTAACTCGACATCTTCTTTATGTGCCTCTTTAATCTTCACGTGTATAGATGGTTGAACATTCATTTGAGAAAGATAAAATTTTTCCCATTTCATTATAATTCAAAGATCCATCCTTTGTAAATCCATAAATATTGGGTCTTTTTTGATCCTCATCATGGATAAAATAGCATGGTCTTGTCGACTTAATGCATCTGCCACATTGTTTGCTTTCCCAGGGTGGTAATGAATTGAGCAGTCATAATCCTTAATCAGCTCCAACCATCTTCTTTGGCGCATATTCAGCTCATTTTGTGTGAAAATATACTTTAAAATTTTATGATCATTATAAATATCACACCTTTCACCATAAAGGTAATGCCTCCAAATATTTAATGCAATGATTACCGCCGCTTACTCCAAATCATGAGTTGGGTAATTTTGCTCATGTATTTTCAACTGTTGTGAGACATAAGCTATCACCATATCATTTTTCATAAGAACACACCCCAATCCCTTCTTGGATGCATCACTGTAGATCACAAACCTTTCTCCACTACGAGGTAGTGTGAGCACAGGTGCACTAGATAACCTTCTTTTCAACTCCTTGAAATTCTCTTCACATTCCTCTGTCCAAACAAACTTAACTCCTTTCCGAGTCAACTTGGAGAGTGGATTAGATAATCGTGAAAAATCATTCAAAAAACGTCGATAATATCCAGCCAAACCAAGAAGACTTCGGATCTCAATTACTGTTGTTGGTCTCGACCATCTTTCGATAACCTCTGTTTTTGCTGGATCCACAGATATACCCTCTTTTGAGATTATGTGACCCAAAAATGAAACTTTTTGAAGCCAAAATTCACACTTGGTAAATTTGGCATAAAGCTTCTCCTTTCTCAGGGTCTTCAATATAACTCTCAAGTGATCTTCATGTTCTTCCATTCTCTTTGAATAGACAAGAATATCGTCTATAAAGACTACCAAAAACTGATCAAGATAGTCTCTAAAGACTCTATTCATTATATCCATGAAGATAGAAGGGGCATTAGTAAGACCAAAAGGCATCACTATAAATTCACAGTGTCCATACCTTGTACGGAAAGCCGTCTTTGGTATATCCTCCCTTTTGACCCTTAATTGATGATACCCAGAATGAAGATCAATCTTGGAAAAGTATTGAGCTCCACGTAGTTGGTCAAATAGATCATCAATGCGCGAGAGAGGATATTTGTTCTTGATAGTGATCTTGTTAAGTTCTCGATAATCAATGCAGAGTCTCATTGATCCATCTTTCTTCTTAACAAACAGAACAGGTGCTCCCCAAGGTGACACACTAGGGCGTATGAATCCCTTATCAAGATTCTCTTGGAGTTTCTTCTTGAATTCCTGCAACTCAATTGGGGCCATTCTATAAGGTGTCTTTGAAATAGGCAAAGCATCCGATACGAGTTCTATTGAAAACTCAACTTCACGATTCGGTGGAAGACCTGATAATTCCTCTGGAAAGACATCATCAAACTCCCGTAGAATGGGAATATTCTTAATCATGAGTTTCTCACAAACCATTTGAGATAAATAACCTTCATTTAGTGGAATCAATACCCATAAAATGGAAGAAATTTCCACTGGAAGGTTATGTTCATACTTGCATCGATAGAAGATCGTAGATTTATCTGGAATATGAAATGTGACTTCCCTTATTTGGAAATAGATATGGACTACATGTAGAGAAAGCCAATCCTTGATATGAATCACATCAAATTCCACTATAGGAAGGATCACAAGATTTGCAGGAAGAACTTTCCAACAAACTTCAATCAGAGAAGAATTATAAACTTTTGATGCGACTGTTGTGCCATTAGGTGTTGTCACAACTTACTCAACATCTAATTGTTGAGGTAATACAATGATACCCTTAGAAATTTCTTCAGAAATAAAGGAGTGGATGGATCTATAATCAAATAAAACATTTTCTACTTTAGAGTGGATGGTAAGTGTACCTTTCACCACATCGTTATCGTACTCCACATAGATGATAGAAATTGCATGTGACTTTCCTTTTTCTTTATCCTTAAGAGTTTGTTGACGTCGACCATCATAATCAACCCTTGGATTTGGGAATTTATTGGCATAATGTCCCATATCCTTGCACTTGAAACATTGAAGTGTAGTAGGTTCATTCTGTGTATCCCTTCTTTTGTTTTCATCATTAGACATCTTCTTCCCATCATCGCGGCATTAAAATGCATGATGACCTTCCTTTCCACATTTGAAACATTTACTTGTCCCTTTAAGACAACTCCCTCCATGTTTCTTTCCACACTTTGAGCATAAGGGAAAGATCATCTTATTTTTAGTGTGCTCTTTAGATTTTCATTTGAATTCCATTTTCCTCTTCTTATCAAACCCATATGACGGATGGGTTACTCTAATCTCCATATCAACTTTGAGAGCACATAGACCGATTTCCTCATAGTTATTGAAGTCCCTTATGGCTAAGTCCCTTCGAAGACTCGGTTTTAAGCCACTAAAGAATCGATCGATCTTACTATCCGGTTGGATAATAATACCATAAGCGTACCTTGAAAGTCTTGTAAAATTTTCTTCATAGGTACCAACAGATTCATCATCATTTTGCTTCAGTTCAAGAAACTATTTCTCCATCTTTGTTCGGAGAATACGAGGGAAGTACTTATTGAAAAATAAGTTCTTGAACTTGTCCCGTTCCATGGACTAAATTTCAACCCTTTTCCTCGTATTCTTAATAAGATTCCACCATTGATCAGCATCTCCCTCCAAACGATACACTGCTAGGATGACTTTATCTTGTTCAGAACATTGAAGAACTGAAAATATCTTTTCAGTAGTACTAATCCATTATTTAGCAACTAATGGATCAGTAGACCCGCTGAATGAAGGTGGACGCTGCCTCATGAAGGATTAAACAGAATGTTGCTCCTTCCTTTGCTCGTTTGGAAGTCCTGCATGATTCATAGCTTGAGAAAGTTGTGTGAGCATGGCTACAAGATTTGGAATTCCAGCTCCCATAACGCTTGGTTGCTCCGGGGGACAATCATTGCATTGCCCGTCACATTCTGCATTAACACGGTTCCTTCGGGTTCTAGCCATTGATTAAACCAAGAAGAATAGTGTGAGCAACACTAATAATAATAGGAAAACCACATAATCAAGAATAAAATTTCACACTTAAGGTCTTATCCTAGGTTATTCATGGTCATTTCTAAAACACTATGATTGTGTTCTATGCTTAGAATTATCCTTAGGGTTCTCACTAAGGCTTTCACATCCTAGTTTCCAAAGGTGGACTATACCTTTCCTCGGATACCAACTATAACGACCCATACATTACATACATTGTTAATACTTCAAAATTGAAGCATACTTATTACAACATATAAAAAAACCACAAAAGGACCGTATTGGTATAGTGTCTTTAGAAACTGGGAAACATAAACAACTGGTTCATAAAGCGTCTACACTCTCTCCCATTTATTTCATCATATCTATAGTCCCTTTTGGAATATCTTACATAATAACCTTCTTCCTGACCTGGGGAAAGAAAACATACAAAAGGGTGAGCTCAAATGCTCAGTAAGGGTAAACAAAAGAAATATTAATCACGTCATATTCATAAGAACATATCTTTTGGAAATCTTAACCTGCAAAAGAGATCATAATTTCATAACATGGGATAAATCATAGTAGTGAAATGTAATCCCAATAATCATAACTTAAAACATGATACTTTGTGGCATACACAAATAATCATAGAGAATCATTTCTTATTAGTCAAGACTCATTGCCAAGACTATCTTAGTGGACAAAGTCCATTTCTGAACCGAGTTACCCTCGTTTCAGTCCTTCTTCACTGAACCGGTATAACCTACCGTTCCAGCCATGTCTATCTCATGAGATATAAAATCATTACCCAATGCATTAGAGGGAGATATAGGTCCCACCCATCTCATAATAATACTATTCTTATGTGTGCCACAAAATCATAAATCATACATCATTGCATAACCCATGTAATAAAAATGGGAATCTTAAACATCAAGACATCATAAAATAATTCATATAAGATAAAGGAATTCATAAAAATAATTCCATCACAACATTATCAAATCAATGTAATAATAGGGATAGAAACAGAACCCTATTTCATCTTAGATGGAAAATAATTTTGATAAAACACTTGAACTCCATTCTTGAGGAAAATATCCTTTCTACTTCAAAAACATTTTTCCTTTCTTAACATGTCATAAAATTTTAAAATAAAAGAAGTTGATTAAAAATAAACTTGAAAACTTGTAAAGGAAACTTCTTGGAAATAATGTTTTAAAAATCCATTCATGCCGTATAAGTTAAAAAAAACATTCTTCTCGTACTTTTGTCGGAAAAGTCAAAAAGTACCTCGTACGAAAAACAAAAAAAGATTCCTTTCATATATTTTACTAAAAACTCACCAAAGGGTAAAATTGGATTTAAAAAATTGTAGGTGGATGGAAATAATATTACATATTAAGGAATAATGGATGTGGATGATAAAATTCAACCCAGTAAATACCAAAGTATATACAATCTCGGATAAAAATGATATTGTGATATTTCCCTTACCTTAGGTCCGATATGATTTGTACGTGCCCGAACCTCCAGTATAATTATTTAAATAATGTTATTGACTTATTACAGAATCATACTTATTTTTATGATATCATATTTGGTGATATTCTTAGCTTATTAGTAGTAATATTTCATTGCTACTTGTTATTCAGGTGTTTATAACTTTTTGTTCTTATGCGTGTTTTGTCGAATAAATTCTTATTCTTATCTTTAGGTTATAGATACCTCATTTCCAGAATGTTATTAGTGTAATATATATCATATTAATTCATTCAATTCATTTATATAATCATTATGAAATGAAGATCATGTAGAATGTGTCGCATCACATCGTGGAGACGGTATTCCGTACGTACGCACGAGTGATGATATCATTCCTATGATCGTGGAATTTTATTGGAGTGTATGTATACTATTTCAGAATCAGTATCCCTTTATAATAGTCATATATAGTCATTATTTACACCATTATACCCATCCAAGTAAGGTGGTGGTGGAAAATAGATTACACCACGACGTGGAGACGGTATTCTGTACGTACGCACACGCAATGATTTCTTTTTCCGTAGGATGGATAGATGGTGAAATAGGGTTGTTTCATAATTATAATAACATATAAGTATATTAGTGATACTGATGTTATTACTTCATAATGAAATAACTAAATAAGAAGAAGTAGAAGAAGAAATAAAGATGAAAGAATCGGTAACGGAAATTACCTCTTCTTTGTAGTGCTTCTTTGAGACCTTCTTTTAGGGCAATAAAATTGGTCTTTGAAGAATACCAGGACCTCTAGGATGTCTCTAGGCAAGTTGAGAGGAGTAATTGGCCAGGGTTGGCCGAGCATGAAGGCTCAAAGTGGTGTGAGGAAGAGGGGGAGGAGGTGCCCTTTTATAAGGGAGGAGAGGGGCTCCTTTGGAAAAACTAAAAATATTATTTTATTATAAAGTCATGTTCTATTTTAAATAAATCCAAATTGATTTATTTCGAATCTAAGGTGGGGATGGGTCGAAATACTCTCATCAAATAGAATTTAGACAAGTTTAGGTTCCTATTTTAACCTTATCATTTAGATTTAACATTAAGTTAAATAATTCTACTTTTACCGTGTCTTCTTGTATTCTTACACTATAAGGTTAATAAACATACTATAACAATCCAAACGAACCCCAAGTTGTTTATTATTAATAAATATAACCTTATCTAAGTCATTTTGCCGAACCTTATATTTTTAGGAATAAAATAACAATTAATAATATAATATTTGTTTTAAAAACTATTTTATGTCAATTTTGACACTATTTAGTAATTGATTTTTGTGAAAATAATAACAGAATGATTAGTTCTAAAAAAGTTAATTAAATAAATAATAACATGTCATATTAACCTATAAAATTAGTGTAATTCATAAAAAGTCTCAAATTACATTTATTTGGGTATTTATAACATCAATTATGTCAATATTTCATCAATAAGATAATTACTGCATCATCATTGTGTCATAAAAAATGATAATTATTTAATCCCAAAAAATTCTAAATAAATTTCTATGATGTAGATAATTGTATTAGATTTCTGGAGACTATTCATATACTAAGTTTCATGAAGTTTATCACTAAAGTAAAATTATTATACTTGTAAGATTTAAGTAAGTGACATGTTGTCACATTCTTTGGTTTTAATAATAATTTTATTATTTTCATGGAAAAAAGTCCATTAAATGAATCTAATATGACCCTTAGGTGATATGGGTAGACTTTTAGTCATAAAAAAGGATTTTGACAGGTGTTAGGGTGATTTTATAATATTATATTTACCCTTAATTACCCGATTTACCTTTAATTATGGTAAATAAAATTTACCGTAGTTACTATTCATAATTCCCAAAAATAAAAAGTAGCTTATTAACATAATTTGGATCCACTGATTCCAAATATGGAACTCATTTTTCCAAATTCAATACACAAAAGTTTCAGAAATTAAATTAAAATTAATCCCATTGTCGAAAGAAAACGGGTTTCTCTTTAAAACATTGCAAAAGATTGAATTGATTTATCCTACGAATTCAAGGTAGAATCAATGATAATGACATACATTATATTAAATGGTAAAAATATATTCTATTTATACTTTAAAATCATTAAATATTATAATTTAACCATATAAATTATGAGATGAAAAAAGTTGTTTTTAATTAAAATATATCGTTTTTTTACTATTCATCAAAATATGAAAGTTACCAGAATAATAGGAAAAATTTATCCAAAGTAAATTTTTATTTCATGATTCCAAAAAAGTATTTTATTTTGTCAAATTTAACATGTCAAAAACTAGATTTAAAGTGGGTGCACCATCAAAAGGAGCCAAAACTGCATTTTTTAAAAAATATTTATTTTACCAAAAAAATTTATTTTGTTCTTATACCATGTCCTAGAAAATGTGTAAGACGAATAATGTTATAAGATTAAAAATTTAGTTAATACTATTCATAACCTCTAGTTCATAATAATATTATAATAATATATCATTGTTTAGTGAAACTCGGTATTGCGTACGACCCAAGCTATCGAGGAAGGCTGCAGTTGCGTGTAAAGCAAGCCAAGCTATTGTTGTGTGTAGTGAAAGATTCATTTGATAAAAAAAAATATTTCACATAAAAGTCTCGGGTGTTACAATCGCAAAGCTCCCTGAGCCATTATAAAAGACACCACTTTTGCAGAGCTAGATCTGCCACTACAAAGCACCTATCTTTCGTTAAGCACAATGCCTTCATGAAACTACTTTGTAATTCGAGAGAAACAAATTATTCTAGGGAAACAATCCACTTATCTCTAGGGGTTGAGGATTATTTATCAGTGATTCCACCAACCATCGAACCTTCTGTGCGAAGTTAGCGCCACATGATCTCAAATCGCGAAGCACCAAATTTCATTCTATATCGCAAAGAACCATGAAAATTTAATGATAGAAGAGATCTTAGTAATCATGGAGAGTTCCTTCAATTCCTTCGCACCATCACCACACAGCTTGACTCACAATTCCCTTCACCCCCACAACGCCCTCTAATACTACTATCTGCGATGCACGTCATAATAACAAAAAACACCATCAATATTCATCTTTTTTTCAAGAAATTCACATCAAGAAATCCATCATCATGAATCACATTACTTTTCCATATTTTGATGAAGTATTTACTAAAAATCACATTTCTCCACGGAATCCATCATTGTTCTCAAACACATCCTACCCCAAAATCATGCAAAGTTACCTTGAGGGATTTTTTCCAAACAACAACCCCACATGTATGTTTTTAAAAAACTATTTTAAGAAATAACATGATTTAATAATTAATATGGAATGGTAAGAAAATAATTATCTTCTATGCATTTGTTCATTGAACCATTAAAACAATACTCATACATACATATTACTTACTATCTCTATGATCTTAAAATTAACCATTTATGAAAAAATAATCTATGATTAATAGTAGATATATTAATGATATAAAATTATTATACTTATATCATTATTATATTTCTGGATATTATGAACCATTTAATATGAACATGAACACGACATATCATGTTAATAATGAATGAGAAAATAAGGTAATTAACACACGAAACAATGAAAATAATTAATTATTTTTAAAAAATGAGTGGTTAAGTGGTTATAAAAGTTTGATAAATGATATTATAAATATTATACATTTCAATAATAAGTTAATAATTCTTTTAAAACAACTATACTTATGGATTATTTATTTCCTTCAAAGAGCAAGCATGAGGGACGAGACATTGACTAAATTTCCCTTCACTAAGGCATATTGTAATGTTATGAACACACTTTGTTTTCTATTTTGTATATACTACCCCATTAACTTGTAATATCATGATTCAATTTTACAAAATAGTACATTATTTGTAAATTTAAATAGTTTCATCTTAAGTGATTTAATATGAAAATTACCATGTGTAAAAAATTATCATACAATATCACATAATTTTATGATTGTTAAAATTTTCTTAAAACAATGAATTTTTCTTTATCATTTATCATATATCATTAAATATATATTAAACATATAGATTTTTTTATAATGGATTTCATTATTTCCTAAACTCTATATCATGTTTACGTATGGTGTTTACATTCATAGTTATTTGATTAACTAGCAAAATATTTATATATTTGTATCCTTTACATAATATAAATATTTGATGATAACGAAAATTGATAATTAATTAAATTAGTTACATGATATTTTTGGATTTATTTAGAAAAATATAAATCCATTCAGTCTAGTTGATAAAATCCCATCAATAAATCGATAGGTCTCATGATATGAAACAATCTTACCAATTAAACATGTATCTACCAACAGAGACCCGGTGTGTCCTCATCTAGAGCTCGGTGTGGCACGGTGTTGGATCAAGCACTGTGGAAGGGCCCATTGTGTCTCTGGATTCCAGAGAGCGACGGGGTTGGAGTGGCTCGACATCGGCTTTGTTATTCCTTGGTGTTGCTCATCGACGACTCTAGAGTGGCTCGGGGGAGGGTAGGTATTCCAGATCTAGTTTGGTTGGATTTTTATTTTGTGTTTGGTTTCCTTTTGCGTTGGATCTTGTTTCAGTTTCAGGGAGATTTGGATAGTGTCCCCATGATGTTGTTGCCATTAGCTCAACCCTGCTTGCGGATCTTGTTTCCCGTGGGTTCGTCCGAACCCGGACTGACTCGCTCATCTGGAGGTCCACCAACGCCATTTGTGTTGTTGTTTCTCTTTCTCTGGAAGTCCTCTCATGGATGTTGGTAGCCGGATTCCATCCTTCCATATCTCAGATCTTCCTGGATTCAAGCCCATGGTGGCACTTCTTGCTTGCATTAGCTATGGCCCCTTCTACAGTGATTCTTCTTTGGTAGGATGTTGGGTCATCCAGCCCTAGGTGGCGGTGATCCGGTTCCCTTTCCCTTGGGGGTCGGCCTCAGATATGGCGTAAAGTAGTTATGGTGATTGATGGAGGTAGTGCGCTAATGGGGATGGTCTTGATAGTGGGTCTCAATGCTGGTAGCGGTGACCATGATTAAGGTGTTGCTGGAGAGAGATGAAATTGAGAATACTTATGAATGATTATGGATTGGATGATTCTTTTTCCATGTGTGTTGTTTGGTTTATCATATTTTTTATGCAAGTTGGAAAATGTTGGTCTTCTGGAGGTGCTGGTGATTTGGCCTTGGTGAGGAGTTCATGGGTTTCATATGTTTCATATGTTATTCGTCAGAGGTTGTGCTGCAGTTTTCTACGGAGTAGGGTGCATCATATGGATTGCCTGGTCTTCCTCGCTCTGGTCTGTTCGTCACCCTGTGTGGATGTTCTCTTATCAGGTCCCATCTCACGTTGCTGGTGGGTTTGGCGGAATCCGACTGGAATTCGTCAGTAGGTTTTTGGATTTGGGCTGGTGTGGACGGTCGCATCAGTGGGTGTTTGAGGAGACCGATTATGAGGTTTGTCCGGCTATTCCGATGCTTGTTTCCCCTAGTTTGTGGTACCTCGGCTAGTTCTGGGTGATTTCAAATCCAACGGTGATGGGTTTTCAGTATGAAGGCCTGAATGGGTTCCATCCACTGTGCTTGGATGATTTTAAGTGGTGAATTTTTGATGGGGTTTGGTGATGTATGTTTCCTAACTTTTTCCTAAAATGTGTTTTCATAACAAAAAAATAGTCTAATTTTATTAATTAAATGGCATTTTTTAGTTATTTACCATTCCATGTTGATTATTACTTGTCTTTCCATGACAGTCATGTTATTTAAATTGAATTAATTATTTAGTTATTTTAAATCCCATGTTTGTTATACATATTAAATAATGGTATATTCCACTTTACATAACCCTAATAGAGAATTTTGTCTCACACATACATTATTTCCTTTCATAGGTTTTGAAGTCGAATAATTTGAATGTGTTTTCAAGGATGTTGATCATTTTCATTTGATTGGTACTATGTTTTAGTTATAATTCCAAATTTAAAATGGATATATAATATGAATTTTAGCCTTTAAAATCAATAAATTGATCAGCCCTTCTAGAATTGACCCCATGTATCTATGAAAAGGTAATAAAGCACACACCGACTATGGGAATCTATGTTTTATGTTATTACAGTTGGTATCAAGGGATGTTTAGTAGAAAATTTGACAAATAGATTACTGAAAAAAATAGATTTTGGAATATTAAACTATAATATAAATTATTGACAATTATAATAAATCATCTTAAATTATTGGTAGTGTAGATATTAAGTGGGTTTTCTATCAATACATCACTGTCTATACACTAAATGTGGACATGGTTCTTGGAAAAGTGTTCCTAGTGTTAAAAACCCCAAAGGGAACATTTGGATAGACATAATCATCACAATTTTTCTGAAAATGGGTCTTTTAGTGCACCTATTTTGACACAGTCACAAAATATGCGTATAATATTTCATATTTTGATTACAAACTGTAAGAACCCACGTTCTTAGATCGGATAAAATATGGGTATTTTTTAAAATATAAATAAATTTCGTTTATCGGTGTGTCAGTTTTAAAACCGCGCTTCAGAACTGGGTTCCAAGTGTGCGAACCGGTTCAAGCGGTGACATCGGGCTACACATGGGCGGTTAGACCATGCGGGTCAAGTCGCGTAGTTGACCGATTGTCATAAAATGTTATCTAATTAATTTGAATTAATGGGTGTTTTAATAATAATCATAGTGAGAGATTATTATTATAAAATTTTGTGAAAATGCGTTTAATAAAATGATGGTCAAATGAGATTAAATGTGGATGTTTTAATAATAATAATTTTGGAAGATTATTATTATCAAATTTTACACAGACGTGTTTATTTAAGCAGTGATCAAACTCCATTAAATGTGACGTGGATGTTTGACAAAGAACGTCAATTTAAAAATCAAGTGTTAGCAGATTTTAATTGATGTTGAATTTTATTTGAAGAAGCATTATTTTTAATAACGTGTTATTGCGGCAAGCCGACAATGAAGGATTTAATTAAATAAAGTGGGTATAATTAAATGAGAAATGTAAATATAATTATTGGTGGTGATTATTATTAATTTAAATAATAATAATGATGGATTAATTGGGATAGATTTAAATGATGAATTTCAATTTATTTATGACGCGTTATTGTGATGATAGGTTTTAATTAAAGGTTTTGGATTTTAATCAGGGTTGAATAAAAATAATGATATTATTATTATTCTTATTGGTTAACTATTTTTTAAAAATAATGAGGGTTTTAATATATTAATTTGACAATAGATATAGATATATATTTATATTTATAAAGTTGTATATATATATGTGTGTGTCTAATAAAGGGAAAGGGGAATCCCTTTTTGGCAATGGGCACGGCGTGACCCCCTACGATTCCCCCCCTTCTTTTTTTTCTTTTTTTCTTTCATCTCCTTCAATTCATGATTGGACTCTTTTGGGTAACCCTATGCATGTAGGGGTCAGACCTCCCTTCGGATTTCCCCCTGCAGTGCCTTCTTCCTCTGCCTTTTCCGAATGAGGCGCAACCTTCCTCAGGTGAGTAGCATGCGGCCTCCTACGAGTAGTCATGCAGCGCAACACCCCCGCTCTACTCTCCTTACTAGAGAACGACCAGGAGTGACCAGAACAGCCCATGCTATAGCCATGCAGCGTGACCCAGAGAACCACACACATGGGTACTGTGCGATCAGTAACTAGGTGTGTGATGCAGCGGTTGTCCTCCTCTATGCTTCTCCGCTAGCGCGACACCACTGCTCATCCTCCTCCTGCAACGTGAAACCCTCTCGGATATTGGTTGTGCGGCGCGACCCCAATCTTGAAGGTCCTTCTTGGACAGAGTTTTCTCCGACGTCATTCTTTGTTTGGGTCAAATCCGAGAAGGTATGACCTTCCTTCATAGTCTTCGTCATCACTGTTGTGATTCAAAGAGGATTCGATGCTGATTTGGAATTGACTGAAACCCTCGATTATGGTTTGTTAAATTACTGTGTTCTCTTGATTTCATGGCTGTGCAATAAAATCGCAGGACACACTAGAACACACTTTGACAACATGGGTGAAGGAAATTACATTTTATATTCGTTTGGGTATGAAAGTGTGTTTACACCGTTATAGTTCTTTTTATCTAGTCCTTCGTTGGTTTCGATGTTATAACAATATATTGCTATTTATGTTATAGGTTATATATACACATCACTTTTATGTGGATATATATATATATAAATATATATATATATATACGCACATCAATGTCACACATGTGAGACAACGTGACCTATAAAGCAAGGCATGTTAACCTGGGTCTACTCTGAGGGAAAAATGAAAGCCAACATCCAAGTATATCATCTTTCTCAACTCAATATAGGTGCTTTGTGCCTTTCTGTATGAAGTCATTGAATATTATATGAAATCTCCACCAATACCATTGAACGAGGTATTGCATGTGTCCTATTGTTCCCTTGTTGTTTCCTGCTGTGCTTGATTGCTTGAGTAGAGATGATTGTTTGTGAATAGGGTAATTTTTATTATACTCTGGATGTTTCTCCATTCTTGTTTTTTTGTTTGGAATTTTTCTAGTTTCCATGACTAGTTTTAGTATTGTTGAACTATTTTACTATATTGCTGTTGTGCCTTAGAATGATATCCAAGTAGTTCTTGAGGTTTACATGGGCCGATACGTGCGCTATGTATGCTTGTTATACAGAGGGCTGTGAGAACCGAGTGTAGTGGACCATAGGGAGAATGGATTTAAGGGATTCTCATGAGTGTATTTAATTTACGATGAGAGACCACAGAGGGAATTGACATTGAGTGCTTCCTCAGAGGGTCTGTAGTTACTCGACACGGGCCACCTGGGTAATTAACGTTGAGTGCTTCCCTAGAGAGCCTTTAGTAAGATGCGAGACTATAGGGGTAATTGGTGGTGAGTTCTTCCTCAGAGAGTCTATTATTTAGCTGAACTAGAGGGGTGAGACTATGTGTGCCTCCCAGAGGGTTGCTAGTACTTGTAGGGTGAACGTTAGGGGTTAGACTATGATAACTACCCAGAGGTTACCTTTTTTTCTACTTGTTGATTTGGTTGTTACTTGTGTGCTTTGAATGCTAGACACTGGATTATAGGTTCTGTGTTCTTTCCTGTTTACTACATCCTGTATTTTACTGCCATGTATTCACTGTCTGTTAGGCACAGATCTTTGGGTGGTTTCCTACCGGGACCTTGTCTCACACTATGTTTGGGCCATGATTTTGGGCCCAAATAGATTATATTGTTGCAGGGATAGATAAGGGCAATCACCCTTTTACTTCAAGTACCTGACTTGATGAGGTGTTGTGGAGAATGGGACCAAGCTATGGATTTCAATGTTGAGGAAAATTTTGGCTACTTTTTTATTCCTTTTCATTGTTACTATATTACTTCCAGCCTGTTGTTTGGTTTTGCTATTTTGTTAGACTTATAACATTCCATACATCATATCTTCAGTTGCAGTTATTTTATTATTTTATAAAGTCTTTCGCTGTTAAATTTTGATGAGAATGTTGTTTACTTCTTCTGTTGTTATACATTGTTCCCTTCCTTTTATTTTCATAACCTATGAGGGAATAGTTCCCCCAACTACCTTACCCAAGGCCCTTGCTACTAGTCGACAGCCTCTAGCGTTCGAGGGAATGTGCTTGAGGTCATGTGGTGAACTGGGTATGGGGCACCATTACTAGCTCTGGATTCAGGTCATTTGACAAACCATTAAGAATATTTTTATACTAAATATATCCACAAACACATAAGATTTTATGATTCTATGATTAAAATGGAATAAATTTTTAAATTATTTGAATTATACATTACGATTTAAAATTCATAACCTTTTGATATAATCCAATATATTTCAGTTTAATAAGATGTTCCTAGTAGGAATAGGGTATTTATACTTGAAGAAAACATAGAAGTTTCCCTGAATAGAAAAATATACTACAAGTATTCAAAGAAATAAAATTATAGTGTCTCAAGCTTCTCAAAAATGGATATTGTATATTTTTTCATAAATATTCAATACATTACAAAAAAGCATTCCCATGTTCCATAATTGTTTTTCTGAATTAAAAAATTTGAACATAATAATATAACCTAATGAATGTTCTTTAATGTTTTCCAATGAGATTTTACCCCTTTAGTTCACTTAAAAAACAAAACCTAGTAAAAAATTTCTTCATAACATTTGTAAATTAGACATAATAAAGGGAGAGTATAGATAAACAATAAAGTAAAATAAGGCGAAATCTTAAGGAAAACATGTTCATAAGTTTATGAGAATAGTATTATGGAAATTTAAGACCATAACCAACATATCATAGATAATAATCTTGGGTCATGGAATAAATATTATCCATTCATAAGACATTTATAATAATGAAATCTAGCAAAAAGATCCATGATGGAATTATATTTTCATAAAAAATAATATTGTGGCACACACATGTGCCTAGAAAATCCTATGTAAAGGACCCCGTCAAGATAATCATAAAAAGCTATTCTTTGGATAATGACCAATGTACTTGATTTTGGAATTATATGACCTATCATATACCCTATTTAAGGGTTGGGATAACCAATTATATACCTTTTTAGCTTATATATCAAAAATTATTTACAATTCATTAGAAGGGAATATAGGTCCCACTGATCTCATAATAAAAATCATATGTATGAGTACCATAAGATAATAAAACATTCAACTAATCATTACAAGGGGAATGAAATGTTTTTCTTGAACTTTATAATATATCATAACATTTGGAATGTGATAGTTTTCATAATTTTTTTTTCATAGAATAACCAATTATAAGGAATAGGTTATATAAGAATCTTATCATTGTATAACCCATAGAAAATATACTGGATTCATAAAAATAATTCCATTAAAACAAAATTAATATAGAAAAAAAATATGAATAATTCCATTAGATCATTTCCCCTGTAAAGAATAAGTTACCTTAATGAATTTCATCTTAAATGGAAAATAATTTTTAAATATTACATGGGATAATACTTTTGGAAAATAGATATTCATTGAAAATTAATTTTTAAATCATAAAACTATATAACATTACTATTTCTGTACATGAATACTCATAAAAAATGATTTAAAATTATTTTAAAATCTTTCTATAGAAACTTTCATTTAAACTTTGAAAAATGATATTTTAAATGTCCCATATTTTTCAAAAAAATTTCCCCACAAATTACTTTGAAAATGTATAAATTATTCATTAATTTAATGATTGGTATGTCTTCATATGATTATGTTCATGTTGTACATGTTAAAAAAAGATTACTTAAATGATTTTATAAAATAAAAATGTGAATTGTCTGAAAAACCAAATGATGATTCCTTTCAAAAAAATTTGAAACATTTATAAAACATTGTTATGAAAATCATAATAGTTTGATAAAACCTTTTAAAATTATTTTTTCAGAACATGGTATTGTAATAAAATATATTTCAAAAGAAAGATAGACTTAAATGTGAAAATTCATAAAAAAAAATTCTTGATAATTTAATGTAACAAATATTGGATAAATTATATCATTATGTGAAGATATATGGAATAACTAGAACAGAATTAAATTCAGGATAACTATTAAGAGATGTATCACCAAATTTCAACATTGGAAATTTCTTTATAAAGAATCCCATAAAATTATTAGATTGTAACATAAAAATATTTACTACCTTAGTGACATTGAATCATATGACACATGAAGGAATAAAATAATTTTGATATTAAAATATGATGATTTAAAAAATAATTATGATATTATAGGTAAAATCATCTGTTTATACACCCTGTGAATGAATATTAGTGCACAACTTGACATATGTCTCAGAGACGGAAAAATAAGACAAAAATACTTTATTAATTTGTTAAATATTGAACCATAAAATCCATGAAATATAAATACTAAAATGGATATTTAAATACCTACCACTTTTAGTAGATGAATAGTAATATACATTTATTGCCAACATATACACCACAAAAAACATTTGTGGTGAAAATATCTTGTGTCTCACAAAAGATATAATTAAGTCAAAAATCTCATTACTTAAGTACATACTTTAATCATATAAATTCATTAATCCTATATAATAAATATAATTTTATTATAAACCTATAAAGCCATATTCATATATATAAATCATTCGCTATTTGATTTTCTTATGACATAATTATTAATTTATTATAAATATCATGTTAAAGTTTTCTTTTGAGTAAAAACATCTTTAATTTTGTTTTGTATTAATTTCATACATTTTATGGTAATAACTTTTTCATGGATTAATAATATCCAAAATGATTCAATTATATAAAAGTCCAATATATTCATCATACATGTTGTTATGTTGATCCAAAATATTTCGTGAAAGCAAATGAAATACACCATTCATAGTGATGGTATGGGGTACATACAGATGAAAACTATTTCCATATTAATTTTTATTGAATTTATAAAATTTATATGATATATATATATATAATAATAATTCCATAATAATATTTATGGAATAAAGATTATTTGTGTTTACAAAACCCATCCTTAATGCATTCAATGTAATATTTGAAAAATCACATCACAATGAGAGGTGATAATCTTCTTTACATGTGAGAGTCATTACCATAATAAAATAATTAATATCACATATATCATATATAATTAACTTATAAATTTTATGTCTGGACTCTAAATGTGGTAATGTAAAACATTAACGACATCAATCTGTGAGGCGGTAGTCTGTCGTACATATGAACAATGATTTCATAACCCATTTTCTGGATGTTGAGAAGGTTTTAGTGCATTGAATTAACATAAAAAATTATCATTATTTGGAGGATACTATGTTTATTATATAACAATGATATAATAATAAATAATGGGTTTAGTGGAATAAATAAATCAAAAGTACAAATTGATGATGATTTCCTCTTCTTGGGTTATCATCTATAGATTTGTAGTAAAATCCTTTCTATTATGGATATCATAAAAAAATAATTATTCTATGATGATTGGAGGTAAGTGAGGATTTTATTTGGATTTTTCATGGATAATCCAACGAGGTGTGAAGAAGTGAATATATTTAGTACCCTTTTACTGAGTAGTATGAGTCTATTTGGGGTAAATACTCCAAAGTATTCACTATTGGAAGTTTAATCGTACCACACACTCTTCCAAATATGTTAATTAAGGGGGGATATATGAAACTATTAGGGAATTGATCTTCAAAAAATTCATAGTTTTTTTTAAAAAATATTATTCTTTAAATTTTCTGTTTCCAAACATTTACCATTTTGTGTTTTCACTATGGTCATATGTTTTCTAAACCAGATAATTAATCCTTTAAGTCTTAATTCTAGTGAGACATATTATAAAATATTTACCCAATTATTGATGATATTATATATAACATATTAGTTAAAAGACCATTTGTTTTGATCATTTATTTAACTTAAGAATATGTAATGTGAAAAACAGTTATTTAACTGTTATTATGATAACAATGTTTTTATTATTTTATGGTCAATATATTAATTATAAAAGGAAAATTATCCAATTAATGGACCATATTTAGTTATTATTATAATTTATAAATATTTTTTATGATTTAAAGGATTTTTGGTTATTTTAAATGATTTGAAAAAATATCATCTCTTACAAAAAACATTAATGTTAATTTGGTCATTAATCAAGTAATTTGAATTTAAAAAATAAATAAAAATAATCAATTTGAAAGTATATAATAATCAAACCTATATCATATGATATATTTATCTAAAAATTAATGGAACATATCAGTAGTTACATTTTTTTTCTCTTTTTTTTGGGATTTCCTTCTCCTTAGTAATAATACACACTAATTGGGAGTATTATTGGACATCAAATGATAATGAACTTATGCTGATAAAAAATGAACCAATTTTTTAGGATGTTTTATTTTCTAGTTAATGGATTATAGGTATAAAATGTAATTTTTAAAGGGGTTTCTACCAGATTTTAGATAAATTTTTATGTGGTTTGGGTTTTTTTTCTTAAGAATCTACATTTCTCATTTTCTAATGGAAAATTAAACATTGTATAATGGGATTAAATTATGTATAATTTTGTCAATGATCTCAAATTTAACTGAGTACATATCATTTATGATCACAATCTAGGTATGGATTACATGGTTTGAAATGTTAAAAATCATGTTTTTAATAAAATAGAAATCTGTTTTTAGCATATATTGGCCATGTGAATTACAGGATGTGTAAAAGGATTACACATCATCAAAATGTAAATAAAAATTATTTAAGGAAAATATACAGGTGATACAAGAATTCTTTTAATGTAAAACCACATTTATTAAGACATAGATATCATATCCCTTGATTTTTGGAACCTCCTTCCCATCCAAGTCGATTTGTTCTGTGTTTGATTATCGTGGTACTATGTGGTATCTTTCTAGGAGAGTAATCATTTCTTATTCATTTATTTATTTAATCATGGAAACATTGTATCATTTTTTATCAGATCTATTCATATATGGTCGTGATTTATTTGTATCAATTTTAGATCTCTCATGTGATATTTCTCTGAGTGCTGATTGTTTTGATTCATGTGGTGCTGGTGGATTATATTCATGTGCTATGTTGTGATATTTCCTCTTCGCTGACACTTCTGTTTAGATTAATAAATTTTAAGACATTTAGATTGATACTTGGTCAACCATATTAATTTTTGTGTCCCTCATATTGATGGATCCGGATATTGGTGTCTTTATCCTTTTTTATGAGGTAGGTGGTAACCTCTCCAGCCGGTATTGGTGAACTGTATTATTCTAGTTTATGATAAATAGTTTTATGAAAATAAAATTCAATATTTACTTATTTGATTTGATTTTTTATAAAATTATTTCTAGTAATATCTATATCTCTCATAGTTTTGGTAAATGAAAATGGATTTCAATTACAAATAAAATTGTTTAATGTAACGGTTTTCAAAGTAAAATATCATGAAATTTCCTCATTAATTGGTTTGAAAATTATTGACATGGAACTCTTTGGGTACATAGATTCAAGGTGTACAATACCATGAAATTTCCACATTTATTGTCTAATATGGTCTATTTTTGTTTATATTGTTTTGTTGTACTTCCATGGTAATGAAAAGATATGAGATGAATGATTTGGTTTGACATGATATATCTAATCTAACACACACACACTATAAGGCCCCAACATTAAACCTTACTTAATCTTGAGTTATTACAAGATTACATATTGAGGATCTTTTCAGGTTTAGAGTTTTAGAGAATTAGATCATAAAACTTGCATTACATTCCACATATAAACAAAGTGGTTACATAAATATAGTATTCTTCATTCCCATCAATGGAAATATATTTAAAATAAAACATGGATTCATTCTTGACACTTCCTCGACACTATCATCATATCATGTACCTTTCCCTTGATCTGTGAAAACATTTCAAAAAAACTTGGGATGAGCATAAAAAGCTCAGTATGGGTTATAAAAACATGGAAAGGAAACATGGGTACATATATACATAATAGTGAAATCATACTTTACCCATAAAACATAAGCACATTAACATACCTCATCAAATCATTAGTAAATCATTGAAATCATAAGACATAAAGGTAACTTGAGGCATTCATAACATTCTTACGCAGGGAGTAACCCTCTTGGTTATGTTTGGAATACCCATCATAGTATATTCCCTAAAATCTCTTTGTAGAAACCTTAACATTTCACTTCTTCGCGTTACCCAATGCATTGGAGAGCTATATCGGGCTCACCCGCCCTTAGTTTATCATGGATCCACCCATCTTCATAATAATTCCCAAGAACCTCAACTTAATCGTATCACATAAAACATTCATAAAGGAAACATAACATTTAAACCTTTCAATCACAAGATATCAATACAACACATTGATATAAAAACATCATGAAAACCATTTTCAATACCAAAATAAAAGAAAATTAAAACATGTTATTTATTTTTCTTTTAAAAAGAAGGTATGGCTTGTAGAGGAAGACGAAACTCAAATAACGGTCACGACGGTGGAGAAGTCGTTGTCGCCACATACGTATGACAAAAACATTCCCTTTTGTCGTTTAGTAAATGCTTCGTATAAAAAATAATCCTTTTGAATAAACGTAAAAGTCAAAGGGGTTTATACACCGTATAAAAGAAAGTTTTGTATAAAATAAAATATGCCTCAATGAAAGGAGATTGAGACGAAGTCCCATACCTCGTATCCGACTTGACCCGACCGTTCTTTAATCTCCTGAATAATAAACTTGAGTTAATCTCTAATTGCTTATGAACCTTTTTCATGTTCATTATTCCTTTTATACCATGTTATGAACATCATGTAATCATTTAAGTTAATAATGTTCATTTTGACGGTATTTGGTTCTTAAGTCAAAAATAGACTTCTTACACTTACATGTTGTTAATTTGGTCAAAGGTTAATTATATACAGAATGATATTAATGATTTGGATAACATATATATCATATATATTCATAATATACATGTATTTATAATATTACATCACATTTAGAGGTAAGAAATGAAATGCACCATTCATGGAGACGGTAAGCCGTACGTACGCATGAACGCTACTTCCATTTCTATTTCGTATTTTCTGGAATGTAATCATAATGATATAAGAGTATATTATAATTCCAGTATAATAACATATATAATATCATTAACTTTATCCTTTAAACATCCCACATATGGTATTAACGAATCAAATCTCTTTCAGGGGGCGGTAGTCCGCACTTCCTAAAATGAAGATATCGTGTTTACCCATAATGGAAACCATAAAGGTATTCCCAAAATGAAAAAAACAGAATCTTAAGGAAAAAATAAACATATTATATATCATATATAAAAATAGTGACATCATAATTTCCACCTTTGAAGGTGTTAAATTAGTATTGAACAATCATCGTTTCGGGAGGCAGACTTTCGCCATCCACGGAAACCGTATGTTCTATAACCATTTGATGTAGTTGTGTGCGAGTGTAGCTCAAATAAATATTATAAAAACATACTAGAATATTGAAGATACTGGTGTTGTTACAAAATAATTAAATAAAAAGAGTTTAGGGGGTTGGAGAAATAAAATAAAACAAATGAACATGAGAGAATGAATTACCTTTAAAAGTGTGACTCCTTTTGATTTGAGCCTAAAGGCTTCCTTTGAAAGGCTTCTTCCCAAATGGAATCATCTAGGATGAGGAGAGGGATGTGGAGAGAGTAAATGGGTAGGGTTTTGCTGAGACAAAGGCTTGAGGAGTGTGTGAAATGAGGTAGAGGTGGGGGCCTTTTATAAGAGGAGAGGAGGGGCACTTTTGGAAAGTAAATAAATATTACTTTATTTGAAAATGTGTTTCGGTTTTAAAAGGTCCCACGTTGGTATAATTAGTGGATACGGTGATAAGGGTTCGAAATCCACTCATCCAATTGGTTTTGGACATGTGTAGTTTATAGATTTTACATTATCTTTCCACTTTATTTAAATCGTCAAATAATGATGTCATCGCTGCATCATTATTATGTCATAAAAAATTTAATTTATTTTATGTCTAAAAATTATAAAAAAAATACTATGATGTAGGAAATCTTTTTATCTTTCCAATTACTTTTTATAATAAAAAATCTTATCTTTATAACCCAATGTAATTTTTTTTTTCGTAAAACATATTATGTTTGTGTCATTTTTACTTTTACATTAAATAAAAAGTTGTTTATGTCATTTCCCAACCAAAGTGGATCCATGGGGTCACCAAGTAGAACCATGGCTTGTCTTGGTCGGCCATGACACAACCAATGAGGGTAGGACATGTTTCAATCTCATCTTATTTTATTAAAGCATTATTTTTAACTTAAACTTCACTAATTACCACTAATCGCGATTAAGAACTTAATAAGTTACTATTCACCAAAAAAATTATTATAATCCCATTGAACCACATTTTACTTCTTAATGACAACCATGTATGTCGGATTTTTTAAATTCAAAACAAAATGATGGAAAAATTTCATTTAAATGGAAAAATCAATTTTTATAAGTTCCACTTAGTGGTTTCACTATTCATCAAAAATTGATGTTTTTTAGAAAATTACCAAAAATTCACCCTAAGCTATATTCGATATTCCGAATTCAAAAATGAAGTCTATTTTACAAAATTCAAAACATATAAGTCACATTAATTAATTTAATAATTAATTCCCGTTGTCAGAGCAAATAGCATGTTTTTATGAAACAATAAATATCAAAAGATTGACACCAGTTTAAGTCCAATTTCAAAGTGAAATTGATTCCAATGACCACCGTTGGATTAAATGGTAAAAATATATTTTAATTTCACTTAAAAACAAATTCAAAAGATAATCTAATCATATAAATAAATTAGATTAAAAAGTAGTTTTGATGTAAAATGCAGTATTTTTCACTATTCATTAAAAAATGGACATTGTCAGAAAAATACCAAAAATTCACACAAAGTAAATTTTGATGTCCCAATAATTACGAATAAGTTTATTTTGACAAACATAGTTTATAAAATTCTCAAAAGATAGATTTAAAAATGGTTTGTCATCAAAAGGCAGTAAAACATTCTTTTTAAAAATATTAGTGTATTCCATGCTTAAGATTGGATTTATTTTCATTTTAATCCTCTAAGACACTATCTTAATCATTAATAGACATATATAAAAATATCTATTATTCATTACTTACTTGGGATGTTACATCCTTCCCCCCTTTAGAAAATTGCGTCCCCACAATTTATTTACTTATCGAATAAATGGGGGTACTTATCCCTCATTGCATTTTCAGATTCCCATGTTGCCTCTTCCATCATGTGGTTTTTACACAGAACCTTTACATGATTAATAACATTATTTCGTAACACTTGCTCCATGTGGTCAAGAATCTGGAGCGGTTGTTCCTCATAAGATAGGTTCTCTTCCAGCTGAACCACCTCTGGACTCAAAACATGAGATGGATCTTGCATGTACTTTCTCAACATCGAAACATGAAAAACATTGTGTACCTGAGATAAACTCGGAGGTAAAGCCACTCGGTAAGCAACTGATCCAACTTTCTCCAGAATTTCATATGGTCCAATAAAACTTGGACTCAACTTTCCTTTCTTACCAAATCTCATCACACTTTCCCAAGGAGAAACCTTGAGAAAAACATGATCACCTACCTCAAAAGATAGATCCTTCCTCCGGTTATCCGCATAACTCTTCTGCATACTATGAGCTGTTCTCATGTGTTTCTGAATCAGTTGAACTTTTTCTGCCATCTCTTCTACCAATTCTGGTCCCATCACCTTCCTTTCACCCACTTCATCCCAGAAAGATGGAGTTCGACACCGCTTCCCATATAATGCCTGAAATGGTGCCATCTGTATACTGGAATGAAAACTGTTATTATATGAAAATTAAACAAAAGAAAGATGTTGGTCCCAACTTCCCTGATAATCCATAGAACAAGCTCATAGAATATCCTCCAATGTCTGAATTGTTCGTTCTGACTGCCCATCTGATTGAGGATGAAAAGCTGTTCTAAAATTTAATTCAGTACCCAACGACTTCTGAAGGCCTTTCCAAAAGTTAGAAGTAAACCTGGGATCACGATCCGATACAATGGAGAGTGGAACTCCATTCAACCTGACTATCTATTTAAGATACAAACGGGAAAGTTGATCAAGAGAGAAAGTATCTCTTATAGCAAGGAAATGAGCATATTTGGTCAAGCGATCAACAATAACCCAGATTGCATTATTACCTCGAGATGTCTTCGGTAATCCCACAACAAAGTCCATGGATATATTCTCCCATTTCCACTCTTGCACTGGTAAAGGATGAAGCATCCCTTTCGGTAACTGCCGTTCTGCTTTAACCTATTGACATGTCAAACACTTCACAGTAAAATCAGCAATATCTCTTTTCATTCCATCCCACCAGTAATACTCCCGCAGATCTCTATACATCTTAGTACTGCCCGGATGAACTGAAAACAGAGAACTATGAGCTTCACATAACAACTCTCTCTTCAGATTTGAATCACAAGGAACACATAATCTCTTCCCAAATCTCATAACACAATCATTATCAATGTTGAATTCAGGCAACTTACCTTTCTGAACCAGCTCTACCTTTTTCTGCAACTCACTATCTTGCTTCTGTGCTTGCTTGATTCTATCTGATAGAGAAGATCTCACTGATACCTGAAACAAAACAGAAGGACTTCCTGAACCAAAAACTTCTATTCCAAAGTTCATCAAATCCTTAACCAAAGGATCACGTTCCAAACGCAACATCGTTAATGAAGCATTACTTTTTCTACACAAAGAATCAACCACTTTATTTGCTTTTCCTGGATGGTAATGAATTGTACAATCATAATCCGTGATTAATTCTATCCATATCCTTTGTCTCATGTTCAATTCTTTCTGAGTGAATATATACTTTAACCTTTTGTGATCGGTATATATTTCACACTTTACTCCATACAAATGATGCCTCCAAATTTTCAAAGCAAAAACAACAGCAGCTAATTCCAAATCATGCGTAGGGTAATTTACCTCATGAGTTTTCAACTGTTGTGAAGCATAAGCAATTACCTGATCATTCTGCATTAGGACGCAACCAATTCCTTTCAATTAAGCATCACTGTATATAACAAACTCACCATCCCTGGAAGGTAGTGCCAAAAATGGAGCATTCACCAATCTTCTTTTCAATTCCTGAAAACAATCATCACATTATTTTGTCCAGATAAACTTAACACTCTTCCGAGATAGCTTAGTCATTGGACTAGATAACCGTGAAAAATTTCTAACAAACCTTTGGTAATAGCCAGCCAAACCAAGGAAGCTACGAATCTCGGTTACATTTGTGGGTCCTTCCCATTCTTCCACAACTTTTGTTTTTGCAGGATCAACAGTTATTCCATCTTTAGAAACAATGTGACCAAGGAAAGAAATTTGTTGCAACCAAAACTCACACTTGCTGAATTTCCCATACAGTTTATTTTCTTTTAAGGTTTTCAAGATAACCCTTAAATGTATTTCATGCTCCTATTTACTTTTAGAAAAAACCAAAATATCATCAATGAAAACCACCACAAACTTATCCAAGAACTCATGGAAAATTCTATTCATTAATTCCATGAATACAATAGGTGCATTGGTTAGCCCAAAAGGCATTACTACAAATTTATAATGGCCATTTCTCGTACGGAATGCGGTCTTCGGAATATCTGCCTCCTTTACCTTCAGCTGATGGTACCCCGATCTCAAGTCAATCTTTGAAAAAAACTGAGCTCCCTGGAGCTGATCAAACAAATCATCGATATGAGGCAAAGGATATTTGTTATTAACAGTGATGTTATTCAAGGCTCTATAATCAATTCAAAGTCTCATAGAACCATATTTCTTTTAAAAAAATAAAATAGGAGCACCCCATGGTGATGTGCTAGGTCGAATGAAACCTTTCTCTAATAAATCTTGCAATTTCTCCTTCAACTCTAAAAGTTCAATTTGTTCCATTCGATAAGGAGGTTTTGAAATTGGCTTAGCATCAGGAACTAAGTCAACAATAAACTCAACTTCCCGATCTGGTATTATTCTAGGAAACTCATCAGGAAAAAAATCAGGATACTCATTTACCACTGGCACATCATTAATCTGAATAGTTCATTTATTTTCAACGACGTGTGCAAGGTAACATTCATTTCTATCTTTTACAAGTTTCTCGGCCTCTTGATATGTTATCAAAAGTAAGGGTTCATTCTTGTAAACAAACTGAAAGTCTTTCTGAAAATAAACTTCTTTAGCTCTATAGTCAATCTTAGCATGGTAAATAGAGAGCCAATCCATACCCAGGATAACATCAAACTCTACTAGAGTTAGAACACTAAGGTTTGCAAGTAGGTTCTTTCCACCGATAAGGATAGGAAGATTCTTTTAAATTCTTTTTGCCTCAACATTTCCCCTAGGTGTTTTTACCAAAATTTTAGGAGTCATTTCTTGAGATGGTATTCCCATTTTACTAGAAAAGGTTTCAGAGATGAAAGAATGTGTAGACCCCGAATCAAACAACACACTGGCATAATATGAAAAAACAAACAAAGTACCTGATACAACTTCATTTGATGGCCCGACATCTGCTGAAGTAGTTTCAAAGGATTTCACCACCCCTTTCTGCTTGTATTCTAACTGCTTCCCATCACTCAATATCTTTGTCGGACACTCGTTTGCATAGTGACCCATCTCATTGCACTTATAACATTTCACTAACTGTAAATCAAATTTGTTCTTACCTTCACCTTGATCCTTTTCAGTGCAATCACGAGCCTTATGTCCCATCTTACCACATCGGTAGCACATTCCAGAATTCAGAAGACATTCCCCAGCATGCCTTTTGCCACATTTATCACAAACTAGAAACTTAGTTCTCTTACCATCAGACTTTTTTGAAGAATTCTAACCTTTCTCCTGCCACCTCGGTCTCTTCTTCTGCTGGTTTTTATAGAACACTTGGTCATCAGCATACTCCATTTCCACCTTCTCAACACATCGAACAAGATTTTCATAACTCTTAAACTCACGAGAAGCTAATGACCTTCGATATTTTGGCTTTAATCCTGAGTAAAAATGATTGATTTTACTATCAAGGTCTCGGATAAAATTTGGAGCATACCTTGCCAATCGAGTGAACCTTTCTTCATAGGCAGCCACTGAGTCTTCCTCTTGCCTCAATTCCAATTAATGTTTTTCCATCCTAAGTCGAACAGCCTTAGGAAAATACTTCTCAAGAAACATACCTTTGAATTCATCCTAGTCAAGAGCATCAATCTCATTAGTATCTCGGATATTTTTAACCATATACCACCACTGATCTGCTTCACCCTCCAAATGGTAAATAGCAAGACCAACCTTTTGATTGTCTGAACACCCCATGACATCAAAAATCTTCTCCAGTGCTTTAATCCACCCTTCAACTAGCACATGGTCAGATGATCCTCTGAATGATGGTGGATGTTGCCTCATGAAATGTTCCACCACTGACATGTTCCTCTACGGTTGGTCTGGCTGATCTCGTGTATAGATACCACCGCCATTTATCGCTTGAGTCAACTGCTCCATTACT
Source organism: Viscum album (assembly GCA_963277665.1). Lineage (NCBI taxonomy): Eukaryota > Viridiplantae > Streptophyta > Magnoliopsida > Santalales > Viscaceae > Viscum > Viscum album. Next base: position 1,835,286,625 of record OY728165.1, read on the forward strand.
TCAAGCAACTGTTCAGTTCCAATTCCGACCATTTCTGGATGCTGATTCGGAAGGTTATTTCCTTCTGTATGCCTTCCTAGCACTACTTTTCTGTTTCCTCTGCGGAAAACCATTCTGAACAAACATGTCTTAGATGAAGCAACATGGTAATATTCAAATGCTATATCACTTCAATTTGACCATAAAAAAATATTTTTGGATAATCATTTAATATAATTCTAACTCCTAAAGTTATCTAAACCGACCTTTGATACCAACTATAAGTCCCCAGCCTTAAACCTTACTTAATCTTGAGTTATTACAAGATTACACATTGAGGATCCTTTCAGGTTTAGAGTTTTAGAGAATTAGATCATAAAACCTGCATTACATTCCACATATAAACAAAGTGGTTACATAAAGATAGTATTCTTCATTCCCATCAATGGAAACATATTTAAAATAAAACATGGATTCATTCTTGACACTTCCTTGACACTATCATCATATCATGTACCTTTCCCTTGACCTGTGAAAACATTTCAAAAAAACTTGGGATGAGCATAAAAAGCTCAGTATGGGTTATAAAAACATGGAAAGGAAACATGGGTACATATATACATAAGAGTGAAATCATACTTTATCCATAAAACATAAGCACATTAACATACCTCATCAAATCATTAGTAAATCATTGAAATCATAAGACATAAAGGTAACTTGAGGCATTCATAACATTCTTGCGTAGGGAGTAACCCTCTTGGTTACGTTTGGAATACCCATCATAGTATATTCCCTAAAATCTCTTCGGAGAAACCTTATGGTTTCACTCCTTCGCGTTACCCAATACATTGGAGAGCTATATCGGGCTCACCCGCCCTTAGTTTATCACGGAACCACCCATCTTCATAATAATTCCCAAGAACCTCAACATAATCGTATCACATAAAACATGCATAAAGAAAACATAACATTCCCACCTTTCAATCACAAGATATCAATACAACAAATTGATATAAAAACATCATGAAAAACATTTTCAATACCAAAATAAATGAAAATTAAAACATGGTATTTATTTTTATTTTAAAAAGAAGGTATGGCTTGTAGAGGAAGCCGAAACTCAAATAACGGTCACGACGGCGGAGAAGTCATTGTCGCCGCATACGTACGACAAAAACATTCCCTTTTGTCGTTTAGTAAACGATTCGTATAAAAAATATTCCTTTTGAATAAACATAAAAGTCAAAGGGGTTTATACACCGTATAAAAGAAAGTTGTGTATAAAATAAAATATGCCTCAATGAAAGGAGATTGAGACGAAGTCCCATACATCGTATCCAACCGGACCCGACCGTTCTTTAATCTCCTGAATAATAAACATGAGTTAATATCTAATTTCTTATGAACCTTTTTCAAGTTTATTATTCCTTTTATACCATGTTATCAACATCATGTAATCATTTAAGTTAATAATGTTCATTTTGTCGGTATTTGGTTCTTAAGTCAAAAATAGACTTCTTACACTTACATGTTGTTAATTTGGTCAAAGGTTCGTTATATCCAGAATGATATTAATGATTTGGATAACATATATATCATATATATTAATCATATACATGTATTTATAATATTACATCACATTTATAGGTAAGAAATGAAATGCACCGTTCATGGAGACGGTAAGACGTACGTACGCATGAACGCTACTTCCATTTCTATTTCGTATTTTTTGGAATGGAATAATAATGATATAAGAGTATATTATAATTCCAGTATAATAACATATATAATATTATTAACTTTATCTTTTACACACCCCACATATGGTATTAACGAATCAAATCACTTTCAGGGGGCGGTAGTCCGCACTTCCTAAAATGAAGATATCGTGTTTACCCATAATGGAAACCATAAAGGTATGCCCAAAATGAAAAAAAAACAGAAGCTTAAGGAAAACATAAACATATTATATATCATATATAAAAATATTGACATCAAAATGGCCACCTTTGAAGGTGTTAAATGAGTACTGAACAATCATCATTTCGGGAGGCAGAATTTCGCCATCCACGGAAACCGTATGTTCTTTAACCATTTGATGTAGTTGTGTGAGAGTGTAGCTCAAATAAATATTATAACAACATCCTAGTATATTTAAGATACTGGTTTTGTTACAAAAGAAGTAAATAAAAAGAGTTTAGGGGTTTGGAGAAGCAAAATAAAACAAATGAACATGAGGGAATGAATTACCTTTAAAAGTGTAACTCCTTTTGATTTGATCCTAAAGGCTTCCTTTGAAAGGATTCTGCCCAAAGTGAATCCTCTATGATGAGGAGAGTGATGTGGAGAGAGTAAATGGGCAGGGTTTGGACGAGCCAAAGGCTTGAAGAGTGTGTGAAATGAGGTAGAGGTGGGGGCCTTTTATAAGAGGAGAGGAGGGACACTTTTGGAAAGTAAAGAAATATTACTTTATTCGAAAATGTGTTTCGGTTTTAAAAGGACCCAAATTGATATAATTCGTGGATAAGGTTATAAGGGTTCGAAATACACTCATTCAATTGGTTTTGGACATGTGTAGTTCATAGATTTTACATTATCTTTCCATTTTATTTAAATCGTCAAATAATGATGTCATCGCTGCATCATTATTATGTCATAAATAATTTAATTTATTTAATGTCTAAAAATTATAAAAAAACTACTATGATGTAGGAAATCTTTTTAGCTTTCCAATGACTATTTATAATTAAAAATATGATCTTTATAACCCCATGTAAAAATTGTTTTGGTAAAACATATTATGTTTGTGTCATTTTTACTTTTACATTAAATAAAAAGTTGTTTATGTCATTTCCCAAACAATGTGGATCCATGGGGTCCCCAAGTTGACCCGTGGATTTTCGTGGTCGGCCATGACACAACCAATGAGGGTAGAACATGTGTCAAGCTCATCTTATTTTATTAAAGCATTATTTTTAACTTAAACTACACTAATTACCACTAATCACGATTAAGAACTTAATAAGTTACTATTCACCAAAAAAAATTATTATAATCCCATTGAACCACATTTTACTTCTTAATATCAACCATGTATGTCAGATTTCTGATATTCAAAACACAATGATGGCAAAATTTCATTTAAACGGAAAAATCAATTTTTATAAATACAACTTAGTGGTTTAACTATTCATCAAAAATTGAAGTTTTTCACAAAATTACCAAAAATTCACCCTAATCTATATTCGATATTCCGAATTCAAAAATGAAGTCTATTTTAAAAAATTCAAAAAATATAAGTCACATTAATGAATTTAATAATTAATTCCCGCTGTCAGAGAAAATAGCGTGTTTTTATGAAACAATAAGTATCAAAAGATTGACACCAGTTTAAGTCCAATTTCAAAGTGAAATTGATTCCAATGACCACCATTGGATTAAATGGTAAAAATATATTCTAATTTCACTTCAAAACCAATTCAAAAGATAATCTAATCATATAAATAAATTAGATTAAAAAGCAGTTTTGATGTAAAATGCAGTATTTTTCACAATTCATTAAAAAATGAACATTATCAGAAAAATACCAAAAATTCACACAAAGTAAAATTTTCTTTCCCAATCATTAAGAATAATTTTATTTTGACAAACATAGTTTATAAAATTTTCAAAAGATAGATTTAATAATTGTTTTCCATCAAAAGGCAGTAAAACATTCTTTTTAAAAATATTAGTGTAATCCATGCTTAAGATTGGATTTATTTTCATTTTAAGCCTCTAAGACACTATCTTAATCATTAATAGACATAGATAAAAATATCTATTATTCATTACTTACTTGGTATGTCACACACACACACACACACATATATATATAATATTTTTTAAATAGATATACCCACTTTATTTGAAAACAAGGAAAAGGGTGAAAGTTAATTCATTTCAATTTTTTGATATGAATATATCTAGACTATATAACATTAATTATTTTATTTAATGTATAAAATTACTAGTATATTATTCAGATACATGGTATGAAACATAAGGTTGACAGACAACTAAGGTTTTTAGATCACATTATCTTTACCCCATCGATTGTGCATAAACCTGGTTATGTAATTTGATATAGGGAAATGAAATTTTTCACTATGATACAATGATGTTTTATGTCATTTGGATTTGGGGTATCTAGTGTAGATATGGTGGGTTCCCCCCCCACTGTCGCAAGTTTACTATTGGAGTAGCTATTTATCAGTGTCATTCTATATTGTTAGACTTGTCTCTTGGAGACTATTGTCTTACCATTTAAGTAGTTTAATTACACTGTTCATTTTCTATTATGGAATATATATTTATTCATTAATTCTTCCACATATTCATTCTGTGAATGTATATGTATATACATGATGTTGTTTTCTTCTTTCCTGGAGAAATAGTTAACTTTGCATGTCGATGATGTCTGGGTGTTATGTGATAGCCCATACGGATAGGGATTTTCCATTGTGTTCATCATGACTAAAGTCATATACCAATTTTAGAAGGTATCAAGTAGGTTTTTTAATAGTTTGGTTTAAGAAATGGTCTGTCCTTCAAATTCCTTGTATTGGGACATTTGTTAGACCAGATAAAGGATTGTTAGAACCTAAAAGCTCGATTGTAGTGAGTGCCTATTCATCTTTTTTATGATGGGACTCAATTTAAAAGTGGGTGATCAAATGTTTTTATGAATAATTGATTTCATAACCTTAATATAATGTTTTTAAAATAAATATTATAGTTTTAACTAAGATTATATGGTTTTCTTATTATTTCTATTATTTGGGTGTGCACTGGAATTCCATTGAGACATGTTCTATGAATTCAGCATGAGGGTGCAGCTGATGCTCTTTAAGAGAATACATATATAAATCAAAACAATATTGAAGTAATCATGTGGGTAATTTGTTCAATAGATTTTAATGAAACAAAATCTCATAATTTAGTTGTTGAGAAACATATGTGTGATGTAGGTTATAGAGATTAACCAAAAGAGTTCTTGCGTAATAAGACATCACCAAGTTATATTGTAAATTAAAATCAATAGGTGGAGGACTAGATTAAAAATATTGATTAAATATTTATCTTCATAGATACTCCTGTGTTAATTAAGATGAAGTGAACTATGTTTCTTCTTAAGGGTCCTAATAAGAGATAGTGGGATTCCTTGGTACAAACAGATATGCACTTGTTCTTGGAATTTAATGTTTTGAATAACATATTATTCAATTAGTTATTTATAGATTATATGAATATGTAAATGTATATATGGTTCCACTAATTTCATAATATAGAGAGTTCAGTGTCAATGTACACCGATCTGTTTTTTGAGATGATACATTTTTTATTAGAGGTTTTAATGAATGACTAGCGGAAACCTAAAAAGTACATGCATGATTTTCTAATAGATATCAGATCACAATAAATAATGAGGATGATTTTGTCCTACATAGTGATAGTGGGAATGGAAATGATGGAATAAATAAATATTCATGGAATGGTTAGATATTTAACCCCTTCATGTTCATGTCATGGTATCCTAAGTGGCACACTAGGGAAACGGGGAAGTAGTAGGATCATGTCTAGAGTGGTCATGGTTATTTAAGCTATATGGCCCATATAGTTCCTCCCATTGTAGCTAATGGTGTTCCTATGACTTTATAAAAATGTTGGATGAATTAACACACAAAAATATCATGTACTTCACCAACTATGATATACACTTTATATAGATGTTTTGGTTATATATAGAATTTATATTATGCTATGACTTTACTTGGATATATATAAAGATATTAAACTCCAAAGGCTTCTATGATATACTCAATTTATTATAAGAATATCTCTCTCCAACTACATTCTTATGGAGTAATGAACGTTCAAATAGTATATAAGTTTCTTGGGGTGGGAGATGTTTGTCTAGAAACAATGATAGATACCATATATTAATACATATTCCACTATGATTACATTGTTTGATACGGGTGAATCTAACTCCTTTATATATTTTCATTTATGAATATTCATAAACAAACTAAATAGACTATATAATTATTTATGGACATAGTGAATCGTGTTCGAATAAGAAATATTAGGGGGTTCAGTTTCCTTGTGCACTATCATTATCTTATGTTGTGTTAATCTAGGATTTTCTTCATTTTGATCACGATTCCTTTGACATCATCATTAGGATAGATTTATTTTGATTCTCATCATTCTATTTTTTTATTTTCATCAACATGGATAATTTCAGGCAACATAAGGGAGTAATTTGGTTGTTTTGGGAGACTGGATTCTGAGGTCTGGATGTGAACGACCTTCCCACACAAAGATTAAGAGTTTTTTGTCTGATATAGCAGTTGATCTCAATGATGTTTCTTAGGATTTTGATATTACTACTGTCATTCAGGATTTTCCAAATTGTTTTACTAGATGATTTCTTCTTTCTTTATCTTTAAAGGGAGATAGAGTTTATGTTTAACATAGTTCTAGGTATGTATATATTTTTGATACTATCTTATCATATGGAACAAATGGTGTTATGATAGATCAATATTCGGTTGTGTGATCTCATGGAAATGGGTTTTATTATCCCTAGTGTTTCTCCTTGGGCATCACAATCATTATTTCCATGAAGGTATGTTGTACACATTAACTGTGCATGTACTACTAGAATTTAAACACGATAACTATTTAAAATATGAATAATTTTGCATGTTTGAATTATTTGGTTGATGAATTAAATTTTTGCAGTGTGATTTTTGAAGAATTATCTTCTACTGGCTTATCATTAGATTATTGTATGGGAGTGTGATATACTGAATACACATTACAAGAGATTCAATCTATATTAAGAATCTCATATGATTTATTTATGTCTAACTAACTCTCATACATTTTTTGCTGATAAATTTGATATTCTATCAGCATATTGATATTATTTTTATAGTTTTTTGGATAATATATTGGTTTAATCTAAATCCGACCATGATCACAATCACCTATTTGATTAGGTTCTGGAAAACCTAATGTTTCATCAAATCTATAGAAATCATTCTCAATGAAATATTTGGATCTAAATATGATATTATTAGAGAATACGATTTTGAAACATGATTTATTACTTGACATTGAGATGTTAAAGGTTGTATTTCGAAGGGGATAACCACCAAATTTATTTTAGATTCAATTATTCCTTGGAATGCCCAAATATTTTCAATGGTACATTAAGGATTTTTTAAATTTCACATAACCATTGAATTATTATACCATGAATGGGATGAAATTCCTAAGGGTTGGAATTTGTTAGTATTCTTTCGATGAGATGAACCAACTCATGACATTAGCTAATTTTTTATCATACACAAGATTAGTAAGTGGTATGTTGTTTTTTATAATGCTCCTTTTGATGTTTTAGGCTTCAGGATTACGATGTGTCAACATTTTTGGGCTTACGGTTCCTATCAAATTCGATCACATAAGATTAATTTACCCACTCATGATTTAAACATTGACAATGTTATGCATATTAATAATTGTTGGTGGTACTGCCTTTTTAGGGAGAGGATCGAAGAATTTTATAACCATAAGGGTGTGATCTAAATAATATCACTTAAATACTTCAATATCACACAAATATGATTGGAGGAGTAATATAAAATGTTTTAATTCGATATATTAAATAATATGGGGGGAGGGTAAAAACATTTCATATACACTCTTAAATGGAATTTTCCATCTCAAGAAGTGAGAAATTGAATGAACAGAGGATCTTTATGGGGATTTTTGATCAGTGGAATCTGGATCACTAGGAGGATGTTTCAAGATTGTTTTTTAAAAGTTATTAAATGTAATCATCTCTCGTTTAGTAAATTATATTGATTTTGTATCCTGAAGTTAAATAATGTGGAGTGCGAGAACCCATATATTGTGATGAATCTATTTCTGGTTGGTCTCTCTCTCTATATAAAGTTCATATTTTTGGGGATTTGATTTTTATCCTTGAATATGTGAAAAGATTGGTTTTTTATTCTAATAGAACATAATATGTCATTAATACGAGAACATAATGTTTTTATTATGATATGATATGATGATTTTGGATGATTATTATGAATTGTGACATTGATTACTATGTTCCCCACTTTTACACCTACCAAAATATTATGTGAGATCATCTAAAACCTTCTATTTTACCCCAACAACTTATGGTACCATTTTTGAAATGGTTAAAGGTATCAATATATTTTTTGGTCAGATTAACGTAAAATCCATAATGAAGGTACAAAATCTAGGTGGTGATTAATTGGATAAAAGTTTAGATCATTTAATTCTATTAAGGGACACCACTGAAGTGAAAGATCTTGGTATGTAGTATCTGTAGAATTTATTGATGTTATATATGGTTCTTTATTCCCTTATTTAAAATTTGGATTCATGGTGTACATCATTTTTTTAGGCGTATGTTATAGGAGATGGGTACTCAGGTCACATTTAGTACTACATATCATTAATTGACAAATGGTTATACATAGAGTGTTATTCAGATCCTTGAGGACATGCCTTGTACCTATGTCATGGAATTTTGTGAATCTTTGGATAGAAATATTTCACTTTTTCAGTTAGATTATAACAAAAAATAACATTAATCAATTAGAATGGAACCATTCAAGTAATTGTATTATCGTTCTATAATATGTTTTATGTTATATATGTCACATATGTTTATTGATACTATCCTTAATACATTCCATGTAAAGAGTGAATGAATCACATCACTTTACGAGGTGGTAGTATATACTATACATGAGTGAGATTATCATATTCACCCAAACCAATACCATTATAATATGTGTTATATAAAAATTATATATTGAAAATAATATCTTCAATGTAACAAATATTGTATATAAACAATATATATATAATTATGTCGAACCATAAGATGTGCTATTGGAAGAACTGTATATATAGGTTCACGATGTAGTTGTCTAATGTAAAGATGAATGATGATTTGATAATACATTTTAAGGAAGTGAGGATGGTGGGAGTTTTTTATATTCACAAAAAAATTTATCATGATATGATTTTTATCAAGGTGATTATATAAGAATGATATAAGAATAATTTACGGGGGGGGGGGGGGAGGAAAAAAATAAAAAAATCACATATTGGTGAAGGTTACCTCTTATTCTGGGATCCTCCACATGATTGAAGTAAAACCATATATAAGAATGATTAATGCCCAAATAATTATTCTATTGATAGGGGAGGGATGTTTTGGTGTTATTATGGTGGTTTTTGTTTGAACAAAAGAGGTTTGAAGATGTAAATTAGGTAGGATAGTGTGTTCCCGTTTACAGATGAGGATCCATGGAATTCATGTAAACACTTCAATGTATTGAATATTTAGATGTTAATTATGACTCATGTGGATAAAAATTGGTTAATTAAATTGGAATAGAGATAATATTATCTAGTCACAACTCCACAAGAAATGAAAACACATTCTTTAAACATTTTTTTTTCTATAACACATATGTTTTCCATCTTTTTCCATTTTTTGTTTTCTCTATGCTAGCTTGATTTATATCCTAGGTAATATATATTTTTAGACAAAATTAAAATTGTACTTATTATAAAATTTTATACCAATGATTTTAAATATGATATAAATTTTATCAATATAAAAAACATTGTGTGTTTAAAATTTATTTTACACAAAATAATGGCATGCACAAAAACACAACATTATCCTTAATAGTGCTAACTATGTTTTTACTCTATATGGTAAAATACATTATTTATAAAAGATAAATTAGGTCATGAATGGACTATATGCAGTTTTTATTAACATTTAGAAATAAAATGGATGAAAATAGAATATATATTAACTTTTAAGCTTTCAAAACAAATATCATATATTATAAAATAACATCAATGTCAATTTTTACCATACTAATTTAATTTTAATTAAAAAAATTATAAAAATGATATAATTATAATATATTATCTTAAATATCCTATAAGCTGATATATTTCACTACAAAATAATTTAACATTATAATTTCTTACATTTATAACACTTTTAATATTTTTATTATCACATATTTTATTTTCTTATTAACTTAAATGTTAATGTATTATTATTTATTAATCACATTATGTAACTATTTAATCTATAAAATTTAATGATATATTATATAAATAAAAACAATAATATAATAAATTAATACTTATAAACCATCATATTTTGTCTCTATACCAATTCTGAAGCATTATATATATTAAAATTAAGAAAAGTATATTTTTTTCTTTTTCGTTAATAAACTTATGTTTTCGTATTCAAATCATAGTGGAAATAAATTTCCTTATATAATACATTTTTATCCCCAAAATTCAAATAATATAAATCAATAAATTTTAAACCATATTTTATGTCATTTTATACTATTATCATTATAGTTTAACCCCATGTAAATCAGTTTGTACCAAAACCACGAAAATTAATTTTTACTATTTTTAATAATCATTATAGTCAAAAATTATTTGTCCTTACTTGAAAAAATAAATTATTCTTATACAAAATATAAAATCCGTTTTTTAATTCCATTATCATGTGTGTAAAATACTATCTTAAAATTATTCCCATAGACATGAGGGAAAATATGGTTTTTATAAACAAAATGATGAAAAGATTACAATTTTTTTATTTCCATGTTCAAGATGAAATTGATTCAAATGAACTAAATTAGATTAATATAAGTAATAATATTATAATTAAACATTAAAAATAATTTAAAATAAAATTTATCATTCTAAATTAATTGAATAAAAATTTATTTTTCAATTAAAATTCTAGTATTTTTCCGTATTCAACAGAAAAAAATCTTTTCTGAAAATACCCTAATAATCACCATAAACTAATTTTTATAAATTTCTTTAAAAATTGAACTATAATTTTTCAAAATACTTTTATAAATTTAAAAAATATCTAATTTATAATTTGTGCTCCAAAAAAGGAGAAAAACTTCTTTTTTGAAAAAATTTGTTACTTGTAAAATATTATTTATTCTAATATCGTCTATAAAAAACACATATGATAAATGTTAATAATTTTACAGAATATATAGTTTATTAATATCATTTTTATAATTCACAAAACATGATGGGTTTAATTTATTAGTGGAAAATGTGTTTGTGACGTGAAAAATTGTTTTTTTGAAAAATAATATCTTTTTTTAAATGGTTCTCATTTTAATTTCAAATTTAATTGCCACAAAAAAATTAATCTTATAAAAAGTTTTAAACCATAATTTCATTTTTTTATTAATATTATTCAGACCTATCATTCCAAAATATAGGTGATAACATTCAAAATAGTATTTCAATTCTATTGAATATTAAATTTTAATACAGTGTTTCATGTCATAAAAGATGAACATATTATTATGTGTGACACAAGAAAAACATATTTATTCTTGTAACAAAATACAAAATTATTGTAACATGAAAATATGTCCAAAATAAAATTCTTATTTCACAAAAAAAAGTCAAATACAAATATTATTTTAAAAAAGGATTTTCACAAAATGATGGGGTGCTATAAAAATTATGGCTATATTAGGGACACTTAATCATGTTTGGAAAAATTAAATTTCATAGCTAGAGAATATTATTCCATAATGACATAATCCTATGTTGGATGGAATTATGGGACATAACCCCCCATCATTTGGAGAGCCTACTAATCTAATTATATACATGAAATGTATTACATCTCTAGGTAAGATATTTATAACCATGGGATGCAGTAAAACAGAAGAAGTTACAATTGTGGTTTATTATCTCAATGAATATTCAAATAATTTTTGGTTATTAATCTAGAATAATAGATATTATGGGGAAGTATAACACATTGAATAGAATAAATTTATGAATACATTCATTGAAAAATATTTCCCTTAGTCAAAAAAAAAAACTAAATGAAAGTTAAATTTCATTAGATTTAATTAAAAGGAAATAAATTTTTTTATGACTGTGAGAATACCAATACATGGTCATATATGTTTTCAGAAAATTGCACACACAATATGTATAACATGATTGGTCTTTTATTTTATGGGATTCAGATATGTCAATGAAGGGAGATGGTCTCCCAAACATTTTCATTATATGGAGAAATCTTTTTATATTCCACAAATACGGGGAAGGAATAATCCATAACATTCATATTGAAGGCATGTCAAAAGAATAAGAGGTCATCATAGAATAAAAAAATGGAACGTGATGAGGAGGAAGAAGAAAATTACGAATTTTTTATCTTCTAAAAGCATTATAATAAATCACAATGGGATATGAATAAAGGTATTGGGAGTTTATAATAATTACAAGCACAAGGATCGCCATAAAAACAAAGAAAGTGTGAGAATGAAATAGATGATGTTTAGTGCTTCTATTTTAATGATATTTCATTCCACATAATGTAATTTCCCATGAGATAAAGCAATCAATCATTGAAGAGGCCATGAGAAGAAGGACAAGGTTTTATAATCACCACCACTAAGGTAAAAGTTTCTAATGATGTGTTCACTCTTACTTTAATCATATTTTCCCACTTATATACTGCATTATTTTATTTTAAAACCCCACAAACTTTTTTACCTACCCATTTTCAATGGAAATTAGTCATTTCACTTTTAATTTATTAAGGTAGTTTTCATTAAAAACTTATAGAGGACATCTCACTAGAAAATGGATATGTTAGTAATTCCCCTATAAAAATAATAAATGATCCTTATTTGATGGCATTATTCTCAGTACTATGGAATATTTCAATATAATCATTGTGTGGTGTTTTCTATCTCTACTCTCCCATAAGGTTTTCTTCTATTGATTTTCAAGGGGGGAGGCATGTGTTGTCTCCAACATCGTCTCCCGCTCCCCGCTTCCACTTATTCATTATTCCCTCACATTTCCCCCATTTCAACCCTTTTTCCCTTCTACTCAATCTTCTTCATTCATGTTTCCCCTCTCTTTCTCTTCCTTTTGATCCCTTTGGAAACCTTGGAATATGATGTATCATACATCTTCTCTTCCTATACTTTTCCACCAGGTTGGATTCATTTCCATCCCCACATTGTCCAGGTGCACTGGTCCTTCTTGGGAATGTTTGGGATGTGTTGGTTGAGTCCTGTGGGTTTCCCATATCCATGGAATGCATCCAGCTTCTTCTTTCTCAGGGCTATAGTGATTTGGGATTGAGGTCCTAGTGAGGATGATTCTCTGTCAAGGCCATGTCTGATCTATCACTGCTCTGGATTCTTGTTCTTTCACCACTCTCAAAGTCAGACTGCTGTAATGGATTAAAGGAGACTCTGGGATATTCTCTCGGCCATCCATGGTTTTTTAGGAGGAGAGTCTAGGACTCGATCTAAGATGCATTGATCTTTTTAATCATTGATGTAGATGGTTCTGGTGTAGAGGTTTGATGGATTTTTTCATCGGTGACTACAATGTCATCTTTGGATTTGGTATGGTTTTTGGATTTATGTTATCATTGAAAGGTTATGATTCTTGTTTGGTGTTGGTTCTGTTTTGGGATGATATTTTTTCATGTTTGTGCATTTGATTTGCTTTGAAGTCCTCTATTGAGTGGTATTTTTATGCTAGCAACTACAGTTTTGATGGACCGTGATGTTTTCAGTGGTAATTTTTGAATTTGTTTCAATTATGATTGAATACTTCTATGGTTTCATTTTCTCTAGGAATTGGAACCGGTTGTGATGGAGTGGCACTAAGGATGAATATGGTTCAATGATGTTGGATAGTAGGAGATGATGGTAGATACATGGGACAAAACTACGCACTCACGGGTCGCCAATGGCCCGATGACACCTCGGGTTGGGTATCAATTTTTAAAATTCAAATTTGGTATAAAATTTAAATCGGTATCTCGTGTGAGTTATGTGGTTTCAGCTTATCCCCAAAGTGGTTATTTTGAAAATAAAACATAGAATTTTCAGTAAATATAATCCTAGTTTTGGAAGTGATTTCAAAATATGATAAAAATTATTTTCACACAAAGAGTGAAATTACTATTTTTGAGGAATATGTAGACTTCCTTATAATTAGATTAGTGACATTATCACATGAGTTAGATCTAGATTAAACCCTAGTAGATCTTCTGAATGAGATTCATGGGGATGAAGAACAAAAATATATAGTGAGGGTGAAGGTAATCTTAAAATTAATAATGTTCCAATTTCTCCGGAATATATTAATGAATATTATATGGAAGTACATGGAAATACACTGTAGCATGATGTTGATCATTCAATTGAATTAATATCAAATGAAATACAATTATCAAATACTCCCTATAGATTAACTACATTGGAATTAGTTTTTTTAAGAAAACACAATAGGACTTGGGTGATAGTGGATTTATTTTTCGTACTCATTCTCCATGGGAGTCCACTATTCTATTCATTAAATTGAATGATTGATCCATGAGGCTACGTATTAATTATAATGTTTTCAAAGATATTATTATAATTAAAATGTACTATAATCATCTCATTGATGAATAATTTGTTCAAATTCTAGGATCCCAAGATTTTTCAATCATTAACATATCTTAAGGGTATTATCAATTTCTTGTGATGAAGGAATAAAATATAATGATATATTTTTGAATGAGATATATACATTATGGTTTTATAGTAGTTCCATTTGGGTGGACTAATAATCCCCCTATTTTTATGGTTCTAATAAAATTATAATTCATATAATTTCAGGATGATTTGGTAGTCGTTCTAATTGATGATATTTTTGTGAATCCTAAAATCAATGAGGACAATGAGAATCAATTGGGAATCATTCATAAAACTCTAATAAAGAATGTGATTTATTGGAAATTTAGAATCTGAGATTTCAAGAATTAGTATGTTACTTTACATGGACATATTGTCTCTATAGATAAAATATCAATTGATCTCATAAAGTCCATAGTAGTAAGATAATATCATATACCAATAAACATAACTGAGGTATGTCACTTCATTGGTTTTGTAGGTTAAAACTAGAGATTCTTTCAGGCTTTTGTGGACATGGAAATCCCATTATCAACACTTATATGTAATGGGGGTAATTTTTTGGACAAAGGAATGTGAAAAATGCATTCATTAACTATAGTGGACATTGGTCAATCCTCCGATTCTGATTCTCCCATCTTGAATTAATGGGATTGCGATATATAGTGATGCACCGAAACGGGACATGATTTGGTCCTAATGAAAAATGATGTTTACATTTCATAAGCATCAATTCAATTGAGGGAATATTAATATAATTTTCCAAACAATAAAATTGGGTGAAAATATTTCATAATTCTTTTGATGGTATGAATATATTATCTCTATAGTGAAAAGTTTGACATATACAAGGATCAAAAAATCATAAAATATATATTTTCAAAGAAATAGATCAATATGAGTCAATGTTGATGGATTGAGATATTCGTGGATTATTCATTCATAATAAACTATAATCTAGGAAATAGGAATAATGTTGTAGATGTATTTACTATGAATTATCTTGATGTTTTGACCCAAATGTGGATTTAAAGGGATTATATTTTCAGGGATCTAGTTAATATAGATACAAGAATTATTTTGTAATTTTATAACAAAATCATTTTCAAATAACTGAAAAAAC
Source organism: Viscum album (assembly GCA_963277665.1). Lineage (NCBI taxonomy): Eukaryota > Viridiplantae > Streptophyta > Magnoliopsida > Santalales > Viscaceae > Viscum > Viscum album. The sequence continues at coordinate 1,835,302,360 of OY728165.1, forward strand.
CATATTTATTATTAATGATAAAAATTTATCCTTATAGAGATGATTACATTTAGAAGAAAAATAAAGTAGTGAAAATGGGAAATTAGGTGAATTAATTTCTAAATACAGGGTTCTAAATTTTGGAATGAGGTTGTTTGTTTCATATATCCCCAGGATTTGAAGGAAATATTTGGATGAATCTAATAACTCAAATTTCTCTATACATTATATTTTTATAATTACGTATTAGGATAATGGGATTATTTATTGTGGGGGTAATATGATAGGGTAATTTTTGATTATTCATCTATATATTCGGTTTGTTAATAAGTGAATGATGTGAGACAAAATCCTATAGGATTCAGGAAACATGTTCTTAATCTAGTGTATAAATGTGATTACATTAATAATGAATTATTCACAGAACAACCAAAGTAACCTATAAATAATGATGAAATATGAGTTATTGTTGGCCACCTAACCAAATATACACATTTCCTCACTATAATTGAATATTTTAGTTTTTATAACCTCATAAGTCCTTATATTAATGATATTTTAAGACATTATGTCACACCACATTCAGTTGAATCTCATATATATCCTTTTTTTACCTTCAAATTCTATAAATATTATATAGATATTAGTACTATTCATTAATTGAGAACATCCTACCATGTTCAAATTGAGGGATATTTTATATAGTGTATGACATGTCAATGTCATACTCTCATTCCATTCATGGAATATAGAATCTAAATTTATGGTTATTATAGTATTAATATAAAAATAGATTCCATTAAAGTATTCAAATTTCATCATATGATGTATCCTTTTGGAAGAAAATTTGTAATACATCTTTTTCTGATAAAGTTAGTTAATGGATTCTGCCAAGACCAGATCATGTTTAAGAAAAAATGACAATTGTATATTCTATTTTGGATCACATTGAAGAATCTCAATATGGGAAAAATAAATATCCCAATAATCAGAGGAGATATTTTGAATTCAATATGGAAAATAATATTTTCCATAATGTATCTCCATGGATTTGTGTTATAATGTTTTTTTATGAAAGGAAAACCTCACCCCATGAACATTGGAACCCTCAAAATTCATAAAATAATTGGGGTTATTTATTATCTTTTTTAAATTCTATAATCTCTTAAAAGTATATTATGTGTCCCATATGTCATTCTTACGGTAGACCACGATTGTATCAATGAATTTTATCACCGTTGATGAAACAAAATTGGAACCTTATCAATATTATTGTGAAATCACCATCTATATTATTCACACTATAGAGAATATATTTATGAATCAGACAATTCATCTAGTAAAGGTACTTTCAATATACAAAAAAAGCACGAAAGATGTATGGAACCAGAATATTTTATGAATAGTAATAACCATCCGTTGTTTAAAATGAAATATGCATGAAATCATGATGTTGAAATTTTTTTATGAGGGGAGAATTTAATATCCCATGACTAAAAAAATATATTTCATTTAGACTAAATTGAATTTCACTATAGGTTTGTGAGGGGAAAAATAACACGTTAAAATGAAAATACTCTATAAAAACATCCTAATATATCAATCATGATGGTTTCTATTAATATTATTGTAATGGATATAAGATTATTAAATTTTAAAAAGGAATCATATAAATGAAAAATAATTTTTTTCTAAAGAAAACATTATATTTTCTAAAAGATTGTTTAGTTTCACATTTCACACAAATTAAAAAATTAAATTTTTAAAGAATTTTTAAAATTAAATTAAAAATAACAATTTATTTTTTGAAATCTTAAAACAAAAATTTTTTATCTGATGAATTTTTAGGATTTTTAAAAAATCAATTACATTTCAATTAATAGTTAAAATTAACAAATTACAATTGAAAAATCCATTTTCAATTACATTATTAATAATAGTAAAATATATTTTTAATTAGTTTTAATTAAAACATACATATATTTTATATTAATTAATCCAATTAATTTCATTTTAATAAATTTATTAATTAATTTTGAAATAAAAAAATAATAAACATTTCTCTATGAAACCCCCTATATTATCAAGTCTGCGAGAATAATTTTATATTAAAACATTCAAAATATTTGAAATAAATTTGTAAAAATGTATAAAATATTTTTAAATATAATTATTCAAAATTTCTAATAATGTCAACGAATTTTTTAAGCAATATTTTTTGTGAAATAATACAAATTGATTATTGTAGTTTTGGTGAAAATTGGTTTACACCGGTTAAACTATGAAGATATGGTTAATAATGAACTAAAAATTTATCCAAACCTAATTTGACGGCCATATTTATACTTTATATATCTTATTTTCTTTAATGGTTTATTTTGGGGGATAGTACCATGTAAATAATGTGGTTATGATAGAATCATTTAAAAAATATTATAAGTGTGCCCCTCTCCTCACATATAAAAGGATATCCCATATCCTCTCGACTTAAAAACATTATACACCATTGGATCATCAAATACCTACCCAAGTCACATCCCCAAATCCATCATACCGTCATAGACGATGTATTTTCAGAAGTTTACTAATATAATAATCCTTTTGATGAAAACCTAAGGATTTAACCCAAGGAAGAGGAAATGTTCTTCAACGTTTATTTTTTGATTAATTTCATCATCCACCTCTATAAATCTTAAAAAATCATTCTGATATAGAAACTATATTATCTCACATATGCCTTGAATTTTTTATAATAACTGTATGACCTAAAATCACCTCCACTTTATCAAATGGGTTTTTAAAACATTTATCACGTGTAAAGTGGAATAACGCTTAGTGAAATGATGTCATTGATTTTTTCCATCACCACCTCTCACAGTTTGTAATGATGTTTTAAAAAAAGTATATAATTTATATTTACAAAATAATTATACCTATATTGTCATTATATCATATGTACCTTTCTACATATCATACCAAAGGGTATATGATAAAGTTACTGAATTTTTTAGAAGATTATCCTCTCCAGAATCGATGTTAATCATATTTCACTGGTGATTTACATAGAAGGTTATAAGAATAAATTTTAGGGTGATATGTGATATAAATGATATAATAATAATATTAATGACATATTTATTTTTATTTAAATATTATATATAATTTTCCTTCTTACTATTATACACACAAAATGATGATAACATTATTCTTGTGTGTGTGGGATACCTCTTTCATAAAATAATGTGACTTTATTTTCATCGCCATATATCATAGGTGAATTTTTTAATATAGATTTATTAAAATATATTTATGAAAATATTATGAAATTATTATCATAATAGAATGAAAAAATATTATTTATCTTATTTTTGGAATGATCATTGAAAAAAATGGAAATCTTACTCATGTGTTCATACGTCATTATGTCTCCATGATCGTAACATACATCAATTATAGAAACCAACTATCATTATTGGAATTAAAGGTATAAATTATTTATAAATATGGTATTTAAATTTGTGCAATGTGGTTTTTGAAGAATTGTCTTCAATTTTCTTATCATCAGCTTATTGTCTTGGAGTGTGATATGTTAAATACATATATTGAGAGAATACATCTATATCAAAAATCTACTATATTTTATTTTAGTTTTACAGGAACTCGGACAATTATTTTTGATGATTTAAATATTCTATCAGTATCTTGACACTATTCATATAGAGTTTTTTGGTGATATTTTGGATTAATCTAGATTTGAGCATGAGCATGATCACCTATTGGATTAGGTTCTGGAAAACCCAATGAGTCAAAACTTGCATATAAATCCTTCTAAATGAAAATATAGACCTAAATTTGATGTTTTTATGGAATGAAATTTTAAATAATGATTTATTAGTTGATCTTGAGAAGTTGAAGTTTGTCTTTTCAAGGGGAGAGCCAGAAAATTTATTTTATATTCAAATCTTCCTTGGTATGGCCAAATATTTTCAATGTTTTATTATGGATTTTTAAATTTCATAACTCCATTGAATGATTATACAAATAAATGTTAAAATCATAAGTGTTGAAATTTATTATTATTATTTCTAAGAGATGAACCAACTGATGACAGTAGCTACTATTTGTATCATACATGTGCTCAGTAAGGGTATGTGGTTTTGTACGATACTTATTTTGATGGTTTGTGTTTCATTATTTGGAAGTATGATCATGTTGTAGCTACAGTTCATGTCATATTCGATTACATATGAAGAATTATCCCAAACCTGATATAAAATTTGACACAATTATACAAATTTATAATTGTTGGTGGTACTATCTTTTTGTGGAGAGGATTAAAGTGTTTTATAACCATAAGTGTGTGATCCATACCTTTTCTATTAAATACTTCTATATCATACATAGATAATTTGGGTATTAAAATAAAATGCATGACTTCTACATATTATAAAGTGGAATGAAATTGTAGATACTCTCTTAGAAGGAATATTCTATCTAATGTAGTTGGAAACATAATGAAGGGAGGATCCTTTTGGGGATTTTGGATATGTTAAAAATGGATGATTGGGAGTATGTTAAAAGCATGTTTTTTATTATTTTAAAATGTATTCATCTCTCCGTTAGAATATTTTATAGATTTTGTGTCATGACGATGATTTATGTGGAGTTATAGAAAACCAATATTCCTTTGAAACTATTTTGGGTTGGTCTCTCTCTCTAGATGTTTTTCTTATTTTCGGGGATTAGTATTTTATCCTAGAATCATTGGAGAGATTGGTTTTTTATTCTAGTAGATCTTCATGTATCATTAATATGAGCACAAAAAACATATTATGAAATGAGATGGAGATTTTGGTAGGTGGTTATAAAGTGTAACCTTGATAACTATGTGTGTCTAAACTACACCAACCAAAATATAATTGTAGATCATCTAAAAAATTCTCTTTTACTCTAAACTCATCTTGTAATGGTTTTGAAATGGTAAAATTTATCAATAGATTATATTTGGATTAACATAGACTCACTAATGAAGGAACACATACTATGTGTTTATTCATTGGTAAAAAATTTATACTTATTTAATTCGAATATCATACACCATTATTGTGAAAGATCATAGTATGTAGTATCTATATGATTAATTAAAGATACACGTGGTTCCTTATTCAATTATTTTAAATAGGAATTCATGGTACACAAATTTTTTTTGGGGACTCCCATGGAAAAGATGGGTACTCAAGTCACATTTAATAAAACATATCATTAATTGACAAATGGTTAGATATATAATGTTATTTATAACCTTGATAATATAATTTGTACATATGTCATAAAATTTTATTAATCAAGGGATAGTAATCATGAACATTTTGATTTGGATTATAACAAAAACTATCATTCATAAATTATAATGGAAACATTCTAGGCTTTTAATTACCTTTCTATAATAATTTTTAGGTCATATATGTCACATATGTTTGTTAATAACATCCTTAATACATACATGTAAAGTGTGAATGAATCACATCACTTCACATTGCGGTAGTCATCCATACACATGAGTGAAATTTTCATGTTCCAAAAAACCAATAACATGATAATATGTGTGATATAAAAAAATATAGATTTAAATTAATATCTTAAAAGTCACAAATATCGTATATAAAAAATAGGTATTTAATTATGTCGAGCCTCAAGATGCCCTACTGGAAAAACTAACTATATGGGTTTACAATTTGGTTATCGATCATATAGATGAAAGATGATATCATAATACATTTTATAGAAGTAGAGATGGTGGGATTTTATTATATTAACATAATAAAATCTCATTATATGAACTCTATCGAGGTTATTATATATGAATGATATAATAATAATTTAATGGGGTGGAGGAAGAAATATAAAAATTGCTCATTGGTGAATGTAACACTCTTAACATGGTATCCTAAATATGAGTTAATTAAAACCCTTCTTAACAAGGATTTATGCACCAAATAATGCTTCTATTAATATGGGAGGGAAATTTGAATGTTATTATGGTGGGTTTCGGTAGAACAAAAGTGGTGTGAAGGGGTAAATAAGGGGGGATATTGTGTTACCATTTATAGATGAGGATGTCTGGAATTATGGTAAACACTCTTCTGTATTCCCTATTGGGATGTTAATATTAACCCAAGTGATTCAAAATTGGTTAATTAAATTTGTTTAGATATTATATGGTAGAGAATATACTCCACTTAACATTAAAGTACATTCTTTAAACATTTTGTTCCTTAACATATAAGTTTTCCCACATTTTCCATTTTATGTTTTCACTTTTCTAACAAGATAAATATAATGGGTAGTATCTCTTTTAATATAAAATTAAATGGATAATTATTATAAAACTTTATACCATTGATTGTAAATATGATATATAATTTATCAATTAAAAATATTCTTTTTTGAAAATTTATTTTACACAAAAGCATGTCATGGGCTATAGCACTACATTAACCTCAATAGTGGTAACTAATATTTTACTTTATTGGGGTAAATAAATTTATTATAACACATAAATTTTTCTATGAATGGACTATATAATGTGCTTTCTAATATATAAAAATCACTTCGATGAAAATAGGATTAATAGTTATATTTACACATGTAAAGAAGTATAATATATTATATAATAACATTAATGTAAATTTTTTCATTACTCATTTAATTTCTATTTAATAAAACTAATGAAAATGATATAATTATAATATATTATCTTTAAACCTCAATAACATGATATATTTCCCTGTTAAATATATTTAAAAAAATAATTTTGTCAATTTTTAACTCTTGTATTATTTGAAGTATTAGTTGCTTTAAAATTAATTAAGAAAAACTATAATATATTGGTATTTATTAATCACATTATATGAATATTTCATATCAAAAAATTAATGATTTATTATTGTGATAAAAACATTTATATTCTTAATCAATTCTTATAAATCGTCATATGTTCTCTCAATAAATATTCTAAACAATTATATATATTAAAATTATAAAAAGTATCTTTTTGTCTATTTCGTTAATTAAGTTATTTTTTCATATTCAAATCATAATGGAAATAAATATAAATATTTATATTATATTTATGAAAAAATAGAAATAATATCATTCAATAAAATAAGTAAATTTTTATGTCATTTTACACTTCCTGGTAAATCAGTTTTTACAATAACTATGGTAATTAATTATTAATATCTTTAATAATATTTGTAGTAAAAAATTCATTTCTCCATATTAGAAACAATAAATTATTCTTATTCAAAATATAAAATCCATTTTTGTATTTTCATTGACATATGTGTATAATATATTTTAAAATTAACCACACATACGTGATGGGAAAGATGGTTTTTATATATGAACTGTTCTAATGTTTACACAATTATTTATTTCCCATTTAAAAGAAAAATTGATTCAAATGAAATAAATTGGATTAATAGATGTATTATTATTATTATACATGAATTATAATTTAAAACATAATTTATCATTATATATTAATTAAAATATATTGTATATTTTAATTAAAATTCTTGTATTATTCACTATTCAACATAAAAGGAATCTTTTTTGAAAATACCGAAAAATTTAACCTAATAGAATTTCTATACATTTATTCAAAAAATTATGTATAATTTTTCAAAATATTTTTATAAATTTAGAAACTATTAGTTTGAAAATATTTTTTCCATAAAAGAAGAAAAAACTTATTTTTTAGAAAAAAAGTTATGCGTAAAATAAGATTTATTCTAGTATCATGTATTGAAAAAAATAAATAAATTTTCATAATTTCACTGAATATATAATATATTAAATTAATTTATATCATTCACTAAACGTGATTTTCTAAATTATTGGGGGAAAATGTTTTTGTGCACAGAAAAATTATTTTCTAAAAAACAATATCATTCTTTTGAAATGGTGTTATTTTTATTTCAAATTAATTTGTCACATAAAAATCATCATATATAAAATTTTTTAATAATTTTTTAATGTTTTAGTTATTCTTATTCAAACCCACTATTCCAAAATCTAGGTGATAATAATAAAAAAAATATTTTAATTTTTTGGAATATTCTTTTTAAATGCATTATTTCATGTCATGAATGATGATCATAGTATTATTTTTTGCATAAGAAAAACATTTTGGTTCATGTAACAAAATATGAAATTATTTTTACCTGTAAATAAGTACAAAATTAATGTTTTGTGTTAAAAAAATATGTTAAGGATCAAAATTATTTAAAAAAATGATTTTCACAAAATCATTGGGTGCTATTGAAATTATGGATATATTATGGATGAATAATCAGGTTTTCAAAAAAAAATTCATATGTAGAGAATTGTATTACATAATGACATAATACAATGTTGGATTAAATTATGTGACATGATCAACCATTTTTTGGTGAGACTAATAATATTTTTGTATCTGTGAAATGTATTACATATCTAGAGAATATATATATAGCCTTGGGATGCAATGAAACGAAAGAGCTTGCAATTGAGTTTTAATATCTCAATGACGATCTGGGTCAAATTTGGTCATCGATCCAAAATACTAGTGATGATGATGATGTATAAATTAGAGAATGTAACAAATTTATGAATACTTTCATTGATAAATATTTCTCTTAGGAGAAACAAACTAAATTGAAGTGAAATATTTTTAGATTAAATTAAAAGGAAAAAGAATGTGTTGAAGAGTATGTTAATACCAATACAAGGACATATAGGTATTCTTAATATTACACACATAATATTGAGAACAAAGATTAGTCATTTATTTTATGGGATTTATCCAAGTCCATGATGGGAGCTTGTCTCTCAAACTATTTCAACATATGACACAAGTGTTTTATATTCCATAAAAATGGGGAAGTATTTACCTAGAAAAATCATATTAAATGTATTTCAGAAGAATAAGAGGTCATAATAACATTATAAAAATGGGAATGATCTGATGAAGAAGATAAAAATTAAGAAATTTCAATGTTGTGAAATCATTAGAATGAATCTCCATGGGAGATGATTGAAGGGATTCTCAGATTATAATATGTACAAGGACAAGGATCACCAAGTGATTTAAATAAAGGGGGGAAAAGTTTCAATGATTTCTAGTGATTCAGTTTTAAAGAGATAGCATGCCATAAAAAATAATTCCCCATTAGTTATGGAAATATAACACAAGAGAGGCCAATGGGAAAAGGCCCAGGTTATGTGATCACTACCGATGATGTATAAGTTTCTAATGATGTGTTTGTGGGTTTATTAATCATATATATACATTTATATAATGAATTATTTAATTATGTAACTCCGCACGCTTTAATACCTACCCATTATTCAATGGAAATATTACATTTCATTTTTAATTTATGAATGTTGTTGTCATTAAAAACTAATATAGGAAGTCTCACTAAAAAATGATATATTATGAAGTCCCTAATAAAAAAAATAAAATTTTCTTATTTTTTGACCTTTTTATCATTAATATTTTTTTAATTCAACGTAATCCTTGATTTGTACTTGATTTCAAAATATGATAAAATAATTTTTCACAAAATGAGTGAAATAACTATTTTTGAGGAATATGTTGAATTACATATCATTAGATTATAGAATTTATCATCTAAGTCAGATCTAGTTTCACCCCTAGAAGGTACACTGAATGAGATTAATATGGATGAAAATCCAAAAATATATAGTGAGTAAGAAGGTAATTTTGAAATTAAGAATGTACCTATTATACTAGAATATATTAATGAATATTCAAAAGAATTAGATGGAAATCCAATTTAGAATGAAGTTAAGATTCCTATTTAATTAATACATAATAAATTACCAATATCAAATAATACATATTTAATAGACACATTGAAATTAGTTTATTTGAATAAAAAACAATAAGATTTGGGTGATAATGTATTTTTTTCACTAGCGTTTTTCTTTGGAAATCCACTAATCTCCTCATTATAAATAATGATGGATCAATTAGGCGATGTATTAATTATATGTAGATCAATGATATGGTGATTTCTAAAATGTATTATCTTCATCTCATAGATGATTAATTTGTTCATATTCTTGGAGCTCGATATTTTTCAAAAATTGACCTTTGTTATGGGTATCAACAATTTCATGTAAAGAAGGAATATTGTGTAAAGATATATTTTTGAGTTAATTATATACATTAGAGGTTTAAAATAATTCCATTTTATGGAAATATAGTCTCTCTATTATTATGGATCAAATAAAAATACTATTCATATAATATCGTGATTATTTGGTAGTTGTACTAGTTGATGATATATTATTGTATCATAAAATCTATGAGGATAATGAAAATCACATGGGAATCATTTATGATTCTCTAATAAGGAATGTGATATATTATAAATTTTGTTGTGAGATTTCTAGTATAAGGATGTTTGTATTTGAAGACACATTTTATCTAACAGGAAATATCAGTTTATCTTATAAAGTCCAGGTTAGTAAGATAATTTCAAATACCAATAAAAATAATTGAGGTTTTTAGCTTCATTAGTTTGGTAGATTAAAACTAGAGATTTTTCAGTCTTTTGTGACCTTAGAAATCGCATTATCAACACTTATATGTAATGGGTTAAAATTGTTTGGACAAACAAATTTGAGAAATGCAATGATTAACTAAAGAATAGATTGGTCAATACTTTGATTCTTATTTTCTCATCAGGAATTTATCAGTATGCGATATATAAGGATGCACCAAAAGAGAAATGGTTGGGTCCCAATTAAAATTCATTACACTATTTCAGAAGAGAAAATGCTATTTATGGAACATGAATTGAATTTTTCATCCCATAAAATTGAGTGAGAGGATTTAATATTTCGAATAATGATATGGAGAAATTATCTCTATGGGGAAAAGTGTGACATATACTTGGATCATAAAATCCAAAAATATATATTTTATTAGGAATAGATCAATATGTTTCAATTTTGATGGATTGTTCTACTCATTGATTATTATTTCCAAATAAATTACTAACCTAGAAATGAAAATAATTTTGTAGAAGTATTTAGTAGGAATGACCATAGATTTTTGACCCAAATGTGGATTAAAAGGGATTATATTTTCTGGTATCAAGTATTTATGGATAATAGATTTATTAGTAACGATATAAAACACTAATGTTTCAAACACCTTAAAAACATATTTATTATATATGATAAAAATTTCTCATTATGGATAGGATACTCTTTGAAGAAAAATAAAGAAGAGAAAAAATGGGAAATTAGCTGAATTAATTTCTGAATATAGTGTTTTGAAATTAAGTATAGTATTGTTTCTTCTATATATCAATAATATTAAAAGGAAATAATTGTATGGTACTCATAACACAAATGTCACTATAAACCTTGTTATCATAATTAAATATTGGGATTATGGGATTATTTTTTGTGGGGGTAACATGCAGTGGGTAATTTATTATTATGTTTCTTGATGTTCGGTTTGTCAATAAGTGAATTGGGTGAGGCAAAATCCTATAGGATTAAATAAACCTCTTCCTAATACAATGTATAAATGTGATGATATTACTAATGAATATTTCACAGTACTACGAAAGTACCCTAGAATGAATGATGCAATATGTGTTACTGTTGGACACCTAACCAAATATACTATTTTCCTCACTATAAGAGATGATTTTACACTTGATCCCCTCTCAAGGATTGATATTAATGATGTTGTAAGACATCATGTAACACCTCTTTCAAATGAATATAATCTAGATCCATGTTATACCTTTAAATTTTATAAGTTTTAGATGGATATCCGTACTATTGTTTTTTGAGAACTGCCTACTATCCTCAAATTGATGGATAGTATTTATTGTGGATGACATGTCAATGTCATGGTAACATTACATTCCTGGTACATGGGATATAAATTTATGTTTAGAATATTTTTTATATTAAAATAGATTCCATTAACATATTTAAAAGTTGTCATATGAAGTATTCTAAGGGTAGAAATTTTGTAATACATCTTGTTCTGATGAAGTTTTTAAATGGATGATCCGAGGTCCAGAACATTTTCATGAGACAATAAAAATTGTTTATTTTATTTATGCTTACATTATAGAATATAAATGTGGGGAAACTAATTATTTCAATAATTAGAGGAGATATTTGGAATTCCATGTGGGAAATATTATTTTCTTTAATGTATCTCTATGGATTTCTGTTATATGGTTCGTTATTAATGTGAAACTCCACCCCAAGAACATTGGACCCTTTTATATTAATGAAATAATTGTGGGTTTTAATTATCTTTTGGAATTACCAAAATCTATTGAAAGTAGATTATGTGTCCCAGATATCATTGGTAATTATGACCTTGAGTGACTCAATGAATTTTATCATCATTGATGAAACATAATCGGATCCTTGTATATAATATTGTGAAGATACCATCTATATAATTAATAATATAGTAAATTAATTAAGGAATCAAACAATTCGGCTTGTAAATGAATGTTGGATAAATCGAAAAATAGAGGAAGAAACATGGAACCCAGATATTTTTTGAATAGTAATTATCCTCCTTGCATTATAAGATAATATGAATGAAATTTGTAGGATGAAATTTTCATATTAGTGGAGTTTTTAATAGAAAAAGACAATATAATATATTACATTTTGACAAAATTCAATTTCATTAAAAGGTTTTTATGCATGAAACATCATGTTTAAATGAAAATACTAAATAAAAATATTCTAATCAAACCATTATATTGGGGTATATTAATAGTATTGTTATGGATATCTACTAAATAATGATGAAAAAATAATCATATAAATGAAAAAGAAATTTTTTCCAAATAAAACTGTATATTATGAAAAAGGATAGTTTAGTTACACTATTCAAAAAGAATTAAAAAATAAATTTTACCAATTTTTAAAAATTAAATTAAAAATAATCATCTCTTTATTGAAATCATAATACAAAAATTTTATTCAAATAAATATTTAGGATTTTTCATAAATTATTCTCTTTAAAATTAATAGTAAAAATTATTGAATTTTATTTGAAAAATACATTTTCTATTACATTATTAATATTGTTCAAATATACATTAAATTGGTTTTAATTTAAAATTATATATATATATATATTATATCATTTAATCCAATTTAGGTCATTTTAATAAATCTTTTAATGAATTATGAAATAAAAACTCAATAAACCTTTCTCTAGGAAATCCACTATATTGTCATGTATGCAAGATTAATTTGAAATTAAAACATTCAACTTTTAGGTAATTAATATGTTAAAATGTATTGAATATTTTGAATTGTAATTATTCAAAAATTCTAAAAATTTAACCCAATTTTATTTTCAAATTTGTTTGTCAAAAAATACAAATTATTTATTGCAGTTAAGTCGAAAATGGGTTTACATGGGTTAAACTATGAAGATAAGGTTAATAATGACCTAAAAACATATCAAAATCCAATTGGATGGCCATATTTCAACTTTATAACTCATATTTTAGTTAATGGGACATCTTTTGGGGATATTTCTATGTTATGAATATGGTTATGATAGAATATTTTCAAAAAAATTAAGTGTGCCCCTCACCTCACATAAAAAGGCGATCCCATATCTTATAATCATGAAAACATCTCACCCTTTTGGATCATCCAATAACTTCCAAATTCAAATCCAAAAATAACTCATATATTATTAGAAGATTTATAATTATAATAGTTTCAATATAGGAAGAGTTTTGGTGAAATACAAAGGATTTAACCCAAAAAAGAGGCAATGTTCTTCAATGTCTACTTTTATTTTATTTCATCATCCACCTATATAAATTTTTATTAAAACATTATTATATAAAAATAGATTATCTTACATAAACCTTGATGTTATTATAATAACATCATGGCCTAAAACACCTCCACATAAATTAAATGGTTTTTGAAATTGTTGATCGTCTGTACAATGAACTATTGGCAAACGAACTAATGTTATTGATTTTTTCCATTACCACATCTCACAGTTAGGTATGATGAATGAAATAATGTATATAATTTATATTTACAACATAATTATACCTCAATAATCATTATATAATATGTACCATAATACATATCACTCTATATGTGATACGATAACATCACTCATGTGTATGGTAGATTATCATCTCACGAATCGATGTTAATCATCTTTCACTAGTGCATTACATAGAAGGTTAAAAGAAAACATTTTATAATGATATGTGATATAAATGACATAATAATTATATTAATGACATATTTATCTATATTTAAATATAATATATCATTTTCCATTTTACCTTTAAACAAAAACAAAGTTGATAACATCATTAATATATGTGTGGGATACCAATTTCATAAAGCAATGTGACTTTCTTTTCATCATCATATAACATATGTGATTTTTTAAAATATATTTATTTAAAAAAGTTTATGAAAATTTTATGAAATTATTATTATAACTTAATGGTAAAATATTAGTAATATTTTTCTTATAATGATCATGGAAAAATGGATTTGTTACACATGTGTATGTATGTCCTTCAGTCTCCATGATCGTAGCATACTTCATTTCTCAAAACCAACTCTCATTATAGGAATTAAAGGTATAAAAAATATTTAAATATGGTCACTATATCATGATTATTATTTTTTATATGATAAAACAATATAATAATCAACAAAATCAGAACATTCATGGAAAATAATGAACTAGAAAACAATATAATTAACAAATAAATGAACGAAAATAATTAAATATTATGAACTAACGAGGGGATAAGAAGTAATAAATTGATAATATATGATATTATATATTTTAATGTGGTTTTTAATAAGCTATCAACATGTTTAAATCCACTATATAAGTGTTTAATTCATGTCAGTCAAAAGCCAATTTTTTGGTTAGGGACTTTGTCTCAATATCCTTTTATAGAGACATATTGTAATGTTATACACAGAAATATTTTATATGGTTTATATAGATAAACATTGACATTTAATATCATAAATCATTCATAATTAATGGTATTTTATGTTGGAATTTTAATATTTAAACCATTTTTATTTGAGTTGAAAATTTCTATGTTGTAAAAGTTATTGAACAGTCTCACATTATTTTGTGATTCTTAACATTCAATTGAAACAATAACATTATCATTATTATTTTTTCAATTAAAATTTTATAAAATATAAATATTCCAGGATAATTGATATTTTTATTTTATAAACTATATAAAAGTTTCACCTATGTGTTTTCTATGATAGTTATTTCATTAATTAGGAAAATATTGACAAAATTGTATCATTAACTCAATACAGATATTTGAGGATAAGGGACATTGTTTATTATTTATATAAATTATTTAATATGTTATGATTAAATTGGATATATATATATATATATATATGGTTGGGTATTGGTCATAAATATCCCCTTGATTCCTCGAATGGTCACATTAAAGAAAACAATTTGGCCAAATTAAATGGGTTTCAACCTATGGTTTTAAACAACCTTCTAAATATTCTTAATGGTAGACATATTATCTTCCATATACATGATGTCCCAATAAAAAGGGATTTATTCATTTATAATTCACTTATTTTTATTATCAAATATATTTAATCAATAATTTATATATTTATTGATTTCATTCTTTGTTAATTGATTATATGGAATGTGTTTTTAGATATTTACCTCTCTATATCGCTTCATCCTTGTCATACCCTGATTGTTAGGTTATTTAAATGAAATTTGATTTTAGTTATATTCATTTAAATGTTGATTTTTTTGATTCGTGATATCAATATCTAACATTAAATATTAGAGGGTTTCTGATCTCACCCTTATTTTATTTTATTTCCCAACTAATCAAGACGAATCCTTTGATTGAGCCTTCGATGATTTGGAGCATTTTTATTTTGTCATGAATTATTTTCAATATAATATTCCAAATGTAAAATGGGTATCAAATATATATTTTTTCATTAAAAACTATAATATTTTTTGGACATTTAGTATTTGACCCATTGTATATAGGTGAATTAAATAAAGAAGGCACCAACTCTGGGAAATTGGGGTTATGTACATTACAAAAACAATTCTCTTAAACATTAAAACATGGTGTATCTTATCCTTAGTATTTAAAATAACATTTATTTTGTGAAAAAATATTTTATAAGGGAGAAAAATAAAGTTATTGAAGAGTAAAAAATATTTATGAATGTTTATTGATGGGGTATTGATAGTATAATTTTATTACAGGTGAGAAATTTCACTTCTTATATATTTAAAATTATTTCAATTGGGACTCTTATATCACATGTCATGTGTCTCAAAAAGAGATAATAATGGATTCTAGGAGAGGTAAGAGAGATCATATATTAATTGATGAAATTGATACATGTTTTTATCCGATTGAAAGCCCATAATCCTGGGACTTATTACAAGTAATACAGTACATTTTACCATGGAAACTAGTTTTTATCCAAAGAATTATCCTTTTTCACAACACATAATTTTGATTGTATTAAATTTTTAGAATAATCTAATTATTATTTTGACATAAATTTTATTGGATTAAGATTTTAAAAGTGAAAAGGATTAATTCCAAAAAATTTCTTTTATAATGTATAAAATTAATTTTTTTGTGGAAAAATAAATAAAGTTGTAAAATATTCAATATATTTTCGTAAAATAAATAAATAGATATATATCTAAATTTATTATTTGATGTATAATATATATATTTATATACATTATAGAAATGGATTTCATTAATATACATAATTATATGCTGATATTATCAGAACTTTCATTGAATTAATAAAAAGAATCTATTTCACAGTTCAATTAAAAACAATTCATTTTTAAAAATACCACCATTTGAAATATTATAATTATATATTAAAAACTATGAATAAAATTATAAAAAAGAATCTAATTTTTTTAATATAATTATAACTAAAATTACTAATATTAGGATAACCTGTTTTATGTGATAAAATTTTTAATAATAAGTAGTCCTCATATTATTTCATATAAATTTTTAATTTAAAAAAAATTAATATAATAATAATTGAATGGGGTTCAATTTTATTTATTATTATACATTTTAAATTACTTAATAATTTTTTTTATAAAATAATAATACATTTATTGTATATATTATTTAACAAATACTAATAAAATGTATGATTTATATTATAAAATACACTATTACTTGTCCATTGATAATGATGTTTATATCTGAATGATATTTACAGATCATATAGTCTACTAATAAAATAATTAATGATACTTATATATAACTAAAACATATATATTTATACTTATAGTATTTTGACATCATATATTTATTTAAGTATCAGTTATAATATATTAATTTTACGACGAAAAATTAAAATAAATTATTTTTCAAATCTCATATATCAAATGACATTATTCTCAATGTACATAAAAAGTGTCTGTATTTCTAGTGAGACAATTTCGATCATATATATCGACACATACTAAATCATTCAATCATTTTCCTTTCACATCACAATGCATGGATTATATTTCATATAATAGAGTTTTTAATAATGATTTTTAATTTGATTGTGTAGAATAAATAGATTCATGTTGTTTTGTTGTATTATTATTACATTTGTGAATAAATTAGAATTATTTTAAGTCCTATTTTTAGGAATTTTCTAAAAATCAATTTCAAATACCTTAAAATTAATAAATTATCATTATTAGACAAATGTTTAGTTATAGAATATGATTCTGACGAAATTTTTAACTAGATTATTAGAATTAACTTTATGAGAGGAATAGATAACAAAAAAAATACATAATATATTGGAACTATGATCATAGGATATCCATGGTTTATATATCAACAAATAAGCGTGTGTTTAACAATAAATAGTTCCACAATTATGAAATTAAAAATACATTAAATCTATTTTTATTCCCTATTGCAAGTCATATTAAACTTATACATAATTATCATACCATCAAGGACATGTTCCTAATAAATATTTTTTTCCCTAATTTTATAAACAAAAATACAAAATCTAGATTGAAACATGATACCCAATAATACATTGAGAGGATATATATTATTAAGCCCAAACCATCCCTAATATATACTAATTAATTTTGTTAAGAGAAAATAAATTTATAATTCCTCATAGAAGAAAAATAAAATAAAAATATGTAAAAATATATATCAGTGTAATTGAATATCTATATTTCCACATATAGAAAAGTAATAGGTTTCTATTTAAGTGGCACCTAAACCTGTACTATATGGATTAATGGTATAAATTAAAGTTAATAACATCCCCATTAAATATATGTATATTATTCTTGGTAAAATGAATAAAAATAATGCAATAACAAATAATATTTTCACAATGGAAAATAATTTGATGAAAACTCAATCCTTTTAATGACTAAAATTTGAAAATGAAGTGTAGGTGATGATATTTAGAAATAATTGTTCCCATGAATGAAATTAGTTTTTCATTATATCAAATGTATTCCACTGAAAATATATACACCCTAAAAAAATGAAGTGGTGAAATACGAACCACATCCCAATTAAGCTATAATTAGATTCAAACACACTTATGAGAATGGCAACATATTAATAAAAAGTATATGAGATGGAAATTATGAATATAATTTATTTTAAAATAATTGTAATTCATTATTCATGAGGGAAAAAAGGAAGATAATACACCATATAAAATATATTATGGAACCCAATATTGAATATGTATCATGGAATTGACAATTGAGACTATTAAAATTTATGGCTTGAAAAATATTTGAAACAAATACTCATGAAAGACACGACATTAAATCAAACATTAAATATCATAAATAATGATAGAAACATGATATATAAAATTAAATAGGCTATTGATTTAATTTTAAAAGGATAAATGTTGTTTTATAAGAAACATATAATATTTTATAAAATTTGACAAAGGGAATCCTTATTAATTTAAAATCATATAAATCAAATATCATGATTGTTAAAGATCATAAAAATATCCTTAAAATTCATTGAATGTTAATTCATGATATATTATAACAATGAAGTATTATATGCACCACATAAATGAAAATTGGTGTATAACATTAATCATTTATAGTGAAATAGGAACTTAATACAGGTTTCATATTTTTTTTTAATTTAATCATTTAGTTGAGAATTATTTGACACTGATGTTATATGGACGAATTTTGTTACCCTATAAATTAGGGAACAAAATAATAAAAAAAAATATTTTTTTGAAATAAATTGAAAGGTGAAAAATATAGGTTATAATAATTGTTGATACTCAAGTGACAAAAAATATAGTTACAACCAGCCCATACCTGATTTATGATTACTTTCACACATGTTCCTAATATCCAAAAAAATTATGTTTATTAAGTACATGCATAGAAACCCTATTCGTCTATAATTATTCAAAATGGAATATTTATTATCATATAATATTTAATTTATATTTAGTTTTTTATATGTTAGTAATGTTTTTGAGAATTTAATCTGTGTAGGATTATTTTGTAATTTTAGATATTGTGAATGATATAATAACATTTTAAATAATATATTACAAAACTATACCATAATTATAAAATAATATTTGTTATCTTACTCATGTATATTATATGATAATTAATGTTCCCATCATCATACATGATATTCGTTTATAGCATAGTTTAAAAAATATGTTAAACCAACATAGAATTGAACAAATTAAAACATGATGGGTGAGTATGGGTAAGGAAGTTTATAATATAATTATAATAGATGAATAGTGATATTACCTATATATTTTTACGTTTTTCAGTAATATTTTAATAATCTTTATTAATGAATAAAAATGATATTTCTTAGAGGTCGTAGTCTACATATTGCACATTGGATGTTCTGTAATATTCCAAAGTAGTTGTAAAGGAATAAATGATTGTTTTAAATTAATATAATTAAATTTCATTATAAAAATGATACTAAGGTCATTATATTACCATTATATGTGTATGTTTATATGTGATAAATCATGATTAGTGGGAAAATGGTAATGTAGTACATATATTGGGACATTGAATTTTTCCTTTAATTTCACTTTATAAATTATGATTATAACAACAAATTTCAAAATTAGGATAATTAAAATAATGGAATATAGTAAATGATCAAAAATAATGAGTTTGGTATTATATTTGTAGAATTTCTTCCTCTATTAAAGGCGGAATATGAGAACCTTTATATGTTAAGAAAAGGAAATTTTGTGAACAAAAATTTATTTTCAAAATTTGAATTACAATATTTAATGTTAAAATGATTAAAAAAATTGATAAAAAATTGTATTTGGGGAAATATTGGGACCTTAATTCCTGAACCATTTATTTCCTCATTTGATTTAAAAATGGTGGAAGTCATTTTTCCCTATATTAATAATTTTATGTGTTTTTTCTTATAGTAAAAATGTTTTCACATGTATGTTATATTATAATATCAATATAGAAAACCCTAAAACACATTTATTATGTGATGATAAAAATATTATTCAATATTTAATCTACTAAATATTCAAATTAAGAGGAAATTGTCGTTTAATTTGAAACATTTTATATATAAAAACCCGTTTGTAAGATTTTTAAAAAAATGTAAGTATTAATAAACATATTAAGTACTAATTTAATGTTTAATGATTTATATTTTTTTATAGTGTTAAAAGTTATAATAAATTAATTTACAAGAAGATATTAATTTTTGAGATTTATTTAAAATTTCAGAATATTGATAAAAAATGGCTTTGAAAGTAACAATTTACCATTATAATGTTAATTAACATAAATAATCTTCATCACATTTTTTAACAAAAAATTAAAATGAACTTATGAAATAATGTCATCATGTTGATCTAAAATATGAAAAAAATTTAGTATTTTATTTTTGCAAATGATTAATACCAATTGTTATTATTAGATGAAAAAAATAATATTTTAGTTTATAATATTACTACAGATTGAAGAACAACATACATGGATTTTTTAAATATTCCATAGTAATTTTAAAATATATAAATACTTTATAGAGAATGTTTTAAAAAATATTTTTATTTATTCTTATATTTTGAACAATTACTATTACAAACTATTTTCACAATATAAGTATATAATCAAATTTCACCAAAAATATTATATATTTTTGAATAATATAAGATATTATTTATATGATTTTTTTGACATGATAAAATAATGTTGTTTTTCATTTTAAAATATTCATATCATATATTTTATAAAATAATCATTTCAATTAAATTAATATATTAAAAGAAAAAAATGTTCTTAAACTTATATCACATTATTATTAAATTATATATTAATTATTTTTATCCTATACGTATAATTAATCCAAAATATTGATATTAAAATATTTCTTTTCATTTTATCATATAATTCTTTATTAAAAATATTTACAACATAATAGAAAAAATTAATTCAATATTATATTTATGTTTCATAATTTATTATTTTTAAGATTCAATATTAAATTATATTTCTAGTCATTAATTAAATAGGTATAATAAATTGTCACATGACTATCTAATGAACATATTTTAAATTAATTTTATCCAAATTTTTTTTGTCGATGCTATATGCAATTCGTTGGGTTTTTCAATTATATTACCTTAATAAACATATTCATTACATCAACATGTTTAAAATAACGCATACTAGTTCCACAGTTTTCATTTTATATATCATAATATAGATTCACCTTTCACAATGTTAATATTTTTTATGGGTATTTATTTATTATTAGTGATCATGACGATTCCTTATTGTTGACTATATTTCCTTGATGTGAATATTTTATTATTTTATATATATTATCCACTCTTAATATATGCACAATTAATATATGTATTCAACAAAGGTGAGTAATAATCAAGGTGGTTCAATATTTAGTTTATTATTATTTAGTTTTACGATTCCATCGTAATAAAATATATCATGGTTTTTAATATCATGTTTCTTAATTTAAAAAAATATACATTAAAATTAATGTGTTATTTTTAATTCGGTGTCACAATATCATATTGGGAAATAAGTGATACCATAAATCAATAATCATATTCTATCATAATAAAAAATATATAAGTTTGGGGTGTTGGTGATACAATTATGTTATACGAAATAAAATTGTCGAAGAACATTTCCTGGTTGGACCAAAATCATTATTGTATACAACTACATAGATCACCCAACAGGAAGATCAAATATATATAAATAAATGAAATATATTAATAATATTTGGTATTTTCAATGACCACCAAATTCCAACCCATCTGTTATCTAAATCCTATATGATCTCATTCCCGATCTTATGGTTCAATTCTTCTCAAATCATATACCCTCAATTAATGAGGATATCTTAGGTACATAACTGCTAGAGAATACCATGAATCATGTTAGCACATGTCAATATAGAACTACTAGTACAATGACAAACATAACTGATAAGGTTGTTTAAATATTTAATATGTTAAAAATATAAATGATATAGTTGAGTAAGAAGTGATAAATTAACACCATTGACTATGGATTGAAATATAATGTCATATATCAACCTAATATTTGGTATCTCTTACTTTATTGTCTTTACATATATCCCATAATCATTACAAACAATATCATGTCCAATGAGCATGTTAAAGTAGGTGAATATTTCGAATAGTTTGAAATCTAATAAGGCTATATGATACTTGCAGACATTATATAAGAGGTAAACCATTGTGACCTATTATACGAAGAATTAGTGTCACCCTCTATGAGTATATCATATGAATTTTGATATTCATCATGATAAATTTCCTATATGATTTATATAATCCTTAGAATTCTCATATTCATCAAGCATCATCATTGAATGGGAGCATTAATACATTAAGAAATTTACATTCATCCGGAATCATAACCTATTTCATTGGAAGTGACCCTAAGATACCAAATATAATTAGGCACCACAATTGATTCTAATGGGATGGGGTGATCTTAAGATATAAAATAATATTATCACCAAAAACTGTTTCATGGTAGATGATCCTAGGAATTACAGAAATATCAGGTAAAAAATTGACATGTGTGTTTAGACTTGGATGTCAGGATGTCTTAGCCCCCAAAATAATATTTAATAGGACTTCCCTTCTGAATTTAGAAATTAAATGCACAATAGTGTATTACTTGGGGAATACATATGGAAATATAGTGAAATCATGATTTAGGGATATTAATATTAGGATGATCCTTGACAATCTATGACATTAATATACAAGACAACTCCTTTTTGTAATTACCCATGGAAATTAATAGTAAATTTTTTCTATGCCAATTCATATGTTGGTAAACCTATATAAATAAAGTATTGTGATTTTCTATTGGATATAATAAGTATATCAATGAATCAAAATCTTTCTGTATGATTGTTAATTTATATTCTATGGATTCACCCACAATATTCACTGCCAACTAATAGAAACCAACACTATATCCTGTATACATCGTAGTTGGGAACCCAAAATGGTCTAATTGGACACACCATGGACTGAAACCTCCGACATGTTCCCTTATCATCAAAACACTACTCATGTCCCCACCAATCCCCCAATGGGAATAACATCCCTTAGCATGATCAAACACTCAAAAAGGACACATTAACATCATATAAAAATAATTTAGACCCCACATAGTGGATAAGGCATAATTATAGTATCACACATCAATCCATCAGAGGGTAATTTCTCCTGAAACCCCCCATTATCATTGTTACCATTATATAAAAAATCAGGTTCATAAATTTCATGGTGAAAGGAATATTCACTCCATGAATTTCATAACCATATAAATGGATATTGGAATCATATTGTTCAATAGATCATTATTGGGCCACTGAGTCCCATTTAATGACATTTCTCAAGTCGATTATCAAAAGTTCGCCGATAATATATTCTATTGTGCTTACTAATTTATTTATTTCTGGCCCCACATGTCCAAATTATAAAAAAGAACACAATTATGTAGAGGGAATAAGTGATTTGTGGACAATGAAATCAATACATTACACAAATTTTCTCTTAGATTTAAGAAAATTTGTACTCTTATATAGGGTATTAAATGTAATTTAACAATAATTGATGATATAAAACATATCACATGAAATTACATGTCTTTATTACCACTAGGGAAATTATGAGGGACAAACTAAAAAAATTAAATTCTATTCATTTTTTATTTAAATTTTGTAAACAATCACCAGAACTCATGTATGTATAGAAGCTATAATTCAATCATGAAAGTCCCTAACTCATGGAAATAAAAAACCGAATTTATTATAAATAAAATATCAATAATAATGTAGTTAAAATTTATTTATCAAATAATCTCTAAATACTAATAATTTCATAGTTTATATCTAGGAAAATATATCACACAATGAACACAACCACCCACCCACATGAGGTTCATAATTTACTAGTGATCCTTTATAAAAATATATCTTATAAAAAAAATATAATTAAAAATTGGATCAATTAAAATTAAAACCCTATTAGAAAGTTACTTGTTTTCCTAACTCCAACAGAATGATATATTAAGGCATGAATTTGCTATCTCTAGATTCCCTCTATCGAATATGAGATAAAGATCCAACATATACAATGTATTCCACAATTTTGTATTGTAATTTGAAATGAAAATCAAAACTATAGAAACCAAATGAATATAAAAATAGATGAACAATGGATTATGGCCATCATATGAGGTTTCTCATATAAAAGGTCTATAATTATCGTATTTATTCACCATTAGTTAATTTTTATTAATGGGGATGTAGAGGGAAGGAATTTTCAGATAAAATAGCATATCCAAACCCTCTGCATAAACAAAGAAGAAGATGAATTCCTTGAAAAATGATGAGTTTTAACCCACTAAAATCCCACCCAGGTACCATTAATGACATGAACAAGGGTACATCGTTTATACCATCCATATGCCAAAGGACATACCCACTACCCAATACTTTGATGACATCACCCTCACAGATAACTTACAACTGGACTATAGAATACATATTCACCATTCTGAATACTTCTAGAAAGCATTGAATACATAATGATCACCTAGAAAATCCCAAAATCCATAATAGATTCATTTAACTATCAATTAAATACATTCCAAATTGGGTCATGTCTTTCGGAATCCTAATTTACAAATTGATCATTTACTATTTGTTTTTCAGAAATCACACAATTATAGGACATGTGTAGAGATATAACTATAGATTCAAAGGGTTGTTCATATTTTTTTTACATAAATAAGAGTAATGTAATATAAATTATCATGTGATTTTTTCAAATTGATAATATGTTTTTATTTTTAAGCAATGTCCACATCTGTAGTGGAGGAGTTCCAACATCCAATTAAGGAGGAATGTTGATTTAGTAGGTGAATATATTGATATGGAAATTATAAATATTTGTGATATCATATTTCTGATCATTTAATACTGGTCCTCATTGTGTTGTATTATTATATCAAAACCAATGAGTATACACAGATACCCAAAAACATCGGTAAATGAAATTATCTATTGAATGTGAAGAATATATGATATGGGATTAATTTTATTGAGATACGAGGAATATTATTTTTATATGTAAGGACATAGAGAGTTGTTACTTATTTTATTATTATTTTTATTCATAATTTATAATGATACTTGTTTTCATATTTCTATGTTACATCCACGGATTACCATAAGAAGTATTTTATTCATCCATATAAATTCACTCTAGTGTGGTCATTTGATGTATTCAGTAGTATGTGAATATGTATATAATCGATGGTAATTATGTTCTAAGGTGGATAATAGTAATAATTTATCAATTCATGGAGACTTCATTATGGTAGTAATATAATTTTCACCTCTATTTAGTCTTACCACTTCAAACATTAATTTCTGGATTTTTTATATATAATAATTATCATAATTGATTATAATTGGATACTATTATTGAGATATTGTTAATTTTTTTCATTCCTCATGGCTGAAGATTAATTTATTTAATAGAATGTGATGTTGGTATAAAATATGAGACATGATAAAATTAGTGATAATTCCTTCTATAATATCATTTGATTCCTCAATGTTGTCATATAATAACATGAATTTTAAACATTATCAGAGGGAGTTTTATTTTCAATATGTAGTGATATGATTTCTCTATTAGGGAAGTTCCATTAAAAGATATTGTCGGTTCAAAAATAGCATGGGTAAATCTCACCATGAAGATTCAAGTATTATAAACACTACTAAAGGATTCCATTCCTAGATAGCGTGAGACGTGGTATCCTCTTATACATTATTATTGTATATAAATTAATCTATCAGAAGTATCGTAGAAGAATAATGATTAAATATTGTTTACAATGTTATAAAATTGTAAATTATTTTATATATGTGTCACTAGATTAATACAATTAATTTTTTTTAATAAAAATAACTGAACATAGCACAAATTTTCATTAACAAATATTTTATTTATATAAACATTCATATAGGAAATAAATTATTAATTTTCAAATACATTTTCTTTTATTTAATATATAACAGTAATATATTCTCTATTTTTCCTTCCCCTAATAATTTAAAAATTAATCTCCCATTGAGATATTATATACATATTCTCTTTAAAATAATATATTTGTTTTCTTTTCTATCAATATTTTCTTATTTACAATGTCACGATTTTTGTTATTATTATAAATTCATTGAAATATTTTTCTTAAAGACTAATGATACAATTATTAATTCTAATTTAATATTTCCATATTACTTTTTTCATTTATAGTTTCAATAAATTTCAATTTTATTTGTTATATTTATTAATTTTTCGTTTATTTATATTTTAAATTACCATTACATTATATAGATTTTAGTAATGTTACATTCCAAATTGATGATAATTGATTATAAATGAAGACAAAACATGTGACAGAATTTTTTTAAAATTATAAATATTTAATAAAAAATATCATTGTATAATAATTGTATGTTAGAGATTTCACCTAACACTATTAAAAAATTATTATAATTAAAATTTTATTATTATGATAATTAATTACAATTTATATTATATATATTATTTGACTAACGATAAAGTGTATTATATTATGTGAATATAAAATCATAAATATTTCTATAATAACAATTCAAAATTATATATTTATTAATTTTTTTTAAATTTTTGATGAATAATGTTTTTTACGTATGTACTTAAAAATTGAAATTTTCCACAAATAATTTATTAAATGGTTTATAATTTATCATATGTATAGTAATAGTGAAAGGGTTGTGTTATTATAATGATTAAATCGTAAATCAATGATATATGATAATAATTAATATTTTTTAATGTATAAATTCTACTATATGATTATATGTAATGTTATTGAATGAAAACTGAAAGGCATTATTTTTGAAATATTTCCTATGCCTTATATTAATTTGGGATGACAATGTTGATAATATTATCCATTTTATTGAAACATTAAGAATTTATTTTAAAACATAAATGGATATTTATGTATACTTTTTTTTGAAGTGTTGTTTGAAATACACTTGATTTTTTATTTTAAAATGGTGATAAAAACTATCTTTAAATGACATTACACATTTTTTACAATTACATTTTAATCATTTTTAAATTACTAATATTATGAATGTGTTGTCTAGGATTTGAATTTATTATTTTTTTAATGAAAAATTCTATATGATTTGATTTCATTATCATTTCATATTTCATTAAATATATTATTTCATTTTTGGAAAAATATTCATGACCTCCTCCACTAAAACGTACCTCTCAAAGGACAACATTGAAAATTGGGATAAAATGAATCTTGAATGAAAAATTAAATAGGATATGGTTTTTAAAAAATAATTGATGGTGTATAATAGATTTTTTTTCGATATAAAACCATTTTATAAATATTTTAGGAACAAAATCTAAGAAATTTTCACCAAAAAACAATTTCCCAAAAGACAATATAGAGATATTACAATACATTATTTTAATATTATACAACTACACATATATAAAAAACATCATGTACCTAATAAAAAATCTCAATAGTGACCAAGAAGACCAATTATGTCATGAATAATCCACAAGATAGAATAGTCAAACCCAGTAACAAGCTAGCTCCTACATACCAAAAAATAATTACTCATATAAAAAGTGTTTATACAAGGTTTTTTCATTATGATCCTCCCCATAACCTATCATATAAATGATAATCAATCATTTTTAGTGACAAATGAATAACAAGTGATGTTAAATAAAAAATTAAAAAGTTATACAAAGTAAAAATAATTAAATTTCCAATCACCCCAAGTATCATATAAAATAGAGTTTGAAATAAGGGTTTTTATGACTGGAAACAGATTTTATATTTTGATTTTTGTCAAAATACACATGGGTTGCTAATGGATTTTTATAGAAAGGTGATCTTATAGGGAATATTTTTTTAATTTTTAATGTTTCATCATTTCCCAGTGTTTTCATAATTTATTGGGCTAAAATCAGGAGGAATAAGAAATCTTTTGTTGGAGGTATGAATCATTCCAAATAAGTTTCATGAAATTTGTATTTCTATGATTGAATATTTTATTGGTTTGGAAAAAAACATTTATATCTGATATAAAGGATTTCACTCATTTATTTTAGATAAAGTGACAAATTATTGATATTCGTGATGTGGTTTCACAATCGATAATGATTCACTGTGACCGGAAGACCTTGAATGATCTTATGTGGAATGCAGCTCAACACTCTAATTCCAAATATTTTGAGAAAAGATATGACCTCATTATATAAAAGGGTTAATATGGTGTGATTAAAAAAAATAATTTTTGGACTAATTATTGAGTTGGTGAAAACCCTAATAACTTATTTGTAGAACATTTATTCAAGAAATATATATTGAAACATATATTCAGCCACCAACCAGTGCATGAGGAGTTTAAATATGATCCCCTCTATCAATTTTTGTAAATTATTTTAATATATTTTTGATTCGATTTAGGAAAATGGGGGAGATATGAAAATGGGGAAGTTTGTTTTAACTGTACAAATTATATGTACATGTTCATTGGGTTTATATACAAACTGGAAGATAAGTGAAATAAATTATTGATTGGTTTGTAGGTTGGATTAGTGTTATATGATGGAAAGAATTTTTTTCCACTCGTGTATTCCACATTAAATTATCTCACATAGAAATAGTGTGATTAATGAGTTGTTCTCTACCTATCAAGTATTTTTTGAATACTTGTGCTTTTTGATTATATCTATAGATTTATATAAAACACAACTAGGGAGATAGTTGGAATAAGTAATTTTTATTTCTTGGAAAAGAGTTCATTTAATGATTTTTTAAATTTAAAACTTGTGGAATTTAGTTATTTATCATGAAATGTAATAAAATATTCTAAAATATGGTAAATTCACGAGTTTCACAGGGTCTTGTTCTTAAAAAGGTTGTGTTTTGTGATGATATATGACATTGTTAAAGATCATCATAAATATTCAATGGGATAATGACAAATATTCCATTTTATAATAATCATGATAATGGGTTATATTTCACCATATCACCCTTAATATTAGATATTATTTAAAATTAAATAATATTTTCATGTGAAAGAACATTGGGATCTTAGTGTTTTTTAGAGGGATGTGCCTTTAAATAGAAAACCACCCGCACATAAATTGAATTGAAAAAAAATTGGGAAATCGGTTGAATCATTATTACTACATGAAGGATAATATATTTTTTAATTTTTAATACATTTTTATTGTGATAATCATGGAAAAAATAACTTAGTATTTATGGATCCATAGTTATCTTAGAATATGGGGATTTGTGAAGGTTTGGTGCTTCGTGGAAAACAGTGTTGAACATCTCATTTAAGTGAAAAATGTTATCAAGTGAATCAAATCAGGTATATAGTATGGGAATATTCTTATACTATTCTTGGAAAAAAATACAGAAATGACCCATCTATTGGTGTGACCATAAATTATTTTAAACTAACAAATAAATCACACAAGGTATTGAGTTAGGGGGTGTCAATAGATGTTTCATGAGTGAGGCAGTATGTTATTTCAAAACTTCTTATAAAGGGATGGTTCAAAGGGCATAGTGACTTTGTATAATATTTCTCACACAAAAATAACTATTAATGATTAGTGGATATGGGTATGACCAGTAAGCATTTTTATATTCTATATGAATTATATCTTAATGGTGGACCAAGCAGAACATTTGTTTTAATCTCTACATGTGAAGGTTTAATAAATAAATGAATCCATATTTCATGTTTTAAAAGTTCCTACAAATATGTGAACAAGATGTATTCCATTAATTTATTAATTTGACACCCCGAATCACCCCTCCCCTCCTAGAGTGCTCCAGGATCCTAAAAAGTGAAATATAGCAACCATCATAATATCAATGATGGTACCCATCATCCATTTCCAAACTATGTTGGATATCTTCTAAAAATTTTAAAATCTAGATCTAATTCACACAAATATAAATGTAACCTAATTCCGTATCAGATAATATCTTTTATCACAAATGACATGCATCACATTATCTCATCATCACGTGCCTTGAATTCCATTCATGAAGTTATCTCCTCATCTAATAACTCATATTTATATAGTAACTATGTAGTTTTTGTGATCCACTATAGCTCATATTTTATTTAAAATACCACAATATATCACATACCCTACATATCATACCTTTTATAATCCTTAGGGTTCTATATTTGGCAGATTTTTTTTAAATAACCATAATCCATTACATCCATTTAAAAACATATATAGAAATAAAAATAACCATGCATTCCAAAACATATTACTACTATAGAAGAGTGATGGTAAAGATAGTGAAATCATCCATTTTCCCCCACTAACATGGATATATTGGTAAATAGCCTCAAAGATTCCATTGTATCTCATTCAGCCAGTAGAAATGAGAGGGGTAATTTATGACTTCACAAAAAATATATGATATATATCTTTCTCATAACTATAGTATGGGTATCATACTTGTCATAAAATCCACTAATGTAAGATTATCTTATACGAACAGTTGCTGATGATAATGATCAAGGATCCTATAGGTCCACAAGAATTGTCAAAAATTTTAATTTATTATATTCCATTAAAATATTAACAACATGTTAAATCAGTCCATTATTCATTAACGTTGAATCATCATTACTCTAAAAGAAATATCAACTGATTCACATTCTCTCTAGGTATAAACCATCCAACCCCACATTTTCTAAAAGATTAAAATAATTTTTATTCCCTTTAGCAACCAACCACATTGGATACAACAATTAATTTCCATTATCATTCCAAAATTCTAGGACCTCTAGGATTCATCAACTGATGATATAACAGAGATGAGAATTTGAGGTTCATGTAGCTTCTTTAAGAAGTAGGGGATGTTATAAAAAAGTAATTAAGATGGTTATATGTAATTCAATGTGGATTAATAATAATGAATGAATCCCATATTTTAGAATTTTAATATTATGAAATCAGAAGAAAAACATGTTTTGTAAATCATGGTGTGTTCCCCTACATCATTATAAATATCCCAATGTAACATTACCAATATCATTTTTATTATATTCTACAATAATTATGGGCCACTATATGCATTTCTTGACATCCATTAGTCATTCTAGTATCACATTACATCACATCATAGCAATCACGTATATATACACGACACTAGGAAACATGAAAAAAACATAAAATGTCAACATGGAATTTGGTCCCTCAAAACCAAGACATATGGCCTTTAAAATAAAATGGTCTTATGTGGCCCCAAAGATTAATCTTTATTAAAAAATAGATCATTATCATCTTTTATTTTCTAATTCATTTATCAGATGATACAACCGTAATAAATCAAATAGAATCATGTAATAAAACTTGTTATTTAGTTATTCATTATCCGAACTATAACATCCACTTTCATCAACTGTATGAATGATCATTTCAACTAACATTCCTCATTATCATGTAATCATCTAGCTTATATAATTCAAGTTATTCTGAATATTAAAATAATATTAAATAGAATAATTATATTAATTTCATCCTACATTTTTATATAGAAAACAAAAAATATGGGAGTTATATTCTTTTAAAAATTTCAATAAGACAAAATTTCTAGTCTAAATAAAAGAAACAATCTAACCATAAAATTTTTATAGACAGAATAATATATAGTTAAATAAGATGAAATAGTAATCTCATTGAAATTACATTAGATTAAATTAACCATAAACCATTACCATTTATTACAATAGTATAATCTTCATTAAGGAAAATTATCCCATCATCCAATATAGAGATATAGGTATAACATGTTGATTTCACATGACATAATATGAGAAGTATTGAATACCATACCTTGATTATGATTTGATCATTATTCACATAAGAATATACAATTATGTACCACCCACCATCATAAACTATGGTTTTTTTCATGAACCTATCCCTAAAGAGCCACAAACAAACAACACATTGTGATACTCAAAATAAGAGCCATAATCTTAAAAAACCATTAAAAGGTAGGTATAATGAAATAAGAAAAGAAAAATACCTTGATCATAAATAATGTTATTATCTCTAAAAATATTTTCAAAATCATGTTATCAATTAATACTTTCTAAAGGATATATGAAAAACACTAAAATGACCTGCAACCAAGTCTAAGAAACATCAATGGACGAAGTCACGTGGCCAATCACTATGCTTACCATGGATTGTTGAAAATAATAAAATTATTAATGGAGGGTTGTATATTAAAAAATAGATGATAAAATGGCCTAAAACTACAATCATGATCCCAATTATTGTGAATATGATTTCTAATTTCAAACAAGTCATGATCTATAATGATTGAAAATCATTTTTCTAATCCAAAAACCATTATGACCATCCCAATGACATCCAACATAGCCTGGGCAGAGTTGTGGTGATTCATTAGTGGGTTACCTAAAATGGTGTGGGTGTGGGATAGTTTTCCACCACCAGGTAGTCTGCACACCACACCAAAGACCATATACATGGTGTTCTAATCTCCCCCATTTTTGATAGGTGGTCCACTATGCCACAAATCCCAACACCTCACCCATGAAAGTGTGTTTCCTAGATATATTTTCAAAGAGAAACTCAATATGATATTGTGGAAATTAATCTATATTTATAGATGTTTTTATTGAATTTTTTGACCAAGAACCACAATTAAAACAACAATGCCCCCAAAAACGCTATTTGTCTCACCCACCAACCAAGGCATGAATCCCTATAAAATAGACTAATTCCATATCTAAGATCTTAATAATCATCAAAAAATTCTCTATGATCAAAAAATAATCGATAAAATCAAGTATAAATGTCAATAATTCCCTAACCATAACGTTAGATATATATCACCCATGTATCATACTCAATGATTAAAACTAAAACCAAATTGAATAATAGGTTGTTCATTTTCTGAAATATAACACCACAAGATACCTCTCAATAATCCAACTACCTAATAAGAATAATAATCATACAAATATCAATATGGTTTAGTGATAAGACATAAAAAGAACTATATCTCAAAACACTACAATGAGAAACAACTCAAATAAGGAAAACAACCAAAAAATGTAATCCAATAATATAATACCTTCTAATATACCCAATTAAGGATAATAAAAAAAGATTCAATATCCATCTTTAAGAATGATTAAATTTATATAAATAATTAATGGATTCTATGAAATTGTTTATGGCACACAATCCTAGTTGATCTCCTCTATGAACCAATGTATCCTAATGGTTCTAGGAAAAGCGGTAGCTAGAAATATTGGGTGATATACAATCAATTTTTTTATTAAGAATTTCTCAAAGCCAATTGAAAGGGTATTTAATGTCAAATATATAATTAATTTTCTTAATAATTTATGAAATAAATACTTGGAATTTTGAACATTCTTCATTGGTGAATGTTTATCGTTTGAAAATAACCTTTTGAATTACCTTTATTGCGTTGTGAAGATATATGGATATAATCCCTCTAGGTGTGACCGGAAAGTGCACATATTATCTCAAAGAATCTCTACTCGATCTACTGGTGATAGCATGGTTAGTCGAATGTCTTGAGGTTTTGCTTCTTGATTTATTGTTCATGGTATTGATTGAATATCTATTTAATTTATGAATCTTGAGTAGGAGAGAGTGTGATGAGTCCAGAGAGAATTAATTGTGTGCAACAATTATATATTCTTAATATCTTATTTCACTACACAATAAACATAACTGTCTATTTATAGAGTAATGATGTACGATAAAATATTATTTAATTGCATTTTCAGAATTAAATTGCATTAATTACATTTAATTAACCATATTCTTCATATTATTGTAATTATTTAATGGTTTGTTCGAACATTCATAATATGAAATATTATTAAACTGATGTTTTAATTAATATCTATCACCAGACATTTTTTGGGAATGTTGGAACCCCTCTAGCATTTATTGAAATACCGAATGAGATTTTATTCCTAAATAAATATTTTATTCACATACTAGTGCATTATTTTTTTTATATTAAATAAATATTTTTTTCTTCACACCTTTGTGAACAAATATTTATTTAATTTATGAGGGAAATATAACATGAATAAAATTTCTCCTTAGCCTTCTGAATAATATTTGTTCCAATAATTTATATCGAAAAGAATATAATTGATATTAAAATAAATATTTATTGTAGTACCCTATAGGATTCATCCCCAATTTCCTTAGGTGGGATGGAAAAATGGTTATACTTTTTGAAAATTATTGGTTCATGTAAGTGAAGAGAAATAAATTATATTACAATGTCAATAACTACATATGAATGGTCCATGTGTAATATAATGTATTTTTCAAACTATTTCATTATACAGGATTAATGATGGTGTCAACGACCAATTTACTAGATAAATATTTCTTTGAATATCTGAAATAAATATGTTGTCAGAACATGGAAATTGAACTAATTATAACAAATCTATTCAAATAAAATGGTAATGATTTTATCTTCCATGATGTTTGAAGGAAAAATCCTTCATTGAATTATCTATTAATGAAAATTCAATCGTGATGCAACCAATGTACCCCAATTCCCTTAAATATATGGTTTGATTGTCATAGTCAGTAAATCCAAGTGCGCAATTTATGACATACAATAATGATAATATTATAGTATTAGGTCAATTACATATTATATAGATTGAAATATATTATGACAATAAAATATGCATAATTCTTTCTGGTAGGAATGTTCTCATAATCTTCTATCTTAGAGATTACTATGTTCGAAATTCACAAGAATAGGTCACATATACTTATGGAAAATTACACCAAATGGTATAAACACTATTTCAACTACTATATAATATCATCCAACTGTAGAAGTATATTATGAATATTTTCATTGTACATAAATGATATCATTATAGTGGTAATCTTCTATGACATTATCAAAGTGTCAAATACTATAGGACATTGTTAAATGGAATTCGTATATAAAAAATTTAATAAGATGTTAAATTAATATTCAATACATCAAATATGAATGTAATAAATGAATAATCAGTTGGTTTATAGACACAGACTACATGAAACTCCATCATAGACTGGATGTAATTACCTATGAATATCATTCCACTAGACCTCTCATAATAATAATGTTTCTTCTATGTCAAGGCATGAATCAAGGGCCCCATTATGATACCTTCCATGTAAATACAGCACAATGTAGCTTCACCACTATGGGAAAAATTCCTCAAGAGGTTATACTTTTTAACTATGTACATTACTTACTGATATGAACTTGGGTATTTTGTTAGAGCCACCACTGGAGTATTATCTCAATAGTGTGTTCTAGTATCATTAATTATAAGAATAACAAAAATCACAGGGAAGATTTTTTTAATCAATAATAATTCTTTAGATACCTTATATGCTGTAATAAACTAAGAATATTCTACAGAATATGCGGCCAAAACATTGTTTGAGTGAGTCTTGCTCATAAAAACTACATTTAATGTGATGTTATCTCTCTTTTGTGACTTCTAGTTATTTATATTATCTTGGAAAATAACATATTCATATCAGTGGATTAATAGTTCCTCATATCCTTAATATACCAAGAACATTCCATTAATATTCCTCAAATATATAAGGAATGTCTTGACTATATCATATAGTGTTCCCAATGATCTCATTGTTATCTTCTTACTGTATTCAATGCATTGGAAACATCTTTCTTAGTACATAGAATGTAATACAAAAATAATCAAACTGATGTTGTTTATGGAATGTTTTCAATTATGTTTCGTTCCACATGTGTCTGATGACACATTTTTTTAGAAATTTGAATGACAGGTGACACTGGTAATATCTCCTCTTGGAATGTCACATACTGATTATTTTCATCATATTATCAATGTATATACTTCAGTTAGGCTGAGAAATATATAGGATCAATCATAATGGATAAAAATATGTTTAATACATGCTTATTTTACCAATTCCTTCACGGAGAATAATTTATTTAACCAATTATTAACATACCATAAGATGGTATTTCATTTCCAATGGTTAATATTTCTACAACATATACTATAAATAAAATTTATGCATTCCTACTAAACTGTCAGTGGAAAGATGGATAAAACTCATTATTATTGAATCTAAATTCCATTATAGATTCATCAAATAAATATTCCATAAATATGATGCTTTAGTTAATCCATAAATGGATTTTTTTTCATTTTTCGTATATTTGTAGAATCCTTTGGAGTGACAAAACCATTTAGTTGTTTCATATAGATATTATCCTTTGTTTTCTTGATTACAACATTGAAACTAGTGGAAAGGATTCTTCTTAGTGAATGTTTTAATGTTATTCAAACCATTTTTCGACTTGTTAAGACTTCTAGTTAATAACTTATATTTTAATGTCATGTTTATTCTTAAAAATCGATTCAACACCAATGGTCCTTGCATGTACATGAGGATATTCCAAATTCCAAACATTTTTCTGGTACATGGAATCAATTTCAAAATTCCTAGATTATTTCCACGTGTAAATAATTATTCAAATTTCATGATGGATTGTATGTTAGAGGATCATTATTATATTAAAAATTATGAGTCACCATCCTTGGTGTCTAGAAAACCATAATTTTATGGTTTTCTATCCTCTCTAGTACTCATATGTAGTGCTTCTGTCTCCAGAATAGTTTTTTCATCTATGGGGTGTTTTGGAATATATTCTAATACCAAATCATGTGTTCCATGAGACTAGACATAAAAAATGTTTATATTTACCACAATATCACTTTTTTTAATGTTCTCATCCTCATAGAATATGGTGTTTAATTCCATGACAACCTTCTTTCTGACGGATTGTATGGGTTATATCGCCTAGTTTTCTTTATTGTATCATATAAAGGTACACTTTGTGCCTCATGGTGATAGTTTGTTACCTGAAAAAATCATCAAAAAACAATTCAATTCACTATACAAGAAAATTTGATGACATGTTTTTTAATACACCAAAAAAATCATATAGAATACCATTAATCTATATTCTATGTTCTTGGTTTTGTATAGGTTTTTCAATTTTTAACACATATCCCTAAAAGTTCAATGGATTAATTCCATGACTCACCAATAATATAAACATGTACAACATGTTATGGTTCCTCCTTCCTCTTACACTATACTACTACGGGGTTTAAGGAGGAATATGTTGGGTTAGGATCCCAAAATCCAATAAGTACCAAATAATTTTATGATTATGGTATTATCCACTGTGGTCTAAGAAGAAGATCTTAATATTTTTATAATGATGGTTTTAAAATTCCTTAATGTACTATATGAATTAATAAAAATAGTATGTGTTATACCATATTAAGTGGAAGTAATAATATATAGTAAAATAAACAGTAAAATTTATGAATCATGAGTACCCTCCCCACACTTCAACACAAAATAGTCTGTATATATCGGTATAAACAAATTCAAAAATCACTTTATCCATTTCACCATTCCCACTAAATCAGTATTTTTTTATTCTTCTTTATAAACAACTGTGATAGAAAAAAAATTGTTTTTAGTTTAAAGGTATCTAATTATACATCCACATTAAATTTATTCAATCACTTATATTTTACAAGACCTTTATGGTGATTCCAAATCAGTGTGCGGTATGATTCATGTGATGTAACATCATTATAAATTTCAATTACATGTTTCATGTAATCACAGAAATAATGATCATTATTTAAATGTACATTAAGAAAAAAAATCAATTCAAAAGAAGAATATTGTAATTTAAATTATAAAATAAATATCTCTGTATCTATTATAGAAAAAAATATATTGTTTTTGGAAACGTATGGAACATAATAACAACCTCTCAAAACCAATATCATTTTTTTTCAGAAATGTGAAGTTGTAGTCCCCAATAGCACAAAAAGTAAGTTTATATCCATTGGAATATCCTAGATCTATATCCCATAAGTTATTATTTCTAAATCTACTTGGTTAGTGTATTTTTATACATATTTGATCACTACATGATGTATCTAATACCCAATTTGTATAAATAGATGAACTATACTCATTAAATATTACACTTGATGCTTTTCCATGTTTCTATGATAGGGTCCAGTTTGCATTCCACATTACCTACTTGTAACATGAAAAAATGTGATTATAGAATTTCGATCCCTAACCCTTCATCATACTATTATTAGAGAGGTTTGAAAAATCATTGGTCTTAAATCCCTTTTCTTAACATTTTATTTTTTTCACCATAAGTATGAAAGTCCATACATTCTTTATATCCATATCTATATAACGATGAAGAGTGAGAAGATGTGGTAGAGATTTCTCAATGTTTTTCATACGAAAATTCAAAAAACAAATATTGGAGAAAATATAAAGGAGTTATGATAGAATGAGTTATATGCCCAGTTGTTTATGGAGTCTAAAACATAGAACCTCTAGGCGCTCAATGTAGCCAATGAGAATTCTACATGTGGTCCATCAGGAGAACCTTATATATTTTTACATTCCATAATATCATTGGAAATCTAAAATTGGTATTATCTATATACATCCATGTATTTGTGAGACTTAATTAGTTCTATATACATAGACGAATGAATGAAACCTTTAATGTTTACCACACTGATTATGACTTTATCATAGATTAAGAATCATTCATCAAAATCCTCTTAAACTAGTGGATCGTGAATTTTTAATTCTAGCATAATCAAACTCTCTTTATGATGTAAAATAAACTCAAGGTTTCAAAAATAGTTATGGAAGTTACTGCTAGTTAGTTGGTTCACATTCCTAAATAATTATCATCAGCATAATATCGATGTCAGAATTTCGATTTTATTCAATAAAATAAAAGTGAATTTTATTATTACTTTTTATGATTACAAAATATGTGTCAATTAATTAATAAACAAATTATTATTATATCTCGTGCTAATTTTACAATTTTCAATTAGCCATACCATTAACATGGAATGTTTACTTTAATTAAAATTCCAATGTAATGGATCCACATGCATTTTTATATAATAAAAATAACTATTGGTCCAAATAATTAGAGAAATTTAGGTAGGTGGTTCTGTTGAAACATAAAATTTTCAAATGATTGATCAATTGAGTGAGTTTACCATTTCAAAAATATTGACTCTGATTTTATAATCCCATTTGTAGATATTATACCAAATCAAGAAATAACCACCCCTCTTGGTGTAAAATGGTTAAGTATATAAAAAAATTATAATCAAACACCTTATGAATTTAAGTGTCCCAAAAAGGATTGTTTAAAAAATTAGTTATATTGAGTATTGATCATAATCATGAAATGGGAGGCCATGTTTGACAATATATGTGTTTTGGAGATTTTAATTAATTATTCAAAAAATTTATCTTATTTTAACGTTTACATTATCTTCTAATATTACAGGTTATCATAAATTAATTTACCATGTTTGATAAAACATTTATGGAAAATTAATTTATTTAATTTATTATGAATAAAAATAATCTTTTTTTTTCTATTATATTACTTTTTAATATTAGGTCGATGTCACATAATTAATAAACCATTCTAGAGAAAAAATTTATAGAGAATACAATTTTTTTATTCAATTATTTCAAATTAATTGATTTGTTTATGTTATCATGATCTTTAATCCATTAAATATATAAATTTATAAACACTGAATAATAAATAATTTAATAACCTCTTCATGAGATTTTTCTCTTTATTTTTTTAATGATAATACATTATAGAATCCTTTGACTATAGGGATATAAATCACATTTATAGTCTTGGAAATTTTTATATTATTCCACCAAGACACCTCTGTTTCACCTGAGTTTTCATTGTAATGGTTCAATCTTGAACCGCCACCATGAACATTGGGATTATCAATAAGTTATTTATATATATATATATATTGCACATAAAAAGTTAATGGGAACAAATCAATTTGTTATAATGGGATTACATAAATATCCTTGTACACAAATGTCCTAGATAATAGTGGAGGGAGGGATCACATGCAAGACATCATATTTTATTTAATAAAAAATAATTGAAATCTCATGAAATAATAGAATTGAAACATCCAATGATTATAATGTTCATGGTCATGCTCATGAATTGTAATACATACAAAAAATATAGAAAATAAACTGGGTGGTATTTATTTTTTATTGATTATTCATTATTTTAGATGAATATGATCAGATTAATTAATTGAATAATTAATTGATTCCCTTCAAACAAAATTCTAATCTAAACAAAATTAAATCAACCCATTATGTATGGTATTCATGGAAAATAATGGAAATTATGGATAATGACATATTGATTACAGTAAATTAATTTAACATTTAATATTAAATATGTTCGTTATATTAAAGAAAAGTAAAAATTTTTGGCTCAATTTTTAAATTAGGGTTTTAATGATAATATTTAGAATATAAAGTAACTTATAATTTTCTAATTTAATGGGAATATATAAAAACATGTACATTATATAAACATTCCATGTAAATAGGTTTCTTTTTATCTGAATCACAAGTCTGGGGATTCAGTGTGTCAACTCAGCCGTAGTATAGGGTGTTTCTATACTGGCTAATCTAAATAGATCCACATGTCATTTTCCATGTTGGACTCATCAATACATTGAGTGCAATAAATTAACCATGTGTAATTAACATTCCAGCTCATCCTTGTACACTGTGCATGGTTATAAAGTGTGTTTTCTAATTACACACCATGAACCAAGTTTCACCATCCCTGGATTTGGCGCTTCTTGATGGAATCTATAATCATTCTTTTTTTTATATTAAACCATTTTGAAAATAAAACACTGAACATACCACATAAATATGATGATAACATGTTAATTTATTTTGTATTAATGAAAAAATAACATTAAATTAAAATCTAACCATAATTGTCGATGGTTCTAAAATCATAAAAATAATTTAGAATTTATAAAAGTCTAATATGATAACACTTGATGGATCCTTACATAGTATAAGCGTGTGGTGGAGGAAGGCATATTTAAATTTATAGTAATAATAGTTTCATGAATCCAAGAGTGAGGATATATCACATCAAAATTATAATAAATTATTTTATATTTGAAGAAATAAATGCCTAGGATTAAGAATGTTCTTCGATGGTGAATGTTGAATGGCAAAAAATCCCCATTTGGATTAACATCATTGTGTTGCGAGAATCAAAATAAATAATCTATCTTGTGGTGTTTTACACATGCTCCTATGATCTCCAAAAAAAAATACTCAATCTACGGGTGCTATCAGAGTGGGTAGAATTCCATGTGTTGTTCTTTCTGGATCATTCATTATTAGTTCTATTAGAAATTTCTCTGGTGGTTCTCGTTATTGAGAGGGAGACAGAAGGAGGACTTTAGAGAGGATTTATTATGTTTAAACATTATCCATTCTCAATTATTAGATTCCCTACACAACATACAATGCTATAAAATTTTTTAGATTTCATTTATATTAAAATATATTTTTTAATTGCATGAATTATATTAAATAACATTTATTACATTTAGTAAACACATTCCATATAATAATAATTATAGTTAATATAGTTATAATAATATCATATTGTGTAGAGTAGAAAATTTCAAAATAACTAATATTTTTTACCACCTTTTTTATCAATTCGAACTCCTCTTTCTTTTATTGAAATCTTCAATATCACATTACTAATAAATAAATATTTTATTCACATATATATGAATAAATAAATATTAATAATTAAATAAAATAAATAAAACTATTTTTAATAACATGTATGATAATAAATAATTTTTAAAATTATTAGATCAATATAAAATGAATACAATTATTCCTAAATTTTGAAAATATTATTGATTCCATTAATTAAACTCAATTTGAATTTAAATATATTAATTGAAACACTAAGTGTGTGATCCTTTATGATTTATTCTTATTGGAATTAGGGGCTTGCCTATATGTAATTTAACTATCTAGTAATGGGTCACCAATCCTGATATAAAGAACATAATTTTTAAATTCCAATAACCACATATGAGTTCACAATATATAATACATTCTCTTTGTCATAATTTATTATCATGAAGGATTCATGATGGTGTCATCAA
This sequence comes from Viscum album, assembly GCA_963277665.1. NCBI lineage: Eukaryota > Viridiplantae > Streptophyta > Magnoliopsida > Santalales > Viscaceae > Viscum > Viscum album. Next base: position 1,835,345,367 of record OY728165.1, read on the forward strand.
CCTCTTTACTCATTATATCTTTCATTGAAATTATAAAATAAAACCTTTGGTACACCAGGACCATGGAAATTAATGAAACACTTCAATTATTATAAATGTGTCAATATATAAGCTTCTATAAAGGTGGATGTTACAAATCTATCATTGACTTATACATTAATTAAATTAAAATGACAATGCACCCAACATACCCTACATCCTAGAAACATATGGAATAATTGTTTTGGTCAATAAGTCTAAGTGCATGAGTAATAAACTACTTTTATGATAATATTAAATTATAAAGAACATTAGACACACTCATAATTCAGAATATCTGATGTCATTAAAACATGCTGAATTAGTACTAGTGGGACTATTCTCATATTCTTCAATCTTAGAGATTACCAAGTGGGAAAATAATGAGATTAAACCTCTTCCAGTAATTAGAACTCTCACATGACTATTTTAAAAATATATGACCAATCATATTACATTATATAACCTCGTTAATATATTGAATATATTTTCATAGAACATCAATGTTCTCGTAAGATCCAGGAACTCATATGACCTTATCATTGTAAAAAAATACTACAGGACATTATTACATTTAAAAACTTGAATAAAATATGTAGTAAGACATTAAATTTTTATTCAATACATAAAATATATATTTTATCCCTGAAAAATAAGTTGGTCATAGGAAAAACTATAACACACCAAAAAAACATGAACAAATGGAATGAAAATTCCAAGAATCAACATCTCGTGACAATCATGCATCACCATAGGCGATTACACATAGGATTCATCATCATAGACATTCTTCTTATCAAATATTGATGATGTTATAATAATTTTTATGACATAATGGGAGTTATAAAAATATATATACATAATATGTTTGTATATTCATTGAGGGAAGTGATAACTAAGATGCACCACCAACAACACAAGACAATACCTTGATAGTCCCAATAAACACATGATAATTCTTTCTCAAACATCCAAACATGTGATACCCATAATGATTATTTTCCATATAGAAAAGGTTTTCTATAAATTATTACTCTATAGAAATCTTTGTTTTGTTGAAAAAATATTAATGATTTTACTGGTGTTCCTTCATAAACTCTTTAATCACATAAAATAACTCTGTTATTTTGTGCAAAATATCAACTCTATGAAATACTCACTCATTGGATAGATTCTAGGACAACATAGAAAGATATGGTCATATTTAATAATATTCAACTGGTGTCATAATAATATTTGAATGAATTTTTCTTTTCAAACTCAATCAATGTTATGTGTCAATTTCACAATCTTCTACAATCTATAAAACAAGTGCACACAATGCCTATAAGGGTTATAATTATGAAAAAAACATGTCTTTAAAACAAATTATTTCTTGATTTATTAAATTAAAATCAAAATAAATTCTAAAAAATTCAGATAACTATGGACTTTTTCAAATTGTGAACATAAGAAATTAACTTGAAACATTGATACATCAACATTATTGGAATATTTCTAAATATACTTCTATTATTCCATTTATTTTAAAAATTAATAGGATATCCTAAATCATACATATGAATGTGGTGAGCTATCATGCCCATTAATGGAATAAATACATAGTAATTTAAAGAAATCATAACATGTTAGATTGTAAATATTTAATTGTATCATAAAGGGGTCATAATCATAATCATGATCATGAAGGAATGGAAAACAATTATAATAGTAAAGAATCATTGGAATATAAAAACAACACAATGCATGATTTTCTAAACATAGTTTAAGGATAAAAACAAACACATAATTAAATGATGGAAAATTTCCAATAAAGGATTAGGTTTACTTCATAATCCCATACAAGACTTCTCATGATACCAAAATAATACCCAATTCATTATATTTATATATTATATATGGAACACATATCATTTTCCTATCATGTACAATCATTAGTGTTCCATCTAGATCATTCATCATTGGATAATATTTACTCCTATTTAATCTCAATATTAATGAGTTTTCAATGAAAACATAAATTTGCAGAATAAAATAATGATATTTATATCTAATTCAATACCCATTTGTTGAAATGGAAGTGATATTCACAATTAATTTTTTTGGCATTGATAAATTGAAGGATAATTTTGGTGGAATAACCGGTTTACAAAATTAATCTTTTGAGGGACTGATGTGAGTAAAAGATTCTCATTTAACAAGGAAATAAAATTGTCTTTTTGAATGATATTTTATAACATAATGAAAAATAAAATATTAGAATAAAAATTAATAGAAAAAATTGGGCTTGAATAAAGGTTCAACATGAAAATATCATAAGTTAATTTTGGTAGTGTAATAGTGGAGCGTAATGAATCATGGGAGGGATTAATGAGAGTGAAAGGGTCTATCGTTATTTATAAATCATATGGATGGTAAGAGGAATGTGTAAAATAATATCCCATAAATATTAATTATAATAAAATGGGATTAGCTAAATAAGGTTCTTGAATGATGATGAGATGTAGAGGATCCCTTACATTCACCATGGTAACGGCATCAGCAATAGTAATAAAGATAGTGGAAAATCATCTATCAATTTCAGAATATAAATTTTAAATTAAGTGGGTTATTATAATGCATTGAAAAAAAAATATCCAATTAAGATTAAAATAGTTAATTACAAAGAAGGTTCTTTAATGGAATAGAAGTGTGGAAGATCTCTTACCTTGAGATGGTGTTTTAAGAATAATTGGAGGATGTTCCTGAGGGCTTGAGGGAACTAAGGGAGTCCTCTATAGATGAACATACAAATTATCGTCATTATCTGATAGTTTTTAGCGGATATTATAGGGGTATTTGGAAGGTATATAAAGGAAAATAGATGGGAGTTCTTAATTATTTTCCAAATATACGATTTGGACTATTCTGAATGAAAAAGTAAAAAACGAATAACCTTCTCATGGATATTCCCTCGGATTCCCCCAAATATGAGTGAACATAATTATTTTATAATGATATTAAATTAGAAAATAAAAATAATACTTATTATGATGTGGATTTAATTCATGATTACAATATATTTATTTTGAATCATGAAAATATGATATTAGGTTTAAACGATTCTTAAATGGGTTATAAAATTAAAAAAATAACATGAAAAACAAATAGTATAAAATGGATTTTTTTTGTTTTATCAAAGTTTTGTGTAATGTATTTTATCATTTTTTTGGTAATCATGGCCTCATTTTACATACATTATATTTATACCATATTAAAATTTTACCCAAAACATTTACTATCTCTGAAAATTATGAGAAATTCACCAGTTGATAATTTTGATGGAATGATTCAAAATATTGTAATTATTCTATTACAATAACTATATTTATATATATATATATGAAATGTTAATCTTTTAAATTGGATTCCATGATTATTTAAAAATAGTTTTTTCACAAGAAATTGTTTTCTAACCCTTATGAAAAATACTTTTTAACGTTATAAATTTAAAATATCATTTATAATTAATTTTAACATTTAATAAACTTATATATTAAAATTTAATATATTTGTTAAATACATGATTTCATCAAAAGGAATATTTTATTTAAAATATATTGTTATGAAAAAATAATATTATATTTTGTTGTATAAAAATGTTTTTATAACAATATAATTACATTATAATTAATAATATAAAAATAATAAGTTATAAATATATTTATTAATTAAATTGGTCAAATAAATATATATTGATACTGTTTAGGCCAAGATATATATGCATTTATCACACAAGTGAATTCTCTAATGGTAAGGTTTACGACGAAGATATTTTTTTTTGTTAGTTTAGCAAACATTATAAGGGTCATTATATAAAATAGCATGATCCTATACAATATAAAGTTTCTATATTTCATCAGTTATTAAATATCAACATGTGATTTGACAATGTAAGATCCCTGATATGCTATCTCCCTTAGAGCCTTTGATAAAATTTCATCATAGTGTATGCTCCTACTGTTTTAGGTCATCACTTCTTTTGTCTATGTCTATGTGAATGTATAATAACATTCAATATAAATATATATATATGTCAATCAATCATTGTTGAATGGATATATTAAAAATTATTATGATTTATTATAGTCTCATGAATAATAATGGATATAAAATATAATGGTCCAATATAACAAAATTATTTCACATTTTATCAAAATTTACAATATAATAATATGACTTTTATTCATTCAAAAGGGGAATTTAATTTATTAATTTTTAGGTTATTAAATTATTCACCCTTTATAAATATTACCTCATAATTTTCATTTCATATGATAAAATAGTTAATGGTAATTCTATTTTTCTACCACTTATCATTTCCATTTTTCTATCGCAAATATTTCATTCCTCCCAAACACATTGAATATGTGCTTGTCTTGAATCATAGAAATTTATCTATGAAATCTATGAAATTCACTAGTTTATCATTGTATGAATAATAATTCTTCAATGGATCCACCATAGGATTTTATACATGTGAATAATGTAGTATGTACTTTCTCAGTTTAGATACATGGAAGACTTCTTATATTTGATATAAGTTATATTAGAGTGGATGTATCATGTCAATAACTATGATTCAATCAAGTATCTCAGTAGGAATAATGTATCTTAGATTATGATTTACCATTTTCTAAAACACCATGAATTTATTCCATAAGGATATTAAAATTAACACATTATAACCAACCTCAAAATCCATGGTTCATTGATTATTTTTGTCAATGAATTTATGTTGACATGTTGAGGATTTCATGTGCCACTGAATGTTTTAGTCCTTTTCAATCATCTATTGTATAAGATGAATTCTCATATACGCTTTCTATCTATCATTATCCCACCATGTTGGAGGCTGAACCCACTTCCCTTTTAGGATCATATGTGGATATATATTAAATAATAAAATTGAGGCCATGGATATTTGATAACTCCATTAACAGAAGGTGGTGATCCTAACATCCTTCAAAATCTGTTGAACTTGATATTGATTTTTATTATAGGGTTTAAATCATAAATTAAATATTACCATCTTTTTAAGGGTGATATTAAATTTTTATTCTATGTCTTTTAATAAATTAATAATTAATTATTTTAGAAAACCTCAGGTAAAAAGTAATATGTTGCTCAGATATTATATAGTGTTGAAATCCATGATGGCGAATGACTTTACTTATGTTTATCAAAACATGTTGGTCAGTGAGAAATCTTCATGGAATAAAATTAAATTAAATACATTATAAGGCCCTGACCTTATACCTTACTGAATCTTGAGTTATTACAAGATTACACATCGAGGATATTTTCAGGTTTAGAGTTTTAGATAATTATATCATAAAACTTTCATTACATTCCACATTTAAACAATGTGGTTACATAAAAGATAGTATTAATTTTTTCCCATCAATAGAATCATATTTAAAATAAAACATGGATTCTTTCTTGACACTTCCTTGACACTATCAGCATATCATTCACCATTCCCTTGACCTGTGATAAACAATTCAAAAATATGGGATGATAATAAAAAGCTCAGTAAGGGATATAAAGGTATGACAAGAAAACATTATTCAATGTATGAAATCATACTATACTCATAAAACATAATCATTTTAGCATACCTCATCAAATCATGAATAAATCATAGAAATCATAAGTCATAAAGGTAACTTGAGGCATTCATAACATTCTTACGTAGGGAGTAACCCTCTTGGTTACGTGTGGAATACCCATCATAGTATATTCCCCAAATCTCATGGGAGAAACCTTAACGTTTAACCCCTCCGCGTTACCCAATTCATTGGGGAACTATATCGGGCTCACCCGCCCTTAGTTTATCACGGAACCGCCCTTCTTCATAATAATGCCCAAAAACTATAACATGATCGTATCACATAAAACATGCATAATGGAAACATAACATTTCCACTTTTCAATCACAAGATATCAATACAACACATTTATATAAAAACATTATGAAAACCATTTTCAATACCAAAATAAATGAAAATTAAAACATGGTATTTATATTTCTTTTTAAAAAAAGGTATGGATTGTAGAGTAAGCCGAAACACAAAGATGATATCCTTGGATTAAGGATAAATCAATTACATAATTATGTGTGACAAATGAATAAACAAAATATAAGTGGATATTAAGTGTAAAACAATCAGATTGCATTCACTCATATTCATAGAACGACATATTCATGGAGTACATGTTTATCCCAAATAATCAAAATTGGGTTAAGAAGTTCCCTTGAAAAAATTCGACAGCCTAACGGTGTCACTTCAAAATTCAGAAAAAGAGTTGATGAGAGATAAAAAAGGGTATCTCATCACATGGAAATAATATTTACACCAATAAGGATATAAAAGAACATATCCCAACATAATAGTTTGTGAATTAAAAGACATAACAAAATAAGTCTTTTAAAAAGAGGAGGGTGAAAGGTTCCCTTACCGACTTGGGAAACTTTCGAAACGTACACCCTATTGAAGAAGGGTCATACAATGAATATGTAAATACCCATAAATTAAATTATAGTACACAAATATTATAATAATGGGATGTACATACACCAATCAAAGGAAATAGTGACAAATGTAGCATAAATCTCACGGGACTAAAAGTGAGATGAAAAATCCCTTACGAAAACTCGGCAGCCTAACGGCGCCACATAAAACTTCGAAAAATGGATTGATGGGATAAAATATGGTCTCTCATAATATTAAAATATAATTTACAGAAATAGGAATATAAAAGAACATCCCCCATCATAACAAAGAGGATCTGAAAAGAAGTGACATAAAGGAGAGTACATAAAAAGAAAGAGAGAGGTTAGATCTCTTACGAAAATTCAGCAGCCTAACAGCACCACTCAAAACTTCCAAAATGGATTGATGGGAGAAAATAGGGTATCTCATCATATGGAAATAAAAATTACAGTAGGAGTAACATAAAAGAACATCCCAATCATAAGAAAGATGAGATTAAAAGGAATAACATAAAAGAGTGTACTTAAAAAGAAAGAGAGGAGTAGGATCCCATACCTCGGGTTCGACTTGACTCGATCGTTCTTTAACGTCCTGAATAATAAACTTGAGTTAATTTCTACTTTCTTAAGAACCTTTTTCAAGTTCATTATTCCTATTATATCACTTATTTCCAGGTTATAAACATTATGTAATCATTTAAGTTAATAATGATTGTTTTTTCGATATTTGGTTCTTAAGTCGAAAGTGGACTTCTTACAATTACATGTTGTTCGTGTGGTCAAAGTTTCATTATATACAGAATGATATTCATTATTTTGATATCATATATATCATATATATCCATAATATACATGTATTTATAATATTACATAATCATATAGAGGTATGAAATGAAATTCACCGTTCATGGAGACGGTAAGCCGTACGTACGCATGAACGCTACTTTCATTTCTATGTCATATTAATAGAATTAAAACTAAATGATAGGTATGAATATATTAATTCCATAATTATATTCATCATTTATATGTAACATAAATCATATATAATAACATTAAATACATCCTTTATACATCCCACATATGGAATTAACGAATCAAATCACTTTGAGGGGGCGATAGTCCGCACTTCCTAAAATGAACTTATCGTGTTTACCCACAATGGAAACCATAAAGGTATGCCAAAAAAGAAAAATACAGAAGCTTAAGTAAAACATAGACATAAAAATATTATATATCATATATAAATATAGTGATATCTTAATGGCCACCTTTGTAGGTGTTATATGAGTGTTGAACAATCATCGTTTCGTGAGGTAGAAATTCGCAATCCACAGAAACAGTATGTTATTTAACCATTAGATGTAGGTGTGTGTAAGTGTAGCTCAAATTATTATTATAAAAACATCCTAGTATATTGAAGATACTGGAGTTGTTACCAAATAAATGAATAAAAAGAGTTTAGAGGTTTGGAGAAGCAAAATAAAACAAAAGAACACAAGTGAAGACATTACCTTAAAATCGGGTAACTATCTTTGATTTGAGCTCAAAGGCTTCCTTGGAAAGGATTCTACCAAAGGTGAGGATTTAATGATGAATAAAGGGATGTTTATAGGTGAAATGGGCAGGGGTTGTCTGAGAAAAAGGCTTGAGGGGTGTGTGTAAGGTGGTAGAGGAGGGGGTCTTTTATAAGAGGAGAGGAGGGGCACTCTGGGAAAGTTATAAAATTTTACTTTATTATAAAATTATTTTCGGATTTTAAAGGTCCCACATTGATATTATTCTAGGATAATGTGATACGGGTTCGAAATATACTCATCCAATAGGTCTTTGACATGTTTAAGTCTTAGATTTTACATTATCTTTTCACATTATTTAAATCGTTCATTAATGAGGTAATCACTGCATCATCATGATGTCATAAATAATTTTATTTATTTAATAAGTAAAAATTATGAAAAAATATCATGATTTAGTAAATCTTTTTATCTTTACAATGAATATTTATAGTAGAAAATATGACTTTTATTACCCCATTTAAAAATTGTTTTATTAAAACAACACATGTTTGAGACATTTTAATTTTAACATTAAATAAAAAGGTATTAATGTCATTTTCCAGGAAAGGTGGCTCCATGGGGTCCTAAAGTTGACCCATGTATTTTCTTGGTCAGAAATGACTCATCCAATAAGGGTAGGACATGTTTCTAGGTCATTTCATATTATGAAAACATTATTTTTACCTTAAACTACACTAATTACATCTAATCGCGATTAAAACTTAAAAGTTACTATTCACCAAAAAAATTATTTTAATCCCATTGAACAACATTTTACTTCTTAATGACAACCATGTATGTTGTATTTTTTTAAATTGAAAACACAAAGGTGGTAAAATTTAATTTAAACGAAAAATCAGTTTTTTAAGTACCACTTAGTGGTTTCACTATTCATCAAAAAATTGATGTTTTGCAGAAAAATACCAACAATTCACCCTAAGCTATATTTGATATTCCAAATTCAAAAATTATGTCTATTTTAAGAAATTAAAAACATATATGTTTAATTAATTAATTTAATAATTAATTCCTACTGACAAAGCAAATAACGGGTTTTTATGAAACAATAAGTATCAAAAGATTGACACTTGTTTAAGTCCGATTTCAAAGTGAAATTAATTCCAATGTCCACAATTGGATTAAATGGTAAAAATATATTCTAATTTAACTTTAAAACCAATTCAAAATATAATCTAATCCTATAAATAATTAGGATTAAAAAGAGGTTTTGAATTAAAATACAACATTTTCACTATTCATTAAAAAATGAACTTTATCGGAAAAATACCAAAAATTTACACAAAGTAAATTTTGATGTCCCGATTATAAAGAAGAATTTTATTTTGTCAAATATAACACATAAAATTGTCAAAATGTGGATTTAAAAGTGGTTCTCTATCAAAAGGCGGTTAATCGACCTTCTAAAGAATATTAGAATGTTTACGCTTAAAATTGAATTCATTCATATTTTTAATCCTCTAACATTTATTGTAAAAAGTAAAAATATTTTACAAACATATATAATCATTTTGTAGTTAGTTCTGTTCATTCCCTTCATTACAACGTCTAGGCGTTAACTATCATTTAAAATAATATTATTTTATTATTATAGTGCAACGTAAGATTTCAAAAGAACTCATTGTTGCGTATTGGGTAAGCCATCAAGAATAGAGTCCCCTTTAAATTAATATTAAAATTCTATTCACAAATAGGGATAAATATAAAGATTTCATATTCTTTATTTATCTGGGGTGTTACATCCTTCCCCAATTTTGGAAATTGCGTCCTCGCAATTTCAAAATTGGGCCTGAAAACTCCATTGAAAGTCCCACATCGGAAAAGGAGTAAATTAAACTATAACTTTAAAATAAAGAAAGGGAAGTACAAAGGTTTCATGAGTTAACCTATACTAGGATTCAATGTATAAAAATATGCATATGGAGGAAAAAAAAGGGTCATGTTTTGATGGAGAGTGATAGTAAACATGTCTAGGAAAAAGTTAACTATAAGAAAATCACAAACTTGTGATGGGTTAAACGGTATTGGATTCCCTAGTAGGAAAAGGTAATGGAAAACATTTTTTTAGTTACTTTTCAATGAGGAATTTATTTTTGAGCGTAACTAAAACATAAGGAAATATACTTACTTTTCATGTTGACTTTCAACTTTTACTAGATTTCTTACACGAACTCATATTTTCTCTAAAAGATGAGTATTTAGGATGAATTGTTTACATTATGAGAGCTATAATCAACTTCTAGAGAATCAAATAATCCAAAAAAGATAAATATATACATCCCATGTATTTAGACTTTAATTAAAACCAAATCCAAAAAGGTTAGTACAAGATTAGATAATCCAGAAAAGGATAACCCTTTATAAAAAGAAAATCTATTCTTAATCTCCAAAATTTTCCAAACAAAAACCAAAGTTCAATGAAGACCATTCGATAAACAATTTGTCCATAAAATTCTTCAATGTAAACCAAACTAAGATTGAAACCCAAATATTTGAAGGATTTAATCACATAGTATACCATGTTACAAAATAACACTTATCTCCAAATAACATTAGTTGCTCTTAAAGTCTCATAGTGAAAAGTAATTAACATAATCACATATCCTCGATGATAGGTGTAACACCCCGAGCTTCCACGATACGCTTCTCATTCAATAATACAATAGCTTGCATTGTACGCAACTTCGAGTTCTAAAACATCGCGACAAATCAAAGTAGCCGTTATGAATAGTAATAACCACTTTTTAAAATTATAGAAATTTTATATTTCAAAATGGACTTCATTTTTGTATTCCTAATATTGAAATTAGCCTATGTTGAATTTTTTGTAATTTTCTGAGAACTTCAAAATTTTTATGAATAGTGAAAAATACTTAAAACAACTTTTTTAATCAAAATAATTCATAGTGATAAATTATACTATTGAGTGGTTTTAGAGTATAATTAGAATATATTTTTACCATTTTATCCAATGGTGGTCATTAGAATTAATTTGACATTGAAATTGGACATAAACAATTGTCAATCTTTTGATATAAATTGTTTCTTAAAAACACGCTATTTTTTGTGACAGCGGGAATTAATTATAAAATTAATTAATGCAACTAATATGTTTGGAATTTTGTAAAATAGACATCATTTTTGAATTCGGAATATCAATTATAGCTTAGGGTGAAATTTTGGCCTTATTCTGAAAAACTTCAATTTTTGATGAATAGTGAAACCACTAAGTGGTAGTTAAATAACTAATTTTTCGTTTAAATGAAATATTACCACTTCTGTGATTTGATTTTCAAAAATCCGACATACATGGTTGTCATTAAGAAGTAAAATGTGGTTCAATGGGATAAAAATAATTTTTTGGTGAATAGTAACTTATTAAGTTCTTAATCGCGATTAGTGGTAATTAGGGTAGTTTAAGGTATAAATAATACTTTAATAATATTAAATGACCTAGACACATGTCCCAACCTCATTGGTTGTGTCATGGCCGACCAAGAAAAGCCATGGCCTAACTTGGGGACCCCATGGATCCACTTTTGTTGGGAAATAACATAAATTACTTTTTATGTAATGTTAAAGTGAAAATGACACTAACATAAAGTGTTTTACTACAAAAATTTTTAAGTAGGGTTACACAAGTCCAAATTTTGATTATAAATAGTCATTGGAAAGATAAAAAGATTTCCTATATCATAGTATTTTTTTTATAATTTTTAGACATTAAATAAATTTAATTATTTATGACATAATAATGATGCAGCGATGACATCATTATTTGACGATTTAAATAAAATGGAAAGATAATATAAAATCTATGAACTACACATGGCCAAAACCAATTGGATGAGTGGATTTCGATGCCTTATCACCTTATCCACGAATTCTATCAATGTGGGACCTTTTAAAACCGAAACACATTTTCAAATAATGTAATGTTCCTTTACTTTCCAAAAGTGCCCCTCCTCTCCTCTTATAAAAGGCCCCCACCTCTACCTCATTTCACACACTCTTCAAGCCATTGGCTCGGCCAACCCCTGCCCATTTGCTCTCTCCACATCCCTCTCCTCATCCTAGAGGATTCCCTTTGGGCAGAATCCTTTCAAAGGAAGCCTTTAGGCTCAACTCAAAAGGAGTTACACTTTTTAAGGTAATTCATTCTCTCATGTTCTTTTGTTTTATTTTGCTTCTCCAACCCCCTAAACTCTTTTTATTTACTTCTGTTGTAACAACACCAGTATCTTAAATATACTAGGATGTTGTTATAAGATTTATTTGAGCTACACTTCCACACAACTACATCAAATGGTTAAAGAACATAAGGTTTCCGTGGATGGCGAAATTCTGCCTCCCGAAACGATGATTGTTCAACACTCATTTAACACCTTCAAAGGTGGCCATTATGATGTCACTATTTTTATATATGATATATAATATGTTTATGTTTTCCTTAAGCTTCTGTTTTTTTCATTTTGGGCATACCTTTATGGTTTCCATTATGGGTAAAACACGATATCTTCATTTTAGGAAGCGCGGACTACCGCCCCCTGAAAGTGATTTGATTCGTTAATACCATATGTGGGATGTGTGAAGGATAAAGTTAATGATATTATATATGTTATTATACTGGAATTATAATATACTCTCATATCATTATGATTCCATTCCAGAAAATATGAAATAGAAATGGAAGTAGCGTTCATGCGTACGTACGGCTTACCGTCTCCATGAACGGTGCATTTCATTTCTTACCTCTAAATGTGATGTAATATTATAAATGAATGTATGTACTAGATATATATGACATATATGATATCTACATCATGAATACCATTCTGGATATAATGAACCTTTGACCAAATTAACAACATGTAAGTGTAAGAAGCCTATTTTTGACTTAAGAACCAAATACCGACAAAATGAACATTATTAACTTAAATAATTACATAATGTTCATATCATTGTAATAAGTGTTATAATAAGGATAATGAAGTTGAAAATGGTTCTTAATAAGGTATATATTAACTCTAGTTTATTATTCAGGAGGTTAAAGAACGGTTGAGTCAAGTCAGATACGAGGTAAGGGAATTTCTTAACCCAACTTCCATTCTTTGGGTTAATCTCCTACTTTCAAATTATGTCATGATATTATTATGCCTTATTTTGTATTTTTACTTTCTTTATGTGTACCTATAGTGAATACACATAATATATCTATTTTATTTTAAAAATGATCTTTTTAAGGACTTCGTCTCAATCTCCTTTCATTGAGGCATATTTGGTTTTATACACAACTTTCTTTTATACGGTGTATAAACCCCTTTGACTTTTAAGTTTATTCAAAAGGAATCTTTTTATACGAAGCATTTTACTAAACGACAAAAAGGAAATGTTTTTCTTTCCGTACTTATGCGGCGACAACGACTTCTCCGCCGCCGTGAACATTATTTGAGTTTCGGCTTCCTTTACAAGCCATACCTTTTTTAAAAAAGAAAAATAAATACAATGTTTTAACATTCTTTTATTTTGGTATTGAAAATGGTTTTGAAAGAATTTTTATTATATCAATGTGTTGTATTGATATCTTGTGATTGAAATATGGAAATGTTATGTTTCCTTTAATGCATATTTTATGTGATACGATTATGTTATGGTTTATGATATGTTTAAACCTATTCATATGAGGAATGCATTGGACTTAATAAGTGACGGGTGGAGCCCGCTATAGCTCCTCGATGCATCGGCAGGTCTCATGAGACAAACTAGTGTCTTGGCACAAGGCCTTGACAAAATCTTATTTGTGGTCTTGGCACGAGGCCTTGACTACGTGGTTATGATAGTCTGGCATTATGCATTCCATCATTATGAAAGTGGTTATTGATATTGCATGTGATTATTCGACCAGTAGAATATCCATGTGAAGAAGTAAATGGCATTATCTCATTTTACTTTTGCCATATTATGTTGAAGTTCATGTTTAAAAGGCTTTTGTTTTAGTTATACATTGCCTTAAATGTTAATGTTTATTTATGAAAGCTTCCGCATTATTGTTATCCTTACTGAGCATTTGAGCTCACCCCTTTCAATGTTTTAATATTTTCCAGGATGTGAAGAAGTATTTTATGAATGACCTGCAGGGATAGTCAGAAGAGGATATGAGTGTGGACTATGGAGACTTTGTTATTGTAGTTTTTCACTTTTTGATGTAATGAAAGACTTATGAATGTATCTAGTGTTTCCAAGGCTACTAAACTAATCGGTCTTTCGAGACTTGATCCTTTGTGATCATGCCAATGTTACGAAGTAATGCACCGACTCTGGGTAGCTGGGGTCGGGGCGTTACAGTTGGTATCAGAGGCAGTTTAGTACTAACCTTGGAAGCTAGATTTAGATAAACTCTGATTAGAGCACATAGCCCAAAGATAGACTTTGAGGATTAGTATAGAAGAACTTCCTAGAATTTTGGTATTATAGAGAAGTTATGAGTTTTCCGAGCAATACATCCCTGTCTGGATACGAGCAGGTAGAGGCGGCTCTGGCACAGATGTACCTAGGGGTAAAACCCGAAAACACCGCTTTGAGCTAGACTCGAACGGGAACTGGTGCACGACAACGGGCCTTGCTGCACTCTTGGTTACGACACTCCCGGGGGATATGCTTAGGATAATTCTCATTTTCTTTACAAACCACTATGAACGGTTATGAGTATATACTTCCTCAAATAAAACCTTTTTATGATTATGGATTATATCCATAAATAGTTCAATTTATGTTAAGTGTTTTACAAGTATGGAATTATGTATTTTGATTCATAAACTAACCTAGTTTATGCCGTTGTATAGAATTGGCGCCCAGTAGAAGGAATGTGAACTCCAGCAGTACGTATGATCCAAAGAGTAAGAAGGATAGTATCTTTCACGGTATTAAGCCAACATTTCGAAGGGAAATAGTCTCCCATGTGTTCTCAACATATGAAGAAATAGTATCATGTGTTAATAAGATAAGTAAAGAATTCTCTAAGTCTTATGACAACAAAGTAAAGCAAGAGAAGAAGAGAACGGTGGAACAAGAGACAGATAAGGGGAAAAAGGGAAAGAAGGATTTTCCATTATGTGATAATTGTGGGAAGAATCACCCTGGTACTTGCCTAAAAGGAATGGGAGTCTGTTATAAATGTGGAGAAAAAGGTCACCAGGCACGTGATTGCAAGGGAAAGAAAGAGGCTGTCAATGTTGAATGCTACAATTGTAGAGAAATGGGTCATTATGCAAATGAATGTCCTAAGCGTCAAGGAAACTTACCTCAGAAAAGGACAAGGGATCAAGGACAATCTTATGCTATTACTACAGTTGAAGCAGAATAACTAATGTATTGGTGCTTTTGGACTCAAGGATTATATTCTGGTTATAAGAATAATGTAATATATATATATGGATTGTACTGCATTACTTTTTGATTTCAGTAAGGTTTTAATATGATTAAGGTAATCATATTTTTGGTATGTGACAATAAGAGAAACATTTCTTTGTTTGGGGAATCTGATAAATTGATTTTGGAATTAAGAGACCTTTTAGAGAAAGTCTGGACAGAGGTATTTTGGATAACTATAAAGGTTGGAGTGGATTAAGTTGATCTTTGGATAGTATTGTTTAAGGTCAAAAATTTATGAAGATTATTTTTGAATATTATAATACTATAGTTTTAGGAAAAGGACAACCTGCAGGGTGGGGCAAAACCCGTCGCGTCGGACAAAGCTGCAGGAATCGAACCCACAACCATAGTGCGACAGGCCTTTATTTCCTACCACTAGCCTACAGGAAGTCCCTGGTTATTAGAAAATAATTTTACTAATCTAAATGGTATGTGTTAACATTTTGAACCTTATACAATTAGGATAAATAGAATATTTTTGAGTTCCGTTACCATTCGGAGTAAAAGTTGGGGTTGTGGTAAAAAAAAAAATTTAACGAATGAATGTATACATAACAAGTATGTATATTCCCTTACGTTCTTAGTAAATCTCCTAAATAAATTCCTCAACATTATAAAAGGTAGCTTAAAACAAAAATGTTGTCGGTTAACTTTTCCAACTGGGGTTCAATGACCGTTTAACCAATCACAAGTTTGTGATTTTCTTGTGGTTAAACTTTCTCCTAATCCTGTTTTCTGTAACTCTCCATCAGACCTTGATGGTTTGTTTCTCCTCCATATCCATATTTTCATATAATCCTAGAGTGGGCTATATCGGGTGACCTTTGTACTTATCCTGCTTTCTTTTAATGTTATGTATTTATTAACCTTATTTCCGATGTGGGTTTTCCTCAAAGGTATTTTCTCTTTTCAACCTTTTATTTTCCAAGAAAAATTTCAAATTGCGAGGACGCAATTTATTGAAGGAGGGGAGAATGTAACACCCCGAGCTTCCACGATACGCTTCTCATTCAATAATACAATAGCTTGCATTGTACGCAACTTCGAGTTCTAAAACATCGCGACAAATCAAAGTAGCCGTTATGAATAGTAATAACCACTTTTTAAAATTATAGAAATTTTATATTTCAAAATGGACTTCATTTTTGTATTCCTAATATTGAAATTAGCCTATGTTGAATTTTTTGTAATTTTCTGAGAACTTCAAAATTTTTATGAATAGTGAAAAATACTTAAAACAACTTTTTTAATCAAAATAATTCATAGTGATAAATTATACTATTGAGTGGTTTTAGAGTATAATTAGAATATATTTTTACCATTTTATCCAATGGTGGTCATTAGAATTAATTTGACATTGAAATTGGACATAAACAATTGTCAATCTTTTGATATAAATTGTTTCTTAAAAACACGCTATTTTTTGTGACAGCGGGAATTAATTATAAAATTAATTAATGCAACTAATATGTTTGGAATTTTGTAAAATAGACATCATTTTTGAATTCGGAATATCAATTATAGCTTAGGGTGAAATTTTGGCCTTATTCTGAAAAACTTCAATTTTTGATGAATAGTGAAACCACTAAGTGGTAGTTAAATAACTAATTTTTCGTTTAAATGAAATATTACCACTTCTGTGATTTGATTTTCAAAAATCCGACATACATGGTTGTCATTAAGAAGTAAAATGTGGTTCAATGGGATAAAAATAATTTTTTGGTGAATAGTAACTTATTAAGTTCTTAATCGCGATTAGTGGTAATTAGGGTAGTTTAAGGTATAAATAATACTTTAATAATATTAAATGACCTAGACACATGTCCCAACCTCATTGGTTGTGTCATGGCCGACCAAGACAAGCCATGGCCTAACTTGGGGACCCCATGGATCCACTTTTGTTGGGAAATAACATAAATTACTTTTTATGTAATGTTAAAGTGAAAATGACACTAACATAAAGTGTTTTACTAAAACAATTTTTAAGTAGGGTTACACAAGTCCAAATTTTGATTATAAATAGTCATTGGAAAGATAAAAAGATTTCCTATATCATAGTATTTTTTTTATAATTTTTAGACATTAAATAAATTTAATTATTTATGACATAATAATGATGCAGCGATGACATCATTATTTGACGATTTAAATAAAATGGAAAGATAATATAAAATCTATGAACTACACATGGCCAAAACCAATTGGATGAGTGGATTTCGATGCCTTATCACCTTATCCACGAATTCTATCAATGTGGGACCTTTTAAAACCGAAACACATTTTCAAATAATGTAATGTTCCTTTACTTTCCAAAAGTGCCCCTCCTCTCCTCTTATAAAAGGCCCCCACCTCTACCTCATTTCACACACTCTTCAAGCCATTGGCTCGGCCAACCCCTGCCCATTTGCTCTCTCCACATCCCTCTCCTCATCCTAGAGGATTCCCTTTGGGCAGAATCCTTTCAAAGGAAGCCTTTAGGCTCAACTCAAAAGGAGTTACACTTTTTAAGGTAATTCATTCTCTCATGTTCTTTTGTTTTATTTTGCTTCTCCAACCCCCTAAACTCTTTTTATTTACTTCTGTTGTAACAACACCAGTATCTTAAATATACTAGGATGTTGTTATAAGATTTATTTGAGCTACACTTCCACACAACTACATCAAATGGTTAAAGAACATAAGGTTTCCGTGGATGGCGAAATTCTGCCTCCCGAAACGATGATTGTTCAACACTCATTTAACACCTTCAAAGGTGGCCATTATGATGTCACTATTTTTATATATGATATATAATATGTTTATGTTTTCCTTAAGCTTATGTTTTTTTCATTTTGGGCATACCTTTATGGTTTCCATTATGGGTAAAACACGATATCTTCATTTTAGGAAGCGCGGACTACCGCCCCCTGAAAGTGATTTGATTCGTTAATACCATATGTGGGATGTGTGAAGGATAAAGTTAATGATATTATATATGTTATTATACTGGAATTATAATATACTCTCATATCATTATGATTCCATTCCAGAAAATATGAAATAGAAATGGAAGTAGCGTTCATGCGTACGTACGGCTTACCGTCTCCATGAACGGTGCATTTCATTTCTTACCTCTAAATGTGATGTAATATTATAAATGAATGTATGTACTAGATATATATGACATATATGATATCTACATCATGAATACCATTCTGGATATAATGAACCTTTGACCAAATTAACAACATGTAAGTGTAAGAAGCCTATTTTTGACTTAAGAACCAAATACCGACAAAATGAACATTATTAACTTAAATAATTACATAATGTTCATATCATTGTAATAAGTGTTATAATAAGGATAATGAAGTTGAAAATGGTTCTTAATAAGGTATATATTAACTCTAGTTTATTATTCAGGAGGTTAAAGAACGGTTGAGTCAAGTCAGACACGAGGTAAGGGAATTTCTTAACCCAACTTCCATTCTTTGGGTTAATCTCCTACTTTCAAATTATGTCATGATATTATTATGCCTTATTTTGTATTTTTACTTTCTTTATGTGTACCTATAGTGAATACACATAATATATCTATTTTATTTTAAAAATGATCTTTTTAAGGACTTCGTCTCAATCTCCTTTCATTGAGGCATATTTGGTTTTATACACAACTTTCTTTTATACGGTGTATAAACCCCTTTGACTTTTAAGTTTATTCAAAAGGAATCTTTTTATACGAAGCATTTTACTAAACGACAAAAAGGAAATGTTTTTCTTTCCGTACTTATGCGGCGACAACGACTTCTCCGCCGCCGTGAACATTATTTGAGTTTCCGCTTCCTTTACAAGCCATACCTTTTTTAAAAAAGAAAAATAAATACAATGTTTTAACATTCTTTTATTTTGGTATTGAAAATGGTTTTGAAAGAATTTTTATTATATCAATGTGTTGTATTGATATCTTGTGATTGAAATATGGAAATGTTATGTTTCCTTTAATGCATATTTTATGTGATACGATTATGTTATGGTTTATGATATGTTTAAACCTATTCATATGAGGAATGCATTGGACTTAATAAGTGACGGGTGGAGCCCGCTATAGCTCCTCGATGCATCGGCAGGTCTCATGAGACAAACTAGTGTCTTGGCACAAGGCCTTGACAAAATCTTATTTGTGGTCTTGGCACGAGGCCTTGACTACGTGGTTATGATAGTCTGGCATTATGCATTCCATCATTATGAAAGTGGTTATTGATATTGCATGTGATTATTCGACCAGTAGAATATCCATGTGAAGAAGTAAATGGCATTATCTCATTTTACTTTTGCCATATTATGTTGAAGTTCATGTTTAAAAGGCTTTTGTTTTAGTTATACATTGCCTTAAATGTTAATGTTTATTTATGAAAGCTTCCGCATTATTGTTATCCTTACTGAGCATTTGAGCTCACCCCTTTCAATGTTTTAATATTTTCCAGGATGTGAAGAAGTATTTTATGAATGACCTGCAGGGATAGTCAGAAGAGGATATGAGTGTGGACTATGGAGACTTTGTTATTGTAGTTTTTCACTTTTTGATGTAATGAAAGACTTATGAATGTATCTAGTGTTTCCAAGGCTACTAAACTAATCGGTCTTTCGAGACTTGATCCTTTGTGATCATGCCAATGTTACGAAGTAATGCACCGACTCTGGGTAGCTGGGGTCGGGGCGT
Source organism: Viscum album (assembly GCA_963277665.1). Lineage (NCBI taxonomy): Eukaryota > Viridiplantae > Streptophyta > Magnoliopsida > Santalales > Viscaceae > Viscum > Viscum album. The sequence continues at coordinate 1,835,365,627 of OY728165.1, forward strand.
TACAATAGGTTAATCATTTCATAGATAACCCAAAATAAACTTAATCTTGATTCCTAAAATCATATAACTAAAATGAATTAGTCAAACTAACCAGGGACTTCACGTAGTCCAGTGGTAGGTGATAAATACTAGTCGCACTTTGGTTGTGGGTTCTATTCCCGCAGATTTGTCCGACGCGATGAGTTGTCACACGGTCTGCGTGTTGTCCTTTTTCCAAAACTATATAATTCTTAAAACATTCCCCAAAACGAGATAAAATCTTAAAAAATAATCATAACATATTTTACCCTCAAGTTTATCTCATGCCTTTCATTTTCGATCATAACATATAATAACCCATAATTACCTCAAAAGTAAGGATCATATAAACTCTAATGGTTACCTTTATAATTATTACCTGAACTTCCACATCGATTGGTAATCTCATACATGATGCATTACATATCATACCAAGGTTCAAGTGGTTGATCATGACTCCTTGATAGTTGGTTTAGAACAACCATGAGTTTCCTCATTGAATCCCCCATTTTATCTAGTATCTTAATCAGAGAACCACCACAGTTTCCTTCAAACCTGTTGTCTCTTTGGTGCCTCCTAGATCCATCCATTCAGTAAAAACCGAAATGTCAGTGTGAGTATATAAACAAAACCATCATGTACTAATGAGGAAGGTAAACACTAATATATACTTACTCATTCACTTTTTCTAAAACTATGACTCTTTCTGATATCCTAACCATTATGGTAATGTCACTTATTCCTAGAGAATACCCTAACCTCTAATGTTATCTAAATCGACCTCTGATACCAAATATAAGGCTTCAGCCTTATACCATATGTAATCATTAGTTATTACAAGATTACTCATCAATGATCTTTCTAGGTTTAGAGTTTTAGAGAATTAGATCACTAAACTTCCATTACATTCCACATTTAAACAATGTGGCTACAAAAAAGATATTATTCGTTTTTCCCATCAACAGAAACATATTTAAAATAAAACATGGATTCTTTCTTGACACTTCCTTGACACTATCATCCTATCATTCACCTTTCCCTTGACCTGTGAAAAACATTTCAAAAACTTGGGATGAGTATAAAAAGCTCAGTAAGGGATATAAAAGTATGACAAGAAAAAATTAGTCCATGTATGAAATCATAAATTACTCATAAAACATAATAATTTTAACATACCTAATCAAATCATGAATAAATCATAGAAATCATAAGTCATAAAGGTATCTTGAGGCATTCATAACATTCTTACGTAGGGAGTAACCCTCTTGGTTACGTGTGGAATACCCATCACAGTATATTCCCTAAATCTCTTAGGAGAAACCTTAACGTTTAACCCCTTCACGTAACCAATGAATTGGAGACCTATATCGAGCTCACCTGACCTTAGTTTACCATAGAACCACCCGTCTTCATAATAATTCCCAGGAACCATAACATAATCGTATCACATAAAACATGCATAAAAGAAACATAACATTTCCACTTTTCAATCACAAGATATCAATACAACACATTGATATAAAATTATTATGAAAACCATTTTCAGTAACAAAATAAAATAAAATTAAAACATGGTATTTATATTTCTTTTTTAAAAAAGGTATGTCTTGTAGAGGAAGCCGAAACTCAAATAATGGTCATGAAGGTGGAGAAGTCGTTGTCACCGCATAAGTACGACAAATACATTGCCTTTTATCTTTTAGTAAAATGCTTCATATAAAAATGAATCCTTTTGGATAAACCTAAAATGAAAAGGGTTTTATACACTGTATAAAAGAAGTTTGTGTATAAATCAAGATATGCCTCAATGAAAGGAGATTTAGATGAAGTCCCATAAAAGACGGTATCCTTGGATTAAGGATAAATCAACTACATAATTATGTGTGACAAACGAATACACCAAATATAAGTGGATATTAAGTTTAAAACAAACATATGACATTCACACATATTCATTGAACGACATATTCATGAGTACAAGTTTATCCCAAAGAATCAAAATTGGGTTAAAAAGTTTCCTTTCAAAAATTCGACAGCCTAATGGCGTCACTTCAAATTTCATAAAAAGAGTTGATGAGAGATAAAAAGGGTATCTCATCACTTGGGCATAAAATTTAAGTCAATAATGATATATAATAACATATCCCAACATAATATTATGTTAATTAAAAGACATAACAAAAGTAGTCTTTTAAAAAGAGGAGGGTAAAAGGTTCCCTTACTGACTTGGGTAACTTTCAAAATGTACACCCTATTGAAGAAGGGTCATACAATGAATATGTAAATACCCATAAATGAAATTATATTACAAAAAGAGTATAATAATGGGAAGTACATAAACCACTCACTGGAAATGGTGGAAAATGTATCATAAATCTCACGGGCCTAAATGTGAGATGAAAAATCGCTTACGAAAACTCGGCAGCCTAACATTGCCACTTAAAACTTCCAAAAATGGATTGATGAGATAAAATAGGGTCTCTAATAATATTACAATAAAATGTAAAACAAGAAGAATATAAAATAACATCCCCCATCATAACAAATAGTAGCTTAAAATAAGTGACATAAAGGAGAGTACTTAAAAAGAAAGAGAGAGGTTATATCTCTTACGAAAATTCGGCAGCCTAACGGCGCCACACAAAACTTCCAAAATGGATTGATGAGAGAAATTAGGGTCTCTAATCATATGAACATAAAAATTACAGTAGGAGTAATATAAAATAACATCCCAATCATAAGAAATATGAGCTTAAAAGGAATGACATAAAAGAGTGTACTTAAAAAGAAAGAGAGGAGTAGGATCCCTTACCTCGGGTCTGACTTGACTTGATCGTTCTTTAGCATCCTGAATAATAAATTTGAGTTAATTTATACTTTCTTAATAACCTATTTCAAGTTCATTGTTCCTTTTATATCACTTATTTCCATGTTATAAACATTATGTAATAATTTATGTTAATAATGTTTGTTTTGTCTATATTTGGTTCTTAAGTCGAAAGTGGACTTCTTACAATTACATGTTATTCGTGTGGTCAAAGGTTCATCATATCCAGAATTATATTCATGATTTGTATATCATATATATCATATATATCCAGAATATAAATGTATTTATAATATTACATAATAATTTAGAGGTAAGAAATGAAATGCACCGTTCATGGAGACGGTAAGCCGTACGTACGCATGAACGCTACTTTCATTTATATGTCATATTAATGGAATTAATACTAAATGATAGGTATGTATATTTAAATTACAGAATTATATTCATCATTTATATGTATCATACATCATATATAATAACTTTAAATCCATCCTTTATACATCCCACATATGGCATTAACGAATCAAATCACTTTGAGGGGGCGCTAGTCTGCACTTCCTAAAATGAAATTATCGTGTTTACCCACAATGGAAACCATAAAGGTATGCCTCAAAAGATAAATACAGAATCTTAAGTAAAACATAAAAATTTTATATATCATATGTAAATATAGTGACATCTTAATGGCCACCTTTGTAGGTGTTATGTGAGTGTTGAACAATCATCGTCTTGTGAGGAATAAATTCACCATCCACAGAAACAGTATGTTATTTAACCATTAGATGTATGTGTGTGTAAGTGTAGCTAGAATTATTCTTATAAAAAAAATCCTATTATATTTAAGATACTGTATTTGTTACAAAAGAAATGAATAAAAAGAGTTTAGGGGGTTGTAGATGCAAAATAAAACAAAAGAACACAAGTGAAGACATTACCTTAAAATCAGGTACCTCTCTTTGATTTGAGCTCAAAGGATTCCATGGAAAGGATTCTACCAAAAGTTAGGATTCAATGATGAAGAGAGGGATGTGGAGAAATGAAATAGGCATGTGTTGGCCGAGAAAAAGGCTTGACAGGTGTGTGTAAGGTGGTAGAGGTGGGGGCCTTTTATAAGAGGAGAGGAGGGGCACTCTTGGAAAGTTATAAAAGTTTACTTTATTATAAAATGATTTTCGGATTCTAATGGTCCCACATTGATATAATTCTAGGATAAGGTGATAAGAGTTCGAAAGATACTAATCCAATAGGTCTTTGAAAAGTTTAATTCTTATAGTATACATTATCTTTTCACATTATTTAAATCGTTCTTTAATGAGGTAATCGTTGCATCATCATGATGTCATAAATAATTTAATTTATTTAATGTCTAAAAATTATAAAAAAACTATTATTATGTATAAAATATTTTTATCTTTTTTATTAATATTTATAGTAAAAAATATGACTTGTATATCCCCATTTAATTTTTTTTATTAAAACAACACATGTTTGAGACATTTTAATTTTATCTTTAAATAAAAAGGTACAAATGTCATTTTCCAAGCAAAGTGGCTCCATGGGGTCCCCAAGTTGACCCATGAATTTTCTTGGTCAGACATGACTCATCCAAAAAGGGTAGGACATGTGTCTAGGTCATTTCATATTATTAAAACATTATTTTTACGTTAAACTACACTAATTACCTCTAATCGCGATGAAAACTTAAAAGTTACTATTCACCAAAAAAATTATTTTAATCACATCGAACCACATTTTACTTCTCAATTACAACCATGTATGTCGGATTTTTGAAATTCAAAACACAGAGGTGTTAAAATTTCATTTAAACAAAAAATCATTTTTTAAGTACCACTTAGTGGTTTCACTATTCATCAAAAAAATTTAGGTTTTCCAGAAAAATACAAACAATTCACCCTAAGATATATTTGATATTCCAAATTCAAAAATGGTGTCTATTTTAAAAAATTAAAAAAATATATATTTCATTAATTAATTTAATAATTAATTCCCGCTGACAGAGCAAATAACGTGTTTTTATGAAACAATAAGTATCAAAAGATTGACACTAGTTTAAGTCTGATTTCAAAGTGAAATTAATTCCAATGTCCACAATTGGATTAAATGGTAAAAATATATTCTAATTGATATTTAAAACCAATTAAAAATATAATCTAATCATATAAATACATTAGATTAAAAAAAGGTTTTGAATTAAAATACAACATTTTCACTATTCATTAAAAAATGAACTTTATCGGAAAAATACCAAAAATTTACACAATATAAATTTCAATGTCCCAATTCTAATGAAGAATTTTATTTTGTCAAATATAACACATAAAATTGTCAAAAAGTGGATTTAAAAGAGGTTCACCATCAAAAGGCAGTTAATCTACCTACTAAAGAATATTAGAATGTTTACGCTTAAAATTGAATTCATTTACATTTTTAATCCTCTAACATTTATTGTAAAAAGTAAAAATATTTTACAAAAATATATAATAATTTTGTAGTTAGTCCTGTTCATTCCCTCCATTACAACGGCTAGGCGTTAACTACCATTTAAAATTATATTATTTTATTATTATAGTGAAATGTAAGATTTCAAAGGAACTCATTGTTGCGTATTGGGTAAGCCATCAAGAATAGAGTCCCATTTAAATTAATATTAAAATTTTATTCACAAATATGGATAAATATAAAGATTTCATATTCTTTATTTACCTGGGGTGTTACAAACATACTCTGCTATTGACCACCACCCTTATGGTGTTACAGATTTCAATATATATGATGACGGGATAACTATAATAATTATCATGGATAATGCTGATGGATACATTCTACATAGATAATCTACCACATTTTATTCCTTCACATGGTGGTAACATATTAAACAATAAATATTTAGGGTCATCTCTAACCACATCTATTTGGTAAAATTAATATCTATTAGTGATAATATATACATGAATTTATTTTGATCTATATATATGTCACAATTCTCCCAACAGAAACAATGTTTTGAAATCATGAATGTGAATATCAATAAAATAAATTATAAATTACGATTTAGGTAGTTCACTTAATAGATAATTTATTAGTGAGAGGAATATCCTATCACTTTGTCATGGTTCATGAGTACTCACGAAAATCACTTTTTTGATGTGTCACTATAAATCAAAAATCCTTCCCCAAAAGTGGGTAATGTGACCATAAGTGAATTTATTAGCCTCATCATTATATATATAATCATTTCTAAAGATTCATAATTATAGACTATCTTGTCTCACAAATATTTTAGACTGTTAAATGTTCTTTAAAATCATAATATGTTCCTCACAAATCGATGATAGTACCCAACTAATTGTTGGAATCATTTTACATTTTTATATATATATTGTTCTCAGACATCATTTGATTGCATCAGTTGATAAAGGGTCCACAAAGATCACATTTTTATAGATAACATTACCAAGGAAGGTTAATTTATCTATCAATAAATTTGATTGAAAAGACATTTCATACATATATTCTATCTGAATGGTCCTCATTACAATATTCTAGTTCTCATCATGTTATTCACTACTTTTACATTAGATAAGAATAAGATCAATAAATATTACAAACAATTTATTTACATAGACCCTAAAAACTATATTCATTTAATACATTATGATATCTTGGTACATTATTAGTACCAATGTAATCACTATGATATCATAGTTCTCATACATTGAAAAAAATGTAGTATTGGGGATATCATCCTTTATCACCACACATGATAATACAAATATTTATAATCTATCATAGTGAACTACTGGGCTCTACATATCTGACTAATAAATTCATTAATCCGTGAAATAAGATAATATTTTTTCATGATGAAATTTAAATAATGATAATCAATGTAGAGGTACATTGACCCACATTTCTCATTGAAGAAGAAGAATGGTTCACTTCATTTATAAACACATGGTCATTTATACAATTTAACTGCATTATCATAATATGGGTTCTTTATCGCATCACGTTATGAAACATCAACAATATATGTAGTCTTATATATAGTAAAATTCACCTATATATTATTGACTAAAAATTCACCACCATCTCTATGAGGAAGGCTATAAAATTACTTAGGGTACAGTTCATCATTTTCCCTAATAATGGTCTTGTAATCAAAGATGATATATTTGGTGATATCTATCAATCCATCATGATATGATTTCTTCAATATATATAGTATCCATTCGTGATGTGATGATACTATGAAAGATTTAAACACCTCATTTCCCATGTAAATAATTGGATTTATATTCACAATATGGAGGGTGATTTCCATCTCTCATCCATTTGTCTTTGTTCTATATAATGGAATTAAATCCATACCTATAGTTTCATAAAATAATTTTAAATGAAATATACCATGATTTTATTGGATTTTAATCAAAATAATTTTGATAGGGGATGAGTAATCTACTATTGAGGAAACAACAAACCCATTTATAATTTCACTAGTAGCTCATTTTCCTTTCCTTGAGGTTGTGTTTGAATAGTTATACTACATGTGACTGATATAAAAGAATGCATAAAATAAAAATCAACATGTATATATACTATTAATTAATGAATCTCAAACATACATGTCACCACATTATTTTGAAGGTATTCCTTCAAAATTCTGATGGGATAATATTTCCCTTTCTCTTGAGGCCAAACGGTTTTTTGTCATCAATTTTCATTGATAACCCTTGGACTAGTGAATTGAATCACATAGTGTACTTATTCCCTTTAGTTAAAAAAATTTATTATGGAATGAGGTTATAATGGAGCATTACATTCTCCTATCACATTGGTGAGTATCTCTACTCATAAAATCCTATCTATGTTCTATTCCATCCATCAGCTAAATCATTTATTGAAAGCCTGTAGGATGTATCCATCATGTTTCTACACATATAAATGAGAAATGGGTTGTTGAATCTATAACCACCGTTGCGTTTCTCCACCACAAAAAAATATTTAAATTCACTTTCCACTTATTATCCCTATAATACCATTGTTATTTGATAATCTATATTTAAAATTTTAGTCCATGTCAGATAATTTCATCATAACATTCAAAGTCCCAAATGGATTTTTATTTTGGCAGTCTTGTCAACATTCCAGAAAATAGAAGGTAAAATTTAAATTCAGTGGTACAGACAATGTATAAGGATTATCATAAATGTCTAGGTTGGTTTTACACTTATCAATATATATATTATTCATCCATTTAATTGGGTCTAAGGGTGTCCCAATCCTTTTTCATTTCAATATTGCTGATCCAATGTTCCATAATTAGTAGACTATAAAATCCAATGGATGTTTAGGGTATTGTTTTCTTAAATGAATCAATTACAACATGATATATATATATATATATATAAATGATTTGGTGTTCATCTTGATTCATGTTTCTATTAAATAATGTTATCTACTAACAATGTATAGTAATAGATTTTGTAATCCCTCCTCACATAAGATTAATAACATTATTTTGACCGACATCAAATTTCACTTAACATTGGCTGGTGAAATATCTTCAACTATTTAAATCCAATGAAATAAATAATGTGGAAATTAGGGATTATATTTAATATTTAAAAAAAAAATAACGAGAAACTATCAAAAATAAATGGATAACTAATAAATAATTTATATTCCTTATCATATTAATTTTTAGGATATATTATATGTTATCACAGATTTATTTCATAAGATTAAATATTATATGCATTTTGGTTCCATTATTAATGGGTTTTAATGTTATTTTTAAATTACCAAATAATTATCCCCAATAGTGTCAGACAAGGCATGAAACAATACTCGTGATCATGCACTAGTTTATGATTGACTCTAGCTTAATATGTTGTTATTGGGCTTGTTACCCCTAAGTACATATATTCAATTAGACGATCCAGTTATAGAGTTTAAGAAATGATATATTCTCTAAGAAAATTCTTGCACTATACATTTCAATAATTGGGGAATGAAATAACAAGTATTTTATTATCCTTAAATAATTTTCAACCGTTTTCTAATCCCAATCCCAAAATAACTACACATTCCCTTCATAGCAACATTTAAAACACTTGTATTAAATATACATAGTTTCATAATTTATTAAAAAACAACATAATACATCCTAGAATATTGATAAGACTATTCTATTTAATAAATAAGATACATTGAAAATAAACATCATTCATGGATACCAAAATAGTATTTAAATGTTCATAAATATACTTCTAAACATCCCAAACTTATAAAACACCATGGGAGTATCTAGGTACACACATATGATATGGGTCACCTATAAATCCATCAATGGGAATAAATAAATAATAAGATAAGGAAATTATTACATGTTAGATAGTAGTTATTTTAATGAAACATAAATTGGGTGAGTATTCTAAAAATGACCATCAGAGCATGATATATGATGATAACATAAAAACAACATGGGATTGTGGAAAAAACATTAAACAAGACATCATAAACATAAGATATAGATAACCACTAAGTTAACATTATATTGAATATAATTACCTTTAACTGATTAGGATTATTCTCTTAACCAATATAAGATGTATCATGAGACTAAAATATTCTATAATTCATTGCACCACTATATAATTTCATGCTCACCTGTGGTTTTCATATTATGTACATGCATATGTGTAAGACCTTGATCATTCTTCATAAGACGATATATCATCTCATATAATCCCAAGATTAAGGAATATATAAAAATAAATGTATTTCCCCAACAAAATTATTATTGGTGCGTCATAGTTAATACCGTTGAATGATAATATTGGTGGTTTTTCAAATACAGTGATATGTAATGTAAAAATTAATGGACATTTCAGGAGCATAATTGGGGTAAAATATAAATCATGGGAGATATTAATGAGAGTAAAAGAGTTATCCAGTCAAATGTACAACATTTGGGAATGATGATGTATATATAAATGAAAATAATTTGATGTGAACAATTGGAAATTAACTTTCATAATAAAAATTACATCAATAATAAATGTTTATCATTGATAAATCATAAGATAGTTTCATATAAAAAACCTGGGAACATAGTGAATCATGAGATACATAAATTAGAGTGAAATTTGTATTTTGTAATCTAATTATCATATCTATAGTATTATTGATGGGGAAAATTAAATCTCATAATTATTTGCTTTTAGAATAAGGAATTACAAAAATAAGGTTCTCGAATAAATAATACAATCCGAGGATCCCTTACATTCAGTATGGTAAGGACATATGTAAATTTCATAAAATGAGTTGTAAAATGATATCATATTCATAGAAAATAAATTTTATAGTAAATATATTTTTAAAAATCATGAAAATATAAACAATTGAGATTCAAAATAAAAATTGCAACATATAATCCTTTTATAAACTTTCAGGTATTTCTCTTCACTAGGTTCATTTCCTTCTTTATTTGGGAGCATTATGGGAACCCTATATATGGAGATAATTCTTTAGGGAAAACCAAAATATTAATTATGTATTTTTTTTGAATTAATTGTGTCCTTGTAAACATGTGTAATTAATTTTTTGGGTCCTCCCAATGTTGAGAGAAAAATGATGTTAGTTTCAGCATTCCAGCAGACTGTAGAGTTTCTTCTATATACTATGAAATTACACACAATGTAATGACTATAAATCATGAATTTATTACATTTTCTGTAATTTTAACACATTATTTGATAATTTCTAAACAGGCCTCAAGAACAAATACACTGCATGAATGGTTTACATGATGTGTAATGTGTTTACACCAGGTATTGATGTACATTAAGGGGTCATGAAAAGGTACAACTTCTGAAGGTTTTACTAATAATGAAAATATTACTTTTTGTGAAATGGTAAAATATAGATTTTATTCATATTTTAAAAGTTTTTCATAATATTTAGGTTTCATGGATTATAGGATGTGAAAGGGGGTTTCACACTATATAATTCTCATGGATTTTGTTTTTTGGGTTTTCATGGATGATTGTTATTTCATTCAGCCACGTTTCTATTATTTTTTATCCTCGAATATCTCCCAAGATATTGTATAGAGATCCCCTCCTTATGGATTATTTCATTTAGATATAGAATATTTTTTTTGGTGTTGGTGCTTCTGTTTAGGTGAGTAATCTATTTTCATCATAATTTTCATTAATTACGGTAGTGTCATTATGTTCCATTACTAGATCTATTTATAATTAGTGAAAATATTATGGATCCATTATAGATCTATTATGTGATATTCCTTAAAAGGATAACACTTTTTTTTTCGTGTGGTGTGTGAGTTTATACAATTGATTTTGTTTTTTTTTCTATCCATGAACCACTTATCTTCATGATTTTATTATGAGATGTAAGGACAGATTCTTGGAAATTAATTATTCTACTTTCATTCAAACTTTTTTTTGGATTCCATTAATGTTGTTTGTGTCCTATGTTTGAGATATGTTCTTCTTTATCAATCCTATTTTGGATGAAATATATTAGTATACTTTTACAATTTATATATAAATGTATTATAATTATTTCTTATTGATATATAAATTGTTTTTTGAGGAAATATATTTTTCCGCTTAATTTGGTAATAGAAAACACAGTTTCAAAAAATTGTGAAATGGATTTATAAAATTTTCTTCATATCATGTTTTTAATGAAATTGTTTTTAAAATATAGAACACTGGAAGCCTGGTATACTTAGTTAGAAGGTGTAGAAATATGCCTCATTTTTCAATATGGCTAAAGGGATCAACCATGGGGTGTTAGTCTCTCATCTAGGCCCATTTTTCATTGGAATTTATAAATATTTTGGGGTAACTTTATGGGGTATTTATCTACTATATAAATCTGCTGAATATATCTATCAGATTGATGTGAGTGTTTTTTTGTGTCTGGGTATGAGTGTCCAAGCTAGCATGAACTACCAAGCACCTTAGTATAATTTTAAATACCTATGGAATTTATTTTTTAATATTTTATTTTCCTAGATTATATTTGATATGTTATATGTGTGTTTCATTGATTTTACTACATTAATGTATGTGAAATGATTTGAAACTATTTTTCCATTATTATTTTGGAAATTTGTAAAATGCAGAAATTAAATTTTTTTTACTCTCACTTAATATAAAAATAATAATACTATATATCATTTATTTTTTTCATTAGCATTGCATTGTTCAAATTATTATATAGTGTCTTATTATTGAACATATAAATGAGATCCTACTATGCATGCTAAGATCATAAATTGTTCACCCCTTTAGTGGGGAATCAAACATTATATATCATTTGATGTAGGGAATAAAAATGTGATGTAGGAAGGAATCAGGCTTTTTATCATATGGTCATGGGTGGTTTCTGGTGAGATGATTGGGGTTTCCCACAATATAGAATGGAGTATCTATTTTAGATTTATCTTCCCTCAGTTTTTTCACTTTCCTCAAAGATAATACTTATCTAGTTTTGAGATTTATTGTTCCTTTGATTTTCTATTTGTTATAAAATATATACTACTTCATTAATCTACAATTTATATTCATAGTGGGTTTATATATATATATATATATATATATATATTTCTTGATTTTGGATTCATATTTGGAGAATTAATTAAACCATGTTTTCGTTGATATTTGGTACCAGTCGTCAGCCTGTAGGGATCAAGAACGCCCTTCTAGGATGTGGAAATTTTGGTCAGGAACATGTTTTAGAGGGTATTTGGGTCGAGGTCACCAATTTTTAGTATGATATGAGTCATTCCCATTGAATAATTATATTTTGATATTTTATTTGAGATATAGAATTATTATGAATTCTTAGGTAGGTTTTGGTGAGTGTTGGAGAACTCCTTTTGTGATGAAACTCAAGATATCATGGTATGTTAGTACATGATTATCCAATTTGGTGTTCTTAATAATAATTTATTTGTTCATATTTTAATGGTTTTAAAATAGATTATTATTTTTTCAGATCATTTAATATATTTCATTGTGTTGGAGTATGATTTTGAGATGTCTTCTTTGGGATCCCCAAAAGGGTTCTATAGATACTCCTCAAGGGAATCCATTTCTATAATTATAATCCTATCAATGATGTTGTGATGAAATTTTATGTAGTATTCTAAAATTTACTACAAGTAAAACATGAATTCGTTAAGGTTCTTAAGGTTTATAAAGGATAATATATGGAATAAGGGAGTATATACACACTGATCCATTATACATTAAGGGTACGAATGAAACTCATGAGGATTACAATTGTCTTGACTATTTGAATTCTATATTTATCATCCTGAATACCCATGGGAGTATCATGGTGAAGTGAAAACATTGAAAAAAATTGTTCTTAGAATTTGATGTGGGACTCATTGGTATTTGGTGATAGATGAGTGGTCTTAGATAGGAAGGGATAAAAGGAACTCTTCTTCCTGTTATTTTTTCCAATGTCACTAATGATGGAATACACTTTTGATTCCCAATCAATTTGGTAGGGATAGGGTTCAGTGTCGGCATAAATTTTTTTTTTCAATGATGGTTTATTTTTCTCAATATGTATTAAAGAATAAACTGTTAAATCCTTAAATGTACCAATATGTTTTGGGACTATATATCTAATCAGAGGTATTATGTTAAATCATTCAACCTATATAGAGACAATAGACAAGGAAATGATGAATGTTTTGAATATGGAAAACAATGATGGTTATTCTTCCTATTCTCTTCTACCAAGTGACTCTATTTGTGGATTACATGAGAAAAGAGGAAGTGTAATGATCATCATTGGGGTGGTGGATTTTTTTATCATTCGTAGGTTTCCTCTACACATTGAGTTATATCATGTAGTGTTCCCCTGACTTGGTACCTATGTGGAAAGGGTGGACACACTTGGGATTATTTTCCTCCAACAATGATGATTTATAGTAGTAGTGGATTTTATAGAAATTAATAGTATTTCTATAATATTTCTATGATTTATAATGGTTAGGGGTAAACAGATCAAAATCATGTGACATCATAGTGATATGAGTCAAAGACTACATGGCTCCATCCATAGCCACAAAAGTGGGAACCTTCACATGGTAGATGATTTACTACAAGGGGTAAATGTGGGTCCAGTTATATTGAGAGATAACATCTTTATTTCATATTATATATTGGTTTTTTATTTTATACTAGGGGTTACCACGAATTTATATCTTTTCATTTTATTGATATGCTTAAAAACCCAACATAGATTAAGTCCATTTAAATTTTTTTTGTGAAACCACATGGGGGGAGGAAATAGAATGGTGTTCAAGGGTATTCTTGTTATTTATCAATACAAGAATAATATATATTATAGTATTTTATCATTCTCAATCTAGATATAATTAAACTCATCATCATGAAGGATTTTCTTGATACTAATAATGCTAAGGGTGAATGTTTTCTTTGGAATATCTCATTTATTATGGCCGATGGGAGTTCTTGGGAGTTTTTCACAGAGTGGGTTCCATGGTGTATTCATGCAAGACCTTCCCACATATAGATAATTATTTTTTATTACAATATCTTTCTTATCCCATTGAAATTTCATACATTTTTATCTCACATATGGTTTTCATGAATTTCCTCACATTTTAACATATGATTTCACATTGAATCCTTCAGAGAGGGGGTAGATATTATGAAAGTTATAATTTAATGTATACAAAAAAATTCAATAACATCTTATAATATGTCACTAGGAGAGCTAAAAGAGATCATGATTAAATTAGATGACTTGAAGAAAATTGTTTTGTTCGCCGCAATGATTTGTTATGGATAACCACTGCTCTCTTTTCCAAGAATGTATATATTTTAATATGAATCAATTCGTTCTATTGAATTATTATCCCAATAATAAATAAATAAAAATATCTTATTACACATTTATATATTTATTTTGATATGTGAATGGGGGAAAATTTATTTTCAAATATATATCTCCCCTCAAGATATCATCATCTTATTGTTTGGGAGTCTTATATACTACATATAGAATTTAAAAGAACATATAACCATTATGAATCTATTTTGATGATATTATTTCTGAGTAATTCTCCTAAAAATTAATTTCATTGATTAATAAAATATTTCATGTGTATCACAAACATTTATTTATATGTTCTTTAAGTTTATTATAATTTATTCGATAAATAACCATGAGCACAAGAAGTAATTGTGTTTGGATTTTGAAATACAGAAGAGATTTATTTTGATTTAATTTCATAGTTATTCATGGAACATTCATATAATAAATATAATGATAAATTACTAAAAAAGAAGGCCGTTTTTTTCTAGGTATAAAGTGGTACATTTTAGATTATTTTGATTTTTATTACACATACCAATAGATTGAGGTAGATCACAAGAAACCCTTTTGTTTTTTCTAGCCTCTTACAGTTCTAGTTTGGAAAAGTGATGATGTATCGATGGACATTTTTTCATATTACCATTGAATACTAGAGTGGGGAATACAATTTGAGTGGTCATTAATCAGTTGGAAAAGTAAAATCTTATAATTTCTATATGGATCACCACTAATGTAGATTATATGGGGGCACTATATGTGCAGTAAATCATGATGTTACCTTAGGTTGCTTATTCGACTATTTTATATAGAGATCATATGTCTACATTTTAGTTCTAGAGTAATATCCATGAAGAAAAATGGAGTTATTAAATGATTTGTACATCATACCATCCACAAAAAGATATCTAGACAGAGAATGCAATTAATATCATGGAGTATATGCTTCCTTCCATTGTCTGGAATTTCTGTGGACAATGGAATTTTAATCTATGGGTAGTTGATTTTTCTTGTGAAATACGTTATTATTGGTTGATAAGAAATGATCCCTTAATTACTTTTATAGTCACTCATGTCGGTCATCACTTTTTGTAGAGGTGGGAAAGGGATCCCTTGTGGTAATGAGTCTCATTTAAGGGATTTCAGTGAGAAATGAAGATGTATGTTGACATATGGATATATGATATAGTTGAAAGGAATACTATACGGGTTAGTGGAATCATCATTTGGAGTGATATGTAATTGATGAGGTCTTATGGAATATTTCTCCTTAGTTAGGTCTCTGTGGGAATAGAAATCAAGGAACAATATTGAAATGACCTAGGACTTCCATGTAATGTTTTTAAATAAATGGGAACTTTAAAAGTCCATGAATGTTGAAGACACGTGATTCTGAGGCTCAGAGTTCCTGAAAGGGATTTTTGTACATTATTTCCGGTATGTTCAGTAAATAGACGGGCAGGTTTTTATAACTGTTAAAATGGACATCAGAATTGAATTATGAGGGCACCGTTGAACTCACAACGCCGGTTTTTGCTTAAGGAGACTTTCACCTCGAAAATAGTTGGTCGAGGGTGAATGTTTGTTTTTGGGGTTTTTGTCAAGGAATAAAAATAAATAAATAATGCAATCATTTTATTTTTATTTTAAACACCCATGTGGGTGTTGGGATGTGGGTTCCACCAAAACTAATCCTCCCTGTGAAATTTGAGAAGTGGGGACCACCTAAAGCTAACCTCCCATGAGAGGATATGGTGGTGGGGACCACCCGATGCCTAAACCACTTGATCTCCCCTAATTATGGAGAAGAACCTCTCAACCCCTCTCATTAATGTGGAGGATCCTGTTGGCATCTTCCAAATTAATTTTACCAACACAAATTCATTTTAAATTCTATCATAGTTAATTGATTGGGCTAATCTACATTTGTTCCAATGAACTAAATAGAGAACTTAATCTATTGTCCTTGGAATCATTGGTGGATTTGGGAGTAAGGAGGTCATGGGAGAAATCTATTCAATGAAGAACACATTATTCCATGATGAACACTCTACCGATGAAGAACGCTCCACCAATAATGAATTCCGACCCCCTTAGAACTTATTCCTCAGGACTTCTTCTGACATAGGACATTCTCATCTATGAAAAATTGACAACCGTAGTACCTTCTTGCACCTACATCATCAAGCGAACGAGTTAAGGGTTTATTTGTTTTTGATTATCGCATTCCATGTTATCCTCTTCTAATTCTTTTGAGGGATAGGGAATAGAGATTGACATGGGATGTGGGAAATGATGTTTCAAAAAATCCATACGTGTTCATCCTTCATTTATTGTGAACCATTTTCTATGACTCTAAACACAGAGTGTGTGGGCAAAAAAAACATGGCCTGACCCCTCCACAGTTCTTCTTTTTTGTGTTCTTCAAAATGGAAGAAGGTGACAAAGACGATGAAGGCTATGTCGCTGGAACCCACGACCTCCACAACCCGTGCCCTCATGCGGAGATTCGCCCTACAGGCTAAACTGGAACTGTGCCCGGTCGAGCCACCCGCGACCAGATCGAGCCACCACGCCGCCCTCCGCCAAACCCCCCTCACCGCGCCACGGACATGATGAGCTGCCACACCGCCGCAGCGCCGAGCCGACACGCCACCTTAGAGAGAACCCCCTCGCTACGCTGCCACCATGCCGAGTCGTCGTGCCACCGCTGTCCATCATTTCGAGCCGCCGTGCCACCACCGCCCGCCGTACCGAGCCACCGCACCACCATCTGCCAAGACGAGTGGCTGTCCGGCAAGAGCTGAGCTGCTGAATCTCAATCGTGCCAAGCCGCCGTGCCGAGCCGTCGCGCCACCAGGCCCTCTCCATGCCCCTTCGATCTACTAGAGTTGTGGCCCACTACGACCAATTTACATACTTTTGGACATAACATGGGCACCAGATGTTATTTTGATGAACCGTTAGCGGCACTGGAAATCTTGGATCAAGACAGTACCTTTGATAATACCACACTATGTTTTGGATTAAGATGGGGTAAAATTAGGTTGGATTAAGGACGATTCCAACTGGGCCCCTGGAAAAAGGTTAGTAACTCACAGAATGATAGTCTGATTGATGCGTCATCTGTTATGTTGAGACCCCTATGATGTGGCAGATCTCTAAGATAATTCTTCATGGGACTTAGGGGAAGTTGGAGTATCGACTAGTAGCTTGTGGAGAAGATCCTTCAAGAGTGGACCGAGCAATGTGCAGAGATTTTGTGGCTGGTTGAGACTTGACAATCACTGACTATTTCAACATGAAGTGACTGGACTGGCCCAGTGGGGAGAGCCTTAGTGATGCGGCAGACCCACTATGAGGAGCTCCTTGGTGATGTGGCAGACCCACAGTACTCGACAGGATAAGTACATTTGAAGACTACGAGGGGGAGCACCTCTGTTTGGCGCGACTGACCCACGGTGGGGAGCGCCTCTGTGTGACACGGCAGACCCAAGATACTCAAGAAGAGGAGTAACTCAACTGTCCAAGGTTAGTGGGAGGTGCCTATGTGTGATGCAGTAGGACCACTGTACTCAATAGAGGAGTAATTATCCAGTAGCTGAGTTGTTCGACATTGTGTTCAGAATTTTACTTGATACTACCCCCAGAATAAATACTAGTGTGATATGAGTCAGAACCTCTTTCATTTCTTCATGATTGAGATATATTACTTGAAAACATAGGAATATTTATGGGCATATACCTATTTATGGTTATCTGTTGATTTCATTCTTTCTGTTTTATCATTTTTTGATTTTGTGAGACCTAGAGGGTCTCAGGGTCCCTACGGAGTGTCTTTATAATCACCCCGGCATGGGCTGTTCCTGCACCTTGTTGTGTTGAATGTAGACGAAGGACAACGCTGACCGGGATCGAGAGTACCAGGACTGGACGGTACCTGGAGGTGCACCTTACGAAGAGTTGGTACACAAAGGATATGGGTATATGAGAAGTGCTGAGGAGGTGATCTGTACCTAGCTTTCATGTAGGAACCTCAGAGGACAACCCAACGTCTGTCTTTCACTTTTCTTCAGTTGTATTGTATCACAATTGATCATGTACTTTCCAGTTAGGCTTATATTCTAGCCCATTTTACTTTCTGCACTCGTTTTTATACAGTTTACTTGGTGTTTCGTCCAGTTGTGTTCTTTCTTGTGTGTGTGTTTACAGGTTATAAAGTAATGCCTTCCAAGTTTTAGGGAATTATGCCTTTTCTGCCAGTCATCAGCCTCTGGCCTATGGAAGACGAGCTTGCGGAAGTCACGAAATGGGCCCCAGGGGACGAGTCGTGACGAATATCTTCATGATATATATTACAAGTTGAGGTTATTGAGTAGCTTGGGAATGTTTTTTATTTGTCTGAAATTTCATTTAAAATGAAGGAAATTCATATTTTTTTCTATATATTATACCATAATAAATACTATTGTGATCCCTTTAATTTTATAAGATGTTTTGACATTGAGTTAGATATATAAATTTCTAATATGGAACACATAGTGGATATCATTCACACTAAAGAGAATGTCTAGTGTGGGAAGATGATTCTATATGTCCGAGTGTTATTGAGACATATATTATATTCTCATGAGACATTGGAGTAGGAGTCACTAATGAGGGAGTTGGGGTATCACCTATTTTAAGATATCATTATTCCACATGTTGTATCTAGGATGTAAATTCTAATTGTGGGTAGTCTGTAACAGCCCATTACCCACATATAGTTTTTTTCATTCTCAATTTTTTTTTCCATATTTATTTGTGTCTGTTTCGGGTATCTGAAATATAGAGATCATTTACTGGGGGATATTATATAACATTTGAAGATGAATTTTTTTTGAATTAATGGTTTATGTGTATATATTTTTTAAATAATATTTGAGTTTATACCCAAGACCAGATAACATCGATGTTGATTTGGGAGTTCCAGTAGAATCATAAGTTTTAGTAGTTTGTTATGTGAACATATGTCATCTAATTATTACATTTAATGAATGTATTACTAGTTTTGTAATGGTTACATATAATATAATTGTTTCCAAACATTAATCATGATCTAGTAAAAGAGAAAATGGTTTACACATGATGTTATGTGTTCACCTCGTGTAATTGGTGCAAGGAATATGTCATGAA
Organism: Viscum album; assembly: GCA_963277665.1. Classification (NCBI taxonomy): domain Eukaryota; kingdom Viridiplantae; phylum Streptophyta; class Magnoliopsida; order Santalales; family Viscaceae; genus Viscum; species Viscum album. The sequence goes on from OY728165.1 coordinate 1,835,385,566, forward strand.
CTGGTAAAAAGTGTGAAGCATTTACATGCCATGAAAATGTATAAAGATAGGAAATTGTAAAAATATATATTTTTTCATCTAAGGTGATGTGTTTTTTGATGTTATGGGTTGTATGGACTACGATAATTAAATTTTGGGGGGCATGCAATGTAATTATTTGGGTAGTTCTTTTTAAGCCATTTCACAGTAGATTTTTATTTAATTCAGATGAATGCATCTTCTCTCTTAACCTAGGATCTATGAAAAGTGATTAAAAATACATATGTTACTCTTGGATCATTGTATTAATTTATTTATTGGTATTTATTATTTATATAATATCTCTGGGTTAGTAATCCTTTGGATTCTTCATTATAATTGATTGGGTTGCACTATTGAGTTTTGTTATTGGATCTATCGATCAATGAATATAATCCTACTAATCCATGATAGATCTTCTATTCGATCTTCCACCATAGGCTAACCGTTGTGATGGATGTGGTGTGGTGTGATAGGTTCATCTAATTACGTGTTCTTATATCCACTTCACCAATTGGCTTGATTTTGAATTAATTTTGAGATGTGTGGGTTGATTTTATGACCTCTTTTATTGTCTCTAACTTCTTCCCTGTTGGTGGATTATGTTGTAGGAATTTCTAAACTCATATTGTGGTATGTGGTTCCATATGTAGCTTAAATTGAATTAAATATAAAAATATTGTTTATTGGTTTAATTATAAATAAAATTTCATGTTTTATAAGTCTTTGTGTAAATTGTTTTTTGAGAAAATTGGGTTTAAACATAGTTTTTGTAAGAGAATGTACATTTTCAAACCAATTTGAAAGTGATTTATGAAATGGATTTCTAATCATGGTTTTGATAAAATGGTATAACAATAGATAACATGAGATTCATTTGGTACTTATATTGAAGGGATTGTAATAGGTACATCTGTTGATATTATTCTGTGGTTCACTAATGTTGCATTCCACTAATCCATATGCCTATTGTTCTAGGGATTTGATAATCATACCGGGGGACCGATTTCTATGAATTTCCACTTTTCTATAGATCCAATTCAAATATATATATACTTTATCTACTTATTTTTTAATATCTTCATATGATCATCTAAGCTACACTAACCTATAGAGTTCATTGGTAAGATGAAAATTGTACATTGGATTTTTCCATTTCAGCTTCTACAACCATGGATTTGATTAGATATGTGATGTAGTCTTTTCATTGATTTGTAAACATTATGATATATGAAATTTATTAAAACTATTTAAAATCACATTTTTGGAAATTTGGAAAGGGGGGGATTAATTTTTTTACCTATATTCGATATAAAAATTCATAAAAAATTTATCATTACTTAACTTCATTAATTGTGTATTGTTCATATTATCATACATAATCATGATACAGACCACCAAGTTTGGATTCTACCTAACCTATTTATCTCGCACCATGATCAACCCATTGGTAGTGCACAAGCATCTGCAAATATTTTGAGGAAGGGAACAGAAAGGCATCACAATGTGGTAGTGATGTCTCAGTCATGTGGTTCTAGGTAGCTGGTAGATAAATAGTTTGAGTTTCCAACTCTATCACATAGAGTTTTTGATTTAGTATTAGTTTTCAATTATTTTTTGAAATGTATATTGGTGAATGTTAAACTACTTTTTAGTTGTATCTCTTATACTATTTAAATATTGTTATTAAATATATTCATGTTTATTCTTATGATGTTTTGTTTCATTTATATATATATATATATAAATATATATTTCATGTTTCTTATTTCTAGTTTGTAAATACCATTCCATCATTTTTTATATTCTTGGGTGCTACTCATCATCTCTTGGGGATCAAGAAATCCCTTCCATGGATATATATATTCCATAATGGTATGAGTATAATAGTTTTAATTCTCTTGTTTTTAGCATAGAACAAGGTTCATGTATGTAAATGAAGAGGGTAACATCTCTTACCTTGATAGGTAGCTTATAAAATCCTGGGAGCAGCTTCTTGAGGGATTACACAGCTCTAGATATAAAAGGGCAGAGTATATTCATTATCCAAGGGTTTTTAATAGGAAAGGGATATTGTGTGGGTTTATATATGACAATGGAGGGGAGTTGTTTATTACCATTTAAATTTCATTTTTGACTCTATATAATAATGTAAGAAAACCCATAAAACATTCATTGGATATTTCCATGGTTTCATCCAATGATATGTAGATTTCATTATTTATTATGTACCTAAACGAATCATGTTAAACTAACACAAATGGTGATTCATAAGTGAGTCATGTTTACAAAGCCTTAATTTTAAATTCTTAAAATATAATATAGTATTCTAGGAATCATAATGGATTTAAAAAAGTAATCAAAAAACCTCATGAAACGTTATTTTAAAGTGGAGATATATCTTGGTTTGTGGATGCATTTAATGGCACAAATTACATCACATTTTGGTTATTATGATGTCATAATATATATCATGTTAAATTTAAACCATATAATTATACGATATTCAATTCCTTATAAAATTATTAAAATATCAAAATTCGATAAACTAAACATTATCATTCCAAAAATTATTTTTATATCTAAATATTTCAATAAATATTATAATTTTACAATTAATGTTAAAATACCCATTAATTGTGATATTCTTGATTCTTTATAATAAACTTTTTCTACCTCTTCTGATATTTTATTTTTAAATTGTAAATAATATTATAATTTACACTGATCATATATTATTTAGCGAAAAAAATTATTAAAAATAATTTATCCAAAAAATTAATGAATTCATCATTAATAATGTCTTAATTCAAATTTCCTATTACCAAAAATATAAATCTTGCTTTTTTGAATGAAAATGTAATTTTTATTGAACTGATTACTTAATCATTTATAATGATAAAAAAATTCAATCAAAATGAACAAATATTTTATTTAAATGAACGTATAAATATTTATACAATTTGGATTGAGATATATAGAATATTATTATGCTTATAAATTACCAATGCATATAGAGAGTGATGGTGATATTTTCTTATAGTGGTTCAGCTAAAATGGTATGGTCCATGATCTAAATGAGGCGAAACATCACTCGTAAATGGATACACATATTCATGAGTTATTTAATCATACAAATGGATTGGTCAGGGGAAAATTCTAGAGATCATATATCAATATGATACTCTAATAGATTGGATTTTTGGGGTATAATCCTTTTGGTTGTGGCCATATCTTCTTTTTTCATTTCCAAAAGGGCTTTATCTCAACCCTTAATATATATATGAGTCATATGACCATTATTCAATGAATTCATAAAAATAGTTATAATTTTATCATTCAAGTGAATCTAATATGAAATAACATATAACTACCTAATATTACAAAATTTATTGTATGTGCATTGTATATTTTTATAAATAAAATTTTGTAATAATAAATTTAAAAAGGGAACATCATTTAAAAATAATCAGTTCATTAAATGGATATTATTCTCTGTATGAATATATATCAACTAATGAAAATAATATATAATGAAAAACATGTCGATGAATGAATTTGGAGACCTCTCCACACTATGGAGGTAAAATGATGATCACAATAAAAGTAGATCTTCCTCTGGAATCTATGAGTTCTCACCACCTCCACTAGATATATCAATGAAAAAACCTACTTATATATTGAATCATTGATCAATAAATGTTTTCTAGCTTAGTAAAATGGTTCAATATCTCTAAATTAGAATTATATAATATTTATTCTCAATGAGATAATATAACGATGTAAAATAAAATTTACTAACACTTCCACTAAGAAACATATAACCAATTGAGAAACCCACTAGTAACACCACCATTATCATTCAACTGTATGAATAATATGTCGTGATACACAATCTCTACAGCTGAATTAGTCCACTTAGGAAAAAATTACATCTTGATGGAAAAGTCATATTTATTAGGTGAGTATTTACTATAAAGGGTGAAGTGTGGATCTCATGGAAATAAACCTCAATATTAATCAAAGTATATCATATCATACTTTAAAAACCACTCAATGATAATCATACTCATAACATCAATATGTGACATCATAATGGACACCTAAATCTCCCATGATGTCCATATCATAAACTACTAGTTGGGAATCCATGAAAACTACTCCAAATTAATAATTATGATCATTTGATAATTTAATTATGTACCACTGACCACACATTCCCAATGTTTCACTACCGAGTTCTCTTCCAAAAACATCACTGAATATCCATATTCATGCATAAAATAAATGTATGAATTTTTTCCTAGAGCACCAGATACAACGTTAAAGTTTTCTTATCTATATAAAAAAAAGATTTCATAATCCTAAATGAATTCCATCCACCATTTCAATCATAGTTTTCAGATATGTTTTAACAAGTCATTCTTTAGGTTTTTCTGATAATTGAAAGCCACAAAATCATTAGAATAAGGTAATTTCATGAAAATCCCATGAAAAGAACAACTACCACCATATCTAGATCTATAGCTATATAATTATTTTGATTTTAATGATACTTCATAGTCAAAATATAAATAATATATATCACCCATATTAAGACACTACACATGGAAATATATAAATCCCCACAATGAATCACAAAATTAAATCTCCAATTCGGATAATGAAGAAATTGGTATGTTTTTTGGATTATCATTTAGAGTATTCAAATGTATCTTAGATGGGTTAATCCTTAAGAAAAGTGGATCCTTTCTAGTCTAGTTTTACAATAGAGTTCTAATAAAAGATTGGAGGGGTATATACATACATTAATATTTTGTATGATCCATGTAATACGTAACCTATAATGAAGTCTTTCGGCTTCCCATGAAATAACTAAATTGACCCCCAAAGCATTCATAACTACTCTATATTGGTATATGAAATTTACAGTGGGAAATATTCATGAGACTAGATCTCACACAAGGAAATCATCCAAAATATATTTTGGTGATGTAGAACTCCCAAAACGACACATAAATTCTAGGTATTTCCCTCTATAGGCATGGCGAGTATAATGATTTTATAGATGATAACCACAATGAACAAATATAGGAACTCTTGGAACATAATACTAACCAATACATTGAATAGTTCATTGAATTTAACACCCTGAAATACATAAAATATTCATAATACATATCATCAAATACAAATTTGGTCTTTATTATATCATCACCCTTTACCTAAATCTGATGATATGTTTATCATATATCGATCTTCAAGATCCAACTATATCCTTTGTGTTGAATTTATGAATCACCAATCCATTGAAGAGGTGTTTGGTTCATCAATGTCCCCAGATTAAATAAATTATAATTGATTCAAAGACACCATCATTCATAATCCTTTTTTCAAAAAGAAAATTAGTGCACCTCATAGTGTCTCACTTGTTAAAAAAACCCCTCAATGAAAAATATCATTGATACATACTACAGTCTCTCACAACTCTGAAGTTGTAATCCTATATTGAGAAAATGTGATTATTAAAGAATTTATTTGTAGATCTATAATGAAATATATCCCCAATAAAGGGGGTAATTTCACAACCTCATCGAGAATTATATTAGAGTACTCTTCTAAAAACCAAGGAAACATAACTGGTTGACCACCAAATAAACTAAAACTCAACACAATCATAATGGAAAACAAGGAGAGAATCTTCCTCTCACACAACAATGGTTCACACATAAAAATGAAAATGATAGAATCTTCTGTACCATTTTAGAAAATAATTACACTCTTTGTAATCTAGGACATCATATACCTTATAAATCCATTTTTGTTAAGTCTGAGTTCATATAGAAATATCTAAAATCCTATGAAGTCTCCCTAGTATGTGTGTTTCTACATAAGTAAATTATAGGATATATATAATGAAAATGTATTATTTTGATAACTAACTAGACTTATGAATAACAAGGGAACATGAATAATATCCAAAACCTATCTTAATTCAAGGAATATTACAGGTTATATGATGGGGTGTGTAACTCCAAAATAAAAACAAATCTATAAACATATATGGAAGACAAGAGAAGGGTACCTCAAAAAAATATTCTCTCCTTATGACAGAAAACTAAAATAATAATACTCTCCAAAACCTAATCCACAGACTCTTTGACCTAGATGTTAAGACACCAAATTTAAGAATTCTATAATCTATAGAAAGGGGGACTAAGTATTCTTTCCTCTTTCTACCCCATATTTTATCCACTGATCTAAATATCATGTATATTATTTTTTCTGCCTCACTTTGAAACAACATCAATATTGGAATATATTGTTGAACACATTCCATATTCTATATGAATAGAATATTTGGGTACTCTCTATACAAATGAGATCTATTTCTACAAGAAACAAGTTTATATCCTTCAATAGGGGACTGAGATTCACTACTCATGGATAAATGATAACATGTTGGTTGAGATCTTCCCCTAACAAGTCATATTATTATATTTCAAGGAATCTAAGATACACACAACACAACTCTACAACATTCATAATCATGACGACTCTCATATCATGATGATACATTCACTCCGAGTATCAACTCAATGACCTAATGATATTATATCACATGGAAATATGTAGTTATCATAAACGATGTGACATAGGGATAGATTGATTGATGTGAAGCCTCCTTGAAATGCCTTGTACTTTTATCATCATCTAGAAATATTTATAGGGAATAATATAGAAGGGTAATGATATAGATCCCAATATCCTACATGTTAGAGATCTCTTGTATAAGGTTAGAATACCATGGACACTATCCCCCTTCATGGTATAAGAAGGTATCATTAGTCAAAATTAGCATAAATATATATATCATGAGCATGATAACTTATCATGAACCCAAATGAAAAACTATCATCCAATGTATCGATTCCCCATGTAGAATCACCACAACAAATGAAACCCAATCCTCATTTCAGTAATGCATATAAATGAAGGCTACCTCCACCAACACTCACCAATACACTATTAGGGTTTCCATAATATATCACCCATTCATTTTATTCTCTAGAAATAATACCCTATTTACATCCACAATTATCCGTAAATATTTCTGAATTCATCATTGTGGTTCGCTTCTAGAAAATAATACATAACATTATGAAAATGAATAAGATGTTGAAATTGAAATAGGGTAATGCATTCAGAAGCAAAATTAGGGAACCATTGACCAAGAATGTGGAAAATTTTAGATAAATTAATTAATTACCTGTCAAGATAATTGCACAATCTAATATTTCAAGAGAGTAAAGAAAATAATAATGATTCATGATGATTTTATAGGAAAATACACTACATCTAGAATCAATTATATTATTAGGATAATTAAACATAAATTTACATACAATATAATATTTGGGGCCCAAAAAATGTTTCCTTGTGAGTCTCCTTTTTTCACCAAATATTAATCATAAGAATCATGTTTTTCATAGCAATAAGGAATTCCTCATATGTTCTGACATCTATGACCCGTCATATCTATCATCCAGAACATTTGATACATATATAACTCAACCTATTACCACAAATGGGACTTCATTAGCGACTTTAATATGATATGTGAGATATTGATGATCAAATCTGACCTCTATTAGTCTATATGTCTACTACTACCACCGAGGGTATATCATACACATAAATTGGAGGAATTATCCTACAAAATATCTTTATAAATTAGATATAAGGAAAATACACTAATATACACATGTTTGTAGAAATTAACTTGAGATTCCAATACATGAATATAATTTCATAAAATAAATTGAAACACAATCAACTTGTAAATAATAAAATCCCAAAACAATAACAATGAATCCCAAACATCTCGGGAATATCCCATGAGCTAGTAGATTCTGGATCTATCAAAAAAAAGTTCCCAAAAACATTCGAAATATATATATATATATATATATATATTGTTATCAAGATTTCCATTAAAATTAGGATACTATATAGATCCTCTACATTAAATGATAATGAAACCACTCTAATGACCGGTAAAAAACATTTTAAGATAATCATCTAACTAAAAAGGTATATGATGTTCTCTACCTATTCCCCATTCTCTCACAGTGCATCACATAGTTGAGAAATATAATATCCATCATAATATAAATGATGGAACCATGCTCCCACCACCCCATTGGTTTTTAAATTTGTAACACTTTTGTATTTTTAGATCACTCTCTCATCTGAATGACAGATGGGATAAATTTTCATACCATTCTCGGTGTACAATATGTAATCTAATCATCACAGGATATAAATTATGTAAATCACATCATATAATCATCCCAAAACACATTTCAAGATTATAAACGAGTATTTTCTATGGTAATCCACATCCAGTATGTCATGCATCATATCTCATACACATCATATCTCATACACATCATATCGGTAATAATAATTATGAAAAAAATACTCATTCAAACATTCATGTGAACTAAAAATAATTAATTACCACCCTGTATAGAAAAAATGGGAAGGTTATTCAATTTTTATACAATCACATTATACTTGGAGAATAAAAGGGTGGGGTAATAGGGGTAATTCAGAAATTCATTCATCAGTAACAAGAATATTGGGGAACACAACATCTCATAGTTCAGTAGCTGTCACTCACCCTAAATAAAATGGTGGGGTATCAAATGAAATCACATAACATATTATATATACATACATATACACACACACACATATATATATATATATATCACAACCACATAACAACACCCAATTGTTTTATATGTATATATATTTATATAGAGTGAGATTTATTTGTTTGGTTTCCTTATACACAACCCCATGTATATAAGAACATCAATATATTAAATTGAGTTAACATTGAAATTATAGTGGTAGGTTTGAATAATAATATCCAAATTATGAGAGATATGGTTTTAGTTTTGTATAAATTAATATTTATTGATTAATTCATAATTTATAAAGATTAAATTTTTAATAAATTCATTTTACACATGAAAAATATATTTTCATAAAAAATCATTATTATCAATTTTTTAGTACATGATCATTTATATTAAATTAAAATTTTATTAATATTATGAAATGAAATTAATATATTTTAGAAAATAAAATTTTTGATGTTATTAAAGGGTGATTTTATGGGGTAATATATAAAAGAATTATATATCAAAGAATAGTTGGAAATTACAATTTTGGCAGAATTTTCATTTTCTTTCATTTATACAAGGAATTATTTTTCTAATTTAAAGAATTTATAACCATAGAATATATTAATTATATATAATATAATAAATTACCATAGAATCACAATTATATGTGATCTTTGATGACCAATTTTTTGGTATTAAACTGAATTTTTTTCTAAAAAAACTATATTTATGAGTGCAATGAATTATTATGATATTAAATTAATTCAAACTATTTTTTTAATTAATTATGATAATTCATTGATTATATAATAAAAAAAGGAATAATTTATTTAATATATTTTTTAGTTCATGTAATGTTTTTCAATTACATTTTACTCTTTAAAGATAATTTTTCGATAAATTGGTTTTGATGTAGTTTGTGAAGTTATGTAAATTAAATTTTAGAATATATAAATATTGATTTAGGTAAAATTGACTAAACATTTGGAATAACTATAATTAATATATTTTATTAGAGTTAATTAATATTTTGGATGTATTTAATTGTAAATTCTGTAAAATTTTGTTACCATGGTTATGGTAAAAATGGGTTTACCATGGTGGTTAAACATTGATATAAAGTGATGATTGCCACCCAAATCATTTATATATTTTTGTATGTAATTATATTTCAAACATATAAAATTAAAAACTAAAATACCAGGACATTTTATTCAAAATAAAAATTAATTTTAGAATCAATAGTTGATATAATTTAATAAATTCCATGTTTATCCCTCGACAGACATATAAATGTGTACCCATTTAAAACCATTATTCACACTAATTCTGAATTACATCAAATAAAATATCTACATTAAAACAATAAATTGATCCTTTACTTATACATATTATTTAGACATCATATTACCAATCCATTAAGGATTAAAGAGTAAGATGTTGGAGGTCTCTCAAACATGGTGTATAAGTCATCACCAAAAAACTGAAAATTTATTTTCCCATATAATTCTTCTAAAATAATTTTTTACTAAAAAAGATTAATAATGTAATATGTATATATGATAATATGTTATTATGAGGACTAATCATTAATTTAAATCTTTATTTAAATCTAATAGGAGATGATTATGCCCCTCAGGCAAACGTGTAGACTACCACGAACACATATCGACATGACCCCTTTTCAACCATGAAAAATCATTGATGTTTATCATCATATATTAAATTTTTAAATATGATTATTATTTTATAATAATGTTTCATGAAATTACATATAATAATTATCTAAATTCTCTTCCATTCATCTATAAATGGAAGCATCATTCTAGTGTATGTGAGGACTACTTTCTCAACAAAGTGATTTAATTATTTTTGTCACATATTTTTATATATAGTTATAATTATTTATATAATGAATATATATATATATATTATATAATTATTAAAATTATGGATATCAAATATTCACAATAATTATTTGTTACCACAACTATCATACTAAAAAATATAGAACAAAATTTTTTTGTTGCACACAAATTAATAATGATAATGAATTTATACAAATGAAAATGTGATTAGATGAAATAATTAAACCATATGTGGTAGTATATGTATTATTTTTGTTATGAAAATTTAATCTAATTAAATTCTAATTTATTTTGATGGATTTCATAGCACATACGATGCAACGTTGACATGAGGTGATATTTTTATATTGCAATAAATCTTTTTTAGATTTTTTATATTTATATTATACAATGATTAAATTATTTGACATATATAGCCCAAATAAAATTTATTTTATTCATATATAGTAACATATGTTGATTTTATTTTGGTATTAATTTTCTTCCTTTTATGTACTTAACAGACGAGAAAAATCCATTTAATTGACACTGATATCATTTTTACTTTTGGTCAGGATTATTTTAACATATTTATATATTTTAAAATAATTTTTTGGAATAATTTTTGTTATTATTTTTAAATGACTATTTATGGACATTTTATAATATATTTGTCTTTTCATTATATTTTACTCAATTGATCATTCATATCGTTATCAAAACATGGTATGTTTTTCTTTTCATATAAAAATGTAAAAGAGAGTTTTTTTTAAAAAGAACACTTGAATGTATTTCTCCACCACCTGGAATATAATATTATTTAAATACTATATATTATGCTTCTAAATTATTTTTAAAATATATTTTAAAATATTATGGATTTTTTTTCTAAACATGTTTTTACAAATTTTATTGTTATTTTACTAATGATATATTCTACTGACCTTTTAATGTTATTTTTATTTAGATAGATTTACATGGACATTTTTTATGAAATATTTGGTATATGATCCTATATTAAAAGAATTATTATTTTACTCAATTGTTTATATATATGTATATTAATTTTTTTTTGATTCCCATTTATTATTAAATTATTGTTATTTGATGATTTGGTCAATGTTTTATGATATTTTAGAATATATATATATATATATAATTTTTATTATGTAATATGTGGGAAAATAATTATATATTATTCTAATTATTTAGTGGAATAGAGTTATATAATTATAAAATAAGGTCTAAAATGGGGATCTAACCCCGTTTTTTTAGTGAATTTGTCCAATAAAAATTTCTTGGGAGTGAGCCTTGAAAAAAATGATTGAATTGTTCATGTAACCATTCTTCTATTTTAGACATGGTAGTACACCTTGAATAATGAAATAATTTTGTATTCATGTGTGTATTATAAAATATAAAGTCTTATTATTATGATATTTCATTATGGAAAATGATTCATTATTTACAATTCATCTTCCATGTGTCCTATTTTATTTTTTAACAAAATTTTACAGAAATTTTCATTGTTAAATATCATTTACTCAGTATATATAATTTTTATAATTATTGAACATATTCGCATGACCTTATTATTATCTTATATTTAAATATTATCATTGATTTATATCTCCTTGGATTATCCATTATGAAAATTTGATCTCACACTTTCATATGCTTCTCTTCACCATAATATGAATAATTGTTTAAGGAATGACATGTAAATGAAGGGATCATGTTGTGAAAAACCTAATAAATAATTATTCATATTGTTTATGTTCAAATTTATTATATATCAATGTTTAATAAAACAATAATCATATAAATTACTCAACTATAACTAGTAATGAAAATTGTTAAATATTTTTCTAAAATGTGGGAAATTTAATATATGAAAATCATGGATCACTGTAATTTGTATTTGAATAACTATTTAGTAATTTTTTGAAACATAGTAGGGGAAAATTTACAAAAAACTATTATTATAAGATTATATAATATATAAGAACCTATGTTATTCAAAAGAAATGAGTGTGGTTTCCCAATGAAAAGACATCCCAATTTGGGCACTACAAGTGGATATTGTTTTAGGCATAGATGTTTATATGGGTGATAACTCATAAATGATTTCATTTATTATATATCATCAATAATTTTGTTTCATTTTTAATGGGCCCATATGACACACATGATATTACCCTCAAATGATATTTTTTAGGAGTATTCTAATTTAACATAATATTTACATTGAATTATTTGAATATATAATGATCATAGATGAAAAATGTTGAACATAAGGATTCATAGATTTAAAAAAATGTTTCATGACATAAAAATAAAACAAATAAATAACATGATAATATATATTCTATATATGTTTATTTACTCTCACACAATACATTTTTTTCATTCATTTTATGGAACCATACGAAACTATGTTAGTGATGAATGTGATTAAAATGTAAATTATTATACCCTTGAGAAAAAGAATGTTTGGGGAGTAGGAATTTATTAATCATTTTTATAAATTTATGTAACATCCCCAAATTATCAATTAAAATGAGAAACCAAATGTGAAACAGAAGGGAAAATGTTATGTTTATCCATTTTTATGCAATATTCATTATATTTTAAATGGTCAATCGATCAACTTTTTTTTACGCCGTTAATTAGTACCATGGAAAAGAAATATTTTCTTCTATATGAGTTATAAAATTAATGAATAATATCAGTTGTAAATATTTTATATGGTAAAAAATGTTATTGGTGGAATCATAAAAGAATTAATTTTTTTAATGTGATATGGTCTCAATGTCTTTGGATGGGTTTAAGTGATTATTGTTTTTTACTATATTCCATATATTCAACATGTGATGATCGAGACAGAATGACATGAGTTTATGTTTAATGATGATTAATCATATAGTAACTATGAGTAAATTTTACACGAATTTTGAGGAATGGTTCAATTATTATTGAATTAAAATATAATATTGATCAATTTTTAGGTTTGTTAAAATCATGTCAATATGGAATGTTGCTCTCTAGAAGCATTGTTACATATGAAGATATTATTCAAAGTTACATGAAGGAGGAAATGGAGACGAGATTCACCAATTAATGTCATTTAATTTATAAAAAAATAATTATGGAATTTATAAAATCCACATACCCAAACTATTGGATCTGGTGATAAAATCATAAAAAATACAGTTCATTCAATGATACCAATTAACATGATGGAATTTCTCCAATTAATATTTTATAACATCAATGTGGAATAGTAGATCATATATATAAAAATGGAACATCTAGGTCTTGGTAATTAGATAATTAGAGAAAATGAATAACTAACATACCCATAAATACATGTTGAAAATATCTAATTATTATCCATGTTTCCCAATAATTTTTTTATGATATAAACATTTGTAATCCTATGAAACATTTTTAGAATTTAAATTATTGCCTCTTATATCTGTCTAATAATCCTTAAAAAACTCTGATTTTATTATATGTGGTATGTGAAAAAATGATCATTAAAGTAAATGGAAAATTATGAAAGAAACACAATAATTAATTATAAAACCATTATCTCATAATTTTTTTTCATTTTAACATAATAAGAAATGCTCTCGAATAATAATTCAATTACAATTGAATCATCCTTTATACACACTGATTTTCATAGAAAACATAATATTAATAAAAATATTATGAGAATTTCATGTCAAACATGAGAATCCATGTATAATATTTTCATAAAAACAATATCGTTACCGTAAAATTAAAAAATACATCCATGAAAAGAAATTAACATTAAAATAAAAATTGAATTCAAATTATTTTTATGAAATCATATTACTTGAATATAAATGTAATGTATATAATGAGGGGTCATAACATGATTATATAGGTATCAAAATATCAAGGATGTGTTGGAAATGAGTATAAAATACAAAATAAGACATAATCTAAATTCAAGGATAATTTATAAGGTAATATAATATAGTGGAAAAATGCCCATCATGGATTTGGTTTAATATATAATCATATTCACAACTTCTCCTTTGACAATAATTTACCAAATGCATCGGAGAGATACGAGGGTGAACCCATCACAAATTCTTCTAGATTATATAATATATAAAAGGTAATAAATTATTTGTTGTAATCAAAAATATTACCCATATAATGAAAATTTTTATATAATATTTTACATATTATAATCAAAATAGATTTCATATTCATGTCATTTGTAAAATGAACATAAAACATGTATTTCCCAATAAATGGGAGAATAAGATATGTATATATTTGCGATACATATATTGTGAATTTAGATGAATTCCATAATATTAATGAGACATTCATAGTAATTTAGTTAGTGAAAGGTGACAACCCAATGTAAAGGGAGATTCTGAGAGATCCCTTACCTCCAGTATGACTCAACCAGTATTTTTTTATCATTTTATTCTTCATAAAATATCTTATTCTTTACACCTCAATCCAACATAGGATCAATTTAAACATAATTAAAGAACATTAAAATTACGGTATGTATTAAATAATGATATTTTTTTGTATACTATGAAAAACTTCATTTAATAAATGATGAAAAGAGGAGTAGAGGTTCCCTTTTACATGTCAGGAAAAGTGAACACTCAAAATTACATAATATAATAAATTCATATAAACTATTTTTCCTTAAATAAATAAGCCAAATTTATATAATTAAAATGTATATAATTTATTATAAAATAATAGTAATTCCATTTTGGAACTATTAGTTTTGTTATACATATTAAACAATAATAAATCAAAGAAATTTGAATAAAATACCTTAAAAGAACTTTTTTATTTAAATATTCTTAAAAATCATTATCCACAATATTCCATTAATTTTAAATAAACTTCAACACTTTTGAAGTCAATTATTTTATTTTTATTTAAATTTAATAAAAACTGTGAATGTGTTACATAAATTCTTGAGTTCATTATATCATCCATAAAAATAATAAATGAATTAAAATTAAAAAATATTTTATTATTCAAGAACAAATGTATGAAAAAATTTGTTGTTTTAATAACTATAAAAAATAATGAACATATTAAAATTAAGACAGTATATTTTTTACTCAACCAATTTAATAATTTAAAATAACATAAAAATCATGTCAAACTAATATGTTATAGGTCATACTTTCAAAATATGGATGATATTTTTTGAAATACACACATATAATGTGTTAAGGGAATGTATAAGGGTGATTCTTCTGCCCATACCATATTTGTTATTCACAATTACCAGATTTATCATCAGTTGGGTCAAATTTACATTCTACTTTTATTTTTCAAAATGATGAAAAATAAAACAATTCTAATTTTAATTTCATTCATCAGGATTCCAAATATAGTATATATTTTCTAAACATCTATTTATATAATTAGGAGTAATTTATTTTTTATTAAAACACAAAACACAAATGTTTTTCAACAAAATAACATTCTAATTATAATAATTATTTCATGAAAAATAAGGATATAAAATTCACTAAAAATACTATATTTTATGAAAATTTAAATAAAATGTTCTATTTAAATATTAAAATAAACATAGATAATTTTATTTTATATGATCTAACAGAAAATATAATTTTCAATAAAAATAAATATTTTCCTTTATTCATTGAAAATTTAAATTTATAATAAAATATAAAAATTTCTATATAAGCTATGAAAGTATTAAAATTTCAAAAGTGATAACATTTATATAACAAAATATATAAATTTAATGGAAATTAATTATAATATCTTCCCAAATAAATAAATGAAAATCATTTATGACGAAAAGGTATTTTGGAGAATAAAGCAACTTCACTAAAAAATTTAATGACCATTTTCAATTACTTTATCAATACATAATATTTTAGTATGAATATTATATATATTTTATAAATTAATTAATAATATTGATACCCTATTATTTCAATGGAATATTATAATAATTATAAATCAATTATAATATTTTAGGATTCCTTTTCAAAAAGTGTTTCGTTTTGTAGTAGCTACTGACTATAGTTTTCTAGTTAAATTCATTTGTGGTTACATTCACTATCATTAATTAATTTCATCCACAAAATCTGAAAATCAATTTGATAATAAATTTTTTTATACTTCACTATTCCATTGTGAAAATCCCAAATTGTAAAAAGTGTAAATAAAAACACTTCTTGAATGGGGGAGATATAAGATGGTAATTTATAATAATAGATAACCATTTCCATAAATTGGATAACATTTTTGGCATGTAAAAATATAGTAACTGATGAAATTCCTAATGTCTAAACATTAATGAAATGTGAAAAGTCATAGATCATAAGAATGTGAATGATCATCATAAAATTAATGAAAAAAAACTGTAAAAAATATATTTTAAATAAACCATTGATTCTTCAAAGAGGAACTTAAAATAATAAATTTATTTTTGTCAAGATCCTTTTTATAGTTTTATATAAGTATACTTCCATATTTACTAAAAACTTATGGAACAAAACATATATAAACATTAGAATATAACAGATTATTACTATAGACCAAATCTCATTGTTTTCCTGAATTGATTTTTTTCAAGATGATTTTATTTTCCCAAATGACTAAAATAATCTTATATTTGGTCAAGTAGTCCCAAATATTGATAAAAATTTATACCTCATATCATTAATCATTATCTGAGAAAATATTTTTTTACCTAAAGTAAGATAATTTCCTAAATGAATAAACCTTCCTATAAAGAAATAAAATATTTATCTCAAATGATGAAATATTGAAACATAAATGTTAAATTAGATCATTTGATAAATAACTAATAATAAATTCTTCAAAATATTCCTAAAAATGCACAAAACTAATAGTTTAGTGTTATTTGATCACATATTTTTCGAATATTAATTTAACATTTTTTACAATAAATATTAGTATCTATTAAAGGAATATACCCATAAATTTGTTTTACATAATCATATATTCTCCAAAAGCTTCTAATCATTTCAATTAAAACCACTGTCTCTAAAACACCACACTAATATCACATATTATTCCCAAATATAATTCGTGATTTATTCCAAAATAAATCCCTATAATATTATGTTTACAAGAATAATATATTGTTTCTAAATTAGTAAAATTCTTTCAAAAACATTAAACACTTAATAACCATGTAAATATTTAATCCAATGGTTATCTAAACATTAACGAATATATATATCCAAAAAAATAATAATCTCTATCGTTTAATTTATTAAATAAAAAACCAATTCCATAGAAACTATGACATCATTTATGTATGTGGTATATGATTAACACATGTCTCATATCAATTGTTGGTTCATTCTATCTTTCCAATCAGGTAAGGATAATTTTTTCATTACTGAAACTATAAAAATATAATTCCAATAACCAACCCAAAATAGGATAAACATCCCCAAAAATATTTTTACGCATTATAGTAAAAATTAATTTTAAATCCTTAAAATATATCCCATACATTTCAACTTATATCCACAAAATGAATTATCATTATTTTAAAATAATAATTCCCATTATCTTTAAGGGTTATTTATAACACATCAGAATAAAAGGTCTCCAAAAATACCTTTATCCCCATAAAAATCCCAATAGCCAATACATATAAAGGATTTTCTATGACATTAAAATTATTATGATTATGAAACTTATAAACCCAAGAAGGTAACCATAACTCCTAAAACAATATCTCATTAAAATTTATGAACCTACAATGTTCCCTAGCTATTTCTATAATATGTATGTCAAAGATCAATTAATTGCAATACCTTACTATAAAAGAAAAAATGACCTTCCTGCTTCATAAAAATTTCCAAGGACGAATATAACAGAACCAAAATAATAAAAAAATTAGATGACTAAGTAAAAGACTAAATAATAAAACCTAAACAAGCTATGACACAAATCCACATATCTAATCCTAGATTTATGCTCCAAGAACCTCCCAACCATCCAATAATCAAAATAAACCACTAAAAAAATGAGATGCTTTACCTTTACCTATTTCTCGGAATACATCATAAAAAAACCAATGTGCTAATGTATCAGGTGAGTAATCATACTCAGTTTGTATTCCCCAAATGAATTCCCTACACACACCACTAAGATAGATCATGTTGGAACAATTTATATAAATCCTTTAAAACATTTGAACAATTAACTATAATCCAAACACATC
The DNA here is from genome assembly GCA_963277665.1 of Viscum album. Taxonomy (NCBI): domain Eukaryota; kingdom Viridiplantae; phylum Streptophyta; class Magnoliopsida; order Santalales; family Viscaceae; genus Viscum; species Viscum album. The sequence continues at coordinate 1,835,404,393 of OY728165.1, forward strand.
ATTACCTAAATTAAACTACCAAACTCAATACAATTAAAATGAAATAATCCAATCATGTCATCACCCATTCCATAATACCATAAACAATTCCATCTCGTGTGGCCACATCCAAATACCAACCTCATTCCCATTTTCCATACTCACACACAACCACAAAAATGATCTCAGCATTACAATTGATGGTGAAAATTCATGTTAAAATCCATCAACTCATTATAGTAGTATTTCATGACCACTTTCCATTGATTGTGGCCTTTCACTTCCATTGTCCATCACTCCGAACCATGATTAACCACATTTCTATAAAATAACATTTTTATTGAAATACATATTTTAGAAACCATTTTCCATTAATCAAAAAATTCATATATTTTAAAATCAACATTTTAAAATCAAACAATAAACCCCCTTTCACTACAAGAATCCATTTTCCCAAAAATCTTTGAATCATTACACATTGGGTCTCCACCAAGAATCACAAAACATAATCATAATCAATATCATGAAAACCATTTTATTTTTAAGTAAGCCTCTAGTTCTAACAAAATATATATGAGAGTGTATCCTCCTACCTTATGGTTTCAGTGAAATTGACTAACACCCAACCATGCCACAAATTAGGATAAAATCCTTACAAAACCTCCAAAGATATAATTTTTCTCAAATCCACAATCCCAACTCCCAAAAATTTATTTAAAAATCCTATATCTACATGAAACAGATGTGGATCAAGAAAACATAAAGATATGGAGAAATAGATCTAAGAGAATCGAAGAAACAACCATGATAGAATACATATTAGAGAAGAATAGCCTTCACCACACCCTGAAATCCTTTCGAAACACTTCCACGATTAGTGGGAGATCCCCTAGAACCCATGAGAAGAGGGAATGCCGAGGGTGTCTTAAGTTGGATAATGTTAGGAGTTCTTAGGTATCATCCTGATTGAGCCCAATTTAAAAGTCCCATTTTTATTGCCTCACATTTTAGCTCACATGCTTAGATGGACCATTCAAAAATTGTGCTCCAATATTTGTCTGATGTGTTTCCCGCATGGTTTCCTCACAAGGTTAGAAAAACCATATGAAAACTTCAAAAGCCCCAAAATCTCATTTTTCACATTTTCCTAAGTTTGTTTAATATTTTACACTAACCATGATTAAATTGGGAACCGAATTAAAATCCCCAAAACCTTTCAGAATAATTCCTAAACTATCCCAAAAAAGAAAAAATACATTACCAAGATAAAAAAATATCAACAAGGGATACAAAATAAAAACTACGTTAACTAAATTCTCACCACCTTTATAATCTCCATTATTAGAAATTATAGAACCTTCACATTGCCGAAAGAGATCAGGTCAATTTTCAAACATCTAATTATCCTGCTCCCACATCACTTCCTGAATATGACCATGCATTCAAAAAACATGAACTATACTGATTCTTTTCTCATGAAACTCTTTGTCTACCCTATTTAGAATCAGTAATAGCTTGTGAACTAAAGAAGAATCCCTATCTAGCTCAACATGATCCAAACAAATCACATGGTAATGATCTGGCAAATTATTCTTCAATTGTGGAACATGGAAAACATTGTACACAACACTATACCACGGTGAGAAGACCAAATTATTTTCCACCTCTCCAACCGACCCAAGTATCTCAAAAGGTCCAATATAAAAAACCACAATAATATAAAATCAATTTATCTAGTGGAATACTAAACAGTGAACCCCAAATAATATATGACACCACTCCACAACTCCTCACCAAGCTCCATGATCCAAGAACCACAAAACTATCTAAACATATTGGTGAATCACTAATGAAATGAAATGGTTTATATCTACCTATGTACTGAAATACAACATCTGTAAAATCACCAATGTGGAAAAGCAGGGGGTCATTAATCATACTCATTTGGTTTTCCCCAGATGACTTTGCAATACACCACACTAGAATAGAACCTATTAGCACAATTTATATAAAACAATATACATAAATCCTTTAAAATAGATATAAAATTGACCATAATCCAAACACATCATTGCCCAATGAAAACCACAAAACTTAGTACACTTCCCAAGAAAGCACACAAACATGTTTTCACCCATTCCACAATCCCATAAACCATTACAACTAGTGTGGTCATGGTCATTTCCCAACCACATGCCCAAGTTCAACACACCCATCCAACCACACACATGATCTTGGTGTTACCATTAAGGGAAGAACATCACGTCCAAACCCATCAACTTTTTATAGTGGTACTTCTAGCCAACTTCCTTTTGATGGTGGTCCTTAATGACTATTATCCATCCCTGCCAACCATATTTAACATCATTTTACAAAATTAGTATTTTATTTAAATTCATATTTGATAAACCATTTAAATAATCAACTGAAAAATAATTTTTAAAATCAACATTTTAAAATAATACAAAAAACCCCATTTCGAAATAATAACCCATTTTTAAAAAAATACCCATATCATTGTAAAATGTTATTTGACCAAGCATCACACCTTACAACCACTATCGATTTCAAGATAAAAAAATTCATTTGATATTAATCCATCTATTTCTATCAAAATGGAGAGATAGTGAATCAACATTTTTTAGGTATATAATGAAATCTTCCAATGCCCAATCACCACAAAAATCTGGGTAAAATATTTGTAAAAAAACTTTAGATATATTTTCCTAACATCAGTATGTCCAAATCACATTATTTTAGAAAAAACCCTAGATCCACTTGCGATGGATATTGATTGAGAAAACAAGATTGAGGGAAAAGTAAATCTAATAGGAACCAAGAAACAACAATGGGAGGAGACTTACTAGAGAGGAGATGCATTTAACGCAGCTTGATACCCCTTCCAAAATCCTCCATGATGTGTGGGAGATCCCCAATAGCCTTTGAAAAGATAAAATCCTGGGTGAGGATCAAGTGTGAGGATGTTATTAGTGTTTATGGAAAATACATACTAATCCTATTTTAAATAAGACCATTTGTAATCCCTTGCATGGTTACCTCGCACTGTTAGACAAACTATGTGCTAATAGTGCTCCTACTACTATCTAAAGGGTTTTATTCACAGTTTCCACGCATGGTCAGAAAAAACATACACTAACTTTGTGACGAACACTATATCAAGTTACATGGTTACCTGGGTTTTCTATATGGTTTCCCATAATAGGGCTCAAACCATACACCCAAAAAATGCACCAAAAGGATTCCAAAACTATCCCAAACACTCCCAAACAACAGAAAACTAAATTACCTACATAAAACGATATCATAAAGGGTTACATACGTCGAACATGGGGTACTACACCCATCATATCAAATTTAGTTCAAAATTCATAGGCATTACATTTTGGGATTTGATACCGATGAATCTGACTAAATTTCATCCATCCGATGAATAAACAATTGTAAGGTAAAATGGAATAACATTCTTAACCATGAATCAATTATGTGTAGAGTTTTAAATATTTAGGAAAAATTATTAGATAAAAAACCATATTATACATTTTTAATCCTCTTCTTATATATATTTATCTATGAAACCCATAAAATAAAAATATAATAGAGGTTTTCAACGAAATATTACAAAAAATTTCATTATGATCTCATCCTTGAACATCATATTCATTAAATCATTTTGAAAACAAATTTTTAAAATGGTTTGAGCACAAAAATTGGTGTGGGATATAGATAAAGTAAGAATAATCACATTGATCTATTTTAAAAACATGTTTCCATAATTTATTTTTTCTTTTAAATAACAATGTTTTTTTCAAAAATAATCATTCACAAACAAATTTTATCTAGATTCATGCATGATTTTTTTATAAAACTGTTTTCAAGACATATAATTAAAATATCATAATTTTGAGAAAATTGTAGAAAACACGAGGACTCATTAAAGTGTTTAATGGAATTTTTTTCCCTAAAATGGAATAATTTATTAGTGAAATAATAAAACATTCGAAGAAATTTTGAAATAAAATAATTTCCATAAAAACATATTATAATTCATATAATATTAATTTTGGTAATATGATAGCATAACATAATGATCACAATTTTAAATGATTATGGATTCTTAAAAAATGTGTATGCAACACAAAACATGACAAAAGAATAATTTAAGGATTACATCCAATGAACTATCACATTGTAGACAATGTCCCATCAGGGATTAGGTTCACACCCTAATCTCAGACATAAAATATCAAGAAATAAAAACATATCCAAATGGATTGGATGGTTATTTGGATGAGTTAATCATAAATTGTCAATGGTTATTTATTCCATGAAAAAATAAAAATCACAAGGAATGACCATTAGAATCATCCATGTAAATAAATTGGTTTCAAATTATTTCCACATATTAGAATATGAAATGTTTTCTTAAAGATAACATTTGATAAATGAACATAAGAAATTTATTGACATGATAATGTAAGGGGTAATATACTACACATAATTTTGATAGGAATGTATACATAATATAACTTCATTCTATGAAATTAGTGGTAATAACTATGTAATACTACATGAAAAATGAGGGTTCAAAACCCATTGGGCACATGGAATGTAGCAGTACTGTAGCAACTGTAGCTGTGGAAGCACTGTAGAAACAATGAGCATTGTAGCGGTGGTAGGTCACTGTAGTGGCACCAGGACAATCTAGTAGTGGGTGGTACTATTTTTCATTGTAGCAGGCGGGTACTGTAGTTTTAGAATTCATAAAATGGGTCATGGGCCCAAAATTGGTTCCTACATGCCATGTAATGGTCTAAATGCCCACTGGGCCATTGGGCTATGTAATGGGTCTCCCTCTACCCATTAAAAGAGGTATTTTATTTTTATTAATAATAAATGAGGCTTTGACCACATCCTTTAAAAAAATAAAAAAAATATATAGAGATAAATTTTTATTGATGGTATAATTTAGATACCCAAATAGTAATGGTATTATTAATGTTACACCTTACCATTAGTTTGAATCCTCATTTATGTACATTTTCTTTATGTTATTTTGATAAGATACTTTTACTTATAAATTAATCCCTATATAGTTGGTATTATTCATAAAACAAGTTCTTTATAATTTTTTTATGGATTAAAGTAACATATTTAGATAGGGAACATCCAAAATAAAAGGTGTCTAACTGGTGAAGAAGATAAAATAAGTGGTGCCCTAATATTTGTAGGGGGGGAACTATTTGAAATAAATTAATTATTAAATAATATAAATTAATTTTATTTCATTAATGGATCCCATCATTAATTATAAAACTTTATAATTATTATTGGTTGAAACCATAACATTTAATAAAGCTTATATAAGTTTAGGGTTTTTACCCATATCACATTGTTTTCTCTCTCATTTACCCTACGTGATAATTCTCTAGATAGGAAATTTTGTTAATATTTATGGGTTATCATAGTTACTATTAAGTGGTTAATAGACCATAAATAGACCATATATGATATTTTAAAACAATATCCAATATAATGGATAAATTTATAATTTTTTGGGAATTTTAAAACTATTAATAAACTAATATTTATTATTAAATAAATATAATTCAATTTTTCAACTATGAAATTTATTATAATTTGAAAAAAAAACATGAGACAAATAGAATTAGAATATTTTCTTTTTATAACTCTCTAGTTTTTTTATCTTTATATAAAACATTCATGGGACACAAAAAATCATTTTAATTATATTACTACCTACATTTTTAATATCATTGATTTTATTTTAATATAAATTGAATAAATACATTATAAAATTATAATATACCTTTAGTTATATTATATATACCTTCAAAAATTATATATAAATTTAAAAATTATTAATTCCTTTAGTTTTCAAATATTCAATTCGAATAGAACTTATGTTGTTTTCATACCAATCACAAAATATTAGCTATATTAAAAATTAGTGAGCGATATTTTTTACATTAACCTTAACATAAATATTTTAATGGAATTTAAGAATCATAGGTGGTAAAACATTAAACTTTTAAAAACATGGATGTAAATGTCTACTATCTACTATTTAAATTAGAAAAACTATTGTTTTAGGAATATTCTGTAGTCATAGTCATATTATTTTTAATCTTAAAATCCGGATTTAACCTTATAGTGGTGGAGATTATTTAATATGGTACCAATTCATAAGGTTAGAAAATGAATCTATTTTTCCAATTTAGACATCACAATTACAAATATGGAATCTAATTTTCACGATTCAATTTTTATATGTGGATGAAATTAATTTATTTTAAAAATAAATTAAGAATAGTTTTTTAGAAAAATGATGTTTTAGGTATAAAAATTTTATTATTCCAAATTTATTGATAATATTCATTTCAAAAAAAAAAACAATTAGATTATTTTTAATCATAATAAACTTATTTCATTTTAAAAATAATCCAAAATATAATTTGGAATTATAGGAACTTTAAATGAAAATCTCATTCAAAATAGAGTACTTTTCTGTATTCATAATGATATAAAACATTTTTGAAAACAAGAAAATCACAATAATAATATTTTGATATTATAATTTCTCAAATTTAATTCTTTTTATCAAATAAATCTTTAATATTTACCAAACATTATTATAATATATTATCATAAAAATATTAAAACTTATTTCGGAAGAAAAAATATTTTAGGTAAATAAAATGACACTACTAAAAAATATATGAGTCATTTATAAAGTAGTTCTCATTAAATGACTTTTCATTAATACCTATATTTATTTTAAAAAATATTTCTTCCAATTTGTATCCCCTAATCTAATGTAAATGTTATAACTATCATATTCAAATAAATAAATTTGACGGTTCGTTTGGGAATATTGTTATTTGTACTAAATACAATCTAATACAGTTTTCATTTTTTGAATTTTTCGTTGTTAAATATATCAGTAAAAATTATAATAAAAAATAATAGGGGAAAGATTGTGAGTTTCCCGTTGGGGATGAATTTAGGAAATAATTGACGTATAAATTGACTAAAGCATAAGTATAAATGTTTTATCTATGGAAAAGACACTGATTGATTGATCAAATATTGATATAATGGGAATAAGTTATATAATTATAAAATAGAAGAAGAATATCTAGAAAATGGTCACCCAAAAATATAATTCTATTATTTCAAGTATTATTAATCTTATGAAGAATAATGTTTGAATCTAAGAGATTAAAATAATGATAGAAACCAATAACCTCATAAATCTAGTGATAAATGAAAATATATGGAGATCAGAATTCATTATGTGGGTTGTCAAAATTATGTGGTGAAATGTACACATACCATATAATAGAGAATTACTATGGTATTATCTGATTCGGGAAAATAATTTATGAATGAACATTTATAAGGGTATGAAACTACCACCGCGAATACTAATTAATGAAATCAGTGAAAGAATAAGAAATTATAAGAGGATTACATCCTCTGACATTAAATATTCCCTATTGTACTTGTTGTAAAACATATTATTCTTATTATAGTTGATCCTGACAAAATTTTTATCAAGAAAAACATTTCAATATTTAAATACCATATCAATTTATATAGAATAGATGTCACATTTTTTATTTTGATCCTGCATATGGCAATCATTTTGTTTGATAATAATGATAAATGTAAAAATATAGAGGATGTGAAATCCAAGGGATTGGTGTTTATGAAAAGCTGGTATTTTTATCAAATGGAATGAAGAAACTCACTATAGAATATATATATATATATATATATATATTATAAATGAGTTATTTAATGTATTTTTGGAATTGTGTCCTCACCTTCCCCAAAATTAAGATTTTAAATTTTCAAAAAATCTATTCCATGGTTCTCCCCTCATATCAATGAATATATATAGAATGGACCCAATTTACGTGCATTAATTGATGAAAAATTTCTAGAGAATGTTGATAAGTGACTCATTCATCCAGGTGCATCACCACGGTGAACGAATGTTATTTTAATTTTGAAAAAAGATGTATCAATGTTATAATATATTGATTACTAGTATATCAAAATGATACCAATCAATAATATATATCATGTAATAATTATTAATGATTATTCAATAAATTATTAAGACCTAAAAAAAATATCATTGATATTCGATCATGATAATATATATTGAGGACTAAAATTGATGACATATACAAAGAATATTTCCATTTGATGTCTATCAAATATAAATTCATAGTTCTTTTATTCAATTTTACTAGTTCCCCTAATAGTTTTATGGGTTTAATCAATGGAGTCTATTAGTGATTACCTTGATATGTTTGTGGGAGATTATGTAGATAATATTCTAACATATTCCTATATAATGGAATAGAATGAGGAAAACATGAGGATTTTACTCAATAATAAAGAAAAGTTGTTGTTGTTTTATAATTTTATCATGTAAAAATTATAACAAATCAAATATTTATTTACATATTATTCATTCAAATATATATGTTTTGTAATATTATCACATACAATCCACTATGACTGAAATCCATAGTTTTATTGATGGGATAGATAACATCAATTCTTACTGAATTATAATGCATGGCCTTATAAACTAATCAAAATGTCAACTCAAAAGGTATTTATCTTCATTAAGATGGTTTTTGTGAAGAAAATTTCAAAAAACTAAAGAGAAGTCTAGACAATACACCTTTTCTCACACTACCATGTAGTGGTTAATGGATTTCGAGTAATAGAGACCCATAAAATAAAAGGTTGGTATATGTTCTCATGAAAAACAAAAAATGATATCATATTAATAGAAACAATTAAAGGACCATGTGAAAAATTACATAACTCTAGAATTGGAGTTTTTAGTGTTAAATTTTTTTATAAAAGATCTAGTTGTATTATCATTATAGAGAATGTTCTGACATATATAATACTTGTAAAATATTTCTGTATATATTCACTTGTTAAAATTTCTATATATACCTATGAAAATGGTTGGATTTGATATTTTTTTGACATATCATAAGACTACAACCTTAAAAAGGTGAACATGATTTCTGATACTTTGTGTCGAAACTATCATGATGGATTTTCCTTTAAATTGTTTATTCAATATCAATTATATATTTATTTTCAAATCAGAGAATATGAAATATTAATGGAAGGGTATAAATATTTTATTTCTCAAATGAGTGTCCAACCATTTCTTCATATACATAATTATTTTTTTCAAACTAAGGATGTTGAGATTTAAATGAACTATAGAAATGTTCATGTGTTCAACATTGATAGCTATGAAATGATGTGGATTTATAACCAGGTATGGCTCTCATCATTACATGAATGGATTTTGGAACAATTAGAAGAATCTTGTACCTCATTATAATTTTTTCATTCTAAATATATAAAGATTTATATAATATTAATTATTAATTATGGTGAAATGAATTGATACACTACATCTTTATATAAATTATTAAATTATTTTTAATATAAATATTAAATAAATTAATATAAAGGATCGAGAGGACTAGAATATTTGGAATTATAGGTACATAAAATTTAAATAAGTAACTAAAAAATATTATTTTTTATTTCAATAAGTATATAATAATTTAAATATATCTCTTAACACAACATAGGATGACCATGGGATAACATATAAGAATGGGGGCCTAGAAATAGCAATAATTCCACAAAAACTATCATTATGAATAAAATATAATCAAGATGTGAAAACATGATATCATGAAATATAAGGCTCTTGAATTTTCTTATAGAATAATAACATAATTTACAATGAACAATATTATCATGGAAATAATGGAAATTGGATGCAACATATAACATGATATAAGAATATTTCATGACTTATATCAAAGAAAACATCACATGGTGAATAGATACCCATTATTGATTAGGATTATTCCATAATAACATATATATCATTGTATGATAAAAAAACATTACCCATTGAATAATATCTCGATATAGGAACATAGATAATAAAATGTAAAAGTTAATATATTCTATAATATGATATCAATATTATGCATAAGAATAAAAATTACCCATTAAACCAAATGGAATGCATAATCTTCACCCATATAACAAATTAATTGTGATTTTATAATGATTTAAAATATATGAGTGTAATAAAATATTTGGAACTTAAAATATGAATAAAATCATTGGATTTAATATATTGATATCATTTTCCGATTAAAAATATTTACTATTACATGAAAGGCTTTAGGCATCATAATGTTCATGTTCTTCATGTTTGATTTTAATGAAGGAATTCAAGAAATGAACATAAAGAATGAATTTCCACATCAATAAAAGATATAATTAATTATTAATAAATATAAGTGACACATATTAGGAATATATTATAATTTCATAACATTAAATACATATAGAAAAATTTATTTTGCGAGATAATGTTCATAACCTAACAAAATAATGTTCATGAAATAAATCTCACCCATAGGTTATAGAATCTCCGTACACTCCTCATAAAATCATGGATAATCAACTCCAATCCATTAATTACATAATTCTATTCCTTTTACAAGAATATCTTATTTAATAAAATTTTATTATTTTAATTATTAACCATTTAATTGGGATATAATATTTAATTACACTATTCATGGGGAATTTTTTCATGCTTCCAAGGATGTATAACTTATGTAAAATTATTTTTATTCTAGTGAAATTGGTCATAAAATAAATACTAAAAAATAAATGGAATTCATGGTCTAAAATAATTTTAAATTTTATATTATTTATCTCATCTTTCAAATGGAAGATACATTTAGTAAAAATTTAATATTAAGTTGTTAGATTATATTCAAGGTTTTACTAACTACCATGATCTAGTATCATTTTATTTAATTGTATTGATATATATTTATTAAAAAATGTGAAATTATATTTAATACACATAATTATGTTACATATAAACCTATATATGAATTTAATCCATCCCTGAAGGTGATAATGCAATAAACTAATATAATTTTGATGATTTTCCATTTTTTTTAAAGAAGATGAAAAGAGAAGGAAATCGATGATATATATTCCCTCAACACAATAATATTATAACATATAAATAATATGAAATTTATTATTCATTGTTTAATAAAATTATAATGGTTGATGTGGAGGAGTATAAAACTAAAAGGTTCAGTTGACGTTATATTATTCTTCATTGGATGTTTCAACTTAGGCTTCATTATTAGAGACCATGGGTTTGATTTTGGATGATAGAAAAATAATGACGATGTTGGTGAGATAATTTTTATGGGAATTGTGAAAAATTAGTAAATCATCCATGTTGAGGAGGTTTGAGGTGACAGTGTGTTGAGGGGTTGTATATATAATTGGATGAGAGGGGTATCCTTGAATATCATATTTAATAGATTTTTATTTTCCCTCAAGGCCACCAATAACATTTATTCTTGTGGCATAAAATGTAAATGGTTAATTTTAGTTCAAATTAATGGGGTATAACCTCAATAATGATTTAAAAATAAATATATTTAGTTTATAATGTTACATTCCTTAATATATCATATTCTACAATTCAAAATAAATACTATTTTATATAAAATCTAAAAGATAACCCCAATGTTTTTTCAAAGTGTTAAATTCAAAATTAAATAAATCTTATTATCAAAATAATATTATGTTGAGAAGAAATTTATTTTTTAAATAAAATCATTTTTTTGAAACATTCTATTTTAATATTACAATAAATTTTCTTAAACATTAAAAAATTACTAAATGAGTTATAAAAAATATATTATCTTTATATTAAATATTAATATTAATTTTTAATTATATTTTATGAAATAAAAATTTCTTTTACATCAGTATATTTATTCTAACACCCCCCAAAAAACATTTATTCATTTTACAAAAATAAGAACACTTATTTTTTCATTTTTGATTAATCTATTTACATATATATTGATATAAACATTCCAAATTTTTATTTTTTTATATACCTTGATATTATTTATCAGTCCCATATATGAGGATACTATTATAACATTTGGGTTTCAATTTTAAATTGTCAAAATACTATTCCAACAATCGAGTTACTATTCCAATAGTCATATTCATATTCAAAAAGTCTAATTTGTAATTTTTATATGAGTTCAAAATATTATCTAAATACTTCATACATAATTCATTATTAATTCCATTTTTTATCTATAATATATATATATATTCCTTTTCATGGTTAAAATTTCATTACTATAATTTTCCTTCAGTCATCCAATTTTCAATGGTGAGTTCTGTTATTTTATTTGATAGATTAGATCCAAATTTTAATATTAAAATCATAATTCTTTCTTTTTATTATCACATTATAATACATTAAAATACAGGGTAAATTTTTAATATAAATGATAATTTTATATTAATATAATAAAATGCTGTTTCTTACATCATGTGGTTTGTGTGATTCATTATAAAGATTGAAATATGATACAATTATAAGATGTGAAAGTCCATTGACAAAAAAATGGGTTATTTCATTCTTCTACCATTATCATATTTTGTCTTAAAAATTTCATTTTACCTTCTAATAATAAAATAGGTATAAATAATTTTACTTCAAAGAATTCTATTTTTACCATGTCACCTCTTCATATAATTGGTTCATCCATAACCCATTGATTACATGAGTAGTTTTTTTATAGGAAAACATCACTATGGTCTATGATATTCATTATTTTCCCATCATATGGGAGATTTATTTTCCAAATTTTACTCATTTGAATTCATTACATGTGATAGATACATATTTATAAAATCTATATGGATAAATGGAATACATCATGTACTTGAGATAAGTTTGGTGGATGTTATAGTTCATAACCTCCCAATATAATGTGATTAAGAAAATCAATGTGTTTGATGTTCATATTCATATGCTTACCCTTGTTCAAAATTTTCAGGACTATCTTTATTCAAGATATATGGTGTAATAATTTATTTTCAACCTCATTATTTAGATCATGACGATGATTAGTAGTATGAATCTTCTTTATAAATCTAAATTCCCTAATGATTTGAACGACGAACTCCATTGTTAGTACTAATTCCAAAAAAATTAATATCCTCATATCTTATATTAAAAAATTTCATTCAAATATGATGGTATTATAAATATCATCCAATATTTGGATTTATATAGATCTATTTGTATTCTTGAATAAAGTATATTAATATATGGTTACTAGACTAGACGAGTATGTTGATCCCATGCTACATTGAAGTTCATCAAGAATTCTGTCAAAATTTCTTACAATTTATTGATTGTTCACTCATATTGGACATCAATTTGTGGGTAATAATCCATAATGAAGTTTAAATAATTCTTTAAAAGATGTATGTGTCCCTTCTAAATTATATGCTTAAATATATGTTTTCATTAAGGTATAATCAATATTGGTTTTTCCGGAAACCATACATTCACTCAAATATATATCATTCCTAGTTGATCGAGTGAGAAGTTAACACAATTCAAAATTATTTTTTTAGTCTTTATAAGATTAGTAAACAAAACCCATATAAAATTTTTCCACATTATTTATTCATAATACAAGTGACAAAATATATGACGTTGTTTTCCATTTTCCATGAAGATTTGGGTTATGGTTTCATAATACTATAAAAACATTTTGTTCCAGCCTTCACTTGCACAAATGTGAGGTTCTAGTCTATATATTCCCTGACCATATTTTTCGTATTTTCCATATAATAATTCCCATTGAGATGTGGAAACATATTAACACTCCCCCTGTGGATGTAGAAGATCATGATATATAAATCATTCAACAATAACTAATCCATCACATGATTTTATAGTATGAATCATTATTTCCTAAATCATATAAAACCATAAACACAAATTTTTATATTTTATGTTCTCCCTTTTCATATTGTTTTCACCTTCTATTGTATTTGTATATAACATAATTCAATATGATTTATATTCGACAAAAGGGATAGTTGAAAAAACCATTGAAATTGTAATAATGTTGTTCTTCTTATTGTGATCACAATGTCTATCTTCATAATGATTTTGAATACTTTACCCTTCTCAATTATCATTATTGTTGTGGATTAGATATCCATTCAACATAGTTGATCTTCTATATTATTATTTTCCCATGATGATAATAGATTGAGTGGTCATAGTACTATTATATATTACATTATTTTCCTTTAAAAAAATAATCTCCCTTGGTGTGAATAAATATGTCATACGATCATGATCCATATAAGTTTCACAATACTCCCTGTAGAGATTATAATAATAAATTTATCACTAGAATACCACAAAATTATTTTCTAGAAGATTTATTATAGAGTTATGTGCAGTAAATTTCAACATATTTAAGGTGTTGGCTATTAAATATTAATTTTTAATTGGTACACATCTAAAGATATTCATTAATTAATAGTTTAATACCATAAAAAGTTCCCCACATGAGGTTGGAATGCCGATTGGTGCAGTGATATCACTCATTTTCAAATTAATTATTCTCAATTTACATTCATCTTTCCCAAAATTCATACTCCCTCTAGAATCATCTTATTCATTGGGATATATAATCATAAGAACAATATATAAAATAATCTATAAAACTCACCTTTCTCAAGTAAATAATGGATATCTAGTAAAAAAATAATGGGAACACCATTATTTCCTTTTCTATAGATAGTCCTATATATATCCCTGTACTGGTGAAAACATTCCCACATAAATATAGTATGTCTATATAGAAATAAAATTTATTGTATGTTGAATAAATGTTATCCTTTTACAATCAAATTACCATAACATTAAAATATTTCTCATTATCTTTGTTGATTTTTGAGTATTAATGAATGTCAACAATAAAAATTACCTAAATGTTTTCTAACTAATATATGAAGTCACTATTCATTAAATCTAGAATGATTTCTAGTGAATCTTTATGTCAGAATGGAATTACTATATATTTATAGTTTCTATTCCATGATTGAAATGAAATTTTGGTAATATCCTCAACCATTACCATAATTTAGTGACATCTTTTCCAAAATTCCACCTTTGATAAATAATATCCCCCTCAATGTTCATTGAATAAGTATTTTATTCATATTAAGGACTAATTTACCATTATTATTATTTTTTTAATTTTTAAAATTAAATACATAGGTTTATTTACACATCATACATATATCTATAGAGTTGTGGCGCCCTCTATAAGGAAGCACTATGTCCCACTTCTCAATATTTTATTTGGTAACTCCCACTTTAAGTCTTCAAACTCAATGGTAGTGATTCTATATAAGGAACATGATATGGCATGATATCTAAGTAAAAAACTCAATTTAAAAGAAAAAATATTAGTTATGTTGATTTCTAGGTAATTATTTAGTGAATACATCATTATAATACCAAATATAGGTATTTCAGGAAGAATGATGACCTATTTGGTCTCTATATTTTTCTATAGATACCATTTTTTTATGAAAATTATTTTTTCAAATGAGGGGAGGATTTTAATATGTTTTCATCCTTCTCCTTACATGTATAATGAAATAAAGGATAAGTCAGGATGTGTAGATTGATCTCTGACTCCTGAAAAATTATTTTATATTTATATAATGATAAAAAATATACACCAAAGGGTGTTGGAAAAATTGGTTTGGTTGTATATCCCAGAAACATTCTCTGAGGGACAAGTGATATAGAAGAGAGGAAATAGTGTCTACTTTTTTTTCTTCTAGATATCTCAGCCCTCATAATTTGAGTTATAATTTTAAATTTTATACAAAAGTTTCTTGAAATGATTGAATGCATATAACAAGGATCAAATAGTGTGTTCATTATTGATAAATAATATTCATTTAACCTATCAACACAATGTTTTAATGGTCCGGCTAATATGTAGTGGTATCATATTCCCATCTTTTCCCTATAGGAAATAATGGTTTTCAACAATTATTATTTCCCTCAATCATTCTCCTATGGAATTTGTTTAAAAAAATTATTTTTCCATATAATTTAAAAACTCGTCCATGGTAGATTTATTAACATTATCCATTATTTCTTATAATAAATTAGTGGATTACATCATCTATCTTCATTATTACTCATTTGAAACATATCATATTTGTCTTGAATCATTTTCTAGTATAATTCTTATAAATACAATTATGCAAGTGATATTAGTTTTTTATCCCTACATGAGATTTATCTATTGATTCCCCATAATAAATATATATTTTTGATTTTTTAACATCTAGATTAATAGAACATTAAGATTATATATTCTTCATTTTAACCATGATGTCAAAAATAATGTTTTCATACATATCAATTTTTTCAATATCTACAACTTTGTCTTGGATCAGCATTAATCCACTATTTAAATGTTCTTTCTTACATTTCATTTTAAATAATTATGCATGATGAATACTTTGAAACCCTTCAAATGTATACTTTATACTGCTAGAAATAATATTGGTCCATAATCTTTAGTCTCATTAACCACAACTCTATTTAATGATGGGGATATAAATCAATATATTTATTAGAAAATATTCTAATTAATCTATCCATATCAAGTGAACCAATTTTTTATTTTGACATCATGGAATGGATTATTGTCTACCATTTATTAGATTCCACAATAAGTTGATATAAAAACACTATGGATTTTAAATATATCAAAGATTACATGATAGAGAATATCTTATCAATGGAGTTAATCCACTGTTTTTATGAGGATATCTATGGTTCCAATAGATGAATGATATTATTGTTAAATAAATGACTAAATCTTAACATGTCCATTCATAGGAGAAGTAGTTTTTTCTGTTTGATTCAAGTTTTTATTCATATATTGAGAAATCATATTCAATACTAGAATGATGTTATTATATTCTAATCACATTATGATAGGGATATTTTTAGGTACAGTTTCATATTTCCTAAAAAATTGTTTACTTAAAATCTTCCTCTTATTTCCCACAATTAAATAAAATAAAGAATAATAAGTGAATGATAATATATATAATAAAATTATAATAAGAAACAATGATACAGAAATAAATATCATATAAATAAAGTATAAATTCCAACTTTTTGGTTTTTTTAATGAATTTTATCCAGTGTAATTAATCTATTGTGATTTCTAACATAATAATCTATTCATGAACTTTTTAATGGTTCTTGAAGAGTTTGTGACTTTTAATATTAATGTCCCCCACGAATGTCAAACTGTGATAACAAAAAGGCCTCTTTATGGTTTATTAGGTGATGACTCAATTAATACCCAATGTGTTATTTTGTGGTGACCAACCCTAGGTACAACATCATCAGACCAGCATCCAATTATAATATACAAGTCGGGTTGTAATTTCTATGAAAATTATTTCAATATAATTTTCAATAATTCATGATATTCTATTATATATTGATTTATTTTGGGGTTTCTTAATAATTTGGTGTAGTTTTATACCACAAATACCTACAAAATCCTCTAATACAATATATATAGATCAATCCCATTTAAATATTTTACTACATGATTTTTAACATATATATGAAATAAATAAAACAAATGGATCAAGATACATAGATTATTTGTATGGATTGGTAGAAAAAAAAAATATGAAACTAAAATTGTTTTGATTCATTTTTATTATAAAAAATATATACTAAATACCTTTTATCTCTTCAAACCATATTTGATAACATTGGAATTTCATAGATGAATAATTTGGGTAGTAAACCCTAGTAGGAAAATTTTAGCTCAACTAGTGTAAGGTATATAACCCGTATTTTTGTATTTTTAATTATATATAGTTCTTCAGTTGAGTTTAGATGGGATTGGGATGGTTTTGGAATGCTTTTGAGGCCTTTTTAATGCTCTATGGTTTGAGAATAGTTAGGGGAAACCATGCGAGATGAACCATGCAGGAAGTGGGGTTACAAAGGGTTACACATATATTGTCTAACTATGCAAGGAGGCCTTTTGAGGTGCTCCTTTGAGGAAGCATCTGGCACAATGTTAGTGCCCGGTTTATCTAACCTTGTGAGTTAACCATGCGACCCATTAAAAATAGGTTTTTAAAATCTGGGATTATTCACATTCTTCTCAAAACCCTCCAAAGTAATTCCCACTCAAGACTCACTTAGGATTTCCACTTTTCATGGGTTAGGGATAATATACCACACATTTTGGATGAAACAAGGGGTTTCATAGTTTAGATGAGAATATTCCTCTCCAGTAAGTTTCCTCTCTTATATCATTGTGGTTTTCTCTATATCTACTCTTCTCTCCCTCTCGATTTGATAGATACACAACTGTTGTCTGTAGATATAGGGTTTTTGTTTCCTTGGTAATACATTTTAATTCTTATTGATGATAGTGGAGTAATTCTAGAGTAGTTTTAGTGGAGTGTTTTCCCAGATAGGTGTGTAGTTGCTTGTGGGTTGATTTCACTGTAACCCAAAAGGCTGGCAGCTTCTCTATTAACTAGACTCTGATAGAACATCATTCCTTAGTTAAAATATTTTTTCTATTTGATTAATTGGTGTTTCGATGTTCTAAATTTTTTCAAAATCCCACTGGTATGGATTTGAGGTTATTTGTGAAAAAGGGAGGTTTGTGGTGAATTATTCTTATTGTGGAATTTAAAATAGAGACTTATAAATAGTTTCTTGTGTTGACTATTAAAAATTGTTGAATAAAAATGTATTTTAATAATTATTATGTTATATTGAAATGTTTTTTCGCATGTAAATTGATTAAAGGTGATTTCAATAAAGTGTTGATTTATAAAGGATCATTAGCATGCGATGGGAATGGTAAATTGCATATTGTTTTTTTCCTTGGTGTGTCATGATTGGTTACAACCTGTTGAAATTTTTTGTGGAAGTTGTCAAGAAGTCTTACTAAAAAATGTTTATGGATAGTGGTTGGAAGAATCATCATTTTCGAAAGTGGCTAGTATGTACCACTGGTTTTGGAAAGAGGTAAATGGGTTTGGATCAGATGTTCAATTGTGGATGATTGTTTTGATTGTACTGTGGCTTTTTAATATGGAATTGGTAGTGCTAATGTGTGATTTTGATATGGATTATTGATTAGTGTGGCACTTCCCTTGTCACGACCCGCCTTCACCAAAAGGAGGGAAGGGTCAGCAGATTGCCAGGCCCTTCCTTCTTTAAGTTGAAGGAGAGATAATGACCCCTGAGATCCGCCTTCAATAGGTCCCAGAGTGGCAACCAGCACCAAGGGTATAGAAATTTCTCACAAATGGAAGGAATTACCCCTTTTTGTTTTATAAGATCGAGAGATGAGATGATGAAACTCAACAACACCCAGGTATAAGAAAAGTAAAGAAAAAAATAAACCATTCCCGCATGCATTTTCCAAAAGTAAAGCCACATGGTACAAAAGGTGACTACAAAGGTAAGTACCGAAGAGGAAAAGAAAAACAAAAATTGCAACTGCTCCACAGGTCCGAGCTAGTAAGGTTTTGCATGATCCCCGAAGTCCTCCTGGAAAACTGAAAGCAGTTTTATATATGTAGGGTGAGCACACAAGCATGTTCAGTAGGGAAAACCAAAGACTCTCGTGCAGAAGTGGGGAACGTACTAAAGTCCCGTGAGAAAAGAGTAAACCAAACACCTATCAAGGTAAACTATCCACCCCAGGCCTCACCAAGGCACACTACCCAAATAAAACAAGTCAATTAATATATATAATCCGAACACATCGATGTTTGGGTACCCCGCGCCACTTTCCCACTGGTTAATGAGACATCCTACGCATCAGACCAATCCCGCCATTCTCACCACAGTACCACTACCACACCCACCCACACACACCTGGGCCACATCCACACGCAGTCCCACTGCCGAAATCCCGCCCGCACACACCTGGGCCACAACTGTCACACGTAACCATGCCTGCACGCACCTAGGCCAGAACAACCACCACCACGCCCGAAGACACCTAGGCTAAAAAATCCACTACCACGCCCGAAGAAACATGGGCCTCATCCCGAAGACACTTGGGAAACCACCTGCCACACACACCTGGCCAACCACCACACTACCCTGCCCGAAGGTTCATTGGCTAATAATGGACCTCAGGCCATCACAGCCTGCCCGAAGGTACTTGGGATATCCGGGAAAGGGAGAAGAAAAGGATCTAATTACTATACACCAACAATAGTGTTGGGAAAAACAACCTCCCCCATGAAATGGGGGTGTTCGACACTAAGTGCTCAACTTGGGTGGGGCGTGAATAAGAAACAGAAAACTACAAGTATAGATATAGGTAACAAGCACTCACCCAAAGTCTAGGTTTTTCTAACCGGCATACGGTACACAACACCACTATATCTGAGTCACAAGTTATGACTCTCACCAACAAAACCCATTTGTCCCATTCTTGTTTCATGTTCAGTAATAAATTATAAGTTTAAGATCTACTGGGCAACTAGTAAGCATATGCACAAGTCCAGGAAAGTAAACATTCAAACATCAACCATAACGCCCACACCGGGTTCTCAACAACAGAGGATCCCACCCCAATTTGTGATATAAACAAGTAACCATCGGGTCTTAAAACTCACAACCACCGAGTCCATACCAACAGGGGATCCCATCCCCAAATTCACACAACCACCAAGAGTACAAGACAGGGGATCCCATCCCCTCCCACATTTCCAGCAATCAGCCTGAAAAGAAAACAACCAACTACCACCATCAACACAAGTCAGGGTCATGCCGGTATTTTCATATTTAAATGACTTAACACACTACATGATTTCAATTTCCATGTGTTTTAACTGGGGGTTATCACAAAAGGAATGATCCTGGTGCCTCAATCTATTTGGCCGAATATACGTGATTAACCAATTACTTTTCACAGCAAGAGTTTACAACCACAACAAGCCATTTAAAACATCACCAGGGGTTCATTAGTGCACAAACAACGACCACCAAAAAACCTAGATTTTCAGAAGGCATAAGCCATCACAACTCAACAAGATGGTCATAACATAAACAACATCGACGATCACATACCCCTCTTTCCTTATAGAATTCGTTCATTGTCTTCAATTAGGTCTAGTTTATCCAATCCTACAGAATCAAAAGAATGTCCACCCCGTATGATACACAAAAGAGAGAGGCAAAGGAGAAATTCCCTACTTGTTTGATCGATGAACGATGCTTAGGCCAGGCGCAGATCTTTACGGATAATGATGCGGCGTGCCCGATGCACCAGAATCTGTTTGTGAAAAGCCACGATCGAGGAAAGAGAAACCATGGATAACCCTTGGTTTATAAGATCCGGGGACGGTTGGGGTGAAAACATGAAACCGCATAAGGCGCGGGGCTCGTGGGTTGACCACGCGACTCCACTCATCATTAAAGGGGGTCAGGTGGTTTAAACCAACTCATGAATTGATTAAGTATTGAATTAAAAATCTTATGCGCGTTACGGGTCTTTAAAACATGCTTAAATGATTCAGAATAGGGTTTAAAACCCGATTCGTGCAAAAGGAGTGCTACTGGAAACAACTCGACAAGGCCGGACGAAGCCGATCAGTCTCACCGATCGGTCGCACTGATCGGTCTCACCGATCGGTTGTGCCGATCGGTCTCACCGGTCGCTCTCACCGATCGGTCTCACCAATCGGTTGAACAGATCGGTCTCACCGATCAGTCTCACCGAGAAGCCACTCCTTTTGGACTTTGATTTTGGAAAAGGGAAGGACCAAGAGATTCTAGGTCATCACATCAGATACCTCTCAAACTATTCTCATCCTTGAGAATTCAAACAACCCAGAAGGGAAGGCCGGGTCCGAACAACCACCCCGAAAGATAACTCTCAAGAGTGAACCTCATTGTTAACTAAGAACACCTTCTTGTCACGAACCAAGCAACATACCATGCCAAACTGCCCGATCATGTTGGTTTGGGAGTCTCCTCCCCCATGTCAAGATATTATCTGCTTTGGCCGGCATTGACTCACCCGCACGGGTTTAATTGCATCCACCTTAATGTGTCTTGATTATGGGTCGGGTTCTCTCCTTCCCCATAGCCGAGGCTTTTCACACACAAACAGAGGAAAGAAAACCAATACATTTCATAGCCAAAAGACAAAACCTTCTACCACAACAGGTACAACAAAGAACAAAACTCAAAACAACTCTGGGTACTGGGTACGCATTTATGCTTCCCTCTCCCACGTACTCTCCTCAAGACAACCATGTCTCCACAACACACGAACCAAGGGGATGGTTCGCCCGCGAAGCACATTCTCCTTGCGATCTTCATTCATCACTGGTCTCTCCACAAAGGTCACGTCGTCCTCGATGTCCAGCTCACCCCAATCAAGGGCTTGTGAATCATCGTGCAGATACCGACGGAGCTGGGACACATGAAAGACATCATGTATCCTTAGTAGCGGCGGTGGTAACGCTAGCTGATAATCCACTTTGCCGACTCACCGCAACACTTTGAAGAGTCCGATTAATCTGGGAGAAAGCTTACTCCCCTTGCCGAACCTCCACTACCCACGCCGAGGGGAGACCTTCAAGAACATGTGGTCCCCAAACCTCAATCTCCAAGGGCCTCCTCCTGGTATCAGCATACGACTTCTGTCGGTCTTGGGCCGCCTTCATCCTTTCCCGTATGAGCTGAACGTTCTCGGTCATGTTCTGCACCACCTCTGGGCCAAGGATGCCTACCTCTCCTACTTCAGTCCAACACACAGGTGAACGGCATGGCCTCCCGTACAAAGCATAAAATGGGGACATACCGATTGTATAGTGGTAGCTATTATTATTGGAAAACTCTACCAGAGGAAACTATCGCACCCATGATTCTCCTGTGTCCAGAACACATGCCCGTAGCATATACTCCATGGTCTGGATGGTGCGCTCTGTTTGTCCATCTGTATGGGGATGGAAAGAAGTTCTAAGGCGTAACTGGGTGCCAAACGCATGCTGAAATCCTCTCCAGACTCGCGAGGTAAAACGTGCATCCCTTTCCGAGACTATATACCTCGGAACTCCATGCAACCGCACCGCCTCATCCACGTACTTTCGTGACAAAGCATCCACAGTAATCGACTCCCTGATCTCCAGAAAGTGAGACAATTTTGTCAACCTTTCCACTACAACCCAGATGGCGTCGTACCCTCCTTGGACCTTGGGGAGTCCCGTGACAAAATCCATCGAGATGTCATCCCACTTAACCTCGGGGACATCTAGAGGCCGCAGTAGGCCGCCTGGAACTCGGTGTTCAGCCTTCACTTTCTGACACAATAAGAACTTGAACACAAACTCTACCACCACTCGCTTAACTCCGAGCCACCAAAACTGCCTCTTCAAACCCTGGTACATATTGGAAACTCCTGGGTGTACCGCCAGGGGTGAGTTGTGGAACTCACTGAGAACCTTGTCATGCATCGCCTCCAGGACAAACAACCTCTTCTGGAAAAACATCTGGTTCTGACTATCCTCTATCTATCCTTCCAGAGCATTGCCCTGGTCAACTTGGTCATGCATCACTTCGCACTCTAGGTCTCCCCACTGAGACTCCTCCACATGCTAAAACAGGGATGACTGCACTGTCATCTGATATAGGCAGCCTCTGCCACTATCCATCTTCACGTCCAGGTGTAAGGAAGCCAACTCCTCCATCGCCTTCCAGGTTTCTTGCCGACTCTCAGACCGCATCCTTCTGTGTCCTCCTGCTCAAGGCATCGGCCACCACATTTCCCTTGCCCTCAGTATAAGAGATCTCAAAGTCGTAATCCTGGAGGAACTCCACCCATCTATATTGTCTCAAGTTTAAGTCCCGCTGGGAGAAGATATACCTCAAGCTTTTGTGATCTGTGAAGACAACAAAGCGTTCCCCAATGAGGTAGTTCCGCCACAACCTTAGCGTAAAAACGACCGCTGCGAGCTTCGGGTCTTGGGTGGCATAATTACGCTCATGAGAATGCAGCTTCCTGGACCCATAAGAGATCACCCCTTGTCGCTGCATCAGCACACATCCTAGGACCTATCCTAAAGCATCACAGAACACTTCATAAGAGGCCCCTTCTTCTGGTAATCTCAGTACTGGGGCACTGACCAACTTCTCCTTTAGATAGCTGAAGGCTGACTCGCACTGCTCACTCCATACGAAATCCTGGCCCTTCTTGGTCAGAGCCATCAAAGGGGATGCTACTCGGAAGAAGTTGGGTACGAATCTCCGGTAGTAACCTTCCAGCCCGAGGAAACTTCGGAATTCCGCCACATTCTTGGGTGCTGCCCAAGAAACAACTGCCTCAACCTTTGATGGGTTGACTGCTACCCCCTGCTCAGACACTACGTTCCCGAGGAAGTGCACTTCTCGTGTCTAGAACTTGCATTTTGACAACTTCCCATAGAGCTGGTGATGCCGGAGGACATCCAAAACTGTCCTCAGGTGCTCTCCAAGGTCCTCTTCTGACCGCGAATAGATCAGGATATCGTCGATGAACACAACCACGAAACTATCCAAGTACTATCGGAAGATGGAGTTTATAAGCCCCATAAACACATCCGGGGTGTTCGTAACACCAAAGGGCATGACTACGAACTTGAAGTGTCCATACCTGCACCTGAACGCTGTCTTCGGGACATCGGTCTCTTTCACCCTCAGCTAGTGGTACCCAGACTGTAGGTTGATCATCGAGAACCATCCTGCCCCTTTCAGCTGGTCGAAAAGATCATCTATTCTCAGAAGAGGGTAGCAATTCATTATCGTTACCTGATTCAGCCTCCTGTAGTCTATGAAAAATCTGAGGTCACCATCTGCCTTCTTTGCAAACAGGATTGGGGCGCCCCACGGTGACATGCTCGGACAAACATAACCCCTCTTCATCAGATCATCAATCTGTATCCGCAACTCCAGTAGCTCCGAAGGTGCCATCCGGTAAGGATCCATCGAGATCGGACGAGCGCAGGGCTGCAGGTCTATCCCGAACTCGATATCACGTCGAGGGGGTAGAGTCGTCACCTCATCAGGAAAGATGTCCATAAACTCACGAACGATCTCTGGAACTTCCACCATTTCAGCATCTACGGATTCCACTATCAGCTCGGTCAACAAGGAGAGGAGAGGTTCCTCTCTTCTGTTTCCCTTCGGACTACTCCGCTTGCCGGTGAAGGTAACATGCCGGCTATCCAAGTCTAAGAAGACCACCCTTCTTCGAAAACAGTCGATGACGGCGCACATAGAAAATAGCCATTCGATGCCTAGTATTACATCATATGACTGAATCTGTAGCAGAAAAAGATCCCTAACTGACTATTGTGGCCCTATCATCAGTATATATCCCCGACAAACGAACAACAAGTCGGTCTGACCTCCGACTAGTGTGATCAACACCAGGGGCACTGGAAGTCCCTCGGAATATAGGCTCAAGGCACGAGCTAGATTGGGTGCAACAAAGGAGTGTGAAGCTCTGGTATCGAATATAGCATGAGCAAGAGTGCTAAACAGACTGATCGTACCTCGAACAACCTCTAGACCTACTGGAACTGCTGCCTCTGCGGCGTGTAACTGTCCACTCCCATCTCCCCTGCCCCTCGGCTATCATCCACCTCCCCGACCACGCCCTAGTAGAGGTCCCTATGGAGCACCCTGAGGTCGGCCTCCTCCTTCTACGTCTGCCCTCGGAGGAGCGGGAGCTCGCTGTCCTTGCTGCTGCTGCTGCAAATGTCTGGATGGAAGCTGCTACTAGGGTGGGTGCTGGGGATGACTACCACTACTGTACTGCACCCGGTCGGGGCACTGACTCTGGAGATATCCAGGGCTCCCACAGATGAAGCACCGTGGTCCCGGGATCTAAGGAAAAGGGCTAGGGCGGGGGGATCAAAACTGAAACTGCTGCGGTCTGCTCCCTGCGGGTCGGAACCTGGACGGTCCTGACGCTGGTGGCCTAGTGCTGACGACCTTCCCCTTCGATGGTCCCAGCTGGATCCCCTCTCGTGACACTCCTCCTAGAGCATGCATCCTCTCCACCACTTCAACCTTCTTCTGGACCTCCAAGTACGTCGGCAGGGTAAAGGGGGTAACAACATACTGGAGGGAGGGTCGGAGCGCCTCCTCCAAACGTCTTGCCCGAGACTCCTTGTCGGGAAAGAGGTCTGGAGAAAAACATAGGTGTTCCTTGAACTTGATCCCTAGCTCCCTCACGGACACACTCCCCTACTGGAGGGAGTGTAGTTCCTACCTCTTTTCTGCCTTCATTGTCGAGGATAGGAATTCCGCCCGGAACTCCCTCTTGAAATCCGCCCAAGCCACATCAGACTCTCTCCTCCCTCCCAGGTAAAGCATCCACCACTGACGTTCCGATCCCCGCATCTGGCTAATGGCCATAGGAAACCAGTACTCAGTCGGGTCCCGAATCAGGCCGAAGGCTATAACTAGCTCCTCTAGCCAGCCTTCCGTCTTCATATTGGAGGTGCTGCCCTCATACTTCTCGAGGGCCTGTCACTGGAAGGCCCGAAGAGTCTTCAACCACTGGTCACCCTCTTCCTCTCGATAAAATCTCTGCCGATCGGCCAAAGTAGTCTCCAGGGCCTCGATCTCCTGTACCACACGTGGTCGCCTTCCAGGTGTCATAGCTTCAAGGTAAACAAGGAATTCCTAAGCCCAAGTAGTGCATAATATCGTCTTCAAAACTTCTTAAAATTTAATTTATTCTTAATTCCCAAGACATCTGAGAAACACTAGAACTCAAGTCATTATGATGCATGTACCTTTCCAAGGGTCTCTACCCTACAATCAGTGTGGTCTCACTTGGCCGTTCGGTAGGTCCAGAGTCCTTACATCGGATCACAGGGGCCCCTAAAATCCTGTGTCCTAGCCGGTCTCCCCCAACCTAATTCATGCGCCAAGGTCACCCATCACTGTTTCCTTACTATCCCATGCAATCCTTACTGTTCCTAACTCCAGAATACATCCTATCTCTCAACCAACCTCCCTTTGATACCATTCTATCACCACCCGCCTTCACCAAAAGGAGCAAAGGGTCAGTAGATTGACAGGCCCTTCCTTATTTAAGTTGAAGGAGAGATAATGACCCCCGAGACCCACCATCAATAGGTCCCGGAGTGGCGACCAACACCAAGGGTATAGAAATTTTTCACAAATGGAAGGCATTACCCCCTTTTTTTTTATAAGATCAAGAGATTAGATGATGAAACTCAACAACACCTAGGTAAAAGAAAAGTAAAGCCAAAAATAAACCATTCCCACATGCATGTTCCAAAAGTAAAGCCAGAAGGTAAAAAAGGTGACTACAAAGGTAAGTACCAAAGAGGAAAAGAAAAACAACAACTGGAACTACTCCAATGGTCTGTGCTAGTATGGTCCTGCGTGATCCCCGAAGTCCTCTTGGAAACCTGAAAGCAGTTTTATATATGTAGGGTGAGCACACAAGTACGCTCAATAGGGAAAACCAAGGACTCTCGTGCACAAGTGGGGGAACGTACTAAAGTACCATGAGAAAAGAGTAAACCAAACACCTATCAAGGTAAAATATCCACCCCAGGCCTCACCAAGGTACACTCCCCAAATAACGCAAGTCAAGTAATATATATAATCAAAGAACATCGATGTTTGGGTAACCCGCGCCACTTTACCACTGGTTATTGAGACATCCTACGCATCGGACCAATCCCGCCATTCTCACCGCTTTCTCACTGCCACACCCGCCCGCACACACCTGGGCCACAACCACATGCAGTCCCACTGCCAAAATCCCGCCTGCACACACCTGGGCCACAACATTCACACGTAACCATGCCTGTAAACACCCAGGCCAGAACAACCACCACCACGCCCGAAGACACCTATTCTAGAAAATCCACTTCCATTCCCGAAGACACCTGGGCCTCATACCGAAGACACTTGGGAAACCACCTGCCGCACACACCTGGCCAACCACCACACTACCCCGACCGAAGGTTGTTGGGCTAATAATGGACCTTAGGCCATCACAGCCTACCCGAAGGTACTTGGGATATCCGGGAAAGGGAACATAAAAGGAACTAACAACCAGACACCAAGAATAGTGTTGGGAAAAACACCCTCCCCCATGAAATGGGGGTGTTCGACACTAAGTGCTCAACTTGGGTGGGGCGCGAATAAGAAACAGAAAACTATAAGTATAGATATAGGTAAAAACCACTCACCCAAAGTCTAGAATTTTCTAACCGGCCTATGGAACACAACACCACTATATCCGAGTCACAAGTCACGACTCTCGCCAACAAAACCCATTTGTCCCATTCTTGTTTCATGTTCAGTAATAATTTTTAAGTTTAAGCACTACTATGCAACTAGAAAGAATAGGCACAAGTCTAGGAAAGTAAACAGTCAAACATCAACCATACCGCCCACACCCGGTTCTCAACAACAGAAGATACCACCCCAATTTGTGATATAAACAAGTAACCACCAGGTCGTAAAACTCACAACCACCGAGTCCATACCAACAGGGGATCCCATCCCCAAATACACACAACCAGCAAGAGTATAAGACAGGGGATCCCATCTCCTCCCACATTTCCAGCAATCGTCCCAAAAAGAAAACAACCAACTACCACCATCAACACAAGTCAGGGTAACGCCGGTATTTTCAGATTTAAACGACTTAACACACTCCATGATTTCAATTTTTGTGTGTTTTAACCGGGGGTTATCATAGAAGGAAATATCCTGGTGCCTCAATCTATTTGGTCAGATATACGTGATTAACCGATTACTTTTCATAGGAGGAGTTTTCAACCACAACAAGCCACTTAAGACATTAGCAGGGTTTCATTAGTGCACAAACAATGTCCACCAATGGCCTCTATTTTTAGAAGGCATAAGCCAACACAACTCAACAAGATGGTCATAACATAAACAACATCAATGATCACAGACCCCTATTTCTCTATAGAATTTGTTCATTATCTTTAATTAGGTCTGGTTCATCTAATCCTACAGAATCAAAAGCACGCTCACCCCACATGATACACAAAAGAGAGAGGCAAAGGAGAAATTCCCTACTTGTTTGATCGACAATCGACGTATAGGCCGGGTGCGGAACTTTATAGATAACGATGCGGCGTTCCCGATGCACCAGAAGCTGTTTGTGAAAATCCACGATCGAGGAAAGAGAAACCACGACTAACCCTTGGTTTATAAGAGCAGGGGATGGTTGGGGTACAACGTGAAACCGTGTAAGGCGCAGGGGTCATGGGTTTACCACGCGGCTCCACTCGTCAATAAAGTGGGTCGGGTGGTTTAAACTGACTCATGAATTGATTAAGTATTTAATTAAAACTCTTATGCGTGTTACGGGTCTTTAAAACATGATTAAACGAGTCAGAATAGGGTTTAAAACCCTATTTGCGCAAAAGGAGTGCTACTGGAAACAACTCGACAAGGCTGGGCGACGTGGATTGGTCGCGTCGATCGGTCTCACCGATCGGTTGCGCCGATCGATCTCACCGATCGGTCTCACCGAGACTCCACTACTTTAGGACCCAGATTTTGGCAAAGGGAAGGACCAAGAGAGTCTGGGTCATCACATCCCTAGTTTGATATGGCTTGGTAAGGAGATGTTAGTCTTGAGGTAATTGTTTCACCAGTAATGTTTTGTATATAATTCATTATATAAATGTGATAACGGTTTTATCCTAGGGGTGTTTTTAGGGAAGTCATTTTGGGAAAACCTATGGAGTATTTAGTACTCACACCCTTCTTTGGAACTTTGGTTATTTTTCAGGTGTTGTATTCTGGGACACCTATAAAGGTAAATCGTCTCCTTTCACTAGTGGTTCGTTGTGATTCATCGGTGATGTGTAGTGCATAGAGCATTGATCTTGGGTGGAGTTTTGTAGTGTGTCTTGGTTAACATTGGGTTTCTTTCATAGTCTTCAACTTGGTACTCTGATAATGTTATGGTATGTTTGGTTGTATTGGTTCTTGGGATTTTCTGTTGAACAAAATGGTTGTCTTCTGAAAATACATGGTTGGGTTTCTTTGTCGACACGAATCATGTATTATTGTTGGTAATGACTAGTTTAGTTAGTTGTATATTTTAAAAAGGTAAAGTAATTCCCCAAATATTCTTGAATCCATCAGCATTTATTAGTAGCCATTGGCATCTTGGTAATGTAACTTAAGTCCTTGTATCACTCCTCCTCCCTCTCTAGCATATGATATGGTGT
Source organism: Viscum album (assembly GCA_963277665.1). NCBI lineage: Eukaryota > Viridiplantae > Streptophyta > Magnoliopsida > Santalales > Viscaceae > Viscum > Viscum album. The sequence continues at coordinate 1,835,434,723 of OY728165.1, forward strand.
GGGTGTTACAAGTGGTATTAGTTTTTTTTGTCCTTGGATTTTGACTGAATGGAGTTTTTCAGTTCCTAGGAATTGTTTGTTGGATTTTGTGTTGACATTTGTTCATGGTTTATTCCTTGAGTTGGGATTTTAGCAAGGCATAGGATTGAAGGAACATTGAATGTATAACATAAAATTTTATAACTATCCATTTTATTTTGAACATCATGATACCAAGGAGTTTAGAATATAATTGTTTTGGAGAGACTTATAGGCATTGGAAATATCATTGTCATGGGGGTAGAAAATGATATGATCATGGCATACTTGGTACAAATTACTACCCACTAGGAATCATATATCAATGGGCTATAATGATTTATTTTGTGATATGAATGTGTGAATTTTGAATATATTTATTGGGTTTTAAAAAGAATGGATTCAAAATATGGATGGTTATGGTATTTGTAAATCGTTTGATTTTGAAAGAATTGTGAAAATTTCAAATTTTTTTTTTGTAAAATGGTAAATGTGAACTTGTAGAAAGACTCATTGTGATTATTTTGATGTAATTGACCATTAATTTGTACATATTGTCTTGCTAATATATGAATACTTATGGTAGTTTTTGAATTGATAGAAATGGAACCGGTTAGGTTTCATAGAGACCAATAGGAGGCATTAGTAAAAATTGTGGTTTCACCTAATCCTCAAGTGAACTACCAACTAATGTAAATTATAGTGAATGATTTCCAACCCATGGAATGTTGGAATAAAGCAGATGAACCAAATCATGTGGATCACATGGATTTGTTTAAAAGTTGAATCCACGCTTCATTAGGGCTGATTCATAGATGGAAAGGGAGGAATAATTGTTGAAAAAAATGAAAAAATCATCAAATTCATGGGAATAATAGTAGGGTTAAATGTAAATTTAGAAACATGTATGATAAAAGATCTTTCCCATCAGTGGTAGGAGTTGATGATCCAAGGTGAAACGGACCAAGGTATTAAATGAGAGGGATTTGAATAATTTTTTAACAAATAATTCCACCCTCATACATTTAGAATTCAGCTCACATCATATTTCTATAGCATTAAGTAGGGAATCCTATCGATAATAGATTATTCGGACATGTTAATTAACTTAGTGAGGTTTCCAACAGAGGTGGGGTAGTATATCATTAAAATATCATATCATTGAAGCGGGATTGAGGTTGAAAATCTGTTATGAAATAGAGGTGATATGAATAGATTATTACACGGGGGTAGTGAATAGAGCCTTAGTGGATGAAAGGGATCTTGTGGTGGCTACAAGTAAAGGAAGTATATTATTACCCATGGGGAATAGTGGGAACTCGAATGCTACATTAAAGATGAAGAGGTTCACATATATGTATAGTTGTAGTATGGATCAGAATCCATTGAATGAATTGATGAGTCTTCCTCCTAAGCCATAGAGTAAATAGGTATGTTTTTCAGTGTGGTTCAATGATCCAAATCAAGAGAGATTATATGGAATAACCTCAATTAATTTTATAATTGTATGAATATGATGCATCTTTAGCAGTATTTTCTAAATGATCTGATTTTTATTATTTGTGAAACTCCTTAGGGGACGTAGGGGTCATATGCCTCATTAGGATGAGGGGTGCATCATACCCCTCAGTAGTAGAGTGAAGTTAATTATAGTGATTCCCAGAACACCACAACACCTCAGTAGGTTAATCAAATGTAGAGTGTGTCATACAAGACGTTGTTTGGAGATGAGTAGGTTGTGATGGATGATTAGTTGGGACCGTCCACGGTGCAAGGTAAAATTATTTTAAATTCTACCTTGATGCATTTTTTTTCAGATATAGGTTCTTCCCATTCAATTATTTATTCTCATATCATTGATTTGTTGGGTTTTACTATGGAACTATTTCCTTCCATCCTAAAACATCAAGCATCGCTGGGTGAAAAAGAGTGTTGAGCCTTCTTGTGTATAGCATGTTGAGTTGTTTTGGATGAGGTTGAGTTAATGTGGTATTTCATAGTAATTGAGATGGATGTGTATGATATAATCATATGAATGGATAGGGTGACAATTTTTAAGGCCCACATTTATTGCTACACACGAGTTGTTAGTTTTATAATAGATGATGACAGTCTCTTTATGGGGGAGTATAATGAAAAGAATGATGCAACTTGTTTGTTGGAACCATCAGTAGAAACAATATTGTATCACTTAGCATATTTTTCATTTGAAAATTTGGATGGTGTTGAGAATATTATTCATCCATTTGTTGTGGAAAATTCTATGGATGTATTTATTGATTAATTCTTTGGTTTCCCACCGGTGAGAGAAGTGGATTTTACAATTGATCTCCTTCCATCAGGATTGGTTATTTCTTGTGGAAATGTTGTCTTGATGTGGGTGGGAAGTATCTCTATAATAGGTTCTCGATAATGGTAGGAAGAACCCCCATTATGGATAGTGTTAGAGAATGTCCCGCTATTTGGGGAATGACGTAAATGATTTTGGATGGGAAGTTTCACTATGGTTGTTTTTTGGTTTGTGGTGAGGATGTTGACGATTGAATAGGTTGTTCTAATGTGTAATGGGGATATGGTTTATGTCTTATTGTGTAATTTTCCTTGTTTGATATGGCTTGGTAAGGGGATTTTTGGTTTGTGGTAATTGTCACACTAGTAATGTTTTATATAAGATGGTTTATATAAATGTGCTAATGGTTTTATCCTAGTGGCATGAGTAGAGAAGTCATTTATGGAATACCTACTATGTATTAGTAATCACCCCATACTCTGGAACATTTTTTATAGGTACTTTCTTCTAGGACACTGGTAATGGTAAATCATCTCCTTTTGCTAGTGGTTTATTGTGATGTGTCGGTGTTGGGTGGTGCATCGAGCATAGAGCTTGGGTGGAGTAGTAGAGTGTGACTTGGTTTACATTGGGTATCTTGTTTAGAAATATTCATGGTACTTTGATATTGGTTTCATATGTTAGGTTGTATTCATTTTTGTGAATTATTGTGGAACAACTTGGTTTTCTTTTTGTTATTTATGGTTTTGTTGCTACGTCAACAAGCATCATGAGTTTTGTTGGTAATGTATAGTTTAGATGGTTATTTATATTCAAAAAAGAATATCATTCTACAATGATTCTTGAATCCCTCGACATCTATTTCGAACCTTTTGAATCATTGGAATGTCTCTTAAGGACATGGAACAATCCTCTACCCTCTCATGCTAATGAGATGGCATGGGGTGTTACATGAATAATCAGGGTAATGAAGTATGACTTATGATTCAAAAAAGAGTAAGATGGTATCAAAAACTGAAGGGACCATGAATAATTATGTATATGAGAAACATTAAGAACATTTAATCAAAAGATGATGAAAACATAGTATAGTTGAATAATCATATAACATGGAATAAGTATATTTCAATGATAATTTATATCACAAAAGAACGTGAATGATAAAGTTCCATTGTATGTTTGGTTCACATCAAAAACCCATACATATAATTCAAAGGGACATAAACAATACCCAATGAAATGGTGAATTATCTATGATCACCCATCATAACATGTATATGATTATATACCATAAAAAATGATGTTTTGTATATGTTATAAACATTAGAATATCCCTCTGAAAGAATAATTTCCTTTCCATTAGTGAAATAATTAAATTTATCAACATCTTCCTGATATCTATTACCCTGAAAGTCCTCTCTACCATTAAGGATCCTGAAATAATAATTAATATGATGGAGGAAGAATTATTTTTTGGTTTTTATGTGATTCCCAATAATAGGGGAATCAATATGGGGCCTCCTGGGGTATTTTTTCATGTTCACTATAGGAGGGAGGAATTAATATGAGATGTATTATGGAAATTATACAGTGCCTTCATTTGAAGTATTCATGGGAAATTTAGGAGTTCCATACTCTATGTGTAATTTTTAAGTAGGGGAAATATAGAAGTGAGTAGGCGCATCCCAAAAATTGAAATTCCTCTCTATTGGAATTTCTAATAGCTTGTATCTATACACTTCGACAACACACCCTTTTGGATTATGGGAAGAGGGGATATCAACTTCTAGTACACAATTTGTTTGGGTATGGAATTTTATTTTTTGGGTGTTGTAATACCATACATTATGATCAGCAAAGCTAGTGTGTTCCCAAAATATTATATGTGATGTGTTGGATATAGATAAAAATGACTTATTTAAGCATACTATCCTGATTTCTAACATTGATAGTTATGTCTTCATTGTTTATTCCTCTAGTAAATTCTATTCCATGGACTACCGAAAACAAGTGAGGTCTCATAACTCCTATAATCCATAGGGTGAGATCCTCTGGCCAATGTTGTTCGCCAAGGAATGTAATGTCTAATAGTGGTGATTCAAATATCATGATATCCCTATATTTGAAAATATTAGGTACATTAGAATCACCATGGCTTCCACGTTCTTCTATTGTGGCAATTCGAACAAATAATCTATGAATCACCTTTTCTACAAAGGATACTCGGTGTATTCAACCTAGAACATTTTTAGTTCCTTCCAAGGGATATCCTCTTATGGTTATTTGAATGTTTCATTCTATGGGATGTATTTTAATTGAGCTATATCTTATGGTCCAGAGAAATAGATAAAGGTTTCATCCTCGTTGATATATGTTGGTGGATTTGGAAAGAGAGTAATAAATCTTTCTATTAATCCTATCCACAATGTTGTATAATCATTATCCAAATAACAAAAAATATACCCACTGGTCTCACTAGTTTAATCATGATCTCAGAACATTAACCTTCTTTTCACACCCTAACCACTTCCCTCTCCACTTCCTAGAAAATTTGAGTACTACAAAGAAATTGTATTAAAGGGAAAAATACTTATCAAAACATCAAGACCAGTATATGTAACATCCCAGGTAAATAAAGAATAAAACATTCTCATATTTATTAATATTTACGAATTAAATATTAATTTTACTTTAAAGGGGTTGCTATGTTCGATAGCGTACCCGATACACAACAAAGAGTTTCATTGAAACCGTACATTGCACACTAGTAATAAAATAATATTATTTTAAATGGTAGTTAACACATAGCCGTTGTATTGGCAGTAATGGATAGAAATAACTAAAATATGATTATATATGTTTTTTAAATGTTTTTATATTTATCCAATAAAATATTAATGGTTAAAATACGGATAGAATTCAATTTTAGGCATATATACAATAATTTTCACTAAAAGGTCGAACTATCGCCTTTTGATAGTGAACCCTCTTTAAATATAGTTTTGGTCACTCTTATACATTCTTTTGGACCAAATAAAACTCTTCTTTAGAATCGGGTCATCAAAATTTACTTTGTGTAAATTTTTGGTATTTTTCCGATAAAGTTCATTTTTAATGAATAGTGAAAAATGGTGTATTTTAATTCAAAACCCCCTTTTAATCTAATTTATTTATATTATTATATTATCTTTTTATTTTATTTTAGTGTTTAATTATAATATATTTTTACCATTTAATCCAATAGTGGTCATTGGAATTAATTTCACTTTGAAATTGGACTTAAACTAGTGTCAATCTTTTGATACTTATTGTTTCATAAAAACACGGTATTTTCTCTGACAGCGGGAATTAATTATTAAATTAATTAATGAAACTTATATTTTTTGAATTTTTTAAAATAGACATCATTTTTGAATTCGGAGTATCAAATAAATCTTAGGGTGATGTTTTGGTATTTTTCTGAAAAGCTTCAATTTTTATGAATAGTGAAACCACTTAGTGGTACTTAAAAAAACTGATTTTTTCATTTAAATGAAATTTTACCACCTCTATGTTTGGAATTTCAAAAATCTGACATACATGTTTGTCATTAAGAAGTAAAATGAGGTTCAATGGGATTAAAATAATTTTTTGGTGAATAGTAACTTTTATGTTTTTAACCACGATTAGATGTAATTAGTGTAATTTAAGGTAAGAATAATGTTTTAATAATATGAAATGAACTTGACACATGTCCTACCCATATTGGATGCATCATGGATGACCACGAAAATCCAAGGTCCAACTTGGGGACCCCATGAAGCCACTTTGGAAAAAAAATGACATTAATATATTTTTATTTCATGTTAAAAAAATGTCACAAACATGAGTTGTTTTACTAAAACAATTTTTAAATGGGGTTATACAAGGCATATTTTTTACTATGAATATTCATTAGAAATATAAAAATCATTCTTACATCATGATATTTTTTTTATAATTTTTAGAAATTAAATTAATTAAATTATTTATGACATCATGATGATGCAGCGATTACCTCATTATTTAACACTTAAAATAAAATGAAAAGATAATGTAAAATCTAAGACCTACACATGTCAAAAAACTATTGGATGAGTATATTTAGAACTCCTATCACATTATCCTCAAAATATATAATTTTGGGACCTTTTAAATCCTAAAAACATTTTGTGATAATGTAACCTTTTATAACTTTCCAAGAGTGCCCCTAATCACATCTTATAAAAGGCCCCTACCTCTACCACCTTACCCACACCTCTCAAGACTTTGGCTCAGCCAAACCCTACCCATTTTTTCTCTCCACATCCCTCTATAACTCATAGAATCCTCACTGTGGGTAGAAGTATTCCCATGGAAGCCTTTGAGCTCAAATCTAAGAGAGTTACCTGATTTTAAGGTAATGTGTTCACTTGTGTTCTTTTATTTTATTTTACTTCTCCATCCCCCTAAAATCTTTTTATTCATTTATTTTGTAACAAATCCAGTATCTTCAATATTCTAGGATGTTTTTATAATAATAATTCGACCTAAACTTACACACACCTTCATCTAATGGTTAAAGAATATACTGTTTCTGTGGATGGCGAATTTCTGCCTCACGAAACGATGATTGTTCAATATTTTTCTAAAACCATCAAAGGTGGCCATTAAGATGTCACTATATTTATATATGATATATGATATATTTATGTTTTCCTTAAGCTTATGTATTTTTCATTTATTTCATACCTTTATGGCTTCCATTATGGGTATACGCGATATCTTCATTTTAGGAAGTGCGGACTACCGCCCCCCTTAAAGTGATTTGATTCATTAATGCCATATGTGGGATGTATAAAGGATGTATTTAAAGTTACTATGTATTATTTTATACTGAATTATATTATACCTTCCTATCATTATTAATTCTTTCCATTAATGTATGAGATAGAAATGAAAGTCGCGTTCATACGTACGTACGACTTACCGTCTCCATGAACGGTGCATTTCATTTCTTATCCCCAACTGTAATGTACTATTATAAGTACATATATATAATGGATATATATGATGTATGTTACATCTAAATGATTAATATTATTCTGGAATTTAAATATACATATCTATCATTTAGTTTTCATTCCATTAATATGACATAGAAATGAAAGTAGCGTTCATGCGTATGTACGACTTACCATCTTCATGAACGGTGCATTTCATTTCTTAACTATAAATGATTATGTAATATTATAAATACATTTATATTCTGGATATATATGATATATATGATATTAAAATCATGAATATCATTCTGGATATAATGAACCTTTGACCACACAAACAACATGTAATTGTAAGAAGTCCACCTTCGACTTAAGAACCAAATATCGACAAAACAATCATTATTAACTTAAATGATTACATAATGTTTATAACATGGTAATAAGTGATATAAAAGTAATAATGAACTCAAAAAATGTTATTATGCAAGTAGAAATTAACTCAAGTTTATTATTCAGGATGTTAAAGAACGATCGAGTCAAGTTGGACCCGAGGTAAGGGAACTTCTTACACCAATTTCTATTATTTGGGTTAATCTCCAACTTTCAAATTATGTCATGATATTATTATATCCTATTATGTATTTATACTTTCTTTATGTGTAATATAGTGAATACACATAATATACCTACTATATTTTAAAAATTATCTTTGTAAGGGACTTATCTCAATCTCCTTTTATTGAGGCATATTTCATTTTATACACAACTTTATTTTATACGGTTTATAAACCCCTTTGACTTTTAATTTTATACAAAAGGAATCTTTTCCTATGAAGCGTTTTACAAAATGAAAAAAAGGAATGTTTTTCTTAACTTACGCAGTGACAACGTCCTTTTCCGCCTCCGCGAGTATTATTTGGTCTTTGGCTTCCTCAACAAGCCTTAATGTTTTTTTAAATGAAATAAATACCACATATTATTTTATGTATTTTGGTATTGAAAAGGGTTTTTATAATGGAATTGTTATGTAAATATATTTAAGTGATATATTGTGATCAAAGTGTGTAAATGTTTTCTTTCCATTATATTTGTTTTATGTCTTATGATTTTATAATGGTACTTGGACATTTGATGGGTGGTTACATGATAAACCATATGACGGGTGGTGCCGTGAATACTAGGACAGGTGGTTACGTTATAACCTCCAATGCATTGGGTATGGAAGTCGGCCGTATGGCTATTCCATTAAGTATGTGTGGAAGTCGACCGTATGGTTATTCCATTTAAGTATGTTTATGTCCCAAGTTCCCTTTTTATGTTATTTGTTCTTTATATGAGTTTTATGGTAATCTTTTGGTTAAAAAAGGGTAAGTAGTGATCTTTTATTTAGTGAAGAGTTTTTACTACTTCATAAAGGTGAAAAGTATTACTTTGATAAAGTATACATGGTTTACTAGTTGTTTTTGTAAACTAATATATTTAATTATTTCTGTATCCCTTACTGAGATTTTTATGCTCACCCCAAATTTTTGAAATGTTTTTCACAGGACTTAATGTGGAATAGGGTCAAGGATGGGATCAAGGGAATGTCATGCTATATAAAACATGGAACTAGACATGTTTCGTTTTAAGAGTTTTTATTCTATTGAAACTTAGTATAAGTTTCTACTTTGTAATCTTTTGAGATGTAATAGTTATGTCCAAATTCTCTAGAACTCTAAACCTGAAAAGATCCTCACTGTGAATTATTCATTTAATTCAATATTAAGTATGTTTCAAGGCCGAGGCCTTATAGTTGGTATCAGAGGCCGGTTTAGACAACTTTATGAGATAGAAGATTGTTAAATTATAAATTAATTTATGGTATGATTGAAATGATATAGCATTTTTAGATTACCATGTTTCATATCCTATGATATTTCTATGTTAATAATGGTTTTTCATAGAGGAAACATATCAAATTTTCTGGGAAGGTATACAAAGGGAAATGACCTTTCAAATCAGTATCCTGAGATGGTCAGAATCAGAACTAAACAGTTTGTTGCAGGGATGGCTCAGTTGACTCAGGTGAAAAATGTTGGTTGTTTTTATTGATGATGTTTTGGTGTTTTCTAAAATTAAAGAGAAGCATGAAAGTCATTTAAAGGTTATATTGAAAACCCTAAATGAAAAGAAACTATTTGGAAAATTCAGCAAGTGTGAGTTTTGGTTGCATCAAATTTCGTTCCATGGTCACATTGTTTAAAAAAATGGCATAACTATTGATCATGCTAAAATAAAAGTTGTTGAAGAATGACCAAGACCCACAAAGGTAACTGAGATCCGTAGTTTTCTTAGTTTGGAAGGTTACTACTGAAGGTTTGTTGAAAATGTTTCATGGTTATCTATTCCAATGACTAAGCTAACTCTGAAGGGTGTTAAGTTTATCTGGACAAAATAATGTGATGATTGTTTTCAGGAGTTGAAAAGAAGATTGGTGAATGCTCAAGTTTTTGAACTTCCTTCCAGAAATGGTGAGTTTGTTATCTAGAGTGATGCTTCATTGAAAGGACTTGGTTTTTTCCTTATGTAGAATGACCAGGTAATTTAATATGCTTCACATCAATTGAAAACTCATGAGGTAAATTACCCTACACATGACTTAGAATTAGCTGCTGTTGTTTTCGCTTTAAAAATTTGGAGGCACCATTTGTATGGAGTAAAGTGTGAAATATATACTGATCACAAAAGTTTAAAGTATATATTCACTCAAAAAGAATTGAACATTAGACAGAGGATATGTCTAGAATTAATCAAGGATTATGATTTTACAATTCATTACCATCCAGGAAAAGCAAATAATGTGGCTGATGCTTTGAGTCGAAAAAGTAATTCTTCATTAACAATGTTGCATTTGGAACGTGATCCTTTGGTTAAGGATTTGATGAAATTTGGCATAGAAGTTGTTTGTGAAGGAATTAATTATGTTTTGTTTCAGGTATCAGTGAAATTTTCTCTATCAGACAAAATTAAGCAAGCATAGAAGCAAGACAGCGAGTTGTAGAAAAAGGCAGAGCTGGTTCAGAAGGGTAAGTTTCCTGAATTTAACTTTGATAATGATTGTGTTTTGAGGTTTGGGAAGAGATTATGTGTGCCTAGTGATTCACAGCTGAATAATGAGTTGTTATGTGAGTCTAATAGTTCCCTGTTTTAAGTTCATCCTGGAAGTACTAAGATGTAAAGAGATCTGTGGGCGTATTAGTGGTGGGATGGAATGAAAAGAGATATTGCTGATTTTACTATGATGTGTTTGACTTTTCATCAGGTTAAAGCAGAGAGGAAGTTACCGAAAGGGATGCTTCAGCCTTTACCAGTGCCAGAGTGGAAATGGGAAAACATATCCATGGACTTTGTTGTGGGATTACCGAATACATATCAAGGTAATAATGAAATCTGGTTTATTATTGGTCGCTTGGTTAAATCTGCTCATTTCCATCCTATTCGAGATAATTTCTCTCTAGATCAACTTTCTCGATTGTATCTTAAAGACATACTAAGGTTACATGGAGTTAACCATTCCAATGTGTCCGATCGTGATCCCAGGTATACTTCTATCTTTTGGAAAGGCCTTCAGAATTCGTTGGGTACTGAATTAAATTTTAGTATAGTTTTTCATCCACAATTAGATGGGCAGTCAGAAATGACAATTCAGACCTTGGAGGATATGCGACGAGCTTGTTCTATGGATTATCAGGGAAGTTGGGACCAACATATTTCTTTGGATGAGTTTTCATATAATAACAGTTTTCATTCTAGTATAAATATTTAACCGTTTGAGGCATTATATAGGAAGTGGTGTCGAACTCCAGCTTTTTGGGATGAAGTAGGTGAAAGGATGCTGATGGGACCAGAATTGGTAGAAGTGATGGCATAAAAAGTTCATTTGATTCAGAAACACATGAGAACAGCTCAGAGAAGACAGAAAAGTTATGCGGATAACCATAGGAAGGATCTATCTTTTGATTTAGGTGATCATGTTTTTCACAAAGTATCACCATGGAAAAGTGTGATGCTATTTGGTGAGAAAGGAAAGCTGAGTCCAAGGTTCATTGGACCATAATAAATTCTCGAGAAAGTTGGATCAGTTGCTTACCGAGTGCATTTACCTCCGAGTTTACCTTAGGTACACAATTTTTTCCATGTTTCGATGTTGGGATAGTATATGCCAGATCCATCTCATGTTTTGAGCCCGGAGGTAGTTCAGTTGGAAGAGAATCTCTCTTAAGAAGAACAACCAGTCCAGATTCTTGACCGAAGAGAGCAGGTGTTGCGAAATAAGGTAATTCACCAGGTAAAGGTTTTGTGAAAAAACCATATGGTTGAAGAGGCAATGTGGGAATCTGAAAATGCTATGAGGGATAAATACCCACACTTATTTTGATATGTGAATAAAATTGCGAGGATGCAATTCCCAAAAGGGGGGAAGGATGTAACATCCCAGGTAAATATAGAATAAAACATTCTCATATTTATTAATATTTACTAATTAAATATTAATTTTACTTTAATGGGGTTTCTATGTTCGATAGCGTACCTGATACGCAACAAAGAGTTTCATTGAAATCTTACGTTGCACACTAGTAACAAAATAATATTATTTTAAATGGTAGTTAATACATAGCCGTTGTATTTGTGGGAATGAATAGAAATAACTAATATATCATTATATATGTTTTTTAAATGTTTTTAAATTTATCCAATAAAAGATAAAGGCTTAAAATACGGAAAGAATTCAATTTTAGGCATATATACCCTAATTTTCACTAAAAGGTCGAACTATCGCCTTTTGATGGCGAACCCTCTTTAAATATAGTTTTGATCAATCTTATACATTTTTTGGAAAAAATAAAACTCTTCTTTATAATCGGGACATCAAAATTTACTTTGTGTAAATTTTTGGTGTTTTTCCGATAAAGTTCATTTTTTAATGAATAGTGAAAAATGTTGTATTTTAATTCAAACCATCTTTTTTCTCTAATTTATTTATATGATTAGATTATCTTTTGATTTGGTTTTATAGTTTAATTATAATATTTTTTTTCCATTTAATTCAATTTTGGTCGTTGGAATTAATTTCACTTTGAAATTGGACTTAAACTAGTGTCAATCTTTTGATACTTATTGTTTCATAAAAACTCAATATTTGCTCTGATAGCGGGAATTAATTATTAAATTATTTAATTCAACTTATATGTTTTTAATTTTTTAAAATAGACATTATTTTTGAATTCAGAATATCAAATAAATCTTAGGGTGATGTTTTGGTATTTTTCTGAAAAACATCAATTTTTGATGAATAGTTAAACCTCTAAGTGGGACTTAAAAAAACTGATATTTCGTTTAAATGAAATTTTACCACCTCTGTGTTTTTAATTTTAAAAATCTGAAATACATGGTTGTCACTAAGAAGTAAAATGTTGTTCAATGGGATTAAAATAATTTTTTTGTGAATAGTAAATTTTAATTTTTTAATCGCGATTAGAGGTAATTAGTGTAATTTAAGGTAAGCATAATGATTTAATAATATGAAATGAACTTGACACATGTCCTACCATTATTGGATGTGTCATGGGTGACAAAAAAAATCCATGGCTCAACTTGGGGACCCCATGTAACCACTTTGGAAGGAAAATGACATTAATATCTTTTTATTTAAAGTTAAAATAAAAATGTCACAAACATGAGTGGTTTACTAAAACAATTTTTAAATGGGGTTATACAAGTCATATTTTTACTATAAATTTTAATTATAAAGATAAAAAAATTTCCTACATCATGATAGATTTTTTTTTAATTTTTAGACATTAATTAATTAAATTATTTATGACATCATGATGATGCAGCGATTACCTCATTAATTAACGATTTAAATAAAATGAAATGATAATGTAAAATCTAAGACCTACACATGTCAAAAACCTATTGGATGAGTATATTTTGAACTCCAATCACTTTATCCTCAAAATATATAATTTTGGGACCTTTTAAATCCGAAAATCATTTAAGATAATGTAACCTTTTATAACCTTCCAAGAGTTCCCCTCTTCTCCTCTTATAAAAGGCCCCCACCTCTACCACCTTACCCACACCTCTTAAGCCTTTGGCTCAGCCAAACCCTGACCATTTTGTCTCACCACATCCCTCTCTAACTCTTATAAGCCTAACGTTGGGCAGAAGTCTCCCAAGGAAGCCTTTGAGCTCAAATCTAAGAGAGTTACCCGATTTTAAGGTAATGTCTACACTTGTGTTCTTTTATATTATGTTGCTTCTCCAACCCCCTAAAATATTTTTATTCATTTATTTTTTAAAAAATACTATATCTTCAATATACTAGGATGTTTTTATAAGAATAATTCTAGCTACTCTTACACACACTTACATCTAATGGTTAAATAACATACTGTTTCTGTGGATGGTGAATTTCTGCCTCACGAAACGATGATTGTTCAATATTTTTATAACACCTTCAAAGGTGGCCATTAAGATTCCACAATATTTATATATGATATATAATATGTTTATGTTTTCCTTAATCTTCTGTACATTTCATTTACGGCATACCTTTATGGCTTCCATTATGGTTATACACGATATCTTCATTTTAGGAAGTGCGGACTACCGCCCCCTCAAAGTGATTTGATCCGTTAATGCCATATGTGAGACGTATAAAGGATGGATTTAAAGTTATTATATATGATTTTATACTGGTATTATAATATACCTTTTTATCATTATTATTTCCTTCAATTAAAGTACGAGATAGAAATGAAAGTAGTGTTCATGCGTACATACGGCTTACCGTCTCCATGAACGGTGCATTTCATTTCCTATCCCCAAATGTAATGTACTATAATAAGTACATATATATAATGGATATATATTATGTATGTTACAGCTAAATGATTAATATAATTCCATAATTTAACTATACATATCTCCCATTTAGTTTTAATTCAATTAATATAACATAGAAATGAAAGTTGCGTTCTTAGGTACGTACGACTTACCGTCTCCATAAACATTGCATTTCATTTCTTACATCTAAATGATTATGTAATATTATAAATACAAGTACATTATGGATATATATGATATATATGATATTAAAATCATGAATATCATTCTGGATATAATTATCCTTTGACCACACGAACAACATGTAATTGTAAGAAGTCCACTTTCGACTTAAGAACCAAATATCAACAAAACAAACATTATTAACTTAAATGGTTACATAATGTTTATAACATGGTAATAAGTGATATAAAAGTAATAATGAACTTTAAAAATGTTCTTAAGAATGTATTAATTAACTCAAGTTTATTATTCATGATGTTAAAGAACGATCGAGTCAAGTCGGACCCCAGGTAAGGGAACTTCTTAACACAATTTCTATTCTTTGGGTTAATCTCCTACTTTCAAATTATGTCATGTTATTATTATGTCCTATCATGTATTGATAATTTATTTATGTGTAATATAGGCAATAAACATAATAGACCTACTTTATTTAAAAAATGATCTTTGTAAGGTACTTCATCTCAATCTCCTTTCATTGAGGCATATTTTGTTTTATAAACAACCTTCTTTTATACAGTGTATAAACCCCTTTGACTATTACTTTTATACAAAAGGAATATTTTTCTACGAAGCATATTAAAAAAGGACAAAAAGGAATGTTTCTTTTAACATACGCGGTGACAACGACCTTTTCCGCCACCGCGAGTATTATTTGTTATTTGGCTTCCTCAACATGACGTAATGTTTTTTTAAAATGAAACAAATACCATATACTGTTTTATGTATTTTGGTATTGAAAAGGGTTTTTTATAATGGATTTGTTAGGTCAGTATATTTCAGTGATATATTGTGATCAAAGTGTGGAAATTTTTTCATTCCATTATATTTGTTTTATGTCTTATGATTTTATAATGTTACTTGGACATTTGACGGGTGGTTACGTGATAAACCATATGAACGGTGGTGCCGTGAATACCAAGACAGGTGGGTACATTATAACCTCCAATGAATTGGGTATGGAAGTCATCCATATGGCTATTCCATTTTGTATGTGTGGAATTCGGTCATATGGTTATTCCATTTAATTATGTTTATGTCCCAAGTTACCTTTTTATGTTTTGTGTTCTTTATATGGATTTTATGGTAATATTTTGGTTACAAAAGGGTAAGTAATGATCTTTTATTCAGTGAAGATTTTTTACTACTGCATAAAGGTGAATCTTATTTCTTTGATAAAGTATAAATGGTTTACTTGTTGTTTTGATAAACTAACAGTTTTTATTCTTTGTTTTTCCCTTACTGAGCTTTTTATGCTCACCCCAAGTTTTTGAAATGTTTTTCACATGACTTAATGTGGAATAGGGTCAAGGATGGGATCAAGGTAAAGTCATGATATATAAAACATGGTACTAGAAATGTTTTTAAGATTTTTTATTCTATGGAAACTTATTAGAAGTGTCTAATTTGTATATTTTGAGATGTAACAGTTATGTCCTAATTATATTAAACTCTAAACCTGAAAAAATCCTCAATTTGAATTATTCATTTAATTCAATATTAAGTAAGGTTTAAGGACATGCCTTATAGTATAGATGGATCCTATATATTGGGAGACATGAGGGGAGATAGGGTCATTTGGTACACCAATGGATTTTACATACTTACTTTTTAGCATACTTCATCCAATAAAATTACATATATGAAGAAGTACATGCAATATATATTGTCTTATTCTTGTTTTATCATAATAATATTCATCTAACAGCGGTGGAAACAGACTCCCTCATTCCCCAAAAATATCTCATTATTTATAGTATACCTCATAGCTCATCATTTTTATATTAAGAAGGTACAAGAGCTTCATCAGTAACCATGTTGATATTAATTATTTAGGGATATACGGGAAAATGGTTGTAGTATTTCTTTCTTACATTACTTCTATGGGATCTCACTTATTAGTTATTTTTAACTAGTAGTCATTTCCCTCTAGGAGGGTGAGTTTAGGGATTAGATATTCTCTAGGGATACATCTATTATTTTCTCCTTATTCTCCTGTTTTTTTCTATAACCCTTTTGTGTTTTTTGAAAAATTTATCTGTTCAAAAATAAAAATATTTTTATCTAGTACAAAAAATAAAAGTTCAAAAAATCATTTATTATATTGAAATGTTTTCCATAATTGAGATTAATTTTTATAGAGGCATTTGATAAATGTACATATGAAATGTATAACACATTCCACATAAGGGAGAATAAGTTAGTTATATATTTAAGAGAAACATTTAATGAATTTGTATGTAATACATAACATAGAAGTGGGAGAGAATTCATGTTCAATATAGAAAGTTATTAGACAATGAATATGGGTGGTTCAGATATATCCCTTAACAAAAGTTCAAGAATCGCCAAACACATTTAAATAAAATCTAGTATAATAAAATTCATTTCAATAATTATATAGTCATGTTCCATTTAAATCTCTATTATAGTTTATATAATATTATTATGTTTATATATAACCATTTCATTGAGATTTATGGTCTGATTTAACTATTATGAGCTCATCTGTTTAATGGTTCCAATGTCAGATCACTTGGTGAATACTATTCATTCTTTTACTCAATTGGAATAAAACTAACAAAGTGTAATGAAATGATATTAAAATCCTTCAAGAAATTTTAATGGTCATATATATCCATATTTATTCTGACATGTTGGCAATTAATTATTGTATATTTTTAATGTAATATTATATGTTCATTTTTCTGGTTTTACAAGCTTGTTTTCTTTAATTTATTATTATATATATTTTTATTCCATATTGTTATAAAATATAAAATATAAATATATAGGTCATTTTTAACACTAATATGTGAATTTAAAACATCAATAGAAGAATTTATTCGAAATGAAAAATCATCATCCATGAAGGTGATGAAATGAAATAAGAAGAATGATGTATTCTTATTTATTTTATTAAAGGATATTACATGATGATATTTAAGATATATTTCATTTAAACAATAAAATCCAAGAATATAAATTATATTTATGTTTTTATTCAATGTTTAATGGAAATAATTTTGAGATTTAAGAGGATTATTGAATTTAAAGACTCAGTTGAGGATATTACATTCACCTATGTATTTCTCCTATTGGGAATCCACATGAAATACCTTGAATTAGTATTTTTATGAGTCCATATAAACCAATACCTTGTCAGAAGAATCAGAAATGAAATCAGATTAAATATTTTACGCTCTATATCTTACTAGGTTTGAGGTGAAGGGGTGGTGAGTGGTAGGATTTGTAAGTAGAGGAGAGGGGGTTTTCAATAATATATTAATTATATTATTATATTTTCTGAAGACAAACAATATTAATTAATATTTTCACAATATATTGTAATTTATTATTATTATTCATAACAATTTGTATTACACCATAAATGGTTCAAAAATTCATGTTATTTTTTAAAAAATAATTGATATCATTTTCCATCACATTTCATTATTCCTTGATAAAAAAATATTGAAGAAAAATTAAATAAAATTAAAAAAATTATTTATCAATGTTAAAAATTAATAAATAATATTCATTTTAGAAAAATAATATTACCTGAATGATTTATTTATTTTTATATAAAATGATCATTTATTTATAAAATACCAATTTTACTTGAATGATCATATTTCAGACCAAAAGAAACATTATTTATGGTCTCATAAAATTATATTTTATATACATTAAAATATAATATTTGTTTATATATTAATTTTGTGAATATAAAAATTCTATTAAATATTTATAACTGTTAAAATTAAATCATTAAAAAATTGTTTCTCAATAAAATTTTCAATTATTTTGTCATTTTTAAACCATTAATTTATATATATATTATGATATAAGGATGTCATATTTTAATATTATAACATTATAAAATATAATTTTACACATACATATATGTGGAAATTTTCTATAGGTTACATTAAAATTATTAACAATTACATTATTATTTCCACATTAATGTTTCTATTTCAATGGTCATATTTCTTTTCCAATGATCATGTTTGTAATGAACATATGGGTTACATAAATTATATTAATATATCATATATATTAAATTAATTATTATTATTTTTCCTATAATGAATAAATATATTTTAATGTTCAAGATGAAAATTACAATACTAATACATTGTCTCATTTCTATAGTGTTGTTTTGTGAGTGCACTTATATTGGTGGATTGAGCATATCCAAATTTTCAAATTTCAGTCGTCTAATTTTCTATATTTTATCCTATTTTGATATATTTTAATATAAATTCAATTTTAATATATAAATATATGGTTCAAATTATATAATTATTTTTTAGGTTTCATCAAGTGGTTCATGTGATATATACTACATGACTAAATGTGACACAATAATAAGAAGGAGAATTCCATCAATAAAATTTTGGTTCATTACAAAAATCATGATGAGGGATATTGTCGAGTTTCTATTTTGTTGATTAGAATGTAATAAATCAAATCTAGATAGATAGATTTCATATTTTGTTTCAAAACCATTACTTATGCTAGAATTGAAATGGGAATACATTGCAATGTATTGTTTTCAATTAACTTTCTAAAACTACTAATGTACATAATGCAATTTGGGTTGTTGTAAGTTACCTTATATTTTGCGATCTAAGCAATTATATTAGAAAATATATCTATCTTGTTTAAATTTCCATGATATACAGTAATAATGTTGTAATTTTTCCTTGGGTAAAACATAATATTTTACTGGAACCAGAATTTTTAGTATATATTATTGTATAGAAGAGGTCTTTAGTGGGATCCAGATATAGAGTTATGTATCAGTACTTATTATTATACTAAAAAATATCATAAATTTATTAGTAATAGTAAAACCCTATTTTTAATGTTGAGAACATATTTTATTGATTTCAATGCTTCTTGTGATCAATCCCATTATATATTTTTGTTTTCATAAAACAATTTATTATAGTAGATGATTTGATGGATCTTTATAAAGACCTATATGAAACAATATATTTAACCTAGAATTCAATTGATGAAGATTGAATAAGAAATAAATTGGGACCCAAGAAAAAATTCGAAGGGTAAAATAATTTTATATCAATTCAAAATCATAGTAATAAATATTCGAGTCAATTGAGGAGCTATATATATAATCATCTACAGGTTATTAAATTTGATGAGAGTGATAATATTTTCTTGGGAGTATAACTATAACATCATGTTACATTTTCAGGTAATTGTGATGCTTCTAAGTTCCTCTGTTTTGGAGTTGTGACTTAGGAGAGTCGAGAAAACATTAAATGTTATTTTGGGGAAAAGGGGAAGTTACACGTGGAGGCGCCCAGGTTGTCTAAACTGTGTGGCCAAACTGTGCGCAGTTGGTCCTGGAGGTAGAAGCATCTGCACGGTCAGCGCATAGTTTGTCTAACCAAGCAGCCAAACCATGTGAGAAGGGTGGTCGAGGCAGAATCTAATGCACGACTAGCACACATTTTTTCAAACTGTGAGAACTAACCCTATGAACACTTAAATGTGATCCTTCAATTGTAGATCTCACTCGGTTTTGCCTCTAAGTGCCTCGTTTGTTCTCTAAAGTGGCCCTAACTCGGGATTTTTCTTCTTCTAAGGTCATAGAAGGTTCTCCCATCGTTTTGGAGGTGATACAAAGGCTTCACTTGGTGAATCGAATCTAGATTCTTGATGTATGTGATCGTTCTTCATTGTTCTTGATCGGGTTCTTGGATCTACTTAGATCTACATCTTCTCTTCTCTCAGTTTCTTAGATCTACACCCGTTATGGGTAGATCTAAGTGTGTGGTACAAAATATGATGAGATTTTGTCTTGTTCATGCTAATAGAAGAGATCCATTGTGGGTTCTTGAAGAAGCAACGCTGTTTTCTTGAGCTTTCTCGACCATTGTTGTTTTGGTCCAAACCGTCGAGGTAGGTGGTTCAGGCCCAAGTTTCCAAATTGATTATCATTGTATTTGGTTGATTTATTTCAATTTTTGATTTAAATTCAACTGCTCATGTTTTCTTTGAATTAAATTGATAAAAACCCGATTCAAGTGAATCATGATATTTGAAACAGTTTTGGCATGGAAAATTGGAAAACCCCAATTCCATTGAATTTGGTGTGTTTGTGGAAATTGGGCGATTTAAATTGTTGAATTTAAATTGTGGATTTGATGGAAATGATTTCAATTAAATTGTTTAATTTAATTTTTGGAATTAATTATTTAATGATGGAAATTGTTTTGAATGGATTTCAAACTAGTGAAAATGATTTAAAATGATATGATAGAAACCCATTGGTTTTATCTTGTGAAAAATGCATGTTTTGAATAAAACTTGTTTTGGGTTTAAATGGAATGGAATTGACGCTTTTGAAATGGAAGAATGGGATTGATCGTATTTTAATCATTCTTAAAATAGTTCTCCCATCATGTAAGAGTGCATGCAAGACTTAGGTAGTTAGTGAGTTTTTTGGATACACTATATTCTACGAAAACATTCTAAAACATACTTGCAGTAGGTCATATCCCTGATGGGTTAGTGACAAGTATCCTTTGGAAAAATCATAGGGACGTTTGTATACACATTTTTCAGAGTACACATAGAGAGTGTGGAATCTTATAGCTGGTTAATACTATCGTACCTTTTGGCAGATGACCATGTTGCTCGCTTGTTTATTTATATGTGAGATATAAATGTATGAAAATGCTTTTGAACTGCCTTACATGCATGCTGTATTTTTATAAACTATTTTATATAAATTTTTTTCTTAATCCATTGTTCTAGAAATATTCCATCATTGTAATGCCTTTTCATAAAGCAATTTTTTCATCATTTGAAAATGTATAGCATTTTTTGTTAAAATATGATTTTGAATTTCCAAACCTGTTTATTTGAAAATTGAAAGCTTTTCTTTGGATAATCTATATTTGGAATCTATTACGGAATCATTGGTGGTATCCTGCTAGGCTTAGGTTCACACCCTACTTTTGCCTTCGGGTGTTTGAAGACATTATTCTTCCTGGATCGAGTAAAGGGAAGGGACCTCTTGGAGGTGGATCCAGCTATTTATCATTGGTCTTGGTGAGTTGTGTCCTTAGGGACCTTGGGTCTGTTTTTCCCATTATTAGTACTTGGGATACATACATTGGTCTTTTTATGCCTCTTTGTATTCTTGTGAAATACTCTCATTGGTGTTTCTTTTTGTTTTGCATGCTATCTTGTTTCTTTTTCTACCGTATTCTTGTGGAAAAATTGTTCCCACTTGCTTGTTGTGTGATGCTATGTGCTAGTCGTGGACCTGTGGGGATCGAGTAAACCCTTTGGGCTATGTTTGGGTCGGCTCGGTTATCAGGTTACCAGGTTACCCGGGCTGTTTCATGACAAAGTGGTATCATAGGTCATGTTAAGAATCTTTCCTTGATGACAGTATGTATTTGAGTATTCATGTCGGGACACGGGAGGTAGTTGTGATTGAGTTCCTAGACAGCTCTCACCACAATGAACCTTAGGTAACCAGGGTTGGTTAGGGAAATACAACTTGTGGATTAGTTCTAGTATTTTATCTTATTTTGATTTGTATAGAGTTGAATCCAAATCCTGTTATCCCTTCCTTTCAGAATATTTTTACTTATTACAGGGTTTGGGTGTTAATCTAAGTCTTTTTATACTGTGTAGCATCATGCCACCGAGAAGAAATGGAAATCAGATCCAAAAAGCGTCTATTTCTGAATCTCAGTAAGCATGTACTATTGTGGATCCAAGTCTGGTTGAGGTGATTATTCGCACTGTCGAAACTATGGGACATGCACCACCTCATGTTCCTATTCAGGATACAGCTATATATCCTCATAGTGATATTCTCCAAAGTAATACTCAAGAGTTACTACTCTAGAAGACACCAGTTTTCAAAGGCTCCACTGACCCTCAACATGCTGAGGAATGGTTGAGTAAGATTGAACATCTGTTTGGGTTCATTGAGACACCTGATGTGATCAAGGTGAAGTGTGCCATTTTCATACTGGAGGGACCAATTAGGAGATGGTGGGATACAATGGAGATGACAATGAAACATGAGGGTTTGTAGTGGAAATAATTTAGGGTTCTGTTCACTGTCCAGTTCTATCCATAATCAATGGTGTTGGCAAAGGCTGTAGAGTTTTTCAAGCTTGAGCAGCCCAAAAAAAACAATACTGATTACTCCAATCACTTTTCTGACCTAGTACAATTTTCTCCTAATATTCTATCTACTGTGAGGATGCAGGCTTGACAATTCGAGTTGGTAATTCGATCAGATATCAGTTTTCATGTTTTCTTACTACTGCTACCCACTTATGTTGATGTGATGGATATGGTGGTGATGGTTGATATGGTCTTGGCAGGAATTTCAAGGTTGAAGGAGGTTCTTTTCCATCCAAGTTGCAGTGTGGGTTCCTTTAAAAGAAAAACAAAAGCGTGACATTTCTCATGGTAGTTCCCGACAGTAGAGTCATCCAAGACCTCTGGTAGCACCAGGAGGGGCTTCTTTGACTTTCTATTAGTGTGGGAATCCAAGAACTTCTCAGCGGTTTTGCACTAAGGCCCCCAATAACTATAGATCCTACAGATGTTTAGGTCACTTATAGAGATTTGGAAATCACATATATACTCCATGTAGTGAAACAGGATCATCATCACCACCGGAAACTGCGGGGAAATAAAATTCTTCATGTAAAAATGGGTGCGAGTAATATGTATCCAGAATGAAGCTTCTTCACGCCGTGGAAGAGTTTCCAGATGTAGCTGCTGTAGGTCCTGCAACTGTGATAGGTACCATTACTATAGCTTCATCATTAGTAACATCTATTTTTGATACTACTTCATCTCACTCTTTTATTTCAACCCATCTGGTTAATCTTCTTAATCTAACTATGGAACTTTTATCTTGTGTGATGGATATTACTACACCCCTTGGTAAAATGAGAGAGAAGGGTCTTTGTAGTCCTTCTTGTGTCTTTTCTCAATCATATGTTGATCATGCTTGGAGTTACATGGTTCTTGACATGAAATATTTTGATTTCATATTTGGGATGGATTGGATCATTAACAATAAAGCCCTAATCAACTGTTATTTTCAACTGGTCTTCCTTACTACACCGAGTGGTGTGACTCTTGTTTTTCAAGGATAATGGGACCCAAGGTAATGTAGAGCTGGACCCCTTTATCTAGAGTTGGGGAATGTTATATCAGTGTTTACATTTGATATAGAGATATATTCAATGTGTGGTGATCTTCCACTAGTCAATGCTGAGTTTCCTAATGTGTTTCCTTCTGACTTCTCCGGTTTTCCTCAAGTAAGGGAGGTAGATTTCTCTATCGTCTTAATGCCTGTTACTCAAAAAAAATTTATTCCCTCTTACCGAATGGATCCAACTGAACTAAAAGAACCGAAGTCATAGTTAGAAGATCTTCTTTAGAAAGGTTTTATATGCCTGAGTGTGTCACCTTGGGCAGACCATGTTCTCTTCACCAAAAGGCTGATGGTTCTCTTCTCTTATGAGTTGATTATCAAAAGCTCAATCAAGATACGATAAAGAAAAAATAGTTTTTACCATGAATTAATGGATTTATTTATCAATTGAAAGGGGAGACGTGGTTTTCAAAAATTGATCTTCAATCTGGTTACCATTTCTTGAGGATAAAATAATATTTCATTCATAAGACTGCTTTTCCGAGTAGTTATGGCCATTATGAGTACCTTGTTATGCCCTTCGGCCTAAAAAATACTCCGGAAGCTTAATGGATTTTATGAAAAAAAATTTCCATGAGTATCTAGATACTTTCATGGTAGTCTTTTTGGATGAAATTCTTGTCTACTCCATGTCTGAGGAGGATCATGTGCATCATCTGAGAACAGTTCTGAGTCTTCTATGGAATCACATACATTATGACAAGCTTTTAAAGTGTGATTTCAGGATTTGATAAGTGAGATTATTGAGAAATGTCATGTTAGAACAAGGAATATCAGTTGATCCTGAAATGGTGAAGGATGTTATGACTTGGGAACAACCAGAAATTTTTTTCGAGATTCGAATCTTCTTGGGCTTAGCAGGATATTATCGTCGGTTTGTTAAAGACTTCTCAATGTTAGCTTCTCCAATGACTTCTCTGACTCTAATGGGATTATATTTTTCCTAGAATGATATATGTCATAGTTCTTTTGGTGAGCTAAAGCATCATTTGACTACTACATCAGTGTTAACTCTTCCTAAGGCTGGGATAGGTTACATGGTCTTCTGTGATTAATCAGGTTCTGGTTTGGGATGTGGCCTCATGCAAGGTAATCATGTTGTTGCTTGTGGATCTTGTTAGCTTAAGCCTCATGGAAAGAACTATCCAACCCATGACATTGAAATTGCAGTTGTAATGCACACACTTAAGTTTCGGTGAAATTACCTTTATTGAGAAAGGATTAATTTGTATTCAAACCACAAGAGATTGAGTTATATCTTCTCTCAAAAAGATTTAAATCTCTACCGAAGGCATTGGGTAGATTACCTGTAATGTTTCAACTTTGACATTTCCTATACCTTGGGAAAAGGGAATGTAGTTGCAGATGTGTTAAGTAGGAAACATCCATCACAGGCTATGAATGAATCTTCTTAAGAGTAGAGTTATTGGCTCTTTTTTCTGATTTTCATATTGGATTCCAGTGGAAGGTGAATGAATTTTCCTAATCTAGTGTTTCGTTGAATTTTTATATCCATGAGTTAATACATCAACAACAACAAGTGGATGATGAATTCAATAGAATTAGGGACTCTCTTCATGGTGGGGAGACCACCACCTAGTGGTCGTTCTCCAAATAGGGTGTTCTGTGTTATTGAAACCGTTATGTTTTTACATTAGAGGAAAGGAAGGATTTGATGGGTTTTTCCATAACACTCAGTGGGTTGTAGACCTAGGAACCGCAATGATGTTCTATAAAATGTGGCGATAGTTCTGGTGTCCAGGTATGAGACGAGAAATTCCTAGTCATGTATTTTGTTGCTATACCTGCCAGTAGGTGAATTCCGAGCACAAGAAACCTTCGAGTTTGCTTCAACCAAATCCAGTACATACATGGAAGTGGAGTGATATCTCTTTGGACATTGTGGTTGGGTTACCTCAAACCCAGAGGAAGAATAACAAGACATGGGTTGTGATCTACAGACTGACCAAGTCGGCTCACTTTATACCTATTCGAGATACAACAAAAATTGAGGAGTTGGGAAATATCTATGTGAAAGAAGTTGTTCATTTTCACAGAGTTCTATCTGTTATAGTCTTTGATAGGGATTCTCTGTTTACTTATCACTTTTGGAGAGTCCTTCATGAGGCACTGGGATCTTAGGTCTGTTTGAGCACGACCTACCATACACAGTCAGATGGCTAGACATAGAGAGCTATTCATATCCTTGAGGATATGTTCCGCTCCTGTGTTCTCGACTTTGGTGAGTT
This sequence comes from Viscum album, assembly GCA_963277665.1. Taxonomy (NCBI): domain Eukaryota; kingdom Viridiplantae; phylum Streptophyta; class Magnoliopsida; order Santalales; family Viscaceae; genus Viscum; species Viscum album. The sequence continues at coordinate 1,835,460,637 of OY728165.1, forward strand.
TTGGGATGATCATCTTGGGCTATTTGAGTTTTATTATAACAACAGTTATCAGTCTACGATCAAAATGGCACCTTTTGGGGATTTGTATGGTCGTCCTTGTAAATATCCTTTATGTTGGTCGAAGATTGGTGAATATTATTTAGTAGGTCAAATTTTGGTCCAAGAGATGACAACTAAGATCCAGTTGATTCATCAGAGAATGATGACAACATCGAGTCAGTACATGTCTTATTCTGATCATCTCTATAAACCTTTAGAGTTCTCAGTTGGTGACCAGGTGTTCTTGAAAGTTTCACCCCGATTAGGTGATCGACGACTTGGGAGGAAAGGAAAGCTTGCTTCTTATTTTGTGGAACCTTTCGAGGTTGTTGGTCTTGTAGGGAAAATTTCTTACCATCTAGCTCTACCACCATAGATGACATTGATACATAATGTTTTCCATGTATCGCAGCTGTGAAACTATCTCTCTAATCCCTCTCATTTTGTGAGCATGAGTGATCTTGAGATTGAACCAGATTTATCTATTAATGAATGACCAGTTAGGGTTGTTGATTCTGAGACCATGGTACTTCGTGGGAGAATGATACCTCTAGTCTATGTACATTGGTTGCATTGTTCTGATTCTCATGAGATGTGGGAAGGGAGGAACTAATGATAGAGGAGTGGCCTCAACTTTTTGATGTGGAGGTTTCTTCATAGGCATTCTGGGGATATAAAGATCTTATGGTGGGGAGGTTGTAACATCACGTTACGTTTTCATGTACTTTTAATGTATCTAAGTACCTCTATTTTTTATTTGTGACTTGGGAGAGTCAGGAGAAATTCAAATGTTGTTTTGGGGAAAAGGGGAAGTCTCACGGGCGACCCACAGGTTTTCTAAACCGAGCATCCAAACCGTGCATAGTTGGTCGGGGAGGCAGTAGCTTCCGCACAGGTAGCACACAGTTTGTCTAACCATGTGGACAAACCATGCGAGAATGGTGGATGAGGAAGAAGCTAATGCATGGCTTGCACATGGTTTGAAAAACCTTGCGAACTATCCATACAACAACTTAAATAAGATTCTTAAATTGTGGATCTCACTCGGTTTTGCATGTAAGTGCTTCGTTTGTCCTTCTATGAGGCCCTAACTTGGGATTTTTCTTCTCGTAAGCTCAAATATGGTTTTATCTTCATTCTATAGGCGATCCAAAGGCTCCTCTTGGTGAATCGAAGCCGGATTCTTGAGGTATGTGATCATTCTTCATCATTATTGATTGGTTTCTTGGATCCAGTTAGATCAACTTCCCCTTTTCTCTCGGTTTCTTATATCTACGCCCGGTATGGGTAGATCTATGTGAGTGGTACCAAATATTATGGGTTTTGGTCTTCATATTTATATGAGAAGAGATCAAAGGTGGGTTCTTAAAGAAGCAACCTGGTTTTCTTGAGCATTCTCAACCATTGTGGTTTGGGTAAAAACCTTAGAGGATGGTGGTTCCGTCCCACCTTGCCAAATTTATTATCATTTTATTTTCTTGATTTATTTAAATTGTTGATTTAAATTCAATTTCTCAATTTTCATTCAATAAAATTGATAAAAACTCGATTCCAGTGAATGGAGATATTTGAAATGGTTTTGGCATGGAAATTTGGAAAACCCAAATTCCATTGAATTAGGTGTGTTTATGGAAATTGGCCAATTTAAATTGATGAATTTAAATAATATATTTTATGGAAATTATTTCAATTAATTTTTTTAATTTAATTGTGGGAATAAATTTTGTAATGATTGAATTGGTTTTGAATGAATTTCAAACAGGTGAAAATGGCTTAAAGTGATTCGATAGGAACCCATTGGTTTTATCTGGTGAAAAAGGAATTTTTTGAATAAAACATTTTTTTGTTTTATATGGAATGATATTGGCACCATTGAAATGGAAGAATGGGATTTATAGTATTTTAATAATTCTTAAAATAGATCTCCCATCTTGTAAGAGCACATGCAAGACTTAGGTAGTTACTGAGTTATTTAGATACACTCTACGATACGACAAAGTTCTAAAACATATTTGCGGCGGGTCACATCCCTGATCGGTTGGTGAAAAGTATCCTCTAACCAGTGTCATAGGGATGTGTGTACATAGATTTTTCTGATTTCACTTAGAGAGTGTGGAATCCTCTAGCTGGTCAATACTATCGTACCTTTTGGCAGATGACCATGTTGCTCGCTTGTTTATTTATATGTGAGATATAAATGTATGCCAATAATTTTGTACTGCCTTACTTGCCTACTGAATTTATATAAATTGTTTTATATAAATGTTTTTCTTAAGACATTGTTTTATAAATATTCCATCATTGTAAATCCTTTTCTTAAAGTAATTTTTTCATCATTTGAAAATGTATAGAATGTTTTGATAAAATATGGTTTTGAATTTCCAAACATGTTTATTTGAAAATTGATTCTTTTATTTGGATAATATATATTTGGAATCTATTATGGAATCATTGGTGTTATCCTACTAGGTTTAGGCTCACACCCTACTTTTTCATTCGGTTGTTTGCAGAATTTATTCTTCCCGGATCAAGAAAAGGGAAGGGACCTCTTGGAGGTGGATCCAGCTGTTGAGGTTTGGTCTTGGTGAGTTGTTTCCTTAGGGACCATGGGGCTATTTTTCCCATATTTAGTACTTGGGTTGTAGTACTTTGTTCTTTCTATGCCTCTTTGTATTCTGGTACAATAATCCTATTGGAGTTTTTTTTTCATACTGTCTTGTTTCTTTTGTTTCCATATTCTTATTGGAAAATCGTTCCAACTTGCATGATGTGTGATTCTAGGTGCTAGTCACCGACCTGTTGGGATCGGGAATGCCCTTTGGGCTATGTCAGGGCCGGCTTGGTTATTGGGATACGAGGGTACCCAGGCTGGTTCTTGACATCACCCTGAAATATGACTATGAGATTCCATAATAATGTAATTCTAGTCCCCATTTATATTATTCAAATTATTATTATTTATTGAGTATGGAATGTATCTTATCATTTGGAACTCCCACAAAATATCTCCCCATTTCATGGTATGTTTCATGTATATCTCATGATGTTTTAAGAAACCAATCCATCACACATACTAACCATTAAGGCCATAAAGATGTATAATTATTCCATTTCTAAATATATAATAGTATTCATATTTGATTATAGAGATATTTTTCTATGGAAAAATATCCCCCACAAATATAATGTTATTTTGAGGAAATAGAAACATGAAAAATAAATATGCGAACATGACAATTTGATGAAGAAAAAAAATACACATTTTATTTTTCTATAGTTATTAAATTTCATTGGCCAAACTCATTTTCTATAATATAATTTCCTAAAAAAATATTTTAATAATATTAACACTAGAAAAAAACTGTGATTATTTGTTTTTATTCCATTTAAGAGGAATCAGATATATATGAATCATAAAATATTAAAGTATTTTAAAATAAGAATTAAATTTATATATTTGAATAGTAATAAACTCTTTATTTAAATATGTATTAAGGTTATTATTAATATTATTGTATTAATTAATTTATAATAAATAAGTAGAAGACATTTAGTAATGTAATATAACTCTTAAAAAATATAATTTTTCAAAAACAGTTTTTATCACTATTATTCATGAAAAAACATAATATTTATATACATAATATTTAAAAATTTATTTGACTAAATGAATATAATTTTAAAAATCATCATTTTAATTATATATTTAGGTGAATTTTTAGTATTTTCTGTAATTGTTTTTCACTAAATAGAGACAGATAACATTTTTTATAAAACAGGTAAATTATTTTAATATAAAAAACATATTATGTCTTCAATTTTATAATAATTTATTATAAAACATGTTAGACTATATATAATTCAATTAATTACATAAAAATCATCATTATAATTAATTCTTGTACAAATTAATTTTGGGGCTTATAGACACATTTTTCTATGAATATTTTTTTGCATGTATGGTGACCACATTATTATAAATTTATTTTATATGAATTTATTATTGTATTTAATTAAATATATTTATTATATTTTCAATATAATATTTTAAACTCAATTTTATTGTTCTTACATAGTATGTAATGGATGTAGTATATCATTTACGCTTGAAAAATATTTTATCAAAAATGGGTTTTTATTTTTGTTTATAAATGTAATTAATATTATATTATACCACTAATAGAATTTTATTCCATTAAAATGGTTTCCAAATTTGGAATTATCATAATTAATATATTTTAATTTTTCTAACACCATCATTGGACATACTAAATAATAAATTATTAGAATTATGTTACAATGTTCAGTGTTAAAAAGGGATTTCTTAGTGGTTAAACCATAATATAATGGTTGGATATCCCCCAACACATTAAAAATTAAAAATATTTAATTTCATTTCTATAATTTAATATTATTAATATTATTCCACGAAAATTTGGGACAACTTTTCAATTAATTTGACCCCAAATAATTTAAAACATTTATGAAATTCCATGTATGACTCACCCCTCAAAGAAAAACATGATCTCTTATCATCCCTAATTACAAATATATGACTATTTTAGGTAAAATTGTATTGAAAAAATAACAGTTCACAATTCCATACCTTAATCATATATCTTGTGTTAGAAACCTAAAATATAACAATCAAGGCTTAGGTTGCATGTTTAAGGTGGACTCTAAAACATGTGGTATTGATCCTAAAAAATCCGTTTGATTTTTAATTGTTATTCTACATCCTAAATTCATATTATATCCATTAAAAAATAACTAATATTGTTTACTCAATATAATAATATTTTATTATTATTATTTCAAAACCATTTACCACCATTTGTCTATCTAATGTGATTTAATTATATCACTAGTGTGTATGTGTGGATAGCCACCTTCATGTCATGTTACGATTCAATTTCATCAAACATAATTATTTTGATTGATTTAATGTTTATATAAGATATACATTTTAAAATAATTATTCATAAAATTTTAATTAATATATACTGTTCTTTCACTCCTTCTTGAAAAAAACATCAATGTAATTCTTGTGTAACTATGAACTACCATATTCATATAGTTGTGTTATTCAATTTTAATCAATCATTTATATAATTTGTAGTAAATATGAATAAAATTGATATATTTTAAATTTATATCATTATTAACATTATCAATACAAGGTTTCCATGATCTAAAAGTATGATCCACATCTTCCAAACTAAAATATATATGAAATATAAAGCTATTAATATCCAAATTCTAGATTATAACGAATCATTATTAATGAATGTTAGATGAGTTTTTATAATTAATCCATACGTAGTATTATAGGTTTAATTTTGGTAATTATACATAATTATAAATTAAATTAATGTTGTTATACATGATTTTAGATCTCTTATTAATCAATAGAGGCTTGAGGTAGGGGTTTTACATTACAATAAAATTTTTAGTGGTATTATATATCATAAAATATTATGATGATGAAATGAAATGATATTTCTCTATAAAATATTATGTATTTTATATTTACCAATTAATTTAATTATGTCAATTATTTCATTTTTTCCCATAGATATGAACTCAAGGGAACATAAGCATCTTTAATGTACAATCCACATTGTTTCTTTCTTCAATATGGTGTACATTCATCCAAGATTGTACATATATTAAAATGGAAACTAAAATTATTTTAATATTTTAAAATTTTAAAATAATTTAAATTTTATTTTATATTTTAATTTAGATAATATGTATTTAATGTACCTCTCAAATTATTTTGAAAATGTAATATAATAGACCTAATAATAAATGGAAAATAATATTTTTTAACATGCTTCCCATGAACATATTTATCTACCATCTAGAATACTCTTTATTTTAATATTATGATATTTTTTTGTTAGGGTTACTATAAAATAAAATCATTTCTATAACATTTTATAAATTTAGGATTTAAAATTTTGTATTGAAAATAAAGATGGTATTTTTCCAAAGAAATTTTTTTGTAATATTTTTATATGATTTTTATTTATAACATATCCATTCATTATTCATATGATTTATGGGGGGATATAATCTAGGTTTATCATAATTATATATTATATAGATGGTTTTTGTTAATGATTATTAGTTTTTTTAAAAAACTGTTATCATTTCAAAGTGATGATAATTAAAGATATCACAAATGTTTTTTGATCTTTTTTCACTCATATATATGGTTATCATTCTGTGGTGGTGGGCCCATATTTATATATCCAACAAACTAATTAGTAAATAAAGGACATCTCCAATGAAAATATTCCCTTAAAAGAGGATTAAACCCAATAAAGTAATGTACTTTCTCCATCATGGTGTCATGGGAGTGAACCTTGATTAGGGAAATAAAGGAATGTTTAGTGGAACAAATCTATAATAAGATAGTTTTTAATGATTCTTGACTAAGGAAATGATTTTTTACTATTATGCTAATTTGAAAAACATATAAATTGTTGTTATAATATATTTTAATAGATAATTAATTGTTATTGATTATTCCAAATTCTAATGTATTCGTTTATTTGATTTTAAAAACATTTTTACATTTTTCATGAATAAGGATCCTCATCTAATGGGTAATGATTATTTTAAAAATATTTATTATTCTAAATTCATTATAAATAACTTATTCAAAATTATAATAATTTATTGATATATCATATATTATACTTTAAAATAAATCTATATAACATTATATTATGAGTCCCTTCCAAATGCTACGATCAATGGTTTTACGAATGATATGTCTAAGAAGTGTTTTGATTTTGAAAACATATTCAAAAATTATACAGGTACTTTTTATACGAGTTTATCACATTTATGGGTTGCAAATGAAACTAGTCCTTCAATGTCCATTATAATTTACAATTCAAAATTTTAATTAATACTAATCTAAAATTATTTACTATTTTAATATGATAATTATGCATATTTATACATGCAATAGAAATAATCAGTTTATTTGGCTCAAATAAATATATATTATCTAAAAGAAATAATTTCCATTAAAAAGGCATATTATCCAATAAGTTCACTTGAATTTAAAAATACTATAAATTTTACAGTAAATTAAACATGTAATATTACATTAAATTATTTATTTATGGATAAAAATTTATTCATCATTAATTTATCACGATAATCAACTGATTACAATGCCCTCTACAAATAACTCAAATTATCCCCATAGAAAAATATTATCATGACTTTAATTCCAAAAAGTATCCATTTCCATTGGTTAGGAAAATTATTTTTTATTATCAATACCAAATTCCATGAACACAATGACTCATCCTCATATTACATGAATGTGGTTCATGAACTATATACAACCAAATGCATTAATGATTGTGGAATGGAATGAAAAATCAATTGAAGAAACCATCCAACAATTAATGAGTATTTAGTATCATGTAACCATCATATAATTAAGGAAGGAAATATTAAATAGTATCATCAACCTATTCAATAAAACATAATACCATAAATGAATACCCCAAATAAAAACATGGCATCTATCCCTCCATCATCATATTCAACTGATTCCCTATATGTGGGACACCCTACCCAGTTTTTATCAACCATGATCCATATTAGGATCAAATCACATCACATTGGAAGGGAAACATTTAGGCACAACACACCAATAAAAAATATAACGTCAAGGATTATCATTTTGAAATCTAGGACCTAAAAAACAATTCTTCTATCCTTCCCAAGAAAATAATATCCCCCATCCCCAAACATTTAAATTTATTAAAAACAATTTATTTACTATCAGAAATTAAACTATTTATTTGCCATAGTATATAAGCCCAAAAATTTATAGAAATTATTTAATAAAAGAAAATAATAGTTAAAACATATTCCCAATCATAACATCTAGTATAAACAACTATATGGAAACCATTTTCATGTGACATTCTTCAATTATTTCATCGACAATCATATGATATTCGTATTCTTTATCAAATTCCATTGACATAAAAAAATTAATTAAAAAATTTCCACTTTAAGTCCAACACAAATGAGTATTTCCTAGTTTATGTTAATTAAAATTTTTTTAAATAACATAAATTATAATATGATGAATAAAAAAAATATTCTAATCGTACAATTAAAAAAGGTATCACACAATATAAAAGATTAAAGAAGCTATCATTGTTGAAACAATGCGATCATTATAAAAATAAACCTTTTACGTTTATTAATTATTCTAAATCCTAATAATGATTAGTTAGATGGTTACACAAATAGATAAATCTTGATAACATAATGATTTATCATAAATTCATTTTAGAATACATGAATCCACTACCATTATAATAACATGGATGTTATTGACATTTGAATGGATAACAATGAATTAACCATCAAAAATATTGAAGCAATATTAATCAAAACATATCATCATTTATATTAATAAACCACACATAGCAGTAATAAAAATCTGATTATTTAGATAGATGTAAATTTTAACATAAGTGATGATTGATAGAATAAGTAATTAATGGTTCATTTAATAAAAAAGATAAATGTTACACAAAAAATGGCTTCAAAAATCAAGTAGTTGGTCACTGGTGCCCGATAATTACAAAACAAATATTTACATATAAATATTTTATGTCAAATAAATATCAAAAAATATATCTCTAAACCTTGTAGTATCTTGAAAATGATTAAATAGTGAATATATGGTTTGGGGTTGATTAATTGATGAAGAAATTACTGAAACCAATTTCAAGACCCCCACACAAGATGCAAAAACATTCCAATTTCAAATTTTTCTAGATATTTGATGATTGGAGGTTACTTTAGATGTGAAAAAACAAGAAAGTCTACAACCACAAAATCCACCGAAGAAATTCCACATCTATGATCATTCACTAGTGCCTCATTAGAAACAACTACTTCAAGGGAGTGTTTATCATGTTCTGATAACTTATTCCCTACAATTCCAATGATTATGGTAATAGAGTTCCTCTATTACATGTTTTGAAAACGTTGTCCTCTAAAACACTAGTCTTAATCCATGATCATGCTCAAGTGTTTCCTCAATTCATTTTTACATACAAACACAACAAGCTATAAAATACATCAAAATGGATTTGAAATACTTTTTTTGGTATAGGATGTACAATTCACCACATGGAAAACCACCAATAACTCCAAACTCTAACAACCATGCACACAACACCAGTATATTGACTTTTAAAATGGTCCATGGCCCACTACATGCTCCTAGAACATAGCCAAAAAACATATAAGAACCACTTAGTCTTAGTAAAACAAAATGGATAAGTTAAAAAAATCCACGTAATTTTATGTGTTTTAATTTATAGTATTATATTCATTGTATGAATATATGTCAATTTTTCAATAAAAATAAATAAATATTTCTATCAAATTTAGATTTCCATGTATTATATCATTCTATTTAAAAAATGATATTAAAAGTTTTATAATATTGATTAATAAAATGAATTTCAATTTTATTTTCATAAATTTAAAATTTTCCTATGATTATTTTTTAAAATTTTAAGAAAATAATTATTTTTAAATAAATAGTGAAAACTAAATACTTTTATTCAAAATGGAATTTCCTTTTCACATTTTTACGAACTCAAAATATGTTTTTGAAATGTTTCATATTTCACAGTTCCTTTTTTATATATAATGAAATTATAGTCTTTATAATTAGTTTCAATCTATAATTTCATATAAACACATTATAATACAAAAATGGACTTTTTCTAAAACATATTCATCATGATTTTTTTAACATTAAATTTATTTTTTCCATTTATAAATTTAGAATTATCAAATATGGATTCCATGTTTTTAATTAGGTGTTCCAAATTAGTTAAATTTTCCCTGTTAATGTTTTCCAATAGAATAGTAACCATAATATTTTTTATTACCATGGTAAAGGCTAAATTATGTAATGAATGTGATTAATAAAATGACGAGAATTATAAAAGAAACCATAAAGAAGACTATATTTTATTTTATGCGATTATATCATCCTTAAACTTCTAATGGTTGAATATATGGCTATTTTCTCACATGGATGTGATTATCAACTTTATAATATTATATGTAATGAAATGTTAAAAATGTCACACTCCTAGTTTTAATAACTACAATACTATTAATTTTTGAATAACCAAAAGATATGTTAGGTTATAAATAATTTTTTGAAATATATTTTATTATCATCATCAAGGAATTATTTTTAGTAAATAATTAATTTAAATAAATCTGTACATAACAGTGATATAGTAATTATTTAATTAATTGAGAAATAAAATAAGAGACATTTAAAATAATAAAGGATTCATAATATGAAAAAATTAATTTCACATATAATTTTATCATTAAAAATAACACGTTAGGGATTTATTTTAATATTTTATTCATATATAATTTTATTTCAGTATGTTATAAATGTCAAAGTTAATTTATTTCCCTAAAATATACCTTATAATTTTTATTAAAATAATACTTTATTAAGTGATATAAAGTTACAAGAAATCCTATATTTCATCAAGTGATTACTATATAGATTTAAATGTCATCCTTGTTATATTTATTTACTACTTTTCCAAATGTGGATACTATCATAACGCTCAATGTGTAAATACATTGTTATCGTGGTATGTGTGAAAATGGTTAATGGGGAGTTAAAAATAATAATAAAGGTAAAAATGTGATAAAGGCAGGAAAAAATATTAATATTTCAGAGGATTTATAGTAATCATCATATTAGATTTGAATAATAAAAATATTTATAAATTTAAAACTAAATATTAATTTATATTAAATAAATATTTTATTAAATTGCATGTCTTCCCTTCCCAAGTTTTATAAAAAGGAACTTCTTCTTATTATTTCATCAAACTTCATAATCCATTTTTGACATCAAATACCTTCCGATATGTATTACTTAAATCCATTCTCTAATTTTATATTCATTTTCTATATTTCAAAACCCATATTAGTTGTGATAACTAGTTAATAAAATGAGATTTTATAGAGGGTAGGTATAATTTTTATCTGCATTATCTAGATTTATTTATTATTGTACCACATTAAAATCATATTTAACAATGAAATAATAAGAACCCCAGTCTAATAAAAATATAAATAGGTTATTATACTAATTTACCAACAAATATTAATCTATTATAGAATATTATTAGAAAAAGATCCATTGTATATGTGTAATATAGACCATCTCATCCCGAACTATTTTAATTCATTTTCTATAGTCGTTATTCATTGATGGTCATATTGATGAAAATAATTTTTATATATGATATTAAATAAATTATTATCATTATAAAAAAATTTATTTCCTAGATTTTATTAACATTTATTTATTGAAGAATGATAACATCATTTTTTAATATTTTTCGACTAGAACCTCCATTTAGTTTTGTTAACAAAATTTAGGAGTATGTCTATACTACCACATCAATTAAGGGTTGTTATTCATTTTCCAGTACCACATATACTGGATTATAAACATAAACATGTTCAGTGAAATAAAATTATATTTATGATATAATGATAAGTATGGAAAATTAATATTATACATACCATATTTTTATAATGATAATTGAAAAATGGAAATGTTACTCGTGTGTATGTATGACCTTCTATATCCCTGATTGTATCATAATTTATTTTTAATAACCATATTTCATTATTAGTTATATAATTATAACTGATGTATTAAAATGATTTTTATGTAATTAATTTTATTCTATAGTTGATGAAATAATTACATCATTGACCATATTCAATCGATCGAAGTAATTGTTTACACAAGAGTTGAATATTACAAAAACATCCGATGTGAAAATAATTTTCACATGATTTTAAATACCATTGAAATATCTAAAATATTAGGAATATTGAACATCCAATGGTTTCCCAAGAAATGATATAATTGACACATTTTAGTTAATCAAGAAGGTAAAATATTCATTTCATGAGTCGGGTAGGAGGTAATATGGATTATTTTCAAAATTATATTTTTATGTCTACGTTACTATTATTTTTTTCCCATGTATGTATTTATAAAAAAAATATATTTATTATAAATTTATATAAATGAATTATTCATTTCATTTTTACATCTATTTTGTATTTCATTAATAGGATATATAAAAGGACATTTTTGAAAAATATTTTATCTTTATTTAATAAAATAAAAGAATTTTTTTATTTTAATGAATATGGTGACAATAATAAATAAAACTTATATATCCATTTATTTATTTTTGGAATCCTTAAAAATATTTCTCATTTTATAAATAAATACTATCTTTCAATATATTTTCATTAATTTCTAAAAGGGTTTTGGATTTCTAATGGATATTTAAATATCCTAAAATGTTTTCTTATGGTTGGAAAAATATTTTTATGAGATTAATGTAAGAAATTGATTATTTTTACTAGTTCTGATTAAGGTATACTTCTTGGGATATTATTGTATTACGGATGGTTCAATTATTATCTGATGAAATGTTTATTATTTAATTAACCAAGTATGAGAGGTTTCCTGATAAAAAAATAATGAGTGTGTATACGATAGCCCCCAAATGAATTGAGTATAGAATTTAACTATACAATTATAAAAATTATAAGGGTTGTCATATTAAAGATATCTAATTTATGTCCTTAGTAAAATAATTTCTTTGTATATTCATGATATTTTCTATAGGAATATTATGAATTATAAGAAAATTATTTTATCTTTAAATTATTATATATGCTAGATTATTAGGGTGAAATGTATACCTTTGTTAAAACATTATTTTAATTTTCTCATGATTTCAATGAATACATTATAAGGGTTATTTTTCAATAAATAACTTTTTAGATATTATTTATGAAATTTTTTACGTAACAAAATTGTTTTCATGGGGAAGAAGAAGGTTATTGTAAAAATAATGTTTATTTTTCAAAATAAAATTTATTATATTTATTATTGGAATAATGGTTTCATTTTTTATTATTATGTGTAAGACTAATATTTTTTATCCTCATTCCAGTTATTAACATTTTTCAATTGGGATTAAAAGATTAATATTGATAATAAAGAGTTAATGATGAAAATTTTATGATGTGTCATAAAATAATTCATGTTTATTTGAATTTTTTTTTTGTGAAATAATAGATACTAAACACAGTGAAAACATTTTCATGTATGTTTTTCTATGAAATATTTATTACATAACTCTGTAACTAAAAAAATAAAATTTATTTAGGAATTAAAGAAATTGAATTCTATTTTATATTTAGAATAATACATAATTTTAATGTTCATATACTTACATTTATTGTGTGGAACATCTGGGACATTACAAAAAAACCTTCTTTTAGAAGAAATATTGTGAAAGAAATTATTGTTTATCTATAAATTAATAATTTTCAATTATATTAAGGATATCATTAAATATATAAATAATTTCTAGTGTTATGTATTTATTAACAGATAAAATTCAATTATTATACTTTTTTGATAACTTTTGGAGAAAATATTTTGATGAGGGGAATTAGATATATTGCTTTTATTAGATTATTTTCATATCTCAAAATATACTAATATTTAAATATAATAAATTATTATTCAAAAAAATGATTTTTTTATATGATATATGGTTAAAGAATAATAAATTACATTCATTTATATAAATTTAATAAAATGTACTATATTTGGAGATCTTAATGTCATTCCAAAATTAACAAATTAGAATATATAGGTCCAAAACATGGAATGACAATAATTGATAATATTTTCAAAAAATACACCTTTAGTATGAAATTACTTCTTATAATATCATATTATTTGAATGATATTAATTATTTTAGATTCCATCTTCAATTTATTCATTCATGGAATTTTATCGAAATGGATTTTTAGAAATAAAAATTTGTAATATATTAAAATGATCAATATTACAATTTATTGATTATTTTAATTATGGTGGACCCATATTAGTGGGATCACTATTCCAACCCCAACATTTGGGAAATATGACTAATGATAATTTATATTTTTATGGATTATTACATTATAAATAAGGATATTTTATTTCACCATATATGTATGTGAAATTTTGATTAATGTTTCAACACATTAGGTTGACACATATCTATTATTAATAAAATATTACCCTATAAAAGATATATAACCACAAAATCGATATAAAATCCACATAATTTTTATAATTCATGATAGGTTAAGAAAAATACAATAATGTTTTATTCACAAAATTTATTTTATTCAATATAATATTCATTTACTATAACATATAAAAAATGTAATATATAGGATGAAAATTTTGATAAATTTATATATGATGATATAGAGAACCAAAAATGTTTTCAAATAAACCCCCTAATTAAAAAAACTAGAAATCCTTCACATTGTGAAGAAAATCACATGCATTCTCTAACTTGGGGTGAAATAAATGTTAACTTATAGAGTTCACAAAAGGATTTTAATACCAAAAAATATACTGCTATATATATATATATTCAAGTCAAAATGACCTAGTGTGATTATATTATATACATTTTCTTAGTTTTTGTGACAAGGAATACAAGTGAAATCATGAATCCAACATTATCGAATGAAAAATATTAAACATTATAATCCTTTCATTAAATAAGTATTTTTTCATCAATGTATATATATATATATAGTAAATAAATATCAACATTAAATACTCACTAGATCTATAAAACCAATATAAACCCCATTTGTAAAAAAAATCAATAGTAAATTTCACCATGATAATGCAATCGTCAAAAAATTACACATTGAATAAAATAATTTTAATAAATTTTGAAATTTATGAGTGGAATTGATTACACAATGGTATATCCTACCTAATTAATGAAATCACAGTAGGTTTTTTGAATAATATTCATTATATTACATTTAGTCGTTATTTATATTATATATATATATAACTATAAATAGATGTTATTTATTAATCAAATGAGGTGGATAGTGTTATAATACGTGGGTCTATAAGAATTTATAAAATATACACCAGTGGGATAAAATTTTTAGTTTACATAATATTCTATATAGTGGATTTTAGGAAGGATCCCTTGAACTATCCATTATGTGGACACTGAGCACCATGTGGTTGATGGATTTCTATCAGGTACTCAATAATTGTTGTAACATCTCGAAATAATCTACTTGGTCTGAGCCATAATTACAGATGAACTCATGCATTTCTTTTGTTTGGATGAGGTTGTCAAGATTTTGTGGGGGGGGGGGGGGGAATTAACACTATTATTGGGGAGACTATACCATCTACTATGGTAAAATGAAGAAATAAATAACCATTATAAAAAACCAGATTAAAATACATATGGAAAATGATAAATGACATGTATTTAATATAATAAAGGTGTCTCCCATTATGGAATTAATGTACAATGTCTAAGTAGTAGAAAATAAATATAAATAACATATGAGTCCTATACTACTTTTCTTAGTCATAGACCAACTTTTTATTCCATTTTTCTTCTATACACAATCAAGTCCATTCCCTACATAATTTCTATGGTGATAAAGTCTATATGGAAACATCAATACCCATGTTAGGAGTGATCGAAAGACTTAGTAGGACACTTCCAATGACAGTGAACATCATTGAGTAAAATATACAAGCTTATGCAGTAAAAATATAAAGGTAACATATATAAAAACAATATATCACAAATGTAGAGAACTCATGACCGGTCAATGGAGAATGTCTATGACTGTTTCATAACCATACCAGTATAGAAATACATTATTCATTAAAAAGAAAAATGGAACACCAATAACTATCTTCACACAACCTCCATTGAGTTCATAGACCTAAGCATGTGACACATTCCCCTGATAGGTGTACTCCATATACATTCACAATCATGTTTTCCCTATCTTTCTTGAATTAATAGAAAAAATATACATAAACCCTCATATGTAAACCCATGTCTATAAAATCCATCATGTACATGTATCCCAAATAATTTTACAAATCATGATGGATGGTATAGTCCATATACATGCTGACTCTTTTTTGGCGCATCCCTCTCGAACGATAGTCCCAAAAATATGTCATATCTCATGTATGTACAAAAATAGTATAATACCTAATGATAAACAATAGTATATTTGAATACAAAAATATATGATACCTATAAGGAAAATGTCTGAGCAATGTTATGAAAATTGATGTAGTTCCAAAAACATTATAATTGTAATCTATATGTAAGAACCATAAGAATAGTTTTAAGGATACACAAAAAAATATTGTTATCAAGTTTCAAGAATAGGTTTCCCAAGACACACAACAATGCTAAAGAATTATACCAAAACCCTATAAAAATATTTTTTATATTATCAGGGGCATCCTATGATATTTTTTAACTTTAATGACAAGTAAAACAACATTTTTTGGTTCAAAATCTGTAGTGGAAACCTTATAAGTTAGGAATAGTTACACCATGGGAATTAGTATTGGAGTTTTCAAGACACCATTAGTATTGGTTAATCAAAGTATCCCAGATTAAAAACCATCTATTTTATTTCATGATAAATTAAAATATTGCATGAAATGATACATTCTCATTCAAAGATAATTTTAGAATAATCATATTTGGCCAGCAGATGAACTCACAATATTCTCATCAAATATAATTCTAGAACAAAATTTGATAAAAAATACCTCAATTTAACCAAAGAACACATGCAGTAATCTATTATAATTATTTTTTATAAAATAATTAATTTATCTTTAGATATTTCCAATACAATTCCATTTGATCAATTTTAATAATTATTCATTGACGACTATCATATAATAATTTCATATAAATTATTATTTGAAAATTATAAATTATTATATTCACAAAAATGGTTTTATAATATTTTTAAAATTAAAATGAAAATTAATTAGGTAAAATTAAATCCATTTAATACATGGTCTACTTTATAACAATAATAAGTTTTGAAATTTTCCTCATTGAAAGGAATCAAAAGATAGTAATAGAGTGTCAATATGAAAAAAAAATTCATTTATTTAAGGAATATGTTCTAAATAAAGTGTAATAATATAATGAATTATTGAGGGTTGGGGGAGAGAATATCAGGAGAATAGTGTAAAATTCCATTAGCAGTCTGCACAAAAACCACTATATTCAACCTTTTAATATTTGGTTTTCCAATTTAAATTTCGTTCATTAAATGATTATACAAAATGATTAATTAAATTTTAATTATTTTCAAATCCTCCAAATATTACCCAATGAACACCCTTCATCACTATATAGTTCCGCATGGCATCCCTTCAATTATAATATTTTTATCTTATTTTATTCCTATTAAATAAATAAATACAGGATTAAAAAATATTTAAATTCAATAATATATTTTTAAGTATTATATATATGCCTATAGAAACCATAATATATATATATATTTACCCATATAAATATAAAACATATATATTTAACCCATATATATTTAAATGTAATGTCCCAGAATTTCTACATAATTTTTTTAAATATTATGCAATTATTTCGAGGATAGAATCCCTGAAGGCACCCGATTCTATGTCCCGGTGAGCCAGGAATATTATTTTGGATATTTATATTTCGTTTGAATAAACATGAGAGCAGGTTTTTATAAATATTAAACCATTTCCTAGATAAAAAATATGAGGTCAATGATAAACATAAAACACATAGATTCTTCTATGAAAGACCTAACATCAACAAGTAATAGTTTACCAAAAAAAATTAGTTTTCTTGCTTATGGAAAAAACTAAAATAACATAATAAGATATTTTATTTGTTTTTCGAAACGGTTGAGTGGTGACATGGTGGCACGGCATTGCAGTAATGATACAACAATGTGGCACATTAAATGGAGCTCAGTAATGGCTCATAAACATTCAATGTAAAAAACGCAAAAAAGAAATCATAACATATACTTTTTTTCAAAAATGAAATAGTGTAATGATGTGATGAGGCATCATAACAGAAACACTATGCTATATTTTATTTTTAATGGGTTATTGTATTTGAGAAATGAGAATAAATTATTGGAACTTCTCTGATGAACTTAAGCTGAGAAATCTCTCCAACGACGAATGTTATTCGCCAATGATCACTAATGGTGTCGACGAAGAACATGTCCTGTGAGCAATGAATTCCAATGGAATCGAGCTGAAAATGAATCTCCAAGAATAGATTTCTTCAACAATGAATGTGAATCAAGATGTGGGGTTTGATTGGTTTTATTTTTTCCCCATTTTTATTCTAAAATGAAGAACATGGAACAACCCCTGAATATGTTTATATTCGGTTCACTTGTTCTTACGATAGGGTAATTTACATGTGATTTATCTTTGCGAGATTAATTATTTGTCGATAAAATTTCAATCCCAAGCCTCCCCATGTTTTAATACTCTAAGGCGGAGGTTTTAGGGCAACACAAACAAGGGTTGATCCTCTCTTCCTTGTGCGTTCATTGTGTAAAAACTTTAGAAATGGTGAAAAGAGGACTCTCAGTCATTAGTATGGAAGGTAGAACAACATGGAGGTTGGAGGCGTAGATGTCAAAAAATAATGTATCAAGAGTGCATACCCGGTGATCCACAAAGTATCCTGCCGGCGGCCAACGACGGAGGTTGAGGGTGAGTTGCAGTGCCCCATAACAGTGTTCCAGAAGTTGTGTTACGGCTGGTTGGGGAAGTGACAGAGTGGGAAGAGCTACAGGCCTCTGTGTAGGTGGCTAGCGGCGAGTGTATACGCCCACCTCGTCGAGTCAGAGGAACCATAGATGCGGCACTGTCCCATGTCACGTACTGGAAAAGCCACTGTCAATGACCTCGACTGAGAAGGAAAACCCAAGAAAACCCACAAAGAAGGTGGTTGAAAGTGGCCACATATTGCAACATGGCTTGATAAAGACAGGTCCGCCAATGGGGGACCAGGAAGGGCATGGTACTCTACCAATAGAATGGACCCACACTAGAAGGTTGAACCCATACCTATTAGGCCAGGCCCACCCCTCCTTGTCGGATGAGTTCGGGTTTCCAGGCAACCTAGCAGGCGGGACACCAGGACAAACTAGGCCGGGTCCAGTGCTGAAAAATTGGAATGGCCCACCGACTAGGCTGGACCGGGCTGACCCAGACATGAACTGGGTTGGGTCGGGGTACTTAAACTACAACATTGCAGGTGGGCCACCGAGTTCGGGTTGGTCGGTTCGGTCAAACTAGGTTTGACCGAGCCCATACATAACTGAAATTTGTTTACTAAAATGATAATATCACAAAAATAGTGTGTCTGATTGAAAAGTCGTTTGAAGCATTGCAATCCTCATGAAAATTCATTTCTATTGGAATACACTAAAGATGGTTTCTTGGAAGATGATATAATATTAATGGCTTGACTAGTGGTTCTCCTGAAATCAAGCACACTATGTCTGGAAACCAAATGGTTGGATGAGTCCTGAATACTATTGATAGGTGACCCTGTGTGGATCAGCTATGAAAACCCCTATAGAAGAAGATCTGTATGACCTAGAATGCCCTTAATTGGGGAGTAGCTCTATGTGACTGGGTAGACCCACGATACTTGGTGAGGAAGTGTACCTTATTATGTGATATGTGGAATGCGTCTCTGTGTGACCCACTGGGCCAACAACGGGGAGAGGCTATGTCTGACCCATCATACCCATGCTACTCATCAGGGATGAGTACCACAACAATACATTGTTAGTGGGAAGAGACTCTATTTGATCCTGAAGGGCCATCATAGTCACTGATAAGTAGTTCTATAGTATCCAAATGTGTTTGATGATATGACTGATGGTCCTACTTTCCATACTATAGATTATAACTAGTTTGAGATATCTTAATTTGTGATTATGTATCATGTCTTTCCTTGTGGATTTTATTGTTGTTTTTTCTTGGAAGTTTGGTTTCCCTAGTGAGTATCTTATTAATCACCCCTACAAGGGCTTCACCAAATCATATTTGTGTCCAGTTTAGGTGATCAACACTTCAACAGACAACTGGGCAGTTTGGGACGAGGTGCTTCTCAATGATATGGGATGGGCAGATGCTTCGAAATAGGACTTGGTGGCTAAGGACTAGACATGGCCTAGTGATATCATGCATGCATGACATACTACAACAACATCCACTAGATACCCAAATATACTATTAGGGGGGATATTCAGTGGATGGACATCCATTGATTCTAGTGAATTACAATTTTTTTGGTCTTTTGTTCGGTTTGTATTCTATCCCATTGAAATTTCAGTTTGTTCATTACTTTGTGTTTTTTTAGTGGTATGTTGGTTACCATTTTTTATTTTCGGGAAATGGGAATGTGTGTGCATTAAGTTTCTCAGTAAAATCCCTCTCACTTATAGGTTCACTTCTTTTCTTCTAGTTGCTAACCTGTGGCCTTTACGAGGCAGGATTGGGGGTCACGAAATGGGCCCTGGAGGACGGGTCTTGAAAAAGTTGTATCAGAGGGTGGTTGGTTCAGCCTCAATGACTGAGAGTCTATTGATTTATTATTTGGGAAATTGTGTTGAGTTCATTGAGTTTGAATATCAAATATAGGTAGTCCAGTGTTGTTGTTGAATCAAATATATTCATACATTTTGACCCAGAATTTTGTATTTTTAGCTCTATAAATGAAAACAGCGGATGCTTGAATCATACATGAATTGAGTGTTTCATTATGTTCATCACGAATAAGACCCAAAACAACAAGTATAATCTACTAACCATGAACCATGTATATCTATTTTAGGATTCCTCTTCCTGGATGGCCAGGTAAGATTCTGATACGTGACCATGAGGACATCCCACCTTGCGATGTAGCGTCTATTCAAGGACCAGTGCTACAGAAGGCCCTTTTGGGTGGTGCACTAGTGTTTCCAATACCCAAAGATATAACAGCCCATATATTATACATTTATATTTCATAAAATTGAAGAATATTCATTAAAATATACCAACACCATGAATGGACCATATAGGTACAATGTCTTTAGAAACTGGGAAACATAAAAAACTAGTTCATAAAAAATCAACATTATCTCACACTAATTCCTTCATTACTAAACCTATTTTTTGAAATATCATAGCTAATACCCTACATCATGACCTAGGTAATGGCTACATAATAAATTGTGAGATCATATTCTTAGTAAGAGTAAATTTATGTGATAATAATCATATCAGAATCATAAGACACAATAACATGATATTGGAAAATCTAATCCTGCATAGAAAGATCATAATAACTTGTCAGGAGATAAATCATAAATGTTCATAAAGAACCAATGAACACATTCCCATATGTCATATCATAATACATTAATTTTTTGGCATGCACACAAGCATAGAATATCATTTCATATTATTCTAGGCTCGTTTCCATGACCATCATTGCAGACAAATTCCATTACCGAACTGAGTTCACTTCTCAATCCAGCCTTGTTTTACTGAACTGGATTTATATTCCATTTTAGTCATGTATATCTCATGAGATATAAGTCATTACCTAATGAATTAGTAAGAGATATAGGTCCCACCCATCTCATAATTAAATCATTCTAACTTGTGCCAAAAAAATTATAATGCATTCATCACATCCCAACAAAAAATGGGTATCAAAAACACCATTCCATCATAACATAAAATAAATGGAATACATAAAAAAATTCATCATTGATGAAATATATGTTAGTCGGAGTGGACACTCAAGAGGGGGGTGAATTGAGTTCTAATTACATTTTCTGTTTATAATCCTTTACTAAAATCCCCCAATATAAAATACTAATTGAATTGTAGTGAATTTGAATTAAAGAAAACTTTTAGTTAGGTAATCAAGGGATTAATTAATTCCTAGTTAATCTAATCAGAAGATCAAATTAGCTTGTGAAACTAACCTAACGATATACAAATAATGAAATCACTGGCTAATTCAATTATCAGAGTAACTTTGAAAAACAGTTTTAAATTATAAAACACATAGGAGTGAAGAAATAATGTTTTAGATAAAACTAAACAAAGAACATCAGATATAACCAAGGGGTTCAGTCCCAAGTTGAGACTTAGTCCTCTCAACAAATTCTATAAATTTTATCCACAACCTGGATCGGGGTTCACAATAGTTTACAACTGTCCAGGTCAAAGGCCTCTACCACAGTTCTACGTGGGAAACAAAAACAATAGAAAATACAGTTATCCAGGTCACACACGACCTCTACCACTATCCACAGTGGGAAATAGAAGATGTAAGGAGTTTGAATGAGGATTTACAGATCCTCCAGTTAAGGTTCAAGAGACAGTGTATTTGTAAGTTTAAATTTATGACACACACTAATCATAATGTAAATAATAAATCACTGAGGAAGATATAGAGTTTAGAATGGCTCTAGTGATTGCAGTGTAGCTCTGTACTCCTTCCGATTTGATCAGAAATGGTTCTGAGTCCTCTTCTGTTTTTTTTTTCTAAAAAACAGAGTGTCGTTTACTTGACATCCTGGTGCAAAGACAATGAGAATATAGTCGATGACGTTCTTCGAAATCCTTGTCAATGTAAAGAACTCTTCTTGAGTAAGCTTGAGTGTGTATGTGCTTCTCTGTCTTCTTTGTCATGCGTGTATATTTGTATGAGCTCTTCTTGTGTATATCACTTGTAGATCACTTATTTATTTCACTTGTATATCTTGTCTCTCTTTTTCAGCAATAGGGACTTCTTGTATTTATGGCACGAGCTCTGGAAAAATAAATGATTTCTTTTTGCAGGTATGAGGTAAGGTTCCCTAACATCCAACATCCTTCATTAAATAAATGACAGAGCATTAAAATAAACCTAATATGACCATTGTTTAGATTAAATAATGATAAAGAAATCAAGGCAGCGTTGGGTTCTCTGGAATGGTATTTTTGAATATCGGTAGCCTTGTGTCATGGTAGGTCTTTGTATCAGTAACCTCTTGTGTAACAGTAGCCTTTCTATCGTTAGACTTCATGTCTGTCGGTAGGCTTGATCGGTAGAGGTACAATTAATGTACCGGTGACCTTTCGTGTAATGGTAGACTTGTTTTATTAGTGTACTTGATGTATCAGTGGACTTCTCATAATGGTAGGCCTGTTGTATCGGTGGACTTGATGTATCAGTGGACTTCTTGTAACGGTATACTTGTTGTATCAGTGGACATGATGTATCAGTGACCTTCACGTAACGGTGGACTTTACAAATCAGCAGCTTTGTTCTGTAACGGGGACCACTTGTCTATTTAATCATTCTATTTCCAAAAAGTGTTAAGTTAATATACATCCATCCAGTAACTGAATTCTTTATAAATAATATAATATATTAATATGTGCATGGTGTATAGAAATACTGAAATAAGTAATTAATCATTTATAAATTTAGGAATTATCAAAATATAATTGAGCATAATTGGGGTTATCAAAATATGAGTTCAACTAATTATCTAGAGGGTTCAACAATCTCCCCCTTTGTTATAATCACAACTAATGACAGTGTATTAAAATAAAATGGTGTAAGAGAATGAATTTCCAAAAAAAAACTTTAAAACAAATTTCTCATTTTTCTCCCCCTTTTAATTTCAATCCCAGTTCACATTAATTTCATTTTCTCCCCCTTTGTGATTAAAAAAAGAAGGGTAGAATCAGAGATATGTATAGACTAAAAGAGAATATATTACAATGAAACATAAACATAGTAAAGTGGATAATATAAGAGTAAATTTCCATTAAATCACAAAAGGTACAAACTGATAAAGTCAGTATGAAAAAAATAAAAGTGAATCCTATCAAAAAAATATAGAATCACTCAAACGTCCTCATGAAAATGAGTCTTTCCCTTAGGATCAGAAGAGGGTGCAGGGTCTGATTGAGTAGATGGCTTGGGAATAGCTAAAAGAAAAACTGGAGGGTTAGCCACTGAAACTGTACCGGATCTGAAATATGTGCTCTTCTGTGGGATCATAGGTGTCAAGATTTGAATAGCCTGAACTGGAGTCAACTGAGGTGTACTCCCAGAGGCAGATTCAGGAAGTGTAGGAGGTACAATCATAGGTCTGGCATCCACATGCAAGAATGGTAGCAATATGTTCATGAAATCCATAACAATACTCCCTCCTCTCTCCATTACTGACACAAAATCATCTCAATTTTCAATGAATTTATCCAAGGTAGGAGAAAGCACCCAAATCTTACTTACCTGTTCTCTAAAAGCTTGAGTCACTGGAGGCAAATTCAAATTTTCCATCAAGAGCTTGAAATGGTTGGTCATTTGATGTTTGGTATAGACCTTCTCAAAGTAAGAATCCACTTTATTTTTAATTGCATCTTGAGAAGCAGTAGCTACCCGTAGGTGATCACAAACAAAACTACTAACATACCTAGTGGTAGCAAGGATCTGAGTATCTGAGGTTCCACTGGAACTGTCTTTAGCCAACTCTTCTAGGATAACAGTTCTGATCTGGTCAAGGTTCACAGTGGAGCTGTATGAGTGAAGGGGTTTAACTGAGAAAGCTACTGTCTCCTAGAAATATTGTGTCAGATTAATAACCACCTTCTGAACATGTTCATCCTGACTGTTCAACTGTTCTTTGACTGATTTCTTAAATTCCTCAAAAACTTCCACAAATGGCTTGACTACTTCTTTGATATATCTGATATCAGTATTCACTTGGTTTTGAGAACTGTTCATGGCAGTCAATGAAGAAATCGATTATCTTAGAGCAACCACAACTCCTGCCCAACTCTCAATTTGAGTATGGCATACTTTTACTTCATCCATCATTCCCTTCACATAACTAGATAGAACACATCTGAGAGATAGCTCCAGGGACTGCTCCACACTCCTCATTTCATCAACCAGGCTTTTCTTCAAATCTGTCACTAATTCTCTTAGTGGTTCTTCCATTTCAGCCTTTAAGGGCTCAAGGTTTTCTGTGGTTGTCAAATTTTCGGCCAAAACATGTAGGATAACTAATTCCCTTTGGGGATGGTCTTCCTCATCGGAATCTATATAAATGATTCCAACTACCATATATCCTGGATCTGATGTCCAACCTTCAATGTCATACAACACAAAAACTGAACCAAGATTCTCCCCCTCACTTAGAGCATTATCCTAATGAATATCCACTAACTGTTCTGCTCGAGGTTACTCTATAGCCTCCTCTGAAACATCAGCATTTGCAATAACCATTTGCTCTGGTAGTTCAATAGTAGGGTTAGTCCTATCCTTTTCTGAGTCATCAATGACTCTCCCATCAAGGGATGTAGATGCCACTTATGCTGCCTGAATAGGCACAATCTTGTCTGTATTAGTAATTAGAGGGCTCAAACTGATTTATTCTTATTTATTTTCCAAATAATCTGCTTCACAAGAAGCCTACTTTTCTCCATTAACAAAATGATCAGATTTGGTTGCCTCATCCTCTTCAGAGGTGTCCTTAACAATATACTTATATGCTACTTCTTCTTCTTCTTCTATGGTCTCAGTATCATTTTCCTTCAGAATAGTTTCTCTCCTAGGTAATTCTTTTGGAGGTCTAGCTACTCCGTAGGAAATATTTTGATGCACAGGACTAGGAGGTAAATATGGGTCTTCTCCTTCCTCAACTGATGTCTCTTCCTCCTCATCTTCGGCTTTGTTATCACTATAGATCGGTTCTGGCTCATCTGGTCCAAGACAAGGATCCCTCACATCCTTGGGTCTAGAATGATGGTCAACTGGAGTGTACTTGTCATAGACATTTCCATCATCATTAACCCATGATTTCATCTAAGTGTTCTAGCTAACTTTCATATACTTACAAAAAGTCCTGGTGAGGAAAAATTTATCCTTAACTAAAACAGTTTCATCATGAGGTCCAACTACCTCCTTTTCCTTCAATAGAATAGAAATCAAATTAGAAAAGAAAAGTGCATTGGACTTAGACTTCGGTCTAGTCATATCCTCAATTTGAATCATTAGAAATATGCACAAGTTCTCCTTTACTCCATGCTTTAACAAATACAAGAAATAAATATCATAAAATATGAGGGTAGAAAAATCGCCTCTTATTGGACTAATCACATGCTGAATGAACTTGAAATGTAGTTTATCCTCCCCTTCCATTTCTGTAGCAATGATCTTTCTAGGGGTTCCATTTCCTGTCAATTCCAACACGGAATCCTCATATTTGAATAGTCACTAGCAGTAGGTATGGATTTTGAATAAAATCCAAAACCACCACTATGAGGAACTCTAAGGTCTTACCCATTCAACTGATGAAAATGAATACTTTTGACCATTCACAAAGGAAATCATCATATTTTCCACTTCTGAAGTCTCAAAACAAAAAAACTCATAAAACCCCTTTACCAGTACTGGATAATACTGTCCATTATTGTTCGTGAATCACTCAATACATCCTTGCTCTTGTAGGATCTTCAAAATCAAGGACTTTCTTTCCAACATCCATTCCGTACATAACTCGTTTTCCACTATAATTTCTTGCTTCGCTAAATGCGGATTCACAGGATTCCTTCGAGAAACACTTCTATTTCTTCCACTAGCACCCACATTGGTTAATTTCTACTTCTTAGCATGCAGTATATCACTCCCTTCATCCAATGAGGGTTTCTTCACACGGGCCATTTCAGATTATAAGGATTATGGTTTTGAGAGCTTGAGAGGTTTAGGCAGGAGGGATTCGAATAGACGGGTTTGTGGTGATTGATGATATCAAGAGTTGGTTTTAATATCATTTAGGATTCTCATATAAAATAAATCTCATATAAAAAACACTTCGAATTCTTGGCCTTAAAATGAAAATTTTAAAACAGCGTGAGAGATGTACCAATGAGGTCTATCCTAACAGTGAGGTTTATCTAACGGTGAGGTTTATCTAACAGTGAGGTTTATCTAAAGGTGAGGTTTATCTAACGGTGAGGTTTAGCTAATGGTGAGGTTTATCTAACAGTGTGGTTTATCAAACGGTTTTAAGAGTATGTTATCATTCCTAATTCGTGTCTAATGAAACTTAATATTTCTGAACTTAATGGAATAGTGAAAACATCTGCTAATTGGTGTTTAGTGCCTATAAATTTAAGAGTTATATCACCTCTTTCATAATGATCTATTAGGAAGTGGTGTCTAACATCAATGTGTTTAGTTCTAGAGTGAGACAGAGGGTTCTTTGAGATGTTGATCGCACTAGTGTTATCACTGTTAATTGAAACATGTTTAAAATCAAATCCATAGTCCAATAAAGTGTGTTTCATCCACAGAATCTATGCACAACAACTACCAGCAGCTATATACACTGCTTCAGCAGTAGATAATGCAACCGAATTCTGTTTCATACTACACCATGATACTGGGGAATTTCCAAGTAAATGAAGTGTTCCATATGTGCTCTTTCTATCTAAATTGCATCCAGCAAAGTCAGCTTCTAAATAACTTATTAAATCAAATGATTGTTCTTTTGGGTAAAACAGTCCCAAATTAGCAATATATTTAAGATATTTAAAAATCATTTTAAAAGTAAGTTAGTGTGACTATTTATGGTTAGATTGAAATCTATCACACATACATACACTAAACATAATATCAGGTCGACTAGAAGTAAGACACAGCAAGCTCCAAATCATACCTCTATAATTAGTTTGATCTACTGGTTTTCTAGTTTCATTAATATCTAATTTACAGGTGGTACTCATAGGTGTATCACTCCCCTTAAAACTATCCAAATCTAAACGTTTTAATAAATCCTTAGTATATTTACTTTGATTTAAAATAATACTATCTTCAGTTTGAATGATTTGAAATCCAAGAAAGTACTTAAGCTCTCCCATTAAGATCATTTCAAACTCATTTTGCATAACCTCTAAAAATTCAGTACATAGATAATATTTAGGAGATCCAAAAATAATATCATCAACATATATTAGTACTATTAAAACATATTTTTAAATTCTTTTTATAAAAAGAGTGGGATCAGCAATTCCTTTCGAAAATCCTTTTGAAATACGAAAATTTGTAAGTCTTTCATACCAATCTCTTGGAGCATGTTTTATACCATATAAAGCTTTAGAAAGTATAAAAAACTGAATTTGAAAGTGAGGATTTGAGAAACCAGGTGGTTGTTCAACAAAAAACATCTTCAACAATAAAACCATTTAGAAAAGAACTTTTCACATCCATTTGATATAACTTGAAATTCAGATGTGATGCAAAGGAAGGTATGATCCTAATTTCATCTAATCTAGCTACAGGTAAAAAGGTTTCCTCCTAGTCAATTCCTTCTTCTTAATTGTAACCTTGTGCAACTAGTCTAGATTTGTTTCTAATGATGTTTGCAGATTCATCAACCATGTTTATAAACACCCACTTTGTGCCTATGGTTAAAGTGTCTTTAGATCTTTCTACTAATTCTCAAATTTATTTATTTCAAATTGATTTTGTTCTTCTTGCATAGCCGTTACCCAAAATTCATCATTGATAGCATCATTGATATTTTTAGGTTCTAACTGTGAATGAAAAGCTTGATGTTCAACCTGATTTCATAGAGAAGCTCTAGTCTGTGTTCCTATATCTAGATTACCTACAATAGCATCTAAAGGATGGTTCTTTAGAGTCCTAGTTAGTGTCGAAAAGGTAGGGCTAGAGATTTCAGGTTCATCAACAGGTTGGGAATCAACAGAAGTATGTTTTGGAAAATTTCCAGAACAAGATGTTTTAACTACAGGTCCACTATCTTTATCATTAAGGTTCAAAATAGAGAGACCATCTTCAATATTTTCAATAGAGGATTAGGTTCATGTGGATCAGTTTCATCAAATTTTATGTGAACAGATTCCTCCACACATTTGGTTCTCTTATTGAAAACATTATAGGCATTTCTATAGATAGGGTAACCTAGGAAAATTCAATCATCACTCTTGGATGCAATCTTATAAATATTACCATTGGAATTAAGAATAAAGACTTTGCAACCAAAAACCCTGAAGTAGTTAACCTTAGGTTTCCTATGGTTTCACAACTCATAAGGGTTCTTCTTAAGAACAGGTCTGATCGAGACTCTATTGATAATATAACAAGATGTATTGATAGCTTCAAACCAAAATTGAACAGGTAGGTCATACTCATTGATCATGGTTCTGGAAATTTCCTGAAGGGTTCTATTCCTCTTTTCAACTACACCATTTTACTGAGGTGTCCTAGGGGCAGTGAAATTGTGTCTATAGCCATTGTGTGAGTAGTAGGATTCAAAATTATGATTTTCAAACTCACGACCATGAAAAATTCTCAAGGTTTTAATCGTAAGTCCAATAAGGTTCCCTAAAGACTTGGAATATTTATCAAAGTAAGAACAAGCTTCACTTTTGTGAGCTAGATGATATACCCAAGTATTCCTAGAATAGTCATCTACTAGAACATAGACACAATGATTCCCATTTAAACAAGAAACTCTAGAAGGTCCAAACCAATCCATGTTAACCAACTCGAGAGTTTGAGAAGTTGAATCATATTTCTTTGATTTAAAATAAACTTTATGTTGCTTTTTTCTTTTGACAGGGATTAAAAACTTTATCTGCTGGGAATTCATGTTTTTGTAGGTCTCTAACTAAGTTATTCCTAGTCAGTTTTATAAGTGAATGTACATTGCAGTGTCTTAATCTTCTATGCCAAATCCAAGACTCCTTATGAAAAGCATTTAAATAACTAATATTTTGCATAGATAAAGTATTTAAATCAACGACATAGACATTTTCATTTAGCAAGGAAGAAAATACTAAAGCATTTTTAGAATTAAAAACATTACCAGAATAATTTTCAAATTTAACATTAAAACCATCACCACATAACTGAGAAATACTTACTAAATTATACTTAAGTCCATCAACAAATAGAACATTAAAAATTAATACTGAGTTAGTGTTACCAATATGGCCTAATCCGATGATTTTACCTTTAGAATTATCACCAAAGGTGACAAAACCTACATCAACTCGGACTAAGCTTTTATAGCATTAGATGTTTCCTGACATATTTCTTGAACATACACTGTCCAAGTACCAAGACTTTCTATAGGACCTATTTATGTAGGTTTTCTACAAAACAAATTTAGATAGGAAATGATTTTGGTACCCAGATTTTCTTGGGTCCAGACAGATTAGCCAATAACACTTTAGGTACCCAAATTTGTCTTATGGGTCTCATAAGATTTGCAGAATCAACAGATTTAGATAGATAAACCTTATTAGATCTATAACTATGAATATAAAAAGTTGAAGCATATGAACTTTTAGAACTAGAACTATCTACATTCTGTCCAGATTTAGGAATAAATCTAGTTTTGGTAATTGTTCTTTGTCCAGGTTGGTATCCTATACTAGTAGTATATCTAGGTGCAATCTTCTTTCCTAGAATTTGAGTAAGAGTATCTTTTCCATTTTTGAACATTTCTAAATCCTTCCTAAGTTGCTCATTTGACAAATTCAGTTCAGTGTTTTCTTTATGCAACTGAGCATTCTTTTCAATTTCTATGTCAAGATCATATTTATGTTTAACAGTTAAATCATACTGTTTCATTAAACCTTTGTATTTGTCTTTCAGCTCATTACAGGTTTCTTCCAACATATCACAGTATTCAAGCAGTTCAGATATTGACATATTTTCAGGATCTGAATCATCTACAGAATAATATGAATTTAAATAAGGAGTTTCAGATGTTACCTCAGAAGTGTTTTTCATAAAACACATTTTTTCCTTATTTCTTTTTTCAGTCTCAGAAGCTTCAGATTCACTAGAGCTATCCTCAGAAGCACTCCACGTAGCCTTAGTGGTTTTCTTATACTTATTGTCCTTATACACATATTTCTTATTATATTTCATCTTTGGACAGTCCGCTTTTATATGTCCTTTTCTTTTGCATTCATAACGGACAACTTCATCAGATTTGTCAGATATCTTCATGTTCTTTTTCTAGTGCCCCTTGTTGTTATACATACCTTTGTAGTTTGATTTTACGAAAAAACTTATTTTTCCTATAAATCTTCATAAATCTTATGGCCATGTGAGCCATTTATGCATCACTATCAGATGGAATTTCACTTTCTTCACAGCTTGAGCTATCACATACAGCTTGATGTTTCTCCTTATCCATGTTCTTTGAAGTAGATATATTGATGGAAAATGACTTCCTTTTTGGTTCATCATCTTCTTCTATGTTTAGCTTATGTTATTCTTCATACATCATCAACATACCAATAAGTTCCTTAACTGGAAATTCACCAATATCAGAAGATTCTCTGATTGAAACAGATGTTCCCCTCCATCTTTCTGGTAGGCGTCTCAAAATTCTCATGATCTTCTCCTTTGATGGAACATCCTTTCCCAGTGAGATCATTATATTGAAAATTTCGTTAAACCTGAGATACATATCAAAAATGGGTTTATCGGGATTCATCTTTAAATTACCATATTAAATAATATAGTTGTTCAATCTCATTTCCTTAATGTTAGTTGTTCCTTCATGAGAAACACTTATAGTATCCCAAATTTCATATGCAGTCTTACACGCAGATATTCTATTAAATTCTTCATCTCCTAAATCACAATACAGAGCATTCATATCTTTGCAATTATTATTTTAAGCTGTCCTAGAAGCTTTATTCCATGTTGATCTAATAGTAGTGGGAATTTTATATTCTAATTCTATGTCAGTCCAAATATAAAAACCCATTCTTTCTAAACGAATTTTCATCTTAATCTTCCACTGAACATAGTTGTTTCCATTGAAAAATGGTGGTCTATTAGTAGAAACACCTTCAAGTATGTTATCCATGATAACTATATTAAACTAAAAATATAAAGAGATAAAAATTTACAAATAACAGAAATTTTAAGAACATTAAAATACAACTAAAATCACAGTTGAAAAACAGAGTACTTCAGAAAATATTTTAAATCCTCTGATACCAAATGTTGGTTAGAGTGGACACTCAAGAGGGAGGGTGAATTAAGTTCCAATTAAAATTTCTGTTTAAAATCCTTTACCAAAATCCCCCAATTTATAATAATAATTGAATTGTAGTGAATTTTAATTAGAGGAAAATTTTAGTTAGGTTCTCAAGGGATTGATTAATTCATAGTTAAACTAATCAGAATATTAGATTAGATTTTGAAACTAACCTAATTATTTAAATATAATGCAAACACTTTCTAATTCAATTATCATAGTAACATTGAATAATAGTTTTAAATTTTAAAACACTTAGCAGTGGAGAAAAAAGGTTTTACATGAAACTAAACAAAGAACAACAGATATAACCAAGAGGTTCAGTCCCAAGCTGAGACATAGTCCTCTCAACAATTTATATAAATTTGATCCACACCCTGGATTGGGGTTCACAACCGTTTACAACTATCTAGGTAAAAGACCTCTACAACAGTTCTACGTGGGAAACCTAAACAACAGCAAATACAACTATCCAGGTCACACACAACATCTACCACTATCCACAGTTGGAAATAGAAGATGTAAGGAGTTTGAATGACGATTTACAGATCCTCCAGTTAAGGTTCAGGAGATAGTGTGAGTGCAAATTAAAACTGATGACACACACAGCTCATAATGTAAATAATAAATCACTGAGCCATATATAGAGTTTAGAATGGCTCCAGTGATTTCAGTGTAGCACTGTACTCCTTCAGATTTGATCAGAAATGGTTCTAAGTCCTCTTCTGGTTTTTTCTGAAAAACAGAGTGTCGTCTTCTTGACATCCAGGTGTAGAGACAGTGACAATGTAGTCGATGAAGTTCATCCAAATCCTTGTGAATGTAAAGAACTCTTCATGAGTAAGATTGAGTGTGTATGAGATTTTGTTTCTTCTTGGTCGCACATGTATATCTGTATGAGCTCTTCTTGTGTATGTCACTTGTAGATCACTTCTATATTTCACTTGTATATCTTGTCTCTCTTTTTCAGCAACCGGGACTTCTTGTATTTATGACACGAGCTCCAGAAAATGAAATGATTTCTTTTTGCAGGTATGAGCTATGTTTCCCTGACATCCAACAACCTTCATTAAAAAAAGGAAATATAATTAAAATATACCTAATACGTCTATTGATTAGATTAAATAATGATAACGAAATCAAGGTAGAGTCGGGTTCTTTGGAATAGTATCTTTGAATATCGGTATCCTTGTGTCACAGTAGGTCTTTGTATCAGTACCCTCTTGGGTAATGGTAGTCTTTATATAGGTAGATTTCATGTCATTCGGTAGGCTTGATCGGTAGCAGTAGACATAATGTACCAGTGACCTTTTGTGTAATGGTAGACTTGTTGTATCGGTGGAATTGATGTATCAATGGACTTCTCGCAACGGTATACTTGTTGTATCAGTGGACTTGATGCATCGGTGGACATCTCGTAAGGGTATTCTTGTTTTATCGGTGGACTTGATGTATCGGTGACCTTCACATAACTGTGGACATTACAAATCGGCAGCTTTGTTCTGTAACGGTGACCACCTGTCTATTTAAGCATTCTATTAGCACAAAGGGTTAAGTTAATATATATCGATCCATTAACCGAATTCTCTGTAAATATTATAATATATGAATATGTACACGGTGTACAGAAATACTAAAATAATTAATTAATCATTTGTGAATTTAGGAATTATCAATCTATAATTGAGCATAATTGGGATTATCAAAATATGAGTTCAACTAATTCTCTCGAGGGTTCAACAATATATCCATGTAAAATATAGGTTTAATATAATTTAAAGATAATATTATGAAATATTTTCATTTTAGATGGAAAATAGTTCTAATTAAATAGTTGAAATTAAATCTTAAGGAAAATATCCTTTTATCTTCAAAAATGTTTTCCTTCCTCAAAATTACACTCAATTTTAGATGAAACCATTTTATATAAAAATAAACATTGTAATAATATATGGGAATACTCAAGGAAATATGGAGTTATAATAGAATAATAATTTTTTCATTCCATATGAGTTAAAATACATTATCCTCATACTTGTTTTCATAAAAATCAAACAAGTACTTCAAACTGAAATGTCAATATATACTTTTCATTCCATTAAAAAAATAACTACTGCATAAAATTAAATTCAAAAATAAATTTAACAGGATATAAATAATATAAAATATATATGATACATGGACCTGGATGATAAAAATTTCCCAATTAATACATATATATAAACAATCTCAGATAAAAATCAAATTTTCGATATTATCTTTTACCTTAGCTCTAATATTCTATGTATGTATCCAAAACTCGTGTATAATAATTTAAACAATGTATTTGTCTTATTCTAGAATCGTAGTATTTTTTATGATTTTATATATGGTCATATTTTCATCCGTTTGTTAGTATCATTTCATTGTTACTCATTATTCGGGTGTTAACTTCTTGATGTTCTTATGACTGTATTTCAAAATAAGTTCTTTTTTATTTTCTATGGTTATAGTTATATCATTATAGGACTAATATTAGAAATATATTCATCATTTTTATTCAATAAATTAATTTATATAATCATTCCTTAATGAAGATCATGTAGAATGAATCTCATCCCATTGTGGAGATGATAGAACATACATATGCATGAACGAGGATATCATTCCCCTAATTGTTGAATTTTATTGATGTGGATGGTGTATAATATTTCAGAATCAATATAATTTTATAATAATCATATATAGTTTTTACATAAATAATTTTACACATCCATGTATGATGTTGATCAAAAACATTTTACACCACAACGTGGAGATGGTTAGCTGTACGTATGCAAGCATGGGGATTTCATTATTTATAGTGTTGATAAATGACGGAATATGATATTTTCATATTGATAATATTATATCAATATAAAAGTGACACTGAAGTTATTACATAATAAATAAAGAACTAATAAATATGATGTAGAATAAGAATGAAGTTTGAAAGAATCAGTCAAGGATATTACCTCTTCTTCGATATTCTTACTCTAAAGATCCTCTTAGGGACCTAAATTTGGTCTATAAAGAGGAACATGACGTATTTTATCTTCCTAGAAAGGTTTATAAAGAAAATTGTTAGGGTTTGGCATAGTTTGAAGAATCATTGTGATGTGAAAAGGTGAGGGTGGAGGTTACCTTTTATAATTTAGGTGAGGAGAACTTTTGGAAACCTCAAAATATATTAATTTAAAATAAACTCACACCCCACATAAAAACCTCTAAAATATCCGAATTTCAATAATGAGATGATATAGGGATGTATTCTCATAATCGAATAAATTTTTGGCTTGTTTTTATGTCAATTAATGAATTATCATTTTAAATAATATTTTGTTTTTTAATTAATATTAATTTAGATTACAATTATTTTTATATTAAAAGGGTGAAATATTTACTGATTTGACATTAATTAGGCCATAGATTAATTTTTAATACTCCTATGACCATACAATAATTATTCTATATTTTTTAAAATGTTTTATTATTTTTAAATAATTTTAGAAGACCTCATATTGAAAAAATAACAGTAGAGTCAATTGTGATACCATTTCATTCGTGGAATATTTAAAATATCATAGTAAGAAGTAAATCTCAATACTAATATTTTATGATATCTTTAATAGGTCATGAAAATATATAAAATTATTTTGAAATATTAGTTATCCTATGTTATATTTCTTAAAATATTTTTAATAACATTTATTTTATCTCTTCGTTAATAAAATAATTACTTCCTGAAATTTGTATAATTATTTAATTTCACTATTTATTTAATAAAATTAAAAATAAAATGATATCCTGAAGATAAACATAGTATATCTCATAAGAATACATTTAGTTGAATAATCATCTAAGTAAACCAACATTAAAAATGTTTTATTTATTAAATTATGATGCTGAAAAAATTGAAATCATTTAAGATAATATAATATAAGCATCATAATATATTATATAACTATATAAATGGTCAATAAATTGAAACGTGGATGATTATGGATGATAGATACTCGAACAATAAGATTATTTCTAGTGTTGGGTCATTTAATGGATATTATTATTTTAATAAAACCCCTATTATTTATTTTTCATCAATTAAATAATTTCTACATCATTATTGTATATACTATTAATGTAATTATTAATTTCATAAAATATAAAAATAAATTACCGTAACAAAGAAAAAAGTTACTATTTTTTATTATTATTTATAATTGAATTTATATACAATATAACCTCATATTAAAAAATATATAATTTATAATGTTTGAGTGAGAGATATTTCAGTTGTCTTTAATTAAAAAAAATTAAATGATCTAATCATATCCAAGTGAGGTCAAATGGATAGAATTTCGACCCAAGTATGATTTAGGGATAAATATATTCATTCAGTTATATTTATACAAGTTTTGGGGTAATTATGAAATATTATTTTAATCCTTAATTACCAGATTTACTGTTTTACAGTGTTAAAAATTACTAATGTTACAATTCATAATGACAAAAAATAAAATAAATCTATTAAAATTATTTATAATTAGTGATTCCAAATATTGAATTTATTTTTCATAATTGAAAACATAGAATTTTTCGTAATTTATTTAATATTTATCCCACTATTAAAATAAGAAAATGCGTTTCAAAATATAAAATATTAGAAAAGAGTGAAATTTTTTACATTTTAATATAATGAAAAATTAATGCCATTAAAGTACATTATATTAATTGGTAAAAATATATATCATATTTATAATTTCAAACCACTCAATAATATAATTTAACCATATAAAATATTTCAATGAAAAAAGTTATCTTCAATTAAAATTTATCATATTTTGAATTTTCTTAGAAACTTGAATGTTATCATAAAAGTATCAAAAATTTATCCAAATTAATATTTTATATCTTGTATTCAAAGGAAGTTTTAAGGATTTCATATTATTATTATTAATGTGACCAATTCATAAATTAAAATGGGTTCACCATGAAAATGAGGAAAATCATTCTTTTAAAATGTATTTTTTTTATACAACAAATTGTGATTATTCATTCCCTATGATAAAAATATATATTTTCAAAAAATATTTTATTAAATATATAACATATATAAATTTTTAATTTCATTCACTGATTTTAATTCTCATCATTTATTAATAAAACATATAATTTATTTACTTTTATCATAAAATTTTAAAAGTTAGTTATATTTATTCTCGCTAACATAACATCTATCTTATAATGTCATTTTATACTAATGGAATCTCACGGTTTCATTTAAACTCACAATTCCATGAAATGCAAGATATTGACGAATTTAAAATTATTTCATGAAATATTTCATAAAAACATATGGGGGTTACATTCTACCCCCTTAAACTGAATTTCAACCATGATGTTCATCATTTGGAAACCAATAGATAAGGCTACCTCTCCCTTATCATTTACTCAAGTTCCCATTTAGCTTCCTCAAATTGGTGGTTCTTCCACAAAACATTCACCATGTGAGTGGTCATTTTCAGAAAACTTTCTCCTTGCGATCTAAAGTCTCTATCGGTTGTTATTCATATGAAATAAATTGCTCCAGTGGTACGACATTTGTGTTTGGTAAATGTGAAGGATCGGGTTTTTGATTTCTCAAGAGAGATACATGGAACACATCATTAACTTGAGAGAGATTTTGTGGAAGTTCCAATCAGTAAGCTACCTTTCAAACATGATCCATAATTTCAAAAGTACTAATATACATTGGGCTCAAATTCCCCTTCTTTCTATATCCCATTACCCTCCTATAGAGAGATAATCATAAAAAGACATTTTGACACACTCCAAACAATAGGTTTTTTTTGGTTGTCATCATATCTTTTTTTTCGACTATGAATTTCCTTCATGTGTTATTGAATAGATCATACAATTTCTGCCATTTCATCAACAAGATCTGGTCTGAATAAGTTTATTTCCAAAAATTCTTCCAAATATGTTATATTTCTACAATTATTCCTATATAAGGACTTATAAGGATCCATCTTAATACTAATGTAAAATATATTGTTGTTAGAAAATTACAAAAATTTTAGCTATTGATCCCAATCTCATTTGAAATCCATAGACCAAGATCTGAACATTTCTTCTAGTGTTGGAATTTTACTCTCAGAATAACCATATGTCTTAGGATGATAAGAGGTGATGAAAAATTGCACTATATCCTAAGCCTATTGGAGACATGTCCTGAACCTTATGGTATCATATGATCCTGATCATATATAATATAAAGTGTTACTGCCTGCAATCTAACCTCTTCATTTACCAATAACATGGAACCATGATCAAGAGAAAAATAAAATATAATATAAATGAAGTGTGTCGAATTCATAAAGTGATCAACTATAACCCATATTTAATTATGGCCTTTAGATGTTTTCAGATGTTCCACAATGAAGTCCATATAGTTGTCTCCCCATTTCAATTTTGGTATGGGTAAGGGTTGTAACAACCCTTTAGAATTCTTTCGATCAACCTTAACTTGCAGAAAAATCAAGCACTAAGGGACATATTCAGCAACATATATATTTAATCCATCTCACAAAAAATAATC
The DNA here is from genome assembly GCA_963277665.1 of Viscum album. Lineage (NCBI taxonomy): Eukaryota > Viridiplantae > Streptophyta > Magnoliopsida > Santalales > Viscaceae > Viscum > Viscum album. Next base: position 1,835,499,441 of record OY728165.1, read on the forward strand.
TTTCAAGTCCCTATTCAGATTTGTTCATTGAGTATGAATATATAATGAATAAATATAATCCTCCTCAAGAGGATCCTTCTTTAATTCTTGTATAGAAAAAATACATACACGATTACTGAACCATATTATCTCATTACAATCAAGTTTGAGTTTAGGAAAATTTCTCACCTTCTTTTATAGCTCAAAATCTTCTTTATGTGCCTCTTTAATGATAACTTATATATATGGTTGAACATTCATTTGATAAATACATGATTTGTCACCTTACATTAAAATGTCAATTTCCACCATTTGTAAATCCATATATAATGGATCTTTTGTGATACTCGTCATGGATATGATAGCATGTTACTTTTTACTCAAAGCATATTCCACCTTGTTTTAATTCCCTGGGTGGTAATGTATTGAGATGTCATAATTGTTAATTAACTCAAACCATCTTATTTGGTGCATATTAAACTCCTTTTGTGTGATAATAAACTTTAAACATTTATGAATAGTATAAATATTATAACTTTCACCATAAAGATAACACCTCCAAATAATTAATGAAAATATTACCATATCTAACTCCAAATCATGAGTTGGAAATGTTTCTCTTGGATTTTCAATTATCACGAGGAAAAAGCTACCACCATAAAATTTTTCATGATAACGCATCCTAGACCCTTTTGGGATGAATCACTATATATCACAATACATTCCCCATTATAAGGAATTATGAGCACCTATTCACTGGCGAACATTATTTTAAGCACTTTTAAATTTTCATCACATTTCTCTTTATATAGAAACTTAACTCCTTTCTATGTCAACGGTGTGAGGGGATTAGAAAATCATGAAAAATATTTCACAAATAGTCGATAATATCCATCCGTACAAATAAAAATTTAGATCTCAGTTTCTATTATTGTTCTTGGACAACTTCGAAAAATTTCTATTTTTGTTGGATCCAAATATATCCACTCTTTTGATATTATTTTTCCCAAAAATTAATCTTTCTGAAGCCAAAATTAAAAAAATAGTAAATTAGAGGTAATGAGTCCACTTCCTCGAGGTATTTAATAATATTCTAATGTGATCTTCACAATATTCTTGGATATTTGAATTAACAAAAATATCATTTATAAAGAATACCACAAAATGATCATGATAGTATCTCAATAGTCAATTCATTTGATCCTCGATGATAGTGGGGACATTATTAAGACCAAAAGGCATAAATATGAATTCATAGTTCCCATACATTTTACTAAATGCTGTATTTGGTATATCCTCTTTCATGACCCTTAATTGTTGATAACATGAAATAATATCAATTTTGGAGAAGTTTTGAGCTTTATGTAGTTGGTCAAATAAGTTATCAATGTTGAGAAGACGATATTTATTATTGATAGTGATCTTGTTATGTTCTCAATAATCAATGCAGAGTCTCATTGGTCCATCCTTCTTCTTAAGACATAGAACATTTTCTCCATAGAGTGATGCATTAGTGAATATAATTCTCTTATCAATATTCTCATGGAGTATCATCTTCAATTATTGCAACTCATTTGGGTCCATTCTATTGGTTGCATTTGTAATATTCATATCACATGGTGTGAGTTCTATTGAAAACTCATCTTCAGGATTTGGTGGATGACCTGGAAATTCCACTAAAAAACATCATAAGACTTATGTAGAATGTGTGTATTCTTAATCATGAGTTTCTCCCGAACCAGTTTATATAAATGACCTTCATTTTTAGGAACCAAAATTCCTAGGATGTAACAAATTTCTATTAGAATTTTATATTCATTCTTGCACTGTTATATGATCATAGATTTATCTTGAATGTGAAATGTGACTTCACTTCCTTGGAAATTGATATGAGATTCATATAAAGATAGGAAATCGAAGCCAATAATCACATAAAATTACACTATAAGAAGGATCACAATATTTTAAGGATGTACTTTACCACAATATTAATTAGGATAAGAATTATAAACATTTCATGCGACCATTATTCAATTAGGATTTGTCACAACACTTTCAACATTTGATTTTGAAGGTAATACAGTGATACCCTTAGAAAATTATTGGAAATAAACGAATGGACGTATCCAAAATCAAATAAAACATTTCCCACTTTTTAGTGGTTTCTATTTTTAACATTAACCACTTCATTATCATACTCAACATAGTCGATTGTGATTTGATGAAACTTTACTTTTCCATTGGACTTATTTGTTTTTTTTGACATCGTTCAACATCAATAACCCTTGGATTGGGGCATTCACTAGAATAACGTCCCATTTCACTTCACTTGTAACATAAAAGTGTAATAGGTGCATTCTGTGTACCCTTTTATCTATTCGCATCATTAAACACATTTTTCCCATCCCATCGGCATTCAACTACCCGATAACCTTATCTTCTATACTTAAAACATTTTTTAGTCCCTTTAAGATAATTTTCACCATGTTTTTTCAACACTTTCAGCATCAGGAAAAAATCATCTTCATTTTTGTGTGGTCATTGGATTTATCTTTGAATTACTTATTTCTAAACATATCAAACCCATATGACTTATTGGTTACTCCAATATCCATCTAAACCTTGAGAGAAAATCAAAATATTTCCTCACAACTACTGAAGTCCCTTATGTCTAATACCCTTTTGAGACTTGGTTTTATGAATGCAACGAATCAATCAATATTACTTTTGGGTTGGATAATAATCCTAGAAACGTACGTTGCATGTCTTGTCAAATTTTTTTCATATATACCAATAGATTCATTAATATTTATCTTTTGTTCAATTAACTCCTTATCTATCTTTTTTAATTGAATATATGGAATATAATTTTTGAAATATAAGTTTTTGAACTCTTCCCATTCCATGGACTCAATTTCATCCCTTTTCTATGTATTCTTGATAAGATTATACGATTGATCAGTTTCACCTTCCAATAAATAGATAGCTAACATGACATTATCATGCTCTGAACATAGAAGAACTGAAAATATCATTTCACTTGTTCTGATCCATTGCTCAACAACTAATAGAATAGAAGACCTGCTGAAGGAAGAAGGACGATGCCAACTGAAGGATCCAACATATTTTTTCTCCCTTATTTTCTCATATCGAAGCCTGGCATGATTCATATCTTGATAAATTTTGGTGATCATAGTTACAATATTTTTTATTATAGATCCCATAACATTTGGCTTCTCAAGAAAACAATCATTGCATTTTCCATCACATTCATCATTAATGTGGATCCTTCATGTTCAATCCAATGACTAGTTTCAAGATGCCTAGTGTGATAAACACAAATAATAATGCGAAAACCAAATAATAATGAATAAACATTCAATTTAGAGTAAATTAGTTTTTATCCTAGGTTATTCATCATCATTTATGAAACACTAGTATTATAACATATACTTAAACATGTCCTTAGGATTCTCACTAAGGTTTTCTCATCCATGATTCCAATGGTCAATTATACATTTCCTCCGATACCAAATATAATGGCCCATAAATTAAATTCATGGATATTTATTAAAAATTAATTAATATTAATTAAAAATATATCAACACCATGATATGATAATATAGGTATAGGGTCTTTTGAATCAAGAAAACATAATGAACTGGTTCATAGAAAAAGTATATTGTTTCCCACATAATCCATCATAAATATATATCTTTATTGATATGTCTTACCTAATACCCTTATTCATGACCTGGGGAAAAGAAACACAAGAAATAGTGAGATAATAAGATTTATGATGTTAAGTGATGAAGATAACAATCATATTAGAATCACAAAACACAATAACATAATATTTGAAAATCAAGTCCTATAGATGAAACTTTATTATATCATATGATTGGATAAATCATAAAATTTCATAAAGAATCAAAAAACACATTCCCATAGGTCATAATATAAGAAATGATATTTTTTGGAATGTACACAATCATAGAAAATTATTTCATATTAATCAAGGCTCATGTCCCGACCATCATAGCGGACAAATTCCTTTACTGAACTGAGTTCACTCGTTATTCTTGCATTGTATTACTAAACTGGATTCACTATCCAATCTAGTATGTTCTATCTCAAAAGATATAAAACATTACCCAATAAATTGTAGGGAGATATAGGTCCCACCAATATCTTAATTAAATAATTCTTAGATGTGTCAAAAAATAATCATAAATCATTCATCTCCTCCCAACGAAAAAATGGGTTTCCTAAAAATCATTCCATCTTAAAATGAAAAAATGAAATTAATATATAACATATCATCATAAAAAACAAGACTTGAAAATAATAGGTAAAATAAAGTTGAATCATATGGTTATTAGTGATTTTCATTTTACATGTAAAATAATTTTGATAAAAAACTTGAAAAAAATTCTTGAGGAAAATATCCTTTCTTGTCCTAAAATTATTCCATTCCTCCAAATGAAAAAAAATATTAGAATAATTTTTTTTTGTTAAAATAAACTTTTATGATTTTAGGGGATATTTCAAGGATATACGTTTTTATAAAAGTGTAAAAAAATCATGTTGTATAAGTTAAAAAAACATTCCCCTCATTATTTTTAGAATAGTCAAACTAGTACCTCATACCAAAAATGACAAAAGATTCATTTCATACCTTTCAACAAAAATTCACCATTGGTTAAAATAGTTTTTAAAAATTTTTAGTAGGATATAAATAATATTACATATTTCAGAAGCACGGACATGGTTGATAATTATGTGCTAAAAAGTACTTAGATATCAACAATCACAGATAAAAATGAGAATTGCAAGATAATCCCTTACCTTAGGTCCAATATGATTTGTCTGCATTAGAAACTCTTGTATAATGATTTTAATAATTTAATTTACTTATTACATAATAATTATCTTTTTTTGATATTATATATAGTCTCATTTTCTTACATTTGTTAGTAATATTTCATTGTTACTCATTATTCGTGTGTTAACTATTTGATGTTCTTATGAATACTTTGTTGAATATGTTCTTGTTTCTATTCTTAGATTATTGTTATATCATTTAAAGAATTATATTAAGATGATATATAAAATATTTAGCCATTAAATTCATTTATATAATAATTATTGAATGATTATCACGTTGAATGAATCGCATCAGATCGTGGAGAGGGTAGGTCATACAAACACACAAACAATGATATCATTCCCATAATTATTGAATAGTGTTGAAATGGATGGTGTATAATAATATTTAATCTATATCATTTTATAATTATCATATATAGTTTTCAAAAACATCACTATACCCATCGATGTTTGTTGGTGATGGAAAATAGATTACACCATAGCGTGGTGACTATAAGTGGTACGTACACACGCTTGCTGATTTCACTTTTCATAGGATATATAAAAGATGGAATATGTTTGTTTCATAACAGTAATAAAATAATAGTATAAAATTGACACTAATGTTATTAAATAATAATTAAACAACTCATAATGATGATGTAAAAGAAGAATTCAGTTTTAATGAATCAGTTAAAGATATTACCTATTCTTCGGCGTGCCTCCTCTTAATCTCCCCTTATGGCATAAATGTTGGTCTTTGAAGAAGACCAAGACCTATAGTATATTTATATATAATTTTATAAGGTAAATGGACATGGGTTGGCTGAGTTTGAAGTCTCATTGTGAAGTGAAAAGGTGAGGGAGGAGGTTCCCCTTTATAATTGATGTGGGGGCACTTTTGGAAACCTCAAAAATTATTAATTATTAATAAAATAAAAACCCACATAAATACCTAAAAAATAACCCAATTTCAATTTGATATGAGATAGGGTTGTAATATCATCAACAAATAAATTTTAGTAAAGTGTTCTAGTCAATTAAAGCTTTATCAAAATAATTAACCCATAGTTATTCTATTTATTTTTAATTTAGATCTATAATATTTCAATGTTAAATGGGTGAAGTATTTACTTATTTGATGTTAATTAGGCCATAAATTTATACTTTAGTATAATTTTTAACATATCATTATTAATATATATTTTTTAAAATGCCTTTTGATTTTAAAATAATATATGAAAACCTTATTTTGACAAAATATAAAGTGTCCATGGAGACACCATTTATTTCATGGAAATTTAAAAATATCGTAATAAGAAATAAATCTCGATCCAAATATTATATGAGATCCCTATGGGGTAAATGTAGCATGTTAATTTTTTTTAAATATTAATTAGTCGAAATTATATTTATTTAAATATTATAAATAACATTTATATGATTTTTTCATTATTAAGTTAATTACGACCTAAATTTTGTGTAATTATTTAATAGAAATATTTTTTGAATAAATTAAATATAAAATGATATGATGAAATTAAATACATTATATTTTGTAATAACATTTTTATTCAAATTTATCTTCTTAAAAGCCAAAAAATAAAAATGATATATTTATTAAATTATGAAGGTGACAACATTGAAGTCATTGAAAATAAAATAATACAAGTTTCATAATCTCTCATATAATGCTCCAAATGGACAATAACAAGACCCTTATATGATTATGGTTTAGATATACTCGATAAATGAGTTTTTCAAAGTATTTGGGTCTTTTAATGGGTATTATTATTTTAATAAAAACTATATTATTGAATATTCATAAATTAAATAATTTCAACATCGTTAATGTATGAGTTATTATGGTACTTGATTATTTCCTAAAAAAATAAATTTCCATGATAAATAAATAAAATTATATGTTAAAATAGTATTTAAAATCGATTTAATCATCTTTATAACACAATATTAAACCTAATTTAATTATTAAATCTTGAGTGAGACATATTTCCCGTTTCTTTAAAAAAAATGTCCTAATACCATCCTAGTGGGTTCTAATCGATACCATTTCGATACAATTATGTTTTAGGGAGAACTATAATCATACAATATAATTAATACATGTATTAGGGTAATTTTATAATATTTATCTAACCTTAATTATAGAATCTACTCTTTTATAGTGTTAATAAAAATTCGTGAAGTTACTATTCATAACGACCAAAATTAATATAAATGTATTAAAATAATTCAGAATTAGAAATTCAAATATGGAATCCAATTTTTATAATTTAAAACATATATTTTTTAGTAATTAAATTAAAATTAATCCTCTATTAAAAATGAGAAAATAGGTAGTAAAAGTTAAAATATTGGAAAACATTGAAATGTTTTTACATCTTAATTCAATGTAAAATTAATACCAATGAACTAAATTATATTAATTTTGAAAAATATATTATAGTTAAAATTATTAACCACTTAATAATAAAACATAAAAATAAAAATTATCACAATTAAACATTTTGTTCTCGATTAATATTTTTCTTGTTTATACTATTCATAAAATCATGAAGGTTATTAAAAAAATATGAAAAATTTATCAAAAGTAAAATTTTATATCTTGTTTCCAAGTGTCATTCTTATGTTGTCATATTAAAATTATTAATGTTTCCAAATCATAAAATAAAAGGGTCTCTCCATAAAATGGCAGAAAATCATTCTTCAAAAATGTATTGGTTTTTTACAACAAATAGGGTTTATTCATTCCCTGTGACAGAAATATTTGTTATCAAAAATATTATATTAAGTATATAACATATATATATTTCTTTAATTCTATTCACTAATAGTAATTCAATAAATATATTAATATGGCATATAAATGATTTACATTTATCGTAGATGTTTATATGATAGTTATATTTATTATCTCTAAAAGAATGACAATGTAATTATAATAATATTATACTAAGAGGATCTAACTATTTTTTTAATCTTGAAGTGGACTTAAATGAATGATATTGAATAATTTAAATTAATTAAATAAAATATTTCATAAAAACATCCAGGTGTAACAGCTGATCAGTAGTAACTATCAGCGTTACCGGTGGAGGAAAAATGTAGATTCCATTCCTTGCACGAGTTTCATAGATAGAGAACTCATAGGTTCTGTGGAGGGACATAGCATTGGGCCAGTGAGAATTGGATGGAGGTGGGGATTCGTGTCTTCCACTTAGTGAGGATGCTACAAGACCATATTGTGTTCATGGACGTCAGCCTTATACAAGGTTTGACTGGGAGATGGGGGAGCACGACCATCCATACACATGATGAGGTGACCCTCTGTAACACCCCGAGATTTTATGAAAAATATTCTTTTAATTTCATTAATGTCTTGTGTTGTATGCTACACCAAGATTATCTTGCGCTATACACAACACCGCATTAGCTTGCAGTATACATAACGCTATTCTTGGATCGTGTTACACACAATTTTGATAATAGTCATTCTATGCAATATTGAGTATATATATATATATATATATATTCAATGTATAAATAAATATGGTTGGATTATGTTATACGAAACAACGAAGGATTCTTGCACAACACGCATCCCTGACTTGGCTTGCATTACATGCAATCGCGACCTTCCTCGATAGTGTGTGTTGTACGCAATATCGGGTTTTACTAAACAAAGATATATTATTATAATATTATTATGAAATAGCCTTTATGAATAGTATTAACTAAATTTTTAATCTTATAACATTATTATTCTTCTTGCAAATTTTGTAAAACATGGTATAATAACAAAATAAATTTTTCGGGTAAAATAAGTATTTTTCAAAAAATGAAGTTTTTCCGCCTTTTGATGGTACACCCACTTTAAATCTAATTTTTGAAATGTTTATAAGTTAAATTTTACAAAATAAAATTCTTCTTTGGAATCATGAAAAAAAAATTTACTTTGGATAAATTTTCATATCATTCTGGTAACTTTCATATTTTGATGAATAGTAAAAACACGCTATATTTTAATTAAAAACAACTTTTTTCATCGCAATAATTTATATGGTTAAATTATAATATTTAATGGTTTTAAAGTATAAATAGAATATGTTTTTACCATTTAATATAATGTATGTCATTAGTATTTATTCTACCTTGAATTCGTAGGATAAATCAATTCAAACTTATGCAATGTTTTAAAGAAAAACCTGTTTTCTTTCGACAACGGGATTAATTTTAATTTAATTTCTGCAACTTTTGTGTATTGAATTTGGAAAAATGGATTCCATATTTGGAATCAGTGGATCCAAATTATGTTAATAGGCTACTTTTATTTTTGGGAATTATGAATAGTAACTACGGTAAATTTTATTTACCATAGTTATAGGTTAATTGGGTAATTAAGGGTAAATATAATATTATAAAACTACCCTAACACATGCCAAAATTATATTGGATGGCTAAAAGTAAACCAATATCAACTAAGGGTCGTATTAGATTCATTTTATGTACTTTTGACCCTGAAAATAATTTAATTATTATTAAAACCAATGAAAGTGACAACATGTCACTCTCTTAAATCTTATAAGTATAATAATTTTACTATAGTGATAAACATCATAAAACTTCGAACATGAATACTCTACAATAATATAATAAATTTATCTACATCGTGATAATTTATTTTGAATTTTTTGGGATTAAATAATTGTCATTAACGGTGATACATTAATGATACAGAAATTATTTATTAAGTGGAAAATAAGTAATATAGTTTTTATTGAAATAATAATACACATTAAAAGGCCAACAAACCTGACCAAAACTTATTGGTAGTGTATATATACACCTTAATCATCCAATGACCTAATGTATAACCATTGGGATCCTTATAAAAGTGATTATGACACTTATATTATTTTATTTTAAATGATGCCAAACTTGTCACCTTCATAATTTAATTTAAATATTATGATTTTAAGATGATAAATTCGAGTAAAAGTATTATTGTGAAAGGTAATAGATTTATCTTCATCATACGATTTTATTTTAAATTTTTATGCAACAAATCAGTATAATAAATAATTATACAAAATTTTTGTAGTAATTATTTTAATATGAGATAATCCAAATAAATGGTTTTAGAAATAATAAAATAAATATTTTATGAACTATTTAATGTGATCCACTAATTTTATAGATACATATAACCTTTTAAGAATCTATTAAATCTTTTAGTTCAAACACATCTTCTGTATATATTTTATTTAAATTCAAATAAATGAATTGTGTTAAAATTGACACTATTGTTATTTTATAAAAATAACAGATTATAAAATTGTTTAAAAATCAAAAAATATTTAAAAATTATAAATTTAAATTTATATGGTCTATAATGTTATAAAGTAAATAATTATAGAAAATTCACAACAAATAAGTAGTTATTTGTTTTAAATTAAAATTTAGAATTTTATTACCACAAATAAACATAAATAGATTAAATAAGGATAAATCAAAATGATAAGGTTTAAAATAAGATCCAAACATGTCTAAATTTGATTGGATGATGAGATTACAACCCTATCTCATCTAATCTTATAATATGAGTAATTTTTGGGGGTTTTTAAGTGGGGTAATATTTATTCTAAATTAATATTTTTAAGAATTCCAAAGGTGCCCCTCTCCTCCCTTATAAAAGGGAACCTTCTCCCTCTCCTCCTCACACCAATTTGAGCCTTCAAGCTCGGCCAACCCCTGAAAAATTATCTTCTCCACTTCCCTAGAAACATTCTAGAGGTTCTGGTCTACTTTAAAGACCAATCTTAGTGCCCTAAGAGGAGGTTTCAAAGAGGCGTATCGAAGAAGAGGTAATTTCTTCTCCCGATTCGTTCAAGCTTCTTTCTTCTTCAACTTCTTCTTCTTTAGTTGTTTTATTATAATGTAATAACATCAGTATCACTAATATACTGATTTTTTATTATAAATATGAAACAACACCATTTCACCTTCTATCCATCCTAAGGAAAACAAAATCACCACGCGTGCGTACGTATGGAATACCGTCTCCACGTCGTGGTGTAATCTGTTTTTCCACCAACACCTTACATGGATGGGTATAATTGTGTAAAGAATAAATATAAATAGTTATTCTTACATCATACTGATTCTGATATATTGTATCATCCACTCCAATTCAATTGAATAATCATGGAAACGATATCATCGCTCGTGCGTACGTACGGACTACCGTCTCCATGACGCGATGAGATTCATTCTCCATGTTAACTATTTAATAATGATTATAAAGTATATATAAGAAATAATAATTAAATATATGAAATTATAAAGCTACTAGATTTATGTATATATGTATTTCATTTACATAATTTCATTCAAATCAATAAGGAAACGAAAACAGCGTTCATGCGTACGTACAGCCTACCGTCTCCATGAACGGTGTATTTGATTCCATTTATCGATCTATTATATATATGTATATTATGAATATATATTATATATAAATAATATTTTATATTCTGGAATTATGTAATCATGATCTATGTACTCATATGAATAATTACAAGTCAAAACACGGACGACAAATGAAATGATTTTACCCAAAACACTCTTTAACATGGAATTTACAAAGGAATGGGTAATATAAAGTCATAAGTGAACCATATATGATATCACAACAATGAATATGATTCTGGAATAAGTCAATAACATTATTTAAATCATTATACAGGATGTTTGGACACTTACAAAGCAAATCGGAGCTAAGGTAAGGGAAATATCATAATCTCATTTTTATCCGAGATTGTTTATACTTTGGCATTTACTGGGGTGCATTTTATCATCCACATCCATGTTTCCTCAATATGTAATATTTACATCATTAAACAATAGTTTATATCCAATTTTACCCTTTGGTTAATTTTTAGTAAAAGATATGAAATGAATCTTTTGTCATTTTTCGTACGAGTTACTTTTTTACTTTTCCGACAAAAGTAAGAGAAGAATGTTTTTTTAACTTATACGGCATGAATGGATTTTTAAAACATTATTTACAAGAAGCTTCCTTTTCAATATTTCAAGTTTATTTTTAATAAACTTATTTTAGTTTAGAATTGTTTTACATATTAAGAAATTAAAGGTGTCTTTGAAGTAGAAAGGATATTTTCTCAAGAATGGAGTTCAAGTGTTTTATCAAAATTATTTTCTATCTAAGATAATAAAGGGTTATGTTTTTATCCCTATTATTACATTGATTTTATTATGTTGTGATGGAATTATTTTTATGAATTCATTTATCATATATGAATTGTTTTATGATGTCATGATGTTTAAGATTCCCATTTTTATTACATGGGTTATGCTATGATTTATGGTTTATGATTCTATGGAACACATAAGAATGGCATCATTATGAGATGGATGGGACCTATATCTCCCTCTAATTCATTGAGTAAAGATTTTATATCTCATGAGATAGACATGGCTGGAACGGTAGGTTATACCGGTTCAGTGAAACAGGACTGAAACAAGGAGTGAACTCGGTTCAGAAAGGGACTTTGTCCACTCTGATAGTCTTGGAAATGATCCTGACTAATAAGAAATGATTCTCTATGATTATGTGTTTATGCCACAAAGTTTAATGTTTTAGGTTATGATTATTGGGATTGAATTTCACTACTATGATTTATACCATGTTATGAAATTATGATCTCTTTTGTAGGTTAAGATTTCCAAAAGATATGTTCTTATGAATATGACGTGATTGATATTTCTTCTGTTTAACCTTACTGAGAATTTGAGCTCACCATTTTATGTTTTCTTTTCCCCAGGACATAAATAAAGGATTTAGGTTTAAAAAAAAGAAGATCTTTATGGGAGATGTTGAAGATCTTTCACCACGATTAGAAGATTATTTTCTGAGTTTCAAAAGACACTAAACTATTACGGTCCTTGTGTGTGTGTTTTTGTTATGTACTAAGTATTCCGAAAAAGTAATGTAATGTCTATGTACGTTAAGCTTCGGGTCTCTACAGTTGGTATCAGAGGAAAGGTTTAGTCAACCTTTGGAAACTATGATGCGAAAACGTTAGTGAGATCTCTAGAGATATTTATAAGGTATTTCTAGGGATGTCCCTAAGGATAAGTATATATATAGGATACAGTCCTAGAACTATGGTAATGATCATAGAATTTAACCTAAGATGTTAGATATTGAGGATACTCCCCCTTTATTATGTTGTTTTCCCTAGCATGATTTTTGCCTCTCACACTATTCTTTTTGTGGTTTAGACGATGCCTGGAACCCGAAGGAACCGTGTTGATCAATGTAATGGACAATGCAATGATTGTCATCCTAAACAAACAAATGTTATGGGAGATGGAGTGCAAAATCTTATTGTTATACTTACACAAGCTATGAATCATTCTGGACTTCCAAATGAGCAGATAAGGGAACAACCATCTATTGAGTCCTTCATGAGGCAACTTCCACCTTCTTTTAGTGGGTCTCTTGATCCACTTATTGCTGAACAATGGATCAGTACCACTGAAAAGATATTTCCAGTTCTTCAATGTTCTGAACATGATAATGTCATCTTAGCAGTATATCATTTGGAGGGTGAAGCTAATCAATAGTGGAATCTTATCAAGAATATGAGGCAAAGAGATGAAATTGAGTCCATGGAATGGGACGAGTTCAAGAACTTATTCTTCGAACAATGTTGGATAAGGAGTTTCTTGAACTAAAGAAAAAGGATGACGAATCTGTTGGTATATACGAAGCAAATTTTACAAGGCTTGCAAGGTATGCATCTGGATTTATCATCCAACCTGAAAGTAAAGTTGATCGATTCTTCAGTGGCTTAAAACCAAATCTTCGAAGGGCATTAGCTATAAGAGACTTCAGTAGATATGATGAAATTGTGCGTTGTTCTATCAAGGTAGAAATGGAAGTTGGTGTTACTTATCCATCTCATAGTTTTTTCAAGAAACGAAAGATGGAGTTCAAGGAGAAATCCCATAATAATGGTCAAATGAAGATGAATGTTTCCTTATGCTCATAGTGTGGAAAGAAGCATGGTGGAGATTGTCTTAAAGGGACAAGTAAATGTTTCAAATGTGGAAGGTAAGGTCATCGGGCATTTGAATGCCGCAATGATGGGAAGAATATGCCTAATGATGCAATCAAAGGAAGGGATACACAGAATGAACCTACTACACTTCAATGCTTCAAGTGCAAGGAAATGGGGCATTATGCTAATAAATTCCCTAATCCAAGGGTTAGTGATGATCTACATGAGCAACCACTTAAGGCAAAGGAAAAAAGGGAAGTCACAGGCGATCACCATTGGCAATGTTGAATATGACAATGATGTGGTGGAATGATTAAGTGTTTATGTAATGGGATTCCAAAATAATGTTTCATATAGTATCGTGAATATTGGAATATTTATGTATTGGTCTATTGTGGTTTTCAATGGTACCGCTAACCACGGAATGTGATTGAGATATTTTTGGTAAGCAGATGATATGCGCATAATGAAGGGATAAAAAGATAATGAGATGTTTGATTGCATTCATGAGATTATGATTGATATAAGGACTAAGTGATATCATGGTTTGAGTATAAATAATTTTGAGGATTTTGGGTTGTGGAAAGTTTTAACTTTTAACTGCATTCATGTTTTCAGTAAGGTGCAATGAGTATTCATTTTTCAAGAGAATACATGATTAAGGCCTTCGAACATTTGTAATGTGACCAACAAGACATATCTTATGATATATGGGGATCAACGATGGTATTAAAATGCTTCTTATATGAAATCTCTGGTAATCGTTTTCACTATAATATGACAATGGACTGCAATATTACGGATAAGCCTAAAGATTGGAATGGATTATGTTGGACATAAGTTAGTATTGTTTAAGGATAGAACCTCTTTTTTGATATTATTGATGGGATGATATAGTGATGTAGTTTTAGAAAAAGGACAACCTGCTGGACGGGCGACATCCCATCGCGTCGGACAAGGCTATGGGAATCGAACCCACAACCGAAGCGCGACTGACCTTTATCACCTACCAATGGTCTACAAGAAGTCCCTGGTTAGTAGAAACTACTTTTATTTTATTAATCGGTGTGATATATGATGTATAAGTTCATTTTTGGAACCATATACGATTAATCTAACCATAATATGGACTTATATCTTTTGCTAACATTTTTTTGAAAGAGATGGAATGACCCATCATTCTATCACATGATCTGCTAACACAACACGAATAACAAATTCCACTTCATTTCTTTAAGGGATAAAGTGGAAATTGTTCAATTCACGAACAATAGTGAGATTGTACCAAAATCATGAAAGTATTTCTTTTAATTCATCAAAATTAGGGAAATGATCTTTAAAACTAAAAATGTTGTCCTAGTTACCTTATATCCGATGAATAAGCTGGTACCATAGATGATCACAAATCAATATCTTTGTGCTTGTTGGTTTTTTCATAGCCATGTTCTCTACCACTCTCCATCAGAACATGATGGTTAGATTTTTCTCCCATATCCATATTTTCACCTATGTTATCCTACGTGGAAACCCGGTGATGAGTTAATTTGGGTAACCATTACATTTTATACCTTAGTTTTTAAATCCATGTTTTGGTATTCCTTTTTACGATGTGGGTTTCTATTAAACGAACTTTCGAGTAGTAATCCATTTATAACCCCGACGAATTTCGAGGGCAAAATTCATTTTAAGGGGGGTAGAATGTAACACCCTGAGATTTTATGAAAAATATTCTTTTAATTTCATTAATGTCTTGTGTTTTATGCTACACCAATATTACCTTGCGCTATATGCAACACTGTATTATCTTGCAGTATACGCAACACTATTCTTGGATCGTGTTACACACAATTTTGATAATATATATTCTACGCAACATTGAGTATATATATATATATATTCAATGTATAAATCAAATATGGTTGGGTTATGTTATACGAAACAACGAAGGATTCTTGCACAGCACTCAACCCTGACTTTTCTTGCATTACACGCAATCGCGACCTTCCTCGATTGCATGTGTTGTACGCAATAATGGGTTTTACTAAACAACGATATATTATTATAATATTATTATGAACTAGCCATTATGAATAGTATGAAATAAATTTTTAATCTTATAACACTATTATTCTTCTTTCACATATTCTAAATCATGGTATAAGTACAACATAAATTTTTCATGTAAAATAAGAATTTTTAAAAAAATGCAGTTTTGCCGCCTTTTGATGGCGCACCCACTTTAAATATAGTTTTTGACATTTTTATAAGTTCAATTTGAAAAAATAAAATTATTCTTTGGAATCATGAAATAAAAATTTACTTTGGATAAATTTTCATATCATTCTGGTAACATTCATATTTTGATGAATAGTAAAAACACGATATATTTTAATTAAAAACAACTTTTTTCATCGCAATAATTTATATGGTTAAATTATAATATTTAATGGTTTTAAAGTATAAATATAATATATTTTTACCATATAATATAATGTATGTCATTAGCATTGATTCTACCGTGAATTCGTAGGATAAATCAATTCAATCTTTTGCAATGTTTTAAAGAAAACCCTGTTTTCTTTCGACAACGGGATTAATTTTAATTTAATTTCTGCAACTTTTGTGTATTGAATTTGGAAAAATGGATTCCATATTTGGAATCAGTGGATCCAAATTATGTTAATAGGCTACTTTTATTTTTTGGAATTATGAATAGTAACTACGGTAAATTTTATTTACCATAGTTAAAGGTTAATCGGGTAATTAAGTTTAAATATAATATTATAAAACTACCCTAACACATGCCAAAATTCTATTGGATGGATAAAAGTAAACCCATATCAACTAATGGTCAGATAAGATTCATTTTATGGACTTTTGACCATGAAAATAATTTAATTATTATTAAAACAAAAGAAACTGACAACATGTCACTCTCTTAAATATTATAAGTATAATAATTTTACTTTAGTGATAAACATCATAAAACTTCGAACATGAATAATCTCCAAAAATATAATAAATTTATCTACATCATGATAATTTATTTTGAATTTTCTGGGATTAAATAATTGTCATTAATGGTGATACATTAATGATACAGAAATTTTTTATTAAGTGGAAAATAAGTAATATAGTTTTTATTGAAATAATAATACACCTTAAAAGGCCAAAAAACCTGATCAAAACTTATTGTTAGGGTATATATACACCTTAAGCATCCAATGACCTAATATATAACCATTGGGATCCTTATAAAAGTGATTATGGCACTTATATTATTTTATTTTAAATGATGCCAAAGTTGTCACCTTCATAATTTAATTTAAATATTGTGATTTTAAAATGATAAATTTTAGTAAAATTATTATTGTGAAAGGTAATATATTTATCTTCATCATAGGATTTTATTTTAAAATTTTATGCAACAAATCAGTGTATTAAATAATTAAACAATATTTTTTTAGTAATTATTTTAATAAGAGATAAACCAAATAAATGGTTTTAAAAATAATAAAATAAATATTATATGAACTATTTAATGTGATCCACTAATTTTATAGATACATATGACCTTTTAAGAATCTATTAAAGCTTTTATTTCGAACATTTCTACTGTATATATTTTATTTAAATTCAAATAAATGAATAGTGTCAAAATTGACACTATTGTTATTTTATAAAAATAACATATTATAAAATTGTTTAAAAATCACCAAAATATTTAAAAATTATAAATTTAAATTTATATTGTCTATAATGTTATAAATTAAACCATTATGGAAAATTCACAACAAATAAGTAATTATTTGTTTTAATTTAATATTTAGAAATGTATTATCACAAATAAACTTAAATAGATTAAATAAGGATAAATCAAAATGATAAGGTTTAAAATAAGACCCAAACATGTCTAAATTTGATTGGTTGATGAGATTACAACCCTATCTCATCTAATCTTAGAATATGTGTCATTTTTGGAGGTTTTTAATTGGGGTTAGATTTATTATAAATTAATATTTTTAAGAATTCCAAAGGTGCCCCTCCCCTCCCTTATAAAAGGGAACCTCCTCCATCTCCTCCTCACACCAATTTGAGCCTTCAAGCTCGGCTAACCCCTGAACAAGTATCTTCTCCACTTCCCTAGAAAAATTCTAGAGGTTCTGGTCTACTTTAAAGACCAATCTTAGTGCCCTGAGAGGAGGTTTCAACGAGGCGTATCGAAGAAGAGGTAATTTCTTCTCCCGATTCTTTCAAGCTTCATTCTTCTTCAACTTCTTCTTCTTTAGTTGTTTAATTATGAATTAATAACATCAGTTTCAATAATATACTGATTTTTTATTATAAATTTGAAACAACCCCATTTCACCTTCTATCCATCCTACGGAAAACAAAATCACCCCGTGTGCGTACGTACGGAATACGGTCTCCACGCCGTGGTGTAATCTGTTTTTCCACCAACACATTACATGGATGAGTATAATGGTATAAAGAATAACTATACATAGTTATTAAAACATCATACTGATTCTGATATATTGTATCATCCACTCCAATTCAATTCAATAATCATGGAAACGATATCATCGCTCGTGCGTACGTACGGACTACCGTCTCCAAGATGCGATGAGATTCATTCTCCATGTTAACTATTTAAGAATGATTATAAAGTATATATAAGAAATAATAATGAAATATATGAAATTATAAAGCTACTGGATTTATGTATATATGTATTTCATCTACTTAATTGCATTCAACTCAATAAGGAAACGAAAACAACATTCATGCATACGTACGGCCTACCGTCTCCATGAACGGTGTATTTATTTCCATTTATCGATCTATTATATATATGTATATTCTGAATATATATTATATATAAATCATGTTTTATATTCTTTAATTATGTAATCATGATCTAAGTAATCATATGAATAATTATAATTCAAAACACAGACGACAAATGAAACGAGTTTACCCAAAACACTCTTTAACATGGAATTTACAAAGTAAAGGGTAATATAAAGTCATAAGTGAACCATATATGATATCATAACAGTGAATATGATTCTAGAATAAGTCAATAACCTTATTTAAATCATTATAAAGGAGGTTTGGACACTTATGAAGGAAATTGGACCTAAGGTAGGGGAAATATCATAATCTCATTTTTATCTGAGATTGTTTGTACTTTGGAATTTACTGGGGTGAATTTTATCAACCAAATCCATGTTTCATCATTATGTAATATTTAAATCATTATACAATAGTTTATATCCAATTTTACCCTTCGGTTAATTTTTAGTAAAAGATATGAAAGGAATCTTTTGACATTTTTCATACGAGGTACTTTTTTACTTTTCCGACAAAAGTACGAGAAGATTGTTTTTTTAACTTATACAACATGAATGGATTTTTAAAAAATTATTTCTAAGAAGATTAATTTACAAGTTTTCAAGTTTATTTTTAATCAACTTCTTTTAGTCTAGAATTGTATTACATATTAAGAAAGTAAAGGTGTTTTTGAAGTAGAAAGGATATTTTCCTCAAGAATAGAGTTCAAGAGTTTTATCAAAATTATTTTCCATGTAAGATAATAATTTGTTATTTTTTTATCCCTATTATTAAATTTATTTGATTATGTAGTGATGGAATTATTTTTATGAATTCCTTTATCTTATATGAATTGTTTTATGATGTCATGATGTTAAATATTCCCATTTTTATTACATGGGTTATGTTATGATCTATGATTTATGATTTTGTGTCACACATAAGAATGGTATCATTATGAGATTGGTGGGACCTATATCTCCCTCCAATTCATTGGGTATAGATTTTATATCTCATGAGATAGACATGGCTGGAACGGTAGGTTATACCAGTTCAGTGAAACAGGACTGAAACGAGGAGTGAACTCGGTTCAGAAAGGGACTTTGTCCACTAAGGTTGTCTTGGCAATGAGTATTGACTAATAAGAAATTATTCTCTATGATTATGTGTGTATGACACAAAGTTTCATGTTTTAAGTTATGATTATTGGGATTACATTTCACTACTATGATTTATCCCATGTTATGAAATTATGATCTCTTTTGCAGGTTAAGATTTCCAAAAGATATGTTCTTATGAATATGACATGATTGATATTTCTTTTGTTTACCCTTACTGAGAATTTGAGCTCACCCTTTTATGTTTTATCTTCCACTGGACATAAATAAAGGATTTAGGTTTAAAAAAAGAAGATCTTTATGGGAGATGTTGAAGATATTTCACCACGATTAGAAGATGATTTTCCGAGTTTCCAAAGACACTAAACTATTACGGTCCATGTGTGTGTGTTTTTGTTATGTACTAAGTATTCCGTAAAAGTAATGTAATGTCTATGTACGTTAAGCTTCGGGTCTCTACACCCTCACCTAGAAATACATCAATAAACATTTTTCAAGGGAGTTTTTTACCACGAATTTTCACTCTGTGCACATTCAAGAGTTGCATCACCTTCCACATGGAAACATGCTAGTGGCTAAGTAGTCAGCGAGGTTCACAGTGCTATCTCATTACACTAAATACATGGTGTGTGGCCTGTTCTTCAGGGTTCAATCCTTTGAACATGGAATCTTATGGGAGATCAGGGCATCGATGATGTCTCTCAGCATCACTACAGTGGTTGGGGTTCTAGAACGATCCATTCTTGTAAAGTGTTTCTTTGCATAGCAGACGCCTATAGGTTGAGCCACTAGAATACACCCGGGTAGCAAAGTCATTAGTGGTGAGAAACAAGCCGCAGATTCTGGGACCCAAGATGGTCATATAATTTAGGGGACGACCCCAGGAATCAAGGTCAGTTGTGCGGAGCTCCCAGAGTAGAGGGTGAAAGAAGGGGGCTAGGCATTACTTCTTGATAGAGGGAATGAACACATGGCTTGTGACTTCACATCCCGCTATACAGTCGACTAGAAGATGGTCGTTGGACCATCGAGGGAGAGGTAGAAGATCATGTGAGTAGGTTCGTAGTGTAGAGGACATGGAAGGGTACCAGTAAAAGTAGTAGGTGGTGGAAAACAATTCGAGGTACTACAACCACTACACTCATTTGGTCCTCCCTGACCTCAGGGAGAAGGTGGACAGGGAATTCTCAGCTTCTGGCAGCGGAGGAATAAGGAGAAAATTCTATGGAGATGATTAGATGTAAAATATGTGTCTTATCAACCTTTGTTTTAGTTCTTATAGACATGTTTTCATGTCATTCCTTCCATTACAAAACTTTCGTTCGTCACATAGAAATTATGATAGAGCCATTGGATCGATCCATACAACTAGATACTCATATGGTAGAGGAATCGATGATTACACACTGGTGTTGGAAGTGTAAGAATATTGTGGGAGACGAGAGCTTCATCTTGGATCCCCAAGTAGTTGCATCGAAGCCTTATAGAATCATCATAGGTAAGGAATGGTTATCCATAGTCTTTTCTCAAAACAATATTTTTAGGCGTAGAGTGTGGGTGTGTGTGTGATGATGGTATTATGGTATCCTTTTTTTGAAAAAAAGAAAATTGATAAGCGCTTGACAATCTTACTCGGAGGTGGGTTCATCCTCTCACACACCTATTGGATAGCCTCACCCTTGGTGATATTGATGAGATGATTCCCCTATTTATTATAGCGGTAGACGAGTATGACGACGCCTTCCTTGAAGAAGTTCTTAGACTACCTCCTCCTAGATAGGTACACATCTGCATTGATTCGTACCCCAGGACGACACTGATATCCACACTAAAATATCAGATGTCTCCTAGAGAGAATTTCAAGTTGAGGGAATATCTAAAGGACTTGCAGGAATAGGGTTTCTTGA
Organism: Viscum album; assembly: GCA_963277665.1. Lineage (NCBI taxonomy): Eukaryota > Viridiplantae > Streptophyta > Magnoliopsida > Santalales > Viscaceae > Viscum > Viscum album. The sequence goes on from OY728165.1 coordinate 1,835,521,258, forward strand.
ATGGGGATGCTATTTCTCATAGACAACAATGTAAGGTAAGTTCTATTGATGGCTTTTAGTGACAGAAGGATGAGGATCTGGAAACTCATATCATTCTACTCATGCATTATGGGGAATAAATGAAGGAGGATGTCCTGGTGATGAAGGTGGAGAGGTAATACATCGAACAAATGACAGAAAGATTGATTCAAGTGGAAGCTTTAGGGGAGCAAGTGGAATGGATTGAAAATCTTGATCGTATATATATTCGAGGCTTCAATATGGAGAAGATCAGTAAAGTTGAATATATAAAATCTTTGGAATACCATGCAAGGCACTATGAAGGCAACATAGAGAAAGATCATGATTTCCAGGTAAGTTCCCTCGCATGGAAAACATTGATGGAAGAAGATTCTAATTTCCTTAAACATGTGTTTAATAATTCAGTAGTTTCCTTTTTTGTTTAATATTTTTTAGAGGGTTCTCACTATCCCCTTAAAAGGGATAGAAAATAAAAAAGTAAACTTAGGGAAGCCCCAATATTGTATACCAAGAAGACATATGAGAGTTTTAGGTTTTGTGTGGACATCCAGAACTAGAACCATGTGTTTTCATAGAATAATTATCCAATGCCAAGGTTTGATGACCTCTTCAATCAGATGAAGGTAGAGAGGTGGTTCTCAATGAATGACCTCAGTTATGGCGATCATCATCTTCTTGTATGGGATGACTACTTACTAAATACATACTTTAGATGCTGGTATGGACACTATGACCTTTTTGGTGACTCCTTTCAGCATGACCAATTCCCCATCTATGTTCTTGGTACCCCAGAATAGGATCCTATGGCCTTACCTCAATCATTTCATTATGGTTTTTATTGATGAGTTCGTTGTGTACTCGACATCGGAGCAAGAGAATTCTACACACTAGAAAATTGTTTTGGATGCAATCTAAGAGAACTAGCTTTATGGGAATCTCTCAAAGTAAATGTTCTGGATACATGTGGTCTACTTTTAGTGACATTTCATCATGGAGTATGGAGTTGTAGTGGAGAAGAAATATATAGAGACAATGCTATCTTGGGAACCACCCAGGACCGTGACTGAGGTGAAAAGATTCATGGGGTTGGCTAGATACTACAAGAGGTTCGTGCCTAAATTTTCCATGGCATTAGAACCTTTATCAGATTTTAAATGGAAGGTACAACCTTCTGTGTCGATGGAGAAGTTCCATTAGTTTTTTGTGGTGCTGAGGTGGATTCATACGAGTTCCCCCATCATGAGACTAATAGAGGAGGTATTGGGGTATGTAGTTTTCTATGACACATCAAGGATGATACTGGGTTGTATCCTATTGAAGGAGTGAGTAGTTGTCTTCTATGTGTCACAAAAGCTTAGGATGTATAATAATAACTATGTGACACATGACCAAGAGTTAGAAGAAGTGGTATTTGTGTTGTAGATGTGGCATCACTTCTAGATGGGTGAACGATTTAGCTTCTAATCTAACCAATATAGTCTCGGGTATATATACACCCAGATGGAATTGAACATGAGGTAGTATTGATGCCTAGAGTTCCACTAAAAATGTGACTCTGAGATAGTCTATAATCCTAGGATGTGGAACCTGGTGGCATAAATGCTAAGCATGACTACTGGTTTACATCTGTTGAGTGAGGAGACAGAGCACTTAGTCACGATGTAGATATCCTTTGCGGACAAGGATGAAATAGCTTACCTTCAGTAGATGACTATCACTCTTGAACTCTAAAAGAATTTAAGGGAGTCACAACATGTGGATGATTACTTCTAGGAATGATGTGCTTATTTATCCTTAGGTTGGGCTCCTAATGGATTTTTGATAGGTTGGGGCATGTCATCATTTTCAGTGGGTGTACTCGGGTTCCAATGACGTTGTGGTAGATGGTGTTGCAGGAGATCAATAAATTAACTTTGGTGGTAAATCTTGGAGCGAAAAATATATACCAAGACCTCCAAGATTAGTACTGGTGGCCAAGGATGAAGAAACCAGGGTTGATTTCAATTGATGGTGCCTCTCATGTCAACAAGTGAAGGTCGAGCACCATGTTCCTATAGGCTTGGAACATCCACTTATGGTACCAGAAATGAAATGGGATGGTATCTCATTGGTCTTTGTGATGGATTTACCACCCACATCCAAGGGACACAATTCTAGATAGGTGTTTGTTGATCGACTCACCATGTTGTCTTACTTCTTGTCCATCCAGGAGAAGGGACTAGTAGAGAGCTTGGGACTCCACTATATCCAAAAGATAGCGCGGCATCTTGGGGTGCCTTTGACGATTGTCTTAGTCCATGATGATCTATTTAATTCCCGATTATGTAAGGGATTATAGGAGGCATTCATAACATAGATATGCTTGAGCAAGACATTCCATCCCCAGATGGATAGTCAGATAGAGTAAACTATACACACCGTGGAGTACAATAACTATTCTTGTGTTCAATATTTTTGTTGTAGTTAGGAGGACTACCTATCACTGGTCAAGTTTTAATATAAAACTTTATCACACCACCACTTTCATGGAACCATTCAAAGATTCTTACAGGTGGCATAGAAAATCATCTTTATGCTGAAAAAACCATGGGGAATCATCACTCACGAGTCTATAGTTGGAACGAGCTACCACTATGAATGTGTAGATCATCCAAAATAGGATGAGGACTTCCCAGAGATAGTAGAAATTATATGTGGATAGGATATGAAGAACCATGGAGATTTATAAGGGATACCATATGATTGTATAGGTTTCCCCCGGATGACGATTTCAGAGATTTGGCTGGGGCCAAAATCTATCTTTGAGGTTTATCAAAGCTTTCCAAATTATGAGCAGTGTTTTTGAGGGGGCGTACCACCTAGTTCTTCACACAAAGATGCATAGAGTGCCCACCATCTTTCATTTTTCGTATATGAGGTGGTATATGCTTGATCCAATGCACATCATAGACTGGGTCAAGATAGACATGGATGATGTGGCAACGTTTGTCAAGTTCTAAATCGTTATTGAGGATCAATAGGAGTGGGTCCTTCGTGGATGGTAAATTCTTAGGTTCTGTGTTCAATGGAAGTACGAGAATCCCCAAAAAATAACATGGGAGTAGAAGGCTTTGATTATTTCTATGTAACCCCATTTTATGTATTAGCATTTTTAGGGATTTTGGGGATGTAAATCCCTAATCCGAGGAGATTTTAATTTCCTCTAATTTCCATGTAATTGTTTTTAAAAAAATTTATTGATGTTTTTCGAGACGAGACACTCTAACGACAACAAATTCCAAAGCTTAGGGAGTCCAATATAGAATTTTGAACATTTTTTTGTTTGATTAAATAAAAATGAGAGAGGTTTTACCTATCTTTTAAATTGTTGCTCTGAGAAAATATAGGGGGCATTTTTGTACTCAGAATATTGGGATTCGTCTAGAAAGGACATAACTTCGAACAACAAAGATCGACCAGTAACGTTAGTTTTTTGACTTTTATAAAAAAATAACATAAGAAGATATTTTATTTATTTATTGAAACTGTTGAGTGGTGACACGTCAATGCTGAATAACAGTTATGAGGAAATGATTAGGCTCATTAAATGGATATCATTAATGTATGGTAAGCATGTAGCAGAAAAATGTATTAAATAAAGTGTAAAAAATATGGTTTTTATTTAATTAAAGATCGTAACCAGGTGATATTGAATCGTTACAAAAAAGCCATTACTCATTTTCTTTCTAGTGGGATAATGTGTTGGATAAATGAGAATCAAGGTGTTTAACATCTCTGAAAAACTCACACTGAGAAATATCTTCAACAATGAACATTGATCTTGGGTGATCACTGATAACATCGATGATGAATGGGACACGTGAGCGACGAATGCTAACAGATTTAAGCCGAATATGACTCCTAATGAAAAGATCACTTAATAATTGAACATAAATTAAGGTAGGGGATTTTATTTGTTTAAATTATTCGACATTATTTATTAAAAAATGAAGAACACAGATCACCCATGAACATGTTGATATGTGGATAGATCGTTCTTACGGTAGAGAACTTTTGACAAGAATTTTCTATACTTGGATTATTTATTTGATGACATAACATTAATCCATAGCCTCCCAATATTTTAAAAATCTAACACAGAGGGTGCAGGATGAAACAATGAAGGGTTGATCCCCTAATCCTTTTGCGTTATTTGTGGTCTTTCTTTTTAAATGGAAGCAAGAGGATTATGAGGCATTCGAAAGAAAGGTAGTACACCAAGGAGGATGGATGCACAGAAAACATGAAGAATGGACCATGAGAGAAAACCCGGTGGTCTGTGGAGTATCTTGTTTGTGAGTTGATGCAAGATTCATATAACAACCCAAGCTTCTACGGTACGTTTCCCTTTGAATAATGTAATAGCGTGTGTTGTTCGCAACATCGAGTTCTAACACACACCCCAACTGATCAAACTAGCCGTTTTGAATAGTAAAACCTACTTTTTAAAATTTTAGAAATTTTATCTCTCAAAATGGACTACATTTTTGAATTTTTAGTCTCTAATTTAGACTAAGGAGAAATTTTGGTACTTTTCGGATACCTTTCATATTTTTATGAATAGTGAAAATTACTAAATTTTAATTAAAAACAACTTTTTTAATCAAAATAAATAATAGTGATAAATTATAAATTTGAGTGGTTTTAAAGTATATTTAGAATATATTTTTTCCATTTAATAAAATGTTGGTCATTGGACATAATTTCAAAATTAAACCAAACATAAACAAGTGTCAATATTTTAATAGTTATTATCTCTTAAAAACAAGTTTTTTGTTTTAACAACGAGAATTAATTGTAAATTAATTTCTGCAAATTCTGTGTTTTGAATTTGGAAAAATGGATTCTATATTTGGAATCAGTATGTTCAAATTGTGTAAATAGGTTACTTTTATTTTTAGACATTTTGAATAATTACTTCAGTAAATATTTTATTTACCATGGAGCCACTTTTAGGTGATTGGGACACTTTATTTTAATTAAGTTAAAATGAATACAAAAATGACACAAGCATATATCTTTTAGAAAAATAATTTTTAAATAGGGTTATATATGTTGGATTTTAGACTATAAATATTCATTAGAAATAAAAAACGATTTCCTAAATAATGATATTTTATTTATAATTTTTAGAGATTACATAATGTAATTTATTTTTTACACAATGATGATGTAGTAATTAACATAATAGTGGAAATTTAAAATAATTGATATTATAAATACCCAAATAAATATAATTTGAGACTCTTAATGAATTAAAATAATTTTCAAGGTTAATATGACATGTTAGGATTTCTTAAATTAATTTTTTCGAAGTAATCATTCTGTTATGATATTTACAAAAATCAATTATTGAATAGTGTCAAAATTGACATAAAAGAGTTTTTTAAAAAAATATTATATTATTAATCGATATTAAATTCCTAAAAATCTAAGGTTCGGGAAAGAGGCTTATATCATGATATTTGTATCATTAATGGTCCACTTGGGGGACTCTTGAAAGTATATAGTTTGTTTATTAACTATATAATATAAAAATACAAAGTGACATGGTAAATGTCAAACTAATTAACTAAGAATTAATACATAAAGATAAGATTAATATAGTAACCCAAACCTGTCTAAATTACATTGGTTGAATGGTTTTCGACCTATACCCACCATAACATTTAAATAATCATCTTTGGATCCATTAGAAACCGAATATGAATTTATTATAAATTAATATTTCTAGCTTTTTCGAAGGTGCCCCTCACCCCTCTTATAAAAGGGCACTCCTCCTTCTCATTTCTTCACACCTTCAAATCCTTTTGGATCAGCCAAAATCTGCCCAAATACTCTCTCAACTTCCCTCACTACAACCTAGAGGCCTTAGTTTGATTATAATGCCAACCTAAGGAGACCTTTTGATCAAATCAAAAGGAAGAACCTGAAGAAGAGGTAATGATTTCACCACCCTTTTCCAAGTTCCTTTCTTCTTCCACTTCTTCTTCCTTTGTTATTACCATTCTAAAATATTAACTCCAGTATCATATATATACTGTGATTTTATTATAAATATGGTAAAACCATATTCATTATTCTATCCACCCTTTGAATAACATGTCACCACACGTGCGTACGTACGGCTTACCGTCTCCACGTCGTGGTGTAATTGTTATTCAATATATTATTATTTGGATGGGTATAATAATGATGTGTAAATCATGTAAATAATAAATATAACATGTTAATGATTCTGTATATATGATATACCATCAATTTATATAATATTTTAATATCAAAATAATGATATTGTCGCTCGTGCGTACGTACGGACTACCGTCTGCATGAACGCGATGAGATTCATTCTCCATCATATCCATTCAAGTATAATTATCATTTGATTATTTAAAAATAATGTTTAAGGACTTGATATCATTCAGGATGTGAATAATTTACAACCAATCCATTACAAACATGGTTTATGTAACAAAACATATAAAAGAAAATGAGTAAATTAACTCCCGAAAGAATGATAATACTAGGATATTATTAACAAATCAATGTTAAAAGATCATGTATGAGATCATATTAATGTATATGATTATTGTATAATTTAATAACAATTATTTCACTATTATACAGGAGGTTAACCTACCCCAACCAAGGAAAAGTACAAGGTAAGGATTATTTCACAATCTCTTCATTATCCGAGGTTGTTTATACGTAATAATATACTGGGATCTCTTTATAAACCACATCCACGATTCTTAAAAATGTATTTCAAAACATTTTTACTATTTAAAAGATTATGGGTTAAAGTCATTTATACCCTTTTTTGACTTTTTATAATAGTTTTATAATGGAATCTTTCCATCGTTTTCCAAACAAGGTTCTTTTAACCTTTTCGACAGAATTAAGGTAAGAATGTTTTTTCAACTTATACGGCGTGGGTAGTTATTTTCCACCATTATAAAATCGTCAAAGATTCCCTTACAAGCTTATAAGAATATTTTCAAATAAAAATTTTTATTTTATAAATATATGACTCTTAAATGATTTCAAAAATAGAAAGAGATACTTCTCTAAAAAGAGTTTTGATTTCATCAATGTCAACATACTTTGATAGGTTTTATGATTATTTGAAGTTGATTTATTATGATACAAAACATATATATTGTATTGATGGTTTTGTGATATGTTTGACTGTGGATGTGTTATTTTTATACCATTCATGGTTTATAGATGAAGTATTTACATTTTCTATGCTACTTTTAATATGAATGTTTATGTTATGTTTAAACCTTTTCATATGGGAATTCATTGGACTTAATATGTGACTGGTGGAGCCCACTATAGCTCCTCGACGCACCGGTAGGTCTCATGAGACAAACTAGTGTCTTGGCATAAGGCATTGGCAAAATCTTATTTGTAGTCTTGGAACGAGGCCTTGGCTATGTGGTTATGATAGTCTGGCATTATGCATTCCATCATTATGAAAGTGGTTATTGATATTGCATGTGATTATTCGATTAGTAGAATATCGATGTGAATAAGTAAATGGAATTATTTCATTTTATTTTTGCCATACTATTTTGAAGTTCAAGTTTAAAAGGCTTTTGTTTTAGTTATACATTGCCTTAAATTTTTATTCTTATTTATGAAAGTTTCCGCTATATTGTTATCCTCACTGGGAATTTGAGCTCACCCCTTTTCTATGTTTTATTATTCCCAGGATGTGAAGAAGTAATTTTTGAACGACCTGCAGGGATAGTATGTGGAGATATGAGTGTGGAATATGGAGACAATATATTGTTGTAGCTTTTCACTTATTGATGTAATGTAAAACTTTATTAATATATCTATTGTTTCCAAGGCTACTGAACCAATCAGTCTTTCGAGATTTGATCTTTCTCGTGATCATGCCAATGTTATGTAATAATGCACCGACTCTGGGTAACTAGGGTCGGGGTGTTATAGTAAGTATCAGAGGAAGTTTAGTACAAATCTTGGAAGCTAGATTTAGATACACCCTGATTAGAGCACTTCGATTTAAGATGGACTTTGAGGATTAGTATAGAAGAACTTCATAGAATTTTGGTATTGTAGAGATTTTGTGAGTTTTCAGAGAAATACATCCCTGTCTGGATACGAGTAGGTAGAGGCGGCTCTGGTACATATGTACCTAGGGGTAAAACCCGAAAACACCTCTTTGAGCTAGACTCGAACGAGAACTGGTGCACGACAACGAGCCTTGCTGCACTCTTGGTTACGACACTCTCGGGGGATATGCTTAGGATAACTCTCATTTTATTTAAAAATAATTATGAAGGGTCTATGATTATATACTTTCTCAAAGAAAACATTTTTATGATTATGGATTATATCCATAAATAGTTCAATTTATGTTAAGTACTTTATAAGTATGGGATTATGTATTTTGATTCATAAACTGATCTAGTTTATTCCATTGTTTAGAAATGGAACCTAGTGGGGGAAATGGAAACTATATCAATGCACACACTCCATGTAGGGATTTCCCTCCTTCTCAAGATAATTATAGTGGAGCTAGTGATGAAACTGGTGCCGATCAGCTAATCACCATATTGGGACAACTCACTCAGGTTATGAATAATAACCTTACCCGTATGGAGCACCCTGATCTGCAGCGTGGAGGATCATTGTTAGAGCGATTCATGAGGAAAAAACCACCAAAGTTCAATGGGAGTACAAATCCCTTAGTAGCTGAGCAATGGATAAACTCCATAGAGAAAATATTTCAAGCTTTGGGGAGTAGTGAAAAGGAAAAAGTTATCGTGGCAGTTTACTACCTCACTGGAGATGCTGATCAATGGTGGTCATTGATTCAAAACACGAAGGAAGATGATGAAGTATAAAATATGTAATGGAGGGATTTCAAAGATCTATTTTTAGAAAAATACTTTCCTCGAGACCATCGAGCAGATATGGAAAGCCAATTTTTGAGTCTGATACAGAAGGATGATGAGAATGTCGCAAAGTATGAGGCTAACATTACAAGGTTAGCAAGGTATGCTGGAGATTATACATGTAACCCAAGAAGTATTATTGATCATTTCTTTGATGCGTTAAAACCATTTCTCCATCGAGCATTAGTCTCACAATCCTTTTCATCGTACGAAGACATTGTCTCATGTGCTATCAAGACCGAAAAAGAATTCTCTAAGTCTTATGAATTTAAAGAAAAGAAAGAGAAGAAGATACTTGCTGATCAATCTGGGAATAGAAATAAGGGGATGAAGGGAAAGGTTGAATATCCGTCCTATGGTAAATGTGGTAAGAAACACCCCGATTCTTTCTTGAAGGGAACATGATTCTATTAAAAGTATGGTGAAAAAGGCCACCAAGCTCGTGATTGCAAGGGGAAGAAGGAAGCTACCAATGTTCTGTGATACAATTTTAGGGAGATGGGGAATTAAGAAAATGAATGTCCTAAGAGTCAGGAGAACTTACCTCAGAAAAGTCCAAGGGATCAAGGCCAAGCTTATGTTATCACTACTACTGAGGTAGAAGCTCCGAAAGACATGGTGGCAGGCAATTTAATGGTTTCCTCAAGTTTAGAAAATGCATTATTTGATTCTGGATCCTTGAATTGTTTCATATCTTCCCAGTTTGCTAAGAAAATTAGATATTTCCAATTTTATTTAACAAGGGAGTTTTTAGTTAAAACTCCTAAGGGAAGTATCATTGCAACAAAGTTTTGTGGATCAGCCCCCATTAGAGCACATAGATGTTCTTTATCTGCTGATCTCATCGTCATACCTATGATTTAGTTTGATATAATCCTCGGTATGGACTGGATTCTAGACTATGATGTGAATATTTATTATAAGAAGAAAGACGTTACGATTCTTGATGATGATGATAAGCATCACCTTATCTTTAGAGTAGAATTTTCACCACCTAATTCTTATCTAGATCCACCCCCAGTAGCTCAACTAAATTCTATTATTGGGGAGGAAGAGAATGAAATAACTATGGGTGAGTAAAGGAATGTTCAAATAGAGGATTTACCTGTTATGAAAGAATTTGTAAATGTATTTACGGAAGATTTACCTGGACATCCTCCTGAACGAGAAGTTGAGTTTTCCATTGTATTAATTCCTAGATCAAGGCCTATATCGATGACCCCCTATAGAATGGCCACTGTAGAATTAGTCGATCTAAAGAAACAACTAGAGTAATTGAGTAATAAATTATTTATTCGCTGTAGTGTTTCTCTATGGGGAGCCTCTATTCTTTTTGTTAAAAAGAAAGATGGATCTATGAGGTTATGCATTGACTACAGAGAGATCAATGCTATAACGATAAAGAACAAGTATCCCCTACCTCGCATTGATGATTTATTTGACCAACTGCATGGAGATCAATACTTTTCAAAGATTTTCCTTTGATCTAGATACCATCAGTTGTGTGTGAAGAAGGAAGACATTCCGAAGACAACATTTCGAACCAGGTACGGGCATTATGAGTTTACAGTAATGCCTTTTGGATTGACTAATGCACCCTCTGTATTCATGGATCTGATGAATAGAGTTTTCAAGGAATATCTCGATGCATTTGTGGTGGTATTTATTGATGATATCTTGGTATACTCAAAAAGCTACGAAGATCATGAAAATCACTTTCTCATTATCCTGAAGACTCTGAGAAGACATGAATTATATGGGAAGTTTAGAAAGTGTGAATTCTGGCTTCAACAGATTTCTTTTCTTGGTCATGTTGTCTCTAAAGATGCAATCTCTATTGATCCTTCGAAGAACAAGGCAATCCATGAATGGCCAGCACCTACGATTATAACTGAGGTACGTAGTTTTATTGGTTTAGCAGGTTATTATCGACGTTTCGTCCAAACTTTTTCCCGATTGGCTAACCCATTAACGAAGCTCACATGTAAAGGGGTGAAATTTGTTTGGACAAAAGAGTGTGAAGAATGTTTCGATGAACTGAAGATAAGATTAGGAAATGCTCCTATATTGACTCTACCGTCAGGGAATGATGGGTTCATTATTTTTAGTGATGCATCGAAGAAAGGACTTGGTTGTGTCCTTATGCAGAATGATAGGGTTATTGCCTATGTATCACGACATTTGAAAATTCATGAACAAAACTATCCTACTCATGATCTCGAGTTAGAAGCTATGATCTATGCTTTGAAGATATGTAGGCACTACCTCTATGGTGAAAATGTGAGATTTATACTGATCAAAAGAGTTTGAAGTATATTTTTTCACAAAAAGAACTCAACATGAGGCAAAGGAGATGGCTTGAATTACTCAAGGATTATGATTTCACGATACACTGCCACCTGGGGAAGGCAAACAAGGTGGCAGATGCTTTGAGCAGAAAAGATCATGGAGTTTTGAACAATATGAGAATTGAAAGGGATCCAATTTTCATGGATCTAGTGAAGATGGACATGGGAATAACCAGGGAAGGTGAAACATCAATTCTTTTTCAAATGGTTTCCAAACCATCTTTACTATAAAGGATTAAGAGTTATCAGAATAATGATGGAGAATTTCAAAAGATGATTAAAGCTGTGAATGATGGGAGATTGAGAGATTTTGTGTATGAAAATGGAATTTTGAAATCCGGGAAGAGGATTTTTGTCCCCAATATACCTGATATAAAAAGGGAATTTTTGGATGATGCTCAATGTTCCAATTTCTCTATACACCCTGGGAGCACCAAAATGTATTGATATTTGAAGGAACATTTTTGGTGGGACAATATGAAGAGGGAGATTGCTGATTTTGTGTCAAGATGTATAGTTTGTCAACAAGTGAAAGCTGGAAGGAAACACCCTGGAGGAGTCATGCAACCTCTTCCCATACCGGAGTGGAAATGATACAATATTACGATGGACTTTGTCACGGGGCTACCAAAGACTCCTAGATGGAATGACGCAATATGGGTTATTGTTGATCGTCTTACCATGTCATCACATTTTCATTCTATAAGAGATGATCTACCACTGAACCGTCTAGAAAGACTATATATTAATGAAGTTGTGAGACTTCATGGAGTACCCCTATCGATTGTTTCTGATCGTGATCCCCATTTTACTTCATGATTCGGGAAGAGTCTTCCGAAATCCCTGGATACTGAACTTCATTTGAGTACTGCCTACCACTCTCAGATAGACAGACAATCAGAATGGACTATTCAAACCCTATAAGACATGTTGAGATCCTACTCACTTGAAATTCAGGGTATGTGGGATCAGTATTTACCTATGGTAGAATTTTCCTATAACAATAGCTTCCATTCGAGTATTCAAATGGTGCCATATGAAGCGTTATATGGAAAGAGATGTCGCACACCAACCTGTTGGGATGAAGTTGGCGAAAGAAAACTTTTAGGTCTAGAACTGGTGGAGGGAACGATGGAAAAGGTGAAGGTAATCCAAAATCACATCAAAGCAGCTCAAAGTAGGCAGAAGAGCTATGCCGATAATCAGAGGAAGGATTTAGAATTTCAAGTCGGTGATCATGTTTTCCTGAAGGTATCTCCCTGGAAGTGAGTCATATGTTTTGGTATGAAAGGTAAATTGAGTCCCAGGTACATCAGACCTTTCGAAATTCTATAACGAATTGGGGCTGTAGATTATCGATTGGCAATGCCGCCAAGTCTCTCCAAAGTTCATGATGTGTTCCACGTATCTCTATTGAGGAAATACATGCCTGACCCAATGCCTGTACTCACCTTTGAGGAATTATAACTTGAACCCAATCTGTCTTATTGCGAAGAGCCCGTGAAGATTCTTGATATGAGAGAACAAGTACTGAGAAACCAGACGATGCGTCTGGTAAAAGTCTTGTGGGGAAACCATAAGATGGAAGAGGCAATGTGGGAACCCGAGGAACATATGATGAAGAACCACCTGAGTCTTTTCATGCGGTAGTATTCTAGAAATTTCGAGGATGAAATTATTTTAAGGTGGGGAGAATGTAACACCCCAAGCTTCTACGGTACGTTTCCATTTGAATAATGTAATAGCGTGTGTTGTACGCAACATCGAGTTCTAACACACACCACAACCGATCAAACTAGCCGTTATGAATAGTAATACCTACTTTTTAAAATTTTAGAAAGTTTATCTCTCAAAATGGATTTCATTTTTAGATTCGTATTATCGAATTTAGCCTAAGGTGAAATTTTGGTACTTTTCGGATAACTTTCATATTTTTATGAATAGTGAAAATTACTAAATTTTAATTAAAAACAACTTTTTTTAATAAAAATAATTAACAGTGATAAATTATGAATTTGAGTGGTTATAAAGTATATTTAGAATAGATTTTTACCATTTAATACAATCTTGGTCATTGGAAATAATTTCACAATTAAACCGAACATAAACTAGTGTCAATCTTTTGATAGTTATTATCTTTTAAAAACACGTTTTTTGTTTTAACAACGGGAATTAATTTTAAATTAATTTCTGCCACTTCTGTGTTTTGAATTTGGAAAAATGGATTCCATATTTGGAATAATTATGTTAAAATTGTGTAAATAGGTAACTTTTATTTTAAGACATTTTGAATAATTATTTCGGTAAATATTTTATTTACCATGGTTAAGGGTAAATCCGGTAAATAAGGGTTAAAAAAATAATATTATAATAATACTAAATTACCCTAAAACATGTCCTAGACTTATTTGTAGATACATGATCGACCATAGGAATCTTTGGGTCGATTTGCGGACCCCATGGAGCCACATGTAGGTGATAGGGACACTTTATTTTAATTAAGTTAAAATGAATACAAAAATTACACAAGCATATATATTTTAGAAAAACAATTTTTACATAGTGTTATATAAGTTGTAATTTCGACTATAACTATTCATTAGAAATCTAAGAATATTTAATACATAATGATATTTTATTTATAATTTTTAGAGATTAGATAAGTTAATTTATTTATGACATAATGATGATGCAGTAATTAACATAATAGTGAAAATTTAAAATAATTGATATTATAAATACCCAAATAAATAAAATTTGAGACTTTTAATGAATTACACTAATTTTATAGGTTACTATGACATGTTATTATTTCATCAATTAACATTGTTCGAAGTAATAATTCTTTTATGAAATTTACAAAAATCAATTATTGAATAGTGTCAAAATTGACATAAAAGAGTTTTTAAAACAAATATTACATTATTAATTTATATTAAATTCCTAAAAATCTAACGTTCGTCCAAGAGACTTATATCATGATAGTTGTATCATTAATGGACCACTAGGGGGACTCTTAGATGTATATAGTATTTTTATTAACTATATAATATAAAAATACAAAGTTACCTGGTAAATGTCAAACTAATTGACTAAGAGTTAATACTTAAAGATAAGGTTAATATAGTAACCCAAACCTATCTAAATTCTATTGGTTGAATGGTTTTAGACCAATAACCACCTTAACATTTAAATAATCAACTTTGGAGCCATTAGAAACCGAATATGAATTTATTATAAATTAATATTTCTAGCTTTTCCAAGGTGCCCCACACCCTCTTATAAAAGGGAACTCCTCCTTCACATTTTATCACACCATCAAAGCCTTTTGGTTCGGCCTAAATCTACCCAAATACTCTCCAAAATTCCCTCACTACATCCTAGAGGCCTTAGTTTTATCAGAAAGACAACCTAAGGAACCCTTTTGATCAAATCAAAAGGAAGAACCCGAAGAAGAGGTAATGATTTCACCACCCTTTTCCATGTTCCTTTCTTCTTCCACTTCTTCCTCCTTTGTTATTACCATTCTAAAATAATAACTCCAGTATCATATATATACTGTTATATTATTATAAATATGGTACAACCATATTCAGTATTCTATCCACCCTTTGAATAACATTTCACCATATGTGCGTACGTACGGCTTACCATCTCCACGTCGTGGTGTAATTGTTATTCAATATTTAATTATTTGGATGGGTATACTAATGATGTGTAACTCATGTAAATAATAAATATAACATGTTAATGATTATGTATATATGATATACCATCGATTTATATATTATTTTAATATCAAATGAATGATATTGTCGCTCGTGCATACGTATGGATTACCGTCTCCACGAACGCGATGAGATTCATTCTCCATCATATCCATTCAAGTATAATTATCATTTGATGATTTAAAAATGATGTTTAAGTACTTGATATCATTATGGATATGAATAATTTACAACCTATCCATTAAAAACATGACTTAAATAACAAAACATATAAAAGAAAATGAGTAAGTTAACACCCAAAACAGCGATAATACTAAGATATTATTAACAAATCAATGTTAAAAGATCAAATATGACATCATATTAATGTATATAATTCATGTATAATTTAATAACAATTATTTCACTATTATACAAGAGTTTAACCTACCCCAACCAAGGAAAAGTACAAGGAAAGGGTTATTTCACAATCTCTTTATTATCCGAGGTTGTTTATATGTAATAATATACTAGGATCTCTTTATCATCCACATCCATGTTTCTTAAAAATGTATTTCAATTTTTTTTTAATATTTAAAATCATATGGGTTAAAGTCATTTATACCCTTTTCTGACTTTTTAAAAGAGTTTTATAAAGGAATATTTCCGTCGTTTTCCAAACAAGGTTCTTTTAACCTTTTAGACAAAATTATGGTAAGAATGTTTTTTTAACTAATACGGCGGGTGCGGTTATTTTCCGCCGTTATAAAATCGTCGAAGCTTCCCTTACAATATTGTAATAATATTTTCAAAGAAAATGTTTTATTTTATAAATATATGACTCTTAAATGATTTCAAAAATAGAAAGAGATATTTCTCTAAAAAGAGTTTTGATTTCATCTATGTCAACATCCTTTGATAGATTTTATGATTATTTGAAGTTGATTTATTATGATACATAACTTCTATATTGTATTGAAGGTTTTTGTCATATGTTTGACTTTGGATGTGTTATTTTTATACCATTCATGGTTAATGGATGAAGTATTTACATTTCGTATGCTAGTTTTAATATGAATTTTTATGTTATGTTTAAACCTTTTCATATGGGAATGCATTGGACTTAATATGTGACAGGTGGAGCCCGATATAGCTCCTCGATGCATTGGTAGGTCTCATGAGACAAACTAGTGTCTTGGCACAAGGCCTTGGAAAAAACTTATTTGTAGTCTTGTCATGAGGCCTTGGCTATGTGGTTATGATAGTCTGGCATTATGCATTCCATCATTATGAAAGTGGTTATTGATATTGCATTTAATTATTCGATTAGTAGAATATCCATTTGAATAAGTAAAATGGAATTATTTAATTTTAATTTTTCCATACTATGTTGATGTTCAAGTTTAAAAGTCTTTTGTTTTAGTTATACATTGCCTAAAATTTTTATTCTTATTTATGAAAGTTTCCGCTATATTGTTATCCTTACTGGGCATTTGGGATCACCAGTTTTCTATGTTTTATTTTTCCTAGGATGTGAAGAAGTAAATTTTTAACGACCTTTAGGGATATTATGTGGAGATATGAGTGTGGAATATGGAGACAATATATTTTTGTATCTTTTCACTTATTGATCTAATGTAAATCTTTATGAATATATCTAGTGTTTCCATGACTGCTAAACCAATATGTCTTTCGATATTTGATATTTCTCATGATCATGCCAATGTTATGTAATAGTTCACCGAATCTGGGTAACTGGGGTCGGGGCGTTACATTTCCAGCAGTAGTGGCCATGGCCGAGTGGTAGATGGCCATGAAGGTGTGTAAAAAGGAGTGTCACAACAGGGTGGGTTTGTGGAATTGTGACAGGAGCAACAAACGTCTGTGCTGGTGGCTGGTGGATGGTAAAATAGTCCACCTAGCCACGTTGGAGGCACATCGCAGTGTCAGATAGTTGAAATTTCATGGTCAAATACCACAAAAGAGAAGGCAGCCCCCCATTGCCCCACGAGGCTGGTGGCCAGACGCGGCAGCATGCAACGTCCCAAACTAATGAAGAATAGACTTCCTCTGGAAGAACTAGAAAATCATAGTCCCACTACAAGCAGTCAGAACCCACCCCCTTCTAGTTAGACCCATCCTATTTGGGCCTGTACCCCCCCCCCTCGCCACCATTTGTCTTGCCCGGATGAGACCAGATCATAGGGTTACACAGCGGGCTAGACGGCCGGGCGAATCGGGCGGGGTCCAGCAAAACCCATTGTGCATAACCCACTTCCTGGGATATACCATACCGAACCATACCTGATCTAGGTTGGGTTGGGTCAGTTTAACTATAGTAAATCTTGTGGGTCCCCTGGGCCGGGTTGGTCGGATCAGTCCGACCTGATCAGACATGGCCAAGACGCAACCAGTGCCTATACACAAAAACACCAATATCAAACAAATCGGATGTCTGTTTGAGGTGATGTTTTTTGTATTTTAACCCTCATGGTGGGGTTGAAATTTGGGAATAATATAAAAAGGCTTTCATAAAAGTTTAAATACAATTAATGTTTTGAGAAGTGGTTCTCTCAGAATCACGAACACTACGTCTGGAAACCCTCTGGTTGGTCGAGACATGAATAATACTGAATAGAGACCCTATGTAGATCATTTATGACAACCCTATGTGAGGTGGATATATGCGACCCATTATGACCATAGTGGGGAGCGATTATGTGTGTCCCGACATACCCACAGTACACGACATGGAGGAGTACCTCAGTATGGCCATAGTGGGAAGCCGCTATGTGTGACTTGGCATGCCCACGATGGGGAGTAGCTGTTTGTGACCCAACATACCCAAGGTACTCATCAGGGATGAGTACCAAATTATTACAAGGATGGTGGTAAGAGACTATTGGTGACCCGACAGGCCCACAATACTCATTGAGAAGGATTTCTCCAGCAGTACAAGGTGTTCGATGATATGACTGATGGTCCTACATTTC
The DNA here is from genome assembly GCA_963277665.1 of Viscum album. Taxonomy (NCBI): domain Eukaryota; kingdom Viridiplantae; phylum Streptophyta; class Magnoliopsida; order Santalales; family Viscaceae; genus Viscum; species Viscum album. The sequence continues at coordinate 1,835,539,296 of OY728165.1, forward strand.
TTACTCTAGATTTTCACTAGTGTGAGCTGTCATAGGTTGTAATCATTCATCATCATTAGAATTTTGGATTTTTTTGGGTTATGCTTTGTGGTTTTGGTTCCATAATGAGTATCATTTTACTCAACCTGTATGAGTTTCACCCACACATGTTGTGTCCCAATAAGGCTATCGACGCTTCGATAGAGACCTCGGTGGTCTGGGACCTGGAGGTGCTCAATGATACAGGACATGTGAACTCTTAGACATAGGACATTGTGACCATGCACTAGGTGGGGCCCAGTGAGATCAGGAAGTCAAGTCATACTCATACAACATCCAATAGCTACTCTTCTCTTAATATCAGGTCCGGTATTTAGCGAATTACTTTCTAGAGATTCTTGAACATTTTTGTTTTAGTTGTCTTTTGTTGGGTTTGTATTATGACCAATTTGACTTTGAGTTTTTACATTACAGAATAGTTATTTATTGGTATGTTGGTTACCTTTTTTTGTTGTTGGTACATGGCCATGTGTGAGTATACCGGTACTCAGGAAAATGCCTCCCACATGCAGGTCAGTGCCTTCGGCGCTAGTCGCCAACCACTGGCCTTCTAGAGGGTAGTTTGGGGGACTCACAGAATGAGCCCTAGGTGATGGGTCAGGAAAAAAAAATATTGATAGACCCATATCTATATATAAATATATAAACTTATATTTGTACATATGTACAAGAATATTTTTATCCCATATAAATAAAAAATATATATAACAGGGATAATTATTTCCTATTTTAATGATAATTATAAAATCTTTTCTTGTAATTAGATTTCCACCATTAATACCACATTTAATTTCCTAACTTATTGCACTCAATAATATAATAATTTTAATCTATCCTCCAAATAAAATATTTGGCACTGGAGAAACACTGCACATCAATTAATAGAAAAATAATATTTCATTGATCAAGTATTTTCAATTATCATTCTAATATATAATAATAATAATAATAATAATAATAATAATAATATAAATAATAATATTATCATTTCATATTAGACAACATTTATTAGAATGAAAATAATTATTACAGTTGTGTGGGATATAACTAAATTTAGATACACATATATTTTATATCAATCATAAGGTAAAACACTTTATTTGAACCTAAATTTGGACTTGGATTTCATTAACGATGTTATTTTCTAGAGATATTTTTTTAAAAAAACAAATATAATAAATAAAAATAATTAAATTAACCTCACCTGTGATATTCCAACACACTCGAAGAACAAAAAATTTAAGGTGGGCCAATGGTAAACCGCATATCATAAAGTTACTGGTGGTCTCATAATTCCCCATGGAGACACAATTTCAGATAAATGTAATAATTTTACATGGAATCATAGGATTAGGATATAAAATATTTAACTTGTTTTACATTCAGTGAAGAGTATATATGGGCTAAGAAATTTCATCCTAACTCTGTGCCTAAATTTGAAAATATTATATAGAAGAAAAAAGGGGAAAACAATATTTTTACCCTTACAAAATTTATTTTTTTCATATATTAATTTATTTTATTGAAAAATTTATAATTTGACAAAAAATATGTATAAAATATTATCAAAGAAGTATTTTTTTCATTAAAAATTATGGATATTACATCCCGCTCAAATTAATTATCAACCTAGAGTATTACATAAAGAATTATTTCATCCACATTGATTGAATATGTAGTTTCATAATTCAACATCATTTGGAGATTGATAAATTACCTAATTTTGTCTATTTACTAATACATTATTCACATGTGCCTCACGATTCACCATGTTTATTAACCAGCTCATGGCCAATACTTGATTCCTAGGTTCAGACTTATCTCCTACCACATGCACCCCAAAATCTCAATATATTAATTGCTTCAGATTACCCATATTTATACAATGTTGACTAGTCTAAAATGATGAGGAACTATTTTTTAGATTTCACCCCTTGTTCCATAGTAATAATGTCGAAAAAATAATTAGGACTTATTGGGATTCTAGGAACCTATATTATATTCCTTACAATAAATTATACCCTAGCATAAATCCCCAAAATTTGTCTTATTTTTTCATGAATACACTGTAAAGACTGTACTGAAGAAGGAATCAATCTGTCCATCGATGTATGGTAGCATACCAACATCTCGTTCTTCATTAATTACCTTCACTACTAGTAGTAAAATTTCAAGAACTGCAATAATGGTTGAGAGATCAAAAGTCCAGAAAAGACACCTTAAATCTATGAATATGTTAATCTAAAAATTCACATCGATCTAATTTTTTCCCAATTTGTAGAATAAAAAAGGTAATACTCTCGAATTTCTTTTCAAAATAGGTGTTCATAGTAATATTCCCTATCCATTGCTCTATAAACTGCTTGTATGATCTAATTTTAGTTTTTCTTGATGGAACTCTTCTAAATAAGTGATACTTAAAGGTTTCAAAGTCAGATATTCACATCTCATAGCCTAAATATTGATATCCACCACTGATATGTTGCACTATGAAGCATAATAGCTTAAGATTTACCTTTTTATTCTCTAGAGTTTTAATTAGTTTTAATATCCTCTTAATGACCAATACCTAGTCTTTTGCAACTTGAGGGAATTTAGTTTTTTTGATTGAGAGAGGATTTTATTATTATAAGTGTCGGGTATAGTAAACAATAGTCTTGATAAATCCCCCCCTTGAAAAGTTAAAAAATAGAAATGTCCCATCTCACTATGTCATGTATAAAGAGTCACACATGCCTCATGTACCATGGATGATTCTATAGGGGTGTCATGGGATTCCATAGATTGTAGTCCCATTACACATTTATAAGTTAGCATATCTACAACATTAGGATCATTAATATGAAATAAATTTGAAAACACTCTTATGGATCCCACCAGGTTCTACTATGACTTTATCCATGAATAAATTTATATGCATCCAAGCCCAAACTTTGGATTCCATCATTGAACATTATTCACAATAATCCCTTATATATAATAAATATTTCATGGCCAACTCATCAAATTAATACCATTTTATATATATCTCAATAGTATGTCAAAAATGATGTGTCATACATTATGAAACGTAATCCTGAAAAGACATCATAATGTGAGTAATTTAAATAAATAACTAATATGAAGCACAAAATAGGTATATATACATGAAATGAAAACCTAAAATCTTACTCATTTGGCATGAAAAAAATTTAATCCCTTAAATCACATATCAACATAATGTTCATAACTCATGATAAATTTAAACAATGTTAATTTCAACACATAATTTCCAAACATTCTGAAATCTAAGAGGTCCAAAATATAGAATTTTTCAGGAACTATCATTGTCCCCCCGCGGAAGTCACAACTATCATAAGTCATGTCTATAAAATAACAAATAAAGTAAAAGTAATAATATGTGATAGTAAATCTTGATTTTATAATTCCATTTTTTTTCATACCAACCAGAACCACTAGGTTTGATCTAGAAAGTCACAATGTATCATGTATGCCAACACATATGCTAGATGACTCCTACTTGCGTCGACGGTCTTAGTCGATTAGTGGGGAGACTATAGTCTATATTTGAGTACATAGAAGAATTAAATATGAAATATAGAAAACATAATCATAGTACATATAGAATGTGAAGAATGGAATACATGTCATAAAATTATAGTTTCTACCAATGTGGAAATCATGCCTAGAGTACCCAGAAGATAATAAAAATACAGAACAGTAGAGTACTCTACAGATCTCCTTGGTCCTCAAATAGCTATGTAATTCCTTTCGCAGCCATCATAAATAAAGATATTTCCCTTTTTCGAGTCTCTGGTCATGAATTCTATAAGTTCACTGAGTTATGTGATTTAGGTGTGAATCAATGATATAGTAAGACATCACCATGGTCCCTAAACATCTGGTCATAAAATATAAAAAATTATTCTATAAATATAAATTGGGTAAACATATAGAATCAATTTATCAAATAGGTATTGAACACATGCCAGGTCCTCGGGGGATGAGTCTACCTACTTCGTCACCATGTTGGGAGAACCATACAAATTCTTGAACAATTCCACACATAATATCACTAACTAGCCTGAAACACCCTCCACATGTATATAAGAATAGTGATTTTACACAATTCACCATATTGGGGATTCCAAGTACCTTTTCATCTCATTATGGAACATTCAACTTGATTAAATAGCCCAAACATGCGGGAAACCTAACATGTCGGCCCATTTCTAGCACATCCATCCTATTTGGAGAGTCAAAATCATGTGTCATTTCCCACCATCCAGAATAGTCTAATTTCATGCGGACCAATGTCTAGCTTACCCATATCATAGGATATTACCAAGAATGTGTCACATCTCACATGTCAACCAAATATTCCAAACCTTCATTCTAAAATTAGTTAAACATTATTCTATATTATTAAAAAATTAGATGACATAACTATATCATTTCTATTAATGAAGTATGATAATAATAGTTTTCACTATACATATTCATTAAATAAAAGAATATGTTAATGTCTACACATAGAACTCATGTAATCAAATATCAAACATAGCTCATGAGAGCCTCACATTGACACCAATCAGTCTAACCAACTTCTCATAATTTAAATTGTGTTATGATTATAACCCTTTTTTAAAAAGTTTATGTTATTTAGATGATGTAAATCATTAAAGTTTTTTCCAAGGTGGGATTATGTTTTGAAACATAATTGTGGAAAATAAATATGTTTTCTCCAATAGATAGTTTGTAGTATGATTAGTGATATTAATTGGAAAGAGCCAATGGTTTTTGGAAGGATACGATGTTGTTATAGTATACCCATGGGGTAATATGACTAGTTTCATGGCCTAAGGTAGATAGATTCATTAAAAAATGTATCATATCTATTACCTAACAGGATGTGAAGAGGCAGGACATGAGATTGAGGTTTGGGGTCCAAAATATTGGTGTTGGGCATTAATGGGATGAATAATGTAATACCTCTACAAAATTGAGACAAAAAGGATAAATTTTACTACCCATATTAATATGATTTAGCATTCATTTATGGAGAATTTATGATTATAATTCCATATATATGTGTGATTGGCCTATTGTAGTGATCTGGTTAGTTGATCTACATTGATGTTTCCAAGATTTTGCGTGAGTGAGGACAAAGTGCATTAGAAAAAAAAAATATTAGCTCATTGAGATAATCTAATGTCTGATAATTGACCTAAATGGGTATTATCTAGTGATGTTCTGGGTTTTAAACCTAGGTATTATAGGATACCCATGGGGTTAGATTCCCATGTTAATAGTCCGAGGACGTTTTTTTGGTGAATGGTGTAAATGGTTCATTTTTTAACAGATAAATTTATTAATATTTACTATAATTTGATTTAGTTCCAATAAATTTTTCCCAATTTAATTCGGTTTATTTGAGGTAAATTCACATTTATCAGTACTTTCTATCATATTCTATGTTATTATATTTATTAATCTCTTATGTAAGAATAGAACTATAACACATTGGTAGTACTATATTAGGATTTTTTTATGATGAGAATGCCCTGATTATTTTTGAAAATATATAATTGGATGATTTCATTCATGTTATAATTTTATTATCCTCATCACTTAATGAAAATATAAATTACTGGTCATTTAGAGATGTAAGGAAACATGTATTCATTTTTTATTTTTTATTTAATGATTATGAACTCTTTTATACTATTTTTCACTTAAATGAGTTATTTTATATTAAATGTGAGTTATTATATGTATTAAATATTTTTTATTCCTATTTTATTGATAATTATATTTAATTGGTTGACAATGAATTCATAAGAATTATTTTGTGACAAAAATAGTTTCTAAATCAATTTCAATTTCTTGGATATTAAAATTACCTATCGAATATTATGATTTAATGGTAGATTTTTGAAATTAGTTACTATATTAGTGATAAAAATTAGTATAATATATAATAAATTTTTGTAAATTATAGTTATTAGAATGTTTATTTTAATTTTATATGGACAACTTTTAATTGTGAAAATGTTTATATAGTTAAAGTGCAAGAATTCCTAATATTATATGAATGATTAATTTGATTATGAAAATATGATATGATTTATGAAATTATTGGTTTGAGATATATTTTTTAAAATATTATAACATAACACATTTTTTGTAAAATATAATATTTTTTTATATTAATTTAGTCTTTAGGTAACATTTCATATGAGATGATGACATAAGAGGCATGGTATTAGAAATAATTTTTTAGGATCAGGGAATAATGAGAGGCCATATTTTTTTATTCAGTTGGATATCAACCTTGTTTTTGGATATAGTATTTAGTTATTTATACATATGATTACTTTAGAATTAGTCAAATTACTTTGGGGTACTAAATTTTCTATCAATATAGCTAATTAAATGAATCACATTTTATATAAGGTATATTTAAATCATGTAACAATATTAAAAATGTTTTACATGAACATGTTAAATAATAAGAGATGTTTTTTGGGGATTTTATTGATGATTTATTCACACTCCCACTACAAAAAATCATTTCTATATATATTATATTCATAATGTATAAGGTAAATCATATTTTTCTATAAAGAAGGTGGGGGTTTCTGAATACATTGTAGAGTCCCACTCATTTGAATTTAGAGTCATATAGAGGATGTATTATTTGGTTTCCTTCATATCCATTTCAAATGAGTAAATGTAGTTATGATACATTAGTTTTATTTTGAGAACTATTTTTATATAAATTAGTATTTAAGATACTTTTTTTATATTTTTGTAATATTATTAATGTTTATTATATATTAAATCAATAAAAAAGTGATTTTCATAGATCTTTATTAGTATCCTCCCTTCTATTGTAATTTGGGAGGATTTATATGATGTATGGGATAGAAAATTCGGATTTAAACAAGGAAGAAAAAGACAATTTAATGAAATATTTAATTCTCCCAAATGTATCACATTGTGTTGTACTATTTCTATTTATTAATAAATATAATTTAGTGTTACATTTCAACAATTTATGTGGCCCCAAAATGTTCATAATATTGAACATGATTCCAACATCATAGATTAGTGAACTGTTTTAATAACACTGAGATCCTCTGAAATTCACAAATTATGATATTCATTTTGGAATTAAATAGATAAAGATAAAGATATTGTATATTAAAATATTTCAACCGATATGGAATATGGACACATTATTTAGATAACTTACTAATTTAAGTTACAAAATTCCAAGAGAAAGCCATAGAACTGATGGAATGAATATTTTAAGACTACATTGATATATTTTTGGTCAAATTTGTTTATGATATTCTTATATACTCCAAGTGAAATAATGAACACAAATTTTCTAAAGATTTTGGTAAACTGTATAAAAAAATTGGGATTCTATTTTTTTTCTTTGTATATATCAATTAGTGATAAAAAATCATAATATTTTGAAAAGTGGACAGAAATGAATGAATTTCCATGGATCATTTGATGAAAATATAAATTGATGAATTTTCTAGTTGAAAAATTTCAATATAGAATCATATCATTATTGGATTATCTCATCACCACTGATAATTTTTTTTAAAATTATTATGATTTCATAAGGCACTAAATACAAAAAATATCAATGCATGAGCTGGTTACCCAACCCATACCCTGTAAATTTATTAATAGAAAAAGTAGAAACACAGAAATTACAAGTGGTGGAATTAATTCTCACAAAATGTAAATATGGGGATTACAAAATGATTGCAAATATATTATCCAAATCCTCATCCTAGAGAGTGATTATAGATACTCAGATCCAATTTCCATAATCATAGTGGAAATACAATGGGATCACATCTTGTGCCTCTCTTCCACTATGGTTTTCATTAGCATCTATTTACATTATCTCAATGAGAATCCATTCTCCATGTTTGTGTTGTTACTTCCATGAATATTTTTGGAATATGAAGTGTATATAGAATGAAAAAGATACCAGCATCACATGGATATTGCTCAGCTGAATTCAGACAAGTGAAATAGAAGATTTGGTGAAAGAAATTCATAACATCCATGAAATTCAGTTTTCCCACACAGGAATCACAAGCTATTTCTACTTTATGAAACCTAGATTTATGTTTTAAAAATTATTAACTCTTAAGGGAGACATTGGAAGCCCGCTTTGTACATTATATGATATTGTAAAACAAAACATTAACTAAAGTTTTATTGGATGGGCTTGCAGTAAAATATTGGAACAAATATGTTGAAATAACATAAACCATAGTAGATAGGTAAATAAAAGTTCACATTTCAATGTCTCTTTTATTCATTAAGAGCATACACATACATACCTAATAACATGAAACATCATGTAGCAATCATGCCTAAGGAAAATGACCCTTTCCCTGAACTAGATATTTCATAACTGAATAGAGGCCAAATGAACCAACACTGATGTCACGAGAACACTATAGACCATCACATCACATTTAATCAAAATTTTTAATTTATTATAATCCGTCAAAAAAAATTAATATTCCTAAAAATATTCACAAATAAATAACTCATCATGTAAAAGGAAAATTGAAATAGTAATAAAATAAAATCCAAAGAAAAGAAATAAAAACCACGTTTATGGATCCAAATCCATGTATAGAACCATACGAGAAAAACTATTTCCATAGAACGTGTAAAAAATTAAAAATGAGGTTTTTTATTTTTAATACATGTTCTAATGGAGTACCTCTCTTTTTCCTTGATCCCGTGGTAAAATTTATTCATATAACCCTCCTTAATAACACTGGTTATATTCTTGATCATAATGGAGTCCTTATACTCCTCTTCTATCGAGAATGTGGAGGAATCATCCTCATCTGTTTAGGAGAAGTTATCCCCACCAACTCCTATTAGAGGAGGGATCAAATATTTTTCCGATAATACATGATGATCTTGTAAGAGTTGTTTTATCCAACTAACAGTTGCCAACAAATTTTACGGTTTTCTTATGGGTTTTATTAATAAATCTATTTGATCCAACCGTTAGATTCATTACAATTTTATATCTCAAGTGCAGTTATTCATCCTTGAAATAGAATACATGATAATGTGTATCTTGATTGGATACACTAGATTTATATTGTGTCTCATGTGTTCTCTATTAAATAAAATGTGCAGTTTTTAGGATAACAATAAGGGGATGAGCATTATTAACAATATCCCTAAATCCATATAAATCATCTAGAGTAAGACTACGAAGATGGGACTATATATAATTACTATCCACATCTCTATTGGGTGTGATCCTCATTGGAGTATCCTTAGCCACTGATTCATGGTTTCTTTGGTCATAATCCATCAGAACTATTTACTTTGGAGGATGGGTATCAAAGAATCTAGAATGGGATATATGTTTCCGTGGATTTAATTCCTCATGATCCGTAAATTATTCCAGATAAAATTTCATTTTGACATTTCCGACACATAATTACTCTTTCTAGGTTATAGGAAGTAGGATATTTTTTTCATGACTACATGAATGGGAATCACTTGAGGTCTGATAAGTTTCATAAATACATCATCTGTCTATTCTGTAAAAAGAATTTATATAATTCAATTTGTCATAAACAATTCAATAGGATTGAACTTTAATAGAATATACATTTAGGTAAACGATAAAGGAAGAAGTTTCTAGTCGATGTAGTGAACTATTAAAATAATGTAAAGAAAAAGTACTCATAAATTAAATTAAATTTTATTTATATTCATTTTCATTATGTCTATAAGAGGCACATGCCTCAGGTCCCATCATCTGTTATTGGAATCCCAAATCATTCACTCATGTTTAATAACTCAATATGGACACCTCTATGGCCATAACTTTCCTTACCCAATTACTTCCCCAAGTCAAGCGCACCCCATGGGTGAATAAGTTATAGGATTCTACAATAATAGGTTGTTCATGGCTTGTAAAAATATTTAATTTCATTAAGTATGGACAAAAAAATTTATTTTTAAATTTAAAATTAATAATAAAGTATGTAAATGATAACAACATTACTGAATTAAACTAGTGACTTATCTAACATTTTTATGGCTCTCTACACATGCTTGAATGGGTAGTGAAAAGTACCCCACCCTCATAAAAGGGAGTATTGGCCAACAAGGACACATAATATACAACGTACAATGAGAACCATATTTAGTTGACCCAAAAGTTATATTTGTACAGCCATCTTGGGGGAAATGGAATATATGATCTTGGTTAAATGATGAATTCAAAGGCTCGTATTCCATTTGTTGGACACTATCTAAGGTAAGAAATCATGTGAGGATGGGTTTACATTATTCAATTTCTTATATGATAGTGATAATTAAGGTTTAATTTAATGACATGAGTTCACTTGTACCATTTAAACCATTATACACACTATGTGAACCCTTATACACACCATATGAACCCTTATACCATATCATCATTATTACAACGATTAATAAAAAACTATTAAATAACATCACTTGTTAAATATAATCAAATTGAACCTAAATCAATAAAAATATTTGATATATCAAGTATAAATAAGTCATACTATCTTACATCCTAATTGACCACCAACAACCATGATTAATGAACACAAAGCTCCCCTTTCATCCAAATCAAAAGTGAAAACAAAAACATATAGTTGTAGAAAACAACTTCATTTTTGTGAAGAATAATAATCTCATGGTCCTCGTGATATTTGAACCACGATGTAAATATTTTCGAGATGAACTTGTATCCATGAAACCATATGAGAAACATGATTCAATACATGCATTTTTCTGATTTTCCCAAGAATTTTGAGGAACCCCAAATCAGTGAAAATGGTCATTGTGTTTTAAAAATGTGATTGAATAACACATGTATGATGTAGAAGGAATAATGATTATTGGTTATATTAAAAAAACTAATATTCCCTAATATTGCTAATTTGACATTCTGTGAATTAATTTCATGAAGAAGGAAGAAGTACTAATTAGGGACCACATACTATATTGCAAAGTTCAAGAAGATACTCCATATGTTCTATTGTGGAAAGGATAAGTGAACAATGTGTCATTATATATATATATATTTTGATAGAAACATGATACATACTTGTTATGTAATACACATAGTGTACAAAAATTAAGATGAACAATATCTTCATGTTTGACATGATCTTAATGAAAGGAGTGATTTTCATGAAATAATATCAATAAACATTACATACAATTTATTATTAGTTCATATACATGAAGCTATAATATTTTATGCATTGAGATTAAAAAAACTATGAATATTTAAAATTAGAACACAATAAAGAGACACCATTCCCTTATAAATGTAAATTTATAATAAAAACCTTAATTAGACATACACCGATATAGGGATTCGAGTACACAATTCGTGGAACAATCATAAAATTTTACAAAAACCCTAACAATTGGGAATAAAGAAATCTTTGATAATAGAAGGATATGCTTGATAAGAGGTGGAATTATATCCTTGATAAAATATGGATAGAGTCTAACCTCGCAGCTGCTGATCCGATGGAAGAGGTGGGTCTTTTGAAGTGCTTCTACGATGGAATCACTTCTGCAGACCAGCGGAAGGGTTTTGGAATCGTGGGGAGGCCGATGAATGGGTTTTGAGAATTTGGGGTTTTTCCCCAATGGTTTTTAAAAACCTTTGGGAAAGCTACATTTGTCCCCACATTTCCCAACGGTTTGATGAAACCGTTGGGAAAAGTGATTTTTTCCCATATTTCACAAAGGTTTTATCAAATCGTTGGGAAAAGTCACATGTCCCTAGATAGGACTTTAGATCGACTTGAATGGGCCAAACCAAAAAGTGAATTTTTTAACATTTCGAATAAAATAAGAAAATAACATTAAAAATTTATTTTATTTCATATCTCTCCGATGAGCGGTGACATTGAAACACTATGGTGAAATAATGGTATGATGATGAGGAACATTAATTATGCTCATTAATGGATCGAAAAAATAGTGTAACAATTCTTTTAATGATGAATAATAGTAACTCTGTTTCAAAAATGAAACAACAAAACAATGCGTTATCGCATTTTAACAGAAACTCTATGATGTGTTTTCATTTTAATAGTTTGGTATGTGGGAGAAAGGAGGATTAAACACTTAGATATTCTATGATGATCCTACAGTGGACTTCCTCTGCAATGAATAATGATGAATGCCTATATAACATTTACAACATTGATGAAGCTCGAAGAACGAGGTCGGAAGTGACGAACATCACCAGCATCTCGATCCCTCGATGATGAAATGCTACGACCATGAACATCAGTGATGTATGGGTTTTTTAAACCTATTTTTCCATATTATTCAATTCGATGATGAATACGGATCAACCCATAAATAGGTTGATATGAGGATTTTATGTTCTTGTAGGAGGGTTTATTCATGGGATTTCTCTATCAGGATTAAATATTGTAGATTGAACCTCAATATCATCCCTTTCCATGTTTGAAAACATCTAATGCAAAGGGCATAGACTGAAACGAACAAGGCCTGAGAACTTCCTTCTTATAACTTCATTGTGACCATATTCGTAACATGTCCACAAGATGAATCTATGGGAATTTTAGTGATTGTGACAAATTTTGGTGCCCATAGGTGTAGGAAAATCAAGAAATGAACTAGAAGAGTAACTCTAGTGGCTTGTGAAAGGAACCTCTAGTGAGGTGGTGCTAGAGGCGGCAGTCGAGAGCAGTGGTTAGCGGCCCACGATGGCGGTAGCAGGAGGAAGTGGGTGGAATTCCCTTCAAAGTGCAGTAGTGGATGAGGGACCTGACCACCTGGTTGCGTTGACATAGATGGGTGGCGCAGACCGTCTCTACGTCGTGGATGCAACCCATTTCTGGGTTGCCCAGATGAGCTGGCGGGCTGTGATCGCTCGACTATTGAAGGAGGGTGGCCATGTGACTACGGGGTTGTAGATGATTCAGACATGGAATCTGGCAGCTTCTCGACCAGGTGGACCACCAACAACCCGCACGTGCATGCCGATATTCAGCTAGCCATACACACCATCAACCAGTGGTCCTGACCTGTGTTGTTGGGCAGGACCCATGCCTAGTGGGACAGACCTTTTCGGGATGGCCAAACCTAAGACCTTCGGGGTGAGAAAGATGATAATAGATTGCGGGGTGAGCCAGCAGGCTTGACCGTCTGCCAAACTGGCCCAGGTATAGAGAGGCCCAATGGGTATGGCCACTACCAGGTCAGACTGGATGAAAACAACCCAACCAATAACTGAGTCAATTCTGGTCAATCAAATCAAAATAAGGTATATGGGACCACCAAATTGAAGTTTTCTGGTCGGCCTGACTGGTTCAGACCTGTTCCGGATGCAATTTTCCCCTGTTAACTAAAACAGATGTATCAATAAAACTGAGTATTCAATTGATGATCGTTTTTCTGATTTGGGACCCTCTCGACGAGTCAGATCGTTTTCCATGATCTACGTATAATTTAATGGGATTTGAGATGAGATAAATGGCTTGAAGTGTGGTTCTCCCAATCACTCTATGTACTGAACGTTGATGTTGGAAGATACATAGAGATTTCTGACAAGTGACTCAGTGTGGTTCGACTATGGACCAGTGGAAATTTACCTTGAGAGAATCTGTAGGCCCATGGTTAAAGTGAGACTGTGTGACACAGTAGACCAATGGTACGCAATGGGGAGGAGTACCTCTGTTGGCCAAGTAGTGAATCGAGACTATGTGACTCAGCTTTCCCACAGTGGGAGTGAGACTATGTGACATGGTAGACATGTGGTACGCAATGGGGAGGTGTACATCAGTTGTACTAGGTTAGTGGGAAGAAATACTATGTGACTTGATAGGCCCACTTACTCATAGAGGAGGAGTTCTCTAGTAGCTGAGGAGTTCGATGATGTGACTTATTATTCTTCTATCACTACCCTAGAATATACCTGGTGTGATCCGTCATGCATTGTGTTTGCGCTTTGTTCTTTTCATTCATAATTTTGCTTCATTATTTGCATTGAGGATATATTTTTTCGTCTTTCCATTGGATTTTTGGCCCCTAACTAAGTATTTTGTTACTCAAATATTCTATAGCTTTGCCCACACTTGTTGTGTCCCAAGAAAACAATCTGCACTTCGATAGAGGCCTTAATAGGCTGGGACACAGTGGTGTTTAGTGAGATGGGATAGAAGGATTCTATGATGGAGTACATGGTGTCGTAGGATCAAGTGGGGTCTATTCAGGTCAAGAGGAAAGATATACAACTACAGCATCCAGTAGCTTCACTACTCCTACCATCAGATATGGTTTTGAGTGGATGGCTTTCAAGAGTCACTTTGTACTTTTCTATTTTCTATTATTTTGTTTGGGTTTGTATTTTGGCCTAGTTATTCATAGTTGTAAGTCTACTCATTACTAGTTTAGTGGTACATTATTCTCCCCATTTTGTTTGTGAGACAATTTTGGGCATGTTTTTATGTAAAGATACCTAGGAAAATGCCTCCAATTTATAGGTTAACACTGTTGGAGCTAGTCGCCAACCCCTGGACTTCGGGAGGCGGGATTGGAGTAGTCATGGCACATAACCTAGGGGAAATTTCATGACAAACATGAATCATAGGGTGGTCAGTCCTAACACAATGATCAGGAGACTGTTCTTTTTTTTGTGGAAATAGTTTCAAGTGTTTTGAGTTCAACTTTTAGATTTGGGGAGTCTAGTATTGTTGCGGCGGTAAATGCATCAATACACCAGGACTATGAATTTCTTTGTGGCTCTATACACGAAACACTAGTTGTATAAGTGTCTCATTTTGTTCTTTTGAATAAGAATTAGCTCACCTGGTATATCCTTCTTACATGGGTACATCATGATCAATTTCAGGATGCCTTCAGTTGGTTGTCCAGCTAGGATCCTGATACGTGATCATGTGGACAACCCACCTAGTGAAGATGTATTGGTTTATGGACCAGATCATGATATGGATTCACTAGGTGGTGCATAGTTTTTTCAACCACTCTTTGATCAGCAATTGTTGGAATTACTGGAAGAGGACATGCATAGTATCAGTTCCTTTCATGAGATTCAGAGAGAGAGACCTCTCTGGTTTAGGGGCGAGACAGATCCTCAGGTAACTAAGGACTGGCTAGAAGCAGTGACGCAGACCTTTTGCTCAGTGAGGACATTACATGACCAGATGAAAATCTTGTCCGCGAGCCATCTTCGGGGATCAGGTGGGTGATTTTTTAGCGTGAGGACCCAAATGAAAGATGAGGTGACCCTAAACTAGATAGGAATTGTGCAAATTTTCTAGGACGTGTTTTTTCCACGACCATGCACTCTGTGCACATTCAATAGATGCTTCACCTACATCAGGGAAACATGAATGCGGCAGATTCATCAGCGAGGTTCACTTAGATTTCACACTACATGGCAGACATGGTAAGAGACAGTTTCTTCAGGGCATGAGCATTTGAATGGGAACTAGGGGGAGATTAAAGAGTTTATGGTGTATCTCAGCATCCATACCTAGGTATGGGTTCTGGAGAGAGCCCTTCTGATAGGGAGCTTCATGTTGAAACAAGTGCCGACATCTAGAACCACCACAAGACTTCAGTTGGAGGAGACTTCGATGGTGAGCAGCCTAAAAAATACAAGAGGGACCAAGCAGGACATGTAATTCAGGGGGAGACCCCAGGAATCAGGCATGGTAGTGCGTGGCTCCCAGAATGGGGGGAGTCTTTATGGAACCTGACAGTGCTTCGTATGCGGCAGACATAGACACATGGATCATGACTGCTCTACCTGTCGAATAGATGACCATTATACGGTCAAGGGACCACTGATGTAGTGGTAGCGATTAAAATGTGTAGTTATATAGGGCAACGAACATCAGTGGGGTGTAGGCTGAGCAGTAGGCGGTAAAAGGATGCTCAGAGTACTACCTCCACAACCCCTAGGTGGTCTACCCCGATCTCATGGAGCATATGGACCGGGGCGATTTCAGCTTTAGGAGGTCGAGATGTATGACCACTGCACTCTAGAAATGAACCAAGGTATGATCTGTGTATTCTCTACCTTAGTTTTTGGTAATAGACACATCATTGATTCACTCTATCCAATCAATGGATCTCATTCATACCCCAATGATTCTGTAGGAACCTTTTTCTCAATCTTTATGACTATATACTCCTACGGGAGGGGATTCAATGATTACACACTAGGTCCAGTAGTGTGAAATTACTCTTGGTGTCATGAGAATCGGCTGGGATCTTCTAGTAGCGGTGTTAAGGCCTTACAACCTCATCATGGGGATGGACTGGTTATCCACAGTCCATGCCCAGATTTATTTTTAAGGTTATAATATGGTGCTTCCACGCAGATGTGACCATGTTTTCTTTCACTAGTAAGAAGGAATCGTGTGTGTAAAATGAATGAAATTACTAGAGGAGGTTGAAACTAATAACTCCCCAGTTGGCTAGCCTTACCCTCGGTGCAATGGATGAGAGGAGTCCATGGTTTCTTGTAATTATGGAAGAGTACGCGGATGTAATGAAGAAAACCATTGTGTTTTGTTATAGCCACTAAGAGTTCTTATTTATGCTTATAGGTGTGACCAATTCCCCATAATTTTTCATGAGACTCGTGAATAGGATCTTCAATCATTACCTTTACTGGTTCATCATGGACTACATTGATGACATCCAGGTGTACTCGATGTTGAGGAGGAGAATGTTACACACTTGTGGATAGTTCTTGATACACTTTGAGGGAACCATCTTTATGGTAGCCCCATGAAGTGTTAGTTTTTAATTTGAGAGGTCCACTTTCTTGGGCACTTCATCTCTGAGGCTGGGGTTTCAGTGGATCTGGAAAGGATAGAGGTGGTGATTGATTGGGAGACACCCTGGTGTGTGACCAGGGTGCTGATATTCTTGGTGTTTATTGGTTAACATAGGAGGTTCATACCCGACATTTCTAGAGTAGTAACACACTTATCGACATTGAAATGGAAGGGATAGACCATTGTGTGGACATAAAAACGCAAAAAAGTTTATAGGAGATGTGGTGGAGAATAAGGAGTGCCCCCATCTTGATACTGTAGGAGGAGGGCATGGGATATTTATTTTTCAGCAATGCACTAGGGACCATACATGGTTGTGTCCTAATGTAGAAGTGAATAGTCATCACCTATAGCTCACAACATTTGATCCAGCATGAGTAAAACAACGTGACCCATGACCTGGAGTTAGTAGTGGTGTTATTTGATTTGATGATGTGGAAGCACTACTTGATGGGTGAATGGTTTTCAGTCTACTATTTTTTTAAAAGTTTGGGATCAAAGCCTCAATTTATTATTTAAAGAAAACATCTCTTTAGACTGGGTAGAGGGTGACCCATTACATAGCCCGAAGGCCGAAGGCTAAGTGGCCTGAATACAATGCTTGAAAGCCCATTTTTTGGCCAAAGGACCCCTCGGTGAATAGTACTGCTACAGTTCCCAGACATCTACGGTTCCTACAACAGTACATCCACCGCTACAGTAACTTCTACAGTCCCACCGCTGCTACAGTGTCATCTATGGTACAGTTTCGCCACTGCTACAGTACTTCTACAGTACACAAAAATTCTCCCCTGCTTGGATATGATCATGGATCTATTGGATGACCAAAAGGAGCCTGTACCACTAGGATCATTTTGATGATGCAGAATCACTACTTGATGGGTGAATGGTTTATAGTCTACTATGACAACAAGAGTCTTAGGTATATCTTCTCCCAGAATAACCTTAACATGAGATAGCGGAAATGGATAGAGTTCCTCTAATACTATGACATTGAGATCGTCTATACTCATATAAAGTGTAACATGGGGGAAGACATGTTCAATGGGACGAATTGTTTTTAATTGCTGATTGAGGATATTGAGCAGTTAGTCATGATGAAGATATTCTTTATGGGTGATGGTGGATTGCATACCTTCAGTCGATGGATGTCACTCGCCCAATCGTGTAGTGTGTTCGAGAGGAACAACATGTTAGTATTTATTGTGAAGCTCTATGTGCTCATAAATCTATATGGTAGGCTCTTAATGGATTTTCTTTCTGTGGGGATAATTTCATAATTATCAGAGGGTGCACCATAATACGAAGGATGTCGCGGGAGGGTTTGTTGAGGGTGTTCTATACATCCCCTTTGGCAGTACATCTTAGGGAGGTGATGATTTACCATGAACTACGACATTAGTATTGGCTTCCAGGGATGAAGAAATTAGTAGAAGTGTTTGTTTCATAGTGCCTCACATGCCAGCAAATGAAGGCTGAGTGTCAGGATCTTGTAGGCTTGACCCAATCACTTGATGAACCAGAGTGGAAATGTGATGATATCGTGATGGGATTCATGGAGGAATTATAATATACATCCAAGGAAAATGACTCTATCAAGGGTATCATTGACGAACTCACTATGTCAGATCACTTTTTACACATCTAGGAGAAATCGCTAGTAGAGGACATGAGACCCCTCTACGGCACAGGTATAGTTCGACTTTGTGGGGTGCCTTCCACATCATCTCAAAGAATAATACACACTTTAACTTCATATAATGGAAGAGATTAATAAATGAATTTGGGACATAGCTATGTTGGAGAACAACTTTTCATCCCCAAATGGATGGCCAGAAGGAGGATACTATACTGACCTTGGAGGACATGCTATGTGCTTCTGTCCATGATTTTTGTTATAGTTGAGAGGAACACATACCTCTGGTGGGGTTTTAAAAAAAAAACAACAATACGTACACCATTAGAATAGAACCATTTGAGGTCTTATATATGACGCCTTTCATGTCATCCCTTTTCTGGATAATCCCAGAGGAGTCAGCACTCATGGGACCAGAGTTGGTGCAGACAACCATCGAGAAGGTGCAGATCATCCAAGAGCTAGTGAAGACCACAAAATGCAAGTAAAAGTCTTATTCCTAGAGGATAAATATACCATTGGGGTTTTAGTAGGGAGATGGTGTTTTCATTTAGGTCACACCCTGATGAGTATTTCAGGGATTTGGCTGGGGCGTCATGTTATCTGTGAGTTTCATCAGACCTTTTCAGATCTAATGTAGAGTAGGCGAGGTGGCATACCGCTAGCACATCCCCAAAAAATTCATTGGGTGAATGATATTTTTCTTGTGTCGCAACTATGGATTTAAGTGCATGCTCCAACACATGTCATCGTCTCGGGAGAGCTGGACATTGATGATGGGGAGTTGTTTGTGGAGTTCCCAGTAGAGATAGAGGACCGACATGAGAGAGTCCATTATGAATGATCAATTCCACTTCTGCACATTCGGTGGAATCACTGTAATATCCAGGAGATCCCATGAGAGTGAGATGCTCATATTCATTCCCACTACCCCCATTTGTTTATTTAGATTTTTTTTGGATTTTAGTGATGTTAATCCCAATGATGGGGAGAATGAAATGTCCCAGAATTTCCTTGTAATTTTTTTAATTATATGGAATTATTCTGAGACTAGAAGTTTTGCGTTATATAATTCGGATTCCTGGTGATGCCAAAATGTAATTTTGATCATTATTTATGTTCACATAAGTAAATATGCAAGTGGTTTCTTTATGTAATTAAAATGGTGTTCTAATCAAAAATCATAGGGAACTATTGAACTCAGAAAAGAAAGATTCACCATTAAAGGAAATAACATCTTCTTGAAAGCTCCAAAAGAAAAAGATAATTTTCAGAATATTCGAGAAAAATATAAAAAAAAAATTATTTCATTTATTTTATCACAGATGAGTGGAAACACAAAAATTTTACAATGCAATGATAGGGTGGAAATGAGGTTCATTAATGAAGCTCATTAATGGCTCGCAAAACGCAGCATAATTATTCTTTTAATGATGAATAATATAGAATATGTTTCATAATTAAAATAGTGTAATGACGTGACGTCGCCGAATAATAGAAACATTGCGATGTGTTTTCTTTTTAATAGTTTGTTTCTTTAGAGAAATTAGGAATAAATTTTGAGCAATTATCTATTGAACCACTGGTGGGCTTCCTCCACATATATGTGTGAAGAACATCTAGGGAATATCATCATCTTCAAGGCACCATGAAAAACTATGCCGGATGCGAAGAACAACTTTGATATCATGAACCCTCAAGGAAAAAACGCAATAAATGAAAAATTCAACGAGTTCGGGGTTGTGTCTATGATTGTTTTCCCCCATTCTTAAATTCTTCAACGAACGCGGATCAACCATTGTACATGTTTATCTAGGGATCATGCATTCTTGAAGGAATGTTTTTTATTTGGATATCTCAACTAGGATTAAATATTTATTTATAGAATGTCAATCCCAACCCTTCCCCAATTTAAAAAGTTATAACGTGGGGAGTATGGGCCAACATGAATAAGGAATGATAACCACAACCTTGTGCATTCCTTGTGGACATATTCCAAAAAATATAGGAAGATAAATCTCAGGACAAGGTAGTGATGGTGACACCCAACAGAGCCTGTAGGAACAGGCATATCAAGAAGTGGACCACTACAGAAACTCTGGTGGTCTGTAAATGGAACTGCTGGCGGGTGAAGGTGGGCTACAGTAATGGTTGTGATAGTATGGAGGGGGTTCTCCCATCGTCATGGATGATAAGTATAGGTCCATGGCCAACTAGCCACAATGGTGTGGAGGTGTGGCACCATCTGGCAGCGCGTGGTTGAGGGGGCCCATGTCTGGGCTCCTCTAGTGAGCTGGGGAGCCGGAGTGTCTTGAAAGCAGTAGGATGGAGGCCCCCCTTCTATAAGAAAGAATTGGAGCAGGACGCGATATCTGATAGCATCTCAGCCAAGCTACCACCACCAGCCCACACGTGAGGGCCGGGGTTCAGCAGGAGGGTCTCGCCCTAACTAGCAATTCGGTCATACGTCGGTTGGCCAGACCCCCACCCAGTGGGCTAAAACCGCACAATCAGGCTAGACATGTTCCCTTTGTTCCTGTAAAGGCGAGACTGGGTCATTGGGAGACCTGGTGGGTTGTAACCTCAGAAAAATGGGGTTGAGTTTAGCGAGATACAATAGGTTGGGCCACTGGACATGCCAGATCGACCCAGACATAAACCACGACAGGTTGGTTTCGTCATATCAAACCGAGGTATGTGGGACCCCTAGGCCATGTAGGTCAGGTGGTTCTGACATGGAGGGACCGAGAATAGAGGTAACCAATCTTAGTTTACTAAAACTCAAGTATCCTAAAAACCGAGTGACTAATAGACAAGCTGTTTACAACATTAGACCCTCTCCAAGATATAGATAATTTGGAATACTCTATGTAGAATTTTATAGATGTTGATATTCAAGGAATGAAATGATGATTAGTTCTACTGAGGTTTCTATTTACAGAACCCTATCGATAGATGAAACATGAATACTGCTGACAAGGAATGTTCTGTGACTCAACTACGACCTAGTGGGAAGAGCCTATGTGTGACTCTGCAGGACCATGGTGGGAGCGAGATTGTGTGACTGAACAAAAACATGGTATGCAATGGGGGGAGTACCTTTTTTGGCCTATCTGGGAAGAGAGACTATGTGACTCGGCATTCCCATGGTGGGAGAGAGACTGTGTGACTCGATAGACCCATGGTACACGATGGGAAGGTGTACCTCAGAAATACAATGTTACTGGGAAGCGAGACTGTGTGACTGGACTGACCCACTATACTAATAGAGGAGTTCTCCAGTAGATGTGGTTTTTATGATGTCACCGATTCATCTTCCATCACTACCCTATAATATATTTTATGTGATTTGTCTTGAATCATGTTGGTGCATCATGATTTTATTCATTCTTTTTGTTGAGGATATCTCTATGGTCTTTAATTTTTGTTTCGGGGTCCTTAATAAGTATTATATTACTCACCACTATACTGGATTCTCCTACATATGTCAGGTCCCATGCTAATTATCATTATGTTGATAGAGGCCTTGGTCTACCAGGACCCGATGGGGATTAAAAAGAAAGGATTGATCATCTCAGTGACAGCAGACTCAGTGGGCTTGGACCAGGCAGGGTCTAGTGAGATCAGGCGGGTTGGGTGTACTACTACAGCTTTTAGTAGCTTCACAACTCGTAACATCATGTAATCCTTTCAGTAGATGGCTATATAGAGTGACATATTACATTGATGTTTTCATTTCATATTGTCGGGTTTTTATTCTGGCCCACTTCTTCTCAGTTGTACGTGTACTCAACTCTAGTTTAGTGGTATACCTGTTATCCCCATTCAATTTTTGGGATGTTGTTGGGCATGTTTTTGTGTACAAGTACTCAATTAAATGCCTCCCATTTCCAGTAATTCACCTTCAACGCTAGTCTCCATCCCCTGGACATTGAGAGTCGGGCTTGGGGTAGCCACGACATGGACCCCAGGGGATGGTTCATGACAAATAATTTTAAAATCATTGTACATCATCATCTTGTAGGATTATATTACATAATTTTATATGTTGGACCTTGAATTTTCACTGCCCATGACAACATGTATTGAGAGTGGCACATTAATTTTTCCACAATGATTGATTTTCAGTAGATATCTATATTGTTATATTTTAATCTATCAATTAATATAATAAATTTATATGTTAGTTTCTAATGTTCCTTCATGTTTATTCACTCAATCCCCCCACCATATCTTTTATCAAATTTCTTCTCATGAACTAATTATGAAAATATATAATGTTCAATGCCGGTTTGAAAGGTACGATTCATTATTAAATTTATACATTCCCTTAAAAAATATGAATATCAGTTTACATAATGAATGACAATTTTGATCAATACAATCAAAGTGTATTGTGTAAGTTCTATATTACTTCATTTATTAATGATATATATTGGAGAAAGGGTGATTAATTCCATATTATTATAATTCAATACATTTTAAATAACAAAATATTTTTTTACAGACTTTGGAATTCCCTTTATGGGTGAAGCACCTTTCATAAGTCATTGTACACTACAAAAAGACGGTAATTTATTAATATTACTAGTTGATAAATCATAGTTTCCACCATTTTAGAATGTAAAAATATTACCTCCCCATTCACTAGATGGATGAATAATAAAACGATAAAATGATGGAAGAGTTTTAGTGAATATATGATGATTTAAAAATACAAAAAACAATTTATCAAAAACGAATCCCACTATAAATAATGTTTCTAAGAAAGTTTTTATATTTTCATGGACTCTAGAAATTTTGAATTAGTTTAAGTCAAACATTTAGAGTCTTCATAATTTCATTCATATTTGGATGGATAATAATGATTTTTTATATCATTGTGATTGCACGTCATGATTCCTTAAATTCACAATTACTCCTTGATTTCATTTATAAAATGATATACAATCATTACAATGAACTACTTCTATATAACTACAAATTTTGTATTTATTTTGTATCTGTATAAATGGGTCCAAATAAATTCATTAAATTGTTCGTATGTAAGGTGGAGTATATTTTTAACTATTTATCCTCACATTATTACTCTTCTTGTTTGCGTATTTATCTTTTCAAATTGTTGGATTTTTATGAATTGCCACAAATTTTTCTAAACATACCAATGGAAATCTCAATTCCTTGACTTAATGAATCCATATTTCTAATCAATATAATTTAAATGTTTTATCATTATTGTAATAAGGTAATTAGATTTTTCCAGATGGAGATATCCAATAATACTAGATTAAAATATATCAATTTGGTCAAATGGATGTATACCATGTACATGAGTCATAATTGTAAAAAGCCCAATGAAATGGTTTATACATAGTCTATATTACTAGATCCTTAATAAATACACTATATGGAATTCTTAATAAGTGCCTATAATAGATTTATATACTATTTATTAGATAGTGTTCATCATTTGGATACATGAAAAAGTTACCTAACAAGGTTTATCAATTCCTATCAAATAATTAAATATAATATAAACTAATACATGATATATCACCTATACATGATGAATCATATAAAAGGCATTGAAAAGGGGGTATACATAACATGAATTGTAAAAATTGATGCTGTGATGAACTAATGGATAAGAGATGAAGTTTGAATGATGTAGATGAAATTGATAAAGTGATGTGTGGAAGTTGACAAATATTTGAGTTTCAATAAACATAACTGTAGTCTTGGGGAGAAAAATAATTTTCCATATGAATATTTATGGTTGTTGTTCATGTTTTGAAACATATTTTTTAGTCCCCATCAATTGAAATCTTTAGTCGGTTTCCATAAATAACATTTTCATAATGTCATTATAAATGGTATTAAGGATGTTGTGTTGTATTTTTTTGTGTGATGATGTGACGAATAACTCAATATGATTAGTAGATTGAATTATATATGATCGTGTTGATCGATGAAGGGTATGGATAATGGGACATAGTTTGTCTGATCAATGGTACAAGGACAATGAATGTGTCCAATGAAATAAATTATGATAATTAATTTTTATATATTACCTAATATCAAGTTTATAGAAATCCTTATCACATAATGTTAAATTGAATATTATAAATATTAATGATTCTGAATGTTTTTATTACATCGTTTCTAAATGATGGTTTCATGTTTTTATACACATTTCAAAAAATTAATATTTCTATTATGCAGTATATAGTGTATTTATAAATTTTTGATATAAAATTGTTATCAAGATATAATGTATATCAGAATAACACAATCTCCTGTGTAATTTTAAAAATGTTTTATGAAAAATTTTATGCTAAATTTTTTGTAAACTACATTTATTCTCTCCCCCTATAGTATCACTTATAATATTCAAATGATCACAAGAAGTGGAGGGTAGTTAATTCAGGTACAATTATTATAATAAAATAATAATATAATAAAGAAACTAATGTAATAATTTTAATATATTGATATTAAAATTTACATAGAATAAAAGAACATAATGAAGTATAAATATAAACTAGTTGTGAGAAACATGTATATATATATAACATTTTCTCCTCTGTAGGCGGTATTAAGCCAATTAAGAATTCTTATAAATGAATAAATACTCACATATGGTGTCCATGAGATTAGAATATAGTTTTGAGAAAATTTTGTTGAAAAATTCATGGCATTAGATTGAGAGAAGGTGACAAGAAGAGTATATCATTTATAAGTGAAAATGGATTTAATTTTTTTATATACGAAAAACATTTTAATAATTTGAATTCCCACACATGTAATGTTGTTCTATAACTGCGAAAACATTTATTGGAGAGTTTATATGGTTGATCCGCCACTGAACCACTCAGTTGAAAAAAACAATTACATAGTCACTCTATATCTCAGTTTGCTTATTTTTTTTGAATTATTTATATGATGATTTATCCATTATTGAAAATTTGGTTCTTAGAGAATATTTTAGACCTAATGATTCTAAATTGTAAATTCATTTTTTTCTAAAATATTAAAAGTCAGAAAAATAAATTTTTAAATACTAAATTTTTATTTTATAAAATAACATTTCTCAAAGAAAAACATAACATAAGGTTAAAAATGTAAACTATTTGTCAAGAAAATTAATAAAATATTTTTTCAATTATAAATACACTTATAGAGTAGATATTGTTTCTTAAAAAAATGTTTTTGAAAATTCCATCAGATAATATTCATTAACTAATGTAATATATAAAAAAACATTTCAAAACTCAACTAAAAATAAATATATTTACTGACATTAGAAGTATTAACGTTATGATAATTATTATATTGAAAATGGAAAATTAATTTATATTTATCTACATCATATTAAAAAATTTAGAAATTTTTTTAACGAAAATAAAAATATAATGAAGAAGAGATTTTATTGATTTTTATAAAACATTAATGATTTTTAATGTTATTACATATATATCTCAAATTTATAATAATATAATTTATTAGTTAATATATCTCATAATTTTAAAAGTTTCGAATCTAATCAATGCTAATAAATTTTTTTATAACAATATTAAATGCACATTATACTATAGAATAATTTATTTGTATTCTAAAATATAATTTTACCACCCCACTAATATTATAATATTTATTTGCATTTTATATAAACCTCATACCATATCTTAATAATATTATTAATATTTGTATGTATGGAATAAATATATAATATCATAACATCATAATTTTATTATGATGTTAATTATATTATTTTAATGTTGTAAAAAAACAATTCCTACTATCAGTATAGCTATCTAATATATGACTCATGAAAATGTTTTCAAGGACATTCTTTTCAATATAAAGATTTAAAATGTCTTCAATTTGATATATAAATATATATACATTGAAAAAAACTATTCACATCTATCATCAATAGGCATAGTTATTATATGAAATTATAGACTTTGAATAATGATTTATCCTTTCGTAGTGATATCAATTATTATAGGATATGATGGGAAATTTGTGATCTCCATTGTTTAATATGAAATATATTATTTCTTATTCATGATTGATTTACTAATTTCTACATATTTTCCACTTTTTTTATATATGTTTAATGAATATATTTTTTCAAGGGTGATTAAAAATACATTTTGTTGAAATCATATATTTATTTGATTTTGTTCTATCATTTCACTTATAAAAGGATAATGAGTTCTTATATATAATTTATATCTATTAAGACGTATTTATAAATATTCCTCAATTAATTTATAAAAATTGGAATAATATTATAATTAATAAGTTATAATATATCATTGGAAAAAAATATGCTTCTGAAAAAATGGGGTTATACAGTTATTTTCATTTATATTTATCACACCCCTGAACAATACTACAAAATAACAAAGTAATAGAATAATTATTTGAGTTTCATAATATATGTATAAGATCATGTAATTAATATTTTATTAATAAATAAAAAATAAGTTTTATTCATAGTTTCTATAGACCTAATGTGCCTCTAGAAAAATTTTAATATTACAATTTGAAATGTTGTGAATTCCTTATAATAAAAACATCACAATTACAATACTTACATGAAAAATATAAAATAAGAACGACCTAAAAATATTATTTACTATGTATAATGAAATAAAATATTAATATTAGAATTCCATTATTTTTTTAATCATATTTTGAAAATCAAAGCATATATAATTTTAATTAAATAATAATTATTCTTTCAACATGTTTTCTAAAACATTATTTCTCCTGAATATATATATATATAATACAATCATTCATTAAAATATATTTTGATAAAATAAATATCAATAATAGAATAAACATATAGAAACTATTTTTCATTAATTTGTGTAATTTTTTAATAAAATTTACATTTAAGGAAATAATAAAAATATTGATATGAAAAAAGTGTTTTATAAGAAATAATATTTATTTAGTGATGTTGTAATGAATTTAAGGGATGAATTTCCTACCAATAAAATTGTATCATAAATTTTTTTTATAATTTTAAAATTAAAAATAAAATTTTAAATCATAATAAGTAGTGAATATATTCCAAATAAATGAATCATTTTATCCTTATTTTTTGTTCATTTATATTTAATAAAATAATATATTCTGTGGTGGAAGGGTTTGTATATCATTAGTAATATATTAATAATTTAATTTTGTTAATAGACAAAAAGTGTTGCATCATTTTTGGTTTGGACATGATGACTAGTGGCTGAGTTGGGAAGTCTATATGCTCGTAGGTACACATTTCCTTCACTTACGAAACTTACTCCAAGGGTGATTCTTTTTTAATACTACCATTTATGAAACAATATGGGGGAATGGGTATGCTAGAACCCTCTTACTATGGGGTGAAACATAATGTGGATGGTTTGTGTATTATAGATTCTATGAGTGGTGGAGGGTCGGTCTGGGATGGAAAAGGCTTAATAATTTCGAGTTTTTTTGAATGTTATATAATTGGTATCTCTCTTGGATCAGCGGTATGGGATTTGATATGTGGCCATTAATTATGAAAATTATATAACTTCAGTGTTACATAAGTGGAAATTGATTCCAATGTTTTACATGGGATAATAAAAGGAAGGGAGAAGGCCCCATGGGAGTTGGAATATTTCATTAGAAAGTTGAAGATATTATTGTATCATGGATTAATAGTCAAGCA
The DNA here is from genome assembly GCA_963277665.1 of Viscum album. Taxonomy (NCBI): domain Eukaryota; kingdom Viridiplantae; phylum Streptophyta; class Magnoliopsida; order Santalales; family Viscaceae; genus Viscum; species Viscum album. The sequence continues at coordinate 1,835,567,602 of OY728165.1, forward strand.
CACATGGTGATAAAGAACACTGTGGATGATCATATAGGTATTAAAGCTGGTCCTGATGATACTTTCAGATTATTTTTTAGTATGGGTTATATTCCAAAGGATTGTAATCTCATTGTTAGGGGTGACACCAAGGGACTACACTATTGTTGATCAACATTACATATAATTTATTTCTTTTAAAATAATAAAAATTATAATTTTCACTTAGTTAGTCACTCAATTGAAGCCACCTAGGATTCTTAGATATGTGATGGTATTTTTAATTACTTGGAATCAATTTTAATAAGTGGGAATTTTTTATAATTAGACAATAATTCAATTCATTATTTAATATTTCATGGATGAAAAATTAGTATTTCGTACAATTAATAACAATTTTAAAATTTCTTGGGAAAAATAAGTTGATAACGAGTTTAAAAAACTTTCCCTAAAAAATAATATTCTATAGGTATTTTAAAATGTAATATTTATCTATTCAGACATTTAGTTATTTTAATATATATAATTAAACCTGAATTTTTTATAAATTTGACCATAATGATTATATCATCCTTAGGAGTACTAATTTGATTTTTTATTCAGAAAACATTTTTATGCAATATTTAATTCATTCAAAATAATTGAAATAAAATTTCATAATGAATGATTTAAATTCTCCAATGGCCCAAAGGCCTTCATTTTTAATTTATTTTTGATAATTCACGTTTCAAGGGGTGAGGTGGAACCCTTACAAGGCCCGTAGGCATAAGTTTTACATGGACCATAGGCCATAGAGGAATTCATTTCTCGTAGGCTTCAAATACTACATACAACACAGACTAACTACTTGGAACTTCTCCTCCCTTGAATCTTCATCGGGAAATCAGCTCTCCGCCTTCGTATTATTGTTAGGCTAGGCATTCTCATGCATTCACAGGCTTGTCCCGATGGAAGGTTCCATACCCTCTCATTCATACAATCCGTTTAGCTTCTACTGTGGTGAAACCCCTTGCTCATCCTCCTTGTAGTTCTTGTTCTTGGTAGGTTTTTTGGTTTTCATCTGCACTTAATGGTGTCCTGAAGGCCTTGAGGTGGCCCTAAGGCCTTACTAACCTGATGACCAGGGTGTAATTAAGGACTTAAAAGACTGAGGGACCAAATCGATGGCCCGAAGGCCCAAACAGGGGGCATATTCCGGGATGCTACAGTGCCAAACAGTGACGGCTTCAGTTCCCGCTACAATACTGCACAGTTCCCCCTACAATAACTGCTACAGTAACCCAAAAATTCCGCCCCGCCTGGATTTGATCCCTGGATCTTGGATGCACATACGGAAAAAAATTTTATCGATGTTCTTTCTACGTATATATTTATATTAATATATTCCACAACGATGAATAGATTTTGAAAAAATAGATTTCATAAGTAGAATCAACATAATTAATATAATGAAATTATTTCAAAATTATTTTTATTATTATGTAATTGTGAAACTAGTAAAAATTAATTAATACTATTATTTTTATAACATGTTTACAAATGGTTGACATAAAAATTCAAGAGATTATATTTACTAAAAATATTCTCTATAATTCCCCATCCTAGGTGACACTAATAAGGTTTCTTGATCAAGTTTGTTATATGAAATCAGGGAGACCTACTCATATGTAAAATGTGTCTAAAAAACAATGAGCTCTAATGAAATTCATAGGGGGATATAACCATATCCCCTGTGCTAACTAATGGATAAAATCAAGTTAAATAGTAGAATTAAATAATAAAAAATGACCAAGACTCACTCAACAGACTCCGGAACACTATGTGTGTTTAACGAACCAAATAATAATAATGTCATGTCATAATAGTATATTGTTCCAAATGAAATATATGTAAGAAGCTAAAGGTGATCCGGAAAATGGGTCCCAAATGCATCTATTATACCCACATCAACTCCCCATACCAATTCAACCATATAACATATTTCCTTTTCCATTATCCATCCCTACAAGCATGAGATCTACACTAGTAACAACTTAGCCAGGGAAAGGTGAGAGTACAATTAACTAGGCCCCAAAATATATTGACTAGAGAAGTGTCCTAAAATAATAATATTTTAGGTAGTGGTACAATGATAAATAGATAATGTAGTAATTAAAATAGTTTTCATCATTAACAAAATTTGGAATTAATGACTTCCTCCCTCACCATACATGTGATTCCCAAACCCATATATCATGTTTAGTCTCATTCTAGTCATCATTAAATCATATCACAAGGAACTTATATCAATAGAAAAGTAGCATAAGTCCATGTATCTTATTGGGGAATGTAGATGCCATGACCGACAATCCCAAACTACACTATGGTCTTCCAAGTACATAATAATTAATGTGGTGTAAAATTCCATGACCATATATCATTCCTTGAGGTGGAACACCACACAAAAAAATAATAACAATTATGGGAATCTTAATTTCCATTACTCATAATTATTTCCATAAAACCCCATTTTAAGAGGTCTGACACATGACCCCATGAACACACCAAACAAAATGGTTGTACCGCTTTTTAATTATTCAATTTTTTTAAAATGTTGGGGCCGAAGCCTCATTTATTATTAAGGCAAAGCAAAGACCTCTTTTAACTGGGTAGAGGGAGACCCATTACATAGCCTAAAGGCCCAGTGGGCATTTAGCCCATTATATGGCCCGTAAGCCCATTTTTTGGCCCAAATCCCATTCTGCGAATAGTACTGATACAGTACAACACTGTTACAGTACTGCACAGTATCCACCACTGCTACAGTACTCTACCGCCGCTACAGTGTGCTGCTGCTGCAGTTTCGCTAAAGTACCGGTGCTAAATGTGTTTTGAACCCCCATTTTTCATGTAGATTTATGTGGTATACCATGAAATCCGATTTCATTCCCCATTATATATATATATATATTCCGATATTATCATTTCTAATATCCAAGTATCTCCATCAATTTTTTTGATCATTCATTCATATAAAACATCAATTGAAGCTCTTTTCACCAACTGTCAATATGAATATTCCCCAATTCCATTTTCTCCATTATCCCCTTTATGTTTTCATATTCTATTTAAATGAAAAATCAATCATATCAACATATTATACCACTCTAATATCTATGAATCAATTGTAAACAATTTAAAAATCATTAAATCCTTATCTAATTATACATAACCCATTTCCCCATTATTAGTGTAGTGACACACCCTATTCGTGGAAATAAGCGTTGTCTTATAATGATCAGCATACTCTATGGGGTCCATAAAGGGTCCCACAGTTTAATTTAAGGGACAAATGAACTATTTATTATAAAAGAACACAATTTCATATCAAATCAATGTAATGGGATAATGATAATGACCAAAATAATACAACAACATAATGAAAAAAACATATATAACAACAAACTTGAGGTTTTGGTCAAGTACTTGTTCAACCTTCATCCTTGATTTAAGCTAAAAATAGGAAAACACGAAGGTTACATCTCTTGTTAAAATAGAGATCATAAGAATTATAGGATTAGAAATATTCCATAATGATCCTCCAAGAAAAAATAGAAGGAAACTGATTTTAATCCTTAATAAGAACTTTGATTCTCACTAAATAATTATCCTAACACATAATAATCAAAATAGAATCACCCTTGATGGTGATTTTAGATACTATTTCTCACCCCTATTAGTTAGAGTAGTTATGGTGTTAATATATGGGGAGAAAACTTTATCCCTAAATTAGAAAAAATTTAAAATGAAATCTTTTTAAGAGGTCCAAAATTTTGCTCCATGTTATGTTGAACTATTCACCAAACTTGTTTTTCCCTTCATGAAAGTGAAAACCAACCCACACAGTTTATATAGAAACCATCAGAATTTTTGAAACCATTCCTTATTTGTTATATTACATATGTCCATGGGTGTCAAAATAAACAGTCTCATATGACCCCATGATGGATTTATTATCCCACTAAGGTGTAACATCCCAGGAAAATAAATAACATTACATTCTCATGTTTATAAATATTCATTCATAAAATGTGAATATTAATTTAAAGTGAATGTTATGCACGATGGCGTACCGAATACGCAACAACGAGTTTCTTGGAAATCTTACGTTGCACTCTAATAATAAAATAATATTATTTTAAATGGTATTTAATGCCTAGAAATTGTAATGGAAGGAATGATGATAACTAACTAAAAAATGATTATATATTTTTTTCAAATATTTTTACTTTTATCCAATAAATGTTAGTCTTAAAATGCGAATGAATCCAATTTTAAGCGTAAATATTCTAATATTCTTTAAAAGTTCGATTAAACGCCTTTTGATGGAGAACCCTTTTTAAATCCACTTGTTGAAAATTTTATATTTTATATTGGACCAAATAAAATCCTTCTTTAGAATCGGGATATCACTATTTACTTTGTGTATGTTTTGGTTATTGATAAAGTTCATTTTTAATGAATAAGTGAAAAATGTTGCATTTTAATTCAATCCCTCTTTTTAATCTTATTTATTTATATGATTATATCATCTTTTCAATTGGTTTTAAAGTGGAATTAGAATATATTTTTACCATTTCATCTAATGGTGGTCATTGGAATTAATTTCACTTTGAAATTGGACTTAAACTAGTGTCAATCTTTTAATAAATATTGTTTCTTAAAAACACACTACTTGTTTTGATATAGGAATTAATTATTAAATTAAGTAATGAAAATTATATGTTTTAAATTTTTTAAAATAGACCTCATTTTTTAATTCAGAATATCAAATATATCTTAAGGTGTTTTTTTGTTATTTTTTAGAAAAACATCAATTTTTGATGAATAGTAAAACTACTAAGTGGTAGTTAAAAAACTGATTTTTTGTTTAAATAAAACTTTACCACTTCTGTGATTTTAATTTCAAAAATCCTACATACATGGTTGTCATTATGATGTAAAATTTTGTCCAATGGGAATAAAATAATTTTTTTGGTGAATAGTAACTTTTAAGTTTTATTAATCACGATTAAAGGTAATTAGTGTAATTTAAGGTAAATATAATGATATATTAATATGAAATTACCTTTAAACTTGTCATAAACATATGGGATAAGTCATGGCCGACCAATATAATCCATGGGTCTCCATGGGGACCTCATGGATCTACTTGGGTAAGCAAATGACATTAATAACTTTTTATTTAAAGTTAAAATAAAAATGTGACAAACATGTATTTTTTTACTAAAACAATTTTTACATGGTGTTATACAAGTCATATTTTTTACTATAAATATTCATTAGAAATATAAAAATATTTCCTACATCATATTAATTTTTTTTATAATTTTTAGACATTAAATAAATTAATTTATTTAGGACACCATGATGATGGAATAATTATCTCATTAATGAACGATTTAAATAAAATGAAAATATAATGTAAAATCTAAGACATAAACTTGTCTAAAACCTATTGGATGGGTAAATTTAGAACCCTTATCACATTATCCTTAAAATAAAGTATCATTTCTTTACATTCCAAGAGTGCCCCTCCTCCCTCTTATAAAAGGCTCCCACCTCTACCTCCTTACCCACACCTCTCAATCAATTGGCTCGGCCAAAATCTACACATTTTATATCTCCACATCCCTATATTCATCCTAGAAGCCTTCACATAGGCATAAATCTCTTTATGAAACCCTTTTGGTTCAATCCAAGGGGAGTTACAAGATTTAAAGGTAAAGTCTTCCCCAATGTTCTTTTGTTTTATTTTTCTTCTCCAACCCCATTAAATCTTTTTATTCCATTATTTTGTAATAAAAACATTATCTTAAACATACTAGGATGTTGTTATTAGAAGGATTATAGCTACACTTACACACACCTCCGTCTAATATTTAAAGAACATACTGTTTCCGTGGATGGTGAATTACTGCCTCACGAAACGATGAATGTTCTATCTTCTCCTACCACCTCTCATGGTGGCCATTATGATGGAAATATTTTTATAAATAATATATATTATATTTATGTCATATCTATGCTTCTGTATTTTATATTTAAAAAATACCTTTTTGCACTGCATGTTGGGAAAATGCGATAATTTCATTTGAGGAAGTGTGGACTACTACCCCCTCAAGTGATGTGACTCATTCATGCAATACATGGAATTTATAAAAAATGAAATTAATAAACTTATGTGACTAATATTACATATATATTATACTGTAATTATAATATATATATATATATATCATCTAGTTTTAATTCCATTAATGTGCCAAAGCAACGAAAGTAGCATTCATGCATACGTACGGCCTACTGTCTCCATGAACGGTGCATTTAATTTATTTATATCTCCAAATATTATGGAATAAGTATAAAACGAATATATTCTGGATATATATGATATTTTCATCATTAATACTATTCTAGATATGATTTACTTACAATGACATTGACAATGCTTTTCAAACAAGATCATTTTTGGCTCATGTACCGAACATCGGCAAAACGTATGATATGAACTCACATAATTAAATAATTATTTTAACATGATAATATATGTTAATAATTGAATAATAAAATTTAATTTATTTTCTTAAGAAATTATAAATTGACCAATGATTATTATTTAGGAATATAAAGAAATGAACCAGACAAGTCGAACATGAGGTAAGGGGTCTGACCTCTCTCTTACTTTTCAAGTACTCTCTTTTATGTCATTTCTTTTATGATACTTGTTATTATATTGGAGGATGTTATTTTATATTCACCATAATTTAATTTTTATTTTAATGTGATTAGAGACCCCCTCTTACTCTCATCAATTCATTTTAAGTGGCACTGTTAGGCTGCCGAGTTTTCGTAAGGGATTTTTCATCTCACTTTTATTCTTGTGATATCTATGCTACATTTACCACTATTTAATTTGAGTGGTATATGTAATGACCATTATTCTAATATTTATGTAATATTATTTAATGGGTATTTACTTCTTCATTGTATGACCCTTCTTCCATGTGTTGTCCGTTTCGAATGTTACCCAAATCGGTAAGGGAACCTTTCACACTCCTCATTTTAAAAGACTTATTTTTGTTATGTATTTTAATCTTATTATGAAGGTATATGTTCTTATAAATCCTTATTTCTGTAAAGTTTATTTACAAGTGATGAGATACCCATTTTTATCTCTCATCATCTCATTTTATGAATTCTAAAGTGACGTCGTTAGGCTGTCGAGTTTCTGTAAGGTAACTTCTTAACCCACTTTCAATTCTTTGGGTTAAACCTCTACTTCTTGATTTTATTTTTCCAAAATTATGTGTGGAATTTATATGTTGTAATTTACACAAACCTTTTTATGGATATACTATTTCAACACATAATCATCTCATTGATAAACTCTTACGTCATTTATACGAACTTGTATGGGAAATCCCGACTCAATCTAATTTCTTTGAGTTAATTATCTATATCATTAGTTTTGTTTTTCCAAGAGTATGTATGAATGACCTCTGATTGTTTTACACATGATATAATCTTATATTGGGTGTGTTTATACTTGTAACACATAGTTATGTCATTGAATTATCCTTGCACTAAAGACATGATCTTTGAATGTGATTACGTCTCAATTTTTCTTCCTTGAGACACTTCTTAATGATATGCACATTTATTATTTTTAATGTGTATATACAACCCCTTTTATATTCCATATCCATATTATTTCTATACTCAAGTCATTTAAATGTTTTGTAAATGGTCTAATTTCATGTGGATTATAATTTAAATGTTAAAAATAGAAAATTACTTTTTTATTAAAACATTTTTTTAAATGGTTTTAATAATTTATTCTTTTAAACATTTATCATCCATGTACATGTTTTAAAAATGGGATTTAAAGATTTATTAATATGGACATGAATGTTTAAAAAACCTTTCAAATGTTTTGAAGTCGTATGGGACACTTTGATTCTAAAATCTCTTTTAAATGTCTTCTTTTAATATTTTCAAAGTATAAAGGGATATTTCTCTCATAGAGTTTTAATGATTTTATTAGATGTTTTTATTTATGTTAATATCATGATGTAATCTATAGTGATTGAAATGTGGGAAAATTGTGTTTCTTTTATTCATGTTTTAGGTGTTATGATTATGTTATGGTTCTTGGGCATTTTTTATGAATATGGGTGGTTCTCTGATAAACTAAGGGCTGGTGAGCCCCTGATTGCTCTCAAATGCATTGGGTAACGCGAAGGGGTTAAACGCTAAGGTTTCTCTGAAGAGATTTAGGGAATATACTATGATGGGTATTCCAAACATAACCATGAGTGTTACTCCCTACGTAAGAATGTTACGAATGACACAGGTTACCTTTATGACTTATGATTTCTATTGAGTTATGCATAAATCTTAGGATTTCATGTGGTATGTTAAAGTTATTATGTTTTGTGAGTAAAGTATGATTTCATTGATTCTTATGTATACATGGACTAATGTTTTCTTTCCATATTTTTATAACCCTAACTGAGCTTTTCATGATCATCACAAGTTGTTTTGAAATGTTTTCCATAGGACATAAAGTGGAATACGGTCAAGGATGTGATCAAGGAAATGTAATGATGTCTAAAACATGGATCTAGACATGACTCTTTTGTTAAAGAGTTTATATTTTTTGAAAAAGAAATGGAAACTAAGTTTATGTTTCTACCTTGTAATCTTTGAGATGTAATAGTCATGTCCTAATTATTTAAAACTCTAAACCTGAAAAGATCCTAAATGTGAATTATTCATTTAATTCCAGAATATGTAATTTTCTATGGCCGGGTCCTTATAGTTGGTATCAGAGGTCAGTATAGATAACTTTAGAGGTTAGTGTATTCTTTAAGCATAAGTGACATTACCATAATGGTTAGGATTTCAGAAAGTTTCATAGTTTTAGATAAAGTGAATGAGTATAAGATAACATGAATAATTATATCCTAGCATTATATGAATATTGTAATAATATAATCACACTGATATTTTGGTTATAGTAAATTGAAGTATCTAGTAGGCACCAATGTGACAATGGGTTTGATGGAAACTGTGGGGGGCTCTCTGATTAAGAGACTGGATGAAATAGGGGATTTAATGAGGAATCACGTCGTTATTCTAAACCAACTATCATGAGTCATGATCAACTACTTTAACCTTGGTGATTTCTCTAATGCATCATGTCTGAGGGAACAAACTTGATGTTGAAGTTCAAGTAATAATTATAAAGGTAACCATTAGGGTTTATAAGATCCTTAATTTTGAGGTAATTGTGGGTTACTATATGTTATGATGGAAAATTAACGGCATGAGATAAACTTGAGGTTAAATTATGTTATGCTTAATTTTTATGATTTTATCTCTTTTTGGAGAATGGTTTATGAATTATCTAGTTTTGGAAAAAGGACAACACATAGACCGTGTGACAACCCATCGCATTGGACAAAGCTGTGTGAATCGAACCAACAACCAAAGTGAAACTGGTATTTATCTCCTACCACTGGACTATGTGATGTCCCTGGTTATTTTGACTAATTATTTTTAGTTATATGATTTTTTGAATCATGATTAAGTTGATTTTGGGTTATCTATGGAAATTATTAACCAATCATGGAGGATATGTGATTAGGCTAATTACTTTTCAATACGATACATTAAGAGAAGCTGATGTTATTTCGAGATAAATGTTAAGATTTATCTTGGAATACTATGTGATTAACTCATTCAGATAATTGGTTTTCAATCTTAGTTTTGATTACTTTGAAGAATTTTATGGACAGATGTTTATTAAATGGTCTTTGTTGAACTTTTGGTTTTTTTGGACAAATATTGGAGATAAGAATAGATATTATTTTTATAAAGGATTATCCTTGTGGGTATTATCTGATATCGTATTAAAAATTTTTTGTTTTGGATTTGGTATAAAGGCATGGAAAATATATAGTTTTCTTTTGTAGATTAGGTGATTCTGTAGAAGTTTATTATATCTCTCTTAATATGAACAACTCATCCTAAATACTCGTCTTTTAGAGAGAAAATGAGTTTGAGTAAGAAATATAGCAAAAGATAAAGGTCAACATGACAAGTAATTATGTTTCATTATGTTTTAGTTAATAACATAAATAAATTCCTCAATGAAATGTAATTTAAAACAAAAATGTTTTCGGTTAATTTTTCCTACTGGGGAATCAAATACCATTTAACCCATCACAAGTTTGTAATTTACTTGAAGTTATCTTTATCCAAATCTTGTTTTCTATCACTCGCCCACAAAACATGACCCTTTGTTTTTTCTTCCATATCCATGTTTTCCTACATGGAATCCTAGTATGGGTTAACTCGGGTGACCACTGTACTTCTCTTTCTTTCTTTTAAAGTGATAGTTTTGCTGACTCTTTTTTCCGATGTGGGGCTTTCAATGAAGTTTTGAAGCCCAATTTTAAAATTGCGAGGATGCAATTCCCAAAAGGGGGAAGGATGTAACATCCTAGGTAAATAAATAATATTAAATTCTCATGTTTATCAATATTTTTGGATAAAATGATAATATTAATTTAAATGTAACGTTATGCTCGATGGCGTACCCATTACGCAATAATGAGTTTCTTGGGAATCTTACGTTTCACTCTAATAATAAAATAATTTTATTTTAAATGGTAGTTAACACCTAGCCGTTGTAATAGTGGTAATGAATAGAATAACTACAAAATGATTGTATATGTTTGTCAAATATTTTTACTTTTATCCAATAAATGTTGGAGGACTAAAATGTGAATGAATCCAATTTTAAGAGTAAATATTCTAATATTCATTAAAATGTCGATTAAACACCTTCTGATGGTGAACCCTTTTTAAATACACTTGTTGAAAATTTTATAAGTTATACTGGACCAAATAAAATGCTTCTTTATAATCGGGATATCAAAATTTACATTGTTTATGTTTTTGTTATTGATAAAGTTCATTTTTAATGAATAAGTGGAAATGGTGTATTTTAATTCAAAAGAATTTTTTAATCTAATTTATTTATATGATTATATCAATTTATAATTGGTTTTAAAGTTCAATTAGAATATATTATTACCATTTAATCCAATGGTGGTCATTGGAATTAATTGAACTTTGAAATTGGACTTAAACTACTGTCAGTCTTTTAATAGATATTGTTTCTTAAAAACACGGTATTTGATTTGACAATGGGAATTAATTATAAAATTAATTAATTCAACTTATATGTTTTTAATTTTTTAAAATAGACATAATTTTTGAATTTGTAATATCAAAGATACCATAGGGTGAATATTTGGTATTTTTATGAAAAACATCAAATTTTGATGAATAGTGAAACCATTAAGTGGTAGTTAAAAAACTGAATTTTCATTTAAATAAAACTTTACCACTTCTATGATTTGAATTAAAAAAATCCTACATACATGGTTGTAATTAGGAAGTAACATGTGGTTCAATGGGATTAAAATTATTTTTGGGTGAATAATAGCTTTTATGTTTTATTAATTACGATTAAAGGTAATCAGTGTAATTTAAGGTAAATATAATTATATAATAATATAAAATTACCTTTTCATGTGTAATACACTTATTGGATAAGTAATGTCCGACCAAGTCAATCCACAGATCAACTTGAGGACCCCATGGAGCCACTTGGGTAAGAAAATTACATTATTAACTTTTTATTTAAAGTTAACATAAAAATGTCACAAACATGTATTGTTTTACTAAAACAATTTTTACATGGTGTTATACAAGTCATATTTTTGACTGTAAATATTCATTATAAATATAAAAATATTTCCAAAATCATTGAATTTTTTTATAATTTTTAGACATTATATAAATAAATTTATTTACGACACTATGATGATTCATCGATTATCTCATTAATGAACGATTTAAAAAAAATGAAAAGATAATGTAACATCTAGGACTTAAACTTGTCTAAAACCAATTGTATGAGTATATTTAGAACCCTTATCACCTTATCCTCAAAATATATTAATGTGGGACCTTTAAAATACGAAACTCATTTTAATATAAAGTAACATCTCTTTACTTTCCAAGAGTTCCCCTCCTTCCTCTTATAAAAGGCCCCCGTATCTACCTCCTTACCCACACCTCTCATGAAATTGGATCAGCCAAAAATATGATCATTTTATCTCTCCAAATCCCTCTATTAATCATAGAATCCTTCCCTTAGGCAGAAAGAACTTCAAGAAACCCTTTTGATTCAAACCAAGGGGAGTTACCCGATTTAAAGGTAAAGTCTTCCCTAATGGTCTTTTGTGTTATTTTTCATCTCCAACCCCCTAAAAACTTTTTATTCCTTTATTTTTTAACAAAACTATTATATTCAACATACTATGATGTTTTTATTTTAATGATTCGATCTACACTTACACACATCTCCGTCTAATGGTTAAAGGATATACTATTTCTGTGGATGGAGAATTACTGCCTCATGAAATGATAATTGTTCTATCTTCTCCTACCACCTCTAATGGTGGCCATTATGATGAAAATATTTTTATATATGATATATATTATATTTATGTCGTCTCTATGCTTCTTTATTTTATATTTAAAACATAACTTTATGCTTTTCATGTTGTAAAAATTCGATAATTTCATTTGAGGAAGTGTGGACTACCGCCCCCTCAAGTGATGTGACTCAGTCTTGCAATACATGGAATGTATAAAGAATGAAATTAATGAATTTATGTGACCCATATAACATATATATTATAGTGGAATTATAATATGTATATATATCGTCTTGTTTTAATTCCATTAATGTGCCAAAGCAATGAAAGTAGCGTTCATGCGTAAGTACGACCTACCATCTCCATGAACGATGCATTTAATTTATTTGTATCTCCAAATATTATGGAATTAGTATAAAAAGAATATATACTGGATATATATGATATTTAAATCATTAATACTATTCTGGATATGATGTACTTAAAACTACATTGACAATGCTTTTCAAACAAGATCATTTTTGTCTCATGTACCGAACATCGACAAAACATATGATATAAACTCACATAATTAACTAATTATTATAAGATTATAATATATGATATTTATTGAATAATAAATTTTAATTTATTTCCTTATGAAATTATAAATTGAACAAAGTTTATTATTTAGTAATATGATGAAATGAACAAGACAAGTCGGGCTTGAGGTAAGGGATCTATCCTCTCTCTTTCATTTCAAGTACTATTTTTAAGTCATTTCTTTTCTGCTCCATGTTCTTATGTTAGAGGATGTTATTTTATTTTCACCATAATTTAATTTGTATTTTCATATGATGAGGTACCCCCTCTTACTCCAATCTTTTCATTTTACGTCGCGCTGTTAGGATGCCGAGTTTTCGTAATGGATTTTTCATCTCACTTTTATTCTCATGAGATCTATGCTACATTTACCACTATTTACTTTGAGTGGTATATTAACTTCCCATTATTCTATTATTTATGTAATATAATTTAATGGGTATTTATATATTCATTTTATGACCCTTTTTCCATGGGTTGTACGTTACAGAAGTTACCCAAATCTGTAAGGGAACCTTTCACCCACATCATTTTAAAAGACTTCTTTTGGCTAGGTCTTTTAATATTATTATGATGGGATATGTTCTTATATATCAATATTGATATAACTATTATGTACAAGTGATGAGATACCAATTTTTATCTCTCATCATCTCATTTTATGAATTCTAAAGTGACGTCGTTAGGTTGTCGAATTTCTGTAAGGGAACTTCTTAACCCACTTTCACTTATTTGTGTCAAACCTCTACTTCTTGATTATATTAATCCAAGATTATGTGTGGAATCTCTATGTTGTAATTTACACAAAACATTTTGTGGATATACAATTTCTACACATAATAATCTCATTGATAAACTCTTACGTCATTTATACGAACTTGTATGGGAAATCATGACTCAACCTCATTTAATTGAGTTAAATATCTATGTCATTGGTTTTTTTCAATAGTACATGTGAATGTCCTATGATTGTTTTACACTTGATATCCCCTTATATTGGGTGTATTTATACTTCTCACACATAATTATGTTATTGAATTATCATTTCACTAATGACATGATCTTTTAATGGGATTACGTCTCAATTTCTCTTCCTTGAGACACTACTTGATGATATGCACTTTTATTCTTGTTATGTGTATATACAGCCCCTTTGACATTCAAAATCCATATTATGTCTATACTCAAGTCATTTAAATGTTTTGAAAATGGTCTACTTTCATGTGGCTTATAATTTAAATGTCCAAAATGGGAAATGACTCTTTTATTAAAACATTGTTTTAAATGGTTTTAAAGATTTATTCTTTCAAACATTTATCATACATTCCCATGTTTTTAAAATGGTTTTTTAGGATTTATTTATCTGAACATGAATTTTTTAAAACCCTTTCAAAATAGTCGAAGTGGTATGGTACACTTTGATTTGAAAATCTCTTTTAAATGTATTCTTTTAATATTTTTAAAGTATAAAGGGATATTTCTATCATAGTTTTTTAATGATTTTATTATATTTTTTTATTTATTTTAATATCATGATGTGATATCTTGTGATTGAAATGTAGAAATTTTAGGTTTCTTTTATGAATGTTTTAAACGTTATGATTATGTTATGCTTCTTGCTAATTATTTATTTAGAAGGGTGGTTCCGTGATAAACTAAGGGCAGGTGAGATCGTGATAGCTCTCCAATGCATTGGGTAACGCAAAGGGGTTAAATGCTAAGGATTCTCCAAAGAGATTTAGTGAATCTACAGTGATGGTTATTCCAAACATAACTAGGAGGGTTACTCCCTATGTAATAATGTGATGAAGGCCTCAAGTTACCTTTATGTCTTATGATTTGTATTGACTTATGCATAAATCTTATGATTTTATGAGTTATGTTAAAGTGATTATGTTTTATGAGTAAATTATAATTTCATTGATTCTTATGTATACATGGACTAATGTTTTCTTTTCGTATCGTTATAACCCTTACTAAACTTTTTATGCTCATCCCATGTTGTTTTGAAATTTTTTCCACAGGACTTAAAGTGGAATACGGTCAAGGATGGGATCAAGGTAAAGTCATTATGTATAAAACATGTAACTAGACTTGAATATTTTATTCAAGAGTTTATATTTTGTGAAAAAATGGAAACTGAGTAGATGTGTCTACCTTGTAATCTTTGAGATGTAATAGTTATGTCCTAATTCTCTAAAACTCTAAACCTGAATAGATCCTCAATGTGAATTATTCATTTAATTCAAGAATATGTAATGTTCTAAGGCCGTGTCCTTATATCAAGCCTCCTCAATGATACATTGTAATGGTGTTTGGATTGCACTAATTGTGTGCCTACCGTGCACCGTAAACTAGTTGACCTCTATTCTCCCTCTACCATGTAATAGACTCTAAGGAATGTTGTGAGAGAATTCATACATATTTGAGGAATTTAAATAAAAAATGTAATGGCTGGTAATAAAAATATAAAATAAAAAACCATATCAAATTTTCAATATTTTAAAACCCCTAAACATTGTAATGGATCATCCTAGAGATGTACTCGAAATAATCAAATATAAATTGAGAGAATAATATCAATATAATGGGATAATATATCTTTTTCTCCATCCAAATATTCATCCTTGAATTGACATGAAACCCTATTACATTAACCTACACCATGGTCTTAGAATTTAAAAATTTCATACTATAACCCACAACCATAATCATATTATCCTCAAACTACACATCTCGATCAAGATTAACATGATTAAAAATAATAACACTAGAATTTCAAGCATGATATTTACAGATATATAACATTTGAAAAACATCATGCATATGAAACAATCATTAAAAATGAAAAATCAATATTCAAATTGTCTAGTCCTCTCTACCATAAAATCAATTTCCATCATATATGTACCTGAATATTCCCTTATTCTGATTAAAATGGTGAAAAAATATTAGGGACACCTGATGTAACACACTATTACCAATTACAATATCATGAGGTTGATTATATTAATAAAATTTTGAAATCTTCATAATATATGTTGAATCCATATATATCTATATCATTTTATCATAATCTAAATTCTAATAGAAGATAATCTATCCCAACAAATATGATTCTACTAATTTTCTCCATCATAATGGTGATCTATATGGCCTAATATAGAGTACCTCATATACATCCATGTGAATGGTATCTACATAATTATATATCGAGTCGAACACTATAAGTGCTAAGTGTTTTTCCATATTCCACGGAAATGTAGTAGTTATTCTCTATCCAGGTCATCCTAAATCATTATATTTCATTATAAAGTTTAATCATTTTATTTGTGAGAATGACCACTCAAAAATGCGTTAGTACCAAATTCCTTCTTCATCCCTTTATAGAGTAATAATGTAAAATGACAATCACTATATGAAACAATTCTATAGGTATACCAATGATAAATCACTATCTATTGAACATAAAATTCCCCAGACAGATCTTTAGTGAATGTTTCTATTTTTATCATGAAATTGGTTACTTTATTCAACTAACAAACAGTCATCCAAATAAAATCATTCATCATAGGAATACCCATTAAACAAAAAAATACATCATAATATCATCACACATTCATTCTAAAATGGGAAAGGGCTATAACAATATTGGAAGACACTGGTGCTCATCCTTCAACTACTGATAGGTGTAGCATAATATTATGAATCCTGTGATATTCTTTATCATTTTCTACCACCAAATTTTTCAATGTAAATAAGTATAAATTTTAGTTAAGCAAGTGTTCCATACCATATTTAAGAAATGGAAGACATAAATATTCTCATGTTACATATATATAGGAATAATAATGTATTCATAAACATATATTATATCGTTTTCTCTCATAGTACAATCATAAGAAATTTCCCCACCATCATTGTTTACCCTATATATCAGGTACTATGAATCCTTATTTTTTTCATTTTTGTGATGTTAAAAAGAGTGGCCTTGATGGATAACTAAATACGGGTGATCAGTTCAATTTTCTCAAGGAGAATGATATGAATGTCTATGAACAAGACCATCATTTTTCACAAGAAACATGAATGAAAAACTACTTGAGATAGTGTCTTCAATATCAATGAATAAATAAAACTATTCCCTTTCAATGTTTATATGTTAGTCCAAATTTATATTACATCATTTACCCAACCAAACTATATTTATGAATATTTAAATCCCTGTGAGAAAATATGTATTTGATGATATTATTATCAGTATAATTGGTAATACGCTTCCAGAAAAGGTAGCACCCCTATCATTTCAAGCAATAAAACATCATTAATAACTCATCTTCATGAGTAGTATAGGTATTTTCATGTGAAAAAATTATACCTGATTTGTACCTCATGGTTTGATCACAAAATATCATAATATCATGAATCTAGATTTTAGACACATCATAATACAATGCATAAAATTCACCTTCTTTAGGTATATTTAGAATCAATTCTATACTCAAATTACACATTAATACAATGAAGGAATTATCACACACCCATGAACACTCACAATTTATTCCCGTCTTGTTCAAATATGTAAATAATACATCAATGTGAGAAATGTATTTAATGAAAAACAGTATTAACCCACCAATCCCAATACTCATGGGATATCAAAACAATTATTGGGATACGCCCAAGAAAATCCCATTAAATCCTTATAATGATTCACTACCACCCATTCCACATTTTTGATGTCAATAAAAATGGTAGGCTATATATCCTGAAATGAAATTTAGATAACTTTTTTATGGACGATTCTATATCATTGCATTCAAGAATATGTCAAGCTTACATGAATTTTCATTATAAGTATGGGATTAAACCAATAAGTAATATACAATGAATACAAAAAATGATGTAGATATGGATAAATGATTCATTTTATCAAAACCATATACGACGTAATAAATTGTTTATCCCAAAGGACATCAAAACAAACTATGACATCCCATACCTACTTCCAGAAGAAGTTTTTTGTTATTATTAGGTATCACACACAAATGATGACACCCTAATATTAAATAAATCATAGATAACACCTTGGTACATTATAATAATTAAAAATATAATTAATATATGGAAGTGTATAGTAGTTCTTTATTATCATCTGATTCAATTTTTAATAATTGACATGATAAAAGAAACATCTTCTAACTGTTTTTAAAAAAAAACTATTTTTACTAATGTGGTATAATTAAGAGATTAAATAAATTGTCCTATAACTACACAAAGTAATTCCCCAAATTTTGGAGTTCTTCTTGTTCCATTATATATCACAGAATATAAACGAGACCGGCTCTTGGAAAAAACAAAACCATGAATTCAAATACCCTCTCATGCAGAAACACTTATAATTCCATCAAAAAAATCAGCCTGAACTTATCCCACATATGAGGGAAGACATAAAGCACTGGTACCACAAAATATTGTATAAGACAGACCACATTATCTATGATTTCATCCATATAGTTAATAATTTACTATTCACAACATGTCTTGATAGCCCACTATCCACGAGGAAAATATATTTCCCCGTTATGCGATGTGAATATTATTATTTATTGGTATTGTTTAATATGATATTGAAATGTTATAAACTTTTCTATTCATAGTATCATCACAAAACTATACATGTCATATATGTTCAAGTCCCATATGAAATGGTACCCACCAAATTTTAGGGAACACTTCTTAAACTGTCGAATACCCTAAGATCATACCCTCAACTATGTGTTCAAAGAAATGAATTCATACATAAACACCATCATTTGAGTCATAATATTTAAAAATTCAGAACACATAAAAATTTTATTTCTTCTGAATCAAATAATACACTGGAATGAATAGAATCTATAAGGATGTTACCTCAGATAGTTGAATGTCCCACCTTAACATTTATTGTTAAAGGCTAAATAGAATGAATCTAATATGTCATCCTACCCTAGGATGTTCTCTAATTTATTGAAATGTGATTCTGTGTAGATAATGGATCTTATGACATGATGTTTCATATCGTCCACCTTAACTGGTATGTCTGAAAAAACTCCATTTGAAATACTGTTATGGGATGGTGGATACCATTTTGGGTCACTTCATCGAATAAGGTCATCTATCACCATACTTCTATTAAGAGTTCCAGTAGAGCATATTTATTCTTTACATCCTACCTTAGGCACCACACTCAAATATTTTTCAAACACATTTTCTTTTTTTTAAGCATCTTTCCACACTAATATCATAAAGGATGACTACTTATTCAAGTGGTTAGTCCACTCCCATTAGCTTGGCAATTGTCTACATTCTCAAATTATATTTTCATAACTATTCTTGTTACCATTAGAATAGGTGATACCTAATCAACCAAAAAAAAAATATATCTCCTCCACTAATGTCCTCCATTAATATCCCCTAAAAAATAATATCCTGATTCACCACCTTCAAAATAATCATTTGAAACAATATATTCATCTAGGACATGACATCACATTTAATCCCATCATGAAAACACCTTCCTTATTTTATAACATCTAATACTAGAACCGATTAATGATTCCAAATTCAATATATATGACAATATAATCTATCAAGAACATAGTTCCATTTTTCTTTTGTATATACTCTTGGTTTATATTTTTCCTTGGTGGCATGGGGTAAAATTTTTCCATGACATCATTTGGTAAGACCATAAAATCCATATTCTCTAACTACTTAGCCAATGCCTGAATATAACTCTAGTTAATTTCTAATACCCATATCATACAATTTCAAAAATTGAACCTCTATTATGTAAGAGAGATTCGGTGATACTAAATAATATGGAATGAATAAATCTATAAATCGATTACTTTACTCCCACAATGTAAATAAAACTTGAGACGGTGCATCAATTAAAACTCTTTTATTATCAAAAAAATAATCTATTTATATTGACTTAGGTCACTCTCAGTTACATATAAAAAATATTTGATATTATAATAGGACTACTCTTACATGAATTACTTAGAACAAATGGGATTATTTCCCCTTTTTGGTGTTCATTCTACTAAATTCCCACCTATCTCTATACTAGTAAATATCATTGTGATTTTGTATCTCTATATAGTGTCAAATTCTGGTTTCACATAATATAAAAATTAAATTCCTAATTGTACAGTAGTCGGGTAAAAAATTTCATAATTAAACCTTTCCACAATCACTATGCCAATGGATATAGACATATCACTATCATTGCCTTCAACCACCCCAATCATGAGATATGAATAACACACGTTAAACCAAACCTTATAAAAATCCAATTCAAAATTACGCAAATTTAAAAAAATATAAATATTCAAACAATTTTTTTTCATGGGGAAATATTTTAACCATTTGATTTATATCAATATTATTTAACAATTACAACATCGTTATTAGGAACTATTCTAACAAATAAAAAAATTATAGAAGATAATTTATTTCCCAGAACAAAACTATATATTATTTTTTATAAGACATCCTAATATGATGTAGTACATAATAATTTATGAGTTTCTAGATTGAGATATTCATATAAAATATTCCTCCTCACCATCCCACAAGTATTAGTTCATAAATTAACAAAATCACACAACATAGGTATCACCCAAGTGGAAATAATAACTGATTTTATCAAGGGAATATGACCATATACAATCCCAAAAAAAAGAAAAACTACTTTTCCCCTCACACATTAGATTCCTACTCCTAGGAAAAAGAGTATTTCAAGGGAATTCCACATTCAATTCCGTAGTATAGATTTCCAAAATAGTAATAAAAGATAATAGGAAATTATTTAATTCCACATTGTAATGACCTTTCATTGTTTCCACTAAACTTGTGCCACAAGATAGTTTTCCAATTAACCTCATGTGAAAATAAAAATATATCATAGGCTACCAACTAATAGTGAGGTTGTAATGAAATACATGGCAAAAAATTATTCTATTTTTTAGAGTAATGTATTAGTAGAAATCAGGGTAAGAAATAACATGAAATAATTATGTATAACCAAAAAAAGAAAAAACAACCAATTAAAAGCCATGTAACTTCAATAGTCCAAAACAGTAATCATATCATGTCATTATTGTCAAAAGTTACAAAATTAATCATGATAAAACACTAAATGATATCCCTTATGAGGGTTCCATAATCATATTAGTTCCCCTCAACCATGCTATAACCCATGTCAATAATATAACCTATTTATTTTTGGATTTTTTATCCTTATAACCATATTATATATCGCGGTATCAATGATAAACCATAGATGGTGTAACTACAGATAATTTCTCTAACACTAATGTTGTCTAAGGAAATATCCAGCCAGACAATAATGTAATAATAATTTATTTAAAAATAGTAAAATTTGTAAATAAAATGGGTTTCATCTTTAAAAAACATTTTAAATGACCAAATTTTACCTTCTAGTCCAAGTAAAATATAATCCCATCAAACCTACTTCATCCCAGGATTATAGTCCAAACCATTTTTCAATGTGTTCACGAATAATTATACATCGTGTTTCAGACCATAAATGAAAATATGAAATATATAATGTTATTTCTAATAATACTGATCTATGATGTGGAGTGTTAGGAACCACATTATTATCATGGTATGCAATTTCATGTCCAGAATCAATTTCTCGATGATGAATACAATGAAGAACATCATTATCAGGGTATGAAATTCCCTGAACTATATCCCTAACCATTACATTATTAACCCATTTAAAAAGGTAGGTCACTGAACCTTTTCCCAAAGAATAATAATAATAGGGGACTTATTTTTTATTTATTAGTTTTCATGTGGTATACCATGATAACATCCATTATAACTCCTTAATTATATTTCTCATTTTTATAATTTCCATTAAAAAATCACATTATCAATTCATTTTAACCATTCATTCACAACACAAAACCATTTAGTCTCATTACCACTAGTTATCAATATGAAAATTTACAATTTCTATATCCCCCCTTAATCAATTAATTATTTCATAATCTATTTAGTTTTTAAATCATTCCAAATAGTTCCCAATAAAATACTTAAAACTCTACATCATTCCTAACCTCTTTAAAAATCATTTTACCATTATCCCACTATTTATTACCCATTTCACCAATTTCAATGGTGAGACACTCCCAAGGGTTTCCATAAGCGTTGCATTAAAATAATGTACAAACATGAAGAGGCACTTATATAGACTCACAAATCAATTATCATCCCCAAAGTACATTTCATATCCATTAAAATAGGATTTTATTATTGTGGTACAATTCCATAACAACATATAAAATAATACAGTCATGGCATTACTAAAAATCATATAACATGGGTTCCTTATCATCATTGGTAAAAACTAATACACCTAAATCATTAATTTATACTATAATGTCAAAAACCCATGGGAAATAATATAATGTAAATAGGGTTTAAAATATTCAAATGGCGTTGAAATAGTCAATAAATATTCTTCGGAAAAGTATTCAGTGAATCAGAGTCAGATTCCTATGAAGAGATTTTATTATTTATTAATTGAACTATGAAATGCCTATTAATTAATGTATAATTTCACTTGTGGGATGAGAAATATCATGGTTTACATCTAATGATTTTGTAGTATAAATGGGTGAAAAATTATGTGAAAAAACACTACACATTAATGCGAAAAATGGTAAATATATAATTTTTATGATTCACATGATTTGGATGCTTATTTGGTTATATTGTACACCAATCATCTAATTTCCTCTATTAAAGAGAAAATTGAGAAAATTGACTCTGTTACATATCCACTTTGTTTGAAAACACATTTTTCAATTCATTTGATTACTCTATGTAAGGGGCTCAATCCCCATGATCTATTATTTTACCATGTCCAGTTTGATAACTGTGGACCTACCCCATCTGGGATAGATGATTATGGTGAATTGTTATCACTAACCATAAAAGAGGAACTAGTTGTTCTATTTTCTTCCAGGTTCATTTCATGTTCCCTTGAATAATTCCACATTAATTTTCAACTACCTAGAATATTTTCATTAAAAATATTAATTGAAAATGAACAAAATTATAGTTTCAAGATTGTACACTCTAAAACCGCATTGGGTTATTTTATTTCGACATTACAATTTACAACTTATAAAATGATCCATCTTGGGATCATTTTTCCATTATTCTTAAATAATTTATTTGAAAATACAATTAATTGAAAAGTGTATCACACAACTCAATTATTAAAGTGACACTCCTCCCCTCAATTATACCCCATAATTATTTTATTTAGTGAAATCAATACTTGAGAAAATCCCAATCCAATATTCATATCATTTTTCTAGAGTTTTCGGTCTTCCCGAATGACCGACACAATGGTTCTTAATAAGTGACCGAATTATTTTTTCTAAGAGAAATTATTCATATTCAGCACGAAATATATATTTTTACATCATCTTTACAACCATAGATAATGACTTTATAATTAATGTATAAAAAATTTATATCTACCAAATATTTAAATGTTAATATATTGAATGAATAATAATTATTTACTAAATTTTCTATAAATAGAAAATAAAACAATCACTCGTGTTAATGGTGAACATTACCTCATAGAGATATGAAAATTGTTTTGCATCACTAACTCAGTTGAATACTCATAATGATGGATATAATAAATATATATATTTATAAGGAAATTTTATTTTTTATTTAAAATTAATATTTCACATATTTACATAACCCCTCAGTCATTATAGAAATGATGACATCACTCATGCGTACGTATGACCTACCATCTCAACAAAATGATGTGATTCATTTTACATTTCCAAATGAAATGAATTATTTAAAATTTTATATTATAAATAAATATGTTATTTATAATAATAATAATAATAATAATAATAGACTTCTATATATTATGGTACAATATCCTATGAACATTATCCTTAAAATTTGTGAAAATTATTCATGACCAAATGAAGTAGTTAACTCCAGAAAAAATGTTAATAATGAAATATTATTACCGAATGGGAGATAAGATATTATAAAATAATTAGATGTAAAATTTTACATACGAATGTGGTTAGGGTAAAAATTGATAAAATGTTTTAAATATTTTATATAGGATGTAAAGGTATGTTAATCTAAATGGAATTTTGTGTTTAGAGATTTCATCCCAATTTATAATAAATTAAAAAAATATTTTATTATGAAATAATTCAATTTTATGTACTGTATATACATTCAATTCGATATATTTAATAAAAATTACTAATTTTTTAGGATGATTAATTTTTTTATTCATGTTTTTTCATTTATGTAGAAACAATTTAAAAATTACCAAATTTTTATGAATTTATTTTCCAATATTATTTTATTAGTTATCCTTCAGTTTTGATGAATGAATCAATGTATCAAACTACATTTAATCCATCTATTTTCTTCTCCTATTAGTATTGAATATGTATACAAAAAATTTCATATGATTCCTCTTTTTTAAAAATAATTAAAAATTGATATTATTAATTTAAAAAATATTATTAATTTTTTTTAAAAGATACATTTTTCATCCGTGAGAATATTATTATTATTATTTAAAATGAATTTTTTATTACCCAAATGATTTTCTAAGTGAAATTAATGTTATCCTTGAATTTTTTGAATTTATAATTTTTTTATTGATAATTTTTTTATCAAATCATAAATTTTATATTCTATTCAATGAACCAAAAGAAATGTTTCAAATGCAGATGACGTTAACAGACTTTGCAATATCGTATCTATTTTATAATATTAGTCATCTTCTATAAATTTTCATTTTTATTGATATTTAAATGTCATTATTGGTAGATTAATATATTTTTTCACATAATATTTCATTAATTTTTCTAAGTGATAAGATTTTAATATTAAAATTTATATTTTGGAATGATCCATGGTTTTTTATTATCTCATATTAATTTTAAAGTCATTAAATTTCATTAAAAAATATTAAGATCTTATCATATAAAGGAACTAAATTAATCTCAAATATACATATTATGTTCCTCTTGGATTTCATTGTTTCCAAAATCGTATATAATTTTACCATAAAGTTTTTTACTGTGAATGATATTTTATTGACTGTGGAATACTTTAATAATCCCTTATTCTAAAATCATTATGGATAATCATTTTTTTGATGATTTTTTATTAAAAAAATAATCGTTATATATATGAGGAATATATTGGAAAATAGTCAGAAGTGGGATTATGGTGCATATATATCCATTGAATAAATTTTACTTGCTTAAGGTATTTCTAATAAATATATCATTATGCATATGATCATGGCCTCCAATATTAATCATTAACTTAATTTCTAATTCTATTACAATTATCCATGAGATTAGTATATTTTTATTATCAATGGATTCATTTCATGGGCATTTCATTTATAAAATAGAATGTGCTTTAATTTATATACATTGAATTTTTTATTATTACATATTTATAATTTTTATCATCTATATATTAAATCCCTTACATATACATTTTTATCACCCTTATTTTATTTTGATTCACATGGTTATAAAGAAGAAATAAATGAATGAGTTTCAAGAATGAAAAATGTTTACTTTAATTATGTTTCAAATGTTCTTCATATTATAAAATGTGAACCATGTATGTATCATGCTCCTCAAGAATACAAAAATGATCAAAAATTTTGGATGAGAAAACTATTAGTTATTCCTATGTATTATAGTACTCACATACTCTGGGATACTAGTGTTTGGTTTTTATTGTTTTTATCAAATATTTTTTATGACAAACTATATGAATTTGATTTAAGGAAACATATATAAGGGAATATTAACATGTGAAAGAGTATTTTAATATTTACAATTGTTAGATAATATCATATAATTTATATGATATATATTATGTGGGTTTGCTAAGTAATACATTCATTTCAGTATACTATAGGTTTCTGTGGTTTTGGAACAGATGAATTATGGTGAAATAACCCTGAAAATGGATACTCAAGAACATTTTGGCTATCATTATAGTGAATTGTGAGTGTCCTTTTACTACACACCTTATTTTAAACTTTCTTGTGATATTATTTTATTAATTCTCATTTCCTTTACATATTATTTGGAATGTTTTGCAAATATTTTCTTCTGATTTATATATATTCCCAAAAAAACGAATTTTATTATATCATGATTAATATGCATAAATATTTAATCTATCATTAGTGTTATATGATATAAATAATATCATCATAATTTTAATGTGTAATTCAGTGATTTAATCACTAATAATAGAACATGTTGTGTTATTTTCATCCATTTTGGATTTATGATGTGTTTTGGGCTAAAATTTGAAAACTTCTTAATTTGGAAATATTAATATATTTTAATAACACTGGTAATTACATTATATAATTTAAAATATAAATCAAATTTTTGTAATTACTGTTTTAAATGATTTATATCTTTATTTTCTTCATCTTTGGTTTCTGGACCATGATTTTATTCGGCCAGCTGATGGTCATAAAAATTCATTCATGTTGGAAAATTATTCTTGATTACTACATGTACATTAACTCACTAAATAAATCACAACTCGTTCTACACATCTCCAAATTGTGTTATTAAAATTTTAATTGAAATAATATTAAATTGAACATTAGGATGTTGAAGATCAAGTATATTTTACTTGATTAAGAGGCCCCACGAATGCTCAAATATTATTGTTGAAAAAAGGAAACATTAATCTAGAATATATTCCTAGATTTAATTGACAATATATCATACTACACAGGGTGGATCAATCTGAAATTTTTGTAGGAAACCTAAATGATTTTTTGGAAGACCATTCATGAGGAAAATATTCCAAAAATATTCAATTATTTAGATTACAATTGTGAATATTTCGGTGGACATAATTTGCATGAAATCATAAAGAGAGATTTTGATTATCATAAATTTTATGAATGAAGGATGGAATCCCTTGGGGTATATATGGATGATTTTGACCATGTTGAATGAGGAGTTTGACACCAAAATTATAGAAGAGTCTTAGGGATATGATGCTGACATAATAATTTACTCTTCTTTTATTTATTATTTTAAATTTCTTTTCCCATGTAACGTATATGCATCTTTTTAATTAAAGTGTTTCCATCATCTTCAATCTCTCTTTCTCTTCCAACCATAATCTAATTCTTCTCTTTTGTTCTTCTTCTATGAATCTTGACCTATGATGCTAAAAAATGAAGGGTTAACCCATGGATTGGAACTAGGGTAGGTTTCATGATGTTATTCATTATTAAACATCAATTGAAAATGTTTTTATTCTATTTGTGGTGGAGGCGGGAATATTACGCCGGAGTGGCGGTCGTCCACCAAGACACTATTCCCAAATCCATTTCTTTTCCTTTATTAATTAATTTTCCATCTCTTATCATAGAAAAACAATTCATATTGTAGAATTGGGATTGATATATGGGATGTAATGACATACGGTGGAGCCAGGTCTTTTTGGGATAGTATTATCAGTTGAGGTGTTACCCTATATGATAGTTGAAGGAGGTGTGGTTTGTTGTGCTGGACGCATACTAAAATCACACAATAAGTAAATCAAGGGAATGTAATTAATTAATGATGTTTCAATAAATAAATGATAAAATTGAATTTAAAAAATATATTAATAATGAATGAACCCGTGTAATCAACCCTAGTACCTATACCTTTCTTTATAATCTTCATTTTGTCTGCATTTGCATTTAGATATAAATTCTACATTTCATTATTCCAAATTTACCAAAAACCCAAAATATATTTATATTATGTGAATTAAAATTTGTTATTGAACCAACTATTATAATACTCAAGGGAGATGAATTTAGTCAGCTACTGTGTTGTACTAGGAATATAAATTGTTTTTTCCATGCCCAACGACAGGTGTGCATCAAAACGTATGTTGTTGCCGGGGTTCCAATCAGTTGTTTTACATAAATTTTCTATTTAAATTTTTTATATTTATTTTATTATTTTTTTAAAAAAAAATTTAAAAAATTATCATTCCATGATGCATCAAAACTTCATTTATTATTCATGGAACAATTACTCATTGGTCCTAGTGGAAGAAACTGACTACACTGAGGAGGCCCACAAAAAAGGTATAATAATATAATGATATTTTTGAAATAAAATTAATGAGGACTCACAAAATTTATATCACTTGATGATTCAAGGTTCTTGGCCGATGAACTCAAAACAGACATTCAAATATTCAAGGCTATGAAGAAACTGCCACATGTCTTCCCATATTTCAATGAAGAAATCCATGAAGTTGAATGAAAACTCGACGTGGAGTAGCATGAATACCTACCTTCATCCATTGAAAATAAAATCCAAGAGGCATTTCAAATCAATAAGATATCGAAGCTAAACCAACTCAACGAGTTTAAAATTTCATTTACTATATCTCTTCTAGATTTATTGAATCAAAATTTTATGTCACTCCCTCTTGTTCTACAAAATCAGATAGTCATTTCTATTTCTTGGTGGAAGAAGATGAAATTGATCCTATTGAGGAACACCTAGATCTCCCTAAGGACATTGATCATATACTTGAGGAATCCCATGATGCGATAATAGTGGATATTCTTGAAGAACCAAATCTACAAGTTAACTTCATTAAAAGGTAATTTTTTTTGAAATTAAAACATTAATTCTAAATATTTAATCTCCTATTGATTATTATTTTCATCCATCATATCTAGAGAAACCATTGGATTTCAAAGAAGATGTTTGACAAGTAGAAACTGATGAAGAAGAGGTTTCATTATTCATCCTACTCCCACTGTGCATGCTATGCCACATTACGATGGGGGATGATCTAGTGTACATTATATATGCAGGCATCCTCAACAAGAACAAAGAACTAAAATTTGGGAAGAAAAAAATGTGGTGGTTCATTTACAAGAAGACCCACCCACCATCAGATTATGGATAACAGTTGGTACTGCCCTCTGGAGGTAGTAAAAGAATCCATGGACAAAATGGGAGATTGTACCAAGACTTATCATTACATTCTTTATGTGAATTTAGATTCCAATTTCATTTCATTAATGTAACATAACATGTAGCCCACTCCCTCCATTATTTTTGAGATTTAATGACAAGATCCTTTCACTTAATTTATGGATTATATTATGTAGGTTTGTGATGTCAGAAGGGAACCTCCCAAAAAAAGAAACTTCATTTCAAAATAGTGTTCACATGTAATGTTTAACTTTTAATCTCCTTACATTTTTTTTGTGATTTAAACATTATCTGAATTCTCGAAAACAAATTATGTTTTACTTGAAATATCTAAGATACAAGATCTTCATAAGAATCTAGTGATTTCGTGTTTTAGATTCCAATGATAATGTGCTTTAATGAGTAAAATGGATAATTGTATGATTAAGGTGAAGCATGAGTATTGAAATAAAGACTCATGATTTGAAGGAATTGATCGATTCATGTAAATGATATTTCCATATCATTCATCATGCATTGAATTTCGAAAATTCATGTGAATTAATTTTTTCTTTTTAATCATTCCATGAGTGTTTTACTAATAACATATTCCCATTACTAAAAGGATTTATAGACCAAACATATTCTATTTTGTCTAGAGGATAATTTTTGAGTGATATTGGGACATGCCACCTCCCAGAACGTATATTAATACTTTTAAAAGCTATGCTTGTTAAAAACACATTTAAAATGATGGAGTCACTAATTTGGAAAGCCCTATATTGACCTAAGACCCACCCTTACATTTATCATTCATTATCCCATAATATACATGAATTTCTTTATATGTTTAAGCCACATTACAAGATGATATTTCCCTACATACCAATAATTTTTGAATTTCTTCATGGATATTTCAAGTTTTAGTGTGGGTATTGGGCCTTTAATGTGTGTTCATTGGGATGTAAATAATTTTTTGGTGGTGTGAGGTGTGCATCACAATTTTGGGAAATGAATTATTAGATATTTGGGCATGAGTTTTCATTTCTTTATACCATTTTCACTTCATCTAGTTCTACTAAAAAAAGCAGAAAATAATGTTATGCCTTTCTAGATCATTATAAAAAAATTCCAAAAAAGGGATAAATTAATATTTTACTTTCTAGAGATTTATTTAAAAAATTATATGGAGAACTTGGATGATACCATTTTTTATTATCATTTAGGGAATCATGTCCAATGTCACAAAAAGGGGGTGGTGTTGTGATTCACATTCTCATAGGGAATTGAGTGAGTTTTATCCTATGTTTTCACTTGATTAATCATTAATTGTACTTATGAGTCCAAAGTATTACTTATGGGATTAAATTATCTCAATTATTTACCCTCCAACACTAAGCCACAATGCCTTTAGTACCTTTATCGAATGTCATCGTGATTTTATGTGCGTTTTTATATTCAATGTGGAGAAATTAGATCCATTACAAGTCTACGGATAAGAATAATGTTCTCCTGATATGTGGATAACTACAATTTTATTATATCATGATTGATTCGATAAAAGATTCAAAATAGAGGAAGATCATGATTTGGTAGGTTTAATAATAATAAATTGAGAACCTAGATTGAATGAAAGTAGAAGCTCCATCATTTTTCAAAGGAGAAAAATAAAATTAATGAATTGATTGTTTCTTGGAATAATGGGAAATTATATTTATATTTTTTTACGAATATAAAAATTTTATTGTACATTGATAATTATTTGATTTTATTTCATTGAAATTTGATTATTGGTAACATTGGGGCGCTCTAAATTCCATGTTGAGATTTTATGAGTGAGGGAAAGAACTGTTTAATTTTGGGGGAAAGGATATAGATTATATTTTCATATATTTTTAGGTGTAATTAAATAATTTAATCCATAAAAATTGAACATGAAATGTTATTTTATTCATTTTTTTATTTATTGTGTGTTTTGGGATAAAATTGGAAAACTTCTTACTTTGGAAATATTGACAGATTTTAATCACTTTGGTAATTCACACATATAATTTATAATATAATTCTAATTAATCTGATTCCTCTTTATTTGATTTATATATTAATTTTCATAATCTATGTTTTATGGACCAGTATTTAATTCGGCCATCCGTGGGTCCTAAAAATTTATTCACGTTGGAAAATTATTCTGGATGATGGTATGGACCCTAAATCACTATATAAATCATTACCCAGTCTACACACTTCAAATTGGGATTATTCCAACTAGATTTTAATGAATAATAAATGGGGTGTTAGGATGTGGATGATCATGATGATTTTGTTTTCATTATGTTGGCCCACAAATGATCAAATTTGGGGCAGAAATAAAATGAAACATTCATCTTGAATACTACATTAAATTTAATTGACAATATATCATATTAGATAGGTAGGATAAATCTGAATTTTCTAAAGGAAACTGGAAAGATATTTTGGAATTTATTTTAAGAAAGCAATATTCCCAAATTATTCCATTAAATTGATCTACCTTGATGAGTATTTTGGTGGACATAATCTACATGAATTCATAACGGGAGATTTTTAATATCATAAATTTTAATACTGAAGGATAGATCCTATGTCCTACAAAAGGAGGCGTTCACCCATGATGAAGGAGGATTTCGACACCACCATTATATATGAGGCTTGGGGACATTCTTCTGACAGAGGAATTTTATTTTCTCTTCTTTTTATTTTAATTTTTTTTACAATGAAACACATATTAAACTTTTTAATTCATTTATTTCAATCTTCATCTATCTCTATTTCTCTTCCAAACCAAATAAATTTTTTTTCTTCTTCTTGTATACATCGTGACCTATTTTCCTAAAAAATGAGGGGATAAAATGAGGCTTGGACCTAGGGTTGTAGTTACTATGTTCTTCATTATTACACTTAAATTAAAAATGTTTTTATTCTATTTGTGGTGGAGCAGGGAATATTGCACGGGTGCGGCTGTCATCCACCAAGACACTATTCCAAAATCTATTTATTTTACTTGATTATTTAATTTTCCCTCTATTATATTAGGAAAAACCTTCATATACTATAGTTGGGGTTTCCATAAGGGATGAAATGACATACAGTGGAGTTGGGTATTTTAGGGATTGTATTCTCGATTGAGGTGTCACCCTATTTGACTATTGGAGGAGTTGTGGATTGGTGTGCCGAACACATACTAAAATCACAGACTAAAAAAATCAAGGGGAATTAATTCATTAATGAGGTTTCAATAAATGAATTATCAAATTGAATTTAAATAATATATAAATAATGAATGAACCAGTGTTAATAACCCTAAGACCATGATCATTCTTTATAATCAACATTTTGACTACATTTTCATTAAGATTTAAATTATGCATTTCATTATTCAAAATTTTCCAAAAACCCAATAATATTTAAAATAGATGAATTACAATTATATATTGAACAAAATATGATGATCCTCTAGAGAGATGACCCTGGTCAGCCATTGTGTTGCACAAGCAATATAATTTTCCTTTACCATGCCCTATGATAGGCATGCGTCTGTACACCAATTTTTTTTATATATTATGATATAAAGATTGTAATTTGATACTCATGTCTACTATATTCCATTGGTTTTAAATTGTTTCTCTATTAATGGATTTTGACAATACTTGAGGCCAATGAAGATATTTTCCAACCATGAAAGAAAATACAACTGGTGTTGGAATATAGAATATAATGTCCATAATGGGGTAGTTATCCTAGGTTATGAATTTTAACCCTTCACCTGTATTAAAACATGATATTCCATGACATAATAATGTTATATTTTTTCATCAAACTTTATATTAAGCCTCCCTATTTTAGTGTAACTCAAAATCTGTCATTTTTCAGACGACTGATTAGGTCTATCAAAATGACATTAGTTTCCTTTAAATGTGATAAAATGGAATTAGTTTTAATATTGGAATATTATCTCAAAGGTGACTGACATCAATTTAATTCATGGATATAAAAATATGAAGGTGGAAATGTATATAGAATTTATTTAATTATGATAATTAAATGTAATATTCTTTGATAAATATTTTAATCATGAGAAAATAATTACAATGAAGAATGAGTTCCTCATCTTATTGAAGACAAAAGAAATCTGTTTTGTGGACTATGATTTTACCTTTATATGATTATCCATTATTTATATGGATTTTCTATTTTATAAATATATAAATATTAACCATTCAACTGAATTTCATTAAAAAAGTGTCATTGGGAACTAGTTTCTTAAACATTTTTATTGTTCGGTTAAATAATTTTACATTAAATCAATAGAGATAATAATATTTCTATATCAAATATATTAAATTTATATTATGATATTATGAGGTTGGATTATGAATAGAAATATTGATCAATAAAAATAATAATAAAGAGATAATATACATTACATTATGTGGAAAATGATGAAATAATAATCATGTAACCATATTGAATGACATTAGTGATTTTATAACTATGTATACAAGGGTAATATAGGTAATTAATGAATGTAAACTAAAGATAATACTACTTTAAAATGATTATATTGTAATTAAATTGGGAATTATTTAAACCGTCAACAAATGAGTCAAGTTAACATACCCCATAAAATGATAAAAGAAGAAGGTAATGTAATAGGTACCATACTTTTGCGGTCGAATTTCTTAATTATGTGGTAGTTTATAGGATCATAATTTTTTAAAATTTAGTCAATAATATCATTGATTATAGAAAATATCATTCTTTTATATCTTAATTTTCATCCATCAATGTTTGATACTTCCCAAGAAACATAATAATTTTTTTTTCAATAAAATATTCTTATATAAAGATCAAATGAACAATGATGTGTCATGTACATCCCATTTTGTCACATAAACAATCTATATTTCCTAAATTCATACCATTTTTTTGATTTTAATAAAATTTATGTAATAAAATGGATTCCAATATATTATTAGAAAAAAAGTTAACCGACATGCTATAAAATAGGATTAGTTCCTATAGAATAAATAATGACATTTTTGACAATGTGATACAAGGATTGGAAAATATGACCATTCTGAAACCACCATATTGAAATAATTGATTTTTGATATATAGTAATAAAACAAATGTGGGGAATTTTTGTTTTATTATATGGAATTATAATGTTGTATCATTTTTATCAATGTAGTTATAGACTCTAGAACAGAACTACCTACCCATGATCTTGATTTTGTAGCTATAATCTATTTTTTGAAATTTTTTTTACATTATCTCTATTAAGAATGATGTGAGATATACCTAGACCATTAGACCCTAAAATAAATCTTTTCCTTGAAAGAGATTAATATGTGAAGAGGCAAGGGATCGAATTACTATCTTGTTGCTATTTAACAATACACTATGAATAATTTAAGAAACATATGATATCAAAAGCATTGAGTTGGAAT
This sequence comes from Viscum album, assembly GCA_963277665.1. NCBI lineage: Eukaryota > Viridiplantae > Streptophyta > Magnoliopsida > Santalales > Viscaceae > Viscum > Viscum album. Next base: position 1,835,602,300 of record OY728165.1, read on the forward strand.
GACTATGTAGTTATGACCAAATTGAGTATTGAAAGATATCATACGTTCATGGATAATGTAATTATGTATATGAGAATCATTCATGAATTATAGATGTGAAAGAAAATTTATATTAATGTGAAAAAGTATATATTTTAAAATTTTTAATGTTCTCAATATTATTTTGAGAATATTATAAAGGAAATTATATACTTGATTGATGGAAAATTGGTTTTCCTCAAATAAGATTATCAAATTAAAAAAAATGATTCTATATATCTCTTTTATAACTGATCTAATAAAATAATTATTTGATGGTACTCAAATATAGAATTTATATATACTTCCTACAACCACCAAGATGTATAGATATTTGAGGAATTGCTTGTATGGAATAATATTAAGTGGGAAATTGAAGATTTTGTATCACGATGTTTAATTTTTCAAATAGGGAAATCTACGTGATAGTACCCTAGAATTATAAAACCTATAACAATTCCTATGTTTAAATGTGATGAAATCTCTATTGATTTTTTCATTTTGTTACCAGTGAATCATATATGGAATTTTAAAAAGTAATATATTATTTATCACCTAGAAAACTATACAAATTACATTACAATAATGGAAGCTTTCCCTCATGAGATCCTCCCATGATTTCATTATATGGAAGTTTTACATAAATATGATTAACAAAAATCTATAATTTTTTATTATGATCGACAATTTAAATTAAATATTATATAAAATTTTTAAGGTGGATTAGGATATTGAGATTGATGTTAACACCATATATCACTGTCAAACTGATGGACTATAATAATGGAATATTAAATATTTAGATGAAATTTAGATATCACTGTAATATGACATTCCTAAAATGTAGGGTAAGTATTTACCTTTGGTATTGTTTCCGTATATTAATATATTCCATTAAAATTAAAACATCCTCAAACCTACTCTCCATGATACATTTTATAAATTAAATTTTTTTATATATTTGGCTTTGATACCCATGAAGCTAACCCAATTTTCCCTTTCTAAAATATTCATTTTCAAAAGGTAATATTTGATCACTTATATATAAAATGAATTTTTTTCTAGATTTATATAATTATGAAAACATCCTATATAAAAAATACACATGTCATTAAATTAAAATTTCTCCCAACAATCCCACCTTTCCCAATTTCACATTATGTCATATTCAAAATCCATATAAAATCCTTCTAAACATGACTTGTTCAATATAAATTCTAGATAAACCAGGAAAAATGAAACATAAAAGGGTGATTTGAAATGCAAAGTAAGGATACACATAATAATTAAAAACCTAATGTCATAAATGGGAAAAATAATTTTATAAGTGTATGAATAAATAATAATTGTGTGTAATATAATCATAAAATAACATATAATCATCAATAACAAAATAATCAATCATGTATCATCGATAAAGGATTTAAAAATGAACGATTTTTCAGAATAAATATTTATGATCCAAGTTATATTAATTTTGATCATAAGAAAAACTATAAACCCAATTAAAGAAAAAAATAAATGTTTTTGGAATCTTATAACATCATATTCGTAGAAAAAATATAGAACCCTGATATACCCCTTACAAATTGGATAAACATATGGTCAATATACAATATAATTCTTCAAAGAACAATATTATTGCACAACACATTGGATTTGTATCTGGGTGCACCCATCATCTATGATATTTTATTCTTACTCAACTATATCATGGAAAACCAATCATATATATTGTATTAGAACCACAACCAGAATAAGGTATATATATCTTGCATAAAAATATTGATTATTAATTTCATGAAATGATTAAAATGTAGAAAATAAATTTTTTCAATGTTAATCTCTTTGAATAATTATTCACCCATAGAAAAAAATGAGTTCCAAATTTTTTTTGAAATGATATTTGAAATATGAAAAATAAATGATTTTTATTAAAATATCCTTGATTTAATTTTTATTCATCTAGATGGAAAATGGGGATAGTACAATTACAAAATACGTTAATTTGAGAATATGTAATGACAAGGGTTGTTGACATTGATGGTTTTGAATGACGTTAAAATATAATTTAAAATTTTGAGTAAACTAAGCTTTTCATTTTGGAAAATTTATATTTATAATATAAATGTCCAAAAAATATTTTAAAAATCATTTTAATTGATTACAACATTAGAAACATATAATAGAATCATTAATTACACTTGAAAATATTTCTTAAGGGGAATGTACTTTATATTTTGAAAAACACTTTTTAATTGATTATAATTCATTAAATATCTTATATTTGAAAATAAACATGGAAACAAATAAGGGATGAATTAAATAAAATGAAGGTGGAATATTAAATAAACTTTATACATGCACAAATATATTCATTTGACATTTTTGGTAAAATATAAACGAGATTTGATTGGAAGTCGACATGAATATTCTATTAAAATATGATATAAAGTGAAATGCATGGAAAAAAATTAATTAAATAATTTTTTTTTAATAATTATAAAAACATTTTTGAAAACATTTTTAGAAATCATGATTTTAGAAGAAAATGGGGTTTTCAGCCAAATAGGGACATAACACAATTTGCAAATTATTTAATTTAAAAATGAGTGATAATAGTACTATTACATGAAAATTTCATTAATAACTAGAGTGTAACAAAAAATAATGATATTACTTTTGTGATAAATAATAATATTTCAATATTTGATACTTAATCAAAAATAATCCTGATAAGGGATGAGATTGAAACATGAATCTCTTACAACTTCTGTAACATTGAATCTTATTCCCCATAAAATGATAACATTAAATTTTAATTTCATTATCATGATAAAAAATAAATTCAGGATAAAACTTGTAAAATGTTCTACAAATAATCCTCATAAAATAAGAAAGGTGTATAACATGTCATAAGTCTCAAAGAAAGAAACATTGAGAGAAAAATCTCTTACAAAATCATATCAATGAATTTGGGATTAGTCACTAAATAGTTATTTTTTATCAAATGAAAATCCAAATAAAAGTTGTTTAAATCCAAAAATAAATTGTAAAATTTCAATATCCATAGTACATTAGCCTGAAAAAATCAGTGAAGTTGAAGTGTATCCCAATTAATTAAAGGATTTATGAAATCCATTACATCTTGATTCCTTTTGGTAGAATATTATATATTATCATTTATTGTAAATTAAAAATTATATTATCATGTTAAAAACTAATATTAATATTTATAATATCATATATGATAATTTCATAAAATTGTATTACTTTTATGTTAATAATAAATCATTATTTTCATTGTTTCGTGTATTAATTGACTTTTCCCCTTATTTATGCTGTTTTATGAAAATGTTGTGTCATATTCATGTAATATAGTAATATAAAATACAATATAAAAAAAGTATATAATTTCATTATTTATAAATCAATTATAATTTTACAACAAATTATAATATATGGTTTGTCAAAATGATGTTTTTAAGGAAGATGGAGATGGTGTGTTGTACGTAGGCAAGACTAACCTTCCCATGTTCAAATAAGAATTATGGTAAGGTGGAAGGATATATATTATCATAAAATAATGTTAATAATATCATAAATATCACAATTTTGCTTTATATATACATATATATATATCATCCATGCGATCTGGTGATGAAAATATAGAGTAACATTGCATCATGATGGTGATAACCCACACATACATAAATGATATTATCATTTTTATGTGACTGAAAAGGAAAGAAATAAATAGATATATTCTCTACTAAAATTTATAAATATTTTATTAATATAATAATTATGTCATTTATATCATATGCATTAACATAATTCATATTATTTTCTATGTAATACTTTAGTGAAAACAAATGACATCGCTTCGTGAGTTTGTTGTCTATAGTGCACACCAACGACATTATAGAATCTCATTTGGAATGGATTGTAATATATATATATATATATATATATATATGATTAACTGACTCTATATGTATTATAATCTTATAAATATACTATATATACTTTACATCCATCATAATTCCCAACTAAGAGATGTGGTAATAGAAAATAGATTGACAAGATTTTGTGAGGTGGTAGTCCGACGTACACAGGAATGGTTATTTCATAACCCATTTGATGGAAGTGGATATATATTTTGATCATTAAAATAACCAAAAAAACATATCTTTATATGAAATATATTTATCTAATTATTTATTATTTGTTTAATAATAATTTATGGAGGATGAGGAATAGAAAAAATAGAAAATCTCATTGAAGAACGTTTTTCTACTTCAGGTAACATCCATATGATTACACCAAATTCCTTACAAGGATGGATTTATAACCAAAAGGGATTATATAATTATATGAGGTGCTTTTGAAGAAATTTTGGGAGGTAAATTTTGATCCTAATTGGTTTTGTTGTTTTTATATGATATGATATAATATTTCCTTTTATAAGTGAGATGGGTGGAATACATTGTGGTTTTTGAAAAGAAAATGTGTACAAACATTTTTATCGTGAAAAATAGACAAAAAAAGAACTATTTTAAAGATGTATAATTTTTTTTGTAATTATGTATATAAAATAGGATCCATAGAATCCAATTTGAGATTTTTTCCATTATCCTTTTTTAACTTTCGCCATGTAAACCCATATTTACGTTAACTGTATTATTTTATTTTAACTATTTTCAGTATTTATTTTCCTAAAACAATGGGATCCTATTATATATTATATATTCTTTTTAATATATATATTTAAACCATTTTTCAAAATTCTCATTATAGAAGTGAAAAAGTATAATTTAAAATTAATACCACTGATGTGATTATAAAACCAGTTTTCAATGAAAAAAATATCAAATATCTATAACTTTTTTATATCTAATATCAATTTGAATTTGATTAAAATGAAATAAATTGTAATAATTAATATATAATTGATGTAATTATAATTAAAAATAAATAAAATATACATTAACATTATAAACAATTTAAATATTGAATAATATTTCAAATAAGATTCAGTATTTTTCACCACTCAAAAAAATTATCCTTTTAAGAAAATAATAAAAATTACTAACTAATATAATTATTACATAATTATTTAAAAAATAAAGATCATTTTTTTAAAATAAATTTTATCATTGTTTCAAATGGTCAATTGAAATCAAAACCCACAAACATTAGCATACATCTAGCTTTCAAGAAGTTAATTTTTTTCTCATGCTTAAGATGATATTATAATTACCCTGTAACTGATAATAATAGTTGTAAGAATCTAAAATAAATTTAATTATATATAATATGAAATTTTAATTTATAATATTCTTCATTAGATATTACATTATTTAATTGAAATTGAGAAACTATATTAATGTTAAAATATATTTTATAAAAAAGCATTTTCAATACCAAAAACACAATTAAACTAAAATACAATATAATAATGATTTAAATGTAAATTGTTGGATAAAATATAACTAAATATTTTTCATATTACATGAAATAATTTTCAAAATATATCATGAAATATAATTTAAATAATTTAATGAAAATATTTTACATTTTTACAAAAAATGTTACGTTTTGACTATTCACTAAAAAACAATACCCTTCAAAAATCTCAAAATGTCACCCAATATAAAATTTGATTTTCTGATTCAAAATATGATGTAAAATTGTTCAAATACATTTACTATACATTCTAAAAAATAGTTATAATATTTTTTCATGAAAATAAATAAATATTATTCTTTAAAAAACATGTTTTTTAAAAATGAGATTACTTTACTAAAAAATGATTAATTACATAATTAACATTCATAAATAATTTATATTAATTATGACATAAATATATATCATAATTTATATAATATTATTTATACAATCCAATTTATTGGTTATGTAATAACGATTATATGTATATATATCATCGGTCGTGTAAGCTCATTGTTGCATGCTAAATACACCATCAAACATAAAAATATCATGGTTATATGTACATAATGATATTTAAAAGAGTAAATTTATTTATAAATAAATAAATCATTTATTCTTGTGGATTTTCATACTTATATAATTATCATTTACTATTTTTTTAATGTTACCTCACATTAATTTCTTCATTCAAATTCTTGTGGTGTAAAAACATCCCCTGTTTGAAAAGTATTGTCCCTAAAATAAGAAAATTATTTTGATATTAAAATTATGGAAATTTTATTATTAATTTTTTGCAAATATACTTGATAAAGATGATTAATGAAATAAAGTCATGATAATATTTATTGGGATGTACGAAGGTCGTCTAGAGTAATACATACATTGTATCCAAACAAGAGATCATATGTGGAATGTGAAGATTTAGACATAGAGGAATAGTATAAATTATTATGTAGACTAAATAATTACATTAATCGCAAAAATTTAATGATCATTTGAAATTTAATGGCTTCAATACCGTAATTATGTGAAGATTTATAAGACCATGTAATTCATAGAATATGAATGCAATATGAAAATATTCTTGTTTCAATAACCTTTTCCTAATCGATAGGAAATATTTCACCATTTAGACTGAAAAAATATTGAAATATAGTTAGAAGAAAAGTATAATATAATAATTTATCTCATTTCAACCATATTATCATCTTTATCACAAAAATATGGGAAATCAAGTTGAATTGTTCATTCCTAATGAAATACAAATCAAATTTAAAAGGACCATATAACAATAAAAGGAATATTAATCTACTCCACCTCTCATTGGACATTAACAAAAATCATTATTTATATTAATTAGAAAGATAATTTACAAAATGAGTAAACCATAATATTTTGAAATAATGAATTAATCTAAAAAATTGTAGATTAATACCCTACGATAAAACAAAATCATTTCATAATAACCTCTACATTAAATAGTGTTGTTTCCACAAAATATATCTCATAAAATTCAAATTTATTAAGAAAAATATGAAAACCATTTTTTTGAAATAACATTAATCACTTAGTCACCAATTTAATTGTCAATTATGCTGTTATATATATGATAAAACATGTTCTCCATAATTACCGCATTATTCATGAATATATAAACACTAATGTTTTATTATAACTAAAATATTATTTCCATACATTTAAATTCATACTTTATGTTAAACCATAGCATTACATATACCTCATTCTAGTAAAACACATCCTAATGTGTCAAAAATCACTTTTAGATCTCATTATTTTAAACCACTAAATGGGGTATAATACATTAAACTTATGATCATCCTTAATATTATTTATAAGGACCCAACCTTAAACATTACATAATTTTGAGTTAAGTCAAGAATAGACATTGAGGATATTTTCAAGTTTAGTGTTTTAGAGAATTAGGCCTCATCTATTACATTACATTTCAAAAATTACAAAGTTGACACATTTACTTAGTATACATTTTTTCGAAAAAAAAACTCTAAAATCATGTCTACTTCCATGTTTTAGACAACATGACTTTTCTTTAATATCATCCTTGAACCGATTCGTCTTTACGTCCTGTGAAAAATATTTCAAATCTTGAGTTGAGAATAAAAAGCTCAGTAAGAGTTATAAAATAATGTAAAGAAAATTTAACCCATCAATAAATACAAATCAATGAAACCATACATTTAAATCATTACATACCTTATGAAATTTTATGATTTATGAATAACACATAGAAATCATCAATAATTAAGGTAACATGTGTAATCCATATCATAAATACATTTTAGCTGTCATAGCTAATTAAGGAGTTATATTGTAATACCCATCATAGTATATTAGCTAAATCTCTTAGTATAAACATTAACATTTACCTTTGTTACGTTACCCAATGCATTGAAGAGCTATCTTGGGATCACCTACCCTAGGTTGACCACAGAACCATCCATATACGTAAATAATTCCTAATAAAAATAACATAATCATAACACAGAACACAAGATAATGGAATGGTAAAAATTCCATCTTCCAATCAAAATATATCATATCAAGATATTGAAATAAACAACACAATATCAAACCATTTAAAACATTTAATAAAGAGATCATTGAGTCAGGGTGTCCCATACCATTTTTAAGATTTTAATAGAATTAAAAATTTAAAACATTAATGTCCATATAAAATATCCATAAAACCATTTTTAAAACATGGACATTAGTGAGAAATATTTATAAGAATAAATCGTTAAAATATTTAAAACTATATTTTAGTTAATGTTTTCCTAACCAAATTAGAGATGATTCAATACAAATAGTTGAAAAATAAAATCAATAAAAGATTATAATATTATGAGAATAGTGGTATTTAGGATATAATACATAAACTGGAGTTATATACACCATATAAAAGTGAATTGGTGTATAATAATAAATAAGTTTCAATGGTGTGTAAATTGAGACAAAGTCCCCTACAAAGATCATATCATGAGATTAAAGACTTATCAATGACATAATTTTGTGTGAAAAATAATAATACATCCAATATAAGTGTATATTAAGTGTATAACAATCCAAGATCATTCACACATATTCATATCATGACATAATCAAGAAATATAAGTTTAACCCAAAGAGTTAAAATTGGGTATAGAAGTTCCATTAAAAAATTCCATAGCCTAACGGTGTCACATTAATATTATGAAAATGAGTTAATGAGAGGGAAAATTTCATCTCATCACATGTAAATAAAATTTACAGAAATTAGGATATCTAAGAACATATCCCAATATAAGAACATGTAAATTAAAATACATTACAAAAATAAGTAATTTAAAAAGAAGAAGATGAAAGGTTCCATTGCCGATTTGGTATAATATGGAACATTAACTATATGAAGGAATGATCATAAAATAATGATTTAAATACCCTTAAATTAAAATATATTTGGAAGAGTGATTCCATGGGCACCCACAAATGATTAGTGTGATTTTGGGGTACTTTAGTGTAGTAGATTGGGTGACCAAGGTTGTCTCTCAAAGGAAGAAGTGAATTAAAACAACTTTTTAGAGGTATTCTAAATATAAAATAAAAATAATAAAAACCCCACTTCATTGGATAGGGGTTGGTTATAGTTCATAAATCTATAAGAAGTTTTCTGGAAGAAGATTGTATTTTGTTTTTTCTTTTTAGTTTTAAAATGAATATCGATTAAAATTACACATCAAGAATTTTTTTTAGAAAATATTTAAAAGCCATAATAGATCTAACTCTACCTAGTAAATCAATTATTTATAATTATCATTTAAATTAACATACACTTAATTATTATCCCTTAACTTGTTAACCCCCGATCCCTACAAGAATTAACCTTACCACAAAGATGAAGTGAATTAAACCCTTAGGTTATCTTCGGAACATGTAATCGCAGCACCGCAGATTGATTGATGTTATAAGGATATATTGTGGTCAGTGGTAAATTAATCCACATATACATTATAGAAATTTGGACTAATTGAGTTTAGGGATTATGTTTGAACTCTATAAATTAATTCCATATGGTTTGAATTATTGGATAAGCTTGCGCCCTCATAGTTCACACAATTCCCGACCTTGCGTGTTTTGTGTTAACTATTCAATTGCTTTCTAAGTTTCATTAAAATTAAAAAATCAATTAATATATTATAATATGTGAATTAATGTAGATCATTTATTGAAAATAAATTAATGAATTAGGATACAGGTCGATCGATTACTAAAAAGAACTACTCTTCCATTGGTAGTGTAGTCATCATAGAAACGTTTTGCATGTGAAAAGGTTTACAATGGGTAGAACCCAATAACATTTCTAATCTTGATTCCATACCAATTAAGAAGATTAAAAGAAGAATAAATTTAAACAAAACAGAATAAAATAGAAGAAATAAGAGATGAACAAATAAGTTTGTTATCAAAACACAAACATTACAACATGAGTAAGAAGAATAGGGCTTCGACGAAGGGATCCTTGTTTCAAGAAATACCCTTATTGAATTGCATGGAGAATTAGAGTGGAACCTCATATCATATGCCCTAAACTTCTTAATTCACGTACCAAACCCACCAAATGTGAAAAACACCAATTTATAATGTGGTGGGGAGGCTAGGTTAAAAGTGGTTTCAAGTGTGAATGAGGAATCTCGTGAAAATATTTTATTCCAATTACTCCACCCATTGGACCAAAAAGACGCATGAATCAGCTGTCCTTCCATAAGGATGATTCGCGCGAATATGGTTCCTGTAGCTCCTCTAAAAATTTGGGCCGGATCCAATAAAGGATGAAGACGTTATGGCCCAAATACAGAACCCATGTTCATTCTACCGAGTCCATCCCACCCTAGACATAATGACCCATTTACTCCATACAAATTCCCTCCTTAGATCTAGTGTCCTGAATAAGAGCTATATAAAATTATTCTAGGAACACTATAACATAATATTAAGTTCAAATAAGTAATATTATGATATTTAATTGAGAAATACTACAGTGCATTTTAAAACGGTAAAATTTGAATTTTAATCAAATTTTCAAATGAATGGTCTAATCCCAAATATTTCATAAGTAAACAGATTTAGTACAATGTGAGAAAATTTTGTCTTTTACTATCAAGAAAATATTCAACAAAATAGTTTTTTATCAACTCCCCCACACTAACCCTTTTGCACTCATGGAAAAAACCTCATATCAGGTAAACATCAATATCAAATCAAAACCTATTTTAATACACATATCCTTGAGGACAAACAATTACACACAAAGAAACAAAAGATATCATGCCTAATAAAAAAACATTATTTAAAATTCTTCATTAATATCATTCAATGTATTTCTACATTATTTATCCTCTCATGCACCAAACACTTACTTCACTTGAATTTTCTCTTATCACACAATTCTTTTTCCAATGTATTTCTTATCCAAACTCATACAAGGGTCACCATTGGATTGATAAATTCCAACATCATTACCTGATGTGAGTTAAGGACATATGTTTACCATGAAGAATTTTTAGGGTTGTTTGGTGGCTTTTGTTTGGTTGGATTTAGATTTGAAAAATTCTAAGGTTGAATGAGGAGGGATTCACTCTTTTTGAAGCAAAATTGCATTAATATATTTTTCACTTAAATATGGTCTCCTCCTCAATTGAATTTGAATTGATTCATGTTCATAATAATGAAAAATAAAGGAATGTTCACAAAATTCAACATTTCAGCAGTAAAAATATCAATCTTCTTGAACATGATTTTCCTAAAATCTCCAGATAGGCACAGCTTTGCCCCTCTATTAGAAGCTCCAGAAAAGAACATATTCTTTTATCATGAAAGATCCAGAAAGACATAGATTTCAATATAAAGTTTTTAATTACCAGAAATCACATCTCTTAAAAATTTAATTTTTCACCCAATGTTTCACAAAATGTGGTAGCAAAACAGAAGACAACTTCCCCCACACATAAACTCAACGAGAATATGCAATTTCACTTCAAGAGTTGGTTTGATAGGGAAAATTGACTTGTAATGTGGCTAACCTAACAGGTTGTGCATGGATATTATGGGACAGAATGATTAAAATTTCAAAGAAGGCCATTATAAATAAGGATTCTTCTTTATAAGGGCTTTAATACCAAAAAAACGCCTCAATCATTTAAACATAAGTACCTAAAACCCTCATCTTTTGACAGGAATAAATGAAATTATGGTTAAATCATTCCTGGTTTGGTTCTCTCACGAAGTGAGATGAATGTAACGAATATGAAAATAATGGTTCAAAAGCCTCATGGGAAAGTGATTTCAAATATAAATACAGTGAGATGTGGCATGGGATTCAAAATTCAGTGTACTTTTCATGAAATTACTAAATATTTGAACTCCAAACAATGTCATTTCAGCATTCATTTAAGATTAGTTTCAAAGGATAGAGTGTTTCAATTATTGATATGGATTTAAAAATGGTTGTTAGGAATCATTTCAGATAAAAAGTTTCAAAAATACACAGAAAATGGGAAATATAAACACACAAAATTTCAAAAACACACATTTTTTGTTTTGTTTTTTTAACAGGAAAACAATTGAAATTACATAAATAAAAGGTTCCATCCACCACACATAAAATATTGCATTGTCCTAAATTTGAAACCTTGAGATGATATATGAAGATGAAATGTATAATTTTATATAGCATAAAGAATAAAAAAGTTAAAGGGTTAGGAATAGCCAGATGTGCTCAAGTGATAATGGGGTCATGCAGTGTGATAAAATACACTGCATCAGTAGGAAGTCCCTAAATGTGTGTCTTCTAACATTGACCATTGAATGTAATGCTCCTTCTTGTGTCCTCTTCTGTGATCTCCACTGCACTAGAAGGAAAAACATTAGTCACAATATATGTACCTAACCATCCGGAACGCACCTTACCAGGCATCATTTTTAGTCATGAACTGTAGAGAAGGACTTTCTCTCCAACATGAAACTCCTTTTGTTGGATCATTCTATCATGAGATGCTTTTGATTTTTCCTTATAGACCCTTGATGTTTTATATGAAGACAATGGAATCTCCTCATGCTCTTGAATTTGCAGCCTCTTTTGGATTTCAACTTGGGGAAAATCCAGGTTTCATTTCTTTATAGCCCAATAAGACCGATGCTCAACATCCACAGGGAGAAGACACGCTTTCCCAAAAACAATCCAAAATGGGGAAATACCAATGGGTGTCTTTTATGCTATCCTATAAGCCCACAATGCATCTTCCAAGCACTTGTTGCAATCCTTCCTATTTGGCGACACAATTTTCCTTAAAATCTGTTTCAACTAACGATTTGAAACCTCAGCCTGTCCATTTATATCAGGGAGGTATGGTGTCGATGTTTTGTGTGTCAACCCATTCTTCTGAAGGAGGGAAGTCAAATTCCGATTGTAGAAGTGTGTCCCTTAGTCACTGATGATGTCCTTCGGTACTCCAAACCTGCAAAAAATTTGCACTTTGACAAGGTCCTCAACATAATGAGAATAATCATTCATGGGGGCCTTAGCCTCCACCAATTTACTCAAATAATCTACAACAACCAAATTGTACAAAAAACCAAATGAACTAGGAAAAGGACCCATAAAATCTAGGCCCCATACATCAAAAATCTCACATAATTGTATGTTTTGTGGGGGCATCTCATGTCTCCATGATATTTTCCTAGTGTGTTGGCAATGAGAGCATGACATAGAAAACACATGGGCATCATGTAATAAGATAGGACAATATAATCCAGAGTCCAAAACATTCCAAGATGTCTGTTGGGGTACACTGTGTCCACCACAAGCATGTGTATGACAAAAATGTAAAACAGACTCCAAATCATGATCAGGAACACACCTCCTAATAATTTTATCACAACACATTCTCCAGAGGTATGGATCATCCCAAAAATAATACCGAGACTCACTTTTTAATTTTTGGACTTGATGTTTCTTTAATTTTGCAGGGATTTCAGAGGCAACAAGGTAGTTAACTAAATCTGCATACCAAGGATACATACCTGAGTTGGAATAAAGATGTTCATCGTGGAAAGTGTCCCGAAGTGGTACCTGGTCCATGATGTCGTCCTCTAGTGTGTGTGAAAGCCTACTCATGTGGTCTGCCACCATGTTTTATGACCCCATTTTTTCCATTATCCCAACATCAAATTCTTGAAGATGGAACATCCATCGAATCAGCCTGGGAATTACATCTAGTTTCTTCAAGAGGTACCATTGAGCTACATGGTCCGAAAAAACAACTACATTAGAGCCCAATAAATATGAATGGAATTTATCTAAATCAAATATGGCAGCAAGAAACTCCTTTTCCATTGTTGTGTAGTTTTATATGGCTGAATCTCGGGTCCCCGATGCATAGGCAATCACATATTAACATCCCTCCACTCTCTATGATAAGACAGCTCCAACCACGAATTTGGAGGCGTCAAACGTAATCTCCAAATGAATCTCCCACCATGGAGGATGTATGATAGGTGGAGTGGTCAGAAACTACTTTATCTCATCAAAGGAATTCCTTCATGAATCATCAAACAAAAAATCAGAAACCTTTTGAAGTAATCATGACATAGGAAGTGAAATCCTATAAAAAACATTGATGAAGCGCTGATAAAATCATCCATTCCCTAGCAATGATCTAACATCACGCACACATGATGGATATGTTAAGAATGAAATAATGTATATCATAGATTTATCAACTAATATCCCTTGTTTTGACACTACATGCCCTAAGACAATGCCATGATCTACCTTGAAATGAAACTTTTCAAAGTTTAGGAGAAAATTAGTCTCAATACAATGATTCAACACCTTTCCCAAACTACTTATAAATTCATCAAATGAAGACCCATACACTGTAAAATTATCCATAAATACCTACATGTAGGAATCAATAAAATCAGAAAAAATACTCACCATACATCTCTGGAAGGTACATGGGGCGTTTCAAAGTCCAAATGGAATCTTTCGATAGGAAAACATGCCAAAGGGACAAGTTAATATAGTCTTCTCCTGATTCTCTGGAGGTATAAGAACCTGAAAATATCCAGAAAATCCTTCCACGAAACAATAGTGTGTCTTTACAGCTAGTCTCTCAAGAATCTGATCAATAAATGGGGGGTGGGTGTGGAATGGTCTTTTCGAGGGGAATGATTTAGTTTCCTATAATCAATACACACACACAAACTATTTTGTACCCTCATTGGAACTAACTCATCTTTCTCATTTTTAACAACAGTAACACCACTTTTCTTAGGCACAACCTTAATTGTACTTAACCACTAAGAATCTGAAATGGGATATATTATACCTGCCTCGATCATTTATTAAAACTCCTTTTTAACATCCTCTATAAGGGTTGGATTGCGTCTCCTTGGTGGTTGCCTCACCGGTTTAGCCCCATCCTCCAAAATAATCCTATGCATGAAAATGGAGGGGCTAATACCTGATATGTCATCCAAGGTCCACCAGATTTCAAGGATGTTCTCCCTCAAAAGATTCAATAGTTTTTCTTCATGTTCAAAAGGGATATTGATAGTAATGATATAAGGTAATTTTCCACCACTTAACAAGTATGAGTATTTGAGATTTGGTGTCAATGGCATGAGTTCTAGTGTAGGGGGTGGTGTATGGATGGATACATAGAAGGAACTGAAATATGTGCACAAAGAGAATCAGTATTAGAATATAAATCATCATAATCGTAGAATAATGCATCATAACCATTACCATACTAAACAACCATGTAATAATTAGAGATCACAAGACCAAATCCGAATATGATTACATTTCAAAATCAAATATTAGAGAGTCTTGTTCCTTAGAAACTGGTGTGGAAGTTCTCTTAGACGTTAAATCAAAACCAATACTCATAATCTCACTAAAAATAGGACAATCAAATTCCATGGGATTTTTTCTTGGTGGTTCAAAATGGGAGATAAAAAATGTAGAATGACCCCCTAAGGGGTACTACATGTATTCCATAACATTAACTATCACAAATTAATTCACAAATCCCATGTAAAGTGTACCCTTATTGATATTTATGATAGTTTTTGCAGTTTTTAGGAAGGGTCTACCTATTATAATGGGCGTTAGAAAACTTACCTGATCATCCTCCATGTTAAGCACACAGAAATCTGATAAAAAGATCATGTCTCTCACCCAGAAAAGTACTTCCACAAGGAATCATGCGAGATATTCTGTAGCTCTATTTGCTAACTACACCACTACTCTCATCAGTTTTAGCTCACCAAACTGCAAAGAAGAGAGTATAGAGTGAGGCATCACATTTATGGATGCTCCTAAATCACAAAGAGCATCATAAAAGTGTAACTCCCCTATGGTGCATGTGATTGTGAATTTCCCAGGATCCTAGCAATTTTTCAGTATTTTTAGAGTTGGTGTAATGAGTGTTGACACATTC
Source organism: Viscum album (assembly GCA_963277665.1). Taxonomy (NCBI): domain Eukaryota; kingdom Viridiplantae; phylum Streptophyta; class Magnoliopsida; order Santalales; family Viscaceae; genus Viscum; species Viscum album. The sequence continues at coordinate 1,835,618,292 of OY728165.1, forward strand.
CTTCCAATATTTATCTTTTCATTTACCTTGATCCCTCATCGATTAATAAAAAGTTCATTTAAGAATTTCACATACCTTTAAATATTTTTAATGGCTTCAAGTAGAGGAATGATGATCTATACACACATTAATGTGTCCAAAACCTCCTTTTGCATTGCTTCTTCATCCATATTCTTGGTTTGAACAACCCTATTTGGAAAAAAGGGGTTTAGGCGGGACATCATTAATCTTTTTCTTACCTTTATCATTCACCTTGAGTTTCTCATCAGTTGATGTGGACTTGGGATTTTTTGGAGTTGAGGTGAATCCCGGTGGAATCGTAGGTGGAGAATCCTTAGTTGTTTTCTTCCAACTTCTCAATGTGATGGCACTGACATCCCCCCTTTGGATTTGGAGTGGGTTGGGAAGGTAGATTTTTGTAATTCATACTTACAAATTCATGGAGGGCGGTGGAAATCTGGCTCATTTGAGTCTTTAACTCCCTCATCTCTGAACCTTGACTCTTCAGCTCATTCTATTGATTAAGAACAATTTTCTTCAAAAAGTCATCAGTGTTAGAATCTACCTTTGCTGGGGGATTCCCTTGTTTCTGGCTTGTTGGTTCTTGGTCTTCAAATCTCATATGGGGTTGTTGGAAACCCTGCTGGTAAGGCGAAGGCTAAAGGATGTTTTTTTGAAAGGGTGGCCTTTTTCTTGTCCAAATCCATACCTGATGTCTGATTGATCCTTACTACCTTGGTTGTATGTGAGTGCAATGGAATCAATCTTCTTTTGGGGATATGGTTGTTGCTGCTTATAAGGTCTCCCAAGAAACACTACTGCACAATCTTCTGTTTCTTGTAGTTGGCGGCTACAGTCAGTTGGGTGGCTTGTCTCGGTGAAAATGCCACAAGGCCTTAAAAGAGGGGGTTGGGATGTCTTTTTTTTCCAAAGCAATCTTCCTCACAATAGATTTCAATTCTTCTAACATGGTATCAACCAAATGACTCCCAAGAGAAGAAGGACTTACCTGATGTAATCCCTTAATATGTGGTGTACCTCGATCAACAAATTGTTCATATTTTTGGGCCATTTTTTCGATCAATGCGTGTCCAAATATTGTTTTCTTGTCCACCAATTTTTCTCCAGGTGCAACATCCACCATGCCTCTCTCCATAGGTGTTCGTCCTTAATAGAAGTATTGGATGAGTAGTTTTTCACTGATTTGGTGATGTGGGAATCTTGCAAACAACTTCTTGAATCTCTCCCAATACTCATACATTAACTCCCCTTGATCTTTCTTGATCCCAATGATCTCTTTATGAATGGAAGTGGTCCTTGATGATGGAAAATATATCTGCAAGAAAATAAGTTTCAAATCATTCCTACATGTTACATTTTCGGGATGTAAATAATACATCCACTCTTTCGCAGCTCCATCAAGTGAGAATGGGAATGGTCATAGTTTGATTAGATCATCTGAAACATTTCTTGGTTTTAAGTTTGATAAAACCACATTAAATTAGTTAAGGTGTTTATTGGGATCCTCACCAGAGAGGCCGTGAAATTTTGGAAGCAGGTGAATTAATCCTGATTTCAGTTCAAATTCCAATTTGAGATCTGGATATGCAATCCAATTTGGTTGATAATTAATATCAGCTACAACCAATTATCTAATGGTTCAATTAAGTTTAATTCCATTATTTTAAGCCATTGGTTCTTGTTTTATGGTTGAATTTGAATTTATTCCAATTTCAATGTTCTGATATTGGAATAATTATACAACTGGGTGAATGTTGAAACTTCCCATATACTGAGAATGTCAGATTTGTGCCCTAAGGATATATTCAATCTCCAGGTCAAGATCTAAGAGATCATATGGATTAGTTTGTGTCATAAATAATTGAAAGATGAAAAGGAAATAACGAAAAGTGGACTATAATAAAAAGAAAAGAAGTTTTAGTTGGTCCGATAAAAATAAAAGAAGAGAGTAAGAGAAGAAAAATTGAGAAATAAGAAAGAAGAATGAAAGAAGAGAAGAAAACAATAAAATGAAAAATAAAATAAATACCTTTAATTGGTTAAATAATTTACTTGCCTCCCCAGAAATGAATCCGATTTGTAAGACCGTTTTTGTGGGAGACCTCAAATGATTAGTGTGAATTTGGGGTACTTAGGTGTAGTAGAGTGGCTGACCAAGGTTGTCTCTTAGTGGAGGAAGTGAATTAAAACAACATTTAAAAGGGGTTATAGAAATAAAATCAAAGAGAATAAAAACACAACTTGAATGGATGGGGGTTGGTAATATTTTATAAATATAGAAGAAGTTTCCTGGAAGAAAATTGTATTTTTTTTAGTTTTAAAATGAATTTCTATTAAAATGGCACAACAAAAAAATGTTTTTTTAGAAAATATTTAAAAGACATAATCAATCTAACTATACCTATTAAATCAATTATTTATCATTGTAATTTAAATTTACATACACTTAATTATGATCCCTTCACTTGTTAACCCCCGAACCCTAGGAGAATTATCCTCAACATAAAGACGAAGTGAATTAAACCCTTAGGTTATCTTCAAAACATGTAATCGTAGCACCCTCCTTTGAATGATGTTCTAAGGATATCTTATGGTTAGTGGTAAATCAAGTCATATATGCATTATGGAAATTAGGACTAGTTGTGTTTAGAGATTATTTTTGAACTCTACAAATTAATCCCATTTGGTTTTGAATTACCGGTTGCAGTTGCGCTCTCACAGTTCACACAATTCCAGAACTCACGTGTTTTGTGTTAACAATTTAATTTCTTGCATAGTTTCATTTAAATTAAAAAATAAATTAATTGATCATAATAATTTAATTACAGTAGCTCATTGATTCAAAATAAATGAATGAATAAGGGTATAGGTCGATCAATTACTAAAAAGAACTACTCTTCAATGGGCGGTGTAGTCATCGTAGAAACATTTTTCATGTGAAAAAATTTAGAAAGGGTAGAACCCAATCATATTTATAATCCTGAATCCAGAAAAAATTTTAAGATTAAGAGAAGAAGAAATTTAAATAAAACAGAACAAATGATCATTAATAAAAGAATAATAAAGAAGATTTTTATGAATACACAAACATTACAACATGGTGAAGAAGAATACGGATTCGACGAAGGGATCCTTACTTCAAGAGATAACCTTATTGAATTTATTCGATAATTGGAGTGTAACCTCTCCTCCTCTTCCCTAAACTTCTTAATTCACGTCCCAGCTACATAAAATGAGAAAAAAACCAATTTATAGTGTGGTGGGGAGGCTAGGTTCAAAGTGTTTTCAACTGTGAATGCGGAATGTCGGGAAAATATATTATTCTAACTTTCACAGCACATTTTACCATCAAACACATGAATCAACTGACCTTCCAGGAGTATGAATCATGCGAATATGAGTCATGTAGCTCCTCTCAAAATTTGGGCCTGATCCAAGTATGGTTGAAGAAGTTATGGCAAAAATATAGAACCCATGTCTATTCTGCCGAGTCCAGCCCCTCGTGGAATTTATGGCCAATTTACTCTATCCAATTGCACTCTTTAGCTCTAGTGTCTTGAATAAAATTTGTAAAAAATTATGTTATTAAAACTGTTACAAAATATTAATTCAAATATTTCATATTGAATTATTTAAGTGCGAAATACTACAACGCATTTTAAAATGGTAAAACATGAATTTTAATCAAATTTTCAATTGAATGATCTAATCCCAAATATTTCATAAGTGAACATATATAGCACAATGTGAGAAAATTTTGTCATTTATTATCAATAAAATATTAATCAAAATAGTGTATTATCAATATTATATAATGAATACAATTGTGGTCAGTACATACACCACACAAAATGAAATAGTGGCAAACATAGCTTGAATATCATGAAAATACAAAGTGAGATGAAAAACCCTTTGCACATTGTAATAAATAATGTCATATAACCTAATGTTAATAACCACCAATTTAAACAAATTATTCTATGATTATTATGGTAATCAAGATAATATATATGTAATGGTAGTAATAATATACCACATGAAATAAATAAGTGGTGAACAATGGAAATCTCATAGAATTAAATGTAAGATTAGAAACCCCTTACCTCGTGTTCGACTTGACTCCATCATTCATTAATATCCGAAATAATAAAATAATGTTAATTTTAACTTTTATAGAAACATTTTTCATTTTTAGTAATATTTTTATATTAATTATTAACATTCTATAACATTTGGTAAATTATTTTAGTTTATATCAGAATTTTTTTTGATGTTCAGAAGTTGAGTAAAAAATAGACTGGTTATAATTATAAACTATCCATGTGGTAAAAATTCCATTATCTACTGAATTATATTCATGATTTAGATATCATAAATATCATAAATATCTAATATATATATATACTTAAGTATTTATAATAGTACATAACATTTGGTGATAAGAAATGAAATTCACTCTTCATGGAGACGGTAAGCCGTACGTACGCATAAACGCAAATTTCATTTCTATTTCATATATAAAGGAATAAAAAAACAATGATAAATAGGTATATTATAATTCCAGTATAATATCATATATATTATAATTATCTACATATTTTATACGTTCCACATATGGAATGAACGAGTCATATCACCTCGAGGGGGAGGTAGTCTGCACTTCCTGAAATGAAATTATCATGTTTATCCATTATTGAAAGAATAAAGGTATGCTATAAATGGAAAATAAAGAAGAAAAGAAACAATATTAATATAATATATATCATGTTTAATTATAGTTCTATCTTAATGGCCACCATAAGAGGTGGTAGGAGAATATTGAACAATTATCGTTTCATGAGGCAATAGTTCACCATTCATAGAAACAATATTTTCATTCCACATTAGATGGTGGTGTGTTTAAGTTTAGTTCAAATACATAACCTAATAACAAACCATAATATTTAGGATACTAGTGTTCTTATAAAATAAAGAAATAAAAAGAGTTCAGTGGGTTGGAGAAATTAAATAAAAAAACAACTTATGAGAAGACGTTACCTTTAAACTGGGTATCTCTCATTGGATTGAACTAAAAGGATTACTTGAAGTTGTTTATGCCTATGTTAGGGCTTTGTGGAGGAATATAGGGATGTAGGGAGAATAATTGGGAATAGGTTTGATGATCCAATGGGCATAATATGTGTGAGTAATGGGTTACAAGTGAGGGATTTTTATAAGGAGGAGGAGGGCCACTTAAGGAGTGTTTAAAAATATTATTTTATTATATAATGATTTTAGGTTTTTAAAGGACCAAAAACGTTTCAAATTATAATATAATAAGACTCAAGTATGAAATATAATCATCTAATAAGAATTTGAGAGGTTTTGGGTATTCGTTTAATGTATATAGTATTATTTATTTAAATCATTCATTAGTGAGGTAAATATTGTATCATTATTGTGTCATAAATAAGTTTATTTATTTGAGTTATAAAAATTATAAATAAATTATCAACATGTAGAAAATATTTTTTTCTTTCAAATGAATAATTTTAATCAAAGATATAACATATATAACTACATTTATGAATTGATTTACTAAAAGATATATTCTTAATTTATTTTTGTCCTTACATTAAATTAATTAATATAAAGTGTCATCATCACTCTTATGTGGCTCCATGGGATCCCACAATTGACTCAATGGATGCCTATAGTGGAACATTTATCTTCCAATTGGATTAGGACACATTTTAGGTTAATTTAATAATATTATAATATTATTTTTTTACCTTTATTTATCAGATTTACCCTTTAAACATGGTAATTAAAATATTTATTGAGGTAAATATTTAAAATGTCTAAAAATAAAATATACCTATTTAAAAATTTGGACATCCTGATTCCTAAAATATATTCTATTTTTCCAAATTCAGAACACATCATTGGCTGAAATTAAATTAAAATCAATTCTCGTTGTGACAACTAAAAACGTGTTTTTATGTAGTAATAACTATCAAAATAATGAAACTTGTTTATGCCCATTTTCAAAGTTAAATTACATCCATTTTAAAAAATAGTATTAAATGATAAAAATATAATATAATTACTCTTTAAGACCATTTATAATGAAAATGTATCCAAATAAATAAATTAGATCGAAATGTTGTTTTGAAATAAAATACAATATTTTCACTATTCATAAAATAATGAACTTTATCTGAAAAACACTAAAATATTAATCAATTTAAATTTTGATGTCTCGATTCTAGAGAAGAGTATTATTTTGTCAAATAGAACAAATAAAAGAATCCAAAACTATATTTAAAGAGGGTTCTCCATCAATAGGTCATAAATTGATCTTTTAATGAATGTTTAAGTATTTATGCTTAAAATCAAATTATTTCATATTTGAAGCCTCTATAATTTATTGGATGACGTGAAAAAAATTAAGAAACTAGTATATTCATATTGTAGTTTGTTCTGTCCATTCCCGCTAAAACAATGGCAAGGTGTTAACTACCATTAAAAATATTATAATATTATTATTTTTAGTATGACTCAGCATTATGTGCAATATAGGATTTCAAAGATACCCGATGTTGTATATCAAGTACTCCATTGAACATAGAATCCCCTTTAAATTATAATTAATATTTAATTAACAAGTATTAATAAATTTGAAAATGTTATATTCTGTATTTACTTGGGATGTTAAATCCTTCCTCCATTTTGGGAATTACTTCCTGATAATTTTAAAATTGGGCTTCGAAACATCATTGAATGTCCCCCATCATAAAAAGAGTCAATAAAAGTAACATGTTAAAATAAATGATTATAAGTACAAAGGCCCCGTGAGACAATAGATACTAGGATTCCATGAAAACATGGCTATGGAGGAGAAAGTAACTCTCACAGATTAATAGAGAGTGATAGTGAACTTGATAGTGGAAAGTTAACCACCACAATACCATAAATTTATGGTTGGGTAAAAGTCTGATGATAAAAGATGGATAATATATATTATTTTTTTCAAGACCTTTTTCATAGAGTTGATGAATTTTATAAACAACTAGATTAAGATCATAAGGAAATATACTTACCAGTCGTGTTGAATTTCATACTTTAATAAACTTCTACCACAATCTCATGTTTTTTACAAACAATATGTATTCAAGATGACATGGTCATACCAGAAGTTCTTGAATCAATATCTACAGTATCAAATAATCTACAAAAGATTCACAATATATTTACCCTATCTTTAGATATCAACCAAAACCATAATTGGTTAGTAAAAGATCAGATAATCTACAAAGGATATAATTGAATAAAAATAAATACTTCTCTTAATCCCCAAAATTCAACAAAAATAACCCAATGTTCATGAAATACCATTCAATATATAACTTTCCATAAAATTATGATAGGAAATACAAAATATGCTTCAAACCCAAATCTTAGAATGATTTAATCACATAGTCTTCGAAGATATTTCTTAACATTTATCTCCAAATAACATTAGTTACTCTAATAGTCTCATACTGAAATATAATTAACAAAATCACATATTCTCCATGAAAGGTTAATCTTAAGCATATAGTGTTTCCAAAACAGAAAACATCTCCTAAAATAATCCTTATCACATAAGCACAAAATCATTTTCTGATACTAAGGATATCAATTTGATAAAATATATGTTCCCAAAATAAACTTATTATTGATCCATAAAATCATTTAACCTAAAATAATAAGTCATATTAACTCAAGACATCATATAGGATAGTGGTATGAAATTCACCCTTGTCGCCCATTGGTTGAGGTATTGATTCTTGTGGCATTTCTAGACATGATGGGTTACCACCAATATTACGGTTTGTCCTTTTTATAAAACTAAAAAAATTCCCCTAATATTTTTTAACATTAAAGGTGTTCTTATTCCTTCTATTTTCATCCTAATACATTAAGACCTAACCATCTTATATATTGTAATTTTTTTCACCTATATATGATAAAATACGACTATTCCCAATAGAAATAATATCATACCTTGGTCTTGGTGTCCATATAGTTTCATTATCATCTTGTTCACGTATGTAGAAGGTCCATGCATTTCAACAATGATTTATAGATCCTTCAAAATCATGTAATTCCATCATCCAAATACACCTTATACAACTTTTGTCATATGGGTGATCATAGAAATATAGTTTCAGAAAATAATCATGTATGACATATAATTTCAAAACATCTAATAAAACATGATTTCTATAATATAGTTAGACCGAGATTGAGTTGAAACATTCAATCAATGGTTATTTTAAAACACCATAACTATGTGTAGAAATATTATATTGAAAAATAAAATATAATTAGGTTGTGAAATGGTATACTTATTTAGAACCTTTTTCAAAATCATAATATTCTTCAAAATCCTGTGGTAAGGTAAAATATTTAAAAATTACTTGACAATATTTACCTTTCTTGAAAATATGAGAATACTGAGAATATAGGATTTGATTAAATACAACCCATGATCCACGAAGATATCGATGAATATGGAGGTGTTTGATATTTCAATGATATACTTGTCAATGAGTGGTCGAAAAAGTTTCACAATCATCTGAACATGATTTTGTAATAATTATTGCAAGCATGTCATCAATTATAGATAGGAATTTTGTTTGAGATCCTCCTCATTCTATTTTTAATGGAATTTATTTGATCAGAAAAAGTTATCAAACAATAATTTGACTAAAATAATATATATAGGGACTAACCATGTGATTTAAAAAATTCCTAATCCCTAAAGTTGTCGAAACCGACCTTTGATACCAACTATTAGGACCCAACCTTAATAATTACATTAAATATAGTTATATCAAGAATCCTAATTGAATATTTTTTTAGTTTTAATATTTTATAGAATTAGGCCATATCTATTACATTACATTTCAAAAATTACAACGTAGACACTTCTACTCAGTATCCATTTTTTCGTAAAATAAAAACTCTAAAAAAACATGTCTAGGTCCATGTTTTTGATAGCATGACTTTTCGTTGATCCTATCTTTGACCCTATTCATCTTTAAGTTCAGTGAAAAACATTTAAAAACATGGGGTGAGCATAAAAATCTTTGTAAGTGTTATAAAATAAGGAAAGGAAACATTAACCCATAAATAAATAAAAATCAATGAAACCATACATTTCAATTTTAACATACCTCATGAAATTGTATCATTTATTAATAACACATAGACATCATAAATCATAAATGTAACCTGTGGAATCCATAATATACTTACATTGTTGCTATTACAACTACATAGGTAGTTATATTGGAATACCCATCATAGTATATTACCTAAATCACTTTGGTGAAATGTTAGCGTTTACCTCTCTCATGTTATCCAATTAATTGCAGAGATATCTTGGGCTCACGCACAATAGGATTATCACAAAACCATCTGTATAAGTAGACAACTCACAATAACCATAAAACAAATCCTAACACATAACTAAAGAATAATAGAACGATAACATTTCCACATTATAATAATAATATATCATATCAAGATATTGAAATATTCAATTAATTAACAAACCATTTTCAAAACCATTTAAAACATTTACTAAAAGTATTTTTGAATCAAAGTGTCCCATACCACTTTGAATATTTTAAAGGAATAATAATTTTAAAACAATAATTTCATTATAAATATGTCCTTAAAACCATTTTTAAAACATGGACATTGTAGATTAATATTTATCAGAATAAATCTTTAAAAAATTTATAAAACTATTTTAGTTAAATTGATCCTAATCAAATGAGAGAAGCTTGAATACAAATATTTGAGGAATAAAATCAATCAAAGATTATAATATTATAAGAATAGATATATTCATGATATAATACATAAAATGGTAGTATGTACACAATATAAAAGTGAATTGGGGTATAACAATAAATAAGATTCAATGGAATGATAATTGAGAAAAAGTCCCTTTCATAGATAATATCGATAAATTAAGGACAAATCAATGACATAATTATGTGTTAAAAATAATAATACACCCATTATAAGTGGATATTAAATTTAAAAAGATCAGATTTCATTCACACATATTCATAGTATGACATAATGAAGAAGTAAAAGTTTATCCCAATGAATTGAAATTGAGTAAAAAAGTTACCTTTCCAAACTACGACAGCCTAACATAGTCGCATTAATATTCATAAAATGAGTTGATGAGAGAGAAAAGGTTATATCAAAAAGTTTACATTTAATTTATAACAAAAAGGATATATAATAAGGTATCCCAACATAAGAAGATGTAAATTAAAAGACATAACAAAGAAGAAGTCTTTTAAAAACAGGAGGGTGAAAGGTTCCCTTACCGATTTGGTGACATACTAAACATAAACTCCATTAAAGATGATCATAAAATGAAGATGTAAATACCCATATATTAAATTATATTATAGAAATAGTATAATCATCGGATTTATATACACCACAAAATAGGAAATAGTGGAAATCATAGACTGAATCGTATTGGAATAAAAAAAGAGATGAAAACCCATTACCACATTGTAATCAATCGAGTCATATGAACAAAACATAATAACAACCAATTGAATCACATAATACCGGGAATATAAGGTTAATAATGATAATATATATCAAATGGAAGTACACAATAAACCACTTGAAATAAATAAGTGGCAATCAATGGAAATCTTATGGAATTAAAAGTGAGATAAGAAACCCCTTACCTTGTGTCCAACTTGACTCGATCATTATTTAATCTCCAAAATTATTAAATAATGTAAATTTCAACATTAATAAAAACTTTATTAATTTTTATTATTCCTTTTATATAAATTATTAAATTTCAATTACAATTATTTAATTATTTGAGTTCATATCAGTCATTATTTCGATGTTCGGAACTTGAGTTAAAAATGAACTTATAATAATTATAAATTGTCCATGTGGAAGAAATTCCATTATCTCCAGAATTATATTCGTGATTTAGATATCATATATATCATATATATCCATTATATTTATATATATTTATTTATAATATAAAATAACTTTTGGAGATAAGAAATGAAATGCACCGTTCATGGAGACGGTAAGCTATACGTACGCATTAGTGCTACATTCATTTATATTTCATATGTAATGGAATAAAAATGTAATTATAAATAGTTATATTATAATCAAAGTAAAATATTATATATAATTTTACTATCTCAATCCTTTATATTTTCCATGTATGTCATCAACAATTCATATCACTTTGAGGGGGAGATAGTCCTCATTTCCTCAAATGAAATTATCGTGTTTACCCTTTATGGAAACCATAATGGTATGAAATAAATGAAAAATAAAGATGTAAAGAAACAATATAAATATAATATATATCACATATAAAAAAAGATTCATCATAATGTACACCATTAGAGGTGGTAGTATAAGAATGTACAATCATCATTTTGTGAGGTAGTAGTTCGCCATCCACAGAAACAGTATGTTCTTTACCCATTAGATGTAGTTGTCTGTAAGTGTAGCTTGAATAATTATCATAAAAATATCATAGTATATTTAGGATATTGGTGTTGTTAGAAAATATAGTAATATAAACTCTTTAGGGCGTTGTATAAGTAAAATAAAAAAATAACATAATAGATGATGTTACCATTAAATTTGGTATCTTCTATTGGTTTAGAAAAATGATTACCTGAAGTGCATTCTTCAAAAGTTAAGGATTAAAAGTTGATGAGATGGATGTAGGGAGATTAATTTGGAAGATTTTTGATGAGCCAAGAGCCTTGAAAAGTGTGAGGAATGGGATAGAATTTATGGCTTTTTATAAGGGTGAGGAGGGGCTCTTTAGGAATGTTTAAAAATATTATTTTATTATATAATTATTTTCAGTTTCAAAAGGTCCAAATAATATTATTTTCAAATATAATATTTCATAATTTTTAAATAAAATCATCCAATATAAATTGGATAGGTTTTGGAAATTATTTTAATAATTATAATCTTATTTATTAAAATCAATCATGAAGGAGGTAAATATTGCATCATTATTGTGTCATAAATAATATTAATTTTTTGATATCCAAAAACGATGAAAAATTATCATCATGTATTAAATTTTGATATCTTACATATGAATTTTTATTATTGAACATTTATCTTATATAACCACATGTACGAATTGATTTACTAAAAGATATAATTTTAAGTCATTTTTTGATTCACTTTAAATTAATTAATATAATTTGTCATTATCACTCTTATTTGGCTCAATGGGGTCTGAATATCGATCCAAAGGATGGCCAGAGTCGGACATGTATCAACCAATAATATTAGGATACATGTTAGGGTAATTTAATATTAATATAATCTTACTGTTTTACCCTTATTTAGAATATATTCCTTTTAACCATGGTAAATAAAAATTTACTAAGGTAAATATTAAAAATGTCTAAAAATAAAAGTAACCTATTTACACAATTTGGACATCCTGATTCAAAATATATAATCCATTTTTAAAATTTCAAAACACATAAGTTGCCTAAATTAATTTAAACTTAATTTTTATTGACAAAATAAAAATCATGTGTTAAAAAAATAACTATCAAAATATTGACCCTTGTTTATGCTCAATTTCAAAGTGAAATTACATATAGTGACAAAAAAGGATTAAATGGAAAAAACATAATCTAATTAATATTTAAATCCATTTATAAATATATTATAACCTTATAAATAGAATAAATTAAAATAGTGTATTATCACAATTATGAAAACAAAAATGAACTTTATCAAAAAAATACCAAATTTTAATCCAATGTAAATATTCATGTCCCGATTCTAAAGAAGAATATTCTTTCATAAAATTAAACATAAAAATGTTACAAAAATATATTTAATGAGGGTTCTCCATTAATATGCAGTAAATCGACCTATTAATGAATATTAGAGTATTTATGCTTGTAATTAGATTCTTTCAAATTTTAAGACTCTAAAATTTATTGGATAAATGTAAAAACAATTAAAAAACACATATATTCATATTGTAGTTATTTATTTCTATTACCTCCAACATAATGGATACGAATTAACTACTATTTAAAATAATATAATATTATTATTTTTCAGTATGACTCAGCATTTTGTGCAACATAAGATTTCAAAAAAAAAAAATTTAGCTTATAGGGTACGCCAACGAACATAAAATCCCCATTAAAGTAAAATCAATATTCAATTCACAAATAATAATTAGTTTGAAAATTCTATATTATTTATTTACATGAGATGTTACATTATTAACCTATGATGGTATCCATAATGCATAATATAACCTCACTTGATAACAATATAATATTAAAATATATCTAATCCTTTCCTTTAATATCGTCTATAAAAACCATGAAACATCACTTCTGAATATAGTTTTGAAATAATAAAAATATCATCTTCACTCTACCACTATTGAAGGTGTCCTAAATGCTTCCATCCAAATCATACAATTTCAACAATAAATATTGCAAAACATATATTTTAAGGAAATTTTAGGATTATAGTTTTATATGTTTGGTAAAAACTCATTCAAAAACAATGATGATGTATTTCAATAATAATTTTTCCCACTTAACACACCATTAATTATTTCCCATTATGTCATCTTATTCATCCATATGAAGCCCTTATATTTTTGATTAATTCATAAGCATTTCTTTGGAAATTGGTAAAAATGGAACATATGACTTTTGACTAAAAATTATATATAAGGGTTTACATAATAATTAAAAATTTAATAAGAAAAATGATGATATGAAATAAATCAGGGTGTGATGACATAATTCAAGTGCATGAGAGAATCATAAAAGTACACATACCCATCACTACATGAATCATTAATCCGGAAAAATAACACAAGGATTTAAAAAACCATGATTCCTCTAAATCAATAATCATGACTCAGGTGATATTATTCGTGATCTAGGAATACACTATAATCTAATTTTAGGAATATAAAAAATTCATTGAGAACTTGTAAAATTATTTTTATATAACACATAAAAATCCCTTACAAATGTAATAGACATACAATCTATTTCTAATAATAATCAATAGTTAACATAATCATTATTCAATGCATTGGAGTTCTATCTAGGTTCTCCCATAATCTAATATATATCATGGTAACTAGAGGAATTTTAGTAAAATAATTTTTATATAACTTATATGAACCAAAATATAGTAACGTACATAGAGATTGCAAAAAAAACATCATTATTCCATTCATAAAAGGACTAACATGTAGAAAAGAAATAGTTTCCATGTCTGAATCATTTAATGTTGATAACCCATTGAAAAATAAGTTTATTACCATACAATATCGTTTAAAAATATATAACCCATGAAAACTAAATGTGTTCTATAAACATCCATTTGAATCATTCGTAACATATGATGAGAAATAATAATGATATTATCATTAAAATATATCCACATTATAGAATAATTATCAACCAGGGTTGTTGTTATTGATGAAAGGTAATACCATTAAAATATCATTAATATAATTTTGATAAAAATTGAATTTTAATTTTAAAAAATAAAATAAAAACTAAAAAATGAAAAAATATTATGAAGACATGTTATGTTAGAAATGACCTTAGAATCATATAAAGGAAGCCTTAAAAGTAATTTAAATCATTTCCTAAATAAAATATCAATTCTATTTTAAAAAACTAATTAAGACAAAAAACATTATAAAATTCTTTTCATTCAACATATCCATGAAAGAACTAATGAAATCATCAATGAAAAATAAGGTTGAAACATTCGTTCATGTTATATATATTTAATCAAATATTCCAATCACATTTTCGATAAAATACAAATGGGAAATATTTAAAAGGTGAAATGCAGATTCACATAAAAATAATTCAATAATTGGAATAAAATTTCTTCATAATTCATTTCTATAAATAAAAACACTTTTTTAAAAACTTTTATGAAAAAATAGTATTTGAAGAAAAGGGATTTCTGATTGAAGAGATAAATAATGAAAAATTTTCTTAGACTTGTTTTCTCAATTATTTTATCTATGAAGTAATTGAAAATAGTAGTATTTTTAGAAACATTAATGTATAAATATAAGAGATAAAAAATAATCAGAATATATTAGAGGAAAAACATATTATTTCCATATTTACTACTTAATCTCAAACAATCAAAATAAAAGATGATATTGTAACATAAAACTCCTTTCACATTGTGTTCATTTTGTTATAATCCCTAAAAATGAAAAAAAAACAGAAATAAATAATCATGATTATAAATAAACACCAGATATATACTTTAAATCCATTATCATACCCAAATGTGATAGGTGGTAATAGAAAAAATGAATGACATTAATTCAAGAGGAGATAGATTTTCATACACTAGAATTATAATTTTTTAAACCATTGGAGGACAGTGGTGATAATTTTAGGTTAGTAACCCTAGAAAACAAAATATCAGTATATGTAATATATAAATTTAATTATATCATCATGGTTCAATATGTATTGAAGGAGGAGTAGGATGATATAAAATAATCATGCTCAGTGAGGAATGTTAGCTCATATTCATGTGTCCTCCTAATGATTGCATTGAAATCTATCAAAGGATGGATCTGTTTAACCTATAAGGATTCTAGGGTTTGATTAGGGACGTTTGAATTTGATTTCAGCCTTTAATTTTTAATGAAAAATGGTTTTAGGTTGTGAATTTTATAAGAGAGAGGTGGCCGTTTATACGGGAGGTGGGTGGAAGACATGTAATGTTTTTGAAAATAAAAGGTGTAACCATGTTTTTATTAACCAAAAAGGATACAAAATGATGTATATAAAATAATTATATATTGTAGGGTTTAAATATTTCTAGTAAATAAAATTAATAAATTTTTTCGTTCATTTAAATTGATATCTATTGGGGTTAACACCCCTCGGTAAACCTTTTTTTAAAATAGCAACAAAAATTTATTCTTAATATTTTCAATATTATTTTTCATAGAAATGTTAGTTGAAATTAATATATAATATTTTGTAATTATAAATATGGTATAATTGTTTTCCAAAATAAATTCACAATTGTTGAAAATTTTAAATAAAAATTAATCGTGGGTACGCAATGAGAAAGTGAGTTTTCAAAAGTCAAAATGATCAAATTATCAGTCAATTTTTATATAAAATTTCAATATTAAATTGACTAAAATGAACTAAATTTTATTAATAGAAATATTTGTTAACTACTTTTACATTAAAAATAATATAAATTGAAATTTAATAATATAAAAAATTTAAATTAAAAGACAATTTTTAAATAAATTAGTTATTTTCCACTATTCTAAAAAATTAACCTTTTATAAAAATTATAAAAATGAAACATTATATTTTTATTTTTCTTTTATATTACAAATTAAGAATTATTTATAAAAAATTTTTGTAATATTTTAAAATTTTAAATTTATATAAAAACCCACAAACATAATGAAAAAGATTCTTTTCAAGTAATATATTTTTGTCAGGAAGAAAATGATTCAATATTTACTATATGTCTAATAATAAAACTATTTATATGAAAACAAATTTAAATTTTATATAATTATATCAATAATATTAATTTTAAAATTTTTTCATTGGTGATTAATTCAATTATTAATAATGTAGAATCATTATGCACTTTAAAACATGTTTTGAAAAAACCCTTATCAAACCGAAAAAACAAATTGATACAAAAATGTGATGTAAATAAGATTCAAATGTTATTATATGGATTAAAAATAAATAATAAATACTCAGGATATAATAAAACATATTAAATACATAAATATAATTTTAAATTACATACATTATTGAAAAAAAATATATTTTTTAAAAAATGGTATATCTTCATTATCCAATGAAAATCAATAATTTATTAAAAATCCCAAAATTTCACAAATGTTTTTTATGAATTAAAAAATAATGTTATTATAATAAGATATGTTTTCTAAATGATCCAAAAATTATTTATCATATATTTTCATCTATGAAAAAAAATATTCATGACAATAACATATTGAAAATAATAATAAATTAGTAAAATTTATTGATTATTTTCCAAACATTTTAAAATAATTTATATTCTGTATGATATATATTTATATATAATAAATTAGTTGTTATTATGCATAAGATTCAATTTAATGGTTAGGTTATAATATTTATATATAATTTGGGTCATTTAATCTTGGTAGTTCATGTTGATTATGTTATGAAACCTAAAAATCAAGTGTTTTCATATATCTAATACAATAAAAGAAATTAAATGTACATAAAATGAAATATATTGTAAGACCTTTGGGAGCTACTTTCTATTTTAAAATCAGTGTTGTGTTTTTTAAGCTATGAAACCTATTTTACTTTTTTTTAATTCTCAGGGTGTTACACAAGTATTCGTGTTATTCTGTATGAATTAGTATATAGAAAAATATTCCATAATCCAACATATATGGATGAACTTTTTGAAATTAAGTGTGTTAGAAAATAACTTGATTAGGATAAAATGAAAAATGTAAATTCTATTTATTCAAATAATAAAGAACCTTGATGACTTAAAAATATCAATTCCAATAATTATAGAAATGATACTTAATTTCAATTGGGAGATCATGTTTTCATGAATGTTGGTCCATATAATGGTGTTATAATGTTCATTATGAATGTTAAACTATGACTCTGTTTCATTTATCCCTTTGAAATATTGGATGGAGTTGGAGTGTCATTTTACTAATCAGAAATTCAACCATGCCTCTGTAAAGTACGTGATGTGTTTTACATATCATTGTTAAGGAATATATTAAAAGAACAAAAACAAGTGATGAAATATGAAGAAATATTTTTTGAATGTAGTCTATATTATGTAAAAGTTCCTTTAGAGATTATTTACCGTAGAGATAATTTTTTGTTATGTCAGATTACATTACACATAAACGTATTTTTTAGGTATCATAAAATGGAGGATGCATCATGGGGAATATATGATGTTATGAAAAAGAATCACCAACTTGTGATCATAAATTAATATATGTGTAAATGAAGATGATTAAGGTTTTATATGAGATAATAATGTCCCATGTGAGCTTCAATTACTGAAAGAGAACATTATATTCTAATAAAACTATAACCCAATGCATATTTTCATATTTAATTACAAAAAATATAATTTTATTAGTTTAAAATTGATTTCAAAATAAACATATCAATATAATCAATAAATGAGTTTATTCAAATATCCCATGGAAATATGATTCCCGGAATGAATAAAATTTTATTACATAAATATGAAAATATATCATTATAATAATGTATTATAATTTGTGGAAATAAATATTTAATGTCTAAAAATTTTGAATAAATTAATATATGATCATTTTGTTGTAAAAAAGGATATTTTTCATGGAATAATATCAAATTATATAATTTTCAACCATAACTAGAAAAAAAATTATATAATGATAAATGATTGAGATTAAATAAATTGTTTTAAATATTATTTTATGAATTTCAATATGTATAATGATTGTTAAAATTCATATACTTATTTTAATGTCATTTTTTTCTTGAAAATGCATTTAATGGAATACTATTTTTCAAAAAAAAATTGTTCTTTATAGTTAAATTAAATTAACCAATTTCTAAATATCGAATTTTATAAAAGGAATATATTTTGTGAATTATATAAAATAAATCAAGGTAATAAAGTCATCATAATTTCTGAATATAATTTGAATTAAAAAATTACACAATATATATACTTTAATTAGGGTTAAATCATTTTTTCAAAAGACTATATTAAAGAAATAGTGGTTAAATTCCATAAAGTAATGATGAACCCAGGTTTTTTAGTTATATTATGATAATATATTTATCACCTATAAATATGATGCATTTTAGATCCATTTTGAAAATAATTTTACATTATATTATTTTAACCCATTTAGAAAACACATTTTCTTTAATCACTTCTATTATGAATGCTCTCAACATCCCATCACTTACTCACAACTCGTAAGACATTTGGGTTAACCATCCCCTTAAAATATAATACCTAAACATCATTCACTATTATCTAGATATTCTAGTCAACTAAAAAGACTATCCTTATAGTTATTAAAAATATATTAAATTGAGTTTTTTTAGTTATGGTTTTAACACCCCGAAATTTTATAATAAAAAAATATGTTCGATAGTATATATCACAGAAAAAATGACCATAAACAACCTAATATATATATATATAATTTATAAATAATATTTTCAATTTTATGATATTAATACTTTTATATACTTTAAAAAATATTTATAAGTCCTAATAAATATAAATAATTGATTAATTCGTTGTTAATAATAAAAATATTTATTAATATAATCTTACACTTCAAATACATGTTTTATTCCAAAAAACATTTTTATGTATTTTCATGAAAAAATTATAAATAATGTTTTAAAATTTGATAATTATTTTTATGAAATTTGAATTTATTTTTTAAATTTGAATATCAAAATTTACATGGGTTAATTTTTGTTTTTTTGTAAACATTGATTATCTTGTGAATAATGAAAATAGTGATTATTGTAAAATTTTCATTTCATTCTAATAAATTATGAAATTTAGAAATAATCTTATATTTTGAATATTATATCATATGAAATATGTATATGTGATTTACACACCCTGGATATCATCTCAAATAGGTACCTAGTCCGAATATTACACATACTCGGAGGGCCATCCAAATCTCTTCGGACTGGAGACTAGCACCCAAGCATCAACAATAACTAGAAGGAATGATGTCACTCAAAATATTAAGAAACCATTAAATATTAATATATATATATATATGAATGGTTTATTAAAGAAAAATTTCCCATAAGTGAAATATAACATCAAAAAAATACAACTTAGAAGTACTCAGAACGTCCCAAAGTATAAATCCAACATCAAATTATAACTAAAAAAGTAAAAATGACTAGTTCATGTGATAGTTTGGGAAAACACACACAATCTCAATGTAATATAGATTAACATATATGATAGAAATATTCATTACCTCACTACGGTTCCATTCTTTTCCCAGCATCAAAATACATTCAATAGTCTACACACCACCAAATGGTTGCTTAGGGTGCCAGATAAGAGGCTCAGTATGATCCCACCAAGGTTCTCCATTATATTTATTTTTTTAATAATATAGAAATGATAAAAATTAATATAATTAAGAAATGATAAATAGTTAAATTGTTTTGAAATCAAAATCATAAAAAATGTTTATAATTCTAATTTCTACATTTCCAAATAAATTATGTAAAATATTTTCAAAGCATTTAATTTAGAACATAAAAGTAAAATTCAATGAAATAAATATTGTATCACATATCAAATTAAACCATGGAAGTAAAAGATTAAGCAGTACAGTCTAAAGGCATTGGAAACATCATGATAATGATCATTATAGATCATGCCTTCAAATTGATTCATATCCCAATGAGAGTCTTATTTACAATCATATCCTTAGAACACAATACTAAGGGCTATAGAAATTGCCCATCAGTGAATCCCTAGGCATTTTTAATATAAATTTCCTTGAACAATGGTCCATGGAATAATGGGATTACCCCATGGTTTAACCCACTAATAACGCATCGATAATATCCTATGAAAAACATTCCACCTAAGTACCCAAGGATTAACATGTTCCCTATTTTTCAAAACATTTCATCAAAAAAAATATTTGAAACAAAATTAGAAATACATATAATAATTATAGGAAAATATAATTTTATTTTAAAATAATAAATGATATACAATCCTTTAACAAAAACCCATTTTCGACGCAGACAAATACATCAATATATAATTACATTTAATTTATAAATAATATTATTAAACTATAGAAATGATGTTGTAACAGTATAGGGTAGATATTTAACCACCTTCTTTAATCTTATGTTACACATGCCCTCAATGATGTCAACCAATAAGGATGAATAAAAAGATAATAATAATTCCTTTAGAACAAATCTATACACCTTATTATTGATTCCATTTATAAAAAGGGTTGGAGAAGAGGATATATCAGAACATCCAACAAGGAATACTTATTCCCACAGGCCAACAAACATAAGGGATAACCTCTAGATAAAGACATTTCAATAGATCTAAATGAAATCAAGGAGAATCAACTTTAATGACCAATATATCTATAATCATAGTGCAATGGATAATCAATGGAAATTAATAATTTTTAAGAAATCTATGTTTAAGAAACACACCAAAACTATATAGATGATGAATCTTTGAAAAAAAATTGGAAGGAAAATAGGTACAAAAAATTACCTCAAAGAGATCATAGGTCAAGAGTTGAGAGAGCTTTGACCGAATGGAAAACATATCAGCAGCACATTTTCCTTAAATACTAACTCAATAGATTTACATGGTGTGAAGAACAATTTCATGTTTCGTAATCAATGAAACTCAAGTACAAAAGAAAACCTATCCATGTTTACTAAAAAACACGATTTCACCATTAAAATTTGTATAAACTCTTCCCACCCTACACCTATTCATGACTTATTCTCACGGATTAATAACTAGTTTATAAAAACATTATATAGATTTCCCCCTCATACAGTATAATTCCAAGATTAAGTTGAAAATCACCAAAAAATATGATATCCATAATATGGAATAAATCAACAGTACTTTATCTTGATCATACCCAAAATATAAAAATTCAAAAAATTATATTCATCTTTAATATTTAATCCATTCCATTAGAAAATGATCGCCGTACTTTGAAGTCCCAACAAGAAATAAATTAAAGATGAAATGAACTGAGAGAATAGAAATACCTCAAAGTGGGTAACCTTAGTTTAAAAACTCACCACCATACCATTTTCAATCAAACGGAATTCATGTAGAATAATGTTTTTTAGAAATGATATGAGGTAAATTCTCCCTCATAAATGACTCGTGCACCCAAATCTCATTATATAGAGTTTTTTAATCCATTAAAATATCTCTATCTTAATTAACCTATCATTAATGTAATTAAATTGAGATTCGATGAATTATAATGGCTATTCCAAAATAGAAATTCCTAGAAAAAACTGATCCACATCCCAAAATATAATGAAAGAATGATAATGATGGATTTTAATGAGTTCTGATATGTTGAAAGCATCATGGATTTCAATAAACTGACCCATAATATCCAATAAATAAGCATACACACAATTTGTTTAGTGACCTCAAACTGCTCAATATATCTCTGAGCCAACTTTCACAATATTAAAATACAATGATTACATAACAATGGAGAAACATTCATGAAAACATTAGAACAAATATAAAAATCGAATGGATTATTCGACTAATCCATATAAGATCTCGGTCTATTCTAATCTATATCCGAACATGAAAATATATTATAAATCATTCCTAACATCACCACAAAATGTCATGCCCAATCCAATGGGGCCTCAACCACCTATTACCAACATAGATATTATGTACAAGGGAGACCAAAAATCCATTAATGTTTTTGTTTGGATTTATTATTGATAAATATTCTTATAATCACACTCAAAATGTCCAAGATAAATATCCCAAGATCAGATAAAATTCATATAATAGTCAGGGAGCATATTATAGAGGATCTAAATGGCATGATCCATTTTGTCTTCCCTATTTATATGGTATGTTTTACTCATTTGGACTACAGTTCACATTACCTCATGGTTAATCTCCAAGAACATAGAATTAAACCTAGGATACCTATCTGAAATAATAAAATAAGGAACCACATGTAACCTCATAATATCATGCACATGCAGCTTTTCAAAATGATCAGAAATAGTAAGTTCCCTTATAATAATGAAATTAGCTCAAATTGCTTATTAATCAATCACCACTCAAATAGAATTCATCCCAAAGGGTTTTTGTGGTAATACAAGAGAATATCCTTATAAACGTATTCCTAATTCCAAATTGGCATTAAAAACATTTTGAGAAACCCAAGGGTTTCAGATTCTCAGAAATTATATATATTTAGGTGAAATAGTGGGATGCATATTCTAAAATAATATACATCATAGACATTCACTATAATAACGATGTCAATTAATAATAAATATTCCTATTGAATTGATGATCATTCCCTGGAGATCAATTATAATCAATAAAATTGATCACCTCATACACAATGGTGTGATAAGTTGACCCTGAAAATAGATTATACCATTAGAAGAGAGAGACCAACTAAAAACAGTATCCCCTGCATAAAGGGATACTCAAATTTATCTAAACTCATCATCCTATAACTAATTATATAGAATAGACTCAATGAGATATGATAATAATTGAACACATTCCATAATTATAATTGAAACGTCTAAATTAAAATCAAGATAAAATTGAGTGAATAGTCACGTAAGGATCCACTCTTCATTTGATTCCAAAAAATCCTGTGATGATACAGTCATTCAGTGAGAATCTATAAAAAAATTTCACATCCCTAGGGTGTCAGAATATAAAATGTTAAAGTTATGTACTTATTACACCGCCCACCTCTATTTGAGATTCCACTCATTATAGGAAATTATATAGCTCAGACTCTTATAATCATAAAATATGTTGATCCTCTCCCAAAAGAGATATTGTCTCCAACACTTATGTATATGAAAAAATCTTGAAATCTATATAGCCTTATTGGGGTAATTAATCCCATGCTTTCAAATAATATAAAATCTATCAGATAAAACAATATCATCTGGCATAAACATTAATCTAGAAATAGCACATGAAGAACCATAGAAAACAATATAAAAATGATTTGTATTAGGTAAGATCAAAAAAGGTTCCAATGATAGAATTTATTTTGTCTCATGGAATGATGATTAAAATATTGATTACAATATGAATTTCACCCTTATGATTGTATGTTTAGTCAAAGGTGAAGCCAATTTTGTGCATTTATTAATGATCCATTAAAAATACCAAACAAGACTAAGGAATATTTGAGTGTCGGAGAAGTTATTTGGTTATGCCCCATAAAAAATCCTTCAAATTATTAGGGTCCACTAATAATCCTTTATCATATATCAAATACCCTTGTAACATAAATTAATTAATCCAAATAATTTATTTATAAATAATTAAATAAAAAGTGTGACTCCATTCAATTTCAAGATCCAAACTAAAACAGTGCTAATGTTCATTCTCAAAACTGAATAAACCAAAATTTCATACATGAAAACTACCAAATAAGTTTAAATATACTGATAGATTAACTATTTTATGAAATACATAAAAACATCATGATTATTTATAAAACAAAATAAATCACAAGATATTCATAATCGCCAATCCTACATATGAAAGCTCTCTTGGTAGTATCAGGCTCCAAAAAATAGATTTGATGATAACCAGACCCAAGGTCAATCATTGAAAAACAGATTCCCCACTACATAGTCAAAAAATTAATCCATAAAATGAATAAGGGACTTATTCTTAACTGTTACTTAATTTATCATTAAATATAACAAACACAATTGGAGGGAACCATATTTCTTCATGGAAATGAGCATATGGTCTTCACAAGGATGAACTCTAGTGTGATCAAAATGCCTCATCATCATGTAATCTAACTAAATAATTACCCCCATTAGATTTTTTTCTCCCATTTGTATGAATGCATTAAACTTGGCTACATACCATGAATAAGATGAATCATAATAGCTACATTCATTTATATGGTATGCCAATTGACATTATCTCAGAATATATTAATAAATTAATAAAAATTGTTGGAAGATAAAAAGAGAAGAAACATTATAGTTCTCAATTTTAATAGAATTCAACAATAATGGGAGATCTAGGAAAGATGATCACACATGAAAAGATGTCAGATCCCACTCTAAATTAAAAACACGAGATTTTCCATCATCTGAAATAACATGAATTTACAATAATAACATCAAAAAACATTGAAATCAGTAATAATCCAATCCATCTGTAAAATGAAATCCACCATATATATTGGAAGAATAAGAATATCCCAATATTTCATAGTATTATCCATTGGTAGTGAAAACGAAGACTGAAACCCCACCTCTTTCCCCTTCGCAAGAGGTGTTTCAAACACCATAACAAAGGACATGAGCTCTGTTAGAAGTTCAACTATATCAAAAAAAACATATATAATTGAGTGGGAAAAAAAAGTATGAAATTAATAAATTTCTTCTAATGATTATATAAATATGGAACCTCATACTATTTTTGTAATCATATCTATCTCAATTGGAAACAAAAATACTGCATGAAGGTTCTTCACTTTTGAGGCATTTATTTGGAGCCCTATTGCCATTATATCATTTGAAATCCCCATAATAGACTTTAAAACTGATTATAACTAGATATAATTAGGTGTATAAATATAATAACAAAAATGGTTTAGATTAACATAATTTATAATACTACAATACTACGTTTTAGTCATAGGATTAGAACACCATGTATTTCTGACCTTGTCAAATTGATAAAACATTAGAGTGAAACTACTTGAAGTAACTAAAGGTGTATAGGATGGATGATACTACAAAACACCTCCAACAGTCATGCGATGATCGTGAAACTTTATCTTTTTGCATTTAATTCAATTAATGCTTCCACTGGGTGGAATAGAAGTTGAATAACATATAACATTTCCTTCCATGTTCATCTCTTCCAACAGCACTACATCTATCATCTATGAATAGGTTAAATGTTTTATCATAAATTTTCTGATCTGATTTCTTGTCACAAACCCTGTAGGTACATTTGATCCTTTATGTAGCCTTTAATTTATACCTCAAAGGAAAACAAACCAACAAACCAAACTGATTGGTGTACACCAACACAGAACTCACTCCCAGTTGAAAAAAGAGGAACTCCAATGATTTAACCATTATTAATGACTCTGGATAAAACTAATGAATAAATAGAATCTTTGAAACATTCCAATCCAATACAACAAGGATAACATCCTATACCATGGATTCCATCAATAACTTGTTGGGACCCTTAATTCTGAAAACATTATAGTACACTCAGATACTCTTAGTTGTAATCGGGAATTCAATGATGTAATATATCTTATATAGCTAGTCTATTACCTATTGTGGTTCATTTTTACTCTTACATGATAGTGATTTATTATAAAATAAAAACCACGATTGATATCTTATCCTCCATCCAATGGTTTTACCTTGGTAATGTTTCTCTAGTATTGAGGTATATTCAATTAAAAATGAAGAACTTATCACACTATTAACTCTTCAATATTATGATATATATTAGGACTCTATGAAGATAATATTTTAAACCATCCTAAGGTACTAATATATCACATATCATAGTCATACTTCATTAAAATGAATTAGAATAAATGGTCATATAATAGAATAACATCACATTAATGCATACAACAATAAGAACAAACATAGATTGATATAACGAAATTAAAACATGAGGCACACATCTCAATCTCCCAAGGAACATTGATTATCATCACGACAAGAGCTATAAATCACTCCATACAACCTAACTCTAATGTACCTGCAATCTTATATACATTCTACCAAACATCCCAATAGAATAACTTTTAAGGACATACCATTCTCAGATACCAAAATGTGTCAAAACTGAAATGAATACCCTCTCAAAAAGGCACCCAACCCAAATTTAACACATTCCTAAAGGGAATATCCAATCCATATTTGATGGGAACTAGAACCCAGAAATCAGAAAAACATAATGGGGTAATTTATACCAACATGAATCATAAATATTTCCTAAATATATATATATATATATATGATAGATAGGATCATTAAAAAATATGACCAAATTCAATAATTGAGTAAATATTTGTTAAATTATAAATCTGAAAATCAATTAGAACATCCCAAACTATATTTACCACATCAAAGGAAAACTAATGAATAAATATAACTAATTCATGAGATTGTGAGGAAAAAATACCACCTTCTCACCACAACCTAACTACAAACATCTGCCCGAAAACATTTTCTCCATATCATTTCACCTTTGCTTCCCCTACATCTGAAGAAATGAAAACTTGTACACACCATCAAAGGGGTTTACAGGGTGTTAACTAGGAGCCTTAGTAGGATAAAACCCAAGGGTTCCATTACAAGTTTTTCTATAAAAATCTAAAACATTTTATCATTAAACTAAACAATGCAAGATAAATGTTTAATTTTTTTTATAAACATGGAAAATAATTTAGTTATCATTTTTTCGACATTTCCAAATAAATCCATTTATAATAGTTTCAACCAATCTAATTTATATAAAATTATTCCAATCTAATTAGAAAATCATGTTCCACATATCATATAAAATAATTTAACCTCAATCTAAAATAGTAATATCCAAAAGAATATGTAATATATTACCAATGATCAATATAGGTCATTCATGTAGACTACTCATACCAGAATCAAATAATAGTGAACAATAAAGTCTTTATAATACTAGAACAATGACCAGTGAAAATAACCATGAGTGGGTCCCTTGAAAATTTAAATATTAATTCCCTAGAATAACAGGACTATGTAATAACGAAACTCCCAATGAGTGAACCCCAAATAATAAAAGAACGACGTCCCTAAGAGAAACCTTCCACATAAGTAGAAAAGTCTTTCCATGCTCCCAGTTCTGAAAATGAACTCATCAATACCCTTCTTTGAAAACCATTTCTGAAACCTATTTCACATTGCTATGAATATAAAAATTCTTTTTAACATAATAAGTGAATCACCATCAGTTATCAAAAAAACATATTTTAAATACACTCACAAATCAATCCATCAGTCAATCATGAAATTTCATTTAAAAACAATTTTTAAAACAAGATTAATTTAGTTCATCCAATATAGGCTTCTAATAGAGCCACCGACCACTATCTCATGCCACAGACACCCATAATAGAATCCACCAATGAAGAAGAATAAAAAGACAAAAACATAGGGGATGAATATAACCACACACCTTATAATTGATTCAATTTTCGAAATGGTTTTGATAAGTTGATAGTCTAAAAAATACTTCAATGAAACTCAAAAACTGTACCATAAAACAACAAGGGATATTGTATAAATGAATACACAGAAATGGATATTGATGGAATCACAAAAAAATAAACATGATAGGCCTATTGATTGATAATCATGGTACAATGAGGCTACTACAATCAATGAAATAATAAACAATAGTAATAATAACCCATTGAAATGCAAGGAAACTAAAACATTGATCAAAAATTAATAAAAACAATTAACAATTAGTGGATGACTGTAAAATCACATCATATAGCTCATAGGTCGAGAGGGTATAAATAAATTGAACAAATAAAAACATCTAAGTCCTCTAGTTCCCTAAAATATAATCTTATAGGATTTACAGGCCATAAAACATCATTCCATGTATTGTAATCCTTGAAATTAAAGTAAACCAAATAAAAAAATATAATTTTTATTAAAAACCTTATTTTTACATTACATGAATTCTAATCATGTTGTCCTACATGTAATCTCTTCATGACCTACACCTGTTCATGACATCTTCTCAACGACCAATAAACGATGTATAATAACATCACATGTTGTGTACTTCTTCATTTGATAGAAATTTCATAGATTTAGCTTAGAATTCTAAAAATAACAACACAATTCAATAAATATTTCCTGAATCCCGTTGTGCCTTTAAAAATTTTATACCTAAACTCCCTTAGATTATGAGAACATAATTTCGCATACATTAGGTTTTTTTTCGAATAAATTGTTTCCATCATTGGGTTTCCCGCATTCACATAAAAAAAGTGGGAAATAAGACGAAATGAAGAAATAACTAACTATGGGTAATAAATGAATATAGTAATATGTGGTTATAAATAAAAAATTATTTATTATGAATCAACATAACATTCTATTTTAGTATATTTTTTTTCTATTATTTTGAAAATATGATTTTTCTAAAAGCTGTTTTAATGTGCCTAATGGTTCATCTTGATAATTAATTAAATGAAGCTATAATGAGGAATTAATTAATATAAATTTATATATTATTATAAATTTAATAATAATTTACATTCATAAAAATTTTTTTATTAGTCATTGATTAAATGTAGAATAATCTTTTCTATAAAAAGTCATATCTTGAAAACCATCTATTCTATTTTTAATACTTGATTATTTTTAAAATAAAACATTCCAATATTAGGAATTAAATTTGGAACAATGGATTACATATTTGGAATCATAATAATTTACATTATCTAATATTTTCAATATAATTTTTTTTATCATAATTAATAGTTAAAATAGAGAAAATTAATATCCATCAATAGGGTAAAAATCGGTTTACCGGAGGTAAACTAAAATGATATGGGGAAAAAATAACCCATCCTATGTATAAATCCTATTGAACAGACATATTTTAATATTAGACTTCTCAAATATGAATCTATAGTAATCTGGAAGATTTTTTTCTTGGGAATGACTTTATTATTTATGAATATGTTGATCAATTTCTATATAGCTTACATGTGTGTTCCTTTATCATCATATAAAAGGACTTCCCCTATTCGTTATTATTCACACATTTAAACACTTTTACATTATCCTAGACATTTGTAAATAAATTCCTATCTTCCATACCCTCATTATAGAATTCATGAAGTTTTCATAAATCCATTCATGGCATACCTTATGTATAATTCTAAAGATGTTTTCCCTAAAGAGGTAAAATTCCAAACTATAACTTTTTGTATTATTTATTCTTCAAACATCATTAGTTATTGTTAAACCATTATAATATGATGAAAACATAATATCTAGTTTTTATTTTAATTTATTAATGAAAAATAGTATCATCTTCATTCATGTGGGATATGAAATCCTTGTCCATGTGTGTGGAGGACTACCTCCAAGTGAACAAATTTCAATTATATTTCATCATTTCCAATAAAGGATTTTTGAAATGATGGACATAAAATATATATATGAATTTCTAAAATATTTATACTTATTGTGTTATTATATATTTTATACATTTTATATTCCATTCCTTAGGAAATATGATAGTGTCACTCATGTGAATGGTGGATTATCGTCACATGAAGCATTGTGCTATATTTCTCTACAACATAATACATGGATGGAAATATGGATCATAATAAAAAAAATATATGTAATATACATGAAATAATAATGATATTAATTACATATTGAAATTATTTTAGTGATTATATATAATTTTCTTTTATACAATGATAAATGCTAATGTTGTCTGTATATGTATGAACTACCGCCTTTATGAGGGGATGCAATTCTTTTTTCATTAAGAATTAAAAAAATAATGGTGTTTATAACTATATTTTAAGAAATAATAATTATTTATTGTTTTATGATATTTATGAAATTAGGAGTAATAATTTATACCTTCATTAAATAATGATCATTGAATAATGAAGACATCGACATGTGTGTGTGTGGTTTACTCTCTCATTGATCATAACATAGATCATTTATCATTAGTAGTTATAGAATTAAAATTGTTGAATATAGATGATATATAGTTCATTAAATTTATTTTTGATACGTTGCAATAATTACACCTTTGATCACAATTACTATATCGAGACCATTTGGAAAAATGAATTGATTTCCCTCAAAATACCCGTTACGCACCTAAATATTTTAAATTTTAAATATTTTGAAAAAAAAATTAAATTATTTCAGTGTAACTTATTAATCCTTTTAAATTATCTTATGAAATAAAATAATTTATGTATTCTTATTATATAGGATTTTAAATACATACATTGAATGTCTTTACTCGGGGTAAGGGTTCTTTCATCTCACATTTTAATTATGTGATATATAATATATTTACCATTTTATTATTGTATAATATATAATCTATACCTTTGAAATTTTATATCATAAGTCATTCATAAATTAGGAGTTTTTAGGTTTCATTTTTACTTTTCTAATCCAATGGTATTTTACTTTCAAGCTACCAATTTGGTATAGAATTAAATAACTCTATTGGTTTTCATCAGGTTATATTAATTCTTCATTAACTTCATTATTATATGATTATGTATTAAATGAATTTTGAATATATTATGTCATATATCCACTATTTATTTGTCGATTTACATTTCATACACATAATTTACAAATACGTTAATTAACTATTCAACACTATGATCCTTGTTAGGGACTTCGTATCAATTTCTCTAATTGAGGCATATTATTATGTTATTCTATTATAAACATATATGATGTTTATATATAGCCCATGTGACATGTTACATCATTAATTTTTATAATTTCAAAATATTTAGGTTTTTTTATTTTTAATCCATCAAAGGTATTTTAATTAATATATTTTCGATTATTAAGTTGTCATTATTTATGAAATACCCTTTTAAATATTCATTTTCTTCCCTTTTCAAAGG
Source organism: Viscum album (assembly GCA_963277665.1). Classification (NCBI taxonomy): domain Eukaryota; kingdom Viridiplantae; phylum Streptophyta; class Magnoliopsida; order Santalales; family Viscaceae; genus Viscum; species Viscum album. The sequence goes on from OY728165.1 coordinate 1,835,649,946, forward strand.
GATTACTTTCAAATATACAACGTGATCTTAATTTCCCACTATCATGATGAAAAATTAATTTTTTTATTCCAGTAAATGTTTCCAAGGATCTTTGTAAATAAAATATTTTTATTTTTATGTGTACGACATATAGATATTAAATAGTGATTTTTCAAAGAAATGTATATTTTTTAAAAATCTAACAACATTTATCTCTCTATTTAAAAATCATTTATTATTTTAAAATCCATGTTTTCTATAAAAATATATAATTTATTTACTATGGTTTTTTAATTTAAAATTTACAAATAATTTGATTTCTATAAAATTATTTGAAAGGAATATTCCAATCATTTTCTAAATAATCCTTTTTTGTGTTTTACAAAAAATGTGTAAGGAATTTTTGTTTTATCTTATCCATTGTCAAAATATTTTCCCTCCATTATGAAATTTATTTTCATTGAATATTCTATTACATTCATCTATAGTTAATTTATAAAAATAGGTTCATTTTTTTAAAAATTATTAGCATTTAAATGTTATTTGGAATGGAATATTTTATTTTCCTCAAGAATTATTTTAACGGTAATTAAATTCATAAATATCAGCCACCCATGTTATTTCATATAACCCACTTGATATATTTTTTGATGATACCATCCTCTGTTTTTTTCTAGATGAATTTTTCATTTTTTAAATATATTTTTTCACCAATTTATTTTCAATGGGTTAAAAAATATTTAAAGATATTGTAATGGATATCATTTATTTTATAAATTATAATAATGTTTTAAATAATTTTTCACAAACCCAATTTCATTTATTCGGGAAAATAAGGGTTCTAAAATATTGTTATAGAATCCATTTATTTTCAATGGTTTAATCATGATTCAGATTGATTGTTAAAAAATCATTTTTTCCACATGTCAATCATATTCCATAGGTATTATTATAGAAATATTTTTTTTTTCATTGGATAATCATTTATCAAATAGTTTTGTATGAAAACCATTTATTTTCCAAGGATTATTCATGTTTTAATGAGATTTATGTGGAAAAAGAATATTTTCCATTGGTATCTCTTGTTTCATTTAGATTGATATAAAACCCATTTATTTTCCAAGGATTAATCATGATTCGGATAAAATATCGGTAATTTAAAATAGGATATAATAAAAATCATTTTCTATGTAATTTATTCATGAAAAGGTTCATATAAATTATTTATAACGATTAGTGGTTTTCATTATAATACATTGATGTGTCGTCATGTAATAAACCAAGGATATACTATCATGTTATTATCCAATGGTTGGTGGATACATTATTAACAAATTATGGGTGGTTCTATGATATTCCATATAAGATTGGTACACCCATATCCGTTTAATTCATTGAGTACTCCTCATATAGAAGTCCACTATATTTTTTTTTCAATTTTTAAGATGTGATGTGTAGATAATGTTATGAGATACCAATATATTGTGTCAATCCTTGTTTGGGGTTTATAATTCACATTATAATCAATATTGATATCACATGGTTCAAGAATATTGATTCTGAGGACTCATTTATATGATATTACCTTGTGAATTTTTTCATATTTAATAATATATTTAATGATGTGTATGGAAACACCTATTTTATAATCATGCACTGTTATTATGTCATCTTTCCTATATTCTCTTCATACAACCCTAGATGAAATAAAATTTTTGATGCTTATATTTACCATTTTTGAGAATTTGAGATCACCCATCAAATTTTCCCTTTACAACTTGCTATAATGATTTTTGAAACTATTTTTTTCTAGATTATGTTTTATATGGATGATGATGATGTCTTATTTTGAAATAAAAAAAATCTTGGTAATGTTTGGGAAAACACATTATATAGCATGGTAATTTTTTATGTAATAGTTTAATGTAATTATTTAAAAATATAATGCTAAAAGGTACTTGGAAATGAATGTGAATCAAGTTATTTCATTTGGATATTTTTTGTGTTTTATAATGATAATATTTGGTTTCCTTCATTGGTAAAAAATCAATAAATATAAGGATTATGATTTTAACACTAGATCTAGGAGTGTTAGATTAGGGATGCTCAGTTAGTATCAAAGAATAGTTTGAGAAAACATTGGATATTCAGTTGTTTTCATGTAAGGTTATCATAAGAGTTATAGATTATATCACTAGAAAACATGATTAAGGTTAATCATTTGTTTGTAGTCTTTTAAAACACTTTTGAGGTTTTATAATATGATATCGTATTGTGATTAAGGTCCTTTTTAGAGAAATTTTATTATGTTGATGTATATAAAATTATTTGGTTTATAGTGAAGTATATATTTAAATTATTCAGACATACATATTATCATTTGGATAACGATATGGTTTATATGATATTATATTCTAAGGTAGTTATAGGAATACATGTTTAATAATATATATAAGGCCCCGGCCTTAAAACATACTTAATATTGAATTAAATGAATAACTCACATTGAGGATCTTTTCAGGTTTAGAGTTTTAGAGAATTAGGACATAACTATTACATCTCAAAAAGATTTCAAAGTAGAAACTTCTACTATGTTTCCATAAAATAAAAACTCTTAAAAAGAAATATGTATAGTTCCATGTTTTAGGTAGCATGACTTTCCCTTGATCCCATCCTTGACCCTATTCCAGGTTAAGTCCTGTGAAAAACATTTAAAAAACATGGGATGAGCATAAAAAGCTCAGTAAGGGATACACAAAGAATGAAAGATGTTAGTTTATCAAAATAACAAGTAAACCATGTATACTTTATCAATGTAATACTTTTCACCTTTTTGATGTAGTAAATACTCTTCTATGAATAAAATATCATTACTTACCCTTTTGTAACCAAAAGATTACCATAGAACCCATATAAAGATCACATAACATATAAAGGTAACTTGGGACATAAACATAATTAAGTGGAATAACCATAAGGTCGACTTCCACACATATCACTTAATGGAATAGCCATTTGGCCAACTTCCATTCAGACTTAATGGAATAGCCATACGGACGACTTCCATACCCAATGCATTGGAGGTTATAACGTAACCACCCCTCCTGGTATTCACGACACCACCTGTCATATGGTTTATCACGTAACCACCCGTAAAATGTCCAAGTACCAAAATTACACATAAAATATTGAAAATATAAACATTTCAATAACAACATTTCATTTTCAATCACAATAAGTAATTCCCAGATATTGAATTAATCAATCCATTTTCAAAAACCATTTAAAAGAGATTTTTGAATCAAAGTTTCCCATACCACATTGAAGCTTTTAATGGAATTATAATTTTAAAACATTAATGTCCATATAAATAAACAATGAAAACCATTTCAAAAACATGGACATTGAAGATAATGATTTTGAATAATAAATCTTTAAAACATTTAAAATGATATTTTTGTTAAATAGGTTTTAACAAAATGAGAGACTCTTGAATACAAATAATAGTGGAATAACATTTAATACAAACTTTATAATATCATGAGAATAAAGGGATTCATGATATAATATGTCAAATGATATTATACACACCATATAAGAGTGAATTTGTTCATAACAACAATGAATTCTAAAAAAAATGTAAAATGAGATGAAATCCATCATAAAGAAGGTATCCTTAAATTAAGGATAAATTAATCTCATAATTATGTGTGACAAATATAAATAAACCCAATATAAGTGGATATTTAGTGTAAAACAATAAAAGTTTATTCACACATATTCAAAGGATGACATATTCAATAACTACATGTTAAACCCAAAGAAATCGAAATTGCGTTAAGAAGTTCCCTTGGTAAAACTCGACAGCCTATCGGCGTCACATAAAATTTTACAAAAAGGGATGATGAGAGATATAAAGGGGATCTCATCACTTGGAAATAAAATTTACATAAATATGGATATAGAAGAACATATCCCAACATAATAGTATGTGAATTAAAAGACATAACAAAAGAAGTCTTTAAAAAAAGGAGGGTCAAAGGTCCCCTTACCGAGTTGGGTAACTTTCGAAACGTACACCCCATGGAAGAAGGGTCATACAATGAATATGTGAATACCCATAAATGAAATTATACTACACAAAGTGTATAATAATGGTCATTGAATACACCAATCAAAGGAAATTATGGAAAATGTAGCATAAATCTCACGGGAATAAAAGTGAGATGAAAAATCCATTATGAAAACTCGGCAGCCTAACGACGCCACTTAAAACATCTAAAATGTATAGATGAGAGAAAATAGGGTCTCTCATCATATCAAAATAATGTTTAATGAAAGTGTAATACAAAAGATCATCCCCCATCATAACAAAGAGGAGCTTAAAAGAAGTGACATAAAGGAGAGCACTTAAAAAGAAAGAGAGAGGTTGGATCTCTTCCGAACATTCGGCAGCCTAACGGTGCCACTCAAAACTTCACAAAATGGATTGATGAGGGAGAATAGGGTCTCTCATAATATGAACATAAAAGTTACAGTAAAAGTAATATAAAATAACATCCTAATCACAATAAATATGAGATTATAAGGAACGACATAAAAGAGTGTACTTAAAAAGAAAGAGAGGAGTAGGATCCCTTACCTCGGGTCCAACATGATTCGATCGTTATTTGATCTCCTGAATAATAAATGTGAGTTAATTTCTAATTCCTTAAGAACATTTTTCAAGTTAATTATTCCTTTTATAACTCTTATTACCATGTCATAAACATTATGTAATCATTTAAGTAAATAATGTGTGTTTTGTCGATATTTGGTTCTTAAGTCAAAAGTGGACTTCTTACAATTACATGTTGTTCGTGTGGCCCAAAAGTTCATTATATCCCGAGTTGTATTCATGATTTAGATATCATATATATCATATATATCCAGTATATTCATGAATTTATAATATTACATCACATTTAGAGTTAAGAAATGAAATGCACCGTTTATAGAGAAGGTAAGCCTTACGTACGCATGAACGCTACTTCCATTTCTATTTCATATTTAATGGAATTAAAACATAATGATACATAATAGTATTTTAATTCCAGTATGGTATCATATATAATATCATTAAATATATCCTTTATACGTACCACATATGGTATTAATGAATCAAATCACTTTGAGGGGGCGGTAGTCAGCACTTCCTTAAATGAAGATATCGCGTTTACCCATAATGGAAACCATAAAGGTATTCCATAAATGAAAAATACATAAGCTTAAGTAAAACATAAAAATATTAGATATCATATATAAATATAGTGTCATCTTAATGGACACCTTTGAAGGTGTTAGAAGAATTTTGAACAATCATCGTTTCGGGAGAAAGAAATTCGCCATCCACAGAAACAATATATTCTTTAACCATTAGAAGTATGTGTGTGTAAGTGTAGCTCTAAACATTATTATAAAAACGTCCTAGTATATTTAAGATACTGGATTTTTTACAAAATAAATTAATAAAAAGAGTTTAGGGGGTTGGAGAAGAAAAATAAAACAAAAGAACACAAGTGAAGACATTACCTTTAAATCGGGTAACTTCCTTTGATTTGAGCTCAAAGGCTTCCTTGGAGGGGATTCTGCCCACAGTTAGGCTTCAAGGAGTTAGAGAGGGATGTGGAGAGATGAAATGGGTAGGGTTTGGCTGAGAAAAAGGCTTGAGAGGTGTGGGTAAGGAGGTAGAGGTGGGGGCCTTTTATAAGAGGAGAGGAGGGGAACTCTTGGAATGTAAGCAAATATTACTTTATTTGAAAATGAGTTTCGGATTTAAAAGGTCCCACATTGATATAATTCGTGGATAAGGTCACAAGGGTTCTAAACCCACCCATCCAATAGGTTTTTGACATGTTTAGGTCTTAGATATTACATTGTTTTTCCATTTCATTTAAATCGTTAAATAATGGGGTCATCTCTACATCATCATGATGTCATAAATAATTTAATTTAGTTAATTTCTAAAAATTATAAAAAAAATACTATGATGTAGGAAATAGTTTTAGCTTGACAATTACTATTTATAGTCAAAAATATGCCTTGTATAATCCCATGCAAATATTTTTTTAGTAAAACATCTCATGTTTGTGTCATTTTTACTTTATCATTAAATAAAAAGGTATTTATGTCATTTCCCAACCAATGTGGCTCCATGGGGTCCCCAAGTTGACCCATGGATTTTCTTGGTCGGACATGACACATAAATTGAGGGTAGGATATGTGTCTAGGTCATTTCATTTTATTAAAACATTATTCTTACCTTAAACTACACTAATTACCCCTAATAGCGATTAAAAACTTAATAAGTTACTATTCACCGAAAATTTATTTCAGTCCCATTGAACCACATTTTACTTCTTAATGACAACCATGTATGTAGGATTTTTGAAATTCAAAACACAAATGTGGCAAAATTTCATTTAAACGGAATATCATTTTTTATAAGTACCACTTAGTGGTTTCACTATTCATCAAAAATTGAAGTTTTTCAGAAAATTACCAAAAATTCACCCTAAGCTATATTTGATATTCCAAATTCAAAAATGATGTCTATATTACAAAAATTCATAACATATAATTTTCATTATTTAATTTAATAATTGATTCCCACTATCAAAACAAATAGCGTGTTTTTATGAAACAAAATGTATCAAAAGAATGACACTAGTTTAAGTCCGATTTCAAAGTGAAATTAATTCCAACGACCACTATTGGATTAAATGGTAAAAATATATTCTAGTTTCACTTTAAAACCAATTCAAAAGATAATCTAATAATATAAATAAATTATATTAAAAAGAGGTTATGAATTAAAATACAACATTTTTCACTATTCATAAAAAATTGAACTTTTTTGGAAAAATACCAAAAATTTACGCAAAGTAAATTTTGATGTCCCGATTATAAATAAGAATATTATTTTGTCAAATATAACACATAAAATTCTCAAAAAGTGGGTTTAAAAGGGTTTCGCCATCAAAAGGTGGTTAATCGACCTTTTAAAGAATATTAGACTGTCTACGCTTAAAATTGGATTCATTCACATTTTTCATCCTCTAACATTTATTGTAAAGGGTAAAAATATATGACAAACATATATAATCATTTTTTAGGTAGTTCTGTTCATTACCACCATTACAACGGCTAGGAGTTAACTAATATTTCAAATAATATTATTTTATTATTAGAGTGCAACGTAAGCTTCCCAAGAAACTTGTTGTTGCGTATTGGGTACACCATCGACCATAGCATCCCCTTTAAAGTAATATTAATATTTGATTCACAAATATGGATAAATATAAAGATGTCATATTATTTATTTACTTGGGGTGTTACATCCTTCCCCCCTTTTGGGAATTGCGTCCTCGCAATTTTAAAATTGGGCTTGGAAACTTCATTGAAAATCCCACATCGGAACAAGAGTCGGTAAAACAATCACTGTAAAATAATGAAAGATAAGTACAGAGGTCACCCAAGTTAACCCATTTCTAGTATTCCATATAGGATAACATGGACATGGAGGAGAAACATAGGGTCATGTTCTAATGGAGAGTGATAGTAAACATGTCTAGGAGAAAGTTAACCACAAGAAAATCACAAACTTGTGATGGGTTAAACAGTATTTGATTCCCCAGTAGTAAAAGTTAATAGACAACATTTTTGTTTTAAGTTACTTTCTATTGAGGAATTTATTCATAAGGAAACATAACCACTTATCATGTTGACTTTCAACTATTATTAGATTCCTTAAACAAACTCATATTTTCTCCAAAAGACGAGTATTTAGGAAGACTTGTTCACATTAAGAGTACTATAATCAACTTCTAGAGAATCACCTAATCCACAAAAGAGAACTATATACTTCCCATGTATTTATACTTTAACAAAACCCAAAACCAAAAAGGTTAGTACAAGATCAGATAATCCAGAAAAGGATAACCCTTTATAAAAAGAAAATCTATTCTTAACCTCAAAAATTTGTCCAACAAAACCCAAAGTTCAACGAGGACCATTCGATAATCGATTGTCCATAAAATTCTTCAAAGTAAACCAAACTAAGTTTGAAACCCAAATATTTGAAGGATTTAATCACATAGTCTTCCAAGGTTCAAATTAACTTTTATCTCCAAATAACCTCAGTTGCTCTTAAATTCTCATTTTGAAAGTAATTAACCTAATCACATATCCTCCATGATAGGTTAATCATTTCCATAGATACCCAAAATAAACATACTCTTGATTCCAAAAATCATCTAACTAAAAAGAATTATTCAAACTAACCAGGGACTTCACGTAGTCCAGTGGTAGGCGATAAATACCAGTCACACTTTGGTTGTGGGTTTGATTCACGTAGCTTTGTCCGACGCGACAGGTTGTCACACGATCTGCGTTTTGTCCTTTTTCCAAAACTATATAATTCTCAAATCATTCCCCAAAAAGAGATAAAATCATCAAAAATAACCATAACATAATTTAACCTCAATTATATCACATGCCTTTCACTTCCATCATAGCATATAGTAACCCATAATTACCTCAAAAGTAAGGATCATATAAACTCTAATGGTTACCTTTATAATTATTACCAGAACTTCCACATCGATTGGTCATCTCGTACATGATGCATTACAGAGCATACCAATGTTCAAGTGGTTGATCATGACTCCTTGATTGTTGGTTTAGAACCACCATGAGTTTCCTCATTGAATCCCCCATTTTATGTAATATCTTAAACAGAGAACCACCACAATTTCCTTCAAACCTGCTGTCTCTTTGGTGCCTGTTAGATCCATCCATTCACTAAAAATAGAAAGGTCAGTGTGAGTTTATCAACATAACCATCATGTACTAATGAGGAAGATAAACACTAATATATACTTACTCATTCACTTTATCTAAAACAAGGACTCTTTCTGAAATCCTAACCATTATGGAAATGTAACTTATGCTTAGAGGATACCCTAACCTCTAAAGTTATCTAAACCGACCTTTGATACCATCTATAAGGCCCCGACCTTAAACCTTACTTAATATTTAATTAAATGAATAATTCACAATGAGTATCTTTTCAGGTTTAGAGTTTTAGAGAATTAGGACATAACTATTACATCTCAAAAGATTACAAAGTAGAAACTTCTACTAACTTTCCATAAAATAAAAACTCTTAAAAAGAAATATGTCTAGTTCCATGTTTTAGGTATCATGACTTTCCCTTGATCCCATCCTTGACCATATTCCATGTTAAGTCCTGTGAAAAACATTTCAAAAACTTGGGATGAGCATAAAAATCTCAGTAAGGGATACACAAAGAATGAAAGCTGTTAGTTTATCAAAATAACATGTAAACCATGTATACTTTATAAAAGTAATAATTTTCACCTTTATGAAGTAGTAAAAACTCTTCACTGAATAAAAGATCATTACTTACCATTTTGTAACCAAAAGATTACAATAGAACCCATATAAAGATCACATAACATATAAAGGTAACTTGGGACATAAACATACTTAAGTGGAATAACCATACGGTCAACATCCACACATATCACATAATGGAATAGTCATTCGGCCATCTTCCATTCATACTTAATGGAATAGCCATACGGCCGACTTCCATACCCAATGCATTGGAGGTTATAACGTAACCACCCGTCCTGGAATTCATGGCACCACCCGTCACATGGTTTATCACGTAACCTCCCGTAAAATGTCCAAGTACCATCATTACTGATAAAATATTGAAAATATAAAAATTTCAATAACAACATTTCATTTTCAATAACAATAAGTAATTCCCAGATATTGAATTAGTCAATCCATTTTCAAAAACCATTTAAAAGAGATTTTTGAATCAAAGTGTCCCATACCACATTGAAGATTTTAATGGAATTATAATTTTAAAACATTAATGTCCATATAAATAAATACATAAAACCATTTCGAAAACATGGACATTGAAGATAATGATTTATTATAATAAATCATTAAAACATTTAAAACGATATTTTTGTTAAATAGTTTTTAACAAAATGAGAGACTCTTGAATATAAATAATAGTGGAATAACATTTAATCAAAACATTATAATATCATGAGAATAAAGGGATTCATGACATAATATGTCAAAGGATAGTATACACACCATATAAGAGTGAATTGGTGCATAACAAGAATGAATTCTCAAAAGAAATGTAAAATGAGATGAAATCCATTATAAAGAAGGTATCCTTAAGGATAAATCAATCTCATAATTATGTGTGAAAAATATAAATACACACAATATAAGTGGATATTAGCTGTAAAACAATAAAAGGTTATTCACACATATTCAAAGGATGACATATTCAATAACTACATGTTGAACCCAAAGAAATCAAAATTGGGTTAAGAAGTTCCCTTGGTAAAACTCGACAGCCTATCGGCGTCACATAAAATTTTAAAAAAAGGGTTGATGAGAGAGATAAAGGGGATCTCATCACTAGGACATATAATTTACATAAATAAGGATATATAATAACATATCCCAACATAATAGTATGTGAATTAAAAGACATAACAAAAGAAGTCTTTAAAAAATGGAGGGTGAATGGTCCCCTTACCGAGTTGGGTAACTTTCGGAACGTACACCCCATGGAAGAAGGGTCATAAAATGAAGACGTGAATACCCATAAATGAAATTATACTAAAAAAATTGTATAATAATGGGCATTACATACACCAATCAAAGGAAATTGTGGCAAATGTAGCATAAATCTCACAGGAATAAACGTGAGATGAAAAATCCCTTACGAAAACTCGGCAGCCTAACGGCGCCACTTAAAACATTAAAAATGTATTTATGAGAAGAAATAGGGTCTCTCATCATATCAACATAATGTTTACAGAAAGAGTAATTCAAAATAACATCCCCAACATATGAAATAGGAGCTTAAAAGAAGTGACATAAAGGATAGTACTTAAAAAGAAAAAGAGAGGTTGGATCTCTTACGAAAATTCGGCAGCCTAACGGCGCCACTCAAAACCACCCAAAATGGATTGATGAGAGATAATAGGGTCTCTCATAATATGAACTTAAAAATTACATTAAGAGTAATATAAAATAACATCCCAATCACAATAAAGGTGAGCTTAGAAGGAATGAAATAAAAGAGTGTACTTAAAAAGAAAGAGAGGAGTAGGATCCCTTACCTTGGGTCCGACTTGATTCGATCGTTATTTAATCTCCTGAATAATAAACATGAGTTAATTCCTACTTCCTTAAGAACCTTTTTAAAGTTCATTATTCCTTTTATAACACTTATTACCATGTCATAAGCATTATGTAATCGTTTAAGTTAATAATGTTTGTTTTGTCGATATTTGGTTCTTATGTCGAAATTGGAATTCTTACAATTACATGTTGTTCGTGTGGCCAAAAAGATCACTATATACATAGATGTATTCATTATGTAGATATCATATATATCATATATATACAGTATATTCATGCATTTATAATATTACATAACATTTGGAGTTAAGAAATTAAATGCACCGTTCATGGAGACGGTAAGCCGTACGTACGCATTAAGGCTACTTTCATTTCTATTTCATATTTAATGGAATTAAAACATAATGATACATAATAGTATTTTAATTCTAGTATGGAATCATATATAATATAATTAAATATATCCTTTATACATACCACATATGGTATTAACGAATCAAATAACTTTGAGGGGGCGGTAGTCCGCACTTCCTTAAATGAAGATATCACGTTTACCCATAATGGAAACCATAAAGGTATGCCATAAATGAAAAATACAGAAGAATAAGTAAAATATAAAAATATTAGATATCATATATAAATATAGTTTCATCTTAATGGCCACCTTTTAAGGTGTTAGCAGAATGTTGAACAATCATCGTTTCGGGAGGCAAAAATTCATCATCCACGGAAACAGTATGTTCTTTAACCACTAGATGTAGATGTGTGTAAGTTTATGTCACGACCCGTCCTCGGGGCCCGTGCCGTGACTACCCCAAGCCCGCCTTCCATAGGCCAGGGGCTGGCGACTAGCACCAAGGCGTAAAATCCCAGTAAACAGGGAAGGCATTGCCTTTATAAGTAACAACCACACAGAGTCAGCAAGCGGAAAGTAAAGTGCAGAAAAGTAAAGGGGCCGGAAATACAAGCCCAACTGTAAAGTACAACTGAAAAGAAAAAGAACAGCAACTGAAGAAAAGACGGCGGCCTCGTGTAGTCCACTGGCAATCCCACCTGAAGGGTGGGTACAGATAGCCTCCAGGCTCCTCGGGTCCCACGTCCGCTCCGAGCACGTCCCGCCCAGTGGTCCACCTCCAGGTACCGTCCTGCTCCACGCCCCAACCGTGATCAGCGCTGTCCGTCGTCTGCAACCAACACAACAAGGTGCGGGCATAGCCCGTGCAGGGGTGAGTACAACTACTCAGTAAGGACCCCGAGACCCCCGAAGGTCTCTCGAAATCCACAAAGGATATAGCACAAAAGAAAGATGCAATCACGAAGTAACATCTGACTCGACTTAGGTATATGCCCATACATATACCTAAGTCCCCAATTCTAGCTCTGCTCACGAGCTCAAGAACAACTCAATCCACAAAGGAAAGCAAGACCCAAATCCACAAAGGAGAGTAAACAGTAAATCCACAAAGGATGGTTCAACACAATCCACAAAGGAGGGTAACATAAGATTCAGCTCAACCAGGTATACTTTTTCAGATGACGTCAAAGACGATCACTGATCCGTCTCAGTCGTCGGACCCACGAAGGATCGATAGGTACTAACCCCCACAAAAAGACCCACGTAGGATCGGGCTCACACAGAACCTGTAGGCAGTGGCTCACACAGAACCGGTAGTAAGGACCCACGGAGGATCGGGCTCACACAGAACCTGAAGCACTGATCCACGTGGGATCGCTGAGTGCAGTAGTCGACGCAGTCCACTGAGGATCTCTGCACAGTCGTCGCCGCAGTCCACGAAGGATCTCTGCTCTGCCGTCGTCGCAGTCCACGGAGGATCTCTGCTCTGCCGTCGTCGCAGTCCACGGAGGATCTCTGCTCTGTCGTCGAGGTCACAGCCAGCGCTAGGGTTCCCGCACGTAGCGAGCTCGTTTAGGAGGGTCCGCTCCACGAGCCGAGGGGCTGATACATCAACTGACACGTAGTCCGAAGTTGATGTATCCAAAAGTTCCGTATCGACAACAGGATCTCAACGCGACAGACGGCGCGTCAATCGGACGCCCGGTCTGAGAGTTATTGGCATTTTCGTCCCAGGGGCCCGGTTGGTTTTTAGGGCAAAACCAACCCGACCGTACTCCGCCTGTATCCGATCCTCGGGCGGAGTATGCCAAAAGTTCCGTCTCACTTAGAGGAAACTACCACAGCTGACGGTACGTCGTTCGGACGTCCGTAGCTCAAGTTATGAGCGTTTCCGCTCCGAGGGCCCGGTTGGCTTCGTGTACGAACCAACCCGGCCGAACCCAAAGTCTTCCGAAACCTTGAGTATAATATACCGAAACGACCGTCTCGATCCAAGGATCGCGTAGCCGCTGACGGTTCGTCAATCGGAGGTCCCAGGCCCAAGATATGGGCGAAAGACCGTAGAGGGCCCGAAACGGGGGTACTGGGCCCGGGGCGACCCGGCCCGAACCCCCCCCTGGGGTCGGCCGAACCGGGTCGGCCCGAACTGGGTCGGCCCGACCCGGCCCGAACCGGCTCGGCCGGGTCCGGTCCGGCCTGGGCGCGGCCCGGCCGACCGGACCGGCCGGCTCGGTCTTCGGCCGCGCGGCCGAAGAGCCGCCGCCGCGGGGTTGAACCCGCGGCTTGAGAGAAACCGCGGCCCCGCGGGGGGCCGCCTGTCACGCGGACGCGGCCGGGCCGCCGCGTCCGTCCCGGTTCCGCGCGGCCGCGGAACCGGCTGCCGCCGCCGCCGCGGCTTCAGCCGCGGCGGAAGGTTTCCACGGCGGCGCGCCTGGCGCCGCCGCCTCCGGTCGCCGGCGCCGCCGCACCGGCGACCCGCGCCGCCGCCTCCTTCCGCGGGCCGCCGGAGATGCTCCGGTGGCCCGATTTCTTTCCCGTCTGCGCCGATGCTCCTCCCGGGGGACGATCTTCACTGCGGAGCCAACAAATTGCCCTTGCCGCACGGTTTGTCGACGTCCGCCAAATCCGCACAACCAAAATAGATCGGCGGAGGGTTGCCGGGTCTTGTTCGTTAGACCCGCACCCTCCGCGTTAGTCATAATCCACGGGAGGAACAATAAAACAATCAACAACAATTTTAAATGTTAAAATTGTTCGAAGGTCATGCTTCTTTACTTTAAAAGAAATAAATCACGGGAAGGAAAATATTCCAATCAACCCTTACTTTATCGTCGTCGTCGGAATTGCTCGTCGCGGAAGATGGAGATCGCCGCGTCGTCGCGGAATCGCTCGTCGCGTCGCCAATCTCCGGATCAAGATCAACGGATTTAATTAGTTTAAATCCGTTGATATTGAAATTAAAAAGGGAGAAGAAAAGATCTGATTCTCACCTTTGTTGCCGAACGAGGGTCGGCCGCGGAAGAAGAGGCGTCGCCGAAGAACGTCGCGGGTAGATCTCGTCGACGTCGCAGATCTTGGTGTGCGTCGTCGAATTCCGGTCGCCGGCGTTCTTCGCGTTCTTCGCGTTCTTCGCGTTCTTCGCGTTCTTCGCGTTCTTCGCGGAGAGGGTGGAGGAACGAAGATTCTCTCAAATCCTTTCCAAGGATTTTTATGTTGGTCTTATTTTATAAACATGCCAACACGAAACCGGTTAAGAAACGATCCATCAATTCGTTGAATTAATTCAACGAAAGAAACGACCCATTTAATTCACGAAGAAACAGTCCATTTAATTCACGAAATAAACCGCCCAATTAAATGGTCTGTTAAGAATTAAAGAAAACGCGTCGGTTGACTTTTCAGTTACTTTGACGGGTTTTCGCGGGTGCGTTACTTAGCGAAAGAAACGGCGGGGCTCGTGCGGGTCCCACCGCACAAATATCCTACCAAGGGGTAGGATATTTCTGGATAGCATCCTATCCAGTTCAACTCAGTTCAAGCCGTCTTTAAGTGACTTCAAGTGGCTTCCAAGCAGCTTAAGTGAAATAAAATAAAGTTGTCGCACAAACTTTATTTTATTTCTGACTTAAAGCCGTAAAATTTAAAAACCACGTCTGAGCAAACGCAACTCCGGAAGAGGCGTTTCTAAGCAAATACCGGCGCTGCGATTTCATCGGTGCCCTCAGAATTCGATTCCGGGCACCGGTTCAAAAGATAGAAAAACCCGCTCGTCCGTTCACTGAACGTACCCGAGCCAAACTTCGGAAATTGATTCCGGGCACACCGGGCCTCGGAATCAGGTGCCGTCTGAAGCTGCGTTCTTGTAAAATTCCAAAGAAAATTAAGAAAAAAAATTTCCTTGAAATTTGCGGGTCTTTACATTACTCCCACCTCAGGGCTTTACGTCCCCGTAAAGATACATTAAAACTAGGGGAACAAATGGGGGTACTGAGCACGCATCTGAGCCTCCCGCTCCCAAGTGCTCTCCTGGAGGTTCCCGTGCTGCCATCTGACGCGCACAAGAGGAATCGACCGCCCACGTAGGACCCGCTCCTGTCGATCCTCGATCTCCACTGGAACCTCCGCAAAAGTCGCCCCATCGTCCACGTCCAGCTCCCCAAAGTCGATGATGTGCGTCGGGTCGTGCACGTATCTCCTCAGCTGAGACACGTGGAAGACGTCGTGCACCCGGTGCAACTGAGGTGGTAGAGCCAGGCGATAAGCCACCTCTCCTATCCTGCTGAGGACCTGGAAAGGCCCGATGAAGCGGGGAGACAGCTTGCCGCCTCGGCCAAATCTCCGTAAACCACGTCGAGGTGAGACACGCAAAAAGACGTGGTCGCCATCCTCGAACTCTAGTGGCCTCCGCCTCCTGTCAGCATATGACTTCTGCCGGCTCTGAGCTGTCCTCATCCTCTCCTGGATGATTTGGACCTTCTCTGTCGTGGCTCGGACCATCTCTGGTCCCACGAGTGCTGACTCCCCAGGGTCTGTCCAGCACAACGGTGATCTGCAGGGTCTGCCGTACAACGCCTCGTATGGTGCCATCCCGATGGTGGAGTGGTAGCTGTTGTTGTACGCAAACTCCACCAAGGGTAGGTGGTCCTCCCAGCTGCGACCAAAGTCGAGAACACATGCACGGAGCATGTCCTCGAGTGTCTGTATGGTCCTCTCCGTCTGTCCATCCGTCTGAGGGTGGAAGGCTGTGCTCAGATGGAGCCGCGTCCCGAACGCCTCCTGCAACCCCTTCCAAAGCCTGGAAGTGAAACGAGCATCTCGATCGGAGACGATAGACGATGGCACACCGTGAAGCCGTACGATCTCCTGGACGTAAAGACGTCCCAAGCTCTCTACTGAGCCCTGCTCTCTGATGGGTAAGAAGTGTGCCGACTTGGTGAGTCGGTCGACAATCACCCAAATGGAGTCGTGACCTCTGGAAGTGCGTGGAAGTCCAGTCACGAAGTCCATAGATATGCCGTCCCACTTCCACTCCGGGACCTCCAAGGGCTGTACCAAACCTGCTGGTACCTGGTGCTCTGCCTTCACCTGCTGGCAGGTGAGGCATCGTGAAACGAACTCTGCCACAGCTTTCTTCATACCCGGCCACCAGTGCTGTCGCCTGAGATCCTGGTACATCTTTGCCACTCCGGGATGTACCGCCAAGGGAGAAGTGTGAAACTCTCTCAGCACCTCCTCTCGTAAAGCGACTGGTACGAAGGTACGTCCTCTGAAAAGGATGTCGTGCTCTGCTCCAAGGGAGAAACCATCAGGCGCCTGACCTGAGGATATCAGTGCACGCCGGGTCTCACAGTCAGCGTCCCCACGCTGAGCCTCTCTGACCCGCTGTAGAAGTGGAGGAGAGACTGTGAGAGACTGAAGAAAGGCTGTTCCGTCTCTATCCACGAAGGATATCTGCAAGGAGGCTAGCTGCTCCGTCGCCTCCTCAAGCAGCTGAATGCCCGTCCTCCTGCTGAGGGCATCGGCTACCACGTTCCCCTTCCCAGGAGTATAGACTATCTCAAAGTCATAGTCCTGGAGGAACTCAAGCCATCTCCGCTGTCTCAGGTTCAGGTCCTTCTGAGAGAAGATATACCTAAGACTCTGGTGGTCAGAAAAGACTGTGAAGCGCTCGCCCATCAGATAGTGCCGCCAAGTCTTCAGAGCGAAGACCACTGCTGCTAACTCCAGGTCATGAGTGGCGTAGTTCTGCTCATGCGGCCTCAACTGACGTGATCCGTAGGCGATCACGGCCCGCTCCTGCATCAGGACGCACCTGAGTCCAGTCCCTGATGCGTCGCAGTAAACTACGTACCCAACTCCCTCCTCAGGCAACCTCAAGATAGGTGCGCTGGTCAATCTCTGTCTCAGCTCCTGGAAGCTCTGCTGACATCTGTCTGACCACACGAAGGGTTTCCCCTTCTTCGTCAAGGCTGAGAGTGGTGCTGCAACTCTGGAGAAGTCTGGCACGAATCTCCGATAGTATCCCGCTAGGCCCAAGAAGCTCCGCACCTCTGTCACGCTCTTGGGTGGCTCCCAAGCTAGCACTGCCTCGATCTTCGCGGGATCCACTGCAACTCCCGCCTCAGAAATGACGTGCCCCAAGAAATGGACCTCACGTAACCAGAACTTGCATTTTGAGAGCTTGCCATAAAGCTGGTGCTCTCGGAGTGTGTCTAGCACAACTCGCAGGTGGTAGGCATGCTCCTCCTCAGTCGTCGAGTATACCAAAATGTCGTCAATGAAGACAACGACAAATCGGTCGAGGTATGGCTGGAAGATCCTGTTCATGAGGCTCATGAACACCGCTGGAGCATTGGTTACGCCGAACGGCATAACCAAGAACTCATAATGGCCATACCGACACCTGAAGGCCGTCTTCTGCACGTCCTCGTCTCGAACTCTGAGCTGATGATAGCCTGACCGGAGGTCTATCTTCGAGAACCACCGCGCTCCCTTGAGCTGATCGAAGAGGTCATCAATCCGTGGCAGCGGATACTTGTTCCTCACTGTCACCTGGTTCAGGCGACGATAGTCGACACAAAGTCGCAAGTTCCCGTCCGCCTTTTTGGCGAACAAAATCGGGGAAGCCCAGGGTGAAACACTGGGTCGGATAAACCCCTTGCTCTGCAAGTCCTCCAACTGTACCCGCAGCTCTCGAAGCTCGGCGGGGGCCATCCGATATGCTGGAGTAGATATCGGGGCTGTCCCGGGGTACAAGTCGATGTAAAAGTCTACCTCTCTACGAGAAGGTAGCCCTGGAACGTCGTCGGGAAAGACGTCCACGTACTGGTCCACCACTGCAGGAAAAGCCGGACTCCGCACGTCCACTGCTCCTAGGATGAGGCTAGCCAACTGATGTGAGATGGGCTGCACTCTCCTCCGCGGAAGTCCATCCTGTGCTGCAAAGGTTCCCTTCTCGCCGGTGAAGGTAAACCTGCTCCCGTCGGTACGAACACATCGTACCTTGCGCCTAAAACAGTCGATCTGGGCATGAACCGTGGATAGCCAATCCATGCCCAAGATGACGTCGTAAGGCCTCGACGCCGCTACAAGGAGATCCCAGCCGAAGCTCTCGCCTCCTAGAGTAAGCTCACACTGCCGGCACCAGTGCGTAATCGTCGAGTCTGCTCCCGTAGGAGTCTCTAGCCGTAAGGATCGAGCCAACGGCTCAGTCGGAATCTCCGAGCTCCGAACAAGGGCAGAGGCTATGAAAGAGTGACTCGCTCCTGTGTCTATAAGTACTGCAGCAAGGGTGGAATAGACACAGATCGTACCTCGAATCATCTCTGGCATGTCGGGGTCGTAGGCCTCCACTGCCTAGAGCTGGGCCTGTCCCTGCCCGCCGGCTCCCTGTGGTCGAGGTGGCCCTCCTGGTGGTGGTGGGGGTAGAGCCTGAAAGCGTCGCCCACCACCCGCTGCTCGGCCAGCTCCTCGGCCTCGTCCGCCTCCTCCCTGCGGACCGCCACGGTCGACCCTCTGCCTCTGCCTGGGTGGCCCCTCCACCGTCTGCTGCTCCTCTGATCGGCGAGTCGGGCAGTCACGAGCCATGTGACCCTGCCCGCCGCAAGAGTAGCACAGCCTGCCTCTCGAAAGGCTGGCACTCCGCTGTGTGCCTCGTACTGCTGAGCCGGTGTCCTGAGGCCGTCTGCGTGGGGGTCTGGTCTGCCTGGACCCGTGAGTCATCCGTCGGCTACCTGCTGCCGAAGACTCAGCTACCTGCCGCCCTGCGCTAGGTCTCGCCGCTGAAGAAGGCTCTGCCAGGAAGCTCTCGATTAGGAGGGCTCGCTCCAGCACTCCTGCCTGGGTCGGAATGCTGAGGGAGATCAGCGACGCACGAATCTCCTGTCGCAAGCCCTGCTCGAAGGTCCGGGCCCGGAAGAAGGGGTCCCGTACCATGTCGGTCGAGTAGCGAGATAGGTCCTTGAACCTCGCCGCATACTGAGCGACCGTCATGCTGCCCTGGCGCAGCTGGAGAAGCTCCTGGATGCGCACCGCTCGGAGGGTGGCCGGGACGAACTCAGAGCGGAAGAGGCTCTCGAAGTCCGTCCAGAGCAGGGATGCCTCATCGTGAACCTGGAGCATCAGGCTCCACCATCGTCCTGCCGCCGCCTGCAGGAGGCTCGCTGCGAGGATCACCATGAGATCCGCTGGTGTCCTCACTAGCCTGAAGATCCGTACCACCGCCTCTAGCCAGTCCTCGGCGGCCTGGGGGTCCGCCTCACCGCGAAACCTGGGCGGTCGCTGGCTCTGAAACTCGTGCAGTGCCCTGAGGCGACGTGCATCGTCGGCGTCTGGTACTGGAAGCATCGGTGGCTCGGCGGGTAAGGCTACCGCCGGTGCCACTGCTGGCAAAGGGCCCTGCACCGAGGCCTCGTCGCTCGGTGGGCTGCCGTCGCGCCCTACACTCGGAACCCTAGCTGGCAGTCGTCGCGGGGCCATCCTGAAAAGGAGAACAAGAGCACCACAGTCAGAACAGTATACCTGGTGAGCTGGCACAAGTAATCACAAGGAAAACTTGAGACTTTCATAAAGCAGATCAGTATACCCGGTGAGCTGACATAAGTAATCACAAAGAAAACTTGAAACACACACGCAATCAATGTTTTCATGCATTAAGTCGGAAATCAGGAGTCAGGGTCCTGGTGTACGGATACGTCGGCCGCCGCACCAACACTGGGCTCCCTGAACTGATAACCACACTCAATACACTAAACACTATTGCTTCACATAGAAAGAAAGGACGATCAGAGTCTGCGGTAGAACCGACCGCCTCTGATACCAATTTGTCACGACCCGTCCTCGGGGCCCGTGCCGTGACTACCCCAAGCCTGCCTTCCATAGGCCAGGGGCTGGCGACTAGCACCAAGGCGTAAAATCCCAGTAAACAGGGAAGGCATTGCCTTTATAAGTAACAACCACACAGAGTCAGCAAGCGGAAAGTAAAGTGCAGAAAAGTAAAGGGGCCGGAAATACAAGCCCAACTGTAAAGTACAACTGAAAAGAAAAAGAACAGCAACTGAAGAAAAGACGACGGCCTCGTGTCGTCCACTGGCAATCCCACCTGAAGGGTGGGTACAGATAGCCTCCAGGCTCCTCGGGTCCCACGTCCGCTCCGAGCACGTCCCGCCCAGTGGTCCACCTCCAGGTACCGTCCTGCTCCACGCCCCAACCGTGATCAGCGCTGGCCGCCGTCTTTTCTTCAGTTGCTGTTCTTTTTCTTTTCAGTTGTACTTTACAGTTGGGCTTGTATTTCCGGCCCCTTTACTTTTCTGCACTTTACTTTCCGCTTGCTGACTCTGTGTGGTTGTTACTTATAAAGGCAATGCCTTCCCTGTTTACTGGGATTTTACGCCTTGGTGCTAGTCGCCAGCCCCTGGCCTATGGAAGGCGGGCTTGGGGTAGTCACGGCACGGGCCCCGAGGACGGGTCGTGACAGTTTAGCTCTAAAACTTTTTATAACAACATCCTAGTATATTTAAGATACTGTATTTTTTACAAAATAAATGAATAAAAAGAGTTTAGGGGGTTGGAGAAGCAAAATAAAAGAAAAGAACACAAGTGAAGACATTACCTTTTAATCAGGTAACTTTCATTGATTTAAGCTCAAAGGCTTCCTTGGAAAGGATTATTCCCAAAGTGAGGCTTCAAGGGGTTAGAGAGGGATGTGGAGAGATTAAATGGTCAGGGTTTTGCCGAGACAAAGGCTTGAGAGGTGTGGGTAAGGAGGTAGAGGTGGGGGCCTTTTATAAGAGGAGAGGAGGGGCACTCTTGGAAAATAAGCAAATGTTACTTTTTTTGAAAATGATTTTCGGATTTAAAAGGTCCCACATTGATATAACTCGTGGATAAGGTGGTAAGGGTTTGATATCCACCCATACAATAGGTTTTGGACATGTTTAGGTCTTATATATTACATTATCTGTCCATTTTATTTAAATCGTTAAATAATGAGGTCATACCTACATCATCATGATGTCATAAATAATTTAATTTATTTAATGTCTAAAAATTATAAAAAAAATACTATGATGTAGGAAATCTTTTTATATTTCCAATTACTATATATAGTCTAAAATATGCTTTGTATAATCCCATGTAATAATTTTTTAGTAAAACATGTCATGTTTGTGTCATTTTTACCTTATCATTAAATAAAAAGGTATTTATGTCATTTCCCAACCAAAGTCGCTACATGGGGTCCCCAATTTGACCCATGGATTTTCTTCGTCGGCCATGACACATAAAATGAGGTTAGGACATGTGTCTACGTCATTTCATTTTATTAAAACATTATTCTTACCTTAAACTACACTAATTAACTCTATTCCCGATTAAAAACTTAATAAGTTACTATTCACCAAAAATTATTTCAATCCCATTGAACCACATTTTACATCTTTATTAAAAACATGTATATCGGATTTTTGAAAGTCAAAACACAAATGTGGAAAAATTTCATTTAAATGGAAAATTAGTTTTTATAAGTACCACTTAGTGGTTTCACTATTCATAAAAAAATGATGTTTTTCAGAAAATTACCAAAAATTCACCCTAAGATATATTTGATATTCCAAATTCAAAAATGATGTCTATTTTACAACATTCAAATCATATAAGTTGCATTATTTAATTTAATAATTAATTCCCGCTGTCAAAACAAATAGCGTGTTTTTATGAAACAAAATGTATCAAAAGATTGACACTAGTTTAAGTTCGATTTCAAAGTGAAATTAATTCCAACGACCACTATTAGATTAAATGGTAAAAATATATTCTAGTTTCACTTTAAAACCAATTAAAAATATAGTCTAATCATATAAATAAATTAGATTAAAAATAGGTTTTGAATTAAAATACAACATTTTTCACTATTCATTAAAAATTGAACTTTTTTGGAAAAATAACAAAACTTTACAAAAAGTAAATTTTGATGTCCCGATTCTAAAGAAGAATATTATTTTCTCAAATATAACACAAAAAATTTTCAAAAGTGGATTTAAAAGGGGTTTTCCATGAAAAGGCGGTTAATCGTCCTTTAAAAAAATATTAGAATGTCTACGCTTAAAATTGGATTCATTCGCATTTTTAATCCTCTAACATTTATTTTAAAGGGTAAAAATATATGACAAACATATATAATCATTTTTTAGGTAGTTCTGTTCATTCCCGCCATTACAACGGCTAGGCGTTAACTACTATTTAAGATAATATTACTTCATTATTAGAGTGCAACGTAAGCTTCCCAAGAAACTCGTTGTTGCGTATTGGGTACTCCATCGAGCATTGAATCCCCTTTAAAGTAATATTAATATCTGATTCACAAATATGGATAAATATAAATATGTCATATTCTTTATTTACCTTGGGTGTTACAATATAGATAACCCTGAGATTAAAAATTTATTTGATGGCAAAGTGATAAATGTAAATTCATATGAGATCACCCTCAATTATAGCTACATGAAAATTTATATAATTATTTTAATTATAGAATATTTTTAGGATATGAATTTGGATATTTGAATGATTCTTGGCATGTTTTTTGGTCTTTTCTAGAGTTTCATCGGTTTATAATGGTCATAAGAAATAGTGAGACACCTTCCATAAAATTGTAAAACTGAAATAAGGTGCATTGGGTAGGTGTATAATTTATCCAAAAATGGGAATGCCTATGATAAATATTACAACTATAGAAATATGGGAATATCATAGATGGTAATTTGTTTGACTAATAATTCGATCCAACCTAGTGAAGTTCATTTGGGGGTACTTTTTAGTGGACAATTAGTGCACAATTTGTCTAATTGTTTTCCCTAACAATGTTTCCTATAAATTATATCCAATTTTTTTTGATCTAATATGATCCAACAATAATAATCTCATTCCCCCCTCTAAATAGTTTATTTCAAATCATCCACACCCACCCAAGTATTTTGATATTTGTCCAATGTTCTAAACTATTAATAAACATATTTGATTCATTAAATAAAATTATTTCACACTGAGGATCTTTATATGTTTCGTGTTTTATATAATTTGGACATAAATCATACATAAAAAATATATAAAATAAAATTTAGACACTATTTATTAGTATCCTTTTTAACTATAATATAAAATATTTAAAATAAAGTCTGATCTATGTCATGAAAATCTTCCTAATGGTCAACCTGTCCTTGCCTAATCCCTTACTCATCTACAAATCCTATGATAAACAATTAAAAATAATATGATCATAAAAACTATGTTAGGGATATTAAAATAAAGAACTCATTAGTCCATTGATTAAAATTAAAGATCATGAAAAATAATTTTCATCAAAACATAACATTTTCCAAAAAAAGATATATTTTTCCTTTAAAAGGATCATTTATTTTACCTTTCTAATTAAAATGATTTCTATGAAATCATATTATAAAACATATAATATTTAGTTAGGTACCAGGTAAAATAATCACATAGAACCCCTATAGATTAGTTAAGGATTTAAATTACCTTATGTCAAACATCCAATATAATTCTCTAGATAATATAATCATTACCCAATGCATTGGGGAGATAACTATAATAAAAAAATAATTTAATCTATAATGAGATCACCTTGTGCTGTATTAGAACACAAATAATTTATAATATTCAAAAACCACAACATGAATAATAAATTTCACCATTTGAACAACTCTTTTAAACATGTCTGAATAACACTTACAGATATTAAAATATGATTATCTTTCAAAAGAACCTTTCTAACAAATAATACAACATTGTATTGAAAAATAATTCAATACCAAAATACGAAAAATATAATGAGTGTATTTTATTAAAGGAAATATTAAATATTGAAAATAATCCATAATTAATTAATGTTTACATAGGCTTAAAAGTCGTGGTTTTCATGTTTGTTAATTGTGGTATTTTTTTGTCTATTTACAAAATTATTTTTATAAAACATGTAAAAAGATTCCATTTTGAAAACATTTGAAGTAATTTTAAAATATAAATAATATTTTCCTTATAATACATGTATAAAAATAATCTTATAATATGTTATCAGGAATACTGACATGGATGAAAAGATTTGAAAATTACATCGTAATATATATAAAAATAAATTATTAAATAATAATATCTAATTTTTCTTTGAAAAAAAATTCATAATTATTATCATTGAATAATAGTATTAAAAATTTAAATATCATCATAATAGAGAGTATTCATGATATAATATGTTAAAGGGGATTTATATACACCTTATACAAGATATAAGTTGTATAACATCATTATATACTTCATTGAAAGGCGATTGAGTCATTATTCCCAAACATAAGAATAAATTATCGCATGTGTGTTTACCCTACTGAATAATAAAATTAATTTAATTAGTTAATTTCTATAGAACATTTTTCTAGATAACCATTACATTTATTTGTCATATTGGAATATTTCAGACAATGACTTCAAAATTATGCTTACATCGAGTGTTCTAACTCTATTGGGTTTATTTGTTAAAGGAAACTTTGGTATATAAACTATGTTTAAAGGGTAAGTTATTTAGAACATATATAAAATATAAATATAAATAAAATTATAATATTTATTCCTCTATTATACTTTAAAACCCAATCATGAATGATATTTATTTAAAACTAAACAATGATACCATGATGGAGATGGTAGGCATTTGTATGCATAAGTAACATTCCCATTTATCAATGATCATTTAGGAAAAATGGTAAGTAAAATTATCATTCTAGAATGACTATTATATTATAAAGACCATAATATTTAATCATATATAATAATATATTGAATTTTTCTGATGTAAAATGAATCTTGTCGCATCGAGGAGGAGGTGAGAAACACTTCCACAAATGTAAATGATATATTATATTTATAGAAAAAAAATATTTCATTAAAATCCTATACTTATAACAAATATATAATATTATTATTAAAAAATAAATACTATATTCTTATTATGGTGTAAACAAATCACTTCATTTTGAGGAGGTAGCACTCCACACATCCCCAAACGATGTTATCGTCTTCAACTAAAATGAAATACATTGAGGTTTGTGTTATACAATACATCCTAAATTATAAAGAGATGATAAATATAATATATATCATTTAACACTTTTATTTTTTTATTAACTAAAAACCATAAGTGTTGGTAAAGATAAAATTAAAAACATTATTTCAAGAGGCGGTAACCGAACGTTCACACAAAGTGTGATTTAGTGACCGATTTGATGGAATTGTTTCTAGGTGTAGGTATAACCCTTAAAATAATATAATATCATTATTTTTAATTTACATAGTTCATTATATAATAATTTTATAAATATAAATTATTTTAGGGGATTATGAAAAAAATTCACATTGATGAACATTTCATCTTCTATAAGAACTCTTTTATGATCACACCAGAGGACTTCATTGGTTAAATTTATGACCAAACATTGGTTTCTAAATTGAGTTTATGGATAATAAGAAATTATATGGTTAGGTTTTGGATGATATATAGGTTCATATATGTGTGACAAATTGATGGTTTGAGTTCCCTTTTATTGTAGAGGAATGGAAGTCTTGTAAATACTGTAGGTAAACACCACTAGGATACCTCCCTAACATCATGTTCCAAAAATAATGAAACAATAAGATAGATGAGGAAATATAGTTCAATTTAATCCATTAAATGGATTATTTACTTATTTCTAGGTTAGGTTGACAATTAAGATTAATGTTCAACCACTATATAATCATATTTTTACCTTAATCCCTGTAATTTGTTTCAATTTATTTTATGAATATTTTTTGTCTAAAAACAATTTTGGCTATACAATAAATTGAAAATAATGATGAATCAAAATATGGAATAAATTTCTAATAAATAAAACTATATAAGTGTGAGAAATAATTTTAAAATTAATATGGGAGAGGGGAAAAATGGGTTTTATAGTAGAAAAGTTCAAATGTTTGAAATGTTTTATATTACATTTCAATGTGAAATTGGTTCAAGTTACACAAATATTGATAAATGAACTATTAATGATCTAATTATTCTTAAAAACAATCTAAACGTATAATTTTACACTATATATTATTTAGATAAAAATTTAGATTTCAATTAAAATTTAGTATTTTTCACTATTCAGAAAAATGAAATATCTCATAAAAATAATAAAAACTCACCCAATGTAAATTTATTTATTA
This sequence comes from Viscum album, assembly GCA_963277665.1. Taxonomy (NCBI): domain Eukaryota; kingdom Viridiplantae; phylum Streptophyta; class Magnoliopsida; order Santalales; family Viscaceae; genus Viscum; species Viscum album. Next base: position 1,835,676,785 of record OY728165.1, read on the forward strand.
TGAATCAAATAATTAAGATAAATTTTTTTAATATAAAAATATCAAGGATAAAAAATAGATTTGAAGCACGTGTTCTAGTAGCTACATTCCTTATTTGTGTATTTTCTAATGACAGTTTTAAAGGTTATGTGTGATCCCAAACACAATTCCACCCAAAAAAAATCATCAAGGATATAAAAAATCACTTAACACCAACATAAAAATTCAAATAACTGATCAACATACATAATATTCCAAATTTCAAATTTAAAAAAAAATATCATAACTGACCTCGGGCCACAAACCTGTTGGAAACATGCACAAACCTAACACTAACATGTCACTGTGAACCTATAACACTATATTTGTCACCATCATCGAACTCATTTCTAGAGAAGAACTCCACTATACACAACCAAGGAGTCCCAAAACAATAGATACATGATAAATAGGAAAGGAATAAGAAAATAAATTAAACCTTAGATCGAGCCACCTTGAGTTGCACACATTAATGTGACAATCCCCATTATCCCCCAAGAAATAGACACACATGTGACCGCCCAGCTGAGTCAGAAATCCTCCAGAACCCTCTAATACATAGTGATATGAAACTCCCAAAATAACTTTTGGAGGATAATGTACAATGATGAACCAATGATCCATTAATGAACCTAGTAGAGAAAAAATAACAGAAGTCATCTTGTCGTCGCTACATCATTATCCTTTCAATCCAAGAATCTTCTATTACTCTACCCTTTTGTATTGCCTTAGCACCCAATAGAACAAAATAACTTCACTTGAGCATAGATATGGTCACTTAGTATCCCCCTGAAAACCACAATACACACACAAAACTTCATAGGTTTCAGTGCACCCAGTCTACCTAGAAGGGAGTTGATAATGTGGAGACTAGAGAGTGTGTAGATAGAGGGGCCTCCACAACCAGCCAACTAGAAAAAATTTGAATTCACCATAAATAATCTCATCAACCCTTAATAAGAGAAATAAAGGGACTACCAAAGTGAGATAATAGGATAGGAAAACACCTAGGAAAGAATCATCCTATGAAACTATAAAAGAAGAAAAAAAAGAACTTATGAGAAGACCCACTCATGCTATAAAGTTCTTCCCAAAACATCAATGTGACCATCTCTATGTATATGATCTGGAGTGGAGAGAAATAATAATAATTCAATTAAAATTATAGGAAACTGTGGAAAAATATAATAACCTCCATAGAGAAAGGGGAGGTTAAATGATGAGAGGATACCTAGAGTAAAGAGGGATCCGATTGAGGGAACTACCCTAATCAGAGTATGAGAATGATAAGAAATAAACATATAAGAGAAGAGTGGAGGATCCCACGTTACTAGGTAGAGAGATAAACCCTATAATATTGAATATGATCCTAGAGTTTATATCACAAGATTTCCCTATAAAATGAGACACGATAAAACAAGTGTGCCACTGAATGGTGATAAATATAAAATGTAAAATTATAACACTAATAATATTTCATTGTCCAATACAACTCATTATTCAAGGAGATGAAATTTTTCAAATAAAATGATAGTTTTTATTAAGTACACAATTAGAAATAGTGTCCATTTTGAAATAAAATTACAATCTAATTCATAAATATTAATTATTATGAAATATACAATTTCTATCATTAAATGGGATTATTTATTCTCTACCCATTTTGAAATTTTGTCCTTAAAATATTATTAATATATTAAATAACATCAGAAAAATTTCATTCATGAACCTTAACTGGTTATTAAGCATAAGAATTATTGTCTTCACACAGAACTAGTTTAATAATAAAACATGATTTCCATCTAGTATTTAAATCCTTCACATTAAAACATGAAAGACATTGTGTACCAAGGATAAAAACTATAAAAACTCCAACCAGAATGAAAATGATAATATGATCACTAGGAAATCATACATTCCAATGAATTGTGATATTTAGTTCCCTTTTATATCAAAATACATCAAACTTTTTACAGGAGAATCTTTTAGAAAGGTTTGGCCACCACCCTCAAAATATGGATCTTTTCTATGGTTATCTCCCTAACTTTTCTTCATGCTTTGATCTTCTAACATGTTTTTGAAAATTTACTACACTTTCCCTAATGTTTCATCTACCATATCTATTTTGATATACTTCCTTTATCCTACATCATATGAAGACACGCGTTTTTGATAATGCATTCCATATGATTCATCATTTGGTGTTATAAGTATAATCAAATGAAAAAAAATTTATAATAAAGTTCATCAAATTATTGATTTCTATCCCAAAATTCCCACGAATCAAATGAGTAAGAACTAATAAAATATTAAAATGTTTGAATTCTTCTCTCTAACTATTCATCAAATTGTGGATGAATAGCTATACTGAAATTTAATTTATTGTTATTTGGATTCTAAATCCCCTTCTATAAATCTTATGTAATCGAAGGATCATTATCTGATACAATGGATAGAGGAAATCCTTTTATCTAGACAAAATCCTTTATATAATGTCAAGAACGATTATATAAAGAAAAATTGAGTAGAATTGGAAAGAAATTTGTAGATTTAGTTAATATACCAAAAAGAACCAAGATCACATAATTACCTTGTGATTTTAATGGAAACCTCACAATTAAATCCATTGATATGTGATCCCATTACCACTATGGCACTAGGAAAGGATGAATAATACCATTAGGTATCTTTCATTTTATTGTAACCTATATAAAATTCAAAAACGTCATGTTGAATTCAGCAACACATCATTTCCATCCATCCCACAATTGATCCTATCAAATGTTTTTGTAAATCATTGTGTGTCCCAAATGAATGGAATATATAGTACTATGACCATAAGAGAAAAAATAATTACTAAACTAGAAACATAAAGGCACACATATTAGTTTTCCAATATGTGAAACACCTTCTTCAACAATGTTAAAATTCGGAAACTTACTCATCCTAACAGATTCGACATTTTCCTCTATACCGTGACCCTCCATCTCATTTCTATTAATTATTTATAACAAACTAGACCGTACTGAATCATGAAACAAAATTTTGGATGTCCCTTTATCCATAACATCAATGCAAAAAATTCATCAAAAAATTAATCAAAGAGTCTCGTTCTAAATGTAACATGTTTAATATTGTTTTATAATTATTAATCAAATTACTAGTTACTTTGTTTTGAATTTCCTGGTTGGTAATGAATCATTTAATAATAATCTATGATTAGTTATAGCTGTCTTCATATTCTAATTTTAAATTCAATATGAGTTAATAAATACTTCAAACATTATTGATTAGTATATATTTCAGACATTACTCTATAAAAATGATGACCCAAAATTTTTAATGAAAAAACCACTATAGTTAGTTCCATATCATGTGTTACATAATTTAACTCATGAGTTTGGATTAACAAGATTTATAAGAAGTTAACTTATAATTATGTATCATGAAACAACAAATTCATTTTAATTAAGATTCACTATAGAGGAAAAATAACCATTTCTTGTGGAAGAGACCAAACAAGGGCATTGAACAATCTTCATTTCAATTCATGAAAAAATATAAGATCATCTTATCCTAACAAACCTATCTCCATTTCATGTTTACTATGTTAGTGGGAATGATGAACAACAAAATATTTCAACAAAACCTCATTAATGAGATGATATACAAGAAAATTATTATCATCTATGACATTGTTAGTTCATGGAATCTCTTGTACAATTATTTAAGAAGGGAGAATTGTTATTTCATATAGAGAAACAATATGAACATGTAATAGATTATTTTGAAACCATAATTCACTATTTCAAAATTTACAATATAATTTCTTTCCTTTTTATGTTTAAAATAGAAACCCTTTGATTACTTTCATGTTCTTCTTGACTTTTATAATATTGAAAAAAAAATCAATAAAAAACCCAATAAATTATCCAATAACTTATTAAAAGTTCTATTCATAAGATTCATGAATAAAAACGGTGAGTTAGATAACCCAAATTATATTTATATGTATTAATAATGACCAAATATCATTTGAAATGTAGTCTTCAAAATTCCATCTTACTTCATTTTCAACTGACTAAACCATGAACCCAATTCAACTTTTGACATATGGTATGCATTGTTGAGATAATAAAATAAGTCCTCGATATCAGGAAAATAATACTTATTTATAACTGTGATGTTATACATGGCACTATAATAATTGAAAAGTCTGATTAATGCATATTTATTTTTAACAAGAATGAAAGGAGTTCATATGGTAGTATGATAGGATGGATAAAACCTTAACCATATTACTCATATAAAATCTTTTTCAATTCAAAAATTTTGAATGGATCCATTTGGTAAGTGGTTATAGAAATGGGGTTCGTAGAAGGAATAAATTCAATATTAAAATCAACCTCTTGATTATGAATAACACTATGAAAATCATCCATAATAATTCCTTGTACTTATTTACTTTTGGAATTTCAATAAATATGAAAATTTAATTTATTCTAAAAAATAGTATCTAGGTGATGTTAATTGAAATATCTAATAAATATCATTGCTTATTATTTTGTTTTAAGAGGAATTAAATCATTGAATAATACGTTTTGATAATTAAAATATATCTTATCATTGTAAAATGAATTTCAATCCATTCTAGGAATGAAAAAAATCTCTCCTATATTGATTTCAATATGATTTTCAGAAGATTACATCTCACTGATGACAATAGGAATATTTCTATAAATATTGGTTTCATAAATAAATCCACCCATAGTTTTCATCAAATGTTTTATCTTACATTCATCAGGTTATACTCCAAATATAGTTACAAATTTATCTGAAATAAATTAATGACTTGATCCAAAGTAAAACTGTGGATTGGAATATTTCGAATACACAGGTATCATACCTATAATCACTTCATTTAATTGCATAATATTAACAATAGTAGTATAAAATGAACCCTCTATAGCTTTCAGTTTAATTTCATGATGATTCTCATCATCTTCAAATAACATTTGACACAAATTAGAATAATAACTCATCTCATTCTAGCTAAATTAAATTATTATTGACTAGATAACTATAATCTCATTTTTGGAATGTTAAAGAATCATTTTATTGTAGTAAAAAACTATGTCACTATACAATTTACAAGAGTAATTCTTTCTGAATCCAAAAATTTATTCCCTAAAATGTATTTTACCCCACTTAGAACATGGTTTTTTCTTACCATTAGAAAATCTTGTTGGACTCTTATATATTTCATTCCATATTGACTGTTTATAAATTTTGTAATCTTGTTGAACTTATGTTTTTTAATCTCCATCATTAAAATATATTCACAATAAAAAACATTCCCATAAATTTTATATTATATAGAGGAAAAATTAATTTTTATAATTAGTATCAATAATGAATAGTATTTCTTAATTTTATTATCAATCTATTGAATATATTCTTTTAAATGGAAATTAAATATTGTGATGTTCACTTCATATACAACCAAATATTCTTTAATTTTTTCCCTCATCTCTAGGAATTGGTTCTCCATACTTACATGAACAACCATATGTAAATTTATAATAATTAAAATATCCTGAAATGATTCCCATTCCATTGAATCAAGATCATCTTTCTCTCCTGTATTATTATCCAAAGACAACCATCAATCATATTTTCAACTATAATGATAAATAGAAAGTGTTACATTTTGTTGTTATAAACTTTTCATGATTTCAAATATCTTCCCAGAGGAATTGATCCATACTTTGGATACCAATGGGTCAGTTGAACTATCAAATGATGGAGGATGTCACCTTATGAAACTATCCACAAAAAACATGTTTTTTGTGGAAAATCAGTTTTATCCCTATTATAGATAGAACAAAAAAATATTTCTTGTTTTTCCTGAATAATAACTGTATCAAAAAATTTTGATCAAATTACCATCATATCAAGATGCTGATTTGGATAGATATTTCCCACTCTTTGACTTCCCACTATTGATTTCATGTTTCCCCTTTGGAAAATCATTTTGAAAAAACATAATTTAGATGAATAAACATTGAAATCAATGAATTATATATCATTTACATTTAACTATAATATAAAATATTCAAATGAAATGTTAATAATATTCTCTAAACTCTTATGTTTCTAGACCATTCCATTGATAAATACTGTAATTCAATGGAATTAAAAATAACATAATATAGAGTTTCTATTCCGGAAATTACATTTTCCCCAATGAGGATCTTTTCAGGACTAGATTTTTGGATAATTATGTCATAAATCAAACATAACAAAATGATAAAATAGAAATTGGAAACATACTAATAGTTTATATTTTTACCATATTAAAAAAAAATTAAAATAAATCATGATATCTATTATAAAAACACTTCTTAACATTCACCATATTGTTTTCCAATAACATACTCATCCTTAAATAATATGAGAAACATTTAGAATCATAATATGAGCATGAAAAGCCTAGTAAAGTAAATAAAAAAGAAGGAAATTTTTTATCCATTGAAAAATGCTAAATCCCATGGAAACCCCTTTTCTTGAAAACATTACATTTTTCCAAAATCGAGAAATATAATTAATTAAATGTCAACAATAATTTCTCATTTTGAAAATCAATGAAATCAATCATACAATTTAAGAAAATATATAAAATTAATGTTAGTAACTTGGTGAATCATCATATATAACCCCTTCTAAACCCTTATTTATATTAATAAATATACACCAAAATTAAAATATAATTCTCTAGAAAATATAATAATTAACCAATGTGTTGGTGATCTATATGTTCGCACCCATAATTTAAGTTATAGTGGGATCACTTGGAGATATCTAGAATTAAACATAATCAATAATGTCCAAGAAACTAAACATGCATAAATAATACCCTCAATTGAAAAAATCATTCTAACTATATGAAAAGAAATTTCAGATATAAAAATATAATTATCATTAAAAATAACAATTTCAACTAAATATACATTTTTGTTTTGTAAAATAAATTCTAATAAAAATATAACCAAAGTATAAATACAATTATTCATTTAAGGAAACAAGAAAACTCTTAAAGGAATCCAACATTAATATAATTTCCATAATGGTAGAAATTTCATGGTCATTATGTTTGTTAGGAGTAGAACATTTCATTAATATTTTTTCAAAACATTCCATAAAAATACATTAACAATTTTTTTTAACTCATTTGAATGAAAATAGAAATAGAAAAAATTTATCTTTTATAATTATTTTATAAGAAGAAAAATATAAAATAAAATAATTAACATTGATGTGAATGAAATAATTTGAAAAAATAAATCATAATTCATTAAAAACATGATTTTTAAATCAAAGTGGCATATTACCCTTTGAATCATTTTTATTATAATACTCATTAAAGAATAATGTTAAAAAAGTCTAAGTATCATTATAATAGAGATATTTCATGATATATCATTTCAATGGGAATTTGTTACACCATATAAGGGAAAGAATGTGTATAACATCATGATATTCCCCAATAGAAATCTTTTTTGATGAAGTCCCTTACCTCGAGTCTGAATTTTCACTTCATTTTTTATCTACCTAAATGATAAACTTATGTTATTTTTTACTTTATTTGGAATCATATTCATGTTTATCATTAATTTAATTTTAAATAATACAATGTCTTATTCTACTAATTAAATGACAAAAGATTATGTTGGTTGTTTTTTCCAAATTCTATTTATTTTTCCAAAATCTATTTTATAGGTCAACTAATGTTGAAGTTGTCATTATTTAAAAATTATACAGACTAATAATTATTTATTAAATATAATATTTATACAACCATTATACTTTAGAAAAAATAATTATTGATGGTTATGAAAGATGTTATAATGTTACAATCATAGAGAATGTAGGTCGTATGTATACAAGAGCAATGTTACAATTTTTGAATTATGATTATGAAAATAATTTATTAAAAAATTATCTTAACAAAATAATAATTAAATAAAAAATTATATATAATATGAAAATATTTAATTATATGTACAATTTTACGTATTTATAAATAATCACATCACATCAAGGAGGTGGTAGTCCACACATACACAAATCACATTATTTCTTTTTTAGTTTGTGAAAAGGGTAATAAAGAAGTAGATATATTATAATTAATAAAATGTAATTATGACTTGAATATAGAATTTATTTCATGTATATCACATAATCATATTAAAAACATCATAAATAAATCCAATTTAATGTTTTAACGAATCACATCGCTTCGAGAAGGTTGTAGTCCACATGTCTACAAATAATGTTCTCATATCCCTACAAAATAAAAACAATGAAAGAGGGTTTTATAATATAATTAAAAAAAATTCAAGACATAAGGAATAAAGGATATATCATATAAAAACAGTATTCCCAAAATATTTCTCATCTATCATAGTTCGTAAATGAAAAACAAACGATACTGTTTTAGAAGGAAGTAGTCCACCATAAACCTGAATGGTGATTTTATTTCCCATTTAATGGATCTCTGTGATGAAGTAGGTAAAACCATAAAATTAAAAAAAAATATAAGTATATTGATGATAATTAGTTCATTATATAATAATGATAAAAATATAAAGTATTGTAGTGGATAAGGAAACAATATAAAAATGTATATTGATGAATTTTTTCTCTTATTCACATAACTCCTTTTGGTTTTCACCAATGGCCTTCATTGGTCGGATATCTACACAAAATGAGTATTTTATGATAAGTGAATATATCTATTTGGATTATTACATGGGCTTCAGATTATCCATTAGGCATTTCACATGAGAAAAATTGAGGGAGGGGGGTAGTTCCCATAGTGGATTAAGAGTGGAATTCCTTTTAATATAAAAAGGTAAATTGAATTGGAAGGTCTATCATACGTATTTTGCTTCAAATAATGACCCAAATTTGGTCCAGTAGTTTATATGGTCTAATTAGTTCCATTACACAATTTATGGACGCGTCTCTAGGTCATTTGGAAACTAATGATTAATTTATAATCCATATGTAACACATTTTTTCTGCAGTCACTCTAAATAATTTAAATTGTTTTCATGAAGATTATTCCTCACAAACAAATATGATCATAATAGATATTAAAATTAATTATTATTAAAAATATAAATCCAATAATCCTTATTCCAATCAAATATGTGGATGAAATTAATTTAAAATTTTTCATGTAGACATAAATGAATCAATTGGTTTTTAGAGTAGAAGATTTCAATATATGGATATATTTTCAAATAAAATTTTAATGAGAAATTAATTATAATAACAAATATTGGAATAAATAACATCATATTTATATAATTATAAGTTCAAAAAAATTTAATATATAATTTAACAGTATAAATTTTTTAGATGAAAACGCAATTTTCAATTAAAATTCAGTATTTTCCTCTATTAATCAGAAAATCAATCTTTTTAGGAAGACACCAAATCATTAACCAAATTAAATTATGATATTTCAATATCCCAAATAAAGTTTATTTTTTTAATTAAAAATTATAAAAATGTAAAAAATTATATTTAAAACATGTTATCTTCTAAAAATCTATATAACAACCATAGTAAATTATTATATTAATAATATATTATTGTTTGGTATAACTCAGTCTTGCATAAAATGACATATTTAAGTGAAACTCATTATTACGACGTCATGTATTCTATTATAAATTACATCTAATTTTAAGTAAAATTACTTTATAATTCAAGAAAATTAATAAATATATAATGGTCTTATTCTGTCACTACATAACCTATTACAATCGAGATCGTTTCGTTCGATCTAATAGTGATTTTGAGGTCAATCACGGGGCGTTATAGGTAATTATTGAAGGTATATGACTGTTCATTATTATTTTGTTTGTTTTTATTTATCTTCACCCATATGGAATCATGGATTTATATATTTGGGAACAAATCCTTGTTCTATGATCTCAATCATGATGAGATATGGTTCTTTATACTATAGAAAACTTTATTTTTTCTATGGTTTAGGAGTTTCAGGATGGGTTGTTAATGTTTTTATTTGTTATTAATTTTATCCAAAAATAGGGAGGTATGTGAGTTCAAACTAGACACCTCATTATTATAAAAATATGTAGGGATTCACAATTGGTTGAATTTATTAAATTGGATCGTGAAATTGATGTCCGGTTCTTGTTGGAAGCCCTCTTTAGAGGTTTTTCTTGATATGGTTGAAATTGTTTTATTTTGGAATATTCATTTGTTTCATAATTTTAGAATTATGGTTTTAAAATTAACATTGGGTATTGAATAAAGAAATATTCCTGTAGACATGTTTTCTATTATATAACGTTTTTATTTAAATCCATTGGCATGGTTTTTGTCATACAAGGTTGTCCTGAGTTAATTTTCATTGATGTGAACTTCTAGAAAGAGTGTGTTCCATTGGTGTCCTTGGTAATGGTTACATTTTCATGGAATCATAGATCAGTGATTGATTATTATGTCAAATATGAATGCATGTGTGGATGATTATAAATGTGTTGGGTACACAAAAATTAAGATTTTAAATGTTTATAATAATTTATTTGTTTCATTACATTTAAAACTATTATGTTTTATAAATTAATTTTGGAAGTGATATAAATTACATAATATTTATAAAAAAATTATATTAATGTTATAACAAATTCTATCCTTGTTACATGATTTGGGAAGTCATTAAGTAGGTCATTACTTGTTTTATAATCCACCTGTTATTGGGAACATTTATGTGTTTGAACATATATCAAGACACAAGTAAATACATGGTATCCCAGTTCATTATTGATGCATCTTGACACATTGGGAATGGTATATGGATTCTGGTCATGGATAATATTTTGTTGCTTCTTTTTTGTGTCATTAGTTTCATTGATTTTTTTGTTCATGGTTTCTTCATTGAATTCATGTGTGGTATTTTGGTTTGTTTTGTAATGAATTTTTTTTCACCCATGCATTATATTCTAGTTGTATAGTTATTTTCAGGTATTTTGGTTATTTTATTTTCAATGGCATTCATCAACCAATTTTCATGAATATATCATCATTTATTTCAAAACATTAGATTATTTGGTATTCTACCAAATTAAGAGTAGCACACCTATGCCTTCTCAATCCCAAGAGTAGGGGTGGGATGTTTCAAATGGTATCCATTAATTTAATCCTTTGCAAGGGATTTTCAAGTATTTATATTATAACAATATAATGGAATATGATTTTTGGAACCTGATATGTTGATCATAAAAAGGATTCAATAACCTATTTACTGTGACCATCATATTACTATGGTTATTAGGTAAATAAGTGTTATTAAATAGTTCTCTGAGTTTCAAAAAAAATCATGGGGTTATCCTATGATAAGATAATAACCTAAAAGGAAAATTTTTAATTCCTACTCAGAGTTAACAATTCACATCATGTGATGTTTTATTATTTGTAGAAAAAGTGTTGAATTTTGAAAATATTTAAAAAAATATTCATTTAAAAAAATACCTCAATTGACAAATTATTTTTGAAATAAATAATGGTTTTATTTTGTTAATTTCTATTATGATATGTATAATTTGGGAAAACTGAGATTTCGAAGCCCTCAGTTTCTTAAGAGTGAAAAAATAGTGTTTTTTAGATCTAAAATATGAAAATGGGTAGGTGACATAGAACCCGTGTGGAGGAGGGTACTGAAAATGTGGTTGCACCTAAAACATAGGTTATCCAGATGTAGGATAACATTATTGAAAAATATTCTCGGTTTGTGGATTGAGAGTTACAAAATATGAATCCATCCATCATTTTATGTTTTTTCAAATAGGAAAATGAAATTTTATTATTATTACATTTAATCGAATCGATGATTTTTTATCACACAGGGGAGATGAAAGCGATGTTAGGACCATTTATATTGGAGGACCAAACAAGGATATGGTTAGACCTATCATTTCATTCTAAATTATACCAAGGTATCTCATGGGGGGATTTTCATGATTTTTCAACAAAAATTCTATCATAGAATTTAAATAATTTCAAGAATAGAAGAATTTTTAAGCATGAAACACTAGAATCTCTCGGTAACATAATATGTGGATACATAAATGAATATAGGTTACTTTTATAATTTTTTTGATGAATTTTCATCTTAGAATGAACATGTTTTCACGTCTTATTTGAGGATAAAAATCCACCCAAAGATTGATTTGATTTTTATAATGAATTTTATATTGATGGTCAATAGCACAATACATGAGGAATCGTGCATGTTGGAAAAAATGGGTATAGGAAGCATGTATAGTGGGAACTAAAATTCTAGAAATAAGTGGAATAGGGACACCTATTTCCAAGGGGGAGGCATAACTTAAAAATAGACAGTTTAATTGATGAATCATCTTCCAAAACCACAGAGTTAGATGCAATGTTTTAAATGTTTTTCTATGTAGAAAATTATGTTGGATTATATTGAACCATGTAGTAAATTATATAATTTTAATAATAGAGGATACCATTATTGATATTTATTTAGTTCTCTGCATTGGGGTTCTAGGGACATTTCATGGGTTTCCCTGAGTTTTTTGGATTTGATAAGAATATTGTAGAAGAATAACTCTTATCATAAAAATTGACTAAGACACGATGATTTTATGAATATCATAACACTTTGATAATGGAATTCTTAATACTGTATTAATGATCAATGTTTAGTGAGAAAGGAATTGTATTTAAATAATAAAATGATCATGAATGATAAATAATTACCTTCAATGGTAAGAGGATTGTTTATTTGGAAATATACATTTTTACAGGATTTTATTTTATACATGTGCACCCCATTTTATTGTATTAACTTATGCTAATATGATTTTAGTTCTTTATGATGGTATACTATTTCGATTTTTAATATTTAAACTTTTGTTTTATGAAGCAACATTGGAGCCATTATCAGAAATTCATGTTCTATAACTATCGATGAGGGTGAATTTCATTGGGATTTACATGTTTATAATATTGATGTATATGACTTAATAATACGTATAGATAGGCTGAAAAGTTTCAAATCACACACTTAATGTTTTAAATGAAAGGTTATTTTTACTACTAATAATGTCACTGAGCATTTATTTAAAGGGGATGGGATTGTAAAGGCATGTGTGGAAGGTTTGTTGGCACCATGGGTTTCCACTATCTCATAAAAGTTTTATCCTTTGAACTTGTAATATATGGATGAAATCTAGAAAAGTTAATTTACAATAAATTTTTATAATTTTCAAGACACTTTCTAGATAAATTCTCAAGGATTCAACAATCCAGAGAAGTGGGGTTTAGTATGGATCTTTTATCTTGGACTAGTCTAATCTCACATCAATCTTATTAGATGAAACAAATGGAAAATTGATAATTTATTGTCAATTTGAAATAGTTGTAATGTAAATGGTTTATTCATCCTAGTATGTATCCTTTGGATACCAAAATTTTCATTTTTGAAAAGCCAGATAAAAATATCAAACTTAGTATCAATTATCATAAGTTCAAATATGTTATGATTGAGAATTGGTATCATCTGCTTTGCATTATTAACCTATTTAATCAACATATGATTGTATATTAGTCCTTTAAAATTGAATTTCATATAATATATAACTAATTTAGGTTTGGAAGGAGGAAATTTTGAGATATCTGTCAAGAGTAGATATGAAAATTATGAGTTTTTTGATAGGACTATAGGTCATACAAATGTACTATTGGCCCATATAGAATTTAATAGTGTGAAATTTAAAATCTATATATTATACGTTGAATTTGTGTATGTGGAAGATATAATGGTGTATTATAGGTTAATGTTTGAGAGTAGGAACAATTGGGATATAGTATTGGGTAACTCATGGGATTTGTTTTGTATGTCAAACTTCCAAGGAATGATTTCTAGATAAAATAGAAACATTTACTCATACATTTTATATCTAAAAAAGAGTTTTTTTGTGGATCGAGAGGAGATATAGGATTGGTTCTCATGGAAACCACAAAATAATACCTTTTATATATTAAATTTTCATAGACTATATTGTTTTTACTAATGTATTGTTATTGATTTTTCAGTAATAGAATCACCAATGATAGATTTGACGAGGAATAATGATCCACCAAAATTCAATGATGAATGAGGCTATAATTTATATAGAATATTTTTTTCCTTTAATAAGCACCAATAAAGGCATTTATAGAGTCAATAAATGGTTATGTGGTTTAATGTGATGCTTTATGATCTGTATTATGGTGTGTTCTCATGGTTGGAGTGTATGTTGTTACATTTGGCTCACTATAGCTATTAATGCAAAATGTTAGTGCACTTTTAGGGCCCCAATTTATCACATTGTGGAAATGAATAAGAGAAATCATTCAAGGTAGTATATCGTAGAATAGCATGGTTTGTACATGTTTTATCTAACTATGTAATCCACCAATCCAATTTGAGTTTGGAGGCAGTGGCTTTTTCACTAATAGCACACAGTTTTTCTAATAGTTCTCTATACCCATACACCATGATAAATTAAATATCAAATTTATGGATCTAATATTAGTTACCCCATAATCAAATTATTTTTTTCTAAATAGGTTATTTCATGAATTAAACTACCAACAAGGGATTTGGAGACCATTTATTCTAATCTATGAGTGCTTCTGAGGAAAATATATGTGTGTTGGAGGCTAGATTTGTTAGTAGATGATCATTATTATTTATTTCCATAGATTTCGATTTCATTCGTCTAATGGAATCATGTACATGGTATTTTGGTGGAAAATATAATTTTTTTCATGCTAATCATGATGAAAGGTTGTTTTTTATTGATGGTAATAATATATATGTAAAATTTCTCATGTTTTATGTCAGGTTTTGATGTGTTGTTTTGTTCTTCACTTTTTGACAGAAATTTAGAGGTTGGGAGATTTACTCTCAAATCATTTTCATTATAAACTTAAAACATGATTTCAAATTGATTGATTTCATTTAATATAATTATAAAATTTATTGGTGATTATTGATGAAAAAATATATAGTTGATTTTTTTGAATTGTGAAAATTGGTTGTTTTTTTAATGCACAGTGAGTTCGTGATTTTAAAATTAATGTTATGAAATTAGGGTTTCATTTTGATGCATGTAAAACGTTTTTTGAATATCTTTCAATAAAATAAATTTTTCATTAAAACGAATTTTAATGGGTCTAAGAATACATGGATCAGATGAGTTTTCTTTAATTTTCCCGACCCTCTAGAAGGGGGTGTTCCAATGATGCACTTAGTAATGGTTTCCTTATGAAAACATTATAGATCAATTAGAACCCACTCTATAGTTTGAAACCTTAACCAAGGAGTTCCTTTGTTGTTGTGTGTAAATGTAATGTGTATGACAATATGGAAATGTTAAATGTTTTGAAGACATGTTTCTATAAATTCCATAGAAAATAGTTTTATTTTGGAATGTTATTTTGTATTTGATATAAACTGCATCAAATTGTTTTAATATTATTAAATAAATGTTATAACATGTTCTATCCATGTTTAATGAGTGGGGATATCATTATGGTAAACATACAAATTTTATACACACCCCTGCTTGGTTACATTGGTGAATTTAATGATGTGAAATATCAAGACACATGTAATGGAAAGGAATCTGAATTCATTAGTGTTTCATATTGATACCATTATATGGGTATGTGTATTTAGAGATTATAGAAGATTGGTAGTGTCTAGTTGGTTTCTTTAGAGATCTATTTTTTCTTGGTCTATGTTTCCACTTGGAAAACTGAAGTTGTTTTTTGGGTTCGTTTTGTAAAGGATTTGGTTTTTTGTACACATTAGTAGTATTGTTATTGTTTTCTTATTTTAATATGTTTTTTATTTTTATTTTCAAAAGGAACATTTTTACCAAGTTTTTCAAGATTCCCTCGACATTTATTTCCTTTGTTTGGAATCAACAGGATGTCACTAGAGGCATAATATTACACAAATGAATTCTCAATCCAATGAATAAGGGATGGATATAACAAAAACATTCATTAATATTAATTTCATTGAGGTTATTGGGGATATATTTCTACCTATTTATTGAATTATTTAGTTTTATCATTATGTATTACTATTGAATTTCAGAGATTAAGGTATCACATCACAATTTGAATGTTTTTTCATGGTGGGAATTATCATACCACATTATCACCATTTTTTTATCGTTTAATGATATGTATTATATATTATTTATATATTTTATGGTTATTTTATATTTAGTAATTGATTTTAGGAGTTCGGGCATGAAAAATTCATCTCTAAAACTCTTAGTTTGGACAAAACGATGAGATTGTAATGGAAATTCGATAATGGAAGAAATTAAACATTTCAATTAAGAATATTTAACTATTTTTTCCAAAGACATTGATATAATTAATAAAATCTCCGAAAATGGACATGAAATAATATTTAATCCTTGTTCCTCCATATATGATGAATCAATGTTCTTTTCTTTCATCACATATTTTTTTGTTTGATGTCCTTTACATTCTTTTGATCATTTAAATTCATATGATCAAAAATATGTATCACTCCCAAGTAATACATTTCCCTTCTTCCATGTCCAAATATTCCCTTCAATCCAAAGTTCTCCTATGTCGAAAACATTCTATGTAATTCCAGATTCCCTTTATGCATCCTTTTCTAAATTATCACGATAATGTTTTATTAACAATTTTAACAACGATTGTTCTGAAAACAATTCAAACGCTCATCCTTTTATTACCATTATAAATTTAAAATTTCATGGTAAATAATTATTTAATGGGGGAGGATGTAAAACCCAACAATTTTATAACATATAATTACGTTTGATAGTAGATTTTTTCCCAAAACTCTATGTTTAAACGAACCAGGATATTAATAACCATTATAAGATAGCCATTAAACTATGAAGTATTAAAAATATTTTAAAAAAATTAAATATTAATATATATAAATATATATAATTATGTCCTAATCTATATAAAATATTTATAATTGTTAAGAAAATAATCAATCATTTTTTTGTAATGTAATTTTATTCTTAAAATATATATTTTTTTTCAAAAATGATTGTTATCACTTTTAATGGAACATTATTAAAATTTATTTTCAGATCAATTATAAAATTAATTTTAAAAAATGGATTTATTTTTTAAAATATTAATATCCAAAATTAATTTGTATGAAATGTCTGTATTTTTCTAAAAATATTGAGTTTCCATTAAATAGTGAAACACACCGATTTTTTAAAAATTTCAACTTCATTTCCAAAAATTTGGAAATTTAAACGAATTAATTTTTCTAGTATAAGATTAAAAGAAAAAACTTTTCTATTTTTATTCAATACATATAGTTTTTTATTCAACTTTATATTTTATTTTTATAAAAGATTACTTCAGGGATTAAAAATATATTTTTCTGAAAAATGTTTTAATGTGAACAATGTTTGGAATTTAAACATTACAATGAAAAATAATAATAATGAATTAATTAATGAAAGTTGTTGATTATATATAAATAAATATTAATTTATATTCATAAAAATATTAATATTAGTCACATTTTTAATATAAAACTACTATTTACTTGAAAAATAAACTTTTTGAATACCTAATATTTCGATGCATTAGCGGGAATAATATTAAATTTAAATTTTCCACATATAATAATTGAATTTTTAAAAATGGATTCCATATTATAAATATCCATATTCTTATTATATTAGAATTTCAACATTATTTATGACCATTATTAATAGTAAAAATTTTAATAATTAATTTCAATTATCAATGTAAAAATGAGTATATATGTGAGTTGAACTAAAATGATATGTATAAAAAATTTCCAAAAACAAGCATAAATTAAAATGTATTTTTATTTTTCTATATTAACCTTACATAAATAATATATATGATAATTTAAAGGATTTTTTAAATTGAATGACTTTACCATTTTTAATTGTTTTCTGAACATTCAAGGTAGTTTCCCTGTGGGTTCCATTCCCCACTTAAAAAAGGTCTTCCCCTTTGGTCTTTTCATCACAAAATAAAAACATTATTGATTGTAAAAAACATTATGAATTAAATTTATAAAATTTAAAAAAATTTCTTATAATCTTTTCTCTTTGACATAAACCTATTATGTGAATACATTATGTATAATCCTAAATAAGTGAACCAAGATGATGTAAAATTCATAACTAGGTGTTTTAGTTTATTTCTCCTTCCACATTATTAAAATATTTTTAAAATATTATTATATGATAAAAAGGTTATTTAAAATATACATATATATTGTTATATTAATTTAATAATCCATATACATCTCCTCTTCTATCAAATGGGATTCAAAATCATCACTCATGTATATGGCAGAATACCAACTTGCAAATCGATGCCATTTTTTTACCGTATTCACCTCTCATAACATGATTTAATGATTGATTTAAATTATATATATAATATTTTAAACATATTTATATTTTTTTAGTAATTATATCATATATTATTTTTTACTTTACATTCAATGTTGTGTAGAATAACATTGCTATTGTATATAACAAAATATTGCCTAGGGATGGAAAGTGATTAATTTTATTAACATTTTACATTGTAGTTAGTAATAATATTTATATTTAATATTTGTAATATAAATTAAATAATAATGGTATTTAATAAATATATATAATTTTGAAAATATAATATATAATTTTGTTTCTTACATTGAAAAATAATAATGTAATTCGTGTCCATATGGACTATCGCATCCTTGAAGTGATGTGATTTTATTACCACATCACTATAATGATAAAAATATGTAAATTAAAAAAAAAATTGGTTCTTAAGATATTTTTATAATTAATTAAATATAAAATATTTGATAACATATTTCCTTAACAAAGATTGAAAAATTGATATGTTAACCATGCTTACATATGAAAAAAATTTCCATGATCGTAACATAGTTCATTTTTCATAAACAAATTTTCAATATTAGTTTTAATAGTAATATTAATGAATAAATATAATATTTAATTCTTTTTTATTCATTATATTTTGAAATAATTGCCTCTTTGACCATTGTAAAAACACAAAAACATGTGTGAAACAGTGAACTGAACATCCTTCAAACAGCCCAGGAGAACATAACAAATTAGATATTTAATTATATCATTTAAATGAAATAAAATAAAATATTTAATTGATTTTATTTAACATTGTAATTAATATTAATAAATTAAAAAATTGATTTATGATTATTATAAAAGATTAAATGTACATACAATGAATGTCAGGACTCAAGGTAAGACTTTTCTCATCTAATTTTAAATTTCGATGAGACATATGCCACATTCAAATCTTGTATTAGTTTTTTGGTGTACATATTTACCCTATTAAATGTAATATCAAGAACAATAATAATACATTATGGTATTTTATGTTTTAATCAGAGTTATTTCATCCTAGGGTATTCAAATACAGTATTACCATGTTTTAATTAATTTCATAACTCATTTTATTTTCATTAGATTAAATTAAACATTACTTACCATTGATATTTTAGTATTTTATGTGAACTAAAATTTTAAATATGTTATGATTTATTTCAATATTTTATATATTCTTTCAAATTATACACACATAATTAAATCGTTGATTAAATCTCACCAAACTATTATGATCATTATAAGGGACTTAATCTAAATTTTAATCTATTATGGAATATTTTAATGTAATTAGGAAAGAATATTTTATAAAGTGTATATATATATTATTTGACATATTATATAAATATTTTATCTATTCTCTTGATATTTAATTTTTTTTATTATCAATAATTCATAGTTATTATGATTTAAAGGTTTATAAATTAGAAAAGTAATTCCATTTTAAAATCAATCACTAAATATTCCTTTTCATCTATATTAATTAATAATTTTTTATGAGAACTAGCGAAAGAGATAAATTTTCATCCATCATTACTCTACAATGAGTTGATATTTTTTTCATATGTTTCCTAGTATATATTCATTGAAAATTCATTCATTATTATGTTCAATGTTTTTAGATTTCAAAATCATATTTTATAAAAATATTTTTCTGAAAATTAGATATCATTTACCCTTCTTTTAAAAATTTGTTTTCATTAAAAATACATGTTTTGAAGTATCATTTTAATATTTATTATTATAATTATTCAATGTCATAATTACACATATATTTATTTTTTAAATAACTCATATCATTTTTTAAACAAGGAATTTTTTTATTTTAATGAGAGCATGAAATGAATAATTGTTTATATGTGTACAAAATGAATGGTTTTTTCTACAATAATAGACTTTATTTTATTTATAGTTTTTATTAAATGTACATAATGTTTTTTCAAACAAATAAATTTTCAAAATAATTTATGAATTTTAATTTTTTATAATATACATTCAAATTGGATAGTTTATTTTCCTCTAGAATGATTTTATTGATTTTTTTATATTATTTCAATTCATCAACATCAACATACCATAATATTATTTACCCTTTACTAGGGACATATTTTTTTTGATTCCTTCCAAATTTATTCTCTAGATGGATTAATATTGTTTGATAGATATTTTTTATACCATGTTTCATTTTAATGATTTAGTAGTGTTTGAAATATATTGTAATGGAAGTCGTTTATTTTATATGTTATAATCATGATTCAATGAGATTGTTATGGAACCCATTTTTAATCAGGTTAATAATTTTTCAAAGAGATTTTTATGGAGATGATTCTTTTTTCATTAGGTTAATTCATTTCAAAGGGATTTTTATGGAACACTTTTATTTTCTATAAGGTATTCATGTTTCATAGATATTATTATATATCCTATATATTTTCCTTTGATCAATAATGTTTCAATAAGATTTGTATGAAACACATTTATGTTTCAAATATCTATCATGATTCATAGTGATTATTATGGAACCTGTTTCTTTTTAAAATTTTAATTATATTTCAATGATATTAATATAGAACATTTTTATTTTTATGGGTTAGTAATGTTATGAATTTTATAATGGCTATGTCATTGAGTTTATGATTAAATTAATAGTCAATATAATTTATAAATGATACGATTCTTTGAAATAATTTATAAAAATAGGTATTCTCATTATTAACCATTGATATGTCATTCTAGTATAGGCCAAAGAGGGGTGGTGGTAATGTTATTAGCTGTGAATTGTTGGTAGTTTTATTAACCTTGTATTATTGGTTCAATGATAAACCATAGAAATGTGGGCATGTTTTGATACCACCAATTCATTAGGAACTTTAGAGATAGAAGTCAATCCTATGGGGTATTCAATTCCTATGAAATAATATGATGTTAGTGTTCTATGATACCAATATTTTTTATCTGAGATTTTAATGGGTGTAAAATGTTCCTTAGAACAGTGATTGATATCACATAAATTATAATTATTTATTTGGATGTTTATTTTCTTTGTAATGTCCTTATGAATTTTTTCGAGTAAAATTATCTAGGTATTAATGTGTTTTAATATAATTATTTTAAAAAAATAAAAATTAATTGAGTCATCAATTTTGTGGCTCTCATAGAACATACATTAACAATACGTCATTTTTTCGTAATAATTAATATATATCCTAATCAGACACACAAACAAAGTATTAATTTAGTTCCCTCAGAAACATTAGAATATAAAAACCAGTACAGAAGTGAGATAATTTTTTCTCTCAGTGTGTTTTATATTACAAGAATCCTTCTTAGACACATTAGATATAATAATTATCTTCATAATCTAGGCATATGAAATATTAGAAAGTGTTAGTTTAGATTATATGTATTGGTGAACATGTGAGATACATAAGCATAATCATGAACAAAAGTGTATTAGGAGAGAAGAATGAAATTAAAAGATCATAAATTTTAAATCATTGATCATATAAATGAATCATGTAAAAAATATTAGTATTTTGTAATTAATTTATCATGAGGGAATCAAGAGCATAATACATGAAGTGTAATCATATTAATAAGACATGGAATTTTAGAAGAAACCAAAACATGTGACATCATTCTTTATAAGTCATGGTTCATTTCCAAAACATATTATGTAAATTCAAGGGGAATAAATCAACTGGGTTGAACCCAACATCATCCCATTCATAGTATTCTCCTTATAAGGTATCTGGTTTCCCCTTCGTCTAATAGTTGATTAGGTTTTCCATTCTTCCCATAGTGGATCTGGTTTCCTTCACTTCTCATAGTGACTGATGCACATTTACTTGATTCCCATCCTTATCTCATGAGCTATAAATATATATCATATCAATTATAGGGAGATATAGGTCCAATATGTCACATAATTAAATCATACATACATGTTCTCCCATATCATAATAATTCATCATAATATGAACCATAAAAATATACTGGTGTTATAAATAACATATCATAACCCATGAAATAAAAAAGGTATCATAAAATTCTTTAATATCCTAACTAGTAGAAAATATAATGGTTTAAAATTCATTTCTACAATGAATAAGTCACTAAAAAAAGTGGGTTTCAAAATCAAATAACCCTAATAAGAGAAATTGGTTCCACAAACATGTAACCCATGAAATATAAATGAGATACATAACCATCATTCCCCCAAAAAATAAACCATTAATATAAAAAATATGAATAGAACCCTAGGATCATATCCTTCAAAAGACACAAGTAACACAAAAATATGTCATCTTTTATCTTAAATATTATTGAAATATCATTTAAAACTCTTCTTGTGTAAAATATCAATTATCATTTGAAAACATTATTTTTGAAACAAAAAAAATTTTGAAAAACATTTTAATTAAAAACAACCTTGAAAATTGATAATAGATTGTTGAAATTTTTTTGAAAACCTTTAATTTTAAAATTTCCTTGAAAATTACAATGGAATATTTGAAAACATTGTATACATTATCTTTTAAAATTATTTTATTATATCTCATGATTTATTTTGATATTATTTATAAAATATTGTTTTCTAAATAAAATAGATTCCTCACTAAAGAGATAAATATGGCCGGGTTTTCTTTCATAAATTTTCATAATCTTCATAGGTAAAAATGAGTGAAACAATGGTGACATTACATTATTATATTATTAAAACCAATAGGAGAGTAAAATTCATGATATTTCATTAGATATTCATTATAATAATTCATCAATAGAAGAATAATCATAATGAATCCCGATAAATGATGATCTTGTAGCATTAAAATACTAAATGTTTGAGAGCATTAATTCACTATTACAATGAGATAATACCAAAAAATAAATCATATAGTATAATTTATAAATAAAAACCATTATATAACATTTAAAATTAGAAATATTTTGCCATCTTAAAATAATATAGGTTTATATAAAAACATGTGTCTTAATGAAGGAAAATTCTGACATAATTACCTTATAGAAATTGAATTTTTAAAAAATATAACAATTGAAAAATTGATCCACAAAAGGATATATAAATACTCATAAAATTATTTAAAGTAAAATATAATGTATTTCTAGGTATTATATACACCATAAAAAATAAAATAGTAGTGAATATGGAATAGTTATCTCAGAAATAAAAGTGAGAAGAGAAACCCCCTTACCTCGTGTCTTGAATCTGTTATACTCATTAGAATATAATGAATAATAAATAAATGTATATTATAAATCTATTGAAACCCAATATTAAATTATATCAATCAATGTATGATTTAATTATAACCTTATATTACCTATTTTGTTACTATTCCTTGGTAGATTTATATTTTTGGTTAATAACTTCTTTTCCTTTTTCATGTTTTTTAATATTATTTATCCTCTTACTTTTATAATGATTTCATCATATCAAAATTGATAAACATGATATACATATAATATATATTCATTATATTTGTATTTATGATAAAAAATAAAAAATAAAAATAAAAAATGATATGCACTGTTCATAGAGATGGTATGTCGTACATACACATGAACGTTGTTTCAATTTTCTCATCATTTTGAAAAAATGAAATTAAATGAAATACATGTATATATATATATATTACCAAAATATTATAATTTTAATTTCATATATATCTTATACATTCCATAAATTCATCCATAATTCATTCCATTAATGTGTGATAGAATCGTACGGCTTGGAGGAGGAGGTAGTCCACATGTGTACAAAAGAAGTTATCGTATTTACAAAAATGAAAAAAGTAAATTTTTGAGTTATATATTATTCCATAGTAACAAATAAATACAAAATATTTTCATATTAAAATATAAATTCCATCATTATTTCAATCCATGAAATCATGAAATGGAATAAAGAATAACATCAGTTCATGAGGCAATAGTCTGTTATAAACATGAACGATGATTGTGTATCACATTTGATAGAATGGTGTGTGAGATTAGGTATAAATATAAATAAAAAAACATATTAGAATATTCATGATATTTAAGTCATTATTTATGAATGGAATATGTTGATTTTAAGGGGTCAATAATGAAATAAGAACACTTTTATATTGAATGATATTACCTCCTCAATGTGAATCCCTATTTGGATTTCACGAATGGTATTCAGTGGTTGGATTTATTAAAAATATTTAGGATTATAAGATTATGTGATGGATTTTGGGAGGATATTTGGATATTTTTAGTCTATATAAAGGGCCCGATAGGTTTTAAGGGTGGGGGAGGACATGATTCCTTTTATAAGTAAAGAAAACAAGCACATTTGGAATTCTTGAAATTATTTGAGTTCTCCTCATGTTATACATTTCCACCAACGTTTCAATGTAGACAATTTTGGAGAAATATATATCTAATGGTTGAAACATGGCAACAAAATACATATTAAAAAAGTTTTGGATCGTTTTAACACTTAATTTTCTATGATTAATCATTAATTTAGCTCATTATTAACTTACTCACTATAATTAATTTTAAATAAATTCTATATTATTTTTCTAAAATCCAATGTAGACATTTTTATGAATTAAAAATAATTATGAATCAAAATATGGAATATATTTATCTAAATTATAATCACAAATATGGATGAAAATATTCTTAAATTAATCCTATATTTAGGATGAGACGATGGGTTTTTAATTTTAAAACGTAAAAATGATTGAAATGTTTTAATATCGATTTTCAATGAGAAAATTGTTCAAATGACATAAAATGGACTACATAATTTATAATTATTCTTATTTTACAAAAAAAAATTGAAATATAAATTAACATTATAAA
This sequence comes from Viscum album, assembly GCA_963277665.1. Lineage (NCBI taxonomy): Eukaryota > Viridiplantae > Streptophyta > Magnoliopsida > Santalales > Viscaceae > Viscum > Viscum album. Next base: position 1,835,702,227 of record OY728165.1, read on the forward strand.
TAATTTAAATGAATTTTTTTTAATTAAAATTCAGTATTTTTTGATATTCTTCAAAAAAATGATGGATTTTAGAAAATCCCTAATATTCACCCTAAGAATGTTTTGACATTCTAAAATCATAACTTAATTTTATTTTGAAAAATTCAATTTCTAAAATTCTATATAATTAATTTTTTATTTATCAATGATGATCATAAAAATAACTTCATTTAATAAAATAGTATTTCCAATCATATGAAGACATTACCAAGAAAATATATACTTTTTTATCAGTATGACTTATTTATATAAAACAATTATAAATAATATTTAAAAATTAATCACATCAATTAATATTACTATGTTTAATGTCTATTTTATAATTATATCATTTAAATAATTTTAATAATAAAATGTTGTTTCATGGATACTCAATTTTGTGCGTAACACAAGCTATGTTGGTGATGTGTGTAGAGTAAGCATATAATTGTGTAGAATACAATTAATTAACTAAAATAAATATATTTTATTATAAAAAAGGTACACATTAACATTGGGTGAATGATTATCCCCCACCCCAATGAATTTCTCCCTTAAAATTAATCATTATGAAACAAAAAAAGAGGATTCTTTTACCTCTGCACATCCTCAAGTCCCCAGGTTGCATCCGTTAACTGGTGGTTTCTACACCAGACAATGACTAGGTGAGTGGTATAGTTTCATATAACATTCTCCTAATGATCTATACTTTTATTATTTTGTTCCTCATAAAAAATATATTTCACCAACAGTATAAATTCTGAGTTCAGTACTTGTGAAGGGTTATGTATGTACTTCCTAAGGAGAGAATCATGTAACACATCATGAGCATGAAAAATATTTTTTTAGGGAATTAATAGTGATATGCTACCATCTTTATATAATCATGTATTTCAAAGGTACTGATGTACTTAGGTATTGGATTTAATTTCATCTTAAATGACACATCCTTCATTTACTGAGAGATTCATAGAAACACCTCCTCACCAACAAAATATTCTACAGCACATCTTTATACATTAGAAAAAATGTTTTTCATACTTTGGGATACCATGGTATGTTGTGTAATGGTTTGAAACCAATCATTCATTTCAGCAATGATATCAGGTCCAAAATTCTTTCTTTCCCCATCATTATTTCATAACATTGAAGATTCATATTTCTCTTCATAGAGGAATTCTAAAGGATCCCTATAAGTGATTTATTGAAAAAAAGTGTTGAATTAAAACTCAAAAAGGATTTTTTTTATCCCAATCACCAATAAAATATCATTAAATTGATCTCAACATATCATGAACTGTCTGTATTGTTCATTCATGTTGACCATCCTTCTGAGGATGATAAGAAGTATGGAAACTAAATTTCTCTTTAGGGGCATCCGTAAGACTTCCCAAAAACATTGAGGTAACCCTCATATCCAGGCACGATATAATTTAACATGATACTTCAAAAAACACTTCCACCACCTGAATGTATTTCATAGAAAGTTGATCTAGAGATAAGTATTCTTAAATAGTGATGAAGTGTTCTAACATATTAAAGGGATTGACTACCACACATATTAAATTTTTCCCCTTATAGGGTTTAGAGAGTAAAATGACATAATTTATATTAACGTTCTAACAGTTCAATTTCTGTATGGTTAATGGATGCAATGTCCCCCTGTACTTTTTTCATTTTTCCTTAACTAGTTGTCATACCAAGCACCAAGATGCAAACTCTATAATATACCTCTTCGTTCTATCCCTCTATAAGTATTAATTCAAATATATAAAATGTTTCATACTTATAGAATGAATATAGAATTTTTAACTACGATAATCTTCTAAAAACCCCTTCTTTAAATCAGGCATGGATAGAATAAAAAAACAGTTCATGAACCTTGTCATTCCATCATAATCAATGTTAAAATTAAGAACGTTTTAACCTGATTTTTCATCTCTGTATAATTCTTTTGTTCCACATTAATCATAGCTCATATAGATGGTAGAAAATTCAATTGATCAGGTAAATATTTCACTTTTTAATTTTGGATTTATAGATTTAATATTTGTGAATCATGAATCAATCTATCTTTTTTTTGTCATCATCATGGATAGTCTAGCATGTTTTTTTAGACTCAATGAATCATCACCCTTTGTCTCTTTCACTAGGTGGTAATGTATTATGTAACGCCATGACCCCAGCTACCCAGAGTCGGTGCATTACTTCGTAACATTGGCATGATCACAAGAAAGATCAAATCTCGAAAGACCGATTGGTTTAGTGGCCTTGGAATCACTAGATATATTCATAAGTTTTACATTACATTTCAAAGTGAAAAACTACTACAACAACAAAGTCTTCATATCCACACTATTAACCCCTCATAATATCCCTGCAAGTCAATCATAATTTACTTCTTCACTACCTGGGAAAAATAAAACATAGAAAAGGGGTGAGCTCAAATGCCCAGTAAGGATAACAATATAGCGGAACATTCAAAATAAGCATAAACATTTAAGGCAATGAATTACTAAAACAAAAGCCTTTTAAACATGAACTTCAACATAGTATGGAAAAAGTAAAATGAAATAATGCCATTTACTTATTCACATGGATATTCTACTAATCGAATAATCACATGAAAAATCCATAACCACTTTCATAATGTTGGAATGCATAATGCCAGACTATCATAACCACATAGTCAAGGCCTCGTGCCAAGACTACAAATAAGATTTTGTCAAGGCCTTGTGCCAAGACACTAGTTTGTCTCATGAGACCTACCGATGCATCGAGGAGCTATAGCGGGCTCCACCCGTCACTTATTAAGTCCAATGCATTCCCATATGAAAAGGTTTAAACATAACATAAACATTCGTATTAAAACTAGCATAAGAAATGTCAATAATTTCACCATAAACTATGAATGGTATAAAAATAGCACATCCACAGTCAAACATAGCACAAAACCTTCAATACAATATAGAAGTTTTGTATCAACTTCAAATAATCTTAAAATCCATCAAAGGATGTTGACATAGATGAAATCAAAATTCTTTTTAAAGAAGTATCTCCTTTTATTTTGAAATCATTTAAGGTCCATATAAAATAAAACATTTTCTTTGAAAATATTCTTATAAGCTTGTTTGGAAAGCTTCAACGATTTTATAACGGCGGAAAATAACCGCACCCGCCGTATAAGTTATAAAAACATTCTTACCTCAATTCTGTCGAAAAGGTTAAAAAGGACCTTGTTTTGAAAAGGACGGAATGATTCCTTTATAAACCTCTTATAAAAATTCAAACAAGGGTATAAATGACTTTAACCCATATTCTTGTAAATAGTAAAAATGTTTTGAAATACATTTCGAAGAAACATGGATGTGGATGATAAAGAGATCCCAGTAGATTATTACGTATAATACAACATCGGATAATGAAGAGATTGTGAAATAACCCTTACCTTGTACTTTTCCTTGGTTGGGGTAGGTTAACCTCCTGTATAATAGTGAAATAATTGTTACTAAATTATACAATAATCATATACATTAATATGATATCATATATGATCTTTTAATATTGATTTGATAATAATATCTTAGTATTATTGCCGTTTCGGGTGTTAACTTACTCATTTTCTTTATATGTTTTGTTACATAAGTCATGTTTGTTGTATCTTATTCATATCCAGAATGATATCAAGTCCTTAAACATCATTTTTAAATCATTAAATGATAATTATACTTGAATGGATACGATGGAGAATGAATCTCATCGCGTTCGTGGAGACGGTAGTCCGTACGTACGCACGAACGCTACTTCCATTTAATTTTTATTTTAAAAGAATCGAATCCAAATGATACATAGGTATATTACTATTACAGTATAATATAATATTTTATATATGTTACTTAATTTCATTAACACCATCCTTTATACGTTCCATGTGTGGTATGAACGAGTCATATCATTTTAAGGGGGCGGTAGTCCGCACTTCCTCAAATGAAATTATCGTATGTATATACAACATGAAACGAATAATGGTATGAAATAAAATGGAATTACAGAAGCTTATATATAAAATATATATCATTAATATCATATTTAATTACAGTTCCATCATAATGGCCACCATGAGAGGCGGTAAGATGTATTTGAACAATCATCGTTTCGTGAGGCGTTAGTTTGCCATCCACAGAAACATTATGTTCATCATCCATTAGATGGAGTTGTGTGTGTGTGTAGTTTGAATCCTTCTTATAACAACATCCTAGTATATTGAGGATACTGGTGTTGTTACAAAAGAAAGGAAATAAAAAGAGTTTGGGGGTTGGAGAAGCAAAATAAATGAAAATAATTTAAGAGAAATCGTTACCTTTAATTTAGGTAACTCACTTTGGTTGGAAGCAAAGGACTTCTTTAAATGCTTTCTGCCTAAGGGTAAGCTTCAAGGAGGAGGAGAGGGATGTGGGGAGCTTAGTTGGGCAGAGTTTGGACGAGCCAAGTGGCTTGAGAGGTGTGAGGAATGAGTAGAAGTGGTCTCCTTTTTTAAGGGAGAGGAGGGGCTCTTTAGGAAAGTGTGAAAGTATTACTTTATAATATAATTATATTCGGTTTATAATGGTCCAAAAATCATTGAGGTCGAAGATAAGATGACTCATATTTTAAATAACATCAACCAATAAGAATTGGACAGGTTTTAGATAATATTTTAATCATTATAATATTATTTATTTCAATGATTTATTAATGAGGTAAACATTGCATCATTATTGTGTCATTAATAATTTAACTTATTTGATGTCTAAAAATTATAAATAAAATATCATCATGTAGGAAATCTTTTTAGATTTCTAATTAATTTTTATAATAGAAAATCCAACATGTCTAACCCTATGTAAAAATTATTCTTCTAAAATATGTAATCTTATGCCATTTTTATTTTTATTTTAACTTTATTAATATAATGTGTCCCTACCACAGACAAGTGGCTCCAAGGGGTCCCCAAATTGACCCAAGGATGCCCATGGTCGGGTATGTGTCCAACAATAAGGTTAGGACACGTTTTAGGGTAATTTTGTATTATTATAATATTATTTTTTAACCCTTATTTACCGGATTTACCCTTTAACCATGGTAAATAAAATATTTTCCACAGTAACTATTCAAAATGTCTAAAAATAAAAGTTACCTATTTACACAATTTGAACATCCTGATTCCAAATATGGAATCCATTTTCCTAAATTCAAAACACAGAAGTGGCAGAAATTAATTTAAAATTAATTCCCGCTGTCAAAACAAAAAGCGTGTTTTTAAGAGGTAATAACTATCAAATGATTGACACTTGTTTATGTTCGGTTTAATTCTAAAATTATGTCCAATGACAAAAATTAAATTAAATGGTAAAAATATATTCTAAATATACTTTAAAAACACTCAAATTAATAATTTATCAATATTAATTATTTTGATTAAAAAAGTTGTTTTTAATTAAAATTTAGTAATTTTCACTATTCATCAAAATATAAAAGTTATCCGAAATGTACCAAAATTTCACCCTAGGCTAATTTTGATATTCCGAATCCAAAAATGAAGTCCATTTTCAAATATAAAATATATATAATTTAAAAAAGTAGGTATTAGTATTCACAACGGCTAGTTTAATTAGTTGTGGTGTGTGTTAGAACTCGAGGTTGCGTACAACACACGCTATCGCATTATTCGAAGGGAAACGTACCGTGGAAGCTTGGGGTGTTACATTCTCCCCTCCTTCAAATAATTGCGTCCTCGCAAATTCTAGAATACTTATTACATGAAAAGACTCGGGTGGTTCTTCATCATAAGTTCCTCGGGTTCCCACGTTGCCTTTTCCATCTTATGGTTTCTCCACAAAACGTTTACCAGACGCGTCGTCCGGTTTCTCAGTACTTGTTCTCTTGTATCAAGAATCTTGACGGGCTCTTCACAATAAGACAGATCGGGTTCCAGTTCTAATTCCTCGTAGGTGAGTACATGCGTTGGGTCAGGCATGTATTTTCTCAACAGAGATACGTGGAACACATCGTGAACTTTGGAGAGACTTGGCGGCATTGCCAATCGGTAAGCTACAACCCCAATTCGTTCTAGAATTTCGAAAGGTCCGATGTACCTGGGACTCAATTTACCTTTCTTACCAAAACGTATGACTCCCTTCCATGGAGATACCTTTAGGAAAACATGATCACCGACCTGAAATTCCAAATCCTTCCTTCAATTATCGGCATAGCTCTTCTGCCTACTTTGAGCTACTTTGATGTGATTTTGGATTACCTTCACCTTTTCCACCGTTTCCTCCACCAGTTATGGGCCTACAAGTTTTCTTTCACCAACTTCATCCCAACAGGTTGGTGTATGACATCTCTTTCCGTATAACGCTTCATATGGTGCCATCTGAATACTCGAATGGAAGCTATTGTTATAGGAAAATTCTACCAAAGGTAAATATTGATCCCACATACCCTGAAAGTCAAGTGAGCAAGATCTCAACATGTCTTCTAAGGTTTGAATATTCCGTTCTGATTGTCCGTCTGTCTGAGGGTGATAAGCAGTGCTCAAATGAAGTTCAGTATCCAGGGATTTCTGAAGACTTTTCCAAAATCTTGAAGTAAAACGGGGATCACGATCAGAAACAATCGATAGGGGAACTCCATGAAGTCTCACAACTTCATTAATGTATAGTCTTGCTAGACATTCCAGGGGTAGATCTTCTCTTATAGTAAGAAAATGTGCTGACTTGGTAAGACGATCAACAATAACCCATATTGCATCGTTCCTTCTAGGAGTCTTTGGTAGCCCCATGACAAAGTCCATCGTAATATTGTCCCATTTCCACTCCGGTATGGGAAGAGGTTGCATGACTCTTCCAGGCTGTTGCCTTCCAGCTTTCACTTGTTGACAAACCATACATCTTGACACAAAATCAGCAATCTCCCTCTTCATGTTGTCCCACCAAAAATGTTCCTTCAAATCTCTATACATTTTGGTGCTCCCAGGGTGTATAGAGAAATTGGAACTATGAGCGTCATCCAACAATTCCCTTTTTCGATCAGGTATATTGGGAACACAAAGTCTCTTCCCGAATTTCAAAATTCCATCTTCATACACAAAGTCTCTCAATCTCCCATCATTCACAGCTTTAATCTTCTTCTGAAATTCTTCATCATCGGTCTGGGAACTCTTAATCCTTTCTAGTAAAGATGGTTTGGCAACCATTTGAAAAAGCATTGATGTTTCACCTTCCCTGGTTATTCCCATGTCCATCTTCTCTAGATCCATGAAAATTGGATCCCTTTCAATTCTCATCATGTTCGGAACTCCATGGTCTTTTCTGCTCAAAGCATCTGTTACTTTGTTTGCTTTCCCCGGGTGGTAGTGTATCGTGCAATCATAATCCTTGAGTAATTCAAGCCATCTCCTTTGCCTCATGTTGAGTTCTTTTTGTGAGAAAATATACTTCAGACTCTTGTGATCAGTATAAATCTCACATTTTTCACCATAGAGGTAGTGCCTCCATATCTTCAAATCAAAGATCACAGCTGCTAACTCATGATCATGAGTAGGATAGTTTTGTTCACGAATTTTCAACTGTCATGATGCATAGGCAATAACTCTATCATTCTGCATAAGGACACAACCAAGTCCTTTATTTGATGCATCACTATAAATAACGAACCCATCATTCCCCGATGGTAGAGTCAATATAGGAGCATTGACTGATATTCTCTTCAGTTCTTCGAAACATTCATCACACTCTTTTGTCCAAACAAATTTAACCCCTTTACGTGTGAGCTTCGTTAATGGGTTAGCCAATCGGGCAAAATTCTGGACGAAACGTCGATAATAACCTGCCAAGCCAATAAAACTACGTACCTCAGTTATACTCGTAGGTGCTGGCCATTCTTGGATTGCCTTGGTCTTAGAAGGATCAACAGAGATTCCATCTTTAGAGACAATATGGCCAAGAAAAGAAATCTCCTGAAGCCAGAATTCACACTTGCTAAACTTCCCATATAATTCATGCCTCCTCAGAGTCTTCAAGATAATGCGCAAGTGATTTTCATGATCTTCGTAGGTTTTGGAGTATACCAAGATATCATCAATAAATACCACCACAAATTCATCGAGATACTCCTTGAAAACTCTATTCATCAGATCCATGAATACAGAGGGTGCATTAGTCAATCCAAACGGCATTACAGTAAACTCGTAATGCCCGTACCTGGTTCGAAATGCTGTATTCGGAATGTCTTCCTTCTTTACACACAACTGATGGTATCCAGATCGAAGGTCAATCTTTGAAAAGTATTGATCTCCATGCAGTTGGTCAAATAAATCATCAATACGAGGTAGGGGATACTTGTTCTTTATCGTTATAGCATTGATCTCCCTGTAGTCGATACATAACCTCATAGATCCATCTTTCTTTTTAACAAAAAGAACAGGGGCTCCCCATGGAGAAACACTAGGGCGAATAAATCCCTTATTACTCAATTCCTCTAGTTGTTTCTTTAGTTCGACTAACTCTACAGTGGCCATTCTATAAGGGGTCTTCGATATAGGCCTTGATCCAGGAATCAAATCAATGGAAAACTCAACTTCTCGTTCTGGAGGATGTCCAGGTAAATCTTCCGGAAATACATCTACAAATTCTTTCACAACAGGTACATCCTCTATTTGAACATTACTTTCCTCACCGACAGTTATTTCATTCTCTTCCTCCCCAATAATTGAATTAAGTTGAGCTACTGGGGGTGGATCTAAATAAGAATTAGGTGGTGACGATTCTGCTCTAAAAATAAGGTGTTCCTTATCATTATCATCAAGAATCGTAACCTCTTTCTTCTTACAATAAATCTTCGCATCATAGTCTGAAAGCCAGTCCATACCGAGGATTATATCAAACTCAATCATAGGTATGACGATGAGATCAGCAGATAAAGAAAATTTATGTGCTCTAATGGGGACTGATTCACAAAACTTTGTTGCAACGATACTTCCCTTAGGAGTTTTGACTGACAACTCCCTTATTAAATCAAATTGGAAATATCTAATTTTCTTAGCAAACTGTGAAGATATGAAACAATGCGATGATCCAAAATCCAATAATGCATTTTCTAAACTTGAGGAAACCATTAAATTACCTGCCACTACGTCTTTCGGAGCTTCTACCTCAGCAGTAGTGATAGCATAAGCCTGGCCTTGATCCCTTGGCCTTTTCTAAGGTAAGTTCTCCTGACGCTTAGGACATGCATTTGCATAATGCCCCATCTCCCTGCAATTGTAGCACTGAACGTTGGTAGCTTCCTTCTTCCCCTTGCAATCATGAGCTTGGTGGCCTTTTTCACCACACTTGTAACAGACTCTCATTCCCTTTAGGCATGCACCGGGGTGTTTCTTCCCGCATTTACCACAAGATGGATATTCAACCTTTACCTTCTTCCCCTTATTTCCATTCCCAGATTGATCAGCAGGTCTCTTCTTCTCTTGCTTCGCTTTAAAGTCATAAGACTTAGAGAATTCCTTTTCGGTCTTGATAGCACATGAGACAATGTCTTCGTACGATGAAAAGGATTGTGAGACTAATGCTCGACGGAGAAATGGTTTTAACCCATCAAAGAAACGATCAATCTTACTTCTTGGGTTGCGTATATAATCTCCAGCATACCTCGCTAACCTTGTAAAGTTAGCCTCATACATTGTGACATTATCATCCTCCTTTTGTCTCAGACTTAGAAATTGCCTTTCCATATCCGCTCGATGGTCGCGAGGGAAGTATTTTTCTAAAAACAGATCTTTGAACTCTCTCCATTCCATATTTGATACTTCATCATCTTCCTTCATGTTTTGAATCAATGACCACCAGTGATCAGCATCTCCAGTGAGGCGGTAAACTGCCATGATAACTTTTTCCCTTTCACTGCTCCCCAAAGCCTGAAATATTTTCTTTAGGGAAAATATCCATTGCTCAGCTACTAAGGGATTTTTATTCCCATTGAACGTTGGTGGTTGTTTCCTCATGAATCGATCTAACATTGATCCTCCACGCTGCGGATCAGGGTGCTCCATACGGGTAAGGTTATTATTCATAACCTGAGTAAGTTGTCCCAGTATGGTGATTAGCTGATCAGCACCAGTTGCATCACCAGCCCCACTATAATTATCTTGAGCAGGAGGGCAATCCCTACATGGAGTGCGTGCATTGATACAGTTTCCATTTCTTCCACTAAGCGCCATTTCTAAACAATGGCATAAACTAGATCATTTTATGAATCAAAATACATAATCCCATACTTATAAAACACTTAACATAAATTGAACTATTTATGGATATAATCCATAATCATAAAAACGTTTTCTTTGAGGAAGTATATACTCATAAACCCTTCATAATGATTTGTAAAGAAAATGAGAGTTATCCTAAGCATATCCCCAGGGAGTGTCGTAACCAAGAGTGCAGCAAGGCCCGTTGTCGTGCACCAGTTCCCATTCGAGTCAAGCTCAAAGCGGTGTTTTCGGGTTTTACCCCTAGGTACATCTGTGCCAGAGCCGCCTCTACCTGCTCGTATCCAGACAGGGATGTATTGCTCGGAAAACTCACAAAATCTCTACAATACCAAAATTATAGGAAGTTCTTCTATACTAATCCTCAAAGTTCATCTTAGGTCTACGTGCTCTAATCAGAGTTTATCTAAATCTAGATTCCAAGGTTTGTACTAAACTTCCTCTGATACCAACTGTAACGCCCCGACCCCAGCTACCCAGAGTCGGTGCATTACTTCGTAACATTGGCATGATCACAAGAAAGATCAAATCTCGAAAGACCGATTAGTTTAGTAGCCTTGGAATCACTATATATATTCATAAGTTTTACATTACATTTCAAAGTGAAAAACTACTACAACAACAAAGTCTTCATATCCACACTATTAACCCCTCATAATATCCCTGCAAGTCAATCATAATTTACTTCTTCACTACCTGGGAAAAATAAAACATAGAAAAGGGGTGAGCTCAAATGCCCAGTAAGGATAACAATATAGCGGAACATTCAAAATAAGCATAAACATTTAAGGCAATGAATTACTAAAACAAAATCCTTTTAAACATGAACTTCAACATAGTATGGAAAAAGTAAAATGAAATAATGCCATTTACTTATTCACATGGATATTCTACTAATCAAATAATCACATGCAAAATCAATAACCACTTTCATAATGTTGGAATGCATAATGCCAGACTATCATAACCACATAGTCAAGGCCTCATGCCAAGACTACAAATAAGATTTTGTCAAGGCCTTGTGCCAAGACACTAGTTTGTCTCATGAGACCTACCGATGCATCGAGGAGCTATAGCGGGCTCCACCCGTCACTTATTAAGTCCAATGCATTCCCATATGAAAAGGGTTAAACATAACATAAACATTCGTATTAAAACTAGCATACGAAATGTCAATAATTTCACCATAAACTATGAATGGTATAAAAATAGCACATCCACAGTCAAACATATCACAAAACCTTCAATACAATATAGAAGTTTTGTATCAACTTCAAATAATCTTAAAATCCATCAAAGGATGTTGACATAGATGAAATCAAAATTCTTTTTAAAGAAGTATCTCCTTTTATTTTGAAATCATTTAAGGTCCATATAAAATAAAAAATTTTCTTTGAAAATATTCTTATAAGCTTGTATGGAAAGCGTCGACGATTTTATAACGGCGGAAAATAACCGCACCCACCGTATAAGTTAAAAAAACATTCTTACCTCAATTCTGTCGAAAAGGTTAAAAAGGACCTTGTTTTGAAAAGGACCGAAAGATTCCTTTATAAACCTCTTATAAAAAGTCAAACAAGGGTATAAATGACTTTAACCCATATTCTTGTAAATAGTAAAAATGTTTTGCAATACATTTCGAAGAAACATGGATGTGGATGATAAAGAGATCCCAGTAGATTATTACGTATAATACAACCTCGGATAATGAAGAGATTGTGAAATAACCCTTACCTTGTACTTTTCCTTGGTTGGGGTAGGTTAACCTCCTGTATAATAGTGAAATAATTGTTACTAAATTATACAAGAATCATATACATTAATATGATATCATATATGATCTTTTAATATTGATTTGATAATAATATCTTAGTATTATCGCCTTTTCGGGTGTTAACTTACTCATTTTCTTTATATGTTTTGTTACATAAGTCATGTTTGTTGTATCTTATTCATATCCAGAATGATATCAAGTCCTTAAACATCATTTTTAAATCATTAAATGATAATTATACTTGAATGGATATGATGGAGAATGAATCTCATCGCGTTCGTGGAGACGGTAGTCCGTACGTACGCACGAACGCTACTTCCATTTAATTTTTATTTTAAAAGAATTGAATCCAAATGATACATAGGTATATTACTATTACAGTATAATATAATATTTTATATATGTTACTTAAGTTCATTAACACCATCCTTTATACGTTCCATGTGTGGTATGAACGAGTCATATCATTTTAAGGGGGCGGTAGTCCGCGCTTCCTCAAATGAAATTATCGTATGTATATACAACATGAAACGAATAATGGTATGAAATAAAATGGAATTACAGAAGCTTATATATAAAATATATATCATTAATATCATATTTAATTACAGTTCCATCATAATGGCCACCATGAGAGGCGGTAAGATGTATTTGAACAATCATCGTTTCGTGAGGCGCTAGTTTTCCATCCACAGAAACATTATGTTCATCATCCATTAGATGGAGTTGTGTGTGTGTGTAGTTTGAATCCTTATTATAACAACATCCTAGTATATTGAGGATACTGTTGTTGTTACAAAAGAAATGAAATAAAAAGAGTTTGGGGGTTGGAGAAGCAAAATAAATAAAAATAATTTAAGAGAAATCGTTACCTTTAATTTAGGAAACTCACTTTGGTTGGAACCAAAGGACTTCTTGAAATGCTTTCTGCCTAAGGTTAAGCTTCAAGGAGGAGGAGAGGGATGTGGGGATCTTAGTTGGGCAGAGTTTGGACGAGCCAAGTGGCTTGAGAGGTGTGAGGAATGAGTAGAAGTGGTCTCCTTTTATAAGGGAGAGGAGGGGCTCTTTAGGAAAGTGTGAAAGTATTACTTTATAATATAATTATATTCGGTTTATAATGGTCCAAAAATCATTGAGGTCGAAGATAAGATGACTCGTATTCTAAATAACATCAACCAATAAGAATTGGACAGGTTTTAGATAATATTTTAATCATTATAATATTATTTATTTCAATGATTTATTAATGAGGTAAACATTGCATCATTATTGTGACATTAATAATTTAACTTATTTGATGTCTAAAAATTATAAATAAAATATCATCATGTAGGAACTCTTTTTAGATTTCTAATGAATATTTATAATCGAAAATCCAACATGTATAACCCTATGTAAAAATTATTCTTCTAAAAGATGTAATCTTATTCCATTTTTATTTTTATTTTAACTTTATTAATATAATGTGTCCCTACCACATACAAGTGGCTCCAAGGGGTCCCCAAATAGACCCAAGGATGCCCATGGTCGGGTATGTGTCCACCAATAAGGTTAGGACACATTTTAGGGTAATTTTGTATTATTATAATATTATTTTTTAACCCTTATTTACCGGATTTACCCTTTAACCATGGTAAATAAAATATTTACCACAGTAACTATTCAAAATGTCTAAAAATAAAAGTTACCTATTTACACAATTTGAACATCCTGATTCCAAATATGGAATCCATTTTCCTAAATTCAAAACACAGAAGTGGCCGAAATTAATTTAAAATTAATTCCTGCTGTCAAAACAAAAAGCGTGTTTTTAAGAGGTAATAACTATCAAAAGATTGACACTTGTTTATGTTTGGTTTAATTGTAAAATTATGTTCAATGACAAAAATTAAATTAAATGGTAAAAATATATTCTAAATATACTTTAAAAACACTCAAATTAATAATTTATCAATATTAATTATTTTGATTAAAAAAGTTGTTTTTAATTAAAATTTAGTAATTTTCACTATTCATCAAAATATAAAAGTTATCCGAAATGTACCAAAATTTCACCCTAGGCTAATTTTGATATTCCGAATCCAAAAATGAAGTCCATTTTCAAATATAAAATATATATAATTTCAAAAAGTAGGTATTAGTATTCACAACGGCTAGTTTAATTAGTTGTGCTGTGTGTTAGAACTCGAGGTTGCGTACAACACACGCTATCGCATTATTCGAAGGGAAACGTACCGTGGAAGCTTGGGGTGTTACATATTAAGCGGTCATAATAATTTTTCATCATTAATAGTATTCTAATGAACATTTTCACCTTTATATATGTGAATATAAATTAATGACTTAATTATGTGTATATATATCACACATTTATCCATAAATATAATTCCCCTATATCTATTATGAAAAAATTACTGCAGTTATTTCCAAATCCCGAGTTGGGTTATTTTTCTCATGAATCATAAATAATACTAAGGTATAGTATATAACTATATTATTATATTGAAGAAAACCTCAAAATACATTATTTTATGAATCAATGTATATTTAAAATCATTCTTGACTATAGGTAAATGTTAGCATTTGTGCACTGACTAACCTTCACTTCATATCCATGAAATTTTACCCACAGAAGACTCTCAAGAATGAATTGGGACACTAATGAGAAATATTTTTTATAGGAATATAATATGAAGAAAACTTATCCTAAAACTATCAATAATATCCAGATAAACCATGAAAACTACAGAACTCTTTTGTTGTGGTTGTACTAGGACAACATTATATAGTCTTTATCTTGGATGGATCGGCTGTTATACCGTCTCTACAGACTATATGTCCAAAAAAATAAATAATTTTATTACCAAAAATAATACCAATTAATTTATTTATAAAATTTCTCCTTCATTTGGTTGTTTAGTATTATTATCAAGATGTCATCATATTCAAGATATTTTTATAGATAAGATATTCATTTACATAAATAACAACATACAGATCAATGTAATCCCTAAAGCTATATTCGTGAAATCCTTGATAATTTTTGAAGTATTAGTATGACGAAAAAGAATAACTATATATTCATTGTATCCAATACATGTATATAATTTTATATGGCGTATATCCTCCTTGACCCTCAATTGATGATAACTCCAATGAAGGTAATTCATGCAAAATTATTGATCTCTGTAAAATTGATTATACATGTAATCTATACATGCAAGAGGATATTAATGAAATAAAAATGTATGATTTCTATTAATAAATCAATATCATGGTTTGGTTTAAGTCTATTAATATCTTCTAAAATGACATTTGAAAACTCCCGAACAATGGTTATATCATCGATGATGATATTCTCCTTAAATGTATGAAAAAAAACCTACTGAATTTTAATTAAGACCCATAATCTGGATTTAATCATCAGAGTAAGTATATAAATATCGTCACATAGAAATAATATCATAGGTTAGATTTTAATATCAAACATAACATAATTTTCTTATCTTTTGAAGTCGGATTTTGGTATAGAAATATAGTACATGCCTCAGATGGAATCAATTTCATCCAATGGATGAATAAAAAGTTTTTGATGAAGAACATTCCAAAAAAATATCAACCGGATATGAGTAATAAACATGAGATGTAATCATTTCACCACATGGGTATTCACTGTTAATAACACATATAACAATTTAGATAGAATGAAAATACCATTTTAATATTATTTTGTTATGATTGAGTGGGTATATCTGGAATCTAAAATGACATTAATAGTTCTATATAGGATATTAATTTTATCATTCATGTTTTCATTACTAAAACCCCCATAAAAAAAATGATCTCGTGATATTTTCCCTTGTATCTCTGCTTAAGAGGTTTTTTATGCAGGTCATTATCACTAAACTTCATTTTCATTCACATGTTAAAATAATTTCAATTATCCATACACATAAAGCTCCAAATTGTGGGAGGTTAATTCTATGTGGCATTGCATCTACTTAGATAATTAGTTGACATCATACTATTTGTTTCGAAATTAATTTCAATATGGAATTTCCTTCGATACATAAAACATTTATTAGAACCCACATTCAACATTCCACAATTTTTATTTTCTCAATAAGCCACTTTTTGTTTTAGTGGTAACGACACATTGAACAAAAACTAGAAAATAAAACCTCCTACAAAAATTAAAAATAATAAAAATCACAAAAATAGAATTCACCCATTCAAATTATTAATTCAAAAAAAACATCAAACCACATAATATTGAATAGAGTTCCACATGAATACATAAAACCAAATTAAAAATCCAACAAACATCACACCATGTCATCATGAATAGAGACACACCTCAAGACTTAGAACCTAACATGTGGAAAAACCCCCTGAATAACCACACTAATCCAGCATGTCAGCATGGACTCATTTTAATCCCATTTTCATAAATGAACATAAAACTAAAACTGAAAAATTATAAAACCACACTTAAAAAATTCCAATGAAAAACACCACAGTTTTTAGTTTTTATTTTAAATTACATATTCTATTTCTTCTAAAAACAATTAGATTGATATGTAACTATAACATCTAATTCATCATTGATCACTCAACTCACAATCTCATTATATCTACTAAATTAAATTATGTACAATTCCCATCCAAGACCAGGATGTATGCCAATGAAGAATCGTTCAACCTTTTTTTTGGTTTGATGATAATACCATAAACATTCATTGAAAATTATTTTAAATTCCCCTGTTATATTCCAACTAATTCATCATCATTTTGTTTTACATTAAGGAACTCTTTTTCCATAATCATAGAAAGATCACAGTGAAATTACTTATTGAAAAATAGGTGATTGACCTTGTCACAATCTATCGATTAAAATTATTATTTCTTCATTATATTATAGGTTACAGTCTATATTAGTACACTTCTCGTTCTGAATTATAATCATTAATAATGAATATTTCATGTTCTAAACATTAGTGGAAAAAATATATTTTCGGTGGTAATGATACACTTTTCATCCATAAGTTGATCAGATGTCCCACCAAAATAAGTTGTACATCACTTCATGAAGGACTCAAAAGAATTTTAATCCCTCTATTTTTAATTTTAGAGTCTAACATGATTCACATATAATGAACATTGAGTGATCCTATAAATGATAATTTTCATTATAGATCCTATTTTATTAAGTTTTCAAGTTGAAAGTCATTTCATGGTCCATTTAATCACCATTAATGTAGATCCCTCAATTTTGAGCCATTTATGTAAACCATCAAGCATTGAGTAATAAATATTTATCATAGTGAGTAGCCATATATTCATTAAAACCCACATATAAGATGTCTAAATTATGTAAGAATCTTTAATTTATGATAAGTTATGGTTTATTATAGGTTATTCATAGCCAAATCATATATAAATCCTTCATGATGGTTCATGAAGAGTTTTTTAACTCACAAATAATATCTGCAAAGAGTGTCAAAAGAGGTGTGCAATATTCCCATTGTTATGAACCTTTTCTCGATCAAGTCTAGCCAATACTAATTTTTGGTTTTGTTACCATAATTCACATCTATGTTGCAGACAAATCAATTTGTAGTGTCCATACATTGAATTATTTCTTGCAAATCAATCTCTCCACCCTTTACCAAAATTCCACAACATTTTCTTATAATTTTATAATTGTTAGATTTATAATTAGTAATGTACATAGGGATCTCACTTTGGTTTCCATAAACAAGTTCTGAAATGATAACTAAACATTTACTCATATGAAAATTGTAATTAACCACCCTTAACATACATTGGTATTACATCATTTTAATCTAATACATAATTCATTACACAAACATATCCCCAATGATCATATTATTTTTAGTTCTTTTGTATCCAATGAAACATAAAAACATATACATATGTGATCTATATTATCTCATACTAGGTTCTCTATTAATAGCTCATTTCTGAGACATTAAATACATAATACATATCCTCGTAACATGGGGAAATTAACCATGTAAAAGGGTCACCTCACATTCATAGTATGGTCAAACTAGGGAGATGTGTAATAAATATCATAAATATAAGTGTATAAGAACATGATCATTACATAATAAGATCATACAATTCTTGTCAAATATTATATTCCTGATTCATGTAATAAATATTTGTAGTTCATGCGACATTAATCATGAGTTAATGAGGATAACATTCCATGAAGAAATAACATTAGAATAAGACACATAATGGTGGAATACACATAATCATGTAATATCATTCTCTATAATTCAAGTTAAAGTGCCAAAATATATCAGGAAACATCCTAGAGAATAAACATACTAGGTGGAAAACACTTCAATACCTAGTTATAATCCATTAATTATAAGGGAGTGGGTTTCCCATTCTTCCTTTAGTAGACCTAGTTTCCCATTCTTTTCATAGTGTATCTGGTTTCCCCTTCTTCCCATAGTGGACCATTCATCGCATCTTGTTTCCCATCATTATATCATGAGATATAAATTTATGCCCAAATCATTAGATGGAGATATAGATCCCACATATCACATAATTAAATCATACATATATTTCTCACAAAATCATATAAAATAATATTATATTGACCCATATATTGATATGGATTTCAAAAACATCATATCATAACCATTGAAATGAAATGAGTATCATAGGAGTTCTGTCATATCATATAGGTTGGATAAGTACTAATTTCATAACCATTTAAACATATAATAACCGATGAATTGAAGTTGGATTCAAAAGTAAATAACACATGGAAGAGAAATGGGTCTCAAAAACATTTATCATTGGAAAGATAATTTGGTTTTATAACTATTATTCCATAAAAAACAAAAACAACTCCTAGAAATAATTTGAATGGAACCCTAGGATCATATCCCCAGAAAGGAATGGTTAACACTAATATATTTAATATTGGATAGTAAATAATTTTGAGATATAGTTCAAAAATATTTATTGTGAAAACTATCACTTCATTGAAAAAATAAATTTTGAATCACAACACCTTTTTAAAACCATTTTGATTAAAAATAACCATGAATACTTATAAATTAAGCATTACTAAATATTGAATACCTTTTCTCCGAAAATACCATTAAAATAATATAAAGGATTATTTGAAAATTTTTAAATCCTATTCATTGAAAATATTTTTAAAATATCATTTAAAAAAAATTGAATAATTTTTGGAAAACATGGATATTTGAATAAAAGTTATTTCTAATGCAAGATAGAACTAAGGTCGAATATAATTAATGACATTTTCATTATCATAATAATTACTAAAGAGTGGATCCATGATAAAATTACTTTATTTTATCATGAATAACTAGGTGGGACTACAATCCAGGATAGTTTTTCGGATATAGATCATAATATTTCATTATTTGAAGTGTAATCGTAAAAAACCACATAAACTACATGATTGTTCCAAAAACATCTCTCCACATAGGTAACCATAAACCATAACACCAAATAGATAATAAAACTATAAGAATATTATAATATAATGAAAATATTAAGATTCATTAATTTACATTTCAAAGGGATAATTTATAAAACCTCGTATAATAATATAGGTGTCTAAGAAAACATGTTTCTCAAAGAACTAAAATTGAGACAAAATTACAATACTGATTTGGTAACTTATGAAATATAAACTCCATGAAAGGGAGATCATAAAATGTATATGTAATTACCATTATATATATAGATATTAATCATAGAATAAACTCATGTCTTTTATATGCCCCAAATAAATAATCAACAGTTAATATGGAATAAGTCTCATAAAAATAAAAGTGAGACTACAAATACTCATACATTATGTCTTAAATAGGATTGTAATCAATAAAACATCCTATATAAATGAATAATTTTACTAAAAATATATTACGCACAATTATTCAAATATATCATGCCTTATATGAATTAATAATGAACATATATTAAAATTTTTTATGAATTCTATGATGTAGTTATGATTTGGGTTCTAACCGCTTTTCCATTCACACGTGTTTTTATTTTATAATTTTATTTATCTCACTTATATCATGATATAATTATATATATAATTATAAAAATGATAAAAATGTCATATATATTAATTATATATTTATTTAAAATAATCAATAATAAATAAAAATAGAAAATTAAATACACCATTCATTGAGACTGTAGGGAGTACATACACATGATCATTGTTTCCATTCTCTTACCATAATAAAATAATGTTAGTAATTAAAATATATGTATACAGTAATATAATTAATTTAAAATTATTATATCATATATATCATATAAATTCCCTAAACTTGTCTTTAATGCATTCCATAATATGTGAGAATGAATCACAATGCTTCGAGGAGGAAGTAATCCACATGTCCACAAATGAAGTTATAATAATTACAAAAAAAAGATAATCCTTAATCAATGTGCTATTTGATAATTTAAAATAAAAAATGTTGTAATATTGAAATATAATTTCCATCACTATTCCCATTATTGAAAGGTGATAATTTATGAACAATTAACATTAGTTCGTGAGGCTCTAGTCCACTGTACACACGAACAATGATTATGTATCTCAGTTGATGGATGTGTGTGGGTGTGTAGTTGTGAGACATAATTTAAAAATATCATAGTATATTTAAGGCATTGTTTTGTTATGTAATCATAAAATAATGATATTTTATGGGTGGTGAAGGAAATATAAACAAAGTGGTTTTTTAAGGATATTACCACTTCATTTGGGATTCATATTTAGATTTGCATGAAATGTCTTTCATGGATTCCTTTATTCCCAAAAGGAGGATTATCGGATAAAGGGAGTGAAGTTCAGAGGATATTTGGGTAGTTTTTTCTCACTCATGTGATTGAGAAGTGTGAAGAGAGGTGGAGGAGAGGAGGCCTTTAATAAGTGGGGAACATGAAAAATTAGGTATTCTTTAAAATAATATTTTCTCCCCATGTTTTTGTTTTCCTTCAAGGGTTAAAAATAGACTATTATAGATAATTACATATTTAACGGCTTAATACGGTCATAAAATAATTATTTGAAAAATATATGCTCATTTTTGCACCTTATATTGTATATTTATTGATTAATGAAGGTCATTTATACTTTAATAATGCTAGTTAATATTAAATAAAATTGAGTAATATTATTTTTTTAAAACTATGATGACCTAAAAAGAGAATATAAATTATTGTAATTCTAAATAAGGAATCCATTTTTTCCAAATTCCAATCTTCTAAGTGTTATAAATTTATTTAAATTTAATCTCACAAGTTAGATGACATGAAATTTTTTTAAATTGAAATGTTCTAAAATTTACAAATGTGTTTATTCACAATTTCATTGTAAAATTGGTTCAAGAGAAATAAATTGGATTAATTAATCTATAATTTATATAATTATAATTTTAAACAAAATTAAAATATTATATATATATATAATAGAATAAAAAACGTTTTAAATTAAAATTTATTATTTTTGCCTATTTATCATAAATATGGGGTTTTTCATAAAAATCACTCTAATTATCAATAATAAAATTTTCAAAATATTAATTTGAAAATTAAATTTTTTCTGTAAAAAAAAACACAAAAAATTACTAAATGTTAATTTATTATTGATCACCTAATGTCATAAAAAGATTTTCATTTAAGAAAATAGTATTTGTAGATGTATAAAGGCATTAAAAAAATAATATGTTTTACCATCAATATGATTTATTTATTTAAAAAAAATTAAATAATATTTCAAAATTATTTAATAATAATCATATTTCTATTTTTAATGTCTATGTAATGTCTATATTATTTAAAAATATATTTTAATAAAATGTTGATTTATAGAATCTCCGTGTTGTGTGAGACGAAAGATAAGATGGTTTTATGTCTAATGAACGATTAAAATGGTGTAGTGTATTATGCAAGCCATAAAAGGAAATTAATTTATTTTAAAAAAGTTACTTAAAAACTCAGTGGTAAAAAATAATATCATTATTCATTTATGATGATACCAGATGACATTAAAACGTTAATTCTTATGTTTAACCTTTAAATAAATTGATCTCACACTTATAATGGTTCATTATTCTTATGATATAAACACGGGGGTTGAAATAGTGCTTCTAAGATGGTATTTCAAATGTATAATAGTGATGAATAACTATTAAATAGAAACAAATAATGGTTAGGTTTGAGAAATGATAATTTATAGACATGGGCATTATTTATGTAAGATTTGTTTTCTAATTATATAAAAATCTATACCAAAATGGTCCATGAAAATTTAATTTAATTAATGTTCTTAGATTTGATTTTCAATGCCATTGATGGAACAAATTGAGGAACCATCATCATTATTAATTCTATAAATGTTAATTTTATGACATTATCATCCGATAAATTATTTGTAGTTTGGGGTTTTTATAAATTTAGTCATCATCCCCAAGATCATTTTTATTTTACTTCATTTTTTACCACCTTAAATTATTACATAATAATTCTTATAGATTTAAACCATTATCTACCATATAAATATATTTTATTGTGTATATATCATTATATTTATTCGTGAACTATACTATAAAATTTGAATCCAAAATATTTTTCATGAGTAGGGAGGACTACCACCTCATGAAACGATATAAATTTTTTCCATCACTAACTCAAATTGATATTCATAACGATTTAAAATAATTAATATTAATTATTAAAAAGGCATTTTATAGACTTGATTAAAATACATATATTATCCACTTTATTAAACATTCAACCATTAAGTAAATGATAATGTCACCCATGCTTACGGATGGCCTTCCATCTCCAAAATGAGATGTGATTCACTTTCCATGTCAAAATTTCAAGAATTATTCTAAAATTATTCAAATGAGTAAATATGGTATTTAAAACATAAAAATCATTAAATACATTATGGTTATATATTCTAAAAACAATTACTAGGATATCCATTAAAATATATACATCAGAAAATAATGTAGTTGAAAATAGAAATAATGGTACTAATGAAATATTATTAGAGAACAACTGATAAAATTCTATAACATAATCATATATGATACTAAAAATATTCATATTGTTTTTTTATAAATTAAATACTTTTAAAAACAATTATACATGAGATTCATTCATGATCCAATAAATTGAGGAATGATGTAAGGGATTTCATCTTAATGAATAGTCTATTAAGACATATTTTTTATTATGCACCTATTCACATTTATGTGTTGTATATAATAACTATTTGATATTTTTAACCTGAATAACTATTCATTAATGATAATAAATTTTTAAAATCATTATTATTCTCTCAAGGGGAAATATTTTAAAATATACCAAATAGGTAATGATATATATTGCACACATGTTTTTTTGGGATTAACATAAAATTCATTAAATGAATAATATAATATATTCTTTATAAAGTCATTATTATTCATATACTCTGGATATTTAAAAAGTTTTCAAAAAATTAATATACAATTATATATCTCACATAAATCATGCAGTGACATTTTTAATAGAATATATGATTTTATTTCTATTTTAATTGGATATATTTTTCTTCTAGGGTCATATTTTTCAATAAAAATTACCAATGTAAATTTTATTACTCAAATAATTTTTAAAAAATTGTTATGTTGTCATTGAGTGTTTTATATTTTTTAATTGAATGTTTCTAGTATTTTTATAGGATCATTTTTTAGTTTCTTTCTAAAAAAACAATTGTAATATTTTTTATGTCTGCGATGTTAGAAGACATTACAAACACCCATAAACTTTTAGCATATTTATCATCTAATAAAAATTTTAAATTTTTTTAGGAATGTTATTTTAAAATTATAGTTTTAAAAATTAAATTATATTTTATTTATTTTTGAAAATGGATTGATATAATTATATATCATACATTTCTGATAATCCAATTTCCATCTCATATTTCATAGTCATTTTTTGGTCATTGACATTCTATTGAATGATTAACCTTCTTGTGATCATTTATAATGAAATTTTTCTAATATATCAAAACTATTTCTTACATGGATATTATTTTTTTGAAAACCTTATAACATTTTTCTATTAGGTGTTTAACGATGAATATTATTTTATTTATTGGGTTAAATTATGTTAAATATGTTTTTTAAGATATATATATATATATATACTGATAATGATTATATTTATTAATTGAATTGATTAATAAATATTATAGAAATTCATTGTATATACAATGTCAAGTAAGGAACCATTATATATAACACATCAATGCATTGAATGGTCTCATATGAAAAATATGTTGTCAAAATTAAATTCATTATGGTGTATACAAACATAATGATTAACCTGTCTTTTCAAAATGTGTTCATGGTTTTGATATCAGGATGTATGAATTCTTGATGTATAAAACTGTTCATTTTTTATTGAGAATTTAATTATTATTATCCATGAGATCATTTAATTTACATAAACTATATATTCATTACAGGCATATGTTGTGGATTAATTGTCAAATGTTTTTATTTATATGCATTTTCATATTTCTTTTTCAATATTATCTCATGTATGGAAGGATATTCATCCTATTATTCCAGAGATAGTTATGTGTATTATTATGTTGGCATAGATATTATATTCAAATCATATAGAATATAATTGTTTAAAAATTTTGTAAAACCATATTACATACATGTTACCCATTAAATGATGGGAATAGTAAATAAGACATAAAAAATAATAAAATATAACAAAATGTATCATTGAAACACATTCAAAGATCTATTATTCATAACATATACAAAAGAAAATAAAATACCGGTGTGTTCAAATGATTAATAATGATTAAGTACTATGGAAACGATCAATAATCATTTTAATTAATCAATAATTAATTAGGAATGATAAATAACTTAACACCCATGCCAATAAAATTACTGAACAATGAGTAATCAATATGGAAAGGTAAATAAATAAAAAAATTCCATTTAAATAACTGGATATGGGTTAATAAAAATAGAAATGTAGATTACTAAAAAAACATCATTTTATTAATTAATTGGGAATTAAATGAATCCATATATTTTTCATAGTGAAAATATCATGAATAATATTTTCTAAAAGATGAATGAAGTGATGCTTAATTATTTTAATTCTTGCTTTCCAGGAACTTGATAACTTTACTGTCATGATTTATTCACAATACAGTTTAAAAATGATATATATAAACTCATTTAAATATGGTTATCCAACTAATTCATCCCATGAAACCATCGATTCATCAAGGGTATATCATTAATCGGTCTTGTCAATGTCTATATGTTTAAATAATTACTCACATATTGAATTATTGATTTTTATTATTGTAAATGTGCCTTATAAAATATATTTATTGAGTTAAGTATATAATTTTTTAATTATTTCTGTAGATAATGAAATAATAGTCAAAGTAAACAACATATTTAGATATTTTCTGATTTATAAAATTCACATATCCATTATAACTAATATGTATATATTGGGGAAATATATCATTCAATAATCACAAGATTGCGATTTTCTCAAAAGGAAGTTTATGAAAAGAAAAATGACTAAGGGAAGTTAATTTCATTACTATCCTAGGTAAAAATAATTATAATCTATCTAGATAAGGAATAAAGATGGTATCAATATTATGTATACCTATTATAGTGAGAACAATGGTTGTTTTCATTACTGAAATAAAAAAATTTAATTTATAAAAACTATTCATGAAAATTTCCTTTTCATTGGGAAAAACATTTTTAAAATTCATATCATTGAAAATATCTTGTTTTAATTTTTTTTTAAAAATAGTTTCATAAAATTTTAATTGAAATTTCAAAGAAATGACAATGGTTATTTCCATACAATGTAAAAAATAAATTCAATTTTCATTGTATAATGTATAGAAATGTGTCTTCTTTTCAAAGAGAGAATAATATTACATTTAAAAAAATTTCTAAAAAAGGAAAATAGTTAAAATTTTATTTTAAAAAATATTTTTGAAAATATTAATGAAATAAATTATAATATTTTTCCAAAACATGTTTTCTTTATGAAAATATAATTTCAAAATATGAGATAAACGAAGTTAAATTTTTTAAAAGACAATTAATAATACATTATATTCAATAAATAGTAAAAAAATTAATAACTTTTGATTGTAAAGTAAACCCTTATAATGATTATAACATTGAATTGTAAATAAACCAATTAATTTATTATCTGTATCTACTATCTATAAAAAAAATTGAGATAAAATAATATATATTCAAAAGTAATTAAAAAATTAATATTACAATATTAACTATATTGAGTATGAAATATAACCTACTGAAAAGGAATTGGGTTACCAAATTCTTTACCACTTACTAACTCTTAATTAAAAAGTACTTAAACTAAATAAATCAAATTGAAACATTAAATAAATTGTATAATTAATTTTTAATGATATTACATTTCAATGGTTAGTATATAGACCATATAAAAGTAACTTGGTGTCTAACATTACAATATGTATTAATGAAATGAAATTGTGATGAAATCCATTACGTTACACTTTTGTTGAGATGAATGATCTTTAACATCCTATATAATGGTTTTAAGAAAGGTATATAAGTATAAAAGAACCATGTTAATATTTATATATCATATATTTTCCTTTTATAACATCTTATCACCCGTTATTTAATAGTAATTTTATATTTTAATTGTTTTGGGTAATAAGTACTTTGTTTTTTGAGAATGTTTTGACTTGTTATTTTTTCTTCATCTTAAGTGAAATATGATATAATCATATCCAGATGGTAAACCTAGATTTAAATATAATATATTTTTGTTATATTTTTATTTATATTAATCAATAGAATTTCTTTATAGGAAATATAATATCCATTTTAGAAAAGGTCGGTTGTACACACGCATAAACATTGCTCCCATGTTCTTATTATATTTCAGAAAATAATTATTTAATATATATTTATATTATTATTATATCATATTAATGTTATATATATCAAATTTTATTATTAATGAAAATACATAATACAACCCATGTAACATGTGAATGATTCATGTCACTACTTGAGGTAGCAATTTTTCGTACACATGAATGACAATATCATAATCCTAATAAAATGGAAAGAATGATGGTAAGTGATATACAATTATTAAAAAAGAATTATTTAATTTTAGATATCATATATATTCTATATATAATATAAAACATCATAATTCTAAATGTAGATATTATGTATTGAAATAAGGAACAACATTAATTCGTGAGGGGGTAGTACGTCATACAAAAGATGGATGACTGTATATCCCATTTGATGGTAGTGTTAGTGGTTATAAGTATTTAACTAAAAATAAATATTTATTATTATATTTAACAAAATATTGATATTATATAATAATTATATAATAAAAATTGTGGTAGTTGGAGGAAGAAATAAAATAAAAATACATTAAGAAAAAACATTTTATCTTCTTCGGGTATCCTCCAAAGGTTTTAACTAATGCCTTCATATTTTTCCACTCTTACCATGATATGGATATTATGTATAGGTTAAGTAATTCATATAGTTATTTTGGATGTAATTTTCTAATCCAACGTGGTTTTATGTTGTGAGGATAGACGTAGATTTTTGGACTTTTATAAGTTAGGTGAGGTGAACATTGGTAATTTGTTTAAAAAGTGAATAATATAGACAGTTTCATCTATAATGTGTCTCAAATAATGAAAAACATTAAATAACATAAGGTAAAAGTAAAAAAAGACCATAAAATGGGTTCTAAACAATATTATTGGTCATTTAGACCATTCAATATAATTCTTTATTCTTTGGTAAACATGGTTTTCACTTAATCGTTGTAATTAATATTTAATGAATTCATTTATCATACTGGAAAAATATAAATTTTAAAAATTTAGAAATTTAAAATTATAATGATTAAAAATATGGAATTCATTATTAATAATTCAAATCACATAAGTGGTAGAAAATGATTTAAAATTCATTACACGGAGAAGAGGAGAAATCAAGTTTTTAAATTTCCTTTAGAAAAATCAGTGATTGAGTTTTTTAAAGATTTATTGAATTTATGTTTTCATAATTATATATATGATATAATTATTTAATCAAAAATATTTAAAAAAAATTATAGTATAAATAGTGAAAATTATTTATTCTCGTTATTGTAAAAACATACATACCAGGGGTTAAGATAAATAAAATAAGAGTTAGAATGAGATAAAAGAGTGTAAAAAATATTTTAATTCATTATATATACCCAATAAAATATAATAATTAATAATTCTCCATTTTTGACTCTGTTATCATTTAAAAAACATTGGCACACCATTTTTTATTCAAGGATTACAGGGGTCCAACACACCTCACTTTTAAAAGGCCACTGACTTGCAATGATTATTTACACCTTCATACACTTTTTTTCTAATAATAAAATCCAAAATAACGTTCCAAAATCACTTCCCCCATTCTAGATTAATTATTTTGGGATCGATTCCATACTTGAATGGATTTTTTTGAAAACCTAAGGGGGTCACCTGAAGAAGTTAAAACATACTTCAATGAGCATTTTTATTTTATTAGTTCCTCTAACTAGTTCAATTATTATTACACTTTCAGATATAATAATAATATTATATTCCATATAGTAATATTTATTTATTTTAAGTTAAATACCTAAAATAGTCGCCACTTCCATCAAATATCTTACGAAGCCATTATCCCTGTGTCTGACAGAGCGATGGCACATGAACTAATGTCATTCATTTTTCTATTACCACCATTCATAGTTCAATATCATGATGAATATAAATAAAATATTTGATATTTATAACACAATTATACCTATATATTTATTATATAATGTATAATTTTTTTCATTCAACTCCTCAGTTGATATCACAACATCGCTCGTGTGTATGATGAACCGCTACCTCATGATGATCTGTGTTCATCTTCCCCTAATTGTTAAAAAATAGAAGAATTAGGCTTGCACACATATTTCTTACCCACCCCATGATTATAAAGTACTTCATTTATGAAAAAAATTATTCATGATTTGTAAAAAAAAATTATTGTTTATGTATAAATTTGATACTTATTTAATTTTAATTATTCTTGAGATGTTTAAATAACAACTTATTTGACCATAATCAAGATACCAACGACATTTTGGACATATAAGAAAAATATCATTGAATAATTTCATGTAAAAATAATGGAATAAGTAATAATATATAACATGTTAATATGTGAAATAATTGGAATAATAAACCTGTACTTTTTTATTAACTAATTAAATATTTAATGTATTTATATTAATTCGGAGGATAAAGAATTTATGTGAATGGCCATGCTCAAGGTAATGTTTTCTCAACTCACTTTTCTTCTAGGATATATAAGCCATATTAACCACATGTGACATATTTGGGGTGTATATAATAGATTTTTGTATGTTATATTATAAAATCATTTATCTTTATGGTTTGGAATGTTTCATTTATTGTTATTTATTTGATGGGGATTTTGATAAAAAAGTCACCAAAGTTTTAAAAAATTATTTCACAATATAATCAATATTTGAGTTGTTTTTTGTTTATGTGCCCCTTGGGTTAATTACATGATAATTATATATTCAAATCACTCCATTATTTACTACTCTATTTATTAATGATTGTTTTCTCATATGAGTGCCATTTTTTCCGTTCTCTGTTACTTAAAATGATTATTAAAATGGTTTTAAGGAATAAAATTATTTCCCTCTACAGTTGAAAATCATTATTCTTCCATAACCATGATTCACAAAAATGAATTCGATTTTTTTAACAATGTCCAATTTAATTATTTAAAAATTTCACACAATTTTTTAAACTTTTTGAAATTATTATTTTTATCATTTTATAAGAAATAAAATTTTCTAACCATTTTACATTGAAAAATAAATGATCGTTTTATCATATATTTAATATATAGAATTACCCACCTTCATTAATGACATTTATTTCAATTTTCCATTGAAATAATAATGTATTATTTTTTTGAAAATTTTTTCCCTAATATTCTTCAAATTCATTGTTTTTAAAAGTTATTTTTATTGAAAAGGATTTTACACTTTGTTATTTTTATTTTTTAAAATAAATTGGTTGATCTTCAATGATAGGATATTTAGCATTACCAGTGTTCCAAATAACTTTTAAAAATAATTTTCGAAATAACAATAACACTATTTTTGTTACTTGTCATTTAATGGGAATATTCTGCAATGATATCATAATTATTATTTTTCCTGATGATTTTTTTTCACGTTGAATGGGGATGTATAATGATTTTACTACTCACATTTATATAAAATAGTTTTGATTATGATTATTGAATGTGGAAGGTACATATATTGCTAATTCTAGTTTAAATATGAATTTTTATTTTCATTATGTACTATTACATTCATTTGAGGAATGCACTAGACTTCAAATGTGATGGGAGGGGCCCAATATAGCACCTCAATGCATTTTTATGTACCATGAGAGAAATAGATTCTATTTTAACTATATTCATAACATTTTATATTAAAATATAGAAAAAAAATATTATGTTGTATTATATTTCATAGAATAAGGCCACAATAGAGTGATTTGGATGTACATTATTATGAAATCCATCATTATGAATTCATTTATTGATATTTCATGTAATTATTTGATATGTCAGAATATCCATGATTAAGTTTCCATAATCATGTGATTATTTATATGGAATTATTTTATCACCATTTCTTCCTTCAATATAATTATAATTATTTTAATTAAATGGAATGTGATTGAGTTATTTAATAAGACATATTCATTATGCTACATTAATTAATATCTTATATTTAAACATTTCTTTTATAGAACATTTTATATTACCATATTCTTATAATTTATTTTCCCTTGGATATGATGATGTTTTTCGTTATTGTCATGGTGGTATACACTATGGATTATAATCACATTCTGAAATAAATTAATTTTTTGTATTTTATATCTTAAAATATTTTTTGATTTTCAAGTGTGTGTCTTGTTTACCAATAAAACCTAAATATTTTATCCTATAAGTTAATATTAATTTTATCTTATACCAATTTAATAATGTTGACACCATTCCCCACTACTACATTCGAATTAACTGCATATTTCAACAAGAACGATATATGTAACACATCATTAAATTGATATATGTTAGAATAGAGTTCCAGATAATATGCCACAACTCATATGTGATCAAATATATAAATGGGGTTAATGTGTATTGGAATAATATTTTCCTTTATTCCGATCCTCATGAGTTTCTACTAAATAAATTTATAACTCAAAACTTTCTCTCTAATGAAATTTTTTTGATCATATCAATGATTCTTTATATATAATTTTTATTTATTTTTTATGAATTTCATATGATGTTGAATTATATTAGAATTCTCTACTATCTCAAAGAAAACATTATGTCTCATTAACTTCTACTCATTAACATCATACTATAATGTCTGAGTTTGACATTAATTTCTATATAAGGACACAAAAGGTGAAATTTTAAAGACATAAGGTATAATGTTTTCATTTGAGAACACCACTATGGGAAGTTGTTTACCCCAACACTACTATAAATCAATGATAGGGAAACTTAACTATGTATCCATTTATTGTTGAGGGCCTCTTAAAAATCTCAATGTAAATCTACAATCTCAATCGAATAAAACTATGAGTTACATCACGTTTTGTACTAAAACATCCCATATTTATATCATAGTTAGTTGTTCAAGAAGGAAATATACATTTATTGAAATGAAATGTGCTTACTTTATATGCTAAATGACTAACACTGAGATGGAATTATTTTTATTAGATATAATATGATTCATATGAAAAAATAAATTCATATTTTTTAACAATTACATACTAGTCTAGGAAGTGGTTTTATCATACCATTATACTAATATCATTTAGACTTGACCTATTCATATTGCAATCATCAAGTCATAAATTTGGTAATACTAATCTTCATGTTACCCAATATAAATTTTTCTTCAGATATCTATACATACTAGATATCCCTAGATGAGTAGAGAACTGTGAGATACATATATAATCTACATATTCCCACTTCAACTATGGAATTCATTGGAAATATATCAAGGTTAAAAATAATACAACAATATCTTCAATGAAGTTAAACATTGGAATATTAACACCCTTTTCTCTAACACCACATCATATTTTTCGTCATCCATGATAAACTCATAAATGGATTCTCAAGTATTTATTATTAAAATACAGGATATATAATCCTTTTTATACCCAAATCAATCCTTTGTATTCCCATGATGAGTTTTTAATTTCTTTATCTTCATGGATAGAGTTTTATGATCCTTTCTATATAAATTATATGCAATTACATTTTCCATCTCATTATGCTAATGTATTGAAAAATCATATTCCATCATAAGCTATAACAATTTTTATTAAGGAGTTATGAATTTCTTCTATGCTAATATATACATACGGATTTTATAATATTTATTAATTTCATACTTATCCACTAAGAGATAATGTCACTAAATCATTATTTTTAATATCAATAATTCAAATTCATGATCATCTCTAGGGTTTATCTTGTCATGTATCATTTATTCCAAGAAGGTCTAGTCTACCACTATTTCATGTTGCATTAGAATAGAACCCATTTTATATTTAGATACTTCATTTTAGACTAAAAATCATTCCCCGCTATCTTGTAATGTGGGTATATGTATTTCTGTTAACATATTCATGAACTATGAAAATATCTCCATATATTCATCATTATAAATAAACATTAACCCCTTACATGTTATGTTATCTAGTTGGGTTGATAATCATCAGAAAGTTCTAAAAATCAATGACTGTAACAAATTAATTGAAGGAAAATATATATTTCCTTTAAAAAAAATTTAATTTCCATTATTTAATATATTATTTTCAAGATGGATCCAAATATATGAATTTTTTAGTGATAATAATAACAGGAATATAACTTTTTTTATATAAAACATTAATATTTTATATTGAAACAAATTATCTCATAAATTCATTAACAAAATATTCAACAACTCTTCATGATCCTCCCTTATAATAGTTTATGTAAGAATATAATATATATAAATTTCAAAAAATAATTTATGTGGTACCTAAAGAATATATTCATTATGTCCATGAATATTGTTCGAGAATATGTCAGTGCAATTAGAATCCTGATAAACTCATTACTCCCATACCTTATATGAAAATTTGAATTGGGGATATCATCCCTCTTCATGTATACATTATAATATCCAAATAATTACTAATCATATAGAATTATTGGTCTCCATGTAAATAATAGAATATGAAACCAATACATGGATGTAGGTTGTTATTCTATATCAAGGTCTTTTTGATATTATTATAATCAATTTAAAGGAATATTAACCATTCCATCTTCTTGATGACATGGACCAGTACACCTCCTAGTGGAGCACTTAATAAAATAAACTCTTTTTTCAGATTCTCCAATAGTTATTTCATAAATTCCACATGTTCAATAGTGAACTATAAATGGATTCATTCATATTGTAAATTACTAGGAAATATTCTCAATTAATACTCAATCCCAAGGATAAGAGGAAGAAAAATACATTACATTTAAAATATCAGTATATTCCAATAAAATGGGCCAGTCATTGAAGATGTAATTTTTATTAGTCTCAAATATTCGAGCATGATATGTTTTCTCATAAGACAATAATATAAATGATTGAGATGATGATACTATAGGATAATAAACCTTGAACTAGAACATTTATTGAATCAAATTTCGATTTTAGATTTCAAAGATGGTCTCCATCTGTTAGAAACTAACTATTACTCTCTACATAGAATGTCAATCAATAGATAAAATTACATTTAATTACACTATAGGGAGTATTAGAATCATTTCTAGTAAATTTATTAGAAAAATATTTATGAGTGATTAGTAATACACATAATGTGATATAATTCACTAATTATAAATCTATTTTTACATTCATGATTTTTAGTGGAGATTGGATACTTCAATTAAACATTTATGGTATGAAAAAATTCATTAAACTATAATGAAATTTTTGATTCAATTTCATTGAACAAATTACTAGTGAACCAATCACCAAAATATTTTATGTATCCACCTTTTTAGTATTGATGGAGTAATCTAAATTCTTCATCTCTTGTCCATTGATGTTGTTTTTTTTATTTATCATAAAAAACCCTTAGTGTTGTGAGTTGATTCTTATAGTGTCATTATTTGTTGGATTTTAAACATTAGAAAATAGTGTGTTGGTTCATTGGGGAACTCCTTTCTTCTATCGTATTGGTTCTTCTCTCACATCATCTTATATTATTTAGTTTCACATAAATCCCACAACTATTGAATTTTCTTTTTCAATTCTAGAAATTTAAATGATACTTCATCCCAAACTATTGAATACAGTGATTTTATACATTTATATACCCATGATATTTATCAATAAAACCACTATAATTAATATCTATTCCTAACATCACATTTATATACATATGAGTCCCTTGACGTTCATTTATCAACATTTATACAATAGGAGAACATCATACCATTTCCTGGATTATGTCAAAGTATAAATTCACCAAATCATTCTATATATTAGAATTAAACCATTAAAAATTATGTCAATATTTTGTTTTTGGGAGATAATGAATAATGAGTCATATATTTCATTACCATATATGTTTGTAGCATATGCACTAACAGATTCATCATTATTTCTCATGAGCTAAAGAAACCCCCTCCCTATTTTTAGTCAAATAGGCAAAGGAAAATATTTATAAAAAAATTAAAAATTCCTTCAACTCGATCATGTAGATCTCCTCTCGGAGCATCATATTATTTATCAAAAAATTTCATTAATTATATTATCTCATGATTAGTTAAATATCAATCAAGAACAACTATTTTTCAATTTATTTAAGGACGAATAAAATATTTTCAATTAAATTTATTCAATGTTTTATGATTAAGAGGTAGAAATGTCAACTAAATGTCTGCAGAATCATTTATTTGAAGGTTTCAATTGCAACATGGTCATTCTTAGTTAGATGTGGGGATTACACATAAGATATGGTCTAGATAAAAAAAAGATTTTTATAGACAAAATATTTTCAAGATGTTCACTATTCACTCTCCCTTTATGATGTCATTATCACTTTGGATGTCATCAGATTTCCCCTCACATTAGTTGTCCACATGGTTCCTTTTATTTTCATCCATTGACTATAACAATGGGAAAATTAAGGATGAGGTCATTCAAAAAATTTATTATATAAAATTAAATATTGGACATTGAAAGGATAAATCATTAATGGAAAACATTCTTTAACCTAAAGATATCATTGAT
The DNA here is from genome assembly GCA_963277665.1 of Viscum album. NCBI lineage: Eukaryota > Viridiplantae > Streptophyta > Magnoliopsida > Santalales > Viscaceae > Viscum > Viscum album. The sequence continues at coordinate 1,835,737,917 of OY728165.1, forward strand.
TTAGTAAAATTTATCCACAATCTATTTTCTAGACTGAAACAATTTATTGGTATGTTTTATTCCAATAGTAATGGTTTATAATGGTTGTGTGAATATAATTAAGAGTTTATACTAGGAGTGTGAAACTAGATGTGTAGTGAGGAATGTTTTTTGTGAACTGGGAGATGGTTGATTCAATGTCAAATAAACTGTTTTTTGGGTTTTTCCCTTTGGGGACACTTTTCAAGAGCCACATATAATTATTGTATTTAGAAATGGATATTGTTCATTAGAAACCAAATAACCAATATTTTATCCTCATTTATTGATAATTTACATTGTTTATACCTATCTTAATGGATTAAAAATAATATTTATAATACTAATTCAAAAAATATAATTCCTTTTTAGAGAATCAATTATAACACATAACATTAATACACATTAATTAAATATTTATTAATAATTATAATCATAAGAAAATCCCATAACAACGTGAGGAACAATATCATTTGAAAAATATGTATATGTTACATTAACGTGAAACATTGGTGCAATGGAATTATTTAAAAATTCAACAACATTACCTTTAAATCCCACTAATCTTCAAAAACAATATAGGAAAACTTGTGCATTATATAAGAAAAGTGTGAGCTATAAACCCTTAAATGTGAATAATAAAATATGAACATTTTTTAGTGTATTAGAAGTGAATCATGATCAATAAAATGATGTAATATAAATGTGTTAATAACAATAATAAACAATTAATAATTTCATAATATAATAAAATAATGAAATAATATGATATTTTGAAACAATAAATAACATGACATAAACAATTCCATGGATAAAAATGAGGAATCATAAAATATTAGGATAAGGATAAAATATTATTTTCATGAATGATATATCATGAGAGAAATATATTACCCAGAGAATTGGAGGGCTATATAATTCTTATCCCATCCATCAAATTCATATCGTTGAAAAGAACTTCATTTTCACAAAGATCATACACCTAAGAATGTTTTTAACAAAATTTAATACCATAATTAATTAGTAATTTAAAAATAAATGGACTATTAAAATAAATTGTATATTGGCACATCTAGGTTAATACACTTGAGTGAAAATTTTTATAGGTATTCACTATGAAAATATTTTGTTTTGAAAATCAAGAGATAAACTACAAAACATAATTTTAATATATAACAACTTGTGGAAGGGATTAATGATAGTCATAGTAGTCAAATAAATACATGGAAGAATATGTATAGTAGAATTAATTTTTAAAATTACCTTCCATAATGATCAATTAGATATAAAACATCTTTTTAAAATGTACCTACATGGAATAAAAAGAATGATGAGTGGATCCATTACATTGAGAGGGTATTCCTAAATGATTAATTGTATATTATTAGGAACATTGGAATTAAATTAGATATATTAAAAGAGGGACATAAAGCAGAATATCATGTTTATCTAGTATTGAGTGATGTATAGTCAGGGTATTGGAGGTTATTTATAAGAAAAGAGATGATAATTATTTTTTAATCTCTAAAAATAGGTTTAGGATAAAATATGATAAAATAATCAATCAACATACCTTCCCATTTTATTTCCAATGTTTTTATCCAAAGAGGAGTGGATTTAAATACATTACAAGTCCAATATCTGATCATATTAAAATAATACCATTTGTGCCATGGAGGGGAGTCTTATTTATATAAAATTAACTTTAAACCCCAAATAAATAATATTGGTTTGGGAGGAATTATTAAAGGATTATATAATTAATCATATAAAGTAAAATAAATATGTTAATGGTAAAATATGATTTTGTTCATGGATACTGATTATAAATTTTATGAAATCAAATTTTTTCTATTATAATATCAGAGTAAAAAATATTTATTTTCACCGAATATAGTTTTCACTAAAAAATTTATCTATCTCGGAAAATTATGAATGTTTTTAGCGGATTTTTCCATAAATATTTTTCTGTTATCCAAGTTATTTATAAAATATGTTAATTTTTACTTATTAATGAACACATTTTTTACTAAAAAATTTCATTTTCATGAGTCAAAAAACTTTTTTATAGCAATAAAATTGACATCAGGAATCAATAATTTGTTATATAATTAATATTAAATTTAGTATTAATTTATAACTAATTTTTTTTAAATTATCAATAATTTATAAACACCATTATATAATAAAAAGAGAGTCTTAAATGATACTATATATTTCCCCGAAATAAAATTTTGAATTTTTCATATCAAAATCAAATTTTTCAAAAACACTTTAAATATTAATTTATAAATTTATTAAAAATGTATAAATATATCCAATTAATTTTTAAAAAATATATAAAAATACATATTGCGGGGTTTTAAATTCTATACCTCTTTCTACACTAGTATATGCCCTTAGGGTAAGTTGTATGATTGTTTTAAATTTTATGGGGGTCAATGAACATTATTATGATCATGATAATGATAATTGAGATATTATCTAGAATGCAGTTTCATCCATGATCTAATTTTTGAAAATAATAATTTTATTTTTCAAGGTAAAAGACATAGGATTCCAACTACCCCATAATCCAATAAATGGGTTCATAGGGAATGATTCAACTAGTCCCAGCACATTCTTTCTACATCTATGCGACTTGGATATTATCATTACACTTAAAATATAATAATATTATCTCCCTTTGTAAATTACCAATAATATTAATTATTATGATTTATTACATACTTTTAAATCCCAAAATGTATATTGAAAATATTTATAAAATATAAAATGTAGTGATGTCATATACTATAATTACATTATATAATAAGAACTTGATTAATTTAAAAGAGAATTTCATTTATAATAGTTTGGGTCATTAAATATTGATGTAACTGAATTCATCCAAAGAAATGTGTATATTCCAAAATACATAGTATAACTAGATCAATATCTTATCATATCATAAATGGTGTAAATATTCCTCTCAGACTGACCATATTTTAGATGATGATATTCATTAATAAACATCATCTTTGTATTCATTTCTTGTGATATTTTCTAAAGAAAATTACATTGAAACTCATATCATGATCATATTCAAATGGGTATGGTACTCCATTAATGAATACCAAATCCATATTATTTGTAAAAAAATTCAACTAAGAATTTTTTACTTATTTCTATTACTTTCAAAAACTATTTAAAGAGGCTAGCTACAATAAAAATGTTATTATTTACATTAGATTTCATGGTGCATTCTGGTAATAAGTCCATGTTTTTTCCATTTACATATTATTATGATTTATCATTTCAAAATACCCCTAAAAATATGACATTTATATTTATCTTTATGATATACCATGAACTAAGATACATATTACACAATAAACTTTTTCATGTTATTAAATGAAAAAAACACATTATGATGTCCCTATATCATTATGATACAAGAATGGATAGAGAATGATAATAAATGATCTTTATCCAATATTTAATTCTAAAATTTTATTATTTAAGTGAAACAAATCCATTTCATAAATAATATATTTCTATAATGGTCATTGTGGAAATCGAGATCATTCCATACCTTTGTTTCCACTAATATTTCACCTTACACATCACATTAATAATAATGTAAATTCATGTTTGAACCATTATTTGAGATGGTGTCCACTTCTCCATAGTATATGTGATTTATAGATATATATTATGCATATAAATAAGTATTTCATCATTTTAAATCCTAATCATTTATGTTCTTTCATGATTCTATAGAAATAGAGAATAAAACTCTTTATTCCAATTCCATGAGGGGTAATGTATTCAGAGGTTATATTTTTCACATACTATATCCATATTCATTTGGTATATTAAAATAATTATATATAGATATAGAATTATTGAATTTATATTATATATTTATATATTTTACCATTCCTCATTAATTTAATGAATCCATTTTTTAATAAAAAAATTAACCACTATCATCTCCAATACATGAGCCAATGACCTTTTCTTATGAACTAACAATTGAAGTGATGCATACAAGAAAAACGTGGTATTTTTCACAAAAACACATGATTGGACATTCATTCATGATTCATTATAAATCAGAAAAAACTTCTATTAAATAGGATAGTATGAGATTAATTTAACTAAACAAACTTTTATGTAACCATATGGAATTTTAATCACATTTATTTATCAAAACCTACATTGATCCCTTCAATATCAGCAAGGTTAGTGGATATATAATCTATGAGAAATTAATTATAAATTTCATATAATATAACCATTCCAGTAAATCAATGTATATTAACCATTATAGTTTCAATGTACCATTTTTCTTTTTCCTCCATCTATAGAGGATCCATATATATACCCTCACATGAATTTACTTTACACGTGACTGGGAATTTCTATATACATAAATAAAATTTTCAAAATTCAGAATATTTATTCTCCATTGATAATAACACCAAAACAATCCTAATTTGATATTAATGCACTTCATTAATCCTAAAATTTGTTGTAATATAAACTATAAGGAATACAAAAAATAGATCATTGTAGTCTATAAATCTGGTATTCATTATACCAATGAAGATAGATGATGAATTATTATGTCTTAATATATTCACTATAATGTCATATTGTTCATTGATCATATGAATGGATTTCATTAATTTAAATAATATTTACAACCCAAATTGATGATATAAATCATTGTTCAATAATAAAAATTATTGAGCTCCATGATATTAATCAAAGAAGTAATTAATATAGTGAAAATACACTTATTTCTAATAAATGTATTGGTATGTTCCAGATAAATAAAGAAATGATGAATTTTTTGAACATTTATATTAAAAAATAAATTCTATCACACAAAAGTAATTTCCTATAGTGTATGAATTCATTTCTATATATTCCAAGGATTATTCATTAATTAATTAATCCTAAATTAATAAATAATTTTTTTAGTCTTTCATATGGGTATAACAAAAAGTATGAGATAAATTTTAAATTAATTTTCATGATTTATTTGTAGACTATTATTCTTATCAGGAAATATATTTGAAAATTCTTTAAAAATTTACATATAACGATCCTACCTAGTTAAACTAGACTTGTAACCTATGGTGGTCGATCATGTGGTTAGGTAAAATAAATAAAAATGAAAATGTCATGAATATATCTAAAAAAGACATACCAACCATGAACAATGTTAAAGAAAGAGATGAAAGAAGATTCATATGATCGATGAAAAATAGTCTAAACCATAAGTGTATGAATTTGAAAAAACATAACTCTCGATGTCACCAATTGTCACATCTAAAACATTCAGTGATGAAGGAAACATATGAAACTAGACCATGGAAGGATATATGATTACACTGTTTTTCAATGAGTCTCTAATAGTTTTCTACGACCCCCCCCCCCAATTGAAAATATGGGGGGTAAGCATTGATCCTAGTATGATACCACCAAATAATCTATAGAATTTCATATGTCAAGAATGATAATGTTATAAATTTAAATCAAAATATGTTGTATACAGAATTTTCATAAATAAAAAAAATAAAACATTTCATTTATTTTCCATAGATACATACTGTATTCACTGAATCCAAGACTATAACTAGTGTAAAAGAAAAACATGTAAATTAATCATGTGAAAATTTTCCATTAAATAAAACATCTTGTTATTAATCAAGTATGAAATACTTTGCACACCGATTGGGCACTAGAATATAGGAATACGTAGTATATAAATTTATATCCAATCCTTCCATATGCTTTAAATTTCACAAAAGTAACCACTAGTGGTTCCACACACACTAGGGTTATCTTTTTTCATTTCCAAATGAACTCAAGGTTCCCAATGTGGAATGTTTTGGTCAAAACCATTTCCAGAACCATTCTAAAATTTGATTACAAACATTTATCTCTAATAAAAAACTATTCACATGAAAAGTAAAATTAATCAATAACAATATTAAAACCATTTCATAGATTTGACTACATCATATAGGTTTGAAGAAAATCCAATGTTGATAGTAAAAATAAAAAAAACCATGAATCAGCCTTGGAAAGGAAAGCCCTGTAAAAATAAAATAAATTATAAAAAAAACAAAATGAAATCATTATTTTTAAACAAAAACACACTCAACGCTACCTTCATGACAAATATTTATGAATAATTAAAGACTAATTACCCAGAGAGATGCACCACATAATCTATGAATATTAATCCTTGCAAAAATGATCTATAATGATTGACTGTTTACAACATTCACTCAAAGAAGACCTCGGTCTCGAGGGGATTGGGAATTTGATGAATAAATAATGATTCAGGAGGTTGGAATGTTTAAAACTAATCTATTCAAGAATTTCCTATTATTAATCCATTTCATGATGTAAAATTAATTAATTAAAACATACAAAAAAAATTCATCACTGATTAAATTTAAACTCGATCAAAATTTTTACATTATGATGTTGATTCACATAGTATAAAACATTCAAACCTTGAACCAATTCATGAAATATACATGGTAAAATTTACATGATATGTAACCCTTTACTATCAATATTTTTTCTAGTATGAAGAAAATAATCACCATTCTATATAAACCCCCAAAACAACATTTAGTGTTTCCTAAACATTGGGATAACTATGTATGGTGTTTGAAATAATTTAACCAGAATCCCTTAACTAAAACAAACATACATCCCAGAACATTAGTTATTTTTTTATGTCAATGGATCTCTATTATAGAAAATCACACAATGCACACAAACAAGAAGGGAATCAAAAAAACAAGGAATACCTAAAAGAACACAATTGGATGTTACAGTATCCAAAAAATAATTTCATTATACCCCTAGAAATTACCTATATTTTATGATTCAAATAAATATAATTCCACTTTATCCTAATCATGAATTTATATCCACACATTTCATTACTATACCATCCACACATCCACAGTATCCACTCTAGTAGAATAATTTTACCACATAACTCCTTCCCTCAGCAATTATAAATCTGAAATAATTTCACATGAAATGTGATTTTTGGATCAATAAAGACATACTACGATAAAATAAAATGGGAATAATATTAATTATACCTACATGACAGTAAAACATAAAAAAAACATTTATTGGAGTCATAATAGATTGTATGTCCAATAGATTTTCTACCATTCCTAGTGATCAAATGATATAAAAGACTCCCACGTACCTTTATGCCAACAAAACCTGCTTACGCAACTGATGATGTCCCATGTGAGGTCTAACTCTATGAAATACCTGATCAGCAATCATAAACTCCAAAGACCTATTATGAATGTCCATAGAAGATTTATGATGACTCTCTTTTGTAATCAGCCTTGACCAGATCAAATTTTCCCTCTCCATCATCACAACAACATGATTCATCTCAAGAAAGGACTGCCCTGCCAACTCAGCACAACTCAGGGGAGATCTACATGGAAACCCATATAATGCCTCTAAGGGGAGCATCATGGTTGAGGATTGAAAATCATTTTAGATTTAAATCTAAACTAAATGTATTTTTATCTAATAACTAGATAAATAACACACAAAAGCCTAAAAAATATCTTCATGAACTTTGATATCTCTCTCTATTTGTCCATCCATCTGAATATGATATGATATTCTCTATATCAATTAGGAACCCAAAACCTCCTAAATCCCATTCCTAAACCAAGATGTGAACCTTGGGTCACTATCAGAAACTACCATAGATGGTTCCATGTGAAGTCCCATAATCTCATTAACATATAATTCTCCAATTTATTCCATGTTTATCATATCCTTGACCTAGATGTAATGCTTCAACTTCCTGAGGGGATCAATGATCACCCAAATCTAATCATTCCAATTATAAGTTTGTTGGAAAAAAATGATAAACTCCAGAGGATCCTCATCCCATTTCCATACAAGAATGGTTAAGGGACATAACAACCCAATAAGACTCAATATTTCCACATTAACATTATGACATGTAAGAAACCATGATAAAAAAAACTATAATCAACTATCTCATCCCGTTCCACCAATATCTATGACTCAAAATTGGATTCATCTTAGTAGTACCCATGTGTACATACGAAAATAAATAGTTTCCAGAATCCACAAAAATATTCTTCATAGAATACATAAAAACTATCTACTGTGGAGGAACATTTATCCATTAGGATTCCTAGACTACAAACTCATGTTCTCCCCTCCATATAAGACATTACTATGGATCTGGGACATGTGGTCAGATATCTACTCTATCCAAAAATGATCCTAAAATGATGATTCAGACCACATAAAATATAGATATACTCTCTGACCATCTTCTCTCATTTCCAAGCACATCTGAGTAAAAAAACTCCTCAAAGACCAATCACCTATTGAATCCATCACAACTTGTGTCAGTAATTTCAAACTCATATAATTACCAGACACATTACTTTTTTATTGAGTATAAGATATATCAAAATAAAAATATTGGAGACACTCCACCTCATGTCTCTATCCAAAATTCATATCTAGCTGTGTCCAAATATAAATTAAGCATTTATGATCAAAATATATCATAAAATATTCTCCAAATATGTTTTCAAACCATGTTTCATGTGTTTGTATGACCACATCCTTCTCAATATTATTAGTAGGATAGTTTATATAATGAGTTTCAATATGTCAAGAGCCATAGGCTACCACATTTCTCCTTAGCAACCTGACACAATTGAATCTCGTGGCCAAAGTATTTAAAAAACCTCAAATATAGATCATGGATTTGAAAGAATTAAAACTAGAGCTGAAGAAAATGTTAAAAATAGTTCTTAAAAATATCTATTAAACCATTCACTCCACTCATACATTATTCCCTTAATAGTTAATGTAATAATCAAAGATACATGCCTAAAGAATTCTTTAACATACCACCTGTAATAACAAGACAACCCTAAGAATATTCAAATCTCAAAAAAGTCATAGGTCACTCCAAGTATTTTACTTTCAAAATGTTTTCAAGATACAGTATTCCAATCTTCATAGATTTTATTTACACTATATACTGTCTTCTTGAATCCTAAACTAAAATCGTGAATGCATACCATACAGGTGTTGATCCCTCGAGGTTCTAAATAGAAAATCTATACAGTCCATGTTCTCCTTCCCTGGTAGACTTTTAACCAAAATATCATTTATGACAAGTGTTATAAAAGACTCCAAGAACCAATTAACAATATAGTTCATCAAATCCAAAAATACCATTGGAGAACACATTAGTTCAAATGGAATAACTAGAATCTCTAAACACACAAGATATTTTCTAAACATTGTGATGTATTCTTCTACTCAGAAAAAAATTGGGGGTACCCTAATCATAAAAAAAATATTTGAAAGCCAATGATCACCTCTAATATGATCAATAGATCAACAATCCTATGAAAATGATATTTTTTATTTTTTATCCCTTGATTTACATTTTTATTTTAAATACACTGTATTAGGCTCCCATTGGCCTAATTAAAAAAAAGTATAGGTGAGGCCCAAATTAACATTCTATGATAATTATATAAAATTTAATTGATATAAAAAATATGGGAAATATGTTCATAAAACACAACAGGATCCATTCAGTAAGATTAAATATAAATGGGCTTCGTGCTATGGGGAATTTCCATTGTGAACACGAATTCTCTCTGTGCTAGTTACCCATAAAAATTATCTCTAAAGACCATAGGGTATGAAAACATCACAATAGATATCTAACATCTCATAGACATTCAATAGGATCATAAAACATATCTGAAAACTAGAATGATTTTACCAGTTAGACCTCATTTTTAATAAGTGAAAATTATGTTCGATAACGATTGTGGGAGGCCACATTGAACCCAATAAGTATTTATTGTTCAAATACAATAATTATAAACTACCCATTTAGGTTATAAGTATGAAAATGATAAAATAATTTATGAAACATATATCCTAGTAAACATAAAATTATTTCAGAATTCTTGGAAAATAATCACTCAAATTTTGGTAATATCTTCAACTAATGTTTTCTATAAAAATGAATTTTTATTTCATTATGTAAAAATATATTATAAATTATATCAATATAATTTAGAAAGAAAATTTGATAAAACATAAAAAAAATTATGTAATTATTTTAATAAACATTGGGTGAAATTATGGTATTTTTTAGGATAAATTAATTTATCTGTGAATAGTGAAAAATTTTAATTTTTTTTAAAACTCTCATTAATTTTAATAAATAATGTAATTTGAATAATAATATTATTTTTATTATATTTAAAAGAAACATAATAATTATTTTTTATATATTTTATATAATTAATAATATTTTTATCATCTTTAAATCATATTTTATAATAAGATTACTTTTAGACTTGAAAACACTTTTTTCTAAAATAGTTATTAAAATGCATAATGTTTCTGCATTTAAATTAATTATAAAAACCATTATTGTGGAATAATTAAATTTAAAATAAATAAATAAATATATTTATTTATTTCAATTTAATTTATGATTATTTCAAGTTACCGGTTTAAATTAAAATATTATTTATTTTAGAAAAATTACATTTTACTCGAAAAATTCTTTCTATTATCCTTATAGATTTTATATTAAATTAAATTCTCCCACCACTATGAATTGATTTTGATAAAATGAATCACTAATTTGTAACAATAATAATTAGTATTTATTAATATTCTCATCATAATTTTTGGGAAATTTTGATATTAATTGTAGTCAATATTTATTACCATGGTAAAAAGAAAATATATTAATTAATTGTAAAGTTAATTTAACATGGATAATTAAAAAACCATAATGGTAAGAGTTTATAAATTTTCACTTTAATATAATAAGAATAATTATTTTTTATAATTTATAAGTAATTAAGAAATATATAAGGTAAAAATTATATTTTTATATGATAATACTCAAATTGAACTTTTTAAATATTAACATTCAAGTATGATATTCCACTTGATAAATTTATAAATTTTTTAAAAAATTTTATAGAATAACACTATTAAATAATTTTTATAAATTATAAATTATTATATACTATTTATAAATCCATTTGTGACGTTTATAAGTGTTCTGAAACTGTTATAGAAACATAGGTCATTACTCAACTAATGTTGAATCTTGATTCAAATGTTATAATTAACTTATTTAGAAAATTATAGTGCTAAAGTAAATAATATTTTTTATGTAATCACATGATATTTATCCAATAGATATTTTTTATAATTTAATGTGACCGTCAAAATTTCGGGTAAAAATTAGATATGGTATAAATATACATTGTATATTAGGATATCATAATGACCCAAAAGAGATGTACTAAATGCTGTTAATGGAATAGATTGTATAATATTTTTTACCAATATAAATTAATTTTATTTTTAGGTTATTTAATTAAATTTATAAATCTTCTATGAATCATCTAAATCCAATATCATATTTTAAAAATTTAAAATAAATTCATTATGATCATGGCTTACTTGCACATCAATATATGAATTATTTTAAATAGTTTTCACCATGGCCTTATAAATTAACAGAAACCACTAATCTTTGGATAAAACCCTGTTAAAACCCAAGGAACGATTTCTATTTTTTATTATTTTAGTGTTGTGAGTTCAAAAACAATGTTTGGGAAATAATAAATAACTCCCCTCTCTTTTTATATATAATCCCAACCAATCTCTATTTCCTCCTCACAAAAAAACCATAGAACATGTCCGTACTCTTTCATCCCATCTCTATAGTCCTCCTAATGTAAAAAATAAATCATTTATCAATCGAAGATTTTCATTCTTATATTTATTTTATATAGTATAAAACAGAGATATATAAATATATAATAGAGGACCCAATAAAGCCATTATTCCCATCAATAAAACTAATATACTAGGTGTGTAGATAATTAAGAAACCAATAATGATGGAATAGTAACATTACCATTAGAAAATTAATATAACTATTATGAATAGTAATTTGGACTATAAAATAATAAACTTTCCTATTTAATTATAAATAAAATTTTGGTATCCTATATATCGAAATATGATATCATGATATCATGGTTTAAGTTATTAATTTTTTTAAAATGAAAAAATAATGTGGTTTTATTTTTGTAATGATTAAAATATTATTTGAAATTTAGTAAATAATATAATTATTTGAAAGAAAATTTATTATTAAAAAATTGATTCAAAAATTATTATTCTGCTATTTTATAATTATAATATAATTATTCAATATCTTAATTAAATTTTCAATGTATCATAAAATAGATTATAATAATAAAATCAGTTTTTCTCAATTATTTTATAATTTCAATTTAAAAGTAAATTAACTCTATATTAAAAATATATTTCATAAAATGGATTCTATTTTTTAAATCTACACTTTGAAAAACTATTAGGTGATTTTTTTGGATTTTTTACAAAATAGTTTATTTTTTTAATAGTGTAATACTATATTTTTTTGTATTTGTAAAATACATGATTTTTTGAGTCATGGATGATGTATAGAAAATTTATAAACCATTATATCGAAATATCCTTCTCTAGATACTTTGTAGAGTCATAATAATCAACATTATTTATTTTCTTGGTAAAAAATAATACACAAATGAATAAAATAACAAAAACATCCCTCTCCTCCTTTATAATACAAACCCTCAAAAACTCTTCTCCACAAACATTCAAAACCTTTTATTTTTTCTAAATTCACTTGAATTACCTTCATGATCCTCTTCCCCATGCCCAATTATTTTTAGTCTAAAAAAAAGATCAAATCCAGCTTCTATAAAGAGGTTCTCAAGGTGACAATAATCAAGTGTAAAAATACTCAATCCCCCATTTTTATTTTTTTAGTTTTATTATCCTCTACATACATCCTCTATCAAAAGTGACAGGGTAACTACAATATCTTATATATATTTGATTATTATTGTATTAAAGTAATTTATATCAACAAAACCTTTCTCTTATCATTTTATTGTAAAAATGAAAATATCATACATGTTATGTTGATTAACAACCTTCCTAGAAGATGGGTTTTCATTTTCTATAACCTCCTTCATAGATGGTCATAAATCCATTATTTTTTGATTCAAGGCATAAAACCATAATTATGGTTAAACCAAATTATAATATTAACATAATAACTTTTATAATGTTATGGAACAAATTCATAGACATAATATTAAAAAATGATACAAGTTGGTGATGGTCATAACAACTGCCAAAATAAAGTAATCATTTTCACCCTTTTATGTTATGAATCATCATCATTTCATATTGTAAAATGTTATATATGAGCATTTAAAAATATTTAAGTTCATTAAAAAAAATTAATTTCACTTTCTTATAGGTATTTCCCATTTTATAAGAACATGAATATTTATATTCAATGGAACTAACCATAAACCCTAAAAACAAACTCTCCCAAAAAGTAATGATTAAACAATAAAACTCATCAAAATGGATATTAATGAAAGTAATAAAATTATATTAATGAAAATAAATGTATAAAAGGTTTTAAATTAATTAATTAATTAGTCTAATTATATTATCTAGTATATGAGGTACAAGTGTAGAAATGATTCAGACATAATATAAGGATATTCTCAAACCCAACTCCCACTCTTTGTGTTATTCCTCTTTTATGCCAAATTTAAAATTTGAGGTTATTTTAATAACTTTAAAAAAATCATCTATTTTCATATAGGTAAATGTTTTAAAATAATTTTATGATTGATACAAATATATTCCCAATGTACTATTCTATCCAAAACACATCTTGAATCCTCATGACATATTTATTATTCTCACAATATGATGATTCTAATTGAAAATAATTTCATTTCCTTCTTCAATTTGGGAATAAAAATTTTATTCATGAATTCATGAATGGTGAAATCCTAATGAATCCCATTCTTTTACATGGGATACTTCATGAAACTAATTTAAATACATTCTATGTGGAATTAATGATTATGTAAGTATAATAATGTGATGGGTGGTCACAGGATTATATATCTCTCTAATGCATTGTGTAATGTGATGTATTTCATTATAAAATATGTATTATGAATGAAAATTATGCATTATTTTTTCACAATAATGATGTTGTTATTGTGGAAATATGTTATTTGAAAACACGATGCTAGATTAGTTCATAGATATGTGCATCATTTGACACTTAGTACATGATGTTTTGTTTTATGCAATACCACATTCCATTAATTTATCTAATGCTTCCTTTTATGACTATAATTATGATCATATGATTATATTATGATTCTGATTATTCTCACTAATTTTTTATTGATTCATATTAATAATTCATCATTCACAATGTCTTTTACCACCCCATTTCTAGTGAGGTATATCATTAGGGAAAAATGTGTGCAAAGGAGAATGTGGGATTTAGAGGGATGAAAAAGATGATTTTGAATATATTTTTTGTTTTATTGTTTTTCATCTTATTTATGTGACTAATTTTCAATGATATTAATCATTTGGATCCTTATTATATACTAATATTATGTTTTTTATAATATAAATTCCGTAATAGTTTTTTAAGAAAATATATCGTATCTATAGTTTGTATAAGAGGATAGTTTAGTAAATTTAATAATTAGGATTAGGGAAAAATAGTGACAACATATGGATTTAAACTAAGTGTATGTAATCATCCATGAAACATTTAAATACATGGTATTCCCATAATATATACCATTGGAGAAAATTTCTCAAATGAATCAATTATTTATTCATAAATTGTTCACTTATGTTCTATTCAAACCAATGCTATTTTAAAAAATGGTCAGATCCATGAGAAAAAATTCCAACAACTCATTTATGAGAAAATGTAACATTTGTCCAAACATTACCCCAATTCCATTAGATTTGGATTTCAAAACATTATGGATATTCTTACTCAGCTACCTCAGTCAATGAACAACAACTTGAACTACATGGAATATCCACCTTTACCAAAGAGAGAGAAACTAGATGTCAAATCATTTATGTGGAAATGACCAAAAAGATTTAGTGTATCATCTAATCCATTTGTTTTTTAATAGTTTGTTAACTCAATGGGTATGGTCTTTTTGTTCTCAATAATTTTAATAATAAGAATTTGACTCTATACATCTATAATTTTTATGAGAAGGATGATCAATGGTTGATGTTTATTGAGAACACCAAAATAAAGGATGAAATATAAGTGATAGAGTGGATAGAATTTATAAAAATATTTATTTATAAGTATTACCCTAAAAATCCATTGAAAATGATGTAGAAATAATGAATAGAGATGAAGAATATGGATAATAAATCTTTTACACCATATTAAAAAAATATTATAAGCATTATAAGTTAAACTAAGGGTTTTGTTGTCAACAATGATACAAAAATAAATAGATTATTTAGTCTTTTAAAACCACACATTTGAATTTATAAAACTATATAATAAATTGAGAGATATTAATAATTGGGTCGATTGTCTCTCAATGTATGTGTGGAGGTCAGATAATTTTCCCATTATTATGGAGATAAGTAGAGAAGGATGGAGTTTCATGATGGTGGGTCAAATGAAAAATGATGAAAGATGATCCAACCACCAACCCGTCACGACCCATCCTCGGGTCTCGTGCAATGAATACCCCAAGCCCGCCTTCCATAGGCCAGGGGCTGGCGACTAGCACAAAAGGAAAAAATCCCAATAACTGGGAAGGCATTTCCTTTATAAACGTAAACAAACACCACAGAGTACAAGCGGAAGTAAAATACTAAGTACAAAACGAGAAGTGCTGAAAAGTAAATGGGCCAGAATACAAACCCAACTGAAATATAGCTACAACTGAACAAAGTACAATAAAAAAATACAACAGCTGGAATAAAGGAAGTAGGTCTTGGGTCGTCATCCTCGGATCCTACCTGAAAGGTAGGTACAGATGGTGCAGCTCCTGGATCATCCAACACAGATCCTACCTAAAGGGTAGGTACAGATATCCTCCACAATGCTCTCGCCCATCAATCTCCTCTGAGTTTCATCTCGCCGTGAAGTCCACCTCTAGATACTGACTCGTTGTGTAGTCCACCTCCGGGTACTGACTCGGCATGTAGTCCACCTCCGGGTACCGTCCAGTCCTCGAACACTCAGCCTCCGTCAGCACTGCCCGTCCCCTGCAACCAACACAACGAGGTGCAGGCATAGCCCGTGAAGGGGTGAGTATAACGATACTCATTAGGGACCTTGAGACCCTCAAGGTCTCACTAAAACCAAAAAGGATAACCACAAAGAAGATCTCAACAGATAACCTCTACTTAGGTATATTCCCATACATATACCTAAGTTATCAAGTAACCCATCTCAATCATTAGGAAACACAAATATTATGAAATCAACGGATAACCTCTACCCAGGTATATTCCCATACATATACCTAAGTTATCAAGTGACCCATCTCAATCATGAGGTAAACACAAGGTCATAGACTCAGCTCAAACCAGGATTTTCATTATCGAAACCGTAACTGCTGAAGAGCTCCATCTCTAGAGTGTACAGTGGTCCTATCATGACTCCGAGGTACTGCTCACTAACCTAAGACTGCTGAGGTACTCCTCCTGTCGAGTACCGTGGGTCAGCCTCCCAAATACAGTAGTGCTTCCCGCCGGGGTATGCCACCCAAACACAGTAGTGCACACCCCCTAGTAGCCTGCAGAGGTACTCTCCGGACGAGTACCATGGGTCTGCACTGTCACACAATTAGTGCTCCATCCGCCATGGGTACGCAACTCAAAAAGTCGTGCTTCTTCCACTGGGCTAGTTGACTCACTCCAAGTCGAGTTGGTCAAGCAGTCGTCGGGTCTCAGTCAGCTACACGGTCTCCGTACTCCGCACGGTCGTCTCCGGGAGGGTTCTCTCCACGAGCTACAGGTCGATACTCTAATTATCACAAGTCCCACGAAGATGTATCTCAAAGGACCACCTCGTCATAGGGTTCTCAACGCAACAGACGTCGCATCAATCAGACGCCCGGTCTGTGAGTTATTAGCCTTTTTGTCTTCGCGGCCCGGTTGGTTTCGTGTGTGAACCAATCTGGTCGTATCTCAACCGTACCCTGAACTCTCATAGGGTATACTCAAAGGGACAGTTTCTCAACGTGATCACCAACGCCGCTGACGGTTCGTCAAACGGACGTCCGGTCTGAAAGATATCAGCTTTTTCGTTCCAGGGGACTGGTTGGATTTCGGGTACAATCCAACCCGGAAACTATCCAACTACATCCAAAACTCATGCGAAGCATGCCAAAAGTTCCGTCTCATCAAGAGGAATTCAACGAGACAGACATCGCGTCAATCGGACGCCCGGTCTGTGAGTTATTGGCTTTTTTGTTCTCGGGGCCCAGTTGGTTTCGTGAGTGAACCTACCCGACCGCACTCCGACGACATCCAAACCTCGAGCGGTGTAAGCCAAAAGATCGGTCTCACATAGAGGAATCCATCAAAGTCGATGGAACGTCAATCGAACATCTGGAGCTCATGATATGAGTGTTTCTGCTCCGAGGGCCCAATTGGTTTCGTGTACGAACCAACCCAGCCAAACCCAAATTATTCCGAAACCTTGGGTGTAGTATACCGAAACGTCTGCCTCGATCCGAGGACCGCATCGCTGCTGACGGTGCATCGTTCGGAGGCCCATAGCTCATGTTATGAGCCAAAGACCGTGAGGGTTTCGAAAACGGGGGCTCTGGGCCCGGACCGACCCGGCCCGACACCCCCTGGGTCGGACCGAACCGGGTCGACCCGACCCGGGACTGAACCGGCTGGGCCCGGCCCGGCCCGACCGGCTCGGTCCGGCCTGACCGGCCTGCCACGGCTCGGCCAGTGCGGCCGAGCGGAAGCAGCAGGCGGGGTGCGCGGCTCCCCCACCCTCGCCGCTAATTGAAGCCGGCAGCGACCGCCGCCGCCGGCCCTCCGGTGGCGTGCCGCTGCCGCCTTCAGTGGACCACCAGACGCGCTCCGGTGGTCCGTTTCTCCTGCCATCTTCACCAACAGTCCTCCCGGGACCCGACCTTCACTGCGAAGGTATTCAAACTCCATAGAGGACTGCTTCGTCGTCGTCCGTTGATCTACACGTCAATTAACAAAACGTGCCGTTTTCGTGGATCTCCGACGCGAGGCGATGGCGCTGCGCCCCTTCATCGTGGCCCGACTCTGTC
The DNA here is from genome assembly GCA_963277665.1 of Viscum album. Classification (NCBI taxonomy): domain Eukaryota; kingdom Viridiplantae; phylum Streptophyta; class Magnoliopsida; order Santalales; family Viscaceae; genus Viscum; species Viscum album. The sequence goes on from OY728165.1 coordinate 1,835,756,237, forward strand.
TGCAGATGTCTTTGGGTTTCTCTGATGCTGCCCGACGGCGTCCCGCCCTTGTTCGTTTTCACGACGTGGTGCGTCGACGCCGCACATTCCTTGCCGCACATTTCCGCGCGGTGCGACGGCACCGCGCCATCCCCGTTTCAATCCACAAAAGAAACCCACAAGGATAAGGAGGAGGGTCGGCCGTGTTTGTGCGGTCCGGACCCCTCTCGTTAGTTGATAGCAAATGGTCATATTTCATGAAGATTGTCAAGGTAATAATCACGAACAAATTAAATAATAATCCTCAACATCAATCCGCATGAACGAACGAGCCGCGGATCAGCCTGGAATTGGTTGGTCCGTGCTCGAAATTCTTTTCACAAATGTTAATAGAACACCGAAATAAATTCCCCTACCTCAAGCGTCGTCGAGCGAGGGTTCGTCGCAGATTTTCTCGTCGCAGAAGAAAGCGTCGCAGGAACGGGATCGTCGATGTCACGTCCCGGGTCGGTGTCGTTGAAGAGGATTCGTAGACGACGACGAAGGTTTTCCGAGGTGGAACGTTGTCTCCCTTCCTTTGACGTGGAAAGAAGAATGAGGGATGGCGCGTCGTCATTATTTGGAAGAAGTACGTGACAACGTTCTTCGTCGGAGACCGATTCGTTCATCATGTTCTTCGTCGTTGAAGAATATGTTCTTCAAGCCTCCCAAATCCTCCAAACGCGACAAGACTCTAACCAAAAAATAAAATAAGCCCAAGTCTTATATTATTAACAAAAGATAAGAAATTGAATTTCAAAAGAAAATAAAGGAAAAATTAATTCATTGAATTAATTGTAACGATTTAACCACCCAATTAATGAGGCGTTTCTTAACCAGAAAAATGCACGATTGACTTTCATTAAAGAGGGTTGTTGTGGGTGCGTTACTTAGAGGAAATGAAACGGTGGGGCTCGTGTGAGCCCCACCTCACAAATATCCTACCAAGAGGGTAGGATATTTCGGATTTCACCCTATCCGCTTCAACCCAGCTTAAGTAGCTTTAAGTGGCTTTAAGTGAAATAAAATAATGTTTTCGCACCACTTTATTTTATTTTCTTCACTTAACCCCCAAAAATTAAAAACCAGACCCGAGAAAACGCAACTTCGGAAAAGGCATTTCTAAGCAAATACTGGCGCTTTGATATCATCGGAGCCCTTTGAATTCGATTCCGAGCACCGGTTCAGAAGATTGAAAAACCCGCTCATTCGTTCACTGAATGTACCCGAGTTAAACTTCAGAAAATGATTCCAGGCACCCCAGGCATCGGAATCAGGCTCCGTCAGAAACTTCGTTCTTGTAAAATCCCAAAAAAAAAATAGAAAAAAAAATTCCCTTGAATTTTATGGGTCTTTAAATTACTCCCACCTCAGGGATTTACGTCCTCGTTAAGCTTTAACACAAACTAGGGTCACAAAAGCGGTACTGAGCACGCATACGAGCCTCCCGCTCTCATGTGCTCACCTGGAGGTTCCCGTACTGCCAGTGAAAGCAAACACAAGGAATAGACCATCCTCGAAGGATCCTCTCCTGTCGATCCTCGATCCCCACTGGAACCTCCATGAAAGACACCCCATCGCCATCGTCCTGCTCCCCATGGTCGATGATATGTGAAGGGTTAAGCATGTATCTCCTCAGTTGAGATACGTGGAAGTCTTCGTGCACCTAGTGAAACTAAGGTGGATGGGTCAAGCGGTAAACCACCCCGCCTACCCAGCTGAGGACCTAAGAAGGTCCGCTGAACCACAGAGATAACTTGCCACCTTGGTCACATCTCCGTAAACCTCATCGAGGTGAGACCCGTATAAGAACGTGATCGTCATCCTTGAACTCCAGAGGTCTCCAACTCCTGTTAGAACTAGATCGCAAAACGACTGCTACCACGAGGGTATGGTGGACCGACTCAATAGTGTATGGTCGCACCCCCCCCCCCTGTGCATGAGTTATCATGTGCTGCCTGGGGTTCCCTTTTCGCCGACCATGGAAAATCCAACTTGACGTCGTAGTTAAATCACAACATTTTTCCTAATACCATCAATTTGTGTATGAACTTTGATTGACCAGTCCATACTCAAACCAATGTCATAAGGCCTCGAAACTTCACCAAGAGATTCCAACCGAAACTCTCGCCTCGAGGGTCTGACCACACCGTCGGCGTAAGTGTGATTATCGAGTCTCCTCCCAAGGTATCTCCAGTCGTGAGGGTCAAGTCCACGGCTTACCAGAAACTATAGGTCTGGAACAAGATTTGTGAAATCAAGGAATGATTCATATCGACGTCCGTTACTACAGCAGCTAGTAGTGGACACCGACTATCCCTTGAATCATTCTTAGAGCCATCGGGTCACTCTCCTTGACCGCATGCAGCCGCACTCTTCCTCCGCCATCCAGCTCCCTGAGCCTGGCGGGGATAACTAAGGCGGGTGGTTGTAGCGTGTTAAGATGTACACCACCTCATGCTGCTCTCCTAGCTCTGTCTCCACATCTGCCGCTTCACAGACTCATCTCTCCTTAATGCTTCCCCTTCTTGAAACATTTAACAAGCTCGAGTCTCTAAGACCGGAGACGGTTTCCTGTTTCTTACTAAACTGTGCAGTCTTCATCCGCTCCTGGATGATCTGTACCTTCTTTTCATATGATCTGAAAGAGGTGCTAAAAAAAATTCTCCTTTGCCGAAGAGAGAAACTCGGTCTCATCCCCTGGATGAACCACGCCCATTGCCTAATACAGTCAATCCTGACATGAATGACGTATTCACACCATGGATGACATCATAAGGCCTTGACCTATCTACTAAGAGATTCAACTGTAACTCTCACCTCTAATGGTCGAGACACACTTTCGGCATCAGTGTGAGGTCACTGGGTCTCCTCCAGTAGGAATCTTGAAAGTGAGGGTCAAGTCAATAGTCTTAACCAGGACCACTCAGAATCAACCAAACAAAAAGGACAGGAAAGAAAACATCACAAAGATAAGTGTCTTTTTATTATTGCAGCCTATAGTACAAAGACACGAATACAACAACAAAAAGGAACTAGAAGTACAAGGGACGTATCCACTAGTTCCGCTCCTATCCACCTGCTCCCGGAGCTCTACTGCCTTGTCCACTGCTCGGCTGTTGCTCAAGCACCCACCGCTGCTTCTTCCTCGGTGGATCCTCCATAGCCTGTGTATCAGCTGTACAAGGAGTCGGACAGTCACGTGCTAGGTGACCCTTTCCTACACATTCATAACACTTCTTTCTCCTCATACGGCTGGATCTGACCCTCTTAGACCTCTCCATCATCTGTCTATTTCCCACATATGACTTGGCTACTCATCGAAAACCACGCAGCAAAGGCAGCATCTCGTGACCACGCTCGGGGTGTAGAGTAACTGGAAAAAACTCCACCCTGAAGAAGGTCTCAAATTCTTCCCATGTGAAGGCCATCCCATCGCAAAACTGGAACAAGTGGCTCCACCACCTGCCTGCTGCTGCCTAAAGAAGGCTGACAGCAAAGATCACTATGAAGTTTGTTGACGTCCCCACTAGCCTGAAGACTCTCACCACAACCTCCAACCAATCCTCAGCCGCCTGCGGGTCCATCTCTCCACAGAACCTGGGTGGTCTCTGGCGCTGGAACTCGTGCAGCGCGCTCAAGTGGCGTGCATCGCCTACTGCTGGGGCTAGTGTAATCGGTGGCCCAACGTATGGTAGTACCGCTGGTGCCTCCGCTGGTGCCTCAACTGCAAGAGGGCCCTGTACCGAAGCCTCGTCGCTCGGTAGGCTATCAGTACGCACATACCTCTGGGCTCTAGCATGTCTTCCATGAAAAGGCATCCTTAAAGAATCAACGTGACACTATCCAACAATTATACCTGTTGAGCTGACCTGGTTTGAGCTGACATTTAAAAAACTTCTAGAAACACACACGCAATCAGTGTTTTCGTTCACAAAGTTGAAAATTAGTTTTCAGGGTCCTGGTGTATGTATACGTCAGCCGCCCGCACCAACAATGAACTCCCTGAACTGGAAACCACACTCGGTACTCTTAGCACTAGTTCTTCATAGAAAGAAAATCTCAGAGGTATATGTTCTGAAGTAGAACCGACTCCTCTGATACCAATTTTTCATGACCCGTCGTCGGGGCCCGTGCAATGACTACCCCAAGCCCGCCTTCCATAGGCTAGGGGAAGGCGACTAGCAACAAAGGCGTAAATCCCGATAACATGGAAGGAATTTCCTTTATAAAAGTAAACAAACACCCCAGAGTACAAGCGGAAGTAAAACAGTATGTACAAAAAGAGAAGTGCTGAAAAGTAAATGCGACAGAATACAAACCCAACTGAAATACAGCTACAACTGAACAATGTACAACATAAAAAGACAACAGCTAGAAGAAAGGAAGTAGCTCCTGCGTCGTCACCCTCCCATCCTACCTGAAGGGTAGGTACAGATGGCGCAGCTCCTGGATCATCCACCACGGATCCTACCTGAAGGGTAGGTATAGATATCCTCCACAACGCTCTCACCCGTCAACCTCCTCCGAGTGTCATCTCGCCGGGAAGTCCAACTCCGGATACTGACTCGTCGTGTAGTCCACCTCTGGGTACTGACTCTTTGTGTAGTACACCTCTGGGTACCGTCCAGTCCTCAAACACTCGGCCTCCGTCATCACTGCCCGTTGTCTGCAACCAACACAACGAGGTGCGGGCATAGCCCGTGCAGGGGTGAGTATAACGATACTCAGTAGGGACCCCTAGACCCTCAAGGTCTCACTAAAACCAACAAGGATAACCACAAATAAGATCTCAACAGATAACCTCTACTTAGGTATATGACCATACATAAACCTAATTTATCAAGTAACCCATCTCAATCATGAGGAAACACAAATATTATGAAATCAATGGATAACCACTACCCAGGTATATTCCCATACATATACCTAAGTTATCAAGTGACCCATCTCAATCATGAGGCAAACACAAGGTCATAGACTCAGCTCAAACCAGGATTTTCATTATCGATATCGTAACTGCTGAAGAGCTCCGTCACTAGAGTGTAGAGTGGTCCCGTCATGACTCCGAGTTACTACTCACTAACCTAAGACTGCTGAGGTACTCCTCCTGTAGAGTACCTCGGGTTAGCCACCCAAACACAGTAGAGCTTCCCGACGGGGTATGCCACCCAAACACAGTAGTGCACACCCCTAGTATCCTGCAGAGGTAATCTCCGGATGAGTAATGTGGGTCTGCATTGTCACACATGTAGTTCTCCGTCCGCAATGGGTCTGCACCTCATAAAGTAGTGCTCCGTCCACTGGGGTAGTCGACTCACTCCAAGTCGAGTCGGTCAAGCAGTCGTCAGGTCTCAGGTGGCTACACGGTGTCTATACTCCGCACGCTCGTCTCCGGGAGGGTTCGCTCCATGAGCTACAGGTCGATACTCCACGTATCAAAAGTCCCATGAAGAAGTATCTCAAAGGACCACCTTGTCATAGGGGTATCAACGCAACAGACAGCGCGTCAATCGGACGCCCGGTCTGTGAGTTATTAGCCTTTTTGTCCCCGGGGCCCGATTGGTTTCGTGTGTGAACCAATCCGGCCGTATCACAAATGTACCCCAAACTATCATAGGGTATACTCAAATGGACCGTTTCTCAACGTGATCACCAACGCCGCTGACGGTTCGTCAAACGGACGTCCGGTCTGAAAGATATCAGCTTTTTCGTTCCAGGGGCCCAGTTGGATTTCGGGTACAATCCAACCCGGCCACTATAAAACTACATCCAAAGCTCATGTGAAGCATGCCAAAAGTTCCGTGTCATCAAGAGGAATTCAATGAGACAGACAGCGCATCAATCAGACGCCCGGTCTGTGAGTTATTGACTTTTTTGTTCTAGGGGCCCGGTTGGTTTCATGAGCGAACCAACCCGACCGCACTCCGACGGCATCCAAACCTCGAGCGGAGTAAGCCAAAAGATCTGTCTCACTTATAGGAATCCATCAAAGTCGATGGCACGTCAATCGGACATCCGGATCTCATGATAAGAGTGTTTCCACTCCGAGGGCCCGGTTGGTTTCGTGTACGAATCAACCCGGCCAAACCCAAAGTATTCCGAAACCTTGGTTGTAGTATACCGAAACGTCCTACTCGATCCAAGGATCGCATCTCCGCTGACGGCGCATTGTTCGGAAGCCCGTAGCTCATGTTAAGAGCGCAAGACTGCGAGGGGTCAAAAAATGGGGGGTCTGGGACCGGACCGACCCGGCCCGACCCCCTGGGTCGGCCTGAACCGGGGCGACCGGGGTCCGAACCGGCGGTGCCCGGCCCGGCCCGGACGGCTCGGTCCAGCCTGACCGGCCGGCCGTGGCTCGGCCAGCACGGCCGAGCGGAAGCCGCGGGGGTAGTGTGTGGCTCCCCCACCCTCGCCGCTAATTGAAGCCAAGGCAACCGCCGCCGTCGGCCCTCCGGCGGCGCGCCGCCCCCGCCTTCCACAGACCACCGGACGCGCTCCGGTGGTCCGTTTCTCCTACCGTCTTCTCCAACGGTCCTCCCGGGACCCGACCTTCACTGCGAAGGGATTCAAACGCCATAGCGGCCTGCTTCATCGTCGTCCGTTGATCCGCACATCAATTAACAAAACGTGTCGTCTTGGTGGTTCTCCGGCGCGACATGATGGCACCGCGCCCCTTCGCCGTGGCCCGACTCTGTCTGCGGATGTCTTCGGGTTTCTCCGATGCGGCGCGACGGTGTCGCCCCCTTGTTCGTTTTTACGATGCCGCGCGTCGGCGCCGCGCATTCCTTGCCGCACGTTTCCGCGCGGTGCGACGGCACCGCGCCATCCCCGTTTAAATCCACAAAAGAAACCCACAAGGATAAGGAGGAGGGTCGGCCGTGTTTGTGCGGTCCAACCCCCTCTCGTTAGTTGATTGCAAGTGGTCATATTTCATAAAGATCGTCAAGGTAATAATCACGAACAAATTAAATAACAATCCACAACATCAATCCGCATGAGAAAACGATCCGCGGATCAACCTGGAATTGGTTGGTCCGCGCTCGACGTTCTTTTCTCAAAATATAATAGAACACCAAATTAAATTCCCCTACCTCAAGTGTCGTTAAGAGAGGGTTCGTCGCGGATTTTCTTGTCGCGGAAGAAAGCGTCGCGGGAAGGGGATCGCCGATGTCACGTCGCGGGTCGGTGTCACGGAAGAGGATTCGTAGACAAAGACAGAGGTTGTACAAGGTGGAACGGCGTCTCCATTCCTTTGACGTGGAAAGAAGAACGAGGGATGGCACGTCATCATTCTTCGGAAGAAGGATGTGATGACGTACTTCGTCGGAGACCGATTTGATCTTCACGTTATTCATCGTTGAAGAAGATGATCTTCAAGCCTCCCAAATACTACCAACGCGACAAGACTCTAACAAATAAATAAAATAAGCCCAAGTATTATTTTTTTAACAGAATATAAGAAATTGAATTTCAAAAGAAAAAGAAATGAACAATTAATTCAATGAATTAATTGTAACGATTTAACCGCCCAATTAATGAGGCGTTTCTTAACCAGAAAAACGCACTGTTGACTTTCATTAAAGAGGGGGGTTGCGAGTGCGTTACTTAGAGGAAAAGAAACAGTGGGGCTCGTGCCCCCCCCCCCTCACAAATATCCTACCAAGAGTGTAGGATTTTTCAGATTCCCCCCTATCCGCTTTAACCCAGCTTAAGTAGCTTTAAGTGGCTTTGAGTGAAATAAAATAAAGTTGTCGCACCACTTTATTTTATTTTTTTCACTTAACCCCCCAAAATTAAAAACCACATCCGAGCAAACGCAACTCTAGAAAAGGTGTTTCTAAGAAAATACCAGCGCTGTGATTTCATCGATGCCCTCGGAATTCGATTCCGATCACCGGTTCAGAAGTTAGAAAAACCCGCTCGTTCGTTCACTGAATGTACCTGAGCTAATCTTCGGAAAATTATTCCGGGCACACCGGGCCTCGGAATCAGGCGCCGTCAGAAACTGCGTTGTTGTGAAATCCCCAAAAAAATTAAAAAAAATATTTCCCCTGAATTTTATGGGTCTTTACACAACCTAAATAAAATTTAGAAGAAACATTATGAGAATTGACTCAATGGTAAGGGGAAATGCTTCAAATGTGCATGATAAGGAAACCAAGCTCATGAGTACTGGAGATACATGATAAATTGGATCGAAACTCTCTAGGAAAGGGGTGAAATATCCATGGTTCAATTCTCCAAATGTATAAAGAAAGGGTACTATAAAATATGGTGAACTAAACCTATAATACTAGAGGTTAATTATTGTCAACAACCACCAAAGCTATATGAGAGAGATAAATGATATCCCATTAATACAAGACAAGTGGAGCGAAAAAATAAATCCGAATAAGATAAATATTCTATTCTCGTAATATTGTAAAGGCTGGTATGCGATTCTAGTTATAGAAATTCCATTATAACATACAATTTTTCTAGAACTACTAAATCGATTCCTTGATGCATTCAAGAATATATATCACTAATAAAACCTAGTGGTCTGATCATTGAAATCCATTTGTTGGAATCTCCTCCTATTTTCATATATTGAACAATTCCTCCATGAACCTATAAATATTCAAGGAATATTGTGAATCATCAGTGGAAAATACTTCAATGGTGTGGGTGTTGATTCCCTTTAAATAAGAATACCACACTCAAATATTCGAGTAAATGATACAAGTCAACCTGAATGAAATTCCTATTGTGAAGGAATATAGTGAATTATTTCTTGATGGTCACCCAAGATTATCTTAGATCCTGAGGTCAGGTTATAAAAATTACTCATACACGTTTCTACTCCTATCTCAAAATATCCTTAGTGGATGAATCCTATTAGGCTTAAAGAGTTAAAAAATTAGCTTCACGGGTATTCGGGAAAAGGGTTCATATGTCTATGTTCATCACCTAGTGGTGAGACAAATCATTTTATAAGAAAAAATAATGGTTCAATGTGTTTGTACATAAACTAATAACAGATCAATAATATCACCACTAAGAACAAGTATCATCTTACAATGATTGAGGATTTACTTTTTCAACAATGAGTCGCTAAATACTTCTCATAAATGGATCTTCATTACGGATATATTCAATTGGAGGTGAAGATGGATGATATTTTCTTGTAATCATACAATATGATGATTTAGAAAAAAAAATTCCTTTTGATTCCATTCTGATTTGCAAATTCCAATTCATTATTCATTGAATTGATATATAGATTCATTAGATAAAACCTTGAAAAAATTGTGATAGTTTTTTCAATGATTTTTTGAAATACTAAATGCTAATGGAGAAACATGAAGAATACATGAGTAGTGTGATGAGTGAATTAATGAATGAGAAATTGTATTCCATGTTTATGATGTATAAATTTTTGATTTGTGGGTCACATTATTTTCAAAAATGATGACAAGTGAGGGAATTTCTATAGTACATTCAAAAACAATAGCAAATGGTGAATAGTCCAAAACCAATTCATCCATATAAATCCATAGTTTTTTAGCATGGAAGGGTACTATTAATGTTTTGTGAGAAATTTATCATGATTTTATATCCTTCTAAAATCATTAATAAGAAAAGGTGTAATGTATATATAGAGGGAATAATTTGTGGAAATCATCATATTTTAATAGAAAAGGGTATTCACTACACAAGTACTTTCTATACCAACAAGTTAAAATAACATTGTTATATATAGTGATTCTTAAATGACTTCCTTGGTATGTTTACTCATAAAGATTGAAAATGTGATATCCTAAGCCTAGTTGTAGTTGAGAACCCACAAGTAGAACCACCTGACACTTGATATTTGGCTAGAAGTTTAGTTTTGGCCTTGAAAATCGCATGACAATATCTTTTTTCTGAGAAGTATGATATATAAATTGTACCGAGGAGTATAATTTAAATATTCACATAGAAGGAGCTCACAATGAATCATAAAATATGGTTAGAACTAATCAAAGACAATTATTGACATATTCACATCCATATCAGATATGATAATAGGATATGTGATTCATATATTGTGGAAGAACATATTACATTGTCCATGAGGTAGATTGAAAAAGAGCATATAATCTAGGATATGAAAAGGATGTATTTTGAAAACAAAATGTTTCGAAAAATATTATACCTTTCCCAAATTATTACACAACCATTTATCCAATATAAGATCAAGGAGGAATTAATTTATGATCTAGAGTTATAGAGTATGGTGAATGAAGTAATGGGAGGAATGCTACATGGAATCCACATCAATGATGATGGTGTTAATTGGATTGGTTCATGGATTTATTTGACTTTTTATTTGGGATAAATAAGGATTTTTTAGTTAATCTACAAAGCTCACCTTTCTATATCCGTCCTTGATGCACCAAGATGTACCATGATATACAAGGACCCTTCTGGTGGGACAACATGGTGTCAGAGTTTGTAGAGTATTTTTTCTGGCGTTTTGTATGTTAGAAAGATAAATAAGATTGATATAAGTCTAAATGGATGATGTAAACAAGAACTATTCCCATATTTAAATTGGATATTATCACTATGGAATTTGTCACGGATCCCCAAAGTACATCCAATGGGAACAATGTGACATGGGTTGTGATGGATATACTCACCAAGACTTCCAAATTTATCACCATTGGGAAATATCTCTCGATTGAATAACATTCCCTGATATATGAAGATGATGCGGGGAGGATAAATGGGGTTACAATTTTGATCATATCTTATTATGATCGATGATTTATATCTACATTCTAGAAAATTATCCAATAGTACATTTTTACTATGTTTATTTTTGGCATGACATATTACCCCCAAACTAATGGAGATTATAAAAGGGATAATCAAACACATTTGGAAATTTTGAGAGCCTGGTCATTGTAATTTAATGGTTTATAGGGTCAACAAATACAATTGGTGGTGTTATCATATGACATTAGTCACACTTGAGTATTAATATGGATCCATATGAAGATCTATATGAGAATCTATGTAGTACTCTAATATGTAGGGATAAATTTTTAAAATGAATGATATGTTGACCAAATCCAGTTAAATAGAACAAAAATAAGTTTGAATCCATCCAACAATAGAAAAAGATAATCATACTCCAAAAATTTTTTTTCGTTGACAACCATTAAAGATATTTTGAGTTTGAAAAGGACATCCTTTGAATATCACTATAGAATATAGTAATGAGGTTTAGAATGAAAGGGAATTTTATCAAAGGTTGAATGAACCATTTGAGATACATAATCAAATAGAAGGAAATTACCATTATCTTTAACTTCCATTAAATAAGTATCATGTTTGTGACTTGTTATAGGTATCTCTCCAATGGAACTACATACATCACCCCCCACATATACTGAATCCATAGGAGGTACAACTGGAGATTGAACTATTGTACGAAGAGTAGCTCTTTATGAGATTAGACAATAGCGACAAATTCCAATGAAAAAAGATGAGTCACCTTGAAATTGTTTTTGGATGAATGATATATATGGATAAGAAACATGATAACTGGTGGAACTGATTAAAGGGAAATACCCTAACCTATATTCACATATGTGTGTAAAATGAAATTCTATGGAGGGTAAGAATATAATGTCACAGAATATTATAAATGGAAAATTGTAATTCTAATAATTACTATCAAATCACATATATAACTTAGATAACAATATAAGAGTAATATTCTCAATAATGAATATTGATATATGTGGTATTTATATAAATTATGGAGGCTATTCTGATGGAATAGTAACCATACTATTAGAATAGAAATTTGACCATTATGAATAGTAATCTAAAAAATAGTGTAGTAACCTGGTCTTTGAATGAATAAATAATTTTCAGCAATCTTATAATTTAAAATATAATATAATTATGTCAGAGTATTATTAAATAAAATTTTTAAAATAGTATTTCTTTTGTTCGTCTTTCATTAAAATGAAAATGATTATCTGTAATTTTATAAAAAATATAATGAATTAAAAGAATATTTATTTTCATAAAATATAAAAATAAATTAATACCATGTTTTATTATTATTTTTATCAAATTTTTGTAGACCATGTTTTTTTTGAAGTTTCATAAATTGGTTTATTATATTAAAATCTACTTTTTCGAATAAATAATAATTTTTAATAGAAATTCAATTTATCATATTTATAAAATTATTTTCAAAAAATAGAATATATTTTTAAATATAAATTTTTAAATATTATAACGTTAATTTTTTGGTATTTTTCTAAAATAGATGAATTATAGGTGAATAGAGATATATGATAATTTTTTGTGTAAGACAAATCCATGAATTTTTTAGTCACTATGGATGTATGGTAGATTAATTCACCATTATATCAAACTATAAAATTTTATTTATTATACTTATTCATAAAAATAAAATATATCAGTATTCTCGAGACACGTTAATAAAACATAAATTAAATAATAATAAAAACACCCATCTCCTCCCTTATAAATGCCACCCCTCACCACATATTATCCTCACACATTAAATTCATTATATCATGTATAACTTATTCTGAATTACCTTACCAATATTTTTATACAGTTTAAGTGTATATTAGTCAAAAAAATCATACCAATGGGCCTTGAGGAGTTCTCAAAGAGACAACATTCTAGAGTTAAAATCCTCAATACCTATCTTTTATTATTTATTCAGTTCACAACCACTCTAGGCATCCCCTGTCCAAAGTGGAATGGTAACTATTGTTTCTTATATATAATATAATGTTATTTTGATAATCTAATATTGATCAAAAAATCTTATCTCCTCAAATTTTATTTTAAAAATGAATAAATCTTCTGTTAGGTGTTGACTCACTACCTTTGTGGATGACGATTTTTCATATTATAAAAGATTCTTCATGGACGGTCATAAAACTATTATTATGGTTCAAAACAATTTAATATGAATACTATAAATTGGTTTAGGTTCTATATATAATTAATAGAAATAATATTAAATAAAATTATACTGGTCAGTAATGTTTGAAAAAATGTGAATAGTAATTAATCATTTTTTTGCCAATGTTTCTTATAAACAATAATTCTCAGACCATACAATAAAATGATATACGAGACCAATTATTCAAAATTACTCTCATTAAATGTAACTAATTTTTATTCTACAAAATTTATATACACTTTATAATAACCCCCATATTTATTCTCATGGGAACAAACCATAAACCTTCGAAATAAACACTCCCAAAAAGATGAGGTAAAACTATATAACCCATTAAAATGGCCATAAATGAGTGTAATATAATTAAAATAAAATTAATAAAATTATATGTGGTTCATAATTACCTAATTGATGAATCAAATTTGATAATATTTGATTATAATTTCAATTGATAAAGGCATTCAAACAAAAGCAAAGGGAATTCTCGAACCAAACCCCCTTTCCATGTATTATTCCACCTTCTTGACAAATTTAATTATGGATGTCCATTTAATATTAATAAAACATAATTTCATTGTTATTACCTTTTAATTTTAGGCATATACATGTTTACAATATGATATTTGATCTAAAACATTGATTTTCAATAAAAAATCTTTTTTCGAAAATACATCTTGAATCCTCTGGATTTATTTATACCTCATTGAAAAATGATGATTTGTTAACCAAATATGTTATTTTAAATTTTCCATCCAGTAAAACCATATTTATTCATGAAATAATGATTGATTAAATCCAAATGAAACTCATTCCTTTATATCATTGAAATCATGACTTTTATTGATATACATTTAATGTGGCATACATTATTATGTAAATATTATAAAGAGGAAGGTGGCCCGAAAATTATATATCCCTTCAATGCTTTATGTAATGTGAAATATCTCAGGATATTGTTTTATTATTTGTGTAAATAATTCTAGACTTGTACATAATGATTATTTTATGATAATGAATATATTTTATATGTTAATATGATGTTACCTTTATTCATAAAGATGTGTGTTATTAAACCACTATGTCATGATGTTTCATAATTAGGCATTTTCACATTGCATGACTTTATCTAATGCTTCTACTCATGATATTGATTATTATACTATGATTATTTTTGGGATGATTGTTATTATGTTCACTCATGTTTTACTAATTCATATCCCTTTTTCATCATCTTACTGTGCTTTTATCATACCCCTTTAAATTGAAGTATATCATCAGGTGACATCAGGTAGTAAATAGAATGAGATATTTCATTGGATAAAGAGTAACCTTATTATCTCTATGATTTTGTTTATAATAAAAATGAAGTAATAGTTATGCACTAAAAATGAGGGTATCTATTTCCAAGGGTCTCCAATCACTCATGGAGCTCCTAATAATATTTTATAATCACACTCTCATACAAAGGAATGATCTCCAATATTTTGAATTCTAGAACCTTTATTATATTTTCCCTTTTATATATCAATAGGTTATATTGTAATGAATTTATGAAGATTAAAATAATTTCCAATTAAAATCAAATAAAAAATTAAAATCATTTATTTCCTCTCATTATAGGATTTACGTAAGCTGTTATGATGTTGATATTTAGTAAGGGACCTCCCTCTGTTCATTTCAATTCAAGAAACACTATTGTGTTTATACTTTTTAATCATATATGGTTATGTTGTAATTTCTATTTAAATATCACTATAATTTTCAAATTATTTCACCACAATGATTGATTGATTATCCCCTCTAATTATGTCATTCACCATGTCTTAACTATTTGGATATTTAGTAAGGGATCCTACATTCACCTCTATATTCATGAACATTTTTATGTAATGAAAATTTTAATCCAATTGTTATTTCTTAGAAATTATTTTCTATATAAATATTATTCCCTTATGGTTTCCATGTGATGTGTAAGCCCTTTCACTCCCATTAATTCTTCACATTAATAATTATATTTTCTTGTTATGTAGTTGATATTATCCTGTAATTTTTTCATGCCAAGGTTTTTATACTAGTACACTCTTTGATTATTCTTACTATTTCAATATACTTCATATAGTATTATATTCTATTTGTGGAAGTTGATTTATATAACTCACCATTTCTAATCATCAGATTAAATTTAATAAAATATATTCTTATGTTATATGATAAATATGACAGATTTATGCATTTATATGATATGATTATGATCAGTGTGCATAGATAACACTACAATTCCTAGCGTAATATTTTAATCTCATTAAATTCCATGTGGGATGGAGATGAGGTTATACCATGATCATAGTGTTATGATTTATTGGTTTTAAAACATTAAAAATTCATATAATTTCAAGTTTAATTTTTTTTTTCAACATTCCAATGTTTCATTCTTGTTATCATTTTATATAATGTATATTTGTTAATTTTAACTCTTGTGACTCATTTATTTCCCAATTAAATGGCTATTGTATAACATGTAATAATTTTTTATTCATATTCACCATTTATTCATTTAATGGGTTTTATTAATCACCCATATCTTATGTATTCCGTAAGGTATCTCATTAATTTTAAGAAAAATAGAAAATTAGTAGCATGTTATGGAATTTTCAATAATGATAATGTACCCTAGATTCTCCATTTTTATGTGGTGTACCTTATTTTAAAAAGACAATAAAATTATACGTATCATGAGTTGTATTATGTGTATTATTATATAATAAATTATGAATTGATGTATATTATAGTCATGGGTTGTCATTGTTTTTATCAAATGAATTTTTAATTATTTTTGAAATTATTTTTAAATATCCCTAGAAAATTTATTATGGACAACAATACATATATGAAAAACATCCTTTATGGGAAATTTATAGATTAATTATATTCCAATAAAATTTAATCATTTCTATAACTACCATTATATGTGTCTCTAGAATTGATTAATCTATGGGTATCGCCAAAAACACCATACTCTGCAAGACTCAATTAGGATCTAGTGTGTGATAATGGGCATTACTTCATGAATGGAATGAGACATTTAGGGGATATAATTTAGTAAATTCATATGCTCTTATAGAATCATTATATAGGGGAAAATATTCCAAAAGAACCAATAATATGTACCAAGTCATGTATAACATATATTTATGCCTATAAATTCACAAGAGAATGAAATAAATGTAATTTATAAGTTATCACTTTAATATTATTTACTTCTTTTTAATGTATTTAATAGTTTTAAAGTACTCATCCCTAATTGTCCATTTATTTTATTCAGTGGTTGGAAATAGGGGGAATGTAGTCAATAACAAAATATCATATAAATTGTGATAAATTTAAAAATGAGATATCAAACATGTTTTGAGATCAAGAAAGACATCGTGTGATTATTCCAAACCATCTAATAGAAAAAAAATTAAAAATTTAATATAATTGACAGTTTAATGATATCATTGAATATGAGAAGGAAATATCAAAGAAATTAAATTGATAAATGTAATAATTTAAAGAATATTCAATTCCATGTGTGTCAAAAATGGGTAAATTGGCACCAGAGAAATTCCACAAATGAACTCGAGGGTTTTTCTGTTGTGGAATATTTGGGATAAAGTGACTAGTTATAATAAAAAACGAATTTTATAATGGAAGGGATGAAATTAAAAACTTTGACACCCTTTGTAAAAATTATTATTTTTTGAGAATATTTGTATTATGTGAGTCATTTCCATAATCCCAATATTAAATCAGAGACTATGGAAGGACATATTCAATGGAAATCAGTGATGTGAGAGGATTTAAGTGATTATATATTATTAGTTTTTCAATTATTTTCTATATATTGTATGTAAATGAAATTCGGGATATAAGAATATAAAAACAAATAAGTATTATTCCACAATTTTTTTTCATAAATTATTTCTTACTTATGTTGAATGGTATAAAAAACAATAAATGTGAATTATGGATAAGGCTATATTTTGGAGAACACATGATTTAGGGACTACTAAACCATAATATGTTTTTATTATTTGGATAAATGTAACGATTCTTAGGATAATATGTTTATGTCTAATATTATTATTAAAACACATTTATACCATATTTTAAGATTTTTGTTATTTAATTTAAGCATTATTACTGATATTTTTGGAAATAGATTATAGGGTCCAATATTTTTAAATTTGAGGTGATTGATCATATTTTGGTATAAGTTTTTTTGTGTTAATGTATATATAAAAATTCAGCCTTATATAAAGGATTTTTTTGAGAGTAATGATATTTTATTTTTGGATGTGTACACTGTGAGGTATGTGACATCCTTTGAGGTTTAAAAATTCATTAATTTGTTTATTAATTGGTGGTATTTGGGATACATGTGTATTTATATATTGAATAATCTATTTTAAAACTATTAAACTTTTAGTTGAACTTTTTTTATTAAGTTATTATGTTTTATTAATTTTTAGTATTACATTATATTTTTCTATTAATTTTGAATTTAGTAAATATTAGAGGAATAAATTGTTATTCTTTGGTGGTTTATGTGATACAGTGGATGCTTAATCTTCAATTCTGGGAATAAAACATTCATCTTGAGTTCTCATTGATGGGAGAAAAATTTATATTGAAATGTAAATTTATTAAAAGGGTGAAATTTTACATTTTAAAAATGTATATTTATTTTTCATACTATTTTAGATGTTAAGTAAATTTAATAACATTCAAAGAACAATTGTGAATGAAAAAGTTGTCATTTTTTTAAATTTATTCCCTTTTAACCCAATGCAAATATATGGTTTTCTGGGTGTTTACATTCTCCTATTCGTATTATTTATCACTCTTTATTTTTTTAGCATTATTTGTTCTTAAATGTTTATATATTGACTTCCATATAAATTTACTATACATAAAAACATTGTAATTTATTGACCTTTGTACATCTCTCTCAGACATTAAATGTGTATGTTTTAATAACTATAGTTTCAATGTGAGTTATACATTTATATATTTTCATGTGTAAAAATCATACATAACAATATCATGTTCACATTTCATGGAGTAAATTTATTAATGTTTTATAGAATGTAAATACGTGGATTTTGAAAATATAAAATTATTCTTGATTGAGTATGTGATACATAACACCAAACCTGAACTAGCAATGTTATTTAAATAAGACCATTATAATATATCACTTCAAAATTAGTTTTCTTAAAAAGTGAATTTGTTTCTCTTTGTGTATAAATTTTATAATTATTTTCCTTAAAATTTATAAATTTTTTTTCATAAAAATAGTTTTACATTTTATATCATCATATAAAAATATAATTACGGTAATTTTTTTTGATTATTAGGGAATATTTATTTTTCTTTTAATATTGAAAAATATCGATTTTTTTGTAAAAGTTCTATTTCGTTGGATTAATCAACGAATATAAAAGTCCCATTAATGATTTTATTTTATTTAAGAGTAACAAAATAATTCATGATTTATAGTAAATATAAATGATAACATTGAAATTTTCATTATAACATATTTTAAAAAATGTTTAATTTTAGGCTGGAAAACCCATATTCTGGTAAACTATTTTAAAATAGATAATGTTTCTCAATTTTAATTTACTAAAAATAACCCATTTTGTTGAATTAATTAAATTAAAAATATAAATTATATATCTCTCATTATTGAAATGTATATATTTAATATTACTAGTAATAGAGTTAATATAAAATGATTTTTTCTTTGAAAAATACTTTTTCATAAAAAACATTTACCGTCATTCATGGATATCATATTGGGAATTAAATTCATCTACCATTTTGATTTTTTTTTCATAAAATGGATCTTATATTTGAATAAAAATAATTAATATTTTTTAATACTTGAAACATAATATCAAGACATATAAATATTATTTTTATTAAATATATATTACCAAGGTAAAATGAAATCTGTTAATTATGTGATAAAATAATTTTATGATAAATAGAAACAAAGTAATCATAAAATTTTGATTAAATATATTTTAATTTATATAAATGATTATTATTTTATTCTTTAGGAATAATTACGAAAGTATTTTAATAAAAAATAGCTTTTAAAACAATAAATAAGAAATTCTTTATTTTTGAATATAAAATATTAATTGATACATTCAAATTTGATAATTTAATTAATTTAAAAAAAATTATATTTTATTTAAATGATAGTATTATAAAATTATTATATAAAAATGATAATAGAATTTTTATAATTCCAAATGAAATTTGTATAACTTTTTCAAAATAGATGTTTTCAAACACCAAACATTTCTCAATAATTGAAAAATATCATTTTAAAACGGAAAATAAAATTATTTGTAGAAGTATCTGGATAAAATAAAAAAAATTGGATTCATAACATCATAATTATCTAATAATGAATTTTTCATAATTTTCTCACACAATATAATTTTCATGTAAAAATTTAAATATTAAAAAAAATATGGTGTTTCTTTTGACATCATAATGATGATAAGTGGTGAAATAAAATCAATTATAAGTATCCATGATAATTATATTCTTCCCCAAAAAATATTTGTATTTTTAGGTAATTTTATTAATTTTATAAAACATATATGAATACTATAAAACCAATATTATTTTTTAATGATTTATAATCATTTATTTATGATCATGACCCACTTACACTTTACTAATACAGGTATTTTAAGGATTTCGGGCCTTCTAATTATAAAATAATAAAAATTTAACTTATATGAATTAATTCATGGGAAAAAATGTTCAGGATTTTGGATTTGATTATTTTATAATATAGAGTCCAAAACATATGTTTGATAAAAAATAAAGAACTCCCCTCTCTTTTCCTATATAATCCCACCCAATATCCCATTCCACTACTCTGAAATACAATTTATTGTGTCATTATACTTCACATTAATCCATATATTCCTCTCATGGTTCCCCCCAAGCACTCAATAATCATCTCCAATGTTATTGTAATCACCTTTTCAAGGTATGGGACATTTCCCTTTTCATTTCAATTAAATCATTATCATTGAATTTCTCCTTTTTAAATTCATATTGTGATTTTATTAAGAAATTATAAAGATCCCTAATCAATCCAATTTATTTAATAACAATGTTATATCTTTTATCCCCACTAATTATAGAATTTACATAAGTCGTTACTATGCTTATATTTAGTATGGGGTCCCTCTATCTCTACATTTGAATTCAACCAGCTTCATAGTTTGTAGCCTACTAAATATCAGTAGGTTATGTTTTTTGGAAAATCTAAATATTTCACTACTATGTAATTAATGTACTAAAAATTATAAATCAATTTTCTATTTTCATTATAGATTTTACCAAAGTCATTATTATGATAAAAATTGGTTTTTCTTCTTCCCTTTATCCTCCTTTTCAAGAACATTATTTATGTAATGAAATTTTTCATCCAATTCCTTTTGATGGGATATTACCTTTTACATCCCTTTTTAATTACATATTTTTTCCAAATCATAAGTGACCCCTTCATCTCTCACTAATCTATATCAGGATTTATGATGTACCTCCACTATGTTGAGAACATTTTTCTACAATATTTTCATCCCAGGTATTTATTAAAATATCCACCTTGTATTATGATTATTATTTCAAAAATATCTTATAATATTATATTGTTACTATAATTATTAATTTAATTTTATGAGAGAGTCTTTTTCCTATAAATTAACCTTTTTATGAATCTTCATGTATTGTCGGTACGCTGTAAAAAGGTCAACATGATTTCCCATTCCCAAAATTTATGAGGCGTATGACCATACTCATTTCCACTGAAGTGTATTATCATATTTTACATAAACATCAATGACATGTGTCTTCAATGTATATAACACCCAATCCAAAATAAAGGTGTTAAATTCAATGAAATATGTTCTTATGTTATATGATCTATGTGGAAAACTTATTCATGTACATGACATTATTGAGATGGGTTCACCAAGATAGAGATCCAATTCATTGGGTAAAGATTTTTTGTAATGATATTCATTGTATGGTTTATGGGATGTTATCCTATTAACCCAATTTTATGATTTCTTTGTTTTTAACCATGATTTATTATTATTATATCAGGATTAATGTTGTTTCTATCTTACTATGTTTCCTTTATGTTATCATGTTATATATTTCTTCTTTGTTCATGTTTATGAATCTCAGGGATTTTATGATCTATTTAAATTCATATTGTACTATATATAATATTGATCCAATGTTATTTTTTGTTTATTCTATAACTATTATTCAACTCTCACTAATTTATTTTTTATTTTCCATGATTTTACCATTTAATTGAAAGAATAATGGGAAAATATTATCATGTTAACTATTTTTCAATAATTTCATTACACCCCTATTTTACATTCTTGTCTAATGATCCAAATTACACCAAAACTCTAGAATTATCAACCTTCTAGAATTTATTAGGAAAATTATTATGTAATAGTTTATGAACAAATGTGTAATAATGAAAATGTTTTACATATTGTCACAACAAAAGGAACAACATGCCCCTCTCATCTTGATCTATCGTCCAACTCACCCTAAAAAGATGAGTTCCCCCATCAACAAATAATAACTGATCTAAGGTTAATAATAATCTATATTGGATTTAACAATGATCAACTACTCCATTATAATAATAAATTCAATGATGTTATGATTGGTAACTAGGAATACTCACTCCACCTAAAGTATTGCAGTAATACCACGATACGTAGGACACATAAAACAAGATCAGACCTCTTTCCCCAACAATTAGAAATATATAAGAAGTAAAAAAAAGATCCAAATTCATTCCTAACTAGTAAATAATTATTTAATATATTAAATAATGATAATTAGTTGTATAAATAATTCATCACTATTTATGATGAAATAAAAATCGTACCTCTTAATTTGTTTATCCAAATGTAAAATTCTTCTAACATGTACTCTTAAAAATAGAGAAATATAGTCTTAGATTCTCCATGATATTTCACATTTTAATATAAATCCACAATATCCTTAGGATAAAAAATACCATCCTTGTAACAAACATTATGAACCAGTGATCCCTTGGTTAATTTTGACCCATCCATACTGCATTGGGACACCCTATCACAAAAACACTTTATGGGGATATATTTTTAATAATAATGAAATTTATTGGGATCCTATAACCAATTAGGATTGTTATGAATGGTACACCAAAACTAATATTAAAAATCCTTTTATTTCATGAAAAATCACATTAAACTGGCCTTGAATAGAACTATGTACCATTACACATAATATTTTGGTGAGAAGATACACCATAGATAATGATAGTGATAATTTAATCTCATCCCTTGCCTTTTTTCCATGTATTTCATCCTCTTCAAATTAATATTTTTTAACATCCACCAAGAAGCTCATATGGAATATGAATATAAATATCAATCAAAAACCAAGCATCATCCCAAACTCAAAACTCATATATATTATTACTCATTAGTGACATGAACTTGTGCCAGATTTACTAGATATGAAAAATTGGGGGAATAGTGCATAACTCTATACACTCTTTATAATAAGGTCAGAAACTCTAGGGTCAAACAACATGAAACAAATCCTTGTAAAATTACTTATTAAATAATTTATAGAAATAAGCCCTTGTAATATCCATATGAAAGATAATATTCACAATAGAGTAAAACAATGTCCTTATATTTCCCTCTACTATGTATATGGGAAAACACACCACATATTCTTCATAAGTAATTAGGATGTTAAATATCCAATTAATATTTTTAATCCATTCATGATATCTTATTTTCCTTCATCAACACGGAAGGTAAGTAGACACTTCTTCAAAATATCCTATCCCAGATCCCCTACTCTTTCTTAGTTCTCGACCCCTTGTGGACCCAGAGTTTTAATGGTGCACATTACAACATCAACCAAATAAGGGTTCGATGTAGGGTTCACCAAAATATCATGCAAGGCTACTTCCTTTATCAAGTTTAGAAGACTAATTCTATGAGTCATTCTCTAACAATCAATACCAAATCAGTTAGTCATGAACATATTCTAAAATCATGGGTCTAATATCCTTTATTAATAATAAAGATTTTAAAAGAAAACAATATGAATTAATTTTAAACTACACAAAAAATGACATTGTCTTAAAATAAATGTGGAAATTTAAATAAAATTGTAATATAATTCATTCAAATTTCTTCAAAAAACATATCTCTAACTAAGTATAAAAATTCTCATTACCCATGGTACCTTGAGATCAGATAAGGAAGTGAATAGTCCAATCCCCTTTATTCGCTTACTACTCAAATTTCCATGGTCTTAACTCCTATATAACCTGGATACAAAACCAAAAATATGCATTTTATACACAAATCAGGGTGATGATCCATAGGATACTACTTTTTAACAATCCAACCTTATTAATGTAGACAAGTCACCGTAGGTGGTATTTCAACTAGGGAGGTAATCAAAGAGAACTAAAAAATTAAGAATATAACCAAAAAAGACATAAAGTAGAGTATAATGTACAAAAAATATATATATCATTCCCCATTAAACTAATATAAAAGTGTTTAATCCAAAATATCATGAGTTATACTAAACTATCAAGTCCACATGTGGCCAATCGGCACCACCAAACCTACATAGTATAAATGAACCACACGATAAGAGAACCTAGCATGCTACATGATTATCACGCAATTACATTATTCCAATGAAAAAAGGTCTACAATAGACCCATGGAAAATGTAGGGTGTGGGAAAAAATCCATGTATGAAACCAACCAATAATATATACACATTCTGTATAAAAAAATTACATATTATAGATTTAATTCAAAATTCTAGATTTTAAGGAAAATTCCAAAATAAAACCCTCTGTCGATATTTCTATTGTATTCCCTAAATGATAACATATTCACAAAATCTATTAATTAAACGTGATTAAATAAAAAACAAGTAAATTAAACCTGTAATAAAATATCACGGAAATAGAAAATCATGGGGTAAACCATGTATAAATGAAATAGAAAATCAATTGGGTCCTATCCAATTGGAATAAAAATAATAACAATTGATATCATGTTCCCCCATAGACATTAGATATCACAAAATTTACCCTTAGTAGTTCCGAACACAATACGGTCACCCTCATCAATTCCAAAATGAACAAATGGTTCCCAATGTGCCATGTTAGTTACAAAAATCATAAACAAAGCTCAAATTTAACTGAAACTTTTAAAATAGTTAAATACATTCCAATGAGAAATATGATGGTTCTTACAAGAACATAAAACCATTCATGAATAAGGAACACGTCTATTGATCTGCCTAACAAAAATAACAATGAAAATACATATTCCATTGAAAAATTAGATTGTAAAATAATATATCATCTTTCAAAAAACCATTAGTGGAATGAAACTATAATGAATAAATATAAGTAATAAATACATGTAGAAACTAAATAAAAAATGCATTCAATGCCACATCAATGGACAGTGGAAATGAAAAAAAGAGACTTCATACCTAGATATATGCACCACAACAACAATGATGATTAATCGTTGAATGAACATTGCAAAAGGAGTAGAGATCCCCAAAATCATGTGCGAGAGTTACTACTACTCAAGAGGAATAAATGTGACAAATTTAAAAAAATTATAGGAATGAATATTGTTTAAAACAAATTTATTTGATAATTTATCATTGTGATTCTCATCCATAGTATGAAATCCCTTAAAAAATGACACACTAAAAAATGAATCTCCTAGGAATAAATTTAATCATAATCCAAAATTTCACATTGTGAACATGGTTTAGGACGTTTAAAACATTAATGCATTGATCCAATTAATGTTATATGATAGGAAACCATTACATGATTTTTAATCAATTAACATCATGAATTTTAAAAGAAGAATGAAAATAGACCATATTCTATAAAAAATATTAAAACCACATCCATTGTTGTATATACATAGGGAGAACCTTATAAG
Organism: Viscum album; assembly: GCA_963277665.1. Taxonomy (NCBI): domain Eukaryota; kingdom Viridiplantae; phylum Streptophyta; class Magnoliopsida; order Santalales; family Viscaceae; genus Viscum; species Viscum album. The sequence goes on from OY728165.1 coordinate 1,835,781,355, forward strand.
TACATTAATACAATTATTCTCTGAATACATTAAATCAAAACTACATAGATACCTGAACATTAGGTCATTTTCCCTAGAAAAGGCTCTCCATTACTTAAAACACAAAATGCACCTAAACAATAAGGGAAAAAAAAATTAAGGAATACCTAAATGAATTTAATTGTGGTCACAAGGAATATCTCAATTATAAGGATTCTCCACATCCAATAATTCTATATGCACCTCATGAGTAGGAATTAAGTCCCATAAAATGGATTTAATTACCTTATTATTTTATTATTCATCCTCACAATGATGGATGACCATGGGTCAAATTTGGATATCAAATGTGACTTCAAATCCTCAATATTTATTATAGTATGTATAGACAGGGATACAATAAATTCCTTAAATCACCAAAAATCCCTCATTATAGAGAATATCAATATTTTTACGATGATAAATGTAAATTTAACTAAATCCCATTCATGTACAATATAATTATTTCAGATGGAATATGCCTCAACTTTTTTCAATTCACTTATTATGACTATTAAGAATATTTTCATCATTTACCACTGTATTCAAGCATTTATTAGGGTAATTTATATACTTATTCTAATTGAATAATTTTGGTGTGAGTAATACATTATCTTGATATTTATATATATCACTTATCTACCTTATAATTCACTCTTCTTTATCTATATGACCTTCACCTCCTCTCATGAATCATTTACTAATCCCTAGAATGAATTTTCACCCATGATTCATACCACATTTTTAGTGAAATGGGTGATTTTTTTTAATTACTCTATGTATTTATTCATATGAACCTCCTAAGAAATATATATTTAAATTCTTTCACCAATAATATGAGAACACTAAAAGTCTTAACTTCTTATTCATACTATGATAACACATAAAAAATTATCATGATATTTATCAATGCCTCTTCTTATAATTTGTTTGAAGACATAGTTTTAAGATATAAAAAATCGATCAATTATGAATTGTGGTTGACGATAAAATAATAAGTATAAATTTCATATCATAAGAAACATTACTCATCGTTACATATGGACTCATCATCAATTAAATATATATTTACAAATCCACTTAAAGGATTCAATTTTCTCTAGATTCCATGTAACATTTATAATATTCCAAAATTTATCTACTTCATCATCAAAATTATATCTATACAAAACAATATTATCAAGGTTCTACAAATGTAGAATTTTAAAAAATTGATAGAATTGATCTGTTATTCATAAATTCATTCATTAGAGTAAAATCAAATTGAATGTTTGAATTTCGACAAAACAAATTATATAATTAATTATCCCTTACATTTTTGGTATTGATGATCTGTATAATTAATTCTATCATTAATATATTGACTTATTTTTCTGATCATGGACTTATGATTCTAAATACAATTCCATATCTAACTTGTTTCCCATTATGATCATTATAACATTATCCATCACATTATTTATTCAAACGATTCGTCAAGGTTCCAAACATGGAATAAAATCTAAATAGTTATTTAGTGTATAAATCATTATTAATATAATTATTTAATAATATAATAATAAAAATCGTTGATATGTTCTGATTAATTTTATAACATACATTCTACCTATGAAATTTTAGGTTCATTCTATATAATGTTTAACACGGTTTATTATTCTCTTCCCTATTATTATTAATAACATAATACAAATAAATATCCAAACTTCATATTTATTCAAAATTATGTGAACATAACATAACATATTTACGTATTCTTTCATACTAAACATGAGAGCATATTTAATATAATAATAAGTAAGTCACAGTTATCAACAATTATAAGGGTTTTTTGAGAAATGATTTAAAATAAAATAATATATGAATAATATTAAATATAAAAATCATTAAATAATTATATATAGTAAACAACATGGATTGTCATAATTAAGAGCATTTTCTAAACAATTCGAAAATGAAAACAAAATAAACAGTATTCCTAGATTCCCTATAAGCATAAACAAGGTAGTTGAAAATTAATGATTATAATTCACAATAAAATAAGATTAATTGAATGTGAAAAAGATCATAACCTAAAAATACATAACCATTAAGTCAGGGACACTTAATCGCGACCCAAGTAATAAGAAATTTTACAAAAAAATGAAATGGATCATAGGTGTAAGTAATCATCAATAATTAATCACAATATTTGAGAGAATATTATAATAATAACACATAAATTTATGGAAAACAATACAACATTTAATATAACATAAATATAAATTATAACTACAAATACCATCGCCACCTTGTGGATATAGTCACATAATGGATTTGGATCACTCTTTGTCCCCATAAACAAGGTAGAAAGTGTCATATTGTGGATTTGGATCTCTAAAAATTTCATTAAGTATTATCTATTTAGATATATTACAATACCTGATTCATTTGGGAATATTATTAATTTTCATCCCACACAACACATAAGTAAAACAAAAAATATATGTTCTATAAAATCAGTGAAAAATCATAATTCTATAATATCTTAAACAACCCTTGGAAATGAAACATGTTTCCAGAAAACATCCTTAAAGAATCATCATAATAATATATAAATTGAAATTAAGTAAATGGTATCATATAGAGATATCCATAAATATGTATAAAATTATTTAAAGTATGGTCATATAGATAAAAATGACCTTTTATATGTATTAGATATATCCTCTAAAAAGAATGTTTAAATTCCATTTTCTTATAGTACCATCTTTTAAAATAAAAATTCTTTAAAAATTGTAGAAGTATAATACTAAAAAAATGTTAAAACATTTAATGAAATAATAATAATAAGTATTTATCATTATGGAAGGAAAATATAGTCAAGTAGTAAACAAAAAATATAATATTTCTTTCATATTAATACAATGAAAGGCCTTATTGACTTAGATGGAAAACATTAATAATATGAATTTATAATAATTTTTAATAATATCAATGATATTAAAAAATAAATTTAGATGATTAATTTAGTCTATATAATATAATTATTGAATTAAATAATTAACATGGACTCGAAATATAAATATTCATGTGTAATGTTGAAAATTAGTCATATATTTCTTAAAAAAATATTCATGAAACTTCAGGTACAAAAATAGAATAAAATTTGAATTAATTCCAAAAATTACAAAAATTAATAATTTAATATTCTAATATATGGGTTATAATATTTAAATAATATAATATTTATTGAAAATTATAATTGAAACATAAATAACCATGATAAAAATTGGCATTTCAACAAAAACCCATTCCTTAGGCTTCAACATTTTTGAACACACACATAACTAAAATATAATAAATATATATTTTTTAAAAATAAATATTTAAATAATACTAACATATTTATTAATAGATACTAGTCCATTATAATTTTTTACAACCAATTTATTGATACGTAATTCCTAAAATCATCACTTTAGTCTTAATTGTTCAATTTTCGATGATGGATACTATCCAATAGTACAAAACAATGCTTATTTTCCATGGTTATTGAATAATAATATATTATATTTCATATTTATTTACTCTATATATGTTTATAAACATCTATTTTATGGGAAAATAAAACATTGAATCATCTCTTTATGGTTATAGAAATCCTCAAGTACAGATGAGCGACATTTTCCTTTTTTAATGGAGGGAAATAAATATATGTAGAAAATTATTAACATCTAAAGAATCATAGTTATGTCATAGATATAAAATGTTTTATTCAAATTAATATTTATAACCATCTATGTAAATATGCGATGAAATAAAAAATATATCTTTTTCTAGAGGTGGTAATTAGAAAACACAGAAGTGTGATATTTTCATTTTCTATAGGATATAATGGATGTTTATAATGATTTAAAGTAAAAAATACTAATCATTTATTAAAATAAATAAAATATTTAAGTTATTTGTTATTGTTTATTCGGGATCTGGAATATGTGGAAGTAAAAATAAATTGGAATAAACTGGATAAATATATTTACCATTTCCTCAGGTGTATGTATCTGGAAATATCATTTAGCCTTCATGGGATGGAATACTCGTGATAACAGAACGTATAGGATATGTATATGGTTTCTTTTTAATGGATTATATATGATATTGGTTGAGTAAGGTTCTCAAATTTGAAGTGTCAATTAACGGGATGACTCTAAACCTTTTAATATAGTGGAGGTAGATCATTGTAAACATTAAGATATTGTTAGTGTAAATAAAATATTTCTAATGGAGTGTGGATCAATTTTAGACCAGTTTCAATGATAGAAAAATTGGAGGTTGAAATCCATTCATCATGTGAAATATAGTGGTGTTTCTTTAAAATTTTCACCTATCGGATAATAAAACATATTATATCCTATTTTAACCCTTACGAATATGACTTAATTTTTATCATGATTAATAATATTTTTATAGTAGTAAAGTTGAAAGTAAATAAAAAAATTTAAATTTTGATTCAACTGAATCCATTTGATTAGATTCGGTTTCAAAAGTGGTTACTAATTAATTCTAAACACAGTAAAAAAACATAAAAAATAATTTTTAAATGTATCTTGAAACATGAAAATTAATTTATTCTCATTAAATTAGTAGTAAGAATCATCTAATGAATTTAAATTTTTAATGGAAAATATTATGTACATATTTAACATATACCTTTCTCAAATTAAAATTAATTATTTTATATAATGAAAATAAATTTTCAAAAATAATGATTTTTTTAAAAAAAATACCATCTCCTTAAAATAAATTGACATATTTTCTAATAATTTTATATTAATTTTATGAATTTTAAATTATTTTTAAAACATATAAACATTTTAATAAAAAAATATTACATTAAATAAGTGACAATAAATTTTAAATAAATATATATAACAAAAAGATTTCTGTAAAAAACATTCTCCTTTTCACTATGAATTATCTAATAACTATTTAATATCATTACTGAACCATTTAATGTATAAAAAGAAATTATTTTGTCAACTATTTTATGTAAAAATATTTTTTAAATTATTCTTGAAATGAATGAAGTAATTAATCATTTTTATAATTCGACAACACTATTCATAATAGTCTAGCTACATCTAGATTTATTTTATTCAGTGAATTTTAAACCTTTTGTTTTAAAAAGTTTTTTAATTACAAAATTTATTAAAATATATTTTAATTTCATCAATTCATTGTAGTAGTAAATCATAATTCACTGGTGTTCACTGTTGTGTGCATTATAATCTTTTGAACACACTGAATTTAATTTTAAAATAAAATATGTTATAAAATCATAGATTATTACATTATACCCTTTTTAATAATATAATCCATAAATTAAATTACTCTGATGAAAAACAGAGAAATATTCTTCATAATTTTATTCTTTGGTACCATACCGATTCATCAAATTTAGTGTTCTCCACGATGAATTGACCATGTGTGTATTCATTTTCAATAGCACATAGAACTTTGATCCAAAACCATAAATGAGTTTTCATTATAAGAATGATCATTATATTGTGGTATAATTTATATGTTTAGAAAATATGAAATATTTTGTGTTTACATATTTACATGTCATTGATGTAAGATATCACCAAAATAGGAATGATTGTGTGGAAGTTTCTTATGATAAGCTACTATCCAAATACAATCATGAATAATAAATAAATTTATATATATAGGGTTCAACAACCCCATTCTTCCAAATATCATCACCTTCTTCTAATGGGATATATTAAGTACTACCTTATCAAAAACATAGTACTAAATGTGACACTTATGAATTTTTGTAAAATATTTATATCGATTATGAGATTTATGATGTGTTTTTTGAATGTATCTAACAATTTATAAAATTTTTATGTTTATATCAAGTCCCAATATCGTAGGTTTTCAATCATTGTCATAGTATATTGGACATCATCTTTTTGTATTTTTCTAAATAATGATAGATTTTATTGATTTATTGAATTATATTTTTTAAAAAAATAAACTAGTGGAAGGTGTTGATCCAAAATACAACTGAATTCAATCAACAATTCTCTTTATATATCATTGACAGTTTGAATGGTCCATTCATATTAATCAAATATATATAATAATTATTTTCACTATTAATATTTAACTACATATTAAAATCTTTGTGAATACATCTCCAACAAAATGAAGGTAAAGGTTAGATAATGATGAAATAAAATTAATATTGGAAATCCACATAACCAATTATTTCTATTGTTCATGTACATAAATTTAATTCAGGAAGTAATAATCTATAGTTTAATTGACATTTGATGAAATTTTAAGGATATTGATGATATCCATAATAGAATTATTTCATTTATATATAATTGGTTGTCCTATGATAAAATCAATAGCGATTTTCTCCCATGTCATAATTATTATGAGAAATAGATAAAAAAAATTTGATTCTTAAAATCTTGATATTTAAAATTTTTTCATACAATGTTTAATTTTTTTTACTCCACACAATCCATTTTCCATTTATCTCACGATAATATAACTATAATCTCTTTATGTCCATGTGATTCTGTTATAGAAATAGAATGTAGAGTTGTGTTAATTGTAAATAATCATCTTTTATTCAGGTATTGATTAGAAAAATAACTATTTCCATAATCTAATAATTCACTCACATTCAAGGTTGTCATTGAAAAAATTATGTACATTATTTTTTATATTGACATCCTTATTATGTGGATCTTTTATCTTAACCTGGATTAATGGTTAATTATTAATTTGAGAAGGATATGACTTCTCCCCATTCAGTATGATATCAATTTTCATCTTCTATAAATCCATATGTATGTGATATTTTTCAATACTAATCCTGAAAAGTGTAGAATAATCCTTTTGACTGAGAGAATAACTAATCGTGGTCACCTTCCCATGGTGGAAATGTAATGATATTTAATAATAATTATTCAACTACAATAATCCCCATCTAAATATTCTACCATTTTAAATGTAATATATAATTATGGTTTTTTAATTACTATATATGTTTATATATCGCCGGACATTAACCATAAATACATTGTCTGTATAATCAGAGTAAAAAAATAACATTGTTCTATCTAAATTATTATTCAATAAACTTTTCTCATGAATATTAAATTTGTGTTATAAATAAACAACAATTATTAATTTTTCAATGAGAACACATCTAAATAATTTCATTGACAATTTATTATATATCATAAATTATTCTCTACTATAGGGTAGTTTATGAGAATGTCCTGTAAATAAATTTTTATTCAGTTCTATTAAATATTCAACACAATCATCAATAAAAAACTATGATCCATTTTTCGTAAACATAGTTATATTATTTGATAACAATGAGAAATTTCCACCAAACCTTGATATTTTCAAAACAATTAATGAATAACTCTATTAATCAATCATCGTAGTTGGTCTCTGTCAATTTTTTAATAAAATCTTTCCAAAAAGAATCAATAGTTATTTAATCACTACAAATTACATGACTCAAGAATGTTACTTGTTTTCTCTAAAATTATCATTTGATAAATTTTGGATAAAACTTATCCATTCAAAAAGAAATTAACTCAATCCTAAAATGATCTTCTTGAAATTATTGTATCATATAATATGAGGGATATTTTCTATAATGAAAACAATTAACTGATCAAGGATATCACTAGACTATATTCGATAGATCCACAGAGATGTTGGTTTAATTGGTATGTCTGAACAGAGTAAATATATATATATATCATATATATGGATTTTAGGGAAATAATTCATGGGAATGTGATCCATTTTAACAAATAATTAATGGTATCTAGATTGATGCTAGGTTATAAACAATAATATATTACAATAAGTTGATACAACATGTCAGAAAAATAGTGAGGATGATATTTTTTATTGATATTGATCATGTTATGTTTTCAATTATTAATTTCATGATCCATTAATTTATATTTATATATAACTAGAGATCGCATGCACCCTGGAAAGACCAAAAATCATTCGTGAATATATCGTTAATATTATCCCAATGTTTCAAATTCGAAATTTATTGATATTCTAAAAATATTCCTTGAAATAGTTTTAACACCATTTATGAGAAATATTGAACATTCAACATTATCATTAGAAATAATATTCAAAAACATTTTAGGAAATTCATCAGCATATTCCCCAAAAACAAGTGTATCATCAATTAATGGTTTCCACCTAACTATCTATCCTAAACATACCTCAAGATTATTAATTATATCCCATATGAAGGATTTAATTTCCATTGGATGATCATATTCATCATCATTGTAATAGATGGAAAAAAGTTGATTCTTGATATAATGGGTGAATTGAATTCCCTAGAAATTGATATGGGAACTATATAGAGATATCTTATCCAAACAGAAAATCACATAAAATCTTACTACATATTGAATAATACTATTTTTAGAATACAGAATAGAAAATCATTAATCATGTCATAGTTATATACATGAAATGAATCAAGAAAATCCTTTGATGTTTTCACCAATAATTCAATATCAACATTTTTAGGTCATGGTTTGAGAACATTAATAAATTATCTAAATATAAAACAACCACTAGAACGATAAATAAAAAATTTATGGTTCTAAAGATGAAGATATTTTTTCAATACTTCTTTCTCATGAGACACATTAGTAGTTTTGATCATTGTTTCCTTCACATTATCTTTTAGATTACACAGTCTCTAATGATGAGATTCATAATTTACCCTAGGATTGATCAAATTTTTATTGTAATTTCAATAATGGTTTAAATTTTATGAATAGAGTATTGGTGGTGCATTTGATTGATTATTCCATTCTTCAGTTATTGACATGATCATGTTTTTTAAAATTATTTTTACTAGATGTTCATATTTTCTACCCTATCATCTAAATATCTAGTCATGAATATATTAAACATTCTTATCTTGAATTATTCAGCAAAAATAGATGTGTAATTTTATTTCTTCTTGGGGTTTAATTATTTTAATATTCTAGAGAATTTATTTTTCCTAGTTATTCCTAAAATCAAGATAATAAAGTGATTCTATACTCAATGTTTTTTCCATAAGAATATATTGAACTATTTCTTCATTCCTATCAAATTTTATTATAAAATTTAAAATTTATGATACATATCGTTAAGACACTTAGTGATCAATCAATTAAACATTAATTTTTTATAAAAGAATAATTATATCATACACGTCTATTGAAATTTGAATAAATTTTAAAATTTGATTCATCAACCTTTTACATCATTATTAATAATACCTTATAAATTTTTGTGGGATGAGTTCATGGAATAAAGTAATGATAAATATGTTATTCCAATTTATTAATTTCATGTATTCAATTTCTTCTTCATACTTCTTATTCATTATAAAGTTGTCATATTAGTAAATATCGGATTCCAAATGATACTAACCAAAAAAGAAATTATCATATTATAAGAACTCGTGAACAAAAATATACTTTCATAGAATTGATCAATTATTATTCATATTTTCATGAGAGACTAAACTAAAGGAGGGTTGTTATTGTAGAATAAGGAACACAATGGCGAGTTAATGACACATTATTTAATTTTTAAATATAGTGTAATTCTTGTTTTTTATATATTTATTCTACTAGGTGAGAATTATAACAATAATTCTCATTAAAACTCCAATTAAATTTGGTTTATCAGGAGTACGACAATTCCATTGTTCATCTCATCCACTATTCACATGATTCTCAATTTTATCTGAATTTCTAATACCAAAATGGTTTGTGTGTTTATTAATCCTCATTAAATATATAAATAAATATTTAGATAATGATAATAATTCCTTATATATCTTAAATTATGACCCCTTCTTTCAGCCAATCATTTTTAGGTTAATATGAGATTGTATTTATCATATGTTATTTCAGGTTCGACCATCTTTATCATTATTATATAATACCCAAATATAACCGAAATCTTATATAATACTAGTTCTGTAGAATTAGAAAATACATATATATATATATATATATTTCATCATTTTAGATGGAAAAAAATTATTTATCAATAATTTACACATAAGAATGCTAATTGAATTGTATATATAAATTCTATATACATAGTCAACATAAATATAAATACTCATCAATATATCCATATAAATATTCCATAAACAAGGTACCCTTTTATAATTTTCATACATATTTCTCATCTTTATAACCATTGGAAAATGGAATCATTTGAATGGGTGAGTTTTGATACTCAAAAAGAGTAATCACATGAGATAAAAATCCAAATAATAAGTGATAAAATGATAATAATAATAATAATGTTATGGAAAAATTATCATAATGTATGAAAACACTCCCAATAGTCCCTGAACCATTAATCATGAAATATTTAAGAAGATTTTTCCATAAACTAATACAAGAGTCATGGTATTTTAGAATCATAAATGAAAATCCTGAATGATAAAATCATATCATATGTATAAGATATAATTTTTTGGTATCCATATAAAAAAAGAAACACATTTCATTAGTTATTAATACCAATCAAGACAACCATTACATGGTGGACCGGGTCAAATAATGAACTGGATTAACTCCAAATTCCATTTCATATTTTTTCATGAGATTTCAATATTTACCAAATTCATAAAATAATGTTTATGTTTCCTCCCGTATTTAAATATAATTAAACTTTTTATATGTGTTCCACAAGATAAAAAAACCTTATAATTTCATTTTAATATAATTATCCCATTAGAATGAAAATAATTTTAGGGAAAAATTTTAATCATATGTTATACAGAGAAACAAATTTGGTATGTATTATCAGATCATGTCCCCATAAAGAATTAAAATCCATAAATTCAATTTTCATCGAAGAGAAAGTTTATTATAAAAAAATTAATTTTCATTGAATAAAATATATAAATAACATATTTTACCTATTTTTTATAAATATACATCGAAAAATTAGGAATAAGATTTATATTGAAATACCATAGATGTTTTTAAAGTATAGTTCATTAGAAAATTTTATCATTAGGGATGGAAAATGTAGTCATGCAATGTAACATACTAACCTGGATCAACAAAACCATCCACCTGATATAGAAGTCACATTGTTAGAAATGAAAAGGATGATGTAAAAGAATCTAGAATATAACCAAAATAAGATATACATCAATAGTATAATGTAAAAAAAAGATATATAACAACATCCCAAAAATCCAATACAAGTTAGGTAAACTAGAATGTATGACATGACATGAAAAACTAGTCTCCATGCGTCCAACTGTCACCTCATAACATCCATCTACAATGGAAATAATGAAAAGAAAATCCATTAGGCAAGAAGACTCTCTTCCCTTTGTCGTTTCCCTGTAAAAAAATTCTAAAATAGCATAATAGAAAAAGTATGATGTTATAAAAATTCCTAGAAGATTACACCAAATAATATATACATCCAATAATATGAATAATTTAGAAGTTCTAAATTTTAAAAAATAAACTTTACAATGCATTTTCATAAATAAAACCATTTTAATAATTTCCATTGTCTATCTTAAATGAAAACCATATTAAAAAATCTATTAAAATATCTAGTATGGAATAAATATAGTTAAATTAAACATATTATAAAATATAACTGAAATAAACTATCATGTGATAAACCTTGAGAGGGCACGGCTTCGCCAACAGTTTAGTGTCCATGTTTCTGCATGAGTCTCCATGTCGAGGGGTCTTGTGTTGGTGAAGGATTATTGTTGGAAAACTTGCTGGGTTTGGGTAGTCTGGTAGTTTTCTCTGGTTTTATGTGGTTTCTCACATTTCCATTATAAAGTGTTTTTATAATAAAAAAGTAATTTATAGTCATTCAAAAATTCCCATTATCCAATTCACTATATGTACCATATAGAGTATGTTTGTTCCAAACCATTGCCAAAACCACAATCACATTTAATTAAACCAATTTTCCTCCCAAGATAATCCATTCCAATGAACATATCAATGGGATAAAAAATAAATTATGTTAATTCACGAATAACCACAATTTTTATAGATACAAATACATTATTAACAATGGAAGTGTATCTTAATTTAATATTAGTTATATAAAAAAATGGATTTTCATTTAAAAGACAAGGCACAACATGAAACTATGAAGTTTCAATAGAAAACGGAAATTGATCAAGAATCATTAAAAGGGATGAACACAATGAAGCCTTCATTAACAAAAGAAATAATGAAGAAGAATGATTTTTGACTAGGGATAAGTAGAGATACCACCATTGGATTCAAATGTTGAATGGAGTGATCCATAAGGAGGGATTTCACCAAAAAAATTCAAAATTCATTTTAGTGTTTAGGAGGTAATTATTGTGAAACAAATGATAAATGATTCTGTCATGCAGTTTGTTAGAAACTGCTGGACCTAATGAATTGACATTATGAATAACATTCATTAGGGTAATACTAACATACTAAAATACAACCCACATGCTTCACATGGCATTTAATTATAAAATGATTAATGTTTTTATGATGTTTAATGCTTCTACATCCTAAAAAATATTCACATCAAATGTTAGATTCCTGAAATCTTCCCTATAACATATTCATGTTGTGTGTTTTATTCATTTTTAAATGTTTCCTTTATCTAAGGATCATCCTAGTTTTATATTGAAATTATATTAACCAAAATAAAATGATCTTCAGTTCAAGAGAGAACCTTATAAATCTATACAATCATTAATACAGATAATCCATTAATTTAGAAAAAATATATGTCCCATAAATATAGATTATTTTTCCCAAAACATATCTCTATATTCTAAGTAATTCCCTAATGAACCCAATCAAAAAGGGAAGAAAAAAAATATTCAAATAATTCCTAAAGGAAAGAATCAAATTGTTATAATCTCCCCACTATAAATTAATTTTATCTCCAAAAATTCCTCAAGATCCTGTAATCACCAAAAGAGAAGGCCACTAATCCCCATCAATAATTATCACTCTCACATCTTGTGATTATTCTATCCACACATCCCCTGTACCCAAATTGTATGAATTGTTTTAATGTGAAACACCTTATCTCGGTGGTCTATAATCTATAATGGACTCTTTAAGATTTTGATGTCGGGCTCAACACGAACATCTTTAAAATCAATCAAATTGGATTGATCTAGTTGATAAAATCTCATTTGGACAAGTGGAAATAATTCATGGTGGTTACTCAAATGATATAGTAAAAAACCTACAGGCAACCATTCCCTATCATTTAAATATCTAAATGGGGAACACAAACCTATGTTCCAACATACATAGCTTAACTAATCGATAGTTACTCAACCTATGTGAAACTCTTAGAAATACTAGATCACCATCCTCAAAATATTTTACCCATTAATGATGGTCCACATAAGATTCATGATGAATATGTTTCATAACCGATCTCTCAAAATCCACTACACCCTCTAGGTCATCTCATGAACAAAACACTACCCAACCATATACCGCTCTCTCGATTACATCCAGTATAAGTTGGTACTTCATTTTATCACATACAAAGCCTTGGTATTCTCCATTTTTATCGAGTCCTAATAAATATTTTTATAGTAATCTCAAAATAATATAAATCTTCATTCCCAAGAAGCATTTAAAACTATAACATATAAGTATAATACGTCCTCACGAAATCTAATAACCTTTTATGAATATCCAGCTATTTTTGGACAATATGATGTGAACAACATTAATTTAGAATAAATCACATTTTAAAAAACATATCCATAACCTGGGTGGGTCCAATGGGTACTAATTATAAAAATCCATTGAGAGTACCTAATAATGTCTAATATTCGCTAAAAAATACAATTACAAATGATGTTCCTACTTCATAATCATCTTAATACAGAGGAAATATGAAATTATTTTGATTTCATCATTAATTAAGAAATTCAAATAATTTAATCTATGAATCCTTGGAATAACAATAATGACATTAATGGAAATTCTAAAATATTTACACACATGAATGGGTAAGGGATACAAAAAATTGAGGGTTCTATGGTGTATTAAATTAATTATATGAAAAATAATGAAATATAATTCAAAATCCATAATCGATTTTCTCTTCACCAACGAAAAAATAACGACGTCTCATACCATGAAACCTCTTGGTTGTTATATTTTTTTAGTCCAAAAATAATGGTTAATAGTGTCCATTAACTAATGCCTCATTGAAAAAGAAAAACCCTACTTCAAAAAATGAAGCACCACTGTGATACCAAGACCACTCACTCGATGTCTCCACACCATAAAAGATTTTACTGAAGCACTTGTCCTTGAGATTCCACATAAACTCATGTTGATCCAAATTATCTAATCGTGATTAATCCTTAATATAAGATAATATACAAGCCTCCCAGCATCTGTAATTTCTAAGAACAAATAATTAAACAAAATAATTAAAGAACACTCTTCCAATGATTCCATTATTGTGCAGGTTGATAATTTCTTACTCGGTGCATGAGCCACAAAATTCCCATTTTTTATATGTATTATAAAAATAATATGTAGGGATACATTCAACCCAAAATCTCTATCTCATGTTCAAACCCCTAAGAGCGAAAATATGCATCATACGTTTTTATCATAATACACCACAAATTATTCCCTAAAGAGGTAATGAAAACACATTTTGAGCACATGAATACCCGATGCCAACTCAAGATCGTATATAGGGTAGTTCTTCTCATGGAGGTGTAACTATCAAGATACATACATTGGAAACTATCTCCCCTACAACAAAAAACCCATCAACTAATTTCAAATGAATTTTAGAAAACATCATTGACAAATTTTTGTTCTGGAATAATAAAAACTATTCTTGATGACAATCACAACTTCATATAATCAAATTTTCCCTAAAACATTTCATATGAATCAATAATTAAACCCTTATTTTTAAGATCTGTAATCGAATATGAAATCATGGGTATTTCCTAAAAACTATAATAATCATCCAACAACAATAAAATTCATTATTCAAAAAATAATTAGGTTAAAAGTAAGAAATTTCTCCATATACATTATTAGGGTCCATATAGACTCCACCCTTTGATATAACATTCCATTGAGACTATTATTCCTCATACAAAAACTAAAATAAAAAATCATTATGTATATTGTTCCTGCAATTTTCTATGAAATATATTCCATTGACCCATGTGATCCTCCTTAGGAATGGATTAAACCAAAATATCATCTACAAAAAACATAGAAAAAATGTCCATGATAAAATTAAAAATATACATCATCAAACCAATATATATTTATGATGTATTAGTTAAACAGAATGACATATCTAGAAAATTTATATTCCCATAGAGGCTCATAAATTTTGACTTTAGTGTATCCTCTTCTTAGATTATGAGATTGTGATACCTTAACTAAATTTCAATCTTTCAAATCCATCATTCCCCAATAAGATGACATAAAAGATCATTAATTTGAATTTAAGGATATTGGTTCTTAATATTAATCAAATTTATCATTCAATAATCCACAAAATAACTAATGCAATTGTTTACCTTCATATTAAAGAGGGTTATAGAATCACATTGTGACACACTAGGATGAAAAAGTCCCCTATCAATGAGATTTTCAAGCAAGAACTTATGTTTTAACAACTCTAATGGAACCATATGGGGAGATGGTAATGAAATGTAAATCATGTTATGGAGAAGTTCAATAGTAAAGTCAACCACTCTCTATGGTGGTAAAGAACAAAAATCATCCTGAAAAACCGTGATGTAGGAACACACTAATAGTGGAAGAAGGATTCCCCAACCAGGGTCCTGAACAACTTGAAACATCTCTGAAAGCTGATACAACATTACACTAGCATAGGGAAAAAAGACCCCATCCCTCAAAATATGTAGTCCCACTCATAGTGAAAAACATGAGTGACCCCATTAGTGGATAAGAACTGAAACCGACAATGATTGAAGTCTATATGAGAATTAACATCTATTATCCATTCTTTTATGGTATTCAAGTCAAGGATTTAATGATTGGTCACAAATAAGACCCACTAAAACTCATGATTCGCTCTCATCACTTGACATTTAGGAACATGAAACCTTGAGCGATACTCCATAACAATGTTGTAGAAAGATACCATCATAATGGAATAATATCATAATGAAATCACAAATATTAAACTAGATTTTATTATTTGAATTAATTAGTATCACATGTATCAAATAATTTAAGGACCACAGATCATGAAATGAGCACCATACCTTTGATGGTGGAAGGTCATACATTATATTACTCTACCTAATAATACACATCATAAATATGTCTAGTCTCATCACCTCTCTGAGATTATGTTTCCACATGAACATCCCCCTTATAATGAGGATAAGATCCACTACCCTTCAATGTATCGATATAAACCTACAATCATTTGCTTAATGTGGATACATCCATACATCCATGGGACATCATGTTATAAAAACATTTTTTGTGGATATATTTTCCAAAATAATGAATCTTTAAGAGAGCCACCATGTATTTAATCTTGGTATGACATAGAATCCCATACTAAAAGAAAATAACTATCTGCTATGTCAATAAATCCCCCAGATATAGTCATTAAGAATATTATCTTTATTTGTGCTTCCTTTTGATGCTATATGATACCCCATGGCTAATTACAGTACCCACATAACCTCCTCCCAACCCAATTTTATTGTGATATGTTAGACTCTTATAATGTTCCCTTATTTACTACGATAAAAATTTCTAAAGGAAGATGGGAATCCGTATCGAAATAATATAAACCCTCTTCCCCAACTCAACCTTCCAATCATTTGGTATACATTAGTTACTAGCTCTAATTCCATGTTCACCAACTCAAAAAAAACATGTTTCAAACTAAAGAATGGTATTCTATACCTTCACTATAGGAAAACAAACTCCCTAGTATATTCCCAACATAATGTATCAAGATAAAAATATCATTTGATGATTTACATGAATGAATCTCAATTAATATTGATTTGTAAATTATATTATAAAATAGATTAATGCATTATCTTTCTCAGTCCTTCAACCATATAAAATGAAAGACCCACCCATAGGGCTCTCAGTATACTTCAAAAAGATGATGATCATTTTAATTCAATAAGTATATTCATTTGATTCCTAGAGTCATATGTCCCCTCTACAGGAAGGAAGGTTTAACTTTGTGAATTCTAAGTCAAATTGGGTTACTCATAAAATGTTCTTGACACCTTCTTGGCATAGTGTCTACATAGGTCAGATTAGAGCTTCTACCGAATATAGTTCCAATAGAGAATTTTCTAGTAGAACATATATTACATTTTACTTCATCATATTTAAATGATCCCTTCTAGGATTAATTCTACCACAATCTCAAAAAAATACAAATAATTCATGAGATGATTGAAAAATCATATGATCAAATTCAAGTATTGATATCAATGATTTAAAAGGATTAGAATTTAAAGACATTTAGAAATATTATAATGAAAAATTACATGATAAAATATAATAGATTCATTTATATAATCAGCCAACACATTTCTCTTCAATGAACTCAATCACATTGTCTCAAACCAAGTAATCAAATTTCCAACCAAACAGGGTTACACAAGTTCATACACATAAGTGAGTTAGCTAGGTTCCATCCCACTCTTACTACCAAAATTCTAATGTTGATAACCTTATCAACTAAAGATCTTGAACCACACTTATGAAGGTTTAGCACACTAGAGGCTTATAATTCCACTTATTCAAATTTATAACAAACCATATTAGGTCAACAAAACTATCTTCATGTTTTTTCAGTAACATGGTGAGGTATAATAGATATAATAGATTCAATTCATGAAAATTACCGAAACAAATCATTCAACTAGATTAAATTGGGGATTAAATATATTAAATATGATCCATACAAACCAATCCAAATATAGTTAACTATGAATTATTACAAGATAATACAAATAAGAAATCATATAACTAACTATTACCTCAATCCCATCTATTTGTGATGGAAATGATGAAAATGGAAGTAGACATTCTACATGATTCAAATAAAATTACCTATGTATTGAAAAACAATGTCAACCACCACCCAATCGTAAATGTCTGGTTTATGAACAACATCCATTAAGATGACACCAAAAAATATAAATATTTTATAATATTAATAAATCATAAATTATACATTAAAATAAAATCTATTTTAAAAATAATTTTCATAAATAAAACAATTTGTGAGACAAATTAATGAATATATCATATATATATAATATTAAATAAAAACATGGGAAATTATCCATTAAATAAACCATAATGTAATAAACAAGTTATAAATTATAACGGATTCCAACATTATGAACATGAACATGGATGAAAGTCATTTTCTTTTTAATAGATGAAATGATGTTAGAATTATTTTAATGTGGGCATATTTCAACTTCAAACATGTGGAAAATTGAAATTACTCATGAAAAAGTCATAATTAAAAAGATATAGTGAAAATATTTTTGGTTTAAAGGAGAAATAATAAATCGTTTTTGATAATGGAAGTTGATACATAAAAATAATGATAAAAAGGGAATTATAAAATAATTCCTGACATGGGTGTTCCTATTTTGAAAACCCCAGACGCAAAATCCCATATCTGATTACATAAAAACATACAATAAATTCTTACATTTATAAAAAGATTTTATTTTAAAATATAAATATCCCATAATTAAATTATTGAATAATTTTTTCACACATTTAATTTTTGATGACCTTTTCAACATAGAAAATTATAAAATTATATAAAATCATAAATGAATAAATACCATGAATTTAATAATGAATGTAAATTCCATTATTTTATTGGAGGATAAGCATGGAGATTTAGCCATAGTAGAAGCTATATGGATTGCAAGAATGAGAGGTTATGGCACCTTCCATTGGGATGAGCCTAAAAATGCATGGAATAGCCTCGCTGAATAGCCATGCGAAGGCAGAGAGCTGATTTCATGATGAAGATGTTGGGAGGAGCAGTTCCAAGTAGTTAGTATGGGTTTTATGTAATTTGTGTTTCATATGGGAATTGAATTCCTCTAAGGCCAATAGGTCCATGTAATACTTACGCCTATGAGCATTTTAAGGGTTCTACCTCACCCCTTGAAAGTTGTATTATCAATAATCAATAAACAATGAAGTTCTTAGAGCCATTGGATGGATGGATTGATATCTTGGATGACACTAAACTTCATTACCAAGTAATATGGAATCATAAGAATGGGAGAGTATCGAAAATAAATCATGGAAAAACTAAATCTATGGAATTTATGGTATAATCATGTACTAAATATTATGGAAGGAATATGTAATAATCATAACGACTAAATGAACTTAAATTGAGAAGATTATATATCCATCAATATAAATGAAAATAAATAAGTTTCATGGAATAAAATAATTTAATCTATTCTTCTATAATTAATATTTTTATTGATTTTGATCATATTATTAAGGAGTAGTTATGGAAATCATTTTTTATCATGGATATAGTCATGAAATCATATCAAATTGTGCAAGGAACAACAAATTTTGAAACATGTTTTTATTCTGATAACTACTAATTTCTAAATGGTAAATATAATTTTGAACCCTAACAATTAGTTGATTGTGGACAATGACTTCATCATATAAGATACTATGTAATCAATATATAATATTTAGGTATAATAGCCATTTATTTCTAAATAACAGAATTTATAATGTCAATAATTTTCCCCTTAACAATATAAGGGAAACGATATTATAATCCATCCTAGTATCCTTCATTCTAAAACTGTATAGCGTAATGGTGTATAGTTATATAAATAATTTCACTGTTGAATAAAATTATGATTTCTAGGTAAACATTATTTAATAAATAGAATGGAGAAAATGACATCACAAAGAAAATGGAATTGATGAAAATTTATTCCCTATCATTGTGCATGGTGGGAAATAAGAAAATAGTGTTAAATAATATATTTTTTAGATAATAAAATTAAATCATAACTATCAAGAGAGAATTTGGATGGTTTTAAATAGACCAATTCCCAATTCAACAAATGAATCTATGAAGGCATCTAACCTACATGAGAAAAAATCATTCATAATTATTGATAATAATTATATCACAATATAATTAGTGATGGAATTATTATTCAGATATAATGAGCTAAATAAAACAAATTATGAATATATATATTTCTTCTTTGAATTTATCATTTATCACAAGTACCAGGATATTACCCATATTTTAATAATATATTATTTATAGAAGTGAAAGTTTATAGGTGTGTTCAAAAAACCATTTTAATAATGATATAAATTAAAAACATACTCGTCATAGTCCACTGTTTCATTTCAAAATGTGAAATGAATTATTTTTAATGATTGAAATGTTAATTAAAATTTACAATAATAGAGAAAATTATATAACATAATATTTTGTATAGGAAAAAAGGTGACAATGATGAAAAATACTAATTGGAAAATTTTCCTCTTTAATAAAATGAATTTTCTTTCAGTTAAAATCCATAATATAAAAATATTAATTAGACATGTTTTTATTATATATATATTTTCCAAAAGAGTAATATAAATTATTATCCCAATCAAACCCATGTTACAAAAACTATCTGCAACCTAATCTTTTTTATATAGGGTTGAATGGTGTTCCTAATCCCCACAAGCTGGTGATAAACGTGTGAGTAGTTAGAAGATAAATTAGTGAAAAAATATACATAATGAACCTAATTGAATGTAATATTGATAATTGAAATTATGTTATTCAAAAATAAAAATTCATGATAAATTATTCATAAATCATGAAAAATAGTGTAATGATCCTTAAAATCATTTATATAAGTACTAAATGAAACCCCAACTACATGGGACATGTTTTCAGCTCCAAATGACCTTAAACTACAAGAGGAAAAACCATCCACAACTCTACAGTTCCATTCTCCTACCATTATAAAAAAATATGATTTAAATACACTTAATGTCATTACATGTTTTGATAAAAGGAATCTTTTTTGGATCCCACCAACTATTTTGTAAGATAAAATTATAGAATAAACCAATTATTCTTATATAAATAAATGAACAGGTTTACATATATATATATTTATATTTTGACTATAAAATTAGAAAAATCACTAATTCTGGATTTGAATATTTTACAATACAGTTGGTTTTCATAAAATGTTCATGAATTTTATAATCATGTCTATTAAATATAATCACTTGAAAAAATATGGACATGGGTAAAAATATCTCTATACAAATGAGGTTATATGTATCTCTTTCATGCTCAAAAGGTCGCCTTGTTTTCCTATTACCCAAGATTAATATGTCTGTAGGGAAATATTTTACTCCCATTGATGGATAATTTCCATAATAAATGAAATATAGTGAAAAATTTAAATATAAATAAATTTCAATAGGGGTATGTCCTTCCATTAAGATGGATCATTGCATTTTTATCGACCAAATTTTTATTTCCCATTTTAGAATATTTTAATGGAAAATCCTCCTCTGAAATCATACTAGTTATAATTTAAAATAATTTATTTTACCAAGACAAAGTGATATATCCAATTTTACACAAGTTACCAACCCCAAAAAAACATTCCAAAACAATACTCACTCCATTAAAATCCATTTCAAAAAATAATTCCATTCCATATCCAATAATCATGTATTTTAAGAGATTTGAAAACCATTTTCAAAGAACAAGTAAGATTGATTTGGTATAATTTTCATTATTCATGATAAACACATCCTTTAAAATTGAATAATATCAAAACCCGTGAGTTAAAAACAAGCAAAGATCATCCAATTTCTATATTACAAGGGAAGTGATTCAGATTCAAGGATTATGAATTACAATCACCAAATTATAATTTCCTAGAACAATGGAATAAAGAAAATAAACATACTAAATAAAATAATGAATGATGCAGTAAAAGGATTGTATATTTGGAAAATAGTAAATAGATATGAAATGATATAAATGATATTAAATTTTAAATCCAGATAAAAAAATACCAATTTGATGAAGTGGAAATATAGGAGTAGATAATGGGAATTTGAAGAAGAATGAGGTACAATTTCTAAAGGAGAGATCATCAAATAAAGAGGGAATGAATAAAAGTGTTTTTTGGATTAGATGTAGTTTCGATAAAGACCAAGTGTGGACCATGGTTTAATAGTATGGAATGGGAGGATGACATATTCTAAATTGTTGATATATTTATATGTAATATAAGAAACATAACCGCATAGAAGAATACCTACAACATGGAACATATGAGAAATTTGAGTAAAAACTATAATGAATGATAAGGGGAAACAATAGGAAAGATATTACTAAATTATGATTCCATAATCTATACTATGATCATTTTATAGATCCTATAAGAAAGTTTAAGGTACAATGTCATAAGAAATTTTTCATGCCATAATATATTAATGTTATAAATAAGGTTGTTCCACATCATAGTTTCATGGCATAGTGAACACCAAATTGGAAGAACAACTCAAGTTACACTTGTATATTATCAATTTTATAGTTCCTAGTATACATAATTGATATGAAAATTAATGTAGAACAAGAAAACAAATAAATAAATAGAATTATTCAAAAAAAATTGAATCCAAAACTCTACATCCAAAACTATCACCATGTTATAGATGCTAGTTCATCATGAACAACACCACATGACACAACCCCAACCCATTGTATCAAGTCAAAAAAACAAGAATTAAGTATGTATCATAAAAAAAATTATTAAAAAAACTTGAATATCCACATTCCTAAAAACAATTTTTGTATGTTATATACCTCAAACTATATTATTTTTCCCCATAAAGTTATGTTATTGTTGTTTGGTCAATAAATATATAAGACCACTACACCCTCATCATAGACTCATGATACCACATCTCATGTGACTCGAACTATTATATTCATTTAATGCTAAACAATCGTAATAAATTTTCATGTAAAACCTTCACATGATGATCCTAAACTTGAATAAAATTATAAATCATAGAAATATCAGATTCTATGTAGAGGCCATAGAAATTCAAAGCATGGGATGTTAATGGATGTTACCTTCTAATTTTTTAAAAATAGAACATATTTTAAACTGAATATGACTGAGGTGGTAAATCCATGTGATATTTTACAATTTCAAGAATGAAAATAACATCCAATGGCCTCACACGCCAAAGATAATGATTTTATTTCTTCCCAAGTCCATGATGAATCAACAAGTGTGAGACATTTTAAAACACTTAATCCAAAAAGAATTATAATGGATGATGAAATCTATCACCATGACCCAGGAATTAGATTTCATCCATAACTAAAATGTAAATATATAATTGGATATTTTTGGTTTCCTTTAAAACAAAACTCAATCCATCCAAGGATGTTCCCCTAACCTCTGACCAATAGTGAGGAGATTAGAAAATATAATGTATTTGTATTTAAAGGGTTATATTGTGGTGGTTGGAGGCCCATACAATTCTAAGTTTAAAATAGAAGCCTATATCAAATATAATGTCAACAAGAAATACTTAGAGTCTTAAAAACCAAGATATATTCAATATAAACATTTCATATATTTATTGATTTTTATAATCGGTACTAAATGAGTTGATTTTATAAACCGATCAACCACAACAAAATAAAATACTTAAAACTTGTTGATTTAATGTAAAACAACAATGAAATCCCCTAAACACTCATTAAAATACCATGTTGGATTGAGGGTATTAGGAAGAAACCGTTAAGAATTTTGGTGCACGACCATTATCTATAAGAATGTCAGTTATTGAGATGAAATATTATATTTGTCCAATATCATACAAGCCAACTTATACTAAACCCTCATAATTCATCATAAACCTCAAGGAAAGTATATATGAGTTATCCATATAATGTATGTGAAAAATAATCCATAATGAACGAAATATTTGAAAAGGGGTTTATAGAGTAAATACATGTAAATTTGGAAAATAAAAAATTATAAAATCAAAGTGAAAAATGTACCCAAATAATATTCAATATGTTCAAGTTAATTTTAATAAATAAATAAAAAAATTCAGTTACAGAAAACATATATGAATTGGGTAACAATTGAATGAAAATAATTTTCAAGAAAAACATTATTTTACATATTATATTGAAATTAATAATATTAAAAAATTTATAATATGTTATTCAGATACTAAATAAATATATCACAGTAGAATGAAAAAATGATGTATAACTTGTAATGTGTCTTGGAGAATTAGAATTGAGACCAATAAAAACCTTAAAACATTAAATTAATTGAGATGACAACCCATTGTAGGATATAACCTCCAATGAAATATTAAATATTAAAAATAATGATATTATAATGTGTCACGTCCCCCTCCCACCAAAGATGCACCTCCTGAGATTGAAATGGTGAAAGGGAGATAATGACCCCCGAGTCCCGCCTCTAGTAGGCCCCGGAGTGGAGACTAGAACCAAGGGTATGAGTTTTCACAAATATCGGAGGCATTACCATTTTATTATTTTATGATCGGGAAATAGGAAAATTCAAACACAAAAAAGGAAAAGAACAAGTGTATTGAAATAAACCCAAAACAATCCCACATGCATGTTTAAATAGTTCTGAAATAAGGTATATGTAAAATAAATCTCAAAAGAAAAATACTAAAAGAAAAGAAGAGTACATAAACTGCAACAAATCCAACTGTCTGACTAGTACTGTCCCGCATGGCCCCGGTAGTCCTCCCAGAAAACTGAAACTAAACATAGGGTGAGCATACAAGTATACTCAGTAGGGAAACCTAAATCTCTCGTGCATAGGTGGGGAGACATCCTAATGTCCCGTGAGAACAACCGAAGGAACCTAGCAGGAAAATCTATCCACCCAACCTCATCATCCACACTCACCAAAATAACAATCACAATAGGTTGTAGTAGTATATTAGAACAATAGTATTGGGTACCCCACATCATTTCCCATTAGTTAGCTTCTCTTCCTAAGAGCGAACATCCTGACGCTACCACACTCTTCCCGCCCGCCAACACCTGGGCCTCCAAAACCACACATCCCACCCATACACACCTGGGCCTCACAACCATGTTTCCCGCCAGCACACACCTGGGCCTCACAACCATGTATCCCACCCACACACACCTCTTCCTCACAACCATGTATCCCGCATGCACACCCATAGGTCTCAGAACCACGTATCCCGCCCGCACACACCTGGGCCTCATCCCAATGATTCTTGAGAAACAATAAAACATTCCCGAAGAGCCTTGGGATAAAACCACCCCAATCGAAACCCACCTGATGGTTATTAGGTGTATGGTCACCTCAATCCATCACATCCTAGGGAAGAAGGATTAGGAATGATCTTGTAACTTTGGGGAAAACACCCTCTCCCCTGAAATGGGAGTGTTCGGCACTATGTACTCAACATGGGTGGGGTGCGATAAAATAGAAAGGATATAGATACATATATGTATACCAAACACATAGCCCAACCTATGGCTTCTAAACAGAGAAACTGAGCACATTCCTTGGCACTGCTACTACGAAGCATGCTTACAACAAACAATCCCATCCCCATTTAGGTATTCACGTTTCAGCAGAATTAGTTTATTTAGTTCCTTATCTACTGGGAAACCAACCGCAACCAACCATATCAATCGTTTGCAAAACATATCCCTACCATCCACGAATCAAGTTAGGAAAACACAAGAAGCACAACAAGTCCCTTCTAATTAACCAACCAATCCATTGATTATTAATCATGCTCCATTACCATGACCCACCATCCATTTACTCATCCACTTTTTATTTATTATTCACAACCCATAGTCCGTTCACATTTAATCCCATCCCTGTAGCCCTGCTGCCAACCACCATAACCAAAATCACACCAAAACCCACACATCACTATCCCTTTAATACCATTATCGCATCCCCGCTTCCCGTCACCAACATAACATTCAAACCAACCCACAACCAAGTCAACCGCATCCCCGCTACTCACCTGATGAACAACAACACATAAAACACCCTCATCACATGCCACATATCCAAGCCAACACCCACATGTTCATTATTCCATTTTGTTCATCTGTGGTGATCACACAAGGGTTCCAGATTTTAAATCAGCCAATATTACTATATTAACCAAACATCCACATTCCACAAAGTTCCATTCACAATACCAGTATAACAGATTGGGAATCATTTAATTGTGCACTAAAAGACCCCCAATGACAGTGATTTTTAGTAGGCATAAGCCTATTCAATTCACAACATAATATCACATGATAAAAATAATGTAACTACATTCACAAACATCCCATCCCAGTTAAATTAGCCAGTTATTATCATTATTAAACTGGTTCAAAAATTGTTTCATGTAAACAAGAGGACACCCACCCCGCATGATGCACAAATTTAGAGAGGCAAAGGTAAGATATCTACCTCAATAGGTTCTGATCAAAACGCTCCCCTGGATCAACTTTAGAAGACGTCCGTCGGTGTCCGTCACATCTGTCGAGTCCCGGAAAAACCTCCTCGGGTGGAAGTTGGAATGAAAAGGCCGAAGGAAAGACAACGAATCCAAGATCAGAAGTTCCACCTCGTCGTTATGATCCCGTGGCCGTTGAAGGATCATAAATCGGAGCTCAAATGAAGAAGTTATGGAAGAAAAGGAGCCTTCGAGTCTCGTGGGAGAGCTCTACTTAGAGGAATGGGGAGGAGATGGGTGAGTTGAAAAGGATAAGGGGACCCCTCCTTTTATAGGTGAGAAAAAGAAAAGTACACTGCGTGTACTTTATGGTACACGGCATGTACTCGGCCATTTCACACGGTCTCTACGTGGATTCCAACATGGCCTTTAACACGTCACACGACCGTTGACTGGTCAACACACATCTTGAAGGTAACGCATACACGGGGAGGGACTACACGGCGTGTAGTGTTGGATACACGGCGCGTACCCATTTATTTCACACGGGAAGGACACAGCTCCAACATGGCACACGACCATTGACTAGTCAAGACACGGTAACGCATACGCGGGGAGATACTACACGACATTTAGTATGAGGTACACGGCGTGTACCCATTTATTTCACATGGCAAGGACATGGCTCCAACACAGCACACGACCATTGACTGGTCAACACACGGTAATGCATACGCGGTGCACGGCATGTAGTATGAGGTTCACGGCGTGTAGCCATTTATTTCACACATTAAGGACACGTCCTTTAACACGGGGTATACCCGACGAGGAGGTACACAGCGTGTACTCACAGTACACGGCGCGTAGTTTCAAAATTCTGAAAAGTGTGGAAAAGTCCATTTTACCCTCCAGAACACTTCGTTACATTCTTTTGACAAAAGAATGGGTCAGAGAGTTCCAGGAAATTACATCAGGTACCTCTTAAAACATTTTTCCCCCATGAATTCAAAACCCAACCCAGAGGAACCCATAAAGATACCTCTTAGGGTTATCGTTATAAAAGGAACCCAACCAACAATCCTAATCATAGGTGTTAGGAAATTCCCACTCCTATGTTGAGATATTATCTGCTTTAGGCGGCATTGACTCGCCATCTTGGGTTTAATCACATCCGCATTAATGTGTCTCGATTAGGGATTGGGCCCTCCCACTTCCATATATTAGGATTTTACAACTTGTACTACCCCCAACACCACACAACCAACACACATCTAGAACATGTGGTTTGCGGAAAATTCCTTCTCCTATGTCGAGATATTATCTACTTTGGGTGGCACTGACTCACCCTCATAGGTTCAATCACATCCTCATTAATGTGTCTTGATTAAGAGTCAGGTTTTTCCCTTTCCCCACACATCTGGACATGCTACACACTTCCAGATAACAAGGAAACAAAATGTCTCATAACCGACAAGCCAAGCATTCCATATATCAATGGTAAAGAGTATAACATCAACAAAAAGCTCAGAAGAACAAGGGAAAACACAAGTCAAAAAAATCCAGGTACTAAGTGTGCATATGGACCTCCCACTCCCAAGTGATCTCCTCGAGGCCGCCAGGCCTCCACAATACACGAACCAAGGAGATGGTTCATCCACGGAGCACCTTCTCTTTACGATCCTCGATTCTGACTGGTCGTTCCTCAAAGGTTGCGTCATCTCCTATGTCTAACTCTCCCCATTCAATAACATGAGAGTCGTCGTGTAAGTATCGACGTAGCTGGGAGATGCAGAAGATGTCATGATCCTTCTCCAACTGAGGTGGCAGGGCTAGCTGATATGCCACCTCACTGACTCGCCTCAGCACCTCAAAAGGTCTGATGAACCTAGGTGAGAGCTTGCTTCCTTTCCCAAAACCTATGCTACCCCTGTCGAGGGGAAACCTTCATGAACACATGATCTACCACATCGAACTCCAAGGCCCTCCTCCAACAATCATCATAAGACTTTTGTCGGTCCATAGTCACTTTCATCCTCTCACGAACAAGAAGGACATTCTCTGTGGTGCTCTACACTACCTCTGGCCCAAGAGCACCTGTCTCACCAACCTCTGCCCAACAAATGGGTGAATGAAATGGTCTTCCATACAAATCCTCAAACAGTTCCATGCCAATAGTTGAGTGGAAGCTGTTTTTGTAAACAGACTCTACTAAAGGCAAGTGTCGTACCCATGATTCTCCGAAATCCAGAATGCATGCTCGCAACATGTACTCCAATGTTTGGATAGTCCGCTCTGACAGTCCATCGGTCTGGGGGAGGAAATAAGTGCTAAGGCATAGCTAGGTTCCAAAAGCATGTTGTAACCCTATCCAAACTTGTGAGGTAAACCGAGTATCTCGATCTGAGATGATAGTCTTTGGAACTCCATGCAACCGCACAACCTTGTCTACGTACCTCTGTGCTATGGTACTCACTGGGCATGCCTCCTTAATTACTAAGAAGTGAGCTGATTTCATCAGTCGATCCACCACTACCCAGATAGAATCATAACCACCCTGAACTCTGGGTAGTCCTGTGACGATGTCCATTGATATGTCATCCCACTTCCACTCGGGGACATCTAAAGGATTCAACAAACCACTGGGGAAACGGTGTTCAGCCTTCCCTTGCTGACAGACTAGGAATTTGGCCACAAACTCTGACACTACCTGTTTCACCCCGGGCCACCAAAACTGTTCCCTTAGGCCTCATCACATTTTTGAAACTCCTGGATGTACCGCCAAGGCTGAGCTAATGAACTCACAGAGAACTTCATCATGAATTGTCTCCGGGACAAAAATAATTCCATGAAAAATCATCTGATGACGGTTGTCCTCTGACCATCCTTCTAGAGCACTTCCCTAAACGACAGGATCCCGCATTACTTCTGCCTCGGAGTCCCCCCAATGAGACTCTTCCACTTGCTGCAACCTGGAGGACTGAACCGTCATTTGAAACAAATAGCCTCTAACACCTTATACCCTGGAATCCAAGTTCAAGGCATCTAACTCTCCAATCACTATCCAAGCATCAGTGGATTCTGGAACCACTTCCTTTTGAGAATTCCTGCTCATGGAATCAGCCACAAAATTTCCCTTACCTTAAGTGTAAGAGATATCAAAGTCATAGTTTTGGTGAAACTCAAACCATCTCTGCTGCCATATGTTCAGGTGACGCTGGGAGAAACTATAACGTAGGCACTAGTGATCCGAGAAGACCACAAAGAGCTCCCCAAATAGGTCATGTAGCCACAACTTCAGTTTGAACACTACTAATGTAACCTCTAGGACATGGGTTGCATAGTTACGCTCGTGAGGGTGCAACTTCCTAGACCCATAACAGATCACTCCCTTCTTCTGCATCAGCACGCACCCCAGACCAAGGCCAGAAGCATCACAAAACACCTCATACAACAACCATTGTTCTGGAAACTTGAGTACGAGAGCACTGACCAAATTATCCTTCAGGTAGTCAAAATATTTCTAGCACTGCTCTCTCCATAGGAAGACTTGGTTCTTCCTAGTCAAAGCTGTCAATGGTGCTGAAACTCAAGAGAAGTACAAAACGAACCTCCGATAGTAACCTGCAAACCCCAAGAAACTAAAGAACTTCTGCCACTCTCTTGGGTGATGCCCAAGAAACAACTGCCTCTACCTTTTAAGGGTCCACTGACACTCCATGATGAGACACCACGTTCCCAAGGAAGTGTACTTCTTGCATTAATAACTTACACTTCGACAATTTTCCATAAAGCTGGTGGTGTCGAAGGACTTCCAAGATAGCCATGAGATGCTCAAAGTGTTCCTCCTCTGATCTTGAGTAAGTCAGGATGTCATCAATAAACACAATGACGAAGAGGTCCAGAAACTCTTGGAAGACAATGTTCATAAGTCCCATGAACACAGTCGGTGCATTCGTAACTCCAAACGGCATCACTACAAACTTGATGTTCCCATACCTGCACCTAAAAGTCTTCTTCGAGATGTCACTGTCCTTTACCCTCAGCTGATGATACCCATAACATAGAAGAATCTTATAAAACCAACTTTCTCCCCTCATTTGGTTGAAGATATGATCTATCCCTAGTAGGGGGTAACGGTTCATGACTGTTACCGGGTTCAACCATCGGTAGTCTATGCATCGCCTGAGACAACCATCTTCCTTCTTCACGAAAAAAACTGGAGCACCCCATGGTGATACGCTGGGTCGAACAAAACCCCTCTCCATTAGATCATCAATCTGAATCCGCAACTCCCGAAACTCTGAAGATGCCATCCGATAAGGGGCCATCGAAATCATACAGGCACCAGTCTATATGTCTATCCCGAACTCAACATCACGTCGGGGGGTAGAGTCAAAACCTCCTCAGGAAAAACATTGAGGAACTCCCCAACAACCTCTGAGACATCCATCATTTATGTATCAGGTGTAACCCCTGATAACCCTCCTAACAAGGAAAGGAGAGGCTTCACATGAAGGCTTCTTATCTGATAGCTCCTCTCGCCAACAAAAGATACGCACTGCCCATCCACGTCGGAGAACACGACCCTCCTTCGGAAGCAGTCGATAACGGCACTAACAAAAAACAACCAGTAGATGCCTAGGATGACATCGTATGGCTTCATTGGTAGAAAAAGAAGTTCCCCACTAGATCAATGTGGTCCCAACTTCATCCCACATCCCCGGAAAACACAAGATATTCTATTCTTTCCTCTTACTGGTGTACTCAGCATCAGTGGTACAGAAAGTCTCTGTATGTCTAGTCCGAAAGAATAGGCTAGACCAGGTTCAACAAAGGAGTGTGAAGCTCCAAAATTGAACAAGGCAGAAACGAGAGTGTTGAACAAACAAATCGTACCTCCCACCACCTCTGGTCCTGTCAGATCTGTCAACTCTGCTGCGTGAAACTGTCCATGCCCAGACCCTCTACCTCTATGATGTCGTCCCCCTCCCTGACCATGCCCTGTTCGAGGTCGTTGAGGAGCACCCTGAGGTAGGCCTCCTCCCGCAAATTCTGCCCTCGGAGGGGCATGGTCCTGCTACTATTGGAAGGGCCTCGCCGGCAACTGGTGGAGCTGAGGAGGGCGTTGAGCCTTCCCACCTCCACCGTACTGAGCTCGGGTCAGGCACCGACTCTGAATGTGCCTGAAACCTCCACAAGAAAAACATGTAGGTCCTGGGATCCTGAAAATAGGGACGAGGACCTGAAGATCTGAATGGGGACTTCTGTGGCCTGATCCCCACTAGCCTGAACCTGGAAAGTCCCGTCGTAGGAGACCTACTATTGATTGCCTTCCCCTTCGACGAACCTGTATGGATCCCCTCACGTGGTGCAGCTCCCTGTGAGTTCATCCTCTCTACAACCTATGACATATTCTGTACTACTAGGTACATCAGAAGGGTGAAAGGGGTGACATCATACTTGAGAAAAGGACAAAGAGCCTCCTCCAAATGTCTCGCCCGAGACTCCTCATACAGAAAGAAATCTAGAGCAATGCGCAGGAGATCCTTGAACATGATCCCCAACTCTCGTACTAATATTCTCCCTTACTGAAGGGAGAGTAACTCATGCCACTTATCCGCCTTGATCATGGAAGAAAGGAATTCCTCTCGGAATTCCTTCTCAAAGTCTGCCCACGAAACCTCTGCCACTATCCTCTCTCCAAGGTAGATAATCCACCACTGTCGTGCCACACCTCTCAGTTAACTGACTGCTAGGGGAACCCAGTACTCCCTCAGAGCAAGAATAATGGTAAAAGAGATCTCTAGCTCCTCAATCCACCCCTCCATCTCTGTATCCGAAGTACTACCCCTATATTTCTTGAGGGTTTGCCGCTGGAAAGAACGGAGAGTCTTCTGCCACTGGATTTCTTCCTCCTCTCCGTAAATCCTCAAATGGTCGACCGACTGAATCTAATAGCCCTCGGCTGTCTAAGACTCCTAGGGACGATGTCTAGGTGCTATATCTGTATGGTAAACAATGATCGCCAAAGCCCAAGAATTAAGGAAATTTCTCAAGGTTTTATTTTATCATTTTTTTTCAATTTCACACCCCGAACACCCAAATCATGTAAAACACAATCATAATGATGCATGTACCTTCCCTAGGGTCCCTACCCTATAATTAATGTAGTCTCACTTGGTCGTTTGGTAGGCTCAGAGTCCTTTCATCAGATCACGGGGGGCCCTAAAATCTTGTGTCCTAGCTAGTCCTCCCTGGCCTATGTCACGCACCAAGATTACCCAACACTTTTGCCCTACCATCCCATTCAATCCTCACTGTGCCTAACTCCATACTCCATCCTATCTCTCAACAATCACCTCTGATACCATTCTGTCATGACCCCCTCCCACCAATGATGCCCCTCCTGAGCTGGAAATGGTGAAAGGGAGATAATGACCCCCGAGTCCCGCCTCCAGTAGGCCCCAGAGTGGCGACTAGCACCAAGGGTATGAGTTTTCCCAAAATATGGGAGGCATTACCCTTTTATTATTTTAACATTAGGAAATAGGAAAAGTCAACCACAAAAAAGGAAAAGAACAATTGTATATAAATAAAACCAAACCAATCCCACATGCATGTTTAAATAGTTCGGAAACATGGAACAAGTAAAAGAAAGCTCAAAAGTAAAATACCAAAAGAAAAAAATTGTACAACAACTGCAAGAACTCCAATTGTCTGAATAGTAGGGTCCCGCACGACCCTAGTAGTCCTCCTAGAAACATGAAAGTAAACGTAGGGTGAGTATACAAGTATACTCATTAGGGAAACCAAATGCTCTCGTGCACAGGTGGGGATACATCCTAAAGTCCCGTGAGAACAACAGAAGGAACCTAGCAGGGAAATCTATCCACCAAACCTCACCAAACACACTCACCAAAAACACAATCACAATAGGCAGTAGTATTATATTAGAACAAGAGTATTGGGTACCCCACACCATTTCCCATTAGTTAGCTGATCTTCCTAATGGCGAACGTCATGACACTACCACACTCTTCCCACCCGCACACACCTGGGCCTCAAGAACCACACGTCCCGACCGCACACACCTGGGCCTCACAACCACGTATCCCGCCCGCACACACCTGCGCCTCACAACCAGGTATCCCGCCCGCACACACCTGGGCCTCACAACCACGTATCCCGCCCGCACACAATTGGGCCTCACAACCACGTATCTCACACTCACACACCTGCGCCACATCCTGATGATTCTTGGGAAATAATAAAACCTTCCCGAAGAGTCATGGGATAAAACCGCCCCAATCTAAACCTACCAGAATGGTCTTAGGTGTAAGATCGCATCAAGACATCAAAAACTAGGGAAGAAGGAGCAGGAGGGAACTTGTGACTATAGGGAAAACACCCTCTCCCATGAAATGGGAGTGTTCGACACTATGTTCTCATCATGGGTGGGGTGCGATAAAACACAAAAGATACAGATACATATATTTATACCAAACACACAGCCCAACCTATGGCTTCTAAATAGAGAAAATGATCACATGCATCGGAACTGCTACTACGAAGCATGAATACAACAAACAACCCCAACAACATTTAGCTTATCACATTTAAGCAGAATTAGTTTATTTAGTTCCTTATCTACCGGGCAACCAACCACAACCAACCATATATATCGTTCACGAAACATATCCCTACCATCCACAAATCTTGTTAGGAAAACACAAGCAGAAAATCAAGTCCCTTCTTATTAACCAACCAACCCATTGATTATTAATCCATATCCATTACCATGACCCACCATCCATTAACTCTTCCAATTTTTATTTATTATTCACAACCCATAGTCCGTTCACATTTAAACCCATCACTACAGCCCCGCTGCCAACCACCATAAACAAAATCACATCTAAAACCATACATCATTATCCATTTAATACCATTATCGCAGCCCCACTACCCGTCACCAACATAACATTCACACCAATGCACAACCAAGTCAATTGCAGCCCCACTGCTCACCCAATCCACAACAACCCATAAAACACCCCCATCACATGCCACATATCCAAGACAACACCAACATGTTCATTATTCCATTTTGTTCATCCAGGGTGATCACACAAGGGTTCCTGATTTTAAATCAGCCAACTTTACGTGATTAAACAAATTTCCACATTCCACAAAGTTCCATTAACAAAAACAGTCTAGAAGTTAGGGAAACATTTAATTGCGCAACCAAAGTCCCCCAACGACTGTGATTTTCAGTTATCATAAGCCTATTCAATTCACAACATAATATCACAGGATATAAATAATGTAACTGCATTCACAAACTAACAATCCCCATTAAATAAGCCAGTTTTCATCTTTATTAAAATGGTTTAAAAAGTGTTTCACGTAAACAAGAGGACACCCACCCCACATGATGCACAAATTTAGAGAGACAAAGGTGAGGTCCCTACCTCAACAGGTTCTGATCACAACGCTCCCCCGGATCAACTTTAGAAGATGTCCGTCAGCGTCCGTCACTTCTGTCAAGTCCCGAAAAAACCTCCTCGGGTGGAAGTTTGAAAAAAAAGGCCAAAGGAAAGACAACAGATCAAAGATCAGAAGTTCCACCTCCTTGTTACAATCTCGTGGCCGCTGACGGAATGTAAATCGGAGTTCAGAAGAAAAAGTTATGCAAGAAAAAGAGATATCGAGTCTCTTGGGAGAGCTCTCTCAGAGGAATGGGGAGGAGAGGGGTGAGTTGAAAAGGATGAGGGGACCCCTCCATTTATAGGAGAGAGAAAAAAGAGTACACGGTGTGTACTTTATGGTATACTGCATGTACTTGTCCATTTCACATAGTCTCTACGCGGCTTCCAACATTGCCTTTAACGCGGAACGCGACCATTGACTGGTCAACACACAACATGAAGGTAACACATACGCGGAGAGGGACTACATGAGATGTAGTATTGGATACACGGCATGTACCCATTTATTTGACACAGAAAGGACACAACACCAACACAGCACACGGCCTTTGACTGGTCAACACACGGTAACACGTACGCGGGGAGAGACTACATGGCGTGTAGTACGAGGTATACGACATGTACCCATTTATTTCACACGGAAAGGACACGGCTCCAACAAGGCACATGGCTGTTGACTGGTAAACACACGGTAACTCGTACGTAGGGAGATCCTACACGGCGTGTAGTATGAGGTACACGGCATGTACCCATTTATTTCACACGGTAAGGACACGACCTTCAACACGGGGTATACCCAGCGAGGGGGTACACGGCGTGTACTCACACTACACGGCGTGTAGTTTCAAAATTCTGAAAAGTGTGGGAAAAGTACTTTTTACCCTTCATAACACTTCATGACCTTCTTTTGACAAAGGAATGGTCCGGAGAGATCCGAGCCCTTGCATAATGATACCAAATATTAATTGTGTTTTAGATATCCATTTATTAACTAGAAATCGTATATAATAAGAAATATATCATAATGGCTGAGAACTGAGACATTAAACACTTACTTGTTCACCTCAATTATACAATCATATATTATACAAATATATAAAAAACATATATATAATAACAACAACATTTTGATCCTAACTCTGAATAATTCTCTATACAAATCATATATATAAAATATCTAGATTAATTAATTTTTTCCCAATTTTACCAAAATTTAACCACTAGGTATTTATTAATTAAATCATTCATAAAAATTTGATAATTGGGTTTTCCATATTCATTCATCTTAGAAACTAAATTTTTACTAGGTTATTAATGTAACATAATGTAATTTTTAATAGTAATTTATTATTTTCAAATTTCTTTATATTGTTATAATATAATTCATCCCTGAGTATCAAAATGATAACAAGCATGTTTCTATGATTCATTATGAATGAAACATGAATTCATTGTAAAGGAGTTTAATAATAATATTACCTTCTTACAAATTGTTTTATATTTATATCATATTATACAATTAAATATGTTCTGGTTATAATAAATTTTACAAATTCATTAAATTACTCATATAAGAGGTCAAATCGTTTTAAACAAAATCATACAATGATTATGGGATTATTATGGGGTAGTATACATTTAATATCATTTTTCTAGAATATTAAGTATCATATTTTTTGTAATATATTATAATTTTAATGAATTTTAATATGAAATAATTTATATGAAAATATTATTTTTTATAAATAAAATGATTTTCCTCAGAGTCTGCTTCATTATGATGGTTAATATTATAATGATATTTTATTCTCTATAAAATCTATTAGCTATTAAATTACTCATAAAAGAACATTAATATGGACATTATGATCACATTTATTCATTGATAATATTCTTATTTCAATCCATGAATGCTTTTTGTTGATCAAAAACATGGAAATCAACCATTCAATAGATGTAGTTATCCCTATATAGGAATGAATTGTGCTTTCATTTTCTATAATTTTTTAAAAATGTTTAATCTATTATTTCATTTAACAATATAATATTTTTCCTAAATATCTTACAGGTACCTAGAATTCACAATTTTTATCATCATTATATGATGATGATGGTATATTAAATATGAAGAATATTATAGGTGGTAATACACACAATTCATGAATGAGTGTTTCATTTAACTTAGTCTAAAAGGGAATTATTCAAAAAATATTTTCCATCATTATAATAATATTCCAAAAAAATATTACAAATAATATAATTTTAATATGGTGTACAATATAAAGATGACGATTATGTGTACATTGATAAGTAGAAATTAGAATGGAGGGGTTAGAAATTTATACCCCACTTCCATGAAAATCTTCTTTTTGAAAGTTGGTATTTTGTTGAGGGATGATCATTCAAGGAGGTAAAATCCCCTCTGAGGGGTATTGGAAATTTTAGATAGTTTTGGGATGATTTTAGACTAAAAATATATTATTTGGTTTGAGGGTACATGGGTCACAGAGTTCCCATTTTATAGGTGAAAAGAAAAAAATAATTTTAAAATACTTAGATGAGATTTACTAATTGGGATTCACTGTAACTGAATGTATAAATATTTGATAAATTATTGATATTATTATATATAATGTATCAAAATTTAATATAAATATATTCGCATATATTTCATAAACATATTTTTTTATCATAATACAATTTCATTCTTCAATATTAAGATTTTATCATTTATCGTGTTAACTTAATTTTACCCAAGGTATTTATAATTTATTCCAAAAACTAAATTGTCCTTACATACTGAATTTTTAAATGTTGATATTGAATTTTTTTATCTATTTTGATTTTTTCAATTTGTAAAAGTGATAGAAATTAATTCATAACTACATAATGTTTATTTTATTGAAAAAACTATTTTATAAAAATAACACTCATGATTTAAAATTTTAGTTTTAGTTTTATAATCCAAATAAAATTTTATTGAATTAATAAAGTCAAATATAAGATAAATATTTTTCAAAGAAAATTTCATTCTTAAATTTCAAAATCAAAAATATAATATAATAATTCCATAAAAATAATGTTATTTACTAAAAGAACATACTTCAATATTCACAGTAAAATCAAACATTTTGGAGAAATTTTAAAAAAATATAATATGTAAATACATTTATTATGAATAAAAATAAATTCAATTATATTAGGTACAGTTATTGAATATTTAAATGACTTTTTTTATTTTAAATATAAATCATAGACAAAAATTATTTTTTTAGAAAATAACATTTATTAATATTAAACATTATCTTTCTTTTTTTACAATCATTTACTAATTGAATTAGTTCTGTAAAATTATTTAAAAAATAAATAAATTTTATCAATATTATTAAAATGTATCATAATTTAGAAATTATTATAATATAACCATTCAATATATATAAAAATATATATTCCATTAATGAAATGATCATATTAGTCCTTTATTATAATAAGTGAATTCCATTCATATCAAATGAATACATTAGTTTATTTCCAAAAAAATCAAAATGTTGTTACTCTTATACATTCGATCTTATCTAAAGACTTGAATTTGATGATACCAACAAATCATTGTCTTATTTTAATTTAGTTTTCCATGATTATAAATATATCGGACACATTGTATATATAAGAGAAATGAACTATAAAATCTAATGATATTGTATTCTCACCAACAGAAATAAATTTTTAACAAATAATCTGATTTTGTGACATTTAAAAAATTAGGTTACATTATTCTTAATATTATTTCATTTTAAGAATAAATACAAATATTCCATATGTCTTACTATCTTGGTTTATATATATTTACATATCATTGTATAATCATCAATATCAATTCATACATTCCTATACCAATGTATGTATATACCATAATCATATATTCTCCATAATATACATTTCCAAAAAAAATATGAATCGTGAAGAAATTAATCTATAGTTAAACAATATGTCCTTCAAGAGATTGAATGTATTTGAAACCCTTAAACTATATCAAAATATGTGATGAAAATACCAAAAAAATATCATGGAGTAATTATAAAATCTAATGATACCAGTATGGATTACAAAATTTCAAAAAAAAAACAATCAACCCTTTATTATCTGAATCGTTATGAATATTTTAACTCATTGAGATACCCATCCATCCATAACCCAGTCTTCAGTAATTATACCTAAAATATATATCTTTTAATAAAAGTATCTTTCACTGGTATTTATAACATTTAATATGTTTCTGAAAATTTAAAATAAATTTTTGGTGAAAAATTCGATGTGGTTTCAAATAATTATCTTAATTTTTTTATATACTACAATACTATAAACAAACCTCACTCACAAGTTAAAATAGATTTATGTTTCAGGAATTAATATCTATTATATTGTCATTTTGAATTCCATAGTTTGGACCAAGAAACACACATTTTCGATCACAATATAAATACACAATGATTTTAGAAAATATATTTATTCTAACTAATTTTTATATAATATATAGTGGTTTCTAGAAACATACCTTTATCATCATCATTTTTATGATATAGTTTCAAAAAAAATTCTAAACACAATATTGTGGGGATGATTTCACATAGTGTTAAAGTAAATGATCATATGAATATGAAAACTTCATCATCTAAAATAAAACCATAATTTCACTAATTAAATCATTCAAATTAATCAATATGTCATTATGTATGGTTATTAGGTACATGTTATCATATTCAATTATTTTAATTGTTAATTAAATACATTAAAATGTTTTTCAAAGAGAATGTGGTCAAACAGTGAATATAAAATAGAAGTTTGAAACTAGATTTGTTTTTTTACTACCATTTTATAAACAATATGACAACACATTTAATACCAAATACACCCTTATCATGTTTATAACCACAATGTAAATATATACCATATACTTTATCAACTAGTAGTTAGAATACTTGAATGTAATTGATAGTTTAATCATTCAATCGATACGATATTAGAAATTAATAATGTAGTCATATGTTTTTAATTATATCAATGTATTAATCATAGGTTGTTAACTGATATTCACATGTCAATATAGATAAAATGGTTAAAATAGTTAATAAACATAGTGTTCTAACAACACCATAGAAATTATTCATATCCTCAACTTAGAAACCCTTTATTTGATTTCTAATACCTATTTTTTCCTCTTATGAATTCATCTGAATCATTATGTTTATCTAACCCATCTATGATACCAATTATAGAACTCTAGACCATCACTCCAAAATTTTATTCCTAAAACACATACATGGTATGGTGTTTATGATACAAACTATAGATTACTATAAATAGCAATCCTATACTTATATGATTAAATAAACTATTTCATTATATAAATTCCTATGATGTTTTAGTTTTAATGATTTTTAGAAATAGGAAAAAATAAATGAATAGAGCACATTACTTCTTCAAGTAATTTTTATTCTTTTAAATAAATATGAGACTACATAACACGTAATAATTAAAAGAAATCTCAAAAACAATATCCCACTAAATTCTATTCATCAAGTATTATAATTTGTAATAATATTAGTCAAAACTATGGGAAATGGGAACATAAGAATGTGTGGGATCAAATACTGAGTATGAGAAGTAATACTGTTGAGAATTTTATGGAATAATATTAGAATATATATTATTTTTGGAATATATAATCACTAAAATTGTATAATAAATGGAAAAATAGTTACTAATATGTCAATGTATTGTAATGAAAAAAATATATACCATGTATACAAATAACTAAATTCATAGTGTTAGAAAAAATTGTGTTTTAGGTAATAATCATATTATAAATATCTCAACAAAAAAATCATTATTATCATCAATAAATTTTCAATAAATATTTCATAATATAGATTGAATTCAATTAATACATAAAAAACGTTTTCTCTCATGATACCCACAGATGCATCAGGAAAATAAATAATTTCAAGACCCAACCATCACATGATTTAATCTAATTCCATCATAATATGATATAAATAAAAAAATATTTAGTAAATATTTTCAATAATAATCTAGACTATAATTAAAATATAAGTATGGAAAAAACATTTTCTAATTTTCATTAATGATATAAATTTACCACAATACATAAAATGAATGAAGGTGTGATGAGAAAAAATTTATACTCAGCATTCCAGATTAATTAAAAAACACCCATATCCTAATATCAAAAATGGTTATTTTAAATATATATCCAATGAATTAATGGAATATTATTCAATATAAGATAAATTCATGGTAATATTTTATAGAAAATTGGAATATGGTTTAATCAATAGATTTCTAAATAAATCGATATATTGTATCTAGGTTAATTCTCTTCATTACAAGGAATATAAAATAGGCTATTAAAAAAATATGATTTTAAATAAAATATATTATTAATCATGTTGGATGGTTTGAGATGTGAATTTTTTCGATGGATTGTAACATTGATAGATAATTACATTACATAATCCATTTATACAATGAAGTTTTATGGATGATAAATAAAATATTTTAAATTTTATAAAGGTATCATATTAATATGTATACATAGATGAAAAAAATTACTACTAAATTTATATGTAAATGATATCACACATGAGAGGATAAAAATAAAAAAATATATGTCGTGAGTTCAAAACCCCCAATATTTATATATAGAAGATGAAATCATGTAACATTTATCCCATATGTTAAAATTATATGAAATCTGAAAAGGAAAATTGAGTAAAGATTCAAAATATATTTTAGAAGAAAATTATCATTTAAGAAATATAGAAATATAAAAGTCACATTCCAAAAATAAAAACTGAAATGGTGAAGTAAAATATATTTTGGAAAATAATTCTAAACTTAATCTCCCAAAAATGTAGAATTTAGAATGATATAATTTAGTCATTTATGAAATGTGGATATGAAGATAAAACCAGTCATTATGAAAGGAAACCTTTTAATATATTAAAACTAACATTAAAGAAAAGGAATGATGTAATGTGTGAAATAAAACTATTTTTTATAATTATGAATTTTCATAAAGTCTATAATAAAAAAATATAATGAAATAATATTATGAGATATCCCAAGCATGTAAAATATATTTTCATGAAGAAACGTTATAACTCACAGAAAAGACATTTGAGTTACTAATAACACATACATAGAACATACTTATTGAATAATGATATATATGAAAATAGTATCATGGGGTAAAAATTAAAATAAATAAATAAGACCACATATTAAAATTAATTGTAATGATATAGTATGAATTTAAAATAAGTTTTAGATAATTATAATGGCTCAATGAATGAAAATTCTTTAACAAAAACCCCTTATGATGAATGTAAAATGCGTATAAAAATAAAATTTAAGTAATTATAAATATTTATCTTATAATATTAAAATAATTCCATGTAAATAACCTACTGAAAATTATTTTTATAGAAAAACAATATAATCCCATACAATGGAATCATGTTTCGTAACACGTAATACGAT
Source organism: Viscum album (assembly GCA_963277665.1). NCBI lineage: Eukaryota > Viridiplantae > Streptophyta > Magnoliopsida > Santalales > Viscaceae > Viscum > Viscum album. The sequence goes on from OY728165.1 coordinate 1,835,824,085, forward strand.
CGACATATAAAAATTGATACCAATAAATCACTTAATCAACAAATTCATTGAAATAAAAACCAATTACTGAATATAATTTAATATTATATATTAAGTATTATAAATATGGATAAATAATGATACAAAACATTTATGGGAAATAAATACACTAATACAGGTAATGTGTGGCGTAAAGTAAGAAATATTTATCGAGGGGATAAAATTGACCCCAGAGACTCGTAAAACTTTTTCTATATCACATTTACATACATTACTCTCTAATATAAATATTACCCATTCATTAATGACAATATATTGGACTATAGACATATTTTTATAATTTTATAATCATTATATATTGATATTTTGTTTATTTATTCTAGTTTATTTTATTTTTTACCTATGTCCCCTCATAGTATGCATTCAGATTTGATTATATGATCTAAATAATTATAGTATTATGTGTTTGAAATATAATTACAATTTTTATATGAAAAATGTCTTTAGTGTTACATTATGTGTTGAATTATAATAATTTATGGTGTTTCAAAATTATTTTAGGATGGTTTGTTTCTTTATATTTTAAGTTAAAATTCGTAATAAGAATGATTCAATGATTCTTGATGAATGAAAGGTGTTATCTTAATTAATTTTCCTAATAATGTGATTACAATTAGTGAACAATTAAAACATTATTTATATATTTATATAATTTAAAACACATAATTTAGATCTCAGAATAATTCATGAAATAAATTCATATCATTGTTCACGTATGTGGTTAAACATAACCAAACATGAACATTTCATGATTAATGGAAGATTATGTGTTGGTCATGTAATAATATAATTATCATATAAGAATGATGTTCATAATTTTTTACTACATTGATTTAGTGTAATTGGAATACATTATTATAATACTAATGGATATGAAAATATTATGTAGTTTGAATAAACTAATTTTTCTATTATTATTATTGATCTAGATTTTTAATTATATTATAACGTTTGATTAGTTTTATTGTAAATATGTTTTTCAATATGATTTACTTGAGAAACAATTGTGATTTTGAAGTAATATTTATCAATTAACACCAATATTAAAATCATCTACAAATGTAAATAATGAAATAAAAAATTAAAATCAATCAATCTACATAGGTGGAAGTCTACCTATATGTTTTGAAATGATTTTGATTTCCCTAAAATTAGTAATATTTTAAATCATATGAGAATCTAAAATATTTAAAAATTAAATTACGTATATTAAATTCTTTATGAGGACATGTATTTTATTATTGTAATGTACAAGGGAAAATATATCCTTGGGGAGGCAGTAGTCTTCACAATGCATGAATGATAGTTCCTTTTTCATAATATAAATGGGAATGGTAATAAATTATTTTAAAATTGTTATAAAAATATAATGGTATAATAATTTTACTAATCATATCATATTAAGATTGTGTAATGGAATTTTTTGAATAGTACGTTCCCATTAAAATTAAAATATGAAAGGAGCAGTTAGAAATTTATACACCATTTCATGGATTAACATAATATTAAAGGGGTATGACTTGTGGAGTTGTCTTTTGAAATGACTAAAACCTATTAGTGATAAGATGAAATTATTAGGATAGGTTTTGGTATGGTTTTTTTTATTCAGAAATAAGGGTTTTTTAGTGTGATTGGGTGTGATAAAAAGATTTTGTTTTTTAAAAGTGAAAAGGGACGTAATGTTTCGAAATACAAGTGTAATTAGGATAATGTGAAGTCACACTATGAGAATTCTATTCAAAAATTTATTAATAATATATAGGTCAATAGATATTTTTTATAAAGGCATATAAAACTCCAAGCTATTAAATTTTAAAAAATTTGGTCAACTCATTAACATTCTATTTTTCCGAATCGCCTATTAGATTTCATCGCGATCACTTATTTTTACCGAAAGAAATATATCCATTTTAAATTACAATAAAATGGTTCTTATTACATATTATGGAAATATTTATCGAAAATTTAGAATATTTTTTATTTGGTATAATTTATAAATGTAATAGTAGTTAAATATAATACATTAAATATATTATGTAATAAATATTTTTTGTTAAAAAAATATCACTCATGTTATAAAATATTATTTATAGTTTTTTAAATAAAAATAAATATTTTTAAATTTCTAATTTCACTTATAAAATACATATTTTATAAAAAAATTATCATAAATTTCAAAATTAAAATTATTATCTATTAATGAAATAAAATTCATCGCATTTGCAAAAAAATTATATTGTGCTGTTAACCTAAATATAAATCCATCTACAAAAATATACAAAACCTATCCTAAAATATTATTATTATTATTAGTTCAAAATAAATATCAATTTTCCAAATTAAATATATAAAATATATAATTTTAACTTTTTAATTTAAATATAAATCTTAATAGAAAACTAAATTCATTCGAAAAAAAACTATTTTGATAATATTTAAAATTTTCATTAATATTTACGACAAAAAAATTATACTTTTTGTAACAAATTATTCATATAAACTATACTTTTTAAAAATAAATCATTTATTTTTTTTATAAATAAATATCACTTTAAACTTAATATTTTGTAAAAAATTATAAGCATAAATTGTAGATGTTAATAATTTCATCAAAACAATTTTAATTACATTTATATTAAAATTTACTATTTATTTGGATTCATAATATATTTAATATATTGAAAAATCCAAATGATTCTAACTTATTTAATAGAAAATATTTAATAGAACAATAATATTGTGATTTCATTTTCATTCCGGTTTTCGTTTAGAGAATGCTATCAAACTCATTGTTTAGTTAAGGAAGTTGTAGAGTGACATATTGAAAAATCAATCCCTTATTTGAAAATTATCTGACAACATTTTTAGTAATTTGGAATTTATTCTTAATTAATAGTATAATCATCTTTACATTTTTCTATAATGCACAATGTCTGAAAATGTTGTTTCAAATTTTATTAAAATTTAGTATTTCAAATTACTGGATAATTATTTTTGAGAGTTATTACTCACAATCAGACTCCAAGTGTATAAAAATATATGTGGTGTGTTTTAGACTTGTTTTTATGCTTTGGGGACATTTAGAGGTCTCAGAGTAGTATTGTGATAAGTTGGGTTTCTGGTATATCTTTTTCAGTAGAAGACTTACTAGTAATCCCGTTGGGTTTTTATTAATGTGAAATTACCAAATTGTCACATAGGGTATCCAAAATGGGGTATCAAATTGAATCTTATTTTGTCTCAAGAATCCATCATTCCATCCTCTTGTTTGGATTCATCTAATCGAATGATAAATTTATATTTTTGTAGATGATATTTTGAAATTTTATTTTTTCAATATGAATTCCATATGGGCATTGTAGAATCACCTGATTTTGATAGGTATTTCCTATATATTATGAGTAGGTTTTAGGAAAACTACATATATACCTGGTCACTCTATAATTTATCATTTTCCATGCGATTATGGAGGTGTTTAAAAACATGTGTCTTGATGATTAGATGGATTAATAGAGATCTATTCCCTTGGTTTTTTTGTGGTCTTAGTCAATCATGGATGAGTCTCGAAGGGTGTTGTAATTGCTTCATGCATATTGAGATAATCATGGATTTTTTCATTAATAAGGAATTTTACCCCTATAAAAACCTATTATATTTCTATGTTTTGATATCATATATAAAATAAGATATCTTGCCTCAAATTTACATTACCAAATTTTCTATAAATTTTTTAATGTAGTTAATTTATAATTATTGATTTTTTGTTATATATGAAAATTAAATGAATCAATGGTTTTGAAATTTTATTTTTCAACATTGATAATAGGAAATGGGTTATCCCTTTTTTATAGATTAATAAATAATGAAATTGTAATTTAAAATTTAAATTTTTGTTCTCTATAATGGATATTTCATGAACAAATGGTAATTTGAAAGGGTGGTTAGGGTTTGGAATTTAAAATTTATTTTTACATGAAATAATATTACCAAATGGAAAAGAAATGTATATTTTTATTTATTTTAAATGGAAATGGGAAATATCATGGATAGTGTGTGGGTGGGTTGTATGTTTACTAAATCTTTAGGTATAGATTTTATCATAAATTAAGTTTTATATTTCAAATTATTTGATATATGAAAATTCTATGGATCTTTGAATTCATATAAGATTCACATTCATCATGGTATATTTTAATTATATTTTTGATATAGAAATTATGTATTATAACAAATTTTTTAATAAAATGGTTTATTCTAGTAATATTTAACGTGATGTGAACACAGATCATAGAGAATGTATGGATTAATGGTTAACATATGGTATACATGGACCATGGGGACACTGAGAAATAATGTTAATTAATGGGGTGATCAGGTCGCCTAGGTGAATACATGGGCTTCGAGAATTGATATATTACCCATATGGGCCATATGTTTTGACTTGAGATATGGTATATTAGCATTGGTTAGGATATGGTTTTCATGGCTATCATGTCATGCCTGGAGATATCCCCATACATTCAAAATCATGTTTTTTCCATTCTTGATGTCTACCCACCTTTTAATTTTTAGTATAATTTATATGTATTGTTTATATTATTAAATTGGTTGTTATTTTATATGTTTTACATGGGAAAATATAACATAGATTTTTTTATTTGTTAAATTTTTGGAGATCATTGTTTTGGCCTAATGATATGTATCCACACTCTGCACAGGTCTCCATTATATATGTGTATCTAAGTAGACATTCAAATTGTTACTAGTGGAGGATGGGATGGAGACCATGAATTTGATGTTTTAAGTTCATATTATTTTTTATGAAAGGAAAATGGGTTATGTGATGTAATGATACATGAATTGATAGAATTTCAACTATCATTTAATTGTTATCAATGTTTTGTATTTTTTTCTTTCCAAGTGGGTGTTATGATTGTTATGTCATGTGTCGACATAAAATTTTTATAGGATCTATTTATTCTCTATCATTTCTCTTTGTCGTGATGGTCATGAATAATGTTTTTTATTTATTAATTCAATTATTGTAAACTTTTATATATGGGGTATCATCTTCCCAAATCTCCATCGTAGACCTATGTGGCTATTCGGTATACTCAGAAACCAATGGAGGAACACATGTGCTATATTGGGACTTGTATTCATGTAATCATTCAATGGTCCTGGATAGTGGGATATTAAATAAAATTTGATAATATTTTTTATTTCATTCATAGTTGTTTTGTCTTGGATGATAGGGTACATAGGGATGTGTCGATCATTGTGATGGATCCCTGATTGGATGGTTATAAAAAACATTTCATCTGGATGTTTATAATACCATGGGAATGATATTACTGGAATACATTTTTATGATAATTTTGATTTATGACATAAGATATGAACTAGATTGTATACTATATATAACTTGTGGTAAGGTACAGTAGTTTGCAGATCATTGGAATGATATTAGTAAGTAGTTCTAGTTCATGGCCTATAGAGGAAAGATGCATCACATGAAACATATTAAGTGCACAAGATTCATCGTATATTAGAATGCTAATGTGTTGTATAAACAAATTAGAATGTTTTGACTATTTAAATTGTCTAAAACAATCCATTCAATATTTTCCCATATATATAACTCGTGTAATTCTATATTAATTTTTCAGATTGTTTGTATGTTTTTATTTTCATCTAAATTTAGTTTATATATATCTTTTGGGAGGTGATTGATTATCATTGAATAGTTCATGTGCATAAGAGATAGTGTTTCTATAGTGTTCCAATAAGTTAAATTGATGACATACTTGGACACCCCTAGTTGTTGGTAATAATGATTTTTTAGTTAATTAATGTTTTAGTAACTAGTTATTTGTAGTTTTCCCAAATACATTATAGTGAATCTCCACATAAACAAGATTATGATTGTGTTTCAATTAGATATTGGAAAAATGGGTTGATTTTTTCTTGTATAGACAATATATTGGGTGAGTTGTGATTCTTGATCGACTAATATCATTGGAATAATATAATTGAGAATTTGATCCCTTCTTGGTGAGTGGGTTTTCTTGTGATATATATTGTTTTCTGCATCCTTTGAGATGGATGTTTAGTAATATAATTTTATTGGTTCATTAATTTATGAGAAACTATGATGTCTCATGGGTTGAGATCCTATTCTTGGTAATTTGATAGGCTATGTATGGTGGTTTATGATATGATTACTCTGAGGTTTGTGTGAGAGTTTTAATCCAAGTTAAAAAATAACATGTGGGATATATAGGAGAACATGTGACCATAAAAATGAAATTGAACATGGTTTGTTCGTACATCGATGTCTAGAATGGGAAACCTATGAAAATGGTTGGTATAGTTTCTTTTTTTTCAATTTAAATTATGTACATGTAAGTGATTTAGGGTATGTGACTGGTTCCTTATGGTGAGATCAGGTATAAGACATAGCCAGGGATTTCCTTAATGAATATTAATCATTAAACTAGGGGTGTTCCCGGTCCCCATGGGCTAGAAACTAGGGTCAGACGTCAAAATTTAAATGTTGGGAATGATTTTACCCATGAACAAAAGATTACAAATTAAATAAAGTCTGGCTATAAAAATCAAAACTAGAAGCGGAAAGACCAATAAATTTGAACATCTAATCATACCTCCATGTGGCCTTCTAGGTCCCAACCCTACCACAATCTAAATTCCTTGAAAGGGAAGATGAAATAGGAACATTAACCTACAAACTGAACCTGTGTATGAAAAGATATGATAGGCATGGGCATTAAAATGCATAGCAGGGATGCCAAAAGTGAACCATTAAATCCAAGAATTTTCTAATTCCAAAATATCCCAATAATAGTAGTTTGGATTTCATTAATAAAAATAAGGTTTTCGCCTATACAATGTATTTTGATAAATAAAAATCACTATTAAATTGCCCGTATAATTAAAAAACAAGGAAAATAAATAAAGAGGGGTATATAAATATTTTCTGAAACTACTAACTTGAAATATCATTTTAAATTCAACCATACATGCATAGGATTTCCAATAAAACGACAAAACCATTGTCAAGGTTATGATTCTACACCCAAAAAGGGAAATGGTACAAATAGTTCTTTTATCGAAGGATCACAGAAGACCTATGAACTTAAAGGAAGACCATAACATAATAATATCTGTGACTCCCTCCCTGTTAGCATGCCACACACGATAGAATCAAATGCCATAGCACCTGGATACCCATTATCATGTTTGAACAAGGGGCCCACTCCCATAGAAATACTCCTGAATATCCAAATAAAATGGGCCACTAGACATTATGTGTAAATCCAATACTGAAATCGTTTTCATCAAACCCCCTTCCTATGCTAGTTTTCTGTGCTATGTTCACAAAGATGTGTTCCACACATTCAAACTACAATCCATATATATATATATATAACTATGCACACTACACAGTAAGGAAACACACCAACCCCGTCAAGGTTAGTCTCATGCCTTAAAATAAATATTCTCAAAAGGAGGCCCATAATGAAGACCCTCCTGTCTCATGATCAACAAATGAGGAAATAAACCTAACCAAAGAGGGGTTTTCCAAAAATATCATTTCAAATATGTCAAACATGCCTCATAAAATTCCCACCCATCAATCCTATTATAAATAGCCCATATAAATTACCTACCAGGACCTTAGCATCACAACACTCATCATGTTATCAAGAACATTATGAACCATTTCAAAAAAAGAAACAAAAAAATATCATGTTTATACAAAAGTAACCAAATAGAATCATAAATCAAACCTTTTAAAAAACATAACCAAGTTCACTTTCAGTCAATATAAAACAAAAACACCTAAGAACAATCCAAATGGGATTTCACAACACATAAAAGCCAAAAATCTTTCACAAAATGCCAAATGTGCTTCAACATCCACTTTCTGCTAAACCCACCACAAATTTCAAACGGTCTATTCATCTTCTAAAAACTCACCCTATCATTTTTTCAAGGACGTATGGGCCAAACCATGTGAATCAACTTTGTAATCACTTATAAAAACACCACCCTCCCCACTTTTTGAAAACAAGGTGCCATTTTAATGAATGTGGGAGAAAGAGGGGAGGAGGTGTTCTTAATGGGTACTAGATCTACAGTTCCTTATTCACTCTATTTAATATTCAACAGAACATTTAAAAACTAAATAAAAGACTTGAAAACCAATTTTATAAATACTTTATTTTCAATAAATCTAGAAACAATAATTTAACTCGTTTATAAAACACGACACATTTTTACCTATTAATAAGCTCATTTAAAATCAAGCTCTGGACCACATCAATGGAAGACACCATATTTTACATTTAAAACCCAATGCATGTTCCAAATAAATTTAAAAGACCACTTAAATAGGGAAACACCACTCAATCATCCAATTTACCTTGAAAGTTCAATTTACAATTTAACAAACACCATTTATACATAATCACAATGGAGTAAACCATGTATCAGGTAAATCCCAATTCATTACATAAGGAATCAAACCTAAAACATCATATAATTCTAATTAGAGGTACCATAGAGGTGGGTATAAGTTTAAAAAATCATATGAAACAAAAATCATCAAAGGAATAGTAATGGGAAGGAAAAAAATGGATTCTCCAACCTCAATCCTCTGCGGACACAATGACTCTTCCATGAAAATATGAACAACACCCAAAAAAAACCAACAAAAAACTCTAATCGAAAAGAATAATGTGGTAATTACATATAAAGTTAATAGGGTTTTGATAATTTTAAAAAAGAATAAAAAATTAAGTAAACAAAATATAAATAGATTGGAAGTGGATATGGTTGTCGGTAAGGGGAATCCTATCCACGCTAGAACAAGGTAAAGGCACTACGAATGTGGTCTAGGACACACCAAAATAGTCACCATATATGGAGGGTCAAGTGGGAGGGTCTCTCAAGTACATGGAGGAATATTGGAGGGGGGCAGGCAATGTCCCGAAGGGAGAGGGAGATGTGAATGTTTGCTGGACCATGCAGGGAAGAGGTATTGTAGTAGGAGGAGTCGAGTCTCTACCACTAGAGAAGGATGAACTGGTATCGAGCTACTGAGGTGTCAAGTCGTGCGCCAATAATGTTGGAGAGGGTGGGCGAGGGTAGAGGGGTGTCGATCAGAAGAGTGTAAGGGAGAGGGGGGAGAGCTGGTCAGAGCTGCCCAGTGTGTCAGATATAGGGGGGTCGGTCGGCTGTCTGGTTGTGCGTCGCACAGGAGCAAGAAGAAGGGGGGGGGGGACACCCTTGGGTTTAACCAATAAATTTTTTATAATAATTATAATAACCACAAGAAAAGTTATAATATTTTTATTTTTACTAAATATCAAATTATTATTTTTATTATGATTAAACATTCTTTTCCAAAATTCTATTTTATTTAATTTTATCTTACATTTTTTAATTTCACTTTCCATTTAATTGATTAATTTATTTAGTTTGAATGTTGGTCTTCTGCACATCTCCTGTGTTGTCAAGAACATGGTTGAGCGAACTGCGCTTGAACCGTGTCACCAAGCACATGCACTTTACTGGGTTAAACTATGTTCTTGTTGTTCAAATTTATAAATCATGTTCTACATTCATGTCAAATAGGTCGGGGTGTGAAAATTTTCCTCACCAGAGACTCTTTCTACCACCAAAATTCACCCATCCAAATAATATATTGAACTTGAATACTTGTCATATTGAAACTTAATGAAACCACTTACCAATAGGATGAGATATCATGATAGGTTTTTCCTCACCACACGAAATTAAGTATCACGTATATTTTACTCACAAACTAACCACACCAGGCAGGGGTGATTGGGGAACTCCCACCCGATCCAAACTAACATATTTTAACACACTCACCGAATTCCCCATATTTGGGAAAAACTTGAGAACAAAAACATCGATCAAAACCCTACAATAAACATGATCAATTTTATATCCATCTCATTAAAAGTCAAATATCTCAAAGAATGTGCAACTGAATCCAACCCAAGCGAGGATAAAACACATGAAAATAAAAATGAATGGTTCTAGAAGTCACATTTAGAAAAACAAGACTACTTGGATTATAACACAAAAAGTTCATCATGTTCTCCCATGGAATTAATGAACTAAAAAAATAGTAAAAAGTTAAAAAACATAGGAATTCCCAACAACTCAAAGACACCCTCTATCTCCATGAAATACCTAACTATCTCAAACAGATTTCGATTACCTCGATAAAGAGGGTACACATGAAAAGTACTGAGAACCATGTGAATCTCATTAACACATTTTGGATACATTCTTGGGGGAATACTCATAACAACATGGAAAACACCATCAAAACTAGCATCGAGAAAAAACTCAATCAAAGAAACAATGAAAGCCATGGGAAATAGGCCCATAAGTCATATATATACAATCACAAGCAAAAATTACCTTTCAATAAACTGTTATTTATTTTAAATATTAAAACTCACCTATAGAACCTTATGAATTTCCACATGTGCGTTAATCCAATCTATCCGACATAATATGTGTACATGTTTTCCCACAAACTATTTGTACATACCCATACACATGTGACCCTCCATAAATAATTTAAAGGACCAAACACCACTTTTTATTGACATTTTAAAACCCACTTTAGAGATTTCAAAAACAATTGGAAAGATATATTTTTATATTTCAAAACAACCACCGTTTTAATGATGTACTCACACTGAAAAAAATCACAACAAAGCACAACATACACCAAAATTATAGAATGAGGAACTAGTAATTATGATAAACCTTGTGACATTGTAGTGAGTCATTCCCTAAGAAAGTGTTAAAAACTAATAGGTATGTAAACTACACACTAAGACTCTGTAAGGGTCATTATTCTCTGAGAGATCACTATTTGACACTAGTTTGTCTCCGTTGTAATCCCTCAATCCCAAAGAACTTAAAATTTTCAAAACTTGTACTGCCCCAAGTAACTGGGGTCTCATCATGACCGGTGGTGATCAGGCACCAACTCATAACCTACCTCCTGAGCCCCAAAAATCCAAATCCCCAACTACCAGACACCCTAAATATCTAGGTCCTCATTTGATATCATTTAGTCACAAAACAACCCGGTTCAACCTAGAACAAGTCACCCGATTGGGTATGCAACATAGAATTAGGGGATTTCATGTTCCCTACAGGTTGGAAACTAGTTTCAGGGCACAAAATTTAATCATTGGGTATATTTTGGAACTTGAAAAAAAATATAACCAAATAAATAAATATGGGAGGTAAAAAAATAGCCTAGCAGTGGAATGAAAAATAAATCTGAGTAGATAAACATAACTCTATGTGACCTATTTGGTCACCACACAACCACTAACAGCCATCCTCATACGGGCAAGCGAAGTTGGAACCTATACTAAGAACTAAACCTTTACATGAAAATAAAGGATATGTGTTTGTATTAAAAAATTCATAAAAGGGATGCCAAAAGTGAACAAGAAAATCAATGAATTTTTGGATTTCAAAACATCAAAATAATAATAGTTTGAACTATTGTTATAAAATTATTGTTTCCACATATAAAATGTAATTTTAAAACTATCAATCACAATTCAATTTCCCATATAATTCAAAAATAGAGAAAAGATATAAAGAGGGGTGCACAAAAACTTTTCTAAAACAGCTACATTGAAATGCCTTTTTAAAATCAACCATATATGCACAATTTTTCTTGTAAAACACCAAAACCAATATCAAGGGAATGATTTGACACACAATAAAGGAAATTATACTAATATTTATATTACTGGTGGATCCTAAAAAACCTATTTACTCAGAAGATGACCTTAACATATTATACATACGACTCCATCCACAGGTATCATGCCACACATGATAGAATCAAACGCACTAATTCCCTACCACCCTTTCTTAGGTTAGACATAGTGGCCCACTCCAATTGAAATAATCCCAAATATCCACTAAATTTGGGTCACTAGAAAAACATGAAATTCCATTGTAGCTTTATATCTCAGTAAACCCCGTGTTATGCCACGTTTATGTGCTATGTTTACAAAGAGGTGTTCCACACATTCAAACAACAATCCATATATATAGGCAATCACACTACACTATTCATCTCCTCCCTACAACCTCAAGGATATTCAATAGCCTTAAAATAAATAATCCCAAATGGAGGCCCATACCATAGGCCCTCTTGTCTCATGATCCAAAGTCAAGAAAAGAGACCTAACCTAGGAGGGGTTTTCCAAACATACCATTTCAAAGATTCCAAATAGTCATCATCCAATTCCCACATATCAAACCATTTATAGAAATCTAATCTAAAATTCCAATCAATATTTTAGCATCACAACTCTCATCCTTTTATCAAAATAGTTTTTACCTTTTAAAAACCAACCACAAATACCCTATTTATACAAATGTTTCCAAACATACTCTTAAATCAAACATTTACCAAAACATGACCATGTTCACATTATGTTTAGTTAAATCACCAACACCTAAGAATTTGACACGGAGGATTTCATAACACATACAAGCCAACAATATTTCAAAAAAATTCATATGGGATTATGCTTCCACATTCCCCCAAACACACCACAAATGCCAAATGGGCCACTCAAATTCCAAAAACTCACCCTATAATGTTTCCATGGCCAATTGGGAAAATTCGTGAGAATCACCTTTGGAACCAAATTTAAAACACAAGACACACTGCCCTCTCCACTTTGGGAAAACATGGAGACATTTTAAATAATGTTGGATATAGAGGGGAAGAGGTGTTCATGATGGGGACTATCTCTAGTGTGACGTCATCATAAGATTTCACCTTCAATGGAACATTCTAAAACCCATTAAAAAACATGGACCCAAATTTCATAAATCAACCATTTTTCATCAACCCAAAAACACCCATTTCAATCATTTATATAAAACGATTAATTTATACAAATCAATAAGATATTTTGAAATCAAGCCCCAAAAACATCAAAATAAAATACCATATATCACATATAAAATCTAGGATACCTTTCAAATAAATTAAATCTACCAATTCAACGGGGAAACACCACTCAACCATCAAATTTACCCTAAATGTTTAATTTTCCATTTAGCAAACACCATTTACAGAAAAATGAAAGGGCATAAACCATGTATCTTGTAAAACCCCATTTTTTACACAAGAAATCTACACTAAAACGACACAGAAATAAAATTATAGGTACCATGTATTTTTTTATTTGTTTAATAAAATCATATGAAACATCAATAATCAAAAGTAATGAGATCTAAAGGAAAAGAATGAATTCACCTACCTCAAATTAGGTGCGGACACAACAATGATTCCACAGAAACTCAAACAACACACAATGAGCCTAACACACACTCTAACCAATAAGAATAATGATATAATTATAAATAAAGGTAATGTGGTTTGGGTAATTAGAGAAAAAAACCAAAAATAATGGAAGTAAAATATAATTGGACCGAAAGAGGAGAGGTATGTCCATAAGGGGAATCACAGCCACGCTAGGACAAGGAAGAGGCACTGCGAAGGAGGTCCCGGCCATGCTAAAATTGCCTCTAGAAATGGGGGGGGGGTTAGAGAGGGTCATTTGATCTCAAGGGAGAATATAGGAGGGGGTTTCATGCATTAATTTTTAGAGAGAGGGAGTGGGGATGGTTCGTCAGAACACCCTGGGAAGGAGGTGTTGTTGACGGAGTAGGGTGGTCGCCACCACTGGAGTAGGACGAATGTGAAGATGGCTACTGAGGGCTCAGTTCGCACACCAGGAGACATGGAGAAGGTGGTGAGGTCAAAGGGGAGCCAACTGGAATAATGTAAGGGAGAGGGGGAGAGCTGGCCTTAGCGGCCTTTTGTGCCAGATTTAATTGGCCGGTCAACTGCTTGGTTGTGCCTAGCACAGGAGCAGGAAGAAGGGGGGCGACGCCCCGTAGGGGTTTCACATAACATTTTTTATAACAATAACAATAATAATAATTATAATCATAATAATAATAATAATATCATTATTATTATTAACATATTTTTACTATTATTATTATACATTTTTTCTAAAATTCTATTTTATTTAATTTTATATTACATTATCTTATTAAACGTACCATTTAATTAATTAATTAAATTATTACAAATGTCGAACTGCCACACAGCTGACATGTTGTCAACTGTGTAGTTGAGAAAAGTATGCTCAAACCATGTCACCCTACACTAAACACATATAGGGTTTAGTTGTGTGCATGTTCTGCAGCTCTATAAATCACGAGAAAGTCACATGTCAACTAGTTCAGTGTGTGACATAGCATGAGAAGATGACTTTGGTTTTCAAGTAGTCTAGTGTAATGACTATTCATGTGGATAAGGTTTACACACCTCATATCATGATAGGGTCCACATGGTTTAGTAATTAAACATCTGTAATGTGTGATAATTATATAAATAATGGATTCTGTGAAGGTATTGATTTACATGGGGAGTTCTAAATGAACTCTAGATTTTTTTGGGGGACATGATTGAATAGAAAGGTGAATGTTTAGTTACAGAATCCTAGTACTAGTAAAGTCAATCACATGGAGGTGTGAGTATGATATATATTTTCGGTTATACAAGGGTTCACTCTTGATAAAAGTATAGTATACAATTAAAAAAAAAGATGGGTAATAATGAACAATTAAAAATTTATTTTTATTGGATGTCCTAGATTGAGGGATTATGATTGAATAAAAATTTGATAATTTTCATATATTCAGAGTGACTTGATTATTTGACTGAATATATATAGTTCCCTTATGAAGGGGGGAACATGAAATGGTTTTTGTGTGGAAAACTAGTCTATAGTGGAGATATTCATGTGAATGAAAACACATTGGTCATGAGAAGTGACTCATACGTTCGATGAGGGAAGCTATTGATAATATTCCCATAGAACGGTTTTTTTGAGGCCATGTGGCGGTAAGTAGAATAATTTATGGTTGATAGTAGTTAAAATCACTATGAATTTGGTATCAATGATGGTATTGCTTTACATTACTACTGGATAAGAACATGATATAAGATGCTTTAGAATAAGTGATCTGGAGTGATTGTGGTTGGGTACATCTAGTCATCATGTTTAGGGGTTGATAAAAAAAGGGACATGTGGTTATGGTTTTCTCCATGTGAAGTTGGAAAAATTATATCCTGTTGAAGAGAGTGTGATGTTGTTCATCAAAATATAAAATTATCATTAGAGGGGTAAGAGAAGTGTGTTACATGGCATTTGGTGACAAATAGGGGTTTCAATGACAATGTTGATATAGAAACACATTAAAAAATATTACTTATGGAATATTGGGTGTGAATCAGGTGTGACACTAGATGGAGTTTGATCATATGAATTGGGATTAGTGACACTTTATGAACCAAATATTTTGGATTGGGGTTATACTGGAGTGGGTGAAATGTATTGGATGTACATTCAGATGATGGGGGATTCATACTAGGAATCACATTTGGGGTCACATGCAGACATCAGTTATCAAGTAGAAATTATATTATATTTTCTCATAGATAAGGGGATCTATGTTTCATATTATTATAATTTTATTAATGGTTATATTCAAAGTGTGGACATCAGCTTCTTGATAATAATGGAAGGACCTATGTATACGTCAAATCAGAAAATTTGTTGGTTCTCATATAATGAATGGGACCTGATCTTTTAGCCTATGAACCAATTGGGAAGGTCAAATTGAAATTCTTCTGTGGATATAATTATTATTCATAGACAATAAAATGATTTTTTGGTCATAGAGGCATCTTATTCATGTGGTCCAATGGAACATCATCAGTTAAGATGATAATTATCATAATGGGTCTGTATAAGGGGGACTGAAATTGGATTGGTGATAAAAATAATTTAAGAGGTTTAAAAACCATATTGGGTAGACTCATTTTTGGAATTGAAGTTTTGTTTCTATTTTATGGTACATTCTAGAAAAATACAAAATATCATTGCTTTTGAATATACGGAATGTGTGCATAAATTATTTCTCGAAAACATTAACAATGGAATTGCCTTATATATAAATTGATTTCTAACTTATAATAATTTTTTAAATATGGAAGAAACATTAGAAACATCAATGGATTATGTATAAAAATATATTAAAGGGGATTCTAATCATAAAATATCCTTGGATTGGGACTTTTAATTATCAGTTATGCCCTATAGTGAGGATAACCATAGATTGGGTGGTAAAATAGATGATGAAATACTAATTACTCGGGTTTTATATTCTCAGTAAATCATTTTCCAATTTTATCAAGAATTATTATGGGTGGTGGTTCATGGTTCAGTGGAATGAGTTCCAAAATTGGGAGGTCGTGCTTTATAAGTTTTTTTAGTACTTCTAGTTAGAATAAGACAACATCAATGATGATTTTACAACCCAATAAGGTTATGATATATAATTGGGAGACCATGGAGATGTCAAGGAAATTATAACATTTTTGGTGGAATGTTTCATATAACTCATTTGAAAAATAAGGTTTTATATTTAAGTAATTTTCTATTTTCGAATTACTTGAAATGAAATGTTCAAAATCGGGATTCGGTTTCAAACTCTAAGAGTTTGTACACCTTCAAATTGATGATTAAGACATTTTTGAAAGAATGAGGTAAATTATGACTACTAATATGATCCTTAATAGAAGTTTGATTGATTATCCAACTTATGTTGTGGGAGACCCACCGAAATGAATGTGGCAGTTTTAAAGAAGGTGTAATTAACAAATTTCCTCCTTTTTTAGAACGGATGGAAAAATAATATTATTAGACTATATCATATAAATAACATTACTTATAATCTTTTGTATGACTCTATTAAATTTAAATTAGTGGGTGTTGAAGATATTCATCATTAATTAAATGATTTCATTAGTGATCCCACTTGAGAATGGTGGAATTTACCAATAATCAACTGCATTCCTTGTAACCTGAGATGATATGACCATATAATTCATTTGTGACCATTTTCTATGTTATTTGATAATTTTTAGTTGTTTTTTATAGTGTTCATCACTTCATGTATTGATTTACAAATAAAATTCTAAGGATCAAAGAATATGAGGTCAATGTCGGTTTGGAAAGGCTTCGTTGAGTTTTAGCAATCCGTATAAAAGATGATATACCTTTTTTATAATATTAGGGTATATTAATACTAAGGTATTTTGTCTATTTTATTTACCAATAAAATTTATATGTAATGATTCTTTGTGTTATATGGCCATGATATCTTTTTTGTTACCTGACTGAAATTAAATTAATAGAATGTTTTAATTAAATGATTATTAATATATTGTTTATTAATATTGTGGTATTGGATGAATCAATGAATTTGAAATGGAATTTAACACCCATACATATTGGGAAAAGAATTTCCCATTTTAATCAAATATAAATAAATTTGAATTTTGGTGATGATTTAATGGGTGAGAGATTATAATGGAATTGTATTAATGAAATAGAATGGAAAATGTATAATTTTTTTTATTTTTTGAAAATGGTTTGGCCTTCCACTGGTATATAAAAAAGTAAAATTAAATACCAGTAGTTTTTAATTTGAAAAGGGCATGAGAAATGTCCTTGATGTTGGGTAAGAGTGAGTATGTTAAAATTTTGGAAGTGGGTTGAAAATGGTTTTCATCCATGTAAAAAATGACTTTTGTGTAAGGGATTGGAAAATTAAAAATGGGATGGTTTATTTGTAAATAAAAAAGCAATGGAATAATTAGTGGATTTTATTAATTTATTTATTTGATAAAGTAATAATTATTTCTTAGCATTCATTTTACTGTATGTGGATTTTTCCTATTATAGTTTACTATGTGGGAGAAATTCCCCAATGACAGAGAAGTATTTATGGTTATATTTGGGTGAATATGGTTCTAAAGGGATATAGATACATACGATTAATCTCTGGGGGAACATGGATATAGAGTGGATGATGGGACTCTGAATATCTATATATTATCCACAAAATATAAAGGTTTAGACTATGGTGTTTCATGGTCTTGAGATGGTTGGAACAAACATCCAAAAATGCTATATGATACCCCAACACTAGGCGTTGTAGTTATTCCATGTTCCATTGGTGAACTTAGCCCCCCAGTTTCATCAAATGTAACCATTCTAGTTTTAATATATTCAATGGTGGTGATTTTATAACATTACCTTAGATAACTGGTTCATTTCATATTTCCAAATTTTTAATTATTATGAATAATTTTACTTCTGGCCTACTAAATTTTAGCCACACCAAACTTGGATTATTATTATATAAGGGAATCAAATAAAATGTTCACCGGATTGTATGAATAGTCTGGGATGAGGGCCATGGAATATATATCATATAATAATATGGTTATCTTGTACAATAACATGGATCCTACGATCCAATACAAATCAGGGTTTTTGAGGATCTAATGTCCTTTATTCAAATCTCTAGCCTATAATGGTAACATCCCAAGTGGGAAATTTTATTTATATATCGTATGAAATACATATTTATATCACATTCTCATTTTATTTTCAATTCTATGTTTTTGATATTATTGATGGGTATAATATTTTGATACTCACTCGAATACATGGGGTTCAATTTCCCAAAATTACCATCATAGACCCCCCCGGTCTGTGGCCTCATGTATATAGGGATTCACAACTGTTGTTCAGTTGAGAACACTAGCCTATGTATAGGTCAATAGTTCCAGGAAATATTAATTAAATATATAACAATATATTCAATTAATATACAAATTCTTATCACTATTTTTTTAATATTTCTATTTCAAATTAAATATATTGTTGTTAACTATTGTATTTTCTATACACATTTTATAATGATTATAATCTTATCACCATTAACATGGTTAATGAATAATAATAATTTTATTTATATAATATTAATTTATTACATAATCATTTATTATTATTAATGTATGGAATTTATGAAAAAATGAATAAATTTATTCATAGAGGTGGTATTTCCCATGCACACAATATAGATTTTTTTTATTTCAATTGATTGAATTAAAGGGTGGTAAAAACTAATATACCATACCAAATTCAAAATTATGTCAATAATATAATATTTAAAAAATAAAAAAAACATTTTAAACTATTTATTTTAGGTAGTTTTGAAAAATAAATTCTACTTTTCATAGGGGTCGTAGTCCAAATGTATGCATGAGTGACATTTTAATTTTCCCTTATAAGGAATAGAGATAGATTATGACTGGTCTATTTGTATAATAAAATATTATAATGAATATGTTATTTATTCCATTGATATTAAAAGTTATAAATGGTTTTTAGTATCTCATAAAACATATAATCTCAATTAATTTTGGTTAAGAGGATCACATATTCCTTTTTCATCCTCCATTATTTCTCATTAATCTAACTTATAGTGGTTTTATGGTGAGTCCTAGAACTATATGAATTCGAAAAGGGTTTTGGAGGTTATTTTTTTAGATTAATTATGATATGAGGAACCAAAATTTGTGGGAATTAGGTGAGGAGGATCCATTTTATAAGTGAGAGGAGAGGAACCCTTTTAAATATCATGAACTTTTTAACAATAATAAAAGTACTTATCAATGAAAAAGGAACCACTTTTTCTCAATTTTAGTGATTATGTTATTAGATATCTAATTCAACTCAACCATTCTAGTAAATAATATTTTTTAATATTGGTATTTGTAACCCATAGAGAAAACCATTTTAGCCCTTTTTATCCCTTTCCATGATGAAATCACATTTACCCAGTTATGTTATATTTAAGTGAAAAAAATTATATATTACATTATAATAAATTCAATTATTATTATAAAAAAATGGATTCTATTATATGAGATTCATTTAACAAAGTGGTAAATGTCTATTTCTAGTTTTCATTCACAAAACAAGTAAAAGAACAAGCTAAAATTTTCACTAAGAATAAAAAAATATTCTCATTCCATACCTCATAAGAACCTATAGTAGAACATAAATTGATTAAATTTAATATATTTTCTAAAAAATATAATTGATTCTCATAAAAAATCATTACTTTTATTCATTATAATATAAATACATTTCAATCATAATAAACATTTTTTAAGAATAATTATTTATACATTAAAAGAATTATCATAATACCTATCTATATGACAATTAATGTATGAATGATCACTCATTTTTTAGATTTATAACATATAATTTTATTGATTATAATATATTAAATTATAGAAATTAATTTTTATATTAAAAATTATATACTAAAATAAGGTTTTTACACAACACATTTACCATTAGAACATGAATTATATTAGTGGTATTCATTATCATTCATTAACAATTTCAGGGATTAAATTTTATTCATTAATTAATTATAACTTTTGAAAATAGTATTGGTTCCTTCATTAAAATTATTAATCCTAATAAAATTGGTAATTCAAAAAAATTGTTAATTAAAGACCCATTATAAACAATATATTTTCTTAAGTGAATTTGATAAATTTTATTTTATGGGGATATTTATTTTTTATTTAAATTTACCTATATATAAATGCCATGTATTTTTAATAGTTTTAAAGAATTATTAATTTTTATTTGTTTTTTTCATTACAATCTATAAAATTCATTGAATTTCATATCAAATAGAAATTAATTTTAATATCTTGGGTGTCACTTTCTACCCTCTCATAGTAATTTGTGACTAATAATTCCATAATAGTATTGAAATTAAATTATTATAGTTCTACCACCATAAATCCACATTTATGCACATAACATCATCTACCGTAATGTATATACACATATTTTTGATCATGAAGTTTTCCATATTATAAACTAATTTATCTCATTGACTCAAAATCACTTTCGATTTATCCTAAAAATATTTATCATACTTCAATGGTAAATAACATAACATTAGTAAATGTGAATGATCAGATATGTACTTCTCATATAAGATAATTATAAAAATCATAACAATAGTATATATTTATTATAAATAATAATAAACATGTTATCATCATGATAAAATTAGGAATCTCAACTCGATATATATATATGGGGATCACCCACTCCATATTTCAAAATCATATAAACTATTTTGAATGAAATATTTAATTGAATATCTTATTACTATCATCGGGCTATAGATCTCTCTAATAATGTCCATCATTATAATATTTCTGGCATTGAGCTACTCTAATGTGTTTCTGATTAGATATTTACTTGATTGTATTTTATAAATCATGACTAAACCCCAATTGCATACATTTACGAACATCATTATAGAATTATGTAGTTCTTAACATTTTCCCATATAGCGATTCATATGGATAAATTTGAATGCTCATGTAAAATATATAGTTAAAATATTATTAGATCAGATAAAATGATTGACCTCAAACATCATTTAAATCTAATGATCTAGCACTCAGTATGTCATTGAAAATTTTAATTGCATGATTATACTGGCCATATATATGGGGATGGTGCACATTTCTAAATTTAAACTCCATATTTAATCAATTATTTTGTATTATTTAATAAATTGATTAAAACATTAGATCTAAATCATATAAAATTGATAGTGGTATCACATGAAAAATTAAAACATATTTAATTTATATCATATAAATGTTTTCATTAATTAATTATTCTCTAATATAAATGAAATATATTGATTTCCAAATGAGATTGAACAAAACCTAAATGGAATTATAGCATTTTTATAACATGTGGAGTCATATGATGATTTATTTTGTGTGTGTTTTCAATTTCAATATTGGCATATTTAATGTTTTCATTATCCGAATTTTTTATGAGTTTCATCCTTACATTGATGAAATACAAGAAATCAAAATACATACAATATACAATCAGTTTTCATATTTTCCAATCATAAATTATCCTTCATAAATATATACATATTTTTTCTTTTAGTATATATAGCTGATGATGTGACGTATACTTCATCCCAAAATAATTCTTCAAATTTAGTACTAATGTAAAAATATTAGTTACCTAAAATTATATTCCCATCATGGTAATTACTGGACTCCAAATCATTCCACACATTTATTTGCATATATAAATCCTTTATCTATGCCTCTTTAATTTTAAACATAGTTGATGATTGAACATTTTTTCATGAATAAATTATTTTTCTAATTTATTAATGATATCCTGATTGCATTTTCCTTAAAATATATATGTACCAGATCTGTTTCAATACTAATCATGGATAAAATAGCATGATCTATTAACCATTGATCAAAATTCACCTTTTTTACTTCTTCAAGGTGTAAATATATTTAGAGAACATAATTTTAATCAAATCCAACTAACTGTTTTATTTCCTATGGAATAGTTTCTCTACTAATATATATTTGATGATTTTATGATCATTAAATTTATATAATTTTTACCCATATTAATAAGACTAATTAATAATATAAAATATTTTACAAATTTGTCTTCAATTTCTGAGTCAATTACATTTAAAAAATAATAATCAATTGGTTTGATGTATTCACCTACACCATGTAAGTTTTCATGAGAACCCATCTCATTCCCTTTTTAATGCATCATTATACATCATGATCCCTTATACATTGTTGGGTAGTTTTCGAAAAGTTTCACTTAACAACATTATCTTTATATCCATGATATATTTTTTAAATTACCATATCACACAGAACATATTTCACTTCTACATCAACATGGTTATTGTAATTGATATCCATGTGATATTTCTCAATATGTGCTGATATTATCATGCCTGACTTGGAAAAATAATGATATAAATGACCACAGATGGTCTTGAAAATTATTTAATACTCTTTATATTTAATGGATCCCCTGATATATTGTCACTTAAATAAAATTTACCAAAGAATGATACATTCTATACCATGAACCAAGAATTACTAAATTTGGAATATGTTTTATACGTTCTCAAATACATTAACATGATCAAAGAAATTATTTTGATTCTTGTCCTTAATATAGTAATATAAGATAGTATCATCTAGAAACAAAATAAAAATCTAATCTAGGTTGTCTATAAATACTATACTAAATAAATCATTGTTGAAAGAAGGATAACTTTATTGTACATATTTAATCTGTAAAAATTATTTGTTTTTTGAACTCATATAATAGGATGCCAATGGTTTTTATACACTCTTATCCTCTATTTTAGGCTATCGAAATCAGACATTAATTTTTTAAAATATAAATCCCTTTATATTTGAATAAATAAGACATTAATTCATTGTAAGGGATAAATTTCCTTCATAATGATATTTTTATGCTCTTAAAACCCAATAAAAAGACAAATAGTCTCATATTTCTTATTAATAAAAAATAATTGTTCAACCCTATAGTGTGTTACTAGAGAAAATGATTCAACTTTCCTGATCATCATACACATTCATATTTTTTTATTATTTAGAAATTTTTGTTATAACTAGAAAACGCTTTATAAAATAAATCACAACATTTCCTTGAAATGGGTGTAGAATTAAAGTTTAATATTTTTCCGATGATTTTTTATATTAATCATATGTTGGTAATAAGTTATAAAAATTGGATGTAAAATAATTTGGATGAATACTGTTATACCTACAATCATAAATGATAAAATGATTATTCAAAATTTTAAATTTTAATTCCATTCATTATAAATTGATATCGGATATTCATTGATAAATCTATCCCAAGCCAAAAATCACATCAAATTTACATATGGGAAGAATAATTTTTTTGAGAAGTTTATTCCCTAACACATCAATAAGAGTATAGCTGGATACATGAGATGAAATCATTATAAAAATGAAATTTTCACTAATAATTTAATAACTAATAATTTATGTCAAGATAATATACCCATAAAAAATCACAACATATTAAAGTGTGTAATGAATATGATTAAAATAAAACATATATAGTTCTAGAGTGGATGTTATTTTCACATTCAACACATTTTTTTGATGCCTCATTTAAGTAGTTGGGATTGCATGAGACATCCAATTCTCCTTTGGAATTGGTGATGTATGAATCCAATTATCATCATTATCACATTTATTCATGATCTGATTTATCTAATTTCCATAATCCATGATGTTTTAGCATAAGATTGTTTGTCTGGTATTAAGTTTATCTTTAATATTATCTTTGATTAAAACCTTTATTCATTTCATAATTTATATTCCAGATGGCCATATTCTTAAAAATTCAATCAGTTTAATTTATCATTATTAAATTTATCCTCATGAAAATTTTACAAATTCATTTCTCATGATATTTGGAATAAAGTAATATTTCTTTAATTTCCTCAGTGAGACTTATTATATTAATTTAGTTTAAATTTTATCTTTTTCCATATTTTCTCAATGATAATGACCATAATTCAATCATTTTTTCTGCATTCATACTTAATTATAATTTTTAAGGATATCATAATAATAAATAAAGTACTTCATAACTATTTCCTTTAAGTGTCATGGTTGTTGTGAACCAGTTTATATCTACACGAACCATTAATTTTGACCATCCTATAACAATTTTAATGGTTCATTCTCAATAACTTATTGGGAACTTGATCCCATGTATCAAAAGTAACATCATGACAGTTATTTCACCCTCATGAAAAAAGGTTAAAATGGGTTCCAAATAGGGGATCTACATAGGGTTTCCATTCATTAGATAACCATACTAAAAAAATTATATAATAAACTGAAACCACATATAAACAGTTAATATCCATAAAGGGAAACAAAAACATTTCCCATAAATAATTATCGTTGAATTAAATAAATTTGTATAGTGAATTCATGTACCATAATAGGGGATCCATATTAAATATAAGATAAGTACTTGGGGAGGAAGGTACTCAAATACATACCATGATACTCACATTATCTTTGTAGTAGAACCCCAGTACCACCATATGACTCTCAAATAACTACATTGATATAAAAATCATCCACATTCCAAGGAGGATAGGTAGAAACAAATTCTATAAGATTAAAACTAAAAAAATTCTGCATACATGAATATTGTATTACAACCTTTGTTTGTAGCTAGATAGTGTGAAGAATCCCAATTGTATATATGTATGTGTAAATTTAATCATCTTTTAAGTAAACATTTATGTTTATTTAGAAATTAAATATGAGTAAATATAATTTCATTTCATCTTCATAGATTGAAAACAATAGACAAATAATGTATTCCTTTCCAAAATGAATTACATTAAAATCCAAGTCAAACCATCTATTCATTTTTAAAATATATTAATTTTACATTTAAACCAATATCTCAGAGTCCAAAAATACATAAATGAAACATGGGTTAACAATAATAGAATAAAAATACATATATTGTAATAATAGAATTGAAAAAATTGACATTAATAAAACATTAAAAAACAAATATTAGAGAATAAAATAGAAAAATACATCATGGTATTAAAAATCATAGAAATAGTCAATATTATTGAAAAAATAATAATCACACCATACTGAACATATAATGATTCCATTATATAGGTACTAATGGGATAATGAACGTGGTGTATAGATATAAATAACTGATGGTATAAAAGGATCACCCAACTATTTTCCCAAAACTATATCATCTATCTTCTCCATTTTCACATCCCATAGAAAATTAATTATTTAATTTATGATATTCAAGATACAATCTAAATATCACCTAGTAGAAAATATTTACCCTGATCTCTAATATAGTTGCGACATGATCATTGAAGAATATATAAAATATGTAGGTCAGTATCAAGATCAATTTAATGGAATGAAAACCTCTTATCCCAATGGAAATACAACATAAAATCATATACATATCTCCTCCAACACAGCCCAATCAGTAAGAATTCCCCTTACCAAAAAATATAAGGTGAATCACTATTAGTTTAATCACCAACCCATGGATACAATATTAAGTAATGTTTAACAATGAGGCTCAAAATAGGTGTAATAATTAGTAAAGAATAATTAGCACGATACATCGATTAAGCCTTTGATAAAAACCAATGAATAACATTATTTAAAATATTTTTATGAAATTTTATATGAAAAAACATGTTTTCCCAAATTCTTATAACAACATCAAGCCACAGTCATTCCTATCAAACCAAAGGAAAAAAATCAAGAAACTTGATCATATGAATACACACCCCATTCATAAATCATGGTAATTCATCAAGAATGAAAACGAAAACATATAAATTAATCTATGATCCTAAAACACCATGAATAAATGAACTTAATAAAATGAAACTATCACTCCCAATTTTATGAAATACATAAAATAAAAACACAACATTCTAAATGAAAATAAAATTTATTATGAAAATTGATAAATTTTCCAAAGGAAAACCCCAAATAAGTTATTGAATAAATATATAAAATATAGGTACAGAATAAACTATCATTATAAATAAATATAATGATTTAAACATCTTGAATCCATTTTAATCTCATATGAAAGGTAGTAAAATATAATGTTATCCTCAAACAGTATAAATATGACACCTGTAATGAACTCTATTAGATTTTGTCTCTATAGATTGTAAAAAGCCATTATTAATTAACACCCCAATTATATAGATATCCATATAATTAAAAATTAGAAAACCTAACAACAATTTTTATAGGGAATCTTATAAATATATAGAATCAAATAATAGAATGATGGAGGTTTTAAATACCAATACATTTACAAATAAATTTATCTTTGTAGTAGAATTATATTCACCACTATGTAAGATAGTTTTATAAAACCATTAGACATATATTGATTTATTATATACTATCATACATAAATCAACCTTATGAATCATAACCATTGATAATATACTTTATTAATAGGGATCATAATATTTTTAATGATATAGGGTTTTGAAAAATCCAATTGATGCAGAAAAAGTAATAGATTCCCTCGACCAGTAGGGTCATACCTTACAAAGCCCTTTTAACAGAGCATTCGATAGTGATAGAATCTTTGGTATTTGACCTTGAAAATTTGAAACATTATATCCAATAAGTAATGGATGACTGAAATGATTTATGTGAGTATTTGGATATCCTTGAGACCACGACCGAAACCATGTATGTTTAGCCACCACATGAAAATATCAATGTTGTGCACTTTACCATTATCATGTTTTCTCATTAAATAAAGGGATATGTATCAAGACCATAATAATTTGAATATTTATATTAATTAGAAAAATGAATATATTTCCTTCTTATATTTGTTTCTTTATAAATGATTTTGGAATTGATATGATTAAACACAAAATGTTATTTTGGTAACACCTGATTTCAATTAAGACATTCCAACGATGAATTAATGGATTTTTGAAAAAAAATTATATTTAATAAAATATATTTATTAGATAATATTTAGTAAATATGAATTTTAATACATATTTTTACCAAGGTAATTGTAATTTTTATTGGGGTTAAAAAAGTGTATTTGTCAAAAAACCCATCATTTCACAATAAATTCCAATTCATATTTTACATGTAAAAATTCACAAATGCTGACAATAATTTATATAAAATAAATATTATTTTTTATTCAGAAAATAAATAATAATAAATAATAAATTTCTCATAATTCACATAGAGAACCAAATTTTCTGTTAAAAATTAAATTGATAAAAAATATATGGTCTGTATTATGACATAATTAAGAACCAAAAATGAATTAATACATTCAACATGTGGTATAGATGTATAAAATGTACGATTCCCATTTTATAAAATTGATTTTGAGGTTATTTGATTAATTTTATAAATACTTTCTAAATCTCTCAAAACTGATATTATATATTATGTTTTTAAAATATTTTTTTAGGAACAAGACTCGCTTCAACTTCCTGAGGTGAAATATTCTAATATTCACAATCCTTGGCCATATTAAATATTTGAAAAAAAAATTTGGTAGAAACCATATTAAAACCCCATAGTATTTTTGGGGTTACGATTACATTAATGTATAGAGTCCAAAACCAAGGTTTCCGAAATACCAAAAATATTCCTATATTTCGGCATATAATCCCACCCAAGATCCTATTACTCTTCCCTAAAAAAACCTTGTAACAATCCCCGTCTCATCCCTCCACTATCTAGATTTATCCAAAGGTTTCCACATGCTCTCAATAATTTTATCACAATATTTTTGAATCCCCCCTCAAGTTAAATGATCGTTTACTTATCCACATTATTCAGGTGTCTTCATCATTTTTGGTGTTTTATCATAATTTACTATTGTTGGAATATGTTATAACAACTCAAAATTACTACCATTATTATTTATAAATAATTTTTCACCCCGTTTCCTCTCATTAATATCTCCCATAAACATTTATATTCCCATGCTAGGCTAATGAAATTTGACCATGATTTTCCATTACTATCAATTATATAGTGAATAATCATACCCAGTTATTATCAATGTTTCACAACATTATCAAAAAGTAATTTCATTGTTTCATAATTTCAAGTAGGTATTAAACCATACATGATTTTGAAATTAAATTTTAGGAAATTTTAAAAAAATTTAAATGGTCAATGTGGGACACTTAAAAATGTATTTGATATAAGTGGGACTGGTGTGCCAAAAGTTATATAGTGATCCAACTCATTGGGTAATGTCGAGGCTCCATAGATGTCAAGAAAAGGATTAAGGAGTCATCTTAATCAATAATGATTCATTTTAAATAATTTAATGATGTATTTTCACTTATCCTTGACCAATGATTTTGATTTTTCTTTAATTTTGTTTCCACATTCATGTATTCCAATTTGTATTTAAACGATTATCATGCCTCATTTTTCATGATTATGATTATCAACATTTTTTATGTTCCATTTATTTTCCTACTTCCTAACATGTAATACCATCATTATGTAATTTTTTTATTACCTTTCTAGGCTTTATCTCAGAACCGTTGATTATGTTTTTCCCCTTGTTAACCCATGTAGTTTTATGTGTGATGGAATATTATGATAATGTTAACTATTTTTTCAATAATGGTGATTTACCCCTTTTTTTATTTGTCATTTAGTGTAATTAATTACATGACTAAAAAATTATCCTTTATCTTATATGTTTTATATTGTATTCCTTTATTCAATAATTCATGAATTAACTTGAAAAATAAGGTTTTCAATAGTAGGTATCAATGGTATGTTTAGTCATTTTTTGGGACTATGATTATAAAACACTAGTGATATCATTTGAGATAAGACTAAACATAAGAACAAATAACTAATGTATAGAATATGTTGTTTACATGGGAATTAATATGTTTCTCAATACTATATGTTCATGTTGTTATAATCATATTTACATAGGGGTAAAACTATAAAATGATGTATTGATCTAGACTATATCAAGAACTGGTACATGACAATGATCATTGTTTCACACCTTGTTTGACACTCCCATTGGATATTAGTTGAAAAATTTAGACGGTCATTGAACCCATTATTAAGGGAAATAATAGTCTTATATTATTTTATGTTAGAAAATTGATGTTGGATTACATTGATTGATGACTAGAAACTCATAATTCAAATAAATATATTTAATTTATATGTTATCCCTATAAATATATTGGATTCCCATTTATATTTTAAATAGGTCTAAGTTTTACATCCTTATGTCTATTTCATAGAAAGTGAAGGGTTAGAGAAAGTATCAAAAACTGAAAGGGATAGTTATTATCTTTATTTTTAAGCATTGCTTCATATCATGCATGTTTACTGTAACAATTTAAAACACACCACAGAACATTTATGTAGAGTAATCCATGAAAATTGAAAATATGGAAATAAATTCATCTCTCATATGTATATATCCTTCCCTGAAAAACATTATTGGCATGACTTCCCACAAAACATGTGATACTCATTCTATAGAGACAACATAAATTTTCTAGATAATGAGAGCACTCATTATATCATGACTTCCCCCCCCCCTTTTATATACATGATCATGGTGTATGGTGAATCTTCATTATCAAAAGCATAAATAGTATGGATATTATTGTCCTATGACCAATAATATATTGATAAAATGACTAATTTTATGTAAATGATCATCCTTGATGACATACCCATGGAAGGGGAATATGTTAATGTGTTTCCCAAAAAATTTCATCGTATTTCTCTTAGATAAAAGGATTAAATTTTAATCAATCATATAAATTTGTAATTTTTATTATACAAACCCTATATATAATGGATTTTGTGGAACATGAGGTAATTATGAATCAACCAAAATAGAATTTTCATAATTTTTTATAAGCCAATGTACATCTCATTGTGGTGTACTAATCCTCTTCTTCAAGAATAAGGATGGGTAAATGATCATTTTGGTTGATTGTAATGATCTAAAAAAATTAAAATTAAGGAAATATATCTTAATTAATAGATTAATGAAATTATAGATCATCTACATAGATCCCAAGAATTCTCCAATGTGGATCATTTTTTAGGGTATTATCAAGTAAGTGTGAATAAGGAAGATATCACCAAGAATTAATTGTATTCAATATATGGGAACTATGAGTTCAATGTTATTCCATTATGATACAATATTTCTCAAAACATATACATGGACTTGATGAAAATTCTTTAAATATTACATTGGAAATTTTTTGGTCATTTTAATAGTTGATATTCTAATATACTCCAATAGTAAGGAGAAACATTAGGATCATCAAATAACTATGCTTAAAGTCAAATTAAAGAGAATATTTATCAAATTTATTTTAAATTTGATCTCTCATAAAAGTAAGTATCATAATTATGGTATATTATCACATGTAATGGGATATCAATGGACCCTTCAAAACAAAGGAAATTAAATGATGGATAAGGCCAACATTTGGGAATAAAATTCCTATTTTCAAAGGGTTACCATGGTATTAGAGTGGATTTGGGAAAATTTTCTCAAATTTGTCAAATATTCTAACCAATATCACTATAAAAGAAGTCAAGTGTGTTTTGGATAATTAATGTGAAGAGGTATTCAGTGAGTTGGAAAATAAATGTATCACTAAAATTGATCTTATGCTACCCACAATTATGGAACTATTCGTGTATTAAGAGATACTTCAATGAAGGGGTTTGGATTTGTGTTAATTGATAATAGAAAAGTGATAGACTATTCCACAAGGGTGATAGAATAAATAGTTTTTCACCTAAAAAATCCAAATCAATGGTCACCCAAAAGAGGAATCAATGAACAATTTATGTTATAAGTTCAAGCTCATTGAGATCACAGCCCAAAGCACGTACGCTGAACCACCAAATTAAATCCTCACAATTGTGCACCATACCCTTAGACATGATATTATTGTATTATAATTTATCGGTTTTTATAGGTGATATAGTGGATATAATGATGTTATTTGATGTTTCATTCCACTAAAACCTAGAAGATAAATTATTTTAAATTTTCTTAATGTAGATACTAAATAGGTACAATGATTTATTTTGTATTTATCAGTAGAATGATTCTATTTATAGTTATATAGTGGATTATAGGAACTTCATATATTTAATCATGCCCTTTTTAATTACCTATAATTACAAAAACAAAATTCAAAGATATTTTGATATAATCAATGATCATTAGGAATTAGAATATCATCACATACTAATCTGATGTTCATGTATAAATATAGATAAAATTTTTAATTATGTTTTGATATTCCTAGAGATGTGGGTGTGTGATGAAAAAAATATAATCTAATAGAAAAAACTATAATTTTAAAGATTATTTTGTAGTAAATTATGTATATTAATATCAGTCCCCACCTTTTAAAAATTTTAGTGTCACTTGTATTTTATAATTTAATGATCAATAAAATCATTTACATATGGTTTTTCCTATTTTTATGATTTGTTAAATACAATACTCTATAACATTTCCTAATTTCATTGATAGTAAATTATAAAATATTTGATGTGATAACAACAACTAGACACCAAGGATTATCAACTGGATAATAAGGTTCGGTACCCTTGTAATAAATATTATGCCTATTTATATCATCCTATTACTATTTCTAATTATTCCTAAACCCCAATTTTTATCGATCTTCAGTTTTCTTTTTTTGAGGTCATTTCAGTATTAATTATTATGAGTTTTGATAAATTCTAGGCTAATAAATTGTTAGAGAAGTGTTTTCCAAAACTATGTACCCTGTTAGAGAAAACGGTGCATCCCAAGGTACTGGGATTTTTCATGGTTGGCACACTGTTAGTCATGTCGTGTGCCCTATTTGTTGAAACAATGAAACCAATTTAAAACAAGTACACCTCCAAGACACACTTTTTTTTTAACTGTGTGGGACTTCTATGGATACCGTGCTTATGAGATTTCAAGTGATATGGTTATAATAAAAAAAATTGATTCCCTCTATTAGGTCCCCAATAGACCAACACAACCCCAAACAAGTTTCCCCCATCCAAAAAGATCTAAATACTGATTCATGTCCACAAATATACCTCAAGGAACTGATCCAAAGATAGAAGATTGTCGTTCTATCTTCTGGAGGTTAATTTACTCATCTTGATCTCATTCTCTCATGTTCTATCTTCTTCTCTCTAGGGTTCCATAGATCCCGATATTGATTGATGGATATAATACCCTCTATTTTTGGATCATAAACATAAGTTTGATTCCTATTTTTCTTATCTTCATTCATCATGGAAAAATCTCAATTACAGGTTGGCGTTGTGAGATCTATTTATTTCAAAAGGTGGATCTGTTGATATTTCCAATTTATCTTAACCCAAAATTAAAATTTTAAATTCAATTGATGATTTAAATTTAATTTCGTGATTTTTATGAAATTTATTATAATTCTTTTTTTTAAAACCCAGTTACATTGAATTGGGGGGGTTTTGAGAATTGTTTTTTTGGAATGAAATTGGAAAACCCATTATTCTATTGAATAGGGTTATGATTATGGAATTATGTGAGATTTAAAATATTTAATTTAAATTATATATTGGATATATATTGAATAAATTAAATTGTTTTATTTAATTTTGAAAGTGAATTTTATTGAAAATTTTAAATAACCCCTTAATTCATGTGAATTGGTGGATTGTTATGAAATTGATGGAATTTGTTGGAAAATTAAATTTCCAAGATTAATTTGTGTAACAGGATTGTGAAATGGCCTGAATTAATTTTAAATAATTTTTTGTGAAAACAGGTTTAAAATGGTTCCATGGAAGCCATAGAGGTTAATATTGGTATAATGGCGTGTTTTTTTATTAAAAAATATTATTGGTTTTAAATGGAAAATTGGCTTATTTTGAAGAAAAAATGTGATTTTGTAATATTTTAGCTATTCAAAAAATAATTTTTATATCATTGTTTCTTACTAGGGAACATGAAATCCTAAATTAGTTAGTGGGTTATTTTTGGCATCACATTACAAAATAAACTATTCTAAAACATAATATAAGAACATCACATCCCTTAAGAAATAATTATAAGTACAATATTCATTTGGTCCAAAAAGGCCTATGTACATATTTTGTATTTCATAGTGTCTGGTCCCTGTTTCCTAAAACGTTCATACTTATTTGGCATATGACCATGTTTCTCGCTCGTTATTATTTTAATTGAAAATATTCCATTGTTATAAACTATTTTACATTCCTCATGAATTAATTTAAACTATTTTATATAAAATTTATTTAATTATGCATTTTATAAAATGTTCCATTTTTGTAAAGAACCCTTTGTTTAATGATAATCCTTTTATTAGAAATGTATTTCCATATTTTTTTGAAATGTTAAAAATGAATTCCAATGTTATTTCCATATTTTTTATCTTTAATCACGATTTAGTTAAAAATTATTTTGGAATTTCATCCCTGCTAATTTAAAATTTGAAGGAACATACTTGGTTAATTTGATTTTGGAATATTGTAATGGAATATTTTGGAGAAATCCAACTGGGATTTTCCACACAATCTACTTGTGCCAATGAGTGATTGTAGATTTTCCCCTTCTAGGTTCAAGTATTGGAAAGGGCTCAATTGTAGGTGGTTCTAGCTATTGAACAGAGCCCTTGGAGTGTTGTGTCTGATTTGAGACATGGGTATTTTTTCATGTTTTCTGGTACTTGGTTGCTGTAAATGGGTTCTTAAACATGATTGACTTCATATAAAATACACCAAGTGGAGATTAATTTGGTATACATACTATATAGTTTCATTCAAAACCATATTTTTTTTAGAAAAACACTT
This sequence comes from Viscum album, assembly GCA_963277665.1. Taxonomy (NCBI): domain Eukaryota; kingdom Viridiplantae; phylum Streptophyta; class Magnoliopsida; order Santalales; family Viscaceae; genus Viscum; species Viscum album. The sequence continues at coordinate 1,835,858,562 of OY728165.1, forward strand.
CCCATATTAATTTCTTATGATGCCATTTACTAGTCGCATACCCATGCAGATCAAGAATGCCCATTTGGCTATGTTAGGGCTGGAACAGTTATTGGGATACCAGGGTGCCCGGGAAGGTTCATGAAAAAGTGAATATTTTTTAAGACGTATTGAGCAAGAACCTGTCAACCCATGTAATGAACGAATCTTTAGAAGAGTATAACATGATGGATCTTTTTTGCACGGTTTCATATTAGAGTTCATGATAATGTGGTCAAGGTTTCCTTCTCCAGCATTTAGTTGATATCCTCTCTTATCAAAATTATTTTTAGGATAAGTATCTTTATTATGAGATCCATAAAATTAGATCCTTTTTCTATGGTAGAGATACAGTTTCCAATTGGTCATTCTCTAGAGAGGAAATTCTATGATATTGAAATTGTTTTGTGGTACCATCTTCGGTAAGGAATTTTGTGTTGGCGGATTTTTTTAAATTCTTATTGGGAAGTACACCTATGATCCATGATGATGTTCTAGGAAATTTGGAGGTAGTTATGGTGTCTAGTTATGAGATAGGGCATTACTAAGTCTTCCACTTACTGTTATACATGACAATAGTTGATGATTGTGCACTAGAAACATTCAAGTTTACATCAGTCATTTCTAGTCCCTATTTGGAAGTTGGATCAGATCTCAATAGAAATTGTGGTTGGGTTTCCGTATACAAATATAAAGAAGAATTTGATATGGGTTGGGATTGATCAACTGATTAAATCATTACAATTTTTACCCATTACTGATATAGGTAAAATTGTGGAAGTTGGAAATGTCAATGTGAAAGATATTTTTGATTTTCACTAATTTTGTCTACTATAATCTATTATAGGGATCCTGGATTCACTTCTCATTTTTTGAGGACCCTTTTAGAGGCAATGGAATCTCACATCCATTTAATAATGGAATTACATCCTCAATCAGATAAACAGACATAAATGGAGATAAATATTCATTAGGATATGCTTTGTGCCTTTATTCCCTAATGTAGTGGGGCATGGTATTTAACTTGGGGATGGATGAGTTTTATTATAATAATAGTTACGAATATATGATCAAGATGGATCCTTTTGAGGCACTATGTTTTCATCCTTTTATATCTCCTCTGCGTTGGTTAGTGGTTGGTGAAAGTTCCTTTGTTGGACTGAGTTTGGTCCAAGAGGAGAAAAAATGATTACTTGATTCTTTAAATAATGATGATAAAACAAATCTGATATAAATCTTACGTTTATCGTCATTGAATTCTATTTGAATTCACAACTGGTGACAAGGTGTTCTTTGAAGATTCACCCATGTTGGGTAATTTATGGCTTGGGAGGAAGGGGAATATTTTCGCTTATTATTTGGACAATTCACTATTATTGATCTTGTGGGGAAAGTGGAATAACGATTTGAACATCTACCAATGTTGACATTAATACATAACAAATTCCATATATCTCAACTATAAATGTATCAATCTAATCCAACTAATGTTAAGAGTTATTATGATGTTTAAGTTGAATCTGTTTTATCTGTGACTGAATGGAAAACTAGGATAGATGTTCCTAAAGATAAGGTACTTCTTGGTTGGATGATACCTTTGGATCATGTTCTATGGAAAAAGTGTTATGATATTTATGATACATGGGAGTGGGGTGCTGATGAGATAATAGTGGACATATATTTTGGACATGGATGATTAATCATAGGATTTCTATAGACAAAAATTTTATATGGTGAGGAATATGTGACTTCTTGTTACTTTTTTTAGGTATTCCTAAAGACCTCTTTTTATGGAGCTATGGTTGGGTTTTGTTTGGGGTTCTTTCGATATGATTTTTTTAAGAGTTAGTAAATATTTTGGGATGGTACACAATATGTGCATAGTTTTCCCTAACCATATGACTTGTCTGAGAAAACCATGTAACCCATAGAATTTTAATTTTTCATATTTTGTGCATAGTTAGTCAGTACATGTCCCCCCTTAGTAGATACCATGTGGCTAATTTAAAATGGGCACATGGGATGGACATGCAGTTTTTTCTAACCATGTTGGTATGCCAAATAAATGGTGCATAGAGGATATTAAGTCTTCCAAAATCTATTAAAAATTTTCCAAAACCATCTTTTTGGTCCCCAAACCATTTCTACCACCCAAAAAGTTTTCTTCCACAATTGGAGATCCCACTAAAGATTCTTGTCCCCTTAGATCCCTCCTGAAAGTGATCTGAATCATGAGTAATGGAATTTGATCTTTTCATGATTAGTTTAGGTCACACCCCGACCCTTTTTATTATAATGTTATTTTATTATTTATTGACTTCAGTTAGTTTCGTCAAGGCACAAGTTGAGTGACGGTCTAAATTTTTTTTATCGATTAATAGTTTGGGTGGGTGTTGGACCGATGCGCGGACATCGCATGGTTGGCGAAGACCACAAGATCGGCTTGGGTACCTAGGCAAATATGTAATGTTTAAAATAAATAAATATTGATGTAAATAAAATAAGTTAAATGTTTAAATCGTAGTAATCATGATATTTTTTCATAGATAAAAATATTTTTTATTATTTAATAAATTTTTAATAACATTATTGTCATTGAAATTATTATAAATATAATTATTATTTAGATTTTATTAATACGGTTATTATTTAAAAGAAGTTGAATAAATGTATGATTATAATTATTATTACTTTAGTGTCATTTTTATTATTACCATTAAAGTAATTTTTAATATCAGTTTATTATTATTACAATTATCATTATGGAAATTAATAATGTTATGAATATATAGGTATTAATATTTTTAAAAATATTGTCATTAAATTATTGTTATTATTATTATTATTATTATTATAAATTTATTATCATTATTATCATTATTATAACTTTCTTTATCCTAATCTACCCATACGCCAAGTGCATTCCCCCGTTTTTTGTTTTTTGTTGTTGTTTTCTTACCCTCTCTATCCCTCATGCCTCCCCACATTTTATTTTATTTTGTTTTTTTAAACCACTCACAATACCTGTCACGCACACATTATTCCCCCCTTATCCCAGGTGCCCCATTCTCTGTTTCGTTTTTTATTTAATTCCAACTCTTTTTTTAATCCCTCTTACGATCACCTCTCCCCCCCTCTTTGGCAGTGTCGCTCCCCTACCCCGTAACCCCCTCCTTGTAGTGTTGCCCCCACCTACAACCTACATTTGGTGCGGCAGTCTCCACGGCCAGGCTCCCCTTCAGCGCCTCCATGTCTGGAGCTCCCTTGGCCGTGACCTGCTCTCGATCACGACCTACAATAGGCGCGCTTGGACCCTCGAACGATTCTCAATGGTGTGTGACCCCATTCCCCGGCTGGGTTCTTTGAAATTTCTATCGATTTCTTTGTGTTTCTTCAACGATTCATCGAGGTACAATCCTTGGACCCCTTTTTCTTAATAGTTTTGGTGTTTTGTTTCTATTTCGGTACACGGTTAGGATTTAGCCGAAACCCTAATGTTTGGTTAATATTTTATTGTTGTGTTCTTCCTTCAATAGGTTATGTGATTGGAGTATTGCGACACGTTGGACCATATTCCGGGATCCGCCAACAAGGGAGAGGTGGATGAACTCGATTTTCCATGTCGCCAATGTTTCAGGTAAGGTTAATGCACCAACTGTTTTGCTTCACATAATCCATAATTAGGGTCTTATGATTTAATTGAGTCCCTGATATTTAATTTTTTGTGCGTTGGTCTTCACCACACTAACTTGGGGTGTTAAATGCATTGTTAAGGTGTGGAGATGTTTTTTTAGTGTGTGCACCTTTGTGGGAGTGCGTGTACGTGAATAGGTGGTCGTGTGAGTTTGAAAGCATTGGCACGACCAATTTTTGGAGGTAGGTGGTTCCATGCCTTTGGGTCATTTGATTAATTTAATATGTTTATTTGATTTTATAAATATAGTTTATGATCTATTTTGGTGTTGCAAAAATATATTTTTGAAGTGTTTTTTATGAATTCAGTTGGATAATGAATTATTTTGGTGTGTTAGATTTATTACACATCTTTGAAATTAAATTGAGAATTGTTTGAGTAATTGAAAACAAGTCTTAATATGGTTATTTTGCACATTTGGTTTTAAAGTGACATTTTTATGTGAAATCAAGTGCATTTAATTTTTTTTTGTGTAAACTCCCGTGTTCAAATTTGGGGTGTTTGATGAACTATTTGATTGGATTTATTTTTTTTAAATGTGATGCGTGAAAATGGTGTTTGATAGCGTTAAATATGTGTTACATTTTTAAAGTGGCATTCTTATGTAAAAATTCGGCGTTTTACCTATGCAATTCCATAGTACGCTATTTATAAATATTCTGTTAATTGTTTAATTAAATTAACAAGTCATTATTGTGGTGCGAATTATGATGTGAAAAGGTTTTTGTGTGTGTTTGGTTGAAAGAGGAGATTCTGATTGTGTTTTTTGGTGTAAATTCATGTTGTTCTTCTTATATGTGTTTCAAAAATTGTGTATATAGTTTATTATGAAGCTTGAGTAATGCGAAATACATTTTTGAAGGGTTTGAAATGTTGTATGTTTTATGTGTGAGGTGCGAGTGAGTTTTTGTGTGTGCGAAGTCATCTATGACTTCTTAAAATTATTTTATAATTTTTATTAGTACTTTATTTAATGGTGAATATGGGTTTTTAATTGTGAAAATGTTTTATTGAATTTTTAAGCGATGGAAATGATGTTTGAAGAAAACTTTGGTGTGCATATTATTTCAAAATGGGAATTATTAGTGAAAATATCATTTTTAAGTAAAATTAGAATTTTGTATCATATGGGACTTTTTTGAGGACAAGGGAAACCCTGGGTATCTAGGTGGGAGGACTGGAACTAGTACGCTAGTGAATGGAGGGCTTTTGACCATGGTTAACTTAGCATGTTTGACGTGACAACACTAACAAAACTATATTGGAGTTTATTGGGGACCAATACGTTATGGGTATGCTCCCTACTAGTGGTTCGTGCACGAGAACAAATATTTTTCATGGTTACATTTCACCGAGGTACGAGGTTCTAGGGACCCACATGAGTTAGATGACCCTTAGTGGATTTACCCATGGTGCTCTACTATTCATAACATGGTGCCTTCTTTCAAAATACGGAGGACCACTCGGGTGTGTGCGTGAGTGCACTATATAAAATTTCCCATCCTCTTTAAAATAATGTTTGAAAAGAATGGTTGTTTTAAGTGTTCATTTTTCACTTTTATTAAGTAATTGTTTTCCATAAAAGTGTTTTTTTCAAAATGTATTTTTTGAATAATCATGTTAAATTATATCGTTGATTTTTCATCATGGAATCTTTTATTCGGTGATATCCTACTGGGCTCTTGGCTCACATGGTACATGCACCTTTGGGTGTATGTAGTTTCTATATCTTGTGTATCCCAGGTTCAGGCATTATTCTTGGAAATGGTGGAACATTTTTGTCAATCGTCTTCTTGCGCTTGTTGGTGATGATGGCTTGAGGAGGTTTATCCCCTTGTTGTATGGAGGTTTTAGGTTTTGTTTTAGTTTCTTGTTGTGTGAGTGTTCTTTCTATTATTTGATTAGTTGTAAAATTTATATTTTTGAATTTATTATTGGTGGTTTTGATTAAACTTTTAAGATCTGTTTTTAGGGGGTTTAGTAGTTATTTTAATAAGATAAATTCGAGTAAATCATTCCCAAGGCATCTCATGTGATACCCAGGCACTTTTTCTAGCCCTTGGGATCATGAATGCCCTTCGGGCCTTGTCGCGGATCAATTCGGGTGACCATTTCAGGGTCGACCCTGCTTAGTTCGTGACAAAATGGTATCAGAGGATGTTCTTGTTATTTGGGGTGTCTTGTAGTAGGAGATTAGGACTGTCAGGGCTCAGGAGGTAGGTTACGGGTCAATTCCTGATCACCACCACTCGCTACGAGACCTGAGTTACCAGGGGTAGTCCTAGATTTGAGTCTTTTGTCTTTGGTTATTTGGGACTGAGGGATAAAAATGGGATCTAATTGGTTCACATTGCGACCTCATGTGGGGTGGTGACCTGTGTGGTCTCCAAGTTCCTGGATTAAGGTCTTCATAGTGTTATGTCTTACTTAGGGCATGAATCACCACCTTGTCACTAGGTCAGACATATGCACTAGTCCCTCATTCCAGTGGGTTATTACTGGTTGTGTTTTGTTTTAGTCTCAGTTGGTTGAGTGTGCATTAAAAGTGAAATTGGTTATTAAATTGACAAGTGTTTCTTCAAAATTTGTTTTTGAAATTACTAAAGAGGGTTTCTAAAGAGAAGGTGTTTTAGTTTGGAAAAAAACTTGGTATGTGTTTGTATTTGGTAAGGAAATGAAGTGTTTGAACCTTGACACTCATTATGGAGGGTCACACGTGCGTTGGTATGTATGGAAAGTGTGTGGGGGCAATTGTTCACAGATGATGTGAGCAGGATTGAATAAACACACATGTGACAGTTCATAAGGTGCCATAGGTAAGTTTGTTTTAAAATTGTAAAGAAATAATGGTTTTGGAAAAGTTATTTCTCCTAGTGTTTTATATTTGTGTATTATGGGCCTATTTCCCTTCGCTTATGTTGTTTATTTGATTGAGTTTTGGAATGATGTCGGTTTTGATTGTGTTTTTCGTGTGGTTCTGAATATGCTGCCTAAAATGTCTCCTAATGTTGTTAATGATCTATGCCCAGTTCCCGGTTCATTTTGTGTGTTACTTGTCTAACAAGGTAGTCGAATTCCGTTACAGGCAGTTGTATGGTCCATGGAGATAGTGTGTGTCTTTGGGCTGTGGGGAACTCCCGGGGTTGATAAGGTTCGTACCATCTCTTGTTTATTTGAGGGTCCATATCCAGACTAGTAAGGATGTGATTTCTCTTTTTCTTTGGAGTTCAGGGTGTAGTTAGTGGTTGTCGGTTTTTGCGAAGGTTCCCCATTTGGCGAGTAGGGTGCGCTAGAGGAATCTGTTTCTAAAGAATCTTGTTCATCGGTTTCAACATCCAGTTTGTTGGACCGTTCTCTTACATGCCACTAGTGTAGCTGGTTCAGGCATCCTAAGCTGTTATGTCACATTAATCGAAAGTCTTACTACCGTACGACTATTCGGGGCACCAGGGAGTGTTTAGAAAGGAGCGATGTTCGGGAGGGAGTTCGAGATTGGCGGATGAAAATGCCTGAATGTGAGGCAGGAGATGCTTTATCCATCAGGGCCCCAGCCACAGGTCTCAGGGTGAAGCTCGCGCACAGTCAGGAGTTTCCGAGGGTGTATGGAACCTCGGCCAGAGTAATTTTTTCAGCTTTGGGAGGGAAATATTCAAATATTCCTTGTTCTATTCTTATCACCATTGTAATCTCATCCTTGTTGTTGTGGTGTGATGAACATATTCTACCGTAGTCTAAGATGTATTATCTGTTCTCAATGTGGCTTCTAAATCCTTCAGAATTTCTTGAAGGGTGTTGGACCAGCCAATAAACAGGTCATTCTAATTATGAGTTGGGTCTCAATTGTGTTTGTTAGGGGGAAGTTTGGTTTTGTGAAATTAACGGGCAATGTTTCGGGCTCCTTTCTGAGTTTGGGCTTGGAATTCCATAGTCTCTGGTTGTGGTGAAGATTTTATTTCATTCAGTGTGAGAGGTGTTGAGTTAATTTCATATCCTCGGGGAGTTGGGTCATTTCATAGCAATATTTCTGTTTAAGTCTCTGAGTGTTGTTCAGTCCATGTAGATAAATTAAATGGTTTCAGTTTGGGAGTTCCCACGTTGGCCCCCCTCGGTGGTGGTGTGTTCGGGTTTTATGGTTTTCGTAATAGTGAATTCTTGTGGTTGGGAGAACCCTCCCATGTTCTCCCCTCATCCTCGGGCTTCAATTTTCTCTTGAATTGGTCGGGTGTGACCTCTTGAGAGTAAGGTCATCCCTGAATTCATCGTATTTTCTTGGTTTTGTCTGGGCAAGGACTCGAGTTATGTTAACTATTGTCATTGTGACTTTTTGGGGGAAGAATGTTTTGTGGTGGGGAGAATTGTCACACCCTGACCCTATTTATTATAAATTTATTTTATTATTTCTTAAATTCAGTTAGTTTCGTCAAGGCGCATGTTGAGAGCCGGTCTAATTTTTTTTTATCGTTTAATAGTTTTGGTGGGTGTCGGACTGGTACGCAGATATCGCATGGTTGGCGGTGACTGTGAGATCGGCTTGGGTACCCATGCAAATATATAATGTTTAAAATAAATAAATATTGATGTAAAAAAATAATTTAAAGTTTTAAATCATAATAATCATGACATTTTTGTGTATATAGAATTATTATTTTTGTTATTAAAAAAATTGTTAATAACATTATTGTCATTGAAATTATTATTTAGTTGTTATTAATATGGTCATTATTTAAAAGAAGTTGAATAAAACTATGATTATAATTATTATTACTTTTAGTGTCATTATTATTATTATCATTACAGTATATTTTTAAAATCAGTTTATTATTATTACCATTATCATTATGGAAATTAATAATGTTATGAATATATAAGTATTAATATTTTTACAAATATGTTCATTAATTTTTCTTTTGTTATTATTATTATTATCAGTTTGTTATTATTATATTTATATTTATAACTTTTGTTTTAACCTAATCTACCCATCCGCCAGGCGCAATCCCCCCTTTGTTTTTTTGTGTTTTTTTTACCCTCTCTATCCCTCATGCCTCCCCCCCCCCTTTTAATTTGTTTTGTTTTTTTAAACCCCCTCACACTACCTCTCACGCACCCATTATTCCCCCCCTTATCCCAGGCACCCCATTCTCCTTTTCTTTTTTTATTTAATTCCCACTCTTTTTTAAATCCCTCTCACGATCACCTCCCCCCACCCTCTTTGGCAGTGTCGCTCCCCTACCCCGTAAACCCCCTCCTTGCAGTGTCACCCCCCTGCAACCTACTTTTGGCGCGAAAGTCACCATGGCCAGGCTTCCCTTCAGTGCCTCCATGGCCGGGGCTCCCTCGGCCATGAACTCCTCTCGATCACGACCTACAGCCAGCGCAGTTGGACCCTCGAACGATTTTAAATGGCACATTACCCCTTTCCCAGCTGTGTTCTTTATAATTTCTTTCGATTTCTTCGTGTTGCTTCAAAGATTCGTCAAGGTATAGTCCTTGGACCCCTTTTTCTTAATTTCATGGTGTTTTGTTTCTATTTCGGTACCAAGTTTGGATTTAGCAGCAACCCTAAGTTTTGGAAAATATTCGATTTTTGTTCTCTTCCTTCAATAGGGTATGCGATTGGAGTATTGGGACACGTTGGACCATATTCCGGAATCCGCCACCAAGGGCGAGGCTAATGAACTCGATTTTTCTTATCTCCAATGTTTCGGGTAAGATTAATGCACCCGCTATTTTTCTTCACATCATCCTAAATTAGGGTCTTATGATTTAATTGAGTCCCTGATATCTAATTGTCTGTGTGTTGGTCTTCACTGCACTAAATTTTGGTGTCAAATGTGTTGTTAAGGTGTGGCGATGTTTTATTTTTCTAGTGAGAGTGCCTTTGTGGGAGTGAATTTACGTGAGCAGGTGGTCTTGTGAGTTTGAAAGCATTAGATCAGCCAATTCTTTGAGGTAGGTGGTTCCATGCCTTTACATCATTTGATTAATTTAATATGTTTATTGGATTTTGTAAATATGTTTTATGACCTATTTTGGTGTTGAAAAAATATATTTTTGAAGTATTTGGTATGAATTCAATTGGATAATGAATTATTTTGGTGTGTTACATTAATTATGCATCTTTGAAATTAAATTGAGAATTGTTTGAGTAATTCAAAACATGTCTTAATATGGTTATTTTGCGCATTTGTTTTTAAAGTGATGTTTTTATGTGAAATCAAGTGCATTTTTTGTGTGTAAAATCTCATGTGCAAATTTGGACTGTTTAATGAACAGTTTGATTGGATTTATTTTTTTTAAAATGTGATGTGTGAAAATGGTGTTTGATAGCGTTAAATATGTGTTACAATTCGAAATTGGAATTTTTATGTGAAAATTGTGTGTTTTACCTATGTAATCCCATAGTGCGCTATTTATAAATATTATGTCAATTGTTTAATTAAATTAAAAAATAATGATTGTGGTGCTAATTATGATGTGAAAATGTTTTTGTGTGTTTTTGGTCGAAAGAGTAGATTTTTTGCGTGTTTTTTTGATGTAATGTCATGTTGCGCTTCTTATAAGTGTTTCAAAAATTGTGTATATGGTTTATTAAGTTGCGTCAGTAATGTGAAATACTTTCTTGAAGGGTTTGACATGTTTTATGTTTTATGTGCGGGGTGCGGGTGAGTTTTTGTGTGTACGAAGTCCTGTGTGACTTCTTAAAATTATTTTATAATTTTTCTTAGTAAGTTATTTAATGGTGAAAATAGTTTTTTAAATGCGCAAATGGTTTATTAAATTTTTAAGTGCTGCAAATGATGTTTGAATAAAACTTTGGTGTGCATATTATTTCAAAATGGGAATTATTTCTGCAAATAAAATTTTTATGTACAATTAGTATTTTGTAACATATGGGACTTGTTTGAGCACAAGGGAAACCCTATGTATCTAGGTGGGAAGACCGGAACTAGTACGCTAGTGAACTGAGGAGTTTTGACCATGGATCACTTAGCAGGTTTAATGTGACAACACTAAAAAAAATATATAGGAGATGACTGGGGACCAATAGGTTATGGGCATACTCCCTACTAGTGGCTCGTGCATGAGAACAGATATTTATCATGGTTACTTTTCACCGAGGTACGAGGTTCTAGGGACCCACTTGAGTTAGATGACCCTTAGGGGATTTACCCATGGTGCTTTACTATTAATGGCATGGTGTCATTAGTTGGCATACGGAGGATCACTCTGTTGTGTGTCTGTGTGATCTTTATAAATTTTCCCTTCCACTTTAAAATAATGTTTGAAAAAAATGGTTTTTCTTAAAGTGTTCATTTTTCACTTTTAGCTTTTAAATGTTTTCCATAAAAGTTGTTTTTTTCTAAATATATATTTTGTAATAATCATGTTAAATCATCTCTTCGATGTTGCGGCATGGAATCTTTTATTCAGTGATATCCTACTGGGCTCCTGGCTCACACCCTACATGCACCTTTTGGTGCATTTAGTTTCTGTATCTTGTGTATCCCAGGTTGAGGTATCGTTCTTGGAAATGGTGGTTCGTTTTTTTCGATGGTCTTCTTACTTTGGTTGGTTCCGGTGTCTTGAAGAGGTTTCTCGTCTTGTTTTATGTAGTTTTGAGGTGTTGCTTTAGTTTCTCATTGTGTCAGCGTTTTTCTAGTATTTGTTTAGTTATAAAATATATATTTTTGGATTTATTATTGGTGATTTTGATTAAAATTTTCAGACCTATTTTTGGGGTTTTGTTAGTTATTTTTATAAGAAAAATTCAGGTAAATCATTCCCAAGGTATCTCATGTGATACCCAGGCACTTGTTCCAGCCCGTGGGGATCGGGAATGCCCTTAGGGCCTTGTTGCGGATCAATTCGGGTGACCATTTCATGGTCAACCCACCTTGGTTCGTCATCCAAATATCATTCTACCATTATATCACTTTTTTATTGTAGTGTTCCATATATCACCATGTTGATTTATGGATCTAAAACCCTATTTGTTGAGATATTCAAAAAATGGATTGATTCTATTATTCATGATAATCATTCTTCATCCACAAATCTTGATTAGGGTTGGGCATTATGGGATCTATTGACTTGAGTATGTGGTTCCATTATATTTCCCAATTTTTCAAAACCCTAAATTTATGTTTGAAATTCAATTGATGATTTAAATACTATTTCTTTATTTGTATTAAATTTATTTCCATTTTTTTATTAAAATCATAATTCCATATAATTGGGGTTATTGGAAAAATTATTTTTTGTGATGAAATTGGGAAACCCCCAATACAATTGAATTGGGGTATGTTTATGGAAATTTATGAGATTTAAATTTTTTAATTTAATTTTGTGGTTTGGGTTGAAATTTTCTTATTTAAATTTTTGAATTCAATTTTGAAATATATTTTGATTGAAAATTTAAAAAAACCATGTTTCTAGTGAATTTTGGATCTGTTATGAAATTGATGGAATTTTTATAAATTTAAATTGATGAATTTAATTTGTTAATGTGACATCAGATCTTAATTTTTAGCATTTTTCATGAAGTCAATATGAATTTTTAAAAACTATTCTGTATGTATGAGATAGTTTCAATTTAGTTCATGGGAATCTCTCACTGAATAAACCCTTAATTTGCAAGTGGTTACTATGAAATGTCTTCTTGAGAACTATTTATTGTCTTCTCCCTCTTTTGATATGGATATAGTGAAATACATATCTATTTTTTGTATCTTTTGGATTTAATTTCCCTTTTTGATTTGTTTGAGTGTTAAGATGATATATTTTCTATTGTCTAGTGATGTTGTGTCACATCATGACTCCAGGAAGATGTGTGAATCCGATCAATGTGGAAGATGTTGTTAATCTATAGTGATTGAATCTTATAGTGTAACTCATTCTGTAGAGGAGATTCTCTACACTAACCATGATCTAGTATACACACCACCTTCCATTCTATTCAGGCTCTAGCTATGGAACCTGATAGAGACATTCTAAAATAATTAACTCAATAGTTTCTTCACCTGAATCCAACACCATTAAAAGGATTACATGATTCTCAAGAGGATGAAGAATGATTGGGCATGATGGTTTGTTTTTCTAGGCTCGTGGACACACCTGATGTGATAAAATTGAAGGGTGAAAAAATAATGATGGAAGGATAGATCCGAAGATGGTGAGACATTATTGTGGGAGTGAAGAAGCCTGAGGTTCTAGAGTGGAAAGACATCAAAATTTTATTCATTGACTACTAATATCTTGATTTTATGCCATAGTTCATGTCTATAGAGTTATTCATACATGAGTAGACTGACATTACCATGATAGGGAATGAAGATAATTTGGTTTAGCTTGTTCATTTAGTAAATGAGATTGTATCAAATGAGAAGATGAATGCTCCAAGGATTGAGTTGGGTCATTTTCAAGATATTCATTATCATGTTTTCTTATATAATCTACCTTCTTATTTTGATGAACCTGATATAGAACTATTGGTTGAAATAGATCTTGATAGAAATTCTTGATTATTGATAGTTTCTTTCTGTCCCTCTGGTTGTGTGTGTTCTTTCATGGGAAAGTGGAAGCATGATGATTCTTGTATAATTTCTCAGTAGAATGGTCATTACAGACCATATGTAGTACCAAGAAGGGGTCTATTGATTGTCTTCATGTTTGTAAATCTAGTAACATCAAAGAGGGGTTTTCAATGAGAAATATAAGAAATGTTGTTCATATAGACATTCGTGGAACATATTTAGATTTTTCATTGTTTATTGTAATTTTTGTAGTGGAACGAGATAATAATATCTTCTAAAAACTATAGGAAAATTAGATTCTTCACATATAAAAGGGTTACAGTCCAAGAGATATAGAATAAATCTACTTCTCATAGTTCAATATTATTCGAAGGAAGTAGATAGGGGTCTAGTGACCTTGATATCCACCATTACAATAGCTTCATCCTTAGTGACCTCCCTATTTTATATTGGTGCATCTCATTCATATATTTCAACTTGTATAGTTCATATTATAAACCTTCCAATATATCATTTTTTATTTTATGGATATCACTACACCCCTTGGAATATGTTGAGAATAAGGTCATCTTAGTCCTACTCTTGTCTTCTCACTATTAAATGTTGAGCTTGCATGGAGTTTTATATTTCCCAAAATAAATCATCGTGATGTCATTTTTAGGATGGGCTAGCTCATTTCTAATAAATCATGGATTAATTATTATCTTTTATGGGTCTCAGCTACTACACATAGTGGTGTGCCCCATTTATTTCATTGAGAATGGGGCTTAAGGTTGGGTCCATCAGGATATTCATATACTGAGTTGGGGAATGTTATATTAGGGTTTTCATTTGAAATGTTGATAGAATCAATGAGTATTGATCTCCCTCTAGTGGTCATCAAATTTCATGATGTGTTTCATTATACTTCTCTAAAATTATTCCAATATGGTAGTTTATAATTTCTATTAACATGATGGCAGGTTTTCAGGAAGTTTTGATTCCTTCTTACTTCATATAATTGTGTGTACTAAATGATTTGAATTACGTATTAAATGATATTTTATAGAAAGGCTTTGTGCAACAAAGTGTGTCACCTTTGGTGACACTAGTTTACTTTTATATGATAGCTTGTTGTTCACATGGTCTATGCGTTGATTATGGAAATATCAATTAATTGATTATAATGAAAAAATATTGGTTTCTAGAGATAGATGATTTGTTTGATTAGTTTAAAGCGGTGAATTGGTTTTCAAAATTTATCATAGAATTGGTTACCATCATATGCGGATAATAGAATATCACATTTAGAAAACTTCTATCCAGGGATAGTACAGTCACTATCACTACCCTGTTATTCCTTTTATACTAACAAATGATCCTACAATATTTAATGCTTTAATGAATAGTATTATCAATGAGTATCTAGATACCTATGTGATCCTCTTTTAGGGTGAAATATATGTTTAAACTATGCAAGAGGACGATCTAAGGCATCATATGATAATAGTTTGGTATTTACTGAGAAATCAAGGAATTTAGCCACCACATTCAAAGTCTTACTTCTGTTTATGGGAAGTAAGATTCTTAGGACATGTGGTGTTGAATTAGTGTATTTGTTATGATCATGAGAAGGTAAAATCTATTTTTACATTTCAACAACCATAGATGGTCTTTGAGATTCAATGCCTTGTGGACTTACCATCTGTAATCGACCGTCTATTACGGACTTTTCAATGTCAGATTCTTCAATGACAATACTAACATAGAAAGGAGTAATGTTTTCTGGTGATGAGAAATAATAGAGATCATGTATTGTGATGTATGGCAATGTGGTCCTCTATGATGCATCGGGATCTGGAATGGGTTGTGTTCTTCTGAAAAGTGATCATGTCATTTCTTATGGATCTCATTAACAAGGGTCACATGATATGATTTATCTATCCTCTGAACATGAGCTTTTTGTTATGATGCATGAACATATGATTTGGAAGCATTTCCTTTAACAATAAAAGTTTACTATATATTAAAAAAATCTTGAGTTATATATTATATCAAAAATATGTAAATCTTTCCCATAGAAATTTAGAGGAATACCTACAATCTTTCGAAATTTACATCACCTATACCTTGGTGAAAAGAAATTTTTTTGTGGACTCTTTGAGAAGGAAACTTTTTACCCATGAAATGAATGAATATTCGTAAGATTGGAACTTTTTGGATATTTTTTACATAGTTTTATTTTGGATTTTAGGAGAAAGGGTTAGAGTTTTCAATGGATAGTGTTCAGTTGAAATACACTCTTCTCAAATTGATTATTCAAGATCAACATCTTGATGATGAGTTACATAGAATCAAATACACTACTTATTTTGGGGAGACATTTTCATGGTGTTCATTTTCCAAATATTGAATTCTATTCAATTAGAATCATTTTATGGTACCTTGTTCCATATGGAAATATATGATGGGGGATTTTCATAATTCCCACTGAGAAGTTATCCCATGTACAATGAATATGTTCAATGTTATGTTGTGATAGTTCTAGTGG
The DNA here is from genome assembly GCA_963277665.1 of Viscum album. Lineage (NCBI taxonomy): Eukaryota > Viridiplantae > Streptophyta > Magnoliopsida > Santalales > Viscaceae > Viscum > Viscum album. The sequence continues at coordinate 1,835,874,340 of OY728165.1, forward strand.
CTATGCATGAGATGGGGGAATTTCTAAGTTTTACTCTCATTGTTAAATGCTCCAACAAGTAATGGTGGAGCACCAGAAATCATAAGGATTTCTTAAGACACTTATTATCCCTACATTGAAGAGTGAAATGAAATCTATGGAATTTGTTGTGGGGCTCCCATGTACTTGGAGAAATAATAATCCGGTATGTGTTGGGGTAAATCGATTGAAAAAATAATCACACATTTTACCCATTCATGATACATCCAAAGTTGATGATTTGGGAAATATTTATGTAAAATAGATACTTCATTTTCACATATTTTCGTCTATTATAGTCTATAATAGAGGTCCGCAGTTCACTTTTCATTTTTGGAGAGGCCTTTAATGTACACTAGGATCTCACATATTTTTAAGCACATCTTATCATTAATAGTTTGATGAAAAGATAGAAATATAAATAAAGATTCATGAGGATATTTTTTGTGCCTATGTTCTCAACATTTTTGGTTCTTGGGATGATAATTTCGGGATGAATGAGTATTCTTATAATAATATTTATGATTCCATGATCATGATGGATACTTTTGAGGCTCTATATATCCGGCCTTGTAGATATCTGTTGTGTTAGTTGGTTGGAGGAAAATTTTCCATGGTGGGATCATGATTGATTGAAGAGATGAAAATATATATTATGTTGATTCGTCATAGAATTTTGATGATTCACAACAAATATAAGAATTATAATAATAATTTTTGTATACCATTGGAATTCATAATTGGTGAACAGGTGTTCTAGAATGTTTCACCCTTGAAGGGTCAACGAAGGCTTGGGAGGCAAGGGAAAAATGAACCTCATTATGTTTTAACCTTTTAAGGTTTTTGAGAATGTGGGTAATGTATCATATCATTTAGTACATCCACCGTAGTTGACATCGATACATATCATGTTCAATTTATCTCATATATTAATGTATCTATCAAATCCATCTAATGATCTGAGTTGGTGTAATATTGAAGTTTAATATGATTTATCTGTGACCGAATGGATTTTCAAGATAGTTGATTCTAAATATATGGTACTACGTGGGACGAAAATACTTGGGTTTTTGTAATATTTCTGTATAGTTACGATTATAATGAGACGTGGGAGAAGGAGTAGATGATGAGAGAACAGTAGACATATCTTTTTGGCCTAACAGTTTCATCATAGGATATCTGGGGTGAGAATGAATATATGGTGGGGAGTGGGTAACATCTTGTTATTATTTTCAATTATTAATGAAAATCTACTTTTCTCAAGCGTTGGTTGGCTTTCATTTGGGGATTCTCTAGTAGTAGTTTTAATAGACTTGGAAAATTCTAGTCTAGTTAACGGTTAGAGTATGGTTTTCCCAAAAAAAATTATCGGTCAAAGAAAATAATAAATCTAACGTAGTGGGATTTTTCAGAGTTGGCACATGGTTAGTTTGAATGTGCACCGATATAGTTGAAACCATAAGGTCCATTTTAAATAGTTTCATGTTCAATCCGCATTGTTTTGTTTAACATTGAAAATATTCATAAGAAACCAAGTTTATAGGGTTTATAGGGCTCTGGTTTTTATAAATATTTCCTTAACACCGCTTTTAGTTCCATGATGGAGCACTATGACCCAAAACTAATTTATCCCGTCCTTGTAGCTCCCATGAAGGATTCTTGGTCCCAGAGATCCCTCATATATGTGATATCAAGCTAGAGGAACAACCATAAATATTCATGCGATTAGTTTCCTCATCCCAATATCATTCCCCCAAAGTCTCCCTTCTTCTATATAAATTTATATAGTTCACAGTGTTTATATATGGACATAATAACCACTCTTTTGGTATTTTAAACCTATGTGCGATCCTTGTTTGTGTGATCATAATTCTTGATGGACATATCTTGATTTGGGTTTGGCATTACGAGAGATATTAATTTTGGTGGGTGGATCTATTGTAATTCCTATTTTATCATAACCAAAAAATGATGTTTAAAATTTAATAAATAATTTAAATGATATTAATTGATTGGTATTAAATTGTTTTCAATGGTTTTATTAAAAATCCAATTACATTGAATTAGGAAATTTTAAAAATAGGTTTTTTCAATGAAATTGGAAAAACCCCAACTCCATTGAATTAGGTTATGTTTATGGAAGTTTGTGAGAGTTTAATTGTTTCATTTAAATTTTTTAATTAATGGAAGTTAATTAAATTAATGTTTTGAAATATATTGGGAAAAATAATTTGTTTTAAAATTTTGACAAAGCTCAATTCCATTATCTAGGGGGTTTGTAATGAAATTAATTGATTTTTTTTAAAATTGAATTAATGAATTTAATTTGTGAATGTGAAATATGGACGTGTATAAATTAGTTTCAAATCCTCATTTCTGAAATATTTTAATAAAAATTGTTTGACATAATCTTTAGGGTTTCATCTTTGTTAAATTGAATGTTTTTGATAAAAACCCTTTTACGATATTAAATGGAAAATTGGAATATTTGTAATATAGGATGGGATTTAATTGTATTTTAACTAATCTTAAAATAATTTTCCCATCGATGTTTTTTCCTAGACTACATGAATGACTTATGTAGTTAGTGAGTAATTTTTTGTGGCACTTTATGACTTACAACATTTTAAAACATCATATCATCACATCACATCACGTAGGCAATTGTGATGAGTCCTCTTTTCCTTTGGCTCAATGAGGTGTATATACAAATTTTCCATTTCATATTGTTAGGTCCCTATAGCTTGGAACTGTCATACCTATTTGGATTATTACAATCATTCATATTACTTCGTATTTCAATTAAATATATTCTATTTTTATGTTGTTTTACATGACTTGTGAATTTATAGAAATTGTTTTATATAAAATTGTTTATTAAAGAAATCGTGTGAAATGTTCTATTTGTGTAAAGAGACATATGTTTAAAGTTACTACCATATTTTGAAATTTATTTCCATAAATTAAAATTTGAATATTTAATTACTAAGGTATTTCCAACTTATGAATTGAAAAGTAAATTTTTTTTAAATATTCTTTTGAAATTCCAAGCGTTTTTATTTGAAAATTTAAATGAAATTATTGAATAAATTGATAGTAGCATCTTATTATAGAATCATTGGGTGAAATCCTATTGGGATATTGATCACAACCTCCTTTTTCATTTGGATGTTTGCAAATTATCTCCTAATAATTTCAATCAATGGATAGGGATCAATATTAGATGGTTCTAGTTGTTAAACCATGGGCTTGGAGGGTTGTGTCTCAGTTGTGACTTGGATGTTTTTCTTATTTTATAGTTCTTGATAATAATACATGGGTTTTTATAACAATTTTACTTTTTGTATATTAAACCCAGTGGAGTTTCTTTTGATATGAATAGTATCTTTTATCATTTACTTTTGTAATTTTGGTGGCATTACTATTCTGACATTCATTTTGTATTATGTTTGGTGCTATTCGTCAACACATGGGGATTATAAACGGTAGTAGATCTATGTCAAGGCCGGATTTTTTATAGGTTTACGAGGGTAAACGAGTTGTTTCATTAGACTATATGTATTTCTTCTCACTTAGTTTCTCATCGTGAAATCATTTCTAATGAAATCTATTCAAATGAACACTAAATGGGATTCACATAACATGGGTGTTAGTGTTTTTAACAACCACTGGTTTTACAAATATCAGTAGTGGTACACTCTCTCCTAATGCCCACTATTTGTATCTGTGAAAGTTTCAAGATACCAAATTTATTTATATTATATCAATTTTCACTTGAAATAGTATATAAAAGATTCCCCATATTAAATATTCCTTTCAACAATGTATATCATTGGTCATTTAAATAAATGATATCAATGAGTACCAACAACCTAACATGATTCATTAGGATCATTGGAAAGGTGTTCATTCTATAAGAAAAGTGGATCATTTAATATCTCATATAACTAAATATTAAAATTCATGGTATCACTAAGAGTGGTGTTAATATTAATAAATCAACAATTTACAATACATTGATGGATATAAACAAAACAAAATCCAATTTGATATTGTGAAACATGTAAAAACTAAATATATATTATTTTGGCCTTGACATAGGTAATGTTATAAAAATTCAGAAGAAACCTAATCTATATAATATTGAATAATACTACTAGTTTTATAATTATAATGAAACAATCTGAGAGAATATTGTGAAAATTAATTTTCTATCAAGTAAAATTAAATATTTTTTTATAGATATTGGTATTGTTGTGTATACAGGTATAAATCCATTATGTGATGGTATATTATATTAATTTTTTAAAATAATCTTATTTTAGAGTCAAGGGGTTGTAAATATTGAATTTCACATGTTCATTTAAATAAAATATAAAAAATTAAGAACCTTTTTTAATTTTACTATCATTTGATTAAATATAATTATGGGAGATTTGATCAACCATGATACCTAGAAAAAAACATCAAACAATTATATCATAAATCAAAATGCCAAATTAATCTTCCAAATCGTTTGGTAGTATGATCAATGCTCACCAGAATATAGTTTCTAAGGATTCAAATATGTTTTAAAAAGAATATAATTCAAGGGCACTATATATTGGAATATCAACACATGTGACCAGGAAAAAAATAATTGTAAATCATGTGATAGAGGAGATATCAATTACTTAATGGATGTATCACTAATTGTGAAAGAAGTTGGATATAGTACGATTTTTCTGAGTAAACATACTGATACAATATTTTTTAATGGGTTAATGAATTATAAAAGTATTTATCCTAATATATTTTATAATGTTAAGGATGTGATATTTATAAATAATGAGGGTGTTATGAAAATAATAAAGGATGTAATGATTATGGTTTAGTAGAAATAAATAAACAAAACAAATTCAAGTTTCCTGATGATAGAAATTCTGTTGGATTATTATAATGGAGACAAATAATCTTTAAAATATAATAACTTTAAATTTTGGGGTAGAATAATATGGACGTTAATATGGTAAAACATTCTATGTGAAATCTAAAAAATTTATAATGTGAAGTCTTCAAATCCTGAATTACATACCATTAGTGAAATATAATGATTGAGAGTAGCATGCATGAGGAATTTGAAACTATAATACTACTTATGTTACTACATTAAGATTATTTTCTATTGATGACATTGATTTAATCTTATAGATACCATTACTTCATTGCTTCTGTTGATGATAGTAACCATATTAATGTTATTCATTTTATATCACATAAAAAATCTGATACATAAAGCTTATTAGGGGATTACTAATTATCAAATATGAAATTTCATCAAAAACATTATGCTGATAAATATTTTAAATAGAATAATGATGTGTACAATTACTCTCATGGGATTTATGTGGTGATATAGGAATATTTATCTCTATACACAACCCATGAAAATTGATTTACTGATGGAAAGAATCAATGATTTTGGATGATTGAAAAAATAATCATATTAGATCACGGGACAATAGATTTATTTTGGATACAAGACACAAATTTCTCAATCAATATTCTAAACATGTTCCTTGAGTAAATTAATTTATATGATACACCATATGTGTGATGGATTAAAAGTATTCTTGTATTGTAGAGTATATTTATTTTTCATATCAATTGTTATATGACGATCAATGGATAACATTAGGAACTATTCATAAAGGGAGATGAAGAAGGTATAAATATTTGGTAAATAACTAATGAAAGAATATACTTTTTCTTAAATATATTAGAAGAATACTTTAAAAATATTTGATATAATATTTTCAAAAAAAAATTATTAACATGAAAAATTACATATTGATGACAACACTAATGGAGATAAAAATGGGGGAAAATAACAATGTATTCATGCTAAATAATATTTTTTTCATTACTCTATGGTTAATTATGTAGATCCTACCAATTTGGAAAGCAATAAACATGGAGTGTTTTTGGATTCAATGTCATATAACAAATGTTTAGCTTGAAAAAATACTTGTTGATAGTGGAATGTTAATAAAAACAAGATTACATTTATAATTTTAACCCCACTAGGTTATATTATACTATTAATCCAATAGAATTAAAAAATTTATATATCATAATAATCTATATTCATTGATAGATATATGGTTGAGGCAAATTGAGAATAATGAGTCATTCAAAATAATTTCACATACCAAAAAAATTTGACCCAAAAGATTTTTTTTATAATATGATCAATTATTATGATTATACATAATGGAATAAATATAATCAATATTACAAATGATATTCTGAAATTTATGGTTATGGTTTTTTACAGTGTTTCTCTAGTTATAAATAATTAAAACATCTAAATTATTCATGTGATTTATGAAAAATGAGGTTATATGTTTTTTCAATTGGTTCGAGAGTCATCATTTCTTTATGGATAACTCTATGAAGAAGAAAAATTTAAAAAAAAATGGAAGGTTTAAAACATGATAAGGATGGTTAACAACATTTAATGATATAGAAGAAACTATATCAACATAATCATGTATCATGGTAATTGTATTTGATGTTGTAAAACATCTTAAAAAGTATTCAATTCATTGAAGGAAGTCAAAAATAATATACTAATGTCAAGGGATATAAACCATGCTAAATGATTTTCACTATTTATACTGAAAAAAAATTCTTTCAGAAAACAATGAAGGATAATGTGACGAATATTCAACTTGAATATGGATTTTTTTTAAAATATCATTGACAAGTGAAATGAAAATCTTTTTGGAATTTTAACTAAATAATTCTGTCATTTTTATATTCCTTTTATAGGTAATGTATCTAACCTAATGACATAATTTTATTAGAGGATGTAAATAGAGAGATCATTCCACTCACAGAGTACTTGGAACTAATATTTCATTGGATAATGAAGCAGTGATTGTGAGTCAAACAATGATATGAAGTCTCATTGTTATTTTGTATTATATAATTTCTTTAAAACATGAAAAAGTGTTTATAGGTAGATATTGTTCATGAAATCAATGAATCCCAATAGAATGGTATGATATAGAATAAAAAGAAAACATGAATTAAATAAAACTTATTATTCATCATGGAACTTGTTAAATAAAAATAAAATCACTATAAATTTATATATTAATTAATGTAGACTGGGTATGAGTTAATAAAGATATTATGCTATCTTCTAGATCCACATCTCTTATTGGAGGAACATGTGTTAAAAGGAATTGTATAGAGTTGAATTTTATCATTACTTGATCAATAAAAGATTAATATCTTGTGGATTTTCAAAAAAAAACCAAAATTACAGGGATAAAGTAATAAATTGGAATCATGACTATTAATATTTGAAAATTATTATTGATTCAGTGAAACAACCCAAATGTAATCACAATATCAAAAAACTGGATTAAATATTCATGGTTGATGAATAACGACATCATGTAAAAAATCATTAAGGGTGACAAGGGGTTTGGTGAACATTTATTGGATTCTATTTCAACCATATGGAATGTCATTAATTTTTTTATGACAAATCATTCAAATAATGACATCAAGTATTTTCTAAATATGTTGCGTGTGAAATCATTTCTTATATCCTTGATGGTTTTATTAATAATTTTCCTAATTTAAACACATTTAATTTTATTTAAAGTTGATAGATTTAAATAGTGTATCATTATTCAATGTGGGGGACTCTGGATTATTTAATATGTGGTTATCATGGAGTAATGGACTGGATAACTCATCCAAATTAATTTGAGAATGTGGTGTGATAAGATAGATCATATTCAAGATATTACGTACTAATTTTCATATTTCCTACAAATAAAAAATTTCTAGATTGAGGAAACCATTCAGTGATTGAAGAAAGATTGTGAATAGGGTCAGAAAATGGGGGATTCATAGACATCAGACTGGGTAGGGTTAAAAACCCATTAATATTAGATATTGTTTGTGTTTTTTCAACAAATTAACATCATATCCTATACTGTGTAGTTTAATAGTCTTACATACTAAATTCATGGTATTTATTTTAACATTATATTATTAACTCATGATTTTAGGGTGCTTTCAGTGTGTTGTAATTGGACTCATGATCAAAAAAATGATAGAATAACATTATAGAATAGTGAAATTTAAGGAATTGTGTGATTTACTAATACACATTAATAAACCCTTGATGAGAAGGGTTTAATTATTCCATATTATAGTATACTAAATCACTAGGGAGAATAAACTATAATATTCATGATATGATAATTTCCTCAATTAATAATAAATGGAGATTTATTAATCTAAGGTGAGTAAAAATCAAATCAAAGTGGGAATGGTTTCTATTTAGTGAAAATTATGGAGGAGTGAGGTAATATTATAGAATAATCCTATGTTTTAAAGTTAATATAAAGTGAAAATAAAATTATTCTAACATGAGAATAAACATAATTCAAATTCACTACTAACATAATAATTGTAGTTATGATAAATTTTGATGAATCATTTACGTCATAAAGATTATTCATAGAGTTCTTGGTGTTATATTTTGTTGACTAATGTGTTCTTATATCATGAAGCCATTGTTCATGCGATAATTATTGCTGAAACGAATTGTGATAAGATATAATAGGATAAATCAATCCAATAGAATCTAGGAGATAATATGTTGAGGATTTATTTTTAATATATCGGACCACTCTGGTTATTTCCATTGTGAATACTTGGTGTCTAAGGTATTCTGGGAGGTCAAGGTGACATATCCACAACACATTGTCAAATTTCCAATTCAGAGAACAGTTCAAACAGTATCCTTGTAAACAGTGTCAACAGTAGACTGATGTGAAAAGTTCCAATGGTAATCTTGTTTAGACAGTGCAACATCAACCTTATGTGAAAAGTGTCATCTGTAACCTTAGGTGAACAGTAAAACAGTGACCTTATGTGAACAGTTTCATTGGAATCCTTAGGTGAACAGTGCAATGGTGACCTCATCTGAACAATGCATCAACGACCTTATGTGAATAGTATAATAGGTAACCTTAGGTGAACAGTGAAACTATAACCTTATGTGAACAATTTCATTGGTATCCATATGTAAATAGTCGAATAATGAGCTTCCAATGGTGAGGTACCAAGGGTTACATCTTTCCTTTTCCAAATATTGAGTTGATGAATAGTGTTTTCAGAACAGTGAGGTTCCAACGATGACCTATTTCCATTGCAAAATTTTGAGTTCTGGAACAGTGTTTCTAGAATGATGATGTTCCAACAGTGACCACTTTCAAATGCCAAATTTTGAGTTTAAGAACATAGTTTTCAGAATGGTGCGGTTCCAATGGTGGCCACTATCCTATTCCAAATTTTGAGTTAATGAACAATGTTTCCAGAATAGTGAGGTTCCAACAGTGACCTCTTTCCATTGCCAAATTTTGAGTTCATAAACAGTGTTCTTAGAATGGTGAGGTTCCAATGGTGACCTATTTCCTTTTCCAAATTTTGAATTCATGAACAGTGTTTCCAGAACAGTGAGTTTCTAATGGTGACTTCTTTCCTTTTCCAACTTTTGAGTTCATGAACAATGATTCCAAAATGGTGAGGTTCCGACATTGATGGCTTTCCTTTACCAAATTTGTAGTTCATGAACAATGTTTCTAGAATATTAAGGTTCCAGTGGTGACCTCTTTCCTTCACCAAATTTGGAGTTCCAGAATAGTGTTCTAGAATGGTGAGGTTCCAACAGCGAGGTTCATGAACAATGTTTTTCTTTTTCAAAATTTTGTGTTCGTGAAAACGGTTTCTATATACCTAAAGTTTCTCCCCTTGAATGTTACTTTGACATAAAATTATTTTAAATTCATGTTTTAAGGACTCTAAGGATGCTTCCAAGTTCATAAATCCGATATTAATTCCCAAAAGGCTTGGGATGCATTTACATGGTCAAACTAACAGGGTCAATGTGATCTGCTTTTATTGTTAAATCCAACGTATCATAAACCACTACTTCATTAATTCTTATAATGGGATGATATATCTTCCCCCTAGTTCTACCTTATAGTTCCCTAGTGTGAGACGCTTTATCCATTTCTTCTTCTCATATGATTGGTGTGATCAAACATTAATACTCGGATCATTTCCCCTATAAGTTTCTTTCTTTTGCATGTGCATCCCCTATTTTGGTGAAAACACCAAGTGTCGATCATTAATCGAAATAAGGTATGTTTTATCATCGTTCTTTTGGGTTCAACTCCTTCAGTTTCTCCTTTCCCTATTATGGTATGTGATCTTAATCCTTCTAAAGGAGTTTTCTTGGGTTTCAGTTAGTTCGGTCATACCATGGCATCCTCAAGTGGATATAGTTGTCATGGGAGGAGGCGATTGTGATCCTTTGTATGCATCTTTCTTGTATAAATAACGAAAAGAACCATTTGAGGTAGGAGATTCATTGCTTCTATTTTCTTTTATGAGCAACTATATAGTTAGTGTGTTTAATCCCACTATATCACAATGTAATTGACATAATAAATATTTGAACCAGATAAATAAATTTATATCGATCATATCTTATTGCCTCTTGTTTTTCTAGATTGTGTGATATATATTATTTATTTGTTTATCTTTTCATTCTTGATGTAAATTGGTAAAGAACGTGATTCCAGAATAAATCATTAATTGTTTTGGTAAAGATAAAGAGGCATATAAATGAATCTAGTCATTCTTGATGTAATTTGATGTTAATCAAATTGTTGGAGTAAGGATATTTAATTATTTTTTATAGCTTACTGTTTAGGTTTCATGAATTTGGAACCAACGAAATATAAATCGATTAATCTATGATGGATTAAAGAACTATTTATTTTGTAAAAGATAATTCCTTGTAGGGTTCTGAGTTACCCACTTTCTTCTTTAATGGTTGTGATCCCAATTGATAACAAGCTTGTCTTCAAGCTTCTTGTGTTATTAATTGAAATTGGATGGCTATTTTGATATTATGGGGCATGGAGACCTACATGTTGTGGCAGCATTTGACACCTAGAGTGGCGGGATGCATTAGTATATGGATATGGCTTTCGGGGAGGACACTAGGGATGATGAAATGGATTGGATGTGAATGTTTCGATTATTTTTTATTCTTCATAGTTGTTTATCTGCATTACTTTCCCGAAATCTCAAGATATCTAGTCTTTCATACCTATATTTTGAAAGGGGTGATGACATGTGTGGTATGCCACATGATTTCTGTGTTTAACTTCTCAAGGGAGGATGGGTCTATGCTCTTGATATAGGTGGAAAATACTCAACGGGTTGTTCATCTACTCACCATGTTGTTCCCCCTTGTGTTTAGTAGCATAGAATGTTTTTCTAGAATTCTTGGGAATATTGGAAGGTGCTTCTATAAATAAATAATTGAATAAATGATGTTAACCCAAGGGGTTGGATCATGCAGGGGCACAATGCTGATGTTGTAATTTGAGTGAATAGTGGAATTTGAGGGTGATGGTAATAAAATATAATGTGGAATTTTTAATGGGTAATTAATGATTATAGAATTAATAACCATAAAGTACATTTGAGAAAAAGGGAATGAGGTAATGTATTAAAGCTCTTTAAATGGTTGTGTGATTATAGGATACCTAGTCGTAGAAGTTTCATTTGGGAGTCCAAGAGGCGTTAGCTGCATTTGAGTTCAAGACTAGGTTATTCCCATAGTGTGGTTGTGAGCTATAGTATATTCTGTAATTTTTATGTTTCTATATGGTACTCCACCCCGTCAGTATAGAAAACTGACACCCTAAGGATTCTGATCCCTAGGGGGTGTTTTCCCCAACATTCTAGTGGGATGATGGATGGGTGACTACCACTTCGGCACAACTATATTTTCTTGGTAGTTACTTGGGCTGATAGGCACATCAGTTAGTTTTCCACATATATGTGTGTTTAGGTTTATAAAGGCTTTTTGTTATTCACACACATATATTATGGATATAGTATCATATGGACTACTATAGGCATAATGTGTATAGGTTGTGACAGCTTGAGGATTCTTACATGGTGTCTGGGTTGTAAATGATTGAGGTATAATTCCAAAGGTATAATACATGTTATGAGAGCTGTGGTGGCCACTTGAAACTAACGGGTTACTTTCTTGTGTCCACGTAGTGGTTTCTTTGCACCATGGAAATGTTGTGGTGCTTCTCCCATATGTCTGTAGGAAAGAATTTTTGGAGAGAGATGTTTAGGATGGGAAACATTGGGGGAAAGCAGAAAACCAGTGGGGAAGTAGTAGAGAGGCACCCTTGATATTCATTATTATATTATATACTCTTGTATGCATTACATAGTGGGAGTAGCCATAGTGAGGCTGGGAATTTAATATACTTTTTTTGGTGATGATTTATTTTCACTGGTTTTTTGACTTTGCTTTTGCATGATTTCATTACATTTTCACAGGAGGCTTCTAGGAGGATCCTAATTACTATATAGTTATACTCACCTTATGCAAATAAAAACTATTTTTCAGGTCACTTGGAGAAGGTTGGAGATAATTTTGGTTTCTACTAGCTTGGGGTTACAGGAGAAGATTGGGCATGTGGTTTTTATTGCTTAACATTATTTTGGGAACTTTTAGTTTTCCCCTTTTAGTTTTTTTAGTTTTGCATGACATTACATATGTGTTCTTGGAATTTCATTTATATTTCTATCTGAGTTCGAGTTCGTAGGTTTCTATCTTGTCTCTCTCTTCTGCATGTGTTCTCTTAGAGGGTAAAGCCTCCCATTTGAGTGTTTATTATATCCTCGGTGCTAGTCAACAACCCAGGGCCTGCTGTAGGTGGGACTCGAGGCTCATTTTCTCCCATCTCGCATTTACGGCGTAGGAGGGGTACACTTTGTGGGATGGGGGTCGTGACAGAGTGGTATCAAAGGTAGTTTGAGAGATAGGATGGTGTTCGACATTATGCACACGTGAGGTTTCATGGGTTGGTAGGGTAACTGTGTCATTCATGTTTAGTAAGTGAGGTAAACACTGGAGACCTGCTAAGACATAGGCATTTAAGTCCACCGATGATCTGATGTACATACCATTAAGTTTATAATGGATACTAAATTAGATGGTACTGGTTGCGGGTTAGAGACCTAAAAGAGTATCATTCATTATTCATCTTTGGTCCTGTGTTTGAATGGGTAAAACATGGGATATAATAACCTAAATTGAATAAAAGAAAAAAAAATTATTAATTAATGAAGAGTCATCCATATTCTATGTTTAAGATATTTAACTCTTTTATATTTTTCATGTATGGATCAAGGTCAATGTCCTCAACGGGATCACATAGAATATGTCCAGCTGGTTGTGCCTGCAGATCTCCATCGGGTAGTGGTTGACGATGATGACACTTAGAGGAGAACACTCTGAGTGTTTCAGCACTAGAGTCTATAGAAGTATGAGGGATACACTTCAAATACAATCACAAAATACTAGTTGGAGGAGGTCAAGATAGGATTTAGTTTGATCTGTGCTCAGAGGGATCATTGGGTTTCCTTGGTTGTGACTATTCTATGTGGAGCAGTGAGGTAGTATTGGTTCTTGTTCCTCAGAGATTATGAGGAGTTCGCAATATCATGGGATATGTCCCAAGAAAATTTTAGAGTAGAGTTTCCTTCTTTAGTCGTGAAGGCGTCTTGTGGCCAGGAGCTTCTACCCTTTCGACAGGGGACCTCAAATGTGTGAGAGTTTTGGAATCTGTTTCAGGAACCTTTTACAATATGCTTTGGACCTATGGCCATATGTGGGGGCCAGAGCGAGGCATTTTGAGGAGGCTTTACATCCAGATATCAAGCTCCTTATGACACCATTTATGTAAAAGACATATCATGAGGTGCTGGCAAGGGCAGAGGTTTTCAAGAAGTCTATAGCCAGAACCAGATCATCACATGAAGAAGTCATCATGATTCCTCCTGAATCCAACCTATGGTCCATGGTTCCCAGTTTTCCGGGAAGAAGAGTTTTTGTTCGGTCAGGGGTAGGTCCCAGCCCACAACATATCGTTTCTCCGATGGAAGAAACTCTCAGTCATATGCCAATGGATCCGACACTTGTTTTTCTTGTGGTGGTCAGGGGAATCTACAACAAGAGTGCCCGACCATTCAAAGTATTGATCGTGCACTATGTTCTCTACTCCATGTTTGTCCTTTAAGGTAGTTCTTGTCAAGGAATCAGTGTCACGTTGCACCAGATATGGATTATCAAAGGGTGGATGGGGCTGGTAGAAGACAAACCTATGATGCTCCCCATCCTATGCGAGAAGAGTGCGACCATGGTGGTGGTCGTATTAATGTTCAGAGAGTCTTTAATGGAGGTTTTGGAAAACTTCATGTTTTAGAGTTTCCAGATCCAGGTGAGCCAAATTTCATTCAAGGCACCCATTGCTTGTTTTCTACATAGGTGTATTATTTGTTTGAATTTGGAGAGACACACTCCTTCATATCACCTACCCATTTCCAGGATTTGTGACATGAGGTAGAGATAATTCCAGTTCCATTGGCATTTACTACACTAGTTAGAGGGCGAGTTGACTTTTCTGAAGTATGTAGAGACTGTGAGATAATTTTTTGGAAACACCACACTTGGGGAGATTTACAATTTTTATGAATAAAACCATATGGTTTAATCCTTGGCATGTATTGGTTGTATTTGGTGTAGGCTATAATAGATTGCTTCAGGATGCATGTTGTGTTCTTCAATGAGGATGGAGAGCTAGTGGTGTTTTATGGTTAGAAAGACACTCAGATGGGTCAAAGTCATGTTATTTCTTTATCATCCATGATGGCTTAGATGATGTTGAGTTCATCCGAGGTTTTGAAGTTGGAGTTTCTTGGGGTTGTATAAGAGTACCCCAGACGTCTTTCCTAAAGAGGTTGTCGCATTACCCCCATGATGAGAGGTCAAGTTTGGGATCAAGCTATAACCAGGATAATCTCATATCTCTGTGTCTCTATATAGGATGGCCCCTTCTGTGATACGAGAGATTCATATAATGAATGATTATCTATTATAGTATAGTTTTGTTTGGCCAAGTGTGTCGCTTTGGGGTGCACCAATTTTTTTTGTGAAGAAGGATGGAGATAGTTTTCAGGTGCGTTTCGATTTTCATCACTTAAACAATGTGATAGTGAAGAATCAATATCCTATTTCACGTATTAATGATTTATTCGATCAACTAAATGGCTCATGTTGGTTCACAAGGATTGATTTGCGTTCAGGATATCATCAGATGCGTGAGAAGGATGAGGATATCCCAAAGACTGCTTTCTGTTGTCGTCAAGGGCATTAAGAGTACGTTGTAATTCTGTTCATCATAACAAATTCCCCATCTGTGTTCATGGGATTCAGGAATGTTGTGTTCTGTTATTTCTTCGACAAGTTTGTGGTTATTTTCATCGATGAAATCTTTGTGTACTCCACGTCTAAGGAGGTGCATGCAGAGCATCTAAAAGCCATTTTAGGAGTTCTTAATCGACATCAATTATTTGGGAATTTGATGAGGTGTGTGTTTTGGGATCAATAAGTGAATTTCATGGTTCATGTTGTGTCCCACCAGGGATTAGTTTTAGATCCATCAATGATATATGCAGCTGTCTCTTGGGAAACCCCCTAGACAATTTGAGAGGTGGGAAGTTTTCATAGTCTCACATGCTTTTATAGGAGGTTCGTAGCTGATTTCTCTCAAGTTGAAACTCATCTGATAGAATTAACAAAGAAGTATCAGGTTTTCATATGGACTAATAAATGTCTGGAAGCTTTAAAGTATCTAAAAAAGAAGTTAAATTGTGTTTCAGTTTTCTGTCTTCTAACTGCGGGAGTTCAGTTTGATGTTTTCTATGATGCTTCACGTTTGGGTTAAGGGTGTATCATGATGTAGTAGAGATCAGTTGTTTCTTATGGGTCTTGTAAGTTACGTCCCCATGAACATATATATTCCACCCACAATCTTGAGTTGGCAGTCATGGCGATTTCTTTGATGTTGTGAAGACATTACCTCATTGGTGAGTGCTTTTTGGTATTCACCTGTCTTAAGAGCCTGATGTATATTCTATCTAAGCATGACTTGAAATTACGACATTGTTGGTGGATGGAGTTATTATAGGAATAGAACATCAAAATATTGAATAACCCTGGAAAGGGGAATGTTATAACTGATGCCCTGAGTCGGAAGTCATGTAGTGATTAAGTACATGAATATGGTGACTCAAAGAGAGTAATGGAATAACTGTGAGCATTACAACTTGAAATAATAGAATTTGGGGGTCGAGGATGCCTTTTTAGATGACGGTGTATTCATCTCTAGTGCATCTGGAGGAAGAGTCCCAGTTGGGCGATCTAGCAGTGGAGTATTGGAGAGACATAGTTGTTTATGGAGAGGCCCCTAATAGTTTTTCTAAGGACAAACAACACCAAGTGTTATATCAATGAAGGATTTTTGTTCCTTTGTAGATGCATGAGATGGTTCTTAAAGATTTCCATAGATCACCTATAGTTTTTCATCTTTGCATGACAACGATTTACAGAGCCTTGAGGAGTAATATTTGGTGACTTTGGATAATGCATACAGTTGCGGAGTTTTGTGTCTCGAAGTTTGGTATGTTAGAAGGTGAAGGTCGAACATCGTGTTCCTGGTGGAATTTTCCAGCCATTAGATGTTTTTTAGTGGAAGTGGGAGGACATCTCAATGTATATTGTTATTGGTTTACCTCTATCTCATAGAGGACATGATTCTATTTGGTTGGTATTTGATAGTTTAATAAATTAGTACAATTTATAGAAATCTAGGAGTCAAGCTCAATGGATTTTTTTCTGTGGCAGTATCTGCAAAATGAGGTGAGACTTCATGGAGTCCCAAGGACGATCATTTCCGATCGAGATCCTCATTTTACCTCTATTGTGTGTAGAGGTCTCCAACATGCTTTTGGTTCTTATTTCTTCCTTAGCACTACTTTTAATCCTCAGACAGAAGGTCAGATAGAGTGGACCATCCAAATTCGTGAAGACATGTTATGAAATTGTGTCCTAGTGTAACATCCCAAGTAAGTAATGAATAATAGTTATTTTTTTCTATTTCTATTAGTGAATTAGATAGTGTTTTAGAGGCTTAAAATGAGAATAAATCCAATCTTAAGCATGGAATACACTAATATTTTTAAAAGATTGTTTTACTACCTTTTGATGGAAAACCATTTTTAAATCTATTTTTTGACAATTTTATTATCTATGTTTGTCAAAATAATCTTATTCTTTATGATTGGGACATCAAAATTTACTTTGTGTGAATTTTTGGTATTATTCTGATAAAGTTCATTTTTAATGAATAGTGAAATATTTTGTATTTTAATTCAAAACCTCTTTTTAATCTAATTTATTTATATGATTAGATTATCTTTTGAATTGGTTTTGAAGTGAAATTAGAATATATTTTTACCATTTAATCCAACGATGGTCATTGGAACCAATTTCACTTTGAAATTGGACTTAAACTGGTGGCAATCTTTTGATACTTATTGTTTCCAAAAAACACGCTATTTGTCATGACAGCGGGAATTAATTATTAAATTAATTAATGTAACTTATATGATTTGAATTTTTAAAAATAGACTTCTTTTTTGAATTCAGAATATCAAATATATATTAGGGTGAAGTTTTGGTATTTTTCAGAAAAACATCAATTTTTGATGAATAGTGAAACCACTAAGTGGTAGTTAATGAAACTGATTTTTCATTTAAATGAAACTTTGCCACTTTTTTGATTTGATTTTCAAAAATCCGACATACATGGTTGTCATTAAGAAGTAAAATGTGGTTCAATGAGATTAAAATAATTTTTTGGCGAATAGTAACTTTTAAGTTTTTAATCGCGATTAGAGGTAAATAGTGCAATTTAAGGAAAAAATGATATTATAATAAAATGAAAATACCTAGAAACATGTCATACCCTTATTGGATTTGTCATGGCCGACCACGAAAAGCCATGGGTCAACTTGGGCACCCCATGGAGCCACTTTGGTAGGAAAATGACATTAATATCTTTTTATTTAATGTTATTATTAAAATGACACAAACATGAGTTGTTTTACTAAAACAATTTTTAAATGGGGTTATACAAGTCATATTTTTTACTATAAATATTAATTAGATATCTAAATAGAGTTCCTACTTCATGATATTTTTTTAATAATTTTCAGACATTAAATAAATTAAATTATTTATGACATCATGATGATGCAGCGATTACCTCATTAATAAAGGATTTAAATAAAATGAAATGATAATGTATAATCTATGACCTACATATGTAAAAAACCTATTGTATGGGTGGATTTAGAACCCATATCACACTACCCTCGAATTATATCAATGTGGGACCTTTTGAATCCGAAACTCATTTTAAAATAAAGTAACATTTCTTTACTTTCCAAGAGTGCCCCTCCTCTCCTCTTATAAAAGGCCCCCACCTCTACCTCCTTAGCCAAACATTAAAAGCCTTTGGCTCAGCCAAACCCCACCCATTTTGTCTCTCCACTTACCTATCTTACTCCTTGAAGCCTCACTTTGGGCCAAAGTCTTCCCAAGGAATCCTTTGAGCTCAAACCAAAGGGAGTTACCCGATTTTAAGGTAATGTCTTCACTTTTGTTCTTTTGTTTTATTTTGCTTCTATAACCCCCTAAAAACTTTTTATTCATTTATTTTGTAACAACTCTAGTACCATCAATATACTAGGATGTTTTTATAAGAAGTATTTGAGCTACACTTACACACACCTACATCTAATGGTTAAAGAACATATTGTTTCTGTGGATGGCGAATTTCTGCCTCACGAAACGATGATTGTTCAACACTCATATATCACCTTGAAAGGTGGCCATTAAGATGTAACTATATTTATATATTATATATAAAATATTTATGTTTTACCTAAGCTTCTTTATTTTTCATTTATAGCATATCCTTTATGGTTACCATTATGAGTAAACACGATATCTTCATTTTAGAAAGTGCGGATTACCGCCCCCTCAAAGTGATTTTATTCGTTAATACCATATGTGGGACATGTAAACGATGGGGTTATGATATTATATATGATATTACACCAGAATTATAATATACCTTTTTATAATTATGATTCCATTTCATAAAATACAAAATAGAAATGGAAGCAGCGTTCATGCGTACGTACGGCTTACCGTTTCCATGGACGGTGCATTTCATTTCTTACCTATAAATGTTATGTAATATTATTAATGCATCCATGTACTGGATATATATGATATATGTGATATCTACATCATGAATACCATTCTGGATATAATGGATACATGAACAACATGTAATTATAAAGGGTTTATTTTTGATTCAAGTACCAATGATCGTTAAAACGATCGTTATTAACTTTAATAATTACATAGTGTTCATGAAATTGGAATAAGTGATATAAATGGAATAATGAACTTGAAAAAGGTTCTTAAACAAGTATGAATTAACTCAAGTTTATTATTCAGGAGATTAAGGAACGACCGAGTCAAGTCTGACCCGAGGTATGGGACATCTTCTCAATCTCCTTTTGTTGAGGCATATTTTGTTTTATACACAAACTTCTTTTATACTGTGTATAAACCCCTTTGACTTTTACAGTTATTCAAAAGGAATCTTTTTTTTACGAAGTGTTTACTAAACGATAAAAGTGAATGTTTTTGTTGTACGTATGCGGCCACAATGGCTTCTCCTTCGTCATGACCATTATTTGAGTTTCAGATTCCTCTACAAGCCATACCTTTTTTTAAAAGAAAAATAAATACCATGTTTTACTTTTATTTTATTTTGGTATTTAAAATGGTTTTCATAATGTTTTTATATCAATGTGTCGTATTGATATCTTGTGACTGAAAGGTGGAAATGTTATGTTTCCTTTATTCATGTTTTATGTGATACGATTATGTTGAGGTTCATGGGAATTATTATGAAGACGGGTGGTTCCGTTATAAACTCAGGGTGGGTGCGCCTGATATAGCTCTCCAATGCATTGGGTAACACGAAGGAGTTAAACGTTGAGGTTTTTTCGTAGAGATTTAGGGAATATACTATGATGGGTATTCCAAACGTAACCAACAGGGTTACTCCCTACGTAAGAATGTTTTGAATGCCTCAAGTTACCTTTATGTCTTATGATTTCTATGATTTATTCCTGATTTGATGAGGTATGTTAAAGTGCTT
Source organism: Viscum album (assembly GCA_963277665.1). Taxonomy (NCBI): domain Eukaryota; kingdom Viridiplantae; phylum Streptophyta; class Magnoliopsida; order Santalales; family Viscaceae; genus Viscum; species Viscum album. Next base: position 1,835,894,619 of record OY728165.1, read on the forward strand.
ATGTTTTATGGGTAAAGTATGATTTCATTCTTATGTATATATGTACCCATGTTCCCTTTCCATATTTTTATATCCCTTACTGAGCTTTTTATGCTCATCCCATGTTTTTGAAATGTTTTTCACACGTCAAGGGAAAGGTACATGATATGATGATAGTGTTAAGTGTCAAGAAAGAATCCATGCTTTATTTTAAATATGATTCAATTGATGGGAAAAATTAATACTATCTTTTATGTAACCAGTTTGTTTAAATGTGGAATGTAATGCATTTTTTATGATCTAATTCTCTAAAACTCTAAACCTGAAAAGATATTTAAGGTGTAATATTATAATAACTCAATATTATTTAATGTTTAAGTCTGGGGCCTTATAGTTGGTGTCAGAGGTCGGTTTAGATAACTTTAGGAGTTAATATTTTATTAAATGATTATCCAAAATATTTTTTTTGAAATGATATAGCATTTGAAGATCACCATGTTGCTTCATCTAAGACATGTTTGTTCAGAATGGTTTTCCGCAGAGGAAATAGGGAAGCAGTGTTAAGAAGGCATACAGAAGGAAATAACCTTCCGAATCAGCATCTTGAGATGGTTGGAAATGGAACTGAATAGTTTGTTGCAATAATGGAGCAGTTGACTCAAGTGATAAATTGTGGTGGTATCCGTGCATGAGATCAGCCAGATCAACCACAGACGAACATGTCAGTGGTGGAACATTTCATGAGGCATCATCCCAAATCATTTAAAGGATCATCTGGCCCTCTGTTTGCTGAAGGGTGGATTAAAGCACTGGAGAATATTTTCGATGTCATGGGGTGTTCAGACAATCAAAAGGTTAGTCTTTCTATTTACCGTTTGGAGGGTGAAGCCGATCAGTGGTGGCCGATGGTTAAAAATATCAGGGACATTGATGAGATTGATGCTCTTGACTGGGATAAATTCAAGCGTATATTTCTTGAGAAGTATTTTACTATGGTTGTTCGACCTAGGATGGAAAAACAATTCTTGGAATTGAGGCAAGAGGAAGACTCAGTGGTTGCCTATGAAGAGAGTTTCACTCGATTGGCAAGGTATGCTCCAAATTTTATCTGAGACCTTGATAGTAAAATCAATCATTTTTACTCAGGATTAAAACCAAATTATCGAAGGGAATTAGCTTCTCGCGAGATTAAAAGTTATGAAAAGCTTGTTCGATGTGCTGAGAATGTGGAAATGGAGTTTTTCGATGATCAAGTGTTCTATAACAACCAGCAGAAGAAGAGAATGAGGTGGTAGGAGAAAGGGAAGAATTCTTCAAGAAAGTCTGATGGTAAGAAAACTAAGTTTCCAGTTTGAGATAAATGTGGTAAAAGGCATGCTGGGGAATGTTTTCTGAATTCTGGAAAGTGCTACCAATGTGGTAAGATGGTAATAAGGCTCGTGATTTCATTGAAAAAGATCAAGGTGATGGTAAGTCAAAATTTGATTTATAGTTAGTGAAATGTTTTAAGTTCAATGAGATGGTTCAATATGCAAATGAGTGTCCGACAAAGAGCTTGAGTGATGGGATGTAGTTATACTACAAGTAGAAAGGGGTAGTGAAATCATTTGCAATTACTTCAGCAGATGACGGGCCATCAAATGAAGTTGTATCAGGTACATTGTTTGTTTTTTCATATTATGTCAATGTGTTGTTTGATTCGGGGTCTACACATTCTTTCATCCTTGAAACCTTATCTAGTAAAATGTGAATACCATCTCAAGAAATGACTCCTGAACTTGTGGTAAAAATACCTGGGGAAAATTTTAGGGCAAATAGAATTTATAAGAATCTTCCTATCCTTATCTTTGGAAAGAACCTACTTGAAAACATTATTGTTCTCCCTCTAGTAGTGTTTGATGTAATCTTGGGTATGGATTGGCTCTATATTTACCATGCTAAGATTGACTGTAGATCTAAAGAAGTTTCTTTTCAGAAAGAATTTCAGTTTGTGTACAAGAATGAACCCTTACTGTTGATAACTTATCAAGAGGCCGAGAAACTTGTAAAAGATGGAAATTAATGTTACCTTGCACATATTGTTGAAAACAAGGGAACTGTTCAGATTAATGATGTGCCAGTGGTAAATGAGTATCCAGATGTTTTTCCTCATTAGTTTCCTGGAAGAATACCAGATCGGGAAGTTGAATTTACTGTTGACTTAGTTCCTGATGCTAAGCCAATTTCAAAACCCCCTTATCGAATGGCTCAAATTGAACTTTTAGGGTTGAAGGAGGAATTTCAAGATTTATTAGAGAATGGTTTCATTCAACCTAGCACGTCACCATGGGGTGATCCTGTTTTATTTGTTAAAAATAAATATGGTTCTAGGATAATTTTCATAGATTATAGAGCCTTGAATAACATCACTGTTAAGAAAAATTATCCTTTCCCTCATATCGATGATTTGTTTGATCAACTCAAGGGATCTCAGTTTTTTTCAAAGATTGACCTGAGAACGGGGTACCATCAGCTGAAGGTAAAGGAAGAAGATTCTCCGAAGACTTCATTTCGTACAAGATATTGCCATTATGAATTTGTATTAATTCCTTCTGGGCTACCCAATTCACCTACTATATTCATGGACTTAATTAATAGAATTTTCCATGAGATCTTGGATAAGTTTTTGGTGGATTTCTTTAATGATATTTTGGTGTTTTCTAAAAGTAAAGAGGAGCATGAAAGAAATTTAAGGGTTATTTTGAAAAACATAAAATAATTGAAATTGTATGGGAATTTAAGCAAGTGTGAGTTTTTGTTGCAACAAATTTCTTTCCTTGGTCACATTGTTTCTAAAGATGGGTTGACTGTTGATCCTATAAAAACAAAGGATGTTGATAAATGGCCAAGTCCCACAAATATAACAGAGATTCATAGTTTCTTTGGTTTGGTGGGCTATTACCGAAGGTTTGTTAGAAATTTTTCACGGTTATCTTGTCCAATGACTAAGCTAACTTGGAAGGGTGTTAAGTTTATCTGGACAAAAGAATGTGATGATTCTTTTCAAGAATTGAAAATATGATTGGTGAATGCTCCAGTTTTGGCACTACCTTCCAGGAATGGGGAGTTTGTTATCTACAGTGATGCTTCATTGAACGTACTTGGTTGTGTCCAAATGAAAAATGATCAGGTAGTTTCTTATGCTTCACGACAGTTGAAAACTCATGAGGTAAATTACCCTACACATGATTTGGAATTAGCTGTTGTTGTTTTCGCTTTGAAAATATAGAGGCATCATTTGTATGGAGTAAAGGGTGAAATATATACCGATCACAAAAGTTTAAATTATATATTCACTCATAAATAATTGAACATGAGTTATACGAGATGGAAATAATTAATCAAGGATTATGATTGTACAATTCATTACCATCTGGGAAAATCAAATAAAGTGGCAGATGCTTTGATTCGAAAAAGTAATTCTTCATTAGAAATGTTGGGTTTGGAATGTGATCCTTTGGTTAAGGATTTGATGAACTATGGCATAGATGTTGTTGGTGAAGTATGTTCTTCTATTTTGTTTCAGGTATCAGTGACATCTTCTCTATCAGACAGAATCAAGCAAGCACAGAAGCAAGACAATGAGTTGGAGAAAAAGGTAGAGCTGGTTCAGAAAGGTAAGTTGCCTAAATTCAACATTGATAATGATTTCATTTTGAGATTTGGGAAGAGATTGTGTATGCCTTGTGATTCACAGTTGAAGAGAGATTTGTTATGTGATGCTCATAATTCTCGGTTTTTAGTTCATCCTGGAAGTACTAAGATGTACAGAGATATGTGTGAGTATTACTGGTGGGATGGAATGAAAAGAGATATTCCTGATTTTACTATGAAGTGTTTGACATGTCAACAGGTTAAGTAGAGTGGCAGTTACCAAAAGGGATGGTTCGGCCTTTACCAGTGCCAGAGTGGAAATGGGAGAATATATCCATGGACTTCATTGTGGGATTGTCGAAGTCCCCTCAACGTAATAATGCAATCTGGTTTATTGTTGATCGCTTGGCTAAATATACTCACTTCCTTTCTATACGAGATCCTTTTTCCCTAGATCAAATTTCCGGTTTGTATCTTAAGGATATAGTCAGGTTGCATGGAGTTCCTCTATCCATTGTATCCAATCGTGATCCCATGTTTACTTCTAACTTTTTGAAAGGCCTTCAGAAGTCGTTTGGTACAGAATTAAATTTTAGTACATCTTTTCATCCTCAATCAGATGGGCAGTCAGAACGAACAATTCCGATGTTGAAGGATATGATATGTTCTTGCTCTATGGATTATCAGAGATGTTGGGACCAACATCTTTATTTGGTTGAATTATCATATAATAACAGTTTTAATTCCAGTATACAGATGAAACCATTTGAAGCGTTATATGGGAAGCAGTGTTGAACTACAGATTTGTGGGATGAAGTGGGTGAAAGGAAGCTGATGGGACCAGAATTGGTAGAAGATATGGTAGAAAAACTTCATCTAATATAGAAACACATGAGAACAGCTCAGAGCAGGCAGAAGAGTTATGCGGACAATAGGAGGAAGGATCTCTCTTTTGAGGTAGGTGATCATGTTTTTCTCAAAGTATCACCTTGGAAAACTGTGATGTGATTTGGTAAGAATGGAAAGTTGAGTCCAAGGATCATTGGACCATATGATGTTCTAGAGAGAGTTGATTCAGTTTCTTGTCGAGTGTCTTTACCTCTGAGTTTATCTCAGGTACACATTGTTTTTCATGTTTTGATGCTGAGAATGTACATGCCAGATCCATCTCATGTTTTGAGTCCAGAGGTAGTTCAGCTGGAAGAGAACCTATCATTTGAGGAACAACCGGTCCAGATTCTTGTCCATAGGGAGAAAGTCCAACGGAATAAGGTGATTCATCAGGTAAAGATTTTGTGGAAAAACCACATGATTGAACAGGCAACATGGGAATCTGAAAATGCAATGAGGGATAAGTAACCCCATTTATTCGATAAGTAAATAAATTGCGGGTATGAAATTTTCTAAAGGGGAAGGATGTAACATCCCATGTAATTAATGAATAATAGATATTTTTATCTATGTCTATTAGTGAATTAGATAGTGTTTTAGAGGCTTAAAATGAAAATAAATCCAATCTTAAGCATGGAATACACTAATATTTTTAAAAGATTGTTTTACTGACTTTTGATGACAAACCATTTTTAATTATATCTTTTGACAATTCTATAAGCTATTTTTGACAAAATAAACTAATTCTTTATGATTGGGACATCAAAATTTACTTTTTGTAAATTTTTGGTATTTTTCCGATAAAGTACATTTTTAATGAATAGTGAAAAATGTTGTATTTTAATTCAAAACCTTTTTAAATATAATTTATTTATATGATTAGATTATCTTTGGAATTGGTTTTGAAGTGAAATTAGAATATATTTTTACCATTTAATCCAACGGTGGTCATTGGAACCAATTTCACTTTCAAATTGGACTTAAACTGGTATCAATCTTTTGATAATTATTGTTTCATAAAAACACGCTATTTGTCATGACAACAGGAATTAATTATTAAATTAATTAATGTAACTTATATGATTTTAATTTTGTAAACTAGACTTCATTTTTGAATTCATAATATCAAATATAGCTATGGGTGAAATTTTGGTATTTTTCTGAAAAACTTCTATTTTTGATGAATATTGAAACCAATAAGTGGTAGTTAAAGAAACTGATTTTTCATTTGAATGAAACTTTTCCACTTCTGTGATTTGATTTTCAAAAATCCTATATACATGGTTGTCATTAAGAAGTAAAATTTGGTTCAATGAGATTAATATTATTTTTTGGTGAATAGTAACTTTTAAGTTTTTAATCGCGATTAGAGGTAATTAGTGCAATTTAAAGAAAAAATGATATTATAAAAAAATTAAAATACCTAGACACATGTCCTACCCTTATTGGATGTATCATGGACGACCCAGACAATCCATGGGTCAACATGGGGACCCCATGGAGCCACTTTGGTAGGAAAATGACATTAATATCTTTTTATTTAATGATAAAATTAAAATGACACAAACATGAGTTGTTTTACTAAAACAATTTTTAGATGGGGTTATAAAAGTCATATTTTTTACTATAAATTTTAATTAAAAATCTAAAAAGATTTCCTACATCAGGATATTTTTTTTATAATTTTTAGACATTTAATAAATTAAATTATTTATGACATCATGATGATACAGCGATTACCTCATTAATAAAGGATTTAAATAAATTGAAAAGATAAAGTAAAATATATAACCTAAAAATGTCCAAAACCTATTGGATGGGTGTATTTAAAACCCTTATCACCTCAACCTCGAATTATATCAATATGGGACCTTTTTAATCCGAAACTCATTTTAAAATAAATTAACATTTCTTTAATTTCCAAGAGTGCCCCTCCTCTCCTCTTATAAAAGGCCCCCACCTCTACCTCCTTACCCACACTTCCAAAGCCTTTGGCTAGGCCAACCCCAACCCATTTTCTCTCTCCACTTCCCTCTCTTACTCCTTGAAGCCTCACATTGGGAAAACGTCTTCCCAAGGAATCCTTTGAGCTAAAAACAAAGGGAGTTACCTGATTTGAAGGTAATGTCGTCACTTGAGTTCTTTTGTGTTATTTTGCTCCTCCAACCCCCTAAACTCTTTTTATTCAATTATTTGATAACAACTACAGTATCTTCAAAATACTAGGATGTTTTTAGAAGAATTATTCGAGCTACACGTACACACACCTACATCTAATAGTTAATGAACATACTGTTTCCGTGGATGGTGAATTTCTACCTCACGAAACGATGATTGTTCAACACTCATATATCACCTTCAATGGTGGCCATTAAGATGTCACTATATTTATAAATTATATATAATATGTTTATTTTTTACTTAATCTTCTTTATTTTTCATTTATATCATATCCTTTATGGTTACCATTATGAGTAAACATGATATCTTCTATTTTAGGAAGTGCGGACTACCGCCCCCTCAAAGTGATTTGATTCATTAATACCATATGTGGGACGTATAAACGAAGGAGTTATGATATTATATATGATATTACACTGTAATTTTAAAATTCCATTATATCATTATGATTCAATTTCATAAAATACGAAATAGAAATGGAAGAAGAGTTCATGTGTACGTATGGCTTATCGTCTCCATGAACGGTGCATTTCATTTCATACCTCTAAATGTTATGTAGTATTATAAATGCATGAATGTACAGGATATATATGATATATATGATATCTACATAATGAATATCATTCTGAATATAATGGATATATGAACAACTTGTAATTATAAAGGGTTTATTTTTTACTCAAGTACCAATGATCGTTAAAACGATCGTTATTAACTTAAATAATTACATAGTGTTCATAACATTACAATAAGTGATATAAAAGGATTAATGAACTTGAAAAAGGTTCTTAAACAAGTAGGAATTAACTCAATTTTTTTATTTAAGAGATTAAAGAACGCCCGAGTCAAGTCGGACCCGAGGTATGGGACTTCGTCTCAATCTCCTTTCGTTGAGGCATATTTTATTTTATACACAACCTTCTTTTATACGGTGTATAAAACCCTTCGACTATTACGATTATTCAAAAGGAATCTTTTTTTACGAAGAGTTTACTAAACGAAAAAGGTGAATGTTTTTGTCGTACGTATACGGAGACAACGACTTCTCCGCCGCCGTGACCATTATTTGAGTTTCGGCTTCCTCTACAAGCCATACCTTTTTTAAAAAAGAAAAATAAATACCATGTTTTACTTTTCATCTATTTTGATATTGAATATGGTTTTCATAATGTTTTTATATCAATGTGTTGTATTGATATCTTGTGATTGAAAGGTGGAAATGTTATGTTTTGTTTATGCATGTTTTATGTGATACGATTATGTTGAAGTTTTTGGGAATTATAATGAAAACGGGTGGTTCCGTGATAAACTAAGGGCGGGTGAGCCCGATATAGCTCTCCAATGCATTGGGTAACATGAAGGAGTGAAACGTTAAGGTTTATCCGAAGAGATTTAGGGAATATACTATGATGGGTATTCCAAACGTAACCAAGAGGGTTACTCCCTACATAAGAATGTTATGAATGCCTCAAGTTACCTTTATGTCTTATGATTTCTATGATTTATTCATGATTTGATGAGGTATGTTAATGTGCTTATGTTTTATGGGTAAATTATGATTTCATTCTTATGTATATATGTACCCATGTTTCCTTTCGATATTTTTATATCCCTTACTGAGCTTTTTATGCTCATCCCAAGTTTTTGAAATGTTTTTCACAGGTCAATGGAAAGGTACATGATATGATGATAGTGTCAAGGAAGTGTCAAGAAAGAATCCATGTTTTATTTTAAATATGTTTCCATTGATGGGAAAAATGAATACTATATTTTATGTAACCACTTTGTTTAAATGTGAAATGTAATGCATGTTTTATGATCTAATTCTCTAAAACACTAAACCTGAAAAGATCCTCAATGTGTAATCTTGAAATAACTCAAGATTAATTAATGTTTAAGGATGGGGCCTTATACCTAGATTTTGGAGGATCAGGTGATTCATTAGTGGATGAAGACAACTTATGATCATCATAAATCCTATGTTGATCTAAGGAGGAGACCCTTAGAGTAATATATTAGGTATTACGTGTTTCTGATGGTGACTCCCCATCGTGGGCAGTGATGGTTTGTTCATTGAAGTAATATTTCACCCCTTTTTAGGGCCTTTCGAGGTGTATGCTCATGTTGGAGTAGTAGCATATCGAGTAGCACTTCCCCCGCATATGAGCCAGATTCATGGTGTTTTCCCTGTAACACAGCTTTGTTGTTTTTTTCAAGATGTCTCACACATCATCAATTGGGGAGAGATTGATGATTATGATGACATGACCTTTGAAGCGCAACCTGTGGAGATCAAATCCCACCAAGAGAAGGTGTTAAGTGGGCTTTTTATCCCCTTGGTTCGTGTCTTGGGGAAACAGGGTGTCATGGAGGAGAGTACCTACGAACGTGAGTCACAAATATGTGATCAGTACCCAAATTTGTTTGATGTTTAACTCTTTTAAGGTAATGATTTCCCCTTTGTTATTATAGAACATTCATGTTTATAAGATGTCTTTGTTTTGGGTACTTCTTTAGGCTTCCTCTCATTTTAATGTTATCTCGATGGGGGGGGGGGGGGGTAGTTCAAACTTCTTTTTTTTCCTTGTAGGTTGGTTTTTAATTATCGAGGATAAGAATGTTTTGAGAGTTATTTAATGTAGTACCTCGGACCTCTCTGATCCTTTATATTGTAAAAATCTGGTGTATATATTGTTATGGGAGGTCAAGGTGACTTATCACCAACACTTTTTCAAATTTCTAATGTAGTTAATAGTTCAAATGATAGCCTTCTGAACAGTTCCAATTGTAGACTGTTGTGAATAGTTCTTATGGTTACCTTATTTCAATAGTGCAACGGTGACTTTCTGTGAAACGTTTTATCGATAACCTTATTTGAAATGTGCAATGGGGACATTATGGGACCAGTTTCATCAGCAGCCTTCGGTGAATAGTGAAACAGTAACCTTATGTGAAAAGTGTCATAGGTATCCTTAAGTGAATAGTGAAATGGTGACCTTATGTGAACAGTTTCATCAGTAGCCTTTGGTGAACATTCCAATGGTGACCTTATGTGAACACTGTCATCAGAAACCTTTGGTGAATAGTGCAACAATGACCTTATGTAATGCCCTGACCCCAGTTACCCAGAGTCTGTGCATTATTGCGTAACATTGGCATGATCATAAAATATCATGTCTCGAAAGACCGATTAGTTTAGTATCCTTGGAAACACTAGATACATTCATAAATGTTACATTACATCCTAAAGTGAAAAACTACAATAACATAGTCTCCATTTTCCACACTCAAATCCCCTTTAGACTATCCCTGTAGGTCATTCCTAAAATACTTCTTCATATCCTGGAAAAATTAAAACATTGAAAGAGGGTGAGATCATATGCTCAATAAGGATAACAATATAGCGTAAGATTTCATAAATAAACATAAACATTTAAGGCAATGTATAGCTAAAAAAAATTCTTTTAAAAATGAACATCAACATAATATGGCAAAAGTAAAATTAAATAATTCCATTTACTTATTCACATGGATATTCTATTGGTCGAATAATCACATGCAATATCAATAACCACTTTCATAATAATGGAATGCATAATTCCAGAGTATCATAACCACGTAGGCAAGGCCTCGTTCCAAGACTACAAATAAGATTTTGTCAAGGCCTCGTGCCAAGACACTAGTTTGTCTCATTAGACATGCGGATGCATCGAGGAGCTACAGCGGGCTCCACCCGTCACTTATTATGTCAAATTCATTCCTCATATGAATAGGGTTAAACATAACATAAACCATAACATTATCTAATCACATAAAACATGCATAATGGAAACATAATATTTCCACATTTCCATCACAATATATCAATACAACACATTGATATAATAAAAACACTTTCAAAACTATTTTCAATACCAAAATAAAATAAAATTAGAACTTTATATTTATTTTACATTTAAAAAAATGTTATGGCTTATAGAGGAAGCCGAAACTCAAATAATTGACACGGCGGCAGAGAAGTCATTATCGCTACATAGGTATGAAAAAAACATTCCCTTTTTTTGTTTAGTAAAACGCTTCATATAAAAAAGATTCTTTTTGAATAAATGTAAAAGTCAAAGGGGTTTATAAACCATATAAAAGAATGTTGTGTACAAAATAAAATATGCCTCAATGAATGGAGATTGAGACGAATTCCCTTACAAAGATCAGTTTTAAATAAAATAGATCAATTATGTGTATTAACTATAAGTAAACATTAATAAAGTAAAAATACAAGAGAGGACATAATAATATCATGACATAATTTGAAAGTAGGAGATTAACCCAAAGAATAGAAATTGGGTTAAGAAGTTCTCTTACCTCGTGTCCGACTTGACTCGACCACTCTTTAACCTTCTGATAATAAACTAGAGTTAATCTATAGGTTCTTAAGAACCTTTTTCAAGTTCATTATCCCTTTTATATCACTTATTACAATGTTACGAAAATTATGTAGTCATTTAAGTTAATAGTGGTCGTTTTGTCGATCTTTGGTACTTGAGTCAACAATAAACATCTTATAATTACAAGTTGTTTATGTGGTAGAATATCCATTATCTCCAAAATTATATTCCTGATGTAGATATCATATATATCCTATATATCCAGTATTTACATGAATTTATAATATTACATAACATTTAGAGGTAAGAAATGAAATGCACCGTTCATGGAGACGGTAAGCCGTACATACGCATTAACGCTACTTTCAATTCTATTTCGTATTTAATGAAATGAAGTTATAATTATATAAAGATACAGTATAATTCTAGTATAATATAATGTATAATACCATTTAATCCATCCTTTATACATCACACATATGGCATTAACGATTCAAATCACTTTGAGGGGGCGGTAGTTTGCACTTCCAAAAATGAAGATATTGCGTTTACCCATAATGGAAATCATAATGGTATGACATAAATGAGAAATATAGAAGCATAATGAAAACATAAACATAATATATATCATATATAAATATAGTGACATCATAATGGCCACCATGAGAGGTGTTAAAATAAGATTGAACAATCATCGTTTCGTGAGGTAGAAATTCCCCAACCATAGAAACAGTATGTTCTTTAACCATTAGACCAAGGTGTGTGGAAGTGTAAATCAAATAATTATAATAAAAACATACTAGTAAATATAAGATACTGGTTTTGTTACAAAATAAAGGAATAAAATGATTTTAAGGGGTTGGAGAAGAAATATAAAACAAAATAACATAAGATAAGACATTACCTTAAAATCGGGTAACTCATTTTTGATTTGAGCCAAAGGCTTCCTTGGGAAGAATTCTGCCCAAAGTGAGGCTTCTAGGAGTAACATAGGGAATTTTAGAGAATATTTTGGAAGAGGTTGGCCGGGGAAAATGCTTGAGAGGTGTGGGTAAGGTGGTAGAAGTCGAGGCCTTTTATAAGAGGAGAGGAGGGGCACTCTTGGAAAGTTATAAAAGGTTACTTTATCATAAAATGACTGTCAGATTTACAAGGTCCCAAAATTATATATTCTTAGGATAAGGTATAAGAGTTCTAAATACACCCATACAATAGGTTTTTGACATGTTTAGGTCTTAGATTTTATATTATATTTTCATTTTATTTAAATCGTTAAATAATGAGGTAATCGATGCATCATCACGGTGTCATATATAATTTAATTTATTTAAATTTTAAAAATTATAAAAAACCTATCATGATGTAGGAAATAATTTTAGATTTCTAATTAATATTTATAGTCAAAAATAAGTCTTTTAAAACCCCATTTTAATTTTTTTTAGTAAAAAAAATCATGTTTGTGACATTTTTATTTTAACTTTAAATAAAAAGTTTTTAATGTCATTTTACTACCAAAGTGGATCCATGGGGTCCCCAAGATGACCAATAGATTTTCTTGGTCTACCATGACTCATCCAATATGGGTAGGACAAGTATAAAGGTCGTTTAATATAATTATAACATTATCTTTACCTTAAATTACACTATTTACCTTTAATTGTGATTAATTTAACTTTAAAGTTACTATTCACCAAAAATTATTTTATTCCCATTGAACCACATTTTACTTCTTAATGACAACCATGTATGTCAGATTTTTTAAAATCAAATCATAGAAATGGGAATGTTTCATTTCAACGAAAAATCAGTTTTTTTAACTACCACTTAGTGGTTTAACTATTCATCAAAAATTGAAGTTTTTCAGAACAATGCCAAAATTTCACCTTATGCTATAATTGATATTCCTAATTCAAAAATGATTTCTGTTTTACAAAATTCCAAACATATAAGTTGAATTAATTAATTTTATAATTAATTCTTGTTTTCACAACAAATAGCGTGTTTTTAAAAAACAATATATATCAAAAGATTGACAATTATTTATATCCAATTTCAAAGTGAAATTAATTTTAATGACCACCATTTGATAAAATGCTAAAAATATACTCTAATTATACTTTAAAACCACTAAATAGTATATTTTATCACTATAAATTATTTTGATTGAAAAAGTTGTTTTTAAGTATTTTTCACTATTCATAAAAAATTGGAAGTTCTCAGAAATATACCAAAAATTCAACATATGCTAATTTCAATATTCCTAAACAAAAAATGAAGTCCATTTTGAAATATAAAATATATATAATTTCATAATGTGGGTATTAATATTCTTAATGGCTATTTTGATTGGTCGCGGTGTGTTAGAATCTCGAACTTGCGTACAATGCAAGCTATTCCATTATTGAAAGAGAAGCATTTCATGGAATCTCGGGGTATTACATTCTCCCCTCCTTCAATAAATTGCCTCCTCACAATTTGAAATTTTTCTTTGAAAATAAAAGGTTGACAATTGAAAATACCTTTGTGGAAAATCCACATCGGAAATAAGGTTAATAAAAATATAACTTTAAAAGAAAGAAAGATAAGTAAAAAATGTCACCCGAGATAGCCCATACTAGGATTATATGAAAATATGGATATGGAAGGAAAAACCATCAAGTTCTTATGGAGAGTTATAGAAAACAAGATTAGGAGAATGTTAACCACAGGAAAATCACAAACTTGTGATTGGTTAAACGGTCATTGATTCCCCAGTTGGAAAAGTTAACCAACAATGTTTTTGTTTTAAGTTACCTTTTATAAAGTTGAGGAATTTATTTAATAGATTTACTAAGAACTTAAGGAAATATAAATACTTGTCATGTAGACTTTCATTCTTTAATAAATATTTACCACAAACACATCATTCACTCCAAAAGGTAATAGAACTCAAAAATATTCTATTTATCCTAATTGTATAAGGTTCCAAATATTAACACATACCATTTAGATTAGGAAAACTTTTTTGTAATAACTAGGAACTTCCTGTAGGCTAGTGGTAGGTAATAAAGGTCTGTCGCACTATGGTTGTGGGTTCGATTCCTATAGCTTTGTCCAACGCGACGGGTTATCCCCCAACCTCCAGGTTGTCCTTTTCCTATATTATAGTATTATAATATTCCAAAAATAATCTTCATAAATGTTTTAACCTTAAACAATACTATCCAAATTTCTAATTATTCCATTCAAAACTTTATAGTTATCCAAATTACCTCTATCCAGGCTTTCTCTAAAAGGTCCTTAAATTCCAAAATCATTTGTAACATAAGATTTCCTAAACAAAGTAAAGATTCTCTTATATTCACATACTAAAAATATGATTACCTTCATCATATTAAAACCTTAATGAAGACAACAAGTACTGTTGTACAATCCTTATATATATCACATTATTCTTATTACCAGAATATAATCCATGTTTCCAAAAGCACCAATACATTAATTATTCCACTTCAACTGTAGTATCAGCATAAGATTGTCCTTGATCCCTTGGCCTTTTCTGAGGTATGGTTTCCTAACACTTAGGACATTCATTTTCATGATGCCCTATTTCCCTGCAATTGTAGCATTCAACATTGATAGCCTCTTTCTTTCCCTTTCAATCACGAGCATGGTGACCTTTTTCTCCACATTTATAACAAGCTCTCATTCCTTTTAGGCAAGTACCGGGGTGATTATTCCCACAATTATCGCATAATGGGAAATTAGACTGCTGAGATAAATTGTGAGAGATAGGTAGTGAAGGAAAGGTGATTAAACCCACTCATTTAGATTAATTTACAGTTGTGCTTCAACATTTAGAGATCTAATGACTCATATAGAATTATTATATGAAGTTGAAGATTATTAAAATATAATGATTTTAAATATAGAATATTTTCAAATTTAGTTAAATTTCATTTCATTTTT
This sequence comes from Viscum album, assembly GCA_963277665.1. Lineage (NCBI taxonomy): Eukaryota > Viridiplantae > Streptophyta > Magnoliopsida > Santalales > Viscaceae > Viscum > Viscum album. The sequence continues at coordinate 1,835,909,636 of OY728165.1, forward strand.
ATTCAAAAAAGATACAATATGATAAAATGAAGTATTTTTAAATTATTATGAATACATTTAAAATAGTAAAAAATAATATATCAAAAGATATAAGTAGAAAAAAGACATTAAATTTTTTTCTCTATGATAGAATTATAATCATTTATATGAATGTTTTAAAATAAAATTATTTAATTGTTTAAAAATAATAATTTCAAAAAACTTCATAAAAATTATTAAATGTTTCTCTAAAGAAAATAAATAATTTCTTTTTCTAGATAAATTTGTTATACAATTTTAAATGATAAAATTATAAAAGGGTTTCATTATGAAAATCATGTAACAATTTTATATTTAAAAATATTTTAAAAAAAAATTAATGGAATTTTTGTTTAAAAAAATATAGAAATTTACTTTTGGAATGTTTTTAGGAAATGATTTTCTAAAATCTATTCAATAAATCTTTTCAGTCGAATTTTTTTATAAAATTTATCAAAAAACTAGAAAATGTTAAATTCAATATAATTAATTTTCTCCCCGCGTTTCAAAGAGTTTTTTACTTTAAATAGTTCTTTAAAACTATTTAGATAAATGATAATTGTAGTATTAAAATTCCTATCTACTTTTTATTATATCCAAATCTAGTAGATTTTATTGTTTTTATAAAAATATGAATATATTGATCTTACATTCTAATGAATTGTAAATTGATATATAATTTTCATGTGTGATACTTAAAGAAGTGGTGTCTTATATCTATGATAATTTATCAGGATTGATGTGTTGGTTTATTGAAAAAAACTATATAAATTGTGCTATCACAAAAAAAAATATTCTTAAACAACTCAATCCAAATTATGTAAGTCTGTTTTTCTTCAAAATCATTTGATCATAAATATTTCCAACAACCACATATTTATATTCTATAGTAGAATATTCTATGATAGGTTGTTTCATACAAAACTATAAAATTATATCCACTCCAATGATATGAAACATTTCAATTGTTAATCTTCTATAATTATTACATATAGAAAAATCAGCATCTAGTAGTAAATTTTCCACAAAATCATTTTTATGAGAGTAAAATATTTGATGTTTCATAATTTTGATAAGGTAATGTAATATTTTTTTATAGATTTAGTATGAGATTATTTTGTATTTTGTTGAAATATCATGAATAATAATATTGAAATAATTATATTTTTTCAACTAGATATACGATATATTAAAATAAAAACAATTCGTTTAAAATATTTTGTTATAAATTGGTTTCCAAAATTCATCAAGGTTTATTGTATTTATGTCCTAATAAAACTATGAAAAATATAATCATTTTCATAACTGATCTTTTTAAGATTATATTTTATAAAAAAATTAGATAAAATTTATTATTTCTATTTTTTAGCAACATTTAAAAATGGAGAAGTAAGTTTGGACACCCATAAAGGTTATTTAATCCTCAAATTTCATAATATCCTAAAACGAATAATTAAGAGATTTTTTTATGCCAAAAATAAAGTAATATAGATAATGTTTTTCAATGATGATATCGTCAAAAATGTTATTAATAAAAATATTTGAATCCATATCTCCCTTAAAAATAATGTTTCATTATAAGATTATGGTTGTTAACTCATTGCATGCTCTTAAAAATTGTTTGAATCCACAAAGATACTCACTAATACAAAAACATGATTTCAATAAATTGTGTTTTCAAAACATGGAGGTTAATATACATAATTTTCCTCCTTAATATACCAATTTTTGTGAAAAAATTTCACTTCTTTTCAATAATGATTAAAATTTAAAAATGATGAATTTCAATGATATATAAAATTTAATCATGTCAAGATATTTTAGAGTGAGTTTCTTCATTTTCATTAAGATATATTATATTATAACACATTGAAATAGTTATTTCATTATTTCTAACTATAAATCCATTTTCATCAACATTATTTTGGTAAACAAATTTTAAAAAAATTAAAATGGAGTCATTAGGATGATAAATGAAAGTCGACACATGATTATTATAATATTAATTGATATCATCCAACAATTTTTATCCATTTATAATATTCAAAAGACACATGAGGGATTTTAGGTTCAAATATTCTGAAAAATGCATAATTTTAAATCTCATTTCTTAAACAACATCTAATTTTGACTAGTTGTTTTACATCACCAATGATATTATTAGTTGGATGAATCCTATGGATTGATTGATTTAATAGATTTGTAAAATTAGTTTCTTCAAAAATTAGATAATATCATTTTTGAGTTATGACATAACAATTTGTTTCCTAATTTATTATCTCATGTGAAGAATTTTCCAGAATTAGTTAAATATCAATTTTAGAAAAATAATATGAATATAGAATTTCACATAGAATAAAAAAAGAGTTTCATTTATTAAATTTGACAAGAATTTTTTCTTTATAAGTTCTTGAATCATAATTTAAAACTCTGTGAGTCTTTCTACTAATTGAATAACATATAAAAAATATGTTCATTATATTATGGAGAAAATATATATATATTATCATAGGTAATCAAAATAGATAATTTAGATCAAAAAATATATTGCATGAATGTTTTGGTTTTCTTTATATCCACAAATGATACATAGTTTAATTATAAAATAGTCTATTAAAATATTGATTTATATTATAAATATATGTATTAATAGAATGATAAAAAAAAATTGAAATTGAGTATTCAATCAACATGGTAATAGTAATATCATGAGTTACTCTATTTCGTTATTAATCTAAACTATTTGTTATAGGTATTCTAGGTGATAAAAATTAATGTGTTTTGGATTTTTTTCATCAAATTTTTTTAAATTTAAAATTTAAAATTTATCCATTATGGTCACGATGAACAATTTCTAAAGGTATATAATTCTCATGCATAACAAGGGATACAATGTTATTAAAACTGAAAATAGATTTTTCCTTTTTCAGAATAAAATTTACCCAGATATATCATGTTATGTCTTCTACAAATATATATTAATTATATTTCCCACTAATTCTTATATTTTTTTGGGCCATATAAATCAATGTGAATGAATTGTTATGCGTCAAAGTTTAAAACATCACTTATATATTAAAAATAGGACTTCTATACATTTACATATTCTAAAGGATTAAAAACATGGAAGAATTAAAACTATATTCATACATAAATGTAACCATTCCACTAATTGAATCTTTTTTTATAGTTATAGAATTATTGTTTCCAAACCATCTATTCCACCATTGAAATTGATCCTCTATTACACGATGGAATAGAAGAAAATTTATGTTAGTGCATTCTATATTAACGGTATATAGATTCTAATTCCCATTGAGTGAAAGAATAAATTTACAATATGATATTTGAACATTACATTTTTCATTACTAAATATCACAAGATATCTAAAATCAAATAATTTAATTTTACTATTGAGGCTCAAATTATGTCCTATAATAAAAAATTAATTTAATGGTTTTCCAATATAAACAATATTTCATATACTCTATATTTCTCCTTGATAATTTTCTCCAAATGTTATTTAACAAGTTTTACCTCTATAATATTCAAATAAAATTCATGTTTCCAGTCATGTAACAAGAATACCAACTATCCATGTACAAAAATAGTTTCTCATCTAGTAAAATTATTAATTTATTATAAATAAAAAATAATAATTTTGGTATCAAAATGTGACTGGGTCTATATTTACTAGAAAATAATAATTTAGTAATCCATATATGTCAAACATTCTTACTAGTACAATTAAAAATTCATTATAAAAATACACTTTGGGAAACCCCAAATAGTTTACTTTATTTAAGGAACATTAGTTCTTCTGATTTTCACTAATTTAGTTTTTTTAAGTGTTAAATATTAGGAAATAATAATTTTGTCTGATATATGGTTTTGAATTTTTAAAAACAATATTAGAAGTATTTCAAATAGTTTTCAACTGTCTGAACATATTATCAAATGTTTCTATAAAAGAAGTTAAATTTGATAGAAATTTTTTAGATTGTTTTCTCAGCTTTTAGTTTCCAAAATAAATCTTAATTTAAAATAGTTGAATAAGAACAGTATTTCATATCTAATTATTTAGTATGGTTTGAAATTTCAAGGTGATTTTTTAATATTATAGTTTTTTCTTGGAAATTTTAAGAATATAATTTGTATATTATTTATAAGTTTCACAATCTTTTTTATAATAATAACGAAAATTTTGGAACATTCACATACCTATATAAGGAATAATTTTCCTTTGATTATCTTTATTTCTCTCCTTATAATGATGTAGAGACACGTTCATCATTAAATTCTTGATAATTCACATTTAATTTTAAATTTATATGGGACTCAATAGATACATTTTCAATTTAATATTGGTTAATTAATTGAATTTCAACCTATAATTCCATAACATTCTTACATTAATCACTATTTTATGATGAATTTTATAAATACATATATTCTATTTATTAATTCAAAAATTAAAATTATTATTGACTGTTATTTACTTTATATTTATTTATAATATTTTCATTTACATTTGTTTTATCATATTTTCAGTACAGGGAAATTTGGTGTGATCTTCATGGGCTTCATTCATTCATAAAAAATTATTCCAAAATCATCATTCATAAAGAATATCTTCTTAAAAACATTTACTTACCTATATAAGAAACCCTTATTTCTAAAATAAATTATAATTTTTTTATTTTCATATTCATTTTCCCTTTTTATATAAGAAAAACATTCATTCTCTACATAGAATTTATTTTTCATTGATAAATTAGGATCATTCTCAGCATATCTGAATTTTTTTATTGTTATACATTTAGATAAAAAGGTTAAGAAATTTTTTTATTATATATTTTAGTAATTTTTTAAATATTACCTCACACTACATGAGATATCCAATAGAATCAAAAGGAATATTCTTTATAAGATGCCTCATATCATCATCATCTAGTCTTTCTGAGTCCAATTATCAAGGTTAATTTCAATATTTTTTCAAACAAAATTTCATTAGTTAATTATATAACTCCCAAATATTTTATGAATATGGCATTGTGCAAGAATAAATGATGTGACATACCAATAGAATGTCCTCATAAAAAATAAAAAACATAATAATCAACTCATAGAAAATCTCTTCTATTTAAATTATCATCGGTTGGACCAAAGGATATTTCAAATAGGAACAATGCATATCACTGTTCCAAATTATTGAGGAACTAATTGAATGGGAATCAGAGGCCTAATAACAAGTTTTTACTTTTCATTCATATTATAATCCATCTTCATTATGATGCAGTTTCACTATTCTTTGTTCCATATATAAATAATAATAATGTGTGTGTCGAGATTGTAACAATTTCACACCAGAGACTATCCCTATGATAATTAGTGTTTAAGATCCTTATAAAGATATTTTTATCAATTCCACTTCCATCCCACTGAATCTATCATCATCATGTTGAATCCATTGATATTTATTCATTAAAAATTGTAACAATAATCACATATCATTAGTCTTTGTGTTTTAAATAAAAATATATACACACCCCCATTTGTGGTATATAGGTTCAGGCGACAAAAATAATGTTTTGAATTTATTATTGATTAAATATGTTTTAGATTGTTTTTTTCTACTAAAATATGTATTTTGATATGAAAAAAACATATCCAATTTTATAAAAAAATTATCAATATATAATAATTGTTATTCTCATATCAATATTTCCAGGTAACAATTTTGAGATATAAAACGAATTTTTTAAAAATTACACAATGTTAATGAAAATGTGGTAATGAAATTTGGAACACATTGTTAATTTTTTGAATGATAATATGTTAATTATTTTTAAATCAATAATTATATTTCTATGAAATCTCCAGGAATGAATTTTTGGAATAATTTAGTATAAATGTTTTCATTAAAAAATATTTTTTTAATTTATTATAAAATGAATGTTTCATTTTTAGAGATATTTATTTGATAATTTATTAACATATTTTATGGAATTTATGTTCTATCTAATATATATAAATAAAACTCATTTTTTTGATAAATTTCCAAGATTTTATATTATTATGGGATCTATGGGAAGAGATTTGACATGAGATGATGTTATACGAGACAAGATCATGTCTTTAAAATGTTTTAATCCTACCTATTTATTATATTTATTGAGTTGGGAATGAGATGTATTTGATCGATGGTTTCTCTAGCATTTAACATTAATTATAGAAGAGATTACCAATGCAATGGTAAATGTTTGTATGGTTAATTAGGTCACTTTTTGATCAGGTAATACTTTGGGTCACATCATATAAGTGATTGTATTAAGTTATTTAATAGTTTTTCATAATTTGAAACTATTTCTATTAGAATTTTATAGTAATTTGAGATGAATTATGTTTCAAAAATTATTTATCATTATAATATTTATATTAAATATATAAATTTTCATTTTATGGATGATGTGGAATATAAAAAGAAGATACCTAATTTGTTTTTATTATATATTTTGAGTCCACTAAAAGCTATTTTAATATATATAATGAGGTATTTTAAGGATTTTTACACACTTTTTGCCTAATAATACACATTATAATTATTATTTTTATATTCATTTACTTTTTCTATTAAGGATTATTTTTTATGGATAATATATATAATAATATAATGGATTTTTTTTTGACTTTATTTTTGATGTATTTTTTTAGAAGGTCAAAAAATTTATAATGTATTTTTATGTTATTAAATTTTTTATGGATTATTAGAGGAAGAATCACTTACTAATAGATATTCATCTTCTAATGGTATTTATATCCATTTAATGACAATGTGCTACACAAGGAAAGATGTGTTATTTCCTTAATATAGAATAGTCATATTGGAATTAGATGTTATAATATCATTTATAAAATCATTCCTTGTAATATAATTAATCAACTAAAATTTGTAACAATGTGTGTCATTGATACCCCGTATTTGAATAGTAATTGTAATAGTAAACACCACAGAAACTCATTTTGAAAATCATAATTGAAATGAAATATGATTCCTCGTATTTTTTATAATAGTAAAAATAATAGTATTTCATCACATCATCCAATAAATTCATTTCAAACTGAAAATTCCCTCAGGTATTTTCACATAAACATTAGTTTACACTATAAAGGCTTGTCTCCTAAATTTTTGATTATTTCTAAATATAACCCTTGTTAAATGTAAATAAATATGAGATATCACTAAAACTATTACTCCTTATAATATTAATCCTAATACCCAATTTAATTATTTCTTGGAATTAAATTTAATCATTATTCATACCACTGTTTACTAAAATGATAATAATTGTCTCTTCAAACCCTTGATATCATGTGAAAATTAATAATGAAAAACTATAAAACCTTAAAAGATAAACCACATGACATATAAATCATAAAATGGACATATAAATACATGTAAACTTCTGTATAGGAATCATATAAAACAGTAATGTGTTATATATAACCCACACAAAATAAATAATTGGTTATTATGGCATAAGTCACACATAAATAAAAAAAGAGTAAAAATCCATTTACTACTTCAGTAAATTTTGAAACATTAGATCCATGAAATAATAATACCATATGGATTATTTGATATCAATAATTAAGTGAAGTTAATAAATAACATTTCAAAGTGATGTATATAGACAACATAATAAAAATTATTCGTGAATATTGAATATATCTCATAGAAATAAAAGTGATATGAGAAACCTCTACCTTAAGTCTTGACGTTACTCATACACATTAAAAACTACAATATAATAAATATAATATTATTATAAAAATAAAATATAACCATATTATTATATCTAAAATCTTATATCTTTTTATTGTAACTTTAATTTAACTATTTACTAACAACTTCATGTTAATTTTTTATTTCAGGTAATATCCTATTTATTTTACATATATGTTTAAAATTTTATTTTTGGATCCTCATACATAGATCCTGAATTTCATATTTAATGAATGTAAAACAAGACATAAATATAATATAAATTCAGTATAAAAAATATATAATAAACTATGAAATATTTAAATATGAAATAGAATACACCATTCATAGTGACAGTATGTCATATCCATACAAGAACATTTTTTCTATTTTATTATGGTATTGAAAGAAAAAATTAAATGATATATATATTATAATTATATTAAAATTATTAGTTAATATTTATCACATATTTTTACTATACCCATCTTTAAAACATTACATGTAAAGTGTGAAGGAATGACATCACATAAAAGAGGTAGTAGTCCACACATCCACAAACGACGTCATCGTATTTAAAAATGGAAATCATGAAGGTATGATTTATATAATAATTATTGAATCATTGAGAAATCATATAAATCAAAAATATATTATAAAAATAATTTGTACCTCATAATTCCAAAAAATGAGAGGTGGTAATGAAAAAACAGATGACATCGTTTCGCAAGGTGGTAATTCACCGTACACAAGAATAATAATTTCAATACACATTTGATGGAATTTTATGTCGGTGTTGGTCGATCCAATAAAATAAAAACACCTTGTTGAATTTATGATAATTATTTAACAAAATAATTATGGAAAAATACAAAATAAATTAGGGAGACTAAAATATAATATAAATTCATGTTGAAGAATGTTACCTATTGTTTTTTGGGTAACTCCTTTTGGTTTTCACCAACGGAATAAGAAGGTAGAATTTGTGACTAATGTGAGGATTCTAGGATGAAGGAAGAGAATTTGATACATTATTTGGGTCTTTATTGGATGTGTAAACGTTTCGTTAGAAGTTTTCTGATAGGGGTTGTAGAGGAGTCCTTTTTAAAGTGGGAAAAAGGATCCATTGGGCATTCTTGAAAATATTTGAATGCTCCCCAAGTTATACGTGTATACTAATTGTTTAAATTTTTTCATTGTAGATTCCTAGATTTGGAACAGTATTAAATTTCAATAAAATATTTTTTATACAACTATAGGGTATTTTGTACACCTTATATTCTAGCTTTATTTCATTAATTATGCTCGTTTTACTATAATAACTTAAACTAATTGTCATAACATTCATGAATATTTTTTCTCAAAAAATAGATGAATTTATTAGATATTATAAATTATTATCATTACAAATATTTAATAAATATTCCATATTTCTAATCATATAAGTTTTAGGACATAATATAAAATTAATCCCACTAATAGGATCAGAGGATCCATTATTAAAGTGAAAAGTTCAAACAAATTAACCATTTTTATATCACATTTCAAATTTAAATGAGTGAAAAACACCAAAATTGTATTAAATTATGTATTAATTATCTAATTATACTTTAAAAACAATTTCATTTATAAATTATTTATTTTAAATTGGTTAGATGAAAAGGCAGCTTGGAATTAAAATTTAGTAATTTTCACAGTTCATCCAAAAATGATGTCATTTCAGAAAAATCCCTAAAATTAACCCTAGGTTAATTTTGATATTTTGAATTAATAAATGATTATTATATTATAAAATTCAATTTATAAATTTTTATAAAATCAATTTTATTATTGTCTATATTAGGACACAAAATTTGGTCTTTTAACTAAATAGTTTATTCAAATATATAACTATATTACAAAAAACAATCTGTTTAGTTATCAGTATTATATATTTAAATAAATTTTATATAATATTTAAAAAATAGTTCAAAATATTTATATATTATATTTAACAGATATGTTATAACAATCTTGTGGAAAAAATTATAATAATAAAATATTATTTCAAATAAACTCAGTGTTGCGTGTTATACAAGATAAGTTGGAGTTACTTGTAGTGCAAGCATAACATGGGTTAGAATTTAATGAAATCCATAAAATAAATATAATTTTTTCCAAAACAATAAGGTAAAAAAACTCATCAAGTTACAACATGTGTAAATGTACTCTAGAAAAAGCCTCCCATGTTAGTGATATGCATACTCGACAGTAGTCGCCTGCCCATGGCCAATTGGAGGAGGGATTAGGGATTCATGGAATAGGCACCATTGAGACGGTTCATGGAAAATATCTATTTAATTAATATAATTGGTGTATTTCACATTTTTTAGAGTTGATTCTCACCAACTGTATATATCTCATTAATGCATTAGTTTGACTAATTCGAAAATCTACCTATGGTGTTAAAATTTCACATACCCAATTATATTATATATAAGATGAATACATCTACAATATATTTACATTAATTAAATTATTAATTCCATAAAAATTATATAAGTAATTATAATCCAATTTTTTTTTTAAATTTTCATTGATATTGTATTCCTAGAGTTCTATTTGTTTATTCCATTATTATAAAAAAAATTACCATACTGTTTATGTGATGAATATTTTATGTTAGATTATGATGTATGATACTCATTGTTATGTATATATTCTCACCCCTACTTTTTTCCATTCACCATTAACCAAATAAAATGATTATGTGTCATTTTTATAGATCTAAAAGAAGATATAATAATATACTCATTGAGATATTATGTTGTATTTTACATTGTCATGTGTAATGTAAAAATCAATCAAAATATATACATTGATTACTACTTTGAAAATGTACCATTCTGGAACATAATTAATTAATCCAATAATTTAATAAAACTATTATCATAATGGTTCTATATAATGGGTTTATAATGTGTGGAATAATGATAATACATGAAGTGGTTTTAGTCACATGTGGTGATTCTATTTACCTGTATCTCATAGTGATTTCGATGAGCTTGAACATGTACAGATAATTATTTCACTCAAGTTACAATTATTTGAGTTCATTTTGGGACTACTCTTGGGAAAATCCTAGTGATGTCACAACTATTTCTAGCTCATACAAATGATCCTCATAAGTATGAATTAAACACATTGATTCCATTGTCATAACTTTATGTATATATTTTTTTAAAAAAATAAATCTATTAATTTCAATTTATGAAATTTCCTAATTACTTAAATCATAATTTAATTAAAACATACTTAAATTTCATTTATTTCATTGGATAAACAAGTTTCCTTCTTATTAATGTACTTTAATACATGGGATGCTACATTCTACAAACAATAACTAGTTTTATCTTCAAAATTTATTATTTGGATGAAAAATATTATGGATTTTTTTCAGAATATAATTTTTGGTTTCAACTCATATTCCATAAACATATAGTATCCCCATTTATATTATTCTATATGGGTGGTATTTCTTCCTAGAACCATATCTATTCAAAATAAGATCTCTTTTGGTTGTTCTTAGTAGGAATGACAAGGGTATTACTATAGTTCTTTTATGTTAATTTTATATGATGGCCCTAGTTTTTCATCCCCACTTGTGATACATAGAACACATCCTGCACAATTAATAGGTGTGGGGGAGTACTAAGAGATAAGAAACGATGCTGACATGATCATGAATATTGAAGGTTCTCCTGGATCTAATGAGCTGGTTTACATAACAAAAATCACAAAACATGGTTCTATAGTGATTTATAAAAAATTTTCATTTTCAATAGAATCAATATCAAGATATAATCAATAGTGATAAAAATGGGTCATTTTTTGAATTCTTTATTCCTTTATGTGTTACTGAGTGGTTGTAAAATGATTGTTTATTTATTGGAAATAAATGGGGCATAATGGTTTCCACCAACCAACTTCATTCCAATATATTTGTTCTATTCATCTATTTCCATATTGATCATCATATGGAACCATTTGTTTTTTAGGGTGGAATATATTATTTTAGTAGAACTCCGCCAGTGAATTATTTTTAAACCAACATCCCTATAAATCCATCAGGAATGATCGTAGCATATTTTCTACTGTTTAAAAGGCCCTGTCAAATTGGTTATTAATTTGGGGATTATAATTTTTTCATAATCATACATTTGTATCCAATTCATATTATATAATGTTTTGAAAAATAATTGAACCATGGATTTCAATGAGATGAAGTACCTAGGTGTATTCTTTCATGTCCTACCACATTGATTGCATATAACATAGTATGTTGATTATATGATTTATATTCTAGAATATAAATGAAGTGTATTAAAATGATAAGTAGATCCAGCAATAACCAAATGGAATTATGTACTTTAAAATTCTTCATTAGTTAATTGATGAAATCCCTGGTTATGTTCTCCCATTTATATTCTGATATAGGTTATGGTTTTATGTTACTTTTGAATTCTTAAGATAATTATTAACATAATAGGATACCGGACACCAAGAAAATTACTCAAAAATCTCCCTCTTCAGTTCTCTCCACTGGTAGTGGTTATAATGATCTCTATAATGTGTTTACTTCTAGATGACTAGAAAAGGATGAGATATGTGAGTCATAAAAAATATCAATCAACAGTTTTTTTACTGATTGAAAATATTTTCACAATAAAAATATTACAACTCAGTCAAAATCAAGATTGAACTCAAAAATAATTACCGTATTATTTTGTACCACCATATCATCTATCTATGTATCCTTAGTCTTTACATAGATATATGATTGAGAAGTAATTTTTGAAATGTATAACATTTCTTAGAGACCTTTAATTGATAGGATGATTGTTTTATTTCCATTACATTTTTCATAATCTCACATTCCAAATGCAATAATTAAGTGTCACCATATTTTACAAAACATTCTCAAATATAGGTTTATCTGAGTATATTTTAGTAAAAATTATCTTATTTATATCCTTGAATCATTTTTTGTTTTCTTCTATAGAGAGGAAATTCATACCATTTTTTATTATATTTGTATTCTAAATTGTCAATAAAGGTAAAATATCCAATAAATTTATCATTGTATCAAACAAATCCATGAAAACAATAAATATTTATCAATACAATTTTCCATGGTCATGATAAAATAACATCATTCATTGATAAATACATAGATACACACTCTCTTGAGATCACATTACCCAATAAGAATTCTTTTTGCAATCCGAATTCATTAATACTCAACTCAAAAATTATTTTCCCCTTTTACAGGGTCTTTAACACAATAATCAATTTATATTCATGGAAGTATGTGAACATAGAGTAATTCGGTATATCACAAATTAAAACTACTATGAATTGATAAATGAAATACCTCAAGAATATATTAATGTAATCTTTATTAATAAAAATGGAGTTCATGAGACCAAATATCGAAAATAATAATTTATAGTGCCCATGAATTGTGTGAAATGTTATATTAGAAATATATTATAACATTACACTTAATTGACGGTATCTAGATGAAATATCTACTCATGAGTGTTATTGAAATACTCTATGTCGATCAAAAAATCAAAAATACCAAGTATAACATTGTTTATCTTCATCATGATGTTGTGAATCTCATTAACATCTATAGAAAGAAGAATTGATCCATGAGTATTCAAAATAGAGAATAATGGTGTTATAAAGACCCATAATTCTCAAAAATTTATATTACATCTCAATAGATGAATATTCATTACATTACAAAAAATATCCATTCATGAATTGTTTAGGTATAGTGGAAACTTAATAATGGGCACATGGATAAGAGTTCTGTAAGTAGAGTATGTTGTTATCCACTTTAGTCCTCATAATTATAATCATTCGTAGAAAAAATCTTACATAATACCTTTCATATTAACCTAGGGAAATGAATCCTAATAAAGTGTGATCTCAAATTCCCAGGAAGGGTTAACAAGGTAGGTATAAAATTTTCAATTAAATAACGGTTTTAGAACATGAAAATACCATTTTAAAACCTTACCCTCTATATCATCGATCAAAAATTAGGGTCATTTCATAAATCATGAAATTTCATAAGACATGATTCATAATGGAATCAACTAACATGAACTATAAGGATATAACACTTGCATAAGAAAATGATATTTTTTAAATAAATAATCATAGAAAAATAATTTCATTTATAGTTAATACTCATTTCGTAAACTATTATAGTGAATTGGATTCACTCCTCAAAACATCGTATTTGTCGAGGTACACTCTAGATATAATCATGGTGAATTGGGTTCACTCTACAATCCAATATAGTAGTCATGGTTCACTCTTATGACAGTCATAGTGGAAAAACCATTACTACCTAGGTTCACTCCCCATTCATTAAATATTTATCTTAAGATATCTCAATCATTACCCAATGCACATGATGGAGATATAGTACCTACACATCACCTAATTAAATTTATACATATTATTACCAAAATATCAAAAAATATTCCCCAAATTAGATCATTTAAAAGGAAATGGGAAGAATAAACATTTCAAATCAATATAAACTGTGGAAAAGAATCATATTTATCAAACCTTTTATAATTTCTTTAAAGAATCACCCATTAAAAAAGAAGTGGGTTACATAATCATTTAATCATGGTCTAAACTATGAAAGAAAATTAAATTTTAAAAAAAACATTGCATCCTAAACATAAATAATTTATAGGAATAATAATAATGGTATCCTTGGATCATGTCCCTAGTAAATAATAAGAAACATATAATAATTTCTTCGTAGGCAGAAAATGTTTTTTTTTAATTTACAATATATCATATTAAATAAACTATTCACATTTTAATGAGTATATTAAAAAATAAAAAAAATCATAAAATATTTCAAAAAGACTTTTCATTGAAAAAAACCATTGTAAAATGTAAAAGAGTGGTTAAAAAATTCTATTTTCAAAATAGTGGGTAATTATATTCTTAGCGAACATTTTAAAAAATATATGACGTTCACATTACTGGTAAAATCAATACCATCATTTTTTAGAAAATGATATAAACATTCCATTCAGAAAAAAATATAAAATGTAAAACAAGGTTTAAAATTTCTCTAAAAAAACATTTCATGTTAGTAAAAACATTATTTATATTTTTTTGAAACACATTTTTATAGAAGAGAAATGATTTTCAAACAAATAGAAAACTAATTTACTTAAAAACAATATTTTGATCTATTTAGAATATAAAGATAGGAAAATTAAGGGAAGATAAGTATTTTTCATACATAATAAGAGTATAATAAAAATCAAAAATTTAATTGAGTGATAGATCTTATGAAAAAATAATTGGAATCATAAGAATAAAAAATCTTGATTGAGAATTAGATTGTAACATCCACTGATTTGCACTTGGGATCTTCTAAATTTTAATCCAAATTAAAGAAGAAAATAAAAAAAATGATATATTTCATGACAAAAAATTGATTCATTATATACCTTCTCAATGGTTCTATATATACACATCATAAAAGATGATAGGTTTATAGTATAGAATATATCCCAAAGAATACAATTTGAGATGAAATTACCTTACCTTAAGTCTAATCTTCTATTATAAACGTTTAACCTATAATATAATAAATAAATTTTAATTATATATATATATTAATGAATATTAAATATATATATCTTTCAATATATGAATTATATATCACAATTTTTTAAATTTTTATTTAAAAATCCTTGTGAAAATTGTGTTTTTGGTAATAACTGTTATTTTATAGTATTATTTATTTTTAAAATTTGACCAATTTTTAATTCATCATGGTTAAAAAAATTCTAAAATGTTACCCATGATATAAATATTATATATATTAAGTGTATATTTATTAAAGGATACCATAAAATTTAGATATAGAAAATATAATACCTCGTTCATAGAGACAGTTGGATGTATATACGAATGAATGTTGCTTCCTTGTTCTAAAATGATCGAAACAAAAGAAGATTAATAATATGTCTCCATTATATAATCATTATGATTTCATATAAAACACATATATTTATTAAATTTATCCTCATCACATTCCACTTAATGTGTATGTGAAAATTGAATTGTTTCAGTTTGAGGGGTTGTAGTCTACCGTAGACACATGTGTAGTTATCATATTCTCATAGAATGTAATTATGTAGATATATGAGAATTTATATTTTTTTATGTATAAAAATATTATAAATAACTTACATAAACATTATATTCATCATTATATCCATACATGTGTAGTGGTGATGGAAAAAAATTACATCGACTCGTGAGGTGATAATCCTCTTTACTAATGGTCCTTGGTTTCATTACCCTTTTGAGGGAAGATTAGAAATATTTTGTTAAATAAATTAACATATTATCATATTAGTGTTTGGTATATATGTTTTTTATCATATTATAATTGTTTTATAAAATCATAAAAATGTGGAATAAAAATAGAAGAAACACAAATGTATATGAATTTTACATCTTTATCGAAGAACAAATTTATGTTTATAAATAATACCTTTTTAGAGGGTTTCATAATCAAACTATGTCCTCTTGTATTTTCCAGGGGATGTAAAGATGATATTCAAAAATGTTTTGGACAGAATAAGGGGTATTATATGTTTTAAAAGGAGAAGAGAGGGGGTTATCTTTTGTACGTGGGTGACACTTGGTATTTTCGAAAACAATAATGTGTACTCCTATTTTTCACATGCCAAAAAAGAAAAAAATGGGCCATGGTAAAACCATATTGGTGATATGGTTGAAATTAATCTATCCAATGGGAGTTGGAGAATTTCCAATTTCAGTTTACCCCATATAGTTTAATTTTAACCATCAATAATCTCATTTTACTGTTAACCGTGGTAATTAATTTTTATTGTATTTTCTACTCATCTTTAAAAAATTTTAATTTGAAATTATTATATAATATTAATAATTTTTATTCAAAATATGAAATCTATTAATAAAAATTCAATTAATTGAAATAAAAATAAATAATTTAAAATTAATCCTTTAAACAATACAGAAAACTATTTTTCAATGTGAAACTATTTAAAAGATTAAAAATAATTTACAAATATATTATATATGAAATTGATTAAAAAGATCAAAATTGGATAAATTATAAAATAACTGACAAAATATTTCATGTAAAAAATATATAAAATAACATTTAACAAAATAAGTTATTTAAACAAAAAGGAAATTCAAAACATAGTGTTTTTTGTAACACAAGCTATTGAAAAGAATATATTTTGTTAAATATATTATATAAAATTTGTAAATATTAATTATATTATTTTAAAATAAAATTATTAATAAATTTATTTATGAAAATATTATATAAGATACATATAATGATATTACTTCAAATTATGTTCTTTTTTGTGAATAATTTTTCATTATATAAAACCATTATTCATAAATTTTTAAAATTGGATATTCTTTTTTATACCACCATATTTGATTTTTATTTTATAATGGAATTTTTTAATACATATTAATAACATTTCATGTCATTTAAAAGATTCGGTGTTTTGATTAACACAATCTATTGAAAGAATTAAATTTATTTGAAAACAAAAAATTTATTAAATATTGACGAGCTAAATTATACCCCGGTCAATTTAATTTCCCTATTGAAATTCAATCACATTTTTATCAAAACCTAAGGATACATCATTGTAATTAAATCATGGGGTTCCAACATGGAATCCTGAAACTAGTGTGTTTTCAATAAAACATTGATCAAGTGAGTGGTTTTATTTCATTTCACATTCATTGTAAGATAAAAAATCAGCACCAATTTATCATCATAATAAATATCAATCTCCAGCAGTATGACCTATGAGTTAATTACATATGATTGAGGATGTATGTACCTACTTTGTACATATACATGGAACACATACTACATTGTGGTTTGTTTGACAGGTATGGGTTGGATGCTCCGTTGGTGTTCATACGCCGCTGTTGTCGTCAGAGTGCTATGTTCTTTCCCCACAGGTCCCTTCTTCTTCCCGTAGTCTGGCCAGTTTGGAATCCAACGAGTATTCCTCCATGGTTTGTTCTATCCTCCTCCAATCCCAGAGAGGCGTTGCGGCCTCAGATCTTCTCGGTTTCTCTCAACGGCGATGCTCCCTTGAGGTGCGGTTGGGGCTTCCTGTCCTGGGTGACGAAGTCCCATCTTCATTCTCCCTGGTTCTTCTTCCTCTCTGGTTTTTTGCATTATGGTGTAGGAGGGTGTCTTGCGGGTGCGGTGGGGTATTTGGTTTCGGTTCCAATGGTGATTTATAGTCTAAGTTTTCTGTCTGATTTTGAGTATGTTTGTATGTTGGTTCCATGAAATTGGTTATTTTTGGTTCAGGAAGTGGTGGGATGCCAGTTGGTGATGCATGGAATCCCCCTGGTTTGTACCGATAGATTAGTGAATGAAGTATTTTCCTAAATGGTGGTCATACTAGGGATTATGGTTTTTGCATGTATTTCTATGTAATTCTTAATGGTAGGTAGGATATTTCTCTTAATAATTTCTTGGGTTGATGATGTTTGTTCTCCTTTGTGGCGTGTATTTTCGGAATATGATTTGGTTTTGGCCTCGATGGTTCGGTGCTCAAGGGTTTCAGTAATTAATTGTCTACAAGAAGTTGTTCCAGATGATGTGTAGGGAAATGGATTCTCGCTAATTCATGGCCTTTTGGAATTGGATGTTTGAGAGGTTATGACTTCGATCATCGGTACCAGGCCCTTGCGCTTTATCATGGGACAACTAGATGTTCAGCTCTAAGACAGTGGAATGTGGACTTAATTTTTTTTGTTGTTGGGTGGAGCTTCCTTATTGTAGTGTTTGTTGTTTGTAATCTCGATCCTTTGGTCTGTTGGAAATTTTTTAATGTCTAAGTCAATGATTTCATTATGGGTTTCCTCTCAGCCCTTAAAAGAGGGTTATTCTCAATAAATAAAAAATAATGATAATAATAATTTTTAGTCAAAGGAGATAATATACCAAGTGCTTTGTTTCAATTTATTTGTGAATATCATATTTTTATTCGTTGGATATATTCATAGGAACACATTTTTACCATCATCCAATTCTAGATGACGCCATAAATTTCCCATATATAATTTCTAATGACATTATGTCATCCTTATGTGTTATGAAATAGATCTAACCTTCTATACCATTTCTTACACTAACTCAGGTCCCAATATCATTATTCTTCCTATTTAATTTATTTCCAATGGTGTTATATAATTCATTCCATTAAAGGATTCATATTGGGCTCTATAAATTCTTTTGTGAAATATATTGTTTATGAAAACAATACTAGAGAAAGGTATTGATCCCAAAATCAATCTAAATCCATAAAAAATTATCTCATCATATCTTATAAGTTTTAATAGTTCTCTAAAATTTATTTTAGGTTTAAGGATGATACACAATGCTGAAACTCAACTTCATACCAAGAGCATGAGGTTGACCTCTCCAAAACATTGAGGTAAACCTTTAATACTGATTAGATATAGTTCAATGTGTTACTCCATGAAAAAAATCCATATCCCTTCATTAAATACACGAAATATATTCAATAAATAAAATATTCAATACTAGAGATGATGTGTGATGACTTTTTATGGTGATTAACTACAACCCATATAACATTATTCCCTTCATATTTGTTGTAGTGTTCAACAAAAAAATTCTTGCTGATTGTTTCCTATTTTCATCCTTCTATAGGTAATATTTTTAATATTCACTTAGAAATTTGTATATCAGCCTTAAATTTATGAAATATCAAGCCTTAAGATACAAAATCATCATTATCTATCTTCATGACATCCAATAAAAAATATACTCTTTTCGATATCTATATAAAATTTTACATACAATATGAATAGAGAATGAAGAACTATGAGCTTCCTTGAAAATATCATTCTTCATATCATGTATGGGTGGAATATATATATGGTTACTAAACCTCATAATTTCATCATTATAAATGTTAAAGTAAAACAAAACTCTCACCTTATTTTTAAGCTCCATGTCATCCTTCTAGACCGTGTTTATCCAAACACGGATTGATGGTTGAAAACGTATTTGTGATTGATAATATTTCTTCCATTCTTTAAATATTTCATGAGATAAAATTGTAAATCACATAAATATTGGATCTTTTATATCCTCACTATAGGTAATCTTGTTTGATCCTTTTGACTAAAATAATTGGCCACCTTGGTCACTTCCCTATGGTGATAACGTATTGAGTAGTCTTAATATTTAATCAATTCCCATTATCATCCCCATAGCATATTCAACTCCTCCTGTATGAGTATATAATTTACTCTTTTGTGATATATATATATATATATATATATATATCACACTTCTCACTCTAATGATAGTTCCTCAGTATGTTTAATGAATGAATTATAATATATGAATCCAAATCCTATGTTTGGTACTTTTTTTCATGAACCATTAATTATTATGAATCATAATATATATCCATTTCATTCTACATGAGAAATTATCCTAATGTGATCTTGGATGTAACACTATAGTTCTAATCCCTACTCTACAATAAGGTAATATATGCCCCGGTGACCTTAACAATCTACTCTTTAGTTCCTTGAAATGTCTACCACATTAATTTATTTAGAGGTACCAGGATCACGTACAAGATTACTTGTTAAATATATTATAAAATCATTAAAAATTATCCTCAAACCATAAATTATACCCATGTGAACTGTGAACACATTATATCTTAGTCACTATTGTTAGTACGAGACAATGTTCAATTGCCTCACTCATTGATTGATCTACCAATATAACCTATCATGGGATTATATGAACCATATATGAATCATTTTATTGTAAAAATTGATATATTGAAAACTTTTCATAAATTTTACACTTCCTCAGGATCCTTAGAACAATTCTCAGATGATATTCTATCCCTTCTTAACACATTTAATTTATAATAATTTCATCAAAAAATACTACCACAAAATAATATTGGTAATATCTAAAGACACAATCAATTAAATCCATGACGTTATTGAAGAAATTAGAAAGGCCAAATTATATCTCTATATGTTTATAGTGTCAATATATTGTATAGAATATTTCCATCGATATTTTCTCTTTAAATGACTTTTCACTAAAATATGTACAAATACGGTGGGGTGTATTTCCACAAATGTCTCTTTAATTTTCATTAATTTGAAAAAAATATTATCATATAAAACCATAGAATGTTTGTCTAATAGTTTTCAATTATGATCAACTATAAACACATAAACCCATTATGTTACTGAGAGTTCATATATTCTCATACATGATGGCATATATTCATCCCAAATTATAATAATCCTTATATGTTTCATGATTTTAATAACCAAAATTCCATTATTAAAAATAAAACCACATAAATTTTTTTTAATCCCAATAAATAAATACTCCAATCATCCAAAAAACATTATTCAAATGTTAACTTTACTTCATCGTCTTATTCATTAATACCAATTTCATTTTATTTTATTCATGTAGTCTATTTTTCATCAATAATATAAAAAATCACTTGTACCACATCAATTATCCTCTTATAGAGCTTTCACACAATGAGATTGATATTTATAATGAATATACATTCCTAAATAATAATATTCAACCATTGATGATACCCAAGGGAAACTAATATATTCATCCATTTTATCAACTTGAATCACTATTTTTCCTTGGAAATCAATTACTATGTGCCCATATTTTTCTAATGTAAAACATCTTCTTGTCCATTTGAGACATTCCCTAGAGTTATTCATCCATCATTATCAATTGATAGAAAACTACATTTTCTATCCATCATGGTCTCCACCACATGAGATAACCGTGATCTCTAGATTTTTCATCTTTGGTGAGAATGAGAGTTGGGTTAGCTTCACGTTGTAAATAATATATCATGATAAATATATAAGTATAATTATAATATCCTTCAGTTGTGTTATCAAGGTATTACATTCTCATCAACATTATTCCAATCACATTTAAAGTTAAATGAGTTCTTTATATTTCTCTTTAGTTACATAAACAAAAATCATATTGTGAGAAACTAAAATCATAGTGAGAAGATGAATAATCCTACAAATGTTGAAGGATTTATAAATAGTGAATGATTATTTTCAAAGTAATACACCATATATTTAACCTAGGTTAATATTTTTCATTATCTTTTCACATAATTAATGATGGTATTTAATGAAAATGTAAATTAACCAATTCATATCCCCTTGGACTGTCAAACCCGGTGCACAGTATGGCACATTATTGTGTACCGCGCAATGCATGAGTAAAGTCTTATATATCATTTATAGAATCATTAACCCAAGTTAAATCTATGTCCTAACTACATCAACATATTGTATCTAGACTTGTTTTTATTTTAAGTAAAAAATTAATAAATTCCTTACCAAACATTGTGATGTAATATTATTCTAAGCCTAAATATATGTTTTCATTAATACTTTTTTCTCATCGTGTTATAAAATGGATAACTAATCCTAATAATGATACATATGGTAGTGACCCATACTTCACATACATAGATATTATAATTTAATGGAAATTTTTTCATTATATAATAGAATGGTCCAATACATAATCATGTATGTATTTTTTTCATCAAAAATGTGAACATATAAATAATACATCCATAAGTGAGAAATGTAATCACCCATTAGGTCCTTCATAACTAGAACCCTTCTTAAAAATAATCATATATTTTACATTAAATCATAACTTAGGGAAAGAAAACACAGGTTGAGAAAAAAAATTCAATGTGTAAACAAGGGATATATAAACATATCATGAAAATAAGGTTGTGAGAACATCAGAATTGTTTTTTTAAACAAAACCCTACATATCATCGATCATAATCATGAGCTATGGAATAAATTTAATTATACATATTCCATGACTAATAATAGTATCTAAGAACATCATCCATTGAGAACATAATATTTGAATAATACATAAATTTGTGACATGCACCAAAGCTAATAAAATCATTTTCTTATTGTCAAGACTCATTTCCAAGACAATCATAGTCAATTGTATTCATCACCCAAACTATCATAGAAGACGAGGTCTACTCTCAAGACTATCATGGTGGATTGGTTTCACCCGTAAAAACATCATAGGGGACATGGTTCACTCCCTTTAATAATATAGTGTAAACATTACCTTACTAAATTGGGTTCAATCGACATTATAGTTCTCATTATCTCGTGATATCTCTATCATTACCCAATTCCATTAAAGGAGATGTATGTCCCACTAGTAACATAATTACTATCACACATACATGTTCCACAGGATCATAAAACATTCATCATATCATTACTCATGAAAATAAATGAATTTCATAAAATGTTTATCATAGAATAACTTATACTATATAAATACGTTTCATAATAATTTCATCATTTCATAAAAACATAACCTAATAGAAGAATAATTATATTTCTTAATATTTTTATCATGGTGTAATCCATTTAAGTGAAAATATTTTTATAAACACCATGTAAACATAAAAGTAATCTATTCAACGAATAATTTAGTGTAGAGTCCTTAGATCATATACCTAGTAGAGCTTAAGTAACAAAACATGTGTCATCTAAGAAAGAAAATGATTTGGAAATATCCATGAAAATATTTATTGAAGAAAATAACCTTTGACTATAAAAATCAGTTTTTTAATTAAAATTTTACAAATTAAATCAAAATATTTATCATTGAAAATAAATTTTAATAATATAATGTTATATTTAAAACATAGTTTTGTTATTGTCTTATGAAAATCTATTCATGTCATACATATATAGAAAGTAATTTCTTATATATTTTTTATAGAATCCAAATGGGACGTATTTGGAAAAAATCGTGTATATTCCATTTAAAAAATGAAATAATTAAAACATGGGTATAAATTTCAATAAAAATCATTGAATACTATTAAACAATTTAACGTGGACATTTATTTTAACATGGATTTGGACGAAAAATGATTTTCCACTAAAGATAAAAATAATGTCGAATAGTTATACAAACACTATTTTAAACACATAGGTACATAAAGGTTGGAAAAAGGATAGGAATAGATGAATTTAATGACATGATTAGTGTATAATGAAATTCATGGGTTTCTTGAGAGATAAATCGTATGATCTCATTATTTGAATCATAATCTTAAACATCCATGATAAACAATGAGATTGTAACATCAAACCCTTATCGGATTGGTAACATTTTAATAATAATCCCCATTAATGAATAAAATAAAATAAACCATTAAATATAGTTATAAAAATTATATTCATGATATAAATAGTAAAATGGGATTTATGCTCACGACCTAATACAGGATAGGTGAATGAAATCAAATTAGTCCCAAAGAAGATAATTGGAGACCAAGTTCCCATACCTTAAGTCTCAAATTTCTTGAAACTGGTTTTAAACCTATGTATAATCAATATATATTTTTTACATATTATAATTAACACTCTATATAAAATCATATGATATATTATTTACTTATTATAATTTATTATTTTTTATTAACAATTCCTTGGTTATTATCATGTTTTCGGTAATAATAGGTTTTATTTTAATGCATATTATGATTCGGTATTTTTGAAACTTTTAAATTTATATTTCTTCCTTTATATAAAAATATTAACCAGGAAATTAATATCATATATATTTTTGATATATTAATTTAGAGTAGTCCATAAATGTAATAGATAGAAAAGGAAATATAACATTCGTGGATATGGGAGGTAGTATGTACTCATGACCATTGATTTCATTTTATAGATGGAAAAAATTAAAAAAAAAGAATTAATATAACACCTTTATAGATTAATTATAATTTAATATATATCACGTATATTAATTAATGTTATCCTGATTACCATCATTGTAAAGCTTATGTGAAAAACAAATCACATCACTTTGTGAGATTGTAGTCCACAATAAACGCATGGGATGTTATCATATTCCCCCCAAAAAATAGAAGGTATATGTGATTTCAAAAAACCATAATAATATATATATATATATATAATGTAAAAACATTATATAAATCATTAAATCCATCCATGATAGGTGGTTATGGAAAACGAACAAAATTATTTCTTGAGGTGGTAGTCCACAACACACTGGATCTGTAGTTTCATTTAACTTTTGATGAAAAAAATAGAGATATATATAATTAAATTAACATAATAAAATATAATTATTTGAAATATATATATTTTATACTATTATCATAGTTTGAGAATATTTGAAGGAGGTGGGAGGATAAACAAATGAAAAACACATTTTTATGAATTTTTCCTCTTCTTCAGAGAACCACATTTGGTTTATACCTAAAACCATAACAGGAGTTTTAATTAATAAAAATATTTCCTATAGGATTTTGGGAGGGATTAAATAAATATATTTTGGATTTTATTTGGAAACAAAGGGGTCTTGATATTTAAAGAGTATATGAGAATTGGTGGCCTTTTATATGTGGGTTGGAGGATACAAATGGAAGTGTTTATATGAATAAATTGTATCTGTGTTTATCACATTAAAATAGATCAAATATTTGTCATTAGGGAACCTGAGATGTTATAATGTCTAGATATTTCTATATAATGGGGTTTGTAAAAGTTTCTAGGTCACTTTACAATAATATTTTTAGTTTTCTCCCAGGTAAACCTATTTTATCTATTCCTATGGTAGATTATTTTTACTATTTATGTGATTAATTTTTTAATGAAATCATTTTCAAATTATTTATAATGGTAATTTATATTATTAAATAAAGGTAATATATTACACCAAATTCCATTGAAAAAGGTATAAAATTTTATGATAAAACAAAACCAGTAGACATAACGAAAATATGTTTTCCAAATAGAAATTTCATTAAAAATAAATTTTATCCATATAATTATTGAATATAAAATTTATTGTAATCACAAAAATTGGATAAATAAAAATATAATTAATTTATTATTACTTTTAATCCCATTTTAACAAATATTTAACTATACAAGTTCTTTTAAAAATATATTTTTTGGTGCTGATATACATTCCATGAGATTAGTTGTGCATGCCACATCCATTTGGATGAAAACCCAACCTCAAAAGTACTCAAAACCACTCTTAATGGTATTCTTGCATAATCCATTTTGTGAATCTACCTTCCCCACTAGGAATGTATGAGGATGTTATGGAAAAATCAGTGAGCCTCATGGAGCTTCACGACACGGTTAAAGTTGATGCTACCTTTGGTGAGTCTAATGGTGCAGAGACCATTCATAGAGCCTACATTTGCTACATATCACCCTTCATATAATTTTGAACCCCTATAGCCTTAATTTACCCATATCATTCCATCTTTAAACAAAAGATATCTGACCTTTCAACTTCAGAATTTCTCCCAATTCTATATGAACCTAGAGAATTATGAATCAAACCAAACTTTATCACCCATGGTATCATATCATGGAAAAAAATCTTTTCCCAAGTTCCCAAATACTTTTACCAAAAGGGGGGATTCCGTTCGAGAAGGCATAAAACACTTCACTGAGGAAGAAGGACTCATGGGTTACTTCAATATTTGAAATTATTAATCCTTCATGATAAACTCCATTCCTAAGTCAAGACTTCATTCCTAGGTAGGGTCACTTTGGATTTGAAATCCTTTTCCATTGTGAAACCCTTATCCACTGTGATGCACCAAGATACACGAATAACCTCTATAGTGGTCCCTATACTTTGTGAAGCCACTTTAATATACCTCGAATTGTTACCTCCCTTCTTATAACACATATTTTTCAAGTATGACTTCATAAAGCCTCTAAATCCATCCAGGATTGGATCATCTAAACATATTTTCTATTTTTAACAAGTGAAATCCATTAATATAGCCCAATCAACATCATGTCTGTCACACAATACCAATTTAAATTCTTATTCATAGAACTTTTATTTTAATCACCATTCTTCTTAGTATAGAGACACTAACATGGACCTTGTGATGAAACACACATCTACACCTTTCCAACCTAGAATTATTGAAGACACCCCCCTCCAATGGAATGATGATTTGATGTTAGGTATGCCCAATTGGTAATGGGTGAGACCTCCACATATGTAATGAATTATGTAAAACTACCCAGTACCAATGTCCTCAACACATGATGTTAAAGTCTCATCTCACCTAGTGTGGGAAACATAGGATTTTCAATGTATGAGTGATAGGGAATGAAAACATCCTCACATAAAACGATATCATATAAACATGGAATGACATCTACCTAGGGAATATTCAATGTGTAATCCCCACACTACCACTCATGGGCACATCATTCATGAAACGAGAGTCTGGTACGATACATCCACTTTTTTCTCACACTAATCATAACATACATGATCTTAGAGGTTAGTAGAAATCAAGAATCCTATTCATCTACACAAATGGTAATCATCTTAAGTGTAACCCTCCAAATTTTTCCATGCTCCATCCATAGGTCTTCCCTACATGTAATCCCCAATCGCATCCCCCGAATGGGTAGCATTCATGCTTAATCCCCAACAAGATGGGCCTCACTATTATGTGTAATCCATAATGGACCTCTAGAACTCGGTGGAAATTGATTCCCAACTACAGTGACAACGTTGAAATCATCAATTATGTTCAAGTCCAACAACCACTCCCTCGACCCCATTTTTCAGTCAATACAAACCGATCAGGATTTTACCCAGGATCCCACATCCTTATGAGATCATGACACCCACCTAGGAACCATCAATGTGTATACCACATATATTACCTCCTAAAACAATATAGGTTTTGATCCCTTTATTCTAGATATGGAACATAGGACACCTCCCCGAGGTTCAATCCCAACCAATGATAGACCTTGGTGTCCCCTCTATGATGGGTTAGACTCCCAAATCCTCTAGTTTTGTCTAAATTAACATTTATGGTGTAGAATTTTCGATATATGGTACACACCTATATGATCGACCACGATAGGGAATTATGATTAATCTGTTATTAAAACATCTAGGTGTTCCCTATCAGGGATGCACCTCTTTGGTCCCCCTTTAGGGGTTTCTTTATCAACTTAATCCCATACCCAGAAGACGATAAATTCATAGGTTTCCACATACATGTACATCATTCTAAACATCAGATACCAGATGTGAAATCCATGGAATATATTCCTTTGGCACCGTATACCTCCTGATGTACATGGGATGACATAGGTTCCACTCTCAAGAGGCATCTATGTGATTCCTCCATGTTAGGATGAATACACGTGAATGATGATCCAACGTATAGATATTATATCAATGCCTTGACTAAGGTTTCTAAATTGTCAAGTCACTTTGAATTGTCTTGATAGTAGCACAATAATTTACCAATATTGGAAAATATATGACATGAGGAATGAGTTCCACAAACGTACTTAACTATATTTGAGGGACATATACTATGAAAATAATTCCAAGGAGGAACCAACATCCCATCATCCCATGTTGATCAAAGAGAAAACATCACCCCTGAAAGAGATAAATGTCACCCACCTTTGGAATGAGGTAATGCATAGAAACATAATAGAAATGTCAGCATCACATCGAAGTGAACACATTGGCAATTACCTGGAGAATGCATCATAAAAAGAAATAATAAACCTACCATGAAACTCTTCTCCTATACATGGGTACCAGTATCTTTTGATACATCATTATATTTTCATGTCACAAGATTCCAAAATCCAGTGCCAAGTCTCACCAATCAAATAGTGGGCCCAACATGGAACCCACCAGAGAGTGGGGCAGTTAAATATTTTGAATTCGCGTCTACGACAAAATCATCATAGATCTCTCTCTCTCTTTCTCCATATCAATGTTATATTGGATTACACAAGGAAAATGAGAATTTATTTCCTTGTACCCCTACTGAATATCAAATCCTCCAGCTTTGCAAGACCCAAAATGTAGGAAACCAACTACCCACCTCTTGTAGATGCATGGGTTGTAAGAACATCTACATGATAATCCCACATAAATCCATCTCTACCAAAAATTTAGTAATGACCATGATTACTGGGAACCCACACCATGTATCACCCTTAGAAATCATTCTTAGGAGGGTGGTAGTTTCCATCATATAATGATAAAATTTGGAGGGGTTCACTCCCATGAGGTACATGGCCCAATAAGATATCATGGATCATGTGCCTCACTAACATCGCTACCCCAATGGACCGTCATGGATCCCATTTCCCCCACAAAACACAAAAACCTCTTTGGGAGCCTCCTCGGAGTGATCTTAGGACTCTATCACCTATAATGAAAATGTGGGGGATTCCAGGGTGACCCCTTCTAAGACTACTACCTTGTAGAAACCCTGGAAGGGATACCATGCGGCCTCGTCAATGACAATAGTTATCAGTCCCACCATCCAAAGAATAAGTTCACTATGCACCAACTGCACTAGCCTTAGTCTAAACTACTCAAGGCCAACATCGACAATTGGCTCTAGAGGATATATTTCAAGATACATAATCTTCCATAGTTCTTGTGGGCCCTACCACAACCATCGTATCATAATAAATATTTTTTCTATTGAGTAGGGTCCCATCCATGACTGGTCATGATCGAGACATTAATCGAAACACATGCATGCTAGTTTGCCTCTCTCAATCGTCGGAAACGCATGTTGTCATTATAGACTAGCTCGTGGCAATGTGATCTAGTACAGAGGTCCTTCCCATTCCAACATCAACCCTGATGGAGGTCCTTCCTACACTAACAACCTACATGGAGGTTCTCTACACGTTCATTTTCATACATGCATTAGAACTCCCCACCTCATCGACAGGCTTTATGAAGGCGCCCCCCATACTCGTGACCACTAGCAAGGAGGTACTCCCTATGTTACATCTCATCTGTGTGAATGACCTCCATTAAATATTTCATGATCATGTGGAGGTCCTCCCCACCACAACATCGGTCAATGTAGAGTCATTACCTACTTAATCGAACTTCAATATAGAGGAACTCCACATGCTATCACCAACAATTGACACAAAGGTCTCCCCCCCAACTGTTGGATCATGACCAACTCACATGGGGGTCTGAAACAATCCTATAAAAGTTAGCATGGTGTCCCTCCCCATCCTTCAACCAACCCAATAGGATATCCTCCCCAATCTCATAATAAACATGAAGGTCCTCCCTATATCCTATTCAATCAATTCAAAGGACCTCCTCACAGTTCAACCTTCCGGTATGGATATCCTCCCCATACCATCATTACTAATCAACATAGAGGTACTCCTCATCTTCCTATAAACAAGATAAAGGATCCTCCCCACTACTAAAAATGTCATAGTAGAGGTCTTCCCTACTCCAATGATGAATGATATTGAATTTCTCCCTATTTCACTGTTTTTCAATGAAAAGGTCCTCCCCTCAATACTAACAAAAAAACTTGTCCTCCCTATGTCAAAAAATTTCACTTCTCTGAAGAACCGTCACTAGGAAGAAGGAGAAAAACATCATCGCTAAACGAAATTTTTTTGTTACCACCATGTCATTTTCGATCCCATTCTCATCAATGATTATGTGTAGAATAAGATTTATTAATGAGATTCTAATTGAATGAAGTGCAGAATATGGTACTCCTAAGAATGAACTCGTTCAACCTCCACTTAGAAAATTGGGGATTCTAGAAGCCCTTCTCATCCAGCTACCCACAGGTGATCATTGTGATCCCACACATTCAGACAGAAAAGCAGATATATTTAATGACAATCAACCAAAATATGAGTCACCAAATCCATCTGAAAAACATTATAATCCAATTTATGACCTAGATAGATTGGCTCCACATGATGATCCATAAGCCGCTCCACCAGAATCCACTTGATTCGTTGGGCCTACATACAGTGTTGATGATACTGTAAATGCATCGGGGGTTTTAGATCCTCTACATTATAGGAACCCCCACCATGATTATTTGATAGTAACTCTCAACAGTCTCTACAAATCCCTTGAAATAAGAAAGGTGGTGATCCCAACAGATCTCATCCCATACTCGGCATGGGTGGATGATATGTGAGCCCCCCCCCCCACCGATATTTTGGAAATCATACCTTCTCCTATATCAATTGGAAGAGCCCCCCACTGTAGCATCTACAACACTTAAACTAAAAGTGGAGATCCATGTGGAGAACCCCATAGCTAAAACTGTTCATCAAGATTTGATGTTTCATTTAGACATGGGAAGGTCTTTTGTTTTTTAGGTACAACTAGTTACCCATTATGTCTGCCACTGGTTGGGAAGACCTACATAGGTATTTTATCTTTATGTTTAGTTCCACCACTTGAGATAAAATTATTTATGTCCTTTTTAATGTAGGAAATTTCCTGATGAATGCATTGCAAAAAATTTCTTTCTATGGAAGGGCCTCATATATTCAATTGAAATTCATCTAACCTAAGATTAGTTACTAATGAAGTGCATAGATAACATCAAAACTGAGATGGTCTCCACTGTTATCACTCAAAATTATCAAGGTGGATTCTAGGAATTTTCTAATAGTTCCTAGTACCTAGAGGAAGCCTTAATGAAAGAAAACTATTCATCTTTGTTGACTCCTTCAAATCCTTCACGAAGAACCACCAAGGAAGAGACTATTGTAACTATAAAAATAGAGGACCTCTAGATATATAGAGTAGTTTTTGATAGATCCTTTCCAAGAGAATCACTATTGAATATTTCATCCTCAACATGATCTTCCTTCCAAGCTCAGAATCGAGAGGCACCACCCCATCCATCATAGCTTCCTAGGAGTGAGAATCGGGCTCTAGATCCTCCCTCACACCCACCCTCACTATGATCTCTAATTTTATCAAGGCCACCACCCCATGGTTCACATTCCAGACTAAAGAATGTGGATCAACTCCATTAATGATTTCTAGGTTCCAGATTATTCCTATGGTGCCATGGAGTATGGTATTTTGAAGCCTCTAGAGTGTATGAAACCACATGAGGCTAAGCTCACTGATTTTCCCAACCAATTTTCTATGTATATATTCTTTGATATACCATTAAACTATGTTATGTTTTAAAGTACTGAATTCATGGCTATGTAGATAATTGTGTCTTCAAGGTGGGTGATTTCCTAGAACATGTTTCATACATCTCTATTGAGACCAATAGTCATAGAAAATTTTCCAGTGAATGGAAACACGTTTCCAACCACGGGACATAGAAGTACGACAATTGGTAGGCTTCTAGATTAGTTACTCATACCCTTGGTGTCATATATTCCTGTATAGACCATCCCAATATCTTAAATTATTCCACACATTCTTCAGCTAATTCTTCAACATCCACATTATAACCTCTCTACGCTACATATGTGTATGCACCGAAGGCACCTGAGAAATGATAATTCCCCTATAGTGTTGAAGCAATCACATATGATTGGTGACTTTATCCCTCCATAGTTTTGAATAACTCCCATGGTCAACCAAGGATTGGAAGATCCATCTATGGGTGAGTAGGAGAATGTATCTGTTAATATCATAAAGTTGGTCAACCCCTTTGTGGACCCTGATAATTCGGAGTCCCCTATATATTCTTTGAGAATGTCTAGTCAATTCCATCAAATATGAAGTAATGGAAATGAAAACTTCTAGAACCATTAGTCCATGAATACAACTCATACTAGATGGAAAGCATTGTGTAGGACTCAATAGACCCAATCATTCCAACCCACTCCATCAAAAACACCGCCACATGTCATTGTGCCCCGTCTCCTTGTAAAATAGAAACTACCACATCATGATTAGTCGTGTTCAACGACATATAGGTATTCATCCCCTGATAGTCTCCCAGTAGTGGTTTTTCAGGATTTAAATGATAATAAATAGTAATTTCAAGATCCATCCAAAATATGGTTGTTTATCAAGTAGATCCCATAATTCCACTTACTAGGGAATAGCCCCTCGTGGTTAGAAAATGTGTGTCTAATATATTAGTATGATGTTTTTAAGATAATTTCTAGCATACTTGAAAACCACTAAATCCTTAAGGAACAAAATTTTTCAGAATATATTTTAGAGGGTACAATAGAATTTTTTAGTGGCCCCCACTAGTTCAATGAAGAGTTAGTAGTCGCAAAGGCCATCTATATTGAAAATTTCAAGAAAACAGAGTGCTAATTTAACATCTCATCTTACATAAAAGATGGGGGTTCTATTCTATAGGGTGACATTCACTTACTACACATCCCATGATGGATTAATGGTATTGAGTTTCATCATTTCATAGTTGACATAGGTTCTCGGATCAATCGCATCCCATCCCAGACACTCCCCTAGTTATGATTGACTGAAGCATATCCATGTCCCTCAGACCCGATGTTCCAGTATTTAGGCAGGAACAAGTACAGTCCATGTTGCATAATCCATTTTATTATCCATTTCAATATCATGGTAGAAGTAATATAATTCATGGTTGTCTCATAGGATACCTCCTATGATGTGTTGATGGGTAGGCATTGGCTCTATATGTAATTGGTAGTACCTTCATCATATCGTGGATTCCCCAAGTACCCCAACTAATGATCATGTAATAATTCTTCATGTAAATACACCTCACTTTGAATTATGTTAATCCTACTGTATAAATGTAGTCTATTACAAGATCTAAGAAAAACAAGTTCCATCCAATGAGATCGAGCACAAGGACAATTTGGTTGACTCGTGGACAAACATGGAAAATAAAATCACAATGCTGATTCACCTGTTATAGTCCATGATTCTAGATTTGGGACACTAATTTTTCATTTATAAATATAATTGGATACATGTACCTAGGTACATGAAATCTATAAAAGTTACCTGGTACTTCAACATTCGATAGGCTCTAGTGATTCCATAAACCCCTTCCCCTGTGAAGTATCGAAATGTTCACCCAATGGACACCATTACCTAACACCATTATCTATTTTCATAGCTGGGTTGTGTCACCAGAAACTATCATCCACCATTTCTTCAACATCATACATGGACCCCACGGTTGAATGCCTGATGAAATGGGATTGAAAACCACTTTCTTCATGTTGTCACTATAGAAGTAGTTCACTAGTGCATGTTTTAGATTTCCCCAAGTAGGAACTAGTGTTCCCTCAGACTATGTTGACCTAGATGAGTATTATCCTCCGAATGATTCACCAACCTCAGATGATGAAGAGGATTTGGAAGACCCTCCTCTCGAATTTAAAGAGGTAATCTCTCCCACTATAGAAGAGTTCATTCAGGTGAATATGGGAATTGAGACACATTTGAGGCCAATTCGTATTAGGGTATCCATGCCTACAGATGAATGGTGGTGTTACATGGATTTAATGAACAATCATTTTTATGTGTTTCTTTGAAACAATAATGAAATTCTAGGACTATAATATCATTTTGTTTTTTCACCATATTGGCCTCCATCTATTTCATCATCATTTCAAGGGGCCTCGAAGGAAAAGTTTTCTTTCTCATGTTGTTTTGGTTGAGGCTGATGATGAAAACTCTATTAAATACAACTTCATTAATTATGTTCATTTCCACAAATGGATAGAAAACATATTTCCTTTCAAGAAAAAAAATGTGAAAATCAATGTCTCTATAGACTTCAAGGACCTCAACTGCCACTGTATGGAGGATGATTTCCCTTTTAGTGATATATTTGTTTATCAATGATATATCTTGGTTACCAAAAAATTTATGGATGGATACTTTAAATATAATTAATTTAATATGGATGAAAAATTATGAAGAGTTTCCCACCTTTAGAGCATCATTAGTGACTTTTTCAATCAGTTAATTATCATTGGCCTGATGAATGAATGATTCAATTATTAGTGAGGCATGGACCACGTCTTCAATATGATCTTATGTATATATGTGGAATGATATGTCCAAAAATTTCTGGTAATATCCCCTCAGAATCATCACCATATCAGAGATCATGAGAAATTGAACATCTTTGTCTACTCCCAACAGTTGAAGATATTACCCTTGAAGTGTTCCTTAATTATTACCTTTTGGACATTTCTAAGAATTTGTTTCATATATTGAGGCCTTTATAATAACATAGAAAATATTTAGGCCATCAGTCAGATGCCTCCTCCATGTATCCTCTTTTAGCACTGAGGCCCCCAAAGCAACTTAGCCTACATACGCTGATTCATCATGAATATTGTATAAAAGTGTATTCCCTTTTCATTACTCATGAAGAAATGCACCACCTATTAGGGTGATTAAGAGATCCAACAAACCTTCATGGAAACCATGTAGTATCTTCTAAAACATTGATTTTTGATTCCACCCATCTCTAGGAAGCATCGGGTCCTCTATGTGATAGGCCTAGAATGATCTCTTGGTACCCTACGCTTCACAAGAAGAATCAAGGGATAGAAAATAATTTATATTTTATCAGTCATGTGCTCCTTCATATTGGGACAATATACTCTCTTATTGAGAAGAGTTTCCTTCTGATAGTTTTCATTTTGTATCACTTATGGAATTTCCTACAACATCGTAAGATATTGAAGGAGTCCCATGTGGATCCACTAAATTATGTCCTGAAACATACCTTGTTTATAGGAATATGGTCTTGTTGGGTGGTGATCCTTATGAATTTTGACATCTTAACATACCTTTTTGGATGATTCATTTCAATGGTGCCTACCTTATTCCTACCGGTAAAATGATCGACGATCCTAAAATCAATGGAGTATTCCTTGGGATCATTATCATCAATCCATGTTAGGTTGTTATACATTACTCATTCTAGATATCGGAAGGCAACACTGATAAAGAAGTGGTGTATCAGGCTCTTAATAATTTTCTCAATCAGCCTCTCAATATTTTTGTCACCCACTTTCAGGTAAAGAGGCGTCCGAATTAGTCAATAATAAAATCAGAGTGGATTATGTCTTTATAGAGACAGATCTCTTGCCTTTGATAAAACATACTAATCAGTTAATATCCATG
The DNA here is from genome assembly GCA_963277665.1 of Viscum album. Classification (NCBI taxonomy): domain Eukaryota; kingdom Viridiplantae; phylum Streptophyta; class Magnoliopsida; order Santalales; family Viscaceae; genus Viscum; species Viscum album. Next base: position 1,835,945,624 of record OY728165.1, read on the forward strand.
TTCCCTTCTACATTAGAAGTCTCATATATTCCTCAGTCATATAATTGTTAAGACAATATGTTTTCAAGCCTCTTTGAATCTATTATAGAGCCTCACCAGGATGAATTTCTCATTCATGTGGTACATCGACATTTTATCATTCCCATTTATTCAGATGATTATGATATATTATATGTAATCCAATTGACTACATATGCTTCCACATCATGCCCTTAGGATCCACCCAAAGTACAGAAACCCCTTGAAGAGAAAATAAATTTTGTTTAGTATATACAATGTAGTGTTCTCCCATCAGATCAATCTAATCATGAGCAAACCAATCATCATATAATGAAGTTCACCCTCCATAGTGGAGCCAATATCAAGAATACTACCTATATATGTGGTTTTGATGGAATTATCATATATTTCATTCATGGAGATGAGATTCCCTATGTTAGGAAAGAGGTTTATGTTATGTCTTATGGTTCCCATCAGGAAAAGTTGAAACTCTCTTATCATATTCATTTGGTGGGAAACTTATATCCCACTATGGTTCATGATTGAATCAAGTTTTACATGATGTAGCACACATGTTAAATCATTTCCCACTTCATACAATGACCATAGGATCCCATACATACCACAACGTTCTCATGTCCATTTTTGTATGGGGACTAGATTCCATATAACCCTATCCACCTAAAACATCTTGACAATATCAGTTCATTATAACCATGATAGATAGATTATCCATGTGGGAGAAAGTTATTTTTCTAAAATAATTCAAGGCTCAATGAGTGGTCAAATTTTTGAGGTCCCACATCATTTCTCTATTCGAGTTTCATGGTGTTATTGTCCCTGAGAATATCACTTAGTTATAGACATCTAAACTGAATAAGTTTTAATACAGTTACAAAATCCATTCCAACCATACTTCCCACTACCATGATCATGAAAATGGTCATATCATGGAATTCAAAAAAACCACTCTAACATTATATAGAGGATAGTGAGAGATAATAATAAGTGTTAGTCAAAAAATCCCAACAATGCACTATGGGATTATTGGATAATGACTTGGTATTTTATCCATGTTAATATATATTCTCTATTTTATTGAACAAAGGTAGTATTTACCATTTATCTTTAGTTACCTTCTCTTTACAGAACTGTCTATAATAATCAAACATCAGACGAAATACCCTATGACCATTTGATAAGCTATAATACCTTGATGATAGTAGGTCGTGACCCTTTCACAATATAGGGAGTAACTAGAAGAAGATAGAAAAGTAATTCAACAAGAATGTTCTCCTTTGAACATTACTCCATAATGATACTATTTTGGCACTCAAACCATGATTATTCCTAGTAGAAAACTACCATAGTTGGTGCCCAATTGGGAGGGAAAATTCATCATTCATAAGGTCTATCCCAATAAGGAATACTCTTGGTTTACCATTAATGTGGAGAACATCACTCATATTAACAATGTGAATATCCTCATGTAGTACTTCCCATAAGGGTTTATCATCCCAGGCACAAAACACTAAACTGGGTGCAAGGTCCAAGCTGTATGACCTTAAACATGATGTTCATGTCCAAGAACAATGTATTAAAACTGTGTAAATGTTTTAAATAAGATTTTATTTCAATGTTTGTGACTCTTTGGTCCGCATTTTCATTGGGTTATAGTCGCTTCATTTTATAGATTCCTCTCAAAACACCTCTCAACCCATTATCATGGCCACACAAGGAAAAATTGTGTAGCAACCAGCATCAATACTACATGATGTTAAACTATGTGGACCAGTCCCATATCATGACCATAACCTATGAAATTATCATATAATCCACGTTACAATAAAAAAAATGTCATATACATCATATTTTCATGTCTTTAAACTAAGAAACAATTAGTATCCTATCTAAATGACAAATAATGGCACAACACCACGATGTCCTATACAGAGTGGATGTTGTTTCAAGAATATTCCAGCTACCATGATAAACTCAAGAACAATGTATGGATTGATCCATACAGGTACATGATATGTAGAGTTTCGTGGATTTTTTATCATAGTCGATCCACTAGATAAAAAAATAAGCAACAAAAAAACTATCAAAATACGACCTCTATGAGTACGAGTCAATCCTATACAAAAATATTTCACTCATGATCGATGTGTAGCTTGATTCCCATACTTGTGGGATATGCATTGAGACATGGATATTTTTTACTCAATCCTAGCCATAAATTCATCACCTCTTTTGTCTTTGACCCTCATGCCCCACCTGTGACATGTAAATCCTACGTGTCTTTAGTCACATTGGGAATTTCTCCTTTTCATTCTATATAGGTGTCTATAGGTCCTATATCATAAGTATTCTACTCAAAAATTTGTGGTCTTAAATGAGATCCATCTTGGATCCATTCATGTAGGATTTGTTACACAGTTTCACCACAAATTCCCATTTTGGGGAGCGTACTTCCATATGTCCATACTTCACAACATTAAAATGATAGCTTATTGAACAAGAATCATAACATTAAACATTATTCTAGTCTCTTACAGGATTTATTTTTTGGTATTCTACCCACTCGACCTTCATTAACATAATTGTTTTCATAAAACAACCCTACGCTTACCATTTTGATAAATCGTACCACATGGCCCAAATTTTGTGACCTTCAACTTAGATCTAGTTCCCCAACGCATGAAATCAAATGGCAACTATGCCCTGAAAAAGATGAGGATGCCTCTAAATATTCTTGAGATGCCTCAGTTGCCTCACCCATGAGTATTTACCCCACCAGTGTTAGTCTCCTACCACACTAGGTTTCTAGAACAATGTTTTTGTACATTCCCATACCCATGGAATGCATAGAAACACCTTGATATTTTTTCATCCATAACCTCCACAGATTTTCATATCCATCAGCCCCTTAGACTCTATTATTGTCTAGGTAAATGACCTAATACTATACACAATATATGTCATGGTTTTTTAGTGGTACATGATCCTATTTGGATCTATTCAAGTTGTGCTATACCCAAATTGTGCTACATAGTTTCCCTAAAAATTGGACCTTTCCAAGTATGTACATCATGAATATAAATGAATCTCACTCATAGTCTTGAACATAAGATTTTAAACTATGGAAAACTAGTCTCATCATCGTTTCTCATGGTTCAGTGCCTCTATAGTCACCATTCACGTTGATTGTTAACTCTCACATTGTGTGAACGCCTTTCAACACCAATTTCTCCATGGTCCAGAATGTATTCCCTTAAAATGTGTGCACTCGTGTCTATAAATATGTTTGGTTTGATTCCAATTTGTATGAGAAATAAACCTACTCCCATACATTTTTTCATTGGTCCAGGGAAGTAATTCGTAAAATATTATCCCATTGAGCTCTTTTATAGTAAAGTTATTACAACCTTAAACTCAATGCAAGTCCTCCCTAAAAACTTTCACGGGTTTTCTGGCCTCCATGTCTTCATTCATGTTGGTTTTATCATAACACTATGATAGACATATCCATATGTGACAATCACCGCTTTTTTGGTCCACAAAACATGACCTTAAACTATTCTCACCAATTCCAATCTTGTTGACATTAAACTATTTATATCCCATATAGTCTGAGTTGTATGAATTTAAAATGCATATTCTAACATCCTCAATGCCTGAAGTTAAACTAAAATATTAATCTGTTTTAAACCAGGATTCCGTATATGATTTTTATGGGATGATTAGAAAATGTTACCCCATTCTTTGAACATATGATTCCTCAAGATATCCGCGAGATACCTCAAATTTCTTCTCAAGGTTGGATCTCCCTTACAATTTTAATGTCTTAAAACAATGTGTTATAGAACTATGTGTGGATTTATCCCCATTCTTATAGAGTTTTTATTGATGCCCAAAAATTTGGTATTTGGGCCCTGCTACAAATCCATTACACCTCTAGCACTTTAGCATCAGTTATAGTCCGGGAATTATGACCATAAACAATATGTATTTCATATTAAGGATTGAATGTAGTATTTGAGATTACTTAGCCTCATTGATGTCTTTTTTTACCCATTACATTCCATATATCTACCCCATGACTAAACATTTAACTTGGGATTTCCATGAAACATTACCTTTAACTATTTCCTTAGTCAATTCAACATGACTCAAATCTATTTACCATGGTCCATGATACATGAACATAATCTATTTCCATTGTATAGTTTTTGATCCCTCATCCTGATTCTCAATTCCACACTTCACGTCTATCTAAATTTGTGCTTCAATCATCTTTCAAATCCATACATACCCCTTGACGGTTTGTTCACATGTCATTTTTTGATCACCACCAATTTTGGGAAATACACTAATGGATTCCTATTAAAAACTATAAATAATCTATTTTAAAATATGGTCAGTAGTCAAACTCATGTTTGTTCACCTCATTCCTGACTGAACCAATCATATCCATGTGTTTCAAATATTGTAAACAATTGATCCCAACATATCTTGTCAACCATGATCCGTATATCAGATGTCATGACATACTTCCTTTTTATTCCCCTGTATCTTAATGGAATTATCATGCCCTTGGATTCACACATAGTTTGTGCATTCATATGTTAGGAAAACCATATATCATTCATTGTTTCACACTTAAATCATGACTCACATGGGTTTTGGAGTTTTGGAAGGGTGTGTACCAATATTGTTATGCAGAACAAATGATACCTATTGACTAGGGTCTATCCCCATAAACCAAAATCCCATATTTATGAATCATGACATTAAAATGTATAATGTTTTTTCACTTAAGAAATTGTTTGGGGCGGAAATGGGCCTCTATAGCCATCATTCGCATCGATATTTTTAAAACATCACACTACAGGTGTCCTTTTGGGATGTCATACACATAGACCTACTCTATGTCCTTAAACTATGAGAAAATCTAATTCAACATAGAGTGACATTAAATTACTATTCATGGACCAAAGACTTTGACGATAAACTATGAGTACAATCTACATCCTTCTAGCATGAATTTAAATAGGTATCCATGGTCGAAACACCATGATCAAAATCTAATTCCACAAAACATGTCATTAAACTACCTCCTAATGTGCAAGCCATGTGATCTTAAACTATATGTGATGTCTTTACGAGATGAAATTAATTTCTACCATACATCATCATTACCATATGGTGAAAATGTATGTTTCTATCATCCATATTGTACGATTTGAGATATCAAGGCATATGAGGACCTCACTTGATGGCCCATCTCCTTCTATGTTTTCATCTACCATATCATTCACATTCATAGCTATCGCTTGACATTTGAGAAGACACTCTCCAAGAGGATAGGTTTGATCTATTTCTAAAGAAATTTTATTAAACTAACATGCTCTATGTAATAGATTTCCAATTCAAATAGTGTTGTAAACCATTAAAATAGTCCATCAATTTATTCTCACACATTTTGTGCCCTTTATTTTGATTCTCATCCTATTACATGTTTGATGTAACCCTCTAATGGATTGGTCTAATGCAGATTTGGATCACCTTCAATCCTAGGAAAATATACCTGAAGACTTTGGAAGACGTTAGGAGATGAGTTCTGTGTTTCAAATATGATTAGCTATCAAACCATGATTGTTTTTACTCATTCAAAGGTAATGGAATGGATGTTGTGTTTTGAACAAGATCAGCAGTAATCCTATATCATTATACCACTCTCCTTCGGTTTTTAATTTTGGTCATTGTTATTCAAACTTCTAATTATCCATTGTTCATATAGAATTAAACTTCCCTAGAATTATCTTATTCAATAATTATAGCACATTGGAAAAATAATGTTTTCAATTATAAGATTCTTTTCCTCCATCCATAGCCTATATCATCTTGGACTCTCTTAGTGATATGTCAGCAATAGAAAACCTTAAGTGTCTGAAAATTATCCAACACTCTCATACAATGTGAAAAAATAAGTAGTTATCACTTTTTTCTAACACAAAGAAAGATCCACACGAGCATAGGGATTTGGTATTTGTATTATTACAAGTATGATCAAATTGGGATAGTTAACTCTAAAATAGGAATGTGTCCATGAACACAAAAAAAGTATCAACGGTGATAGAGAAAACTGTGGTAGCGGAAGGGTACATCAAATTATTTGAGCTTGTAATGAATCCTAGAAAAATCAACACTATGGATCTACACTATCAAATAAAAAATAAATCACTTCCAACCATTTTTGTGTCACATTCAGGGTATGATACCATCACATAAGATCAGTTTTTTCCTCATCAATGATTGGATGAAGAGAATTGAACATAATCTATGCTCATTCCTTCTCAATTCGGAGATCATCTATTTGGCACAATGCCGGTCTTTTCTTCTCCTCGACCACCTACATCGGATCCTTCAGTTGGATAATGATCCATGATTTTTTTTGATGAATTCAGATCACTTGTATCTTTGTCTCTTCTAGGTTCAAGATCTCTTAGTTGACCTTGTGAAGCATTCAATTGATTACAAACATATTTTGATTCCAGATGATATCCAAATGTCTCATACTTTATAAATTTTCTTGACAAGAAAGTCACGGATCAATTCATGAAAACCTTGACCATCCACCCCTCTAGGATATAGGATGTACATCCAATGGAAAATGGTCCCCTTATAGCCCACTAGTTAGGGCTCTACGGTGTGTTCCATAAAATATATTATGCACTTACTAGGAATATGATGATTTTATTCTCCTCGACAACATAAAACTCAAAATCATCATTCTCATTGGGTATTGAATGCTTTTTCTTAGAAAACACATTCAAGAGTTCAGTGAAAGGATCTTCCACCAACATCATATCAGTTGGTATGGGATCCGTGTCATAAGGTTTGTCTTCCTTAGTTGATACCTCTTCAAAAATGTTTTCCTCAATAGCCCTATGTTCCACCCCACCAGTGGCATCACTCACATCCATAACTAACTATTCGACAGAGGTCGGGCCCCGGTCAACACAAATGGCCAGATTCACATTGGCCAACACCTCTTTCCGAAAAGGGACCCCAAATTCTCTATCCATTTCTCATATTAGAGATCATGATACCACTAGTAAGGTTAAAAAAGAAACTTGTTAGTAAACCTGATCACCAAATGAAATTTATGAATATATAGAGATATGGGACATATGAAAGAAGAGCATAGACATATCAAACTCTTAGTTCTCTCTTATTTTAATACCATATTGTGTCCCCCTATAGATGAATAAGAGATCAAGGGATTCTTGGGTGGTTCTTTGACCTCTTAATCTTAAGTTAGCTCTACAACCTTCTTTTCCCCGGGATCAGGCCATGGAGCATGCTCCTCTACAACTATTTCTATACATTTATCCCAATGAAAAGGGATACCTTGAACAAGATATTCTATGATGGACCAAATTTTAGTTGGGGAATCTAGATAATGAGGTATGGGAGGTGTTTCATAAGAAAATTAATTAAATGCTATAATGAGAACTTCAATAACTTGCTCCATTGAGGATGTGATCTCACTACCCTTTATGGGGATACATCTATTGGAATCTTCTCCCCAACGATCATCTGATTCCATGGGAATGGGATTACCCACCACTACCTCTACTGATGGATGTTGTGGAGTAGATTTCTATCCCAGCAACACCCTTTCATAGTCAGTTAATGGGTCCATAGTACATCGATAATACACTAAATCTTCTAGATATCAAGTATTGTTCCCCCTCTTCTGAATATAATATGATTATTTCCTTTCCATGAACAACCTTGTTAAGGTATATCCTATACCATTTTAGGTGTTTTGATATCGCACATGGACCTTGGAACTGCATGGAAACATCTCATATATCCAAAACCTCATGAAATACGTCATCATAAAGAAAGTCCAAATGATTAATCTACTTCCCAAAGCATAGAAAAACACCTCATGGATCCCCTAGATATCTCCCATTCATCTTGAGTCTAACAGACTAAGAGCATTGTTCACGGTACTTCTACTCCTATTTCTTCAAATATAGCCCATGTAGGATCTTTAAATATTGAAGAAGCATTTCCACCTTGATTTATCCCAAACCTTCCACCATGAAACAGTCTCACAAATGGTTTTCCTTATCCATGAGGTAGAGGTACCACTCATTTGTTTGCTCAGATAGTCTAATTTCTTAGAATTACCCTCAAATAAGTGGCCACTGATCATTCTACATACTCATTGATTTTTCCATATATAGTAGTGGTTGGGAGAAACTCATTCCAAATATTTCCGTCCCCATGTCTAAACATGGGACAGATATACCTCATGAACTAAGGGTGGAATTTCTAATGAATTTCAAAGTACACCATTGGAGTCAGCCTATATAGACACCTAAAATACCATGATAATTGGTGTAGGTTGTATGACTCAAAAACTAGTTCATTATCAACCCCTACCACCATCACACCTCCATGAATGTCCAAGAGACAAAATAAATGTTCCTCAATCCCTAAGTAGACATATGTTACTAACCTCTTTGATAGGGGAAATAGGTGAAAGTCAAAATAGCACCACAACCTGACCTTATTCAGCATGTCCATCAAGCCTAGTTTGAATGGGAATCTTAATAAGATATTAAAAATTATCCACCAAAAGTTTTTTTCATGTGGGTAAATCTGGTTTGGATACTTGTAGCTTCCCATGTGTCTTGCTACCCATCAATATATAAAATGGAAGGGTCCAAAGAAATGCAACAATGCCTTTCCCTAATATATGGGAGGAAGTACTTTATATAGTTTTCCCAACACCAAGATTACACGATTGACACACTACCCTATTTCCTACATCACTACCATTATCAATGTGCTCATCCACACACCCATGTGCACATCCTTCAGTAGAAGAATGCACCCGCTGATGATTGTCATGATGATTCTAGTCAATATTACTATTGGTAGAGGATAAGTTTTGATGTTCTACCACCATAATTACAAGTGGTTTTCTTCGAGTATCCTCAAGTAGGAGGCATCCATGCCTCACTAGACTCATATCAAATAGTTTCGGGGCCTTATTAGAAATTTTTTGCTATCTTCACACCCTCTACACACTCATCTATCAGAAAATTATGAAACAAAACAAAACCATTGTCAGAAGTGGACATCCCTTATCCCTGAATTTTGTTTAGCATTGTCCTACACTAGATCAATCAAAAAATATATAATTTTCATGGTCTTACCACATATCCTATATGGGTAGAAACTCAACATAGATCACCCTAAGCTTTGGAAAACAATAGATCTGATGAAGGTCCTAAAGGATGATGTCAACTTCCCATTAATGAGAATGTATTATGTTGGTCCCTATTGACCACATACCCTACAACTCCAATATAATCTTATATGGATGATATACAAGGATATTATAATCCCACAATTCTTTAGAGAAACATAACTACATCATCTCTAGCCAAAATTAATCACATGATTCCCATTCCTAGTAATTCCATGCCAACTCATTGGTCATGTTACCACATTGGCTTACATCCCCACCACCAGTCCTTCATTTCTAAAGGATTCATAAGATTACCTTGATGATATTTTTATATTGTTGTGGAGAAAAATAATTATCTAGCTTCTTCCCATTGATATTGTAGATGTTATTACAGATGTGTTCTTCTTTTCTAGGTTTGTGATCCTTCCTGATATGACCTATAGTGTCCATATACCACTAATATTCTCATAGTACACCCCTAAACCAATATTCAAGTTCATCCCATCCTACTAGAAATATGAAGCTGAAATTACTCATGAAAAATTCATACAGTGGAAACCTATTTCTTGGAGGAAAAGTTTTATGAGATTCTGACAGTTGCCCATGCAGATATATGTGGTGTGAGTGGCTTTGAACACACTCCACAATAATTATTTCATTCACCTTTTCTTCACTTTGGGAGGCATACACATGGACTTCACCAAAAAATTATTTCTGGGTCATAAAATCTGATAAATATATGAATTTTCATGTCTGTATCGTGAATTTCTTTTATAAAAGTCATTTTTTGAGTAACGGATCTAAAATATTTAATGTAATTTTCACACTTCGCAATGTAACAATATATCGAAATTCCCGGTGCACTAATAATTAGTTATAGAGCTAGGATATAGGATGTACAGTTCACATAGAATTTGTTTAGTGAGTGAGTGTCATGGTTTTAATTATCCTTGTGAAAACTGATCACTGACTTATCATTATGCAAAAATCTGGTTGTATTTTAGGGTCCTCCAGATTATCTTTATAAAAGCATGGTTTACCTAGTCTTCATGTTGGAATTCACACCCACTCCCATACATTTTTTGTAACCTGATCCTGCTTTGTGAATGTTCATTTTGAAAAAAATCATGTCGTCTATATTTTTGGTGATTCTCCCTCAAAATTTGACCTACTTTTTACCCTTGGGATCCATTCTGAGGGGGGGGGGGAATCAAAATACGTGCTAGTAATTTAGTAATGGAGGAAAAAATAGTTTGGAATCAAGCCCAAGCTCAATAGACTAGAACACACTCTTTAGTGTCTTCTTAATGAATACCTAACATGAAGATACCTCTCCCACTATGAACATGTGAGGCCACGATTGAACAGTTTGTGGATCTAACAAAGCTCCATGACCATGATAAAAGTTGGAATTGTTCAACACAGGTACAAAGGATCCAATGAAATTTATATATCCCAAATTTTAATCATGGATTTCTTTCAATAATTAAAAAAACCTTTTTTCCTATAAATAACAAGTTATTTATAACATAAAATGGTGGCTACCTGTCCTTTTGACTATCCAATTACTCCCAATTTTCAAAGCACCATAATTATCATGAATCAAATTAAAATGGATCGTCCAAGTTGTAATAGAATCATGAAACTAATTTTCCCATGTTCCTTCATGCCTCCACCAATAGTGGGGGTTACTTTTTAGAAGGCATATTCCCATAATGGAGGAATAATGCTCCAAGGGGTACTTGAGGCTTCATGAAATATTAATCCTTCGTGAATCACTACTTTCCCGAGTCAATATTTCATGCCAAGGAAGGGTCACTTATTTTCATGAACAATTTTCCTTTTAGAAACCCCTATCCACCATTGACCACATTATCCTCCTGATGAACCTATTTTTGGGGCCTTGTACTTCATGAAGGTCAATTCCAATGCCTATCCTTGTCTCCTAGCTTCTGTGGACACCTCTTCATGATGGTTTAGTTACCAAAGCCTCCACACCCATCTAGGATTGGTTTATCTACAATTAAAGCCATTTTATAACCTATTCTTACCATTCATGTGGCCCAAACCACTTTATGTGTGGACTGATATTCCCATTTAACATTTATTTCTTAGTATTGGTATATTGATCCCCTATACATCCCTGAATAGGGATTCATATATAGACCTCGTGATGGATCACTACTACACAAAATTTCATCATGTCATTTATGAAGCCATACCCCTCCCAATGGTAGATGAGTAGAGATTATGTAAGCCCAAGGTGTAAGGGTTGATTACCCCACATAATTGTTTCATGACACAAAACATCCATGAATCAAATTCCTCCAAACATGAAATTAGGTTGTTATCTCACCCTATATTGGAAACATAGGTTGTGTCATATGTGAGTGAAATTGAATGAAATAGTCCCCATATATAATTACATCCTAAACACATGGTTTGACATCCTCCCTAGGTATCTTCTATTTTTAATCCCCACACCGCCTTTCATTGGCGCATCTTTCAGAACACATGTGTCGGTTCTGATACTTACGCTTATTTACAAAACTGATCATGACACACTATCACATAGAGGATAGTGGCGACCATAAATCCTATCTATATATAGAAATGAGCAACCATTTGAGTGTAATACACACCCACTATCCTTGCACCATCCATTAAGAGTTCCTATACATAATCCCCTATCACATGTCACCCCAATGGGATGATTCCATGCATACCCCCAGCCAGATGGGCCTCTGATTTTGTTGTAGTCCCCAATGCATATCCCATACTACATTTAATCTGATTCCAAATAACATTACAAACAAAGGAGGCCTCCTAGAGGTTCTAGAAAAATATCCACCTCATCCATTTCATTCACTCAATAAACCAAATTGTTCAGTTCATCCATATCAATACTAATATATGATGGTCTTTCACTTGATAATTGTGTCATGCCACCAACTAGGGATGATTCCGTGGGTATTATACAACCATTACCTCCGCTAACTACATTGGTTTTTATCATTATAATCTAAACATGCTACATAGGATGCCTTCTTGAGGTTCAATCCCAACCAACGGATAACTTTAGTTCCCCACTCCTAGGGCTATATCTCCCCCATACACCTCTAGTTTTTCAAGGTAAAACTTCACAGTTTGACATTTTCCCTTTATGAGATACACCTCCGGGAAAAAACCTCCTAGGGTGTTCTGATACATCCATCAATAAGCTGTCCTAGTGTTCCCTCACAAGGATGCATCACCCTAATCCGCATTTAGGGGAATCATAACAAACATCATCTCCTCTTACCAATTATTTAACATCATGAATTTTAACATATAGATACCTCATGGTAAATGTGGGATACATGAGGTGAAATCCTTGGAAGATATTCCTTGGGTACTAGATACGTCATGATTAAAATGGGATTCCTTGGGTTCCACACTCCAGATGCCTCTATAAGATTCCCTCTTATGAGGAAGAATATATGTGACTTATGTTCTAGTTTCCTAAGAGGCTAGATAAGTGAAATGTGGCTACTCTCCTTACCAAATGTTACTTGCATATCATGAAATGTAAGAATATCCACACAGAAGTAGTTCAATTAACCTGCATGTAAAAGTGATGACTCGTGGATTGAATTCCATAAACATACTTAACACTATGAGAGAGACTTAGACAAGGAATCAAATTCCCAAGAGGAATCTATAGAAGGAGAAACCAATATCCCAACACCCTGTTTCGATCAAATAGTAGACATTTCCATAGAAAGAAAGGAACATTGCAAGCCTTTGGATAGTTGGAATGCGGAGAACCAGGAAAGAGATGGAACCATCATGTTCAAGAGAATGTGACCGCTGCACCCGAGTGAAATTACCATTAATAGATGTTTTCTATAAAAATCAGTATATTTTACAATTCATCAAAAAAATGAAATGTTATAAAAAAATCACCATATGCTAATGTTGACATGTTGATTTGAAAATTTAAGTAAATTTGGTAAAATAATTTTTTGATATTGAAAAATTTATAATAGGGGTTAAAATTATAAATATAAAGGTTATTTAGAAAAAATAGTATACTTGAATTGTATAACGTCTATACTAAAAAATACGTAATATTTTTTCAAAATATTATCATTGTAAAGAACCTTATTTATTATTACTTAAAAAATTACTCATATTCATGCCTCTATGTTTTACAAATATGTTATTTCAGTACTATTTAGATAATAATATTAATAATATATCATGGTTGGATTAAAATTCATTATTTAGTGTTGAAATTTCTATCAATGTCATTACAGTTATCATTAAATAATTATTCATAAAATATAGAGGATTTTAATGTGATTCATATAGTGAAGCACTAGGGTGAATAAATCCTTTTTCCAAATTTTCATGAATTTGTTAAATAATTACAATTTATTGAGGGATATTTTATAAGGACTGAGGGTTATCAATATAGAACTTTTCATAAGTTCGACTGAAAACACAACTTCTTGTTTTGAAAAAAAGTCCATGTAATTTATCATGAAATTTTTCGATATACTCATATAAAATGAGTATGTATTCAATGTTGAGATATTTTATCATTTTTTGAGAAAGTTATCATTTATTACACATTATTACGATGCAAATTTAGGGGATTTATTATAAAGGTTTTTCATAATCATCCTTACATATAACACATTATAATATGTATTTTTAGAATATGAAGTTGGATTTCATTTCTCTGAAAATTTATATGATATCTATGTATATGAATATAGTTCATGTAATGTATCCAAACAAATTCATCCAAGGGAATGAGAATAATATCAGTAAAATTTTTATTCCCACATCCCTTAATTAGATTATATTTATATACCATAGATGTAATAATCCCACCACCAGATGTATTTTCTGTTAATTTAATATCCATAGTCGTGGATGATAAATCAACATTATTAAAAACATATCATGATATTATTGAGAATGATGAAATATAATTAAATATGTAATTTTTATATATTTAGTAGACAATAATGGTAGTATTCGTCACATATTCATCATGGTTTACCTAAGTGGTTGTTAACACAATGTTTCAAACTTATTCCCTTGATAATAGAGGTTTTGGATTCATATAACCCACATTAACCCTTTATTTTAGATTTAAATTAATATTATTTCAAATATCATATCATTCGTATAATTTATGTGTTGGTGGTACAATAGTTTGGGTTTTTCTTTCCTCTATTTCATTGACCAGTCTCTTTTCCCCCATTCCGCAATCACATTCTATATGAATAATCTTCAGACACATAAATCATTTTATGGTTCATTTCAAGCGATTGTTTTTTTGATTACATATAGGTTATGACCATGATGGAAATTTGAATTTCATTCCCCTTTTATATTTTTCATTTTAGTTTTTATAAAACATTTCTTCACATACATATTTCTATAAAAATATGATTATTTAGCTTCATTTTGAACCATAAATTCACAAAAAAAATCATAGTTTGTAATACCACATATATAAAATTATATTTGATTAAATAGATTTAGTTGATAAATATTCATCTTCTAATCCATTTAAGGTCATCATTAAAAGATCATACAAACCTAAAAAGTATCATGATGTTTTACTCCCTAGTGAAAATGGATTCATCTCCGTTTCATATAAACTTTATTATTTCTCTCCATATTTTAATGAGGAGGATTTGAAGAATGTTTTTAGTAATGAATATTTCTTAACATCACTCATTCCATTGAGTCAGCATATTATTTTTTAAACATGTTATTAAAGATAGGCCCAAAATTTTAAACCACTACATCAAATTGATAAATAACTAAAATGATATTCCCATGGGTTAAGCACTGGAGGGAGGAAAAAGTTACTCTATTATGTTAAAAAACATATTGACCAGTATGTGGTTTAGAAGACCAATTAATTGATGGAAGACATTTACACATGATGTAATCAATAGTGCGATGATCCATAAATTTTTCATTTTCGATCTCCACATGGTTATTATTATTTTCTATTTCATGGGAATGCTGATTGGGAATCCCCAAACTATTTTCTATTCCAACCACTATCACATTATGTCACTTATTGGGAATATTTTGGAATTTTTTATCATAAACATTATTAATTAAATTCATATAACAACACACTATTAACCTATTTAATGATTGATATATGATAAAATTAAAAATGTATAAAATAGAAACTGCGATCCTTAAAAATGATACTCATAAATGATGTGTATACAATAAGTTATGAATCTATAAGATTCAATCTGAGTTATCTCTAGAGGTTTTCCAATTATAAAATCTATCATATCTAGTTACATATTAAACCCTAAATTTATATTTAGATCCTTTAATATTATTTTTAAATCAATTAAAACTACTGTGTAGCTAAGAAAATTAACTACACATGGGTCAATATTAGGGAAATAATCATGAAATCCTTTTTAGGGTTAATTCTATTACGTTCATATAATAGAGAGAATACATGAACTTTATCTTACTAAGAATTTTTTTAACTTCTAGTGAATCTAGATACTATTTTATTTATAAATATTTTATAATTTAAACAAATATTTAATCTAATCCTGATGGTTTTCAATAATATTCTATTTTCATAATCCCAAAAAATAACAAACCACTTCTCTGATACCAAATAAGAGTATACAGACCCACATTATCATGTTCGATTCCAAAAATACAAAAACTAATTTCTTGATTTTATTCTATAAGAGATAAAAAAATACAGATGCATATATTTCAGATCCTTTTTATATTTTATTTTCTATATGTCATCAATAATTTCAATACTGTTACAACATAACTTTTTGTATAATTAGTGACTGGCTTCAAAAATAAACTTATAAAAATTTCACTATAATCTCACAATAAATAACCTTATTTAGAGTATGTAATTTTTTTTATCTTTTTCATAATCTAGTGAATGTAAAATATAATAGTGAGGTGAGTATAAATTCACTGTAACGAAAAAATTTATCAATGGGTCATAATATTTTGGGTAATAATAATATGTGGAACATGAGTGGGGTAGAAAGTTATTATTGGAATGGAAAATGGAACAATATTATTCATCTATGTGTCCCAATAAAATGACATATAATAAAAAAAGATCTATCATACACAATGGAATAACATTATATAAATATATAGCCATAATCATTATTCACAGGGAATATATTTGGAATATAACATTGAAATGTTTCATATGAATAATTATATGAAATAATAACATTATCTATATTTATACCTAAAATAAAATCCACACTGAAGGACATGAAAATAGAAAATCAAATTGTGGTAAATTTTATTTCTTATAAACTTATATTATTTTAATCTAGATCATGATCAATATTTTGAACATAGATACCCATAATCAATTCTATGATCAATCTTTTATACATAGCTAACCACAAACTAGTAAATTCTCAACACCATTATATCGTGAAATATATATCCTTAAACAATGTTATAGAACACTGTATAGGGCCCCAATCATAACTAAATGATAATAAATATACATGATTTCTACAAAGAACCAATTTTTATATCATATAATAAGGAACCAATGGAATTAAAGTATGTTTTTCATAATATTTCAAAAAGTGTTCACTATAATTACACTTCAAAAACATGATGACTATAAAAAAATCACTGAATTTTAGTATATTGAAATGTAATTTATATAGTCTTTCATGAAACATAACTCTTTAGTAGATTTATTTTTAGTATTTAAAGATAAAATGTATATGAAATTAGAAACATATATTTCATAAATCATTTTTAACAAAAAAAATAAAAAGGTTATGTTAAAAGACACTTTCAATGTTATTTTTTAGAAAATTGAATTTTTAATTAATCATATATTATTTATAAATAATCCATAGTTATTGATCATTAATAATAAATAATGGCGAGGTATACTAATGTGAGATAAAATATAAATTATGTATTCATAATGAGAACAAACAAGTTGCTATTCTGAATAAAATCATGGAACCCCAAGTCCTAAAAGGTAAAAAAATACCTATTTGAAATTGTTTAAGTAGAAAAAATTAGTTGAATTGAGATAATAAATATTTGGGAATCTGAATAAGAAATGAAAACATTTGTGAAATGGAATATTATGGATATGGATGAGAAATAATTTATTGGAGAGGATGTGAATTAGCTTCAACATCGGAATTTATTATAAATGAATGAAATGAAACATAGAAGAATTTTTCTAAAATAAAATTTAAAATACCCCTTGGTGAATATAAATTACCATATGGATTAATGAAATTAATGGATTTAAATATAAAAGAATAACTTATTTAGTTGGGAAAATATGAATTAATAAAAAGGATGTTGAGTTGATAAAACCCCATTCCTTTGATTACCACTTGGTTTGAGGTTCTCTAAGCTCCATTATGAGAAAAAAATTAATAACTTCTTTCAAAAAAATTATAATTTTTTTATATTTTATAATATGTACATATCGTAATTCATTATAAATTAATTATTCATCAATTTTTATTTTTAACATTATATGTTAGTGATTTTATTGTTAAATTATTTGTATTTTTATTTTCTATACCGATTCATTAATAAAATATTCATTACTAATATAAAATTTACGTTAATTTAAAATGTAATACATAAATATTTATAAATTTATAATTTCATTCCATGAATGTAGTATTTTGTATTTTTGATGTAGAAACTGGTGACCAACATATTTTATTATTATATAATGAACAAATAGTGGTTTATTAATAAGGGATTTTTTTAATTTATCAACTCATTTCCTATTGTAGAATAATAATAATTATAAAAATATATTTTTTTATTTAAATTAATTTTTAGAACTTCCCATTTATGGAAGTGATGTTAAATGAAATGAATCATCCATTGAAGTGGTAGTATGAACATAACTCAATGATGTTATCATTTACAATTGGGTAAGAGGGATATAGATAATATTTCTCCCATTAATATAATGAAATTATAAAATAATAATGATATTTATTAAATTATGTTAGTATGAATAGAAATTGTTTAGTTGAGTCATGTAAGACATTAACAGGGAATAAATGTTTTGGGAGCAGATAATACTCACGATGAGTGAATTAATCTTCTCTTGATGAAAGTCTGGAAAATAAAGGACTTTGGACACAATATGATTACTATAGGATGAAAAGAGAAATAAGAATCATGTTGAGGTAATATATGTTGGGTTTAAAAAGAAATTTTGAAGTACTACTATGTCCAGAAATGGGTGTAAATGTGAGCCTTTTATAGGTGAAAAATAGGAACATTTCCTTGGAAACTAAATATTGGTAAAAGATAAAGATGGAAACATTTGGTTGATTAATGGAATTGGTGAGTAAATTATTTTTAGAAATTTCAGATTCCCCTTATGAATATAATTTGAACTCGTGAATTTATATTTCTCTTGTTGATTGTCAAAAACTCAATCCATGGTTGATTACATCCACTATAATCTTTCACCTTGTTTGAATATTTACATTGGTAAATATCATTTTACTAAAAATATTAGATGAACCTAAATTAAAAATAATGAGTCCTTCATTCCATAATAAGACTCCATTTAATTTAATTCATTATATATAAATATGATAAACTTATATTTTAAATTAAAAAACATGATAATTAGAAAAATATTTCATATAAAAATGAGTTTTTATAACATAAGTATTCTTATTCTAATATTCTATCAAGTATAAGTAAAATTTGAGTATATAAGTTATTCATTTAAAAATATATTTAATTACAATATTCAATTATATATATTACATTTTTTACAAAAAAATGAAATAAAAACACATAAAAATTTAATTTTTATGTCAAACTATGATTTTAGCGTAAAATACGTATAATATTTGTTTATCTACATTAATGGAATTAATATTCTAAAAATAATAAATTTCAAATGTATAAAAATACATGTGATGTATATTTAGTTTTTATAATAAAAATTGCATGTTTATATCATCCTAACATCTTCTTAATTAAATTTTCAGCATCTCTACAAAAGAAATAAGGAAAAGATTAGTAGTTAACATGGTCACGGGTAAGGAATCTGCTATCATGAATCTCATAGTGACTTCTATGCTATTGAAATAATCCCAAAACAATCTCCCTCAATCTATATTTATTGAAGTTTTGGTTGGTCTTGTTCTATGTAAAATGATACTGAGGCTACCTCTATAACAAGCATAGAAAAATGGGCATAAAAAGGAAGAATTATACTACATGATTCCCTCTCTTATATATTCTATATAGATGCCATAATATAGATACCTTTATTTATACAGAATAATTAAATAACTGTATAATAATGGTAAAATTTTAATTATATTGTAATTCATTTTCATTTTGTTTTTGTGTCAAAAAAGTATTATAATATTCATATTTTTATAGGTGATATAGTACAAATAATGAAGTTATTGGTAGTAACATTCCACTACAACCTACGAGGAAAATTACTGAATATTTTCTTATTATAGATACTCAAAATATACCATGATTCATATCATATCCTACACTATAATGATTCTATTTATATATATTTAGTGTATTTTTGGAACTTTCTAAATTGTATATTTCCCTTTTTAAATACCTTCAATTACATAAATTCTTCAATTATATTTTGAGATACTCCATGATAATTAGGATTTATACTATAATCACAAAAATTTCTAATGATCATATTAAAATTTATGTAAAATATTTAATTTTGTAGTGAAATTCCTAGAGATACGAGTTTTTGATGAAAATAATAGACACTAATATAAACAACTATAATTTTATAAAGGATTTTATAGGAATCAATGGATATAAACATTAACTCCCACATTTTCAAAATTTTAGAATCACATGTTTAATATAATGTAATGATAAATCAATTCATTTACACTTGTTTTTTCATATTAATATCATTTATTAAAATTAATCCTCATTTACTCTTCCATGTTTCATTGATAATATTTTAGAAAAAGGGTAAAGTGATTATAACAACAACATGCCAAGGAGTATCCACCAAATAATAAGGGTTGGTACCATTGTAATAAAATATTATATATATATATATATATATAACATCTTGTAAATATTTTAATGTATTTATAAACCCCTATTTTTATAAATATTTAGTTTTGTTTATTTTTCAGTTATTTTAGGTTGAATTATTATGAGTTTCTCAAAATTCATGGCAACTACACAGTATACACACAATTTTAGAAAACAGCGTTTCCCATTAGAAAAAAACTTGCAACACAACTAAGAGGGAATTTTAATGGTTGGAACATAGTTTGACATTCTTTTCACACTCTTAATAAAAACCGTACAAGACATTTAAAATGGGTGTACAACCAAGCCACATGATATTGTCTAACTGTGTGGGGCTTCAATGGAAACCATACATACATTATTTTCAGTGATCTGATTATAATAAATAATTTCCCAAACCACTCTATTAGGACCCCAACAAAACTATACAACCCCAAACGGGTTTTTTCCCATTATTAGAGCTATAATGAAAGATTCATGTCCCATAAAATCCCTCACCAAAGAAATCAAATGATAGAAGAAAGCATGTCGATCTTCGCGCAGTTAATTTTCTCATCCCGGTCTCATTCTCCCATGGCATCTCTTATTCTCTCTTGGGTTCCATAGATACCCATGTTGAATTATGAATCTAATACCCTCTATTTTGGAATCTTAATCCTTGGTTTGATTCCCATTTACTATAGCATCATTCTTCACAGACAAATCATGATTATGGTTTGGAATTGTGAGATTTCTTGATCTTTATAGGTAGATCTATTGAGATTCCCATTTTATCTTAACCCAAAATTTATATATTAAATTAAATTGATGATTTAAATGATATTTATTGATTAGTATTAAATTTATTAAATTTATTTTATCAAATCCCCAATTCCATTGAAATGGGGTTTTTAGAGAATTAGTTTTTTGTCATGAAAATGGATAACACTCAATTCTATTGAGTTGGGGTATGTTTATAGAAAACTATGAGAATTAAATTGTTTAATTTAAATTTTTGATTTTATGGAAATTCTATCAATTAAAATTTTTAATTTAATTTCAAATATTAATTTGCATTAAAATTATGAAAAACCCCTTTTATAGTGAATTGGTGGCATGTTAGGAAATTAATGGAATTTGTTGGAAAATTAAATTGTGGAATTTATTTTGTGAATGTATATTGTTAAATTTAATTAATTTATTTCAAATACTAATTTGATGAAAAATGGATTAAAATATGATTCAGGGAATCCATTTGATTTCATCTGTGTATAATGTAATGTTTTAAAAAAAAATATATGATGGTTTTTAATGGATAATTGGGTTATTCGAAAGAGAAAATTAGATTTTATTGTATTTTATGTTATCATAAAATAAATTTTCCATTTTTGTTTTGTAATAGAGAACATTCATGCCTAATTTAGTTAGTGGGTTATTTTTTCTATCACATTATGATGTAAAAAATTATAAAAAAATATAAGCACATCACATCCCATAAGAAATAGTGAAATGTAGAATTTTCCATTAGCCTAAAAGGGCCTATGTACATATTGGATGTTTTATATTGTTTGGTCCATATAGCCAAAAACTATAGTACACATTTAGAATATGACCATGGTGATCTATTTTTTTTTATTGAAATTGAATATATTCCATTGGTATAAACTAGTTTACAATCCTTGAGAATTTTTATAAACTATTTTATATAAAATTATTTATTAAAGCCATTTTCTGAAAACATCCATTTTTATAAAGAATCCATTGTTAAAAAAATAATTCTTTTCATTGAAATGTATTTCTAATATTTGAATTTTGAATAATTATTTTCTATAGTATTTCCATCTTTAAAATTTTAAATCATGATTTCTTTACATATTTTTTTTGGAATTCCAAACATTATTATTTGAAATTCAAAAGAATATTCTTGGTTAATTTGATATTGGAATATTTTTATAGAATCATTGGGGTAAATCCTACTAGGATTTGGTTCACACCCTAAATGTTCCTTTGGGTGATAATAGATTATCTCTTTATAGGTTCACGAATGTGAATGAGGTCACTTTGGAGGTGGTTCTAGCTGGTGGATAGTGGTCATTGTTTGTTGCGTCTGAGTTGGTACTTGGGTAGTTTTACCTATTTTTTGGTACTCGTTTGTAGTACTTGGGTTGTTATTCCTATTTTAATTCTACTATATTTCACCCAGTGGAGTGTTTTTTGATATGAATACTATATTTTTTTTAATTTTGTAATGTTAGTGGAAAAACTGTTCCCACTTTAATTTTGTATGATGTAATGTGTTGGCTACAGACCCATTAGTACCAGTAATTCCCTATAAGATATGTTTAGACCACCTTTGTTATCAAGTTTACCAGGGTGCCTGGGATAGTTTGTGACAAATTGAATGTTTTTTAGGATTCTTTGAGAATGAAAATTTCTATCCATCCATTGAAAAAATCTTTAAAATAGTTGAACATAATGGATCATTTTTCACTGTTCCATATCGGAGATCAAGAGAAAGGGGTAAAGGATTTCATAGCCTGTGTTTAGTTGAAATACTCTCTTATCAAAATCATCATTTAGGATATATAGCTTGGGGATGAGTTACATAACATATGAGGCTCCATATATGGTGGGGAGATAGTTTCCCAATGTTTATCCTCCAAGGTGGTCATTATATGATATCAAAATCATTTTTTCGTACTATATTTCTTAAGGTATTCTGTGTTTTTAGATCTTCATAATTAATATTGGTTAGTTCACTTAAGAACCATGAATATGTTCTATGGTATGTGGAGGTAGTTATGGGGTCGAGGTATGGGATAGGGAATTATTGAGTTTTCCACTAATTGTTAGACATGCCAACAGGTGAAGTCTGAGCACCCAAAACCTTTACATTTGCATCAACCTCTTCCTATACCCACATGTTTCTTGGATGAAATATCTAAGGACATTTTGGTTGGGTTTTAATGTACCTAGTGAAAGAAGAATTTTATATTGGTTGTGATCGATCAACTAATAAAATCATCACACTTTTTACCCATTAGTGATAAAGGTAAAATTCAAGAGATGAGAAATATCTATGTAAATTATATTTTTGGTTTTTACAATGTTCAATATTTTATAATCTCTTTTAGGTATCTTCTGTTCACTTCTCATTTTTTTGAGAAGCTTTTAATAGGAACTAGGATCTCATGTCCTTTTGATAATGTCCTACAATCCTCAAAAAAATGGATAGATAGAAAGAGCTATAATAATTCCATAAGGTATTCATTGTGCCTATGTCCTCGAATTTAGTGGGTCTTGTGATTTCATTTTGGGTTGGATGAGTTTGACTATAAAATTAGTTACCAGTTTGTGATAAGTATCACTCTATTTGAGGCTTTGTATTTTCTATCATGTAAATCTACATTATGTTGGTTAGAGGTTGGTGAAAGTTCCTGTGTGGGACTGAGTTTGGTCCAACAGATGATATAGAAGGTTCAGTTGATTATTTAGTGAATGCTGGAAGTATAGATCTAAAATAAATTTGAAACTAATCATTGCCTCATACTATTTTAATTCACAATTTGTGACAATCTGTCCTTGTAAGTTTCACCCAAGTGGGTCATCGATGGCTTAAGAGTCAAGGGAAGATTTCCCCATATTTTTTGGACCATAAAAGGCTATTGATCTTGTGGGTAAAGCAGTATTTAGATTATAACATCTATCAAATATGACATTGATACATAACATGTTCCGTGTTTCTTATCATTGATTGAATCTATCTGATCCATATCATGTTCTGAGTAGGTGTGACATTTTAGTTGAAAATGATTTATCGACTAAACAGATAGCTAGGATATATGGTCTTGAAGACAAGGTACTTAATGGGTGGATTGTACCTTTGATTCATGTTCAATTGAATCACAATTTTGATAATCATAAGACATGGGAGTGGTAGGTTCATATGAAAGAGCATTAGCCTCCTATTTTGGACATGAAAGCTTCTTCGTAGGATTTCTAGGGAACAAATTCTATAGTGAGAAAATTGTAACATATTTTTACAATTTTTGTGTATTATTAAATCCATATTTATATCAAGCTCTATTTGGGTTTCATTTGGGGTTGTTTTGGGTTAAATTTTTAATAGTTATGCAAAATTATGGGCTAGTGGATAGTTAGTTCCCACTTCCCAAAAATGTGTTCCCTATTATACAAAACAATGCATCCCAAGGGGTTTGGATTTTCCACAGTTATTGCATAGTTATTCATGCCATGTGCCATATTAGTGGAAAGTGTGTAGTCCATTTCAAATGGGAACACTAACAGGTCGCACGGTTTGGTCTAACCATGTGGGTTTTCCAAGGAAATAGTGCATACAAGATTATAATTCATCCTATTTCTATAAAAATTTCCCAAACACCTATTTTAGGTCCCTAACTGATCTGTATTACCCAACATAGTTTTCTCCCATCCTTGGAGCTCCATATATGGATTTATATTCCATTAGATACCACCTAGAAGTGATATGATGATCGAGGAATGCCATAATATCTTCCCATAGTTATTTTCCTAATCACTGTCTCATTTTTAAATGATCTCTCTTATTATCAATAGGGTTACATATATCCATATGTTGATTTATGGATCTAGTACCCTCTTTTCTGGGATATTAAGACTAGGATTGATTCATTTTTTCATGATTGTTATTCTCTGTGAATAAAATCATAATTAGGGTTTGGAATTGAAATATTCATTGATTTTAGTAGGTGGTTCCATTGAGATGAAAAATTTATCTTAACCCTAAGTTACTATTTATAATTTCAATTGTGGATTTAAATTTAGTTTCTTAAATTGTAATAAATTTCATTAAATTTTATTCATTAAAAATGTAACACAATGTAATTGGGGTTTTTTGGAGAAATATTTTTATGGAATAAAATGGGAAAACCCCCAATTACATTTAATTGAGGAATGTTTATTAAAATTTGTGATATTTATATTGTTTAATTTAAATTATGGTTTTGATACAAATTTTACAATTTAAATTTTTGAATTTAATTGTGAAAAACTATTTGAATGAAAATTTTGAAAAACCTTATTTCTAGTGAATTAGGTGTTTGTTTTGAAATAGATGGATTTTTTAAAAAATTTAAATTGTGTAATTTAATTTTTTAATGTGTTGTTAGATCTCTATGTTAAGTTATTTTATTATAGTCAGTATGAATTTATTAAAAAAATAGGACATAAGAGGTAATTTCACTTGAGTTCTTGTCCATATCTTCTGGAATAAAACCTTTTGTTGTGTGGGGGGGGGGGTTAGGGAAAGTCCTCTTCAAGATTAGTTCCATTTATTTACCTCCTTTTAGTTGGGTAGAGTGAAATCCAAATATATTTTTTCAATCAACTGGTATTAATTTTCCATGTTTCCCTTTTTGGGTGTCAAACTGATGTCTTCCTTGTTATGTGATGATGTTGTGAAGAATCACTCCTTTGAGAAGATGCGTGAAATTGATCAATGTAGAAGATTTTGGTGAACCTATGTGACAGAATACTAAAGTGGATATGCTTTTGGTAGGGTGATTGTGTGCACTAACCTAGCTCGGGGATATGATCCACCACTTGTTCTATTTAGGATATTGTTATAGAACCTGATATAGATATTATAAATAAATGTTCAAGAGTTTATTTCACTAGAATATAGCACCATTAAATAGATCACATGATCTTCAAGAGGCTGAAGAATGGTTGATATAAATGGTGTGTTTGTATATGTTATTGGACACACTCGATAGATCAATGTCAATGGTTCCACCTTTATGTTGTATGGATAGAGCCAAATATGGTGTGATAATATTGCGGCGGCGAAGAAGCATGAGGGTCTATAGTGGAAGGACATCAAGGCCTTATTCATAGACAAGTTATATCCAAATTCAATGCATTTGGAAATGTATATGGATTTTTTCATATATGAAAAGGATGACACCACTGTGATAGAGTATGAAAATCCATTTGTTGAGCTCATGAATTTCATATATGAGACAGTATCGAATGAGAAGATGAAGGCTTAAAGGAATGTGTTGGGAAATTTTTTGGATATTCATTCTCATGTTTTATTACATAATCTTGCTTCTTATGGTGATGTAATGGATAGAGAGTTGATTGTAGAAATGGATCTGAATATAATTTCTGGGTTATTGAGAATTTATTTCTCTACCTATGGAAGTGTGATTTCCTTCAACAGAAAGTGGATGCATGATTATTCTCATGGATGTGTTCTGTGTAAATTTCATTCCAAAACTTATGTAGTACTAGGAATTGATCCTTTGATTTTCTGCAAGGGTGAAGATCTAGAACATTTAAAGAGGGTTTTCCACTAAAGAACCTATGAAATGTGGTTCTGAGGGACGTTCAGGGAACTTATAGAGATTATTATTGGTTTATTCTACATCATATAGTGGAACAGGATAATCAGATCCTCCTAGAACAATGGGGAAATTTTATTCTTCCCATATAAAAGGGTTCTAGAAAAGGGAATATAGAATGAAGCTACTTCACGTAGTGGAAGAGTCTCCGGAGGAAGCGTATAGGGGTCTAGTGACCGTTAGAGGTACTAATACTAAGGATTTGTCATTAGTGACTGCTGCCTTTTATATTGGTGTGTCTCATTTGCTTATTTAAACTCGTATTGTTAATATTATAATACATTATTGTAATGTACCAGACCTCATTGGTCAATTAATTTACAGATATATGGTGTTTGAGTTGTTCTTGGAAGTCATGGTGGCTTCTTCCCAACACTTTTCCGAATTTCCAGTTATTTGAATAGTGTCATCAGTAGGCTTATGTGAAAAGTTCCAATGGTAACCTTATGTGAACAGAGTCATCGGTAGGCTTCTTTGAAGAATTACAATAGTATCCTTATGTGAACAGTGTCACCGGTAGGCTTATATGAACAGTTACAATAATAGCCTTATGTGATCAGTGTCATTTGTAGGTTAATGTGAACAGTTCCAACAGTTCCAACAGTATCCTTATGTGAATAGTGTCGTCGGTATTCTTATGTCAACAATTCCAATGTTAGCCTTATGTGAACAGTGTCATCGGTAGGATTATATGAACAGTTCTAATGGTATCCTTATGTGAACAGTTTCATAAGTAGACTTATTTGAACATTTCCAAACATAGCCTTATGTGAATAGTGTCGTCGGTAGGCTTATGTGAATAGTTCAAATGGAATCCTTATGTGAATAGTTTCATCCGTATGCTTATGTGAATAGATCCAATAGTAGAATTAGGGGAACTGTGTTATCAATAGGATTATGTGAATAGTTCCAATGGTATCATTTTGTGAATAGTGTCATTGGTAGTCTTAGGTGAATAGTTCCAATTGTAGCCTTATGTGAACAGTATCATTAGTAGGCTTATGTGAATGGTTCCAATGGTAGACTTATGTGAATAGTGTTTTCATAACAGTTAGGGTCCCACTATAGTGTTTCTTTCCTTTTCCAAATTTCATATTCAGGAACAATTTTTCCAGCTTTATACACTTTCGCCCCATTGACATTTCCTTTGATGTAAAATGCATTTAAATCAATTTATGATGAACTCTATAGCCGATTAAAAGGCCATAACTTCAATATTAATTTTTATAAGTCTTGGAATGCTTTTACGTGGTCAAACTGTGTGGTTTATTTGGATCCACTTTTAATGGAAAATCCAACATTTCGTATACTAATGATCCATTAAATCATCATAAGGGATGAGATATCTTTATCATTTTTTCTTCATGCATGTCCTCTAGAGTGATATGCTCGAACCTATCCTTCCATCTAATAGGAGTTGTGTTATCAAACTTTCCTCCTTAGATTGGTTCACCTTGAGTTTCTTCTTGCTACTAGTTCACCCTTTGGTTTTGGTGACACCAAGCAGAATTAATAGATCTTTGATATAAGGTATGATCTATCATCATTGTTTTGGGTTCATATCCTTTTGTTTCTCCTTTCCCTTTTATGTAATGCTATCTTCATGTTCCTAATTGAATTTTCTTGGGTGTTGACCGGTGTGGTGGTGTCTCTGCATCCTCGGGTGGATACAGTTATCACGATGGGGGAGATTGTAATCCATTGTGTGGCTCACTCTTGTATAAAGAACATAAAGAACTATATGGGGTATGGGATTCATAGCATCTATTTTCTTTTACGTGAAAATGTAGAGGTCGCATGTTTTATCCCACTTGATCACAATGGAATTGGAATATAAAATATTTGAACCGAATACATAAATTGATATTGATCGTATGTTATTGCATCTTGTTATTCTAGATGCTGTGATATCTATGCTTGATTTTTTTAGATTTTCATTCCTGATGGAAATTGGTAATGTACGTAAACAGGTAATTAATTTATAATTGTTCAACTAAAGATATAGAGGAATGTAAATCAATTTGGATATTGTTGTTCTAATTGGATGTTAATCAAAATGACGTAGTAGGAATGCCTAATTATTTATGATAACTTACCATTTAGGTTCCCCTTAGTTAGAACCTGTAAATAATAAATCGGTTATTTATAGATTGATTTAATTAATGGTTTTTTTATAATAGATAATTTCATGTAGGGTTATGAGTTACCCTCTTTCTTTCTTAAGGGCTAAGAGCTTGGTTGACATGATTTTTTTCCCTTGTCCTTGTGTTTTTATGTGTGCTTGGATGGAAATTTGGATATGTGGGGGTAGGGAGGCATATTGGTTGTGGCAGAGGTTGATGTCTAGAGTGGTGAGATGTATCATTTTATGCATGCGGGTGTTGGGATGGGCACAGGGGATGATGAAATGGTTTGGATGCGAATGTTTAGATTCTTTCTTATTCTTATTGGTTGTTTATCTTCATTACATTCCACACTTCTCAAGGAAGCTGGTTTGAATACCCTACTTCCAAAAGTGGTGAAGACATGTGGGGTATGCCACGTGCTCTCTGTGTTTAGCTTATCGATTTAGGATGGGTCTTTACTCTTTCTACAGGTGGAAAAGACTCGATAGTTAGTTCATATACTCACCATGTTGACCCCCATTGGGTTTAATAGCATATAAAGATTCTCTAGACTTCCATGGAATATGGGAAAGGAATGATGTTAATAAATGATTGAATAAATGATGTTTACCTAGGGGGTTGGAGCTTTATGGAAATGAAAAATGAGGATTCAATTAAATGGAATAGTGGACTTTGGGAGTGATGCAAATGAAATATAATGTGGAAATTATTAATTGTTAATTAATTTTTAAATAATTAATTAACAGAAAGTGAAACTGATAAAAAGGGCATTTTGAAATGTATACACACTCTTTAAATTGTTGTGTTCTTATAGGATACCATGTATTAGAAGTGGTAGCCGAGAGTTTAAGAGATTTTAGTTGTAGTTGATTCTAAGACTAGGTTATGTCCATAGTGTCATTGCAAACTATAGTATATTCTATAATTTTTCTGTTTCTCTATGCTACTCTACCCTGTCAATTTGGAAAAATAACACCTTGGGGATTCTGAGCCCTAGGGGGTGTTTTTCCTAACATTCTGGTGGGAGGATGGTTAGATTACTACCACCTTTGGCCACACTCTATTATATTGTTAGTTACTTTTATTAGTAGGAAAAATGGTTATTTTAACCCATATATGTGTATAGAGGGCTGTAATGGATTTTGGTTATTCACACACATAAATTCTGGATTTAGTTTCTTGTGGACAAATATAGGTCTAACGTGCATAGGCTTTGATGGATTGAGGATCCTTACTTGGTGTATGGGTTGTAATGGATTGAGGTATAATTCCCTCCATAAGATACACGTTATGAGATTTGTGGTGGATCCGAGAACCTACCTAGTTATTTTTATTATGTGGATGTGGTGGTTTTGTTGCACAAGGTGCATGTTGGGGTGCTTCGCCCTAATGTCAATGGGAAATCCTATTTAGAGAGCGATGGATTATGATGTGCGACATTGGGGAAAAGCAGAAAACCAGTTGTGATGTGGTAGTGGGTTACCCTTGATATTATTTTTTATATTATATACTCTTGTATATGATACTTGGTGATAGTAGCCATAGTGATTCTTGGAATATAGTATACCTATTTAGGAGACGAGTTTGTTTCTATTTTTGTTCAATGTGCTTTAGCGTGCATTATTTAATTTTTCATGAGAGGCTCCAGGGAGGATCCTACTGAGTATATTTTTATACACACTTTATGTCTATATAAACTATTTTCTAGGTCACATGGAGTTTGTTGGAGATTAGGCTGGTTTCTATTAGCATGGGGCTTTAGGAGCTCTTTGGGCTTTAAGGTTGCTGTTGTTTTACTTTCTTTTGGTTAATTTTAGTTTTCCACTTTCAGTTATAGTAGTTTTTCAAGACATAACATATGTGTACTTTGGATTTATTTTATATTATTTCCCGATTTGGAGTGGGTTGGTGCCTATCTTATCTCTAACTTTCGCATGTGTTCTCTTAGAGTCCAATGCCTCCCATTTGTGTGTTTACTATACCCTTGGTGCTAGTCCCCATCATGGCACATACTAGGGGCGGGACTCTATGGTCATTATCATCCTTCTCACAATGTCGGCCTAGGAGGGGTACACATTGTGTGGAGGGGTTCATGAAAGAGTGGTATCAGAGGCTCAGGTTGAGGAATTGTTTGGATTTTGCTCTTAGGAACAGGTGAGGTTACATGGGATGGTTGGGCAACAGTGTCAGCCATCTTTATCAAGTGATGTAAACGTTGGATACTGGATGAAGTATTGGTGTTTGATTCCCCCTGTGATTTGAGACATGGACCATTATGTTTACAATGGATACTAAATGAGGTGATACTATTTTTCGGGTAGAGACCTAGGAAAGGATCATGCTTCATATTTCCATGAGCCTATGTTTGAATGGGTCGACCTTTGAATAGGTTAACCTATAATTAATAAAATAAAAATATTAATTAATTAATTTTGAGTCGTTCATATTCCATGTTTAGGATCTATAATTGTTTTTTATTTTAAAGGTATGTCTCTCGGTCGATGTCCTCTTCAGGATCACATAGAAGAGGTCCAGTAGGTTGTGCCAGCAGATCGTCGTAGGGTGGAGGTCGACGACGAAGAAACATGGAGGAAGACGCTCTACATGTTTTCACTATAGAGTCATCATAAGTATGAGTAATCCATTTTAGATACGGTCACGACAAACTTGTGGGAGGGGTTCAAGAAAGGTTTCAATTTGATCCATTCGTGGAAGGAGAACTGGGTGTCCTTGGTTGTGACAATGTTGCATGGAGCAGCAAGGCAACAGTGTTTCTTATTCCCTGGGTATCACAAGGAGTCATAGATTCTCATTGGAGGAGTTCTGATACATGTTTAGAGTCATGTTTCAATCCTCAACTATGAAGGTGTCTTGTAACCTAAAAATTCATACCCTTAAATAGGGGAGTTCCAGTGTGCAAGAGTTATGAATCCATTTCAGGAACATTTTTCGATATGCTTTGGACCTATTTCTCAATTATGAGGCCATAATGAGGCATTTCAAGGTGGATTTCATCCATAGATCTAGCACCTGGTCACCCCATTTATACGTAAGACATATCTTGAGGTACTGGAAAGGGTATGGGTCATCAAGAAGACATTCTCTAGAACCATATCATCACGAGAGAGGAATCTTCCTGATTCCTCACAAAGAAAAGTTGTGGTCAGGGCTTCCCAGTTTTCAGGGTAGAAAATTTTTCGTTCGGCTCGGGGTAAGGCACAGCCCTCAACATCTCATTTCTATTTGGGAAATGTATCTCAGGAATATTATAGTGGATCAGATGCTTTTTTTATATGGTGGTCGAGGTAATCAGTAGTGAGAGTGCCTGATCTTTCAGAGCAGTCATCATGCACTAGATGTTCCGCACCAGGTTCCTTCATTTCGGTAGTTCCAGCTGAGGCATCAACGGGAAGTTTCACTAGAGTTGGATCAAAAGAGGTTAGATGGGGTGGGTTGATGACATCCCTGTGACACTATCCGTCCCCAGAGAGAAGAGTGTGGCTGTGCTGGTGGTCATCATCATGGTCAGAGAGGTATTGGGGGAGGTTGTGGTCTGCTTCATGCTTTACCATTGCTAGCTTCATGTGAGCCAAACATCGTTTGAGTTACCCATTACTTGTTTTCAACCATGTTGTATGCCTTTTTTGATTCTGGAGAAACACAATCCTTCATATCACCTACCATGGTCCACGCATTGGGACTTGAGGTAGAGAGGCTTCCAGTTCCCTTGTCGTTGACTACGCCAATTAGAGGTCGATCTAACTTGTTAGAAGTATGTAAATACTATGATTTAGTGTTGGGAAAGAACCACTCATGGGGAGATTTCATATTTTTATGGATACAACCAAATTATGTCATCCTTATAAGGGATTGGTTGTATTCGGTGCAGGCTATCTTCGATTGTATTAGGAGGCATGTTCTGTTCATTGATGTAGATAGAGAGCAAGTGTTGTTTTTTGGTGAGCGTGACCCTCAAATGGGTCTGAGGCGTGTTCTTTACTTATTATAAATGATGGTTGTGATGATACTATGTTCATCATAGGTCCAACAGTTGGCTTTTCTTAGGGTCATATAAGAGTACCCTAATGTCTTTACACGTGAGGTTGTATCCTTACCACTCAACAAGGGATCATGTTAGGCATAGAGCTACAACTAAGAGTGTCTCTTATCTGAATGTATCCATATAGTATTTCCCTATCTGAATTACGATAGATACGTATATATATCGACGGTCTGTTATAGTGTGGTTGTGTATGTTCGAGTGTTCACCATGGGGTGCACCCATTTTGTTCATGAAGAAGGCTAATTGTAGTTTGCATTTGTCTATCGATTATTGAATTTTAAAAAAAGTAACACTGAATAATCGCTATCCTCTTCCCCAGATTAATGATTAATTTGATCAACTGAATGGTGAATTTTGTTTCTGAAAGATCAAATTTTGATCGGGATATCATCAGATGCATGCGAAGGATTAATATAACCCAAACACTGCTTTCTGTAGAAGTCATGGGATTTAGGAGTTTGTTGTAATATTGTTTGGGGTAATGAATGATTTAGTTTTATTCATGGGATTGATGAACAGGGTATTCCGCGTGTTCCAGGATAAGTTCATGGTGGTTTTCATCGATGACATCCTTATGTACTCCATGTATGAAGAAGATGAAGCAGAGAATATCCATTCCATTTTTGGAGTTCTTCTTCAACATTCGTAGTTCAAGAAGTTCTCAATGTGTGATTTTTGGGCTCGAGAAGTCTGTACCGTGGGGATTGTTGTGTCCCATCTGAGAGTAGATATGGATCTAATGAAAAATAGAAGCATATTTGTCATTGGAATTCCACAAAATAGTGGAAGAGGTGTAATGTTTCCCTCATCTTGCAGGCTTCTATAAGAGGTTCATAGCCAATTTCACTCGAGCTGGGACTCCACTAAAAGAATTGACCATGAAGGATCAGGCATTAAGTGGACTGATCAATGTTAGGTAGCTTTCGAGTATCTAAAAGAGAAGTTGGTAAGTTCTACAATCCATTGTCTTCCAGCAGAGGGAGTTCAGTTTGATATTTTTTATGATGCTTTGCATTTGGGGAAGTGTTGTGTTCTGATGGAGAAGAGATCAGTTGTTTCATATGGGTCTCTGTTGTTGCGTCCCCATGATCATAACTATTACACCCATGATCTTGAGTTGGAAGTTGTGGTGCCTTCTCTGAAGTAGTGGAGATATCACCTCATTGACAATACTTTGTGGATTTTATTGGCCATAACATATTGAAGTATGTTTTCTCCCAGCATGACTTAAACTTTTAAAAAATCAGTGTATAGAGTTATTAGAGGAATACAACTTTTAAATATTGAATACCCTTGGAAATGGGATTTTTTTGGCTACTGTGCTAAGTAGGATGTCACGTAGTGATGTAGTGTATGAATGTAGTGATTCCTAGAGAGTTATGGAAGAACATTATGCATTACATCTCGATATGGGAGATGTTCAAGGCAGAGGTTGTATTTTCTAGATGACGGTGCAGTCATCTCTAGTGCAGCAGGTATATGAGTCCTAGTTGGGGGATCATGAGGTGGAGGTATAGAGTTGCCAAATTGTTTATAGAGAGGCCCATAAGAGTTGGTCTGAGGATGAAGATCACCGAGTGTTGTATCATGAAAGAATATTTTTTCCTTTTGTGATGCGTGAGATGGTTCTCAAAGAGTTCCATAGTTCTCCTTTCGCGGTGCATCCTGGGGTGACAAAGATCTACCGAGCCTTGAGTAGTCAGTTTTGGGGGCTTAGGCTAAAGCATGGGGTTCTAAAGTATGTGTCTCGATGATTGTTCTTTAATAAGGTGAAGGTTGAACATTGTGTTCTTGGTGGTCTACTCTAGTCATTAGATATTCCCTAGTGGAAGTGGGAGGAAATCTCAATAGACATTGTTAATGGTTTACATTATTATTAGGGAGGACATGACTCTATTTGGGTGGTAGTTGATCATTTAACAAAATTTACCCCTTTATAGCAATCAAGGAGTGAAACTAAGTGGATGTTTAGTTGATGTAGTATCTGGAGGAGGTGGCGAGACTTCATGGAGTGCCATGGATGATCATTTCTTATTGAGATCCTCATTTTACCTCCTGGGTGTGGAGAGGTCTCCAGCATGCTTTAGATTCCTAGCTATTCCTTAGCGCTGCTTTTCATCCACAAACAGATGGTCAAACAGAGTGAACCATCCAAATTCATGAAGACATGTTGGGATGTTATGTGATGGATTTTGGAGGATCATGGATGAGGTACATACCCTTGGTGTAGTTTTCTTACAAAAATATTTATCACTCCACCATCAGTAAGGAACTATTTGAAGCCTTATTGGTCAACCTTGTCGTTCTTCGTTTCTGTGGGTTGGGGTCAGAGAGTATTAAATTCTCATACCGGAACAAGTGTAGCATATGACAGAGATTGTTAGGGTGATTCATGAGAGGATGAATACAACACAAGATTGTCAGAAATAATATGTTGATCAAAGTAGGAGACCCTTAGAGTTTTATTTTGGGGATCATAGGTTTCTAAAGGTGACTCCTCGTCATGGTAAGTGAAGGTTCGGTCACAGGAGTATGATTTTCCCCGGTTTGTTGGTCCTTTGGAGGTTCTTCCTCATGTTGGAGCCATGGCGTATCAGAAAGCGCTTCCCCTGAAGATAAGTGAGATACATGGTGTTTTCCTTGTATCATAGCTCCATTTGTATCTTTATGTCGACTCACATGTCATCGATTAGAGGAAGATCGATTTTGAAAATGATGCGACCTTTGAGGAGTGGCCGGTAGAGATCTAGGACTGTAAATAGAAGGTGTTGCATGGGAATTCTATTCCATTGGATCATGTCTTGTGGTAACACACTGGTGTCGTGGAGAGTACATGGGAACGTATGTTGCAGATACATGTTCAGTACCTAGATTAGTTTGATGTTAAGCTATTTTCATGTAACAACATTCG
The DNA here is from genome assembly GCA_963277665.1 of Viscum album. Lineage (NCBI taxonomy): Eukaryota > Viridiplantae > Streptophyta > Magnoliopsida > Santalales > Viscaceae > Viscum > Viscum album. The sequence goes on from OY728165.1 coordinate 1,835,981,484, forward strand.
CATTGTTGTTGTAGACCATTCTTTCTTATGAGATGCCCTTATTGGGTTTCTTTTGTGGAATGCACTCTTATTGAGGGGTATCTCAATGGGTAGTCCTTCAGACCACCTTACTCTATCCATTTATGTTGGTTTTGAATTATCAGGGATGAGAATGTTTTGAGAGGTATCTAATGTAATGTCATGGACCTCCTTGATCCATTACGTTATTGAAATCTGGTGTTTTAGGTGTTCTAGGAAGTCATGGTGACTTATTCCCAACACTTTTCAAAATTTCCAGTTATGTGAAATGTGTTATCAGTAGCCTTATGTGAACCATTCCAACAGTAGCCTTATGTGAACAGTTTCATCAGTAGGCTCATGTGAACTGTTCCAATGGTAGCCTTATGTGTGTAGTGTCATCGATAGGATTATGTGAACAGTTCCAATGGTATCCTTATGTGAACAGTGTCATCGGTAGGCTTATGTGAATTGTTCCAACGATATCCTTATGTGAACAATGTCATCGGTAGGCTTATTTGAATAGTTCCAATAGTAGCCTTATTTGAACATTGTCATTGGTAATCTTATGTGAATAGTTCTAATGGTAGCGTTAGGAACAGTGTCATCGGTAGGCTTATGTGATAGTTCCAACAATAGCCTTACATGAAAATTTTCATCGGTATGCTTCTGTGAAAAGTTCCAATTGTTGTTTTATGTGAACAATTTCATTTTTAGGATTATGTGAATAGTTCCAGTGGTAGCCTTATGTAAACAGTGTCATCGATAGGCTTATGTTAATAGTTCCAACAGTAGCCTTATGTGAACAGTTTCATCAGTTGGCTTCTATAAACAGTTCCAATGGTAGCCTTATGTGAATAGTGTCATCAGTAGGGTTATGTGCACAGTTCCAACAGTAGCCATATGTAAATAGTGTTTCCAGAATAGTGAGGTATCAACTTCATCCTCTATTTCCTACGCAAAATTTCGAGTTTGTGAACAGTGTTTCTGCCTTCCTGCAGTTTCTCCCCTTTGACATTTCCTTCGACTTAAAATGCATTTAAATCTTTTTTAAGGACTCTAAGGATAATTCAAAGGCCATTACTCCTATATTTATTTTTCCTAAGGATCATGATGCTTTTACATGGCCAAACCATGTGGTTTAATGAAATCCTCTTTTAATGGAAAATCCAACATATCTTAAACCACTATTCTATTAAATCATCAGAAGGGATGAGATATCTTCCCTCGTTTTTCTTCTTCCTTGTTCTCTGGTGTGAGATTCTTGAACCATTCTTTCTTTCCCATAGGATTTGTGCGAGTGTACATTCCTCCTTGGATTTTACACCTTGATTTTCTTCTTGTTTTAAGTGCACCCTTTGTTTTTTTGGAAACCAAGAAATATCGATGATCATTGATATAAGGTTTGATGCATCGTAATTTTTTGGGGTTCATATACTTATGTTTCTCCTTTCCCTTTTATGAAATGTTAACATCATGTTAATAATAGACTTTTCATGGGTGTTGAATGGTGTAGTGGTTTCTATGCATCCTATTATTGATACAGTTGTAACAGGGGAGGAGATTGTAATCCATTGTGGGGATTGTTCTTATATAAAGAACATCAAAAACTGTTCAAGGTAGGCAATTTTAAGCATCTATTTTCTTTTATGTGAACAGGTAGAGTTAGCATGTTTTGTCCCACTGGATCAAAAATGGAATTTGAATATTAAATATTTGAACGGAAGAAATAAGTTGATATTGATCATTTGATATTGCCTCTTGTTTCTCTAGATAGTGTGATATCTATGTTTCCTTTTTTTAGATTTTTGTTCATGATGGAAATTTGTAATGAAAATAATGATGTAATTAATTGATAATTGTTTGGATAAATATAAAGAGGCATGTAAATGAATGTAGATTTTATTACTGTAATTGAATGTTAATAAAATTGGTGTAGTAATCATTTTTAATTATTTTTGAAAGCTTACTATTTAGGTTTGCCGTAGTTGGATTATAAAAATAATAAATCGTTTATTTCCATATAGATTAAATTACTCATTGTTCGATAATAGATAATGCCTCATAGGGTTCTAAATTCCCATCTATCCTTCTTAAGGGCTAAGAGACCATTCGATGTGATATTTGTTTTCCTACTGCTTGTGTTATGATGTGAGCTGGGATGGTTGTTGTGATATATGAGGGTAGGGAGGCTTATTGGTTGTTGCAGCAGTTGACTCCTGGAGTGGTGAGATACATCAGTTTATACATGTGGGTGTCCGGAAGGACATCAGGGATGATGAAACAGGTTGGATTTGAATGTTTGTATTCTTGTTGATTCTTATTAGTATTTTATCTTTTTTACATTCCCCACTAATCAAGGAAGATGGTTTTCTTACCATCATTCCCAAAGGGGGTGAATATGTGCAAGGTATGGAACATGCTTCTCAGGTTTAGATTATCAAAGTAAGATGGTTCTATGCTCTTGTTATAGTAGGAAAAGACTCAAAGAGTAGTTCATCTACTCACCATGTTGAGCCCCCTTGTATTTTGTTTCTTAGAATGTTTTTCTAGAATGATTGAGAATATGGGAAATTAATGTTGTGTATAAATGATTTAATAAATGATATTAACCCTTGGGGTTGGAGCTTGCTGTGACTCAATGAAAATGTTTCAATTTAAATTAGCAGTGGACATTGGGTGTGATGCTAATGAAATATAATGTGGAAATTATTCATGGTTAATTAATGTTTAAATAATTAATTATCAAAAAGTGCAGCTGATAAAAAGGGAATTATGTAATGCTTTAAATCTCTTTAAATGGTTTTTTTCTTATAGTATACATAGTCTTAGAAGTGGATGTTGGGAGTCTGAGGGATATTAGTTGTAGTTTAGTCAATGACTAGGTTATTCACATAGTGTGGTTGTGAGATATTGTATATTCTGTACTTTTTGTGTTTCTATATGTTACTCTACCCTATCAGTTAGGGAAACTGACACCCTGGGGATTCTGAGCCCTAGGGGGTGTTTTCCCAAACATTTTGAAGGGAGGATGGTTGGATGACTACCCCATTTGGCCCCACTATATTCTCTTGTTAGTTACTTGGGTTGGTAGAAAAAATGATTCGTTTTACCCATATATGTGTGTAGAGGTATGTAATGTCTTTGGGTTATTCACACACATATATTCTAGATATAGTTTCCTATGGACTAATGTAGGTGTAATGTGTATAGGTTGTGATGGATTTAGGATCCTCAATTGGTGTATGGGATATAATGGCTTGAGGTATAATTCTCGATGTATGATACACATTATGAGAGTTTGGGTGGATCCCAAAAACTAAAAGCTTATTTTTCATACGTGGATGTGGTGGTTTTGTTGCATGAGGTGCATGTTGTGTTGCTTCGCCCAAGTGTCTGCAGGAAATCCATTTTGGAGAGAGATGGCTTAGGACGTGTGACTTTGGGGAAAATATGAAAACTATTAGGGATGATTTAGAGGGGTACCCTTGATATTATTTATTATATTATATACTCTTTTTTGTGATACATGGTGAGAGTATCCACAGTGAGGCCGGAAATGTAGTATACCTATTTAGGTGATGAGTTAGTTTCACTTGTTGTTCACTACGATTTTGCAAGATTTCATTTCATTTCCATGATAGGATTTGAGGAGGATCCTACTAATTATACGTTATACACACCCTATGTATATATAAACAATTTTTTAGGTCACATAGAACTGGTTGGAGATCAATCTGGTTTCAACGAGCTTTGGGTTGCAGGAGGTGTTTGGGATTCATGGTTGTGGTTGCTTTTAATTTCTTTTGGTTACCTGTAGTTTCCTATTTCAATTGTAGTTGTTTTTCATGACATAAGATATGTGTACATAGATTTCTTTTATATTGTTTCCTATGTTGGAGATGGTTGATGTCTTTCATATCTCTCGCTTTCGCATGTGTTCTCATAGAGGGTAATGCCTCCCATTTGGGTGTTTACTATACCCTCGGTGCTAGTCACCAACCTGGGGCATATTAGAGGCAGTACTTGGGGGGTCATTATCTCACTTCTCATATTGTCGGCCTTGGAGGGGTACACCTTGTGGGGTGGGCGTTGTGAAACTTCTACAGTGATTTTTTTCTAAAATTATGGATATTACTACACTCCATGGTATAAAGAGAGAAGAAGGTATTCATAGGACCACTTGTGTCTTCTCACTATCAGATTTTGAGCATGCCTGGTGTATTATAGTTCCCAACATGAATCCTCATGAACTCATTCTCTGGATGGATTGTCTCATTTCCAATAAATCCTGGGTTGTTTTTTATCATTGATGGGTGTCTATTAGAACACCTATTGGTGTGCCCTGTGTATTTCAATGATAATGTGGCCTAATTTCAAGTAGAGTTGTAACTTCTTATCCAGAGTTCGGGAATGTAATATTGGTGTTTTCATTTAAAATGGATAAGGAAACATTTAGTGGAGATCTCCCTCCAATGGTCACTAAATTTCCTGATATGTTTCTTTAAGACTTCCCCAGTTTTTTGCTGGTAAGGTATTTTATGTTTTCAATTAACTTAATGGTTGGTTCTCAAGATGTTTTTATTCACTCTTACTGCATGGAATCTGGTGTACTGAAAGAGTTGAAGACCTTATAAGATTCTATTTTAGAGAAATGCCTTCTACTACAAAGTGTATCACCTTGGGTGACATTGGTTCACTTTTCTAATATAGTTGATTGTTCACTTGTCCTATGTATTGATTACTGAAAACTAAATTATGTGATTCTAATGAAAATATATATATTAACAGGGATTCATGATCTTTTTGATCATTTTAAAGGGTTGAATTGGTTTTCAAATACTAATCATCGACTTGGTTACCATTAGTTGAGGAAAAAAGAATATAGAATTCAAAAAACATCCTTTCAGAGTTAGTATGGTCACTATGAGTACCTTGTTATACCATTTAGTCTATAAAACACAACTACAATATTTCTGGAATTAATGAATTGGATTTTACAAGAGTATCTAGAAAATTTTGTGATAGTATTTGAGGATGACATCTATGTTTACTCTAAGCATGAGGAAGATCATGGGCATCATCTGACAGTAGTTCTCTATTTTATGAGAAATCACTATCTTTATTCAATGCTGTCATAGTGTTACTTCTGAATACGAGATGTAAAATTCATAGGAAACCTGATATTGAAACATCGTATTTTATTTTATCGTTAGAAGGTAAAAGTTTTTAATACATTGAAAAATACACGGATTGTATTCGAGATTAAAATATTCTTAGGATTAGCTATCTATTATCACTGGTTTGGTATGGACTTTTCAAATTTCGATTGGCTGATGACTGTGTTTACTCATAAATTTGTATTTTTTTTATCTTAATGTGAAATTTCAGAGTTCTTTTTTTCTGATGAAATGTCTTATCAAAAAAATTTTTCTATAGGATCTTCTAGAGGCCAAGCAAGGCTATGTGGTCTTTAATGTTGCATTGGGTTTAGGCTTGGGCTGCATTGTTATGAAAATTGATAATTTCATTTCTTATGGATTTCGTTAGCTTAAGACACACAAGAATAATTATCTAACCTATGAAATTGAGATTTTATATATGATACACACAATTAAGAGTTGGTGGAATTATCATTACAGATAATGGATTATCATATATTCAGTCCACAAATTCATTAGATATATCTTCTCTCAAAAATAATTTAATCTTCACCATAAGAATTCATTGGAATACCCTCAATCATTCAAATTTGACATCACCTATACCCCATGTAATGGTAATGTTGTTACATATACATTGAATACAAAAATTTCGACCTAGATAATAAAATAATATTCAAAAGAGTGGAACTTTTTGGATATTTTTTCATAGTTTCATTTATGAGTTTAAGAGAAAAGGGAATAGTTTTCCTTGGAAAGAATTCAGTTGACATATACTCTTCTCGAAAAGATTCATCATGATCACCAAATTTATTAATAGTTTAATATAATGAGAGATTCTATTGTGGTGGGGGATACATTTTCCCAACATTCATTCTCCCAATAGAAAAATATATGAAATCCAAATCATTTTCTGGAACCTTCTTCGGTTTTGAAATATTTGATGGGGGATTTTCATAATTCCTACTGAGAATTTAAGCCAAGTACCATGAAGATGCTCAGTGACATGTGTTGGCAGTTCAAGTGGATAGGTATGCTATAGAGCATTTCTGAGTATGTCCCTCATTATTATATGTTATGAAATGTAAAGTTCGAGCACCATAAATCATCGTGTTTTCTTTAGCCACATCAAGTCCCTACATTGAAGTGGAATTTGATATATATGGAAGTTTATGTTGGGATTCTACATTCCCATATAAATAAGAATGTTGTATTTGTTGTGATCAATCGACAGAAAATATTGTACAATTTTATACCCATTCATGACATAGCCAAAGTTGAGGAATTGAGATATCTCTATATGAAAGAGATAGTTCATTTTCGCATTCTTCCATCTCCTATAGTGTATATTAGTTATCCTCAGTTCAATAATCATTTTTGGAAAGTCCTTCAGGATACACTATGATCCCACATCCATTTGAGCACATCAAATAATTTGTAGTTAGAGGACCATATAGAAAAAGATATAGATATTCTTGAGGACATGGTATTTGCCATTGTTCTCAACTTCGGTGGAAGATGGGATTATTATTTTTGGATGGTGGATTTTTTCGATAATAATAGTTACTGGCCCATGATCTGGATGGATCTTTTTAGGTCTTGTATGACTTTCTTGTGGATGTCTATTGTGTTAGTCAGATGAGGGAGAAAGTTCCATCATGGGACCATATTTTATCGAACAGATAAAAATAAATATTTAGTTGAATCATCACAAAATGTTGATAATACATAGCTTATATAATGCTTATACTAGTTTTTTAGCAGTCCATTGGAATTCATATTTGATAAAAAGGTGTTCTAGAATGTTTTACCGTAGATGGGTCATCAATGACTTGGGAGGAAACAGAGGTTTTTTTCTTATTTTTTTCGACCTTTAAAGGTTTTGGAGAAGGAGTTGAAATTTTCATATCATCTAGTACATACAATACAGCTTAAAACAATACATATCATCTTCCATTTATCTAAACTATGAATGTATCTATAACATCCTTCTCAGGTTCAGAGTTGTTGTGATCTTGAAGTTGAACCGGATTTATCGGTGACTGAACAAATATTCAGGATAATTTATTCTTAATACAAGGTACTTCATGGGAGGAGAATACCTTTGTTTTGTTTAATATGGTACCATTGTTCTGATAAACATGAGTCATGGTAGATGGAGTTGAGGATGAGGGAGAAGTGGCCTCATCTTTTTGGCATGGAATATTCTTCATAGGCCTTCTTGGGGAAGAAAGATTCTATAGTGGGCAGGTTGTGAAATCCTATTACAGTTTTTAGGAATTATTAAAATCATATTTTTCTCTAGATTTGGTTGGATTTCATTGGGTGTTTTTTCTTGTAGAAATTTTAATTATTTTGAAAAAATCTATGTTAGTTTATGCTTAGTGTATGGTTTTCTCAAACCGTGCAATCAATCCGAGAAAACTGAGAAATTCAAGGTAGTGGGATTTTGCGTAGTTGGAACATGATTATTATAGTTGTGCACCCTCATTGTAGAACCCATGAGGTACATTTAAAATTAGTGCATGTCCAGGCCACACTTCATGGTTTAATAATGAAGTTCTTCCTTGGAAACCATGTGTACGTGATATAAAATGATACAATTTTTATTTAAATTTTTCAAACACCACTTTTAGGTCTAATATGGACTTTAATAACCTCAAACTAGTTTCTCTAATCCTTGGAGCTCCCAATAATGGTTTTTGATCCATCATATCCCTTCCTAAAGTGATCTGAATCAAGAGGAACACCCTTCAATCTTCTTGTGGTTATTTTCCTCATCATGATATCATTACCTCATAGTCTCCTTTTTTTCTCTTAGGTTCCATTGTTTCCCATGATTATATTTGGATGTAATACCCTATCTTTTGGGATCCTTAAACAAGGTTTGATTCCTATTTTAGTGATCGTCGGTCTTTATGGAAAAATCCTGATTAGGGTTTTGCATTGCGAGATCTGTTAATTTCTGTGGGTGGGTTTATTTTAATTCCTATATTTTATTAACCAAAAATTGATAAATTGAATTCAGTTTATGATATAAATTAAATTTCATGATTGTTATTTAATTTATTTCAATGGTTTGATTAAAAACCCAATTATATTGAGTTTAATTTTTTAAAACAATTTGGAATGAAATTTAAAATACCCCAACACCATTGAATTGTGTAATGTTTATGGATATTTAGGATATTTATATACTTTAATTTAAATTTTGGATTTAATGGAAATTATTTCAATTAAATTATTTAAATTAATTTTAAAAAATAATCTGTTGGAAAATTTTGAAAAACCACATTTCAAGTGAATTGAGGGTTTGTTGTGAAGTTGATGGATTTTTTTTGAAAATTACATTATTAAATTTAATTTATAAATGTGAACTATGTTATTTCATGAATTGGATTCAAATCATTATTTGTGAAAAAATGGTTTTAAAATTATTTGATGGAAACTATAGTGTATCATCTTTGTTAAAAGAATTTTTTTATAAAAACATGTTATGGGTTATAAATGAAAAATTGGAATATTTGAAATAGAGTGTGGGATCAAATTGTTTTTTAAATAGTCCTAAAATAATTTTTCCATCATTGTTTTTTACTAGAGCACAGACAAGCCGTAAGATATTGGAGAGTAATTTTGGGTGGATATTTATGACTTAAAACATTCCATGACATCATATCATAACATCACATCCCTTAGGTGATTGTCATGTGTCCTCTTTGCCTTTGGCTCAAAGGTGTGTATGTAAAAATTCTCCATTTCACAGGGTTGGGTCCCTATAGCGTGGAACTATAATACCTATTTTAAATTGGAAGCATTAATTTCTAATGTATTTCCACATTTTTAATGGTAATTCATGATTTTATAAAATATTATTTTGAATTTCAATACTTTTTTTAGAAATTTAAATCACATTCTTAGTTAATTTGATATTGGAATCTTGTTATGAAATCATTAGGTGATATCCTACTAGGACTTTTATCACTCCGTCCAATTTCCTTTTAGATTTTTTTATATTATCTCTTTCTAAGTTTTAGAAAGTGTAAGGGATCACTTAGTGGTCATTCTAGGTGTTTAACTATGGACATGATGACTTGTTTCTGAGTTGTAACTGGGCAGTTTTCCTATTTTCTAGTACTTTTTTGTAGTACATGGTTTGTTTTACCTATTTTACTTTTGGTACATTACACCAAGTTGAGTTTATTTTGATATTCATACTGTCTATTACCTTTTAATTTTTCAATTTTTGCAGAAAAACAATTCCCACTTTCATTTTGTATGATGTTAGGTGTCTGTCATCAACCCATGGGAATCGAGAATCCCCATTGTGCGATGTGAGGGATGTATTGGTTATGATTTTACCAGGGTACCCGAGTTGGTACGTCACACAGTATATATGTATCATCCATTATTTTCTCCTCATGGAATCATTTAAAATGAAATCTTTTCATACAAAATAGATATCATATTCATATAACATGGGTGTTCTAGTTTTTAGTGACTACTGATTTACACCATCTCCTTAATGGTACAATCTATTACAGTCCCCACTATCGGTATCCATGAAACTATTCTAGATACATATTTTAATTCCATAATTTCATATAACCTTTTATAAAGTACATATAATATTCCCCCATATTAAATTTCCTATTCAACTATATATATATATATTTGATTAAAAAAATGATATTAATGAGTACCAAGTACATAAGATGACAAATTAGGACATTTTTAATGGTATTCCTTTTATAAATAAGTGGATAATTTTATATCTTCTATTAAAAATATTAATATTCATGAAAAAACTATGAATGGTATTAATATTCCTAAAAATATACTTTTTAATACATTGTTAGATAAGAACAAAATCAAAGGAAATGGGATAGTTTATAACACGTCAAAAACAAATAATATCGTGTCTATGACTAAGGGAAAGGTATGAAAATGGAGAAGGAACCTAATATATATATATGATTGAAAAATATTGCTGGATTTAATATTAGGTGAAAACTATGCGAGAGGATTTAATAAAATATTTTTCTATCGAGACATATTAATTATTTGATGAATATATTGGTATTGTAGTCTATAATTGAATAAATCCATTGTGAGATGGTATTTTCTATTACTTCTTTAAAATAATAATTTTTTTAATCGAGTGGTATTAAATGTTGAATATCATACATTTAATTAAAAAAATATTATAAATTAACAACCTTTTTAAAATTTCCTTTAATATGATTGACCATAATTGTGGGAGGTTTCGTCAACCAAGATACACAACCAAAAAATATCATACCATTCTACTAGAAATGAAAATATAAAATAAATAATCCAAATACTTTTGTAGGATGATCAATCATAAATAGGATATGGTTTTTTATTATTCCAATATGTGTTAAAAAGTAGTGAATTCAAGGATACTTGATATTGGATTCTCAACCCTTTTGACAAGGGAAAAAACTATTTAATCATTTAAAAAACTTAATTTTGAGGAGCTATCGATATCTTAATGGATGTATCACTCAATGTGAATGGAGATGGATTTAGTAATATTTTTTTTGATTAAATCTAGTGATTCTATATTTTTTAATGGGATGATGAATAATATTTTTATTTCTACTAATATTTTTTTAATGTGAATGATGTAATGATTATAAATAATGAGGGAGTTACTAAAATAATAATGGATGTATTGATTAGGGTGAAGAAGAAACAAACAAATAAAACAACTTCTTCTTTCCTAATAATAAAAATTATTGTTTCATGAGAATAATGGAGATAAATATTCTTTAAATATAATAACCTTCAATTAGTGGTAGAAGAATATGGCTGGTATTATTTGAAATGATTCTATGTGAAATCTAATAAACGTAAAAGGTGAATTCCTCAAAACTTTTATTACACCATGTTAATGATATATAGTAATTGAGAATCACAATCTCATGGAAATTGAAACTATGATACATTTTATATTATTAAATTTAATAGTATTTCCATTGATGATACTGAAGTAGGCTTATAAGTATAACTATTTCATTTCTCTTATTAAATATATTACTCATATTATTGTTATTTATTTTATATCACATAAAAAATATTTTTAGAAACTTAAAACATTATGGGATATTACTAATAATCAAATTGGTTATTTCATAAAAAATAATGAACTAATAAATAATTTAAATAAATTAATAAAGTGTTAAATTCCTCTCTTGAGATTTATGGGATGATTGATGAATATTTCCCACAATACACAACCCATGAAAATTGATTTATGGATAGAAGGAGTCAATAATTTGTGTTGATTGGGATAATGATTTTATTCTATCATAGATCTTTAAAATTATTTTGGATACATGAAACAATTTTCTCTATCAATATTCTAAACAAGTTCCTAGACTGAAATAATTTATAAAACACACGATATGTGTTATTATTTTAAAAGATTCAATAGTTGTAGAGTTTATATATTTTCAGTGTCTATTGTTATATGACAGTTAGTGGAAAACATTTGAAAATGTTCATGGATGGATCCAAAGAGGGTATAAATATTTGGTATATACCAAATGAATTAATATAAATATTGTAAAATAGATAGTGAAGAATATTTTGAAAATATTTGATATAAGTTATACTAAAAAACTTTTAACAAGAATAATTTAATATTGATGATAACACTGGTGGAGTTAGAAATCTGGGATAATAATATTTTCTTCATGATGAATAAGATTTATTTCATTGCTCTATGGTAGATTATATATATCATTCCCATTAGAAAATCGTAGTAAAAGGAGTTTTTTTTAAGTCCTATATAAATTAGTATCATGAAAAAATACTTGGCCACAATGGAATGTGAGTAAAAATATATTTAAAATTGATAACTTAGACCCCCAATTGATATATTAATCTACATAACCAATATAATTAAAAATTATATATATCATGAGAATTAAGAATTAATGATGAATATTGAGTTGAAGTAAACTGAAAAGAATGTAAATTTAAAAATAGTTTCACGTTATAAAAAATGTTACCCAAATGAATTTGGTTTTTAGAATAAACTCACTGAGAAATTTAATAAATAATAAAATTAATCTCATCTAATTTTTAAATGATATTATCTAGTTTATGGTTTTGGTTTTTTTATATTGTTTCTCTAGTTATAAGGAATTAATCCATATAAATATTTTATGTGATTTATGATAAACGAGGATATTTTCTTTTTCAAATGGGTGTAGAGTAATCAGTTCTCATTGGAGAACTCTATGAAGATGAAATATTGAAAAAATGGAAGGTTTAATCCTTGATAGTGGGGATTCACAAAATTTCATGTTAAACTGGAATCTATATAATCGGAAACATGTCACATGGGCATGGTATTTTATGTGGGACAATATCATAAAAATAATGAAAATCATTAAAGGAAATATGAAATGAAATATTTTTGTCATGTTTTAAAAAATATTCAAAACAATTATAACTATTTATGTAGAAATTTTTTTTACACAAACCTATAAAGGAATTTATGAATAATTTTCTACTGCAATCTATAATTATTTTAAATTTCATTGATATGTGGCATGAATTTATTTTTCGAATTTAAATTAGATATTTATGACAATTTTATGTTTCTTTTATAGAAAAGGCATGAAAACAAGTGAAATAAATTTATTAGAGGATTGAAATAATTATATACTTCCCCTAATACATTAATTGAAACTAATCTTTCATTGGTTAATGATTGAATGATTGTGAATCAAATAATTCTCTAAAGTATCATTGGTAGTCTTCTATATTTACATGAATTTACACTAGAGAAAGTGTTTATAGGTACACATTGTGTATGACATCAACGAATCTTAATGGAGTTGTTTCATACAGAATAAAAATGAAAAAATAAATTACATAAAAGCAAATCTTCATCATGGCCCTAGTTAATAAATATTTTAATTGTTAGAAATTTATATATAAACCAATGTATATTGGGTAGGAGTTAATTATGATATTATGTTAACTTATTGATAAAATTTATTTATCAAAGGAAGATTTTCTAAAAGTTACTATAAAATGTTTAATTTTATCATTACATAATCAATGAAAGAATATTATATTGTGGATTCACTGGAAAAAACCAAAATGACATGGATGAAGTAATAGAAAGGAACCATGACGCCTGATGTTTCAAAACCATTATTGATTTATTGAAACAACCATAATGTAATCACACTATTAAATAATTCAATGAAATATTCAGGGTTAATGGATAATGACATCATGTAAAAATACATTAAGGGTGAGATGTGGTATGGAGAACATTCATTAGATTAAATTTCAACCATATAGAATGTCATGAATATTTTAACAACAAATCCCTCAAATAATTCTTTCCAATAGTTTTGACATTTTATGGGAGTGAATTAATTCCTTATATCCTTGTTGGTTTTATTTAATAAATCCTAATTTTAAACCAGTTTATATTACTTAAAGAAGGTATATTAAAATAGGGTATCATTATTCAATGACGAAGGGAATCATGTTTCTTTTATATGTGGTTATCGTTGAGTAAAGGAATGGATAATTTATCCAAATTTTTTTAAAGAATAAGATTTTGAAAGGTGGATTATATACAAGAGATCATGTACTAATTTTAATATTTCCAACAAATAATTATTTTTTAGATTGAGGAAACCATTATTTGATTGAAGAAACCTTATAAATAGGATTTGAAAATAGGGGATTAATAGACATCAGATGAGGTACAGTTAAAAAGACATTAATAATAGATATTTTAACTCTATTGGTTTTAAAAATAATTATCATATCCAATAATTTGTCATTTGAATGTCTTAAATATTATAATCATGGTATTTATTTTATCTTTATATAATTATCATGGGATTTTTGGATGTTTTCAATGCTTATTCATTGGACTCATGGTCAAGGAAACATTTGAATAACTTTATTGATGAGTTAAATAGAATGAGTTGAGTGAATAACTACTACACATGACCAACCTATGATGAGAATTGTCAGATCACACCATATTATGGTAGACTAAATACCTAGAAAGAATAGACATTAATATTCCTGATATGATAATTTCCTGAATAAATTTTACATGGATTTTTATTAATAAAATGTGAGTATGAATCACATCATATTGGATAAGGTTTCTCTTTAGTGAACATGATTGAGGATTCAGTTAATATTACATTCTAATCCTATGTTTAAAAGTCAATCTAATGCAAGAATGAAATTAATCTAATGTGAGAAAGAATAGAATTCAACAAGACTTCTAACGGATTAAGGGTAATTATGAAAAATATTGATTAATAGTCTATGTCATGATGTTTATTCTTGGAGTTATTGGTGTCATATTATTTTAGGATTAATGTTTCCATAAATCCTCAAGATATGGTTCATGCCATAATTTTTGGTGAAATGAAGGATGAAAAGGAACAATATGATCAATCATTCCACAAAATATTAGGAGATAGTTTCATGAGGATTTATTAATTATATAAAACTTGGTGTTCCATGTTGGGATTGATAATCCTTATTCATGTTACCATATTAAGATTAATATATGGTGGAACTATGATTATTATTCCAGGTCTTGCCTTGTCGATGATAAAAAATATTATGATTTTATTATTATGATTAATGGGTGATTATGAGTGTTCATTGAGTGTATGGTGTTACTAAATAGTTTTTTACTTAATGATAAGATTAATATATGGGATGATATAATTAATTAAAGATTAACTAACCCAAATAGTGGGTTTAACACAAAAGAAAATGACATTGCAACTTGTTCGGCTAGATAAGGAACATTATAAAATTGTATTGAGACCACCAGATTATCTTTAATTTTCAAATTCTATGAATATTCTCTATAAATATATAATTAAATAAATATATACTTGGATACAGTTATTTTAATCTTTTTATTTACACAATAATAAATTTTTATAGTTTTCTCCATTAGACGTTGGATGAACGTCCAAAATATGTAATCATTTTATGTTCTCATTACATTTCTGTGTTTATTCTTTTTTTAAGATGTTGTGTGAGCTATTCTGAGAGTCTGTGAGTAGTGTGACTTAGTGTGGAGAGTGGGGTGATTATTATATTCATACTCCATTATAATAAGCTTAGGGTTAATTTCTGGTGGAATAAATTATAGATAATAGAACCTCTATCATGTATGATTTTATATAGGATTGTATATCGATATCTTAATCGATACATGGGGAATCCTCCCAAAATAAGAGTTATTATAGCATAGAAGTTCACATTCACCTATAACACATGTAAAAATTGTAATTACTATGGCCCTATATTATATTTAGTGTGGATTCTAATTATAAAAATATTTAGAAATAAGAGTACTGGCCCAAATAGATCAATTCTCACTACTAAAGAAAATATTTATCTCATCGGTTATTTACATCCAACATGAAAAGCCTAGTATATTGATTTATCACATCAGTTATATTATATCCAATGTTAAAAATGAATTATCTTGATTTATCATGTAAATTATTTTATAATTCTCCTGATAAATAATGTAACTTTCTTTACGATGTCTGTTGTTATATAAGTGACATTATAAATAATTTATGAAATCTATTATAGAATAAATCACATGATAAATATAAAAAAAACTCTTTATCTCATTGGTTATTTAATAACTGATAGAATAAATCATTTAAAAATTTTATGAATTCCTATTTCTATTCATTCTGTTATATTTCTTACGAGTGACATTGACTTAGTCTCTCTCATGAAGAAACCCTAGAATCATTCTTTATTCTTGTAGCCTCCATCCCCAATTTTTCAACTTCATTCATTGTGTTTTTAGTTAGTGTATCTATCTGATTTAGTTTCACCTATCAAGTAAGCCTCACACACTTTGATTTTGGTTGTTCGGAGATTCCCTAAACCTACTATTTATGATTTCATTCATTATGTTTTTCATTATTAATTTTCTATGGTGTTTTAGTCTACTAATATTGTTTTATCATTAGTATTTTAAGATTCTAAGTCCCATTTTACTTTTTTTGTACATTGTTTCCATTTTTATTAATTGTTGAAGATGTTTTATTATCTTCATATTGTTTTATCATTGGTATCCTAGACTTTCTATTCAATAATGTTTTCCTTTAGTTACATACCTTAGTTGCAATGATGATTATGAAGAGATAAAATTAAATATGGATTTTTAATTATATATGCATACCATGTATCCCAATTTAAAATTTTGATGTATCTTAATGAGTTATAAATGGATTAGATGATCAACAAGATTCTAGAAGACACCTGTACATATTGAAAAATAAATTATTATAACTTCTTATGCTTAAGGTATATATATGGGTGATATCATTTCTGTATTGGTTATGTATTTATTATTATATATCTTTTATTTTTACATTCCACTACTTTTTAATTTAATATTATTATAATATACTTACTATTATTCCATAGTGTAAATTCCTCCAACCATACAACCATTAAACTATCATTTCTAGTCAACAACCTCTAGCATATGGGAAGGCTCACTTGAGGCCTTACCGCCAACCAGTCTGGTATCTAGTTATTAAGTGAACCGGCTCAAGGAATTCCAAGTTAGCTATATAGCGTTCAAAACATCATTTCCATAAAACCAGGAATATGATATTTTCACCAACTTCCCAATACAATCTAGTTTCCTCTCAAGTCCAGTACATACAAAAATTTTCCACAAAACCATTTACCACAACAAACTCAATAATAATGGTAAAACACTTAAATGTGGCCCTAAAAATTTCATAAAATAAATAAAATATATCAATTCAATACAATCCAAATACCTATTAGGTAAATATTTTAGATAATAGTATAAATTATTAAGTAACAAAACTCATTCTATGATTGGTAAATAACATATCACACAAGCGAATGGTTTTGTATTTATATACAGTGGTTTTCTATCTTTTGTCTCCAAAACAATATCATTATAATTTTCAAATATACATATATTTTTTTTATATTATAATATTGTGTTACTTTCAAATTATTTAATATTTAATAAAAATATAAAAATAGATTATCTAACTATATTTTCTTTTTAAAATTAGTTTTATTCATATCTTTTTCAGATTTATCATTTATATTAAAACTTATCATCCAATATTGTGTAGAATTTCTAATTATATTTTTCAAATATGCATATATTTGTATTATATTTCAGAATTGTGCTACTTTAGCATCATAAAATATTTCATATTAATTTAAATTTAGAATTTCTTAACAGTATATATAATTTTGATACTTTTTGTAGGTAATAATGAGTTGAATATTGATGATGGGACATCAAATGAGGGATGAATATGAGGAAGGGGTGTATTCTTTTTTGCAATTTTCTAACTGAAGTTTTCCAAACAACAATGTTATTTTCAATCCATGCCTAAAATGATTAAATATAACGAATTTGGATAGTAGAGAGATCAATATATCATTTAATTTATAATGGTTTTAATAAAAGGTAAAGCCCTTGGATTTGGTATGGTGAAAAGAGGAATAATTTCAGATCTACTAATGATGATACTTTGAAAATGGTATCTCTGATGAAATTGAAGAAATGAATCCTGATATTGAAGCAGAACAAATTGAGAAAGAAATGAAAATTGATCCTCTATATGGAGATGTTGAAAAACCACTATATCATAGCTGTATATATTTAATTGTTTTATCATTGGTGTTAAGATTGATTTACTTGAAGGTGAAATATGGATGGAGTAACAAGATATTTACAGTGCTCTTATAATTTTTGAAACACATTATTCCTAAAGTAAATTATCTTCCAAATTCATATTATAAGGCTAGGATAATATTATACCCAATGACATTGGGATATATGAAAATGAATGATTTTCGTAATGATCGTGTGATATATTAGAAGGAATAAGAATTTCATCCAGAGTCTCGTAAATGTGGTACTTAACAGTATAAGATAAAATAAAAATCAAAGGTTGATTTAGAGATTACAATGATCACTGTCAATGTATATTGGTATCATTTTATAATTCCTCATTTGAAATGTGTGATTTTTAATTCAAATAATAAAAAAAGGTTATGATGGAATCATGATGAGTAAATATGTGATGAAAAAATATGTCATCCAACTGATTGTCCATAATGGAAAAAATTGATTAGCTGTATCCTACAGTTGAAAATTAAGTTAGAAATATCATACATTGGTTGTGCGTGGATGGAATGAATTCATATCGAATCCTTAGTAGCACACATAGGTCATGGTCTGTTTTATTGGAAATTTACAACCTATCTCAAAAAAATTGTATGATGTTAAAATATGACATGTTTAGTATAATGATATGAGGACCAAAGAAAACAGAAATTTATATTGATGTTTTCTTGTCACCATTAATTGATGATTTTGAAATCTTATGGGAGGATTGTATTTTGGTGTATGATTCTCATAAAATGGAATATTTTTAATAGGATAAAGTGATTATGTTCACTATAAATGACTTCCCAATGTATAAAAAAATTGTTTTGATACTGTGTTATACGGAATAATCCATGTCCAATTTTAGAACAACAGACATCATATTTTCAATTGCATCATTGAAATAAAATAGTATACATGGTTCATCAAATGTTTATTCCTGTGTTTCACTCTTATAAATGATTAAAAAATGTATTCAATGGATCACAAAAATTTGATATTACTTCAAAACCTTTATCTAATGATTTTGTGAGGCTGAAAACCCTTGATGTAACATTGGGAAAGACACATACATTTGGTAATGATAGAAATATTTGGAAGAAACAATCAATATTTATTGAGCTACCATATTAGAGATATCATGAATTGAATCATAACATTGATTTCATGCTCGTGGATAAGAATACAAATGAAAATTTGACTGGAAAATTGATTAATATTAAAAGAAAGAAGAAAGATAGGTTGAATGAATGATTGGACATACTAACAATGGGAATATGTTATTAGTTAGCTCCCACTCCTAATGGAATATGAACATTTATTCCCCCTACTTATCATACATTATCTAACAGGGATAAAATTAACATTGGTAGTACCTTCATTATAATATATTTCCATATGGTTATTCTTTAAATGATATAATTTTTTTCTCCTATAAGGATTTGAAGTTAAAAGGTATGAAATCTCATTATTGTCAGGTTATGATGCAAAAACATCCACCAGTTCTTTTTCGTGAAATATAGACCATTCTTTTTAAAAATACTATCATGAAGGTTTGTTGTTTTTTTAATTAAATTTTTAAAAAGGTGATTGATCTAGATGCATTTTATGTTTTTGGAAAATGAATCAATTTACATAATTTTTCAATTGTAAATTTATTTTCGTCCATCATTTTTTTGATATAATGGTGCATTTAGTGGTTCATCTTGTTTGAGAAATAAATCTTTGTGGACCTGTAAATATATATAGTATATATCCTTTATAATGGTATTTAAAGATATTGAAGGTGTGTGTTAATAATCCATATGGACCAGAAGCCTCCATTATTGAAAAGAATATTTCTATGGAGGTTTTGGAGTTTTCCACGTGTAACTTTTGCAAAGTAGATCACACTGGTTTACCTCTATCTCACTATAGACGAGTTAATAATGAGGGAAAGTGGATTCATGGTTTGACAGTCAATTCATTTCAAGGTGAACAAATGAATAAGGTACATTTATAAATCTTGAATGACATAGATAATTCTCAACAAAAAAAAATAACATTTCATATTAATGATTTGAAACAATATTATCCAAAGAAGAAAGAAATGTGTATTTTGAATGAGAGTAAAAAAATCATGTTTTCCATAGTTTACAAAGACCTTTTTTGGCCGATCAGATGAATCAGAGACAATAATATCGTTAGTGGTTGGTCTATGTTTAAATGTTATTACATGGTGTGGGTGTGACATAAATGGACATACATTTCATATGAAAGCTCAATAAAATAAAAGTGTAGATAAGAAAAGTGGCATATAGGTGTTCATATAAACTATGAATTTTTGGAGTTATAAATACAAAAAAACCAAATTCAGTATGAATTGAATATTAGGGAGTCATTGAAGAAATATGGGTGGTTGATTTCATTAAAAATAAATTTCCATTAATTAACAACAAATTTTTTATTAGAAACAATAGTGTTTGACACGATGAATTTGGAATGAACGTTTTTATGATAATAGATTAGAAGACACAACTGATTCTTTTATAATGGAAATACATGAAAAAAAGATTTTTTATGTTATTGATCAATCTAATATATAGTGTTCTATTGTTTTACAAGGAAAAACAATATTTTGGTGATGATCAACTTGGCGAAGATTCCGATTAATGGAAGATACCTATTTCCTTGGAATGATTAACATATAAAAATGATGATCATGTTGTAGACATGGTTTCTGCCACAAGTAATGATCCTGATGATGTAATATGGGAAAACAACCCATTTGTACATTCCTAATATTATAGGTAACATATGTTTATTTCATTTTTACTTTTATTAATTTTATAAAATTTTAAATATTGTAATTTGTTTTCTTTATTAAAACACGTATTAAAACTAATAAATTGTAACATTTGTTTCTTTTAGTTAATATTTTTTTAGTTTAACATGTTTACCACTATTTAACATATATATTTAATGATTTTATTGAGTGATAATTATTTTATGTCTAAATATTTCAATGTATTAATTTTTTGTGTAAATATTTTTTATTAGGTTGGACCATTTTTAATATTCCTACACAAATTATGGATTTTTTCATTCATTTAACTAAAATTTAATATATAATTACTATTTTTATCATTTTAGTTAACAATTACAAATATAAATAATAATTTTTCACATTTTAGATGACTTATTTTCATAATTTTTCTTTTTTGTTTATATTAGAATTGTAATATGTGAATTTTTATATATGTATACTAAATGTTTGTTTCATTTATTTTAAGGATAATGAAAAATCAATCAGTTGATCAACCACAAACTTATAGAGATGAGCTTCATGATCATACCTCTGGGGAGGAACGTCCATATGCTCTTCTTGATGTTCCTGAATATTCTTCATGTACACCCACAATGGAAAGGAATCATTCAAGGTTTTGAAAATGTGGCTTCACACATTAACCAAAATTATATCTTTCTTATATTAAGGACTAGATGATAGATATAGAACATGATGATAATGATATTCCAATAGGTCCTAATGCAAAACTATTCTAGGGTTTTTATCAACTCATCTTAAAACCAAATCACAATTTTTTTTAAATGATTGGAGAAGTGTTGACAATGGATGCTAGATATTTATGGATTTATAATCAACCATGACATATAATTTCATTTTAGGGCATAGTGAACATGACAATCCATGTTATATATATATATATATATCCTTTTATTGATAAAGACACCTAGAAAAAATAAGTTGAATTTAGAGGAAAAGAATAATTTTTGGTAAGTGTAATGTAAACTTTTAGATGTTTTCTTATATTAATAATCTAATTAATGACTTATTAATGATTTCATATTAAAACATTACAGGAATCAAGGAGTCCCCATTTGTAAATCCAATCTAGAAATTCATAACCCCTTAGTTTATCTCAGGGAGAGTAATATTTATTTGAAGAATAAATGATGGCTAAAAATTTACAAAAACATGGAGCTAAGTCCTAAAATTATAAAGAGGATTCTCCTCCATCCCCTCCATATAGACATGAAAAAAGGAAGAGGGATCAGATGAGAAAAAATGGGAAATATTATATTGTATAATTGAGCGACTTAGTTGAGAGGATTGTAACATTTTATTTTATTTAATTAACTTAATTCAATTGGTTATATAGTTTAAATAATTAAATAATTTATCAAATAATTTATAATGTATTCTCTTGAGGAGAAGCACACGCATGGTGTATTTAAATGTGATGGTAGATGAGGTATTTTATCTCAATCATAGAGAAGTCTTGAAAAATCGGTTCATGTGTGAGGATACCAAGTGGGTGTATCAGTGAGAAAATCTTTAACATGTTCATCAGATTCTTCCCTTAACGGTTATTAACAAAATATATAATATTTGCAGGCTAAAGTTAAAAATAATAATGCAATTATGGAGGAAAATATCAGAGCATCATATAGTCTATTTTTAAAAACATAAAAAGACAATTTTAGACTGAACCTCCCACTCCTCTACCTCTGCAAGTGGCTCCCCCCCACCTCCACATTAAGACACCATTATCTATCCTCCACCTCCTCCTTTAGACCCTATTTTTTATTGTTCTCCTATACCCACTCCTCGACTGCTTCTTTTTTATTGTCAGTAATGTGTTGATGATCCAAACTATTATATATGTGTACATAGGCTGATAGATTATATGAGAGATACAATTCCTCATCAATAGTTATAGGAGGAGTAGTATAGGGTCATTGTACAGGATATTATAGATATATCATTTAGAGTACCATTACTTTGAGATGAGGTGAGAATAGTTGGATAAAGTACCTACCACGATTTACTTAGTCCATCTAGACTTCTTCTACAAACTACCATAGAGGTATGTGTATATTTTAACTTATATTTTATTTTTATATTAAATTTTTTTTAACATGTGAAAGTTATTATATTTATCTATTTATTTATAGTAATACATTAAAGTTAAAAAAATACTGTATAGCCAAAAAAAGACCATGTTCTATAACATCAAATACAAATTCTAATAGTCTGGACAGATAGTTAATATATTCAATTTTTTTGGAAGGTCATTATACATTTCCAATATAATCTCATATTTTTGGGAATATAATTGATGTGGGGATTCGAAAAAAATGATATCATGGAGCATGTTACCAGAAGTTGGGAAGTAGCATAATTCTTTTTTTCCATTTAAGTCCTAACATAAATTTTTCCCTGCATTAAATTTAATGAAAATATATACATATATATATTTTGTTTTAGGTATATTTATAAAATATTAGTGAATAATTAAAAGATATAGGTATATGGATTTATGTACCCTCAACTTATTTCACCAAAAGTACACACATTGACTGAGGAACAAATAATAGTATAAATTGCTGAATTATTTTAACTAAATGTAACTATGTAGTGATGGATGTTTCCTTATATTGAGAGTTATGAAAAATACAAATAGTAAAGTGTAATTTATCTTTTAACAAAATAACCACTAACATTAAATTTTCTTCTATACTAGTGACCATTTAATGTTAAGGGGTTTTTTGTCCAAGGGAAATGACTCTTGACTAGATATGCTCCATCCATGGTGATGTGTGGGGAAATTTAAAAAACATCTTAGAAAAGTATGTTTTAATTTCACAATAGTTTATATTATAATGAATTTAAAATTGTTTTCATTCATATTATTTTATAAAAGGGGATGTAATTTATTTCAAAAAACCACAAAGAAAAATAGTGCCAATATCAAATATTTAAATGATAAGGTGAATATACATTTATAGGTAGTACATTTTGGATGTGATTCATAAAAATATTATTTTGAATTGACCAACTCATTGAATCCTAATTTTCATAAACAATAAGTAATCACTTAATGTGCATATTATGTGATAATATTTAGGTATGAAATACTTACAACTTGAACAGTAACGAAGATCAATGCGGTTATATTTCTATATAAAATATTCCTTAATATTATAATTGTTTTATTCATTATACATGTTAACTAAATATTTTTAAATTTTTATTTATTTGATGACCCTAAACCTTAAATTGCACAAGAGGTCACACAATTACAAGTGTAATAGTCAAATTATTTTATAGGTTTTATTGTATTTTTTAAGATAATATTCTAATTTATAATGTTTTAATTGTAAATATGTATTTATTAGTAGTTTTGGTTGGATTTATGTTTTTTATTAAATATTTTAATTTTTGAATATTCTTATTTTCAATGCATAATTTTTCTACTGGATCAGCTACTTTTTATTATTGTTCCAGCATATTTAATTTTCCAACTTCGCTCTTGTAGGTTCTACTTTTTTTTTGGTTAGTAGTGGAGTGTAAGGGTAACATGAATTATTTAAAAAGAATTATGTCGTTTATTTTATAACGATGGTTAAAAATATATTCTCTCAGTTTTTATGTAGTTATAAAATAAGTGATGTGGTATAGGGTTCTTTTTATTTCAATTATTTTATAACCAAAGTAAATATGATTTTAGGATCATAGTTTTTTATATCAATTTTTATAAAAGCGAAATGGTATAAACTTTGTTACGTCGGTTATTAAACAATCAATGCAAAAAAATCATCAATCGTTAAGGCCTTTCCACATCATTTATTTAAATAACAATGTCAAAAAACATCATCCAAAGAATTTTTCATTCCATTTATTTAATAACTGATGTAATATATTATATTCTAAATATTTTATTTAATTAGTAACATGAAAAATGCTTCATATGAAGGTTTTTTATGTCAAATTTTAAATAAAATATGTAAAATAAATCTATTCTATTATTGATTTGTATTGTTGGTATTTTAACTAAAATTAATGACAATAATTATAACATCCCCCTTAATAACAATGGATAAATATTTACACAAAATATAAATAAAATATCATTAATAATGAATTTTCACTAGTTTTGATGAAACTAGTTATAGATTTTTAGAGATTCAAATCGAATATTTTCTCATCAAAATAAATCTGTAACATCAATTAGCTACAGTCAAACTAAATGTTGTCAATAAAAGTAATTTTTAAAATATATATTCAATAGAACAAGAAATTTTGATTTTGTTGATATCACGTAATTATTCCTTCAATATCACTAAAATTAATACACTATATTAAATTACAAACACCCATGATGACATGTATTGTAATCTAATATAAATAAAAAAATATTATTTATGAAATTATTTATTAGTGTATGTATATCTAAATGATTTTCAATTTAGGATCATGGGAATGATGTCAATAGTATTTTGAGTCAACATGTAGCAATGATTATAACTTCCATAAATAATGTCTTAGAAATATTTTTTATATCTTATATACTAAAATTACTGAATGGTATGGTTACTATAGTCATTAATTATAATAGAATCTCTAATATATTGTTCAGAGATGTCATAAATTTGATCATAAATGTGTAACTCTAGATAGGAAAACTCATGAACTTAATTTTATTACACTGGGTGTTGATGAATAGAAGACTTGCCTCATAGAAGATATATTTCGAAACTAGAGGAAATGATAAGCGAGAAAAGTAAGGGAATAATAAAATAAACTAAAGTATCAACGGTAGTTAGAGAGAAGATTAAATGATGAGATTATTAATCTTGTTGGATTATCATGTGAAACTAAAATGGACGGAATTTTATATTCAGAAAATATATTGGTTTTCATTTTAGGTTCAGTCATCTCACTGAGGAAAACACATAGGTTCTATAATATATTAACATATTTATGATCTATCACTAAATATTCAAAAGGATTGAGAGCTTTGTTATATTAAAATCGGTGTTGGTTTCATTGAATTTGAATATACAAGAACCAAATCACTAATAATTAATTAGTTTATGTAGTTTTATAGTGTTCATACTTAGTCTAGTCTCATTGAGGATACCGTTACATTTTCACATTTATTGATAATGCAAAATTAAATGACTCGATGTAATTTATTAAGAATATTTTAATGTCTTTGTTCCATTTTCAATTGGATGTCATTTGACTAAAGGAGGGGTTTTAGGAAGTTAATTTTCCATATTTATTTATAAAATTGGAATGTATAACATTATAAAGATCATAAAAATTTATCATAATAATGGATTTAGGATTGAATGTACCATGCAATGAACACCGTAGAAAACATTATATGGTTAGGACAAGGAATTGAAATTTTAAAAATAATGAATGATGCATGTGTGTTCAGTATAAAATTACTAATTATATTTGGGATGATTTAATTAACACTTTTACAAACTTATCTGATAGTTTTTTTCATATATTATAGAGAAAAATCTATTTTAAACATTGTGTCCTTAAATATTAAAATATGTTAGACACCATAATTTTATTATTAATTTTTATTCTGATCTATTCAATATAACAGATATTATAAAGCTCGAGTTAATTTATAACATTTTTTCTATGATATTTAAATTATAATTTCATATTATAGTATGGGATTATTGTCATCTTTGAGTCATCTTTTTTCAGAGTGTACTCTTTAGTCATATGATGACATGGAAGGATATAAACATGTATGAATTAGTTTTTCACAAATAAAATCAGTCTTTAAAATTCATGTTGAACTAAATAAAAGTACTAAATGTTTTATGGTTATAGTGATATTATATATATATATATATATAGATTCATAGGAAGTTTATCATGTAGTTGAAAACCTATAATACTCATGGTTGACTAAATCCTAGGGAAATCTACGGAACCTGACATATTCGATGATAGGTCATTGAAAAAAGAAGCACAACAAAGATAAGAATTCCAGTCATTGTTGAGAATATAATTTATATTCATTTCACCAATATATGAATATTATAAAGATATGAACTTTCTAATTTTAGTGGATTCTATATAACCCAAGTACACAATAGAAATGTAAAACCTCAGTGAATTGAAAAAATAGTAGTCAATAATGATGGAAGAAATGAATTGATTGAATTTCAGTGGAATATGAGATACATGTCAACTATCATTTATATGGTGACCACTTCCAAATAAATGGGTCCTCCTTGCGAAGAAAGAATATGATAGAAGAACTAAACAAAATATATGATTGGGAATGTAATGATTCTACTAAAAGAATGTATTGAATCCTTGTAAATATTTTTATGGGAATTTAACTATAATAAAATTTGGATGATGATGAGTTTAGTTTCATCTAGCGATCTATAATTGGAAAAAATTTATTTCAAGGATTTTTTTATTCATGGTGTGTTAGAGGTGTAGATCTATATAGAGTCACCAAAACCTTTTTATGATCCTTGAATTAATGGCCATGTTTTATATATTATGTGCAGCATCTATGAAATGACACATGAATCTTGATAGTGGAACTAGATATTGATAACATCCATGTTTATGGAAGGTTTCACAAAGTTTGAATTAAACTATTTTTATTTTTAGATGTTATCATATGATGGAACATTCATAATTATTATGATATATGTGGATGTTATTTTAATATATGCTCTATAAATATCAAAAATTTAGAAGACGAAATGTTATTTATCAATAAATTTTAATGTAGCAGATATTGTTAGTATACGAGAATAATTTAAATGAGGAGAAGGGGGAAAAAAAACCTAGAAACCTGGTATTGTCCTATAAATACTACATCCGAAATATAATTATGATGTTCGGGATGAACAAGTGTAATTCTTTCTCAATTAACATTTTTAAAAACATAAAATTATACAAATCACATATACAATCATCTAAGGATTTTTCCACCTATATAGATGATGTACCATGTACATTTTTTACTAATTTTGATGTGCATGATTATTTAGGCACTGATATATATATCCATGGTAGTGGGAGATGTATATAAATTTTCATAATCCCTGAATTGAGAACTATAAGTTCTTGAAGTGGATAATTAAATACAAAAAGGAACATAATATATAATATTGTACTTTGGTGATGATGATTCCTTACATGGGTTTTTCTAAGTGTATTATTCTAGGGATTCAAACTCTAGTTTTAGAAAAATGATATTAGTGTTTATGTTACTTGGAAAATGGTAAATTAGATGTATCAGGTGTAACCTATGGTTAAATAGTCTATGGAAGATGCATAATACATTGAATCTATAAAATTAAGAAAGGATTTATTCTTTTTCATGTTCTCACTGAAGTACATTAGAAGGGTACCATAATAAGGTGTTTTATTTTGTTATAATTATATTGTTATCCACATTTATTGGAATCCTAGGATTCATGTAAGAATAAAAAAATTGACTTGAAATTACATTTCAATTGGAATATTTGTAATGAAAAGGTGATTGATCTAAATATTATTTCCATGGAGACAATTTTCTAACATTTTTATTAGTCTTTTAGTCCATGAATTTATTAGGAAGTATTATAACATAGTGGAACTCAGGGAAATGGATGATAGTGGAGAACACATTAAGTGTGAGGAAGGAATAATTTTTTCCCAATGCAGGTAAATAAAGACCATGACATTCAAAAATAAATTTTTAATTTGGGCATTATTGGTATTTTAAATCATTTATAATGGTTAAAGACTCACTTTACAAAAATGATGAACTTTGGTATTTAATCATGGTCTTGTTAAAGAAGTGTAATAGTTGTTTTTTGTATCTGTGTCTATTTACAAGACAATGATAGACATATGATGATTTTTTTGTGAATACATGGGAACCTGTATTATATTTAATGTTGGTGTTTGATGATTATATATGGATTAATGTGTTGAATTATTGTTTTGGTTTCTTGAACAAAAACAATAGATGGTTGTTCAACTCTTTCGACCAGTTGATAACCTCTATAAAATAATGGTGAGACCTCATAATGGAATCTTCTTGTGAGATTCTTTTAAATGTAATTATGAGAGGATTATGTGGGATCAAAAGTGTATTGAGATTACATCTTCAGGGGTTGAATTTTGTTTTATGGAATAAATCATAAAAGTCAAATTTTTAATTTATAATGGTTATTTAGAGAAACCATTTTCTAATTTAAAATAATGTGATCAGAGAAAATGTTGTACAGATAATTTATAAAATCAGATTTATTGAAATTTCTATAACATTCCATATGAAACATTCCTTAAATATACAGATAATAAATAATAATAATATAAAAAAGTTATAAAAAACATTATAATGTTAATATAAAAACATAAATACACATTTTAAAAAAAATATCCCCAAATTTTAATTTAGTGTAAATAATGATAATAACAATTACATTAGGTATCCATAGTTCCATAAAAAATGGTCTCTCTTCCATAAATATGTATGACTACAATTTAATTATCAAAAGAGCACTAATTTCCCTATCCCCATGAGGCCTCAATTAGTAATTTCTAAATCACCATTTTTAATGTTCTTAAGACTTTGTTCAAAGTGAAATGGATAAAAATTTACAAAAAATAAACTCTTAAGGTATTTAGATAATATCATAAAACAATATTACTTTAGAAGAAAAAAATTACATATAGAATTGTAAATTAATCTCAGCCCAAGTAAAAAATGTTGATACAAAAATTTTCAAAGACAGGTTTATATTTCAATAATAAAAATACATCCTTCTCTATGAATACTACTACTATTTTGATGAGCTCCTCTAATGGTCATATTATGAATTCTTGAGATTTTGTTGTAACGAAATAGAGTGAGCTCATTATTTCTGTGTTTTTTTTATCATAACATCATGTTATATTTTTGATAGTATCACAATTAAAATGATTTAGTATTATATGAAGTGTAATTAACATTTTTCATCCTATGGAATGAGCATTCTTCATTTCGTGGAATGCAATTATTTAATCAATATATTTTTCCAAGATTCCTTAGAAGATCATGTCTTCCTCCACCTGATGAATGTATTTCTAGTGGACCCTTTTGAAAATCATCGGATTAGACCTGGATTTTGTTTTGCAATGGGACCTCATAAATATTCACCTAATGAAATTTTTTCCATATGACGAACAAAATTTCACATTCATCAAGATAAGTATGTAAATTTTGATGAGAAATATTTTCTATGTCTAATAAAATATATATTCCACAAAAAAACTAAACACTTAATATGAATAATTTATTTAAATTAAATTATATAAAAAAATTAATTTTGATTTTTAATGAAATTCCTAGAAACAATTGAGTGAAACTATTGAACTCATAAATCATCAATTTTTTTTAAATATAAAACACAACTCAAAATTATAAAAACTAAATTTTAAATAACCATTAAAATACTAAATCATCCTAACATAAATATATACTAATATTATCTTTTTTTAATAATTTCATCCCGTATCCCCATTTCATTATTTCTACACTATAAAGAAAAAAATGGTTTGAAACATTTGTTTGAAAGTTATAAATTTTCACATTCCAACATCTTTTTTATGTTCAAAATGATGTTTTAGAAGATATAATTTTTATATAAAACGTTTAAAAATTAATAATAGAAACATATTATATGAAAACAACCATTTATACAAAAAATGTACGAATGAATTTAATCTAATGATATTAGAGAGAAAAAAATAAAAAAATTATTAAAGAATATTCATCAAGTAAAATGTTTAAAAAATTAAGTTTACATTATGAAAAATGATTTTTCAAGATTACAATAGCATATAGTATTATTTTGGTTTCATTGTGATGACATTCATCTTCCATACCACATTCTGATAATTCTTTTATTTTGAAACAACCTTACGTTCTCCATTTTTATTTTGATAACATCTTACTTATTATTCTATAGAATAATAATTCACAACTCTTCATCTATATATTCAATCTTCATATTTTCATTATATAATTAGAACACATTATACTGAATAAATTCAATCTTCTTCATTGGTTTTGATATTTCAAAAAATGTATTCATGTATAGAACATTAATAATATCAATCTCTTTTTGGAAATCACAATTTTCTTCACTAACACATCTTGTATATGTATAAATTGAATTTTCATCTATTTAGATGATTTAAATTAGTTCATCACATAAAATTATTTGTCCCTCTGTATGTTTTTTCTAACTCAAACATGCATCAATTTTCTAGTATATAAATTAAAAATGAATATTAAATCATTGATGTCTTCTGAAATTTTAGAAAACTATTTTAGAATGTTATTTATTGTTATTTAAAATCTAAAAAATTCAATATTTCCACATATGGATTTACATTTTAATTGAATGTGAGGAATGTAGTGATTGCAATTATAAAGATTATATTTTTTAAAACATTGAATTAATTCAATCTAACTTCAATGAATGGATTACTTGTGTTGGTATTGGAATGAGTTTAATTGGAATAATAATCTAAAACATACAAATATTAAAGGATATTATATGAATCCCCACTCTCCAGTAGCACTCTTAGGCACCGGTTTTGGCTCAGATTCCTCCTCCTCTGAACGATCTTCCCCGGTTGCATTGTGATCTCTCTGGAGAGGTTTTTTGGTGTGATGTGGATCTAATCCTTGGTTCTTGGTCCCTAAGTGATGTTATTGCTCCTATTTTGTCCTGTCAAGTTTCTTTTTCTTTGCTCTGGATCTAGACTTCCACTGTTCTCTTTGAGGTAAAGCTCACGATGGCCTCCAAGGTTCATTGGGAAGTCAGGATGAGAGGGAGGATTTGGGAGGTAGATGGCGACAACGGTCGATTTGTGATAGTGAGGTATTGTACCATTTCGGTGATGATGATGATGGTTTTTGTGGTGATGTATGCAGACAAGGCATTATGGTTTACGATGGCTCAATGCATGGAGGGTTTTTTGATGATGGTGGGGGTGTGCGGTGGTGGGAGGTGCTCCGATGATATGTTCTCACCGGTGAGGAGTTGACTCGGGAGTTGATGGATCGACGTTGGTCATGGATGAAGATGGTGTGATGATGGCTATTGGTCATGGTGATGGTCATGTTAGAGTTCTATTCATTGGTGTGTGATTTGTGGGATTTGATTTTTGTGGTGGTGGCCTTCTTTTTGATTTTTGATTCAGGCCCATTTCGAATTGTGAATATTTCTGCTATAATCGGACTAGTGTGGTACCCACTTTTCCCTTAAAGTTGAATTTTATGAAATAAAATAATTGATTCGGTTAAAAGGATATAAGTTATAGATTCTTCATTTATATAATCCGATTAATTTATAAAATCTTCTAGAACAAAAAATTATTTACTATTTTGATGTTCAGTTTCATTATTATCTATTTCATAATTATATGATTCTTCAATATCATATTCGATTTTATGTGAGAAATTATTTTTTTCATACATTTTTTATATTTTATAAATTTAAAAAAATTTAACATTCATTGTGAGGAATATTTCTTAGATTTTGCGGAAAAATATTGAGGAAGAACAAAACATTTCATCCATATCTAAATCCATTTCCAATTATTTTATAATTTCCTTTTTTTTCTTATTCATTCTATTCATTTCCATTTAAAAAAATCTACCTTATATTCAAAAATTTCAAACTAATATTGTTCATCAATAAATTTTTTTCCATTATTCATTTCAATATGTGAAGGTTGTATTAATCATTTTTTTATTATCCATGTTTAAAAATGGAAGATAATTGAATTAATTAAGGGAAAACGATATGAGGAACTAATAAAATAGTAATTCAAAAATTATAATAAGCTAATTAAACACCCACTGAAAACTAAATATCCATTAGGATTTCTTAACCTATTGTTTTTTTTCTATTATTTTTTTCTTATTCACAATGATTTCAATATTTGTTTCTCAGTCTTTGCCTCAACCTTATGTAG
The DNA here is from genome assembly GCA_963277665.1 of Viscum album. Taxonomy (NCBI): domain Eukaryota; kingdom Viridiplantae; phylum Streptophyta; class Magnoliopsida; order Santalales; family Viscaceae; genus Viscum; species Viscum album. The sequence continues at coordinate 1,836,014,185 of OY728165.1, forward strand.
TCTGAAAATTTTGGTCATTAGGATTATATTCTTTTTATAATTCATAAAAGAAGAAAAATCCTTATTAAAAATATTAATTTCAATATTATTTTGAAATATTAGGGAAGCATCACAAGCCTTTTATTTTTATAACCCCTCGTTTTAACACCTCTGTTTCTATTTTGAAAAAAAATCATACTTATAATGATCTATTTTTTTAATATTGTACAAACAAAACTCTTAATTTTAATTTTATTCCCTGTCTAGTGGAAGAATATTTTGTCTCTAACAAATGTGGAATAGTTTTAAATTTTCTATAAATCTATGAGTATTAAAAAAATCTTTTTATAAAACATTAAAATAAGAAATTACATAACACTATTTCCCAAATTTTATAAAATATACATAAGGTAATACAAACTTCATGATATTTAATTTTTTCATACATCACATAAAATATAAAACATATTTTTTGGACAATGATAGTACCCCTATATCCATTCTATATAAGGATATATTTTTAAATCCAAATTGTTACACTTCTCATATTTAGAGAAAGATGATAATATTTTATATCATTCTAATATATACCAAATCATGATGTTTCTACCTTATATTTTTTTGAAACATTAATTATGTTAGGCATTTTATTAGTTTCAAGGTTTTATTATCCTCTAAAGGGAACTAAAACTAAGATAGATTGTTGAAAGATACTCAATTTATATCACCCCTAATATATTGAAAAACGAAATCCTTATGAATTACCTCTTTAATGGACTCAGATAAAGAATATAATTTTCTCACACTATTAAGAAATTGGATATAAAAACAGTATTTTTCTACAAACAAATATATTTCATCCTTTAAAATTAATTAATGGAATTAGTAAAGAATCATATTCTTCATAGCATAATATTTCATTGTTTATTTATTTCACATATAATGTGGCTCAAATATAAAATGAGGAGGCCACTCCCATATAGGAGGAAGAATAAAAATTATGAGGATCATTGAAACAATCAAACAACGGAGAATCAGACTTATGAGGTAATTTGTGAACCAGTGAAAACCCTAATTAGGTATATGAACATACATATACATAAGTTATCAAATATTACCCATCTCATTCATGAGGAAACACAAGGCCCAACTCCATATCTAAAGTACAATGATTCTATGAAGGAATTATAACCACAAAGGTAAGTACCACATAGGTATGCCACATATAATAATACCACAAAGGTTTCACCATGAAGGTATGTACCACCCAGGTATTCCACACAGAAGAATACCACAAAGGTATCACCACGAAGGTAAGTACCACACAAGTACTCCAAACAGAATTATAACTCAAAGGTATCACCGTGATGTTATTTACCACAATGGTACGCCACATAGAAGATTACCACAAGTGTAAAGTCTCATATCACCCGAGTTATATCTTAGTTACGGTATTAAAGATGATTAGATATAACTACTAAATCATCTTACCCTGTTAAGAGGTAGACCCTGGTAGGATACTAAATCATCAGACCCACATAAGATTCTAGTACATCATCAGACCCAAATAGGATACTAGTACAGCATCAAAACCATATAGGATCCTAATACATCAGACCCACGTAGGATCCTATAGTAGTCCTAGTTGAATTTCTAGAGAGGATCCATGTGATAATCTCGAACATAGACTCCCAAAGGATCCCAAGAACAGACCCACATAGGATCTCGTTCTCATGTTACAGCCAGCTACAGGGCTCTCACACTATACTCGCATGATTATGGGAGGGTCCACTCCTCATGTCACGGGGTGATACTCCAACGACCACAAAGCCCCACTGATAATTATCCCAATGGACCTCCATATAAAAGGGGTCTCAATTCCATAGATGGTGCCTCAATCGGGCGCCCGATATGTAATTTATTGGCCTTTTGTCCTGAGGGCCCGGTTGGATTCATGTCTGATCCAACCCATCCATACCCCAACATTATGTAAAACTAAAGTGGGTTGTACAAAAAGGATCGTCTTGATCCAAGGTTTCTAGAGACACAGACGGTTCTTCCAATGGACACCTGAAACTCATGATATGGTTGAAACATTGAAAATGGGTCAAAGTTGGTTTGGGTCTGTTCCGACCCAGCCCACCAACGTAGCCCGGTCCACATGGGGAATGATGAGGCGGGTCATGGTGTGGCATCCCACTGGGATCATGGTGCGGTGGCCCACAGTGGGGCGGCCTGTGGTGCAGTGGCCCACGGTGCGGCGGACCGCGGTGTAGCGGCACGCGGTGCGGAGCAACCCGCGGTGTTGAGGCCTGAGGTGCAAGGCGGAGCGCAGTGCGGTGGCCCATGGTGCGGGGCAGCCTATGGTGTGGAGGCCCACTGTGGCCGGTCGGACATCCCATCCCCTCCTCTACACGGCACTGTCTTGTGTTGTGCCTTTGCTGGCAGCTGGCTCGGTCGGCCGCCCTCCCTTCATCGATGTGGCACAAGGCCATGGCTCTTGATCGCTAGGCAGCGTGAATGCTCACTGTGCATCACGGAAGTGCACCGTTGTCCCCTTTGTGTGTCCGTCCTCCACCATTTCTCTGCCACAGCCGACAGGCTGCGACCTTTCTCTAGTGTCATTGTCACGCCGGTGCCTTCATCGCGGCCTTGCGTGGTGTCGGCCGCCTTTCTCAAGCCCCACCGGTGTCGTTCTCCATCCTCCTCCATCACGAAGAACACATCAAGAACCACAAAGATTTGTGAACAGGTCGGGTCATGTTCATTTGGCCCGTACCCTCTGTGTTAGAGCTGTAGCAAGTGGCTCATGGGAGGAGATTCAATGTGAAGGAAAATTAATGATTACTAATCGATATCACCCCCCTACCTAGAAGGTTTGTTGATGACATGAGGACTGAAGGACAGATGTTGGTTCGTCAATGTTGAAGACATCCCTCGTTAAAGATGGCACATTACTCATTGGAGAAGATGGCTTGTTCTTCGTTGGAGAGAATGATCCTCCACAATTATCCCATGTTCTCACCTTCTCCTTTGCCAACCCCACCCTTTCAAAGGTAAAGAGGTGCCAATATAAATAAAAATAAGTTTAATAGATTAATTTATGTTGACATAATTAAATGTTGTCACATTTAATTAATTTTAGTTAGCTCAATTAAATGTTGACACATTTAATTAATTCTATTTGGCTCAATTAATTAAATGGGGAGTTGAATGGTTTTCTCTCATTAAAGATGGTTTAGGAGGTCCCCACCACTAGAAATAAATTTTTGGGTTTTAGTTCGGGTGGTCCCCACCTACATAAACCATGTAGAGATATTTTAATAAGAATAAAATAAAATTTATTCTTTTTTATATATTATTTTTCCATGAAAAACAGGTAAACTAACTTTCATCCTCGACCAACAACGGCCAAGGTGAAGGTCTCCTTACTTGAATACTAGGACCGCAAGTTCAACGGTTTCCTCGAATTTCAATTCTGAGCACCGGTTCAAAAGTTACAGAAACTCACTTGCACGTTTAGTGTGCGTACCTGAAAAAAGTTCATAAATTTATTTCGGTCACACCGGGCATTAGAATTATGTGCCATCAATTTTCATAGACACATAAAATTCCCATATAATAAAAAAACATGAAATTTTTGGTTCTTTACATTCTTCCCACCTTACGGCTTTTCATCCCTGTAAGCCACAACTCAAACTAAGTGAACATGTGGGGGTACTGAGCATATATCTAAGCCTCTAACTCCCATGTGCTCTCCTGTAGGTTCCCATGATGCCAACGTACATGAACCAAAGGTATCGATCACCCACGATGGACTCTCTCATGTGGATTGTCAATCTCCATCGGAACCTCAGTAAATGTCACCCCATCATCAATGTCCATATCGCCATGGTCGATGATCTGAGAAGGGTTGGGCACATATCTCCTCAGCTGGGACACATGGAATACATCATGCACCCGGTGCTATTGAGGTGGAAGTGCTAAGTGGTAAGACACCTCGCCAACTCTACTAAGGATCTGGAAGGGTCTGATGAACCTTGGAGATAACTTGACGCCCCGGCCAAATAACTGCAAACCTCATCGGGGTGAGATCCGTAGTAAGACATGGTCACCATCCTCGAACTCCAGTGGTCTCAGTCTCCTTTCGGCATAAGAATTCTTCCTGCTCTATATATTATTCATCCACTCATGGATGATCTTCACCTTCTCTATGGTAGCCCATACCATATCTGGTCCCACGAGTGTTGACTCCTCGGGGTCAGTCCAGTACAAAGGTGATCTGTAACATCGGTCGTACAACGCCTCGAAAGGTTCAATCTCAATGATGGAGTGATGCCTGTTTTTGTATGAAACTCCACTAAAGGAAATTGTTCCTCACAGTTGCAACCAAATTCAAGGACTCATGCATGCAGCATGTCCTCAAGGGTCTGAATGGTCCGCTCTATCTGGCCATCCGTCTGAGGATGGAAGGTGGTGCTCAAACGAAGCTGCATCCCAAAATCCTCCTGCAACCCCTTCCATAGCCAGGAAGTAAAACTTAAATAATGATCAAAGACAATTTTCGAGGGATCTCTATGTAACCTCCCAATCTCTTACCAATTGAGGCATCATAAGCTCTCTACTGAACCATTCTCTCTGATCGGTAGGAAGTGGGCCGACTTGGTGAGTCAGATGACAATCACATGGATAGAATCATGACCCCTGGATGTTGGTGGTTGTCTTATCACAGATTCCATTGATATCCCATCCAACTTCAACTCTAGGACCTATAAAGGCTGAACTAAGCCTGTTGGTACCTGATTATCCACCTTCAATTGCAGACAAGTGAGGCACTGAGAGACATACTCTACTACTACATTCTTCATTCCTGGCAACCAATGTTGTTGTCAGAGGTCTTGAAACATCCTCACTACTCCATGATTTATTGCTAGAGGGTATGTGTGGAACTCCCTCATCACTTCCTCCCGAAGTGACATTGGAACCATGGTATGTCCTGTCAAGAGGACGACGTGCTCCCCGCCATCAAAAAATCAATCAGGTATCTGCCTTGAGGATATCTGAACACGTCGAGTCTCGCAGTTAGTGTCCCCACGCTGCGCCTCCACGAATCACTGAAGAAGTGAGAGAGTGACTATAAGAGACTTAAAAAAAATCTTTTCCATCTCGATCAACAAAGGGTATCTATAAATCGTCCAACTACTCTGTCGCCTCACCTAGAAGTTGTGTACCAGATCTCCTGTTGATTGAATCTGCTACCACTTTCCCCTTTCTAGGATTATAGACTATCTCAAAGTCATAGTCCTAGAGGAACTAAAGGCAACGTCACTGTCTCAGGTTCAGGTCAATCTAAGGGAAGATATACCTAAGACTCTTGTGATTGGAGTAGAATATAAAACATTCACCCATCATTTAATGTCACCACATCGTCAAGGAAAAAACCACTACTGCTATCTCCATGTCATGGGTAGCATATGTGATAAATGGTTTCTCCTCAATCAAGACACATTCGAGTCTAGTCCTTGATGCATCGTAGTAGACTATGTATCCAACTACCTCCTCTAGAAGCCTCAAGATGGGGGCACTAGTCAGCCTCTGCCTCAGCTACTGAAAACTCCGCTGGAATCTCTCTTACCACAAAAATATTCTCCCCTTCTTTGTCAACGCTGATAAAGGTGCTGCAACTCTGGAGAAATGTGGCACTAATCTCCGGTAGTATCCAGCCAAACCCAGAAAACTATGTACCTCCATCACACTACTGGGTGGCTCCTAATCCAGTTCCGCCTCAATATTTTCTGGATCCACCGCAACTTCATACTCCAAGATGACATGTCCCAAAATGTGAACGTCTAAGATCCCAAACTGGCACATCAAGAGATTACCATATATCTGGACCTCTCAGAGTGTATCCTGAACAATCTAAAAATGATAGGCATGATCCTCCTTAGTAGATGAGTAGATCAAAATGTCGTTGATGAAGACTAATACAAAGAGATGAAGGTATGGATGGAAGATCCTGTTCATGAGTCCCATGAACACTTCTGGAGTGTTAGTGATGCCTAACGACATGAACAGAAACCCATAATGGTCAAACCGTCATCTGAAAGCCATATTATACACATCCTCTTCCTATACTCTAAGCTGGTGATTGCCTGATCTGAGGTCTATCTTCAAGAACAACCATGCTCCCTTCAACTAATCAAAGAGTCCATCAACCCATGAGGGTGGGTAACTTTTCTTTACGGTCACATGGATTAGGTGCCAATATTAAATACAAAGTCTCAAGATCCCACTCACCTTCTTGGCGAAAAAAATCAGGGCTTCCAAAGGAGAAACACTGGGCCGAATAAACCCCTTCCCCTATAAGTCCTCCAGCTGTAACCGTAGCTCCCAAAGCTCGGTGGGAGCCATCCGATATGCTAGTTTAGATATCGATGTCATCTCGGGGTACAAGTAAATGTAAAATTCCACCTCTCTGTGATGAGGTAAAACTATAACATCATCAGAGAAGACATCTGCGTACTAGTCCCCCACTATAGGATGGCTAAGAATCTCCACATTAACTGCTCAGAGGTTAAGGCTAGACAACTGAGGAGTGATCGGTGGAACTCTCCTCCGAGTAAGTCCATCATTTGCTAAAAAGGCTCCCTTCTCGCTGGTGGAGGTAAAACTAGTCCCATCCATGCAGACACACCGCATTTTGTGCCTAAAATAGTCGATCTAGGCATGGAATATAGATAACTAGTCCATATCCAACATGACATCATAAAGCCTCGACACCGCTAATAGGAGATCCCAGTCAAAGATCTCACCTCGTAATGTAAGATCACACTACAGGCACCAGTGTGTACTTGTCAAATCCTCTCCCATAGGAATCTCTAGCCATAATGATCGAGACAATATCACCACTAGAATCTCCGAGTTCTAAATGAGGGTAGAGGCAATAAAAGAATGATTGGAACCTGTGTCTATAAGTACTATAGCTAAGGTGAAGTAGACATAGATTGTACCTCGTATCATCTCCGGAGCATTGTGGTTATTTTCCTCAGCTACATGGAGATGAGCTTGCCCCTATCCACCTGCTCCCGATGGTCGGGGTAGACCACCTAGTGGTGGTGGAAGTAACATCTCGAATCATTTCCCACCGCCAACTGCATGGCCAGCTCCTCTGCTACGTCTGCCTGCTCCTTGCAGACCTCCTCGGTTAAACCCTTGTCTCGACCTGGGTGGTCCTTCGACCTTCTGCTGATCATCCGTACAGTGGGTCAGATAGTCACAATCCATGTGACATGTCCCGCCGCATGTGTATCACTGCCTTCTCCTCGCATGACTAGCTCTATCTTTGGTGCCTCACACAACCGACCCTGAATCCTACGTTCATCCACCTGTAGGTCTGGTCCCCTTAGACCTCTATGACATCGGTCTACTGCTAGTTAGAGAAGAAACCGGTACACGAAGCTCAGTGGTGGGTCTCCCTGCTGGTGACTACTCAGCAAGAAAACTCTCCACTAAGAGGGATCTCTCTAACACCCACACCTGTGTCGGGATGTTGAGAGAAATCTTCGAAGACCCAATCTCCCACCTAGGTCCCTGCTCTAAGTTCTTGGTCAAAAATAATGGGTCTCGCACCGTATCAGTGGAGTTGTGAAAGAGGTCAGTGAGCCTCGCTGAGTACTGAGCCATTGTCATGATTCTCTGCTACAGATAAAGAAGCACCTATATGCATACTGCGCGTAGAGTCTCTAGGAAAAACTCTTCACGAAAGAGGCTCTCAAAGTCTACCCAGAAAAGAATCACCTCGTCTTGAGCCTGGAGAATCAACCTCTACTGTCTCACTGCTGCTTCTTGTAGAAAAATGGTGGCACAGATCACCATGAGGTCAGCTGGTGTCTCTACCCATCGAAAGACTCTCACCACAGCCTCCCACCAATCCTCAGCCGCTTGTGGGTCTGTCTCAACCCTGAACTAGGGTGCCCTCTGGCGCTGGAACTCATGAAACACACTCAAGCAACGTGCACCCTCTGCTGTTGGTGCTGGTGGCATTGGTGGCCCAATGCGTAATGGTTTCGTTGGTGCCTCCACTGGTGCCTCTACAGATTGAGGTCCCTGTACCAAGGCCTCATTTCTCGGTGGGCTATCATCATGTACTATACTTGGAACCCTAGATGGTTATATGCGTTGAGAAATTATGAAAAGAAATAGGTGTTCCTAGGTCAATATGTTATACCTGCTAAGAAGACTCAAATTTTTCATAAAGAAAAAATTTAAAAACATGCACATAATCAGTGTTTTTCATGCAATGAGTAAGAAATCAGATGTCAGGGTCCTGGTGGATCGATATGTCGGTCTCCGAACCGACACTGGATTCCCTAAAATGATAATCACACTCTCTAAACATTACATTATTTTTGTTAAAAAGATCGTATTCCAATGTTCTACGGTAGAACTAACTCCGCTGATACACATTTTCCACAACTCGTCCACCGTGGTCCGTGCTATGACTACCCCGAGCCCGCCTTCCATAGGTCAGTGGCTGGCAACTTGAACTGATGGTGTATTCCCTAAAACTTCGAAGGCATTCCCTTATAACCTGTAAACTCATGCAAATAATCACATAGTAAGATACATACAAAAGTAAACTGAAAAGTAAAAAGTGCATGTACTAAAAGTAAAAGGGGCCAGAATACAAGCCCAACTGGAATCTACAAGAAAAATATAAAGTACAAGTAAGATGAAGATCTCTGGTGGACACCCACCAAGGATCCTACCTGAAGGGTAGGTATAGCTCTTGAACGGTCATCTCTGTTGTACACCTCGTCTAAGGTCCACCTCCAAGCTACCACTAGTCCTGGTACCCTCATCCATAGTCAGTGTTCTCTGTCGTCTGCACCAAACACAATAAGGTGAAGGCATAGCCCGTGCAGGGGTGAGTATAATGATACTCAGTAGGGACACTGAGACCCTCAAGGTCTCAAAATATCTTCAAACGATAAACCACAATGCCTATAAGCCAGTGAAAACCCTACTTAGGTATATGGCCATACATATAGATAAGTTATCAAATATTACCCCTCTCATTCATGAGGAAACACATGGCCCAACTCCAAAGACAATGTACAATTGTTCTACGATATAATGATTACCACGAAGGTATGTACCACACAGGTGTTCCACACAGAAGAATAACACAATGGTATCACAATAAATGTAAGTACCACACATGTATGACACAGAGAAGAATACCACAATGGTATCATCATGAAGGTAAGTACAACACAGGTATGCCACATAGAAGAATACCTTAAAGGTATCACCACAAAGGAAATTACCACAAAGGTAGGCCACCCAAAAGATTACCACAAAGGTAAAGACTCAGTTCACACTAGGTATAGCTTAGGTATGGTAGTAAATATGATTAGATGTAACTACTAAATCATATTACTCTGTGAAGAGGTAGACCCACATAAGATCTAAATTAATTAGACCCTTATAAGATCCTAGTACATCATTAAACCCACATAGTATCCTAGTAATGTATCATGCCCACATAGGATCCTAGTACAACACACCCACGTAGGATCCTAGAGTGGTCCTAGGGGGATTCCTTGAGCTGATCCAAGTGCGACTCTCAAACAAAAACCCACAAAGGATCCCAAGAACAGACCCACATAGGATCCCCTTGTAATGTTACATCTAGTTACAGGGTTCTCATACTAAGCTCACTTGATTCTGGGAGGGTCCACTCCTGAAGTCCCGGGTTAATAATCTAACTTCCACAAAGTCCCACGAAGAATTATCCCAAAGTAATTCCATGTAAAAGTTATCTCAATGCAATAGACTGTGCATCAATCAGATGCTCAGTCTCTATGATATTGGCCTTTATGTCCCGAGAGCTTGGTCGGATTTGTGTACGATCCAACCTAGCCATACCCCAACTTTATCCAAAACACAATTGGATTATATAAAAACGACCTTCTCGATCCATGGATTTCGGCTCCAAAGACGGTTTGTCAAATGGATTCATGAAGCTCAAGATATAGCCAAAAGGGTGAAAATGGGTCAAAGTTGGTCCGGGTCCGGTTCGACCATGTCGCACCGACCTGTCCCGACCCGGCCAGGGATGACCCGACCCGGTTTGGGTCGAACTGGCCTACCGATGAGATGCGGCTCACGGTGTGATGGCCCGTGGTGTGGTGGCCCACTGGGCTCTCTATGCGGCGTCCCATGATGAGACGACCTACGGTACCGGGCAGCCCATGGTGTGGCCGCCAGACACGGCTGGACGGACGACCTTCCCCCTCCACCGCACGGTGCGGTCGCGTGCCACGCCTTGGACATTGGTTGGCTCGGACGACTGATCTACCTTCACCACAACCACCCATGGCCATGACTCTTGCTCATCGGGTGGCGCAGACGCGCGCCGCCATCCCCTTCGTGTGGCCGGCCTCCGCCGGCTTCCACCCTTGCTCCGTTGTGGCCAAAAGGATGTGGCCCTTCCCTAGAGATGTGGTCATGCCGCCACCTTCATCACGGTATACCGTTGTTCCTGAGCCCCACCGATGTCGGTTGCCGTACTCTTCCATTTTGATGAACGCATCCAGAACACCAAAGATTTACAGAGAGGTCGGGCCATGTTCGTTTGGCCTATACCCTCCATGTTAGAGTGGTAGAAAGTGGCTCATTGGAGGAGATTCAACAAGAAGGAAAATTAATTATGATTAATCTAAATCACACCCTTACCTCTACGGTTGGTTTATGTTGGTTATAAGGGAAGGAATAATGTCGGTTCATCTCCATTGTTGACGTCCTACATGGAAGATGGTGCGTTCATCGTTGGAGAAGATGGCACATTCTTCGTTGGAGAGAATGATCTTCCACAATTATCGCATGTTCTCCCCCTCTCTTTTTCCTACCCCACCCTCTCAAAGGTAAATATGTTCCAATATAAATTATAATATGTTTAACATATTAATTTATGTTGGAAAATTTAAATGTTGACAAATTTAATTAATTTTAGTTGGCTTAATTAAATGTTGACACATTTAATTAATTTTAGTTAGATAAATTATTTAAATGGTTAATTTAATGGTTTTTTCCCATTAAAGAGGGTTCAGGTGGTCCCCACCACTAGAAATAAATTTGGGGGGGTTTTATTTTGGGTGGTCCCAAATTCCATAACCCATGTAGAGAGATTTCAATAAAAATAAAATAAAAGTAATTCTTTATTTTATTTTTATTTCCACAAAAACATAAACTAACTTCCACCCTAGACCAATTGCAGTCGAGGTAAAGGTCTCCTTAAGTGAATACCAGTGCTGCATGCTCAACGGTGTCCTCAGATTTAAATTCTGAGCACCAGTTCAAAAGTTACAAAAACTGGCTCTCATGTTTTCTGACAATACCTAAAAAAGCTGAGAAATTCATTCCTGGCACACCGGGCCTCAGAATCACATGCCTTCAATTTTCGCGGACTTGAAAAATTCCTATATATATAAAAAAATCACATGGAATTTTTGAGTCTTTACAAAATTTTAACAAATGATTGTATGAAAATCATATAATAAAATTACGACATAAAATCAATTAAGATTCATTTAAATTAATGTTTTTTTTGGGAAAAATACTGAAATAGTTTTCTGGAATGTTTTTATGAAATAATCTTCTTGTATTATTTCAATAAAACTTTTATCTATATATTTATTATCCAATTAAAAAATAGATTAAAAAATTATAAAAAAATAAATTAATGTTCTTCCCCTTTTTCGAAGAGTTTTTTACTATAAAAATATGGTCTAAAAAATAATTAAATATATGATCATTTTAGGATGACCACTCCTATATAATATTTAATATAATCCATTTTAAAATATTTTATTATTTTTATAAAAATATTAGTATATTGATCTTGTGCGTTCATAAAAAATTACATTTATAAAAAATAAAACCAAATAATTTTAGTGTTTTTTCTTCCAAAATACCTGATCGAAAAAAAAATTCATCTACTACATATTCATATTCAGTAGTGGAAAGTGGTGATATATGTTTTTTCATACAAAACAATATAATTAAATCCACTCCAATGAAATGAAATTTTTCAAATGTAAATCTTATATACATTTTACATCTAGTAAAATCATCATTTGGGAAACAATTTTGTTAAAAATAATTTCTTTTAGAGTAATGTAGTCGAAGTTCAATAATTTGGTTAAGGTAATGAAATTTTTTTTCACATCTTTAATATGGGATTATATAAGATTTTCATTACATGTAATATCCTAGGAAAACACAGAATTGGTCAATTTCATAATTATTAATATTTTTAAATTAAATATTAATATTACTTTAAAGGGGATGTTATGCTCTATGGTGTACCAGATATGCAACATTGGATTTTTTTGAAACCATATATTGCACACCACATTGAGTTATACTAAAAAATAATAATATAATATTATTATTTTAAATGTTAGTTAACTCCTAGATATTGTAATGGAGAGAATGAATAGAACTAAATACAATATTATTTTACTTGTATTTTAAATGTTTTTACATTTATCAAATAATTTATTGAAGCTTAAAATGTGAATGAATCCAATTTTATGCACAAACACTCTAATATTCTTTAAAAGGTCAATTTAAAGACTTTTAATGGAGAACCTTTTTTAAATATATTTTTTTCACTTTTATATGTTATATTTGACAAAATATTATTATTCTTTAGAATCATGAAATCAAAATTTACTTGAGATGAAATTTTTGTATTTTTATGAAAATGTTTATTTTTAATGAATAGTAAAAATACTAGATTTTAATTCAAATCTGCAATTTAATCAAATTTATATATATCTAGAATATTATTTTAATAGGGTTTAAAGTGTAACTGGATTATATTTCTCATATTTAATTCAATTTTGTTCATTGGAAATAATTTCATTCTTATATTGAACATAAACAAATGTCAATATTTTGATAGATATTATTTCATTAAAATATGATTTTTTTTGATGATGAGATTAATATTTAAATTAATTTCAGCCACTCTAGTGTTTTGACTTTTGAAAAATGGATTCCATATTTGGAATCAGGAGTTCCATATTTTTTGAAAAGGTATCTTTTATTTTTAGACATTATTAATATTTACTTCAGTTTATATTTTATTTACCTTGGTTAAAAGATAAATCTGGTAAATAAGGGTTAAATAAATAATATTATAATAATATTAAATTAACCTAACACATGTCCTAATCCTATTTTATGATAAATTTCTGACCATGGGTATGTTTGGGTCAATTTTGGGACCCCATGGTGCCACTTAAGATTGAGAATGACAATTTATATTAATTAATTTAAAGTAAAGACCAAAATTACATAAACATATATCTTTTAGTAAATCAATTTTTACATGGGGTAATATAATTTATCTCTTATACTTCAAATAATCGTTATAAATATTGTAAATATTCTATATCATGGTATTTTAAGTATAATTCTTAGACATCATATAAATAAAATTATTTATGACACAATAATGATGTAGTGTTTACATCATTAATGAATGATTTAAATAACTAAGATTTTAAAAATTAATAAAATATCATAAACCAGCCCAATTATTATTGGATGATTTAATTTCAAACAAGAGTCATCTTATCTTCAACTTTATTATGTTTTGAATTTTTAGAAACAGAAAATCATTATATTATAAAATAATATTTTCAAACATTCTGTAAGAGCCCCTCCTCCCCCTTATAAAAATCCATCACCTCTAACCCATTTCTCACACCTCTCAAGCGCTTTGGATCATCCAAACTCTACCCAATTAATCTCCCTAAATCCCTATATTCCTCTAAGAATTTTTTAGGGAGAAATCAATTAATGTAAAACTTTCGGTTCAAACCAAAGTGAGATACACAATTTAATGTTAAAGTCTTCTCTGAAGTTATTTTATTTTATTTTACTTCTCCAACACCTTACACTCATTTTTTTCATTTAGTTTATTAAAAAAGAATAATTCTATATGTACTATGTTGTTATTATAATAATTATTCAAACTAATCTTACACTCACCTCTATCTAATGCGTAAAGAACATACTGTTTCTGTAGACGACGAACTTTTGCCTCACGAAATGATGATTGTTCAATATTTTCCTAATACATCATATGGTAGACATTATGATGGAACTGAATTTATATGTGATATATATTATATTTATATTATCTATATAATTTTTTATTTTTCATTTATATCATACCTTTAAGGTTTCTATAATGGGTAGACGTGATAATTTCATTTGAAGAGGTGCAGACTACCGCCCCCTCAAAGTGATATTACGCATTCTTGCCTAATGTGGAATGAATAATAGATTGAGTTAAGGAAATTATATATGATATTATACTGGAAATATAATATAACTATGTATAATTAAGTTTTCAATCCATTAGAATACAAAATATAAATCAAAGTAGTGTTCATGCGTACGTACGACTTATTGTCTCCATGATAGTTGCATTTAATTTATTACCTCTGAATATTATGTACTATTAGAAATACATATTTATAATTAATATATATGATATATATGATATATAAAATCAGTAATATCCATCTGGATATAATGTAATTTGGAACACATGATCAACCTGTAATTATAATAAGTTAATTTTTTACTGAAGTACCAAATATCGACAAAACGACCATTATTAACTTAAATGATTACATAATGTTTATAACATTGTAATAAGTAATATAAAAGGAATAATAAAAATGAAAAGGGATATTAAGAAATTATAAATTTACTTATGTTTATTATTAAAGAATAACAAGGAACATAGAAGACTAGTTAGACTTGAGGTATGGGGTTTCTTATCTCACTTTTAATTCTGTGAGATTTCCATTGTTCGCCACTTATTTACTGAATGGGGAGAATTGTGTAAAGCCATTTGATATATATTTTTATGATTCTATTTTTATTCACATAATTTGGTTATTCATTTTGTGGTTATTAACTTTTCATCATACAACTTTTTTGATTACAATGTTTTAAGGGTTTTCAACTCACTTTTTATTCCCGTGAGATTCATGCAATATTTGACACTATTTCTTTCTATGTGGTTTATATAATACCCATGATTGTATTAATTGTGTAATATAATTTAAAATAATGGGTATTTACATATTAATTTTAAGACCCTTATTCCATGTGGTTTATGTTTTATATGCATCCAAATCGTAATGGGGATTTCTTAACCCATTTTCAATTCTTTGGGTTAAACTTCTTCTTATTCATTATGTCATTATATGAATATAAATGAAGGAACTCTGATTTTTTTCACTTAATATAAATTATATTGGGTGTATTATTATTTTTCACACATAATTATGTCATTGATTTTTCCTTAATCTAAGGATATGATCTTTGTAAGGGACTTTGTCTCTATTTACATTCCATTGAGATTTAATTGTTGTTTTGAACCAATTCCCTTTTATATAGTGTATATAATATCTTTTGTCATATTATATTGTGAATCCCTCTATTTTCATGATATTATAACGTTTATAATATATTTCATTCCTCAAGTATTTGTATTCAAGCATATCTTATTTGGTTAAGAACTCCTTAACTAAAATATTATTTTAATGATTTCTTCTTCAAAATATTTCTCATTAATGACCATGATTTTTAAACGGTATCAAGGATTTATTTATATGGAAATTATTGGATTAAAATATTATTTCCTTTAACAGATTCAAATTGGTGTGGGACACTTTTATTCAAAAATCTCTTTATTGAATGTTTTACATGGTTTTAAAAATGGTTTGGTAAAGCATTGATTATGTGAATATATTGAAATGATATATTGTGATTTCAATAAGGAAATGTTAACTTTACATTATTTTTTCTTTATATGTTTTGAATATGTTATGGATATTTTGGATTGTTTTCATATACATGTGGTTTCATGATAAACCTACAGTGGGTGAGCCCAACATAGCACTCCAATGCATTGAGTAACGTGGCAGAGGTAGAAGTTAATGTTTCTCCTAAGAGATTTAAGGAATATACTACGATTGGTATTCCAAACCTAACTCCCTACATACCTACAAAATCTAAAATTTTTGTATGCTAATTTTTCCATGAGTTACATTTGTGATTTACTATTTCTATGTGTTATTCATAAATATTATGATTTCATAAGTTTGGTTATGATTGAAAAGTGTTGATTCATTGATTTTTATTTATTGATGGGATAATGTTTTATTTCCTTATTTTATAAACCTTACTAAGCTTTTCATGCTCATCCCATGTCTCGGAAATGTTTTTCACATGACATAAAGTGAAATAGGGTCAAGGAAAGGATCAATGAAAATTCATGTTGTCTAAAACATGGAACTACACATGATTCTTTTTTAAGAGTTTTTCTATTATGACAAAATGAATCTGAATAGAAGTATCTACATTGTAATTATTGAGATGCAATGTAATAGTTATGTCCTATTTCTATAAAACTCTAAACAGGAAAATATCCAAAATGTGAATTCATTATTTAACTTATGATTGTGTAATGTTTTAGGCTAGGTCCTTATAGTTTTTATCAGAGGTCGGTTTAGAAAACATTAGGGATTTTGAGTTTTCACTAGACACATGGTCAGTCTCTATGTCTACTATTTAAGTTAAATCCTTGTTTTAAAACATTTTCAGATCAAGTAAATTTTTTTAAAAATGGAAGGAGGAGGATCACAAACAACACTACTATCTCTTCCTGATGACATTCTTGCAATAATTATTGCAAAGTCATGTTCAGGTGATTGTGAAAAAATTTCTAGAATACAACTCACTTGGAAGAAATTGTTTGAGTTATCAACCACATATACTATACCTAGATATCATCATGTATCATGGTTTGTATTTAATAAAATCTTATTTTCATAATATTCTCATATTTTCAAGAAAGGTTAATACTATCAAGGAATTTTCAAATATTTTACCTTTTGAAAATATTTTGAAGCATATTTTGATTTTGAAAAGGGTGATATAGAAGATGAACCTTTGACAATCTATTTATATTTTCCTTTTAAATTAAATTATTTCAGAACATTCATATAGTATTTTAAAAGGACCATTGATTGAAATTTTCAACTCAAACACAGTTTGAATATTTTATAAAATGATTTTTTTATCATATGTTTTGAAATTATATGTTCTACAATATTATTTTACAAAAATATTTTTCTATGAACACCCATATGACCCATGTTGTAAGAGGTGTATTTCGATAAAGGAAGAGGATTATTTTCAAGGATATATTAATCTTTTTTTCAATGCATGTACCATCTATCTACGTGAACAAGATGATGATGAAACCATGTGAACACAATGATCAAGGTACGATGCTCTTTCTTTGGTAATAGTGTTATTTTATGGGGGTAAAAAAAGTTTCAATATATAAAAGACTTCATGAATTAATATATTGAGGTCATCATGAGTTGGGATAAAAATTAAAGGCATAAGACAACCATTGAGGTCAAATCATGTTATGGTTATTTTTTTAGGAGTAATGGGGGAATTTTATTTTTGGATGAATATATTTTTTATATGGGAATATGGAAATTTTGGTTATTTATGGAAATGATTGACATATAATCAAGAATATGTGATTTGGTAAATTACACTTCAGTATTAGACATTAAGAGTAGTCGATGTTATTTGGAGTTAAATCTTAAGATTTACTGTGGAAGACTATGTGATTAAATCCTTCTGAGTTATGCTTTATAATCATAGGTTAAGTTAAATGGAATAATTAAATGGATATTTGATTATTTGATGGTCTTTACTGAACATTGGGGGTTTTTTGTCGAATTTTGGGGATTAAGAGTAGTATTTATTTTTATAAAGTACAATCCTTTTTTGGAGGTTATCTTATCTTTTACTAACCATTTTGGTTTTGGTTAATTTTTAAGGACATGAGAAATATATAGTTCATCTTTTGGGGATTTTTTTTTATTCTATAAAAGATGATTCTAGTGATTTAGGTGTGACCAAGTCATCATGAATAGTCATCACTTGGTGAAAAGATGAGTTTTTAGTAGAAATTTATTAAAGGATAAAATGATACTTGAAATGTAAGTATATTTCCTTATATACTTACTGAATCACATAATTAATTTATCATTCTTTATTAAATTAATATAAAAAAAAAAGAATTTCCATTATGGTTTCCTACTGGGAAACCAATGTCCATTTATCCTATCTCAACTTTGTGGTTTTCTGGTGGTTAACATTCTCCTGATCATGTTTTCTATCACTCTCCATCAGAACATGACAATTATTTTTTTCCTCCATATAAATTTTTTCATAGAATCCTAGTATGGGTTATCTTGAGTGACATTTTTACTTTTATTTAATTATTTTAAACTGATAGTTTTATTGACTCTTTTCTGATGTGGGACTTTCAATGATGTTTCTCAGCCCGATTTTAAAATTGCAATGATAGAATTTACAAAAGGGAGAAAGTTTTAACAGCCCAGCTAAATATAGAGTAAGCAATTTTTGAATTTAATAATATTTTTAAATTAAATATTAATTTTACTTTAAAGGGTATGTTATTTTCGATGGCGTATTCGATACACAACAACAGGTTTATTTGAAATCTTTCATGGCACACAGCATTGAGTTATACTGAAAAATAATAATATAAAATTATTATTTTAAATGGCAGTTAACACCTAACTGTTGTAATGGCAGGAATGAAGAGAACTAAATAAAAAATAATTATACATGTTTGTTGAATTTTTTACATTTATCCAATAAATGTGAGAAGCGTAAAAGGTGAATGAATACAATTTTAAGCATAAACACTCTAATATTCTTTAAAAGGATGATTTACCACCTTTTGATTGAGAAACCTTTTTAAATATAGTTTCGGTCTCTTTTATTTTTTATATTTGTATAAATAATATTTTTATTTAGAATTGGGACATCAACCTTTTCTTTGGATGATATTTTGGTATTTTTTTGATAATGTTTATTTTTAATGAATAGAAAAAAATACTACATTTTAATTCAAAACTGCCTTTTAATCTAATTTATTTATATAGTTAGAATATTGTTTTAAAAGATTTTAAATCTTAATTAGATTATATTTTTACAATTCAATCCAATTTTGGTCATTTAAAGTAATTTCACTCTTAATATTGAACATAAACAAGTGTCAATCTTTTGATAGATATTATTTCTTAAAAACATACTTTTTGTTTTGACAATGGTAATTAATTTTAAATGAATTTCTACCACCTCTATGATTGGAATAAAAAATATGGATTCCATATTTGGAATCAGGATTTCCAAGTTGTGTTAATAGGTAAATTTTCTTTTTAGACATTAAGAATATTTACATCCGAAAATATTTTATTTACCATGTTTAAAAGGTAAATATGGTAAATAAGGTTAAAATAAATAATATTATAATAATATAAAATTACCGTAACACATTTCCTCATCCTATTTTTGATACATTTCTGACCATGGGAATCATTGGCTTGATTTTGGGACCCCATGGAACCACTTAAGAGTGGTAAGGAAACTTTTTATTAATTAATTTAAATTAAAGACAAAATTACGTAAACTTATGTCTTTTAGAAAATCAATTTTTACATGGTGTTATATATTTTATATTTTCAACTATAATTATTAATTATAAATCAAAAAATATTTCTTACGTCATTGTATTTTATTTATTATTTTTAGACATAAAATATATAAAATTATTTAGGAAACAATAATGATGGAGTGTTTACTTCATTAATGAATGATTTAAATAAATGATATTATAAAAAGTAAAAAAATATTCTAAAAATATACAATTCTTATTGAATGATTTTATTTAGAAAAATATTCATCTTATCTTATAATTTAATATATTTTGGACCTTTAGAAACCTAATATAATTATATAATAAAATAATATTTTTAAACCATCCTAAAGAGCCCCCTTCTAAAAAGTCATTACCTCTAACCCATTTCTCACACCTCTCTAGCCCCTTGCCTCATCCAAACTCTTACCAATTAAGCTTCCTAAATCCCTCTATTCATAATAGAATCATTTCATTAGTAATAAAGCAATTAAAGTAAGCCATTTGGTTCAAACTGAATAGAGATACCTGATATAAAGGTAACGTCTTCACTTAAGTTATTTTATTTTATTTTACATCTCCAACCCCTTAAACTCTTTTAATTACATTATTTTATAACAAAAACATCATAATAAATATTTTAGATTATTTTTATGAGAAGGATTTTAAAAAAAACCTTCATCTAATGGATAATGACATACCGTTTCTGTGGACAACGAACTATTTCCTCACGAAATGATGAGTGTTCAATCTTCTCCTACAACCTTTTATGCTGGCCATTATGATGGAACTGAATTTATATGTGATATATATTATATTTATATTATCTCTATACTTCTGTATTTTTTATTTATATATTACCTTTATGGTATTTGTAATGGGTAAACATGATAATTTCATTTCAGAAGGTGCTGACTACTGCCCCTCAAAGTGATATGACTCGTTCATTCCATGCATGGAACGTATAAAAGATTGAGTTAATAAAATTATATATGATGTTATACTAGAATTATTATATACCTAGGTATCATTATTTTTTCATTCTATTAAAATAAAAAATAGAAATGAAAGTACTGTTGATGTGGACATACGACTTACCATCTCCATGAACGGTGCATTTCATTTCTTACTTACAAAAGTTATGTACTATTATAAATACATACATATTTATATATAATGGATATATATTATATATATATGATATCTACAATCTTGAATATAATTATATATATAATTGACGTTTGACCACATGAACATCTGGTAATTATATGATGTTCATTTTTGACTCAAGTACCAAATATCAATAAAACAACCATTATTAACTTAAATGATTACATAAAGTTTGAAACATGGTAATAAGTGATATAAAAGGAATAATAAACTTCAAAAGTTTTATTATGAAATTATAAATTAACTAATGTTTATAATTCAGGATGAACAAGGAATATACAAGACATGTCGGAATTGAGGAAAAGGGTTTCTTGACTCACATTTAATTCCATGAGATTTCAGTTGTTCACCACTTATTTATTGCATGGGGTGTATTGTATACTAGCATTGGATATATAATATCATGAATATATTTATATTCCTGGTTTTATATGATTTATTTTTTTTTATTAACTTTTGGTCATATGACCCAATTGATTGAAACGTGGTAAGGAGTTTTCATTTCACTTTTTTATTCCAGGGAGATTCAGGCTATATTTTCTACAATTTCCTTTTGTGTGGTGTATGTACTTCCTGTTATTATATTCATTGGGTAATATAATATAATTTATGGGTATTTGAATCTTCATTATATAACCCTTATTTCATGTTGTGTATATTTCACATGTTACCAAATAGGTAATGGGACATCTTAACCCAATTTCAATCCTTTAGGATAAACTTCAACTTCTTGATTATGTCATGCTATGAATACATGGGAATGAAATATGATTGTTTTACACTAAATATCCACTTATATTGGGTGTATTATTATTTTTCACACATAATTATTTCATTTATATGTCTTTAACTTATAGATATGCTATTTTTAAGGAACATTGTCTCAATTTACATTCCATTGAGACTTATTTGTTGATATGGACCAATTAACTTTTATATGGTGTATATATTGTTCTTTGGTATATTATATCATGAATACCTTTATTTTCTTGACATTATAATGTTTCTAATAAATTTAATTCCTCAATTATATGTATTCAAGCATATATCATTTCGTTAATGTAAAACCACAAGCTTCCACTATAAGCTTCACTATTAATAGTACAATAGCATGTGTTGTACGCAACATCGAGTTCTAACACACCATAACCAATCAAATTAGCTGTTATGAATACTAATACCCACCTTTTGAAATTTTATAAATTTTATCCTTCAAAATGGACTTCATTTTTGGATTCAAAGTATCAAAATTAGCTTATGTTGAATTTTTTCTATTTTTCTGAAAACATTCAATTTTTGATGAATAGTGAAAAACACTGAGTTATAGTTTAAAACAGAATTTTAATTTAAATAATTATTTATTTTATATAAAATTTTTAGTTCAAAATAGATACATAATACCTAAATAAGTACAATTTAATTCCTTGGAGTCAGTTTATTATAATTTTAGATATATAAAAATTTTATTGAACTTCTTATCGTCTTTTACCCACCTCCTATGAGCATCTGAAAATTTACATAAAACATAATTTTACCACTTCTATGAGTTGAATTTATAAAATTTTAGAGACACAGTTGACATCAGTATGTAAAATGTGGTTCAATAAGATGAAATTATTTTTTGGTGAATAGTAAATTTTTTACTTTTATTTACCACGGTTAAAAGTAAATAGGTTAATTAAGGATAAAAATGATATTATTATTACCCCAACACATATCTTAATTCTATTAAATAAGTTTAATTCAACTAAAAACCACATTAGGAATAAAATATTATCCTTTAGGACCACTTCTATTAGATTAGGACATTTATTATTATTTAATTCAAAGAAGAGTTAAAAGTGTTAAATTCAAATTTAATAACTTAACCATTTTTAATATAGAGTTACACAAAAGATAAATTCGACTATAAATATTAATTGGAAAACTAAAAATATCTCCAATATAATGTTATTTTATTTTTATTTCTTAGAAATTAAATAATTAAATTTATTTATGACACAATGATGATGCAATAATTACCGTATTAATGGAAGATTAAAAAATTGATATTATAAATATCCAAATAAATGTAATTTTGACTTTTTATGAATTACACTAATTTTATTGGATAATATAACACATTAGAGTTGGATAGATGAATTTTTTTAGAAGTAATAATGCTCTTACGAATTTATCAAAAACAAAATACCAAATAGTTTCAAAATTGATATAAAAGAGTTTTCAAAACAAATATTATATTATTAATTGGTATTATATTCATAAAAATCTAAGGTTAGGACTAAAGACATATATAATTATAGGTGTATCATTAATTAACCAATTGGGGTTCACATTGATGTATATAGTATGTTAATTAACCAAATCATATAAAAATACAAGGAGACATGGTAAATGTCAAACTATTTAAATAAGAGTTAAATCTAAAAGATAATGTTAATATAGTAACCCAATCATGTATAAAACCTATTGGTTGAGTTTTTTTCGATCCATCCCCACCATATAATTTAAATAATTTATTTTGGAGCCATTATAAACTGAAAATGATTTTATAATAAAATAATATTTCTAGCTTTTCTTAAGGTGCCCCTCACCCCTCTTATAAAAGGGAACTACCCCTTCCCTCTAATTCATACCATTAAAGCCATTTTGATTGGCCAAACCCTTCCCAAATACCCTATAAAATGTCATAAATTTATTCTAGAGGCCTTACTTTAGTCAGAAATCCATCCTATGGACCCCTTTTGATCAAATCAAAATGAAGATCCCCAAGAAGAGGTAAATATTTCATCACATCATTTAAGTTACTTTCTTCTTCCACCCTCTCTTTCATTGTTGTTTCCATTCCAAAATAATAACTACAGTATCTTCTATATACTGTGATGTTATTATAATTATTTTACAACCAAATTCATTATTCAATCCATCCTTTGAATGACATGTCACCATACGGGCATACGTACGGCTTACCATCTCCACGTCATGGTGGAATTGTTATTCAATGCATTATTATTTGGATGGGTATAATAATGATGTGTAATTGATGTAAATAATAAATATAAAATGATAATTATTCTGTATATATATGATATACCATCCAATTTTATATTATTTTAATATCAAAGGAATGATATTGCTGCTCCTGTGTACGTACGAATTACCGTCTCCACGAACATGATGAGATTAATTCCCCTATCATATCCATTCAAACATAATTTTGATTAGATGATTAAAAGTAATGTTTAAAGGCTTAATATCATTATGAATATGAATAAGATACATCTTATCCATAATAAACATTACTTACGTAAAAAATCAAATATAGGAAAACAGATTACTTAACACTCGAAATGACGATAATACTAAAATATTATTAACAAAGCCATATTAAAAGATCGTATATGATATCATATTAAAGTATATTATTATTTTATAATTTAATAACAATTATTAAACCATTATACATGAGTTTAACCTACCATCAACCAAGTAAAAGTACATGGTAAGGGGTTTTCCTCTCACTCCTTATTCTCGTGAGATTCATGCTCTATTGCCACTATTACCTTTTGTGTGGTGTATGTACTGCCCATAATTGAATTATTTGTGTAATAAACATTAATATATGTGTATTTAAATATTAATTGAATGATAATTCATTCATGGGGTGTATGTTTTGTATGTTACCAATTTGGTAAAGGTTAATTTCACAATCTCTTTATTATCTGTGGTTGTTTATACGTAATTATCTACTGGGACCTCTTTATCATCCACATCCATGCTTCTTAAAAATTTATTTCAAAACACTTTTAATATCTACTAGAAAATGGGTAAAAGTCATTTATACCCTTATTTGACCTTATATGTTTTGAAAGGAATCATTCCGTCATTTTCCAAACAGGGTAGTTTTTGACCTTTTCGTCAAAATTAAGGTAAGAATGTTTTTTTAACTTATATTAAGGGTGTGGCTATTTTCCACCGTTATAACATCATCGAAGCTTCCCTTACAATATAATAAGATTATTTTCAAAATAAATTTTTACTTTAATGATATCAAAATAGGAAGTGGTATTTCTCTAAAAAAGGTTTTGATTTCATTTATGTCAACATCTTTTGATGGATTTTTAGTTTATTTAAAGTTGATTTATTATGATAGAAAAATTCCATATTGTATTGAAGTTTTTGTGATATGTTTTACTATGGATGTGTTATTTTTATACCATTAATGGTTTATGGATAAACTATTGACATTTTTTATGCTAGTTTTAATACGAGTGTTTATGTTATGTTTAAACCTTTTCATATGTGGAATGCATTGAACTTAGTATGTGATGGGTGGAGCCCGCTATAGCTCCTAGATGCATCAGTAGGTCTCATGAGACAAACTAGTTTCTTTTCACAAGGTCTTGACAAAATCTTATCTTCATTCTTGGAACAAGGCCATAAATATGTGGTTATGAAAGTCTGGAATTATGCATTCCATCATTATGAAAGTGGCTATTGATATTGCATGTGATTATTTGAATAGTAGAATATCCATGTGAGTTAGTAAATGGAATTATTTGATTTTATCTTGGCCGTATTATACTTATGTTTAAGTTTAAAAGGATTTTGTTTTAGTCTGATACATTGCTTTAAATGTTTATGCTTATTTATGAAAGTTTCTGCTATATTGTTATCTATGCTAAGAATCTGAGCTCACCCCTTTATATGATTTATTTTTTCCAGGATGCAAAGAAATATTTTATGACTGACCTGCAGGGATAGTCTGAGGGGATATGAGTGTGGTCTATGGAAACAATAATTTTTTAGTTTTTCTTTTTATGATGTAATGTAAACTTTATGAATGTATCTAGTCCTTCCTAGGCTACCAAAATAATCGGTCTTTCAAGACTTTATCTTTTATGATCATTCCATTGTAATGTAATAATGCACCGACTCTGGGTAACTAGGGTCAGGACGTTATAGTTTGTATCTGAGGAAGTTTAGTACAATCCATGAAATCTAGATTTAGGTAATCATTGATTACAGTACATTACCCTAATATGGACATTGAGGATTAGTATAGAAGAACTTCCTAGAATTTTGGTATTGTATAGATTTTGTCAGTTTTCCAAGAAATACATCTATGTATGGATATGAGCAAGTAGAGGTGGCTCTGGCACAGATTTACCTAGGGGTAAAACTCGAAAACACCACTTTGAGCTAGAATCGAATGGGAACTAGTGCACAATAATGGGCCTTGCTGCACTCTTGGTTACGACACTCCGGGGGGATATTCTTAGGATAATTCTCATTTTATTTATAAACCATTATGAAGGGTTTATGAGAATAAACTACCTTAAAGAAAACATTTTTTATGATAATGGATTATATCCATAAATTTTTCAATTAATGTTAAGTGATTTTCAACTTTGGAATTATATATTTCGATTCATAAACTAATCTAGTTTATTTCATTGATTAGAAATGGTTCCTAGTGTAAGGAATAGAAACTGTATCAATGCACACACTCCAGGTAGGGATATCCCTCCTACTCAAGATAATTATAGTTGAGCTGGTGTTGCAACCACTACTGATCAGCTTATCACAATACCGAGGCAACTCACTTAGGTTATGAATAATAACCTTAGATGTATGGAGAACCTCGATCTACAGCATGGAGGATCAATTTTAGATCACTTCTTGAGGAAACAACCACCAACATTCAATGGGGATACAAATCCACTAGTTTCTAAGAAATGGATAAATTTAATAGAAAAAATATTTCACGCCTTAGGGAGTAGCGAAAGGGAAAAAGTTTAATGGCGGTTTACCCCCTCACTAGAGATACTGATCAATGGTGGTAATTGATTCAAAACACAAAGGAAGATGATGAAGTATCAAATATGGAATGGAGGGAGTTTGAAAAAAAATTCTTAGAAAAATATTTTCCTTATGACCATCGAGTGGATATGGAAAGACAATTTCTGAGTCTAAGGTAAAATGAGGACGAGAATGTCTCAAAGTATGTAGCTAACATTACAACGTTTGCGAGGCATGCTTTAGATTATATACATAACCCATGAAGTAATATTGATTGTTTCTTTGATGGTTTAAAACCATTTCTCCTTTAAGAATTAGTTTCACAATCCTTCACATCATACGAAGATATTTTCTCATGTCCTATCAAGATAGAAAAATAATTCTCTAAGTCTTATGACTTTAAAGAAACACAAGAGTAGAAAATATCTATTGAACACTATGGAAATGGAAATAAGGGGAAGAAGAGAAAACTCGAATATCCATCCTACAGAAAATGTGGGTTGAAACACCCTGGTACTTTCCTGAAGGGAATGGGAGTCTGTTACCAGTGTGGTGAAAAAGGCCATCAAGCTCCTGATTGTAAGGGGAAGAAAGAGGTTGTCGATGTTGCATGCTACAATTGTAGAGAAAGGGGTCATTATGCGAATCAATGTCCTATGAGTCAGGGAAACATACCTCAAAAAAGGCCAAGGGATCAAGTTCAAGATTATGTTATCACTACTGTTGAGTTTGAAGCTCCGAAAGATGTTGTGGCAGGTAATTTAATGGTTTCCTCATGTTTAGAAAAATCTTTATTTGATTCTAGATCATCGCATTGTTTCATATATTCCCAGTTTTCTATGAAAATTAGATATTACCAATTTGATTTAACAAGGTAGTTTTTAGTCAAAACTCTTAAGGGGAGTATCATTGCAACAATGTTTTGTGAATTAGTCCCCATTTGGGTATATAAATTTTCATTATCTGCTGATATAATCATCATACCCATGATTGAATTTGATATAATCCTCGTTATGGATTGTATTTCAGACCCTGATGTGAAAAATTATTCTAAGAAGAAGGAGGTTACAATTTTTTATGACGATGATAAAGGACACCATATCATTAGAGCAGAATCATCACTACCTGATTCCTATCTAGATCCACCCCCAGTAGCTCAAATAAATTCAATTATTGGTGAGGAAGAGAAAGAAACAACTATGGGTGAGGAAAAGAATGTTCAAATGTAGGATGTACCTATTGTGCAAGAGTATCTTGATGTATTTCCAGAGGATTTACCTAGACAGCCTGCAGAACGAGAAATTGAATTATCCATTGATTTATTTCTGCGTTCAAGGCCCATATCAAAGACCACTTATAGAATGAACACTATTAAATTAGTGGAAATAAAGATACAACTGGAGGAATTAAGTAATAATGGATTTATTCACCCTGGTGTTTCTTCTTGGGATCCCCTGTCATTTTTGTTAAGAAGAAATATGGATCTATGAGATTGTACATTGACTACAGGGAGATCAATGCTATAACAATAAATAAAATTATACCCACCTCGCATTGATGATTTATTTTAAAAAATTCATGGAGCATAATACGTTTCAAATATTGACCTTCGATCTGGATATCATCAGTTGCGTGTGAATAAGGAAGACATTCTTAAAACATCATTTTTGAACAAGGTACGGGCATTACAAGTTTACTGTAATGCCTTTTGGATTTAATAATTATCCCATTGTCTTCAAGGAAATACTGAATAGAGTTTTCAAGGAATATCATGGTGAATTTTTAGTGGTATTTATTGATGATATCTTTGTATACTCCAAAAGCTATGAAGATCATGAAAATCAAGTGCACATTATCCTGAACACTCTTAGAAGACATGAATTATATGTGATGTTTTGCAAGTGTGAATTATGGCTTCAAGAGATTTATTTTTTTCCAAATAGTCTCTAAGAATGGAATCTACATGATCCTTCTACGACACAAACAATGTATGATTGTCCAGCACTGACAGGTATAACTGAGGGACACAATTTTATTGGTTTTGCAGGTTATTATCGGCGTTTCGTCCAGAATTTTTCCCGATTAGCTAACCCATTAACAATGCTCAGATGAAAAGGGGTTAAATTTTTTTGGACAAAAGAGTCTAAAGAATGTTTTGAATAATTGAAGAGAATATTAGTCAATGCTCCTATATTGACTCTATCATCAAGGAATGATGGGTCTGTTATTTATAGTGATGTTTCAAAGAAAGGACTTGGTTGTGTCCTTATACAGAATGATAGGGTCATTGCCTATGCATCACATCAGCTAAAAATTCATCATAAAAACTATCCTACTCGTGATCTTGAGTTATCATCTGTAATAATTGCTTTTATGATTTAGAGAAACTATCTTTATACTGAAAAATGTGAGATATATACCGATCACCAGAGTTTGAATTATATTTTTTTAACAGAAAGAACTTAACATGAGGCGAAGGAGATGGATTGAACTACTCAAGGATTATGATTTCACTATACACTACCACCTGGGGAAGGCAAATAAAGTGGAAGATTCTTTGAGTAGAAAATACCATGGAGTTTTAAACAAGATGAGATTTGAAAAGGATCCTATATTCATGAATCCAGTTAAGATGGATATGGGAATAACCATGGAAGGTGAAACATCAATTCTTTTTCAAATGGTTTCCAAGACATCTTTACTAGAAATGATAAAGTGTTATCATACTGGAAATAAAGAGTTTCAAAAGAAGATTACAGTTGTGAATGATGGGAGATTGAGTGACATTGTGTATGAATATGGAATTTTGAAATTTGGGATGAGACTTTGTGTTACTGATATACCAGATCTAAAAAAGGAATTGTTGGATGATTTTCATAGTTCGAATTTCTCTATAAACTCTAGTAGAACTAAGATGTATATTGATTTTAGTGGACATATTTGTTGGGACAACATGAAGAGGGAGATTGCTGATTTTGTTTCATGATGTATTGTTTGTCAACAAGTGAATGTTGGAAGGTAATATCCTAGAGGAGTCATGAAACCTCTTCCCATACCGCAGTGGAAATGGGATAATATTACAACGGACTTTTTCATGGGACTACCAAAGGCTCTTAGAAGTAACGATGCAATATGGGTCATTGTTAATCATTTTACCAAGTTAGCACATTTTCTTTCTATAAGATAAGATTTACCACTTTAACATTTAAAAAGACTATATATTAATGAATTTGTAAGACTTCATGGAGTACCATTATCGATTATTTTTTATCGTGATTCATGTTTTACATAAAGATTCTAGAAAAGTCTTTAGAATTCCCTGGATACTGAACATCTTTTGAGCACTACCTACCACCCTCAAACGGATGGACAATCAGAACAGACTATTCAAACTATATAAGACATGATGAGATCATGTTCACTTGACTTTCAAGGTATGTGGGTTCAATATTTACATATGGTATAATTTTCCTATAACAATAGCTTCCATTCAAGTATTCAGATGGCGCCATAGGAAGAGTTATACAAAAAGCGATGTCGCACACCAACCTTTTGGGATGATTTTGGTGAAAGAAAACTCATAGGCCCAAAACTGGTGGAGGAAATGATAGAAAAGGTGAAGGTAATCCAAAACCACATCAAAGCAGCTCAAAGTAGTCAGAAGAGCTATGACGATAACCGAAGTATTTGGAATTTCAGGTCAGAGATCATGTTTTCTTGAAGGTATCTCCATGGAAGGATGTTATATGTTTCGGTAAGAAGGGTAAATTGATTCCCAGGTACATCGGACCTTTATATATTTTAGAATGAATATGGGATGTATCTTACCTTTTGGAATTGCTGCCAAGTCTCTTCAAAGTTCACGATGTGTTCCACATATCACTGTTGAGAAAATACATGCCTGACCCAACGCATTTACTCACCTATGTGGAATTAAAACTGGAACACAATCTGTTTTATTGCGAAGATCCTTTAAATGTTCTTGATACAAGAAATCAATTGATGATAAACCGGACGACTCGTCTGGTAAAAGTTCTATGGAGAAACCATAATATGGATAAAGCAATGTGGGAACCCGAGGAACTTATGATGAAGAACCACCCGAGTCTTTTTATGAAGTAATATTCTAGAAATTTTGAGGATGAAATTATTTGAAGGAGGGAAGAATGTAACACCCCAAACTTCCATGGCATGCTTCTCTTTGAATAATACAATAGCATGTGTTGTATGCAACATCGAGTTCTAACACACCACAACCAATCAAACTATCCATTATGAATAGTAATACCCAATTTTTAAAATTTTATAAATTTTATCATTCAAAATAGACTTCATTTTTGGATTCTGTGTATCAAAATTATCTTTGGGTGAATTTTTGATATTTATCTGAAAACATTCAATTTTTTATGAATAGTGAAAAACACTGAGTTATTGTTTAAAACAAGAATTTTTATTTAAATAATTATTTATTTTATTTAAATTTTTTTAGGTCAAAATATATACATAATACATATATAAGTTCAACGTATTTCATGGGAGTCAGCTTATAATAATTTTTAACATATAAAATTTTATTGAACATTTTACCCTCTTTTACCCACCTTTTAGAAGCATTTGCAAATTCACATAAAACTTAGTTTTACCACTTCTGTGAGTTGAATTTCAAAAATCTGAGAGAAAGGGTTGATATTAGTATGTAAAATGTGGTTCCATAACATGAAAATAATTATTGGTGAATAGTACCTTTTTACTTTTTTACCACGGTTAAAAGTAAATAGGATAATTAAGGGTAAAAATGATATTTTTATTACCCTAACACATGTCCTAATTCTATTTTATAAGTTTAATTTGACAACAAAACATAGGAATAATATATGATCCTTTATTTTCACTTGTATTAGATTAGGACATTTATTATTATTTAATTCAAAGAAGAGTTAAAATAGTTAAATTCATTGTTTAATAACTAAACCATTTTTAATATAGGGTTACACATAAGATATATTATAATATAAATATCAATTGGAAAGATAAAACGATTTCCTACATAATAGAATTTTTTATATTTTTTAGAATTTAAATAATTAAATTTATTTAAGAAACAATGATGATGCAGTAATTAACGTATTAAATAATGATTAAAATAATTGATATATAAATATCCTAATAAATGTAATTTTGACTTTTTAAGAATTACAATAATTTTATCGGATAATATGTCATATTAGGTTTGTTTATAGGAATTTTTATAAAAGTAATAATGCTGATATGAACTTGGAAAAAATAAAATACCAAATAGTGTCAAAATTGACAAAAAGGAGTTTTTAAAACAAATATTAAATTATTAATTGATATTATATTCCTAAAAATCTATAGATCATCCAAAAGACTGATATAATGATATTTGTATCATTAATGAACCACTTGGGGTTATCTTGGAAATATATAGTATGTTTATTAACCATATAATATAAAAATACAATGAGACATGGTAAATGTCAAACTATTTAACTAAGAGTTAAATCTAAAAGATAAGGTTAATATAGTGACCCAAACCAGTCTATAACATATTGGTTGAGTGTTTTTAGACGCATTCCCATCTTATACATCAAAATAATTCATTTTGGATCTGTTATAAAGTGAAACAAATTTTATTATATGACAATATTTCTAGCTTTTCCTAGGGTGCACCTCACCCCTCTTATAGAAGGGCACCCAACCTTATCTCTAATTGACACCATCAACGCCATTTGGATCAGGCAACCAAAGCCCAAATACTCTCTCAATTGTACTCACATTATCTTAGATGCCTTCCTTTAGTCATAAATCCTACCTAAAGAGCCCTTTTTATCAAATCAAAAGGAATAACCTGAATAAGTGGTAAATATTTCATCACCTCTTTCAATTTCCTTTCTTCTTCCACTTCCTCTTTGTTTTTTGTTTCCATAAAAAATAATAAATCCAGTATCTTCTATATAATTTGATTTTATTATAAATATTTTACAATGAAATTCAATATTATATCCATCATTTGAATGACATGTCACCATACATGCATATGTACGACTTACCATCTCTACGTCAATGTGTAATTATAATTCAATACATTATTATATGTATGGGTATAATAATGATGTGTAATTGATTTAAATAATAAATATTACATGATAATGATTATTTATATATGATATACCATCCAATTTTATGTTATTTTAATATCAAAAGAATGATATTGTCGCTGGTGCGTATGTACGGATTACCGTCTCCACGAACATGATGAGATTCATAACCCATCGTATCCATTCACGACTAATTTTCATTAAATGAATAAAAATAATGTTTAATTACTTAATATCATTCTGAATATGAATATGATAAATCCTATCCAGAACAAACATTACTTACATAACAATGCATATAAAGGAAAATGAATCTGTTAAAACTTGAAACGACGATAATACTAAAATATTATTAACAATGCAATATTAAAAGATCGTATATGATATCATATTAATGTGTATGATTCTTTAATAATTTAATAACAATTATTTCACCATTATAAATGAGGTTAACCTACCCTCGACCAAGGAAATGTACAAGTTAAGGGGTTTTCATCTCACTCCTTATTCCTGTGAGATTCATGCTATATTGCCACTATTAACTTTTGTGCAGTGTATATACATTCCATAATTGTATTCCTTGTGTAATAAACATTAATTTATGCATATTTACATATTCATTGTATGATAATTATTTCATGGGGTGTATGTTTCATATGTTACCAAATTGTAATGGGTTAATTTTACAATCTCTTTATTATCTGAGGTTTTTTATACGTAATTATCTACTGGGACCACTTTATCATCCACATCCATTCTTCTTGAAAAATTATTTCAAAAAACTTTTACTATTTTCAAGACAATGGGTTAAAGTCATTTATACCCTTTTTTTACCTTATATGTTTCCAAAGTAATCTTTCCGTCATTTTTCAAACATGGTACTTTTTGACCTTTTTGACAAATTTAAGGTAAGAATATTTTTTTAACTTATACGGCACATGCGGCTATTTTCCACCGTTATAACATTGTTGAAGATTCCCTTACAATATTATAAGAATATTTTTCAAATAAATGTTTTATTCAATGATATCAAAATAGGAAGAGATATTTCTCTAAAAAAAGTTTTGATTTCGTCTATGTCAACATCCTTTGATGGATTTTAATTTTATTTGAAGTTGATTTATTATGATAAAAAACATCAATATTATATTGAAGGTTTTGTGATATGTTTGACTGTGAATGTGTTATTTTTATACCATTCATGGTTTATGGATAAATAATTGATATTTTATATTCTAGTTTTAATATGAATGTTTATGTTATTTTTAAACCTTTTCATATGAGAATGCATTGGAATTATTATGTGACAGGTAAAGCCTGCTATAGCTCCTCGATGCATCAGTAGGTCT
Source organism: Viscum album (assembly GCA_963277665.1). Lineage (NCBI taxonomy): Eukaryota > Viridiplantae > Streptophyta > Magnoliopsida > Santalales > Viscaceae > Viscum > Viscum album. The sequence goes on from OY728165.1 coordinate 1,836,048,234, forward strand.
CATGAGACAAACTAGTATCTTGGCACAAGGGCTTGACAAACTCTTATTTGTAGTCTTGGAACAATTCCTTGACTATGTGGTTATGAAAGTCTGGCATTATGCATTCCATCATTATGAAAGTGGATATTGATATTGCGTGTGATTATTCATCTTGTAGAATATCCATGTGAGTAATTAAAGGACATTAATTTATTTTAGCTTTGCCATATTTTGTTGATGTTCAAGTTTAAAAGGATTTTTTTAGTCTTATACATTGTCTTAAATGTTTATGCTTATTTGTGAAAGTTTCTGCTATATAGTTATCCTTACTTAGAATCTAAGCTCACACCTTTCTATGTTTTATTTTTTCCAGGATGCGAAAACTATCTTATAACTGGCATACATGGATGGTCTGAGGGGATATGAGTGTGGTATATGGAAACAATGTTTTTGTAGTTTTTCATTTTATGATGTAATGTAATCCTTATAAATGCATCTAGTAATTCTAAGGCTACTTAACTAATTGTTCTTTCAAGACTTGATCTTTTGTGATCATGCCAATGTTTTGTAATAATTCTCCAACTCTGCGTTACTAGGGTCATGGCATTAGAGTTAATAACTCTTTAAATAAAATATTTTATTAATGATATCATCTTCTAAATCATTTTCATTAATGGCCATGTTTTAAAATGTGTTTTATGATTTATTAATATGGACATTAATGTTTTAAAATGTAATTTTCTTTAACATCTTCAATGCGGTATAGGACACATTGATTAAAAAATCTCATTATTAAATGTTTTAAATGGAATTGAAAATGGTTTTATGATGCATTGATTATATAAATATCTTGAAATTATATATTGTTCTTGTAATGTGGAAATTTTATCTTTTCCATTATGCCAATTTTATGTGTTATGAATATGTTATGGTTATTAGGAATTGTTTACATATATGGGTGGTTCTGTGATAAACCTTGGGCGGGTGTGCCCGAGATATCTCTTTAGTGCATTGGGTAACATGACGTAGGTAAAAATTAATGTTTCTCCTAATAGATTTAGGGAATAAGCTATGATGGGTATTCAAATGTAACTCCCTACTTAGCTGTGAAAGATACATTGTAAGTATGTTATGTATTCCATGTGTTACCTATATGATTCACGATTTCAGGGTGATATTCATAAATCTTATGATTTAATAATGTATGTTAGGATTGAAATGTATAGATTCAATGATATGTATATATTTATGGTATATTACTTTTGTTCCTTATTTTATTACCCTTACTAATATTTTTATGCACATCCCACATTTTTGAAATGTTTTTCACAGAAATTAAAGTGGAATAGGGTCAAGGAAGAGATCAATGAAAAGTCATTCTTTCTAAAATAATGAACAAGACATGATTCTATTTTAAGTGTTTTTATTTTATGAAAAAAATTTGAAACTAAGTGGAAGTGTATACATTGTAACTTTTTATATGTAATGTTATTGTTATGGCCAAATTCTCTAAACCCCTAAACCTGAAAATATCTTCAATGTGATTTATTGATTTAACACAAGATTGTGTATTGTTTTAGGTTGGGTCCTCATATGACATATAACACATAATAATATTGAAATTATTAATTTTTTTAAACATTCTATGAGATATAGTAATCTTAAAATCATTCCACTGTTTTACAAACATGTGTTTAGATAAAATTGGTTGATATGGTTTCTGAGAAATTTGAAAATTGAGAAAGAATGTTAGGTCACCCATAATAGTTATTTCAAACTCAAGATTTATAATATCTTAAAATGAATCAGTAAGATATTTTTTTTAGTTTTTCCAAAAATAATTTATTCTAAATAAATTTTATCAATGATGTTATCATTGAAATTGTTAATAATAAAAGGATTTGGATCCATAGCTCACTCAACAATGTTGTTTCATAATAAATTAATGGTTATTAAATCATTCCAAGCTCTTAGGAATTGTTTGAGCCTATATAGATCCAAATTATCTCTATAAACATGATCCTAAGAATCTATGAATTCAAAACATGGAGGTTATTATATATAATGTTACTTCTAAATATATCCACTATCGAGAGAAAATTTACCTTACCTTTGACAATGAATGAAATTAAAAAATGATCCATTTGATTTAAGTATACAATTGATTCATGACTATCTTTTATAGAAAAAAAATGATTTTTACTGCAATATATTTTATTATAACCAATTAATATAGTTATTTAATTATTTCTAAATTTAAATCTATTTTTAGAGGATTTTTTTCATAAAAACCATTTTAAACCAATTATAAGAGAATCATTATGATTCTTAATGAATGGCCAAGCATGATTCTTCAAAATTAATTAAGATCATCCAACATTTTTTTCCTGTCAACATCACATAAAGCCTCATCATTGGATTTAGGGTAAAATAGTCATAAAATTACACATTTTCCAATTTCATTACTTAATGAACTTATATTTGTGATGGGTTGTCCTACATCACCAATGATATTATCAAGGGCATGAATCTTATGGTGTTTTTGATTTATTATATTTGTCAAATGATGTTCTTCAACAATAGTATAATATTATTCATTAGGTATTACATAAAAATTGGTTTCCTTTGATTTTATATCATCTTATGAATTATCCAAGATTGGTTGAATATTAATTTTATAAAAATAATATGAACATGAACTTTCGTGAAGATTAAAACAAAAAGGGTTGGTTTTATCAAATTTTACATGAATAGTTTCTTTATGAGTTCTTGTATCATTATTAAAAACTCTATGAGGCTTGCTACTAATGGAACATCATAAAAAAAATCCTTCATCAGATTAAGGAGAAATTTTATTAATATTATCATTAGTATTTATATTATATAATTAACATCTAAATATAATGAAAGAATTTCTTGGATTTCTTGCTATCCACAACTAATAAAAAGTTTTATTAATAAATGTTCTATGTAAATATCAATTTATATTATAACTAAAATTATTAACTGATTCATCCCAATAATGATTTGAAATGGAGAAGTCACTCAATTTGGTAATAGTAATATCATGAAGAAGTCTATTTCTTTATTCAACTACATTATTTTTCTAATATATTCTTGGTGATTAAAAGTAATGTATTTTACTTTTTTTATAAAAAATTTTAAAATTCATAATTTCAAAATTCTCCACTATTATCATGATGACTGATTTCTAAAGGTATATTTTTCTAATGTATAACTAGGTAAACAATCTTCTTAAAACAAAAACCTGATTCTTACTTTTTCCCTATAAAATTGACCTAGATATATTACTTTTTTTCATCTACTAAAACAAATAAATTATATTTCCAATAGTTTTTATAGATTTTTGGGCCTTATAAATCAATGTGAACAAACTTTAGTGTTCCACAATTTGAAACATCACTAATATATTTAAAACATGACTTATATTTCATTACAAATTCAATAGGATTATAAAATTTTAAAGAATTAAAACTATGATCATAAATATATGTAACTACTATATTCATATAATACTTGGCTGAGGTTCCAAAATTATTGTTTCCTAATATTCTATTCAATAACCACAATTGATCCACTATTACAATATGAAATCATATATATTTTCATCTAATGTAATATATTTTAAGTGTGTATATATTCTCAGCCAATCGAAAGAAGGAATATACTTCCCTATTGATATTTGAACATAAAATTTATAATTCCTAAAGATCAATAGTTATCTATCATAAAATAATTTAGTTTTACTATTGTGGTTGTGATTATGTACTTTAATAAATAATGAAATGAATTTAAGGGTTTTCTAATATGAACAATATTACTTATACCATATATCTCTCCATGATAATTATCACAAAACATGATTTAGCACTTTTTGTATTTATAACATTCTAAAAATAGTTCTTTTCCATTCATGTAACATGAACCCCCCATATCCATGTACAAAATATTATATACACTGTTACAATTATTAGTTACCTCTAAATAAAAAATTATAATTTTGGTAAAAAATTTTGACAGGGTCAATCATTACTAGAAAATAATAATTTAGAAATCTATATATATCGGACATTCCATCTTGTGCATGTACAAATTCATAAGAAAAATACACTTTGGGAAACCCAAAATATTATACTTTTTTAAGGATCCTTATTTCTTATTGTTTCCATTAATTTTTTTTTCAAAAAAGTAAATTTTAGTGAAAATATGTTTTTGATCGTCATTTTTTAATTTTTAAAAACATTACTAAAAGTATGTATTTTCTGTTTCTACTGTCTGAACATATTATCAAAACCTTCATATACAAAAAGAAAATTTCATAGTAATTTTTTTGACATTATTTTTCAGATTTTAATATCAAAACAATATATTAATTACCAATAGTTAAATAATAACTAGATTTCATATCTAATTATTTAGTATTGTTTGAAATATCAATGAAATGTTTTTAGATTATAGAACTTTCTTGGAAATTTTATGCATAGAATTTTCACATTATTTATAAATTATATAATCATTTTTATAATAAAGAATAAAATTTAGGAACAATACCATAACTAGATATGGAATAATTTTCCTAGAATGAACTTCATTTCTCTCTTTATAATTATGTAGAGACATGTTCATCCTTACAATCATGATAATTTGAAGAAAATTTAATTTTTTCTGGGATTCAGTAGATACATATTTTATATAACATTGGATATTCTATGGATTGTCATCCTATGATCCTAAACATACTTACATTAAACACTATTTTATGAAGAATTGTATAAAGACATATCTTCTCTATAAGTATTCATAATGCAATATGTTTTTTGAAATTTTCATACTTTGTATTTATTAAGAATATTTTCATTTATATATGTATTATCCTTTTTCAAGTATAAGGAAATCAGGTATGATCTATATGTGATTTTTCATTCTTAAAAAATTATTCAAAATAAATCATTCATATCACATATCTCTTTATAACATAATATTTACCTTTATTTGAAACCATTATTTCTAAAATAAATATCCTTTTTAATATTTTAAAATTCATTTTCACTTTTCATAGAAGATTTGCATTCTTTAAAAACATTGAATTTCTTTTTCTTGGATTCATTAGGAACATTCTCATCTTATTTGAAGATTTTAATGGATATATATATAGAAAAATATATATTATACTTTATAATAAATTTAAAATTTTCCCTCCTAGTACATGAGAGATTTGTAGAATCACAAATTCTATTCCTTGTAAGATTCTATGAATACTCAATATATATTATTTTTTAATCTAACTATACAAGAAAAATATCAATATTTTTTCAACCAAATGATCATTATTTAATTATAATCCTCCCAAATATTTTATGAATTTCACACTATGCATGAATCCATGATGCAACGTACCAACATATTCTCCTTGTTAAAAATAAAAAACATTATAATCAACTCCTAAAAAAGAACAACTAGAATAATTATCATTGGTTGGCCCAACATGAGTAACATCAATATATTTATATACACTATAATACTCATCACAAGAAGAAATTTGACTATATATCTTCCATGTATTATATAATTTTTATGTATTAGTGACTATATAGTAAATATGATATGAATTAACTTTATGTTAATTGAAATTAAAAACCCATTTTAATGGGATAACATAGTTTCAAGTCATAATAAAAATTTTATCAACTGTAGTTTCATTCAAAATAATATTTATTCTATATCTCTAATATTCATTGTCAACTACATCAATAATTTGTGTCACATTAGGATTTAGATTCTAAAATGTCCCAATGGATAGAGGAAACAAATTATAAAAACATGAAAACTATGTTCTACAAAATGGTTTAGTGTAAAAGTATATAAGAGTAAAAATGGCCCAAAAGGCTTCTTTTTTTATTGATTTTTTGATAACCCCTTTGAAGGGATAAGGGGGAACCCTTACAAGGCTCGTAAGCTTAGAGATTACAAGACCCGTAGGTCTTAGGAAATATACAGACTATACTTGGGACACCTCTTAAAAGATTATTCATTGTGATATCAGCTCTCCACCATCACATGGAGGTTTTTCTAGGCTTCCCATGCAAGTAGAGGCTGGTCCCGATGGAAATTTCATACCCTCCCTTTCTGAAAAATCTTATTAGCTTCTACTCTAGTGAATGCATCTGCTCTGAATCCCCATCTGTTGTCTGCTCCTTATAGAGTATATCTGATAATTTCAGAACTATTGTAGGTGTCCATAAGGCCTTGAGAAGGCCCAAAAGCCTTACTGGCCTAAATTCCTTGGGTGGCACGATGGCCTTAAAGAATTGAGGCCCAAACCAGTGGCCCAAAATCCCCAACGGATGAATAGTTTCGTCTGCTACAGTATCGAACACTGACAGCTACAGTACCCTGCAAATATGTCTCCACCTAGTTTTAATCACTGGTCTCTTGGATGCACTATCCATGTACTCTAAACTATTTCGAGGCACTTGTGCTAAAATTATATAATAGTAGAACAAAATATGATACCAAATATAGTATGGAATGAGTAAGCAGTTTACTGTAAGTGTAGCTGTTAATTGTATTTTATAAAATGAAACAATAAATTTTCATATACTATTTGTAATTCTCTATCTCTCTTATTCATGTAATACATTTATTATAATATCTGATGAAATTAAGTCACACCAGTCGTAGGAACCCTCAATATGAAAGATTCGAATAACATTCTTCTAAAACATTGGAAGCCCCCCATCACTGTAGGTTGTGAATAAATTACTGAAGTAGAAATTATCATTGATTTTAGATAATATCCCCATAATGGATTACATAAAAAATAGACTAGATAAATAATAATAATTATGTTCTCTCAAATTAACAAGATGTTATAAAAAACATCACAAAAACATTTAGATCATTAGTGATGAAAACTAATCATTCGCATTAAATTATGATTTTATTTACAAGAAATTCTCAAACAATAATATTTTTTACTCTTCAGAGTTGGTTGTAATGACATTGGACAAACTCATTATTAACATGAGAGGATCAATATAAAATAATAACTTGCTTTCCTTATTACAAAATTTATACTGATTTGGATTTTAACTGATAGAATTAACATTTTATGTTAAAGCAATGAACATTGTTTATCCAGTGGAATGAAAATATTAATTAGATAGATTTAAAAAACACCTTAAGAGCATGTTTTCCTCCATCTGGTGAATGTTTTTCAAGTGGGTAGGGTAGAAATATAACCTCTAATACCAAGATATACAATGCTAGTTGAAACATATAAATCTATTTCATATGAAAATATATCCATTTCATGGACTAATGTAATGGTCCATATGGTTAAGGATGTTCTGCATAGTGAGAAATGTTTTCTACATCCACTTAAATATCATTGCTACATAATACGAAACACATGGGTGGTATAATGTTATTAAAATAATTTATTTGAGTATAAGGATAAAAGTTGTTGAAAGTAAACTATTATTTCAACATCTTAGATAAATCAATATATTTTTTTCAATTGAAATTTATATCATTTCTTTTAAAAAAAATAAATCATTATAGTATTCTACAATGAAAATAAGATGATTATTTATCTATAAAATCATTATGTGTCAATATTAATTTTATTTTTGTATCTCATAGTTTGAATATTATATTCTTTGTTATTTAGAGAGTGTGTGATTAGCTTTCCTTTGTGCGGTGAGTGGGGTGGTTAATAATCCCATATTCAAGTAAACTAATCTCTGTGGGGATTATTATGTTGTGAATTCGACATCATATTCCCTCTTTTCTGAGTCTATTTTATCTAGATTTTAGTTCAGTGTTTTGGTGATTGAATAGGAGATCCTCCCCCATATATTCCATGTCATGGTTAATATTCTAAATTGTAATGATTATAATTATGGTAATTTTATTGATAATCTATATTAATGAAATTGATAATATCATTATGTGGACTAAATTTCGTTAGATATAAAAGGATAATGATATTATTAGAAACATGGAGATCATTCAAATTTATTCTTTTATGTCATTTAGATTTGGTGATAAAGTAATTATAGAGATAATGAATCTCTATTATAGGTTAAAAATGTAAATATCTGTTGGTCCTGAGGTTATGTGACTGTGCGAAGAGAGGATATTCCTCTGAGAGAAATATATAAGATTCTTAGGTGGATTTTGTAGGTTATTTAAAACAAGAACAATACTTCACACCATTTTTAATTTTAGAGGCACAAATTATATGGGAATCAATGGTCTCTTAACTTGATTTTACTTCTCATTCATATTCTAATTCTTGTTCAATAGGATATGGTTTCTCTGATCATTATTCCATTCATAATTGGAACATGGGTATCAAGAATGTAACTATTTCAAACCAAGGAATACCCAAAAAATAATAACTGTTTAGGATCCATATAAATATATTTTTGTATGTGACTCTTTTTTCACACAAAAACGATCATTTTCAGGTTGAAACTGTTGAGATGATTTCATTATAACTTGTAACAATAATAAAATATCACGAGTGTTAGTTGCTTTCAGTAACAATTTATACACACCAACTTGTGGTGGTATATATTATCTTCAAACAAAAATATTTTTTTGAATTAATTATTTATTATATAATTTTTAGATAGTATTTCTCTTCTAAAATGTGAATTTTGAAATGTAAAATATTTATGCTCTTTTATAAAAAAAATTATTAGTATATAGTAATTGGTGATCTCATACTATTACTTTCAAGTAACAATTTTGACATATAAAATTAATATTATAGTAATAAAACAATGTTAATAAAATGAGGTAAATGAAGAGAAAATACATTTTTATTTTTGGAATTATAATATGTTAAATATTTTTATATCAATTATTTTATTTCTCTGAAATTTCAATGAAAGAATTTTGTAATAATGCATTATTATTGTGTCTGTTAATAATTTTTTTTTCTAATGTATCCTATAATGAACGTGTTGTTTTCTTAGATATTTATTGGATAATTTATGATTATATTGGGTGGAATTTATCATATGTTTGAAAGAAATAAATATAACCCATTCTTTGTTAAATTTCCATGATTTTGTATTCTTATGGGATACATGGGATGTGATTTCAGATGAGATAATGTCATATGAGTCAAGAGTTCGTATGTAACAAATTATAATCCAAATAATTTATGATATGTAATTTGTTTGGAATAATATGTATTTGATCCATGGGTTTTCTAGGCATTTTCATTAATGATATTAGAGATTACATATGCAATTGTCAATGGAGGTATGGTAAATTATGCGGCTTTCTAATCAACTAATACTTTTGGTCACATCATATAAATTATTCTACAAAATTATTTAGCAGATTAACCTAATCTATAACCATTTTCATTATAATTTTATCGGAATTTGGGATTATTTTGATTTGAAATAATTATTTATTCCTTATTATAATATGTATATACCATATATCAATATATGTTTTACGGATGATGTTGGAGGTACAAACATGATGCCTCATTTGTAAGTATAAAATATTATGAGTAATTGTAATAATAGATACCACCTAAAACCACTTTCCAAATTATAATTTTAATCACATATGATTCCTAATATATTTTTATTAGAGTAATAATAATAGTATTAAATCACATCCGCTAATATAATAATTTCAAACATAAAATTAGCTCATGTTTTTTCTCATGAACATTAGTTTCTACCATGACATCATCTCTCTTAAAATATTGATTGATTATCAATATAACCCTTATTACATGTAAATAAATAAGTGATATCACAAAATCGTAATAAAAATTAATTTTCTATTAAAAGAAACACTTTTAATGGAAAAGTGAGAAACCAAAAAAAAACCATTTGAAAAAACACATAACAACCCTAGCAGAAAAATACAGAACAAACTACTCGCCCACCCTGCTGAATGAACTATGCCATGATGACAGACCTACACCAAAAAATGACCTCTTGGCTAGCTGTCCCATATAGAAATTAATGATCATGGACCCTATTTTGAAGCCATACCCTCTGGTGCATCCAAATCCAAAAGGCCTACACCAATAGAGACTTCCTGATCTGATCCAGTTCAAGAGCAGATCAATTTAGAGTACTGGAAACAAAGCTTCATGTTTCACTCCAAATGGAAACCACAAAATGATTAAAATACTTTCATAGTACCAACAATCATCTCCGTCAAACCAACTATCCAAAACCACCATCTTAAAGAGAGTTGTTAAAAAGAATCATGATATTACCAGAAACTGTTTCTCGGAATAATTTCCTAGATAATGGTGAAACATGTAGGTCTACTACCTCTGCAAACATCTTCTCAAACTAAAAAGCTATTTTATACTAGGAATGACTGTCCTCTTTGATATAGATCTTCCCTTTTTTGAAACCCCTACTTGAATTAGGACTTGTTTATCGATCCATGAATATAGCTCTTCATTGGGATACACCTCTAGAGATCTCCCCATCATTCTATATGCCACCTCCTTGGTTGCATCAAGTAGCAAGACCTGTTCTCGCATTTGTTCTTTAGAATTTAAAATCATAACCAAGGATTATTCATCCTGATTTGTTGGCATCTGATAGCTCATCGACTCCATAAACTTCTTGTTTTTGTTTTTCCCCTTTGCAGATCGAGTCTCCAAAGGAGGAGGTAGAGAAGAGTAATCCATCCTCCCCTCTATCCTCCTAAAATACCTATAAAGATTCGGACATGAATCCACAAATGTCTAGGGTCCGTGTTCAATCCCCTTAGGTACCTTCACTATGACCCAATATCCCTCACCTAGAATAATTTAATCTGAACTCAACTCTCCCTCTAAAAGGCCTTCGAACCTGTTACACACAGAAACTGGAGTCTAAATAAAGTTTGAACTCCCATCCTCTCCATTTCTGCTTGGAATAGGTGCATCCTTGGATGGCCCATCCACCCCCTTACATACATCAACACTGCTCTGCCCTGATTCCTCAGCACCTGAACCTATCATGGCCTCTTTCACTCAATCTGACACCTGATCCATGATTGTGTTGCCTCCAGTCCTCTAAACATTCACATGAACGTCTTCATACTGATACTTTACCTTAACTTCTTGCACACCCTAGATGGATAGACCTTAAATATCATACCTCATCATGCTGAACACATCGGACACCTTCGAGTTAAACTCTTATGTCGTTTCCTTCTTCCCCACATCAGTACCAAATTCATCCTTAGCTGCTACATTTTAGTATACTACCTCGTTAACAGGTAATTACTCTTCCATTGGTCACAAAGATAAATATCAACTATCTACATCCTCTCTACCCATATCATGTTGTCTCGAGCTCATTTCCTTACAAACCACTAGGACCTTGGAATTGTCCCCATCCACCATCTTTAGCGCAACTTGTACACCCTGGTGGAAAACCTCTGTCGATTGGTTTCCAAAAACCATGCCTGCCAGCGATGGAGACCACTGTCGAAAAAAAGTTAGATGACTGCCCCAACCGCTTACATGTAGAACAGAATTATGTCCAACACTTATAGACTGCTCACTTCTAGCATCCTACACCCCACCAATCGTAATCCAAAAAAATCCAATGGAACTCTCGACATATCTAGCTCCACACAGACCCTCAAGTTAACTGGGTGACAAACCACTTCTGTTTGGATATCCTAGTAGAGATACCTCCTGACAATGATTTTGAGCATCCAAATAATAGTGGGATTTTGAAATGGTAATGGTAGGTTAGAGACACTTACCCAAATCGTAGATAAGGGTGAGTCGCGCTTCATGTGGAATTCAAATGACTATCGTACTATGAAGAAAAAACAGTATTTACAGCATCGGGGTGCCTCGACCAGGCGTAGATGAGATCCTTCTCTGATGCGAATTAGATCATGATATGATGATTATCCAAAAAACCCACTATAACCCTCTCCTAAATATCCCATGAATCTAAGAGGACCCTATCAAAAGAATCGACCAAAGCCCTTCGTTGCGTAAACCATGAAACCTGGGTGAGCGTCAAGAGAGCGAAGGTTTCATCGAACTCTGAAGTCAAAATATGAAGATTTGGGTATCCATCGATGAGCTCTAGGACTTTTAGGAATAAATCTTCCTTCGGGAATGGAGGAAGCTACTTGGGGTTTGAGAAGGGCCAAAAATTATTCCTAATAGTGATAATTATTTCGTCTTCAAACCCCTAACATCATATGGAAAATAATATTGACTAACTATTCATCCCTTAAAATTGGGATAAATGAAAAATTTGTCATTCTAAACAATTGTATCAATCAAAAATAAAGTAACCATAATAAATAAGTCATCATTCCCACACTCTACCAAAATAACATATAAAAATTTAATATAAACCACCATTAAATTTTCTTAATTGTGACATCTAATAAAAAAATAGGATTATTGCAGCTATTACAAATAGTATACCAACTCAAATTAACTAGTCTCTTATCACTCTATTTGACATCAAAATGAACCCATGACTAAATACAGATTTAAAAAAGATGGAATGATACAAAATGAACATGATCGATACTAAACACAAAATCATAATTCAATGATTTCATAGATTAACTATTATATATATATAATTGTGATAAAAAAAACTATTAATAATTATATATGATTTTGTTCATTGATTTTACAAAGTATATATCACATGATATTAAAATAATTATAATTAATGTTACAATATTAAAAAGTAGTGATATTCATATTATAAATACATCATCATAAGGAAATTTCGAAAAAATAAATTATGATGAGTTTTTTTTCCAGGATACTACAATATATAAAACTGATTTAATTTTCAAAATATTTATTCTAGATTATCAGATAATATTATTTCCATGGTAAGCATGTAATATAATTTTTTTGTATCTGAATATCGATACTTTAGAATAATAAGTTCTAATAAAATTTGTACAAGCGAAATATATAATATATTTGTAAACCTAATATTTTTTAAATTTTTTAAAAATTAAAATATAAATTAGTAAAGTTAAATTTTCTATTAGTAAATCATTTTTCAAACAATTTTGTCTCTTTCAATAAATTTTATGTAAAAACACTATTGTTATATTTCATTACGATGAATAAAATAAATAAATTCAATTTATTACATCAGAAATAGATAATATATATGTGGTTCAAAATATTGGAAAAAATATTTTGATAACAGAATTATGCGATGAAAATATTATTATCAAATTTTTTAAACAATGCCAGTAATTAGTATCTATTTGTAAAGAATATTTCAAATAAAATTATTTTGGGGGATAATTAAATAATAGTTAATACTATTTTATATTATATTTCATTATCAAATAATATATAAAATATATCAGATTTGATAATTTTAAAATTAATTTATATTAAACTCCAACAAACTATTTAATTATTATAAAAATACATGAATCTCCACAAAACAAGTCACAAAATCGTATAAAAAAGTCCATATCAAATAATGTTTATATGAAAATCCAACAAACATTGTCTAAAATATTTTTCTCTAACACATTAGTTGTCTTTATAATGGTAAACCCTTATTTTTATCAACTAAATGGTCTCTCTGGTTGATGTTAAAAGTTTCCTAAAAACATTTATTAAAAAGAGTGGATTTTGTAGAATAGTAACTTATTAGTAATGATTTGGTTTTTTAGGGTGTGACATATATTTTCAATACAAATATTTCATAACATTGGAACTAACATTAAATTTAAATACTAACAAAGATAATTTTGGAATTCAATCATCATTTCTGATTTTTAATACCAATCAATAAAAATTGAAATAAATGAATTTAATATTTATATCGATGGAATACATCTCCTCTATAATAAATTTTTATATATATTAATTACAGTAAATAAATTTCATTTCATAAAGAATAAATTATATTATAAATCAATAAAAATATTTATTTTAAAAATAGTGGGCAATAAAAAAATATTTAAGGTCACATATGATAAGAATTATTGATTATGATACATTGTAATTCTATGAATAATTATTAACTATTTACTCTCACCTCATCTATGATACCTTATAGTATTATTTAATAAATCATTATGAAAAATAATTATATTGAATCATAAATTTTAATCCATTCCCTGATAGGCATTTATGACAAAATTTAAAAACCCCTAAATTTTATATAATAATAGTCCAACAGAAGAATTCAAAAAAATTTATGGAAAACAACATTAAATAACATTTAAAATCATTTAACTCTTCGATTGTGAGATTATTTGTTTAAAATAATAACCACATTCCAAAGAGCCTCATATTCAAATAAAACGTAATTAAATTCCCAATATTTAAATAAATAATATATCTTGTTAAAATGATTTCCACTATTGAATATATAATTAAATAAAATTCATTTCCAATAGATTGTAAAAATAACTCTTAAACTAAACTGAATATAGAATGAAAATAAAATCAAGTAACCATTCCCAAATTTTAAGATAATCATTTAACTGAGTTAAGTTTATAAAATAAAACACTAAATATATAAATGTTTTCATACATATGTATTGTGAAACAAAAATTATAAAAAAGACTATATTATAAACTATTTCAATGAGATAAATCAATAATAATAAAATTGATATCCAGTTTTACATATTCATATTTTTTACATAGAATAACTAAATAGACACTGAATATCAAAAAAATATATGTATATATGTATATATATATATAGCACAATGAAAAAGATCAGTTGGGTGCCTCTACACATTCATCACATGTTGTATTCAGTGTGTTGGATGATAGATAGTCTGAAACAGATTACTACATCTGGTGGATCATTCCACAAAAATAAATTAATTAATAGTATATAGAACTAATGAACATTTTACCATTATACTTATTGTAACCATTGTTTTAATAAACTGCATTTATATTTTTCAAAATTAATAATAATGTATTTAAATTAACAAATTAAAAATCATTATTCAAATAATATATTGTACATTATATTTCCCAATATTACCCCAAAATATTTTCAAAATATTAGGCACTTGTAAGTCCAAAATGATTCATGTTGACTAGGCTGAAATATAATTACTTGTCTTAAAAATTAATTACATCAACATTTACAATTTTCTATAGTTGAGTGATGATAAAATTAAATAATTAATACAGCATGACTCAGCACAACAATTTTTACTAGGGCTAATGGAGTGAGGACTATGACACACCACAGTTTTTTCCATTTCTCCAATTGATGGTGACTAATAACGAGAAGTAATTATTTATCAAGGGTTGTGTTTTCCTAAATAAATCATTTAAATATTTTTTAAAAATGTATTATATAAAAATATCATCAATATAAATAAATAACTAGATTTTGTATCAATGTATGATAGGGAAACAACTCTGCATCACCATTTTTCATGAAGAAAACATGATAGATAAATAAATATAGGATTACACCAAACTATGTAATAGTTTTATTAAATGGGAAGACTATATCCTCATACAAGGGATACCTGAGAAGCACCACTATATAACACATTTCTAAAATATCTTTTGAGGATGTCCTACTAACTATATATTCTTCCATCATGTTGCAATATTTATTGTCACAATCTTACCATTTCTGGAGATGTCTCAAGATTGTTTTCAAGTACTATTTTTCGAATTTTTGAGGTATGTTTTATGACTTTTTGGCTAAAATTATAGAAAATTAATATAAGGAGAGGCAGTGCACGGTTGGCACACTCTTTGATCAAAGCATGTGATGAATCAGAGAAAACCATGTGTACCCAAAATGAGGGGATTTTCATGGTTAGTGCACAATTTTCCAACACATGCACCCTATTAGGAGACGATGTGAACCCCCCCCCAGAAAATGCATATTGTTAAGGCTCATAGTTTGGTAAACTTTGTGTCCATGCACATCATACTATTTTTGTTGTTTTAATTAATATTTATTGTTGTTTTCATATTTCCAGAACATCCATTTTAACTAAAATCAACCCCAAATCACCCCGAATCAATTTGCCTTGATTTAGGATTCTCGTAGACAATATTATAATGTTCATGACCTCTGTTCATGGTGATTGGATGTACGAGTTGTAGATATCCACCTCTCCTAGTAAGTGAATCTCATCCCGAATGGTTTCTCATTCTTCTCTTTATTTAAGTAATGTTATCATCTATTTGGTTGGATCTAGATCTATTTTTCATAGATCGATATACTTGTTTTATAGACATTGATTTGTTTTATTTTGGATTTTAATTTCTGTTCTAGATATCATTCTCCATAGTTATTCTGCTCAAATTATGGGTTTTCCATTGGAGAGAATTTGTCAATGAATTGAAGTTAGTGGTCGTTTACTTAAATTTCATATTCATGATTTCAATAACATTTATTTAATTGTTGAATTTCTAGGTTTCGTTTAGAAATTGCATCATCTAATTGAAATTATTAATATAGTAATTTAATTAATGGATTGTGAACAGTTGGATATTTGGATGTTGAATTGAATAATTCATTATTGAATTTATTGTGAGATGTTGGGATTATGAATTGAATAATAATTTTCTGAATTAATTAAGGGATATAGGGATTAATAATTGGTCAAATAATTGTTTAATTAATAAATAGAGAACATTGTGTTTAGGAAATTGAAAAAAATTGATTTACTAATTGTTAAATTAATTTAGGATGGTTCCAGGGTTATACAATTAATTATTTGATTAATTGATTGTTGAATTAATTAATGGAATTTATGTAACCAATTAATTGAAGAATTAATTGAAGAGATTTATGTGATTAATTAATTGTTGAATTACTTATTGGAATTATATTGATATAAAATTGTTAAATATGATTAATTAATTTTTTAATTAATTAATATTATATAGTGGTACATGTGATATATGTGAAATATGTTAATAATTGATATATGAGTGTGGGACATGGACTGATTCTTCTATTAACCATTTGTGATTGATTGAGACATGAGTGTGGGTCACTATTTGACACTCCAAATACCCATGGGATCCTAGACCTGTCATTTTTGGACCCTAGGAATGCATGAAAATCATATTTGATAACTACTAATGCTCCAAATACACATGAGGTATAAGATATGTACTAATGATCCAAATATTCATGTGGAGGTAGAAGTGATGATCAATACCAAAATAGTGGGAATTAGACTACAATTATGATTAGTCAATTTATTATGAGAAATGATAAGTATAATGAACAGACATTTTTATATTGAATTTTAAATTGATTATGTAATATTTTTAGGACTCTTGAGAGGACTAAAAAGGTACTGAGGTTTGGGTGTCTTCAAGAACTCAGTGGTTTATGTGGTTAAATCAATAGTAGTTGATTAATGAAAACTATTTAAATTATATTTTTTATTTTATTCATTATACAACTAAAAACATTATTTTTATTGGATTTGTTTTAGATTCCATTGGTGTTAGCCTACATAGTTTTATACGCACCCTAATCGGGCTGCTTAATCCCTACCTAAATAGATGTCTTGTTTGTAAGATAGGTTAAACGTAATATTCAGATGTTAGAGGGGTGATTTTCATGGAACATGGATGATGGAACTGAATGTAGTTCAAGAACCACTTGGGTTTTGTCCATGTATTTATTTATTTTGGGTTTTTTATATCGAAAATTTACTTTTACATGTCATGGAATTTTTTCTATTTTAGTTATGATATTGTATTTCCAGTTTTGGTTATAATTTCACACTGGTTTGGTATGGTAATTGGTTATAACTTTTGGTTATTTTTTATTTCTTTTTTACTATTGTGCTACATTGATAGATAGGTTATAGTATCCATATGATCATTATTAGACCCCCACTACATGTCTACATCCCGAGTTTTTTGGAGAGGTGTGTTTGTGGCCTTGTGACCAATTAACTCGGGACAACAATGAGTTGGACTTGGTCAAGATGTTACAAACCGACATCATAGGAAGATTCTTCTCTTTTTTAATTTTCCCTAAATTTTTTGAATGGTAGATAGAATAATATGATTAGTCAGGTGTTGGTTAATAGATCATGCATAAGAGTAGCAACCCCATATATGAGGGTAAAATCCAAGTACCCAGGGAGGAATTATTGTCATTGTTGTGTATTGTTGTTGATTCTATTTGACCTAATGTGATGCACTTGAGAGGTGATGTGTGTAACAGCCCAAAATTTTATAAAAAAATATTCTTTTTAATTTCATTAATGTCTTGTGTTGTACGCTACACCAAAAGGAGCTTTCTCAACACGCATCCTTGACTTGCCTTGCATTACACGCAATCACGACCTTCCTCGACAGCGTGTGTAGTACACAATACCGTGTTTCACTAAACAACGACATGCTATTATAATATTATTAAAACTAGCCGTTATGAATATTAATAACAACATTTTAAAATTTTAGAAATTTTAGCTCTCAAAATGTACTTCATTTTTGGATTCGGAGTATCAAATTTAGCCTAAGGTGAAATTTTGGTATTTTTCGGATAACTTTAATATTCTGATGAATAGTGAAAATTACTAAATTATAATTAAAAACAACTTTTTTAATCGAAATAATTAATAGTGATAAATTATTAATTTGAGTGGTTTTAAAGTATATTTAGAATATATTTTTACAATTTAATACAATGTTGGTCATTGGATGTAATTTCACATTTAAACCAGTCATAAACAAGTGTCAATCTTTTGATAGTTATTATCTCTTAAGAACACGCTTTTTTTTGACGAAGGGAATTAATTTTTAAATTAATTAATGCAACTGATATGTTTTGAATTTGATAAAATAGACATCATTTTTGAATTCATAATATCAAATATATCTTGGATCTAATTTTTGGTATTTTTCTGGAAACTTTCATTTTTTGATGAATAGTGAAACCACTAAGTGGTAGTTGAAAAACTGAATTTTTCATAAAAAATAATTTTACCGCTTCTGTGAGTGGAATTTCGGAAATCCGAGAGACATGGTTGATGTCAGTAAGTAAAATGTGGTTCAATGAGATTAAAATAATTTTTTGGTGAATAGTAACTTTTAACTTTTTTTACCACAGTTAAAAGTAAATAGGGTAATTAAGGGTAAAAATTATATTATTATTGCCCTAACACATGTCCTAATTCTATTGGACAAGTGTAATTCGACCAAAAACAACCTTAGGAATAAAATATGACCATTTAGGCCCACTTGGATTAGATTAGGACATTTATTATTAATTTATTTAAAGAAGGGTTAAAATAGTTAAAATCAAAGTTTAATAAGTAAATCATTTATCATATGGGGTTATAAATAAGATAAATTCGACTATAAATACTCATTATAAATATAAAAATATTTCCTACATAATTGTATTTTAGTTGTAATTTTTAGACATTAAATAATTTAATTTATTTATGGCACAATGATGAAACAGTAATTATCTTATTAATGAAATATTGACATAATTGATGTTATAAATACCCAAATAAATATAATTTGAGACTATTTATGAACTAAAATAATTTTCTAGTTTAATATGACATGTTAGGATTTATTTAATTATCTTTGGTTGAAGTAATCATTCTGTTATGAGTTTCAAAAAAATTAACTATTGAATAGTGTCAAAATTTACATAAAATAGTTTTTAAAACAAATATTATATTATTAATTTTTATTTTATTCCTAAATATCTAAGGTTCGGCCAAATGACATAGCTAAGGTTAAATATATTAATAAAACACAACTTGGGGGACTCTTGGATGTATATGGTATGTTTATTACCTATATAATTTAAAAATACAAAGTGACATGGTAAATGTCAATCTAATTAACTATGAGTTAAAACTAAAAGATAAGGTTAATATAATGACCTAAACATGTCTAAATTCTATTGGATGAGAGGATTTCGTCCCATACCCACCTTATCTTCGAAAGAACTCAATTTGGATCTATTTAAAACCGAACATGACTTTATAATAAAATAATATTTTTAGTTATTCCAAAGGTGCCCCTCTCCTCCCTTATAAAAGGGAACCTCCTCCCCCTCTTCCTCACACCACATTGAGCCTTCATGCTCGGCCAACCCATAAAAATTTCTTCTCTCCACTTCCCTAGAAACATCCTATAGGTTCTGGTCTTCTTCAAAGACCTATTTTAGTGCCCTAAAAGGAGGTATCAAAGAAGCACTTCAAAGAAGAGGTAATGTCAGTTACCAATTCTTTCCTCTTTATTTCTTCTTCCAATTATTCTTCTTTAGTTATTTCATTATGAAGTTATATCATCAGTATCACTAATATACCGATATGTTATTATATGTATGAAACAACCCTATTTCACCATCTATCCATCCTACGGAAAAAGAAATCACTGTGTGTGCGTACGTACGGAATACTGTCTCCACGCCGTGGTGTAATCTATTTTCCACCACCACCTTACTTGGATGGGTATAATGGTGTAAATAATGACTATATATGACTATTATAAAGTGATATTGATTCTTAAATAGTATTCATACACTCCAATACAATTCCACGATAATAGGAATGATATCATCACTCATGCGTACGTACGGAATACCGTCTCCACGATGTGATGTGACTCGTTCTACGTGATCTTAATTTCATAATGATTATATAAATGAATTGAATGAATTAATAAGATATATATTTCACAAATACCATTCTGTAAATGAGGTATCTATAACCTAAAGAGAATAATAAGAATTTATTCGACAAAACACGCATAAGAACAAAAGGTTATAAACACCCAAATAACAAGTAGCAATGAAATATTACTACTAAGAAGCTAAGAATATGACCATATATGATATCATAAAAATAATTATGATTCCGGAATAAGTCAATAACATTATTTAAATAATTATACAGGAGGTTCGGACACTTACGAAGCAAATCAGACCTAAGGTAAGGAAAATATCACAATCTCATTTTTATCCGAGATTGTTTATACTTTGGTATTTACTGGGGTGTATTTTATCATCCACATCCATGTTTCCTCAATATGTAATATTATTTCCATCCACCTACATTTGTTTAAATCCAATTTTACCCTTCGGTGAGTTTTTAGTAAAAGATATGAAAGGAATCTTTTGTCGTTTTTCGTACGAGGTATTTTTTGACTTTTCCGAAAAAAGTACGAAGAATGTTATTTTAACTTATACGGCATGAATGGATTTTTAAAACATTATTTCCAAGAAGCTTCATTTACATGTTTTCAAGTTTATTTTTAATCACCTCCTTTTAGTTTTTAATTGTACGACACGTTAAGAAAGGAATAGTATTTTTGAAGCAGAAAGGATATCTTCCTCAAGAATGTAGTTCAAGTGTTTAATCAAAATTATTTTTCATCTAAGATAAAAAATGTTTCTATTTTTATCCCTATTGATTTGATTATGTTGTGATGGAACTATATTTTTATGAATTCCTTTATCTTATATGAATTGTTTTATGATGTCATGATTCCCATTTTTATTACATGGGTTATGCAATGATGTATGATTTATGATTTTGTGGCACACATAAGAATGGTATCATTATGAGATGGGTGGGAGCTATATCTCCCTCCAATGAATTGGGTAAAGATTTTATATCTCATGAGATAGACATGGCTGGAACGGTAGGTTATACCGGTTCAGTGATATAGGACTGAAACGAGGGTGACTCGGTTCAGAAATGGACTTTGTCCACTAAGATAGTCTTGGCAATGAGTTTTGACTAATAAGAAATGATTCTCTATGATTATGTGTGTATGCCAAAAAGTTTCATGTTTTAAGTTATGATTATTGGGATTACATTTCACTTCTATAATTTATCCCATGTTATGATATTATGATCTCTTTTGCAGGTTAAGATTTCAAAAAGTTATGTTATTATGTATATGATATGATTGATATTTCTTTTGTTTACCCTTACAGAGTATTTGAGGTCACCCTTTTGTATGTTTTATTTCCCCAGGATACAAAGAATGTTTTTAGGTAAAAAAGAGAAGGAAGATCTTTATGGGAGATGTTGAATATCTTTCAGCACGATTAGATGATTACGTTCCATGTTTCCAAAGACACTAAACTATTACGGTCCTTCTGTGTCTGTTTTCATTATGTATTAAGTATTCCACAAATGTAATGTAATGTCCATGTACGTCAAGCTTCGGGTCTCTATAGTTGGTATCAGAGGAAAAGTTGAGTCAACCTTTGGAAACTAGGATGCGAAAACGTTAGTGAGATCCCTAGAGATATTTCTAAGGTATGTCTAGGGATGTCCCTAAGGATAAGTATATGTATAGGATACAGTCCTAGAACTACGGTAACGATCATAGAATTTAACCTAAGATGTTAGATATTGAGGATACTCCCCCTTTATTATGTTGTTTTCCCTAGCATGATTTTTGCCTCTCACACTATTCTTTTTGGGTTTTAGACGATGGATGGAACCCGAAGGAACCGTGTCGATCAATGTAATGGAAAATGCAATTATTGTCCTCCTGAACAAACAAATGTTATGGGATATGGAGTACAAAATCTTATTTCTATACTTACACAAGCTATGAATCATTCTGGACTTCTAAATGAGGAGAGAAGGAAACAAAATTCTATTGAGTCCTTCATGAGGCAACGTCCACCTTCTTTCTGTGGGTCTTCTGATCCACTTGTTGCTGAAAAATGGATCAGTACCACTGAAAAGATATTTTTAGTTCTTCAATGTTCTGAAAATGATAAAGTCATCTTAGCAGTATATCGTTTGGAAGGTGAAACTGATCAATGGTGGAATCTTATCAAGAATACGAGGCAAAGAGATGAAATTGAGTCCATGGAATGGGACGAGTTCAAGAACTTATTTTTCAATAATTACTTCCCTCGTATTCTTCGAACAAATATGGAGAAGGAGTTTCTTGAACTAAAGAAAAAGGATGATGAATCTGTTGGTATATACGAAGCGAATTTTACAAGGCTTTCAAGGTATGCATCTGGATTTATCATCCATCCTGAAAGTAAAGTTGATCGATTCTTCAGTGGCTTAAAACCAAATCTTCGAAGGGCATTAGCTATAAGAGACTTCCGTAGCTATGAAGAAATTGTGTGTTGTGCTATCAAGGTAGAAATAGAAGTTGGTGTCACTTATCCATCTCATTGTTTTGATAAGAAACGAAATATGGAGTTCAAGGTGAAATCTTAGAATAATGGTGAAAAGAAGATGAATTTTTCCTTATGCTCAAAGTGTGGAAAGAAGCATGGTGGAGATTGTCTTGAAGGTCCAAGTAAATGTTTCAAATGTGGAAAGGAAGGTCATCGGGCATTTGAATGCCACAATGATGGGAAGAATATGTCTAATGATGCAAACAAAGGAAGGGATACACAGAATGAACCTACTACACATCCATGCTTCAAGTGCAAGGAAATGGGGCATTATGCTAATAAATGCCCTAATCCAATGGTTAGTGATGATCGACATGAGCAACCACTTAAAGAAAATGACAAAGGGAAGTCACATGCGATCACCATTGATGATGTTGAATATGACAACGATGTGGTGGAATGATTAAGTGTTTATGTAATGGGATTTCCGAATAATGTTGTATATAATATCGTGGAATATTGGAATATTTATGTATTGGTCTATTGTGGTTTTCAATAATTTTATGGAATCGGTAACCTTGAAAAGTGATTGAAATATTTTTGGAAAGCAGATGATATGGACATAATGAAGGGATAAGGATAAAATTAAATGTATTCATGAGCTCATGACTGATATAAGGAAAAGGATATATCATGGTTTGAGTATATAGAATTTTTGGATTTTGGTATGTGGAAAGAGTTAACTTTTGATAGCATTCATGTTTTCACTAAGGTTTAATGGGTATTCATTTTTCAAGAGAATACATCATTAAGGTATTCACATGATTGGAATGTGACCAACAAGATATATGGGGGATAAATGATGGTATTCACATGCTTGGTTGACGACATTTCAAGTTATAGTTTTCTTTATACTATGAGCTTGGACCGAAGTATTTTAGATAAGCCTAAATATTGGAATGGATTATGTTAACCATAAGTTAGTATTGTTTAAGCATAGAACTTTTTTTGATATTATTTATGTGATGTTATAGTAATGTAGTTTTAGAAAAAGGACAACCTGCATGACGGGCGATAGACCATCGCGTCGGACAAGGTTGTGGGAATCGAACCCACAATTGAAGTGTGACTGGCCTTTATCGCCTACCACTGGCCTACAAGAAGTCCTTGTTTAGTAAAAACTAGTTTTACTATATTAAGAAGTATGATATATGAAGTATAAGTCCATTTTAGGAACTATATATGATTAATCTCACAATAGATGGACTTATGTATTTTTTAGATAACTTTTCTAACCTTTAGTTTGAGACAGATGGAATGACCCATCATTCTATCACATGATCTGCTAACACATCACGAATGACAAATTCAACTTCATTTCATTAAGAGATGAAGTGGAAATTGTCCAAAGAACAACAAACAGTGAGACTATGCTAAAATCACAAAAGTATTTCTTCTAATTCAAATTTCATCAACTTTAGGGAAATGATCTTCAAAACCAAAAATGTTGTCCTAGTGCTCTTATATCTGATGAATTAGATGGTACCTTAGATCATCACAAATCTATAGCTTTGTGATTGTTGGATTTTTCATAGCCATGTTCTCTACCACTCTCCATCAGAACATGATGGTTAGATTTCTCTTCCATATCCATAGTTTCACTATGTGGAAACCCAGTGATTAGTTTATTTGGATAATCGATATATTTCATACATTAGTTTTTAAAGCCAATTTTTGGTATTCCTTTTTATGATGTGGGTTTCTATTAAAGAAACTTTTGAGTAGTAAATCATTTATAACCCCGACGAATTTCTAGGGCGAAATTCATTTTAAGGGGGGTACAATGTAACAGCCCGAAATTTTATTAAAAAAAAATTCTTTTTAATTTCATTAATGTCTTGTGTTGTACGCTACACCAAAAGGAGCTTGCTCAAAACGCATCCTTGACTTGCCTTGCAGTACACACAATCGCAACCTTCCTCGATAGCGTGTGTAGTATGCAATACCGAGTTTCACTAAACAACGATATGCTATTATAATATTATTAAAACTAGCCGTTGTTGAGTTAATAAGGTTTTCCTTATGACTTTTCCATTCCTTCTTGTTTTGAAAATCACAAACACCTTATCTTTAAGGAAAATTGATTTCTTAAGGAAAATTGCTTTTATAAGGAAAATTGCTTTCTTAAGGAAAATCGATTTTATAAGAAAAATTATCCTCATCATATTTTCATTCATATTTTTCTTAAGTATAAGTTTCGGATTCATTTTCTCGGAATCATTGAAACTTTGATATAAAGCATTCTGTTTTAGGGTTCGGATTCTGGACAAGTACTATAAAGAAGTTTCATTCCGAATTCCGGATATGAACTCTAACTAAGTTCTATTCCAGATTCAGGATACGAATTCTGAAGAAGAATTCTCATTACGAATTCTAATGAAGAAATCCCATTCCGAATTCTCATTACGAATTCTGAAGAAGAATTCTCATTACGAATTCCAATGAAGAATTCCCATTACGAATTCTAATGAAGAAATCTCATTCCGAATTCTCATTACGAATTCTGGTAAGGAATTCTCATTACGAATTCTGATGACGAATTCTCATTACGAATTCCAATGAATAATTCCCATTACGAATTATAATGAAGAAATCTCATTCTGAATTCTCATTACGAATTCTGGTAAAGAATTCTCATTACGAATTCTGATGACGAATTCTCATTACGAATTCTGATGACGAATTCTCATTATGAATTCTGATGACAAATTCTCATTACGAATTCTGATGATGAATTCTCATTACGATTTCTGATGACGAATTCCTATTCCGAATTCTCATTCCGAATTCACCTTTTAAACAGAATCTGATTATCATTGTTTTATACACTCTGAATTTATTCACTCCGAACCTTCACTCCGAAGTTTCTATTCCGAACCTTTATGTTAAAGTTTAAAATGATGTCGTACATTCTGTTACACTTACTTTGTTATAAAACGATGACGTCCATTTTGTTATAAACTAACCGTTGTCTAAGTGACACGTGTACAGGTCCCTCCGATCTTTAAGGGAAATTTGACCATTGGAGAAGGAGCCGACCTTACCTATAAATAAAAGCTCATTTGAAAGAGCTCGCTGCTGATTGCTGAAAAAGTGCTTACAAGTTGTTGAAGTGATTTCTAGAGAGAGAGTCTCTTATTAACTCTCAAAACTTCGTGCGACTCCGAATGTTGGTGATTACATTCGAGGGCTTCCGGGGATAGGAAGACAGAGGTGCCGACTACCTTAAAGATCGAGGGATTTCTTGCTGAGAAAGACAGAGGTTGCCAACTACCTTGAAGTTGAGGGCTTGCGGGGATAGCAAGACAGAGACTCCGATCTTCGTATCGAGGGCTTACCCTGGTGTGGGTAAGACAGACTTGCTTGAAAGTATAAATCAAGGGACCTTTATCCAAGGTTGTTGGATACCCTTCTCTTTGGGTTAAAATACTATTATCTTGTTACTAGTAGTTTTACTACTTGTCTTTATTACGCTGCATTTTGTATCTTAAGGAAAGTATAACTTTCTTATACTTCCTTACTTACTATGATTCATTTAGATTCTATACGCTTTAAGGTAGAATCTAATATTGTAACTCTTGTTAAGTTTCAATTTTCGGAACCATATTTCTGGAACCTACTTTTGGAATCTCTTAACAAGTTTAGTTCGGTGTTAGAGGTGTTCTGAATTTACTTAGTTTAACATTGTTAAACTTAGCCCTTTCCTTTTCATAAGGAAACTATAGTTTCTTAACTAACTTTAAAGGTTCCAAAGGAATTTTTAAAGTATACAATTCACCCCCTCTTGTATATTGAGCATCTCATTTTATATTTCGATCCTACAATTGGTATCAGAGGTTGGAAACCTCTTACTCTATACCATTCTTACATTTGGTATCAGAGCCAAGGTTACTGAAATACTTGTACTCACATACAAGTTTTTCTTGCTCACTTTTTCATTACGAACTTTTCTCATTCCGAACTTTGTGATTACAATTCTTTGCTACTGACAAGTTTGTGTGCAAAGTTATTTCTAGTATGGCAGGAATTAATGTTGGTTCGATTGACAATCTGAATCCTACAAGACCACCTATATTTGATGGTAATGATTATGAATACTGGAGAGATCGTATGAAGACATTTGTTATCAATATTGGAGTAGACAACTTTGTGATGCTTACTGGTAATTATAAAATTCCTGACAAGGAAGTCAGAACCTTTACTAACCAGGAAAAGCAAGAATATCAACTCAACTATAAGGTACACAACACTTTACTATGTTCAATGACTAGAAATATATATAGCCAAATTTCTTCTTGTGAAGCAGCTAATTGTATATGGAAGAAGTTAGAGGTTACACACTTTGGGACTTCTAAGGTGATTGAAACTAGAAGAGCTATGCTTAGAGATGAATATCATGGCTTCAATTTTTCTTATGGAGAACCTATCTGTAAAGTTCAACAAAGATTTATGACCATAGTCAACAGTCTACAATCTATGGGAGAGAAAGGTTTAGATGATGAAGCTCTTGTGGACAAGATAATTGACATTATGCCCAATGAGTGGGAATCCAAGAGAACAGCTATAGATGAGAACAGGAAGGTTACACAAATTACTCTTGATGAGATTTTTGGAACTCTTCTACAACATGAGACCAGAATGAAGGGAGATGCTGACAACATCAAGAAAAAGAATGGAAATGGTACTGTTGCTTTTACTACAACGTCAAATCAGATGAAAGCTAAGACTCCGGAGAGAGTAACCAGATCTAAGTCAA
The DNA here is from genome assembly GCA_963277665.1 of Viscum album. NCBI lineage: Eukaryota > Viridiplantae > Streptophyta > Magnoliopsida > Santalales > Viscaceae > Viscum > Viscum album. Next base: position 1,836,076,152 of record OY728165.1, read on the forward strand.
AGAAAGTCATTTTCCAATCCGAATCTAGTGAGAGTGAAGTTTCAAAAAATGAATTAGCCAATCTTGCTCGAAGGATGAACAAGATAGCTGGACAGAGAAACTTTCAATCCAAGTATAAGAAGAAGGATAGGAAAGATAAGAAAGATGGAGAAGTTACTTGTTATGAATGCAAAAGAGCTGGACATATTAGACCAGATTTCCCTATGCTCAAAAAGAAAGAAAGGAAGGAAAGGCATTCAGAAAAAAACAGAAAGAAGTATTATAAAGCCAAAGATAATAAAGTTCTGAAAGCTAATGACACCTGGAGTGCCAGTGGTGGTGACTCTTCAGATGAATCTTCTGACTATGAATCTTCAGGACAGAAGAATCTTGGTCTTATAGCCAGATTACCTATTGACAATCATTGTCTTATGGCTAAGGTACGAAATGCTGAATCATTGACCAATGTTTCTTTAAATTCTAATGATAGTATGTATTATAACTCTTCTGATGAGGAAAATACTTTACCTACTTATGAATAAGTCTCTAGGTTTGCTGAACTTCTTGAGATTGAGAATTCCAAACTCAACAAGAAACAAGATAAGGCAAACTCTAGGAATTCCATTCTTACTAAAGAAATATCAGATCTTTATAAAGATCTTGATAAGAAAAATGCTGATTTTGAAAATATTTCAAAAAATCTTGAGGAAGTAAGTTCTGAGAAGAATAAACTTTCTAAAGAATTAGAAAAAGTAATTTCTAATAAAAATGTTTTCGAGCCTAACTCTAGTTCTAAAACTAATGATTTTGAGGATAAAAACTTGGTTGTAAAACTCAAGTCCGAAATTTTTTCCTTAAATAAGTGTTTATTAAACTTTACCCATGGTAAGGAAAATTTTGATAAGATGTATTCCCAAATACGACCTTTAAGAAATAAATCCGGATTTGGTTATACCCATGCAAAACCAGTTTTCAGTAACAATTATTTTATTCCTCAAAGTGCCCCATTTTGTACTAAATGTCAATGTGGAGGACACTGGGCAAAAAGTTGTTCTTTAAACAAAACTCAATCTCTAAGATTTCATAAAGCCTACTTTTCTAAGAAAATGTGGGTACCTAAAATTTTATTGTCTGGAAATCTCGGATCCAAGCAAGTTTGGATTCCGAAAATCTAACTTTGTTCTTGATTTCAGGAAAATAACGAAAGTTCCAGCAACAATATATAGTACATGGTTAGTGGATGTTCCTGGCACATGACTGGTAACAAAATCTTTTTTGAAAAGATTATCAAAACGAAATGAGGAAAGGTAACTTTCGGAGACAATGCTAAAGGGGAAATTGTTGGTATTGGTAATATTGTTCTTTTAGGTAAAACATTGATTTCAAATGTTCTTTTTGTTAAAGGTCTTAAGCATAACCTCATTAGCATAAGTCAGTTATGTGATGAAGGTTACCTTGTGAATTTTAGGAATGATAAATGCTTAGTTCACAATTCCAAGGAAGAATTTATTCTCTCAGCCAATAGGCAAGAGAATGTTTACACCTTAAACTTAGAAGACCTAAGAAGCCAAGATTTATCTTGCCTAAGTGCAATGGAAGATCACTCTTGGTTATGGCATAGAATATTAGGACACTGTAATCTTAAAAACCTATGTAAACTCTCTAAGAAGAAACCTGTTAAGGATCTACCGGAGCTTAGATTTGATTCTTCTAAAGTTTGTGATCCTTGTCAATATGGCAAGAAACATAAATCTAGTTTTAAGTCAATCGGTGAAGTCTCAACAACCGATGCATTACAGTTGGTGCACATGGATCTTTTTGGTCCAACACAAACTGGAAGTATTGGAGGCAAATACTATGTGTTTGTTCTAGTTGATGATTACACTAGATTTACTTGGGTCTATTTTCTAGCAAAGAAATCTGAAGCTTTTTCTTATTTCAAAATTTGTAGAGCTCGAGTTAAAAATGAGAAAAACCTTCCATTGAAAACTATTCATAGTGATCATGGAGGAGAATTTCAAAATTCTGATTTTGAAACTTTTTGTAGTATGAATGGTATTACTCATAATGTTTCAGCACCTAGAACTCCTTAACAGAATGGTGTAGTTGAAAGAAGAAATAGAATTCTTCCAGAGATAACTAGAACCATGTTGAGTGAATATTCTATTGCTAGATATTTCTGGGATGAAGCTGTAAGAACTGCTTGTTATACTATAAATCGAGTTTTGATTAGACCTTTTCTTAATAAAACTCCTTATGAGTTATGGAATGGTAGAAAACCTAGACTTTCCTACTTCAAGGTTTTTGGTTGCAAAGTATTCATTTTGAATACTAAAGATAACTGACAGAAATTCGCACCAAAATCAGATGAAGGGATTTTATTAGGTTATTCCACAACATCTAAGGCTTATAGAGTTTTTAATAAAAATACTTGTACTGTTGAAGAAACAGTACATGTAAAATTTGATGAATCAGATCCTTTTGTTTTTAAATCATCTCAACTTACATCTTCGGATGTGTTTTCAAAAACTGATTATCAACCTTTGATAGAAGAACCTTCTGATAAGGAAATTTTTCTAGAAGATACTTCTGAAACATTTACCCCAGAAGACTTTCTACCCTATGTTGATGAACAGGTTTTACAAAACCCAAATCAGGTGTTTCTTAAGAATCATCCCAGTGATAGTATCATTGACGATGTAAATCAACCTGTAAAGACTATAAGTTCCTTAAGAAATGAAGTAGAACATCTAGCATTTCTTTCCCAATTAGAGCCTAAAAGCACTGATGAAGCTTTAGGTGATGATGATTGGATTAAAGCCATGCAAGATGAACTAAATGAATTTGAAAGGAATAAAGTCTGGACCTTGGTTGAAAGACCTAAGGAAACTTCTGTTATTGGAGTAAAATGGGTTTTCAGAATTAAATGTGATGAAAACGGAGTCATAGTAAGAAATAAAGCTAGACTTGTTGCTAAAGGCTATAATCAGCAAGAAGGAATAGACTATGAAGAAACCTATGCTCCAGTAGCTAGACTTGAATCTATCTGTATTCTACTTGCCTTTGCAGCATTCTTTAATTTCAAACTTTTCCAAATGGATGTGAAATGTGCTTTTCTTAACGGTTATGTTCAAGAGGAAGTTTTTGTTGAACAACCTCCTGGCTTTGAAGATACAAAACATCCTGATCAAGTTTTTAGACTTACCAAAGCTTTTTATGGTCTTAAACAAGCCCCACGAGCATGGTATGATAGACTTACTGGATTTTTGCTTCAAAATAACTATGTTAAGGGAAATGCAGATCCGACCCTTTTTATAAAGAAAGATAAGAAAAATGTTTTAATTGTTCAAATTTATGTTGATGGCATTATATTTGGTTCAACTCAGCAATCTTTGACTGACTCTTTTGCTAGTCTAATGAAATCTGAGTTTGAAATGAGTATGATGGGTGAGTTAACATTTTTCCTTGGTTTTCAAATTTCTCAAAAACCAGAAGGAACCTACATATCTCAACATAAGTATATTAAAGATCTTCTTATAAAGTATGGTTATGACAACACTAAAAGTATAAGTACTCCCATTAGTACCTCAAACTCCTTAGATCTTGATGAACCTGGGAAACCAGTAGATCAAACATCTTTTAGAGGTATGATTGGAAGTTTACTTTACTTAACAGCTAGTCGACCAGACTTAATGTTTTCAGTATGCTTATGTGCGAGATATCAATCCAATCCTAAGGAATCTCACCTAAAGGCAGTAAAATTAATTTTTCGCTACCTTAAGGGAACCATGGATCTAGGATTATTTTATACTTCTGGAAATGATTTTGTTCTAAAAAGTTTTTCTGATGCTGACTTTGGTGGATGTAGAATGGATATAAAAAGTACATCCGGAACTTGTCATTTCTTAGGAGATTCATTAGTTTCTTGGTCCTGCAAGAAGCAACATTCTGTAGCACTTTCCACTGCTGAAGCTGAATATGTAGCAGCTGGAAGTTGTTGTGCACAAGTTTTGTGGATGCAACACACACTCATAGAATATGGCTTGAGTTTTACTAAAACTCAAATTTTGTGTGATAACACAAGTTCCATTTCCCTAAGTAAAAATCCTGCACATCACTCTCGTGCAAAACACATAGATATTAGGCATCACTTTCTTAGGGATCACACACTCAAAGGAGATATTATTTTTTCAGTTTATCGGAACGCAAGATCAACTTGCTGATATATTCACAAAATCATTGCCTTCTAATAGATTTGAATTCATTAAACAGAAGTTAGGAATGATAACCGTAAGTTAATCTTTCTCATGTAACTTTCTGTTGAAAGAGTCTCCTTACAGTAATAAACTCCTTTTCATAGGGGGAGTACATTTGATTGTTTGTTTAACAAAGTTTTTCAAAATTTGTTTTCAAACTTTTCGGAACGAAGATTTCCGGAATGAAACTTCAGGAACTACCATTTTCCAGAATGGATATTTTCGTACAGAATACTTCTGGAATGAAAGTATTCGTATTGAAAATTTCCGGAATGGAAAACTTTCGTACTGGTATTTTCATAACGGAACTTTCGTACTGAATCTTCCATAACAAGTTTTTTTTGTATTTAGTTTTTCGTATTGAGTTTTTCGTATTGAGTTTTTCGTATTGAGTTTTTCGAATTCGTCTTTATATTACCCATTACGAATAACTTTCCTAATCTAATCCGAAAGGTATGATTTCCTTACTGAAGTATTCGTAATCATATTTTACTTGCTGGCAGTTTCTTATATTTTGTTTTCGGATTTTAGATTTCTTAAATATTTGTTTTAATAAAACCTCAAAAAGATCGGATTCAAGTTTTCAACTGTCATATTTGATCTCAGTTCATTCTAAACCGTTAGATCAACCGTGGAAGGTGAACGGTCATCCCATTGCCTATATAAAGGGGACCCAATTCCTAGTCCCACATCGGTTTCAAGCTCTCGCGTGCTGAAGCTCTGACTCTACGATTTAATGCTGTTCTGAACATCAGTCTTCTCCATTCCGAACTTCCCAGAGAACTTCTAATCCGAATTTCTGCAGAGATAGCTTCTCAAGAAATGTCTTCAACAAAGCCTATTTCTTAGTGGTTAGTTTACAGAGAAAGGTTAGTTCATCCGACTTTCTTCAGCAACTACGATTCTATCATTTCGAAGAATATCAAGTTGAATGGCTGGGAGGATGTTGCGGTATCGAAAACCGGCAACCAAGATGAAGTGTACTCTGATTTGCTTGTTGAGTTTTATGAGTCAGTTGCTTTCTTCGAGGAAGATAATAGAGAAACATTTGCTTTCAAATCGTATGGAAAGACATATAAGCTTTCTTACACCAAGTCTGCAAGCTTGGTAGGGTTAAGTTATGAAGGTGAAGCTGAGTTTATTTCTCACGTATTGCCGGACTCCAAGGGTAGTTTCAACAAAGAAAATGCATTAGAAACTCTCGGATTGGATGATGACAAGGCTCCGAAAATTGCAAGCCTATCTACAAACTTCCGGATTCTGGAATTATGGGTGCAAGGACTTATCGTACCGAGAAAAGGTGATAAAGACAGCTTGAAGAAAAGTGAGATATACATCTTAGATTTCCTGATAAATCTAAGGAATTTTAACTTGATGAAGCATATTCTTCTTAATATTGAGAATTTGAAGAAGGGGAATCTGAGAGCTCAGATCGTAATGTACCCAGCAATAATATCAAAGCTCATAGTACGGTGCCTACAATCTTTCAAGGTTGCTTGTAGTTCTAAACCAAGGGAGTGTAAGATCATGTTGCTTAGTGATGGTACGCTTAAAAGGATGAATGTAGCTTTTGAAAAAAGTCTGGTATGTTTATTGATCTACCTCCTCAAGTAGAAGTGACTCCGAAATCTGCTGATCCGGAATCATCCAAGCCGGTAAGGAAGAGAAAGCTGAGAGAAGTGGTAGTTGAAGCCGAGGAACCCAAGTCTAAGGAAGTCCACTCCGCACCACCAAAGCCTAAGAAGAAGAAAACCTATCCTGATGATGTTGTTTCAAAGTGGAGAGCCGAAAAAGAGAAGAGGAAAGAAGGGGATCCGCAGTTCGGATTGGACCCTGCGGAAGCTAAGGCCCTGAAAGAGAAAGCTTCTGATGAGCTTGAGAAACAAGATAAGGAGAAGAAGCTCAAGAAGAAGATGTCTGAGGCTGAGGTAGCTCAGGCCCTGTTGAAGATCAATGAAATGGATTCATCAACAATTCAAGTTCCGAGATCTTTCTCCCTGGAATCTCTACCTGAGACTCCAGGAAGAAATCTTGTTGCTCCGGAAGAGCCTGTTGCTACGAATACTGAGGAAGAAGAGCAAGTGGAACAAGTTGAAGAGGCTACTGAAGGAAGTGGTGAGACAGGAGATGTGCTAAAACAAGTTGATGAGTACAAGGGAACTCCTTCGGAACACTTATCACTCCGGACTTCAGAAGCTGAATCTTCGAAGTTAGTTACTCCTGCGATGGAAGAAGAGAAAGGAGAAGAAGAAGTTTCCTATCATGGAGAAGAAGAACACCATTTACATGATATTGCTCATATGGGAAACGTAGAGGTTGGTGTTCAAGAATTTGTTGATGAGGAAGATTTGGTTGTTCAAGTTTCTGACAGTGAAAAGAAAACTCCGGAACAGGATTCTATTCTGGAAAAAAATAAGGGAATGAAAGTTCTTACCGAGACTCCGAGCTCAGTAGTAAGAAAGAGGAAGGAAGCTGGTAGTTCTTCTAAGAGGAAGTTGGAGCTTATTGAGGAAGAAAATTCTCCGAGCAAGATTTAATATTCGGAGTCATCCTCGTTGGGGCATGACTTTGTTGTTCAGTCTTTGAAAAAGTTGGTGGGAACCATTCTGACCTTCTCAAGCATTGATTCATGATGCCAGATGCTCCAGCATGCGTTGAATCAGAAAACCGACTCCGTATCAATGGTTATGGATAAGTGTGTTGAGATTGAAGCTCAGTTCAAAACATTCTTTGTTGGTTACAAAGCTCATAAAAGATCTTGTAAGAGGATGACAAGCTGGTCGAAGAAGAATGTGGAAGAGATGAGGTTGCTTGATGAGTTTCAAGATAATGTTAAGGATGCCTTTGAGACCGAAGACAGGAAGATTAATGATCTGACTGCATCCTTCGAAGAGAAGTTGATAGAGGAAAAGAACTTCCGGATTCAGGAAGTGAGAGATCTGAATGGAATGCTCAATTCCGTTAATCAAAGTTGGAAATTTGAAAGGGATTATCGAATCGAGTTTGAAGAAAGGATGAAGGCTCAGGAAGAGAAGATGAAAGCTCAGGAAGAAAAGTTGAAGGCTCAGGAAGAAAAGATTGAATCTCAATCCGAAAGAATAGTTGCCTTAGAAAAGCAAGCTGAAGAAGATCATAAGGACCTCAAGAAGGTCAAGACTATTTTTAAGGGGCTCATGTCGAAGGAGAAAGATCCGAAATGACCAATCCGATCTTTTTGTTGTATTTTTTTTGTTTTTGTTGTCGAGATTCTAATTTTAATGAAAGTCGTACTTGTTGTTTCTATTGTTGTCATTACTAATTTTTTCAGGTACTTTGTTAAGTTTTTTTCCATTCCCTCCAATTCTTTTTGAAAATCACAAAGGGGGAGAAGGAAAAAATTCTTAAGAAAAAGAGAAACTCAAATAAGAATTTATAAAAGGGGGAGAAAGAAAAAATACCCAAGGAAAAAGAACTCTAATAAGAGTTTGTTTAAGGGGGAGTTTTTTCATAAAGAAACATCACTCCGGAAATATGAATACGATCCTTAGAGTTTCAAAGCCTAAGGGGTAGTTAGTCATATTCATCTATATCCTTAAACCAAGGGAGATAAGCTTTAATGTGTTTCTTTCTTCTTAAAATAGATTTTTCGTAAGGATGTTTGTGCTTTCCAAAAAGGGGGAGATTGTTGAGTCAATAAGGTTTTCCTTATGACTTTTCCATTCCTTCTTGTTTTGAAAATCACAAACACCTTATCTTTAAGGAAAATTGCTTTATTAAGGAAAATTGCTTTTATAAGGAAAATTTCTTTCTTAAGGAAAATCGCTTTTATAAGAAAAATTATCCTTATCATATTTTCATTCATATTTTTCTTAAGTATAAGTTTCGGATTCATTTTCTTGGAATCATTGAAACTTTGATATAAAGCATTCTGTTTTAGGGTTCGGATTCTGGACAAGAACTATAAGGAAGTTTCATTCCAAATTCCAGATATGAACTCTAACTAAGTTCTATTCCAGATTCAGGATACGAATTCTGAAGAAGAATTCTCATTACGAATTCTAATGAAGAAATCCCATTCTGAATTCTCATTACGAATTTTGAAGAAGAATTCTCATTACGAATTCCAATGAAGAATTCCCATTACAAATTCTAATGAAGAAATCTCATTCCGAATTCTCATTACGAATTCTGGTAAAGAATTCTCATTACGAATTCTGATGACGAATTCTCATTACGAATTCCAATGAAGAATTCCCATTACGAATTCTAATGAAGAAATCTCATTCCGAAATCTCATTACGAATTCTGGTAAAGAATTCTCATTACGAATTCTAATGACGAATTCTCATTACGAATTCTGATGACGAATTCTCATTACGAATTCTGATGACAAATTCTCATTACGAATTCTGATGATGAATTCTCATTACGATTTCTGATGACGAATTCCTATTCCGAATTCTCATTCCGAATTCACCTTTTAAACAGAATCTGATTATCATTGTTTTATACACTCTGAATTTATTCACTCTGAACCTTCACTCCGATGATTCTATTCCGAACCTTTATGTTAAAGTTTAAAACGATGTCGTACATTCTGTTACACTTACTTTGTTATAAAACGATGTCGTCCATTTTGTTATAAACTAACCGTTGTCTAAGTGACACGTGTACAGGTCCCTCCGATATTTAAGGAAAATATGACCATTGGAGAAGGAGCCGACCTTACCTATAAATAGGAGCTCATTTGAAAGAGCTCGCTGCTGATTGCTGAAAAAGTGCTTACAAGCTATTGAAGTGATTTCTAGAGAGAGAGTCTCTTATTAACTCTCAATGCTTCGTGCGACTCCGAATGTTGGTGATTACATTCGAGGGCTTCCGGGGATAGGAAGACAGAGGTGCCGACTACCTTAAAGATCGAGGGCTTTCTTGCTGAGAAAGACAGAGGTTGCCAACTACCTTGAAGTTAAGGGCTTGCGGGGATAGCAAGACAGAGACTCCGATCTTCGTATCGAGGGCTTACCCTGGTGTGGGTAAGACAGACTTGCTTGAAAGTATAAATCAAGGGACCTTTATCCAATGTTGTTGGATACCCTTCTCTTTGGGTTAAAAGACTATTATCTTGTTACTAGTAGTTTTACTACTTGTCTTTATTCCGCTGCATTTTGTATCTTAAGGAAAGTATAACTTTCTTATACTTCCTTACTTACTCTGATTCATTTAGATTCTATACGCTTTAAGGTAGAATCTCATATTGTAACTCTTGTTAAGTTTCAATTTTCAGAACCATATTTCTGGAACCTACTTTTGGAATCTCTTAACATGTTTAGTTCGGTGTTAGAGGTGTTGTGAATTTACTTAGTTTAACTTTGTTAAACTTAGCCCTTTCCTTTTCTTAAGGAAACTATAGTTTCTTAACTAACTTTAAAGGTTCCAAAGGAATTTTTAAAGTATACAATTAACCCCCCCTCTTGTATATTGAGCATCTCATTTTATATTTCGATCCTACAGCCGTTATGAATAGTAATAACCACCTTTTAAAATTTTAGAAATTTTATCTCTCAAAATGGACTTCATTTTTGGATTCGGAGTATCGAATTTAGCCTAAGGTGAAATTTTGGTATTTTTCGGATAACTTTAATATTCTGATGAATAGTGAAAATTACTAAATTATAATTAAAAACAACTTTTTTTAATAGAAATATTTAATAGTGATAAATTATTTATTTCAGTGGTTTTAAAGTATATTTATAATATATTTTTACAATTTAATACAATGTTGGTCATTGGATTTAATTTCACATTTAAACCAGTCATAAACATGTGTCAATATTTTGATAGTTATTATCGCGTAAGAACACGCTATTTATTTTGACAACAGGAATTAATTTTTAAATTAATTAATGCAACTTATATGTTTTGAATTTGATAAAATAGACATCATTTTTGAATTCATAATATCAAATATAGTTTAGATCTAATTTTTGGTATTTTTCTGGAAACTTTTATTTTTTGATGAATAGTGAAACCACTGAGTGGTAGTTAAAAAACTGAATTTTTCATAAAACTTTATTTTACCACTTCTGTGAATGGAATATCAAAAATTTGAGAGAAAAGGTTGATCATAGTAAGTAAAATGTGGTTCAATGAGTTGAAAATAATTTTTTTGGTGAATAGTAACTGTTTACTTTTTTTACCACGGTTAAAAGTAAATAGGGAATTAAGGGTAAAAATGATATTATTATTACCCTAACATGTGTCCTAATTCTATTGGACAAGTGTAATTAGACCAAAAACAACCTTAGGAATAATATATGACCATTTAGGTCCACTTGGATTAGATTAGGACATTTATTATTAATTTATTTAAAGAAGGGTTAAAATAGTTAAAATCAAAGTTTAATAAGTAAATCATTTTTCATATGGGGTTATACATAAGATAAATTCGAATATAAATACTCATTAGAAATATATCAAGATTTCCTACATAATGGTATTTTATTTGTAATTTTTAGACATTAAATAATTTAATTTATTTATGAGACAACGATGATGCAATAATTATCTTATTCATGAAATATTGACATAATTGATGTTATAAATACACAAATAAATATAATTTGAGACTATTTATGAACAAAACTATTTTTTATAGGTTAATATGACATGTTAGGATTGATATAATTAACTTTGGTCGAAGTAATCATTCTGTTATGAGTTTCAAAAAAATCAACTATTGAATAGTGTCAAAATTGACATAAAATAGTTTTTAAAACAAATATTATATTATTAATTGTTATTTTATTCCTAAAAATATAAGGTTCGGCCAAATGACATAGATAAGGTTATATATATTAATAAAACACAACTTGGGGGGTATCTTGGATGTATATGGTAAGTTTATTAACTATATAATATAAAAATACAAAGTGAAATGGTAAATGTCAATCTAATTAACTAAGAGTTAAAACTAAAAGACAAGGTTAATATAATGACCTAAACTTGTCTAAATTCTATTGTATGAGAGGCGTTCGTCCCATACCCACCTTATCTTCGAAATAAATCAATTTGGAGCTATTTATAACCGAACGTGACTTTATAATAAAATAATATTTTTAGTTATTCCAAAGGTGCTCCTCTCCTCCCTTATAAAAGGGCACCTCCTCCCCCTCTTCCTCACACCACTTTGATCCTTCATGCTCGTCCAAACCCTGCCAATTTCTTCTCTAAACTTCCCTAGAAACATCCTAGAGGTTCTGGTCTTCTTCAATGACATATTTTAGTGCCCTAAAAGGAGGTCTCAAAGAAGCACTTCAAAGAAGAGGTAATGTCAGTTACAAATTCTTTCCTCTTTATTTCTTCTTCCACTTATTCTTCTTTAGTTATTTCATTATGAAGTAATAACATAAGTATCACTCATATACTGATATGTTATTATAAGTATGAAACAACCCTATTTCACCATCTATCCATCCTACTGAAAAAGAAATCATCGCGCGTGTGTACGTACGGAATACAGTCTCCACGCCGTGGTGTAATCTATTTTCCACCACCACATTACTTGGATGGGTATAATGGTGTAAATAATGACTATATATGACTATTATAAAGTGATATTGATTCTGAAATAGTATGCATACACTCAAATACAATTCCACGATCATAGGAACGATATCATCACTCGTGTGTACGTACCGAATACCGTCTCCACGATATGATGCGACTCATTCTACATAATCTTCATTTCATAATGATTATATAAATGAATTGAATGAATTAATATGATATATATTACACTAATACCATTCTGGAAATGAGTTATCTATAACCTAAAGAGAAGAATGAGAATTTATTCGACAAAACATGCATAAGAACAAAAAGTTATAAACACCCGAATAACAAGTAGCAATGAAATATTAATACTAAGAAGCTAAGAATATGACCATATATGATATCATAAAAATAATTATGATTCAGGAATAAGTCAATAACATATGAATTGTGATGGAACTATATTTTTTTGAATTCCTTTATCTTATATGAATTGTTTTATGATGTCATGATTCCCATTTCTATTACATGGGTAATGCAATGATGTATGATTTAAGATTTTGTGGCACACATAAGAATGGTATCATTATGAGATGGGTGGGACCTATATCTCCGTCCAATGCATTGGGTAATGATTTTATATCTCATGAGATAGACATGGCTAGAATGGTAGGTTATACAGGTTTAGTGAAACAGGACTGAAACGAGGGTGGCTCAGTTCAGAAATGGTCTTTGTCCACTAAGATAGTCTTGGCAATGAGTCTTGACTAATAAGATATGATTATCTATTATTATGTGTGTATTCCACAATGTTTCATGTTTTAAGTTATGATTATTGTGATTACATTTCACTTCTATGATTTATCCCATGTTATGATATTACGATCTCTTTTGAAGGTTATGATTTCCAAAAGTTATGTTCTTATGTATATGATGTGATTGATATTTCTTTTGTTTACCCTTACTGAGAATTTGAGCTCACCCTTTTGTATGTTTTATTTCCTCATGATATAAAGAATGGTTTTAGGTAAAAAAAGAGAAGAAATATCTTTATGGGACACGTTGAAGATATTTCACCACGATTAGAAGATTACGTTCCATGTTTCCAAAGACACTAAACTATTATGGTCCTTGTGTGTCTGTTTTCATTATGTATTATGTATTCCGCAAATGTAATGTAATGTCCATGTACGTCAAGCTTTGGGTCTCTACAATGTGGTAATTGTTTCTGATGTTTAATTATGTTTGAATCATGGCCAAAAATTTAATATAGGATGAGTATGTATACATCATTCTAGGAACTCAGGATTATATTGTGACATTCATCATATAAGGAATGCATGGGAAAACTGGTTTTGTGTATGTTGGTGAAAATGAAATATTTTTCTTTCATGTGAAATTGAAATTGAAAAAGGTTACTAATGTGCTGTTAGAAACTTCAAAAATGATTCATAATGTGAACAAATGGATGTATATTGCGAAAAATAACAATGAGAATAATTTTACCTTTTTTTAGCATAACCTATATATAGGATGGTTAAGGGTAGTGATAACTTCTTAGTTTTTACCTTGTGGTGGTACATGGTTAAGGGTAGTGATAGCTACATCTTGTAATGGAACCTGAGGCACAGATAGTGAAGGGGATGAAAAGGAGATCCATTTCGAGAGAACATTGCTGGATTCATGGAATTTATGGCTATTAACCTAGGGAGGGTAGTGAAAATCATGTATATCCTAATGAAGGAGCTCTATTTTAACTATCCTCCAATGTTTACCAGAGATGGTGGACTTAAGGGTGTTGAGTTCTGGAATGATTATTTCTAGAAAATACATGACCAATTACAGACTCATACTGAAATAAGATTCAAAATTGTTACTGACATGTTACATATTCAAGATATGTGAAATTAGGACATCCATACTTGAGACAGATACCTAGAGAATGTAGATTTGATGTACTTTTAAGAGGATTTCCTAGAACACATTATTCTAGACATTCTAAGACATAAGAGAGTATCTTAGTTCATGAGGCCGACTTAGGGGAGTATGCTCAAGAAGTACTATGATAGATTCATTATATATTTGTAGTTATTTTCTCTAGTGTTGGACGCAGATTGGGATTCTTTAAAAAAATTGAGTTCATGACTAACTTAAATGTGAAATTAATTCTTAGGTGAATATCATTAGGATGAAGAAATTATTCAGAGGAAGTGAATCATGCTCTTATAAAAGAGTGTAACCTTAAGGTGGATTCTAATGGAAGAGATGTGGTTTCTTCCTGATGATAAAGAGGTATGAATTTCTAGAGAATAGATAATAACATTGATAATGTTATCTTGGGAAGTGTCAAGAAGAGTAGCAGAACATAGGGATCAGTTAATTGGGATCTTACTCGAGTGATCAATAACCGATGCAGTAGGTCGGGATAATTTTTTAAACATTAAACTAGACCACCATTATAGTGTCAACATTATGGTAGTATGTAACATCTAAAAGATCTTTAAAACCCAAAAAAAGACCTTTAGTGATGCAGGATCTATACCGAATGAGAGTAAGGGTATGGGATCTTTCTCACCTTATGAGTCTTGCAGATATAGGTCTATGGGTATTAGCGGAAGTGGATGTGGTCATGGAGTGTTACGTAAATATTACCGATATCAAAATAGTGGTTTAGATCAATGGAATCATACTATATCATTAGGGGATAGGTCGAAAATTTACATTACATTTAGCATAAAATTGCGAATAGTGAGGCTGGACAATCAACAGTGAGAGGTATTATTCATATTGATTATACACTAGATAATGCCTTATTTTATACTGGTGCCACTCATATATTTATTTTTTCATACCTTTTCAATGGTTTGATCCTACTGGTGTAGTTAGTGAGTGGGTTGTTGAAAATAGATATGTCATTGGGAGTAAAGTCGAGAGACATCTGGTAGTGAAAATGGTGTTCTTCTAAAGGTACAAGATATAATTTTCTATGGAATATTTATTTTTTTATATATCATTCATTAACATAATTTTTGGAATGGAATGGTTATTATCATAAAAATACAACATTTATTTTTACTATTGCAGAGTTAATTTTATGACTAATAAGGTTGAAAAATTCATTCACCATAGAGAATGGGATATTTAAACAGGACATACAGGGCCATTTCATTAGCTACATAGGAAAATTACCACCCAGGGTTTGAGTCTGTTTTTGGATGATAGAGTCTTAAATCATGATAACTGTCTACCTCTAGTGGTTAGATTTAATGTTGTGTTTCATGAATACTTCTCAGGGATACCACCTAAGAGATATATGGAATTTACAATTGAGGTCATTCTAGGGGACGAGCCTGTTTCTATTCCACCTTACATAATCTAACCCACAAAGGTTGAAGATATTAAGACACAATTGGAATATTTCGAGTCTAAGGGTTTTATCTTTCTGAGTATGTTTCCTTGGGGTTTTCCTTTTTTTCTAAGATGGTGGGTGAGAATTTGTTCTTGTTTATTGATTACCAGAAGTTGAACCGAATAAATGTAAAGAATTGGTATCATCTGCCAGGTATGGAAGATATTTTTAAAAATTTAAAGGCAGATTATGTTTAATAAAAGATCTACTCGAGATAAAGGTAACATTAGTTCATAGTTTGACCTTCCAATATACCGAGGATTGATTTCAGGAGCAGGTATGGCGTATATGAATTCCTCATAATGCTATTTTGGTTTATTAATGTACCACCAATGTTTATGTATTGATGAATGGAATCATCCATCTATACGTGGATTAATATTTGGTAGTGGGTTTGTATGATATATTTATGCTCTCAATGACCCAAGAAAATCATGAACAACATCTTGAAATCATTCTGAGTACACTGATAGAGGATCGTCTATACACAAATATATTTAATTAATCATTTACGATTGATCAGGTACACTTCTTTGGTCACATCATATAAAAAGAAATAATTTTTGTGGACCCCAAGAAGGATCAGGTACATGTATCTTGGGAGTATCCCAATAATGACTTTGATACTAATAGATTTATAGGATAAGTATGATAATATCATATATTTATCCAGAAATGTTTCTACTTAGAAGTACCACTTTTGGGTTTGACTATTAATGATATAATGTTTTAATGCTCAAAAGAAAGTGAGAATTCCTTCCAAGAGATAAATAAATATTTTACATCAGCACCAATATTGATCATGCCTAAGTCAAGTGATAAATATATGGTGTATTTTTATTCTTATAGGATCAAATATATAGTAGTGTGGATATAGGAAAATTGAGTTTTTTAATATGGGTCGTGGAAGTGGATGCCACATGAATGGAACTACCCTATTCACGACCACAAGTATGTTGTAGTGGTTTATGCTTTGATGTGTTTGAGGAATTATATATTGGGAAATCAGTTACTATTTATACTGTTCAAAAAGTATTAATGTATATATATATTTTTAGAGATAATTGAATCTCATGATGTGGTGGAGGATTGAGTATATTAATTAGTTTGATTCTGAGCTATAATATACACTCAAAAAGTTAAAAAAATGTTGTTAATACTTTAAGTATGAATACTCATACTCATGCAGTGCATGAAACTAGGGTTGAAATGAAGAAGATGACTTTGTTGGTTGAGATTCATTTAGTGGTTCATGATGGTAATGAAATGATGTCCATTATATTAGTTTAGTGGATTCATCGCATTAGAAATTGATCATGGATATTTAGTATGAAGACCAGTAATGGTTTTCTTAAAAGAAAATTGTATATGGTTTGGAGACACATTCCTATTTGAACATATATGTGGATGAGATCTTCTATGTCAAGAATCAGGTTGTTGTACCTACATGCATGAGTGAGGAGTTGATGATGGAATTTCATGCCTCAAAGTGGGATGTACATACAGGAGTTCACAAAATGTATTGTGGCCAACATTGATAGTTTTTGTGGTCAGAAATGAAAAAAAAGATATAAGGGTTCATGATATGATGTTACAACTATCATCATGTGAAGGATGAAGATAAATGGCATGTTGTTTTTCTACTACTGTTACAAATTATGAAAAGGAAGTATAACAACATAAAAATGGATTTTATGGTGGCTCCCCAATGACACATTGAAATAATGACTATATTAGGGTGATTTTTACCATTTTAAAAAATAATTTCATTTCTTATTAAAAAAAGAGACTTTATTAGTTGAATAGATGGGGTATTTGTATGTCTAAGAGATAGTTCATCCATAAGAGTTTCCAAAGGCCATAGTTTCATAATATGATTCATTGTTTGCTTCATGATTCTTTAAGGGATTACAGAAGGTTCTTTTAACATAGGTTTGGATGAGTACAACATTCCACCCAATGATATATGGGATGTTAGATCATACTACAAAGCTGTGGGATGATGTGATTCAGGAATGTGAACAAGACTTTGGTGTATCATCGGAGAACCACCTAGATTGGGAATATTGATTATAAAACAATAGTTATCAAGAAAATATTCATACGTAACTATACTATGATCTTTATGTTAGGTCATACAAATTTCCACTTTATTGAATGGAGTCTAGTGAGTCAATGTTGTTGGGTCTAAGTCTCGTCTAGGTAATGTAGCAGTATGAATAGTTGATTCAGAAGCCTATGGCTATGGCTCATTGTAGACAATATTTTTATGATGTTTGATGTTTATGATTCTTATAGTTTATATAGAGTGATCAGGTATTCCATTATTTGTCTCCTAGGGTGGGTCACTATAGTATATGAAGATAGGGAATGTCATTTACATGGTTTTTTGGAAGATTTGAGGTTGTTGAGAGAATCTAACAAGAGGAATACTGTTTTCCACTTCAACGGAAATAAAGTATTATGCATGATGTTTTCTATGTGTCACAACATTGATGTAATCACATAAACCCTTCTCATGTGATTGATGTGGGTGGTATTGATCTTGATAATGATGTTTCCTTTGAGGAGAATTAGATAAATGTGTTGGTTCATAGTGAGAAAGTGGTTTGGGGAAATACCATTTTGATTGTTTTTGTATTGTGGAAACATGGTCATCCTTATAAGGAATCATTGGAGAGAGAATCATATATACAGGCTCAGTGGATCCGTATTCTTTACTCAGAATATTAGAGATTTAAGGGATTACATCTTAAGGATGATCTGTTATAAGGTTGGGAGATTGTATGAACCCGACTCTTTCTGGAAATGTCTCAGGCTTGTTTTTAGGTACACTGTTTCCTAGTTTTTATTGAATTTTGTTTGGTTTTTTGGCAGTATTTAGTTAAATTTTGAGAAAATTGTAAGAAGGAGGGAATTTCGTAGTTTTCGCATGGTTTAAACTAATTGTGTATTTCATCCTAGAAAATAGTGAAAATTTAAAGAGAGGGTATTAATTGGGCTGTCCCATGGATTTTCAGACAGTGTTCCCTATTATGAGAAACTATACACCCCTACCCCTAAGAAAAGGAGAAAAGTTAAGACACATGGTTTCCAAAACCATGCTCCCCTACCCTTCAAATTTTTCACAGAGATTTAATTAATCTAGATTTTAGTTTTAAAATTTCTTAAACCATATATTACTCTTTTTCAACCACAATTCACCCCAAATAAAATTATATTTCCTTTTTAGGCTCCTGGATAATTTTCTATATCTCTTGACCTCCATTATTGGTGATTCTAAACCTATAATATAGATCTACACCTCTCCCATTAAGTGAATCTCATTCTGGTTCGTTTCATATTTTCTCATGTTTTTCTCTTTTATTTAAGTGAATTTATCCTATATTTTTTTGATCTATATCAAGGATTATTATATCTAGGTATAGGATATATGTATATGGATTCATTTTATTTTCAATTTAGACTTCTATTCAAGATCACATTCTCTTCCATTATTCTAATCAACTTTTGGATTTTCTGTTGGTGACTGTTATTCAATGAATTGTGGTCATTGATATTTCATTCAAATCTTATAGTCGTGATTTAAATTATTTTGATGTAATTATTTAATTTTTATGTTTCATTTAGTAATTAGTTATTATAATTGCATTAAATAAATTTATAAATTAATTAATTAAGGGATTATAAAATTGGGGATATTTGGATTGTGAATTAAATAATAATTTGTTGAATTATTTATGGGATATTGTAATTGTGAATTGAATAATTAATTGTTTAAGAAATTAATGGATACAGGGATTGAGAATTTATTAATTAATTGTTGAATTAACTAATTGATACTATTTTTTCTATGAAATTTATCAATTCTATTAATTAATTATTGAATTAATTGATGGATATACTCATGATTATAAAATTGATGATGTGATTAATTGATTTTTGAATTAATTAATGGAATTTATTTGACCAATTAATTGGTGATTTAATTGAATGGAATGACATGATTAATGAATTTATTTTTTAATTAATGGAATAATTTGGATATGCATTTGTTAAATGGGATTAATTAATATTTGAATTAATTAATGTTATATTGTGTTACATGTGAAATATGTGAATGACTGATATATGAGTGTGGGGAAAGGAATGATGCCCAAAATACCCATATATCATTGATTAAAAAATGAGTGTGGGACACTGAATGATGCTTCCAATACCCAATGGGTCCTTTCTATGATTTTATTGGACCCTAGGGATGCATGAAAATTGAATGTGATATAGAACGATGCACCAAATACCCATGAGGTGTGGGATAGGGACTAGATCTCCATGTACTCATGGGGTTCTATACATTATTATCTTCACAAAAAATGTGGGAATTTGACTACGATTCCAATTATCCATTTTTTATATTGAAATGAAATTTATAATCAATGCCCATTTGTTATACTGAATTTTGAATTGAATATCCGATATGGATCAGACTCTGGTATGGGCCAAAGATGGTATTGAGGTTTGGGTGTCCTCAAGAACCTTTTGTTATACTGTTATATAATATATAATTAAATAAATCTTAATTTTTTTACTTTATTAATTTTATTTTATTATTTATAGAACAGAATAAAATGTTTTGACTGGATTTTTTAGATGTGATTGGTGTTGTCCTACTATGTCATACTCCAACACTATTTTGGTTTCCCCATAAATTCTTGAATAGATTTTATGGTTCCATGATATGTTATGGGAAAGTGTCCTATGTTGGATGTCTAATTGGGATGAATCATGGATAAGGGAAGCGAATGTGGATCGATACCCTCTGGGGAGTTTTCTGTGTAATAATTTATTTTGGGTGTTTTAAAATGAAATTGGATACATAATTGTAACGAAGTGTTTACTGTTTTAGATATTGTATTTTCACTTTTTGTTATCCTGTAATACTAATTTAGTGTGGTTATTGGTTATATATTTTGGTTTATATTTATTTAATTTCCAATGTTGTTCTACTATAATAAAGATGATGTAGTCTCCCCATGGTTGATATTATTCTAGCCCTATTAGATGGATGCCTCTGTCATATGGGGAAGTGTGATTGAGGTCATGTTACCGGCCGATTCAGGGAAGCAAGGTGTAACACCTAGGTTAGGATGTTACATGAATCCTAAATTAACTATACTACATAAACATCTCCATCTATAGGTTTAGTAAACCAATAATTAAGGGGTGTATTGGATTCATAGGAAAATCATGTGTGGGAATAAGGACCAAGTATGGGTGAGTATAAATACACTATATATGAAAACCCCAAATAAAAAATAATTCTTTGTAAATATTCATGTAAACTAAATAAAACATTACTTTGATGTAACTAGGAATCTTGATGATAAAATAAAACAATATTTTCTTTATTGGATGGAAACATAGGGACATATGGGTGTCATGAATAACCATTTATCATCTAAATTATATAAAAACTGTTGTTTGACAAGTATTTTGGTTTATGCATGTTAGAAAAATATTTGGATTATTCAATTTCATCACACCAAATATAAGTAAAACCTCAGTGGTTATTAATGGTGATTTGTATAACCCCCATGAAACTTTGGTAAGACACAAAATTATTTGTGTGATATTTGAACCCAATTAATCTTGGAATCCACTATAATAAATAAACCTATCAACATAAATTGTTGGCATGATCACTCTAGTAAAAAAAATATGAGACTACAACATATTTTAATTTTTAATATCGATCACCACATCAGAAATTTCCAATCATATGGATGGATCCTAATGTATTTATAAAACTAAAAATTCCAAACTATCCCCATTACCTCAAATCTATCACATATAATTCATTTATTAATATCGTTTTTATGGGGGATCGATGTCCTACTATGAGACACTTATAAAACACCATCATAGGATACCATTGACCCATGATCTTGAACTAGTCAACAATATTTCTTCATGTGTGTTCCCAAACCCCAGAATATATTATCTAGTACCATGGTAACAATGGGTATTAATTTTATAAATGAATTTCCAAAAAATGTATCATATCACAAGGATCCCAACCATGAACATGGAATGAACATAATAGTCATTGGAGGGTTATGTACCTAATTAAAAAATAAGGTAAAATAATATTACAATAAAAAAATCTATAATGAATAAAAAAACTATTGATTATTGATTGAAATATATGAATTAAAATAGCTGTCTAAAAATGGAAAAACGGTTTTTTTATGGGAAGGAATTTAAGTGATAAAACATATAGTAAAGGAACACTAAAACAAAAAATAAATAATATAATATTCTACCCATAGCCATGTGAGATAAGGGTATATTCTAATCATGTCACCTTTTAACCTGAATAAAGAAAAAAAGAAAACCTACTCACTCTATTTTATCCGTAACCATTATTATATAAAAAAAATATTCTACATACACCAATTGGTAGATAATGGGTCTGAGCAATTAGTTACCAATAGGATCCCACCTATTGTTGATTATAAAAAAAATTACAATAACAAAATCTTGTTCTAAAAAATGATTTAATATTAATATGTGAACATTTACAATAATAAAAATATCTAGATATAGTGATTATTTATATAGTAAAAACTATTGTTTAGGTAATAATTATTTTAAACCCTTTTATCGAAAATATTGTGGGTGTGAAAGGTATGGAAACTAAGGATATGATCTCCTAGGAAAACAAATTCACTGTCCAACTAGTGAAATGGATTTAAATCTAATTCACAAGTTAGTTAGGGAACCAAACATTTAACATAACTATTCAGGGTTATGTAAATTACTAGATGAAATAACCTCATCCTGATCTAGGATAACCAATACAAGTCGTTTTAGATTTCTATGAATATTGATAAAACTAAAAAATCATTCTTCAGTAAATAATTTCAATTCGAATCTTATAACCATTTTTGGATTCAGTAATAATAAACAACATTAAATACATTTACATCACATAATTAAAATAAACCAATTCAGAATGGCATGTCTTAGGAAAATTAGTCTTTAAAATAATCC
Organism: Viscum album; assembly: GCA_963277665.1. Lineage (NCBI taxonomy): Eukaryota > Viridiplantae > Streptophyta > Magnoliopsida > Santalales > Viscaceae > Viscum > Viscum album. The sequence goes on from OY728165.1 coordinate 1,836,098,379, forward strand.
TCAAATTCATTTATATAATTATAAAAAGTGAATTTAGGCCCCAAATATTAATGGGTTGATATAGAAAATGCAGAATATGAGACCACTTTCTTTAAAAACCTTCAACCACTCAAAGTGTTATATAGTATAATTAAAATAGGAAAAGGGTTTCCTTAATATAATGACTCAAGATACACATTATGATCTTAACAAATAAATTTTGATCTTGGGGAACCCGTGTCCTCTATGACTTTGGGTTAAAGAATAATGCATGAAATTAATTGGAAAATAAATGTTTTAATAGTGTAAAGTCACTCACATAGATTTTACCTTATTAAATATTACATGAAATGGAAAATAATAAATCATATATGGGTGGATTATGTGTCTAGGATTTATATGGATTATATGGTCATGTTATATGGAATACGAGGTGTTGGTGTTTAAATTTTAACAAGGAAAACATTTAATTTCATGTTTTAATTTGTCAATGAATATTTATTTTTCAACTATATGGATTTTCAATAAAAATTGAAACCATGATTATGGAATGAGTTTCACCTAGGAAGTTATCTATTTTCTATATAATTTTATCAAAACATTAAAAACTGTGAAAATAAATATTGAATCATAATGGTAGTTTTTAGCAGGTTTTAAAACTTTTATCCCTAGTTGTACACCAACTGCATGCCAATTTTAATTTCTTTTTTTACAATACATTCTTATATAAAACAACCAATAATGTGGTTAAAGGATAAAAAAATAGTTGGTTTTATTTTGAAAATTTGCATTTTGGGTGGGACAATTATTACCACAATATCACTTTCTTCCAAAACAATAACCACGATGATTGATATTAAAATAGAAGAGTTCAATGACCCATGATCCGAGATTAATTATCACAAGGAAAAAGATATATTCGACCACAATTATTAAATTAGTTTAGTATATTAACCAAAAAAATCTTGACCTAATATTCCAAAAATCGAAATTGGTCCCTTAATTATTGCAAGTTCTAACTATATCTCTATCTCTTCCCATGTCAGCAAATAAGAAAGAACTAATTTATACCTATTTAGTTTACAAATTTAATATAGGGTATGAATAATCATCAATATATGAATAATATTATATTTTAAGAAAATTTTCTAACCCACCCCATATTATGAAAGGTTCCTACACACTATAGGGAAATCATTCGATATTTACTCAATCACCACCAACCCAACCAGGATGATTCCCTCAAGAATACAAATTCACACACATAAAAATCAATGGATTGCAGATGTGGTCAACATATTATTTATAATTACTCTAATCCCCAATTATAGTCTTCCAAATTGTATCGAACGTTGTTATTTAATCATAGACTAGGATATTTTCAATAGATAGGTCATACCCAACTTGTTCCAAAATAAGGAAAAGTTGAATGGCCATCAATAAAAATCCTTGAATGGGTCCAAACGAAAGAACTCTTAGTATCTATAATTATATAAAACATTAACCTAAAATTTCATTTCCAAGAAAAACAAAAATATAATTCAATGGAATAAAAAATATATTTTATAATATGAATAGCATAATCTTCCATAAAATATAATGCATTTAGATCTAACCAAATTCATCAACCTTAGTACTACCTTTGATCATTAATAAATGAGAATAAACTATCAAATAATTGATTATGAACCACATAGAGTTATTTCCATATGGATTAAAAGGTAATACAGTAATGAAATCTATGGAATCCCCATCCCACTTCCACTTATGGATGGGGAGTTATTCCAGTAGGCAATATTGGCTCTTATATTAATCCTTGAACTACTAAAAGGTATAAAAGGGAGGAAAAAATACATCTTCTCATTATCATATACTGAGACACCATTATCGATGATCTATTTCAAAATACATTTTTTTACATATGAGTGAATAACCTATTATAATTGATGGATGTCCAACATCAATGAAATTCTCAAAGATGATCAGACAAATAAAATAATATAGAAACAATTAATTCATTCTTGTGATAGAGGCCAATCACTAGTGGTTTCCAAAATATTTAAACTACATATGATATATTGGAATTACTCAATATAAATTCATTCCCTTGAAATGAGTTCAACTTAAAGAGTGGTTGAATTAATATTAATTGGAAATATAATCTCCTACTCCTACTTCAAATTATATTGAATATCTTATATAAGAATCATAATAATTAAATCCACACTAGATTATTAAAAACTAATCGTTTTAAATATCATTCATAATCCATCAGTGACAACATTATATTTATTTGTAATTTTTTTTGATCAAATAAAATGTTTTAGATACTCTACCTACACCACTAATTATATATTAAATCATTATAAATTAAAATATATCAGAATATATTATGATTGGTTAATATGGTAAACATTTATACCAAAAAAATCACCAACACACTAGAACATTATTAATTATAAAAGGTTCCTACTCATTGGTGGGATAGTTACTTCCATAGTGATTGAATTTTCTTGGGTTATATATTACGACATGAGCATAATTCTTGGTTAATCATACAATGAAGTCACAAAATGTATTAGATAAGTGAAAATTACCTTAACTATAATTAGGTAGGGTCTGTATGAGAGATGATGTAAAATGGAAAAACAACTCAATGAATGAGTCTTGTTATTTTAAGGATAATTTAATAGTTATTTCTTTTCTGACTATGTGTTTTCAATTCTTCTACCAATTTGGATTAGTCCATGATTAATCACTAGTAATAACATTCTAATACAAAATATAATTGTATCTTAAATTTTTTTTGAGATCCTATAAGGAGATAGAATCATCAACATTTTTATGATAGACCAAAATTCAATGATCATACTCTACAATCCCCATGACCTTTTCCTCTCTTATTTAGATGTTTCATTTATATATCATTGTATAATGATAATTATACTATTGTGGCCCCAAAAAAAAATCCTAAAACATAATTCAATATCCTCATGTAATTTAGATTATAATAGAATGTCAACAAAAAATAAAAAATTGATTGAATCTCAAAACTAATGAAAAATATTGTTTACTAGATCCATGAAGATAGGATGAGCTTTAATTAAACAAAAATAAATCAAAACGTTTTCATATTATTCATACTTACTCTGATATTTTGTATTTAGATTTTTTGAGTATCTTACCTTAAACCAATCAAAATTTGATTGAAGAAAAATCATGGATGACCTCCATTCCCATTAAAACATTTAAAATAAATCATCTATGTGAGGAAATGTATATTTAATCATAAATTTGACTCAGTTCAATTTCTAATAGTCAACACATAGCTAGAAAAATGCTCTTCTTATAATAACCAATAATTATATCAATTAAATTAACATTATTATAATGTTTTGTAGTATAATTTACAAAACATATCCTAGATAAAATAATACATACAATACCAATGTAAAATGAATTAAATTAGTGGTATTTATATAAATTAAGAAACATATACCAATGCAATAGTATCATGCCCATTGGTATCGTAACATGACACTTAGGAATAATAAAGAGGCTAATGGAATAATAACCCTACCAATGAATGTATAGATAAAATTTACGCTATATATAAATGAAAATATGATATAATTATATCAAGGAAAAAGTAAATAAATATTTTGAAAATGATAAATTAAGTGTTTTTTAAAATAAATAATTATTTGACATATTATAATAAATATAATGATTTTAATTGAAATTTATTTTAATAAAATATATTCATAAATTAATATTTTATTTCTTATGATTATCAGTAAATTTTATGAGACCTTAATTAATTTTTCAATGTATTATAAAATAGATTATAATTTTAAAACATTTTTTTTTTGAGTAAATGATAATTTTAAAAAAAAATTAAATATTTCATATATAGAAAATTATTTTCATAAAATGGTGTCAATTTTTTAATTATAAATTTCAAAAAAAATTAGCGTTTATTGTTGGGATTTTTCAATAAATGTGGAATTTTTAGTTAATATTGAAATATTTTTATTTAATGTATATACCATTATAAGATAAATACACAATTTCATTAAAAATTTATAATGTAAGAAACATAATCTAGATCTAAACTCTTATATATAATATATCTAGTCATGGAAATTATCACTATTTCTTGTCTTGAGTGAAAATAATAAAAATATGACTGAAATAATAAAAAAACATCTCTCTCATATACTATAAATACCTCCCATCACCACCCCTACTCCTCACATCTCTAAAGACTTGATATTTGTCCATATTCAACCCAATACTCATAAATATACTCTCCACCATGTCAAATATCCATTGGCATCAATAAAATTCTATGCCTAATTTCCCTGAGGATTTTTTATGGAGAATAATTGAAAAAATGAAAGTCACATTCCTTTTCATTAAATTTATTTTCAATTTATTTTAATTTAGTATTCTCTCCCCACCAACCCTAATCCAAGAGGCATGATAAATCATTTATATTATATATAATATAATTTTATTATGTTCATGTAATAACCCATAATTATTTTCCTTCCCATCCCCATCGGTTCTAAAAATGAAAAAATCATTTATGATGTGTTGATTTGTGACATTCAAGGATGATGAGTTTTGAATTTTAATTTGAGCCTTGAAGGATGATCATAAAAAAATTGGTTAAAAATATTATAATATATTTATTACTGGTTATGTATTGTTCTGAATCTAGTGTATATACCAAAAGTTAATTAATAAAACAAAACTGGGTCTTGATGATCAAAAACCCCCCAAAATATTCTAAACGGTTATCATTAATGTTATTTCCATTGAATCATCCCCCCATATAGAAAGAAATAATATATAAGACCAATTAATATGTTTTATGTTCATTAATAAACTATAACTTCATTTCATACAACTATTCACATTTTATATGTTTTTCCATACATGTATACAAGTCAACTAATCATGAAACCAAGGAAAGGAATTCTCCTCAATGATACAATTTTATCTTATAACTCCCCAAAAGGCCAAAAATCAACTTAACGAAATTATATGGAATCAAATACATGTATAAAAGGTTTATAAATTATTAATTTTTTTTAAATTTAATTATCGTGTACATTTTGACCAATTGCATAACTATTTTAGACAAAAGGTAAGGGATTCTCCCCAAAAATCCATTTTTCCTTATATTTATGTGTTTTCTCTCCTACAACCAGTGTAATTTTTCTTTAATTTTTTATAATTGTTATAAATTTTTAATTTTTTCCAAAAAACATTTATCCATATAATTTATTCCTTCAATTATAAAAAATGACTTTTTTAAAAAAATGGTTCCCCTCTAAATTATTCCAGATAAACAACCTGAATAACGAGAACATCATGAGTTTTTACCCATTTTCAAAGTGAACTTCATACTATATTTTAAAGAAAACTTTGTAACGCCCCGACCCCAGTTACCCAGAGTCGGTGCATTATTACATAACATTGGAATGATCACAAGAATATCAAATATCAAAAGACCAATTAGTTTAGTATCCTTGGAAACACTAGAAATATTCAAAAAGTTTTATATTACATCATAAAGTGAAAAACTACTACAAAAACATAGCCTCCATTTTCCACACTCAGATACCCACATACTATCCATGCAGGTCATTCAGAACATACTTCTTCACATACTGGGAAAAATAAAACATAAGAAAGGGGTTACCTCAAATTCCCAGTAAGGATAACAATATAGCGGAAACTTTCAAAAATAATCATAAACATTTAAGGCAATGTATAACTAAAACAAAAGCCTTTTAAACTTAAACTTCAACATAATATAAAAAAAGTAAAATGAAATAATTCCATTTACTTATTCACATGGATATTCTACTAATATAATAATCAAATTCAATATCAATAACCACTTTCATAATGATGGAATGCATAATTCCAGACTATCATAACCACATAGCCAAGGCCTCTTGCCAAGACTACAAATAAGATTTTTCCAAGGCCTTATGCCAAGACACTATTTTGTCTCATGAGACCTACCGATGCATCGAGGAGCTATAGCGGGCTCCACCCGTCACTTATTAAGTCCAATGCATTCCCATATAAAAAAGGTTTAAACATAACATAAACATTCGTATTAGAACTAGCATATGAAATGTCAATACTTTCTCCATAAACCATGAATGATATAAAAATCACACATCCACAGTAAAACATATCCCAAAACCTTCAATACAATACAAAAGTTTTGTATCAAAATAAATCAACTTCAAATAATCTTAAAATCCATTAAAGGATGTTGACATAGATGAAATCAAAATAATTTGAGAGAAATATCTCTTTTCTTGAAATCATTGAAAAGTCACCAATTTATAAAGCAAGTAATTTAAAATAGATTTTTGAATCAAAGTGTCCCATACCACTTTGAATCTTTTGAAAAGAAATTTCATTTCAAAACGTTTATGTCCATATAAATAAATCCTTAAAATCATTTTGAAAACATGGACATTAATTAAAAAGATTTAGAAAGATTTAAAATTCTGATTTTGATAAAGGGTACATTTCTAAATTCATAAAATATTCATTTTGAAAACATTTAAAAGTCACATAATTATAAAATAAAACATTTACTTTGAAAATATACTTGTATGATTATAAGTGAAGCTTTGAAAATTTTATAATGGCAGTAAATAGCCGCACCCGCCGTATAAGTTAAAAAAACATTCCTACCTTAATTTTGTCGAAAAGGTTAAAAACCACCTTGTTAGGAAAACGACGGAAAGATTCCTTTATAAACCTCTTATAAAATTTCAAACAAGGGTATAAATGACTTTAACCCATATTCTAGTAAATATTAAAAATGGTTTGAAATTCATTATTATGAAACATGGATGTGGATGATAAAGAGATCCCAGTAGAATATTACGTATAAACAACCTCGGATAATGAAGACATTGTGAAATAAACCCTTACCTTGTACTTTTCCTTGTTTGGGGTAGGTTAACATCCCGTATAATGGTGAAATTATTGTTACTAAATTATTCAATAATCATATACATTAATATGATATCATATATGATCTTTTAACATTTCATTGTTAATAATATCTTAGAATTATCGTCGTTTCTGGTGTTAACTTACTCAGTTTCTTTTATATGTTTTGTTACGTAAGCCATGTTTGTAATGGATAGGTTGTATATAATTAATATCTAGAATGATATAAAGTCCTTAGATACTATTATTAATAATCAAATGATAATTATACTTGAATGGATACGATGGAGAATGAATCTCATCGCGTTCGTGGAGACGGTAGTCCGTACGTATGCACGAGCGATAATATCATTATTTTGATAATAAAATAATATATAATTGGATGGTATATCATATATTCATAATCCTTATCATGTTATAATTATTATTTACCTGAGTTACACATCATTATTATACCCATCCAAATAATAATTTATTGCATAACAATTACACCACGACGTGGAGACGGTAAGCCGTACGTAGGCACGTATGGTGACATGTTATTCAACGGATGGATAGAAGAGTGAATATGGTTGTACCATATTTATAATAACATCATAGTATATATAAGATACTGGATTTATTATTTTATAATGTTAACAACATAGAAAGAATAAGTGGAAGAAGAAAGGAACTTGAAAAAGGGTGGTGAAATCATTACCTCTTCTTCGGGTTCTTCCTTTTTATTTGATCAAAAGGGCTCCATAGGTTGGTTTTCTGATCAAAATAAGGCCTCTAGGTTGTATTGAGGGAAGTTGGGAGAGTATTTGGGCAGATTTTGTCCGAAAAAAAAGGCTTTGAAGATGTGAATAAATGAGAAGGAGGAGTTCCCTTTTATAAGAGGGGTGAGGGGCACCTTTGGAAAAGCTAGAAATATTAATTTATAATAAATTCATATTCGGTTTATAATGGCTCAAAAGTTGATTATTCAAAGGTTAGGGTGGTTATAGGTCGAAACCCATTCAACCAATAGAATTTAGACAGGTTTGGGTTAATATATTAACCTTATCTTTTAGTTTTAACTCTTAGTTAATTAGATTGACATTTACCATGACACATTGTCTTTTTATATTATATAGTTAATAAACTTACTATATACATCCAAGAGACCCACCAAGTGGTCCATTAATGATACAAATATCATTATATAAGTCTTTTTTCAGATTCTTATATCTTTAAGAATTTAATATCAATTAATAATATAATATTTGTTTTAAAAACTCTTTTATGTCAATTTTGACACTATTCAATAGTTGATTTTTGTGAAACTTATAACAGAATTATTATTTCGAAAAAAGTTAATTAAATCAATAATAATATGTCATATTATGTTATAAAATTATTTTAATTCATTAAAAGTCTCAAATTTTATTTATTTGGGTATTTATAATATCAATTATTTTAATTTGTCACAATTATGGTAATTACTGCATCATCATTGTGCCATACATAAATTAAATTATTTAAAGTTAAAAAATCATAAATAAAATATAATTGTGTAGGAAATATTTTTATATTTCTATTGAATATTTATAGTCGAAAATCCAACATATATAACCCTATGTAAAAATTGGTTTTTTAAAAGTTATATGCTTATGTCATTTTTGTACTTATTTTAACTTAATTAAAATAAAGTGTCCCTATCACCTAAAAGTGGATCCATGGGGTCCCCAAATCGACCCAAAGATGCAAATGGTCGAACATGTATCAACCAATAAGGTTAGGACACGTTTTAGGGTAATTTAGTATTATTATAATATTATTTTTTTAACCCTTATTTACCAGATTTACCTTTAACCATGGTAAATAAAATATTTACCGAAGTAATTATTTAAAATGTATAAAAATAAAAGTTACCTATTTAAAAAATTTGAGCATCCTGATTCCAAATATTGAATCCATTTTTTAAAATTAAAAACACATAAGTGGAAGAAATTAATTTAAAATTAATTCCCGTTGTTAAAACAAAAAGCGTGTTTTTAAGAGATAATAACTATCAAAAGATTGACACTTGTTTATGTCCGGTTTAATTGTAAAATTATCTTCAATGACCAACATTGTATTTAATCGTAAAAATATATTCTAAATATTCTTTAAAACCACTCAAATTCATTATTTATCTCTTTAAATTATTTTGATTTAAAAAGTTGTTTTTAATTAAAATTTTGTAATTTTCACTATTCATCAAAATATTAAAGTTATCTGAAAAGTAAAAAAATTTCACCTTAGGCTAAATTCGATATTCCGAATCCAAAAATGAAGTCCATTTTGAGAGATAAAATATAAAAAAGTAGGTATTAAAATTCAAAACGGCTAGTTTGATCGGTTGTGGTGTGTGTTAAAACTGTAAGTTGCACACAACACACGCTACTGTATTATTCAAAGAGAAGCGTACCGTGGAAGATTGGGGTGTTACATTGTAAAAAAATTTTATGTCCCTATTCTAAAGAATAAATTTATTTAGTCAAATTTAATATATAAAAGTTTAAAATATTTTATTTAAAAAGGGTTCACTATTAAAGTTTGTAAAAGTGCGTTTTTGAAAATTTTTTCTTTTATATGAAAAAAAGAATTTGTTCTTACATTATGTCTAAGAAACACATAATATTGATTATAAAATTATAAGGATTATATAAGGTTCAAATTTTAGTTAATACTATTCATAACCTCTTTTGAAAGACTTTTTTTGTAAGTCATGGTGCGCTTGAAATCGGTGTTATGGGTAGTGAAAGTTATTGAATTGTTTTGAAGAAGTACACGCTATGAAGTCTCGGGGTGTTACATTCTCCCCTCCTTCAATAAATTGCGTCCACGCAATTTGAAATTTTTCTTCAAAAATAAAAGGATGAAAATAGAAAATATATTTTTGGGAAAACCCACATTGGAAATTGGGTTACTAAAAGTTAGTCTTAATATGAGGAAAAGAGAAATGAAAGGGTCACCACCAAATTATGATCTAGATTAGGAGATCATTGGTGGAAATTAAATACATATAATTGGAGGAAAAACAAAAATATTTATAGGCAGTGATTGAGGTCATCAATCAAAAACAAGTGTAAAATTGAGGTCCTTAAATTCATCAATCTATGATGATTTGAAATACCATTGGTTCAACAAAACATAGGGTATTAGGATAACACATTTTTGGTTTTAGGATTCCTTAAATAAAGTATAAGAATTAATTTCTTCATAGAATAAGATAAGAAGAAAAATATATACATGACAAGTAGAGTCTCATCCTTTAACTATGTTCTACCACAAACTCATCTTTCACTCTAAAAGATAATAGAACGTAAAAAAATATTCTATTTATCATATTCATATAAGGTTCCAAAAAAACGAATTTATAATTCATCTACCAGATCTTTTATAAAAACTACATTATTTAATTCCAAACATCACGTGGGTCAGTGGTAGGTGATACACCCTTGTCGCCCTTCGGTTGTGGGTTAATGTCTCGTGGCTTTTCCAGACGCGACGGGTTGCCGCCCGACCTCTGGGTTGTCCTTTTATGGAAATCCAAAATAATCCAAACTAGAACTATACAAAATACTTCAGTCAAAAAATTATAAAGAAGGTAAACACAATGAAGATCCTTTTTTCCACATAATAACATGTGATCACCTTCATCATGTATTCTTTTAAAACACTGCAACATCATGAATTATCATAAACCCTTATTGATTACATTTATGATCCCTTATTCCTTATAGAATAATAGATATACACCTTCAATCAAAAAATATTGTAAACCCCAACAATGATGGAATATACAAATCATTAATCAGTTTCACGGTAGTCAAGAATATCCAATATAATTTATCCAAAACAATCATGTATTATTCTAAAATCACTACCTCGGTATCAGAACCATATTATGGTTTATCTTTCTCTCAACCATATATTTTCCAAAAAATTAACCTGCTATTGAGTCACTTTTCTTTGTTCCACACAATCTCAAGTCCATAATGAAATAGTACTGCATTACAATCCTTATATACTCCATAATTATTATATCATGTACATTGTTGATACAACACTCAAATGACATAATCAACAAAAGAACTCTAATTATTCTTTTTCATCTATGGTAGTATCATAACTTGATTATTATCCAATAGCATCATTTGTGGCATAGACCGATGACTGAGACATAGGTTTGTGTAGTGTCCAAAACTCCTTGAAAATGAAGCATTGTACATTTGAAATAATTTTCTTACCCTTGCAGTCACGTACTTTGTGCTCTTTTCCTCCACACTTATAACAAACTCCCATTCCTTTGAGGCAAGTTCCATGGTGTTTTTTCCCACAGTTATCACATATGGGAAAATTCTTCTTTTCCCTCTTCTATTTATCCAACTTTCCCTCTTCCATCCTTTTCTTCTCTTGCTTCCCTTCAAATCCATAGTACTCAGTAAACTCTTTACTTATCTTATCAACACATGATATTATTTCTTCATAAGATGATAATACATGGGAGACTATTTCTCTTATAAATTCTAGCTTAAGACCATGAAGGATATGATCCTTTCTTCTCTTTGGATCATGTGCATTGCTGGAGTTATCATTCCTTCTACTAGGATCCATTTCTAAACAAAGGCATATACTAGATTAGTTTATGAATAATAATACCTAATCCCAAACATGTAAAACACATAACATTAATTAAATATTTTATGGATAAAATCCATAATCATAAAAATGCCTCCTTTGAGGAAGTATATACTCATAAGCCCTTCATAATGGTTTGTAAAGAAAATGAGAATTATCCTAAGCATATCCCCCGGGAGTGTCATAACCAAGAGTGCAGCAAGGCCCGTTGTCGTGCACCAGTTCTCGTTCGAGTCTAGCTTAAAGCGGTGTTTTCGGGTTTTACCCCTAGGTACATTTGTGCCCAAGCTGCCTCTACCTGCTCATATCCAGACAGGGATGTATTGCTCGGAAAACTCACAAAATCTCTACAATACCAAAATTCTAGGAAGTTCATCTATACTAATCCTAAAAGTTCATCTTAGTTATACGTGCTCTGATCAGAGTTTGTCTAAATCTAGCATCCAAGGTTTGTACTAATCTTTCTCTGATACCAACTATAATGCCCTGACCCCAGTTACCCAGAGTCGGTGCATTATTACATAACATTGGCATGATCACAAGATTATCAAATCTCAAAAGACCGATTAGTTTAGTAGCCTTGGAAACACTAGATATATTCATAAAGTATTACATTACATCATAAAGTGAAAAACTACTACAACAACATAGTCTCCATATTCCAAACTCATATCCCCACATACTATCCCTGCAGGTCATTCATAACTTACTTCTTCACATCCTGGGAAAAATAAAACATAGAAAAGGGGTGAGCTCAAATGCCTAGTAAGGATAACAATATAGCGGAAACTTTCAAAAATAAGCATAAACATTTTAGGCAATGTATAACTAAAACAAAAGCCTTTAAAAATTGAACTTCAACCTAGTATGGAAAAAGTAAAATGAAATAATGCCATTTACTTATTCAAATGGATATTCTACTAATCGAATAATCACATGCAATTACAATAACCACTTTCATAAAGATGGAATGCATAATGTCAGACTATCATAACCACATAGACAAGGCCTCGTTCCAAGACTACAAATAAGATTTTGCCAAGGCCTTGTGCCAAGACATTATTTTGTCTCATGAGACCTACCGATGCATCGAGGAGCTATAGCAGGCTCCACCCGTCACTTACTAAGTCCAATTCATTCCCATATGAAAAGGTTTAAACATAACATAAACATTCGTATTAAAACTAGCATACGAAATGTTAATACTTTCTCCATAAACCATGAATGATATAAAAATAACACATCCACAGTAAAACATATCAAAAAACCATCAATACAATAAAAAAGTTTCGTATCAAAATAAATCAACTTCAAATAATCTTAAAATCCATCAAAGTATGTTGACATAGATGAAATCAAAACAATTTGAGATAAATATCTCTTTTCTCGAAATCATTTAAAAGTCACCCATTCATAAAGGAAGTAATTTAAAAGAGATTTTTGAATCAAAGTGTCCCATACCACTTTGAAACTTTTGAAAAGAAATTTCATTTCAAAACATTCATGTCTATATAAATAAATCCTTAAAATCATTTTGAAAACATGTACATTAATTAAAAATATTTAGAAAGATTTAAAATTCTGATTTTGATATTGAGTACCTTTCCAAAATTCTTAAAATATTCATTTTGAAATCATTTAAAAGTCACATAATTATAAAATAAAACATTTACTTTGAAAATATCCTTTTAAGCTTGTAAGGGAAGCTTTGAAAATTTTATAACGATGGTAAATAGTTTCACCCTCCATATAAGTTAAAAAAAATTCATTCTTACCTTAATTTTGTCGAAAAGGTTAAAAAGCACCTTGTTTGGAAAACGACGGAAAGATTCCTTTATAAACCTCTTATAAAAAGTCAAAAAAAGTTATAAATGACTTTAACCCATATTCTAGTATGTATTAAAAATGGTTTTAAATTCATCTTTAAGAAATATGGATGTGGATGACACAGAGATCCTAGTAGATTATTACGTATAAACAACCTCAGATAATGAAGAGATTGCGAAATAAACACTTACCTTGAAATTTTCCTTGGTTGGGGTAGGTTAACCTCCTGTATAATGGTCAAATAATTGTTATTAAATTATTCAATAATCATATACATTAATATGATATCATATATGATCTTTTAACATTGCTCTGTTAATAATATCTTAGAATTATCGTCGTTTCGGGTGTTAACTTGCTCATTTTCTTTTATATGTTTTGTCACGTAAGCCATGTTTGTAATGGATAGGTTGTATATCATGCATATCCCGAATTATATCAAGTCCTTAGATACTATTATTAATATTCAAATGAGAATTATACTTGAATGGATACGATGGAGAATGAATCTCATTGCGTTCGTGGAGACGGTAGTCCGTACGTACGCACAAGCGATAATATCATTCTTTTGATGATAAAATAATATATAATTGGATGGTATATCATATATAAAGAATCATTATCATGTTATATTTATTATTTACATGAGTTACACATCATTATTATACCCATACTAATAATAATTAATTGAATAACAATTACACCACGACGTGGAGACCGTAAGCCGTACGTACGCACGTATGGTGACATGTTATTCAAAGGATGGATAGAATAGTGAATATGGTTGTACCTTATTTATAATAACATCACAGTATATATATGATACTGGAGTTATTATTTTATAATAGTAAAAACAATGAAAGAATAAGTGGAAGAAGAAAGGAACTTGAAATAGGGTGGTGAAATCATTACCTCTTCTTCGGGTTCTTCCTTTTGATTTGATCAAAAGGGCTCCTTAGTTTGGCTTTCTGATCAAACTAAGGCCTCTATGTTGTAGTGAGGAAAGTTGGTAGTGTATTTGGGCAGATTTTGGCCTAACCAAATGGCTTTGACGGTGTGAAGAAATGAGAAGGAGGAGTGCCCTTTTATAAGAGGGGTGAGGGGCACCTTTGGAAAAGCTAGAAATATTAATTTATAATAAATTCATATTCTGGTTTTAATGGCTCAAAAGTTGATTATTCAATGGTTAAGGTGGGGATAGGTCGGAAAAAATTCATCCAATAGAATTTATACAGGTTTGGGTTACTATATTAACCTTATCTTTTAGTTTTTACTCTTAGTTAATTAGTTTGACATTTACCATGTCACATTGTATTTTTATATTATATAGTTAATAAACTTACTATATACATCCAAGAGACCCCCAAGTGGTCCATTAATGATACACCTATCATGATATAAGTCTCTTGGCCGAACCTTAGATTTTTATAAATTTAATATCAATTAATAATATAATATTTATTTTAAAAACTCTTTTATGTCAATTTGACACTATTCAATAGTTGATTTTTGTGGAAGATATAACAGAATTATTAATTCGAAAAAAATTAATTAAATCCACCCTAATATGTCATATTATCTTATAAAATTAGTTTAATTCATTAAAAGTCTAAAATATTATTTATTTGGGTATTTATAATATCAATTATTTTAATTTGTCACTATTATGGTAATTACTGCATCATCATTGTGCCATACATAAATTAAATTATTTAATGTTAAAAAATTATAAATAAAATATCATTATGTAGGAACTATTTCTAGTTTTTTAATGAATATTTATAGTCGAACAACCAACATATAGAACCCTATGTAAAAATTGGTTTTTTAAAAGATATATGCTTATGTCATTTTTGTACTTATTTTAACATAATTAAAATAAAGTGTCCCTATCACCTACAAGTGGATCCATGGGGTCCCCAAATCGACCCAAAGATTCCTATGGTCGAACATGTATCAACCAATAAGTTTAGGACACGTTTTACTGTAATTTATTATTATTATAATATTATTTTGTTAACCCTTATTTACCGGATTTACCCTTAACCATGGTAAATAAAATATTTTCCGAAGTAATAATTTAAAATGTCTAAAAATAAAAGTTACCTATTTACACCATTTTAACATCCTGATTCCAAATATTGAATCCATTTTTACAAATTCAAAACACAGAAGTGGCTGAAATTAATTTAAAATTAACTCCCGTTGTTAAAACAAAAAACGATTTTTTAAGAGATAATAACTATCAAAAGATTGACACTTGTTTATGTCCGGTTTAATTGTAAAATTATCTCCAACGACCAACATTGTATTAAATGGTAAAAATATATTTTAAATATACTTTAAAACCACTCAAATTCATTATTTATCACTTTTAATTATTTTTTTTTCAAAAGTTGTTTTTAATTAAAATTTAGTAATTTTCACTATTCATCAAAATATTAATGTTATCAGAAAAGTACCAAAATTTCACCATAGGATAAATTCGATACTCCGAATCCATAAATGAAGTCCATTTTGAGAGATAAAATTTCAAAAAGTAGGCATTACTATTCACAATGGCTAGTTTGATCGGTTGTGGTGTGTGTTAAAACTCGAAGTTGGGTACAACACACGCTACGATATTATTCAAAGAGAAGTGTGTCGTGGAAGCTTGGGGTGTTAAATTGTAAAATTTCTATATGTCCCCATTCTAAAGAAT
Source organism: Viscum album (assembly GCA_963277665.1). Taxonomy (NCBI): domain Eukaryota; kingdom Viridiplantae; phylum Streptophyta; class Magnoliopsida; order Santalales; family Viscaceae; genus Viscum; species Viscum album. The sequence goes on from OY728165.1 coordinate 1,836,114,532, forward strand.
AAATTTATTTAGAAAAATTTAATATATAAAAGTTTAAAATATTGCATTTAAAAAGGGTTCACTATTAATGTTGGTAAAAGTGCAGTTTTGAAAAATACTTCTTTTATCTGAAAAAAAAAGAATCTATTATTAAATTATGTCTAAGTAACTCATAATATAGATTATAAAATTATAAGGATTACATAAGGTTCAAAATTTAGTTAATACTATTCATAACCTCTTTTGAACGACTTTTTTGGTAAGACATGGTGCGCTTGAAATCGGTGTTACATGTAGTGCATGTTACTGAATTGTTTTGAAGAAGTACACACTACGAAGTCTCGGGGTGTTAAAAAATTATTTTTATAAAACCACTGAATTTATCTTCAATAACAGTATTTATTTATTTTAGTTTTTATACAAACAAATAATCATTTTCCATTTTTAATCATCACTAAATTTCTCCTTCAACCCCACTAAAGTGTCTCATTTCTAATGTATTAAAAAAAATTCAATTCATTTGAACATTTTTCATCTATTACTATTTTAAATTATATATTTCTAGGTATAATTTAAATTCATTAAATCATGGAAAAATTTATTATATGCACGGATATGATTACATATTTTCATTCATTTTACATGTGTTGGTATTGCCTTGTTATTATTTCTAACCCATGTGCTACATTTTATTCATATTTTCATCTCCCTTACAGGGATTTTGAGATCATCAAATTGTTCATTTTCTCCCAACGTTATCCTATAATGATGTAAGAGCTCAATAAATTTTAGGAGATCTTGTTGAGATCAAATAAAAGATATTTTTATTCTGGTTCCAATTTTTCAATTTTATGTAACTAATCTTCCAATGAAATTGTACTTTATGATCATTGGATTGATTATAACGGATAATTATGCTTAAAATCATGTACTAATATATGTAAAAGGTTTGAGTCATTATTCTAACATGGAGACCATGGTACCACTTAACCCATGCCTCGATTCAATGGGTCACATGTCCTTAAGTACACATCCCCATACACTAATGGATATAGGCAGGAACCGAGGGTGTGAAGGAAGTACAATGTGGAGACTATAACCTCAATTAAAAGTAGCATAGTGGGTACGATCAGAAACATACAATGATAGAAGAAGAATATAAAAGAAGTAGACATAATAAATATAAAAACATGGAAGAGTAAATAAACTAACTGAATGAATAAAAAATGGATAAAATAAATGATCAACTAATAATAATAAAAAATTCCACTAGGAAGTGTCTGGTACACGTATGCAAGACATGTTAATATACAAAAAGTCAACATGGGAACATGAATATAACAATGTTATTAAAAAATTACAAAAGAACCAAAACCACTCTAATAGTATCTCGACCTAATTATCAGTTCCATACTCTTTAGATCCCACTATAAGAAATAATGTCAACCACTAGTACAAGGGATGTTTCCCTTATTAATTCTTGAAGGAAGACAATATTCACAGGTACTAATGAAACCTCTAGTATTGTATGAGATAACAATATCAGTATGATACCAACAATGGTGTCTATATATAACCAATGAAGTGATTTTATTTAAAAAGTGTCATGTCAATACCAAATAATTATCAAATCAAAATAATTAAATAACAGACCCACTCAAGTTCTTAATGGACACCTGGCGGGTCAACCTACTTTGGATCAATACTTGAAGGAAAGTCTGAATAGTCACCATATATATAATAGTAATATATATATATATATATATAGTTACTTATATATATTTCATCCACATATATGAACCGAGTACATGTGGGTATAAGTGTCCATATACTTTCCATAGTAGTTAGAGGATGGACTACGGTGTAACTTAGATACCCCTGACCAGTATAACGAACCTATATGCTCTTAAAATATGGTATATTCCCAATATCACTAGAAGAGTGTTATATGTCACGCATGAAACTTGAGATGTAGAGTGAGCCATGTTTTCATCAATTTAAACATGTACTATGATGCATAAATCCCAACACCCATTTAGTGGCAATGGTATGCCATTCCATACTCAACACACGATGTAAGGGAGTGTGAATTATCACAATAAAAAACACCCCTTACCATCGTATCAAAACCTATGTAAAGGGGTTTTAATAATTTAAATTAACATGTCTCATAACCTCTCATGATACCTTTTGGTCTAGCCCATATACATATAATAGTGGTATAACTATATTTATACAATGTGATAGGAGGATAAACATCCCATGTAACTCAGAGGTCATGTTCATCCATTGCAAATAATTAAAAATTAAAAATATCATATAGTAGGGTATAAGCAATTGTGTGGCCTTAGAACCCATCATAATCATTTCATTTAATACATTAATCTCATTTAATGAAGGAAACCCATAATGAATTATCCATTCCACTCAAATAATCCATTCAACAAAATCAACCCATTTAATTGATTATGACATGGAAAAAAATCATAAGGATTTAGAGACCACTTATTATAGTGACTTGATAAAAGGATGTAATATTATACATGAGAAATTCCCAACATAGGTTGATCCAAATAACATAGAAGTGATTTGGGTTCTATAAAAATAGATATACCATGGAATTTCTATTTTATGTTTAAGATAACAGCTAAAAGGTGTTTTGGGAAATTAATTCAATTAGCTATAATAGTAAATTTTGAAGGTAACACATTAGGGGTGGCTATATATGGTGTATAAAACCTCTATATTTACAAACATGGATCTATAGACATGTAGTAAGGTGAAAGGTTACATTTTACATAAAGACCCCAATTTAGAGGTGATTCATAAGAAACACAAATGTGCCAAACAATAAAATAACTACGAAGTAATGAAACTCAAAGGGAAAATGACATAACCACCTACCTCAAATCTATATATGAGTCCTTGCTCGATATTGGCCTCACATTCAAATTTTTTCGGAAGGGATCCATGAAATGGTCCAACTCCTAGACAATAGGGAAAACTACATTTCACCAAAATAGAATGATGGATTAAAAGGAAATCTTTTATGATGTTAAGAGACCATGTGAGCTTATTGAGAAGAATACAATTATTCTAACAGATCAAAATTCAATCATTGAATTGGTGATATAGCTTAATGCTATGATTGAGGTTCTCTTGAGATCAAAAGGGAAGAAGACCCATTTTCAGTCGTTGTAGGATAAATGAGAAAATGGAAATAAGGTTATAACATAAGTGAGGGTTAAGATGTTTATTTCACCCTAAAAAACATAGGTACACAGTTTTGTATCATGTTTCAATCAAAACATGTGAACACCATGCTCAGTTCAATTAAATTAAGGAGAATAAATTATGGTTAGTAGAACAGTTTGAATATCCATGTGAAAAACATGATAAATAGATCATTCTCAAACTTAAAATCCTCCACAGAGTCATGTGGCCCGGGTTTCATAGTTGAAAAAAAACTATGAGTCCCAGTTCCCTCTTCCCATTCTGGCGCTCCAGACTTCTAATGAGCTCCATACAAAGCTTATACCTCCATTTCATGATTATAACTCAAAAGTTGGGTATTTTAAGTAATATAAATTGAAAAAATAACAATCCATATCGTCATTAATAAGAAATTTCATTAAAACCCCATTTCCTTACAACAACTCTTCCATGATTTGGCCTTCTAAGGGTATGGATGCATCGTTAGGAAAGAGTTCTATCCAATTTGATTATATATCATCTTCCCATTCCCGTTTCTCTTCTTGTACTCAATCGTGATGTTATAGCCACCATACCAAAGGAACTGACCTACCTAAGAGTGTATTCACACTCTGATCCACAATAAGAATCAGATACTTATCCAAGGAATCATATATATCAATCTTAAAATGATCAATATGAAACAAATTTGATGGTTCACGATTGTAACGACGAATCTGAGATACGTAAAATACAATATACATAGACTAGTATATCATAGGAAGTGATATATTGTAAGGCACTGGTCTGATATGTTTCAAAACCTCAAATGGTCCCACAAACCTTAGTGAGAATTTAGCCTACTTTTGACTACATCAATGGCCAATCTAGGATGAAAATCCCAAGAATACCCTGTCTCCAACCATGAACATGAGAGGTCACTGACGACTATTAGCATTTTACTATTGTATAGACTGAGCTATATATATACTATTTCTGATCATCTAGACCTACACTTTAGCCTATAACATGGGATGTGGTCCCTACATTGTAGGCTCCCCTACCTCTAGCTAGAACATAGGGCAGCGATGAGGCCTTCTATATAAGGATTCATAATGATCAATCCTAAAGGTAGCATAAAGGTTGATATTATAAGAGAACTCAATAAGAGTATTATGTTTCCCTCATGAACTCCCAATATCATGGTAAAATTCTCATAGAATTGATATTATCAACTGAATCATATGCTCTGTCTATCCATTGGTTTGGGGGTGATAGGTCATGATCAGAAGTACCAACATACACAAGTCCTTCTACAAACCATGCCCAACACCATGAAATAAAGTGAGAGTCTCTTTTAGAAAATATAGAATGAGAAGCTCCATAAATATGTAAAAACTCTTTGATGTACAACTTTCTTAGATTGTCTCTTGAGATGCTCTATCACATAGATACGAAATTTGTGACCATAATCAAATGATTCATTGTATACCATATTGTATCATTTCTATGAGTTGATCCTGGTAGAGGAGTCATGACTTAATTAAAACAACATCGACAATCCATTCAGGAATGGATAATGGCTATAAAATCCATACTGATCACTATCATTCCACCTTCACCTGCTGACAGGGTGAACGCGAAGTGATGAAGCTAGTAATATCATGTTCCATACTAGGCCACCAATACAAGATTCATAGATCTTGATAAACATTAGGGACAATAGGGTAAACTTCCCAGGCTGAGTCAAGGAATTCCCACATCAAAAACTCTAAAATGTATTATAGGATCTATACACATCCATGGTATAATAGATTATCATCTCCATATATGGTTCCACCAGAAGATGTATCACCCTCCGAAATACATTCCCTTAAGGAAAGTCCTTTAGGATCTGATAGTGTTCTCATTCCTACCCATTCCAGAAGACTATAAGTCATTGTTGAGGTAGAGAGGATATTCTCAGCTGGGTCCTCCTAAAAATCAATGTAAATATCTAATAATAAGTACATGAAATACACATTTCCATTAGATTACACACAAAACTAAGTCTGAGTGTTTCATCTTAGATCATCGGTTACAGCAATGCCTTTACCTAGCATAAATGAAATCATGAAATCATACATATGTAAGTACTCTACCCACTTATGTTTCCTGATATTTAGATACCATTATGTAAAGATTTACATAAGAGTTTTTTTATAGTTTATACGAAGAAATTCAATCCATGTAGATAGTGCCTTGAATACCATAGATAATGAACTAAAATAGCTATCTCTAGATCTTATGTCAGGTAATTATACTCTTGTTACCTTAAATAATGGGACACATAAACAACAAATAAAACATACTACATTAGCATAGAACCAATCTCGACACCTAATTGGATCTAAAATTATTTTTATTAGTGTAGAATTCATACAGATATTGAAATCCTAAGAGGATGCTTAAAAATATTAAGACCAAACGAATTTCATATAAATTTTTTCAAGAATTAAATTGGAGCTCCAAGGCATGACTTATCATAAATGAATTGTCAATAGTATCCAGCGAGCCCCAAGAAACTCTAAATATCTGGTATTTTCTTAGGATTCTCCCAATATACCACACCTATAACATTCTCTGGGTCTACTAAAACTCATAACTTTGAGATGATATGAACTTGGAATTGGACTTTGTTGATCCAAAATAGGAATTTACAAAGATTATAATATAACCAATTCTATCACTATGTAACTGGTATGATCTTGAGATGGGTTTCATGATCGTGTCTGGAGTGTGAATTCACCCAGATAATGTCAACCAGGACTACCAAAAATGAATCTAGATATAGGTGTAAAACAAAATTCATAAGATCCTTGAAGACAATAAGTGCATTCCTTTTTTCGAATGTAATTACAAGGTACTCATATAGACAATTTGTAATACTCAATGTTTTTTGAGGTATGTTCGAGGACCTAAAGCACACTGATGATATCCCCACCTCAAATATATTTTTGAAAATACCATATCTCTTAAGTTAGGATAAAAAACTTTTGTTTTTTCCTAGGGAGTGGATATATTTTATTTACTATGAGAGGATACAAATAATAGTAATTCTTACAGAGGTTGATGGTACCATATTCCTTTCTAGAAAAAGGACATGTAATCCCCACATAGATGTATTGAGGAGTATGAATCCTTTAACCGATAGATCCTTCAATTTCATCTTGAACTCGAGAATCTCCTTAATTGCCATCCTATAAGGAGTAATGGTAAGTGGTGATGCTCCTGGAATAAACATAATAATAAAAAATGCATCTCTCATATGAGGCATACTTGATAATTCATTTAGATATATTTATCTGAAATTATTCACTAAAGGATAAATATTTGTAGATTATAACCCCTGGTTATAGAAGAAAAGATAGGCTATATGTGCGGTCACATTACCCAGCCTTTACTGCTTGGGTCCAAATCGAGTCACACTGACATCCCAATCACCCTTATGTATTGTATTAATTCCCTCTAGTGATGAAAGTTTCATCCAATGATGATTAAAATAAATTTGAGATTGATAGGGAACTAACCAGTTAATCTTGATTATTACATCAAATACTGTCAAGTGGAGGATGAAAAGATTCCACATAAATAGGTCTCCACCTATCTCAAGCGGAAAGTCCATACAATAAACAATTCCCTCAGAATGGATAACTAATGCGGTATCGAGAATTATAATTCCATATTATTTATCAATCACATGAACTGGACTCTCAGTGATTTCCTCAGATTTAAAATCGTTAGATGAACCTATGTCAAACAATGTAGACACTAAAGTGAATGCTACTAGAATAGTACCATGTACAGTAGTTAGTATGGTGATCATCTCCACTAACGTAGGTAGGACTACATGTAACGCACCTCTACCATGACCCTAAGTCAGTTTTTGACTTCCCTAAGCAATAATTCTCTATTTTCATTGAGAATCATAAGTCTACATGTGTTTTCCTCAACCACCACATTGACATGATCAGCCAGTGGTACTCCAGATTCCTTCCTACCATGATACTACTAACCCTTCTCTTAATCATAGACTAACAGTATATCCATTCTCCCTAGGAACAATTATAAAACTCCATCAGAAATATTGGATATGTCCCATCCTACCATAGCCTCTCCACACCAATAGATCTTGTATGCATTGAAGTTTAGTATGCCCCAGATTCCCGCACATGTGAAGGATCACGATATAATCTGCACATGGGGTCTAGCTATAGCTACCACTACGAGTAGAATCAAAGATTCTATTTTTATCATAATAACAACCATTAGTATCTTTTAGTGTCAAGACGCCCTAACCCGAAATTTTAACATCCCTTAAATTATTCTCTGTGATTAGGGCGTGGTTGAAATTTTTTGAAATGTTATTCAACCTAAAAACATTGACATGCGACCAAGTAGTGTCAACCATATCATCCTAAAATGTACATGATGTCATGATATCATCTCTAGCTAGATTATAAGATATACCTTGTTGCTCAGTGAAATGTCTTGATTATTCCATAAATGACATACTCTCCTCATTAAAATTCAAGAATTATCTATCTATGTTAGGCATCAAGATTGGGTAATGGTTTTTTCATAGAAGATGGTATGAAAATCTACCACAACCATTTCATGATACCAATAGACTGGGGAGATTATGTCGAACCACCAATTAGTAAAATATAAAATCATATACGTAGATATGATTACCCTCCACTCTAGAAAAGTCTCCAGATGATCAAATTTATAATGGGTTACTTCAATCCAAGACTCTACAGTATGAGGTCATCCATCCCTAAAAATATGAGTTGATTATACTTATACAAATATTTACTCAACAAGACCATTATTGGGGAAGGTTTTACAACACTATTCATGGACTATAACAAATATAATTACCCCTTATAGAACTAGTAATCAATTCAAAAATTTGGAATTAGAAGAGGTTCCATATGAGGAAATGTCAGGGGAATCACTTGTGGATCATGTCTTACCCCCTCATGGGAACAATTGTCACCACATTATGGGCCTTTTACTAGGGGATGTATTAGAGGAATTATACGCCAATTCCAAAGATATACGTTAGAAGGGTTTCAATAAATTAAAAGTATTTCCTCTTAGAAAGTGTGACAAGTATAAATCTTTCATATATAAATGACCACACCTCTATTCTGACTGAAAAATTCTGTACTTGTTGGTGTAAAGAGACCCATAATGGCTGTAAGAATGTAAGAGATACACCACTACACACTATAAAGTTGAGTTCTAGTCTAAATATTATTGTCTAATATATATATATAAAGAGTATTATTTATTTAAATTTCATGTTCAATTTTCATCTATTTATGTTCAAATATTTGAATAAATTTAAAATGGTTGAATTACAGGGTTTTCCATAATCTTGTCAATAAGGACCCATAACTCTGATGAACCAAAACATGGCTTCCACATTACGGACACCTTAACATGTTCTAGCATATGCAACCAATGCTCCATGGATCAATGTGTGATAACTATATACGTAAATTTTCTTCTTTAACCTATTCAGGTAAACCCTATTGGGTAAATGATGGCACAATAAGTTTCAACTATGATTTCCAATTCATGAAAGAAGTTTCAACACAATTTAGTACATATTCAATGCATAACAAATATACTACATTCTAATGCATCCTAAAAATAAACATGGGATGGAAAAATCCATGCCCTATTAATTATATTGTCCCTATAGTCATACATGAACTCATGTTATGCCCTCATTTCATTAGAACATGGTAAGGAAAAAACTAGTTCAATGATACCAATATCAATAAAATCATAAATCAAGTACATCACCCAAATGTGACATCATATCAACCATAAAAGGGAGAATATAGAAATAAAATTACCCATAAAAGGTAATTTCATTCTCCCCTATACATGTGTTAGTCTAATCCATGAATAGGTTAAATTCCAATCACATCAATTCCAAATCTCATATCTAATTCAGAAACATTAAGACATGAAAATACAAAGGTTATGATAAAATATTTTACTGTCCCAACCCAAGGACCATGTATCCCATGACCCAATCTTGTGGGTCACATGAACTCAAGCACCCCTCCCCAAACATTAGAGGATGTCAATTAGTAGTGAGGTTGTAAATCTAGTATGGTGGGAAAACTACATGATCTAGTCTAAGAAACACAGTGTGTACAATAAAAAATATACAATAGTAATTAAAGCGTACACAATAAAAAAATAATTATAAAAATGCAGAAGTATAAATGTACTGACTGAATGAATAAGCAATGTATGAAATAACTGACCAACTGATAATAATTAAAAATACAACTATGATGTTTCTAGTGCATATAATAATGACAAGATAATATAAAAAAGGTAATAGATGAACATTCATACAATTATTCTAATAAAAATGTGCAAAAGAAAAAATAATACTACACTAGAATCTCAAGTGAATAATTAGTTAACTACTCTTAAGATTTAAATATAAGAAAGAATAAAATCAACCTATAAAAGGGAACTTTTCATTATCAATACCCCCAGGAATAAAATCTTCTCAAGTAAAAATGGCATTCCATGTAGGGTGTGAGATAAAAATATAATGGGCCACCACCAATGGTGTCTACATGAAATCCCAGTAGTGCTCATAACTAAAAATTATCAAAGAAATATATATTAATTAACAAAATGGAATTAAGAATAATCAAATAGCTCAGGTTCTTGGACACATGGTAGTTCTACCTCCATTGGATCTGTATTTAGAGTAAATTCTACCTATAGTAGTATATTTTCTATAGAGTATAATTATATAAATTGAAACCACCTATACAAACCAAGTACATGTGGACGGAAGTTTCTATATACCAGGAATACTAGTTTCTAGATGGACTGGGGAGTAACTCAAACATCCATGACTAGTTTAATGAGCCTTTAAACTCATTAAATAGGGTACATTCTCTATATCTCATGAAGAGTATGAGATGTCACACATGACACTATGGGTGATGATTGAGCCATAGTTTCATCACTCTTGTGATGGAACATTTTATGTAGCTTTCAATGTCCATATAGTTTGAATGGTGAGTGATTCAATAATCAACATTTCATATAAGGGGGTGTGATTTCCCCCCATGCTCAATACCTCTTATCATCATATTATAGCCTACTAAAAGGAATATTCAAAATTATATTTTTCATGAGGAAAAATATCTCATGATACCTTTGTATATATCCCTTGTACATATAAAAGAGCCATAATCATATTTACAACATACAACATGAGGAAAAACATCCCATGTAACTCAATTTTCATGTTAATTTATTTGAAAGAATTAGAATTTCAAAACAACATTTTTCAATGAAAACCAATGTCGTGACCTACCATCCATTAACATTTCGTTTCATACATTAAATTAATTTATGGAAAACACACCATCATGCATTATATATTAAACATAATTTATCCATTCCATAAAATAATCCATTTAATTCATTAAGACATCGAAAACAATTCATAAAGCTAAATGGTCTACTTGGAAAAGTTTCATGGTGAAAGGTGGTAATTTTCGATTTGAGAAAATCCAAACATAGGTTTGGCCAAATATCTAAGAGGTTCTTTGGGTTCAATAAACATTCATATAATGATTAAATCTCAATTTTTAGTCTAATAGATAAGCAAAAATGTTTTCCATGAAATTTATTCAATTATCCATAAGGGAAAATTCAATATACCATGCCCCATGGGTGACCATATGTAGTGTAAAAACCCAATAAATTTGAAAACAAGGTTCAATTTACATGTACTATGGTGCAATAGTTAATTTGACGTGAAGAAAACAATTTAAATGATATTCATAGAAAATGTTTACATGCCACAAAATGGCATTGCAATAATGTGATGAAGCTCAAAGTAAAAATTATGTGACCACCTACCTCAATCATGTAGACAAATCCTCACTAGATTTCAGCCTCAAATTTGGTGTTGTTTGAATAGATCTAGGAAATGGTCCAACACACTAAAAATCTGGATAATGAGAGTTCACCAAAATATCATGATGGATTCAAAAAAAAACAACAATATATGGTGTGGTACTAGTGGAGCATACTTATACTGATCCAATGCTTTCGATGGATCGTGAATTGAACACCAGATAGGGGATCAAGTTTGATTCCTCGATTGAGGTGTTCTTGACCTCAATAGAAGAGAAGTAAAATGTTAAGATACTAGAGGAAGAAGAAGGAAAAGGTAAGAAGGTTGTAAATTAAGTGAGGGTAAACTGTTTATTTCAATCCCAAAAAAAACATAGGTGCATGGTTTCATCTTATTGTTTGACCAAACTATGTAAAAAAATTTATCAGTTAACTTTCACTAAGGGGAACAACCGAAGGTTTAGTGCATGGTTTGTTTAACCATGTTCAAACGATGAAAAATGTATCTCTCCTAAACTAGTAATTTGTATGAAGGTCATGTTCCATAGGTTACACAATTAATGATAGACCATGCACCCTAGAAACTTCTTCCCATTTGAGGATCCTGGCTATGAACAATCCTTGGATGCACCCAATACCTATTTGGCATGATTAACACTAAAAATTATCTTTGTTTATGATTTTCAAATTGAAAAGGTAATGATTTTTTCCTTTAATAAAAATATGGGTCACTGCCGTTATATTTGGTATCCTAGCATGGTCTAGTTTTATTTAGATATTATGACTAGAAAACTATATTTTTAACCAAAGATAATATTCGATAACCAGAAATACCCCAAATTGAATCTTATGGGATCAGAGGTTTGGATATTATATTCATTTAAAAAAAATTTCCTTTATTTTCAATGTTTCCTTTTGTTATTATTATTATCTATGTATAAAATCCCCCTAATTATACTTTTTTTCATAGTAAATGGTTTAAATAATAGAACTTCTGACAACAACCAATGAGATAGACAATGTGACGATTTCCCTATTTATATTCCCAATATGATGGGGAAGGGTTTTCAAAACATCATGGTAGTACTTTAACAATTCGATCATGTAATGAATAAATGCATGATTCTCATGGAATTCCCTATTAATCATTATAAAGAGCTTTTTTGTGATTAAATCTTTTATACAGAAAAGTCCTCATATGCTTATTGGATCTTTTGATCCCCTCCAAATAGAATAATGGAGTAACTCCTTGGAGAAGATATTTTTTGTCCTCTAATGCTCAGTAGAAGAATACATTATGCTAGTAGTCTATTATTTTATGGGTAAAGCAAATAAGTTGTGGAAATTATCAAGAAAAAAAATTACATGTATGAAATTCATTCCATGGGATGGGAAGATTTCAAGAAAATATTTTTCAATAAATATTTTCCTCAAGACCTTCTCTTTAATATGGAAAGGAAGATCCTCATAATGATGAAAAATGAAAACAAATATATAGGGGAATAAAAGGAAAACGTGAAATGGATTACAATATTTTCCTCCAAAAATATCATGAACACAAAAATCATGGTTGATCAGTTTTTTACTTGACTAAATTTGATTCCAGAAAACATAATTAATAATTCAAGACATTAATAGCTATGAGGATATTGTTTGTTGTGACATTGTGGATTAAATGGAAATGAAATACTCTTAGTGGTCTCATGGGACTAGATATAAAAAAGAAAAAAGAGAAGTTTAATATGGGAGTAACCATAGATAAATCCCATGATTGAAGGAAAACTAAACATTAGATATGTAAAAATAGTGTGAAGAAGAATCAAAGGAACTTTATCAATTTAACTGAGAGATGCTTCAAATGTTGAAAAATTTGGAATATGGTTAATAAATTCTAAAGGTATATGAATAATCCAAATAATTTGGGAGATAAAGGAAGGTTTAGATTAAAACTCAACATATAGTAAAATGGTTCAATTTCAGGGAACCTGGTCATTATGTGAAACATTTCACTAACCCATCGATTTTTGGAAGAAATCAACAACATCAACCTCCAAGGTAGAAAGTAAGGACATATTCTATCATTGTTGATGATTTTTAGAATGAAAAATATTTCATGATAGTTATACTTGTAATTCATTCAAGAATATCGAAAGAACTATTATATTCAGGTTCTACGAATTCTGTCATATCTTGCATATTTAGTGGAACTATTCAAACACCACCTCAAAATATAGATTTTATGTTATATGTGAGAATGTAAAATTGGGAAATTATTGAATACAATTTTTATTAATCCTCCCTGATTATGTTTTGGGGAATGAATCTCCCTTGAAATATAATATTACTTCCTTTGGGGGATTTAGAGGTTATATCATGCATGGATTGGCTATATTTATACAAATACAACATCAAATATCAGTAAAGGGATATCACTCTTCACATAGTGAGGTATCCTCAAATTTTGTACATGTGTAATGAGGAGGATGAATATCCATTAAAATACTTTTCTCAATGGTGGATATTATTTTCATAAGAGAAATAATATATTGATAAAATGATTGAGACAGATGAGGGAATCATGTTTTAAGACATATCCATTATGAGATACTATACGGAAGTGTTCCCAGAAGACTTTCCTGGTCTTCCTTCTGACTGAGAAGTTGATTTCTCAATTGAAATTATATATGGGAATATACCTATATCAATACACTATATAGAATGTACACCATTGAGTTGGATTAACTGAAGAAGCTATTACAAGATAATCTGGAAAGGGATTTTATATTTCTATGTCCTTCACTATGGGGGGTGCCATTCCTCTTCATAAAGAAGAATGGTAGATCAATGCGCCTCTGCATTGATTATCATAAGCTCCATAAAATCATGAAAAATAAAAAGTAACCCCTTCCACTAATAGATGAATTATTAAATCAACTACATGGGTCCAGCTATTAATTTAATAAGGAACATTGGTCTATATATCACTAATTAAATATAAGGAAGGAATATATTTCCAAGAATTTTTTTCAAATGAGGTATTGAAACTATTTTTTCATAGTGATACCCTAAGGAATTACTAATAGTCCAGCCATTTTCAGGGATTTAATGAATAGTGTTTTTATAGATTATCTCAAAAAATTTATGGTAGTATTTATTGATGATAATATGTTATACTCCAAGGGAAATTGGTATTATGATGAGCATTTCAGTATTATGCTAATGAAATTTTGAAGGGAGGCGTTATATGAAATGTGTTGTAAATGTGAGTTTTGGATGGAGAAAAAATAATTTTCGTGGCATGATATCTCCAGTAAAGGAATATATTTGGCCCCTTCTAAGATAAATGTATTTTACGTGTGGCTCGTGCCAACATTTATAACATAGATCAGTAGTTTCTCATGGTCTTGTTGGGTATTAACGATGAGTTTTGAAGAACACATCATTCTTTTCAAACACACTAACCAAGATTACATTGAAATGAGTATAGTATATCTAGACTAGTGAATGTGAAGACTATTTAAATGATTCAAAAAGAGGATTATCACTACACCAGTGCTCACACTACATACAATTGGGTAACACATTATGGTGTACAATGATTCATCAATGAATGGTTTGTGATGTGTACTAATGAAAAATAAAAAAGAGATAGACTATGAATCTAGGATGTAGAAAAGTCATGAGAATAACTATACCATGCATGATCTGGAGATGGAAACTATAATCTTTACATTGAAAATTTATATGTATTATCAGTATGGGGAGAAGTGTGATATATATACTGATCAGATGCGCCTCAAATATACATTCACACATAAGAAGATTAATAGAATCTAGTAAATATGGTTTGAGATTATCAAGGATCATGACTTTACAATCCACTACCATCTAAATAAAAAAAAATTCATAGGATTTACATGTAGAAAAAATTATGTATCATTATTAATGATGTGAATTGAGAAAGATCCAATCTTTATAGCCCTATAATGGATGGAAATGGGAATCATTATCAATGGAAGATCACCAATATTTTCTCAAATAATTTCTCAACTAACCCTTCTTTTAAAAAATATTCTCAATGAAAATATGTGTAGATTAATAAAAGGTGGAAGATATCAAAATGGGAAATCCATAGAGTTCCAAGTGGATGAGGAAGGAGTCATGAGATTTGGTTCCTGACTATGTGTACCATCCAATAAAAATATGAAGAAAGAGACTTTGAATTACACACATATCTCAACATTTTCTATTCACTCAGGGAGAAAAAATATGTATTGAGGTCCATGAGACCAATATTGGTGGGACAATATGATGAAGTAAATCAATTAATATACATCAATATTTTGGGTTTGTAAACATGAAAATTCCAAAAGGAAAAAAGTCAGAGGGGATGATTCAACCATTTCTCATGCCATCATGTAAATGGGAAAACATAACCATGGACTTTGTCTATAGACATCCCAATACATCTAGAGGAAACAATGTTATATGGGTTGTTGTGGATCGTCTTATACAGACAATACACTTTATCAAAATTCAATTGGACTTTACAATGGATCAAAATTGTCTAATATACATCAAATAGATGGTAAGTATTCCTTAAGTACAAATATCAATTTTATATAGTGGATACTTGATATTAAACTCCTTGTTCAAGAATAATATAAAAAATGATCTAATAACTGAGTTGAACATGATTATGTCCTATTGTCATCAAACTCAGGGCCAATATGATATTACTATTTGGAAACTCATAGTCATGTTGAGAGAGTATTTTATCAAATTTAAGGGATGATGGGACCAACATATAACTCTTTTTGAGTTACCCTATAAAAATATTTTCCACATGATCATCCAAGTGCTTCCATTTGAATCCCATTAAAGAAAAAGAAGAAGAACACCAACATGTTGAGATGAAGTTGGTAAAAGTAAGCTTCTAGAACTTGATATGCCCAATGAAATGGTAGAAAAGTTGAAAAGAACTCTACAATGCAACAAGGATGCCCAAATTTGATAGATTATCTATGCATACTATCATTAACGGGACCTGTAGGTTAAGGACGGAGACATTTTATTCCTCTATATTTCTCTGTTGAATAGTATCATGGGATTTGGGAAGAAATGAAAACTAACTCCATGTAAATCGTCAACTTCAATATTATTGATCATGTTTGAGTTTTGCCCAATCGACTAGAACATCCACCTATAATGTCTCATTTACACAATATATTCCACTAATCCCTCTTGAGGAAGTACATACCAGATCCATCAAATCAACTAATCTAAGAGTTGGTGTAATTAAATATGATCTCTCTTATAAGAAGTATCTGATGATGATCATGGGCCTTAGAGATAATGTTCAACACAACAAGACTACTCACATAATAAATTTACAGTATAAGAACCCTATTTACATTGAGGAAACCTGGGAACTAGAGGAAGAAATGTAGGATAAGTACCATCACATGATTTTTGATTACTTTGTAAACTAAAATTTAGAGGCTGAAAATTCATAAGGGGTGATGAATATAATGAACCTGAATTATATCAATGAAATTTTCCTTATTATTTTTTATATAGTGTAAATCACATAAAATCTCATATATAACAAAATAAAAACATTATAAATGAATCATGATTAAAATAATAAGTATTTATAGAAATTAAAGATCATATACCAAGGGAATAGTAAATGGACATTTAGAATAGTAATGTGGCCCTTAGGAAAAGTAAATCTACCAATAGAATAGTATCCCCAAAAATGAATTCTTAAATAAAAATCTGGACCCACCACTTACTCGTGTGACACTTTTAGCGACTCCCCCTAGAGCAATACTGATCGTGATTACCTCCCTCCTGGATCCCGCCGTCTTGAGTTCGCTACCATAGAGCATGCCCTTCGGCCCCCGAATCATGAGAATCTTCTCTGAGAGTTTTGTATGCCACTAACCATGCCTCTCTTTGGTCCTTCCACCTCGAGAAAGATTTTACCATGAACCCTTCACCCCCTAATCATGTGTGTGTAAGCGATGTCTCTCGTGGAAGTGATGCTGCAGACTCCTTTCCTTGTATGGTGTTTAGATCTGTCATGTTTCGGTCACGGTTATGATTCATGATGTTGGTCCCTCTTTTCTAGATTCAATCATATCTGGTGTGTTTTTTATCTTATTCTTTGACACATGGTCGGATCTTCTGATGTACATGATCAATTTCTAGTGTTTATGTGGGAAGATTAATTGTGGGACACACGCATGCACTTTTACGAACGTTGGATGTTCAACTTGGTACATGTTTTTGCTAATGAAGATGTCAAGGAGTTAGGAACTTGTATGGTTCTGCATTTCCGTGGTTCCCTCTCCTATTACGTCATTCTCCAATGCACACGAGCCCAATTTGGTTGGGCTTGATAGATTCCATGATTTTTTTGGATTGTGTAGGTGGTTATAGTGATGGTTGAACTTTCTATATTCTCTTTTGTTGGTTCTGTGTGTTGTGGTGTTTTTTGTGTGGATCTGGTCTTGGAAAAGGTTCTTTCCCTTTCCTTCCAATGTCTTCTATTGGCATGGTGGTTCTCACTTTTCTTTAATCTGATTTTGGCTGCTGTTGTCTATTTTTTCTTTTTACCGAGTTGGGACTTGGGCATTGATCCTAACTTGACCTGCCTATGGTTCTCATTGCATGTGTGGTTCTCACTATCCCAAAAAGTGAATTATTTTTAAAATTGAATGAAAAAGAAGTTTCAGTGTTAAATAAATCTTAGGCATCTTATAAATGAAAATATGATATAATTATACAATAGTACAAGTAAATAAATGTTTTAAGAATGATAAATTGAGTAGTTCAATTTTTGTGAAACATAAATGTTCAATTACAATATTATAATTAGTATAATAATTAAAAAAATTTATTTTCATAAACAAGATTTATAAAATAATATTTTTTTTATAATTATAAGATATTTTTATGAGACCTTAATTATTTTTTCGTTGTGTAACAAAATCAGTTATAAATTTTAAAAAAATGAATAAATAATGATTTTAAATAAAAATTAATTTTCTCATATTTTGAAAAATATTTTCATAAAATAGAGTCAATTTTATGAATCAACCAATTTAAATTTTTCTAGGGAGTACTTTCTGGGATTTTTCGAAAATAGTTGAATGTTTTGTGAATAGAGAAATACGGTAATTTATGGTATATAACATTATATGTTAAATACACAATTTCTTGAGTGATTTATAATGTAAGAACTATAATGTCAAACTCACCTCTTATATTTACTGTATTTCTTCATGGGAATAATTACTATTTCTTCTCTTGGGCCAAAAAAACTAAACAAATGAATATAATTATAAAGAAACATGCCTCTCCTCCACTAAACATAATACCCATAACCACCTCTTCTCCTCACTCCTCTAAATCCTTGAATCTTATATAAATTCATCACGTTCAACTTCCCTATTACCTCCCCCACATCCAATAAACTTCGGTCTAAAAAAATACCATAACCAATTTCTATAAGGAGGTTCTCAAGGAGAAGAATTCCATAGTAAAATACATCATTCCTTTTCTTTTAATTTATTTTAAATTTGTTTTCTTTTCATATTACCTCCACACCACCCCTTATCCAAGTGGAAAAATAACTCCATTATATTATATATAATGTTATTTTATTATAAAAATGGAATAATCCATCATAATTTCTCTTTCCCTACACTTTTTTTTCAAAAAATGAAATCATCATCATTGATTTGTTGATTTATTACAATCAACGATGACAAGTTTTCAATTTCATTTATCAACTACAATGATAGTGATAAAAAAAATTTACGGTTATAATAGATTAATAATTTTTTACAGATTATTTAATGTTCTTTATCTAGTTTATATAAATAATAATAATTAAAAAAACCAAACTTGTTTGTGATGATTAGAAAATTCCAAAATTACTTGAAAAATTATCATTAACGATTTATCTGTTAAATCATCCTAAAATCTTAATATATATATATAAGACCATTAAATATCTTCGATGATATTTAATAACATAAAATTTCAATTCTGGACTACTATTCTCATTTTAAATGATTTTTAATACATGTATACATGTAAACTAATCATGAAACCCATGGAAACAAATTCCCTCAAACAATAAAAGAGTTTCTTTTAACTCATCAAAAGGATATAAATTCACATAATAAAATTATACTATATAAAATACATGTATAAAACGTTATCACTTAATTATTTAATGGACTTAGTTAGATTATCCATGAAATTAATATCATGTTCAGAACAAATTTCTGCATCATATATGGGATTATCCTTGAACCTCCATTTTTCTTTATGGTACCCTTTTTCTTTATTAACCCCAAATTAATTATTCTTTTTTATTAAATTCATCTAACTTTTATTTATAGGTTCCAATATCATGTATCAAGATCGGTTCATCCTTATTTTAGGGGGAAATTCTTATTTGAAAATTGTTTCATTAATAATTATTCCCGATAAGAATGCCTATTTGAAGAAAACATCCCAATTTCATACCCATTTTCATGTGCACTCCATAATCTAATTTATGATATGATTAGTTTTCTAAAACTAGTAATTTTATCTTGAAAAACTACCTTTTTAAACTTATTATTTTATAAAATCAATTATTAATTTTAAAATTTAATGAATCATTAAATTTTTTCCTTAAAATACACCAAAGTGGCTCATTTATAATGTTTTTATATGTTTCCCTTATATTGAACATCAGTTATCAATGCCTATTTTACATTATGAATTTCCATGTATAATTTGAATCTAATATTTCATTGGAAATTTTATGATATTACCATTTATTATGAAATGATTATGATACCAATTTATTTTCATGGGTAACCAATGTATTTATGTTGGACTCTTCATGTGGAACACAAATTCATGAAAATGTTATAATGGATTCTCCTGGATAACACTCTAATTCATTGGTTAATGTTTTGTATCATTATACTTATTGTTCAATGGTCTTGCTGGATTGCCTTGGCTCATTCTCCTCCATGTGAAATGTTCTTGGTTGTTAACATTGACTGATGCTAATGTCAGGATGTATGTTGTTGACAAATATTATGATTAGAAGATTACATGACCCCCTTTTCTATATTTATTTCTTAAATATATTTATTCAATTTACTTGCCTTTTTATCATCATGTTACACCTTCTAAAACATGCGAGAAATTTTTTTTTATCTCGCTTACTGGGATTTTTTTGACCATCCATTTGTTCATTTATTCCCCTGAATCTCTTATGTAGATGTAAGATCTCAATAGATGTTTGGATCTTTCTATGGATATTAAGTAAATTATTTTTTTATTTTCGTTCCATTTTTTCAGCTCTATTTACTTACCCTTCTAGATAGTCTAGACATTACGGTACTTGAATTGTTTTTAAGGATTTTTAAGCTTAAATTCATGTATTAATATGTGTAAAATTTTACGGTCAATATACTTGCTCCCAAATAATAACCATTAGCGTATCCCATAGAGACATAATGGAAGAAATAAACCGTATATCCATCATGCCATAAATTATTGTTTTATTTTCCTTATATTTAGTTAGATTCATTTGAAAAGATGATAAGAATATCATTTTAATCTCTCTAGAAAAATTAATAGATATTTCAGCCACATGTTACAGTTTTAGACATATTTAATCATCATGAAATACCTCGAGGATGTATTGAAGCATGAGATGTAATGAGCACCCAAATTATCAACCATTGGCCTCTTGAAAGAGTGATGAAATATGAAATATATGCCATTTAAATTTTCAAAAATTTTGGTTCATTCCAACTCAATCAAATGACTCATTCCTCCTGAAATAAATGATTCCTACAATATTTGTATGTGAATTAAAACATCAAATGATATCACTACATATAGGTAACATAGGTTATCATACAGTCCATTATAAATATTAGGTCAAATGTTCCATCTCACGGATAATAAAATGATAACACAAATCCACTTTGATATCATATAAATTTATAATTTTCAACGGAAAACAAACTCATTTTTCATTATAATAAGAGTAAATATTCCCTATAATACAAGGGATAAGATATAAGAGAATATTCAATGATTACATAGTATGTGAAGATATTAATGAGTGAGAAGTATCAGAATTAAATAACGAAACTACAATTTAAGACACATTAAAAAAATTACCTCTCACTGAAGTTAGTATCATCTCTTAATCCATGGGGTTTTACTCTACTATGGTTTATTCTTTCTCTCATCTTGGTTTTGAGGAATACCACTAATCTAGGACCTATACAATGATTTCTATCCCATGATAATGACCAATATGAACCAAGACATCTATGAGAACAAGACCCAGCTTATTTTGAGACATTCTAGTATAGTCAGGATCAACAAGGACTAATATAATATACAACGCTTTATTTTGAAAATTCCGCACTATAGATTCACGAAATTTTACCCACGCTATCATGTTGATGGAGGTTCATTGGAGGATTTAGGAGTAATATATAATATGGCATTCCATTGCACACTAGGGGAATATATGATACTGAATTCATAATGGGTAATAAGTATCTAGATGAAAAGAAGACCAATTACTACCACGAATTCATCAACTATGATCTTCCTTATCTCTTTTTCATCTATGGAATGAATCTTTAGTACCACATTACCTAATAGGGGTTAAAAAACGTGATCATCCATCTCTTATTAGTCTCAATCATTTATCCATAATCCACTAATTCCACATATGATTTATTCTTCATGATGAAGTGAAAATAAATAATTTCTAGTAAAAGACCAATTCAAAATAGAGATCCTTGAATTTAACATGAGACATCAAATATGGGGAAAAATGAAAAATATCTTCCAAAAAACTAGAACATTCCATAATGGAACTGCTAGCCTTATGAAGGGTTACATGCTACTGGGAAATATCATGATTAATATAATTAGATTTAAACAATTTAATGAACATAATAATGAAGTCTTTTCATATGATTTTCAAACAATGTAAATCTTGTATCACTATTCCTCCACGACATTCTACCCCGGTTCTCAAGATTAAATGAGGAAGATATAGCATTAACTGATATAGGAGTCTCCAAAAATTATAAAATACTTATTATATTTTCCAATAAGTGAAAAAATTACTAAAATTATTTATTAAATTGGAATGTTGGAGGATTATACTAAAGAAAAACCTTGGCTCGGTCATTTCGAGGACTATTAATGGGAACTACATCCTAAGAATGTGATATTCTCATTATAAATCCCTACCCACTGGATTAGAGAATCATGTTGAGTAAATTAATTAAATTATAATCAATATAAAGGTTTTCTCAAGGAATGATGTTTCTATATACCATTATAGGGTTCACTACGGGTCATAGAGGGGGTATGATACTATAAAAAATCAATATTCCAAAATAAAAACATCAAAATAGTTAATAAATTTATGAATAAAAATAAAAATATATCCTTTAATTAAATAAATATTTAAATAATTAATAATGTAACCCCATAATCCACAAACTATCATATTTAATTTCCAATTTGAATGGTCTATGGACATTACACCCTTCCCTATAGGTGTATATAATTAAAAATGAATACCTCAATCACATCATTTCCTAGAATATAAAGGCCATGGACTAAAATTGTTGGATAGAGACAATATTTTAACCATAAATTTATCCCCAACAATCTTATCTCAGATCAACCAAAATATAAATATAGAACTTCTAAAAATATTTCTTTAATTCAATCATTCCAATACCAATACAAATATGTAAGTTGAATGTGCACCCAAACTATTCCACTACATGGAATTGAGGGAATTACCAATCGCCCTAGTGTGGAATGTTGTGTCTTGATAACTGGGGATAAACCATTGTGAATGTTTTCTCCAAATTATTAATGATATTACATGGATACTGACTAATAAAAAAAATAAACACCACACCATAAATTGGTATTTCATTCACAAAATTATATAAAATGTATAATTATAATAAACCCATATAAGAAAAATAACAAAAGTATAACTATTAGAAATAGAACTTGTTTTAAATACACTAAAATAGGAAAATAAGTAACTAGTGACAAAATGATAAGGGAGGATGTAATGTTATTCTAATTAGGTGATACCACATATCATATACACATGAAACCATAACTAAAAAAATATTCCTCTTCCAATAGAAACGTGACCAAGGTCATCATCACCCCATGACACCTCCATAACCCAAATGAAGTGAACAATAACACCAACTACCACAAAGAGGATACATTCCCTTTGATTCCTTAGAAAAAAAATTATGTTTTCCTTAAACAGTTATTGTATGGGGGTTTGATTATAACAACCACATTATGAAATCATAGTGTTTTAAATATAAAATATATGTTAGATAAACCGACACATTCTATTTTTCCAGTGATTTGATAAAACATTATTTTTAAAAAAAATTAGAAAATAGACAATGTGATATTGGTTCATCAATAATAAATTATAAACTCTTGATGAAATAATATTAATAGTATAATTTTCTATCACAAATCTTGCATGGGTGAATCCTAGGCTCACCAAGGTTCTGTTTATAATTGAATGTTATATCTCTTTCCAACTACTAGAACTATTAGTCTTTTAGTAACTCATTTAATTATGACACATGTAAACACATCATGTTTCTCTTATACAACATATATTATTTAAATATACATCAATTTATTTAAATCAATTACTTAGGAACATTATTATTTAGTAAAAATAATAATTAATATTATCCATAATATTCATTATATAATTTTAAAAATTGAATTTAAAACCTGTGAATCAAAGGTTTAATCTAGAAAATGTTGAATACAGAACCTCATTTATTAAATCCTTTAAAAAAATGTGATACTTACTGGACACCACATACAATATGAAAGGGAAATCCATAGAGGTAATAACAATATAAACGTAAACAAATCATTTAATAAATTATGTTCAAGGGAACCCTTTTGCAATCATGGATTCAGAGTACAAAAAACAAATAAATAAAAAAAAATAATGATTATGTATCTAAAATGAAAGGAAGAACCACATACATGGTGTTTCTATTGTAAAATATATTGATATCACATTAAAAGTAAAAAATATAATGAGGGAGATATGTTTTTGTTCATTAGATCTATGCTGGGGTCAAATGAGGGAGAAAATATAGTATTAGGGAATAAATTTTGAACAATAAAAACATAAAATTTCATTTTTTTTGTAACAACAACATTATTTTATATTAATATTTCTCAAAATGTACATTGAATA
Source organism: Viscum album (assembly GCA_963277665.1). Taxonomy (NCBI): domain Eukaryota; kingdom Viridiplantae; phylum Streptophyta; class Magnoliopsida; order Santalales; family Viscaceae; genus Viscum; species Viscum album. Next base: position 1,836,138,998 of record OY728165.1, read on the forward strand.
TATTTATTTAACATTTTCATGTGCCTAGTTTTATTGTTTTGGAAATCTAAATTGATAATTTGAAACCATTAGTGTGAATCCCTAATAAGAAAAAAAATATTGTTTTACACATTTTTCACACTTATTCTTAAACATTGAAAAAAAATTCTACTTTTTTTATTTATATTTCTATAATTATCTAAATAGATTAAACCCAGGAAAGAAGTTAAATGATAAAAATTAATATATAATATTTTCATACCTAAATTTTTCCTCATGGGAGTAATGCACCTTTGTCAAGGGGACTAGTTACTATATGATTATGGGTCCCAAAAATTATCCATATAAGTATAGAACATGATCGGATATATATATATATATATATAATAGAAAACCAACATAAAGACCAATATTCTCTATAAGTGATATTGATTTTATTGTTGCTCTAATCATCCACTGCCACATGTTATCTTCTTAATGAGGCAATAATACTCAATTTTCATTATTACGTAAAATATATCCTGAAACTTTTACTGAATAAATAAAATTTTATTTTTTGTAAAAAAACCTCAAAATTAACAATGAATATGTCCAAAATTATCACCCTAGAAAAATAATATTAAAATCACCATATATTTCCATGTATAGAACATATACAACATGGAAGCATAATATGTAGATCTTGGTTGACAAAAAAGATTCTACAACTACCACATAGTTTTTGTAAAGGAAACCAATGTTGTGTCTAATAGTAAGGAATATTACCTAAGAAACTTGTAACATCATCGGGCATATATTCTTGAGACATGCAGTCATGATGTATTAACATATATGATGTTTTATGTAAAAATACTTCACATCGGTAACACATCAATGGTTATCTTGAATGCAATAAAAAATCCTATTTCATTCCACTAAAGACCATACATACTCAATGGATTGATTCCAATTATATTTATATCTTATGATATATCCTCCATTGATAATAATGGGTAAATATTTATAATGATTATCACTATATATCAAAAACTAATATCATTATTTTTTGAATAAAAATGAAATACTTAATTATCATAATAATTGTGACATTATATTACATTACCATACAAACAAAATGTATTACAAAATTCCCAAAACATTATATCACTTAATTTTAGAAATAATAAATTACCCACACAAAACTATGTCAGGAATGAATTATTATCAATTTTATAATAATATTATTCCTTATAATCATCCCCAAAAAATAAAAAATTTCAAAAAAATAATTGTTTGGAACTCTCAATTGTTCTTCTATTTCAAAAAATATATTTCACCACACATTTAAATTTATGAGAAATAATGATTATAATAATAATTTTTTCATAGTATTATATTCATCATTATATTATAAATTTACAAATATTTTCATAAAATAACTTTATTTTTTCCTCTTCATTATGTTTCAAAATCTAAAACTATTTCATTATAAAAATATTTTATAACATTTCAGTTCATTTTAAACGTTATAAATTTTATTTTATTTTTTCATTCATATTTTTATATATGTGTGTGAATTTTTATTCTTATCGATGCATGCATAAATTTTTTAATAATTTTAATTGTTTATTCTTCACGTAAAAATATATTTTTTAAAATTAATTCCTAAGAGAATTTTATATGAAATTTATTAAAATAATTATTTATGAATAGATTTATAACCAAGTTTTAGTCTTAGTCATATTGTTTTTAATTCTCTCTAGTAAAATATATATGTTATTCAATTTTATGAACCTTGAAAATTTTAAAAAAAATTGACGTATTCTAGATTTGACCAAACATATAATTTTCCATGATATAACCAATCCAAAATCATATTATGTTAAAAATACTACCCCAAATAATATTTTTATGAAATCATTAATGGAATCTAATTGTAACTAATAGATAGAAAATAGAGAAGAAATATGAAGTTCTATTAGTGATGAAAAATTGGAACAAATAATATGAATTCATGTACATGAATATTGGCGAATTTAGTAAATGATAAGATGAATAAGTTTAATGATTAAAATGTAATCATTCATGGAAAAATCAATGAAATATTTGGAAATAAGCATTACATTTTTCAAAATACTAGAATAAGACAATTCATCCATTTTTAGATAAAACCTATTCTCATAAGTTATACCACATAATGTATTTTATGAATATAAATAAACAATATCCTCATTGAATAATAATTTCCAATTTTATATTATCAAACATTAAATTTCACTTTAAAATACTCATCTTTGATTTCTGGATTTTCATGGAATTTAATTCTAAATTAATTATTCCATGAGTAAATCATTCCTGATTTCTTTTCAATGATATACCATGTTGGATTGTTTAAATTCTATATTATTTGGAATCACTAATGATCACAAGAAATGATACTATAAACCATATTGTTTTCCATTAATAGTTTTTATTTTTTAATGTTTCATTATTCTTTCATTAATCGACATTCTTCATCTTTAAATCTTAAAATCATTATCTTCATGACAATTATTTATCCATTTTTTTAAAGGTTGGGGATAAAGACTCATTTTTATTAATAATGAAAAGCAAAGTCCTCTTTTAACTGGGTTGAGGGACACCCATTAATTAGCCTGAAGGCCTAGTGGGCTTGTAGCCCATTACATAGCCCGTAGGCCCATATTTTTAGCCCAATTCCCATTTTGTGAATAGTTACTTGGATGCTACAGTAGACGCACAGTACCGCCGCCGCTATAGTGCCCTGCTACCGCTCTAGTACCCGCCGATCAACAGCACCACCGCTGCTACAGTACTGCTACATTACTGCTATAGTGCATGCACCCAATGGGTTTTGAGCCCCCAATTTTTATGTAGTACTAAGGGGTGATTACAAGTAAGCCAAACCCCAAATACATGGCAATTCTTTATCCATCATTTTTTTTGTCCATTAAAAAAACATCTTTACCATTATGATGTTTTTGATCATTGTGTTGAGAGATATAGAGAGAAATTCATCGATTACGGGTTGTCCAATAGAAGGGAAATAATGAATTCAAAGGAAATTTCTATTCTAGTGAAAATCACAGGGAAATGTCAATTTATTCAAAATTCATTTCTATATTTCTCTCATTAATTCAAATTAAAAAATAAATTACATTATTAAATATTATCCCTATGAGTTTATGTCATACAATAATGATGATTATCATAAATATGTATGAGATTCACAAATCAGACATGACAATTCATCACCACTTTGTCAGATCATGTATCAACAACATTATATATAATTTACACCCCACTTATGAAAATAATCTTATTCAAAACACAACCAAGATGTGGGAATTTTAATGTCATATTACATTTATGAAAATAACTACATGCAATATGAAAATAAATAAATATTTATTTATTATTACTAATTATTATAATATATATATATATATATGAACATGAATCATCTTTATGTAAAATACCATATATAAATAACATTATTAAATTCAATGAATTTTCCATATATATCATTCCATGATAGAATTATACTATTACCATTTTTGGGCCACCCAGACAATTGTACAAAAAATAAACAATGTCATTATTAATAAGAAATATAGGTCACATCGCCCTCCTCACCTTTTAACCATTCTATCCTTGAAAGGAAAAAAACTATTGATTAAAATCTAGATGATTATAAAACATCCCACTGTGGGAAAAACCCAATACTGACGTGTTTTTAATATGAATATTATGGTCTATTCTCTCTCAAAACTCATATACCAACATATAGGGAATTTAATATACATTATCTCCTCACAAATAAAAAAATAATCTTCATTGAGCTAAAAATGCATTATATGAGTCATCAAATTATTCTTATATTGATGAATTACAATAAAAATGGAATATGATTTCCCAAAACTATCATGAAAAACTCACTAGGGACAAACTGGCTTGTTGAAACCCGATAATAACACCCTAAGCCCACCAATAATACTATACGGACTAGGAAATAGAACCGATTAGAACTGAAAAATAGATGAGAGCTTTTTCCTAAATTACTTGTAAAACCAAACACAGGTCTGTTAAATGTTTTAATGTCTAAATGATGAAAATATTATTTTAAATTTCACATATAAAAACTAATCCCATATAATAGTATGTCAACCGGTTTTCCAAAATTATAATGGGAAAATAAAATCCGTTCAAAACATCAGAAGAGTTCATCTTCCTAACAAGAGTGGAATATTATCAAGATGAAAAATCATGGAACAATCTATGAACAACCTTTTATATCTAATATACACTATATCCTATTCTTTTAAATAATTTATCGAATGGAATGTATTCTATATAAGACAAAACATCTGTGGATAGAGCCCATACCAGGGTTGATATAAACAGACCATGTATGACGCTACCAAGTAAATAAACACAAAGTATCAAACAAAGTGTTATCGCTAAATCTTAATCCAATATAATAATCAAGATAACCTAGATATTTTCAATGGAGGATTCCATGCACTACTAAAAAAAATCCTCTAATAGTGCTGGTATTTATCTATGCTAGAAAAAAATATTGACAAATGTAATATTGATTAGTTCTAAAGAATGCGCTAATAAATTTTTGCTTTTATCAGTGCATTATTTTTCTCACTGATAAAGGGTAAAATTTATCAGTGATTTTTTTTGTGATGCTTAATATTAATTTCATTAGTGTTTTTCTTACACTAATAATGGTCTGAATAAATAAAATAAATTAATTTAATAAATTTTAAAACATATTTTAATGAAATTTTATTACAACTTTTATAAATCAAATAGTTATTGAACAAATGAATAAATTTATTGTACATTATTATATATTAAAAAAACTATTAACTAGATAATTATGATAATTCATGTTATTAAATTGTATATGTTAAATATATAAATATTTATTAATGTATATAAATATTATTTTTATATTACATAATATTTATGTGCTTACATTAAATTTTCAAATATTCATTGAGTAATGGTTTATATTTAAAAATTATGATGAATTGAAAATAATGAAATTTTTTACATATAAATGAATGTTGTTTGATTTTTCAATTTAGTATAGATAAAATGTGTTTTATATTGGTTTTACATATATGTAATTAATTCCATTTTTATAAAATTCACACAAACAATGCTTATATATTTTTTCAATATTTCTAATGTTTACTTATTCTTAATTTATTCAACATTATTCATTTTTAACAGATATTCATGCACATAAAATTATATATTCTTTAATAATTTTGAAAATATTTTTGTAGAAAATATTTATAAATAAATATATTTATAAATGTACATTTACTATATTTATAAAATTAGAAAATTATAATTATAAATAAATAAATATTTTTTCAAGTATTTATATAATTATAAATAAATAAATCTATATATTTAAATATTTATTAAATTTAAATAAATTTACTTAAATAATGAATATATTTATTATATATTTATTTATATATATTTATTATATATATATATATATATATTATAAAAATATTATTTTATTAACATATTTCTCTTATTATATATATATAATTATGAAAATATAATAAATATATTTAAAAATGATTATATTTATTGTATTTACATTTATATATAGTTTTTAGTTAAATATAAATATTTATAATTTTTTATTTATAATTATAATTATAAGTCCTTTATCAATTATTAAGTAATAAGGGATAATAAAAGCATCTTTATCATCACGTTTTTTCATACTGATAAAGATGAGGCTTTAATAGTGCTAAAAAAAGAACTAATACAATTAATATTTATCAGTGATATAAAATTAGTGTGAATAAAGATTGATTTTATCATTTTATAGCACTGATAATGACCTATCTATATCATCACTAAAAAAGTGCTAATAGAGTCCTTTTATCAACAATTATTTTTATGTGCTAATAAATGTGTCCTGTTCTATTTAAAAACCCCAAACCCCTTTGTGAATGTGTCGTGATAACTAATGTTTTCCACCAAATCCACCTACTGTCGGGGCCCCTCCTCAGTGCATCGAAGCATAGATTACACCACTCCACTACATCCAATTTATCAATCATCATTTCTGACATCTGGTGTTCGATTACAGTTTTTGATTTAGAAGAGGGTCACTGATTTTATTCAATATAGGGAGGTAGGCCTTCCGATTTTCATTCTGTACTTTTTTGTTTTGATTTTTATTTATTCTTCTATGATTTAATTATTTGTGGTTCTGTGATTTACTACTATTTTAATTTTAGATTACAAACTGAATGCTTGTTTTATGAATTTTTTCCTGATTGACTACCAATGTATGCACACTCTCGATTTATGGTGTTATGGATTATATCTCACACAGGACCTTGGATTTATTCATATCGTTTTACTACTATGTTTTATATCTTCATACTAAATAATTTTTCTATATATGTATATAAATGTGTAGAAATATTAATGTATATTAAGGTTTATTGACTACTAATTTGAGGCACATTTGTGGTTCCCTACTTATTATATAATGCTGACTATTTTTATAGACCCCTCAGTGAACATGATGCTTCAGATGATTTTTTTCAGGAACAGAGTTAGTGGAGTGATGTATGTTCCTCTATTGGTTATATGTATCAAAGGATCTAGTTCCTCTTTGAATTCACTATTGTATTTAGTTTTCTTATGGAGGAGATTCAAAGGGGCTATCCCCAGTAAAGCATGTGTGGTTTTATAACATCAATCCATCACATTTTGAATCATTATTGTGCCTTTAGATTAAGATATGAAGGAATGTTAGGTTAATATCTATTTGATATTTTTTATAGACTATAAATTAGTTTTTATAATAGCATTACATGAATGTGTGTCTATATATATATTTATTTTTCACCAATTATTTCTATAGTGGTCTATCTAACAGGTTTCCCTATATCAGGTAATGATGATTTTGGGTCGGTGTGCCCATTGACTTCAAGGTTCATCCCTGAATTTTGGTCAACCTCTCGAATAAATTATTTCTATTTGGGGGGACCACCTCTAAATTATGATTTTTTACACCAAAAGTTTAAACCATCCTTTAGTGACTTTGAGGTGTGTTAGAGGCCATGAGAGGATCTAAAGATGTTTTGTTTGGGTAATTTAGGCTAGGTTCATTACACTATCCATATTCTATATTACAAATATAATGTCTAGTTATAATATCATTTGTTGTATGCCTTTATCTTCCTCTCATTGTAATATTCTTTGAGATGATTCAACATAGTGTATATATTAATGCACTTGTCATGTATCCTCATATCAGATACATAACTAATAATGTATAATGGATTCCATCAAATTAATCTTTTATTCATGGTATATTATAATGTGTTAGTGTCTCTTCTTATTCTAGATGTATTCATTATATATGAGAGTCACTTTCTCTAATTTAGATCCTAAGGAAAGTGATGTAGTCAAGTAACTTTCCACTATCTACAAAAATCAAATAATATTTATTACATTTTAATGATTACTGATTGCAATTTTATTAATGATTATATTTTATCTCCCATTAATTTTTCAAATCCCAACATCCATTTCAGATGGATTTATAATATCAAGGTGCTTAGATATTATAAAATAAATTATCCATATTTACCTTATTATATCCTAGATTAAGTCAATCTAAAATTACTTGAAGGTTTTCTAGGTAAGATTTTCTTTATAAATACATTATCTCATAGTTCCATGAAATATTGAGTGGAGTCTCCAATCCTGAAATTAAATATATATATATATATATGTATATATTGACACATGATTAAAAGTTACCCCATGCATGGAAGGGATTGGTATAGAAGAAGTGTTGAACTAAGCATCTCAGGGAGTCCTAGAAGCAAGAATGTCAACCACTTTGTTTCCCTCTAAACATTTTTGAGTAATGTCAATGCTGTTGGTAATAAGGATTCTTTAATTTCAATAATTGTATGTGATGCTACAAGGTATTGAGTTTTGTCCATGCATAGAATTATAAAGTTATTTGGAGATAGATCACTACTAGAATTCAAGGTATTTGCGACGGGATCCCATCGCAAAAAAGCTTTAGCGACAGGGCCCCATCGCAAATATCCCGTTGCAGAAACGTCGTCGCAAAAAATATTATTTGCAACGGGCCCATCGCAAATAGTATTTTTTGTGACGGGAAATGTCACCGTCGCAAAATAAGAGTCCGATTATATACATATTTATATATATGTTCTTTTGTGATGGGCCCGTCGCAAATACTCTTTTACGATGGGCCCATAATCCCTTCGCAAATGATTTTTGAAAATATTTATTCAGACTATTTGTGATGGGCCTGTCGCAAATAGTATTTGTGATGGGCCCATAATCATGTCGTAAATACCTTTTTTAAGAAAGAATTATTTAGACTATTTGCGACGGGATCTCGTCGCAACAGATCCCGTCACAAATAATAAATAAATTTTTAAAAAATTAAATTTAATAAAATTATGATTATTGAAAAATAAATTTTAATATTATTATAATAATAATAAAATAAAAAATATTAATATTCTTAAAATTTAAAAAAATATATTAAAAAAATCAGAAAATATTATTATGATTATTGAAAAAATTATTTTAATATTATTAAAATAATAAAAAAAATTAAAAATTTTAACATTCACAAAAAAAACTATAAAAAAGTCATAAAATATTATTATTATTATTACTATCATTATTAGTAAAATAAACAAATATTACAAAATATAATACTGAAAAAATATATTTAATACAATTGTGATTAATGAAACAATAATATTAATATTATTAAAATAATAAAAAAATAAAAAAAATTAAAATTCTCAATATTCAAAAAAAACAAATCATAAAATATTAAAATTTAAATTATGTAATAATCGCAGCGATATAAAAGACAAAAACTATAAATAGTTCATATTACAACAAATTCAAATTCAAATGTTTTTGACAAAAAAAAACTCACAGGGGGGTCATCTTCTGGAGGAGGTAGAGTAGTTGGAGGAGCTAGTGGAGGAAACTCCATCCCTAAACTACTAGTCAGACAACGCATGTACATCATCTTCTAATGATGCTGATGCTGCCATCGATGCGTCTCCTCCTTGTGTTGTTACTGCTACTACTGAAGCATATCTTCTTGCTCCTTCTGTAAACTTCTTATAAGGTCATTCTGAGCTCTGAACTGCTCCTGACACTGTGAGACAGAAGATGATGCCTCTCCACGAGCTCCTCTCAAGCTGAACAGCGACATAACAGCAGTAACATAATAAATACCAGGAGTCACATGAGAGCTGATAAGAACTACTCGGCCCTTCTCAAAGCCATACTGAGTCGCATGCATCCATGTCGTCTCCTCAAGATGGTGGGCACTGGTCTGATCAGTCACCTCGTCCTGACCCTTATCCTATGTTTGAGAAGACGCAACCTCATATGACTCCTTCAATTCCAATTTGAATTTAAAATTGTGATAATATTATATGTAGTTAATTATCAAACTGAAAAAAATACCACTACCACAATATGACGCTGATGATCACCTTTAATCACTTCGGTGGACGAATCACTGTACATCCTCCGATAAACATTGTACTCTGTAATATCAGGATTCTCGACTTCCTATATGACTATAAAATAAACTGTTTATATTTGAAGATACATAAAAAATTTAAAAAAAATACTTACCAGATTCTCTCTATGCAGATTGACTGTATGACTACCAGCTCGATGTGTCACCTCTTATCTCCCCCGGTTCTAACGACCCAATGAAGACCTCCTATGAAATATACCTCCCAACCCGTTTAAAAAAAATTCATACCAAACCTAAGATGAAATGTACTCTGGTCGGTGGGATCTACATGACTCATCAAATATTGTCGCTCCTTCTTTCTTAATAACTGTCATTCTCAAATTGTGCAAAAACTGACGCAAACGCTCATGCATATCCACCTCCCATGTTGTATGGATAGAGTCACTCATGCTATCCTCGATGGGATACCATAAACACTACAAATAATTTATAATATCAATTTATTAATTAAATAAATTTCACAATAAATATTATTTATTTACATACCATCCAATGAGTGTACATGCCGAGCTTCAAATCAACGGAAATTTGTTCCCATGTGGTCTATGGCTGTGAAAAATAGTTGTGCAAGATAATGCTCCCCTGTCTAACAACTACATGCACAAAACTGTAAAAAAGATTAAATAATCAAACAATTAGTATATATATAAATAAATTCATGAAATATAACTAAAATATATAGGTTACTATACCTCTATGTGCGTGGATCGAAGTCATGACCTGGATGTTGCTCAGGTTTTGGGTCAGGAATCATCATTCTTGCAAGACCACGACCCCTCGACATACCTCCTGAACCACCAGTAGGCTGAGGGTCAGATGATCCCACATCTCCATCATCCAAAGGTAGTTCAGCCTCCTCTAACTCATGGAATAGATCAGAGTCCATATGAAACACAAAATGATTGTTGTTAGCAGATATTTGAAAATAACTATTATATATATATATATATTGGTAATGATCACAACCAGCATTTAACAATACCAATGTTCACCTTCATCATCATCTTCATATCTGACGACATCAATGTCTTTATATTCCTCCTCGACATCATCAATATCCATATGAGATTCACTTTCATCATCCCTTGACATTTCAATTTCATTTGTAATAGCATTAACATCTTCGTCAACATGGACCCTTAATTGTGGGGTGTCCACATCGATAATCATGTTTCTTTGTGAAAATTATATATTTTGAGTAGTTCATTGAAATATTTCAATTTCTTCCACTTCAGCGGAACCATATTCAGTTTGAGTAAATTTATTTTCCTGATATTTCATTTTTATTATGCTCCACCAATCACCCAGGTCCCTTGAAGTAGCATAGTACTTTGGATAATAGACTTGATGTGCATGTTGAGCCTGTAAAAATGCTTTATTTACTGCAAGAAAACTTTTATATTTAATATCGATGATTCCATGAGTCGGATGAACATACAATCCTCTCTCATTATCCAACCAATGAAATTTAAACATCATTATGTAATTTTGTCCAAGATATCATAGCTTAATAATTTCATCCATAATTTCATAAAAGCCAACTTCAGTTTCTCTATGATGAGGTCCTCTCAAAAAAACTCCATTGTTCAATGTTTTTTTGATTCCCCATATGCACGTTTATGAAATCGAAAACCATTTAACACATATTCATTACAAGATTTAACCATTTTTGATGGTGGGTTACTCAATATTCACAGTCAGCTATCCATTTTATCAGCATGTTGAGACACCTAAAAATTTGTAAAAAAATTATCAATATAATAAATAGTAAACTGAATTAATATTAAACAATCAATAATTTATGTTATCAGCTTTTGAAAACATTGAGAAATTTGTTTTTCTACGTTCTTCAAAAGCATCTACTGTAATTTGTGGAACTTATTTCGTGATATTATTATCACATAACCTAAAAATAAAATAAGATTACATAATGTAACAAAATATATAGAACGAGTTATATAAGCACTCACTGTACAAATGTCGTCATTTCTTCATAGTTGAGGAGAACATATGTATGAGCTCTGTGATGTTCATCGTCTGAAATCCATTGTTCTTGAACTCCACCAAAGCCAAGATTTGGATGATTAGAAACTGAAAAATGATTGTCTAATTTAGCATTAACATTTCTCTCGTTTCATCCCATGCGGTTTTGTTTTGAGGGATATATAGATTCAAAATATTGATAGTAGAAAAAAACAATTTTCCCTTGAAAATAAGTTTCAGCAAGTGATCCTTCAACTGATGCATTGGTACGTACTTTTTTCTTTAATTTCTGCATGCATCTCTCGAATGGGTACATCCATAAAAACTGTACTGGACCTCCACATTTAGATTCATATAGAAAATGTGAAATCAGATGTTCCATGGAGTCAATGAAAGCAGCTGGAACGATTTTTTCCAGTTTACATATAATTAGAGCAACATCTTCTTCAAGTTTTCTTAGCCCATCATAGTCAGTTTTCACTGCACAAATGTCTCAAAAAAAATACGATATGTCTGTTATCGAATCCCAAATCATAGATTTAAACAAACCTCCAAATCCAATGTGCATAAGTCGTTCCATTATAACATGACAATCGTTACTTTTTAATCCCGTAAAATGACCATTCTTAACACATCTTCCCAAATTTGAAGCATAGCAATCTGGAAGTCTAAAAACGAAAATCCACTAATAAAATAATAAATGACTCTCTTTGGATGGTGTATAAGATTCTTTTGGCTTCATTAACCTCTATGAATTGAAATTTTCAAATAGTTCAAGTTCTGGTCGCTTGCAAATTTGGGCAAGATCTAATCGTGCTTTTACAGTATCTTTGGTCTTACCTGGTGTATCCAAAACTGTATGAAATAAATTATCAAAATAGTTCTTCTCAATGTGCATGGTATCCAACATGTGTAGGACCAACAAATCAGAAGCATATGGGAGATCCCCAAAAATGATTTGTTTTATCCAGTTATGTTTTTTCCCAATGCCAGGAATTTTCTATTGGTTAACTGTTGTCCAAAATGTGATGGGAGGTAATTAAAATACAACTGATATTATCTCTGTACCTGAGATAATTTTTGGAGGTTCATCCCTTTCAATTGTGCCTTTTCTAAAATGATATTAGTTCCTTCGAAAAGGATGATACGTTGGAAGAAATCTACGATGACAGTTAAACTAGAAAAGTTTTTTCCCATTAACTAGCATAAAAGATTTGTTGTCTTTCATACAGTAAGGACATGATTTCGGACCATGTGTAATCAAGCCAGATAACATGCCATATGCCGGAAAGTCACTAATCGTCCACATCAATGCTGCTTTTAATGTGGAATTTTGCTTCGCAGCAACATCATGTGTACTAAAACCATTACTCCACAATGCATTTAACTCATCAATCAATGGTTTCAAATAAATATCAATATTCTTTTTTGGATGACCTAGGTTTAATAAGGTCAAAATGATATAGGGCTCCTTCATAATCATCCATGGAGGTAGATTGTATGGAAAGGTAGGCCAGCATGAATACTGACTACCATAATAACCAAATGGACAGAAACCGTCAGTAGAAAGACCCAATCGCACGTTTCGGGCTTCTAAAGTATAATATGGATGCAGATGATCAAAATGTTTCCATAAATCACCATCATATGGATGATTCAAGCTTTTACCAGTTGAAATATTGGTGTTGTTCCATGACATCATTGTCGATGTGTTATGAGAAATAAGTAAATGTTGTATCCTAGGTGTAAGGGGGAAATATCTCATCTATTTTACAGGAATCTATCCAGACTTCCCTATTTGAGCTTCTTTATACCTCGATTTTCCACATGTTGGACACCTATCCAATGACTCATTTTCACCAGAATATAAGATGCAATAATTTTCACATGAATGAATCATCCAATAACTAAGGCCTAGATTACAAACCAACCTCTTGCTCTCATAGTAATTTGTAGGCAACACATTTCCTTCAGTTAATAGTGTTTTAACTAAAGAAAATATCTGATCAAAACAGTTGTTTGACATTGCTTTATCGGATTTAATAGCCATAAATTTTTCAACCACTTTTAATTTTCTTATCTTTCCACCAGGATATAATTCAACCTCAGTAGACCTCGACAACTCATAAAATTCGGATGGTGCCAAATCAGGAGTTAAATCAATATCATCATGATTTTCAGTTTGTTTAACAGATGGACCTGCAACATCATGTACTAAATTTTGGAACTGTGATGGATCTGGAATCAAGTTATTAGTATCTTCTCTGGAACTGTGTTCTCCATGTTGATACCAAAAAACATAATCAGGTTGAAAAAAAAACCGCAAGAGATATCCCCCAACATAGTCAAATGTATCAAGCGTTCTCAGAGAACATTTTTACATGGACACTTAATTGTGTCTTCTGAAACATATTCTGGTTTTGATGATGAAAATGCTAAAAAAGATTCAACACCCTCAATATATACATGTCTTAAACCAGAACCATTTGGATTTCGGTGCTGATTTATCCAAGCGCGATCATCTAATAATGACTGATGTCGACTTCATTATTCCATATTTTTCTACAAAATATAAAATCATAACTGTTTTTGAATAATTTGAAATTAAAAAAATACTATCTGAAAGAAGAAGATAAATAATTACTACTACGTCTTAATAATTACCATTAATTAAAGGCAGCATAATTTCCAGTGGATTGATGACTACACTTTTGTCCGACTGCTCATTTACATGCATCTTTCTCACACTGAAATCACAATGAAGAATCTGGTCGGAGATACATATATATAATATCATATGCACGAGAATGAATATATGTATCTCAGACCAGATTCTTCATTGTGATTTCAGTGTGGGAAAGATGCATGTAAATGAGCCTTCAGACAAAAGAGTCCCATTTTTGTCGATGAATCTTCCTCTTCAAACTGTCACCACCTAAAAACATTATAAAAAATATCATCCTACGAATGCATATCCAATCTCATGTGTATGAGATTGAATATGCCTATGTAGCATTACATTTTTCATATTTTTTGGATTCGATGATAGTTGAAAGGAGAAAAGACATCGATCAAAAGGAGTGTCATCAGTCCACTGGAAATTGTGCCAGGTTCTTGGAATTTATTAAAATTTATTAAAATTTCTTTCCAACTATTCTTAACTAATTATTACTATTTGTTACTATTTGTTACTAATTATTACTAATTTAGAAATACTTATCAATACTTAACAAAATGAAAAATTATTGAATAATTAAAGTAAATTTGGTAATCATCCTTTTTGAGATGACTACAACATTTCCCTTCATTATCCAAGTAGTTTTCGTTTACTAATTATAATTATATCTATTAATTACTAATAAAAAACAATTATATTATCTATATTTAGTAAAAAACAATATTAATATTATTAAAATAATTAAAATTTTATAAAATATTAAAATTATCAATATTTGCAACAGGATTTGCTCTATTCTTGACTTGTTCAAATCTCAAAGGGCCACCAATTGTCAGGTCATGCGCAATGAAAATTTTGTGTTAGACATGTCCAATGTAAACTCTATAATTTTTCTTGCATGGTTGATCACCTCACAAATAGTGTTGCAATAGGACGACCAAAGTAATTTTGTTCTCTTCTCTAAGAATCATCTCTCTCCCTTTACATAAATCATTCTTTCTTAAAAATTTGAGGGGGCATCAGTATCTTTCCAATAAATTTTCAAGGAAGAATGGTATATGTAAAGGGTCATATGAGATAATTCTTATAGATGTTAAGGGCATGACTTGGGTTGTCCTATTGCAACGCTACTTACAAGATGATCAACCAAGCAAGGACAATTATAGAGTTTACATTGGACATGGCTGACACAAACTTTTTATTGCGCATGACCTGAAAATTGGCAACCCTTTGAGATTTGAACATGTTAAGAATAGATCAGGAACTATTGTGAAAATTGATAATTTTAATATCTTAATATTTTTTTATTATTTTAATAATATTAATATTCTTTTTCATAAATATTGAAAATTTATTTTTTTATTAGTAATAAGTATATATAATTATAATTACTATTTGTTACTATTTATTACTAATTATTACTAATTATTACAATTTATTACTAAATTATTACCATTTATTCGTATTTATTACTAATTATTCTTAATCATTTCTAATTATTCCTAATTATTGATAATTATTTCTATTTATTACTAATTATTACTAATTATTTCTAATTATTATTAATTATTCCTAATTATTCCTAATTATTGGTGATTATTACAATTTATTCCTATTTATTACTAATTATTACAAATTATTGCAGATTATTGCGAATAATTTCTATTTATTCTTAATTATCACTAATTATTCCTAATTATTTCTAATTATTAGTATTTATCAGTAATTTTTACTAATTATAAGTAATTATTAGTAATTATTACTTATTATTGATAATTATTCCTATTTATTGCTAATTATTCTTAATTATTTCTAATTATTCCTAATTATTGCTAATTATTATGAATTATTGCTAAATTTTACTGATTATTACTAAATATTACGAATTATTAGTATTTATTCCAAATTATTAGTAAATATTACTAATAATTAGTATTTATTCCTAATTATTACTAATTATTAATATTTGTTACTAATTATTCATAATTATTACTAATTATTACTAATTATTACAAATTATTCCTATTTATTAATATTTATTTCTATTTATTACTAATTATTTCTATTTATTACTAACTATTGCTAATTATTCGTAATTATTCCTAATTATTGCTATTTATTGCTAATTATTATTATTTATTAGTATTTGTTACAAATTATTAGTATTTATTACTAATTATTACAATTTATTACTAATTATTACAATTTATAAATAATTAATACAATTTATATCTAATTATTACAATTTATTACTAATTATTATAAATTATTGATAATTATTGCTAATTATTACCAATTATTTCTAATTATTACTAATTATTGGCAATTATTCCTAATTATTGCTAATTATTCCTAATTGTTTCTAATTATTACTAATTCTTAGTAAGTATTACTAATTATAAGTATTTATTCCTAATTATTCATAATTATTCCTAATTATAACTAATTATTCCTAATTGTTACTAATTATTCCTAATTATTACTAATTATTCCTATTTATTAATATTTATTTCTATTTATTACTATTTATGTCTATTTATTTATAATTATTGATATTTATTTCTATTTATTGCTAATTATTTCTAATTATTCCTAATTATTGCTAATTAATGATATTTATTTCAATTTATTGCTAATTATTTCTAATTATTCCTAATTATTTCTAATTATTTCTATTTATTAGTATTTATTAGTAATTATTAGTAATTACTAGTATTTATTAGTAATTATTACAATTTATTACTAATTATTACAATTTATTACTAATTATTACAATTTATTCCTAATTATTACTAATTATTCAAATTTATTACTAATTATTCAAATTTATTACTAATTATTCTTAATTATTACTAATTATTCCTATTTTTTAATAATTATTTTTATTTTTTACTAATTATTCCTATTTTTTACTATTTATTTCTATTTATTGCTAATTATTGCTAATTATTGCTATTTATTGGTAATTATTTCTATTTATTGCTAATTATTGCTAATTATTTTTAATTATTCCTAATTATTGCTAATTATTCCTAATTATTGGTAATTTTTGCTAATTATTGCTATTTATTTCTAATTATTGCTAATTATTTCTAATTATTTTTACTTATTTCTAAATATTGCTGATTATTTCTATTTATTGCTAATTATTTCTAATTATAGCTAATTATTCCTAATTATTGTTAAATATTCCTAATTATTAGTATTTATTGCTAATTATTAGTTTTAATTTGTAATTATTAGTAATTATTAGTATTTATTACTAATTATTACAATTTATTACTAATTATTACAATTTATTACTAATTATTATTAATTATTGCTTTTTTATTGCTATTTATTACTAATTATTACTAATTATTACTAATTATTGCTAATTATTCTTAATTATTGCTAATTATTCCTAATTATTGCTAATTATTCCTAATTATTACTAATTATTACTGATTATTCATATTTATTCCTAATTATTCGTAATTATTACTAATTATTCCTATTTATTACTATTTATTGATAATTATTACTAATTATTATTAATTACTACGAACTAATTATATACAGTAGTAATTATCGTTAATAATTCATGGTTACTACTAATTATTAAAAATTAAAACTAAAAAATTCAATTTATTAGTACAAATAAATTCTAATGACAAAACAATTAAAATTTAATTCAATTACAATAATCAACAATAAAAAAAATAACATAAAAAAATGAAATGAATAATAAATTAAAAAAACATAAATACCTTTAAAACTGAATTTCTATTGATGCAGACGGCTTCACAACTTCTTCGTGAACAAAAAAATAAACTTAGAAAAATTCTCTCTCTAAAATCAGAGTTTAGAGAGAAACATGATCTAAAATTTGAGAGGAATTAGAGGAAAAACGGATTGGGGTATATATATAGGTTAGAATATTTGCGATAGGATTATTTGCGATGGAAATCTCGTCGCAAATAGTATGTCTTACGACGGGACCCGTCACAAATACCTATGCCTGCATTAATTTCTGCCGACGGTTAAAAAGTTATTTGCGATGGGCCCCATCACAAATACTCTTTGCCGACACACCTTTTGCGACGGGATGACAACCCGTCACAAAAAGTCTATAAACTGCTGCCGGTTATTTGCGATGGGACCCATCGCAAATAGTCCATACCGACACACCTTTTACGACGGGACGACATCCCGTCGCAAAAGGCAATAAATCGCCGCCGGTTATTTGCGACGGGGCCCGTCGCAAAAGGCGTCTCATCACAAAAAGCTATAAACCGCCGCCAGTTAATTGTGACGGCCCCCGTCGCAAATACTTAAATATTTGCGATGGTGGGATCCCACCGTCACAAATAAACTTCGCGCGGTTTGGCGCGCTATTTGGGCCAAACTATTTGCGACGGGAGATGAAATACCTTCACAAATAGTTGGTTATTTGTCACGACCCGTTCTCGGGACCCGTGTCATGACTACCCCAAACCCGCCTTCCATAGGCCAGGGGCTGGCGACTAGCACCAGAGTAAATCCCGATAAAATAAAGGGAAGGCCTTGCCTTTATATAAGTAAACAACCCAACAGAGTACGCAAGGAAGTAAGCACTAAGTAAAACTGAGTACAAAAGTTAGCGCTGAAAAGTAAATGGGCCAGTATAAAAACCCAACTGGAAGTATAGTACAACTGAAAAGGAAAAGTACAACAGTAGTAAAGTAAAGCAGCAACCACTGAGTCGTCCTCCGGGAATCCCACCTGATGGGTGGGTACAGATGGCCTCCACAGCCCCTCTGGTCCGACCGTCTGCTCCGTGAACGTCTCGCCAAGTGGTCCATCTCTGGTTATTGTCCAGCTCTACAAGCATCTACCTCGATCAGTGTTGTCCATCGTCTGCAACCAACACAACGTAGTGCGGGCATAGCCCGCGTAGGGGTGAATATACGATACCCAGTAGGAACCCAAAGACTCCCGAAGGTCTCCTAGAATCCACAAAGGATAAACTGCAAACGAAAGATACAATCAAGGAAGTGTCAACCAACTCTACTTAGGTATATGCCCATATATATACCTAAGTTATAAATCACAGTTCGACTCCTGCTCCTGAGCCTAAGTACTACCCATCCCACACAGGAAAGAATTCAATCACATCAATGATAATGATTGAAAGGCAAGACTTAGCTCACACACGTATACATCTTTCGTATAGCAATAGAGATGATCAGATTTAGTCACAGATTCATCTAAGTTGTCGGACCCCCACATGATACAGGTCCAGCTAAGCTGTCGGACCCTCACAGGATACAAGACCATCTACTCTGCCGGACCCACATAGGATACAAGTACAAAGGTCAATACTTCCAGACCCACACAGGATACAGGAACAGTAGTCATCGTCAACGAACCCACAGAGGATTTAAGTACGGTAGCCATCGTTGTCGAACCTACGGAGGATTCCAGTACAGTAGTCGATGCAGTCGCAGCCATCTCTAGGGTTCTCGCACACAACACGCTTGATTCCGAGAGGGTCCGCTCATCGAGCAAGGGGGGTCGATACATCAACTTTCACGAAGTCCAGATTTGATGTATCCCAAAGTTCAGTCTTGTTAAAAGAAACCCAATGCAATAGACGATGCGTCAATCAGACGCCCGGTCTGAGAGTTATTGGCTTTTCCGTTCCAGGGGCCCGGTTAGTTTTTAAGCAAAAACCAACCTGACCATACCCCATCTATTTCCAAACCACAAGTGGAGTATGCCAAAAAAACCGTCTTATCAAAAGGAATTCAACGTTGCTGGTGGCACGTCAGTCGGACATTCGGTCCTTATGTAATAAGATTTTCCGCTCCAAGGGCCCGGTTGGTTTCGGGTTCGACCAAACCTGTCCGTACCCAAACATCACCAAAACCTTGAGTGTAATATACCGAAACCACTTCTTCTATCCAAGGATTCCAACACAGCTGACGGTGCGTCGATCGGAGATCCGTAGCTCACGTAATGGAAAAAATACAAGAAAAACGGTTTGAAGTGGGGGGTCTGGGCCCGGTCTGGCCCGGCCCAACCCACCCTGGGTCAGCCCGAATCAGCTAATAATAAGCTAATAATATGACCATATATGATATCATAACAATGATTATGATTCTGGAATAAGTCAATGACATTATTTAAATCATTATACAGGAGGATCGGACACTTACGATGCAAATCAGACCTAAGGTAAGGGAAAATATCACAATCTCATTTTTTTCCGAGATTGTTTATAGTTTGGTATTTACTGGGGTGTATTTTATCATCCACATCCATGTTTCCTCAATATGTAATATTATTTCCATCCACTTACAATTTTTTAAATCCAATTTTACCCTTCGGTGAGTTTTTATTAAATGATATGGAAGGAATCTTTTGTCGTTTTTCATACGAGGTACTTTTTGACTTTTCCGACAAATGTATGAGAATAATGTTTTTTAATATATACAGCATGAATGGATTTTTAAAAAATTATTTCCAAGAAGCTTCCTTTACATGTTTCCAAGTTTATTTTTAATCAACTTATTTTAGTTTATAATTTTATGATATGTCAAGAAAGGAAAAAAAAATTTAAAGTAAAAAGGATATTTTCCTCAAGAATGGAGTTCAAGTGTTTTATAAAAATTATTTTCAATATAAGATAATGAAGGGTTCTTTTTCTATCCCTATTATTAAATTGATTTGATTATGTTGTGATGGAATTATTTTTATGAATTCCATTATCTTATATGAATTTTTTTATGATGTCACGATGTTTAAGAATCCCATTTTTATTACATGGGTTATACTATGATGTATGGTTTATGATTTTGTGGAACACATAAGAATGGTATCATTATGAGATGGGTGGGACATATATCTCCCTACAATTCATTGGGTAAATATTTTATATCTCATGAGATACACATGGCTTGAACGTCAGGTTAAACCGGTTTAGTGAAATAGGACTGAAACGAGGAGTGAACTCGGTTTAGAAATGGACTTTGTCCACTAAGATAGTCTTGGCAATGAGTCTTGACTAATAAGAAATGATTATCTATGATTATGTGTGTATTCCACAAAGCATCATGTTTTATGTTATGATTATTGTGATTACGTTTCACTACCATGATTTATCCCATGTTATGAAATTATGATCTCTTTTGTAGGGTAAGATTTCCAAAATGTTATGTTCTTATGAATATGATGTGATTGATATTTCTTTTGTTTACCCTTACTGAGCATTGGAGCTCACCATTTTGTATGTTTTCTTTCCCCAGGTCAGGAAGAAGGTTACTAAGTAAGATATTCCAAAGGGGACTATAGATATGATGAAATAAATGGGAGACATTGTAGACGCTTTAAGAACCAGTTGTTTATGTTTCCCAGTTTCTAAAGACATTATACATATACGGTCCTTTCATGGTTTTGTTATATGTTGTAATAAGTGTACTTAAATTTTGAAGTACTAACAATTTATGTAAAGTATGGGTAATTATAAAAACAATTTTCAAATTATCAGTTCCCCATGTATAATTGATTCATCATCCAACCGTAATACTAAGGATTAACATTGATTAATAGAGAGAGAAAGAAAAAATACACAATGTGAGCCTCAAAAAAAGGAAATTTAATTTTTCAATAACTTGAAAAAATATAGGTAATTAGGGATTGAAACAAATAAAAAATTAAAATGTTCAATAAATCAAATATTCACAATACTAATAAGAAAAAATAATCGATGATTAGTTCAATATGAATGATCAACCCAATATTTATTATTGAATTAAATCATGTTCATCTAAAAAATTAGGAATGGGAAATTAAATTGTAAAATAAAACATCTTACCTTAAATTTGGATCAATAGTTAGTGGATAATTCTCCAGAAACCATATTATATGAATAATTCACTACATTCATCATCATCTCCTAGAATTCCTATATATTTTAGTTGCCTATCTTAAATCCCATGATCACCTAGAATGTGATCACAAAAAATACTATCTCCATCCTCTCATTGGTATATAATTTTGAGAAAAACCCTAGAGAAATCATTATAGGTGTATTTAAATAGAGAATCAATAGATTTGTAAATACAAATTTCCATTAAATTAATAAATTAATAGATTATATTTAATTTTCTCATCTCTTCACAATAATGAAACTTCCAATTAGTATGATGATTATGTATTTTCTAAGGTTAAATGCATATTTAGGATTTATGGGAAGTAGTGGTCTCCTAATATAAGACATCATTCTATAGTTAAATAATTATTTCTATAAAAACTATTTTTATATGATAAAACACCTTGTTCTATATTCTAAATATAATCAAAGAGTCCCTACCATCAATTCAGTGATTTTACAATCATTATCAAAGGCCCTAATTGATCCCTAATGACCACATTAAATCCTTTAATGGTTCTCATGGAATAGATTCTACCCACCATTACCAATTATATGAATGTTAACTAGTTTCTCCTCTTCAAACTAACAACTCTTGAAAATGATCAACTGTACGAACCGAAATGTTGCAAATATTGTTAATAAAGATTTCCTAAATTTTAGAAGGCATTATATTATCATATGAACTTGATTATTGATGGCCACACATAACTCTCAATGAAATTAATTTATTAAATCACTAACCATCCAAAACTGTCATCATGAACCCACGAACCTATTAACACATCCATCATTCAATACATTTAGATCATCATAAACCATCCTGATCTTGATAACCAAACATAGACTCCACTAGATGTCACATATGAGTTTACACGTATCATTCATTAAAGAATCTAGATAACCCCATTCCCATTACCCACCAAATAAAACATCCTTATCTACAATATAATGACTAGTTTCATGAAACCATAATCCCATTAGAGTAAGGGTTATATAATATTGACTGGAATCATCCTCCCAATCCGTGGAGTGTATGTATTTTCACAAAATATTGTTAAATTACAAATCATCAAAATCCATACCCCATCCATTACCAATCCCAATGATAAGATATGACCCACTCGTTCATACATGAGAACCAATAAGAAGCATCAATCACTTCTTAGTCACACCTCATTGTAATTTTATCCTTAAAACCCGCAAAATTCACATTAACAATGAATGTCAATCCACCCCCCACAATTAAAATTTTCATTTCCCACTATATTCTATCCTTCACACTATTGAGAAAAGTATTGTTTTCAACAATACATTATAATGTTATTTAAAGGGGGAGATTATTGAAAATAATACTCTATCTATTTATGATAATTTTGATGCTCACAAATACCCTTAATTATTTTCTAATGATTTTATTTAGTATTTTTTAGTAATTTATTAATTTATTTTACTCTTGAAATAACTAGAATTTATTACTTATTCAAGAACATTTTTAGCGTGTTCTGGAAACACTGTTCATACCTTACTTATATGGGATCTACATTAGCGTGTCCTGGGATCACTGTTCATACCCTATGTGGATAAACGTAGCGTAAGGATGAAATGTGTGTATAATTTTTGAGATAAGAGAAAAGAATGATTAATCAACCATACGTTATTAGCAAAGAATGGAAGAAGAACCTTATGTTAGGAAGGAACCTTACGTTTGGGTTATCAATAAAGTATGGAAGGAGAACCGTACATAAGTACTAAACATTACGTTTGTTTCTCAAAAGTATGGTTCATCAACCTTACTTTAGTAAACAACCATACGTTCTTTGAATGGATATTTTATCTTTTGTATGAGAGTTGAAGAAAAAGTATGGATGATCAACCATATGTTTATGATCAACCTTATGTTTGAATAAAGTAACATGAACCCTTCGTTTATGTTCAACCTTACATTTTCAACCCTATATTTGGAGGCCATGTCATCAACCTTACGTTTGGCATCAGAATGTTTCAAAGATGATATTTTTATGCAACGGTCAGCAAGCTGATTGTTAGGTGGATTTCAAGACTAATTTAAAGTCGATTTTAAAATACTCCTTTGACCGATTTAAAGTTGTTTTATAAATGGATTAAAGATAGAATTAAAGGGATATTTTTATGCTGAGTCTTCAGGGAAGTTACGACAACTCTGTAAATTCAAAATTTGAATATCGTGAATCAAAAGGCATATTTTATGGATCTAAATGTGTTGGGGATATGCTCAGCTTTATTATATATGATTTCTCTGGAAAAACAGGCACATGAGTGTTGTGATAAATATATTATTAAAAAATGTGGGAAACAGATACTGATTAAAGAACTCAGTTCTGCTGATTCAAAAGGAGCGTCAAAGATCTGTTTATTTAAGAAGAAGGAAATCGATAAAAGATTCACATGTTCTATATAAAATATCTACTGTTGATCTACTACTACTGAAGTTGTGAATTATATCTCTATATCTACTACCACCGGATCGACTCAGAACTGCTTCGACGTGAAGATCAATATTTCTAGAGACGACGATCCATCTACTCTCGATTGTATTCTGTTTCAATTGTGAAGATCAACTAAAAAAGTTCTTTCTAAAATTCATTTTAACTTGAGTAACCAGCTTCGTTTACTAAGCTGAGTAGGTTCGTGTTTGAACTAGAAGGCTTTGTTATCCTGAAAACTATAAAGGTGTCAACTGCCTATTTTTCAGTAGTTGGAAGGTCTGTGGAAAAATGAACCAGATAGTGAAAATCACCACGCTCATGGAGTTGAGCATTGGTGGAGTAGACTAGGGGCATTATGTTCGCTGAACCACTATACATCTATGTGTCCCTCCTTTTACTTATCCGCTGAATGATCAAATCTCATAAATCATAGAGGACAAAACTCGTTCAATTGAAGTGTTAACGAAAAAAAATGTAAGACCCAATTCACCCCCTCTTGTGTATAATCTGTATATTCAAGATCCAACAATTGGTATAAGTGGTGGAGCTTCTGATAGAGCCTTATAAAGATTGAAGCATTTAAAGATTATACAACCGAGCATCATGACTGATAAAAGAGAAGGGATGTAAATGGTCCGAGAACCATATTTTAATGGCGACAACTATGGCTGCTAGAAATCGCACATGATAATATATCTGAAAAACCTCAGATATAAAATATATTAAAAGATTTTGAATCCTTATGAAATTCCTAAAAATCCTGAGACATGGAGTGCTGCTACAGAGGCAGATTATGATATGAATTCAAAGGCAATGAATGCAATAATCTGCGGTTTAGGACTATATGAATTTAATATATTATCTCAGTTCCAAACAGCATATGAGATGTGGAAAACAATAGCTGTAGCATATGAAGGAATAGAAAATGCGAGACAAATTATATATGCAACTTCCAAATTGAAATTTGATACTTTTAGAATGTTTGAAGGCGAAAGAATTACCCAAATAAATGGGAGATTGACATAAATTTCCAATAATAAAATAGCTCTAGAAGAACCTATCAAGTAGGCTGATCAAGCATTAAAAGTACTGAGGGTACTTCCTACTCGATGGAATGGTATCTCTGCTGCAATCAGACAATCAACACATGTCAAAAAGCTAACCATGAGAGAGCTGATTGGTACACCAATGATGCACGAAGCTGAAATTCAAGATGAGGAAAAGGAACATAAAGTATACATCAAAAAGGATGATACTTCCTTGAATGTAACATCACAACAAAATAATAGAAAGATTAAGAACATAGAAGTCAAATCCAAATCAGAGTGCTCTGACTCATCAATCTCCGATGAAGAACTGGCTCCGCTAGCCAGAAAATTTAAAAAACTCTACAGCAAGAAAAGATACTTCAAAAAATCCTTTAAGAGAGATGATAAGGAAGTAAGATTCTATGAATGCATGAATATGGGGCATATCAGACCAGATTACTCACAATTGAAAGATACAATGAAGAAGAAATTCTTCAAAAGAAATGACTATGAGCAGAAAGGCAAGAATGCTATGAAAGCCACATAGAGTGTATCTGAAGACTCTAGTAGCTCTCTTGAATCAAGCTCATAGTAAGAATAAGTAAATCTAAAAGTAAAAATCTATTTTATGGATGAAACCGATGAGGTACAGTCATATTACTCCCTTGACTCAAATAATGAATCAAATTCTGAATCAATCCACAAAAATGAAAAACTTGTAGCCTACTAAAATATTCTTGATGTAATATATGACTCACTATTTAAGAAACATAATTCACTAAATAACATACATAAAGATGTTCTAGATGAAAGAGATACAATGCTGAAACAACATAAGGATTTAACTGATAAATACAATTCTATTAACACCAACTATATTAATTTCGAATCAAGAATAAAAACACTGCAGGATGAAGTAGAATCTTACAAACAGGTAGTATTTGTTTTTACAAAAGGGGAGAATTCATTAAATGAAATTCTTGGAAAACTGTCATTAAAAAGGAGACATTTGGAATTGGCAGTAAAGGAGAAAAACCGAAGATATGTAAAAATTATTTTGTTCCTAGCTTTAAAAGGGTTAATTTTAACTTTTGTGGGAAAAAGGGACATATAGCTAAAAAATATTTTTAAGACAACCTCAAATTTGTGGTATTAAGAATGCCTATGTTTCAAAAGACTTATATGATTCAGCTAATTTTAATATATCAAAGAAAACCTGGATACCGAGTTCATTGCTAGTTAACACCCCTGGACCCAACAGAATATGGGTACCAAAGCAATTTTTTTGAATGTCCTTGCAGGTAGTAGGCCACCAGAGTAGAAAATATATATGGTACATGGATAATGGCTTGTCAAGATATATGAGAAGAAACTCATTGAATTTTTCTTCACTCACTCAAAAGGAAGGATGACTTGTAACATTTGGTGACAATGCCAAAGGAAAAATTATTAGCATTGGAACTATTGGAGATCCAAAAACAGTCTCAATCAACAAAGTAATTTATGTAAAAGGATTAAAACACAACCTGATAAGTATCTCTAAACTTTGTGATGATGGATATACTATTGATTTTACTAACAATTGTAGTACTGTTTAAATTTAAGTCACCAAGAACTGAAAATGTCTATACTTTGGATTTAAATTTCTTGTGTAAACAACAAGTAAAATCCTTGACTGCTAAAGTAAGTGAATCTTAGATCCGAAATAGGAGACTTTGAAATTTCAATGTATATGTTTTATATAAATTATCTAAGAAACATCTAGTTTCTGATTTTCCTAGTCTCAAATTTGAAAGTGACAGATTATATGATGCATGCCAACTTGGAAAGCAACACAAATCATCATTCAAATCTTTTAATAATGTTGCTACAACTAATCCTCTAGAACATATCCATATGGATTTGTTTGGACCTTCCAAAGTAGAATGCTTAGCTGGTACATTATATGTTTATTTATTAGTTGATGATTATTCTATATATACTTGGATTTTCATTTTGAAATTTAAAAATGAAGCTTTTACTTTATTTGAAAGTTTCTACAAATCTGTTCAAAATGAAAAAGGTTTTAAAATAATATCATTGAGATGTGATCATGGTGGAGAATTTGAGAATCATGAATGTAATTCCTTTTTCTCAAACATGTGTATTAAACATACCTTCTCTACACCAAGAACAACTCGACAGAAAGGGATTTTGGAAATAAGAAATAGAACAATTGAGGAAATGGCTAGAACTATGTTAAATGAATATATCCTACCTATATATTTTTGCGAAGAAGCTGTAAATAAAGCTTTCTATATAATTAATAGAGTTTTAATCATAACTATTTTGAAAAATACCCCTATGAACTATGGAATAACAAAAACCTAAAGTAAATTCATTTAAATATTTTAGATGCAAGGTCTACATCTTGAACACCAAAGATAATCTTGGTAAGTTTGATCCAAAATCTGATGAAGGTATTTTCTTAGGAAATTCAACTACCTCCAAATCTTATAGAGTCTATAATAAAAATTCAAGGATTGTTGAAGAATAAGTTCATGTGAAATTTGATGAATCTAATCCCATTGATAAAAGGATAGGTCAAATGGATGAACCTGACTCTAATGATAACATGAGACTTGAGAACGTAAAGAATGATTTTGAAAATGATATAAAAGAAATTCAGTCCTGTTCAGAGGATCATTATACTGAAGAACCTTTGAATGTATTTCCTAGACAATCTAGAACCCTAAATAATCACCCTTTAGAAACTGTGATAGGTTACTTAGAAACTGGTATTCAAACTAGAAGAAACTTAGGAATCCTAGTGGAATTATCTGCCTTCATATTCCAAAAAGAACCCAAGACTATAGAAGAAGCTTTAGATGTTGAAATATGGGTAATAGAAATGTAAGATGAATTATTCCAGTTTAAAAGAAATGAAGTTTGGGAATTAGTGGAAAGACCTAAGAATTATCCAGTAATAGGAACCAAATGGGTCTTTAGAAATAAATAGGATGACTAAGGCACAATAACTAGAAATAAAGCAAGATTAGTAGCTAAAGGATATAATCAAGAAGAAGGAATAGATTATGATGAGACTTTTGTACCTGTAGCTAGGTTAAAATCTATTATAATCCTTTTAGCCTATGCATTTTATATGAATTTTAAATTATTTCAGATGGATGTTTAATCTGCCTTTTTAAATGGTTATTTAATGGAGGAAGTTTATGTTGAAAAACCTCTTGGTTTTGAAAACTCTCAAAAACCTGATTCTCTTTTTAAACATACTAAATCTCTTTATGGACTTAAACAATCACCTAGATCATGGTATGAAAGATTAAGTTCTTTTCTTTTAAAAAATAAATTTACTGTTGGATAGGTAGATTCAACACTCTTTAAGAAAACTGTTAAAAATAATGATTTATTGGTTCAAATTTATATTGATGATGTAATTTTTGGATCAACTAATAATACTCTTTCTCATGAATTTTCAAAATTAATGAAAATATAATTTGAAATGAGTATGATGGAAGAATTTAATTTATTTTTGGGTCTTCCAATATTTCAAAAAGATTTTGGAAATGTTTTAAATCAAAGGAAATACATTTCACATTTACTTAAGAAATTTAGAATTGAAAACAGCAAGCCATTTACAACTCCTGTGTTTACTAATATAAAACATGATTTGGTTGAAACTGGGAAATCAGTTGACAACAAGTTATATAGAGGTATGATTGGTATTTTGTTATATCTTACAACTAGCAGGCCAGATATAATGTATTCAGTATGTCTTTGTGCTAGATTTCAATCAAATCCCAAATAATCTCATTTAACTGCTGCCAAAACAATTTGTAGATATTTAAAAGGAACTATTTTTCAATCTCTACTTTATCCAAAATCTTTTTATTTTTATTTTATTTCATATTCAAATTCTGACTTTGGAATTTGTAGATTAGATAGAAAAATCACATCAGGAACATGTCACTATTTAGGAAAGTCTTTAGTGTCATGGTCTAGTAAGAAACAAAATTCAGTTGTCCTATCAAAAGCCGAGGAAGAATATGTTTCTGCTGGCAGTTGCTGTGCACAAGTGTTGTGGATGAAAAACACTCTTATGGAATTTGGATTGAATTTTAATAATACAACTATTTTATGTGATAATACAAGTGCAGTTAATATTTCAAAATATCTTATTAGTCATTCTAGAACTAAGCACATTGATATAAGGAAGCACTTTTTAAGAGATCATGTTATTAAAAAGAATAAATTTTTAGAATTTATAAATACAGAAATTAAATTAGAAGATATTTTTACTAAACCACATCCCACTGCAATGTTTGATTTTATTAAGGGGGAGCTAGGTTTATTTAATTTTTTTTAAATGTTATTTATTTAATTTTATTTTTTTTTTCATATTTTATTTTTTTTGAACACTGTTTAAGATCCTTTTTTATGATTAAATTCGTCATATGAAAATTTTATTTGTTTTTAAAATAAATGTAATGAATAGTAATTACACGAGAATCAAGGCTGTCAGAGCCCTTTCAAATTTGAAACCCTTTATTTTCCAAAAAACCATTTGGAACTCAAAAAATGAATACTATTGCACACCCCTGATCATCGAATTGTCAAACCCTAAAATCATCGAACCTTCAGAAATATACTCAGAAATGGAAAATACCAAGCGAGCAGATGAACCCGAGAGCAGTGACGCGAAGATGAAAAAGACAGTTGGGAAAAAAAAATTCCAACTTATAGTTATATATCTAGAAGGGTTGTTCGAGATGAATCTGATGTTGAAATAGGCTTTATCTTTTCAAAACCTTGAGAAGACTTTCAATATTGAAAGGTCTGAGTTTTTGTATGAGGAAGAAATGCATCATTTCATCATATCAGTTCAGTTTAGTCTAGGTGAGGATGAAGACACTATGATTGCAATGATTGAGGACAGAGATTTCTCAATCTCTTCTGTTGAAATAGGACAAATCGTAAATTTCCCGCATGATGGAGTATAACATTTTGATTTGAAAAACATAGGAGATTATGTGCATAAACCCAAGTAAATTATGTCCTTTTTGTTTGGAACATCTACTATTTGGAAAATGATGGTGAAATAATTAGAACCAGATCAGAAGATCCTGGTTAAATTTGTTCAGACTGGAATAGCTCCCAGAATGGCAGAAATGGAAAAGATTTTGTACCCGGATATGTACATAATGTATCTTCTGTTAAGTGATATCAAATTAAACATCCCAAGGTACAAGGTAAGGTACCTCAATTACTGTTGTCAAAGTGATTCCCAGATGAACTTTTACCCTTTCGGTCGATTTATTTCTAAACTATTGTTCAAGAAGTATATGGTGAGACTGGTGGATGCCATAGTTCGTTGTCATCACAATAATGTATTCAATGCTGGAACTCTAAGAAAAATTGGATATTTCTGGAGAACCATTAATGGAAAACTTTTTCCAGTAGGAGCTGAGGATGACTCTGAGAGTGCTCAGGCTCAACCTACTAAGTCCAAGGAGGGACAAGCTGAATCAAAAGTCAGTAATGTTGAAAAAAGGATCTGATTTGAATTGGAAGATATTGAGGAAGAAAGAAGTTAGGAGGGACTTCAATATCCAAGAACTAGACCTGTTAATGAGGAAATTACTTCACCTTCATTGGAAAAAATAGAAGCATTATATTTTTATACATTTGTAATAGAAGCTCCTATTTCTAAGTCCACAGATGATGTTAGTGAAAGTACAACACCAATAGAGGGATCACGAGTTCAAGAAGAAGCTCAAAGGGAGACTCAAGAACATATTGTAGTTGATGTTGAAGTTACACTTTAACAGGAACAAGATAAGGGGGCAGAGCCTGGTGAGGAAGTGTCCAAACCTCAAGAAACTTCGGAAAATATTGTTCTCGAAATTCCATTGGAAGACAAAGATTCTGATGTTTATGATGAAAATCTCCCTGATTCTCCAACAGAGGTAATTCAAGAAGATTTTTCTGTGGAGGAGTCTGAGGACTCTAAGGAAAAATCTGTGGACCAACCCACTCAGGACAAAGAGAAAGAACAATCTGGTGCTAACTCATTACCTTTAGTACTACTGCATCTTCCAGAGCCTAAGAATGTGAATCATGCACATGGTGCCTCTGATTAAAGGAAGAAATAAGTTTAAGAACTGTACAAATAGGTGTCTTAGTTGGAATTTGAGAATGTCACTCTGAGGAATGCCTTAGACTTAGAAAAACTGAGATTTAAAAACCAGAAGGAGAGTAAAGTCTCAAGGAAAGAAGTTGAAATGTGTAAAGAGGATATGTTGAATGCAGTTGTCAAGTTGAAATCTAAAATGGTTATGAAGTCAGATTTACCAAGTCTAAAAATGATTATGGAGAACCAATTTGCATTAGTTGCAAATAGTTCTGTTAGTGGATCAGGTACTTAACCTAATTTAATCAGATGATTTCAAGCTATCACAGCCGCGATGAGCAACATGAATGATAGGTTGCAAGATATTCAATGTAACAGTGCACTATTATCATTGATGCTGGACAATAAGAAATTTTTAGTAGATCAACTAACATCTGGTGAGCTACCAATCAGAACACTGTTAAATCAGATGTCAGAGAAGCTTTCAGTGTTTATAGAAAAAGTGGAAAGTATGCATGAGTTTTTCATGGTCAATTTAATCGAGGAAATTCATATGACTACGGAGAACAGAGATCTCATTATCAAACTTGGAGATGGGATGATGAAGAGACTCAGGGAACAGTTTACATAAATCTAGTCTGTAATCCAGAGGAGATAGAACCTATTGACTACCTTGCCAAAACCTTTATTCCAATGTATATCATTTTCATGTACATACTGCTTTTTTTGAATGAAAATTTCCTCCATTGTTTATTTGTTTCTTTTTCTATTTATTTATTACAGTTTTATGTTATCATATGCGAGTATATCACATTACCTTACTATTAAACTTTAAATTATAGCATTTACTAATGTTCAATACAACATCAATCTGTGTTCTATTCCATATTTTATCAATATTTTTGATATCACAAAAGGGGGAGAACATTGGATAAACATTACATTTTTTAAGTATCATTTTGGGAGAAATTTGGTATTACATTTATCTTATTGGGGGAGAAATTAAAAAAGGATAAATTTAAGAAAAAATTCATAATTTATTTATCTTTTAAAAATTTCAAAACTATATGTAATTAATTATGTAAGTTGATTTCCTTAATTATTTTATGGGTTTTGTGATCATCAAAAAGGGGGAGATTGTTGATAAAAGTATTGTTTTCAGCAATACATAATAATGTTTTTGAAAGGGGGAGGTTTTTGAAAATAATACTTTGTCACTTTATGATAATTTTGATGCTCACAAATACCCTTAATTATTTTTTAATGATTTTATTTAGTATTTTGCATGAATTCATTAATTTATTTTACTCTTTAAATAATGAGAATTTGTTACTTATTCGGGAACAATTTTAGCACGTTTTGGAATCACTGTTCATACCTTACTTATTCAGGATCTGCTTTAGCGTGTCCTGGAATCACTGTTCATAGCCTGTGTGGATAAACGTAGCATAAGGATGAAAAGCGTGTATAATTTTTGAGATAAGATAAAAGTATGGTTAATCAACCATACGTTATCAGAAAAGTATGGAAGAAGAACCTTATGTTAGGAAGGAAACATACATTTGGGTTATCAATAAAGAATGGAAGGAGAACCTTATGTAAGTACTAAATGTAACGTTTGTTTCTCAAATGTATGGTTCATCAACCTTAATTTTGTAAACAACCATACATTCTTTGAATTAATCTTTTATCTTTCGTTTGAGAGTTGAATAAAAGGTATGGATAATCAACCCTACGTTTATGATCAACCTTAAGTTTGAAGAAAGTAACATGAACCCGATGTTTATGTTCAACCTTACGTTGTCAAACCTATGTTTGGAGGCCATGTCATCAACCTTACGTTTGGCTTCAGAATGTTTGAAAGATGATATTTTTATGCAATGGTCAGCAAGCAGATTGTTAGGCAGAATTCAAGTTGATTTTAAAGTTGATTTTAAAATATGACTTTGACCGATTCAAAGCCATTTTATCAATGGATTAAAGATCAAATTAAAAAGAGCTATTTATGCCGAGTATTCAGGGAAGTTACGAATACTCTGTAAATTCAAATATTTGAATATCGTGAATCAAAAGGTGACTTCTATGGATCTAAATGTGTAGGGGATATTCTCAGATTTATTATATATGTTTTCTCAGAAACACCAGGCACATGAGTGTTGTGATCAATCTATTTTTCAAAAAGGTGGAAAACAGAGACTGCTTAAAGCACTTAGTTCTGCTGATTCAAAAGGAGAGTCAAAGCTATGTTTATTTAAGAAGAAGTAACTTGATAGAATATTCACTTGTTCTACGTCAAATATCTACTATGGATCTACTACTACTGATGTTGTGAATTATATCTCTATATCTACTGCAACTAGATTGAATCAGAACGACTTCGACTTGAAAATCAATATTTCTAGACACAAAGATCCATCTGTTGTTAATTGCATTCTGTTGCAATGGTGAAGATCAACTGAAAAATATCTTTCTAAAAAAAATTATCTTGAGTAACCAGCTTCTCGTACTAAGCTGAGTGGGTTCGTGTTTGAACCAGAAGTATTTATTATCCTGAAAATTGTAAAGGTGTCAACTGCCTATTTTTTAGTTGTTGAAGGTCTATGTAAAAGAGGACCAGATAGTGAAAATCACCAAGCTCGTGGAGTTGAGTGTTGTTGGAGTGGAATAGGGGAATTCTTTTCCCCGAACCACTATACATCTATGTGTACCTTCACTACTTATTTCGATGCATGATTAAATCTGATAAAGCATATAGGAGAGAACATGTTCAATCGAAGAGTTAACAAAAAATATGAAAGACAAAATTCACCCCCCTCTTGTGTATAATCTGTATATTCAAGATCCAACACACATGACACCACAAGTAATGTCCAAAATAAGAATAACTATCAACAAAAACATTTCACTCATCTAGACCCATGCTCATCCATCAAAAAATTTCTAATGACTCATCTAATAATAGAGAATTCTCAAATTATCAACATAGGCTTGATCGTTCATATCCATAAGTATTCATTAATTCTATATTGACCATGATAATATAGTTGGGCTCTCTTTGAAAAATAATTCACTTAGGACCCCAATTAACCATGTAAAATAAATAAATATTATTGAAGCAGGGGGTTGTATTCTCTTATTGCAGCCAAATAATAACCACCAATCATGCCTTTTTGAGTCTCACATCAATGAATGATGGCCTAAAATTATTAAAAAACTAACAATGATCATGGAAATATCCGCCCCACTTTTCTAAAAACACTTTGAACTCTCATTAAAAATAATTCAATGAACCTTTTCCAACCTCAACATAAACCATTTCTTCTACACAATGTCTTATCATCCAAAATGGATCTATCAATACTTTCACCGTACTTATAGATAAAATCTAGAAAAAATAGGTCTACAGATTTTATTGGTTCAGGCCTCAAAATCAAACCTTTTTACCATGGCACTTCATATGACTAGTGTTCTAGGAACTAAAAATCCCGATTCATTTAATGAATTAAGTCATTAAAGAATTACCATGCCATTAATATGTCTTTGATATCACATATCATGCATCAATTTCCCATACAACTATCTAACCATGCTTGTGACTTAGAACATAATAATACTCCCATGGTATGACATCTCATGGGTTATCCTATTAAATTAGTATCAATCTACACACCAATATGTTCAATCAAATCAGCAGAATCACTAAGTCCTCCTAGAGATAACTTAAATAACAACTCACAGAATCTGAAATTGATCACTACACCTCACAGTTTCAAATACTCACATGGGTATATATGAGGGTAACAAACTTATAAAACACAAACTATAGGGTCTCTAGAAACACATATGGAATCCTATTAAAACACCATTATCCTACGAGGTATAAATGTCAGGAGCATCTACACATGGATCTTCCCTATAGTGAATCATACAATAATACTCATATAATAGAAATCTCTCATAAATAACCTATATCTAGAAAATTACAAGCACACAATTTAGTTATAATGAATTTTATTTTAAAAAATTAGGGAAAACATCATATAAGTGGTTATTAGCACATTAAATAACATATCTTATATAAGAATCACCCTCAATGAGTGTACCACTAAGGTATAAAACATCTATAAGAACCTTACAGGGTCATTGAACCTTCTGTGTGAATGGAAATCCATCATCTTTATAATCCTCATTAAATAGAATCCCATCATGGGTCTATATTACCTTCTATTATGAGAAAATATATGTCAGTATAGTTAAGTATAATTCCACCAAAAATATATGGTAAATAATTTCATATAATCTAATTTCGACACATTAAATAGTTGGTCCTCTATCATTAGTGATAAAAATCACTATATAAGTATTAAATCTCAAGAGAATCCAATTTTCTAATCATGATTCCTGATATTCTGGTTTCCTCTATGAGTATTATTCTAAAACTCAATTACTATAATATATTGATTACAACACTATCCATAAACCTAGTAATAAATCATAAATATCAAACTATATAGGCATCATACAGTTTGGAAATAATATTAACCATAACATAAAAGATCTATAATATCAATATCATCCATAGTTTCATGTATTTCCAATCATAAATAATGTTCATGAAGCAGTAACTTAAGGTAAATCACAAGATCTGACTCATTCTTTTATATTATGAATATCATATCCCCAATAGAAATACGTATGAAAACAAATTTGATACCACTTTTTAGTATATTGTCTCAACTGACTATAAATAGTTACAATACTGGTGGCACTAAGTGACCCACGGAACACCACCCCATATGTCAGAGGCTATTGAAAAACATCAAGGATCACTCTTTGTTTACAAGAAGACTATATCCTATGTATCAATATCAATATAATAGTTTAAATGAACATAAATTTGATCACATCATCTCATATAAGTACATATAAATAACAAATAATCTGAACATGCTACAATAAAATGAAATGTAGTCATACAAGAATACATGTATAATCAACTAATAGGCCAATCACATATATAAGATCAATATGTGAAACAAAACACAGTGGTTCCACTACAAATCTAGTATGTTCCTCACCCAAAATAGAATCAAATCCATGAAACTCAACCTTGATTAAGAAATACCACATTATATCCTAACATGGATCTATAAAATGTGATGGTTGACAAAGAACAAAAGTGAAATCCTATCCCATGTTGTGGGTGATTAAAAACATTTTTAGGGAACCACAAATGTTATCCACTATATATCATCAATCCATTGATACATGAATGATACATTTCATGAAAGAAACAAGGTAAAATAAAGTTAATTAATAAATAAACCAACATCCATCCTGATGTTTACAACCTTGATTTATCTTACCATCTATAGCTAATACTCTCATGGTTGTGAGAATGATGTGATGGCTATATAATCAATAATAATCTCTAGGGGAAAATGACTTCAATTTATAGATAATGATCTAGGGTTAAACATACTCCATTATACAGTATAATGATCTTGGCAATCCATTTCTGTAATACCACATTTTGTGGAATGCTGGTGCTGAGTTTACAATAGTACCTAGGAAGCTGATCCCTAGATGTGCGGGAGACTAAACCATGTCTAAAAACTAACCCACCTATATTTATAGGTTTCATGTGGAAGGAAATATTCTCTACCCATAAATAATATAAACTGAACCAATAATCCATATCGTCCCCACCAATAGTTTAACAAGCCATCTTATTAGGGGGACTTAACAATTTTCTGTCAAATTACTCCCCATGGAGGAATTCTTCAAATATCACATAATAACCATCACATAGACATATAACATATATAATCAAGTAAAATGAAATTGGGATGACATGAATTATTAAACCAACTATTGCTATTAGAAACCCATCATATCATGTGACTATTACAAAAACTAATGAGAAATTAGTAACCATCTATTCCCATGGACAATGCACATGCTTTGGTTCGATCCATTCATAGGAATCAGCATGGGGACCCTAGTTAAATCAAATCTGAGACACACAACATGGGTTACTTGGACTCAGTAATGTCTCATTTCATCATCCCAATCTCAGATAAAGTCACAATCAACATAATTTTATAAATAAAAACCTCATCCTAGGCCTTATGGGGTATGCATCATTAAAAAATGTCAATGGAGATGGCTCACTATCCATAAAAATGTAAACGTTCTTCTTAAGAAAGTCTAATGAACCAACCCCATTCCGTTGAACCTATTTTCTATTAACCTAGGTTAACAAATATCTCTTAATACCACACATGGCCTACTAGGATCATCCATTACTTATAAACACATTCCACCACTTAGAGGTATCAAAATAATCCTATTAAAAGGCCACTAAATAATATTAATTTCAATTTATCCCATGAGAATAACTCAATGAGGACCAGTTATCTAAGGAAACCTTTTCTACCACTAGATATGAATCTGTGTCTATGTATAACTAACCAATTCACATATACCAACATGACATTGGATGTTATCCAGTTTATTTAATTCTTATCATTTATTTTAAATAATCAATCTGAAGTAGATAACTATAATATTTGTAGAAACCATTTCAATTCCATCAATTATATAATTACAAATCATATGAATTGTACCTAAAACCACTAAACAATAGAGGGAGTAAATAAATAATCAACCTCTTTTTTAGGAAATTTCCTTACTAAATATAGCATACCAGGATTATCATATATCAATATTGCATAATTGTTTATGAATATTCAGTGAATTAAATTAATTAATTCCCGAGGACATTAATAGTTTATTGTCTTTAGAAACATAGACACAAAATATTCTATCTTGGTCTAAGATCTTCAACATATCCCATAAAGATATACACTATTATTACTTCTATCTACAATATTTCTTCATAACCTGGGGAAAGGAAAATAAGAAATGGGTGAGCAGAAATGCTCAGTAATGGTAAACAATGTAGATATATAATCATAATCATGGGAATAAGGGTATAAGAATGTGATCATGAAAAAATAATAACATACCCTAATTATCCATAATCATATAAATGAATCATAGAATAAGGATTGACAGTTCATAAGACATGAATCAAGAAGAAGTAAAGGACATAATCTATGAAAGAATAACATAAGAGTAAGATATAATTGTGGAAAACACATAGGAATATAATGATTTCCATAGTACCCAAGGCATCTCTTCCACAATAATCATTGTAGTCATGGTTCATTTCCATGGCCATCTTAGCTACATGAGTTCACTCCTCCTAACAACGTAGTAGTCAAGGATGACTCCCATGGAAATATTAGAAGTCAAGGATCATTACCAAGACCATATTAGTAGAATTATTTCACTCCTATAACCATCATATTCTATCCCATGAGATATAAAACGTTACCCATTGCGTTGAAGGGAGATATATGTCCCACCAATAACTTAATGAAATCACACATATAAGTTCCACAATATTATAAATTTACCTATCATAACCCATGAATGGAAATGGATATTATATACATGTAAACATATCATTACATTTGGAAAGAGATAGGTTTCATAATCATTTCATCATAAGCATGCCAGTGAAAGAGAAATGGGTTTTCTTAAATATTATGCCAT
Source organism: Viscum album (assembly GCA_963277665.1). Lineage (NCBI taxonomy): Eukaryota > Viridiplantae > Streptophyta > Magnoliopsida > Santalales > Viscaceae > Viscum > Viscum album. The sequence continues at coordinate 1,836,178,399 of OY728165.1, forward strand.
CAAAACATAATCCATTGAGATAAATAATATTAATGGAATTCATTAACCATAAAAAATTATGTCATAATAGATGGAAAAGGATTTTGAAAGATCACATGCAACATGAAATTAACCATTTAAAACATAAATCATTTTTAAAAAACTTTTCATTGAAACCACAATGAAAAAATAAAAACGATCATGTGAAAACATTTAAAACATTTCTTTATGAAAATATCCTTTATTATTTGAAAAATTATTTTAATAGCACAAATACTTTTGAAAACATTTTTCTTTTAAAAAACATGAAAATTTTAGAAAATTCATGAAAACATTTTTAAGTCATTTTTACATAAAAATAATATTTTATAAAATATACAATAAAACACATGAAAAATAATATAAATTTTTTCATTAAAATCTATTATTCTTTAAAAAAATATTCTTTAATTTAAGTGTCACACCATTTTGAAATAAAAAAATTTATTTGAAAATAACCTTGTAATCATGTAGGGAAAGATTCTAGGAAGTAAGGCATTATTAAAGTGTAAAAATCCATTCATTCTATATAATTTAATAAAAACTTTCTTCTCCTACTTTAAAAGAAAAAAAAATCAAAAAGTACTTCTTATGTAAAATTAATGAATGATATCTTTCAAACCATGTAGTAAAAAGTAAAAATGGGTAAAATGATATTAAAAATCAAGAGGAGAATAAAAAAAATTTATGGAAACATTTTCAGAAATCATGTTCATGGATGACAAATTTTACAAAATGGATACCTAAAATGAAACAATCCCAAATATGTAAGAGATTGTGATATCAATTCTAATAACATAATAATCAATAGAATCGAAAGCCCCAAATTAGATAGATAATTATAATAATATGGATATATCATAAACTTATGGATAAGTCATATAAATGAAAAACATGGGTAGTATATATACAAAGTATAAGAAACAAGTTGTGTATAAGGAAAGTGTCACAAAGAAATAAAGGTGAGACAAAAATTCCCATACATTGTGTCTTAACTCTCTCCATACTCGTACAAGATTCATATATAATAAATATATGTTTATTATTAATATTTTATAGAACCATATTATTTTATTTAGTATCATTTATGTTTTGATTATGAATTTATATTACTCTCTTGTTAATGATCTTATGTTAAGGTTTCACTTTGAGTAATATTCACTTTTTCATGTGTCTTAATTTGTTATAGCATTTATCCTTATACTTGTGTCATGATTCCAGAATGAATAACATGATATAAATATCAGTTATATCCAGCATATTTATATTATAATATTTTATACCATAACTATGTATGAAATTGAATACACTGTTCTTTTGGATGGTAAGTTGTACATACGCCTGAACGAGGTTTCTATTTTTATCATTATATTGAAAAAAAGAATGTAATGTCATATGTATATATTATAAATATATATATATATATATATATATATCAGGATTAAAATAGAATTATTATATTATATATAACATATAATTTCATTAAACACATCCTTATTACATTCCATGTGGTTTGTGAATGAATCGCATTGCTTTGAGGGGGAAGATAATCCACACTTCTTCAAACGAGATTATCGTACTAACGCCAAATGGAAAGTTAGAGATTCATTGAAAAAAAAGAAATAAATAATCTTAAATACATAATAAATATAATATATTACATATATAAATAATTTTTCCTTCAGAATAGCCAATATGATAGCTGGTATGAAAATATTGAACAATCATTCTTTCGTTAGGCAGCTGTTCTCCATCCACCAATATATTATGTTACCTATTCTATTAGATGGAGGTTTGTGTAATTTAAGGTGGAATCCATTTCATGAAAATATACTATTATAATGAATACACAGGTCTTTTCATTAAATAACAATGTAAATAGAGTGTAAGGGGTGGAGAAGAAAAATAATGAAAGAAGCGTGAGAGAAGACATTACCTCTAAATTGGGTAATCCATTTTGGTTTGTTCCAAATGGATGCCTTGTGATTCCTTAATAAAAATAGAAGGCTTATAAGTGGAATGTATGAATGTTGGAAGAATTTTTTTTTCAGGTTTTGGCCAAGAAAATGGGCTTTGGAGGGGTGAATTTATGAGGAGAAGTTCCCAATTATAAGAGATGCTAGGGGAACTTTAGGAAATTCACGAAATATTAATTTATTATAATATTATTTTCTATTTATAATGGATCAAATTTATATTATTTAAAGGATATGATGATTATGGATTGAAATATCACCATAAAATATGTTTTAGATATGTCTGGATCTTATAATTTACCTTATCCTTTAGATTCAACCCTTTGTAAAATAGATTAACTCTTACCCTGCCTTCTTGATTTTTTACACTACATGGTTAATATAGTTACAATAAAATACCAATAGAACATAAAATTGTTCATTTATGACAATATAATCAAAATAAAATTAATTTTTTAGATCCATATATTTTTATAATTTTTATATCATATATTATAATAATATTTATTCTAAAATCTCAATTATGTCTATTTTGACACTATTTAAAAAAAATTCTAAAGTGAAAAAAAACATTATTCCTTCTAAAAAATAGAATTACATGATCCTAGTATGTCTTATACATCCATAAAATATTTTTATTTCACAAAAATATTAAAATAATATGTGTTTTATTTTTTATAATATCATTTACATAAATCATTCATTAATAAGGTATTCAGTTCATCATCATTGTTTCATAAAAAATTTATTTATTTAATTTCTAACTATTAAAAATAAAATAAAATTGTGTTTTAAATATTTTTATATTTATAATGACTATTTATATCCAAATAGATCAGTTATATAACCCCATTTTAAATTTTTTTATTAAAACAATATGTGTTTATGATATTTTTATTTTTACTTTAAATAAAAATTTATTAATGTCAATTTCACACCCAAGTGGCTTCTAAAGACCTAAAATATTACCAAGGATTTTCATGGTGGTCCATTACTCATCCAATAAGGTTTAGAGAAGTTTTAGTGTGATTTTCTATTATTAAAATTCTATTTTTACCTTTAATTACTTTATTTGTCTTTAACTACGGTAAATAGAACTCAAAAGTTACTATTCAAAAAATATTATTATGATCACATTATACAAAACTTTTTACCTAGATTAAAAACTTGTATGAATGATTTTTTAAATTCAACTCACAGAAGTGGTGAAATTATATTTAATGCTATTTTACAAACATGCAAAGGAGGTTGGTAAAAGGGACGTTCAAATGATCAGAAAATTTATATATATATATATATTAATATTTATATTATAAAAATGATTCAAATAACATTAATTGAACTAATATATTTTTTAGGTTTTTATTTTGACTTTAAAATAAATATAAATTAAAATAATTATTTAAAAGGAAAAGTCATTTTTTATATGTGATGTAGTGTTTTCAATATTGATCAAAAATTGAATGTTTTTAGAAAATAACCAAAATTTTACCCTAAGATAATATTGATGTTATATATTTAAAAATAAACTCTATATTAAAAAAATTCAATTTCTATAAGGGTAGAAATAATTTTTTTTTATTTTTTACAAAAGAATATAAACATAATTCTTTTACGCAAATAGTAATTATTGACATATAAAGACTTTTCTAAAAATCATATTTTCCATTATGAAAATAATTATAAGTAATATTTAAAAAATTAGTTATTACTATTCTTTTAAATATTTTTAATATCTAGGATAAAACTATCAAATTTAAATAAATATAGTAGTAAAGTGTTGATTCACAAAAACACGATGTTGTGTGTAATGCAAGCTCAGTGGATGTTGCATGCAGTGCAAGATTCCATTGATGTTGAATATAACATAGTCCTAACATAGTTCTATTATATATCATACAAATTTTATATTCATTTTTGTGTTTATTGTATGCTAACATGGTGTTGTGTGTAACTACAAAAAGTCGGTTTAGTCTAAATAGAATCATTAACATAGTAAATTTTCAAGATATAAATGAAAATTTTAATTTATTTGAAAGATAAATGGTCCATAAAAACTCTGGGGTGTTACATTTTACTCCCTTAAAATTAATTTCACCCTAAAAATTCAACTGGTCTATCAATGTTTTAATACTTATATGTTTCATTTCTAGAAAGCCACAATGAAAAATGGAAACTAAAACATCTGATAAAAAGGGAAATTTGAAACCATGATTGTTACCCAAGGATATATATTACTAGGCATACAGATGGGAGAACATATGTTGGGATTAATGATTTGACATGGAGGAAAAACATAAAAAATTACAAGGAGTGATTTAGGTCATTAATCACAAACATGTGAATGATTAAAGGAATGTCAAGGGCCTCAAAGTCATAAATCTGAGATGATTCATGAAGACATTGGTTAAAATAAATTAAGGTATTTGGAAAAAAACAATTTCTCTAATAATTTCATATTGTTGATTAATTCTTGATAAATTTTTATAAACAAAATTTCACACATTGGTTTTGATTTAAACAATTTCCAATTCACCCATTACCTAATGAAAAGAATGTCCAGAAATTAACTTTGAAGCATAAAGCACTAAAATATACTTTTAACGGATCTTATGTCCGATAAAATAATGAAAATTATAACTAAAAATAAAAATACACTAATATGTAAATATAAAAAGTAACACATCTGGTTCATTTTAAAAATTTATCAATTAAATATAGTTATACATTATCAAGGACATCACATAGGCCAGTGGTAGGTGTGAAACACCTATTGTGCTTCGGTCATGGGTTCAAGACTCATAGCCTTGCAGAACATGATTGGTTGACACCTTTCATAGAAGATGTCCTTTTCTAAAACTACAATAAAATAATTTCCAAAATATATACGATGGACGTCCTTGAAATAGGTTTAATCGTTAAAAAATCTATTAAGAAAACATTTCCATACATACTCTATGCAAAAATTTCTCCTCTGATGCTTAACACAAAAATTTCATGAATGTTTAACCTTATATCACTTATCATGTATGAAAATATAAAACATTAGAATGAGAGTTATGAAATTGGATTAGAATTGATTTTCTATTGTAACACAAATTTTCTCTATTTTGTCACATTCCAAACATGTGAATAAAATCATCATATATTCTCTTGAAACATGGTAATAATGTGAATTACCATAAATCCTTTTGGAAAACATTCACCCATTCTTATTCCACAGTGTATTGGATTTATTCCTTAAATACAAAAATACAAGAACATTATCAATGATAACAAAAACTACCTACTAACATATCCTTACTTAGTTCCCAGGTAATCAATACTATCCAATTTACTTATTCATATCCTGTAACATCCCAAATAAGTAATGAATAATAAATATTTTTATCTATGTCTACTAATGAATTAGATAGTGTTTTAGAGGCTTAAAATGAGAATAAATCCAATCTTAAGCATGGAATACACTAATATTTTTAAAAGATTGTCTTGATTAATTTTGATGGAAACCCATTTTTAATAAAACTTTTGAATATTTTATAAGATCTATTTGTCAAAATAAACTTATTATTTATTAATAGGACATTGAAATTTACTTTGGGTAAATTGTTTGGTATTTTTCCGACAATGTTCATTTTTTAATGACTAGTGAAAAATACTGCATTTAACATCAAAACTGTTTTTTCATCTAATTTAACTATAAGGTTATATTATCTTTTTAATTGGTTTTAAAGTGTACATAGAATACATTTTTACCATTTAATCCAATAGTGTTCGTTGGAATTAATTTCACTTTGAAATTGGACTTAAACTAGTGGCAATCTTTTGATACTTATTGTTTCATAAAAACACACAATTTGTCATGACAGCAGGATTTAATTATTAAATTAATTAATGTAACTTATATTATTTAAATTTTTTAAAATAGAAATCATTTTTGAATTCGGATTATCAAATATAGCTTAGGGTGAGGTTTTGGTATTTTTCTGAAAAACTTTAATTTTTGATGAATTATGAAACCACTAGGTGGTACATAAAAACTGACTTTTTTCGTTTAAATGAAATTTTACCACCTATGTGTTTTGAATTTCAAAAATCCGACATACATGGTTGTCATTAATAAGTAAAATTTGGTTCAATGGGATTTAAATAATTTTTTGGTGATTAGTAACATTTAAGTTTTTTAATCACGATTAGAGGTAATTAGTGTAATTTAAGGTAAGAATAATATTTTAATAATATGAAATGAACTTGAAACATGTCCAACCATTTTTGGATGTGTCATGGCCGACCAAGACAACCCATGGGTCGATTTTTGGGACCCCATGGAGCCACTTGGGTAAGATAAAAACATTAATGCCTTTTATTTAATGTTAAAGTAAAAATGTCACAAACATGAGTTATTTTACTAAAACAATATTTACATGGGGTTATATAAGTAAGATTTTTGACTATAAATATTCATTGGAAAGATAAAAAAATTTCCTACATCATGATAATTTTTTTCTAATTTTTAGACATTAAATAAATTAAATTATTTATGACACTATGATGATGTAGCGATGACCTCATTATTTAACGATTTAAATAAAATGAAAATATAATGTAAAATCTAGAACCTATACTTGTAAAATACAAATTGGATGGGTGGATTTAGAACCCTTATCACCTTATCCTATAAATTTATAATTGTGGGACCTTTTCTATCCGAAAATCATTTTATAGAAAAGTTTATTTTCTTAACGTTCCAAGAGTGCCCCTCCTCTCCTCTTATAAAAAGCCCCCATCTGTACCACCTTTCCCACACATCAAAAGCCTTTGGCTCGGCCAACCCCTGCCCATTTTGTCTCTCCACATCCCTCTCGTACTCCTTGAAGCCTCAAGTTTGGCATAAGTCTTCCCAAGAAATCCTTTGAGCTCAAATCAAAAAGAGTTACCCGATTTAAAGGTAGTGTCTTATCTTGTGTTCTTATGTTTTATTTTGCTTCTCCAACCCCCTAAACTCTTTTTATTAATTTATTTTCTAAAAACACCAGTATATTACATATGCTAGGATGTTGTTATATTAAGGATTAGAGAAACACTTACACACACCTACATCAAATTGTTAAAGAACATACTGTTTCTGTGGATGGTGAATTTCTGCCTCACGAAACGATGATTGTTCAACACTCATATAACACCTTAAAAGGTGGCCATTAAGATGTAAATACATTTATATATGATATATAATATGTTTATTGTTTACATAAGCTTCTGTTTTTTTCATTTATGTCATACCTTTATGGTTTCCATTATGGGTAAACGTGATATCTTCATTTTAGGAAGTGCCGACTACCGCCCCCTCAAAGTGATTTGATTCGTTAATGCCATATGTGGGACGTATAAATGATTTAATTAATGATAGTATATATGATATTATACGGGAATTATAATATACATTTATATCATTATGATTCCATTCCATAAAATATGAAATATAAATGAAAGTAGCGTTCATGTGTACGTACGACTTACCATCTCGATGAACAGTGCATTTCATTTCTTACCTCTAAACATTATGTAATATTATAAATTCATGTATATACTGGATATAAATGATATATATGATATCTACATCATGAGTATAACTCTGGATATTATGGATACATGAACAACTTGTAATTATAAAGAGTTTTTTTACTGAAATACCAATGATCAATAAATTGACCGTTATTCACTGAAATAATTACATAGTGTTAATCACATGGTAATAAGTGATATAAAACGAAAAATGAACTTGAAAAAGGTTCTTAAGAAAGTAGAAATTAACTCATGTTTGTTATTCAGGACCTTAAAGAACGATAGAGTCAAGTCAGACCGGAGGTATGGAACTTTGTCTCAATCTCTTTTCATTAAGGCTTATTATGTTTTATACACAACTTTCTTTTATACGGTTTATAAACCCCTATGAATTTTACTTTTATCTGAATGGAATATTTTTTATACAAATCATTTTAATAAATGTCAAAAGGGAATGTTTTTGTCGTACGTATGGGCGACAACGACTTCTCCGTCACCGTGACCATTATTTGAGTTTCAGCTTCCTCTACAAGCCATAGTTATTTTAAAAGAAAAATAAATACCATGTTTTAATTTTCATTTATTTTGGTATTTAAAATGGTTTTGATAACGTTTTTATTATATCAATGTGTTATTGATATCTTGTGAGTGAAATGTGGAAATTTTATGTTTCCTTTATGTATGTTTTATGTGATACGATTATTTTATGGTTCTTGGGCATTATTATGAAGATGGGTGGTTCCGTGATAAACTTATGTATGGTGAGCCCAATATAGCTCTCCAATGCATTGGGTAACACAAAGGGTATAAACGTTGAGGTTTCTCCGAAGAGATTTAGGGAATATACTGTGATGGGTATTCCAAACGTAACCAAGAGGGTTACTCCCTACGTAAGAATGTTATGAATACCTCAAGTTAACTTTATGTCTTATGATTTCTATGATTTTTTCATGATTTGATGAGGTATGTTAAAGTGCTTTTGTTTTGTGAGTAGAGTATGATTTCATTGATTCTTATGTGTACATGTACTCATGTTTCCTTTCAATATTTTTATATCCCTTACTGATCTTTTTATGCTCATCCCATGTTTTTGAAATGTTTTTCACAGGTCAAGGGAAGGGTACATGATATGATTATAGTGTCAAGGAAGTGTCAAGAAAGAATCCATGTTTTATTTTAAATATGTTTCCATTGATGGGAAAAATGATTACTATCTTTTATTGTAACCACTTTGTTTAAATGTGGGATGTAATGCATGTTTTATGATATAATTCTCTAAAACACTATACCTGAGAATATCCTCAATGTGTATTCTTGAAATATCCCAAGTTTAAGTAATGTTTAAGGATGGGGCCTTATAGTTGGTATCAGAGGTCGGTTTAGATAACCTTAGGTGTTAGAATTTTATTAAATGATCATTCAAAAAATATTTTCTTATGGTCAAATTGAAATGATATAGAATTTGAAGATTACCATGTTTCTCCATCTAAGACTTGTTTGTTCAGAATGGTTTTCCGCAGAGGAAACAGGGAAGCAGTGCTAGGAAGGCATACAGAAGGAAATAACCTTCCGAATCCGAATCCTGAGATGGTCTGAATTGGAACTGAATGGTTTGTTGTTGTAATGGAACAGTTTACTCAAGAGATAAATGGTGGTGGTATCCATGCACGAGATCAGCCAGATCAACCGTAGAGGAACATGTCAGTGGTGGAACATTTGATGAGGCAACATCCCCCATTATTCAGAAGATCATCTGACCCTGTGCTAGCTGAAGGGTGGATTAAATCCCTGGAGATGATTTTTGATGTCATGGGGTGTTCATACAATAAAACGGTTTGTCTTTCTATTTACCGTTTAGAGGGTGAAGAAGATCAGTGGAGGTCGATGGAAAAAAATATCAGGGATGGTGATGAGATTGTTGCTCTCAACTGGGATGAATTCAAAGGTATGTTTTTTGAGAAGTATTTTCCTAAGGCTATTCGACATAGGATGGAAAAAAATTCTTGGAATTGAGGCAAGAGGAAGACTCAGTGGCTTCCTGTAAAGAGAGGTTCACTCGATTGGCAAGGTATGTTCCAAATTTTATCCGAGACCTTGATAGTAAAATCAATCGTTTTTACTCAAGATTAACACCAAAATATCGAAGGGAATTAGCTTCTCGTGAGTTCAAAAGTTATGAAAAGCTTGTTCGATGTGCTAAGAAGGTGGAAATGGAGTTTGTCGATGATCAAGTTTTCTATAACAACCATCAGAAGAAGAGACCAAGGTGGCAGGAGAAAGTAATGAATTTTTCAAAAAAGTCTGATGGTAAGAAAACTAAGTTTCTAGTTTTTGATAAATGTTGTAAAAGGCATGCTGGGGAATGTCGTATGAATTCTGGAAAGTCCTATCGATGTGGTAAGATGGGACATAAGGTTCGTTATTGCACTGAAAAAGATCAGGGTGATGGTTAGACAAAATTTGATTTACAGTTAGTGAAATGTTTTAAGTGAAATGATATGGGTCACTATGAAAATGAGTGTCCGACAAAGAACTCGATTGATGGGATGTAGTTAGACTACAAGCAGAAAAGGGTTGGTTAAATCCTTTGCAACTACTTCAGCAGATGTTGGTCCATCAAATGAAGTTGTATCCGGTACTTTGTTTTTTTTTTCTGATTTTGTTAGTGTGTTGTTTGATTCGGGGTCTACACATTCTTTCATCTCTAAAAATGTTTCTAGTAAAATCGGAATACCATCTCAAGAAATGACTTCTGAACTTTTGGTAAAAACACATGGGGGAAATTTTGAGGAAAAAAGAATTTCTAAGAATCTTCCTATCCTTATCCGTGGAAAGAACCTACTTTCAAACCATATTATTTTACCCCTAGTAGAGTTTGATGTTATCCTGGGTATGGATTGCCTCTCTATTTACCATGCTAAGATTGATTATAGAGCTAAAGAAGTTTCTTTTCAGAAAGAATTTCAGTTTGTGTACAAGAATGAACCCTTACTGTTGATAACATATCAAGAGGCTGAGAAACTTGTAAAATATGGAAATGAATGTTACCTTACACATATTGTTGAAAACAAGGGAACTATTCAGATTAATGATGTTCCAGTGGTAAATGAGTATCCTGATGTTTTTCTTGATGAGTTACCTGGAATAATACAAGATCGGGAAGTTGAGTTTTCTGTTGACATAGTTTCAGATGCTAATCCAATTTCAAAACCCCCTTATCGGATGGCTCAAGTTTAAATTTTAGAGTTGAAGGAGAAATTGCAAGATTTATTAGATAAAGGTATCATTCGACCTAGCACATCACCATGGGGTGCTCCTGTTTTATTTGTTAAAAAGAAAGTTGGTTCTACGAGACTTTGCATTGATTATAGAGCCTTGAATAACATCACTTTTAAGAACAAATATCATTTTCCTCATATCGATGATTTGTTTGATCAACTCCAGGGAGCTCAGTATTTTTCAAAGATTGACCTGAGATCGGGGTACCATCAGCTAAAGGTAATGGAAGTAGATATTCCAAAGACCATGTTTCGTACAAGATATGGAAATTATGAATTTTTAGTAATGCCTTTTGGGCTAACCAATGAACCTTCTGTATTAATGGACTTAATTAATAGAATTTTCCATGAGTTATTGGATAAGTTTGTAGTGGTTTTCATTGATGATATTTTGGTGTTTTCTAAAAGTAAAGAGGAGCATGAAAGACATTTAAGGGTTATTTTTCAAACCTTAAAAGAAAATAAATTGTATGGGAAATTCAGAATGTGTGAGTTTTGGTTGCAACAAATTTCTTTCCTTGGTCACATTGTTTTTAAATATGGGATAACCGTTGATCCGGAAAAAACAAATGTTGTTACAGAATGGCCAAGACCCACAAATTTAACAGATATTCGTAGTTTCCTTGGTTTTGCAGGCTATTACCGAAGGTTTGTTAGAAATTTTTCACGGTTATCTAGTCCAATGACTAATCTAACTCGGAAGGGTGTTAAGTTTATCTGGATAAAAGAATGTGATGATTTTTTTTTCAGGAATTGAAAAGAAGATTAGTGAATGTTCCAGTTTTGGAACTACCTTCCAGGAATGGGGAGTTTGTTATCTACAGTGATGCTTCATTGAAAGGACTTGGTTGCGTCCTAATGCAGAATGATCAGGTAATTGCTTATGCTTGACGTCAGTTGAAAACTCATGAGGTAAATTATTCTACACATGATTTGGAATTAGCTGCTGTTGTTTTCACTTTAAAAATTTGGAGGCATCATTTGTATGGAGTAAAGTGTGAAATATATACTGATCACAAAAGTTTAAAGTATATATTCACTCAAAAATAATTGAACATGAGACAGAGAAGATGGCTAGAATTATTCAAGGATTATGATTGTACAATTCATTACCATCTGGAAAAACAAAATAAAGTGGATGATGCTTTGAGTCGAAAAAGTAATGCTTCATTAACAATGATGCATTTGGAATGTGATCCTTTGGTTAAGGATTTGATGGAATTTGGCATAGATGTTGTTGGTGCTAGATGTCCTTCTGTTTTGTTTCAGTTATCAGTGAAATCTTCTCTATCAGACAGAATTAAGCAAGGACAGAAGCAAGACACCGAGTTGCAGAAAAAGGTAGAGCTGGTTCAGAAAGGTAAGTTTTCTGAATTGAATATTGATAATGATTTTTTTTTGAGATTTGGGAAGAGATTGTGTGTACCATGTGATTCACAGTTGAAGGGATATTTTTTGTGTGAAGCTTATAGTTCTCCGTTTTCAGTTCATCCAGGTAGTACAAAGATGTATAGAGATATTTGGGAGTATTACTGGTTGGATGGAATGAAAAGAGATATTGCTGATTTTACTGTGAAGTGTTTGACTTGTCAAAAGGTTAAAGCAGAGCGGCAGTTATCAAAAGGGATGCTTCAGTCTTTACAAGTGCCAGAGTGGAAATGGGAGAATATATCCATGGACTTAGTTGTGGGATTGCCGAAGACACCTCGAGGTAATAATTCAATCTGGGTTATTGTTGATCGCTTGACTAAATCTTCTTATTTCCTTGCTATACGGGATACTTTTTCCCTAGATAAACCTTCCCGTTTGTATCATAAATAGATAGTCATGTTACATGGAGTTCCTCTCTCCATTGTATCTGATCATGATCCCAGGTTTACTTCTAACATTTGGAAATGCCTTTAGAAGTCGTTGGGTACTGAATTAAATTTTAGTATATCTTTTCATTCCCAATCAGATGGGCAGTCAGGACGAACAATTCAGAATTTGGAAGATATGCTACGTGTTTGTTCGATGGATTATCAGGGAAGTTGGGACCAACAATTTTCTTTGGTTGAGTTTTCATATAATATCAGTTTTTATTCCAGTATACAGATGGCACCATTTGAGGTGTTATATGGGAAGCGGTGTCGAACTCCAGCTTTCTGGGATGAAGTGGGTGAAAGGAAGTTGATGGGACCAAAATTGGTAGAAGATATGGAAGAAAAAGTTAAGTTGATTCAGAAACATAAGAGAACAGCTCAGAGTAGGCAGAAGAGCTATGCAGACAACAGGAGGAAGGATCTCTCTTTTGAGGTAGGTGATCATGTTTTTCTCAAAGTCTCACCATGGAAAAGTGTGATGTGATTTGGTAAGAAAGGAAAGCTGAGTCCAAGGTTCATTGGACCATATGAAATTCTAGAGAGAGTTGGATCAGTTGTTTACCGAGTGGCTTTACCTGTAAGTTTATCTCAGGTACAAAAGGTTTTTCATGTTTCGATGTTGAGAAAGTATATGCCAGATCCAACTCATGTTTTGAGTCCAGGGGTAGTTCAGTTGGAAGAGAACCAATCTTCTGAAGAACAACCGGTCCAGATTCTTGACCACATGGAGAAAGTGTTACGGAATAAGGTGATTCATCGGGTAAAGGTATTGTTGAAAAACCACATGATTGAAGAGGCAACCTCAGAATCTGAAAATGCAATTAGGGCTAAATACCCCCACTTAATTGATAAGTAAACAAATTGCAGGGATGAAATTTTCTAAAGGGGGGAAGGATGTAACATCCCAAGTAAGTAATGAATAATAGATATTTTTATCTATGTCTATTAATGAATTAGATAGTGTTTTAGAGACTTAAAATGAGAATAAATCCAATCTTAATCATGGAATGCACTAATATTTTTAAAATATTGTTTTAATGCCTTTGGATGGAAAACCATTTTTAATCAAACTTTTCACAATTTTATAAGAACTAAATTTCAAAATAAACATATTCTTTATGATTGGGACATTGAAATTTACTTTGGGTAAATTTTTGGTATTTTTCCAATAATGTTCATTTTTAATGAATAGTGAAAAATACTGCATTTTACATTAAAACTGCTTTTTCATCTAATTTAATTATATGGTTCGATTATCTTTTTAATTTATTTTAAAGGTTACATATAATATATTTTTACCATTTAATCCAATAGTGTTTGTTGGAATTAATTTCAAATTGAAATTGGACTTAAACTAGTGTCAATCTTTTGATACTTATTGTTTCATAAAAACACGCTATTTGTCATGACATCGGGAATTAATTATTAAATTAATTAATGTAACTTATATGATTTTAATTTTGTAAAATAGATATCATTTTTGAATTCAGAATATCAAATATAGCTTAGGGTGATTTATTGGTATTTTTCTGAAAAACTTCAATTTTTGATGAATAGTGAAACCACTAAGTGGTACTTAAAAAACTGATTTTTTCGTTTAAATGAAATTTTACCACTTCGGTGTTTTGAATTTTAAAAATCCGACATACATGGTTTTCATTAGAAAGTAAAATGTGCATCAATGGGATTAAAATAATTTTCTGGTGAATAGTAACTTTTTAGTTTTTTAATCGTGATTAGAGGTAATTAGTGTAATTTTAAGGTACGAATAATGTTTTAATAATATGAAATGAACTTGACACATGTCCTACCATTATTTGATGTGTCATGGACGACCAATAAAACCCATGGGTCGATTTTTGGGACCCCATAGAACCACTTGGGTATGATAAAGACATTAATGCCTTTTATTTAATGTTAAAGTAAAAATGTCACAAACATGAGTTATTTTACTAAACCAATTTTTACAAGGGGTTATACAGGTCCGATTTTTTACTATAAATATTCATTGGAAAGATAAAACGATTTCCTACATCATGATATTTTTTTTTTCTAATTTTTAGACATTAAATAAAATAAATTATGTATTACACCATGATGATTCAACGATGACCTCATTATTTAACGATTTAAATAAAATGAAAATATAATGTAAAATCTAGAACTTAACTTGTCAAAAACCTATTGGATGTGTGGAATTAGAACCCTTATCACCATATCCTAGAAATGTATAATTTTGGGTCCTTTTTTATCCGAAAATCATTTTATAGAAAATTATCTTTTCTTAACATTCCAAGAGTGCCCCTCCTCTCCTCTTATAAAAGTACCCCAACTCTACAACCTTACCCACAAATCCAAAGCCTTTTGCTCGGCCAAAACCTACCCATTATGTCTTTACACATCCCTCTATTACTCCTTG
This sequence comes from Viscum album, assembly GCA_963277665.1. Classification (NCBI taxonomy): domain Eukaryota; kingdom Viridiplantae; phylum Streptophyta; class Magnoliopsida; order Santalales; family Viscaceae; genus Viscum; species Viscum album. Next base: position 1,836,193,514 of record OY728165.1, read on the forward strand.
AAGCCCCAATGTGGGCATAAGTCTTCCCAAGGAAGCCTTTGAGCTCAAATAAAAATGAGTTGCCCGATTTAAAGGTAGTGTCTTCTCTTGTGTTCTTATGTTTTATTTTGCTTATCAAACCCCATAAACTCTTTTTTTCATTTCTTTTGTAACAAAACCAGTATCTTCCATATACTAGGATGTTTTTATAATAATTATTCGAGCCACACTTACACACACCTACATCTAATGGTTAGAGAACATACTATTTCTGTGGATGGCGAATTTCTGCCTCACGAAACGTTGATTGTTCAATACTCATATAACACCTTCAAAGGTGGCCATTAAGATGTTAATACATTTATATATGATATATAATATGTTTATGTTTTACGTAAGATTCTGTATTTTTCATTTATGGCATAATGTTATGGTTTCCATTATGGGTAAACACGATATCTTCATTTTAGGAAGTGTGGACTACCGCCCCCGAAAAGAGATTTGATTCACTAATTCCATATGTAGGACATATAAAGGATGTAATTAATTATAGTATTGTGATATTATACTGGAATTATAATATACCTTTTTATCATTATGATTCCACTCCATAAAATACGAAATAGAAATGAGAGTAGCGTTCATGCGTACGTACGGCTTACCGTCTCCATGAACGGTGCATTTAATTTCTTACCTCTAAACGTTATGTAATATTATGAATGTAAGTATATACTGGATATACATGATATATATGATATCTACATCATGAGTATAACTCTGGATATAATGGATACATGAACAACTTGTAATTATAAATAGTTTATTTTTGACTCAAGTACCAATGATCGATAAAATGAGCGTTATTAACTGAAATAATTACATAGTGTTCATGACATGGTAATAAGTGATATAAAAGGAATAATGAATTTGAAAAAGGTTCTTAAGAAATTACAATTTAACTGAAGTTTATTATTCAGGACATTAAAGAATGATCGAGTCAAGTCAGACCCGAGGTATGGGAATTCGTCTCAATCTCCTTTCATTGAGGCATATTATGTTTTATACAAAACATTTTTTTATACGATGTATAAACTCCTTTGAATTTTACATTTATCTGAAAGGAATCTTTTTTATACAAATAGTTTTACTAAACTACAAAAGGTAATGTTGTTGTCATACGTATGCAGTGACAACGACTTCTCCGCCACCATGACCATTATTTGAGTTTCATCTTCCTCTACAAGCCATACTTTTTTTTAAAAGAAAAATATATACCATGTTTTACTTTTTGTTTATTTTGGTATTGAAAATGGTTTTGATAAGGTTTTTATTATATCAATGTGTTATTGATATCTTTTGATTGAAATGTGGAAATGTTATGTTTCCTTTATTTATGTTTTATGTGATACGATTATGTTATGGTTCTTGGGCATTATTATGAGGACGGGTGGTTCCGTGATAAACTTAGGGCGGGTGAGCCGGATATAGCTCTCCAATGCATTGGGTAACGCGAAGGGGTTAAATGTTGAGGTTTCTCCGAAGAGATTTAGGGAATATACTGTGATGGGTATTCCAAACGTAACCAACAGGGTTACTCCCTATGTAAGAATGTTATGAATGCCTCAAGTTACATTTATGTCTTATGATTTATATGATTTATTCATGATTTGATGAGGTATGTTAAAGTGCTTATGTTTTTTGAGTAGTGTATGATTTCATTGATTCTTATGTATACAAGTAATCATGTTTCCTTTCCATATTTTTATATCCCTTACTAAACTTTTTATGCTCATCCCAAGTTTTTGAAATGTTTTTCACAGGTCAAGGGAAGGGTATATGATATGATGATAGTGTCAAGGAAGTTTCAAGAAAGAAACCATGTTTTATTTTAAATATGTTTCCATTGAATGGAAAAAATTAATACTATATTTTATTGTAACCACTTTGTTTAAATGTGGGATGTAATGCATGTTTTATGATCCAATTCTCTAAAACTCTAAACCTGAAAAGATCCTCAAGGTGTATTCATGAAATATCTCAAGATTAAGTAATGTTTAAGGCTGGGGCCTTATATATCCCATATATCATTACCCATAAAACATTATCATAACATAAAGAAAATCTAAAGGGTTACCTTATCTAAATCAAAATGTCACCTTGTCATTAAATCACTTCACCAGTCCTACATAAACACGTAAATACTGAGCGAAGAATTAAGTAGATCAATCCTTGTATATTTTCTCATTCATGTATTTTGAATCCAAATATATAAAACATGGGTTATATGACTTCATACTTATTCCATTAATAAGGCATCCACATCATACTAAAAAAACTCTTTCCCAATACATTTAATCTGTAGTATCATCATCCTCATAAATATAACCATTAATTGTACCATATTTTTTATTCTCTTCAGGAACTTTATTCTTGGGGAATTGAGTTGCATAATGGCCATTTATTCCACACATAATATATTTAACCATCGATGATGACTTAGGGATTCCAATATTATCCTCAATTTAATTAACCAAACTTTTCATTTATCCCTTACAGTCACTTGTCGGTGTCCTTCTTTTCCACAATCAAAACATCTTATTATACCTATAAGACATTCACTTAGGTGATTATTTTTACATTAATGAAACAAAGGAAACATAATCTTCTTTCTTTCATTGCCTCCATTTTCCAAACTCTCATAGAACTCTGTCTTTCTCTTCCTCGATGAGCCCGAGAGTTGGTTAAAGTAATGGTTGTCAAAAATTTCCCATGAAAACTTACTAGTCATGATCATAACATCTTTCACTCCAGTGATAATCCCACATGACTACTCATATGAAAATATTCCATCACATTCAACATTATATCAGTTCCTTCTAGTTCACACCATTAACTAAAAACTGAATCATGATGTGAGAATTACTTATCATAGTAGAAAACCTCATTTTCAGGAAAAGAATTATTTACATGATGTCTAAATGATGACACAATCCACAATTAATGACACCTTAGGGTTATAATAGGTTATTCATAGCTAACTAATATCTAAATCCTTCATGATGGTTCATGATGAGTTTGTGAATTTCAAAAGCATATCCCCTGAGAGTATCAAACCAGGTGTACAGAAAGGCCTTTTTTCATGTACCAGATAACTCTGAGTCAAGCTCGGGACATCTTATTAGAGTTGTTTCCCCTAGTTACATCTATGATGGAGCCACATCCACTTGTAATATTGAGTCATAGATGTAATGCTTGGAAACCACTCACTCTATCCTTTAAGAAAATTCTTAGACATTTTCCTAAATGTTGACTCATCCTTATACTTATCCTTTGATATATCCCTACACATACCATAGAAGTATACCTAGATATCTCACTAATGAATTCTCATTCTAGTTTCCAAAGGTTGACTAAACCTTTCATTTGATACCAACTATAGAGACCCAAGCATAAAATACATGGATATTACATCATTTTTATGAATATTCAGTACATTATAATAATACATGGTAGAGGACCACAATTGTTTAGTATCTTTAAAAACATGGAAAAAATGTTATATTTTAGTGAAATATCTTCCACATCTCCCATAAATATCTCCACATTTAGATCTTCAATTTTAAATCTTTCTTCATGACCTGGGGAAAGGATACATAAAAAAGGGGTGTGATAAAATGCTCAGTAAGAGTAAATAAGGGGGACATGTAATCACAATCATGGGAATAAGGGTATGTGAACGTGATAATGAAAATAGAATAACATAAATCGCATATCAAAGAACATATACATAAATCATGGCATGAGGATTGAATTTTCATTAGACATGAATCAAAATAAATTAAAGGAAATAAGCCATGAAATTATAAAATAGGAATAATAGATAGAATATTGGAAGAAATACAAGAATATAATGATTTTTATAGTATCCAAGCCATCACATCCAAGACCATCATAGTTGTCCTAGTTCATTTCCATGGCCATCTTAGTAGCATGATTTCACTCCTCATACCATCATAGCAGTCATGGTTTACCCCCCATGGCCATATTAGTATTCAAGCATCATTCCCAAGAAAATATTAGTATCATGAGTTCACTCCTCATACCATCATTTTCTATCTCATGAGATATAAAACATTACCAAATTCATTAGAGGGAGATATAGGCCCCACCCGTCAAATAATGAAATCATACATACTAGTGCCACAAGATCAAAAATAAACATATCATAACACGCCATTTGAAATGGGTATTATAAACATGTAAACATATAATAACCTATGTAAATAGACAGGACTCATAATAATTTCATCAAAAGCATACTCGTAAAAGAGAAACAGGTTTTCTAAAACATCATGTAATCAAAACGTAATCCATTTAGAGAAAGAATATAAATGGAATTCTAATACAATAAAAATGTATGTTATCATAGATGGGGAAAAATTTTAAAGATCACATGCAACATGAAATTAAACATTTAAAATATAAATTATTTTCAAAACCATATTCTTTTAAACAACTTTTTAATCATATAAAATGATCATGAAAAATAATTTAAATCATTTCTTCAACAAAATATTTTTTCTTCTTTGAAAAATGCTTTTTATAGAATAAACCAATTTGAAGACATTTTTATTTGAAAATAAACATAAAAATTTATTAATAATTCATGAAAACATTTCAAAATATTAATTTCATAAAAATAGTATCTTCTAATACTTATAATATAACAAATGAAAAACAATATAAAAAGTTTCATTAAAATCCCTTCTTCATTAAAAACGTGTTCTTTTTTTGAAATGTCATGTAATTTTAAAATAAAATCATTTATTTGAAAATAAACTTGTAATATTATAGGGGAAGATTCTTGGAAGTAAGGAATTTTGAAATCATAAAAATCTGATCATGTTGTTTTAGTTAAAAAAACATACTCCTCATACTTTTACAGAGAATGTCAGAAACTACTTCATAAGGAAAATGAATGAAAGATTCCTTTAAAACCTTGTAAAGAAAAGTCAAAAATGGTAAAAATGGAATTAAGCATGTAGAGGTGAAAAATAAACTATTTTGTGAAAACATTTCTAGAAAACATGTACATGGATGGTAAATATTACACAATGGATACTTAAAATGAAACAATCCCAAATATAAATGAGATTGGGAAATCAATACTCAACACATTATAATCGATAGAATCGTAAGCCCCATATTAGAAATAATATTATAAGAATAAGGAATTTTCATAAAATTATGGAGAAGACTTATAAATGACTTACATGGGTATATATATACACCGCGATGAAGAAACAATTAGTGTATAAGGCATATGTCTCACGAAAATAATGGTGAGATAAAAATCCCATTACCTTTTGTCTTAACTCTCTCTGTACTCATACCAGATTCCATTATAGTAAAAATAAGGTTTTTATAAATATTTTAAAGAACCATATAATAAAATTTAATACTATATATGGTTTTATTATGAACTTATCTCACTCTCTTGTTAATGATCTTATGTTAAGGATTCACTTCGGGTATTATTTGCTTTTTCATGTGTCTTAATTTGTAATAGTGTTGACCCTTATACTTGTATCATGATTCTTAAATGTATAACATGATATTAATATCAGTTCTATCTAGTATATGTATATTATAATAATTTTTACCATGAAAAATTATGAAATGGAATACACAATTCATTGAGAAGTTAAGCCGCTCGTACGCATGAACGTTGTTTCCGTTTTATCGTCGTATTGAAAAACAAATATGTAATGACATATTTATATATTTTATGTATATATATATATAAATATTAAATTATAATTATTAAATTATATATATAATAAATTTTCATTAAACCTATCCTTAATACATTCCATGTAGGGTTGTGAACGAATCAAATCTCTTTGAGGGGGCGGTAGTCCACATTTCCTCAAACGAGATTATCGCATTAACACCAAAAGGAATGTAAAGTGATTTTTTGTAAAAAATATATAGAACTTAATGATTTAATAAATATAATATATTACATATATAAATAATTTTTTCATCTTAATGGCCACTATTGTTGGTCATAGTAGATGATTGAACAATCATCATTTCATGAGGCAGTAGTTTTTCATCTAGTGAAACAGTATGTTCTATATCCATTTGATGAAGGTGTGTGTAAGTTATTGATGGAACCTTATATTGAAAACATAATAGTATATTGAAAATACTATTTTTGTAATAAAATAATTATTTAAAAATGTGTAATGGGTATAGAAGTAAAATAATGGAAATGATCTTGAGAGAAGACACAACCTCTAAATTTGGTAACCCCTTTTGGTTTGAGCCAAAAAGATTTCTTGAGTCTCCTTCTTCACAAGGAAAGGATTATATGAGAAAATTATTGATCTTGGGAGAGAAAATGAGCATGTTTTGGATGAGACAAATTTCTTTGGTGGAGTTAATTAAAGGGGAGGAGAAGTGCCCCATTATAAAAAGAGGTTTGGGGGAACTTTAGGAAATTCACGAAATATTAATATATTATAAATTTATATTGAGTTTTAATGGATAAAAATTATATAATTTAATAGATAAGGTGATTATGGTTCTAAATACAACCAATTAATAGGGTTTATACATTTTTAGGTCATATAATTAACGTTATCTTTTAGATTTAACAGTTTGTTGAATAGTATAACTCCTACCATGTCTTCTGGAATTTTTACACTATGTGGTTAATATAATTACTATAAAATGCCAATAGAACCTAAGAGGGATTATTTATGACAATATTATCACAATACAATTAATTTGGAAGAATAGTATATTTTTATAATTTTTATATCATTTATTAAAAAATTATTTATTAATATATTATTTATTTGAAAATCTATTTTATGTCTACTTTGACAATATTTAATAATTGATTTTTCTTAAAGTGACAAAAACTAGATTCCTTCAAAAAAATGCAATAACTCGAAGCGGATTTTTCATATTCATCTAGAATGTTTTTGGATGGAATGAAATGTTTTATATAATATTTATTTTAATTTTTAAAATATCATTTATTTAAATCATCCATTAATATGGTTATCACTACATCATCATTCTGTCATAAATATATCATTTATTTAATGTATAATAATTATAAATAAAATAACATGATTTAGGAAATAGTTTTAGAATTATAATGACTATTTATAGTAATAGAGATTAATTATATAACCCCATCATAAATATTTATTATTAAAACAAGTCATGTTTATGATATTTTTATCTTTTTACTTTAAATAGAAAGTTATTGATGTCAATTTCACACCCAAGTGGACTATAAAGGCCTAAAAATTTACCCAATAAATTTATTGTTCATCCATGAATCATCCTATAAGGTTAGGAAAAGTCATAGGATAATTTTTTATTATTATAGTATTTTTATACCTTTAATTACCCTATTTACATTTAACCGCCGTAAATGAAATTCCAAAGTTACTATTCACCAAATATTATTATGATCCATTTGTACCATATTTTTAAACATTATTACTACAATGTATGTGGTATTTTTGAAATTCACTTCATAGAAGAAGTTAAATTACATTTAATTCTCATTTATAAACGTGCATAGGAGATAGGTAAAAGGGACGTTCAAAAGTTCAGTAGATTTTATATATGTAATTATATTATAAAAATGATTCCAATGAATTACATTGGACTAATATATGTATTATGTTTCTTTTTTTTACATTAAAATAAATATAAATTAAAAAAATTAATTAAATGAAAAAGTAAATTTTTATCTATAATGTTGTGTTTTTAACTATTCACCAAAAATTGAATGTTTTTAGAAAATCACCCAAATTTCACGATAATAAAAATTTAATATTATCAATTCAAAAGTGAAGTAATTTTTACCAAATTCAATTTCTATAATTGTATAAAATTAATTTTATTGTTTTTCAAAAAAGAACATAAAAATTTGTACTTTTAAGAAAATAGTAGTTTTAAACATATAAAGACATTGTCAAAAATCATATTTTCCTTTATAAATAAAATTACGACTAATATTTAACAAGTTATTATTAATATTCATATAAAAATTTTTACTTGATAAGTTAAAACTATCATATTTAAATAATAATAATAGTAAAGTGTTACTTCACTGAAACATAGTGTTGCCTGTAATGCAAGCCCTGTTAGTGTTCCATACATTAAAAGATTCCCTTGATATTTCATATAAGAAAGCCTAACTAAGTTAAAAAATATAATAAAAAAACTATATTAAATGTTTTGATTATCTTATGACAATATGATGTTGCGTGTAACATACAAAAAGTCGGTTTAGTGTGAATGGAATTTTTGACTTATTGAATTTTCAAGATATAAATGAAAATTCAATTTTATTTGAAATAAAATGGTCCAAAAAAAACTCAGGGTGTTACAGTAAAGTTTCCCAATATCCCTCATCAATAATTATCTAAGATTAACTAGTCATTTTCTAGTCCCCCGAGGCCCTAAAACACACCCACCATTAAATTAAATTAATTATTATCATATTTAAATTACTTATAAAAATAATATATATTCAATAAATTTGATTCCCTTATCTATAAGATACTAATAACTCACAAGTTTCTCCTTATGAATTGGAAACACAATAAAGATGATTTCCCCATGATTTGGTGGAATCATACCCAAAACATAAACATGATATGATATAAATTATAGGGTATCAATGGGGTATCATCAAGAATCAATAGAGAGTAATAATCACCTCCAGTCACTGAAAAACAATAGAAAATTATCCAAAAAGAGGAGAAACCTATGAGAGGGAGGTGTCATGAACCCTTGGTTAATGAGTCTAAGAACAATAAGGGATGTGTATTCCCATTAGAATAACTCAAGTTATAGGAATTTTAATTATACACCTTACCCCCCAAATATATTTCAATTTGATTCCTATAGTGAACTTGTGCCCCATGCATGTCCTGCATGGCCACTTGAAGCAGGTTGTCACCCCTACCAACCATCCTTCCTCAATATTTATCCTACATCATTTTTTCATACTCCAACATACCATATATGTTCAAAATGAGTCTATTATGATGTCAAAATCTTAAAAATCCCTTCTAAACTCTGTATCATGATGTGCATAGCTAACACATTGAAAAAAAAATCATCTGGAATATTTAACTCATACTGTCAAAGAATCTTAAACCATCCAAGACCATAAAAAATTAGTTATTATCAATAATAAACACACATATATCTACAAAAAACTAGTAATAATTAAAAAATAAAATATACTTATGGAATTGGATGAGTATTTTCTTACCTTTTGTAATAAACCATCACATCCAATACATGGAAGATTCTTGTCACATGGGACCACATAATTAAATCCACAGTGTATGTGTACATCTTCTATTATGCTCTATAAACAACATCCTATAATACCACAAATGGGTCATAAATAAATAAAAATTATGACAACATTGGGTCTCACCATCACAATGATTGGAACATAAGAAATATATCTTCTTTAATTTTTGTTAAGTAATCTTCTTCATAATGTGTTACTAAAATATGATTTTCATCACTTCATATTCCATAAATGAAAAGAATCTCACTATTATATCCAATAAAATATTTGAATCTAGAGTAAATTATGATGGTTGAATAAAAGTTTTCAATATTAATATTAAAAGAGGTCCATAATAAGAGGGAATAAATCCTACCATATACTAATTAGTACATTATCCAGTCCTATCAATTAATCATTTTTTCCATGAACAACCATGCATGTTATAACTCTGGATTTCAAAATAATTATACAATGGTGGAATTTCATAGATCATATCAAAACATCAACTATATCTAACATTTATTAGTCATCTAACTCAACTAAATCCTTTTTTTTCATGAAGACAACTATTCCATCAAAAAATAATATATGATTACATTGCATTATTTAATATGATATTTTGTAATGGTACCTCTCTATTTGATACATGGGTGTATCTATTATAAAAAATAATCATTTTCTAATCCCCTCTAGAGTAATCTAGTGGTTGTGGGGATGCATAAATTCAAAAACCAAACATATGCCCTCTATTTGAACTTTTCTCATGATCTAACTAGGTAAAGCGATTTTACAATTAATCATAACAACATAGTTACAAATTATGTGTAGAGCTTCAATGTGTAATCCAACATGGTTTAATTAAGCCTTCAAGTGTATAAAATTTCATGAACTATAATATTAATTTGATCATTGGATGAAACAATTCTATAAAAATGTCTCTAACTGAAACATTGGGGAATTATTCTCATTTTTGTTTTAGAAATATAGTATATACTATTGGATTTTTTTTATAGGTAAGATATTCAAGAATGAATCTACCTATGACTAAAGGGATGATGATCTATAGGGTTAATGTGAGTTACTAATAAAAATAAACCCTCTTTCATGTTCAATTACAATCAACTCCTTACATAGGAGACCTCTCTTAGTGGAATTCCAATAGAATAAAATTCATATGTATAATTTCATCCAATATTGTATAAATTTTTATCATCTCAATAAATCATATTGAACAAAGAATATATGAGAAATATAACTTTCCACTTAATGTGAGAATTGATATCTTTCTACCTAATTTAAAAGTTAACATCCAATTAGTTAAGTGATTATTTTTTAGTGTCTCAGTTTATGGGATTTTATATTAGGAACCTGAATCTATATAGTAGATGGAAATGTTTACTATATTTTCATCATTTTATTAGATCAACCAATATACATTAATGAATATCTGGCTGAGTAAAAAAAGTATGAAATGATTAATTTTCAATATATGATTCATGAAATATCATAATTATACCTTGTAATTGGTGTTATAGTTTCCCATATCAATTAAAGGATAATAAATGTCCTTTTGAATGAATACATTTACTGGTAATCCAACACCATGCTCTATGGTCTGTTGATAAAAATGAGAACCCCATAAGCTAACTGAGAATTTTCTGAAACCAAATAAAAAGAATATACACACTCATAAATCTATTACTATTAATTAAACTACTTTGACAAAATTCATACATTACCTGACCCCCATGGTACCCTTAGGAAGGAAGAGTCTAGTATTCTTCCCCAAGACTACTTCTAATCATCTAAGGGATAGAATAAATATGAATCATAGTAGGTATCGTTAGACAAGAAATTATTATTTTTATAAATAAAAAATTATACTAGAAAATTGTGATTGATGGAAAAAATTGATATACCACATCATGTATTTTTAGGAAACATGATTGATAACTGAATATAGAATAAAGTTTTACTAGGTAATATATATGTGACATGTGATAACATTCATCCCAATTTTCAGAAATTGATAAGAGACTATATATACCACTGATAACAATGTAAAACATTTGGACATCATCTAACAATATCTATAAAATTTAATTAACCCCTCAAATCACCATGAATATTCGATGAATAAACTACTTCAATTCAATAGTCACTAAGCTTATATAAAAATTATGCATCATTCATATAAACAATACACAAGTGGGATCAACGTTCATTCATGGTTGAATAAAAATATACATAGAATGATGAAATAAAATTAAAAAATAAGACTATATGTTACATATTATGGGAAAAACTTATGCCATAGTAGAGCCAAGGTTTTTCTCTTTTGATGTTTTGGATGATTTAGGGGATTGAAGATTGAAAACAATGCATTTTGGTTAAAATAGGCATAGCACTTGTCTATGGTCCATATTTAGTTTAAACATAAATTAAACATGTGGTAAGCCTATATGAGGTTATAGTAGTGTTTTTCATGTTTGGTCATGGTTAGTCAAATATTGTGACATAGCCAGGGAACCGTGTGGGTGTCTGGTGGTTGTTCGACGGTTTCACAATCGTTGAGAATGGTTTTCCCAAACTGTGTAGCCCCTAGAGAAACTCAAAAACCCTTTGAAAAAAGAGTGTTTCATTTATGAGTATATTTAAACTAATCATGTGAACAAACCATGAACCCATCCTAAATGGATAGTACAATAACATAGTTAAGGCACATATTTTGTTTAAGTATTTTCCTCCTCTAAGAAATTTAGTTTACTACTTCAAAAATGTTTTTAAAAAATTGTATTTTACTGATTTCAATTTGTCATTTTAAATCATAAATACTCTAAAACCATATATTATCTAATATATAACATTCCCCAATTCATTTTAGGTTTCTCTTCCTGGATTCACAGTGGTATTCCAAGGGTCTTGATGAATTACCTCATGTTATGTTTTAATTTTTATATGGTTTCATCTCTTCTATGATAATCTATACCAGATCTATTTTACTCACATTATCTTGGAACAAAATTTGGATGTGATTCCAGATATAATGGTTTCGATAGAGGATTGAAATTTTTTATAATGGATCTAGTATCATGAAGAGATAATCTACTATTCTATTGTCATAATTTTCGATGTTGTATTATCCTACCACCTTTCTGAGGGATGTGCTTCTATACAATAAGTAATTTATATTAATATAAAATTATTTTAAAATTTTATAAGGTATCCATTTATTTGAAATGATTAAGTGTTTCACATGATTTCCTATAATGAAATATTTTTTTGAATGGTATTTTTTTTAAAATGGGGTTTTGAACGCCAAGTGTTTGATTACATGCTTCAATGGTGGGTTGGATTCAGAAATGGGTCTTCAAACACTAATGAAAATTATCTAGGAATTGAATATATTTAATAAAATGTAATAATGGATTCAAAATGTTTTTTAAAAGTGGAATATTGAGAAGCGTGGTTGAATTTGGTATGGGACATTGCTGACCCTAATGTGATTGGAACAACCAAAGGTTACTTTTGGGATATTGATGTGCTGTAGAAGAAGTTGATATTGGTTTGTACCATTATATAGTTGTTTTATGATATTTTATGTATAGTGTGTATTCTCATTGGCTAGTTCCTAATATAGAATTATTTTTAATTAATATTTTTTGTTGAATGATAGATTTTATCATCGATTTTTTCACAAAATCTTTCACTTGAGGTTGTATCAATTGGTTTCACATGATGGATTATATAATGTATATGTGTTTACTTGATTTCCATATAACTTATGGATATAGATTCTTGTTTTTCACTTTTACATGTAATATTCCCCACATTTTCAATATGAAATGATTTTAGTATATCCCAAAGGAAAATGATTTAAAATGGTTTTGAATTTATGAAAATGATTTTTAATATTATTATTGTTTTAAAAGTTAGAACTAATGCATTCATGATTCTAGACTCTGTAGTGGTATCCTACTTAGATTTTTTATCACACCCATAATTTTCATTTAGGTGTTTTAAAATGTGGTATTACAAGACCTAGGTAATGGTAAAATCATCATATATAATTTTGTCTTCTCTCATTGAAGATGACTTCAGTTGAGAATGGTTTGGAGGTTACTATTGGTCACTTGAAGACTTGTTGATATTGTCTTATTATATTATCTATTTTACACAATTTCGTTTGGATTCTATGGATCATGGATGTATTTATTTTTCTTCTATATTGTACTCTATTTTTATGACTTTATATTTTATTTTTAACACATGTTTCTATTTTCTATGGAATACCTAACCAAGTGATGGGATGGATCACATGTATCCTCTGGTTGACTCAGGATGGATTGTTTTAATTTGTAATCAAAGGCATTGTCTAGTATCTTGTGTGTTAACACTTCCTGATTTTGGTTCTTTGTCTTTCGTAGAAATGAGTTATGAACCTCATAAATTGGGTATAATGTGAATGAGGGTGCCAGTCTAACTCACTTCTGTGTCTGAACTCATGTTACCAAGGTTGGATGAAATTTGTTTTACCAAGTTAGAGACTTGGGTATTTTTTAATTTTAATGAACAATTTTGAATTTATTTTTGAATTGAACTTTTCCTTCTTGAATCATTTTTTTCTTTTATATAATTCATGTTTGATTTAAATTCTAAATTTTTTAAAGCATAGACCTAAATTCATGATGATGGTTCTAATACTTTGGAACATTCTCTAAAGTATAATATTCATTATCTTATGATTGATAAAAAAATTCATCCAATAATATTTCAACCAAAATAATAATGTGGAAGACATCAAAAATGATCTATTGGTGAACACTAAAGTGGACCCTTCTTTAGTTGAAGTTGTAATGAATACAATTCAAACATATGCACAAGTAGGTTCTACATTCCTCAGACATGTGGTGTATCATGGATTTGATTTCACTTAGAAAAATCCATCTATATTATATGGTGATATGTTACCCAAGGAATATGAATATTTTCATGAGAATATTTAGAGTATATTTGACCTCTTAACAACTCATCAGGAATCTAAGGTGGTGTTATCCATGTATATAGTTGAGGGACCAAGAAGGAGATAGTGGAACCTTACTGTGATACCTATGTTGCATGAGGAATTAACACACCATATTTTATGAAAATATTAAATCAATAGTTTTACCCAAATATCCTACATGTAGTGTAGAACTACGAATTTTAGAACTTAGACATATTATAACAAACTATTCGTGTGTATTCCACACATTTTTTTGAGATGGTGCATCTTGAATTAGAGCAAGTCACTAATGAGTACATGAAGTCTTAGAGGGTTAAATTGGGATTGAGTTTTGACATTAAATAATTATTGATTATCATGTGACATCCAAAAATCATTGAGTTAGTTGAAAAAGAATCCTTGGATGAGGAAGACATAGTTGGAAATACTGGTTTGGGTGGTGCTTTATTTTCTGTTGTTGTCAGTAAAGGTGTGTTTTATATCTCAAAAAGGAAGCATGAGGGTGGTTAGTTTCCCCATGACCAGTATTAGGAGAATCATCAGGATAGAAGAAATTTTTCTATTATTAGTCTCTAAGGCATGGTCATACCCAGAAAAACTATATTGTGAATCCTAAAACATTTCATCACTATCGATTACTAGGCCTTCTGAATCAATTTTTTGAATGTATGTCCCTGGGTAATAATCTAGGGTCTACTCTCACCATGGTTTCATCAGTTCATACTAATTCTTCTAAGGGAGGTGGGTCTAATCCTTAGGCCAATGGGTATGTTCTTGTGGATAATACCAGGTGAATTTATGGGGCCATATATTTTCCAATGGAATATGAAGTAGTTCTAGTCACTGTTAGATATATAGTGTGTATTTTATCATGTAGGTTGATAGGTTTTTTTAATATTAGTTATAATCATTGTTTTATATCATCTATGGTTAGTGGTTTTTTTGGATTAACTTTGTAATTTATTCCATGAATGTTGGATCATTCCAGGAATTGAGGAATATAGACTGAAAAAGGTTTATTGTGTCTGGCATGGCAGGTGATGATAGTTGACTAAGAGGTGATATGTGACTATTTTGTTCTTCATATAAAATTATTTGACATAATACATGACGCAGAATGGATTTTTAGTGTTAAATATTTGATTTAATATTCTATTTTTCAAGTTTAGTTGTTATCTTCTAATAGTTTCACTCTTTTTTTGTCAAGGTGACTATGACTCTAGATAGGTAAGGATGTGGCCTATTTTTACTTATGCTTTGGAAATATTGTACTAGTTTTCATAAAAGTTCCTCAATAATGTTTACCCTAATTAGGGTACTCCGCTTCTTTTGGTGGTGTCCATTCCCAAATTCCTTTCAGTGGGATTTTTCTATTTTACCACCATAGAGAGTGGTCAGGATTTCTATTATCCTTATTCTTATTGTTATGACTATTTCTATGTCATCATATTTAATGGATCCTATTGAGTTGACGGAACATAAATTCCATCTTTCAGATCTCGACGATAATGTATTTTTTCCTAGAATTTCATTTTGGGCAACATCGATGCACTTTTCTAATAAGGTAGATTGAACTAAATAACTATTCATGGATAATTAATGATAACCCAAGTGACTATTTAGAACATATCATTTTCCTAGGATTGATTTTAATTATTATAAACATAGATGGGAATTCTTGTTTTCAAAGATTTTCCATGGGTCAGGATACCACCATCAATGATTCTAAGAATATGATATACATAAGAAAAAATATAGTAGCCGATAGGGGTACATTGAGTTTTTGGTTATTCCATTCAGTCTAAACAAGGGTACTATGATATTTATAGATTTTTTTACTAGATATTTCTTCAGTTTATGGTCTGTTTTTTCTGGTGTTAATGGATTATATTCTGGTAAAATCCACGATATAATATTAGTGTATATCCCATTTATATTTCATTATTCTATCAATGAAGAAACATCATATGTATGGTACGATTTCCAAATGTGTGTTTTTGGATCAAGTAAGTGAAATTTATAGGGTACGTAATATCTATATGGTTGAATCAATTAATAATAAGAATTTATTGGTTTTTAAATCCTAGGATAATCCCATAAATGATATTGACTGATGGACATTCTTAGGTTTAGCTATTTACTAGAAATGGTTTGTCTCATATTTATCCCAGATCACATCTTAAATGAAAACATTACCTTCTATGTGTGAAACATTTTAATGGAATGGGAAATATAAGAGGTATTTTGAAGATAATTAAGGTGATGTTGAATTCCTCACTAGTTTGGATTCTTTTGGATCTGGGTATGGGTTATAAGGTTTTATGGGATTCTTTTGGTATGGGTTTGGGATTTGTCATGATTCAGGGGAAACAAGTGGAGTATTATTTCACTCTTTATTAACACCCTCATAAGAATAACTACACCACCCACGATTTGGTTTTGTCAATAATAATGAATGCACTCAAAATATCGTGACACTATAAATATGGGGGGTAGTTTACAACATATTATGATCATAATTTCTAGATATATGTTTTCAATTAGAGGGGTCATAATTTGATACAAAGATTTTACATGGAGTATCATAATAATTATAATTTAGATATTATGTACACTCTGGGGAAATTGAATATAGTTACAAATTAATTAATAAGTAAATTAACAACACCTGACATGAAAAAATTGGTTGTGGAGTGGTATCTCATGTGTTATATTACTATAATGAGTTTTGATTAGAAGTGGTGGTGGATAGGTTTTACGATATTCAATGAAAGTTGGAACATATTTTTATAAGTGTATTTAGATTGGGCATCTGATAGATACTATATTACAATTCTTATTTAAAAGCTATTATGGTTGAGAGACCTCCGGTGAGTTTTCGTGATCTCCCAATGCAGATTTGTGCTTCCAAAATAGGTTGATAGTTCCATTTTCTCTATAGTGGGATTTGATTGATAGTGGACACCAGTCCTGTTGATTTTAACACCCAGTGGATACCAAGATGTATCACGTCCTATGACATCAGTATATTTAGTTAGAGATGAGGTGTTCAATTGCATATTTTGTCTCATGGAGTACTACTTGTGAGAAAATAAAGGTAGAAAACAAAAGACATGATGGTTTGTTTCATCCAATACCCATTTTAGTGGGGAATTTGTATCACATTCCCATGGACTTCATCATTGGATATCCTTGGAATGATTTTATAAAGATAGTTATTTTGGTGATCATTTATCGACTTATAAATTCAGATCATTTCCATCCTATCAAAGAGACAATAAAGGTGGCAAAACATTTTGAATTTTTTATCTGGGAGATTCTGAGACTTAAAGGGGTTCTCTTTGTGGTTTAATATGACAAGTACCTAAGGTTTAGATATAGTTTCTGGAAATATTTACAAAATGTTGATGGATTCAGAGTTGAAATTGAGCACCACATATCATCTGTACTTGGATGGATTGTCAGATAGTTTTATAGAGATGGCTGAGGATGAAAATCATTCCTTAAAGATTGAATTTAGTGGATATTTG
Source organism: Viscum album (assembly GCA_963277665.1). Lineage (NCBI taxonomy): Eukaryota > Viridiplantae > Streptophyta > Magnoliopsida > Santalales > Viscaceae > Viscum > Viscum album. The sequence goes on from OY728165.1 coordinate 1,836,211,374, forward strand.
AAAAATCATTTTCCTTTATCCAAACTTTCATATAACAATAGTTGTTTTGAAATAACAAATATGGTTCCCTATGAAGAATTTTTGGGTGTTCATCTATAAATCCCTTATACATGGTAGAGTTGGGAGAGTGGTCCTTATTTTGGCTAAGTCTCATTAAATAGATAAAAAATGGTGTAGTTGATCTAAAAAAGTGTTTTGTCAATGCATTGTTCCATCAAAAATTATAGACATACTGTAATCATAATCCTATATAGTTTGACATTGGTTATTTTGGTTTCCTCAAATTTTCTCACCACATGTGAAATAGTTTTTTAATCATAAGTGTATGTATTCCCTGAGGTTTTTCGCCTCTTTGAAAGCATGGATCCACTTGGAAAGGATTAATATCAATTGGACTTACTATCTTTCTTGACATTGATCCACATCAAGTTTCATGTTTCCAAAATAAGGAGGTATTAACAATATCCTTCCCACTTTGTTGATTTGGGGGATATTGATCTTGAAACAAATACCACCATTTTTACACAACTAATTTATATTATGGATCATTATAATATGTTATTGTGCATTAAAATGGTTCCCTTGGACTATGTACTATGGCTGTGTAGATGGGATAACCATGATCTGTGGGAGCGGGATTCATTGATAAGGCAACTATATCCTTTTTCCTCATTGTACCTGGATGATGAGTACTTTTTGGAAAATAATTCCCATAAGGTGGGGATAATTTTAACTCCCTATGGCTCACTTGTATTACTTAGTTAATCTGTGGTTTTTAAATAATAGCTATGGCAATATTTTCAACATCAAAGATTGAATTTTTTTGTAGAAAACTTGAAAGGAACACATTTATGTAACATGGTTTTCTCAGCTATGTGTTATATCAATGTGATGTTCCATTGGAGTTTCTCTTAGTTTTAGTAATTTTGGGGTAACTGCGTGATATGCCATGGGAACTGTGTATGGTTTCTGATGGTTCTCATGTGGTGTCACACTATTTGAGAACAGTTTTCCAATCATGTGAAGCCACTAATGGAAACCATTCACCCCTTGGATGGAGGGGTACCAAGTTTGGTTCAAGGATAAACTAGCGATGTATAAAAACCATACCCCCAACAATAAATGATAAAACAATGGGAACATGGTTAAGGATAACTGTTATATAAACCATGCAGCTCCCTCGTAGAATCAAAACAACCTCTTTCCAAACTATAAAAAAATGGGATATTGACATTTTTAGATTGGTCATTTTAAATCATTATCACCCCCATTTCTCATAATGGCCTATCTGAAACCTTCCCCAACACTTTACAAATATATCCCCTTGGATTATAGTTGTAATTCCACCACTCATGATGGATCACATTGAGGTATGTTTCATTTTTATCTAGTTTTATCTCTTATTTTTAGATATAAGGTGATCTATTTTCCTCTATTATTGTTGAAACCCAATTTAGAGGGGATACTGCATCTAAAGTGTTTTATACATGATTGATGTTGTTTCTTATAGATATAGGATTATGATGACCCGATCTACCCATCTCTTGTAACTATTTATGAATGATAATTGTGCAATCCCCTTTGAGGTAAGGGTTTCAATATAATGGGTAAATTCAATGAATTTCATATCCTACATAAAAATTTTCATTTAGGTTATTAATTTATATTAAGTGAATTGTTTTTTCATTATCTACAATGGATAGATAGATGTTTTAATAATGGATTTTCTTAAATAATGATTTTTTCACAAAAATTGTGTGATTCCATTCTAAAATGGTTGGTTTCATTCAAATATGGGTTCTCAAAAACCAAAGTTGATTGTCATGGATTTTTAAATATTTTAAAAAATGGTAGAATTGTTTTAATTTTTTTTAAATGGAACTTTTAGAAATTCAGGTGCATCATTAAATGGACATGGGTGAGCCTAGTGTGTGGGGAATCAACTAGGATTCTCTTTTGAGATATCAATGGACAATTCTAAAAATTGATATGGGTTTCAACAAACATATGTCCAATTTAGGATATTTTACGTTTCAAATCTATTACATTCGAATAGGGTCCAATAAGGAGTGCATTTGTATTTATGAGTTTTTATCACATGATGGATTTTTCTATGGATTTTTTTGCCATAGGATTTCACATGAGGTCTTATAATATGGGTTTTCATGATGTATTATGTCACGGGTATGTGCTAAATTTCTTATTTTATAGTGTATGGATATGAATTATTTTTATATCACTTCTAATTATTTCATTCTTATATTTTTTGAAAATAAATTGATTTTAAGAAAAATTAAAGAATATTTGTTTACAAATGGGTTTGTATTTATGAAAATGATTATAAAAACACATTATTTTTTATAAACTAATTATGATACATTCTTTATATTTAACCTTGTATTGACTCTATGGTGTTATCTTACTATTCATTGGTTTCACACCCTAATTATTCCTTTGGGTGGTTTTGAGTGTTTTTTTTTTGTAGGACTGAGGTAAAGGGAAGGGCAACTTGATGTATGTCGGGTTCTTTTGTTATTGAAAAAATTACTTTAGGATGGTTTAGTGGTGGATATTGTAATCATAAAGACTAGTTAGTCTTCTTTTGTTATGCATTCTTATTTAAATTATTTGGATTAAATTTTATGGAACTTGGATGAATGTAAATTTTTTTACACTAGATGTATATAATTATTTGTTATATTCATAACTTTTTTATGATATCTTTGTTATACCTCACCATCTGATAGGCTAGATTAGGTGGCTTATCTAGTTCACACATGTTGGTCTGCTACACTCGAGTCACACTTGTTCCAAAAAAAATGATAGTCTATAAGAATTAAGGAAGTAAAGTGATATAATAAAACCATATATACATAATAAGAATAAAACATAAGGAAATAGAGGATTATCTTATCATCTTATATCAACTGAACACAATGTAGAATCACAAAAGACATATATTTATTTTTTATTATGACAACAAAAGACATGGTCTATCCAGTTTTTTCATCTCAACTATAAGTCACACCTCATTTCTGACCCTGATAAATTAGGATAATCCTCACACCACAATGGTTTGATAACATATAAATTTTATTCTAATGGATCCTAGTATTATTGACCATTTATCATTACCCAAATAATAAAATTCCTCAGAAATATTATGTCAATACTATGGAACAAAGGACTGAGACTGTGCATCATATATGAAATTTAAATTAAACACCAAAATAAAGTTATCCAAGAACTAAGAAGAAGCATAATGTATTTATAATAATAAAAAAAATTATTCCAATCTATCCCACATTTTCCACTTATCCACAATCCCTTTACATCAATAGTGTGGTGTCAAAAATACCTCATGCGATATAACTCATTCAAGAGTGTAACCTAACCCAGTAGAGGATCCATACCCAAGTGAGTATTGTTTTCATCATTATAGAGGGTAATTTAATCTATCTGTAGATGAATTGTGTCACATACATTATAGTGTGTTACCAACCAACTATATATAAGGAATATGGATACCATAGTGATGGATATGTTGTAAGACCATTATCATCCTCATGGATTCTCTAATAGTCCTCCTTTACACGTCAACATATATATGATGATAAAATAATAAATCTACGCCAATTCCCTGAATATAGACACTATAAAATTAATATATGTTTGACATTAGATTATATGTTGAAAATATCCGGAATTTGACTAGTCATATTTCAAAAGAAGATAACATCAAAAGAAGATAAGAAATTACCCATTTGATGATAGATATATGACATAAATTCATAAGGGACAAATAGTGTATACCTCAGGTGGTAGTTGAGAATTTTATAATTCCACATATCATGTGTAAACTGATCATATACATATATTTTGATTAAGGTACATGATTTGTGGGACCAGTGACTTTTTAACAGTTCATAGATTTTTAAAAATTGTATAGATAAATTTATTTTGATATAAATTTATGATTTTTGTTTTGATTGTGTTGTATTATTAATGTTTAGTTTTAGATGAAATTTTATATTGGAATAGATTTTGCAGTATGTTGAATAATAGAGTAACCTATTGGGGTGTTTGAGTTCTGTAGAATTGATTTTTTCTATAGAGGATTATTTTAGGATGGTATGGGGTGTTGAAGGTTTGGTTGAAATGATGATTTTTAGTAAGGGGATTTATAGCGGTTTTATCAATTTTATCACAGATCTAGAATGGCCATATAGTTATAATATGGGGATTTAGAAAAGTGAGTTTGAGAGGTTTTTCTAATTTTGAGGTAACTAAATCATTTATATAAACTATAGGGTGTAATAGATCATTCCTTTTCACTATAGTCCTTATCATAACAAATAGGATCCATAGTTTATATAAATGATTTAGTTAACACTTCATTCTTAAAACCCGTATTTAGAAACATTGGTAATCAAGGACCATTTTTATGAGGGATATCTCCACAAATACTTTTAATATTTAATCACTATAATATAAGAATAAAAAATAATTGCATATCGGTTAATCATGGTGTTTTCTGCCATTATGTTTATTAGTTATTTTCATCATCCTGTGTTTTACATTCTCTATGAATGAATTAAAATTTGTTGTTTGTTTTAGGAGATCATCATTATTCCAATTTTATGTAAATATATATGAGTTTCAATATTTTTAATACATTGGGGGAATTTTATAGGTCAATTAAGGAAGATAAAAAATTTGATTAAACTAAAATTTATTGTGAATGTGAGTTTTAGTTTTTGATTAATATTTTTATTGTGTTTCTTATGAGATTATACCCACTTACTATTATTTCTATATAAATTGTTTACAAGGAACCTTGGTTTCACTAAGAATATAGTGAAATGTGAGACCATTGGTTGATTTATTTTTTGGTCAAACTATATATGAAAAATTATAGTTAATTTTATATTTTTTATCAACCAAAGACCCATGGAAATATGGAATTTTGTGATGATACCCATATTAAAAGGGTTGTATTGTTATGAAATCCTATAAATTAGAATTTATGTCTAAGGTGAAAGTCAATATAATTATTATAATGCATAATGTTCTTGATGTGTTTTTTTGTATGTTTTATTTGTATATTGACAGTTTTTACAAATGATGAAGGAGACCCGGTACAATGAAGAATATAGTTCCAGTTAGTCTGTGTATAGTTAATATGAGTTGTTAGATGGTATAATGTATGATAAATGTTATGATGATTTTTTATGGTTTTTGTTATGTAGTTGTTATAGTGAGTTAAATTCGTTTTTGTTATTCAATGGATTATATTGTGTTGTGATATTGGATGATGTGGTATAGATGAGTGGTTGTGTGGTGTGGTTTTTTTATTATCATAGCATGGCATTGAATGATAATGAAATATTGAAAATAAAATGAATGTGTCCTGGAGGGAATATATCTTTAGTAATTTAAATAATATACTACATGATTAACTAGGGTCTCAAAATATATATTTATGGGCTTAAATAAATGTTTTTTTAATTTTTTTAGAAATTGAATTATAACTAATATAATGTACATTATTGTCAAATAAAGTGGATTAGTAAAAGATATTTTCTGGTAAATCATTATATTTGGAATATATGTAACTAATTATTGAAGGTGGAAACATTTCATTATGTATGGTGGTTGTGTGGTTTGATGAATTTATGTTTGGAAGTTCTTGGTTTTGTATTTCATTATTTGTTTTGATTATGGTGTGTTATTCACTAGATTTTTTCTGTTATTAATAAATAATTTTTCTTTCTAATATACCTTATATCCTATATTAAATGTTATTTATATACACGCCCCACCCATGTCATATGAACTTTCTATTTTCTAAATTATTTTGTTTTGGGTTTCTTATCCAACTTCTTGGATGTTGTTGAATCATATGGATGGCTACACCACTTCCTCTGTCTTCCTTCAGTAGTAGATACCATGATGGGTTGGTGTTGGAGATCACCTATTATTGACTAGTTGAAGATAGAGATCACCATATGATGATGGTTTTGTATTGGGGACGACCTAGTGATGATGAGTATATGAAATTTTTTGATTTCACAGATGGCTATAAATGTGCATGAGGTTACTATATTTGACAATCGTGATAAAAAAATTATTTTGAAATGAGATTTAAAAATATTGTTAGGCTATAATATATAGATAGTGAACAATTATATCATGAGATTATATACATTATCATCATGGGTAGTTATGGATAAATCTTATAGAATTCTAGATATAGATAATTGTGGGTGCGATGAGAGAACAATAAAAGAGATAATTGGGAATGAGATTGGACTGTCAATGAGAAACTAGTTGTGGGGAACCATTCATTTAAATCAATTTGATAATATGTTAATATATATGATTTTTTATTTTGGAGAGGGTTCTATAGTGTGATTAGGGTTATTTATTTGACCTATTTATGTGCATTGTAAGTATATTATATTATCACTAGTCCATTAGAATCTACTTTTAAAATACGCATGATAGACAATTTTTATAGTCATATATTGTATATATGTTACTGTCACCCAATATTTATGAAATATATTTGTTAAATTTATAGGAGTTCTCTAGATACTGAGATTGGCATTACAAAAAATTGATATTCAAGATACTTTTGAAAAACTTCAATAGGATTTCCATTTGGTAAATTACGTAGAGTCTATTATTACTATTCAATTAACATTATTGATGAATTATGGTATAGTTTTTTCAAATTATTACATTTGGGATACATTTGTTTGGGGGATTAAATCCTATATACTTATCCCAAATTTATGTTGACTATAATGCCTCTCATATATGTTTTTTTTCTTTATACCTTCAGTTTTATTAAAAATCTCAAGGACAAATTGAAAAAGGAATTGGAAAACATTATCCAATTGCTTTCATTTTTCTTCCAGGAGAAGTAATTTTTGATGGAGGATGTCATGAAATAGTAATATCAGTGGTTTTGGTAGTGGTATAGTATGGATCTTAGATTTAGGATATTTTGAGGGTTGCAGTGGTTTGTAGTGAAATGGTATATGCAGATATGGGTGTGTCACATATGCTAGGGGACTGGCTAGTACATGTAATTTTAGGGGACCCTATATCCTATAGAAGGATTCTTTTCTTATTAATAGAACAATTGATGATGTTTTATTGGAATGGTAGTGAACTTTGGGAGATACAAGTATCATTATTAATTTTGATTGTGAATAAATGTTGTGTATTAGTTAAATTAAAATTAATTTAATTAAATATATAATGAAATTCCATTATAACAGGCTTTGGGATACACTTATGTTTTCAAGGATTGATATAGGTCATTTTCTACAAATAGTCCATGAAACATAGCATTAATATATAGATGTAATTTATTGTTTGAGGATTGATCTGAATGCGGATTATGAGGCATGAAAGATGGTATTGTGTGATTTTTAGCAGTAGAGCCTAGTGATGTACTAGGGGAAGATAATGATCTATTGTTGGTGTATTGTCTAGGGTATCATGTGATTACATTTTTTCATATACCTGAATAAGATAAATTTTGGGTTCTACTGGTGGTATTCAAATAAGATAGGAAGAAAGTTAGTAGTTAATGTTACATATTGGTGATTGGTAGGAGGCAGATGTTACATTGGATGACTTCAAGATTGTTTTTTATGTTGGGATATTTTTTTGATGATTAATGTATTAATGTTGTAGGATCATATCTCCTTTTATCAGGGGATCTTAATCATATAGGATATCTCGATTTAGTTAAAGGAATTTTTGAGAATTTATGCAAACATCATTCAATATGAGATGTCTATAATATAAAAACTAGATGAGAGAATAGAATATGTGATCAGATATAAAACCAGCCTATTTATGTTTCATAAATACATGGTGGTGCTGAATAAAGAGGAGATGATTGAGTGGATTCATTCCCAAGAAGAAGAACTATGAGAGGGAGGCTAGTGTGTCATTTTGATATGGAGTGCATTGGGAAGTGGATAATAGATGTTCAGAAAGTTGAGGTTCCAAATAGTATGGATCCATATGTGATATTATTTATCACAAAAATCTATAATTATAAGTTTTTTAGTGTCCTTGAAGGCATTTTGTTTCAATTATATATCTGAAATGGCCGTGGTATTTTTTATGATTAGTGTCTAAATAGTCATGGATTTTAACTTTATTGGATTATTCATTCCCTATTTTAGTAGAAACCAATGTTTACACAAATTTCATCAATAGGAGAAATGAATATTTGTTCAATTGCTGGGCCAGTAGGTCTTTGCTCTACTATGGGAAGATAGATAATGAAGGTATCAACCAAATGACTGTCCAAATACTCATTGTATAAGAGAATAATGTGTCAATAGAGGCCATTAGTGGAGTAATAGGGGATTTAGATATTGTTAAATGAACATGATGGGTATCTTATACCATTATGGATTTATTTTTTTGGGTTTTAATTAGTCTATCATCTATCCTTGTTATTGAATTTGTTAATTTTTAAACCTCACACATAATTTATTATCCTTCGTTAGAATGTGGTTAGTATCTCTATGAGGATGTTCTTCAGGTTCTACTTGTGTCAACCACATTATGGGTAATTAATGATTCCCTACAGGATGTGTTCTATGTATTTAGACAATGGTTGGGGACATATTAGTCCATGTAAGTTTATTTATTTACGAAATAAAAAATCATACTATGATATTCATTCCATGGATTGGTCATATTTTATGAATGTACTAATAAAATATTTCAAACTAAATTTTATTTTGTAAGGAGATTAAGGGAATCAGCCAGTGTAAATATTTCATAGGGGTTATCAAATATATGACATATGAATTGAGCCTATACATTATCAATTGGAAGAGAAAACATGGGAGAATCATGTGGTGGGTGTTCCTATTGTAATTTAAGATTTCCTTTGTGAATTCCTAGATTTAGATGTTTTACTACCACATAGATGTGTTATTGAGTTTGGGATACAGCTTCAACGAGTAGAATCTCATATTTAAGAATATCCCTATCAAATGACACAGTTGGAGCTGTGTGAGATATGAATTCTGATTGATGATCTAATATAAAGGGTCCCTATTCAAACTTGTATATCCTCATTGGGTGGTAAAATGTTGATTGAAAAAATTACTTATTGCATTATAATGATTTAAAATGATTATGTAATATTAAATTATGTGACAATACTGAACCATTAAAACTGTATATAGACTGATGTTCTATTCAAACTCTTGATGTTAGATATATGGTATTTCAATATTGATTTGTGGTATGGAAATCAAGAAATTATGGTGATACATGCAGTTATCATGATGAATATTTTTGGGTGTTGGTTTGGACATTTCATTTTTGTGGGAATTTCATTAAATGTCACAAATTAAACTACAATGTTAATGGGACACATTAACTTCTTGTTCTTAGAATTCTTGAACCAGTTCCCAGTCAGGCTGAATGAATACATCAGAATGTACTCCATATTTGAAGATGAGGATGTTTAAAATATAATAGTTTTACAACATGTACTTCAAAAAAACTTTCTATATAGAAGGTAATCTATGTGAAAGAAATTTAAATGATAAGTGTATTTCCATAGGCACATAGTGTCCCAACAAGGTGTTCCCATTGAACCATTAAGGGTTGTGATAATTGTTTATTTAGTGGAACCCAATAATGTGGGTGTGGTTCTTGGACTTCTCATTCATATGAGATATTTACAATGGTTTGTGCCTAAGATCTCCTAAATTGTTTCGATGTTAACCACCATGACTATAATATACCTGTATTTTATCTGGACTAATTAGTTTTTAGTAGTAATCAACTACTAAAAGTTGTGGTTGATCAGTACACCAATGCATTAGTTTACCAATGAAGGAGTTATAGTAAAGGTATTTTTTATGATTTTAATATAGTATTTATTTTTTTCATTAATACAGAAAATGGTGATGATTTCTTATAATTCTAGGTATTTTCTTCCATATGAGTATAATTACATGGTCCATGATATAGATTCAAAAGTAGTTATGTTTTCCCTTCAGTTGCGATAACATTATCTCATCAGTGAGATCTTTATTTACATAATATATGGATGGGGAATGTGGTATTTTTTTCTCAACCAGATTAGAGTTTTCATATATGGATGTGGATGGAGTTTCTCCATGATTATTATCTAGTACACTATATTAAATGATAATGTAATTGTTAATCCACATGATTCTAAAGTTATAGTGAATTTATTTTCGTGAGTTAGAGATTTATTGAATGGTGATGGAGGAGTTACATTCCCTGGACCTAGATGAATCAGTGGTTAAAAATGGAAGATAATTGTTTTATATGATAGTTCATTCTTCCTTATGGCATCGGGTGAGGAGTAATATGTTGATAGATACATATATGAAAGTGATACGAGTTTGAGTTATTCATATATATTAAACTAATTTATAGTCTATTGATGACCGACATAAACTGATGTTTCACAGGTTATTTCTGAGTCCAATGGTGTTTCATATGGGTGTCCTTTGTGATTTTTATATATTATTTTTAGCAGTGAACCATATAGTATAAAAAATTTACTATAGTTTGAAGACATGGTTTAAGTGGCCTATGATGAAATAGGTTGTTCGAGATTTCATGGTACGATTTCATTTTTAGTGGAAGGTTATGGAATAATATAATGTTCATGTTGGCTTGTTTTACATTTGTAATACATTATGTTTATATAGGAATTAATCAATATGGATTTTAAAAAGTGGGTTATCTAGGATTAGGGAGGGTATGATGTAATCTAGGTGATCATGGACTGACTAATGATGTCAGATCAATTTTTGGTGATGTAGGAGTCGAGTATTATATATATATATACATATATTGTCGATTTACTCAATATAGAATATTTGTAATTTTTTTAGGGTGTTATAATGGAAATAATTTCAAATTAGCATCCTTATCTTAAAAACATTTTTGGTGAGGTTTATATATTGAAATATTATCATTGTTCATATTTAACATTCCATTTAAACCGCATTTAGTCAAATATGCATAAAGAACCATCAATATTATAGAAGGTATGTTTTAGGTATTCAACCTGGATATCATTGGATCAGTGGGGAAGTATATACACTTGGTTGAGTTAGTTTTTAATAATAGGTACCACCCATTTATTTTCAAGGATTTATTTGAGTTGTTTTATGGATAATTGTGTCATTATCCATTATTTTGGACAGAGTTTGAGGAGTCGTTAATCCTTGTTCCCCATGTGGTGTTGAGAATAAAATAAAATATCAATATTGTTAAAGTTAAAATGGTGGGGTACATGAATTAAAAAAGACTTATACTAGTATTTGGAGGAAACCCTCACCTTTTGACATTGGAGATCAGGTATTTCTTAATGTTTTACAACAATTTAAGTGTTAGGTGATTGATTGTTGAATAAATATGTCCCCATATTTTTATTTTCCTTTGATTTATTTGGGATCATTAAAAAAATTTCTTATTGGTTGGTGATTCTGACGAGGTTGGATAATTTTCATGCCATATTCCTGAAGTACCAAATCAATTGGTATCATCAAGATGACTCTCATATCATTAACTAGGGGGACTAAGATGTTAATGAACATGATACATTTTTATAGTGACTAGTAAAAATTAAGGATCGTTGAATGAATGGGTTTTATGGATGAACCATTCACTGTTAATGTGTATAGTAAAGGAATGATGGCCTAGAGTTGAGTATTATTGAGTACGAGATAAGTATGTGTACTTGTTACCAAAACCAATTTTCAATTATTTTGATGGTTTTTTTCTCTTTGCTAATGTAATTCTTTAATGTTTCTAGTTTATGATAATTTTGTTTTTTCCACATAATGATGTTCTTGGAAGGTTTAGGTGCTATATTTTTAAAGACATCCACGATAGTTATCTTGTAGCGTGGTAGTTCGAACAATTTATTTCAATTTCATGTGAGTTTAATTTTGAATCACAATAATTATAATTGGTTTTTATGTATCTAATGTAATAATCCATATTTTTTTACATGTGATATAGTTGTAATTAATTTTATGGAAGTATTTTTCTTTCTTGAGGATTATGTTGCACTATATAGGGTGTTTTTAAAGCATTTAATGTAGTTTCATTCCATTGAAGTTTGTTGGAATTTAGTATGGTGATGTCATAAGGTGAAATAGAACATGTTGTTTTAGGATGAAGTGTTAATTAGATTCTATGATATTCATCACATCTATCACATGCCTTCCCGGTTGTTGAATAGAGTCTTATAGATGTTTTTTTAGTGGTTCTATTGATTTTAGGAGTAACGCCCCAAGATTTCATAGTAAGTTATTTTGTTTAAAGTAGTTCACACCGAGTTTGAGCACAAAATGAGTTACCAAACTAGCTGTTCAAAAAAAGCTTATGAATAGTATTAACTTCATTTTGAATTTTACATAATCCATACAATATTAACATCTATATTATTTGTTTTATAGACATAATATAAGAACAAATTCAATTTTTCAGATACAAGAAGTATTTTCCAAAAAAATCCATTTTTACCACCTTTTAATGGAGAACCCTTTTTGAATCCAATACTTGACACATTTATATAATAAATTTGACAAAATAAACATCTTTTTTTGAAGTGTAACATACAATTTTAGTTTGGATAAATTTTCAGTTCTTTTGTGATAACATTCATTTTTTATGAATAGTGAAAAATACAAAATTTTAATTGAAAACCACTTTTTAAATCGAAATTATTTAGAGAGTTAAATTATAGATTTCAATGGATTTTATGTATAACTACATTATATTTTACTCTTTTAATCCAATATTGGTCATTTTATGTAATTTTACATTTAAATGGGACATAAACACATATCAATCATTTTAAGGTTTTTATTGCTCGAAAACACGTTTTTGGTTATGAAAATGGGCATATTTTTTAAGTTAATTAATACAAATTATATTCTTTGAATTTTGTAAAATAGGCATAATATTTGAATTTGGAATATCAAAATTATCTTTTGGTGAATTCCTGGTATTTTTCTGAAAACGTTCAATTTTTTATGAATAGTGAAAAAGATTCTGTTATTGTTTAAAAACTACATTTTATTTAAATATTTATTTATTTTATTTAAATTTATTTTAAGTCAAAATAGATAAATATTACCATTATAATTTCAATGTAATTCATCAGAGTCATTTTATATTAAAATTAGTTATATAAAATTTTATTGATCTTTTTAACGTCTTTTACCCACCTTCTAGGAACGTTTGGAAATTTGCATAAAACATAATTTTATCACTTATGTGAATTGAATTTAAAAAATATAAGAGACACTATTGAAATAATTAAGAAAAATTTGGTTCAATAGAATGAAAATAATTTTTGCTGAATTGTAACTTTTCAATTTTATTTACCACGGTTAAAAGTAAATATGTTAATTACAGGTAATAATGATATAATAATTACCCTAAACATGTTATAATTCTATTAGATAAGTGTATTTCTACCATAATATACCTTAGGAATAAAATATGATACTTTTGATCCACTATAATTAGATTAGGACATTTATTATTTCTTTATTTAAGGAAGAGTTAAAAGTGTAAAATTTACTGTTTAATAACTAAACCATTTTTAATATAAGGTTATACATAAGATAAATTCTACTATAAATATTAATTATATATATAATAATATTTAATAAATAATGAAATTTTATTTATAATTTTTAGGTCGTAAAATATACATTTATTTATGACACAATGATAATGCAGTAATAACCTTATTATTGAATAATTAAAATAATTGATATTATATATATTAATTTATTTTAAAATTGAAAATTTTCATGTATTAAATGTATTTTATAGTTTAATATGACATTTTAGGGTATATTTAATAATTTTTTTTCTAATTGATAATGTTTTTATGACTATCAGAAAAACCAAATACAAAATAGTGTCAAAATTGTCATAAATGTGTTTTTAAAAAAAATACTATATTATTAATTGATATAATATTCCTAGAAATCCAATTTTCGCCCCAAAGACTTGTATAAGGTTATATATATCAATAATTAACTACTTGGGGTTCTTAATCTTTTATTGAATGTTTATTAACCATTTATTATAATAATACACGAATACATGGTAGAAGTTAAACAGTTTTACTAAGTGTTAAATCTAAAAGTTAAGGATAATATGGTGACCTAAACCTATATAAAACCTATAGGATGAGGTTTTTTAGACCCAAAACCGCCATATACTCGAAATAAATCTTTTTGGAGCCATTATAAATACAATATAATTGTATAATAAAATTATTTTACAATCTTTTCCTAAAGTGACTCTCACCTCTCTTATAAAAGGTTACTTCCCATTATCTTAATTTCAATCCTCAAAAGCCATTTGTCTCATCCATAATATGGTCCAATATCCTCCCAAAAACCCTCATGTCATCCTAGAGTCCTTACAATGATCATAAATTCACCGTATGGAGCCCTTTTGATCAAATCAAAAGGAAGCACTCGAAGAAGAGTTAATAATTTCATCACATCTTTCAATGTTCTTTTCTTCTTCCACTTACTATTTTATTTTTGTTTCCATACCAAAATAATAACTCAAATACCTTCTAAATAATTTTATTATATTATAAATATGGTACAACCATATTAATTTTACAATCCATCTTACGAATGACAAAGTCTCTATACGTGCGTACATACGGCTTACCGTCTCTACGTCATGGTGTAGTTGTTATTCTACACTTAATTATTTGAATCGGTATAATAATTTGTATAACTGATTTAAATAATAAATATAACATGTTATTTATTATTTATATATAATATACCATCCAATTACAAATGATTTCACCTCTAATAGAATGATATTTTCACTCGTGCATACGTATGGTTTACCATCTCCACGACGGGATGAGATTTCATTCCCCATCATCACAAATCGAGAATAATTTTCATTTGATGATTAAAAATAATCTGTAATAACATAATTTAATTTTTTATATGAATCAAATACATCCTATCCATAACAAACATGACTTACATAACAAAACATAAATTGGAAAATGAATCAGTTAACACCCAAAAGAATGATACTACTGAAATATCATATACAAAGAAATATTAAAAGATCATATATGATAGAATATTTATGTATGTGGTTCATATATAATTTAATAACAATTATTTCACCATTATTAAGGATTATAAAAAACCCTATACTAAGTAAAAGTACAATGTAAGTGGTTTTCATCTCACCTTGTATTCCTGTGAGATTCGGGAAATATATTCCACTATTTTCTTTTGTGTGGTGTATGTAACATCCAAAATTATATTCATTGTGTAATATACATTAATTTATGGGTATTTAAATATTAATTTTATGATATTACTATCATGGGGTGTACGTTTTTTATGCTACTAAATCATTAAGGGAAATTCTAATATCAATTTCCATTCATTGGGTTTTACACATACACCATTGATTATTTTACTCCATTATTATGTGTGAAATAATTAATTAATTATTTATTTATTTAGTAATTTCCCCTAAACATTCTGTGTATATACTTTTTATACTCATATTTACTCCATTTATAAATTCTCAAGTCATCAATATGAACTTGATACGAGTAATCGCAACTCAATTTTCATTCATTGAGTTAAACATCCAAGTCATTTGTGTTTTTTACCAGAATATGAGTGAATGTCCTATGATTTATTTACACTAGATATCCAATAATAATGAGTGTATTTATATTGGTCACACATAATTATTTCATTTATTTATCCTTAATCATAAAATTCAATATTTAAAATGGATTTCATCTCAATTTACCTTCCATTGAGACTTTATTGTAGTTATGTTCCAATTCACTTTTATATGGTGTATATATTGTACTTTGACACAGTTTATCATGAAACCCTTTATTCCAATGATATTAAAATGTTTTTATTTCCTCAATTATTGGTATTAAATCATCTCTCATTAGAATACGAACTCTAACTAAAATATCATTCTAATTGTTTTAATGATTTATTCATCGAAATAATTCTCATTAATATCCATGTTTTAAAAATTGTTTTAAGGATTTATTTATGTATACATTAATGTTTTAAAATTAAAATAACTTTTATAAGTTTCAATGTTGTATGGGAAAATTTGATTCAAAAATTACTTTTAAATGACATCTTGATAAATAGTGAGACTTTAAAATGTTTCCAAGAAAAAGGGGACATTTCTATCAAATAATTTTTCTGATAATTTTAATCTATGTCAATATCCCTCATTATTCTTGATTGAGGATGATTTATTATAATAAAATCTTCCATATTGTATTGAATGAGTTATGTTTGACTGTGGATGTGCTGTTTTTATACCATTCATGGTTTGTGGTTAAAATAGTTCCATTTCATATGCTATTTTTAAAATAAATGTTTAGATTATGTTACAACCTTTTCATAAGAGAAATGCATTGGACTTAGTATGTGATTGGTGGATCCTTCTATACCTCCTCGATTCATCGGTTGGTCTCTTGAGAAAAACTAGTGTCTTCGAATAAGTCCTTGACAAAAAAAAATTTTAATAGTGGTACAAGGCCTTGAATATATGGTAATGATGTCCAAAATTATTCATTCCATCATTATGAAATTAGTTATTGATATGTAAAGTGATTATTATACTAGTATAATATCCGTGTGAATATGTAAATGGCACTATTTTATTTATCCTTTTCATATTATGTTGAAGTTTATGATTAAAAGGCTTGTGTTTGAGTCCTTTACATTTCCTTAAATGTTTATGAATATTTATGATAGTTTTCTCTATATTGTTATCCTTACTAAGCATCTGAGCTCACCCATTTCTATGTTTTATTTTTCCTAGTATGTGAAAAATTGTATTTTGATTAACCTATAGGAATAGGATAAGGGATATAAGTGTGTTAAAATGGGACACAATGTTTTTAATTTTTTTTTCCATTTCATGATGTAATGTAAAACCTATGTATGTATCTAGCACGTCAAATACTACAAAACTAATAGGTCATTCAAGACATGATATATTTTGATAATGATAATGTTATCAAATAATACACCAAATATAAGTAACTAGGGTTAGGTTGTTATAGTTTGTATCAGAAGAAGTTATTACAAACCTTAGAAGCTAGATTTAGAAAAACTCTGAATAGAAATAACTACCCTAAGATATACGTTGAGGATTTGTATAGAATAACATTCAAAAATTTTGGTAATGTAAATATTTTGTGGGTTTTACAAGAAATACATCCATGTCTAGATATATGTATGTAGAGGCGGCCCATACACATATGTACCTAGGGGTAAAACTCGAATACCCCGCCTTGAGCTAGACTCGAATAGGAACTGGTGCACAACAATAGGCCTTGCTGCACTCTTGGTTACGACACTCCTAAGGGATATGATTTCGATATTTCCATTTTTTTACAAACTGATTCTATTTTTTATAATATAAGATTACAATAAATAACTTAGTTAGTCCTAAGATGTTTTATATTGAATATAAGGTGTCATGATAATCTCTAAATGATTTTATGATTATGGTTACTCACACTATGCTTTCTGGTTTTATTCAATGGCTGGATTCCAAGGATGTAATAGTAACAATGAACATGTTGTACAAGGTGGGAATGATGGTTGCAATGAGCAACTAAATTGAATGCTGATAGGAATAAAAGATATTTCGTCCATGCTGAATAAGGTTTCTAAAAATATGATCAACAATATATACATTAACGAGATCCCAAACTCAAAAAAGAAGAGAAATGAAGAGAATGATAAGTGCTCCAACAGTGGAGACCATGGAGAAATTAATGCTCAATTTCCATCATTCCATAAATATGGTATGAGACACCTAGGAAAGTGTCTCAATGTAATAATGAAATGCTTTAAGTGTCAAAAAAAGAACATAAAGTTAATAAATCGCAAGAAAATTGAAGAGTACTATGGAAGAAAATAAAAATGATCCTATGAATCCATTTATAGTCATTTTACATAAATGTAGGGGACTTAAGAATTACCCGAGTCAAATCCTTATTCTATAGGATAACCACTAGGTCAAGGAAGAACCTATGTGGAAATAAATGGACGAAGAAATGTATAAAAGTATTAATTCTCTTCATTGATGGAATTACTTTGTATGACGTTTTTCTTTTATGTGTAACATTGTAGTTGGATATTTAAAAATTCTATTTGAGGAAGAATTATCTTTTATTTTTAGGATATAGTTATAACAAACTATCTGGGTTTATATGATCCTTGAATTTAAGGAAATTAAAGGATATTAATTTTTGGGAGGAGAATGAGAGGTATGAGATAACATTTGTGGTTAATTTATGTTATGGTCATTTTGAGGAATTTATCTCATTTTTGGAATGTTGTAATATATTGTTTTTGAAAAAGGACAACATGCAGACCATATGAAAACCCTTTCTGTCAGACAAAGTAGCGGTATTCAATCCCACAACAAAAGTGTGGCTGGGATTTATTGCATACCCGTGGACTATGTGAAGTCCCTAGTTAGTGTGACTGATTATTATTTTTATATGATTTTATTGATAAATTATAATTTGATTTTGGGTCTTATGTTTTATCAAATTAATATCTTTAGTATAGGAAAGTGATTTGGTGAATATGTGATAAATTTTATTTTGGGAGACGTTTGCTCTGTTGGGAACACTATATGCTTATGCAATATAGAATACAATGGGATTTAATTTTAGGAGTATTGGTAGATTTTTTTTTCTTTTGAATGAATCTATGTTTTTTATAGAGATCTAGGTTTTTAATGGAAATGATTAACCTATCATAGAGAATATGAGATATGGTTGATTACACTTAGGTACGAGACTTTAAGAGAATATGATGTTATTTGGAGAGAAATGTTATGATTTACTATGAAACACTATTTTATTAAATTCTTTTGTGTTTAGGGTTTCGATTTTAGTTTAGATTATATTGAACTATTTTAAGGACAATTATTTATGGAATGGTCTTCATTGAAATTTGTGTATTATTTGTCTAATTTTGGAAATTAAGATTAGTATTTCATTCTATAAAGGATTATCCATTTCGAGGATCATTTGATATTTTACTAACAGTTTGGTTTTTGTAAATCTCTAAAGACAAGGGAATAATATAGTTTATCCTTTGTCGATTTTGGGATTCTCTATAGGTTGATTCTAGAACTTCAGGTGTTACCAAGTCATCTTGAATATTCATCGTTTGGAAAAAAATATGAGTTTGTGGTAGAAATTTAGTAAAGGATGAAACTATATGTAAAAATTAAGTATATCTCTTTATGTTCATTATTAATATCATAAATAAATTCCTCATCTTTATGAAATCAAACAAAAAACAAAAAACATTGTTTTTTTACTTTTCCAACTAGGAAACTAATGACCGTTTAACCCATCACATGTTTTTGGTTTTATTGTTGTTAACTTCTAGATCATTTTTTATTTCACTCTCCATCAGAACATGACACTTAGTTTACCGTCTATATCCTTGTATTCCTACATGGAATCCTAGTATGGGTTATCTTAGGTGACCATGGTACATATATTTCATTCCTTTAAAGTGATAATCTTATTAACTATTTTTTCGATGTGGGTTTCAATGAAGTTCCCAGGACCAATTTTAAAATTATGAGGACACAATTTCCAAAAGGGGGGATGATTGTAACACCCCAATATTTCATAGTATGTTATTTTCCTTAATGTAATTCACACCAAGTTCAAGCGCCCCACGACTTACCAAACTAGCCGTTCAAAAAATGGTAATGAATAGTATTAACTATATTTTGAATTTTATATACTCCATATAAATTTAATATCCATATTATGTGTTTCTTATACATAATATATGATGAAATTAAATTTTTTATATAAAATAATTATTTTACAAAAACTACAATTTTATCACCTTTTAATGCCAAACCCTTTTGAAATACAATATTTGACACTTTTAGATATTCAAATTGACATAATAAACTTATTATTTAGAACGAGGAAATAAATATTTTGTTTGGATAAATTTTCGATTCTTTTCTGATAACATTCATATCATTATGAATAGTGAAAAATAGTAAATTTTAATTAAAAACAACGTTTTTAATCAAAATTATATAAAATGTAAAATTATAAATTTGAATGGATTTCAAGTATTATTATATAATATTTTTATGATTTAATTTTTTTAAAATTAAATAATACAACATTTATGCTTTGAATTTGGTAAAATATAAGTCATATTTGAATTTGGAATATCAGAATGATCGTTGGGTGAATTGTATATATTTTTATGATGAAATTTTATTTTTGGTGAATATTAAAAAAAATGAATTATTGTTTAAAACATAATTTTATATAAATAATTATTTATTTTAATTAAATTTATTTTAAGCCAAGATAGATAAAAAATAATAATACAAGTTCAATTTATTTCATTGGAGTCATTTTAAAATAAAATTAGATCTATAAAATTTTATTGAACTTTTTAATGTCTTTTACACATCTTTTAGGCACATTTGGAAATTTTTAATAACACGTAATTTTACCACTTTTTTTAATTAAATTTCAAAAATCAGAGAGACACAGTTGATATTAGTAAGTATAATGTGGTTCAATAGGATGAAAATATTTTTTGGTAAATAGTAAATTTTCAATATTATTTAACACGGTTGAAAGTAAATAGGGTAATTAAAGGTAAAAATGATTTTATAATTACCCTAAAATATGTGCTAATTCTATTGTAAAAGCGTATTTCGACCAAAATTAACCTTAGGAATAAACTATTATCCTTTTAATACACATGGATTAGATTAGGTCATTTATTATTATTTTATTTATTGAAGAGTTAAAAGTGTTAAATTCTAAGATTAATAACTAAAACATTTTTTAATATAGGGATATACATAAGACAAATTCGACTATAAATATTAATTAAAAAGATAAAAATATTTCCTATTAAATTTTATTTTATTTATAATTTTTATACATTAAATAATTAAATTTATTTATGACACAATGATAATGAAGAAATTACATTATTTTCGAATGATTAAAATAATTGATATTATAAATATTAATATAATTGAAAATTGAGACTATTGATGTATTGAACTAATTTTTTAGGTTAATATGACATGTTAGGGATGATTAAAGAAATTTTATTCTAAGTGATAATTTTTTCATGACTTTCACAAATTCCAAATACTACATAGTGTCAAAATTGACATAAATGAGTATTTAAAACAAATAATATATTATTAATTAATATAAGATTCCTAAAAACCTAAGTTTTGGCCAAAAGACTCATATATGGTTATATATATCAATATCTAACCACTTTGGGTTCACATGGCTTTTTATGGTATGTTTACTAACCATTTATTATACTAATACAAGAAAACATTGTAAAAGTTAAAGTATTTGACTAAGAGTTAAATCTAAAAGATAAGTTTAATATGGGGACATAAAATTATCAAAAAAACATTGGTTGAGAGATTTTCACCCCATCCCCACCTTATCCTCGAAATAAAACCTTTTTGGGTCATTATAAACCTAATATGATTGTATATTAAAATAATATTTCAATATTTTCCGAAAGTGACTCTCACCTCTCTTATAAAAGGGTATATACCATTATCTTAGTTTCACACATAAAAAGCCTTTTGGCATGGCCAAAACATAATAAAATATCCTCCCAACTACACTCACGTCTACATAGAGTCCTTACATTGATCATAAAGCCAACCTAAGGATCCATTTTGATCAAGTCAAATGAAATCATATAAAGAAGAGGTAATAATTTCATCGCCTCTTTCAATGTTCTATACTTCATCCACTTCTCCTTGTATAGTTGTTTCCACACCAAGATAACAACTCTATTAACTTCTATATACTTTAATGTTATTATAAAAATGGTACAACCATATTCATTATTTTATCCATCCTATAATTGACAAAGTCACCATACATACATACATAAGGATTGTGGTCTTGACGTCGTGATATAGTTTATTATTCAACGATTCATTATTTGGATGGGTATTGTAATGAGTATAAATGATTTAAATAAAATATTTTAATGATTATATATATATAATATACCATCCAAATACATACTATTTCACCACTAATAGAAAGATATCATCGCTGGTGCGTACATACGACTTACCGTCTCCACGACGCGATGAGATTTCATTACCTATCGCAACCACTCTAGAATAATTTTAATTTGATGATTAAAAATATTGTTTAAGAACTTAATATCATTCTGTAAATGAATGTAATACATCCTATCCATAACCAACAGGGTTTACAAAACAAAACATATAAAGTAAAATGAATTAGTTAACACCCAAAACAATTGTAATAATGAAAAATAATTAACAATGAAATATTTAGAAGATCGTATATGACATAATATTTATATAGGTGGTTATTTTATAATTTATTAACAATGATTTCACCATTATTTAGGAGGATAACCTACCATCTTCTAAAAATTAGTACTAGGTAAGGGGTTTTCATCTCACCTTTTATTCCCGAGAGATTCATGTTATATTTGCCACTATTTTTTTGTGTGGTCCATGTAATACCCTCGATTATTTTATTTGTGTAATATACTATAATTTATGGGTATTTACATCTTCATTGGATGATCTTTATTTCATGGGGTGTATGTTATTTATGTTACCAAATAAGTTAGGGAATTTTTAATTTCAATTTCCACTCATTCGGTTTTACAAATACTTCATTGATTATTTTACTCCAAGATTATGTGTGAAATCACTATTTTTTATTTATGTAGTAATTTCCCCTACAATTTTTGTGTATATACTTTTTATACAAATAATAAAGCCATTTATATATTCTCAATTCATCAATATGAACATTAAAAAAGTAATATTAACTCAAATTCCATTCATTGAGTTTAATATCCAAGTCATTGGTGTTGTTTTTACAAGTATATGTGTGAATTTCCTCTGATTGATGTACACTGAATATCCAATAATATTGAGTGTATTTATATTTTTCACACATAATTATTTCATTGATTTATCCTTATAGTAAGGAAACAGTCATTATAAGGGATTTCATCTCAATTTACAATCCACTAACACTTCTCTTTGTTATGCGCCAATTCACTTTTATATGGTGTACATCCTGTACATTGACATAGTATGTTGTGAATACATTTATTCCCAAGATATTTTGATGTTTTTATTACCTGAATTATTTGAATTCAGGAATCTATCAATTGGTTAGGAACTCTATCTAAAATATCATTTTAATATTTTAAATATTCATTAATCTAAATTATTATAATTAATGTCCATGTTTTAAAAATGTTTTTAAGGATTTTTTTATATGGAGATAAATGTTTTAAAATTAAAATTCCTTTTAAAAGTTTCAATCTGGTTGGGGCACTTTGATTCAAAAATATCTTTTAAATTTCTTCTTCATAAATAGTGTGACTTTTAAATGTCTCCAAGAAAAGAGGGATATTTGTCTCAAATAGTTTTACTGATTATTTTCATCTATGTCAATATCCATCAAAATTCTTGATTGAGGTTGATTTATTATAATAAAATCTTCCATATTTTATTGAATTACTTATATTTGATTGTGGATGTTCTATTTTTATACCATTCATGGACTGCGGATAAAATATTGACATTTAGTATGCTAGTTTTAATACGAATGTTTAGATTATGTTTCAACCTTTTCATATGAGGAATGCATTGGACTTATTAAGTGACAGGTGGAACCCGCTATAGCTCCTTGATGCATCAGTAGGTCTCATAAGACAAACTAGTGTCTTGGCACAAGGCCTTGACAATATCATATTTCTAGTATTGGAACGAGACATTGACTTTGTGTTTATGATGTACTACATTATGCATTCCATCATTATGAAATTAGTTATTGATATTACACGTGATTATTCGACTAGTAGAATATCCATGTGAATATGTAAATGGAACAATTTTATTTATCTTCGCCAAATTTTGCAGAAGTTTAAGTTTAAAAGGTGTGTGTTTTAGTCTTATACATTTTCTAAAATTTTTATGTTTATATATGATAGTTTACGATATATTTATTTCCTTACTAAACATCTAAGATCGCCCCTTTCTATATTTTATTTTTCCCATGATGTGAAGAAGTATGTTATGATTAACCTATAGGAATAGGCTAAGGGATATGAGTGTGTTTATAGGGGACCAAATGTTTATGTTTTTTTTCATTTCATGATGTAATGTAAAAATTATGTATGTATCTAGCACATCCATATCTAATAAACTATTTGGTCTTTTAAGACATGATCTCTTAGGATCAAGTTA
The DNA here is from genome assembly GCA_963277665.1 of Viscum album. Lineage (NCBI taxonomy): Eukaryota > Viridiplantae > Streptophyta > Magnoliopsida > Santalales > Viscaceae > Viscum > Viscum album. The sequence continues at coordinate 1,836,235,800 of OY728165.1, forward strand.
ATGTTATGTAATAATGCACCAAATCTAGGTAACTAGAGTCAGGGCATTACATTTGGGTCACTGTACAAAAGAGATGAACTAAAATGTAGTACCTTGTGTAGGGTTGATCTTCTTACACTATGGATCATTTCTTGGACCATGTCCCCTCATTTGTATTATTGGATATAGGGTTTGGATCATATTCTTGTTTCTAAGAAATAGTTTTTGACCAACCCCATTTTAGTGTAGATGATTTCATTATATCATGGTTGTGTTCTATGTTAGAATATTTATTCTATGGTATATGGTTTTTCAATATGGCATGTTAATTCAAGTCTTCCAACTTCTCTCTCATCCCATGGGAATCCTTGTCATATTTTTTATAAGGAATTAACCCCCACCCGTCCTTGTGAGGATTTATCCATAGAATTAAATTATCAAACAACATTTATTCTTTATTGGTCTAGGTATATCATCATATTATAGGGATTTGTGGTTATCTTAGTCCCTCTTAATTAGTGCACAACATATTAGAAATCATTTTTGAGGTAAGTGAATCTTGTTATTTCCTTTTGATTTGAATACATGGTAATTTAATTCTCTTATTATACATTGGGTTAAAAGTATGTGTTGTATTTTGAAGAAAAATAATTTTTTAAAATAATATCGAATATTTATTGTCGTATTATCATTAGATTTCCATTTTAATAATATTTATTTTGGGAATATGATTTATTATTATTATTTAATAAATATAAATAATGTTTTGAACCTTGAATTTTTATTATTATTATGAATTACGTGTCTCTTGTTGTGGCTTTTTTATTGAGTTCACAATTCATGAAAAATTATAATTATATATATATTGTAAATGGATAGGTTTCCCATGTATGTCATGAATTTTTTTATAATACGCTTCAATATGAGATATGATGATATAAAATCCCTTGAATATGCATTTATATTAAATATTGAAGTTGAAATAGTTATTAAAAGGGTTATTGTGATTGTTGTGTTTTATTCTGTATTTCGTGGGGATCTTGTGGTGCACTTACTAGAAATTATGGTTATTGCGATCGATGTTGAATGTGGTGGAAGATATGATATGAATAGTTAATATGGATTATGATAAGGTACGGTGTATAGTTAGGGTTAGTAATTTGTTTTTCTGTGGTTTTCGTTATGATGTTGTGGCTGCGAGTTGGTTGTGATGTGGGGATTTCATGGGTTTTGCATGATTTTCACAAAGGATAGCATGGCATTGGTAAGCCATTGTTTTTCATGGTTTTGTTAGATTCCTAGTTATCAATGGAATGGAATTGAAAAGTTGAAACTAAAATTAATGTGTACTACATGGAATACGTATCTAGGTATTGAATTAATAGTTAAGTTGATTAATAGGTGTTATAAACTAATACTTAGATAATTAATTGAATTTGTGGTAATTTACTTATGAATTGTATAATGACCAATGGTATATATATTAATTGGATTTTAAATTTACCATTGATATAGGATATGTGGAAACTAAATGTTTCTATAAATCATGCATCTTTTTATTGAAGGAGGAATTGTGTGCTTATGGGGGGTGTTTGTTTGTTGTGATTCATTTAGTGGTGGGTGTCGTTGGAGGTGCATTTCATGTGATCTTATGGTACTAATGTTAGATGATATATAATGACATGTTGATTAACCCATCAGACAAGTTTTTTTATAACTAACTATATTTTAATAAATATTATTTTAATATTCACCCACCCATGTTTTATATCCTTGTAAACACACAAATATTTTTTGTTCTCTGTTTTTTTCCATCATCTATGATTAAAGTGAACTGGATGGATAGGTACCCTTCATCCATGCTCTTCCTTTAGAAGTATTGGTGATGGTGTATTTTTGATATAGATCACCTAGTGGTGCTGAGTAAGTGTTGGATATCTCACAATGATGATGTGTTAGGGTTGGAGACTACCTAAAAAAGATGAGTATGTGAGGTGAGATTGTTTTCATTCATTATATATGGAGAAAAATAGGATAATTGGTTTCACATTCCTAATTTCATACATTTATTGATACAATACATGAATTTAGATGTGATTGTGATGAGTAGGTTATTCCTAATGAAATAACAAGATTCTATAACATTTTAGGTTGGGGTTGGTAAAAAGGAATCATGACTAACATTAGAGATTGATGGTTATGTGACATGATAGTAATTTAAGGAATGAAAGAATAGTATGATTCTAATTGGACTCTAAGAGAGTGATATTAATAGACATGAGACTATATATAACCATTAATTTATTTCTATTATATAATATATTATAATATTGAATTTTTTATTTTATGATAATTACATGGTAAGACAGAATTGATCAGTTGACATTTTTTTGTGCATGTTGGTCCTCATGATTTTTAATTGGTACATTATTAGTGTCTATTCAAATTTTTTTCAGAGATCATGGGTATAATACAACTAATTAAACATGTTATTCTTACCCTATGTATATTTAATCAACGTTTCTTATTTTTAGGAGGACTTAATGGGTCGATATGAGAATTACTAACTAGATTAATAGATCTACTATTGAGTATATTCCATAAGAAAATCTTATGATATATTAAATAGTGACTTTATTTGTATTCAATTGAAATTTCTCATTTATTTGTGGACGGATTGGTTTCCTATTATATATTATGTGATGGAATTATTTATTGGTTGTTATTTTATCTCCCGTTTTAACATTTATATTATAGCTAATGTCTCTCATACGGTTCATTTTCATTATAATATCTGTGTTTTTCTGAATCTATTGTCACTAGAGGTAGGATTCTACCATCATCATCTCACTTCCTTTATTATTATCTAATTATGGGGAAACTTTGAATGTACATGGTCATGATAGACAACATAATGTTTATACCCTAGATACACAATTTTATTTTTTCATGATAAACACAACATATAATTTCATGATACACGTTGTCTATGAAACATCAAGTATAAGTACGAAGACGTAAGCAATATATATTCTTGAGTTCTCATTAATAATTTACATTCTTTCATGTGGAGTATCATTTTAGGTTTATTGGTTTAAGGAAAAAAGAAATAACACATACATTAAAAAATCATATAATAAAAGTGGAAACATTTAGTTAGTATCTATTTTTTCCACAGTATATAATATTTAAAAATAAATAATGACTTCATTCATGGAATGTCTTCTAAAAAATGAACTCTTAATCTCCCATTCACTTACCCATAATTATTTCTTATTATCATTATCCAATGCATTGGATAGTGATAATGGGATCACCTGATGCTATCTAGGATGCCCCATTGTATAAGTTATGATGGGATCACCTAGTGCTATCTGGGCCACCCCATCATATTAGATGTAACAGACATACCCAAAACTATATCGGACTCCCCATAATTTAATTCTCAAATACCATATCACAAATAAAAAAATTATTCTCATACCTTTTCAACATAAATAATTTTGAAAAACTCATTTATACTCATAATTAATCACTTTTGGATATCCAAATACCCATTCAATTTAAAACACTGTTTTTAATTCCGTAATATCCTTTTTATTTGAAATATCATTTTAAATATCAGAATAAAAATATAAATAATTATTTTTTTCTTAAAATAAAATAATTAATCCTATAAAAAAATCTTGAAATCAAATAATAGCCACGATGGTGGAAAATTCATTGTTGTCAGGTATGTTAAAAATAGAACATTCCTTTTGTCGTTTGATAAAACATTCTATATAAAACAAGTAAAAATATTCTATTTGAAAACCTTCAAAAAATGTAAAAATATACATTATATATAAATTATATATTATTTTATTTCTATAAAATAATTTATTAATCAAATACATGGAAATGGATAAGTTTGAGAGAAAACATTAAAAGAGATTTTTTTTGAAGAAAAACCCCTGGTCACATTGAAAATATTTCAGTCATAATCCACATTAAGGATAACCTAAAAACTATAAATACCATTATAATATATAAATTATTGATATAACATGTCAATGGGGCTGTATATATGTCACGGCCCATCCCAGTGGGGCCCGTCCTGTGACTCCCCAAGCCCGCCTCCAATAGGCCAGGGGCTGGTGACTAGCACTGAGTAGGAATATTACAAACATGGGAGGCATTGCCTATGTACCTGTACACACGCACAGATCTCCAAGACCACAATGATGATATGTAAAAAAACCACTAAGGAACAAAAAATCATGCATACAACTAAACCCAACCAATAGAGTACGACGATAGGTAGAGTACAAAAAAGTAAACTAGGCCAGAATACAAGCCCACCCAAAAAAAGAGTCTACAAACTGCAAAGTTCAAAATGTAAACACAAAAGGTACTAGGACTGGTGCTCGTAGATAAAGGAATGCCTTGGATTATAGGGAACTGATAATGCTCTGTCCTATCCTAGTCCACCCTGGACTCTATCAATAGTCTGCTCGTCTGCACAAGACACCAGACGTGTGGGCAAAGCCTGTGCAGGGGTGAGTATAACAATACTCAGTAGAGGACCCCAAAAACCAAAAAACAGTACACAAAGTAATGGTAAAGTCAGCTATCAATATAGAACACACTAGATATACTAAAAACCCAGACCTGTAGTCTAGTGATAGGTTGCACAATCACATACCCCCGTTAGGGATTCAGTTTGAAGATTCCGCGAAGAACTCACCCCGGGAGAACACACTCCATGAGTATTACAGCTCTGATGATGTCCGTCCAAGAAGTACCGTTCATCGGGAACCATCATGAGAGGTATTCACACTCATTATTGGAGACACACTCTCTAGTGGGAAGATTTACAATAGATAGATGAGCTCATTACTGGAGACAAACTCTTGATTGGGAAAGATCATGATACATAGATGAGGATCACTGCCAGGGCCATGGCGGATACCACAACTCATCCGGATTCACCGGTTAGGTGATACACCAGCTAGTTAGAGGATCAACTCTAGGTAGAGTTGGTCACATTGATTCCTAACTCTACCTAGGTTCAGGACTGGATAGAGGATCTTGATCTGGGCCTCTCGGATGGATGTCTGACTCTATCACAGAAAGTCCTGCATAAGCGATCCTATTCATGTGTGAAGAAATGATGCATGACCTTCAGGGGAACAATAAGAAGGGGCACTAACCCAAACAAAAGATTTCCAAGATACAGTGAAAAAGAGGACCATTCCATTTTCCAAATAGTACATGGCGTGTAGAAATGTTACACACAGTGTTGTCTGACCCCGGGTACTGCCCGTGTACAATGGCCCATTTCGTAATGCTGTTCATGTAGAAAAAATGATTACATGGTGTGAAGTACGATTTACACACCGTGTCCGATTGACTGGGGTTGGCCCCGTGTACGTTGACCATGTGCCCGTACATGGTCATCAACCCATGTTCTCAATCCCTTGTAATCGGCACACAGGGTGAACCGCGCTATTGGCCTCGCTTGGCCGTGTGATGGAGTGCATGGTCGTTTAATCTATCCCATGACTGTCTAACACCTGGGTACACGCCAAGTCCTACATAGCTTCCTCTGCCATGCTGTACACACCGAGTCACCTTAAGCCATGTAGATCATCCCATGTCCATGTACTTCCCAAAATACACACCAAGCTTTGGGGAAAGTTCAACATGTTGTGTCACCAGGGTCACACGCCATGTGATTACTCTTTGATCCCCAAAACCCTAGCCACCACCAGTACTACACGGCGTGTTCTTCATAAGTACATGTCGTGTATTCTGAAAATTTTGCAGAAACATGGACTTCCACCATCGCGCCTCCGGTGATGATCCCTTCGTCGATCCAGTCGTCATATCGTCGCGAATCTTCCAGGTTTTGGTTTCCCTGACACCACGAAGTTTATCCCGATGTTTTTGGACCTCCTATTGTCTCCAAAATCATGATTTGATCTTCCCACGTGATGAACGCTCGAAGAAAGCCCTTTTCTAATCTGATCGAATTCATCATCCGCCATTATCGCCGCACCAATGCAAGTTTTTTGTGGTGTCAATTTGGGATCATTGTATCGTGGAACGGATGCGCAACGATCCATTGTTCATCACCCCGCAAAGAACACAAAGAACGCACTAGGAAAGAATGGGGGAGAAATCCATTAAACAAAGTGAGGAACGAACCCCCGCTATCGTTCATCGCGATGTCGATCTGCTCCCGTTAGAAGGATTAAACGGAGCAAAAATAAACAATAACAAAACAACAGGGACCAATTCCCCATATCATCCCAAAAGAACTCCCCCCCCCCCCCCCCCCCGCAAGAACATATGAATCCGCGGATCAACTTGTCCATGGTTGATCCACGTTTGTCATTTTAAATCAAGAACGGGGAAAATAAATCAAATAACATACCCATACCTCAACTTGGATCGATCGCTGACGAAGGTGTCACACTGGGGCTGTCTTTGAGATACTTCAACATTGTTAGTAAAACTATTCTCAACTCTGATCCATCGTCGTTCTCCTTTGAGGGTTCACTCCAGCGCTTCACAGACCCTCCAGCTATTTCTCCAAATGTTCTTCAACGACCACCAATTGCTTAACCCATTAATAAGGGAAACATGATTGGAATTTAAGATATGATGTGGTATTAATGACTCCATCTTGCTATTCTTGATTCATTATGACATGTCATTAAAAAGGAAACAGATGTCCCATCACTGCGCTGCAGCGGATGTTTCCATAAAAAATAAAATAAACCTTGACAATTTATTTTATTTTCATTATACTAAAAACAACCGAAAATTACCTTTTTCCCTCGACCCGCGCTGGTCGATGTTATGCTCATTATTATGTAAATTCATCATCCCGGACGCAACGGTGCCCTCAGATTCTTAATCCGGGAATCCATTTGGAAACTGACATAACCGCGCACAAGTGTCGTCTCACTTAACTTAAAAAAAGTCGAATCCACCATTCTGAGATCACTGGACCTCGGAATGATGTACCTTCTTCGCGCCCGGTCTCATAATAATTCCATATAATATTTAGAAATAATACATGGAAAATCTGAGATAGTACATTCTCCCCACATTGGGGCTTTACTTCCCCTAAAAAGTCAAAACAAAGGCTACCCAAAAAGATGAGGGTACTAGGAACAGATCTGGGCCTCCTACTCCCACGTGATCTCCTGAAGATTCCTGTGATGCCTCCAGATGCACAATAAGGGAATCGATCCCCCATGAAGGATCCTCTTCTGCAGATCCTCGATCTCTACTAGGTACTCATCAAATGTCACTCCATCCTCGATGTCTAGCTCACCTCATTCGATGACGTGAGATGGGTCGTGCACATACCTTCTCTGCTGCGACACATGGAAGACATCATGTAACCGATGAAACTGTGGCGGTAGATCTAGGTGGTACGCCACCTCTCCAACTATGTACACTATTTGGAGGGGTCCAATGAACCTCGGATATAGCTTACTGCCTCATCCAAATATCAGTAACCCTCATCGAGGTGAGACCCAAAGAAAGACGTGGTCTCCCTCTTCAAACTCTAGAGGCCTCTGTCATCGGTCGTAATTGGACTTCTTCCGCCTCTGTGCAATGTTCATCTTCTCTCGGATGATCTGCACATTCTCTGTGGTAGCCCACACCATCTTTGGACCCAAGAGTGATGACTCTCCGGGGTCGGTCCAACAAAGCGGTGACCGGAAGGGTCTCCCGTACAACACCTCGAACAGTGAAACACCATTGTTGGAGTGGTAGATATTGTTGTACGCAAAGTCTACCAGTGGATGGTGGTCCTCCCAGATCCAACCAAAGTCCATGATACAAGCTTTTTACAAATTATTTATAACCTGAAAGGTTTACTCTATCTAACCATCAGTCTGGGGATGAAACATTGTCCTCAATCATAGCTGAGTCCCAAAAGCCTCCTGAAATCCCTTCCACATCTGGGATGTGAAGTGGGCATCTCAATTCGAGACTATATTTGAGGGGACGCCATGAAGCTGAACTAACTCTTGCATGTAAAGGCGTCCCAATCCCTCTACATAACTCTACTCCCTGATAGCTAGAAATTGGGCCGACTTGGTGAGTTAGTCAACGATCACCTAGATGGAATCATGCCCCTTGGACATCCATGGTAAGCCTGTCATGAATTCCATCGATATTTCATCCCACATCCACTCTAAAACTTACAGGGGTGAGCTAATCCCGTTGGAACGTGGTGCTTCGCCTTCACCTGCTGGCATATGAGGCATCGAGAATCTAACCCTTCTACTGCTTTCTTCATGCCTGATCACCATAACTATCATTGGAGATCCCGGTACATCTTCTCCACCCCATTATGTACCGCAATAGGGGATGTATGAAACTCCCTCAGGACCTCCTCCGGCAACGCCACTGGTACAACAGTGCGCCTCTAAAAAGAAGTACGTGCTCCCCACCATGTGAATATCCATCAAGATCATGTCCTGTGGATAACTGAGAACGTAAAGCCACACAGTCGACATCCCCAAGATGTGCCACCCTAACTCTCTATAAGATTAGAGGTGTGACAACTATCTATAGCAAGTAAGATGTATCCACTCCATCCATGAAGGATAACTGCAATGTGGCTAACTGATGTGTCGCCTCACTCAACAGCTGTGAGGTCGACCTTCTGCTGAGAGCATCCGCCACCTTGATCCCCTTTCTAGGAGTATAGATGATCTCGAAATCACATTCATGGAGGAACTCTAGCCATCTTCTCCACTGCAGATTCAGAACCTTCTACAAAAAGATGTACCTAAGGCTCTTGTGGTCAGAGTAGACGATAAACTGCTCACCCATTAGGTAGTGTTGCCACATCTTCAACAAAAAGACCACCGCTTCCAACTCGAGATCATGGGTCACATAGTTCTTCTCATGTGGCCTAAGATGGAATAAACCATAAGCAATCATTGCATGTCACTGCATCAGGACACAACCAAGCCCAGTCCCTGATGCGTCGTAGAAAACTATGTTCTTGACACCCTCCTCCGGCAATCTCAAGACTGGGGCGCTCTTCAAACTCTGTCTCAGCTGTTCAAAATCATTCTAGAACTTCTCCATCCATATGAAGGGTTTCCCTTTCCTGGTCAAGGCCTTCATTGGTGCTGATATCCAGGAGAAATCAGGAATGAATATCCGGTAATATCTTACCAACCCATGGAAGCTCTGCACCTCTGTCACACTCTGAGGTGGCTTTCATACTAACACAAGCTCCACCTTGGCTGGGTCCATAGCTACTCCATCTGTTGAGATGAAATTTCCCAGAATGTGGGCTTTCTAAATCCAGAACTAGCACTTCGAGAGCTTCCAATAAATCTGGTGCTCCCGAAGTATGTTCACAACCATCTACAAGTGTCTCGCCTGCTCCTCTGTTGCTGAGTACACAAGGAGGTCATTGATGAAGACCACTATGAACCGGTCCAAGTATGGCTGGAAGATCCAGTTCATCTATCCCATGAACACTGTGGGGGCGTTTGTCATGCCAAAAGGAATCACCACATACTCATAGTGACCGTAGGGGCCTCTGAAAGCCGTCTTCGTTATATCCTCGTCCCACACTCGTATCCAGTGATAGCCGGATCAAAGGTCAACCTTCGAGAACCAATGTTCCCCTATTATCTAGTCAAAGAGGTCATCGATTCTCAGAAGTGGATACTTGTTCTTCACCGTCTCCTGGTTTAGGCGTCAGTAATCCATGCACAACCTCAGACTCCCATCTGCCTTCTTGGAAAACAAGACTAAGGCTGCCCAGGGTGAGACGATGGGTCTCAGGAAACCCTTACTTTACAAACCCTCCAACTGCACCCTCAGCTCATGAAGCTCTACGAGAGCCATACGATATGATGATGAGGAAATAAGTTCCCTCCCAGAGTGTAAGCCAATGCAGAAGTCAATCTCCCGTTGGGGAATTAATCCTGGAACATCTTCGGGAAAGACGTCCTCGTACTCCACCACTACTGTTGGGAACTGGGAGCTCACAACATCCACTGCTCCGAGGGAAAGGGTATCCAACTCATGAGTGATTGGCTGCAGCCTCCTGTGCATAAGTCCATTCTGTGTTGCATGGGTTTCCTTTTCTCCGATAAAAGAAAACCTCATTCTATCACGGTGGACACACCACACTCTATTCCTAAAACAGTCAATCTGGGCATGGACCGAAGATAACCAATTCATACCGAGAATGAAGTCTTAATGCCCTGATGCTACCACCAAGAGGTTTCAACCGAAACTCTCACCTCCAAAGGTAAGATAACACTATATGAAAAGGTGTGTGATCGTCGAGTCTCCTCCCGTAGGTGTCTCCAAACATAAGGATCGAGTCAATGGCTCTACAAAAATCTGGAGGTTTCGTGCAAGACATTTGGCTATGAAGGAATGACTGGCGCCTATGTCTATAAGCACAATAGATAAGGTAGATAAGACACAGATCATACCTCGAATCAAACCACTCTGTCATGACCCATCCCAGTGAGGCCCACGCCGTGACTCCCCAAGCCCGCCTCCAATAGGTTAGGGGCTGGTGACTAGCACCGAGTAGGCATCTTACTAACATGGGGGAATTTCCTATGTACCTGTACACAAGCACACATCTCCATGACCACAATGATAAAATGTTAAGAAACCACTGGGGAACAAAAAGTCATCCATACATCTAAACCCAACCAACAGAGTACGATGAGAGGTAGAGTACAAAAAAGTAAATTGGGCCAGAATACAAGCCCACAATAAACAAGAGTCTGAAAACTGAAAAGTCCAACCTGTAAACACAAAAGGTACTGGGACTACTCATCATAGCTGTAGGAATGCCTCGGCCAGTAGGTGACTCAGAATTCTCGGTCCAATCCAGGTCCACCTGGGACTCTATCAAAAGGCTTCTCATCTGCACAAGACACAAGACGTGCGTGAAAAGCCCGTGTAGGGGTGAGTATAACAATACTAAATAGAAGACCCCGAAAACCACAAAATAGTACACAAAGTAAAGGTAAATTCATCTATTCATATAGAACAAACAAGATATACTACAAACCCAGACTTTTAGTCTAGAGACAAGTCGCACAACCGCATACCCCCATTATGGATTCAGTTCCAAGATTCTGTGAAGCACTTTCCCTGGGATAACACACTCCATGAGTCTTACATATTTGATGACATCCGTCCAAGAAGTACCGTTAATCGGGAATCGTCACGAGAGGTAGTCACACTAATTACGGGAGGCACACTCCTTGTTGGGAAAGATCACGATACACATATGAGGATCACTACCAGGGCCATGGCGGAAACCGCAACTCATTCAGATTATCCATTTAGGTGATACACTAGCTAGGTAGAGGATCTATAATTGGTAGATTTGGTCACGTCAATGCTTGACTCTATAGAGGGTCATGAATGGATAGAGGATTTTGATCTGGGCCTCTCGGAAGGATGACAGACTCTATCACAGAATGTCCTACTAAAGGGATCATATTCCTATGTGAGGAAATGATGCCTGAACTTCAGGGGAACGATAAGAATGGGCACTAACCCAAATGAAGGATGACTAAGATATGGTGAACTAGAGGACTATGCCTTTTTCCAAAAAAGTACACGGCGTGTAGAAAATATACACTGCGTGTTGTCTGACCTCGGGTACTGCTCATGTACAATGGCCCATGTCGTAAGGCTGGTTGTGTAGAAAAACATAGTACACGGCATGTAGTACGATGTAAACGCCGTGTCCGAATGACTGGGGTTGGCCCTGTGTATGCTGGCCATGTGCCCATACAAGGTCATCAACCCGTGTACTCAAACTCGTGCAATCGGCACACGGGGTGACCCGCGCTACTGGCCTCGCCTGGCCGTGTGATGAAGTACACAGTCCTGTACTCTATCTCATGTCCATGTACCCCCTAGGTACACACCGAGTCCCATGTAACCGCCTCTACCATGCTGCACACATCGTGTCGCAAGAATCCATGAAGATCATCTCGTGTCTGTGTACTTCCCAAAATACACACTGAGCTTCGGGAAAATTCCAACACACCGTGTGTCCAGGGTCACACCCCGTGTGATTCCTCTCTAAGCACCAAAACCCTATTCGTCGCCAGTACTACATGGCATGTTTTTCGGAAGTACAATCTATGTATTCTGAAAATTTCCAAAAATGAAGACTTCCGCCGTTGTGCCTCCGGTGATGATTCGTTCGTCGATACAGCCGTCCGATCGCTGCAAAACATCCAGGTTTTGGTCTCCCCGACACCACAAAGCTGCTCTCGATGTTTTCGGACCTCTGATCGGCTCCAAAACACGATTTGATCTTACCACGCGAAGAACGCTAGAAGAACGCCCTTTTCCTATCCGGTCCAATTCGTCATCCACCATCGTCGCCGTACATCTATAAGTTTGTTGTAGTGTAAAACATTCTATTTGGGATCGTTGCATCATGGAATAGGTGCGCAATGATCTTTTGTTTGTCTCCCTGCAAAGAACATGAAGAACTTATGAGAAAATAATGGGGGAGAAATCCAATAAACAAATGAAGGAACAAACCCCCGCCGTCATTCGTAACGACGTTGATATGATCCCATTAGTAGGCTTAAACGGGGCAAGAATCAACAACAACCAAACAACATGGATCAATTCCTAGAATCATCCCGGAAGAAAAATCCCTCCTGCAAGAACGTACGAATCTGAAGATCAAATTGTTCGTGGTTGATCTGCATTCGTCGTTTTAAATCAAGAACGAGGAAAATAATTCAAATAACAAACCCCAACCTCAACTGGGATCGATCGCTAATGAAGGTGTCATGCTGGTTCCATCATCGAGATCTGTCATCATCATTGATGCAATGATTCTCAACATTGATCCATCGTCATTCGCCATTGAGGGTCCGCTCTAATTCTCCGCAGATCCTCCAACGATTTCTCCAAAAGTTTATCAACGACCACTGATCGCTTTACCCATTAAAAAGGGAAACATGATTGGAATTTAAGATATTATATGGTATTAATGACTCCATATTTCCATTCTTGACTCATTATGACACTTCATTAAAAATTAAACAGATGTCCCATTGTTGCGTTGTAGCAGATGTTTCCATAAAAAATAAGAAAACATTTAGCAATTTTTTTATTTTCATTTTACTAAAAACGTCCGAAAATTAACTTTTTCCCTAGACCCACACCGGTCGAGGTAAGGCTCATTCTTAAGTAAATTCATCGTACTGGATGCAATGGTGCCCTCATATTTTTCATCCCGGCATCCGTTTGGAAACATCCACAACCGTGCACCAGTGCCGACTCACTTAACTTAAAAAAAGTTCAAACCATCATTCAGGGCTCACTGGACCTCAGAATGATGTTACTTCATCGCGCATGGTCTCAAAATAATTCCATTTAATATTTAAAAATAATACACGGATAATCTGATACATTACAATATACACATTTTAAAAGATTATATGTTTATAACGTCAAAATATGTCTCAATGAAAGGAGATTGAGATGATGTCTCTTACATTGAGTCTAATTCATCATCTGTGTCCTTATATTACTTAATAATAAACTAATTTTAGTTATTTAATTTTATTATAACATCTTTCATGTATATTAATAATTTTATTTCACTTTTTAACTATTTATATACCATTTTATAAACAATTATGATTAATTGGGATGTTTTGGCCATATTAAGCTTTTGTGTCAAAAATGAATTGGGAAGTTTGATAATGGTCAAAGGGGACATTATTTAAAAAAATACATAATAAAAAAAATAAAATCAATATAATATTTATATATAAATTATATTTTTAAAACCAATCATGATATATGGTTATAAAATATTAACTAATGTTATGATCAAGATGATAGCAGGTCGTGCATACAGATGACCAATGTGTCAATTTTCTACTAATCATTATGGAAATATGGTGAGTAAAATATTTCAATATATAAATATTATTATATCATAAGTCAAATTATATTTAATTCTATAAACTTATATATATAGTTATTGTGATTTTAATGGAATCACATCGCTTTGAGGTGGCTATAGACAACACGTCCCTGAATGATGGTCTCACATTTTCTGTGTGTGAAAGGGTAAGAATACAAATATATATTATATTTACTATAGTATAATTATTTCAAGAATAAAAAAAGGATTTTTTACTTCATATATATTAAATATAGTTAACCTTATTACCATTCATATAACACGTTAGTGAAAAATGCTTCACAACGCATCACATGGTGTTAGTCCACTATACACACAAGTGATGTTATTGTATCCCCTATAGTATGAAAGGTAAAAAATGGTGTTTATGAATAAATTACAATATAGGTGTAATTATGTTATAAATATCATTAATTTAATATATAAAAAGTATTTATATAATTATTTATAAACCATAAGAGGTTGTAATTGAAAAAACCAGACTACATTTCATTTCGAGGCTGTAGTCTGCCGTACATAAGAATGATGACTTCAAAACCAATTTAATGGATGTGTGAGAGTGTGTAGGTAATAACCTTAACATAAAAACATATAGTATGATTTTTGACACATATGTTATTATATAATAATTTAATAAGATTAATGTAAGGGGATCGTGAAAGAAATAAAACATAAGTGAACAATGATGGTCATTAACTCTTCTTCATGTAACTCCATTTAGTTTTCACCAAAGGACATCCTTGTTTGAAATTATGATAATATTTAGGCTTATAAATGATAGGAAATAACTAAGGAAGTCATTTTGGTAGTTATTTTCTGATCTAAATGTCTTGAGATGTGTGAATATAGGACATGATGTGGGGGCCTTTTACATTGAATGTGAGTGGAAAATAAGGAAATTTTTTAAAGAGGAGATTCCACCCATGTTTAATCCATGTAATGTTTCTTAAAAAATTCACCAAACTAGACCATATAAGTATAAGGCCTAAATAGGTTCATAAAAATAGTTCTTGACTACTTTTTATTCATTTTCCCCATAAGATTAATGTTTAGCCACTTAGTAAATTAATTTTTTTAAATAATAGCATTGATTATATTTTATTGTTCTCTCTTATATCATGGATAAAAAATTATGTTGTATTTATTAGAAATTATAAATTATCTTGTTACAAATATGGAATCCAATTTACATATTTGAAAATTTTTGTTTTACTATTCATTACTCTCTAGCGGTGATATAGGTCGTTTTTAAAAAGTGTATTTTTTAGAAAAAAGATGATTCTAAATTTACCATATGCCTAAAAATAATAATTAAATGAAAAAATAATAATAATGAATAATAAATTATTTTCACATTTCATTTAAAAAATTCCCCAGTTGGGATTATATTAATTAATTGAAAAGGTTAATCATTGAGCATTTTAAAATGGTTTTTTATTAAAACCCTACATTAAACCCAGAAAAAAAATATTATATAAATAAAAAGTTAACTAAAAATTATTTAAGTGTAATAATTATAACTATATAATACTTAGTTTCCTCTAAATTATTTTCAAAAAATATTGGTACCCTTAAATTTCTAAATTTATTAAATGAAATTATATTTTTTTAAAAATCAGTATTTTCAGTATTCAAAAAAAAATAGATATTTTCCTAAATATGAAAAAAAATTACAAAATGTAAATTTTTATTTTATAATTTCAAAAATAATATTTATTTTTAGAAATTTAAAATCTAGAATGTTAAAATTAATTTTCAAAATAATTATTATAAGGAAAGTGTATAATTAAAACAATTTTCTTTTTAATTAAAATTTACTTAATTAAAATATAATTATATAATTCATATTAATAAATATTAAAATGATTTATTATATCCTTCACATGTTTGTTACATCCTTTTCCATGTTAATAAATTTTATCCTTCTAATTTTATTCACTTATTAAATAACTAGGGATACCATTTCCTCATAGAATTTTCAAATTCCCATTTTTCCTTTTAAAACATAATGGTTTTCCCTAGTACCATAACATGATGATTCAAATTATTCAATAAAAAAAGATATCTATGACAAAAAAACCTCAATGGGATGATATCCATTAAAAATATTTTCTACCAAATAAACAAATTTAGTGCTCAGTATATAAGACAAATCCAGTAAAAAGTTCCTTAACATTTAAACATGGAATATGTTGGGTAATTGAGATAAACATGGAGTTATGGATATTAAGTAGGAAAATGAAAGAAAATTATCTAAGATTTTAAATGGTATATTTTTTCAGGTATCCAACTTCTCCTTCTTACCAAAATTCATTACATTGTTCCATGGAGAACCTTTAATAAATACATGGTCAAATACCTCGAAAGAAATATATTTCTTATGGTTGTTTTTGTAAATTTTCTACCAGATCTAAGATACCCTCAAGTGTTGTTAAACTAACTACACCTTATCATCCATTTTCTCTTCTAACTCTAGTCCCATCAACTATATTTATTTTACTTCATCTAATAAAACATGTGTCTGACACCACTTTACAAATAATGCCTCAAATTGTTCCAGTTATATATTAGAATGAAAAATTATATTATATGAAAATTAATACAAAAAATTATTTTAATCCCAACTTCCTTATAAATATATTGAACAATAATGAATCATATCATTGGTCTTAATTGACCTATCATATTTTCAATTAGATTAAAGATGTAATTTTTTACTGAAATGTAATTCAGTATGCAATTACTTTTTTAGTCCTTCCCATAATTTATATAAGAACATGAGATCACAGTATAATATAATGGAGAGAGGTAATACATATAACTAGACAATATCCATTATATATAGTCCAAAAATCTGATCTATGAACACTTTATCTCAAATGTAAAGTATTTTTATAGATATAGTAAACTATTAAATGGAAACCGAAATTGTATTTTTTCCTCCGGGTATCCATGGAAATCCAACCACAAAATAAATTAATATATTATCCCATTTCTGCTATGGTAACAGTAAAGGATGATTCATACCCTTTGGTAAATATTATTTTTCCTCAACCTTCTGATAGGTCAAACACTCCATGTTATGTTCAGCAATTTCAGTTTACATTCCATCCATCCATTAGAACTCAAAATGGTCATTGTGCTTCCTAGTGCCTCCCGAATGAATTAAAAAAATAACCAAACAGCTTCAACATGTAACTCATTCCACAACTAGGAATCAAAAGGAACACATAACCTTTTCCAAAATCATAAAACTCCTTCTTAATCAACATAAATTTCATGTAACATACCCTTTTTAAATGATTTTACCTTTTTTTACAAATATGGATCCTTCTGCTGAGCACTCTTAATTCTTCCTAACATAATTGAATTTACTAAATCCTGGAACAAAATAGAGGATGTCAGTACATTAACAAATTATAGTCCAAAATTCATCAAATCATTAACCAAAGGGAAAAAATCCAAACATACCATGGTTATTGTACCATTAATATTTCGATTCAAAACACCGACCACATTGTTTTCTATTCCTGTATGGAAATGAATCATGAAATCATAATCCTTTATTACTTTCATCAATATCTCACTCCCATGTTTAATTCCTTCTCAATGAATATATACTAATGTTTTTCCATTAGTATATATTTCACATAGTAATCTATAAAAATGATGCCTCCAATATTTAATGAAAAGGCATAGCAACTAATTCCAAAATCATGCATATTGTAATTTAAAACATCTTGCTTTCACTGATGTGAAACATAAGATATTACATGATCATTATATAATGGTATTTAACCCATAAAATTCAATTAATTATCATTATAGATTACAAAATTACCATTTCTAGATGGAAGGGCCAAAATTGGAGAATTCATTAATCATAATTTTAGTTCCAAAAAACTATCATCACATTATTTCTTCTAGATTTACATAACTTCCTTTTGAGTTTACATATTAATCAGGCTAGTGAAATAAGAAATTTATTCAATAAACATCTTTTAGTAACCCACTAATCCATGAAAACTAGAAATAAATTTGATATTTGTGTGTCTTGGAAATTATTCCACAACTTTGTGTTAGCATGGTCAAAAGTTCATCCATCTATATAAATAATATGATAATTGAATTAAATTTACTGCATCCAAAATTTATACATGATTCATTTCCCATTAAATTTATTTTCTTTAATGGGTTTCAAAAAATCCCTTATGTTCCTTTCATATTCCTCTTAACATTTATAATATAATCAAATTCCATTAATAAACACAACTGAAATTTTTCGAATAACTCAGAAAAAATTATATTCATAAAGAGAATAAATATAGCACTTTAATCATAGCACCCAAATAGAATATTTATAAATTAATACATGCCATATCTATTATAAAACATAGTCTTTTAAATATTTTCTTCCATTGCATTCAGTTGATGGTATCCGAGCCTTCGACCAACATTCGATAAATATGCTGCTCCATGGAGCTTATCAAAAAAAAACCATCGATATGTGGTAACAGAAATGTGTTCTTAATAGTGATGTTTTTAAAGTCTCTATAATAAATTAAATGTCTCAGTTATCCATATTTATTTTTGACAAAAAAACAAAGGATCACCCCATAGTCATGTGATTTGTTTAATGAAACCATTATAAAATAAATCATATTATTTATTTTAAAATTCTAAAATTCGACATGTGCCGTCCAATAAGGGGTTTAGAAATTTGATAGCATCTATACCAAGTCAATAGTGAACTCAATATCATGATCTATGTTAACTCCTCTATAACTTCCAGAAAAACATCCATATATTCATTTACTACTGGCACATCATAAATTTGAATAGTTTCTATATTTTTGATAGTTTTTTCTTTGTAACATTCACTACCATATACAGTTAATTTATTATCATCTTTTTAAGTTATCAAATCCATAAAATCATTGAACACAACATTCATACCAATCAAATATATTTTAATATGATAAACTAAAATCCAATCCTTACCAAGAATGATATCAAACTCTACAATTACAATTTCAACACGATTTTTAGAAAATACTATCCCACATATTACAACTAGAATATTCATACATGTCATGGTTTCTTTAATAATCCCCCCTAGATTTTTCGCCAAATGTTAAATCCTAAATTCAAGAGATGAAATTCTTAATTTTCACGACAATGTATCAGTAATGATAAAAAATCTAAAGATCAATATCAAAATAGGGTATTTTCATAATTTGAATAAACAAGTAAAATAGCTATAAACACATCATTAGATGACCAAGCATCATATGTAGTATTATCAAATGTCCTTGCTACACCCTTTTTTTCCAATAATGGTGGTTTATTTCCTATGAAAATAACATTAAAAATTCATTAGTATAATGAATCAACACATTAAAAAAACACCTAACCATTGGATTACTTTCAGTTACCCCATTATATGGTTTTCCCTGACTCTATTCTTTAGTTTCATGATCCTTGTGATCATAATTCCCAGACTAGAAACACTTAATTGATCCTAGAAAACACTCAATTAAATCTATTTTTCCAATATTGTAACATTTTTTTGGATTACCTCTAGAAATAATTGATGGTTGTTTCTCTATTTACTATGACATCGACCTTTTCATGCCATTTTAATCTCGAAGAGCATAAGTGTTATGAAACACCATCTCAACATTCTCAGTAAAAAACCCAATTTTTCATAACCTTTAAATTCTCATGTATCCAATACTATTTGTAAATATGGATTAAACTCAAAGGAAATCCTATTCATCTTGGTAACGGGGTCCTTAATATAGTTGGTTACATACTTGGCCAATCTTGAGAATATTTCCTCATATGATGCAATATAATTTTTATATTACTACCTTAATTCCAAGAAAATGTTTACCATCTAGAGTAAAAATAACATAGGGTGATATTACTTAAGGAAAATATCCTTTAAATTTTCCCATTTCATGGAATTAATATCATATTACAATATGGTATTCTTACCCAAATACAACTATCGATCAGCTTCACCATAAAAATGAGAAATGTAACAGATTAAATATTCATGTTCTGAACTTCACATTACATCAATTATCTTCTCCTAAACATTGATCCATCCTTCATCTACCATAGGTTCATATGATACATTTAATGATGGGCTATGTTTCCTCATAAAATGATCTACAAAATAACTGTTCATTTAATATAGTTTGGTATCCTATCTAGTATAGATATCACATCCAATTATTCCTAATTCAATCAATCCGTCACTACAAAAAACGATTCAGTTCTAATTAGAACCATATCATGATGCTTATATGGAATGATATCTTCTTCTCGTTGTATTCCCAATATAGATTCCATGACTCATCTATGGAAAACCATAAAAAAATATAGTTTAGTTCAACGAACATGGTAATAATTAAATACAATATCATTTTAACATAACCATATAGTAAAATATTTCATGTTAATTTTATTATCATTATCCAAGCCTCTAATATTTTATAAATAGAACATTTTTACAAGGTATATGGAATACCCCTTAAAAATTACATAATATTGGCCTTAGTGAAGAATTTACATTCGTTAACTTTGAGTATTTTTTCAGGTTTAGTGGTTTACAAAATTAGTCTATAACTCATAAATAAAAAATAATATAAAAAATTTTGACATGTAACACCCCGACCCCAGTTACCCAGAGTCGGTGCTTTATTACATAACATTGGCCTAATACAAGGAATCATGTCCTTAAAGACTGATCAGTTAGTATTATTGAAACAAGATACATACATAAGATCAACATTACAACTTGAAAAGAAAAACAACACTAATTTATTCCATTAGAAGCATACAAGACTCTTAGATTATGCCTGTAAGTCACTCATAAATAACTTTTTCATATCTTGGGAAAATGAAAAATATAAAAGGGGTGAGCTCAAACTCTGATTAAGGGTAAGAAATACTACAGAAGACAATATAAACATTAGGCATGGTGAATAATTAAAAACACATGCCTTTACAAATAATAAACCTAAACACTTTATGGAGGGAATATGAGCTTAGTAAATAATGCCACAATAAAACATAGTCATGAGGATTCTACTCTTTGAATAACCACATGAACCATCATTATTATTTACAAAATGAGGGAATTTTTAATGTTGGACATTCTAAAACATCTGTCAAGGCCTCATCCAAGACGTCTAAAATTGATTTGGGTCTCATCCCAAACCATATATCAAATTGGGAAAGGCCCCAGCCAATTACGTGAGTAATTTTATCATGAGGCCTACCGATGCACCGAGGAGTTATATTGGGCTCCACCCATCACATACTAAGTCCAATACATTCTTCATATTAAAAGGATGAAACATAACATAAAAATTCGTATTAAAACTAGCATATGAAATGTCAATACTTTAACCATAAACCATGAATGGTATAAAAAACACATCCAATATCAAAAATATCACCGAACCATAAATATAATATGGAATATTTGTATCATAATAAATCAACTACAAACAAGTTTTAAATCCATCTATGAATGTTGACATAGATTAAATGAAAACTGTTTGAAACAAATACCTCATTGAATTATAAAACCATTTAAGAGGAACATAATTATATAAGAAATAATTTTTTTGAAAATATTCTTATAATCTTGTATAGGATTCTTAGATGTTTTTATAAAGACAGAAAATATCTACACCTTCCATATAACTTATAAAAAATTATTACCTTAATTTGGTCGAAAAGGTCATAAAGTACCTTGTTTGGAAAACGACGGAATGATTCCTTTAAAAGAATATAAGGTAAAATAAGGGTATAAATGACTTAAACCCATAGTTTAATAAATAGTAAAAATGTTTTCAAATATATTTTTAAGAAAACATGTATGTGGATGATAAAGAGGGCCCAGTAGATAGTTACGTAAAAACAACCTCAGATAATAAAGAGATTGTGAAATTAACCATTACCTTGTAATTTTCCTTGGTTGAGGGTACATTAACCACCTGTATAATAGTTAAATAATTTTTATTAAATTATTAAATAAATATATACATAAATATGATATCATATATTATCCTCTAATATTGATTTGTTAATAATATTTCAGTATTATCATCATTTCGGGTGTTAACTGATTCATTTTCCTTTATATGCTTGGTTACATAATCCATGTTTGTTATGGAAAAAATGTATTTGATTAATATAATTAATGATATTTTGTTCGTAAACTTTATTTTTAGTCTTCAAATGAAAATTATTCTTGAATGGTTACGGTGAGGAAGTGAATCTCATCGCGTGTGTGGAGACGGTAATCCGTACACACGCACCAGCAACAATATCATTATATTGATGGAGAAATCATATATAATTGTATGTAATATAACATATACATAATAATTAACATGTTATATTTATTTTTATTTATACTAATTACTATACACATCCAAATAATTAAGTGTTAGAATAACAAACTACCCCACAACGTGGAGACGGTAAGTCGTACCTACGCACGTATGGTGACTTTCTTATTTATAGGATGAATAGAATAACAAATATGATTGTTCCATATTTATTATAAAATCATAGTATCTATAAGGTATTGGATTTATTATTTTGTTTTGGAAACAACAAAGAAATAGGATGTCAAAGAAGAAATGAACATGAATGATGTGATGAAATATTTACCTCTTCTTCAGGTTCTTCCATTTGATTTGATCAAAAGGGATCCTTAGGATATCTTTCTGGCCAAAAGAAGGACTCTAGGATGAAGGAAGGATAGTTGGGTGGATATTTGGGTAGATATCTGATGATCCAAATGGATTTGGAGTTGTGATGTTGAGGGATGGGGTAGTGCCCTTTTATAAGAGAGGTGAGAGTCACTCTTGGGCAAGCGAGAAATATTATTTTATAATAATATAATTTTCGGTTTATAATGGCTCAAAAATGATTTATTTCAATGCTAAGGTGGTATGGGTCGAAAAAATCTGAACCAACTTGTTGTATATAGGTTTACCTCACCATATTAACCTTATCTTTTAGATTAAACTCATAGTTTAATAGTTTAACTTTTTCCATGTATTCATGTATTATCATAATAATTGGATAATAAACATATGATAAAATGACAAGAAAACATAAAGTGGTTCATTAATGATATAACTATCATTAAATATGTCATTTCTCTGAACTTTATATATTTAGGACTATTATATAAATTAATAATATAATATTTGTTATAAAAACTCATTTTTGTCAATTTTGACACAATTTAGTATTTGGTTATTGTGAATGTCATCACAACATGATTACTTAAAACCAAATTAATATAATAAAACCTAACATGTCATATTCACCTATAAAATTCGTGTATTTTATTGAAACATTGATATTATATTTATTTTAATATTTATAAAACCATTTTTTGGTTGTTTCATTAATAAGGTAATTACTGCTTCACCATTGTGTAATAAATAATTTTAATTATTTAATGTCAAAAAATTATAAATAAAATAACAAAATGTATGAAATCTTTTTATATTTCTAATTTGTATTTATAGTCGAAATGATAACATATATAACCCCATTTAATTTTTTTTAATAAATGATATATGTTTTCGATCATTTGGGTCTTTACTGTAAATTCATTAATATAAAGTGTCATTATCACTCTCATGTGGCTCTATGGGGTCTCAAAATAGACACATGGATTATCATGGTCATAAATATATCAAAAAATATGAATATGACACATGGTAGGGTAATTTAATTTTATTATAATATTATTTTTTACCCTTATTTAATGGATTTACCTTTTAACTATTGTAAATAAAATATTTACCGATGTAATTATTCATAATGTCTAAAAATAAATGTTACCTATTTAAACAATTTGGACCACCTGATTCGAAATAAGGAATCAATTTTTTAAAATTTGAAACACAAAAGTGACAGAAATTAATTTAAAATTCATTCCCATTGTCAAAACAAAAAGTGTGTTTTTAAGAAATAATAACTATCAAAAGGTTGACACTTATTTATGTCCAATTTAATTCTGAAATTATATAAAATGACCTCAATTATATTGAATGATAAAATTATAATCTAATCATACTTTTAAACCACTCTAATTTATAATTTAACACTAATTTTTTTTAATAAAAAAGTTGGTTTTAATTAAATTTTAGTATTTTTCACTATTAATCAAAAATTGAATGTTTTCAAAAAAGTACCAAAAAATCACCCTATGCTAATTTCGATATTCTGAATTCAAAAATGAAGTCCATTTTAAAAAATGAAATTTATAAAATTTCAAAAAGGTTGTTATTATTATATATAATGTCTAGTTTTATTGGTTGTAGTATGTTAGAACTCTATGTTGCATACAATACAAGCTACTACTTTAATCAAAGAGAAACGTACCATGGAAGCTTGTGGTGATACATTCTCTCTTATTTAAAATAATTTCCTCCTCTAAATTTCTAGAATATTATAACATAAAAATATTTGGGCGGTTCTTCATCATAAGTTCCTTAGGTTCCCACATTGCCTCTTCCATCTGATTGTTTCTCCATAGAATGTTTACAAGACGAGTCATCCGGTTTCTCAGCACTTGTTCTCTGGTATCAATAATTTTGATAAGATCATCACAATAAGACAGATCTAGTTCAAGTTCAATATCTTCATAGTTGAGTACATGCGTTGGGTCAGGCATGTATTTTCTCAATACTGATATGTGGAACACATCATGAACTTTGGAGAGACATAGAAGAATTTCCAAATGATAATCTTCATCTCCAATTCAATCTAGAATTTTGAAAGGATTGATGTACCTGAGACTCAATTTACCATTCCTAACAAAACATAAAACACCCTTCCATGGATATACCTTTAAGAAAACATGATCCCCGACATGAAATTTCAAATTCTTCCTTAGGTTATCGGCATAGCTCTTTTTCCCACTTTGAGCTTCATTGATGTGGGTTTGAATAATATTCACTTTTTCCATTGTTTCCTCAATAAGTTCTGAGCCTATGAGTTTTCCTTCACCAAAATCATCCAAACAAGTAGGTGTATGAAATCTCTTTCCATATAATTCTTCATATGGTGCCTTCGGAATAATTTAATGGGAGCTATTGTTATAGGAAAATTCTACGAGGGGTAAAAATTGATCCCATATACCTTGAAAGTCAAGTGAGAAAGATCTCATTATGCCTTCAATGGTTTGAAAAGTCTAATCTGATTGTCCATCGGTTTAAGGGTGATAAGTAGTGATCAAACGAAGTTCAATATCCTTGTATTTCTGAATACTTTTACAGAATCATGAGGTATAATAGGGATCACGATATGAAACAATCGATAGGGGTACTCCATGAAGTCTTACAACTTCATCAATATATAGTCTTTACATACATTCAAGTGTTAAATCTTATATTATAGCAATAAAATCTGCTGACTTGGTAAGACTATCAACAATGACCCATATTGTATCATTCCATCTAGGATTCTTTGGTAGCCCCATGACAATTTCCATCAAAATATTATCCCATTTCAACATAGGCATGGGAAGAGGATCCATGAATCCTTCAGGCTATTGCCTTCTAACATTTCCTTGTTGACAGATCATGCATCTTGATGCAAAATCCGCAATCTCCCTCTTCATGTTGTCCCACCAAAAATGAACATTCAAATCACAATATATATTGTGCTTCTAGGGTGTATAGAGTAATTGGAACTATGAGCATCATCAAACAATTCTCATTTTATATTTGGTATGATAGGAACACAAATTCTCTTCCCAAATTTCAAAATTCTATTTTAATATTTAAATTTACTCAATCTCCCATCATTCACATCATTAATGTTCTTTTGAAACTCCTCATCATCAGTCAGAGAACCCTTTATCCTTTCTAGTAAAGATGGTTTATCAACCATTTGAAAAAGTATTGATGTTTCACCTTCTATTTTTATTCCCATATCCATCTTTACTAGATCCATGAAAATATGATGCCTTTTAACTCTCATCTTGTTAAAAACTCCATGATCCTTTCTACTCAAAGCATCATCCACCTTATTGGCATTCCCCGGGTAGTAGTGTAAAGTGAAATCATAATCCAAGATTAGTTCAACCCATCATCTTTGCCTCGTGTTGATTTCTTTCTGTGATAAAATATTCTTTAAACTCTTGTGATAAGTATAAATATCACATTTTTCTCCAAGGAGATATTGTCTCCATATCTTCAGAGCAACGATTATTGCTTCAAAATCAATATCATGAATATGATAGTTTTTCTCATGATTTTTAGCTTCGTGATGCATAGGCAATAACTCTATTATTCTTCATAAGACACAACCAAGTCCTTTATTTTATACATCACTATAAATAAAAAACCCATCATTCCCTAATGGTATAGTTAAGATAGGAAAATTAACTAATATTTTCTTTTGTTCAACAAAACATTCTCCACACTCTATTGACCAAAAAAATTTAACCCCTTTACAAGTGAGCTTGGTAAATTGGTTAGCCAATCAGGAAATATTCTAGACAAAATTCCGATAATAACAAGATAAACCAATAAAACTGTGTACCTCAGTTATACTCATCAGTGCTAGCCATTCTTGGATTGCCTTGGTTTATTAATGATCAATGGAGATTCTTTACTTAGAGACAATATGTCAAAGAAAAGAAATCTACTGAAGCCAGAATTAACACATGCTAAATTTCCAATATAATTCATTTCTTCTAAGAGTCCATAGAATTATGCACAAGTAATTTTTAGGATCATTTTAGATTTTTTATTATACCAAATTATCATTAATAAATATATTAAAAATTCATCATGAAATTGCCTCAAAACTCTATTCATTAGATCCATGAAGATAGAGGGTTCATTAGTCAATTAGAAAGGAATTACTGTTAACTCATAATGCCCGTACCTAGTTTGAAATGTTTTTTTCAGAATGTCTTCTTTCTTGACACATGACTAATGATATCCAGATCAAAGGTCAATATTTGAAAAATATTGAGATCAATTAATTCGGTCAAATAAATCATTAATGTGAGGTATGGGATACTTTTTCTTTATTGTTATAGAATTGATATCCCTGTAGTCAATGCACAACCACATTGATCCATCTTTATTCTTATAAAAAATATTGGGGATACCCATGAAGAAACACTAGTGCAAATAAATTCTTTATTACTCAATTCCACTAGATGTTTGTTTAGTTCCACTAATTCAACAATGTCCATTCTATAAGGGGTCTTTGATATGGGCCTTTTACTCGGAATTAACTCAATGGAAAACTCAATTTACCGCTCTGGAGGATGTCCTGATAAATCCTCTAGAAACACATCAACATATTATTGCAAAATGGGTACATCATCTATTTTTGCATTCACTTCCTCAACCATAGTTATTTCATTCTCTTCATCCCCAATAATTTAATTTACTAGAGCTAAAGGGGTGGATCTAGATAAGAATCAGGTGTTGACATTTCTACTCTAAAGATAAGGAAAATTTATCATCTTCGAAAATTGTAACCTCATTCTTCTTAAAATAATTTTTTACATCGTGGTCTGAAAGCCAGTTCATACTGAGGATTATATCAAATTAAATCATGGGTACAATGATGATATTAGAAGATAAAGAAAACCTATATTCCCTAATGGGAACTAATTCACAAAACATTGTTGTGATGATACATCCCTTGGGTGTGTTGATTGAAAACTCCCTTGATAAGTCAAATTTTACTTATCTAATTTTCTTTGAAAAATAGGATGATATTAAACAATGTGACGATCAAAAATCATATAAAGCACTATATAAACATGGGGAAACCATTAAATTACCTTCCACCACTTATTTTAGAGCTTCAACATCAGTAGTAGTGATCGCATAAGCTTGGCCTTTCTATCATGGACTTTTTTGAGGTATGTTTCCTTAGTTCATAGGAAATTCATTTTCATAATGCCCCATTTCTATACAATTATAGCATTAAACATTGATAGACTCTTTCTTCCCCTTACAATCATGGGCTTTGTGGCCTTTTTCATCACACATTTAACAGACTCTCATTCCTATCAGGAAAGTACTGGGGTGTTTATTTCCACATTTAAAATAGGATGGATATTCAACATTTCCCTCCTTCCCCTTATTTTCATTTACAGAGTGTTTACCATATCTCTTCTTTTCTTTCTCTGCTTTGAAGTCATAAGACATAGAGAATTCCTTTTCTGTCTTGATAGCGCATGAGACAATATCTTCGTATGGTGAGAAGGATTGTGAGACTAATGATCAATGGATAAATTTCATTAACCCATCAAAGAATAGATCAATCTTACTCCTTCAGTAACGTATATAATTGGCTACATGCCTTACTATCCTTGTAAAGTTAGGACCATACATTGAGACATTCTCCTCCTCCTTTTACCTCTGACTCAGAAATTGTCTTTCCGTATCCACTTGATGGTCATGAGGAAACTATTTTTCTAATAAAATTACTTTAAACTCCCTCAATTCCATTTTTGATACTTCGTCATCTTATTTTGTGTTTTGGATTAATGACCACCATTGACCTGCATCTCCCGTGAGGCGATAAATTGTCATGACAACTTTTTCCCTTTCGTAACTCCACAAAGCATGAAATATTTTCTCTAAGGAACTTATCCATTTCTCAGATACTAATGGATTTTTACTCCCATTGAATGTTGGTGGTTGTTGCCTCAAGAAGAGGTGTAACATTGATCCTCCTCATTGTGGATCAGGGTGCTCCATACATGTAAGGTTATTATTAATAACCTGAGCGAGTAGTCACAGTATAGTGAAAAGATGATCATCACTAATTGCATCACTCATTCCACTATTATTATCTTGACTAGGAGGGAAATCCCTATATATATTGCATGAGTTTATACAATTGTAATTCCTTCCATTAGTTCCATTTCTAAACAATGGAATACAGTATATTAGTTTATGAATCCCAATACATAATTCTGAACATGTAAAACACTGAACAGAAATTGAATAGTTTATGGATTTGATCCATAATCCTAAAAATGTTTTTGTTGAGGAGATATATACTCATAAGTCATTCATAATGGTTTTTGAAGAAAATGTGAATTATCCTAAGCATATATCCTAGGAGTATCGTAACCAAGAGTGCAGCAAGGCCCGTTTTCATGCACCAGTTCCCATTTGAGTCTCTCTCAGAGCAGTGTTTTTGGGTTTTACCTCTAGGTACATATATGCCACATCTTCCTCTACCTGCTCATATATATACAGAGATTTATTACATGTAAAACTCACAAAGTATCTATAGTACCAAAATTCTAGGAATTTATTCTATACTAATCCTCAATGTCAATCGTAGGGTAATGTTCTCTAATTAGAGTTTTTCTAAATCTATTTTCCAAGGTTAGTATTATACTTCCTCTGATAAAATATGTAACACCCCGAACCCAGTTACTAGGAGTTGGTGATTTATTACATAACATTGTCATGATATAAATAATCATGTCCCGAAAGACCGATCTATTTAGTATTATTGGAAACAAGATACATACATCAGTTCATCATTCGAACATGAAAAAAATATAACAATAATTTATTTGATTAGAAACATCCATGCCTCAATGATGATGCATGAAAGTCACTCATAACAAACTTCTTCATATCCTTTGAAAATGAAACAAAAGAAAGTGTTGATCTCAAACACTCAATAAGGGTAAGCAATACAGTGGAAGATAACATAAACATTAGGTGTGGTCAATAATTAAAAACACCTGCCTTTATAAAAAATAATCCCAAACACTTTATGGCGGGAATATGAGTTGAGTAAATAATTAAATAACAAAACATAGTCATGGGTATTCTACTAGTCAAATAACCATGTGAACCATCATTATTATTTTTATAATGAGGTAATTTATAATGTCAAACATTATGAAACATCTTTTCAAGGCCTCATCCAAGATGTCTTAAAATGATTTAGGTCTCGGCCAAATCCATATCAAATTTGGAAAGGCCTCGGCCAATTCCACATATAATTATCTCATATGACCTACCGATGCACCGATGACTAATAGCGGGCTCCACTCATCAAAAACTAAGTCCAATACATTCCTCATATGAAAATATTTACATACAACATAAACCATTGTATTAAAACTAGCATATGAAATGTCAATACATTAACCATAAACCATGAATGGTTTCAAAATTAAACATCCACAGTCAATAATATCACAAAACCTTCAATACAATATGGAAGATTTGTATCATAATAATTCAACTTCAATCATGTTTAAAATCCATCAATGGATGTTAACATAGATGAAATGAAAACAATATTAACGAAATACATCTTTCTATTTTGAAACCTTTTAAGAGTAACATAATTATAAATTAAAAAATTTATTTTGAATTTTTTTATATACATGTTAAGGAATATTCGATGATGTTATAACGATAGAAAATAGGTGCACCCATTGTATAAGTTAAAAAACATTCTTACCTTAATTTTGTAGAAAAAGGCCATAATGTACCTTCTTTGGAAGACGACGTATTTTTAAAAAATATATATACAGAAAAATAAGGGTATAAATGACTTTAACCCATAGTCTATTAAATATTTAAATTGTTTTTAAATACATTTCTATGAAAAAATGGGTGTTGATGATAAAGAGGCCTTGGTAGATACTTAAGTAAAAACTACCTCGGATAATAAAGAGATTGTGAAATTAACCCTTACCTTGTACTTTTCCATGGTCGAGGGTATGTTAACCTCCTATATAATAGTAAAATAATTTTTATTAAATTATAAATGAACTATATACTTAAATTTGATATCATATATGATCCTCTAATATTGATTTGTTAATAATATTTTAGTAGTATCATCGTTTCGGGTGTTAACATATTCGTTTTCCTTTATTTTCATGGTTACGTAAGCCGTGTTTGTTATGGATAGGATTTACTGGATTCAAATAGAGAATAAAATTATGTTCATAAACATTATTTTTATTCGTCAAATGAAAATTATTCTTGAATGGTTATGATGGAGAAATGAATTTCATTGCCTTCGTGGAGACCGTAATCTGTACGTACGCATGAGAGAAAATATGATTATATTGATGGAAAAATTGTAAGTAATTTTATGGTATATCATATATACAGAATAATTAAGATTTTATATTTATTATTAGTTATACTCATTATTATACCCATCCAAATAATGAAGTGTTTGAATAACAAACTACACCACGACATGAAGACGGTAAGCCGTACGTACGCACCTATGGTGACTTTGTCATTTATAGGATGGATAGAATAATGAATATGGTTGTAACATATTTATAATAACATAATAGTATGTACAAGGTATTTTATTTATTATTTTTATACATAAAAAACAATGATAGAGGAAGTGGAAGAAGAAAAGAACTTGAAAGAGGTTATAAAATATTTACCTCTTCTTTCGTTTCTTTCTTTTGATTTGAACAAAAGGGATCCTTAGGATGGATTTATGACAAATGGAAGGCCTCTAGGAAAATGGTAGGAAAGTTGGGAGGATAATTTGGAAGATTTTGGCCGAGCCAAAGGGCTTTGGTGGGGTGATTTTGAGAGAATGGTAAATGCCCTTTTATAAGAGAGGTGAAGGTCACTTTAGGTAATGCTAGAAATATTATTTTAAAATAAAATAAATTTCGATTTCTAGTGGCTCCAAAATGATTTATTTCTAGGATAAGGGAGTTATGAGTCTAAAAAATCTCAACCAATTGTTTTTAGACTGGTATGGGTCACAATATTTACCTTATCATTTAGATTTAACTTTTAGTTAAATAGTTTTACTTATACCATGTATTCATGTATTATTATCATAATTAGTTAATAAAATTACTATAAAATGACAAGATATCCTAAATTGGTTCATTAATTATATAAATATCATTATATCAGTTCCTTGTAAGAACAATATATTTTTATGCCTATTATAAAATTTAATAATATAATATTTTTAAAAAAACTCATTTATGTTAGTTTTGACACTATTTAGTATTTGGTTTTTTTGAAAGTCAACAAAACATTATTACTTAGAAAAAAAATACAATTAATCAACCCTAACAATCAATATTAAACTATAAAATTCTTGTATTTCATAGAAACTTTGAAATTATATTTATTTTAATATTTACAATACCATTTATTTGATTCAATCATTAATAAGGTAATTGGTGCATCACCATTGTGTGACAAATAAATTTAATGATATAATGTATAAATTTTTTAAATAAAATAAAAATAAGTAGGAAATATTTTTAGATCTACAATTAGTATTTATAGTCAAAAATATTACTTATATAACCTTTTTTTTAAAAAAACATATATGTTTATGTCATTTTTTCAATACTTTAAATTAATCAATATAATGTGTCATTATGACTTTCATGTGGCTCCATTGGGTCCCCAAATTGTCCCAAAGATTCCCATGGTCAGACATGTATCAACTAATAGGAATTTTACACATGTTATGGTAATTTAATATCATATTAATATTATTTTTTACCCTTATTTAAAAGATTTACCTTTTAACTATGGTAAATAAAATATTTACTAATGTAATTATTAATAATGTCTAAAAATAAAATTTTTATATTTATAAAAATTGGACCACCTAATTCCAAATATGGAATCCATTTTTCAAAATTCAAAACACAAGAGTTGGAGAAATTAATTTAAAATTAATTCAATACAAAAAATGTGTTTTTATGAAATAATAACAATCAAAATATTGACACTTGTTTATGTCCAGTTTAAATGGAAATTACATACAATGACCTAAATTTTATTAAATGATAAAATTATAATCTAATGGTACTTTAAAACCACTCAAATATATAATTTATCACTATAAATTATTTTGATTAAGGAAGTTTTTTTTTTGTTAAAATTTTATATTTTACAATATTCACCAAATATTGAAGGTTTTCGGAAAAGTAACAAAAATTCACACTAAGATAATTTAAATATTCAGTATTAAAAAATGAATCCCATTTTGAAAAAATAAATTTATGAAATTTAAAAAAGTTATTATTACTTTTTTTAATGGCTAGTTTGATTGGTCGTGGTGTGTTAAAACACCAAGTTGCGTACAACGCAAGCTACTAAATTATTCTAATGGAAACATACCATGGAAGCTTAGGGTGATATATTACCCTTATGATTTGTATTAATTTTTCCTATAATATAAATCTTTTGAAAATAATTCCTGATTCCTTTCATGGAAAATATTCCCAAATTTGAACATGACTTCTTCAATTCCCTTACCCATCCTTATATCCCGTGAAAATAATTTTATAATGTGGGACAAGGAAAAAATCTCAGTAAGTTATATAAAATAAAGTAAAGTTGTTAGTCCGAGGAAAAAATGACAAAAGATATAACATTTACCTTTATCTTCAATGTTCATTGAGAATAAGAAATAGAACATTTAAAATGAAAAAACGCACACATTTTTTATCAATGTAAATCATTAAAACCCATAGAAATCCATTAAAATATCTTTTATTGAATTATATCATCCTATACATAAATACATTTCAAAACAATTTTATGTGGAATAACATTATTGCGGTCTTTAAATGTTATCATTACCAAATGAATTGGAGAGATATTTTAGTGACCCTTCTATTATTACATTGATTTTACATCTTTTTAATGATGAAAAATATAAAAACAATATACAAAGGGGACTCAAAGGTTTAATGTCTTGGTAAAACCAGTACCATACATAAAATTTAAAACATAAAACATTTATTTAATCCTTTCTTCTCTAGATTCTTATTGGATCTTGAAATATCCTTAGTACAAGTAGTCAAAAAAATAGATACATCAAAAGGAGAGAGCTAAAAGCCTAGTAAAATGATATATAAGATAATTAAAAATGGGGATATAATATTCATAACATCATAATTATAGTCATTAGAGGAAGAATTAGATAAAGGCCTAGAATATGTCAATGCATGAAAGTGAAAAATTGTTTCATAGTGGTCAAATACCACACATAGTTTTGAATAAATCTAGAATCATTTTCACACATATTTCACATTAACTCATGTGATTCAATATAGTACCCAATTATTTAGAGAGATATATTATTTTGGGAGCACCAATCACATCATAACAATTACATTCCACTATATAATTCTGGGTGCACCGGTCACATCATAACATTTTCATTATTATGCTTTCAACATTTAGGATATATCAATCTTTGAAATAAATAAACCATGGGAAGGAATGATTTTCCTTTTATAAAGAATATATTCGTAATCTATAGGTTCCCAAATGAATGAGGGAATAATATACATGACATAAGAATAAACAATCTTGAGTGATGGGGAAACAATATTGAGAAGTAGTAGGTGTGCTTTTTGATAGAAGCGTTCTTTTGAAAAACATCATGTTTGTAAAAACACAACTAGAAAACATGTACATTCCAAAAAAGGGATGATAATGATGATGAAATTATTATTTTTTAATAATCATACAATGAATGTGTTGAAAGATGGAAAACCCAAAGAATGAGTATTGGGTTCGAGAATTCCCCTTAACTTGTGTCTGAACGCTTTCTTCACTTTAATGTCATGTATAATCACATTAGTTTCATTAATTAACACTTAAAAAACCTTTTTTACATGAAAATTTTAAATTATGGTATAATTAAGTTATTTTTTACGCCTTTATATGAGTTATTTATTTAAAATTCATTGTTCGGTAGTTTTCTTTTTCATAGCTTTCATGAACGGTTCACTTGTTTTCATGAATTGAAGTTCATTTTAAATGTACATAAACATACAAATTTTTATTATAAGTTAAAAATGATATTACAAAATTATAAATGATCATATAAGAAATTTAATTGTATGTAATGGGGATGAATCTTTAGATAATGTTTAGTAATGATTGTTTTAGGGAATTTGTTTTGGATCACAATGAACATGTTTTGTTTTATCATTCAGTATTATTTATAAAACTTGTCACCAAGAAATAAAATGGGATAATAAATATGTTTTCATCCATTTATGGTTTTATTGACCACCATTATGGTGTTTATTTATAATCAAAGTGTATCACTCAGGATGTAGGTAAATTAACACAATGCGAGCGACGATATTATTTTTTTAACTATAGAGAGGGAGGGAGGATTTTAACAAATAATATTACATTAACATAATATAAACCATTTTATCAATCATACTACTGTTATAATTACATTTTGATAAGATAATTGGAGGATAAGATAAGAAAATAAATGAAATTCAAAAGTAATATGAAACAGAAGAGAGAGACGAATTAGTTGTTCAATTCTCCTCTTGAGATCTTATTCAATACACCAAGGGATAGGGTTTTCATGAGACCAAGAGCTCCATGACATGGGGAAGGACCTGGGGAAATTATTTTTGTAGAATTTAGAAAAGACTTGATGCTTGATGGGTGTGAGGAAACAAGGTTATGAGGGGGGGGGGTATTTATAGTTGATGGGAGGGGGGGTTTCTCAATATTTAATTCATTAGATTATTAGTTTTCTTTTAGATAAGAAATAATGTTGATTGCTGAGACTAAAAATACTAACTATATCCTTTTAATTCGATCCAATGGTGCTTGCATCAGCCACGATGTTAGGAATAGTGTATTTAACATAAATGTGCATATATACGAAAAATTACCATATTTATCTATTCACCAAAAATTTAACTATTTCAATAAAATCCAAAAAATTCACCCCAATGATTTCTATATGGGTAGAATAAAAAATGACCTCCATTATATGATTTTTTTATAAATATGAGTAATTTAATTTTTAATTAAAATTGTAATTTAATAGAAAAATACAAATTTTAAAATTATGACTTCTTTTCTAATACACATAAAAATTAATTAAGTTCACATAAATTAATCATATAATCATCAGACATCAAAATACTATTTTATGAATAAATTTTATGAAAATATAATTTCATTAAATATTTTTTAATTAATTATTAAATATTCATGACTTATAAAAATAAAAACACTATTACATTATATTTTTACTTATAGGATTGATACATTTTATTTATGCTATCAATCATAAGGTTCCTATTCACATAGTTGGTTTATTATTCATATTGTTCATATTACTATTCATAAGGGTAAAATAAATATTCATAAGGTTATTTTTCTGTTTAGAAAAAAAATTAATCTTGTCCTATCGAACTCCAAACATAACACATATTTCAAATAGTGTATGGTAGGTTTTCAAAATTCAAATCATAGAAGTTGAAAAATTTTGTTTAAAGGTCACATAGAATTTAGTAGTTCCTCTATGAATGATGTGGAAATGTGTTTACTATTGTGATTTTATGTGATTATAATATATGACATAATTATAATAAGTTAATTTCATTGATAAAACTTTTGGTTACTACAATCTTCCCCCCTTTTGAAATTTCACCCTCAAAATTTCGTTTTACATAAACAAGTGAGGGTATTTTTCCTTTATTTCTTCCTCTGGTTCCCAAATTTTTTCTTCATAATTAAGGTTCCTCCATAAAACATTGAAAATGTGGGTTTTCTTTTTCTGATGAACCTTATACCTCAAGTCCAAATTATTGATGGTTTCTCCTCGTAAGATAGATCATCTTGTAACTATACTTCCTCTGAGAATAGTGCATGTTTGGGATCTGGTATGTACTTCCTCCTAAGTGATACATGAAAAATATCATGAACTTGTTCTATATTTGGTGGACGTACAAGATGATAGGTCATAGCTCTTATGAGGTCAATGATCTCAAAGGGGGCAATGTACCTTGGGCTTAGCTTCCTTTTCTTTTCAAACTGCATAACTCAATTCTATATTTATATTCGAAGGAAGGATTCATCCCCAATGTCGAACTTCAAGTCCCTTCAATGGTTGTCAACATAACACATTTTCCGACTCTAAGAAACTTTGATATGTTGTTGGATGACTTGAACATTCACTGTCAACTTTTGCACAAGATTAGGTCCCAGAAGTTTTCATTCTAAAACATCATCCAAACAAGTTAGAGATAAACTTCACTTTCCACACAGAGCGTAATATTGAAAATCTGAATACTTGAGGGGAAGATATTATTGTATGAGAACTCAACAAATGGGTGATATTGATCCCATTCACCTTGGAATTCTAGTGACCATTATCTTAGCATATATTCGAACATTTGAATAGTCCTCTTAGATTGGTAATCAGTTTATGGGTGATCGGTCATGCTGAAATTCACATCAGTACTCAAGTTATGTTGAAGAGTCCACCAGAATTTATATGTGAATCATGGATCATGATCAGAGACAATAGATAGTTGAACCCGATGTATTCTCACCACTTCCTAAACATATATAATTGCATGTTGGACAAGTGAGAGATATTCTAAAAAAGAAATAAAGTGGGTATTCTTGGTTATTATGTCCTCCACAACCCATATCACATTATTTCTATTAGACTTCTTTGAGAGACCCATGAGAAATCCCTTAATGACACTCTCCCATTTCCAAAGTATCACACCTAGTTTTTCCTATCTTGTTTTTTATTCGGTTTTTTGGAAATAAAAATCATTTTCTTGGTTTTTGAGTGAGATGAATGTTGAGTTTTGAACTACGATCTATTTCTAATAATACTTCCTTGGGTTCCCCATTTCATGTTTGGATGTTTTTGAAGAAAAGTGTGGTTACTTCAAGATTTGGGCCAACCATGAGACCATTTCCATACCTAAAATAATATTTTTATATTATATCCACATAGTTTTTTGACATTTATCACCCACTCCACATCCAAGTTGGACTTCCCTAACCTATTGAAACCATCATATCCTTTTTCCCCCTTAGTAATTCATAATCATAGTGGATTTTGGTTATTTTTTCAGGTATTGGGGAATCCCATGAGCAATTTCCAGTATTAAAAAAATAATTTGTTTCTATTAACAATTATTAATTTCTTATACATTTAGGTGATTTAATATTTCACTTGATCCCAAAAACTAAAAGAAAACGTTTTTGTTCCATTTTCCATCGTTGGGGCACATCCAAGTCACGCATTATAGAGAAATTTCTCATGGCCACTCAAATCTTCTAGATTTGGAAAGGTAAATTTTTTTATTCAATAATCATTAATTTTTCTATCCTCTACCCTTCAATCTTATTTAACTATTTATTCTCGACATAATGAGAATATCTGAGACACTTCAAGCCATTTTCTGTATCTAAGGGTGTAGATCTAAGGTAAGATTAAGATTTCTCCAGTTTCCGAGGTGATATTCCTTATCATTTATCTCCCTTTTCCTTATCATACCACTTTAATTTAGTTTCATACTCTCCCCTAGTCAGTAATGACCTTTCGTTTTGTAATCCCATGATTTTTTATGGGGGTTTTGGTTTATTTAGGCCTGTTCTTCATAGATATATATTATTTGGAACTACAGAGGGTGATTTCGGTTGTGTGTTTCTATTATTTCATGGATTTGAGGTAAGATATCCCTTGAACATTACATTATCATTTCTGATTCATCATTATCATGTTTTCTCAATCTTATTTATTTTTTAGGTGCTTTTGTGAAACCATTGATATAATTGTTTTGTGTTAAAATGATGGTTTATTCCATGTTTTGCTAAAAATACATTTGATTTGGAATAAATGCACACTCCTTATGTTTGATAAAATATTCTAGAAGATTTCACACATAGTATATGGTATTTTGAACATGGTTCAGTATATTTAATAAATGTATGTCATGCAATTGTTTTTTTATTCCTTTTAGCGTGCTTAAAATAAATTGTTTTGCAAAAAAGTGCATGTCTTGTGTTTGGTAAATTACCTGGTTGGATTCTATATTTTAAGTGTGATTAAAAGTAATTTTTATAGATTTATAAATCAATATATAGAATGAAAAAAGGTATTTTGGGTTCCCTATATGGTTTTCCAATATGTATTTGGTTTAACAAATAAATGGGTTTTGGTTTATAAACTTTTTTGGCCGGAGTTTCCAAAAAATGGCCCATCTGGAAGCCTTATGAAAATTTATGTGTTTTGAATCTGTAACCTGAGTGTTTTAATGGATTTATGAAATTGTATTTCTTATAAAAATGGTTTGTATACACCTTTTTATTAAAATGTAAAAGTGCACCTTTGGCAAATTTTAGTCTTGACAAACATGCAAATGATCATTTGGAATCATTTTAAAAATGGTTAAATTGATTCTTATGAAAACCTCTTATAAATGTTTCTCACGCCATGAATGTATATATATAATGAATGGGATGTCCTTACTAAATAATATTTTTGATCCCATATTATATTGTCTCAGGTTGGACTATTTATTTTCATTTTATTAATGGAATGA
Source organism: Viscum album (assembly GCA_963277665.1). Classification (NCBI taxonomy): domain Eukaryota; kingdom Viridiplantae; phylum Streptophyta; class Magnoliopsida; order Santalales; family Viscaceae; genus Viscum; species Viscum album. The sequence goes on from OY728165.1 coordinate 1,836,275,177, forward strand.
GATTGGTCCTTTGAGTGGCTTGCGGTGATGTCTGTTGTAAAACATCATTATATATATGTTGTGATCAGATGCTCAAGTGGCACTGATTGGATCACTCGTTTTTATATACATGAGACATGGGAACCTGGTATATTGAGAGAACTTTTTATGAAAAATTTCTATATTGGTATTGGATGGACTGACCAGTGTCTCAAAGTAGGTGGATATATTTTGGGTTTATTACTATCATATTAGGCCCCTTGGTCAATCCAAAGATAGGGTTGATGGGCATTTGGGAATTTGTATTTTCATTGTGTGTGGCATGCCAAAAAGTATGGATTCTCATGTGTTAGTATGTTGTGGTTTTTTGTTGATATCCTAGGTTCAACTAGGTCTATTGGAATTTAGTTTCTTGTACTGATGAATATGATGATTCTATGTAAGTTTACATTACCCTTGTCATGTGATTACTATTTCACCTTATTTTGATATATTTTTCATGGAATGTTGTGGGATAGTTTTTATACGGTTTATGAAAATGGTCTTCAAATAATATTGTCTTATCCTCTTTGTAATAATATGATAATGTAAGCATGAGTTACCTCTTGAAAATGGTATTGGCACACTAGTTGAATGAATCTTGTTTTTGAAATGAATAAGGGAAATGGATCTTACTTTGTTTTTTGAGTAATCTTGTAGTAAACCTTATTTTTATTTATTGAATTTCAAACATGAAATTGAATATTATTTTATTTTAAAGGATGTGCATTAGGATTAGATTAACGGGAAAACTGGATGAGTTTTAATAATCATGCTTATATTTATTTTGTATTATTAGACCTTGTCTAGGTTTCCGCATGAGTTTGATCACCCTGAGGTACATGGTATCGCTTTGTTGTAGAGTGACTAGTGTGGTCACATGGAGTTAGTTGTTCATCAAGTATGGCTGATTTAGTTATATTTTTTAAATTTAATTCCTATTTTGTTGTATAAATGAGAATCAATTCAGTTATTTTCTCAATGTGTATTGGGCTTCCAATTTCATTCCACTGTTTGTTTTATTTTTTATATTTTTGAAAAACTGTTCCCTTTTCTAATATAATGATGTGTTTCACTAGTTTAAAATCCATATGGATCAGGAGCGCCCCTTGGACCATGACATAGATCGGTTTGGGTGCCATGTTTGGGTTTGATTTGGGTTAGAACATAACAAAATGGTATCATAGAAGATAATCTCTTACCAGACCTTTCATTTCATAGCACCCTTTTTTATTTGGGGATGTCAAGATAGATGGACTAGGATAGTTAAGGCTTGAGGGGTAGGTTCAGAAAGAGGGTCGCGAACTCTGGCTCATTCAGATCGTCAAGTGTCCATGGGATTTCCGGTTTTATTAGTGTCTTTTGTTCTGTTGATTGTTTGGTGTTGGGATACGAAAAGGGGAGTTGGACTAATGGTATCTGTGAGCTCATAGATCCAGGAAAGCCTTGTGGATTTTGGGAATGGTCCTAAGAAGGTTCTCTATCTTGGTGGTGGGTTTGGAATATGTCCCCCAACCATATGGGGATGTCACCCACCGACACTAGTTCACATTTCTGGGTCTCTTGTACTTTTTTTCAATTTGTATTTTGATTTGAAAATTATTGTCTGTGAATTGTGAAAATGGTTTTTTTGTAATGCCTCGACTCTGGTTACCTAGATTCAGTGCATTATTAAATAATATGGGCATGAAACAAGGAATCAAGTCCCAAAGGACCAATCAGTTTAGTATTCGTGGAAACAAGATACATACATAAGTTCAACATTACTATGTGAAAATAAATACAACACTAATTTATTCAATTAGAAACACCCAAGACTCTTAGATATGATTTCATGTCACTCATAACAAACTTTAACATGTCCTTGTAAAGATATTATTCATAACAAACTTCAACATATCCTTGTGGTGCACTCGAACTTGGGGTTGTGTGTACCATAAGCTATTGAATTACGTTAATGGGATAACATACTATGAAATCATGGGGTACTACATTCTCCCCTTTTTCAATAAATTTCATCCTCATAATTTGATATTATTCTTCTAAAATAGGAGGTCTAAAATAGAAAATACCTTTGTGGAAAACCCACATCAGAAATAGGGTTAATAAAATTTAGTCTTAATAAGAGGGAATGAAAAATGAAAAAGTCACCCCCAACATAGGGTTTTTAATAGATGATCATTGGTGGAAATTACAAACACATAATTGTAGGAAAAATAAATATTTATAGGGAGTGATTGAGGTCATCAATCACAAACAAGTGTAAAATTAAGGGACTTATATCCATCAATCTATGATGATTTAGAATATCATCAGTTCAACAAAACCTTAGGTGTTAGGATAAAACATGTTTTGTTTAAAATCTTATACCACCTAATGTTTAAGAATTAATTTCTTCATAAAATTGTATATATATATATATATATATACTTGACAAGTATTGTTCCATCCTTTAACACATTTCTACCACAATCAAATCTTTCACTCCAAAAGATAATAGAACTCAAAAATAATATATTTATGCTAATCGTATAAGGTTTCAGTCATATAAAATGAAGAAAAATAATTTATAATAACCATGTACTTTTTGTAGGCTAGTGGTAGGTCATAAATCTTTGTCTCACTAGGGATTTGGGTTCAATTTCTATAGCATTGTCCTATATGACAGGTTATCGCCCGACCTGCGTGTTTTCCTTTTTGTAAAACTATAGTATTATAATTTTTCAAAAATAATATTAATAAGTACTATCCAAATTTCAACATAATACTTTACTACCATTATATCTATCCAAAATACTTCTTCCCAAATTCTCTCTAAAAGGTCTCTAAATTCCAAAATCTATTGCAACATAAGATTTCCAAAACAACGTAACATTTAACTTATTGTCATATACTGAAAATATGATTACCAAAATCATATTAAATACTTAATGAAAAAAATGTACTATAATAAAATATTTATATATAACACATTAATCTTTTAACCAGAAAATAATTCTTGAATCCAAATTCACAAATACACAATTTATTCCACTTCAACTGTAGTAATAGTGTAAGCTTGGCCTTTCTCTCTTGGCCTTTTCTGAGGTAATTTTATTTGGAACTTATGAAATTCATTTAAATAATCACCCAATTCTCTACAATTATAGTATTCAACATCGAAAACCTATTTCATTCCCTTTCAATCATGATCCTAGTGACCATTTTCTCCACATTTGTAACAAACTCTTATTCCTTTTAGATAGGCACTAGGGTGCTTCCTTCCACAATTATCACAGGGTGTAAACTCAACTCTTAGCTTCTTCCCTGTTTCCTTATTTTATTTCCTAGAGTGTTCAATGTATCTCTTCTTCTCTTTTTTTTACTTTAATGTAGTATGACTTAGAGAATTCCTTTTCTTTATTGATAGCACATGAGACGATATCTTTGTACGATGAGAACGATTTTGAGACTAATGATCGAGAGAGAAATGGGTTTAAACCATCAAATAAATGATAAATCTTACTTCATGGGTTACATATATAATCTGTAGCATGCCTTTATAACCTTGTAATGTTAGCTTCATTCTTTGGGACATTCTCATCCTCTTTTTGCCTCAGACTCAGAAATTGCCTTTCCATATCGGCTTGATGGTGGCGAGAAAATTATTTTCCTAATAAAATCCCTCAATTCCATACATTATACTTCTTCATCCTCCATTGTGTTTTGAATTAAGAACCACCATTGATCTGCATCTCTAGTGAGGCGATAAACTGCCATGAAAACTTCTTCCATTTTGCTACTCCCTAAAGCATGAAATATTTTCACTATACAGCTTATTCATTGCTCAGTTACAAATGGATTTGTAGACCCATTGAATATTTATGTTTGTTTCTTCATAAATAGGTCTAACATTGATACTCCATTTTGTGGATCCGGGTGCTCTATAAGGGTAAGGATATTATTCATAACCTTAGTGAGTTGTCCCAGTATGGTGATAAGCTGATCAGCACCAGTTGCATCACCAGCTCCACTATAATTATCTTGAGTAGGAGGGTGGTCCCTACATGTATTATGTGCATTAATACGACTTCCATAACTTCCATTAGGCGCTATTTATAAACAATGGCATTGAGTAGATTAGTTTTTGAATCGCAATACTTAATTCCAAACTTGTAAAATACCTAATGTAAATTGAAAATATTACGCATATAATCTATAATCATAAAATTTTGTCTTTGAGGAAGTATTAACACTTAAATCCTTCATAATGGCTTGTAAAGAAAATGTGAATTATCCTAAGAATATCCCCTAGGAGTGTCATAACTAATAGTGTAGCAAGGCCCTTTGTCATGTACCAAGATAACCCAAGTCAATCCTAAAACTCCTGGTCAGAGTTTTCACTCCTAGGTACATCTATTCCAGAGCCGCCTCAACCATATCGTATCTAGATAGGGATGTATTTTTTGGAAAATTAAAAAAATATCCACATTACCAAAACTCTATGATGTTCTTCTATACTAATCCTCAAAGGCCATCTTAGGTTAATATTCTCTAATCAGTGTTTTTCTAAATCTAGTTTCTATGGTTTGTACTGAAATTCCTCTGATTCCAACTATAATGCCCTTAACCCGGAAGCCTGGAGGCAGTGCATTATTTTAATATATTGGCATGATTACTAGGAATCATGTCCCGAATGAATGATTGGTTTAGAAATCATGGAAAATAAATTACATGCATAAATGTTACATTACATATTAGTAAAATAAAACACATCATAAATGATTCATCAAGAACACCATTAATACCCTACTATTACCCTTCTTATCAATCATAATATAGTTCTTGGAATAATGGTAAAATAAAACCTAAGAAAGGGGTGAGCTCAAACGCTAAGTAAGAGTAAGAAATAAAGTGGAAGATGACATAAATGTTAGGCACGGTGAATAATTGAAAACACATGACTTTACAAATAATAAACTTGAATACTTTATTGCAGGAATATGAGTTGAGTATATAATTCCATAATAAATCATAGTCATGAGTATTCTAATAGTCTAATAACCACCTGAACCATCAATATTATTTTCATAATGAGGGAATCTATAATGTTGGACATTCTGAAACATTTGGTCAATGCCTCGGCCAAGACATCTAAAAATGATTAAGGATTCGACCCAAACCATAAATCAAATTGTGAAAGGACTTATCCATTTCCATGTCTAACAGTCTCATGAGACCTACCGATGCACTGAGGAGCTACAACAGGATCCACCCGTCACTTACTATGTCCAATACATTCCTCATATGACAAGGTTGATACATAACATAAACATTCGTATTAAAACTAGCATACGAAATTTCCAGACATTAACCACAAACCATGAATGATATAAAAATAACACATCCATAGTCAAACATATCACAAAACCATAAATACCATATGGAATATTTGTATCATAATAAATCAACTTCAATCTAGTTTAAAATTGATCAATAAATGTTGACATAGATGAAATCAAAACAATTTGAGAAAATATCACTTTCTATTTTGAAAACATTTAAGAGTCACATAATTATAAAATGAAACATTTATTATTGAAAATATATGTATAATATTGAAATGGACTCTTCGAAGGTGATATAATGGTGGAGAATAACCACACCCGTCGTATATGTTAAAAACATTCTTACCTTAATTTGTTGAAAATGTCATAAAGAACCTTGTTTGGAATATGACTGAAGGATTCCATTCAAACCATTTTATAAAAAGTAAAAGAATCGTATAAATGAATTTAAACAATAGATTAGTAAATAGTAAAAAAAATTCTGAAATACATTTTTATGAAAAGTGGATGTGGATGATAAATAGGTCCAAGTAGATACTTACATAGAAACAACCTCATATAATGAATAGATTGCGAAATTAACACTTACCGTGAACTTTCCTTTGGTCGAGGGTACGTTTAACCTCCTGTATAATTACCATAGTATGTTATTAAATTATACCAGAACCATATTCATATTTATTATATCATACATGATTCATTTACGACTTTATACTACCCATTTAAAATGATTTCCATGTTAAATTGAAATTTCGGGTAATAATCACTTTCTTTATCGTATGTGTTTTAACTTGTTATTCATGATCATATAATTTAGATCATTATTTACATACTTCTAGAATATAAATCATGATTTATATATCATATATATTTATAATATAAATATGTATAGTATAAATATACAAGAAATGTAAAACATTATTTTAGGAGACGATAAGTCGTACGTACGCATAAACATTGTTTCTGTTTTCATATCGTAGGGAATGGATGTAAGTGAAAAATATATATGTAAGTACACACACATATATATATATATATCTATTTAATAGAATTATTATTTCATATATTACATACTTATTTATAATATATTTTTTATAATCATCGTTGAATGGTGAATGTAGAAATGAATCTCATCGCGTCGTGGCGACGATAAGCCGTACGTACACACAAGAGACCATGTCATTTCCTTAATGATTAAAAGTTGTGTAATTGGATGGTATATTAATTTTACAGAGACATTAGAATGTTATTTTCATTATTTATATACATATTTCACATAATTATATCTATCCAAATAGAATAGTGTTGAATAACAAATTACACCCCAACGTGGAGATTGTAAGTCGTACATACGCACACATGATAACATTATCATTCAAAGGATAGATAGAATGATCAATATGGTTATACCATATTTATGATAACATCACAGCATGTATAAGGTACTGAAGTTATTATTTTGGCATGGAAACAACAAATAAAGAGGAAGTGGAAAAATAAAAGAACTTGAAAGAGGGTGGTGAAATTATTACCTCTTCTTGAGGTGATTCCTTTTGAGTTGATCAAAAGGGATCCTTAGGTGGGATTTATGATCAAATAAAGGACTCTAGAGTTATTTGAAGGATGTTATTAGGATATTTGGTAAGTTTTTGTCTGAGCGAAATGCATTTAGAGGTGTGATTTTGAGAGAAGGGGAAGTTCCCTTTTATGAGATAGGTGAGGGTAACTTTAGGAGAATCATAAAATATTATTTTATAATAAAATAATTTTCTTTTTATAATGGATCCAAAATGATTTTTATTGAGGCTAAGGTGGGGATGTGTAGAGAACGACTCAAAATATAGGTTTTAGAAAGGTTTATGTAACTGTATTCACCTTATATTTTTTATTTAACTATTAGTTAAAGAGTTTACTTTTTACTGTGTCTTCTTGTATTCTTATACAATATGATTAATAAACAGACAATAAACTTCCAAGAGAACCTCTAGTAGTTAATTGATGAAATTAATAATATTATTTATTCCCAAGGGCCGAACATTAGATTTTTAGTAATATTATATAATTTAATAATATTTTTTTTTTAAAACACATTTTTTTTCAATTTTGACACTATTTAGTATTTGGTTAATGTGAATGTCATCATGACATGATTAATTCGATATAAATACATTGAATAAATAATAACGTGTAATATTCACCTATAAAATTCTTTGATTTTATAAAAATTTTGAAATTATATTTATTTTAATATTTATAATACCATTTATTTGATTCTTTCCTTAAAAAGGTAATTACTGAATCATCATTGTGTGAGAAATAAATTTAATTATATAATATCTAAATATTATAAATAAAATACCATTATGTATAAAATTGTTTTATCTTTCTAATGAATATTTATAGTCAAAATGATAACTTATATAACACCTTGTAAAAATTGTTTTACACAAAGATATTTGTTTATGTCATTTTTGTCTTTACTTTAAATTAATTAATATAAAGTGTCATTATCACTCTTAAATATATCAAAGTGTCCCCAAAATCGACCCAAGGATGTCCAGGGTCAGACATGTATCAACCAGTAGAAATAGGACACATGTTAGGGTAATTTAATATTATTATTATAATATTGGTTTAACCTTATTTACTAGATTTACCCTTTTACCATGGTAAATAAAATATTTATTGAAGTAAATATTCATAATGTCTAAAAAAAGTAACCTATTTACACAATATGGACCTCCTAATTAAAAATATTGAATCTATTTTCCAAATTCAAAACACTGATGTGGCAGAAATTAATTTAAAATTAATTCCCATTGTTAATGTCAAAAAGAGGGTTTTTAAAAAGTAAAAACTATCCAAAATTGACATGTGTTTATGTCAAATTTAAATGTGAAGTTACTATTAATGACCTAAATTTTATTACATGATAAAAATATAATCCAATTATACTTAAAAACAATACAAATTCATAATTTAACATTATAAATTATTTCAATAAAAAATTTGTTTTCAATTAAAACATATTATTTTTCACTATTCATCAAAATATAAAAGTTATCAGAAAAGTACCCAAAAGTGTTCCAAGCTAAATTTATATGTCAATATTCTAAATAATAATTTAATCTCATTAAATTTATTATATAAAAGGGTCAATTATTATTTTTAAAATGGGTTCTCAATTAAAAGGCGGTAAAATTGAATTTTTTGAAAAGTAATTGTTTTTTTGAAAAAATGAATTTTTTATTTTATTATGACATAAAAAAATATGGATGTTAAAATTATAGAGTATATAGTATTCAAAATCAAGTTAATACTATTCGATAACCACTTTTTGTATAGTTAGTTTCGTAGTTGTGGTACGCTCAAACTTAGTGTTGCATGTAGCGTAAGCTATTGAATTTCTTTAATGAGATAACGTAATCTGAAATATTGGGGTGTTAAAATTTTAATGAAATGGTTGATTGTTGAAATGGGGAAAATGGGTTTTTAAATTTTAATACGATAAAGGTTTTGGAATGTTGGGTTTTTTGAAACAATTCTTGGGGATGAAGAAGAATGGATTTATTGGGATTTAATTTCCTTAATACAAACTAATGGTTTGTTCAAATGAAATGCATGAAATGCATGGAATTCAAGGATTATTTTAATGTGATTCTAGAATATTTTTTTAAATGGGGTGTTTTGAGCTGTTGATAAGTGTTTTAATCTGATGAATTAGTTTTATAAAATATTTTTGAGTGGTTGTTGTTTTTTAAGAAAGGCATTTGGCTGTTGTTGCTACTAGATTAAGAAAGGAGACCATTAGGAATATTTAAAAATGGTAAAGGGTTCTGTGGAATATAATTTTTGTGTTATAAGTTGTATTAAATGAAATGGACTGGGTTTTTAATCAAATGGTATTTGATGAAGTGTAAGATATTTTGTGAAATCTGAAAATGGTTTTTAAATTGGTTATCAGTATAAATTTGGAAGGTATATGAATTTTGGAATGATGTTGTTTTGTTTTTTCCATTAGTGTTTTCATGGGTGCTCACAGGCAAGATTTTTTGGATATTTGGATGTATGGTTGGTATATCATGGTGGTTGGGTCCCTAGGGTGGCACGAAAATTTTCAAGTGAGTGAGACATGATGAAACACCATTGGTTAATTTGAAAAATCACCTGGTTTGTTCATTTTTCAGAAGTGTTTTGAGTAAAAAAATTGTTAAATTTTTTATTAAAACAATGTTTGCATGGGTAGTTTTTTCTATGTCAAAGAAGTGTTGTTTATTTGGTGTGATTCCTTGTGATCTACAAGTCATTCTCCTGTTGTTTCATAAGATGGGATCTCATTGGCTCAATTTTGGCGTAATGTTCAATAAGTTTATTAAGATTTGTTGGATGTTGTGATGTGGCCATATATGGTTCTCCATTGGAAATATTTCTAGATGATCATCCTACATATTCTTTCTAAATGTTAAATCCACATTTTCTAGTCATTCCCCATCCGTTTTGTTGGAATGGAGATTTATTTGGGCTATAATAAAAGTTCCTTCCCTTTATGGGGTTTCTCTAAGTTGGGGTTGTGGTGCTCGATGAAGATGATGTGTTTCTCTATGTCCTTGGTCTATTCATCCCATTAACTAGAGTGAGAGAAAATAGTGTTGTGTATCTCCATATTCTTGTTTGGGTAAAGGTGTGTTGTTTATGGAAGAGAGTTTCATAGTGTCTCTTGATATATTTTTTCTTCTTGGGAGTGTTATGTGGCATCGTGTGTAACTATGGGAAGGAGTTCATGTTTGGGATTAGTAGAACCTGACTATGAGTTAGTAGATGCTTCAAACATCAGAGCTCTAACCATAAATCTTACAGTGAAGTTGGTTCACAGTCAAGATTTCTGATGGTGTGGGTAGGGTAGTTAAGTATGACCCTCTACCGTTGTGGTGAGTTGTTTCTAGTGTTGTTCATATGGTTTCTTGTCCCATTGAATTTCTTCATGTCGCAAAGAGTATGGTGGAAGTACCCCTCATGTAGTGGCCATATTTATGCCTTCATTAATGTGGGTTTCTAATTAATTCCTTTTATGGATTGCCTATGTGAATCTGGTGCGGTCATGGTTTTAAATGTTCATAGGTGGAGGGTTTTGGATAGTTCTCGGTCGTGTTTTTTGTATCCCAATGATTAGGTCCCCCTCCCACCTCACCCCAAGTGGTAGGGGTTCGGATCCGTGTAAAGAGTGTTGGCCTAGTTTGTTCCCCCTTCGTTCAGGAGTGGGTGGTTTAAATGTTCATGTTATGTTTTGGTTAACTTGGTTTGGTAGGATGACGTGGGAGAGTTTTGGCGGTGGCTTGCGAGTGAGTCCCGATTCAATATCTTGTTGAATTTTTATTTTTTCATTGCTAGTTGGTTTCTAATGGTGTAGAGTCCCACCAAGAGTCTCAATGATTTTCTTCTTAAGAACCTATCAAGTGTTAGTTGTTTATTAATGGCGGGGAGTCCATTCCAAACTACCCTAGAATCTTAGGGTTTTGTGAGATATTTTTGGATTGGGTGATCATTTGGTTCATTGTTGAATCTCCCAATAATATAGTTCTTGGTTGGTTGGTGGACGTAGTGACTCGATCCTTCAGTCGATTCTTGGGATGTGGTATTGAGTTGTTATTTTTTAGGAATGAGGCTCATGTTCAATTAAAGGTTGATGTAATTTCCTTAGAATGAGAGTTTTGAAAACATTGATAAGGAATCCTTAGGTATTTATCTTTCATCGAGAAAGTGTTATGGATTTCATGGGGCGGAAAGCTTTAATGGTGGAGAGAATTGCCACACCCTGTTTTTCAAGTCTTGGTTTTGATCTTGTTCATTTGAAATCCTGGTCCATTTCTTCAGTTATGGGTTATATGAACATTGATTTTTTAAGTTTCATCTATGTATAACCATCCTACCATGGGTTCCCCATAGCTTTTTTGAGTGTTATTTTTGAGAAAAGAGTGGTTTCATCAATATTTGGGCCAACTATGAGCTCATTTCTAAATTTAAAAGTAAAATTTGTTTCACTTATAACTCTTTATTTTTTCAAAATTAGTCACACATTACACTACCAACATATCCAAACCATACCTATTCAAACCACTATATTCTTTTATACCCCTAATGAATTCATAATCATGGAAACTTTGGGTTATTTATTCAGGTAATGGGCCATCCCATGAGCACATTTCCATTTCTAAAAAACAATTTTTTTTCTTTTATATCATATAAATTTTTTAATATGTTGGGTAATTTTACCACTCACTAAAGACCATGAACCCTAAGAGATACCCCATGTTCCATTTTACCTCATTGGAGCGCATCTTAGTTTAATATTATGGAGAAATTTCTCAAGGCCTCCCAAATCGTCCACATTGTAAGTGTTGGTGTCCTGAGAACCAACTGTTTTGTGCTTTTATTTCATGAATGTTCACTTATTATATATTTTTCATTTTTATGCATGACTATAATATAATAATGTCCTGGAATATTCGTTGCATTAATAAGGTCATGGTAGATCCCCTCTATGATGAGAACCTTGAAATGCTATAACAATATTCATAAATAAAGTTTTGCGGTTGGATGCCATACTATGATAGGACACATAGTATACAGACCGTTATGTGCGAGTACTCATAAGAATACGAGACTCTCTCTCATGGAGTTCTCACTTGGTACTCTCCAAGTTGGGAGATTATGAGAATAGACACACCAGTAGTAATTCCTCATGTCTTGGTGTCAACATACATTATTATTTGCGAGCGTGTGTAATGGTCCTTAGACTGGAAGATTATCATTAACTCATGTCATGACTTTCACACTTAGATTTGCTGACTAAACCGTCATGAAGACAGTTGGTAGGAAGTAGGGTTCATTGGTTTTCATCATTAATGACATGTTGTTAATGGATAAGTTGATGATGGATTCGTACCTTCCATATTTATGGAAGTAGATATCCTGATCCCTTTGATGGAAATAGAACTATCAATCAAATTTCATGGTCGTGGTGTAACGACGAGTTTATTTCTAGAAGTCAAAGAATGACAGATCAAGCATATAGGTTTACGACACTACCATGAAACCTGCTTGATGAGATATTGAGAAAAATGGATTAAATTACATAGTAAGCGTTCATATGAGGTGATACGTCAATGCGATGTCAACATCATTCTCTTGGGTGCCTTGACCCATTGCAAGATAGTAATCTTGGACTTTAGGAAAGCCCGCCTAATGCCAACAAGAAAGGGGCGTAGAGGGTCACAGACTAAGTGTATTCAAGTATCTCAAGTATAATAAATTTTATTCTCGTACGTTGTTTAATAGTTATTCAAGGAAGCCTAAATCTTTTTAATTATGGAGGTAGAATAAAATAAAACAAGTACACAGTGTGTATCAATGATTACATGCCATGTAGTTTTATTTTGAAAACAAGTACCCGCCGTGTATTATTAAATGTACACCCCATGTAGTTTTTATTTTGGAAAGGAAATGAATAAATGAAAACAATATATACACGCTCTGTACATTTAATGTACACTCCATGTAGTTTTCAATGAAAAACAAGTACACACCGTGTATTTATTAATACACGCCATGTAGTTTTTCCAGTTGGGATTTTGAGGAAATATCATTTTATTAAATGATATTTATTACAATCAGTGTGGGCACATGTCAAGTAATTAATGACTCGAAATGGGGTTTTCAAAAGTGGGTTAATGAAATAAATAAAATGCATAATGCATTTATTTATTGTCATAACCCTAAAACCTCAAACCTGATTATAAATATCTTCACAACCCCAACTCTTTTCTTAAGACAAGAGAATCATTGTTCACAACAATTCTGGAGAATTCTTTCTTGGAAAAATGATCCTCTTCCTCTAAGAACACTATCAAGACCGAGAGAGATCCCCTTTCATCGCATCAAGACGATCTAAGGAGGACAACACAAGAAAAGGTTTATCCACACAAGCACCTGCAGACTCCTTTGGCGACATCCAGATATACGAGGTACATGTGTGGATCACCACTATAGGAAATCTACACTTGTCTTCTGCGACGCAATGACGAATCACATCAGAACATGATCAAGAATATCAATGATGAAATAACACCAAAAGGAACTTCTTTTCAATTGATTAAATTAATTAGAATCAACCTATAATGATCATACTTTGTGTTTCCGGGACTCTCATTTTCTTTGTCAGTATCTTTGATTCGATCTGTGGAGACTGGCGTTTATCGTCTTATTGATCCCAGATTGATCATTGTTAATGACAAAAATCCAAGTGGGTATATCCACCCATGCACTTCTGCTACACTCGGAACCTTCAATTGGTATCAGAGCGAGGTTACAACATTGATTATAGTTATTTAATTTTTGTTGATAATTTCTGCAATATATTTGATTCAATTAAAAATAAATCATTCTATAAATCTTAATAAACATGATCTATCATTTCTCATTCATTTCGTGATTCATATCACAAAAACAACCTTTTTAATTCTAATTATGATTAAAAAAATGAGGAACTCATCTGGAGGATCCGCTCTTTCTGCTTGTACAACACAGGAATACACGACATGTAATAAAAACTACATGACGTGTACTTAGGTTCAACAAACCGGCACTGGTATGAAAAACTATGCCATGTGAATTGAGTATGCCTAAGTATTTATTACACCATGTTGACCAAAATTAAAGGGTGAGTGGGAACTAGAATACACGATGTGTATGTTGGAGCAACATGCCATGTAGTCTGATCTGGACCAAGTGAAACCATGTACAAAGGAGAATTCGCGTACCACGTACAGGGGATTGATAAGTCGGTTACCATGTAATAAGGAAGTACATGCTGTGTATGATTTCTCTACACGTTTCGTACTCCAAAATTTCCAAAGTACAAAAAACATGACAAAGCCCCTGGCATGTACTTTGGATAAAAGGTGAAAGAAATTCACGTCGTTTAAATATAAACTACACGTCGTGTAATTTCCAGAAATGGAATTTCACCAGGTTTCCTCAAAATGTAAAAAGACACCATACAAGGAATATGGATGAGAAGAATCTCAAGGAAATTCAGAAAGGATTTTAAGATAAATAATTGATTAATTATAAGATCATAACTAATTGAATTCAAGCGCGGCTTATCTTGAATAAAATAATGATTAAATGAATTTTAATTCTAAATATTCCTAAATATCATAGCATGCTATGGATGATTATGAGCTATAACAAAGACCCTCTGTGTTTGTGTATGGTTTCATTTAAATTTGTTTCAATTAAATTCGTTGTCCTGTGAGCCTTCTTCCAATAAAATGTTGGGCCTGCATGACCATGGTTTCTTTAATGTAAACCCAATGTAATGGAGGATCTCCCAAGCCAGAGGAGATGGTTCAAAATCCAAATTTGTGGTGAAACCAACCCAAGAATATACAAAGGTGGACAGGTGGGAGCTGGAAAACACGAACCATTAGGTTTAAGGTGTTTTCCCTAGGTCAGGGTTAGCTTATCAAAACCACTAGATAAGCTAACCAATGGAAGCTAATGATCAAGCCGTATTATTTTAATTTGGTCTTATTGCATGATTTATTTATTATGTATGTGTTGTTGAGATCACATAACTAATAAAAAAGCATTCAAAGATGGAATAAAATAAAAACCAGACTATGCGTAAACATTATAAGAACATGGTTAATCACTTGAGAAAGAATCACTCAATATTAACAAGAACGTGATAATGAAAAACTACGAATAAGTAATAAAATCGCTCAAATACCATATTAATTCATACCAATCCTTTCGTTACATGATTAAGGGAAAGACTCAATAAAACTATGTGTTTGACCAACCCTTTTTGGGGCCCTTACTTTTATAAAGGAATCCCTTATGAATGTTTTTGGGTTGACTAAACCATATTACATCAAGAGGAGTAGACCTTGCTAGACATGATGTAATATTGGATGCAAGAGTTGAGAAAATCCAAGACCGGATTTCAGGATTGGGGAGTCCACTCAACAGATCAAGGAATTGTAAGCTCACAATTGGAAAAGACATGCCTACCTAAATACCTTCAAATAGCATGACCAACCCTATTTGGGGTTATGCAAAGAAAAATATGGATCCTTGCCACTAGAATGACAAAGAAACTGGACATTCCGCGTTCAATGGTGAGGGCCATTGGGACTTGATAAAATATTAGGAGAATTAATAAATTCATTTATTATTTTTCATAAAATGTAATAAAAAGGAAATGATAAATCATCACTTTTAATTTGTAGAATCAAAATGACAAACTCGTCAACCACATTTTCTCTGTGATCAATTCTGGTTAAATACAATATCCTCACTGAAAGTAACTTTCAATAACGGTTTAGGCTCCTTCGGGTTATCCTACACCATGAATGAATGTTTTACGTGCTGGAGTCCTCACTTCCTAATCTACCTTCCCAAAGGGAAAGTGATGAATATTTCCTGGTCTATGATCGACATTTGAGTGATGAACTCAATGTTCAATATTGGATTATGTAATCAATGTCTAGTGAGCTCATGAAGTCTCATGAAGGAATGGATGCCTACAGTATGCTCGAGCACCTCTGTGGTCTATACCAGGAGAGAGCAACATAGCCATGGTTTGAGATCTCCAAGGCTCTATTTCAAAGAAAGCTTGGGGAGGGTTCCACAGCCAGGCATCATGTAGTCAAGCTCAATGGATACATTGAGTGATTAATGGTTATAGGGTTTAAACTCCCTGAAGAACTGGGTACTGATCTCATTATTGCATCACTCCCCTAGAGATTCTCAAACTATGTTGTGAACTTCAACATGAACAACATTGAGAAGCCTTTGTCTGATATTATTATGCTCATTCTCCAAGTGAACAATGACATGAAGCATGAAAAACCTTCTGTACTTATGGTGAATAAAAGGAAAGGGAATTCAAGAGATTTATGCCCAAATATTTTTCATGGACTTCCAAGAATAGGAAGATCAAAGGGGAGGCAAGGGAACATGATGCTGTTTGTTTCTCATGTGGAAAGAAGGGCCACTGGAAGAAAAACTGCACCCATCCAAGGAAGAAAGGGGTAGCTTCAGGTGCATTTGTTATTGAATGAAATATATCTATTTCTACTAATTGGGTATTAGATACTGCTTGTGGTTCTCACATCTATATCCAAAAAAAGGAACCAAGTAGATTCAAAAAGATTGACCAAGGTGAGGTGGATCTATGAGCAACCATCGGAGCCAGACTCACTGCTGTAACTGTTGAAGACTACCATCTCACATTGCCTACTAGGATGGTCTTGGTTTTGAAAATCTATTATTATGTGCCCTCTGTAACCAAAAACAGTATTTTAGTATCTAGATTAGATACTGATGGATTCATCATCAAGTTTGGAAGTGGATGTTTCAACTTTTATAAAGATAGCATTTGTTTTGGTAGGGCACATTTATATAATGACCTTTATGTGTTAGACTACACAAACCATGTAATGGAAATAAATGACAAAGTTAATTCACATGAATCATACCACACCCAACTTTGCCATCACTGGCAAGGTCATGTCAATGAGAAACGTTTGGAAAAATTACATCCAGATGTGTATTTAGATTCTTTCGAACTAAAACCACTTGGTGTAAGTCATGCATGTCTACAATGAAAAATGACCAAAGCACCTTTTACTGGGAAAGGTGAAAGGGATAAATAGATTCTAGAATTAGTTCACACAGATGTGTGTGGGCAATTTTCGGTTGAAGCAAGGGGTGGGTTCTCGTACTTCATAACTTTTACTAATAATTTTAGTAGATATGGATATATTTACTTAATGAGGTATAAGTCAGATTCTTCTTATCCGTTCAAAGAATACAAGAATGAAGCTAAGAACCAGCTAGGTAAGAAGATTATGAAACTTTGCTCAGATAGAGGAGGATAATAGCATAATCAGGACTTCATTGATATATTACCGGAGTCTAAGATTCTATCACAACTCACTCCTCCTTATACACATCAGTGGAATGGTGTATGTGAAAGGAGGAACCGCACCCTATTGGACATGGTGAGATCAATGATGAGTCATGCGAGTCTTCCATTATCTTTTTGTGGGTATGAATTACAAACAACATCACACATACTAAACCAAGTACCATCTAAATCGATAAATGGTATTCCATATGAGTTTTGGAGTGGACGCAAAGCCATGTTATAGAATTTACATGCGTGGGGTTGTGATGCATTTGTTAAGGCCTCTTCAGGTAAAAAACATTCACCCAGGGGCACAAAGTGTATCTTTATAGGATATCCAAAGGAAAAAAGGGGATATTACCTATAAAACCCCTCAGAAAAAAAAGGTTATAGTGACATGACATGCCATATTCCTTGAGAGGGATCACATCTCCAAAAGAGATAGTGGGAGCGAGATAGACTTTGATGAAGTCGAGGCTCAAGATACACAGGAGTTGGTACAAGAACAGATTCCACAAATCCCCATGGAAGAACAATATGTTCTAGAGACACAAGAACTTCATAGGATCATGAGAGAGGTGCGATAACCAGAACGATATTTGTTTCTTCTCACTGAGGATTGTGACTCATTATTGGTTGACAATGATGATCCTCTTACCTAAAAGGAAGCAGTTGAAGGCATAGACGTTTCCAACTGGAAATAAGCCATGAATTCTGAAATGGATTCCATGTATCAAAACCAAGTTTGAATTTTGGTAGATCCTCCAATTGATATAAAGACTATTGGTAATATATGTGTATTCTATAAGAAACTATACATGGAGGGGAATGTCAACACCTAAAAGGTACGACTGGTTGCAAAAGGTTTTAGACAGCATCAAGGAATTGACTATAATTAAATATTTTCACCAGTTGTGATGTTGAAATCCATCAGAATCCTAATTTCCATTTCTACTTACCATGACAATGAAATTTGGAAAATGGATGTCAAAATAGCATTCCTTAATGGGAACCTCCAAGAATATGTCTAAATGACACAACATGAAGGGTTTGTGACTCCAAAGGATGGAAACAAGGTATGCAAGTTGCTGAAATCCATTTATGGATAAAATCAAGCATCAAGGTCATGGAACATTCATTTTGATGAAGATGTAATGGAATTTCGATTTGTTAAGAATGAAATTGAGCCTTATGTCTACAAGTGGTTTAGTGTAAGTGATGTCATTTTCCTAATACTATATGTTGATGACATATTACTAATTGGAAACGAAGTACCTGTCTTACAATTAGTTAAGGCATTGTTAGATAAATGCTTCTCCATGAAAGACTTGGGAGAGGCAACATATATTCTTGGGATCAAGATCCATCATGATAGATCCAAGAGAATGCCAGGCCTGAGTCAATGTACATACATTGACAAGATACAGAAGAGATTCAGTATGGAACAATCCAAGAGGGGATTGTTTCCAGTGTCAAATGGAATTCATCTTTCCAAGAAAAAGTGTCCTCAGACACATGAGGAAAGAAAGAGAATGGAAAGGATCCCTTACACATCCAAAATTGGGTCAGTCATGTATTCTATGCTATGTACAGGGCTAGATGTTTCTTACACATTAAGTGTGGTAGACAGATATCAAACCGATCTAGGAGATCGCCATTGGATTGTAGTCAAGACTATCCAGAAGTATCTGAGGCGTACTAAGGATATGTTCTCTGTTTATGGAGGTGATGAAGAACTAGTCATCAGAGGACATGTAGATGCTAGTTTCTGGACCGATCAAGATGACATGAAGTTGCAGACTGGATACATCATCATTTTGAATGGAGGTGCAGTGAGCTAGAAGAGCTCAAAGAAAAGTGTGGTGGAAGATTCTACAGCAGAGTCAGAGTATATCACAACTTCTGAGGCAGCTAAAAAAGCAGTATGGATGTGAAGCTTCATCCAAGATCTGGATGTAGTACCTAGTAGTAATGATCCTATCACACTCTATTATGATAATACTACATTGGTGGCACTTTCAAATGAGATAAGGTCACATCAACGGACAAAGCACATAATTCGGAACTATCATATCTTGAGGTATTTTTCTCAGAGAGGTGAAGTTGTAGTGAGAAATATTTCCATGGAAGACAATGTGGTGGACCCCTTGAGTAAATCCTTGACTCAGCAGAAACATGATCATCACATGATGTCAATTGGACTAAAATTCGTAGGCAGTTGGCTCTAGTCCATGTGAGAGTTTTCAAGGGTTGGTGTCTTGAGAACCAACTGTTTTGTGCTTTGAATACATGAATTTTCACATATTATATATTGTTGATTGTTCTACATGGCTATAATATAATAATGTCCTGGAATATTTGTTGCATTAATAAGGTCACGGAAGATCCCTGCTATGATGAGAAGCTTGAAATTCTATAATATTATTTTTAAATAATGTTCTGTAGTTCGATGACATACTATGATAGGACACATAGTATACAGATCATCATGTGAGAGTACTCGTAAGAATACAAGACTCCCTCTCATGGTGTTCACACTTGGTAATCTCCAAGATGAGATATTCTGAGAACAGACCTACCAGTAGTAATTCCGCATGTCTTGGTGTCATCAGACATTACTATCTATGAGCATGTGTAATGTTCCTTAGTCTGGAATATTATCATTAACTCATTTCATGACTCGTGCACTTAGATTTGCTGACAAAAACCGTCACAAAGATAGTTGGCGGGAAGTAGGGTACTTTGGGTGTGTCACGAATGTCATGTTGTTAATGGATAAGTCAAGGAAGTATTTGTCCCTTCCATATTTATGAAAGTATACATCTCGTGACCTTTTATTGAAATAGAACTGTCAAACCAATTCAATAGCCATGGTGTGACGACGATTTTATTTCTGGAAGTCAAAGAATGACCGATCATGCATATAGGTTTACGACACTACCGTGAAACCTTCTTGATGAGATATTGAGACAAATGGATTAAATAAAATAATAAGTGTTCATATGAGGTGATACGTCAATGCGGCATCAAATTCTTTCACTTGGGTGCCTTGACTCATTGCTGGATAGTAATCTTGGACTTTAGGCAGGGCTGACTAATGCCAATGAGAAAGGGGCCTAGAGGGTCACACACTATGTGTATTCAAGTATCTCAAGTATAATAAAGATTATTCTTGTAAGTGGTTTAATAATTATTCAAGGAATCCTAAATAGTTTTAATGTTGGAGGAAGAATAAAATAAAACAAGTACATGTTGTGTATCAATGATTACACACCATTTAGTTTTATTTTTAAAACAAGTACACACCGTGTATTATTAAATGTACACGCCATGTAGTTTTTATTTTGGAAAGGAAATGACTAAATGTAAACAAGATATACACACCGTTTACATTGAATTTACACGTCGTGTAGTTTTCAATGTAAAACAAGTACACACTGTGATTTATTAATACACGCTGTGTAGTTTTTCCAGTTGGGATTTTGAGGAAATATCGTTTTATTAAATGATATTTTTTAAATCATTGTGGGCGCATGTCAAGGAATTAATGACTCGACTTTTGGTTTTCAAAAGGGAGTTAATGAAATAAATAAAACGCGTAACGAGTTTATTTATTGTTATAAATCTAAAACCTCAAACCCGATTATAAATATCCTCACAACCCCAAATCTTTTACTAAGACAAGAGAATTATTGTGCACAACAATTCTGGAGAATTAATTCAAGGCTGAAAGAACTTCTTCCTCCAAGAATGCTCTCAAGACCGATAGAGATCCTCTTCTATCGGATCAAGATGATCTGAGGTGGACAACGCAAGCATAGGTTTCTCCAAGCTAGCACCTGGTGACTCCATAGGCGACGTCCAGAGATACAAGGTGCATGTGTGAATCACCTCTAGAGGAAGTCTACACTTGGATTCTACGACACAACGACAAATCACACCAGACCTTGATCAATAATATCAACAATGAAAGAACACCAAAATGTACTTCTTTTCAATTGATTAAATTAATTATAATCAACCTGTAACGATCCTACTTAGTGGATCCTGGAATTTCCTTTTCTTTGTCTATTTTTATGATTCGATCTATGGAGACTAACGTCAATCATCGTATTGATCCCAGATTGATCATTGTTAATGAAAAAAAGCCAAGTGGGAACATCCACCCATGCGCTTCCACTGTACTCGGAACCATCACACATTTGGTAAGGAAAATTGTTTCCTTCTTGAATCATTAGATTATTTTCTGTTTCCACCGAAATATTATTTCATTGTTTCTTCCAAACCTAAGTATCATCTCTAATTAGATCCAATCCATTATCTTTCCTCTAAGGGTATAGTTATAAGGAACAATGAAGAGTTCTCCAGTTCCCTAGGTGAGATTCATTCTCCTTTCTCCCTCCTCTTCCTAATACTTCCACTTTATTTTGGTTTCCTCTTCCACCATAGTCCTGAAGGACCTAGGGATATGTTATTCAATGATTTTTATGTGTTTTTGGTTTGTTCAGGGTTGGTCTTCATAGATCTACATTTTTGTGTACTGTAATTGGTGATTTCGGGTGGGCATTTCCATTCCACCATGGATTTGAAGAAGGATATCCCTTCACATGCCTTAAAAATTTATGTTTCATCATTATCATTCTGTTATAATAATATTTTTATTGTATGTTTACCTTTTCAACCTTGGTTTTACTTTTTGTGTGTGAAAATGTTGATTTATGCTTTGTTTGGTAAAAAATATGGTTGTTTTGGTATAAATGTGCGCTCCTCTTTTTTGATAAATTATTCAATTATATTTATCACCTGATTGATGGTATTTTGTACATGGATAAGTATATTTAATAAATTTATGGTATGAAATTGGTTTTTTATTCCTTGGAAAGTGATATAAATAAATTGTTTTGTTAAAAAGTGCATGCCATGTCTTCCGTAAATTCCCTTGTAGGATTTTACGTCATAAGACCTATTTAAAGTGATTTTTTGGATTTATAAATGAATTGTAAGTATTAAAATATTTATTTTGGGGTCCCTATAGGGATCTCTGATGTGTCTTTGGTTATACAAATAAATGGTTTTTGGTTTTTAACATGTTTTGGTCCATGTTGCTGGAAAATGGCATGTTTGGCATCCTAATGAAAATGGTGGTGTTTTGAATCTGTAACCAGAGTTTTTTAAGGGATTTAGGATAATGGTTTTCGGAAATAAATGGTGTGTATACACATATTTATTTAATGCGAAGTGATGACCTTGTTCAAATGTTAGATGTGAGAAACACTGAATGGATCATTTGGCAACTTATTAAAAAATGGTGAAATTATTTATTATGAAAATATCCTTTGGATGTTTCTAATTATATGTTTTTAAGTGTATAATAAATCGGATGTACTTAATTAGTAATCATTGTGAACAATTATAAGAGTTACATGGGTTGAACTATTTATATTTTCTTGATTAATGGCATGAGATTGGTCCATGGAGTGACTCGTGGTGATTTATGTTGTGAATTATCATTATATATATGTTGTGATTGGATTCTTGGTGGGAATTGATTGGATCACCCCTTTTTAAATACATGATACAAGGAAACATGTTATATTTATAGAACATTCTATGAATGAATACTACACTGGATCTGGATGGACGAACTAGTTTCTTATAGTAGGTGGATAAATTTTGGGTTTATTACAATAGGATTGGGCCCCTCGGTCTATCCTGAGATAAGGCGGCATGGAATTTGAGAGATTTGATTTTCATAATGTAGGTCATGCCAATGGGGATGGAGTCACATGTATTAGTATGTTATGGGTTTTTCTTGATCTCCTTGGTTCAACCATGTCTATTAGATTTTAGTAGCTTCTAGTGATGAATATGGTTCTTGTATGTTTGTTTACATTTCCCTTTTTGTGTGAATACTATTGTTCCTTCTTGTGAAATATTTTTTGTGGAATGTGGTGGTATGGTTTTGATAAGGAATAAGAAAATGTTCTTTAATTGAATTTTTTTTCCCTTTGGGAAAAAATTAAAATGTAAACATCACTTTCCTCTTGAAAATGAAATTGGCGCACTGGATGAATGAATTAAGTTTTGGAAATGAATAATGGAAATGGTTCATACATTGTTTTTTAGTAATTTCTAGAAAACCATACATTTATATATTTAGGTTCAAACAAATTGATGTTTTTTTTATTTTAAAGGATGTTTATTGGGAATAGATTAATATGCTAGCCTACTGAGTATTAATAGTCACACCTATTTTTCATTTCTGGTTTTAGCCCATGTACAGGTTTTAGCTTAACATTTATTAACATGAGAGACATGGGATCATTTTGTTGGTGAGTGACCGTCAGGGTCACATGGATTTTGTTGGTCATCAGATCTTGTCAGTTTAGTTGTATCGTTCAGTTGTACTTCTAGTTTCGTTGCATAGATGATTATAAATTTATATTTTTATACATTTGTATTGAGATTTAAACTTTTTATGTAGTTTTTTGTTTTTAATGTATGGGATAAATTGTTCCCTATCTACTCTAATGATTCCCATCAATAATTTCTATCCCATGGGAATCGAGAACACCCTTCGGGCCATGCCACATATTGGTTTGGGTTCCTGGTTTGGGGTTTACCTATGTTGGTTCATGAAACAAATGAGAATAGGTCATTGTTGCATTATCCCTTTGGAATTATATCTTCCTACTTTAACTGGATATTGCATATAGAACCTTTCTATATACTCAACAATCTCCTTTTTCGTGTTGTCCCATGATAAGTGTTCTTGGGGATCATGGTACATCTTGGTACTCCCAGGATGGGTAGATAATGTTGAGCTATGTGTGTTATCCAATATATCCGTCTTTATCCCATGTGATTGGGGAACAGAAATATCTTTCCAAACCAAATCACACCATCATCGTCAAAATGGGACTCTTACATCTTCCCTTCCTTTACTTCATTAACTATCTTTTATCACCCAAGATCATCCCTTTGTGCCACCTTAATCTTCTCAAATATTGAGGGTTGGTAAATCATTTTTGAAGGTTAGGATGTATTATCTTCTATTATGATTTCCAAATCCATCCTTTTGACATCCATGAAGATAGGGTATTTCTCAATATGCAACATGGATAGAGGATCAGTTTCTTTTAGTGTTAAAGCATCAACTACCTTGTTCACCATGCCGGAATGATAGTGAATACATCATTTATAGTGTTGTATTTTCTCTAACCATATCCTTATAATCATATTGATCTCATTTTGTGTGAATATATACTCTAGGCCCTTGTGATTGGTATATATGTCCCACTTCTCACTATAGTGGTAGTGCCACCATGTTTTCAAGGAATATATCATAGTTTATTTCTCTAGATCCTGCATTGGATATTTCTTCTCATGGATCATAAAATGTGATGATGCGTAGACTAAAAAATTATAATTTTGAATCAGTTCATAACCTAATACGTTATTTGAATACTCACATTATATCACAAAAACATTCCCCACTCTTTTCTAATGTGAGTACATGTGTAGTGAGAATACTTCCCTTTATCTCCTTGAATATTTCCTGACATTATTCCATCCATACATTCCTTACCCCATTATTTATTAACATAGTTAGCTGGATTGATAATCATGATAATTTTTCCAAAAATCATTATTAGTACCCTACTTATCCAATAATCTATAGATTTCAGTGACACTGGAGAGGGTCTACACGATTTCTCAATCGCCATTGTTTTTAAGGGTAAATAGAAATTACCTCACTTTTGATCACAGGTCCCAAGAATGTGACTTTATTCATCTAAAAGACACACTTTTGGAACATGGGGTACAACTTCCCCTTCTTCAATGTCACCAACACACGACTTATAGGGTCTTCATGTCCCTACTTGCTCTTGGAGTAGATGAGAATATCATTTATAAACCAAACCACAAAATTTTCAAGGTAATTTATAAAGACTCTATTCATTAAATCCATGAAGATTTTTGGGGATTAGTTTTTCTGAAAGGAATCACCAGAAACTCATAATGCCCATACAATGTATTGAATGCAGTCATCTTAGTATCTTCCTTCTTCACCTTTACCTAATACAATTCAGAACGATGATCCACATTTCAGATGTATTGAGATCCTCATAGCTGATTGAAAATGTTTTCAATCCTTGGTAGAGGATAATTGTTCTCGATGGTTATCTTATTGTGTTCATTATAATTCATACAAATCCTCATTGATCCACCCTCATTCTTCACAATGATCACTCGCACAACTCAAGGTGATGCACTTGGGCATATGAACTCTATGTAAAAATGCTCTTAGAGCTGCTTCTTTAACTCTTGTAGTTTGATAGGATCCATCCTATAGGGACACATTTAGATAGGGGTATCTTTGGGTATGAGATATATTGGAAACATTACCTCATGATATGGGGGAAGACTCAGTAACTCTTTGAGAAATACATCATTGTATTCTCTCATGGTTGGAATTTCCACTATGATGGTAACATCCATTGACTCAACTATTTGAGCGAGGAATGATTCTTTATAGGGATTCAAAACCCACACAATTGACTTATTTTCCAAATAAGACTCATGATTTTCATTTAATTCTCATAGGATCTTTGGATGGTTTTGAATGTGAAATGATATTTCCTTTTCTTGATAATCTATATGTGTTCTATATCGTGAGAGCTAATCAAATCCCATTATAGTGTAAGATTTGACCAATGTAATTATCATGAGATTTACTAGAAGAATCCTCCATCATACTCCAACAAGAGAAGAGTACAACACTTGGTTTATAATGATTTCATCCCTTTAGGTTTTTATTGATATCTCTAATTTATGGTTTTAGTGATTCTATTATATGTTTCTAGAAAACATTCAAGATATAAAAGAATTTTTAGAACCGTAATCAAATAATAATTTTTCCATTATTTATTGAATAAGAACTACACCTTTTATGATATCATTTTCTTACTCCACATCAGATATAGTGATGGAATAAGCCTTAATTTTTTCTTTCATATTTTTTGGCTTCTAACACTGATTACCCTCAAGGGCTCGATGTTTAGTTCACTGGTTTTCTTAGTTACCTTTCTACCTGTAGTTGTAGCATTGGACCATGGGTGGTATTCTATATTCCTCCACCATATTTATAATGACCCAAACATTCAGTAATTTAAATCCCTCTTGATATAATTAAATGCCTCTTTATGTAAAATGATTATATAAAATGTCAACTTCATTGGGTTTAAGCGACGAATTGTGACCATTGATAATATAGTTGTGGAACAATGATCAACTGATTTGAAAAAATATAGGGCTTTAAGAAATATAATTTATTCAGACAAAGGAAGCAATGGCCTCATCCAATAGACATGACCCATATGAATCCCATTTTTCAGATCTTGGAAAGGAGGTGGCGTCATTGGGATTCTCTATGGGCCAAGCCAAAGCCGAGTTTGAATATGTTATTCTCGAGCGGAACCACCTACGATTGATATGCATGTTGATAGAGATTACCACCAGAGAAATGTTATCTGAGACACCCCAAGAGTCTGTCACCATTGAAAACCTTACTCTTCGGTCTTATGCCGGTGTTATAAGGGTTTATGTAACAAGGACCTAGTACTATGTTTATGAACATTATTTTTGTATATAATAATGAATATACATTTAATTTTTTATTTTTTCTTGTAAATAGTTTTTAAAGAACAGATAGTATTTTTAGTTAATGTTAAACTTAGAAATATATTTTGATGAATTAATGGATTCTTGGATTTAATAATATTTTCATAAATTATTATTATTATTATTAAATTAATTTTTATTAAGTATAATTTATCGTATCATTTTATTAATGCAATTGTAATTTTTATTATGGTTTGAAACATATTTTTGTCAAAAATCCATAAATTTTCGATAAATGTCGGTTTTAATTTTAAAAGTGAAATTTAACATATTTAGAAAATTATTTAGGAAAAATTAAATTGTTTCTAAAATCAGGATGTCTAAATTATCCAATGGAAAAATTTTCATAATTTTCTGAGACAGTAATATTTTTGGGTAAAAATTAAATACTGTTTAAATATATAATGTGTTTTATGACATCATAATGACCCAATAATGATGTAATAAAATACTATAATCTTTATGCTAGGACAATATATATTTTAACATTAAAATAATGTGTTTTTTGGTTTTTTTACTTATTTTAAAAATCATTAATGGACCCATCAAAACTTATTAAACATCTTGTCTTTTTAAATTGTTTTCCTTGGGATTTTGACTCACCTTCAAATAAGCAACCCCATTATTTTAAGAAGTTCGGAATTTTTCCTTATAAAATATTTTTTTCCACTTACCTTTTCCAAAAACCATGGGCAAAAACCATAGGCTGGTTTGTGGTTTGGATTGGCTTAATGTGAGGGGTCTCAAACCTAAATAATAAATAAATCCCTCACATTTCCCATATAAACCCACCGATGCTCCCACTTCCTTGTCTCTCAATGCCTTTTTAGTACTTCGAAACTCTGAACTCCTCTCTCTAGAATCCTCCCAAGGTGCCCCAAGCTCCCAAGAAGCCTCTCTCAAGCCTCTCTCAAGCCTTTGGAAGGACATTTCCAAGTAAGGGTTTTTCTTCCTTTCTCATTTTGTCCAATTTTCATTATGTTGTTATACACTTTTAATTTCAATTATAAATGGTTGGGTATGGTTTTCACCTCCCCCATACTTCCCCCATTATGTTTTAATGATGGAATAATCCTTTATCACTCATTAAATTCCTCCCATGTACTCCCGTTATTATGCCGAAATTCCGAAAGAAATTTCTCCCTCTTCTTTTAAATTCAAGTGATTCTTTTTTATCATGACTATAAATTCCATTTCAATTGTTCGGAAATGTATCTATATGAACCCCTTACTATCCATTTCATGTACATATGATGATACTTTCCTTTCTCTCCCGTCAACCATTTTTATGAATTCTTACGTCATGTCGTTATGCTGCCAAAATTGCACCGATTTTCTAAGCCAATGTCATTATGTACTGAATACCATGCCCATTTCTCTATCACGGATATTAAAAATTTATGCCCATTTACTTATTGAATATAATGTTCCATGTATGAATTCAAAATTCCTTTATCATGGAATAAATTATCATGTTTTATGAATCCATGTTATATGATCCATCTGGAACACTAATGCATGAAATGAAATGTTTAAGATGGGTGTGCCATTATAGCACTCCAATGAATTGGTTAAAGTATAATATATGATAAATTATATGAAATGGGTGATTAGTCATGATAATTAATGTGAAATGAGGTTTTACGCATGGTTCATGTGTAATGAGGATTTACTCATGCTCCATGTGCAATGAGTCTTGGCTCATGCTAATTCCATGTTAAGTGTTGTTGCAACATTTACATGTTATGATTATCATGCATTATCATGGCTTTATGTTTATTATTCTCTTGTGTTCTATTGATATGTCTATTTTATAACATGTATTGTATTCCTCATGTTATTCCATGATTATTACAATACTTGGCTTTATAGATCACCCTTTTCTTATGCATGTACTTAGGTTATCGCATGCAATGCTAAGTATGAGGGAATGTAGTTTTTATGTAAAGGGAGTTTTAAATAAAGATTTTTTATTCCATGTTTTAAGTTGTTTTTTAATGATCCTAATCCCCAAAGACACTAGAACTCTCGAGCTTCTATGTTTTATCAAGTGAAGTTTATGTAATAAATTATGTTTAACTCTGTAATAAAAGATCTGGGTTGTCATTGTTGGTATCAGAGGATAGGTTTTGTTATTTTTGGTATTAGGATTAAAAAACCTGAGTAAGGAAATAGAGACAAGACTATTTATAATAAAAACATCCCTATGTTTTGGTGAGTATTGAGTAAGTGTTTTATCAAGAAAAAACATCCCTGTCTATATTTGAGTAGGTAGAGGCGGCACTGGCACAGATGTATCCAAAGGGTAAAACACAAAAACATTGTTTTGAGCTAGACTCAAATGAGAATTGGTGCACAACAATGGGACTTGCTGCACTCTTGGTTACGAAACTCCTTAGGTATATACTTTGGTAAATTCAAAATCTTAGTATGAACCATTATTAAGGGAAAAAATTCCCTACGAATATATTTTAGAAATTCAATCGTGGATAACATAGACTGAAGCCAATAGGTTCATATGATAAAGAAATAAAAGTTATTTATATGTCAACAGTTTTTTCCTTGTATTACCCATTATGTGTTACCCCTAAATTTCCTTTTATTCCATCCAATGGCCAGAAATAGGAGCACTTGGGCTTACAACTGATGTGAATATCAATGTGATGATTGTACTAATGAGATGACCAATCATATGGGATAGGAAATCACAAACTTTGTAACAATTTTCTCTCAACTAACTCAATATTTTAATAGAAACATGGGTCAAGAGGAACGATCAACCCCCCCCCCCCAGAAAAGAATAAGTCGTTATCGAAAGCTTTATGAGACAAAGGCCTCCAACTTTTAATGGATCATATGATCCCCCAATCTCTGAACAATGGATCAACTCCATGGGAAAGATAGTTTTCATCTTTCAATTTTCTGAACAAGAGAAGTTTCTCTATGATGCTTATCGTATAGAGGGTGAAGCTGATCAATGGTGGACGTTGATAAAAAATATGAAGACAGAGGAGGAGATCGAGGCATTGGAATGGAAGGATTTATAGATGATTTTTTTCGATAAATATTTTCCATGGACCCTCCTACTTAAGATGAAAAGGGTGTTCCTTGCCCTAAAGAAAAAAATATGATGAATCTGTTAGAGCGTACGAGGAAAAAATTTCCAAGATTTCATGATACGCTTCTGGATTTGTCGTTACCCCTGAATGCAATGTTGATCGCATCATTGGTGGGTTGAAACCTAGCCTCTGGGAAGCACTGACGATCCGTGACTTGGAAAGCTATGAAGAAATTGTCTAATGTGCCCTCAAGGTTGAAATAGAGATCGGAGAATCTCAAAGGTGTCAAGGGGATAAGAAGCGTAAAGTGGAATTCAATTTTGGTGGTCTAATGGATAAATCCAATGGTGGTAAGAAGATCAAACATCCCACTTGCCTAAGTTGCAGAATGAAGCACCCTAGAAATTACCAGAAGTGGATGAGGAAATGCTTTTGGTGTGCAAGAGAAGGGCACCTACCTATTAACTGTAGGAAAGAAATACCCGTGGCTGCGATAGAGGAGTGGAATGCTCCGTTCGATCTTCAACCTATGGTTCATTACTACAACTGAAAAGAACCAGGACATCTTGAAAATTAGTGCCCAAAGAGAAGGGTTTTGGGAGGCAACCATCAACATCCAAGACAACAAGGGTGATATTTTTACATCACTACTGCCGTAGTGATCCCCGACAATGAAGTGGTGACAGGTATGCCAGTTATTCATTCAAGAATGGTGAACATACTCTTGGATTCCGGTTCAACATATTCTTTTATATCTAGAATATTTAGTAGTACAATCCTACCACCACCAAAAAATTTGGAAGTAAAGATGTCATTGAGTACGGAAAATGGGGTAATAATTGCATCCCACGCATATAACTCCTCCCATATCATAATCTGTAGATTACAAATCCTGGTGAACCTCATCATACTCTCTCTGGTAGAATTTGTTTCAATTCTTGGCAAGTATTGGCTTTCCTTATATAGAGCCTTCATAAATTTACATGAGAGGGAAATCACTCTCCATATGGAGAATCGACCCTCGATTCTTTACAAGTGCAAGGAGTAAGATGAATATTCTTCAGATCCATCACCTCAAGCATGGATATTACTACCCTATGCGTATTCATATCTAGCTCATATGATTGAGTCTATTGAGACAACCATCCTAGAAGACATGCCTATTATGAGGGAATTCGCTAAAGTGTTTCCAGATGAATTGGCTGGTCTTCCTCCTAGAAGAGATGCTGAATTATCAATTTAACTTTTACCTGGGGTGTTTCCAATATACAAGACTCCATTTAGAATGGCTGTTGTGGAGCTTGAGGAGATGAAAAAACAACTAAAGGAGAATATGGATAAAGGGTTTATATTCTCAAGTGCTTCACCATGGGGTGAACCAGTCCTCTTCATCAAGAATAAGGATTGGTGAATGTGCCTTGGGATCAATTATTGTGAGCTAAAAAAACACGATAAATAACAAGTATCCTCTCCCTTGAATTGATTAATTATTTGATCAGCTTTGTGGAGCACAATTCTTCTCTAAGGTGGATTTGTGGTTGGGATATTTTCATGTAAGGGTGAAGAAGGAAGTTATCCCCAAGATTGATTTTCGTACAACATACAGGCACTATGAATTCATAGTAATGCCTTTTGGACTCACTAATGCTTGATAAATATTCATTGACTTGATGAATAGAGTATTTAGAGATTACCTTTACAAGTTTATGGGAGTCTTTATAGATGATATTCATATATACTCTAAAACCAAGGAGGATCATAACGAGCATCTAAGAACTTTACTAGAGACCTTGCGGAAGGAGAATCTCTATTCAAAGTACAACTAGTGTGAGTTCAAGTCGAATTATGTATCATTCTTAAACCCTATCATCACAAGCAATGGGATATCTATGGATCCCTCCATAGCAGATGCAATTGAAGGGTGGCAGAGGCCAACATCAGTAACAGATATCTATAGCTTCTAGGGGTTAGCCGGATATTATCGATGATTTTTGAGAAATTTACCACAATTGTCCAACCCTCTTACCAGGATTACTCGGAAGGGAGTAAAGATTTCTTGGAGTGATGAATGTGAAGAAAGCATCAAGGAGTTAAAAAGAAGGCTTATCACTGCGCCCAATCTCACTTTACCCACAAGTAGAGAACTTTTTGTGTTATTTAGTGATGATTAGATGAAGGGCATGGGATGTGTGTTGATGAAAAATGACAAAGTCATTGCATATGATTCAAGGAAATTGAATGTTCATGAACAAAACAATCCAAAACAGGACCTCGAGTTGGATGTAGTGATCCTTACATTGAAAATTTGGAGGAATTATCTCTTTGCGGAGAAGTATTAAACATATACGAACCACAAAATCCTCAAGTATATATTCACACAGAAAGAGTTGAACATCTTCCAACGAAGATGGTTAGAGATGATCAAAGACCATGAATGCTCAATCCATTACCACCCTGGGAAAGCGAACAAGGTGGAAGATTCCCTATGTATGAAGGACCCAAAAATTATATAATTGATGATAATTCAAAAGGATACAATCTCCTTATATTTGATGAAGACAGACATGGGAATCATAAAGAAGGGAACATCATCAGTCCTTTCAAAAATGATTGCTCAATCATCACTTTTGTAAAGGTTAAAAGATGCTCAAAAAGATGATGTGAGAATTCAGGAAAAAGTGGAACCTATCAAAAAAGGGAAATCCTCAGAGTTTAATGTTAATGAACCAGGAATTGTGAGATTTCAGAAAAGACTATGTGTTACATCAGGTTCGGAGCTGAAGAATGAACTTTTGGATGATGCACATAGTTCGAATTTCTCTATTCACCCAGGAAACACAAATATGTATTGAGATCTCTGATATAATTATTGGTGGGATAATATGAAAAAGGATATCGTTGAATATACATCAAAGTTCATAGTGTTTCAGCATGTGAAGGCAGAGACAAAGAAGTCTAAGGGGATGATTCCACCATTTCCCATACTAGAACGGAAATGGGAGAACATCACCATGGACATTGTCACCGGACATCCAAAGATATCCAAAGGCATAATGCAATCTGGGTTGTTGTGGATCATTTTACAAATGGTTCCCACTTCATTGATATTCGAGAGGATTTATCATTGGATCAACTAGAAGGGATATATATCAGGGAAGTGGTAAGGAAAAATGTATTACCACTCTTTATTGTGTCCGATTGAGATCGAAGAATCACCTCTATGTTTTGTAAGACTCTTCAAAATGCTCTGAATATTGAACTAAACTACAGTACGACCTATCATCCTCAAACTGATGGCCAATCCGACCAAACTATCCAAACACTTGAGGACATGTTGAGATCATGCTCAATGGACTATAAAGGAGGATAAGATCAACATCTTCCCCTGTTTGAGTTCACTTATAATAACAGTTTCCACCCAAGAATCCAAATGGCACCATATGATTCCCTTTAAGGGAAAAGGTGTAGAACACCGGTGTGTTGGGATGAGGCCGGTGAGATTAAGCTGCTTGGACTAGAGATGGTCAAAGAAATGGTGGGGAAGGTGAAAACCATTCAGCAACATATCAAGGCAACCTAAAGGTGACATAAGAGTTATGCATATAACAATCGATGATACCTTTAGTTTAAAGTTAGAGACCTGTTATTTCTACATGTATCTCCATAGAAGAAGGTCATGAGGTTTGGAAATAATGGGAAGATAAGTCCAAGGTACATCGGCCCCTTCGAGATTATTGATCGTGTCTAGGATGTGGCCTATCGACTAGCACTTCCACCTATCATGGCCAAAGTACAATATGTCTTTCATGTATCCCTCTTAAGAAAGTACATATAGGACCCTTCACATGTACTCTCTTAAGAGGTGGTACAGTTAGAGGATGACCTTTCTTATGAGGAGAAACCAGTGAAGATCTTAGATCATAGAGAAAAAGTTATATTAAACAAGATAATTCCCCTCATCATGGTTTTGTGGTGAAACTAGAAGTTTGAAGAAGCAACGTGAGAATCAGAGTAAATGAAGAACCAGAGTTACCCACATCTGTTTTAGTGTGGGAAATTAAAATTTCGAGGGTGAAATTTTTTAAGGGGGGAAGATTGTAACAACCCATACTTTCATTAATAGAAATCCCTCTTGATCTAATTAAATTCCTTTTTATGTAAAATGTTTATATAAAATTTCAACTTCGTTGTTTTTTTATTACGAATTATGACTGTTGCAAATATAGTCGTTGAATAGTGATCACCTGATTAGTATAAATATTGGGCTTTAACGAATCCAATTTACTCAGTAAAAGGATGCGATGGACTCATCCAAAAGATGTGCACCATATGAATCCCATTTGTCAGAGCTCAGAAAGGATGTGGAATCATTGAGCTTCGGTCATGACCAAACCCAAGCCAATCTTGAATATGTTAAGTTCAAGCTCGACTGACTATAAGAGAAATGGAAGTTGATAGAGATTAGCACCTGAGAAATGTTATCCAAGCCACCCCAAGTCTGTCACCATCGCACACCCTACTCTTTAGTCTTATACATGTGTTATAAGGGGTCATGTAACAAGACCCTAGTACTATGGTTATGTACATTATTTTTATATATAATAATGAATATACTTTCATTTTATTATCGTTACCTTGTAAATAGTTCTTAAAGCACAAATAGTATTTTTGGTTAATGTTAAACTAAGAAATATATTTTGATGAATTAATGTATTTTTGAATTAAATAATATTTTAATGAAATATTATTATTATTAATAAATTATATTTTATTATAAATAAGTGATCGTATAATTTTACAAATGCAATTGTAAATTTTATTAAGGTTCGAAAGCCATTTTTGTCAAAACCCATGAATTTTTTATAAATGTTAGTTTTTAAATAAAAAATAAAAAATAACATATTTAGAAAATTAATTAGATAAAATTAATATTATTTAAATAATCAGTATGTCGAAATTATCCAACATTGAATTTTTCATAATTTTCTGTGACAGTCAAATTTTTCGGTAAAAATTAAATTCTGTTTAAATATATAATGTGTTTTATGACATCATAATGACCCAATGGTGATGTAATAAAATACAATAAGACTTATTTTATGCCTATATATGTTTCACCATTAAAAGAATGTGGTTTTGGGTTTTTTTTACTTATTTTTCAAAGCATTAATGGACCCTTCAAGACTTATTAAACATCTTGTGTTTTTAAATTGTTTTCCTTGGGAGTGTGACTCACCTCCATATAAGGAACCCCATTATTTTAAGAATCTCAAACATTGGCCTTATAAAATATTGTTTTCCAAATCCCTTTTCCAAAAACCATGGTTTGGTTTCTGGTTTGGATTAGTTTAATGTGAGGTGTCCAAAACCTAAATAATAAAGAATTCCCTCAACATTCTTATATAAACCCACCCAAGATCCCACTTACTCATCACTCAAAGCCTTTGGAGTTCGACCATGATCTTCCATATTCTGTCTATAATCCTCCCAATGTTCCCCAATCTCCTAGAAATCCTCCCTCAAGCATCTCTCAAGCCTTTGGAATCACACTTCCAAGTTAGGGTTTTTTCATCCTTTCTCATTTTTGTCCAATTTTCATAATGTTGTTATGCCATTTTAATTTCAATAATAAATTTTGGGGTATGGTCTCAAACCTCCCACATAATTCCCCCTATATGTTTGAATTATGGGATACCCCTTTCTCTCTCATTAAATGCCTCCCATGTACACTCGTTAGTATTCCGAAATTCTAAAAGAAATTTCCCTCTCTTCTTTTACATTCTAGAAATTCTTTTGTATCATGACTCTAAATTCCATTTTAAATTTTGGTACATTTATCTATATTAACCATGTACTATCCAATTCATGTACATATGATGAGATTCTCATTTCTCTCTCATCAACCATTTTTATGAATTCTTACGTCACGCCGTTACGCTACCGAAATTGCACAGATTTTCTAAGCCAATGTCATTGTGTAGTGAATACCATGCCCATTTTTATATAAAGAGTATTAACCTTTATGCACATTTAATAATTTATTATAAACTTCTATGTATGAATTCCACATTCCTTGATCGTGGAATAAATGATTATTTTTTATAAATCCATGTTATATGATCCATGTGGCACACTTATGCATGAAATGAAATGTTTAAGAAGGGTGTTCCCTTATAGCGCTCCAATGCATTGGGTATAGTATAGTATCATTATACTTCAAGTGAAATGGGTGTTTACTCATTCTAATTCCAGTGGAATGAGGTTTTACTCATGCTTCATGTGTTCTGGGGATTTACTCATGATCCATGTGCAATGAGCCATTGCTCATTCTAATTCCTTGTTAAAGGTTGATACCACATTTCCATGTTATGATTATCATTCTTTATCATGAATTAATGTTTATCTATATATTGTGCTTTATTGATATGGCTATTGTTTAACTTTTATTGTATTCCTCGCATTATTCCACGATTATTCCCTTACTCTGATTTATAGCTCACCATTTTCTTATGCATTCCCTTAGGTTATCCCATGAAATGCAAAGTACGAGGGAATGTAGTGGTCATAGAAAGGATGTTTTCATTAAATATGTTGTATTTCGTCTTTTAAGTTGTTATGTAATGATCCTAAGCCCCAGAGACACTAGACCTCTCGATCTTCTACATTTAATAAAATGAAGTTTATGTAATAAATTATTTTTAACTGTGTAGTAAAAGATCAGGGTTGCCATATTTGGTATCAGAGGATAGGATTAGTTATTTTTGGGATTAAGATTAGAAAACCCTAGTAATAACATAGAGACAAGAATAAGTATAATAAAAACATCCCTATGTTTTGGTGAGTATTGAGTAATTGGTTTATCAAGAGAATATATCCATGTCTGGATATGATCAAGTAGAGGCGACTCTAGGACAGATGTATCCTAGGGGTAAAACCCAAAAACACCGGTTTGAGATATACTTGAACGAAACTGGTGAACAACAACGGGCCTTGCTGCACTCTTTGTTATGAAACTTTTTAGGGATATGATTTGGTAAATTCATAGTCTTGGTATGAACCATTATTAGCGGACAAAGAAATCCCGAAGAATATATATGTTAGAAAGTATATCATCGAAAACACAGACTGAAGCCAATAGAATCATATGTTATGGAAATAAAAGTTATTTATAAGTCATAAATTTTTTCCATGTATTACCCTTTATGTGTTACCCCTAACTATCCTTTTATTCCACCTAATGGCAGGTAATAGGAGGAATCATGCCTAACAACCGATGTGAAGATCAATGTGATGATTGTACTAATGAGATGCATGATCCGATGGGAGCGGGAATCACAAACTTTGTCACGCTTCTCTCTCATCTAACTCAATCTTTGAATAGAAACAAGTTACAAGAGGAACTTTCAACCCCCCTAAGAAAGAACAAGTCATTATCGACAGCTTCCTGAGACAAAGGCCTCCTACCTTTAATGGATCATCTGATCCCTCAATCTTTGAATAATGTATCAAATCCATTGAAAAGATCTTCTCCATCCTTAAATGTAATGAAAAAGAGAAGGATATCCTAGATGATTATCATATAAGGGGTGAATATGATCAATGGTGGATGGTGATCAAAAATATAAAGACTAAGAAGGAGATCGAGGCGTTGAAATGGAAGGATTTCCAGAAGATGTTTTTCGATAAATATTTTCTGCTCACCCTCCAACATATGATGGAAGGATGCTTCCTTGCCCTCATGAAAAAAGACAAAGAATCTATTGGATTATATGAGGCATACATTTCCATGCTTGCACGATATGATTCCGGATTTGTCGTTACCCCCTAATGAAAGGTTGACCACTTCTTTATTAGGATGAAACCTAGCCTCTAGAAAGCGATGGTGATCCGTGACATCGACATATATGAGGAAATTGTCTGATTAGCCATCAAAGATGAAATGGATATTGGAGAATTTCATGGGTATCATGGGGATAAGAAGTATAAGGTGGAAATCAATTCCAATGGTTCGATGGATACATCCAATGGTGCTAAGAACATCCACCACCCCACTTTCCAATGGTGCAGAAAGTAGCACCCTGAAAATTGCCTGAAGGGGATGAGAAAATGATTTAGGTGTTGAAGAGAAGGGCACCAATCTGTTAACTGTCGACACGAAATACCTATCGCTGCCATATAAGAGAGGAATTCTTCTTTCGAACCTCAATGTGTGGTTCATTTATATAACTACAATGAACTAGGGCATCTTGCAAATAAGTACCCTAAGACAAGGGTTTTTTGAGGCAACCAACAACCTCCAAGGCAGCAAGGGTGAGCTTTTTTCATAAAAACTACTGAAGTGAAACCCGACAATGAGGTGGTTATAGGTACGCTAATTATTCATTCAAAAATGGAGAACATACTTTTTGATTCAGGTTCTAAACATTCTATTATATCTCAAATGTTTAGTAGAACAATCCTATCACCACCACAAATCATGGATGTGAATATTTCAGGGAGTATGGAAAATGGGGACATCATTGTATCCCATGAATATAACTCCTACCCAGTCATAATCAGTGGATTACACTTCCCAACGAACCTCGTCATACTCCCTCAGGTAGAATTTGATGAAATTATTGGCATGGATTGGCTTTTCTTATATAGATCCAAAATTAATTTTTGTGAGAGGGAAATCACTCTTCATATGGAGAAATGACCCTCAATTCTTTACAAGTTCAAGGGGGTATATGAATATTCTTTAGCTCCATCACTAAAGTGTAGATATTAAGGCCCTACGAGCACATGTATGTAGCTCAGATGATTGACTCTAAGGAGGAAACCATCCTATAAGACATTTCTATTGTGAGGGAATTTGATGAATTGTTTGCTGAGGAGTTTCTTAGTCTTCCTCTTAGAAGATATGTGGAATTATCAGTTGAAATTATACCTGGGGCATTTCTAATATTCAATACTCCATATAGAATGGTTGTTGTGGAGATTGAGGGGATAAATAAATAACTACACGATAATCTCGATAAAGACTTTATATTCCCAAGTGATTCACCATGAGGTGCACCGGTCCTCTTTGTCAAGAAGAAGGATGGGTCAATGCACATTTACATCAATTATCATGAGCTCCAAAAAATCACAAT
Source organism: Viscum album (assembly GCA_963277665.1). Lineage (NCBI taxonomy): Eukaryota > Viridiplantae > Streptophyta > Magnoliopsida > Santalales > Viscaceae > Viscum > Viscum album. The sequence continues at coordinate 1,836,314,373 of OY728165.1, forward strand.
AATTAACAAGAATCCTCTCCCATGAATTGATGACTTGTTTGATCAGCTTTGAGGAACACAATAATTCTCTAAGTTAGATTTGTGGTTGGGATATTATCATGTAAGGGTGAAGATGTAAGATATCCTGAAGACTGCTTTTCGTACAAGATACAGCCACTATGAATTCATATTAATTCCTTTCAGACTTAGTAATTCTCTAGAAATCTTCATGGACTTAATGAATATAGTCTTTAGAGATTTTCTAAACATGATGGTGGTAGTATTTAAAGATTATATTCTGATATAATCCAAAAACTAGTAGGATTATAAGGAGCATCTAAGAACTGTACTGGAGACCTTGCAGAAGAAGAAGATCTATGTAAAATACAGAAAGTGTGAGTTCTGGTTGAAGGAGGGCTCATTCTTGGGCCATATCATCCCAAGATATGCTATGTCTGTGGTTCCCTTCAAATAGATGAAATTCCAGGGTGGACAAGGCCAACATCGGTAATATATATCCATTACTTTTTTCGGATGTCTGGATATTATTCATGATTTTTTAGAAATTTATCATTATTTTCCAACCCTCTTACCAAAACAACATGGAAGGGTGTAAAGTTTTTTGGGAGTGATGAATGTGAAGAAAGTTTCAAGGAGTTAAAAATTAGGCTTATCACTACGCCCGTGCTCACTTTACCTAGAAGTGGATAAATTTTTGTATTATTAAATGATGCATTGATGAAGGGCCTGGGATGTGTGTTGATGCAAAATGAAAAAGTTATTTCATATGCTTCAAGGCAATTGAAAGTTCATGAACAGAACTATCCGCCCCATGACCTCAATTGGCTGCAGTGATCTTTGCTTTGAAAATTTAGTGGCATTATCATTTGGGGAGAAGTGTCAAATATATACGGACCAAAAAAGCCTCAAGTATATATTCACACATAAAGAGTTGAAGAGGCACCAATGAAGATGGTTTGAGTTGATCAAAAACTATGACTGCTCAATCCATTACCACCCAAGGAAATCGAACAAGGTAGAGGATTCCCTAAGTAAAAAGGACCCATCGATTATATCATTGATGAGAATTGAAACGGATCCAATCTTCATAGATTTGATGAAGATAGACCTGGGAATCATAAAGAAGGGAACATCATCAATCCTTCCATAAATGATTGCTCAACCGTCACTTTTTGAAAGGTTAAAAGATGCTCAAAAAGATGATGTGGGAATTCAGGAAAAAGTGGAAGCTATTAAAAAAGGGAAATCCTCAGAGTTTAATGCAAATGAAGAAGGAATTGTGATATTTGGTAAAAGTCTATGTGTTCCATCAATTTCGGAGCTGAAGAAGGACCCTTTGGATGATGCGCATATTTTGAATTTCTCTATTCACCTATGAAACACAACGATGTATTGAGATCTACGAGAGCGTTATTGGTGGGATAATATGATGAATGAGATCGTTGAATATATACCAAAGTGCCTTGTGTGTTAGAATGTGAAGGCATAGAGGCAGAATTCTAAGGGGACGATTCCACCATTGCCCATACTAGAATGGTAATTAGAGAACATCACCATGGACTTTGTCATCAGACTTCCAAAGACATCCAAAGGCAACAATGCAATCTAGGTTGTTGTGGGTTGTCATAAAAAGGTTTTACACTTCATTGCTATTCGAGTGGATTTCTCATTGGATCAACTGGAACAAATATATATCAGGGAAGTGGTAATGCTACATAGAGTACCACTATCTATTATGTCTACTCATGATCCAAGATTCACCTCTATATTTTGGTATAATCTTCAACATGCTCTGAATAATAAACTGAACTTTAGTATGGCCTATCATCCTCTAACTAATGGCCAATCCGAGGAGACTATCTAAACACTTGAGAACATGTTGAGAGGGTGCTCAATGGACTTTAAAGGATGATGGGATCAACATCTTCCTCTGGTTGAGTTCTCTTATAATAACAGTTTACACTCGAGAATACAAATGGCACCATATTAAGCCCTTTATGGGAAAAGGTGCATAACACAGACGTGTTGGGATGAGGTTAGTGAGCATAAGCTGGCTGGAGCAGAGATGGTCGATGAAATGGTGGAGAAGGTGAAAACCATTTTGCAGCATATCAAGGAAGCCCAGACTCGATAGAAGAGTTATGCAGATAACTGTCTTGATACCTTGAGTTTAAAGATGCAGACATGGTATTTATACGCATATCTCTGTGAAATAAGGTCATTACGTTTTGAATGAAAGGGAATTTATGTCCAAGGTGCATTGGCCCCTTCGAGATTCTTGATCATGTTAGGGATGTGGCCTATCGACTAGCACTTCCACCTACCATATCCAAAGTACATGATGTCTTTCATGTATCCCTCTTATGGAAGTACATACCAGTCCCTTCATATGTACTCTCTTTGGAGGTGTTACAGTTACAGGATGACCTTTCTTATGAGGAGCAACCAGTGAAGACCATAGATCATAGAGAAAATGTTCTACGAAATAAGATAATGCCCCTCATCAAGTTGTTGTGACGAAACCACAAGTTTGAAGAAGCAATGTGGGAATCATAGGAAATGATGAAGGAGAGTTACCCACATCCGTTTTAGTGTGGTAAAAGAAAATTTCAAGGGGGAAACTTTTCAATGGGGGAAGATTGTAACGGCCCATAATTTCATTAATGGAAATCCCTCTTGATCTATTTAAATGCCTCTTTATGTAAAATTTTTATATCAAATGTCAACATAATTGGTTTTATGTTAAGAATTGTGACCATTGCTAATATAGTCATTGAAAAGTGATCACCTGATTAGTATTAATATAGGGCTTTAACAAATCCAATTTACTTAGAAAAAGGAAGCGATAGACTCATCCAATAGACGCGGCCCATAAGAAGCCCATTTGTTATAGCTCGGAAAGGATGTGGCATCATTGGGCATCACTATTGACCAATCCATATAAAAGCATAAATATGTTAAGCTCGAGCGGGACGGCCTATGTGTGAAATGAAGTTGATAGAGATTACCACCCGAACAATGTTATCTGAGCCACCACAATAGTCAGTCACCATCGAACAACTTACTCTTCTATCTTATGCGGGTGTTATAAGGGGTTATGTAACAAGACCCTAGTATTATGGTTATGTACATTATTTTTGTATTTAATAATGAATATACTTTCATTTTATTGTTGTTACCTTGTAAATAGTTATTAAATCACTAATTATATTTTTAGTTAATGTTAAACTAAGAAATCTATTTTGATGAATTAAGGGATTTTTCAGTTAAATAATATTTTAATAAAATATTTTTATTGTTATAAATTTTAATTTTATTAAATATAAATGATTTTATAATTTTATGAATTCAATTGTAATTTATATTAAGGTTTGAAAGGCATTTTTGTCAAAACCCATTAATTTTCGATAAATGTCGGTTTTTATTTTAAAATTGAAAATTAACTTATTTAGAAAATTATTTAGATAAAATGGATATTATTTATGGAATCAGGATGTCAAAATTATCCAACGGTGAATTTTTCATAATTTTCTGAGATAGTAAAATTTTTGGGTAAAAATTTAATACCATTTAAATAAATAATGTGTTTTATGAAATCATAATAACCTAATAGTGACGTAATAAAATACTATAATCTTTACTTTCAGACGATATATGTTTTAAAATTAATGTAATGTGATTTTGAATTTGTTTGACTTATTTTATAAAGCATTAATGGACCCTTCAAGACTTATTAAACATCTTGTCTTTTCAAATTCTTTTCCTTGGGAGTGTAACTCACCTCCACATAAGCAACCCCATTATTTTAAGAATATTGGACTTTGGAATTATAAAATATTTTATTCAAATTCCCTTTTCCAAAAAACATTTTAAAAAAACATGGGTTGATTTGTGGTTTCGATTATTTTAATGTGAGGTGTCCCAAACATAAAAAATAAAGAATTCCCTCACCTTCCCTATATTAACCCACCCAAGATCCCACTTACTCCTCACTAAAATCCCTTTGAGTTCATCCAAACTCTTTCTTACTCTCTCTAGAATCTCCCAAGGTGCCCCAATCTCCGAAGAAGCCTCTCTCATGCCTTTGGAAGCACACTTCCAAGTAAGGGTTTTTCTTCATTTCTCATTTTGTACAATTTATTTAATGTTGTTATGAAATATTAATTTCAATTATAAATGTTGGGGTATTATTTTGAACCTCACCCATACTGCCCCTTTTATTTTTTGAATGATGGTATATCCCTTTCTATCTCATTAAAAGACTCCCATGTACACTCGTTACTATAATGAAATTTTGGAAAAAAAATCTCTCTCTTCTTTTACAATCAAGCAATTCTTTTGTATCATGACTCTAAATTACATTTAAATTGTTTGTACATGTATCTATATGACCCCCATGCTTTCCATTTCATGTAAATATGATTAGACACCCCTTTCTCTCTCATAAACCATTTTTATGAATTCTTACTTCACACTGTCACGCTGCCGAAATTGCACCGATTTTCTAATCCAATGTCATTGTGTAGTGAATACCATGACCATTTCTCTATCAAGAGTATTCACCTTTATGAATATTTACATATTGATTATAATGTCCCATGTATGAATTCCTCCTTCCTTTATCATGGAATAAATAATTATTTTTTATGAATCCATGTTATATGATCCATGTGGCACAATTATGCGTGAATTAAAATGCTTAAGAAGGGTGCACCCTTATAGCACTCCAATGCATTGGGTAAAGTATAGTATCATGACACATCATGTGAAATGGGATTTTAATCATGATAATTAATGTGCAACTTGGTTTTACTCTTTCTTCATGTGCAATGAGGATTTACTCATGCTCCATGGGCAATGAGCCTTGGCTCATGCTAAAACCATGTTAAGTGGTGTTGCCACATTTCCATGTTATGATTATCATGTTATATCATGCCTTTATGTTTATGATTCTATTGTTCTCTATTGATATGCCTATTTTCTAACATGTATTGTATTCCTCACGTTATTCCATGAATATTCCCTTACTGGGATTAATAGCTCACCTTTTTCTTATGCATGTCCTCAGGTTATCCCATGCAATGCTAAATACAAGGGAATGTAGTGGTCATGTAAAGGATTTTTTCAATAAAGATGTTTTATTTCATGTTTTAAGTTGTTATGTAATGATCTTATTCCCCAAATACAATATACCTCTCAATATTCTATGTTGTATCATGTGAATTTTATGTTATAAATTATGTTTAACTGTGTATTAAAAGATCAGGGTTTTCATAATATTCTATTACCTTACCTTGAATTTATAACACTTTTGAGCATAGGGGCCTTGTCTCTAACACTAGTAGAATTTCCCCACCCCTTTGAGGAAATTACCATGATTCTTATTCCTACATTTTTGAAATGTGGTTGGTTTAGTTTTAATTCCACATTTATCATTAGATCTAACATCATGAAACTCTATATTTCATTTCTTATCACCAAATCCATGAGACCATTCTCCACACTCCACCTCCAATTTGAGAGCATATTGACCTTCTTCTTCATAACCCCCACTATCTCAAATGTTTTGATCCTTTTTAAGGAGTGGATTTAATACACTAAAAAATATATAAATTTTGCTTTAATTTTTTATAACAAAACATGAATCATACCTTTCACGAATTGTGAAATTTTCTTATTAGTTCATGACAGATTCTCATTTATTTTCATTTATTAGTACGAATTATTTCTATATCATTGTATGAGGAGTTCATGGGAAATACATGTTATGTAACATTATCATAATGTCTTCCCACTTCATATATTCAATTTCCTCTCTCGGTTTGTTGCTCAGAATCAAATCCCACCATTGGTCAACCTCTCCATTAAGAAGATAAATGGACAGATTCAACTCCTATGACTTAGAATAGTGAATAATAGAAAATTCCTTCTTCATTGAGTTTTCCCAATATTCCATAACTAGTGGATCAGAAGATAAAATAAGCATCAGTGGTCATTGTGGTATTAAACACTTGACATCAACATTATCCCTCTTAGCTAAAGGAGGTAATTAAGCATTATTTGGTTTATTATTCATAACCTGAGACAAATGGGTAAGAATCATCATGATGTTTTGAACTCTACCTCCCAGTGCATTGGGTATGTTGTTCAGGGAAACAATGAATTGTTACTTATATGTGTTGTTAGCCTACTTTCTCCTTGTTCTTGCCTTTTTCTAACATCGAAACAGACAAAACGAAACATAAGTAAAAATGTCTTGAATAAATAGTTTATTCCATTGTGAATGTAAGTCTAACGAAATATATTATTGGATCCCTATGTTTATAAAATCTTATTGTATTCTTATAAATAATTATTCTCATACTAGGATATTTCACTATGTTTATCTAATCCTAATTCCCAAATTAAGTAAATTGTGACTCTAATACCCACTATAGAGACCCCACTTTTGGTAAATTAATTTTACATCATATTAATGATAAATAATATAGAAATATTACACAATAAGGATCCTCAGGATTAATTTATATGGAAAACTAAGACCATATATAACATTGATAACATAAAACATTTATTTAATTCCTTCTTCTCTATATTCTTATTTGCTCTTGAAATATCCTTAGTACAAGTAGTCACATAAGGATATACAACGAAAATTGTGATCTAAAATCAAAAAAAAAGATATATAACAACACAAAGCATGGGGTGATCATATTCATAACATCATTATAATCAAGAGAGGAAGAATAGATAAAGGCATGGAATGAGGTAATGCATAAAAATGAAACATCATGTCTTTGTACCACACATAGTTGTGAACAAAGCTAGCATAAGGATCACACATATTTCACTTTACCTCGATAGATTCATTTCATTACCCAATAATTTAGATCTCTCTATAATTACAAGATCTCCCATCAAATCATAACATTTACATTACGCTATATAATTCCATGCACACCCATCACATCATAGAATTTTCTTTGTCAAGATTTCTACAGAGAAAATATATCAATCATGGTAATATATAACTCATGTAAAAGAGTGGGTTTTATTTAATAAAGAATAAATACATAAAATTTGGGTTCCCAAATGAAAGAGGGAATAATATACATGTTGTAATAATGAATAATCATAAGTGAAGGAGAAACAATCTTGAGAAGTAATACATGTGATTTTTCAGAGAAGAGATCTTTTGGATAACACCATGTTAGTAAAAAACTCAGTATAAAACATTTATATCCTAGAAAAGAGATGATACTAATGTTGAATTTTTTAAGGAATATCCAAACCTTTAATGGGTTGATATATGTAATATCCAAAGAATGAGTGTTGGGTTCAAGAGTTCCCCTTACCATATGTCTGAACTATTTCTTCACATTAATATCATATATAATCATATTATATTCTTTAATTAACAGTTAAATAATATTTTATACATGAATGTTATTCATTTTGGTTTTATTAATTTTTTTATTGACCTTTGGATGAGTTATACTATTTAAATTCACTGTTTGGGAGTGTTCTTTTTCTTAGATTTCTGGAATGGTTTACTTGTATAGATGAATGGAAGGATGTTTAAAACATGGATAAACAACCCAATTTGTTATTATATGTTATCAATTATATTCTAGAAGTATAAATTATCTTATAATGAATTTTTATATATTTCATGAAGTTGAATCATTATATTAAATTTAATGATGATGTTTTAGGTAAATTTTTGGGGTTTTGGATCACAACAAACGTTTTTTGTTTTATCAATTAGTATTATGTAAAAAATTTGTTTCTATTTAATAAAAGGGTTTATAAAATACATATAAAAATATCTTTTCAACCATTTAATGGTATTATTAATAGCCTTTAAGGTGTTTATGAAAAATTAATGTGCATCTCCAATAATGTAGTTAAATTAATACATCACGGATGATGATTTCATTTTTTTAACAATGGAGAGAAAGGGATGATTCTATCAAATAATATTCCATTAATATTATAGAATACTATTTTATAAATCATACTTGATTTATAATGACATTTGGAAAATATAATTTTAGGATAAGAGATAAATAAAATGAAATTTGAAATGAAATTTAAAGAAGAGAGAGAGAGGTATGGCCTTTTGAATTATCCTCTTCAGATCCTCATCAAGGAACCTAGGCTTGGTATTTTTAGGAGACAAAGGTAACCAAGACATGTGGTAGGAGCTATTGAAGATTTTTTGGCATAATTTCCATAAGATATGATGATTGAGAGGTGTGACGAATGGAGGTTCTGAGGGATGGTATTTGTAGTGGATGAGAGGAGCGTTTTCTCAAAATTTGATTCATTGGTTTATTAATTTTCCATCAAGACAAGAAATAATGATTATTATTGAGACTGAAAATAATAAATTGATCAAATTAATTCGAACCAAGGGTGCTAACATCATCCAAGATGTCAAGAATAATGTATTTAACATAAATATGTAAATACGTGGAAAATTACCATATTTCATTATTCACAAAACAATCCTTGTATTTCATAAAATCTTAAAAAATCACACTAACCATTTTTCAACATGTATAATTCAAAAATGAACACTATTTTATGAAATTAATTTTATAAATAATATTAATTTAATTTTAATTTAAAATAATTATGTACATGAAAAATACAAATTTAAAAATTAAAACTAATTTTATAACACTTAAAAAATTAATTATTGTCTCATAAAATTATCATATAATCATACGAAATCAAAATAATTGATTACGAATAGATTTTAAAAAAAAAAGATTTCTATTAAATTATTAAATTAATCCTTAAATATTCATGAATTTCAAAAATATGCACATTAATATATCATATTACCACTTATATGATGAAATAATATTAATTATACTACCATTGGTAAGGTTCCAATTCACTTATCTGATTTACCATTCATATAATTTTTATTAATATTCATAAGGGTGACATTAAATTTGAAAAGGGTTTGTTAATATTCACTAAAAAATAATTTTTTTCAAACAAACTCCAATCATATTTCTTATCGCATCTGTGTATGACAGATTTTTGAAATTGAAATTAGAGAAGTGGAAAAATTAAGAATGAAAGTCTTGTAGAATTTAATAGTTCATTTATGAATGATTTGGAATTGTGTTTACTAATGTGATTTTATGTGATTATACTATATTAAATTTTTATGAGAATAGAATTTTATTGATAAAACATTGGGTCTTTATAGTTATAATCAGTTTACCTGACACTATCTAGGCCGTAAAATCAGGTAAGTTATAAAAGGATCACCATGCACAATTTGGTCTAGCCCCATGTATATGTTGTAACAAGCTCAGTTTCCTCTATCTGGGCCACTACATCAAGTAATTCTAAAGTACGATATCAGGAATAAAACATTTTTATAATTGAATTTTTTTATCATAAAATAGTTTGAAAAACTATTTTAAAGTGGTTGGAAAATCACTTTTAGTTATCGAATTAACATTTTATTTTAAAATGCAACATTTATTACCTTAAAAACCTTCTCTATTGAATACCAATTTCAAATACCAAAATACCCAAAAAATGGAAATGTGTTTTCTTGGAGAAAAACATGAAATCTTGAAAAGGAGACTTAAAATCAAATAATGGTCATGGTAGAGGAAAATTCATTATTTTTTTGTATGTTAAGAATAAAACATTCTTTTTTTTGGTTTTCCAAAAGGTTCAATATTAAAAATAGAAATTGGTTCATTTTGAAAACAAATTAACTTTTTAAAAAAGATATATAAAATAAATTTTGAAAATATTTTATGTACATAAAGTCATTTTCAAAAACTATGCCTATAAAAGAGAGTGTTAGAAGAAAAACAATAAAATAGGATTTATTTAATGAAAAAGTCCCTGACCACTATGGAAATAATTAAATCATAAGGTCCATGAATTATAACATTAAAATAAAATTTTAATACAAATAATAATTGGGAAATTTTTTATATAACATGTAAAAGGGGTTTTATATACACCTCATAAAATAGTATAGGTTTATATGATCAATATATCCTTTAATGAAAATAGATGAGATGAAATCCCTTACCTTGAATCTGAGTCCTCATGTGTGGAATTATCTTCTTGAATAATAAAATTTTGAAAATTATTTTTTCATTTTATGTTTTACATGTATATCAATTATTAATACTTTATATACAATTATACAATCAATTATGTTTAGGTCTGATGTTTTGACCATATTAAACTTATCTGGAAAAAACCACATAGGTAGGTCTATAATTTTCAAAGGGGTTGTTATTTAAAAATCTATAGTGTAATGTCCCAGATCCTGGTGCCACTCCACGGTTGCCCCGAACCTAGTTGGTCACATGAAATCAAGTGCATTTCCCTAAACACTAGAGGCTGCCGACTAGCCGCGAGGGCCCAGGTCTGATAGAGGGGAAACTATGCCCTCATTTTTCAAAGTGTAGCGCAGCGGAATAAAATATACAAACATACAACAACAGCAGAAGAAATAAACCATACACATTTAAAATGAACAACTGCGGTAAAAGATAACCAACGATCATATTGATAATGGGGAAACAAGTTTCTAGTTCTATGAAAATAGCCAGAATATGTTACACAACAATATAGGACAATACAATACAACTCAAGTACAGGTACAATAGAACAAAACAGAACAGTCGGTAGCATCGCAAGACTAATCTCAGTCCCATGGTCCCGTACACCTCAGCAACAATCATGTACCTGTATAGGGACCCTTATCCACACCCACAGCAACATAATCTGTTTGGTCCAAAGACATGACCCAAACAGGGTGTGATAAATAAATCCCAGTAGTTACCCACCAAAGACCCGTGCCCAACTGTGTGAAAATATGCAAAAATGGTGTGCAGTAGTAAAATTAAAATAACTAAGAAGCACTCAAAAGTAACTAACTACCTGTTATATTTCCATTTTAACTTTCATTTAATCCTTCAATTTAAGATACCACCACTGTGAATATTTTAATTAAATAGTCAATGTCCCCAGACAAGAAAACCCTTACCCTCAGGTAATCATAATCACAACCCTGAGGTAATTTTTCTCAGGAATAATAGATAGTTCCCTCAGATGTAGGAAGTGTCACCCTCAGGCACAGAAGTCACTGCCCTCAGGAATAAGAAGTGTTTCCCTCAGGAAAAATAGAACACTACCCTCAGGAAAAATAGAACACTGCCCTCAGGATAAATAGAACACTTCCCTCTGGATAAATAAAACACTACCCTCAGGCGCATGTAACCGGGTCGAGCCAAACAGATAAGCAAGTCATTATATAAAATTCATCTCAAGTAAATTTAAATCATGCTAAATTTTACGGTGTACCCTCAGGTAACCTGGCCAAACGGCTAAACAGAGGAACACACCACCGGGGTGGTCCTGGATCCAAGTGGTGATCCCAAACAGCAGTTTATTATCACATTTAATTACCTATACAATTCTAGTTATTCAAAACAGCCAAGGCCTCAGCCACACGACACCCCAACATGGGTTTGTAGTATAATGGTACGCACAAACACACAACAGTTGGAATTTAATCACTATGCCACCTACCTCGATCTCCCCTGATCGGTATACGTGAATGATGCTACTCGGATCGTCCAAAAACTAAGTAGATCTGGGGGAGATAAAATCCTGTTCAAACGTAAATAACTTCCCCTTAGAAAAGAATTGGTAAGAACGGCTTAATAAGAAGCAAATTCTTACCCATACGGTTCCAACGAGATCGATATAGGAAGAATCGGATTCCCGGTGCTCAATCAGGCGGTCACTAAAGATCCGATCATCTCTCCCAAGCTCTGCTCCGGTTTTTAGCCTTCCCTGTGAACAGGGGAAGCTACTACCCATTTTAAGCAAAAAAAAAAACAAACTACACGGCATGTACTATTGACTACATGGCGTGTACGTTTCTCATTTAACTGTTCGTCTAGCATCTACCTTTCCCACAAACTCACTATTCATCTATCGACATGAGTACACAGCTTGTATTCCAGTTTACACGGCGTGTACTGTCACTCAGCTGGAGGCTGCTTCCACCACCTTACTATTTTCCAGCTGACTGACAACACGGTGTGTAAATACAAACTACACGGCATGTAGTCGGTTTTTACACCCTTCCTCGTTGACATGGCTACACACACTGTGTACTCATCCCAAAAGGCCAAAGTACACAGTGTGTGGAAAATTACATGGTGTGTAGTCACAAAATTGGTTATGTTTCCCCATTTTCCTTATTTTTTCAAAAACACTTAAGGAATAGAGAAAAGAAGAAACCCATACCTCAAGAATATGAACCGGTTTCTTAAAAATTTCCCCCCTAAAGAAATTCTTTCCTGAATTCCCCTTCCAAGGGTGGAGATGATAAAGCTCAGAAAAATTCTTTCCACTGAACATGTACGCCGGTCTCCCACTTCAAGGTTTCATCCTGCACTCGGCCATGCTTCCAAAACACCCGTACGAGAGGTACTGACCAACCTTGGAGAACCTTCATAATTTTATCCATGATACGAATCAGATTCTCCTCAAAGGATTCGTTTATCTGAAGCTCAACCACCTCTATCTGAATGACATGAGATGGGTCTGAATGATAGCGGCGCTATTGAGATACATGGAAGACGTTGTGCATGGCTTGGTACCTCTGTGGTAACTATAACCGATAGGTAACCAGCCCAACTCTCTCCAGAATTTAAAATGGTCCCACATACCTCGGTGAAATTTTACACTGTCTCTTGATCCGTATGTGTCCCAACCTCAGAGAAACACACAAAAAAACTTGATCCCCGACCACAAACTCTAAGGGTCATCTAAGACGATAAGAAAACAAAATCTGGCGAGAATGTACGATAGCCATCCACTTCTGAATCAACTGGACCTGCTCAGAATTCTCCCGCACAGGACATGGTCCCAGTAAAGCTGCCTTACCTACCTATATCCAGAAAAATGGTGATCGGCATGGCCTACCATATAAACCCTCATAAGGTGCCATTTCAATTGTTTCCTAAAAACTGTTATTGTAGTAAAACTATACCAAGGGTATGTGATTCTCCCAAGAGCCCCCAAAGTCTAGGATGCATGAACGTAGCATTTCCTCATGCACCTGTATCATATGCTCTGATTGGCCATCGGTCTGAGGGTGTTAAGATGTGCTCAGAAGAACCTGTATACCCAGTTCCCTCTGAACAATTTTCAAGAAACGAGACATAAAGAGGGTGTACATATCTAAAATGATAGAACGAGGAACCCCATGAAGACGTATGACCTCTTGGATAATCAACTTCCCAATCCTGTCAACACTAAAGGTATCCTTGATCAGATAAAATTGAGCTACCTTCGTGAGTCTATCCACAGCAACCCACACTGCATCATTGCCTCGAGGTGACCTCAGCAATCGAGTCATGAAGTCCATCACGAAATCATCCCATTTCCAATCCGGGATGTGTAACATCTGTAACAGTATGGCTAGCCTCTGATGCTCCACCTTCACCTACTGATAGGTGGAACATCTCGTAACAAAACCAGTTATCTCCCCCTTCATACCAAGCCACCAGTAATGACGTCTCAAGTCACAGTACATCTTGGTAACTCCGGGATGAACTGCCCAAACTGAATCATGAAACTCCCGCATCAACTCCTCATATATACCCCCTGGAACCCACACTCTCCCATGGAAACGTAGAATTTCATCATCACCTATCATCCAAGTAGGAGGAGGTTCCTCACTTTCCACCAACATCCGTAGAACTAGGCCTTCTGAATCAGATAGTTGTCTCATCCGCACTCTATTTAGGAGGGTAGAAGTCACATCTAAAGAAGAAAGATAGGTTTTCCCCTGGCTTTCGTGCACCTCCAAATGCATCTCAGAGAACAAATCCATAAGCTTCCACTCACCACTGGCCTCCTGCACAACATGTATCTGAGTCCTCCTACTCAGTGCATCAGCTACTGCATTACCTTTACCAGGTGTATAGGCATGCTCAAAATCGATGGACTGAAGTTATTCGACCCACCGTCGCTATCTCAGGTTCAAGTCACGCTATGTGAAGATATATTTGAGGCTTTTGTGGTAAGTGAAAACCACAAAAATCTCTCCCAAGAGATAATGTCTCATACAGAGTAACGCATGAACAACTGCAGCCAACTCGAGATCATGTGTCGGGTAATTATTATCATGTGGCCTCAACTACCAAGAATTTTACGCAACAACTCAATCGCCATGCATCAACACTGCTCCTAGCCCAATACCCGATGCATCGTAGTAAACTGTATAGCTCTTCCCCTGCTCTGTAAGTATTAGGTCTGGTGCTGATGTTAAACTTCCTTTCAGATCTTGAAAGGTTGTCTCCAACCTTCTGACCAAATGAAATTTACACCCTTCTTATTCAAACTCTTCAATGGCATTGCTAAGTAGGATAAGTCCTATATTAAACGTCTGTAGTAACCAGCCATCACCAAGAAAATTCGTATCTCAAACACGTTCTTAGGCTACTCCCAAGAAACTACTTATCTCACCTTCTCTGGGTCTACTGCAACTCCTGCCTCTGAGATGATATGACCCAATAATTTAATCAGGTCCATCCAAAAGTGGCATTTTGAGATCATACCATATAGCTTGTGATCTCTCAGTGTAATCAGAACGATCTTAAGATGGGTGGAATGGTCACGTAGAGTGTGAGAGTACACCAACATGTCGTCCAAGAATACTACCACAAAAGAATCCAGGTCAGGATGGAACAAAGGATTCACCAGAGCCATGAAAACTGATGGCATGTTCGTGAGTCCAAAAGGCATAACCAAGTACTCGTATAGACCATATATACTCCGAAAAGCTGTATGTGGTATGTCCGATTGTCTCACGCGCAGCTGATGATATCCCAATCTCTAGTCAATCTTAGAGAACACTCGTGCACCTCGAAGTTGATAAAAAAGATCATCAATCCTCGGCAAGGGATGTTGGTTCTTTACCATAAACTGGTTCAGCTTCTGATAATCCACACAGAGCCTATGGGTTCCATCCGCCTTCTTTGTAAAAATAACAGGAGAACCCCTTGGATAAGTATTGGGTCAGATAAAACCCTTTGCATGTAACTCCACTAACTGCCTCTCGAGCTCCTTCAACTCATGTGTAACCTTCCTATAAGGACGAATGGACACCGGTTCTACCCCTAGCACAATATCAATAGAGAAACCCAACTCATGCTCTGGAGGTAGACATGAAAATTCGTTTGGTAAGACATCCCTGAAACTATTAACCACAGGATGGAAATCCATCTAACAAGTCCCCTGATCATCCAGTTATAAGCTCGCAATCTGGGATGTCACACCACCTCGCCCACGATGATCTAGTCTAGCTCGACTCACCTGAACCTCCAATTAACCCTTATATATAAACTCTCTGCCCTCTAGTGATGTGAAACTCACCCTGCGATGATAGCAGTCCACAAAATCTTGAAAGGGAACAAAACATTCCATCCCAATAATGAAATCATATCTCGTCATCTCTAAGACATAGAGGTCCCATAGAACGTGACACTCTCCAAACTCAAGGGGGAACTCCTTGCACTGACGCACACCAGCCGTTCTAGTTCCCAACAAAGTGTCTAGTGTCATAACAGTAGAAGCAAAAGAAACACAGAGCACAAGTCTCTCCACAACGGGCACAAATATGAAACTATGTGTAGCACCCATATAAAAAGTACAGAAGATAAGACAAAAGTTACTAGAATAGTACCTCTGACAGTAGAAGGTCCGGGATCCTGCTCTTATTGGGTCTGTTGCACTGCATATGCCTTCCCAGTGCCACGGCCCTACGAAACAGCCTGGACACCCTGAGTTGTCCTGCCCTGGTGCCTATGAGATCCTGGTGTCTAGATACCATGGCCACGACCACCATCTCTGCATGCACGCCCTGACGTATTCCAGTTTCCTGACTGGTAAGAAGATGTTGGTCCTACTCCCGCTCGCGGAGTCTATAAAGAACCCCTCTCACTATCCACTGGTAGAAACGCCCTGCAAAAGAAATACTGATGACCCATCTTGCCACATGATCAGCACGCCATTGGGTCATGTGGACACTACGGTCTCTTGTGCCCCTCTTTACCAAATAGGTAGAACATGACTTGAATACCTGAAACATTCTTCTGGATGGTACTGCCTCAATGAGATAAATCTAGCTATCTCTTCCTATTACTGGCCAGAATAGTACCAGAAATTGGTTCTGAACCACCCTGGCCTACACCACTAGCTTCTTGAAGGTTCCTCTTAGTAATCAGTGCTTGGATCACAAAATCATGTACTGTAGGAAACCAGAAAACATTCACCAGTGCTCATATGTCATATCGAAGACCATCCTCAAAACGTCTGGTCCTCAACGTCTCATCATCCACCATAAAGAGTGAAAAATTTTGAAGCTTAGTGAAGCGAGAAAAATAATCCATCACTGACATATTTCCCTGTTGCAGATTCATGAACTCTCGAGCTCTATCTGACCTCAGCATCTCTGGGAAGAAGAATTCATAGAAGGATGTCTGAAAATATTCCCATGCCATGTCTATGTGATGCTCTGTCTGAGTGGTAACATCCCACCACCTCTTAGCGGAATCACGCAGCATATAAGTCACAATCCTGGCCCTCCACCCTAGAGGCTTCTCAGGATGCTCGAAAATAGTCTGCATAGACCCCATCCAAGACTCTGCAGCCTGTGGTCCTCCATCCCTTGAAATAGTAGTCGGA
Organism: Viscum album; assembly: GCA_963277665.1. Classification (NCBI taxonomy): domain Eukaryota; kingdom Viridiplantae; phylum Streptophyta; class Magnoliopsida; order Santalales; family Viscaceae; genus Viscum; species Viscum album. The sequence goes on from OY728165.1 coordinate 1,836,331,137, forward strand.
TGCTACTGCTGGAAGATACGAGTCATCTCAGTCGTAGATGTGGTAGCCGACAGTGCTCCCTGAAGGGTCTGCATGAACCGAAATAAGCCTTCACAGAACTTCGCATCCATGCCTGTGTCCAGGATAACAGCAGGCGCGGCATATGGCTCTGCTAGAAGATCCACTAGTAGCCCATGGCCCACCATCTCTGGAGTATAATCGTTGTCACTCTTCTGGATAACAAAATGTGGTCATCTCGACTGCATGACTCTACAAGGTCAAACACACACCTTGGATCCAGATTATCAAAGAATGAAACAATGGTACCAAAAATGGAACATGGGGAAGAAGGCATTTCAATATTTTCAAAGCACAACTACACGACATGTATAATGACTAAACGGTGTTTATCTAACTTTTCTTCCCCTGCCCGGGTCCTTCTATACGGACAAGCCATACAACATCCTTCAAACAAAACTACACGGCGTGTATATAATCTACAAGGTGTGTATGGTGTAATTTTTCCAACTTCATGTGTCGTTTGTGACACGGCCGATTACTCATCTAACACTACACGATGTGTTACACCTTCACACGACGTGTACACCACCCAGTTTACCAGCCACACGGTCAGGTCCACACGGTCTTCCACTGGAAAGGACTACACGATGTGTCCCTCAGGGACACGACGTGTTCAAGAAGCGGTAACACCAACCCATGTTTCTTAGTTACATGGCTGGTTCCTCTTCCTAGACTACATGACATGTTCCACAATGGACACAATGTGTATTTCTTATGTTCTCCTCCATCTGTGTTGTTATTTACACGGGCGGACTCCGGGTCATCACTACATGGTGTGTACATCCAGCACACAACGTGTTTTTCCCAAGCATTTCCATTCCTCGTGTCCCTGCCCACACGTTCTATGACACGGGAAGAGACTACACGGTGTGTACTGATCATACACGACGTGTACTTAAATTTTTTTCTTTTCTTCCCAAATAGAAGAACACACGGCGTGTGTCCGAGGAACTACGTGGCGTGTAACCTGGGTTTTCCAGACAGTAAGCCTCTGAAACTACTCCAGAACCTAGAAAAATACTGAAAACAACACCTAAGTGCCAAATTCTGATCGGTGGGGGCTTATACTCCCCCCAAATCATTGTTTGGCATTTTATATGTGTTATAAAAAAATAAACAGTTAATGATCCACCAAATTCCGGTCAATGAGGGACCATACTCCCCAAAAAGCAAAGTTTGGCATCCATTATATTAGCAGACTCACAAAGAATACCCTATCACATAGTAGGTATTTATCAAAGCAGCTATCACAACAGCATGCTTTTTCTAGGAAAATAATTATCACAACAACATTATGGTTCTAATGCACCTACCTGACATGGAACCATGTATGTAATGTGATTTATAGCATGTGCCTAAATGATGCATGAGATGGAATACCCTCATCTCAACGGGTTTCAACTAAATAAAACACATTTATAAAATATAAACAACACAATCATAAGTGTGTCACCCAACGGTGAAATAAAATCAACTATAAAATTTGAAAAATCAGAAGAATTGCAAAAATATGTGGTAGACTGGCTTTTCCCTGTACACGGGTTAGCTACTCCTGGGCACAACTTATTATCAACTACCATATCCATCTTATCCCTGACTAAGGATCCAAATAGTAAGTCAAAGAAACGAAGCAACTTTGATACCACTTTGTAACGTCCCGGATCCGGATGCCACTCCACGGTTGCCCTGAACTCGGTTGGTTTCATGAACTCAAGAGCATTTCCCCAAACACCAGAGGCTTCCGACTAGCTGCGAGGGCCCAGGTCTGATAGTGGGGATACTATTCCCTCATTTTTCAAAGTGTAGCGCAGCGGAATAAAATACACAAAAATACAATGACAACAACAGAAAAAATAAACCATACACATTTAGAATGAAAAACTGCAGTAAAACATAACCAACGATCATATAGATAATGGTGAAACGTGTTTCTAGTTATATGAAAATAGATAGAACATGTTACACAACAATACAGTAAAATAGAATACAACTCAAGTACAAGTACAACAGAACAAAATAGAACAGCTGATAGCATCACGAGCCTAATCTCAGTCCCATGCTCCCCTACTCCTCAGCAACAATCAAGTACCTTTATTAGGACCCTTTCCCTTTTCCACACCTGAAGAAACATAATCTGTTTGAGCCAAAGACATGACCAAAACAGGGTGTGGGAAATAAATCCTAGTAGGCACCTACCAAAGGCACGTTCCCAACTATGTGAAAGTATGCAACAAAAGTGTGCAGAAGTAAAATGAAAATAAATAAGAAGCACTCAAAAGTAACTAACTACTAATTATGTATCCATTTTAACTTTCATTTAATCCTTCAATTTAAGATACCACCACAGTGAATATTCTATGTAAATAGTCAGTTTCATTAGACAAGAAAACCCTTACCCTCAGGTAATCAGAATCACAACCCTCAGGTAATTTCCCTCAGGCATAATAGATAGTTCCCTCAGGTGTAGGAAGTGTCTCCCTTAGGCACAGAAGTCACTTCCATCAAGCATAAGAAGTGTCCACCCAGGATAAATAGAACACTGCCCTCGGGCTAAACAGAACATTTCCGTCAGGCTAAATAGAACACAACCCTATGGCTAAATAAAACACTTCCATTAGGCGCAAGTAACCAGGTCGAGCTTAAAAAATAAGCAATCAATTATATAAAACTCCTCCCAAGGCAATTTAATGCATGTTAAATTTTATGGTATACACTTGGTTAACCTGGCCAAACTACTAAACAGAGGAATGCACACCTGGGGTGCTCCTGGATCCAAGAAGCGAACCCAAACAACAGTTTATTATCACATTTAATTACCTATACAATTCTAGTTATTCAAAACAGCCAAGGCCTCGGCCACATGACACCCCAACATGGGTTATTAGCACAATGGTACACACAAACGCACAACAGTTGGAATTTAAACACCAAGCCACCTAACTCAATCTCCCCGAATCGGTATACATGAATGACGCTCCTCGGATCATCCAAAAACAAAGCAGATATAGGGGAGTTGAAATCCTGTTAAATGTAAATAATTTCCCCTTGGGAAAGAATTTCTAAGAAAGGATTAAGAATAAGTAAAGGATTACCCATACAGTTCTAACGAGATCGATAGAGGCGGAGTCGGATTCCCGATGCTTGATCGGGCGGTCTCCAAATTTTCGGTCGTCTCTGCCAATCCCTCCTCTGGTTATATGGCTTCCCTGTGAACATGGCAGGCTACTGCCCATTTTAAGTAAAAAAAACTACACAATGTGTACTATTGACTACACAGTATGCACTTTTCTCATTTAACTGTTCCTATGGTGGCTACCTTTCACATCGTCGCACTGTTCATCCGTCGACATGAGTACACAGAATGTATTCTTGTTCACACGGTGTGTACTATCGCTTAGCTAGCGACTGCTTCCACTGCCTTACTATTTTCCTGCTGACTAACTACATGATGTGTAAATACAAACTACATGGCATGTAGTCAGTTTTTACTCCCTTCCTCGTTGACATGGATACACACCCTGTGTACTCATCCCACATGGCCAAAGTACACGACGTGTGAAAAAGTACACGGCGTTTAGTCACCAAATTAGTCATTTTTCCCAGTTTTCCTTATTTTCTCAAAAACAATTAAGGAATAAAGAATAGAAGAAACTCGTACCTTAAGAATAAGAACTGGGTTATTACATATAGAATAATAATCCTAAAATAAATATCAGATTTATGGGTCAATTAAACTTTTAAAACAAATCCTGATTTATTTTTAAGAAAAAGGAACTATTGTTTCGATTATGCAGATGATAGGTCGTACGTGTGCAGGGATAACATTCACATTTCACTAATGATCAAAATGGAAAGAAGGTGACTAACAATTATCATTAAATAAAGATAATTATATTATAAATACAATGCTATTTAATTATATATTGTTATATATTTCATTCTTGTAATGTAAAAGGAATTACATCGATTTGAGTACGCAGTAGTCCACATATACACGAATGTTGTTATCAGTTTTTCTAGTGTGTCAAAATTCTAGGAGAAAATTATATATTATATTTAAAAAAATATAATTATTTCATGAATATTATATTTATATCATTTATAATATATACATTCACTATATTTAATCTTATTACCTGTTAAGTAACAAGTTAGTGAATAACACTTTACATGGCTCCGTGAGGCAGTAGTCCGCCATATACCTGAGAGGTTTAATCATATCTCCTACGATATGAGAAAAACAAAAAGTGATCATATGAGATAATGAATAATTATGGGTAATTATGTCAGAAATATCCTAAATATCATATATAAATATTATTTTCATCATTATTCACAACCATGAGATGTGGTAATAGTAAAACAAAAGGACATCGTTTCATGAGGTGGTACTATGCCACAAACACGAATGATGATTTCCTATAACATTTGATAGAAATATGTGTGGGTTTATGTCATACCCTTAACTTAAAAATATATCAATATTGATGGGATAATAAGGTTATTATATAATCATGTTTTAATAATAATTTAGGCTGTTTTGGAAAGAAACAAACCAAAAATTAATTTTGATGAATGTTACCCATTTTTCATGTACCTCAATTAGGTTTTCACCAAAGGAAGTCTTTGGAAATATTTATGCACAAAATATGGATTATATGATGATAGTAGGGAAGTGTATTTTTTATTTTTATAGTTATTTTCAAATATAATGGTTATTATAGGTGTTACTGGTGGAAGATAGGTGGGGAAATTTTATAATGGAGGTGAGTGGGAAACTTGTAAATTTTTGGAAGTGGAAATTTATGCCACATTTTTCATTGTTAATGTTGCTCTAATAATAATGGAAAACTAAATAATAAAATTGATATGGAAAAATATTTCCATAAAATGTGTTTTTGACTTGTTTCTAGGTCATTTATCTCCTTAGGATTAATGGTTTGTCACAAGGTAAACACATTTTATAACTTAAAAATAGTGATTAATTTTTAGTGTTTTCAATAATAACATTGATTGAAAATTATGTTTACCTTGTTAGAAATTAATATTTATTATTATTAATTCTTTTGAATCCATTTTTCTTAATTCTATTCATAGATGTGGTAAAATTAATTTCAATATTAATCACGAAGTCATGGCGAGACTACTAGTTTTTAAGAAGAGTATTTTTTCTAGAAAATAATGATTCTATATTAACTCAATTACTATTAATAATATTTTAATGAATGTAAACTAATATTTTATGATATATTCATAATAAATTTTATTTAAAACATTCCCCATTTTGGATTATTTTATTTAATTAAAATGTGAAACATTATGCATTTTAAAAAAGTATTTTAGAAACTCCCAATGTTAAACCCAAAACCGAACTTCTAGTAATGAAAAATATAACGTTCATTCAAATTTAATTAGGTAAAAAAATATAAAAAAATTCATTTTTTTACTTGAAATCACATTAAAAAATATTTTTACTCTTAAATTAATTTTTTTATTAATAGAGATTACTTTTTTACAAGAAAATCGATATTTTCACTATTCACTAAATAATAAACATATTTTGAAAAATACCAATATTTCATACAATGTATATTTTGATGTTATTAATAAAAAATGACATTAATTTTATCCCAATAAAATTATAATATATTGATGTAATGATTTAAAAACCCATCTAAAATTATTTAATTAAAACAATTTGTTTTTTTGATTAAAAATTACACAATTCTAATGTAACTATGTAATTAATATTAATAATTATAAAAATTATTTATTCATTCATTTATATGGATTTTACAACAAGGTTTAGACAACTTTCACTACCAAAACATGTTCCATATTCTAAAATTCATTACATTCTTCTAAATTCTAATCATCATAATTTTATATCTTAACATAGAACCTCAAATGATAATAATAATAAAATATTATTATTGATAAAAATATTTTATCATGTTTTTTTATCACGATTTTTATTATAATTATATAATTAATTATTAAATTATTCATGTAATTAAATATCATTGTTATTTAAAAAATGCTTAAAACCATTATCTGTAACTTTTTCACATTTTAAAGTGGAAAAATATTCTAATATCACAATGTAAGGAATAAATTAGTTTTATTAAAATATAACAACCATATTTATTATCATACTAATTTAATACTAAATATAATCAATTTTAATTTTTGAGAACCACATTTATTCTAAGAATGAAAAAAATTGTCAATTCTCTTGTTAGTTTATGAAAAATTTTGATAATAAAATTATTATTTTTATCTTTATCATTTATATGTTTCCATTGACAATAATAATTACATATTTTCTATAACATAAATTGTATTCCCCTCATGGAATTTCAGAATTTGAAACCCTTCCATATTTTGAAAATATAATTTTTACATTGTTTCATATTTAATAATGCATTTAATGAACAAGTTTATTTTTATTTCATTATTCATATATATATATAGAATAGATATATATATATATATAATAAAAAATGATTATAAAAATAATAAATTTTAATCTCTATATTTGAAAAAAGTTTCATTGTTATTTTCAAAATTCCACAAATTTTTTAAAGGAAATATATATAAAAAACATTTATCAATAGCGTTATTACAAAATTATATGCTTAAATATAACTTTTTATAACATAAATTTCAATAAAAAATATATTATTTAATAACTAATAAACAATAAAAATTATATAAAATTATATACATGTTTAATTTTTAACCATATAATAATTTTTCGTTCTAATATATTTTAAAATATTTACTGTGATAAAAAATATTTTTATCCCAAAAGTTTATTAATCATTAATGAAATGAAAATGAGAAAAAAACATAATATATGAGGATTATTAGTAAAAAAAATTAATTATGGAAAATCTCCTCCACCAATTTGACAAAAAACCAACATATGTTGATGAATATACACCATAATAGTAGGGGGATGTTTTATAATCAATAAATAATAAGTAATGGGAAAAGTCAGTGAAAATTAAAAAAATAAGAATTAAATTTAATAAAATATTAGAATATGATAAATAATAACTTTTATTTAAAATCACATTATTGAATGTTATTCCACATAATATATTCCTAGAAGAGAAATTATAAAATTCAATAGGAATGAATAATTATAAACTAATTAAATAAATAATTTTTATTTAATTTTATTGAATACCCTAACACGAATCACTCGATCTAAGATTGTGGGTTACATAACCATATGTGATTATCCCCTTAAAAAAGAGGTTTCTAAAAAGAATAATCTTAATGTATGGTGTCATGGGGACTCTATACAATCATTTTGAAAATCCATAAAATATAATTATTGAAAAATATTAATAAACTTAAAGGGAAAAAACTAAATATTAATAAATTATATACCAGATGACATATTAGGTAACATAGAGTTATAAAATGTAATAAAACAAGTGCCAAAGAGTTGTTATGTTTTCCATTATAATATTAAAAAAATTAATAAAAATTATACAAATAATTCACATTCTATATTTTCATCACCTTAGTTTCTGTACATCACCTATACCACTAACTTATTCAATCCCATTCCAATTAAAGTTATCTATAAAAATGAATCAATATGCTAAAATATATTCACATGGATTATTTGAGTATAAACTAGAATGAGACAACTATTTTGTATTTTAAATATTTTCACATTCCAATGAAGTGGGTTCGATGATAGTAAGTAAAAATGAAAACAAGCTATAAGAAATCATGTGTCTATGGATCATGTCCTGGAAAATAACTTCAAAACCCCAGTCATACCTCCTTTAGATCAATGCGTAATATAAATATATTTTATAATTCATTATCATGGGTCTTACACATGGGAACCAGATATCTCTGACCATCCACAAGATAAAAGAACATTGGGTCAGTCTATATAGCCACTGAGCCCCGTCATTTTCATGGGTTAGGTCACAAGGACTTCACATTCCCATATTTTCTTTAGTTCTGGAGACACATTCATTTAATCCCACCACTGCTAGGATTTGGGCCTTAGGGTTGATAGGATCCTAACTTGTGTCTAGGAAAATCATAATTATAATTTCATGCTACACATTCTAACTATCTAAGGGATAAAAAAGCCACAAATGTTCTCCTAACACATTCTATAAGATGAAAAACAACTATGGGGGATGAATTCACACACCACATATCATAGAATATATCATATCAATCATAACATATGAAGCATGTGTCTCAATATCCTCACACATTCCAACATGAAATTAATTTCTAGAAGTGGTTTGATAGGATATAAATTCACTAATTATAATTTAATATAAAATAGGTGTATCAAGGATGAAGATACACAGACATGAAATCATTATTAAGGGAATAAAATTATACATGTTCTCTATAAGTTTAGAAGAATCTTACCTAAGGAATGTAGATTGAAATGGATGATATTTGTAAAGTTATAATACCCACATAATTCAATCACTTCAACCTGATCAACCCATCATGCTTATAATCCCAGGAACTAATACAAATTTCTCACAATTGTGGTCTACAACAAAATTAAATAATGATATGGTGACATAATATTAGAATCAAATCAACTTAAACAATAAAAACATGCATCAAAGGATGATATAGATTAAATATAAGGGAAGGCCACCAATCATCCAAATCGGATTTCAATATTGTGGAATATGAAAAAACAATCAATATATCCAGCACTGAAGAAAGGTGATGGAGAGTATCTAACAAAATCACTCTATGTTTTAATTTACCATCATCCCACATGAATATAGGAATATAAAAGGTTACAACGGATGATATTGAGTCAAAACTAGGTCAATATCTCTAAATATTTATTCATATATGGTTTACATTCTCAGATGAATAAATTCTATAATGATCTTTGGAAGATTCACATATTTCATAAAATTCAAATAGTCATCACCACAGCAGGGTGCTGCTGACCACAGTCACCAAGTCTTCAAATGAACCTTTCTCAGGAGATCCAATATATCAGCCACCATAGTATGTGATTAATTCCATAAATTTTTTTTCAGAAACTCTTTCTTTCCCCCATGGTGTGGTGATTGAATTCTTGTTTTTTACCGTAAAAATACTCTTATTGAATCTTTACTAATACCACACCAAAACATTGTCAGTGTTATCCTCTCCATTTCATAGTGGAGGATTATAATAACAACACCACTTTCACCATAGTGTTTTCCTTCAAATTGTATCTCTAAAATTGTTGAAATTACCGCTAAATACTCTATGAACCATCTAAAATATCTTGGATACAATTTAAACCAGAAAATGCTCAAAATTACATAACATTAAAATTCAAAGTGTCACAAATCTTCTCCTCTATGTAATTATAAACTTTGAGAAGTTTATATGGTGGTCAAGTTAATATAATCAGACCACTGAGCATGTAAAATGGATTTTTTCTCAAATATAATCTAGGATATGTCCTTGATTCTATAAAACTATAAAAAGTCTCTAAATAATCCCTAATAATACATTCTTACCCTGTTCTAAAATTAGAACTAGACTCTCAACACAAAGCTCTTCACATTCCATATCAACATCCTCACTACCGAACACATGTTTGGTATTGGGATCTTATATATAACTCTAAGAGAAATGGAACATATTATAAATACCTAAACATCTATGAGGAAGATCAAATCATCATTCCACTACTCTAATTCATTTTATGATCTCAAATGGTCCCAAAAACCATGGTGATTACTTCCCTTGACTACAAAAATGATGATTACCAAACTGAGGTGAAACCTTTAAGAAAATACTATCACTCATAACAAACTATGGTTCATCTTATACAGATGGAATAGTTTTTTTGTTCACTACGTGTGGTAACTAACTATTTCCTAATCAATCATCACCTCTAAGGGGTCTATTTCATTATTCATGGAAATTTTAAGGAAATCTAACAAGATTTGTACCAACATAGTGGTGAGTGATTTGACTAGCCATAAAGATACATAAAAGGTGTCATCCAGATTGAAACCTACGAAATATTCTTTTATGAAGACCTCACTATGTATATATGATCATACAATGATCCACTAAAACTAGAATCTACGATCGAATCAAAGACATGATGATCTATATCATCCTATCTTATTTTATATTAATCATTATATGATATTTCCATATAGATTTCTAGGAGCCTTTCCAAAATCTTGATAAAATCTAAATTATCTGTCGTCAATGTTACTTGAAATAACTACAAGAATTAATGAAATATCTTGACTTCATGGTGTCCAAGTTAACGCCACCAATAATCCTAACATCATTTCATGCTAATTCCACATGTTCATTATTATTATATAATTCAATAAAATGGGAAACTAATTCTGTACCATTATCCTCCTACAGGTTACGAAATGATAGACATAGCACACAATGTGTCTCTTAACTCTTTGCCGCTATTGTATAGCATAATATCTCTATACATCTTTGTCAAACCTCATTATAGAACCCAAAGAGAGGCATGAGATTACATCATTATATTTTCTCTTGTGGATGTAATAACATATACTCTCAAATTAACATTGGCCACATCAATAATATCCCACATCCATCCTTGAATAGGGTTACATAAATCTAATGGCTCACAATTCTCTAATCATTTGGGATCTCTTTTTGGACAACCTTTACCTACTCTACCAATGTCAACATGGGAACCAATTGGTAACCTTATGAAAACCATTTTTCTTTAATACTAAACCAATAGACACATAGAAAATAGGAACATTAACCATCATTACTCCCCTAAAGGTCTCTATCATGGATCTTTCTTTTTCTTACTAAGATAATATGAAAAATTATTTCATATCCCAAGATATTAATCAATATTAAAATAAAACATTTGTAGATAATCAACCCAAATCCCTTTTAAGAGATTCATATCCCACTAATATGTGATTTAAGACATGTTTTTATGGTCTAGTTATGTGAAGTATCTCTTAATGAATAGATAATGGCCCCAACCCATCTATCCATGTATCATTGTTTCCAATTCCATGTCAGGTGTAGGGTAGTTAAACTCATGGGGTCATAGCTATAAAAACCATTAAGTAGATACCTAGTCACTCTAAATTATTAGATCTCTTATAATACATTTTATTTCTTACAATAAACCACATATCCAATCATTTCTACTTAAAATTCATGGATATAATAAATAATTGCTAACTTTTTCTACTTTAATAAGTCTTCAAAAAATTTAGCATTCCACTCAACATCCATATTTTTTTATAATTTAATAATTACTCTATTATCTATAGTTCCATGGAAATTAAATCATTATAGATTACATTCCTAATAAATCATATATGATAGATATAGAAGTGAAGCTATTAAATATTCACATAGTGTCGCTGTAATCGAAGTGTACGCATAAAATACTCTAGGTGACTACTCTAAAATTTTTAGGACAATGTGTAAATGAGAATATCATCAATGAACACTATAATAATGATGTAAAAATTTTCATGGAAGACCCTATTCATAAATTCTTTGAACAAAAATTGTGCATTTTCTAATACTAATGGAATTTGATGATACTCAGATATTCCATATCTACTACTATACTCAATCCTATAAATATTGTTCCCTCGAACCAAAAGTTCATGTTAACATAAAATAGATCAATTATAGAGATCTAATAGGTTCTAAAAAAACCAATCAAACAAGAAATAATTCCTCAAAAAGGATATATATTCTTCAAGGTTACCAAGTTCAACATCTTATAGTGCACACAGAAGTGAAGAGAACCAATAACCTTGATAATGGAAAAAACTAGTGCATCCAATAGAAATGTTCTCATTATGATAATATAATATTCCTATAATCCCTTATGTGGAACCTTATGTTTCTAAAAATCAGTATGTTCTATACTATATAGAGTAATCCATATAGGTTATTCCCCTTGCATGAGTTTAAACTAAAACTATTTTCCTCAAATAAGTAGAATCCATAAGAATTTATTAGTGAGGAAATTCAAACATAAATACATTATTGCTGGAAATGAGTATGTAGTTAAATTCTCTTCTGTCACATGAACCATGCTCATTGCCTACACTATAACAGAACCAAACTCTCATAGGTCTATACATTTTCTACTAGTAATAAAATCTATTTCACTTTTCAAAATATTAATTACTCCCTTAGAAATATAAATGTATACAAAACTCATATTGTATTCTATTATATCTAATTACTGGTCACACAATCTATACTAATGATTATATAACATCCATTTAACTCAAAGAGAGAGGAAGTATATAAATATAAATAACTAAGACTACTTTGATATTTTTTTCTTTATAGACAACCCACTTGTATTACCTAGGGTGTGTTAGGAGATAAAAACATAAAATAATAAATAACTAGTAATTCAAGTCCATAAAAAACATAAGAATATATAAAAAATGGAATATACTCTTTCAATAAAGTAAAAAAGATATTGTTGATATAATAATTATCATACATTGAATTATCGATAGACTCCCTCCACTTCCAACTAAGAAATGGTATTCTATATAATCTCTTCCTGCCTTGACTAAATGGTCCCATCATTGATTCTCCTAAACAGCCCAGGTCACTGATTCTTGTGAGGTATAAATATATTACTAAGGACCATCATTAGATAACTATGTCAAATTCTATATCTTCACATCTCCACTTTTATAACCTATCTATGAAACCACCAAAACAATTATGAAGATTCCTCGTCATTCCACACAAATAAAATATTCGTTGAGGTCCCTAGAATTATTTTAATATTCTATTATTTTCATAAAGTTGAAATAATATGGAGATCATATTCTCATAGAATGACCTAAATAATCTTTTCTATTATTTTTTTCATTTCCAATATCATATATTAACTCGCCAACCTTCCATCATTTACAACTGTAAGTGGCATTGACAAGAGCTAGGATATCCTCCACTTGATCCACTATAATCAAGAGGAATATCAATATCTATTTACTTCTCTAGCCCTTGGTAACTCATCTTGGCCATATATGTAAATTTATTATATATTTTCTTGACATGATACTAATATACCAAATAAAATAAGGTTATAGTATGAAAATAAAATATTCATCTTTTTTGTACCTAATTATAAGATAGAGCAGGAGTGATCCAAATAATCACACTGCAGCTGGTAGAATATGAAAACACTATCATGGATCCCTACTAATGCACCATAAATTCCAAGTGTTATCCAGCTTCAGGGTCGTATGGAAAAACTCCTAGAAGAGAAGGTCTATTTTTGAATCCAATTTAAAATAGTCATCTTGTCTAAACTGTTTCAAGACACACGAGCATATCTTAGTGATTCCATATAACATAATGGAATATAGCATTACTCACTTGTCTTATATTTTTTCAAATACATTGAAGAACCAAAATATGAGAACATTTCATTCAATTATATATTTGGGGCCTCTAGTTCCCTAAACGGATTGGCGATGCAAGTTCTTAAAGTAAGGGTCGTTTTCTACCATCATCATAGTAAATACACTACATCAAATAATCACATTATGTGAGACTCATAGAAGTTGTGTTTTACCTTTCAAGACCACTAAATTAGGTACTATAGTGTTAAAAACTACATGTTATTGTAACTCTATCCCTGGAATATGAGTATCCTCCCATGATAGAGGATATTTAAACTCTTTCATCATATGTTCCCTCACACATTTTATAGGTATTTTTGAAATTAATTCCACATGAATGATTTTAACTCATATAATATATTTTACAAGATATCAACTATTATTATTTATTGGAACACATTAGGGGTTTTAATACATAACTAGGTCAAATTCTATATCTTGACATCTCTACTTTTTTAACCTATCTATAAAACCACCAAAACAATTATTAATATTCCCCATTATTCCACACTAATAAATGATTCAGTGAGGTCCTGGAATTTTTTTTAATATTCCATTATTTTCCTATAGTTGAAATACTATGGAGATCTTCCTCCCATAGAAGGACCAGAATAACATTTACTATTATATTTTTCTTTTCCAATGTCCTATGGTAACTCCCCCACCTTCCACTTTTTACAACTATAAGTGGCACCGACATAGCGCAAGGTTTTCCACCACTTGATCCACTATAATCAAGAGAAAGATCAATATCTATTTACTTCTCTAGCACTTTGTAACTCATCACAGCTATATAAGTATCTATATTATATATTTTCCTGTCATGATAGTAATCTACAAAATAAAATAAGGTTATAGTATGAAAATAAAATATTCATTACTTTTAAACCTCATTATAAGATAGAGGAGGTGTGATGCAAATAATAACACTAGAACTGGTGGAATATGAAAACACTATCATGGATCCCTACTGATGCAACATAAATTCCAAGTGTTATATAGCTTTAGGGTTGTATGGAAAAATACTAGAAGATAAGTTCTATTTTTGACTCATATTTAAAATGGTCATATTTTCCAAATTGTTTCATGACACACCAGCCTATCTTAGAGTGTCCATATAACATAATGAAAGATTACATTACTCACTTGTCTTATGTTGTGTCCAATAGATTGAAGAACCTCAAAGTGAGAACATTTCATTCAATTACATAGTCGGGGACTCTAGTTCCCTAAATGGATTGGTGATGCCGGTGCTAATGGTAAGGGTCATTTTCTACCATCATTATAGTAAATCTACTACATCAAATAATCACATTATGTGAGACTCATAGAATCAGTGTTTCACCTTTCTATACCACTAAAGTATGTACTATAGTGTTAAAAACTACATGTTCTTATACCTCTATCCAGGGAATATGAGTATAATCCCTTGATAGAGGATTTTTAAATTCCTTCATTAGATTTTCCCTCACACATTTTATAGGTATTGTTTAAATTAATTCCACATGAATTACTTGAACTCCCATAATAGATTTTACAAGATATAAACTCTTATAATTTATTGGAACATATAAGGGGTTTTAATAGAAATAACTATCCTAGGATGATATATAAATACCCATATAATAATCCTCTAAGTAATACCAAATTTCTTATCCATGTTATTCGTAAATGGAAATTTACCATAGTCATATGTATACATATATATATAACAATGAGTATTATAATGTTCTAAAAAATGAATGTATTCACACTATATAATGAAAACTCAAGGAAGACATCATGAAATATATTTAAAGAAATAAAATTCATATAAAGAAACATGTATATGTTATAATATATTAATAATGAGTTTTCATAATACCTGTATGTACCAAAATCCCATAAACAATAACAACATCACATACATGGGAATGGAATGAAAGAGTAATGCTATAACTGTAAAAAAATTTCCATCACATAGAACATCTGGTTCTTTAAAATAATACATGGAATGAACATATGGGGATCCCCTGCCTAATTTCAACAAAATCTATATCATTTTATCCTTTCCCACAAAACACTTAATTGTAATGAATGGTAAACCTATTCTGATAAATTTTTATGACCCATTATCCTAAATCATCTAGTTTTAGTAGGTGGTATACAAGTCCATATGCATGCCTCCATATAATTAATAGGTTTCTGACTACTATTAAGGATCTAAATGTTGATATGGAGAGGCCATACCATCGGAATTGAAATCCTTACAAAAGAATAATAATATAAAATGTATAATATCCCAAAATGTCAAAATAGAAATATATAATAAAAATTGTTATATAAAATTTCATGTTAGGTATGATAGATTAGTTTAATGTAATAAATAAATTACACTAAATGTGGAATGAAACCCAATGTGAAAAGATAATAAATTTATGAAATAAAAATTAAAATAATTGTTGTGAGTACATCCCAACATCGTTTTTGTCATAATACTCCACCTGTATAGCAACAAGGTGTAGTCCCATTTTACATCCTTGGATCCCTAATCAGGAAGTCCAAATTTTCATCGATTAAACCATGTAGTTTTTAATATCTTAATATTTAAAAAGATTTACTATGATTGATAGCTTAAATGAAAAGAAACAACATGGTTAAATTAATAATAAAATATTAATGTTTAAATATAGTAGTTATACCTATGAAATTTAATTGGAGGGTATGAAAAGGAATAACCACATTATGAAACATATATAAAATTAATAATAAATACAAAAGTGTAGTCAATGTTTTAGAAAATATGACCATTATGTTTATTAAAGTAATGTTATTATTTAAAAACATGATTTCCTCAGTAGTGATTTTTATTGATTTTTTAGAAAAATTATATGTAATTTATTATCCTTATGGTAATTGTATTTGATAGAATGAACTTCATATGTGTAATCATCATTTTATAATTATCATAATGTGATATAATGTGATTTTATTATTGATTCTAAAATGAATAATGAATATATTTTTTTTTACTGAAAATCATATTTTATTTTAAAATAATTATAAATTCATATTCTATTTTGGGATAGTTTTAAAATGTATATAATTTATATTGATTAAATATAATCCAATTATAGTATTTTGAATTTATTTTATACTAGAATTTAGAATAAAAATATTTTTATACATAAAAAGTAATTTTTCTAAAAAATCACTTTTCATTACATAATAATCGAAATATTATAAATTAAAATTTTATATTTCTATACATTAAATCTGGAAAAAGTATTCCATATTTTTAATCTAGAGTTATAAATTTGGTAAATATGTTACTTTTATTGTTGGAAATTGTTGATAGTGACCATATAATTGCTTTTACCATTATAAGGATAAATTAGGTAATTTCGTTTAAAAATCAAATGACAATATAACACCCATATATTTGAAAAGAATAATGTGTTTGATAGTGTATACAACATAAACCACATAGATAAAAAAACTATGACATATTGTTAAAATATTATTATTTTAATATGATTGTTTTATCGAATTTGGGATTATAGATAGGATTAAATAATTAATTAAATAGATATAAAGTTTCTATATAATGTTAATCTATTTATAAACTCTTTAAATAAGAACACGATTTATTAATATGTGTTTTCTTTAAAAATAAATTCATTTCATTTTGTTAGATAATATTATAATGAATTTATATAAATTTTTGGAAATTTATATGATAAAGTAAACATCATTTTTTATTATAATATAAATATTATCCTCGGGTGAATTTTTTTGTTATTTTTCAAACAATATTAATTTTATTATAGGTCGTAGAAAATTAATATTATTTTACAACTATGATTTATTTTAAATAATTTTTTTGACATAGAAGTGCAGTTATTCATTTCAATTTATTTAAAATTAAAAAAAATTATTTAGTTATATTTAATCAAATTATTTAAATTAAAACCATCTTTATACATCATTTTTTCACAAGTTCATTATCATGCTTAAAACATATTTGTTTTGTTAAAAATGATTTAATAATTACTATGTTTCTCTATTTTAATCAATTAAAATAGCATATAATGAAATTTTATTTAAATTAAATTCATATATTATATATCAATATTTATGAATGAAAATTCATATAATGATTATTTCTATTCATACAATTAATATAAAATAATATTTTCATTTTAAAATTTGCTTTTCATCGCGTTTCCTTGTTTTATTTGAAGTTATATTCTTCCGCTTATGTGAATTTAATTTGAAAAAATTTATTTCATACTTGTAATAATATTAATATATATTTTAATAATGGAAACTTAATTTTTTTTATAATTAATATTAATTTATTAAAAACTCTACTTACTGTGTCAAAAAAATAAAATGGTAAAAGTGAGTAACCATGGTGGCACATGGGAAAACATGTCTATATTTAGTGGTAGATGTGTATATTGGAATCATCTATCCTTAAATACATAATATTTAAATTTTATAGGTGCATGTCTTGAGAGTGGATTCCCAATATTGAATAGTTTTTGGTATTTACTAAAATTTCACTTTTCCTCAATTATAAAAGGAAATCCATTACCTTCAAATTTTCAAAACTCTCAATACATTTGGCTCCACCAAATAATACATATTATCTCCAAAAAACCTTATCTAGATTTTTGATCTTGTTTTCCCCCAAAAAGACCAACTTTATGACCCTTAATATGAGATTCAATTGAGGTTCTTCTAATTGTAGGTAATCACCTTCACCAAGATTAATAGTGTTTAACTTATTCTTTTTTACTAAATCAATTATGTCTTTATAATTCTTATATAATATGACCCTTATCTCCAATATGATGACATAATATTTTTATATTGTCATAATATTCATCTATCTCATGATCTTTCATATCATAAACGTAACCATCATTCATTTGTACAGTAGACTACAACCTCACAATGTAAAATAATTTATTTTAAATCCTTTCTTCATGGGATTCTTCAGGATGATGTATTTAATTTTCATATATATGATATAAATCTATAAAATTTAAACTAATTTTAGGATCTTTTTATGTTCTTAATTTTTCTAATGATCTAAGTCGAATCAAGAGTTGATATTGGATGACCACTCTAATATAGTGCTATGGTAGGTGCTCTATACTTTTCCAATTGGATTGGTTCCTTATAAGGCTATCTTCCATTTTTCCTCCTACTAAAATTTCTGTAATGGTGCTAGATCTATGTTTACTAAATGAATAAATTGTAATTGAACATGTTTGGGATTCCCATTATTTTCCTTTAGTTAAATAGAGGTTGTTTCCCAACCCAAGGCCTCCCACTGGGTGTTCCCTATTTCATTCTCAAATTCATTAAACAACCCAAGGGATGTGTTTTGAGATTCCCTAGTTATAGATATCACCTTTTGAATTAAATTGAATTTGATTTGATGGTAGGATATTTTTATCATCTCTGCACATGTGTTATTGTCAATTTCCTTGTTGAATTAATCAAATGGTTTATAAGAATTTTTTAAAATGAGTGGGTGTACTAAGTGATATAATTTAAATTTAAATGGTTAAATTTATCAAATGATGAATGAATATATTATATTCCATATACATTTATCCTATGTGTCTTGAATGAGGAAGTGGATTCCTTGGATAGAGTGTGCTTCTTAGGTCTTGATTTCATGGGACACCTTGGGCCTACTACCCTTTGGATTTTGTATTCTTGGGATCATATAAGAAATATCCTGGTGACATGCTTTTTAGACCCCAATTCATTCCCAAATGTGTTTCCAGTGAGATTATATAGGGAATAAAAAATGAAACCAAGGACTTCTACACCATTGATTTGGAACATAATGGTTAGAATCCTTTGTTATACGGAACAACCATGGGAAATAGTAAATGTAAATTTATACAGTGCGTTTGTGGTTTTTTTGAATCTATTAGTTATATTGCAAGCTTTAACTTACATGATATTTATGGATGTATAAAAATGACATGTTAATTATTAATGTACTATTTGTAGCTGCCTTTTTATAAGAGATTGAAAGTTATTTTTCTATAATCCTTGTGAGTCAATTTAGTATTATTGATTCCATAGAATACAATCCATGGGAACATTACATTCATACTACATACATGTTTTACATGCACACTACATAGTTTATATTGAACAAACTCAATTATTATTTATAATTGGGTGGTTTTCAATTGGGATTGTATATCTCAACATGTTTAGGCCATTTTTCGGTACGCAGAATGATTATAAGGATGCAGGTAGAGACTAGGGAAAGTTCTTGTAGTTAGATGCTTGATTTAGTTCCATTCATAGGATTAGGGGTGCGCAGATCCGTGATGAGGTTGGTGATACTATTCAAATATAGAACCATTTATTATTTTTGGTATTTTGAAAAATGTATTACATTTTACTACTATACACCTATTTTGGATACTTTTTAGATATGTGTATCATCATCATTATATATATATATATATGAGATTAATCTGGAGTTGTTACCTATTTGAGAATTTTATATATTATCTGTCTATTATACTACTTCGGTTATTAACTATTGTTGTTATCCCACTATGTCACTCTATTGTAATAAGTGAATAGTATCAACATAGAAAACCCCACGGTCCTCGATTCTAGTTGATATCCTCTTAAATTTGGGGAGATGCACATGAGGCCACATATCCAACCATGTGTGGGGCATTTTTGAATAGCAACTCGGATCAGGAGGGTAAAATGTGGTATCAGATGATTTTATTTTTCTAGAATTATTATTTGGAGATAATAGACAATGATAGAAAGAAATTGGAATTTGGTATTGAGATATGCATGGAAGTAGCTGACCCACATATTGGAAAAAGGAAATTTTTCATGAATGATTTTTTTTCGATTCTAACTATTATAGTTGATTTGATTCCACTGTTTGGTGATGAATATGAATTGTGTTGTTATTATTGATATTATTGAGGGTTTTATTTTATTACAACCCAATGATATGGGTGTATTCCATCTCATCCAACATTTTATTAACTTGTTATAAATCACATACCATGCATTATTACATCCCATATAAGATGCATTTCCAGTTTTAATGATGTTATGATAGGTGTAGTGATAGATATACAAGGTTCTTTGATATAATTTTTTGTAGGGAATTGAGAAACATGGTTTTTACTTAGATTTATTGTCATATCCTATTTAATTATTTCATTATTAGGATTTATAAGAAACCCTGAGTTGAAAATTGTGGCATGTCAAGTCATGGAACCTGAGTCTCATGTACTGCAAAATGATATGGTGTGAGTTAGGTGGATGTCATGCTTTGGTTAAAAATAGATATCAGGAATTTTATATCATAATTTGGTAAAACATTTGATTCCAAAAATTTAAAGGAAATTTAAAAGTAATATTAGATTCAAATGGAAACTGAAATGATAAATTGTGAACTTGACCAAGATCCATCTTTTTAGTTGCACGAGGCAGTGTATCAAGTGATTTTTATGACATTTTATTTTTACCAGTCCTAGATTTAGGAGCAGGATTTGTGGTATTACCTGTTATAGGATGGTTTTGATATTCCAAGGCCTTTGATCTAAAAATATTGTTATCATTATTTCATTAGGATTGTGTTTTGGAATTGTATTGGCATTCCACCATGATGACCTCTAACTGATAACTAGCAGGGTGGTGATGACCAAGTTTTGGAGATGGTGGTCAATGGGATTCTATTGGACCATCCTTTTGTTTCATCTGTAGAACCAACTATTTTTCCGAGCAAAGCTGCTGAAGGATATTTCGGTGAGGGGTTCTGTTGTAGCATACAATAATTTCTGTGATCATTGCATCATGTATTGTCAATGGATGAGCTAAGGCAGATGTTCTAGTTGTAACATCCTCCCATGTATTCAGGGGATGGAAATCTATAGGCTATTTAGTTATTTATTGAAACTATGCTAATGATATTTGATAATCTAAAGTCACCTATTGAGAGGAGAGTTAATCCCATGACTTATATTCTTCATGGAGCAGAAATGCGCTAGATGGATGTTTTGAATCAGGTTGAATGGATTAGATATACGGTTTGGGGTGATTTTATGGAAAGTTTCTATATATACTTTTCCCCAGACACTTTACGGGAAGAGAGGTGTGTTTATTAAAGGGAATAGGGATGGATATAGAGTACTCATCATTCTTTATAGAGTGACATTATTTTTCATTGATGTAATATGTTGATGAGTTATCAAGGGAGAGACACTTCTAGGAATGTCTCTAACATGTCATTTGATATCATGTCAATTTTTTCATATTGACCTCTATTAAATAAATTGTTAATTGTTTGATAATTATATAGTGGATCATGAGGGAAGTTGGGTGTCTAGAGAAGGTCAGTGAAATCTGTTTACCCAATGGTTCAGAATCTTCAGACAAGAAGTTTCCTTTTGAGGCATCCCTTGAAAAGAGTACTTGTCATGCTATGAGTACTAATATATCAGTAATCTATTATTAGTGTGGAAAATGGAGCCACATGAGAAATTAGTACAATCACAACACATTTTTGTTCCGAGACTATAGAAAGATAGGACTTATTAAATGTTTTTATAAGACCTTATCAATAGAAGTGAGTAATACGGGGGGTCTGCTCCAACAGTATGTCCAGGAGTGGGTTTCACATCTCCACATCAGGTAGGGAGTTGTAGAAGTACCAATCGATCAAGCTAGGGAAGTTGGGGCCATATTTGGGGTAGCCAAGAACCAGTTACACCAAGATATTAGAGTGAGCTTACTACGGGAATTGAAGTTTGTCATAGGGATATAGTTTAGACAATTTTTTTTGCATATCTATGAAGAGTAGTGTGTCTGACCATCTATGGGGAGAAGTATGATTCTCTTATCATCAATGTGTGTATCTTCTATTTTGGATGTAGGGGCATCACATAGTTTCATATATGTGACAATAGTATAAATCTTTGGTCTATTGATACATTTTATAGGGCATTATGATGCTTGACACTCCATTGGCGATCAATATGGAGTATGGGCGTTACTGTATGGTGTCCCCCTTAAGGTTGGTGGGTGTCACTTCATCTGTAATATTTGTTCCTCAAGATGATTTGGGTTGACTTCATACTCAGGTTGACCTATCCAGTGGCTTATCAAGACAATTTTTACGATTTTCATCGGAGGGAGACATTAACATCATTGGAGGTTGTAGTGTATACTCAAAATGGTGAATTGGATGTCCAGGGAAGAAGATCTAGACCAGGGCATCATGTGATGGGTGTGATGATAACATAGATTACTAGTTTGTATCTAGATGATTAGAGATAATGTAATCTATTTTTTCCATTAATGGTTTATCATTTTTGGTATATTTTCCTGGAAAAAAAATTACCTCAAGATGAAGAAGATGTGTTCCCAATAAAGCTAGTGATAGGTTCTTCACCGATATCAATTCCTCTTTACAATATTTCTATGATGGGGTAGCATGAGCTCCATAGGTAGCTATATGATTTATAGTTAAAGGGTTTTATTTCATATAGTAAATCTCGGTGGGATTCCCCAATACATTTTTAGGAAAATAATTATGGTACCCTTAGGATATGCATGGATTATCAAAATTTGAACTGTCTAAATATTAAGAACATTTGTCTCATTCCACTGATAGATGATATGTTTTATCTGCTTCAAGGAGAATGTGTGTTCTCAAAAATTTATTTGAGATCATGATATCACCATGTACATGTTACGCATGCAGATATACCTTATTGAACATTTCCTAGTAAGTATGATCTATATGAGTATCTGGTTATTTCATTCAGTCTCAATAATGTGCCACCAGTTTTCATGGCACTGGTGAAAAAAATTTCCCATCCTTATCTAAATTTTTTTATGATGGTTTTTAAAGATGATATATTTGTGTACTCTCACAATTTATAGGGAAATTCCTAACAACATGAGTTCATTTTGAATACTATGAGAGAGAATCAATTATGTATTAATCTAACAATATTCCACTTAAGGATGGATCATATTCACATCATGGATCAAATTATCTCAAAGTCAAAAGGATCGAAGGACGCATCGATGGTGAGAGCTGTAGTTTCCTATGAGAATATTAAGAACATATTGGATATATAGAGTTAATTTGTGCTAGATATGTATTGTTAGAAATTTTTGAATTATCACACTTGAAAACACCATTTCTAGGATTAACTAAGAAGGGTGTGATGTTTTTAAGGTCAGATACTTATGAGATATCATTTCCATGCTTGAAAGATATATTTAATTAAACATCATTCTTGATACTACAAGACCATAGAAGGAGCTACACTGTGTATTCTAACACATCAGCTATCGGGCTCGGAATAGTGATGATGTAGGGGTAGATTCATGGTGTATGGGTCTCAATAGATGAGTAAACATGGGAGGAACTCCCTAATGAATGATCTGAAGTTATCTATAGTTCTTCATTATTTTCTTTATAGGAGACACTATTTAGTGGGAGATCATTTTGGGGTGTACAGTGGCCACAAAATCCTCAAGTAAATATTTTCACAACATGATATGAATCTGAGGCAGTGAATGAGGTTGGAGTAAATACACTTTTTGGACAGAATAATTTCATTCAAGCCTAGTAATTGAAATGAAATGGCCAATGAACTGAGCGTATGGACACAAATTGACATAGTTTCATAGGAAACTAGAAAATGTTGGCTAATGGATTTGTTCTCAGAGATGCACTTAGAGGAGAAGGATAGTTGGGAATAGACTTTAATAGCATCCTTATCTATGACCAATACCATTATAGATAGAGTAAGGATGAGGCAGCTATCAGATTCAATGGGCATATTCCAATGGGATAATGTTGCGTGTGAGGATCATAATCCCAGTTCTACCATGGGTGAGGATGAGATACTATGTATCCATAGTCACGTGTGAGTTCCTGTGGATATACGTGATGAGATGATGTAAAAATTCTATACCTTAGTTTTGTTAGTGCATCCATGTGTCTACAATATGTTCCCTATCATAAAGTATCAATACTGATTGCTAGGTATGGGTCGTGATATAGCTAGTCTTGTTATGAGGTGTTCCACATATTAGCGAGTTAAGGAGGAACATAAGTGAATGGAACATATTTATAGAGTTGAACTGTTATTGAGTTGAAATGGGATGAATTTGTGATGGATTTCATGATTAGTTAACTACAGTCAAATTGGGGTAGTGGTGATTTGTTGGTTCCTATTGATAGGATCGTGAACGTTTCTCATTTCTCATTGATCAGGGGGACATTCAGTGTGGATGAGCTTCAAAAGAAGTATATATTTGACGTAGTTTGACTTCATGTGATACTATACACTATCGTTTTAGATATGGATGCCCACATTACATATCATTTTAAGCAGTGTTTGTAGAGGGAACCAAGTAAACTAGTTATTCTATGAATATAATACCACCCTTAGACTGATTTTCATTCATAATATATTATATAGGTTCTTGAAAAAATTCTAAAATCATATGTCCTAGATTTTTGGGGCTTCTAGGAGAGGAATTTATCCCTAGTTTAGTTCTCCTACAATAATATATATCAGGAGACGATGTTGATGGTATTTTAAGAGCCATTATATGGTATGCCATGTATATCACACATGTGCTATTTAGAGGAAGGTGAGGTAGATTTTTTGGGTCCACATCTCATGTAGGAGACTTCTATGCTATTAAATTTTGTTAGAGAGTGGATGATTACTACATAGAATCAAAAATAAAATATTCCCATCATCACAATAGAAATCTAGAGTTCATGTTCGGGGATTTCATTTTTTATGTGTTTTATAAAGTCATGGACAAAGAAGCATCCGAATACAGGGTGCATTTTCACCATCATATGTTCTGTAGTTTGACATTTTTTGTATAGTTGGGCCTGGAGCCTATCAGTTCAACTTAACACAAAGGTATATGTCCATGTAGGCTATCTTTTACATGTCTTAATGGAACCTTTATCACAAAGACACTTCTCATTCTTTTCAGACCAAGGGGTTTGAGTTATAGGTAGATACATTATTTGAGGAGTATCCAATTCGTATAATTTATAGGAGGATAAATGTTCTCTGCGGACAAGAAATTTCTCTAGTAATCATGTTATTGAACATTAAAATTTACAAGAATTTCCTTCAGAGTGGGAGGCTAACAAACGTCCTAATTGGCTGGAGTTCTCAGAAAAAATCTTGTCCACCATTGATATGGAAATTCATGTATTAATATCTTTATGGGGGGAATATTATAAGAACATGGGTTTTTATATGATGTATATATCCCTTTTTTCAATTTAAATGACTAATTACAACAATATTTGAATCCCATTTGTGGTTATGAAGGTCTTGGGGATATGTAGGGATTGATCAGGGAAAGAAACCCAAAATTTTGGGTCAAAAATACATCATTAATGTTTTGTATCAATTATGTTTGGAATGTATTTTGGTTACTTATAACCCTATGGGGATGGAGTGTAGAGTTTTATAGGTATAATAGATAGAAAAACAATGTTATTTGCGGTACAAGGGAATGTGAGTGTGCCTGTATTTTTTATACTAGGATGCGACAATATTTTTTGCATGGTTAGCCAATATATTATGAAAATAGTGCATGGCTTTCTCTCCAAACCATAGATTTCATAGTTATAAACTCTTTTTCTAACTATGTGGAAAAAATTTACATCCCAAGAATTCTTGGGAAACTATAAAATTCTTAGAATTCATAATATATCTCATCCCTAATTGTCGATTCTCCTCCTCTATTTGCATCATTGGCTCTTGAGATCTCCATTGAGGTGGAATTATAGGCATTGATCTCATTACTCTTTTTGATCTTATATTCAAGCATTTAATATCTCATTGGATCTACATAAGTGAGTTCGAAATTCCTTTTGTGTTGTGACATGATCTTCTTTGTATCTGCTGTTCTATTTAGGTGCAATCTAATATGCCCAATTTTTAGTTTCTTCTCTCAATATTCACTTTTATCGTTATTTGAGATTATTTATTACATGATACTGGATGAGCAATCTACTGCAGTGAAATAGTAGGTGGTTTATATATTTCTCACTGGGATTGGTGATTTATTGGGTTAGTGGTTATTATGCCTCCATGTAAGATATATGATGTATCCTTGAAACAAAATTGATTAGTTTAATTATTTGAAATAGAAAATATTTGGGATTCCAATTAGTTATCTTGAGTTAAATATATGTTATTTCTAAACCCAATTCCACCAATTTTGTTTCCCCATTTTCCTTCCCCCTTTTGTTAAACCACCAAAGGTGTGTGTTTTGTTCCATGACTAGGAGCAACGAAGCACACAACCAAGTTGAGGATCATGATTCTATCAAGAGATGTCACTTTTTGGACGTGTTGGTATTTATATTAATGTTTTTTCATTATACTATTACGTTATTACATTGAATTCCTTATAGATTCATGTATCATTATATATATATATATATATATATATATATTTGAGATTACTTGAAATGTTGTTATCTATTCTTATTGTTTTTCTATTATATGAATATTATTATACATCGACTATTGACTATTATTGTTATTCTATAGTGCCACACTCTAGTAATGAGGGAATATTCTCCCCTACAAACACACACATGCCCTAACTACTAGTTGGAAACCTCTGTTATTTGGGGAGATAATCTTGAGTCCATGTATCTAACTGTGATTAAAGTATTGTTGAGTGTCATCTGGTTTCGGGACACTACATTATCCACATCTACAATGATATCATGTTATACCATTAACACAATTGTTATGTTTTGGTCTCATGTTTACTCTCATACAAGGATTTTTATATCACCCCTTTTGTCAATATATTCCCCAGGATGTCCCAACTAGTTTTATAAGCTATAAAGTATTTACGGGCTCGATATAGGGAATAAAAGAAATAAAATTTATTTTAGCCTCACTTTCAAGAAATATGGACACATCGTTGCAACGATAATAGTACTCACTATCCTTGGGTTGTAATTAATAGATTTTTATGTTAAATAACATGTATTAATAATATGTGTAAATGGACCGTGTCCTAAATTTTGTTTCAGAAAATTGTCAAGTTATTTTGGCGATTAGGACTCTAATAATTTACTAAAAACCATAAAGAAATGTATAATTATAAGGTAAATTATAAACAAGTTATTCTATAATATTGTAAAAGTATACAACAAGTGAGTTCCAATAAATTACATCAATGTATGGATGATAAAAGGTTATGTAGATCACGAATAGTTGATATGTGGGTCATAGATATAAAAGGGTGCATTGATATGGACATGATCATTACCTAGTGCGAGAAAAATGATCCTTATTTCACACCTATATTTAAACAATCAAGGGATATGGATAGAAGATGCACAAAACACTTTAACAACCATTATGAAAGACAAGAACGAATTATTATGTTAGAATACCTAATTGTAAACATCAACATGTATAACCAATATTAAAACCTAGAGACTCCTAAATCATGGTATAATTATCAATTTTTTGAAATTTATTCTTGGATTATAATATTATCATTATTTATGTTAATGGATTCTCATATTATTTATTTTATTATTTTATGTTAATTATGGGAAATATGATAAATCCTGGAATTAGCCAATGTGATAGGAATTACAATGAATTCCTTAATAATATTTCTAAACTAATTGGAACAAAAGATTGACATATTATAATCATTCAAAACTGTCTATCTCGAATTGGGATTAATAACAGGAACATTTCTGAATTTCCTAGAGCATCAAATAAGAGAAGGATAACATTTCATATAAGTTAAAATGATAATGATAATAAGGAAAATAATATAAAATTTCCTAAATGTCAATAATATGGGGTATGAAACCATGGATAATTTCATAATGGAAAATTAATATATTTTATGTGGTGGATAGGAGGTCACATAGCATATAATTGTTGAAAAAAATTTAATAGCCTTGATAATAAGATGTTGGAAAATAATGTTCAACATAACAAACCACTAACAGTTTTATGTCTTATATATGGGGAACGTGGTCATTATTTATGTTAAATCTATAATCTAAGGATTGTTTTTTGTCAATAATGTTATAAAATTCATTAAATTGGATGTAATTATTTACCTATTGGAACCCATGAATTATATCGTTGAAGTATTTGTATCAATGGTATATTCATAATAGGAATCAAGAATCATTTATGTTTTTTTTGTAGTAGTATATCATTAAGTAAATTGAACAATATTTTTAAAGGAAAATATGACATAGAAAGTTGATTTCAGGGTATGGGGACATTTTAATGCAAATATCATGATGGTGGAAATGAAAATATTTTACATGTTCTGGATTTTGAGGTAATTATAATCATTGAAGATTATTTTATTTTTTGGAAACAAATAAATTTTATAGAAGACATTAATGGTTAAATGTTTTTTATGATTATTTTTTTTTAGGATTATTATCATTTTACTAGGATATGTATAGAAAATATATTTTATTGAGAAAAATTACACCCACATGTTGGGTGATAACTCATTGTATTTATCAAGGTCACATAGCCCAAACCCACAACTGAATGGTGATAAGGGTGAAATAAATATCACTAGCCCACATATTATACTAGCTGGTATTAATTTTTTAAATAAATGAATTTGGAAATAATTTTTATTTTTATTTTGTTAAATATATTATAGGATCAATTATTTTTTAAATTTTTTTTATTTTGAGGTTATTGATGATACTTTTGGAAAATTTTAATTAGGTTATTATATATATATATATATACTCTAGGTTTTATATAATGTATTTTTTTTGGAATAATACTATTATGGTTTTGGAGATGTATGTTGAATGATATGAGTTGGTCTTTTTAAAAAAAATCTTTCATGTTATGTTTATTCACGTTTTTTGGGATATCATGTTATTTATTAAGGAATAATAAATGATTAAGTATTGGTTTTATTAATGAATTTTTAAGATTAATATATTGAAAATATATTCTGGAATTATCTCACTTTGTACTAACTAGTTTTTAATAATGATTCAATGAATATATTGTTATGCATTTATGGAGATTACGAACTGTTAAAATATAATTTTTGTGATTCAATAAGAATTATATTAGATATCAATTACTTAAGAGTATTAGGAGAAGTTAAAATTGATTGAAAAATAATTAATGATTGAAAATTTGTTTATGAATTGAATATATATCTGGTACCTATACTCTTTGTGGTTCTATATCTCAATATTAATGGAATCCCTCAAATATATGAAAAGGACCTGGATGAAAAAAAATATCGTATTCCTTCACATATGATAAATCATTGGTCTTCTAATACATTATCCCTTAGTAGCAGAAGTAAAAGGTACCAAACCCCTATAGGAAAATACCTTTTTTGGGAGGGTAACTGCACACAATAGAGGGCCCATACCATAGTGTCTATTATTTGCATCATTCTATGGGTAACTAAATGTATCAGTAGAGGTATCATATCTTATCCCTTGAATATGGTTACCAAAATCACAATGTATCTGGTAGACACATAACATAGGGGTAGATATTATGATAAAGTGTAACCAATCATATGGTATGTCTAATCATCCTCCAAAAATTTCAATTTGTTTATGACTCAAAAAAATAAATATTCCCAATTTATTTGAATATTGAGACTTTATAATTATGATATGTATTCCATTCGGTTTAATCTAAAAAAAATAAATGAAATGCCTACTAATATTTAAAAAAAAGACAACTGGAAAAGAAGACAAGAAATTCCACATTGGCACCTAGATACATGACATGTACTTATTATGTATATAGAATGTATGACATGTCTAATCATTGTATATGTAATTAAACAACCAAAAAATTGAAATATGGTCCTATACATTGTGTTCAATTATAGTACATTCTTTTTGGGACCATGAAATTTGTAATAGTATAGACATTTCAACCTATTATATATTGAAATTCATTTAATAAAGCTTCTCCATAGATGTTATGAGGGATTTGTTGTTTAAATGGTGAGTTTTAACTAAAATTTTATCTTGGAATGCATTTTTTAGTACGATTTATTTTTCTATTCTCTATATGGTGAGTTGAATTGTGTAAAATAGATTTGTGTCATAGAGGTCTGTTGGAGGTTGTTATGGTGGCATAGATTGGTCGGTTGTAGTGAGGTGTTCAAGGAACGATAGTAATAGTGTTTCATCCTATTTTAGGATATTTTCATATTTTAATCATTGTTTTGGAATTGTGTCATGTGAAGGATTGTTTTAGTGGTTTTGTTCATTTTAAGGTCCCTAAATCATAGAGAGAAAATATAAGGTGTCCCCTCTTATATGGTTTACCTTCTTAAATTGAGGATAATTCCTTGCATTTTGGACCTTCTCATAGTTTATAGTATCCATTGGGTTTACAGTTTTTTTTCATGGATGTGATTTTTACCACTCCCATTTCTATGTGGACCCATCCTTTTCCTCATGCTTTTTATGTCATTGCCTATACAGCATGGAAATTGTATTTGGACATGTTCCTTTAATTTTAAAAATGCCTATCATTTATGTAATCCCATTATAACTCTTCATTATTATAACATATATATTGAAAAATGGGTGATCTACGAGTTTCTTTTAAAGATATTTTATTTCATGAAAAATCTTAAGTACACTAGTACCCAGATACCTGAGCTGATTCTAACATGGTATGAAGGGTTTCATGATCCCCATTGGATGGATACTAGAACATGGTATCACAAAATATCAATGAAGTAATGAATATTTCATGAAAATAAATTATTATGAATGATACACAACAATCAGATCAATACTCTTGATGTGGTATAGTAATAGAAAAAATGTAAAATGGTACCCAAATAGAAAGACAAACATCTCAAGGAGAAAACAACATCAAGAAGACCAATTTCTCAAAATATCTTTTTTATAGGTGGAAAATAGCTCTAATGGTCACTATCAACGCTCCATGGTCCCAAGTATTAGGAACATCCACTAACTCCAAGTGGAACTTTGAATTTTCTCTAATATCACATAATAATGTCTACAAACTCACAATGAAATAGGTAGACTATGGGAATTAAATCCCATTAGGGTCACAACAAGTGTTCCACAATAAATTCCATTACAATTAAACCAATTTTTATTCATTTTAAAATGTAACACGGAATGGTATCTCATAACATATTTTAAACCCAAACATACTTTCATAATAAAATAGATGGGAGAAATATCAATAATTGGATTAAATAATCATTTTATATAAAACACATATATTGAACATTTGGAACGAATAAAATAGTCCAACAATAATTTTCATGTATAAAAAAGTCAATAACTCATATCACCATGTAAAAAACCCACATGGTATGTAACATTAGGAAATAAGAACCTAACACTTCTCAATAATGATTTTTGATCAAGATAATTGTACACACATAATCAATCTATTCTTTATATAGGGGAACACATTGTGGGTAGTCTACACCCCAATAGGGGAACCGGTTATAGAAAGTCTATTCCACAATTGATTAGTAAAAGTTTTCATCATTGATCCATTTTCTAGGGAGTCAATGCCCTAGTGTTCTTGTCCCTGTTACCACTAAATACCCAAGATATCATGTTATTCAAACAACTAACCAACAAAACATGGGAAAATAAAATATTCCAAATCAATTTCAAATACAATATACTATATTTTATTTCAGAACAAGCATTTCACATTTTGAAACCAAAATTGTTATTTAAATCAATTAATTTCACTTCAAATATTCTTTCCCTCAATGATTTTTTTTGTGGTTTAATATCAATTAAACATCAAATCAATCCATTATTTTCCCAAAATCCTAAAAAAATTAATTCTAATAAATGTTTTTTCACAAATTCCATGAAATTCAAAATCACACAAAAAATCCATTCACATAACTATTTCTAAATAAATTAGAAAATTATATCAATTCAATCATCAAAATTTAGGTTTCATTTATAGGGAACAATAATTTGGAATAACCTAGCGTTTATCACATAGTGAATGAAAACACCCATAATGGGATAACCAATAAAGAATGAGGAAAATATGATCAAGATACAAAACATGTAATCAAGATCCAATAAGAAAGAGTTTAGATACATCAATAACATAATGATTTATCTCTCTCTAAAGAGAAGTGAAACATATATCAGAATAAACCACATGAGGGGAGATCCACATACATATATGATATCAAATGAGTTCAATATCGTTTTAGTCCACAATGAAACTGGGATAGAGGAAACAAAATCACATATTGAGAGAATTCAAAGAAAAGTAATTCGTATTAGAGTTGAAGAGGTGATTATGAATCTAAAATGAGGTATTTAGCAGTTAAAAAGAATTAGGGGAATTATTTATGAGTGTGTGGTTTTTGGGGTGGGATGCAAGGTTAGACATACTGTGTGACCTAATTGAGATCCCCTTCTAGTAGGGTTCCCCATTTCTCCTCATAAGGTCAATGGTTTGTAAATCTATGGTATAATCATTCATACCCTCATTGTATGAGGTCATACAAAATCAAGGGGTTGATTCATGATTTCAATAACCATGCACCCTATTCTAGTGGATCTCAATCAGGTTCACAATTTATTGGAAAAAATCATATAGTATTCCAAAACTATGTGAAAACTGTGAAAAAACTTCTATAGCATCCAAAATTTTTCAAATTGTACTGGAATAAACCAAAAAAGACCATACATAAAGGGGGAATGAAAAGGTTTAATGCATACCTAAATGAATTTAATGGGATTTCATAACCTCCCAACCATTAACAATTTCTATCCCAAGAATTCCAGTCCATAATATTTCATACTACAGAGATGAGGCCACTACACTCTCATAAGTTCATAATTCAAATAATTCTAATGAGAATAATAACCAAGCTACCATACAACATTGAAAAAAGTTTTCATCCACCCAAAATTACCTTTTTCCCATAATAAAAAATCATAAATATCTACTAAATCATAGATAAATATTCCTCTACATCAACCCCACCCTAGAGCAACACATGAGTTGGGTTTGAAATATATTCCAATTTCTATGATACATGTGAAATATTATTTATAAATTTCATGTTTATTGGAATTGATAAATTTTCACACACTTTCCCAACAATATCCACAACCTCAAAAGGTCCCATAACCTTGGGTGTAAGAATCCATATTTTCACAAGATTTCGATGACCCAAATGGGATTAAACTATCAAAAACAACTAGTAACCAATTAAAACATCAATAGTATTTCTTCGAAATTACATATATGATTTGTACAAGCCATGTGATATAATAAATATCCTCTAAATAAATGGAATAATTTCCATCATCTCTTTGAAAAAACATTGACCAATTATCTAGATTCATAAATATCCAATAAAAACCTAGGATAATTACAAGGCCAATCATATAATTCCTCAAAAGGATCTATTTCAAATGTAGAATGGTAACTGTTATTATAAGAAAAATCAACCATTCCCAGATGGACATCCCAAGCCAAACCAAAATATGGAATGTAGGAACAAATCATGTCCTCAAGAATAAATATAGCTTGTTCCATATATAAATCCATCATTAAATGTTATTTCATGCTAAAATTTACCAAATATTCTAGTACCTCTAAGATCCCTCCCCAAATGTAATAAAAAATTGGAATCCCTATTGGAAACTATAACAAAATGGACTCTGTGCAAACATACACTCTCTTACACATAGAGAAATCCCACATGTATAACTTCTTTTATAAATATATTGTGTATAAATTGAGTTTATTTGGTCATCCAATATATCACAACTCATTTCATATTCTTCATCCATTGCGTATGAGGTAACCAAATCAAAATTTGCAAAGAGATATAATCCCACTTCCATGTCCGAACTAGAACTCACTAAAGATAACTCAATGTTAAATAGTGCTCAATTTTGACATGATGATAAGTATAAAAATGATAAATAAAGGTAGGGATATATCATCTCATACCTGACCAACAGAATTATCACCTCATATCATCTAATTAGTTAATTGTTCTAGGGTGTAAAAACTATTGGGAATTATGGAAAACTCCAATTACGAATGTCCTTATGGGTGAAGGTAAAACAACCCAATTTTGTAAATGATATGTAATTCTCAAATTTACCTAAGATCCTAGTACCTCTTAGAGGCCTCTCCAAATGTAAAAATAAAAATGGGGATCCCTATAAAATATTATAGTAGAAGGTACAATTTGAAATCAAACGATTTATTATACATAAAAATATTGCATGTCCTCAATGTTTTTTGAATCCTGATTGGGTATAAATAAATTTTATTTTCTTAGTAAATATACCACAACCCATATCCCATTCTTCATCCATGTGGTACATAGAAACAAAATCATAATTTCCATTGAGATATCATCCCAATTCCATATCGAAGTTGGAAATGGATAAAGCAAGCATGAATTTCTATAGTGCTTAGTTATGACATGTTGATATGTAGAACAATGAGAAACAAAGTCAATGATATATCATTTCATACCTAAATACAGAAATATAGAATTTATGAACAAAACTTTTCATCAGTAATCTATATAGTTATACATCATTAAATTCATCTATAAAGGATGTGTCTTGCTCAAATTTCCTTATAAACCTATTAAATCCTAGAGGCCACTCAAAAATTAATAATTAAAATGGGGATCCCAATCAGAGACATTAAAAGAAGGGAATCTGTGCAATCATAAAATATCTTATGCTTAGAGAAATCCCATGTCCTCAATATTTTTTGTATCATAAATGTATATAAATTGAGTTTATATGGTCTACCAATAGATCACAACCAATATCACATTATTTTTCCATGTTTTACATAGAAACAAAATCACAATATACTTAGAGTTATTATCCCACTTCTATGTCAGAACTGGAACTAGATTAAGAAAATATGATGGTCTCTAGTACTCAGTTTTAACCTGGTGATAAGTATAACAATGAGAAACAATGTTAGTGATATATCATCTCATACCCAACCAACAGAATCATCAGTGCATATCATCAAACAAATTCATTGTCTTCGGGATTACTACCCTTGAGAATTATGGAACACCCCAATTGTGAACATTAATATGGGTGAAGGTTAAACAAACCAATTCTAAAAACATAGTATTCCCTCAAAAGAGAATATCCATTCACTAATAGTCTCTACACCATAATGAGATTACCTAATGTCAAAAAATTCATTATCAAGTATTTGTTCCTAAAAATTTATCTATAGAATAGTGAAAGTCAACTGAAAAAATTCATATAAAACCATATCCAATAATTTCTTTTCTAAAAATGAAACTGAAAAAATGATCCATCATGATACCCACTTCAAATTACTTCTTCATGGACAAGTATGTTGTTTCATACTAATTAATTTAGTAATGATATTCCCCTCCCCGAGGTTTAGGAAATACCAAAATCAAATGATTCCAAATACTCCACCCAATGCATGTGATAGAGATAGATATTATTTTGATAGAATATATAACACATGATTTGTCAATCATAATAAATGGTAAACCATTCTCAGAAAATTTATTGTTTCTAAGTCTTAAGAGAATGCATCATATATGTTAGTTAAATATAATGGAATTTTGAGAGAATATATAACTCTATGAACACAGCCCAATGAAAAATCTAATGCATCAATAAATACCACATAGCCATTCTCATAGATTCAATAATGGAATAGAATTCAAAAGATATATCAAACAATCGAACAAACTATGATACTATTCATTCCACAAAAACATCACTCCTTTTTAGTAAATGTGGTCATTAGAGGATCCATCATTGTTAAATAAATGTAAACCATGTGGTAATACCCTGCAAGGTCCAAGAAACGTCAAATCTAAAAAAAATTACATGGTTTCTCCCAAGTAATAATACACTTCAACTAATTAGGATCAATTGATATTCCATGTTCTAACACCACATGTCCAAATAACATCAATTTATATAATACGAAATTACATTTTTGATGATTACTGTGAAAATTATATGATCTTTTGATATTTCTAGGTATTATATGAAATGAATTAAATGATCCTCCTTAGTCCGTGAGTAAACATGTTTTCCCTCAAAAAAAGACTAATACTAATGAGTCGGGTTACTATGGTAAAATGATGTTCATTAAATCTATTAACCATGTCGGTGTGTTGTTTTGAACAAATGGATGAAAAGAAACTTATCATAGCCAATCCCAATCCTGGAGGTGATATTTTTCATGTCAGATTATTTCATTCTCTAATGGTGAAATCCTGGTCAAATATAAATCTTCAAGAACCACACTTACAGTTTAAATTGATCAAACTAATATCATTCAATTGTAGAATATACTTATTAAATACCACAACTCAATTTTTATTTCAATAATATACTCATAGGTGAAGTGTTTCATCATGTTTCTTAGCAAAGAGACCAACTACTTCCCATGGTGACACTCTCAGGTGTATAAAACAATTATTATTTGATAACATGACTAATTCTATAACTATTTCAATGATTATAGTTCCATATGGAATGATATAAGTGATGTGACCTATGAAATAGGTAAAAATAAATAGATAATTATACCAATATTATTGGTGGAAGACCAGATAAATTATAAGTAACAACTTTAGTAAACATAAAAGAAAACTAATGGGATATCGTCAGCTAATGATTTTTCATCCAAGTCAAAATGAAAGACCAATTTTAACCTGCCCAACTCTAGAAAAGATAATCTAGATCTACTAAACCTTATGTCTTATTCTCCCTAAAAGACATAGAACATCCCATTGGGTATTCTAAAGGATCCCCTTAAAGAAAATAATCAAATCAATCCTTATTATAAATCATCAAACTGTCCTAAGGATGAATTCAAGAAGTTTCATGTTGTGAACTATAAAATTTTAGGTAATATCATAATATGATAAAGATAATACAAAAATACAAAATAGATAACTTGGACTCTCTTTGATCAATTGGGGCGTAGTAATATCCAACATATAAAACAATATAACTGTTAGAATATTAAGATAGTATAAACTATGAATAGATATAAATAATGTAGGTAAACCAATATTAAATAAAATATTCACTGAGGATAAATCTATTATGAAAGTACCTCTCACTTTTATTTGAACTGTATAAGTTTCCTTTAGATAATATTCCCCTACATGAATGTTCTTTGTTCCAGATGCATGTGGATGGATCCCCTTAGATATCTATGTATCTAAATACAACGAATTAAATTTTTGAACTATTATTCCCATGCCACTATGCAGAATAAAAATTAAGTGGTAGAAAATATATAAGTTTCTTGATCAACAACAATAATTTTAGATTATTTGATCTTCAGTACACACATGTGTCTTGAATATAAAACCATGCCACACTAAAACAATTTCAATGGGATCCTTCTAGGCACTTCAAGGGGATATGAAGATTCCTACTATATAGAAACACCATGAGACACATTATGAATCATTTTTCTCGTAATGAAAGACAAATTACAACCACTAGGGTGAAAAGGGACACATTCCAACCCTAAGTTAATAGCTTGGTCAATTTCAACCATCAACATCCTATCAATAAAATAAGTATACGAATCCAACATCAGTAGAATACCCTGATATCCAATGTTAGATCGATGAAAAATCTCAAATATTCATGTCTTTAGATTCTCATTAGTCTCTATCTATAGAGGAAACTGAACAAAATCAAACAAATTCTACTTATACTGAGTTACACTCATGTCACCAAGCAGGGGCCTGAAAAACTCCACCGATTTCTCCATGAACATTGAATATTGATATAATTGATTGGTCAATGGAACTGGAGTGTCATTCCATTTGAAACCATTATTAATTTTTTCCATCATCACTAACTCCAATCAAATCCATCTAGTCCCTTATATATTAATGGTAGTATAGATTACATCAATTACTTTATAAATATCGAGCAACCAAAATAGAGTCTCTATCTTTCTCAACCAGTCCTCAGTGTCTAGTGGATTTTTAGGTCCTCAGAAAGCATGTGGATTCTTGCAAAAGAACTATTATGTATGACACTGACATTCATCCCACATAGGTTCCACATCTCGATCCTATATATGAATGGGTGATTGTTCTTATCCTAGATCTTGGATATAATTCACTATAGTTACAATAAAAATTTTTTCCATTGGAGGATTTTGTTGTTGTGGTTTACTAGATGTTTCCACCGAGGGCCAATTCCCCAGCCTTCTCAAAGTCATAATTCTATAAAATATAAATAAATTTCACTGAATAATTCATAAAAAACACATCATAATGATAGATGAAAATCAATTCCATCAATCATAAATTTATGATTTCTATTTCAAGAAACTCATATTAGGGTAAGGGGAATGACTAAAATCAGAACAAAAAATTCCTTGAAAATATTGTTCCAAAACACCAATGGTAACTTATGGATCAATATAAGGATTTTTTTCTAGGAACTAACACATAAATACCACATTTACCTCATCCAGTGTTTTGAAACTTCCTACTGACATCAAGGAAATATTCTTAACATCCACCTCTAAAAACTGTTTTACACCACCCATCCTACCACAGTCCATCAACTCATTAAAATTAATCCATGGGTATCCAATAATTAAATTTTTTTCATCCTAATAAACCATAGTATTTTTTCCATTACATTATTTAATCAAGATAATGACTACCCATACATTCCCATGAATGTTCTTCTAGTGGGTTTTATCCTCTAACAAAAACACCTTGGATAACATCTGAGGAGGTTACTTGTAAGGAGTCATCCTTGAACATTAGATATTGAAGTAAATTTACAACTATAAACCACATTCTTTTCCCAAATATCATTTAGGTTTATAGTTTTTTTGTATTATAAAAAACACATAAATTGTAAACCTTTTCATTAAAATATGACACATATACACATTAGACATTTTTTTCAAAAAACAAAAAATCATAAAATAAAACATGGCTTATTAGGTTGATATATCATCCCAATTTTCCATTGATCTCATCTTTGTCCGAAATCTTCCTAAAAGCCAGTGAAAAAACTCATGATGTGCCCAAAATATCAATATGGGACATAAATGAGAAGAATCCATTACTCCAGTGAAAACCCAAAAACCATTTTTTTTACACATACCTTTTTACCCGTAAAAATAGATCATCATTTCAGAAATTTCATTATATTACCATTTGAAATTCAAGTGATTTTCATGAAAACACATAGGAAAGTGTATAAAAGATAAGTATGTAATAAGATACAATACTGAAATGAAATAACCATGAATTTGACTTCAATACATGTCAGTCATAAAAATGGAAGATCCATAAATCCAAAATCACAAAATTTTAGTCTCTAATGTGGAATCTCCATACGACCGACATACATACCCAATACATTGGAGGTTATAACATAGCCACTAATCCTTGGTTTATCATGGAACCACCCATCTAATGTCAAAGTACCATTAAATAATCATTACATCTAATGCTTGTAAATTTAAAAATACCACTCTTATAATTTTTTTTCACTCCAAAATACATTTCTTGTTATATAAATAATCAATAAATTTTCTAAATCCATTTTAATCATTTAAAAGATAATTTATAAATATAAGTGTCACATATCAAATTGAGTCATTTGAAAGAACTCAAAAATTGAAAACTTATAACATTCATGTTAATATATATAAATTCATAAAAATACACATGAAAGGGGTGATTTAGAAAAAAAAATATTTAAAACATTTAAAACATTATTTTAGTTATATTGTCTCTTACCTTGACTGTGATTCATCAAGTATGACCTTTTTCTTCCTAAATAATAAAATATATTAAATTACTTTCTTGAAACCATATTAATGTTTACTATTCCTTTTATATCATGTATTACCTTGTTATCATGTTTTAAGAATTACTTAATTAATTATATTCATGTTGGACATTTTGATGATATTTTGTGCTTCAGCCCAAAATGACTTTGGTATGATATCGATCGTCAAAGTGGTCATAATTTGATAATCTATAGAATAATATTAATTACATGATTATCATTTTTATACATCATTTTCTATTTTTAATCAAATCATTTATTATGGTTATGAAAAATTAACTATGTTACAATCATGGAGACAATAATCCATACTTATGTATGTGTTACATTTCCATTTTTAATGACCATTATGTAAAGAAGGTAAGTATTATCTAATATTTCCATAATTATAATAATAACATCAATACAATAATAATAATTGAAATATACTTATATATTTCCTTTATGTGATGTGGTGATGAAAAATGAATCAGATCACTTCAAAGAGGGGATATTTCACACCTACACACGAACGAAGTTATAATTTTTTATACATGGAAATATAATAATGTAAATGAAATATTATCATTTAATAATGATAAATATTTCATTAATATCATTAAAAATAATTAATTCCATAATTATAACTATTATTGTGATATGTTTATAAAGAACGAATTATATCGGTTCTTGAGGTGGTACTTCACCATACCGATGAACGATTATTTATTTCCAATTTGATATATTTGGATATGGATTTAGGTTATGATAATAAAATAAAAACATCTCAGTATATTTAGGATACTATATTTATTACATCATCATGGATCAAAAATATTTTAATGATGTGGAAGAAGACATAAAAAATAAATACTTAATTAAAAATGATACATCCCCTTTGGATGATTTCATTTTTTAAACACATTAACACCTCTAAGGAGGGTGTTTACATAATATTAGGCACATATAATGTGGATATAAATATTTGAAATGGATTTGGGTAGTTATATTATGATCCATATATTTTTATGTGTGGGGAAAGAGAAAAACAGGTTCCCTTTAAAATGAGAGGGGAGGGGAACTCATGGAATTCATCAAAATATTAAATTATTATAAATTACTTTTATATTTCAAATGGATCCAAAAAGATTTATTTATAGTATATGATGATAATGGGTCTATATACCTTTATCTAATGAAAATTAGAAAAGCTTTTTATATTTTTAATCCTTATCTTATCTTTTTATCCATTATTTAACTTCTTTAATTATTACCATGATATCATGTAAGTTACACTTCTAGGGTTTATATAATTATGATAAAATTTCAAACTACCTATAAATGATTCATTCATGAAACCATATGATTTCTCAGAATAATTTCGATGAGTTTTTTTTTATTAATTTTATATCATTTATGAAATATTATTTATATTAACATATCAATAATGTCAATTATGACAGTATTCATTAAATGTCTTTTTTAAAATATCATTAAAACAAGATAAATTCAAAAACATAACATTAAAAAATCCATAATATGTGAATGTAATCTATAAAAAAAATATTAAATTAATCATCACAAGATATATTCATTTTAGAATTTATAATATCATTTATTTAATATTTACTTTAATTAAATAATTACTTCATCATCATTGTGCAAGCCATTAAGTTAATATTTTCATCCTGAAAAATTAAAAATAAATTATCAAGATAAATATTAAAATTTTATATTTCAAATAATATATATATTTAAACATCTCCCCTATATAACCCCTTATTAAAAATATTTCACCTATTAAAAACAAAAGTATAACAAAATTGGATTTCCTTGAAATATAATGTTACAAATGTTATATTTTCATAAAACGGCTATAAATTGTCTCTTAATAGGTCTTTTAATGATTAGGGATTAAATATACTCTTCCAAATAAATTATAAAATGATTTAAAATAATTTTATAATATTTATATTATGATTTTTCCCTTAATTTCACAATTTACCCTTAATTGTGATAATAAATAAAATTACTAAAATTTCTATTCATATTTTAAAAAAAATGGAGTAATTTAAAAAACATGGAACTTTTAATTTGATACATGGAATTTATTTTCTAAAAGAAAAAGAAGAAAATTGTAAAAAAATTATAAATTAATCTCATTGACAAAATGAGAAAATGAGTTTTTAAAGAAAAAACCTTTAATAGAATTAAATGTTTTAATATCAAAATTGAATCTGAAATTTATTTCAGTGACCTAAATTTGATAAACAATATAAAATTTAACTAATTATACTATAAATATTATAAAAATATAATTTAACACCATAAATAAATTAGCAAAAAATCTGTTTCCAATTAAAATGCATTATTTTTACACTATTCGTCAAAATATGAAATATATTATAAAAATACCCAAAATTTAAAAAAAGATTAAATTTTGAAATTATAATATAAAATAAGATATTTATTGTATCAAATATAATTTATAAAAGTGTCAAAATGGATTAAATTTAGCATTCCACCAAAAGGTGGGGAAATGTCTTTTTAGGAAAATTCTTCTTTTATTCATAAAATTTGATTTAATATTATATCATATATATAAAAAACATAATATTTATTTAAAACATTATAGAGAATATATATTATATACATTTCATTAATTATATCTATAAATAATGGTTTTTTATTTATTTCTTTAAAACATACTTGTTCACATTAGAATAGTTTATTCAAAAAAACAATTCCTTTAATTTTAAAAATGGTTTTAAATTCGTTTATAATTAAATAGTTAGTAAAGAATTAATTATATATATATATTAGTAAACCATATTTTCATAATTTAGTTAATCACATTCATACTTTCTATTCTAAAGGCTATGTGGTTACTTCAATATTAAATAATAAAATTTAGTGATTCGTTTAAACTCGATTTAGTTTATCATGTATGCTATCAAACATTTAATTAATTTTAAAAAAAACATTTGATATGACATTATCCCCACCCCTAATAAATTTCATCCTTGAGATTTTATGTCATGAATTAAATCTAGGGGTTTTACTTTTAAAAATACTTTTGAAGAAATCCCATATTGAAAAAAAGGATTAATGATACAAACACTTTAAAATAAGGAAAGTCAAGTAAAAATGTCACGTGGGACAACAAAAACTATGGTTCTATATTGGAAAAATTAGACATTGAAGAGAAAACTATGTTTCAATTTCTGATGGATATTGATAGAGAATGCAAACATGAGATAATTAACAATCACAAAACCATAAATATGTAACAGGATAAAAAGGTCATTGATCTGTTAGTAAGAAAAGTAAACATAAAAGGTTTTTGTTTTAAAATTCATTTCATAGAGTGGAGTAATTATTTTATTATTCTTAGTAATCACATAAAGAAACATACTTACTAGAAATGTGTTGATTCTTCCTTTAATAAATTTGAACAACAAAATCATCTTTTTCCCTAAATGATGAGTATTCAAGATGAATTTTTTACACCTAAAGAACTAGAATCAATATCAAGAGAGTAAAATAATCCAAAAAACATTAACTATATACTTCTCATGTCATTAGAAATTATAAAAAATCAAACTGGATGGTACAAGATAAGATAATTCCCCAAATATAATAATCCTTATATAATGAAAATCTACTAAAATATCCAAATCTCAACTTTAATACACAATGTTCAATATATACAATTCAATGAAAATTTCCCTCAGAATTCCTCAAATTAATTGAAAATAATATTAAAACCTAATGTTTAGATGTATTTTATAACATATTATTCCAAGATAAATTATATCATTTATCCTCATATAACATCAGTCACTCATAATGTCTCATTCCAAAAAATAATGGCCCTAATAATCTTTATGATAGGCTAACCATTTCAATAATAACCTAAATCAATATAATCCAAAAGTAAATTATAGTCATACAAAATATAATTCAACCTTTACTCCTCAAAATAAAATCCCATATTATTCAATTTAACTTTATATTTAGGATTCCTGAAATAATGAATGTCTTTTGAAATATCATTAATGACGTAATCATCAAATCATTTTCCAATCCGATGGTTATATATTTATTAATAAATATGTTTCCAATATCAAATTTTTCTATATAAATCATATAATATATATAAAAAATAATATTTCATTCTAACTAGAACTTCATGTAGTCCAGTGGTCGGCAATTCACCCTTATCGCACTTCGGTTTGGGGTTCAATTCCCATGGTATTGCTAGATGTGACAGGTTTTCACCTATAATTAAGGTTATAATTTTTATAAAGTAATTTAATTATTAATAAATTCTCAATATTTGATAAATTCCTCAAAAATAACTATATTTTTTTAACATCAATATATATCTCATACCATTCTTTTTTCATCCCAAAAGGTAATAACCCATTATTAATTCAAAAATAAATGACTCCTGAAATACCTTTAATAAATCTAAAATTTCATATCATAGTTTATCAAAGGGGGTTTCTAAGACATTGAATAT
Organism: Viscum album; assembly: GCA_963277665.1. Lineage (NCBI taxonomy): Eukaryota > Viridiplantae > Streptophyta > Magnoliopsida > Santalales > Viscaceae > Viscum > Viscum album. The sequence continues at coordinate 1,836,376,084 of OY728165.1, forward strand.
ATGATCAACCATAATATTATAATATCATGAATATATCTGAGACTCTAAAGAAAAAATAAAAATTCCCAATGTTGTCTAAACGTTACTATAATACCAACTATAAGAACCTAGTCTTAAATTTTAGATATTCTAGTAATTTTAAAAATATAAATCACATTCATTTCCAAAAAAACATTTTGATTAATGTTTTTTAGAATTAGTAACAAATATTTTATATTAAAACTATGAATTAAAATTGGACACTTATACTTAGTAAACATTTTTTTATAAAACAAAAATCACTGAAATAAAATAAGACATCAAATGCTGATATAACTTCACAGCATTCCCTTGATCTCATCCATGTCCCAAATATGACTTAAACCCTATGAAAATACATTTTAAAACCTAGGATGGAAAAAAAATTCAAAAATGTACATAAAATAAAATAAATGACTATCCCAGGGAAACCCCATAAAACATTTCCTTAAAACATACCACTTTACCCTGGAAAAGTTATATTCATTTAAAAAAGACGATTATCTTACCTATTGAAAATCAAACCATTTTTAGGAAAATTCATCATAAAGAATATGAAATATATTTAGGTAAATTTTAACAATGGATAAATGTAATAACAATGTGTTCAAATTCCATACATGTCACTCTTATAAAGAGAATTGAAATACGGTCGACTTTCATACCCAATGCATTGGAGGTTATAACGTAACCACCCATACTTTTTTTTATCACAAAACCACCCATACAATGTCCATGTACCATTACAAAATCAAAACATGTAAAATAATGTAATTTTTAACATCTCACCCATTAAATTTCATTTTCAATCATAAAAAATATTTAGGGGATATAATTGATCAATCTATACTCGAAAACCATTTTAATAATTTAAAAAGTGATTTGTAAATGTGTGCCATTTTACTTTTAAACCATTAAAAAAACACAAAAAAATATAGATTATAAAACTTTAATTTACATTTAAATACATTCATAGAATACCATTTTCAAAACAAGATCATGAAATTGAATGATATAGACCAATAAATATTTAAAAAATTTAAAACGATATTTTAGTTTGAGTCGTTTATCGTGATTTTGATTCATGATGTGTTTTATTTTTCTTCAAGAATAATGAAAATTAATCATTTACATTAATGAGAACATTTTCAAGTTTATTATTTATTTTATATCACTTATTACCATGTTGTTGGGAAATTAAAATTTCATAATGATTTATGTTCTTGGTGACCTTTTGACAATATCCGGTGCTTGAGTCCAAAATGACTTTGGTATGATGTCAATAGTAAAATTGATCATTAGTTGATCATCTAAATAATAATATTAAGGAAATTATTATCATTTTTATATATAAATATTCCTCTAAATAAAACCATTATGTACGGTTATGAAAAATAAACTACGTTACGATATTGGGGATGGTACGATGTATGTATGCATGTGTAACGTTTCCATTTTTCAATGATCATTATGGAAATAAAGTAAGTATTATTTTAACATTACATAATTATAATAATATATTTCATATCATATTAATTATTTAAATATATTGATATATATCACTCTTGTGATTTGGTGATTTAAAATGAATCATATAGCTTCGTAGTGGTGATAGTTCACACGTACACGTGGATGATGTTATCATATTTCTGTGCCTCGAAGTTTAAGAACAATATTGATATATTATATTTTTATAATTTTAAATATGAAATTTTTAGTATCTATAAACTTTATGTTCATCATTATAACAATTCTTGAGAGATGGTGATGAAAAATGAATTATATTGGTTCATTAGTTGGTATTTCGTCATATATATGATCGATTAATTTTTTTCCCATTTGATGGAAGTGGAGATGTATTTAGGTGGAGATATTAACATAATAACATATTATTTTATTTATTATACATTATTTATTATTTCATCATGGTTGAAGAATATATGAAGTAATTAAAAGAAGAAATAAAAGTGAAATTCTTCGCTTAAAATGATTGATGTTCAAGAGATAATCCTCTTGTTGAACACATTAACAACTATAATGATTGTTTTATGCCTAAATTAAAGTCTCAATAATTTGGGGATGGATTTTTAGGAAGGTATGAGGTAATATATTGGATGAAACAATGTGTTTATAAGTGTAATGAAAAGATAATAATGAGTTCCCTTTTATAAGAGAGGGGAGGGTAACTCTTAGAATTAATAAAAATATTAATTTAATATAAATTATTTTTAGATTTTAAATAGTTCAAAGATTATTTATGTAGAATATAATATTATTCATAAAATGAAAATTAGAAATATTTTCACTATATTATAATCCATATCTTTTTATTTTAACCCTTATTTATGACCATCAATTCTTATAGTAACAAGATGTAATTTTCACATTTAAGTTTAATATAGATACTATAAATTAAAAAAAGAAAACAAATAAGTGATTAATGAAATTTTCAGACATATCCACGAAATGTGGACCAATTTAATATTCTAATTAGTTTTATATCATTGGTTATATATTATTTATTTCAAAATATTAATAATGTCAATTTTGACACTATTAATTGCATGAATTTTTAAAAATATCATTCCAATAAGAGAAATTAGAACCAATAATTATAAAACATAAATAAGATGTCAATTTACTCTAAAAAGTTATTTCATGGTATTAGCCATTTCAAATTATTATTTTTTTATTTTTAATATATTGTATTTAATATTTCTTGTAATTCCACAATTAATGCATCACTATTTCGGAATATTAAAAATGAATTATTTATTTCCTCAAACTAAAAATAAATTTTTTTGATAAATATAAACTTTTTATCTTTCAAAAAAAATATATTTTAACATATCCCCAATATTTCCCCATATTAAAAAATATTTCACTTAATAAAAATAAAATTTTGACAAAATTGTCTCCCCTTTGAATATAATATTATAAATTTTAAATTCTAGTCCAACATGACATAAATGGTCTCATAACTGATCAGTTAATGATTAAGAGTAAAATATAAACATAATATAAAATTATTTGAATTTTTATGGTAATATTATAGTATTTAAAATATTATTTTTACCCTCAATTACCTGATATACCATTCATAGTGATAATAAAAAATAATAATGTTACTATTCATGATGTTAAAAAATAAAATAGATCTATTTACTAAATTTATAACCTCAGATTCCAAATGTGGTATTCATTTTTCATCATTAAAAATAAAAAATAAGAAATTAATTAAAATTTTATCTCGTTGAGGGAATGAGAAAACAAGATTTTAATGCAAAAACCCTCAAGAGATTGAGATATTTTTATATCCAAATCCAATGTGATATTGATTAAAATGACCAAAATTCGTTTAAATGATATCAAATTGATCTAATTAAATTTTAAAAACATTCCAAAATATAATTTTACATATCAATAAATTTGATGAAAACGTTTTTTAATTAAAAAGCATTATTTTTTCACTATTCATCAAAACAAGAAACTTATCAAAAAAACCAAAAATGACCAAAATTTAATGTTGTTATTCTAATTTCTAGTAAAGAGTTTAATTTTTCAAATATAATTTATAATAGTGTTAAAAACTATATTTAATGTCAGTGTGCCGTCAAAATGTGACAAAACTACTGTTTTAGATGAATAAAAATTTTATCTGCAAAACGTTATTTATCCTTATACCATTTCTAAAAAATGCATAATATAATATAAAACATTAGATTGAATATAGTATATATATATCATTAAGAAATCCAAAAAAATGTTTCGTTATTGCTATAAAAAACACATGTGCATATTTAAATAGTTTTCAGAGAAACATTTCCATTAATTTTTAAATGTTTTTTACAATCATTTATACATAATTGGAAACCATATAATTAATTATATATACATGTTTAAACCATGTTTTCATAATTTATTTTATCATATTTTTAGACTTCTTTGTATCATCTATGTGATTACTGTCATATTTAATAATAATATTTCATTATTCATTTAAGCTGAATATGACCTTCCATGTAGGCTATCGAATATAGTATTTCTTTCTAAAAAAATAAGAATGTAATAGTACCCATCTTGATCACTACTCCATGACAAGAACACTAAATTAGAGAGTTCTAATAATGTAGGCTCATGAAATGAAAGGTACACCTTGTTTACACTGAAAGTTAACTTTAGCCTTTTAAGTCTCACTATTTTTGGGGTGTTAGACTGTCCACCCCCCTTAATGAAAAATGTTCTCATTGGGGACCCTAAACCATAATATTAAGATATTACTCCGTACTTCTAGCTATGTATTGGTTTTGATACAATTTTCTATGAACTCTCTTGGAAACTTTCGTACCCATATACTCAACCTTGTTATGAAAATGAATGAAGGTAATTCTTGATCCCCATGGGTTTTCAACTAGCACATCGTGTCATAAAATATAAAATAGGGAATTAATATTCCAAAAAAATAATGTAAGTTAAAATATACAAGTCATCATGATAAAATATATATATATATATAGTATGAGTGAAAATATGTAAAATTTTACTCAAATAGAATGATAAACATCTCAAGGATACGAAAAAGTTATCTAAACAAATGTCTCAATAGATATTCTCTAACAAGTGTAAAATAGCTCCACCAGTTACCATCAACCCTATATAATCAGATTTATTAAGAACATACATCACTTATAAGTAGAACATTCCCTTTTCGTGGACATCTCATTAGAATGTACAAATATTCTCAAGGAAAAGGTAGGGTGTTAGCTATAAATCTTAGTAGGCTCTCACCAATCTCCCATTTTTAATGCCACAATAATTAAACCAATTATGCTTCTTTTCAAAATTTTACAAGGCACAGTATATCTTCACATATTTCAAACTCAAACATTCATTCATAGTAAAATTTATGGAATATGTATCCAAAAATATCTTTAATAAATATTATATATATAAAACATATATAAAATAGTTTCCATAAATAAAATAAATCAATAATCATTGGAATGTTTAATCAGGTCAATGATTTTGGGTACTATGTACAATTGAACTAAGGTATGTTTGTTCTAGAAATAGGATCTACATGCTTCTAATTAATAATATTAGTTATAGATAGTTCAGTATAAAGAATCAATCTCCATAACAAATAGCGGAACCCATTATGGGTAGTCTACACCCCAATAGGGGAACCCATTATAGAAAGTCCATTCCATAATTTTTTTTAATATTTGTGTTTATAAATTAATTTTATTATTATTATAGGTCCTAGTGTGCCGTTCTTTTCCATGGATAACATGTTCTTCAAAAAATTAATAAATCAAATATTTCAAAAAAAACTCAAATTACAATTTCTCAGTTTTTGGTTTTCGATGTTCATTTATCAATTTAATATAAATGGTATTCACTAATTCATTCCAATTCTAATCATCTCTCAATTAAAGAAATTTTCCTCAAGGACTAATATATAATCAATTGATAAAATGAATTTTAAAATCAAGCAACAATATTTCAAAATTCTAACCATACTTGAATTCCATTAATATTTGGATTATTTTCTCAAATTCTATGACATTAAAAATTTCAAATAATATCCACTCATATTAAGTGTTTTAAATCAATTAAAATCCCAAATAGATTCAATTAAGAAAATTTAGATTCAAATCAATGGAAAAAAGAAATATGGAACCACCAACCATTTATCAAACAATCAAAGTGAACACCTGTAGTAGGATCTCCAACAAAGAACATGGAGAAGGATATTAAAAACACAACCTAGAATTTAGGATCAAAAGGTTTATAGATACATCATAAACATGATTCAGAATCACTCATTAAGGAGGTTTGAAAGATAGAATAGAAGAAACAACACAATTAGAGATTAACATACCATTTGGATATCAAACGAGATAAATGAATCATTTATCTTCCAAAAATTGATGTTTGAGGAGCTAAAATCACCTATTGGGTGCCTTCAATACTAAGGAATTAAAATTAGGGTCGAAATATTAGATTAGGAATCAAAAATATGGGATTTAGATTTTATATAAAATTATAATAGGAATTAAAACCAACACAAATTTTAATTTTGGTAGGGTTTCATGGTTAGGAAAACCATGCACACTAACCATGAACTCGTATTAGTAGGGAGTAAAATTTTTATAACTCTGCCCTAGCCATGAAAATCCTTTGTTTCTATGGTTACATAGTTTGGATGGGATAATTACATAATATTGAAAATCTAGGCACCCCATTCTAGTGTATTGAGACAAGGTTCATGATTTTCTAGGCCAAACTACATGGTTTTCCATAACCATGTGCCTCCCATGAACAGTCTATTAGGCTTCCAAAATATTCAAAATTCTCCATGAATGACCAAAAAATAAATAAAAAATTAAAGGAGATAAAAAATATTCAAGTAATAAATAAAATATGGTAAATAGAAGTTACATTTTACCCACTTGTTGTAATATATAGTCCTTGTAATATAGATATAAAACATTAATGAATCTAGGTTAATCATGGTGTCTGATACCATTATGGTTTATAGTAGTTTTCTTTCATTAGATGGATCATCTTACTATGAATATAAATACTTTTTATATGTTATGAGATCTTTATTCTTTCAGTTTTATGTTCATATATGGGAATTTTATTTTTTTCAATTCATTTGGAGAATAGTATGTGCCAGAAAAGGAAGAAAAATATTTATATAATACATAAATTTAATTTTTTTGTTGTATTATAATGTGATTAATATTATTATTATATTGGTTATGATATTATTATTTTTTGGAATTATTATTTAATGTATTGTTTTTTGGGAACCCTGACAGAAATGAGATTGTTTTGAAACATTAGAACTTTTTTGAATGATTGAATTATCCCAACATACATGAAAAGTAATATCAAATTTTATATATTTAATCAGTCACATACCCATGGAAGTACTGAATTGTAGGATAATAAGAATTACAAATTTGATTTTTTTCTATGAAATCCCTTAAATCTAAAATTTTTACAAATATCAAAATAAAAATCCCATTTATTAGGTCTAGTGTTCTTGTTGCGTCTTCCTAAATGTTTGATGGGGATATTATGGGGATTTTACTTATTATAATGGTGATTGAGTAAGATTTAGAATTTAGTTCCAGTGTGTCTATGGTTATTTGGAATTGGGTTTGGTGAGGGATAATGTTTGATAAATGTTATTGTATTTTCATTGTGAGGATATTTTTATGAGGTTGTTTGTCTGAGTAGGTTAAGTTATAGTGATGTATTGGATTGTTTTGTGTTGTGATCTGGGTTGATGTGGTATTGAGGACTGTTTGTGTGGCCTAGAAATTTTAGTTTCCTTGTGATCCATTGAATGAACATGTAATGTTGGAAATAAAATTACTGTGTCTTTACATGAATATATCGTTAGAAATTTATGAGATGGAAAATAAGATTATCTAGTGTTTGGAAACATATATGTATGGGATAAAATGAATGATTAGTAATTTTTATAAAAAATTAATTATTACAATTAGCATGGAAATTATTTTTTAAATTAAATGGATTAATAAATGATAATTGATGTTGAAGATGTATATCTACAAATGGTGATACTATTTACTGAAGTAATAAATGTGTCCTAATGTGTAGTGGTTGTGTGGTGTGATAAATTTAATTTTAAAAGTGGTTGATGGTATATGTTGTTTGATAATGTGGTAGTGGCATCATATGTTCTAGAATGTTTTTATTATTAACACATAGATTTTGATTGTATGAGACAATATGTCATGGGTATGATTTTATTTATATACATGCCCCACCCATGTTCGATAACATTATCATTACCTAAATGATTTCAGTTATGTGTGTTTTAACCAACAACAAAGATGTTAGTGAATCAAGAATGATAAATATCCCCTCTTCCATGATCTACCTTTAGGAGTATCAACCATGAACGGTTATTGTTGGACATTATCTGTTGATGAAAAGTTGGTTATGGAGATCACCTTGTGATGATTGATTTGTGTTGGGTACCATCCAATGATGATAAAAATGTGATTTTTATGGGTTTCATGTATGATTTTAGATGGTAATGATGTTATTATCTTTCATATTCATGATACCATACTACACTATATATGATATGTGATGATATTATGAGTTTCTAGTATATGGATAGTGACAGATCATAGCTTGAGATTCTCTAAATCATGAGAGTCGGTTAGTAGGGATACATAACAACCCATGAAAAATATGGATAGTAATATGAAGTAATATTCATGGATGGGGTAAAATAAAATGAAATGTGACATTTATCATGAGAATGGGAAGTCAATGTGGAAGTAGTTGTGGTTAACCTTCCATGTAAACCAATTATATGATATAATTCTATATATGATGTAATATTTAGTGAGGGTGCCATGGGATATTTTGGCTATTAAGATGACCTATTTTGGTGCATGTTGTGTATTTTTATTATTTATAGTTCAATTTGAATTACCTTTTGACTTGTGAATAATAGACCACAGGCACAATCCTACTTATTGTATCTGTTTTTCACATCCATTATTTTTTCTATCTATTTATTAGTTTTCTAGGAGGTAATTTGGGACCTAGATGGTTATTATTATCTTTAATATTAGATCTACCTTTATGAATCTGGAAAAGTATTTTCATTTTTTACATTACCTATAGACGTTCATTAGTATTCTTTTTAAATTTTTAAGGAAGTTTTTTATTGTTATATCATCTTTTTAAATTTTTTATTGTAATGTTTGGGGTTTGATATTCAATCTACTAATCAAAATTTTATATTGACTATATTTCCTCCCATATATGTTATTTTATTTATACCCTTGGTGTTATATACCATCATGGGTCAAACATAAGGTATGAATTGAGGGTATTTATCCCTTTGTCATCATTTTATACACATATAGAGTACCTTTGGATTGAAAGTTTAAAAAAGTGTGGTATTAAAGGTCTCGATAATGATATAGGATAGATCGTAGTGTTAGTATCATATGAGGACTTTATAGGTTTGTGGGGAAAATTTCTCAGCTGAGGTTGGTTCATGAAATTGTTTAGGGGGACTAGGAAGTAAATGATATTTCAAGGCCCCTAGGGCCCTATGCAATGACTATTATATTATTCAATGACCAGTTGAATGTCTGTCGCTTGTAGAGTAGTGACCTATTCAAGGGATACATATCATAACTGTCTATTTTTTTAGTAAAGAAGGTCATTATGAAATTTAAAAATAAATTTAAATAATTAAATCTCTAATACCATTTAACGGGTATTTTGGATACTATATTGTTGTTGGGAATTGTTTTTTGTCACTGTACTCATATAGTCTATGAAGGATATGTTTATTAGGCTAATTGAGTTAATAATCTGCAGATCATTATGAATATAGATAATTAGGCACGAGGTAATGTATAGTGTGTTTTTTTATCGTAGAGCCTAGCAATGTATAATGGGAGGGTCTCATCCTATAGTTGTAGTATTGGATAGAGGATATTAAGAATAATGTTGTTCATATCCTAGGCTAATCTAAATTATTGTATCTATTGGATTTTAGTAATATTCAAGAGGTGGTATGTTAGTAGTGAATGATATTTATCATTGATTTTCATGATGTGGATGTTTATGGGGATGATTCCAAGAGGGAGTTTGTATATGGTTCTTTTCCTCGATGATGAATGTTTGAAAATATAATGAGATCCCCACCCATTAAAAGAGATAAAAAATTTGTTTATGGACCTTTTTAGATTTTACATTGAATTAAATACATTTAGTAAGTCAAGATATCTACATCTATAGGATAAACTACACCATTTTAATGAATTTTTATTCACCACATTTACTATTTTGACATATGTGGCAGTACGAAAGAAAGAAGACCTATTTAATTGGATTCAATCTCTGGGAAGAGAGACTCAAGAGGGTGACCATTATGGAATTTTGAGAAATAGAGCAGTAGATATTGGATCATTGATTTTAGGAATGTTGAGGCTCAAACTAACATGGAACCATCATTGATATTATTTATCACATCATTATGTGGTCATAGGTTCCTGAGTGTCCACATGGGGCCTACTATTTTCATGCTATGATTGTGGGGTTTGGGGTAGTTTTTTGATTAGTGTCTAAATGGTAATAGATCTCGTCATTATATTTAGGCTCTTTCCAAAATTCAGAAGAGACCACTATTTCCTCTATGGTAGTGTGACCAACATAGGCCACCATGTTTGTTCTATAGCTGGGGATGAATTTTTTGATCAATAATGGAAAGATGGATAATTAATGGTTCATCCTCATAATAGTCAAAATCCATAGGGGAATAAACTATAGTGAATCTGTAGAATATTTGAATAAAGTAGAAGAGGATTAGGTCATGGTCATATGAACACGTCGGTGGTTGTAGTATATGAAAGACCAGTGTTTTTAGGTATAATCAGTGCATCATCTACCGTAGTTTTAGAGATATTTAATTTTGGATCCTCAAACTCTATTCTTTATCCATTATTATCACTTCGATAGAGACTCTATCTAGAGATTCATCAATTTTCCATTGTATTACACAAACAAGATGGAGGACATGATTCACTATTTGATGTATTCTAGGGATATAGACTTTGGATGGGGTAGCATTAGTCTATATGGGATTAATTTTTTACAATATATAAATTTTTACTATGATATTCATTACATTGATTTATTATATTATATAAATGTGATCATCTAATTTATATATATATTATTCTTGTCATATGATGTGGATGTGAAGTAGATAGTTTTTGTTTATGATAGGGGTTATCAAATGTGATGTAAACTAGTTGATATTCTACATTAACAATTTGGGGATAAATTAGATGAGGAACAATTGGTGGGTATTCCCAAAGATATATAGGATTTCTTTTATGTTTTCCTATATAATGCTGTTAGACTACCCCATTGATGCGTCATTGAGTTTTAGATATAGTTTCAATTGGTAGAATCTCTAACTTTAATGGTTCTCTATCAAATGACACAAACGGAGTTGTGTGAGTTGATAGTTATGATTGTTTACCTAATGCAGAGGGTCTTCATCCTACCCAGTGTATACTCTTGTTTTCACATTCTGTTGTTCTTCATAAAGGCATATTGTAGTGTTCATATTTTCATTTAATAACTAAAGTTAAATTATTTGAAATTCACTAACCGTTATATTCAACTAGAAATTTATGATCTGATCGACCTATGGAAGGGAGCTAGTTGGTTCTAAATCATTGACATGACGTATAGATGTCATCAGATAAGGATGAGATATTGGGTTACCCTGAAGAATAATTTTGGAGTATTTTTAATTATATAGATTTCATGGTCATTCCATTGGGTGTCACAAATAAAACTATTATGTTATTGGGACTCAAGAACTCAATATTCCATGATTTCAAGAACCAGTTCATAGTCATGTTCATTGAAGACATCATTATATAGTATATATTACAAGAAGGGGATGTTGTAAATCTCATGGTTCTCTACATTATTCTTTGACACAACTGACTATATGGAAGGCTATCAAGGTTAAAAAAATTAAATGAGAAGTGTGTTTAATTAGGAACATGTTTTACTAATTGGGTGTGCTCATATAGCCATAAAATGTTCAGATAGTAGTTTTCTCATGGAACCAATGATTTTCAAAGTAGTTCATGGATTTTCATCCACTAGAGCTATTACTAGAGGATTGTGTCAAAATCATATTGTGTTATAGTTCTAGTTACTGACATGACTTTAATTGGCTATGATTTTATTAGTATTAATATATGTTAAGAGTCATTTAACTAATTGAAGGGGAGTTTAATTAATGAACCACTATATCATCTTCCCAAGGAAGGAGTACTTTTAATGTTATCATTTTTATTCTTATCATTTGGTCTTGGTAATTGTATTGATTAACAAATCATGATGATCTCGTATGGGTCAAAGTAGTTTATAAAACATGAGAATATCTAGATGACCCATGATATTTATTTTGAATTTTTTGTGTGTTTCCATCATATGTGGTGATATTACCTCATCACTGAGAACATTGTTGACTTCATAGACCATACGAGCCATATGTATGTTTTCTATTAATTGGGTTTTAATTTATAGAAATGTTCGTAGATGGATTTTATTTAGGATTACGATTTTGAGATCTAATACACTACATTAAATGAGAACGTAGTTTATAACCCATTAAGTTAAAATTCATAGAGAATAACTATTTTTAGGTTAATAATTCATTGATATTGATGGACTTAAGAGTCTCAAACCCATATAAAATAGTGTTTAATGATTGAGGATTATTATTTAGAAGATATTGGAATCTTATATAAGGAAAAAAGTGAAGGTGTGATGGTTTGAGATAACTAAAGGAGAATGTTATATAGGATCATGTAATTTGGAGAGATTCAACAAAATGATGGTCAGTGGATGACCAAAATCAATTGATGTCTTAGAGGAGATTATTCATTTTAATGTTGATTCCTAGTCAATTCCTTCATGAGTTTGGTATGGAACATTTAGAATCCCACCTTTGAGTATCCAAAATTTATACCAATTTGAAGTCATATTTATAATAGCCTATGATGATAATGGTACAACCATATTTTATTGCACTTTGTTTTGGTTTCGAAGTTGTTGAAGGAATAATATTGTTTTAACGTTTGATTTTAGCATCCGTTTTATACATTGATATTGGATTAGGAAGTCATATCGATGTAATTTTATATCAGGTTACCTTATGATTAGATTTGATATGATGAAATATGGGTGAACATGGGTTGACTAATGAAAATGGATCACTTTATGGTGATTCAAGTGTCAAGTTTCATATCTATCTTTTCAAGATTATACATTGATGATGTGTAATAGATTCATGGTGTTAATAAGAACATAATTTATAATAATTATCATTGGCATGTTTATTGAATATTGAATCATTCCATTAGCTTCTGGTTGAGATTTAGTATCTCATTCTTTACTTGACAGTCATACATGCTGGAAGAACTGTTAACGTGGAGGAGAAGCTTATGGAATCCGTATTTTTTTCATTATTCCATTGGTAAAAAACATACCCATGTATGTGTATTCTAATAATAATAGATACCACTCACATAATTTCATGGAACTACTTGAGTATCTATATTGATAATTGTGTCAATTTACATTATTAGGGATCGAGGTTGGGTAGTCAGTAATACTTGGTCTTGATTTTATATAGAGAATGATATATAAGTTCTATATTGTTCAAGAGAAAATAGAGGGGTGGATGACCCACAAAATAATTCACACTAGTTAAGAGAAGGGGACTAGTTAATTTTTTAGGATGGAGATCGTGTGTATTTTAATGTTTCCCCATGACGTGAGCATTGTAGGATTATTTTTAGAAAAATGATTTCAAAGTTGTTTTTCCAGCCTCTTGAGGTGTTTTAATGGACTCATAAGGTCTTTTAATGGTTAGTGCATCTATAGTGGTTAGAAAATATTCATGGCCCCATCCACATGTCCCAGATATGTTGGTATCTTCATGATGACTCTAATATCATTCTCTTGGGAGAGTCATATGTTGAGGAAGATTCTACATTTGTTGAGAGATGTGTATAGATCTAAGATCATTGATAGAAAGTTTTTTACATATGAATCAATCCATTTTTATGTGTACTATAGGGGCATGGTGGACTATTACAGAGTATATGAGATCTTGAGAGACAAATGTGTGACCAAAACCGAAATATGTTTTTAATATTTTCAGTGTTTTTCTTTTATGATTTAATGCAGGAATGTTTGATGTTTATGATAGTGTAATTTCTTCCTCGCATTAATGTTATTGGATGGAGGAATTTTTATAGTTTTAATGAGATCCATGAGAGGTATCTTTCTATGTCGTAGTTCGAACACTTTTTTTTACATTTAACTATGATTGTTTTTGAACATCAAGAATAAGATTTTTTCTTAAGGTATCAAATGCAATGGTCCATATTGTCTAACATGTTATGTTATTTTAATTTAATTTATGAAGAAGTTTGTGGTGTGGAGTCTTATGATACCCCGCATAGAGGGTGATTTCTCTGTGGAATTAAGTTTCATTACATGGAGTATTTTTGGAGGTTATTATAGTGAAGTAGTGAGGTCTGTTGGGACATGTAGTATATGGAATAATAGTTATATAAGTTTAAAAATAATCTTCATATCTATAATGTGGATTCATGGTTTTATAATAGAATAATATTGAGGTGAGTTTCGTGTGTTTCTCTAACAATGTGGTGATGCACCAAGGAGACGAACTATATCATAGTCTATTTTTATGGATGATCTACATAAAATGTGGATATTTTTTTTGACCATGTCCCTTGAACTAAATTATAGGATATATAGAATACATAAAATCATGTAACTCATTAATAGTTTTTTAATGACCCAATTTTTGTATATATCATTCCATTAAATCATTATTTTTCTGTACAGGAACATTTATACAATGGTACATGGTGTTATGATTTGGCCCTTAATTTTATGTGTTTCCAATAAATTAGTAAAATACCTCCATAAACTCCATTCATATAATGTTTCTCTCAAACTGTCAAAATAATTGGTGTATATTTGGTAGAGAATTTACTCCCACCCCTTGTTATGAGAGCTTCTCCTTGGAATTAGAAGATAAAGCATCAGTGATTATCTGTCGATAATGGAATTTCCTAATGATTTTGTTTTTGGTTTTACCTTCCTCATTATTTATCAATGAAAAAGAATAATAAATTATTTTTTTTATTCTACTGGATCCTTGGGAAATCCTTTTTATATGAATATTTGGGAATTTTATGAATTTATTCCCTATTAGGCGAAGAGTATGTGTCATCTTACGAAGTTATATAATTTTTTTAAATTAAAATTGAATGGGGATGACATTATTTGTATGTAATTACTTTTTAAAATACATTTCCTTCGAAAATATATTTTATATTATTATTAATGAAAATAAATATTTTTGATAACATTTATTTTTCTATTATTGTTAATTTTGTGACACTTTTGGTTATTTTGTTGATCTCACCATGAATGATGATGAATAATAAAAAATATATTTTTAATGAACCATTTTCCCATAGATGTGTATTATTTTGTTATAATACCCTCTAAAAATATTATATATGTTACATAATCCCTTGAATATATATTTATGGAAAATATAGAAGATGAAATATTTGATTAAAGGGAAATTATGCATGTTATTTTTTATTTTTTGTTTTTTGGGGATCTTGTGGTTCTTCTACAGTAATGGGAGTGATTGGAGTTGATGAATATTGTGGAGGTAGATAAAATAGAACTAGTGAGTATGGGTTGTGACAATTCTAATATATGGTTAATATTTTGATGTTGATGTTTTGTGGTTGTTGTTATAAGGTTTTGGAAATGAGTACATTGGGATGTGTGGATTTCTTCAGTTATTTACAATTATGAAATTAGATTGTGTAAGAATGATATGTAATTGCTTGGAATTATTGTTTTTGTTTCACAGTTATCCATGGAATGACCATATAATATTGAAACAATATGTTGGATTGAATATATATGTTGTAATTAAATAAATAGTCTATATGATAAAATGAGGGTAGAGAACTAATTCTACTTTAGTAAAATGAATGTGAAATCATTTATTTATGAATTAAATGATGGAAAATAGACCCAACCTTAATTGGAAATGAAATGGCATGTAATATAGGATGTTCAGTAACTCAGTTAATCTAGAAATGGCATAAAATTTTATTGATGTAGTAATTGTGTGGTTATGTGTGTTGTCCATGTGGTGTGATTCATATAGTGATAGAAATTAGTAGTGGTAGATTTCATGTGATGTTGTGGTAGTGGTGTGAGATGTTTTAGAATGATATAATGATTAAATTGTTTTCTGGGTTTTCTGTGTGACTAAATATAATTATATTTGATGTTATTTAAATTTTCAATCACCCATATTGGATAGCCTTACAAATCCCAATTATTTTTCATTTTATGTGTTTTCCCAAACATCTATGATGGTTATGAATTAGATGGATAGAAATACCTTCGTCATTGTTCTTCCATAAGCAGTAGTGATGATGATGGTTTTGTGTTATAGATCAACTAGATATGACTTTTTAGTGTTGGAGATCTCTAGGTGATTATAGGTTAGTGTTGGAGACTTCCCAGGGATGTGAAGGATGTAAGGTGTGGTGGTGTTAATTTTTGGAAGGATATGGGAAATAGAAAAATAATTTTCATGTTCCAGATTCACTACAAATATGGACAAAATATGAAATATTATGATGAGGCTACATTTCATAAATAATGACTAATGAAAGTACATTATGTTAGAGATTTTTAAGGTGGGTTAGATGGGTATGGACCATGAATAACATCATATGTTTATATTTATGTGATTTTAAATGAATTTATACAAAGGGAGCAAATTATTTTTCATGTTGGGGTGTGAAAGAGGGTAGTAAATAAGGATGTTGCTATAGTGAACCATTAATTTATTTCTTTTCAATACTATATTAAATTATACGATTCATTATTCACACAACATAACATGGTGAGACAAAAAGATTTAGTTTATATTTTAATGTGAATGTTGGTTCTGATGATTTTTCACTAGTGGTTTTTAGGCTCTATTCAAAAGTGTATGAGAGACTGTGGGTATGATCCTTCTGAGTATACATATTATTACCACAATACATTTATATATTCAATTTTTTAATCATCTAGGAGGAATCAGTGGGTGGATATGGGATATAAAATCTCGGATATTGTAGTTATAGTTTCGTAGGTACCATAAAATCATCTTTATATACATTACTTGGACACCAATATTTATATTCATATTAATTTTTTCATTTTTAATGGGATGGTTTGGATTCCTATTATATATTATGTGATGGATTTATTTTTTATTTTTTCTCTTAAGTTATAATAAAATATTTATATTAGGGATAATTCATCACATTTGTTTAATTTTCATTATACTCTGCATGTAATTCTCAATCATTTGGATTAATGGGGGGAGGAATTAGTGCTAATTATCTCAATTCTTTCACTATCAGCCAAGGTTGGGAACCATTGATAGTATAATATCATGATAGATATCACAAAGCCTATAACCCAAATACATAATGTCATGTTGTCTTGAAAAACACAATGTATATTCTAATGATACATTTTGTGTGTAAAACCTCAAGGGTTAGACCACTTGTACAACTGAAACCTATGTTCAATTCTTATAATCGTTACATTCTTCTAAATTTTAATCCACATAATTTTATATATTTACATAGAATATACAATTATAATTATAATTTAATATTGTTATTGATCTCTATATATATAAAAATTTCATTTATTATAATAATATGCATTCCATTATAGATCATTATTAATCGAAATAATGCATTGCAGCGTTATCATTAATTTTTCATGACATTAAATTATTGGAAATAATGTTTTTATATATCACAATTTCATGAATGAAGTTTTTTTAGTTTAAAAATAATAAATTATTATTTATTATTATTTGAAATTATTACTAAATTATATAAATATAAATTTTCAACAACCTAATTTACTCTTATAACAACCAAAAAATATTTCACCACACGTGTTAGTTTAATAAAGATAATGATAATAGTATTATAATTTTAATTTTAATCATTTTATATGTTTTTATTCAAAATTAAAATTCAGATTTTTTATAATAGATATAATTTTTATCTTCAATAAATTTTATAATTTATAACCCTTTAATTTTTTATGATTTCTATATACATATGTATATATTTGATAATGTTTTTAATTTTCATGTTTACTTTCATATACAAATTCAAAGTATATATATATATATATATGTAAAATGATAATAATTTTGTTTAATGTTAATTTATAATTTCAAAAAATAGTTTTAAATGTTATTTTCATAATTCCCCAAAACATCGTTTTAAATGAAATTGAATTATAAAAAGAAATTTTCCATTGTGTTATTAAAAAATTAAATTCTAAACTATATTTATTTATTTATTAAAATTCAAAAAATAAATATATGATTAAACATTTTATGAACATGGAAAATTATAAAAATATTAGTATAGGTCCAATTCTACCCCACATATAATTTTTCTTTCTATAAAAACTCTATACTTAAATAGGGATAAACAATAGCTTCACACAAAAATATGTTTTTTGAAGTATTTAACGAAATCTAAATGAAAGGAAAAAATAAATAATGAGGATTATTAATGTAACACAATAATCATGGAAAAATTTATCTACATAATTCGACTATATTCCCACACACATTAAAGAGTGTATTCCATGAATTAAGGAATATTTTTTAAAGTAAATGAATAATAATTCATGGTAAAATATAGGGAACATTAATAAAATCAACATTAAATGTAATAAAGATTTAGATTAAGATAATTATTCCCTTTTTCTAAACCACAATCTTGTATATGATTCACTATAATCTATTACATGAAGATAAATACAAAAATTCAATAGGAAACAATTATTACCTTATAAATATGATAATCATTTTTATTTTGTTTTTGTTAACACCCAACATGAATCACCCTATCTAGGATGGTGGGTAACATAAACTCTTGCATGAATACTCTTAAATAAGAGGTTGCTGACTAGAAGAAAGGGTCAAATTGGTGTAGTGGGGATTATATACCCTCCTTATCAAAACCCATATAATATAATTTTAGAAACAAAAATAAACTAAAAATTAATAATAAAATTAAATAATAAAAAATTCCATATCAAATGGAATGTGGGTAATCATAAATTCACACAATGGAATTAACAAAGTACCAAAAATATAGTATGTTAACCCACGTAGTTACATAAAAAAAGTATTAAAAATATATAAATTATCCATTGTCTATCAAAATAACACCTTAGTTTTCATACTCAACCTCCTCCACTGCATGTTGTAATCACCCTCCCCTTCTATATATCGCTAATCAAGAAATTCTTACAAGCAATGCTATTCACATTTAGGTATTGAATATAAATGAGTATAACCACACTAATATTTCATTGACATATATTAACATTCATAGGATGTGTGTTCCTGGATAATATGTAAATTTGTAGAAAATTAATAACCAATCTTGTGTCGAAGGTTCATTTACTAACCATGTATCTGTGGACCATAGTCGTACCTCCTTCAAAATAATTTCAAATGGAAATATACAAAAAAATTCATAATCCTGGGTCTTCAATAGTGGAACTAGATATCTCTATTCGTCCACACAAACTACAAGCCTCATGTCACATCAAAAGGTCTGGAAGTACCTTCTCTATAATGGGCTAGGACACAAGGCTATCACATTATTGTCTTTTCATTAGGACATGACACAGGTTCAGTTTATCCCATTAATATTATGAGTCATTCCATAGTTCTCTCATACTCCCACCCTATGTCCGGACTAATATTCATTATTATTGCATGTTACACATGCAAGAAACTCTTAGGGATAACACAGACAAAAAAGGTCCACTTGTATCTTCTTATAATATGATAATGATCTATGGTCCTTAAATTCACTCACCATAAGGAATGAATTATTTTTCAACAGACATAAAATATGAATAATCTTTCTCAATTTCCACAAACACTACCACATTTGATAATTTTCATGAATTGGTCTCATGAGATACATATGTAGTCTTGTGAAATTAATTTCAAACCTGGTTCTCAAGACTACATAGGCACACACATGCAGTCATTATAAAGGTAACTATATTATACACTGTATCTATATGTTAAGTATAATCCTACCTGAGAAATGTTGATTACAATGGATGATATTCGTATCATTCACATACCTAAAGCATTCATGAAAATCTTCACGATCAAACCCTTATTCTTAATAAACATAGAACTGATCCAATTTTCATTATAAAATGGGTTGTGAACAAACATCAACAATAAGAAGGTAAAATAGTATTAGAATCAATTTGACTTATACAATGAAAAAATGAATCAATAGAGGATCTATATTCCATAAAAGGGAAGGCCACGAATTATCTAAATTTTTGATCTATCATGTAGATGATGAAAAATTAATCTATACATCTAGAATCAAAGATAGGAGGGGGGTATCACAAAACATCACCCTAGATTATTCTTGACCATTATCACACACGAATAGTGGAAGAAAAAGGCATATAAAGTGAGATATTTTTCTAGAACCATGTCATTTTCTCTCATAATTTAATTTATACATACTTTCCATTTTGAAACATAAAAATTCCATAAATATCATTAGATGATTCATCTATTTTAGGGTATTTGAGGATATATCAAATTGTAGTGATGTTGACCATTATCATGGTGGATTTGATCATACCTTCCCTAGGATATCCACTATGAAGATTCGTCAAATCATAATAATAATTCCTTATATTTTTTACCCTACCATGACATCCGCCATGGAATGGTGAAACCATTTTTGATGTGTCCAATAAGAATACCCCTAGAAAAACACTCCTTAGAACACACCCAACCATTGGGATTTTCATCCTCCCTATTTCACATAATCAGATTCTAGGAATAATACAACATCCATTATCATTTTTTATTTCCAATTATATTTATAGAAGTGCTAAAAGTTCTCCAAAATACACAATAAAGCATCAAACATATCTCAAATACAACATAAACATTAACAATATTAAAAATTACATTCCATTAAAATTTAGTGTTTTATACATCTCCCTATCTAAATAATTATCATATTTTATGAGTTTCAATGGAGGTATGATCAAAATAATTGATCCACCGAACCTACAAAATGGATTCCCACGCCCAAGTCACATATAGGATACATCCATGTGGGTATAGAACTCAACAATGTGACCATTTATTCCCCTAATAAATTTTTATTACTCTATTAAACAATGTAAACTAGTCATTGCATAAATTATAATTCATGTTACATCCCAAAACCCTCACCGTAAATCACTTGTACATTATTGTAAATTTTTATTTTACCCTAAGATAAATAGAAAATATTATGATTACCTCAGTATCATGTAGTAACCTCTAATATTAGAAAAACCTCTCTAATACATTTTGTGATCTCCAACAGCCACATAGAAAACGGTGATGGCATCCCTTGGCTCCACAAATTACTACTACATAAGTGAGAATAAACCTATAATAAAAACATTCCACCCATAACAAAATCTAAGGGCCATATTATCATTTTCTAATAATATTTTTTCCTATTATAAATGTAAACCAACTATTTACTGATCAGAAATACACTCTCATAAGATTCATTCATCATACTTGGCCAAATGATACCTGCCTCACATGCTTCATACCAAAAAATAGTAAAAGACATGATCATTGATAAAGAGCATCAAAAGGTTTCATCAAAATTAATTCATAGAAAATGAACTTATATCCAAACAAAAATAAGTAATTATGATCATAACAATGACCCACTGAAAAGTATAAATCATTACCAAAAGATATCTACCATGATCCGAATCACCTTATCCAACTTTCCATAAATCATCAGATGATACATTGTACTCAACATTATATGAGTCTACATAGCCTGCTAAAATACATACCAATATAGTTATTTAAAACAGATGTCTTTTTTCTCTGTGAAGCTAGATATAGAATTATAAAATTATAAAATATCAATGTAAAAAATATTATCTATCTTGTCTATATAGTGATTCACTAAAATTGATATGAAATGTCACACATTCATCGGAAGATCAATAATCACCCATATATCATCAAAACAATAAGGGTTCCTAGTCAAACCCAACACTAAGTCTATAGTTAATTAATTGTAGAAATTGGAATTTTTTTAATGAACAAAATAGTCCATAATACACGAATGAAATAAAAGGTAATTAAGGGGGACTGAAAAAAAATAAACAATGAGAATCACTAATAATAATGTACATCCCCTCTGTTGGGATTGATCTAGGGTTGAAGTAATAGATGAGTGGGGTGTTTCGAGATACTCTGGATGCAAAGAGGTTAGCCACTCTATTCCATACTTAGCACGTGTTCTATAGTGGCTATAGTAATCATCATAAACACTGATGCACCACCTCTATCCTCTTATATGTTAAGAAATTGTAGAAAAATATCACAATGTCTCCCTTAATCCTCATCCACTGTAGGTATACCATCATGTCTATATACATATTTTTAAACCTTCGTATAGAACCAATAGATTGGAATGGATGTACATAATAAAATCTTCCCTTATTAAATCATTAACTAATACTCTTCGGTGAACATATATCACATCATCAGTATCTAATAACCATCCACGAATAGGGTCACCTCCAGGAAATAGTTCGCATAACACTAGTCATTTTGGACTTGACTCATGTCCAACCATTACCTAGTCTAGAAATGTCCAAATGATAACCAATAGATCACCTAAAATCGCACTTATGCCTTCATATTAATCAACTAACCACTTAGAGATAAATCTCATTAACCCACATTACAAATATAAAGTCTATCTCCTAGATACAATATTTTACAACTAAGAATTTATGGAAAAAAACATTTCATATCTCTCTAGAATAATCCATAACAACATAAAATTACTAAATATTATCCCCCAAAAACTATTTCAAAATATTCATTTCCCACTAATAAATGATATATCACATGTTATTATAGTATTAATGTAAGAAACATATATCAATTAATAGATAATTTCACCAATAATTTAGTGCATGAACCATAGATTCCAATTTCATGACAAGTATAGGGTGGTTCCTCACATTAGTTCATATATTTGAAGACCCACAAGTAGTTACATGGACCCTATATATTATCACATATTCTAAACCAACACTAAAAGAATTTTATTATTTTGAATATCAAATCCATATCTACAGAAAATGTTGATCAAAAATAAAATAAATGTCATCTTCTATTTCAAAAAGGTATCTTTACATTGATTAATCCACTAAAAATCCACTTAATTCATGAAAAGTTCTCTCAATTTAGATGATTGTTGGGAGATGTCATCAATTAATTTTCTATAATACCTATCAAAATCAACGATTATCATAATCTTCAATAAATTTCTTCTAAATACCCAATATATCACTTCATCAACCTTATCTAGTTCCATGTGAATTCATGAATCATAGATTACATTCCCATGCGATTTTATATAATGGATATAGATGTGAAACAAAAAAATATTGGCATAGTGTCGATGTGATTGAATTGTACTGATCAATTTCTCAAGGTGACTAGAATTGAACATTGTTGAATATGAGTATATCAGTATATAATAAATGAACTCCATAATAATGATGTCTTGATATGGATGTAAGATCGTATTCAAAAAATCCATGAACAAAATTAGTTATATTTTCAACACAAAGGGCAAGAAATGATCCTCATAAAATCCATATCTACCCCTAAATGGTATTCAATAAATATATCCCTCTATAATTAGAATCTCATGGAATTATAATTATTGATCAATATTTGAAAATAAATGTGTTCCAAAAATATATAAAACCAGGCATAATTACTCTTAAATCTGTATATGTTCTTCTTGATAACATTGTTCATCTTTGTATATTCTACACATAACTTAAGACCATCATTCACCTTATTTGTGAAAAACACTTGAAATATCAAGCGTGATATGGTCATTCAGATAGTACCCACTATCTCTAACTTATAAAATGTCACCCTAACTTCTTTCAATCGAGTATTTTCTATACTATATAGAGTAATTGATATAGTTTTTTCTATCAATCTGAGTTTAATCACAAAATATCTACCACAAATAGGTTGGATCTGGTAGATGTCCATTATAAAGACATCCTGATATAAATCCACTCCCAGAATAAATGACTAGGGATTTACTTCATAATCTACAACAAGAACCATGCACAATACCTGCCTTTTAATACCATACATAGTAGTAATTATTATAGTGAGGGAGAAATAAATATTTTCAATATTTTAAAGAATAATTAATTTAAATAAAGGCTCAAATAGGTATTTCATATATACATCACTGATCACCCACTAGACTGACCATATATATTTATATGATTAAATAAAATAAAATGTGTAAAAAAGTACAATTCTAGACTATTATCTCTGAGTTGAACCACAAAACCATTCTCTATTAAAATTTATGATCCATAATTCTTTATCGAACTCAAGCCTCAACCCAAAACTAATGCATATACCCAAGATAAAATAAACTTAGATACCCCAAGTAAAGTGATGGAATGAGAAGGTTTTGAGTACAAAACTCACTAAGGTAATAGCAATATAGACATGTACATGTATAATAACATGTGTTCTTTGTATATGTGAGATAATAATTAGGGTTAATGTAATAAATAAGAAAAAATCATTAATAAAAAACTTATGTAAATAAAATTTACCATAGAAAATCCGTTGGTTTTTGATGATGATCGACCAAAAATACTTTGGAAATAGCTGAAAAACTCTCTAAGAAAGCTATGTCATCAAGAGGAATACATTTCCTAGACCTTGGATCTCCCTTACTCTCCTATAATAACTATAATGAGGTATGTTTTTTACAAATGAATAATACAATAAGGATAAAACTAAAACAGTTGAGGCCTATGTCGAATGTATCATGTTTCAGACCTGCGAGCTAAAAGCCCTAGGGCCAGTGGCCATGGAATCCTCTTCCTATCCATGGAATGAATCTATAAAAAATATAATATTGACCTACATGGTCAAGGACCAATTCCAATGACAAAGGTATCATCTTAAAGGTCATATAACACATCCATAACAAACATAGTATAATATAGAACTATAGGGTCCATCACTCATTGCCCTTGACCAGGGAATCATTTTTTCTTTCCAAAGAGTACATCCATATAAAAAATATAAAATTGTTTCATACCCAGATATAAATTTATATCAATAATGATGTGAAGATATATCCTATAAAGTAACTCTATTCATATCTATTTTGTACTACAGCACATCAGGATCATCAATAAAATATAGGATGATACTCATTAAATCATAGTTTAATGAATAATAACTATGTGAATGAATAATAAAATAGTTAGGGTGGTCGAATAACCCCCCCCCCCCCCCCCCATGACTACCACCACCTCATGGGGTTACAAATTCAGTATGGGTTCATAGTGACTCCGAGAACCATATCTACCCAACCTTCAATAATGTTGATTATGGTCAGTATGACACTGGGGCACTCGCTGGGTCCCTTATGTAAAATACTTGAGAGGAATCCAACTAGGCAAACAATAATAAAACACATAAATAAATTTGACACCCATTGGGTCCATAAAAGGAGTTAATATTAGGAGGAATCCAATATAATATTCTCTAGTATAGATAATACAAATAGGCATACCACAGGGGACCCTTGGCCTTAGTGATAGGTCAATGTATAACACTAGTTCATAGGGGTAGTTAGTGTGTTACACCACAAGATGTTGTGAAATATTTTTTTTAAATTAATTAATCTTTTTTACATTTTTCATATCACACAACAATGAAAATATATTATTTTTTGTTTTTATTTCTTTATAATAATCATCATGTTGATCTTTCACTACACAAAACACTTATATTAGCTTTTGGTACACACAACACTGAGTTAGCTTAGTGTAAATGAAAAAACAGGTTTTAACATCCTATAATGTGAACATATTTTAAAACTAAATTTTGATACATTTATGATTATTATTTTTAAAAATACATATCATTTTTGAATTCATAATGTTGAAATTAGCATAGGGATTGTTTTTCAGATTTTTCTAAGAAACATCATTTTTAATGAATAGTGAAAAAATATTCTATTTTAGTTAAAATGGCCTCTTTATTTAATAATTATTAATGTTAAATTAAATTAAAAATTTGTTTATAATATCACAATATATTAGTTATTCATATATTAATCTAGTTTAGGCCATTGTAATCATTTTTATATTGAAATTATATATCAATACTTATTGACATTTTGAATGTTTTACTTTAAAAACCCAGCATTCTCTACATGACTGTGGGATTATCGTTAAACTAAATTTTCCCACTTCTATGATTTAAATATTAAAAATATAAACTAAACAGTTTTAATCAGTATAATATTTTTTATCTAATAAGATCTTCTTATTTTTTGAAAAAAAATGCTTAGTGATAGTGATTAAAATTAATTACGGTGATTAAGGTAAAATTATGCTTAATAAGGCACTAAAACATAATCCTAAGGACCAAAAGGAAATGAAACATATAAAAAAGACATTGTAAAACAATAATTATACCATGTCCATGATTTATTTTAGTTTGGTATACCATTAGGATCATGTGAGGCCCTCAAATATTCCATGTGCACTATTTCAAAGTAGTTATATCTTGTACGATTATGTAGTTTTCTCATTCAATCAGAAAAACATGCCAAAATAAATAATGGGTTTTATGAATTTGGTTTTCCACCCGTATCTTTATTCAATTTTTGTGGTCTTCATAGATGACATATAAATGTATTCATGCACCAGACACGATCATGATAATCACCTTGAGTTCATGTTGAGTACACTATGTGAGCACCATCTTTATGTAAAGCTCATTAAATGTCACTTTTGGATCAATATGGTTCACTTCATAGATCATATAATATCTAAGGCGATCTTATATATTGACCAAGAAGAGGTTAGTATCATAGTGTCTTGAGAGAATCCTAAGAATTTATTTTATATAAATAGTTTCTTAGGGTTGGATAGTTATTTCAGGTTATTCATAAAGGATTTCTCATTCCTAACTGCACCACTTATGGTCTTAAAAATAAGGGTGTGAAACTTGACATCACATAATCTTCTCAGATAGCATTAAAGGATTTAAAAGGAATATTGACATCAGGATTGATCAATATTATTACTGAGTAGGGCATAAGATTTATAATTTATTTTGATTCACCGGGAATTGGGTTGGGGGTTGTGTTGATGCATGGTGAATGAGTTGTATCATATGGTTCCTGAAAGTTGAGGCCTCATGAGTAGAACTATCCTATGCATGACCTTAATGTAACATCCATGGTTCATGATCTTTCCTATTATAGAAATTAATTTTTAGGAAAATGATTTAATTTCTGACACTTTCTATGGGGAGTGCCTTCATCATCATACGTTAGTTTTTTGACTAATGGACTACATTGTATCCCAAATTCCAACATTCCAAATACGGGCTGCATTCATTACTATCTTCAAAGATGTTTTCTCATTTATCTTACTGGGTTGATAGGTTTTTAGTTCTAATATTCACATATTCATCCTTGGAACATTATTATTAGAAAAATTATACCTTATATATTAAGATGTTGTTCATGAAACTATTTCTCAATTCCATATCTTTATAGAAGTTAGTTTATTACAAAACTTCTATCTGGACATTCTAAGGGGTCTAGTTAGGGTAGCAACCTTCAGCTAGGAGAGTAGTTTTGTTGGGCATTACTGGCATGTTTTGATGTTTGGACTTTGATTCATGTGTATTCTTTCTCATAATAGGGCTTATCATGGCTGGGGAATTCAAGGAATCTTATAGCGACCACAGGTTATCTTTTTCCCAAGGCTTGTCTTCCAAGGTTTTCTTCGGGCATCTCATGTTTATCAAGGGACATTATATGAGTTTAATGTCATGTGGGGACATATTGAAGAGATTTGAATGTCCCATAGGAACAAATCAATGATATGGATCCCTATGAGAGATATCCTAGATGGTTTGTATAATGGATGGATCATAACACGCAATGAGATAATACCAGAGGTGGTGCATCTTATAATGAGATGGTTTCACACTAAGAAAGATGATATGTACCCCAAAAAAGGCGGATTAGAGAACTTAACATCAAAGAGAGGGGAACCAAGGTTTACCATTGGTTGCGTTTAATCCTCTTGGATGCTTCCAACATATCATGTTTAGAAAATAGGGAACAAAAACTGCGTAGTTCAATGTGGAGTTGTGGTGCTTAAACATTGACATATTTCTTTCACAAGAGGATCAAATTTCGGTATATGAAAATAATTTGTGAGGTTTATACATGTTTAGAATCCAGGGTGCTTCTTGGATTAGTGATGATATGTATGGGGCTTCCATACTGAGATGGACCATGTGGATGGAATGATCTCACCGGGATTTGGCGTCCTGAGTAAAAATTAAGATGAATATCGAGTAACTGTTGATAGACTGAATGAAATGTAATGGATGAGTGAATGAACCATACGGAGGCTTCCTATATATATCATTGGTTGGTAATAAAATTCCACATAGATCGAGATGAGGCGATGAGATACCTAATTAGGAATCCTCCACGATTTGAGCGCATAGATAGGGACTGAAGTAAGTATAACCTCCTGGCTATGGAATGATCCTCCATAAAAATAGATCCTCAAAGGAATGACCAGGATGGAAATGGATGATGGTCTTGAACCCTAGTGAGTCATCTTATGTACCCTATATAGGAGTAAGGAATCAATGTACACATAGTTCAGAATTGTATTGGGGATTACACATGGATAACTTCCCATTGACATGTTGGGGATTGCATGTAGTTAGTAGCCAAAATTGATGGACCAAAACACCTAAGGGAGGTGTATCTGGAATATGTTTCCCGTAAAGGGAAAATGTCAAATTAGGGGGGTACATCCCTAGGAGGGAGCACTAGTGTTTACCATAATTTGGGATTGATCCTCGTGGATTCTTCCAACATGAATTTTTCAGAGGATACAGATCAAAACCAGTGTAGTTTGGAAGTATTGGGAATGTTACATACGCACTAAGGTGGACTAAAAGAAAGGAGTTTCCAACACTGTAAATATCAAAACCCACATGAGTCATGATTGATGGAAGAAACAATAGGCAATTGTGGGCCATACAATAGTGTCAGGAAATGTGGGGTTTACGCACTAAGACGGTCAAAGTGGATGGATATTGGGGCATACTCTCAGAGTGATGTTGTTCTAGGATCATGTTAACTAAAATGAGGATATCATTGACTATGATAAGTGTGGATAATATCTCACTACCTTACAGATGAGTGGGAAAATAGAATTCCATGATGTGTAGAAACCCATGTGCACTACACGGAGTGAGGCTTTAGTTTAACATCATCTACTGAGGATGAGGGGTGTAGCCGTTTAACATCCTGCTGCTCAGATGGGGCAGGAACACTCCTTACCCCCTAGAATGTACATAGTTGTGATAATTGTACCCCTGGGTGGTGCATTACCCAAAAAAAATTCATTGGGATGTGGTGGAGGAATGGTCACTTTTGGGGTCCATGTTAGCATATCTATATCGAAAAGAAATATCCAATTTCATACCTTTTCCAAAAATAAATATGTAGGAAAACACAACCATAGATCTACCACAAAAGACTATGAAATCACTATTCATAAGCCTGTAGGCCACATAGAAGAGATTATTGTGAATCAAGGGGCCTCTCTAAGATGAGTTTTGTGATGTTTTTGTGAATTGTGAAGGAAAGGGACATGAAAAGCATGGGATGATTATAGTAGAATTTAGTCTTGGCTTAATGGAAGAGTGATATATAAAGGCCTAATTCTCTTTGAATAATCGAGAAACCCAAAGGGGATTCTTCCTTTAGAATTAATGTTGGCCTTCGTGAAAGGAAACTCTACCATAGGCAGAGAATATAAAGAATAAATGATGGCCTGACTCTTCATGATTATGTACAATGGGTGATCCATTTTCTGTCCATTTTAAAGTGCTTAGTAACTTCCTGAAATGGGATATTGTAAGGTGAAAGGTCACTGTAACCATATTATAAAGTGTGGGAAGTAAATTTTATATAGGCAATGAGGCATCATGATGTTGGGAAGTGTGATGTGATTATAAATGACATTGTGAAGGGGTGGGGATCCATCCGACTCATGGGAGTACCATCAACCCCCTTAATGTGCTCGCAGGAGTAAGGGGTCTCTATGAGGGAAATTCATGGGGTAGAATCCATTATTAACATTTGTTCCATTTGGGTTAAAATTTTCTTCTTACTAACATTTAATTTCTCTATTTCCTCATTAGCCTAAATTTAGATGACAATAGATACATTATTTACACAAATTTTAAAAGTCTCAAATACTTATCCACATAGTGAGAAATGAATCATATGTATTTTGGGTGGGTGGAATACCTTCAATAATTTGACTTTGAGATAACATACACACATGGAATTGGAAATTCCATAGCTGATTCCTTGATCTGAAAGACTCAGACGTAATCCATCATGGAGTCCAGTAGTGAGTGGAAACAGATAGATCTATTCTCTGAGAAGAATCATGTTGTTCAAGAATACCATAAGAAACTAGTCTTAGGAACTCTAGAAGTGACATCCTCCATTGTGAAGTGGTTTTGGAAAATGTAGTTATATGATTCTAAGAGCCTAGTTTTGAGGTTCAATGTTATAGTTTAAAAACCACTTCCTATTTTGGTTGTTGATGGGATTTAAACCCTACTCTTACATACCAATAATGGGTGCCATTTGATATATGGTAATAGTTGATGGGGGAAATCTCTTGCCTCTGTATATAATGATAATATTGGTCTTACTGAGATGTACCTAGACATCTGCAATAAGTATTGGTGGCCATGTTTGAGGAAGAACATATAGGGTTTCATCACTCAGGGCTCCACCTATCAATAGATTACTGAACAGTACCAATAGTCCACTAAACCTATACAACCTCTATCTATTCCTATGTATAAATGTAATGATGTAATAATATATTTTTCTATGGTATTTTTGGGATCCTCTTGAGACAACGATGCAGAATTGGTGATCATCGATAGGTTGACTGTGGTCATACACTTCATATTGATCTGAGAGACCTTCTATATTGGAGATATATAAATGTTTTACATCTGAGAGATAGGTAGACCACATGGTGTTTCACATTATATCACTTTATAAAGAGTCTCCTATTATACATTATGGTTCAAGATAAGGTTCTAGATGAAACTGGGTTTATATGTGCTCTCTAGTATAGAATATCACCATCAGACCGATGGGAATTCTATGTGGACCATATGGGTGTTAGAGGAAATTCCCTGGGCTTAAATTCATTATTTTAGAGGATCATAGGAAAATCATATCCCTCTAGTTGTTTTTTCATAAAAAAAACATTCATGAAATGATTCAAATGGATTCATATAAAGTCGTTTATGGTAGGTTGGGTCATTCACCACTATGTTGGTTAATGTTAGGGGAGGCATCTCTACTAGTTCATCATCTAATTTAGGAGACATTAGAGAAATTCCCACTCATTTAGAATCATAGGGATATAGCACAATATATAAAGAGGTCTTATACCAATCATTGTCATGGGACTCTAGATTTTGGGATCAAACATGGGTATTTCTACATGAATCTCTTAGATTGATTCAAAAACTAATTCATACATAGGGAACCTTATTACGTCAATATTTAAATCCTTTTAAGATAGTGTAAATTGTCTAATCGATAGAATATCGTGTGTGATTACCTTATAGGTATCATTCTATGTATTAAATCTTACAAATATATTAGTTTCTATGGTATCATGATGACTTCTATAATTCATTTGACCCCAAGGATAAATATTTGGTGGAATAAGCATCCTTGGAAGCATATGAGATTTGTAGGATTGATTAGAGCACAAACACTCTCCATGGAAGCTCATCTATTATGGTTCATGTGCTATTGTATCAAGAATGAATCTATAACATGACATGGGAGTGGGAGTCATATTTATGGTCATACTGAGGAGAAAGTTTCTTAGAAGACAATTTTCTACCCTTATAAAGTCAGCTTGAGGGTGAGTTGTCTTAAGGTGGGTAGGTTATAATTTCATGGATTTTTTTCTAAATTTATTAACCACTTTTCATTTTAAATTCCTTTTAACTACCCTAACAATGATATCTAATGGAGTAAAGATGGTTTCTTGGGTGTTTGGGGAACATCTAGATCCTAGAGCCCCAAAAACTAAAGAGGCATACTAGTACATATTATTAGTAGAAACCATGTATCATATCCAACACAGTTTCCCAAAATCATGCATCTATAGAGAGTGGGGTATTGGTAGCCATATGGGTTTTCAACATACTTGTGACCCAAAATGAATATCCATGTGGTTCCAAAAAAATCTTAGATAGAGTGATTTTTCATAGTTTTTTAATGTCTATATAAACTGCACACTAAACCATGTGATGTGCCCAATGAAGAAATGGCTTGGTGCATAGTTGGAACATGATTTGGCCAAACGTGTGGCCAAACCGTGCACCCTATTTTGGGTTAATTTTTCAGTTTTCCCCCTCATAAAAATGTTAACATATTTCTTCCTTCTCTAACATATTACTCTAGATGATTCATCTTACATCCACATATGATCTCATCCTTAGTCAATATCATGGGGTTAAGCCACCTCCCTCATTTCTCATCTATTTTTCTCATCATCAGAACCTTTGGAAATCTCTTGATAATCTCATCCTTCATCTCCCTTCTATTTCAATTTTCTTCCATCCTTCATTTATCAATTTTATTGTAAGCTCATCTACCTCATTTTCAAGTAATCATGTGGTTTTTTTATTTTCTCCCTTTCTAGCTCGAATCAAATCGCAATGTTATAAAAAGGAATAAATTTGAGGGTTAGGATGTTGTTCTAGGTTATTTTACCTATTTTGTTCATTTTATATTATTTTATATAGTCCCTAAAGATGAAAATATCCTATAATGACTCGAAAATTTTAATTTAATTAAATTTAATGCCTCTCTTTTCCATTAGTGGCCCAATTTAGTGGATAATCAGTCACATGGTTTGATTTCCTTGACTACAGTCACCCTAATGGGTGTGCTTCACCTTTGAGCCTTTACTTTATTTAGTAGTCATATAATTTACTCTTAGGTTGTTTAATATTAATTA
Organism: Viscum album; assembly: GCA_963277665.1. Classification (NCBI taxonomy): domain Eukaryota; kingdom Viridiplantae; phylum Streptophyta; class Magnoliopsida; order Santalales; family Viscaceae; genus Viscum; species Viscum album. The sequence continues at coordinate 1,836,409,105 of OY728165.1, forward strand.
ATTCCTTTTTGAAATAAAATATTTTGATCTTAATGATGACACATTAGTTCGGTCCCTTCCATTACATGTCATGAATGGGTCAGATTATGTGGTTTGGTTGTGTTCCCTATGCCATGTTCCATTAAATGGTTTTTTCTATGAATTACCATGGAAACCTTATTAAATCATGTTGTAAATTATTTTTCTATTAAACAGTATAGATTTACTAACTAATTAGTACCCCAAACCCTAAACTAGTGTTAAGGGAAATATAGAGTGTCTCAAATTGTAGACCAATTGGATGGGCTCAATTTCCTTATAGTAAGAAATTTTCAATTCTTTGTAAACACATAGTGGGAGACACTATTTATTCTTGGGAGGAGATCACCATGGATTTATTGTTTTACATATAGATGAGTAACATTGGTTCATTATGGGAGACCCCATGTATGGTATTGATGGAATGATTGTTTTACCATTCCATGAGAGAGACTTTGGCTAATACGTGTGTTAATAGGGATGTAATCAAAGGTTAGTTATTGTATTCTTCACACCATCCCTAGAGTGACACTTGGGACATCATTATTGTGTCTCTTAGGATGGAATCCTTAAGAATTTTATTTATACAAAGCCCCTAGATAGATACTTTGTATTCTTTTAGAATTTCCTAGGATAGGTTCAGGGATAATCACCATATTTTTATAAATGGGTTTTAATTGTATTTAAAATTATGTGAAAATTTTCAAAATAAAGTGAAATGAACCTTTGGTATTGTAAACGTATGGATGTGTACGCCAACCCTATTCATAAACATGGAGATAGTCCATGTTCTTAAAAATTTGTATCCTTCACTTTACCTTCACAGTTTCTCTCCGTTCAGATTCACCAGCTTAGTCCAATGAAATTAAATTGGGTGGATGGACTTTTGGAACTGAGTCCAGATTTATTTAATTATATATTTATATTTGGATGTAATCAAATAAGTCACATTTTCAATTTATTTTTCATGAAATGGATTATCCTATACATCGTAGGTGGAAGCTTACTATGATTTTATCTCTAACCCTATCTGGGCCTCCTTTGGTACCCAATTAGACTTTATGATTGTGGGTATTGATTGAGGGAAGTGTTTAGTTTCTGATTCTAGATTGATTTTCAGTTATATGATTTAAATCAGGGAAGAGGAACATTCATATGCTCAATATTCTATTTGATGCAGTGTTTTCGTATTTCTGTATATTTATTTACCATGGGGTATATTCATGTATCAACTTACCATTGCATACCCATTTTTTATAACAATATCACCATTAAAACCATTTATTATTAATCATCCTCCACATATTGTATCACATATCTTGAATGATTATGTATTTTGTTCTGTAGAAATTTTCTAGTTATTACTACATCTACTATTTCATATTATATTGTCTATAGGTGTGTGTGTGTGTCTATGTATTATTGTGATCACTCTGATCATTGTGGGAATAGTCTCCCCACATACACACCCTAGTCCGACGCTACTAGTCCGCAACCTCTAGCATTCAAGGAGGAATTCGTGAGGTTATGTGGCCACTGTATTGGGGCACCACTATGGGGCATCAAGAGAATGATGCAAAAACCCACACACTAATGCTCAAACTAAGTAAACCATTCAGTTTATAATAGACATATTGAGTACATGTTTTTTTTATTTCGTTTAATGTTCCGTGGATCATTTTACATTGTTTCAGTTTTCATATAATAAGATAAATCACTATACAATTGGAATTATACCATTTTAGGTTCTTTAAACAATCCATTATAGGTCACCTTTATGCAGGTTTATTTTGATATATAGAGATGGTGTAGTAGACTATTATGAAAGATCAGATCATTTAAAAATAAATGAGGATAGAACATAACCTTAATAATTTCAATGGATACATTTTCTAAAGGTCATAAGAGATTTAGGATGTTGTTGATAGATTCTGTATGGTATCACCTCGATGTGAAAAATAGTGATTTTTTCAGAGGTAGTAATCTATTATTGTGGGACATCAGTTTGTTACTGATTTTACGTATGGTATGAATGATTACAAACTACTTTAAATTACCCATGCATCTTGATCCTTCCCCAACATCTTCTTTATTTTGTAGCTACTTAGATATGTGGATGATATGATCAAAATAATTTACTATGGAGATACAAATGTGGAAGATGAAGGGACCATTTTGGATCATGCAGTAATGATTTTTGAAAATCATGGGGAGATCATGTATGGTAGAGTGATTAAACTATTGCATGTTCTATGGAAGTACATAAATCACATGGAGGGAACATGAGAGTTTTAGAAAAAGTTGCAGGATCATTAGAATAGCCTTTTCAATTAAATTATTCTTTCATGGGATAGGTTGTAAAAATATAATTGAATGTAACAAACATAATTTTCTTGTTTGAAACTATTATGAAATTTTATGAATTCTATCAATTTATATTTCCGTAATGGAATAGATATTGTGGGATATTTTATCCACATTGTGGAATATTATAATTTAATTAAATATTCTTTATACTCAAATGTTCAAATTTCCATATCACATGATTGGGGCCTCAATTTGAAAAACTAAAAATATTATTGAGTCCATAACCAAATATTTTAACATCTTCAATATAAGATTCATTCACATCAGACCTCTGGTTGAAGTACTATCGTGAAATAATGGAATATAAAATAAATGGATTAAATTATTTATTTCATTTTTTAAAATTAGCTATTGTTATTTCACTATTTACAATATCTCATTAGAGACTCCGTTAAGGATAGATGACGAAACATGAGTGATACTTGAGAGAATTGATATTGTGTAGATTTTTTATGGTGACCTCAGATTCATGAATTGAACCCAAATACATTGAAATTAAAACATGTTTATAATGAAAATTTAAAGAGATTCATTCTTTATAAATAATAAATATATTATTGAGTTATAATTTTTTTTATGATTTTATATTTATTAATTAAATAAATTTTCATTTGGATTATTCATAAATAATATAATACAAAATAAAAAAACATTATTCCATTAATTCATGATTTTTTATTCTGGAAATATATGTATTTATTATATTTATTTATCATCTATCAATCAATGAATTCAAACAAAATTTGGGAAAAAATCAATCATGAATTTTTTTTCATAGAATTATCCCTTAGTTTAATGTGTTTTCTTCAATATTATACATTTGATATATTTTTTGATCAAAATAGGAAACCCAATTCATTATAAAGTTGATCATTAGTTCTATGGAACATTACTTTTGGTTTTCAATCATAGACTATAGAGAGGGAGTGGTATGTTTTTGATGGAAAAATATGATGAAGGATTGAAAGAAAATATATTCATATGATGTGGCCTGATGGGATAAATAATAATGATTTGTTATAATTGATATTATATTATTAGATGAATAATTGATGGAGTCCAACCTACAACAAGATATTTATGATGTTCAATATGATTTTTTGGAATTAATAGTGGGGTTCACTGTGAAATATTTAATGGAGTTCATGGATTGAAAATATTCAAAATATGTATACTTTTTTAGAAATTTCAAAAAAATAGTATGTAGTTAATAAGAATACACATTCTGTGTCTCAATGGTGTGGAATTTATGGATTCAGAAGTGTATTAAATATCACATATGAATGTGAAAAAGTCCCACATTGTGTTACACTTACATTGATATGTCAATGTGTGAAAACAGATACATTCCAATGGACCCATTTCAACCTTCCCTAAATTATTTGTAGTCTACTTACTATATGTCGTAAGTAGAAAACAACTTGGACTGATGGGAAACCTAATAAACTTTCCCATTTAGATGAAACCCCATTAATCCCCACTAATTTCCCTGATATTCCTTTTTGTTTTTTATCCATTCATACATATGTTCTTCCCTTTTGATTCTATAGGCGAGGTTGATTTTTACACATTGGGATAAGGATCCCGATAGGGAGTTGAATTTCACCCATGTAGGAATAGGGTTGGGATATAATGACTATTGAATCAGAAAAAGTGAAGAATTTTAACCACATATATGGGGTAGTTTCCCTCTGTTCGCACAGTAGATTTTTACAAATCCATATTGAATGGAAACAACATGGATCCTCTAATACATTAGTTTCTTCAACAGTTGTAATGTTCTTGGGATATTATAAAATCATATGAGTGAATGAATATGTACCTTCATTAGTCTTCTAGATTGGATGCTATGGGAAAAAAATTTCATAGGCCATCAGTTTGATACTATTCTCTATTATGTGTATTCCTCTTTGAGAATTTCTAGGTGTTCTACATTCCATTATCATGGATCCTCCACATGTATCATTTATTATAAAGATGATAAGATAAATAATAAAGATCTAGGAGTACCTATTGTGGGAAAGGATTAGTGGTTCTTAGAGTGTGTGGTATTGGAACTTGCGGTAAGATAGATATTTTGTTCTATGACTATTTATCCCTCTCATTGTATGGTTTGGCCACCTTTTTTCATTAATCTTGTATTTTCTCCCATTAAATTTATTATTTGATGTCATACTCATTATAATATTTGAGAGGTTGTTCATTAATTTACTATTCCAGTTGATTACTACCTGTATTAAAATTGTATGTATGGAAATATGACTATGTATTTATTTATGTGTGTATTCTCATTAAGCTAAGGAATCCTATATTTGTGTTATTCCTAATCGGTGATAGTCATCATCCCCATGGCTATTATTGGAATTCTTGGGGAGTCCCTTCTGGCATGATACCGACCCATGTGGGAATCTGGTAGTTTAGGATGTGACATATTAGACCATGTTGTCACTAGTCTATGGACTCAAGATTATTTTGTGTCCCCTACATGGGTGACTTCTACAACACTTTGGATTTATGATTTTTTTTAAGCGGACCCACTATAACAATTATATCATTATAGTGACTTGAGTGATCGAGGAATATTCTGTAGTAGCACCATGGATTATCCTTTTTAATTTTAATTTGATCCTTTTAAATATCCATTCCAAATTTTGTGTGTGCTAAAGAATGATGGAAATGTAATCGAATGATATAATTGAGATCATAACCATACTATGGGTTAAAGGTATAATATCATTAAATTGATCTAAAATTGAACTAGTATCAACTCACCACCCTGTTAGTATTGAGTATATCAATAGTGGTCCTAAATTTGTCGAAATATAACTATAGAACAAATTAAATATGCATATAGATATAACTAAATAATAATTTAAACCCAAAATATAACAAATTATACTCATGAAATTGAATGGTGAAATGATAATACATAGAATCAACCAATATAACAAAATCATGTGATTCCAAACAACTTATAGAAAATCCATTAACCTCATAAATCCTAAAATATGATATATGAGATAATAAAACACCCAGAAAATATCATCCCAATACTCTATCCATAACTTTTGAAATTAAATCCAATTTATATTAGTATGAAAACCTACTATGGATTGTTATATTATATATAAACCAATAGATATGACATTATCATATAGAATAGTTAAAATCATGGAGTAAAGGAAAATTAATAACATAGTACTAAAAATGACCAAGGTTGAGGAAATAATGGGTGATTCCTACACTTAATATTATTTTAAACTAAAATAGAGAATCAAGATTATGTTTTATTTATTAAATAAAGTTGATAATTCTTATTAGGAATAAATGTTAAAAAAGGGAAAATGTTCTTAACCCAAAAAAATCACATTTTCCAGGGTAAACAATTCCTATAAAGATAGTCATGATTGATCTTATATTTTGATAAAGAATAAATTTTATTTATTTATCTATTAAATTTGAAAAAATAGTAAACATGAATAATCACAATCACATGAATATATAATCAAAAAACAAGGACAAATTTATTATATAAAGTATCCATAAATAGATTGTCAAGGGAATAATCAAATACCAATCACCATGATAACACCATGGAGACCTAGAGATATTTTATGGTAGCACAACATGAGAATATATCTATTAAGGGGAAAATCTAGATCATCTACAAAAAACATCGTTGTCCACTCTCAGGCCCGAATGAGAGTAAAATCCCAAATAATTATATGTTATTCCTATCAAAGGAACACTATCTAGAGTATAATAATAAACTAGTGTCATAACCATATGAATAATTCATACCTACTAACCCATGGATGTGAGCAATCAATAAGTGAAATATGAATATAAATTCTCTATAAAATTATTATAGAACAACCACTCTGTTAATCAAACATTATAGAGATTTCTAAATAATAATGAATAAAATATAATAATAATATCCTCTAAATAGGATAACTCATTATATTAACATAACATAGATATAAAATAATTAATATAAAAACATGATGGCGATTTTATAAAAGTTGTTAATGAAATAAGAAAATCATTTTTCATATTGACAAATAGGACTTTCGATTCCTAAGGAAACCCATTTTGAATACATAATTTCATTTTAAATATGCCTCAAACACACCCGATTTCCCAAAATATGTACATATCGTAAAATCAAATCATCTATAAAACACATATAAACATTTTTAAATATAGAATACGCCCATAGAATGAAAAAAAAATATAATTTAAAACCAAAGTTTTCATCAATTGATAACGGTCTAGAAAAAACCCACAACATCCCATATTAATAAAAAAATATTTTTTTCGGAAATTATATATTAGTTTTGTATAAATTGTTTTTTAGTAAAAAAATTTTGATTATTTATATGTGATAGGTTAGGTCTATGTCAAATGATGTTTACGAGAACATTAAATAACATTTAAAATGTATCATTACATTTCCATACTATGAACATAAAAAACTTAATATATAAATTAAAGATATTAAATCTGTCATAGACTAAATTTTAACTAGTTATACATTGAAAAACATACTGCAATACATAAATAATGGTTATATTATACTATAATAGGTCCAATGAACCATATAAAAACTAATTCCTAATACAAATCCAAGAATACCCCAATGTAAATGGGAGTAACACTAAACCTTAGGATTCCATAAATTTCATCTATCTTTGAGAAAATACGATGTTGGGGAACGAAATTGATGAATAAATTTAGAAAACCATTCCATGATGAATCAACATCAATACATGAATAAAACCAATATAAGATCCAAAATTATGTGGGGAATAAAAGCAGTCAATTCTTTTGGGATTCTAAAGTTTGGACATTGTGAATTATTTAACTGAGATGATTTAATTCCATAAAGTTAAATATATTAATTTCACCGACTTTAAAACTATATAGTTTTTACAGTTTGGCCACATAGTTTGGAAAAAATAGTTCTTATCATGTAATAGGAACCAGATACATGAAATTCAACTCATACATTTACATTCCATGGTTACTCTTATGCATGAAAAACTCATGAAACAATGACCAAATAATATTCCCTTTTAATCATTTGAGACAAACTATTTCTCTAATCTATATGTATGAAATGAAACATTATTGAACTAAATGTATAATATGTGAGATTAAATTTCATGAATTATAATAAATCATATATTGATTCATGGGTCATGGTTATCCCTATACATATATGATTAGTTTTCTTGGTCACTTATTATCATATACTATGAATGTGCTACCACAAAAATTAAATACACATACGTCATTTTAAATAGGAAAATTACTAATACGAATGTGTTAATAATAAAATTAATTCACAAAACATAAAAACAAATAGAAGACAAAAAATAATAATAACTACTCTAATTTTAAAATATAAATAAATAAATAATATAACTATAAAATTTTAGAAAATGATGTGAAAATTATCCCAACAACATCCCCTTAACACATATAATTTCATAGTTGAATGTATTGACCAAGGAAAAGATTTGGTTGAAATCACCCATTGAAGACATAGTTATGAATATGAATTGAATCTATGATACCATTCAGAAGGATTAAAAGGAAATGATACATGGGTCTTTTCTAGATTATTGTTGGGTAAGGGAAATTAATGACTTCAATTAATGTCTGTATTTTATAAAAATTCTTTTTTTCCTCAAATGTTAGTCTTTTAAAAGGCATGATAGTGGTATTTTGAAAATGTGTTGGATTTTAAAAAGCATGGTGGAATTTTAAATAATGTATTAAAGATGTAAAGTTTTCAATTTTATAATTAAATTTTATGATATGTGTGATATGGAATAATTTTAAATTTATAATACTTAAGATTCTAGAGAATGACACTTATAGAATCTTGTTTTTATTGTAGAAAATGGAAGTCGGTAGGCGTAGAAGAAACAAACTGGAAGTGGATCAAAAGAATGTGGTCTCACTTGAGATGCAAGTCAACCAATTACTTATTTAGTGTATTCAAAAGGATTATCAATCTATGGATAGAGGTAACTGAAGGAATGAACCAATGAAAATTCATCATTCCATTCAGTACCAGAAGAAGAATCCACCCATCATCAGATGTGATTCAGAAGAAATTAAAACAGATGTATGGCTCAACATGATGAATTGAATATTTGATTTCCTAGGAACCTTAGATTATTTCAAAATAAATTTTTAATTGTATATTCGGTAGGATATTGCACACTAGTGGTGGGATTTAGAAGTTCAGGTTAAATTTGACAATGCCATTTCATAGGAGGATTTTAATGAATTTTTCAATAGAAAATTATATTCCCATGCATTCGGTATTTCATGAATGACATAAATTTCCATCATGAAGTTGTAAAATATCTAAAAGATAGATTATGAGGATAAATTTAGGAATTTAGTCCACATTCCCCAGATGATTCTTTTAGTGAATCCCCAATGGAATGCATTTTTTAATCAGGGATGAGGAAAGAGATTTGATCAAAAAATCCATGATTTGTATAGCAGATTGTTTAGAGATGGCCAATATATGATCATTGATAGAATAGTAATTTTGATATTGTTTTTGTGGAAGATCTATTTTAAAACCTATGATAAATTGTGGGAACTCTAATGCAAGGAAATATAGTAATAGGGACACCTATTTCAAGGTTAGTGGGGTGAATCCAAATTAGATGGATGGATCAGTGAATCTTCCACCCAAAAAAAGTAAAGTGTGATGTTTCTAATGGGGATATTTTGATCAAATCAAGAGATATTTTATACAACCACCAAGATAATTATACAATTATAGCAAGATAGTCCATCTTTAGTCATATTTTCATAGTGCTCTGAGGTCTTCTGTTCAACACACATCTCATGTTTCATAGAAATCATTTGATTCAATGGTACAAGAGTAGTAGAATACCTATCATCAATAAAATCAAGCTATACATAGTGATTAGAGGAATCCCATGACTCCTCAGGTAGATTAATATCAATAGGAAAATAAATAACAAATTGCAATGAGTAAGAAGTTATATACAGCTAAGAATGTGATTTTGGATTATTAATTTGGACCATCTATGGTGATAGGTATGATTATTTTGAATTATACCCATTTGTTATCTTTTTTATATGAGTTCATCCTATTAATTTTATTATTTTCATTCTATTGATATTCTAGGTTTAAATGTTGAGATGATGCCTTCAATTTTTGAATATGAAACTCTTCTTAGTCAAAGAGAATATCACGATTTTTGGTGTAAAGAAAGTTCTATAATGATTGATGGAGGTGAATTGATATGGGATGTATCTTTGGTTGACATGGATTTCAATGAAATATTCCTTTGTATGGATTGGTTGACTATGTTCAATAATCATGCCGATTTTTATATAATAAGGGTATGTTTTACGACTAATAATGGTGTCAATCTTCTCTTTATATGAGACTTGAATGTAAAGGTAGGTGCAATGTTCATATTGGCACATAGTTGGGATAATATCATACTAGTTATAAGTTTTGATTTTGGTAGTACTGGATGATATCTAGATTACTGGTTCTCCAATAATTTTTTTATCAATTTTCATATGTTTTTCTGATAACATCTCCGGTTTTCCACACAAAATAGAGGTGTAGTTTAAGATTTATCTCTTACTATTGACTAGTCTTATATCACCATTCTTTTTTAGATTGAACCAATAGAATTAAGTTAATTTAAATTGTAATTACAAGAGTTGGAAAGAAAATGGTGCATTCATCCTATCAATCCACTATTGGAAGCACCGTTATTGTTTTTCATAAATAAACTTGGAACTCTTTGGTTGTGTGTGGATTTTTATAATATTAACCATGTTATAATAATGAAATTTTATCCACTTACATGAATTGATGACATATTTTTTCAATTTAGGGTACCCCACTAGTTCTCCAAATTTGACTTATGATCAATATATCACTAATTGTTGTTTTAAAAAGAGTATATTCCAAAGACATATTTCAAGAGTAGATATGGACATTATTAGTAAGTGTTATGCCTTTCGTTCTTATGAAGTATTCCTATGTATTTATAGAATTAATGAATCTGATATTTCAAAGTTATCTGGATAATTTTTTTGATGTATTTGTGGATGACATATTGGTGTATTCATTGGCAATGGTTTATCCAGAGAAACACTTGGATACAGTGTTGAAAATTTTGAGTGATCATCATTTATATGCCGAATTTTAAATGTTCTATTTTTGGATAAAATAAGTACATTTCCTTTTCCATGTTATCTCTAATAGATTTCTTTCTTTGGATCATGAAAATATATATGTTGTTTTCTCTTGGAAACCTCCTAATAATTTCTTAGAGATTTGAAGAATTTTTGCTATAGCTGGTTATTACCAATGTTTTGTCCAAAACATTTCACAACTAGATTCACCAATGATATATTTTATGAAGAAAAATGTTCTATTCCCATGGATCAAGAAATTTAAAATTACTTTTAAGAGCTTATGTTTTTCCTTATATTAGAACAACTCCTGATATTTCTAGAATCAGTACAAGGTTACATGGTGTATTGCACTGGTTTTAGATCTGGGTAGAGATTGTTTCTCATTAAGGGATATCATGTTGTTTCTTATCACTTAAAATAGTTATGTTTTCATGAGAAAAATTACCCAACACATGATTTGTATTTAGCTATCATTTTCCATGCTTTGAGTACGTGATGTCATTACCTCTTTGGTGTGAAATTTGTGGTCTTCACAGATCGTAATAGTCTAAAACATATTTTCCCAGAATATGTATATTATAAGGCCCTAGCCTTAAACCTTACTTAATATTGAATTAAATGAATAATTCACATTGTGGATCTTTTCAGGTTTAGAGTTTTATAGAATTAGGACATAACTATTACATCTCAAAAGATTACAAAGTAGCCACTTCTACTAAATTTCCATAAAATAAAAACTCTTAAAAAGAAATGTGTCTAGTTCCATGTTTTAGATAGTATGACTTTCCCTTAATCCCATCCATGACCCTATTAAACATTAATTCCTATGAAAAACATTTCAAAAAAACTTTGGGTGAGCATAAAAAGCTCACTAAGGGATACACAAAGAATGAAAACTGTTAGTTTTTCAAAACAACAAGTAAACCATGTATACTTTATCAAAGTAATACCTTTCACATTTAGGAAGTAGTAAAAACTCATCACTGAATAAAATATAATTACTTACCCTTTGGTAACCAAAATAATACCATAATACCCATATAAAGAACACATAACATATAAAGGTAACTTGGGACATAAACATACTTAAATGGAATAACCATACGGTTGACTTCCACACATATCACTTAATGGAATAGCCATACGGACGACTTTCATACCCAATGCATTGGAGGTTATAATGTAACCACCCGTCCGGTTATTCACGGCACCACCCGTCATATGGTTTATCACGTAACCACCCGTCATATGTCCAAGTACCATTATAAAATCATAAGACATAAAACAAATAGAATGGAAAGAAATCATTTCCACACTTTGATCACAATATATCACTTAAATATATTGACATAACAAATATATTATAAAAACCATTTTCAATACCAAAATACATAAAAGAGTAGATGGTATTTATTTCATTTTAAAAACATTACGGATTGTTGAGAAAGCCAAAGACCAAATAATACTCGCGGCGGCTGAAAAGCTCGTTGTCACCGCGTACGTTAAAAGAAACATTCCTTTTTGTCATTTAGTAAAATTCTTCATAGAAAAATATTAATTTTGTATGAAAGTAAATTTCAAAGGTGTTTATACACAGTATAAAATAAAGTTGTGTATAAAACGAAACATGCCTCAATGAAAAGAGATTGAGACGAAGTCCCTTACCTTGGGTCCGACTTGACTCGATTGTTCTTTAACGTCCTGAATAATAATCTGGAGTTAATTTCTACTTTCTTAAGAACCCTTTTCAAGTTAATTATTCCTTTTATATCACTTATTACCATGTTATGAACACTATGTAATTATTTAAGTTAAAAATGGTCGTTTTGTCGATCCTTGGTACTTGATTCAAAAATAAACTCTTTATAATTACAAGTTGTTCATGTGGTAAAATATCCATTATATAAAGAATTATATTCATGATTAAGATATCATATATATCATATATATCCAGTATATACATGCATTTATAATATTACATAATCATTTAGATGTAAGAAATGAAATGAACCATTCATGGAGACAGTAAGTCGTACGTACTCATGAATGCTACTTTCATTTCTATGTCATATTAATGGAATTAAAAATAAATGAGAGGTATGTATATTTTAATTCTATAATTATATTAATCACATAGATGTAACATAAATCATATATATCCATTATATTTATGTACTTATAATAGTACATTACATTTGGGGATAATAAATGAAATGCATCGTTCATAGAGACGGTAAGCCGTACGTACGCATGAACGCTACTTTCATTTCTATCTCATAATTTAATGGAGTGAAATCATAATGATATAATGGTATATTATAATTCCAGTATAATATCATATGTAATATCATTAAATACATCCTTTATACGTCCCACATATGGAATTAACGAATCAAATCACTTTGAGGGGGCGGTAGTCCGCACTTCCTAAAATGAAATTATCGTGTTTACTCACAATGGAAACCATAAAGGTATGGCACAAATGAAAAATAAAGAAGCTTAATTAAAACATATAAATATTATATATCATATATAAATATAGTGTCATCTTAATGCCCACCTTTGATGGTGTTATATGAGTGTTGAACAATCATCGTTTCGTGAGGCAGAAATTCGCCATCCACAGAAACAGTATGTTCTTTAACAACTAGATGAAGGTGTGTGTAAGTGTAGCTATAATAATTCTTATAAAAACATCCTAGTATATTTATGATACTGTTTTTGTAACAAAATAAATTAATAAAAAGAGTTTAGGGGGTTGAGAAGCAAAATAAAATATAAGAACACAAGAGAAGACACTACCTTTAAAACGGGTAACTCTTTTTGATTTGAGCTCAAAGGATTCCTTGGGAAGACTTATACCCAAAGTGAAGCTTCTAGTAGTAAGAGAGGGATGTGGAGAGACAATGTGATTAGGTTTTGGCCGAGCCAAAGGCTTGAGAGGTGTGGGTAAGGAGGTATAGGTGGGGGATTTTTATAAGAGGAGAGGAGGGGCACTCTTGGAATGTTAAGAATAGATACTTTATTATAAAATGATTTTCAGATAAAAAGGGTCCCAAAATTATATATTTAGAGGATAATGTGATAAGGGTTATAAATCCACCCATAAAATAGGTTTTTTACAAGTGTAGGTCTTAGATTTAACATTATCTTTTCATTTTATATAAATCATTAAATAATGAGGTAATGGATGCATCATCATGGTGTCATAAATAATTTAATTTATTTAATGTCTAAAAATTATAAAAAAAATCTCATGATGTAGGAAGTATTTTTATCTTTCTAATGAAAATTTATAGTCCAAACTCTGACTTGTATAACCCCATTTAAAAATTGTTTTGGTAAAACAACTCATGTTTGTGACATTTTTATTTTAAATTTAAATAAAAAGATATTAATGTCATTTTCCTACCAAAGTAGCTCCATGGGGTCCCCAAGTTGTCCCATGTATTTTCTAGGTCAGCCATGAAACATCCAATAAGGGTAGGACATGTTTCTAGGTCATTTCATGTTATTAAAACATTACTTTTACCTTAAACTACACTAATTACTTCTAATCGCGATTAATAAACATAAAAGTTACTATTCACCAAAAAAATTATTTTATTCCCATTGAACAAAATTTTACTTTCTAATGACAACCATTTATGTCGGATTTTTGAAATTCAAAACACAGAGGTGGAAAATTTTCATTGAAACGAAAAATCAGTTTCTTTAACTACCACTTAGTGGACTCACTATTCATCAAAAATGGATGTTTTTCAGAAAAATACCAAAAATTCACCCTAAGATATATTTGATATTCTGAACTCAAAAATGATGTCTATTTTAAAAAATTCAAAACATATAAGTTGCATTAATTAATTTAATAATTAACTCTTACTGTCAAAACAAATAGCGTGTTTTTAAGAAACAATTTCTTTTAAAAGATTGACACTAGTTTAAGTCCAATTTCAAAGTGAAATTAATTCTAATGACCACTATTGGATTAAATGGTAAAAATATATTCTAATTTTTCTTGAAAAACAATTCAAAAGATAATCTAATCATATAAATAAATTAGATTAAAAATAGGTTTTGAATTAAAATACAACATTTTTCACTATTCATTAAAAATGAACTTTATCGGAAAGATACAAAAAATTTACACAAAGTAAATTTTGATGTCTCGATTCTAAAGAATAATTTTATAACACATAAAATTTTCAAAATTGGATTTAAAAGAGGTTCACCATCAAAAGGCGGTTAATCGACCTTCTATAGAATATTAGAATGTTTGCGCTTAAAATTTAATTCATTCACATTTTTAGTCCCCTAACATTTATTGTAAAAAGTAAAAATATTTGACAAAAATATATAATCATTTTGTGGTTAGTTCTATTCATTCCCTCCATTACATCGGCTAGGCATTAACTACCATTTAAAATAATGTTATTTTATTATTATAGTGCAATGTAAGATTTCAAAGGAACTCGTTGTTGCGTATTTGGTAATCCATCAAGCATAGTGTTCCCTTTAAATTAATATTATCATTTTATTCAAAAATAGGGATAAATATAAAAATGTCATATTCTTTATTTACCTGGGGTGTTACATCCTTCCCCCCTTTTGAGAATTGCATCCTCGGAATTCTAAAATTGGGCTGGGAAACATCCATGAAAGTCCCACATCGGAACAAGAGTCGGTAAAACAATCACTTTAAAATAAAGAAAGAGAAGTATAGATGTCACCCTAGTTCACCCATACTAGGATTCCATGTAAGAAAACGTGGAAATGGAGGAGAAAACATAGGGTCATGTTCTGATGGAGAGTGATAGAAAACCTGTTTAGGACAAATTTAACCACAAAAAAATCGGAAACATATGATGGGTTAAACTGTATTCGATTCCCCAGTAATAAAAGTTAATAGACAACAATTTTTTTAAGTTACTTTTTATTGAGGAATTTATTCATAAGGAAACATAATTACTTATCATGTTGACTTTCAACTTTTATTATATTTCTTACACAAACTCATATTTTCTCCAAAAGACGAGTATTTAGGAAGACCTATTCACATTAGGAGTACTATAATCATCTTTGAGAGAATCACCTAATACACAAAAGAGAACTATATACTTCCCATGTCTTTAGACTTTATCAAAATCCAAAACCAAAATGGTTAGTACAAGATCAAATAATCCAGAAAAGAATAACCCTTTATAAAAGGAAAATATATTCTTAATCTCTAAAATTTCTCCAACAAAAACCAAAGCTCACCGAGGACCATTCGATAAAATTTTTTTCCATAATATTCTTCAAAGTAAACCAAACTAAGATTGAAACCCAAATATTTGAAGGATTTAGTCACATAGTCTTCCAAGTTAAATCGTAACATTTATCTCCAAACAACATCAGTTGCTCTTAAAGTCTCATATTGAAAAGTAATTAACCTAATCACATATCCTCCATGATAGGTTAATAAATTTATGTAGATAACCCAAAATCAACTTACTCTTAATTTATAAAATCATCTAACTAAAAATAATCATTCAAACTAACCAGGAACTTCACGTATTCCAGTGGTAGGCGATAAATACCAGTTGCACTTTGTTGTGGGTTTGATTCCTGCAGCTTTGTCTTACGCGACGGGTTGTTACACGGTCTACGTGTTGTCCTTTTTCCAAAAGTATATTATTCTTAAAACAATCCCCAACAATGAGATAAAATCTTCAAAAATAACCATAAAATAATTTAACCTCAATTTTATCTCATGCCTTTCACTTTCCATCATAACATATAGCAACCCATAATTACCTCAAAAGTAAGGATCATATAAACCCAAATGGTTCTTTATAACCATTCCCACAAAAGAACCGATAACTATTCCTTGAATAAAATTTTCATATATCAATCATCAGGGTTACACATACTATAAAAAGTCTTCTAATGTTACCCCATCAACAAAAGAGACTTAATACTCTTAATAATTTCACCATAACACTTGAATCCCTTATACGTTGACTTCTTACTCATTCAACATTATTCATGATCCATTAACCATTCCTTTCCAACTTATTCTGAAATACTTCTTTCCTACAAACAAAATCAGGAATCATATCCTAAGATTCCAAAATAGGGAAACAAAAGTTAAGAAATAATCCATACCTTTGACTGGCCATTGTCCGTTTCTTCATCCTCAATCGGAATGGTATTAGGTATTGGTAAATGATTATTTGTACGATCTTGGGGATCCCATTCCCGAAACTTCTTCGTAGGACATGTGTTTGCATAATGACCACACACACCACATTTAAAACATTCAATTGATCCCTCAAGAGAACTTCTTTCCCTTTCCATTAGTCAACTGGATGCTTCCTTTTTCCATGGAAGGTTCTTTCTTTATGACATGAATTTCCACATCTATAGCATATTTCTATCCCTTTGAAGCATTTTCCTAGGTGTTCGTTCCACATCATTGACACATAGGTTTTTGAACACACATACCTTTATGATTATTACCTATAGTTCCGTAGGGATTTTTTTTCTCCCATATATGATGCCTTATAGAAATCGCCAAGTTTTAGGTGGTCAATCATGACTCCAGATAGTTGGTTGAGGATAAACACAATAGTTCTCATTGAATCTCCCATATCATTCAGTTTCTCGCTCAGAAAACTGTCACAGTTTCCTTCACATCCACCGTTACTTTGGTGCCTGCTAGATCCATCCATTTACTAAAACCAACAAGGTCAGTGTGAGAATATCAACAAAACCATACTGTACTAAAGAGGAAGATAAACACTAAGATATACTTACTCATTCACTTTATCTAAAACTAGGACTCTTTCTGAAATCCTAACCATTATGGAAATTTCTCTTATTCTTAGAGAATACCCTATCCTCTAAAGTTATCTAAATCGACCTATGATACCAACTATAAGGCCCCGGCGTTAAACCCTACTTAATATTTAATTAAATTAATAATTAACATTGAGGATCTTTTCAGGTTTAGAGTTTTAGAGAATTGGTACATAACTATTACATCTCAAAAGATTACAAAGTAGTCACTTCTACTAAATTTCCATAAAATAAAAACTTTCAAAAATAAACATGTCTAATTCCGTGTTTTAGATAGCATGACTTTCCCTTGATCCCATCCTTAACCCTATTCCACATTAAGTCCTGTGAAAAACGTTTCAAAAAATCTTGGGGTGACCATAAAAATCTCCGTAAGGGATACACAAAGAATGAAAACTGTTAGTTTTTTTAAACAACAAGTTAACCATGTTTACTTTATCAAAGTAATACCTTTCACCTTTAGGAAGTAGTAAAAACTCTTAACTGAATAAAATATCATTAGTTAACCTTTGGTAACCAAAATATTACCATAAAACCCATATAAAGAACACAAAACATATAATGGTAACTTGGGACATAAACATACCTAAATGGAATAACCATACGGTCGACTTCCACACATATCACTTAATGGAATAGCCATACGGTAGAATTCCATACCCAATTAATTGGAGGTTATAACGTAACCACACATCCTAGTATTCACAGCACCACTTGTCTTATGGTTTATCATGTAACCACCCGTCAAATGTCCAAGTACCATTATAAAATCATAAGACATAAAACAAATAGAATGGAAAGAAAACATTTACACACTTTGATCACAACATATCACTTAAATATATTGATAGAAAAAATACATTATAAAAACCATTATCAATACCAAAATACATAAAAGAGTATATGGTATTTATTTCATTTTAAAAACATTATGGCTTGTTGAGAATCCAAAGACCAAATAATACTCGCGGTGGCGGAAAAGGTCATTGTCACCGCGTACGTTAAAAGAAACATTCCTTTTTGTCATTTAATAAAATTCTTCGTATAAAAAGATTCCTTTTGTATAAAAGTAAATGTCAAAGGGGTTTATACACTGTATAAAAGAAAGTTGTGTATAAAACAAAACATGCCTCAATGAAAAGATATTGAGATGAAGTCCCTTACCTCAGGTCCGACTTGACTTGATCATTCTTTAACATCCTGAATAATAAACTTGAGTTATTTTCTACTTTCTTAAGAAACTTTCTTATGTTTATTATTCCTTTTATATCACTTATTACCATGTTATGAACACTATGTAATTATTTATGTTAATAATGGTCGTTTTTTCGATCCTTGGTACTTGAGTCAAAAATAAACTCTTTATTATTACAAGTTGTTCATGTGGTAAAATATCCATTATATCAAGAATTATATTCATGATATTGATATCATATATATCATATATATCCAGTATATACATGAATTTATAATATTACATAATCATTTAGAGGTAAGAAATGAAATGCACCGTTCATGGAGACGGTAAGGCGTACGTACGCATGAACGCTACTTTCATTTCTATGTCATATTAATGGAATTAAAACTAAATGAGATATATGTATATTTAAATTGCAGAATTATATTCATCACTGAGATGTAACATACATCATATATATCCATTTTATATATGTACTTATAATAGTACATTACATTTGGGGATAAGAAATGAAATGCACCGTTCATGGAGGCGGTAAGTCGTACGTATGCATGAACGCTACTTTCATTTCTATCTCATACTTTAATGGAGTGAAATAATAATGATATAAAGGTATATTATAATTCCAGTATAATATAATATATAATATCATTAAATCCATCCTTTATATGTCCCACATATGGCATTAACGAATCAAATAACTTTGAGGGGGCGGTAGTCCGCACTTCCTAAAATGAAATTATCGTGTTTACCCACAATGGAAACCATAAAGGTATGCCACAAATAAAAAATACAGAAGCTTAAGTAAACATAAACATATTATATATCATATATAAATATAGTTTCATCTTAATGGCCACCTTTGAAGGTGTTATATGAGTGTTCAACTATAATCATTTCGTGAGGAAGAAATTCACCATCCACAGAAATAGTATGTTCTTTAACAATTAGATGAATGTGTGTTTAAGTGTAGCTAGAATCATTCTTATAAAAACTTCCTAGTATATTGATGATACTGGTTTTGTTACAAAATAAATGAATAAAAAGAGTTTAGGGGGTTGGAGAAGGAAAATTAAACATAAGAACACAAGAGAAGACACTACCTTTAAAACGAGTAACTCTTTTTGATTTGAGCTCAAAGGCTTCCTTGGGAAGACTTCTACCCAATGTGAGGCTTCTAGTAGTAAGATAGGTATGTGGAGAGACAAAGTGGTCAGGGTTTGGCCGAGCCAAAGGCTTTAGTGGTGTGGGTAAGGAGGTAGAGGTGGGGGCCTTTTATAAGAGAAGAGGAGGGGCACTCTTGGTAAGTTAAGAAAAGATACATTATTATAAAATGATTTTCGGATAAAAAGGGTCCGACAATTATATATTTAAAGGATAATGTGATAAGGTTTCGAAATCCACCCATCCAATAAGTTTTTGACAAGTGTAGGGTTTAGATATTACATTATCTTTTCATTTTATTTAAATCATTAAATAATGGGGTAATCTCTCCATCATCATGGTGTCATAAATAATTTAATTTATTTAATGTATAAAAATTGAAATAAAATATCATGATGTAGGAAGTATTTTTATCTTTCTAATGAATATTTATATTCAAAACTCTAACTTGTATAACCCCATTTAAAAATTGTTTTAGTAAAACAACTCATGTTTGTGACATTTTTATTTTAACTTTAAATAAAAAGATATTAATGTCATTTTCCTACCAAAGTGGCTCCATGGGGTCCCCAAGTTGACCCATGGATTGTCCTGGTCGTCCATGACACATCCAATAAGTGTAGAACATGTTTCTAGGTCATTTCATATTATTAAAACATTACATTTACCTTAAACTACACTAATTACCTCTCATAGCGAATAATAAAAATAAACGTTACTATTCACCAAAAAATTATTTTAATCCCATTGAACCAAATTTTACTTCTTAATGACATCCATGTATTTTGGATTTTTGAAATTCAAAACGCAGAGGTGGAAAAGTTTCATTTAAACGAAAAATCAGTTTCTTTAACTACCACTTAGTGGTTTCACTATTCATCAAAAATTGATGTTTTTCAGAAAAATACCAAAAATTCACCCTAATCTATATTAGATATTACGAACTCAAAAATGATGTCTATTTAAAAAATTCAAAACATATAAGTTTCATTAATTATTTTAATAATTAATTCCTGCTGTCAAAACAAATAGCGTGTTTTTAAGAAACAATATCTATTAAAAGATTGACACTAGTTTAAGTCCAATTTCAAAGTGAAAATAATTCTAACGACCACTATTGGATTAAATGGTAAAAATATATTCTAATTTTACTTTAAAAACAATTCAAAAGATAATCTAATCATATATATAAATTAGATTAAAAATAGGTTTTGAATTAACATACAACATTTTTCACTATTCATTAAAAAATGAACTTTATCGGAAAGATACCAAAACTTTTCACAAAGTAAATTTTGATGTCTCTATTCTAAAGAAGAATTTTATAACACATAAAATTGTCAAAAATTGGATTTAAAATAGGTTCACCATCAAAAGTTGGTTAATCGACCTTCAAAAGAATATTAGAATGTTTACGCTTAAAATTGAATTCATTCACATTTTTAATCCTCTAACATTTATTGTAAAAAGTAAAAATATTTGAAAAAAATATATAATAATTTTGTAGTTAGTTCTGTTCATTCCCTCCATTACAACGGCTAGGCGTTAACTACCATTTAAAATAATGTTATTTTATTATTATAGTGAAACGTAAGATTTCAAAGGAACTCGTTGTTGCATATTGGGTAAGCCATCAAGCATAGAGTTCCCTTTAAATTAATATTAACATTTTATTCACAAATAGGGATAAATATAAAAATGTCATATTCTTTATTTACCTGGGGTGTTACATATATGGATTTGAATGTACAGTTTTGGGGGGTCATTGTAAAAAGAAATGTGTTTGAGTTTGATTTGAGATGCTTAACTTGTCAGCAGGTTAAGGTAGTGCATTATCCACCTATGGGTATGTTGTAGTCTTTACATATTATTATTTGTAAATGAGAGAAGATGGCTATGTATTTTGTAACATGTCTCCCATGAATGCTTCAAAAACATGACGTCAGATGGGTGATAGTATATATTCTCACAATGTTGGACCATTTCATTATTTTTCATGAGTCTCATACCATAGAGGAATTATTTAAATCTATACTTGAGAAGTGGAAAAGATGTATGGTGTACCAAATTTCAATTTTACTAGACTGATATCTGACTGTTATTTTTTTAAATCCTTATAGAAATCCCCCAGGACTCAGTAGACTATGAGTACATTGTATCATCCTTATATAGATGGGAAAGCAGAAACGATTATACAAACATAATAACACATTCTTAGGTCATGTGTAATGGATTTTTGTGCCTAATGGGATGATGATGTATAGTTACTAGAGTTCTGATACAATATCAATTATCATTAATTGATATATATATATATATATAGCTCCTTTTGAATCATTGAATGGGAATCCTTGTCGTTATCTACGTTTTCTGGTGTAAATAGATGATAAATCAATGGTTGGGTTGAGAATTTTCCAAGAGAAAATCAAAAAAGATTTAGTTGATTACGAAAATATGGGGATGTCTTATAGTCATTAGAAATATAATGCATATCAACATCAATGGGTGTTTTAATTCTCGGTGAGTCATCATTTGTTCTTTAGAATATCTCTGGGGATTGGGCTTCATTGTTTTGGGAAAAGGGTAAGGTATATTCTCAAAACATTGGAACATTTGAGATAGTTGAATGGGTTAGTGAGGGATAATATAGGTTGGACGTTCCACTATTGTTCAATGTAGTTCATAATATGTTTCATGTATCATTGTTTAAATGGAATTTTACTTATCCTAACTATGTGATTCGATCAGATCACATTGACCTAGAGTAGGATTATTTTTTTCTTCATATCCAAGTATAGATTGTGGATATGAAAAAGAATTTATTTTTTTGTCAAATCATCAGTCTAGTGTAGGTTTTATAGAATCATGGTTAGATTATGGAAGAAACATTGGAATGTGAGAAATAAATAGTGGAAAAATGGCCTAAACTCTTTCAGTAAAATGATGGTTTTCTACTATCTGAGGATGGAGAGGTGAATGGAAGGGAGAATTTATCATACATTTTTCAAGTAAGGATTCCATTATTTATGCATTTTATTTATTCAATGTGTTTGGGGGAATCTTGGGATGGTGTGGAATACTTTATGATCTTTTTGGAGGATTTTCTATTAGTGTGCAGTTTAACAACGATTAGTTCAAACTGTGCCATTCTTACAATGAATTGAGAAAATTGATGTAGTGTAATCTAGGTAAGAACATGGTTAGGTGCATAGCTTGTAAAAATCATGTGTCCACCTTTTAAAAACTACGCTTTTATATATTGAGTCGTATGCACAGTTAGTTCATAGTTTACCACACCATGAACAATTAGAAATCAGATCATAAAATTGTGGACCTCATTTGGTATTTCTCCTTAAACATTTTTTACTCTATAATGATCCGAACATAGTTTTTACTCCTCGTAAAGTCTATGGAGACTCTATCAATTGATCCATAAGGGATTTTCTTTTAAAATCATGTTGCGTTAATGGAATATTTTCTTCGTAAGTCTATAATTTTAGTGGTTCTCCTTGATCTATTCTTATTCCATATATTCTATTAATATACATAATCTACCGGGGATAGATATATAATTTATTAAGTCAATATTGATTATATGAAGCTGTGTTTTTTAGGTAACATGATCTAAGACTTGTTTTGAATATTCAACATAGTTTTTTTGAATAATTCGGTTCATTCTTCACTTTCTCCATAGTTTCCAAGGTAGGTGGATTCACTCTCGAATCCCCTAGATAGAAAAAGAAGTATTTATGTAATTTTTTTTGAATTACTTGTTATTTACTGTAGATTTGTTTTTAAAATATTTGTATAACCCATATTTATTAATTGTTTAAGAAATTTTGGATTTCTTGAGAAAATTTCATTATTGGATAATTTTAAAATGATGATTTTAGAAATGGTTTCATGTTCTGATTCATGGTAAAAGGATTTGTGAAATGTTTTTTTAATAAAAATAACATATTATTGAAATGGTTTGGAATAATTGGTTTCCCTTGTTTTTTGAATAATTGATTGGTGTATGTTCATTTTCATTTATGTGACCCTATGGAAGGGGGTGTTCTATTGGATAATAGGTAAATGGTTAACTTATGATGACTTTGTAGATAGACGAAACACCAATCATGAGTATGGAATTGTTTCCTGAGCTTACATGTGGGGATGTGTGGGTGTTTAGATTGGAATTGTTTATACCAAATGGATTTTTGAAATGGTCTGGAATTCTTTACTATTTGTTTTCCAGAGATAATTTTTAATTGATAAAATTCTTGTATTTTTTTAATTTTTTTAAAAATATTTCTTTATTATATAAATTGTTATATATATATATTTTATAACATGTTCAATCCTAATGGTGTGAGTATGGAATTTATTTGTGGAAATCCAACTATTTTTCATTACTCACCCCCTGCTTGGGAACATTTTTTGAATTTTCAGATATTATTTATCAAGAAACAGATAAAGTGAAGGTATCTCATTTCAGTAGTTATGGATTATGATACATGATATTGGATTTTAATGATAGAGCTTGGAGCATATTTGAAGTTTCTGGGTTAGTTTCTTTTGAGTCTTTAATCATTTTTGGTTGTGTCTTCTATTTTTTAGTTGATGTTTATCATGGTTTCCTCTTGAAACTCTAATATATATTGGGTTTTTGTCTTACAAAATGATTTATCTTAAATTATTATCATGAATCCTGTATTTTTTGTTTGGTTATGATTATATTAGTTAGTTGTTTATAGTAAAAAGGTCAACTCATCCCAAAAATTTTAATGAATCGATCGATATTTATTACCATATTTTAGCATCTTGGGGATGTTTTATAATCCCTAGTATAAATTCAGCCATACCTTAATCTAATTAGTAGGGATGGCATGTTATATGACACACAAAGTTTGTTATGATTTAATACTCTTCACACTATGTGTTTGTTTCATCCCCATCCCACTATAATATGTATGACATTATTTATTTTAGAAACTAATGTATATTAAAACTTATTCATTGTTCTTTTATTTTAATAAGGACTTCATATAATCATCAAATGTGTATTCACCATAAGATAGATATCTTTTAGGAATTTATCCAACATTAAGAGGATAATGATGCAATAACCGAATGTCAATCTTCTACTCACATTTTTTCAAAATAATAATCTTAGGTATGAAAAAAAATCATGAATTAGGAAAACTTATTTCATTTCACCATAAAGAACAAACATTTTATACAATATAAAAGGATTTCATCATCATCTCAAAGAATTATAACTCAACATTCGTTGATCTACGTAATAATCTCAATTTTCAATGATATAGAAAAATAATAGATATCTCCAATTTCTAAATCTAATAGTTTTTTATTCCCCATGAATACATATTAAAAAATAATGAGAAAAATAGTTCCTAATTTCTTCTCAAAAATAAAAACCCATCAATCTTGTATTACATATATTGGATACACTAAAGTCTTCAACTTTAAAATCATATAAAACTGAGATAATTATCTCCCATGGACAATCAAGAGGAATTATTCCCAATACCCTCATGTTATATTTAAATTTATGTGGATAGTTATCTTCATAAAATACTTATAAATTATATTCATTTAAATATTTATTTATTTATTGATTTATGTCCTCATACGATACTCAAAATAAACTCATCTTATATACACCATTGATCCGATGCCATTGAAATGTTTTGAATATTGTAAAATTTTAAATATCCATAGTAACATGTATTGGTGTGTGATTGATGTGGTATGTTTACGTGTGAAAGTATATTAATCTTTATTTATAATTTTTTGGATCTAAATAAAGGATTAAGAAGAATAAAAAATAAAAAATATATTATGTTCATTGTTTGGTTTCTTTGTTTTATTCAACATGAAAAAAATATTGAAATAATGATTTTCATGAGAAGAATCATACGAAATTCAATATGTATTAATCCTTTTGAGAAAAAGATAAATGTTTTTAAGTTTACATGTTAATCAAAAAAATGCACAACACTGGATTTACCATTTTTCTAAAAGGAGTGATAGTTCTATATTGATCATACGAATTAAATTCAACTGATCATGACTAATGTTAAATGAATAGAAACATAACATATTATGTAAACTAATTTTCATTACAAAGAATATAAAAATCATAATTTACACAGACTAAATGTATAAACATAGTTAATTTTAATAATAACCATATGATTTAACTATACATATCCATTGGATCTTACCTTATTTGGGATTTCTTGATGATTTCAACCTTTACATTTGTAATACAATTCTCAGTTTATAATTTTGTATTTAGTTTTATTTAAATATGACATTTATGCAACTCATATACATTATTAAATTTGTCATGATCTTCAATTATTACCTTTATGTATTCATTGGTATACCCTTAAATATATAATTATATTCTTTCTTTACCTTTACAAAACACATTATAAATAGAGAGATACCATTATGTGAGAAATTAAATATATTTAAAATACCAATAAAATTTTCATCTTTAAATTTATTGGAGTGTATGTATTTCTATTTAGTATGTATTTCTCATATTTTATTACCTTTATATAGGAACTATGATAGCATATTTTCTATTACATAGTGTATTGGAATACCATTATGTTTGTAGATGATGTATATGAGTTCCGTGATAAAGACTGCATTGATATGAAGGTATATTTATTCTTGTAAAGAAATTGTGAATTTACATTTATTCGTGTATAAATTTAAACTCAAAAATATCTTGTTATATATTATTTATGTTAATAAAATATCTTATTTAACAAATAAAATGGAGAATCGAACTCCAAAATTGGATTTCTTTTCAATATATTAAATTATTTATTAATATTAATTTTAATGTTGGAGACACAACTCCCAGCCTTTGTCAAAATAAATACATACTAACACAGTACCAGAGGTTTGAGTTGTGTTATTGGGATTATTCCACCCCTTAGTGAGAAATTTTGTTTTACCAGAGAATATGTTTTATAGTCAAATGATGTGAATCCATTGGATTTAACTCATATCAAGTACACAAACTCACAACAACAACAAAAATATCTTTTTTGTAATATGTGATATAATGTTTTCCCTTAATAAATTAAATGAATCATATTTGATAGCACTATCTCCATCAATAAGTCTAGGCAACTTCAGTCACAATTTAATGGTTGTAGATTTTATCTTTGATTAATCTATATTAAGATTCTTCAAAATCTCACAAGAATATATTTCTTATGTTAAGAAAATGAAATTTTCTTCTTTAATGACATGAAACCCCAAGAAGTATCTTATCTCACCCATCACAGACATATCATATCTTTGTTTCATTTGGTTGGAAAATTCTTCAATGGGATTATGATAATATCCGTATAAATGATATCATCAAAAAATAAGAGTACTGGTATATATTTCATGTTTGTATAATTTGTTTTTCAAATTTCCTTTAATGAGATTTAATTCATTTCATAATTCTATCATCCTTGAGTACATGGTCACTGAGGCTTGTTTGAATCTATAAGAACCTTATTCAATTTTCTAACTCTTGTGACATACTTATTAGAAACCAACCCATATTTTATCTCAATATAAAACTTCATACTCTAATGTATCACTATGAAAATTTAATTTTAAATAATAAATGATGTGATAGATTTCTTAACACACAACAATGAGCTATAGGCACATTATGAATTATTAAAAAAATTATATTTAAATATGACCACTATAACATAACCATTGGATTAGGTGATATGAATATGATTTAATGAATTTTGGAAAACGTTATATTTTTTCAACTCAATAGTAAAATATTTAATAATTCATCATAGATAAGCCCTCATTTCTTAAACGGTTTTTTCAGTGAATAATGAAAAATACCCACTTTTCAAATACGTTAATTTATTTTAATGATGTAAAATAATTTTATTACTTATTATATAATGGAATTGGTATTAAATTCACATATTATCCATTTTTATTAAATTAATATAATTAATTATACTTTAATCACAAATATACATTATTTTTATATAAATTAAATTTAATGTATAAAAAAGCATTTTTCTAAAAATAGTTTTTCGTTGTGTTTTTTTTATATGATTTAAAATTGATTAATCATAGATACATGGATTAAATAAAGAAAAATGAATATCAGATTTTTAATATGAAGGTAAAAATTTTCTAAATGGTTCAGATTTATTTTTCAACATTATTAACCAGAACTATGTTAAATAATTGTAACATTAGTATAGTTAAAATGGGGGAAAAGGCTAAAATTGTAGGATATATTCTAAAATTAAACCCATCAATTTTTTTAACGTTATTGTATGAATTAAATTTGATCATTTAAATCTCAATATCAGTTA
Organism: Viscum album; assembly: GCA_963277665.1. Taxonomy (NCBI): domain Eukaryota; kingdom Viridiplantae; phylum Streptophyta; class Magnoliopsida; order Santalales; family Viscaceae; genus Viscum; species Viscum album. The sequence continues at coordinate 1,836,437,290 of OY728165.1, forward strand.
TTTGGAACTTTTGTTCCATTTTCACTTAATAATGAAATTTATATTTTTTTTGTATATAAAATTCTGAAAGAACACTCTTGAATTTAATATTTCCAAATTTTTAACATAGGAATAAAAGGATAATATGTAACACACAAAAATAATACAAAAAAACATTTTATTTGGTAGAGTATTTTACTTGAAACAATGATTTAAACAAACCACAAAATATATTCATTAAATTAAATCTATTTGATAGCTCGACGAATTCATGACCATGAGTTTAAATGAATCTTAATATTGTATACCACTAGACCCTAGATAATAAATTTTAGGGTATAAATATTAATCAAAAAATAATGAAAATAATGGTTATCTATTTATTGGAAATTAAATAAGAATCATTTAAAATAAATGGAAACATTTTCTGAAAAACAATATTTTTTCTAAAACATGATTTATTCATGCTTTGTGCACATAATGTTAAATTAGTTTTTTACCAATTTTAGAAAATATAATTTATAAAATTAAATTATTTTATTAAATCACAATATCAAAATTATTTTAGGTTGAATTTTTTGTATTCTTTTGAAGAGATTACATTTTTATGAATAGTGAAACACATTGAAATTTAAATGAAAACTGTCTTTTAATTTATATTATTTATAATGTTAGGTTATATTATTAATTAGTTTAGAAGTAAAATTAGTTTAATTATATATAATTTAATCCAATTAGGTAATTTTGAAAAAAAAATGTTGAACATTGACATAAAAACAATTTAATTTTTTGATCATTTTCTAATTGAAAACCCTCATTCTTATCACATCTACAGGATTAATTTTAAATTACTTTTTTTTAATTAATCAGTGTTGAGTCAGTAAGGTTTTACTTCTGACTTTTCCATTCCTTGTATTATGAAAATCAAAAACAATATCTTTAAGGAATGTTTTACATTCCTTAAGAAGATTTTTCTTAAAGAAAATTTCCTTTCCCCGAAAGAATTATATTAAACTTTTCTATGATTTTACTTTCATTAGTTATTATTTTATACTTGGTCTACCTATATTTTTCTTTAGAATTATCATTGGATGTTTCTCACATGTAGAACCATATGGTTTCGGTGAAACCATTCTACCTGGAATTTTAATTCTGATTAAGTCAGAATTATGATTTAGATCTCTCATGAAATCTGAATCTGATTTTTCTTGAAATCAGATACTGATTTCCATAGAAATACAATTTTTATTTCCTTAGAAATAAAATTATAATTTCCTTAGAAATCAGATTCTAATTTATTTCCAAATAATATTCTAATATATATATAAATCAGATTCTGTTTTTCTTTTAAATCAGATTCTTATTTTTGTAAACAATTGAATCCAATTATCATAAGTCATAGAATCCGATTATATGAGAATGTTGGAGTTATATTTCTTCACAGTTGGATTAAATTTTACCAGATCCTTAATGTTTCTCAAGAAAGTTAATATTTCACAAGCATGTTAATGTTTCTCAGGAATGTTAATATTTCTCAATCAAGTTAATGTAGCTCAAGCATGATAATGTTTCTTAATAATGGAAATGTTTTTCTCAAAGTAATGTCATGAAATCTAATATAAAATAACCACTGGTTAAGTGACACGTGTATAGTCCCCTCTATATTCAAAGGAGAAATATGATAGTTAGAGGAGGGAGTCAACTATTGGTGTTGTGCCTCTAAATACCCATCGATATGAACATCTAAAAAAGTATGGAATTTCAAGTGTTAGATGTCAAGAAATGTTGCAAAGATTCTTACACATCTCCCTTGTGTGACTTTGGTGAACAACTTGTTCAACATTGAACAACATGTTCAGAATTGTTTAATGCGAATCTGATTTTGGATAATAAATTTAGGGCTTATGGTTATATAAAGATAGAGGTGTTGACTAACTTAAAGTTTGAGGTCTTGTGGGGATAGAAGAATAAAGACATTCTGATATCTGTATCAAGGGATTACCCTAGTGTGGGTAAGATATAACTTCTTGAATGTTTAAATCAAGAAACCTTTATCCAAGGATGTTTTATACCCTTCTCTTTGGGTTAAAATATATTAGACATGTTTACTTGTTTTTTGTAATAAGTTTATTTTCTCCCTGTAAGAAACAAAGTATAACCTTTTGTGTTTTATTATACTAGTACTCTGATTATTAAAGAATCTATATTCTTTATGGTAGAATCGTTCCTTATGGAATCTTCAGCTATTTTTTATCTATAAGGTAATCATTCATAAAATTTTTTCTTTAAGTAAATATATATATATATAGGGATTGGGATTTTTAATTGGTTAACTATCAAAAATATATCATTACTTAAGGTTTGTCTTACGTTTATGTTACCTATTAATCCTTAAATCTATATTTTATAAACCTATAATTCTCCCCCTCAATCCATTGCCCTCTTGTATATTATCATTTCATGTATCATATATCGATCCCACAATCAGATGGATTTATTAAAAATTTATTCCATATTTTGAATAAAAATAATTTATATTATATAAAATTTTAAACCTTATTTTTAACCAATGTTAATAGTGAAAGCAGTAAATATTATTTATCATGATTAAGGTAAGAATAGATTCACCATAGGGTTAATCTAGAAATAAAATAGTTAAAATGACCTAAAAACTTTTCTAAAAGATATTTTTCTGAAATATTTTAACCTTATAATGTATAATACTATAGAATACTCTATTTTAACTATTTTTTAATTTTATAAATATGTTTCCACCTTTTTTGAAAAATTAAAGTGTGTCACTAACTATACATATAAAATGATAACCACTCTTGTTCTTTCATTTCAACTTAAAACCCATTTGTTTGGTCCAATACCTACCAATATAAATTCTCAAATTCCATCCGCTTATCCTAGATGCCTTTTTTTTGTAATAAATCAAAACTAGGAAGGCTTTAGTGCTAGCATAATAGTGTTACCCGAATAAGATGTAGCGTTCTTCATTAAGATTTGTTATTTTATTTCATCCTCCATCTCACTCAATTATAATAATACGTAGATGATATAATAACCTATGTATATTAAATATACATATATTTTGATTTCTTATTTAATTACCTAAAACAATCCCCACTTCCATCAAATGGATTAGGTAATCGTCATTCATATATACGGAGGACTACCACCTCACAAATCAATATCATTCGGTTTTTCCATCACCACCTCTTACGATTGGTTATGGTGATGAATATAAAGAAAATATTTAATATTTATAACATTATTACAACTCCATATCTATTATATAATATAAAATTTTTTTACTTTCCATTCTATAGTGGATACAATAACATCACTCATGTGTACTGTAGACTACTGCCATGCAATGTGACGATATATAATTCTCACTAACACTTTACATGAAATGTAATGAGGATAAATTTAATGAAGATATATGATATAAATGGAATAATTATAATATTAATGAAAAATTTATATTTATTAAATTATTATATATATTTTTATTTACTACATTTTCACTCACTTAAAGAGTATAACATTATTCATGCATGTGTGAACTACCACCTTCACAAAGCGATGAGACACTATTTTTGTAACCACACCACATGGATGATATAAATAAGTATATTTAATTAAATAAAATTTTATTATATTATATTATTAACATTTTTATATTAAAAAATATTACTTACATACTTTCCATAATTACAGCTGAAAATTTGAAATGTTACCCATGCGTACATACGGCTTATTGTCTCTATGATCATAACATACGACATTTTTCAAAAACATATTTCATGATTGGTATTAAAATTATAATTGATGTGTAAATATGAAAGTTATTTCCAAATTATTAATATAAGGTTGATTTAACTATATATTATGCACATGAACTGAAACATTCATGACAAATCATGAATGAGAAAATAAGGAAATTAACACCAGAAATAATTGAAATAGTGAAAGGTTGTTAGTGAATGGATGATAATATGTCATAAAAGGATAATATATGATATTATAAATTTTAATATAGTCTATTGTAAGTTAATAACATGATTAAAACCACTATATAGAAATTAAATTAATGTTCACCCAAAAGGAAGCATGAGGTAAGGTACTTTATCTCAATTTCACTTTATTGAGGGATATTGTAATGTTATGCACCTAATATATTTAATATGGTCTATATAATTCTTCATTGACATGTAATAAAATGATTCAATGAAAATTCAGTTTATTTAATGCCTAAATTTTTATTATTTCATTTTAAAGGATTTGATTTAATAGTAACGATGTGGTAAATAATTTCGTTACTCAATTTCTTTGCCTTGGGATTTATTACTTCTTCATCATATTTAATATTATAATATTATGCATGAAATGAATTTTGATTATATTATTTTCTATTTATACATTTTTAAAATGGATTTATAGTTGATACTAATAATCAATTAAATTTTTTATTCTCTCATCATTGTTGGGTTTTATTTCACAATCCCATTTTAATTTATATTGTTTATTCATAAATTTTAGTTGAAGGGAATTATTTGATTCGTTAATAAAAAACCCATTTTATTTTCTTCTTATTTGGTTATTCATAATATTTTCATATAATATTTTCATTTTCCACTCTTTGGCCATTAAAATAACTGTGAAAGGTTTTTTTTATGCAAATTCAACTTCATTTCTCTCTTATGTCAAAAGTCATTTTTCTTCCAAAACAATGTCATCTAAAACTGTTTTAATAAATTTAACATTTTACATATGATTTTTAAATAAAATAATACCCATTTTGAAATTTTCATAACGTTTTGAATTTAATCTTCATTTTTTTCAAAATAGGGCCCATTTTTATTTTACTAAAAATGTGAAAGAATCATTTTTATCATGTAGGGAATGAAGGTAATTTTTATCCATTGTGACCACTCTAATGTTTTAAAGACGATTTTATAATTTTTAAAGGTTTTTTTCCAAATAAATGAATTTAATTTTTTTAACGTTTATTTTTGAAGGATTTATTTTCAAAAATATAGAGGATATTTTCTCTAAGAATGCTTATAGAAATATTTTAATGCAAGTTATATTGATCAATATAAACAACCCTCTTTTTTTACTCCATTGGTTTTTTATTATATTGGTACCTTCCTAGTTATTTATTTGGATAGTTCATGATCATTTATTCAAAATAACATATTGAAATTCACATGATGGATTCATTCTTGGTAGTCCCTATCATTCATTTTAAAAATTAATTCTCTTCAAATAATTTTCATATTCATATCTCTTAAATATATATACTCTAACATCATCAATTTTATTATTTCTTAAACTACATAGCATTTTTACATATGGTGTTTACATTTAATGTTATTTTATTGAAAGGTAAATATTGATAAATTCATATTATTTACACAATATAGATATTTATTTATAAGGAATATTGCTTCATGAATTAAATTAATCATTTTATATTTGAGGAATTATTTGGTCCAATAATGAAGTGTGGGACACAAAATTATATTCTCTCTTAATACATCATTATCTATCATGATACAAATATATAAGATAGCATTAAATAGGTTTCTACCCCAATTTTTAAATAATCTTGTGAAAGGTCTTCATTGTAGAGGTATCATTATACTTAATATCATGGCATCCAATAATTAATAATTCCCTTAATTAATATTTCAATCATTATTATCCATGATATTCTCTCATTGATATTACCACGTGATGAATTTCGTTCTAAGATTATTGATTAAATGGAATTTTTATTTAGTTATTTACTATTCAATAATTATTATTCCTTATCTTGTCCTGATAGTCGTGTTATTTATTTGTAATGTGAGTTTACTTATATATATTTCCATGTTGATTATGCTTATTATTTCATGATATCATTCATTATACTTAAACATTACTTAGCATTTTAGATTACCCTATTTTTGATTCCATTCCCATGAATATAGGATGTTTACGATGAATGATATGAAATGATTTCCAAGGGGGGATATTGATATAGTTGAAAAATAAATTTTCTATGATTTCTTTTTTCAAATATAATATAGTAATCATGTATATATCTAGTTTTACATGACTACTAAACTATTTTTTCATTGAGATGTAATACCTTGTATATTAATCCAATGTAATAATGTAAGACATTTACTCCGGGTTGCTCGAGTCGGTGTCATTATTGTAGGTATCAAGAGAAGTTTTGTGGAAACCTAGTGAACTATATTTACAAAAATATTGATTTGGGAATATAACTCAATGATAGAATTTGAATATATATATTTAATAACATCCTAATATTTTTTTTGTAAGATATTATATGGTTTTCCATATAAAATATATCACATTCTGGATACTAAAAATGGACGTGGTTCTAAAAAATATGTACCAATGTGAAATAAAATTGAAAGGGGTGTATCTGGCTTAACATGATTATAAATTGGTTCATGAAAATTTTCCATATTTTTCACATAAGATGAAAATAATTGGGGATATACTTTAGATAATTTTCATTTTCATTACAAACCATTATGAAAGATTTGAAAATAGAGATATCCACAATGAAACCAAGTTTATGATTATGAGATTAGCTATGAATAAATATTAATTTATGTTATGAATTTCACTAAAATTTGGTTTGTGGATTATGATTCATAATAATATGATCTAATCTAGAGTATTATATAATTTATAAATGGTTCTTAATAGAAGGAATTCAAAAAACATCAATGCATGTAATCTAAATAATAAGAATGATTGGTTCTTTGATGGGGTTAAGCCAATCATTCATAGGTAACTAGTCATCCAAAAATTTCATCATATGGGGACATACTATCATGTTATAACAACATAGATAAATAATTATCTAAGAATTATGACATCAATGGGATACCCTAGAAGAAGAGAACAACGGTGAAAAATATATATATGGGGAATGAGGTAAAGAAGTGTTTTTCTGCATATGATAATTGTATAAAGAAACAATATAGTACTTTTATAAATGGAATATAAGTTTTCTATAAGTGTCGAGAGATATGAAACCATTTTTGTGATTAAAACATAAGGAAAGAAGTTATGAATGTTTTATGCTTTAATTGTAAGAAAATAGAAACAATGAAAATAAATACCCCAAGTGTCCAAGGAATATACCTTAAAATAATCTAATGGATCTTATTAATTATTTTGTTATAATTATAGAATAAGTGTAATTATTAATTTTCTTATGACTAGATTCAAGAATTATTTCATTTGATAATTTTATCAATGATAACCTGATTATAAGAATTATGAGATGTATAAGGATTGTACTGTGGAAAAATTTTCATTAAGGATTCGAAATCATGTATTAAACGGTACCAAGGACCAAGAAGAAATGATTCAATAGAAATTTGTTATTCTTGGAAAACACGTGATTGTGCGAAATAAAACACATAATATGTTCTTGATGTTTATATAATTATGTTGGGATAAAGATATGATTTATATGGATAATGATAATTGACTATTACTGACTACTTTTGAACTTATTAATTATTTTTTAACAAAGTGGTCAATGATATTAATGATAGAGTCACATCATTATTGGATTTTAAAATATATCATGAAATTAGTGTTTTAAATAAGTAATAACTATGAATACATGTTTTTAATAAGTTTTTATGGTTATTTAGGTTATTTTAATGTTTTCATATAACACATGATGAATGTATTCACATGTTTGGTATGTGACGATTAAGAACTACTTCATATTGTTTGGGTGATTAATGAAACGTTTATTTTTTGAAATTCGATAAACATATTTCTAATGCTCTGGATCAAAATATTTTGGATGGGTTATAAGGTTTCCCATTTATAAAATGGATTAATTTTAACTTTGGATTGGGTTTTAGAGATTAATTCATTACTTCACCATATGGACATTTATGCATATTAGACAACTTTTTCTTACAATTTTCTCATAATATAAACTATAGATAAGGAATAACTTATCAATCTATAATGGATATTACTATCCATTAAATTTGAATATTATTGCATTGGGCATAAAATCTTTATTTTGTGATAATCATTTCATAGGGTAAGTGATGAATCGAAAATAGATCAATACACAACAAAAATATGAAATTATTCTTGTCAAATGGAAACATATCAAGTAAGTATATTTCCATATTTTCTTATATGGTAAAATAATTTCTAAAAATTATGATAAGTATATTAAAATAATTATCCTATTAAATTAATATATGATAAATAAAATGGTCTTTTAAATGATAAAATATTTGGGGTTTTGATGTCTCTAACATTCCATTGATCATTAACTATGATGTGGGTTTTTAAATAAGGAATTTTAAAATATCAAGTAATTTATTTTGGAGAAGAAGATCAAATTGTGTGGAAGAAAATTAGTTATATTGGGTATAATATAACACATATAAATTATAAAATAACAACAATATATTCAATAGAGTTTAAAACATTAAACAAAAATCCTAACCAACCCTCAAAATATATTTCATTAAATTTAACCTATTTTATAGCTTGTGGAGTACGTAACCGTAAGTCCATGTGAATTATAATATAATAAACCATTATAAACATGATGTTAAATTGTAGGTTATGAATAGTGCTAACAAAATTTTGAAAATAATTGTTATCTATTGTTTAAAAATAATGTAAGAATCATTTTAATGAAAATGAAATGATTTCTAAAAATTTTATTTTCTCTAAAATACCATTCACTACCACTTTTCACAGATAATTTAAATTTTATTTTTACTTATTGTATAATATTTATTTGATAAAATTAACTTAACTTTTGAAATCAAAAAAACAAAATTATCTTTGGTTGAGTTTTTTTATTTTTTCATAAACATTCCTCTATTGATGAATAGTTTGAAATAATGAATTTTAATTGAATACAAAATTTTCATTAAAATTAAATAAAAAGATAAATTATATTTTGAATTGGGTAAAAATAAAAATAAGTTAAATTATAATTCAACAAGTCCAGTTTATCCCATTTGAATCATTTTAAAAATGATCAATGATATAAAAATATTATAATCATTTAACATTTTCTCCTTGAAAACCCTATTTTTTATCATGTCTTTGGGGTTAATTTGAAATTAAATTCTCCACATATTTGCGAATAATTTTGTAAAAGGTTGATAATATATATTATAAAATAATCAAATTACATTTTGACCCAAATGAATAGTGAAACGGTAATAATTATTTATCACGATCAAGTTAAAAATCAGTTTACTGAGGGTTTGACTGAAAATATAAATGATTAAATTAAATAAAAATCTAGTATAAAATAAATTATAAGGCCATATTAGGACCCTTTCTTGACTAATACCTATAATACAACATTTTGGACACTTGTTCCATGTGAAAAATGTGGGTACCCCAATTTCATTTAAAAATTTACTAGAGAGACAGTCACCACACAAATATAAGGACACCCCCTATTATCATTATTCATAATATCAAACCCTTTTGGATTGTCCAATACTATAATATCCTGAATTATTTATGTTTATAAAAACACTCTTTAACATTAATGTACGATTATTTTTATGTGAAAATATCATTTTTCAATTAAAATCACTTAATAGATGATTTAAAATCATTATGTGTCATGACCCATCCTCGGGGGCCATGTCGTGACTACCCCAAGCCTGCTTACCATAGGCCAGGGGTTGGCGACTAGCACCAAAGGCGTAAATCCCTAAGCTGGGAATGTATTGCCTTTATAAAAGTAAACAAACACAACAGAGTACACAACAGGAAGTAAATACTATGTAAAATTGAAAACAAAAGAGTGTGCTGGAAAGTAAATGGGCCAGTATACAAACCCAACTAAACAACAAGTACATGTAAAAAGGGACAAACAGTTGAAAGTAAATAAAAGCTCATGGATCGTCCTCCAAGGATTATTACCTGAAGGGTAGGTACAGATGGCCACCTCATCACTCACGTCCATCAGTCTACTCCATGTGCCGACTCGTCATAAGGTCCACATCCGTGTACCATCCAGTCGTGGTGCTCTCGGCCTCCGTCAGCGATGTCTGTCGTCTGCATCCAACACAACGAGGTGCAGGCATAGCTCGTTTTGGGGTGAGTATAACGATACTCAGTAGGGACCCAGAGACCCACAAGGTCTCACAATATCTATTAAGGATAAAAAAAAGAAGAAATATACAATCATGAAGTATCAACCAACCCTACTTAGGTATATTCCCACAAATATACCTAAGTTATCAATATCAGTCCGGCTCAAACTCGAGCCCAAGCACAAAACAAATCCATAAAGGAAGTAATGTCAATCACCACTATAATAATGGTTGAAAGACATGACTCATCTCACACAGGTATACAACTCACAAAGAGGGGTAGAGATGATTAGATGCAGCCAATGAATCATCTCCTCTGTCGAACCCATGTAGGATCCTGGAACAATATCACCACTATCAAACCCACGTAGGATCCTGGAACAAAATTCTTCATGGTCGAACCCACATAGGATTTTGGTACAATAGTCATCGCTGTCAAACCCACATAGGATCTGGGTACAGAAGTCACTACTGTCGAACCCAAAGAGGATCGTGGTACAGAAGTCATCACTATCGAACCCCCATAGGATTCTTGTACAGTAGTCATCGCTGTCGAACCCACGTAGGATCCTGGTATAGAAGTCACTCCTGTCGAACCCACGGAGGATCCTGGTACAGAATTTGTCACTTTCGAACCCACGTAGGATTCCAGTACAGTTTTCATCGCTGTCGAACCCACGAAGGATCATGGTACAGAAATCATCACAGTCACAGCCAGCCCTAGGACTCCCCCACATAGCACGCTCAGTTCCGGGAGGATCCACCCCTTGAAAAAATGGGTTGATACATAAACTATCATGAAGTCCTGAGTTGATGTATCCAGTAGTCCCGTCTCATCATAAGGAACCCAACGCGATAGACGGTGCGTCAATCAGACGCTTGGTCTGTGAGTAATTGGCATTTTCGTTCCAGGGGCCCAGTTGGTTTTTAGGCACAAACCAACTCGACCATACTCCAACTATGTCCGAACCTAAATTAGAGTACATCAAAATAATTGTATCATCAAAATTAATCCAACATAGTTGACGGCACGTCAATCGGACGTCCAGTCCTTATGTTATAAGCGTTTCTGCTCCGAGGGCTCGGTTAGTTTCGGGTTCGAACCAACCCGGCCATACACTAACTTCGCCAAAACATTGAGTGTAATATACTAAAACGACTATCTCGATCCAAGGAATCCTATGAAACTGAAGGTGCGTTGATCGGAGGTTCGTAGCTCATGTTATTGGCGAAAAACGAAAAGTGGTCTGAAGAGGGGGGTCTGGGCCCGGTCCATCCTGGTCCAACCCACCCTGGGTCGGCCCGAACTGGGTCGACCAGATCCAGATTCGGGTCTGAACCGGTAGGGCACGGCCTATCCCGGCGGATGTGGCATGGCCCACGCAAGGGCGGCCAGGCCCATACGGCAGGCGGACCAGCCCGCGCGGCAGGCGGCCCGGCCTGCGCGGCAGGCGGCACGGCCCACTTGGCAGGCGACCCGTCCGACGCAGCAGACAACACGGCCCATGCGCCAGGCATCTCGGCCTAATGGTTGGTCGTGGCTCGGCCAGTTGGGCGAGTGCGGAGTGGGGGGGTTCCCTGTAACGGCGGTGCCAGCTGGCGCCGCCCGTGTCTCACGAAACCCACAAGGCGGGTTCCGCTCCACCATCGTGGCTGATGTCGAGGTGGCCTTCCACCGGCGGCGTGTGAGCATCAGGTACCAGCATGCTTGGTTCATCCTTTGGAGGTCCTAAAGTAGAGGAGTGATGAGATATCCATGAAATGTAGAGATAACTTTCCACTGAGGCCAAATCTCCATAGACCTCATCGAGGTGAGACCCGTAGGAAGACATGGTCGCCATTCTCTAACTCCAGTGGTCTCTGTCTCCTATCAGCATAAGACTTTTGTCAGCTCTGTACAGTCGTTATCTGCTCCTCGATGATCTGCACCTCTTCCGTGATAGTTCGTACAATATTTGTTCAGTAGGATGTTGGCCGACGTTGCAGGTCGGTCGTCGATCACCCAAATCGAGTCGAGTCCTCTGGACGTATGTGGAAGACCCATCACTAAGTCAATCGATATCTCATCCCTCCTCCACTTTGGGACCTCCAAAGGCTGAACCAAGCCTCCCTGTACCTGATGCTCACGCGCCGCCGGCGGAAGGACATTGCATCATTAGCCACGGCCGTGGAGCAGAAACCGCCTCGTGGGTTCCGAGAGGCACAGGCAGCACCTACTGGCGCCACCGTTACAGTGAACCCCCCCCCCCCCCCCGCTTCGCACTTGGCTAGCTGGCCGAGTCGCGACTGACCATCTAGTCGGGCCGCCTTCCGCACAGGTCGGGCCACCCTCACGTGGGCCGGACCATAGCTGTTGGGCCGGACCGCGTGCTACCGGGCCGGACCCAGATCGGGATCGAGTCACCCTAGTTTGGGCCGACCCAAGGTGGGTTGGACCGGGTCAGACTGGGCCCAGACCCCCCTCTTCGAACCACTTTTGGTTTTTCGCCCATAACTTGACTTACGGACCTCTGATCTATGAACCATCAGTTTCATAGGATTTCATTTATTGACACGGTCGTTTCAGTATATTACACTCAAGTATTTGGAGTAGTAAGGGTATGGCCGAGTTGTTTCGAACCCGAAACAAACCGGGCCCTCGGAGCGGAAACGCTTATAACTTAAGGACCGGACATCTGATTGATGTGCCATCAACTAAATTGGATTCCGTTTGATGAGATGGGTATTTTGGCATACTCTAATTGAGGTTAGGATGCAGTTGGAGTATGGTCGGGTTGGTTTGAGCCTAAAAACCAAACGGGCCCCTGGAACGCAAATGCCAATAACTCACAGATCGGGCATCCGATTGACGCACCGTCTGTCGCGCTGCGTTCCTTATGATGAGACGGGGATATTGGATACATCATCCCAGGTTTTCGTGATGGTTTATGTATCGACCCCTTTACATGAGGAGCGGACCCTCCCCAAATCGAGCGTGTTGTGTGCGGGAACTCGTTGGCAGTGACTACGATGACTTCTATACCCGGATCCTAGGTGGGTTCGACAGTGACGACTACTGTACCGGAATCCTTAGTGGGTTCGATAGTGACGACTTTAGTACTAGGAACCTCAGTGGGTTCGACAGTAGTGACTCCTGTACCAGGATCCTATGTAGGTTCAAAAGTGATGACTACTGTACCAGAATCCTACGTTGGTTTGACAGTGAAAACATCTATACCAAGATCCTCTGTGGGTTCGACAGCAGTGACTTCTGTACCAGGATCCTACATGGGTTCGGCAATGAAGACCACTATACCAGAATCCTACATGGGTTCGACAGTGATGACTTATGTGACAGGATCCTACGTGGGTTCGACCGCGCTGATATTGTTCCAGGATCCTACATGGGTTCGATATAGGAGATGAATCTGAGGTGACATCTATTCATCTCTACCCCTCTTCGTGAGTTGTATACATATGTGAGCTGAATCATGTCGTTAAACCATTATCATTGTGGTGATTGACTTTACTTCCTTTTGGATTTGGTTATTTCTTGGGCTCGTAATTTGGAGCCAGACTGAGATTGGTAACTTAGGTATATGTATGGGCATATACCTAAGTAGGTTTGGTTGATACATCATGATTTTATCTTTCTTATTTTGATTATCATTAGTGGATATTGTGAGACCTTTCTGGTCTTGGCGTCCCTAATTGGTATCATTATACTCACCCCTTCACGGTCTATTCAGCACCTCTTTGTGTTGGACGGAGATGACAGACAACGCTGAAGGAGGCTGAGAGCGCCATGAGTGGACGGTACCTGGAGGTGGACCTTGCGACGATTCGGTACACAGAGGAGACTAACGGACGTGAGTGATGAGTTGGCCATCTGTACCTACCCTTTAGGTAGGAATCCCCTGAGGACGATCCAAGATCTTCTATTTACTTTCAGCTATTTTTCTCTTTTAACAAGTACTTGCTGTTTAGTTGGATTTGTATACTGGCCCATTTACTTTCCATCACACTCTTTTGTTTTCAGTTTTACTTAGTATTTACTTCCAGTTTCATACTATATTATTTTAGTTCACTTTTATAAAGTCAATTCCTTCCCAGTGTAGGGATTTATGCCTTTGGTGCTAGTCGCCAGCCCCTGGCCTATGGAATTCGGTCTTAGGGTAGTCACAGAACGGGCCCCTAGGACGGGTCTTGACAAATTGGTATCAGAGGATGGTCTGTTGTACCACAGAAATTAGATTCTGTTTCTTTTATGGAAATAGTGTTAAGTGTTTTGGGTCTGGTTATCAGTTTAGGGAAACCGGTGAAGGTGCGGCGTCCGACACATCCATAGACTAGGACTCTGACTTTTGGTCTCCGACTTAGTGCATGAAAACACTGATTGTGTGTGTTTCCTTTGAAAAAGTTTTCTTTGTGATTACTTCGTGTCAAATCACCAGGTATACTATTTTGACCGTGGTGCACATGTATCTTTTTAGTATGGCCCCAAGAAGGTAGCTAGATTAGGTTCCGAGTTTTGTACGGGATGGTAGCCCACCGAGCGATGAGGCTTTGGTGCAAGGCCCCATCAAAGCGGAGGCACCAGCGATACCACTACCCGATATCCCCAGATACCACCATCTCCAACAGAAGACAGTGCATGCCACCTGAGTGTGTTGTAAGTGTTCTAGAGCCAGAGGCCGCCCATGTTCTGGGGAGAGACGGACCCATAGGCAGCTGAGGGTTGGATGGAGGCTGTTGTGAGAGTTTTCATATTGGTAGAGACACCAGCCGACCTCATGGTGATCTTTACCACGAGTCTGCTATAGGAAGCAGCTAGTAAATGGTAGAGCCTGATTCTCTAGGTGCATGATGAGGCATCACTACTCTGGACAGACTTCAAGAGCCTGTTCTGGGTAGAGTTTGTACCAGCCACCCTTCGTGCCGTGTGGATTCAGGAGTTACTTCATCTGTAGTAGGGCAGCATGATGGTAGCTCAGTACTCAGCGAGGTTCACCGACCTCTCGCGCTACTCAACGAATATGGTATGGAACACCTTATTTAGGGCTCGGGCCTTTGATCAGGGACTCAGGCATGAGATCAGGGCTTCGATGATCTCCCTCAACATCCCAACACATATGGCGGTATTGGAGCGAGCCCACCTAGTGAGGAGTTTCCTTGCTGAGCAGTCTCCAACAGCAAGACCCAGCACTAGTCGGCACACACAAGAGTATTCTATATCTGGTAGTATACAAGTGACACAGGGGACCAAGAGGACTAGACCCACAGGTGGTCGACTGCATGACTCGGGTTTGGTTGTGTGGGGAACACGATACAGAACTAGCCATATGAGGAGCATGCAGTTCTATGCATGCGGCGGGCAGTGTCACATTTCTTGAGACTACCCGACCTGCCCTGTAGATGAGCATAAGGCGGTAGAAGAACCTCCCATGTAGAGACAGTGGTTCGACCGTGGTGGTCCACCGGGAGTAGGTAGATGTGGCAGAGGAGCTGGCCGTGCAGAAGGTGGTGGCGGCGTTTTGAGGCCCTACCACCAACACCACCAGGAGGTCCACCCCGACCACAGCGAGCAGGTGGAAAGGGGAGAGATCAGCTTCATGCAGTTCAGGCCTACGACCATAGTGCTTTGGGAGCAGGTGGATACGAGCGGGACTAGCTCCAGGCATAGAGACCTTTATTCATGATGCTTCTATCTTCGTTGATGTCGTTGTTTGTGATTTCTTTCTATCTTTGTACTTTTAGTTGTAGTAATAAAAGACACATGTCCAAGTGACGTTTTCATTCCTACCATTAAGGTGTGGTTGATACTGAGAGTTTTTGGTAAAATAAATATTGACATGACCCTCACATTCGAGATTCCTACTGGAGGAGACCCAGTGACCAAACCCTGCTACTGACAGTGTGACTCAACCCTTAGAGGTGAGAGAAATGGTTGGATCTCTTGGTAGTGGTGTCGAGGCCTTACGATGTCATCCATGGAATAAAATAGTACCATTTATGTCAGGATTGACTGTATTAGGCAAAGGATGTGGTTCATACAGGGGATGAGACCATATTTCTCTTTTCAGATAATGAGAAATCTTAGCAGCTCTTGTAGGACATAGGCGAAAAAGGGTGTAGATGAGTTATTTTAAATTGGCTAGTCTCACCCATATTTCACAGGGAGAATACTTTATAGTCTAATCTAACCACCAGAGTCGTAGGTAAATCTTCTCACAAAAGGACTTGAACCTGAGACAATGATGATGGATCAAGTTCCTCTAGGACTATGACTTTGAGATAGTCTATACTCTTGTGAAGGGGAATGTTGTAGCAGATTCTCTCAGCAAGAGATTAGGAATTCAGCTACTAGGAGAGGCGATAGATCATCTGGCTGCGTTGCAAAATTAATTAGTGGATATAGATGGAGCATCCTTTCTATAGTCTCTCATAGTCACTTCACCACTTCTTCAACGAGTCAGTGAGGCGCAACATGGGGATGCTGACAGCAAGACATGATGTTCTCAGATATCCTCAGGGAAGGCACCTGATGGATTTTTTGAAGGTGGAAAGCACATCTTTCCTTTCAGGGGACGTACATACCGTGGTTCCAGTTGCACTCCAAGAGAATGTGTTGCGGGAGTTCCACACTTTCCGTTTAGCGGTACATCCATGAGTGGTAAAGATGTACTAGGACCTTCGATGACAGCACTGGTGGCCAGGTATGAATAAGGTAGTAGCTGAGTTCGTCCCACGATGCCTCACTTGTCAGCAAGTGAAGGCAGAGCATCAGGTACAAGCAGGCTTGGTTCAGCCTTTGGAGGTCCAAAGGTGGAGGAGGGATGAGATATCCATGGACTTCATGATGGGTCTTCCACGTATGTCCAGGGGACATGACTCAATTTGGGTGATCGACGACGGACTTACCAAGTCAACCAACTTCCTACAGAACAGATATGGTACGAACTATCATGGAGGAGGTGCAGGTCATCCAGGAGAGGATAAAGACTGTATAGAGTTGACACAATTCCTATGCTGATAGGAGACATAGACCACTGGAGTTTGAGAATGGAAACCGCGTCTTCCTATGGGTCTCACCTCAATGAGGTCTATGGAGATTTGGCCAAAGAAGAAAGTCATCTCCACGTTTCATCAGATTATTCCAAGTCCTCAGCAGAGTAGGCAAGGTGGCTTTCCGCCTGGCCCTTCCACCTCAGTTGCATCAGGTTCATGACATCTTCCACGTATCTCAGCTGAGGAGATACGTGCATGACTCGTCCCACATCATCGACCATGGAGAGTTGGACATCGATGATGGGGAGACATTCACCGAATTTCTTGTGTAGATAGAGGATCGACAAGAGCGGGTCCTACGTGGATGGTCGATTCCTCTGGAGCACGTTTCCTGGTAGCACGAAAACCTCCAAGAGATCACATGGGAGCAGGAGGCTCAAATGCATGCTCAATACCCACTTTTGTTTCCCTAGTGTGTGTTGTAGCTTTATGTGGATGTAAATCCCTGAGTTGGGGGTAATGTAAAGACCCGGAAATTTCAATGAAATTTTTTCTTAAATCCTTTGTAATTTTACGAGTCTGTAGTTTATGACGGCACCGGATTCCAAGGCCTGGTGAGCCTGAAATCAATTTATGATGTTTTGTTTAGGTACATTCAGTAAACGTACGTACGAGAATTTCTATCTTTCGAACCGGTGCTCGGAATTGAAATCTGAGGACACTGATGAACTTGCAACGCCGCTTTTCGCCTAAGGGGAACTTTACCATAGTTGCGTTTAGTCGGGAGGAGAAGGTTTTTTTGGGATTTCTTATTAAAATAAATAAAAATTATGTGTTACGTAATTTTTATTAAGGGGGATTTTATCTTCTCAAAAGAAGACTTTGAGGTGGGTCCCACACCCCACACATCCTCCCATGAGAGGATAATGTGTGGTGGGGCCCAAACAAGCACCTAACCCCTCCACTCCACCTTTAACTCCTTGAACCCCCTATTAACTTTTGAACTCCCACATTATGGTGGAGCCTCTCCACCTCCCTCCACTTAATAATGCAAACAAAATTAATTAAAGTCCTCATAAATTAATTTGGGTGTATGATTTAGTTTTGAATTGCATTCCCAAATTAAAATAATTGGGGGTCTATTATTTTACGTGTGTTGGAGGTTATTTCTAGGGGAAGCTTTGTAGAATTGGAAGAAAACATTCTTCCCATGAAGAACTACGTACTCTCTCGACGAAGAACACAAGGCCGTTGAACGTCTTCATCTTTCTTCTTCCTCCACGTCAAGGGAGATGACACCGCCCATGAAGAACGCTGCCAATGACAATGACTATCCCTCTAACGTTGACTGAAAGACACCATCTTCCACGACGCCTTTTTCTGCGACTACGACAAACATACCTTGAATCGAGGTAGGGGTTTTTGTATAATATTATATATGTGAATTATACCCCCGAACATGGGAGATTATATGTTGGATAACTGTTGAGCCTCAAACGCATGTGGAACGGGATAAAGAATAGGTGCGGACCCTCCGCCAATTTTTTTGTGATGCGTGGTATGTTGGGTGATGGGTGAAAGGAAGGGAAATGTCGTTTTGAGGCTGCCGTAGTGAAGAGCAAGACCCGAGAAGGCCGTAGGCGCAGACGGGAGATAAAACGGACCAACAGAATGACTCTGGTGGCCCGTAGAAGAGCGCGGTGGTTTGGGTCACCAACGCGGTGGTGCCGGCGACCGGAGGTGGGGGCCGGTACTGGACGGCCGCCTGTGGGCAGTGGCACCCCTCGTGCGCCGCCGACGGAAGGTTGTCGTGACATCAGCTGTGGCGGTGGAGGGAACCTGCCTTTCGGGTTTCGGGATGCATGGGATGTGCCAGCTGGCACCGCCATTACAGAGAACAGTGGGGTTGCCCCCCCCCACTCCATGCTTGTCCAACCAGTTCAGCCATGGCAGACCATCAGGACGGGCCACCTGCTGCGCGGGTTGGGCTGCCTGCCGCGCAGGCCGACCCGCCCGCCGCACAGGCTGGCCTGCTTGCCGCGCTGGCCTGGCTTCCCTCACGCAGGCCAGGCCCCAGCCACTGGGTCGGGCCATGCCCTACCGGTCCAGACCTGGACCGGATCGGGTCGACCCAGTTTGGGCCGACCCAGGGTGGGTTGGACCGGGTCAGACAGGGCCCAGACCCCCCCTCTTCAAACCACTTTTGGTTTTTCTTCCATAACATGAGCTACGGACCTCTGATCGATGCACCGTCAGTTGAAATTTATTCCTTGGATCGAGACGCTCGTTTCGGTATATTACACTCAAGGTTTTGCTAAATATAGGGTATGTACAGGTTGGTTCGAACCCGAAACCAACCGGGCCCTCGGAGCGGAAACACTTATAACTTAAGGACCGAACGTCTGATTGACGTGTTGTCAACTAAGTTGGATTCCTTTTTATGAGACGGTTCTTTTGGAATACTATAATTGAGATTCAGACACATTTAGAGTTCATTCGGGTCGGTTTGTGCCTAAAAACCAACCAGGCCCCTGGAACAGAAATGCCAATTACTCACAGACCGGGCGTCTTATTGACGCACCGTCTATCGCATTGGGTTCCTTGTTATGAGATATGACTAATGGATAAATCAACTCAGGGATTTTTGATAGTTTATTTATCGACCCCTTTGCTCGAGGAGTAGACCCTATAAGAATCGAGCGTGTTGTGTGCGGGAACCCTAGGGCTGGCTGCGACTGCGATGACTTCTATACCAGGATCCTACGTGGGTTCGACAGCGATGACTACTATACTGGAATGTTATGTATGTTCGATAGTGACTACTTCTGTACCAGGATCCTCCGTGGATTCGACAATAGTGAAATATTTACCAGGATCCTACGTGGGTTTCGACAGTGATGACTACTATACTGGAATCCTACATGGGTTCGACAGTGACGACTTCTGAACCAGGATCTTTCGTGGGTTCGATAGAAGTGACTTCTGTACTAGGATCCAACGTGGGTTCGATAGCGATGAATACTATAACAGAATCCTATGTGGGTTCTATAGTGACAACTTCTATGCCATGATCCTACCTGGGTTCGACATCACTGATATTATTCCAGGATCCTACGTGGTTTCGACAGAGGAGATGATTCAGAGGCTACATCTAATCATATCTACCCCTCTTCGTTAGTGGTATACATGTGTGATCTGAGTCAGTTATTTCAACCATTATCATCGTGGTGATTTACTTTACTCCCTTTTTGGATTTTGTTTGTTCTTGAGCTCGAGAGATGGAGTTGGACTGAGATTGGTAACTTAGGTATATGTATGGGCGTATACCTAAGTACAGTTGGTTGATACTTTATGATTGTATCTTTCTTATTTTTTTTTATACTTAGTGGATATTTTGAGACCTTGGGGGTCTCAAGGTCCCTACTGAGTATCGTTATACTCACCCCTGCATGGGCTATGCCCGCACCTCGTTGTGTTGGATGCAGATGACAGACAGTGTTGACGGAGGCCGAGAGCACCACAACTGGATGGTACCCGGAGGTGGACCTTGCGACGAGTCGTCACACGGAGGAGGTTGACATATTTGAGTGATGAGGTGTCCATTTGTACCCACCCTTCAGGTAGTAATCCCCAGAGGATGATCCAGGAGCTTCTCTTTACTTTCAACTGTTTGTCCCTTTTTTCTTGTGCTTGTTGTTCAGTTGGGTTTGTATACTGGCCCATTTACTTTCCATCACACTTTTTTGTTTTCAGTTTTACTTAGTATATACTTCATGTTGCATACTTTGTTGTGTTTGTTTACTTTTACAAAGACAATGCCTTCCCAAATTAGGGATCTACACCTTTGGTGCTAGTCTCCAGCCCCTGGCCTATGGAAGGCAGGCTTGGGGTTGTCACGAAATGGGCCCCTAGGACGGGTCGTGACATTATGTATGGGAAGAATTACTATTAATGCTTTGGAATATTTTGTTGAATATTTTTGGAGTTAGGTGTTGAGTTAGTGCACAATTCCTAGACTCGTATGTCCTTATCATAGTATGAATAAAATTATTAAATTTATTATATTATGTTCATGGGTTTTTCCATAAAATGAAATATCTCCAAAATAGTGTATCATATGAGAAATCCAAGAGCATCGTTAGGTTCGGGATGTGGGTTTTACATTAGGCATGTCAAAACCTTTTTCATGTTATACGTTTTGTAAGATAGAATTCAAGGATAACTTATTTAATATTTTTAT
This sequence comes from Viscum album, assembly GCA_963277665.1. NCBI lineage: Eukaryota > Viridiplantae > Streptophyta > Magnoliopsida > Santalales > Viscaceae > Viscum > Viscum album. Next base: position 1,836,458,647 of record OY728165.1, read on the forward strand.
TATATTTTTTATGAAAATGATTAAATATCTTTCAAAGAGTAAGTTGTTTGAGAAATATTAGGGCACTGTTAGGTCCAAGATGTGGGGTTTACCCTAGGCGCATCATAAAATTTGTGTGTGTCAGGTGTTTGGTTACATGACACATGAGGTAAATAATAATTATATTATTATTATTTTGTTGATGAGAAAATTGAAATTGCATGATTAATTAAATTCACTAAATTAATGATTGTCATTTCACCATGGTTAAATATTTATTGGGGGTTAGCTAATATTTGATACATTATTAATTTTCCCACATAAATGTAATTTTGTGGTTAATTTATTAACTACATGGTTTTAATGAATGTTATTACTTAACTATTCATTATGATAGTGATAACATTGATTTGAAAATTATAATAAAATATTTTTTTTTATTATTAATATTAAATATGGGATAAAAAATTTTGTTGTTTGGAAAATTAAAATGTATATATATATGGGATTAATATAAATGTATCTATATATACCTGTGTGGGTGTATATATATAAATATATAGATGTGGACATATATATACCATGTATATATATGGGTTATATATATATATATATATGTGTGTGGGGGGTGTGTATATATGTGTCATGTATGTGTGTATATATGGGGTAAGTATATGTTTGTGTGTGTGTGTGTGTGTGTGTATGGGTGTATATATATATATATAGGTTAAATAAATATATATGAGGTTATACTTGTATATATATTATTAGTATAGATAAATATATCTCTATGTTTGTGTGTCTGTGTGTGACATTTAATATATTTTTAAATGTATTATTAAATGTGTATTTTTAGAATGGGGTTAAAAATATATATATTTTAAGAATCGTGACACATGGGTTTGGTTGGAAAAAGAATGTAAAAGAATAATAAATTAGTTAATAAATTTAATAACATAGTAATAATAATAAATATTGGATATATATATATATATAATAGGTGAAATAAGGGAGGCATGTAAGGTGTTTTTGTACAGGAGGCCTCCCTCATGTTTATCTCTACCAATTTAATCCCTCCTACTCTTTAATTTATTTTATTTTATTTTATTATTATTTTTAAAACATATTTATTCTATAGATTATAGATATTTATTGGATTGACATGCATCTGGTTCTATTGGAGTTATCTCGACGAGTAGAAATTTATTACTAATCATTTTTTAAGGAACTGAGTTAATTAATCCAGATTTAATTTATTCCTTCCTTTTATATGTTTTAAAATATTGATGATGATAATAATTATTAATGATGTCGAAACTAAAATAGGTCTAGGATTCAATGGTGCAATTGGACTCCATTAGAGTCCCTTGTCGTTAGAAAAATATTTTACATATGTTAGGAAGTTCCTTAACAACATGTGATTTCATTTACACATGTTTCCATAATTTATTTGTGTTTTGGATATTTTTATACTTTTCATTATTGTGATCGCATGACGGTGTGTGTACATCCTATGTGACATGTTGTGATTCCATAGTTGATGGTAGTGTAGACTTTTCCATATTTGATTATAATTACATGATGATATGTTTTCTAAATTATTTATCATGATGATATATTTTTTTATTTAATATTAGGAACTCACCCTATATATATGATACCATATCATGGTGGGTGATTGGGGTAATTAGGATAGGTGAACCATCATGGAATATTTCCCCCTTGTAAAGAAGTGTGTTTGACTTGTGGTGATGGAGACAATGGACCTGATCATAGGGTGGAGATTTTATGGATCTATGTTGATGATGGATATTTGGAACTAGAATCCAATTATCTTTTTTCTTGACAACTAATAGTTTTTTTATTAGTGCACTTGATGCCTAATTGATTTATGATTTTCATGCTCGATGCCTATTTGTTTTGTGAGTGGTGTACTCAAAGTCTAGTTGATTTGTGTAAAACATGCCACACCTGAGTTTAGAGATGTAATTATACAATAGTACACCAGGATGTTGATTCACTAAATTATAGGAATCCCTATATCATTTTATCGATTCCTAATTTATTTGTGAGGGGTTCAATCGATCCCTAGTTGATTTGAGAATAGTGTGCTCGATGCCTAGATGATTTATAAGTGTCATACTCAATTCCTTGTTGACTTGTTATGAGAATTACATACTTGAGGTATAGGATAGAACCATGTCTCATATACATAAAATTCCATGAGGTTTTAATTAATAAATCTATTATCATGATGGCTAGTTTTGTTACATTCAACAACTTATGTTTTCCATCCAAGATGGATATGAAGCAAGTACAACTAGGGGTTTGGTTGTAACTTATTTAATGCACAACCACTCATCATTGGATTGTGTTTTAACACTTAAAAAATTTATTATTATTGTGGAATAAAATTTTCATACTTTATCACACCGAGTAATGATACATTGTTGGTCTCCTAATGATTCGTTTACTCACACCCAACTCAGAAATTTCGATGCATTTTTAGATTTCATAAGAGAACCAGCTAATGGAAAGAGGTCTACGGTTGATTTATAATTAAGAAGGGCATAGAGATGGAGTGGACGAAGATAGACTATGGAGGACCCACTGTTAATTTATGTACTTTATCTACTGCTTATTAAATTTTCTTTACTTTCCACTTTAGGTGACATGTATGTCATCTTTAGAATTCTTCATTTTTAAATCTGATTGTTTATTATACTTTTTATTTTTGATTAGTGATCCTATAAAATTATACTAAAGTTACAATATTCCCATTGAAAGATTCAGACCATTGCTGCTAGTCAGCATTCTCTTGAATATAAGAAGGCGTAGATAAGGCCACTCAGACCTGGTGGATCTGCTCAGGAGGATAAAAAATGGAATCATAGTCACTAGGACTCATTAACATGTTTCTTCTCTTTTACATGATTTTGAAATGGGTAGATAGAATATTGGTTGGTTGGGACTTGGGCAAGGGAACTATGATAGTTTTTAGACATCACTGTATAGTGGACCTCTATGTTGATGTATAATAGGGAATTAATGTTTTGTTGTTTCTCGGGATTATAATCATATTGAGATACGGACATGATGATATGTGATTTATGATATTTTGGGTGCATTCGTGCATCATGACTAGACACATGGATTCACATTCCATGTATACACTTGTAGTGTTGCATAATAGTTCCCTCATTAAATGTCTTGATTTTGATATATCTTTTTGGGATATTTTATCTACTGTGATATATCTATATTTTCATGTTATTTGATAAATCATTGTTGACTTAATTTTTTTGTACTGATCATGTAATTTTGTTAGTATATATATGATGACTATTACTAATATTCATGGATAGGGACCAAGGTTAGTGATAAGTGGGGTATACATTGGATATGCATAGAATCTTAAGAGAAGATTGTGTCATCTCAAGACTGGTTGAGTAGTATTTATTTTCCTAATGTTTCTCCTCTTATAGATATGTGAGAGTCTAAGTCCGATTATCAAGCTCTGTAACCCAAATTGTTCGAGCAAGACCATAAGGGATAATTATCATGGATGGGAAGTCGATATAGGGGAGAATTATAATATCTTGAACTTTAAAATTGAATAAATAGATTATTGAAAATAATTATGATGATTGTAATGTGAAAATTTAATTAATAAATAATTAATATATGATTTAAAAGATATATGTAAGGATAAAATCTCTATTTACACTTTGGAATATTCTATGAAATCTTAATTCGGTCAGGTGCTGAGGTAGTTGGAGATTATAAATCCCATAGAGTCTGAACACTGTTGTATTAAAAAATATTAAATATATTATATTACCCACATGTTATTTTCCAAAAAAAATAATTTTCTCTTAAATTGGATATCGTAAGGGAAATATTTGACCCTTGTTAGGTTTGGGATGTGGGTATTACATTAGGTGCGATAAAACTTTTTGGCATGTAAGATATTTGGTTAGATCACACATGAAGATAACTTATTTAATATTCATATTATATTTTTTCCATGAAAAATTAAATATCTCAAAAACAGTGATTTGAATGAGAAATGTGATAACATTGTTCGGTCTTGGGTGTGGGGTTTACCCTTGGTACAACATAACATTTGTGAGCTTTGTGAGTTTGGTAACATAGTAAGTAAGGATAATAATAATTATATTATTATTATTATTTATATCGAAGACAAATATAGAAATTAAAAGTTTAATTAAAATTTCATAATTAATTTTTTTTGTCATGGGTAACTAATTATTGGGACTTAGATAGTAATTTTTATATTATTACTTGTCCTAAATTTTTTTTATTATGTGGATAATTTATTAACTTCCCCTTTTTAATGATAGTTATTTTTAACTATTCATTATGATAATGATGACATAGTTTTAATAATAATAATAATAATAATGTACTGTTTTTATTTTTATTATTATTATATTTGAAAAACAATATTTTGGAGTGGGAAAAATTAAAAATATGGTAAATATATAGGATAAATATATAATTATATATGTACACATGTGTGGGTTTATATATGTATATACAGATGTGGATATATATATATATATATAACATGTATATATATGGGTTAAATAAATATATATATATATATATGAATATATGTGTGTGTCTGTGTCTGTGTCTATATATATATATATATATTTATGCATGTGTGTATATATTTAATGTATGTGTATATAAATATGAGTTATTTTTATATGTATATATATATATATGTGTGTGTGACAGTATATATATATGGGTTAAATAAATATATATGTGGATATTTGTATATTTGTATATATTATGAGTATATATATATATATCTTTATGTGAATACATATATATATCTCCGTGTGTGTGTATATGACAATTAAAATATTTGTATATGTATGAAAAATGTGTATTTGTAAAGGGGAGTTAAAACAGATGGATTTTTAGATGTTTAACGCATTGGTTTGGTAGGAAAGAGATGGTAAAATTTAATAAATTAGTAATTAAATTTAATAAAGCAAAATTTCAAAAAATATTTTATTAATATATATATATACACATAATTTAATAAAACAACAAGTTAAAAAATATCAGATTAAAATATAAATTTATAATAGTTGGAATAAGAGAGGTATATAAGGGGTTTCATACATGAATGTCTCCCTCGCAACCAAATCTCTCAATTTCATCCCTCCCCCTCTCCTCAATTTATTTTATTTTATTTTACAATTTTTCATATTTCTTTATTCAGTATAATCATTGATACTAAATGAATTGAAGTTTCTTTAGTTTTATTAGATTCTACTTGATGAGTATTAATTTATTCCAAATATTGCTTTTGAATGTAGTAAGGTATTTTATTAATATTTAATTTAATCCATCCTTTTACATGTTTTAAAATAGTTAATAGAATAATAATTCTAAATTATGTCAAAATGGGAATGGTTCTGGGATTCGATAGGGAAATTGGACTCTATTAAAGAGAATTATCATTGAAACATCAATGTGCATAAGGTAGGAAGTTCCACACCTTCATGATCTCTCATTTACATATGTTTCCATAAATTTTTTTTCTTTTGTTATGATGCTTGATTATGATTTCATGTGGGTGGGTGTTTGTTTCCCATGAGACCCATTGTGATTCCCTACGTGATAGTAGTGTAGAATTTTCCATGTTTGATTTTATCGCATGATGTTGTTTCAACAACTTTATTTATCATGAGGATATATTGTTTTATTACTACTTGTGTACTCTCCATGTGTGTATCGTATCATGGCTTGGTTCTTGTTAGTGCTACTTATGATAGGTGAACCATCATGACATAATTTAACATTAGAGGGGGTCTATGTTTGAATTCTGATGATGTAGATGATGGAACTAAGAACAATGTGGATATATTATGGTGTTGTGTTATGGATTTACATGTGGCACAGGATGCTCATTATCTAGTTGTATGAAATTTAGTTGACTTTTGAGTAGTGAACTCAAATCCTACTTTATTTTTTATTTGTGTGTTGGATGTCTAGTTTATATTCATGTGGCATAATCAATTCTATGTTTATTTTAATGAAATATTTCTTACATGAGTTTATATATACAATGACACCATGAATCTCAATGTTATAGATTCCCTCAATCCATAGAATCCATATATTGTTTGATCAATTCTTATTTTATTTGTGATGGGCACAATCGAAGCCATGTTGATTTGTAAGTAGCATGCTTGATACCAATTTGATTTATGTGTTTTATACTCGATGACTATTTGATTTTTGGGAATCATGTCATACATGAGTCCTATTAGATAACTATGTTTCATACACACACGATGCCCAGAGGTAGTCATGCAACAAATGCACTATCCTGGTGGCTAGTTTGGTTACTTCTGACATCTTTTGTTATCCTTCTGGCATGGATCCAAAGCATGTAGGGTTGAGGTTTTTGTGGTGGAATTATTAGTACACTACTTCCTGTTTTGGTCATTTTTTAAACTACACTCATTTTATAATATTACGTAATTCCCTTTCTATACATGAACACTCTAAGAAAGGATGCATTTGTGGCATCCTATATAGTCTTGTACTCACACCCTACTTAGGTATTTCAATGGATTTTTTGATTTCATGGGATACCTAGTAAAGGGAAAGGGCACTGTGGTGGATGGTTGGGTAGGTGGAGCACAAAGCTTGAGTAGACCAGGACAGACTCCAGAGGACCTGTTGTTAATTAATTTACTTTACCTATTAGTTATTACACTAGTTTTTCTTTCCAATTTTGGAGTTAATTTATTTTTATGAAATTTATGACATCTTTAGATTTCCACATGATTTACTCTGATTATGTATCATATTGTTTATTTTATGTTATTGATCCAATGACATGGTATTGAGGATATAGTCTCCCCACTGATGGACTCATACAATCACTACTAATCGATATACTCTTGTGTATAGGAGGTGCGGATGAAGTCATGTCACATTCTAGATCAGAGTCGGTGCTTCAAATCAATATGTTATTAGGAACCACACAAATCACATCCAAAATTAAATCTACCCACCCAAAAAACTGAAATTTTGGATAGAAATATAACCTAGAATGGATTTTAGAGAAAACCTAAGGAGGTTACCTGAATAAGAGGCAACGTTAATAAATGTGTGATTTTATTTTATTTCTTCCAACACCTCCCTTAATTATTTTTAAAACGAGATGATATAATAAAATCATTATATTCCATTTACTAAGTTTTTTTCTGTTATTTTCATGACCTGAAATTATCCCCACTTCTATAAAATTGGTTAGGAGATCATCATTCAAGTCTTTGGTGGACTACCACCTTGTTAACCGATGTCATATGTTTCTTCATAACCCCTCTAAAAGTTGGTCATAATGATGAATCTAATGTATATATATGATATATATAACATAATTATACATATGGAGTAATTATATCATATATTATTTTTTAACATTTCATTCCGTAGTGGATACAATAACATTTCTTTCATGTATAGTGGACAAGATTCTCACAAAACTCTGTGAATTTGTTTTTACAAAATTTATACAAGAAATGTAATATGTATAATGTTAATGAATACATTTTAGGTTTTGGGCATAGTAGAATCCTTAAATGAAGGAATTATCATCTAATCTCTTTGTTATGATCAATGATTAATATCACATTTACATGATGATATATATCATGATCAAAAAAAATTCAATCAATAAATATAGAAAATAGATTAATGTTAGGACTAAATCCCATTATCATCACTTGTTATTTATAATTAATTTATGAAATTAAAAAAATAAATTTTGCTAAATTAATTATTTTTTATAGATCTAGAGATGTATCTACATTATAAATTAGTTGTGTTATAGGAATCATGATTTGATTCCCCCCATATGTGATCCAAACATGCTCTAAAACCCTCCAAATTTAATAGTAGGTTCCTTTGGGTGATAGCACGACAGATCCTACGACATGTGTTATTCTCATTTTATCACCCTAATATTAACATCCTAATTATTCTACTTAATCTATATCTAGACTCGACAGTATAAGGTACTAGAATATTGATCTCAATTCTTGAAAGAATTCAGGGAGTGGGATCTCTCAAGGGCTTGAGAGGATTCTCTTTGGATTTTGTTATGTAGAACACAAATGAATTATCTCTATTCTGAAGATCATATAATTGGGTTTTTATTATACTAGGGTTAGAAGAAAATAATTATACGTAAAACCTTATTATTTCCCTATTCCCTGCAGAATCCCATGTCTATATTATTATTATTATTATTATTATTGGACATGAGAGAAACTTGTGAATTAAATTAAATCTTATTTACTCAAATAATATTCAATATATATTATTTCTCATCAGGACATTAAACTCGGTTTACCATTCCTCATTAATGTTTATCAATCTTTCGTTATTGACTTCTTATTTAATAAATAAATATAACATCATTATTTTCAGATAAAAAAATAAATTCTATATTCAATAAATATAAAATAAATTTCTATTAAATATTGTGACACATAATATTCTCTCAAACAATAGGTGATGGAATATATGTGATCAAGAAAAAATGTATAATTATTAAACAACATGTGGGAATTATATTTATTATTCTTGTTAATTAATAAGTAATAATATATTATTTATTAGAGATTTAGGATACACATAGTTTTTGACCCTTTAATTCAATTTCATTGTGGAATTTGGATAATCATCTTAAAATCCATGGTTAGCTAGAAACATGCCAAAGCACCCACAGAGAATGAATTTAATTCCAAAGTGACATAATACCATATAAGGACTCTTATTGTGTAAAATAATCATTTTATTTTGATATATCTAATCATACAGGTTTCATGTCGGTGCAATCAACCTATGTAATCAGTGTCTTTTTCTATGAAATTTTGGAAATAAAATGTGCCTATATAAAAAATTAATCATGTATTTATTTAGTCTACATCATTTCAATTAATAAAATAAATATATTAATAGCTATTATATAATATAAGGTACTAATCCTTTACAACAGTATTCATTAATAAATATTACTCATAATGCACCCAATGTATCCTACCTCACTACAAAAATATTTCATCATGGTTGTCTTCAATACATAAAAGTACCCAAATTATTACACTTGTTAATAATAATGTAAAAATTGAGAACCAATACACACCAAAATATAAAAACATCAATTGACAAATATTATTTTGGATTTCCTACTAGAAGTTCTTGTTCTCAAAATATCATATACGAAATATTTCCATGGGTGTACACCTTGTGAAGGTGTCTCAAATTCTAATTAGTATCCACCCATAATTTCATGCTTCATTTTTTCAATAAAATTATTTCTGTATCTATATAAAATATATTTATGATTACTTTAATGGTACTTATATGTGCTCATTATAGTGGGGTATTGCGATGAAATTTTTGTCGAATAACTACTCTCTGGACATTACCATATACTATGTCACACAGAAGAATACTCATGATGGGATAATGATTTTATTAATATTAATAAAATTGATTACATGTTATCATAAAGTACATATAATTTGGGTTTATAGAACAAAATCTAATAGAATCCCACTTTCACAAGATCCAACTACCAAAAACAGTAATTCTGCTAGCTCTCAAATGATACTCATGTTTCTTCATAGATGGGCCTTTACTAAAGAGGTATTACATGTTTTCTTATATGAGAACTCTACTTACTATAACTTCACCCATATAAGAAGAATCCTTTAGATTTGATATGTTCATAGTGTGATTTTTGTCTGTTGGTGTGACCTTGGTTATTTTGAAATATCCACCACTGCTGTATTATCACAATACAATGTGGTAGGTTCATAACTATTTAGAACCAAATCATGCTCTAGGATAATGTTTTATATCCAAAGATATTTCATGGATACATAAATAGCTTCTATATACTCAGACTCCAATGTAGAATCAACTAAAATTGGATGCTTTAAACTCTTCTAGCTCACATCTCATCCATTGAGATAGAGAACATATCCTAACTCCACCTTCAAATCATTATGACCCATTTGAAGACTGGCATAAGTATAACCCCTAATGACCATATCCTCACCTCCTCTAGAAATATGAAATATATCCTTAGTTTTTCTTAGATACTTAAGGATATTCTTAACATTTGACCACTGTTATTCTCTTTGATCCACATGATATCTTAATTTCTTTCTTAATGCATAGAAAATACCAGGTCTACTACATAACAAGGAATAAATGATTGATCCACATACTGAATCATATGGGATCTAACTCATTCTCTCATTATCCTTTTTTATTTGGGGAAACATTTTCCTAGAAATCATTAAACTATGTAAAACACAAACCAATCCCCTCTTGGATTGATCAATATTAAATCCCTTAAGTATCTTTCCATTATATGTACTTTTATGACTTATTCAAAAATTATTCTTGGATCTATCATGAATATTATTTATCTAACGAATATAGGCTTCTTCGGCTAATTAATTTTAGGAAAAACACTTCTTTAACCATTCCATAATAGAATTAAATATAGGTATGTTATTTCCAATAAATAATATTTCATCAACAAATACGACTAGGATAAAAAATTCATTCACACTGAAACTCATGAAAACACATGGCTCAAGTTAATTCTTAAAGAAACCAAATTCATTTATAGCTTCATCAAATTGAATTATTTAGGACATGGATGTTTACTTCAATCCATAAATGGATCATTGGAACATAAAATATATTTTTTGGTTCATCTACAATAACAATAAAATACGGTTGTGTCATGCAGAAATCTACTTAAAGGTTCTAATTAAGGAAATATGATTTGAAATGCATCTTATAACATTCAATGAAATTGTAAGTTGTTATAGTAGTTATAATTATGATGGGTCTATTCAAGTAAAATGGTGAATGTTCATCATTATAGTCAATTAAAAGACAATGGTAACACTCTAAAGATACTAGACTTGTTTTATAGATATTTACCTTACCTTCCATGTCCATATTTCTCTTGAATACTCATTCTCACTCTATAATGTTTACATCAAATAGTGCATCTAATAGAACCCAAAAAAATATCGTACATGGAAAAAATTTCCAAATTCATCTCATATTTCCATCTTTTATATTTTGATCTCTATACGATCATTTTTTAGGATATAAGTTCATCATTGTCAACAAATAATGAGTCAACATATTCAACAATTAGAAACTCATATCTCTATACTACTATTACCTCTCTAGTGTTCCATTGTAGTACTTGTGTTTCAAGATATACTCCTTCCACGTGGACCTATTGAATCTATTCCACTACCAACTCTTTCAAATCATGAGCATCAACTTCATCAAAATCAATATATCTCCCACTGTCTGTCTTTCTGAATGTTCTTAGTCTCAAGAAAGATGGATTGTCTTACGACATTCAATTTCACATCTATGGGATTTTATAGTTAGTATCAATTTATTTCCTTAGGATAATATATTAAGATACACTTTTTGACTCAAGGTTCTATTTTTTGTTTTGATAAGGTCATAACATACCCCTCTTAACCCCATACATGTGTATATGAAAAACAAGGTTTCTTTCTTCACCATAACTCAATGGAAATTATCTTTTCCTATTTTATTGGTACTCAGTTTAGTGCGTATTCTATAGTTTCTAATGTATGTCCTTAAAAGGATAATAGATGATCATCACACCTCATCATAGAACATTACATGTCTAACAAGGTATAGTTCCTCCTTTCACTAAAATCATTCCACTATGGTGTGTAATGTAGATTAAACTAAGATAGAATCCCAAAATCTCATAGAAAGTTCATGAACTCTTGTTTCAGATATTCACAACCTTGATCTGATAAAATCATATTTTTCTTCCTTCCCATTTGATTCTCTACTTCATTATTGATTTATTTTTATTTCTCAATGAACTCAAACATGTACCTCATCAAGTATAAATAACCATATCTACTCAAGTCATTAGTAAAAGTTATGAAATAAAAATACCCACCTATAGAATCTACTAAAAATGGTTCACACACATAAATGTGTAACAATATTAAAATCAATGTGTAACATTCACCACGTACACTTAGAGGTTTGGTCATTTTACATCTTGAACAAGAATGACATATTTAATATGGTTTTAGCTCAAAAGAATATAATTAACCATCTTGATAGATACATGTTAAATGATTCTAGATTATGAGGACAAGAAGGTGATTCAATAGAAGGTTGTTATGTTAGTAATGTGAAAATACTTTCTTTTCATAATTTAACATATAAAGACAATTATTTAAATGTTCTATACCATTAGAGATGTTTTCATTAAAAAAGAAACGACTTTTATTTCCAAATGTGGAAATATAACCATTTACATCTATGAATGATACAAAAAATATGTTATTGGTAAAAGTTCATACATAATAAAAATCGGTTACAATATATCTTTCCTATTCATAATGAAATTTTGTATCCTTAAATCACTAGACCATCTTGCCTCCCACCATTTACATCTTGTAAATTCACCTCACCTCAGGAAATATTTTATAATCCATAAGGTTCCAATATTTGGATACATATGTGAGAAAAAAAAGTTATATCTAATACCCAAATATTAGATATTAAAATATTATACTCTTTAATTAATTCAACTTTAGTTTTCCCTTTACTCTAGGTTTTTTTACTCTTCCAGTGTTCTTCTTTACCACATGCAAAACATACCGTCACAATTTCCTTTTCCTCCTATTGGATCTATGTATTAGTAAAAGTATGGTTCTTGGTTGATTTAGAATTTTAATTAGTAATATGAACCTCCTCTATTATATTACTTTTCTTATTCACCATACAGATCATGGGGTTTTCATGCCCCATGTCATTATCAACATGGGGAATTAGAGTAAGCCTCTCTAAAAGAATCTTCTATTTATTTATCATGTTATAATTAATAGTAAAATTATATAAGGTCTTGGGTGGTGTTTAATGTATTTGATCAATGTCAAAATTATCTAGGAATTTAATTCTAATTATATATTATTGTTCAATGTATCCAATAATATTAACTATATCAATCCATATTGGTTTTGAATCTCCATGATTAGTTTTAAACAGATCATTAATAACTTCATATCTCTCTTGTCTCTCCTTCTCCAGATAGAGATCTTGAATGTGAAAAATCATGTTATATTCATCCATCTCCTCATTTACCATTAAAAGATAATTGGTCATTAATAATAGCATGAGAAATTAAACATATGTATATGTGTTCATATTCACATAGATAGATAACACTTCAACACTAGCCTCTTTACTAGACACATCATGAGAAGGATTTTCCAGAACATGCAATTTCCTTTCATTCCATAGGATAACCTATAAACACCTTGTCTAGTGATGGAAATTTTTTTAGGTGAGAATATTATATTTCTCATGTATGGATCATATTTACATGTTTGAAATCATTTTTTATTAGTTCTATAAATAAGAATATAAATTTTTATTACTTTATCAAATTAAATTTAAATAAATAAATAAATATTATATTTTTAATCTCCAACTATTTTCTAGAAACACAATAGTCCTCAACATTGGATTCAGAATATCTTATTACATGGAAAATCTTATGTCAAAGATCCATATTCTATTTATCATCCCCATAAATATGGTCATTCAATAAATTTTAAGGGTTTTAGATAGGTATTTCAAATGTGAACTGCATTAACTATTAGTTCCTTGATCAATTGAGTAGACTCCCCAATCCAAAAATTAATAGATTGGATTTCCTCATCTTTTTCCTCTGAGTTACCCTAAGTCATGCCTTAGTATTCTACCCTTCATGTGAACTAATTTAATTTGACCTGAAACATGTTTTTAGAATACCCCAATAATTTAAATATCCCAAAAATTATCCAGTCAAACACATTGAACTATGCTTCTTTTATTACTAAAGTAGTATAAGTCTTTACCAACTTAACATATATAATTCAGGTATTTAACATTATGAATAAATATTAAATAAATTTATTTTTTACATTTTTATTAATATTAATTTGATTTCATTAAGTGAATAACAATGTTCTAGATAATATTTAGGGATACTATGTTATATATTAGTCTTATCTTTCATTATTGATAATTCACTAATGCATGTGATCTTGAAAAAGAATCCATAATGAACTAAACATGAATCTAGACATAAATAAAATATTAATGAGGTATGATCATCATCTTTTACTAATGTTTATTTTATCAAATTGAGGATACACTAACCACCATCCTTGGTGAAAACACCTTGAACCATTTATGGATTGAGTTGAATCATTCCACAAATACACCTATGTATATCTCTTGGTATGGTTTTTTCTAGGATCCAAACATGAATCTCCTTTTCTAGAAAGTATATCCATCAATTATGTATGATATTATTCACATGAAGGTAAGTGAACCAAAGGATTGGATTAGAGGTTTAAATAAAAGTTCCCTTGGAAAGGAAATCCCTTAGATATCGAGATGCTAAAAGACACGCATTCCAATAATTTATTTTAATCATAAATTAAAATAAACTAATCACATATACAGATTTGGTATAGGATCATGCTCATGATCAACCACATATATGCAACAAATTATTCATTTAATATAATTAGCATTCAATTCTAATCATTCTTTTTTTAAGAAAAATCATGCTCGAATCAATTAATTTTATTCTTTATTTAATCAAATTTCTTTCCTTAACTACCATCCTATTTATCTTGATATTGTTATCCATCGTTATTTTAATTAAATTAAATAAATTTTTTAAAATTAAATATCAACCAAATATAATTTAGAGTCAACATAGTGAATTCATCTCTAAACAAAAAAATATGTATTTTAATTCTAGAACATTTAATCTGGAAATAAAGGGAACACATGACTTATCACATAATTTCACTGTGTGTATATTCAACTTAATGACCACATAGAACTCATGGTATTCAAATAGTCTATTATGCTTCAATGTGTCTAGAGAAATAATTATAATATGACTTATACATGATATGTAGATCCAAAAATTACATAAAAATTAATTATACATTATATATATATATATAACCCATCTCAAAGAGTGTACTATCAGCTTAATGAACAAATTAAGCACATGTTGATAATGTTTGTATAGTATAATAAATAATTTTTTTTTTTCATTATTTATTAAATGTACAAGGTGTGTACATTAAATCTACATGGCATGTATGATTCTCATTTTTTATCTATCGTACATGCCTAAAGAATCAAAATCATACCACATTAAAACAATATTGGAGAACACGACATGTAAATGGGATATATATTATTTGATCTGCGGTTAAAAACTCACCATTCATATAGGTCATACAATAAGACACATGGACATCGGAAACAATGGGACTACACATCCTATATAGAAGTAACATGGAGTGTACTCTGACTGAATGTGTGTTAGGATGACCCAGTCAACAAATGATGTATAATTCAATTTTCTATGTATAATAAATTTATACACACTTATTTAATTATTAAATATTTTGTGGCGTAGTAAACACTAGTATAATGTGTGTACCTCCATGTTACACAGTGTGTAGTCCTGTGTTATCCATCCAGACTCTACAGTACCTCCAAAATATATCATCAAATTTATTTCATTATAAAATAAATTGATAGGAATATAATTTCAAGAAATAGAGATAAAAATTATATCTCAAAATCCAGATTAAAGAAAAATTAAACTATAATTAAAAACAATAAATTAATGTGTATATTAATCAATAGTCATTAAATAATTATAAAAAAATTATGTGACCCATTGATAACACTTAAAGGTTCAAGGAACAATGGAAGCATTGGATGGGGAATTCCCTACTCCTAATTTTTTCATCATTGATGAATAATATGATATTTACATGAAAATATATGTCTTGATCAACAAAACTATGTCTATTAATAAAAACAATGGGTAAACACTAGAACCAAAGCATAGGATAATCACTTTTTATTTTTAATTAATTTAAGAGATTAAAAATTTTACCGGTGAGAAATTATTTATTTTTTAATGTACATGAAAACATCTCTAAATCATACCATTATTGAGTTGTGAGAATAATAGTATATTCCCACCATCAGTGATCCACATGTGATCCATGAGCCTCTGAACATCATCATTGGAATCTCTAGATTCTATCATGATATATCCTAACACTTGTGACATTCATCTTAGATTTTCGTGATAATCATTTCTAATGGAATCTCCTTGATCTCTCTATACTCCAAAGTGGAAGTTAGATAATTATTGAACACTTTTCTTATGAAATTTTTGGGTGATGGATCTCCCTAGGGCTTGAGAGGATTATCTCCAAATGTCATTATGCACAACACAAATTAATAGTATCCCTTAATTAATAATATAAATGGTTTTATATAACCCTAGGTTTAGAGAATAAAAATTTTACAATATCACTTAGTATTTTCATTATGTGACATCCTGAACCCTAGTGCGACTTAAAGGTTCCCTAACCCCATTTAGCCACATGTCCTCAAGTGTGTCTCCATGAATGCCAGAGGATGCCGATTACCAGTAAGGGAAATGGGTGTGTCCATGTGGAGACTATGACTTCATTACTAGATTATATCACCCTAGATTAATATAATAACAAGAAAATATTTGAAGAAGTATGATAAATTGAAGTAATATTAGACAAAGGCATGAATAATAAATAATAGAAGAAACTGATAATAATACTCAAAACCAGATGACAATGTATATCATGTGTACATAAAACTGGAAAAATGGTATACATGGAAGAAAACAATACATTAAATACAAAATAAGTGAAAAAAAACCAAAAACAATATCATCATCATGAAATATAACTTGGTCATCTTCCACAAAACTCCATCTTAAGAAAGCAATCAGTATCATGTGTCAATATCAGGATTCTTCCCTTTATCAACACATGCATACATGAAATCATAATAGTTACCAATGGTGTCCCAAATATGGTGTTAGATAAATCACAGTAGGCCACCATCAATGGTGTATATAACATCCATTTCATGTAATATAATCTATAATAGTTTGAATTTAATAATATTTAAAAGTAATGAAGTATAGTATTGTAAGTAACAAAGTACCCGCTTCATCCTCTTCTAGATATGTCTCTAAAAAGTTATCATTTTTTTAACTTTTTATGTTCATTTTAAATAAATAATTCACCTAATGTATAACCATTACAGAAATCACATCATGAAAATAATAATACAGGATCCATGGTATTACAAATCATCCATGTTGATAATAATAATGGAAATGATCCAATGTAAAACAAATAATCCAAGTTAGTAATAATAATGAAAAGGATCCAATGTATTATCCAATCTATACATGACCTCAAGGGTCAATAAAAATTAGTAATTACTTGTAGTATTTCTATAGGGGTAATATTGTAATCGAAGGGGAATCACCCAAGGTATTCTACAATAATGTAATTCTAACTTACTCGAAGAAATTCATCCAAGGAAAAATGGTATATGATATGACTGGACCCAAGGGGGTATCCAAAGCACCTCATTCCCATAGTTGTCACAATCGATCCAAGTAGTGTATCCAAGACATCATATAATGATAAAGTAGTTATCATTTGGTGTCACATTAGGTATCCACTGGTATATATGCATTTGGTTCCAAAGGGGGTATCCACTATGGAAACTGGCATACTCGAATTGGAATGGAGCCCACGAGTTCTCAAGGAATTCCCTCTAAATTCAATTATGGAATGAGTATAACTATCCATATAAATATTTCATGTCCTGTATAAAATTAAAACCCTATAATTAATTCATTAAATTAATTTGGCCATTCAATATTCATGTGGTTAAATAATTTTATTGTTTTATTATATTTTCTTTTCATAAATGTGACATAGAATGAGGGACATGAAACCATTTCTTAGTTAATTTAAGTCATCAAAAATTCATTATTTAAACTCTTTTTTCGTACATTAATCAGAGAAAGGTATTTTATAGATGTGGAACCTTGTAATTTTGTTATATTTAATTAGTCCTAGTCATAAAAATAATATACCTTCCATTTCCATATAAGAATTATTTATCAAGTTGAAGAAAATACCATTGAAGGTGTAACTGATAATAATATGTGCGAAATCAATTTACATATCATGAATTTAATTAATAACTTTCCTTTATAAAGGTCAGGTCGATTTACAATAGAATGATAGCATAGATAGGCTTCATAAGAAATTAAAAGTTTAATTAGGGAAAACAACCAACATGGGGTGGTTGGCATTGAGGACATAACCTCCCATGATGGATAACACATTTAAAAAGGGACTTCGAATATTCTATTAATGATAATAATAATGGAACATGATTTTAGTAGGCCATGCCTGATGAGATCGATGCACACCCAACCACGGAAATTTATAAAATGATGAAACTTGAGGGATAAATCAAGGAACACTTTCCTAAAGCTCATATGAATCTCCTCATCTATAATGATACTTCAGTTTATGATTGATTAAAAGAAAACTAAAGAATGTATCAATGTCCATAAAAAAGGGAATATGACCCTTCATCTAAATCATGAAATCGATCGAAATAAGAGTAACAAATGACTAAAAAGAAATCTAGTACTTATTGATGTACATCCAACATGATGAATGGGGATCGAATCAAATTTCTGATCAGAGCAGGGGATAAAAATATATTGAAATAGGGTTTGATAGATCCAAAATGGGAGAGGGAGAGTAGTTTTGTATAAAGAAATGATCCGTGGAATAAGGAAAAAAAATTATTACATCATTTAGGTAAAAAGGATAATTTTCCTCAAAATTTCAGCATCCCAGTGTTTGGCTACCTTATTGGCCTAACATTGCACCAAACCTGAACCTCCAATTACTTAAAGAAGGTACCAACATAGTTAGTCTACATTGTGATGGAAACCATGCTCCAATAGTGTGTATCACCTCTGCAAAAAACTACTGATATTACACATTGTTGTGAGGCCCATTGCACCTGGATTGGAATAAATGTGGGCCCAAAATGATCATATGTCTAGCCCTGCATGGTTAGGAGAGATGGGTGGGCTGGGACACATTGTTTTTAAAAATCGTGTGGCCCGATGTTTTTCTCTATCAACTGAGATTTTATGTTCGGAACAGGCCCCCTAACACCCCTCTCCAAACATTATAACCTCAATAAGATTCAATATTTTGTCAATAATAATGATTTAGAGCAAATTTAAAAGTATCCATACCTGAGATAAAAATATAGTTATTATATTCTTCCCCCATTAAGTGAACTCATCCCGGAGTTCACATTCCAAGGGGGAAAACATCATCTGAGAATAACTCTAGCCACTAGGCACATATGTTGGTCTCCCACTCCCAAGTCTCATGATGTACTTGGTCGTTCTACCATAGTGCCCATACTAAAGGGGAAAACTAGCCTTATAGATCCTTTTTCCTTCACTCAATGATGTGTATAAGAAAATCCTAAAAATGAAGAATCAACATTTAACTCAACCTCCTTAGGATCCACTATATGAGATGTGTCAACAAGATGATGGTGATGTTTTCAAATGTAGAAGACATTATGCAATGAACAGTACCTCTGACATAATAATAGCTAATATTCTACCCATCCAACTCTATCCAGAATATAAATCCTCTCGAAAAGTCAAGTGATATATTTCCTTTTCTCTATATTCTTCTTTTACCCATGCCTGGGTGATACATGTAGGAAAATATGACCCTCGACCTCAAAATCCAAATTTCATCAATGGTGATAAAAATAAAATTTCTATATTGATTGAGTATTATAAATATTCTTCCTAATCAGTTAAACCGACACCAAATTCTTTTCATGAGATGGGGACCTAGTAGGGTTTCTTCTCCTACCTCTATCTAGCATAGGGGTGAACCAAAATTTCTACCGTACGTGACATCAAAATGAGACATCTGAATTATATCTTGAAATATTTTATTATAGGTGAACTCAATAAGAGGTAAACGATACTCCAAATAATCACTAAAGTTGTGGATAAATTGTTATAAAATTTCCTATAATACATGTACCATCTGTTCTGACTAGCCATCAGTCGGAGGGAGAAATTTTCATCTCATAAGAACATATGTTCCCATTCCTCTCTATAAACCCATCTAGAACTATGATGTAAAATAAAAATTAATATTTGAAATTATAGTACAAGGGGCCTCATTTAGTTATATGATCTCACATTCATAAAATTTTCCCCAGTCATCAACTAAGAATGTCTTCTGGGTATTAAGGAAGTGAGATACTTTCATCAATTTTCCCATGAAAAACCAAACTGTGTCCCTACCAAACAGAGACCGTAGTAGGAAAACTACAAGAATGTAGGAGGATGGTGCTCTACCTTCACCTCATGATAGGTAGAACATGTATTGATAAATCCTTATATCTAACGTTTTTTCCCAGGTGACCAATACTGGTGTCACATATCTCGATACAACGGGGAGATTCTTGGATGAACTGCACATTGATAAGTGTAGGACTCCCATGTCATTCCTTATCTCATATTTATTAGAACCATTAAATGACCATGTATATGTAGGATTTTGTTTCTTCCCATATACTAATCCAGTGTAAGGACCTCTCCCAAGAGACTCTCTCGAAGAACCAAGACCCAGGGATCTAAAAATTGTAGACACTTTACCCTATTAATGATTGAATAGGTAAATGTCAAGGCTATGGAATAATATTCTTCATGAATATCATGAATCACTGGTCATATCTAAAAAAATTTGTCCATAAATTTCTATTCCTCAGTTTGATCTCGTATGGAATATTCCTGAGTTTTTGACATACTTCATCTACTATTGTATATCCTTTTCAAGGCATATAGGCAAGCTCAAAATCGAAGGACAGAGGATCTTCGACCCATATTCACTATTTTTGATACAAGTAAGGTTGTGTAATGATAAATTAGAGGAAATTTTAGTCTGTATACACCGCAATTCACTCACCCAAAAGATAGTGTCTCCAGCAACGTAAGGCATGGATAACTAATTCTATATAAAGGTCATGTGTAGGTTAGTTTATTAAATGGGGAATAAACTTCCATGATTTATAGAAACAATCATCCCTACTTCATCAACACTACTCCTATGTCGATTTATGATGCATCACATAACACTATATAGCTTCATCAATGCTATATAATAATCAGAATAGGTTCTAAAACAATCCTTTCATCCAAATCATGAAAGGCTTTCTCACAAGATTCTAACCACAAGAACGTGACACCCTTCTTTATATGATTAGTAAGAGTGGAAGCATGGATTTAGATGTCCTATATGAAATTCATGTAATATCCATCCAGCCACAAAAAAATCATATATAAAACACATTCATGGGATGATCCGAGGAAACCAAAACACTCACTATATTTGGCCCAAAAGATACCCCTAATTATGATATAATATGACCGAAGAAGTGAACTTTTTTAATCCAGAAGTGTCACCTAGAATTTTATGGAATAAAGAAGATTCTCTCTAAGTGTATTCAAAATGATATCCAAATGATTTTCATGGTTTATAACGGTGTGATAATACACTTTTATTTCATTTATAAAGTCCATGTTAAATATGAAAACTATAATAGATAAAATAATTAATATGAGGTGCATCTTAAGGACTCGCCAGCACCTGATGAAAGCATGATGTCAGCTCTATCTTTGAGAATTCCAAAGCACCTCGGAGATGGCCATAGAGACCATTTATTTGATATAGTGGATACCATTTCATGAATATAATATGCTTCAACTGGATGTAATCCACAAATAAATGATGGTTTCCAACATCCTTCTTGGAAGAAAACACGATCTACCCTCAATAGTAGGTATTGCATTGTATTAATATTTTGGATTCTAAATCCTCGAACAACTACTAGAACTCCTGGATCTTAGTAGGTGTCATCCTGTATAGAGGAATGGACACTAGAGCTACTCTTAGAATGAGCTCGATCATAAAATCTACCTCACTCTTATGAGGTTGTCAATAAAAATCATCTGGGAAGACATCGATGAAATGATATACTATGGGATGATAATAAATATGAGGAAAACCATACTATTCCATATAAACAATAGAAATATTGGAGGTCACTTCACCTAGTCCATGACACTCTGGTCAAGATCTACTAGATTAGACAACCCACTCGCTCTTGTGTAGGTAACTACTACCCTCTGGTGATGCAAATGATACCTTCCGGTGATAGAATCCTATAAAGGCATGATATAGGACCAATCAATCCACCAATAAAATGATATAAAATATAGTTATCTTGAGAAGAAATAGGTCTTACAAGAAAGTGTGAGTACCTAGCTTATAGGGATAGTCAATGCATTGGAATACTCCAACTAAAAATAATCCTAATGGTGTATCCAGGGTCATCACACATTATTAATACTAAAATTCCAGCCTGAGATTTTAAATGATAGATTAAGAGATGAAGAATTGTGAATCACTTGTATCAGATAGAGAAGATAATATAGTGGATGCAACATGAATATTACTTCTTATTTTATATGATCATATACTTTGATCCTCAGGTATCAACTCTAAATCATGAAACTGACCTGATCCTTGACACTTTATTACATCTAGACTACCCTAAGTATGACCAATCTACTAGTGTGGATGATCTAGCACCTAGATACCATGGCAATGATCTCTTCCTTGACCAGTTCTTTCTGTCCTACTCCAAATCCCCACCTTACATTGAAAAAAACAACTTTCCCTAATGTTAAAGCTAATGTATGTATTCTTCCACTTGATGAAAATGGAATGGTCCAACAGAATCAAAAAAAAACAGGCCACATGGCTACAAGAATGACACTCCATCAGGTCTTTATCACACTAAGTATTCATGATCCATTATCTTCCATACTGTTTAAATACAACGAATCTATCAGTATGGTTACTCTAACCACCAAAACTCTAACATGAAACCTCAAGGTAATGTTTTATACTACTAAAAGTACTATTATCCTAACTTATAACTGATCAACTATTCCTGGTACTATCTTATTCCCCTAGTTTATTCTCAGTGATAAGAGAAAATTTAATATCTCAGATAAGTTAGGTAGGGGAAGGATATTCACCTAAGTATGGATGGCATACATGATCCCTTCCTCAAGCATCTTTCATGTGAAATCTCATACTGGATAGAAGCCGTGAAAAGCACTGTAACATAGAAAACTACACTCAACAATCAATTAATAACATACAACCCTTCTTTAGAGGTATAAAATAACTACATCGGTCATCCCTCATCATCTGAGGGAATAACTGATCATAGAAAAATGTATAATAATTGTCCCATATTGTGCCCTAATGATGACCTTCCTATGTAATCTCATTGCACTAGCACTTAGCTGAATCACAGATAATATTGGTTTAAAGCTTTACCCTATACTATAGAGGAGTCTCTAGATGCAAAAATATAGATATTGTGGCCTCTAACCAAGACTCAGTAGCATGTGGACTGACATTCCTCAATAATGTGGGAGGATGATTCTATTAGAACACATGCTTTTGTTCCTCAATTGTATGTTAATGTTGTGGAATACCCAACATGGACAACATCAAACATTGGAAACTCTCATGAAGATGAGAATTAGTGAAAACATTAGGCATAATAGGCATTTCCTCAAGGGGAACTCCTGGTGTTACTACTACATCTTAGGGAACACCACATCTTTATCATGGTCATCTCAACCCTCTTGGTGAATAAAACAAGTATTTCATGGTGGAATATATCTATAAATTCCAATCAAAATTCACAGATCTTTCTTTTATAAGAATACAACAGTGCTTGAGGAAGAATCATATACAAATGAGGAATCACTAACCTAGGTACGACCCCAACTACCCCCATATAAGGACATGTGTTGGTATGTGTTCATGTTAAAATTATAGGGGTTACAATAGATGAAGAGTCAATATCACAATGAAAATTTATTTACTAGAAACCATTCATTAATAAGTTGCATTTAACATTTTTATTCTTCATTTCATTATAAAATTATATCATAGTATTATTTAGAATGGATTGACAGTCCTATTGAATCATGGCCTATACTCCTTATCCCTGATATCAATAGCCATTTAAATTATAATTAACCCAGTCTACATTTGGTCTTAGAATGTAAAGGGTTATATACAATGGATTGACTTGGAAAACAACCCATTCCAAACCATAATGGATCATACACCACATGAATTAAAACTGTAAATCACTTAATCACAGTGAAAAAAATACCTAGTCATATATAAAATGCATAGAATCACACAATAGCCACAGGGGAATAAGCAATGAAAGTAGTTAAATTCACTTATATTCAATGTAATATGAATGGAATGTGAATAACAGGTGTTTAGAATGATACATGATTGATACTCCTTAACCACAACTCATCAGACCAAGGATAAAAGAAACCTCAATCAGAACAATAATAAGAACCATCACGTAACATTTTTGTCACCCAACAGTGGAATGATATCAATTTTAATAGGAAAAACCCGAACAATAACAATAATTCAAGAAACTCGGCATTTACCTTGAGCATGGTTTAGCTATTCACAAGATTGAATTATAACCAAATTCCATATATTCAAAATCTCTTGACTATTATATCAAAATATTAATGCAATAAATGAACCCCTCTAAAGACACTTTTTGAAGAAAAAAATAAGGGTTCCACTCAATGGTTTCCTGAGCTTAGTTATCCATATGGCCTCAAGTGCATCTCCCTAAATTCCAGAGGTTGATAGCTAGTAGTGAGGTCTAAGGGTTTTATATGGGGATACTTTTACTTCATTACTGTAGTGTAACATAGTGGATAAATATAATAATATGGAAATATTATAAGCCTTATGGTAAAATATGTTACAATAGAAGAATATAGGAATAATAAATAACAAAACTAACTAATAATAATATTAAAAAAAATGATAATGTATTCCTAGTTTCTAAAAAATTAGAAATGGGTATACATGAAAGAAGAATATACATTCCATACCAAAGAATAAAAAAACCCATCAAATATCATAGAATCCTGATCCCAAATCTGTCATCTTCTACCAAGATTTATCATAAGTAGGAAATTAGTATCATGTGTCCAAAATGGGAAGCTTCCCTTTTTCAACACCTGTATACATATAATCTGTTTGGGTACCAATAATGGCCGAGATAGTGTGTGAGAAAAATATCAGTAGGCCACCATCAATGATATCTATGACATCCCATTTTTATAATACAAATTGAAATAGTGTGTAGTAAATAATGTATAAATGTAACCCAGTGAAGAATTGTAAATACCAAAGTACCTACTTCAGCCTCTACTGGATATATATACGAACTAGAATTATTTTACTTAATTATCTATGTTTAATATATATATAAATAATTAATGTGAGTTATAACTAGCATAAACATCACCTCATGATGATAATAATAATAATAATGTATTCATGTTATAACATGGTTTCCATATTGATAATAATAATGAAAAAGGATCCAAGGTACAACAAGGAATCTATGTTGATAATAACAATGAAAAGGATCTAATTGAATAACCAAGGAATCCATGACTTATAGGGTCAAGCAAACTCAGTAATTACCTATAGCATGGAAATATGGTTAAGAGTGTAATTCAAGGGGCATCACCCAAGGAATTCAATAATAATATAATTCTAACCAAATCTAAGGAATTCAACCACGGAAAAATGAGATAATAAATGACTAAGCCTATGGAGGTATCCAGGGTTCCTCATATTCCTAAACATCACACTGATTACAATGAGCTTATCCAAGGAAACCTATAAGGATAAATGAGCTATCCTAAGGTGTTATACCGAGCATCCACTAGTAGAAAAGGATTAGGTTCTACGGTGGGTATCAACCCTGGAAACTAGAATCCATGAATAAAAATGGTATCCAAGACTGCTCATGGAATTCCCTTTATAATCTAAGTGTGGCCAGAGTCTAAGAACTCTTATAAATATTTCAAGGATCATATACTATAGGAACATTACAATTGATTCATTTAATTAAATAAACCATGTAATAGTCATACTGATTAATAATATGATTGATTCATTCCATTTCCTTACATAAAAGTGAAGTGAATATAAGGACATGATACCATTTACTATTTTATTTAAGTCATAAACAATTCATTAGGTTCACTCTTCTACCTTGAATTAAATATGGAATGGTGTTCATTGGATGTGAATCCAAGTCATTCTATTACATTTAATTAGGCCACGTCATATATTTAATATAATTTTAATTTCTATTTAAGATTTATTTATAAATTTGTAGAACTTACCTTTGAAGGATCAAGTGATAATAATACATGTGCAATACATTTTCATTACATATATTTAGCTAAAAACATACATTTATAGACACCAAGTGAATGTACACATGAACAGTGGCACATATAGGATTAACAATCTACTAAATGTATACTCAAGGAAAACAATCCACTTAGGTTGGTCGGCATTGAGGAATGAATCTCCAATGATGGATAAAAAATATAAAAAAGGTATTATAAAACGATTCTAATGACTATAAGTAAGGAAAATGATTTAGATACCCCACAACCACATAAATCGGTGCATGCTCAAATACAAAAATTTAAAAAAGGACGAAACTTGAGGGGATTCATAGACCCCCAACCCTAAGTTAATACAACTCTCCTCATCTTGTATCATCATTTAGTTTTTCTTATATCAAAAGGAAAATTATGAATTGATCAAATGCCAAAAAATAGGAAATATGAGCCTATATCTAAATAGCATTATCAATAGAAAGAACAATGATGAACAGGAAAAAAAGAATCATGTACTTGCCAATGCACATACAACATGATGAATGAGGATCAAATCAAAACTCGGATTAGAGATTGAGATAAAAATTTATTAAAATATATTTATAGGGATCTAAAATATTTTAGGGAGTGGTGTTATATATTCTAAAATGAGAAAGGGATTAAGGAGGAAAAAATATTAGATCAGTAGGGGAAAATGGTAATTTTACCCAAAAATTTCTAGGTCACATTGTTTGGATATATGGTTGGCCAAACCATGTGCTGAAATTGTGCCTACCAATACATAAGGAGGGAACCTACATGGTTTGAATGATTTATTAGGTAAACTATGTTCCAATCATGTGAGTCACCTCCCCTAACAAGTTGAGAAATTCTGCGCAGGCATACATCCAATAGGACACTATTAGGGAAAACCATGCACCCATATTTCTCCTCTATCCTGCCCTTCACAGTTAGAAGAGACTATGTGGGATAGGTCACATAGTTTCTACTAAACATGCGGCCCAAGTTTTTCTCCAATGGTCAAGGTTTTGTCCTCCGACTAATCCCTGAACACACACAAAACCTTTATAACCTCATTTGGAATCCATATTCTATCCATAATAAATTATTATACCACTATTAAAAGGCACCATATATGAGATTAAAATTAGGTTCTTACACATAATCAGAGTATAACCTCATTTAATTGATAAAAATAATATTATTATTTCATGACATGCAGTAAACTAACAAATTACATAAAATATTATTTGTTGAAATAAGATTCAATATATATTATTTCTCACTAGACCATTATACTTGGTCGTCCATTCCTCCATAATATTTATCGATCATTAAATAGTGACTATTTAATTAATAAATAAATATTAGCACATTATTCTCCAAGGATTAAGTATATATTATATTCGATAAAAAGAAAATAATTATTTTTTAAATATTCCTCGAACGTAATATTCTCTCAACTTACTAGCCATGAAATATATTTGATCAAAAATACACAAATAATTATTAAACCACTTATGGAATTATCTTTTAATCAACTTTTCAAAAAATAAATAATAATATATTATTTAACTAAGATTCTAGATACACTTTGTTTGTGGCGATCTAGGACACAATCTTAGAGGCCTAGGGTGAAGCAGCCTGAAGTCTAAGGATATCATCTAGCAACATTCCAATGCACCCATAGTAAACAAATTTAATTCCAAAATTATATAATGCCTCATACAGACACTTAATTTGTAATATAATCTCTTTACCATGATATCTCTAATCATGATGGTCACATTTTGGTACCATAAACCAATGTACTCGATATAATTTTCATTAACATCCCAGAAATCAAACATTCATATAGAACAACATGTTCATGGATTTATTTATGTGTTATCATTTCCATCAAAGGTCCTGAGATATAACTTTTTTTTAATGAACAAAAGGGACAAATCATTTATTTATTTATTTATTTATTAAATATTACTCTTTATGATCCCAATGTATCGTACCTCACTATGAACATATGTAGTCAATGTTTTAAACAGTACATCAAAGTATATAAGTTATAATTCACATTAATAAATAATTATTCAATCTAATGATAAATACACATGTTCATAGAAAGGAACATCTAATGATATATATAAATGTGGATTTCTTATAGTGGGTTCTCAGTCTCATAGTATCCTAAAATCGATTTTACCATGGTAATACAACATGATAAAGTTTCCCAACGACCTATGAGTCTCCACCCCTAACATCTTGTTACATTTTTGTCTCTCAAATGATTTGATCCGGCTATAGAACATATATTTACAAATACAAACATGGAACTTCTATGTTCTCATAATAGTGGGGAACTACTATGCCCTTTTAGTTCGAAAACTATTCTTATGAAATTATCACATAATATAAAACATATAAAAACAGTCATGATGTGATGTGGAGTTTATTAATATTCTAAATAATGAATACATGTTATTATAAAGTAGACAAAAGTTGGTTCTACTGTAAAACCTAAATCTTATAAGTGATATACATGACATAATTATGATATTCATTAAATATTTAACATTATGAAAATATAATATATCATTTTATGTTTTAATTTATCAACAACATAATGATAATAATGCCATTCAAGTATGTGTGGATAACCACATTAAGAAAGAGATATTACTCTATTTTAATCAATAACCCACATAGATGACATACATAAGTATATTTAATGAAATAATATATTCTTTATGATATTATGATCATTATAGATAGATAAAATATTAATTACCTCATTTAAATATTGATCATTAAAATATGGAACTGTTACTCATGCATTTGTATGACCTGGTATATCTTGATCATAACGTACAACATGTTTCAAAAAATAATTCATGGTTGGTATTAAAAGATTTATTGATGTATAAATATGATTATTATTTCATGATTATTATTATGGAGATGAGGGAAATATATAATATTAATAAGAAAAATAACATTCATGATAAACAATGAATGAGAAAACAAGGAAATTAACACCCGAAACAATAAAAATAATCAAATATTTTTTATGAATGAGTTATAAGATGTTATAAATGGATCATATATGATATTATAAATTTAAATAGTATTATTTTATAAAATAAAAACATGTTTAAAATAACTATACATGATTTTACTGAACATTCAATCAAAATTAAGCGTAGAGTAATGGATTTTGTCTTAGTTTCCCTTTTTTAGTAATATAATAAGGTTATGAACCTAATTTCCTTTATATAGTTTACATACTTCCCCTTTGACTTGTAATATCCTGATTAATTAATAATTAATGGAATTTTATATTCCAAATTTAGTCATTTAATCAAGGGTTTGGGCTTTTGTTTTACAAATAGGTAAAGAATCTCATAACTCGATTTCCTTTCATTTGGTTGTTTTACTTCTTAATTTTCATTGTTATTATAAGATTAAGAGTGAAGTGAAATTTTATTTTTTTATGTTTTATTTAAACTAGATTTATTTCTATTTATAGTTTATACACAAAATATATGTATTTAATAACTCTCACTTCAATGTTATGATCATTTTATGGGTTTATTTTTGAATACTATTCTAATAAAGAATGTTTATTATTGAATTTAAGTAAAATTAATTTATTTGATAATTTTATAATAAACCCATTTCATTTTTGTATAATCTCGTTATCTATGATATTTTTAAGTAATAGTAAACTTATTTTACACTCATTGGTCATTTAAATAATCAATAATGTTTTTTAATAAAATTTTACTTCATTTTTATCTTCAGTCTGGAATTTGTTTTCTTCTAAAACCATGTTTTCTAAAAAAATCAATTTTTTTTACATTTGAAAAATTATTTTTTAAAGACATTTTATAATATTTTAATTTTTTACACATTTTTTTGAGAGGATTCTTCATGTTTTTTTCAAAACAAGCCATGTTTGGATTTTATTGAAAAAGTAAAAGGAATCCTTATTTTTACATGAATTATATTAATGGAATTCATAGCCATCATGGCCACAAAAATATTTTAAAGAATATTTTATATGTTTCAATGGTTACTTTCAAATAAATAATTTTAAAACTTTTGTGAACAATTTGTTTTAATAAGGTGATTTTCAAAATGAAAAGGATATTCTCTTCAAGAGTGTATTTAAAAATATTTTTATGGTATTTATATTCCTCATTGAAAATAAACCATTTTTTTCTTTATAATTCGTATATATTTTATTGATACAATATTTATTCTTAGTATTGATGGTGGATGATTTTTTTGGACAAGGAAATTTTTAATATTCATTTTCCTGATTATTTTTTGGTATTCATTTACATTTCATTGAATCATTCACAATCTTTTGATCATAATAAAATTGATCTCTCTTAAATTAAATATACACATTTTATCATGGATATGATTATTTCATAAAATGCATATCATCTCTATATAAGGGGTTTTCTTTGAGTGTTATTTGATTTGATTAGAAATATTGATTAATTTTTATTCATTACTTAAAAAAATATTTTTTATTGATAAGTCATATTTATTGATGAATTAAATCAATCATTGGATATATGAGGAATTATTTAGACCAACAGTGGTGGGAAGGTCCCAAAATTATATAGCCTCTTGATGCATTGGTATGTCTCATGAGATAAATCATAATTATTTAATTAAATGTTTTCCTACCTATAGTTTTAACCCATATTGTAAAAGGTCTTGATAGTAGTGGTATTAGGATTTTTGAGATCATGAAATATTATAATTAATAATTTCCTTCATTAGTATTTCAGTTATTATTTTCAATGATATTATTAAAAAGATATTATCTTCTAATTTAATTAATTATTATATTACCTTTTAAATGGAGTGTGTGTTCAGTTATTTACATTTCAATATTGATTATGTATTGTATTTTTTAGGATGGTCAAGTTATTTAAATGGAATGTGAGTTCAGTTATTTAACTTTCCATGTTGATTATTCTTATTATTTCTTGATATATTACACTAAACAAAAACCTTACTTTTCATTTTATCACACCATTATTTTGATTTCTTTTCTAGTAATCCATAAAGTGTACAGTGATCGATAAGCAATGATATTCTAGAAGAAATAATAATATTCTCGAGAAAAAATTATGTAGTAGTTTTTTGTTTAAATGAAATATAGGAATCATGAATTTATCTAGTTTAGAAATACTACTAAACTATTTGGTCCTTTAGGATGTGATTATTTATAACTTATACCAATGTAATAAACTAAAACACTAGCTATTGGTTTCTGTAGTTAGGATCATTACATAATAATTTTTTTTATAAGTTATTAAATAAATTATGAACGAATTTTTTTATAATGGAAAACTATTTTTAACTTTCAATGGTGTAATATTTACCTTAAATTATTGTTGAACAATGACATAGTTCTTTTTCATGTAAAAAAAATCATGTGAATGATTTTAAAAACCGTCTAACTAATATTTCAATTTTAATTGAATGATTATAAGGACTTTTGATAATACAAATAACATATTAAATATTTTTCAATGTTATATATTCAAATTAAATTATATTCATGTTGTTTTCATAGTAAAATTATGTGAATATTTTTTAAAATGTCATTAATAGTATATAGGTAAAATGTTTTTTATATTTATAATAAAATTATAAAAATATAGAAATATGAAAATCATAATGAAAAAAGTTATTAAATTTCCTCTTATTACAATTTATTTTGAAATTTTTTCAATATAATAAAAATTATAATCCATTAATATTAATAAATTAATTACCATAATTTGGATTTAACATGTTAAAAAATGGATTAAACCAAAATATTTGAGGAAAAATATTTTCTTAAAGCCATAAAATTTGATATCATGATATTATTATGATAATATATTACTTATATTATAATTTATATAATTTAAGAATGATTTTAAGTGAGTTAGACACATATTATAGTATAATATTTCATGTATTTTTAAAAATGAAATTAATGATATTTTATAATAAATATTATTTTATTGAAAGTTTTAAAATTTATAACAGTACGATATATGGTAAAGTGAATGGGATGTGGTTATCATATCACCAGTGTTCCATTTATGTGTATATTTTAATTTTATAGTTGCTTTCTAGACACCTAAAGAGTAAACCAAATTGATAGAGCTGAAAATGTCAAAAATATTAATGGGGAGTTAAAACTAATAGATAAGGGTAAATCATTTCAAAAACTTGTTAATAATTTATTATATTATATAAATTAGACGCATACTCTTATTATATTCTTATAATATCTATTTTGATCCATTTTTTCTTGAAAATTAATTTTCATTAATTTCTTATGTTATGTAATTCTAAGAGTTCCCCTCCACTCACTTATAAAAAGGAAAACTTTATCGTTCATTATTCCAAATTTATGATCCATATTGAAGTGCCCAGATCAGTGTGAATCACTGAGAGGGGGAGGGGGTGAATCAGTGATCCTTTAAAACTTTTTACTAATTGATTCTTAATCAATTAAACCTCTATGGCTTGTTAAGGCCTCGATCCACTCTTCTTGTATCTCTCACCTTTCCACGAATGATGTAGTAAATGTAAAGGCACTGGAAACAAGGATTTACAAGGTTCTACACCAAAGGCCTACGTCCTTGCCATGTTGGTTATACGCCCCAACATGGTTTCTTCCATTAAAATCTGTTAGTATTACAATGGTCGATACAAAGTCCCACTGTATCTCTCCTGAGTCCCACAGGAGGGTCTTTATACTGCGTCTCACAGTGTTACCAAAGTCCCACTGGCCTGCTCCAGAATCCCACTGAAGACTTCTTCCACCCTGAGTCTCACAGGGGGCTTCTCCTGGCTCCTCGAGTCACACGAGTAGCTCTTCTTCACTTTAAGCTTCTTCAAGTATCTTCAACAGTCTGGGATAAAGACTGCTGGCCTTTCTCTGTACCTCTGCTCACTTGTGATGAACAGGTCTTCTCGTCTTGCTCGGGCTTTATCACCTTCTTCTAAGGATGACCTGGCTTCTCTCTTCAAGAATCTTCAACAGCCTCTGATAAGGTCTTCTGGTCTTGCTCACAGCTTCTGATCACTTCTGTTGATCAGGGTCTTCTCAATCTACTGAAAACTCAGACAAACAATCTCTTTAACTTCAGTCTGGCTCAGTCTCACTTCAAAACAACTTCATGCACTGAGTGCATGGCAACTCTGCTTCTTCATGCACAAACTGCATGTCATCTCAAATTCTTAATGATCTTCTGGTCTTGGACAACTCAAATGCACACTCACTGATTTGAACTTTGATTACGTGCGCATGTGCATGCATGCATGCATGCACTTCCCTGTTCTTCTTCTAGGTGCAGTAAACCCTCAAAGGGTGTAATTCTTTTAAGCACACACCTTCACTGAACTTCACACACTTTATCCAATTTGTTTACACACTTAAATTGTGTGTTCTAATTTAGTGTGGGTCTTGTTCTTCTTCAAAGTGTGCACAATGTTTTTTCACACACTAAGGTTCGGCCTTATTGATATTGTTTGCACCCACTTATTTCACTTAGAAAACACAAGGCTTGGCCTTTTCTTCACTTCTTGCACACACACAAATGCTTGAGGCTCGGGTCTTCTTGTTTAGCACATAAGCACTAAGGCCCTCGGGTTCTTCTCCACTTGTTCTTTAAGGGGCGCAAGGTGGTGCGGCCTCACTGTCTTCAACCACGCAAGTCCAAGGAAAAAGGATCACTTGGCCGCGCAAGTGGAACCTCCTCGGGTGCAAGGCGTCTCATCCGCGGGGGCTTCTGTCGCGCAGGGTATGGAAACCACGGGCGCGCAAGCCACGGGTGTAAAGCACAACACCGCGGGCTGCCTCGCTCACGCAAGCCTCCGGGTGCGCAAGTGCTACCGCGCAGGGGGCTGCGGTGCACAGAGGGGGCGCGCAAGGTCCTACCACGTAGCCCAATCCTCCTTCCTGTCGTGCAAAGAATAGGCGTGCAGGGGACTTCAGCCGCGCAAGTGAGTTGCGCGGCGGCTTCTTCCTTCGCGAGGCTCAAAGGTTCTCATGGAACATCGGATTTGAAACATTGTTTCAGCAAAAAAACAATGAGAGCCTCGAGCTCTTTTTATATAGGCAGAGGGATGTCTGGATCATCCGCGTGCGATAAAACATGAATCCCCGAGTTTTTCGGGATTTCGAGATTCTATGAAATCCTGTATATCTCTCTGTTTCCACGCGGGTTCATTTATTTTTCATTCCTCTACGTACATGTGCATGAAAATGCATGCATACCTTTGTTTAAAAACAATCCACGCAAACCACGAATTCTTCAACGCCTCGCACCTTCGGTTTGCTTCGGCTTCGACCGAAATATTCCTCTCGTGGCATGCAAACTCATTTTCGTGCATGGATGGGTTCAGAAGGGCCAGACGAGCTCCATGGTGCCTTTATCTTCGACAATGGTGGTTGGGAGATTCAAAACCATCCTCGGGGAGGCTCTGGTTCAGCGGCGACAAGCGGGTGGCTTCGGGGAGGCCTCGGACGAGCTCGAGGATGAAGACGAGCTCTCAGCCGTCGGATGCGATGTTTAATGATGCTCAACAGCCAGGATCATAACATCTCGGCGCCAGATGAGATAAGCGGTCCAGATCGGCGCGAGATGGAATGGACGGCCATGATTAGATCCCTGATGAATTTTCGCCGTCCCACATAGAATCGCCTCGCGGAATCTCTGTGGTATAACAAACAAGCGCTACCGACCTCCCTTCAGTTGCACTTCTCCCCTCTCGGTGCCACCCCGCACCGAGTTCTCCCTGCGGGCATGCGCTCTGCGCCCACTATGCACCTTCGGGCGCGCCACTGGCGCCCACTATGCACACTGATACTCTTGGGGAAGCGCTCCTACGCCCCTGCCGCGCTCCTTCGGGCGTGCCCCAGGCGCCCATGCGGTGTCTTGGGTGCGCCCTGCCGCCCTGGCTCGCCCCACGGGTTCCCCCATGGGCGTGGTGCCCTAGCGCCCAAGCCTTGGGGTTGAACCCTCAAGGTGCCTTGGATGGCCAATTTTTTGGCAAAGGCATGAATGAGGACATTGTTAAAAACAACGTGCCTATGTATAATATGCCACATGCCACTTCTCTAAGACATCCTTCTTCTACATTTCTTCTTCACTTGAATTCTTCAATCCTCCTCAACATGTATTCATTACTTAGAAAGGTTCCTTCTTCAACCGAGCTCCTGAATCAATTAAATCTTCAATATTCTTCAATGATCCAATTAGAGTTCAAGTTGGATCACATTCACATTGTCATGCACTATGAATTAGTAAATGGTCTTCTTCATCTCATTTCATCCACTTAGAAGTTGTGGATGGCTCTCTTCATCTCCTCATGCATTGTCAGTACAATGCATGGTCTTCAAACATTGTTGTGACATTGTATCCAGTTGATACAAGTTCTTGGAACTTTAAGAACAGCTCAACAATCGTCTGATTTAAACATGGATGAATATTTCAACCATAAACACTTATGCCACTTAGTGAATCTCCTAAGTGACATTCATCTTAGTACCATGGCCATTCTCCATTCATCACCAACACCATCACATCCTTTTTCATTCACATATTGAACCTCCTTGACATCCATCCATTCATTCCTTGACAACAACATACCACATTGACAACAAATGCAACACAATGCACTTCAATCTCCCCCTTTGTATTTGTTGGCAATACACTAGAGCACATATGAATGAGTCAATATGTGTGCCAATATTTCTCCCCCTTATTGGAAACCAAATGCAAAGGTGTGGTGTGGTTCACTTTCAAAAATCTCTTCCTCCCTTATAAAAGCATTTTCTTCAAAATCCCTAAGAGAGGGATGATGTCACATGTTCTCTTGAGCAAGGAACCTTTAGTAGATCAACTCTAAGTCTACTTGGGCTAACCCGGTGTAGAAAACAAGAGTTATGTAACCTAGGTACTCAATGCTATCCAACATTCACTATACATGTGAGATCATGCTTCAGGGGTTTGAAATTTTCAGATATTACAATGAATTGCTAAATCCTGCACATACTTCACCAAACACATTAGAAAGTTCAAGTGCAAAGATAAAGCTCCCCCTTTCAACCATTTGTCTTCAATCAATACTCCCCCTTAATTGTCATGATGAATACAATTAATAAACAAGGGATGAAAGTATGATTGGAATACCTTCACTTTTCTCAAGATGGTATTAAATCTTAGAATCCCACCTTCTTCTGATTGGCTCCCCCTCAAGGGGTGCATTCCATTCTTTCCAAACCATCCTCCAGTTGAGAATGATCATCATCTTCAATTCCCTGCAATGTCAGCACATGTAAATACAAGTGATTAGGGAATAAGATGGAACCTCCTTGGTTCATCAATGTGAACAACAAGGTTGAGAAAATTCTCTCAACCGAGATGTCCCATTTTCACCATTCTTCACACTTGCACATTTGATCTTCAATGATGTTTATGCGGGTGTGGATATCAATACATCTTCATGTGAAATCATCTTCTTACCTTTTGCCTTATCAATTGCCAGAACTTCATCTTCAGCTCTTTGTAGATCTTTGGCAAGTTGCAACTGATTTGGCCATATGACAATTAAGTCACTTGGGAGTGTGGCCTCAGTTCTGGAAGTTCCACATGGTTCTTTTGATGCTTTCAAGCTACCTTTCTTAGGAAACTTGTTTTCAATCAATCCCTTCTGCTTCTTATGGATTGATTGTCTTTTTGAGTCCAGTCTGCTTCTATTCAGTTCCATTGCTTGTTCACAAAGATCCATGGTATGACCTTTCTTTCCACAGTAGAAGCATGTTTTCGTGGTGGTCCTTCTGGATGCATCACCCTTCTTGGATTTAGATTCCAAGGACTTCTCTTCCTTTTTCATAATCTTCTTGGGAGAATCTTCCACTTTCTTATGCTTGCTTCCCAAGGTTTCTTTCTGAGCCAGGTTCTGTGATCTTTTCTTCTTTCCAGCTTTGGATACAGTTGGAGATTGACATGTATCATTCTTTCGACCACTTTTGAAACCATCCCAGATGTTGTCAAGAAATCCAAATCTGTTAACAGTAAACAGATGTCTCTGGACCTGTGGATGTTGCTGATTTCCTTCTGGCTTGCTCCCCATTGACATGGGCTTCCTTTGTGCTTTGACATTTAGTGGATTGTACCAACAATCCTTTGCACAGTGCCCATACTTATTACAACACCAACATTGACCCACAAATCTTGACTTCTTCAGTCCTTCTGATTTTAGGGTACTTTTCTGGAGCTGCTGTGTTGTTTCAGGAGAGCTCTACTCCTTCATTTTCTTCATCCATACTTTTTTGGAATTATTTTTCCATCCTGCACTTTTTGTGGAAACACAATTAGAAGCATTAGTAAAAGATGGGATGGATGGTACCTTCTTTTTATAAGATGTTTCCCTTTCATTAGAGGATGTCTTTCTCTTAGAATCATCCTTCTCAAAGCTCACTTGAGTAGCAACATTTCTTCTTTCAGCTGACTGGGAGGCTTCAGCTTTGGGTGATTGCAGATTTTTCAATATCACCACCAGTTCTAAGCATTTCATATTGAGGGAGTTCTTCTCATCCTCAATAGTTCTTAGCCTTCCTTCCCATTTCTCTTCCAGCTTCTTTATCTGGTCTTCATGCACCTTATTCATTTCAAGCAATGAGTTGTCAAGCTCCTTCACCCTTTTTACTTTGTCTTCAAGTTGAGCATCTTTAACAACCATTGATACTCTGTGTAATTTTTCAAGTGCACGGAAAACTTCTTTGACCATTGTCTTAAAGAATTCTTTCTCAGAAAGGCTTCTTTGCAATTCTTCAGTAGTGTCTTCATATCTTTCATTGCAAAGGGAAACGGTTTCATCTTTAGCCTTCACCAGCTTTCTGAGAGTGTTGGTTATGCCAACCCTTTTTTCCAATTGGACTTCCAGAGAATTGGCTTCATCTTCTAGCTGTAATTTTTCTTCTTGAAGATCAAGGAGAACTGTAGCTATACACATTTCCACTTCCATGGGGACTGTCTTCTGAAAATATTTGATTGCATTTAGAAGATCATTGTTCCTTCCTTCTTCATCACAGCTAGAGCAGGCTTCATCAGAATAATGATAAAAGGAATTGTCATCTGATGTGACTTTCACATTTCTTTCCATAGAAGGAGTTTCTCTGATTGCAACAACCTTCTTCCTCATCTTCTTTGCTTGTTTCTTCTTTCTATTTTTCTGAGTCTTGGCAGATATCTCTATTTGAGGCTGGTCACTCATTTCCTTAAATCTGCACTCCATAAAGACTCTCTTGGATCTTTTAGAGGTAACCTCCCTATGTTACCAATTGAAGTGCCCAGATCAGTGTGAATCACTGAGAGGGGGAGGGGGTGAATCAGTGATCCTTTAAAACTTTTTACTAATTGATTCTTATTCAATTAAACCTCAATGGCTTGTTAAGGCCTCGATCCACTCTTCTTGTATCTCTCACCTTTCCACGAATGATGCAGTAAATGTAAAGGCACTGGACACAAGGATTTACAAGGTTCGGCACCAAAGGCCTATGTCCTTGCCATGTTGGTTATACGCCCCAACATGGTTTCTTCCATTATAATCTGTTAGTATTACAATGGTCGATACAGAGTACCACTGTATCTCTCCTGAGTCCCACAGGAGGGTCTTTATACTGCGTCTCACAGTGTTACCAGAGTCCCACTGGCCTGCTCCAGAATCCCACTGAAGACTTCTTCCACCCTGAGTCTCACAGGGGGCTTCTCCTGGCTCCTCGAGTCACACGAGTAGCTCTTCTTCACTTTAATATTCTTCAAGTATCTTCAGCAGTCTGGGATAAAGACTGATGGCCTTGCTCTGTACCTCTGCTCACTTGTGATGAACATGTCTTCTCGTCTTGCTCAGGCTTTATCACCTTCTTCTAAGGATGACCTGGCTTCTCTCTTCAAGAATCTTCAATAGCCTCTGATAAGGTCTGCTGGTCTTGCTCACAGCTTCTGATCACTTCTGTTGATCAGGGTCTTCTCAATCTACTGAAAACTCAGACAACCAATCTCTTTAACTTCAGTCTGGCTCAGTCTCACTTCAAAACAACTTCATGCACTGAGTGCATGGCAACTCTGCTTCTTCATGCACAAACTGCATGTCCTCTCAAATTCTTAAAGATCTTCTAGTCTTGGACAACTCAAATGCACACTCACTAATTTTAACTTTGATTACTTGAGCATGTGCATGCATGCATGCATGCACTTCCCTGTTCTTCTTCTAGGTGCAGTAAACCCTCAAAGGGTGTAATTATTTTAAGCACACACCTTCACTGAACTTCACACACTTTATCCAATTTGTTTACACACTTAAATTGTGTGTTCTACTTTAGTGTGGGTCTTGTTATTCTTCAAAGTGTGCACAATGTTTTTACACACACTAAGGTTCGGCCTTATTGATATTGTTTGCACCCACTTAATTCACATAGAAAGCACAAGGCTTGGCCTTTTCATCACTTCTTTCACACACACAAATGCTTGAGGCTCGGGTCTTCTTGTTTAGCACATAAGCACTAAGGCCCTCGGGTTCTTCTCCACTTGTTCTTTAAGGCGCGCAATGTGGTGCGGCCTCACTGTCTTCAACCGCGCAAGTCCAAGGAAAAAGGATCACTTGGCCGCACAAGTGGAACCTCCTCGGGTGCAAGGCGTCTCATCCGCGGGGGCTTCTGTCACGCAGGGTATGGAAACCATGGGCGCGCCAGCCACGGGTGTAAAGCACAACACCGCGGGCTGCCTCACTCACGCAAGACTTCAGGTGCGCAAGTGCTACCGCGCAGGGGGCTGCGGTGCACAGAGGGGGCGCGCAAGGTCCTACCACGCAGCCCAATCCTCCTTCCTATCGCGCAAAGAATAGGCGTGCAGGGGACTTCAGCCGCGCAAGTGAGTTGTGTGGAGGCTTCTTCCTTCGCGAGGCTCAAAGGATCTCACGGAACAGCGGATTTGCAACAAAGTTTCAGCAAAAAACAATGAGAGCCTCGAGCTCTTTTTATATAGGTAGAGGGATGCCTGGATCATCCGCGTCCAATAAAACTTGAATCCCCGAGTTTTTCGGGATTTCGAGATTCTGTGAAATCTTGTATATCTCTCTGTTTCCACGCGGGTTCATTTATTTTTCATTTCTCTACGTACATGCACATGCAAATGCATGCATACCTTCGTTTAAAAACAATCCACGCAAAGCACGAATTCTTCAACGCCTCGCACCTTCGGTTTGCTTCGGCTTCGACCGAAATATTCCTCTCGTGGCATGAAAACTCATTTTCGTGCATGGATGGGTTCAGAAGGGCCAGACGATCTCCATGGTGCCTTTATCTTCAACAATGGTGGTTGGGAGCTTCAAAACCATCCTCGGGGAGGCTCTGGTTCAGCGGCGACAAGCGGGTGGCTTCGGGGAGGCCTCAGACGAGCTCGAGGATGAAGACGAGCTCTCAGCTGTCCGATGCGATGTTTAATGATGCTCAACATCCAGGATCATAACATCTCGGCGCCAGATGAGATAAGCGGTCCAGATCGGCGCGAGATGGAACGGACGGCCACGATTAGATCCCTGATGAATTTTCGCCGTCCCACATCGAATCGCCTCACGGAATCTCTGCGGTATAACAACCAAGCGCTGCCGGCCTCCCTTCAGTTGCACTTCTCCCCTCTCAGTGCCGCCCCGCACCGAGTTCTCCCTGCGGGCGCACGCTCTGCGCCCACTATGCACCTTCGGGCGCGCCACTGGTGCCCACTATGCACACTAATACTCTTGGGGGCGCGCTCCTACGCCCCTGCCGCGCTCCTTCGGGCGTGCCCCAGTCGCCCATGTGGTGTCTTGGGTGCGCCCTGCCGCCCTGGCTCGCCCCACGGGTTCCCCCATGGGCGTGGTTCCCTAGCGCCCATGCCTTGGGGTTGAACCCTCAAGGTGCCTTGTCTGGACAATTTTTGGCAAAGGCATGAATGAGGACATTGTTAAAAACAACGTGCCTATGTATAATATGCCACATGCCACTTCTCTAAGACATCCTTCTTCTACATTTCTTCTTCACATGAATTCTTCAGTCCTCCTAAACATGTATTCATTACTTAGGAAGGTTCCTTCTTCAACCGAGCTCCTGAATCAATTAAATCTTCAATATTCTTCAATGATCCAATTAGAGGTCAAGTTGGATCACATTCACATTGTCATGCACTAAGAATTAGTACATGGTCTTCTTCAGCTCACTTCATCCACTTAGATGTTGTGGATGGCTCTCTTCATCTCCTCATGCATTTTCAGTACAATGCATGGTCTTCAAACATTGTTGTGACATTGTATCCAGTTGATACAAGTTCTTGGAACTTTAAGAACAGCTCAAAAATCATCTGATTTAAACATGGATGAATGTTTCAACCATAAACACTTATGCCACTTAGTGAATCTCCAAAGTGACTTTCATCTTAGTACCATGGCCATTCTCCATTCATCACCAACACCATCACATCCTTTGTCATTCACATATTGAACCTCCTTTACATCCATCCATTCATTCCTTGACAACAACATACCTCATTGACAACAAATGCAATACAGTGCACTTCACATATCTATCATAAAAACCCTACCCCAGTATCATAATATATTCCTTCAATAGTACTTATATTTTTTAGTCTTACCAAAAACATTCTTTCAATTCTAAATCATTATTCTAAAAGTGATTTCTCAATAAATAGGTATAACTCTTAACCAAAAATTTTCAATTTATTATATATTAAAATACCACTAAATCAATTTTATTCATCATAAAATAACAAATTTGGTATCCCCAGTTCACATAAATATTATTACTATTATTAAACCAAGAATGTTCACCCTCTATTCTAACAATTGGTAAGTGAAAGCATTGTTCTTGTGTACGTTTGGACTACCGCATAAAAATAAAAATATAATTATTATACAATAATCATATTGAATAGATTCTAATTATGGTGGTTTTAATATTAATATATTATATCAATAATTGTATTACTCTTCAATAATTATAATATAATATCTACCTTCTATCCATCACATCTGTTGGAAAATGATAATGTCACTAGTGTGTAAGTGTGGACTACATCCACTACAAAGTGATGATACTCATTTTTTATTTTCTCTTTACATTTATGGTAGTAAAAATATAAATAATATTTATATATTATAAATAAAATATATTAATTAATTTTTAATAGAAAATTATTTTTTACTATTCTTTCATTCCATTCATTGAATAATGTAAACATTTTTCATACATACATAAAACCTTCTATCTCAATCAACAATGTAATTCCTTTTTCTACATAAAAATTTTATGGATGATAAAAAATTTGAATATAATGAATATATATTATATTAAAATAAAAAAAAATTGTATATATTATGGAACTATATTCATATAAAATAGACCAATACTACCTAACTGAAATTCTCATGAAAAATAAGCTAGTTAACACCTGGAAATAATGATTTTAATATGAAATTATTAATAATCGGGTGTTGAAATGTTATAATTTTATAATAATTAATTTTATATGTATTATAAATACTATTTTATTGATTAATAATAAATTTAAATTTATTATTCAACATAATAGATAAATTTTGATTCTTGTACAACATAATTTGTGGGATTTTTATCTCAATTTTATTTCTGTGAGACTAGATCTATATTTGATAACATTTCATTATATGTGAGTTATATAATAAATATAAATTTATATAATGATTAATATAATATGAATTGTCAGGATTTAAATATTCATATGAGTTTATCTCATTCATGAGGTTAGGATTCATATATTACCAATGTTGTAAGGGGCTTTTGTTACAATCTAATTTTTAATTGAGATTGTTTATGATTATGTTTCTGATAAATAAACTTCATAACAGATCTCTCATCAAAACCATTAATTTTATAATCCAAGGCTTATTATTGGATATTATGTTTATTAATTATTTTTAATATCTTCATAAAATGAATAGACCTAGCTAATATTTTAAAAAAATCCAAATTTATTTCTCTCCTCTCTAAAAACAATTTCTTCCATATCCATGTTTTCATTAAAAAATATTATATTTATTAATAAAAATTCATATTTACCCATGATTTAATTTTTACAAACTATTATAAAAGTATTTTTAGATTATTTGATAAAATTTTTACTTTTTCTACATTATATTTAAAATGAGAATGAAATCATTGCTTTAACATACACAATATGAATAGAATTTCACACTATCATGCCCACTAAATGCATTGATGTTTAAATTATAATTTTTTAATGTTCATTTTAGAGAAATTTTTTCCAAGAATATTATGTTAATTATCATATTTTATTTATTTAATTCTGAAATGAAATGTATATTTTCCTCATGAAATATTACGTGTTATAATTTGATGGTGTTTTAATTTATGAAAGCATACAATGATGTTACATATGATTTGTAGGGGATATAAACTAGGATTACCTTCACTATTAATTATCAAGATGGATTATGACTATAATAATGATATATTTAGGA
This sequence comes from Viscum album, assembly GCA_963277665.1. Lineage (NCBI taxonomy): Eukaryota > Viridiplantae > Streptophyta > Magnoliopsida > Santalales > Viscaceae > Viscum > Viscum album. Next base: position 1,836,502,682 of record OY728165.1, read on the forward strand.
ATCATGTTTCTTTTATATGATTTAGTTTATATGGTGAATGTTTTATAATCCAATGGCACACATACAAATGGAATATAAATATTTGACTGGTGGACTTGGATTTATATTTGCATTCATTGAACTTGGAATATATGTCTATCTAAGGAGATAATAAGGAGTAAAATGAGGAGTGAACTCAATATAGTGAGGGACTCTGTCAACTTTTTTTTTTTGAGTTATCCTTGACTAAGTATATGATGAAAAGTAATGTGAGCCCAATCCATGGTAATAGTCTTAGTAGTGAGCCTTGACTTGTGAGATGATTTTATATTCTTATATTTATTCCAAAGAAAATTAATTTTATGTTGTTTTCTCTATTTAATAACATGTTTTATAATTCTATTATGATTCATATCTTATAAACATCCATGAATTATAGCATGGTTATGAATTATTATATTACATTTGAAGGGTATGTTTAACTAATTATATAATCATGTTCTCATACCCTTATTCTCATGTTATGTCTATGTGAACATTGATATATCATTTCTTTACCCTTAATGTGATTCTGATCCCACTCTTTATTATCTTTTCTTTTCTTAGAGATTTGAAAAAACATTAAGTATTGCATTACAAATAATGTATCTAGTAGTGAATAACTACGTCCGAGATGATAAATATATCTTATGAATAAGTTTTATATATATATATGATTCCACAGAAATTAAACACATGTAGTTTTTCCATTGATCATAATGTTATGTAATGAATATTCATCAAACAAAATTTTGAATTCATATATGACAATTTATATCATTATAGTTTGTATTATAGAACACATTAGTTACCATTGGTAACTATGATGATAAAAAAATTGTGAGAAACCTTTGGATAATTCTATTTGTAAGATCTCACCCAATTTTATGGTAAATAAAGGAGTATTGTTGTTTTAGAAAAACCTATATGTTTGCATACTTCTTGTGTACATGGATAGGGAATACATGATTTTGGGGTTAATAACCTTGAAATTAGTTTGTTGAGTATATAATGGACATCATTCTAGATAAAGGTGAGTGTTGCCTTACTGTTTATCTTTATTTACACTCCTAAGGAATATGATTACTGGGTTAATTTATATTTTCTTTACAAACCCTCACAATATATTTGAATAGATGATGATAATGGATGACCATTGTTAAACCTAATGTTTCAAAGGATTAAAAGAATTTTTCATGATTAAAACATCCATTAAATTATTTGTCAGGATTATTCAGTTCCCCAAAATGAATATTTTTTATACAGTATAATTTTTAGTTGTAGTTAATGGATGGAATCCTGTGTAATTGTTTTAATATTGAATGTGGAAGATAATGGAATCAAATTTACCCATGATAAACTAATTCAAATAATAACTATAAGGAAAAAAATTATGATTATTCTTTGTCAGCTATCATGATATATGATTAATAACACATAATTTTGTTAGTTTCTAAATATATTGAAAATCTTATGATAGAATTTTAAAATTTTCATATTGTAATGAGCATATAAGATAGAATTTATACTTTTTTATGTTTTCAAAATGTATACAAGAGCTCCCAGGAGAATCTCTCGTGGGAATAGAACGATTATTTCTATTTATACATGAATTGCCTTGAAGAATGAATTATTTAGTAATCCAATTTCTAATGTTTAGGGAACATGATCATTGTTATGTAAATTCCCAAATCAGTGGGTTAAATATTTTAAAAACAAGTTCAAATGTTATGTTAATTTTTAAAGTGTACTGATTATAGAGATTATAAATTTTCATTCATCTATAACATTGTAAAAAAATATCAATTATATTCTGGTTTTAAAAATAAGGAATCAACTAAGGATATTTCATCAATTGTTTTCTATTAAAACATTCCATATATATGTTGAATTGTATTGATAACCAAGACAAATGTTTTGATATTGATGTCAAATTTTATTGAAAGCACATGGCTATGGGATAAATAACCCATCTTAGGTTTCTTATTCTAGGATAAAAATGATTCATTTGGATAAATAGATGAATAGAAATTGTAATGTAAATTGAATTTTATTAAGGACCTAAAAACTATTTACTTATTTTATGATTCATTGATTTAAGGTAGATTTGATGAATTTTATATCGTTTTTTGAAATACAGAATATATGCACTAGTATGTGATTTTATATTATGAACATGGATAGTCATAAAATTTAGAAGCATATATGATTTATTTAGGGTTTTATGGTGATTTAGGTTATTCTCATGTTTAAATTTAATCCAAGTGTTCACTTATTTGGTAAGTGGCATTATATGTTATATCCTGTTTTATAGGGATAAATTTCAATGTTGATGTTAAAAAAATTATGTAAAAAATAATAATAAGGATTATTGGGTTTTGAATTTTTTCCAACATATTTTTGATGAGTCTTATGATATTTTATTTATGAATGGATTATGTTTAAATCTAGATGTTACATTTGATGATTTTTTGAATAATGCGTAAAATTTATAAATATTAATTATCTTGTTCTAACCAAATATAGTTGTATAAATTTTTATAGATATATTTAATTCATTATCATAAATTTCTATATCTTATGATCCTCTATAAGTTATTCTTAGTGCTACATACATGAGAAATTTCATCTTAAATATTAATTTCAGGGAGTGTGAGATAATGTAGATATTGGTCGAAACATAACCAAATGTTGAAATTTTTCTCAGTAAATATAATGGAATCATGTACGTACATTATATAAAGTTATATGTCTTAAAAAATATTTTATCTTTGAGAAAAGGATAATTAAATAAAACCCTTTTATTTTTACATATATTCCTGATGAATGTATGGTCTTTTCACAACTCACTCATTTATAGTTTTTTAGTCTTTAACATTCTCCTGAAAATATTCTATATAAATCTATATTTTTCCTATAAACATATTTTTCACCTCCCTTCCTATTTTTAAACATCCCAACAATGTTATAATTCTTTAGTAACTTTATTTGGTGGTATTTCAGGTATCCTTTATAATTCCCCCTTCATTTTTGTTAAATTGTTCAATTCATTTTCTTTGTAATTTCTGAAAAAAAAATTCTTTTTGGGTTAGTGGGAACCGGGAATATCCAAATCCAACCACAGTATAGGCTATACCATAATTCAAAAACTTCCACCATCAAAAATGAGTTCAAAATTTAAAATGATAATAGCCAAAATCATGAAATTAAAATTTTGAAATTTTAAAAAGTTCCATGTGTTGTGAGATGAGTTTCACTCGACCTCCTACTTCATATCGGGTCTACAATTCAGCCATCATTCCTATCATATCTTATTTCATCAGAAAACGCATTAAATGAGTCCCATCACCATCCAAAATCACCATTATGAGGAACCATTTTTGGCATCTCCATCCTCACCACCATTATCAACACCATCCAATCACTACACCAATCATCAGAGATAGTTGGAGACCATCGAAGTCATAAAAGATCACCATCACCATGTCATTGTAAACCATAAACAGTCAAAACACTACAAAGTAAACTCACTTCAACAAGATAAAAAAGCATCAACACAACACCATCAAGAAAAACACCAAAATCTTCCATCAAAATATCATAGAGAACATGTGAAAAAATACCAAAAAATAGAAACATTTCCATTATTATTTCAAATGAAACCTCTGAGATCCTCCCTCAGAAATAGGTTTATAAACAATAACATAATAAAGAATAAAACTGAATCAAGCCATGTAGGGACCACCTTCGGGGTAACCACTGCTCCAGATCTGACATGGAGAGGAGAAGCAGGACTTGAGGTTAGGGTAGGGATCAGAATGGCCAAGGGATTCAAAAAATGGCCCCAAAGTGAGACTAAACTCAATAATTCACATAATAATGAGATGGTAAAAGAGCACCTAGAAAACCCTCGACCACAGTACCAAAAAACCCAGAAGAACTATGTCATTATCACTCCATATCTGACTTGGAGAGGCGCAATGGAACATGAGGTCAGAGTAGTGACGATGTTTTCTAAGGCTTTAATAGCAACTGCCTTCATCAGAAACAATAGATCCTCTCATAGAGACAAACACTATAAAGATTGAACTTACATTGAAGAATACATGTAGATCAAGGGGCATAAAGAAAGATGGAAGAGGTGAAACGAGTGAATAATAGAAGGTAGAGTGGTAAACGATGCTCAGATTTAACCAATACCGATACCGAGGATGCATGAGGCAACCCTAGGCATAGTGAGAGGGGTCTAGGAGAAAAAGGTTTCATTCTTCATTTTTTTTAAAATAATTTTTCTTATTCAACAATATGTTGTGGGTTTTAAGTAATGGTATTTTCACATATTGAAACATAGATGACAAATATAAAATTTTAATGTTTCAATTTATTTATTTGGGGAGAATGATAGACTAAAAAATTAGTTTAAATTAATAAATAGATCATTAATTTTCTTATCAGTAATTACCTTATATCAAGTGAATTGTGATGTGTTATAAAAATATTATTATTTAAATGTGACTTTTATAACCTCGACATTGAGTTGGTGGATGTTAATATAATAACCAAAATTATAAAATAAATGTATAATGTTACTAATCAATATAGAATTATTTTATTTTCATCAGAAATAAAATTTAATTATATAGGGATTTCATTTTATGATTCAAAAATTCATTTTCATAAAAAATTAATTTTATTAAATTTCAAATTTTGAAAATTAAAATTATTTTATTCAAATTTGGAAATTTTCATTTTATAAAGCGTAAATTTTATTTTATAAAATTATAAATTATAACATAAGGTAAAATTTAAGGTTTTTAATAAAATGATTGATTTTTCATCGAATAGTGAAAAACAAAAACTTTTCCAATATTTTTATTTTTTTTATAAATTAAATTAATATAAAAGAAAAAATCGTTATTCTGTTTTTTTATAAAGTTACATGTGATTAATTTTATTTATTAAAAAATAATTCAATCAATTTTAATTTTCAATTTTACAATTTTGATTAATATTTTTTTTTAAATAATTTTACTACAAAATATTTTTCCATTGTGTTTTGTGAACTTATATTAATACAAATATCAAACCCATAATATATTATATTATTTAATTTATTTCCAAATACGAAATTAATGATAATTTAACATATTTAATTTTTTTTAAAATTATTGAAAATTTTAAAAATATATATATTCCCATGTGAGTGGGATATAGATAAAAATTTCGAACATGTTATATTTTGAAATCACTTATACTTTTATATTATCTTTTATAACTAAAAAAGAATAAAAACTATTGATATCAAGGTAATTTTCTTCAAGATTTATTGGAAGAAGAAACATAGTGATAAAGGTACAAACATAACAAAAAATTGATCATTTATTTTTTATAAGAGGATTTATACTCTTATTCATCGAATATTAATATTATATGTGTTTGTTGAAAATTTTCAATGAAATAAAATTTATGTTAATTTATTATTTTTTGTAATTCAAGGATTTCATTTTCTTAGACATATTATATGGGACCTCTTCTAATTATTAATATTTAATGTATGTTTTTTCTAGATCATCCAATACCTAGCATAATATTATCCTATAATCCTTCAAAAAAACTAGAGAATTTTTCTTTTCTATAATACTATTCATTCATGGATTAAAGTGTAATCCAAAAGAGGATTTTAAATGAAGAGGAAGAAGTATAAATCAAGCAATTTCAATTTAATTGTTCTTGTATCTCATATAAATATATCATATTTAGTATAAAATAATAACAACAGTTTCATATACATCCTACCTTTTTTTATGGTTATGCATCTACTGAAATGCATATTCAATTTAATTAGTTGGGAAGTGAAAGTATCACCCGAACATATGGATGTACTACCACCTCCACGTTGAGAAAAAACTAATTTTCAATCATCATTATTCATGGATAATTCTAATGATTAATTTTATATTTATATAATAAATTTATAATAATGTTGTGGTTATCGAATAATAATATTATTACATCCTTTTTACCTTCCAAACCATTTATAAATTATAATATGCCTCTTGCGTACGTGCGAACTACCAGCTCCATGAAGTGATGTGAGTTTCTTTTCATTTTTACATTACATGGATGGAAATAAGTAAGGATTTATTGAATATATATTATATATATTTTATAATAAGTATTCATTATTTATATTTTTTATTTTCCATTCATCCACTCCATATATTATATAATCAAAATAGTATTCATGTGTAGGTACAACCGACCATCTACAATAAAAGTGAAATTAATTTTTTATCTCTACCATTTATAGATGATTTGAAATATATATATATTGAATATTTATACTATTTATATCATAAATAACATTTCATAGATGATTTAACCATAATGAAAAACATTAGAGAACTACCAAACTGAAATTATCATAATAATTAAACTATTGACACATAAGAATGAAAATTTTAATGAGAAATTATTAATAAAATACTGTTGAAATTTTATAAATATATCATATATTATCTGATATGTATTTACATGATTCTAAAATCAAATTAAAATAAATTTAAATCTATTATATTTCATATTATATGTCTTTTAACGAAATTCTACAAGAGGTAATAAATTTTAATCTTTCTATTAATTCTGTGAGACATATTCTACATTAACCACTTGTTTCGTTTATGTGGTATTTATTCATCCCATAAATGACCTTTATTATTATTATCATTAAGAAAATTTGTATTTACATATCTATTTAATTTTATAGCATTCATGTAATTTTGATTCTAATGATACAAAAGTGGAAATGTATTTTTGTTACAGTCTCATTACTTATCGAGTTTGTTTATGATTATTTTACTTACATTTTTTTATTTCATATCCATTAGATTTCCCATGAATTTTATTTTCCTCTATTTATTTTTATATTTTATATGTATTCCTTTCATTTTCGCCTCTTTATGTGCTTAATAGTCCAAAATAATTTTTTTTATGGAAATATGACTTCATTTCATTCTTCAATAAAAAAAATTCTTATATATTTTTATATTCTATAAATAGTATAATGGATGTTTTTTATATTATTTTATTATTGATTAAAATAATTTTTATAAATTTATTAGTTTTGCAAAAAAAATTCTAAAAGGAATCATATGCGTGTTTTCTGAATTGGTTACTTTTGGATTTTTATCAACTGTGTGAAAGAATATATGTTTTAATATACTTAACATTAATGGGATTTACCATGTTTAGGATAGATCAATGAATTTAACATTACATTTCATTTTTCATTCATTCTTTTCAATGAAAAAATTTTCATAATATTTTCTGAATTGTGATATTTTAATGAATGTATTCAAAAATTAAAAGGGAATTTTTCATAGGAAATATTAAAAGTGATCATTAAAATGAATTTACACATAAGATAGAATCCATTGATGGCACATATTATTTACTGGGTATAAGATCTAAGGATATAAACCTTATTCATTATTTATATGGTTTATGATTATGATTATGAGAAGTGTACAAAAAACCCATTTCTCTTCCTTAAGTTATGCAATATGATGAATTCTTTATAGTAATGTGGCACAAATATTGAAGGACTATGATTATGTGATAATTGGTCCTGAAATTATATACCCCTATAATTATTTCTTTAAATATATATATCTCATGTGATAATAAGGAATTGAATGGGTATTTAATCAATTTTAGTAATGGTATTTTTTCCTCTATGAGAGTCTTGGGGGTGAACCTGGCTATAGGATATGCTAGAATTAGATGTTTTCAAAATATAATATTATTGACTTGAAAGTGATCCTCTATTGAGGTAATGATTTTCTATTCTTATGTATTTTTCAAAAACATATGTCTCTTTTCAATGTTATGCTCTCAAGTCTTGTGTTCTTTAATACTATATGATTCATGTCTTAGGAATGGGAAAACAATTCCATGACTTAAGATTATATTCATTGAATTATAGTGTATGGTTTTGAAATGATACGATCATGTTCCAATAATCTAATTATATTGTTCTGTTTAAGTTATTATTCATATATCCTCTTCATAGATTCATATCTGACACCTTATTATGTTATGTTTTCCCTAGTATATGAAGAATAATTTCATATATTATATGTATAAAAAGGGTTGTAGTTTTGAATAGCTATTTTAGGGATGATGTAGGTCTATAATGAATATGTTTTTATGTATCCATGGTTACAATGATAATAAAACTATATAGTTTTAGAATAGATCATAATGTGACATAATTAATTGTTATATAATAATATATAATATTATTGCATGAGATATATGGTTTTGTATATATAACTCACAGTTAAATAAGGTAGTATTCAATTCCATCTGATAGAATTTATAATTTCAACAAGGTACTATAGTATTTAACATCCTCATTACATCCAATATAACAATGAAAACCAAAAAAATAAATATATTAAGTAAACATAGAAAAAATACATTAATATTGGTCTATTAATGTTCTTTGTTACTTATTCATTATTATTTAACTTTTTTCTAAATACCCACTTGGTCACAATGGAATTTTATTTATAAGTCATGGAATAATTTCCCAGGTTAAAATCATCCAAATATAGTTAAACTCCTCATCTATTCCCTCAGCCAATTCCTTTTGGTTAAAATAGTTTGACAAAAATTGAGTTTCTACTAGGCATATAAGATATTTCTAATTCTTATGAAAAAATAAACTTTTAGTATATTCAATTATTTGATCATGAAAGATAATATTTCATTTAGTCTATATAGTTTTATATTGTGAGGAGGAGTCATAGAAATTTTAAATTTTAGTGACATTAAGAATATTTTAGTTACTTACATTCTTTGATATCTTTTAGGTTTAAATTTTTAGAGACCTAGGTAATAATTCTTAAATAACAACCCCATATATTAAAAAAATTACACTTATATTTAGTATAAATGTCCCAACCTGTCCCCTAGATCCTATGTCAGGACTACCCATGCTCGCCTTCCATAGGCTATGGTTTTGAGACTAGCACCAAATAGGCGTATATCTAATACGGTAAGGCATTTCCTTTAAACCTATCTGCACACCAACTAGGTACAAAAAAAGTAAACCACGTAGTAAAACTGAAAAATTAAAAGTATGAATTGAAAGTAAAGGGCATGTATACAAGCCCAATTGTAAGAGAAAATACAACAGAAAAGATAAATCAACATCTGAGATAGTTCTCCAAGGATCCTACCCAAAGGGTAGGTACAACTCATCACTGCGGCTCTCCACATCTACTAGTCACCTCTATGCAACATCTAGCCATACCTCTCCAAAATTTAGTCGAAGTTGCATGTCATCTGCACAAGACACAACAAGGTGTGGGAGAAGCCCGTGCAAGGGTGAGTATAACAACACCTAGTAGGGACACTAAGACCACTGAAGGTATCTTAGAATTCCAAAAATTAAAAAAACGATGAACTCAATCACCAAGCACAAGGAAAGACTCATCTCAAAGTAGATATAACTTATGTACATAAGTACAGATGATTAGACCTAACCTAGATCATCTTGTTTTGTCGAGAGACTCTACTGTTGACCCACACACGATCGATAGATGCTGACCCACATAGGATTTCTAAAAAGTTACCTACACAGGATCGTTGTGAACTAACCCACACAGGATCGATAGGCGCTGATGCACATAGAATCGTTGAGCACTGACCCACACAGGATCGCTAGGTGATGACCCACACAGGATCCTTGCACACTAACCCACACAATATTGAAAGGCCATGACCCACACAGGAATGATAGGTACCAACCCCCACGGGATCATTGAGTGCTAACCCATATAGGCTCAATAAGTACATACCCAAGTAGGATCACTAATCATTCATTACATCACAGCCATCCACTGGATTCCCAAAATAAGCATGCTTGATTTTTGGAGGATCCACTCCATAGTTCACCAAACGTATTTTAACTATCACTAATTCCCCTAAAAATGTTATAGGTTGAAACTCCATGTCCTAATGGTTCCAACACAACTGGCGGCATGTCAATCAGATTCCTGGTCTGTAAGTGATAGACATTTTAATGTCGGGGGGCCTGGATGAATTTTAGTTCGATCCAACCCGATCGTACTCCAATATCCTCCAAAACACAAGTGAATTATTTAAAAAGTAATGCCTCATCCTAAGGGTTCCATCACCATTGATGGTTCTTTAAATGGAGGCATGGTTTAGAAGTTATTCCTATTAAAACGAAACTGGGGAGTATGTGTGTCTGAGTCTGGTCCTACCTAATCGGACCGACCCGACCTGGCCCACTTGGCCCAGCAGGAAGTGGCTGGGCTTGAGCTAGTTCGTCTAGGCCCGACCTAGCCTACTGGGATGTAGTCTCAGTCTGCTGGTTCAGGGTCTCAGCCGGCTGGCAGTGGGTTCGTCCTAACCTACCCTGCTGAGCACAGATCATCAGGCTATAGATCCACCTAGCCTACTGGCTAGTTTGGTGGTCTGCTCCCCTCCCGAATGGCTTGACCATTCATGTCTTCAAATCAGTGGAACCCGTTGGAACTACTCCAACTAGTCGTCCCACTCAGAATGGCCACCTGCGGGAACCACGGGGTAGGGGTCCTCCCTCCACCATGGTTCAAAGCTCCTACCCTCCTCTACAACACATTTTCGTGGCGCACTGCTCAGCATTAATGCAGCTAGCGATGGTCGGCCACCCTCCCCTTCTTCTGCCGTGGCTCGGAGCCATAGTGCACTTTTGCGGTGCACCTCTATTTTCAAGGTACCTGGTGATGGTTGGTCTCCCCCTTTATCCACCATGGCACCATCAGGCATCGCCACTTTATCCCAGTTGGTGAGAGACGATCCCCACTATTGGTTGTTGCCATATTGGTCATTCTCCCATGAAGAATGCAATAAAAGTAACATTAGTGGATGATCTGTTCCTTGTTTGGTTTGGCCCACACCCTCCACATTAGCTTTATAACAATGAAAATGGTTTGACATCTTCAAGAGTACATGAAACATTAAACACATTGAAATAAAATCAAGAAAAACCCCTACCTCGAATAAATTGTTTGACGGTGTAGGTGAGAAAGATGGGTTTGTGTTCAAAGAATGTTTATTGGAAGTCACTGATCTCTAGATTGAATTCTCAAAGGAATATAATATTCATTCTATGATGGTGGAATAGGTCGCTGACAATTCATCTAGAATTCCCCTTTGGGTTCCCCAAACACATTTCGACCTATTGTTAAAATAAAAGAAAGGGTGTTTAACTTGTCACAAAATTAATGTGGTTCATTATTGAGTTTAATTAATAAACCCATTAATCTCCTGATAGTACGGTTACACAATAAATGGTATCCCACCACTGAATGATCTGACAACCTAGAGGTCCCACAATCATCGCTCATTGGTTACGTAGATAGAAATAAAATAACTAATGGAGTTATTTTAATTTTTTTTTTGAAGTCCCAAAATTAAAATCTTCATCCAACTTTTTCCGAACAATTTTATGCTTCCCATAAGTGAATCTTGGCAATACAGATTCAACAGTGCCATTAGATTATTAATCTAATCACCGATTAAAAAGATAGAAATCGCAACTCGTACGTTTTCTGAATGTGCCTTAAAAAAGTTCATAATTTTGTTCTGGGTGCACAGTGCCTTGGAGTCACGTACCATAAATTTTCACAGACTCGTAATAATCCCAAATAATTTAAAATATAAATATATCGAATTTTATGTCATTACATCATACCCACATTAGGGGTTTTCATTCCCAAAATCCACAACAAAAACTAGGGAATCCAATGGAGATACTAAGAATATATCTAAGCCTCCCTATCCCATGTTCTCTCCTGGAAGTTCCCATGCTACCGCCAAACTCGCACTAGTAGAATCGACTTCCCATGGAGGACCCGCACATGTCGATCCTCTATCTTCACCGATAACTCTGTGAATGTCTCCCTATCATCATTGTACATTTCACCCCAGTTGATAATGTGATATGGATCATGTATATTCCTCCTCACATGTGAAACATGGAAAACATTATGCACTCAGTGTATCTGTTGCGGTAGAGCTAGAGGTCATGCCACCTTGACTACTCTATTGAGATCCTGGAATGTTCTGATGAACCTCGAAGATAGCTTTTCACCTCATCCAAAACTCTAAAATACACTTTGATTTGGTACCCATAGGAAGACATTTTCTCCATACTAGAACTCCAAATGCCTTTGTCTATTGTTAGAATAAGACATCGGTTGGCCATGTTCAGTCTTCATCCTCTCTTGGATGATCTACTTCTTCTTAGTGGTATCGTGTACCAACACGGGACCCATAAGTGCTGACAAACCTTAGTTTGTCCAGTATAGTGGGGATATACATAGTTACCCATACAAGGCCTAAAATTTCACCATGTCAATGGGGGAGTTATAACTTTTTTTGTAAGTGAAATCCATCAATGGTTGGTGGTCCTCCTAAATGTTTCCAATATAAAGGACGAAAGTGCAGAGCATATCCTCAAGCATCTGTATAGTCCGCTCTATCTGACCATTTTCTTGAGGACGAAAGGTGGTTCTCAAGTATAATTGAGTCCTAAATTCCTACAATAATCCCTTCCACAAATGTGATGTAAATTGAGCATCAATATCTGAAATGATCTTTCATAGCACCTCATGAAGTCAAACTATCTCCTGTAGGTAGAGGAATCCCAAGACCTCTACTGATCCATGCTCTTGGATGGGTAAGAAGTGGGTCATCTTGGTGATTCGGTCAACTATCACCCAGATTAAATTTTGACCCCTAGATGTGTGTTTTATCCCTGTCACGAAGTCCATGGAGATTCCATCCCACTTCCACTCTAGCACCTCATGTGGCTGAGTTAAGCCTGTTAGAACCTGGTGTTTTGCCTTCACTTGCTGATAGGTGAGGCATCGCAAAATGATCATTGCCAATTATTTATTCATCCTCGGCCACCAGTAATAACGCTATAGGTCCTGGTACATCGTCGCCTCACCAGGATGTATCACCAAAGGGGATTTTCTGCACACCCTCAACACCTCCTCTTGTATATTCACTGGTACCATAGTGTGTCCCACTAAAAGGAAGATATGATCCCACTTTCAAAAAAATACTTTTGGAATATTTCCTGATGATATCTGAGAACCTTAGGTCTCATAGTCAATGTCTCTATGACGTTCCTCTTAGACTCACTAATGGAGTGGGGGAGTAACTTTCATAAATGGGAGGTATTATTCTCCATCACTATCTACGAATAACGTTTGGAATGTGGCTAGCTTATCTATTTCTTCACTTGGAAACTATAAATCAGACCACCTATTGAGTGCATCTACCACTACGTTCCCCTTCCCATGAGTGTAGAAAATGTCAAATTCATAGTTTTGGAGGAACACCAGCCATCACCGCTATCTCAGGTTCAGGTGCTTCTAGGATAAGATTTACCTGATACTCATGTGATCCGAGAAGATAGTAAATAGTACTCTTATCAAGTATTGTCACTACATCTTCAAGGTAAATACCACTACTACTAACTCTAGTACATGGGTAGCGTAGTTCTTCTCATTTTTTTCTCAGTTTTCGTGTGTCATAGGTGCTCACCGCTTCTCCTACATAAGGACACATCCCAGTTCAATCCCTGATGCATTGCAGTAGACTACTCGCGCAACAACCTCTTCTGGTACCCTCAAGATGGCGGTACTCATCAGTATCTGTCTTAGCTCCTAGAAACATTGTTGTCATCTCTACATGCACATGAATGTTTATCCCTTCTTTGTAAAAGTGTACAAGGGTTCTATTACTCTGGAAAATTTAGGTATGAATCTTTTTAAGTACCCAGCCAATTCCAAGAAACTCTGCACCTTGGTCACACACCTGGGTGGCTCCCAAGAAATAATTGCCTCTATCTTCACTAGATCCAACACAAATATAGCTTCTGAAATTAAATGTACTAGAAAGTCGTCCTCCCATTTCTATAACTAGAAATTTGAGAACATTCCATGGATTTGGAGCTCTCACAGTGTATCCAAGACTATCTACAGATGTGTAGCGTGCACCTCCTCTGAGGCCTAGTATATCAAGATTTTTTCAATGAAAACCACCAAGAAGTTATCAAGGTAAGGTCGTAAGATCTTATTCTTGATCCCCATGAACACTAAAGGAGCGTTTCACATACCAAAAGGAATCAACAAGAAATCAGTGTGGCCATACCGGCATCTGAAGGTTGTCTTTGGTACGTCCTCATCTCGTACCCTGAGCTGATGATAGCGTAATCTGAGGTCTATCTTCAAAAACCACATAGCTCCATTCAGCAGATCAAAGAGATCATCAATCCATAAGAGTGGATACTTGTACATCCCAGTGACCTGTTTAAAGCATTGATAGTCAACTTAAAGCCTCAAAATCATGTCTTTATTCTTGGAAAACAAAATCAGGGCATCCCATTGAGAAACATTAGGCTTTATGAACCCATCACCCAACATGTCCTCCAGTTGTAACTTCATCTCACGATGTTCCATTGGAGCCATCCAATATGCTGGTGTAGATATCAGTGTTGTCCCAGGGTACCGGTCGATGTATAATTCTACCTCTATTTTAAAAGGTAGTCCCAAAACATCATCAAGATTGATATCAACATACCAATACACCATTACAGGATAACTCGGGCACCCCTCATCAACTACTCTAAGGGTATGGTCTTCCATCTAATGAGTGATTGGTGGATCCCTCCTCCGAGAAACTCCATCTTAAGCACAAAGTTTCCCTTCTCGACGGTGAAGGAAAACCTGGTCCCATCCTCAAAGTCACAAACAACTTTGCTTCTAAAACAATCAATCTAAGCATAGACTATGGATAACTAGTCCATTCCCAAAATGACATCGTAAGGCCTTTAATCTTCTACCTAGAGATCCCAACTGAAGTTCTCACATCTTAGAGTAAGCTCACACTTCCAGAATTAGTGTGTTATTTTCTAATCCTCTCCTGTAATAGTCTCTAATCATAATAATTTTGGCAAAAGCTCCATTAGAATCATAGAACTCCGAACAAGAGTCATGGAAAAAATGATTGACTAACACCTTTGTCTATAAGTATTATAGCTATGGTGTAATAGACCTAGATCACACCACGAATCATATATGGATCACTGTGATCATAGTCCTTAGCTGCCTAAAACTGATCTCTTCCCTTTCCATTTTCTCCCTGAGGTCTGGGTGGACCTCCTAGATGTGGTGGTGGTAGAACCTCAAATCGTCGCCCACTTATAGTTACTTGGATAGCTCTTTTTCCATGTCTAAAGCCATGCAGACCTCTTTTCTTGAATCTATATCATTGTATCAGTAGTCCCTTGTTCGTCTGCTGATCATCGGCCTGGCATGTCGGCTAGTCGTGAGCCATGTGACACTACCTACCGCATGTGTAGCACAATCGGATCCTCTGGTGAACTCATCTATCATGTGATCTCTACACCTTTGACCCTACTCCTTGGGGTCATCCACCAGAAATTCTGGGGCCCTTATGACCATGCGTCTTCCGCTTACATCCTACTACAGATGACTCGGCCACATGTCGTCAGGGGGAGGCTTTTATTTTTTCTGTCTACTCATTTAGAAACCTCACCACCAATAGTGCTCTCTCAATCACTATAGCCTACATCAGGATATTGACTGACATCATCGACATTCAAATATCTCAATGTAGACCCTTATCAATAGACTAGGCCTAGAAGAATTTGTCTTTTACCATGTTAGTGGAGTGGCGGGAGATGTCAGTAAATCTCACCGAGTACTGGGCCACTGATAGATTTCCCTACTGTAATTGCAGTAGCTCCTAAATACACATAGAGAATAGTATTGTAGGTATGAACTTGGCCCTGAAGAGGCTCTCTAATTCCAACCAGGTGAGGGTCGCCTCCTTGTGTGTCTGGGGTGTCAGGATCCACTCTCTCCCTATTCTTCCCTGAAAGAGCCTAGTAGCTATGATCACAATCTGGTCTACTGGTGTCTCGACCGCATGAAATACCCATTCCATATCCTCCAGCTAGTATTTAGCTACCTGGGGATCTATCTCTCCTCAAAACCATAGAGTCCTCTATCTCTAGAACTCGTGCAATGCGCTCAGTCGGCATGCATGGTCCACTGGTAGGGTTGGTGGCATCTGTTTCCCTATAGGTAGTGGTTCTACTGGTACACCCCCCAAAGGTACCATCACTGCAAGAGGGACCTACACTAAAGCCTCATCTCTAGGTGGGCCATCAACATGTACTCTCTCTGGAATATAGGATGCCTGTCTACATGGAGGAATTCTGAAAATAAATAGGTGCACCATAGTCTATAAGTTATACCTGGTGAGAAAACACAAAATGGATCGAAATAAAAACATTTAAAAACACACACAATTAGTTTTTTGGTGTATGAAGTTGGAAATAATAACTCAGGGTCCAAGTGTATAGACATATCGGCTGCTGCAGGAACACTAGACTACCAAACTGGAAACCACAATCAAAACACTTAAAACTGTTTCCCTATTGAAAAGACCAAATTCTTAGTTATTTGGTAGAACTGACTCCTTTGATACCACATTTCCATTACTCATCCCCTATATCCCGTTCGATGTCTACCCCAATCCTGCCTTCTATTATCCATGGGTTGGAAGCTAGCACCGGAAAGGAATATCCCTAAAATGGTAAGTTATTTCCATTAAGCCTATACACCCAACGACTAGGTACAAAACAAAAGTAAACCACGTAGTATAAATAATTAAATAAAATTGGGAATTTAATGTAAGGGATAGAATAAAATCCCACCTATAAGTGGTAAAACTATAGAAGAGAGAAAAAAACTCCTGCTATCCTCCACCAAGTGTCCTACCTGAATTGTAGGTATAGCTATTCACTAAGGCTCTCCGCATCAACTGGTCACCTTTGTGCACTGTTTAGTCCTAGCTCCCCAAACCTTGGTTGAAGTTGTTCATCGTCTGTACAAGAAAAAATATGGTGCAGGCGAAGCCCATGAAGGGTTGAGTATAACAATAACCACTAGGGAACCAAAGACCCTCGAATGTCTCTCATTATTCAACAAAGGATAAACCACAAATAATGAAATCAATAACAAAGCACAAGGAAAGACTCGACTCAAACCAAGTATAACATAAGTACTGAAGTAAATGTGATTAGTCGTAATCTAGATCATCTTGTTCTATCGAGAGACTCTGTTGCTAACCCCCAAAGGATCGATAGATGCTGACCTACATAGGATCGCTAGGTGCTGACCCACACTGAATCGCTGATCACTGACGCACATAGGTTTGATATGTGCTGACCCACATAAAATCGATATATACTAACCCACACAAGATCGTTTAGTGCTGACCCACACAGAAATGATAAGCAATGACCCACACATGAACACTATTCATTCATTACGTCATAGCCTGCCATTGGATTCCCACACTAAGCACAGTTGATTTCCTGAGGATCCACTTTACAAGACATTAGCCATATTTCAACCTATATGGTATCCCACAAAGAAGTAACCCTAATGATCCTCAATGTGTTAATTGTTCCAATACAACTGATGGATCATCAATCGGACGCTCGATATGTATGTTATTCACATTTTAGTGTCAGGGGCCCAGTTGGATTCGAGTCTGATCCAACCAGACCATACTAAAACTTTCTCCAACACCCATGCAGAGTATCTCAAAAGGAATTCCGCATCCCAAGGGTCACATTTCTGTAAACGGTTCGTCAAATGGATGTCTGGTTTAGAATTTATACCCATTTAATTGATACTGGGCCATAAGTGGGTCGGGGTCCAATCCAACTCGATCAGATGGACCCAACCAGGCCTGTTGGACCCAGATTGAAGGGGCTGGGCTTGACCCAGTTCAGCAAGGCCCGATCCAGCCCACTGGGCTATAGGATCTGCTCGTTGTGCCATGGGATCAGCCCGCTGGGTCGTGTGCTCAGCCCGCTGGGCCACGGTTTTGGTTGGCCACGACCCACCGAGCCGTGGAACTGTCCAACCCACTGGTTATCACTGGATTTCGCTCCCCTCCCAAACGACTCAGATGTTAGTGTCCTCAATGTAGCGGCACCAGTTGTCGCCACTCTAGCTGGTTGGTCCACTCAGACTGGTCACCAGTGGGACTCATACAGTGTAGGTCTTCCCTCCTTCACGGCTCAAAGTTGCGGCCTTCTTCCAAGGTTCATTTTCTTATCGCACCGCCCAGTGTCAATACCGCCGGTGATAGTCGGCCACCCGCCCCTTCGTCTACCACAGCTCAGTGCCATAGTGCACCTCCATCATCAATGCATCCGACAATGGCCATCCCCATCATTCATCTATCGTGGAGCCTTCAGGTGCCTCCACCTTCTCACAGCCTGTGAGAACCTGCCACCGATATTGGTCGTTTCCCTGCTAGTTATTCTCCCACAAAGAACACAACAAAAGAAACATTTCTGGAGGGTCTGATCCTTGTTTGGTTCGGCTCGTGCCCTCTACATTAGCATTATAATAAGGAAATGGTTCGACATCATCAAGAGTAGATTAAACAAACAAATATTAGAAATAAAATAATGACAAACCCCTACCTCGTATACATTGTTAGACGATGCGGATTTGGAATACGGGTCTACATACGAAACATGTTCATTTGTATTTTTTGATCTCCAGATTGAATTCTCAAAGGCGTTGAAGCTCCATTCTACGATGGTGGAACACGTCACCTGTACTTTATCAATAATTCCCATGTGGGTTCCTAAAACCAACACCATCCTCAAGGTTAAATAAAATAAAAGGGAGTTTAATGTTTCATATAATTAATGTGGTTCATTAATTATTTTAATTAATGGTCCCATTAATCTCTTAATGGTGCGGTTACACAACCATGTGTAACCGGTCATTAAATGATATGACAACCCAGTTGCCCATCCACTGTCACTCGTTGGTTACAAATAAAGAAATAAAATAACCCATGGAGTTATTTTATTATTTTATTGAAAGTCCAAAAATTAACTTCTTCATTAGAATTTTTCCAAAAACTGTTAAGCTTCCCTTAAGAGAATCTTGGCGCTTCATATTCAACAATGCCCCAAGATTTTTAATCTAATAACCGGTTCAAAAGATAGAAATCCTCGTTTTCACATATACTTAAGGTACCATAAAAAAAGATGAAAATTCCATTCCAAACACATCGGGCCTCAGAATTACGTGCCTTCAATTTTTGTAGACTCGTTATAATCCGAAATAATTTGAACAAAAAATTATGGAATATCTGTGTCATTACAACAAATATTTTTCACCAAATAAATATTTAAAAAAGAAACATTTTTTCTTTTCATAAAACATCATTAAAATTACCATCTTGACAACATCCTTATCCGTGCTCATCCTATGAATTTTTTTAATCTATGGGATGAGAAAAAAATTATTATTAATCGGAGAAAAAATAATCAAATTATATATTAGTCCATGAAGACTTATAAAAATATTCCTTGTTAAAAATAATCTCTACACCCAAAATAGACATTTTCATATCCAAAAATTTATGATCTTTGTCCAAATAGTTTCACAAAACATTTAATAATAATCATTAAAGAAAAAATATAACTCCTAAATGATTATTTTAAATAATTATAAAAGCATAATAACTTTTTAAAATGTTATAATTTTCATCTTTAAAATGTTTCATATAATTTATATTAAACATAATATCATTATCGTACCTTGAAAAAGAATGATATTCAGGTAAACATATATAAAAATAATAAATAAATATTCTAGGTAACATGTGGAATGATTTTAATATATCTCTTAAAAATGGGATAACCTTCAATGTTGCACATAGAGAAACCATCTTGGTTAATCATAGTATAACAATCATGGACATCTTTGGAATAACCATTGCAACATATTACCATATTCACATAGGAGAAACCTAATTACTTAACATGGTCCCTTTTCCCAATGCCATAAATATTTATAATGGTCTCACCAACACATATTTTATAATGGAAGAAAACATTTTTTAATATTGAAATAACCATTACATTTTGAAATCCTTATTGAAAATAACAAAATCATTTGAAGGGAGGATTTTTTCATTAAAATAAATATGAAATGCTGCAAAGAAATAAAAAAATATATAATGGTTATAGTTGTGAGAATTGTTGTTATGATCATATATGTTAAAATAAAACATTTCTTTTGTCTTTTTGTAAGGAACATTGAAACATAATATAAAAATATTCCTTTTGAACCCCATTGAAATACTATCAAAAGAAGCATATTGTATCCTTTATAATTTACTTATGTCCATATAAATTCATCCATAAAATAACATACTAAATATGGATAAGGATAAATAATAGTGTTAAAGGAATCATTCAAAGTGAATTTTTAGAAATAATTTCCATTATGTAAAATTGAAAAAAGATTAATTTTTCAAAAAAAATTAACGATTTAAAATATGATCATAATGAAATTTATATACCCTTGCATTTTACATAAAATTTTATTATTTAAATATTTTTAATTAAATGGTCATGGAGGAAATATATTTATAAAATGAAACATGAAAGCATTTAAAATATTGTATTTAATGTAAGGTGTCCCATACCTTGATTTTGAATCATTACCTATGTTTATTATTATCTAAAAGAATAAACTCATGTCAATTATTTCATTTTTTCAGATAAATTTTCATGTATATTCATCCTTTAATTTCACTTACCATCATGTTATATACAATTAATTAATCAATAAATATAATGCCAGGTGTTTTGTCAATATTCAACCCATATGTCAAAAATGACATTGGTATGATGACTATCGTCAAAGAGGACATTATAAAATAATATCCCTAATGATAATCATTAAATAATTATCATTTTTAATACATTTATTACAATCTTAAATATAACAATGAAATTTTCTTATGAAAAATGATCTATGTTTTACTCACGGAGACGGTGGGGCGTACATACAGATGAGTAACATCAATATTTTTCAATGATCATTATTAAAATAAGGTAAATATTATTTTATTATTAAATAATTATAACATTATAAAAATATCAAATTATTTATTTAAAATTACTTATATATATCATCAATGTTATGTGATGATGAAAAACAAATCACATCGCTTCTGGGAGGTGGTAATCCATATGTATGCAAGGACGTCGTTATAATTTTTTGCGAGTTGATAGGTAATAAGATAAATGATAAATTATATTCTAATAATTATTAATATTTCATTATAATAATATATAAACATTAATTAAATAATTATAATTAATGTATTATTGAGAGTGATGTAAATGAATTACATCAGTTCATGAGGCAGTAGTTTTTCTAAAACAAGAATAGTGGTTTTGTTTCCCATTTGATGGAATAGGAGATTGATATAAGTAATTACATTAACATAATCATGTCTCCACATATGGTGGATAATGTCGTTATTATTTTTTCATCATTGAAGAAAATTTTATGGCGGTAGAAGAAAAAATAAAACTAAAATTTGTGGTTAAAACAATACATCTACTTTGGAAATCTCTTTTTCATAACACCTTTAGACCATAATTATTAGTATTATTCCTAAAATAATGTATCTAGAATATGAGTATGGATTCTAGGAAGGAATTTGGGTAGATATTTGTTTATAAAAATAGGATTTAAATTATCAATAAATAAGAATAAGTAGTGTCATTTTATAGGAGGGGTGGGGTGCTCTTAGAATTATTAAAATGATAAATTAATAAAAACAATTATTGATTCCAAAATGCCACCAAACATATTTTTTTTAGAATATAAGAGAAATATTTTTGTATATAATCTCATCAAAGAAAATTATAATAATTTAGACTGTGTTTTTACCCTTATATTTTGGTATTAACCCTTTTTTAAACCCTTTCACGCCTATCATGGAAAAGGTATTTTTACTCTTTGAGGGTCTTGATAGTAACTATAATGGATAAAAGTACATTAATTGTATCGTGGATGATATTATCAACCATATCATAATAATTTTCAAAAATGTAATATTTTTATGAATTTTATATCATCTAATAAATTATTATTTATTAATATATAACATTAATATAAATTTTTTGAACTTTTCATTACATTGATATTGATAAGATCAAGGAAAAAATTAAATCAGAAAAAATATAATCTATGACATATATAACCTAATTTATCTTGAATTATATTACTTTTCATGTTTTTAATATCAAATTTTTTATTTTTCCTATAATTGAATAATTACTACTTCGGCTATGATTTAGAATCTAAGATATTTATTCCATCACTAAACATTTAAAATAAACTATTATGATGATTAAAAATAAATTCTATTCAAAATTTTAATTTATAACACAAAATATATTTCTTTTACACCCATGTTAAAATATTATAATTATTATAAATAAGTGTGTTACATTTTTGTCCTTTCTATACATAAAAAATTATAAATTCAATGATCACACCAAAATGGAAACAAAATGACATATAGTGGTATCCTGGATGAATAAATATGATATATAATAAACCAAAAATAATAATTCAAGTGTTAGGATCATTTTTTTTCTTTATCATGTTATCATTAACACAGTATTACTAGATTTACCCTTTACCATGGTGACAAAATTACAATGGTTACAGTTTATATTAAGTAAAACTAAAATGAGAAATTTTCCAAATTTGGACCCACTAATTCCATATAATGAATCCATTTTTTTCAACAAATGTAATTTTCCTAATTTAATTGGAAATATAATTGGAGAAACAATATGGAAAACAATTTTTCAGAAAAATGATTATTTTATGTATAAACTATTTTTATACTAAATTCAAGAATAAATTTCATTTCAAAACCATAATTTTATTATTTATAAAAAATAAATAAATTTTATGACTAATCTAAAATATAATTTTAAATTACAAATAATATAAAAGAAAAAAATATTTTAAATAACAATTATAATTTTTTAATATTCAATGAGAAATATATCATTTCATAAAATTAAAAATATTAAACCTTAAGATAACTTTTATATGATGATTTAAAAAATGAAGTTAATTTTATCAAATATATTTTATAGATTTTTCAAAAATATATTTTAATAATTTCTAATAATAATTTTTAATATCATTTTTTATGATTTTTTTATAGTATGAGTTGACATTACAAAAAACAATTGAGTGACTATTTCCTAATAATTAATCTATATATTTTTATCGAATAGAACCATTATATATATATATATATATTGTTTTTTCAATAATTAGTTAATCCTATTCATACACACAAATTTAAATCCTATGTTATAGTAGACATGTTTAAATAAAATTATTTTGAGGTTTCTTTATGCTCGGTATTGCACATTCTTTATGCTATCGAATATCGTCTTCACATAAAAAAAATTATTTGGATAATAAAATCTACCCCCATTTTGAATTTGAATCCTTGTAATTTAAACCCAATCTTTCTAATCTATGGTTTACCTTTTAAATTACCTTTTTTGAAATCCCTCTTTATTAAAAATGTTTATAAAATATTATTGCAATATGGGAGAATGGGAAGTATGATGGTTGTCTAGAATAACACATACTAGGTTTCCAAATTAGAAAAAATTGATGGGAAGTTAAAGTATGGACATGTAAGAAAAGATTAATGTCAAAATAATGAGTGATAGCGATAGAGATCATTAATGACAAGAAAATAAATTATCATGAAAATGGTTAATGATGAAATAAACAACCCAATCAGGTGTGTAAATTCCTATCCATTCATTGGAATATATTGTAATAGAAAGAAATTTATCATTCATGTTACATTTCATAAAATTGAGGAATTTATTTTTAATCAACATTAATAAATTATTGAAATATACTAATATGAAAAGAATAATGTCACCCTTAAATCAACTTCCACAATAAATTAATATTTCCCCTTAAAAGATGTGTATTCAAGGTGAATTTTTCATATCTGATGCACTAAAATAAGTATCTAATAAATAAAATAATACATAAGATAAAAATAATCTATTTCTCCAATCTGTGGATTTTAACCAAACCAAAAATATTAGCAAATAATAATAGAATTCCAAAAAATGGAAAAATACTTCAAAAAATGAAAATTAACATTAATATCAAAAAATTAAAATGTAATACCCATTATTCAACATAGATTATATGATAAATAACTATCCTTAAAATTCTTCCAAATTATTCTATAATAAGATTCTCACCCAAAGTTTGATTACATATTCTTCTAAGATAAATTTTTCATTAATCTGTAAATAAAATAAATCAAACACAATGTCTCATATAAAAAATATATATACCATTTTCTATTAATATCAAAAATATGTTATTCATTTCCATAATCTAACTCCATAAAAAATAATTCCATAATAAATTCCTATATTCTCTTAAAATAAAATTCAACCATTATTCCTCAAAAAAATCCCACAATATTCTATTTACCTTAATCTTATAATGTTCCCAAAATTATAGTGATCTTTTTTTGAAATAAAATTCACCACTTAATCAACAAATTAGTTTCTAAACACCTGGTTATCTATAAGATAAAACATGTGTTCACAAATTGTAATAACCAATAATTACCTCAATAAATGAGATCATATAAACCATATAAGAAACGAATACCTTTAAACATATGTCCACAAATTGTAAAGGCATTCATACTCAAATAACTTTTTTTTCTATGTTAAACATAAAGGGTATATATTACTAATAAATATATCAAAACACAACAAATGTATTTCAAAAATTATCATCTTTTCACAATACAATATTTATATGGTATTTATTCTATCTAATATTTTCATCAAAATTTTAAAATCCAAACATACTCTAGAATAATCCTTAAGTGTTTCGTGATTTACATAATATTGAAAAAATACCACAATACTTTAATTCTAAAAACTCCATACATAATCACATGTGTATGCCATTAATCATGATTCATTGAATTATTCCTTAATACATTATTATTATAAACCAAATACATGAAATATTTCCAAATTATTTTTAAATATAAACTGAATCATGATTTCAACATAGAACACAAGAAAATAATGCATACCATAAATCAAGACATTATGATCTTATTTTATACTATTGATGGACCCTTTCTCTTAAATCATAATTTCCATATATCTAGAAAAAAATATTCATTTACTCTATGGTATTTCCCTTTTTGAATGTGATAAATAATGTTATATTTTGAAATCAAATAAAAAAGAAAACTTGATCCATAGAAATTTTATAGAAATTAAAAGGAATAAGATAGATCAGTCAATTTATTGCAGGTGATTTGAAAACTCAATAGGATTTCAAAATCATTTGAATTTAATTTTTCAATAATAGTTATAATAAAATCATATCGAATGGAAAAGAAGTTTGTAAACGATCTCTTTCCTTCTATCTTGATAAACAATCCTTAATATGTATAATGGAACACCATTAATATTGGAAATGAATTATTTCTTATTAAAATAAAAATGATCCTTATAAATACTATACTTTTATAAATTCAACAATACATTATACATCAAATCCATTATACCTATGTTTTTTATGCATCAAAATACAATCTCCAAAAATGTAATTAATCATCTCAAAATCCATTATATAAAACCAAAAAAGGGGGTGTTGAAGAATTTTAACTTATAATAGTGCTTAAACATTTATACCCATGATTAGATCTATAAATATACGATAACCTCATATGAAAACATCCTATCCTCAAATGATTTCAAAACCTTTCTCTAATAGCAACTATAAGGACACAGATTTAAACATTATGTATTCTACACACTTTAACTCGATTTCACATAATTATATTCCTAAATCATTTTTAGGTATAGAGTTTTCAATAGTTATATAATAAATAATACAAATAAAATAAATATATTACAAGTTAGAAACATTTATTTTGTATATATGTTTTTCACAAAACAAACCATTAAAATTAGAAACACATTTTCTTTTCTTAACACATATTCCTAATTATCATCTTGGACTCATAGATTTCATTACTCATCCAATGAAAAAAATTAAAAATGTAGTATGCAAAAAAAAATCTCGGCAAGGGACATAAACATATTGAAAAGAAAATTCAGTCCATGATTACTTATAAAAATTCCCATTTTCAAAATAAACTTTATGATGAAAATAAACAATTCCTTTCCCAAAAAAGCACCTTCACTGCCTAAAGATTTTCATAAAACTCTTCATAAGAAATATTAAGGAATTAATAAAACTGAAAAAATATTTATTGAAATCATGAAAAAATCATAATATCATTCTCATGATTATAAAATTTTCATCGTTAAAAAGTATTATATTCTTTCCTTTAAATATATTTTAATTATCTAATCTTAAGAAATAATAAGCCTCTCATAAAAATCAATAGAAATCATAGAGAATTAATTTATATAACATGGGACATCAATTTCATATCACTCACATAAATGGGATAACCTTCACGATTATATATAGAAAAACCATTACGGTTACACATAAAAATAACAATCATTGTAACAAATGGAATAACTATCACAATATATTCTCATATTCTCTTAAAATGAACCTAATTGGTAAAAAGTTTTGTGTAACCAATACATTGGAGAGTTATGATGGGATGAACATAACTTTTCTTATAATGGAACCACCATTCATCATAAATAATGACCATGAACCATGACAAAATCATAACACATTAAAGATTTCAACTTTGAAAATACACATTTTACCCATACAAAAACATTTCTGGATATAAAAATATACATTCTATTTAAAAAACATATGAAAATAACCAGAACATATATAAATATTGTTTTTTATTTAAATAAAACGTGAATTCATGTTATGGAATCCAAAATATCTAATGGTCATAATGGTGGTATGGGTTTTTCTCAACCTATACATTAAAATATAACATTAAATTTGACATTTTGTAATGAAAAATAAAAAAATTCGTAAAAAAATCCATTAGAAAACCATATTAATATAGTGATAAAAAATGAATTATTAATAATTCACTTCTTTCCAAAAAATAAAATAAAAAAATAATTTTTTTAAAAAATATATTTTGAAGAAAATAAGATTTTAGTGGGAAATATTTAAATATATTTTTGAATATGAACATCCTTTATAAAAAATCATAAAATTATTATTTCTATTAAATAATTATAAATAATTCAAATATGGAAAAAAAATTATTTATAAACATATTAAAATAAATATTAGTTTTTCTAAAAAAATTAAAATAAAATTGAAATTAAAGAGAAGGATTTAGAAATTCAAACTTGCAAACATTTAAAATGTGGTCTTTAATGTAATGGGTATCTTTCATTGAGTTTAAGTCATCACATATGTTCTTATCTTCATAAAAAAATTATATTAATTATTTACTTAACTAAGAACATTTTTTAAATGCATTATTCCTTTTATTTCATTTGATATCAAGTTATATAAAATTATATAATCAATTAAGTTCACGACATGGGTTTTAGATTTATTCATCGCATATGTGAAAAATGAATTTGATAGGTTGAATATGGTCAAATAATTCATTATTCAATCCATTACAGAATAATAATACATTGATATATAATTTTTTGTCCATAAATTATATTTTTATATCCACCCATTATATGAGGTTATGAAAATTGAACTATGTTACAGTCTTGTAACGGTAGGAGGTACATATGAATGGGTATTGTTTCCGTTTTTAAATGATCATTTTGGAATGAATTGAATTATTAATTTATAATTAAATAATGATAATAATTTAATAAATATAATATCAATTGATTATATTTAGTCATATATATAATCCATATAGTGTGGTATGGAAAAATGAATCACATCTCTTCAAGGATGGGGCAGTCCACACATACAAAGCAACGATGAATAATTTTTTATTGAATGAAATACTAATAAGGTAAATGGTATATTACATTTTTAGAATGATAAATGTTTTTTAATATAATATATAAGCATTAATTTAATAATTATAATACATATTTGAGAGACATTGATGAAAAATTAATTCCATTGGTTCATATGGTGGTACTCCTTCAAATACATGAAATACAGTTTAATTGAAAATTTTATGGAAGAGAAGATGGATATAGTATATTACATTTAAAATTTTCACAACCTATCTCAAAGGGGCATGTGACACAACAACCCCAATCCCACCTCCAATAGACAAGGGGCGGTCAATTGGCATCGAGTAGGCATATCCAAAAAATGTGTGGCATTAGCCTAAAATACCATTACACACTCACACATCTTCAAGACCACACAATGTTGAAATATAAGTCAACTAAAATAATTCATGAATACATATAATATCCCACAACATATTGAGACTGTACTGTAATGGAAATAGAATGAGGCAAAAAATAAGCCCAAATAAAACTGTAAAGAGTCCAACCTACTCCAAGGGTGAGGACTAAGTCAAAATCACACTCCCAGTAAACAACTATGTCTATCAAGATCCATCTACACTCCACCCACTCCATCCCCTTACAGGAAATCGTTATTAGGGTTATCGTCAACATAAGACATGTCACATGTTAGAAAATATTACACAGGGGTGAGTATAATAGTACAAAGTAGGAAACCCTGAAAACAAAAAGCACCAAGTTAAGTCCACTCAATACATGATATAACAATCAGTATATAGTTGAAACAACTCAGATATATTCAATGAAGACACCACGACATTATGTGGCCAAAACTAATAGTCATCCACATGATTCTTCTTAAATCCACCCTTGATCTAGGATAAATCACTCCATGAGCCATGCTATCATCAAATACACTCAATGAAGAGGTCTATCTCATTGGGCCCTGCCCAAATAGAATGCAATAGTATATGAAGTATTTGATACACATATAGAGGGTCATGCCCAGAACCACTGGAAGAAACCCCAAACTTCATTTGGATCAACACACTGCATAGCGAATCATACATCAATGATTCAACAAACCCTACCAGTGTTTACTTCTAGATGGATGATCAAAACACTTCTTAGGGAGGTCAAATTAATTCCAAAAACTCTAACTAGGGATGATAGAGTATCACAACCCAGTCTCGTGGAGGGACATCCTAAAACTATTTGAGACTCGACCTCTAGAGGGGATCACAATCTAAATATTTGGATATAATTTCATATTGTACCCTTGAGTAAAAAGGCCAACAGAACACGTTCAACCTATAGATTCTCAAAATAAGAAAACAAATAGCCTAAATTAGTCTTGTAAGGAGTGCACGGCCTGTCCCAAAAGGTATAAGGCATGATCAGAAATCCCAAGTCCATACCTTATGATATAGCCTCACACAACATGTAGCCTCCATATACATGGGTTGTAGAATGAGTACACTGCATGTAGACACACAGGGTATCTTTCCTGTGTCACTTGGCTATGTTTGTGTACCGATACCATGTCTATTTATGGTTCCTTTTATTCTAAGTCACATCCATTTGGGAGTACTCAGCATGTCTGTGCCTGTGTACTCTAACCCATGTCTTTGTACATATGAATTAAACACAGAGTCGGATGAGGAGGGTCACACACCATGTTATACGAGTTGCAAACCATGTTATAGGGGTTGCAAACCATGTTATAGAGTTTTCATTCCAAGTGATCCTTATCTTTGGTCAAACCTTAGCACCACATCTAGGGATCCCCCCACGATGTGTAATCCCGGATTACATGTCCTGTGGATTTCAATTTTCTAGAATGGATCATTCTTCCTCGCACATCCCCACTGATGCTCCACCTTTGGTCTATAAATCAATTTTCCATAAAATATAAGATCAAAGGTCGCATATTCATCACTATCATCAAACAACTCATTCTATCGAATGATCTTCTTTGAAAACGGATCAAATCTTTGTTCATTGTTTCATGCCAAAGAACATCGAAGAATAAAAAATTTGGAATCATCCATCATCTGAATTACTCTATCTCAATAATTACACCTTCTTTATTCCATGTCATTCCTATATCTATTATATTGGATTTTTTAACCAATAAAAGAGTGCGCAATGATTAATTGGCATAGAATAATAAAACCTCGGGCCAAAGTATGAACAGCTGTGAGGATTCACGGAATCGCGGGAGTAAATCACAAGAACAAATGATAGGAATGAACCTCGATCGATGTTCATTTCAATTTAAATTAGTTTACATAAGATAATAAATGAATATAATCACATCAATTCTACCAAATCACTCAGAAATAAACTCATCCCACAAATACACATGATTCACATATCAATAATCCAGTTGATAGATTTGCGTTCCTTATAGGAATCATAAGTTGGGAAAAAATAAAAATAAAATAACAACTTATCATAATTTGGTTTGATCTCTAATGAAGAATGATTTTTTGTCATCATTGTTGGAATGATTGGTAGAATCTGAGGTTTCATTGATAGATTAATCCATGATCTGTAGTTGTTCGTCTGAGAGGATTCACCAATAAATTTTATAGTAGTCCTTCATCATCTCTAGGGTAATGTGGTAACCCATGGATTTATACATAATCATCTATTAAAAAATCATCATTTTACAGAACCAAAAAAAATATTAAATTATTTTATTCATTTACTACATGCAACAATTCTTTCATAAATAGTCCATGTACACTAATATTAAGGCACACCTAGGGTAAAAGATTCATTATGAATTCAACGATTCCCTTTGATTTCTTCTCTACGAACCAGTTTATAAGTTATTCAACATTCTCAGGAAAACCACACTTGTGTGTTACTAAATATATTTAAAATATATAAAAAATTTACTCCATGAAAACTAGGACTTGGAATCACACTTCGTCTCCGCACTTGATCTCAATAATGATCCATATAACATTAAAAAAATACATAGAAAATTTTAGATGTTACATTCTCCCCACCTTGTGGATTTACATCCCCAAAAATCATAAAAAATGATAACTCAGAAATATGTTGGTACAAATGATGAATATGAGCCTCTTACTCCCATGTGATCTCCCAAGGATTCTAGTTCAACTGTTGGACACACAAAAAATATAATTAGTCTCCCATAAAGGATCCTATTCTTTTGATCCTCGATATCTATTGGGGACTCAGCAAAGGTAGCTCCATCCTCGATGTCGAACATACCCTTGCCAACAACATGCGATAGTTCATGCACATACCTCCTTATTTTGGACATGTGGAAGAATTATTGTACCCAGTCTATATATGGAGGTAGGTCTAGGAAGTATGCAACCTCGCCTACTCTACATAGTATTTGGAAAGGGCCAATGAACCTCATAGACACTTTCCCCATTATCCAAATGTTTGTAATCCACATCGAGGAGAAACTTATAGGAACACAATGTCTCCATAATCCAACTCCAAATGTCTATGTTTCCAGTCAACATATGACTTTTGATTGATATGTGTAATCTTCATCTCCTCTTATATGATATGCACCTTTTTGTTGTATCTCTCACCAACTCTAGTCCCAAGAGTTCTGACTCTCCTGATTCAGTCTTGCAAAGTGGTGAACTACAGGGATGCATGTAAAAATCCTCAAATTGTTTCATATATATGGAGGAATTTTAGTTTTTTTGTACATAATCTCTGCCAATGGTTGGTGATATTTCCAACTATGATAAAATTTAAACATATAAGCTCGTAGAAAGTCCTCCAGAACCTTAGTAGTACACTCAGTCTGGATATCATTTTTTGGGTGAAAGGTTGTGATCAAGCATAATTTTTTCCCATACCCCTCTTGTAATACATCAATAATATATATCGGAAGCGAGCATCATGATTAGAAACAATCATCGATGAAACTATATGGATTCAAACTATTTCTTGTACATAGAGGCACCATGAAATCTCTACTGAACTCTGTTCTATGAATGGTAGGAAGTGGGATGACATTGTGAGTCATTTAACGATCACCTATATGGCATCATGTCCCTAGTAAATACATTTTAATACTATCACTAAGTCCATAGATACGATATCCCACTACCATTCTTGCATCATAAGGGGTTGAATTGAACCTGTTGGAATGTGGTTCTCTACCTTAACTTACTGACAAGTAAGGTATTGAGAGAAGAACTCTACAACTCCTTTAAATATCCATGGACACGAAAACTGATTTCGGAGGTCTCGATACATCATTACCACTCTTGGATGTTCCACAAATTTGATGTATGAAAATCTATCAAAACCTCCTCCCGCAACATCACGAGTGCCATCGTGCATCCTTTGAAAAGAAATAAGTTCTTCCAACCATTAGAGAATCTGTCAGGAGCATTTCTTATAGATATATGAGAATGTAGGGTCTCATAGTCACTATCCCGAAACTCTTCCTACATGTATTATTTTAATAATTAATGGGTGACTACCATCAAATGGAGGTAGGTTGCACCATCTCCCCACACAAAGGATAACTGAAACGGGGCCAACTTATCTGATGCCTCATTCATAAACTATGAGCAGTATCTCTTTTTGAGAGAATCATCTTCCATGATCCCCTAACCAATGTATAGAAAATATAAAATTTTTAGTCATGGAGGAACTCTAGGCATCGCTTATGTATCAAGCTAGGATCTTTCTGTGACAAGATATACATGGGGATATTTTGGTTATAATACATGATAAATTTCTCACCAATAAAGTAGTGTCAGAACATATTAAATTCAAAAACTATTGCTAATAAATCATGTTTTGGGTCATATAGTTCTACTCATGTTGCCTCAGCTGGTGTGATACATAGGCAATTACTTCATGACTCTAATGAAAAACACAACCAAGTCTAGTACCTGATGCATCGTAGATCACTATGTACTCGAAACCTTACTCCAATAACATCAATATGGGGGCACTCATCAACCTATGACTTAACCCTGGAAAGAACTGTGGGCACTTTTCCATCCACAAGAAAGGCTTCCCTTTCTAAGCCAAGGCTGTTAAGGATTCTTCCACTCTAGAGAAGTTAGTTAAAAACCTCTAATATTACCCATTCAATCTAGGGAAACTATACACCTAAGAAACATTATTTGATGTATCACATGTATGAAATTCATCAAAATTCACAATATCCACTATAACTCTTACCTCTAAGATGAAGTGTCTTAGAAAATGGACCTCTCAAATCCAAAGATAACACTTCAAAATCCTCTAGTAAATTTAGTTCTATGGGTGTGTGTCCAGAACCATTCTCAAGTGTCTCACATTCTCTACCTCAATCACCGAATACACTAGGATTTTATCTATATAGACAACATCACACTAGTCTTAGAAATGTTGAAAGATCTATTTCATGAGCCTCATGAACACTAATGGGGTGTTCATCATGCTAAACGACATCAACATGTTCTCATAGTGACTATAATGACATCTTCAAGTCATCTTTGATATATCATCATCTTGTAATTGCAACTGGTGATAAACTAACCTAATGTCAACCTTTTAGAACAATATTGACCCTATAAATTGATCAAATAGGACATAGATCCTTGGTACTGGATTCTCTTTCTTCACGATCACTTGGTTCCAGCACCCACACATAACCTCAAAATCTTGTCTTCTTTATTGGAAAACAAGAATAGGGATATCTATAGTAAAACACTAGGTCTAACGAATATCTTCCTATGTAATTCTCCTAACAACACCCTCGGATCATGAAGGTCTGTGGGGGCCATGTGATATGCTAGTGAAGATATTGAAGTTTTCTCAGTGTGTAGATCAATATAGGAGTCTACATCTTGTTAGGGAGTTAAACATGAAACATATTCATGAAATGCATCATTGTACTATGCCACCACTGTAGAAAACTGGGAACTCGCAACATCCACTACACCAAGGGTTAGGTAATCAAAATGAAAATTAATCAACATCACCCTCTTATGAATGAGTTCATCCTGTGTTGCCTGGGTTTCCTTTTCATTATCAAGGTAAAACATGGTTCAATCACTACAGACACACTGAATCCATTTCCTAGAACATCCAATATGTGCAATAACTATATATAGTGAGTTCAGACATAATATAACTTCATAATACCTCATTACTAAAACAAAGATATCCCATAAAAATCTTACTTCAAATAATTAGGTCTCACATTCGAAGAATGTTTGAAATCGATGAGCCACCGAAAATCAAAATCTCTAACTATAATGTTTGAGTCAAAAGATCAACCATAATCTCTGTTTTTCAAACCATATAAGTGGAAATGATGGAATAGATAACTCCTTAATCTATGAAAACTATATCTAAAGAATAAAGACACCAATATTACTTCATATCATCACAAGATTCTCGTGATCAAAGGTATCGATAGCCTATAGTTATCCTCATACCAACCCACCAGCTCCCTAATCTGGGCATGGACCACCTAAGGAAAGTGGTAGAAATAGGTCAAACCTATGGCCACCTCCTGCGGCCCTTCCAGCCTCTTTTACATTTCTACCACCATATAGACCTCACTGGTCTATTCTCTGTCTTTGTCTTCATAATCACTTGACCATCTATCGATCAGTTAGAATATGGGTCTAGAAATATCACTCTAGATGTCCCCGACAATCACAAGATAAATATTACATGTCCCTTGGCAGATTTAGGCCACCTTGAAGTCCATTCACCACTGACCCTATGGCCTAGGATTACCTCCTAAAATGAATGACCCACTTGGAACCTTGAGACTGTTATCAACTACTTTATATGGAGGTCATAGTAACTGGTTTCCAACTAAAAACTCCCATTATGGGTGTCTTCCCTTCTAGAAAACTTTCTACCAACAAGGATCAATAAAAAACTCTGGAATAGGTTGAAATTATAAGAGATACCACTGATGCCTTGATTTCATAGCTCTAACCCTGCTCAATGGTCTAATCCCTAAAGTGTTGGCCGTTCACCATATCTATGGAGTAAAATGAAAAATCAACAAACCTCCTTAAATACTCTGACAAAGTCATACTTCCCTACTACAAATAAAGAATCTACCACATGCATAACAATCATAACGTGGATGGATAGAAGTCTTATCTAAAGAGTTTCTCAATTTCTGTCTAGGAGAGAGTTGTCTTTTTGTGTGAATGAGTCACCAAGATCCACCATCACCCTATAGATCCCTAAAGAAGAACTATGTCAAGGACTTACATTTTATTGGCATGTCTTCTCATGTGGTAGAAAATGCAACTGAATGCCTCAAGCAAGTCCTCAACCACCTAGGGATCCAGATCACCATTGAGTAAGGGAGTTTTCTTCCTCTAAAACTCATAAAACATACTAATCTTGCTTGCATCCTCAACTAGTAGTGTGAGAACTAGTTTTTTTTCAACCATTGGTGGTATAGCTGATAAACCACCCGGAGGTACTATCTCTAGTGTAAACCCCTATATTGAAGCCTCATCACTAGGTGGATCATCCTCATGATCACGATATTTAATCCTATCCATCTATCGACTTAGAAGCATCATGAAATGAAACAAGATATACCATGTTCAATAGAGTATATCTAGGAATCTATCTCTAGAAGGACATGGAAATGAAAACCATTTCTATATGATGAATGTCCCTTTGTTTTCCCTAAAACTAGTGTTCTCGAGTCCTGAGATGAAAATATGGTGATCAGAGACCAAGTGTATGGATATAATTTCAAACTAACACTAGATTCCCAAGATTAAAACCAAACCCAATAGACATAACCATGTTTTTCAAAACCATTCTCATTGAATCTCGATCCTAAAGTAGAATTGACCCACTCTGATACCACTCTATCCTCACCCATCCAAGAGGAGTCCATGTCTAGACTACCCAAATCCCACCCCCAATAGGCTATAGGCTGGTGACCAACACTGAGTTAAAAAAATCCCAAAAATGAGAGGAATTATCTTAATATACCTATATACACAGAAACATCTCCAAACCCACACAATGATAAAATTTAAAATAACGTAAAGAATTAATGCATACATCTATGATCCCCCAACAAAGAGTGATAGTAATGTTCTGAAAATGGAAAGGCACATAAAACAACCCCAAAAAAAGTGAAAAGTGTCAAACCAACTCCAAGGGTAAGAACTAAGTCAATAGAAAACACCTGGTAAACACCTCAGTCTATCAAGCTCTAGTTACGCTCTACCCACATTATTTCCTCCTTAGACGCCATCCAAAGATTCATCATCTACACAAGACACAACATGTGTTGGAAAATCCTATGCAAGTGTGAGTATAATAATACTCATTAGGACATTAAAAATTAGTTTACAAGATGTACCTAGTATAGTCACCTCAATACTATATATAGAAATCAATGTCTAACATAAAGAACCTATATATACTCAGGAAAGACACCACACCATCAGGTTATCATAACCAACTATCTACAAAAGGATTATGCTCAAAGAAATTCTCATTCCTGAAGAACTCACTCAATGATCCATGTTATCATCAAAAACACTCGATGAAGTGGTCTATCTCCTTGGTTCCCACCCAATGGGAATATACTATTCTAAGAAGAATTTTACACACAGATAGGGGGTCATTCCAAGAATCGTTGGGGGACACCACGAACCTAATCTGGATCAACCTGCTATGTAGGGGATCATACGTCATTGATTCCACAGATCCTATCAATGTGTAATGCTAGATAGAGGATCAACACAGTAGTTTGGGTTGTCATGTTGATTCCATAAACTCCATCTAGGGACGATAGAGGATCACACTCCAGTCTCACTGAGGGATACCACAAATCTATCTGAGACTCAGCCTCTAGAGGGGATCACAATCCAGTGATGTGGATGTAATGACACATTGTACCCTCAAGGAAAAGGACCAGGAGAATTTGATCAACCTATAATGGTCTAAACATAGAAAATGAATACCCTCAAGCACTCTTGAAGGGATTACACGGTGTGTCCCAAAGGGTACATGGCATGCCCAGCTATCCCAGGTCATGCATGTGTGGAAGAGACTCATAAGTCATGTAGTATTCATATAAAAAGCATGTACAATGATTACATGGTGTGTAGAGTTACATGGTATCCTACCCATACCGCATAGTCATGTTCATCTATAGAATCCATGTCCATGTATCGATCTATATAAGACAACTGGTGTCCATGTGGGAGTACACAGCATGTCTGTTCCTATGTACTCCAATCCATGTCTGTGTACATCCAAATTACATATTGAGTCATCTGGGTAGGACCACATGTTTTGTGATAGGGTACACACACCATGATATCAATAATTTTATTCTAACCCTAGCACTATAGTTAGGATTCCCTGCATGTCATGTTATCCTGGATTACTAGCTATAAGGATTGTAATTTTCTAGAATCACTTATACTTCCTCCACGTGTCTCAACCAATTATCTAGCTTCGATACGGTGATTGATTCACCAAAAAAACAAATATCAAAGTTCTCCCATAACTCTATGTAATTGAAGAATTGATTTCATCTCTATATTTTCTTGAAAAATGGATCAAATCGTCGTTCATCATTTCATGCCAACGAACGTCGAAGAACATGAAATCGGGAATCATCTATCATCTAAATTGATCTACCTCCCTTATCATACCTCCTTCGTCCAGTTCAAATACCATACCTATGACATTGTATCACTGTGAAATGATATGGGTGGATACTGATAGATAAAACAGGAAGAGTCGAACCCCGACACAAAAAAAATAATGTCCTAGGTGATTCGCATAACAAGGGGAGAAAAGTAAAAGAAAAAGTATTGGAACAAACCTCGATCAATGATCATGTTAATATATATTCATTTTCTTAAGATAAATAATGAATATATTAACAAAAATCCTCCAAAATCGCACCATAATAAACTAATCCTACAAATACGTACGATCCATTGATCAATCTGTCGATCAATTGATCTGTGTTCATTGTAGGAATCAGGAATGGGGAATAAATCCAAATAAAAAAATCCTACCTCAATTTTGTTTGATAAATTATGAAGAAAAATTCATCATATTTTTCAATGGATATATTTTTTGAATCTAAGGTTTTGACGATTGATCAATCCTTGATCGATCATTGTTCTCCAGAGAGGATTCAAAAAAGTTCTCCTTAGAGTTCCTCAATCCTCTCCAGGGTTATGCAGATAACCCTTGGATTTATACGTAATCATAAATTTAAATAAAAAATAGTTACTAGATTAAGAAAACAAATAAATTTATTTTATTAAATTATTTTATTCCTTTTACACCCACATCATATTTTTTTCATAAACGGGTCATGCCAAAACAATTATGTCATGCCTAGGGTTAAAGTTCCAATACGAACTCAATGGTGCCCTCATATTTATAATCTGGAAACCCATTTAGAATTTATTCCACTTTTTCAAGAAAACCACACATGCGTGATATTTGATATATTTAATATATTTCAAACAATTATTACGGGAACACCGGATCATGGAATCACATGTCGTCTTAGTGCCTCGTCATTTAAAAAATCATAACATCTATATATATGGAGGATATTAGTTTTTTTGGAATGGTTAAAGATTATTTTTTTAATGGTGGATGAAGAGCTAAAATTAAAATATGTGGTTAAGATTGTTCCTTTTATTTGGAAAATTTACTTTTTAAAGCACCGTAAGTTATCTAAGATTGAAATTTAACTGAAAAGAAGGAATGTTTAACATTTGTTGAGAATCAATGATGGGAATTGGGTAGATCATTACCAATAAAAATTTGGGTTTTATGTGATATTAAATGAGAATATGTTGTTCCCTTTTATAAGAGAGTGGAGGGGTACTCTTGGAATTTATTGAAATGTTAAATTAATATAAATTAATTTTGATTTTCAAATGGATAAAAACTAATTAATCAAGAATATTGGATGAAAATGGGTTAAAATAATCTCATACATTAATAATTAAATACAATTTTAATTTTTTTTATATCCTTTTCAATAGGTTTTAATCGCTCATTATCCATTTTTACATATATCATGACAATATAGATTTTTACTCTCTTAGGGATATGATATTCTATAAAAATGATAAAAAAGTATATAAATAGAAGATAGTTGATATTATCACACATTTATTTATCATTTTTTGAATATATCATATTTAAAAAGTTTTATCATTTAATAAATTATTATTTACTACAAAATATAGTTAATGTCAATTTTTTAAACTATTCATTACATTGAATTTAATAACATCATGTAAAAAAAGAAACTAAAAAATATTTTCTAGCATCCCAAAATATTATATTAATCCAAAACATTCATGGATCACATTAATTATCTCAAATTCTATAACTTTTTATAATTTTAATATCATTTTTTTAATTTTTCATTATTGAATAATTACTCCATAAACATTGTGTAAGCGGTTAAGGTAATTTTTTCTTCACTAAAAAAATATGATTATTGGGATAAATAATTTATATTTAAAATTAATATTTATAAGTTTATATGTCTTCTATTTATCACCACTATAAAAAGATTATAGTTATTAAAAATAAGAGAGACATTTTTTACTTTTCATTATAAAAAATATTATAAATGTTATAATCACACCCAAATGTAAAAAAGGTTCATATAACCAAAATTTGTATTATTATGGATGCTATGGTATCATATTATAAAACTATGCCCTGTGTTATGGTTATTTTATACTCCTTTTCATGTTATTTTTGACCATAAATTACTCAATTTACCCCTTACCATGGTAACAAAATTGAAATGTTTATTAATAATATTAACTAAAAATAGAAGTTTCCTATTTATGAAATGTGGAACTAAAAATTAAAAAAAATTGATTAAATTTTACATAATTAAAAAAATGAAATGTAAGAATTTAATATTAAATTAAACATGCAATGTGCAATGAAATCTGTTGTTTTATAAAAATTCACAATTTAAATACAAAATGATATCATAGTAAATACAAGTATAATGTTTATTTAAAAAATTTATGTGTTATTTTAAATAAACATTAACTAGTTGAATTTTAAAACCAATTCCAAATATAAATTTACTCTGTAAATAATCTAAAAGAAATATACTTTTCAATAATGAATTATTATTTTTCAATCATCATTGAAAAATAAATTCTTTCAGAAAAACTATCCCCATAAGATAATTTGAACATGATAATTTAAAAAATTAAGTTAATTTTATAATGTATATTTTCTAATTTTAGAAAATTATTTAAAATATTTATTTCAAAAAAACAAATTAAAATCATTTTTTAAGGAAAAAAAATTAAAAAAATGAATTTCATATAATTTAATTCTATTTTCTTAAGAGTTTTTCAATACATTTTTATTCATTAGAACCATTATATTTATATTTAAGGAATTGTTTCATATTATTTATATCCACTAATTTATATACTATCTTATAATGGTCACATTTAAATTATAATATTTGACATTTTATTTACGCGCAGTGTAGCTTTTTTTACTCAAATGAACATAGTCTCCTTTTAAAAAAATATAATGATATTTCGTATATTATTCTAGAATAAAATTATCTCAATCCACGTGTGTATTTTTGACTTTTAACTTTTTTTTATTGATTATTAGTATCCATTTCATCATTATTTGTCTAGACTAAATCATTATCATCTTTTCTCTATCCAACGTCAACATTTATTAAATATTATATCAATAAAACTTCTCACTAGAAATATCACATTCTTCAAAACATATTTATTGTAGAATAATTTTTTTTATATTTACATTAATATTGATATAATAATAATCATCAAACATCAGATGTCTCTATTTTAAGAATTCAAATCCCATATCATTAGATACATACCCAAAAATTATAACATGAATTTCATTCTCATCGAGTTGTATAATATTGATGATGTAAGGAATAAAAATGAATCCGAAAAAACAAATTGTTTAATTCTTATCATACAACATCTTATATGATGTTTTATTTCAGTTAATTCTTAGAAATCCTCAAATATGAATGTTCACAAAAGAGAATATAATTTATCTTCAAATAAATTTTGGCCTCTAAAATCTATAGGCATAGTCCTCCACATCTCTATAATGGTTCAATTCATTCACTCACGAACTCTTTTAATTTAATGGTGTCTAACTAGTGCTATATTTATGTTTAATACCCTATCTATTATGGTATGATTTAAAATCACTACCAATTTACTCCTTCTCATTATAAGTTCATAACTTATTTATTTAAACACTATATACCCTTTCAAAATCCATTCTATAAATCATGATTATATCTAAATAATAACACTTAATCATCATAAATAATATTATTGTCATTTTGGTATAGTCATAAATAAATTTGGTAATGTAAAAGTCTTATTTTATATATCTTTATCTCAGAGGTTTACATAATTCCCAGCAAGATAAATCTGAAGGATGTCAAGATTTTACTATATATATTTTTTACACAATACAAATATTTTACCATTTTTATGGATTGGGAAAAAATGATCTTAATCTCATAAAAATTTACGAAAATATATCAATAATTTTTATTTTTAGATTTCACTCAGATATTTTTATACAAAGTGGATATTTTCTCTATGAAAAATATATTTTTATTTCCTGACATGAATATATAAGGAATTACAAGGAAGTACACTCAAAAAAAATATTACCACTAGTCATTTATTCTATTGTGATAAATATCTCATAATTAACATTTCCAATTTGAAAAGTTTTATTTTTTTATGATCACATCATTAATGTAATCCTATAATTGACATGAAATTAATAGGATATACATGGTCCCACTAATAGATAAAACCACCTTTTAATTTAGTATATTAGGATCAACCACAACTAAACCATCCACCTTGAATTTAAAAAATAAATATTAAAAAAAGATAATGCACTACCAACATGTTCTTTAATAAATTTAAATAGTTTAGTATGTTCGATCAAGTGTGTTGAGTTCCCAATATCAATTATCCGATTCCTAAGCATATTATAAGATTTTAGAGGTACAATAGTAATGATAGATTTTTCTATAATCCATATATTTGTGTCTATCATTTATTATGAAATATATTGTTATTCATAATTAATAATAAATATACTTTCTTATTTATAATAACCGTGTATGTTACACCAAAACCATATTTCTTCAACATTATTAAATCAATTTTGTTGAGGTACATCTATTGTTCTTCCATATTCATATTGCTTCAAACCATATCTTTTGTTCTAGTTATTTTAGTATATCCCCCTAATTTTTGACCC
Organism: Viscum album; assembly: GCA_963277665.1. Taxonomy (NCBI): domain Eukaryota; kingdom Viridiplantae; phylum Streptophyta; class Magnoliopsida; order Santalales; family Viscaceae; genus Viscum; species Viscum album. Next base: position 1,836,545,004 of record OY728165.1, read on the forward strand.
ACATTGATGTCCAGGGATAGAGATATTGAATATAGAAACACAATTTTTATGTCTATGGGATCCAAAACACTAGCAATGACACATAAATTTGGATCTTCTATAACTATATTGATTTATCTAAGAAAATAGGCCTATTTTTTCACTTCAAGATCATCATTATTTTTAAAATATTTTATAGATTCCTTCTTTTTCTAATAACTATCCAAAAACATATCTATAATATCCTTCCTATTTGGGTTTCTATCAACCTATGTAATCTATAATTTCTTACATGGCGTAAAATCTTAAACTATACATATTTTGTATTTTCAGAATTTACAGGTGTATATTGTACAAAATTCATAGAACATGAAAATTAAAATTAATATGTAAAATAAACATTAAAATATAAAAAAAATTAAATTTCTAACATCAATTTTCATGTGTCTTTTTATCTTTAATAATCCATGATTTAACCTAAGTGAGTTTTTCTTCATTAGTAGGTACCCTCTTCTTATATCCCTTTATATTTCATTATAGATTAACAGTTTTGTCATGGATAAATTTTTCTACCACAATTTACATATTCTCCTATCAGTAAAAAATAAAAATTGATTAGCCTAAAAATTTTCTTCATGAAATATTTATAATTTTTCAAGTGTCTGGCATTCCTATTAAGATAGACATCATGTTCTTTCATCAATATATGAAACATGTAAGAGTAATACCTTTTATCTTCATCTACACAATAACAATATTCTTATCTTTTAATATATTTCATAAATGTAATATATTTTATATCACATTCCATATCGAAGGAAACATACGAGGAAGATTTGTATTCATCCCTTATTCCCAGAAACTTCACATTCTATATTTTAATATATTTTTTCGATTTTATCATATTTTATATAGCTTTAATATATTTACAATTTGAACTCCATTGTTGGTTTTATTTTTCTTTTTTTAATCATATAACTCCATAAAATTATTCCTATTAGTAAAATAATTAAAAAATTATTTTTACGTGTCTGAAACAATTTTTTGGAAGATTTTTTGTATTTAGATTTTCCCATTTTATGATTTTTACATATGTGATATACAATTTTCTTGTGATTCTCATCACTATCATTAAATTCAATTGAATAACAGGTGGACCAAAATGTTATCCCAATGGTATGTTAACCTTTATCAATTAATTGAAAAACGTTTATCTCTTTTCCATTAACATGAAAAAAAGAAAATTTATCTTCTAATAATTAATTTTTATTGTTAAGAATAACATCAAGATATATTTTATGAATCTCTCCAAATGCTAAGAATATTTTCAAATATTTTTGAAAAATTATTATTGGTTTTTAACCATAATGACAAATCCAATAAAATTCTTGATCCATTTATATAACTAACTATTCATTTACCCTAGTGAATTAATCATTAATATTTTCAACTTTATCCATCTGTATGTCTTCAAATATTTAAATCTATATTTTCAACATTAGTTCTTTTATTTTGATTTTTACATAATATAATTTCTAATTATTATACCACATTTCCATGGTTTTCTTTTTCCTCATAACTTTATTGTGCTCATTGATGGAAAAGGAAGATAAGATTTAATTTCATTTTATTTAATTTATCTCAATATTCATCATATTTAAAAAATTTATAACATTGTCTCATGTAATATACTTAAAATCCACAGTGAAAAAATAACTCACTTAATTTCCTCAAGATAATATATTTGGTATAATTGAATTCTTATAACAAATAATTTTATTCCTAAATAATAAATGAACCCATTTTATATTCATAGAATTATGATTCCCCATGCTGCAAATAAATGGGTAGAATCTAAAAAGAACATGGTTTTCACAGAAACCACTTAGACAGAACATATTAAATTATAAGCAACTAATAGTGAGGGATGAATCCATTGTTTCAGTATTTTGTAAATTATATTTATGTAATTATTCTCTTATGTTCAGTTAATTTCATTACATACACTATTTATAAAAATCCTCAACCATATATAAAATAATCAAATAAGTGAAAAGAATTATTAAATATTTTTACTTTGTCCAACCCTAATGTGTGAGATAATTCCATTCTATTATCAACATTTGTTTTGATCAAAAATTATATTATATCTATAATTTAATGCGATTAAAAATTCTTATAATTAGCTCACATTGTTCAAGTAGGTTTTATCCACTTCACATAGTGGGATGGTATCATCCACAAAACGTTTTAATCTATATGGATTTATTTGTACTAGATCCTATAATATATCAAAAATTCTTAATTACCCATATTTTTGAAAAAAATATTTAAATAATCATTGAATTATTTAACATCGCAATGGGTATGTTTTTTTCAGAAATACATTGATAGGATTATTATTGTGATTAAGCAAAACTATATCACAATTTTACTCACTTTTATTCAGAATAATCATGTTTACATGAGAGAATAAAACCATGAGATAAACTTTGTATTTATCACCATCATGTAGATCAATATATTAAAATAATAAATTCTTTTATTTCCCCTTATAGAAAAAGAATTCAATACTTTTCTATCTTCATTATCTACATTATTATTAATCATGTAAAATATTTGGAGAAAAATAAAAAATATGAAATTTCTTATTTTTCATTAATTCCTAAAAAATATTCAAAATCAATGTAAATAATATTACCTAATTTAATTCTAAATCAGAACCCTCTATATCCCATCATAAGAATGCTTAAAAATCTATCATCATTAACATTGAAATCATTTTGAAATTAGATAATTATAAACATTGAATGTTCATCAAGAATTAGTCACAAATCCCACAATAGGTATTCAATTTTTCATAGATAATATTCTCAATTAATCCCATGTAAGAAATATTAATATAAATCCCAGTTTATTTAACTATTTACAACACTAGTTTACACTCAAAAACATGTATACCATTTTAATCATATTTATAAATGATTAATGTTTCCTAATTTTTATGGATGGGATTTAATGGGGGTAAATGATAATTCTCTATTACATAATCATTATTTTATAAAATAAATGTTATATTTTCATTAAATATATCATTTTTAATTTCATTTAATGTATAAATGATAAAAAACACATCTATTTATAGAGGTGATAGTCCAGACATACCCATAAGTGACCATATGCTTTTACAATGGATAAAGAGGTAATAAGATAGCCATGATACATTATACATTTAAAATAAATTCCATAAATAATATATATAAACATTAAACCCATTATAATAACCATTAATTAAATATGGTGATGGAAAATTAATTTTTTTCACTTTGTGGAGGTGGTAGTGAACACTTATGTATGAGTGAAGATTTCATATCCCATTTGATTTTTAAGAGGTGGTAAATTGTTGTAACAAAATAATAATATCATATTAATATATTTATAATACTATATTCATTAGTTTTTTATGGACACAAATTTTTTAGATAAGGTCTAAAAAGAAATTCAATTGAAAGAGCATGGTTTATATTTATACCTCTCCTTTGAGAGACCTCCATTAGCATACACCATAATCCATTAAGGATTTTTATTAAGATAATAATATATTCAATATTATGAATCAAATAATTCTAATAAGACTTATATAAAGGTCATGGATAAGATGTTAGGATCAAATGGATTGGATAATAGGAAAGGATATATTCCCATTTATAAGTAAGGGGATAGATATGCATTGAATTTCATGAATAATCTTAATTATATAAGGCATCATTCATGGGAAAGTGGATTATAGTGACTAGGTATTAAAATGTATGATAATATAATTTTTAAATACATTCATAATAATATATTTACTAATCTGTGGATGGTGATATTAATGTTATTTATTGGTTTAAACTCTCGATAAACATTTTTTTAAGTTATTATTGGTAACAAAATTGTTCTCTTCTTATTATTTTTTAAAAAAAAATTATGTTTACCATATTAGACTATATTAATTACTCTATTAATAAATATGGATGAATTTTACAAGAATAAATTTCTATGCATGGGAGAATTTAATATTAAATACTTATGAAACCAGCATGGAAACCCTACTTTTGGGAAAATGTATTTTTAAGCATAAATCATAATTTCCATCCATTTATTTCTTTTTAAAAAAATCAAAATTAATAATAAAATATTAAATTGATTATATTATCTTTAAATGTCATTAATAACATTATTAATTTGATATTAATTTGATTCACTATGGAAAAAAAAATTGCGGGAAAAAACAGTTTTTACAAAAATGTCTTTTTAATCGAAATAAAAAACATATACAAAAATAATGATTAATTATGATTAATATATTATTAAATATATTATTTATATTTATAGGAGTATTATATTACATTTTTATCATATAAAATAAATAATGATGTTTTAATATAAAATAAATATTTATTTTTATGAAAATAATTACTTTCCTTGTTAGTAAATAATATATAGTATCAGAAAAGTCATAAAAATTCACTGTAACATAATATTGACATGATAATTTAGAGAAAGATATTTATTAATTTTAAATAAATATATAAAATTTATTGAAATCAATTATATTTTTCATATACAAATTATTTGATAAATAAATTAAAAAGATAAAATTTGAAGTGTAAAATTAATTAATTGAAAATTCATTACCTATTTTTTATTTTTTAATCAATAAATTTTATTTATTTAAAAATGTATAAATAAATTTAATTATTATTTTTTAGAATTTTTTTCTACCAAATTAATGGCTTGCTTATAAAGTGTTATTATATAATAGTTTTTTTAGACTAAGGGTTTCATGTAAAGAAATATCTCATACACATGAATCTTATTTAAACAAAAAATATATTCTAAATTATCATGGGATTCAAATAGGGATCGGTACCTACATACTGGTTATTAATTCGCTATATATATGTAATAATATATGTTTACTTTTCCTTATGATATTAATTAAAATGAATAAATATTAAAAATTATCACATTATATTGTAACACCCATATAACATTAAGGTTATAAAATAACTATATTGGATATATATTGAAAAATATACCAATTATTTTTGGATGATACTATATCCATTTCTATATTTATCCCAATTCTCAAAATATACAATGATAACAAAAATATAAGGGCCCATATTGTATATGATCGACACACCTGAGATATATTGATAAAAAAACCTTGTATCATTTACTCAATCATGAGAGGATTGTGATAAACATGTGGGTAAATTTATAATAAATGGGGAATGGTTTCTTTATTAATAAATCATTCCATCCATAAACAAAATTATACAAAACGGGATGAGTCTTAACAGTAGATACAACTATAACCCTGACATATAAATATATTTTTGAAACTCTGTTATATAAAATGTCATTATAGAATAAAAATTATTACTATCATAAGTAATATTGTAAACACTAATGAACAAAACAAATATATGCAACCATTTATTTCATACAAAGATAAAAATAAATAAGTTGGTTGTAAATTATATAATAACGAATAACACTTTATTTAATTTATAAATTAAACCCAAAAAAATTAATGTATCCTAATTATTATCACTTAAGTTTTGAAAAACTTATTATTGATCTTGTTTCAAAATAATTACGTGTTATATCATGATGATATTGTTAATCAAAAAAATCTACTTACATAAGAGGAGAATCCCTACATTTATTAGATTTAAAATACTCTAAAGTATTTTTATTTTGTACATAAAAATTAATCATTAAATGTTTATTGTGAATATGTGTGTTTTTGGTCATTGGAAGAATATTTTATAGAGATCTATAAACATATAATAGTGTAAAATAATTATAAAACAAATTTAAAAAGTCGTTTTCAAAATAATTATAAAGAAATAAGAAATTTGTTTTTTAATGTAACTAATAAAAAGTTTATTCATTCAATGATAAAACCCATAATTCTAGTATAATATATTTAAAAACTTTTAGGAGAAGAAATTAATCTCCAGTAAATTCTTTTGAAAAATTAAATTATTAACAATTCATGAATAAACTAATGAATGTAATGATTATAAACTTGTGTATCCATCATCAATAATGACCAAGGTAATAAAATAATAATTCATTATCTCCTAGAAAAAAATCTAAAGATTATTTTCCACACCTTTATGACACTTTATCTAAGTGGGATGTGGGTAGTGGATTATTCATGTTCTCAAAATATCAGGATAAAATAAAAAATAAAATGTTTGTTCTCCAAGATTTCCCCCAAAAATGAACACCTCTTGGGCATGTATTGTGGTAATGAGAGACCTTATAATCATTCCACCAATATTCTATGATATAGAGACAAGAAATGAAGGTATAATCCCATAAAATGGGAGGAATTTACATCATTAATAGAAATAGTATATATAATAAAACCGCAAATCCAATAATAGAATACAAAAAAACCAATATCCCATAATAATATAAATGTGTAAAATATGTTATTGATATATTGTCTTCAAATAATAATACTAGATAACAGTCCTAGAAAGTGACTCTATATCCAATCTCATGCTCCAAGATGGTATCTACCTTATTCACCAAAACCCAGAAAAAAACCTATAATATAGATATATCTATATATATAGTGGTTGGTATTACATGTATACTCATACTAAACCTTCTCAATATGTCTAATAAAAATGGTCCTCTACTGAGAATCCCTCTTAGGCATGTCATGAAGATGATTGTGACCCAGGAAGTATTCCTCAAATTGGTTATGGGGTAGTGACTTGAACTTAGGGTATAAGTAACACAAGTGTGATGATTTACCATCAAAAATACAAAATATATATAAATAAATAAATATTCAATTAAAAATATGATTTAAATTAAAACCAATATCCCCAAATAATTATAATTGATTAAATTTTCTAATGGATATGAATTATCTAAATAGAACAAGGAAATAAAGGTCTTATGTATAAAATTAATGTCCAATATGATGCTCCAAGATAGTATATTGTTGCATGGTAACTAAAACCCTCCTAAAAACATGTAAAATATTTAAATATAATTAGATTTGAGAATGATATGTATAATTATGTGTATCATCCTCAAGATATCTCACTAAATTGTGGAAGATGAATACGAATACTATAATGAGTAAACAATAGAACCAACAGGAACTCGCCATACTGATTATCACCCATCCATAAAACTGATTTATCACCTAATAACACGTCAAATTATAAAAACAATATCAGAATAATATATAAAAATGGTTATCCCACAAAACACCTCTATTAGTCTATCACAAACATGTCCTATAAACCCCACCAAACACTACTAACCCCCCTTAGACATTCAAATAAACATAAAATCCCATATCATAACCATGAGAAATATCACAGTCACATCATTATCATTAAATTTTCTATACCATATTTAATATCTCAATTACATATCCCATTTCCATCACAATATAGTATCATGAACACAAAGGGCGTCTAGTTCAGGACCTATGACTACTATGCATGACCCCTAACATATCTTATATTACCAATACCATGTTGGGTTTTCCATTTAATAGCATAAACATTATGTATGATCATATATATCATAATTTAAACACACTTCATATATTTATAGATAATCACAAGCTATTCTATTTTGATTTTACATGAGTTGACCCATCACAACCTCTACAACAACTATAACGGAGTGCGCGGAAGAGGGAGTTTTCATCCATTCATTTTCTCACTAATGTGGATATTGGGGTAGACAAAGAGAACCCAAAACATATCGGAATTAGTTTGTTTATCTTCATTGAGTTGGGTGTGTATAAAAATCATAAGAAATACAAGTATAATTCATCCACACCCAAAATACCCACCTAACACATTCATATAAAAATAACCCAATCAGTCCTTATAGGCACTACCATACCCCCACCACTTTTTACTAGAAACTGACTAGAGTCTTATATTATTAAACAGTCTATATTCTAACACAACATAGAGACATAAAAAATTAAAATTTTCAATTTAATAATATCATTCATCTATTTTTATATTTACACATTAGTAAACAATCATATTCATTATCATTTTAAATTTGATGTATTAGAAAAAATAATTCTTAACCATATATCACAATTAAAATAGTTGTCAGTCAAATAATTCAAGAATTATAAATGAATTTATAACCCATAGTTATTCAAATCTAGACATACCCTTTATCAATTCAATATTAAAATTTGAATTTTATTGTTACTTGGTAACTATAATATCATCTATTTATTTACAACTCTATCTCACCATTCCAATCATATCATGGTGGATGCAACACCACTTCTTCACCCACATGTGAATCATATAAAAACTAATATTTTTCCATATAAAACTACCAAAAAAGCATACAAACATAGTGATGATAATAATATTTTATGCAATAAACATAAATATATTTAAGAATCAAGCACTTACATATTCTTGAATTTTCATTATATAAATTTATTTAGTCCACAAAAAATTAATTACTATATTTATGATGTTTTAAATAATATAATGCAATTAATTCGTATAAATTTCAACAATGTTTCATAAATATGAACATCAACAATAAAAATCAATAATAATGAAAAAAGTGCATCAATGTCAAAAAAATTATTATATAGAGGCATAAAAGAAAGATAATGTAACGTACACAATTTACACTTAAGATAGAATAGTTTATGATTCTCCTCCATTAAAAAATGCATCCAAAACTACCAAACAACAAGTAAGTGAATAGATAATAATAAGTGAAACACCAGGAGAGGGAAATCATAGTTCAAAAGAATCACAATAAAACACATTAATATAAATCCCTTATAATGATTATTTACTAAATTCTCATCTTTCATTTATAAAAATGGAGTTAACTGAATATTATATGGGAAATCTCACCTCAAATATCAATGGAACATTATCTAAGAGTATAGTAATTAAGAAATCTGTGTGGGCTTACATAATTTGAATTTAGAACCTGTAAACATTCATTTCTTGATAGAAAATAATGGAATTAAAGGAAATCATAGTGGTTAAAATTTATATTTGGATGGAAAGCTTCAATGTCACTACATGGATGACCATTGTTGCACCGTGAAAACTTAAATTCCTTTTAATTGAATAAAACAATTGATGAATATTTATATCTCCATAATTTTAGGAATCATTGATCATTTAAAATATGATATAACTTTAGGAAAGTGACATATTGATCAAAATTACCACAACATGATATCTACTCAAAATAATAACACCAATATCAGGCCTCTAGGCCCAACTACCACAATATTCGAGGTTGATCAGTGATGTTAATCAATGGAAAATCTCACAAAATCCCTTTATAACACCATCATGGTATGATAAAACTACACAAATTTTCATTATGAGATAATTAAAGTCATTTTTACATGATATAAACATGACTTTTTAATGTCTATTCATGTTCTCTCAAACCCTATCACACCATGAAAAAAAACACAAGCATAAACACCATCTATGGTAGCCCAGACATTAATTTGGAGGAATCTCCTATACACCCTGAAATGTTCCCTTAAAAAATACATCTCAATAATAGATCCGGATGTCCACTTTTACCAAACAATCTTTCCATTACCTGATTGGTCACACTGTGACCTCCCATTCCAATCTTAAATTTCTACTTCAATAACACCTCTCCACCAAACTCCTCTCAACCCCATTGAAATTTTTATCACAAGAAGTAATGTGAAAAGATTGTTTAATCCATTTTATTATATAACTCTAAAACAATTATTATCATTGATATTTAAAACCAAACAATAAGGAAAATAATAACACAACCCAGCCAATCACTATTAGGAGATACATCTCATGAAACTTTATACCTCAACTATTGGAGAAAAAATAAATAGAGGAAAAAAAACCAGTATAAAAATATAAAAAATAAAATAATTAAATTAAATACATAATAAAATATCCAACCAATAATAAAAATATGGTTGAAAAGTTATTGGTATACAGACCAAGCATTAGCATCTAAAATTCTTAGGTACTTTCCTCTAATCCACCATAATCCAAATGTTTTTATACTAAGGGAATAACATGAACATGAAACACTATCTCCCAATGATCTAGAATCTTAACATACAGCTAAATGAATATTTTATCCCCCACTATATCCAAATATCTCCAATTGAGAATAAGGGAATCATCATTAGGATTCAAAAATATATATGACAAATAAAGCACATCATAAATCTAGTGTATCTATGGAGGATGTCTAAAATGATAAAACACCTCAATAACATAATAAAACTACTCCAAAGGTATGATAAACATGGAAAATACCTTATACATTAGGTAAAACTCTACTTCCCCCAATGAAGGGAAATTCGTAGAAACACATGGTCTGAATATTTAAACTCTAAAGGTCTCTTCCATTGATCAATGAAATATTTCTTATAATCCTATACCATCTTCACCATCTCCAGAATAATTAAGACCTTTTCTATTGTTATCTGGAAAAAATATAGAACAAGTACCACATACTCCCAATCCTTTTTCCATCATATGGGAGATCAGAATCTCTACCCATATTGTGCCTCAAATAGACCCATGTTAATAGAATCGTGGTAGATATATTTTTTTAATAAAACTCATTAGAATGAATTTTCCTTACCCATTGTCAACTAAAACCTAAAACACACAAATTCCATATATTCTCTAATGTGTATATGTTCTTCTCAAAATCCACATTAGATTATGGGTGGAAATAGTGTTATGGTATTAGCTAATATCCAAAATAAAATTGTAATCCAATATATATTCTAGATGTAAAATCCGGATCCATATTAAAAATTATGGTTCTTAGTATCTTGTGATACTGCCCCATCCTATACACATACAACAATTGTAAACCTCTTCATCACATGACTCCCTAATGGAAGGATTTTATTCGACTTTATCAACCTACAAAAAATTACGTAAGTATCATAAAACCCTCTGCATGATTGAGGTATACTCATAATGAAGTCTAATGAGATTTCTCTCATTAATAATCAATAAATTCTAATGTTTTCTAAAAATATCATAGACCATGATGTTTACCCTTCACATACTGAAAAAATAAAGATCAAAATATGAACTCCAACAATAAATTATTCATCTTAGGCCGCGAAATCTAATCCCACAAGGAATGATACATATTTAATTTGTGAGGATTCTATTCCACTGCAGGGTTATTGAAGTCTTATAGAACCACCTTTCCTCCATTTCTAGGACATGCATCCCCACATGAAATATCATATGATATTAGTCTACCTCTTACCACCCCTCTAGAGGATCATTCTAGATGAAAGGGTTATTTATCTCCTCTATATATAAGTCTCTATACTACCAATCCCCCGCCCAACTATATAAATTTTGACACATAAATCATTGGGAATATTCAACCTCTTCCCCTAGCCTCCATTTAATAATAATGTATCATTTTAATCTCCCCCACCACCTTCTAAGAAAAAATGGTCTCTTGAACAACATATCCACACAAAAATATAATCATTACATTACCAAAAACATTCCCATTCTTTAGCTACATGATACATATAAAAGTAAATATTATATATAAACTCTATCCACCACTACTATATCATATTCACATCCCATATAGGTAAAATATACCTCAGGATATTGAGATACATGAAAACCAAACATTTCTCAATAATAAAGTAATGTCACTCAAAATTCAATTTTTATTTATTCCATAAAGGAAAAAAAGTGACATACAAATGATTAAGGAGGTATGTAATAGTAAATCCCTAAATTATCATCATTAAAAATAAAATTACATTTATAGGGGAGGGAACCTGTATTGTAATAAATAATATATCTATTCTATTGAATTGTTATGCTATCCAGGTTTTCCTTTATGAATTTTCCTTCCCATTGGGAGTGGGTGATCTAATGGTAATTATTAATAATAGACATTCACTTTTTGATAAAATAAATAAGATACAATGGGATTTTTACAATTTCTTGAAGAAATCACACTATAAGTTTTGAATCACTTTCAACAGCTATTATGTTGATTTTCCAATTCTTTTACATTGATAAGATGTTGAGGAGAGATCTGGTCTCATCCCCAAGGGTTTATTGCTTCCCTTTAGTAGATCTATCTCTTACGAAGCTCAGTGGGGTGGAATATTTTCATTACTCTACCCTTGTGGAAAAGTTTGGGTGTGAGCCTCCTCTAATTGCTAACGTCTATGATTTTGATGGATCTTGGTGACAATCTATTCTAGTGCTAGTGTCCTCTATTTCCCGGTATGCTTTCCGTATTCATTGTGCTTCAAGGGAGGAATTAGTTATTTATTGTTTTCAAGAGTCTTTGAAATGCATTGAATGGAAGTTCGCTCACTTCAGATGGACATTGGATGTCTTGATGTGTAGGGATCTATGTACGGTTGCAGTTTGGGTGTGGTTCCAAGGCTTCTTATCCCATTATTACAATCCCTCTATTCTATAGAGGTTAGGGGACTCTATGGGAGGATTTATCTATAAGGATGAAGATACACAACTATTTTTGAATACATCATTTGGTCGCATTTGCGTTGAAGTGGATTTATTATCTACATTTCCCCCTCATGTCTTCATCCAAGACTGTTAAAATTATCTTGGTGTAAATGTATATAGTTATAATGTTTTCCCTATTTGTGCAAGGTATGTCTACTGTAGGGGAACTTAGTTCATGTTTTCAAGCATCATGAAACTTATAATTATATGCGACCATTTGATGATGTTGGTAATAATGGCCCTTCAGGTGAGGTGTAAAAGTTCTCTATCTCTCTCTCTACCCCTGTCATTATGGGTGAGTATTCTCTAGTCGTTCATGATAATCCTTCATTTATCAGGCCTGGGGATCCAATCTTAGTGGAGTTTACCATTGAAATCACTCCCTTGAATAGGTATCCACCATCTCAACCTTGGTGGGAGGATAGTTCCATTGCCCAGATTAGAAACTATCCTATTGAAATTGTTATGAGGGATTCATTTCTTATAGTTGAATTAGATCATTTGTCTGATAATCAACCTTTACCAGAAGAGATGTTTCTACGAGAAGATGGTTGTGAGGAATATGATAGACAAAATTGGCTACAAGGTTATAACAAAGGTAGCAATTCATTTTCCCTTATTCTTCTGATCTCTCCAAACCATTTCATGGTGTTTTCTCCTATGATAATTGTATAAGATCACCCATCCCTTATTCTCAGAGTGCTCGTGATGGTGGTTTCTTACCATGGTGGTGTCATGCTTCAAGATGGACTCGGTCTTCTCCGTGGTTAACATTTTTGTTGTCCTAATTCTTGCTCAACTCCATTGTGTTGTGTAAGGATTCCATGGTAGGGAAGTGTTGGTAAAATGGTAGAGTTCTAACTTTCGTGGCCTGATGGTGTTGTTTCATCTCTGAATGTGCATTTGGAGGTTTCGGGGTCATTATAGGTGGCCTAGATGGTGGCGACAGGGATTGGTTTTGCACCGTGACATTGTTTTTCTACAGTCGTACTGGTGAGGGTTTTAGTTTCTTCCATTCTTCTCCCAATTTTGGTTTTAGTAAACTTATTTTCCAGATATGGGGATACGTTTTCTCTTAAGGTTGATTTGGATCTGGTTTCAATTCGTCTCGTGGTTGTTTTCTGTTGGAGTAGGGTTTTGTGAGAGGCTATGTATAGTTTTTAAGTGTTATTGATATTCATATTTGAGTGATTGTGAAGTAGTAATTATGTTTTGAGGATGGTGATATTGATATGTGGAAGTGTTTGTGTTACAATGGATTCAAAGCTTTGGTGTTGATTTTGGAGTGCGAGAATCTATGATTTAGGTGTTCTATTGTAGAGGGTTTAGCAGATTTTGGTCTCCAATTTGGCATCATGGGATAAATGTTTGACATCATCAAAGGTGGTTCTTGGCTGAGGCATTCCCAAACAAGGTATTGGGGGTTGAGGTGTGTTGCGTGGAATTTTCTTCATAGTTTGATTCAGTTTTGTTGATAATGGCTTTGAGATTTGGATGATGAAATTGGATTGTTTGTTTTAGCTGGTATTTCATTATGGGAATGAGAGTTACATGCGGTGGAGCTATAGCTTGGTGATGGAGGTTCTCTGGTTTTATTTTTCTATTTGGATTATGGTCAGAATAGTTGGGAATGTTGAATCAGTTTTCCATTTGATAGTTTGTAATTTTTGGATGATGGCTTGGTCTATACTTACTACAATAAAATGATTCATATGAGGAATCAGAGCATGTAGCTTCTACAATTCAAGGATATTTGGATTTGGAATATTGAGAGTGTATTTCCTAGCCATCGGTACCAGGCGCATGCATCTTTTCACGAGATAGTTTGCTGAGTAACCATGAATTTCAGGAGTCTTTCTATAGTGATGTTGATGCTAGGTAGGGGAATTTCATGTATTATAGTTTTGGTAATGGGTTATGTTTATGTTCTGATTTCATTTAATTCATCTGAGGTATCCCCCTTTTCCATAGAAGGGGTTTTATCCAAAAAATAAATAAAAATTGAGGCCTTTGGGCCATTCAGTAAAGTGATAAAACCTCAGGTGACTATACTTGTGGTCTTTAAACATAAATAGATAGAAGACCAGATTATATGTTTTTTGAGAAAACTAGGCTTCAACCACTAAGTGCATGGACGTCATAATAACATTAATGTGTGTATTTTTTGGAAAAAAATTGTCTTAGTAAAAAATATAGGGGTCTTAGTTCAACATATTTATATTGAAGTTGACTCTAGAATGGATTCTTTAATATTTTCATTTGTGTATGAAAAATGTGATGTATAGGAGAGGCTGATGATGTAAAATATATTTTCAGATACTCATCTGGGGAGTCTTCCAATGTTAATTGGTGGAGACATTAATGCCATAACAGATCCTTCAGATAAGAAGGGTGGATCGGAATGGTCCACTACATTGATTCATTATTTGTAAGAGTTCATCTATAAGAACATTTTAATAGATATGGTCTTCTCAGGTGAAATTTTCACTTAGTTTTACAATAATAGAGGAAGATATTTGATTTGAAGTAGGCTTGATCAATGTTTAACAAACCTGAAAGGGGTTTAATCTTTCTCTGAAGTATAGGTGAGTCATCTTTCTTGTGTTCTTTCTGAACATTCCCCTCTTCTGGTCACTCTCAAAATGGAATATATGAGGGAACAAAAATACTATTTCTCAGGGAGTTGGCTTCATGGAGATGGATTTTAAAAAATGGAAAAAAAAATAGGTTCAAACAATAATGGGTAGCTATCCGAATAGCCTCCCTGACAAACTCAACATGTTAAGAGATGATCTTAGGGGGTGAAGTAACAAAAAACCCAATGGTGGTGATCTTATGGACCAACTGAAGACTAAAATCAATAGTATTGAATAAATTATGCTAGGAATATGGGATGATGATTTATTTTTAGTCATGGTGGAAAAGAAAAATATATTGACTAAGAAACTATCAGAGATTTAAAAATGGTGAGAGAAAAATAAAGGGTGATCTGGATTAAGGATGGGGCAATAATATATGTTGTTTTCAAGATTTTTGGAAATATAACAAGTATTTCAGGAACATTAACACCAATACATTGGATGGTTATTTTATGGGAGATTTAGAGGTGGTAGGAAATCAGGTGCCAAATCACATCAATGTTCTTCATGGAGGCCCTCTTTTGATAGATGGTGAGAGCAAGAAGGATGAGAGGGATGCGAACTTCTGGGGAAAATATTCCTAGGTACGAAAATGTAGTTTACCATCATGATATGGGGTCAATTACAATTTAAAAATAACTTATAGAGGTTTTCCATGCTTTAAACCCTGAAAGTGATCCTAGAACCGATGTCTTCATGGGTATGTTTTACATTGTTGCATGGGATATTATTTAAGTGCAGGCCATCAAAGCTATACCAAAAAATTTACAAGTTGGATCTTATAATAGATCCATAAATTCATCCAAATTACTTATAATTTTAAAATTTAAGTAGCCTACATCATGTAATTAATTCAAAAAAATATTTTTATATACATTTTCTAATAATGTAATGTCACCATATAATATGATAAAATATTATACCCACTATTTTCAATTCATGGGAGGTATTTTTATTCTAATAGATATGTCACTACATATAACCATATGATATGACTTATATCTTTTATATGGTTAGTCATTAATGAAATTGTATATCACTCTTATTCCATTCATCCAAAGGGAGATAATATTTATCAGCCACTCAATCAAGTAGTAGAATGTTACTTGATGCCAATATTTTAAATTAATGGCAGGAAACATCAATGTTAGGGTGGTTATCATTGTTGTAATCTATGATAAATCATTCAAAACCCATCATTATTTGACTATGAGACCAAATAAGATATTAACCACAATGAAATTCTTAGGTGTTCCCAATAAAACAATTACATAATTCATAGAGAGAATATTAGACACAGCCTAATAGGATTCCATTTTGAATAAATAATTGAACCTAATGAGGAATAAAATTACACTTGAATGAAATTTTATAGAGATGATGGTGTTGGAGGGCCTACAAAATTTTACTAAGGTTTTTGAAAAGATCCTCCTCTGACCATCTGTATATTATGATGTCATCAATAAACACTACCTTAAACTGATCCATACACTCATATAATTTAATGTACAATTTTAAAATAAATATGGATATATATTTCGTGACACTGAACTACATGACCATAAATTTCAGTTTAACATAATGGGAAACAAAATTCACGATATCTTCAACTATTATTATCATTTAATTATATATAGACTATAAAAAATATTATAATACCAAGTGGTATAGTCAACATCATGTGAACCAAAAGAATGTCATAATTGAGTCCAAAGTAATGGACCATGGTCTATTAAATAGTGGATTAAAACAATCCCTAATATATAAAAAAAATAAACAAATGAATTTTTAATATTAGTAGATGGTGCCTTAGATAATTTCAGGTCAGTATAGTGCTAGAACCACCATTGTATGAAGTTTTTTACACCGATCTCATCTACCTCACTGTTAAAGTTCACATTTTTGGGAATGTTAATCCCTATATCCAAAATGAATGGGGACATCATTAATTTATACTATAATAATTCTATAAACTATTAGAGGAACAAAGTTTGTATGTCTTAAAAACAAAAGAAGAAAATACCATAGGGGGTAGAATAAAAACTAACCACCCATACAATGTTGATCCTTAAGGATATCCAGGCACTAAATCCACTGATGAAAATGCCTCCTAATATAAATTCACACCATCCTATTGATATTGGTAGATGCATGGGAAATATAATCACTATAAAAATTATAAGGTAACAAATACTTTTGTATCCCAAAAAATCTATCCTCAATAACCTGGATATTTATGAATTTATACTAATATCTTTACTTCATAAAGAACATTAATTGATCCAATCAGGATATGACCATTATTGAGAATAGATCCCCTATATTAACTCATCCAACTTATTAACCTCCATTTACAAATGTAATGTAAATTGGGTGAGTATATATCAGTTAACCAGTCATCAAATCTCTTATTTATACTATTCTATTAACTTCTCATCAAGAAACATGATCAATAGAGAATAAATAAGCTCTATAAAGGTAATTCTAAGATTATATACATTTAGGATCCCTTTAATATGATAATAACATATAAATTATTCCCCAATGTCATAATTAGTGATGGAAACATAACCAAAAATGATCATTGTATATCATTCAAATAAACATCTTCCACTTTATGCTCCCTAAGATACAAGATCCACTATTTTTTCACTACCAAATCCATCATAATAAAATCTATGAGAACATAATAATATAATCTAGATCCAAGGATACTATACTCAATCTTATTATCCTCTAACAAATTCATAGTCACTAAATCAGATACACATCATTAATACCTTTCTAACCCCAAATTCAAGAACATTGACAGTTTCTACAGCTAATTCTCATATTCCCTAGATATGTAAATCCTCTTATGATCAATTTGATGATCCCACTAAAACTCAAAAACTTATGTTACATGGGGTTGATAATATAAATAAATATATGTATGAAAATCCCCTATGACTAGTAAATTTGAATTTGTTTATTCGTATTATTTTTATTCTGTTTATTTAATTTCCTCAAATAATTCCCATACATTCAAAATCATAAACAATCATGATAAATGTACCAAGCATAGGCCACTATCCTAAATTAACCCCCATTTTTTCAATTTGTAAACTCGGGGTCTATTTTCAAATCACATAGGCCCTAAAATATTTTATCCTAGCATGTCTCCCTAGCTAACAAAATGCAATAATCTCAATTAGTTTTGATTCCCTACCAAAAAATTTCATTCACATTCATTCATAACTCAATTATTCATATGAAGATTCAACAAAATCTTAGATACCAACATATCATGATCAACCCCATCTAAGAACTCATTCTAGGAATATAGTGAGGGTGAGGGTAACCGTCAATGACCTCTTCTAATAGGCCATGTCTAGCATCGACTAAAGAGGGTATATCTCACACAAATGGGAGGATTTGTAGTCATAAATACTTAGAATATATATAAATAAACTACCAATAATCACCATGATAAAAAATAAATAGAAAATCCCATGATAATAGTTTTGGGATAAATTTTATACCAATAAAAAGTATATAAATGTAAAAACAAAATAAAGTTCATAATTAGTTATTCCACACCCATTCACATGCTCCAAGATAATACTATCAATCTTGATTATCAAATCACTCAAGAAAACTGATAAAATAGAATTAAATATATATATTGGGATCAAAATATTATACACACTCAATATCATCCTCCACTTTAATAACTATGATAATTTTGATGAAGCATACTAATACACCATTGAAAATATAATAAAACCAATAAGAACATAAAAATTCCATTATCACTCATAGTAAATAAGGAATGGAAACTTAATAATTCTTCAATGTATAGAAAAATAATATTGGGAGATTATATCAAATATTTAACCCAAAAAACATCCCCATTAGTTGTTTGTTTTCATTTTACCCAAATGAAATTGTCAAGTCCCTCCCATCCATTCCAAAGTCATGTTCTATCACAGTATACCAATCTCAAATTCCAACCATACCTCATATAATAGACACATCATCATCATCTTATATCTTCCACAAAATTTCATATCCCAACCACTTATCACATCTTCATTTTACAAGGGTATCATTAACAAGAAAGTCACCTACCATATTCCATCCTCATCCAATGCACGCCCCCCACCATATATCATCATAAAAATACCCAGTATGGTTTGGAAATACATTAGATAAATTATCCATATGATCATACCTATTATCAAACTAACTTACAATTAGGTCTGTAATGACCTAAAAATTCATTAATAAAAATTTGATTTGGTCTATTTAAATTTCTTCTTATAGTTATGTAAAAATTATGCACTTATTTGGTTCTGTATTTTGGATTTCAAAATACCATTAATAATTGTGGTCCATGCTAATATAGTCATGAAATAGTGATCACATGATTAGTATAAATATAGGGTTTTAACAAATCCAATTTACTCAGACAAAGGAAGTGATGGCCTCATCCAGTATACTTTCCCCATACGAAACCCATTTGTTGAATCTCATAAAGGAGGTGTGGTCATTGGGATTTTCTCATGACCAAGCCCATGCTGAGCATAAATACGTTAAGCTCAAGAAGAACTGCCTACCAGATAAGTGAAAGTTGATAGAGATTACCACTCGAGCAATGTTACCCAAGCCACCCCAAGAGTATGTCACCATCGCTCACCATACCCTAAGGTCTTATGAGGGTGTTTTAAAGAGTTATGTAACAAGACCCTAGTACTATGATTATGTACATTATTATTGTATATAATAAGGAATATACTTTCATTTTATTACTGTTACATTGTAAATAGTTTTTAAAGCACAAATAGTAATTTAGTTAATATTCAACTAAGAAATCTCTTTTAATATATTAAAAGATTTTGGAATTAAATATTATTTTAATAAAATATTATTATTATTTTTTATTAACTTTTTATTAATTATAAATGATCATATAATTTTAGGAATGGAATTGTAATTTTTATTAAGGTTTGAAAGTTGTTTTTGTCAAAACCCTTGAATTATCAATAAATGTTGGTTTTCATTTTAAAAATAAAAATTAAAATATATAGAAAAACAATTATATAAAATGAATTTTTTTTGGAATCTGGACGTTGATATTATCCAATAGTGAGTTTTTCATAATTTTCTGAGACATTCGAATTTTTGCGTACAAATTAAATACCATTTAAATATATAATGTGTTTTATGACATCATAATGACCCAATAGTTACGTCATAAAATAAAATAAACATTATTTTATTACAATATATGATTAAACATTAAAATAATGTGATTTTGGGTTTGTTTTATTTGTTTTACAAAGCTTTAGTAGACCATTCAAGTCTTATAAAACATTTCGTCTTTTTGAATTCTTTTCTTGGAAAGTGTGACTCACCTCCACATAAGCAACCCTATTATTTTAAGATGTTCGGACATTGGCCTTATAAAATATTGTTTTCCACTCCCCATTGTAAATGTTTATTGGAAAAAATCATTGTCTGGTTTGTGGTTTTGATTAGTTTAATATGTGGTGTCCAAAACCAAAATAATAAAGAATTCCATCTCCTTTCCTATATAAACCCAACTAAGATCTCACTTCCTCTTCACTCAAAGCCATTGGAGTTCATCAAAACTTTTCTCAACTCTCTCTATAATCCTCCCAAGTTTCCCCAACCTCCCTAAAATTGTCTCTCAAGCCTCTCCCAATCCTTTGGTATCACACATCCAAGTAAGAAATTTATTCATTTCTAAATTTTGTCTGAGTTTCATTATTTTGTTATATCCTTTTGATTTCTATTAAAAATGTGGGGGTAAGATTTATTACCTACCCCATACATAACTCTTATTATTTTAATAATGATATATCCCCTTTCTCTACCATTAATACCTCCCATGTACACCCGTTACCATGTCGAAATTCCGTAATGAATTTCTCTCTCATCATTTACATTCAAGAAATTCTTCTGAATTACGTATCTAAATTCCATTACATTTTTTGGGGCATGTATCTATAAGAACATCCCTTAATTTTCATTTAATTTACAAATGATGAGACTCCCATTTCTCTCTCATCATCCATTTTTATGAATTCTTATGTCATACCGTTATGCTGCCAAAATTGCACAGCGTTTTTCCAAGCCAATATCTGTGTGTAGTGAATACCATATCCATGTCTCTATCAAGGAAATTAACCTTTATACACATATAAATATTGAATGTTACATTCATGTATTTATTCCACATTCCTTAATCATGTATAAACATAAGGTGATGATTGATTCCATGTTATATGATCCATTTTGTACACATATGCATGAAATGAAATGAATAAGAAGGGTGTGCCCTAATAGTGCTCCAATGCATTGGTTAAAAGTATATTATCATGATACGTCAAGTTAAATAAGTGTTGAATCATTCTAATTCAAGTTCAATGAGTTTTATCTCATGCTTCATGTGCAATGAGGATTTACCCATGCCCCAAGTTCAATTAACCTTGGATCATGCTAATATCATGTTAAATGTTGTTACCACAATTCTATGTTATGATTATCATGATTTAAAATGCCATTATGTTTATGTTTCTCTTTCTATCAATTGATATTCCTAATTACTAACATTTATTGTAATCTTAATGTTATCCTTTTTTTACTTCCTTACTAGGCTTTCTAGCTCACCCTTTTCTTATGTTTGTACTCAGGTTATCCCATGTAATGCTAAGTACAGGGTATTGTAGTGGTCAGGTAAAGGTTGTTTTAAATAAGATGTTTCATTTTATGTTTTATGTTTTTATGTAATGTTCTTAATCCCCAAAAACACTATACATCTCTATCTTCCATGTTGTATCAAGTGAATATTTTATGTAATAAATCATGTTTATGTGTGTAATAAAAGTAGGGTTGTTCTAGTTGGTATCATATTATAGGTTTAGTTATTTTTGGGATTAGGATTAGAAAAGCCCAGTGAAAGCCTTAGGGTTAATACTAAGTATAATAAAAAATCCCAATGTTTTGGTGAGAATTGAGTAATTGTTATATCATGAAAGTATAACCATGTTTGGATATGAGTAGGTAGAGGCGGCTCTGGCACAGATGCACAGAGGAGTGAAAACATCGATAAAGAGTTTCGAGCTTGACCTGGCGTATCATGGTACATGACAACAAGCCTTTCTTCACTCTTGGTTATGACAATACATGGGGATATTCTTTGATAAAATTACAGGATTAGTATGAACCATTATTAAGGAAATAAAAAAACTCCCCAAAGAATACATGTTAGAAAGTTGATCATGGATAGCATAGATTGAAGCTTATAGATTCATATGTTAATGAAATAAAAGTAATATATAAGTCATCTATTATTTTCATGTATTCCCCTTTATGTGTCTAATATATTAAAAAAATATCTTCCCCACATCTTTTTTGATGAACTAAATGAGTAGAACCAGAATCAAAAATTTGAAGGTAGGGTTATCCTACATAGATCTACACATTTTTTTATATCCTGAAAGTTTATTAGAACAGTCCCAAAAACACCACAAATCATGGAAGTGAATATATTTTTGATTATGAAAAATAGGGAAATCATTTAATCCCATGAATATAACTCCTCCCCTGTCATAATTTGTTGATTTATCTTCCCGGTGAACCTTGTCTTACTACCTCTGGTTGAATTTGATGCAATTCATGAATTGGATTTGCATTCGTTATATAGAGACAACATAAATTGACAAGAGAGGGAAATCACTCTCTTTGTAGATAATCGACCCCCGATTCTGTACAAGTTCAAGGGGGAGGATGAATATTATTTAGTTCCACTATTTCAAGTATGGATATTACTTCCCTATTAGAACACGTATCTGGATCAAATTAATGAGTCTAATGAAGAAACCATCATTGAATACATGCCTATTGTGAGGGAATTCACTAAAGTGTTTTTTTAGTAATTTCATAGTCTCCATCCTAGAAGATATGTTTAATTCTCAATTTTCATTATACTTGGGGTGTTACCAATATCCAATACTCTGTATTTAAAGGCTGTTTTGGAGTATGAGAGGCTGAAGAAACAACTACAATAGAATCTATATAAAGGGATTATACACCCATGTTCTTCACCATGGGGTGCACCGGTCCTCTTCGTCAACAACAAGGATGAGTCAATGTGCCTTTGCATTCATTATCATGATCTCAACAAAATCACAGTATAGAATTAGTGTCCTCTTCCATGAATTGATGAATAGTACGATCAGTTACGTGGATCACAATACTTCTACAAGGTAAATTTGTGGTCGAGATATTATCAAGTATGGTTGAAGAAGGAATATATCCCCAATACTTCTTTTCGTACAAGATACAGGCACTATGAATTCATAGTAATTCCATTCGGACACACTAATTCTCCAGCAATATTCATGTACTTAATGAATAGATTCTTTAGATATTACCTCGACTAATATTTGGTAGTCTTTATTAATGATATTCTAATATACTCCCAAACCAAGGAGGATCATGAGAAGAATCTAAGAATTTTATAAGAGACCTTGTGGAAGGAGAAACTCTATTCAAAGTACAGAAATTGTGAGTTCTGGTTGAAGGAGGTCTCATTCTTGGTCCATATCATCACAAGCAATGGGATATATGTGGATCCCTTCAAGATAGCTGCAATAGAGGTATGGTTGAGGCCAACATCGGTAATGGATATCCATAGCAATTTGGGGTTAGCTAGATATTATCAATGATTTGTGAGAAATTTTTCAAGATTGTCCAACCCTCATACCAAGAAAACTCAAAAGGGTGTAAATTTTTCATGGAGTGATGAATGTGAAGAAACATTCAAGGAGTTGAAAATAAGGCTTATAATTTCAATCATACTCCATTTACCCACAAGTGGAGTGATTTTTGTGGTATTTA
The DNA here is from genome assembly GCA_963277665.1 of Viscum album. Classification (NCBI taxonomy): domain Eukaryota; kingdom Viridiplantae; phylum Streptophyta; class Magnoliopsida; order Santalales; family Viscaceae; genus Viscum; species Viscum album. The sequence goes on from OY728165.1 coordinate 1,836,569,125, forward strand.
GTGACGCTTCGAAGAATGGAATGAGCTGTGTGTGGATGCAAAATTACAACTTCATTGTCTTTGCTTCAAGGAAATTGAAAGTTCATGAGCAGAATTATCCAACACTTGATCTGGAGTAGGCTGTGGTGATCTTAACTTTAAAAATTTGGGGTCATTGTCTCCTTGGGGGGAATTGTGAAATATATACGGACCACAAAATCCTCAAGTATTTATTCACACAAAAATAGTTGAACATGTGGCAATAAATATGGATAGAACTGATCAAATACTATGACTACTCAATCCATTACCACCCTCGTAAAGTGAACAAGGTAGAGGATGCTCTAAGTAGAAAGGGCCCAGCGATTATATCTTTGATGAGAATTGAAAAGGATCCAATCTTCTTTGATTTGATGAAGATGTAAGTGTGAATCGTAGAGAATGGAACATCATAAATAATTTCACAAATTATTGCTCAACCGTCTCTTTTATAAAAAGTTAATGGATGATCAAAAGGATGATATGGGAATTCAGAAGAATGTTTAAGCTATCAAGAAAAGGAAAATCTTCAGAGTTCAATGTTAATGAAGAAGGAATTGTGCGATTTGGGAAAAGACTATGTGTTCCATCAAGTCTAGAGCCGAAGAAGAATATTTTTTATGATGAATATAGTTCATAATTTCTCTATTCACCCTGGAAACACAAGTATGTATTGAGATCTCTAAGGGAATTATTGGTGTGATAATATGAATAAGGAGATCACTGAGTATACATCAATGTGCTTGGTGTGTCATAAAGTGAATGAAGAGAGGAAGTAGTCTAAGGTAATGATGCAACCATTGCCCATACAATTATATAAATAGAAGAAAATCACCGTGGATTTAGTCACCGGATATCCAAATACATCTGATGAAAACATTGAAATCCTGGTTGTTGTGTACCATCTCAAAAATTTTGCACACTTCATTGGAATTCGAGAGGATTTCTCATTGTACTAACTCGTATAGATATCTATCAGGGAAGTGGTAAGGCTTTATGTATTAAAACGATATATTATATCTGAACAAGATCCAAGATTCACCTCAATGTTTTGGAAGAGTCGTCAACATGCTCTTGATACTGAACTGAACTTTAGTATGGCCTATCATCCTCAAACTGATGCAAAATATAAGTGAACTATTCAGACCCTGGAAGATATGTTAAGATCATGTTCAATAGACTTTTAAGGAGGATGGGGTCAACATCTTCCTCTGGTTGAGTTCCCTTATAATAACAGTTTCCACTCAAGCATCTAAATGGCTCCATATGAATCCCTATATGGGAAAAGGTGCAGAACACCAGCATGTTGGGATGAATTCAGTGAGTGTAAGCTGCTATGGCATGAAATGGTTGAAGAAATAGTGGAGAAGGTGAATACCATTCAGCATCATATCATGGTAGCGTAGAGTCCACCAAAGAGTTATGTAGATAACCGTCGATGATACCTAGAGTTTAATGTTGGATACATTGTATTTCTATGCATATCTCCATGGAAGAAGGTCATGAGGTTTGGAAATAAGGGGTGTAATGTCCTTGTTACATCGAATGCTTCGATATTCATTATCATGTTGGGGTTGTTGAATATCGACTAACACTTCCACCTACAATGGAAAAATTACATGATGTATTTTATGTATCCCTCTTTAGGAAGTACAAACTAGACCCTTCACATGTACTCTTTTTAGAGTAAGTATAGTTAGAGGATGATCTTTCTTATCATGAGCCACCAGTGAAGATCTTAGATCGTATAGAAAACATTCTATGAAATAATACAATGCCCCTCATCAAGGTGTTGTGGAAAAACCACAAGTTTGAAGAAGTGACGTGGGAATCATAAGAAGTGATGAAGCAGAGTTACCCACATTTATTTTAGAGTGGGAAAATAAAAATTCAAGGGTGAAATTTGTTAATGGGGTAATATTGTAATGTCCAAAAAAATTATTAATGAAAATTCCTCTTGGTCTATTTAAATTTCTTCTTATGTTTATGAAAAATGTATGCACTTATTTGGTTCTAAGTATTGGATTTTAAAATGACATTAAGAATTGTGACCATTTCTAATATAGTGGTTGAACAGTGATCACATGATTAGTATAAATATAGGGCTTTAATAAATCCAATTTACACTGACAAAGGAAATGATGGCCTCATCCAATATACTTTCCCAATAATAAGCTCATTTTTCAGAGCTCGGATAGGAGGTTTCATCTTTGGGATTCTCTCTTGAATAATCCCAATCGATGATTGATTACATTAAGCTCGAGTTGAACCACCTATGAGAGAAGTGGAAGTTGATATAGATTACCACTCGAGCAATGTTATTCGAGCCACCCCAAGAGTTTTCCACCATCGTGCACCTTACCCTAAGATATTATGCACGTTTTAAGGGGTTATGTAATAATACCCTAGTACTATGATTATGTACATTGTTTTTGTATATAATAAAGAATATACTTTCATTTTATTATGGTTACTTTGTAAATAGTTTTTAAATCACAAAGAGTATTTTATTTAATATTCAACTAAGAAATATTTTTTGGTAAATTAATTGATTTTTTAATTAAAAAATATTTTAATTAAATATTATTATTAATAAATTAATTTTTATTATGTATAAATGATCCTATAATTTTAGGAATGCAATTGTAATTTTTATTAATGTTTGAAAGCAATTTTTTGGAAAACCCAATGAATTTTCAATAAATGTTGTATTTTATTTTAGACATAAAAATTCACATCTTTAAAAAATTATTTAGATAAAATAAATATAATTTTTAGAATTGTTATGTCGAAATTACCCGACAGTGATTTTTTCATAATTTTCAGAGACATTCAAATTTTTTGGTAAAAATTAAATACCATTGAAAGATATAATGTGTTTTATGACATTATAATTACACAATAGGGATGTAATAAGCACTATAAACATTATTTTCGTCAAATATATTATTTTCCATTAAAATAATATGATTTTGGGTTTGTTTGATTTATTTTACAATGCATTAGTGGACCCTTCAAGGCTTATAAAACATTTTGTCTTTTTAAATTGGTTTCCTTGAGTGTGTGACTCACCTCCAAATAAGAAACCCTAAAATTTTAAGATTATCGGCCATTTTCCTTATAAAATAATGTTTCCACTCCCCTTTGGATAAAACTATGGGAAAAACCATGTGATGGTTTTTGGTTTTGATTAGTATAATATGTGGTGTCCAAAACCAAAATAATAAAGAATTCCCTCTCATTTCCTATATAAACCCATCCAAGATCTCACTTCCTCTTCACTGAAAGACATTATAGTTCATCCAACAATTTCTCTCCTCTCTATATAATCCTCCCAAGGCGGCCCAACCTCCCATGAAGGCTCTCTCATGCCTCTCCCAAGCCTTTGGGATCACACTTCTATGTAAGGGATCTCTTCCTTTCAAAATTTTGTCCAAGTTTCTTTATATTGTTATATCTTTTTTATTTCAATTAAAAATGTTGGGGTATGATTTCACACCTCCCCCATAATTTCCAATTCATGTTTGAAAATTGATATATCCCCTTTCTCCCTCATTAATTCCTCCCATGTACACCAATTACCAAGCCGAAAACACATAAAGAATTTCTCTCTCAACATTTTCATTAAAGAAATTATTTTCTATTACGTATCTAAATTCCATTTCATTTGTTGGGACATGTATCTGTATGACCCCCTGTACTTTCAATTTCATGTATATATTATGAGACACCCATTTCTTTCTCATCAACCATTTTTATGAATTCTTATGTCACGTCGTTATGCTACTGAAATTCCACTGTGTTTTCCAAGCCAAGGTCATTATGTTGTGAATACCATACCCATGTATCTTTCAAGGGTATTCTCCATTATTCAGATATACATATTTAATGGTACATTCATGTATTTATTCCACATTCCTTAATCATCGAATAACTTATGATGTGGATTAATTCCATGTTATATGATCAATGTGGTACAATTTTGAATGAAATGAAATGTTTATGAAAGGTGCACCCTAATAGCACTTCAATGCATTGGGTAAAATATAGTATCATGATACATCTTGTTCAATGAGTGTCAACTCATTATATTTTACGTGCAACGATTGTTTACCCGTGCTTCATGTGCAATGAGGGTTTATCCATTCACCTTGTTCAATGAGACTTTTCTCATCCTAATATCATGTAAAATGTTGTTTCAACATCTACATGTTAAGATTATTATGATTTTCCATGCCTTTATGTTTAAGTTTCTCTTGGGCTCCATTGATATGATCATTTAATACCATGTATTTTAATCTTTATGTTATGATTTTTTAATCCTTTATTGGGCTTTATAGCTCACCCTTTTCTTATGCATGTTCTCAGGCTATCCCATGAAATGATATGTACAAGTGAATGTAGTGGACATATAAAGGATATTTTCAATAAGATGTTTCGTTTTAAGTTTTATGTTTTATGTAATGTTCATAATCCCTCAAGACACATGACCTTTCTACCATCCTTGTTATATCAAGTGAAGTGTTTATGTAATAAATCATGTTTATGTGTGTAACAAAAGAATGGTTGTTATAATTGGTATCAAAGTATAGGTTTAGTTATTTTTGTGATTATGATTAGAAACCCCTAGAGAAAGCCTTAGGGATAAGACTAAGTATAATAAAAACATCTCAATTTTTTGGTGAGTATTGAGTAATTGGTTTATCAAGCAAATAAATCTATGTCTATATATGAGCAGGTAGAGGTGGCTCAAGAATAGATATACCTAGGATTGAAAACTTCTACAAGGAGTTTTGAGCTTGACCCGGGGTATCATGGTACATGAAAATGGGCCTTGCTTCACTCTTGGTTACGACACTCCCGAGTGATGTTCTTTGTTAAATTCACAAGCATAGTATGAACCATTATTATGGGAATAAAAAATTCCCCTAAGAATACATGTTATAAAGTAGATCATGGATAACATAGTTTGAAGATTATAGATTCATAAAATATGGAAATAAAAGTAATTTTTAATTCATCCGTTTTTTCTTTGTATTACCCTTTATGTGTCTAATATATACAAAAAAATATCTTCCCCATGACTTTTTGTATGAAAAAAATGAGTAGAACCGGAATCAAAAATTTTAAGCTAGGGTTATCGTACATAGTTCTACACATTCTTTTATATCCCGAAAATTTAGTAGAACAATCCCAACACCACCACAATTCATGGAAGTGAAGATATCGGTGAGTACGCAAAATGGGGCAATCATTGCATCCCATGAATATAACTCCTCCCCTGTCATAATTTGTGGATTGAACATTTTTACAAACCTCATCATACTACCTCTAGTATAATTTTATGCAATTCTCAGCATGGATTCGTTTCCTTATATAGAGCCAACATAAATTTCCATGAGAGGAAAATCACTCTCCATGTGGAGAATCGACCCCCAATTCAGTACAAGTGAAATGAGGATGATGAATATTAGTTAGTTCCACCATTTAATGAATGGATTTTAATACCCTATGGGCACGCGTATCTAGCTCAGATGATTAAGTCCATGGAAGATACCATCCTTGAAGACATGCCTATTGTGACGAAATTCACTAATGTGTTTCCCTGGTAATTTCTTGTTCTCCCTCATAAAAGTGAGTTTGAATTATCAATTTACATTAAACATAGGGAATTTCCAATATCCAAGACTCTATATAGAATGTTTTTTGTGGAGAATGAGGAGCTAAAGAAACAACTACAAGAGAATCTGGATAAAGGGTTTATACGCTCATGTTCTTCACCATGGGATGCACCAGTCCTCATTGTCAAGAAGAAGGATGGGTCAATTTGAATTTGCATTGATTATCAGGAGCTCAACAAAATCACGTTAATGAACAAGTATCATGTTCCATGAATTGATGACTTGTTCGATTAGCTGCGTGGAGCACAATACTTCTCCAAAGTAGATTTTCAGTTGGGATATTATCAAGTAAGCGTAAAGATAGAATATATCTCAAATACTTCTTTTTGTACAAGATTTTGGCACTATGAATTCATAGTAATGCCTTTCAGACTCACTAATTATCCAGTAATCTTTATGAACTTGATGAATAGAGTCTTTAGATATTACCTTGAAAAAAATTTGGTAGTCTTTATAGATGATATTCTAATTATATCCCAAACCAAGAAGGATCACGAGGAGAAAATAAAAACTGTACTAGAGACCTTGCAGAAGGAGAAGCTCTATTAAAAGTATGGAAAGTGTGATTTATTTTTGAAGGAGGTATCATTACTGGGATATATCATCACAAGCAATGGGATATCTGTGAATCCCTCTAAGATAGCTGCAATAGAGGGATCGGTAAGGGAAGCATCTGTAACGAATATCAATAGATTTGGTGTTATCTATATATCATCAATGATTTATGGGAAATTTATCACAATTTTCCAACCCTCTTACCATGATAACTCAGAAGGGAGTAAATTTTTCTTGGAGTGATGAATGTGAAGAAATATTCAATGAGTTGAAAAGGAGGTTTATCACTGAGCTTCTGGTCACATTACCCACAAGAGGAAAACATTTTGTGGTATTCAGTGATTATTTGAAGAAGGTCCTGGGTTGCGTGTTGATGCAAAATGACAACGCATTGCCTATTCTTCAAGGCAATTGAATATTCATGAGCAGAATTATCCAACACATGATATGGAGTTGGCTGATGTGATCTACACTTTTAAAATTTGGTAAAATTATATTTTTGGGGAGAAGTGTGATATATATACGGAACACACAAGCCTCAAGTATATATTCATAGAGAAAGAGTTGAACATGTGCCCATGAAGATGGTCAGAGATGATCAAATATTATGACTTCTTAATCAATTACCACACTGGGAAATCGAACAAGGTGGTAGATGATCTAAGTAGAAAATACACAACGATTCTATCATTTATGAGAATTGAAAAGGTTCTAATATTCTTAGATTTGATGAAGATGTACATGGGAATCATAAAGAAGGGAATATCATAAATCTTTTCAAAAAAATTTGCTCAGCCATCTCTTTTGAAAAAGTTAATGGATACTCAAAAGGATGATGTGGGAATTCAGAATAAAGTGGAAGCTATCAAAAAAGGGACATCCTCAGATTTCAATGTCAAAGAAGAAGGAATTATAAAATTTGGGAAAAGACTATGTGTCCCATCAATTCCAGAGTAAAATATGGAAATTTTGATTGATGCACATAGTTCAAATTTCTCTATTCACTCAGGAATCAAAATGATGTATAGAGATCTCCGAGAGCATTATTGGTTGGATAGTATAATGAAGAAGATTTCTGGGTATACATCAAAGTACCTAGTGTGTCATAGTGTAAAGGTAGAGAGGTAGAAGTCTATGGGAATGATGTAACCATTTCCCATACCATCATTGAAAAGGGAGGACATCACCATGAACTTTGTCACTAGACTCACAAAGACATACCAAGGCAAAATTGAAATCTAGGTTATTGTGGATCATCTTACAAAGTCTGCACACTTCATTGCAATTCAAAAAGAATTTCTAAATGGATCAACTAGCACAGATATATATCAGGTAAGTGGTATGGATACATGGAATACCACCATCTATTATATTTGATCGAGATCAAAAATTCACCACTATGTTTTGGAACAGTCTTCAACATGCTCTGGATACGGAACTAAACTTCTGTACGGCCTATCATCCTCAAAACGATGGCCAATCTGAGCGAACTATTCCGAAACTGGAAGATATATTAAGATCATCTTCAATGGACATTAAAGTAATATGGGATCGACATCCTCTCTTGGTTAAGTTCTCTGATAATAATAGTTTCTACTCGAACAACTGAATGTCACCCTATGAATCCCTATATAGGAAAAGGAGGAGAACTCCGTCCTGTTAGGATGATGTTGGTGAGCGTAAGATGTTTGGACCCAAAATGTTCGATGAAATGGTGGAGAAGGTGAAAACCATTCAGCAGCATGTCAAGGAATCCCAGAGTCGACAGAAGAGTTATGCAGATAATCGTCGATGATCCCTTGAGTGTAATGATGGATACATTGTATATCTATGCATATCTCCATGTAAGAAGGTCATGATGTATGGAATGAAGGGTAGGTTGTGTCCTAGGTTTGTCGGCCCCTTCTAGATTCTTGATCTTGTCGTGGTTGTGACCTATCAACTAGCACTTCCACCTACCATGGCCAATGTACATGATGTCTTTCATGTATCCCTCTTAAGGAAGTATATACCAGACCCTTCACATGTAGTCTCTTCAGAGGTAGAACTGTTAGGGGATGATCTTTCTTACGAGGAGAAACCAGTGAACATATTAGATAATAGAGAAACAGTTCTACCAAATAAGACAATGCCCAGCATCAAGGTGTTGTGGGAAAACCCCACGATTTATGAAGCGACATAAGAACTAAAAGAAGTGATGAAGCCGAGTTACACATATCAGTTTTAGTGTGGGAAAAAGAAATTTCGAGGGAGAAATTCTTTATGGGGGGAAGATTGTAACGACCCAAAAATTCATTATTGAATATTCCCCTTGGTCTATTTAAATGTCTTCTTTTTGTTATGTAAAACATATGCACTTATTTAGTTCTATTTTTTGGATTTTAAAATATCTTTATGAGTTTTTATTGTTTCTAATATAGACATTTAATAGTGATCACATGATTTGTATAAATATAGGGCTTTAAAAAATCCAATTTACTCAGACAAAAGAAGTTATGCCTTCTTCCAGAAGAATTTGCCCATACAAAGCCCATTTTTTGGAGCTCAGAAAGCAGTTGGAATCATTGGGATACACTCTTTACCAATCCCAAGCTGGTCTTTAATAAGTTAAGCTCCAACAAAACCGCCTATGAGAGAAGTGGAAGTTGATAGAGATTATCACTTGAGAAATGTTATCTGAGCCACCCCAAGAGTTTGTCACCATCGCCCTCCCTACCCTATGGTCTTATATGAGTATTTTAAGCGGTCATGTAACAAGAACGTTTTACTAGGATTATGTAAATTATTTTCATATACAACAAATAATATAGTTTTATTTTATTATTGTACTTTGTAAATAGTTTTTAAAGCACAAATATTATTTCAGTTAATATTCAACTGAGAAATCTATTTTGATAAATTAATGGATTTTTTAATTAAATAATATTTTTATTAAATATATTTATTCTTAAATTAATTTTTATTAATTATAAATACTCGTATAAATTTAGGAATGCAGTTGTAATTTTTATAATGGTTTGAAAGTTGTTTTTTTCCAAACCAATGAATTTTTTATAAATGACAGTTTTTATTTTAAACTTAAAAATTTACATATTTAGAAAATTATTTAGATAAAATGAATATTATTTTTGGAATCAGGATACAAAAATTCTCAAATGGTAAATTTTTCTTAATTTTTTTGAGATAGTGGTATTTTGGGGTAAAAATTAAACACCGTTTAAATATATAATGTGTTTTATGACATCATAATAACCAAATAGTGATGTAATAAAATACTATAAACATTATGTTAGGAAAATATTTGTTTTAACATTAAAATAATGTGATTTTGGATTTTTTTGATTTATTTTACAATTCATTAGTGGACCATTCAAGTCTTATAAATGATTTTTCCTTTTTAAAATGTTTTCCTTGAGAGTGTGATTCACCTCCACATAATAAACCCTATTATTTAAATAAATTCATCCATTTTCCTTATAAAATATTTTTTTCCACTCCCCTTTGGAGACCCCATGGTCTAGTTTGGGTTTTTTATTAGTTAAATATGTGCTGTCCCAAACCTAAATAATAAATAATTCCCTCGCCTTTCCTATATAAACCCTCCCACACTCCCATTTCTTCTTCACTCAAAGGATTTGGAGTTCATACAACATTTTCTATCCTCTCTCAGGAATCCTCCCAAGGTGCCCAAAACTCCCAATAATCCTTTCTAAATACTCTCTCAGGCCTTTGGTATCACACTTCCACGTAAGGGATTTTTTCCTTTCTAAATTTTGTTTAAGTTTATTTATATTGTTATATCCTTTTTATTTGAATTAAAAATATTTGGGTATGATTTCAAAACTCCCCCATACATCCCAATTCATGTTTTAATAATGATATATCCTCTTTATCTCTCATTAATGCCTCCCATGTACACACATTACTATGTCGAAATTCTGTAAGAAATTTCTCTCTCCTCATTTACATTAAAGAAATTCTTTTGTATTACGTATCTAAATTCCATTACATTTTTTAGGACATGTATCTGTATGACCCCACCTTACTGTCCATTTCATAAACATATGATGAGACACCCATTTCTCTATAATCAACCATTTTTATGAATTTTTATGTCACATCGTTATGCTGACAGAGTTGCACCACGTTTTTCCAAGTGAAGATAAATGTGTAGTGAATTCTATACCCATATCTCTATCAAGGGTATTCACCTTTATGAACAAATACATATTTTATGGTATGGTCATTTATTTATTCAACATTCCTTAATAGTGGAATAAATTTTGATGTAGATTTATTCCATGTTATATGATCCATGTGGTACAATTATGCATGAAATTTTGATTTTGATTTATTCCATGTTATATGATCCATGTGGTACACTTATGAATGAAATGAAATGTTTAAGAAGGGAGTGCCATAATTGCTATCCAATGCATTGGGTAAAGTATAGTATCATGATACATCATGTGCAATGAGTGTTGACTCATTCTAATTCAGGTGCAATGAGGGTTTACTCGTGCTTCATCAGCCATTAGGTTTTACTCGTGCTTTATGTGCAATGATCCTTGGCTCATTCTAATATCATGTTAAATGTTATTGCCACATCTCCATGTTAGAATTATCATGTGTTAACATGCCTTCATGTTTATGTTTATATTGAACTCCAATGATATGACTATTGACTAAAATGTATTTTAATCTTCATGGAATGATTTTTCTACTCTCATACTAGGCTTTATAGATCACCCTTTTCATGTTCATGTCCTCAGGTTATCCCATGCAATGCTAAATACGAGAGAATGTAGTGGTCATGTAAAGGATGATTTCAATAAGATGTTTTGTTTTATGTTTTAAGTTATTATGTAATGTTCCTAATCCCCAAATACAATATACCACTCAACTTTCCATGTTGTATAAAGTGAAGAGTTTATGTAAAAAAATCTTTTTTAAGTGTGTAATAAAAGTAAGGTTTTCATAGGGTCTTTCTGTACACAATATTTTATACAAGTGTGACTATATATACCCAGAATCATTATATCTCATACCATAACTAAAAGTGAGAGGAGGTAAAAGGAAGTATTCATCCATTTGTATCATCACCAACATGGATGTATAAGAAAAACACTTGAAACCCAAAAAATCAATCATTCAATAAGATTATTAAATATAGGATTGTTGTTCATAGAAATTACTAGAAAATGCATGTAAAATAAATCCACACATGTAAGCCCCACCATTCCTGTTCGCACTAACATATCCCATTAACAACCCTTATTCATGATCTTACTTCGACCACATTCCTATAGAAACCACATTCATCCTACATTATCAAATAATCCACTCTCCCAAAAAATAATCCAAATAAACAAATCAAATGTCCAATTTAACAACATCACAAATATATTTCTAGTTTTTCCATTTTCCATCTATTTCACATTCATTTTGTAATTCAATTTTAATATTTTGTAAAAACCCATTCTCCAAAACACCCTATGATTAATATAACTATTGTCCTATATTTAAAGTATTGTAAATTTAGTTATATCCCATGTTAATTCAATTACAACATTATTATTTACTTATTAAACATAACCAAATACATCATGTTACTATGGGGAAGCAATGTATTTCATCCCAGTATTACCCAATCATATCCCCTATTATCTATCATAGAATGATATCGACAAACCTAAACCATTATGTAAACCAACATCCCTTTCCAAACCACTACATTTCCCCCACAAAATCAAAATTTTAAAGATCACACATCAACTGATTTCAGTAGCTATCACTTCCCTATTAATGAATGTTTTTCATATCAATTAATTTCTTCTAAACAATTTTTAAAAAAAATTATTTATGTATTTATCCTTTTATTAAATTTTAATACATCATTTAAACCACTTAATTAATTCATTAATTATAATAGCAATAAAATTTTTTAATAATAATATAAAATAGGGATCGGTCTCATAAAAAATCATAGAAAACATATTGACACATGTTGTTTACCCCTTGCACATTAATTTAATAGTTTTAGTTCATTAACATTGATAAATACAACTCTTATCATACATCTAGTAGTGAAATAACCTGAAACATACCTATGTACCAATAAAAATATTGGCTCTCAAATCCCATTCATCAACTAGCACTTACAAAACCACAATACAAGAAGAATGGTAAAATTTGACCATATAAAAGCCCCATATGATTGGAACCCCATATAAACCTATTTCACAATAATCTCTGTTAAATTATATCACCCTAAAACTGAAGCAAAATTTATTATATAAGAAATACCTTTAATGAATTAGGAGAAAACTGAAGTGGAAAATGTGAAAAATCGCCTTAGATTACTAAGGTTATAACTATAATGTGGGAGCATAACGATATCATTGGGAGATCCTCTGATCACCCAAGGACAAATTGAAAAGTAATGTAATATATTTAAATTTTTGAGGCTTCAAATTTTTATGTGGATCTAAAATTACCTCATCATTGAATGGAAAACCATGGTTTTGTTGTGATGTGTCAACTTCCACCAAACACCAAAAATCATACTAAAAATATTTATATCTCATATAATTGAATACTGAGTAAATTTTACAAGTATAATTGAAATTTGGATGGCCACGTAAAAACCCAAATCCCAAGGTGAGTATTCACTAAAAACATAACAACAAAAATCGAATCTCCACGCTCTTTCACTATGCCAGCCATGGTTGCACCGTGAAGGATATTCGAGGAAAATATCATAAATCCATACCACAAAGAAAACCATCTCATTGAAAAAAACATCAACACACAATTTTCTTGTAATTATAAAAGTATATATCATATTTGAAATCTAAATATTTTAAAAGAATACTATATTTGATGGTGTATATGACCTATAACATCAAACATAAAAGAGCCGTAAAATGTTATTATGTGACTATTATAACAAAGCCATTGAATTGGATGGAATTAATAGGATTATACAAATAATTAAATATATACCAAAGACATACTCAATGAATTTTATATTTTATTTCATATATTATAAGAACTGAATGTTTACTTACGACATTTTATCCTTAAAAATATGTTTTCTATTAAAATATTTATGGATTTTTGTGAGAAAATATCATGAATAATTTATAAAACATTTAAAAATTGTATTTTAGAAAAAAAGATACAAATTTTTAATCAACATGAAAAAATTATCCTATATTTAATATTTTTTATTTTTATAAAATGATTGATTTTCTATTGTAAAGTAAAAAATACTAATTTTCATTAAAATTTTAAAAAAATTAAAATGTTTCATTTTGATTAAAAAAATATTCAATGTAAAATGGGATTATTTTTTATGAATAATATAATTAATATTGTTAGAATCAATTTTATTTATTAAATTTTTATAATAACACATTTATAATTCAAAATGTAAGTTTTTCTAATAAATTGTAAATAATTTTGTATTGCATTTTAATCATCAATTAATTTATTCCACTTAAATAAAATGAATACTTAAAAAATGAAAAAATTGGAAATGAGAGGTGAAATTTTGTAAATAGTATCCTTTTATTTTTTTCATTATAAATAGTATATGTATGGTAAAATTTATCCCAATGAAAATGGCCAAATTAGGTAATTGAGGTTAAAAATAATATGATAATGCATTAAAAACCATCCCAATACTTTCCATTATTTCAATTCATGGATGGAATTTGGCCGTATACATCCCAAACTTGATTATATGTAATTTATATTCCATTTGACCTTGATAATGATACATTTATTTTTTGTGGTAAGGAAAAATTCAAAAAATACCTTCTTATTCTATTAATTTCATTTATATGTTAACATAAGTATAATAAAATGTTATAAATATTTTCAAAAACCTATTTTAAACAAAGATAATTTTTTTATGATGGTAATTAATTCCTAATTTTTAGTTACTGAATAATTATAATCAATATGTATTCAACACTAACACAATATTATGTTAATTAATAGATATATAATATAAGTTATATGAAAAATACTAAATGTAATATTTTTGTATTGAGAAAAAATGACCCATGATTTTTTTAGTTAGATATAACATATTATATATTTTTTAAAAATATAAATTTAAATAATATATTTTTCTTCATGTCATAAAAAACTAAAATGAATGGTGTCAAAAATGAAATTATTGATATGTTATTGAAAATTTTGTTTTATACAATTAATTGAAAATAATTAAAATAAATCAATTAAATATGTTAACTAAGATATGGTAAAAATATTTATCTCATTTTCAGTTATGTTCCATTATTTAACTTATAAATAAAATTATATCACATTAAGAGTGAAAATGGTGTTACCACCTTTAAGGTTAAAATTGGTTAACTATAGTGTTAAAAAACAATATAGTTTAAAATACCATATAATCCTATAAAAGTTTTATTATTGGAAGATATTTCCATCATAACGAAAATTATATTTTAATATGTTTTAATTTATATTACTTTCAATTTTGAATAACCTTGTTCTATATTTTGTCTTTTATGAAATTTCAATAGTGCCCCTCCATCACATATAAAAGTACACCTTATACTCACTTATCTGCACCACCAATAACCTCTTATCCCAACAAACCCAATATAAGACATCTTATAAAAAATTTATCCACATCAAATTCTTTTGTATCCTAAAAAACAACCCTTAGGTCCTTAATAGGGGATCTAAATGAGTTCATTCATAGAAGAGATAATCACCTTAACCAATAACTTTCTTTTATAAATTGTTTTATTAACAAATTAAAATATATTTTATTAATAATAAAATTATAAATTATTCATTGTTAGTAAATATAAATATTATTTTGATTATGAACCCACCATTTACCTCCCTCTGTGACATCAAATGGTAAATGAAAGTATCACGCATGCGTACGTATGACATATCATCTCTACAAGGAGATAAATTTTTTTTTTCCCCATCTTATTTTATAGATGTGTTTAATGATGGTTTTTATGTCTATATATGATATTAATTCAATAGTTATGTTTCTTTAATGATAATATAATATCTACCTTCTAACATTCCAATCCATTTGATAATGATAATGTCACTCCTGCATACATGTTGACTAGCACCTCCACAAAGCGATGTGATTCATTTTTCTTTTACGCTTTATATAGATGGAAATAAGGATATATTTAATTAATATATATAATATATATGATAAATTAATGACCCTAAAATGGTTAATTATTATTTATCATTCTTTATTTTCTATCAGTTGAAAATTGAAAACATCATTCGTGGTTATGTATGGCCTATCATCTCCATAAATAGTTTAATTAATTTATCTATATAAAACATTTAGGTATAAGACTATATATATATATATTTAATGTATACATATGACATTGATATAGTGACTAAATTTTTTTTTATTTTGGAACTATTATCAAAGTAACAAGAAAAATACAGAATGAAAGCATACATGATAAAATGAAGCATTTATCAATCGAAACAATGATTTTAATATGAAATTATTAGTAAATGGGTAATAAAAAGGTAAAATTTTATCATATATAAAATGATAAATATGAGTATGGTTCATTAATATATTTATAATATATCTATATTTATTATACAGGTTTTTCAAAGACATACAATGGAAGTCATATTTGATGCAAGTGTTTATAATCTTACTTTTTTTCTTGGGACATATTCCATATTCACCACCTATATAATACCATTTTAATTTGATATATAGTCATTGTTATTATATTAATGTAATATAAATCCTTATTTAATTTTATTTCCTTCATGGCTATTATGATTCTAAATTTACTAATGCTATAATGATATATTTCACAATCTCATCATTATTCCGTATTATTTATATTATATTATTATTGGGAGAATTATTTGATAGATATATGTTAAACCTAATATTTATTATTATCCTGTATCTATTTATAAAAATTTTTATTTTTCCTTTAATTTTAATCTTAATGTACACATTATACAAATATCTTGTTTTAAAGGAAAACCTATATAGTTTTTCAACTTGGTTGAGAATGAATTTTTACAGTATGCTAGTTTTTAATAAAATTTTCTACTTAATATTTTTATTATTATCAAATTATTTATTAAATAAATTTTTACTAATTTTTGAAATTTAAAAAAATTATTAAAATGAGTCATTCATTTTTTTCTGATTGAGGTACTATTTTCTCCTTATTGAAAAAGTTTGAATGGAATGGTATTAAAATTATATGTCACTAACATAATTTCCCACTCTCATGAAAATAAGTTATTTGAGGATTAATTTTAAATATTCTTTGATTTTTTTGAACGAAAATTTTTTCTTAATATTTTAGAAATTTTTATTTTTTAAAACATGCATTTCAAAGTGGAAAGGTTATTTTTCTCAAAGAGTGATTTTAGTAATTTATAATGGTGTGTTAGACCATTAAAGATAATAATCCTTTATTTTATTTATCCTGCACTATGGATATGTTATAATGATACCATAATTATTAACTCTCTAGATTTTTTATGATCATTTTTACTAGGGAATTAATTGAAATTTGGTATTGAGTTTTTACAATATGAACAATTATTGGTTAAAAGGTATAGAGGTTCAGTTATTTTGTTTATTCATATTATAATTGAATTAGATTTATTATGTGATGGGTGGGGTCTTTAATTATATATTCCCCCAATTCAATGATATTGCAACATCTATGAATTTATTTTGAGGTATTACTTTGTTTATTTTTGTCCCAATATTTTTCTCGTCGATTTCCTTGATATTTTTTGTGGAAAGTAGAGTTTTTTTGACACGATAATAGGTGGAGCATGGTGGGAACACTTTTAGTAGAATCCATGCATTATCCAAAAAGAGACTGTTTGATAAGGATAATGGCACTATCCAAGCCACATGGCCTACCGCACAGGTGTGCACCATCTCTAGGAAAATCATTCTGCTTGTTTCCTCTTAGAAAGAGGAACTCGCAAGGTTGTTGCACAATTTGGAAGATCATATGGCCTAATCGTGTGGCCTATTTGGGTCATTAAAAGATTTAAATTTACCATTATAATGTCACTAATTTTAAACCAAATCCACCCCCTTTCTCCCCCACTCTAGTTTTCCAATACCTGGCACCTCCTAATCCACTCCCTCTTATCTCCCTTAAACTATAATCTCAAAGTGTATTTGGCCTTGGATCTTCAAATACTTATCAATTATTTCCCTTTTCCACTCATTTCTTCTTTATTATTGGTTCTTCATCACTTCCTCTTTGGGTTTTTTATCCACTGAATTGGTTGACCTAATAAATGTTTAATGTGGAGTTATTCGGTGAAGTATTGAGGTTTTTTGGTATTATCCTTCCTTTATATGGTCTCCTTATGGTGAGCATGTGGTTTTCCTCTAGATTGTGTTAGTTTCCAAGCTTGACATTGGTGATTCCGTGATTTAGTATTATTGAATCATTTTAGATTTCTTGTTGTGCCTATTAAATGTATTCTGTTAATTTTTGGAATGGTGTGAAATATGTTTCAAATAGGTTTGAGGTAATAATGGGTTTAATGGTGATTTTGAAAATGAAATTGGATGGGTTTAACATGTTACTTATTATTATTCTTCATTAATGTTTTCATGAATTTTGTATGTGCTGTGAAGCATGTCTTCGAAGGTATTTGGTTTTATTATAGGTTTGAAATAGGTTTTTTAAATAGAAAATCTTGGTTTTCATTTGTGTTTATATTGTTTGATGTGTATGTGTGAAAGAGATTCCCTACATGTCATGGAAAATGTAATTCAGCACAAATGGGATCCTTGTTGATTTAGAAGTAAGACTCAGACTAGTACACTAGTTGGATGAGAGGGGTTGAGGCCCATTTTCTTCTAGTTGGATTGAAGCTACAACACTAACTAAACTCATGCTGATTTTATACCACTAGAAATTTGGATGGATCCCTCCCTAGTGGATCGTTTATGAGGACATTTTGGGTCATGGTTGTTATACCATATCACTGATATATGAGGTTCCAAGTGTCCCACTTGTGCTAGTTCCTTTAGATATTACCCATGGTTCTCTTGGGATGTTGTTATTACCATCAGCATACGGTGGACCTTGCATTAATTTTAATTTCATGCATGATTTCTTTGTAATCATTTTCTTTTAGTTGTTTTATTATAAATGATTATAATATATTTCTTAAAATAGGCGTGGTGATTTGTATTATAATGTTTTACACTGAAATTCCACTTTTTTGGTGAAATCATGCTAGGCTTTGTCGTATCCCCAACCTAAACCCTCAATATCGTATAGATATTGTTATGTTTGATTGAATTAAAGGCAATATAATTTGTGGTGGTGATGGTGGATCTTGTTGGTTCCACTTCTTGGAGGTGCTGGTGGTGGTGGAACTTTGGGGTTGTCCCACTTTCTGAATAGAGGATTATTTTTTAGGTGGTTCCCCTCCCCATTTTTGGTATTTTGTTTTTGATTAACGGTTTAATGATATTTAATTCAAAATTGTTGAATCCCTTTTAGTTAGGGATATTGATCTTTGTGAGATGTTTTATTCTTGAAATTTGTTTGTGGTTTTTCATTGTGGTTGAAATCATTCACAAAAGTGTAATGTCGGTACCATGGAAATAGTGGGAATCATGTAGGGACTAGGAACTCCCCTCGGGCCATGTCACGGGTTGGGTTAGGTTTTGGGTGGATGGAACCTCGAGCTGGTTTATGATATATATTTCTCATGATAGATAATAGATTTGGTATTCGCCGCTGGATTACCTATATTATTAGATTTATTTTTACAAGGAATTGATGTTATTTTTAAATTTCTTGGATAATGGAATCTATAGTATGTTTCAGATTCTTGATGTTATGAATTCCATTATTAATAAAAAATAATATTGATATCCAATGATTATTTTAATTGTTGTGATTTTAAGGAATAATTTCCATAATCATGTGATTATTTTTATTAAATTATTTAACCATAATTTATTTCTTCTATATTATTCATTGTGCTCATGTTATTGATTAATTTTAATGCATTTTTTTATTTACCTTTCCATATTGACTATACATTGTTTATTCATAATAATGTCAATTTTATGTGAACCTACAAGGCCCCATCCTTAAACCTTACTTAATCAAGAGTTATTACAAGATTACACATTGAGGATCTTTTCAGGTTTAGAGTTTTAGAGAATTAGATCATGAAACTTGCATTACATTCCATATTTAAACAAAGTGGTTACATAAAAGACAGTATTCATTTTTCCCATCAACGGAAACATATTTAAAATAAAAAATGGATTCTTTCTTGACACATCCTTGACACTATCATCACATCATGTACCTTTCCCTTGACCTGTGAAAAACATTTCAGAAACTTGGGATGAGCATAAAAAGCTCAGTAAGGGTTAAAAAAATATGGAAAAGAAACATGAGTTCATATATACATAAAAATGAAATCATACTTTACCCATAAAAACATAGGCACTTTAACATACCTCACCAAATCATGAATAAATCATAGAAATCATAAGATATAAAAGGTAACTTGAGGCATTCATAACATTCTTACGTAGGTATTAACCCTCTTGGTTACATTTGGAATACCCACCACAGTATATTCCCTAAATCTCTTCAGAGAAACCTTAACGTTTCACTCCTTCGCGTCACCCAATGAATTGGAGAGCTATATCGGTCTCACCCGCCCTTAGAATATTACGGAACCACCCGTCTTCATAACAATGCCCAAGAACAATAACATAATCATAGCACATAACTTAAGCATAAAGGAAAGATAACATTCCCACATTGAAGTAACAATATAACATTTTAAGATATTTAAATAATTAATCCATTATAAAAACCATTTTCAAAACCATTTAAAACATTTAATAAAGAGATTTTTGAATCAAAGTGTCCCATACCACTTTAAAGCTTTTAACATTTTAAACCACTAATATCCGTATAAATAAATCCTTAAAACCTTTTGAAAACATGGATATTAATGAGAAATATTTATAAGATTAAATCATTAAAACATTTAAAACGATATTTTAGTTAAAGGGTTTTTAACAAAATGAGAGACACTTGAATACAATAAATGAGGAATAACATTTAATAAAAACATTATAATATCATGAGAATAATGGTATTCATGATATAATATTCCGAATGATAGTATATACACCATATAAGAGTGAATTGGTGCATAAAAACAATGAAGTCTCAATGTAAATGTAAATTGAGATGAAATCCATTATAAAGATGGTATCCTTAAATTAAGGATAAATCAATCTCATAATTATGTGCGACAAATATAAATACACCCAATATAAGTGGATATTAAGTGTAAAATAATCAATGGTCATTCACACATATTCAATGGATGACATATTCAATAACTACATGTTGAACCCAAAGAAATCGAAATTGGGTTAAGAAGTTCCCTTGACAGCCTAACGGCGTCACATCAAAATGAGTTGATGAGAGATAAAAAGGTTATCTCGTCACTTGGACATATACTTTACATCAATATGGATATATAAGAACATATCCCAACATAAAAATATGTAAATTAAAAGAACCAACAAAATAAGTCTTTTAAAAAGAGGAGGGTGAAAGGTTCCCTTACCGACTTGGGTATCTTTCAAAACATACACCTCATGAAAGAAGGAAAATACATAATTGATGTAAATACTCATAAACTAAAGTATATTACACAATTATTAGAATAATGGGCAGTACATACACCACTCAACGGAAATTGTGGCAAATGTAGCATAAATCTCACAGGAATAAAAGTGAATGAAAAATCCCTTATGAAAACTCGGCAGCCTAATGACGCCACCTAAAACGTAAAAAATGGATTTTGGAGAGAGAATATGGTCTCTCATCATATGAACATAAAAATTACAGTAACATTAATATAAAAGAACATCCAAATCACAATAAATATGATCTTAAAAGGAATGACATAAAAGAGTGTGCTTAAAAAGAAAGAGAGGAGTAGGATCCCTTACCTCAAGTCCAACTTGTCTTGTTCATTTCTTTATATTCCGGAATAATAAACTATGGTAAATTTATAATTTCTAAAAAACCTCCTATAAAGATTATTATTCAGTTCATATCACATATTATAATGTTATAATAATTTTTTACTAATGTTAGTTCATATCAGACGTGTTTGCCGACGTTTGGTACATTAGTCAAAAATGAACATGTTTGAAAAATAATTTTCTATGTAGTTATAGGTACATCATATCCAGAATAGTATTGATGTTTTAAATATCATATATATCCAATATATATTTATTTTATACTATTCCATAGCATTTTGATATAAAAATTAAAAGCACCGTTCATGGAGATGGTAGGCCGTACGTACGCATGAACGCTACTATCATTTTTTGTCATATTAATGGAATTAAAACAAAATGAGATATATATATATGTATATGTTTTAAGTACATAATTACATCCATAATTTATATTTAATATACTAAATATATATCCAATATATATATATGTACTTATAATAGTACATAACATTTTGAGATAAGAAATGAAATGTACCGTTCATGGAGACGGTAAGTCGTACGTACGCATGAACGCTACTTCCACTTCTATTTCATATTTAATGGAATTAAAACATAATGATACATAATATTATTTTATTTCCAGTATGGTGTCATATATAATATCATTAAATATATCCTTTATACATAACACATATGGTATTAACAAATCAAATCACTTTGAGGGGGCGGTAGTCCGCACTTCCTTAAAAGAAGATATCACGTTTACCCATAATGGAAACCATAAAGGTATACCATAAATGAAAAATAAAGAAGATTAATTAAAAAATAAACATATTATATATCATATTTAAATATAGTTTCATCTTAATGGCCATCATTAAAGGTGTTAAGAGAAGATTTAACAATCATCGTTTTGTGAGGCAGTAATTCGCCATCTACAGAAACAGTATGTTCTTTAACCATTAGACGAAGGTGTGTGTAAGTGTAGCTCTAATAATTAACATAACAACATACTAGTATATTTAAGATACTGGTTTTGTTACAAAATAAAGGAATAAAAAGAGTTTAGGGGGTTGGAGAATCAAAATAAAACAAAAGGACACAAGTGAAGACATTACCTTAAAATCGGGTACCTCCTTTTGGTTTGAGCTCAAAGGCTTCCTTGGGAAGACTTCTGCCCAAAGTGAGGCTTCAAGGAGTTATAGAGGGATGTGGAGAGACATAATTGGCAGGGGTTGGCCGATCCAAAGGCTTTTGAAGTGTGGGTAAGGAGGTATATGTGTGGAACTTTTATAAGAGGAGAGGAGGGGCACTCTTGGAAAGTAAAGAAATGTTACATTATTTTAGAATGAGTTTCGGATGTTAATGGTCCCACATTGACGTGTTTCAAGGATAAGGTGATAAGGGTTAGAAATAAACCCATAAAATAGGTTTTGGACATATGTAGGTCTTATATTGTACATTATCTTACCATTTTATTTAAATCGTTAAATAATGAGGTCATCGCTGCATCATCATGATGTCATAAATAATTTAATTAATTTAATGTCTAAAAATTATAAAAAAATACTATGAGGTATGAAATCTTTGTATCTTTCAAATGATAATTTATAGTCAAAAATATAACTTTTATAACACCATGTAAAAAAAATTTAGTAAAACATTTCATGTTTTGTCATTTTTAATTTTAACATTAAATAAACAGGTATTTATGTCATTTTCCAACCAAAGTGGCTCCATGGGGTCCCCAAGTTGACCCATGGATTGTCTTGGTCGGCCATGACTCATCCAATGAGTTTATGACATGTTTCTAGGTCATTTCATATTATTAAAACATTATTTTTACCTTAAACTACACTAATTACCTCTAATCGCAATTAAAAACTTAATAAGTTACTATTCACCAAAAAATTATTTTAATCCCATTGAACCAAATTTTACTTCTTAATGACAACCATGTATGTCGGATTTTTGAAATTCCAAACACAAAGGTGGAAAAATTTCATTTAAACGGAAATTCGGTTTTTATAAGTACCACTTAGTGGTTTCACTATTAATCAAAAATTGAGGTTTTTCAGAAAATTTCCAAAATTTCACCCTAAGCTATATTTGATATTCCAAATTTATAAATGATGTCTATTTTACAAAATTCATAACATATAAGTTGAATTAATTAATTTAATAATTAATTCCCGCTGTCAAAACAAATAGCGTGTTTTTAAGAAATAATATCTATTAAAAGATTGACAATAGTTTAAGTCCAATTTCAAAGTGAAATTAATTCTAATGACCGCCATTGGATTTAATGGTAAAAATATATTCTAATTTCACTTTAAAATTAATTTAAAATATAATCTAATCATATAAATAAATTATATTAAAAAAAGGTTTTGAATTAAAATACAACATTTTTCACTATTCATTAAAAATTGTACTTTATCGGAAAAATACCAAAAATTTACACAAAGTAAATTTTGATGTATGGATTCTAAAGAAGAATTTTATTTTTTCAAATATAACACATAAAATTGTCAAAAAGTGGATTTAAAATAGGTTCACCATCAAAAGGCAGTTAATCGACCTTGTAAAGAATATTAGAATGTTTACGCTTAAAATTGGATTCATTCACATTTTTAATCCTCTAACATTTATTGTAAAGAGTAAAAATATTTTACAAACATATATAATCCTTTTTTAGTTAGTTCTGTTCATTCCCGCCATTACAACGGCTAGGAGTTAACTACCATTTAAAATATTATTATTTTATTATTAGAGTGCAATGCAAGATTCCCAAGAAACTCATTGTTGTGTATTGTGTACGCCATCGTGCATAGTGTTCCCTTTAAAGTAATATTAATATTTTATTCACAAATATGAATTAATATGAAAATTTCATATTCTTTATTTACCTGGGGTGTTACATCCTTCCCCCCTTTTGGGAATCGCGTCCTCACAATTTTTTAAATTGGGCTTGGAAACTTCATTGAAAATCCCACATCGGAACAAGAGTCAGTAAAACAATCACTTTAAAATAAAGACAGATAAGTACAAAGGTCACCTGAGTTAACCCATACTAGGATTCCAAGTATAAAAATATGGACATGGAGGAAAAAACAAAGGGTCATGTTCTGATGGAGAGTGATAGTAAACATGTCTAGAAGAAAGTTAACTATAAGAAAATAAAAAACATGTGGTGGGTTAAACGGTATTCGATTCCCCAGTAGGAAAAGTTAACAGAAAACATTTTTGTTTTAAGTTACTCTTCATTGAGGAATTTATTTTTGATCTTAAGGAAACATACTTACTTGTCATGTTGACTTTCAACTTTTACTAGATTTCTTACACAAACTCATACTTTCCCCAAAAGACGAGTATTTAGGAAGACTTGTTCACATTAAGAGTACTATAATCAACTTTTAGAGAATCACATATCCACAAAAGAGAACTATATACTTCCCATATCTTTAGACCTTAACCAAAACCAAAACAAAAAAGGTTAGTACAAGATCAAATAATACCCAAAAAGGATAATCCCTTTTTAAAAAAACAAATCTATTCTTAATCTCCAAAATATGTCCAACAAAACCCAAAGTTCAACGAGGACCATTCAATAAACAATTTTTCCATAAAATTCTTCAAAGTAAACCAAACTAAGATTGAAACCCAAATACTTAAAGGATTTAGTCACATAGTCTTCCAAGTTGAATCGTAACATTTATCTCTAAACAACATCAGTTGCTCTTAAAGTCTCATTTTGAAAAGTAATTAACCTAATCACATATCCTCCATGATAGGTTAATATATTAACATAGATAAACCAAAATCAGATTACTCTTAATTCATAAAATCATCTAACTAAAAGTAATTAGTCAAACTAACCAGGCACTTCACGTAGTCCAGTAGTAGGCAATAAATACCAGTCGCACTTTGGTTGTGGGTTCAATTCCCGCAGCATTGTCTGGCGTGACGGGTTGTCACACGGTCTGTGTGTTGTCCTTTTTCCAAAACTATATAATTCTTAAAACATTCCCCAAAACGAGATAAAATCTTCAAAAATAATCATAAAATATTTTAACCTCAATTTTATCTCAAGCCTTTCATTTCCCATCATAACATATAATAACCCATAATTACCTCAAAAGTAAGGATCATATAAACCCTAAAGGTTACCTTTATAATTATTACCTAAAATTCCACATAGATTGGTCATCTAGTACATGATGCATTACAAAAAATACCAAGGTTCAAGTGGATGATAATGACTCCTTGATAGTTGGTTTAGAACAACCATGAGTTTCCTCATTGAATACCCCATTTCATCCAGTCTCTTAATCAGAGAACCACCACAGTTTCCTTCAAACCTATTGTCACTTTGGTGCCTACTAGATCCATCCATTCACTAAAAAAAGAAATGCCAGTGTGAGTATATCAAAAAAACCATCATGTACTAATTAGGAAGATAACCACTAAGATATACTTACTTATTCACTTTATCTAAAACTAGGACTCTTTCTGAAATCCTAACCGCTATGGTAATGTCACTTACGCTTAGAGGATACCCTAACCTCTAAAGTTATCTAAACCGACCTCTGATACCAACTATAAGGCCCTAGCCTTAAACCTTACTTAATCTTGAGTTATTACAAGATTACACATTGAGGATCTTTTCAGGTTTAGATTTTTAGAGAATTAGATCATGAAACTTGCATTACATTCCACATTTAAACAAATTGGTTACATAAAAGACAGTATTCATGTTTCCCATCAACGGAAACATATTTAAAATAAAACATGGATTCTTTCTTGACACATCCTTGACACTATCATCACATCATGTACCTTTACCTTGACCTGTGAAAAACATTTCAAAAACTTGGGATGAGCATAAAAAGCTCATTAAGGGTTAAAAAATATGGAAAAGAAACATGAGTTCATATATACATAAGAATGAAATCATACTTTACCCATAAAACATAGGCACTTTAACATACCTCATCAAATCATGAACAAATCATAGAAATCATAAGATATAAAAGGTAAATTGAGTCATTCATAACATTCTTACATAGGGAGTAACCCCCTTGGTTACATTTGGAATACCCACCACAGTATATTCCCTAAATATCTTCAGATAAACGTTAACGTTTCACTCATTCGCGTTACCCAATGCATTGGAGAGCTATATCGGGCTCACCCGCCCTTAGTTTATTACAGAACCACCCGTCTTCATAACAATGCCCAAGAACCATAACATAATAATAGAACATACCTTAATCATAAAGGAAAGATAACATTCCCACATTGAAATAACAATATAACATTTTAAGATATTTAAATAATGAATCCATTATAAAAACCATTTTCATAACCATTTTAAACATTTAATAATGATATTTTTGTATCAAAGTGTCCCATACCACTTTGAAGATTTTAACATTTTAAACCACTAATATACATATAAATAAATCCTTAAAACCTTTTGAAAACATGGATATTAATGAGAAATATTTATAAGATTAAATCATTAAAACATTTAAAACGATATTTTAGTTAAAGGGTTTTTAACAAAATGAGAGACACTTGAATACAATAATTGAGGAATAACATTTAATAAAAACTTTATAATATCATTAGAATAAAGGGATTCATGATATAATATTCCAAATGATTGTATATACACCATATAAGAGTGAATTGGTGCATAACAAAAATGAAGTCTAAATGGAAATGTAAATTGAGACAAAATCCATTATAAAGATGGTATCCTTAAATTAAGGACAAATCAATCTCGTAATTACGTGCGAAAAATATAGATACACCCAATATAAGTGGATATTTAGTGTAAAATAATCAAAGGTAATTCAAACATATTCAATGGATGACATATTCAATAACTACATGTTGAACCCAAAGAAATCGAAATTGGGTTAAGAAGTTCCCTTGACAGCCTAACGGCGTCACATAAAAATGAGTTGATGAGAGATAAAAAGGTTATCTCATCACTTGGAAATAAAATTTACATCAATATGGATATAGAAGAACATATCCGAACATAAAAATATGTAAATTAAAAGGCCCAACAAAATAAGTCTTTTAAAAAGAGGAGGGTGAAAGGTTCCCTTACCGACTTGGGTATCTTTCGAAACGTACACCCCATGAAAGAAGGACAATACATCATTGATGTAAATACACATAAAAGAAATTATATTACACAAATAGTAGAATAATGGGAAGTACATACACCACTCAAAGAAAATTGTGGCAAATCTAGCATAAATCTCACGGGAATAAAAGTGAGATGAAAAATCCCTTACGAAAACTCTGCTGCCTAACAGCGCCACTTAAAACTAACTAAATGGATTATTGAGAGAGAATAGGGTCTCTCATAATATGAACATAAAAATTACAGTAAGTGTAATATAAAAGAACATCACAATCACAATAAATATGAGCTTAAAAGGAATGACATAAAAGAGTGTACTTAAAAAGAAAGAGAGGAGTAGGATCCCTTACCTCAAGTCCAACTTGTCTTGTTCGTTTCTTTATATTCCTGAATAATAAACTTTGGTCTATTTATAATTGCTTAAGGACCTCCTATAAGGATTATTATTCAGTTCATATCACATATTATAATGTTATAATAATTTTTTAATAATGTTAGTTCATATCAGACGTTTTTGCCGACGTTTGGTACATGAGTCAAAAATGAACTTGTTTGAAAAATAATTTTCCATGTAGTTATAGGTAAGTTGTAACACCCCGAGCTTCCACGATACGCTTCTCATTCAATAATACAATAGCTTGCATTGTACGCAACTTCGAGTTCTAAAACATCGCGACAAATCAAACTAGCCGTTATGAATAGTAATAACCACTTTTTAAAATTATAGAAATTTTATATTTCAAAATGGACTTCATTTTTGTATTCTTAATATCGAAATTAGCCTATGTTGAATTTTTGGTATTTTTCTGAGAACTTCTAATTTTTTATGAATAGTGAAAAATACTTAAAACAACTTTTTTAATCAAAATAATTTATAGTGATAAGTTATACTATTGAGTGGATTTAATGTATAATTAGAATATATTTTTACCATTTTATCCAATGGTGGTCATTAGAATTAATTTAACATTGAATTTGGACATAAACAATTGCCAATCTTTTGATATAAATTGTTTCTTGAAAACACGCTATTTGTCGTAACAGCGGGAATTAATTATAAAATTAATTAATGAAACTTATATGTTTGGAATTTTGTAAAATAGACATCATTTTTGAATTCGGAATATCAATTATAGCTTAGGATGAAATTTTGGCATTGTTCTGAGAAACTTCAATTTTTGATGAATAGTGAAACCACTAAGTGGTAGTTAAATAACTGATTTTTCGTTTAAATGAAATATTACCACTTCTGTGATTTGATTTTCAAAAATCCGACATACATGGTTGTCATTAAGAAGTAAAATGTGGTTCAATGAGATTATAATAATTTTTTGGTGAATAGTAACTTATTAAGTTCTTAATCGCGATTAGTGGTAATTAGTGTAGTTTAAGGTATAGATAATACTTTAATAATATTAAATGACCTAGACACATGTCCCAACCTCATTTGTTGAGTCATGGCCGACCAAGACAAGCCATGGCCTAACTTGGGGACCCCATGGATCCACTTTTGTTGGGAAATGACATAAATTAGTTTTTATTTAATGTTAAAGTGAAAATGACACTAACATAAATTGTTCTACTAAAACAATTTTTAATTGGGGTTATACAAGTCCAAATTTTGATTATAAATAGTCATTGGAAAGCTAAAAAGATTTCCTACATCATAGTATTTGTTTTATAATTTTTAGACATTAAATAAATTAAAGTATTTATGACATAATAATGATGCAGCGATGACATCATTATTTGACGATTTAAATAAAATGAGAAGATAATGCAAAATCCGAGGCTTACACTTGTCCAAAGCCTATTGGATGAAGATATTTCGAAACCTTATCACCTTAGACTCGAATTATATAGATGTGGGACCTTTAGAATCCGAAAAGCATTTTGAAATAATGTAACATTTCATTACTTTCCAAAAGTGCCCCTCCTCTCCACTTATAAAAGGCCCCCACCTCTCCCACCTTATTCACACCTTAAAGCCATTTGGCTCGGCCAACCTCTGCCCAAATACTCTCCCAACATCCCTCTCTTACTCCTAGAATCCTCACTTTGGGCAGAACTCTTCCCAAGGAAGCCTTTGGCTCAAATCAAAAAGAGTTACCCGATTTTGAGGTAATGTCTTTTATAATGTTGTTTTGTTTTATTTTTCTTCTCCAACCCCCTAAACTCTTTTTATTCATTTCTTTTGTAACAACACCAGTATCCTCAATATACTAGGATGTTGTTATAATAAGGATTCGAGCTACACTTACACACACCTACATCTAATGGTTAAAGAACATACGGTTTCTGTGGATGGCGAATTTCTGCCTCACGAAGCGATGATTGTTCAACACTCATATAACACCTTCAAAGGTGGCCATTAAGATGTCACTATTTTTATATATGATATATAATATGTTTTTGTTTTACTTATGCTTCTGTATTTCTCATTTATGGCATACTTTATGATTTCCATTATGGGTAAAACGCGATAATTTCATTTTAGGAAGTGCGGACTACCGCCCCCTCAAAGTGATTTGAATCGTAAATGCCATATGTGGGATGTATAAAGGATGGAGTAAATGGTATTATACACTATATTATACTGGAATTATATTATACATTTATATCATTATGATTTACTTCCATTAAATATGAAATTGAAATGAAAGTAGCGTTCATGCGTACGTACGGCTTACCGTCTCCATGAACGGTGCATTTCATTTCTTACCTCTAAATGTTACGTGACATTATGAATGAATGTATATACTGTATATATGATATATATGATATCTACATCATGAATATAATTCCGGATATAATGGATATTTCACCACATGAACAACTTGTAATTATAAGAAGTTTATTTTTGACTCAAGTACCAAAGATCGACAAAACGACCGTTATTAACTTAAATAATTACATAATGTTCATATCATTGTAATAAGTGATATAATAAGGATAATGAAATTGAAAATGGTTCTTAATAAGGTATATATTAACTCTAGTTTATTATTCAGGAGGTTAAAGAACGGTTGAGTCAAGTCAGACACGAGGTAAGGGAACTTCTTAACCCAACTTCCATTCTTTGGGTTAATCTCCTACTTTCAAATTATGTCATGATATTATTATGTCCTATCTTGTATTTTTACATTATTTATGTGTACCTATAGTGAATACACATAATAGATATATTTTATTTAAAAATTATCTTTTAAAGTACTTCGTCTCAATCTCCTTTCATTGAGGCATATTTGGTTTTATACACAATTTTCATTTATACGGTGTATAAACCCCTTTGACTTTTACGTTTGTACAAAAGGAATCTTTTTATACGAAGCGTTTTGCTAAACGAAAAAGGGAATGTTTTTCTTTCCGTACTTATGCGGCGACAATGACTTCTCCGCCGCCGTGACCATTATTTGAGTTTCTGCTTCCTTTACAATCCATCACTTTTTTTTAATGAAAAATAAATACAAAGTTTTAACATTCTTTTATTTTGGTATTGAAAATGGTTTTGAAAGAATTTTTACTATATCAATGTGTTGTATTGATATCTTGTGATTGAAATGTGGAAATGTTATGTTTCCTTTATGCATGTTTTATGTGATATGATTATGTTATGGTTTATGATATGTTTAAACCTATTCATATGAGGAATGCATTGGACTTAATAAGTGACGGGTGGAGCCCGCTATAGCTCCTCGATGCATCGGCAGGTCTCATGAGACAAACTAGTGTCTTGGCACAAGGCCTTGACAAAATCTTATTTGTAGTCTTGGCACGAGGCCTTGGCTATGTGGTTATGATAGTCTGGCATTATGCATTCCATCATTATGAAAGTGGTTATTGATATTGCATGTGATTATTCGACCAGTAGAATATCCATGTGAAGAAGTAAATGGCATTATCTCATTTTACTTTTGCCATATTATGTTGAATTTCATGTTTAAAAGGCTTTTGTTTTAGTTATACATTGCCTTAAATGTTAATGTTTATTTATGAAAGCTTCCGCATTATTGTTATCCTTACTGAGAATTTGAGCTCACCCCTTTCAATGTTTTAATATTTTCCAGGATGTGAAGAAGTATTTTATGAATGACCTGCAGGGATAGTCAGAAGAGGATATGAGTGTGGACTATGGAGACTTTGTTATTGTAGTTTTTCACTTTTTGATGTAATGAAAGACTTATGAATGTATCTAGTGTTTCCAAGGCTACTAAACTAATCGGTCTTTCGAGACTTGATCCTTTGTGATCATGCCAATGTTACGAAGTAATGCACCGACTCTGGGTAGCTGGGGTCGGGGCGTTACAGTTGGTATCAGAGGCAGTTTAGTACTAACCTTGGAAGCTAGATTTAGATAAACTCTGATTAGAGCACATATCCCGAAGATAGACTTTGAGGATTAGTATAAAAGAACTTCCTAGAATTTTGGTATTGTACAGATGTTGTGAGTTTTCCAAGCAATACATCCCTGTCTGGATACGAGCAGGTAGAGGCGGCTCTGGCACAGATGTACCTAGGGGTAAAACCCGAAAACACCGCTTTGAGCTAGACTCGAACGGGAACTGGTGCACGACAACGGGCCTTGCTGCACTCTTGGTTACGACACTCCCGGGGGATATGCTTAGGATAATTCTCATTTTCTTTACAAACCACTATGAAGGGTTATGAGTATATACTTTCTCAAAGAAAACATTTCTTTTTATGATTATGGATTATATCCATAAATAGTTCAATTTATGTTAAGTATTTTACAAGTATGGAATTATGTATTTTGATTCATAAACTAATCTAGTTTATGCCATTGTTTAGAAATGGCGCCTAGTGGAAGGAATGGAAACCGTATCAATGCACGAACTCCGTGTAGGGATTTCCCTCCTGCTCAAGATAATTATTGTGGACCTGGAGATACAACTGGTGCTGATCAACTTATTACCATACTGTGACAACTCACGCAGGTTTTGAATAACAACCTTACTCGTATGGAGCACCCTGATCCGCAACGTGGAGGATCAATGCTAGACCGTTTCATGAGGCAACAACCGCCAACCTTCAATGGGAGTACAAATCCTACAATAGCTGAGCAATGGATAAATTCCTTAGAGAAAATATTCCATGCCTTGGGGAGTAGTGAAAGGGAGAAGGTTGTCATGGCAGTTTACCGCCTCACTGGAGATGCCGATCAGTGGTGGTCACTGATTCAAAACACAAAGGAAGATGATGACGTATCGAATATGGAATGGAGAGAGTTCAAAGAGTTGTTCTTAGAAAAATACTTTCCTCGTGACCATCGAGCAGATATGGAAAGGCAATTTCTGAGTCTGAGGCAGAAGGAGGATGAGAATGTCGCAAAGTATGAGGCTAACTTTACAAGGTTAGCGAGGCATGCTGCCGATTATATACGTAACCCAAGGAGTAAGATTGATCGTTTCTTTGATGGGTTAAAACCATTTCTCCGTCGAGCTTTAGTATCACAATCATTCTCATCATACGAAGATATAGTCTCATGTGCTATCAAGACAGAAAAGGAATTCTCTAAGTCTTATGACAACAAAGTAAAGCAAGAGAAGAAGAGAACGGTGGAACAAGAGACAGATAAAGGGAAAAAGGGAAAGAAGGATTTTCCATTATGTGATAATTGTGGGAAGAATCACCCTGGTACTTGCCTAAAAGGAATGGGAGTCTGTTATAAATGTGGAGAAAAAAGTCACCAGGCACGTGATTGCAAGGGAAAGAAAGAGGCTGTCAAAGTTGAATGCTACAATTGTAGAGAAATGGGTCATTACGCAAATGAATGTCCTAAGCGTCAAGGAATCTTACCTCAGAAAATGCCAAGGGATCAAGGACAATCTTATGCTATTACTACAGTTGAAGCAGAATAACTAATGTATTGATGCTTTCGGACTCATGGATTATATTCTGGTTATTAGAATAATGTGATCTATATAAGGATTGTACTGCAGTACTTGTTGGTTTTAGTAAGGTTTTAATATGATTAAGGTAATCATATTTTTAGTATGTGACAATAAGAGAAACTTTTCTTTTTATGGGGAATCTGATGCTACAATTGATTTTGGAATTAAGAGACATTTTAGAGAAAGTCTGGACAGAGTTATTTTGGAGTGGATTAAGTTGATCTTTGGATAGTATGGTTTAAGGTTAAAAAATTAATGAAGATTGTTTTTGGAGTATTATAATACTATAGTTTTAGGAAAAGGACAACCTGCAGGGTGGGGCATAAACCGTCGCGTCGGACAAAGCTGTAGGAATCGAACCCACAATCAAAGTGCGACAAGCCTTTATTTCCTACCACTAGCCTACAGGAAGTCCCTGGTTATTACAAAATAATTTTACTAATCTAAATGGTATGTTTTAACATTTTGAACCTTATACAATTAGGATAAGTATGATATTTTTGAGTTCTATTATCTTTTTGAGTGAAAGATGAGTTGAAGGTTGAAACTCTAATTGTCAAGCATAAATATATATATACCTATCTCTTATTCAATGAATAAATTAATTCTTAAACTTTAGTAAAGGGATATTAAAACAAAAAAATGTGTTATCCTAATACCTTATGTCTTGTTGAACTGATGATATTTTAAATCAATATAGATTGAAGGCTTTGAGGCCCTCAATTTGACAGTTGATTGTTATTGATGACCTCAATCACTCCCTACAAATATTTACGTTTTTCCTCCAATTATATGTCTCTAATTGCCACCAATGTTCTCCTTATCGAGATTATAATTTGGTGGTGACTTTCTTATTTCCATTTACCTCTTATTAAGGCTAAATTTTATTAATCTTATTTCCGATGTGGGTTTTCCACAAAGGTATTTTCCCTTTTCAACCTTTTATTTTCCAAGAAAAATTTCAAATTGCGAGGACGCAATTTATTGAAGGAGGGGAGAATGTAACACCCCGAGCTTCCACGATACGCTTCTCATTCAATAATACAATAGCTTGCATTGTACGCAACTTCGAGTTCTAAAACATCGCGACAAATCAAACTAGCCGTTATGAATAGTAATAACCACTTTTTAAAATTATAGAAATTTTATATTTCAAAATGGACTTCATTTTTGTATTCGTAATATCGAAATTAGCCTATGTTGAATTTTTGGTATTTTTCTGAGAACTTCTAATTTTTTATGAATAGTGAAAAATACTTAAAACAACTTTTTTAATCAAAATAATTTATAGTGATAAGTTATACTATTGAGTGGATTTAATGTATAATTAGAATATATTTTTACCATTTTATCCAATGGTGGTCATTAGAATTAATTTAACATTGAATTTGGACATAAACAATTGCCAATCTTTTGATATAAATTGTTTCTTGAAAACACGCTATTTGTCGTAACAGCGGGAATTAATTATAAAATTAATTAATGAAACTTATATGTTTGGAATTTTGTAAAATAGACATCATTTTTGAATTCGGAATATCAATTATAGCTTAGGATGAAATTTTGGCATTGTTCTGAGAAACTTCAATTTTTGATGAATAGTGAAACCACTAAGTGGTAGTTAAATAACTGATTTTTCGTTTAAATGAAATATTACCACTTCTGTGATTTGATTTTCAAAAATCCGACATACATGGTTGTCATTAAGAAGTAAAATGTGGTTCAATGAGATTATAATAATTTTTTGGTGAATAGTAACTTATTAAGTTCTTAATCGCGATTAGTGGTAATTAGTGTAGTTTAAGGTATAGATAATACTTTAATAATATTAAATGACCTAGACACATGTCCCAACCTCATTGGTTGAGTCATGGCCGACCAAGACAAGCCATGGCCTAACTTGGGGACCCCATGGATCCACTTTTGTTGGGAAATGACATAAATTAGTTTTTATTTAATGTTAAAGTGAAAATGACACTAACATAAATTGTTCTACTAAAACAATTTTTAATTGGGGTTATACAAGTCCAAATTTTGATTATAAATAGTCATTGGAAAGCTAAAAAGATTTCCTACATCATAGTATTTGTTTTATAATTTTTAGACATTAAATAAATTAAAGTATTTATGACATAATAATGATGCAGCGATGACATCATTATTTGACGATTTAAATAAAATGAGAAGATAATGCAAAATCCGAGGCTTACACTTGTCCAAAGCCTATTGGATGAAGATATTTCGAAACCTTATCACCTTAGCCTCTAATTATATAGATTTGGGACCTTTAGAATCCGAAAAGCATTTTGAAATAATGTAACATTTCATTACTTTCCAAAAGTGCCCCTCCTCTCCACTTATAAAAGGCCCCCACCTCTCCCACCTTATTCACACCTTCAAGCCATTTGGCTCGGCCAACCTCTGCCCAAATACTCTCCCAACATCCCTCTCTTACTCCTAGAATCCTCACTTTGGGCAGAACTCTTCCCAAGGAAGCCTTTGGCTCAAATCAAAAAGAGTTACCCGATTTTGAGGTAATGTCTTTTATAATGTTGTTTTGTTTTATTTTTCTTCTCCAACCCCCTAAACTCTTTTTATTCATTTCTTTTGTAACAACACCAGTATCCTCAATATACTAGGATGTTGTTATAAGAAGGATTCGAGCTACACTTACACACACCTACATCTAATGGTTAAAGAACATACGGTTTCTGTGGATGGCGAATTTCTGCCTCACGAAGCGATGATTGTTCAACACTCATATAACACCTTCAAAGGTGGCCATTAAGATGTCACTATTTTTATATATGATATATAATATGTTTTTGTTTTACTTATGCTTCTGTATTTCTCATTTATGGCATACTTTATGATTTCCATTATGGGTAAAACGCGATAATTTCATTTTAGGAAGTGCGGACTACCGCCCCCTCAAAGTGATTTGAATCGTAAATGCCATATGTGGGATGTATAAAGGATGGAGTAAATGGTATTATACACTATATTATACTGGAATTATATTATACATTTATATCATTATGATTTACTTCCATTAAATATGAAATTGAAATGAAAGTAGCGTTCATGCGTACGTACGGCTTACCGTCTCCATGAACGGTGCATTTCATTTCTTACCTCTAAATGTTACGTGACATTATGAATGAATGTATATACTGTATATATGATATATATGATATCTACATCATGAATATAATTCCGGATATAATGGATATTTCACCACATGAACAACTTGTAATTATAAGAAGTTTATTTTTGACTCAAGTACCAAAGATCGACAAAACGACCGTTATTAACTTAAATAATTACATAATGTTCATATCATTGTAATAAGTGATATAATAAGGATAATGAAATTGAAAATGGTTCTTAATAAGGTATATATTAACTCTAGTTTATTATTCAGGAGGTTAAAGAACGGTTGAGTCAAGTCAGACACGAGGTAAGGGAACTTCTTAACCCAACTTCCATTCTTTGGGTTAATCTCCTACTTTCAAATTATGTCATGATATTATTATGTCCTATCTTGTATTTTTACATTATTTATGTGTACCTATAGTGAATACACATAATAGATATATTTTATTTAAAAATTATCTTTTAAAGTACTTCGTCTCAATCTCCTTTCATTGAGGCATATTTGGTTTTATACACAATTTTCATTTATACGGTGTATAAACCCCTTTGACTTTTACGTTTGTACAAAAGGAATCTTTTTATACGAAGCGTTTTGCTAAACGAAAAAGGGAATGTTTTTCTTTCCGTACTTATGCGGCGACAATGACTTCTCCGCCGCCGTGACCATTATTTGAGTTTCTGCTTCCTTTACAATCCATCACTTTTTTTTAATGAAAAATAAATACAAAGTTTTAACATTCTTTTATTTTGGTATTGAAAATGGTTTTGAAAGAATTTTTACTATATCAATGTGTTGTATTGATATCTTGTGATTGAAATGTGGAAATGTTATGTTTCCTTTATGCATGTTTTATGTGATATGATTATGTTATGGTTTATGATATGTTTAAACCTATTCATATGAGGAATGCATTGGACTTAATAAGTGACGGGTGGAGCCCGCTATAGCTCCTCGATGCATCGGCAGGTCTCATGAGACAAACTAGTGTCTTGGCACAAGGCCTTGACAAAATCTTATTTGTAGTCTTGGCACGAGGCCTTGGCTATGTGGTTATGATAGTCTGGCATTATGCATTCCATCATTATGAAAGTGGTTATTGATATTGCATGTGATTATTCGACCAGTAGAATATCCATGTGAAGAAGTAAATGGCATTATCTCATTTTACTTTTGCCATATTATGTTGAATTTCATGTTTAAAAGGCTTTTGTTTTAGTTATACATTGCCTTAAATGTTAATGTTTATTTATGAAAGCTTCCGCATTATTGTTATCCTTACTGAGCATTTGAGCTCACCCCTTTCAATGTTTTAATATTTTCCAGGATGTGAAGAAGTATTTTATGAATGACCTGCAGGGATAGTCAGAAGAGGATATGAGTGTGGACTATGGAGACTTTGTTATTGTAGTTTTTCACTTTTTGATGTAATGAAAGACTTATGAATGTATCTAGTGTTTCCAAGGCTACTAAACTAATCGGTCTTTCGAGACTTGATCCTTTGTGATCATGCCAATGTTACGAAGTAATGCACCGACTCTGGGTAGCTGGGGTCGGGGCGTTACATAAGTAATATCCAGAATAGTATTGATGTTTTAAATATCATATATATCCAGTATATATTCATTTTATATTATTCCATAGAATTTGGAGATAAAAATTAAAAGCACCGTTCATGGAAACGGTAGTCCGTACGTACGCATGAACGCTACATTCATTTTTTTCATATTAATGAAATTAAAACAAAATGAGATATATATATATATATGTTATAATTCCAGAATGATATCCATAATTTAGATGTAATATATTACATATTTATCCATTATATATATGTACTTATAATAGTACATAATATTTTGAGATAAGAAATGAAATGTACCGTTCATGGAGACGGTAAGCCGTACGTACGCATGAACACTACTTCCATTTCTATTTCATATTTAATGGAATTAAAACATAATGATACATAATAGTATTTTAATTCCAGTATGTTAATATATATAATATCATTAAATATATTCTTTATACGTACCACATATGGTATTAACGAATCAAATCACTTTGAGGGGGCGGTAGTCCGCACTTCCTTAAATGAAGATATCACGTTTACCCATAATGGAAACCATAAAGGTATGCCATAAATAAAAAATAAAAAAGCTTAAGTAAAACATAACATATTATATATCATATATAATTATAGTGTCATATTAATGGCCACCATTAAAGGAGTTAAGACAATATTGAACAATCATCATTTCGTGAGACAGTAATTCGCCATCCACAGAAACAGTATGTTTTTTAACAAGTAGACGAAGGTGTGTGTAAGTTTAGCTCTAATACATATCATAAAAAATCCTATTATATTTAAGATACTGGTTTTGTTACAAAATAAAGGAATAAAAATATTTTAGGGGGTTGGAGAATCAAAATAAAACAAAAGGACACAAGTGAAGACATTACCTTAAAATCGGGTAACTCCCTTTGGTTTGAGCTCAAAGGCTTCCTTGGAAAGACTTCTGCCCAAAGTGAGGCTTCAAGGAGTTATAGAGGGATGTGGAGAGACATAATGGGCAGGTATTGGCCGAGCCAAAGGCTTTGGAAGTGTGGGTAAGGAGGTAGAGGTGTGGGCCTTTTATAAGAGGAGAGGAGGGGCACTCTTGGAAACTAAAAAATTGTTACTTTATTTTAGAATGGGTTTCAGATTTTAATGGT
Source organism: Viscum album (assembly GCA_963277665.1). Lineage (NCBI taxonomy): Eukaryota > Viridiplantae > Streptophyta > Magnoliopsida > Santalales > Viscaceae > Viscum > Viscum album. The sequence continues at coordinate 1,836,608,396 of OY728165.1, forward strand.
CCAACAATGATGTGTTTCAAGTATAAGGTGATAAGGGTTTTAAATCCACCCATACAATTTGTTTTGGTCATGTTTAGGACTTATATTTTACATTCTCTTTCCATTTTATTTAAATCGTTAAATAATGAGGTCATCGCTGCATCATCATGATGTCATAAATAATTTAATTTATTTAATATCTAAAAATTATAAAAAAAATACTATTATGTATGAAATATTTTTATATTTCCAATGATAATTTATAGTCAAAAATATTAATAGTATAACCCCATGTAAAAATTGTTTTAGTAAACCATTTCATGTTTGTATCATTTTTAATTTTAACATTAATTAAAAAGGTATTTATGTCATTTTCCAACCAAAGTGGCTCCATGGGGTCCCCAAGTTGACCCATGGACTGTCTTGGTCGTCCAGGACTCATCCAATGAGGGTAGGACATGTTTCTAGGTCATTTCATATTATTAATACATTATTTTTACCTTAAACTACACTAATTACCTCTAATCGGGATTAAAAACTTAATAAGTTACTATTCACCAAAAAATAATTTTAATCCCATTGAACCACATTTTACATCTTAATGACAACCATATATGTTGGATTTTTTAAATTAAAAACACAAAGGTGGCAAAATTTCATTTAACCAGAAAATCAGTTTTTATAAGTACCACTTAGTAGTTTCACTATTCATCAAAAATTGAAGTTTTTCAGAAAATTACCAAAAATTCACCCTAAGCTGTATTTGATATTTCAAATTCAAAAATGATGTGTATTTTACAAAATTCAAAACAAATAATTTGAATTAATTAATTTAATAATTAATTCCCGCGGTCAAAACAAATAGCGTGTTTTTAAGAAACAATATTTATTAAACGATTGACATAAGTTTAAGTCCAATTTCAAAGTGAAATTAATTCTAATGACCACCATTGGATTTAATGGTAAAAATGTATTCTAATTTCACTTTAAAATCAATTTAAAATATAATCTAATCATATAAATAAATTAGATTAAAAAGAGTTTTTGAATTAAAATACAACATTTTTCACTATTCATTAAAAATGTACTTTATCAGAAAAATACCAAAAATTTACACAAAGTAAATTTTGATGTCCCGATTATAAAAACGAATTTTATGTTGTCAAATATAACACATAAAATTGTCAAAAGTGGATTTAAAATAGGTTCGCCCTCAAAAGGCTGTTAATCGACCTTTAAATGAATATTAGAATGTTTACGATTAAAATTTGATTCATTCACATTTTTAATCCTCTAACATTTATTGTAAACAGTAAAAATATTTGACAAACATATATAATCATTTTTTAGTTAGTTCTGTTCATTCCCTCCATTACAACGGCTAGGCGTTAACTACCATTTAAAATAATATTATTTTATTATTAGAGTGCAACACAAGATTCCCAATAAACTCATTGTTGCGTATTGGGTACGCCATTGTGCATAGTGTCACCTTTAAAGTAATATTAATATTTTATTCACAAATATGGATTAATATGAAAATTTCATATTCTTTATTTACCTAGGGTGTTACAAAACCTTACAAGTAATATTATTTCACCATGATTTTCTTTCCTTTCCCCAAAATATGAAGAAGTGAGCATTCAATGAGTTGAAGGATGAAAAGTATTTAAATTCAATATGTTTTATTTTTTTAATTATAATGTTAGATGGGAAGCATATATGTATATATCATACTAAGACTACTAAACTATTTGATACTTTATGATGTGATTCCTTGTATATATTTCCAATGTTATAATGATTCCACTAGATATGGGCTACTTTAGATGGGGACTTTAGAGTTTGTTTCAGAACCTGTTCAATGGAATCCTTTAGAAATATAATTAGGAAAAAATGATCAGGTAACATAACCCTATGTCATGTTTTTAGAGTATTTCCAAATATAGAATAAAATCATAATGTTCTGGTAAGATAGATATTATGTGGTTTTCCGAGAAACTCATCCCTATTTGAATACTACATGTGTATATGGTTTTGAAACTAATTAATATATAGATAATAACCCTAAAAAGAGTTTTCTTAATATATATCAGCCATCATTATGTTGTAAGATGATTATGCACTTACTATGTAGTTGGTTTTTATACTCTCATGGGATATTCTTGGGTTAATCCAAATTTTATTTAATACCGATTATAATAAATTAAAAAATAAATCCTATGGAAACATATTCTAATCCATAGTGATATTGGATAAAAATAAAGTTCATTTGGTTTGATTAGTATAAGGTTGATCATTTTTTATAAGTCGTTAATACCCATTTTGAGAATTTATGTGATGTTATATTGACATAATTAATGATATTTGGGATAAATTTATTAGAATACAAACCTTTTTTCTACAGTATATATTAGTTGAAAGGATATTTGATGAATAATGCTTTTATATTCTATGTACATACCATTAATGTTACTAATAAACATTTTGGTTAATAGGATCACTGATGTTAAGGCTATAATTGTAAATTTAGATTACTTGATTTTGTGAAAAAATAATATTTATAGAAAATAGCGTGTTTTATAAAATTATATGATGAATAATTATTTGTTTTTCACATTTTCTGGAATATTATATAGATTATATTAGTATAGATTTATAAAAAGACTACCTGGAGGCTGAGAAACATCACATCGTATCGAGAAAGGCCATAGGGATTAAACCCAATATCGATTTCCAACAAGGGTGAATCGCCTACACTAGCCAATGTGATTTCATGGATAGTATAAAATTGTTTTAGAAATTTTTTTGGATAATTAATAAGTATATTTTTGGAAGCATACTATAGGATCAAATACTTTTTGTATTTCTTCGATTTTGAGTTGTTTAATGTTATTTTTTGGATATTTTATTCAGTTAATGTATTTATAACCTTTATGTTTGACAATTTTTTTTAACAAAAATCATTATTTCTGAATAATTTAATTAAATTTTGAAGGATTAATTTTAAAAAAGTATTAAGTTCATCGATGATGTTAAAACAATCATTAGTGTTGATCTTATTGAGGTTAATTGGAATGTAGAGTTATTTATATGTTGAATAATATTTTTTAATCCTTTTCTATTGTTATAGAAATTTTCTATTAAAATATATTATTTCTTAATATGAAGGATTAAACAATTTTTTAGTATCTTTCATTTGGTAACCATTATATTTATGGTTAAAATTTTAATATAGATTCAATATGTTATTATCCTTTGGTGGATTCTTTTATGCATTAAAAATTTATTTTTATACTTCATGCATGAAAAAATATCTTCTTGAATACTCATAATTTTGAAAAAAAGATGATAATATAGTTGAAATTTATTAAGAGATGAAATTTTACATTTCAAGTAAGCATATTTACTTAATTTCATAGTCTATGTGGTGAAGTAATTCATTAACTCTTGGAAAATGATCTTGAAATAAAATTGTTATCCTATTGGATTCTTTTTTATAAATTGGCGGTCTTTCCTACCATTACTAATTTAGTTTTTTATCACCAATAAATTTATCCATCCTATATTATTTATCACTCTCTATTACACCATGGATATCCTTTTTCTCTTACATACCCATATTATCCCTTCCCACTATTTTTCATTAATTTGGAAACCCAATTTTTATATTCATGATGACCTTTGAATTTTCCTTTCCCTCTTTTTAAGAAGATATTATATTAACCCTTTTCAATATGCGTGTTTTCAATAAAATTATTTTCAAATTTAATAAAAATATCATTTTTGATGTTAAGTTAAAATTGGAAGGGTGCTATTGGTTAAAGGGGTAAGTGTGGTACCTCATTATTTTAAAGGAACACTATGCTCAATAATGTACATGGCACAAATTCCAGAACCTAAATGAACCAAGAAAAATTGTTATTTTACCATTATAACAACGAAATTGAATTGGAGGGAATAAATTGGAATAACATAATTAGGAAATATATAAATAACCTACTCAATAAAACATATTTTATTGATTCTTAAGAAATATATCATCATTTTAAGTAAGTATTTTTTATTCTTGAATATAATTTTTCATCAAAAAATGTTTTATTTAACTTCTTAAGTGAATATTATAATTATATTCTAGATATTTTAGAATTTTATTTGATAAAATTGATGTAATTTTTTTAATCACAATGTAAAATTTATCTTAGAGTGAATCTTTAATATTTTTTTGAAAATACAAATTTTCAAGTGAATCATTAAAAATACTAATTTTCCTTGAAAATTATTTTTGGATTCAAACATTTGAGAAGATAAATTTTATTTTAAAATAGATTCAAATAAATATTAGTTTCTTTATATTATGAATAATTCAATAATGTTCATCAAAATCAATTTTATGTTTTAATTTAGTATAAAAACCTTTTCATAATTAAAATTGAATTTTTTCTAAAAAACTATTTCTTCTATTTTCATTTTAATAATAAATTAATTTGTACCACTAAAAAAACATTAATAATTTAAAATTAATATCATTTATATTATTTTGACAGTAATAATTTTTAAATATACTCCTTTTAATTTTAGGTATTATGTATAACAACATTGGTAAAATTTATCACATGGGTAAAGGGAAAATATTATGACTAAGGTTAAACATAATATTATATGTCATTGAAAATCAACCCAAAACATGGAATTGTTTATTTTAATTGAATTAATATTTTTATATCTATCCAAAATTATAATATATCTAACTTTGGTACAATTTGATATTGGTAATAACATTGACATTATTTTATGTAAAGAAAATTGAAAATTTTCACTCTTTGGAACTCAATATGTTTTATATATTAAAATATGGAAAATAATTAATTATGAATGAATATAAAAATTTATTTTTAAGATAAATAATTATTTTAATCATGTTAATTTATTTCAATTTTTCATTTATGGAATAATCAGCTTAAATTCTTTAACAACCCTAACATGATATTTATTCAGTTAATAGAAAAATATAATAAATTGTTTCAAAAACCTAAAAAAGTAATATTTTTGGAGATATTTGTGGTTTCCTATAAATTTTATAGACATATATAAAAAATAGAGTTGCTTTTATCTTCTATATTACAATTAAAAAAAATTCCTGATTACTTTAAAGTCAAGTTAAATGAATAGTTTCAAAAATGATAATATTGATAGTTTATGGGAAATAATATTTTATTAAATAATTTGAAAATAATTAAAAAACATGAATTAATAAAAAATGAATATTCTATGGTCTTAAATTTTATAAATTTCCCATTTATGGGCCATTTTGGCATTATAGAATATATTATATTCCTTTCAGAGTGAGAATGATGTTACTACTATTAAGGTTAAAATTTCATAATGAATTTGTTAAACCCAATGATAAGGATTAAAATACCACTAATACCTATAAATATTTAATTCATTAACTATATTTATATAATATTTTACATTATATTCAACTTATAATATCATCTAGAAGATTTTATATTGAGAGTGATTGTATTAAATTTTAAATTTTTTAATAAATTCTAAATGTACCCCTCCCCACACTTATAAAAGGACACCACATCCCTCTATTAATTTGACTAATTGTAATCTCCTTACTAGAAAAAACAAAAAACAATTTCAAAGAAACTTATCCACATTCTAGATGTTCTTTTCATAAAAAATATCAACCCTATGTTCTGTAAGAGGATATCTAAATGTGTTCATTCAAAGAAATTGTAATCCACTAAATTGGTCACTTTCTTTATAAATATTCTTTTATATCCTTTAAATATATTTTATTTATCATAAAATTTTATATTAAACATCCATAATAGACCAAAATTTAATTATTATTTCGAAACCACCATTACACACCTTCATTCCCACAAAATGGGAAATGAAAATATCATTTTTTATACATACAGCTTTCCAACTCCACATAGCGATATAATTAAATCTCAATCACCATAATTTATGGATGAATATAATGGTTTGTGTAAATTTTAGATATTATATTAATGATTTATCTATTTTCCTATAATAATAATATCATATCTACCTTTTAAATTCTGATCCATTGGGAGAAGGATAATGTCACTCGTGTGTATGTGTGGACTAGCACCTCCACGAATCAATGTGATTTGTTTTTAATTTCCTCTTTACATGTATTTTAATAATAATAGATTTAATTAATATAAGAGACATATATATATATATGATAAATTATTATATATGTAATTTTATTTCTTATTTACCTTTCATCATTCTATATGTTGAAAATTGAAAATAGTGATCATGCATACGTATGACCTATCGTATCCATGAAGGATGTCATTCATTTTTATATATCTAACATTTATGTATAACTAAAAATATATATAATGAATAATTATTATATTTATATCATTATCAATATTATAGATATTATGTAACAACGATCAAAGTACAAGGACTAAAACTATTAAACCAAAATAGCCGAACCCAAACGTACCTGAAAAGGCAATGCATTTATCACCAAGGAGATTGATTTTAAAAAATAATTGTGAATAAATAGTTTATAAACTTTTTAATAATATAACATATGGTATAATATATATGATTATTGTTATGGAATATATGTATAAAAAGTCTATATTATTATATTGGTGGTTTGAACACATATGAATGAAGTCGGATCTGATGTGAGGGTTTCTAATAAAAAATATGTTCTTTGAGACATGTTTCATATTAACCTCCTACATATTTCACATTGGTTTTTCTATATCCCAAATTTTTTGTCTTCATTTATTTTCTATTTCATTTTATTTTATTTTCATTCATTTGTGTTACAATTAAAATGTTATAAAATTCGTAAGGGTTTATTTCACAATCTCATCATTATTCTGAATTTTTTTATATTAATGTATTTATTAGGGGAATTAAGTAAGCATTATATATTAAATACAATATATTATCTTATCCTCTAGTAATTTTTAAAATTATAATTTTTTACTTTCAGTTTCAAAAATTTATGTAATCAAGGTACTGAATACATGCTTTTAATGAAAATAAAATTTATTTTTCTACTTTGTTGGGAATATTTTTCATCTAAATCCATATTTTACTTAAATAATTTCAATAATATTTTTTCTATTCTACAATTATTTATTAAATAAATGTTTACCCATGTTGGAATTTTAAAAAATGGTTTAAGTATAATCTTACTATAGTTTCCTAAATGATTTAATTTTTTGAATTTTCTTATGAAACTGTGAAAGGAATGTTTTTTAATTTATATGGCATGAATAGAGTATCCTTACATCCTGAAAACGCAATTGATTTAATCTTCTTGTACATGTTTCCAGGATTATTTTTAAATAAAATGTTATTCTTAATATTCATGAAATTTAATGTTTATAAAATTGAATTAAAAACTAAAAAAATTATTTTCCTCAATAAATTTTTTAATTATATTTTTTGCTAATTATATTCATCATATATAAGAACCTATTATTAATATATGCTAAACTAGAGATATATTATAATTATAATTTCTTTATTCATTCACTAGAAATTTTTTATTATTTTCACTGGGAAAAGTATTGACTTTTTGGCTTTAGTTTTTCCAATATGGATAGTTATTGGTAATATGGAACATTGATTCAAATGAAATGTTTATTAATTTTATTAATTTACTAGAATTATTATGTCATAGGTGGGGATTGAAATTATATATACATGTGATGTATTGTTAAATCACAAGTCATAAAATTGATTGGGGTTTTTTTTGTTTCCTTACACATTTTGTAGATGTCATGGCATGGGGCCTTGATTGAATATTTAGAATAATTTTTATAGGTAATAGACTTTATATTTAAAATCCCTGAAATTATGAATTGCATTATTATGAAATAATTTATTGATGTCCCTTTGATTATTTGGATTAATATGATATCCATGGATAAATATCATGATCATTTGATTATTTATGTGGCACTATATTATCCTTTTTTATTTTTAGCATATTATTATTCATTATCGAGTTATTGATTAAATAGAATTAGTTTTATGTTATTTACCTTTACAAATTGATTATTCATTATTTAGTCAAAATAACTCCCGCTATATGAAAACCCTACTGACTATCTGATATCACCCTTATTTTGTTACTTTTTCCATATATATGAAGAAGGATCGTGAATGAGTTCAATTATGAAGGATATTTTCATTAAATAAATCATATACACTATTTAAAATTGGATATGTTAAGAATATATGTATCTATTTTGTCAAGACTAATATAATATTTAGTCTTTTAGGATGTAATTTATTGAATCTACATCGATTGTAATAATGTTACCATATACTATGGGATACAAGAGATCGTTTTATTACATCATCGAACATAAACATGACTTCTTAATGTTTATTCACATCATGAGACATCCTATTGAAGTGATATTAATCCCTCAACACACCCACTAGCTCTAGAAACCCATTCACCAGGATTTTGGAATCTCTTCCTTGCTGATACACTTTAAAAATAACCATATAACCTACTATAACCAAAAATATACATCATGTCCCAAATTCCTATAATTTTACTACCCATTTATAGCTAAAATATTAGATCTAATAGCCCTTATACTCTTTCAAAATGCTCCTAAAAAATCAAATATCCAAATTTACAATGTAATGGGACATTATGATTCGGCATGTTACACATATTATCTTTTAATTTTTCTAGGAATAACCATGTCACATGTTATCCTTAGATGGTATCAAATCATGCCATAGAGGTCATTAATATTTTTATATCAATATAAATAGTCACATAAACCATATTTTTATAATTAAATGAATAATATTTCCATAATAACCTTACTGAATACGAATATATATATTTCATTGCTTTTATCCTTATTAATAGTTTAAAATAATTATTATATACCCCAATACTATGTTATAGTGATAATAATAATTAATCAAACACCACTTAGACTTTATTAATGATAATAATTATCAAATCTACAGCATTACTGGAAAAAAATATTGAAAATAATTGGTACATAATTTTGAGGATTTAAAAATAACCAAAATAACCCACACTCCAAATGGATCTATATTGAGTCATATCACATCCTCCCTCCAAATATAATATATACACTAGATTGGTACCTAAATATTAAACCCAATAGTCTATACCAAATATACCAAACATGAATCCATGTTTCTTCCCATATTTAATTTTATTTTTCGTTGTCAATTTCTATATTGTGGATAGAGAAAAATATTATACATCCCAAATAAAGATGTTATTAAAAATTCAACATATTTACATCCATCCATGTCATGTTTTTTTCATATATGGATCCATCTTCAATAAATGTGCCACCATTGTTTCTACAATATCTCTCAATTTTCAAATTTTCAATCTAATTCATATCAAACACTTTTCATAAATAGATTCTATAATAAAAATATACCCATATTTAAAATATACGACATCGACTTCAATATATGTTTAAAATAAATATCAGTTTCTATATAACCACATTATCATATGTATAAGATCCATTTAATGTTAAGAAAATCATACTTGTGTTTGTTCATCAAAATGGTGCACAGATCAAATTACTCTTCATATTACAAAAATTGATTACCTGAAAATAAATATATATTTAATAAAAAATTAACCAGAAAAATTAAGATCAAAACAACATGATTCGTACTGAAATTAAAATCATAAACTAAAGTATTCTTGCATTTCTGATAATATATTGTAAATCAAAAAATATTTTCAATTGATATTAATTAGATAATATCTATTGAATATGAAACTATCTACCCAATACAATAATTTTAATTGTATACAATAATTATTATAGAAAATATATAGTAACATTATTATATTCAGAAATTAAAAAATATTTTATAACATTTAATTAAAAAAATTGTTTCTAAGTGACCTCACATGGTACGACACACCATATACATCCCATGTGATAAAACTAATTTTAAAAATATTTCATAAAATATTATCAATTTTATGGAATGGTCTTAATATAAAATCTATCTCAATAACACCAATCTATTCTAATGAATAATTAAATTAAATAAATATATGTCATGTTTTAAAAACATATTAATTGGATTACTAAAAATATATTTGAATGACATAAATCAATACTGGACTATGAGTTATGAGACATATGCATATAATTTTTTGGGATATAAATTTTATTTAATTAATATTATTCAATAATCATGAAGATATGAATAATTAAAATTATTATTATTCAATTAAATAAATTTTCTAGACTATGAATAAGAAATTCATTTCATAGAAGAAAATTTTCATAGGTTTTTTTAACAAACTAAGGGGTACCAAAGATGACCCTTCGGAATTATGTTTATGAATAAAAATATAAAATTATTTTATATTAATTAAAATAAATTACATGGGGATTTGTAAATTATACCATATTGAGTGGAAATAAGAAAAATTTATAAAAAAATAAATATTAATTTTTTGTGGTGTATTTATTTTAAATAATTATTCTTTAATAATAAATATTATATTACTTTTATAGGGACTAAAAATATTTATTTATATAACTACTATAAATTGAATAATTTAATGGTTTCATATTTTTTCTGATTGTTTGTATGATCTATAATTTATTTTTATAGATTTTAAACATATTATGAATTGAGTATATATGACTAATATTTATAAGAGAAACATTTATGCTAATGGAAATAGAAATAATATAAAAAGAGAACATAATATAATTTCATTGTAAAATTCTATTACTAAATTGGTACATTCAACAATATCAATGGTTTATGTTAATACTATAAGTTTTTTATGTGTTAATATTTCATTATTCTACTTTGATAATAGAAAACATTAGATGCATTTAAGTTAATCGATTTTTATTTTTTAAAAATAAATTAAATGATAGATTAAAACCGTATTATAAAAAACCATCTAAATAGTCACAAATAAGATATTTAATACTTCTTTACCAAGTAAATATAAACATGTGCTACGTAAAATTATAAATTGTTCTAAGTTTTTTTATTAATGGAAGGAGTCCAGTCTCATTCCCATATAGATTTCAAATCCTCTTTCATAATCACAGTACCCATATATTTATTTTGTACGTATCAACTTAATGTGTTTTGTATGTCTCTTTTTAATTTTAATTTCTATTAAAATTTATTAACATTGTCAAAAATGTTAATTGAATCAGTCATTTTGAGGTTATTAATAGATATTTAAGGATATTTAAATAATTATAAAACTCCTTAAAAATTTAAATAATATTAAGATATCACATGATGATCTAGAATACTAATAAATGTAAACCAGTATCTTTCTCCATGAAATTTTTTAAATATTAAATCACTAATTCATTCTTTATATTATATAAATTATTAATAGCATTATTCATACACTCTTTGTGGATAACGGTATATAAAATTTTTCATAACTCACTATATTTTCTTGATCATTAATGTTTGAAAGATGGGGGAAATCCATTTACCATACGACTATTAATAGGATATACTTTCTGAACCCTAAAAGGAACAATATAATAATTTTTAATTTTTTTCTCTCTTCATAATGGATTAGTATATACACTTATCAAAATATTCAAGTATAAATATATTATTCAACTCAATAATGAAAGCTGAACTGAAATAAAATGTACCAAAGGGGATCATATTTTTCAAGGAATACATAGGAAAATAAAAAAAAAATCCAAATTAGTATTGGATTACCAATAACCTTAAAAATAGTGGGTTTATTACATCATAGTGAGATTAATATTAAGATAAATCATTCTTTCATACATAAGGAAACATGATCACTTACTCTATCAGATCAAAAAAACTACATTATCTGATCTATGAATGATCAATAAGAACATGATGATTATGGAATTCCTATATATTAAAATTCATATAAAAAAGAATATATTCAAGAAACTAATCATACAAATAATCATCAATATTTTTGTCTCTAATTGGAATGAAAACAAAAAATAAATTGTCTTATTTACCATCTAAAATAAACTATTATTCAATTGATAAATATTATCTACCAACCGTGTGTTAACATATTCAATATTAAGAACCACATTAGAATAATTTTTTAATTAAAATTTCATATCTTATTGATTTATTGAATAAAATAAATGCATTAGTAAATTATTGACTAATAGAAAACAAGTTATTTAAAATTTTAATCCTAATAAAACTTATAACAGACTAATGTAATGGATGACATTGTAATATCTAGATGGTTATATACCCACGTGATGATTGCACGTTCAAAATTCTATGTTTGAATATCAAATTCTAATATTCAACCAAGAATATTATTTTTCATTATTATAAAACATTGTTTTACAATGGTAAATAGATTATGGCAATTCTTATCATGATTATAGAATTTTTTGGTTCTCTCCTCATATAAATGTTCAAATAGAACTAGAAAATACTGAAAATAGTAAATGAAATGTTGTTACTTTGAACAAGATACGACAAATACATCTTCATTAACTTGATATAATAACATTTTTATTAATTCATAATGATTAATGGTGATATGTTCAATAATTTGAGTCTACATCGATAGGATATTCAAAATAATGAATTAAGGGTTGTTGATGTCCAAAGAGGATGTTAATAAAATAATAACGAGTTTTAAGTAACACTAAATTAAATATTTGGTATCACGACAACTATATTTCCATTATCAAATATAAACATCCATTGGAAAATAATTATAGTGTATGAAGATTCTACTCCACTATTTCTAATCAAGGAAGGGTGACAATCACCTCAATTTTTGACAAGTCATAATGGGGTGGTAGATAATAACACATTGGGATTGTTCCTAAACCTAACACTATAAAATATTGATTTTTAACTGGAAATATTTCTCCTTGGAGTCATGCATTAAGATTTATATTGTTTTATTTTTCATGATTACCACTATTAAAAAAATTATTTTAGGTTGAGGTTTTTATAATAGTTTTTTTTTCAATTAATTTGACATAAAATTTTAGATTAAAAATAACATATGTCATTGAGATTTCATAAAAATAAATAAATTGATGTTTAAGTGTATATTGGGGATTAAATTTCCTTTCATGGAAATTAAATATTTTTAATGTTGTAATTGAGTATTGACAGTTATAATAACTTTTGAATAAGCGGAATTAAATATTTAATAAAATTGGAAATGAAATTTGTCAGATATGATAATATAATATAATTAAATAAAATAATTTTCATTAAAACAATTAGAGTTATATGGAATATATTTTGAGATTTTTAAAATTAAATAGATTTAATATATGAATTATTTACAATATTTATCCTATAAACTTCTTGATTCCTATAATAAAATTCCCATTAATAAAAAATATTACCATATGTTTATAAAATAAATTAATTTTTTAAAATAAATTAATTTTTTAAACGACATTCTAAATATCTCTATCTTATTAGGAGGTCACAATTTTCATAGAGTTAAATTTTAGTATGTTATTTTAACATATTTTACAAATAGTTAAAGAAGGTATATGAAATATGGATAGTCGATCTACACTCTGTACTAGATAAATATAGAATAAAATATATTATTTTCTCAATGTAACATCTTTTTAATGGTATAGGATGTGAGTCCTCCTCAATTATGAGAGACTCATAGAATACAAGGAAAATTAGACATTAATCTATGATTTCCCATTTGATTTTTAAAATTTTATCTCATGAAGCATGATTTTTTAAACATTTATATTTATGATGCCATATTTATTATTTCTAATACTATATAAAAGATTCCTGAAATAATAGATTTATTGTAATTGATTTATATATTTCTTATTTGATATAGTTTGACTCTATAGATAGTTGAGGATGTATTACATTTTTTTGATAACCATGAAACAATGTATTATGTATAAGTATTCTAACATTAAACCTTTTTAAGTTGTTCTTGAAATTTTATTTACATTATTATATGTTATGGATGTTGATGTGTCCTTTTTTCATGTTTTTCCCACATATATTTTCAAGTATTTAGTTTATATTCAATGATGATTTGTGATGTTATTTTGTTAATTATGGTGTATTACACATTATTTTGTTTAATTGATGAATTAATGAATATAATGTTTAATTTATTCATTTTTTAAATTATAATTTTCCTAATTTATTTATTATTTAGAATAAATATTTTTAATTTTATTATTTTATTTAATCACATTCGATTTTAATTAATTAAATAGTTAATTATAGATTTATTTCATTAATAATATATTGATATTAAAGATTTAATTATTGAAATTATGGTTTTTAGTTTAAATCATTATAAATTTTTATCATAGTACACTTTAATTAACCAATTTATTATTTAGTGTAACATGAATTTATTTATTTATTTGTAATTTTAAATTGTTAATAGCCTTATTTTGGTTTTATTTTTTATTTGATATTTATTGTCAATTTAAGGATGTTATTATTATATTTCTTATTGCATAAGTTTATTTTGGAAATTAAATAACGGATATTTATGGGAGTCAACAAATCTAATTTCTTTGAGTTAACGAAGTAGAAAATGCTTCCTATACGTTCACAAAGGCAGTTCTATCAGATCCCACATAGGGGAATGGTGTCTAATTAAACATCACCAATTTCTAAAGCTCCCACATAGAAAATTATCTAATCAACACTCACATACCCAAATTTGGGTATGTGAAACCCCTTTGAAAAGTGTTCTCCCAATTCTGATGATAACTGAATTTTAGAACCAAAGAGAGTGCCTGAGTGCGATGTCAGATGGAGTGTAGTTCAAGAGTCAAGTACAAGGTTTCCAGTCAGACCCTTTTAATGGTAATTATTCTTCAAATTTTATTTTTTGGTTGAAAGAAAGATGAACCGTGACTGATGTCATCTTGGTATCTAATCCCAACCAATATTTTGGAAAAAAATACCAATGATATGACAATTTCAGTCACCCATATCTTATAACTATTGTTAAATATGAATCCCCAATAACGTTTCAACTATGATTCCATATTTGTTTTAGTGTAATTAAGTTTCCACCACCATCTCTCTAAGAATATATCTCTTTCCCTGTTCTATTAATTATTATCTTCAAATAAAAACCTTGATCTATTGTTTTGGATGAAAATTAACAAACACTAAATAGCACCCAAGTTTGAGTGTCAAGTGAGTTCATAAAATTATGATGAACGAACAAAGGCTCTGATTAATCATGAATGCAGGGAAAATATATAATAATAAATTGATGGATCTATCTAATGTTGGTTTGAGGTGTTTTTGAATATTTTGATGTTTAATAAAAATGGTAGTTGAGTTAGATTTTCAACAGAATCATTTATGGTGAAGAAATGATTTCTATTTTTTTGTTGGTTTGTTCTTACCGGGTCAATGATAGTGTTTGGATCATAATCCCTCTTGATTATTATAATCTTAGGTATGATTGGGATTGTTCTCCTTGCATTTGATAAAATGTCTCAATGAGGTTAGGTAGAGCACAATCAGTACCGTGGGGCATGACTGAATTAAGACCAGTGAAAATATTTATTTTTCTTTAGAATTTTTTCTTAAGCTTAATCATAATATTCTATTGAAACTTCTAAACTTGAAAACAATCTAATGAATGGAATTGGTAATAGCTAAGCTAGTAAAATAATGATTAGTCAGTTTTAAAATATTGATGTCATTATTTGTAATCAGGTATTTTTCTGGATACATGTGTTATAATGGTAATAAAGGAATTTAAATTATTTCATCAATATAAGTATTAATCTGAGGTTCCTCATAATATTCAAGAGGCTATCACTAGTCTAAGATAATACAAAAATAGTATAGATATTCAAGAAATGACATTATTAATGGAAGTTATGCTTATGTCACTTGAAGATGGATATGCACATAGTAAAGATGCCATGTTGAAGTGTTCTATGTATTTATAGTTTTTTTTAAATATTATTTTCATTTATTTTCAATAAATAGGTTAAGAAACTTCTAGACTAGGGGGACCCCTTACACATCTGTTAATTTCTCTATTTTATTTTCACTCACTCTCTTCTCTCTTTTCCCTCCTCATACACTATTCTATAGTTTTCAAATTTTTTATTAAATTCATATATGTGGTTTTATATTTTTTCATGTATGATATTTAACCTCCAATAATGGAGTACTAATTTTCTAACCTTTTCCTTCATTATTAATTTTAATATTTATTGGATAAAAAATATCCAATTTGATCATCAAAATTTTCTTCACACTCAGCAGATTATGATCATGAGTTAGGGAGATGTGAAAAAACACTCTTTAGTAGGAATAGTCTTCTTCTCCAAACACATTATCTATTTTCCAATTATTCTATTATTAATTTAATAGATTAATTTAGGGGAGTTATTTTGATTTGTTTACTAATTGATGATCCCATTATCATGGAAGATATTCTGTGAAAATTTGATTTGACCAAGGAATTCTTTAAACAGTTTCAATAGCACCCATGTGAAAGAAGGTTATTTTGTATGTTTATATTCATTTTTTGTTGATTTATTGGATCCTGTTCCATGTTATTGGTCATTTAGTATATATTTTTGACCATTTTCAATTTAATTCATTATATCTACGATAGGAAATATATTTAATCCCCACGAAACTAGTTTTACCTTTCTGATGATTAATCTTATATTTTATTTTTATTACCTTTTATTGTTTTTTCTATTAAATTTTATATTATTCTTGGTAATTCCTCGATATCTTTTTAAAAAGATGAAAACATAAAAAAAAATTGAGAATAATTATTGGATAGACACTTCACCTCCTAGATATTGACATGTGGGTTACCCACTATTATATATATTGGAAAATATTAATCTACTAGTGATAGTTAAAAAAATAGGATATTAAAAATTGAAACATCTTACAGGTTGAAACTTCTTTTTTATTTATTATTTATTTTCTATTTCTAAACAAAAAAATATTATAATAAATGAAACATCCTTGGTGATCAGAAGACATGGTAGGCATTCGTGCTTATAATGTTAGGTAATAATTTTAGAATTTAAGTGAATAATATTTTATGATAATATTTAATATTATATAGAGTTTCTATGGCATACGTTGGAATACTTAGATAAATAAATCAGACAATTTTCATATCAATTCCCTGAGTTTTATCTAAAAGAGGTACACCAAGAAGAACTCATTATCCCAACAGTTGAGGAATAGGTTATGGAGGCTGAAGAAAGGAGAGAACATGAAGATCTATAAATTGAGGGATATTTTTAGGGATAACTAGAGATTACATAAATATATTTATGTCTAGGTGAATTACCTTGAGTTAAAATAGCTATGGTATACACAACACAATGGTTTGTGAGGGAAAAATCAAAGTGAAATTTTGGAAGCATAACAATAGTACATAATGGTGCATAAAATGGTTTAATGAGAGGTAAAGGGATATATCATAATTTTTAAATCAAATTTAAATAAAATGGGTGTGTAGAAACATATACCAATATTATGAATTAGAAGAAAAAAAATACCTAAAATGAAGAAGATTATTTAATAAATAAGAGAAGGAGAGGATCCCTTACCTTTATAGGGTGATTCCAAAGAATTAGAGGAGATTCTTGAGAGCATGGAGGAACCTTTGGAGGTCACAAGAGAGGGGAGGTCTGAGTAAGGATATGATATTAGGGTTTTGAGTGAAGGGAAATATGAATGCAGGTTGATCTAAATAGAAAAATAGTGGGGAGTTCATTATTATTTTCCAGACATAGGTTTTGGAATCAACATAATAATGTAATGAAAACCACAAACATTCACCTGTTTTTTTCACAAACTATCCAAACAGTGACCTTGTTTTGATTACCACAATATTGACATTAATAGGCTAGGGGCTGGTCACTAGAAAAAAGTAGGCATATCACACACATAGGAGGCCTTATTCTAATTTACTTATACACACGCACACAACTTCAAGCCCATAAAATGATAATATATAAAATAACCAATAACAAGGAATGCTTACATCTATAATCACAACATCAGAGTACAGAAATATATAATGGAAAGAAAAATGGACAAATAAAATCCCTCCAAATATAACTTAAAAAAATTATAACGTATAAAGTGGGTGAGGAATGTTGTCAATGCAACCACAAGAACTCCCCTTGGTCTATCTAATTCACTAAGCTCTACCTGGTCCTAGTCCTTCTGGGACACTGTTAGAAGATTGACCATCTTCATAAGACATGAAAAATTTGTGAATAGTCGATTCAAGGGTGACTATAACAATACCCAGTATGACACACTTAAATCGCTAAGTATATAACATCAAGAATAACAGTCATCTCATCACAGGTATATATCAATAGCATATAAAACATGAATATCAAGTTATACTCAACATATACATAAAGTCTCAAGGTAATGTCACAATCATAATTCTAACCTAGGATTATTACTTCAAGGTTCCAAATAACATATACCTAGATGAAAAAACTCCATGAGTCAGATAGCATTAATGGCATCCATCAATGATTTCATGCTTATAAGTTCTTGACATAATAAGTACATGCTGTAATTATGAAGAGATCGATACATAGATATGGGAACACTCCCATGTCATTGGGGTATACTAATAACCTAATATGGATTAACCTCTTATAGTGATTTATTCCCACTTAATGTTATCAATGATGATTCCAAAAACACCACCTATGGAAATAATGATTATATAGGATCTCACTTTGGGCCACACGATGGGATTCTTCAACTCTATTCAAAACTAAGGTTCCCAAAAGGAGACCACCATCCTATTCCTAGGATTTGACTCCAAACTAAATATTTAGGGAATGGATCAAGGGAATTTACCATAAAGAAAATTTTCCAAGCTGAAGAGGGAAAGGGCTCCAAACCTTATTTGAGGGAGTGTGTTTCATGTACTGGTAGTACATGGTATGTCTCTTCATCATCGGGTGCTACCCTTGTGTCATAGCTCGTTCTCATATCCATGTCTGATTACATGGTGTTTTTGAGCCCGTGTAATTTTTATTGTGTATATGTACTGCTAGTCGTGTCCATGTTTGAGTTCATGATGTTTCCAAGCTAATATATTCCTAGTTGAGTCCATGTATCCACTTTTGTAAGACACCAGTTAAGGGTCACAAACTGTGTGAAAACTATCACACACCATTCGATATTTATCTTCTATGTAGAACCCTAGCATCTTATAGAGGGTCCCATATGGAATGTAACTCTTAAACACACTTCATGTATCAAAGAGTTTCACATAACCCATGGGTTCCTCCTTTGTGTTCACCCATTCAATTTCCTCCACTGGTTCCTCTATCCTTCTCCCTCCAGTTTGCAAGTATCTAGTTCTAGATGAACCTTTATGTCACTTCTAAATGGAATCCTGCCACATATTTTTTAGAAAAAACTATGATTTCAAACTTCACCACAGCTGAATGCCAAAACCGCAACTAGTGACCCCAAATATTAATGTATCAACTATCCTTACAATTTTCTCATGATCACCACATTATATCAATCATAGATCTTCGATATCAATTTCATTCATCAATAAATTATTGTGAAACAAATGTTTATCTTTTATTTTGTTGAACCACATTTCAAAACAAACCCATATGATAAACATATAACAGACGGTGGGAGAAAACCAAGAAATATGAAATGGTGGAATGAACTTCTATCATGTTCGGGTTGGCCTCTATATGTTATCTTTGTAATGAAAATTTAATATAAAAATCAAAATAAAATATTTCCCCCAATAATACCCACAAAATAAACCAACATCACCAGTACTATTGAAATACAAATGAATCTATTGGTTGATTGATTCTCATTTATCATAGGATAAGAAAATAGGGATAAATCCACATAATAAAAAAGTACTAACTTTAATTGGATCAATCGCTAGTGAAGAACAATCGCACATCGCTTTTTTGGTGTGATCCACACATTCCATAGGCACACTTATCCTTTATTGTGATCTTTTCTGATGTCATCCACCAAGATCTACTTCAATTCACTCTCTCAATTTTTAGAGTTATGTGAATAAAACTAAAAATTATCCATATAAAAATATTTATATAGATATATTAGGTCACTCCATCTATTAAAGTAAAATAAATAATTTATTGGATTTATTTTTCTATTTGTTCATGCCTTCAATTTAAGGAAACCCTTGATTTTGACAAGGGATATGTCTCTCCAAGTGTGAAACCAACACTCTGAATTCAAATGTAGCCTCATCTTTTCGATCCAAGCCTAAATTTATTCAAATTTGTTTTTGGAAAAAATCTCATTCATGAAATTGAATATATTTAATATACTTACAAACTTATTTCTAATCACACCAGACCTCATATCTCACACCATCATAGTTACTAGCTCTAAAAATAAATCATATAATATTCTAAAGTATAAATGGAAAAAATTAGAGTCATTACATTCTCCCAAACTTGGGTATTTACATCATGGAATGAAAAACTAGGAATAATTAAAGAGATGTGGGTACTGAGAACACATCTAGGTCTCAATCTCCTATGTTATCTCTTAAAGATCAGCAAGCTTCCACAAAACAAACATTAAAGGAATCACTCACTTGTAGAGGATCCTCTCCTATTGATCGTCAATCTCTACTAGGTACTCTAAAAAGATATCATCACCATCAATTCCCATCTCTCCCTAGTCAATAACATCCAATAGGTTGTAGATTTATATCTTTTGTTGTGATATGGGGAAGATATTAGGAACCTGATCTAACTAAGGAAGTAGAGATAAGAGTTAATGCAGCTCACCAATTATAATAAGTATCTAGAAAGGGATAATGAATCTTTGAGATTTCATACCACCCCAGACAAATCTCTTCAATCCATGTCATGGTGAGACCCTTAGGAACACACGAATTCCCTCCTTGAACTCCAAATTCCTCTGTAGTCAATCAATATAGGAAATATGATGGCTCCATACAATCCTCATTTGCTCATGGATGATCTAAATCTTCTCTATAATATATCATACCAACTCATTTCATATATGTATTGACGCACTTCAGTAGGTCCCATATATTAGAAAACTAAAGGGTCACCCATACATGTCCTCAAACAGTACCATGTTGTGGATGGATTTGTAGCTATTATTTAATGAAATCTCCAAAAATGTTAGGTGATCCTATCAACTATGGCCATAGTCTAACATGAAAGCCTGCAACATTTCCTCCTTGACCAAGATGCCCTATTTAGTATTTACGTTTTTATAGGGGTGAAATGATAATGCTCAAAAACAACTGAGTCCCAAATCCCTCCTACAATCCTTTACATAATCATGTCATGGGGCTAGAATTATAGTCTAAAATGATAATTGAGAGAACTTCATGGAGTTAGTCTATCTCCTCTATATAGAGGAATTCCAAGGAATCAACTAAAGTTTACTCTTGAATAGCTAAGAAGTGGTCTAACATGGTGAGTCATTATATGATCACCTAGATGAAATTGTGTCCCTTGGACATACATGATATCCCATCAGGAAGTCTATGGATATCCCATCATGAAGTCTATGGATATCCCATCCCACTACCAGTCAGGCACCTCAAGGGGTTTTTATAAACCTGTTGGAACCTTGTTCTCAGCCTTCACTTATTGACAAGTAAGGCATCGATAGATATAAAATATATCTCCCTTTTGCATCTAAAGCCACCCAAACTAACATCAGAGGTCCTAGTACCTCATCACCACACATAGATGTACATATAAGTAAGATGTATGTAACTCCACTAGAACTTCCTCCTAAAACATCACCGGTACCATCGTGCATCCTCTAAAAACAATTCATTTCTCCCCTAATTTTAAAAATAGATCAGGAGCTTGTCCCGAGGATATCTAAGTATATAGGGTCTCACAATCAGTATCCCCAAGTTCTGCCTCCATGACTCACTATAAAAGTGGAGGGGTAACAACTATAGAATGGAGATAATTAAATCCATCCCTATCAACAATGGATAACTACAAAAAGAATAAATTCTATGAGACCTCTCTCATCAAATATGAATACTAATGGGGGAATTTTATAATAAGTTACCCTTCATATAAGTATAAACATTCATGAAGTCATAATCCTAGAGGAACTCTAGCCATTTCCTATGTCTCAAGTTATTATTTATCTAAGAGAAGTTATACATGAGTCTCATGTTACTATAATAGAAGACAAACCTCTCACCCATCAGGTATTTTCACCACATCTTCAGGGAAAAGAATTCAACTTCTAGCAAAAAATCATGGGACATTCAGTTATACTCATGTGGTATTAATTGACATGAACTGTACACAATAATTTCCTTTCTCTACATAAGAAAAAAAACATTCTTGATTCTTAATCCAAGGTAGAACAGTACATACTCAACACCCTTCTCTAGAAATGTCAAGATGGGAATGCTCATAAATCTCTACATCAAATCTTTGATATGCTCTTGGGACCTCTCGGTAAAAATTAAAGGCATCCCCTTTTAGGAAAATTAAGTTAAGGGATCTAATATCCTTGATAATTTTCATATGAATCTTTGATATTAGCATTTAAAACTATGGAATATCTTGGCCTCAATAATTCTCCTGGATGGATCCCAATTAAGCACTACATCGATCTTTTCCAGTTCAATTGCCACACTATATTTTGAATAACATGTACAAGAAATAAGTCCTCCAAAATATAAAACTATAACTTTGATAGCTTCCCATAAAGCTGGTCCTCACTATTCATGTCTAGAACTTTCTTCATGTGTCTTTCATGCTTCCCATCAGACATTGAGTACACTAGGATGTCATAAATGAATAATACCACACACCATTATAAGAAAGGCTAAAATATATTGTTCATGAGTTCCATTAACACTTATGGGGTGTTCCTGACACTAGTCTGAATCACCATGTACTCATCATGACTGTAACGACATTAGAAATTTGTTTTCATTATACCCCCATCCTAAACTCATAGTTGGCGATAGCCTGATATGAGATAAAACTTTGACAAAAATTATGCCCCTCTCAGATAGTCAAAGATTTCATTGATCCCCAATAATGTTTCTTTACTGTCATCTAGTTTAGGAAAAAATAATCTACAAACAACCTCAACCTTCTGTATGAATTCTTAGTGAACAATACTAGGGATTTCTATGATAAAAAATGGGGTCAAACAAATCCCTTCCTCTACAAGACCTCAAACAACACCCTTTGCTTCTAAATATCTATAAGAACCATATAAAATGCTAGCATAGATATCGGGTATGTCCTATGGTGTTGGTCGATGAAGAAGTATATATCTTATAGGGGAGGTAATCCTGACACTTCCTTGGGAAATATGTCCTCATACTCCTCCACCACTGTAAGAAACTGAAAACTCCTAGTAACCACCACACCAAAGGTTATGTTAACCAACTAATGAGTGGTCGATTTCACACTCATAAAAATGAGTCCATATTACACTTCCTAGGGTTCCTTTTCACCCATAAAGGAAAACAGCATCCCGTCATTGTGAACACACCATATATTGGGGAACAAATAGTCTATCTATGCATGAAATGTATATAACCAGTACATGCCTAAGATGACATCGTAAGGCCTCATAGCTACTAAAAATGCATCCAAAATGAATCTCTTCCCTATAAAATTTTGGTCAAACCATTGGATGTTGTTTCTGATCCCTGAGTCACCTCTAGTATGAGTCTCTAAGCATAAGGGGTGAGCCAAGGGCTCAACCAAAATATCTAAGTATCAAACCAGATATATTGAAATAAAGGATTGAGTCAACCATGGTTTTATTAGTATTATTGACAAGGTAGAAAAGAAATAGATCATAACTAGAATCATCCCTGGAGCCTCTTGATTATAAAACTCAACCACATACAGCTTCCCTCACCCATTCCTCCCAGTTCCCTGAGCCTGGCATGGAACACCTGGGGGAGGTGGTGGAAAAAATCATAACTTCTTTCACCTCTATATTTTCTCCAAAATCCTCTTCCATGTCCTTTTCCCTACAGACATGCCTTCCATCTCACTACATCTTTATAGATGGTCTATCCACCATATCTATATCATTAATACGTAAGGATGAACAATCTTATACAAGACGTCCCCAACCATCACAAAAGTAGCACTGCCTCCCTCTAGGTTAACTATATCCTTCACAAAATCCTTGTGTCATTGAACCTATATCTCGGGATCATCTCCTGAATTGTCTTGCAAGTGTTGGTCCCTAATTGGGCTGAAAATGACCTACTGCTGAAGTCACTGGTCCCATGTTCCCACTTTCATCATCAACTCTCTATGTCTGATCATCAAAGAAACTCTTGACAACCAAAGATCTCTCTAGAACATCAACATATGTAAGAATGAATAAATGTATCACACTTTCCTGGATGTATCTCTATAGTCCTCTCTCAAAGGTATGATATTGAAAGAACTAATCATACACCATATTCTTAAAGTACCAAGAGAAGTTGGTGAACATCAATGAATACTCAACCATAGTTTTACTACCCTGATGAAGCTATAAAATCTCCTGGATGTGCATAAACCATAACATATTTGAAGATAACTCCTCTTTCAATAGATGCTCAAACTATGACCATGATATATTCACATAATTATATGACAAGGTCATAAAGCCCCACCATTATCCTATATATCCATGGAGAAATCTATATTTCAGGAAAACCATCTAGTGTATAGGTTTCTTGAGAAGAAGGAAGACTCACATCACTACCAGAATCCAGTCCTCTCTAGCTTGTGGGTCAGGCTTACTTCGGATTGAAACTCATGAATCATTCTCATCCTGTACACCTCATCTACTGGTACCATCAGTACCATATACTATTTCATAGGTGGTTTTAAATCTGTTGCACCAACTGGGGGTAACACACCCGGAAAATTTCCTAGTACCAAAGCCTAATCACTAAGGTGATTATCCTTGTGATCCCTATGTTAAATCATAGCAGGAAAACATAGTGTAGGAATCATGTAATAATGAATATGTACCACAATCAATGAGTATATATGAAGAGATAACTCATGAAGGACATGGAAACCACACCACATTCTTATAAGATGAATGTTCAAATTTTTTCCCAGCAACTACTGTCTACATATATCGAGTCTACAAGAAGTTAATTAGGAAACTAGTGTATGGATAGGTCTACCATAGTACCAACATTGGATTCCATATCATGAGAGCCAAATAAAAAACAATTAAAACTGTTGCCCTAACCAATCTCATAGACTAATGTCCTAAGGTTGAACTAACTGCTCTAATACCACATTATCACGACATGTCCTAATGGGGCCCATACCGCAACTACCCCAATCCCACCTTCAATAGGCCTGGGGATGGTGACCTGTATCGAGTTGACATATCACACACATGGGAGGAATTATCCTAATTTACATGACACACACACACATCTCCAAGTCCATAAAATACTAAAATTTAACACAGTCAATAACCATGCATGCATACATCTAAAATCCCACCCTCAGAGTACGAAATTATGTAATAGAATTCAAGAGGTCCAAATCCAATCCCACCATTAAGAAAATAAAAAAATCTAACATGTAATGTGGGTTAGTACAAATGTCAATTAAACTATAGGAACACACCTCAGTCTATCTGGCTCAGTAAGCTCCACCAATTCCTTATCCGAATGAAATTAATCAAAAGGTCCATCATCTATATAAGACATCAAATGTCTAGGAAAATACCATGTAGGGGTGAGTATAATAATATCTTATAGTGAATATCGAAATCACTAAGCATATAAGATCATGAATAACAGTCCCCTCAACACATGTATATATCAGTCAGACTTATAGTAATAATATCCATATATACTCAACATAGACCCACAGTCGCAAGATAATGTAACAATAATAAAGTCAACCAAGGGTTTCTAATTGAAGGGTCCACATAGCACTCGGATGGGAGAACAAACTCCTTGATTCAAGTAGAACTGATGGAATCCATCTGAGATTTCATCCTCCTTGAGTATCACTATAAGAAGTAAATGTTAGAAGTCTAAAAAGATTGATAAATTGAAAGAGGATCACTCCCAAATCCATGTGATATATTAATAACCCTATCTCGATTAACTTCTATGTGGGGGATCGATGCCCATGTAGTATTGGTAAATACAATACCAAGAACCCAACCAATGGAAATGGTGATGATAGGATATAACATTGTGCCTCATGAAGGGATTCCAAAACACTATACTAGATTAAAGTTCCTCATTGGGGATTATTATCCTTTATATAGGATGTATCTTTATACAAAACCATTGGGGAAAGGTTCAAGGGAACATAACATAATTAAACATGTCCAAGATAAATATAAAAATGTCTCTGAGACTTCCTTGAGTGAGTACATGGCATGAATAGGTAGTACATGGTGTGTCCCTTCGGCATCAGGTCCTACTAGTGCATCATGGAACATCCTCATGTCTGTGTCCAAGTAAACCATGTGTATAAGACCATTTATTACTAGCTATGTCTATGTATGGTTGGCCATGTGTGTATCTAAGTACACTGTGTGTCCAGGATTATATACTTCTTGTCGTGTCTATGTACTCAGTGAGGTATACACTAAGCCTTCAGTTTAGGGTCACACTATTTGTGATAGTTTTTGTGGGTCGTCTGAAATTTATCTTCTTTATAGATCCCTAGTGCCACACAAGGGGATTGAGTTTGGAGTGTAACACCAAAATAAATGTCGTTTATCACATAATTTAACAAAGCCTATGGGTTGTTTTTTCAACATTCACCTACGTCGCCAATGCCTCTGGTTATACCAACGGTCTCACTAGTAATAAAGGTTCTGGTCACATATTATCCTTATCATCACCACTCCCCAGAATCTGGCCATTGATTTACAAGGGAAAACTATGACGTCAAACCACTCTGTCGCTGCACAACAAAACCGCAACCAGGGACCCCAAATCCAAACTCATTTTATATTATCACCATCAATTCATGATCCCCACATCATACTAAGCCTGGATTTGTGATATCATTTAGTTTCGACAAGAAATAGGTGTGGGACAATTTATTATATAGTATTTTGTCAAACCACTAGTCAAACAAAACCACAGACATGAACTAACAAGGAAAGGTTGGAGAAAACAAAGAGACATGAAAAAGAGGAACAATAATCAGTCATTTACAGGTTTACCTTGATCTATTACCCTTAGAATGATGATTGAATAATTAAATGAAAATAAACAATTTCTCCCAATAATCCCAGTGAAATAAACTCCCACACGCAATATGATTGAACCTCAAATGAATAAGTTGTTCTATTGATTCACGTTCATCGTAGGATAAGAAAATAGGGATAAATATACATAATACAAATTTCCTACATCAATTTAGAACAATTTTTGGAGAATAATGATCTCAAATAATTATTTTGGGTGATATCTACACATTTCGTTGGCACACAGATCCTCAATCATGATCTGATCTGATGTCATCTACCAATATCTCTTTACATGCTCTCTCACAATTTAAATTGTTATTTGGATAACCCTTCAAATTAGTCATAGAATATTATTTATAGAAAGATATTATGTCTCTACATCACATGAAATAAAATAAATAATTTATTCAATTTATTTATTTTATTTACTTTCTCATGAATTCACTTTAGGGAAACCCCTGATGCCAACAAAGGTGATGTCACACCTATGGTAAAACTCAAACTCTCAATTCAACAGTTACTACAAATTTCGGATTAGATCCTCCATTAAAATTTTTTTCATCCTTTTAGGAAAACATAACATGGTGATATTTAATATATGAAATATATTTTAAAAATTAATTTTAGGCATGCCACGGCTTAGAATCTCACGTTATCTCAATGCCTAACTCCAACAACAGTTCATTTAATATTCCAAAGTAATAAATGGAAAAAATCAGATTCATTATATATTATTCTAATGGTTTCCAAAAAATTAAAGTGATTTTTATTATTTTATAACTCCAATGTCATTATTCATGGAAAATTTACTTTTGGTGATGTGGACATGAGTCATGTTCTCAATGAAATGATATAAAAACCTTAATATATATTATAGGTATAGGAAGATTCAAAAAGGAATTATAAAATTAAACAAAAAACCTCAAAATTACATTATTTTAATGAGGAATCATATATTTTTTCATGTATTCCTTTTATATAATTTATTTCATCACTTTTGGGTCATTATGATGTCATAATACACACCGTATATTTAAACTATATTTAATATTTACCCGAAAATTTGACTATCATAGAAATTTGTAAAACAATCACCATCAAGTAATTTTGAAATTATGATTCCAAATTTAATAATTATTTAATAAACATAATTTTATAAATATTTGAATTTTAACTTTAAAATATAATTAAAATTTATTGTCCAATGATGAGTTTTTTTTACAATAACAGTTTTCAAACCATTATAAAAATTAATATTTGGCATCATAAAAGTTATATAATCATTTATATTTAATAAAAAGTATTAATACTAATATTTAATTAAAATATCATTTATTTTAAAAAAAATTAATTGATCAAAATAAATGTCTTCATTGATATTTCATATTATAAAAAAAATGAGTTTTATAACATCAAAATAAAAAAACATTTTTAAAGTAATAGCAATAAGAGGTGAATATAATGATTAATCTATTGAAAATAATATATATATATATATATATAATTATTATATTATTTTCTAGATATATTTCCATTTATTACAATAGAAATAACCCTGGGGTTCAAGTGCATGACGGTGATATTTTCATGGGGTGGTACGACGTACATGGTTGGGGTTATGATCTAAATGATCATGAACTTCTTAGATAAAAAATTTTTCTCATCCTTTAGCTTTTGAATCTCATATTGGACTTGGTCAAGGGTAATTATTAGTGATTTTACCTACTTAAATATCTCTTATAAATGGGCTTCATATGGTATTATCTTGGTATTCACGATTATCACTTCCTTTTTCTATGCCATTTGGATTTATCAAAACTGTATATTTATATTAATCATATAATCACTGACTAATAACTATATTATCAGTGGTTAATATTATTAATGTTATTTTAATATAATAGGATATCATAAAACCAAATTAGTGAAAAAAAATTAATAATCATAATATAAATTATAATTCATTCACAAAGGGAATTTAATTTACAAAAATTTTTGTCATTACAACCATCCCACTTTAGAAATTTCACCCTAAATATATTCATTTCACCCACTAAAAATGAGGGTAATTTTATTTCATTGCCTCCTCTAGTTCTGAAATCAGTTTTCCAAACTTTTTGTTTCTCTATAGCACATTGATCAGGTGCATTTTCATATTTCATAGAACTTTGTCTCTATGGTATAACATCATTATCAGATGCCCCTAATATGAAATATCATTCTCCAATGGTGGCACCTTTAGATTTAGAACGTGTTTATGGTATGGTGTATACTTCCTCAAGAGTGATACATAGAATACATCATCAAAATCAGATTTATTAGGTGGGATTTTTAGACTATTTTAATGCCTAAGTGGAAAATAATATTGTATGAGGATAAGAGTATAGGAAGATATTGATCACATCTTCCGTTAATATAAATTAAGCATTCTCTAAAATTGTATTCAACTATTAGGATTTTTTTCTCAGATTGGACATTATTTTGTGGGTGATAATATATGATGAAGTTCAACTAATTATTTAGAGAATGTTGCAAAATCTTCTAGAATGTGGATGTAAATATTGGGTCTTGATCAGATAAAATTTATATTCATGATTCATGCATCCTCACCAGTTATCTAATGTAAATACATTCATGTTTATTTAGTGATAAGTACTCTTAAATATTAGTGAAGTGAGTAGTATTTCTCTGATGATCTATCCCAACACATATATAATTATTTCCTCTCGATGTCTTTAAAAGACTACTGATAAATTATATGGTTATGTTTTCCCATTTCCATGTAGGTATGTGTAACGGTTTCATCATACCCTTGGATTTTTTTTCCTTTCATACTTCACTTGTTTACATACAATAAAAATTTATTTAGATTCTTTGATCTCATTCTTCTTATTGTCCCACTAATAGTGCTCTGTGAGATCTTGATACATATCATTGACCTCTAGAAGGATAGATAATGTAAAGCTATGTGTATAATGAAATAGCTCTGTAATTCAAGAATTGAGGGTACCCATTTTCTTGACTAAAATCTCATTACTCCTTTAATAATTTTGAAATCTGAGGATTTCCCTTTTCTTATAACTTCCACCTTCTACTAAATTTCAATATCATATCATTGAGCATAATGTATGTTATTCAAAAGAAATGCTTGAGTAATCAGTTTTAAAAAGTCTGATGATGTTCATTTCATTGTGATTTCCATGTCCATCGCTATTATGTGTAATAATATTAAAGCCTTCTTAATTTTCATCTATGATAAAATTTTCATATCCATTCTACTTAGAGAATCTTACACATTATTTTTATTCTCAATATGGTATTGTATTGAGTATTCATAGTCTTTAATCAGAACTAACCATCTTCGTTTTCATATATTTAACTATATATGTGCCAATATATACTTGAGGATCTTATGATCTTTATATATTTCACACTTTTCCCCTAAGAGAAAATTATAGCATGATTTTGACATAAAGAATATTGTTGACAACTCCAAATCTTGAATTTGGTAGTTTTGTTCAAGAACATTCAATTTCATTGAGGCATGGGATATCACTTTTTCATTCTAAATAAATACACATCCCAATCCCTTCTTAAAATCATCGATGTATTCAATGAAAACTTTATAACATATGGGTCGTGTTAGTATAGGTGAATTGATATGCCTCTTTTTTAACTCCTTAATTATCTCTTAACATTCATTATTCAAAACAAACTTGACTCCCTTCCATGTTATCATGGTTAGAGTGTCTGAAAATCAAGATAAATTTATCACAGACTATCAGTAATACTCATCCATTATATGGAAACTATGGATATCTTTCCCAAATGATAGCCTCAACCATCAGTCAATTGCCTCTATTTTTGAAAGTTCCATGATATACCTTTTATGGGGATAACATGACCTCAGAATGAGACTTAATTTAACCATAACTAGTATTACCTATAATTTTAATAAATAATCACATTTCATAACATTTTTATTACAGTTCTCAAATACTCAACATGTTACTCTTTTCTTTTGTAGTATAATAGAATATCATCTATATGAATACAAAATATTTGTTAATTTAATCTCTAAATACTCTATTAATGTAGTATTTGAATATTTATATATAATTAGTGAGTCCAAATTGTAATATTTTGAACTCATAGTGCATGTAACTTGTATACATAGTATTCTTGGATATATCCACCTTCTACACCCTTACTTGATAAAACCAAGATTGAAGATCCACCTTGGATAAGTATTGGGAACCACAAAGATGATAGAACAAGTCATAATTCCATGTAATAGGATACTTTTTCTTTATCATGATCTTTTTGAGATCAAGATAATCAATGAAAAGGCATAATGACCCATCCTTCTTTTTGATTAAGAGGACTGGTGAACCATAAGGTGAAACACTATGGCGTATATACCATTTATCTAGAATATCTTGTGGTTTTTTTATTTATCTCTTAAGGTTACCCAACATACATTTTATATAGATTTTTAGATAAAATAAATTCTCCATGTATAAGTTCAATTGAAAATTCAATCTCTCAGCTAGGAGAAAGGCCACACATTTCTTTAAGAAACATATCTACATATTCCCTCATAATGGGAATGTATTCAAAGATGACAATTTCATTAGACATAATCACCAGATCTAGAAATGATTTATCATAGGGAAATAAAATCTATTCTTGATATGTTGGTGCTAAATAATATTTATCCTTCTCATTTAATTTGTATAAAATTAGATGATGATTCACAATATAGAGAATGATTTTCTTCTCCTGAATATTTATGTTGGATCTATATAGGGAAAGCCAATACACACCCAAAATTGCATAAAATTAAATTAAAGAGAGTATAATAATATTTTTTGTGAATTTTATCCATCAAAGTTTGATAGGGTAGAAGTTATATACATGGTATGAAATAATTTCACCATTTTCCTTTTCATAAAAAACTCTACTTCCCTGAATTGTGGTGGTGTTTGAATAGTTTTACTAAAATTGTGTGATATGAAAGAATGTATAGAACCAAAATCAAAGATTATGTTTTCTATTATTGAGTGAACAACTATTATACATGTAACCAATTCATTATTGAGATACACATAAGTATTTGTAATGGAAGATACTTTCCCTTACAACCTAGGAGGCTTTTGGGGTTGATTGACTCTAAAAACCCTTGGTTTATGGTATTGGTTCACATATTGTACTTGTTACTTTTAGTTGAAACATTGGACAATAGGGTGGGAGTAGATTGGATCATTCCTCTCTTCCATTACATTTTTGGGTTTCTCCTATCAGAAGTCTCTATCTTAGTACCCTTTCATTCCACAACTAAATCATTTCTTTGTCCTATTTGGGAAATGTTGGGGGTTCTAATTTCCACACTTTTGAAAATTGGGATGTTGAACTTCATACAACCATTATATTTCTCAATTTAACTAAGATAATTAGAGTTAATTCTTCACTTCTTATCCCTATGATACCATTGAGTTTCTCTGATATCCATTTCATCATTGAGGGCACACCGAACAATTTCTTCATAGATATCAATTTCTAGGATTTCTAGGTCTTATCATAAACTCGGTTTTATCCCACCAATAAAGAGTTAAAATATTTATTCAGGAGTAATGAAAAAGCTGAAGGCAAATCATGAAAGTCTCATTATTTTTTCCTTGTGCGCTGAAATGAATTCATTTTATTTTTTAGGGAAAGTAAATTACTTTCCATTTAATGATTAAGGGTTCAAGTAGAATACTTATGAAAAAATATTTTCCATAATTCTTTCAAAATCATCACTTCGATCTCTTCTTTAGGCTTTGTATTCTTGATCATTATCTAAAATTAATTAGATTCTCCCCCCATAAGTGTAACACCCCAGGTAAATAAAGAATATGACATTTTCATATTTATCCATATTTGTGAATAAAATATTAATATGACTTTAAAGGGGACGCTATGCTCGATGGCGTACCCAACACACAACAACGAGTTTCTTGGAAATCTTACGTTACACTCTCATAATAAAATAATATTATTTTAAAGGGTAGTTAACATGTTGTTGTTGTATTGGCAGGAATGGATATAAATAACTAAAATATGATTACATATGTTTTTAAATGTTTTTACATTTATCCAAAAAAAATAAAGGCTTAAAATACGGAAAGAATTCGATTTTAGGCGTATATGCCATGGTTTTCACTAAAGGGTCACTTATATCCTTTTGATGGCGAACCATAATTAAATATATTTTTTCACTCTTATACATTCAATTTTACCAAATAAAACTCTTCTTAAGAATTGGGACATCAAAATTTACTTTGTGTAAATTTTTGGTATCTTTCTGATAAAGTTCATTTTTTAATGAATAGTGTAAAATGTTGTATTTTAATTCAAAACCACTTTTTAATCTAATTTATTTATATGATTAGATTCTATTTTCAATTGGTTTTAAAGTGAAATTAGAATATATTTTTACCATTTAATCCAATAGTTGTCGTTGTAATTAATTTCACTTTGAAATCAGACTTAAACTAGTGTCAATCTTTTGATACATATTGTTTCATAAAAACACGCTATTTGCTCTGACAGCGGGAATTAATTATTAAATTAATTAATGTGACTTATATGTTTTTAATTTTGTAAAATAGACTTCATTTTTGAAATCGGAATATCAAATATAGCTTATGGTGAATTTTTTGGATTTTTCTAAAAAACTTCAATTTTTGATGAATAGTGAAACCACTAAGTGGAACTTATAAAAACTGATTTTTCCGTTTAAATGAAAATTTTCCATCTTTGTGTTTTGAATTTCAAAAATATGACATACATGGTTGTCATTAAGAAATAAAATGTGGTTCAATGGGATATAAATAATTTTTTGGTGAATAGTGACTTATTAAGTTTTTAATCGCGATTAGAGGTAATTAGTGTAGTTTAAGGTAATAATAATGTTTTAATAATATAAAATGAACTTGACACATGTCCTAAACTCATTTGATGTGTAATTTCCGGCCAAGAAAATCCATGGGTAAACTTGGGGTCCCCATGGATCCACTTTGGTTGGGAAATGACATAAATAACTTTTTATTTAATGTAAAAGTAAAAATGACACAAACATGATATGTTTTACTAAACCAATTTTTAAGTGGGGTTATACAAGTCCTATTTTTTATTATAAATAGTCATTTGAAAGATAAAAATATTTCCTACATCATAGTAATTTTTTTATAATTTTTAGACATTAAATAAATTAAATTATCTATGATATCATAATGATGCAGTGATGACATCATTATCTGACGATTTAAATAAAATGAGAAGATAATGTATACTCTATGACCTAAACATGTCCAAAACATATTTTATGGGTGTATTTTGAATCCTTATCACCTTATCCACTAATCATATCAATGTGGGACCTTTTAAAACCGAAACACATTTTCAAATAAAGTAATATTTCTTACTTTCCAAAAGTGCCCCTCCTCTCCTCTTATAAAAGGCCCCCACCTCTACCTCATTTCACATAATCCTCAAGCCTTTGGCTCGGCCAACCCCTGCCCATTTACTCTCTCCACATCCCTCTCCTCATCCTAGAGTATTACCTTTTGGTAGAATCCTTTCAAAGGAAGCCTTTAGGCTAAAATCAAAAGGAGTTACACTTTTAAAGGTAATTCATTCTCTCATGTTCATTTGTTTTATTTTGGTTCTCCAACCCCATAAACTCTTTTTATTTACTTATTGTGTAACAAAAAAAGTATCTTAAATATACTAGGATGTTTTTATAAGATTCACTCTAGCTACACTCTCACACAACTACATCAAATTGTTAAAGAACATACGGTTTCCGTGGATGGTGAAATTCTGCCTCCCGAAACGATGATTGTTCAATACTCATTTAACACCTTAAAAGGTGGCCATTATGATGTCACTATTTTTATATATGATATATAATATGTTTATTTTTTCCTTAAGCTTCGGTTTTTTTTCATTTTGGGCATACCTTTATGGTTTCCATTATGGGTAAACGCGATATCTTCATTTAAGGAAGTGCGGACTACCGCCCCCTCAAAGTGATTTGATTCGTTAAATACCATATGTGGGACGTATAAAGGATGGAACTATGATATTATATATGATATTTTACTTTAATTATAATATACCTTTATATTATTATGATTCCATTCTATGAAATACTAAATAGAAATGAAAGTAGCGTTCATGCGTACGTACGGCTTACCGTCTCCATGAACGGTGCATTTCATTTCTTACCTCTAAATGATTATGTAATGTTATAAATTCCTGAATTTACTGGATATATATGAAATATATGATATCTACATCATTAATAAAATTCTGGATATAATAACCATTTGGCCACACAAACAACATGTAATTGTAAGAAGTCCACTTTCGACTTAAGAACCAAATATCGGCAAAACAAATAATATTAACTTAAATGATTACATAATGTTTATGACATGGTACTAAGTGATATAAAAGGAATAATGAACTTGAAAATGGTTCTTAAGGAAGTATAAATTAACTCAAGTTTATTATTCAGGAGTTTAAAGAATGATCGAGTCAAGTCGGACTCGAGGTAAGGGATCCTACTCCTCTCTTTCTTTTTAAGTACACTCTTTTATGTCATTCCTTCGAAGCTCATCTTTCTTGTTATTGGAATGTTCTTTCATATTCCTCTTGCTTTAAATTTTGTTGTAATGTGATGAGATACCCTATTTGATCTCATCAATCCATTTTTGGAAGTTTTATGTGGCGTCGTTAGGTTGCCGAGTTTTCGTAAGGGGTTTTTCATCTCACATTTATTCCCGTGAGATTTATGCTACATTTGCCACAATTTCCTTTGAGTGGTGTATGTACTGCCATTATTATACTCTTTGTGTAATATAATTTCCTTTATGAGTATTTACATCAATTATTTATTTTTCTTCTTTCATGGGGTGTATGTTTTGAAAGATACCCAGGTCGGTAAGGGAACCTTTCACCCTCCTCTTTTTTAAAAGACTTCTTTTGTTGGGTCTTTTAATTTACATATTTTTATGTTGGGATATGTTCTCATATATCCTTATTGATGTAAATTTTATTTCCAAGTGATGAGATACACTTTTTTATCTCTCATAAACTCATTTTGATGTGATGTCGTTAGGCTGTCAAGGGAACTTTTTAACCCAATTTCGATTTCTTTGGGTTCAACATGTAGTCATTGAATATGTCATCCATTGAATATGTGTGAATGAACTGTTGTTGTTTTAAACATAATATACACTTATATTGGGTGTATTTATCTTTGTCACATATATTTTTGAGATTTATTTGTCCTTAATTTAAGGATAGTTTCTTTATAAGGGATTTCATCACATTTGACATTTCTATTGAGAGTTCATTGTTTTTATGCACCAATTCACTCTTATATGCTGTATATACTATCCTTTGGAGTATTATATCATGATTCCATTTATTCTCATGATATTATAAAGTTCTGACAATATGTTATTCCTCAATTATTGTATTCAAGTGTCTCTAATTTTGGTAAAACCCCTTTAACCAAAATATCGCTTTAAATGTTTTAATTATTTGTTCTTATTAATATCCATGTTTTCAAAATGGTTTTAAGGATTTATTTATATGGATATTAATGGTTTAAAATTTTAAGCTTCAAGGTGGTTTGGGACACTTTGATTCAAAAATCTCTTTATTAAATGTTTTAAATGGTTTTGGAAATGGTTTCTTTTTGAATGGATTCTTTATTTCAATATACTAAAATGTTATATTATGATTGAAATGTGGAAATGTTATGTTTCCTTTATGCATGTTTTATGTGGTACATTTATGTTATATTTCTTGGGAATTGTTATGAAAACGGGTGGTTCTGTGATAAACTAAGGGCGGGTGAGCCCGATATAGCTCTCCAATGCATTGGGTAACGCGAAGGAGTGAAACATTAAGGTTTCTCCGAAGAGATTTAGGGAATATACTGTGATGGGTATTCCAAATGTATCCAAGAGGGTTACTCCCTGCGTAAGAATGTTATGAATGCCTCAAGTTGCCTTTATGTTATATGAATTCTATGATTTATTCATGATTTGATGAGGTATGTTAAAGTGCCTATGTTTTATGGGTAAAGTATGATTTCATTCTTATGTATATATGAAATCATGTTTCCTTTCCATGTTTTTATAACCCTTACTGAGCTTTTTATGCTCATCCCACGTTTTTGAAATGTTTTTCACAGGTCAAGGGAAAGGTACATGATGTGATGATAGTTTCAAGGATGTTTCAAGAAAGAATCCATGTTTTATTTTAAATATGTTTCCGTTGATGGGAAGAATGAATACTGTCTTTTATGTAACCACTTTGTTTAAATGTGGAATGTAATGCAAGTTTCATGATCTAATTCTCTAAAACTCTAAACCTGAAAAGATCCTCAACGTGTAATCTTGTAATAACTCAATATTAAGTAAGGTTTAAGGCTGGGGCCTTATAGTTGGTATCAAAGGGAGGTTTAGATAACTTTAGAGGTTAGGGTATTCTTTAAGCATAAGTGACATTACCATAATGCTTAGGATTTTAGAAAGAGTCCTAGTTCTAGATAAAGTGAATGAGTAAGTATATCTTAGTGTTTATATTACTCATTAGTACATGATGGTTTTGTTGATATACTCACACTGACCTTTTTGGTTTTAGTAAATGGCTGGATCTAGCAGGCACCAAAGTAACAGTGGATGTGAAGGAAACTGTGACAGTTTTTTGAGCAAGCAACTGAATGATATGGGAGTTTCAATGAGAACTCTTATGATTATCCTCAACCAACTATCTAGAGTCATGATTGACCACCTAAACCTTGGATATTTCTCTAAGGCATCATATATGCAAGAAACAAATCCCTACGGAAGTACAGGTAATAATCATAAAGGTAAGTGTGTTCAAAAACCTATGTGTCAAAGATGTGGAAAGAAACACCTAGGAAAATGTTTCAAAGGGACATAAATATGCTATAGATGTGGAAATGAAGGTCATAAAGCAAGAACCTGCCATGGAAAAAGGAAGCATCCAGTTGACTCGAGGAAAGGGAAATAAGTTCTTTCTGAGGGATCAATTGAATGTTTTAAATGTGGTTTGCATGGTCATTATGCAAACGCATGTCCTATGAAGAAGTTTCGTGAATGGAGTCACCAAGAGCATACCAATATTCGTTTACCAATACCTAATGCCATTCCGATTGAGGATGAAGAAACTGACAATGACCAATCAAAAGTATGTACTATTTCATGACTATTGTTTTCCTATTTTGGAATATTAGGATATGATTCATGATTGTGTTTGTAGGAAAGAGGTATTTCGGAATAAGTTGGAAAGGAATGGATAATAGATCATGAAGAATGTTTAATGAGTAAGATGTCAACATATAAGGGCTTCATGGGTTATGGTGAAATTATTAAGAGTATTATGTCTCTTTTGATGATGGGGTTACATTAGAAGACTTTTTATATTATGTGTAACCCTGATGTTTATTATAGGCAAATTTTATTCAAGTAATAGTTACCTTTTCTTTTGTCGACATAGTTATAAAGAACCATTTGGGTTTATATGATCCTTACTTTTGAGGTAATTATGGGTTACTATATGTTATGATTGAATTGAAAGGCATGAGATAAAATTGAGGTTAAATTATGTTATGGTTATTTTGGATGATTTTATCCCTTTTTGGGGAATTATTTGAGAATTATATAGTTTTGGAAAAAGGACAACACGTAGACCGTGTGACTACCCGTCGCGTCGGACAAAGCTGCGGGAATCGAACCCACAATCAAAGTGCAACTGGTATTTATCGCCTACCACTGGACTACGTGAAGTCCCTGGTTAGTTTGACTGATTATTTTTAGTTATATGATTTTATGAATTAAGAGTAAGTTGATTTTGGGTTATTTATGAAAATGATTAACCTATCATAGAGGATATGTGATTAGGTTAATTACTTTTCAGTACGAGACTTTAGGAGAAACTGATGTTGTTTGAAGATAAATGTTACGATTTAACTTGGAAGACTATGTGACTAAATCATTCAAATATTTGGGTTTCAATCTTATATTGGTTTACTTTGAAGAATATTATGGACAAATTGTTTATCGGATGGTCCTCGTTGAACTTTGGGTTATGTTGGACAAATTTTGGAGATTAAGCATGGATTTTCTTTTTAATGGGTAATCCTTTTCTGGATTATATGACCTTGTACTAACCTTTTTGGTTTTTTTGGTTAAAGACTAAATACATGGGATGTATATAGTTCTCTTTTTTGGATTAGGTGATTCTCTAGAAGTTGATTATAGTACTCTTAATGCGAACAAGTCTCCCTAAATACTCGTCTTTGGGAAAAAATATGAGTTTGATTAAGGAATATAGTAAAAGTTGAAAGTCAACATGATAAGTGATTATGTTTCCTTATGAATAAATTCCTCAATAAAAAGTAACATAAAACAAAAATGTTGTCTATTAACCTTTCCTACTGGGGAACCCAACACTGTTTAACCCATCACAAGTTTGTGATTTTCTTGTGGTTAACTTTCTCCTAAACATTTTTCTATCACTCTCCATCAGAACAT
This sequence comes from Viscum album, assembly GCA_963277665.1. Classification (NCBI taxonomy): domain Eukaryota; kingdom Viridiplantae; phylum Streptophyta; class Magnoliopsida; order Santalales; family Viscaceae; genus Viscum; species Viscum album. Next base: position 1,836,648,328 of record OY728165.1, read on the forward strand.
GACCCTATTTTTTCTCCTCCATGTCCATGTTTTCCTACTTGGAATCCTATTATGGGTTAACTTGGGAGACCTCTGTAATTATCCTTCTTTATTTTAAAGTGATTGTTTTACCGACTCTTGTTCCGATGTGGGACTTTCAAGGATGTTTCCAAGCGCAATTTTAAAATTGCGAGGACGCAATTCCCAAAAGGGGGGAAGGATGTAACACCCCAGGTAAATAAAGAATATTACATTTTCATATTTATCCATATTTTTGAATAAAATATTAATATGACTTTAAAGGGGACGCTATGCTCGATGGCTTACCCAACACGCAACAACGAGTTTCTTGGGAATCTTACGTTGCACTCTAATAATAAAATAATATTATTTTAAAGGGTAGTTAACATGTAGCCGTTGTATTGGTGGGAATGGATATAAATAACTAAAATATTATTATATATGTTTTTAAATGTTTTTACATTTATCCAATAAAAAATAAAGGCTTAAAATACAGAAAGAACTCGATTTTAGGCGTATATGCCCTAGTTTTCACTAAAGGGTCACTTATCTCCTTTTGATGGAGAACCGTCATTAAATATAGTTTTTTCACTCTTATACATTCAATTGGACCAAATAAAACTCTTCTTAAGAATTGGGACATCAAAATTTACTTTGTGTAAATTTTTGGTATCTTTCTGATAAAGTTCATTTTTTAATGAATAGTGTAAAATGTTGTATTCTAATTCAAAACCTCTTTTTAATCTAATTGTTTATATGATTAGATTATCTTTTGAATTGATTTTAAAGTGAAATTAGAATATATTTTTACCATTTAATCAAATAGTGGTCGTTGGAATTAATTTCACTTTGAAATCAGACTTAAACTAGTGTCAATCTTTTGAAACATATTGTTTCATAAAAACACGTTATTTGCTCTAACAGTGGAAATTAATTATTAAATTAATTTATGTGATTTATATGTTTTGAATTTTGTAAAATAGACTTCATTTTTTAAATCTTAATATCAAATATATCTTAGGGTGGATTTTTGGGATTTTTCTGAAAAACTTCAATTTTTGATGAATAGTGAAACCACTAAGTGGTACTTATAAAAACTGATTTTTCTGTTTAAATGAAATTTTTCCATCTTTTTCTTTTGAATTTAAAAAAATCCGACATAAATGGCTGTCATTAAGAAGTAAAATTTGGTTCAATGGGATAAAATTAATTTTTTGGTGAATAGTAACTTATTAAGTTTTTAATCGCGATTAGAGGTAATTGGTGTAGTTTAAGGTACAAATAATGTTTTAATAATATAAAATGAACTTGAAACATGTCCTAAACTCATTGGATGTGTAATGGAAGACCAAGACAATCCATGGGTAAACTTGGGGACCCCATGGAGCCACTTTGTTTGGGAAATGACATAAATAACTTTTTATTTAATGTAAAAGTAAAAATGACACAAACATGATATGTTTTAATAAAACAATTTTTAAGTGGGGTTATACAGGTCAGAATTTTTATTATAAATAGTTATTTGAAAGATAAAAGGATTTCTTACATCATAGTAATTGTTTTATAATTTTTATACATTAAATAAATTAAATTATTTATGACATCATAATGATGCAGCGATGACATCATTATCTGACGATTTAAATAAAATGAGAAGATAATGTAAACTCTATGACCTACACATGTCCAAAACTTATTGGATGGGTGGATTTAAAACCCTTATCACCTTATACACGAATTATATCAATGTGGGACCTTTTAAAATCGAAACACAATTTCAAATAAAGTATTATTTCTTACTTTCCAAAAGTGTCCCTCCTCTCCTCTTATAAAAGGCCCCCACCTCTACCTCATTTCACACACTCATCAAGCCTTTGGATCGGCCAAACCCTGCCCATTTACTCTCTCCACATCCCTATCCTCATCCTAGAGGATTCCCTTTGGGAAGAATACTTTCAAAGGAAGCCTTTAGGCTCAAATCAAAAGGAGTTACACTTTTAAAGGTAATTCATTCTCTCATGTTCATTTGTTTTATTTTGCTTCTCCAACCCCATAAACTCTTTTTATTTACTTATTTTGTAACAACACCAGTATCTTAAATATAATAGGATGTTTTTATAAGATTTATTCTAGCTACACTCTCACACAACTACATCAAATGGTTAAAGAACATACGGTTTCCGTGGATGGCGAAATTCTGCCTCCCGAAACGATGATTGTTCAATACTCATTTAACACCTTAAAAGGTGGCCATTATGCTGTCACTATTTTTATATATGATATATAATATGTTTATTTTTTCCTTAAGCTTCTGTTTTTTTCATTTTGGGCATACGTTTATGGTTTTCATTATGGGTAATCGCGATATCTTCATTTAAGGAAGTGCGGACTACCGCCCCTCAAAGTGATTTGATTCGTTAAATACCATATGTGGGACGTATAAAGGATGGAACTATGATATTATATATGATATTATACTTTAATTATAATATACCCTTATATTAGTATGATTCCATTCTATAAAATACGAAATATAAATGAAAGTAGCGTTCATGCGTACTTACGGCTTACCGTCGCCATGAACGGTGCATTTCATTTCTTACCTCTAAATGATTATGTCATGTTATAAATTCATGCATGTACTGGATATATATGACATATATGATATCTAAAGCATGAATAAAATTATGGTTATAATAAACATTTGGCCACACGAACAACATGTAATTGTAAGAAGTCCACTTTCGACATAAGAACCAAATATCGGCAAAACAAATATAATTAACTTAAATGATTAAATAATGTTTATGACATGGTAATAAGTGATATAAAAGGAATAATGAACTTTAAAAAGGTTCTTAAGGTATTATAAATTAACTCAAATTTATTATTCAGGAGATTAAAGAACGATCGAGTCAAGTCGGACTCGAGGTAAGGGATCCTACTCCTCTCTTTCTTTTTAAGTACACTCTTTTATGTCATTCCTTCTAAGCTCATATTTCTTGTTATTGGGATGTTCTTTAATATTCCTCTTGCTGTAAATTTTGTTGTAATGTGATGAGATACCCTATTTGATCTCATCAATCCATTTTTGGAAGTTTTATGTGGTGTTGTTAGGCTGCCGAGTTTTCGTAAGGGATTTTTCATCTCACATTTATTCCCGTGAGATTTATGCTACATTTTCCAAAATTTCCTTTGAGTGGTGTATGTACTGCCATTATTATACTCTTTGTGTAATATAATTTCCTTTATGTGTATTTACATCAATTATTTATTGTCCTTGTTTCATGGGATGTATGTTTTGAAAGATACCCAAGTCGGTAAGGGAACCTTTCACCCTCCTCTTTTTTAAAATACTTCTTTTGTTGGGTATTTTAATTTACATATTGTTATGTTGGGATATGTTCTCATATATATTTATTGATGTAAATTTTATGACCAAGGGATGAGATACACTTTTTTATCTCTCATCAACTCATTTTGATGTGATGCTTTTAGGCTGTCAAGGGAACTTTTTAACCCAATTTCGATTTCTTTGGGTTCAACATGTAGTCATTGAATATGTCATCCATTAAATATGTTTTAATGACCTTTTGTTGTTCTACACTTAATATACACTTATATTGGGTGTATTTATATTTTTCACACATATTTTTGAGATTGATTTGTCCTTAATTTAAGGATACCTTCTTTATAAGGGATTTCATCACATTTGACATTTCTATTGAGAGTTCATTGTTGTTATGCACCAATTCACTCTTATATGGTGTATATACTTTCCTTTGGAGTATTATATCATGAATCCATTTATTCTCATGATATTATAAAGTTATGACTAAATGTTATTCCTCAATTATTTTATTCAAGTGTCTCTAATTTTGGTAAAACCCCTTTAACCAAAATATCGCTTTAAATATTTTAATTATTTGTTCTTATTAATATCCATGTTTTCAAAATGGTTTTAAGGATTTATTTATATGGATATTAATGGTTTAAAATTTTAATCTTTAAGGTGGTATGGGACACTTTGATTCAAAAATATCTTTATTTAATGTTTTAAATGGTTTTGGAAATGGTTTCTTTTTTAATGGATTCTTTATTTCAATATACTAAAATGTTATATTGTGATTGAAATGTGGAAATGTTATGTTTCCTTTATTCATGTTTTATGTGATACATTTATGTTATAGTTCTTGGGCATTGTTATGAAAATGGGTGGTTCTGTGATAAACTAAGGGCGGGTGAGCCCGATATAGCTCTCCAATGCATTGGGTAACACGAAGGAGTGAAACATTAAGGTTTCTCCGAAGAGATTTAGGGAATATACTGTGATGGTTATTCCAAACGTAACCAAGAGGGTTACTCCCTACGTAATAATGTTATGAATGCCTCATGTTACCTTTATGTATTATGACTTCTATGATTTATTCATGATTTGATGGGGTATGTTAAAGTGCCTATGTTTTAGGGGTAAAGTATGATTTCATTCTTATGTATATATGAACTCATGTTTCCTTTACATATTTTTATAACCCTTACTGAGCTTTTTATGCTCATCCCAAGTTTTTGAAATGTTTTTCATAGGTCAAGGGAAAGGTACATGATGTGATGATAGTTTCAAGGATGTTTCAAGAAAGAATCCATGTTTTATTTTAAATATGTTTCCGTTGATGGGAATAATGAATACTGTCTTTTATGTAACCAGTTTGTTTAAATTTGGAATGTAATCCAAGTTTCAGGATCTAATTCTCTAAAACTCTAAACCTGAAAAGATCCTCAACGTGTAATCTTGTAATAACTCAAGATTAAGTAAGGTTTAAGGCTGTGGCCTTATAATAAGATAAAAATCCAATATAACCTTCTCATTTTAATAACATTGAAGGATGTATAAGGTCTTATAAATGAATTTTATCCACTATTATATGATAAAGGTATGGATTATCCATTGAATGTTGGTAGCCGTTATCACATAAAGGTCTCAATTGTAGATTGTTATTTCTTATGGGGAATATGGTTTTCTACCTTCTTCAGGTTACTATTCTTGTCTAGATTCAATAGAGAATGTATCATCACAATGTTAGTGATTCATGGTCCCATTGGGTTGGGAATCTCATTTGGGTAGTCATCACATTTCCATTCACATTGGTTGTTTACTCGGTTCCTCCTATTTCCATCCATTTTCTAGAGTAAAGGGAAAATTAGGATGAATGATTTAAAAAAATAAAAATAGTAATAGGAATACAATAACATTAAAATGGATAATTTATAAATGAAAGGTATTTTATTAACATATGAATTTCTTATCTCTAATCTATGATATATGTGATCTATTTCCAATCAATGACTCTTATTGGAATTTTTCCATTAATAATGGTTCATAAAGATATTGTGAATTTTCCAAAGCATATCCCATGAGAGTTTCAAACTAGTTATGTAGAAAGTCCTATTTTCATGTTCTACTTGAGGATCCAATCTAACTCAATGTCAATTTTTGGGATTATTTCCCCTATGTTTCTCTATGCCAGAGCCATATCCACTAGTAACCAGAAAAGGATTCAATTTCATAGAAACCACATACTCTATAATTTTACAAAAAATTGGGATGTTTTTTATTTTTAGTCTTATCCCTATTTCATTCACTGAATTTTCCTAATCCTAATCCCAAAAATAAATAAACATTCCTTGGATACAAACTAAGGAAACCTTTCCCTTTATTAAACATTAATTTATGATTTATTTCATAAGAATTCACATGTTACAAACCCAAAATATTTATAATTCTTGTGTCATTAATAATTAGGTAAATTACATAGAAACTTGAAATAGTGGGGTACATCAACGTTATTGAAATATTCCTTAACTTGATCATATTTTTCTATCATTCTTAAAACTGTATGGGATAACATAGGGACATACCTATGAAAGGGGTGATCTATAAGGCCCTTTGAGGGAATAGAAAAATGAAAACATGAATAAATAATTATACGTTATAAAATATGCATTAAAATGGTACATAAAATGGGTGAGAATAAAAAACATCAACAAAGAGGCATGATATAGAAATATTACATACATGCAACATAGGAATGTGGAAAAAACATTAAACTTAAAATAATAATCATAAGTCAAGGTTAATCACCAAGACATAATAACATTATGTGCATAGGATTACTCCCAGTCACAATACATTGATTCTCATTAGATTAGAAAATTACCCAATGCATTGGATCACTATATGGTTGCATATATCATAATCATATCATGTACACGCATAAGAGTTCAACAGAGATCATATAACATAAGATCATAGTTTCTCATATTAAATTCCATGATAAAGGGGTTTGAAATTAATACATTTAATTTCACAATAAAATATATATTGTTTTGTCTAGGTGATTTCCATTGAGTTGAAATAGAAATGGAATTCACAACACAAATTTTTGGTGAGGAAATATTGCAGTTAAATTTCAGTAGTATATCGGCAGTACAGAATGGTTTCTAAAATGGATTAATGAGAGATAAAGGGTAATATCATCATTTTTAAATAATATGTATATTAATGGGATGTGTAATAATATATCTCAATAATATTAATTAGAAATAAATGGCATAAAGGGAATAAGATTTATTAATTAAAAGGAGAACGAGAGGATCCCTTACATTGAGGGGTGATTCTAAAAACATGGGAGGAACTTCTTGAGATATTGGGGGCACTATCATAGGATGATAGTGATGGGAGTTTATATTAAGTTTGTGATCCATGATTTTTAAATGAAAATGAATGGGATATTTTTTGGGTTTATATAGGAAAATATTGAAGAGTTCTTTATTATTTCCCTAACATAGGTTTTGGACTCTATATTAAAATGTAATCAAAACTCAAAATTATCCCATGGTTTTATCCTATGATTTATAGAAAAAATTATTGGTTTAAAATATGTTATATGTTCATTATACAAAAACATTAAAATTTATATCCTTTGTGATGTGGAAGTGATTCATGTGATAAAAGAAATGATTTTAAAACCTTAAAATATAATATATGTTTCATAGGTCTCATAAAAGGTATATAAAATTAACAAAATAACCAAAAAATAAAATTATTTCAAAGTTGAAACATGTATTTGGTGATTGATACCATTTATATAATTTATTATATCAGTTTTGGGTCACTATGGTGTCTTAATAAACACTGTATATTTATACTGTATTTAATGTTTACCTAAAGATTGGACAGTCTCAAAAAAATTTAAAAAAATTACCATTGGATAATTTTGATATTTTTATCCTGAAAATAATATTTATTTTATGAAAATAATTTTATAATTATTTGAATTTTTACTATTAAAAATTAATCAATATTTATTGATATGTGATGTGTATTTTTAACAATGACATTTTTCAAACCCCTATGAAAATTATATTTAAATTCATAAAAAATATCTAATCATTTATATTTTATAAAAATTAATTAATATTAATATTTTTTAAAATATCATTTATTTCAAATATCCATTAATGCGTCAAAATAAATTTATTAATTTGAATTTCTTATTACAGAAAAATACTGTTTGGGTTTTATTGTATCATAATGAAAAAAATATTTATTAAGTAACAATAATAAGTAGTGAATATAATAATTATTATATTATAAATATAGTATAGAAATTTAATTATTTAGGTTCATGATACATAACCCCTTATTAAACTAGAAAACTCTCTTAGTGTAAGGTACATGATGGTATGATTTTCATGGGATCATTCTATATTCATGGTTTTGGTCGTGATCTCAAAAGACATAAACTTATCTCGTAAAAAATTTCCCTCCTGGTATAGTTATTGCATATCATATTTTCCTTGGTCAATGGTAATTTCCAACGATGTTATATCCCTAAAATGCATTGATAAATGGGCTTCATAGGGTACGATCCTACAGGTCGCGGCCATCACTTCCTTTGTCTGTGTCAATTTGATTTATAAAAACCATATATTTACATTAATCATATCATCATTGATCAAAGACTATATTATTATTTTTTTAATTTTATTAATGGTATTTCAAATAAAATAGTATATAATAAAACAAAATATGGTAACTTATTTTTGATAACTATGACTAGGCTTTTAATTCTATCACAAAAGTTATTTTATTTATAAATGTTCAGGCTGTCAAAGAATTTTTTGTTCAGGTGAATCAAAAATTCATTTTTTAAAAATAAAATAGAGCTTCATGTTATTTCATACTTGAATAAACTCCATGATCATTTACTCTAGTTTTTTTAATGTTTTAAACATTGTATTTTGGAATTTAATACTCTTATTTTATTATATTTTAGAAACATCAATTTTCATATTAGTGAAACATACTCAAGTGTCGAAGGGGAGGTGTTTCATTTTAAATCATAAGTGTTAATGATTCTAACAAGGGGAGTAAAAGTTTAAATTATTCATTTTAATTCTTCTATGTTTCATGATGAATAAGAAATATTTTGTTGTTGTCAGTGGGGTATTTATTAAATAAAAACATGATATTTAAGTTCTTTTGAATATTAAATTTATTTGTTTTAATTTTTATATTGATGTTACCCTTTTTAGAGAATATGTTTTTAGAAATATATTTTTCTGGAATTTTTTGAAACTTTTCTAAAAATCATTGTTTAAATTTAAATGTTATTATGTATCAACATTGAAAACCATTAATATATTCATAATTTTTTAATGTATTAACCAATTGGTTTATTTTGTTGATGTGGTTATTTTTTATTGTGTGTAAAATGATTTTTGATCTTATTTGTGACCATTGATCCTTTATTTCACTCATTATTTTTAAAATATTTTAGAACATACACTGTTAAGAAAAATCTCCGACTAAGGAGTTCAACATTGGGGAGAATTTTGGGTTTTACATGTGGGGTAAGCGTATTTAATTGTTCTTTACCTATGTTCCAATGTAAGCCCATAAAAACCTAAAATTTGATGAAATTTTTAGCTTTTAATCTTAATTTATGAATTTTCATTAGGTGAAAATGTTTCTCTATTTATAAATCTTATAATCTACACTGGGGTTATTAATCTCTATTACCATATGTATTTAATTGGGTAAATGATTTTTATTTCCTACTTGTAAAAAATGGATCTCAGAAAAAGTTTATAAGTTTATATAATTTACAATAACAATGATATTTTTTATTAAAATATAACTCATATGACATATATCCAAATGGATTATGAAATGAAAACACTAAACCATGTTGAACTCATTCTTTCTTTTATTTATAATTGATCTACAGTTGGATGATTTTTTTATTCGACCATTTAATTATCACTTCACTATATCCAATGGTCAATCTATTTATTATGAAATCTTAAATTATTTGATTCTATTATTCTTGAGTTATATACAAGTTTAAATATTCATTTAGATTCAATTTGGAATTTTTAAAATTCTCTTTAAAATTATCAATTCAAATCATTTTTTATATTACAATAAAAAAATTTAATTAAGTAAATTTAACTTGGTGAGGGATTTATATTTATATTTGAGAGAATATATGAGGGAATTTTGATAGAACTGATGGATTCCATAAAATATTTTATGATCATTGGGTCTCACCATAAGATGTACATGTTGGAAATATGAAGATATCGATACAAATAAAGGGGATCACTCCCTTTACCATGGGGTATAATAGAACCCCAATCAATATTTACCTACTACATTGGGATCTTGGACCATGTAGTGTTTGCCATGATGATACCAAGAACCCTTATATCTTCTTGAGTTTTTAAATGTAAATTTTATTCTCGATTGCAAGCATGATATACCACATTGAGATTAAACGAACAACAAAATATTATTATTTAAATATTGCAATTATAAACTAGAAATTAGAATGGAATATATGAAAATTATTAAATAAATTATGAATATATGGTTTACACATGCATATAAAAATAATAATCATGTGAAAAATTAATTATAAGTGAAAAAAAAAAAATTTAAAAATGGTAATATTTTTCAAAAAACTATTTAAATGTGCACAATTGTGTTTTATAGTAATAAATAAACAAATAACCCGTTTTATATTATACTAATTAAATATATATATATATAAATATATTAAATATAATGTTTAAAATTCATATTATGTATTTTCTAGACATGATATATGTACAAATCCAATTTTACACAAAAAAGAATTATTTTTCAAAAAAGATAGATTTACAGAATTTTCAGGGTGCACTTGTTTTAATTATAGTTTTTCACACATTTATAAAGTAATTTAACAAAATATTCTTATTCCATGAAATAATAATATCAAAATTTTCATTGGTTGAATTTTTTATAATTTTTTTGAAAATTTTCTTGTTTTAATAAATAGTGAAAAAAAATACTGCATTTTAATTAAGAACATTATTTTTATAAAACATATTTATAGAGTTAAATTATATATTATAATGACTTTATAGTATTAATGGATCAATTTTTATCATTTAATCCAATTTATTTAAATTTAATAAATCTCACATAGTATATGGATATAAAAATATTTCAATGTTTGAATGTTTTTACTTTAAAAAATTGTTTTCTCAATCTATCAAATTGATTAATTTTAAATCAATTTTTGAAATTTATTTGTTTTAAATTTTGAAAAATGGATTACAAATATGTATTCATAAGGTCCAAATTTAGTAAATTTTTCCTTTTTATTTTAGGACAATATGAATCGGAACATTAATAATATTTTTTATTACCACGATCAAGGGTTAATCTAGTAATTAAAGGTACAAATAATATTATTAGTATTGTAAAATTACCCTAAAAATTAATTAATTATATTATATGAGCTATTTTAAACCATAATAATCATTAGAACAGTTTTTGAAGCTCTTGGATCCACATGGATGGCTTTAATCCATGTATATTATTATATTTAAATAAAATTCAATTTTATCATACTTTTGTTCTCAACAACTGAAATATTTTTAATATGGGGTAATATTAGGGAACTATTCAGCTATAAATATAATTTTCAATATATAAAATTTTTATAGTCTTCATTAAAATTTATTTTTAATTTTTAGGGATGAAATAATTAACATAATACTTTACAGAATAATGATGCAGTAATTGTTTAATGAAAGGAGATACCAAATAAATGGTATTAAAAATATTGAAATAAATATAATTTAATATAATTAATGACATCCACTAATTTTATAGATTGATTTTATAAGTTATTGATGAGTTAAAAGAGTTGTTTCAAATATATAACTTTGTTATGATATTTTAAAAAAGTCAAGTGATGAATAGTGTTAAAATTGACATTATTGTGACATTAAAAAAATAATTTATCATAAGATATAAAATTTCTAAAAAACTAAATTTTCTCCAAATTATTTTTATACAGCTTAAAATTTCATCAATTACTCATTTATGTGTCTCTTTTCATTATATAGTAATTATATTTACCCTCGCAATGTAAATTACTTGATATCATGGTAAAAATTAAAATTGTTAAATAAGGGTTAAAAATACAACAATTAAAAAATAACAAAAACGTGTCTAATTTTCATTGGATGAATTTATTATATCCCAAAATCATGTTATAAAATAAAATAATAAGTTTTATTAATTTTTATAATAAAATTAATTTATATTTATTTAATATTTGTAAGATTTCAAAGAGTTCTGATGCACTCTCTTATAAAATAGAACATATTATTATCTTTTAATCATACATAAAAACATATTTTGTTTAAAAACTATCTTACCAAATACCTTCATATAATTCCTACCCATATTATAGAGCTCTTATTTTATGTTTAACACTCTCATTAGAGGTCTTATGGTGTTAATCAAAGGACATTGCCCAAAGAAATGGTATCATTTTTAATTAACTTCTTCTATTTTGTTTCTTCTTCCATATACTTCAAATATTATTTAAGCATAATTAAATAATAAATATTTTATAATCAATATATTGGTATGTTATTATGTTAATAAAATCACCTAAATCCATATCCACTTATATAAAATGGTAAATGAATTATCTTTCTTGTGTAGGGTGAACTACCACCTCACAAACTGAAATAATGTTTTTTCTATAACCATCTATCAGGACTGGTTATAATGATGGAATTAATTTTTTATATTATATTAATGAAAATTTTATCATTAGTAAATAATAATATATCATTTATGTTCTTACCTTTCAATTTAGATAAAAATTATAATGGCGTTTGTGCGTATAAGGATCATATACAAAACTTTAGATTGAAAATAGATCAAATAATAAACCAAGGATGGGTGGTTGACAATAACTCATGAATTAAACAAATCATGATAATAAAAGGTGTATATATAGTAATATAATTATAAAACATTAAAAATTGGTGCATATAAAACCCTTTTTACGATAACACCATAAGAAACATTATAACATTAAATAAATAATCCTTGGGATGATTTTAAATTTTATATCTTAAAATACTATATTATCATGATATTTAATGTTTTGTATAATGTTATTATTTAATGATTTTTATTATTCAATAGTCTCTCAAGTGGTAAGGGACTCTTTAACTAAAACCACATTTTTAATTTTTTAAAGGCTTATTTTTCTAAATCTTTCTCTTCTGTTTCCATGTATTCATAATGTTTTTTATTAATGTAATTATTTGGACATGAATGTTTTAAAATGTTAATTTTTGAATTTCTATCAAAATATTCAAAGTGGTGTGGGAAACATTAAATCAAAAATCAATTTATAAATTTCTTAAATGGGTTTTGAAAATATATTACTTATTTCAATAACATGAAATATTTTCTTATGTGTGCAAATGAAATTTGTTGAGTGATATGTAGAAAATTGAAATCTTTTATGTGTTATGAATATATAATGGTACTTGTACATTTCAAGGGTGGTTTCATGATAAACCAAGGGCAGGTGGTTATATTATAACCTCTAATGCATTGGGTATGGAAGTCATCTCTATCATTATTTCATTTTTAAGAGTGACATTTATGGAAATTGGTCATTTGGATATCCCATTTATAAGGTGAAATATATATAATTTGATAGCATGGTTATTAAAGTTGAGTATAATTATGTCACAAGTTACATACTAACAATTTTTATGGTTTCTTAAGAGTTTTAATGAATTTTTTTTGATTTTTTAAAGGTAATATAGTGTTCATTTCGAAATGATGATCTATTTTTCAAGGTATAAAATGTATGTTTTAAGGAAATATTTTATGGGGTTTCGCTGAAAAAAGTGTTTATTTTATTTTAGGTCCCTTAATGAAATTTTGTTCTCACCCCATGTTTTAAAATTTTCTTCATTATGTTGAAGGAAAAATTAGGATAAGGATGACATCATTTGAATATTTTCAAGATATATCAGTATAAGTAATCATGTTTTATTTTAATGATTTTTTTGTTATGGGGAAAATGGATATTGAGCATATGTTTCCACTTGTAATTTATAGGTTAACTATGTAATATTTTTTTAAATTTCTATAAGCCTTTAAACCTAAAAGATTTTTTGGAAATGAATGTGATTTATAGTTTTAAAATAATAAGAATATGTAATGTCTAAGGCCTAGTCTTTGAAGATCGTATTAGAATAAGGTTTATACAACATTGGAGATTATGATGTCTTCATAATAGTTATAGATATCATTTTGTGTTTATAATTTTTGATTTGATCAAAATTTTAATGTCTTAGAAACCCATTTTATAATTTATTTTATGAAACATTAAGGTTAAAAACAAGATTTTTGGAGATAATTATTTTTTTAATATAATTTTGGGTGATTAATTTTTGGGATTAAAAATAAAATTTATGAGATAAAATTTGAGGTTAAAGTATGTAATGATTTTTGATGACTTTATAATATTGATTTATTGTCGAAAGAATTATATAGTATTTCAAAAAGTACAAACCATAGGATGGGTGAAAGCTCATCGCATCTAGAAAGGCCACTGGAATAAAATCCATAACCAAAGGTCGAAAAGGGTATGTCACCTACCACTGGCGTACATGAAGTCCTAGTTAGTATGAATTTTTATTTTTAGTTAAAAGATTTGATGGATGAAGAATAAATTTATTTTGGAAACATATATTTTATTGAATATATAACCACAATATTGGAAAATAATACATTTTAAAATTATCAAAACCATCATCAGTATGATTTTGGGAGCACTTGGATACACGAGTATGACTTTAATACATTTATAGTATTATATTCAAATAAAATTCATTTTTCTCATACAATTGTTTTTAACATTTGAAATATTTTTATTATGGGGTTATATAAGGTATTTTTTGACTATAAATATTATTTTGAAATCTAAAATGTTTATATTCCCCGTGAAAATTTAATTTTAATTTTTAGTGAAGAAATAATTAAGTTAATGGATTAAATGATGATGTTGTGGTAATTGTTCAAATAAATGTTATTAAAAATATTAAAATAAATATAATTTGACATAATTAATGACATCCAAGGATTTTGTAGATTACTTTGAGATATTAGGGATGATATGGAAGAGTTGTTTCAATGATATCATGTTGTTAAAATATTTTTAAAAAGTCAAGGGATTAATAGTGTCAAAATTCACATTAATGGTACTTTAAAATAAATAATATATTATTAAATGATATAAAAATCATAAAAAAATAAATAAATTTATCCCAAATGATATTTATAAGTCTTAAAATTTCATCAATGACTCATTTATTTGTATTTCTAAATTATATAGTCATTATATTAACCATCAAATGGTAAATTGCTTGATATCATAGTAAGAATTAAAAATATTAAACAAGGGTTAAGACAAAAAGATAAATATTAAAAAATATCCAAAACTTGTATAATTTTAATTGTATGACTGTATTTAGACCCTAAATAATCCTATATTTCAAAATTAATAAGTTTCATTCCATTTTTATTCTAAAATTTATTTATATTAATTTAATATTTTAAATATTTCCTAGAGTGCACATTCCCTCTCTTATAAAAGGGAACAACTTATTCTCTCTTCCATACACTTCAAACACTTTTTTTCACCCATGATATAACCAAATATATTCTAATAATATATCCTCATATTCTAGATCTCTTATGTTAGGCATAACACTCACCTTAGAGGTGTTAAGGTGTCAAAAAAAAGAGATTATCTAAAGAAATGGTATCATTTGTAATTAAGTGCTTTTGTTTGGTTTCTTCTTCCACATCCATAAAATATTATTCAACATTGATGAAATACTAAATCTATTGTACTCAATATATTGATATGTTATTTTGTTAATATCAACACCTAAATCCGTCTCCACTTCCATCAAAAGGGAAAATAAGTGTCGTTCATGTGTAGGGCCAACAACCGCGTTGTAGACAGATAAAATTTGTTTTCCATAAACATATATTAATACAAGTTAAAATGAACATATTAATATTTATATATGATATTAATGAAATACTTATCTCTGTTAAATAATAATATGTCATTTATGTTATTACTTTTTCATGCACATAAAAATGATAATGTCGTTCGTGCATACATATGAACCATCCCTTTCGTGAAGCAATGTGATTTATTTTTCGGTACCACATCACATGTTTAATAAATATAAGTATATTTAAATTATTAAAATAGTATTAATTTTATTATTATCATTCTAGAATTATAAAATAATACTTACGTTTTTTCCATAATGATCATTGAAAAATTGAAACTCTACTCATTTGTATGTATGGAATGTCATCTCCATGATTATAACGTTGTTAATTTTTCAAGACCATACATAAATTGTTTGATTTAAATGTATAATTATTGTATAAAATTAATTATTATTTCATGAATATTATTCTGTATATGATGGAATTATGACCACTTTGACTATTTTCATCTTTCCAAATTCATTTTGGACTCATGTACCAAATATCATCAAAACATCCAAGGTGAGATTATAAATTTAATAATTTTTTTAACAAAATATCAATTGATATAAAAGGAATAATTAACATGAATACTTTTCTCAAGAAAGTAAAATTTTAATATATTTTTTTTATTCAATAATATAAAAAACTTACGTGATGAATCATACTCTAGGTAAAGGACTTCGTCTCAATCTCTTTTCATTAAGGCATATCTAGATGTTATCCTCCTCTATTATCCTATAATGTATATATAAATCCCTTTTTACATATTATATAATGAAATATTGTATTATCATTACATTAAATATTTTTTAATTCTATTATTTAATTGTTTTTATGATTCAATAATTTCTCAAGTGGTAAGAGACTCATTAACTAAAACATCATTTTAAATGTTTTAAATATTTATTCTTATAATTATTTAACTTTTATGTCCATTATTTTTTAAATGGTTTTTATGAATGTATTTATATGGACCTGAATGTTTTAAAATTTTGATTTTCAACTTTATCTCAAATTATTCAATATTGTATGGGACACTTTGAATCAAAAATAACTTCTAAATGTTTTAAATTTATTTTGAAAATGTATTTGATATTTGAATAACTTGAAATGTTTTCTTATGTGTGAAAATGATATTTTATTAGTGGAATATTTTAAATTGTAGTATTTTGTGTGTTATGATTATATAATGGTACTAGGACATTTTATGGTTGGTTATGTGATAAAGCAAGGATGGGTGGTTACATTATAACATCCAATGAATTTGTTATAGAAGTCGGCCGTATGGTTATTACATTTGTAACAGTGAAAAGTATGGAAGTTGGTTGTATGGATATTCCATTTGTAAGAGTGGAATATATGGAATTCAATAACATGTTTATTCCATTGGAGTAATATTTTTTCCCAGGTTAATTAATTATATTTTATATGATTCTTTATGAGTTTTCATGAAAGTCATTTGATTTTAAAAAGGTAAGATACTGTTGTTTTTGAAATGATGATCTATATTTCAAGGTAGAAAGGTATATTTGAAGGAAATGTTTAATGTGTTTTAATTGGACTAATTGTTCCTTATATTTTAAGTCCCTTATTTGGATTTTCTTTTCATTCCATGTTTTAAAATATTTTCCACTAGGTTTAAGGAAAATTTAGGAAATGGATAAGATCAAGGGAAAATTGTGAAGATAAATTAGCATAATATATAATGTTTTATTTTAAAGATTTATATTTTACAGAAAAAATTGTTACTAAGTATAAGTTTCCACTTGTAATGTATGGTTTTACTATGTAAGAGTTTGTCATAATTCTATAAAACTCAAAACCTAAAATATCTTTGTGAAATTAATGATATTTATAGTTTTAAAATAACTATAGTATGTAATGTTTAAGAATATGTCCTTACAACCCCACATAGGGAAACAATGATAATATAAGATCTCTCATTGGGCCTTACGATGGGATTCCACAACATTAACCAATACTGAAGTTCCTCCAAGAGGATCACCATCATATTTTTAGGATATAACTCTATTGTAAAACCTCTTGGAAATGATCATGGTAATATAATCTTAAGAGACTTTCCCGTGACCAAGAGGACAATGTTTCAAAGCATTCTTTGAAGGAATATGCTTCTTTTATGGGTAGTACACGGCATATACCTTTGATATCGGGTCCTACCCAGGTATCATAGCCCATTCTCATGTCTATTTCCATGTATAAAACGTGTCTTAGCCCGTGTAATCCTGATTGTGTCCATGTACAGCAGTTTGTGTCTGTGTCTAAGTACACAACATCTATAATCCCATTTATTCTTGTTTGTTTATGTGTACCCACTTAGGTATATCGTAACATACTAGGTAATAATCACACATCATGTCACCATTTTCACATGAATTTTAGTATTTATCTTCTCAAGATAACCTAGCATCATATAAGGGTGTCTCGCTTAGTGTGTGACTCCAAAATACATATCTTTATCATATAATTTCATAGAACCCACTGGTACTTACTCCTCATTCACTTGTCCCACTGTCGACTATGGTCCTTGGTTCGATCTCTATGATAATCAAGGATCTACTTATGATTGATCCATGATTTCACAACTTGTTGTAATTTGTTTACAAATTCACATAGGATAACACTGAAAACAAATTACTCTGTCGTCTCACCCCGAATCCACAACCGGTAACCCCAAATATTAACCAATCCACTTTATTAACTATTTAAAAATGATCCTCACATCATATTGATCCTAGATCTACAATATCAATCAGTTTCTAAAATAAATGGTTGTGTCACTATTGTTTATCCGATATTTTATTGAACCACTAGCCAAAATAATCTATGATGATGAATGCATGAATAAAGGTGGGAGAAAACCAAGAAACATGATAATGTGTAATGAAAATTGGCCATGTTCTGGTTCTCCTTGACCTACTATCTTTTGAATGATGAATGAATATCCAAATTAAAATATTCAATTTCTCCCAATAATCCCCAAAAAATAAACTTGCACTAGTGGTATGACCGAATAATGAATCAATATATTGGTCAATTGACTCTTTTTCATAAAAAGAATAAGAAAGTATAGATACATACATATAATAAAAATGTCTTACCTTGATTTGGATCGATCTCAGATAAAGAACAATCACACATCACAATCATTGGAGATATCTACATATTTCATTATCACACAGATCCTCAATCACAATCTTATCAGATGTCATCCACCAAGATCTCATTCAACTCTCTATATAAATTTTTATGTTTATGTGTATAAACCTTAAAATTATCCATAGTATCATATTTATAGTGTTATTATGTTCCTACATCATGTTAAAAAAATAATTTAATTTATTTATTTATTTAGTTTATTTGCTTGTGGCTGCACATTATGGAAACCCCCTACAGCAACAAAGGTTTTGTCTCTACAGGGTAAAAACCACACTCTGAATTTAACAATGGCCTCAAATTATTGATGTAATCCTATATTATAGATTTATTCAGATTTTTTAGAAAAAATAATCATGTGTGATATTTAATATATTTAATAAATTTCAAAAAATAATTCCAACCATTCTAGACCTTAGAAGCTCACACCGTCTAAGTACCTAGCTCTGAAAATAATCAATTTAATATTACCCAATAATAAATTGAATAAATAAAAGTCATTAAATTCTCCCCACCACAGTATTTATATCCTGAAAAGAAAAACAAGGACTAAACAAAGAGATGTGGGTACTGAGCCTACATCTTGGTCTCCCTCTCCCTTGTTCTCTCCCAAAGATCTGTGTGCTACCATTGTACATGCACTAAAGGAACTGTGCACCCATGGAGGATCCTCTCCTATTGATCCTCAATCACTAAAAGGTACTCTAAATAGGTATATCCAAACTCAATATACATCTCTCTATAGTATATAACATGAGATGTGTCGTAAAAATACATACTCAACTACGACACAAGCAAGAATTCATGTTCCCTATTCAATAATTCAGGTATATCTAAGAAGTAATCCACCTCACTATTTATAATAAGTATATAGAAAGGCCAATGAATCTTATAGATACGTTACTGTCATGACCCATCCCCTAGGGCCCATGTCGTGACTACCCCATTCCCACCTTCTATAGGCCAAGGGTTGGCGACATGCATCCAAAAGGCGTATCCCTATAATGGAAATCCAATTCCTTTAAACCTATACAAACACACAATCCAAGAACACAAAAAGAATAAATGATGACATATAGTATTGTTGTAAAAAGTGTACTAAAAATGAAGGGGCCGGAATATCAGCCCCACTAAAAGTACAAGTACAACTGAAAATAGAAAATATCTCCTGAATCATCCACTAAGGATCCTACCTGAAGGGTAGGTACAGATTTCCTTCATAGCACTCCACATCATCATGTATCCTCCGTGTACCACCTGGCTTGGGCTCCCTCAAGTCTCAGCCCAGATGCTGGTCATCTACACAAGACACAACAAGGTGTTGGTGAAGCTTGTGCATGTGTGAGTATAAAAATACTCAGTATGTACCCTGAGACCTCCAACGATTTCCCTGAGTTCTACAAAATAAAAACAACAATGCAATACCTCAAACAAAAAGCATGAAGCAATAGCCTCTCATACTAGGAATACAACTCAGTGTTCACGAATATAGATGATTTGTCTCAAGCTATATCTATTTTCAAGTTCCTCAACTGAACCAAAAGAAGTTGGTCTACTATTAGTCAACTCTTGAATTTAATACATTGTTCCACAACCATCCATTGTAAGGTAGGTCCTTGTTGGGTCATGATACAACTAATCCACATAGGGTCTCTAGAATGATGATCCACATAGGATTGTTATGATGTTGATTCACACCAGGTAGCTATGATGCTCATCCATTCATGGTCTCTTTGATGTTGATCCACAAAGGGTCTCTATGAAGCTGATCCACACAGGGTCATTAGGATGGTGATCCACACAGGGTTGATATGATGCTGATCCACATAGGGTCGCAAGTACAGGGGTAGGGATGATTTTTCATACAACTAGATCATCCCACTCTAGACTTTATGATGTTGAACCTCATGGTTCTCTCTTCTTTTTAATGTTACAGCTATCCACTGGATTCACGCTCATATCACGCTTGGTTCTAGGAGAACCGCTCCTCAAGCCATCGATCGTATTTTAGAAAGTATTAATTCCCTCAAAAATCATACCCAAGGGACCACCCAGTCATAGGGGTCCTAACGTGACAGATGGCGTGTCGATCAGACGCTCGATCTGTGAGATATGGGCACTATTGTCAAAAATACCTGGTTGGATTCAAGTCTGATCCAACCCGATTCATACATGAAAATCCACCAAAACTCACTTAGAGTATCTCCAAATTACCTCTTTGTCACAGGGGTCCTTATGCCTCAGACAGTGCATCATTTGGACGTCTTGTCTATTAGTTACACCCCTTTTTGTGATATGGGGGTGATCTCACCTCGGTCAGGCCCGGCTCGATCAGGCCTGCCGTAATATTCCAAAGAGACTGCTTCCCAAAAGGGATCCCAATGCCACTTATGGCATTTTGAATGGACACTCGGTTCATCAGTTACGGGCGTTTCATTATTCAACGACTAGTTAGGTTTAGGCCTAGTCTGAATCGGTCAGACCGGTCCGATGCAAGGGGTCTGAGGGTCTACCTATCCCCACCCAAGTCTGGCCCATTATGGGTCGGACAAGTTCACTAGTTTTGGTCCATTAAGGCTCGGCCCGGTTCACTGGTTCTGACCAGTCGGGGTTGGCCCATTGGTTCGTGGTCCTGGGACGCAGTTGGCCTGGCCCGCTAGGTGGGGCTCAGCCCACACGCACTGGCCCACTGGCAGCATGTCCGACCTAGCCCACTGGTGGGTATAGCTCTCTTGGACAGCCTGCATCTGGCTCGGTCCACCCAAAGGCGGACCATTGTGTCCCAATAGCCCCACGGTTGCTGGGCCGTTTCACCAACCGGTGGGGAACTTCCCCACTGCATGGACGGCCGATCATTTGCTAGACTAGGTTCCCCAAATGCAGCATGGCGTGGGGACATGCCACCCTCCTCCTGCAACGGCCCATAAGCCTTAGTTACTGCTGCCAGCGGCACCTGTGGGCACCGCCCCTTGTCCTGCGCAGCCATCTCGGGCCAGCTTCCCTTCACAGTCACGGCGCGTGTCGGATCACCTCTAACCACTTCTTGTGGATGGTCGTTGCAGGTCTCCTCCGGAAACCTCTAGCAGCCGCGGACATGGCGCCCTAGAGGTTTCTTCCGCGAGCCACCGGATGCGCACTTATAGTCTATTTTTGATATCTTCTGCACCTACGACTCTTCTAGGATACTACCATCATAGCATGAACCGCTATTTTTCATTTCCATCAATTGGGAAGAAAATTCCACAAATTTCTCATTAAGATAGAAGGGTTGGAGGGTCTGGGCCTTTTTCATTAGGCCTGCGCCCTCCAAGTTTCATGATAACCGGTGGAAGAGAAAATTAACTCGTCAAAGACAACTTCAAATTAACCCCCTACCTAGATTAGATGTTTGCTGATGATGATCAAAGGAACCTCCTTCATCTTCGTCACTGGTTCCTGATTCGGTGGCGCTTTTCATTGCTTACTGGTACTAGTCTCTTCCTCCAAGTGGTTAACGTCGGGGTACTTTTCTAGAGCTTCGTCGGTTGGTGAAGCCATGCCAACACCCTTTCTCGAGATCCATATAAATGGGAGGGGGAAGAGGTGGGTAACTCTTTGTAAAATTTATGAGGATCATTTAATTAATGAACCTCCCAAATTTCAATGGTACGGTTAAAAATATGGAGGAGTGAATCCAATTAAGGTCTTGACATGTCATCGGCCTTTCCACCACCACTTGTCCATTGGAGGAAAAGAAAAAGAAGAAAAGGAATAAAATAACATAACATGTTATTTTATTAATCTTCCAAAAGTCCGCAAAAAATAACATTTTCACCTGACCTACTGTAGTAATTGTGAAGCCTCCCTTAAGTGAATCTCAATGTTGTGGATTCAACCATTCCCTCATATTTTTAATCAGTGATCCAGTTCAAAAGATAGAAAATGTTTCTCGTGCTTTTACTAAACTTACCTCAAAAAAAAGTTCAGAAATTCATTCTGGGCACACGGGGCCTCGGAATCATGTGTCGTGAAAATGTGCAGACTCATAATAATTCCATATAATTAAAATAAATTACATGGAAAAAAAATTTCTTTACATTCTACCCCACATTAGTGATTTTTGTC
Source organism: Viscum album (assembly GCA_963277665.1). Lineage (NCBI taxonomy): Eukaryota > Viridiplantae > Streptophyta > Magnoliopsida > Santalales > Viscaceae > Viscum > Viscum album. The sequence goes on from OY728165.1 coordinate 1,836,671,057, forward strand.
CTTCAAATCCACAACATTGACTAAGAAAACAAGTGTGGGTACTGAGCCCAAATCTTAGCCTCCTGCTCCCATGTTCTCTACTAGAGGTTCTCGTTCTACCAGCAAACGTGCACCAGTGGTATCGATTGTCCATGAAGGACATTCTCTTGTCGATCCTCAACCTCCACTGGAACCTTCGTAAACATTGACCAATCATCAATTCTCAGATCGCCTCAGTCGATAACGTGCAATGGATCATGTACATACTTCCACAACTGTGACACATGGAAAATGTCATGCACCCGATGCATCTGTAGGGGAAGATCGTGGTGATATGCCACCTCTCCAACTCTAATGAGGCCCTGAAAGTGTCTGATGATCCTCAGAGACGTCTTTCCACCCAAGAAAAGTCTTCACAAACCTCATCAGTGGTATCCCGTACCAACTCTATTCTCATAACTGTTGACTCCCCCGGGTCTGTCCACCTTAGAGGTGATCTTCATGGTCGACTATACAAGGCCTCAAACGGTGTCATACAGTTGGTGTATTGATAACTTTTATTATATGCGAACTCTACCAAGGGTAAGTGATCCTACCAACTTCAGCCAAAATCTTGGATACAATCATGAAGCATGTCCTATAGTGTATGAATGGTCCGCTCCATCTGACCATCTGTCTATGGATGAAAAGTGGTTCTCAATTGTAGCAGAGTCCCAAAAACCTCATGTATTCCCTTCCCCAACCAGGATGCAAAACATGTGTCCTGGTCAGATACTATCTTCAATGGAACACCATGAAGACATACAATCTCATGTACGTTGAGGAATCCAAAACCCTCTACTGATCCCTGCTCTCGGATGGGTAGGAACTAGGCCGACTTGGTGAGTCATTCAATGATCACCCAGATGGAATCAAGCCCCCGAGACATTCGTGGTATCCCTTTTACAAATTCCTTAGAGATACCATCACACTTCCACTCTAGTACCTCTAGTGGTTGTGCTAATCCTAATATAACTTGATGATCGGCCTTCACTTGCAGACAAGTGAGGCATACTGAATCCAACTATGCCACTGCTTTCTTCATCCCTGGCCACTAGTGCTGACACTGGAGGTCCTAGTACATCATCAATACACCAAGATTTACCACTAGGGGGTGTATGGAACTCCCTTAACACCTCCTCCTATAGTGCCTCTAGTGCCATGGTGCATCCCTTAAAGAGGATGATGTGATCCCCACATTCATAAAATCCATAAGGTGCATGTCCTAAGGATATCTGAGCAGGTTAAGCCTCATGGTCAATGTCTCCAAGTTGTGCCTCCCAAACTCATGGGTAAAGTGGGGGAGTGAAAGTCATAGACTGAAGGTAAGCTGCTCCCTCTCTATCAACAAAGTTTATCTACAATCTGGCTAGATGTTCTGTAACCTCACTCATCATCTGTAGACCAGACCACCTACTGAGTGTGTTTTCTACTACGTTCCCCTTCCCAGGAGTGTAAACTATCTCAAAGGCATAGTCCTAGAGGAACACTAGAAAATTTCACTGTCTCAGGTTCAGGTCCTTCTATGAGAAGATATATCTGAGAATATTGTGATCAGAGTATATTGTAAAACATTCACCCATAAAGTAGTGTTGCCACATCTTCAAGGTGAATACCACTACTAAAAAATCATGGTCATGGGTGTCGTAGTTCTACTTATGTTGTCTCAGCTATTGTGAACCATAATCAATCACTACTTGATCCGGTATTAGGACACGTCAAAGTCCGGTCCCTGATGCATTGTAGTAGACTAAATACCCAACGCCCTCTTCTAGAATCCTCGAGACAAGGGCACTTGTCAGTATCTTCCTTAGCTCCTAAAACCTCTCTTTGAATATTTTTATCCACACAAATGGTTTTCCTTTATTCATAAATGCTGAAAAGGGTTCCACAACTATAGAGAAGTCAGGTATGAACCTCTGGTAGTACCTATCAAACCCCAAGAAACTCAGCACCTCAGTCACACTCCTAGGTGGCTCCCAAGCAAACACATCCTCTATCTTCGCTAGATCCATAGCAACTCCTGCCTATGAGATAAAATTTCTCAGAACGTAGACCTCCTGTATCGAGAACATGAACATTGGGAGCATACCATAGATATGGTTCTCTTAGAGTGTATCCAGAACTATCTACAGATAATAGGCATGCACCTCCTCTGATGCTGAGTATATCAAGATGTCGTCAATGAATACCACCACAAAGTGATCGAGGTATGGATGGAAGATCTAGTTCATGAGTCTCATGAAGACTAAAGGGGCATTGTTCATGCCAAATGGAATAACCAAGAACTCCTAGTGTCTATACCGTCATCTGAAATCCATCTTCTGTACATCCTCATCTCTGACCCGGAGCTGATGTTATCTTGATTTGAGGTCCATCTTCGAAAACCAATGAGCTCCCTTCAGTTGATCAAAGAGATCTTAAATCCTCATAAGTGGATTCTTGTTCTTCAGGGTCACCTGGAACAGGCATCAATAATACACACAGAGCCTCAAACTCCCATATTCCATCTTGGTGAAAAAGTGGGGGATGCCCATGGGGAATCACTAGGCCTTATGAACCCCTTCCTTTAGAAGTCCTCCAGGTATACTCGTAACTCACGAAGCTCCGTGGGAGCCATCTGATATACTGGTGTAGATATCAGTGTCATCCCGGGGTACAAGTCGATGTATAATTCCAACTCTCTATGAGGAGGTAGTCTTGGAACATCATTAGGGAAGACATTGGAATAATGGTCCACCACTACAGAATAGCTCGGACTCTCAACATCAACTACTCCAAGGGTAAGGCTTACCAACTAATGTGTGATTAGATGCACCCTCCTCTTGGTGAGTCTATTCTATGATGTAAAGGTTCCCTTCTTGCTGGTGAAGGAAAACCTAGTACCATCCTCACGGAAACACCGCACATTGCCCCTAATGCCGTCAGTCTGAGCATAGATTGTGGTTAACCAATCCATACCCAATTTGAAATTGTAAGACCTCGACGCCATTACTAGAATATCCCAATAGAATCTCTCACCTCCTATAGTAATCTCACTCTACTGCAACTAGTGTGTAATCTTCGAATCTATACTCGTAGGAGTCTCTAATCACATGGATCGAGCCAAAAAATCCATCCACTACTATAAAATAGGTCTATACCCACCGTTTTGCAAAACACCGCGGGTATAGGGTACCCCTATACCCAAGGTTTTCCAAATCCGTGGGTATAGGGATTGTATGTGAACCTATACCCACGGTTTTCTAGAACCGTGGGTATAGGCCACCTATACCCATGATTGTGCCAAAAACCATGGGTATAGTTTTTTTTTAAGACCTATACCCACGGTTTTGGAGAAAACCGTGGGTATAAGGTATTTTCCGCAGACCTATACCGACGGTTCTTGAAAACCGTAGGTATTGCGTTTTTTTTTTTGAAGACCTATACCCACGGTTCTCCAGAACCGTGGGTATATCTTTCCCTCATTATGGAGGGGGGATAATATTAGGCGGGACATGAAAATATTTTGGTGGGAAGACATTTATTCAACGTTTATATTAATATATTTAAGTAAATATAAAAAACTAACTTCAAAAACCTCGTAGCTCGGTTGGTGTCGCGTGACTACAATGTTTAGCATGAAGCACGGGTTCGAATCCCGCAGTGCCCATTTTTTTAATCTCAATACAGTATATTAATATATATATATATATATATATATAAAGACTTATGAATTTATTGCAAATATATGTTACGGCTTGGTTGGTCTGTCGGTGGGGCGTGACCGTGATGTCTACCCCGAGACACGGGTTCGAACCCAACGGTTGGTTTTTTAAGAATTTAAATACATAATATTAATATAAAACCTCAGATATATGTATATATACCAAATTAAAATTGCATCTTGGTTGGTGTGCCAGTGGGTCGCGGCCGCGATTTACAGCCCGAGGTGCCAGGTTCGAAACTCCCCAAGCCAGGTTTTTTGAAAAAAATAAAAACCCCACGGTTTGAAAACCATGGGGGGTGTTGTGTGCCACGCTGTTGCAGCGTGAACCACATTTAACCCTCTTATACCCATGGTTTGGAGCAAACCGTGGTTATAGGTTGAGACCCCTATACCGATTCCATTCCAGCCCACAATTCCCAAAACCGTGGGTAGAAGCTATACCCATAGTTTTGGGGGCTATACCCACGGTTTTGAATCGTGGGTATAGGTCGTTTTTTCAGTAGTGATCAGAATCTCTGAGATCCGAACAAGAGTCATGGAAATGAAAGTGTGACTAGAACCTGTGTCTGTAAGTACTACATCTAAGGTGGAGTAGACACAAATCGTACCTTGAATCATCTTTGGAGCACCGTGGTCATAGGCCTTAGCTGCCTAGAGCTGAGCTCATCCCTATCCACATACTCCTTGTGGTCAAGGTGGACCACCTTGAGGTGGTGGCAGTAGAACCTCGAATCTTCATCCACCACCTAATGCACAACCTTCTCCACTTACACATCCACCACCCTATAGACCTCCTCGATCGAATCTAAGCCTCTTACTCAGCATTCCCTCGACCGTCTTATTGTCATCAGTGTTGCTGGTCGGGCAATCGTGATTCATGTGACCCTGCCAGCCGAATGTGAAGCGCAATCTTCTCCTCTGTAAGTCTATCCTACCTCAAGAGCCTCACACCTCCGACACTACATTCCAGGGTCATACACCAGAAACCCGGGTCTAATTGGGCCTCTGTGTCATCTACCTACTACTAGCCGCATGTGACTCTGCTACGTGTCACCCGGTGGTAGGTCTCGTTTCCATTGTTGACCCAGCAAAGAATCTCTCAACCAAGAGTGGTCTCTCTATCATTCTACCATGTGTAGGGATTCTGAGAGATACCATCGAAGCTCTAATCTCCCGCCATAGTGCATGATCGAAGGTTTGGTACCTAAAGAAAGTGTCTCAAACCATTTTGGTGGAATAGCAAGAGAGGTCGGTGAACCTAGACGATTATTGGGCCACGGTTAGGTTACCCTATTGTATGTGTAGCAGCTCATGTATATGCACAGAGCGTAGAGTCATTGAATTAACTCTTCCCTGAAGAGGCCCTCGAAATATACCTGGGTGAGGGTCATCTCATCGTGCATCTGGAGTGTCAGACTCCACTATCACCCTACTACTCCCTGGAAGATACTGGCACCTAGGATCACTATCTGGTTGGCTGGTGTCCCAACTAGGTGAAAAACTCAGACCACAGCCTCCATCCAGTCCTTAGCCACTGGCGGATCCATCTCGCATCAGAACCTCTGAGGCCTCTACCATTGAAACTTGTGCAATGGGGTTAGTCGGCGTGTACCCTCAGCTCGTGGGGCTAGTGGAAACGGTTTCCCAATGATTAGTGGTTCTACTAATAAACCACTCGATAGTACTATAGACATAAGAGGGCCTGCACTGAAGCCTCTTTGCTCGGTGGTCCATCATCATGTACTGTCTCAAGAATCCTATTTTTCTATCTACATGGTGGCATCATAAAAGAAAATAGGTGTGCCACGGTCAATAAGTTATACATGGTGAGGTGACTCAAAATGAACAAAGAATAAAACACTTCTAAAACACACACAATAACTGTTTTCGTGCACCAATTCAGAAATCAGAATTCAGGGTCTTGGTGTATGGATACGTTGGCCTCCGTACAAATACTGGACTCCCTGAACTGAAAACTGCACTAAAAAACCATAACACAATTGCTATATTAAAATATCAGAGTCTGATTTCTCTGGTAGAACCGACTCCTCTGATACCACTTTGTAAAATCCCATCCCCCGAGGCTCGTGCCATGACTACCCCATGCTTTCCTTACATAGGCTAGGGATTGGAGACTTTCACCAGAAATTCATATCCCTATAATAGGAAGGCATTGAATTTAAACCGGTACAAAAAAAATAGAAAACAAGAACACAAAAACAAGAAACCATGATGTAAACTGCAGTAGAAAAAAGTGTACTGAATGTAAAGGGGCTGGAATACAGGCCCAATTGAAAAGTACAAGTAAAATGAAAAAGGAAAAGAACTCCACGATCATCCATCGAGGTTCCTACCCGAAGGGTATGTAAATATCGTCTCCACAGCACTCCATGTTAGCCCGTACCCTAAATTTACCACCTAGTTCTGGCTCCCTCACGTCTCAGCCTAGCTACTCTCAGTCTGCACAAGACAGGACAAGGTGAGGGTGAAGCCTGTGCAGGGGTGACAATAACAATACGGATTAGGGACCATTAGACCCCAAAAGGTCTCCCAGAGTTCCACAAAGAAAAAATCACAAAGAAAGACCTCATTAACAAAGCATGAAGCAATAGTCAGCTAATACCAGGATTACAACTCAAATTTCAGAAATATAGTTGATTAGACTCAACTTATATCATCTTATTCAATTTTGATGTTCCTCAACTGAATCACAATATGTTGTTATACTATCAGTCCACTCTTGTACATAAGTTTTTGTTCCACAATGGGCCATTGTATGGAAGGTCCTCATTGGGTCACGCTACTGCTGATCTATACAGGGTCGCTAGAATGTTGATCCACACAGGTTCTCAATGATGTTGATCCACATAGGGTCTCTATGATGGTGATCCACACAGGGTCTCTATGATGCTGATCCACAAAGGGTCTATATGATATTTTTTCACATAGGGTCACTGGGATTCTAATCCATATAGGTTCGCTATAATCTTGATACACACAGGGTCACTAATACAGAGGTAGTGGTGATTAGTTTTATAGCTAGGTCATACCACTCAAGAGTTTCTGATGTTGGCACGCATTGGTTTCTCTTCTTCTTTATATCACAACCAGCCACAGGATTCCCGCTCATATCACACTTAATTTTGGTAGAACTGATACTGAATCCATTATTCTTATTTAACTAGTATGAAGTCCCAAAAAAATCATTCCCAAGGGACCACCCCATCGTAGGGGTCCCAACGTGACAGATGGTGTGTCAATCAGATGCCCGATCTATGAGATATGGGTAGTTTTGTAAAAATGGCCCAGTTGGATTGAAGCTTGATCCAAATCGAGTCATATGTCCAACTCATCCAAAACACACTTAGAGTATCTCAAAAAGACTACCTTGTCACAAGGGTCCTTATCCAATAGATGGAATGTCGTTCGGACACTGAGTCTATTAGTTACATCTCATTCTGTGATACGAGGGTGATCGCACCTCAGTCTGGCCCGGATCGGTCGGGCCCGCTGGAATGTGCCAAATGGACCGCTTCCCAAAATGGATCCCAATTCCACTGACAGCATGTCGAATAGGCACCCAATTTTTCAATTATGGGCGTTTATTTATTCGGGGACCGGTTAGGTTTGGGCCAAGTTTGACTTGGTCAGACCGGCCTAACGCAACGGGTCCTAAGGTCTACTTGTCCCCACCTAGGTCTAGCCCATTAAGGGTCGTCCAGATTCACTGGGTCCGGCCCATCTGGGTCGGCCCATCTAGGTCATCCCATTGGTTCGTGGACCCGGGCTGCGGTTGGGCTCACCCGCCTGGTGGGGCCCAGCCCACCCACTTTGGCCCACTGGGCCGCATGTCCGGCCTGGCCTGCTGGCAGATCCAGCCCGCTTAGTCAGCCCGCAGCCAGCTCTGTCCACCTGAAGGCAGACTGTTGTGTCCCACTGGCCCTGTGGTTGCGGGGACATTTTTTTAGCCTATGGGGCACTGCTCCAACACATTAACGGTCAGTCATTTAGTTGACCGAGTTACACCAATGTAGCGTGGCACAGGGTTGCGCCGCCCTCCTCTTATCACGGACCGCTAGCCAAGGCTGCTGTCGACCCTTGTCCTGCTCGGACAGTTCTGGCCGGCTGCCCTTGGCCACCACGGCGCTTGTTGGGGCGCCACTTTACACCACCGACGGCTGGTCGTCGCGGGTCTCCTCTGGCCACCGATGGCCACTACCAACATGGCGCGCCGACAGTTTCTTTCATGGGCCATCGAATGTGCTTTGGTAGTCTATTTTTGATGTCATCTACGCCAACGGCTCTTCTGGGATACCGACATCAAAGTGTGAATTGATATTTCTCATTTACGTCGAATTGGAAAAATTGTTCCTTGATATTCAAATCAAGAATGAAGTGGTGGAGGGTCCTAGACTTTTTTGTTTGGCTCGCACCCACCACGTTATATGATATCATTCACAAGTGAAAATTAACTCATGAAATACAAATTTAAATTAAACCCCTACTTGGATTAGACGTCCCCTAACGATGACTGATGGTTCCTCCTTCTTCATTATTGTTGGTTCGTGATTTAGTGGTGCTCGCCACCACTCACTGGAACCGTTCTCTTCCTCCATGTGGTTGGAGTCACTGTACTTTTCCAGAGCTTCATCACTTGGTGAAGCTATGCCAACACCCCTCCCCGAGCTCCATATAAAAAGGAGGGGGAAGAGGTGGGCTATGATCCACATAATTTTTGAGGTTCATTTAATTAATGAACCACCAAATTCGAAAGGTATGGTTACAAACATGGTGGAGAAAATCCAATTAATGTCTTGACATGTTGTCGGTCCCACAACCACCGCTTTTCCATTAGAGGAAAATAAAATTAGGAAAAGAAATAAAATAACTTACCATGTTATTTTATTAATCATTCAAAAGTCCACAAAAATAACTTTTTCACCTGACCTACTGTAGCCAAAGTGAAGCCTCGCATAATTGAATATTGGAACTATGGATTCAATGGGGCCCTCGTATTTTTAATTCGAGCACCATTTCAAAATATATAAAATGCCACTCGTGCATTTACTGAACGTACCTTAAAAAATATTCATAAATTAATTTTCAGAAAATTGGGCCTTGGAATCACGTGTTGTCAAAATTCACAGACTTGTAATAATTCCATATAATTAAAAAAATTACATGTAAAATCTGGGTCATTACACTTACCACACCATCCAAATATCTACAATCCACATCGATGTGATACCATCGGGATCACATAGTCACCATCCTGAAACTCTAATAGCCTCTATCATTGGTCTTCATAGATCTTATGATGGATCTATATAGTCCTCATCCACTCATGAATGATTTGAACCTTCTCTATACTAGATCATACCATCTTTGGGACCATAAGTGCTGAATCTGCTGGGTCAGTCCACAATAATGGAGACCTGTAGGGTCTCATATACAAGGCCTCAAATGGTGCCACATTGATGATGTAATTTTAGATTTTATTTCCCAAAAACACCACTAATGGTATCTGATCCTACCAACTATGGAAAATGTCTAACATGAAATCCAGCAACATGTCCTGAGAAATAAGAATGATCTATTTAGACTGGTCATCTATCATGGGGTCAAAAGCAATGATCAAACACAACTAAGTCGCCTCCTATAATCCTTTCCATAATCACAATGTGTAGAGAGAATCATAGTCTGAAATGATAATTTAGAGAACTCCATGGAGTCTTACTATCAATTAAATTTATATTCATTTCAGGATCTTAATTATTCTTGGTTCGTGAATCGTTAAAAAGTTGTCCAACATTATGAGACGTTCTATGAGCACCCAAATGACATCGTGCCCATTGTATGTTCATGGAAACCTCATCACATAGTCTATGGATAACCCCTCCCACTTCCACTCATGCACCTCAAGGGGTTGTGCTAAAACTATTGAATCATATTTCTTATCCTTCATCCGCTGATATTTAAGTCATGGAGAGATAAACTTTGTAACTCTCTTCTTTATCCCTAGCCACCAAAACTGATGTAGAATGTATTGGAACATCATCACCACACCTGAATATACTATCAAGGATGATGTTTGAAACTCCATTAGAACCTACACCTGTAATATCACTGGTACCATAATGTGTCCCCTAAAAAATGACATGCACCTCACCTTCTAAAAATCCATCAGGCGCCAGTCTAGTGGATAGTTGAGTACGTTGGTTCTCATAGTAAGTATCCATAAGTTTTTCCTCTTGGAATCCATGTAAAATTGAATGGGTAAGAAACATATATTATAGGTAAGGTGCTCCATCCCTATCGAAAAAGTATTACAGAAAAAAGGATAACTACTCTAATTCCATGCTTAGTAACTTCAAACAAGATCTCTTACAAAGGGAATTTTCTACTAAGTTACCCTTCCTAAGATTATAGAAAATAATAATTTCATAATCCTGGAAAAAATATAGTCATCACATCCATCTCAAGTTAAGTTATTTTTTATATAATATATACTTTAGTATCTTTTTCCTATAATATATTACAAATCACTCACCCATTAGGTAGTGTCACAACATATTCAATATGAAGACTAATGATGCAATCACAAAATCATGGGTCTTATAGTTATACTCATGTGGTCTCAACAGACATCCACAATAAGAAATCACCACCTGAATTTTCATCGGAACACAACCAATCACGGTTCCTAATGCATTGTTGAACACTGCATACACAACCTCCTTCTTAGTAAATCTTAATATGGTAGCTCCCGTCAATCTCTGCCTCAAATATTTGAAGGCCTACTAGAACCACTTAGTCTACATCAAAGGATTCCCCACATGGGTCAAATATATCGACAGGTCTAATATCTTAGTGATTTCTAGTGTGAATCAAAGATAGTATCATACCAACCCACGTAAGCTATACGAATCCATCAAGATCTTGGGTGGAAACCAAGCTAGAACTACCTCAACCATTACTGGGTCCATTGTTGTATCATCTTCTAAGATAAAATATCTTAGAAAGTGGACCTCATAAATATTGAAATGGCACTTCAAGATCTTAACATAATGTTGCTACTTTTAGTGTATATCCAGAACTATCCTCAAGTGACGTTCATGGTCATCCTTGGACTTCAAGAACACTATGATATAATCAATGAAGAAAACCACACACCAATATAATAAAGGATGACATATCTGGTTTATGATTCCCATGAAAACTATTGGAGTTTTCATCACATATATGGGATTCACGAAGTACTCATCATGACTATAACAACATCAGAAAGTCATCTTTGGTATATCCTCATCCTGTACTCGCAATTGGTGATAGTTTTATCTGAGGTCAACATTTGAGAACCACCATGCTGCTTGAAAATAGTCAAAGAGATCATAAATCCTTAGTAATGCATACATGTTCCATACGATCACATATTGTAGGAAAATATAATCTACACACAACCACAAACATCAGTATTCCTTCTTGGTGGAAAATATTAAAGCTGACGAAGATGAAAAATCGGGTCTAACAAATCCCTTCGTCAACAAGTCCTCTAAATGAATATTCAGCTTGCGAAGGACCATGAGATCCATTTGATATGATAAAAAAATATTGGGATTGTTTGTAATGTCTAGGAACTCCATGTAATGTTTTTATTTATATGGGATTATTTCATTACCAGACCCTCAAATGGAACCAGATTCAGAGGCCTAGTGACCTGATCATAAAATTGTAAACTTTTTTAACATAATTATAATTGCACATGTGCATAGTTTTGGTAACTTCAAAATGGGTGCATATATTAAAAATATGAGGGCACTGTTGTGTCCAGAACGATGGAATTTGATATGAATGGTCCAAATCATAACTACATTGGGTCGAGGGAAATAATTAATTTTCAAAAATTTTAAGAAAAATAAAATAAACATAAAAAGATTATTTTATTCCAAAATATTTTCCCTGCAATGCAGTTATAATCCAACCATTTCATTTCATAAATGAAAAAGTGAAATGACTCTTTAAATAAAGAATAATGGAAATGTTGTTTCCTAAATTAAAAAGTGTAAGGATATGATAACTCAGCACGACAAAAAATCTACAACACTTTTCTCTTTTAATGAGATACTAGGGTTAGAGAAGAAACTATAGATCTGGAATTCCTATAATGAATGACAAAGGAATTATCTCTAATGAACAATGTCGTCGAATCAAAAATAAGGGACGACACCCTTAGATAACGGATCCAGGACTTGAGATCGATGAACTCCAATGAATTCAAATAGATCATGAATCCCCATGGACGGATCACCACCAACAATGAGTCTTCCCTCCGATCGAAGAATCTCTATGTAGAGGTTAATCTTTTTAATAATTTTAATTCCCCGTTCTTGTTTCTAAAAAATTAATATGGATCAACCCACAAAAAGGTTGATTTGTGGGTCGCATGTTCTTGAGGTAGGGTGATTTATCTCGGGGATTTCATCGGGGTTATTTTTTGATTGATCCATAATCACCTCTTCCCATGTTTCAAAAACTCTAATGTAGGGGAATCAGGCTGACATGAACAAGGCCTCAATTCCACCATCCTTAGGAATTCATGGTTTCTTCGTGACTGCACCTCTGAAATGGCAGCATGGAGATCTCGAGGATGTAGCAAGGAAGATGGTTCCCTATTGAGCCCGGAGGCATAGACAGTTCAGAGATCATACCATCATATTAGACCTAGTGGCTCGTGGAAGGCCCCATAGGCAACTATCAGTGGTGACCTGTAATAACGGCCATGGGTGGGTGGCGGCATGCCCCGACGGTGCACGGAGGTGGTGGTCACATCCAGGTGGGGCAGTGGAGGTACAATAGGGGTTACCGCCACACGGGCTGGTGGTTGGTTAAGGTGGGCTCATCCACCCATCCATGTTAGATTAGCGGACTATGTCTGTGGGCCATGAAATTCTTGGGAATGTGATCTCGTGGGGACTATATACAGGATAAGGGTGGCCAGATTCAGTCAACTGTATGGCTAGTAATCAGTATGTATGTTTTCATTTTTCTAAATTAATGTAATTTTCTGTGTATATTTCCATAACTATTTCTAATCATTAATTTATATTGTAATTTAATTATGAATTTATGTTTATCAGGATATTTTGCATCCTCCAGCAGACGCAGGGGTCCTGTTAGAGGGGTTCGATCCTAGAACTCTGGATCCTGATTGGATGTGTTGTTTGATGACACATTTCATCCAGTTGGAGAAGGTGCTACTATATTGAGTTGTTAGTTTGGGCATATGATACGAGACTCACACAGATTACCTCTGACGTCTCATGAATGGAGTTCTTTCCCCTTGGATACGATGGATGGATTATGGAGGGAGGTTTAGGTAAATTCAATGTTTAATATTTCATGATATTGTTATTATTATTGTCCCATATATTGACAATTTTTTTAATAGGATAATTTGACATCCTGTCCAGATGAGTTTTGGGCTATATGTATGTCCAAATGCAGAGAACTATGGAAGTATTACAAGTCAAGGGTGAAGAGAGATCACTGGACACCATTTGCAGGTGTGCCAGACATTCTACAGCGAGTCCCTCCAGGCATTCTTCCTGCATAGTGGCAGGATTTGGTTGTGTTTTTGCCGAGTGAGGCGGTGACGGTAAGATTTATTAATTTTAATCTATAAATGACTAATTTTTCAAATGTCTATTAAGTAAATACGTTGAATGTAGACTGATTCTTCTTGTCATTCACATAATCGGGTGATGTAGGGCACGCCTTCCAGACTTGGCACATGACATGTGTCACAACTCTGACATGATGTAAGTTCATAATTCACTATTCATTCATATTTTAAAAATATTATAGTATAACATGTTGAACCCCTTTATTATAGTTACACTAATGCAGTGAGCCGATCGATCGGATGTCCATAAGGGTGAGGACTCATAGGGCGGGTGATCCCGATGTTTTCGGTGTTATAGTAAGCAAATTATTTACTAATAAATGTATTTTTATTTTATATAAATTATTCATACTTGTTCATTGATTCATTATATGATACAATCTCATTTTGACGCTCAGTTAGAAGAGTTTCTAGAGGATCAACGTTGTAGTACTGTGCATAGAGATGAAATATTTCACCATGTTGTGGGGTGTAATGGTCATGGTTATTCTTTGACTTATGGCGGTGGTGTCCCATGACGTGCATTTCTTAGAGAAGATGTGATGGGTGCATGAAGAGAGTTAGGGATGCACACAAAGACTGAGATAGATGCTTCCATGTAGGATATGCAGTGCAATTTTGATGCACAATTTCTGCAGTTACCTGCAGAGTATGAGGAGAGGTTGTCACAGATGTCATCACGTATGAATGAAATGACAACGCAACAAGTGGCGCCACAGGTAAACAATAAATCAAACCATACTCAGATTGACTTTTATTGATATGTTTAAGATATATAATATTGATATATATTGTAGGCTCCGAATACAGCGGGAGGACATCGCAGTGATATTGGTGATCCAGATGAAAATGAACCCCATGCATGAGGTAATTTCATTTGTGTTGATGAATTATCTAGAATTCTTTATATCCTTGATGAATAGAATCTTAAATTTTTACCTATATTAGTTTGTTTTAGTATTTTTGGATGAAATATTCATGCACTCCGAGACTGATGATGATCATACCCAACATGTTGACATCATCTAGATTATACTTATAAAGCATCGACTATACACAAAGATATATATATGTCATTTTTGTATTGATTAGGTATAGTTATTGGGTCAAATAATCTTAGAGGAAGGTGTGTCAGTGGATGGAGAGAAACTTTAGGCAGCTATTTCTTGGGAGAATCCCAAGAAAACTTTCGATATCTGTAGCTTTCTAGGGTGAGTGAATTCTGAATTGGTCGCGCAGATGGCACATCAATCGGACGTGCGGTTTGCGCGGTACGGCTCAATATGTGTTTTTTTAGTGTTGGGAGCACTTCATAAACGTGCGTGGGGGGTCCAAAAAAAAAGAAAGATTTTGTAATAGCCTGAAATTAGACGACAACAAAGGGTGAGTTAATTTTGAAGTGTTTGCATAGACGGCATGTCAATCGGATGTAAGGTTTGCACGGTATGACTCAAATTGTGTTTTTTAAGTGTTGGGCGCGCTTCATAAATGCGTGTGGGGGGTCCAAACTGGCCAAATCAAGTCATAATGGCCTGAAATCAGAAGAAAACAATGGGTGAGTGGATTGTGAAGTGGTCGAGTAGACGACACATTAATTAGAGGTGTCGTGTGCCCGCAGTGACCGAGAACGCACTTCTGGTGTCCTAAATGGCCAAAACGGGCGTTTAATGATCAAAATCATAGAGGATGGCATCAGATTTAACTGAAATCACAGGGAAAAAATCTAATTATTATTCGTGATGTGTACACATAGACGACACGTCAATCGGATGTGTGGTTTGTGCGGTACGTCTCAATATACATTTTTTAAGTGTTGAGCATGCTTCATAAACGCGCGTGGGGGGTCCAAACCGGCCGAATGAAGTCGGAATGGCCTGAAATCAGATTAAAAGAACTGGTGAGTGAATTTTGAAGTGGTCGCGCAGACTTCACATCATTCAAAGGTGTCGTGTGTCTGTAGTGATCGAGAAGGCATTTCTGATGTCATAAACGGCCAAAATGGGCGTTTAATGGTCAAATTCATAGCGGACGATATCAGATTGACCGGAAATCACATGAAAACAATATATTTATTATTCATGACATGTACTGGAAGACCACACATCAATTAAAAATTTGGTTTGCATGGTACAACTCAATATGCATTTATAAGTGTTAGAAGCGCTTCAAAAATGTGTGTGGGGGGGTCCAAGCGGGTCGAACGATGTCAGAATGACATGAAATCCGATGAAAAAAACATGTGAAAGAATTTTTAATTGGTCTCGTAGACGGAACACTAATCGGACGTCCGGTTTTCACGGTACGGCTCATTGTTCATTTTTTAAGTGTTGGGCGTGCTTCACAAACGCTCGTGGGGGGTCCAAACAAGCCGAAAAAAGTCGGAATTCCATGAAATCACACGACAACAATGGGTGAGTGAATTGTAAAATGGTTGAGTAGACGTCACATCAATAGGAGGTTTCGTGTGCCCGCGGTGACCGAGAATGCAGTTCTGGTGTCATAAACATCCAAAATGGGCGTTTAACAGTCAAATTCATAGCATATGACATTGTATTGACCTGAAAACATAGGGAAACAATATAATTATTATTTGTGACATGTACGCGTAGACAGAACGTAAATCGGACGTGCGGTTTGTCCGGTACAGCTCAATATAAGTTTTCTAAGTGTTGGGTGCGCTTCATAGACACACGTGGGGGGGTCCAAACAGGCCGAACGATGTCAGAATGGCCACAAATCAGACAACAACAATGGTTGAGTGAATTTTGAAGTGGTCGAGTAGATGTTACATCAATCAGAGGTGTCATGTGCCCGCAGTGACTAAGAACGCAGTTCTGGTGTCATAAAAAAGCCAAAATGGGTGTTTAACAGTGAAATTCCTAGAGGACAACATTGGATTGACCTGAAATCACAGGGAAATAATATAATTAGTATTCATGTCATGTATGTGTATACGGCACGTCAAACGGATGTGCGGTTTGTGTGGTACGGCCCAATATGCATTTTTTAAGTGTTTGGTGCGCTTCATAAATGCGCGTGGGGTGTCCAAACAGGCTGAACAAAATCAGAATGGCCTGAAATCAGACTAAAACAATGGGGTGAGTGAATTGTGAAGGGTTCAATCATATGGAATGTCAATCGGAGGTTCCGTGTGCCCGCGGTGACCGAGAACGCGGTTCTGGTGTCATAAACGGCCAAAAAGGGGGTTTAACGGTCTAATTCATAGCAGACGACATCGGATATACCTGAAATACCAGGGAAATGATCGAAATATTACTCATGATGTGTACAAGGAGACGACACGTCAATTGGACATGCGGTTTGCGCGGTACATCTCAATATGCGTTTTTAAGTGTTGGTTGCGCTTTATAAACGCGTGTGGGGGAGAAATGGGCCGAACAATGTCAGAATGGCCAAAAATCAGAAGAAAACAATGGGTGAGTGAATTTTGAAGTGGTTGAGTAGACGACACGTCAATCGGAGGTTCCGTGTGCCCGCGGTGACTGAGAATGCACTTCTGGTGTCATAAACGACCAAAACGGGCATCTAACGATCAAATTCATAGCGGACAACATCATATTGACCTAAAATCATAGGGAAACAATCTAATTATTATTCATGATGTGTAAAAGGAGAATACATGTCAATCAGACATGCGGTTTTCATGGTACGGCTAAATATGAGTTTTTTAATTGTTGGGTGGGCTTCATAAATGCACATGGGGGAGTCCAAATGGCCGAACGATGTCGTAATGGCCTGAAATCAGATGAAAAAAATGGGTGAGTGAATTGTGAATTGGTCGCGTAGACGGCATGTCAATCGGACATGCAGTTTGCGCGGTACGGCTCAATATGCATTTTTGTAAGTGTTGGGTGTGCTTCATAAACACGTGTGGGGGTCCAAATGGGCCGAACGAAATCTGAACGGCCTTAATTAGATGAAAACAACAGGTAAGTGAATTTTGAAGTGGTTGCACAGACGGCACGTCAATCGGAGGTGTCGTGTGCCCGCGGTGACCGAGAACATAGTTCGGGTGTCATAAACGTCCAAAAAAGGCATTTAACGGTCAAATTCATATTGGGCGACATTAGATAGACCTGAAATCATAGGGAAACAATATAATTTTTATTCGTGACGTGTACGCGTAGACGGTATGTCCATCGGACGTGCGGTTTGTGCGGTACGACTCCATATGTGTTTTTTTAAGTGTTGGGTGCACTTCATAAACATGCATGGGGGTCCAAATGGGCCGAACGATGTCAGAATGGTCTGAAATCAGACAAAAACAACGGGTGATTAAATTTTGAATTGGTTGCATAGACAGCACGTCAATCGGATGTGTCGTGTTCCCATGTTGATCGAGAACACAGTTCTGGAGTCATAAACGGCCAAAATGGGTATTTAATGGTCAAATTCATAGATTATGACACTGGATTGACCTGAAATAACAGGGAAACATTATAACTATTATTTCTGATGTGTATGAGGAGATGGAACATCAATCGGAAGTGCGGTTTGTGCGGTACGGCTCAATATGCATTTTTTAAGTGTTTTACGCGCTTCATAAACACGCGTGTGGGGTCCAAATGGGCCGAACGAAGTTGGAATGGCCTGAAATTATATGAGAACAATGGTTGAGTGAATTGTGAAGTGGTTGAGTAGACGGAACATCAATCATAGGTTTTGTGAGCCCGTGGTGACTGAGAACTCACTTATGGTGTCTTAAACAGCCAAAAGGGGCATTTAACGGTCAAATTCATAGTGGACAACATCAGATTGATCTAAAATCATAGGGAAACAATATAATTATTATTCGTGACATGTAAGAGGAGAAGGAACTTCAATCGGACATGCAGTTTGCACGGTATGGGTCAACATGCATTTTTTACATGTTGGGTGCGCTTCATAAATGCGCCTGGGGGGGGGGGGGGGTCCAAACCACCCGAACAAAGTAATAATGGCTTGAAATCAGACGACAAGAACAAGTGAGTGAATTTTAAAGTCGTTACATAGAAGTCACATCAATCTGAGGTACCGTGTACCCGTAGTGGCCAAGAACGCAGTTCTGGTGTCATAAACGTCCAACGCGGGCATTTAACAGTCAAATTCATAGTGGACGATATCTGATTGACCTGAAATAACAGCGAAACAATATAATTATTCTGATTGACGTGTACGAGTAGAAGAAACATCAATCTTATGTGTTTTTTGCATGATACAGCTCCATATGTGTTTTTTAAGTGTTTAGCGTGCTTCATAAATGCACGTGGGGGGTCCAAATGGGACAAACGATGTCGGAATGACCTGAAATTAAATGACAACAATGGGTGAGTGAATTTTTAATTGGTCACACAAATGGTATTTCAATCGTACATGTAGTCTGTGCGGTATGGCCCAATGTGAATTTTTTTATGTGTTGGACGCGCTTCATAAACGCACGAGGGGGGTCCAAATGGGACAAACGAAGTCCGAATGGTCTGAAATCAAACGACAACTTTAGGTGAGTGAATTTTGAAGTGGTCACATAGACATCATGTCAATAAGAGGTGTCGTGTTCCCACAGTGATAGAGAATTCAGTTCTGGTGTCATAAACGGTCAAAACGGGCGCTTAATGGTCAAATTCATAGCGGATGTCATCAGATTGACCTGAAATCATAGGGAAACAATCTAATTAGAACCATAGAATTAATTATTTTAAAATTTTAAAACAGTAATCAAAATTATGAAAATATTTTGAAAATCAAATACTTTCGATCTGTTACAGTAAGTTTGAATTGAAATATGTTAATTTGTTTCAATTATTTGTTAATAGGTTTTATCCAGTACTAATTTTGTTATTAAATTTTTTATGTAGTTATATTTGATGATGGATGTGGATCTTGGAAGATGACTGGTGAGATTTAGGTGGGTATATTTTATTGTGTAATTGATATTTTAAAAAAAAAATTAAAAACCTATAGCAACTGCCATTTGGCAGCTGCTATAGGGACAGCATACAGCGGCCCCCATTCGATGACCGCTCTAGGTGTTTCCATCACCACCTGTAGAGGCTTCTAATTTGTGGCTACTTTATTCAATTCCATCTTGCCTACAACGTCTTCTAAATGGCGGTCACTGGTAGCAACAGCGACCGGCCAAAATCGCCCGCTGATTGGCGAACGCTAGGCAGCCTCTATAGACCTTTAGCGACGGCTTTTGGCGGCCACTAAAGGTCATGATTTTACTAGTGTAAATTCACTAATCCTAGGTGCCCATTATCAGCACCAACTATCAGCATCTGATCAGCCAGGAAACTCTTGACCCCCAAATCATGCTCTATTACCCCAGCATATCTAGGAATTCATAGAGTTATCACACTAACTGGATGTCTCTCCATAGTCCTCACTCAAAGGTACGAGTCCGAAATAACTAACCATGCACCATATCCATAAAGTACCAAGAGAAGTTGGTGAACCTCTATGAATACTCATCCAAGGTTTTAATTCCCTAGTGTATTTTTAGAATCACATTTATGTGCATAGCTCTAAACATTGTAGGAGATAACTCCTCTATGAAAATGATCTAAAAATCAGACCATGCTAGAGTAACATCATTGTACGATTAGGTCATTAATCCCCCCCCCCCATCATCTTACAGATAAATAGAGAATGATCACCTCTAGGAAAACCATCTAGTATTCAGGTGTCCTGATAAGATGAAATACTAATTTCACTACTTGAATCCAGACCTCTACTACTTATGGGCTAGTCTCTCCTCAAAACCTGATGGGGATTTTTCACTGAAACTCATGAATTAGGCTCAACATGTGCACCTCATCTAACGGTACTTTCAGTGACATCTACTATTAAATAGGTGGTGGTAAATAAGGTACATCACATATGGGTAACACATCTTGAATAGGTATCTATGTCAAAGCCTGATCACTATGGGGATCATCATTGTGATCCTAATGTTGAATCATAGCTAGAAAACATAGTGGAGGCATCCTGTAATAAACAAGATGTACAATGTTCAATGAGTGTGTCTGAAAAGCTTCCACAAGAAGTACAAGGAAACCACCACCCATTTTTATATGATGAATGTAAAAAAAATTCCCTACAACTAGATTATATATATATCAAGTCAATATGAAGGTCATCAAGGTACTAGTGTATGGATAAGTCATTCGTCAAACCAATAATGGAGTCTATGTTCTGAGATCCAAACTCGAAACACATAACACTATTTCCCAAAACCAATTTCATAGAATCAGTTCCTAATGTTGAACCAACTACTTTGATACCACACATCCATGAACCATCCCTGTGATCCCCATGCTGCAACTACCCCCAACCAATCCACCAATAGGTCGGGATATTGTGACCAGCATCGTGTAGTCATATCACACACATGGGAGGCCATATCCTAATGTACATGTATAAAAACCCAAATCTCCAAGAAAATAAAATAGAGAAATGTAAAATGAACAACAACCATGCATGCATGCATCTAGAATCCCACCATCAAAGTACACCAATAAGTATTGGAAAGGAAAATGGGAAAATACAATCCCACCATCAGGAAACTAAAAAAATGTCCGACCTATAATTAGGTTGAGGACTGCAGTCAATGCAACTGTAGGAATAGACATCAATTTGTCCATATCACTATGCTCCACCTAGTCTTGGTCCCTATAGTACTTCATCAAAAGTTAGATCATATATATAAAACATGACACATATAGAAAAATGTTATGTATGGGTGAGTTTAAAAATACCTAGTAGAATACCTCCAAATCACTAATCATATAAGATCAGTAATAATAGTCACCTCAGAATAGGTATATGTCAATAGAAAGTATAACAAAAATATCCCCATATTCTCAATATAGACACATAATCTCAATGTAATGTAAAAATTATAATGTAAACCTATGATTCTTACTCGAAGGCTCTATGAAACACTCATCTAGGAGAACACAGTCCAGTAGTTAGAAAGAATTGATGGAGGTCATTCCCATCGAGTATCACCATAACAAGTGAATGTTGTAAGTCTAAAGAGATCAATACATAATAAGATAATCACTCCTAGATCTGTTTTATTTACCAACAACCCAATCTGGATGAACCCCTAAGTTGGGTATCAATGTTTTTTTACTGTTGTTCATGAAAATACCAAGAAACCCACCTAGGAAAAAAATGATGATAGAGGTTCTCACTTCGGGGTACAGGAAGGGATTCCAAAACACTAACCAAGAGTTAATTTCCTCAGAGGGGATCATAATCCAGTGTATATGATGTGTTAGATCTATTAGGTCAAATACCATGAGAGGGGGGTGAATCTGGGTATGACAAATTAAAACTTATACCGCTTTGTATCTTGTTTCATCGTTAAACAATAAAATGTTCTCTATTTCACTCATAGTAATATATGAACATAAATCAAATCATGAATAGGACCCAGTGATTTTACATGGTTCACTCCCACTGGGATATATCCATGGAGCATACAAAGGCATTTCTTCATGTACCAAAATCCAATAAAGCACATTGATATTTACATGGTTTGGGATAGATAACTTTTATGCCTAGGATCATTGCCTTTACAAGAATTTGGGTTTTGTCAATGCATTCCCAAGGGTCACTCCCTATGTCTCTTCCTCTAGATCACTACTAGTGGAAAGGTTCATTGTCTTCCTCTTCCTTTGCTCACTGCTCTTGAATGGGATCCACTCATAGTTTATGGACTTGTTGGTCCCTTAGTTTTCATGAAACCTTTCATCCTAAACTTTAGGTAGATGCTCTTTGGAAGTTCATTTTTCACCCATATTTGAAATCCACCTATTCTTCATACTGTTAGGTCAGTGGAAATTACTTTTTCAAACTGATTTGGAGCTTTTTCAAGCCTCTTGGAGTCCTCTACATACCACCCTACCTATACTACGTACTGAGAAGAAGGTATGCTATGCAAATCACCTACTTCATAAACTACCTCCAATTCCACATTGCAATTCTCCTTTATGGACTTCATATCCCACAGATTTCCTCTGATTGAGTTGTTGTGTACCACCTCTATGTACTGACTCTATGAACCACCTCCACATTCCGGTTCTCCTACGTTTCCATGTATCGTCCCATCTTCCATGTACCTCCTTTGAAATTTTGTCTTCTATGGACCAATTCTTTCTTCACGAGCTTAAATGCCTCATAAAACCCTTTGAAATAATTTCTCCCTTACAAACCCCTTCTCCTTCGCAGAATCCCTATGAACTCATTAGGACTTAGCCGAATTCCCAAATCAAAGATGTTCTGTAATGATAATTTCTCTCTCACTCTAATCGGTGGGATTGGCACATATTATATTGGTAAATAGATATGAAAAATTAACTAATCTGATATTTACAAAATCTTCAATTCGGAGCCACCTTCACCATGTACTATGCTCCTCCCACAACCCACAGGCCTTCCATAGACCCATTTTTCACCATGATCGATGAACTTTCTTTTTTCCTCATAGTGTACAATCTCTTTCGTGAACAACCACCGACATGGATCTTCAAATAATCACCTCATTTTCACCAACGGAAACCTTCATGACTTCTCAAATCTCCACCTCTCTTGAGAATGACACGCCTTCTCACAAACCATTAATCCTTCCACATACCGCATGAATTCACCACAAAACGCATGTTCTCTGCAAACTGATCTTATATGGGGTTCACACCTTACGCTACGTAGCTCCATACTTCTAACGATTACCTTCACCATTCCACATACCACCATTTGTGGTCTGCGTATCATGCTTCATGGCCCATGTATCACCATTCATGGTCTGCATACTACATTATCCTTTTCCAAAAAATCCTTTTCCTATCCTAAATTCTTAATTTTGAGTGCTAAAAATTTGGCAAACACTAGGAAACTACGTCACCTTAAAAACCTGCTATTAGAAAAAACCAACGATACTAATTCTTGGTCATATAGCTTTTTCAGAAAACACAATCACCCCCAAAACATACTAAGAGGACATATTGAGATATTATTTCCCAACAAGATGTAACTCCATACTAAACCATCAGGGAAAGGAATAAGGGAACGTAACATAATGAAACATGTCCAAGATGAATATGACAGTGGCTCCATTCCTTCTTTAAATGAGTTCTTGGAGTAAACTTTTATTACATGTTGTGTCTCTTCAGCATCAAGTCCTACTCATGTATCATAGCACATCCTTATATCTATTTCTGAGTGCATGGTGTGTTTGAGCCCATGTAATATAGACTGTGTCAGTGAATGGTTGGATTTGTATACGACTAAGTACAATTCATGTCGAATCTCATGTACTCTTCGTCATGTCTATGTACCCAACAAGGTACACGCTAAGACTTCAGGTAAGGGTCACACTCCATGTGACCATTGTCACATGTTGTGTGATATTTATATACTCCGTAAAACCCTAGAGCCACACAAGGGTCTTATACATTTTGTGTATCTATAAAATAAATGTTGTGTGTCACATAATTTCACATAACGCATGGGCTCTTCCTTCACATTCTTTCATTCTACCACTACCTCTGGTTCCAGTATTGATCTCATTGGTAAGAAAGGTTCTTGTCATAACTAAGACATATCATCGCCACTAACTAGAATCCATCCACTGATTCACATGAGAAAACTCCAACATCAAACCACTCAATCACCACATGCTGAAACTACAACCAGTGACCCCATATCCAAACCAATCAGTTTTTGTTATAATCATTGCATGATCCTGACATCATACTGAGCCTGAATCTACGATATCCATCTATTACACCAAGAAACAAATGTGAAATGATTTTTTATCCCTTGTCACTACTACAAAATAGGCTTTTAACAATGCTATAAAAATCTTTTATGATTACTAAAAAAGAGCTGATAATTTGAGTGTGGTTAAAGGACTGAAGCTTTTATCTTCTCTAAAATAGAACTGTTAATGGCCCCCTATAATAATGCTAAAAAATATTTGTTATAATGGTCCTTTAACAATTCTTTTTTAGACTAGTTGATGGTATTTTTTAACTACTCTTTTGTTAGTGTAGGGTGCCTTTAACAATGCTTTTTTAGCACTGTTAATGGTGGCACTATTAAATGGGTTAAATTCTTTTTAATATGGCCATGAGCCCAACCCCCTTTATCAGTGCTTCCACAAAACCTTTAACAGTGATCCCCCCACCTTTATCAGCTTTTTTCACCCCAAAATCCCTTCTACTAGAACATTGATAATTTCTAGCCTCATGCACGCTTGCCTGGATTCAAACTCTACACCTATCCTTCAAATATGGAATGCCTTTACCACTACACCATGTTGTTTTTCTATCTATTTAAGGATATTTATGTTTATATATATATATATACATATATTTTTTATCCATATATTTATATAATTATTCTTAAAAACATTTATACAATAAATGGGTGTGTATGATATATATACTTATATTTATTTAAATATATTATATACTATATACTATATTCGGTTACATATACTAGAATATATTATAAATATATATCTATTTATTAATAAACACATATATTTATATGTATATATATTGTAAAAAAATTTAGATATTATTTTAAATACATATTTAGAATATGTACTTATTTAAAAATATTAGAATATACATTTTACGTAAATATGTTGATATATGTATTTATATGAGTGATTTATTATAATAAAATATAAAAAATGTACATATTTTAATTTTAAATACAATTATTTTGTGAATAATGATAAAATTTAAAATCTATAATATCAATATGAATATAAGGCCTAGAAATAAATTTAATCTCCAAAAAAGGCAATAAGACCCCCTTAAATGAGTCTAAAATTCCATCAAATGTTAAACAATCATGGTACCTAGAATTAAAAATCAATTTTCGAGGTATTATGGGCAACATTTTCCAAAAAAGGGATAGAGATATGCCTATGTCACTAAGGGCGTAGAGCTCCTCACAGCATTTGATTTAATATTTGGTAGACCCTAAACGGACACTCAGATCAAAAGTTATGGTCGTTTAAAGTTTGTGTTAAATTTTCATATTATTTTATATCTTTTATTATTATTATTTACTTTTATTATCTTTCAATTGATATTAAATGACTCTTACTCAATAATAATAATTAAATTCATAATTAAAAATATTTTTTAATTATTTTATAAGTCATTTTCATTAAATATATTATATATATTAAGTGTAAATGCCTATTTACCTTATCTAAAATATATATTAAGAAATATATATTATATTTATATCAATATAAATATATTTATATATTAATATGTTATTTTTAATGAAAAAATATATATTTTTAAACATACCATTATTAGTGCAAAAAAAACCCTGATAAAGGGGTCTTCATCACTGATTCTAAAACAACACTGATAAAAACCTTCCCATTATCAACAATTTTTTACATGTGCTAATAAATGGGGGGACTACATCAACACTTTTAAAAAATTATTAATAAAGGTTCCCTTTAATAGTTCTTTTTTAGTGCTATTAAAGTCCCCATTTAAAAATGCCAAAAATAGGGATGTTAAAGACCCCCTTTAACAATGCTTTTTTAGCACTAAAAAATGGGGTATTTAATATTGATTTTAGCTAGGGTTTTTATATCCCTATATTTGGATAAACCCAGTTTTTTATAGTGTATTTTTTCAAACCATTGTTCAAACAAAACCCAGGTCATGAATACACAAAGAAAGGTGGGGGAATCCAAGAGACATGAAAAAGAGGAATCAACCTCAATTGTGTTCAGGTTGGCCTCGATCTATTTCCATTAGATTGAAGAATGAAGAAGCAAATAAAAATAAACAATTTCTCCCAAAAATCCCCTAAAAAATAAACCTTCAACTAAATATGGTCATACCACGAATCAATCAATTGGTCGATTGATTCATGTTCATCATAGGATGAGAAAATGGGGATAAATCGACATAATAAAAACATCCTACATCAATTTATGTCAATATATATTGAATAACAGTCACACATATTTTCATGGGTGATATCCACACATTTTATTGGCACACTGATCCTTGATCGCTGTCCGATTCAATGGTGTCCACCAAGGTTCCTTAAACGCTCTCTCTCAATTTCCACTGTTATGTGAATAACCCAACATATTTTTCATAGAAGTGTATTTATAGAAAGATATTAGATTTCTAAATCATGTTAATTAAAATAAATATTTTAATGTATTGATTTTATTTATTCCACCATGACTTCAATTTTTGGAAACCCCTGATGCTGGAAAAGGTTATATCCTGCCTATCGTAAAATTCACACTCTCAATTCAATGATGACTTCAGATTTTTTATCTGATAAACCATTCATAAATTATTCCAAATTTTTTAAAAACTATGCATGTTGATATATAATATATTTAATATATTTTAAAAATTAATTTTGGGACATAGTGCCTTGGAATCTCACATCGTCTCCGCTCGTAGCTCTGAAAATAATCCATTTAATTTTAACAAAATGGAAAACCCATATTCATTAGAGTTTATTCACATGGTATTTATAAAATAAGAATGTTTTTAATTATTTTAAAATTCAATGGTTGGAACTCATTGAAGTATTACACTTGTGGAAGTGAGTCATGTACTTAAGGAAATGATTTTAAAACATTAAAATATAATATAGATTATAGAGGATTCATAATGGATTTATAAAATTATAAATATAACATAACAATTACATTATTTTAAAGGGTAAACATAGATTTGTTCATGTATACCTTTTATATTATCTATTACATCACTTTTTGGCCATTATAATGTCACAATACACAATGTATATTTATACTCTATTTAATTTTTTCTTAAAAATTTGAATATCTCAGAAAATTATGAAAAATTCACCATTTTATAATATTGAAATACTGATTAAAAATATAATATTTATTTTATAAAAATAATTTTTTCAATATTTTAATTTTAACTTTCAAAATACAATATAAATTTATTGATAAATGCTTGGTTATTTTAAATAAAAGTTTTAAAACCTTTATAAAAATTATATTTGACATCATAATAATTATAATACCATTTATATTAAATATATTTTACTTAAAAATATTATTTTATTAATATTTCATTTAATTTTAAATTCCCTTAGTTCAACAGAACAAGTGAAATCATTGAAATTTCATTTTACCCAAAAATACAATTTACATTTTATCATATCCAAATAAAAATCATTTATAATGTAACAATTATAAGAAGTTAATATAACTATTATTATATTGAAAATAAAATATGCATATTTATATTATTATTTTCTTGATACATATCCCTTTATTATACTAGAAAACACCCAAAGTGTAAGGTGTGCGATGGTGAAATTTTCTTGGGATGTATGACATGCATGGTTTGGGAGGTCTTCTCGATGAGCTTGAACTTCTCACATAAATTATTTTTATCATCCTTTATTTTTTGGAACATATATTGGTTTTGGTCAAGGATAATTACCAGTGATGTTATCTCTCTCTGAAGCTCAGATAAATGGGCTTCATAGGGTACGATCCTATTGGTTGAGGCGATCACTTCCTTTGTCTATGTCAAATGGATTAATCAAAACCCTATATTTATAATAATCGTATGATCCCAATTGTACAACTATATTTTCCATCATTATAATTCATAATGGTTTCTGAATCCTAATAAGATATTATATAACCAAAGAACTAATTTTTTTCAATAATAATAATAGATCTTTTAATTCTATCATAAAGGGGATTTTATTTATATAAGTTCAGGTCATTACAATCTTCCCTCCATTAGATTTTTTCCTTCAATATTTTCGTATCACACACTGAAAAAAAAAGAGTAATTTCATTTCATCATCTCCTATAGTTCCACATCACTTCTTCAAAATTTTATTTTCTCCATACCACTTTGACCTAGTGCAATGTCATATATCCTAGAACTTTGTCTTTATGATCTAATATCATTAACAGATGCTCCTCGTATAAAATATCATTCACCAATGGCACAAAATCTTGATTTAGTGCATGTGGGGTATGTATTATGTACTTCCTCGAGAAGGATACCTAGAATACATCATGAAATTGAGATAGGTTTGGTTGGAGTGCTAGTCAATTGGCCACTGCTCAGATACGATCAAGGATCTCAAAGGGATTGATGAATCTCAGACTAAGATTTCCCTAATTCCAAAAACCATGAATTTCATATATAGATATATATTTAGGAATAACATATATCGAACCTCAAAATATAGTTCACATCGATGATTGTAACAATAGATCTTATGTCGACTCTGAGAATCATTAATGTGACACTGAATGATCTTGACCTTTTCCACCATTTCCTTAACAATTTAAGGACCCATCAGTTTGCCTTCACCAACTTCATCTCAACATATAGGTGTTCTATGCCTCTTCCCATAATGGGATTCATTGGGATCCATTTGTATTCTTTAGTGGAAACTGTTATTGTTTGAGAACTTGAGTAGAAGAATTTGTTGATCCTATCCTCCGTTAATTTCGATTGAGCATGCTCTCAACATGTCTTTGAGTATCTTGATATTCTTTTCAAATTGGTCATCACTTTGATGGTGATAGTTCATTCTGAAGTTTGACTAATTATTTAGAGAATGTTATAGAGCCATATTTAATGTGGAGGTAATTCTTGGATCTTTGTCAGGTACAATTTATAGCAGTGTTTCATGCAGCCTCAACACTTCTCTATTGTATATTCTTACATGTTTATCAAGTGATGATTCCACTCAAACTATAGTGATGTGAGCATTCTTTCTAAAATGATCCACTATAATTCATATAGAATTATTTCATCTTCGTCTCTTCTGAATACTAGTGTGAAATTCCTTGGTTATGTTTTCCCTTCCCAATGTTGGTATGGGTAATGGTTGCATCATCACCATGTATTTTTTCTTTCAACCATCACTTACTGACATATAAGTCACCTTGATGTTTATTCCATGATCTCTATCTTCATATTTCCCCACCAACAGTTCTCTCCTAAAACTGAATACATCTTTGTGATCTATATAAGCTTTGAGAATGTTGATATGTGGGAATCATCTATCATCTCCTTTATCTCAAGATTTTATGGTACACATAGTCTTGACCCAAATCTTATAAACCATTTTTCAAAAATTTTGAACTCTGATGATTTCCCTTTTCTTATAACTTCCACCTTCTTCTGAATTTCCATATCATCTCATTAAGAACCATTTATCTTCTGTACAAGGGATGGTAGATCAATAATTTGTGAAATTATTTATAATGTTACTTTCTTTATGATTCCCACATCTATCCATTTTAAGTTTATGAAGATCATAACCTTCTTAATTCTCATCATTGATAAAATTGTCAAATCCTTTCTACATAGATATTCTTCCACTTTATTTTCATTACCATGATGTTAGTGGATTGAGTATTCATAGTCCTTAATCACCTCTAACCATCTTCATTGTTATATATTCTTATATTTCAATGTTAATATATACTTTAGGCTCTTATGATCCATATATATTTCACACTTCTCACCAAAGAGATAATTCCACCATATCTTTAACACCAAAATTACTGGAGACAACTCCAAATAATGTGTTGGGTAGTTCCGTTCATGAACATTAAATTAACTTTATGAATAGGCTATCAATTTTTAATTTTTCAATGTCACAGAGCCTGATTCATTCTTCAAAAAAAAATTGTACCATGAATGGTTCCCCACTTTTAGGTAGAATAATTTTAGGTTCAATGATATTACACATTTTAAACTCCATGAATCCCTCTTCACATTCATTATTACAAATATAAAAGACTCCCTTCAAAGTTATATTGGAAAGAGGTTTTGATAATTGAGAGAAATTTCTCAAAAATAGTATGTAATACTCATCCATTCCAAGGTAACTACAAATATCTTTTAGAGATATTGGTCTCATCTATCAGTCAATTGTATCGATTTTTTAAGGGTCCATAGATATCCCTTTTCAAGTGATAACATTACCTATGAATGATACTTCATTTAACAGTAACTCATATTTTTTACACTTTTAATAAAGCTTCTCCTTTCATATGGTCATTAGCATAGTGCTTTGATGCTTCTCATGATCCTCCTTGCTTTTTAAGTACATTAGAATATCATTTATAAGCCTATAATTTTTTTGAGGTAATCCCTAAAGACTCTATTCATAAAGCCCATGAATATTTATAGAGAATTAGTGAGTAAAAATTTCATTACTATGAACTCATAGGTCATGAACCATGTGTGGAAAGTAGCCATGGTGATATCCTCCTTCTTTAGCCTTACGTGATAAAAATTTGACTGAATATCCACCATGGAGAGTTATTGGGATCCATATATATGATCAAACAAGTAATCAATCCATGGTAGATGATATTTTTTCTTTATCATGATCTTGTTGAGTTTATGATAATCAGTGCAAAGGTGTATTGACCCATCATTATTCATGATGAAGAGGACTAGTGTACCCCAAGGTGAAGCACTTGGGCGTATGAACCCTTTATCCAGAATCTCCTGAAGTTTTTTATTTATCTCCTCATATTATACAACATCCATTCAATATGATTCCTTGGATAATAGAAACACCCATGGTATAAGATCAATTGAAA
The DNA here is from genome assembly GCA_963277665.1 of Viscum album. Classification (NCBI taxonomy): domain Eukaryota; kingdom Viridiplantae; phylum Streptophyta; class Magnoliopsida; order Santalales; family Viscaceae; genus Viscum; species Viscum album. Next base: position 1,836,702,113 of record OY728165.1, read on the forward strand.
ATACAATCTCTCAACTCGGATAAAGACAAGAAAATTATTTAGGAAACACATCATCATATTCACTCACAATGGGAATAACTTCAAGAATGATCTTCTCCTCAGACTAAATCATTTGAGCTAGATATTCATTCTCATAGGGAAATAATATCTATTATTGAGTTGTTGGTGTTAAATAAGATTCATCCTCCTTATTTCAATTGTATAGAATCATAGGACAATTCATGATATGGAGAGTGATTTTCTTATCATGACAATTTATATTGGATCAATTCTAGGAAAGACAATTCATACCTACAATTACATCAAATTACACTAAAAGGTGTATCATAAGGATTTTGGGGAATTTCATCCCACAAATTTTGATAGGGGTGAATATCTATATTTTGGATGCATTAATTGCCCCATTTTTAGTTTTCATCAAAAACTCTACTTCCATGCACTGTGGTGGTGTTTGAGTAGTTTTAATAAACATGTGTGATAATAATGAAAGCGTAGATCTAGAATCTAATATTTTGTTTTCTATTATTGATTGAATAACTAGTGTAAATGTCACCAATTCATTTTCACGATCCACCTCAGTAGAGGTAATGGCATATACTTGACCTTGTTCCCTTGGAGGTTTTTGGCATTGGTTGTCTTCGAAAACCCTTGGATTAGGACTATGGTTCACATATTTTACATGTTACTTGCAGTTGAGACACTAGACAATAGGTTAAGAGTAGAGTAGATCATTACTCTCTTCCATTGCATTGGTGGGTTTCTCCCATCATCAATAACTATCAAGGTTCCCATCCTTTTGACACTTAAAGCACATTATTTTCCACTTTGATCAATTTATGGGTTGATTCATTCCATACTTTTGACAAGTGGGATGTTTAAACTTCATACCACTATTATATTTCTCAATTAGAACACTATAATTATAGCCTAATTTCTAATTTTTAACCCCATGAGACCCTTGAGATTTTCGATCTCCATTTCAACTTTAATGGAACACTGGTCCATTTCCTCATAGTTATCAATGTCTTAAATCTCTAGGTCTTTTCATATACTCAATTTTAGACCACCAATGAAGTATTATGATTTTCCTTCGAGAGTAATGACAATGCTGAAGGCATATCATGAAAGTATCATAGAGTTTTCCCTATATGTACAGATATATTCATTTTCTTTTTCCTTGAAGGAAATCTAATCCATTCCCATTATAAGTTAGGGGGTGTGAGATAATACTTGTTGAAAATAATTTTGTAGAATTACTTAAAACCCATCACTTTTATATTTTTATCGGGATTCGTATTCTTGATCATTGTCCACCACTGATAATCTTCTCCCTTCATACAATAAAGAGACAGTATAAACATATCTTATTCATAACATTAAAGGATAGAGAATATTTTCAAAATGGATTTGGTCCATTGTTACACAAAAGAGGGATAGATATTCCATTGAAAATAGGAGGCCATTGTCATATAATGGTCTCAATTGAATCATGTTCTTTTAAGGTGGATTTTGGAATTATTCCTGATTTTAGTTTCTATCCAAGACCTAATTCAACTAAGAGAGTATTATCACAAAGTGTAACGTCTCGGTTCCGAAAGCCACTCCGAGGCGCCCTGTACACGGTTGGTCACATGGCCTCAAGCGCATTTCCCCGAAATCTAGATGCTGCCGACTAGCAGCGAGGGTCTTGGGTGTGATATTAGGGAAACTATGCCCTCATTGGAAAAGTAAACAGTATAAGAAAACAAATATATACAAGAGTGGAAGTAGTAATAATGAAATATAATGGTAACAGGAGAAAATAAAAGTATAAATTGGAGCACATATATATAATTATGCATGATACATATGTCTAGGAAAACAGCCAAACAAGTCACAATGCTAGAATACAACACTGCTAAACCCAAGTGCAAAAGAAATCATATAAACTCCTCAGCATCACAAGCCATATCTTGGTCTCATGCTCTCCAGCTCCACAGCAAATCAAGTACCTAAATTTGAAGGGCGCTTACCCTTATCTATAACTCCAATAATACAATCTTTTTGGTTCCAAAATCATGGCCCAAATAGGGTGTGAGACTGAATCCCAGTAGGCATCCACCACAGGATCGGTGCCTAACAGTCTATGAGAATATGGAAGGTAAAGTACAGAAGGTTGTAAAAAAGGAAGTACTATGCAGTATACAATCAACTGTTTTAAAGCATTTAAATCACCACATAAAATTTAACAGCTACTCAAAACAGCTAAAAAAACAGGTAACCCTCTAGGATGTACCCACAACCTATCCTCTCTGGTCCTACCTAGAAACACAAGAAAGTGGCTAAAACACAAGGTAACCCTCTGGAAAGTACTAACAACCTATCCCCTATGGTCCTACCTAACAATTACAAGCAACCCTCAGGGCAGTACACTCAGTCTAACCCCTCTGGTTATTCTTAATAATAGACTCTCTAAGGACTCACTCGCTATAAATTCCCCCTATAGTCTTGTAACGGTACTAAAGGTGCTCTGGGGAAGCACTCAACATCTCATTCCCCATGTTCCCCACATTGATGAACTACAGACACTCTGGGGAAGCACTCAACATCAATTCCCCTTGTGGTCTTGTATCATAAGTAAAACAGACATTCTGGAGAAGCCCTCAACATCCATTCTCCCTATGGTCTATACACTAGGTTCTCACGGCCCTGTGTAAGTCAAGCAACTGTAATAGCGCGTAACAGCCAAGGAAAACATCAAGAACTACTTGGCTAGAAATCTAGAAAACAACAGCATAACAAAACAACAGTCACGCCATCCTACAATACTAGGAATGGGAATGTAAACAGCAGCCTAACAGGAAAACTAGACCGAAAGGTCAAAACAGGAAAAACATGCATGGTCAACATAGCCAAATCAAAGAAATTCACCCTATTCACTATCAAATATCATCTACTCAATCATACCATCATATTAGACAAAAAATAGGGCTAAAACGGTAAATGCACAATACCCCGGTCATGGGTATTGGGAAAATATACACACAAAACTCAAATACATTCAAAAGAAAGGAAAAAACCACCTACCTCGACATCAAGATATCGCTATATATGAACCTTGAGGATTTAATCATCCATTAACACCGTAGATCTACAAAAACGCTCAAAATGTTCAACTGAAGATAACATGGAAAAGAAGAGGAATCAGGAAATGAGGCTCAAGCAGAAGAGTGAACTCACTGATGAGATTCCAACATAACTAATGGTGTTCGATTCAGAGGACAGACATTCTCTCAGGGGTTCGTTGAATATTCATGGTCGTACGAAGCTCTCAGAAGAACAATACCTAAAAGAAGATATCTCTGGCGATTAGACGCGACCCAGTTCATTTTCTGAGAAAAAAACAAAATACACAGCTTATACTTTCGGAACACACAACATGTACTTGATGTTTCCATACTCTGCTTTAAGCGGCCTCCAGGTCACCCCCACATGGCCATGTGCACGGCCACTACACGACCATCACACGGCTACATGCGGTAACCGAGTACATGGTATGTACTCCGAAAATTTCCAGGATTTCCTCTTTTTCTAAAAAATGACAAGAAAAGAAAAAAATATACATGAAAAGAAGGTATATGTTCTTAAAACATCCCCCCTGAAAGAAATTTGTCCCCAAATTTTCCTAGCGCATCGTAGAAGAAGAAACCCTGAACCGCTCTGGCCACTGTGTTTGTAAGTCTAGGTCCCTCTCCCATGTCTCATCTTGTACTCGCCCGTGATGCCAAAGAACTCATACTAGAGGAAAAGACCGGCCAGGGAGAACCTCTGTACTGTGATCAGAAATCAATATAGGATGCTCCACAAAGGATGCATCTACATCCAACTCAACCTCCTCGGGTTGGAAAACATGAGACGGGTCTAAGAAGTAATGTCAATGTTGAGAAACATGGAATATTTCCAGCATAGCTCAGTACCTCTGAGGTAACTACAACCAATAGGAAACCTGCCCAACTCTCTCCAACACCTCAAATGGTCCAACGTACCTCGGTGAAAGCTTACCATTTCTCCTAATCCTCTTGTGTCCCAAACTCGTTGTGACATGCTGGAAAACCTGATCCCCGACCTCGAACTCTAGAGGTCATCTCCGCTTATCATCATAAGACTTCTGTCAACACTGCGTAGTAGCCATCCTCTTTTGAATCAACTCTATATGCTATGTTGTCTCCTGAACAAGATAAGGTCTCATCAAAGATTCTCCTCCTACCTCCATCCAACATAAGGGTTATCGGCATGGCCTTCCGTACAGAGCCTCATAAGGTTCCATTTGAATAGTTTCTTGGAATCTATTGTTGTAGGAAAATGTCACAAGATGTATATGCTTCTCCCAAGAACCCCCAAAATCTAGGATGCATGCTCGTAGCATGTCCTCAAGCACCTGAATTGTACACTTGGACTGGCCATCTGTCTAGGGGTGGTAAGATGTACTCAAAAGTACCTTTGTACCCAAGGCTTTTTGGAGCTCCTGCCAGGCCTGAGAAGTAAAATGATAATCTCTGTCTGAAACAATGGAGTATTGAACTCCATGTAGACATACAATCTCACAGATGTACAACCATCCCAACTCATCAACACTGAAATTCTCCTTGATCGGCAAGAAGTGAGAAACCTTCGTGGGTCTATCAATGACAATCCAAACTGCATCATTCCCTTAAGGAAACCTCAGTAAAACTGTCATTAAATCCATCACAACATCGTTCCACTTCCACTCATGAATAGGAAACTGTGGTAAAAGTCCTGATTGTCACTGATGCTCCAACTTCACCAGCTGACAGGTGGAACACTTCACGATAAAACCAGCTACATCTCTCTTCATACCTGGCCACCAATACTGATGGTGTAGATCACGATACATCTTGGTGACACCAGGATGAACTGCCCAAACTGAGGAATGAAAGTCTTGCATCATCTCCCCGCGTATATATGTCGGCACCCATAAGAGCCCTTGGAAACACAAGATCTCATCATCACCTATTTTCTATCTCGGAATAGTGTCTTCTCCTAACATGCTTTCTCATAGGACTAGGACTTCAGAATCTGATAGCTGCCTTATTTGAACCTGATCAAGAAGAGTAGAGGTAACAGTATTAGAAGAATGAAAAGTTTTCACCTATCTATCGTGCACCTCAAAATTCATCTCAAAGAACATATCCATATGTTTCCACTCATTGATGGCCTCCTGAACTTTATGTATCTGATTCCTCCTGCTCAACGCATCAGCCACTGCATTTCCCTTCCCAAGCATGTAGGCCAGCTCAAAGTCAAAGGACTGAAGGTACACAACCCACCTTTGCAGTCTCAAATTCAGATCACGCTGAGTGAAGACGTACTTGAGAGTTTTGTTGTCAGAAAAAGCCACATAATGCTCTACCAGAAGATAATGTCTCCAACAGCATAAAGCATGAACAAAAACTGCCAACTCGAGATCGTGCGTTGGGTAGTTCCTATCATGTGGTCTCAACTGCCGAGACCCATATGCAATGACTCCATATCCCTACATAACCACAGCTCCCAGCCCAATACCCAAAGCATCACAGTACACAGTATAGCTCTTACGTGGCTCTAGATATACTAGTATTAGTGTTGAATTCAACCTCCCTTTCATTGCTTGGAAGTTTGACTCATAAAATCTGACCACAAGATCTTCACACCCTTTTATTAAGACTTTTCAGTGGTGCTGATAAGTGTAAAAAGTCCTGAATGAAGCGTCTGTAGTATCCAGACAGCCCTATAAAACTTCGTACTTCAAAGACGTCCTTTTGCTACTCCTAGGAAACTACTGCTCTCACTTTATCTGGGTCCACTGACACTCCTATCTCTGAGATAACATGACCCAAGAAGTGAATCTGATCCATCCAAAAGTGACATTTTGAGAGCTTATCATATAAATGATGCTCTCTCATAGTACTCAAAACGATCTCAATATGGTTAGCATGGTTGTGTTGTGTGTGAGAGTACACCAAGATATTGTCCATGAAAACCACCACGAAGGAATCCAGTTATGGATGGAACACTAGGTTCATCAGTGCCATGAAAACTGTAGGCGAGTTTGTGAGACCGAATGGCATAATCATATCATCATATAGACCATACCTTCTCTAGAAGGCTGTGAGAGATATATCAGATGGTCTAATGTGCAACTGATGGTAACCGGACCACATGTCAATCTTCAAGAACACCTGGTCTCCTCGAAGATGATCAAAGAGATCACCAATCCTTGGTATTGGATATCGATTATTGATCATCAACTGGTTCAACTTCTGATAGTCCACACAAAGCCTAAGGGTACCCTCTGCTTTCTTAGTAAAATGGATTGGCGAACCTCAAGAAGAAGTACTGGGTCAGATGAATCCCTTTGCATGAAACTCCTCCAACTAATTCTTGAGATCCTGTAACTCTTGTGTAGCCATCCTATAATGAGGGATAGACACTCGTGCCACTCTTGGAATGAGCTCAATAGAAAATTCTACCTCATGCTCTTGAGGAAAACCTAAAAAGTCCTCTGGAAAGACATATCTGAAACGTTCGACCACTAGAAGAATGTTTAACTGTGAAGTCCCCAGGTCCTCCAGATATAGACTAGCAATCTAAGATATAACTCCTCTCAACCGATGATGCTCAGGTCCCACTCTTCTCACTTGGACATCTCATTCGCCTTTTATGAAGAAACGATCCACCCTATAGTGATATGAAACTCACCCTGCGGCGATAACAGTCGATGACTGCCTACAAAGGAACTAGCCAGTCCATTCTCAGAATGAAATCATAGTCCGGAATCTCTAGGACATAGAGGTCCCATAAAAAGTTACACCCACCAACTTCTAGAGGTCACGCCAAACACTAACGTACACTTTTTGTTCCTGTCCCCAACGATGTGTCTAGTGTCAAGATATCAGCAGAAGAAAAGATGAAGAGCCCAAGGCTCTCCAAAACCACAACATATATAAAGCTATGGGAAGCCCCTGTATTGAAAAGAGGAGAAGATAAAACTGAGGCAACTAAGATCGTACCTCGAACTGTAGAAGGTCCAGGATCCTGATCTTGCTGGGTCTACTCCACTAAAAAAGTCTTGCCTGCCAAATGGCCCTGTGACCCTGACTGACCACTCTGAGATGATCCGTTATGATGTCACTGGAAACCGGACAATTGACTACCATGGCCACGACCTCCACCTTGGCCTGAATGGCTGGAAGAACTCCAGTTCCCAAACTATTGGGAAACTGGTGGTGTTGGTCCTGAATGAGGAGTCATAGAAGAACCCCTGTCACCAGCTGCAGGTGAGAAGATTTGAAAGAAACACTGAATATGACCCATCTTGCTACTAGATCAGCACTCCACTGGGTATTTTGGGCAGTATGGCCTCATATGCTCGCTCTTCCCACACTGGTAGCACACCACATGGATACCAAAAGATGCGTCTCGCCTCCTTGGATCACCACACAAAGACTCCCTGCGGAAATTCCTACTGTTAGTAGGAGGGATTTTAACCCTAGATGCCGACCTTCCCTGGCTCACAACTCCAGAATCCCTCATATTGGGCTCTATGATCTGTTACTGGTTGACTATAGAAGTGATAGAAGTCAACCGGAAGATTTTCATCTTAGAATGGATGTTGTACCTCAAACCATCCTTGAACTTCCTTGCTAGGAATAACTGATCAACTCTTGGAATAGGCGTGAAGCACTGCAGCTCAGTAAAGAAAGTGTAATAATCCCTAACTGAAAGAGTACCCTGCTCCAGAATCATAAACTCCCAGGCTCGATCGGCCCTTAGAGTATCTATATTGAAGTAGTCATCGAATATGCTATGGAACTCCTCCCAAGCCATAAATTATTGGCATCCTACCTGTGAGATCACATCCCACCATCTCTTAGAAGAATCCCGACGCATATAGGTAGTGAGATTGACCCTCCTCTCTTGAGGAATCTCCATATGCTCGAAGATTGTAAGCATGGATTCTAGCCATGACTCTGTAGCCTGAGGTCCTCCTTCCCATGAGAAGGTGTGAGGATGCTACTGCAAGAAAACCCGTGTCAAATCAGCCATTGACAGGGCAGGAGGTGGTGGTCCCTAAAAGGTCTGAATCATCCTCATAAATCCTTCCCTGAACTGTGCATCAGCACCAGTATCAGGTATAACTACGGGTTCCAAGAATGGCACAACAAATGGATCTGCGAGAATTCCATGATCAGCTATATCCGGCGTCTGATCACTGCTCTACAACTGGCGGGAAACCAGAGGACGTCTTGGTGGCATGACTCTGCAAGGTCAAACACACACCTTAGATCTAGAAAAAAGGGACTGAAACATAGAAGTGTAAGAAGGGAACAAGAGAAAGAAAACATTCAATTTTTACAAAACATGACTACACGACGTGTATAAACTGTAAATGTGTGTTCCTTCAAGTCATTAACATGGGCGTGTACCTCTCCCAAAACTGGTCGTGTAACACCCAAACCACACGGCATGTTGTCCTAACACACTGTGTGTACTTGAATCCTCTTCCCCTGCCTGGGTCCTTCTACATAGCTATGCCACACGACTATCCTAAGTTCTGAATACATAGTGTGTTCAAGATAGACTCGACGTGTACTAGACAAGCTTCACCTGGCCCATGTTGTTAGTGACATGGCCGGGTACACAGCTCACACTACACGACGTGTTCTAGATGGACACAACGTGTACGAGAATGGATAACACCGATCTGTGTTTTTCGTTACATGGTCGGGTACGTAGGTTAGACTACATGGAGTGTTTATATGACACACGACATGTATTAGATAAGACTCGACCAACCTGTGTTGTTAGTGACACAGTTAGGCACAAGGTCGACACAACACGACATGTATGGATGGTACATGGTGTGTTATCTACAGGTTTTCCCTATTATGTGTCCCTACCCACACAACCTAATACATGGCTAGAGACTACATGGTGTGTACATATGGTAAACGACATGTACTTAAGAAAAACAGTTTCTTCCCGAACATAAGAACACATTGCATGTAGTCAAAACTACACGATGTGTATTCTAGGTTTTTCTGGACAGTAAGCCTCAGAAACTACTCTAGATCACAGAAAAACATTAAAATGACCATTTAAAGTGCCAAATTTTGATCTGGGAGGTCCCATACTCCCTGTGAATCAATGTTTGGCATCTTATACATGTTATTAACAAGATAATCCAGGCAATGATCCACTAAATTACGGTCCATGAGGGCCCATAACACCTCAAGAACCAAAGTTTGACATCCATTCAAGAAAAACATTACACAAAACAATACCCAATCAAACAGAATGTATTTTATCAAGGCCACTATCACAACAACATGCATATTTTACATATCTATCACAAAAACATGCAATCACTAATGCATCCAAGATGGCATGGTAAGAATGCATGACATGTTATTTCTATAAAGTGCATATATGATGCCTGAGATGGAATAACATCATCTCATCGGGTTGAAATAGAAATAGAATCTCAATTACATTAACAATAATAGTACAAAACATGTGAATCACCCAATGGTGAAAATCAAATCAATTGTAAAATTGCAAAACCAGAAAAATTGTTGTAACGAGGTAGATTGGATTTTCCCTGTAAACATGTTAGCTACTCCCAGGAACAGTTTATTACCAAGTACCTATTTCATTCATATCCCTAACTATAGGCTCTAAATAGTAAATCAAGAAGAAACTAATTCCTCTGATACCACTTTGTAATGTCCTGGTTCTGGAAGCAACCCAGAGGCACCCCGTACCCAGTTGGTCACATGGCCTCAAGAGCATTTATCCGAATTCTAGAGGCTACTGACTAGCAGCAAGGACCTTGGGTGTGATAGTGGGGAAACTATTCCCTCATTGGAAGAGTAAACAGCAGAAATAAACAAATACATACAAGAGTAGAAGCAGTAATAATGACATACAACAGTAAGAGAAGAAAACTGAAGTATAAATGGGATAACATATATATAATGATGCATCATACATATGTCTAGGAAAACAGCCAAACAAGTAAAAATGTTGGAATACAACAGTGATAAACCCAAGTGAAAAAGAAAGCAGATAAACTCCTCTGCATCACAAGCCATAGCTTGGTCACATGCTCTCCATCTCCACAGAAAATCAAGTACCTGAAGTCGAAGGACGCTTTCCCTTATCTATACCTGCAACAATATAATCTGTTTGGGCCGAAAAGCAGGGCTCAAACAGGGTGTGAGACTAAATCCCAGTAGGCAACCACCATGAGATCTAGGCCTAACAGTCTATGAGAATATGGCAGTTAAAGTACAGAAGACAGTAAAAAAGGAAGTACTATGTAGTAAACAATCCACAGTTTCAAATCATTCAAATCACCACATAACTTTCAATAGATACTCAAAATAGGTAAGCACAATAGGTAACCTAATGAGAAGTACCCACTTCCTATCCCCTCTGGTACTACCTAGAAATGCAAGAAGGCAACTAAAACACAAGGTAACCCTCTGGGAAGTACTCACAACCTATCTCCTATGGTCCTACCTAACAAGTAAAAAAAACCCTATGTGCAATGAACTCAGTCTAACCCCACTGGTTCAACTTAAGCATAGACTCTCTGAGGAAGAACTCATCATTAATTCCCCCTATAGTCTCGTAACGGTACTAAAGGTGCTCTGTGGAAGAACTCAACGTCTCATCCCCCCTATGGCCCATATTGAGGAACTATAGACACTCTAGGGAATAAATCAACGTCAATTCCCCATATGGTATTGCATCTTAAGTAAAAAAGTCACTCTGGAGAAGCCCTCGATGTCCATTCTCCTTATGGTCTATACACCAGGTTCTCATGGTCCTGTGTAAGTCAAGAAAGTGTAACAGTGCATAATGGCAAAGGTAAACCTCAAGAACTACTTGGCTATCATTCTAAATCACAACAGTATAACAAAACAAAAATCACACCATCATACAATACTAGGCTTGGGAATGTAAACTGCAGCCTAATAAGAAAACTAGACTCAAAGGTCAAAACAGGAAAAACATGCATGGGAAACACTTCCAAAGCATAGCAATTCACCATATACATAGTCAAATATCATCTACTCATGCATACCAGTATAACAGACAATCAATAAGGCTAAAAAGGTAAACACACAATACCTTGTTCATGGGTATTGGGGAAATTTGCACATAAAACACAAAGACTTCCAATAGAAAGGTACAAACCACCTACATCGACGTCGGGATATATCTATATGTGAACCATGAGGCTTGAATCTCTAAATAACACCATAGATCAACAAAAACTCTCAAAACATACAAATGGAGATAACATGGTAAAGAATAGGAATTAGGAAACGAGGCTCAAGCAGAAGAGAGAACTCACCAATGCAATTCCAATACAACCAATGGTGTTTGATTTGGAGGACGAACACTCGTTTGGGAGTTCATTGAAGATCTCTGACCGTATAGAGCTCTCGGTCAAACGAGACCTAAAAGGAGAGATCTCTGGTGATTAGATGCGACCCCGGTGCATTTAATGAAAAAAAGAAAAATACACGACTTGTACTTTCGGAGTACATGACGTGTACTTTCTGTTTCCATACTCCGCTTTAAGCGGCCTCCAGGTCACCCTCACAAGGCCGTGTTCATGGCTGTGACACGAATAGCACATGACTACCCATAGTAACAGAGTACACGGTGTGTACTCATAAAGTACATGGCGTGTACTTTGAAAATATCCCGAATTTCATCTTTTTCTCAAAAATGACCAGAAATGGAAAAACATTCCCAAAAAATGGGCCGGGTTCTTACACAAAGTCTATGATTCATGCTTCCATTGGGTTGTGCATCTAATTTGAGAAGTCATCACAATTCCATTCACATTGTTTTCTTACTTGGTACCTCCTACATCCAACCATTTTCAAGAATAAATGTAAAATTAGGGATGAGTACTTTTGAAATATTAAACAAACCAATAGGAATTTGATAATAATAAAATGGATAACTTATAAATGACATTTATTTCCTTAACATATGAATTTATTTTCATTAATATATGATATTCATGATCTATTTCCTAATATACACTATTATGGGAATTTTTTACGCCTTAATAATAGTACGCAATGATCTTATGAATTAACTAAATAATATCACTGGGGAGTCTCAAATTAGGTGTGTAGTCAGGAACGTTTTCACACACAAGGTGATGATCTAATCCAAATTAATTTCCCTTCTGGCATTATTTCCCTAGGTTTCTCTGTTCCAGATCCATATTTACTTGTTGTATCCACACAAGGATTTAATTATTTAGAAAAAAACTTACTCTATACTTTAACAAACAATTAGTGATGTTTTATTATGTTTAGTCTTATCCCAAGGGCATTCCCTAGAGATTCCTATTCCTAATCCCAAAAAATAACTAAAAATTCCATTGATACTAACTAAAACAACCATTGTATTCATTAAAAATCAATTATTGATTTATTACATAAAAATACACATATTACAACCTAAAGATTGATAACTCTAGTGTCCTTAGGAATTATGTACATTACATGAGAACTTAAAACTGTGGGGTACTATGAGATTATTGAAAGCTTACATAGCATGAGCGTATTATTCTCCCATTCTTAATAGTGCAAGGGATAACCAAGGGGAATATATAAGAATGGGGTTAGATATAAGGTCTTGTAAGGGAATAAACAAATCATAACATGAAGAAGGAATTACATGTAAGAAAATAGGTATTAAAATGGGTCATAAAAGGGGTGAGAATCATAAACATGGACAATGATGCATGATATAACATTATAACATAAAGGCAACAAGGCAACAAGGGAATGTGGAAACAACATTAAACATGACATCATAAGCATAAGTCAGGGTTAACCACCAAGACATCATAAAAAATGTGTTTAGGATAACCACCCAGTCACCGTACATGGAATATCATGAGACAAAAAATTACTCAATGCATTAGAGAACTATATGGGTACACCCATAATAATCATATCATGTACATGCATTCGAGTGCCACATAGATCATATAACATAAGATCATATTTAATCAAATTTAATTCGATTATAAAGAAGAGTGGATTAAATACATGGAATTTCCCAAATAAAATATTTATCTATGTCAAGGTGAATTTTATAGAGTATAAATAGGAATGTTTTTCACAATAAAAAGGTTTGGCATGGAAAAATCGTAGTGAAATTTCAGCAACATATAGGTAGTACATAAAGGTTCCTAAAATGGATTAATTAAAATGAAAGGGGTATATGAAAATTTTAAAATAAAATTTATAGTATTATGATGTGGAAAAACATATCTCAAAAATAGGAATTGGAAATAAAAGACAGAAAATGAAGAATATTTTACAATAAAGAGGAGAAAGAGAGGATCTCTTACCTAGAGAGGGTGATTCCAAAAGTTTGGGAGGATATTCTTGAGAGCATGGAGAACCTTAGAATGATGAAATAGAGGGGAGGGTAGATTAAGGATGTGCTCCATGGTTTTTATGTGAAGATGAATTGGATATTTGGTGGGTTTATTTAAGAAAAGAGGGGGGTTCTTTATTATTTCTCAAAATAGGTTTTGGAATCTATAAAAAAAATAATCAAAACCAAAAACCTTCCCATGGTTTTTCCTTATATGAGTGGTTTCCAAATATTTTATAAGTCTAAGGGATAATCATAATAAAATATTTCCCTTGTTGACGTGTTAGGTAGTCATGTTCTTCAATAAATGATTTAAAACCATAAAATATAATATAGGTTTTGGAGGATTCATAAAGGCTTTATAAAATTAACCAAATAACAAAAAAAATCAATATTTTAAAGTGGAAACATATATTTTTTCATAGATACCTTTGATATCTTTTATTGCATTACTTTTAGGTCATTATGAAGTCATAATAAACACCGTATATTTGTATCGTATTTAATTTTTACCTGAAAATTAGACTATCTCAGAAAATTATGAGAACTTCCCCATTGGATAATTTTTACATGTGGATTCCAAAAAAATATTAATTTTTCAAAAATAATTTTCCAAATATGTGAATTTTAAATTTTAAATAAGAATTAACATTTCTTAGGAACTAATGGGTTGTTTAACAATAACTTTTTTCAAACCCTTGTGGAAATTATATTTGACATCATAAAAATTATGCTATAATTTATATTTATCTAAAATTATTTAATAATAATATTTTTAAAAATATAATTTATTTCAAAAATCAACTAATTCATCAAAATAAATGTCTTAATTGAAATTACATATTTCTTAAAAAACAATTTTGGTTTTATCGTATCAAACTAAAAATCATTGATAATGTTACAACATTAAGTATAAAATATAATCATCATTCTACAGAAAATACAATATACATATATATATTATTATGGTCTTGATACATAACCCTTTATTACACTAGAAAATTACCTGAGTGTATGGTGTGAAAATGTGATATTTTCATGGGGCGGTTCGGCTTACATGGTTTGGGTCGTGTTCTCAATAATATTGAACTTCTGCCGTAAGCAGTTTCTATCGTGCTTTAGTTGTTGTATCTCATCCTAGGCATTGTGAAGTGTAAATCTTTGTGATTTTTTCTCCCCCAAAAGCACTGATAAATTGGATTCAAATGGTATGATCATACTGGTTGAGGTCATCACCTCCTTTGTCTGTGTTAATTGGATGTATCAAAACCCTATATTATTACTAATTATATGACCATTGTTCAACAAATATATTATTAATGCATAATATTCTTAATAGTTTTTCAAATCAAATAGGATTTAATAAAACCAAACAAGGTTATTTGTTTTCAATAACCATATTTGGGATTTTAATTCTACTACAAATGGATTCTTATTTATAAAAGTTCATGTTGTTCTATAATTTTTCATTCAGGTGAATCAAAAATTCAATTTTTTTCAAAAATCAAATATAGTTTCATGTTAAAGCATACATGAATCAACTCCATGATCATTCACTCTGATTTTTTTATGTTTTGAACATTAAATTCTGTAATTTAATGACTTTATTTTTAATATTTTAAGAACATTAATTTTCATATCAGTGAATCTTACTCAAGTGTAGAAGGGGAACTGTATGATGTTGAATCATATGTGAAAATGACTCTAATTAGGGGATTAAGAGTTCAAATTCTTCATTTTGATTCATCACATTTTTTGTGATGAATCAAAATTTTCTGCTTTCTATTAGTGGTGTGTTTAACAAATAAAAACATGATATTTAAGTGCTTTACCATGATGAAATTATTTGTTTTAATTTGTTGGTTCTTGTTACCCTTTTTACAACCTATGTGTGCTGGAAATTTGGTGTGCGTGATTATTTTGACACTTTTCTGAAAATCACTGTTGAACATTAAATGTGATCATCCATCAACTTTGAAAATAACGAATATATACTAAAGTTGATAATATAGTAACTAATTGGCATCTTTTGTGGATATGTCGCTTGTTCATTGTGTGGAAAATGATTTTGGAGAGTATTTTTAACCTTTGATCATTCATTTCATGGTTGATTTTTAAAATATTTTAGAACATACACTATCATAATTGTTTCTCCAACTAAGGAGTTCAACATTGGGGAAAATGTTGTGTTTTACGTGTGGGGAAGAGGTCTTTAATTGTTTTTGACCTATGCACAAATGTAAGCCCCTTAAAAAACCTTAAATTTGTCAAAATTGTGAGCTTTTAGGCATCACTATGATATTTCCATTGGGTGAGAATTATTCTCATATTTGAAATTTGTGAATTCACTTTGAGGAGATTAATCTCTATTACCTTATGGATTTGATTGGATAAATCATTTTTTGGGCCTTATTGTATAAATGGCTCTTGAAATTTTTTTGTGAGAATGTAATATAATTATCATTAACATTGAACTTTTTTATTAGAATATAACATATATGAAATGAAACCAAATGGATTAGGAAATGAAAATCATAATCCAGGTTGAAATCATTCATTCATTCTTTTATTCCTTATTCATCAACTACTAGATCATTTATTTTTTCCACCAATAAAATTTCACCTCACCACATCCAATGGCCAATCTATTTATTAGGAACTCTTAAATTATGTGAGTCTGTTCTCCAGGAGGTAAATTCATGTTTCAACATTCAATTGGATGCAAATTGGTTTTTTTATTCTCTTAAAAATTTTCAATTCAAATCATTTTTCATAAAAGAGTAATTAATTTTTTACTAAAGAATTTTAACTTGATGGGGCATTCGTATTTCTACATGGGAGAATATATGAGGGAAAATCAGCATGAAAATCAATACTTTGTGGCATTTCATCTTTTCAATTTTGTGATTTATTTTCTACCATCGAGTGTGACTAATGATTTCTTGATGACAATCAATGACTTATATGTGGGGGATTTGATGTGTCCATTTTTTATGTATTTTGTCACATTTATTTTGGAGGATTTAGTGTATATTTAATGATGATTTGTAACTTTATTTTGTTAATAGGGACATTTTGTTTATCTGGTTGTTTAGTTGATAAATTAATGTATATAATTTTTAATTTATGTTTTTTATTTAAATTATAATCGGTGTTCAGTTATTTTATTATTTTATAAAATAAATATTTTAAATGTCATTGTTTTATTTCAAAATTTTGGTTTTTAAGTATTAATATAGGTAATTGTAGTTTAATTTAATATATAATCGAAGATTTTAATTAATAGTAATTATGATTTTTAGCCTAATTCATTGTTTATTTTAATCATCATGGGATTTTAATTAATTAATTGTTTAATATAACTTGGATTTATTTATTTATTTTTAATTTGTAATTTATAATTTTCTTATTTTGGTTGTGGATTTTTTATTTTATTTTTTGGTTTTTTTTTTTTAATTTGATGATTTTATACTTGGTTTGGTTTAAGTAGTTTATTTTGGAAATTCGACAATGGGTGTGGAGGGGAATCTATGCATCCAATTTCTAAGAGGGAAAGATGTAGCAAATTTTTCGAATATATTCAGGTAGCCATCCCGACACAGCCGTTTATCCGATCAGTAATCAGAACCGAAGAGGCTGCCCGAGGCGAAAGTAAGATGGAGTGTAGTTGGTGAATGAAGCACAAGTTTGGCGGCCAAACCCTTTGAATCACGATGCCGCTTCGAATTTGATTTGGCTGTTGAATGTATGATAAAGGGAGGGCGACGCTGTCTTGGGAGGCGTGGCTTAGCATGCTTTCCGGATAAGACGCCACTGAGCCGGAGCTGCCGGTCACCCAGATCTGGGCGAGCCCGTTGAAGATGTGAAGCTGCAACTAAGATCCCGGTGAGCCGCCATCTCTGTTTCAGTCCGACGAAGCTGCCGACAAAAAGTCCCAGAGTGGGAAGAGGTTGTCTGATTTGCTGACCTAGTGATGGTCACATTTTCAGGGAATATATTTTGTGTCAAACTGATTTCACGTGGTAATTCTTTTCCTATTTTTGAGCTCACTCAACTAAAAAAAGGTGATTTCGTATGGGTTTGTTCATTTTTTATAGAGTGAGAGGTGCATGTGTCGAGAGATTGGGGGTGCACTGTGTGAGGTTGGGATTTGATAGTTTATTTCTTTAGATTTTTGTTTGGGAGAAGAATGAATCAACGTAGAACTGGTTTGTTCTTGCGGACTTTCCTCGTCTTCTGGTCATGTTTCCCTTTTTTGTCTCCGCTGTTTCATTTTCTCTTATTCTTGGTCATCACAATTTCATGTTTTCATTTACAACATTCGAAATAGATAAAAAAACGATTTTAGAAGAATTACTATGATAAACACTCTTCCTCCTTGAGATCGGCCCTTGGGTTAGGCAGAGTGCTATATCTTGAGAAATAAACTTGTATCATTGATAGTTCAAGCTTTCCATATTTAATATGTTATGCACTACGAAAGTGGAACATTATCTCACACTGTATATCTCTATATTTTTAACATATGTTAAGGTATTTACAAATGATTTGATTAAGGAATATAATTGTAAGCAAAGATTTTGTTATCATATTTTGAATGAAATAAATTAAGTTCTATTAGAATGTTACATTGAGTGCCTGAAACTGAAGACACATGCATTTTGATGAAACATCATTTCATACAATTCATAGACATGTGAGAACAGTATTATCATCCACTATGTACCAATGACCAATTATTCAAGAAAATTCATAAATCCTTTAAAAACCAATTTTTTCAGATTTGTTGATGCTTTTGTTGAGGAATGAATTGTTATATACAACCTTGGATCCATTTTTCAAATCCCAAAATCAATTGCAATGATATATTGACTTATATATTGAAAAAGCGATTGGGAAAATTGATTCACCAAAATCTCTATGATCACACCTGCTAAGGGATTTCCATTGGTAACTAAGGATATGTTTTCATTTGAGGATCTATCTTTATCCTTTTCTAAGAACTGTACTATTTTATTTCATAATTGAACATAATTTTTTTAATAGTAAACAAATACTAGTGATTTAAAATATAATTTCAACTATAAAATGAATATATATATATATATATATTTATTATCATTGGGGATTAATATATTAGAAATTATATTGGGGCTATTCACTCTTTATGATTGAAGTTGTGTATAAACCCAAAATTTCAAATGAATATTTTATCCAATGCTTGATATAGAAATGATTTGATAAGGCCACTCTCATATTAAGAACTTGTGTTTAATGATTTATGAATTTAAGCGAATGCATTTATTTCTCAATTAGTTAACTTTATAGACTAGAACATGTGCACTATCCAATGCTATAGAAAAACTATTGTTGGTTTGTTACATGTAAATAAATTTTTATAATCCTTGCTTACATGTTTCATGAAATGATATTGATAATGGAGCATTGTGACTTGGAAAATGTCAGAAATTGGGAAATTTTTAATATTTTCCCCATTTATGAAATGAGGAGAGTAAATAAGATGAGAAAGAATAAACTATGCAATAAAATTCAATCATTCAAATATTTCATGTTTTGGAAAATTGTGACATGAATGAGGCAGATCTTGATATGTTTGAGGATTAAGAGAAAATAATAAAAAATGAATATATTTTGTCTCCCGTATCACTAAGCTTCAAGATGGCGAGAGAAAATATTAGACAAAATTTTCAACTCCTTTAAAGTAGTTTTTTGACAGTTTCACAATTCTTAACTACATTACAGGTAAAAGATAACACTGAGGATTTTTATTAACATTTGAGAATATTTTGGAATAAAAATGACATTGATATACCCAATAGAATTTTTGAAGTGTCTTATTTGTTTTCCACCATGATTGACAACATGGGAAGTTACCTAGATTTTTTGGGAGTGTTATGAATGTTCTTGAGCTTTGTTAGAGTTTTTTTTACTAATGTTCATTGAAATCTATTAGAGGTTTTGGAATTAAGGATTAAGGTTGAAATTTTAAAATTGATATGTTTTCCTGTATATATATGTTTTCTATCTATTAAGGAGTTTGATAAATCATCAAAGGCATAGAAAATATCATATATGTGTTTCTTCCACAAATTAATGATTTGGAAAAGCAATGAGTGTATCTCATTGTATATGTAAGAGGTGAAAATGAATATGTATGATATCATACTAGATACGTAGTAGTGATTCTGATTGTCAGAGTAAATGATTGGAAAAGGAATGATGTATGTAAAATATAAAATAATATACAAAAGAGCTATTAACCATGGAAGTTTAAATTTTCCAACGTCACATAGCCTTATTAAATACCAATGAGTAACATAAAAAATTTCTTATTAATCATGAGTTGGAGGAAATTTGGACAGGTCTAGAATGCCTCTATGATATAAAAAAAAATCTATTATACCTGAGTTTTTAGTATAAAATTTGAAGCGTATAAAAGTTTTACATAATAACTTATGTTTCTTACGCATGATTAAATAGATGAGAAAAAATAGAGCATGAGTGAGAAAGATGGAAAACATAGAATACTATATCCCCATATCATAATACATTATATGAATTAAAAATATAATGATGATGTTTGGATCTATATGGATTCAATATCATAAACCTATGATTATTTATGATTTTATTAGTGATTTGAATGAAGATTAATTGAGAAGATACTAGTCTGATATTTTTTGGAATTTCATGTTTGATATTTGAAATTCATTATCACTGTCACAAGGGGTGTATTTTCTAGGAAACAGCTGAGTTGAAAAAAGTATTGAATTATGAGGAGATCACACGATTAAAAAATTGAGTAGATTTCTATATTCAATTAAATGAAAATTATTTATATCTACCACTGAATTAAAATATATATTGAAAAAGAAAATTTAAATTTTTTTATCATGAATACCATTCAATACAACAATGTAGAACTATTATATCAAAGAGGTAGAAAAGAAGATTGAGAAGTGTTAGAACTGATTCATCATCTCGTTCAATGTAAGGTAATATATTAATGATCATTTTGAGGTTTCTATTTGACAAGGAATATTGTTGGTGTGTGAACTTATTCTCTCATTCTGATATTTAATTTAATGAAATTTTAGTAAGGAATACCCACTTTTATCTTTCTCTATTGATATTCATCTAGATGTTGGTGACCAAGTGTAAGGAAGAAGATCTTATTCACAATTACATTTACATCCTAAAATTAACTGAATATATGGTTCACTTTGAAAAGAATATGAATTTTTTGAATGAAGAATGGTTTTAGTATAAATTATGTTGTACATGAAATCTAAAAATAATTATTGGGAAGTTGATGATACATACCCATATCACAATGGGATGTTGATTATGTCATCCCATACTTTATGTGTATTTCTATGTGGATGGTAACATCACATGAATTTGTAATTAGAGTAATTGAATCATGAATAAATTTATTTCCAAGTAATAAAAAAACATAACGAGGAGTAGAAACCAATATTGGACATGATTTTGAATTTATTATCTCAACAGAACATGGGTGAAGAAGAATTTAAAACATGATTGGATCAATAAATTAAAATTTCCATAGAGGATGATGTCTAAAAAATTAAAATTGTACCATTTATTTT
Organism: Viscum album; assembly: GCA_963277665.1. NCBI lineage: Eukaryota > Viridiplantae > Streptophyta > Magnoliopsida > Santalales > Viscaceae > Viscum > Viscum album. Next base: position 1,836,723,208 of record OY728165.1, read on the forward strand.
CCCCCACTATTAGAGGTTAATTAACTAACCCGAGACCATAATGTAAAGACCCGGAATTTCCATGTATTTTGTTTAAATATATGTGAATTTTATGAGTCCGTGAAAATTGACGGCGTGTGATTCTAAGGCCCGGAGTGGCCGGAATGAATTTTTTAACTTTTGTTTGGGTATGTATAGTAAATGTGCGAGCGAGTTTTTCTAACTTTTGAAACAGTGCTCGGAATTGAAATCCGAGGACATCGTTGAACTCCTAGCGATGGTATTCGCTTAAGGAGGCTTTTACCTCGACTGTAGTAGGTTGAGAGTGAATGATAGTTTTTGGGTTTTTCGTGAAAGAATAAAATAAAATAAAATCGTATACCATTTTATTTTTATTTTATTTTGAAACCACCCATTTGGATTTTTCATAGGTGGGGACCACCTGAACTAAAACCTTCCACAAGTGGTTATGGAGGTGGGGACCACTGAGCCTAACCTCCCATGAGATGTTGTGGTGGTGGGGACCACCTGATGTTTAAAACCCCTTGAACTCCCTCATAAATTTGGGGAGCCTCTTAAACTTCCCCCGCATAAATGGTGCCACCCCCTTAAATTTATTATGCCAAACTATGTAATTAATTAACCCAATTTGAAATTGTGCCAACAATTAAATTGGGGAAACATATCATTTTGGATACTTTTCATTTTGGTGGATTTTGGGAGTGGAGAATTAATGAGAGGATCTCACTTCTCCAATGAATAACACCATCAAAGAACGTTCTCCAGAAATCAAGGAAGAGGAAAACGAGAAAGCCCGACATCGAAGCGTGGTTTCAGAAGCAACGATCATTGGAACTCTCTTCGTCTTCATCAACTTCCTTCTCACGCCAACGTGAACGAACAATCCAAGGTATGGGTTTATTTGTGTATGATTATTTTCGGGAACTTGTAGGGTGGTTGTTTGAAATTCTTCTCTCTTTTTGTTCTTGATAATTATTCGTAATTAAAGAATGAATTATATCCGCTTACTACGGCTCTAACGCGGAGAGTGCGGGCCAAACAAACATGGCCCGTACTCTCTACAAACCTTGTGGTTAATTGTTGATCGTGATGGAGGAACAGATACGAACCACGGTGGGACGCGAGAATGGGGGATGGCACCACCACCGGCCGCGGCGCTGACGATGGCGCAACGACGCCGCCCTGCGTGCCTCGCCGCCCTGTGGCCTCCGCACCCGGTGGCCCGGCCGCCCGAGGCCTTCGTGCCATCCACGGCCTCCGCACCGTCCGCGGCTGGGCCACCGCCATCCGCGGCCGAGCCGCCGCCCTCGGCCGGGCCGCCGCCCCGCTGTTGCCCCACCCCTGCCCCGTGGCATTGCCGCCGCCCGAGAGCCGAGCTCCCACCCTCTACGGCTGCGCCACTGGCTGCGGCGGGGCTGCCGCCCTACGGCCGAGCCGCCATCGCCCTGGGGCTGGGCCGCCGCCCTCGGTCTCCGCCCTTCCAGCAGAGTCGTCCCGCGCCCTCGCGGAATCCCCTGGCCTAGCCGCCCCGGGGCGTCCGCCAACCCGACAGAGCCTCCCCGCGCCCTTGCGACACATCTGTGGCCGAGTCGCCGTCCGCGGCCGAGCCGACCTGCGGCCTCCGCCGCCCCATGGAACATGCGGCCTACGTGGCCCCTCGAGGATATCACGGCCTGTTGGGCCGCCCAGCAGGTCGGGCCGACCTAAACCGGGTCGACCTAGGCCAGGTCGGGTCAAGTCGGTCCGACAGGGTCGGACCGGACCCGGACCTGATACAAACCATTACTTTACTTGGGCCATAACTTTGGCAATGGATGCCCGTTTGACGAAACGTTAGCGGCGATGGAAATCATGGAGCGAGACAGTCCCTTTGAGTATACCACACTAGTGTTTTGGGTAATGTTGAGGTACAGTCGAGTTGGATCGAGCACGAATCCAACCGGGGCCCTGAGACTAAAAGACTAATAACTAACAGTGAGGGCGTCAGATTGACGCGCCGTCTATTGCGTTGAGACCCCTGTGACACGGCAGACCTTTGAGATACTTATTTAATGGGACTTCATAGCATTTGTAGTATCGACCAGTGATTTTTGAAGAGGATCCTCACATAGACAAGCATTCTTAGTGCGAGAACCCAGTAGCTGGTTGTGACCAGAAGAATGAAGAGAGATCTTGTGTGGGTCAGCTCCTAGTGAGCCTGTGTGGGTCAGCTCCTAGTGACCCTCTGTGGGTCAGCTCCTAGCGATCCTTTGTGGGTCATCTCCAAGAGATCCTGTGTGGGTCATCTCCTAGCGATCCTGTGTGGGTCAACTCCTAGCGATCATGTGTGGTTCAACTCCTAGAAATCCTATGTGGGTCAGCTCCTAGCCATCCAGTGTGGGGAAACACCTAGAGATCCTGTGTGGGTCAGCTCCTAGCCATCCCCTATGGGTCAGGTCCTAGAGATCCTGTGTCGGTCAGCTCCTAGCAGTTCTATGTGGGTCAGCTTCTTTACAGAGTAAGATGATTCAGTAGTTACATCTAATCTTCTCTACTATTGTACTTATGTTATACCTGGTGTGAGCTGAATTCATACCTGTGTGATACTTTCTTTTATGGTAATACCTTGGTGGTATTCTTATGTGTGGTGTACATGTGTGGTACTTGCCTTTGTGTTTTTCCTTACATTGTGGAACTATTGAGCATCGGTCTTTTGGGTTAGACCCCGTGTTTCCTCATGATTGAGATCGGTATACTTGATTACTTAGGTATATGTAGGGGCATATACCTAAGTAGGGTTGATAGTTGACTTCATGCTTTGTGGTTTATCCTTTGTGTATTTGTGATACCTTGAGGGTCTCGGGGTCCCTACTGAGTATCTTTATACTCACCCCTGCACAGGCTACACCCACACTTCGTTGTGTTTGGTGCAGACGACAGACAACGCTGAATGAAGATGAGAGTACTAGTACTGGATGGTACCCAGAGGTGGACCATACGGTGTTTCGGTACGCAGAGGAGACAAGCGAACGTGGAGTGCTGAGGAGGTGATCTGTACCTACCCTTCATATAGGAACCTCTGAGGATGATCTAGTAGCTGTATTTCTCTTTCTTCAGTTGTATTATATTTCAGTTGTACTTGTACCTTTACTGTTGGTCTTGTATTCCAGCCCCTTTTACTTTCATCACTCTTTTTGTTATACAATTTTCTTGTGTTCCTATCTTATTGTGTGCTTGGTTATGTGAGTTTACAAGTTATAAAGGCAATTCCTTCTCAATTTTAGTGAAAACGCCTTTTTGTTCTAGTCGCCAGCCCCTGGCCTATGGAAGGCGGGCTTAGGGTTGTCACGACACGAGCCCTGGGGGATGAGTCATGACAAATTGGTATCAGAGGATTCGGTTCTACCGTAGAACATATGACTCTGATCTTTCTTTTAAGGGAAATAGTGTTTTGTGTAGTGAGTGTGGTTATCAGTTTAGGGAATCCAGTGTTGGTGCGGTGGCCGACGTATCCATACACCCGGACCCTAACTTCTTATTTCCGACTCAGTGCATGAAAACACTGATTGCATGTGTGTTTTCAAGAGTTTTCTTTGTGATCTGTTTGAGTCAGCTCACCATGTATAACTTATTGACCGTGGCACACCTGTTTCTTTTCAAGACGCCTCTACACAGACATCCAACTAGGGTTTCGAGAGTATCACACACTGATAGCCCACTGAGCGATGATGCATCGGTGCAAGGCCCTATTTTAGTAGAGGCACCAGTGGAGGCACCAACGGTGACATTACCCATTGGGCTACCGATGCCACTGGCCCTAACAGCAGGTGGTGCATGCCGCTTGAGTGCGTTGCATGAGTTCCAACGCTAGAGGCCACCCAGGTTAAGGGGAGAGACATACCCACAGGCATTTGAGGATTGATTAGACGTTGTAGTGAGAGTCTTCCATCTGGAAGGGACACCAACCAATCTCATGGTGATCCTTGCCACCATCCTTCTACATACAGCAACAGATAGATGGTGGAGCTTGATGATCTAGGTTCACGACGAGGTGACGCTTCTCTGAGCTGACATCGAGAGCCTGTTTCGGGCATTGTTTTTTCCAGCAACTCTTCACGTAGTGCGCATACAGGAGTTTCTTCATCTGCAACAGGGTATCATACTATAGATTAGTATTCAGTGAGGTTTACTGACCTCTCATGTTAATCCATGGATATGGTACGAGACCCATTCTTTAGGGCCCGGACCTTCGAGCAGGGGATTAGGCGGGAGATTTGGGCTTCGATGATCTCACTCAGCATCTCGACGCAGACAGTGGTGTTAGATCAAGACATCTTAGTGAATAGATTTATTATTGAGAAGTCACCAGTAGTGAGACCCACCACCAGTCCTCACGTAGTGGAGTCTTCTGCAGCTGGTAGTAGATAAATGCCACAGAGTTCCAAGAGGACCAGACCTACATATGGATGACCGCATGACTCAGGATCGGTTGTGTGGGGCACCAGAGGTAGAGCCATTCATGCCTGGAGCAGGTAGTGTTACACATGTGAAGGGCAAGGTCACATGGCTCATCACTGTCCGACCCGCCATACAAATGATTAGAGGATGGTCTAAAGACTGCCCAGGCAGAGATAGAGGTTCAACTGAGGTCCACAGGGAGTAGGCATATGTGGCAGAGGAGCTGGTCATGAAACTGGAGGTGGGCGATGATTCGAGATGTTACCACCATCACCACCAGGTGGTCCACCCCCGACCATATGGGGTAGGTGGATATGGGCAATCTTAGCTCCATGTAGTTGAGTCATACGATCACAGAGCTCAGGAGATGATATGAGGTACAATCTGTGTCTACTCCACCTTAGATGTAGCACTTATAGACACAGGTTCCAGTCATTCTTTTATTGGAACCTGCCTCGTTCGGATCTTGGAGATTCCGACGGAGCCGTTGGCTTGATCCTTACAACTAGAGACTCCTATAGGAGCGACTTCGAAGATTACGCACTGGTGCTGGCTGTGCGAGCTTACTCTATGAGGCAAGATCTTTGGCTGAGATCTCTTAGTAGCAACGTCAAGGCCTTACGATGTCATCTTGGGTATGGACTGGTTATCAACAATACATGCTCAAATAGACTGTATCAGGTGAGAAGTGTGGTGTTTCTTCATGTATGGGATGCGTTTTTCCTTCACCGGTGAGAAGGGAGACTTTTCAGCACAGGATGGATTTACCTGGAGGAGAGTGCAGCTGACCACTTATCAGTTGGCTAACCTTAACCTCAGAGCAATTTATGTGGAGAGTCTGAGTTATCTTGTAGTGGTGGACCAGTACACAGATGTATTCCCTAATGATATTTCGGGTCTACCTTCTCGTAGAGAGGTGTAGTTTTACATTGAATTGTACCCCGGGACGACACCGATATCTACACCAGCATATCGGATGGCTCCCATAGAGCTTCGTGAGCTGCAGGTACAACTAGAGGATTTTCAGGGGAAGGGATTCATTCGGCCCAGTGTTTACCCTTGGGGAGCCTCACTTCTGTTCTCCAAGATGGTGGATCGGATCTTGAGGCTTTGTGGTGACTATCATTGCCTGAATCAGGTGACCATGAAGAACTAGTACCCACTTCAAAGGATTGACGATCTCTTTGATCAGCTGAAGGGAGCAGGGTGGTTCTCGAAGATAGACCTCAGATCAGGCTATCACCAGCTCAGAGTATGAGACGAGGATGTGCAGAAGGAGACTTTCAGATGTCGGTACGACCATTATGAGTTCTTGGTTATGCCATTCAGTGTAACAAATTCTCCAGCAGTGTTCATGGGACTCATGAATGGGATCTTTCAGCCATACCTTGATTGCTTTGTAGCAGTCTTCATCGACGAAATTCTGATATACTCGGCTATTGAGGAGGATCATGCCTATCATTTATAGGTAGTAGTGGACACACTCCTAGAGCACAAGATTTTTGGTAAGATCTCGATGTTCTAGTTTTGGATCCTAGAGGTTGACTTTGTGGGACATTTCATATCGAAGGCTAGAGTTGCAGTGGATCCAATGAAGATTTAGGTGGTACATTCTTGGGATCCACTCAGAAGTGTGACAGAGGTACAAAGTTTCCTGGGTTTGGCCGGATACTACTAGAGATCTATTCTAGATTTCTCCAGCATTTCATCACCACTTTCAGCATTGACGAAGAAGGGGCAACCCTTCGTGTGGTGGGAGAGTTGCAGGCAGAGTTTTTAGGAGCTAAGACATAGGATGACTATTGACCCCATCTTGAGGCTTCTAGAGGAGGGTGTAGGGTACATAGTATACTGTGAAACATCAGGGATCAGGATAGGATTTGTTTTGATATAGGAGCGATTGGTGATCACGTATGTTTATCGACAACTGAGACATCATGAGAAGAACTACACTACCCATGATCTGTAGTTAGCAGCAGTGGTATTCTCCCTGATGATGTGGCGACACTACTTAATGGGAATGCACTTTACTTTGTACTATGATTACAAGTGTCTTAGTTATATATTCTCTCAGAAGGACCTGAACCTGAGACAACGACATTTTCCTGAGTTCTTCCAGGTCTATGACTTCGAGATAGACTATACTCTTGGTAATGGTAACGTTGTAGCAGATGCACTCAGTAGGAGGTCTGGTATACAACTGCTAGGAGAGGCGATGAAGCAGCTGGCCACTTTACAGATATCCTTTGTGGATAAGGATGGATCATCTTTTCTTTAGTCTCTTATAGTCACTCCCCCACTTCTTCAGCGAGTCAGGGAGGCTCAGCGTGGGGACACTGACTGCGAGACACAACATGATCAGATATAAACAGGATAGGCACCTGATGGACTTTCTGAAGGTGGGGATCATGTCATCCTCTTCAGAGGACATACTATGGTACCATCGTCTCTTTGGGAGGAAGTGTTGATGGAGTTCCACACATACCCTCTAGCAGTACATCCAGGAGTGTCGAAGATGTACCAAGATCTCCAGAAACATCACTGGTGGTCGGGAATGAAGAATGTAGAAATGAAGTTTTTCTCTCAGTTCCTCACTTGTCAGAAAGTGAAGGCAGAGCATCAGGTACCAGCAGGATTGGTTCATCCTTTAGAGGTCCCAGAGATGAAGTGGGATGAGATATTCATGGGCTTTGTGACAGGACTTCCACATATATCCCGGGGTCATGAATCGATTTGGGTGATCATCGACCGACTCCCCAAGTCAACCCACTTCATACTGATCAGAGAGCAGGGATGAGTAGAGAGCATGAGACACCTCTATGTGCAGGAGATTTTTTGGCTACATGGAGTACCCTCGACGATTGTCTCCGATCATGATGCACATTTTACTTCTCGGCTATGGAAGGGGTTGCAGGAGGCTTTCAGGACGCAAATTCCTTTGAGCACCACCTTCCACCCTGAGATGGATGGTCAGACTAAGCGGACCATTCAGATTCTTGAGGACATGCTACATGCTTGTGTCTTTGACTACAGTCGCATCCAGGAGGATCACTTGCCTTTGGTGGAGTTTTCATACAACAAAATCTATCACTCCACCATTGGGATGACACCTTTTGAGATGTTGTATGAGTGACCTCACAGATCACCTTTGTGCTGGACTGACCCAGGGGAGTCAGCACTAGTGGGACCCAAGATGGTACGGGCTACTATAGAGAAGGTGCAGATCATCCAGGAGTGGATAAGACTGCACAGAGCAGACAGAAGTCTTATGCTGACTGGAGACGGAGACCTCTAGAGTTCAAGGACCACAACCATGTCTTTCTACAGGTCTCACCTCGATGAGGTTTGCAGAGATTTGGCCAAGGTGACAAGTTATCTCCGAGGTTAATCGGACCTTTTCAGGTCCTCAGTAGAGTTGGCGAGGTGGTTTACCACTTAGCTCTTCCACCTCAGTTGCACCATGTGCATGGCATCTTTCATATATCTGAGCTATGGAGATATGTGTACGACCCTTCTCACATCATCGACCATGGAGAGTTGGACGTCGACAATGGGGTGAATTTTACTGAGGTTCCATTAGAGATTGAGGATTGACAGGAGCAGGTCGTTCATGGTCGATCGATACCTCTGGTGCGCATTCGCTGACAACACGAGAATCATTAGGAGAGAAATGGGAGTGGGAGGCTTAGATGCATGCTCAGTACCCCCACATATTTACCTAGTTTGAGTTGTGGCTTACGGGGATGTAGAGCCCAGAGGTGGGGATAATGTAAAGACTCAAAATTTCCCTGTATTTTTTTAAATATATGAGAATTTTATGAGTCATCGAAAATTGACAGCATGTGATTCAGAGGCCCAGAGTTCCCGAAATGAATTTCTGAACTTTTGTTTGTGTATGTTCAGTAAACATGTGAGTGTGTTTTTATATCTTTTAAACCGGTGCTCAGAATTGAAATATGAGGATACTGTTGAACTCATAGCGCCAGTATTCACTTAAGAAGACCTTCACCCCAACCGCAGTTGGTCTAGATTTAAAGATACATTTTGGGTTTTTCGTGAAGGAATAAAATAAAATAAAATGGTGTAACATTTTGTTTATTTTATTTTGAAACCACCCATGTGAATTTTTCACAGGTGGGGACCACCAGAACAAAAACCTCCCATGAGAGGTTATGGAGGTGGGGAGCACCAAGCCTAACCTCTTATGAGAGGTTATGGTGGTGGGGACCACATGAGGTTTAAAACCCTTTGAACTCCCTCATAAGTTTAGAGGAGCCTCTTAAACTTCCCCCACTTAAATGGTGCCACCCCCTTAAATTTATTATTCCAACATATGTAATTAATTAACCCAATTTAAAATTGCACCAACAATTAAATTTGGGAAGCATATCATTTTGGATACTTTTAATTTTGGTGGATTTGGGGAGATGATAAATATTGAGAGGCTTTCACTTCTCCAATGAAGAATGCCATCGAAGTACATACTTCAGAAATCAAGGAAGAGGACGATGAGTGAGCCCGACATTGAAGCGTGGTTTCAAAAGTCATGATTGTTGGAACTCTCCTCGCCTTCTTTGACTTCCTTCTCATGCCAAAGTCGATGAAAAATCCATGGTAGGGGTTTATTTTTGTATGATTATTTTCAGGAAGTTGTAGGGTGGTTGTTTGAAATTATTCTCTTTTTCCGTTCTTGATAATTCCTTGTAATTCAAGAAGGAATTACAGCCACTTGATACCGTTCTAACATGGAGAGTGTGGGCCAATCAAACATGGCCCATCCTCTCCGAAAACCTTGTGGTTAATTGTTGATCGCGATGGAGTAACAACTAGGAACCACGGTGGGACAGAGAACGGCGGTCGACACCATCGCTGGCCACGACGAAGGCAACGACGCCACACCACAACCTCTGTGCCCAACGACACCACCGCCGACGGCCTTTGCACCGCTCGTGGCCGGGCTTCCACCCTATGGCCAAGCTGCCACCACCCCATGACCAGTCCACCCCCCTCCGTTGCCGATCCACCGCCCGCGGTCGGGCCCCCAACCCGTGGCCGAGCTTCCCCAGCCCTGAGACCGGGCCGCCGCCCCATGCCCGAGCCGTCGCCCCACGTGGCCGAGTCGCCGCCCACGACCTCACCAAGACACCCCGAGGCCTCTGTCCTCTCGGCTCCTCCATCCCACATCTTCGCAGAACCCCCCAGCCAATCCACCCCCGTGACCTCCACCCTCCCGAATGTGCCACCCCGGGGTGAGCTGATCCCCCCTGTGCCCTTGCAGCACCCCCGTGGCCGAGCAACCGTCTGCGGCTGAGCCGACCCGCGACCTCCATCTCCCCGCGGCATCCACGACCCATCGTGGCCTTTGCGGCCTGACAGGCCACCCAGCGGGCCAGGTCGACCCAAACCGGTTCGACCCAGGTTAGGTCGGGTCGGGTCGGTCTGGCCGGGTCGGACCGGACCCAGACCTAATATGAACATTTACTTTACTTGGGCCATAACTTTGAAACCGGAAGTCCGTCTGATGAACCGTCAGTGGTGATGGAAATCTTGGAGTGAGATGGTCCCTTTGAGTATACCCCACTAGAGTTTTTGGTAAATTATAGGTATTGTCAGGTTGGATCAAGAACGAATCTAACTGGGGCCCCCATGTCAAAAATGATAATAACTCACAGACCGGGCGTCTGATGGGAATGTTGTCTGTTGCGTTGAGACCCCTATGATGTGGCGGACCTTTGAGATACTTCTTCGTGGGACTTTTCAGTAGTTAGAGTATCGACTAATGACTTGTGAAGCGTATCCTCCCGGAGACAAGGAGGATTAGTGCGGGAACCTAGTAGCTGGCTGTGACGAGAAGAATGAAGAGAGATAATGTGTGGGTTAGCTCCTAACGATCCTGTGTGGGTCAATTCCTAACGATACTGTGTGGGTTACCTCATAGCGATTATGTGTGGGTGAGTTCCAAGTGATCCTCTATGGGTAAGCTCCTAGCGATCCTTTGTGGGTTAGCTCCTAGAGATTCTGTGTGGGTCAGCACCGAAGGATCCTGTGTGGGTCACCTCCGAGCGATCCTGTGTGGGTCAGATTCGAGTGATCCTGTGTGGGTCAGCTCATACTGATCCTATGTGGCTTAACTCCTAGTGATCCTGTGTGGGTCAGCTTCTTTATAGAGATAGATGTTTCAGTAGTTACATCTAATAATCTCTAATATGGTACTTAAGTTATACATGGTCTGAGCAAAGTTCATACCTGCGTGGTACTTTCCTTTGTGGCAATACCTTGGTGGTATTCTTCTGTGTGTCATACCTGATGGTACTTGCCTTTGTGGGTTTCCTTCCCTTGTGGAACAGTTAATCTTTGTACTTTTGGGTTGGACCCTATGTTTCCTCATTATTGAGATGGGTATACATGATAACTTAGGTATATTTATGGGCATATAACTAAGCAGGGTTGATATTTGACTTCATGCTTTGAGATTTATCCTTTGTGGATTTGTGAGACCTTAAGTGTCTCGGGATCCATACTGAGTATCGTTATACTCACCCCTGCATGGGCTACACCCACACTTAGTTGTGTTTGGTGCACACAACGGACAACGCTAACTGAGGACAAGGGTACCAAGATTGAACAGTACCCAAAGGCAGACCATACGGTGTGTTGGTACATAAAGGAGACAGACAAACATGGAGTGCTGAGGAGGCGATCTGTACCTACCCTTCATGCAGGATCCTTGGAGGACAATCTAGCAGTTGTCTTTCTCTTTCTTCAGTTGTATTTTACCCCAAATGTCCCGAAGGCCTTATTTTTATTTTATTAGAGATAATCCCCCTTTTAAGGGTTGAAGGGAAACCCGTACATGACTCATAGGCCCAAGGCCCAAGGCCCGACATGACCCGCAATACATGGCCGAAAGGCCTAGAGGCATACCATTCCCATTACATGACCCGTAGGCCCAGCCCACTAGAACTGCCCCTCCCCAGCATCTTGCATCATTGATCGCCTTAGCTCCCCACCTTGCATTGCTGATCGGCTAGAATTGTCCCATACAAAGCTGCACGATGCCTGGTCCCAATGGCGGCTTCCATACCCTCTCATTCTTCCAATTCAGTTAGCTCTGAATCTGGTGGTAGCTACTCCTATTGCTCTTGATCCTCTTCTGGGGCCTTTTTTGTGTGAACTGGGCTACTCCATGGTCTACGTGACCCTAAGGCCCAGTGTCCCGAAGGCCTTTGATGACCCGAAGGCCCTAAAGACCTGTAGGCCCAAACTGGTGGCTCGAAGGCCCAAATCCGTGCTAGTCGCCAGCCCCTGGCCTATGGAAGGCGGGCTTGGGGTTGTCACAGAACGGGCCCCGGGGGACGGGTCGTGACACATAATGTGGTATTTAAGATTACAAAGTCCCCTTTAAGGTCCTATCTTATTAATGGTGAGAAATAGATAATTTTATTTTTTTCAATAATAGTGTTGCTCCCATATTTCATTGAAAGATGATTTGTGGCTTGAAGAATAATTTTATTCCTTATTCTCTATCATAAAGAATAAAAGTGTTGGATTAAAATAAAATTAGATATACACCACTTGAGGGATATACCCCTAAGGAAATTTTAGATAGGAAATATTCAAATGTAGATGAAATTACTATAAATACATTTTTTCATCCATGCTTGATAAATAGTACAAAATTATTATGGGACTGAAGACAATCAAGAAGATTTTGGATAATCATGAAATCTTTTACAATGGGAATTTCAAAATTAAATAATCCAAGCTATAGAGAGAGATAGAGAGAGGGAATTTTAAATATAATAGAATCTTATACGTTGAGAAAATCATCGACTAGATCACTAGAGATACTGATATTGAGATTCATATCAGTGGTTTTTCTGATACTTTATAAAACTCACCCATTGTCTAGAAATTAATGAGAAATTAACCAAATGGGATTATTCAAAATAAATTATATATTGATTAAATGGAAGACTTATCTCTTGATGTGTTGTATATCACAATCCAAAATTATGAGTGGGTAATACTGTTATGCTTAAGAAAATATCCTAGGAGGTAATTTTGGTAAAATAAATGAAGAAACCCATGATTTTTGAGGAGGAAGTTAAGTCCTCAATTGAATAAAATAATATGAGAATAATTATATACATTATAAATGAATAATGGTATTTATCTATAAAAATAATAATTAGGGAAATAGGAATTGTAATGAAAAAATCACACTTGTGTTCTAATGTGGTGGAATTATAAATTTGGTAAATTAAAATAATACTTAAAAATGTATGGATTCTTATTATGAAGAGGATAAATAGAGGTTTGGGAGATTTAAATGATTAATAAGTCCAAATAAAGTTAATAAATCCCATGAGAAAAAATAAAATAATACAAGGTTGGAAAGAATATACATGTTGAGAAAAGAAGAGGAACAATACTCCACTTCAAGTGTAAAATATGAAAAAGAAACTAGAGAAATGTTCAATAACATTGTAGACCGTGTTAAAAAAAATTATGAATGTTTATGAAATGATGCTTAAAGAGATGAATAATATATGGACCAAATTATAAAAGTTTATATTTATGTGTGTCTTTAAATAGGCACACAACCCAATATAGAAATAAAATCTTGTTTGATGGAGGTTTTGGAGATTATGGATGAAAAATATGAATTCCATTACAAGGGTAATATATAATTTAAGAATATTTAACATGATAATATAAATATTGAATACTAATAGAGACTAATAAATATTTCTGAGAAAAATGTTTCTACAATGGATGAATGATTGAACATTACATAATCAACATTTCTTAACGATAATATGTCTCTACAAAAAAATGATAGATGGTTATTAGAAATTTATGGAATGAAAGGATATGTAATCAAAATATATCATTAAATTATATACTTAAACTTAGTTAAAAACTACACACATGACACATAATAATTTTAAGTATATTTCATCTAACAACACATTTAACAAGAGAAAATACGGAAAATATTTGGTTGTGAAAACCATTTATAAGATTAATCTTACTTCAAATGGAGTTTAATAAAAAATTAGAATGAATTTTATTTTACATCCAATGAAAAAATATGTAAATAATATAAAAGTAAAAAAAGTTATAATTTATAGAAAAACATTACAATTTTAGGGATGAAAAGGCTTTAAGGCTATTTTTTGTGTTATAGAGTATTTACATATAATTTTTATGTTTTATGGAATAATATGATTCTTCAATTGGGTAAGAGTAGGAAATAATTGAGTTTTATATTTCTAGTAATGTGATGGAACATTATTTAGATGGAAAATTTATTAAAAAATTCATCTATTTATCCACCTAAAATATTTTTTATCCTTAGGAGTATATATGTTGAAGTCGTGACAAGAAAGTTCAATGTAATAAGGAATAAAAGACCATTAATATATGAAAATAGAAATGTAATATTTAAAATTAGATGACTCAAATATCTTAAAAAATTTAAGGAAACTTGTTTTTAATTTTACACTTAAAGTGAGAATGAGGAGCATGAAATGGATTTTTCAATATGGATGATCATCCGATATAATTATTATAATGAAAATTTGTTATCATAATTTCTATGTTGTTACCATTAGGAATTAATTATCCTTTAGAATACAAATAATTTGAATAGATGAGATTGAATACCAAAGCATAATGTTTAGATATGTATTAATTGTTTATGTTCTTAAACATAACTAAGTGAGTGTGATTTAGCTCTGTGATGATGGTGAGGAGGTTGTTTTAAGGACCTAGCTTTAAACAAAACTTATTCTAGTGTTTTTGAACTGAAATTCCCATGATATGTCCTTTTCAATTTATAGTTTTATTGAATTTTAGAAAACTCTTACAATGTATAATCATACATTACATGTGGAAACTTATACAAAGTATCTATTTTTTCTACCAAAGGAAACCCTTTAAAAAAACATGACTTCTTTTCATAAAATATCTTCAATTCATTCATCATGACATCTTCTGTTCCCTTAACAATCTTATGAACTATGAAAACATTTTAAAAATTGGGATGATCCCAATATCCTATTAATGAACATAATGAAATAAAACCACTAGTTCAATGAAAACCCATTGAAAATTTCCTAAAAATTAAAACATACATTTTTACCCTGAAAAAGAGATCAACATTACAAAAATATCACTATCTTACATTTTGAAAATCTTCGATTCTCATGAGGACTCATAAGAAAATAGATAATATATAAGTAGGTAACATGGGAAGAAATTATACTAAAATGTAATAAACATATGGTTGAGTTCCATACATGTCACTATTACAAATGGAATAGCCATACAAACGACTTCCATATCTATAACATTGAAGGTTATAATGTAACCAACCATACTTGGTTTATCATAGAAACACCCTTCTTTTGTTTATCATATAACCATCCATTAATTTTACATGTAACCATACATTAATTTTACAAGTACTATTATACCATCATAACACATAAAAGATTGAAATTATCAATATTTCAGTCATAAAATTTCATTTTCAATCACAATAAATCATTTCAAGTTATTGAAATAATCAATCCAATTAGAAAAAAATTTTGAATACCAAAATTAAAAAAAAAATAAATAAATAAGGGATTTATTTTCCTTTTAAAAACATTAATTCTTATAGTGTAATATAAATATAAAATAACGGTTGTGGCGGTGGAGAATTTTTTGTCACCACAAATGAATAAAAGAACATTCCTTTAATCATTTTTCAAAAAGTTCTGTAGAAAACATGTAAAAAGATTCCTTTTGAAATACATTGAATGAAAGTAAAAATAGACAAAAAATGTACATTATAAATCTTTTATATCCATATAAATAAATATTAAAAATGTAATCAAGAATATTGATATAGAGAAAATGTTATGAAACATAAATCAGTAAATATTCAAAGAGTCTCATACCAATTTTAACATTAAAATTATAAGCCACATGAAAGTAGAATATTTTAAAAAACATTTAATAACATGTGTATATATATGATATGTATATGGAAAGAAAAAGGGGATGTATATACATGTAATAAAATAATAAATGTCCATATCATCAAGAAATGTATCAATGAATGGAGATCGAGACAAAATATCATACCTTGAGTATGACTCGTGTCATACATTCTTTATCTTCCAAAATAATAAACTTATGTTTTTTATACATGATTGATAATAGTTTTCATGTTTTTATTACTTTTATATCATTTAATACTACGTTATAATAATTACTTATTTATTTATGTTTACGTCATACGTTTTGATTGTATTTGGTACTTGAGTCCAAAATGACATTTGTAAGTCGAATATTAACACAGTGGTCATGATTGGCCACTGAAAGAGGATAATATTAATTTTTTATATTATAATATTCATTATCATAATTATTTATAAACACTTTTCATTGCATTTTATTATTTTAAAATTATTTCACATGATGATTACAAAACTTTATTAAAATGCACAATTACATGGTATATTTTTGAACACCATATAAAAAAAATAACTATATTGATTTTATTTTCTTATTTAATTTTCAGTTTTATCACTTAGTTTTGAATATTTCATTCTTTTAAAGAAATTGGAGATTCATATTGTAAGACCACCAAAGTGGGGCTTGAACCAAAAACATTCTATGAAAAGTAAACAAGATAGAAGCCCAATAAAGAGAATTTAGAGGACAAGAGTCAAGCCCAATGATTATAAATATTGAACTGAAGATAGAGGACATAATGGGGAATATTTAATTCAAATGTTTCCTAAGATAATTAGGTTTTATGAATGGAGTTCCATGTGGCCCATGTTGGAGATACAATTCTGGGCCAGATTCTGCGGCCCCGAAAAATAGCCCACCCATTTAATCATTTCTCGAAAAAAATCAATTTTGGATGAAATTTTACAAAATTTCAGGAGACATATGTATCTTAATATTTTTCTAATATGGACTTATTAAATTTGTCCATCTAGATTCTCTTTTGAACACATATTTATGGGCATTTAAGTTGGCTCAATTGTTTTGTCAAGGGTGGAAAAGTCCACTATCTCATAACATTCCAACCACCTAGGGCAACAACAATTAATTGAGGAAACATGGACTGTTTAAGGCTCAACCCAAACATCCTGAAATTCCTATTTAAGGCATTGGTGGTGGAGAAGTTAACCATCTATTGTTATTTGTTTCTTAGTAATGTTATTCATTCGATTTTTCTTTGTAACATTATTCATTCTATTGAATGTTTATTGAATCAAAATAGATTATTTATAAAACATATTCTAATTATCATTTTATGTTCTCTTTGTTAACATGTTGATACTGTTTTATCAATGTGTGAATTTTTTTTCACATAGTGAAGAGAGAAATACTTCACACAATAGTGTATTGTTCTTTATTTCACTTCTTTTCACTTCTTCAATTTCTCACACATGAGTAAACTTACCACTTCCATTGAAACTATAACATCAACGAATGGATAACATTGTTTTGGGTTGATCCATGGGACTAGAACAGGTCTAGATTGGATGTTACGTCTCACTCCATTAATATCTAATCACTTCTTTTAGTTGATAATTTTTCTAAATATCTTTAAACTCATTCCTTGTTGAATTTATGGCCACACACATCAAGTGTCAATATGAACCATTACTTTAGAGTGCTCATAAATATGAACCTACAGGCGTATAAGTGATTTGTATTAGGGTATGCATGTATTAAATTAGTAAGTGATTATTGTAGTTTTACTTTGTTGAATGATCCCATCTTAAATTTGTGAAATTTAAAGAGTCTAAAAAGGAATTCATCCAATCCACCTCGATCAATAACCTAGGATCAACTCATTTTCTCATAATTTGAATTCACATAGATCTCATAGCGATAATCTAAACCCATCTGAAATCAACCCAAAGTTGGCCAATTCATAGCTTAAAAAAATCTGTAAAATGTACATGTAGTTGGGTTTCTTCTTTGGTCTAAGAGGATTCAAAAACCTAAGCTACACTACAAGCGATCACTTAACCCTATCAAATTGGGTAATTTTGTGTGAGACCCAATTTTTTTGCCATTTTTAGGGACCTGAGTAATTTATCCTAGACACTAGAATCTTTTTCTCACCCCACTTCTCAATTATCATCCGTAATTTCACTCTTATGGAAATCCATTTTAAACAAATCAAAACATGGGTAACCTCTCCATACATTGACTACCCCACACCTAGTGTTATGTATAATGACCATCATAGTTTCTATTCGTGGGATAATCAAAAAAACAATCAACAAAAATGATTGAACTCGTATTCTCCAAAAAACATTCCCAAATATAATGAGTTTTAATCCCCATAAAGCTAAAATAAAAATACTCCTATTAAATTCCAATAACATAATTATCCTCTTGGAATATACCATTTGTATCATCCCATTTTCCATCTTAACCCACAACCATTACATGAGAAATTTTTTCAACAAATGGAGAAAATGACTTATGAGGATTCATCCTTGAGAATGGAACTATAAAGAATTGAAATTTTTATAGAACCCATTCTCACTCAAGTTTTCCATTCCCAATCATTGATAAAAGAATAATGTTACATAAAAAATCTCATAAAAATGATAGAAAAACATCCTTTGAATTTAAGAGGCTTGAAGTACATGAAGGAATTTTTTATGGGAGATTAAATTAAGAGGAAAAGGATTTTCTTTTATTCACAAGAGGGAAATTTGACATCATGGATTGAGTGTCCCGATTATAGATCCATTGATGATTTATCAGAAACAGTAATAACTAAATAATTATGAGATATTAGAAAGTTTGATTCCATTCCCATTACTGACATTGATTTGTCCAATTTTTTGGTTGAAAATTATATCCGAGAGGAACCAATTCTATTGATAAATTTGGAAAATGAAATTGATTTTGATTCAATGTCTCAACCTATATTTGAATGCTTTAGCTGTCCTAATCTCAAAGTCAAGGTTCGTACTTCATCTCCAAAATATTCCATCATAGGTGATATTAAAAATATCTCACTTTTTACTTCATTCTCCCTCTATTCTAATGACAATAAAATTCTTTGGGATGTATTAAGAAATATTAAAAACAATTGGATGGTCATTTTTTGAAATTCATGGGATTATCCGATTCATTAGGACCTGTATGATTTTTAATGAATCAATTTCCAAACCTTCCCACCAAACCCAATGTAGACTCAATCTTAATCTTGTAGAAGTGAAGACAAATATGGTCCATAAAATGATGAATTTTGGTATTGGGTACGTTTGGGGATCCATGTCGAGCTAATGAATTTAAATGAAGATATTTTTGGGAGGCAACCTGACTTTTGGGTTGATTTTATTTGATTTTATTTTATTTTAAATTATTTTTATGTGTTTACAGTTTTTCAAAAAAAAAGTAGCAAAAAATTTTCAAACAAAAATTAATTATTTTTTTCACTACCTGACACACTATAGGGCATGGGGATAACCCCGTCACAACTAACGAAGCCACAAGACTCAAACCCATGACCGAAGGGAGACATGGGAGTGAACCTACCACCGAACTACGTCTTATAGTGTTTCCTTATTCTATTTTCATTATATATATAATTATATTTGATATATATATATATATATATATATATATATTATTTTTAATTTTTACATGTTCTCAGTATCGGTCTTTAGTAAGATAAAATAAATTGTTTTTTCCCATGTATTTTTACATTGTTTGTTTTTAGTTAAGGGAACCCAATGGGGTTTCCGTTATGTTCTAATTTGGTTTGTTTGTGATATTTAGAATCATAAAGACTTTCTTGTTTTCAATGGAACAAAATTTCATCAAGAGTTCAAACCCAACTCTCAATAATCCATGAGGAACCTCCAAGTGGCATGAAGATCAAAGGAGTAATATGGATCATCTTGAACTTCAACTTCAACCAAACGGTTAATTTGTTCCTTGTTTATTATTTTAATTTTCATTGAGAACTCCTCTCATCTACCTCCACCACATTCTAAATTTTATTTTCTTTAAACACTAGGGAAAATGCTATTTTATGTTTGGGGTGTGGATATGAAAAAGAAAATTTCCTTTGTGTTAAAAAAATTAGAAAACAATGTTTTGAAAAAAATGCATGGAAGGAAAAATTCCCTTATCCTTAAACATGATAATAAACATTGCACACTTTCAAATGGAATGAAAAATAATTTTACATGACATGATTTCGATTTTGATGTATGTTTAATTTCATGGGAATATATTTTGGAATGTGTGGCTATCTGATGAGATCTTTCACCGTTTATTTTTTTATCTATTTAATAAAAAACACAATGCATGTCCTTTGGATAGTGGGGTACTAGTTTGAGTTCTTTGGGTCCCATAATACATAGAATAGTTTTCATGACCATTTAAATTTAAATATAAGTATGAAAAATATAAAAACAAATCCAAAACAAAAAAATTAAAGAAACAAAACAAAAATCAATAAATTATCACGAAGAGCAATGAATTGACATAATGTGTCGCTTCAAACACTTTGGAATCATGACTCCGTAGTTTTCTACCCCAGATTTTGGAATTTTATCTCTATTTTAGTTTATTTTTTTTATTGATTGAGTAAAATAGAGATGATTCCCATGTATGTGGGCCTCACTTGGTGTCCTAAGGCCTTTGAGCTTGAGATTCATTAAAAAAGTCTCACAACAAGGGTTGGATTGATTGGGTGCAATATCAATTACCATGGAAAATATAAAAATACAAAAAAAAAAAATAAAACAATAAAAAAATTTAACACTCATTATAATAAGAAAATGTGATTCAAGATAGCTCTTCCATCTTTTCTCCCTTGAATAAAGATGAACCCCCCATGTCAATTTTGACACAAACCACATCATCATGATTAATTGAAATTAGATGAAATGCGGTGATGAAATTGAACAAATAAATGGGATTGAGATTGGGATATTCTTATAGAACTATCTTGTATTAAATGATTATGATGGGTTTCATAATTTTTAGGTATGTGTTCTTTTGGTGAGAATTTTCTATTAAAATGTTTTTGGAAAACAGAATTAGAATTTCATACTTTTGAGATATATTTTTCTTTGGACTAGAAAAACTCAAGTTGGGGGGTGTGATTAGCCACTGAAAGAGGTTAATATTCATCATTTATATTATAATATTCATGTTCTTTCCTTAATGGTCTGAAGGCCTCTTTTTTTTATTGATTTTTGATAATTCTCTTTTCAGGGTGAGGGGGAACCGTTACAAGTCCCTTAGGCCTAGGATATTACATTTACCATAGGAATGAGAGACATTACATAACCCAAAGGTCATAGGGAATTCATCCAGACTATAACTACCAGGAACTTCCTCTTCCCAACAGCTACATCGTGTTGGTAGTTCACCAGCTTCACATGGCTGTCTGGCTAAGTATCCCATGAAAGCACAACCTAGTCCTGATGGCATAGCCATACCCTCTCATTCTTTTCCCATACATTTTGTTCTACTCTGGTGATTACACCTACTCTGAATCCTCCTCCAGGGCTCCTCCTTTTTTTCGAGTATGTTTGGGGAAACTTCATGTGGCTCGAAGGCCTTGAGGTGGCCCGAATGCCTTAAAGTTGGGCTGATATCCCTAATAACCTGAAGGCCTGGGTGGCCCGATGGCCTTAAGGACTCCAAGCTCAAAATGGTGGCCCATGGTAAATAATTCCCGGGTGCTACAGTACCAAACATCACTTGCTACAGTGACTACTAAAGTACCGCACAGTGCCGGGTATTGTCCAGAAATATGCCTCTTCCTGGTTTCGAACTTGTGTATCATGGATCCACTTAAGGATACCTCAACAACTGAGATAAGGGAATTTTTTATAATATTATTTCACTTCATTATTAATAAACCTCATTTTCGTTCCTTTTTCTATTTGAACGTTATTCCACATCATGATTGCATTTCTTTCCTAAAAAGAACAATTACATGGTACATTTTTGAACACCATATAAAACCCCCAATGATATTGATTTTATAATAAGTTTTATTTTTCCAATTTCTCATTACATTTTGAATATTTCATTCTTTTGGAGTACTTAGAGATTCACATTGGAAGACCACCCAAGTGGGTCTTGAACCAACAACATTTTTGGAAAAGTAAACTAGACAAAATCCCAATAAAGAGAATTTAATAGCCAAGAGTCAAGCACAGTAATTCTAAATATTTAACTTAAGATAGAGAACATCATGGGGAATATTTCATTCATCATTGGACCAAGTGAATTTGGATAATGGAATGGAGTTCCAAGAGGACCAAGTTGAAGATACAATTCTGGTCTAGATTCTACAGCCAAAAAAAACATCCCACCAATTTAATCATATCTCAAAAAAATACATTTGACCGGATATTTTACAAAATATCCATGTACATCCATATCTTACTATTTTTATTATATGGCCTACCAAAATTCATCCATCTTGATGCTTTTTTGAGAACATCTGTTGGGGAACACAAGTTTGATCATTTTATTTTTTTCTGAAGGGTAGAAAACTCTACTCTCCCTTAACTCTCCACCTAGATAAGACTAAAACCATTAATTTATTAGACCTGGAATGTTTGAGTCTTGACCCCAGACTCTTGAAATATTTATTTAATGTAGTTGTGGTGTAGGAGTTAATCATATCTTGTTCTTTGTTTCATTGTAATGTTATTCTGCTGAATTTTCTTTGTAACATTCTTCTTTTCTATTGTATGTCTGTCGAATCACATTAGATTATTTATAAATTTTATTCTACTTATCATTTTATATTATTTTTCATTAACACATTTCTATTGTTTTAACTTGATGTGAATTTATTCACATAGTGAAGAGATAAATCCTTCAAACAATGGTGGAGTGTACGTTATTTCATTTCTGTTCACTTCCTCAATTTCACCCTCATGAGTCTACATTCCGCTTCTATTGAAACTATAGAATCAATGGAGCGATAACACACTTATGAGTTGATCCAATGGAGTATCAAAGGTCTATATTGGAAGTTATTTCTCACTCTATTAATGTCTAATCACTTTATTTAATTTAGATTTTTTTAACGATATTTAAACACCTTCGTCCTTGTTGAATTTAAGGCCACACTCTTCTAGTTATAATATGAACCTTTACATTGGAGTGATCATAAATATGATCCTATAACTTTATAGGAGATTAGTATAATGATGTGTAGGTATTAAATTAGTAAGCACAACCACGAAACATTATTTTATCAGCACTATAAAAGTCATTTATCATCACTAAAAAGTGATACTAATCGAGCCGCTATTGGGGGGGGGGGGGTCCCCTTTATTAGCACTAAAAAAGAGGTAAAAAAGGCGGACTTTAATCAGTGCTCCGAAATGTGCCGATAAAGTTCTCACATTGTCAATGCTACTCAAAGAGGTAATAAAGTCTCCATTAATTAGTGCTTCAATTAGCGTAGAAAATGTGTTGCTTTATCAAGGTTATTTAAAGTGCTGATAAATACTTTTTTTCCTAGGTGTACTATTTATATAACAGCACTCCCATCCAACCTGTAATAAAACACCCACCAAAAACCAGCAACAACCCATCACCAAACCAACATCTAACCAGAAAAAATAACCAAAAAAAAATAGAAGTAGCAAAAATAACCAGCACCAAACCAACAAAAATTACTTGAAAAAACATAAAAAGCCTGCAAAAAAATTACCACCCATAGTTTTATAGAAGATCCACATACATGATGAAAATGATGAAAAAACAAGCAGCACACATAATGGTTTGGAAAACATTGCTACATACATTTAATTGACATCTTGAATACAAAAAATATTCACGCATGTTATATACCCAAAAAACACTTCTATATACATTTTGAACAATGTTTTATAAAATTACATTTAAAAATATCTAACAAATAGTTTAAAACATTAATGTTTTCTCTTTTTACATCTGTGGTCCCCTCTAACAAATGTCCTCTGATGGTAATAGTCACCAAAAAAATCATCCCAATTTGAGATATAGGTTTCACCTATATAAATGAAAATATTACATTATTAATACTATAAAGAAATAAATTAAAAATTAATACTAAGAATACATAAAAAATATCAATTTTTAATAAAAATGAAACATTTTGAGTGATACCGATCACACTCTGTGTCATATTGAGGTGGTGTTGATTCGTAAACACAAAAAATGACTGATTAATCATTTTCCTACTGTATCAAAACAATCAGAATGAATTTACTCAATTTTCAGTATGTCAGTTGTGTTTTTTTACTAAAATGTCATTTCAAACTGAAAGCATACAATTTGAGTCATACCAGTGACATCTTGTGTTAGATTGACAAGAGACTGCTTTATACACATCAAAAACGACATACGAATCGCTATCCTTAATTTAGATGTCAGTTAGAGTGTATTTTCTTTGTTTTTAGTGAGTGACACATTTTGAACTCAAATGTTAATTTTAAACTGATAGCGGACAACTATAGTCATACTGGTCACACCGTTCCCCAGATTTAGTTGGGGTTGATTCCTACACATCAAAACTGATTCATGGATATTTGTAATAAACTATCTAAACAATCCAAATACATTTTCTTAGTTTTTAGTATATAATTTTGTTTTTGTACTTGAATTAATTTCAATTTTAAATAATAAGATACATTTTCATTCATACAAGTGACATCCTACGTCAGATTGATGAAAGGTTGATTCCTACACATCACAATTTACTGATGGATAATTTTCCCAAAGTATCAAAACAATCATAATGCATTTACTTGGTTTTTAGTATGTCAGTGGTGTTTTTTTCTTCTAAAATGTCATTTCAAACCGAAAACATAAAATTCGAGTCGTACCTGTCACATTGTGCATCAGTTTGACATGAGGCTTCTTGATATACATAAAAAATGACTTATGAATAAATTTATTTAATTTGGAAGACAATTGGAGAAATATTTAGTTTTTTTCAGTGAGTGACACTTTTAGAAGTAAAATATCAATTTTAAACTAATAGAGGACACTTTTAGTCGTAGCGGTCACACTGTTTGTCGGATTGAGGTGGGGATGATTCCTATACGTCACAAATAACTCATGGATCATTATCTTAACATATAAAAAAATATGAATTTTTTGCTCAGTTTTCAGTATGTCAGCTATGTTTTTTTCGCTTGAATTAATGTCAATTTTGAATAACAAGATGCATTTAGAGTCATACCAGTTACACCATGTTTCATAATGAGGTGCGATTGATTCATACGCATTACAAATGACTGATAGATCATTTTCCTAAAGTATGAAAATAATAATAACTAATTTCCATGATTTTTAGTATACTAGTTTTTTTTATTGGAATTAATGTCAATTTTAAATAAAGACACATTTTGAGTCATATAGATGACATTGTGCGTTGGATTGAGGTGTCGTTGACATGGAATAACATCCTCCTTATACAGCATAGCTTTTTTCAGCCCTGTGAATAACCAACAGTCATATACATAGGACCTCCAAATGAATATATGATAGTTGGTTCATCATTGGGTCCACTAAAAAGGGGAACTTCTATTGTTATAGATTGAATAACAGTTTTTTTGAAGAAAACAGTTCTCACTATTGAAAAATATATGATTGGAGTAAGATCATGTGCCTGTTATGTCTCAAGATGTCAAAAAAAACTCAAGGGATGGGGAAACAATTCTGGATACTTATCATCTTTTGTGTTCTATCAACAACACACATACCTTGTAAATTAGGACCACAAATTTCTTTTAAAAAACCAATCAACATGCATTACATTTAGTGTGCAAACAAGGACCACCAATGGACATGATTTTCAGCTTGGATTTTAGCACATAAAAATGAAAACATTACCATCAAACAAAAAGAATGATAAGGAATACAATATTATTAAAGTTGAAATTATTGGATAATTTTACCATTTTCATTCATTCATGTACATTCTTCTATCAGGTATGGTACCCATTAATTTCTAAATGAATCTATATAGTCTTGTGAATATGACATTTTTTGGAAGTCATTGTAGTATAGAAAAAATATAAATACTCAAAAGGATTAATAATTATTTGAAATGAAATAGCAATTATCTTCGAAAATAACTCTTTAGGGATGATGGTTTGTTCATGGAATACAATCTATTTCATAAATTTACAAACATAATACCAAAAGTCTTTACCATTTTTTATTTTGGGAACTGCTGAAACATTGAGAAAAATAAGTAATTTTTTATATGTATTTAGATAGATAACAAAATATTATTATATATACCCTGATACTTATCCAGTTGTAGTACTTGTTATATTTCATTTCCTTTTTCCCTGGCCTCATTCCATGATGTAGACGACATTCACGCACCACCCTATCATAATATAATCCTCATTAAATGATAATATAATTTATATAATGGGATATTTAGATATAAAATGTTAGATATTTTGTATTACAAATTGAAAAATGAAATCATATATGGTTGTTTTGTTGGATATCCATGCATTCAATCTAGAAAATAAATCTTTGGGGTATCCAAATTGACCACAATGAGCATCCAATGATTCCTACACAAACAAAAAAATAAGCAATGAAAGAAATTAAAATATATTAGATATGATTAAATTGTAGAGTTTTACCCTAGCATCATTGGTATTAAGAAGAGTATGTCCTCTGTAATTTTACTATTAAACGATTTGAGTAGTCCTGCAACTATTTCACCCTTTTTGTTTGAAGTTATGTATTTTTGGTCTATAAAGGCGACGTGAGGTCTAATGAGTCCAAATTTTTGTTCATAAGAAAATCCCTTAAATTGTTTTTCATATATACGCCTGTGAAAAATACGAAATGTATTTAGTCGTAATTATCATAGTATATGATCTTTTTTAAAATCAAATCATGAAAACATGCCTAATTTATTCCTTTAAAACTAAGCCACCTAACCAATCACAATCATGGATTTCAGTTTCATTATAAACACCAATGAAGTCTACATCTTCCCCTTCGAGCATATTTTCTTTAAAATCGATCATGTGATTACCTCCATTAATCAAATTCATATCCACATGATCCTTCAATGATAATAAATGTGGACATAGAATGGGGGGGGGGGGGGTTATGGTGATTTGGGTAGATCGTTTTGATCGGTTGGTTGAACCTTGAGATGGTTTTGTACTAGTCTTTCATTTCATCCCATTCCCTTTGTCAGTCTATAATAACATGCATCGATTAAGTCCTTTTTTTAAATGTATAATGTTTAGCTTTAAAATTAAATTTGAAATGAATTCCTCATTGTCGAAATGTTTTTTTACAAGATGTGATGGCCATGTGATGAATGTTTAAAGAGATTGTTCAACTGTATTAATATCTGCATCACCAATTGGAATAGATAGCTCAGCACTCAACTCTAGGGATACAGTAATTGGAACTCTTACAAGATATGTTAGAAGTGTTATGTTGTGTAGCATGTCGTTCTGGATATTTAACACTATACCCCCCACTACAAGGTAATGGGTGGGTGTTGATGGATATAAATAACATCCATTTTACCCTATAGAATATAAGTACAGGAAATGTATCAATGTCTTGTGTCTATTTGATTCACATTTCATAGAATTTTTTTTAGACATTTTACTACCTCAGTTATGAATTGATTTTGA
Organism: Viscum album; assembly: GCA_963277665.1. Taxonomy (NCBI): domain Eukaryota; kingdom Viridiplantae; phylum Streptophyta; class Magnoliopsida; order Santalales; family Viscaceae; genus Viscum; species Viscum album. Next base: position 1,836,750,348 of record OY728165.1, read on the forward strand.
TGGGAATGACTCGCCTTAAAACTGGTGGGGGTTGGGTGGGATCTTAATGTGTGGGTTATTCTTGAGTTGATCCTTTTTCTTTTTCTCCCCCCATAAAACATGATATCATCTATCTATGGTATTGTAATTCTTCTTGAAACCTAACTATTTTCTCTCATCTCTTTTTTTTATTTTCTCAGTTTGATCCTCTACTTGTTTTTTCTCAAAATATGTTCAGGGTGTCACCCCAAAACCCAAACCACTAGCGTGGCCATACTTTTATACCTGATTCATGGCCACTGAAAGTACGTATGCATCTGGTGTAGGAGTTTTTGATTCTTGTGACTATGTTGGATAGAAAAAATTGAAAAATAAGTAATCATTGTTATGTAATAGATATTTAAAGATTTTTTTATTATGTCATACTTACACATGTTTCCAACACTTTTTGTGTGTTTTCAACTATTAGTTTTCCATATTTAGTTACACACGCCTCCTTCCATAGAACATGGTTTGGGATGGAAGTGGATATGTATTTTGAATCCTCAAAATGAATAAAAACAAAAGAACATAGTTATTGTGTTGTTTTATATCACATAAAAGTATTATGGTAGACGTAAAATATGTACCATTTGTTTTAAGTAATGTTTACCCCATCATTTCTTTATAGTAGGGGTATGCTAGTTTTGATGCCCATTGTTTATTTTTAGCACTCATTGTTGGTTTCATAAATAAAATAGTAACAATAAAAGTGAAGAATACCCAAAAATTATGCCAGAGGAAGAAATCCCCCGACCATTTATTAAATAAAAGAAAAAGTACATAAGCGCACAACAAAGGACGCAGGGAAACAGATTGCCCGCATCTAGACATCAGTACCAAAAAAAGCAAGAAACTTACATATCATAATACTCATAACATTCCCCACCTCCATAGTCAGGGATTTCATCTGTAGTAGCTGATTCCCATTCTGAATTCGTTTCATATTTATTCAAGAGGTTGGCATACTACTCTTTGAGCTTCAGCTGTTCTAATGACAAATCCTCTTTGCTGGAATGTGGATGACCTTTCTTAGACCAAGGTATTTATCCTATTTACTTCTTGGATGAATAACTAGTGTTTACCAGATTTGTAAGGTAAGAGTAATCCTTCCATGCTTTCCTCCTTGGTTGCATAGACTTAATTCCATCACTTTTAGATGCCCTGGTTCGCCCACCTTGAAAAATGTCACTATAAGTAGGTTTGACCACTCCATTGTTTTCTTTGTCACTACCCAAACAGCTTCCCCAGTTTCCTATTCTCTTTATAGAGGAAGAATTATTGAATCCATCATCCTTCCCCACCGATAAATTTTCTACATCAGCCAGTATACCTCTCACTGTAGAGTTACTTTTATGCTCAGTAAATGCAGGAGATTTCCCTACCTCAACATCACAACCATCATGCAAATCCATCACAGATTCAGTCATGCCAGACTCCACATGATTCTTGGGAGTGATCTTCACAATTTCAAAGAGCCTGGAGTCCTCCATCACGATAGGAACATTCTCATTTTCTAAGAAAGAAAACCTACTGCTTGCTACACAATAGCCTTGCACCACATTCCTATTATCCAACCCTAATATGGAGCAATCAGCACCACTGACCATCATGGAAATCATTCCAAACCCAAGGTCACTCGCCAACCTCTCAAATACAGGCTTCACTGACGGCCAACATATGCATCCCACGATGAATGGGTTATTTGGTGTTCATAAATAAGAGGTGGGTGAAGTATTATTTTACCTTCATCATATTTAACATGATATTTCATTAATAGTGTGAGAAAAAGCATGTGTATCATTCCATAAGCCCTTATGATATAGTTTTTGTGTGAGCCATCTACTATACATGCACTCTTCAAGAGATGATGATGTGTATGTCAATGTTTCATTATTTTATTTTTCGTAAATTAAAAAAACGATATCATATTGTTACTGTAATATCTCCCCACATCAGTGTCTTAATCATACCCATAACATGGTTCCATTACGTTACATCAATATCCATGTGTTTCTAAGTGATTATTCCAATGTAACTACAAAACATGGCCTTGTTGGGGTTAACATGTTAGCTACTCTTATCTCATCCAGTCTCATATTTTATGCCTTTTCCTATAGCGTTAATGACTTTTTATAATACCGTCAAACTACAGTGATCCTGTTTTTTATGTCGCTGGTTTTTTTCACCTTTCGTTTCCATTGATCCAGAATCATCAATATGTTCCTCCTGATCCAGTGGGATAGAATCGGCATGTGAAGATGGTGGTTGTACCTCTGCACTGGGAGAAGTAATAGGTTGAGAAACCTGCTGTGAGTCAACACTGTGAGCAGCAATAGGATGAGAAACCTGTTGTGTTTTGGGATTGGGAGCATCATCATATACATAGGTCATTATCTACAGAAGTGGGTTAACATATAATTTATATAACATAAAAGTAGCAATGAACAGATATTAACATAAGGAAACAGGTTGAGAAACCTATTTTTCATCTTCACAATGAGCACTAGTAGGTTGAGAAACCTATTGTGCCTGGGGATTGGGAGCATCATCACGTTCAAAAGTCATTATATACAAAATTGATTTAAAATTTAATTTAGATAACATAAAATAAAAAGAGAATAGATATTAACATAAAGTAACACGATGTATATTTGAAAAAACTATAACCTAATTATTGAACTCTCTTTTTTGAATGGTTGAAGGGATTTGACCCCTCTATCGACTATCCAAATACCTTCATTGTGGTATCCTCCAACATTCAAAATTTTGTCTTCACTGGGACCACTGTGGAATTATTATGACATCCCAATGAAAGGGACATCCTCTATTGAATTTTCATCTAACTCTTCAGGGGTTCTGGTCGATAAAAGAACAATTGATATGTTTTGGCTTTCGGGATCTGGAACCTAAAATACTTGTACTTCATAGGACTCAATTATAAACGGTTCATCTTTGTACCCATCCTTACTGAAATCAACCTTCAAAAATCTGAACGCATTTATTTTAATATCACTTCTGTTATCAACCCATTTACATTAAAAAATAGGCACTTGGAATGTCGTATAATCCTACTCCCATATTTTTTTGATGATGCCAAAATATGAAATATTCACAAAAATTTTATTTCTATACTTATCACCAGAAACATGCATCGATTCAACCATAATTGTAACTCCACTATTCTATCTGGTATTGTCTTTATCATGTTCAATAGTATAAAATGTATAACCATTAAATACATAATCATTGTAAGATAATATGTACACACTTGGTCCTTCAGCTATCCATCAATTCAATTTTAAAATTGAGTCTATATTTTCATTTGAATCCTTAAAATATAGTCATGAAACCATCCTATAAAATGTTTATTATGTTTATTTGATACCCATTTTTCATCACTTGATGGATTTGAAGGCCTAAGAATTTATTTCTGGGTTCCAACATATGGGTCAACATCCAAACTATTATAAAAAAATTAAAGGTGGTACTACTCCCAATCTGTAATATTTATTGAGATGACACCATCTCCAAAAATTCCTTCTCCTACAAGTCACCCAGTGTGACGATATTTTGTTAGACCAATTATTTTCACATCAGATAGGTATTTGGCACATAATTAAATAGCTTCCTCAACAATATATCACTCCGCAATACAACCCTCTCACAGACATTGATTTTTAACATACCCTTTCAAAATAATCCTATACCGTTCAATGGGGTACATCCATCTATAGTGCATAAGACCAAATAGCCGAATCTCTCTCACCAAGTGAACCATCAAATGAACCATCATATCAATTAATATCGGTGGGAAAAAAAATTCAATTCACATAATATGACATAAATTTCTCTCTCCATAGTTTGTAATTTATTTGGGTAAATAACTTTGATACATATAGATTTGAAGAAGAAACAGAGCTTCGTTAATGTATAAAAGACATTCTTAGGAAAAATGGAACGTAAAGCTACAATAATTAAGTCTTTTATGAAAACTGTCATTCATGTGATTTCATACCATTTAACCTTAAATTGTGCATTGAAAATATGTTCTTGATATTCTATGAATACTCCTATGGAAAATTTAATTAATTATAGAAGTTGCAAAACTGATATCTCTCCTGCCTGAGAAAAGTGTAAGCAGTAGGAGGAAGAAATTTTCGTTTTCACCCTTCACTGGTGCTAACTCTTCACATATTCTCATGTTAACCATGTCCAACCTATCCTTAATTCCATTTATTTTTTTCTAGGTGCATTTAGCAACATGCAGATGACATTATCACATAATTGTTTTTCAACATGCATAACATCATGAAAATTTCAGACATACAAACAATTCCATTATGCTAATTAAAAAAAACCGATTTATTTTTCCAAATGGTTTTAATAAGGTTTTTTGAAAATGGTTTACCAAAGGCAGTGTACACATATTTAACTTTCTCAAATATATGATCACCTATTAGTGGAGATTGTGTTGTACATTCTTCTGAAATTCCATCCAATGATGTCATCTAAGATCGGTAGTTATGTCTTCTGGGTAGAAATATGCAATGTCCTAGAAACATTTTTTTTTCTAGAAATGTTTCAACCTAATTGATTGTGTACATTGTTCGAAGAAGGGACACTCAATAGTTCCTTTAATGCTATATCCTAAAATATCTCTATAAATAAGAAATTCATTTATAATTCCATACAACATGGATATAAATGTGAAATCATCATTTCTATAAGTATCATACTTCATAACACCTGAATCTCACAAAAATTTCATATCCTCTATCTATGGAGCCTAATAAACATCAATATCGTTACCCAGTTGTTTGAGCCCTGATATAATCATAGATAACATGATGTGTTTTTGTTTCATGCCTAACCACAGTGGAAAGTTATAATTTACCAACATAACTAACCATGTCTATATGTGGTTCTTTTAAAACCAAAAGGATTCACTCTATCTATAGATAAAACAAGCTGATGGTTTCTCGACACATTTCTAAAGTCATGATACTCATGATCAATTTTCATCCACTGAGAAGAGTCTACTGGGTGTCACAGTTTTCCATCATTATTTCTTATGTCTGTGTGCTACTTCAATTTCCCTATAGTCTCCTCAATTCTATATATGCATCTAAACCTTGGAATGATTAGAAAGTACTAGGAAACATTCATTGGAACAGATTCATCATTCTTGTATCGAGAAGCGCCACACTTTGGTCATTCTCTAATTTATTTTTGGTCCTTGAGAAATATTATAATGTCATTCAGGAAGGCGTGCATTCTTTTATATATCATACCCATCGAGCATAGAATTCGTTTGGCGTCAAATTTTTGCATTGGGAGATCGTTATATTTTGGTATCATGTTCTTATAGAGAGAAAGTAATTCTGTAAAAATGGCATCACTCCATCTGCTGCATTCTTCCAAATTATATAGCTTCAGTACAGATGAAAATGATTTATATTTAGTGAAACCATCATATAATAGCATCTTCACACTACTCTTTAACTGCTCAAACAATTTTGGGAAATCACGATGTTTATCTTCAACTATCCTTGTCATTTACTCAATGTGATCTTTATCATTATTCACATATGTAATTACAACCCCGATACAATATTCTTCATTATCCATACTTGTAACAATATCAGATGATCCAAAAAAAAGCATTTTGATCCCAACAACTTGCTGCATTATCTTTTTCTACATGTTTATCCCAATATATATAACTTCGATCTATTCCATGACAGATCTAGTGTGCTTCCCACTCTTCTAGACTAACTTGTCTTGAATAACAACAATGTAAACATGGACAAAGAATTTTAGGAGGATCATATTCATGTTATTTTGTAAACTTTATTAAAACTTTAACCCCATCTTTATACTCTTTTGTTAGATGATTAGAATTCATCCATTCTTCATTCATATCTATCCTATTTTATTTGGTGATATTAATATTTATGAAAATAAATTCACAAAACGTTGATATAAAATTTAAAAAAGGATAAAAAAGTTATACACTTTGAATATCCTTTGAAAACTATTTATAAAATCACAATTTAAATCCCATTAAAAAATCAACCATTTACACAAATGTTTATTTAAAATAACAAAACGCTTTGTAAAATAAACAAATTATTTCCAAACATATTTCTCATAAAAAAAATTCTATTTTAAAACCACGTAAAAAAATTTAAATCCAAAAAAGTGTATGTGAATCGATATAATTTTCTAAGAAACATTTCAAAACACTTGAATTATTTCAAAAGTAAATTCTGAACAAAATCACTAGACGTCATTGTCACTTCCCTCTATCTATCCAATGAAAATCATTAATGGACGCACACCTTATATGTCTCATGGCATCCCCTATATGGATCTGAGCACTAGTTTTCAGTGTTCCTCCCATTAACCTTATGGACTGGCCAACACATCACCGGTTGATAAACTCATTTTTTTGGTGTTATGACCCCCCACAGGCTACTCAAAACCATATTCACATTTAAATTTATGATTTGATATTTAAAATATCACACTCACCCGTGAACATAGAAACTTTCTAACTTGTTCACATGTATTATTATGAGTAGATCTTAACGCAATCACACTCACCCTTTTTGAACCTATAGACCTACTGACCTATTCACATAACATTTATATATCATGATATATAATATTTTACCCAATTAATTGGTGGGAAAATATTGGTACTACCCATCTCATAATACATAAATTTCTCAAATTTTACGAACAAATAAATGGTTTCCAATGAAGTTTTATAATCACACCCTACACGAGAATCTCCGTGTGTGTGTAGGATTATTTAACCAGGATTTCAGATTAGGTTAGTGGTCCTAATTTGGGAAATTATACCAGAGGAGTAGGTGAATAGAGGTTATATAAGGATAAAATACAGTATCCTTGTAGAGAAACCACTTTATTTATTTATTTTTTCTAGTTTATTTTTCCTAGTTTATTGTTTATTCAACCACTTTATTTTACGTTGATTATTATTTATACTATTCTGTACTATAGTTATTATTATTTTACAAGGGGGAAATATCCCCATGATGCCACTTATCCCCTCACCTCTAGTTGGAAACATATTTTGAACAGGAAAGAATATATGAGGTCATATAAAATAGTGGCCCAATCCAGACGATTTATTTTGGGGTGTTATAGTTGGTACATATCAAGTAGTTGTTTTTAGATGAGGAATGAGGCCTAATTGGTGGTTTAGGATCTCAAATAACTATTAGAGTAGGATCATAGTGGTTAATTATTAAAATTTTTATTGATAATGGAAACTTGAGAAATGCATAACGTTTTTAGTAAATGAAGTTGATATATTTTGATGAAATTTATTTTTAAAAGTAATTTCATAATAGAACCATATAAATACATAATATTTTCTATAAAAGAAGTGGAAACAATTAAAAAACATTTAATTTTTAATTGAATATTTAATAATATAATCATGAAAAACACATAGGAGTAACAAATATCTCGAAGGCCCAAGGCCATGTGGCCTAAATACAAGGCTTGAAATCCCATTTTTTGGCCCAAAGGACCCCTCAGTTAAGAGTACTACTATAGTACCCACACTACTATAGTACACGCTAAAGTCCCTCCACCACTACAGAGCCTGCTACAGTGCCTCCACCGCTACAGTGTCATCACTACTACTATCACTGCTGATACAGTACTACTATAGTGACATGCTACAGTACTACAACGGTACCCCGGAAATTCATCCCTGGTATGATTTTATCTTGGGTCTTTTGGATGCCAATCCATACCCTCAACCCAGTTTTAAAAATAGATCATTGATTTTAAAAAATAAATTAAGGCTTCGGCCCCATCCTTTAAAAAAACATAAGAGTAATAAATAAAATAGGAGTGGCTGATAAATTTTTTATTTTTGAATTTAGGGAAGTTTTATTTGAATTTTTTGAAATAACCATGATAAAAAACCACATTTCATTGAAGTTTTTTGAATAAACAAATTAAAAATATTTTGAATGCCTTTATTCCTTGGAAAAAAACATTTTCAGCGGGGAATCTAGACCACACAATTCAAAATGAAACCATGTAATTTCATAGAAAAAATATATCTGGAGAAGGAATTAATCATTGGTTGATCATATACATGGTGTTTTCAAAATAATGTAAAAAGAAATAAGACTTTGTAAAAATTTCCTAGGACTCTCCTTGTTCCATCATTATATCACATTAAAACTACTCCAACTTAACCATATATCATAGGGGCCTTACCCTTAATTGTGTATTGAAACATGATGTTTTTACATCTACCAAGGTACACGTGAAATATGTAATTAAAAAAACAAATTAGGATACCACCAATGGGATCCTAAAATGATATATCATATATATGTACTAGTATAACATTTATAAGAAGTTAAATTTTTTATGCATCACCCAAATTGCATCAAAACATACTTACCAAACCACCGTGATGATCAATCGTACTTTATTCATCTAGTACTAATGATTAGGGGATTTCATTTTGGAATTCATGCTATAAAGATAATTGTTGAACTAATTTTGACCTATTTTTTCCCTAATATCAACAAAAAGTCCTCCGATGGTTGAGTTGATATTTATATATATCAAATTACAGATCATATTACTATCACATATATCATCTTAGTCATGGGTTGAGACTTAATTTTTTTTGAAATAGTAATTCAACATGCATGTGTAATTCCTTCTATCAATGAACTTAAATTATTGATTTGGTTTGAATATATCAAAATCTCAGTGATTCTTTCTAATAACATGTTGAAATTCACATCCAAACCTAATGAAATGTCTCACAAACAATGGTTCTTCTATATTAGTATCCATCCTTATTGTTTAATCAATACATCACATCATAAAAAATATGATGGTGTTATAAAAAAAATATGACAAAACATAACCCATTATACAAATCACTTAGATACTAAGTAGCTCTCTTTCATTACACATCTCAGTATATCCAACACCTACAAAAACCCCTCAATGTGTTGCTCAAAATAATCAATTCTTATCGACTAGATATATGATAATAACATTAGATTCTAATGACATATTCAAAATTTCGTAAAATGAAAAACTCATCATCTATCTCTCAATAAATATCACTAATCACGATGATATAGAAAATAGAAGTATATTACACCACTTGAGGTATATCATTAATTAAACTATCCCAAACACCCATTATAGTTCTCTCAATAAATTGCAAATATTAGATAGAGGTTAATGTAGTCACTTATAAACCCTAAAATCAAATCAATATGTGTAAATCACCAAAAAAACTCATGTAGTTATATATTATTCTCTTATACACATTAGAAACCTCTAGGTTCCAATTTTGTTCCATTACACCCATATAATCATAAACTCATATCACAAGGCACATGAAACACATATAAAACAGGAATGAATTCTAGCATATACCTACAATTAGACCATATAAGCAAACATATCAATGTGAGTAGATTGATTTATCCTTAATCCGTTAATATTGTGGAACAAATAAAAAATACTCATATTAAGGATTTAAAGTGATACACCACATAGACTAAAGAATAAAATATAAATATCTATAAATAGAATTATCCTTAACACTATAATTCAAATCCACCTGATGGTTCATTGATCTATTATCATACTAGAAGTTCATAGATCATAGAATAGAGTAAAACAAAAGGAGAAAGTGTGGGAATGACTACTGATATTAATGGAAGGCAGAGTTTTATTTTTATAAAAAATTTACCCAAAAATTTATAAATTTACATCACACATGAATGGGATTTTGGGATGCTACCAGTGTCCCATTTCATCTCCATCATCCCCGTGGTGATCCATAGGACTCTAGGTAGCTTCCACTAGAGCACAAACAAGGACCACCAAGGAAAATAATTTTAATCAAGGCATTAAGCCCATAAAATTCACAACAACAATATCAATATCAATCAATCATACCATGAGAATTAAATGAACATTTTTATATTATTTAAAAATCTGCAAGCATCAAATGGAATGTGATGGAAATGAAATGGATGAAAATACCTACCTCAATGGAGTGCGATTGCGATGAAACTCTCAGAGAAGAAAGAGAACACCCCAAGTAACAATAATCATGCCCTAAATTAAAATAAAAACAACCCAAAACATCAACCCTATTCTCTAGGGTTCGTCCAAACAAGATCCCACCAAGGAAATTCCATTAAAAATGGCCAAAAATAGTAGAAAATCACTTTAGATTTGAAGGAAGATCATTACTGGTGGAGGAAGAGACCCACACAAGGTGGAGGAGACCCACGCGGTGAATCTCGGCTCAGAGAGGAGTGGGAGACCAAGCAGGATAGGAGGGAGGAGAGGATGGAAGAGAGGAGGCAGTGACGATAGTGATAACAGTGACATCGGCGGAGTTAGCAGTTGAGGAGGAGAAGACGGAGGAGAAGACGGAGGAGAGGAGGCGTCGACGACGACGGCAACGATGACATATCGACATGGATTTAGATCCGTGAGATCATGAGGGTGCAAGGAAGTAGGGGAAAGTTAGGGTTCATTTATAATACCTGACGACACTTTTATCAGTGCAAGATAAAAATCACTATTAAAATCATGTTTTATCAGGGCTAATATTGAAAGCACTGATAAAAGATGCATTTATCAGTTCTTTTTTAGCACTGATAAAGCAATGTTTTACGAGGGATATAATTTAAAGCCCTGATAAAACATGACTTTAGTAGTGCTTTGTTTGCGCTGATAAAGGCTCGTCTTTATCAGTGCTAAGAAAGAGCTGATAAATTTATGTTTTATCAACGCTTTTTCATAAGCGCTGATAAAACATACCATATTCATAATTGTAAAATTATTACCAATATATATATTACATTTATAATTTGAAAATATATATAATTAATATATTTATTATAATTTAATAAATTAAATTATAATTATATATATATGTGTGTTTTTGTGTATAAATTATAATTATATATATATATATAATTTTATAATTTAAATTATAATTAAATATATATAAATATAAATTGATTTATTAATTTTAATTTTAATTTTATAAGTATTTATATATATATAAATATATTTGTGTCTGTGTATATATTCATTAATGATATATATATTTATAAATAAATATATTCAAAAGGTATTCATACATATATATTTATCATTTAAAAAATATTTAGTGATTTTATAATTATTTAAAAATATTAATATTTAAATATTGATATATAATTATATTTATATATAATATATTTAAAAATTATATAATTATATATAACTAAATATTTATATTTTAAAATATAATAAATGTATTTATTTATTTATTTAAATATTTTTTTCATGATTTAAATATTGAGAAGATAATGATTCATATATATATATAGGAAATGAATGAATAAACCATGTGTATACAGTAATAGTCTATATATATGACCAACATTAGGGTAAAAAATGAACATATATTCATGAGAACATGAACATACACATCAAGTTACACACTCATTTGGAAACATAAATTTATTTAAATAAATATATATATGTTTCATAAGTATTTATATATATATATATATTAAAAATTGTTTTTATATAATACTATAAACATATAGTATGATAAATATATAATAATGATATAAATAAAAATAATAAACATAACTAACATAAATAAAATATAAACATAATAAATATAATAAACACACGTTTTTTATTTAATTTATACATATAAACATTATTATTGAATATAATTAATTTTTTTTATTTCATTTAAAAATATTTTTTGTTAAAAATGTTTATTTTCGCTATTACTTGCCCTGATAAAGGATACATTTTATCAGGTCTCTTTTTAAGACTGATAAAGGGGGAATTTATTAGCACTAATATTAACGCTGATAAAGGGATGATTCATTAGTGATTTTTTCTAGCACTGATAAAAGTCCAACTTTTATCAGCACTTTTTGATTAGAGTTGATAAAAGCGGAGAGAACCCCTTTCGTGCATTTTTTATAGTGATATGATTATGGTAGTTTTTCTTCATTGAATGAACCCATATCATATTTATGAAGTTGAATTTTTCTAAAAAGCAATTCATCTAATCTACCCCGAGCAATAACCTAGGATCAACTCGTTTTCTCATAATTGGAACTCCCATGGATCTCGTAGTGTTCTTTTTAACCCATATTAAATAAACCCAAAGGATTAAAATTCATTGACAAAAATCCATTGAATGTATGGGTTTGTATGTTTCTTCTTAGGTCTCCAAGAATTCTAAAAGCCATGCTACACTACAAGTGACCACATAACCCTAAAAACATGGGTAAATTTGGGAAAGGTCATGTCATTTTACCATTATATCCAGAATAATATTCATGAAAAAATAATAAATTTCACACATTAATTATAATTTTTAAATAAAACCATTAATTATGGTTATGAAAAATGAATTATGTTACAATCATGGAGACGATAATATGTACGTACACATGAGTAACATTTCCATTTTTCAATGGTCATTATGGAAAGAAGGTAAGAAAAATTTCATCATTTAATAATTATCATAATATAAATAATATCACATAAATTATTTAAATATACTTTTAGATATAATCAATATGATGTGGTGACTAAAAACAGATCACATCGCTTCGTGGAAGTGATAGTTCACACATACACTCAAACGATTAATTTATTTACCATTTAATGGAATCAGATATGGATTTAAGTGATGATATTAAAATGATAACATCTTAGTATATTGAAGATATTGGATTTTTTATCTTATAATGGATAGAGAATAATTGGTGGAAGTAAAAGAAAAAATAAAAGAGAAACACATAAATAAAAACGGCACATCTTCTTAGATGATCTCCTTTGATTAACACCTTAACACCTTTATAGAGGGTGTTCTACATCAACTAAGGGATCTAGAATGTGGGGAGGAATTATAGGAATGTTTTTAGAAAGATATTATATAATCCAAATGGGTTTTAAGTTTAATGGAGAGATATGAATGTGATCCCTTTTACAGGAGAGGGGAGGGGCACTATAGAAATTATCAAAAGTATTAAATTAATATAAGTTAATTTTTTATTCCAAATGGATCAAAAATAAATTATTTCTAAAATAGGATTATTTGGGAAAAAAATAATTCATCTAATTAAAATCAGATATGTTTTTATAGTTTTTAACCATAATCCTTTGGTTTTAACCCTTTTATCTCCTACTAATTTATCAAGTAATTTACAATTTGAGGGTTAATATAATTACCATAACAAGACAAAATACCAATGAATGAGTTATTGATGAAATTTTTCGACTTATTTAATCTTTTTGGATGAATAATATATTTTAATAAATATTATATCATTTAATAAAATATTTTATAGTTTAAGATATGAGTTATGTCAATGTTGACAATATTCCTTACTAGACTTTTTAAATAAAATAATTACAAATTGATTCCATAGAAAAAATAATTTAACTCATTAAAAAAATGTCAAAAGAATCCATAAAATTCATTGATGACACAAAATATTTTAAATTAAATTTATTTGAATATTATAAATATCATTTATTTGATTCTTCCTTTTAGAAATCTTTTATTGTATCATCATTGTGTCATAATTAAATGTAATTATATAATTTATAAATATTATAAATAAATTATCATGATGTAGATAAACATTTTAGCGTTAAATTAATATGTATAGTATAATTTATCTTTTATGTAACCCAATATGAATAATTATTTACTTATTAAAAACTTGAATATGCCATTTTTTACTTATCATTAAATAAAATATAATAAAGGTCATATTCTTACCCATGTGGCTTAAAAATGTTTTACTTTTGGTATGATATTGAACTTGGTCTAAACCCACTCATACAATGAAATCAGAACAGGGGTTTTGGTAATTTTATTATATTATAATATAATTTTTCATCATTTACAATATTTACACTTTAACAATGGTAAATAAAATACCAATGTTAATATTCTCCAAAAATAAAGGTAATATTATTAGACCAAAATATTCATACCAATAAAAACCTGTATATAAATTTTTCAAAATTCAATTAACAATAGTGGGTAAATTAAGATCAATACTAATCTCACAGACGTGGTGAGAAGGCGGGTAAAAGAGACGTTCAAAATGTAAATAAATTTTGATAACTAATTTCAATATAAAAATTATTACCAAGACATACATTAGATTAATAAATGTATTATTGATATATTTTGACTTTAAAAATCAATTTAAATTATAATAAATATTAAAAAAAAACATTTTTTAACTACAATGCAATATATTTCACTATTCATCAAAAAATGAAACTTTTCCTAAAAATACCAAAAATTCACCCTAAGATAAGTTTGATACTAAAAATTAAAAAATGATGTTTATTCTGAAAAACAAAAAATATAAAAGTGTTAGAAAATATTTCTAAAATTGGTACATCATCAATAGGATGCAAAAATTTATTTTTAGAAAAATACTTCTTTTATTTGTGAAATTGAATTTGTTCTTATATAATTTCTAGAAAACACAAAATATTAAATTTAATCATTATAATCAATATTATATATAAATAAATATATATATATATTCATTTATATCTTCAAAAAATATTGATTTATTAATTTATAATTATAAAACACACTTATTAAAATTTAAATACCTTTTTATAAAATCATTTAATTGTTTAAAAAAGGGTTTTATTTCCAGTTATAATTAATTTCTCAATAAATAATTAATTATATATAAATGAAAAAAATATATTTTCATAATTTGATTAATACTATTCATTCCCTCTATTGTAACTACTAGGTTATAATAGTGACATTTAAATAATAATATTTAATTGTTCATTTAAACATGATGTGGCATATTCTATACACAATCTAACAAAGTCTTTATTTTTTTTAAAACTCAGGATGTTATAATTATTTTTAAAAGAAACAGTTTCTCAATCAAGACAATATAAGAGCATGGATTATATATTGTGGTGAAATAAAAAGTGGCAATCATTTTCCTATTGGTGATCCATGTATATAATATTACCAAAGTGAATACTATCATTGTCATAAAAGAGATGACCATATTAATAAGAATATTTTTTGAAAAATATCAAGAGAAAATTATTTGAGAAATCTAACTCAATTTGAAAAAGATAAAAATGTTTTGTGTGAAGCCTATCAAAAGGGGGATGTTGTATGTGGATGATACAAAATAGTTAGAATCTAATCATCTAAAAATATAAAACATTATTCACTCAGACTTATGATGGAAAATGAGATATATATCCCATAAAAGTTGTTTTTAATATATTTATTTATTAATTTACAAGAATTTCTATTGAGATTTTATTTATGAACATTTCAGAAGAATTGATTAAAAGTTTCAAAATGAAAATAGAGATTGAAATGCTGGTTTATATAGAACACTAAGGATATATAAATGTTAGGTGTTTACTGAAATAAGTTTTTATCTAATATTTCTAATCATATGATTTGAAATCAGTATAGTAACACTAAATCCCAAAACATAATGGTGCTACTGAAAAAATGAATAGAAGCCTTATTGAAATGGGAAGAACAATACTTATTATGTTCAACTAGTTGGTGATTTTCGGGGTAGAGTTTTAATATATAGATATATATTTCTAAAATAGGTGTTCAATGAGGCACAATTATAATAATACCTATTATGATATTTTTTTATAAAATTAAACAAATTGAAGAGTAATTCTAGTTTTTTTATAATCCTTCCATTAATGTCAACTATTGGAATCTAGGAATGTTAAATGCTAATAATTGAGAATGTATATTTAATGCATATTAATAAAATGAAAAAGATTACATATGTCAAAATAAAATGAATCATAATATTTTCAAAATTTATGATGTGAATTTAATTTAAATTGAACATATTATTAGTGTTCCTAATAAAATAGATTTTTTAAACATTAATAAAGACAACGATCATGTTCTGGAGGAAAACATTGAGAAACAAGATGGAAATGAATCACATAGTGATGAAATTGACATTGATATAAATAAATATGATGAAAATGATACTATGAAAAAATAACTAAAATATTAAAAGATAAAAAATCATGTGGAAGTTGAGAATATAAATAAAGATCATAATGTTCCCATTAAAATGAGAAGGACACTACTATTAGAAAACCAAATAGTTTATATCACTTATATAGAGAAGTATTTAGATGTTGAGGTTATTAAACAAAATTAATAGGTTGATTCCATTAATGGATTACTAATTTCTATAAAGAATAATTACACTTAAGTTCATACCCCTAGACCAAATTTGAAAATTTTGAATCCTAATGAGATTGAATTCAAAAATAAATTGAATGATAATCGTTAAATTATATGGAACATGGAAAATAACTAATAAAAATGATATTATTAATTCTATGGAGTTTAATTTGAAGAATTATTTTTAAATATTTAATGAAAAGATGTCATATAAAATCCATAGTTATTGTTGATCATATGAAGTATAAATTTTTCTATAAGTATGTGAAATCTTCCATTTTAAATTGATACTATGGAGAGGAAGTATACATTATACCGCCTGAGATGGTCATTTTTGGTTAAAATGATCTATGGTATATAAGTAGTAATAGATCACAATAGGTGAAAATAGTCCCCATAGGTTTTGAATTTATTTTTTATTGCTTCTTGGGATAAATTAAATTTGTTAAAGCAAAGGTTGACAACCACCTTTATATGAAGTCAATATAGGAAAAAATTATTATTGTAATTATTTTTTTTGAAGTAATTTTTATTGGAAAAAAAAATATTTTTTAAATAATATTAAATATATATGAAGAATAATTTTGAGATGTCTATTTTATAATAAATGAATCACATTATGGGATCACAAGTGGTACTAAAGGTTGATGTCATTTTTTCCCAAGATAATTTTCCAATGGAATTTATAAAATAGTTTGTTATGGATGAATCAAGAGTAGTCTCCACACCTATATAGGTTGCGATATATCATTTAAAGGAATTTTTATTATAGAATGTGAATATTAATGGGGTTTAGAGGCTTATTATTGTTATACATTATTTCACTACATACGGATTTGATATTTTCCATTTAGTGACCATATGTGCAAGTTATCATTGTAACAATAAACTGTCAAATTTATCACTAATTTTTTTGTCTAGTATATAAATGGAATAATTATTTGTTAATATATGTAAAAATTATTTAAAGATTTAAATATATATGGATATACATATTTTTGTTCCATAGTTGATTATTATAATTTAAAGTCATATTTAGTTTGAGTTTTCTTCTCTATAAGAAGTTATTTGAGATACAACGGTAAGAAGAAGAAGAAGTGAGTTACTATAAGAAATAATAAGGCATATTATGTTACTAATATAAATTTCTATAAATATATGATCTATATAAAATAACATTTATAATACTTGGAGTTTATTATGAAGAAAACATTTAGAATATCATGTGATAATTAAAGTGCAATTGATATCTCCCTAAATATTCTAAAATACTCTTCATCTATGAATATTTTTCAATAATTTGGTTTTATTATAAATATGGTCTCAAAAAGGTATATAAATAATTAATTTATTCCTACAAGAGATCATCATGTGGATATAGTCATAAAAGAAATTCCCAAAGACATATTTGAGACGTTATGACTGAATATAAAGGTTCAACACTTCAAATTAAATTAATATACATTGGTAGAACACCAAAAATAAATTTGATTATATTATCAAAGTAAGATAATAAATACACATCATTATACCTTTATGTTTTGTGAATAGAGTTATGTTTCTATTTTTAAATTTTTAAATATGTCGAATGAGTGCTTTAATTGAGGGAGGGATCTATTTATCTAGGAAATAATTTTCTTATCATCAAGTGATAGAGTAGTAAAAAAAATACCTCAACCAGTAGTGTGGGTCTATTAGAATTATTTGTAAAAAATATATGAGTAAATGTTTCTTTATATGAGTTTGTAGTATTAATAACAACGTCAAAAGTGATGATCTTAGAAACCAATGGAATTGTTCAATGGTTTTTTTCAACAATGATTGAAAATCATTTGAGGATTATGATATTTATCTAGATCAATTTAGAATGTTTTAGAGCTAATTCAGAGTAGTTTTAAATGTTTTGATTATTATTTTTATAATTTCTAAAATTCTAGTTTGAGGAATAAATTGAAATATTAATGATTTTTTATGTTTGTGAATGTTTTCCATATAAATAGGAGTTAGATAAATCAGAAAATTAATAGAATAATAAATATTTTTTTCTACTTCAGATCATTTAATTCAAATTTAATTGAGTGAATACCCTTATACAAATAAGTGGTTAGGTTACATATGTAATTGGTCAAAATGGATACAAATTAGTGATTATAAAGACCCTAGTAAAAAAAATTAGAAAACACAAGATATTAAATTTATTATATAACTGTCAGTATCATGGGAAGTGTAAATTTAGTAATTTTATTGGGAAATAAATCATTTTTAAGGGTAATATAATAGCATATGTATGAACAATCTATTGGGGAAAATATACAAAAGTCTAGAATATCACTATGAAATATTGGGAAGTCATTCTCTAATAAAAGTGTTAGCAGTATAAAACATTATATTGATACGTGTGATATGTAAAATATAATATATTCTACGTAAGATCCAATATTTTGTAAAATTGAGGGGATCTACATGGAAGGTTATAATCATAGAATATGATATCCTAATATGATGATACATGATATAGTTAAAAAATGTGATGATGTTTTGTTGACCAAAATGGATTTAATATTATGATCATGTGACTGTATCATGATTATATTATTTTTTTGAATATATATTAAATGAGAATATTATTGAGAGATATATGTTATAATATCATATTGGATATTTGAAATTAACTATCACAGTTATTACTGGTGTATTTTTAGAAAAGTATTCACTAGTTCCAAAATAGAGATTTATGATGTGACCACACACTCAAATTTGAAGGAGGTTTTAATATTTAATATATATATATATATAAATATATATTATAAGAATATATATATGGAAAATATAATGAATAAAACGTCTATTTGGAAGTTAATAACATTAAATATGACAAAAATACAATATTAAAGTGGTAGAAGAGAAGATTAAAAGGTGCTAGAAATGCTTGATTATCTATGTCAATTTACTAGATTTTATTTCTGATCAGCTAAAGGATTTTGGATTTGAATGTATATAACCGGTGTGTTGAAACCTGATCTTATGAATACATTAAGTGATCTGAAATCGTGATATAGATGTCTAAATTCCATATAATTATTTTAATATTCTACATGAAGATTAATAACGGGTGTGAGGAAAAAGAATAAAATATCATATGAATATTATTACATAGATTAAAAATAGGTCTTTTTCATACTTAAGAGTGGATGAATAAGTTTAATGGCTAGTGATTATAATGTAAAAACATTATAAATTTATTTGGGAGAAAATTCATGGGATGTTGATGATACTTTTAGATATCTCAACCAAGAGTAGATAAAACATTACTAGAAAGTCTATGCATTTTTGAGTCGGTGATAAATTCTAATGAATTTGTGACAATAATTATTAAAATTTTATAAAATAAATTTCCTGGTAACACACCAAACATATCAAGGAGTAGGTACCCACATTGGTACTGGACCTTCAAAAACCTCAACATGTTTTTCATGATGAAAAAATTATATCTTATAGGAGAGGGGGAGAGAATAATATGATTGGGTGAAAAGATTAAATTTTTAATAAGAGGTAATTTATCACAAGTATTTATAAAACCATTCAATGTATTTATTATCCCTTTATAGTGTTACATCGAGGACCTAGGAACTCAAATCTCAATATTGATGTCATATGTAAAAACCATTCCAAAATAATAAAATATATTATCTCAAGTTCAAAAAATTTAAAAAATATCAATGAATATAGTATTATTTATGTAATTATAATTTGGGAAAATAAATCATTATTTATGTTAGAATGTATTCTGAAGGATTTTTTTGAAGGTGTTGAATGATCTTCTAGGTAGAATGAATCGAATGATCTAATGGATGAATAACTAAAAAATATAATATTCTAGGATTAGATCATGATATCTCGACAAGAATTTTGATAAACATGAAAGAGAAAAATTGTTTATTAACTGAGGTATTATATCATATAAATCAATGAAATATGCCACTAATAATGATGTCATGTTTTTAAGGAAAATACTGATAATAAATATCATAAATTCTGGAAAAAATAGTATCATTGATAAAATGAATTGAACCATTATTAGTATATATGATAAATTTAAAAAAATTTATTAAATCATTCTAGAATTTTATAATTCACTAAAAATAATTTTTTTTAAATTATGAGATATTTTCTATTTTTTTATTATGACTTCCAAATTAATAGTGAAATAAATCTAAAAAATAAAATTGGGGAATGTTTCAATAAAATAAAACAACACACCATTTACCATTATATTTGTATAAGTTCGATAAAAATGAATTGGATCAACTTGTAAGAAATGTATGGAGTTTGTTTCTCAATCTAGGGAAAAAAGTGTTATTGATCAGCTATATAATTAAATGAAAAATAAAAAAACAATTATTTTTTGGTGAGACAAAAGGAATGAACATAAATTACTATAAATATATATGTTTATACATCCATTATTTTTTCAATCAAAGTTAGATCTTTATGGTGTTCAATGTTTACAAAAATGGAGAACATAATGGTTCTTAAGGTTTACTTATTTACTATGTATTATCTAATTTCATGTCCAATGTTCGTATTATAGTGTCTACACACATGAAAAAATTGTGATATTATATAACATATTACAAATAATGAAAAATGATGTTTATTTATGAGGGTGATTACCCATAATAATGAAATTTGTTCCTCTATAATGATCACAACAATATTCTAATGTTAAAAATAATTTACATCTGAAATGGATTATTTAGGGAAATGGGAAATACAAGTTAATACATTGAATTTATGTCCCATTATTTTGTTGTTTTATGGAATAAATTTTATGTCTAAAAATAATTTCATAAATTAAGAAATGTTATGTGTCACTACTCGACACCATAAGGAACCCAACTCATACCCACAATGATGATAAGAGTGACCCCTTGAATCCTGAACCCAATTGGCCTTTGGTTAATGACTAGAAATGAGGGTATAAAACATGAAAAAGGGCATCATGACCATCACGTAAAATAAGAATAAAATATCAAAACATCGATCAAGACCATATTATAAATTCAAAAAGATCCAATAAAATACCATAATTCAAGAATTATGTATAAAAAATTCAAAGCCAGAATACAATATCAATAAAAATTATACGAAGTGATTATACAATGCTACCCAACCTCCAAGCTAGAAGTAACAAGTTCGGTCACCATATTCATGTTTGTGACATTAATAGTAGTATATATATATGGTTCATCAAAACTTTTATACTTAGTTGGATCATACACCAAACCTCTTATAAAAATATGACGTAATCACATAAATGATATATTGAACAAAAAGCACAAATAATGAGAACCTACTATGCCAACCACCACTTGTCTTCAAAAAGTCTCACCCAACATGTACAACATAGATGTTTAATAACATAATATCTATAACATATAAATAGTAACCCTGAAACAAATTACCAATTAAGTTTTCTCTCTTGAGCCCAAATTTCAATGGTCCTATGATAACTCTCTCCATGATCTAATATGAGACTAATTGTAACCCTACATACCCCATCCATCTGTAGGGTCTAACATCATTTACTAGCATTAAACCATCCATAAAATATATATAACATTTCCAAAATCCTTAGCCACATCATCCACATTAACCTATATCTAATTCCATGTATCACTTCTCAACTTCACATCAAATTTCTTACACAATAGGAAACCATGAATATGAAAAACAACAACCTCATTCTCTCCACATAGTATACATGACCCCAACCAAATCTCATATCATGATTCATTTATTCAATCCACTCTATGAATCCTAATAAGGATTGAAGGGATTTGGTTGTATCCATAAATCCATCCTTACCAACATAGATGTTATTGAAAACACTCATAACACAAAAATTTTGGGTATTGGTATGGTCAACCAACTCAGGGGTGATATGTAAAAAAATCATCAGGAAATATATCCTATATATATTTATATATACCACACATATTCCAAACCAAGAGGATGAAATCAAATATAACCCCATTATAAACCATAACCACCACCACAATACATTCAACACACACACTACAACTATTTCCATTAATAATGCTACCCACCCCCAAATAACAACTAGAAAAAGCCACAACTACCTTCTTAGATTCCCATCTCAACCCATCATTTATCACTTATAGACATACTAATTATCAACAAAATTATGTTTATTAATATGATCACTCAATATATTTAATGAAAACCTACTACCAACCAAAAATCCCATTACTTAAATCCATATCCCATTCCATTTTCAATGTTTTATATTATTATCAAATCCAATTTTCCACCTAGTTCTATCCATGTTTATTCATCTATACATGTGGAGAAATTATATTTTATACCATTGTGTAACTATAAGACATCACCACATAAACAGACTAGTCCATATACCATTAAATCATAATCATAACATATTTTATACAAAATTGAGATAGCTATAGACTCACCACACAACCCAAACTAACAGCACATCCAATATCAACTGACTGCATCAAAACTATCTCAGAGCACATCGCATGCATAAAAATATAGCTATAATGATCATTAAATTCCCTTCAATGCATCCTTACATCTAGAAACATTGAATATCCCAAAACCATCATAATGAACAACACTTCAAATGATAATAGTAGAACAGAAAGATCTCCCCCCACTCCCTGGGTCTCCGCTCTCCCCTTGCACTAGGGTTTTCCCAGCACTACCACACCCTCTCTCTCATCGCCCCTCATGGTGAGAGGTCATTCTTCAGCATTCATTATCTACTATAATTCTTGTCTCCTCACTCTCCTTGCATCTCTCATTCAATATGAAATTCTTTATTTTAGCTGGTAACATCATGAACAAGCCCCATCTCATCTTGACTCGATGCATCCCGACGATTTGGGATTATGATGGCAGTGTCTTCTGGTGATCTTATTCCTCCTATTTCTCATTTGGGCTCCTTTTATGAGGGTATTTATGTCTCATGAAACTGATCATTCATGTAATCCCTCCTCATATACTCTTATTGACTCACCCATTATGAAAGACCACACTTTCGGTCAGGATCGACGGAATATGAGGTTGATTTGGGATGGGGAAGGTGGAAGGGCCGATGACGTTCCCTTATGGATTTCTCCATTCACTACAACATTAATAGACTTTTTCAGTGGTTTTTAACAACAGTTTACTAAAATACACTAATTTTTTTATAAATTATTTAGCGGCAATTTTTAATAAACCACTGTTAATTATTTTTAAATCCTGATAGTTCTCTCCCCGACCCTCACCAGACCCTCACTAGATGTAACACCCCAGGTAAATAAAGAATATGAAATATTCATATTTATCCATATTTCTGAATAAAATATTAATATTACTTTAATGGGGACTCTATGCTCGATGGCGTACCCAATACGCAAAAACGAGTTTCTTGGGAATCTTACGTTGCACTCTAATAATAAAATAATATTATTTTTAATGGTAGTTAACGCCTAGCCGATGTAATGGTGGGAATGAACAGAACTAACTACCAAATGATTATATATGTTTGTAAAATATTTTTACTCTTTACAATAAATGTTATAAGATTAAAAATGCGAATGAATCCAATTTTAAGCGTAAACATTCTAATATTCATTAAAAGGTCGATTAACCGCCTTTTGATGGAGAACCTCTTCTAATTCCACTTTTTGAAAATTTTATGTGTTATATTTGACAAAATAAAATTCTTCTTTAGAATCGGGACATCAAAATTTACTTTGTGTAAAGTTTTGGTATTTTCCCGATAAAGTTCATTTTTTAATGAATAGTGAAAAATGTTGTATTTTAATTCAAAATCACTTTTTAATATATTTTATTTATATGATTAGATTATATTTTTAATTGGTTTTAAAGTTCAATTAGAATATATATTTACCATTTAATCCAATTGTGGTCATTGTAATTAAGTTTACTTTGAAATCAGACTTAAACTAGTGTCAATCTTTTGATACTTATTGTTTCATAAAAACACGCTATTTGCTCTGACAGTGGGAATTAATTATTAAATTAATTAATGCAAATTATATGTTTTGAATTTTGTAAAATAAACTTCATTTTTGAATTTAGAATATCAAATATAGATTAGGGTGAAGTTTTGGTATTTTTCTGAAGAACTTCAATTTTTGATGAATAATGAAACCACTAAGTGGTAGTTAAAGAAACTGATTTTCTGTTTAAATGAAATTTTTCCATATTTGTTTTTTGAATTTCAAAAATCCGACATACATGGTTGTCATTAAGAAGTAAAATGTGTTTCAATGGGATTATAATAATTTTTTGGTGAATAGTAACTTATTAAGTTTTTAATCGTGATTAGAGGTAATTAGTGTAGTTTTAGGTATGAATAATGTTTTAATAAAATGAGATGACCTAGAAACATGTCCTAACCTCATTGGATGTGTCATATCCAACCACTAAAATCCATGGGTGAACTTGGGGACCCCATGGAGCCACTTTGGTTGGAAAATGACATAAATACATTTTTATTTAATGTTAAAGTAAAAATGACACAAACATAAGATGTTTTACTAAAACAATTTTTTACATGGGGATATACAAGTGAGATATTTGACTATAAATAGTAATTGGAAAGATAAAAAGATTTTCTACATCATAGTATTTTTTTATAATTTTTATACATTAAATAAATTAAATTATTTATGACATCATGATGATGCAGCAATGACCTCATTATTTAAATATTTAAATAAAATGGAAAGATAATGTAAACTCTAAGACCTACACATGTACAAAACCTATTGTATGGGTGTATTTCTAACCCTTATCACCTTATCCTAGAAACACATTAATTTGGGACCATTAAAATCTAAAACTCATTCTAAAATAAAGTAACATTTCTTTACTTTCCAAGAGTGCCTCTCCTCTCCTCTTATAAAAGGCCTCCACCTCTACCTCCATACACACACATCCAAAGCCTTTGGCTCAGCCAAACCCTGACCATTTTGTCTCTAAACATCCCTCTATAACTCCTTTAAGCATGAAATTGGGAAGAAGTCTTCCCAATGAAGCCTTTGAGCTCAAACCAAAGGGAGTTACCCGCTTTTAAGGTAATGTCTTCACTTGTGTCCTTTTGTTTTATTTTGCTTCTTCAACCCCATAAACTATTTTTATTTATTTATTTTGTAACAAATCCAGTATCTTAAATATACTAGGATTTTTTTATAAAAAGTATTTGAGATACACTTACACACACCTACATCTAATGGTTAAAGAACATACTGTTTCTGTGGATGGCGATTTTCTGCCTCATGAAACGATGATTGTTCAATATTCTTTTAACACCTTTAAAGGTGGCCATTATGATGTCAATAAATTTTATATATGATATATATGGTATTTATGTTTACTATATGCTTATTTATTTTATATTTAAACCATACCTTTATTCTTTTCATGTTCTGTAAATGTGATAATTTCATATGAGGAAGTGTGGACTACCGCCCCCTCAAGTGATGTGACTCGTACATGCAATACATGGAATGTATAAAGAATGAAATTAATGATCATATTTGAACTATAGAATATATATATTATACTGGAATTATAATATATATATATATATCATTTATTTTTAATTCCATTAATATGACACAGAAAAAATGAAAGTAGCGTTCATGCGTACGTACGGCCTACCGTCTCCATGAACGATGCTTTTCGTTTTTTATCTACAAATGATATGGAATAGTATAAAATGAATATTTAATGGATATATATGATATTTTAAACATCAATAATATTCTGGATATGATGTACCTATAACTACATGGAAATTTATTTTCCAACAAGTTCAATTTTTGACTCATGTACCGAACATCGACAAAAACGTCTGATATGAACTCATATTATTATCCAATTATTATAACATTAAAATATGTGATATGAACTGAATAATAATATTTATAGGAGGTCCCTAAGCAATTATAAATTCACCAAAGTTTATTATTCAGGAATATAAAGAAATGAACAAGACAATTTGGACTTGAGGTAAGGGATCATACTCCTCTCTTTCTTTTTAAGTACACTCTTTTATGTCATTCCTTTTAAAGCTCATCTTTCTTGTTATTGGGATGTTATTTTATATTAATCTTAATGTAATTATTATGTTCATATTATGAGATACCTTATTCTCTCTCATCAATCCATTTTGGAAGTTTTGAGTGGCGCCGTTAGGCTGCCGAATTTTCGTAAGAGATCTAACCTCTCTCTTTCTTTTTAAGTACTCTCCTTTATGTCACTTATTTTAAGCTCCTCTTTGTTATGTTGGGGGATGTTCTTTTATATTAAACTTTCTGAAAACTTTATGTTAATATTATGAGAGACCCTATTCTATCTCATTAATCCATTTTTTGGAAGTTTTAAGTGGCGTCGTTAGGCTGCCGAGTTTTCGTAACGGATTTTTCATATCACTTTTATTACCATGAGATTTACGCTACATTTGCCAAAATTTACTTTGAGTGGTGTATTTTATTCCCTTTATTTTACTCATTGTGTAATATAATTTCATTTATGAGTATTTACATCAATTTTGTATTGTCCTTCTTTCACGGGGCGTATGTTTCGAAAGATACCCATGTTGGTAAGGGAACCTTTCAACATCCTCTTTTTAAAAGACTTCTTTTGTTATGTCTTTTAATTCACATACTATTATGTTGGGATATGTTCTTATATATCCTTATTGATTTAAATTTTATGTCCATGTGATGAGATACCCTTTTTATCTCTCATCAACTCATTTTCTGAATTTTGTAGTGATGCCGTTAGGCTGTCAAATTTTTGTAAGGGAACTTCTTAACCCAATTTCAGTTCTTTGGGTTAATCTATTACTTTCAAATTATGTCATGATAATATTATGTACT
This sequence comes from Viscum album, assembly GCA_963277665.1. NCBI lineage: Eukaryota > Viridiplantae > Streptophyta > Magnoliopsida > Santalales > Viscaceae > Viscum > Viscum album. Next base: position 1,836,777,624 of record OY728165.1, read on the forward strand.
ATCTTTTATTTTTACTTTATTTATGTGTAATTATAGTTAATACACATAATAGATCTATTTTATTTTAAAAAATGATCTTTGTATGGGACTTCGTCTCAATATCCTTTCATTGAGGCATATTTTTTTTATACACAACCTTCTTTTATACGGTGTATAAACCCCTTTTAATTTTACGTTTATTCAAAAGGAATCTTTTTCATACGAAGCGTTTACTAAATGACAACATGGAATGTTTTTTTGTCGTACGTATGCGGCGACAATGACTTTTACGCTGCCGTGTCCATTATTTGAGTTTCAGTGTTCTCTACAAGCCATACTTTTTTTTAAAGAAAAATAAATACCATGTTTTACTTTTATTTTATTTTGGTATTGAAAATGGTTTTCATAATGTTTTTATATCAATGTGTTGTATTGATATCTTGTGATTTAAAGGAGGAAATGTTATGTTTCTTTTATGCATTTTTTATGTGATAGGATTATGTTATGGTTCTTGGGAATTATTATGAAGAAGGGTTGTTCCGTGATAAACTAAGGGCGGGTGAGCCCGATAGAGTTCTCCAATGCATTGGGTAACGTGAAGGAGTGAAACATTAAGGTTTCTCTGAAGAGATTTAGGGAATATACCGTGATGGGTATTCCAAACTTAACCAAGAGAGTTACTCCCTACGTAAGAATGTTATGAATGCCTCAAGTTACCTTTATGTCTTATGATTTCTATGATTTATTCATGATTTGATGAGGTATGTTAAAGTGCTTATGATTTATGGGTAAAGTATGATTTCATTCTTATGTATATATGAACTCATGTTTCCTTTCCATATTTTTTATAACCCTTTCTAAGATTTTTATGCTCATCCCAAGTTTTTTTTGAATTTTTTTTCACAAGTCAAGGGAAAGGTACATAATATGATGATAGTGTCAATAAAGTGTCAAGATAGAATCCATGTTTTATTTTAAATATGTTTCCATTGATGGGATAAATGAATACTATCTTTATGTAACCACTTTGTTTAAATGTGGAATGTAATGCAAGTTTTATGATCTAATTCTCTAAAACTCTAAACCTGAAAAGATCCTCAATGTGTAATCTTGTAATAACTCAAGATTAAGTAAGGTTTAATACTGGGGCCTTATAGTTGGTATCATGGGTCGGTTTAGATAACTTTAGATGTTAGGGTATGTTCTAAGCATAAGTGAAATTACCATAGTGGTTAGGATTTCAGAAAGAGTCCTAGTTTTAGATAAAGTGAATAGTTAAGTATATCTTAGTGGTTATCTTCCTCATTAGTATATGATGGTTTTGTTGATATACTCACACTGACATTTCTGTTTTTAGTGAATGGATGGATCTAGTAGGCACCAAAGAGACAATAGGTATGAAGGAAACTGTGGTGGTTCTCTAATTAGGATACTAGATAAAATGGGGGATTCAATGAGGAAACTCATGGTTGTTCTAAACCAACTATCAAGGAGTCATGATCATCCACATGAACCTTGGTATGTTCTGTAATGCATCATGTACGAGGTGACGAATCTATGTGGAAGTTCAGGTAATAATTATAAAGGTAACCATTAGGGTTTATATGATACCTACTTTTGAGTTAATTATGGGTTATTATATGTTATGATGGAAAATGAAAGGCATGAGATAAACTTGAGGTTAAAATATGTTATGATTATTTTTGAATATTTTATCTCGTTTTGGGGAATGTTTTAAGAATTATGTAGTTTTGGAAAAAGGACTACACGTAGACCGTATGACAACCCGCCGCGTCAGACAAAGCTATGGGAATCAAACCCACAACCAAAGTGAAACTAGTATTTATCGCCTACCACTAGACTACATGAAGTCCCTGGTTAGTTTGACTGATTATTTTTAGTTATAGGATTTTTTGAATTAATAGTAAGTTGATTTTGGGTTATCTATGGAAATTTATTAACCTATCATGGAGGATATGTGATTAGGTTAAATACTTTTCAATACAAGACATTAAGAGCAACTGATGTTGTTTGGAGATAAATGTTACGATTAATTTGGAAGACTATGTGACTAAATCCTTCAAATATTTGGGTTTCAATCTTAGTTTGGTTTACTTTGAATAATTTTATGGAAAAATTGTTTATCGAATGGTCCTCGTTGAACTTTTGGTTTTGTTGGACAAATTTTGGAGATTAAGAATAGATTTTCTTTTTATAAAGGGTTATCCTTTTCTGGATTATCTGATCTTGTACTAACCTTTTTGGTTTTGGTTTTGGTTAAAGTCTAAAGACATGGGAAGTATATAGTTCTCTTTTGTGGATTAGGTGATTCTTTAGAAGTTGATTATAGTACTCTTAATGTGAACAATTCTTCCTAAATACTCATCTTTTGGGGAAAGTACGAGTTTGTGTAAGAAATCTAGTAAAAGTTGAAAGTCAACATTACAAGTAAGTGTGTTTCCTTAAGATCAAAAATAAATTACTCAATGAAGAGTAACTTAAAACAAAAATGTTGTCTGTTAACTTTTCCTACTGGGGAATCAAATACCGTTTAACCCATCACAAGTTTGTGATTATCTTATGGTCAACTTTCTCCTAGACATGTTTACTATAACTCTCCATCAAAACATGACCCTTTGTTTTTTCCTCCATGTCCATATTTTCATACTTGGAATCCTAGTATGGGTTAACTCGGGTGACCTTTGTACTTATCTTTCTTTATTTTAAAGTGATTGTTTTACTGACTCTTGTTCCAATGTGGGATTTTCAATGAAGTTTCCAAGCCCAATTTTAAAAATTCCGAGGACGCAATTCCCAAAAGGGGGGAAGGATGTAACAGACCAGGTAAATAAAGAATATGACATTTTCATATTTATCCATATTTTTGAATAAAATATTAATATTACTTTAAAGGGGACGCTTTGCTCGATGGCGTACCCAATACGCAACAACGAGTTTCTTGGGAAGCTTACGTTGCACTCTTATAATAAAATAATATTATTTTAAATGGTAGTTAACGCCTAGCAGATGTAATGGCGGGAATGAAAACAACTAAATACAAAATGATTATATATGTCTGTCAAATATTTTTACTCTTTACAATAAATTTTAGAGGATTAAAAATGAGAATGAATCCAATTTTAAGCGTAAACATTCTAATATTCATGAAAAGGTTGATTAACCGCCTTTTGATGACAAACCACTTTTAAATCCACTTTTTGACAATTTTATGTGTTATATTTGACAAAATAAAAAATCTTCTTTAGAATCGGGATATCAAAATTTACTTTGTGTAATGTTTTGGTATTTTCGCGATAAAGTTCATTTTTTAATGAATAGTGAAAATGTTGTATTTTAATTCAAAAAAACTTATTATCTAATTTATTTATATGATTATATTATATTTTTAATTGGTTTTAAAGTTTAATTAGAATATATTTTTACCATTTAATCCAATTGTGGTCATTGGAAATAATTTCACTTTGAAATCAGACTTAAACTAGTGTCAATCTTTTGATACTTATTGTTTCATAAAAACACGCTATTTGCTATGACAGCGGGAATTAATTATTAAATTAATTAATGCAACGTATCTTTTTTTAATTTTGTAAAATAGAAATCATTTTTGAATTCAGAATATCAAATATAGCTTAGGGTGAAGTTTTTCTATTTTTCTGAAGAACTTCAATTTTTGATGAATAGTGAAACCACTAAGTGGTAGTTAAAGAAACTGATTTTCCGTTTAAATGAAAATTTTCCATCTTTGGGTTTTGAATTTCAAAAATCTGACATACATGGTTGTCATTAATAAGTAAAATGTGGTTCAATGAGATTAGAATAATTTTTGGGTGAATAGTAACTTATTAAGTTTTTAATCGCGATTAGAGGTAATTAGTGTAGTTTAAGGTAAGAATAATGTTTTAATAAAATGAAATGACCTAGACACATGTCCTACCCTCATTGGATGTGTCCTGGCCGATCCAGACAATCCATGGGTCAACTTGGGGACCCCTTGGAGCCACGTTGGTTGGAAAATGACATAAATACATTTTTATTTAATGTTAAAGTAAAAATGACACAAACATAAGATGTCTTACTAAAACAATTTTTTTCATGGGGTTATACAAGTTAGATTTTTGACTATAAATAGTCATTGGAATGTTAAAAAGATTTTATACATCATATTATTGATTTTATAATTTTTATACATTAAATAAATTAAATTATTTATGACATCATGATGATGCAGCGATGACCTCATTATTTAACGATTTAAATAAAATGGAAAGATAATGTAAACTCTAAGACCTAAACATGTCCAAAACCTATTTTATGGGTGGATTTAGAACCCTTACAACCTTATCCTCTAAAAAAATCAATGTGGGACCATTAAAATCCGAAACTCATTCTAAAATAAAGTAACATTTCTTTACTTTCTAAGAGTACCCCTCCTCTCCTCTTATAAAAGGCCCCCACCTCTACCTCCATACCCAAACTTCCAAAGCCTTTGGCTCGAACAAACCCTGCCCATTTTGTCTCCAAACATCCCAATATAACTCCTTGAAGCCTCACTTTGGGCATATGTCTTCCCAAGGAAGCCTTTGAGCTCAAACCAAAGGGAGTTACCCGATTTTAAGGTAATGTCTTCACTTGTGTCCTTTTGTTTTATTTTGATTCTCCAACCCCCTAAACTCTTTTTATTCACTTATTTTGTAACAAATACAGTATCTCCAATATACTAGGATGTTTTTATAAGAATTATTCGAGCTACACTTAGACACACCTACATCTAATGGTTAAAGAACATACTGTTTCTGTGGATGGTGATTTTCTGCCTCACGAAACGATGATTGTTAAATATTCTTTTAACACCTTTAAAGGTGCCCATTATGATGTCAATGTATTTTATATATTATATATATGGTATTTATGTTAACTATATGCTTATGTATTTTATATTTAAACCATAACTTTATTCTTTTCATGTTGTGTAAATGCGATAATTTCATATGAGGAAGTGTGGACTACCGCCCCCTCAAGTGATGCGACTCGTACATGCAATAAATGGAATGTATAAAGAATGAAATTAATGAACATATGTGACATATATAACATATATATTATAATGGAATTATAATATATATATATATATATCATTTATTTTTAATTCCATTAATATGACAAAGAAAAAATGAAAGTAGCGTTCATGTGTACGTACGGCCTACCATCTCCATGAACGATGCTTTTCTTTTTTTATCTCAAAATGATATGGAATAGTATAAAATGAATATTTAATTGATATATATGATATTTTAAACATCAATAATATTCTGGATATGATGTACCTATAACTACATGGAAAATTATTTTCCAACAAGTTCAATTTTTGACTCATGTACAAAACATCGACAAAAACGTCTGATATGAACTCATATTATTAACCAATTATTATAACATTAAAATATGTTATATAAACTGAATAATAATCTTTATAGGAGGCCATTAAGGAATTATAAATTGACCAAAGTTTATTATTCAGGAATATAAAGAAACGAACAAGACAAGTTGGACTTGAGGTAAGGGATCATACTCCTCTCTTTCTTTTTAAGTACACTCTTTTATGTCATTCCTTTTAAAGATCATATTTCTTATTATTGGGATATTCTTTTATATTACTCTTACTATAATTCTTATGTTTATATGATGAGATACATTATTCTCTCTCATCAATCCATTTGGAAGTTTTGAGTGGCGCAATTAGGCTGCCGAATTTTCGTAAGAGATCTAACCTCTCTCTTTCTTTTTCAGTACTCTATTTTTTGTCACTTCTTTTAAGCTCATCTTTGTTATGTTGGGGGATGTTATTTTATATTACTCTTTCTGTAAAATTTATTTTAATTTTATTAGTGACCCTATTTGATCTCATCAATCCATTTTTTGGAAGTTTTAAGTGGCGCCGTTAGGCTGCCGAGTTTTCAGAAGGGATTTTTCATATCACTTTTATTCCCGTGAGATTTATGCTACATTTTCCACAATTTCCTTTTAGTGTTGTATGTACGGACCATTATTTTACTCATTTTGTAATATACATTCATTTATGAGTATTTAAATTTATGTTGTATTGTCCTTCCTTCATGGGGCGTATGTTTCGAAAGATACCCATGCCGGTAAGGGAACCTTTCACCCTCCTCTTTTTAAAAGACTTCTTTTGTTATGTCTTTTAATTCACATACTATTATGTTGGGATATGTTATTCTATATCCTTATTAATTTAAATTTTATGTCCATGTGATGAGATACCCTTTTTATCTCTCATCAACTCATTTTCTGAATTTTGTAGTTACGCCGTTAGGCTGACAATTTTTTGTAAGGGAACTTCTTAACCCAATTTCAGTTCTTTGGGTTAATCTCCTACTTTCAAATTATGTCATGATATTATTATGTCCTATTTTTTATTTGTACATTATTTATGTTTACTTATAGTGAATACACATAATAGATCTATTTTCATTTAAAAAAATGATCTTTGTATGAGACTTCATCTCAATCTCCTTTCATTGAGAAATATTTTGTTTTATACACAACCTTCTTTTATACGGTGTATAAACCCCTTTGAATTTTACGTTTATTCAAAAGAAATCTTTTTTATACGAATCATTTACTAAACGAAAAAGGGGAATGTTTTTTTGTTGTATGTATGCGGCGACAATGACTTCTCCGCCGCTGTGTCCATTATTTGAGTTTCAGATTCCTCTACAAGCCATACTTTTTTTTAAGAAAAATAAATACCATGTTTTACGTTTCTTTTATTTTGGTATTGAAAAAAGTTTTCATAATGTTTTTATATCAATGTGTTGTATTGATATCTTTTGATTTAAATGTGAAAATGTTATGTTTCCTTTATGCATGTTTTATGTGATAAGATTATGTTATGGTTGTTGGGCATTGTTATGAATACGGGTGGTTCCGTGATAAACTAAGGGCGGGTTAGCCCGATATAGCTCTCCAATGCATTGGGTAACGTGAAGGAGTGAAACATTGAGGATTCTCCGAAGAGATTTAGGGAATATACCGTGATGGGTATTCCAATCTTAACCAAGAGGGTTACTCCCTACGTAATAATGTTATGAATGTCTCAAGTTACCTTTATGTCTTATGATTTCTATGATATATTCATGATTTGATGAGGTATGTTAAAGTGATTATGTTTTATGGGTAAAGTATGATTTCATTCTTATGTATATATGAACTCATGTTTCCTTTCCATATTTTTTATAACCCTTTCTAATATTTTTATGCTCATACCAAGTTTTTTTTGAAATGTTTTTCACAGGTCAAGGGAAAGGTACATAATATGATGATAGTGTCAATAAAGTGTCAAGAAAGAATCCATTTTTTATTTTAAATATGTTTTCGTTGATGGGATAAATGAATAATATATTTATGTAACCACTTTGTTTAAATGTGGAATGTAATGAAAGTTTTATGATCTAATTCTCTAAAACTCTAAACCTAAAAAGATCCTCAATGTGTAATCTTGTAATAACTCAAGATTAAGTAAGGTTTAAGGATGGGGCCTTATACTAGAACCCCATTTCCCCCCAACCCATGAGAGACCCCCCAGCGAACCCCACATCCCTATCCCCTTGGTACCTCACATCCTCTCTGACATTCTGGTAGTTTGGAGGTGCAGTTTAATATTTTTTATTTCATTTTTATCATACTTATGGTGTGAATTTATTGAGTTATCACCTAAAATATAGATGGAGATGACTAGTATTATCTTATATATAATTTTTTTGGAATGAATACATCCTAGTTTAAATTCTCATAATTATTAAAAAGAAATATGTTTCATTTTTTGTATTGGTATTTGGGAAATATTGTTATATTCATGATGGTTTTGTAATGAGGAATTTTTAATGAGTGATTATATGTTCATTGATGATTTTTGGGCTCTGAATTTGGATTTTTTTCTATTTTATATTTAGTATATTATTCTTGGTTTCATGAAACTACTTATCATTTTTGGTTCCCCTAATTTTCTAGTGGATTTTCAATGTTCTGGGGCCCCATTACTATGAATAAATGATTCAAGTATTTCCTTGGTATTTCTAAAACATTTCACCTAACAAATAAATATCATTGTTTTTTTAAAATAGGTAAAATCTATCCATCATTGAATTTTTAATTAGATTAATTAAGTACTTACCAAAAAATATCATACTATCATTTACATTTATATTCTATGAAATAAATATTCCTTCTAATATCCACTTCCCTACTCTTCCATGAAAATGGAATTTTATTAGTCTTTCATTTTATCCGACTCCCCATTACTTACTTAAATTATAAAAGTATTAAATTATAATGTATTATCAATACAAATTCATTGATATAAATACAAGAAAAACATATATCAACTTTTTTTAACGTGATAAGGGGAATTCATGAAACCTTGTTCCATTATATTAGTGGAAATATATGTGTAATTGGAAGAAAGTAACTTTTCTAACAATATGTTTATTTTTTATTAATTTAATTTTTTTACCCATTTATTATATAACTAAGTTGATTCTTTAGTGAGAGTTCTTATTTAAAATTAATTTAATATTTAATAGATAAAATTTCCATTGGATGTTATCTTCAAGTATTTTGATCCTTTAAATAGTATCTATTATAAAAAAATGATTAAAATAACTTAAGATAATATTTGAAACATTATTTAATGAGATATAAAATCATAAAATGTTTCATGTTTTGAAATGAAATGATTTTAATGTAAATTATTGAGTTTTTGATAAAAAATGTTTAATATTGGTTTTGTTAAATAAAGGCATGTTTTGAAACATTAACTTGGGTACAATTTATTTGATTGATTGAATTATTGATTGTATTGAATGATATCCAAAATTATGACTAATTTCCATGAATTGGATGGTTTTAAAGTCAGTTCAATGAATGAATATTCATGCTAGGTAAATTGATCTATTACATTGACATGATGATGAAAATGAAACAAAACTACTTTAGGGAAGGTAGTTCACTCTTTGGGGTGTAATCATATTCCCCCCTAAGCTTTTGGATCTAAGTAGTGTGTGTATACCTAAAAGCATATTTCGCTGAAATGTTTTGAATCCTTGTGACTAGTAAAAACCATAGATGTTAGCACAACAATTCTATTATTGAAAATGACGTAAAATGATATATACATGCCAGTTATTGATTGAAATTATTTAATCATCTCTGAATTGGTAGAAATGATTATTCATTACTATTTTGATGTAGATCCTTATGTCTCCCAAATTTTATGTAAATTTACTTTGAAAAATGTTTTAACATAGACATTGAAATGTTTTATAAAGAATTGTTTTATTCAAATTGAAACAATATTTCCATGCTAAAATTTATCTAAGAATGATAAAATTTTGTTTATTTGTTATAGATTAATTGTGAAACTCTTCGTGATATGCTAATGATATTTTTTATCACACCCTACATTTTTTTAGTAATTTATATATTTTATTATTTATGGTCCAATAATATGAAAAGAGAAACTCCAAGGTGGTAAATGTTCTTAATTAGAGCGACCTGGGGAGCTTGTGGTGACCAGTGGAATGTGCAATCCACTTATGACATGGAGTTTCTAGTTTGTGATACTAATGTTTGAATTGATTAAACATACCATTTTTAGACATGTATCTATTTTCTTGTACTTTTATCCCTTATGGAGTGTTTGTAATACCAACTATTTTTCATTCTATATTCTATATTATTTCTTGATTAATTTTACATATGGTGAAATCATTCCCTCTATTGTTTTTGATTCCTAGACACTAGTCACTAACCATTGGGGATTGGGAAAACCCACTGGTATATGTCCAAACTAGATTATGTGCCGCTTAGGGAGGTTATCTAGTTCAGTTTGTGACAAATTGATATCAAAGGCATTATTGAATCTTCTTTGAAATTTCTATATATTTTTGGATGTCTTGGTAGACATGATATAGTATTGTTGAGACATAATAGGGATATTATGTGAAATTTATTCACTCGATATAATCTTAATGTGCCTTATGTTACAATGAGTTATTGGGAGAAAGTGTCTTTGAGTACTTTTTTGGATTTAATCCTTGAATTTTTCCTAATCTTTAACATATTTATATATTTTTTTAACTAGTATATATGAATATATTTCCCTATTTGTTAATAGTTATGTGTTTTAATTTATTTTAATATTGTGTTGGAACATTATGATATACATGGATAAAAGCTGGATCACATTACCTAGGAACACACCTCAGTATGTTAAGGGTTTGGAGGAGTTTTTTGATTTTTCGATTTACAATCGATCTGTTGAAGGGAGAATAAGATGTAAAAGTCCTAAATGTAAATTTAGAAGATGGTTGAAGGGAGATGAAGTTAATGAAAATTTAATATTGAATAAATTACGTGGTCAATATTTGTGTTAGATTTGGCATGGAGTGTCAATCATTACAGAAAGGTCGAGCACTGATGTCAATCCACATAATGAGCTCCCAACTTCATAAAAAATGGAAAATGAAATGAAAAACATTATAAATGATGCATTTCACACAAAAAGAAACATCCATAAACATCAAAACATATCAGAACAACCAGATGAGGGTGATACAAATAACAACGTGACAAGTGATGTTTTTGAGACTTTAGGACAACCAGATGGATATTGTAACATATTAGTGGATCCTAAGTTTGATTATGTGGAGACTAGTGTAATAGAAAACATTACTAAGAAAAATTCATTTCATGATTTAGTTGATGATAGAAATCAAGATTTTTATAGTGGATGTTTAAAATATTAAGACCATTCTTTTCTGCTGAAGTTGTACCATATCAAATGTCTATGTGGAATTAAAAATAAGGCAATGTCCATGATATTGGAATTTTGGCTTGATGAATTTTCTAAAGAAAACATCCCCACGCCTTTTTATGATATGAAAAAAAATTTATTAACATGAATGGTTTGAATTATAAAAAAATACATGCATGTTCTAATGATTGTATGCTTTATTGGTGAGAGGATTTAAGTAGATATGATTTCAAAAAATGTTCTTCTTCTAGATGGAAGTCAATGGGTGATGATAGAAGTCTGAATCGAAATACTTCTATGTTGAAGAAGAAAAGGAACACACCTGCAATGGTTTTATGTTACATTCCTTTAACACCTCGATTGCACTGATTATTAATGTCATCGAAAACTATCAATCACATGAAGTGGAAGTCTGTATATAATAACAATGATGGGTTAATGTGACATCCACATGATTCAAAATCATTGAAGGCATTTGTTTCATTACATATAGATTTCTTTTTTGATCCTTGGATTGTTCTCTTGGGATTGGCTGCCGATGTATTCAACCCATTTGGGACTTCGAGTACCAATTACAGCATTTGGCCAGTTGTTTTGATACCTTACAATATGCCTCAATGGATGTGTATGAAACAAATTTCTTTTATCATTTTGATGACTATTCATGTAAAAAAAATGACCGGAAATGTTATCGATGTATAATTGCATCCATTAATTGAATAATTACAGGTGTTATCAAACAATTGTGTTGAGATATTTGATGCATCTTCTAAGACATTGTTCAAAAGTCATGCTACTTTAATGTAGACCATTAATGACTTCCCTGGGATTAGAAATATATCTATTTGGAACATATACATGGGTTTTTCTAGTCCTATTTTTAACTTTGATTTTGATCCCAAATAGCTACAACATAGTAGAAAATGGTGCTTCTTGTGCCATCAAAGATTTCTTGATGGATCTAATAGATTTCGGCTGAACAGATCTTAATTCAACAGGTCGTCCACCTCCAATGATGTTAACTAGTTTTGAAATATTGACACAACTTGGAAAAGTTGAAGTAGAATTTGGGAAGGATTATCATTTGAATAATAGTGATAAATGGGTTCGAAGTTCATCTTCAAGTGAAATTAGAATGCAACAAAGGAAGAAAAAAGAATATTCTCCAAACATTAATATTGGGAATTTAATTTATTATGGAATAATTTTGATTTGATTTATATTGATAAGAATGTGTGTGACAATTTGATCTTCACATTGCTTAATGAGAATGTAAAGTCCAAGGATCATCTCAATTCTCAGAAAGACTTAGATGTAATGAGCATATAACATGATCTCTGGCCTGATGAGAATGAAAAGAATGCTCTGGAAAATTTTTCAATAAAAAATGGAGATAAAGATACATTTCTTATAATTTTAATGCATGTGAATGTATCTGATGGCCAAAAGATTACTTGGACAAATTTTAGGCTAGTTGGCCGAAAAGCCCTTTTCCCTTCCAATTTCATATGATGATTAGAGACATATGCCTAAAAGTTTTAAAAATGACGTTTTTGATTCCGAAATAATGTTAATTTTAACACACTAGGATGTAATTGAATGTCATGTTATTAATATTTTAAAAATAAATTTCTAGTGTACATATGTTTTTCCACTTTATGGTTGCTGATGTGATAGCACGAAAGTGGACACTGAAAAATCTTGGAAAAATGGAATGAAATTAAATGGAGATTTTTGGGTGATGTCAACAATACTTTGTTGACTGACAAAGAGATTTATGGAAAGCTACCCGATGGGTTACTCAAGGAGAAATGGAATGCTTTTGTTGACATACATCGTGATGAGAATTAGATTGTATTTAAATATATAATACTATAATAATCCCATTTTATATTTATACATTTATATGAAGAGGATATGACATTGAATTAATTACTATAAAATTGAATTTTATTTATTTCAGGACATTTCAAGAAATAATGTGTCATGTTGGGCTATGTAGGACTTCCCTCACACTACAGGGTCAAGGAGTTTTTATAGAAGCTGATCTTCTCTAGTAATCTTTTCGATAGTTTAAATATTTATAAGAAAATATTATTTGTTTAATACAGTAAATTTCTTGATTTATGTTATTTTAATGCAGTCACAGAGTTTAGGGCCTGAACCATCCTAAACAGAACTGTGGTCGAATGTTCACCAAAAACTTGATTGATGTTTTGTTAATGAGCCCTACAAAGATGTTGGGGGTAGGAACTCATTTTTCATTACAATAACTTATTATTAGTTTTTCATATGTTAATATATATTTCTTCTAATATGAATTCTATTTGATTTATATGTAAAAATTAATGAACTGTGGGATGCCAATCCTATGCATTCCTACTCATTCTCCCAGGATGACCAAGTTGATAAAGTCCTTGCAAAGGAGCATCCTGGAACAGTGTGCAAGATGGGTTTAGGACCATACCATCTGAGGCCTTTAAAAGACCACCAGGGATTGTAGCTGAATCTGCTTTTGGTTGTAGTGAGTCCATACCCTGAGATACTAAAGGAGAGATTGTTTCTATACAAAAAAAAGTTCAAGACCCGGGGGATCAGATATCTAATTTTCATATAGTGTTTATTGATTTAAATCAGAAGACGGCAAGATATTCCCTTGATGGTATTGAATCGACTGGTGGAGAGCAGGTAGATCACAAAAAATAAAAATCATTTAGTTTGAATTTTTTTATTGGTTTTAAGTTTATCTATAAATATACATCAATATTTAATTTTCAATATAATTTTCTTTCAGGTCGTAGTAGGAAGTAGAGATGGGGGTGGAGAGGGTGACGAGTTGTGTTCATCCTCGGACTGTGAGTAATTGTTTTGTTGATATTTTGGACAAATATGGTAACAATCAGTTTGTATATATATCATGTGTGGCACATAGTTTCCACCAAACATTTTCATGACCTAACATTTTCTTGATTTATCATGTTTCATTTTATGTATTTTATTGATTTATGATGTTTCATTTTATGTCTTGATTTCTTGAGTGTTGTATGCACCATATATGTCGATTATTTATTGTCAGGAATCTTTTTTTATGATTAATTTTTTCTAAATTTATTAGTTTTCTTACCCATGTATAAATGATCAAAAACATATCATATAATAACAAGAATCAATCTATTCATAGTTCTTGGGAAAGGTCCTCTATAAAAATATTCTTCTTTTATAGGAGGATATGGATGAGATGTGTGGGAACCATTATGTGAGAAATAAATAAACAAATTGATATGAATAAAGAAGGGTCTCCCATTTAGGGTATAACCAGTGTGATTATAATGTTCTCCAAGTCCTATTATAGGAGATCCCATCATCATTACATATATTGAAACATCATGAATCAATCCACATATAGTTATTATATTATACCTTTATTCATATTAGTCCCTTTCCTAGGTGAGACTCATTTTTTTTCATAACATAGGTTTATGTATAAAGAACAACATGCGAAGGATCATTATCTAGATTTGGATAATATGTAGAGGAAGAAAGATCTTACTAGGTTGACATCTCTAAGAAGTTTCAAGTCTTACAAGATGGACCATGCATCACATAGTTTAACATCATGTGAAAATGACTATAATAATCTATAGTTTAATATCATTTGAAAAATATCTTATTATATGAGGTTTTATGTAGTTTAAACTCACGTTTAAAATGAAATGAACTTGTCTTGATTCCAACCCTATGGATGGGGACCCAATGTTAATGAAGAAACCTAGTCACTAAGATAAGGTGGGGGATTTGATATCGGTTTTTTGGTTGGTTTTGAGATAGGAGATCTAGGAATCACTATGTATCCCATGAAAATAGAGATCAAGACACACATAGTTCATATAATTTTGGGGAAAATAAGATCACCTTGACATAGAATTGAAAAATTATAGGGAAACCAAAATAAATAGAATGAGTGTAATGGTACATACCCTTTATAAACATCCCTTTGTGACTTATCAAGACTTGAGGATGTTTAGGGAGGGTTTTCTTGGTGATTTTGATGTTTTAGATGGTGTTTTAGCCTTTTGAAGGACACTAAGGCTTGTGCAATGAATTTTCTATATATGAAGGAGGTAGTTTTATGTTGGGCGTTCTCTTGTGTAAAATGGGATATATAAACCTGACTTGGGGATGACATGGTGCTATTCATGTTGTCCTCGTGGTTTTCCTATGCACCCTGATAATCATGAAATGACCTTGGGTGGGGATGGAATCTCAGAGGACCACTTGTCTAAAATAGGAAACCCAACCTCACCACATTGTAGCCTTGGGCATGGTGAGGGTAAAATGGTTTTGAAATGGTAACTATGTCATGGATTCTATACATGGAAGAATATAGAAGAACCACTAAGGATTATACCACTCTATGTTCTATGATTTTTGGGAGGCCTAATTCCATTTTAAAATGGGAAAAAATATAAAATGACAATGAGGGTTCTAGATCACACTTTTTCAAAACCCACCACATGGGTTTTGGATATTAACCATTTTTTGGTAGAGTCCAATGTGATTCACTTGTAAATAAGAGTTTTATTACCTCCTTGTTTTTAATTTAAACTTTCCCACAATTCTTGGTTGACCCTTAATCATCCTCCCATTCCCCAATACCCTCCCTTGGGGTTCCAAACCACTTGGATATTATTGGATCATTTATATTTAAGTTATTTGATTCATGGTATACCTCTCTCTCCCCATTACCCCTTTATTATATTTCTATTATATTCCCTAGTTCATTATGGTGGTATGTCTCATCTTTGTTTTGGTGATTTTTGATGGAGTCTTATTATTCATTGGATTCAATAGTTATTCACATAAGATCAGTGGTGGTTTATCTTTGGTTCTTGTTCATTTCTCCTTTAAGATTCAGTCATGGTTGGGGATCCTTCATCTCCCCATATTTATATGTACATTTGAAAATATCCTGATTTTTTATTTCATTGGTTAAATGGTACATATCATCTTAATAAATATAATGAACAAGATTATTAGAATTTTAAGGGAATGTGATAAATCACATGATTTGTACTTATTCTTGTTATTTATTTTTTATATGGACACACATACTTGGTTTTCCAATTATGATTTATTTTGAGATTTTTTTTGTTTTGGTTTTTATAAAACATTCTATGTATGTTGGTATAACCTTACCACATATGAAAATGACTAAGAATATATATTGAATTATTAAATTGGTTTCCCAGGAAATATTGCATTTCGTGTGAATAACCATCATATTTATTTAGTAATTATGATAAAAACAATTTTTGAAACTAAATTTTTCATGGTGGTTGTGATGTGTAGTGGTTCTGATGTGTGGTGGTTGTGATGTGAGGTGGTTTTGAGGTGCCATGGTTGTGATGTGGGGTGGTTGCGATGTGTTGTGGTTATGATGTGTGGTTGTGGTGATGTGTGGTTGTTGTGAAGTGATTTTTTTGAATGGATGGATCGTTTATTTCATGTTTTGTTGTGTTGTGTCTCGATAAATACTGAAAAATCTTGTAATGCTAACATGGAAAATGAAATATAATGGGATAAAATGATTAAAGAACTCATATAATTAAAGTAATAAGTGTGGTTAATGAGGTTATCATTAAACATGAAATAAATTTTCTTATTAAATGAATATGCTTGGTAATTATAAAATCTATAAATTGGTTGGATTGAAATGAAAGATGAAATGGGAATAGTGGGCATGTCTTGTTTATGCGGTGTAGTGAATTTGTAGGTGGGAATGATAGTGGAGGAAATTGTTAAACCGTTTGGTAATGTGGTGAGATATGTTTCTGTTCTTTTTATGAAACCCTGTAAATCTCATTTTTTCTATTCCCTCGACTAAAATCTCACAATACCATATTTATAAATCATCAGGTATCATTAGACTCATATTTTCACATTCATATATAGATCATGTCATCTCAAATATTGCATTATCATATTCATGTTATATGTTATATCAATTGGAATGGGTTTTTAAGGCATTGGTAATGGGCCCGCAATATCAGTTTGTTTTTGTTTTTAAATCTGGATTTAGTGGTGGTTTTAACCACCCTAAATTAAATATAATATATTTAGTGGTGGTTTTAACTGCCACTATATGTATGGTATTTTTACCTTCGCAGTATTTAAAACTGCTGCTACACAATATTTTTATTCCATTATTATTTCATGGTGATTAACTTGGTTTTAGTGGTTGTTTTTCCCCGAAAAACTGATTTTTCTTTTAGTGGGTGTTATAACCACAGCTAAAAAACACTTTTCCTAGGGAAACCACTGCTAAAACCAACAAAACAGCCACTAAATGCACACGCTGCAACGGTTACCATAAAACACCTCTAAATCGAGGAAATCACCTCGTATTTTATGCCGGAACACACTTTATAGGGTGGTTTTTTAAACCGAAACAGAAACAGATGGAGGTGGTTTAAGTTTCTACGAAATGGTCATTTTTCTATAGTGATTTCCCCCATTTTCATTATTTAGCTTGTGCTTTCCCTTTTCTATTTTTAGTATCCCTTCTTGTATTTGGTCTATCTTTTGTGGTTTGTTTCCATCCAGTTTGACCCTCTTTGGTTGTGGTTCACTTGGTGGTGGCATCAATGGTTGGGCTCGGTTGTCATGATGACGGTTAGAGCTACTTGTCTTAGCCTTTTTCCACTACTTTATCCACTCTTGATCTTGTATTCCACCGCTCTTCTCCCTGTCAGACTCACATGGTGGTTTGCAATGGGTTTTAGGATATGCAGTTCAAGAAATCATCAGTGTTGTAAGAGGAGACTCTTGAAGAGTATTTCTCTCAGTCCATGGCTTCACGATTGTCTTGTTCTTCATTGTTGTGAAGCTGCTTTGACTAGTGTTTTTGTTTTATATGTCCTTTGATATATGATTATGGAATATCTATAATTAAAAATATTATGTGGTAGATAGTGGTGAGATTCTAGTGCTTGTGAAAATTTCACCAGTAATGGTGTGAGACATGTACAATGGTTAGGATGTGAGGCGTGAGGTGTTGCATCAACTTAGGTGGTAATGGTTGTGGCTATTTGAATTTGTAATTTTGAAATTAAAATTTCAAAATATGTTCTCAATTGTTCAATGGTTGTTTGTTCGGGTGATGTTAATGAGTTGATGATGATGGGTTGGTATTTTGATACTATTTTTTGAATCTGGTTATTGTGCATTATATCTTCACAATTCTTTATTTTTGAAGTGTGGAATGATTCTGTAGTTTAATCTTGAATTATGCGGTTACCACTAACCATAAAGTGGATTTTAGAAAATAATGAAATTTTATTTGGAGAACAAAACTCCATATCCTCAAAGACCACATAATCACAATCATCAAAGAAAAACAATAATTTATAACACATTAATATCATAGAAATAACACATTATCAAATTCCCTTTTAATATTATATTAAATTTATCTTAACATCGCTTACATGAGCATAAACTAGAAAATTTAATTATTAAAAACATTTAATACATTATTGGAATAAAATTATTAGTCCTTTTATGAATTTGTATTTTTATATCTGAACATAAAAAATCAAAAAAATTTCCACAACATTAATAAAACTATCATAGAAGAATAAAAAATAAATCCATCACCATGATGTAATAATTAGAACACAGTAAGTAAAAACTGAAAATAACACCATGAATTTATTGTATTTTAGTTATTCTCTCTGTATTACATTAATTCAAATAATACATTCCACTCAAATGAATCATAGGATTGTGACATTAATAATTTTTAAAAACAAGGGAGGGTTCACAAATCCCTACTTTAAAATGAAGCCTTCAAGGAATCACCAGAACAGAAATGGGAAATCAAGGATTATCAACCATTTATTAAGAATGTGACCACCTGAAAACCTATACATAATAACCCATCATTATGGCATACTAAATCCTTAACAAAAAGTTAAATAAACTCACTACAAATAATCTATGTATGTTGAAATGATCAATTGAGGGGAGAATAAGTGTATGTGAAGTACCATGAATCAAGGAATATCAATTATATAGAACCTAGAAGTTATAATACTTGGGAGAGTTCTTTGTAGAGAAATAAGAGGGAATGGTTTGGATCATGTTTGTAGGAAATGAGTGAAAACCAACCCGATTATTTGTATGACCCATATTTATATAGGAATTCCAAATGGATGCCACCATAGTGTGCTTAATCTTACTATACCCATTGTGATCCTAGTTATTGGGAGATCACAGTTTTATTTTATTAGGAAATGAATATCCTTATGAATATCAAATGTATTTTAAAACCAAATTCTATGATATTACCAAAACCACACCTGAACCAATGACATTGAAGACATATTCTACTCTCCCTAGAAGACCACCATGACTTAAAATTTATTATAAGAAAAACCCCCTTTATATTTCACCTCACCACACTAAAGGCTATATCCTAGAGATCTCTAACTCTAGATTTACAACCTTCCTCACATGATAAGCCTCACCCCAAACTCATATGATAACATTCCTAGATAAAGTCATTATAATTGATCCTAATTCATATAAGAAAATATCCCATGCACACAGTCAACCCTATGGTCACCCCTTTAGCAATGTGGCATCTACCCAACTCATCCAAAATACACCTAATCTCTATCCACACCATTTTATACACTATGTCATGATGATCATATCCATTTATTATAGATTAACACTATTAAAAATCCCACTCACAATGATAGTTAGAATCCCTGATGCACTATAATCCCAAAATAGCCAACTCCATTGGCATCAAATAAAAAACATACTGGCACAACACTAAAAAGCTATAAAAAATATCCACATTGACCACAAAAATTCCGAAAACCACCATTTGGTTAACCATTAGATGTAAAAAAAATAAACTATAACCACAATGAAAACTCTAAAATCCCTCTTAACACTCCCAAAATCTAAAACACATCAAGAAATAGGTCAGAAAGGTCTTGGATATTATATTAGATGCTTCTCAAATGATTTTATTCACTATGAATTATAACCAAACCTAAAAGGTAAACCACATACACCACCGACCATAAACACTCTATGAGATACCTCTAAAATGAGAAAATTCCATCAAAAAAATATAATAACAAAAATAAACAAGAAATAATAAAAGATCAATATCAAATAAAAAATAGCTTCCTTAAACCAATTCTATAAATAATTAGTGAAATAAATCAATAAAAATAAATTGGTTTATTGATAATTTATTGTACTAATCTTCCCATGTATTATAATCAATATTACCATCCTTCCACATAACTCGAACAAAGGGATTGGTTCAACCATGATAGGATTTCTCCCAATGATCCCAGATATCAACCAACTGCCCTTCGAATGTCGTGTCATCATTGATATCAAACTCTAGTGAATCAATGTAATTGAATGCATCTTATTGATAACCAAAAATTTATAACAGATGGATGTTTTTGTGGATACTGACCAACCATGGAGGAAGATCTAATTGATATTTCACCTCACCAAAATGCTGTAATAACTCTAAAGGAAAGATAAAATAGGGAGTGAGTTTACTCCCCTGAGAAAACCTCTACATCCCATGATCATGGGAAACCATCTAGAACACATGGTCCCCAAAACAAAACTCTAAAAATCTACTCCACTTATCCAAATATGACATTGGAGGGTAATTAATTTCCTTCTTACACTATTGGATTATCTAAACCATCTCTATCATGCACTATACAAAATCTAGAACAAGGATCATTGAATCTCCATCATTAGTCTATCATAATGGTGAATTATATGGTTTTCAATACAATGTGTCAAATTGATACAATACAATGGATTTTTGGAATATATTGTTATAATTAAATTTGAACATCCTAATATTCTTCATCAATGATCAATTAAAATACATGAAAACATCCTACAATATATCCTCTAATGTTTGGAATTTCTAACCTCTCTCCCCATGTATATAGGGATGGAAAGTAGCGATAAGGAACAAATGGGTGGAAAACTTATGTTTTAATCCACTATAAAAATTTGATATAATATTGGAATCCAAATATAAAATTACTATCCTTGGATACACATGAAGCCACCATACCATATCCACATACAATCTTTCCAATACCTGCCCAATATCTGACATTTTAAGTCAAATAACTAGTCTAACATCATCAACCAATCGACAACCAACCATGTTTCTTTAAATAAACCCTTTGACCGAGGTAGTCCATTGAATAACTATATCAATATATAATCCCATTTTTACTTGAGAACATCCAATGGTTACAAAAAATTTACTAGATCATGATGATCCACCATTATATATTGAGAAACCAATAACCTTAATACAGACTCTTCCCACAACCAATTCATCTAGGGTAACCAGTAAGGACCAGTCAAAGCCTAAAATTTATTAGACACACAATGATTCACTAACCCTTCTAAAGAATGAAACTAATAGAGAACATATTTTCACATTAATGACAAAAAAATCTTCAACTAATTCTTCATCCACATGTATCTATCCAATGGTCATACCTCTATAGAATCACAATGGAATATATGATCATAGTACAAATCTATCTTTGAGACTCCCTATAGATACTCCTCCTATAAGTGTATCATGAGGGATTTTATTTTCTTTTGATATATGAAACCTGATCTACTATCCTCCTCTAAAATAAGATAAATCAATTCAAGATCCTCCATTACTATCTAGATATCTTTAGTTATTTAAAAAACACATCCTTATGAAATATAACACATATCAAATGTAACTACATTTCTTTTAATAAATGATTAAGGTATATTAAGTTAATAGTTTCAAAGAAAATCCAACAACCTATACTTTAACAGATTCATGTTCAACTGGGGAAAAGAATTACATAGCCTATTTTTGGTTCTGAAGACTATATGGAAATCACCAAAGAGGTATTTCAACCAAAAAATTAGAGAAAAGACCACTACGTACCAAAAAAATAATTTCATGAATTTCATAATTATCCTTATTGGGATGTAACTAATTATACCCATATGATATCACTACCCCTTATTTCATAAATACATAACAAAATCAATGATGGTAATCCTTACAGAACACCACAAACCTCTCTCCCTTCTATAACATTTAATGGATGGGAGCATGGATAATATCTCTTTGAGGTATTAAAAAGGTTCCTTACACTAATTAGTTCATATTTTTTTTGTTCCTTTGGAATTAATGAAATTAATTGAACCATGACCTAAGAAGAATTGGATATGAACCATCGATAACAGAACACAAGTAAGAGGAATCAAAAAAAATTCTGAACATTTCCTGTGGGATTCAAAGACACCATTACATCAATCGTTAATGGATTTACTGCCACTCCCCAATTTAATATCAAACCACAAAGGAATTGAACCCCCCCCCCCCCAATAAAAAACATATAGTAATATAGAATTTCATAATGATGATGGTGTTCAAGGTCATATATAATGGTACCTAGGTGCTCCACATGATCCACATATGATCTTATGTATATGATTATTTCATTAGTGAACCCGACCACAGTCAAATCATGGAAAACACTGAACCCATAGTTCATGAGTCCCATAAATGTGGCTAGGGTGTTTGTGACACAAAAAAAACATGACTATGAACTAAAAATTTCTATAGATATATCAGAATAAAAATTTTAGGATATCATCATACTCAACTATAATACGATGATATCCTATCCACAAATCATACTCAAAAAACTTATAGGATACATTCTAATTATTGTACATGACATTGATCCAAAAAATGGGTATGGTTTCTTTAATGTCACATAATTCAAACAAAAATATTATATAAAATATCTTTTAGAACTTTACACTATCTTGGAAAATCATAAAGGGTCACCCCAGGATGAAAATCTAGAATTGAGAAATCCCATCTAAATATTCATCAAGAAGAATCCAAAAAACCAATATTATATAAGGAGTAGTGTGATGGGGAGTCATCAGAAATAAATATGTAGTATCCTACAACAAGATCAAAAAATGATATTATTTTGATGGGGTAAATCCACATCATCCTTAGAGAAAAAATCTTGTAAATCTTCATGAATCTGACGAACTCGAATACATATTTCGCTAATTAAACCTACAATAATGTAAATCATTGATAAATTAATGACTCTATATATTTATAAAATATTTGATTCCCCTAACAAACATCAAACACCACACCCTATCCCTCGCAATCACATAAAACAACTCTTATATGTAATTAATTGATAACCATGATAAAATGTAAATTATAGTGATGGTAATAATGACATCATATAAAATCAGAGATGACTGATGGAAACATAATATCAACTGATAACCTTGAAACACATTATGATTACTCAAATAACCACTAAACTTTACTGTTAACTCCATGGGAACTATTATAATCTATAACTTGATTCTTAATGTACTAATTATGTCATTTATAATAAAGGAGAATAAATATTTACAAGAAAAACAACTATTAGTAGAAGCAGAAGAAAAATAGATGCTACCTCAAAAAATCTCTGGCCACTCAGGCACTAACACATCTATAGAAATAAATCATCCATATCTAGCTTCTCTACCTCATTATTAAGGACTTCCATCATGTCACATCTTAATCACATGTCCCTAAGGGATAAGGACAACATATGGATCTATGATACCAATTATATATCCTATTAGAGAAACATAAGTAGGCTGCACTTACTAGTGATATTTCATGTACAAGGAATGATACTTTTAGTACTGGTAATGGATTTAGAAATCCTTAGCAAGTTGAGCTAGAATAAAAGTCAAATAGTTATATTTCTAAGTGCCCTAAAAATTTCTTGAAAATCAATCAGGGGAAAAGATCTTGCTGGGGGAAGAATAATTTTTGTCCCCAGAGAAAACAATGGAAATAAATTACTGTGGTCGACTCCAAGTTGGTAGAAACTAAATAAACCATGACACTTGTTATCCACCACCAAAAACTCTAGAGCATAGGGAAAATTACTTTCTCCACTCTTTAGAAGGCCCTAGATGATATTGTATCTTGATTATCACATTATATTTCCTATAAAAATCCAAGTATGTAGGATACACAAATTTGGTAAATGAATATCAAATTATTGGAAACAACACATCCTCAAAACATTAGGATCTATACTCCTCATTCAGAAACATATAATGGAAAAATTGAAGGAATTACTTAAACCAGATTCCATGTTTTTATAGACTAAATATTTCCAATTGAAGAGAGATAATATTTGGCCTCTTCAATGTCCTCATCTTCAATGATATAAACAGAACACAAATATTTCCATGGAAATAATCCTAAGGTCCATTTTCCTTCTTACACCCACTAAATAAAATATCCCCCACTACATCAGTAATCCAACAATATGATAGATGGACAACTGAAATCAATACTCAAAAAAACCGTAGATCAAAATAAAATAGATCTAAAAATTTCCTATCCATAATCATATATATAGATTAAATATGATTAAATTATACTTACCAATACATAGAACGTGAACTCACTCAGTGTTTTCAAATATAGATTACCTTATTTTGTTGGGTCAATAATTTTATGGTCAACAAGATTATCCAGTTGAACCTCACCGACCTAAACCATACATGGAAGATGAACAACATAAATATTTTCAATATTTAAATGAAATAATATTCTCAAAATCACAAAATCAATTTAATATATTTGATATAATAAGATTCATTTAATTTACCAGATTATCCCATTAAATGTAAAATCACATGTATGAATAATTCATGTACCTCCCTCAAGTATATACCATAAAAGAAGAACAATTATATATTTTCAATTTTTATACTCCATGATATTGTGTCCGATAATATTGGGCCATAAATTTAAATGTATTATCCATTATCCATGTCATGTGTCATGCACCATGATCAAATAATACAATTTCCATAACAAAAAATGTAATACTTTATAGTTACTCACTCAAATACATTTCCAATTTCATAATAATTTGTTTTAATACAACTTGGAAATCAATAAAACCCATTTGTAACCCCTCATAGGATTTAAGTGAAGATGAGAGACACCCCCTAAGTCCCATCTCCATTAATCCCCATGATGGAGAGGATCACCGATGGTATA
Organism: Viscum album; assembly: GCA_963277665.1. Taxonomy (NCBI): domain Eukaryota; kingdom Viridiplantae; phylum Streptophyta; class Magnoliopsida; order Santalales; family Viscaceae; genus Viscum; species Viscum album. The sequence goes on from OY728165.1 coordinate 1,836,802,640, forward strand.
AATCATAAAACTAGGTAGCATTACCCAAACATTATCAGAGAGAAAACAGACAAATTGTCATTGAAAACCATGTTACAAATAAACCTTAATCCCAAATAATCCCATAATACATGCATAATGTTATAAAAATACATATAAAAAATATAAAATAAATAGAACTAAAAGTACAAGACTCTATAACACAGGCCAAGTTCCACGAATTCACTAACCAACTTAGTCAAAAAACTCACCCTAGAAAGCTAAAAAACATATTTTTATATATTTGAGTATAACCTATATAATTATTATTTTTACACTCATGACCTATCATAAAAATATGGTAGATTGACATTAATGCCCCAATGAACTGCAAACATAAACAAGTAGCTACTACTGGCTCAAACACTACCCAATCGCTCCATGGATCACTCACAAAGTGTCACATCCAAGTGAACTATCATTTTAAAAATAAAATAGAAATTTACAGATATTAAACCCTTCCAAACTATTTTTTCAATCCTATACCCCAACCTCCAATTTCACATGATCACTCCCTCCATCATCTGATGTTGGTCTGGTCACATCCTTACCCACCCTAACCCCCACAAGGTCTAACATCTAGTATTGGAATCCAATATCCTTAACATATCCACATACATAATAAATTCCTCTTCCATATAATCCTCATTATCTTATTTCCTCTACCACAAAACAATATCATCCACACATCTCATGTTTAGTATAATAGGGTATTGTAAACATGAATGACATTAACCCTATTCCATTCTAAAACCATGAATAAACCCCACCATATCTCATCTCTCAATGCATATAGAAAATATATTATACCACACCAAGTAGATAGAGAGGGGAAGAGGTGGTATCCAGCCATCAGTCTTCAAATACCAGGGTTTTGGAGAAAACATAGAGAACATAAAACATTTCACTACTACAAATTGGCCTTTTATCAGTGCTAAAAACCGACATTAACGGCGTTAGAAAAGCACTTTTAATGCCTACATAGATAGGGGTCCTGTAAAGTCCCGTAAAATTCAAGGGAAATTTTTTCTTAATTTTCTTTGGAATTTTACAAGAGCGCGGTTTCTGACAGCACCAGATTCCGAGGCCCGGAGTGCCCGAAATCAATTTCCGAAGTTTGGCTCGGGTACGTTCTGTGAACGAACGAGCGAGAATTTCTAACTTTTGAACCGGTTCCCGGAATCAAATTCCGAGGGCATCGATGAACTCAAAACACCGATATTCGCTTAAGGAGACCTTTTCCGAGGTTGCGTTTATTGTGGGTTGAAAGTTATTTTTTGGGAATTTAGAATAAGTTAAATAAAATTGTGGAATAAAAATTTTATTCTAAATTGTTGGTTATTTTTCTCCCAAAGGAAGTTAGAGGTGGGACCCACATCCACTTAACCTCCCTTGGGAGGATTAAGATTTGTGGGGCCCACAATAATCATAACTCTTCATCTTCTCTTTTTTTAAACTCCCAATAACCCCTCTTTAATTAACATGACAAGTTGGGTTATTAAATGGGTTGAGTTGTTTAATTTCAAACCTTTGAATTTCAGAATGGTTTGGGTGTGTAAATAAAATAAGACTTTAGCTTATTTTATTTTGGTTATAACTCTCTAGCCACCTTGAGAGAGTTTGGAGCTTTCTTCTTCTTCTTCAAACTCAACGAAGAACGCGAAGAACGCCGTTCTTCAACGAAGAACCTCTCCGTCGAAGAACTCGGTCCTTCCGCGACGCCATATTCGCGACGCGACGTACTTCTTCCGCGTCATCTCTTCCGTGACGGTTTTCCGCGATGAAATCGCCGTCAAAGAACTTCGAAACCTCGCTTTACGACGTCGACGTCCTTTTTCCGCGACGTCGACCACCACGACGCTCGTCATCCGCGGGTCGTTGGCGATCATCGTTCTTGAAACCGAGGTAGGGGTTTGTTGTTGATTAATTATTTATTCTCGTTCTTGGTTCTATCATGACAATCTTGAGGATAAATGATTATGTGTTATCATCTAACGAGAAGGGGGCCAGACCGCACAAACACGGCCGAAACCCCCTCCTTTGTTCTTGAATGTTTCTTGTGGATGAAACGTGATGGCTTGGTGCCGTCGCACCAAGATGATATCATTCTACAATTATTGCGCGGCGCCGTCGCGCCGCGCCGTGGAAAGATTATCATGAACGCGACGCCGTCATGCCACGTCGAAGGAAGTCGAAGGCGCCGCGGCCGGAGCGGGGCCACGGTGGAGGGAAGCGGTGCCGTCGCACCGCGCTGAACAACGAATGTCACAGCCGGTTCCGGGCCACGGCGAGACGTGTTGACCGGCGGCCAGCCGCGCCGCCGGTGTCGGATGACGGAAGAGGACCGGCCCTTGCCGGTCCTGTTGAGAAGAAGCCGGCCGGCCAAGTCGGGCCGGCCGGAATGGTGAAAAACGGGGGAATTAAATTCCCCCGGGCTGCTTCTTTGGCCCCCCATGAAGGGAGGGGGCACAGTTACAAAGGGTGGGGGGGGGGGCAGCGCCCCCCCCCCCCCGTTTTTCTCGAAGGTAAGACCCCCACGTGAAGGGGGGGGGGCATTTTTTTCAAGGCGCGACATCTAGCCGCGCCGCCAGCTGAGGAAGTGCGGAGGCCTTGCCCCCCGCGCATGGCACCCGAGCGGCGCACTAGGCCGCGCCGCCGCGCCGGACTGCACCGCCGGCCGAGATGGGTCGGATCCGAGTCGGGCGGACCCGGTTCGGGCCGACCCAGGGGGGTCGGGCCGGGTCGGCCCGGACCCGGACCCCCCGTTTTCGAATCGACGTCGGTCATTCACTCATAACATGAGCTACGGACCTCCGATTGAAGAACCGTCTACGGAAATGCGATCCTTGGATCGAGAAGGTTGTTTCGGTATATTACACTCAAGGTTTCAGAGAACTTTGAGTTTGGCCGGGTTGGTTCGTACACGAAACCAACCGGGCCCTCGGAGCGGAAACGATCATATCTTGAGCTACGGACGTCTGATTGACGTGCCGTCAGCTTTGTTGAGTTTCTCTTAGAGAGACAGATCTTTTTGCATACAGTGCCTGAGGTTTGGACGTTGGTGGAGTACGGTTGGGTTGGTTTTTCCTTAAAACCCAACCGGGCCCCTCGGACGAAAATGCCAATAACTCTCAGACCGGGCGTCCGATCAACGCGCCGTCTGTTGCGTTGAGTTCCTGTTGACGATACGGAACTTTTGGATACATCAACTCTGGACTTAGTGACAGTTGATGTATCTGCCTCTCCGCTCGTGGAGCGGACCCTCCTCAATGAGCTTGCTGTGTGCGGGAACCCTAGAGCTGGCTGCGACTGTGACTGCGACTGCTACTTCGACAGCGACGATCGTGCAGAGATCCTCAGTGGACTGCGGCGACGACCATGCAGAGATCCTTAGTGGACTGCGATGACGATGGTGCAGAGATCCTCAGTGGACTGTGATGATGAAGACAGCTGGTCTTGTATCCTAAGTGGGTCCTAGCTGTGCTGGTCTTGTATCCTATGTGGGTCCCAGCTTAGATGATTCAATACCGGTCTTGTATCCTATGTGGGTCCCAGTATAGTTGAATCAATGAAGACAGCTGGTCTGGAATCCTATGTGGGTCCTAGCTGTGCTGGTATTGTATCCTATGTGGGTCCCAGATTAGATGATTCAATACTGGTCTTGTATCCTATGTGGGTCCTAGTATAGTTGAATCAATGAAGACAGCTAGTCTTGTATCCTATGTGTGTCCTAGCTGTGCTGGTCTTGTATCCTATGTGGGTCCCAGCTTAGATGATTCAATACTGGTCTTGTATCCTATGTGGGACCCAATATAGATGAATCAATGAAGAGTGCTGGTCTTGTATCCTATGTGGGTCCCAGCTTAGATGACTCAGTGCTGGTCTTGTATCCTATGTGGGTCCCAGCTGTGCTGGTCTTATATCCTATGTGGGTCCCAGCATAAATGAAACAATGAGGACGGCTGGTCTTGTATCCTATGTGGGTCCCAGCTTAGATGATTCAGTATCTATGTCTGATCATCTTTTTCACCTTTTCGATGATGTATACCTGTGTGAGCTGAATCCTGTTGTTTTCCTGTGTGGATTGTGTTGTGTTATCCTGTGTGGATTTTGTTTTGCTTTCCGGTGTGGAATACGTATACTTTCCTGTGTGGACTGAGTTGTACTTGGGCTCGGAGGTTGGAGCATATTGGAATTGATGACTTAGGTATATGTATGGGCATATACCTAAGTAGTGTCGGTTGTTACTTTGTGATTGTATCTTCCTTTGTGGTTTATCCTTTGTGGATTTTGGGAGACCTTCAGGGGTCTCAGGGTCCCTACTGAGTAGCTTATACTCACCCCTGCACGGGCTATGCCCGCACTACGTTGTGTTGGTTGCAGATGACGGACATCGTTGATCGTGGCTGAGGCTTGCAGAGCAGAACGGTACCTGGAGGTGGACCACTGGGCGGGACGTGCCCGGAGCGGACGGCGGGACCCGAGGAGCAGTGGAGCTATCTGTACCCACCCTTCAGGTGGGATTTCCAGTTGATAGCTCGGTGTGGCGGCTTTTACTTTACAGTTTCTGTTTTCCCTTTGGAGTTGTACTTTACTTTCAGTTTGGGTTTGTATACTGGCACATTTACTTTTCCGCACTTTCAGTTGTACTCTGTTCTTACTTAGTGTTTACCTTTCCGCTTTCTTACTCTGTGGTGTTTGTTTACTTTACAAAGGCAATGCCTTCCCTTTTTACCGGGATTTACACCTTGGTGCTAGTCACCAGCCCCTGGCGCATGGAAGGCGGGCTTGGGGTAGTCACGGTACGGACCCCGAGGGCGGGTCGTGACCAATTGGTACCAGAGGAGTTCGGTTCTTCCGCGAACTCTGATCTTTTCTATGTGAAGCAATAATGTTTAGCGTATTGAGTGTGGTTATCAGTCCAGGGATTCCAGTGTTGGTGCGGCGGCCGACATATCCGTACACCAGGACCCTGACTTCTGATTTCCGACTTAATGCACGAAAACATTCATTGCATGTGTGTTTCTAATTTTTCTTTGTGATTACATTATATATCAGCTCACCAGGTATACTGTTCTGACCGTGGCACACCTGTTTCCTCTTCAGGATGGCCCCACGATAGCAGCCATCTAGGGTTCCGAGAGTTGAGCGTGACGACAGCCCACCGAGCGACGGGGCCTCGGTGTAGGGCCCTTTATCAGCAGTGGCACCGGCGGTAGCTCTACCCGCCGAGCCACCGATGCTTCCAGCACCAGCCACTGACGATGCACGACTCCTTGGATCTCTGCACGAGTTACAGCGCCAGCGACCGCCTAGGTTCCATGGGGAGATGAACCCCCAGGCAGCAGAGGACTGGCTGGAGGCAGTGGTACGAGTTTTTAGGCTAGTGAGGACACCTGCAGACCTCATGGTGATCCTCGCTGCGAGCCTACAGCACGCAGCAGCGGGACGATGGTGGAGCTTGATGCTCTAGGTGCACGATGAGACATTTCTTCTATGGACGGACTTTGAGAGCCTCTTCTGCTCGGAGTTCGTCCCAGCCACCCTTCGTGCGGTGCGTATCCAGGAGCTTCTTCAACTGCGACAGGGCAGCATGACGGTCGCTCAGTACTCGGCGAGATTTACCGATCTCTCGCGCTACTCGACTGACATGGTACGGGACCCATTCTTCCGGGCCTGGACCTTCGAGCAGGGACTGAGGCACGAGATCAGGGCTTCGATGATCTCCCTCAACATTCCGACACAGGTAGAGGTGTTGGAGAGAGCCCTTCTAGTGGAGAGTTTTCTCGCCGAGCAGGCTCCAGTGACAGGGCCCTCCGCAGGACGGCCCATAGCAGGTTCATCTGCAGCTAGCAGTAGACAGGTGGCGTAGAGGTCCAAGCGGGCCAGACCATCAGATGGGCTGTCACAGGATGAAGATTCGGTTTTGCGGGGCACCCGAAGGAGAGCCAGCTACGCGAGGGGAAAACATTGCTACGCATGCAGTGGGCGAGGTCACATGGCTCGAGACTGCCCGACTCGTCTTACAGATGAGCAGCAGGCGGTAGAGGGACCTCCCAGACAGAGATTCGGCCATGGTGGTCTGCAGGGTACAGGCGGATGAGGCAGAGGAGCTGGCCGAGTAGCCGATGGTGGGAGACACATCGAGATGTTTCCACCACCACCACCAGGAGGTCCACCCCGACTGCAGGGAGTTGGTGGACATGAGAGAGCTCAGCTTCAGGCAGCTGAGGCCTTCGATCATGGAGCTCTGGGAGCAAATGGACAGGAGCGGAACTAGTGGATACGTCCTTTTTACTTCTAGTTCCTTGTTGCTATTGTGTAGCGTCTTTGTATTATGAGATGCAATAATAAAAGACACATACCTTTGTGATGTTTTCATTCCTGTCCTCTTTTGTGTTGTTACTAAGAGGTTCCAGTTTTGACTGTTGACTTGACCCTCACTTGTGAGACATCTACTAGAGGAGACCCAGTTAGCACACACTGATGCTGACAGTGTGAATCAACCCTTGGAGGCGAGAGTAATGGTTGGATCTCTTGGTAGTAGCGTCGAGGCCTTACGACGTCATCCTTGGTATGGATTAGTATCATCCATGTCGGGATTGACTGTATTAGGCAAAGGAAGTGGTCCATCCAGGGGATGAGACCAGATTTCTCTTATCGGAAAAGGAGAAATCTTAGTAGCTCATGTGGGACCAGAGATGGTCCAGGCCACGACAAAGAAGGTCCAGGTCAACCAGGAGCGGATGAGGACAGCTCAGAGTCGGCAGAAGTCATACGCTGACAGGAGGCGGAGGCCACTGGAGTTTGAGGATGGTGACCACGTCTTCTTGTTGGTCTCACCTCGACATGGTATACGGAGATTTGGCCGAGGTGGCAAGTTATCTCCGTGCTTCATCAGACCCTTCCAGGTCCTCAGCAGGATTGGCGAGGTGTCTTATCGTCTGGATCTACCACCTCAGTTTCACCGAGTGCACGACGTCTTCCACGTATCTCAGCTGAGGAGATACGTGCATGACCCGACGCACATCATTGACCATGGAGAGCTTGACGTTGACGATGGGGCAACTTTTACGGAGGTCCCGGTGGAGATCAAGGATCGACAAGAGTGGGTCCTACGTGGACGGTCGATTTCTCTGGTGCGCATCAGATGGCAGCACGGGAATCTCCAGGAGAGCACTTGAGAGCGGGAGGCTCAGATGCATGCTCAGTACCCTCATTTGTTTCCCTAGTTTTTGATGTATCTTTACGGGGACGTAAAGCCCTGAGGTGGGAGTAATGTAAAGACCCGTAAAATTCAAGGGATTTTTTTCTTAATTTTCTTTGGAATTTTACAAGAGCGCGGTTTCTGACGGCACCTGATTCCGAGGCCCGGAGTGCCCGGAATCAATTTCCGAAGTTTGGCTCGGGTACGTTCTATGAACGAACGAGCAGGAATTTCTAACTTTTGAACCGGTGCCCGGAATCAAATTCCGAGGGCACCGATGGACTCACAGTGCCGATATTCGCTTAAGGAGACCTTTTCCGAGGTTGCGTTTATTGCGGGTTGAAAGTTAGTTTTTGGGAATTTAGAATAAGTTAAATAAAATTGTGGAATACAAATTTTATTCTAACTTGTTGGTTATTTTTCTCCCAAAGGAAGTTAGAGGTGGGACCCACATCCACTTAACCTCCCTTGGTAGGATTAAGTGTGGTCGGGGGCCCACACGAAGCATAACTCTTCATTTTATCTTTTTTTAAACTCCCAATAACCCCTCTTTAATTAACATGACAAGTTGGGTTATTAAATGGGTTGAGTTATTTAATTTCAAACCTTTGAAATTCAAAATGGTTTGGTTGTGTAAATAAAATAAGACTTTAGCTTATTTTATTTTGGTTAGAACTCTCTAGCCACCTTGAGAGAGTTTGGAGCTTTCTTCTTCTTCTTCAAACTCAACGAAGAACGCGAAGAACACCATTCTTCAACGAAGAACCTCTCCATTGAAGAACTCGGTCCTTCCGCGATGCCGTATCCGCGACGCAACGTACTTCTTCTGCGAAGGTTTTCCGCGACGAAATCGCCATCAAAGAACTTCGAAACCTCGCTTCATGACGTCGACGTCCTTTTTCCGCGACGCCGACCACCGCGACGCTCATCTTCCGCGGGTCATTGGCGATCATCGTTCTTGAAACCGAGGTAGGCGTTTGTTGTTGATTATTTATTTATTATCGTTCTTGGTTCTAGCATGAAAAACTTTAGGATAAATGATTATCTGTTATCATCTAACGAGAAGGGGGCCAGACCGCACAAACACGGCCGAAACCCCTTGCTTTCTTCTTGAATGTTTCTTGCGGATGAAACGTGATGGCTTGGTGCTGTCGCACCAAGCAGATATCATTCTACAATTATTGTGCGGCGCCGTCGCGCCGCGCCGTGGAAAGATTATCATGAACGCAACGCCGTCACGCCGCTTCGAAGGATACCGAAGGCGCCGCGGCCGGAGCGGGGCCACGGCGGAGGGAAGCAGTGCCGTCGCACCGCGCCGGACAACGAAGGCCGCGACCGGTTCCGGGCGCCTTCGGTGTCAGATGACGGAAGAGGACCGGCCCTTGCCGGTCCTGTTGAGAAGAAGCCGGCCGGCCATGTCTGGCCGGCCGGAATGGTGAAAAACGGGGGAATTAAATTCCCCCGGGCTGCTTCTTTGGCCCCCCATGAAGGGAGGGGGCCACAGTTACAAAGGGGGGGCAGCGCCCCCCCTTTTTTTCTCAAAGGCAGGCCCCCCACGTGAAGGGGGGGGGGGGGGGGGCGTTTTTTTTCAAGGCGCGACATCCAGCCGCGCCGCCAGCTGAGGAAGAGCGGGGGCCTTGCCCCCCGCACGTGGCACCCAAGCGGCGCACTGGGCCGCTCCGCTGCGCCAGACCGCCCCGCCGCGCCGGGCCGCGCCGCCGGCCAGGCCGGGTGGGGTCGACCCGGTTCGGGCCGACCCAGGGGGGTCAGGCCGGGTCGGCCCGGACCCGGACCCCCCGTTTTCGAATCGACTTCGGTCATTCGCTGATAACATGAGCTACAGACCTATGATTGAAGTACCGTCTACGGAAACGTGATCCTCGGATCGAGACGGTCGTTTCGGTATATTACACTCAAGGTTTCGAAGAAGTTTGTGTTTGGCTGGGTTGGTTCGTACACGAAACCAACCGGGCCCTCGGAGCGGAAACGCTCATATCTTGAGCTACAGATGTCCGATTGATGTGTCGTCAGCTTTGTTGAGTTCCTCTTAGTGAGACAGATCTTTTGGCATATTACGCCCGAGTTTTGGACGCAGGTGGAGTACGGTCGGGTTGGTTTTTCCTTAAATACCAACAGGGCCCCTGGGACGAAAAAGCCAATAACACTCAGACCGGGCGTCCGATCGACGTGCCGTCTATTGCGTTGAGTTCCTATTGAAGATACAGAACTTTTGGATACATCAACTCTGGACTTAGTGACAATTGATGTATCAACCTCTCGGCTCGTGGAGCGGACCCTCCCGAATGAGCTTGCTGTGTGCGGGAACCCTAGAGCTGGCTGCGACTGTGACTGCGACTGCTACTTCGACAGCGACGACCGTGCAGAGATCCTCAGTGGACTGCGGCGACAACCGTGCAGAGATCCTCAGTGGACTACGACGACGACGGTGCAGAGATCCTCAGTGGACTGCGATGATGAAGATAGCTGGTCTTGTATCCTACGTGGGTCCAGGCTGTGCTGGTCTTGTATCCTATGTGGGTCCCAGCTTAGATGATTCAATACTGGTCCTGTATCCTATGTGAGTCCCAGTATAGTTGAATCAATGAAGATAGCTGGTCTTGTATCCTATGTGGGTCCTAGCTGTGCGGGTCTTGTATCCTATGTGGGTCCCAGCTTAGATGATTCAATATTGGTCTTGTATCCTATGTGGGTCCCAGTATAGTTGAATCAATGAAGACAGCTAGTCTTGTATCCTATGTGGGTCCTAGCTATGCTGGTCTTGTATCCTATGTGGGTCCCAGCTTGGATGATTCAATACTGGTCTTGTATCCTATGTGGGACCCAGTATAGATGAATCAATGAAGAGTGCTGGTCTTATATCCTATGTGGGTCCCAGCTTAGATGACTCAGTGCTGGTCTTGTATCCTATGTGGGTCCCAGCCGTGCTGGTCTTGTATCCTATGTGGGTCCCAGCATAAATGAAACAATGAGGGCGGCTGGTCTTGTATCCTATGTGGGTCCCAACTTAGATTATTCAGTATCTATATCTGATCATCTTTTTCACCTTTTCGATGATGTATACCTGTGTGAGCTGAATCCTGTTGTTTTCCTGTGTGGATTGTGTTGTGCTATCCTGTGTGGATTTCGTTTTGCTTTCCTGTGTGGAATACGTATACTTTCCTGTGTGGACTGAGTTGTACTTGGGCTCGGAGGTTGGAGTGTATTGGAATTGATGACTTAGGTATATGTATGGGAATATACCTAAGAAGTGTCGGTTGTTACTTCGTGATTGTATCTTCCTTTGTGGTTTATCCTTTGTGGATTTTGGGAGACCTTCAGGGGTCTCGGGGTCCCTACTAAGTAGCTTATACTCACCCCTGCACGGACTATGCCCGTACTACGCTGTGTTGGTTGCAGACGATGGACAGCGTTGATCGTGGCTGAGGCTTGCAGAGCAGAACGGTACCTGGAGGTGGACCACTGGGCGGGACGTTCCCGGAGCAGACGGCAGGACCCAAGGAGCAGTGGAGCTATCTGTACCCACCCTTCAAGTGGGATTTCCAGTGGATAGCTCGTTGTGGCGGCTTTTACTTTACAGTTGCTGTTTTCCCTTTCGAGTTGTAGTTTACTTTCAGTTTGGGTTTGTATACTAGCCCATTTACTTTTCCGCACTTTCAGTTGTACTCTGTTCTTACTTAGTGTTTACCTTTCCGCTTGCTTACTATGTGGTGTTTGTTTACTTTACAAAGGCAATGCCTTCCCTTTTTACCGGGATTTACGCCTTGGCGCTAGTCACCAGCCCCTGGCCAATGGAAGGCGGGCTTGGGGTAGTCACGGCACGGACCCCGAGGGCGGGTCGTGACAGGTACCCTTTATAAGCACTCATAAAATCACTGATAAAGGTGACCTTTATCAGCACTAAAAAAAGCGCTGATAAAGTACCCCCTTTATTAGCATTTTTTAGCATTGATAAAGGTCACATTTATCAACGCTTTTTGGGGCACTGATAAACGGGACCCCCTTTGTCTACGCCGGAATTAACAATGCTTTTCTAGCAGTGATAAAGGATAATTTATAAGAGCTACCTTGAGCGCTGATAATAGTGCCCTTTATTAACGTTCTTTTAGCACTGTTAAAGGTGTCTTTTATCAACTCTCAAAAAAGCACTGATAAAGGAACCATCCCCTGCACTTGCAGAACCAACACCTGCACACCTGCACACCTGCACAATCCAGAACACCTGCACAAAATACCATCTGCACACCTGTAAAAAATAGCACCCAGACACAATATTTTGGCAAACAATGCTATATACATTTACTTAACATCATGAATACAAAAAACACACTTCCATATACATTTCAAACAATGTTTTACATGGTTACAATTACAATTATCCAACAATAGTTATAAACATTAATGTTTCATCCTTTTATATCCATGATCCTCTCTCAAAAATTGTCATCCACAATATTTATTGCCAAACAAAGCATCTGAACTCACAGAAAAAATTGACCTATACCGGAAAAAAATATTATGTTAGTAATAAAATAATGAAATAAATTAAAACATTAATATGAAAGAATACATTAATATGGAAATGTGAAACTAAAATATGGAAATGATAAAATCAAATGTTTTTATTCTAATAATAATGAAAAGGAATAATGTAAAATAAATATGTTTTTTGATGATTTATCTCATTTAATAAATACTGATTCTTTATCAAATGAAAAGCTTTACCGGTCACACCATGCATCAGATTGAGATACAGTTGATTTTTACACATAAAAAATGACTCATGGATCATTTTACTAAAGTATCAAAAAAATACGAACACATTTTCTCAGTTTGATGTATTTCACTTGTGTTGTTTTCTAATGTTTATGTCAATTTGAAACTAATATCAGACACTTTTAGCCATACCGGTCACACCATGCATCAGTTTGAAATACGGTCTATTATTATACATTAAAAATGAATCATGTATAATTTTTCTAAAGTATAAAAACAATATGAATGCATTTTCTCGGTATTCTGTATGTCACTTGTGTTGTTTTCTAAAGTTAATGTCAATTTGAAACTGATATCAGACACTTTTAGCAATACCAGTCACACTGTGGGTCGGATTGAGGTGCGATCGATTCTTACACATCAAAAATGACTCATATATCATTTTCCAAAAGTATCAAAACAATCATAATGTGTTTTCTAAGTATTAGGTATGTCAATTGTGTTGTTTTCTAAAGTTAATGTCAATGTTAAACTGATATCAGACACTTTTAGCCATACCGGTCACCCCATGTGTCGAATTGAGGTGAGGTCGATTCTTACATGTCAGAAATGACTCATGGATCATTTTCTTAAATTATCAAAACAATCTGAATGAGTTTGATCAGTTTTTTGTATGTCACTTGTGTTGTCTTCTAAAGTTAATGTCAATTTGAAACTGATATCAGACACTTTTATCCATTCTGGGCACACTGTGCATTAGATTAAGGTGCGGTTGATTATTTCATGTCAAAAATGACTCATGGATCATTTTCCTAAAGTGTCAAAACAATCCGAACATGTTTTCTCAGTTTTCAGTATGTCACCTATGTTGTTTTATCAAGTTAATCTCAATTAGAAACTGATATTAGACACTTTTTTCCATACCGGTCACACCGTGTGTCAGATTGAGGTGTGGTTGATTCTTACACATCAAAAATGACTCATGGATCATTTTCCTAAAGTATCAAAACAATCCAAACATGTTTTCTCAATTTTCCATACGTCACATGTGTTTTTTTCTAAAGTTTGTGTCAATTTGAAACTGATATCAGACATTTTTATCCATACCGGTCACACCGTGTGTCGGATTGAGGTGCGATTGATTTGTACACATCAAAAATGACTCATGGATCATTTTTATAAAGTATCAAAACAATATGAATGCGTTTTCTTAGTTTTCCGAATGTCACTTGTGTTGTTTTCTAAAGTTAATGTCAATTTGAAACTGATATCAGACAATTTTATCCATACCGGTCACATCGTGCATAGTATTGAGGTGAAGTCGATTGTTACACCTCAAAAATGACTCATGGACCGTTTTCCTAAAGTATCAAAACAATCCTAATTCTTTTTCTCGGTATTCCGTATGTCACTGGTGTTGTTTTCTAAAGTTAATGTCAATTTCAAACTGATATTAAACACTTTTTTCCATACCGGTCACACCGTACGTCATATTGAGGTTTAGTCAATTCTTCCACGTCACAAATGACTCATGGATCGTTGTCCTAAAGTATCAAAACAAATCGAACACATTTTCTTGGTTTTACGTATGTCACTTGTGTTGTTTTCTAAAGTTAATGTCAATTTGAAACTGATATCAGAAACTTTTACCCATTTCGGTCACACTATACGTCATATTGAGGTGTGGTTGATTCATACATGTCAAAAATGACTCATGGATCATTGTAATAAAGTATCAAAACAATCTGAATGTGTTTTCTCGGTATTCTGTATGTCAGTAGTGTTGTTTTCTAAAGTTAATGTCAATTTCAAACTGATATCAGAGACTTTTATCCATAACGGTCACACTATACATTGGATTGAGTTGCGTTCGATTCCTAAAACTCAAAAATGACTCATGGATTGTTTTTATAAAGTATCAAAATAATAGGAACACTTTTTCATGGTTTTTTGTATGTTAGTTGTGTTGTTTTATAATGTTTATGTCAATTTGAAGATGGTATCCGACACTTTCAGCCATACCGGTCACACCGTACATAGGATTGAGGTGAAGTCAATTTTTACACATCAAAAATGACTCATGGATCGTTTTACTAAAGTATTAAAACAATTTGAAAGCGTTTTCTTAGTTTTACGTATGTCACTTTTGTTGTTTTCTAAGGTTAATTTCAATTTGAAACTGATATTAGCCACTTTTAGTCATACCAGTCACACCGTGCTTTAGATTGAGGTGTGGGAAATTTTTACTCCTAAAAATGACTCATGGATAGTTTTAATAAAGTATCAAAACAATCTGAACGCATTTACTTGGTATTCCGTATGTCAATTGTGTTGTTTTCTAATGTTTATGTCAATTTCAAACTGATATCAGACACTTTTAGCCATACCGATCACACCGTGTGTCAGATTGAGGTGCGGTTGATTCTTACACCTTAAAAATGACTCATGGATCATTTTACTAAAGTATCAAAACAATCTGAATGCGTTTTATTAGTTTTCCATATGTCACTTGTGTTGTTTTTTAAAGTTAATGTCAATTTGAAACTGATATCAGACTCTTTTAGTCATACCGGACACATCGTACGTTAGATTGAGGTGTGGTCGATTCGTACACCTCAAAAATAAGTCATGGATAGTTTTCCTAATGTATCAAAACAATATGAACATGTTTTCTCTGTATTCCATATGTCACATGTGTTGTTTTCTAAAGTTTATGTCAATTTCAAACTAATATCAGACACTTTTAGGCATACCGGTCACACCGTGCGTCAGATTGAGGTCCAGTCGATTCGTACACCTAAAAAATGACTCATGGATCATTTTCCTAAAGTATCTAAACAATCTGAATGCGTTTTCTTGGTTTTCAGTATATCAGTAGTTCATAAGAGTCTCTCATTAAGTTATTCTTTACTATAAACTCAAATCATTTCCAAAACCATTTTTCATAATCTAAGGATATGAAACATAAGAAAGGGTGATCATAGATGCTCAATAAGTTTAAACAAGGGAGATATCAATGATCATATAATGATAACATAAATAGTAGGAATTCACCTTTGTTATCCTATTTGTTTACATTCTTCAATCAGGTACGCTGCCTATTCATTTCTAAACACATCTATATCATCCTGTGAATGTGTGTTTTTGTGACAGTCATAGTAGTAATAAAAAAATATAAATACACAAAGTATTAATAAATATTTTTAATTAACTAGTAATTATTTTCAAAAATACACCTTCAGGGATGCTAGTTTGTTCATGAAATATGATCTCTTTCATAAATTTACAAACATAATAACCGCATTCCGTTACGTTTTTTTGTTTCGGACACTGCAGAAACATCTAGAAAAATAAATAATCTGTTTTGATATGTATTTTGATAGTGAATTATAATTATATATACCTTGATACTTGTCCTTTTGTAGATCTCGTGTGCCTTGTCATCCTTAGACCCTGGATTCATTCCAGCCTTTAGATGATATTCCTACACCGCCCTATCATAATATAATCCCCATTAAAAGATAACATAAATTATATAACTAGATATTTAGTTCTAAAATGTTGGATCTAGTGTATTAAAAATTGACAATCACCATCATGTGTGGTCAGTTTGTCAGATATCCAAGCACTGAATCCAGAAAATAAATATTTGGAGTATCCAAATTGACTATAATGAGCATCCAATAATGCCTAAAAACACAAAAAGGAATAAGTATTGATAGAAATTAAAATATAATTGATATGATTAATATGTAGAGTTTTACCCCTGAAATGTTGGTTTTAAAGAGCCTATCAGTCATAATTTTTCATTGAAACGTTCTTGAGAAGATTTGACATTAATTCATCCTGAAAATCAGAATCTATTTCTTTTTATTGTGTAGACATAGTGTGAGGACTAACTAGTCCAAATTTGTATTCATGGTAAAATACCTTCAATTTTTTTTCATATATACACCTGCAAAAAATATGAAATGTATTTAGCCATAATTATCATAGTATATCTGCTTCTATAAAATCAAATCATGAAAACACACCTCATGTATACATTTATAACTGAGGAGCCTTGCCAGTCGTATGTGACGATTTCAGCTACAATGTCAGTACTAATGAAATATAATGTTTCCTCTCCGTACATATCTTTTTCACAGACAATTGTGTGATTATTTCTGCCTTTCATTTTCATATTTACATGATCTTGCAATGATATTAAATGTGGTTATATAACGGGCAGGGAGAAGGTGCCCTCGGTAGATTTTTTTGATCAGTTGGTTGATCCCTTTGACTCGTTATTTCATTTTAGCTCCTTCCTTTTTTTTGTAATAAAATTCATCGGTTCGGCCCTTTTCTAATTAAATTGTAAAGGTTCTGATTGAAAAATGAATTGGAAATGAATACCTCCTAGTCGACATGTTTTATTTACAAGGTTCGACGACCGTGCAACGAATGTTCCAACAACCTTTTCCACCATATGAATGTCGTCATCGTCATTTGGCATGGATATCTCGGCACTCGACTCATGATCTATGTTAATCGACACTTTGAAATGACTGGTTATAAATCGTCTGGTGTGTAGTGTGTCATTTTGCATATTGAACACCGCAGGCCACGCTACAAGGCGATGGGTGGGAGTTGATAGATATAAATCAAAGTCATTTTCACCCTGTAGAATATCATTATAAGAAAGGTATCGATATCTATGTGATTAAAATTTCATAGAAACAAATATTATAACATTTATTACCTCGGTTAATTCCGGTCTTTGAGGGGAATGGACCGCCTCTAAGCTAGTGTGGATGGGGCGGGTTGTTCTTGAGTTGTTTCTTCTCTTTGCCTCTCCCCCATCATAGTTTCTAGAAACTCTCCCCGACTTTGGAATTTTTCTTCAAGGGTAGCTAGTCTATCTCTCATTATTTGAATTTATTTAGTTTTTTTCTCTTGTTTTCTTCTAAAAATAAGTCCAGGGTGTCACCCCAAAACCCGCACCTCTGACACGGCCATACTGTTCTGGCTGTTTCAAGGCTGCTGAAAGTATGTCCGCATCCAGTGTGGGTGTTGTTGATTACTGTGACTATGTCAAATAGAAAATATGGGAAAATAAGTATTCATTGTGATGTAATAGTGATTTAAAGTAAAACAAATTTATATTATGTCATACTTACACATGTTTCCCACACTTTTTTTGCATATTTTCATCTACTAGTTTCCCATCTTTATTAACACGAGCCTCCTTCCATAGCACATGGAATGGGATGGAAGTGTCTTGAGATTTTGATTCATAAATTTGCATATAAACAGATAAACATGGTTACAATGTTGTTTTATATCACATAAAATTATTACAATACTTTTAAAATACATACCAATTGTTTTTCAATTGAAGAGTACCCCGACCTTGCTTTACGGTAGGGGTACGCTGGTTTTGCTGCCCGTTCTTTATTTTTAACACTCAGTTTCTATTTCATAAATAAAAAACTATCAATCAAAGTGATGAATACAAGAAACTTTAAACAACGTGTTACCAAACCCAATGTACCTGAAAAGTCTGCTCCACACGACGATTGAAAAACACATCCCACACTCCTTGGGATATGAACTGTGCATAAAGAGGAGGTGAGAGCAGCTTGAT
Source organism: Viscum album (assembly GCA_963277665.1). Taxonomy (NCBI): domain Eukaryota; kingdom Viridiplantae; phylum Streptophyta; class Magnoliopsida; order Santalales; family Viscaceae; genus Viscum; species Viscum album. The sequence goes on from OY728165.1 coordinate 1,836,820,225, forward strand.
TTTCCATTCAGCATCATTCAAATGATATTTTGTTAAAGTGGTGCGAAATCCGCTATGAACATTTCCTACTAGACTTAATACATATTCTTTATGCAAGAAATCTACTATAAATGAACTCTGCAAGTGATGATGTAGAGTTAGTCAACATTTCAATATTTTATTTTATTTTATTTTAATAAATTAAATAAATGATATCGTAATGTTACCATAATCTCTTCCCAAATTAATGTTTTCATCCCACTAAAAATATGGTGTCACGACTCTATATCAATCAGCACGCATTGCTGAGTTATAATTCAAATGTAGCTAATAAACATGGCTTTGTTGGGGTTTACATACTGGCCTTGCTTTTTCCATCCCACATAATATTTGATGCCTTTTTCTTTTTTCCATTAAAGATTTTGGCTAAAACCGTCAAACTACAGCACACCTATTTTTTTGTGTGCCATCGGGATTTTATTTCCTACCATTTCCTTTGTTTCTGCATCGTCATTATGTTCCTCTGAAGCGCTAGCATCGGCACTGGGACCGGCAAAAACAGGTTGAGAAACCTGTTGTACCTCAACAGTGGGACTAGAAGAAATAGGTTGAGAAATCTATTGTACCTCAGCAGCAGGACCAGCTGCAACAGGTTGAGAGACCTGTTGTACCTCAATAGTGGGACCAACTGAAAAAGGTTGAGAAACCTGTTGTGTCTCAGGATTGGGTGCATTGGTAGGTGCAGAAGTCATTATCTACAGAAGTGGTTTAACATTTAATTTAGATCACATAAAAGCAACAACAAATAGACAATAACATAATGTAACACAATCTATATTACAATAAAAAAATAACCTGATTATTGAACTCTCTTTTTTTAATTGCTGAAGGGATTTGACCCCTCTATCAACTATCCACATCCCTTCATTGTGGTCTCCTCTTACATAAAAAACATCATTTACATTGGGACCACTGCAAAATGATTGCGAAGTCCCAATGAAAGGTTCATCCTCTGTTGAATTTTCATCTTACTCTTCAGTTGTTTTGGTCGATAACATAACAATTGACCAGTTTCAATTTGCGGGATCTAGAACATAAAATACTTTCACTACCTATGATGCCATTATAAATGGTTCATCTTTCTACCCTTCCTTACTGAAATCAACTTTCATGAATCCCAATTCATCTATTTTCATAGCACTCCTGTTATCAACCTACTTTCATTGAAAAAACAGAACTTCGAATTCTTTATATTCCAACTCCCATATTTGTTTGATGTTACCAAAGTATGACATATTCGCATAAATTGGATTTCTATCTTTAGCACCTGAAACATGGATCACTTCTGCCACAAGTGTAACCCCACTATTCTGCATAGTACTATCTTCATCATGTTCATTAGTATAAAATGTATAACCATTAACTACATAAGCATTATAAGATAATACATACACACTTGGTCCCCCAACAAAACATCGATGTCAGTCTAAAATTGACTCTGGATTTTCATCTGACTTCTTAAATATATGGTCTCGAAACCATCCTATAAACTGTCGATTATGTGTATCTGATATCCATTTTCAGCCCTAGATGGATTCAAATGCCTTATAATTTCTTTGTGGGTTTCAACATATGGGTCAACGTTGAAAATGTTATGCAAAAAATAAAGGTGGGACTGCTCCCAATCGGTAATATTTATTGGGACAACCTATCTTCCAAAAATTGCTTCACCCTCAAGCCGCCCAGTGTGACGAGATTTCGGTAGGCCAATGCTTTCCACATTAGACAGGTATTCGGTACAGAATTCAACAGCTTCCTCAACAATATATCGCTCCGCAATACAACCCTCTGTCCGACATCGATTTTTGATATACCCTTTCAAAATATTCATATACCATTCAATGGCGTACATCCATCTGTAATGTACATGACCACATAGTTGAATCTCTCTCACCAAGTGGACCATCAATTGAACCATCATATAAAAAAATTAAGGTGGGAAGAACATTTCAAATTCACATAATATGAAGGTAATTTCTCTTTCCATAGTTGGTAATTTCTCCAGGTCTATAACTTTTCTATATATAGCTTTGAAGAAGACACACAATTTCGTTTATGTATGGTAGAAATTATTAGAAAAAATGCAATGCAAAGAAATAAGAAAGAGATCTTGAATCAAAACATGGAAGTCATGTGATTTTAGACTTTTTAACTTCAAATAGTTCAATGACATGAGGTTCCTGATATTTTAAGAATACCACTCTGGAACCTTTACGTCATTCAAGAAGTTGAAAAACTAATATCTCTCCCACCTGGAAAGAGTGTAAGCAGCACGAGGAATAAATGTTCATTTTTCACCCTTCACTGGTGCCAACTCTTATCGTATTCTCATCTCAACCATTTCCAACCTAGCCTTAATTCCAAATTTTGTTTTTCCAGGTGTATTTAGCAACATGACAATGACACTATCAAATACATTTTTTTCTACATGTATAACATCAAGAAAATGTCTGACATATAGACAATTCTAGTATGGTAATTCAAAAAAAACTGATCTCTTTTTCTATCTAATTTTCGTAAGGTTCTTCAAAGCTGGTTTACCAAAAGTAGTGTCCACATTTTTAACTTTCTCAAACAATTGATCACCAGTTAGTGGAGACGGTGCTGTTAATTCTTTTGAACTTCCATTGAATTATGTCGTCCAAGATCAGTACTTATGTTGTCGGGGTAGAAATATGTGATGTCCTAGAAACATGGTTTTCGATGAATATTTCAACCTAATTGACTGTGTACCTTGTTCGCAAATGGGACACCCTTGAGATCCTTTAATTCTATATCCCGAAAAATTTCCATAAGTAGGGAAGTCATTTATCGTCCCGTACAACATGGCTCTCAAATTGAAATCTTCCTTTTTGTAAGCATCATACAATTTAACACCTGAATCCCACAATAATTTCAAATCTTCGATCAATGGAGCTAAATAAACATCAATATCATTACCCAGTTGTTTTGGTCCTGATATAAGTATAGATAACATGATGTATTTTTGTGTCATGCATAACCATGATTGTAAGTTATAATTTACCAACATAACCGACCATGTACTGTGACTGTTGCTTTGAAAACCAAAAGGATTTACTCCATCTATAGATAACGCAAGAAGAAGGTTTCTAGACTCATTTCCAAACTCAAGATACTCATGATCAATTCTATTCCACTGAGGAGAGTCTTCCAGGTGACGTAGTATCCCATCTTTAATTGTTGTATCTGCATGCCATGTAAATTGTCTTGTAATCTCCTCACTTCCATATAGGCGCCTAAACCATGGAATGATTGGAAAGTACCATACAAATTTAGTAGGAATGGATTCAAATTTTTTGTATCGAGAATCACTACACATTGGGAATTATTTAAGTGATTTTTGGTCTTTGGGAAATAGTATACAGTCATTCGGGTAGGTGTGTATTCTTTCAGAGATCATACCCATTGAGCGTAGCATTCGTTTGACGTCGTATGTTCAGCTCGGGAGCTCATTATGTTCTGGGAGCATGTCATTAAAGAGAGAAAGTAGTTCCGCAGAACTAACGTCACTCCACCCATTGTCTTCTTTCAAATTATTCAACTTCAGTATGGCTAATAGTGCTGTATATTTAGTGAAACCAGTATACAATGGCGTCTTTGCACAACTTTTTAACTTATCAAACAATTTTGGGAAATCATGAAGTTCATCTTCGACAGACCATTTCATTTCCTCAATACGATCTTCATCATCCTTCACATCTGTAATCACATCCTCCATACTGTCATATTCATTATTCATACTTGTAATCATATCAGATGATCCATAAAACACAGTGTTATCCCAACCACTACCTACATTCTTTGTTTCCCCTTGTTTATTCCAACATGTATAACTCTGATCTATTCCGTGACAGATCAAGTGTTCTTCTATCTCCTATGGACTAATCGTTTTTGAATAAAAATAGCATAAACACAAACAAATGATTTTAGAGGGTCAAATGCATGATATTTTGCAAACATGATAAACTCTTTCACGCCTTCTTCATACTCTTTTGTCAACCGATTGGCATTAATCCTTTCTTTATTTATATTCATCCTATATGAAATTCAAAGGATGGGTATATAGGTTAGTGGAGAAGGAATATGATTATAATTTATATAAAAAACTAGATGCTTCAAAAATGGAGAGGGGCATGCTCATTAATAGAAAAACTTGGGTGTTTCTTGGGATTCATCCATTCTCTTCCTCTCTTCGACCCCCCCTGATGAGGGGTGGTTCCATGGAGTTTTTTATAGTACGTTAGTGAGTTATTCCCTCATACTTCCTCCATTACTATTATCCATTATTTTCCTATGATTTGGGATGACATTAACTAGGATTTTTTTGATGATTTCACTCTATCATCTTCAAATCAATTCAGATGATGTAGATTTTGCTTGTATTGGCTAGAGGTTATACTCGTATAATGAACACAACATGTTTTTCATGGTTTAGGTGGTGTTGTGCTTGCCAATGAGTTTTTAAAATATTATTCCTAATTATATTAATGTGAATAATTAATTATAAGTTTCTGTAAATAATTATTTGGGAATTGTGCCTTGAGATTGGGTCTCAATCATTGGTACAAGATTAGATATGGCATGTATAGTCTTGGTTGAGGATGAGTTTATCTTGGTGAGGGGGTTACTCCATTTTTTGATGTAGGTGGACCCTATAATACAAAACCATGTCATGATTTATACATGATTGTGAATTAATGCAGGAGTATATGTTTTACAGTGAAAGGGATAGAAATCAAGAGCAACCTAAGTAAATAAATAGGGTGTTTTTGATCCACCAAGAGATAGAGTGAGGGTTCTGTTGAATGTTTGTGATTTTGTAATCACCCAGAGATTATGTCTCCATAAAGGAGAGGTTTGTAGTTGTTTTTATGAGAAGATCAGGTTTGGTATTATATTTTTATAGCCTAGTTAGGTTTTCTAAGCCTATTTGAGTTGGTATTAGAGTCTTAGGCCTAAATAAGATGGATAATATAGTTTTATATATCACGTATGATGGGGAACAACCTCTTACGGATATATAAGAGTCATGGTTTGTGTGATGAGTAAGATATTCCATATAGAAATTGGTGAAGTGTGACATAGAGTATTTCCTCCTTATAATTGGATTAAGATATCTATAAGGGGAGATATGATATAAGTGAGGGTCATGGAAATATTCTGGATGACTTAGCATAGGGTATCCACGGTCCACCTAAGAATTTTATACATAATACCATCAACCTACTCTTGTATGATCACTTATAATATGTGGTAAGAATCATTAATCTTATATAAGGTCCATACATACACTAATGATCTTGTGTAGGTTGAATGATAAAATATTTGCAGGACACCAATAATGGGGAACCTAAAATAAATCATAATATACTAGGTTTATCTATATGAATTCAAATAAATAAACAACACACATTGTGAAAGAAATAAAGTAAGATTGTTGTATGGTAATTAATAAAAAAACAAATGAAACAATATTCAGTGAGAATCAATACATTAAACCATGGGTTCCAGAAAACAATATTATCTTCCAATAAAACCATACCACAAACATCACAGATATTTTCTGAAACCCAAACATACCCAAACCTTGGGAACTATGCATCTCATATGGGATGATAAGAAAATGATACACATGAAGCATGGATCTTATTTAGGAATCTAAATACCCATACCTTAAGGACCATGAATATTATCTAGACACCTGAAATACAAACACCTCAGTCACCATGGATCCTTTCTTGTCTTCTAACATACCACAACATTGGGAACCATGGATCTAGATTGTGACCCCAGAAAACCAATACCATTGTCACTATGAATCAAGTATATACCCCTAATATACCAATACAATGGTCACCAATGGTATAATCCATGACCGTAGTGTACATATAAGGGGAACATGGATCACGATTATCCCCTATAACAAGAACCCACTTAAATAGAGAAACATCACCTTATAAACAAGTTGTATTAACATGGCCTGATGAAAAACCATCACACATATAAGACATACACAAACCCTTTCCTAAATCTACACTAGAAGTTTTTTAATCTTTATTTGATTGTTTTTAGACCCATACAATATAATATAGTCACTCCTGAAATATACCTTCATATATAAAACAAAACCGAGCACTTACTTATCCATATATTCCATCTCCACTATAAAACAAACAAACAAACTAGTTAAACTGAAATGGTCAGAAATATCATCACATTAATAGGAATGAATTCCACATTCTTCCCTAGAAAATCTATGTGGTTTTTACTTGTGGATGTCCACCCATATCCATCATCTATTTTATAATCTCATATCCCATAAGCTTTACCTGATTCAATCTCAATACAATAATTATAATTCCACCTTCTAAATACTATAAATTTTATTATGGCCATTATACCCTATGAGCATTTCACAAACAAATCATGAACAAGTCATAATGGTGAAAACATCATAATTCGAACCACCCAACTACAACTAGGAAGGATAGTTACCCACGCATAGAAGAGAAAAAACTAGGTGAGAGTAGAAAACTTTTTAAAGGTGGGGGTGAATCAATGGTTAAGAAAAACTCACAATCTAAACGCATTTTTGAATACTGATTAGCTAAAAAAGGATCTTGATAGTTATGGTAAAATGATGATATTAATTCAATGAAATAACTCACATGGATAAAGGGATAATTACATGGTTCACAAACTCTTGTTATAAATTTTCTTATCCTCAGTGTTCATGATGTCCTAAATATTGTTCTTGGTTTATTATCAATATGAATAATGAAAGGAGTAAGGATATAACCATATAGTTCCATGTACGTGATATAATGATCTAAATCTATATGTTCATTGATTTCCCCTTCATCGACCACAAGTGCCTATAGAATTTGGATTATGTGTGCAACCCAATTATTCTCCTCAAATGTTAACTAAACCATCATTGGAACAATCCATGGATTAAATGGTTGGGTAATTGAAGGATTCTTCATTGAAACCCAATCATTTATTTAGGTTATGTAACACTATATTTACAGAGATTAAATTTTCTTTTATGTGAATTATTTATATAGGGAATGAATCCAAATTCCAAATGACTTAGAAACTAAATCTGAAAGATCCTTCACCACCTTTATGGCCTAACATAACATATCATGAAATGAGATTCATGTTAGCTCATATTTACCAATATCTATAGAATACCATTGATGGTGTGACCCATTTAGTTGTGGCATGGTCTGAAAAATCCCTTTAATCAATGATACACCAATTACTAATGGAAAATATACTATAGTATAAAATAAAACTATTATAACATGATCCTTTTCATTATATATTGATACCATTGGACCCCCAAACCAGTGCAATATTTATTTTCATGATCTAGGTATCTCAATGAAATTATATCTTCATATTCCCTTAGAGACATCCATTATAGTTAAATGTTCCATATTAAAATATGCCTCTCCTATATCTCAAACCCTTCATAGTTACACCAGCCGTACTATGGTGTGATATCTTACACTAGTGTGAACATCATCATTTAGAACACTCCCATAAAAGTGTAACCACGTCCTCCTTGTTCTAGGACACTTGTTATCCACAAAAAACATAATTTTTCATATTTTATCACCTTTAATGATCCACTAACTCATATATGATAATGTTTTCAATAAATATATTGGTAAAATACATCTTAAACCCATGAATAAATTTCCTTTTGAATCGAGTAATAATATGTATCCAATTTTTACTCCATATAATCACCATACCAAATTGTAGAATGGTTGGTTGGAATACACCTACTCCTAGTGTAATAAAAGTTCTACTATGATCATGACTTTACTAAGATCAAATTGAATATCACACTTTTTAATTCACTTATTGAGGGGCTTCTTCAAACCACACAACTCATTAATTACCCCAAACCATCAAGGGCACTAAAATATCCCAATGGACCCTAAAAAGACCTATATAAGTCATTCAATTAAGTCCCATCCCTTTTGGATAATAGGATGTACCTCTAAATGGATCCCCTATCTCTTGAACCATATAATTTTACTCATCCATTAATAAAAACCATGAGGCAGAACTAGCTTTTATCATTAACCGACCAAATTGCTTAAGGAATCTAATTACACTACTCATTCAAGATTATATAAAGGTAACAGTCATATGGTTTACACCCCCAATCCTGATGAACTATCACACAGACAAGCATCACACACAAGAATGATGCCAAATCATAATTAATCTCAATATTGAAAATACATGAAAACATAATTAATTCATGCAAATTAAATTTTAATTAACTCAAGGAGGAGGACCCAGTTGTGGAGGAGGAGGAGGCGTCGACAACGGAGGTAACAGAGGAAGCAGAGGAAACGGTGGTAGCTCGGAGGCAGCAGAGACAACAGAGGTAGCAGAGTAGAGGGAGGAGTAGGAGGAGGAGGAGGAAGAGGAGGAGTAGGTGGAGGAGCCGAAGTGGAGGAGGAGGAGGAAGAGGAGCCGCGACAGAGGAGGAGGAGAAGTAGGTGATGGAGGAGGAGGAGGAGGAGGCAGCCGTGGAGGAGGAGGAGGAGAAAGAGGCGGTGGCCGTGGCGGAGAGGAGGTAGCGACGCAGAGTAGGGATTCCACAAAATCTTGATAGGGTGCAGGGAGGAGGAGGAGGACCCAACAGATTTTATAAATCCCGCATGGACCTTTATCAGTTCTAGTAAAAAGTGCTAATAAAGGGGGTCTTTATCATCACTAAAATGAAAGGCGATGATAAAGACCCCCTTTATCAATGCTTTTTTATCACTGTTAAAGGTTGGAATTTATCAGCGCTTTTGTAGCACTTATATGGACATACATTATCAGCGCTAATAAAAGTACTGGTAAATGTATAAATTTAATAAATTTTTTATATTATTATATATTTATTTAAAATGATATTTATGATAAATAAATATATATATATATATATATTTATTAATAATTATAACTCTAAATAAATATATCTTTATTCATACTTATAAAATTATTTTAATGGTATATATATATATAAATCGTGGATAATATAATAAAAAAATATATATTTTAAATATAATGTAATTTTAATAATAAGTGTACATTTTTTAGAACAAATATATTGTATGTGTAACATAATGAATTATAAATCAACAACACATCAAAGTGATATGTAATTATAATCTATAAATGAACATTATTCATGCACATATATATACACATGATATATTCATTAACCCCAATTCATTAGAAAACACATATATATTCAATAATTTTAATTCTACATATATATTAAAAAGTATTATATATTTATAAATAAAACAAATACATTAAATATAAACAAATATAATAAATATATATTAAATATAATGATTTAATAAATCTAATAAATATAATGAATTAGGAAATCTAATAAATCTAATAAATATATTTATTATTAATCTTATAATTATTTAAATAAATAAATAAATATATTTATATTTAGTTATGACATGTGTTTTTTATTTAATGTATACAATAAACATTATCAACGCTAAAAAAAGCGCTGATAAATGTAACCTTTATCAACGCTACGAAAAGCACTGATAAAGGGATATTTAAAGCGCTGATAAAGGGTACACCTTTATCAGTGCTTGTTTTAGTGCTGATAAAGGGTACATTTATCACCACTTTTTTTGTGCTAATAAAGGCCTACCTCATTATTAGTGATTTTCCGTTAGCACTTATAATGACCGGCACCAGCCTTGCCCAGTTTTTTGGTAGTGTTTGGGTGTTAACAATGTTATTAAACTCTATTGGAGTGCGTTAATGAATAAAAATGAAATTTATCATATATATATATAAAACACACTGAAGAACAACTCAAAGGTCCATATCAATAAAACCCTATCACAACCCATATCTATCACCACATAATATATAGTAAAATTACATATTAGCTATGGTTTATTTAAAAATAGATCATATAACATCCATATATTATCAAAAATAAAATATCTCTTAATTTATTAAAATTTTTATAAATATTACCACCACTAATTAATAATTAAGCATGGTTTTTTTTAAAATGTTCCTTCATAGGTATTTAATGGAGGGTTTTTTAAAAAAAACAACCCATATTAATTACTACATATCATCACACTACCCCCATTATTCACCCTATATTGTTTAAACCCACAACACGATGATTATATATAATGATGTGATCTAGAGGCTCTAATGAAACCTACCATGAACATCATCCAAACAACGAGCTCCAGTGACCCCTCCCTTGTATGGTTTCCTCACTGCGAGATCTGGCGACTTCTCCCCTTCCTCAAATCCTCTTGGTGAGTTCTATTGACTCCTCTCACGCACTCATGGATAGTTTTAATAAAGTATCAAAACAATCTGAACGCATTTACTTGGTATTCCGTATGTCAATTGTGTTGTTTTCTAATGTTTATGTCAATTTCAAACTGATATCAGACACTTTTAGCCATACCGATCACACCGTGTGTCAGATTGAGGTGCGGTTGATTCTTACACCTTAAAAATGACTCATGGATCATTTTACTAAAGTATCAAAACAATCTGAATGCGTTTTATTAGTTTTCTATATGTCACTTGTGTTGTTTTTTAAAGTTAATGTCAATTTGAAACTGATATCAGACTCTTTTAGTCATACCGGACACACCGTACGTTAGATTGAGGTGTGGTCGATTCGTACACCTCAAAAATAAGTCATGGATAGTTTTCCTAATGTATCAAAACAATATGAACATGTTTTCTCTGTATTCCATATGTCACATGTGTTGTTTTCTAAAGTTTATGTCAATTTCAAACTAATATCAGACACTTTTAGGCATACCGGTCACACCGTGCGTCAGATTGAGGTCCAGTCGATTCGTACACCTAAAAAATGACTCATGGATCATTTTCCTAAAGTATCTAAACAATCTGAATGCGTTTTCTTGGTTTTCAGTATATCAGTAGTTCATAAGAGTCTCTCATTAAGTTATTCTTTAGTATAAACTCAAATCATTTCCAAAACCATTTTTCATAATCTAAGGATATGAAACATAAGAAAGGGTGATCATAGATGCTCAATAAGTTTAAAAAAGGGAGATATCAATGATCATATAATGATAACATAAATAGTAGGAATTCACCTTCGTTATCCTATTTGTTTACATTCTTCAATCAGGTACGCTGCCTATTCATTTCTAAACACATCTATATCATCCTGTGAATGTGTGTTTTTGTGACAGTCATAGTAGTAATAAAAAAATATAAATACACAAAGGATTAATAAATATTTTTAATTAACTAGTAATTATTTTCAAAAATACACCTTCAGGGATGCTAGTTTGTTCATGAAATATGATCTCTTTCATAAATTTACAAACATAATAACCGCATTCCTTTACGTTTTTTTGTTTCGGACACTACAAAAACATCTAGAAAAATAAATAATCTGTTTTGATATGTATTTTGATAGTGAATTATAATTATATATACCTTGATACTTGTCCTTTTGTAGATCTCATGTGCCTTGTCATCCTTAGACCCTGGATTCATTCCAGCCTTTAGATGATATTCCTACACCGCCCTATCATAATATAATCCCCATTAAAAGATAACATAAATTATATAACTAGATATTTAGTTCTAAAATGTTGGATCTAGTGTATTAAAAATTGACAATCACCATCATGTGTGGTCAGTTTGTCGGATATCCAAGCACTGAATCCAGAAAATAAATATTTGGAGTATCCAAATTGACTATAATGAGCATCCAATAATGCCTAAAAACACAAAAAGGAATAAGTATTGATAGAAATTAAAATATAATTGATATGATTAATATGTAGAGTTTTACCCCTGAAATGTTGGTTTTAAAGAGCCTATCAGTCATAATTTTTCATTGAAACGTTCTTGAGAAGATTTGACATTAATTCATCCTGAAAATCAGAATCTATTTCTTTTTATTGTGTAGACATAGTGTGAGGACTAACTAGTCCAAATTTGTATTCATGGTAAAATACCTTCAATTTTTTTTCATATATACACCTGCAACAAATATGAAATGTATTTAGCCATAATTATCATAGTATATCTGCTTCTATAAAATCAAATCATGAAAACAAACCTCATGTATACATTTATAACTGAGGAGCCTAGCCAGTCGTATGTGACGATTTCAGCTACAATGTCAGTACTAATGAAATCTAATGTTTCCTCTCCGTACATATCTTTTTCACAGACAATTGTGTGATTATTTCTGCCTTTCATTTTCGTATTTACATGATCTTGAAATGATATTAAATGTGGTTATATAACGGGAAGGGAGAAGGTGCCCTCAGTAGATTTTTTTGATCAGTTGGTTGATCCCTTTGACTCGTTATTTCATTTTATCTCCATCCTTTTTTTTTGTAATAAAATTCATCGGTTCAGCCCTTTTCTAATTAAATTGTAAAGGTTCTGATTGAAAAATGAATTGGAAATGAATACCTCCTAGTCGACATGTTTTATTTACAAGGTTCGACGACCGTGCAACGAATGTTCCAACAACTTTTTCCACCATATGAATGTCATCATCGTCATTTGGCATGGATAGCTCGGCACTCGACTCATGATCTATGTTAATCGACACTTTGAAATGACTGGTTATAAATCGTCTGGTGTTTAGTGTGTCATTTTGCATATTGAACACCGCAGCCCACGCTACAAGGCGATGGGTGGGAGTTGATAGATACAAATCAAAGTCATTTTCACCCTGTAGAATATCATTATAAGAAAGGTATCGATATCTATGTGATTAAAATTTCATAGAAACAAATATTATAACATTTATTACCTTGTTTAATTCCGGTCTTTGAGGGGAATGGACCGCCTCTAAGCTAGTGGGGATGGGGCGGGTTGTTCTTGAGTTGTTTCTTCTCTTTGCCTCTCCCCCATCATAGTTTCTAGAAACTCTCCCTGACTTTGGAATTTTTCTTCAAGGGTAGCTAGTCTATCTCTCATTATTTGAATTTATTTAGTTTTTTTCTCTTGTTTTCTTCTAAAAATAAGTCTGGGGTGTCACCCCAAAACCCGCACCTCTGACACGGCCATACTGTTCTGGCTGTTTCAAGGCTGCTGAAAGTATGTCTGCATCCAGTGTGGGTGTTGTTGATTACTATGACTATGTCAAATAGAAAATATGGGAAAATAAGTATTCATTGTGATGTAATAGTGATTTAAAGTAAAACAAATTTATATTATGTCATACTTACACATGTTTCCCACACTTTTTTGCATATTTTCATCTACTAGTTTCCCATCTTTATTAACACGAGCCTCCTTCCATAGCACATGGAATGGGATGGAAGTGTCTTGAGATTTTGATTCATAAATTTGCATATAAACAGATAAACATGGTTACAGTGTTGTTTTATATCACATAAAATTATTACAATACTTTTAAAATACATACCAATTGTTTTTCAATTGAAGAGTACCCCGACCTTGCTTTACGGTAGGGGTACGTTGGTTTTGCTGCCCGTTCTTTATTTTTAACACTCAGTTGCTATTTCATAAATAAAAAACTATCAATCAAAGTGATGAATACAAGAAACTTTAAACAACGTGTTACCAAACCCAATGTACCTGAAAAGTCTGCTCCACACGACGATTGAAAAACACATCCCACACTCCTTGGGATATGAACTGTGCATAAAGAGGAGGTGAGAGCAGCTTGATTTTCCATTCAGCATCATTCAAATGATATTTTGTTAAAGTGGTGCGAAATCCGCTATGAACACTTCCTACTAGACTTAATACATATTCTTTATGCAAGAAATCTACTATAAATGAACTCTGCAAGTGATGATGTAGAGTTAGTCAACATTTCAATATTTTATTTTATTTTATTTTAATAAATTAAATAAATGATATCGTAATGTTACCATAATCTCTTCCCAAATTAATGTTTTCATCCCACTAAAAATATGGTGTCACGACTCTATATCAATCAGCACGCATTGCTGAGTTATAATTCAAATGTAGCTAATAAACATGGCTTTGTTGGGGTTTACATACTGGCCTTGCTTTTTCCATCCCACATAATATTTGATGCCTTTTTCTTTTTTCCCTCAAAGATTTTGGCTAAAACCGTCAAACTACAGCACACCTATTTTTTTGTGTGCCATCGGGATTTTATTTCCTACCATTTCCTTTGTTTCTGCATCGTCATTATGTTCCTCTGAAGCGCTAGCATCGGCACTGGGACCGGCAAAAACAGGTTGAGAAACCTGTTGTACCTCAACAGTGGGACTAGAAGCAATAGGTTGAGAAATCTATTGTACCTCAGCAGTAGGACCAGCTGCAACAGGTTGAGAGACCTGTTGTACCTCAATAGTGGGACCAACTGAAAAAGGTTGAGAAACCTGTTGTGTCTCAGGATTGGGTGCATTGGTAGGTGCATAAGTCATTATCTACAGAAGTGGTTTAACATTTAATTTAGATCACATAAAAGCAACAACAAATAGACAATAACATAATGTAACACAATCTATATTACAATAAAAAAATAACCTGATTATTGAACTCTATTTTTTTAAATGCTGAAGGGATTTGACCCCTCTATCAACTATCCACATCCCTTCATTGTGGTCTCCTCTTACATAAAAAACATCATTTACATTGGGACCACTGCAAAATGATTGCGAAGTCCCAATGAAAGGTTCATCCTCTGTTGAATTTTCATCTTACTCTTCAGTTGTTTTGGTCGATAACATAACAATTGACCAGTTTCAATTTGCGGGATCTAGAACATAAAATACTTTCACTACCTATGATGCCATTATAAATGGTTCATCTTTCTACCCTTCCTTACTGAAATCAACTTTCATGAATCCCAATTCATCTATTTTCATAGCACTCCTGTTATCAACCTACTTTCATTGAAAAAACAGAACTTCGAATTCTTTATATTCCAACTCCCATATTTGTTTGATGTTACCAAAGTATGACATATTCGCATAAATTGGATTTCTATCTTTAGCACCTGAAACATGGATCACTTCTGCCACAAGTGTAACCCCACTATTCTTCATAGTACTATCTTCATCATGTTCATTAGTATAAAATGTATAACCATTAACTACATAAGCATTATAAGATAATACATACACACTTGGTCCCCCAACAAAACATCGATGTCGGTCTAAAATTGACTCTGGATTTTCATCTGACTTCTTAAATATATGGTCTCGAAACCATCCTATAAACTGTCGATTATGTGTATCTGATATCCATTTTCAGCCCTAGATGGATTCAAATGCCTTATAATTTCTTTGTGGGTTTCAACATATGGGTCAACGTTGAAAATGTTATGCAAAAAATAAAGGTGGGACTGCTCCCAATCGGTAATATTTATTGGGACAACCTATCTTCCAAAAATTGCTTCACCCTCAAGCCGCCCAGTGTGACGAGATTTCGGTAGGCCAATGCTTTCCACATTAGACAGGTATTCGGTACAGAATTCAACAGCTTCCTCAACAATATATCGCTCCGCAATACAACCCTCTGTCCGACTTCGATTTTTGATATACCCTTTCAAAATATTCATATACCATTCAATGGCGTACATCCATCTGTAATGTACATGACCACATAGTTGAATCTCTCTCACCAAGTGGACCATCAATTGAACCATCATATAAAAAAATGAAGGTGGGAAGAACATTTCAAATTCACATAATATGAAGGTAATTTCTCTTTCCATAGTTGGTAATTTCTCCAGGTCTATAACTTTTCTATATATAGCTTTGAAGAAGACACACAGTTTCGTTTATGTATGGTAGAAATTATTGGAAAAAATGCAATGCAAAGAAATAAGAAAGAGATCTTGAATCAAAACATGGAAGTCATGTGATTTTAGACTTTTTAACTTCAAATAGTTCAATGACATGAGGTTCCTGATATTTTAAGAATACCAATCTGGAACCTTTACGTCATTCAAGAAGTTGAAAAACTAATATCTCTCCCACCTGGAAAGAGTGTAAGCAGCACGAGGAAGAAATGTTCATTTTTCACCCTTCACTGGTGCCAACTCTTATCGTATTCTCATCTCAACCATTTCCAACCTAGCCTTAATTCCAAATTTTGTTTTTCCAGGTGTATTTAGAAACATGACAATGACACTATCAAATACATTTTTTTCTACATGTATAACATCAAGAAAATGTCTGACATATAGACAATTCTAGTATGGTAATTCAAAAAAAACTGATCTCTTTTTCTATCTAATTTTCGTAAGGTTCTTCAAAGCTGGTTTACCAAAAGTAGTTTCCACATTTTTAACTTTCTCAAACAATTGATCACCAGTTAGTGGAGACGGTGCTGTTAATTCTTTTGAACTTCCATTGAATTATGTCGTCCAAGATCAGTACTTATGTTGTCGGGGTAGAAATATGTGATGTCCTAGAAACATGGTTTTCGATGAATATTTCAACCTAATTGACTGTGTACCTTGTTCGCAAATGGGACACCCTTGAGATCCTTTAATTCTATATCCTGAAAAATTTCCATAAGTAGGGAAGTCATTTATCGTCCCGTACAACATGGCTCTCAAATTGAAATCTTCCTTTTTGTAAGCATCATACAATTTAACACCTGAATCCCACAATAATTTCAAATCTTCGATCAATGGAGCTAAATAAACATCAATATCATTACCCAGTTGTTTTGGTCCTGATATAAGTATAGATAACATGATGTATTTTTGTGTCATGCATAACCATGATTGTAAGTTATAATTTACCAACATAACCGACCATGTACTGTGACTGTTGCTTTGAAAACCAAAAGGATTTCCTCCATCTATAGATAACGCAAGAAGAAGGTTTCTAGACTCATTTCCAAACTCAAGATACTCATGATCAATTCTATTCCACTGAGGAGAGTCTTCCAGGTGACGTAGTATCCCATCTTTAATTCTTGTATCTGCATGCCATGTAAATTGTCTTGTAATCTCCTCACTTCCATATAGGCGCCTAAACCATGGAATGATTGGAAAGTACCATACAAATTTAGTAGGAATGGATTCAAATTTTTTGTATCGAGAATCACCACACATTGGGAATTATTTAAGTGATTTTTGGTCTTTGGGAAATAGTATACAGTCATTCGGGTAGGTGTGTATTCTTTCAGAGATCATACCCATTGAGCGTAGCATTCGTTTGACGTCGTTTGTTCAGCTCGGGAGCTCATTATGTTCTGGGAGCATGTCATTAAAGAGAGAAAGTAGTTCCGCAGAACTAATGTCACTCCACCCATTGTCTTCTTTCAAATTATTCAACTTCAGTATGGCTAATAGTGCTGTATATTTAGTGAAACCAGTATACAATGGCGTCTTTGCACAACTTTTTATCTTATCAAACAATTTTGGGAAATCATGAAGTTCATCTTCGACAGACCATTTCATTTCCTCAATATGATCTTCATCATCCTTCACATCTATAATCACATCCTCCATACTGTCATATTCATTATTCATACTTGTAATCATATCAGATGATCCATAAAACACAGTGTTATCCCAACCACTACCTACATTCTTTGTTTCCCCTTGTTTATTCCAACATGTATAACTCTGATCTATTCCGTGACAGATCAAGTGTTCTTCTATCTCCTATGGACTAATTGTTTTTGAATAAAAATAGCATAAACACAAACAAATGATTTTAGAGGGTCAAATGCATGATATTTTGCAAACATGATAAACTCTTTCACGCCTTCTTCATACTCTTTTGTCAAGCGATTGGCATTAATCCTTTCTTTATTTATATTCATCCTATATGAAATTCAAAGGATGGGTATATAGGTTAGTGGAGAAGGAATATGATTATAATTTATATAAAAAACTAGATGCTTCAAAAATGGAGGGGGGCATGCTCATTAATAGAAAAACTTGGGTGTTTCTTGGGATTCATCCATTCTCTTCCTCTCTTCGACCCCCCTGATGAGGGGTGGTTCCATGGAGTTTTTTATAGTACGTTAGTGAGTTATTCCCTCATACTTCCTCCATTACTATTATCCATTATTTTCCTATGATTTGGGATGACATTAACTAGGATTTTTTTGATGATTTCACTCTATAATCTTCAAATCAATTCAGATGATGTAGATTTTGCTTGTATTGGCTAGAGGTTATACTCGTATAATGAACACAACATGTTTTTCATGGTTTAGGTGGTGTTGTGCTTCCCAATGAGTTTTTAAAATATTATTCCTAATTATATTAATGTGAATAATTAATTATAAGTTTCTGTAAATAATTATTTGGGAATTGTGCCTTGAGATTGGGTCTCAATCATTGGTACAAGATTAGATATGGCAGGTATAGTCTTGGTTGAGGATGAGTTTATCTTGGTGAGGGGGTTACTCCATTTTTTGATGTAGGTGGACCCTATAATACAAAACCATGTCATGATTTATACATGATTGTGAATTAATGCATGAGTATATGTTTTACAGTGAAAGGGATAGAAATCAAGAGCAACCTAAGTAAATAAATAGGGTGTTTTTGATCCACCAAGAGATAGAGTGAGGGTTCTGTTGAATGTTTGTGATTTTGTAATCATCCAGAGATTATGTCTTAATAAAGGAGAGGTTTGTAGTTGGTTTTATGAGAAGATCAGGTTTGGTATTATATTTTTATAGCCTAGTTAGGTTTTCTAAGCCTATTTGAGTTGGTATTAGAGTCTTAGGCCTAAATAAGATGGATAATATAGTTTTATATATCACGTATGATGGGGAACTATAACGACCCATACTTTACATACATTTTTAATACTTCAAAAATTGAAGCACACTTATTACAATATATGATAAAACTACAAAGGACCGTATAGGTATAGTGCCTTTAGAAACTGGGAAACATAAACAACTGGTTCATAAATATTCTACAGTGTCTCCCATTTATTTCATCATATCTAGGGTCCCTTTTAGCATATTCTACTTAATATCCATCTTCCTGACCTGGGGAAAAGAAAACATAAAAGGGTGAGCTCAAATGCTCAGCAAGGCAAATAAAGGAAATAAAAATCATATCATATCTTTTTGAAAATCATAACCTGCAAAAGAGATCATAATATCTTAACATGGAACAAATCATAGGAGTGAAAATGAGATCCCCATAATCATAACATAAAACTTGAAACTTTGTGGCATGCACTCATAATCATGGAAAATCATTTCTTGTTAGTCATGACTCATCGCCAAGACTATCTTAGTGGACAAAGTCCCTTTCTGAACCGAGTTCACTCCTCGTTTCAGTCCTGTATCACTGAACCGAAATAACCTTCCGTTCCAGCCATGTCTATCTCATGAGATATAAAATCTTTACCCAATGCATTGGAGGGAGATATAGGTCCCACCCATCTTATAATGAATCCTTTCTTATGTGTGCCACATAATCATAAAACATACATCATCGCATAACACATGTAACAAAAATGGGATTCTTGAAACATCATGACATCACAAATCAATGTAATAATAGGGATAAAAACAGAACCCTTTATTATCTTAGATGGAAAATAATTTTGATAAAACACTTGAACTTTATTCTTGAGGAAAATATCCTTTCTAATTCAAAAACATTTTTCCTTTCTTAACATGTCATACAACTTTAAACTAAAAGAATTTGATTAAAAATAAACTTGAAAACTTGTAAAGGAAGCTTCTTGGAAATAATGTTTTAAAAATCCATTCATGCCGTATAAGTTAAAAAAAACATTCTTCGTACTTTTGTCGGAAAAGTCAAAAAGTACCTCGTACGGAAAAACGACAAAAGATTCCTTTCATATTCTTTACTAAAAACTCACCTAAGGGTAAAATTGGATTTAAACTATTGCAAGTGGATGGAAACAATATTTCATATTGAGGGAACATGGATGTGGATGATAAAATACACCCCCAGTAAATACTTACGAATAAACAATCTCGGATAAAAATGAGATTGTGATATTTCCCTTACCTTAGGTCCGATTAGCTTTGTACGTGTCCGAAGATCCTGTATAATGGTTTAAATAATGTTATTGACTTATTCCAGAATCATACATATTTATATGATATCATATATGGTCATATTATTAGCTTCTTGTTAGTAATATTTCATTGTTACTTGTTACTCGGGTCTTTATAACTTTTTGTTCTTATGCGTGTTTTGTCGAATAAATTCTTATTCTTATCTTTAGGTTATAGATAATTCATTTCCAGAATGGTATTAGTGTATTATATACCATATTCGTTCATTCAATTCATTTATATAATCATTATGAAATGAAGATCATGTAGAACGAGTCGCATCACATCGTGGAGACGGTATTCCGTACGTACGCACGAGTGATGATATCATTCATATGATCGTGGAATTGTATTGGAGTATATATATATTATTTCAGTATCAATATTACTTCATAATAATCATATTTAGTTACTCATTACACCATTATAACCATCCTTGTATGGTGATGGTGGAAAATAGATTACACCACGGCGTGGAGACGGTATTCCGTACGTACGCAGACGTGGTGATTTCATTTTTTCGTAGGATGGATAGAAGGTGAAATAGGGTTGTTTCATATTTATAATAACATATCAGTATGTAAGTAATACTGATGTTATTACTTTATCATGAAACAACTAAAGAAGAAGAAGTTGAAGAAGAAAGAAATTGAAAAGATCGGTAATGGATATTACCTCTTCTTTGGAACGCCTCTTTGAATCCTCCACTTAAGGAACTAAGATTGGTCTTTGGAGAAGACCAGGACCTCTAGGATTATTCTAGGGAAGTGGAGAGGAGAAAATGGCAGGGGTTGGCCGAGCTTGAGTGCTCAATTTGGTGTGAGGAGGAGGGGGAGGAGGTGCCCTTTTATAAGGGAGGAGAGGGGCACCTTAGGAATATCTCAAAATATTATTTTATATTAAAGTCAAAATCGGTTTATAATGGTTCCAAAGGGTCTTATTTCGAAGATAAAGTGGGGAAGGGTCTAAATCCTATCAACCAATAGGATTTATACAAGTTTAGGGTATTATTTTAACCTTATCAATTAGATTTAACTCTAAGTTAAATAATTTAACTTTTACCATGTCTTTTTGTTTTCTTTCACTATATGGTTAATACACTTACTATAACATGCCAAACGAACCCCAAATTGTTTATTATTAAAATATTTTTTCTTTATCTAAGTCATTTGGCCGAACCTTAGATTTTTAGGAATAAAATAACAATTAATAATATAATATTTGATTTAAAAATTATTTTGTGTCAATTTTGACACTATTTGATATATGATTTTTGTGAAAGTCATAAAAGAATTATATGTTCGAAAAAAGTTGATTAAATCAACATTAATATATCATAGTAACCTATAAAATTAGTTGAATTCATAAAAAGTCTCAAATTACATTTAATTTGGTGTTTATAACATCAATTATGTCAATATTTCATTAATAAGATAATTACTGCATCATCTTTGTGTCATAAATAAATTACATTATTTGATGTCTAAAAATTACAAATAAAATATCATCATGTAGGAAATCTTTTTAGCTTTCTAATGAATATTTACAATTGAATTTATCTTATGTATAACCCCATATTAAAAATGATTTACTTATTAAACTTTGATTTTAACTATTTTAACCCTTCTTTAAATAAATTAATAATAAATGTCCTAATCTAATCCAAGTGGGCCTAAATGGTCATATTTTATTCCTAAGTTTGTTTTTGGTCGAATTACACTTGTCCAATAGAATTAGGACATGTGTTAGGGTAATATTAATATCATATTTACCCATAGTTACCCTATTTACTATTAACCGCGGTAAAAAAAGTAAAAAGTTACTATTCACCAAAAAATTATTTTCATCTCATTGAACCACATTTTAGTCCTTGATATTAACCGTGTCTCTCGGATTTTCGAAATTCCAATCAAAGAAGCGGTAAAATTAAGTTTTATGCAAAATTCAGTTTTTAACCTACCACTTAGTGGTTTCACTATTCATCAAAAACCAAAATTTCACCCTAGGCTAATTTCGATATTCTGAGTCCAAAAATGAAGTCCATTTTGAAAAATAAAATTTATAAAATTTCAAAAAGTGGTTATTACTATTCATAACGGCTAGTTTTAATAGTATATTGTTGTTTAGTGAAACTCGGTATTGCGTACGACGCAAGCTATCGAGGAAGGTCGCGATTGCGTGTAAAGCAAGCCAAGCAAGTGTTGTGTAGAAAAAGATTCCTTTGATGATTTATATAACATAAAAGTCTCGGGTGTTACATTCTACCCCCCTTAAAAGAATTTCCCCCTCGAAATTCATCACTTTGTAACAAACAGATGAGGATACTTCTCCCTCATCATATCCTCAAGCTCCCATGTAGCTTCTTCAAGTTGGTGGTTCCTCCATAAAACTTTCACCAAGCGAGTGGTCTTGTTTCGTAGGACTTTTTCGCTACGATCCAGAATCTCTATCGGCTGTTCTTCATAAGAAAGATCTTGCTCCAGCGGTACAACTTCTGAGCTGAGTACATGTGAAGGATCTGGTATGTACTTTCTCAGGAGAGATACATGGAACACATCGTGAACTTGAAAGAGATTCGGTGGAAGCGCCAATCGGTAAGCTACCTTCCCTACACGATCCAATATTTCGAAAGGACCGATATATCTAGGGCTCAACTTCCCCTTCTTTCCAAATCTCATAACCCTCTTCCAGGGAGATATTCGTAAGAACACTTTATCACCCACTTCAAACTCTAGGTCTTTTCTTCGGTTGTCGGCATAGCTTTTCTGTCGACTCTGAGCTGCTCTTATGTGTTGTTGAATAGATCTGACCTTTTCTACCATTTCATCAACGAGATCAGGTCCTAATAGCTTTCTTTCCCCAACTTCATCCCAGCAAGTTGGAGTCCTGCATTTATTTCCATAGAGAGCTTCATAAGGAGCCATTTGAATACTGGAGTGAAAGCTATTATTATAAGAAAATTCCACCAAAGGTAGGTGTTGATCCCAACCTACTTTGAAATCCATAGAGCAAGCTCTCAACATATCTTCTAGGGTTTGAATTGTTCTCTCAGACTGACCGTCTGTCTGGGGATGATAAGCAGTGCTGAAACTCAACTCTGTATCCAGAGTATGCTGAAGACTTCGCCAGAACTTCGAGGTAAATCTCGGATCTCGATCAGATATAATAGAAAGTGGTACTCCATGCAATCTTACCACTTCCTTTACATATATCCTGGCAAGCTGATCTAGAGAGAAATCCTCTCTAATAGGAATGAAGTGTGCAGACTTTGTGAGACGATCAACTATGACCCAGATAGCATTATTGCCTTTGGATGTTTTAGGAAGTCCTGTGACAAAGTCCATAGTGATGTTTTCCCATTTCCATTCGGGTATGGGTAATGGTTGTAACATCCCCTTAGACTTCTGTCTCTCAGCTTTAACTTTTTGACAAACCAAGCATCGAGAGACATATTTAGCAACATCTCTTTTCATGCCATCCCACCAGAACTACTCTTTCAGGTCCCTATACATCTTCGTGCTTCCAGGATGAATAGAGAATGAAGAACTATGAGCCTCATCCAGCAGCTCTTTCTTTAATTCGGGGATGGGAGGAACACAAACCCGATTCCTGAACTTTATTATCCCATCACAATCAAGGTTGAATTCAGGAACATTTCTCACCTTCTTTTGTAACTCGACATCTTTTTTCTGTGCCTCTTTAATCTTCACATGTATAGATGGTTGAACATTCATTTGAGAAAGATAAGATTTTTCCCCTTCCATTATAATTCCAAGATCCATCCTTTGTAAATCCATAAATATTGGATCTTTTGTGATCCTCATCATGGATAAACTAGCATGGTCTTGTCGACTTAATGCATCTGCCACCTTGTTTGCTTTCCCAGGGTGGTAATGGATTGAGCAGTCATAATCCTTAATCAGCTCCAACCATCTTCTTTGACGCATATTCAACTCCTTTTGTGTGAAAATATACTTTAAACTTTTATGATCAGTATAAATATCACACCTTTCACCATAAAGGTAATGCCTCCAAATCTTTAATGCAAAGATTACCGCAGCCAACTCCAAATCATGTGTTGGGTAATTTTGTTCATGGATTTTCAACTGTCGTGAGGCATAAGCTATCACCATATCATTTTGCATAAGAACACACCCCAATCCCTTCTTGGATGCATCACTGTAGATCAAAAACCTTTCTCCACTACAAGGCAGTGTGAGCACAGGTGCACTGGATAACCTTCTTTTCAACTCCTTGAAATTCTCTTCACATTCCTCTGTCCAGACAAACTTAACTCCTTTCCGAGTCAACTTGGTGAGTGGATTAGATAATTGTGAAAAATCTTTTACAAAACGTCGATAATATCCAGCCAAACCAAGAAAACTTCGGATCTCAGTTACTGTTGTTGGTCTCGACCATCTTTCGATAACCTCTGTTTTTGCTGGATCCACAGATATCCCCTCTTTTGAGATTATGTGACCCAAAAATGCAACTTTTTGAAGCCAAAATTCACACTTGGTAAATTTGGCATAAAGCTTCTCCTTTCTCAGGGTCTTCAATATAATTCTCAAGTGATCTTCATGTTCTTCCTTGCTCTTTGAATAGACAAGAATATCGTCTATAAAGACTACCACAAATTGATCAAGATAGTCTCTAAAGACTCTATTCATTAGATCCATGAAGATAGCAGGGGCATTAGTAAGACCAAATGGCATCACTATAAATTCATAGTGTCCATACCTTGTACGGAAAGTCGTCTTTGGTATATCCTCCCTTTTGACCCTTAATTGATGATACCCTGAACGAAGATCAATCTTGGAAAAGTATTGAGCTCCGCGTAGTTGGTCAAATAAGTCATCAATGCGTGGGAGAGGATATTTGTTCTTGATAGTGATCTTGTTAAGTTCTCGATAATCAATGCAGAGTCTCATTGATCCATCTTTCTTCTTAACAAATAGAATAGGTGCTCCCCAAGGTGACGCACTAGGGCGTATGAATCCCTTATCAAGATTCTCTTGGAGTTGCTTCTTCAATTCCTGCAACTCAATTGGGGCCATTCTATAAGGTGTCTTTGAAATAGGCAAAGCACCCGGTACGAGTTCTATTGAAAACTCAACTTCACGATTTGGTGGAAGACCCGGTAATTCCTCCGGAAAGACATCATCAAACTCCCTTACAATGGGCATATTCTTAATCGTGAGTTTCTCACCAACCATTTGAGATAAATAACCTTCATTTAGTGGGATCAATACCCATAAGATGGAAGAAATTTCCACTGGAAGGTTATGTTCATCCTTGCATTGGTATACGATCGTAGATTGATCTGGAGTATGAAATGTGACTTCCCTTCTTTGGCAATTGATATGAGCTCCATGTAGAGAAAGCCAATCCATGCCAAGAATCACATCAAATTCTACTAAAGGAAGGATCACAAGATTTGCAGGAAACACTTTCCCACAAACTTTGATTGGAGAAGAATTATAAACTTTTGATGCGATTGATGTGCCATTAGGTGTTGTCACAACTAACTCAACATCTAATTGTTGAGGTAGTACGGTGATACCCTTAGAAAAGTCTTCAGAAATAAAAGAGTGGGTGGATCCAGAATCAAATAAAACATTTGCTACTTTAGAGTGGATGGTAAGTGTACCTTTCACCACATCGTTATCGTACTCCACATTGCTGATAGAAATTGCATGTGACTTTCCTTTGTCTTTAGCTTTAAGAGTTTGTTGACGTCGACCATCATCATCAACCCTTGGATTTGGGCATTGATTGGCATAATGCCCCATCTCCTTGCACTTGAAACATTGAAGTGTTGTAGGTTCATTCTGTGTATCCCTTCCTTTGTTTGCGTCATTAGACATCTTCTTCCCATTATCACGGCATTCAAATGCCCGATGACCTTCCTTTCCACATTTAAAACATTTACTTGTCCCTTTAAGACAACTCCCTCCATGTTTCTTTCCACACTTTGAGCATAATGGAAAGTTAATCTTCTTTTCAGTGTGTTCTTTAGAGTTTCCTTTGAATTCCATCTTCCTCTTCTTATCAAACCCATGTGACTGATGGGTTACTCCAATCTCCATCTCGACTTTGAGAGCACATCGAACGATTTCCTCGTAGCTATTGAAGTCCCTTATGGCTAACGCCCTTCGAAGACTTGGTTTTAAGCCACTAAAGAATCGATCGATCTTACTCTCAGGTTGGATAATAATACCAGAAGCGTACCTTGCCAGTCTTGTAAAATTTGCTTCATAGGTACCAACAGATTCATCATCCCTTTGCTTCAGTTCAAGAAACTCTTTCTCCATCTTTGTTCAGAGAATACGAGGGAAGTACTTATTGAAAAATAAGTTCTTGAACTCGTCCCATTCCATAGACTCAATTTCATCCCTTTGCCTCGTATTCTTAACAAGATTCCACCATTGATCAGCATATCCTTCCAAACGATACACTGCTAGGATGACATTATCATGTTCAGAACATTGAAGAACTGAAAATATCTTTTCAGTAGTACTAATCCATTGTTCAGCAACTAATGGATCAGTAGACCCGCTGAAAGAAGGTGGACGCTGCCTCATGAAAGATTCAACAGAATGTTGCTCCCTCCTTTGCTCGTTTGGAAATCCTGCATGATTCATAGCTTGAGAAAGTTGTGTGAGCATGGCTACAAGATTTTGCATTCCAGCTCCCATATCGTTTGGTTGCTCAGGGGGACAATCATTGCATTGCCCATCGCATTCCGCATTAACACGGTTCCTTCGGGTTCCAACCATTGACTAAAACCAAGAAGAATAGTGTGAGAAACACTAATTATAATAGGAAACCACATAATTCAAGAATAAAATTTTCATGCTTATGGTCTTATCCTAGGTTATTCAAGGCCATTTCTAAAACACTAAGATTGTGTACAATGCTTAGACTTCTCCTTAGGGTTCTTACTAAGGCTTTCACATCCTAGTTTCCAAAGGTTGACTATACCATTCCTCTGATACCAACTATAACGGTCTAGAATTACTTCCAGTAGACTACAATTGATACCTATCAGGGCACTCCATGGGCGGCTACACCCCCTGGGCGGGACACACCACCATCCCCAGTGGCAGCCATTTCCTCATGAAGCCCTTGGGCGGAGAGCCATGCTTCATCCAACGCTCACATGTGAGAGTTCCCAAGGATCGGATACATTCCTACCTCCTTTGCCTCTGATACCAACTATAACGACCCATACTTTACATACATTTTTAATACTTCAAAAATTGAAGCACACTTATTACAATATATGATAAAACTACAAAGGACCATATAGGTATAGTGCCTTTAGAAACTGGGAAACATAAACAACTGGTTCATAAATCTTATACAGTGTCTCCCATTTATTTCATCATATCTAGGGTCCCTTTTAGCATATTCTACTTAATATCCATCTTCCTGACCTGGGGAAAAGAAAACATAAAAGGGTGAGCTCAAATTCTCCGCAAGGCAAATAAAGGAAATAAAAATCATATCATATCTTTTTGAAAATCATAACCTGCAAAAGAGATCATAATATCTTAACATGGAACAAATCATAGGAGTGAAAATGAGATCCCCATAATCATAACATAAAACATGAAACTTTGTGGCATGCACACATAATCATGGAAAATCATTTCTTGTTAGTCATGACTCATCGCCAAGACTATCTTAGTGGACAAAGTCCCTTTCTGAACCGAGTTCACTCCTCGTTTCAGTCCTGTATCACTGAACCGAAATAACCTTCCGTTCCAGCCATGTCTATCTCATGAGATATAAAATCTTTACCCAATGCATTGGAGGGAGATATAGGTCCCACCCATCTTATAATGAATCCTTTCTTATGTGTGCCACATAATCATAAAACATACATCATCGCATAACACATGTAACAAAAATGGGATTCTTGAAACATCATGACATCATAAATCAATTCATATAAGATAATGGAATTCATAAAAATAATTCCATCACAACATGATCAAATCAATGTAATAATAGGGATAAAAACAGAACCCTTTATTATCTTAGATGGAAAATAATTTTGATAAAACACTTGAACTTTATTCTTGAGGAAAATATCCTTTCTAATTCAAAAACATTTTTCCTTTCTTAACATGTCATAAAACTTTAAACTAAAAGAATTTGATTAAAAATAAACTTGAAAACTTGTAAAGGAAGCTTCTTGGAAATAATGTTTTAAAAATCCATTCATGCCGTATAAGTTAAAAAAAACATTCTTCGTACTTTTGTCGGAAAAGTCAAAAAGTACCTCGTACGGAAAAACGACAAAAGATTCCTTTCATATTCTTTACTAAAAACTCACCTAAGGGTAAAATTGGATTTAAAATATTGCAAGTGGATGGAAACAATATTTCATATTGAGGGAACATGGATGTGGATGATAAAATACACCCCAGTAAATACTTACGAATAAACAATCTCGGATAAAAATGAGATTGTGATATTTCCCTTACCTTAGGTCCGATTAGCTTTGTACGTGTCCGAAGCTCCTGTATAATGGTTTAAATAATGTTATTGACTTATTCCAGAATCATACATATTTATATGATATCATATATGGTCATATTATTAGCTTCTTGTTAGTAATATTTCATTGTTACTTGTTACTCGGGTCTTTATAACTTTTTGTTCTTATGCGTGTTTTGTCGAATAAATTCTTATTCTTATCTTTAGGTTATAGATAATTCATTTCCAGAATGTTATTAGTGTATTATATACCATATTCATTCATTCAATTCATTTATATAATCATTATGAAATGAAGATCATGTAGAACGAGTCGCATCACATCGTGGAGACGGTATTCCGTACGTACGCACGAGTGATGATATCATTCCTATGATCGTGGAATTGTATTGGAGTATATATATATTATTTCAGTATCAATATTACTTCATAATAATCATATTTAGTTACTCATTACACCATTATAACCATCCTTGTAAGGTGATGGTGGAAAATAGATTACACCACGGCGTGGAGACGGTATTCCGTACGTACGCACACGTGGTGATTTCATTTTTCCGTAGGATGGATAGAAGGTGAAATAGGGTTGTTTCATATTTATAATAACATATCAGTATGTAAGTAATACTGATGTTATTACTTTATCATGAAACAACTAAAGAAGAAGAAGTTGAAGAAGAAAGAAATTGAAAAGATCGGTAGTGGATATTACCTCTTCTTTGGAACGCCTCTTTGAATCCTCCACTTAAGGAACTAAGATTGGCCTTTGGAGAAGACCAGGACCTCTAGGATTATTCTAGGGAAGTGGAGAGGAGAAAATGGCAGGGGTTGGCCGAGCTTGAGTGCTCAATTTGGTGTGAGGAGGAGGGGGAGGAGGTGCCCTTTTATAAGGGAGGAGAGGGGCACCTTAGGAATATCTCAAAATATTATTTTATATTAAAGTCAAAATCGGTTTATAATGGTTACAAAGGGTCTTATTTCGAAGATAAAGTGGGGAAAGGTCGAAATCCTATCAACCAATAGGATTTATACAAGTTTAGGGTATTATTTTAACCTTATCAATTAGATTTAACTCTAAGTTAAATAATTTAACTTTTACCATGTCTTTTTGTTTTCTTTCACTATATGGTTAATACACTTACTATAACATGCCAAACGAACCCCAAATTGTTTATTATTAAAATATATATCCTTATCTAAGTCATTTGGCCGAACCTTAGATTTTTAGGAATAAAATAACAATTAATAATATAATATTTGATTTAAAAACTATTTTGTGTCAATTTTGACACTATTTGATATATGATTTTTGTGAAAGTCATAAAAGAATTATATGTTCGAAAAAAGTTGATTAAATCAACATTAATATATCATAGTAACCTATAAAATTAGTTGAATTCATAAAAAGTCTCAAATTATATTTAATTTGGTGTTTATAACATCAATTATGTCAATATTTCATTAATAAGATAATTACTTCATCATCTTTGTGTCATAAATAAATTACATTATTTGATGTCTAAAAATTACAAATAAAATATCATCATGTAGGAAATCTTTTTAGCTTTCTAATGAATATTTACAATTGAATTTATCTTATGTATAACCCCATATTAAAAATGATTTATTTATTAAACTTTGATTTTAACTATTTTAACCCTTCTTTAAATAAATTAATAATAAATGTCCTAATCTAATCCAAGTGGGCCTAAATGGTCATATTTTATTCCTAAGTTTGTTTTTGGTCGAATTACACTTGTCCAATAGAATTAGGACATGTGTTAGGGTAATATTAATATCATATTTACCCTTAGTTACCCTATTTACTATTAACCGCGGTAAAAAAAGTAAAAAGTTACTATTCACCAAAAAATTATTTTCATCTCATTGAACCACATTTTAGTCCTTGATATTAACCATGTCTCTCGGATTTTCGAAATTCCAATCACAGAAGCGGTAAAATTAAGTTTTATGTAAAATTCAGTTTTTAACCTACCACTTAGTGGTTTCACTATACATCAAAAACCAAAATTTCACCCTAGGCTAATTTCGATATTTTGAGTCCAAAAATGAAGTCCATTTTGAAAAATAAAATTTATAAAATTTCAAAAAGTGGTTATTACTATTCATAACGGCTAGTTTTAATAGTATATTGTTGTTTAGTGAAACTCGGTATTGCGTACGACGCAAGCTATCGAGGAAGGTCGTGATTGCGTGTAAAGCAAGCCAAGCAAGTGTTGTGTAGAAAAAGATTCCTTTGATGATTTATATAACATAAAAGTCTCGGGTGTTACAGGAACAACCTCTTACGGATATATAAGAGTCATGGTTTGTGTGATGAGTAAGATATTCCATATAGAAATTGGTGAAGTGTGACATAGAGTATTTCCTCCTTATAATTGGATTAAGATATCTATAAGGGGAGATATGATATAAGTGAGGGTCATGGAAATAGTCTGGATGACTTAGCATAGGGTATCCACGGTCCACCTAAGAATTTTATACATAATACCATCAACTTACTCTTGTATGATCACTTATAATATGTGGTAAGAATCATTAATCTTATATAAGGTCCATACATACACTAATGATCTTGTGTAGGTTGAATGATAAAATATTTGCAGGACACCAATAATGGGGAACCTAAGATAAATCATAATATACTAGGTTTATCTATATGAATTCAAATAAATAAACAACACACATTGTGAAAGAAATAAAGTAAGATTGTTGTATGGTAATTAATAAAAAAACAAATGAAACAATATTCAGTGAGAATCAATACATTAAACCATGGGTTCCAAAAAACAATATTATCTTCCAATAAAACCATACCACAAACATCACAGATATTTTATGAAACCCAAACATACCCAAACCTTGGGAACTATGCATCTCATATGGGCTGATAAGAAAATGATACACATGAAGCATGGATCTTATTTAGGAATCTAAATACCCATACCTTGAGGACCATGAATATTATCTAGACACCTGAAATACAAACACCTCAGTCACCATGGATCCTTTCTTGTCTTCTAACATACCACAACATTGGGAACCATGGATCTAGATTGTGACCCCAAAAAACCAATACCATTGTCACTATGAATCAAGTATATACCCCTAATATACCAATACAATGGTCACCAATGGTATAATCCATGACCTTAGTGTACATATAAGGGGAACATGGATCACGATTATCCCCTATAACAAGAACCCACTTAAATAGAGAAACGTCACCTTATAAACAAGTTGTATTATCATGGCCTGATGAAAAACCATCACACATATAAGACATACACAAACCCTTTCCTAAATCTACACTAGAAGTTTTTTAATCTTTATTTGATTGTTTTTAGACCCATACAATATAATATAGTCACTCCTGAAATATACCTTCATATATAAAACAAAACCGAGCACTTACTTATCCATATATTCCATCTCCACTATAAAACAAACAAACAAACTAGTTAAACTGAAATGGTCAGAAATATCATCACATTAATAGGAATGAATTCCACATTCTTCCCTAGAAAATCTATTTGGTTTTTACTTGTGGATGTCCACCCATATCCATCATCTATTTTATAATCTCATATCCCATAAGCTTTACCTGATTCAATCTCAATACAATAATTATAATTCCACCTTCTAAATACTATAAATTTTATTATGGCCATTATACCCTATGAGCATTTCACAAACAAATCATGAACAAGTCATAATGGTGAAAACATCATAATTCGAACCACCCAACTACAACTAGGAAGGATAGTTACCCACGCATAGAAGAGAAAAAACTAGGTGAGAGTAGAAAACTTTTTAAAGGTGGGGGTGAATCAATGGTTAAGAAAAACTCACAATCTAAACGCATTTTTGAATACTGATTAGCTAAAAAAGGATCTTGATAGTTATGGTAAAATGATGATATTAATTCAATGAAATAACTCACATGGATAAAGGGATAATTACATGGTTCACAAACTCTTGTTATAAATTTTCTTATCCTCAGTGTTCATGATGTCCTAAATATTGTTCTTGGTTTATTATCAATATGAATAATGAAAGGAGTAAGGATATAACCATATAGTTCCATGTACGTGATATAATGATCTAAATCTATATGTTCATTGATTTCCCCTTCATCGACCACAAGTGCCTATAGAATTTGGATTATGTGTGCAACCCAATTATTCTCCTCAAATGTTAACTAAACCATCATTGGAACAATCCATGGATTAAATGGTTGGGTAATTGAAGGATTCTTCATTGAAACCCAATCATTTATTTAGGTCATGTAACACTATATTTACAGAGATTAAATTTTCTTTTATGTGAATTATTTATATAGGGAATGAATCCAAATTCCAAATGACATAGAAACTAAATCTGAAAGATCCTTCACCACCTTTATGGCCTAACATAACATATCATGAAATGAGATTCATGTTAGCTCATATTTACCAATATCTATAGAATACCATTGATGGTGTGACCCATTTAGTTGTGGCATGGTCTGAAAAATCCCTTTAATCAATGATACACCAATTACTAATGAAAAATATACTATAGTATAAAATAAAACTATTATAACATGATCCTTTTCATTATATATTGATACCATTGGACCCCCAAACCAGTGCAATATTTATTTTCATGATCTAGGTATCTCAATGAAATTATATCTTCATATTCTCTTAGAGACATCCATTATAGTTAAATGTTCCATATTAAAATATGCCTCTCCTATATCTCAAACCCTTCATAGTTACACCAGCCGTACTATGGTGTGATATCTTACACTAGAGTGAACATCATCATTTAGAACACTCCCATAAAAGTGTAACCACGTCCTCCTTGTTCTAGGACACTTGTTATCCACAAAAAACATAATTTTTCATATTTTATCACCTTTAATGATCCACTAACTCATATATGATAATGTTTTCAATAAATATATTGGTAAAATACATCTTAAACCCATGAATAAATTTCCTTTTGAATCAAGTAATAATATGTATCCAATTTTTACTCCATATAAACACCATACCAAATTGTAGAATGGTTGGTTGGAATACACCTACTCCTAGTGTAATAAAAGTTCTACTATGATCATGACTTTACTAAGATCAAATTGAATATCACACTTTTTAATTCACTTATTGAGGGGCTTCTTCAAACCACACAACTCATTAATTACCCCAAACCATCAAGGGCACTAAAATATCCCAATGGACCCTAAAAAGACCTATATAAGTCATTCACTTAAGTCCCACCCCTTTTGGATAATAGGATGTACCTCTAAATGGATCCCCTATCTCTTGAACCATATAATTTTACTCATCCATTAATAAAAACCATGAGGCAGAACTAGCTTTTATCATTAACCGACCAAATCGCTTAAGGAATCTAATTACACTACTCATTCAAGATTATATAAAGGTAACAGTCATATGGTTTACACCCCCAATCCTGATGAACTATCACACAGACAAGCATCACACACAAGAATGATGCCAAATCATAATTAATCTCAATATTGAAAATACATGAAAACATAATTAATTCATGAAAATTCAATTTTAATTACCTCAAGGAGGAGGACCCAGTTGTGGAGGAGGAGGAGGCGTCGACAACGGAGGTAACAGAGGAAGCAGAGGAAACAGTGGTAGCTCGGAGGCAGCGGAGACAGCAGAGGTAGCAGAGTAGAGGGAGGAGTAGGAGGAGGAGGAGGAGGAGGAGGAGTAGGTGGAGGAGCCGAAGTGGAGGAGGAGGAGGAAGAGGAGCCGCGACAGAGGAAGAGGAGAAGTAGGTGATGGAGGAGGAGGAGGAGGAGGCAGCCGTGGAGGAGGAGGAGGAGAAAGAGGCGGTGGCCGTGGCGGAGAGGAGGTAGCGACGCAGAGTAGGGCTTCCACAAAATCTTGATAGGGTGCAGGGAGGAGGAGGAGGACCCAACAGATTTTATAAATCCCGCGTGGACCTTTATCAGTTCTAGTAAAAAGTGCTAAAAAAGGGGGTCTTTATCATCACTAAAATGAAAGGCGATGATAAAGACCCCCTTTATCAATTCTTTTTTATCACTGTTAAAGGTTGGAATTTATCAGCGCTTTTGTAGCACTTATATGGACATACATTAGCAGCGCTAATAAAAGTACTGGTAAATGTATAAATTTAATAAATTTTTTATATTATTATATATTTATTTAAAATGATATTTATGATATATATATATATATATTTATTAATAATTATAACTCTAAATAAATATATCTTTATTAATACTTATAAAATTATTTGAATGGTATATATATATATAAATCGTGGATAATATAATAAAAAAATATATATTTTAAATATAATGTAATTTTAATAATAAGTGTACATTTTTTAGAAAAAATATATTGTATGTGTAACATAATGAATTATAAATCAACAACACATCAAAGTGATATGTAATTATAATCTATAAATGAACATTATTCATGCACATATATATACACATGATATATTCATTAACCCCAATTCATTAGAAAACACATATATATTCAATAATTTTAATTCTACATATATATTAAAAAGTATTATATATTTATAAATAAAACAAATACATTAAATATAAACAAATATAATAAATATATATTAAATATAATGATTTAATAAATCTAATAAATATAATGAATTAGGAAATCTAATAAATCTAATAAATCTAATAAATATATTTATTATTAATCTTATAATTATTTAAATAAATAAATATATATATATATATATTTAGTTATGACATGTGTTTTTTATTTAATGTATACAATAAACATTATCAACGCTAAAAAAAGCGCTGATAAATGTAACCTTTATCAACGCTACGAAAAGCACTGATAAAGGGATATTTAAAGCGCTGATAAAGGGTACACCTTTATCAGTGCTTGTTTTAGTGCTGATAAAGGGTACATTTATCACCACTTTTTTTGTGCTAATAAAGGCCTACCTCATTATTAGTGATTTTCCGTTAGCACTTATAATGACCGGCACCAGCCTTGCCCAGTTTTTTGGTAGTGTTTGGGTGTTAACAATGTTATTAAACTCTATTGGAGTGCGTTAATGAATAAAAATGAAATTTATCATATATATATATAAAACACACTGAAGAACAACTCAAAGGTCCATATCAATAAAACCCTATCACAACCCATAACTATCACCACATAATATATAGTAAAATTACATATTAGCTATGGTTTATTTAAAAATAGATCATATAACATCCATATATTATCAAAAATAAAATATCTCTTAATTTATTAAAATTTTT
Organism: Viscum album; assembly: GCA_963277665.1. NCBI lineage: Eukaryota > Viridiplantae > Streptophyta > Magnoliopsida > Santalales > Viscaceae > Viscum > Viscum album. The sequence continues at coordinate 1,836,856,175 of OY728165.1, forward strand.
ATAAATATTACCACCACTAATTAATAATTAAGCATGGTTTTTTTTAAATGTTCCTTCATAGGTATTTAATGGAGGGTTTTTTAAAAAAACAACCCATATTAATTACTACATATCATCACACTACCCCCATTATTCACCCTATATTGTTTAAACCCACAACCCGATGATTATATATAATGATGTGATCTAGAGGCTCTAATGAAACCTACCATGAACATCATCCAAACAATGAGCTCCAGTGACCCCTCCCTTGTATGGTTTCCTCACTGCGAGATCTGGTGACTTCTCCCCTTCCTCAAATCCTCTTGGTGAGTTCTATTGACTCCTCTCACGCACTTTATCTCAAGTTTATGTCTTCCATTAGGCGTTTTTAATCGAGTTTGTGTGGAATTTTGGCCTGGGTCAATATAAGGTAATACATTCATATTCATCATTATATATTATCTATTTATATGCAGTGACCATAATCCATATATTTTTATTACCTCATTAGGTATAATAATTTAATTAGTGCATCCAACTTATTTTTTAATCCTAATAATATCGTGCATCATAGATTTTTCAGGGCGACCTCTTTTGTACACTCATATAATTAATGTTTCTATTTATATAGTGGCATAGAGTAGATTTAGGATGATCATGTAAGAATTATATTCATAATAATATATTATTTTTCATTATTTGAAATAGAAAAAGGTTTTATTATTTTTAAATAATATCTAACTATAACATATTTCTCATGAAATATTATTATTTTAAAAATAACTATAACAACTCCATAAATTGTTTTCAAATACATGGGTAAAAATCTCTCTCCACATTAGGCCAATAATTTTCCATCCTAAATTCTAAAATATAAATACAAAAAAACAAATTTGAATGATTAAGCACTAAAATATCATTTATTCATTATTACCTCATGCTTATGATGAATATATATTCATTCATGAAAATATGTGATTTTTTTATCCTATATGGGAAGTTATAGTTTCTTCCTGATGACGTGACTTGAAAAATATTGAATTATATTATAACATGTAGTTACATTCATCAATAAATCCTTATAATAGTTATTTTATATACAATACTATTTAAATATTTCATTTTACTTGAGTTAATAATATTTATTTAATATACTAATTTATTTTGGTGATATATTCTCCTAAATTTTTTATAAATTACAATATTTGTTTTGATATTAATGTTTTCTATTAGATAATACCTTTTTATTAATATGTCAATGATATTATTAAATTATATAAAATTATGTTTTATACATATATTTATAATTATAATACAAATGGTTTCATGTTGGATTTATTTACCCAAAAATAAAAATCAGTATATTAAGGGGTTAGAAGAGTTTTTAATGTTTGTGATTTTACAGAAATACTTTATTGGAATAATAAAATATCCATGAACTAATTATAATTTTTGATGATCTTTGAAAATTGATGGTGTTTAACAGTTCTTAATACTGAATTTTTTTTAATATGTGAAATGGATTTGGTATCTGCAAATAGACATTATAGAATGTTCCCTATTTGACGAAAAAAATATAAAACCTACTAACCTAATCATGGGGATTGATATTGATTAACTAATTATAAATTTTTCATGCACTATATAGAATGATGAATAATTTTATGTATCAATGATGAAAAATTATTATTTTTACTAGGTAAATACAAGAGACAAGGGAATTAAAAATTATTATGAGGATTATGATCTATAAAATGAATAAATCATGATTAATATGTAGGATGTATCAAATATACACATTTTTTAATTCATACAAAAGTAGTACACTTTATATTATCTTGTGGAGTTATAAATAAAGAAATGTTAATGCCATTGATTTTTTTTCATGATGCATTATTTCAATATTTTATTTCTCATTAATTTGATGAGTTTATGAATATTATTTACAAACACTTTATTAATAATAGAATGAAAATTTTCTATCCTATTGATTGAATTTTGAATCCAGAAGAATATTTAGAATGAGATGATTATAAAATATGTTATATATTTAAGTGGAAATCATAGAATAGTGTTTAGTGTCTAGTTGAATTAAGTTTTAAAATAAGATAAATAAAACTACAACAATGGTTTTATATTAACTTCAATTAAATCCATGATTTTCTTGATTGCATATTTCTTCTAGAATAGTAGAGAGATTAAAGTCTAATATTAATGAAGAAAATTTAGAATGGTTTAAATGTCATCCAATAGATTCATAATCATGGGTATTATTTGAATCTATATATCAAAATTTCTATTCAGATCCCTATAATGTGTGTTAGTGATTGTATACTAATAGATTTCATCCCTTAAAGATTTTAAGTATTTATTAATTCATGTAGATATTTATTTTGACCAAATAAAATCTACCTTCATGGATGTGCATAACACACACATATTTGATTATTTCTAAGATCATTCTAGAAAACAATGTCTAGAAATTTTATAATAGAATATATTTAACATATTATAGAGTAATTTCATGGGTTATTTGATATTGTCATAGAAACATATTATACATCAATAACTTTAATGTTTAATATGTATACAGATTTAATGCGGATGATTCATGATTTTTATTGATTATGAAACATGTATTGGTAGTATACTCACAATGGTCAGACATTTCGAGTTTTTAATTAGGACTTCATGCTAAGAATATTATCATAAAATAGAATGTTTGGTTTCATGTCCCATGGTTTATTATTTTATTCATCTCATAATTATATGTTTAAAAATTCAAGAATCAATGAAAAAACATAGATGAAGTCACCACCAAATTTTTTATGAAGTTCACAATTCATGTCAAAATTTAAAAATGGTGATGAAAAATTTATAGACGAGTATTAGTTAAATGTTTTTATGAAAATAGTTAAAAAACATTAGATAGAGTTGATACCCAATAATAGAATAAACATAGTTTTTTTCTTCATTCTGCATAATTAGTGATTTCAAATTTTACATAATAATATTTATGTAATAAACAAGAAAACATATGTGATAATTTAATATTGACAATATTTAATGAGAAAGGTAAATAAAATATCATATAGATTATCACAAGGACATAAGGCTATCAATATAATGTGTAATATATTAGAAAATGATATTTGAAATTATCCTCTAGAAAATTATCATTGATAAATAAAAAAATATATATCATCTTTCAAAGAATGAGAATTATGAATGAAGATGATTGATATACATTAATAATTTCAAGATGTGTGATTTGAAACATAACACATTTATTGGACTTAAAATAAATAAAAAAACATATTTTTATAGAGTAATTTATTCTATTATCATTGTAAGAATTCTTAGCAGATAATATAATTGAAGATACAATTGATTTATACATATTATTATGATTGATTTTTCAGAAAACATTAAACCCCATTGAGCAAGAAAAAATCCAAAATAATTTAGCTGAAACATTTTCAGTTGGAGACGATATTTAGAATATCATTTTCACTTATATTATTCATCTAATTGTTCGTTTGATTAGGGATATTAATGTATGAAGGAATATACATTATTTATGGATGTAACCCACAGATGGTTATTTTCAACTTTCTTTTTTATGACAAATAAATTAATATTTATAACATCCCCACATATGTTTTTAATTCTACAATGTTACATTATTTCATTTAGTATCTATTTCATTTTATGTTTTCTATTGAATACAAATATAAAACAAAATGATTTATTGATAATATTTTAATGGGGGAATAGTGTATCACCATTTATTGGATATATATAGATTATAGTAAGACATTAATAAACTATGTTTTATTTTTTTTTATGACAACATAAATTAAATTAAATCCAACCATACATTGGAATGAACTCCAATGTAGGGTCGTAAAGATGAAAAAATATAATCCAATATATATGCCTAAAATATTACACAAGAACATTCATCAAATATATATGCCTAAAATATTACACAAGAACATAGATATGAGAATCTAAAAAGTTTTATTGCATGTACTCACATTTAATAATTAAATATATAATAAATATACTAATTCAATGTAGATCATGACATAATAAAGTTACCACAAAATCAAATAATATACATTATTCATTCATTTTCACATAATTTATGATTTTAATTAATATCATATTCATAAAATATTGTTATAAATATATAGTTTTAACTAAAAATATTTTTTATTAATTCATGTAGACCATGACTATTGATAATTAATATAGATTTCTAAATCATTTTAAATATTTGGATCAAGGTCATCTAATGGTGTGTGGGAGATTCGATGACTATAATATTAATTGATTTATGTTTTTTACACCTTGTTTTGAATAAGGTCTGAAAATAATGACTAATTGAATCTTCAAAAAAAAATTAGACTTAAGATACTATAGGAAATAGATTGAAATTATCAAATTAAATTATAATGGTCAATTTTCAGTTGTGAAATTCAAATTAAAGTGGTTTGATATTTGTAGGGGAATGGGGAAAGATTCATGAAAATTTGATTATGTTATATAATCTTATTTAATTTCTACTATTGAGAATAAAGAAGACTATCCATAAATCTTTTCCTCAAAAGATAAATGTTATATTATGTGGATGACATAGTAGATGAAGAATAAAGTGTCATAGTCCAGGTTAAACCAACACAATTGTACGATATAGGTGATGATTTTGAATTTTTTTTTTCTAACAACTAACCTCATAAAAAATAAGAAATTTATCTATCATTCCATGATAATATTTAAATAGTTTTTCTTGCAAGGGAGGGTGAAGATAATTAAATAATCTAATATTGGATGTCTATAATAATAAGGTTAATGATGAATTAATTCATTTTATGTTCATTCCAACAAGATAATTTTAGTTTTTTATTTATAATAAATGAATTTTATGATTATATGAAAATAATTTTCAACTAAATTGATTAATTTATTTTTTATATAATGTTCTTTTATATTTTTTTATTATTTTTAGATGTTAAAATATTTAGAACAAAATGAATAAAAGATAGAATCTAATTATCCACAAATCCTATGAAGTCAGATGATACATATGATATGCTCCCTCCAACATCTAATATAGTACCTATTATTAGATATCTAATATTTTAATCATTAGATTCCATATAATTTAATCCTATATTCATTAAGTATGCTCCTACATTCATGTTTATCACCTCAATTCAAGGGATATTAGAGGGACTAGACAGTGTAACCTATGACTGGTCATCGACTATGCCTACGGTTCCATGGCTACCATCATGAGGGCACTGATTGGTCACTATTTTTGGTATGTAATTATAAACATTTGAAAAAAATTAAAAAATCTATATAAAAATTATTAAATATATTCATTGAAATTTTTTATAAAATATTCAGCCCAAACTAAACAAAAATAAATCAAATGTTTTGAGGTTGGGAAATTATAAAGTAGTTATACCAATTGAAATGTTTTGAGTTCCAATAGATGATTATAGTGGATTATATGTGTAGATAGTGGGATAGTTAGCATATGAGACTACATCCCATAAAATCACTTATCATAACCTGAGGCATATTCCCACAAATTATAAGAATGATATTTATGATAAATAATTGAATGTAAGTTAAATTTTATATTTACAGTTTTTTATATAATATTCTTGTAAAATTATAGTATAATAATTTTTTCATATATATTATATAGCATAATTTCTATAATAATATGTATGATTCAGTTATTTATCAATAGATATGGAAATATTTGTGGAAAAAGTGGAAGGAATTTAAGGACTTATTGTGGTGTTAGTTAAATTTCACCTCCTCAATTACCCATAGAATGTATGAAAATTTTCATGATGGGATTGTAACACCCCTAGATTTTATAAGATATATTATATTTAATTTATTTCATGTCTTGTGTTGTATGCTAAACCAAGATTATCTTGTGCTATATGCAACATCGTACTAGCTTGCAGTATACACAACACTATTTTTGGATCGTGTTACACAAAATTTCAAGTTCGTTTTATGGAAGTTATTCTACGCAACATTGAGTGTGTAAATATATATATATATATTAAATGTACAAATAAAATATGGTTGGATTCAATTATACATAACAACAAAGAAATATTTCACTAGACGCCACCCTGACTTGGATTGCTTTACATGCAATCGCGACCATCCACGATTGCGTGTGTTGTACGCAATACCGAGTTTCACAAAACAACAAAATGTTATTAAAATATTATATAAACTAGTAGTTATGAATAATAATACCCACTTTTTGAAATTTCATAAATTTAATATTTCAAAATGGAATTCATTTTTGGATTCAGAATAGCGAAATTATCCTAGGGTGAATTTTTGGAATTTTTCTGAAAACTTTCAATTTTTGATTAATAGTGAAAACACTAGGTTACTATTTAAAAACCGACTTTTTATTTAAATAATTATTTATTTTATTTAAAATTATTTTAGGTCATAATTGATACATAATACATGTATAATATCAATTTAATTCATTGGTTTCATTTTATAATAATTTAAGATATATAAAAGTTTTATTGAACTTTTCACCGTCTTTTACCCACCTCCTAGGAGAATTTGAAAATTTACATAAAAAATAATTTTACCAGTTATGTGAGTGGAATTTAGATAATCCGAGAGACACGCTTAATATCATGGAGTAAAATTTTGTTCAATAAGCTAAAAATAATTTTTGGTGAATAGTAACTTTTTACTTTTATTTACCACAATAAAAAGTAAATAGGGTAATTAAGGGTAAAAATAATAATATTATTACCCTAAAACATGTCCTAATTCTATTGGATAAGTTTAATTCGACCAGAAAAAACCTTAGGATTAAAATATGACCCTTTAGGCCCACTTGGATTAGATTAGGACATTTATTATTATTTTATTTAAAGAAGATTTAAAAGAGTTAAAATCAACGTTTAATAAATAAAACATTTTTAATATAATGTTATACATAAGATAAATTAGACTATAAATAATAATTAAAAAATATAAAAAGATTTAATACATAATGATATTTTATTTATAATTTTTAGACATTAAATAATTTAATTTATTTATGACACAATGATGATGCAGTAATTACCTTATTAATGAAATATTAACATAATTGATATTATAAGTACCCAAATAAATGAAATTTGAGAATTTTTATGAATTAAACTAATTTTATAGGTTAATATGACATGTTATTATTTATTTAATTAGATTTTTTTAGAACTAATCATGCTTTTATAATTTTTATAAAAATCAATTTCCAAATAGTGTCAAAATTGACATAAAATAGTTTTAAAAAAATATATTATATTATTAATTGTTATTATATTACTAAAAATATAAGGTTCTTAAAAATGACTTAGATAAGGTTATATATATTAATAATTAAGCACTTGGGGTTTTTTTGGCTTGTTATAGTATGTTTAGTAACCATATAGCGTAAGAAAACAAGAAGACGAGGTAAAAGTTAAATTATTTAACTTAGAGTTAAATTTAAATGATAAGTTTAAAATAGTAACATAAACTTGTCTAAAACCTATTTTTTGAGACAATTGAGACCCATACCCACTTTATCCTAGAAATAAATCAATTTTGAGACATTATAAACCGAATATAACTTTATTATAAAATAATATTTTAAGTTTTTTCCTAAAGTGCCCCTCTCCTCCCTTATAAAAGGGCACTTCCTCCATCTTCACTTTACACAATTTTGAGATTTCAAGCTCAGCCAACCCCTTCCAATTTCCCTTATAGACTTCCCTAGAAACATTATAGAGGTTATTTTCTCCTCAAAAGACCATCTCTAGTGCCATAATAGGAGGTCAAAGAAGAGGCACGTCAAAGAAAAGGTAATATCCTTTACCGATTATTTCCAATTTCTTTCTTCTTCTACTTCTTCTTCTTTATTTTTTTCATCATACATTAATAAAATAAGTATCACTAATATAACTATATGTTATTATAAATATTAAACAACCCTATTTCATCTTCTATCCATCCTATGGAAAACAAAATCACCGCAACTACGTATGTACGAAATACCGTTTCCATGCCGTGGTGTAATGTGTTTTCCACCACCACCTTACATGGATAGGTATAATGGCGTAAATAACTTTCTATATATAATTATTGTAAAGTGATATTGACTCTGAAATATTATACATACACTTCAATATAATTCCACGATCATGGAAATGATATCATCGCTCGTGCGTACATATGGACTACCATCTCCACGAACGCGATGAGATTCATTTTCCATGATTAACCATTAAAGTTTGATTATAAAGTATATATAATAAATAATCATGAAATATATTACATAATAATGATACTAGATTTATTTAAATATATGTTTCATTTACTTAATTCCATTTAATTCAATAAGGAAACGAAAACAACGTTCATGCGTACGTACAACCTACCGTCTCCATGAACGGTGTATTTAATTACATTTGTAGATTTATAATATATATTTATATGTTGAATATATATTATATATAAATCATGTTTTACATTATGTAATTAAGTAAATGATGATACATGTAACAATATCAAGAACAACAAGTCGAAACACGTACGACAAATGAAACGATTTTACCCAAAACACTGCTTTAACATTGAATTTAAAAAAAATGGGTAATATAAAGTAATAAGTGAACCATATATGATATCATAACAATGAATATGATTTTGTAATAAGAAAATGACATTATTTAAATAATTATACAGGAGGTTCAGATACATACGAATCATATCAGACATATGGTAAGGGATAACTTTTCCAATCTCATTTTTATCCGAGGTTGTTTATTCGTAAGTTTTTACAGGGTTTATTGTTATCATCCATGACCATGTTTTCTAAAAATGTTTTAATGTAAGTTTAAAGTAATTTTTACCCGATTTTAAAATTTACCAGATGTTATGGAATGTATCTTACTTTTTTTTACCACACGAGGAACTTTTTGACGTTTCCGATAAAAGTACGAGGAGAATTTTTTTTTAACTTATAAGGCATGAACGGATTTTTACGGTTTCATAAAACCTTTTCTTAATAAAGGTTACTCTACAAGATTTCATAACTATTTCCAGAAAAATCCTTTTCTTTTAAAATTTCATGGCATTTTGTGAAAAGAAAATGATTTTGAAGAAGAAAGGATGTTTTCCTCATGAATTCATTTCAAGTGTTTTATCAAAACCATTTACCATCTAAGATGAAATTATTTCATATGTGTATGTTTCAAGTATAATGTCTCTATGATTTACATGGTTTCAATTTTCTTATTATGAAATGATATCCATTTGTTTTATTTGGATTATGTTATGACGGGATGATGTTTATGAAACCCATTTTTATTCCATGGGTTATGATGAATGATTTATGTTTATGTTGTGGAACATGTAATAATGATTTCATTATGATATTGGTGGGAACTATATCTCCCTCCAAAGCATTGGGTAATGATTTATATCTCATGAGATAGACATGGCTGGAACGGTAAGTTAATCCGGTTTAGTGATACATGAATAGATCGAGGAGTGAACTCGATTCAGAAAGGGACTTTGTCCACTAAGATGGTCTTGGAAGCAATGCCTTGGCTAATATGGAAATCATATCATATGCCTAATGGTTTTCCACAATTACATGATTTATTCCAATGATATTTTATGATGATTGATGTTCCATTATGATCTATGCCTTACATACTACCTTGTTTTATGACATTTCTCAAGATTTTGATGTTTAAACATTATGTTCATGTTTTTAAGTTCAAATGTATGTGGTTTGTTTTATTTTCTCCATGCATACCCATACTGAGCATTTGAGCTCACCCTTTATTTTTTTTATTTTCCCAGGATTTAAAGAATAGTTTTAGGTAAGAAAACAAAAGGGGAATATCTTTATGGGAGATGTTGAATATCTTTCACCACGATCAGAAGATTAAATTCCTATTTTCCAAAGACATTAAACTATTACGGTCCTTGTGTGTTTGTTTTTGTTATGTATTAAATATTCCGAAAAAGTAATGTAATGTCCATGTACGTCAAGATTTGGGTCTCTACAGTTGGTATCAGAGGAAATGTTTAGTTAACCTCTGGAAACTAGGATGCACAAACTTTAGTGAGATACCTAGAGATATTTCTAAGGTATCTCTAGGGATGTCCCAAAGGTTAAGTATAAGTATAGGTTATAGTTCTAGAATTAGGGTAATGAAAATAGAATTAAACCTAATATGTTAGATATTGAAGGTACTCCCCCTTAATTTTGATTTTTTCCTCTCACGCTATTCTTTTTGGGTTTCAGAAAATGGCTAGAAACAAGAAGATTCATGACAATGGAGGATATGATTTTCAATGGAATGATATTATTCATGAGAAACCAAATGAAATTGGATCCAGAAGTCCACATATCGTTATTATTCCTAATCAGGAATCTTGTAATATGATTAATAATCTCAACTTTGGTAAGTTTCCTGACTCAACTAATTAAAGAAAGATAGAGTTTCATGATGATCATAGAGGAAAGAAAGTTCAATTTCCATCATGTAAATCATGTGGTAAGAGGCATCAGGGAGAATGTTTCAAAGGAACTGGAAGATGATTTGGGTGTGGAAAAGAAGGGAACAAAGCAAGTAATTGTAAAGGAAAAGGTCTAGTTAACACCATGGATAAGGATAATGGTATTACTAAGACATCAAAAAGGGTTAAATGTTTTAAATGTGGTATGTACGGGCATTATGAAAACCAATTCCCTAAGGGAAAATTTCATGAAGAGAATCATCATGGTCGTATGGGAAGTATTTATGTTGATGATGATGAATAGACTACAAAGGATATATGAGATGAAATAAATAACGAAGCTCAGTAAGTGGTTTAAGAAGGTAGTGGAATGTTTATATGTTTATAAAGAATAATCTATGGTACTATAGAATAAAGAAAAATCTAAGGATTGTTACACTTTTGACTTTCCTTGAATTTTTTAAATTATATGATGAATGGTACGGGTAACCATGAATGGTTATTCAAATATTTTCGGAAGGTAGATGATATGTGCATAATGAAAGAAAAGGAGATAATGAGATGTTTGATGGTATTCATGAGCTCATGATTGATATAAGGACTAAGTGATATGATGATTTGATAATATAGAATTTTTGGGATTTTGGTATGCGGAAAGAATTAACTTTTGGAAGAATTCATGTTTTCACTAAGGTTCAATGGGTATTCATTTTTCAATAGAATACATGATTAAGGTATTCACATGTTTGGAATGTGACCAACAAGATATATTGTATGATATATGGGGGATAAATGATGGTATTCACATTCTTGTTATGTGACCTTTCAAGTAATCGTTTTCTTTATACTATGAGATTGAACATATGTATTTTGGATAAGAATAAATATTTGAAATAGATTATGTTGGACATCAGATAGTATTTTTTAAGGATATAAATTTTTTTTTGATATTATTTTTGGAATGTTATAATAGTATAGTTTTAGAAAAAGGATAACCTATAGGACGGGCGACAACCCATCCCGTCGGACAAGGCTGTGGGAATCAAATCCACAACCGAAGTGAGACATGCCTTTATTGCATACCAGTGGCCTACATAAAGATCCTGGTTAATAGAAACTAGTTTTATTTTATTAAGCGCGATGATAGATGAAGTATAAGTCCATTTTTTGGAACCATATACTATTAATCTCACCATAAGATGGACTTATAACTTTTTCTAACCTTTTGTTTGAGACAGATTGAATGGCCCATCATTCCATCACATGATCTGATAACACTTCAATAATGACAAATTAAACTTCATTTCTTTAAGAGATGAAGTGGAAATTGTTCAAGGTATGAACAATAATGAGATTGTACCGAAATAAAGTAAGTCTTTCTTCTAATTCAAATTATTAAACTTTAGGGAAATGATCTTGAAAACCAAAAATGTTGTCCTAGTGTCCTCATATACGATGAATCAGATAGTACCTTAGATCATCACAAATTTATGGCTTTGTGAATGTTGTCTTTTTCATAGCCATGTTCTCTACCACTATCCATCAGAACATAATGGTTAGATTTCTCTTCCTTATCCATATTTTCACCTATGTTATCCTTTGTGAAAACCCAGTGAGTAGTTAATTTGGGTGACCATTATATTTCATTATTTTTTTTAATGTTATGTTTTGGTATTCCTTTTTACGATGTGGGTTTCTATGAAAGAAACTCTCATGTAATAAACCATTTGTAACCCCGATGAATTTCGAGGGCGAAATTCCTTTTAAGGGGGGTAGAATTTAACTCCCTGTGATTTTATAAGATATATTCTTTTTAATTTATTTTATGTCTTGTGTTGTATACTAAACCAAGATTATCTTGCGCTATACTCAACACCGTATTAGCTTGCAGTATATGCAACACTATTCTTGGATCGTGTTACACAAAATTTCATGTTCGGTTGATAGAAGTTATTCTACGCAACATTGAGTGTATATATATATTCATTGTACACATGAAATATGGTTGGATTCTATTATACATAACAACAAAGTAATCTTACACTACACACAACACTGACTTGGCTTGATTTACATGCAATCGAGACCTTCCATGATAGCCTATGTTGTACGTAATACCGAGTTTCACAAAACAACAATATGTTATTTAAATATTATATAAACTACCATTATGAATAATAATACCCAATTTTTGAAATTTTATAAATTTAATATTTGAAAATGGACTTCATTTTTGGATTTGGAATATCGAAATTATCCAAGGGTGAATTTTTGGTATTTTTCTGAAAACATTCAATTTTTGATGAATAGTGAAAACATTGGGTTACTATTTAAAAACCAACTTTTTATTTAAATAATTATTTATTTTATTTAACTTTATTTTAGGTAAAAATTGATACATAATACCTATATAAGATCAATGAAATTCATTGGAGTCATTTTATAATAATTTTAGATATATAAAAATTTTATTGAACTTTTCAACGTCTTTTACCCACCTCCAAGTAGAATTTGAAAATTTACACAAACCTTAATTTTACCACTTATGTGAGTGGAATTTCGAAAAAACTAGAGACACGGTTAATATCAAGGAGTAAAATGTGGTTGAATAAGAGAAAAATAATTTTTTAGTGAATAGTAACTTTTTACTTTTATTTACCACGGTTAAAAGTAAATGGGGTGATTATGGGTACAAATGACATTATTATTACCCTAAAACATGTCCTAATTCTATTGGACAATTTTAATTCGACAAAAAAAACCATAGGAATAAAATATGACCCTTTAGGCCCACTTGGAATAGATTAGGACATTAATTATTATTTTATTTAAAGAAGAGTTAAAAGAGATAAAATCAAAGTTTAATAAATAAAACATTTTCAATATAGGGTTATATATAAGATAAATTATACTTTAAATATTAATTAGAAATGAAAAAAGATTTAATAAATAATGTTATTTTATTTATAATTTTTAGACATTTTATAATTTAATTTATTTATGACACAATGATGATGCAGTAATTACCTTATTAATGAAATATTATAATAATTGATATTATAAATATCCAAATAAATATAATTTGAGACTTTTTATGAATTACCCTAATTTTATATGTTAATATGACATGTTATTATGGATTTAATTATCTTTTTTCGAACTAGTCATGCTGTTATGATTTAAAAAAAAATCAATTACCAAAGAGTGTCAAAATTGACATAAAATAGTTTTTAAAACAAATATTTAATTATTAATTGTTATTATATTCATAAAAATATATGGTTCGGAAAAATGACTTAAATAAGGTTATATATATTAATAATGAACCACTCTGGGTTTTTTTGGCTTGTTATAGTAAGTTTAGTAACCATATAGCGTAAGAAAACAAGAAGACACGGTAAAAGTTAAATTATTTAACTTAGAGTTAAATCTAAAGGATAAGGTTAAAATATTAACCTAAACTTGTCTAAAACCAATTTTTTGAGAATCTATTGACCCATAACCACTTTACCTTTGAAATAAATCAATTTGGAGCCATTATAAACTGAATATGACTTTATTATAAAATAATATTTTATGTTCTTTCCTAAAGTGCCCCTCTCCTATCTTATAAAAGGGCACCTCCTTCATCTTCTCTTTACACAATTTTGAGCTTTCAAGATCCACCAAACCCTGAACATTTCCCTTATAAACTTCCCTAGAAACATTATAGAGGTTCTGTTCTCCTCAAAACGCCAACTCTAGTGCCTTAAGAGGAGGTCAAAGAAGAGGCGCCTCAAAGAAGAGGTAATATCCTTTACCGATTCTTTCCAATTTATTTCTTCTTCTACTTCTTGTTTATTATTTGTTTAATCATAAATTAATAATATCAGTATCACTCATATTACTATATGTTATTATAAATATGTAAAAACCCTATTTCATATTCTATCCATCCTATGGAAAACGTAATCACCGCGCGTGCGTACGTACGAAATACCGTTTCGACGCCGTGGTGTAATCTGTTTTCCACCACCACCATACATGGATGGGTATAATGGTGTAAATAAATTACTATATATCATTATTGTAAAGTGATATAGATTCTGAAATATTATACATACACTTCAATACAATTCCATGATCATGGAAATGATATAATCGCTCGTGCGTACGTACGGACTACCATCTCCACGAACGTGATGAGATTCATTTTCCATGATTAACCATTCAAGTATGATTATAAAGTGTATATAATAAATAATCACGAAATATATTTCATAATAATGATAGTTTATTTATGAACATATATGTTTCATTTACTTAATTCCATTTAATTCAATAAGGAAACGAAAACAGCGTTCATGCGTACGTACGACCTACCGTCTCCATGAATGGTGTATTTCATTCCATTTATTGATCTATCATATATATTTATATGTTGAATATATATTATATATAAATAATTTTTTACATTCTGGAATTAAGTAAATCAAGATATATGTAATAATATCAAGAACAACATGTCGAAACATGTACGATAAATGAAACGATTTTACCCAAAACACTGCTATAACATTGAATTTACAAAAGAACGGGTAATATAAAGTAATAAGTGAACCATATATTATATCATAACAATGATTATGATTCTGTAATAAGTCAATGACATTATTTAAATCATTATATAGGAGGTTCTGATACATACGAAGCATATCGAACATAAGGTAAGGGATAACTTTTCCAATCTCGTTTTTATCCGAGGTTGTTTATTCGTAAGTATTTACTGGGGTTATTGTTATCATCCATGACCATGATTTGTAAATTTTTTTAATGATTGTTTAAAGTCATTTTTACCCAATTTTAAAATTTACCATATGTTATGAAAGGCATCTTACTTTTTTTACCACATGAGGAACTTTTTAACTTTTCCGATAAAAGTATCAGGAGAATGTTTTTTTAACTTATAAGGTATGAACATATTTTTACGGTTTCTTAAAGACTTTTCTTAATGAAGCTTACTCTACAAGATTTCATGATTATTTCCAGAAAAATCCTTTTCTCTTAAAATTTCCAGGTATTTTTTGAAAAGAAAATGATTTTGAAGAAGAACAGATGTTTTCCTCAAGAATTCATTTCAAGTGTATTTTCAAAACCATTTTCCATCTAAGATGAAATTATTTCATATGTGTATGTTTCAAGTATAATGTCTCTATGATTTACATGGTTTCAATTTTCATATTATGAAATGATATCCATTTGTTTTATATGGATTATGTTATGATAGGATGATGTGTATGAAACACATTTTTATTCCTTGGGTTAGGATGAATGATTTATGTTTATGTTGTGGCACAAGTAAAAATGATTTCATTATGAGATTGGTGGGACCTATATCTACTTCCAATGCATTGGATAATGATTTATATATCATGAGATAGACATGGATGGAACGGTAAGTTAATCCAGTTCAGTGATACATGACTGGATCGAGGAGTGAACTCGATTCATAAATGGAATTTGTCCACTAATATGGTCTTGGTAGCAATGCCTTGGATAATATGGAAATCATATCATATGTGTAATGGTTTTCCTCAAATACATGATTTATTCCCATGATATTTTATGATTATCGATGTTCCATTATGATCTATGCCTTACATACTGCCTTGTTTTTTGTTATTACTTAAGAGTTTGATTTTTAAACATTATGTTCATGTTTTTAAGTTCAAATGTATGTGGTTTGTTTTATTTTCTCCATGCTCACCCTTACTAATAATTTGAGCTCACCCTTTATTTGTTTTCTTTTACCCAGGATTTGAAGAAAGGTTTTAGGTAAGAAAACAAAAGAGGAAGATCTTTATGGGAGATATTGAAGATCTTTCATCACGATTAGAAGATTAAATTCCTATTTTCCAAAGACACTAAACTATTACGATCCTTGTGTGTTTGTTTTTTTATGTATTAATTATTATAAAAAAAGTAATGTAATGTCCATGTAAATCATGATTTGGGTCTCTACAGTTGGTATCAGAAGAAATGTTTAGTTAACCTTTGGAAACTAGGATGTGCAAACTTTAGTGAGATCCCTAGAGATATTTCTAAGGTATCTCTAGGGATGTCCCTAAGGTTAAGTATAAGTATATGTTATAGTTCTAGAATTATGGTAATGAAAATATAATTAAACCTAAGATATTAGATATTGAAGGTAATCCCCCTTGATTATGATTTTTGCCTCTCACACCATTCTTTTTGGGTTTTAGAAAATGGCTGGAAATAGGAAGATTCATGATAATGGAGGATATAATGGACAGTGGAATGATATTATTCATGAGAAACCAAATAAATTGGATCTGGAAGTCCACATATCATTATTATGCCTAATCAGAAATCTCATAATATGATCAATAATATCAACTTTGGTGAGTTTCCTGACTCAGCTAATTAGAGAAAGATGGAGTTTTATGATGATCATAGAGGAAAGAACGTTCAATTTCCATCATGTAAATCATGTGGTAAGTGGCATCAGGGAGAATGTTTCAAAGGAACAAGAATATGCTTTTGGTGTGGAAAAGAAGGACACAAAGCCAGTAATTGTAAAGGAAAAGGTTCAGTTAACACCATGGAAAAGGATAATGATATTTCTAAGACATCAACAATGGTTAAATGTTTTAAATGTGGAATGTACGAGAATTATGAAAACCAATTCTCTAAGGGAAAATTTCATGAAGAGAATCAGCATGGTCATATGGGTAGTATTTATGTTGATGATGATGAAGAGACTACAAATGATATATGAGATGAAATAAATAATGAATCTCAATCAGTGGTTTAATAAGGTACTGTAATGATTATATGTTTATAAATAATAATGTATGGTAATATAGAATAAAGAAAAATCTAAGGATTGTTACACATTCGACTTTCCTTGTGTTTTTTAAATTATATGATGAATGGTACCGGTAACCATGAATGGTTACTCAAATATTTTTGGAATGTAGATGATATGTGCATAATGAATGGAAAAGGAGATAATTAGATGTTTGATGGTATTCATGAGATCATGATTGATATAAGGACTAAGTGATATCATGGTTTGAGTATATAGAATTTTTTGGATTTTGGTATGAAGAAAGAGTTAACTTTTGGCCGCATTCATGTCATCACTAAGGTTTAATGGGTATTCATTTTTCAAGTGAATACATGATTAAGGTATTCACATGTTTGGAATGTGACCAACAAGATATATCGTATGATATATGGGGATAAATGATGGTATTCACGTGCTTGCTATGTGACCGTTCAAGTAATCATTTTCATTATACTATGAGATTGAACATATGTATTTTGGATAAGCCTAAAGATTTGAAATAGATTATGTTGGACATCAGATATTATTGTTTAAGGATACAACTTTTTTTTCGATATTATTGTTGGAATGTTATAATAGTATAGTTTTAGAAGAAGGACAACCTATAGGACGGGCGACGACACGTCCCGTCGGACAAGGCTATGGGAATCAAATCCACAACCAAAGTGAGATAGACCTTTATTGCATACCACTGGCATACAGGAAGATCCTGGTTAGTAGAAACTAGTTTTATTTTATTAAGCACTATGATAGATGAAGTATAAGTCCATTTTGGAACCATATATGATTAATCTCACCATAAGATGGACTTATAACTTTTTCTAACCTTTTGTTTGAGATAGATTTAATGGCCCATCATTCTATCACATGATCTGCTAACTCTTCAAGAATGAAATATTAAACTTTATTTCTTTAAGAGATGAAGTGGAAATTGTTCAAGGCACAAACAACGGTGAGATTGTACCGAAATAAATTAAGTATTTCTTCTAATTCAAATTCTTAATCTTTAGGGAAATGATCTTGAAAACCAAAAATGTTGTCCTAGTGTCCTTATATACGATGAATCAGATGGTACCATATATCATCACAAATTTATGGCTTTGTGATTGTTGGATTATTCATAGCCATGTTCTCTACCACTCTCCATTAGAACTTGATGGTTAGATTTATCTTTCATATCCATATTTTCACCTATGTTATCCTATATGGAAACCCAGTGATTAGTAAAATTTGGGTGACCATTACATTTCATACTTTAGTTTTTTAAAGTTAAATTTTGTTATTCCTTTTTACGATGTGGGTTTCTATGAAGGAAACTCTCATGTAATAAACCATTTATAACCCCGACGAATTTCGAGGGCGAAATTCCTTTTAAGGGGGGTAGAATGTAACTCCCCGTGATTTTATAAGATATATTCCTTTTAATTTATTTTATGTCTTGTGTTGTATGCTAAACCAAGATTATCTTGCGCTGTATGCAACACCGTATTAGCTTGCAGTATATGCAACACTATTCTTGGATCGTGTTACACAAAATTTCAAGTTCGTTTGATAGAAGTTATTCTACAAAACATTGAGTATATATATATATATATATATATATTCAATGTACAGATGAAATATGGTTGGTTTTTATTATACATAACAACAAAGTAATCTTGCACTACACACAACCTTGAATTGTCTTTCTTTACAGGCAATCACGACCTTCCTTGATAGTGTGCGTTGTACGCAATACCAAGTTTCACAAAACAACGACATGTTATTAAAATATTATATAAACTAGGCATTATGAATAATAATACCCACTTTTTGAAATTTTATAAATTTAATATTTGAAAATGGACTTTATTTTTGGATTTTGAATATCGAAATTATCCAAAGGTGAATTATTGGTATTTTCAGAAAACATTCAATTTTTGATGAATAGTGAAAACTTTGGGTTACTATTTAAAAACCGACTTTTTATTTAAATAATTAATTATTTTATATAAATTTATTTTAGGTGAAAATTGATACATAATACCTATATAAGATCAATGTAATTCATTGGAGTCATTTTATAATAATTTTAGATATATAAAAATTTAATTGAACTTTTCACCATCTTTACCCACCTGCAAGTAGAATTTGAAAATTTACATAAAACATAATTTTACCGCTTTTGTGAGTGGAATTTTGAAAATACTAGAGGCACGGTTAATATCAAGGAGTAAAATGTGGTTCAATAAGATAAAAATAATTTTTAGTGAATAGTAACTTTTTACTTTTATTTACCACGGTTAAAAGTAAATGGGGTAATTAAGGGTAAAAATGATATTATTATTACCCTAAAACATGTCCTAATTCTATTGGATAAGTTTAATTCTACCAAAAAAAACCTTAGGATTAAAATATGACTCTTTAGGTCCACTTGGAATAGATTAGGACATTTATTATTATTTTATTTAAAGAGGAGTTAAAAGTGTTAAAATCAATGTTTAATAACTAAAACATTTTTAATATAGCGTAATACAAAAGATACATTCGACCAAAAATATTCATTATAAATATAAATGTATTTCATACATAATGGTATTTTATTTATAATTTTTAGGCATTAAATAATTTAATTTATTTAAGACACAATGATGATGCAGTAATTCCCTTATTAATGAAATATTAACATAATTGATATTATAAATACCCAAATAAATGTAATTTGAAACTTCTTATGAATTAAAATAATATTATAGGTTAATATTAAATGATAATATTTATTTAATTAACTTTTTTCGAACTAATCATGCTGTTATGAGTTTTAAAAAAATCAATTACCAAATAGTGTCAAAATTGACATAAAATAGATTTTAAAACAAATATTATATTATTAATTGTTATTCTATTCCTAAAAATCTATGGATCGGAAAAATGACTTAGATAAGGTTATGTATATTAATAATGAAACACTTGGGGTTCTTTTGGCTTGTTATAGTAAGTTTATTATCCATATAGTGTAAGAAAAAAAGAAGACGCGGTAAAAGTTAAATTATTTAACTTAGAGTTAAATATAAATGATAAGGTTATAATAGTAACATAAACTTGTCTAAAACATATTGGTTGAAAATATTTCGACCCATACCAACTTTATCTTCTAAATAAATCAATTTGGAGCAATTATAAACCTAATATGACTTTATTATAAAATAATATTTTATGTTTTTTCCTAAAGTGCCCCTCACCTCTTTTATAAAAGGGCACCTCCTCCCTCATCTATTTACCCAATTTTGAGCTTTCAAGCTCAGAAAACCCCTGCCAATTTCCATTATAAACTTTCCTAGAAACATTATAGAGGTTATGGTCTCCTCAAAAGACAGAATCTAGTGCCGAGGAGGTTAAAGAAGAGGCGCGTCAAAGAAGAGGTAATATCCTTTACAGATTCATTGCAATTTATTTCTTCTTCTACTTATTCTTCATTCTTTATTTCATCATAAATTAATAACATCAGTATCAATAATATAATGATATGTTATTATAAATATTAAACAACCCTATTTCACCTTCTATACATCCTATGGAAAATGAAATCACCGCGCGTGCGTACGTACATAATACCATCTCCACGTCGTGGAGTAATCTGTTTTCCACCACCACCTTACTTGGATGGGTATAATGGTGTAAATAAATAACAATATGTAATTATTGTAAAGTGATATTGATTCTGATATATTATACATACACTTCAATATAATTCCACAATCATGGAAATGATATCATCGCTCGTGCGTACATACGGACTACTGTCCCCACGAACGCGATGAGATTCATTTTCAATGATTAACCATTCAAGTATGATTATAAAGTATATATAATAAATAATCATGAAATATGTTACATAATAATGATACTGGATTGATGTACATACATGTTTCATTTACTTTATTCCATTTAATTCAATAGGGAAACGAAAACAGCGTTCAAGCGTACGTACGACCTACCGTCTCCATGAACAGTGTATTTCATTCCATTTATCGATCTATAATATATATTTATATGATGAATATATATTATATATAAATCATTTTTTACATTTTTGAATTAAGTACATCAAGATATAAGTAATAATATCAAGAAAAACATGTCAAAACACGAACGATAAATGAAACGATTTTACCCAAAACACTCCTTTAACATGGAATATACAAAAGGACGGGTAATATAAAGTAATACGTTAACCATATATGATATCATAAAAATGAATATGATTCTTTAATAAGTCAATGAAATTATTTAAATCATTATAGAGAAGTTTAAGATACATACAAACCATATCAGACATAAGGTAAGGGATAACTTTTCCAATGTCGTTTTTATCCGAGATTGTTTATTCGTAAGTAATTACTGGGGTTATTGTTATCATCCATGACCATGTTTTCTAAAAAAGTTTTAATGTATGTTTAAAGTAATTTTTACCCAATTTTGAAATTTACCACATGTTATGAAAGGAATCTTACTTTTTTTACCACATGAGAAACTTTTTGACTTTTCCGACAAAAGTACGAGGAGAATGTTTTTTTAACTTATACGGCATGAACTGATTTTTACAGTTTCATAACGCCTTTTCTTAATGAATCTTACACTACAATATTTCATGAATATTTTCAAAAAAATAATTTTCTTTTAAAATTGCATGGAATTTTGTGATAAGAAAATTATTTTGAAGATGAAAGGATGTTTTCCTCAAGAATTCGTTTCATGTGTTTTATCAAAACAATTTTCCATCTAAGATGACATTATTTCATATGTGTATGTTTCAATTATAATGTCTATATGATTTACATGGTTTAAATTTTATTATGATGAAATGATATCCATTTGTTTTATATGGATTATGTTATGATTGGATGATGTTTATGAAACCCATTTTTATTCTTTGAGTTATGATGAATGATTTATGTTTATGTTGTGGCCCAAGTAAGAATGATTTCATTATAAGATGGGTAGGGCCTATATCTCCCTCCAATGAATTGGGTAAAGATTTATATCTCATGAGATAAACATGTATAGAAAGTTAAGTTAATCCGGTTCACTGATACATGACTGGAATGAGGAGTGAACTCGATTCAGAAAGGGACTTTGTCTACTAAGATGGTCTTGGAAGCAATGCCTTGGAATTTATGGAAATCATATCATTTGATTAATGGTTTTCCATAATTACATGATTTATTACCACGATATTTTATGATGAGAAATGTTTCATTATGATCTATGCCTTATGTATTGCCATGTTTTATGTTATTTCTCAAGAGTTTGATGTTTAAAAATTTTGTTCATGTTTTTACGTTCAAATGTATATGGTTTGTTTTATTTTCTCTATGCTTACCCTTACTGAGCAATTGAGCTCATCCTTTATATGTTTTCTTTTCCCCATGTTTTGAAGAATGGGTTTAGGTAAGAAAACAAAAGGGGGAGATCTTTATGGGAGATGTTGAATATCTTTCACCATAATTGGAAGATTAAATTCCGAGTATCGAAAGACACTAAACTATTACGGTACTTGTGTGTTTGTATTTGTTATGTATTAAGTATTCTACAAAAAGTAATGTAATGTCCATGTACGTCAAGCTTTGGGTCTCTACAGGGATACATTTGGATTTGTGGATGTATTTTGTATATTTGAATTTTTCTTAACTCAAATATGTCTTTGATGTTTCCTTAGTACAATGTTTTGAATTTTTTAAAAATACTTAATTATTTTATTAATATTAAATTTTTATTAGTAATATCATAAAATAAACTCATCAAATAAGGAAAAAAATTCATTCTACACACATTTTATTACAAAATTATTTATTTAAGTAGACCAAATATTATAATATTTTATATATTTTTTAAATATTATTTTCTTTCATTTGATGTAATTTAATTTTTATAGTTTTCATTTTTTTTCTTTGATGACATATGAGAATGATATTGGTCAATAGGTTGGTCGAACTATTTTTTTTTCAAAGCAAACAAGAAAAACATATGTAAATTATATAAGTTATCTTATTGAAAATATTATTTTCAAAAATCTAAATTATAGTTCATTTTTCTTGATAAAAAAATATTTTTTTATTTTTTTTATTTTCTAGAAAAAATTAAATATAAATGGGATGAAAATATATCATATTCAATGTTAGTATACAAAAACTATTCTATTTCCAATGTTTTGGGAAATAAGAAAATTCACCATGTTATAGTATTAGGTTCTTGACTACCCCCTCATGAGACTTTTGGGGGAGCTCATTTTTATTCAGTATGATACCTCCTCATATAATTTTGAGTAATTTTACTAGTCTCATTTAGTTAGAATATCTTTAAAGAACCAAACCAAGACAACTATATAAAGCCACCTAAAATTACCAATCACATGATGTGGATAAAATAGGATAACAAAAACCAGTATTGGATACAAGAAAATAAGAAAAACCAAAATAGTATCAATTTAAAACATGCATAAAGCCACAAAAAACATAAAATCCAAGACAAGCAGGCTAGACCAAAAAGTAAGTCATAACCCAACATGACCACTAGTCGCCTCTAGACTAACCCAAACCATAAGGAATAGTAACCAGAGATGCAAACATGTGGCAAGACACTCTTCCCTTTTCCTAAATCCTATAATAAAACATCTAAAAAGTCTCAAATGTAGAAGTAATGGGTGATCCAAATCCTATTAGGATACCAAAAATGTATCTATAAAAGTTTTAATATCTAGAACTACAAAATTATAGATTTTTAAGAAATATATTTAATAATTAATTTTTATAAATCCAAATAATTTATAAATAATTTCCCCTTTTTCTTGCATTGGTTTTAGTAAAATTCATTCATATTCTATAACTAGAAATTTGAAAACTGGAAGTGATGAAACATGATATCATATCCATGTATCTAGGGGTAAACATGCAAACACATATCCAAGAAACAACCTATCATGTGAATATATGTGATAAAAAATCATATAAAAACCCATGAGCTAAAATACATGATATAGAATCAATAATGTGAAAAATAACCAAAGAAAGATGAAACAATTCATGAAGAATCTAGTATTGGGATCTATCCTATGGGACACTATGTACTAGATAGTCACAAGCCTAAAAAGGAATACATTGGATCCAAAAGATATCAAGTCCTACTAGTCAATACCATAACTATTACCTCTTAGTGGTGTACCACACACTAAGGATACTCTTGTCTCAATCCAAATAAGTAATGGATCCCAATATACATATTTCTGAATTAAATTCAAATACTTACGCACAATTTTATAAAAATTATTTTGAATTCAAGATAATCAACTATTGAATTTAAAAACCCATTAAAAAGTCAAGAAAATACGTTTTCAAAGAAAAAACACCATTTTTGAGAAATATTTTCTTTTTTTACATAAAAAATGTGAAACAAATTTATCACTTTATATCAATGAACAACCTAAAGTAAATAATAAAGAAAAACATGAAATTCATCAAATTGACCCATTTTATAGAAATACCTATGTCAACATGATTGAAACCAACTTACTTTCGACAATAGGGATACGAATCCAAGAGAATGGCCACAACAAGACAAGGAAAACCATGAAAATGAAAAGGATTAGTAAAAAATTATATCCAATCTCTAAATTTTATATAAATAAATGTTGTAACTAAAATACTAAAAGAAAAAAAGAATAAAAAACAAGGAAAGAATAAATCCAAATAAATGGTGATTACTCACTGAATGAAGCAATCTAGATGGAGGGGAATCACCCAAAATCACATAATGAGGGCTCAAATTTGAGATAGGAAGGATTTATAGATAATGAATAAAAAACCACTCACATGACACCCTAAAAACCAACACCATGAAATTTACGTTTTTTGTGGCTCATTTAAACATTATGTAATCCTTGGGGTCCATATATGATGGAAAACCCATCACCCTTTTATTAAAAACCATATTTTCCCCTTATATGGTATGTACCTGATACAAACTATGTAGAAATTTCATTCTATGTATTAATTTCACTACTTCTTCCCAAAAAACCTTACATGATGTGTACTCAACATACACGACATGTAAGTGCTCAGTAAATAGTGGAAATTGGAGGTTATTGTGGAAAATTATAAAATATCCTTGGATTCTCCATTACAGGTATCCACTCAATTACATTTTCTTTACACTACAACTAAAGAATAAAAATGACCAAAACAAGGGTAAAATCATATCTGACTAAAAAGTAACGGTGTGATACAATCTCCCAACCATAAAAGATTTAATTCCCTAGATAGTGTTCAAGATCCTGGAACCCAAAAATGATAAGGCCACTATTAACTAATCAACGAATCCCACTCCATAATCTTGTGGTTATCCTATACAAACTGCCATTGTACCCGTACTAGGGGGATCATTTGACTATGAAGTACATTATTCTTCAACCCATAATATGAACTAGATACTCAACCAAAGTGGTAACGGGTTCAAGATCAACATTTTCCCTCCTAATAACATGGGAGGGATATAGTTTATACCACATTAACTGGGAAACATGAAACACATCATAGATAGAAGACAAACTAGAAAGACATTCTCATAGGTCATCCACTATCCCTAGTAACTAATGGACCTAAATGGTGCCCAACAACTATGGTACTAGCATAATCTGCATACCAAACTGATGATGTCCCAAGTGAGGTGAATGTTTGAGGAAAAATCAATCACCAACCACAAACTCCATTGGTCATTGTTGATGGTCCACAAAGGATTTTTTATAAATCTTTATTATGATAAAATGCCTCTGGATCAACTGCACCATCTATTTCATTTCCTGAATAACACTCAACCCAAAAAAGGACTACGCTCCCAACTCTGCCTAGAATAAAGGGTGATCTACATGGAGACTCATATAAATCCTCAAATGGATCCATATTTATCAATGAAAGATAATTATTATTATAGTAAACCTCAACCCAATGAAAATTCTTACCCAAAGATCCGCCAAAAACCTAGAAAAGAATCCTAAATCATATCCTGAATAACCCTAATATGGTACACTCTATCTGTCTATCCATATATGGATTATAAGCCATGATAAATTTGAACTAGGAACCCATTAATTCATGGAATCCTTTCATGAATCAAGATGTGATCCTCAGGTCCCTGTATGAAATAACTATAGAGGGAACCTCATGAAGAATCAAAATCTCTCAAACATATAATTACCCAAAGTGTTCCACCTTCATCATTTCATTTATTGGTAAGAAATTAGTGTATTTAGTGAGTCTATGAATATTAATCCAAATAAAATCTTTCCCACTATGAGTCCATGGTAAAAAAACAATGAAATACCTGACATTTTCTTCCCAATTTTATATCGGAATGGGGAAAGGATGAAACAAACCTACACGTCTCTACTGTTCCACCATAAAACATCGACCGGTGAGACACAACTATAAAAAATCCAAAATTTAATACCTCATCCCTGACCACTAATAAAAACATCTCAAACTGTGGTAAATATTTGTATCCCTAGGGTGAACGGACAAAAATGACCAGTGTACACTATATGAAAACTCCTATCTTATGGAAAATAGATTAACCGACATACTAAGAAAGTAAAAATATCCTCTGGGAGAATGATACAACTCACCTGAGGTGTCCTCACAATTTAGGATTTCTTCTGATCATCAGATCTTTGTGTCTTTCATCAGCTCAAGTCGAACTCATTGATTAAAAGTCTAATCAACCATTATCGATGAAAAGAACACATTTCCACCAACCACTATCACTTCCATGTTCATCTCATCAAAAAACTCATCAAATACCACTCTTAAATTAATTCCTTATTTGCATGGATTAATACTATTTTGATTTGTGCATCAAAAAAATGATTCCTTTCATAGGGGTATATAAAATATCGAAATAAAACATTTGAAAATACTTAAACCAGTGTCTCTATCAGATGTTCAGATCCCTTTGAGTGAAAAGACACATCAATGTTTTTTGTTTAGAATATGCAATTAAATAACCTCAAAAAAGACATTGACACCATAAATTTTGTTCTTTAATAACCATTTATAACTCAAGATCCTGGGTAGGGTAGTTATTCTCATTAGGGAGTAACTTTCAAGATATATAAGCAACCAACCTTTTCCTTTACATCAAGATGCATCCCAAAATTGTACTTGAACCATCGAAGAAAACATCTTAATCCAAACACGGTTTCGGGATAAACACAATTAGTGCTATAGTCAGCCTCACTTTAATCTCCTCAAAGTATTTCTAAAGTTTTTCATCCCACTTAAGCTTTACCCAATTATGAGTCATTGTTTTCATCAGAGATATCTGGATGAATAAGTACCAAAAAAACTGTCTATAATAACCAGCCGACCCCACGAATCATCCTATATGAAACATGTTTTTGGGATATTCCCATGAAATAACTACCTATACATTTTCATGATCCATTGAGACTCCCCTCTCAGAACTCACATTACCAAGAAACTTCTCCTATCATATCCATAATTCACACTTTGAATGTTTACCATTATGATGATTCTCTTTCATGGTTTGAATAATTACATCAAAATATTCCACATGACCCTCCATTGACTTGGATTACACTAAACATTTTTCCATGAAAACAAAAAGAAAGGGTTCCAAGAACTATTTATTGATATGATTCATCAAATATATAAAAACCATAGGAGAGTTAGTAATTCTGAATGGCATAACTAGAATCATAGAATACCAATATCATCTTTGAAACACTATATCGAGTATTCCATCTTCTCAGAATCCCAAGTAATGGTACCTTGACTTTAGGTCAATATTAGAAAATAAAAAAGCCCCTCTAAGAGGATAAAAAATATCATAAAATCTAGGTAAATGATACATTTTCGTAATAGTCACACGATTATTCTATCCACGGTCAATTCAAAGTGTGAGATTTCCACATAATTGCTTAGAAATGAGTATAGTTGAAACCTATTATGACACACTAAGATGAATAAATCCTTCTTCCTCTAGGTCCTTAAGCTATACCTTATGTTTTACCTAATCAGTAGGTTCCATTTTAACGGAATACATACAAATGGGAATCATTCCAAGGAGCATGTAAATAGTAAACTCGACTTATATCTATTGTGGAAAACCCAAAAAATCATCCAAAAATACCCCAGGGTACTCATACACAACATCTGGTAGTTGACCATACAATCAAGGTTAAACTCCATCAATAAAAATTTCTTTCAAATGGCATGATATTTTACTGGAATAAGTATCAATAGTCCCCACCCATCTGGATCTAGAGTCAAAATCACCTTGTAAAACA
This sequence comes from Viscum album, assembly GCA_963277665.1. Classification (NCBI taxonomy): domain Eukaryota; kingdom Viridiplantae; phylum Streptophyta; class Magnoliopsida; order Santalales; family Viscaceae; genus Viscum; species Viscum album. The sequence goes on from OY728165.1 coordinate 1,836,884,920, forward strand.
TGAGTGACCCCAACGACTAATCATAAATTTACCTACTAGTGATAAAAATAAACCTGAGCCTTCATGATGATCATCCAATCTATGACGATATTCAAGTTGAATTTTCCAAGATAAATCACTAAGAATTGTCAAACCACATCAATGTTGGCTATCACCAACTGACACGCGGGGCACTTAAAAACTTGTTCAGACCACATTCCCAATTTTGTGGAAAGATAAAAAATTGAAATAATCTCCATATTAAAACCCAACACATCAAAAAATTTTGATGATATAAAATAATGAGTATCACCTTTATCAATCAAATCCATCACAATAGAATATGAAACAAAAACCGCACCTCTAACATTAGCAGGCCCTACACCAGATTCCTTTGGAGAACACTCTACTACAAAAATCCATATGTAATTATCCAATTGGGAATCCCCCTTAGTGTAACACCCCAAGGTTTTGAAATTAAATATTTAATGCATTTTATAATCTATCCATTAAACACAACTTTTCCTCTTATATGTTTTGAATTTCGAAAAATGGTCATCTAGAGTTGTGATCAGTAAGTCATTTAGAGTCTGATAGAATAAACTTGATTTTGGTGAATAGTAACATACCCTTATGAATAGTAATATGACCCTTATTAATAGTAAATAATCATAATATTTTTTTCTTATGTTAATAATATAATTATATATTAATTAGTATTTCAATGTGATATAAATCTAATTTATACCATTAAAATTGTTAATTTTCAAATTAACTATGATTTTATTTTAAAATTAAATTAATATCATTTCGAAAATAATTTTTGAAAAAATGGAGTTCATTTTAGAATTTTACATGTTAGAAAATGGTAGGGGTGAATTTTTGGTATTTTTATGAAATTCATGAATTTTGTATGAATAGTGAAATACGGTAAAATACCATATATAAAAATTATCAATTAAATACACTATTTATGACATCATAAGATATTAAGTCCAATTGGATAGAAATAACATGAAATTATTAATATTATGGATCAGATTAAACAACACTATTGTTTTTCTTGAGGGAAATAATAAAATAATGAATTAAACATTCAATATTCACTCCTCTCCTCCACTATAAACCCCCCCCCCCCACTCCCTCTTCTCATCAAACCTCTATGCCTTGAAGAGCCTAAATGTTATGCCCAAATATAATTCCCTAGTCACTCCACATGTCCAATAATATCATGTTCTTTCAAAAGTCCAAATCCCCTTTCCTTAAGGAGGTTCCCAAGGAGGTTATATCAAGAGGTAAAACACCTTTCTTTTTCGTTTAGTTTCATTTATAGTTCCTTTCATTTTTCATCCTCTTCTTACCTCCTCTTTCTAATTGACCATGATTGATCCAAAATAATATATATAATGGAATTATATCATGTGAATGGAAGAACCATCATCAATATTCTCTCTCTCTATTTTATTTTATAAACGAAATCTATCACCCTGAGGTTCAAATTTATATCCTTCGTGGATGATGAAGTTTCGTTCTTCAAAATTTTCCTTAATTACTGGTCATGAAACCATTTTTATGATTGAAAAAGAAATTAATATATGTATTATATCCTAATTAAGATTAATGAACCAGTATTCATACAAATTATTAAATCATATGACCAAACTAATTTCTAATAATCAAAATAATACTAAATAATCAAGGTGAATGTCATAAATATTTCATCTAACGATTCATCATCTTTTCATGTAACCAAATGGTAGAAATTAAAATTAATAGTTCTGGATGTTCATAAATAATATATAATTTCAATTATAGATATTTTCACCCATTCCACTCCATTACTTAAGAACAAGTGACCCGATTATGAAAATAAAGAAAACGAACACTCCAGACCAATGAAATAGAATATAATAACTTATCAATAAGAGATTCAATGAACTAAAAAGAATTAAGAAAACATAAATTCATGCATATTTTTTCAAATAAGTTATTAATATGTATAATTTCATATTCTATGACCTTATGTTCTAGAGCAGAACACATTCGAACTTATGGTAAGGGTTTTTCGACCCGAACATTCATTTTCATCCGGGTTACTTTTATTGTCTAAATACCTCAATGAAACTCTTGTTTATTTTTATGTACTCCTAAAACATATGGTATTTGGGTAATATATATGTTTACTAACCATAATATTTCTTATTTTATGGATGGTTACATGTTTAAAAAGGAACTTTCAAAGTTGTTTCAGAAATTCAAGCCTTATCCAAGGGAATTTAAATAATTTTTAACTATTTTCAAGGTAACCCAATAATCTATTTAGGGAAACCATTTTTTTTATAAAGTCAATAATTTTATTATTAAAATACTATCTTACTTCACTTGGGGTTGTATACAAATATTTTCCCAAAATAACTCCTCTTTTAAAAGAAAAAGAGTATTTATCTAATGATTTACTCGAAGATTTTATAAGAGTATCTTCATATATTTCAACACTGTTGTTTATTATTATGTATTATTGGGATTAGTATTCCATGTTATCATCTAAAATATTTAATTTAATGGTTTATGATTATTTTTTAAGTGGATATACTATCTTAAAACCATTCACCCATTTAATCTAAATGGTTAGGGTTTATGCTTAATGTTTGGGAAAAATTATTTTCATTTCATATATTAATTTAAATATGAATGTATATGTTATTTATGTTTATCCCCATTCAAATTAGGAATTCATGAGACATAGTAAGTGTCGAGTGGGGCCCACTATAGCCTCCCAGTGCATCTGTAGGTCTTATGAGACAAACTACGACCATAGCACAAGGCCTTGACAAAATGATTATTTATGGTCTTGGCATGAGGCCTTGACTATATGGTTATGTTATCCCAAGATATGAATTAACTCATTATGAAAATTTTATTGATTTTTCATGTGGTTATTCGACTATTACAATACGCATTATTATGTTATATTATGGCAATATTAACCCAGCTCATATTTCTGCCATATTATGTTCAATTTTCTTTTAAAGGAATATGTTTTCCATTATTCCACATGTATAATGTTTATGTTATCTTCGACTATGTTTCTAAATATTACTGATAATTTGTGATCAACCGTTTATTATGTTTCATTTTCTCAAGACATGAATATTTTTATTAAGTTTGAAATGATGAAATAATCTAGGAGATATGGAAGTTGTCTATGTAGTTTATATATTGTTTTTCATTTGAGGTTGTAATGTTTTACTTATTTATGTATCTTGTTTCCAATAATACTAAACTACTCAGTCCTTCGGGATGCTTATTCCATGTTTATATTCCAATGTAATCAATAAGGCACTGGCATCGGGAAGTTACGATCGAGTCCTTACAGTTGGTACCATAGGAAGTCTAGTAGAAAACTTGGAAACTAGATTTAGAAAACATAGATTTGGTAAGAGTCCCTCAGATAGTATTTGAGAACAAACATAAAATAAAGTCTTGGTATTTGGGTAAGGAATATATTATGGGGATCATTTAAAAAAATACTTCAATATATAGATACACGCAGGTAGAGGCGACTCTGGCACTGATATACCAAGGAGTGAAAGCTCCGACAAGGAGTTTTGGGCTTGAACTAGGGTATCCTGGAACACAACAATGGGCCTCACTACACTATTGGTTACAAAACTCCCATGGGATATGCTTAGGATAATTATCATTTTATTTACAAGACATTATAAAGGATTTAAATTTAAATATATCCTCAATGAAACCATTTTTGTGATTATGGGATACGCCATGCGTAGGATCTCAATTTATGGTAAGTATTTTGTTAAATTTAGATTATAAATAATGATTCATAACCTAATATATTTTATTTCATCATCTAGAAATGAAGCCTGGTAGATGAAATAGAAACCATATGATCGCATGTGTCCCATGTAGGTATTTCCCTCTAATTCAAGATAACGATGTTGGCTCTGGTGCTGTGACTATTGCTGAGCAAATCATAACTATACTGGGAAAATTTACTCAGGTTATGAATAATTACCTTACTCATATAACGCATCCAGATCCACCACATGGAGGAGCTATGTTAGATTGATTTATGAGACAACAACCACCACCATTCAATGGGACTACAAACCCATTTGTAGCTAAGTCGTGGATAAGTTTCCTAGAGAAGATATTTCTTTCATTAGGATGTAATGAAACAGAGAAGGTTGTCATGGATGTTTATCATCTATTGGGAGATGTGGATAAATGGTGGTCGTTAATACAAAACACAAAAAAGGAGGAAGAGATATAAGAAATGGAATAGAGTGACTTTAAGGAAATCTTCCTAGAGAAATATTTTCTTTGTGAACAGTGAGACGATATGGAAAAGATGTTTCTGAATTTGAAGCAAAAGGATGATGATAATGTTGAAATGTATGAAGATAAATTCATAAGGTTATAAAGGCATGTTTTTGGCTACATATGAAATCCATGGATCAATATTTATCGATTCATTTATGGTTTGAAACCAATCCTAAGAAAGACTCTAGTATCCCATAATTTCTCATCATATGAAGACATAGTTTCATGTGATATTAAGACAGAGAAGGAATTCTCTAAGTCTTATGACATTAAGAGAAAGAAAGAGAGAAAGGGGGCTTCTAAAAACTCTGGTAAAGTAAATAAGGAAACATGAAAAAAATAAAAGAGTTGAATTTCCACACTGTGACAATTGTGGGAAGAAACACCCTGGAACGTTCTTAAAGGGAATGGAAGTCTGTTACAAGTGTATAGAAAAAGGACCCCTAACTCTGGATTGTATGGGGAAGAAAGTAGATACCCATTTTCAATGCTACAATTGCAGGGAGGTGAGACATTATGCACATGAATGTCCTAAGTGTTAGGGAAATGTTCCCCAAAGAAGGATAAGGGAGCAAGGAGAAGCTTATGGGGGTCACAAACACATAGGTTGAAGTTCTTAACAAAGTGGTAGCAGGTACACTGATCATTTTGTAACACTTAGCATATACATTAATTGATTCTGGATCATCTCATTCATTTATATCTTCCCAGTTTTCCATGAAAATTAGATAGGTAAAATTTGATTTAATAAAGTATTTATCAATCAAAACTCATAGTGGACGTATAATTGCAACAAAGGTGTGTCGATTATTCCCCCTCATGACACATAAACATGATTTATTTTCTAACCTTATCATCATACCAATGGATGACTATGATATAATTATCGGTATGAATTGGTTATCAAATTATGATGCGTACATCTATTACAAGAAGAAGGAAGTTAAAACTTTCGAGAATGTTGTAGAATCCATTATTTTTAGAGCAGAAACCTTTTCATTTGAATCTGATCTAGATCCACCCCATTATCTCTATGAATTCAATTATTGTGGAGGAAGGGAATGAAATAAATATGGTTTTTGAGAAGAATTTAATGATAGGGGACATATATATTGTGCAAGAATATTTTTACATCATTATAGAGGATTTTCCTGGACATCCTCCAGAGTGAGAAATTGAGTTCTAAATTGACTTAATTCCTGGTTCAAGGCCCTTATTAAAGGACACATATAGAATTTACACTATGGACTTACAGTGATGAAAAAACATAGCCCTTCAGGGTTGGCCTCTAATCCCCAGTGACGACGGTGCCGACAACGGCTCCTCCCCCCTTGGCGGGGGAGGGGGAATCAACGCTCCATGAGAGAGGAGGGTTCTTCCGGCCTTTTTCCAATCTTGAATTTCTTTCTCCGTTATCGGAAGCTTCATTTAGCCCGAAGGTTCTGGACCTACTCGATGGCCTTCCTAATCTTCAGATCTCACCCTCTGAGTTTGTGGAAACCTCACCACTATTGAATCACATGCTGGTTGCTCACTTCAATAACACGAGACATTCAGTTGATTCTTTTGACCGGTTCGTCTTAAGATTTTAGGACCTTCAAGAAAGAGCGATTGTTGGATTTCTCGACAACCACCATATTGTTATTCAGTTTGAATCAGAGGCAGATCTCATCAAGGTTTGGTAGAGGGATCCTTGATGTTTCAACAGATTTCATTTCATTATGATACTATGGTCCTTCAATTTTCACATGAAGCATGATTCTCCTGCTATAGTGGTTTGGGTTAGATATCAAAATCTCCCTCTTCCTTTTCAAAACCCTTCAGTGATTCGAATGATAGGCAACTTCATATAAAGGTATCTTTGTTCTGATAGCTGCACCGAGGCCGTGTTCCATCTGATTAATCCTCGGGTATGTGTTGAAATGGTTGCTTATCATTTACCCTTCGATTATGTATGGATTAATATTGGAGAGGATTACAGGTGGAAGTAATGGGTGGTTTACGAAAAATAGATAGAGTTCTGTCCATATTGCAAGTGTTAGGGTCACCCTTTGGGGGTCTGAAGTAGGAGAAGCTCTGCTCCTTCATCGGAGGTTACCTATAGGGGGAAGCAGGTGGTTGCAAGATACGTGGATGCTACTCCGGGTAAGAAACTAGAGGTTGGTGTGATGTATGGTCTGGCCAAGGAGGATTCAAGTCCAAAGCTGGGGGATCTCCGTCGAGTCTTGTGGTGATGGACCTCTAAGATGATGCCCATAAGGTGAAAATAGTGGATGTGCATGCATCTGGAACTCCATGTGCTAAACCCTAAGGTAGTGGAGGTGTTCAATAGGTTGCGGCTGGATTTGGGGGACTCCTCTATGTATGGTCTGTGTTATAAGGAGGATTGTTTGGAGAATCGCATGGCTGGGGAGAATACGATTAAGGCACATAGGATAGGGAGAAAGGAAGCTAATTCATGGGTGGCCAGTCCAAACAATGCTGGGGGTTCTAAAGGTTTAGACCCTTTGTCCATGCCCTTCCTCGTATTAACCAACAGGTTTGAAGGCCTTTCATAAGGCATACTTGAACAGGGTTTAGAGACTATTGCTGTGACCCATGATGAGGTAGATAGGGACTATGTGGAAGGGCACAATACTATAAGGTTGGGACAAGAGGAAGTTCCTATGGCTGGGGAAGATACTGCTGTTGCGGTGGGGGTGTATTTTCTTGATTTATAGTAACACGCTGAAGAACAGGAGGGGGAATGCTACTGGTTACAAGGATGATGCCTCTAAGACCAAAGGGTGAATGGTTTCCAGAGAAAATAAAGAAAATATGAGTGGTCCAGTCTACCTTTCATACAGTGATATTGTTCTAAACGAGAATAAAAGGATGCCCGAGTGTGACGAAACTATATCTGCTACACCAAAAAGACAAAAAAGGAAATACTACCCTTACCTCCCGTGACTAGTGTGTACCATATCTTCCCGTAAGTGGGACAAAAGTGTGATTATTTCTTTCAAAAAGGATAGCTTGATTTAGTAAACTTCTACATGGAAACCTTCACTGGACCAGATCAGGAACTTTTACCAAAGTGATTATTTATTGAGTTGGCATAAGCCGGCCTCTGAGTGAGAATCAGTTACAGTATAAGGGGAATCTTGTGCGGGATGCAGAGATGATTACTGGTAGTATGAAATGTAGTCCTATGGTGAGATATTTGGTTTGTGGTTGTTCAACAAATGTTTTTTTGTGAATGTCTCAAGTCGTGTTCGGGTTTTTGTTATGGGTTGTGAAGTTTCACACTTTTTCTAAAAGTGTTTGGAAATTAAAAAATTAATTTTCAGTCAGTCACTATAGAGTTAGTGGAACGAAATAAGTAACTAGAGGAATTTGGTGATAAAGGTTTTATTTCACCTAGTGTTTCTCCATGGGGAGCCCCAATCCTCTTTTTCATGATGAAAGATGGATCCCTGAGGCTGTGCATTGATTACAGGGAAATCAATGCTATTAAAATAAATAATAAGTATCCTCTACCACAGATTAACGATTTATTTGATCAATATCATGAAGCCCAATATTTTTCAAAAATTGATCTTTGATTTGGATATAATCAGTTTCTTGTGAGGAAGGAATACATTCTAAAAACAAAATTTTGAACCAGGTACATTCATTATGTGTTTAGAGTAATGCCTTTTGGACTAACTTATGCACCCTCTATTTTCATGGATATAATAAACATAGTTTTCAAGGAATATCTTGATGAGTTTTTAGTGGTGTTAATTTATGATATGTTGGTATACTCTAAAATCTATAAAGATCATGAAAATCACATGCGCACTATTCTAAAGACACTTAAAAGAAATAAATTATATGGAAATTTTAGCAAGTGTGATTTTTAGATTCAATTAGTTTTTTTAGGCCAAATTTTTCTCTAATGATGGAATATCTGTAGATCCTGTGAAGACAAAGGCTGTGAAAGAATGGTCTACTCCAACGAACATAACTGGGGTACATAGTTTTATTGGTTTAGTAGTTTATTATCAACGTTTCATTCATAACTTAGACCGTTTATCCAAACCAATGACAAATCTCACACGAAAAGGGGTTAAGTTTGTATGAACAAAGGAATGTGAAGAATGTTTTGAATAATTGAAGGGGTGGTTAGTGAATTATATGATCCTAACCCTACCATTGGGCAAGGATGGGTTTGTTATCTATAGCGATGCATCAATGAAAGGACTTGGTTGTTTCCTTATGTAGAATGATTGAGTGATTGACTATGCATGTAGGAAGCTAAAAATTAATGAGTAAAACTGTCCAACTCTTGAAATTGAGTTAGCAGTGGTAATATTTACTCTGAAGATTTGGAGACATTAACTCTATGGAGAAAAATGTGAGATATATATAGATCAATAGTTTTTTAAATATATATTCTCACAAAAAGAACTCAACATGAGACAATGGGGATGGATTGAGCTACTCAAAGATTATGGCTTCACAATACACTACCACCCGTGGATGGAAAATAAGGTAGAAAACGCTTTGAGTAGAAAGGACTATGAAATTCTTTACATGATGAGATTTGAAAGGGATAATTTGTTTATGAATCTTGTAGAGATGGATATGGGAATAATGAAGGAAGGTAACACATCACAACATTTTCAAATGGTTTGAAAACCTTATTTACTAGAAAGGAAAAAAAGTTCTTATATTGATGATTGGGAGATTTAAAATAAAATTAAAGATGTGAATGATGGAAGATTGATTAACTTCAAAAATGAATGTTGCATTTTGAAATTCTAAAAGCAGATTTGTGTTCCTACTATTCCTGAGCTAAAGAGGTAACTATTAGATGATACTCATAGCTATAATTTCTCTATACTCCCTTATAGCACAATGATGAATATAGATCAAAAGGAACATTTTGGCTGGGAAACCATAAATTGGGAGATTTCAGATTATGTGTCAACATATTTTGTTTTTCAGTAGGTTAATGCTGGAAGACAACATCCTGGAGGAGTAGTGAAACCCCTTCACATACCAATGTGGAAATGGGATGATATTATGATGGACTTTGTCATAGGGCTACAAAATAATTCAAGAAACAATGATGCAATATAATTCATTGTTGCCGACATACAAAATCCACACATTTTCATTCTATAAGAGAATATTTACAACTTGAATGTTTAGAAAAACAATATATTAATGAAGTTTTAATACTTCATGGTGTACCCATATCAATTTTTTCTGATCATGATCCCCATTTTACAACACAATTCTGGAAACATCTTCCGAAGGCCCAAGATACTGATATTCGTTTTTTCACTGCCTACCACCCACAAACTAATGGACAAACAAAACAGACTATTAAAACTTTGTAAGACATGTTGAGGTCTTTTTTACTTCACATCCAAGGAACTTGGGATCATTATTTACCTCTAATATAATTTTATTATAACAATAGCTTCCATTCAAGTATTTATATGGAACCATATGAAGCGTTGTATAGAAAGAGATGTAGTACACTAACTTCCTGGGATGATGTTGGTAAAAGAAAGCTCATAGGTCCAAATTTTTTTGATGAAACAACTAAAAAGGTGAAGATTATCCCAGCCCATATCAAAACAGCTCAATGTAGTAAAAAGAGTTATCCTGAAAACTGAAGGAAGGATTTGGAATTTCAAGAAGGTGATCTTGTTTTATTAAACGTATCTCCATGGAATGGTATTATACGATTCAGTATGAAGGGAAAATTATGTTCTATGTAAATCAGACCTTTTGACATTCTGGACCGAATTGGAGCCATAGATTACTATTTGGAAATAATTTTATATCTCTCCACACTTCACAATGTGATCCACATATCAATGTTATGGAAATACATGCTAGACCCAACACATGTACTCACCTTTGAAGAAATTAAACATGAGCCCGATCTATCTTATTGTGAAGAGCATATCAAGATTCTTGATACTAGAGAACAAGTATTGGGAAATCGAATGACTCATCTGGTAAATGTTCTTTGGAGGAACAACAAGATGGAGGAATCAACATGGGAGCCTAAGCAGCTTATGTTCAAGACATACCCAAATCTTTTTAGGTAACATTTTGTGAATTTCGAGTATAAATTTTTTGAAATATGGGGATAATTTAACAATCCAAGGTTTTGAAAGTAAATATTGAATTCATTTTATAATCTAGACATTAAAAAAAACTTTTCCTCTTTTATGTTTTGAATGTCAAAAAACGGTTATCTAAAGTTGTGATCAATAAGTCATTTAGAGTCTGATAGAACAAACTTGATTTTTGTTGAATAGTAAAATTCCCTTATGAATAGTAATATGAATATTAATATGACCATTATGAATAGTAAATAATGATAATATTTTATTTTCCTAAGTTAATAAGAAACTGATGTCTTAATGAATTATTCAATGTGATATAAAAAAAGTTATACTTTTTAAATTGTTATTTTGGGAATTAACTATGATTTTATTAAAAAATTAAAATAACTATATTTAGAAAATTATTTTTCAAAAATGGAGTTCATTTTGGAATTCTAAATGTTGAAAAATGGTAGTGGTGAATTTTTGGGATTTTTATGAAATTCTTGAATTTTTGATGAATAGTTAAATACGGTAAAATACCGTATATAAAAATTATCAGTGAAATACAGTATTTTTGGCATCATAAGTGATTTAAGTCCACTTGGATCGAACTCACATGAACTTATTACACTTTGGGGTCGCATTAAACAACACTATTGGTTGTATTGAGGGAAATAATAAAATAATGAATTAAATATTCAAAATTCACTCCTCTCCTCCTCTATAAAACCCCCACCACTCATTCTTTTCATCACTCCTATAATTCATGAATCTCCTCAATTTTTTCCCAAATAGACTTCACTAGTCACTCCCCACATCTAGGAAGATCTTGGTCTTTGCAAAAGTCCCAAACCTCTTCCCTTAAGGAGGATCCCAAGGAGGATATATTAAGAGGTAAACCACATTTCTTTTTCGTTTAGTTCAATTTTATGTTCCATTATTTTGTAATACTCTCCATACCTATTAAATAAAAATGAAAATGATATATCCATTATCATATATATACTATTATTATATAATGTTAATGGAAGAACCATCATCAATATCCCCTTTATCTCTCTCTTTTATTTTATAAATGAAATCAACACCAATGAGGTTGCAATTTATAACCATCATGGACGACGAAGTTTCCTTCATCAAAATTATCCTTCATTAATGGTCATGAAACCAATATTATAATTAAACCAGAAATTAATATATGTATTATAACCTAATTAAGATTTAGGAACTAGTATACGTACATATTAATAAATCATATGTCCAATATGGTTCCTAATAATGAAAATACAGCTAAATAATCTAAGTGAATGTCATAAATATTTCATCTAATGATTCATCCTTTTTCCAGGTAAAAAAATGATATAAATTACCATTAATACTTAGGGATGTTCCTAAATAATATTTAATTTCAATTCTGGAGATTTACATCCATTCCACTCCATTATATAGGAACAAGTGAACTGATTATGAAAATAATGAAAACGAACACTCCAGAACGATGAAATTAAATATAATAACCTGTTAATAAGGGAAAAAATGAACTAAAACGAATTATGAGAAACTAAATACATGTCTAATAAATTATGAAATAAGTTATTAATAAGTATAATTTCATATTCTAGGACCTTAAGTTCAAGAGTAGAACACATTCAGACTTAAGGGGAGGGTTTTCCACCCTAACATCTATTTTCATTCAGGTTACTTTTATTGTCTAAATACCTCAATGAAAATTTTATGTATTATTATATACTAATAAAAATTTAATTGTTTGGGTTATATATATGTTTATCAACCCTAATATTTTCTTATGTAATGGATTGTTACACGTTTTAAAAGAAACTTTCTAAATTGTTACTGAAATACAAGCTCGATCCAAGGGAATTTTCTCTTTTTTACCTATTTTCAAGGGCACTATATAATATGTTTTTTTGGAAGACATTGTCTTTATAAAATCACCATATTATTATTAAAATACTATCTTACTTTACTAATGGTTTTATAAAAAATATTTTTCCATAAGAACTCTTCTTTTCAAAGTAAAAGAGTATTTATCTCAAGATTTATTGGAAGATTTTATAAGAGTATCTTCATATATTTCAAAAATCTTGTTGATTCTTATGTATTATTGGGATTAGTATTCCATGTTATAATATAAAATATTTAATTTCATGTTTTATGATATTGTTTTATGTGGATGTGCTATCTTAAAGAAATTCACCAATTTACTCTGAATGGTTAGCGTTTATGCTTAATGTATGGGGAAAGTTATTTTCATTTCATATATTAATTTCAATATGAATGTATATGTTGTTTATGTTTATACACATATATATGAGGAATTAATTTGACAAATTATGTGTCTTGTGGGGCCTGCTATATCCCCTTAGTTTATTAGTAGGTCTCATGAGACAATCTACGGTCTTGGCACAAGGCCTTGACAAAAATAAATATTTATGGTCTTGGCACGAGGCCTTAGCAGTATGGTGATGTTGTCCACATTATGTATTCCATCATTATTCCAATAGTATTGATTGTTCATGTGGTTATTAGACTAGTAGAATACCCATGATTATGTTATATTATGGAAATAATTACCCAACTCATATTTATAATATATTATGTTCATGTTTTTTAAAGGCATTTGTTTCAATTATTCACCATGTATAATGTTTATGTTATATTCCACTATGTTTCTTACTCTTACAGAGTTTTTGAGCTCACCTCTTTCTTATATTTCATTTTCTCAGGACCTGAATAATTTTATTATGAATGACATGCTGAAATAACAGAGCAGTTATGGATGTTTTCTAAGGAGTTTCTATGTTTTTTTTAATTTCATGTTGTAATTTTGAACTTATATATGTATCTTGTTTCCAAATATACCAAACTACTCGGTCCTTCAGGATGATTATTCCTTGTTTATATTCCAATGTAATCAAATAAGGCACTGACTCTGGGTAGCTGGGGTTAGATCTTTACACTTATCATAATAATGAGACCCACCAACATGGGGATCGTCAACATGAACTTGATATTCCATGTTGAAAGTGGATCCCTCTTTAGGATCTTGGGAGATATTGTCACAAAAATGTTTCAGATAGAAAGATCTCCCAAAAACATGACAACATATTGAAGCCTCTAAACAATGAGGCCTCGTATTACCATGCCTCCCATAGTAGTAGAAGAAAACTTGTTGCTACTATAAGGATGCCCTTGAAACTGGTTCCGTAAAAAACTGACCACTCTTGTGATTCCTTTTCTTACCATAAGATGCAACTTGGCTAACTACTGCACCAAATGAAGCTTTTCCCAATCCTGTCCTTCAAGCTATGTCTTCCTCAACCAAATCTACTTTATCCACTACCACCATAATGGTCGTAAGGAACAAAAGAACTAGAATCAACTGAATATCATCCCTCAACCCCATCTTAATTGTCTGAGACTTCATGTAATCATTACTGATAAGATCCCATTACAGATGCACTAACTCATGAAAATGGATAGAGTGCTCTTGAATGGTTTTCTCCCCTTTCTCTAAGATCATAAAATCATGGGTCTTTTTCACACATAATTTATTAGTATAAAACTACTAATTGAATACTTTCTTTAATTAAAATCAGGTATGTCCCTTGTGCAACATATCTTTGACTATAGAGTCCAACCATCTTCTTCTTGACCCATCAAGCATAAACCTATAAAAAAATTGGTAATTTTATCATGTCTTAAAAAATTTAACAATTATCTCAATCAGATCTAGACACTCTACTGATTATTGGATACATTTTATTCATGGAAGACAAGTGGATACTGCTTGGTAAATTCCGATCCTTGATTGGGCACACGTCTTGGGTTCACTACGCTCACCGAGCCCATAGTCTAAATGGTACGGATAACTGCTTCAACCAATGAAGGGTCCACTAGAGGGTCAACATGTGAAACCATCCACATAGATTCCTATATCATATTTGGGAGAGACGTCAAGGAGGCATTTTCTATCTAACATTAGACAATAACCGATCAATAATGAGGAAACTCCAAAACCAAAGGACCAACTTATTGTATTTACAAAAAACCTAAAAATCATTAGGAATTTAAAGTAGCCCTAAAAAACTAGAATAAAAAGGAACATATCCATTTAAATAAACTTACCAAATAGATTATTTATATTACCTCAAACTCCAAGTATTAAACCATGTAAAAAATCACTGACCACCCATGGGAACTAAATTTTAGTCACTGATGTGAGCATTCTAGGCCTCTTTCATATATATACTATCCAAATTATGATGTTCCTCAATACGGTCTACCAGAGACCTAGAACAAAACATAGGAAGTGCTAACACACTTCAGGTTGAGCATACCCTTTGATAAAAAATTGTAATGAACCAACCTAGGCCAATATGAAAATCCACATGAACTGGCCCATCACATTATTTGGTTAAAATAGAATAACAAATACTAGTATTGAATATAAAAAAAGGACAAAAATAGAGTATAAAAAAAGATAAGATATGACATAAAAACATATAATCCGGGACAAACATGCAAAATTAGAATGCAGTTCATTACTTTCTATGACCAACAGTCACCTTCAGACCAACCCAAATAGGCCAAATAATTTCTTATTTTATTAAAAAATACACTTTAAGGAAAAGTGGCAACCATACACACGGACCCTCCAAAAACAAAGTTCAGCTTGCATATTTCAAAATTCACAATATCCCATAAGAACCCACCTACATCAATGCACATCGAACCGTATCCAAGATCCGTGTTTCAAATTTCAAATAACACCAATGCCTTGAGCCCTACATCGAATGTTGTCACTACGTGACCACTTCACTATCCACTGCATTTCCACCATCATCACATCGCCACTTTCACTAACACATCGCTGTTGTTCACTCCAAAATTCACCATCATCTCCATCGCCACTTTTCCAAAAAACATTCATCTCCAAACAACTTGAACCAGGGGAAAGCGAAACATGCATCAAAGAAATTAGCAGATGACCACCCTGTCATCGCAACCCCTTCACTGTGGTCAACTTTTTCCACACCACCGACTCATACATTTTCTAAATCCACATCGCCACAAAAACCCGAATCTCATTCCCTGAACCACCGGGAACCCACCACCACAATGCCACACACACCCAAAAACTCATGCGGACCATCACACCCGACCAAACTGGAAGGGGGTTTTGGTCCTGAAGGCCATAGAGGGGTGATCAGAGGGACTCACACAACATGTCACCGAGAAAGTATCATCACGTCAATCCTTCAATCAGAATGAGAATATAGAACACTAAGAAAAAAATCCACAACAAAAGGAAAAGGCACGACAAAATCATCAAGAAAAACGAAGGAAAGAATGGGAATATAACCCAAAATGAGGCCAGGATGAAGGAGTTTGAGGGGATGAAACCCTAGAGAGAAAAAAGGGAACGATGAAACCGGGGATGAAGCCCTAAAAAACAGAGACACGATGCTGAGAAATACACAATTGCCTATCCGCTAAACCCGAAACCTCAGAGGCTCTATCATTCCAGATCTGACATGTAATGGAGTGGCGGAGCTCAAGGTCAGAGTGCCGAGGAGACGTCCTGGAAGAAAGTCCAAGGGACAGATAGCAGGGGGAGTCTAGGGGGAGGAAACCCTGAGCGGAGCGAGCAATAAGAAATGAATGCTTATAGAGAAGATAAATTGGGAGATAGGGGAGAACCAGAAGGACAAAAAGTGGAGGCTCCATCGCCATCGAAGGAGAGCTAAAACCTAGAAGGAGAAAGCACAGAGCCTAAGGCATCCAGGAGAGTACGACACCATCCAAACCAAAAATATAAGGCAATAATTATAATAGAATCCATCATGGTACACGACACACTTTTCATTACCTGAATCCTACAATACAACATAAAAAAATGAAAATGATTAAGTAGGCTCTAAAACAAATCCCAATAGTACACCACCATACATTATATACAAGTCCTAATATCAAGAACACAATGATTCTATATTATAAATCAAAATAGTTTAAACAAATCAATTTCATAAATCCAAATGATTTATAAATAATTTCCCCTTTTTCTTCCTTTGGTTTTTATAAAATTCGTTCATATTCTATAAGTAGAAATATGAAAGTAGATGTGATAAAATATGAAGTCATATACATTTATCAAGAGGTATAAAAGTAAACACATATACATGATAATACCCATCATAAAAATCTATGTGATATAGCCTTATATAAAAACTTGTGAGAAAAAATCCATGATATAAAACAATCATGAGATAAATAAATAATAAAATTGAAACAAAAGTAAATAACACCTGTTATTGGGATCATGACTATGGAAAAAAGTGTACTAGACACTCTCAAGACTAAAATGTAATACATTGGATACAAAATAAATTGATTCATTCCATTTGAAACCAAAAAAATTTCTTCCCAGTGGTGAATCATAAATTAAGACTACCTACATCTCTATCTTGACAGATCCAAGGTTTTACAAGTGAATTATCCATATTAAATTCAAAACCATGATAAGAATTTACAAAAAACGTTTTCAAAGACAATAAAATTTCCATCGTAGTTTAAAAACCCCTTCCCAAGTTATGAAAATCCATCTTCAATGCAAAAATCCATATTTTAAAAACATTGGATTTTACCAACAAAAAATTGAAACTAAAATTTCACTTACTATCAATGAAAAAAGAAAATTAAATAATAAACAACAACCAGAAATTCATCATATTAACCCATTATATAGAAACTCTTACCTCAAAAAAGTAGAAAACTAGTTTTGTTCAGTAATAGAGACAAGAAACCAGTAGAATTCCCTCTATAAGACTAGGTATGCTATCAAAATTGAAAATGATCAATATAAAATGTTATTCGATCCAAAAACCAAATCCAAAACAAAATTGAAACTAAAATCCAAGAATAATAAAAATGATTACATACCTAGAGATAAGCAATACAACCACAATGATGATCAATCACTGAACGAAGTGATCCAAATAGAGAGGAATCACCCAAAATCACCAAGGGAGTACTCCAGGTCAAGAGAGTAGTGATGTATACAGAATGAATGAAACATCTCACTCGTAGAGTGAACTAAAAGCCAAATCTTTGAAATATAAATGGTGTGTAACTCAACTACACACCGTGTATTCATTGGAGTCTTTATATGCCAAAAAACCATCACAATTGTATTAATAATTTGATTTCACCTTTACATGACTTATACATGATACAAAGTGTATAGAAAATTCATGTTTTGTATTCAGTTAAATTCTTCTTCCCATAAAACATTACATAGTGTGTACTAAATTTACATGGTTTTTAAGTTCCAAAAAGGAAGTAGAAAGTGCAGGATTTTTTGGAAAAATCCAAAAAATCTCTTACATTACCGTGGGTGGTATCCTCCCAATTCCCTTTTCGGCATACCAAAACTAATGAAAAAGAAAAACCAAAACAAGTCTAAAAACATACTTGACTGAAAATTAATGGGGTGTTACAATATCAGTAGAAAAGTTTTATTCTCAACAATAGAATATAGGGTCAGGATACATGATTTGTGGCGTAATACGATGCATTTGTAGTGTTGGAGAGTTCTCAGGGTATGTTATTTTAGGGAATGTGTGGGGGGAACTCTTTCATATATTGAAGAATATATATAATAGAATAAAGTGGTTCTAAATTTTTTAAAACATTTTAAAATATATAATTTCTTTTAATAATTTATGTAATTAATTTTATGTAAAATAAAATAAAATCTGATTATTATTTAATATATTATTTAATTCAGTCACTCGATGTTTTATAAGATACAATCTGACATGAAAATCAAAAGTATGTATCATTTGGTGGAATTTCTAATGACTTTCGAGATTGGTGTAGATTTTAGATCTATCATTGTATTTGTTTTACTTTTTATTGAAACTTATATATCTGTCATGATCAAAATTTCATTGATCGTTTGTATGTTTAGATGATATGTTAATGTGTAAAATTTCGGTATATTTTTTTATTCATTTGAGAAATAAAATTACAGATTTTTTGTACTGTATATATTGAAATATTTTTATACGAGATATGGTATCATATTGAAATGCACAAATATCTTATTTTTTATTTTCGAATTAGATATTTTTTAAATATCCACTAATTTTTCAAAATTATACAATGTTATTAGTGGAGGATAAAATCAAAAAGTGTCATTGAAATTGAATCAATTTTTTTTTTTGTAAAAAATTAAAAAAAATAATGTTGATTATAACTACACTAAGAAATGGAATATTTTAATTAAAAAAAATGAATAGTATGTTAGTTGTGGTTGTTGAAACTCTTTAATATTGATTATAAATGTTTATAAAAAACTCTCAAATTATTCTTATCATCAATGTAAATCATAATTCAAATATGGATAAGATATTGTTTAACTAAACATCCATAAATTTAAAAATAATATTCATTAATTAATAATAGATTGGAAAAAATATGGTGGTTTTAATAACCACTTCCAATAAAAGGTGTCCATTAAAAAAAATTCCCTTTAAAAATAAGCTATTAATTAGTTTTTTCTGGTATTTCTAACATTGTAACATAGACCTCCACCACCATATCTATAACTAAAATAAATCCTAATCAAATACATAAAATATCCACAACATCCTCCATAGATTATTCTTTCAACCAATCATTTAACCATTGAGGGATTACCTATTATCAACCACTATATGATATTGAAGAAGTTCACTCAATATGTAAAAAAACCCATTTCCTTCCAATAATCACATTAATTCCACTCTTTATAAATTCCATTATCATTGGTTTATATTAATATTATAACTCATTATTCAAAAAATCAATGAAATATCCATTTATAGTTGCATCATCTTCAAATTATATGTCAAACTACCAAGAAACTATCAAATGTCCCCAATTCAACTAACCAATCCACCTCCCAAAATTTCCTAGTAATATACTCTTATCATATAAAACTAAGAAACCAAGTAATTTCTACACAACTCTCACTAAAAAACCATCCAATATCAAACATCCACCAGAAATCCCACCTACAATACACCCCATGGTCTCTTATACAACCCTACTTCACATTATATTCCCACCAATGAAACCTCACTAACCAACACATTATTTCTTCACATGATAAAAAGATGATCTAAAATAATAATATCCCTCCGAATATTAAATTATTTTCAAAAGAGCATTCAAAACTCTTACTGGAATAATATTATACTCTATGTCAATAAAGGAATCATTTCAAATCCTAAGAAGGCCACGTTAACCTTCACCACCATACATGGAAAACTCTATTTCCATTTTACCTATCCAAACCCAAGGCTATGTAATGGAGTTCTATGTCTCTATGTTTCTATCTTACCTCATACACTCAACCTCACCATAACCCAAAACCCTAACAGATTTAGTGAATGGAATTTCAATAGTGTGTATTCCCCATATGGAAACATCCTTGGCCCTATGCTCGTCTCAATAACCAACACATTGGCATGGATTCCTCCAACGAACTCAAAAAAAAAATCCACGATCTCCAAAACCACCCTTCCATCATAGAGTGGGTGGAATCTATAGTTCTCATTAGGTATATTTTTATATAAAATTACTTCCAAAATAGAGTTTCTAACCCCATGGTGCACTATAATTCCAAATTCAAAACTCCAATTACCTCATTAAAATATTTAAAGACACAAACACCTATATCTCTAAAAAATATTTGACATGTCCACCATCATTCCTAGCACTATGTTGTGATGATCCCTTAGAGAGACACAAATCATCTCTCACCTCCAAAACACCAGAATACTAATTATCGATGCCCACAACATTGAAGAATCATATTGTAATATCATGGGAAGGTAAATTTCGTTAATTTATGTAAAAATATATGGTAATCAATTTTATTTATAAAAAATTTAATCATGTGAGGCTAATAATTTTTTATGGGATGCTTCTAAAAACGAAATATGAAAAAATAAACTCAACGACATGAAAAAATAAAATGGATGGGCTTTCAATTTTTATAATGATGCCTCTATAATAATTTAAGGCAATATAAATGGGTGTATTATATGTAAAGTGTTTAAATATACTAATATTAAATTTATTATGATTTTAAATATTTTTTTGAGTGTTTTAAATATTGAGACGAAACATTGATGTTATATTTATAAGTAAAATACGAGTTCTGAGGTTTATTTGATATGGATCTATATTTACCAATGCAAACTAATAAATGATATTCTCTTCCATATCTTCAAAATAGAAAAATCACGTTATATTTATCTATAGAATATGATTTCATTATTTGAAGGTAGAAATAGTCATCCCAGACCAAATGAACTGGAGGAGGAAAATTCATAGGGATTTTTTTTGCAAACAAACATAATGTAAAATTTTACTAATGAAAGTTATATAATACATTTGTAATCAGAAATTGTAAGTAACATCAAATGTATATATTCATAAATATCATTGATTTTTTTATAAGTATTTAGAAGCATGAAAATAGATAAATATTTTTATATATGTAACTCATTAAATTTATATATTAATTTATGTAAATGATGTGTATATTTTTATGGTATGAAATTTATAATAAATGGAAATATTCAAGATTTATAAGATAAAAATCAATAATGAAAAAAGGAAAGTAATAATGATTTCCCAAAATTTAAAATAAAACTATTATATAAATCTCAAATTTCAGAGATTCCTTGATTGTTATGGAATAATGCATGAAATTGTTTCTATATATGCTATTAAAAATATATTAAAAAAAATATAAAATGGTTATTTTATAGATATATGAGGGAAAATTATAATAATTTAGGATATAATAGTGTATTTTATAGTCACATGACATTAAAACATTATATTTATCATAAATATATCCTATGATACCTCATTATAATTACATCATATGCGATATGGTATTACTTAAATAATAACTTCAAGCAAAAAGGTTTATTTAGATAAAAATATGAGTATGGTGAAAGTAAAAATTCAGTTACATTAGATAAAAATATATTTGAAATAATATTCCTTTTTTATTTTTCAAATTTAAAATCTGGTTGATTCATCATCTAAAAAATTGGAATGGAATTATTGAAAATTTTTAGTGTGAAATTCTTGTAAAAAATAAATGTCAAATAAACAATTGAATAAAATATAAATTATTATAAAATTTATGATCTATAATATTGATAAAACATAGCTCCCATTCTAATCATTGAGTTTTGATAAATGATTTATATTATATATTGATGTGTTTGATGAAAAAATGAAAATGCACCACAACCGACAATGAATCCTTAAATAATTTGGAATCATTTTGAACCTAAAAATATCAGTTGTCATAGTAATGAACATGAATCGTAATAAATATAATTGATGTTATATTTATAAAATATTTTTTTATTAAAACCGCACAAAAAAAATTCTAAAATGGGATCTTGTACACATAAAATATGTTGGTACAATGAAAATAACATAATCAAATTTAGAAAAATGTTTCATAGAATCTATTTTTATATCAAAAACAATTTAATTAAAATGATTTCTGTTTTCTAGGTTAATTTTAATGATACTTAAAAATATTCCCGCATTATGGAATGGTTAATATTGAAGGGATAATCTCATTTATTAGTCATTTATTTAACTAAAAAATTACAAATATTTAATTGATAAATATGAATCTTGTTTTTCTTGAAATAAAATACTAATGATGTTATAATTTGTTTTCTAGTTGATGTAACATAAAATTACTTATATGAAGGACTTGAAATATAAATTAATATTGATACTCATAATGGTTTATTAAGGAATATTGAAATAATGTTTTTATTCTAAATAAATAATTGTATTTATTGATATAATACACTTTGGATTATTAACAGATGCTAGATTCAAAATTAATGTCCATATAGTTTAAAATTTAAGTGTGGAAAATAACATATTTATTAAAGAGGATAAATTTTTTTTCCACAGCACACACACACACATATATATTTCGGAAATAATCTGCAGGATATGTATATTTTGATCGAATAGAATTTACTAATTAAAATTAGTAATTCATTTTAATATCGACGATCATCTTTTATTATTTCGGGTGACTCATGGATGTAGTTTTTTATATTATAATATAAGTTTTATAATGACTTTATAATGTTATTTTATATCAAAATTCTATTAGATTTATATACTTTCTTTATAACTAGAATATATTTTACATTGAATAATGATTGAATGTTATAAATTTTTTAAAAAATTAATAATTTTTATTTGTTTTTTTCATCACATATTTATTGCATATAAGAGAGATAAATACTGAGTAATAATTGATTAATTATATAAAAATAATAAAAAAACAAAATTATTAGGTATCATATATTCTTATTTCAAGATTTTTATCTAAAAATAAACAAACAAAATGATAAGAATTTAGTGATTAAAATATGAATTCAAATATTATTCAAACAAGGAGATAATTACTCTAGAGATTATATATTTGTGTTTTAGAATGTCATGTTTGATTTAATTAGTTTATTACTATATATAGAAGATTATTACTAAATAAATAAAAATATTTTTAATAACATATTTTTGAAGCATTTTACATCTAAAATAAATCCCAATATAGTTGTGGGTAATTACCACATTATAACATGATGACTAATGATCTAAAAAAGTTCCCAAAGTTGGTTCTCCACATTATCTCGAACAAGATCCCCCCCAATACGAAGGCTATCAACTAGTAGTGAGGTTCTAATATGTTATGTTGGGAGATAGTACCATATTCACCAAAGTAAAACAAGAGTGAAAATAAAAATCAATAATAACTAAAGGACTAATGATCAATAACAATTTATAACTATCAATTACATAATAAGATACTAAAATTGGATATGTTCCCACAACCAATAAATAAAATCATGTGATTTAATACCTATATCATCTTTCAAGTAAAACCCTAGAATATGTTATTGTATAAAATCTAAAAATCCTATTTAACATCATGTATGGTCTCCTCATCCAGATTATATAACAAAATGAAAATTTCTCCATCAGATATAGCTATTTTCCCCTTATCATATCTTGTAATGAGGATATATTCTTGGTTACACATAATGATGTTAGAAGGGTGTGAGTAAAACTCAATATCCCACCACTAAAAGAGTCTAATGAAATATCTCATATATTATCAATAATAGTGTATATAAGAGAAAATGGGAATAAATATAAAGGTTATAAAAGATACATGTTTCTCAATATTATTTATCAAACATAATGGTTAACCACATCAATTAAAAAATAATCCATTTATTGATCATTTCAATTTTTTTATTATATAGTGTTGAAAAAATTACCATCAACATATCATATGTACTTAATTCCTAGATCATCATGTTGAAACCATATCAATCATTATGAATTTCCATGACCATATTATTAGGATAACAATATCAAGAATCATGTTTAGTCATAATATATCTTGGATAAGGATATTCATGTCAAAAAATTATTACCCATGGGTTTGAACCATCATTTCCATAATCTATAACAATTTCATCATTGAAAAATTATCAACATCCAACATACTTTACCTTTTCTACAAGAGTCCACCCATTTCAATGTTCATTTATTCTTATGGTCTAGTATACTCAACCACTTTGTCCTAATGTAGTCTATAAAGTTTTTATTCATTTAACTCCACAAATTAATGTTTTTATAATAATTAAATATCCCGATCGTGCCAAAATTTCCCATTTCCCATTAATTCTCTTGGTCATATCATAACACATTTAGTTTACATATTAATCCAAATATCCATTTACATCATGAAAACATGCCAAAATTAAATTATTGATTGTTTAATCTCATAATACCTCAAATTGATAATTTGAAAAATCAGTTAACTCTATCCAAGGTATTGGAACCCCCCACAAGTAGTGCTGTTATCAATATAAAAATAATCTGTTGACTGAAGGTGTCCGTGAAGGGTATTAAACATAAATTTAAGTCCAAAATTTATTTTACTAGTCAAATAAAAAAATATAACATGATAGTGAATTAGAAGAACCGTATATAAGAAGATAAAATAATGACTATGGAAGAATTTTTATAGATCACCTCTCATATGATTGTAAAAAAGAAGTTGTCCAACCATGATCCTTAATTCAAGATAAAATATCCTCAAATACAATGTAAAATATTTTCCAAAAAAAAGTGTTTATGATATTCAAATTAGGAGTAATATTTAACCAATTTGATTTTAATAAAATAGAAGGAAACAAAATAACATAAATACATTGGGATTTGAATCACAGTAAAACAAAAATAAAATTTCAGAAACTCAAAGGATAACATCCCTTGTACGAGTTGGGAGGTTTTTTGTTTCACCCTTTGAATATAGAAAATACATTAGATTGAAAATTGGGGAATAAATATTTTCATCTGAGAGGAAAAAATATGAAATTCTTCTTCTTAAAAGAGGCTCACCGTTTGGTGATGTGGTTTTTTAACCATGAACCAAACATGTGGTCTCCTTTATCTAATAGGGAATTGGTACATACAAATTTCTTTGTAAAATTAAAATTTTACAAAAACATGTCGAATTTATGTGAATGTAATTATCTATATTTACATGGTTTCCTGGACCAATGTTCACGGTTTACAAACCATGAAACCCCCTCCTCTACACTACATGGTCATGGTGCATTATTAGTACTATCTGTGCGCGAAACAAACAACATGCACAATATCGACTAGTTTTTCCTAAATTCATGTACCTAACTTCTAAGAAACTCATGATACCTTCAATACAAATGGGAGAAATTCTAGTAACAATTTTAAAAGGTGTTCAACCATGAATATTTTAGAGCAAAATGCATCTCGTCAAAATATCGACAACTTATAATCTTTCATCCTTATAAAAGATAATCCTAGAGATACACTCCCATGAATCACTAATCCTACAAGGTAAAGATATTAGGTCACTAGAACTGCATATCATCTTCCATCTCCAATGTTTCCTCATTAGCTTAGAAATTATACTATAGAAATTAGACTAAAGGTGTGGTCTTAACCCAAATAATTTATTCATATTGATCTACAGTATGAATCCGATTATACTTAAATGATGCATCTGTCTCATGATCAACATCATCTACATCAATTACATGAGATATTCCTGAGTGATACTACCAAATATATGACACGTGAAAAGTGTCATTCATAACACCATACCACTATGCAAGTGGTAATTGTTATGAAATAAATTTGATCTTCTCCATAATATCAAGTAGCCTTATATATCTTGGTGACAACATACCAAATTTTAGAATCTAATGGTTAACCACCTCAGCAACACCCACTGGAACACAAAGTCAACCACCAAAATCTTGATAGTTTTAAGATACTAGTCAGTATATGAATTATTTCTACTATAGTCCATAAACATACACATCCGGATCAATTGAACCTTCTATAACCTCTCCAACTTGATACCCGACCCCAAAAACTATAAATCTCCCACTTCCATCAAACAAAATGGTATCTATATGGACTAACATATAACACCTCATATGGTTATATCAATATAGTATTCTAATTATCATTTTTATAGGTTAAATCAACAACCATTATTTTTTTCAACCATGTTTAATCAAAATCTTCGATGCATGTTCTTATAATCTCCATTAACACATGGTTAATATGTTTCAATTTCTCATCCTTATGTGGGTCAAATGCTGTATCAAAGGTACCTAAGTAGAACAAGCATTATATTAGACTTTTGTGAAGAATGATGTAAAACAAGAACCATGATTTAATACTGTATAACATGTAACACCATTTAAATATATAATATCTCAAACATAAGAGTCACCCAAATAATCCATTTTAAATACCAATAAATTAATATGAAAATGGATAACTTTATCAACTATTTTA
This sequence comes from Viscum album, assembly GCA_963277665.1. Lineage (NCBI taxonomy): Eukaryota > Viridiplantae > Streptophyta > Magnoliopsida > Santalales > Viscaceae > Viscum > Viscum album. The sequence continues at coordinate 1,836,911,337 of OY728165.1, forward strand.
CATTCACCCATATCATGTAAATCTTTTATAGAGTCCCCAACCACAAAATCAATGGTAAAATTATCTAACTTTCATTCTAGAATAGATAAAGTCTATAAAATTCTAGTAGTCTACTGATGATTAGAATTCACATGCTGACATGTGCAACATCATGTCATAGAACATTCAATATCATTTTAATCCCTAATCCAAATACAATTTTTGAATAATGAAGAACGTTTTGGTTAATATAGGGTTCACTTCAAACTTCTGTGCATGAAAATCAAACACCAACTTCTCCCTCATATATTTATATATATATTAACAATGTCATGTACATGAACATAGATAATTTCATCATCAATAATTTTATAGTTAAGAGATATATCACTACCTTTGAATCCATTATTCAACACTAGTCACTTCAGATCTTCAAATTTTTTATTCTTGATCTAGATAAAAATAGTGGTATTAACATATAAAGACACAAGGGTCATCTTCTCTGTCTCCTCCTAAACACATATATGCATCTTAGTAAAAAATACATGATCTTTCATTTTGAACTAGAATCTTGGACCACCTTAGTCTATATATTATCGATAAAAGTAAAATAAAAACTATTTTCATTCCCTGATGTATAAGATAGATCGAAATTAAATGATTACATATACTCAAACAATCTCTGCTGATGAATATTTTAATTAATCTAATAAAATATGAATTGGGGGATCTTTTGATATGTATAAACTATAAACCTCTCACCTATATGATAAAACCACCAAAATTTAAAGGAACAAAAAATTATGAATTGATTGATATCATGCATAATGAAGTTATATTCATGTGTAATTAACTAGTATGATATGAAATACATAAATTGATCTACATGAATCAATGCTTCCCTAAGACTAATGTTGGATATATCACAAAATAGGGAATACCCCTTACCCAGGGCAAGTAAGACCAGAATAGGCATAGTGATCAAACAAAGATTTAGCTGTGGGATGAATTATCACATCCATAGATCACTCAAATATTATACCCATATTGGTAAGGCCTAGGAGAAATACTTCCAAGTGAGAGAAGTAATTGAGGAAACATTAGTAGTTTCTTGTAAATCCTAGAAATATTTATCTATCCAAAACATTCTTGTGTTATTTTGAAGAAACAACCAGCCATAACATATCAGTGTCTAGTGACACACCATCCTCTAAGATGATGTGACCTATGAAATGTATTTCCATATAGATGTTTCTCTCTTAGTGTTAATAGGATTATTCCATTATTTTTTTCATTATCATCATGATTATGGAAGTATAATAAGATTACATCAACAAAAAAACTCATCTAAGTATGGGTGGATGATTTGGTTTATCAAAGGTATAAAAAAATGAGGTTCATTCCATAAACCAAATGACATCACAATGAACTCATATAAACCATAACTAACTATAAAAGTGGTAAATGGTATATTATAAGGCCTCCCCATAATCTTGTGATACACTAATATCAAATAAATCTTGGAAAATAAATGAGAATATCAATGTTTATAAAAAGGATAATCAATACGTGGTAGAGAATACCAATTTCTAATTATTATTTCATTAATCTTCAGGTCTTGGATTCATAAGAATAATGTTCAATCTAACTTCTTATAAAACCAAACTAATATTACCCAATGTGAAGTACACAAACATGTAAATCATTTATCTTCCAAATCATCCAGCTAAGTATTTTTCTCATGAAACCCTAATGAATCCATTATATTAGGTAGAATGAAATTGGATCAGCTCTAGGAATTAGCTCAATCAAGAACTCAATCTCTATATCAGGTGGAAACTCAGAGAATTAATCTACATACACCTCTTGAAACGGATCCACTATAATAAAGGATACATACAGATCCACTCCTATATCATCATGAATTAGAATATAAATTATGGATTTGATCTCACCCAACTACTAATGAACTGGTTCTGCATGGCCAACCTAGACATATCATTCTCCCTGATGAACATATATGTATCCTTATAGAGATGTGAAATTGATTGTCTGGTTATAATAGTATATGAGTGGTTCATGTAAAACTAACAAGTTTATACCTATTTTCTTATCAATCCTTGACATTCCAAACAAGAATATGTTCCAAATGTGATATTGACCACTAATATCGATAGATAACTACATGAAATGTTTGACAACCAATGATATCCCCACTAATGGTGTTTAGATTATATAAACCCATTAGATAACTCTTAAACTATACCAAAATAATCTACAAACCACATAGATATAATACAATTTAAGGTTATAGTATCCTAAAAATTCATTAGAATGTATGGAATCTACAAGAATCATACATTAAATAACCAATTGTCCAACCATTTTACCATTTGGTGATGGCTAAACATCATATAGCTGTCCTATCCCTCTATCATGCTCTCCTGTTTGAGTTCAATGCACTACATTTTTATACTAATACAAAGACTGTTTCCCTGGAACACCTCATCCCCCACCATGACTAGTTTCTCTTTTAAAACTCCAACTTTTAGAATTATACAGGTTAGAAGACCCATGTATGGTTCTATGAGTTGGCCTAGATCCCCCCTCACTAGAAATCAAATATGTGTTCTTATAGAACCATTTTAGGTGTACCATCCAACCAGAATAAATTAAATCCATAGTAAGTCAAAGGCCTAGACCTAGATTGTTACCAGGATTGTAAAATTGATAGAAACTCATCTGGATTATTCTTTATGATTCTAGTTATCTCCCTTGGTTTCTTTTCCCACTACCTAATTGATGAATAATTACATAACTTAACTTACAAGATTCAAAGGATACACCAAGAAACAATATAAATTTGATTACTCGTCTACCACTGGAAACCTAAATCAATATCCACTCTGAAATGAGATCATAATTCACCACATCTTAAAACTTATTCAAATAGATGATATTAACATAGTAATTGATATCACATATAAATTTATCTTGGGAATGATTTTCCACACCAATCAGATCCAGTCAAAATACCTCAAAACAACATTTCCTATTAGAGAGGTGACTAGAATAATCCATCACTAACATATTTATCTGGGTTTAATTTATAAAATAAATAGTTCTATCATCTTAATAGACTCAATATAGAATTTTTCTTTATTAGAGGCACCTTCTCTGGTGACTATTAGATGGTGATTTAGCTACAATTCCTTAGTAAGATCAAGCATACTCGGTACTAACCACCCTAGGAATACTTCTAGAAACTACATAAAACAAGTGAACTTATCATGGATATTATCTTAATCCATATTAACTGTAATTAAAAATGGATTTAATCCCACTACATTTAGTTCACTCTGATAAATTCCATCTTGTTTATCTAATAGTAATGGTTTTCAAGGTAGCATTCCTCTACAATTCCAAAAAGACATATAGGACATGTAATAATCATTTATATAGTTGTAACAAAGAGGATTACAACTATGTATAATAATACTACTCAAGAATATAATATCCAAATAGGAGAAATCAAAACACTATCACTACCCTCAACCAAACCCTATCCAAGTCCATTGTTACAATTTGGGAAACATCCATGTTTTATAAGACTTACAGTTGAAAATGTCGTATCTTTTTTTAGTTTACATCATTTTATTAATAATATAATATTGTAACAATTTTCACATTTATATCAACATATTCATTGTTATTAATTTTAGTAGTTTAGACCTTTCTCATTTAGGAATGATTCCATTAAAAATTGGAAAGAATCATAAAATCATTTAACACCACATAACCTATACATAACATGCTCTTCTATGTGTTCTTAACTTGACTCATGCCACATAATTTTCATGATTAATTTAAATGATTCATGAAAACAAAAAGTCACGCCATACTATTCCATGATTATCATCTTAGAAAAAAATAACAATCACACAATATGTAATTCATCAAAGTTGAAAAAACATCCAATAATAAAAAGTGAATATTAATAATGAAATTCCAATCCATAGAAACATGGATTTTACCCAGCACATGGGTTGAAAAAGCCCATGAATGATTTTATTACCAAGGCCTCACATATCCTTGTCTCACTTTAATCATTACCAATTAGTAATGGAATAGAGAAAAAAAAGACCATGATAAAACATTATAACATCTTTGTCTAAGTGAAACAAAACAATTTACCTAAACCATGTCACCACAATACCTTATGTGTGCCTCCACATATGTTGGAGGCCACTAACTGGTATTAATGGTCTAATTAGTTATGTGGAATGACTATACCCTCTTGACCAGATTAATTCAAAAGTGCTAATCTAAAAAAAATAACAACCAAAGTGATAATGATTAATGACTTGAAATAACCAATCATTACATAATAATAAACCAATACGAAAAAATTTCCCACATCCAATATAATTTTTTTAACATCATAATAGTATCATGAGCCACAGGTAAACCCATAATAAAGAAACAAATAAAATCCCAAAATCATGTTTGGTCGCATCATCCATTCCCAATCCCAAAATCCCAACTCATCCATCTAACATAATACCTATTCCTTTATCATTACCTACAACAACTAAATATAATCAAGTTCCAATTGAAGACTGAGAAATGTGTCACTACAACTAGTAGGTCACCATCAACAATGTCTAAAGAAATATACAGTCTAGTAACTATAATAGTGTATGATATTTTTAAAAATTTTCATTATATAATATTGTGAAAAAACAATTCCCATTCTAATTATTGAGTTGAAATAAATGATAAATCTAATATTCCAATGTGTTTGATGAATAATGATAATGCACCACTACCCAAAATGATTCCATATGTAAATTTGAAGAATGGAGACCTATATAAAAAAGAGGTATTATAGAATATAGAAAATTATCATAATTACCATTAAGGATATATTTCATCATAACATTTAATTTTAAAAAATTCATCAAATTTACAAAATAATCATGTGAACATAGAAATTTTGTCGGTACTATTGAAAAACATGATCAAATTTTGAAGAGATTTTCACTGAATCCATTTATATATCATATCAATACAATATAATAAGTATATTTTTTCAAGTATGGAATATTTTTAACTCTAGAAAAGAAATATACCAGTTGATGGAATGATTCATATTCAAGGAATCTATCATATACATTTCATCGATTTGATTAAACCATTACATAAATTTTATTGATAGAAATTAATAAATAATTAATGGAAATAAAATATAAATAAAGATATAATTTTTTTCCAATTCATGTAATGAAGAATTTTGTTTCTAGATACCAAGATTTATAATGAAATATTGAGCATCTAAATTGTTTATATACTAATTAATATAGTCATAAAGTTTTTAATTTGAATATAGAACATTATGGAGTGATATAATGAACTTTGGATTAGTATATGTTTCTTGTTAAATAAATACAGAACATGCACATTAAAAATAAACCATGAAAAAAAAATTATCAGTACAAGTGTATAACATGGATTTACTACATGTTAATATATATATTGATGACATAATCATCAATGAGATGATTATTTTTACTGAATAGAATTTAATAATTAAAATTATTATTTATTTTTAATAAAAATTCTTTTTTTTTTGATATTTGGTTAATCATAGATATATATTCATGTTTTGTACGTTATAAAAGGTTTTCAGACATGTTTTTAAATTAATTTTATATCCCACTTCATTATAAGAATATATATGATTTGTAAATTCAATATAATTGAATGTGGACAATGGTGGAATGTTATAAAATTAAAAAATTATGATATTTTTTGTTTGTTTTTGGCGTTACATTATTTATAAATATATTAGGGATAAATATTTGGAACTAAATTGATAAATTATAAAAAAAATTGCTTAAAATAATTTATATTAGGTATCATATGGTGTTATTTCATGAATTGAATCTAAAATTAACAAACAAAATTGTAAGAATTTAATTATCAAAATTTGACTTCAAATATGATTCGAACAAGGAGATGAATATTCAAATGATGAGATTTTGGGGTAATTTAATGTTATGGGGGGCATTTAATGATATTATTATGATAAATCCATGATTATTACTAAAATAATCAATAAACTTTTAAAATCATATTTTTTCAACATTGAACATATAAAATAAATCCATGTAGGGTTGTGGGTAATTATTAAATTGTAACATCTTAGTCTTGAAGCCACTAAACTACTTCCTTGATTCGGTTGTCAACATAACCTTAGGTGCACCTCCATGTACACCATAGGCTACTAACTTGTAAAAGGGGTATAATAAGGTATGTAGGGATACTATACCCTCTTAACCATGGTAAGATAACTCTAGAATAAAAAGAAATAACATTTTATATAATAATAATAAATAACTGACAATAACCATGAATCACATAACAATATACCAAAAGTATATATGTCCCCACAACCTATATATAAGTTCATGTCCTATCATACTAGAGACAAGTGTCAATGGATAATGTAAAATAAAGAAATACATAAAATCCAAAATATTGGTTTCCAACATCTGGTCAGGTCCCCTCTTCCACAATCAATCCCAAAATTCAAAATTATCCATATAACAAAGGGACTTTAACCTTATATTAATAAAAAATCATGAAATATTATCAGGTACTAAAAGTAGACAGAGTAGGGTTTGAGTAAAAATACTTAGGCCTCTAACAATGGTATATAATTAAAAATACCATCTATTAACATTAAAAATATTTGTAGAATAAAAAGTTAACAAATAAATAAGTCAAAAAAAGAGGTATGTTTCTCAATATCAATAGAAAAACATATGTTTTAATCATTTAAATTAATAAAGAAGAAATTAATTGATCATTACAAAATTATATTCATATGAGCATTAAATCAACTACCATTACCATATGTAATAATCATAGATTCCATATCGTGATGTCATAATCCTTTACAAGATTATGGAGTGTCATGTCCATAATATGAAGTCATGGTTGTTAAACACCGTCTATAGACATCCTATATCAATGTTAAAGTGTAACATGTTCAACATCTATACAAATGGGTAAGATCTGTAATGTCCATAATCAATGACCATTTCATCGTTCCTCAATAATCAATGTCCAAAATACATGACCTTTGATTAAAAGGTGCACAAATTTAAACATTATTTTATTCCCATGATATAATATACTCAAAATAATTGGCCCAATTTTAAAAAACCATTTATTCATTTAACTCAATAGATATATTTTCTATAAAATAATTTAACGTCATGAACGACCCCTTTTACAATTTTTCATTAATTCTCTTTTTCATATCATAACACATTTACTTACCATGTTATGAAAAAGGGACCTTTAGGTCATGTCAATATTCTAAAAAACAATTAAAACGTATTTAATCTCACAAACCCCATTATTTAACATTAACTAACTCATTTCACTATTTTTAAGGAATTGGAATACCATATTGGTACCCATTGGCCCAATCTTAAAAATTAAATATAGACCAGGTGAGGTTCATGTATGTTCTCACACATAAATTAAAAGCCTAAATTACATTACATACTTTCGGAGACAAAACATATAACAAGGAATTTAATTACTGATCCCACATACTAAAACATAAAATCAAGACTATGGTGGAATTCCTATAAACCACCATCCATATGATCATAGAAAACCACTCATCCATCCTTATCTTTTGATTGGAATTAAAATTTCTATAAACACCAATGAAAAAATATCCCCAGAAAATGATTTCATGAGATCTATAATAATGGAGTAAAACGACCAAATAGTCATCTATAAAATATAATTAAACGTGTTAGAGACTTATTCAGTGCTTTAAATCACACTAAATGACCTGAAAAATTACCATTAATCAAAGTATAACTTCCCTTGGTGGAGTAGGGATGTTTTGGTTCCCAACATATGATACTGTAGGAGAAATAAGAGTGAAAATTTTGGAGTTAATATTTATTATCGAGAAGGAAAAATTGAAATACCCTCATTTCTAATGTGGTGCACGATTCGTCTGCATGATTTTCCAAACAATGTGCCAACCACAACATCTCTTCCTTCCAAGAGGAAACTAGATTCCATAGTTTTTTAAGACACCCACATGATTTGAAAAAACATACAAAATCCATGAGAATGGATCTTTCCATCCTCGCACGGTTTCTATTCAGCCATGACTTATTTTAAAACCTTGAAACCACATTATCTAGGGAACACAAGTAGTATGTTTCTTACGCTAATCGTTCTATCAGAAAAATATTGCCCCCTTTTCCCACACTTCTTGTATAGAACCCCCATGAATATCTTGAGCCCTTCCTCGATCTCAGCAGGCATTCCATTGAACCTCGAGGATTTTAACAAAAAAATTGAAATGATACAGACCTCATTGAATGTTCATGATCATACACAAATAAAGAAGTTAACTTCAATTGGATTATTATCTCTATGATTCTTAATCCACATGGTAACTATTATTCCACTATCGAATGTATGATAAATTATATTTCATAGTTAAGATATCCATTATAAATATACCACCCAAACCATAATATCTAATTATCATTGAACATGTGAATAGATCATTAAAAATATAGAATATGAAAAAAATAACATTGATATAATAAATAATAAACTATATAAACACAAATATATATCCCCATATCATGATGATGTGTAAATAGTAATAGATTATCACTATTGAAAATAATATTATTCACATTATGATATATATTTAATAAATTAAATAGATATGTTCTGTTCTTCACCTCATGATTGTATAATATTAAATTCAACATGTCTTATCTTTCAATATTCTTCAATGTAATTATACCTCTTAATTAATGGTTTTTTCTATTTTTTCAATCAATCAAAAACCATTTTTTTAAACTCATATATGATATAAAAGTAAAATAATAAAATATTTTCTCATTGATTCATAAACCTCTACATAGATTTATTATAATTATAAAATAGTTCATAGTTGAAACAATATCAGATCTTAAATGTTATTTCATTTTGAAATTGAAATAGAATATATCTTCACAAGAGAATAATTATAATATCTAGGTTTTAATATTAATACAATTTATTTCCATGTATTTAATTAGATGATAATATGTATCTAACATTATTCTTGCAGAATACTATTTTTTAAAAAACTGAAAAATAATTATAATAAATCCAGCTATGATTTTTTTATGGTTTCTTATAATTACCACATTTGAAATTCATATTGTTAGATAGTAAAGTAATGTTATTTCTATAGATATTTGTATTTAGATATTAAAATATAAGCCACTATGAAAGGATATTGAAAAACCTTCCATTAAATTCATGTTATGTCCTTTTCATTTTATTTTTAATGTGTAATTCTAATTGTATGCTCCTATGTTTCCTAAATAATATTCACCTAGTAAAAACTAGTATATTAGTCATGATTATATTATTATATATTCATATGGTGTTACAAAATATGAAAGAACAATCTATAGTGTAAAGACCCGTAAAATTCAAGGGAGATTTTTTCTTAATATTATTTGGAATTTTACAAGAACGCTGTTTCTGACAGCACCTGATTCCGAGGCCCGGAGTGCCCGAAATCAATTTCCGAAGTTTGGCTCGGGTACGTTCAGTGAACGAATGAGCAGGAATTTCTAACCTTTGATCCGGTGCTTGGAATTGAAATCCGAGGGCACCAATGAACTCGCAGCGCCGATATTCGCTTAAGGAGACCTTTTCCGAAGTTGCGTTTATTGCGGGACGAAAGTTAGTTTTTGGGAGAATTTTAAGAAGTTAAATAAAAATGTGGAACACTTTTTATTTTTATTTTGTTGGTTAACTTCTCCCAAAGGGAGTTAAAGGTGGGACCCACATCCACTTAACCTCCCTTTGGAGGATTAAGTGTGGTGGGCCCCACACGAACCCCAACTTTTCATATTCTCTCAAAACTCCCTTTAACCCCTCTTTAAATGACATGACAACATGTTATTTATTTTGGAGTTATTTTATTTTAATTTCAAACCTTTGAAATTCAATTTTGTTAAGTGTGTGAATAAAATAAGACTCTAGCTTATTTTATTCGGTTAGATTTCTCTAGCCTTCTTGAGAGAATTTGGGTTCTCCTTCTTCTTCTTCAACTTTGACGAAGAACGCGAAGAACCTTCGAGCTCCGACGAAGAACACCGCTCCTCTCTTCTTCGTAGCCGGTTGTTTCCGAAGATCGACGATGCCTTCCGTGTCAATGAAAGGGAACGCCGCTTCCTCCTCGGACTTCCTTTGTCGGGTTAAGAAGATTCTCCAACGACGTACCTCTTCGGACGTACCTCTTCGTCAACGGATTTGACGAACGATTACCACGACGCCCGACCTCCGCGACGTTGTCTTCCGCGGGTCGTTGACGATCATCGATCTTGAAACCAAGGTAGGGGTTTGTTGTTGCTTATTTATTTATTCTCGTTCTTGGTTCTAGCTTGACAATTTTGAGGTTTGTTGTTAAGTGTTATTGACTAAAAAAAGCAGGGCCGGACCACACAAACACGTCTGAATCCCCCCTCCTCTGTTCTTGAATATTATTTCTTTGCGGATGAATGAGATGGCGTGGTGCCGTCGCACCACGCGGGAATCGCAAGGCTATAATCGCGCGGCGACGACGCGCCGCGCCACAGAATGTTTATCATGAACGTGACGCCGTCGCACCGCGTGAAAGGGAATCGATGGCGCCGCAGCGGAGGGGCGCGGTGCCGTCGCACCGCGCCGGACGACGAACACCGCGGCCGGTTCCGGGCCGCGGCAGAACGAGAAGACCGGCGGCTCGCCGGGCCGCCGGTGTCGGAAGCTGGAAGGGGACCGGCTTTTCCGGTCCGTTGAAGAAGAACCGGCCGGCCAGGTCGGGCCGGCCAGAAGGGGAAAGACCGGGGGAATTAAATTCCCCCAGCCAGGTTAATTGCCCCCCCCCCCATTAAGAGGGGGGGGGGGGTACATAATGGGGGGGTAGGCGGCCCCCCGTTTCCCACAAAGCAGGCCCCCACGAGGGGGGCCGATTTTCACAAAAGGCACGGCTTCAGCCGCGCCGCCAGAGAGGAGGCGGGGGCCTTTCCCCCCACGCGCAGCACCCGTGCGGCGCCAGGCCGCACCGCCGCCGGCCGGGCCGGGTCGGACCCGGTTCGGGCCGACCCAGGGGGGTCGGGCCGGGTCGGGACGGACCCAGACCCCCCGTTTTCGAGACGACTTCGGTCTTTTGGTCATAACTTGAGCTAAGGACCTCCGATTGACGAACCGTCAGCGGCGATGCGATCCTTGGATCGAGAAGGTCGATTCGGAATATTGCACTCAATGTTTCGTAATACTTTGAGTTCTTATGGGTTGGTTCGTACACGAAACCAACCGGGCCCTCGGAGCGGAAACGCTCATATCTTGAGCTACGGACATCCGATTGACGTGCCGTCAGCATTGTTGAGTTCCTCTTAGTGAGACGGTTCTTTTGGTATACTCTGCCTGAGGTTTGGACGTAGGTGGAGTACGTTCGGGTTGGTTTTGCCTTAAAAACCAACCGGGTCCCTCAGACGAAAAAGCCAATAACTCTCAGACCGGGCGTCCGATCGACGCGCCGTCTATTGCGTTGAGTTCCTGTTGAAGATACGGAACTTTTGGATACATCAACTCTGGACTTTTTGACAGTTGATGTATCAGCCTCTCGGCTCGTGGAGCAGACCCTCCTGAACGAGCTTGCTGTGTGCGGGAACCCTAGAGCTGGCTGCGACTTTGACTGCTACTGCTATTGCTACTGCTACTGCTACTGTGACTGCGACGACGACAGTACAGAGATCCTGTGTGGATTCGACAACGACTACAACACTCAGCGATCCTACGTGGATCAGTGCTACAGGTCCTGTGTGGGCCCGATCCTGTGTGGGTCTTTGCGCTCAGCGGTCCTGTGTGAACCAGCGCCTACAGGTCCTGTGTGGGCCTGATCCTGTGTGGGTCTTTGTGGGGGTTAGTTACCTATCGATCCTTCGTGGGTCCGACGACTTAGATGGATCAGAGATCATCTTTATCGTCTTTCGAAGAAGTATACCTGTGTGAGCTGAATCCTGTTGCTTTTTTGTGTGGATTGAGTTGTGCTATCCTATTTGGATTTCGTTTTGCTTTCCTGTGTGGAATACGTTTACTTTCCTATGTGGACTGATTTGTACTTGGGCTCGGAGGTTGGAGCGTATTGGAATTGATGACTTAGGTATATGTATGGGCATATACCTAAGCAGTGTCGGTTGTTACTTCGTGTTTGTATCTTCCTATGTGGTTTATCCTTTGTGGATTTTGGGAGACCTTCAGGGGTCTCGAGATCCCTACTGAGTAGCTTATACTCACCCCTGCATGGGCTATGCCCGCACTACGTTGTGTTGGTTGTAGACGACGGACAACATTGATCTTGGCTGAGGCTTGCAGAGCAGAATGGTACCTTGAGGTAGACCACTGGGCGGGACGTACACGGAGCGGACGGTGGGACCCGTGGAGTAGTGGAGCTATCTGTACCCACCCTTCAGGTGGGATTTCCAGTGGACAGCTCGATGTTGCAGCTTTTACTTTACAGTTGCTGTTTTCCCTTTCGAGTTGTACTATACTTTCAGTTTGGGTGTGTATACTGGCCCATTTACTTTTCCTCACTTTCAGTTGTACTCTGTTTTTACTTTGTGTTTACTTTTCGCTGGCTTACTCCGTGGTGTTGGTTTACTTTACAAAGGAAATGCCTTCCCTTTTTACTGGGAATTACGCCTTGGTGCTAGTCGCCAGCCCCTGGCCTATGGAAGGCGGGCTTGGGGTAGTCACGGCACGGACCCCGAGGGCGGTTCGTGACAAATTGTATAAATTTATTAAAAATAAAAAAAATATAGAAAGCTTTCATCATAGATCTATGTATTGACACATAACAGAACTCTCAGTTTACATGGAATAAATAGTAATAATATATTTTTTTTACAAAAATAAAAAATATACCTAAAATAGATTCTATTTTTATATCACATTTTCTATTAAATTTCTAATAAATACATACTAGGTTGAAAAAAAAAATAATTTTACAAGTCACTATGGAACACATTATAGGATATCATAAGAATTAAAATATTCATTAGAAATAGTTCATATCAATGTTTAAAAAATAAATCATTATTTGATGTGAAATATATAAATATTTACTATTAAATAAATAATATTGTTATTGTATATGAACCATATTATTCTGGTAATGAATATTTATTTTATCTCCCATATGATATACTTTCTATTACATAGAACATTGTTCTCTACTCCACAAAACATACTACTAGCGATTGTAGAATTTTTTTTAAAAACAAAACAATGTTTTTCCATGTGGAATATGTTTTCAAAAATCCCCAAAACACATGATTTTATAATATAGAACATTCAGTTAATATATAAATATTCTTAATGAATAATATTTTTCAAAGATCTTATTTTCCATGAAAAAATATTCACCATTTATCCAAATGAAACATTCATCTTTGTCAAAATAAAACATTTAATCATCCTTGAAAAAATAATTTATAATGTTTGTATTGAAACATGAAAAATCAATTCCACATAATATTTTCATTAATACATATAAAATATAATATTATTTCATTAATAACATTCATAATATTAGAATAGAACAATTTCATATTAAATTAATAACAGGTCAATCATTGGACCTTAGACATATAAATAACTAATACCTAGAAAATAGTTATTATTTGGAACATAAAAGATATATATTCAGCCATATATGTATAAAATATAACAAAAAATTACTTAATATCAATTTATACTTATTATAATTTGTTTAATAGTTATTATCTGAATGAAACATTGAAATACACATCAAAATATATAAGAAATATATACCCTCAATACAATAATACATTTATACATGATAATATTTTTACATTTCTTAAATTTAAATAATATGATAATTTTATAAAATAATTATAAAATAAATATTAAATATTTCAATTTTTACATAAAAAATTCACAAAATTTCATCACTTAGTCAAATTTTAAGATATTAGATATTTATTGTTCTTTGTTTTAGAATTGTTTTCCCTTTTTCTACACCTTTCATTATAACATTTTATACAAAATCATTTGGTAAACTATTTGTATTTGTTATTAAACAAATTTTTATAATTTCTACCCCAACTCATATTTCAATTCAATAACTTCCCTTGTTAAAATTTGTTATAAAAAAATAATTTTGTGTAGTGATATAGAGAAATGTGATCCTTAAAAATAATTAAGATTTAAATAAACCAAAACTAATCAATACATTCATAAAACCCCCCAATGAATAATTATTATAGTGATGGAATGCATGTTATACTGAATTATTACTAAATAAGTATTTATATTTGAAATTATTTTATACAACCATAATAATATTTTGATCAAATTATATAATATTTTGTTATATGTTTTCACACAAGTCCAATCCAAATTTTCAATTTTTTATTTGAAATTGATATTTAGTAAATCATTTATCATTATACAATATAATATACCTAAATCAAATCTCATCAATTTATTAATTTATGGTCATATATATAATAAACTAATATTTTTATTGATTAAATTAAATATATATTTTGAAATGGAATACACCATAATATGATATATAAAAAATGTTTCATCAGTTATTATCTATAATAAAACTAAAAGCATATCATCCAAACAATGACATTCCCACACAATGCTAACATTATCCTTACTGTTGAATTGAAAATGTTTATATAAAAATAATAAAAATAAAAATGTATGTTGATATATATTATAATAGATACTATGTGATATAATATTTCACTAATGTGTTTTTTATCACCCAATGTTATTTTTTGGTATATTTCAATTCACCTAGTTCACTTTAAGCACACTATACATTCCTGAAATATTTATAAATTTAAAATATTGGATGAAAACCATAATAAATTTGAAATATTGGGAAAAAATAAAAGGCATTACATTCCACTATCAAACACAAATTTGTAACACATTCAACTAGACGTCCTTGGTAATTACTTTTTTAAATATTATAAGATTTATTATTCAATTATGCATCCTTAAATATTTATTTGATACGTTTATAAATAATCTATTAATGAATCTTATGAGACTCCATAGTTTTCATAAGCCCATAATGATTAATTTAATTTTTTTAAATGGTAAACACAAATATTTTAATTTCCCTATAGAATTATTCATACTAATTTAAAATATAATAATATCATATCGTTCATTGAAATACCTTAATATATCTATAATTTCATGAAATAGTATTACTTGTTAGTTCTAAATTAAATAAATTCCAATAGATTAGTTGCATATATCTTAACCTCATTTTGTTTTAACTACTTTCATTAATGAACATTTTATAAATCATGAGATTAATTTCTATATTATAAAAATAACTATTCTACATCTCCTTTGAATGTTTTAAAAACAACTAAATAAATTATATTAAATAATTTCCAAAACATACCTCACTAATACCCTAATAGAGATAGTAGTAATGGTGGGTAGTGATGCCTTAAATCCAACCCCAAATTGGTCACAAGTTAGCAACATTCAACGATGGTATTATGCACAGAACTGAGAATAATAACACTCAATAATTCCACAAATAAATGAAACAAATTATAATATAATCCATCATATATTTAAATAGTACATGCATAAAATCATTATTATTAACATGTTATATAATGTTGAAATAATAACTAAAAAATAAACAAACTACTCTTACGATAGTGTCCTCGAACTCCAGTAGCTCATGAATGACCTCATAATGAAGAATAATCAGTTGGATCACCAACTCTGACAGTCTAAAATCAGAAAAGATTATAAATATATTGGTGTGAATATTTGTACACTTTGAAGGATATTCCCTAAAACGACAAGGAATTTTTTAGAAGCATACTAAATAATCATTAATGAAACGAGGATACAAACATATTCCCTGATTTGGGATATTATGTTTCCATTCTCACTAATGCCCACTCACCTTGTAAAAATTTAAAGATGGAAAGATCATATCAAAAACACACACACACAAATATATATATATATATATATATATATCTGTGTGTGTGTGTGTGTGTGAGAGTGTGTGAGCGTGTTTATGTTTGTGTGTGCGTGTGTGTGTGGGCAACTCACTACCACATTCCCATACTACTAGTCTCCCTAGACCCCAATGAGTATTGTATGTGCACTCCCATCTCTACCCATGGAATCCTGCGGTATGGGTCGAGACTCAACCCTACCTATATGTGTCCCACATAGGGTCCAAAATCTTATTATGTAGTTAGACTATACATCCATGAAATTATCCAATATTTAACCCTATGTACCTATCACCACCACCTATTCATCATATAATCTCATAACTAGGTATCAAGTTTGAAGTCAATCAGAAACTATGTTTTATGCACTAAACATGAATCAATTAATATTTTTGAATGGGTATTACTATAATAAAAATACCTATTATAGATAAAATAAAAGTATATTTTAAAACCATACTATCTGACATTACATATATACAAGTATAATGTGTCTAAGGCCATATTATATCTTGGGTATTTATATATAAATATTCTTCTTGATGGAGAGAGTAGTGTAGTGGTAGTATTTAATAATCTGACCCAACATCAAAATGATACAAAGAAATACCAATTTCCTAATGCTTGAATTGGAGTTGACCACCCCAATGGACTTAGGTGGTGTAGTGTAATAAGTATTTTAATAAAAGAATATAAATATCACATGACTATAATAGGTGAACCCATCTACTATAGACTCTAGTTATAAATACCATCACACATGACATCCCAACTTGTATCAATAATACTAAACTACTAATGATTTAGGGAGACAATCATCAATGTTTTCTCATGTAATTTACTATTTAATTTAACAATTAATATATTTTATATAATCCAAAAAATATCCCTAATTAATTTCATCAATATAAAATTCCAATAGGGTTTACGTTTTTCAGAATTTTAATTCAAGATTTTATTATCATTCTCTCAAATATTTCAAAACAAAATCATAGGTTTCATTTAACTTATCATTTCACAATCAACACCACATGAAATGAGTTAAAAAATAATGTTTTACTAGTCTAAATCAAATGTTTTATAATACTTGAGAAAAATAATTAATATCTATATTCCGGTCATCACATCGAAGGCAATCATAACCCACGTTCTTAACTTAGGACTTTAGTGCAAGTTTCATCTCAGATAACCCAAATCTAGCTACAAAAGGTTAATCCATACCATCCATCATTGAATTAAAAAACTATACTTTTTTCCAAATAAAATCATAAGAAGGGTTCTAAATTATAGATACATTGATATAAGAATATCCCATTACAACAAATACAAGGGGCTATTATGATCATAATATAAACATAAAAAGTACATAATAATCAATGTTTTATATAAAATATCCTTGTCCATTAATCTAAATCAAAAAATTCATTTATCATCATGAATTTATCAATACATTATACATATTTTATTGAAAACAAGAACAATAAATTTGCAACAGTAATATAATCTAATAAAACCACCAAAAAAGCTAAATGAAATACCTTATCGATCCAATAATTACACAGATGAAATATTTTAATCATTGAATATATCAGTCATTATCCTTAATAATTTAACTTTATTATTAAATTTTCTCATTTATCTCCTTAAAATTATCAATTAAATTAATTTTTATTAAAATAAGTATAACTATAATTTCTCAGTTATAATGAATCCATAACACACTAATGAACATGCTCAAATTTACATTGTTATTTTAAAAAGTATATAATGGAATAATAAATTACACATATTATCTACCTAACATAAAATGAAAATTTTAATTTTTTCATCTAGATTATATGCACACAATATATACAAGTATGTTTAGAAAAACTTTATAGAAATAATTGAACCAATAACATAAATATCTAATTTAAATAAAATAAATATTATGTTTGTATATATCATTTTCATAATCATTTATATATGATCAATTTCATTATCTTCTTTAGTTTTATCACATCATTTATATAGTGAATACATGTTCATGATAATTACCAATATACACATCAAATCAAAAGAGATGTAACTTACCTTCATCATTAAATTATTAACTGGATATAGTAACTCCACACAAATAGGAAGAAGTGGAAGTGGAAGATCTCAGTTATCTTAGAAAACAGAAGGAATCTATATTGAATTAAAGTGACATAAAATATGATGTTGAGGGATAGAAGTTGATCATGTAGTGTACATGTATGTCAGTAGAGAGCTTGTGGTCATGATGCACTTGAAGTAAATGAAACAAGAAGAAACGGGGTTGACAGTGGAAGTTAACATATATAAAATGAAACCTATGGAGAGGCTTGCCAACTCAACTTAATTTAACAAAAAAATGGTGGAATTTGGTGATTCAATAATCCTTGTTTCAAAACATAGTCAATGGTAGGTATTACACCCACCAAAATTGGGGAATAATATATACATTTTTGTGACATTTTTTAACGTGTGGATATATATTTTTCTACATTTCCATTGTTATTTCCCATAATAATTTTGTAAAAAATGAAACATATCAATGAATTTTTATTTTAAATTTATATATTTTATCCTATCATTATTTCCAAAAAAATTAGTTGCATGCCATTTCTAGATGGAAATAATAATTTCATATACAAAAAGGATTTATAGATTAAACATAGATATTCTATGTAAAGATAAATGTAAACTATATTTACATAGATTATGTGACCTTGAATTGGTGAATGAAAAACCCTAATGTATTATAGGTGACATTTACATGTAAATCAGACTAACTTTATGTGAGCTTTTGAAATTTTGAATTACCCATTTTCATTTTTGTTCTACTCCAATGCAAGAAGATTACTATAACAAGAAAAAAAATTACCATTACACAGTGAATGAAATACCATACATACCATTAAATAGTGATTGAAATAGGTGGTTACATAACTATAACGGTGGATTAACATTACGGGGGTAATATAATACCATTATAAAATGACCATAAGAACATTTCACACAAATTGAAAAGATATCCTTTCCCTAATATAGTAGTAAACAAATGAGATGATTAAAGGTAAAAATGTTTACCTACACACAATGATAGGGTTCTAAAAAGATTAAAATTAATTTTAAATAGTAACAAATAATAATTAAATAAACATATAAATTAAAAAATTCATTGATTTTCCTCATGGAACAAATAAATCATAATGGAAGGGTTCATGGAATTCAAAACCCTTACAATAGATACCTCCCAAATATTACCTTCCCACATGAATTGAAAATTAAACTCATGAGGAGATGATAACTAATATATGATGGATCACCCTATGTGATAACTATCTAGGAGACCATCTCATTAATAACAAAACATTCACACCAATTAAATACTTCATATAAACATGGAACATCATGAAATCATAAAACACAATCTCATTAGAGATAAATGTCAAATAACGACAAATACATCTAGAAGAACCGTATCAAGGATGTGATCTTATTTTGTAAATTAACATCATATGATGCTACATATCATAGAAACATCAATACGAAAACTCTAGATACTTATCACACATTTGTGACTCACACTTTGATTAAAATTATTCAAAACCATCATCCCACCACATGACATGAACCAAATGGATAACGTCCCTTATATCACCTTCATTTTATTTTCTTGAACCACTGTAATATATTCCATGATGAAGAAAACAACTTCAATATATAACTCAAAAAAATTGATGAAATAGAAATCATCATGATATTAATAATGAAGTTGGGTTACATGGAAAACATTATTAATCCAAATCATCTGTGGGGGTAGTGAACATAGATATTCAACAACAACAATGTGATACAACACCTTAGAACATCAAAAAATCAGGAAAAAATAATACTTCCATAACCACTCCATTTCAACACATGATGAAGTGATACCTTCAAGAATACATGATCTCCAATATTGAATTCCACTAGACACTTCCCATGATTACCATACAATATTTGATGGTCATTAACTTCCTTCATTTGTTTATGGATACACTAAACCATCAATATCATTCTATAATTTAATTAAAATATGATAATAGATGACTCCCCAACCCCGATTCAACATAATGTTGATCAACGAAGTCACCATATAGATCTTCAATAAATGTTATACAAATTTCTGATTCATAACTATTTTAGTAAAAAATTTCAACCAAGGGTAGGTACCTGACCCACAAGCATAAAAACCCTAGAAATTACGTGTGAATAATATCCTTTAGAGTATATATATTACCATTTCTAGGTTATTATTTTGTTGATTAAAAGTAGTCCTCAGGTACAACTAAGAGCTAAAATCATGCTGGCTACCTCTCTACACAAATGTGTTGAAATGAGGATCTCAATAAGAGATCTCCTTCATCATAGAACCATGAATAATCATCCACTACCTCTAAATACAACATTGATATAACCCCAACCACGAAATTATTAATAATCACCATGAATTTGGATGAGATCATTAGGTGGTACATAAACACTCAAATAGAATCAAACCCACATGGTTCATGAGGTTAACAGATGATTAAGTATATCAATATATCCCACAGTTCCACTTAGACACATAAAATTTTTTAGGTAACCCACTAAGAACATGATGCATAACCATCACACTCTAGACAAAAAAACATAATGATATGAACTCTTCAATTAAACAAAACACCTCAAGACACAATATTATTCCCTCGAGAATGAAAACATATTTTCTATCCTAGAATTTACCATTAATGTTTAATAGTGGAACTCTTGGAGAACCACCTCATATATCTTATAAGTAATTAAGATCATCCACTCATATATTCCTTTATTCTAATCATCCTCATACCATCCCTAAAGGGTATCACAATATATAAATTTATATTTCATACCTCCACTTCAAAATCCATTAAGTAAAATTAGTCCACGTTCTACAAAAAAATATGTATACATAGGCATCATGAAGAGAAAAAATATACTGTAGAGTTCTACCATAACAGATTTCACTATTTTGAGTTTCATATAACTCTCTAGAAATCACCAAACTCATGGAAAAATTCACCTCACAACTTCCTACTCATCTCATTAGCCATAATATTCATTTTTAAAGCTATGTAAAAAATACCAAAGTCAAAATCATAAATTAATTCTATCTATCATCGCTATATAATGTTCAAGATACATTCGGAGAATATATATATCATGCTCATTTTATCTGTTAATACCAAAATGGATTCATTTTTGAGGTTATTTCTCCAAAACATCATAAAAAACCACCACACAACAACCAAGATCATGGGTGGAATAATTACCCTAATGATGCCCTGAGATCCAAGATCCATAACATATAAAAACTCTATATTATATCTTTCATAAAACGTAATTATGTAAATAATTATAATAATAAAAATAAAACTAAACACCCACTTTAGTTAATTTAATAATAAGAAAAATTACCATCTTCTCCTTTAGGTAAACAAATGATTCCTGACCCTCGAAAATCCTTATAAAGTCATTATCATTTATGGAGAATATTATAAGAGGATCCAAAATAAATTTTTCCCATGAAAATATTTTAATATGATACTTGACTATGGGGACTAAAAAACATTGTAATATTCATTGGGGATGTACATGAAATTACTACCTCAATATTTGATTGATATAAAATCACTCCCCATTGAGACAAAAATATCCCATAAAAAGTACATCATTAAAACAAATCATAAAAATTTGAAAACTTCCCAAACAGATGATGACATTATAAAATCCCCATGACATCTCATAGATGAATTGAATTATTCTTTTTAGATGGAAAATTCACTAGAATTCTATATATAAATATCCTGAAAAAAATATGATTAATTCACACTAATTTGATTTCATCATTTCAATAAAAATTAATGGGGTGTTTGGGACACCAAATGGAATTACCATGAACACATAGTTTCCATAATGACATCTAAATGTAGTCATAGAAATATCTCCATTCATTACACTAATATCATTATATCCTTAACTAATGTAGATCATAGAGAACCAAGTATATCACTTTATCTGATTAAACATGTCATTTATCAAAGGAGAAAGATAACAGTTCTTCACTATGACCTTATTTGGGTAATGATGATCAATAAAAAATTATATAGTGAAATCCACATTATTTGTAGTAATGACTTGATCACCCCAAGGTGATTTGATGGGATGAATAAATAAGTTTATAAGAGATACTTATTCTCAATCTGTAGCTCTCATAAATTGAATAGTGTCATTCTATAGAGATACATTATTAGTGAGACACAAGACTACCACTATATCCCTAAATTAGTCTCTCATCGAGGGGGACATGTCACAACCTCTAAAATTATAGAATTATTGTACTCTTCAAATACCATCAGAAACACCAGGGGTAGATCCACCACAATGGATTATATGAATCATAAAACGTATGACCTATCTCATGGTATGATTCACCAAGAACCCATAGGAATCCTTATAAGTATCATAAAAAAACATGCCACCTAAATCAATCGATGATAGCATGCACTGAATACATATAGACCATTTTTTAGATGGTGTGATTTGGTTGATTAGGTAAACATATGAAATATCATGATGACCAATGCTTCCCTAGAATCTGATCAAAATATATACATATATCATACATGAAATCAGGACCTCCACTTAGCATTTTCAATTCTATGGGACCTGGAATCCACTATACCTCTAGTTCCAATGCATAGAATAATGTAGGCCTGATAAAGGATTGTGTAGATCCTAAATCAAACAATGCATAAACCCTTGTAGAATGTAAAAAAATAATACGTTAAATTATTTATGGCTCCATGGTGATGGAAAATCCATAATTTTTTTCACCATTCCTCAATTTATGGCCACTCTATCCCCAATTGATAAATCCTATACATTAATGCTCAAATCAAGGTTCCTATGGTCAAAGAGAATTATGGGGATTCCCTCTTATTTCCCCAATTCTTCTATGCTAATCAAAGCTGAAAATTCATTGCTACTTGTTCTTCCTTAAAGGTCACGAATTCAATGGATGAATCTAAATTAAACCAACATCTCAAAGCAAACAACACTATAATGTTATATAATAATTCCTAAGATGAACGTGACCTTTGAATGAGAATAAAAACACATCTTATTTTCTGACAAGGGTCAAAGAACATCAACCGATAGTGAAATTGATGAATATGTCTGGAATCGATTCCATATTATCCGAGACTTCAGCTAACAAAAAAACTATGATTTCTTGTCCACATATCTTGTTTGTATAGAATTTTTGTCTCCCATAATAAGGATAATCGGTTAGGAAAAGTGTTCTAATATAGCCTTTATACTTTTAACTACCATTGAGCTATGATGGAATCATAAATAGTGTTACCTATAACTGGTTATCATGAAAGAATGAATCACCTAAATTCAATGACATAACATTATCATCTGGATCTTGGATTAAAGGAAAATTGGAAGGTTTTTATAAATTTTTTTTTGACCATTCTAGAACTCCATTTTTAGAGAATAATAATCTCTTTATGACTAGTCTCCTATATGGTGAAAGAATGAAAATAAAATTAAAAGTGATCATGATACATATATGATGAGATTGATGATTTCAAATGGTATCTCAAAAACAAAAGGAACCATATACAAACCACCCAATGCATACACTGATGGCTAAAGAACTTAGTACTCTCTCTAAGAACTTATATAAATAAAGGATATTAGTACCTCCAACAACATGTCCTCAATCATTCAATCTGATATAGATCCTTAATAAGTAATTAAACACGGGCATTAAAACTATATATCATATTCAATTAATCATGGTCATCATCTGTATCATGTCTATGGAAAACTATCAGTGAATCCAGATGAACATCATCGACATGAAATTTCTAGGGACATTAGTCATGAGCCATACAATTGAAAGAGAAAACTGTTAGGGACTCCCTAAACGTGGAATATTGAATACTCAAAACTATTTAATTAATTTTTAACATATATATCATTTAATGAAAATTTTAATAATAGTTCAAGAAAATAATAATTAATGGACCTCATATAGGTTATTACCACACATTGTTTATCACTTCACATAAAATATTCCATAAACATATTTTCCTTCTATTGGAGTACTGGGGATTAAAAATCCTATTTTGTACTCGATATAACATTCTTAAATAAAGTGATAATTTCAATTGATATTTTCCCTACCAATCTATAAAATCCCCACCTTGTCCTATTCCCAAGACACATCCTATAAATCATCCAAAATATCTCATTCCAAATTGTCATGACCTTCCTTCAATAGTAAATTTCCTCATCTAATAGTAATGGTAGGTTGTGATCCCCTAAATTCAACCTGTATTAGGCCACATGTAGGTGGATAATATGAAGGGTTTCATAAACACAAATGGGAAAAATTATATTTAATTATCATTAGAATGTAGAAACAATACGTAAACTAATTCCATAAAAAAAAATTATCAATAAAATATTGATACATGATATATTAAACTATGTACTAAGACAAACCAGAAATAAAACAACAAACCACTCTTTTGGAACCAACAATAAACTCTTTCTTCTCATGAACGACCTCAAGATCTAGTATTATCAGTACGATCACACATTGACATGTGATAAAGAGAAAGAAATTTATATACATAATTGAAAATATAAGTATTGTCATAAGGATCCTTTTAGAAACATCTCATAAAAATGATGAAAAAGAAAACTAAATCCATAATGAATAAATAGAGAAAATAACTCATTAACAAAACATGTATATTATGTTTCCATCTACATCAAAGCCCTCTCCCCAAGTAATTAATAGGTTATGGTGACATCAAATTAGAAGAATATATATATATATATATATATATTTGCATGTACCGCATTAGCACTTTATATCTAAACCTGTCGCTCACCCAAGAACCCAAAGTCTTATTTCCTTGCACTCTCATATCATCTTAGGTAATAATATGATCTAGGTTTGGTTTCATACGTAGCTACCCTTGTCCTGTATTGGGAGAAAAATATTTTACATGAATCATATCACACATACATGTTATCATCACATCATTCATACTGTATAGCTCATAAAATCACCCTCATTAACAATTCTCAAAACAATATAATAAGTTTAGAAGCCACCAAAACCCATATACCATGAAATAGACATCATTCCATTACTAGGAATGTATGAGTACACCTATAATAACAATATATATTACAACTAATTTAAAACTATATTTAGTTACCTTAAGAAACCACAACATTGATTTAAAATTATACGATGATTGAGAGCCATTATAGCCCCTATAAGAACATATATTATAACTTTATTCCTTGAAAATTTATATATGTCTATATAAATATTCTTCCAATGGGAGAGAGAGGGGTGGGGGAGTAGTCATTCTTCTGATCCCTCAATAACCAAGACTGTTGGAAACAACCAGATCCAAATTCCATAGTTGGTATTTATCACACCAATTGATTCAGTTCATAGAGTGTAGTAAATCACATATTATAAGGTTATAATTTTCACACAACCCTGTAAGGGAAAATTACCTACCATATACTCAATTTTTAGCTACCATCCCATAGGAAATACTATCTTTCATCTCTTGGGTTATATTTCTAAATCTTAAATAACAAAATCATCAATGATTCGTAATCTAATTTATTAATTAATTTAATAATGGACATTTTATTAATAGGCCAATTATAAATTCCGATTAATTTATTCTATATTTATAAAATTCCAAAGGGATTCATGTTAATTTTCATATCAATTACATATTTCATTAACACACATCCTTGCATTTCTTAATTATATCATAGTTTTTATTTCACATATTATTTCACCATCAACACCCCCTCACATTGTATTCATCAATAATTTAATTAATAATTTATAAATAGGGTATTCTAATATATACCGAAAAAATTAATCCCAACTTCTAATAAAGAGACCAAATAATTAAACATGCTTTATTTAATATTTCTCTCTTAGATATCCATTAAATAAAAATCAAGGATCTATATGAATAGGGTCTTTGGAATATCGGTATTAAATATATATCATTTTAAATTAAAAATAATAATCATTTTTTAAAACTCCATACATTTGTCCAAACTCCCTTATATCATCTAAACTGCATTGGATGACATGGGGGAAATATATAATAAAAAATATCGATTAGAATGCATATTACTAAAAAATAGGGCTATAAATCATAACAGGATAGTCATGATTCCTAAAATGATATCATAAAGAGGATGATCATAAGAATACAAAAATTTCATAAGGAAATAACATTATAATAAAATAGAATAAAAAAATACATGGAAACTATATAATATAAGACATCATAAACATAATTCAACATTCACTCCCAATTCCATTATTATGAGGTGAAAAATTTATCATGGCGTGTTAGGATTAGTCCACATTTCTATAATTATTGTGGAAAATTTATATTAGTGGATTGTTTTCACTTCCCATTCCCATAAAAAAAAGTTGAAATTTTTTGATGGTGGACTGGGTTTAGTCCCCATTCATATAAACAAAGCATAAAAATTCCCATGGTGGATTGGTTTCACAATGAATTCTGATAAGCATTGTGAAAAATATCTCACAGTAGATTATAATCACTAACCATTCCAATTAACATATTGGAGAATGTCTCATTATGGATTAGAATTACTCCATAATATCTTATATAACATCTCATGAGATATAATTATTTACCCAATGCATTGGAGGGATATATAATTATAGGCCCACATATCACATAAAATATAAATCTTATGATAAACATTTTTTCACCATAAATGGAATATAATTTGACCAAAATATTACCCATTATTATAGATGTCTATACAATTCATGGCCAACCCATCCTATAAATGAAAATTATATATATTTCATTCCACGTGAGGAAAATAAACCATATATAATATATAATCATGATAAAAAACATAAGAGTAAAGTGGGTTTCATTGTAACAAATAAGGAAATGATAAAATAAATCATTCTATGTTTTATTAATATGAATTATATAGTTATATTTATTATAAAAATATAAAGTGAATTATAAATTTGAAGGGAAATATTTTAAACAATCTCAATTCATATATATTTTTATTTAAAATAATAATTTATAAATAATATATTTTATTATTATAAAATTAATTTCACCTTTTAGATAATAATATAATAATTAACTTATGGTGAAATGTTTATATTATTCAGAAAACTACAGATTATTCAAGGAATAGTGAGAAATATAGATTTTTTAAAGCTGTAATTTATTTTCAATAAATTAAATAATTTATAAGTATAATTAATTTTTGATTATAATTTAATTTAAACAAAGTATAAATTATATATTTTATTTACTTACTTAAATTTTTGTTCGACCTTATACTGAATTTTAGAATTATTATTGTTAGGTTTGAAAAGAAATTTTCTCAAAAACTATTTCACAGTGCATAAAGTTTATCCATTTTAACTAATTAAAATTACAAGTAATGAGAAATTATATAAATGAAATTTATATATTTTATATATATAAATATGAATCTATATTCATATGAGGATTATTTCTGTTCATAGAATTAATATAATATCATCTCATTCTTGAATGATACATTTCATGAAAATAGCCTTTTCCTCACGTCTACAAGATTATTTTTAAAATACATTATATCACTTATGTGATATGAATTTGTTAAAAATTATTACTATATTTAGAATTCAAAATTTTTTATTATATAATTATTTCAACATAAATTTTGGCTATAGTGAATAGTGAAAACATTTAAAAATGTTTACCGTGGTTAAGGTAAAAGAGGATATACCAAGTGGTTAAACAAGAAAATGACGGTTAAAATGACCTAAAATCTTATATAAATTATATTTTATAGAAATATTTCCAAATTATATCATATAGGGTTATATGTTGGTCTATTTTATCCTGTATTCATGTTAAAAACACTGATATATCTTTTTCTTCTCAATTATTTCAAGTGTGTCCTCTCCCCCACTTATATAAGGCCACCCACTCTCCTCACCTATTCAAAACTCCAAATCCTTTTGGGTCAGCCAATCACATACCAAATAGAACTCTTAAATACCAACCCATAATATATAGTTATTGTTTTTGATTAGAGAACCAATATAGGAATGATTTTGCTGTAAACATTATGAGGTTGTCTAAAGAAGAGTTATCATTCTTAACCAAGTGTTTTTTATATATTATTCTAACCTGATCATATATTTTCCAACCAAAATGAAATAACTAAAAAACTATCTAAAAAATAATGATATTTTATTTTATTAATGTAATAACATATAAGCATCTCTTCTTTCATCAAGTTGAAAATAAAATTATCATTCATGTGTATGAAGACTTGCAAACCGATGTAAATCATTTTCCATAACCTCTTCTTACAACTAGTTACAATAAGGCATTTAATTTATATATATTAAATATAAAACATTATTATACTCATTTAAATATTATATAACATATACATTCATACTTTCTATTACGTGGGGGATACAATTAAGTCACTTGTGTGTACAGTGGACTACCGCATTGTGAAGCGATGTGCTTACTTTTTCACTAACACATTACAAGGAAGGTAATAACGATAAAGTTGATGAATATATGTGATATATATGACATAATTTTTATAATAATAAAAAATTTATAATTTTAAAATTATAATAAAACATTATCTCTCTTACCCATCCACTCACTGATAAATGGTATCATCTTTCATGGGTACTTGTGGACAACTGCCTCTATAAAACAATGTGATTCCCTTTTCATCACTGCATCGAATGGATGATATATATAAGTATATTTAAATAAATAATATATTATTAATTATATTATTATTTATATGTTAATATAAAATAATACATATCATGTTTCCATAAATATCGTTGAAAAATTGAAACATTACTCATGAGTATATATGCCCTAATGTCTCCATGATTACTACATAGATATATTTTCATAACCAACATTAATTATTGGTTTTAAAAGTATAATGGATTTATAAAAAGTATAATTATATCATGATTATAATTATGCATATTACATTTTAATGACCTCTTTGACTACAGAAATCTTACGATTTTCATTTTTGACACATAATCCAAACACTGTTAAAACATCCAAACTAATAATAAATGATTAACTAATTGTGTATATCCTATTGTTTTATAGAATGAAAGGAATAATAACATGAAAAATGATTTTTTAAATGTAAATAATTAACAATTTTTTATTTTTCTTGCGGATAAATAAAATTCAAGATGATTATGACTTAGGGTAATGAACGTTCTTTTAAAAAATACTCTTTTAAAGATTTATCCCACAAAAAATTATTCCATGAACAAAATTTTAAAATAGTTTTTTTATTTTTTTTATATTTGAATAAGTTATTTATAATGGATATTTTATTCTCTTTTTAAATTACTTAAATGGTTTTACAATTGAATATTTTTACATGTTTTACATGAAATGTTTTGAAAAAAATGGAAACAAATGTTCTATTTTAACATAGATGGAGAAAAATACTTTCCCCATGACCATAACCATTATTTAAAATTTGTTATCAATTAAAATTTTATAAAAATTATTTGAAAAAACCTCTTTCCATTTTTACGAGTATTTAGTTTACATAAAATGGGTTAAAAAGGGTATTTCGATATCTAAAAGAGTTTTCCAAATAGGTTTAAAAGTTTTTTCTATGGTTTTATGATGAAACATTGAAATTTAAAATGATTTATTAATTTTATATTCAATAGAAATTTTTTATATGATGGGGTGGGCCCAATTATAGCTCATAGTTGAGCTTGATATAGCTTATATGGTGACTGCACCCAAATATAGATGAGTGAGCCTGATATATCCTCTACAATGTGTATGCCCGAATATCACTCTAATGAATTTGGTAATTATTATGTTTAATTAATATATTTATTTGATATTGGATATATGGTTATTCCAATTTTTATGGGTTCTATAATGGTTCTATGGATATTATGTCCCAAGGTTCCTACATAACTTTTCAATTTTTGTTAAATAATTTTCTTGGAAAATGTTTAATTATAAAAGGTCAGATAATTAAAATTTTAAGTGAAAAATAATAAAATTTTTGGACAAAAGTATGTTTCTATGAAATGATTTTTTTTTCATGTTTTGTCATATTTCTCAATAGAGTAATGGATTTCATCTTTTTATGTCCTTATTGAGATATTTGTGCATAACCCATGTTTTAATTTTTTTAACAAGGATTAAAAATGTGTATTGGAATGGAATAAGTTGAAATTGAATTTCATGATGATTTTCCAGGAAAATATTTCATTTTTTATTTCAATAGTATTATATTATTGGAAAAATAGATACAGATTATATATTTAGACTTTTTATATATATCGTTTTCTTATGTAAGTGTTATGGCCAACCTATAAAAAACCATAAACCTAAAAGATCAATTGGAATGTAAAAAATGTAAATTATATATAAAAGTTTGTAGAATATGTAATGTTTAAGTATATATCCTTACATATGGTATTATATAATGTTTTTAGATAACTTTTGGGGTTATTAAAACTTTAATAATAATCCCTTAAAGTATTTTACTAGATTTATAAGATGAAATGATATATAATTTAAGATTACCTATTTTCATCTACAAAACTATGTATGATCATAACTGTTTTTGATATAGGAAATATGGAGGCTATATTAGTAGGATTCCAAGAAGATGATATCATTTTGAATCATCATTCCAGAATCATCAAAATTAGAACTGACTAGTTTGTTTTGGGGATGGATCAGTTGAGGGAAGGAAAAAATTGTAGTGGAGTCCATGCTAGAGAGAATATAGATCTACCATATAGGAACATGATGATAATAGATAAATTAACGAGACAATACCCTCAAAAATTTAGACTATATTCTAACCTAGTGGTATACAAAGGATGGATTAATAACATGAAGATGATATTTTAAGTCATGGGGTGTTCAATATATCAAATTATAACCCTTAACATTTATCTTTTTATAGGTGAAATTAATATATGGTAGTTTTTAGTTAAGAATATCTAATTTAGAGATAATATTAATTTCATGGAATGGTACATATTTAAGAATCTATTTCTTGAGAAATATTTTGCTAATGTGGTTCGACTTTGGTTGTAGAAAAAAATAATTGAATTGGGAAAAAATGATTACGATTCTATACCTGAGTATAATTACAATTCTACCATATTGGCTTGGTATTTATGTAATTTTATCATGGATATTGATATTAATATTAAGTTGTTTTACTCAGGGTTGAAACCATGATATATAAAGGAATTAAATTATATTAAATCCATATGTTTTGAAGAACACATTTGGTGTGATGAAAAGGATGGAGTGGAGTTCACCAATGATCATGTATTGCATAAAAATGAAAAAAAAGTATTAACAGATTGAAATAGGGATGCATTCATCAATAAAATTCATATTTAAGAAAATCATTCTCTCTTGACGTGATAACTGTGGTACAAAGTATCTTGGGAAATGCCTTATAAATTCCAAAAAGTGTTATCTATGTGTTATTTTTGGTATCAATGTTCGTGAATACAATGAAAAGAGTCATGAAAATTAGTGAATTAGATATATGATATCTATCCATCGGTGAGATTTTTTAATTACAATGGGTATGGGAATTATGCTAACACGTGTCTCATGTGTTTTACTCACGATGGAAATAAACCGGCCCAAAAGTTCAATGGGGTGATAATATATTTTTCTACTACTTCTATAGATTCAAGAACATATAATGAAGTGATAATAAGTGTGTTAATCATTTACTAGAATTTTTATAAACCTTTTTGGACCCTGGATCCTTTCATTACTTAATTTCTAAAAAATGATCCTACATATTGGAAATATTATCCAATAAAAGAATGATATATCTTTAAGTGAAATTTCATGGGGTAAATATTAAATAAATAATGATTTATAGGGACCATACTATTGTTATTTGATGTATGTTATTTGATAAATATCAATTTAAAATTATTGTAATGGTGTTTTATTTTATTCACGGTATGTATTATGTTTTAGTTTATTATAATATGATCGATTTTAGTGCCATGAATATTTTATTCAATGAATTCATACCTTATATAACCTAATGAGAAGATATAAAATTTATTTTTGATAGAAGAAAAAGTTACCTAGGTAATTTTATGAAAGAAAGAATGTGTTTGAATTAGTGATGTTCTTGTAGTGAAAAAATAGATAAATATTTTCCCAGTGAATTACATGGTGTTATTCCTTATTGGGTGGCTGATATGAGATTTAATAAAAGTAGTTTTATGAATTTCTTAATGATGTATCTATTCATCCTATCATGTCACCTTTGGTTTCTCCTAGTTCTTTTTAAAATAATGGTCGTTTAATGAGAATTTTCATTGATTATAGTGCCCTGATTAACATCACTAATAAAAACATGTGTCTTTTGACTCATATATATGGTTTGTTTGATCATCTATAGGGAGCTCAGTATTTTTCAAAGGTTTATATGAGGATTAGGTTCCATTATTTTAAGGTTAAGTAGGATTAAATTCATAAAATAAGGTATTTAAGTTGATATGGGAATTATGGTTTTGGAGGAACACCCTTTGGGTTATCCAATAAACCAACTATATTTATGAATATTATGAATATATTTTTCCATGAAATTAATAATAAATTTATGGTGGTGTTTATTGATTATATATTTGTATATTATAAAACTCATGAGTATCATGAAGGACAACTAAGGATTTATTTTTAATCCTTATTGTAAAATAAACTATATGGTAAACTTATTAAGTGTGAGTTTTGGTTGAAAATATTTTGTTTCAATGGTCATATATTTTCTAATGATAGTATTACTATTAACCTTCATGAAGATAAATTTGTTGAAGATTTAATATTAAAAAAAATATCATAATTATTTATTGTTTTCATGTATTACCAGGTTACTACCAATGTCTTGTTGAAAACATTGTAGGATTTTCTATCCCACAAATTAATTTTACTAAAAAAGGAGTTAAATAATTCTAGAAAGAAAATATAATAAAAAGTTATTTTAGAAATTGTATAAGGTATATATGATTTTTACATGAGATAACACATAGTGTGGTTTCTAATTAAAAAAATGAACATTGAAAGGAAGATAAATTATGGACAACGAGGTGAAGCAATCGTGTAAGAGGATGAGAATTATTCCAAACAAAATTGAATTTTAACGAACTATTAAAACACATAAATAATTATAATTTTCAATAAAAGAGACCAAAAATTATAGAAATAGGTTATACCATAGGAAATTTAATACAGAACTCCAGGAAAACAATTATAACTCAAGAAAGAATATTGTGTTATGAAAGTCCTCTATATTTGTATGAGGACATGAATTGTAGACCACAATAAATAAGTTCATGAATGGAAGTCATGTAAAATTTTTCAAGAAAAATTCATCATAATTTATTTAAGGGGTATTAGATAAACCATTTAAATGAATATAGGTTCAAAATATCATTGTATGACCCAATTAAGTGTGATTGAGATGAAAACACATATAGTTGAATAAAAATTATAATAAAAACAATTTAAAGAGAGATAAGTAATATTAATTATGTTAAAATACCATGAATAAATTTTACAAATGATATTAAATATCAAATTTGTTGAATATGAATTATTTAAAATAAATTTTAGTTATAAAATAAAAGTTGGTTCAAAGAAGGAAACATTGAGACAAAAACCTTATCTTGTTCCACATTCATTCTACATATGTCCCTATTTTCTTAAATAATCAAATAAGTTTCAATATGGATATTTGAAACATTATTACTATATATATTTTTTATGAAAATATTATTAAAATATATCTTTTATTATTTATATTTTTTCAACTTATGTTTTCATTAAAATTGAATCGGTGTCAGCTTATTTCATTTGGATTGAAATTAAAATATTATATTTAAAAAAAATTAAATAATTAATATGTATATTATGGAAATAATAAATAATAATTAATTTCATATTAACATATAATATTATTATTATTTATGTTCCTATAGACATTCTTGATCGAGTTTTACAGAATTAATCATATAGCTATTTAAACCAATACAAACATGAACATGATAGATCTCGATCGGTCGGTATAGTGACGGAATTGATTTATATTTATAATTAAACGAAAATTATATCATTTTTTTGTTTTAGAATAAACATTTATGGGTTTTTAATTATGAACGTAAATAATGATAAAATTGAAAAAATTTACTTCATTGGAGTAGTATTACGCACAACACATAATTAATGTTTTCATTTTAGAAAGAATAAATTGGAATTTAGGTGTATGAAAATTTTAAATATTAGAATCATAGATACACTATGTAAATAATATTTATTAATTAATCATTTCATTAAAACCAACCATTATAGGATGCATGAAAAATGGAATACATCACTTTGTGCAAGAAGAAGACCGCACAACACACCAAAGAAACTTTGGTTTTTCACATAAGATGGAGAAGAATAAATAATGGTTATTACATTAATAAAATAAGATATGTTTATAATTATTTAATATTTTACATTATATTTATATATATATGGAATATAAAAAAATATTAAAGAAAAAATGTTATGAGGAATATAATACCTATATTGTGGACTTCATATTCTCTTAGAGAAACTCGTTGAAATGAATGCCATTAGCTGACATCTTACAGATAGAAAATTATGTATTAATAATGAACCACTACTATAGGTAAATTAGGATTTTGTTTCATGTTAAATTATAATGTTATGTGTATTCATGTAGTAGTGGCAGCTATATGCTTTTATAAGTTAAGAATCATACAATTTTGTGAATAACCTAACAAATCCATGATATAATTACACAATTCCTCATTCAATGACTAATAAATTTTCTAATAATAAACTTTAAATTAGGAATTTTTCTAGAAATCATTAACCATGAATTCATACATATTTTTAATCTTGTTTCAGGTTCATTAACATATGTTTTTTATATATAATTATTTTAGTTTATACTTTGGTTACAATTTTATAAATAAGTAATATATATTCTATTTAATGATACAAGGATAAACCTATTAATTTTTTTGATAATTTTAAAATATATATATTCTATATCTTTTCTAATAGAGTTTCTATTTTTTTGAAACTAAACTTTAAAATTAATATATATAATATATATAACAAATTTTCATGAAAATTTCATTTTAACAAATATGTGATCTTAATCTTATATATAATCTAATTCCAAATGAATGAGTATTTAAATCCAAATATAGAGGTCTAATAATAATATTATTTTAATTATTTAAATTATATCAACTTTATTTATTTGATATAAATTAAATAATATTAATAAAATGTTCCTAAAAAATACAGGTATACCAATATTAATGAAGTTAAAATTACTGATACTAATATTATCATTATTGCTAAAATTGAAATTTAAAGTATTAAATAATACTATCTTATAAAAATCATATATGAAACAAATTTTTTTATTTAATTATGTTCAATGACAATCTACTTATTAATAAAAGTCTTTAAATTCCATTTTTTTTCAAATAACAACTGGGTTTAAAAATTGATGAAAATGTTTATTATAAATTGAACATATCATATTAAAATTATTTATATTGGTTAGTAAATAAATATATTTAATATAAAATGGGATTCATAAAATTTTCCATTATTATTATTTTATATAAGTCATTACTTTAAGTGAAATAATTATTTTCACTATTTTGAAAAAAAATAGATTACCTTAGAAAAATATAATAACCTAACCGTAAGCTCATATTATCATAATAAATAAATAAATAGATGTTAATTTAATAATATAAAAAATATAATATTGGACAATTTAAAGTTTAAATATAATTAAAAAATATATATATGTAAATAACTTTTTAATGTATTAACCATTACTTTTATTATTTTAAATAAATTACTAAAAATGTTAGTGTTAATATATTATCCATTAAAAAATATAAATTATTCATATAAAAAATATACCCTTTCTATAATATATTTAGTTTCATAAAATGATGTGCATAAAAGGATACATTAAAAGAAGAATTTTTACCCAAAAGGTTATCTTATTTGTTTTTTTAACTACACTATAAATAATATTTTTTATTTATATATGTATTTTATGAAGTGCATAGCACTATTTATACCAACCAAAATAATGACTACATTATAGTGATTATATAATGTTTCATAGTTTGTTTTATTTTCATGATGCTTATAGAACCAGTTGATAACATAATATATATTTCTTGAAAATACATACATGAATGAAAATTTGAAACATTATCCCTAGTGAAATAAATTTCCTAATATTTATTTTAGAAGTCATATGATGGACACAATTTCTATGGGTTGATCATAATTAAATATGTACTAGTATTTGATCGTGAGTTTGTTTTGGACATGATTTAATATTCTCTTATATACAATTTAATGTGATCCACTTCTTTATATATTTTATCAATTTTAAATAATGTCCTAGTAAGTGAAAAATGATTAATTCAATAAGGATTATCAATACTCAAACCTTATTGAAGTTTCACATGACATGGATATAATAAATTTACTAAAAAATGTTTTATACATTGATCATAAACTAATAAGTAAAATCATGCATTACATAATACATGTAGAATTATAGAGGGAAGAGTTACTATTAACTATAATATCATTTGTTTCTTAGGCTTGTCATTGTTCTCATTATCTAGGAGGTGGAATGCTTCAATTGTACATTTAAACCTTGCATTGGTGCATTATGTTGCATTATGTCTTCCCCCAATCCCCATTCTCATATTTGGTGCTAAAAACATTATCATTAACTTTATTTATTTTATACTAATATACAAGATCCAATTTTATTAATAAACAAATATAAAATAAAATGTATATAATGGATCAGTTATAATGAAAAAAACAATTTATATTTATAGTTTTAAAGTATTTTTACAAACACATTCATAAAAATACCTATGTATTTAGGTTATCATTTTTTCCAATATACCCTTCTTTTATTAGTCCAAATTAAGTCATTATAATCATTCTATTAAAACCCATTAAGACACATATTGATTAATATATTTCATTATAACATGGAAAATTGAAACATAATAAGGGTGAACTAGAAATATCATTAAAATTAATCATATAAATTAGTAGTTTATTATATTTGGTGAAGTGATGATGAGAATAAGTGTATGTAAGCATATTAATAGTTAATCATCATTTTATAATATAATTCATACCCATTATTAATTGGATCATTAATCCTATAACATTTAATAATGCTTTATCAAAGTTAAGTGTCATATGAATCAATGCTGATGATCCATGTGATGTAAAACAATATCAAAGGAACCAATAAAAACTAATAATAAGAAAATAAAAAAATGTTTCTATCTGGAAGATTATATATATCACCCATGATTAGTCATTTTACAAATAACTAGATTCTAGGTAAATCCAGAAGAGAAACAACCCACGTAAAATACCTCTATATTCCATTTAATGAAAATTATCATTACCCATTTCATTACAGAGTAATATTGGGTTTACAAAGTATAAGCTATATTAGTCTCACCAATAACCATGAGCTATATTGGGCTCAGCAATAATCATGCATAATTTCAACACACCCTACATTAATATAAAACCTAAAAAATTTCATTTTCATTATAAAAATATTTAAAAACTACATGCTTTCTTTTATATTTTTGATTTACCTTCAAAAAGATTTTTTATAAATATCATTAAAAAATCCTAATAGATCCAGAGAAAAATAAGAATGTAATTATTATAGCATAGCCACTATGTAGAAAATAATAATAATAATGGATATATTAGTGATTAAAAATACCTTTGTAAGAAACATTAAGTCACTTCATTGAAAAGAATAAAAATAAAATTTTTAATTGATTATATTATATAAAAATTTATAGATAATTGATAAAATAGTTTCCATTATAAATATCCATAGATAATTATAAATAATTATTTAAATTAAATAATTATTTTTATATGGAATAAATATCATTATTCAGTAGGGGTAAAAATAATCATTCCTTTGAGACATTTTATAAAATATAAAAATATCCTAATTAATGTTTTCTAAAAACAGATTTTAATCCTTTAAAAATAAATTTAAATATAGGATAAATCAACATTAAATAATAATTTGATCTTATAAAAAATCATTCATTAAATTAATTTGAGGGATATTGATATAAAAGTAAAAATGATTCCCAATCAAAAGTGGAAGTTATGTTGGTTTTCATGGAATCATTATTTTGATCATTATGAGTTGAAAAGAGAGGAAAATATATGAAAATAATTTAATCCTCATAAATAAATATATGTGAATAATAGTGTTGTGGTTAATAAATTTTTTATCATACAAGTCCCCTAAAAGTAACCTTCAAAATATACAATTCTAAAAATAAATGGCATTGTAACATATTGAAATTAATGCTTTGGTAACATTAATTTTTTTTAAAGAAATAATATGATATGGATCTAGAAGTACCAAGAATTACATGATTTTATATATCATGATTAATTACTGGTGAATTATGTACACTATTCAATGTATTCATGGTTCATGTCTTAAACATGTCTCGAGAAAATGAAATTGGGGAAAATAAAACCCTTGGATTGATCATAAAATTTAATGTGATATATAATAAATGAATTAATTATGTTAAAACATGTAATAAAAATAAATACATTTAAAATACATAATAAAATAATGTATAAATCAATTATAAAAGAAATATGGAATAACATTGTTAGTAACAAGTGTTATAGCACAGTAATATGAAATTGAGAAAATAACCCCTTACATCGAGTACATATATTCTAAATACACTACTACAAATATGGATTTTATTAGCGCTAAAAAAGTGCATTAATAGTGCTAAAAAAAGCTCTGCTAATCGAGGCAATGATAGGGGTCCCTTTTATCAGTGCCGATAAAGACCCCTTTTATCAGTGCAAAAAAAGGCTGATAAAAGACCACTTTTATCAGTGCTAGAAAAAGCGCTGATAAAAGGTGTCTTTGTCAGTTCTTTCTAAAAGCACTGATAAAAGTAATAAAATAATATATATATATATATATATATATATTTAGGGGGGATTTTAACAACACTTTCCCCCCTATTTATCAGCACTAGGTAGCCCCTCCCCACTCCCGCATGCTGCCCTTCCCCAGGCATCCCAAACATGCACGCGCAACTTCCTTGCTTCCACCTGAACTCGAACCCGCGTCCTCCCCTAGTGTGCACCTTTACCACTATTCCATTTAGGTTTTTTTCTATTTAATGATACATCTATTTATTTATATATATAGTTATATTTAATAGTATATTAATATAGATTCATTTTAATATAAATAAATTTAATTATATTTATACATATATTTTTATTCATATATTAGTATATATTTATATTCATTCGTATATTAATATATATTTATATATATTTATATATATATTTGTAGTTACCATTTTTTATCCGTATATTTATTTGTATATTAATGTACATTTATAAGATTAGTTTTAAATACATTTATAAAATATGTTTTTTATGTGTGTTTATAAATAAATAAATAAATAAATACATACATATATACAACACACACACACACATATATATATTTACTAATAGATACATTTTTTATATATATATGTGTGTGTGTGTATTTAAAAATCCATATAATGTTTAAACGACCATAAATTATAATATAGAAGCCTTTTTCAACTCCACAACTAATCAAATAAAATAAAATGAAATGATCTTCGATATAATATGTGGTATAGGGCTAACGGACTTCCGAATTAGAAGTTGTACCTGTTTGAATGTTAAAAAATCGGGGTATCCTGACTAAAAACTCAGTTTTGGAAGCCTTTAAGGACTTTTTTAGCCTCAAAAAATGTGACAGATGCTTTACGTGTTTCACAAACGCATAGATATCATGACAGGCTTCAATTTGATATGCTGTAGAGCTCAAACGGACACTCAGATCAAACGTTATGGTCGTTTGAAGTTTGAGT
Source organism: Viscum album (assembly GCA_963277665.1). Taxonomy (NCBI): domain Eukaryota; kingdom Viridiplantae; phylum Streptophyta; class Magnoliopsida; order Santalales; family Viscaceae; genus Viscum; species Viscum album. The sequence goes on from OY728165.1 coordinate 1,836,951,705, forward strand.
TACATTTTAAACTTAGGTTTGATCTTTTATTAATTTTTTTGATTATTGTGTCTTAAAATTGTTATTAAATCATTTTTAATCGATAATAGTTAGAAAATTATTAATTAATAATATTTTATAAAATATTTTAAAGCCATTTTAACTTAATTTCATATATATTAAATGTAATAGCCTATTTATAATTATCTAAAACATATTTAAAAAATATATATTATATTTATAGCAATATAAATATACATATATAAAAATATATTATTTTTCACGAAAAATTATTATTTTTGAAACATAAAATTTAACAGCCCTAGGAAAAAGAGATGATAAAGCCCATCTTTATCAGCACTACTAAAAAAGCACTGATAAAGGGGCCACCTTTAACAGTGCTAAAAAAGCACTAATAAAGGGGGGCCTTTATCAGCTCTAAAAAGAGCTGATAAAGGGTCATGTATAACATCGCTTTTTTTAGCACTGATAAAGGCCCCCTTTATCAACGATTTTTTTATCGATGATAAAATGGTAGTGCTTCCCTTGCCCGTTTTTGTAGTAGTTATATATACATTATTTATAATATAATAAAAATGTAATAATTATTTACCTATTTAAAATAAACATCTTGTTTTATCCACTTATTGTTAAATAGTTTATTTCAATGAGATATTATATTACTGAACCTGTTAAGCCCACATCATGTCTTTTGTGGATGTTTGGTCCCATATTTTAAAATTAATTTGGAAAGTAGATTATGGAAAATTAGTTAATTTTTCCGTAGTATCTATAAATTAATTATGATATAAATTTTTTTATATACGAAATAAAATTTTATCTTTAGACAGAATGGAGATCATGAAAAATCCAATACATTGAATCAATAGGTGATAGTGCACACATTAACATTTGTAATGATATTAATTTTATTTGGATGGGTTAAAATGTAATAAAAACAATATTATCATTCCAAAATCATTATAATGTTAAATAAATAAAATAAAATTATTAAATACATCCACAAGACCATCTGCGAGAATAAATATTGAAAGCATATGTACATAACTATGTGGATATTGTAGTCCATACATACCCAGGTGTGATGATTCTATTTTCTAACAACTGAAATTTTATGATGATAAATGATATATCATAAATAAATAATAATAATTATGCCAGGTAAATCAAATGCCTCATTAGGATGAGTGGTAACCTTACAGATTTCTAGATATTAGAAAATTCATAACATAACAAGCCGTCAAATTCAAAAAAACCCATGAACATCGACATGTCCCACACACCCACTCCAGAGATCAATGAAATCCACATCTCTACCGAATGAGGACAAAGAGAAAATTAAATTTTCAAATTTCAAATTACAAAGCCATCACCACTACCTAGGTTGACGAGTCACCTCGCTTCATGTACCTCGACCCAAATTGTTCATCAGAGCCACATCATGCCACCAGTGAGAGCCGACATCGAAAAGCAACACTGTCGCTTCTGAACCTCCAGACTCTATGTCGATCAAATCCAAAAGAACCACCAGATGAAGAATCTCACAACCATAGCATTTTGAAAAAAAATACAAAAAGAACCATCATCACTATCCCATATAACTGCACTAGAACAGACCAGCCATCAACAAAACAAGCAACAAAAAACCACATCACCGAGCACAATGACCTCTTGGAACTCCGTCAACCACTCGAACTAACCTCCTAAGACACCGTGACATACACATCTTGAATTAAAATGGGTGGATATTGGTGGAATTTATACTACATTAACTTTCATCATCCCATATTACTTCATCAACATAATCAATATCAATATCATTATCCCTTTACTGAGGTGTTTCATCATTGGTATGTATATCTCACTGGGAAAGTGATATATTTAGGGATGTTTCTTGATAAATTTCAATTTTTTGCACTTATATAGAACCATTTTTATTTTCTATAATCTGATTATCAGGGGATTTCATAATTATTACACTCCATAAGTCATTCAAATATCTCTATGCATCATAGTAATTTTCATAATAAACATTATGTGGTTAATGTTCCTATATAATTAGTTCATTTGATGCAAGGAGACTATTATATTTGATGTAAATAACTCCATATCATTGATGAACTCAAAATCCTTGATCTATATATAACCAATGTAATTTAAACATTACTAATTTTTTTTTTCCTAGATAACATAACTCAATTATTTCATCCCACATTCCATAAAATTAAGCATCACCTTCTTCATGATGATATCCTATAAAAAATATATTCATTGATTTCATTGATTCAATACAAATGAGTGTATGGAATTTAAATCCATTAACCACATACACAAAATATGATTTTATGAATTTCAATGTAGTATTTTTTATCACAAACAATCAAAAATAAATTTTACTATCATGATGTTTTGCTTATAAATAATAAATAGATATTAATAAATTATATCATTACAAAAATTGATTTAATGTTAAATCAAAGAGAACATAACTTACCAGTATTTGAAAATAATATAAATAATTTTGTTGATGACATTCCTCAAGAGTAGAAGATGTAATTTTATAATTTTTTTTGATATGTTTACCACATAGTCTACAAAAAATAAAAAATAAATATATATATCTATTATAACTTTTTTTAAAAAAATAATAAGTTTTACATTCTGCAAAAAATATGTCATCTATTAAATATTCACCAGATCATATGTATCTTCTCGGTACATTTCTTCATCTGAAATCCACCATTTAAGATAATCACCAAAACCAATCTTGGGCTGATTAAAAGCTGAAAATTGATTGTATTTAAAATTATTAAAATTTCACTCATTTAAAACTTTCTGATTATGTTTTTAAGTATATTATGATTGATAATAATATGAGAAGAATTAAAAAATATACCCTAAATGTAAGATACTACATCTAAACCTTCAACTGATTCGTTGTTACAGACATTCTTCTAAAATTTACATAGATCTCTTAAATGGAAACATCCATCACAATTGTACCATACCTACGCATTTACCATTATATGACTAATGAAATATTAATGTTTGCATTGAGTCAAAGAAGAATGACATGAATAATGTCTTCTATTTACATAAAATTAAAACAATATATTTATGAAGAATACATTATACATAAAAATATGATTTTGTCACTCAAATATATTGAAAGAAACATAATATTTCGGTCAACACATCCTAGATTGGAAAAATTCAATAGCTCTCTAATAACAACACACATACTATTTTTTTAAAATAATCTTATATCACCTGAATGTTGTGTCATATGGGAAATATTGGACCATTGTTAGGTCCGAGATATGGGGTTTACTATAGGCATGAAATAATATTTTTGGGCATCAGGTATTTTTTTTACATTACATGTGAGGCTAATTAATTTAATAATTTTCTTATAAATTTTTATGTATAATTTATGTATCTACCCAATAGTTTATCCCATGAAAAATAAGACACCACTATTAAGTCTGAGATGTAGGGTTAACCCTAGATGAAGCATAACATTTTTGTATGATTAGAGTTTGGTAACATCACAAGGGATGGTAATTCCTTTATTACTTTTTTTATAATTTTTCACAAAAATTGAAGTTTCTACATAATAGTGTATCGTATTATAAAATATGAGGGCAATGTAATGTCTGGTAATGTCGGGTTAGCCTTAATAATGACCTAACATCTCCACTTGTTGACTATTTGGTAACATTGCACGTGAGGGTATGATTTTCAATATTTTGTTAATATTATTAGTAATAATTATTTTCATTAAAATGAAATTTTTATGAAATATTGTGAATTTATAATTGTTTTTATTTTTATATATTTTTTACAAATTATTTATAATATTTATTAATTAATTGGAACATTTAGTAATTATTAGTAGTACTGACTACTTATTTACTAATTATTACAAATTATATAATGATTCATACTAATTATTTTAATAAATACTGTATTTATATGAATTATTTTGAATTTCAATAAGTTGTTATTAATATATATATATTTTTACAAGGTCTGACAAATTTTTTAGTATTTATTACAAAATGTTTTAATTTTTACTAATTCATAAAATTACATGTCAAGTAATAATATATTTTAATTAATCATAACCAGGTTTTTAATAAATATTACTATTTTCTAAAGATTACTAGTACTTCATACATATATTTTATAATATATCTTAAATTATCATTAGATCCTCTAATTATCAAATTATTAATAATATTTTTTAATTAAGATTAATATCTACTATTTATTAATAATATTGTGTAAGTAATTATTATTTATTACAAACTATTTAATGATTTTTAATAATTACTTAAATTATTATTTCATTTGTAATAAATACTATATATATCATTATTTCTTAATTAATATAAATAAATGAAATATATTGTGACAATTTTTTCAAACAAATATACAAATAAAAAATATATAAACATACATACATACATATATATATATAATAAACCTTACACAATTTTTAATATATATATATACATATATAGATGTTAATATATATATTACATGATTTCTTAATAAAATATGTTTTTTATGTTTTTAAGCACATATAGATCAAATCAATAGAAACATACATACATACATACATAAATACATACATACGTACGTGAATTCACACACACACACACATATATATATAAGCTCATAAGTTTTGTTTTAAATTTATATATGGATATTCCCCTCTTACTAGACACACACACACACAATATATATATATATATGTCAAAAACCATACAAGTTTATTAAAATGATTATATATTTATATTCATAAGTCAATACTGACACACACATATATTTAAAAAAATATACAAATTAAAAACCATTCATGTTCTTTTAAAACCTTTATATATCTATATTCATAGGGTAATATATATTTATATATATATTTATATTTCTAAAATAATATAAATTCCTCAAATAAATTATGAAAATAATTAAATAAAAATATATACTAAATATATATAAATACTAAAAAACATATATATAGACATTATATATATAGATATATATCAAAATTCGTACATATTTTTTAAAAAATGATTATATATGTATATATTCACCTATTAATATATATATATATACTTACATATTTCCAAATGTTTACAAAAAAATATTTTCATTAATTTAATAAAATTAAAATCAATCATAATATAACAATCAAACATCATTTAACATCTTTTCAGCAATTAAAGTATAATTGTAATTCATAAAAATTTATATCACTATAACAATGTAATAAAATTAACTAATTGAAAATATTTATATAATCCCTTTAAATAAAAGACATCCCTAAATAGTTGTCTTAATAAACATATTTATAATAGTAAAATAAAATAATACATATACAAAAACCTAAAATATGAAACCAAAAATTCTATTAAAAAAATACCAATGAGTAAAATACCTCAAATATTTTGAAATAAATCATGAAAACTTGTTGAACACCAAAATAGGTAATAATAAATTTAAAGCAACACTAAATAAAAAATAACCCCTAAAAAGAAGATAAATATCACAACCTAGGGCTTTCCCAAACTAATTAATGTGAGAATAAATGAAAAAAGTGAAAAAAAAACAAAATAGAAGACACAAGGAGTGTATACGAAGATTATCAAACCTGGATCTATAAAAAATTGATTTTAATAGAGTATTTTGGAGGGAGGGAGTTTGACCGTCACATGCACCATGGACAGATCAGGAGATGAAACAGGATGGGATAGAAATAACAGAGGACATAATGTTTAATTTAATATTAATTATGATGGGTTAGTTGTGACATAAATTATTGTGTCACAAATGTTTTTCTCATCATTTTTTTGGACGAACATTATTTCCCATACCAAAAAGTTCATGTGACATGACTAATAGTGAAAATATTCTACAGCTATCTTTATTATTAATCACAAAAGAACTATCTCTGGATGGAACACGTTAGCACCAAATAAATATGTGATGAAATTTTTTTTCCATCAAAAATAATTTATTTTTACAATTGAAAATTTTTTCCATCATAGATTCCTCATTTGTTGGGACTATGTGTGATGTGTAAAGAGCCTGTTGCAACTAACCTGTCAAAAATAGTCTCTTTTCTAGTAGTGTATGAAAGATATTTTTAAAAGACCAGAACATATAGAGTGTTTATAAGGATGTTAATATGATGTTTTTCTTAGGGTTGGGCATTGTATATGACTCAATGTGGTGGGATTAATAGTGGATAAGTAGTGTCCTTCGATAATGAAGGAAATGAGACACTTTAAATTAAATAAAAATAGGTATATATAGATGATTATATTTATTATTTATATGGTATAATGTTGTAAAAATATATAATATAGAATAATGATGAGTCGATATCCCCTCATCCTATAACACCCTAACATTTCATAGTATGTTATCTCTTTAAACTAATTCAATAGCTTACGTTATACGAAACACCGAGTTCGAGTGCACCACGACTTACCAAACTAGCCATTCAAAAAGGGGTTATGAATAGTATTATCTGAATTTTGAATTTTATATATTCCATATAATTTTAACATCCATATTATGTGTTTCTTAGACATAACTTAAGAAACAAATCATTTTTTCTGATAAAGGAAGTATTTTTCAAAAAAATGAAATTTTACCGTCTTTTAATGGAGAACCATTTTTAAATCCAATATTTGACACTTATATATTCAATTTGAGAAAACAAACTTCTTCGTTAGAATCAGAAAATAAAAATTTAGCTTCAAATTTTTTTGGGTTTTTTCTGATAACTATCATATTTTGGTGAATACTGAAAAATACTAAATTTTAATTGAAAACATATTTTTTAATCAAAATAATTTATATTGTTTAATTAAACATTTGAATGGATTATAAGTATAATTATATTATATTATTATCATTTTACACAATTTAAGTAATTATATTTAATTTCACATATAATGTTAACATACACACATGTCAATCATTGGATTTTTTTTACTTTTTAACAAAATGTTTTATTGTTTTCACAACAGGAATTAGTTTTAAAATAATTAATAAAAAATATATGTTTATTATTTGGTAATATAGAAATAATTTTTTAATTTTGAATACTAAAATTATCTTATGGTTGTTTTTTGGTATTTTTCTGAAAACATTCAATTTTTTATGAATAGTGAAAAACACTACATTATTGTTTAATACTGACTTTTTATTTAAATAATTATTTATTTTATTTAAATTTATTCTAATTCAAAATAGATATATAATGCCTATATATGTTCAATGTAATACATTGGATTCATTTTATAATAAAATGTGATGTATAAAATTTTTTTGAACTTTTTATCGTTTTTTACCCACCTTCTAGGAAAATTTACAAATTTGCATAAAACATAATTTTATTGCTTTTGTGAATTGAAATTAATAAATCTAAAGGATATTATTGAAATAAATAAGTAAAATGTGGTTCAATTTGGTAAATAATAATATTTTGGTGAATCGTAACTTTTCACATTTATTTACCACGGGTAAAAGTAAATATGGTAATTAAAGGTAAAAAATTATATAATAATTACATTAACACATGTATTAATTTGATTGGATAAGTGTATTTCAACCAAAACCAACCATATGAAGAAAATATGTTCCTTTTTTCCACATATATTTGATTAGGACATTTATTATTATTTTATTTAAAGAATAGTTAAAAGTGTTAATTTAAAATTTTATTAACAGAACCATTTTTAATATAAGGTTATACATAATATAAATTCGACTATAAATATTCATTAGAAATATGAAACTAGTTCCAAAACCGTGAAGTTTTATTTATATTTTTTAGAAATAAAATAATTAAATTTATTTTCAACACAATGATGATGCAGTAATTACCTTATTAATGAAAGATTATAATAATTTATATTATAAATATCAAAATAAATTTAAATTGGGACTTTTGATGACATCCACGAATTTTCAGGGTGAAAATGACATATAAGGGTTGATTTTTTGTATTTTTTTAAGTAATCAACTTGTTATGACTTTAACAAAAACTAAATACCAAATAGTGTCAAAATTGACCTAAATGAGTTTTCAAAACAAATACTATATTATTCAATGATGTAACAATCTTAAATATATAAGGTTCAGAAAAAAGACTTATATAATTACATATATGTCATTAATGAACCACTTTAGGTTCTATTATTTTTTATAGTAATTGTATTAATCATTTATAACAATAATAGAAGAGAACATAAAAAAGATAACTATTTAACTAAGAGTTAAATATAAATGATAGGGTTAATATGGTGACCTAAACTTCTATAAAACCTATTGGTTTAGTTTAGTTTTACCCATCCCCTCATTATATTTGAAATAAATTAATTTTGATACATTAGAAACCAAAAATTATTTTATAATACCATAAAATTTCAAACTTTTCCAAAAGTAACCCTCACCTCGCTTATAAAAGGGTACTTCCTCTTCTCTCAAAATCACACATCCAATGCCATTTGGCTCGGCCACCATAGCCCAAATCTCCTCCCAACGACCCTCAATTTATCCTAGAGGCCTTACCTTGAGCAAAAATCAAACCTATGGAGCCCTTTTGTTCAATTCATAAGGAAACACCAAAAGAATAAGTAATTATTTTATCACCTCTTTCAATGTTTTTTTATTCTTCCACTTTCCATTTCATCGTTATTTGTTTAATAAAATAATAAATCTTATACGTTCTACATACTGTGATGTTATTTTAAATATGGTATAACCATATTGATTATTCTATTCATCATATGAGTGATAATGTCACCATGCGTGCATATGTACGACTTACCATCTCTACGCCGTGGTGTAATTTGTTATTCAACATTATGTTATTTGGATGGATATACTAATTATTAATATGTATATAAATAATGAAAATTAAATGATAATTTCTCTGTAAAATCAATGTACCATCTAATTACACAACTTTTAATCATTAAGGAAATGAAATCATCGCTCGTGTGTATATACTGCTTAACGTCTCCAAGACGCTAAGTGATTTATTTACACGTTAACAATTCAACAATGATTATAAAAAAACATATTATTAATAAGTTTGTAATATATGACATAATAAAACGTTGGAAGATATATATATATATATATATGTACTTACATATATATTATTCACTTACTTCCATTCAATATGATATGAAAATGGAAACAACATTTATGCGTACGTACAACCTACCATCTCCATAAACAATGTTTTTCATTTCATATATCTATATATTATACATATTTATATTCTAAATATATATTATATATAAATCATGTTTTATCTTCTGGAAGTATTTAAATCATAATCTAATTTATAAGATCAAGAAAAACAAGTTAAAACAAATAGGATAATGAAAGCAATTATTACCCAAAATGTTAATTTAACATGGAAATTATTATTAAATGGGTAGTATAACATCATTAATGAATCATGTACGATATAATAAATATGAATATGTTTCTTTTATAATTAAATAACATTCTATGATAATTATATGGAAGTTTAAATGTACCCTCGACCTAAGGAATGTTCATGGTAAGGGTTAATTCCTCAATATCATTATAAATATCCATTGATTATTATAAATAAGTATTTAAATTAATGAATTATTTCAATAGGGAATAAATCACATTATTATGTAGAGGTAACAATAATTATTCCTTTGAAACATTTTATAAAATATAAAAATATCTCAATTAATGTTTAAAAAAAAATATTTTAATCCTTATAAATAAATTTAAATATAGGATAAATAAAATTTTAATAATAATTGGATCTTATAAAATAACATTCATTAAATCAATTTGAAGGATATTGATATTGAAGTTAAAATATTTCCAACCAAAAGTAGAAATTAGGTTGGTTTTCATTGAAACAATATTTTAATCATCATGAGTAGATTAGAGAGTAAAATGTATTAAAATCATTTAATCCTCATAAATAAATATATGGGAATAATACTGATGTGGTTAATAAAATATTAACCATACAAGTACCCTGAATGTAACCCTAAAAATAGATAATCCTAAAAAATAAATGACATTGTAACATAATGCCACTAATGCTTTGGTAGAATTCAAAAAAAAGTTGAAAAAAATAATATGATATGGATTTTTAAGTACCACGAATTACATGGTTTTATTTATCAAGATAAATTAATTGTTAATTATGTACACTATCTAAGGTATACCTGGTGCATGACTTTAACATGTATCATGAATATCAAATTAGGGAAAATAAAACCCGTGGACTGATCGTAAAATTTAATGTGATATATAATACATGATTTAATTATGTTAAAACATGTAATACAAATAAAAAAATTTAAAATACATAATAAAATAATGTATAAATCAATTATCTAAGAAAAATGTAATAACATTGTCAATAAAAAGTGTTACAGCACAATGATAGGAAATTGAGAAAAGTACCCCTTACATCGAGTACAAACATTCTAAATATATACATTATGTCAAATATAATAAACTTGTAACAATTGTTTATATATTTAAAATCAATATCTTGTTCTATACACCTTTTATTAAATAATTTTTTTCAATGAGATATTATATTAATGAACATGTTAAGCCAGCATCATGTGTTTTGAGGATTTTTGGTTCCTAATTTAAAAATGAATTTGGATAGTATATTATGGAAAAAGTTTTAATTTTTCCATAATATCAATAAATTAATTAGGATATAAAAATTATTTTTATATATGAAATAAAAGTTTAGATTCTCACAGAATGGCGATCTTGAAAAATCAAATGCATTGGATCAAGATGTGATAGTGCACACAAACACATGGGCAATGTTATTAAGATTATTTAGATGGGTTAAAATTTAATAAGAACAATATTCTCTTTCCAAAAATTTTATCATGTTAAAAAAATAAAATAAAATTATTAAATAAAACCACATGACCATATGTGTGAGGAAATATTAAAAACATATGTACATAACAACATAAAGATGGTAGTCTGTACATACACAAGTGTGATGATTCTATTTTCTAACAACTATATTTATATGACGATAAATGATATATCATAAATTCATTATAATATTTATGCCATGGAAATCAAATTTATACATTTAATCTATCATAATAACTAGGCATGCAAGGTGGGGATGAGAAACAAAATTCTTCATTTAGTAATGTGGTAGTACACACATTTGCAAAAATGATGGTTTCATTTACCATTAGATTGAAAAGGATACAAATAAGTTAGTTCAATTAAAATGGTAAATTATATATATAGGAGATATTAATGTTATTAGATTATAATGATTAGGATAAAAATATAGTTTGTGAAAGAAAAAGTTAAATTGTGATGCTTGGTTTAGATGATTTCCTCTTTTTCAAAGAAATTCTTTCATATATATCCTTAAGGACACCATAACAACTGGTGTTTCTGGTTTTTGTGATGGATAATTAGAAATGGACTCTAGTTTCAAAAATTTGGTTGCAACAGGAGCCCATCGATAATGAGTTATCAGAAAAAACACCATCACAATTACATTTTTCAATAATGGGCCATCATAAATAAATAAAGAATGTTTGTTAAATAAGTAATTTCAATAGACCCATCTCAAATAACCAATTACAATATATACATAGATCGAATGTAATTTCTATTTTTTTAATTAAAAAAATTTAAATAATAAAATTTAAATTATTAAAATAATTAAAAAAAAACAAATATAATATTAAAAGATAATATCCCAAATAATATATTTATTTACTGAAAATATGGAGTGGTCAAAAAATTAACACATCATCAACAGGTATCATGCGGAAGAGGATAAATCAAAGGATCAAGGGGGGGAAAATCCATACCAATTCTATAAGAAAGTCGTATCATATAATCCAACAAATGATCATCCCTCTTACGCTCCTGCTCATGATACTCCTCCATATCTATATAAATATAATTTATCATCTCTTCCTTAACTCTTAACCTATCTTTCTACTATGTAGTAGATGACGATGAATCTCTATAATCTCCCTTCTATCTCAAAAAATATATCATATAAGTACTATAAAAATTTGTAGTTGTATGTTTTGAAAAAATACCGGTCACCCAACATTTTATTACACCATTTAAAGTATCATGTATCTAAGCCCCCTCATCAAAACCAGAATCACCAGTGGCATCAAATTTGATCTTGGCTAGAATCTATCATGAATGTAAAGCCACAACCTCATACATTTCTTCCAAATATAATTATAAAATATAATAAGAATAAAAATAATATTAGACATTTTTAAAAAAAAAATACTAACTACATATAGTGATATTGGTCTTTACAAGTTTTCCTGTATAAATATCAATGTACATTTCCATAGAAAATTCATAATCCATAATAGTGGGGTCATTGGAATCCTGTAAAATACTATAGACATTTTACATTTAATGAATATATACATTAATAAATAATATTACATACCATATTTCAATGATGTATGATAAATGTAAAACATTTATGCCTATGTGTGACATCCTTCACTCTCTGGATTTGATGTCCAGATGATGATATCCACATAAAAGTCTTTTCTAGATAGTATAACAACAATCCACCCCATTCCTAAGCTGAGATATTATCATGTTGACATATAGAAATCTCCCATGCCTCCTCGATTGGTGGCCTCAGACTATATGTAACCAGAGACCATAAATTCTCCAAGACAATTAAAAACAATATGTCAGTAATTAAATAAAATTTTAAAATATATATTTTTTAGTATTTAAAATCTAGTGGTATAACATCTACTAACAAAAGACAGTGGGTGCCAAATACCATGTCACCCATGGCTCAGAAAAATAATTTCATAGAATCACACCGACCATCTTAATAGTTAAATGCGAAAAAATATGAAAATTAAAAGAACTAATTTGAATATTATTAAAAAATTAAATACAAAATTTTAATATAATGTAAATATCATAAAAAATTAAACAGAACTCCGTAAATGTGGATCAAAATCAATATATGGATATAACTTTAGAAAAATGTCTCAAATCATCAATTAAGCAAGATAATGCCCCTTGCCAATAGGAATAACATCCTACTGATCAGATAAATTAGGCTGATTAGCAGGATGTCCAACATCAGTGAGATAATGAAATATATCATCAAGAGTAACTTCATCCATCTAAAACAGAAAATATTTTCTATAATAATCTGTTAATAAAAATATCCAATATAAAAAATAATAAATACCATAATATGAAAATCATACCTAATAGAAAACATTAATATAGATATTAAATATAAAAAATAATAAATACCATAATTTTATAATTACCTGGTAAAAAATACCGAAACATAATAATATAACATGTAAATATTTATTAATATAGATATAAAATATAAAAAATTTATAAATTCCATGAAGAATACAATATTATTAACTAGAAATAATTATTAATGTAGATATAAATAATAATAATAACTACTATAATAATTTAAGAAAGAAAATAGATTGTTGAGGCCATCCATAAAAAACAAACAATCTTACCTATAAATAATTTTCAATAAATATATGAAATATAAAAAATACCTGAATATAATATATCATTCATCAAATTATTCCTCATCATAATAGAGGAAAATGTCTTAATCTTTATTTTCAGCATCATTTTCCAAATCAATTTTTTTGTATTTTCAAAAGCCACATTAGGATGAGTGGTAAACTTACAGATTTATAGATATTAGAAAATTCAAAACATAACAAGGAGTAAAATTCAAAAGAAACCACGAGCATTGACATGTCCCACACATCCACCCCAAAGATCGTTGACATCAACATATTTACAGAATGATGAAAAAGATAAAAATCAATTTTCAAATATCAAAAGTCAAAGCCATCATCACCGCCTAGGTTGACGATCCACCTCGCAACACGTACCCTAACCCAAACTGTTCATCAGAGCCACACCATGCCACCAGTGAGAGCCAACACCAAAAAGAAACACTGCCGATGATGAAACTCCAAACAATATATTGATCAATGCCATAAGGACCACCAAATAAATAATCTCACAACCATAGCATTTCAAAAAAAATCCAAATAAGTACCATCATCACTGTCACAGATAACTGCACCAAAAAAAACTATCCATTAACAAAACAAGCAACTAAAACCCACATCACTGAGCACAATGACCTCTTGGAACTTCTTCAACCACTTGAACTCACCTACCAAGACACTGTGACATCCACAACGCTAATCCGAGTAGGAGTATATTAGTGCAATCTATACAAAATTAATTTTCATCATCCCATATTACATCATCGACACTATGAACTATAATATCGTCATCCCTTTACTGAGGTGTTTCATCATTGGTATTTATATCTCACTAGGTAAGAGATATATTTGGGGAGGTTTCCTAATAAAATTCAAAATGTTGTACTTATATTGTAACATTCCAGGTAAATAAAGAATAATAAATTTTCATATTTATTAATATTTATAAATTAAATATTAATTTTAATTTAAAGGGTTTGCTATGTTCAATAGCGTACCCGATACACAACAATGAGTTTCTTTGAAATCTTACGTTGCACACTAGTAATATAATAATATTATTTTAAATGGTAGTTAACACATAGCCGTTGTATTGGAGGGAATGGATATAAATAACTATAATATGATTATATATTTTTTTAAATGTTTTTACATTTATCCAATAAAAGACAAAGGATTAAAATACAGAATGAATTCAATTTTAGGCATATATACCCTAATTTTCACTAAAGGTTCACTTATCGCCTTTTAATGGTGAACCATCATTAAATATTTTTTTTGACTCTTATACATTATATTGGACAAAATAAAACTCTTCTTTAGAATCAGGACATCAAAATTTACTTTGTGTAAATTTTTGGTATTTTTCCGATAAAGTTCATTTTTTTATGAATAGTGTAAAATGTTGTATTTTAATTCAAAACCTCTTTTTAATCTAATTTATTTATATTATTATATTATATTTTTAATTGGTTTTAAAGTGAAATTAGAATATATTTTCACCATTAAATCCAATAGTGGTCGTTGGAATTAAGTTCACTTTGAAATCAGACTGAAACTAGTGTCAATCTTTTGATACTTATTGTTTCATAAAAACACGCTATTTGCTCTGACAGCGGGAATTAATTATTAAATTAATTATTGCAACTTATATGTTTTGAATTTTGTAAAATGTACTTCATTTTTGAATTCGGAATATCGAATATAGCTTAGGATGAAGTTTTGGTATATTTCTGAAAAACTTCAATTTTTTATGAATAGTGAAACCACTAAGTGGTACTTATAAAAACTGATTTTTCGTTTAAATGAAATTTTACCACCTCTGTGTTTTGAATTTCAAAAATAAAACATACGTGGTTGTCTTTAAGAAGTAAAATGTCATTCAATGGGATTAAAATAATTTTTTTGGTGAATAGTAACTTTTAAGTTTTTAATCGCGATTAGAGGTAATTAGTGTAGTTTAAGGTAATAATAATGTTTTAATAATAAGGAATGATTTAGACACATGTCCTAACCTTATTGGATATGTCATGGCCGACCACGAAAATCCATGGGTCAACTTGGGGACCCCATGGAGCCACTTTGCAAGGAAAATAACATTAATATCTTTTTATTTAATATTAAAGTAAAAATGTCACAAACATGAGTTGTTTTACTAAAACAATTTTTAAATGGGTTTATACAAGTCATATTTTTGAATATAAATATTCATTAGAAATATAAAAATATTTCCTACATCATGATATTTTTTTATAATTTTTAGACAATAAATAAATTAAGTTATTTATGGTACCATGATGATGCATCGATTACCTCATTATTTAACGATTTAAATAAAATGAATCTACAATGTAAAATATAAGACCTAAACTTGTTAAAAAAATGTTGTATGGGTGGGTTTATAACCCTTATAAACTTATAATCGAATTATATCAATGTGGGAGCTTTTAAATCCGAAAATCATTTTAAAATAAAGTAACATTTCTTTACTTTCCAAGAGTGCCCCTCCTCTCCTCTTATAAAAGGACCCCACATCTACCACCTTATCCACACATACAAAGCCTTTGGCTCGGCCAAAACCTGACCATTTTGTCTCTCCACATCCCTCTATAACTCTTATAAGCCTCACCTTGTGCAGAAGTCTTTCCAAGGAAACCTTTGAGCTCAAATCGATGAGAGTTACCCGATTTTAAGGTAATGTCTTCACTTGTGTCGTTTTGTTTTATTTTTCTTCTCCAACCCCCTAAACTCTTTTTTGTTCATTTATTTTGTAACAACTCTAGTATATTAAATATACTAGGATATTTTTATAAGAATATTTCTATCTACTCTTACACACACCTATATCTAATGCTTAAAGAACATACTATTTCTGTGGATGGCGAATTTCTGCCTCACAAAACGATGATTGTTCAATATTCTTCCAACACCTTCAACGGTGGGCATTATGATGTCACTATATTTATATATGATATATAATATGTTTATGTATTTCTTAAGATTCTGTATTTTTCATTTATTGAACACCTTCATGGCTTCCATTAGGGGTATACGCGATATCTTCATTTTAGGAAGTGCGGACTACCGCCCCCTCAGAGTGATTTGATTCATTAATTCCATATGTGGGATGTATAAAGTATATATTTAAAGTTATTATATATGATTTATGTTACATATAAATGATGAATATAATTCTGTAATTAAAATATACTTACCTCTATTTTAGTTTTAATTCCATTAATATGACAAAAAATGAATGTAGCTTTCATGCGTACGTATGGCTTACCGTCTCCATGAACGATGAATTTCATTTCATACCTCAAAATGATTATGTAATATTATAAATAAATGTATATTCTGGATATATATGATATATATGACATCCAAATCATGAATATCATTCTGGATATAATGAACATTTGACCACACAAACAACATGTAATTGTAAGAAGTTCACTTTTGAATCAAGTACCAAATATCAACAAACGACCGTTATCAACTTAAATGACTAAATAATGTTCATAACATGGTAATAAGTGATATAAAAGGAATAATTAACTTGAAAAAGGTTCTTAATCAAGTATAAATCAACTCAAGTTTATTATTCAGGATGTTAAAGAACGATCGAGCCAAGTTGGACCCGAGGTATGGGACTTCGTCTCAATCTCCTTTCATTGAGGAATATTTTGTTTTATACACAACCTTCTTTTTACGGTGTATAA
This sequence comes from Viscum album, assembly GCA_963277665.1. Classification (NCBI taxonomy): domain Eukaryota; kingdom Viridiplantae; phylum Streptophyta; class Magnoliopsida; order Santalales; family Viscaceae; genus Viscum; species Viscum album. The sequence goes on from OY728165.1 coordinate 1,836,969,022, forward strand.
ACCCCTTTTACTATTACTTTTATAAAAAAGGAATCTTTTTCTATGAAGCGTTTTACTAAACGACAAAAAGGAATGTTTCTTTTAACGTACGCGGTGACAACGACCTTTTCCGCCGCCGCGAGTATTATTTGGTCTTTGGCTTCCTCAACAAGCCGTAATGTTTTTAAAATTAAATAAATACCATATAATCTTTTATGTATTTTGGTATTAAAAATGGTTTTTATAATGGATTTGTTATGTCAATATATTTATGTGATATATTATGATCAAAGTGTGGAAATTGTTTCTTTCTATTATATTTGTTTTAAGTTTTATGATTTTGTATTGTTACTTGGACATTTGACAGGTGGTTACGTGATAAACCATATGACGGGTGGTGCCGTGAATACCAAGATAGGTGGTTACGTTATAACCTCCAATGCATTGGGTATGGAAGTCGGCCTTATGGCTATTCCATTAAGTGATATGTGTGGAAGTCGACCGTATGATTATTCCATTTAAGTATGTTTATGCCCCAAGTTACCTTTATATGTTATGTGATCTTTATATGGGTTTTATGGTAATCTTTTGGTTACAAAAGGGTAAGAAATGATCTTTTATTTAGTGAAGAGTTTTACTACTTCATAAAGGTGAAAAGTATTACTTTGATAAAGTATACATGGTTTACTTGTTGTTTTGATAAACTAATAGTTTTCCTTCTTTCTGTATCCCTTAATGAGATTTTTATGCTCACCCCAAGTTTTTTTGAAATGTTTTTCATAGGAATTAATGTGGAATAGTCTCAAGGATGGGATCATGGGAAAGTCATGCTATATAAAACATAGAACTAGACATGTTTCTTTTTAATAGTTCTTTATTCTATGGAAACTTAGTAGAAGTGTTTACATTGTAATCTTTTGAGATGTAATAGTTATGTTCTAATTCTCTAAAATTCTATACCCGAAAAGATCCTCAATGAGAATTATTCATTTATTTCAATATTAAGTAAGGTTTAAGGCTGAGGCCTTATAGTTGGTATCATAGGTCAGTTTAGACAACTTTAGGATTTAGAAGATTGTTAAATTATAAGTTAATTTATGGTATGACTAAAATGATATAGCATTTAAAGATTACCATGTTGCTTCTCCTAAGATATTTTTGTGTTCATAATGGTTTTCCACATAGGAAACAAAGTAGCTATGTTGGGACGACAATAGGAGGAAGACAACCTTCCAAATCAACAACCTGAGATGGTTGGAATCGGAACTGAACAATTTGATGTAGTGATGGCACAGTTGACTCAGGCTATAAATGGTGGTGGTATCCATGCACGAGATCAGTCAGATCAACCACAGAGGAACATGTCAGTGGTGAAACATTTCATGAGGAAACATCCCCCATCATTCAGAGGATTATCTGACCCTATGCAAGCTGAAGGGTGGATTAATTCAATGGAGAATATTTTTTATGTAATGGGGTGTTCAGAACATCAAAAGATTAGTCTTGCTGTTTACCGTTTTGAAGGTGAAACTGATCAGTGGTGGTTGATGGTGAAAAATATCAGGTATAGTGATGAGATTGATGATCTTCACTGGGACGAATTCAAAGGTATGTTTCTTGAGAAATATTTTCCTAAGGTGGTTCATCTTAGGATGGAAAAGCAGTTCCTAGAATTGAGGCAGGAGGATGAATCAGTGGCTGCTTATGAAGCAAAGTTCACTTGATTGGAAAGGTATGCTCCAAACTTCATATGAGATCATGATAGTAAAACAAACCGTTTTTACTCAGGGTTAATGCAAAAGTATCTAAGGGATATAGCTTCTCGTGAGTTCAAAAGTTATGAAAAACTTTTTTGATGTGTAGAGAAGGTGGAAATGGAATTTGCCGACGATCAGGTGTTCTTTTACAAATAACAGAATAAGAGGTCTAGTTGGCAGGTAAAGAGGAAGAATTCATCAAAGAAGCAAGGAGGTAAGAAAACCAAATATCCATCCTGTGAGAAGTGTGGTAAAATGAATCCTGGAGAATGTTTATCCATGTCTTGAAAGTTCTTTCGGTGTAGTAAGTCAGGACATATTGCTCGTAACTGTAAGGAAGTTGATCAAGCAAGCAATGAAAAGTCAGTGGTAAGATGTTTTAAGTGTAATGAAATGTGTCATTATGCAAATGAGTATATAACGAAGAACTCAACTGAGGGAAATAAGCTAGACTACAAGAAGAAAGGGGTGGTGAAATCCTTTGATACTACTTTAACATACGTTGGGCCATTGAATGAAATAGTATCAGGTACACTGTTTGTTTTTTCAGATTTTGCCAATGTGTTGTTTGATTCAGGGTCTACACATTCTTTCATTTCTGAGACGTTTTATAGTAAATTGAAAATTACATCTCAAGATATGAATACTGAATATATGGTAAAAACACCCGGAGGGAACGTTGAGACAAAAAGAAATTATAAGAACCTTCCTATCCTTGTGTGCGGAATGAATCTACCAGTAAAACTTATTGTTTTTACTCTAGTAGAGTTTGATGTTATTTTGGGCATGGATTGGATTTATGTTTATCATGATATGATTGACTGCAGAACTAAAATGGTTTCTTTTCAGAATGATTTTCAGTTTGTGTACAAGAATGAACCCTTGATTTTGATAACATATCAAGAAGGTGAGAAACTATTAAAAGATGGAAATGAATGTTACCATGCACATATTGTTGAAAATAAAGGAACTGCTCAGATTAATGATGTGCTAGTGGTAAATGAGTATCTTGATGTTTTTACTGATGAGTTGCCTGGCATTATTCATGATCGGAAAGTTGAATTTACTGTTGACTTAGTTCCTGATTCTAAGCCAATTTCAAAACCCCCTTATCGACTGGCTGAAGTTTAACTTTTAGAGTTAAAGAAGCAATTGTAGGAGTTATTAGATAAAAGTTTCATTTGACCTAGCACATCACCATGAGGTGCTCCTGTCTTGTTTGTTAAAAATAAAGATGTCTCAATGAGACTTTGCATTGATTATAGAGCCTTAAAAAACATTACTTTTAAGAAAAAGTATCCTTTACGTCATATCGATGATTTGTTTGATCAGCTCCAGGGAGCTCAGTATTTTTCGAATATTGACTTGAGGTCGGGGTACCATCAGTTGAAAGTAAAAGAAGCAGACGTTCTAAATACTGTGTTCCGTACTAGATATGGCCATTATGAATTTGTAGTTATGACTTTTGGGTTAACCAATGCACCTACTGTATTCATGGACCTTATGAATAGAATTTTCCACGAGTTCTTGGATAAGTTTGTGGTTGTTTTCATTGATGATATTTTGGTGTTTTCTAAAACTAAAGAGGAGAATGAAAGTCATTTAATGGTTATCTTGCAAACCTTAAATGAAAAGAATATGTATGGAAAATTCAGCAAGTGTGAGTTTTGGTTACAACAAATTTTTTTCCTGGGTCACATTATTTAAAAAAATGGCATAACTATTTATCCTGCTAAAACAAAAGTTGTTGAAGAATGGTCAATACCCAAAAATGTAACTGAGATCCATAGTTTCCTTGGTTTGGAAGGTTACTACTGAAGGTTTGTTGAATATTTTTCACAGTTATCTAGTCCAATGACTAAGCTAACTCAGAAGGGTGTTAAATTTATCTAGAGAAAAGAATTTGATGATTGTTTTCAGGAGTTGAAAAGAAGATTGGTGAATGCTCCTGTTTTGGCACTTCCTTCCAGGAATGGCGAGTTTGTTATCTACAGTGATTCTTCGTTGAAAGGACTTGGTTGTTTCCTTATACAGAATGATTAGGTAATTGCATATGCTTCATGTCAGTTGAGAACTCATGAGGTAAATTACCCTACACATGACTTGGAATTAGCTGCTGTTGTTTTTGCTCTAAAAATTTGGAGGCATCATTTGTATAGATTAAAGTGTGAAATATATACTGATCACAATAGTGTAAAGTATATATTCACTCAGAAAGAATTTAACATGAGACAGAGGAGATGGCTGGAATTAATCAAGGATTATGATTGTACGATTCATTACCATCCGGGAAAAGCAAATAAAGTGGCTGATGCTTAGAGTCGAAAAAGTAATGCTTCATTAACCATGCTACGTTTGGAAGGAGAACCTTTGGTTTTTGATTTGATGAAAATTTTCATAGATGTTATTGGTGCCGGATATTTTTATGTTTTGTTTCAGGTATTAGTGAGATCATCCCTATCAGACAGAATTAAGCAAGCACAGAGGGAAGACAGTGAGTTGCAGAAAAAGGTAGAGCTAGTTCAGAAGGGTAAGTTGCCTGAATTCAACATTGATAATGATTGTGTTTTGAGGTTTGGGAAGAGATTATTTGTCCGATCGTGATCCTAGGTTTACTTCTAACTTTTGGAAATGCCTTCAGAAGTCGTTGGGTACTGAATTAAATATTAGTACAGCTTTTCATCTGCAATCAGATGGGCAGTCATAACGAACAATTCAGACCTTGGAGGATATGATACAAGCTTTATCTATGGATTATCATGGATGTTGGGACCAACATCTTTCTTTGGTTGTGATTTCTTATAATAACAGTTTTCATTCCAGTATACAGATGGCACAATTTGAGGCATTATATGGGAAGCAGTGTCGAACTCCAACTTTTTGGGATGAAGTGGGGTGAAAGGAAGCTGAAGGGACCAGAATTGGTAGAAGAGATGGCATAAAAAGTTCGGTTGATTTAGAAACACATTAGAACAGCTCAGAGCAGACAGAAAAGTTATGCGGATAACTGGAGGAAGGATCTATCTTTCGAGGTAGGTGATCATGTTTTTCTCAAGGTTTCTCCATGGAAAAGTGTGATGCGATTTGGTAAGAAAGGAAAGATGAGTCCAAGGTTCATTGGACCATATGAAATTCTGGAGAGAGTTGGATCAGTTGCATACAGAGTGGAATTACCTCCAAGTTTATCTCAGGTACACAATGTTTTTCATGTTTCGATGTTGAGAAAGTATGTGCCAGATCCATCTCATGTTTTGTGCCTGGAGGTAGTTCAGTTGGAAGAGAATCTCTCTTATTAAGAACAACCAGTCCAGATTCTTGACCGAAGAGAGCAGGTGTTGTGAAATAAGGTAATTCACCAGGTAAAGGTATTGTGGAAAAACCATATGGTTGAAGAGGCAACGTGGGAATCTGAAAATTCTATGAGGGATAAATACCCCCACTTATATTGATAAGTGAATAAAATTGCGAGGACGCAATTCCCAAAAGGGGAAAGGATGTAACATCACAAGTAAATAAAGAATAATAAATTTTCATATTTATTAATATTTATGAATTAAATATTAATTTTACTTTAAAGGGGTTTCTATGTTCGATAGTGTACCCGATACGCAACAATGAGTTTCTTTGAAATCTTATGTTGCACACTAGTAATATAATAATATTATTTTAAATGGTAGTTAACACATAGCTGTTGTATTGGAGGGAATGTATAGAAATAACTAAAATATGATTATATATGTTTTTTAAATGTTTTTACATTTATCCAATAAAGGATAAAGGCTTAAACTACGGAAAGAATTCAATTTTAGGCATATATACCCTAATTTTCACTAAAGGTTCACTTATCGCCTTTTGATGGCGAACCATCATTAAATATAGTTTTGTTAACTCTTATACATTCTATTAGACCAAATAAAACTCTTCTTTAGAATTGTGACATCAAAATTTACTTTGTGTAAATTTTTGGTATTTTTCCGATAAAGTTCATTTTTTAATGAATAGTGTAAAATGTTGTATTTTAATTCAAAACCTCTTATAAATCTAATTTATTTATATGATTATATTATCTTTTTAATTGGGTTTAAAGTGAAGTTAGAATATATTTTTACCATTAAATCCAATAGTGGTCGTTGGAATTAATTTCACTTTGAAATCAGACTTAAACTAGTGTCAATCTTTTGATACTTATTGTTTCATAAAAACACGCTATTTGCTCTGACAGTGGGAATTAATTATTAAATTAATTAATGAAACTTATATGTTTTGAATTTTGTAAAATGGACTTCATTTTTGAATTCGGAATATCAAATATATCTTAGGGTGATGTTTTGGTGTTTTTCTGAAAAACTTCAATTTTTGATGAACAGTGAAACCACTAAGTGGTACTTATAAAAACTGATTTTTTGTTTAAATGAAAATTTACCACCTCTCTATTTTGAATTTTAAAAATCCGACATACATGGTTGTAATTAAGAAGTAAAATTTTGTTCAATGGGATTAAAATAATTTTTTTTGGTGAATAGTAACTTTTAAGTTTTTAATCGCAATTAGAGGTAATTAGTGTAGTTTAAGGTAAAAATAATGTTTTAATAATATGGAATGACCTAGAAACATGTACTAATATTATTGGATATGTCATGGACGACCAAGAAAATCCATGTGTCAACTTGGGGACCCCATGGAGCCACTTTGGAAGGAAAGTAACATTAATATATTTTTATTTAATGTTAAAGTAAAAAATGTCACAAACACGAGTTGTTTTACTAAAACAATTTTAAAATGGGGTTATACAATTCAGATGTTTTACTATAAATATTAATTATATAGATAAACATATTTCCTACATCATAATATTTTTTTTTATAATTTTTAGACATTAAATAAATTAAATTATTTATGGCACCATGATGATGCAGTGATTACCTCATTATTTAACGATTTAAATAAAATGAAAATATAATGTAAAATATAAGACCTAAACTTGTCAAAAACCTATTGGATGGGTTTATTTCGAACCTCTATCACCGTATCCTAGAATTATATCAATGCAGGACCTTTCAAATCCGAAAACCATTTTAAAATAAAGTAATATTTCTTTACTTTCAATGAGTGCCTCTCCTCTCATCTTATAAAAGGCCCCCACCTCTACCACCTTACCCACACTTCCAATGCCTTTGGCTTGTCCAAAACCTGCCCATTGTGTCTCTCCATATCCCTATCTAACTCTTAGAAGCCTCACTTTGGGAAGAAGTCTTCCCAAGGAAGCCTTTGAGCTCAAATCTAAGAGAGTTACCTGATTTTAAGGTAATGCCTCCACTTGTGTCCTTTTGTTTTATTTTGCTTCTCCAACCCCTTAACTCTCTTTATTAATTTATTTTTTAACAACTACATTATCTTCAATATACTAGAATGTTGTTATAAGAATATTTTGAGCTGCACTGACAAACACCTACATCTAATGGTTAAAGAACATACTGTTTCCGTGGATGGCGAATTTCTGCCTCACGAAACGATGACTGTTCAATATTCTTCCAACACCTTAAAAGGTGTCCATTAATATGTCACTATATTTATATATGATATATAATATGTTTATGTCTTCTTTAAGCTTCTGTATTTTTCATTTATGGCACACCTTCATGGCTTCCATTATGGGTGTATGCGATATCTTTATTTTAGGAAGTGGAGACTACCGCCCCCTTAAAGTGATTTGATTCGTTAATGCCATATGTGGGACGTATAAAGGTTGGATTTAAAGTTATTATATATGATGTATGTTACATATAAATAATTTATATAATTATGAAATTAAAATATACATACCTCTCATTTAGTTTTAATTCCATTAATATGACAAAGAAATGAAAGCAGCGTTCATGCGTACGTACGGCTTACCGTCTCCATGAACGGTGCATTTCAGTTATTACCTCTAAATGATTATGTAATATTATAAATACATGTATATTCTGAATATATATTATATATATGATATCCAAATCATGAATATCATTTTGGATATAATGAACCTTTGACCACAAGAACAACATGTAATTGTAAGAAGTTCACTTTTGACTCACGTACCAAATATCGACAAACAACTGTTATCAACATAAATGAATAAATAATGTTCAGAACATTGTAATAAGTGATATAAAAAGAATAATGAACTCGAAAAAGGTTCTTAATCAAGTAGAAATTAACTCAAGTTTATTATTCAGGATGTTAAAGAACGATCGAGTCAAGTCAGACCCGATGTATGGGACTTCATCTCAATCTCCTTTCATTGAGGCATATTTTGTTTTATACACAACCTTTTTTTATGACATATATACCCCTTTGACTTTTACATTTATACAAAAGGAATCTTTTTCTACGAAGCGTTTTACTAAACCTCAAAAAGGAATGTTTCTTTTAACGTACGTGGTGACAACGACCCTTTCCGCCACCGTGAGTATTATTTGGTCTTTGGATTCCTCAACAAGCCGTAATGTTTTTAAAATTAAATAAATACCATATAATATTTTATGTATTTTAGTATTGAAAATGGTTTTTATAATGTATTTTTTATGTCAAAATATTTATGTGATATATTTTGATCAAAGTGTGGAAATGTTTTCTTTACATTTTATTTGTTTTATGTTTTATGATTTTATATTGGTACTTGGACATTTGACGGGTGGTTACGTGATAAACCATATGACGGGTGGTTCCGTAAATACCAGGACGGGTGGTTACGTTATAACCTCCAATGCATTTGGTATGGAAGTCGGCCATATGGATATTCCATTAAGTGATATGTGTGGAAGTCGTCCGTATGGTTATCTCATTTATGCATGTTTATGTCCCAAGTTACCTTTATATCTTATGTGATCTTTATTTGGGTTTTATGGTAATCTTTTGGTTACAAAAGGTTATGTAATGATCTTTTATTCAATGAAGAGTTTTACTAGTTCATAAAGGTGAAAAGTATTACTTTGATAAAGTATACATGGTTTACTTGTGGTTTTGATAAACTAATAGTTTTCATTCTTTGTGTATCCCTTACTGAGCTTTTTATGCTCACCCCATGTTTTTTTGAAATATTTTTCACAGGACTTAATGTGGAATATGGTCAAGGATGGGATCAAGGGAAAGTAATTCTATATAAAACATGGAACTAGACATCTTTCTTCTTAAGAGTTTTTTATTCTATGGAAACTTAGTAGAAGTTTCTTCTTTTTAATCTTTTGAGATGTAATAGTTATGTTTAATTCTCTAAAACACTAAACCTGAAAAGTTCCTCAATGTGAATTATTAATTTAATTCAATATTAAGTAAGGTTTAAGGCTGGGGCCTTATATATATATATATATATCCATTTTCATTTTCTATAATCTTACTACCATGGGATTTATTATTTATTACACTAAATAAGTCATTCAAATATCTCTAAACATCATTGTAGTTTTCATAATAAACATTATGTGGTTACTATTCCTAAAAAAAGAGTTCATTTGATGTAAGAAGACTATTATATTTGATGTTAATGACACTATCTCTTGGATTAACACACAATCCTAGATCTATATCAAACTAATGTAATTTAAACATTACTAAATAATTTTGTCATAGATAACATAATTCAATTATTTCATCCAAAATGCCATAAAATTAAACATCACATTCTTCATGGTGATATCCTTTAAAAAACTATTCATTGATTTCTTTGATTAACTATAAATGAGTGTATGGAATATAAATCCATTAACCACATACACATTATATTATTTTATGAATTTCAATGGAGTATATTTTAGCACACCCAATCAGCAATCAATTTTAATTTCATGTTCTGTTTCTTGTAAACAATAAATAGAATTTAAAAATGTATATAATTAAAAATATGATTTAATGTTCAATAAAAAATAACTTAACATACCAATATTTGAAAACAATATAAATAATGATGTCGATAAAGTTCCTCAAGAATAAAAGATGTAATTTGTATAATTTTTTTGACATGGTCATCAAAAATTCTACAAAAAATAAAATATAATTTAAATTATCTATTATAAATTTATTAAAAAATAATAACATGTTTTATATACTGCAAAAATTATGTCATTTCTTCACTATTCACTAGAACATATGTATAATCATGGTACAATTCTTCATCTGAAATCCATCATTCAAGATAACCACCAAAACCAATCTCGGGCTGATAAAAAGGTGACAATTGAATTTATTTAAAATAATTAAAATTCCACTCATTGAAAACCATCCGATTATGTTTTAATGTATATTCTGATTGATAATAGTAAGAGTAGAATTCAAAAATCTCCCCATATACGCACTCTTCTACAATTAATCCTTCAACTGATGCGTTGTTACATACTTTTTTCTAAAATTTCACCACATCTCTTAAAGGATATGAGTAATGAAATATTTATTTTTCCATTGAGTCAAAGAAGAACAACCTAAATAATTTCTTCAATTTACATAAAATAAAACCAATATATTTATACAGAATACTCAGTGCATCATAATCTGATGTTATCGCAAAAATATCTTGGAAGAAACATAATATTTTGGTCAACACATCCCCTATTGAAAAAATTCAATAGCTCCCTAAAAACAACACCCACACAATTTAATGAAAAAAATGTTATATCACCTGAATGTTGTGTCATATGGGAAATCTCAAACCACTGGTAGGTCCGAGATATGGGGTTTACCATAGGTGTGAAATAATGATTGTGGACATCAAGTATTTTTTTTACATTACATGTGGGGATAATTCATTAAATAATTTTGTTATAAATTTTTATGAAAAATTTATGTTTCTACTCAATAGTTTATCACATGGAAAATAAGATACCACCTTTAGGTCTCAGATGTAGGGTTAAGCTAGATGAAATAAAACATTTTTGTATGTTGAGAGTTTGGAAACATCACATGTGATGGTAAATCTTTTATTGCTTTGTTTATAAATCTTCACAAAAATTGATGTCTCTATATTATAGTGGATCGTATTAGAAAATATAAATCCAATGTTAGGCTTGGGAATGTTGGGTTTACCCTAAGCACGACATAAAATTTGTACGTGTTGACTGTTTGGTAACATCGCATTGAGGGTATCATTTTCAATATTTTGTTAATAATATTAATATAAATTATTTTCATTAAAATTAAATTTTGATGAAATATTCTGAATTTATAATAGTTGTTATTTTTTATATTTGTTTACAAATTGTTTATAATATTTAGTAATTAATACAAACATTTACTAATTATTATTAGTATAGACTACTTATTTACTAATTATTACAAATTATTTAATGATTCATACTAATTATGTCAAGGAATATAGTATTTATATGAATTATTTTGAATTTAAATCAGTTGTTATTATTTTATATATTTTTTTGTATGGTGTGACAAAAGTTTTAGATTTTTTTACAAAACGTTTTAATTTTTACTAATTGATAAAATTACATGTTAAATAATACTATTTTTTTATTAAGCATAACTGTGTTTTTAATAAATATTACTAGTTTCTAAACATGACTAGTACCTCATATATATATTTTATAATATATTACAAATTATCATTAGTTCCTCTAATTTTAAAATTATTGATAATATTTTTTAATTAAGAATAATATCCACTATTTATTAGTAATATTGAGTAAATAATTGTTCATTTTTATAAAATATTTAATGATTATTAATAATTAATAAATTAATATTTAATTTTTAATAATTACTATATATATCATTATTTATTAATTAATATAAATAAAATAAATATATTCTGACACTTTTTTCAAACAAATATAGATATAAAAGATATATAAACACACCCACACACATAGATATATATATAAAATAAACCTTACACATTTTCTAATATATATATATATACATATTCAGATGTTAATATATATATATTACATGATTTATTCATCTAATATGAATTTTCATGTTTTTAAAGCAAATATATATCAACTCAATACAAACATAAAAACATAAATACATACATACATACATACATACATACATAAATACATACATACATACATACATACTTACTTATGCGCACACACACACACACACTCACACACAAACACACATATAAGCCCATAAGTGTTTTTCTAATTTTTATATATGGATATTCTCCTATTACTATACACACACACACACACACACACAGAACACAAACACACACACACACACAGATATATATATATATATATATATATATATATATCAAAAACCATAAATGTTTATTAAAATTATAATATATTTATATTAATAAGTTAATACTAACACACACATTTATTTAAAAATATTAACAAATTAAAAACGTTGCATGTTCTTTTAAGACATTTATATTTGTATATTCCCAAGGTAAAATATATATATATATATCTTAATTAATATTAATTCCTCAAATAAAATTATGAAACATTTTTTAAAAAATATTCATACTATATATATAAAAATACTAAAAAAACATACATACATACATTATATATATAAATATATATCAAAATTCTTACATTTTTTAAAAAAAATGTTTATATATGTATATATAAACGTGTTAAAATATATATATATATATATATGTATATACCTACATATTTCCAAATGATTACAAAACAATATTCATTTGAATTTAAAAAAATTAAAATCAATCATAATATAATAATCAAACATCATTTAACATTTTTTCAGCAATTAATGTATTATTATAATTCATAAAAATTTATATCACTATAATCATGTAATACAATTAACTAATTAAATATATTAATATACAACCTTTAAATAACAGACATCCCTAAATATTTATCTTAATTAACATATTTATATTAATAAAATAAAATAATATACATATATTAAGCTAAAATGAGAAACCAAAAATGTAAAGACCCGTAAAATTCAAGGAAAATTTTTTCTTAATTTTCTTTAGAATTTTACAAGAGCGCGGTTTCAGACGGCATCTGATTCCGAGGCCAGGAGTGCCCGGAATTAATTTCCGAAGTTTGGCTCGGGTACGTTCAGTGAACGAACGAGCGGGATTTCCTAACTTTTGATCCGGTGCTCGGAATTGAAATCCAAGGGCACCGATGAACTCGCAGCGCCGATATTCGCTTAAAGAGACCTTTTCGGGAGTTGCGTTTGTTTCGGGTTAAAAGTTAGTTTTTGGGAGATTTATAAAAAAGTTGAATAAAAAGTGTGAATTCTTTTTATTTTATTTTTTGTAAGTTAAGTCCTACCAAAGGGAGTTGGGAGTGGGACCCACATCCACTTAACCTCCCTTGGAAGGATTAAGTGAGGTGGGGTCCACACGAACCCCAACTCCTCAAATTCTCTCAAAACCTTCCCTTTAACTCATTTCATTTAATGTTGTCAACTTGAGTTACTTAATTAATTAAGGGAGTTAAACCCTTTTTGAATTTCAAACCTTTGAAATTATTGTGGTTAAGTTATGTAATAATATAAGTTAAAGCTTATATTATTCTAGGGGATTCTTTTACCACCTTGGGAGGATTTCTTGAGAGCTTTGGAAGCTTTTCTTCTTCTTCTTCAACTTGACGAAGAACACGAAGAACGCCGTTCTTCAACGAAGAACTTCTTCGCCGAAGAACACGGTCTTCCCGCGACGCCATATCCGCGACGTGACGTACTTCTTCCGCATCATCTTTTCCGCGACGAACGCCATCGACAACGACTCTTCCTCCGACGTCAAAGGAATCGACACCGATATTCCACGACTCCGTCAACGTGCGACTATCGAGGTAGGGGTTCTTGAGTTTGTTGTTTCCTTTTTATTTGACTTTCCTCAAGACTTGACGTAGAACGCTCAAGTTCCGACGAAGAACGCCGCTCCGCTCTTCTTCGTCTTCGGTGTCAGCGAGAGAGAACACCGCATCTTCCTCGGACAACCTTCATCGGCGTACAAGGTTTCGCCAACGACGTGCCTCTTCGGACGCGCCTCTTCGTCGTTGAATTTGACGAACGACGACCGCGTCGCCCGACCTCCGCGACGTCGTCTTCCGCGGGACGTAGAACGATCTTCGAATATTAAACCTGAGGTAGGGGTTGTTGTTTTATTCTTTATTTATTTCATTCTTGCTCGTGGTTTGTATGACTAACGTGAGAATGTTGTTTCTTAAAAAGTTGTGTTGTTATTTTAACGTGAGGGGGGGCAGGACCGCATGAACACGGCCGAACCCCCTCCATCGTTTGTTTATTCTTGCGGGTGGAAGCAAGTGGCGTGGTGCCGTCGCACCACGCGGATGATAGTACAAATATTTACACGGCGCCGTCGCGCCACGCCAAGGAAGAATCTTCAAGAACGCGACGCCGTCGCGCCGCGTTGAATGATTATCAAAGCACGGCAAAAAGGGGCGCGGTGCCGTCGCACCGCGCCGGACGATGAACACCGCGGCCGGTTCCGGGCCGCGGCGGGACGAGGAGACCGCGGCCGGTTCCGGGCCGCGGCGGAAGAGAAGACCGGCGGCCGGGCCGCCGGCGTCGGAAGTCGAAGGCGGGACCGGAATTTCCGGTCCCGTTGGTAATAACCGGCCGGCCAGCTGGCCGGCCGGATGACATAAAACCGGGGGATTAAATCCCCCGGCCGGTTCAATAAAACCCCCCTCTTTAAGAGAGGGGGGGGGGTTCTTTGAAGGAGGGGGGCAACCGGCCCCCTCGGATCCGCACAAGCAGGCCCCCTCATGTGAGGGGGCGGTTTTTCTTAAAACCGCCGCGGCACGTGCCGCGCCGCCAAGGGAAATCGGGGAGGCGGGGGGTCTCGCCCAGCGCGCCGCCGTGCCGCCTCCGCGCGCCGCCGCGCCGCCCAGCACACCGCCGCGCCGCCCCAGCGCGCCGCCGTGCCGCCACCGCGCGCCGTCGCGCCGCCCCGCGCACCGCCGCGCCGCCCCAGCGCGCCGCCGTGCCGCCTCCGCGCGCCGCTGCGCCGCCTCAGCGCGCCGCCGCCGGCCGCCGCGCCACCGCCGGCCGCCGCACCGCCGCCGCCCGCCGCCGCCGGTCGCCGCCGTCGGCCACCGCGCCGCCCAAGGGGGGGGGGGGGGGGGTCGGGCCGGGTCGGCCCGGACCCAGACCCCCCCGTTTCGAACCAGAATTGGTTTTTGGCTCATAACTTGAGCCTCGGACCTCCGAATGACGAACCGTCTGTGGAAACGCGATCCTTGGATCGAGACGGTCGTTTCGGTATATCGCACTCAAGGTTTCGGGTTACTTTGAGTTCGGCCGGGTTGGTTCGTTCACGAAACCAATCGGGCCTTCGGAGCGGAAACGCTCATATCTTGAGCTGCGGACGTCCGATTGACGTGTCGTCAGTCGCGTAGTGTTCCTCTTAGTGAGACGGATCTTATGGCATACTCCGCCCGAGGTTTGGACACAGGTGGAGTACGGTCGGGTTGGTTTTTCCTTAAAAACCAACCGGGCCCCGGAGGAGAAAATGCCAATAACTCTCAGACCGGGCGTCCGATCGACGCGCCGTCTGTTGCGTTGAGTTCCTGTTTACGATACTGAACTTTTGGTATCCTTCGCCCGAGTTTTGGTTACAGATAGTAGTGGCCGGGTTGGATCGCACCCGAAATCCAACCGGGCCCCTGGTACGGAAAAGATGATATCTTTCAGACAGGACGTCCGCTTGACGAGCCGTCAGCAGCGTTGGTGGTTACGTTGAGTAACGGTCCCTTTGAGTTTACCCTATGGGAGTTCGGGGTACAGTTGAGATACGGCCGGGATTGGTTTCGCTCACGAAACCAACCGGGCCCCTGGGACGAATAGGCTAATAACTCACAGACCGGGCGTCCGATCGACGCGCCGTCTGTTGCGTTGAGACCCCTGTGACGAGACGGACCTTTGAGACACTTCTTCGTGGGACTTTGAGATACTTGGAGTATCGACCTGTAGCTCGTGGAGCGGACCCTCCCAGTGACGAGCGTGCGACGTACGGAGACCATGTAGCTGGCTGAGACCTGACGACTGCTTGACCGACTCGACTTGGAGTGAGTCGACTAGCCCAGTGGACGGAGCACTACTTTCTGAGGTGCAGACCCATGGCGGACGGAGCACTACCTGTGTGACAGTGCAGATCCGCGGTGCTCGTCCGGAGAGTACCTCAGTAGGCTACTAGGGGGTGTGCACTACGGTGTTTGGGTGACATACCTCGGCGGGAAGCACTACTGTGTTTGGGTGGCTGGCCCGCAGTACTCGACAGGAGGAGTACTTCAGCAGTCTTAGGTTAGTGAGCGGCGGCCTCGGAGTCGTGACAGGACCACTGTACACTCTAGAGACGGAGCTCTTCAGCAGTTACGGTTTCGATAATGAAAATCCTGGTTTGAGCTGAGACTTTTGACCTTGTGTTTACTTCATGATTGAGATGGGTCACTTGCTAACTTTGGTATATGTATGGGCATATACCCGGGTAGTGGTTATCCGTCGTTTTCACAATCCTTGTGTTTCCTCATGATTGAGATGGGTTACTTGATAACATAGGTATATGTATGGGCATATACCTAAGTAGGGTTTATCTGTTGAGATCTTCTTGTGTTTATCCTTGTTGGTTTTAGTGAGACCTTGAGGGTCTCGGGGTCCCTACTAAGTATCGTTATACTCACCCCTGCACGGGCTATGCCCGCACCTCGTTGTGTTGGTTGCAGACGATGGACAGTGCTGACAGAAGCCGAAGGTTCAAGGACTGGACGGTACCTGGAGGTGGACTATACGACGAGGCGGTACCCGGAGGTGGACCACTGGGCGGGACATACTCGGAGCGGATGGCGGAACCCGAGGAGCAGAGGAGCTATCTGTACCCACCCTTCAGGTGGGATTTCCAGTGGACATCTCAGCGTAGAAGCTTTACTTTTCAGTCGTTGTTTTCTCTTTCGAGTTGTACTTTACAGTTGGGCTTGTATTTCCGGCCCCTTTTTACTTTTCAGCTCTTCTTTTTGTACTTAGTGTTTTACTTCCGCTTGCTTACTTTGTGATGTTTGTTTTCTTTACAAAGGCAATGCCTTCCCTTTTTACCGGGATTTACGCCTTGGTGCTAGTCGCCAGCCCCTGGCCTATGGAAGGTGGGCTTGGGGTAGTCACGGCACGGACCCCGAGGGCGGGTCGTGACAAATTGGTATCAGAGGTGGTCAGTTCTACCGCAGAGTCTGATCTTTCTTTCTGTGAAGCAATAGTGTTAAGGGTACCGAGTGTGGTTTTCAGTTCAGGGAGTCCAGTGTTGGTGCGGGCGGCCGACGTATCCATACACCAGGACCCTGACAACTGATTTCCGACTTTGTGCACGAAAACACTGATTGCGTGTGTGTTTTCAAAGGCTTTTCCCCTTAAAACAGCTCAAACCAGGTCAGCTCACCAGGTATAATCGTTTGATCGTGTTACGTTGTTTCTTTCAGGATGTCTTTTCTCAGACGACCAGCTAGAGCCCGGAGGGATGAGCGTGCTGACAGTCTGTCGAGCGACGAGGCTTCGGTACAGGGCCCTCTTGTAGTTGAGGCACCAGCGGAGGCACCAGCGGTACTACCATACGTTGGGCCACCGATGCCACCAGCCCCAGCAGTAGGCGATGCACGACGCTTGAGCGCGCTGCACGAGTTCCAGTGCCAGAGGCCACCCAGGTTCCGGGGAGAGACGGACCCGCAGGCGGCTGAGGTTTGGCTGGAGGCTGTGGTGAGAGTCTTCAGGCTAGTGGGGACGCCGGCAGACTTCATGGTGATCTTTGCTACCAGCCTCCTTCAGGAAGCAGCAGGTAGGTGGTGGAGCCACTTGTTTCAGTTTTGCGATGAGATGAACTTCGCATGGGAAGACTTCGAGACCTTCTTCAGGGTGGAGTTTGTGCCAGTATCTCTACACCCCGAGCGTGTACATGAGTTTCTGCCTTTGCCGCGTGTTTTTCGATCAGAAGCCGAGTCATCTGTGGGCAGTAGACAGATGATGCAGAGGTCCAGGAGGACCAGACCAGCAGTAGGGCGATCTCGGGTTTTAGGACCGGTGGTGCGGGGCACCCGGGGTGGGGTCAGAGCCAGGCGTGCCAGAAGCAGACTGTGTTACTCGTGCGGTGGAAAGGGGCACCTGGCACGTGACTGTCCGACTCCTCGTACAGTTGATCCATAGGCTTTTGAGGAGCCACCGAGGTTGAGGCGGTGACAAATGCTGGAGCTCTGGGAGCAGGTGGACAGGGGAGGAACTAGTGGATACGTCTTTTGTACTTCTAGTTCCATGTTGATGTTGCTTTTGTGTAGCGTCTTGTATTATGAGCTGCAATAATAAAAGACGTAAACCTTTGTGATGTTTTCTTTCCTGTCCTCTTTTGTGATGTTACTAAGAGGTTCCAGTTGACTGTTGACTTGACCCTCACTTGTGAGACATCTACTGGAGGAGACCCAGTTACCACACACTGTTGCCGACAGTGTGACTCAACCCTTGGAGGCGAGAGTAACGGTTGGATCTCTTAGTAGTAGCGTCGAGGCCTTACGACGTCATCCTTGGTATGGATTAGTATCATCCATGTTAGGATTGACTGTTTTAGGCAAAGAATGTGGTTCATCCAGGGGATGAGACCAGGTTTCACTTATCAGCAAAGAAGAAATCTCGCAGCTCTTGTGGGACCAGAGATGGTCCGGGCAATGTCAGAGGAGGTCCAAGTCATCCAGGAGCGGATGAGGACAGCACAGAGCCGGCAGAAGTCATACGCTGACAGGAGGCGGAGGCCACTAGAGTTCGAGGATGGTGACCACATCTTCTTGCGGGTCTCACCTCGACGTGGTATTCGGAGGTTTGGCCGAGGCGACAAGTTATCTCCGCGCTTCATCGGACCCTTCCAGGTCCTCAGCAGGGTTGGTGAGGTGGCTTATCGCCTGGCTCTACCACCTCAGTTGCACCGGGTGCACGACGTCTTCCACGTGTCTCAGCTGAGGAGATACGTGCACGACCCGACGCACATCCTTGATGATGGGGCGACTTTTACGGAGGTCCCGGTGGAGATAGAGGATCGACAGGAGCGGGTCCTACATGGACGATCGATTCCTCTTGTGCGCAACAGATGGCGGCACGGGAATCTCCAGGAGAGCACATGGGAGCGGGAGGCTCAGATGCGTGCTCAGTACCCTCTTTTGTTTCCCTAGTTTTTGATGTAGCTTTACGGGGACGTAAAGCCCTGAGGTGGGAGTAATGTAAAGACCCGTAAAATTCAAGGAAAATTTTTTCTTAATTTTCTTTAGAATTTTACAAGAGTGCGGTTTCAGACGACACCTGATTCCGAGGCCCGGAGTGCCCGGAATTAATTTCTGAAGTTTGGCTCGGGTACGTTCAGTGAACGAACGAGCGGGATTTCCTAACTTTTGATCCGGTGCTCGGAATTGAAATCCGAGGGCACCGATGAACTCGCAGCGCCGATATTCGCTTAAAGAGACCTTTTCGGGAGTTGCGTTTGTTTCGGGTTAAAAGTTAGTTTTTGGGAGATTTATAAAAAAGTTGAATAAAAAGTGTGAATTCATTTTATTTTATTTTTTGTAAGTTAAGTCCTACCAAAGGGAGTTGGGAGTGGGACCCACATCCACTTAACCTCCCTTGGAAGGATTAAGTGAGGTGGGGTCCACACGAACCCCAACTCCTCAAATTCTCTCAAAACCTTCCCTTTAACTCATTTCATTTAATGTTGTCAACTTGAGTTACTTAATTAATTAAGGGAGTTAAACCCTTTTTGAATTTCAAACCTTTGAAATTCTTGTGGTTAAGTTATGTAATAATATAAGTTAAAGCTTATATTATTCTAGGGGATTCTTTTACCACCTTGGGAGGATTTCTTGAGAGCTTTGGAAGCTTTTCTTCTTCTTCTTCAACTTGACGAAGAACACGAAGAACGCCGTTCTTCAACGAAGAACTTCTTCGCCGAAGAACACGGTCTTCCCGCGACGCCATATCCGCGACGTGACGTACTTCTTCCGCATCATCTTTTCCGCGACGAACGCCATCGACAACGACTCTTCCTCCGACGTCAAAGGAATCGACACCGATATTCCACGACTCCGTCAACGTGCGACTATCGAGGTAGGGGTTCTTGAGTTCGTTGTTTCCTTTTTATTTGACTTTCCTCAAGACTTGACGTAGAACGCTCAAGTTCCGACGAAGAACGCCGCTCCGCTCTTCTTCGTCTTCGGTGTCAGCGAGAGAGAACACCGCATCTTCCTCGGACAACCTTCGTCGGCGTACAAGGTTTCGCCAACGACGTGCCTCTTCGGACGCGCCTCTTCGTCGTTGAATTTGACGAACGACGACCGCGTCGCCCGACCTCCGCGACGTCGTCTTCCGCGGGACGTATAACGATCTTCGAATCTTAAACCCGAGGTAGGGGTTGTTGTTTTATTCTTTATTTATTTCATTCTTGCTCGTGGTTTGTATGACTAACGTGAGAATGTTGTTTCTTAAAAAGTTGTGTTGTTATTTTAACGTGAGGGGGGGCCGGACCGCATGAACACGGCCGAACCCCCTCCATCGTTTGTTTATTCTTGCGGGTGGAAGCAAGTGGCGTGGTGCCGTCGCACCACGCGGATGATAGTACAAATATTTACACGGCGCCGTCGCGCCACGCCAAGGAAGAATCTTCAAGAACGCGATGCCGTCACGCCGCGTTGAATGATTATCAAAGCACAGCAAAAAGGGGCGCGGTGCGACGGCACCGCGCCGGATGACGAACACCGCGGCCGGTTCCGGGCCGCGGCGGGATGAGGAGACCGCGGCCGGTTCCGGGCCGCGGCGGAAGAGAAGACCGGCGGCCGGGCCGCCGGCGTCGGAAGTCGAAGGCGGGACCGGAATTTCCGGTCCCGTTGGTAAAAACCGGCCGGCCAGCTGGCCGGCCGGATGACATAAAACCGGGGGATTAAATCCCCCGGCCGGTTCAATAAAACCCCCCTCTTTAAGAGAGGGGGGGGGGGGGTTCTTTGAAGGAGGGGGGCAACCGGCCCCCTCGGATCCGCACAAGCAGGCCCCCTCATGTGAGGGGGCGGTTTTTCTTAAAACCGGCGCGGCACGTGCCTCGCCGCCAAGGGAAATCGGGGAGGCGGGGGGTCCTGCCTAGCGCGCCGCCGTGCCGCCTCCGCGCGCCGCCGCGCCGCCCAGCGCACCGCCGCGCCGCCCCAGCGCGCCGCCGTGCCGCCTCCGCGCGCCGCCGCGCCGCCCAGCGCACCGCCGCGCCGCCTCCCGCGCGCCGCCTTGCCGCCTCCGCGCGCCGCCGCGCCGCCTCAGCGCGCCGCCGCCGGCCGCCGCGCCACCGCCGGCCGCCGCACCGCCGCCGCCCGCTGCCGCCGGTCGCCGCCGCCGGCCACCGCGCCGCCCAAGGGGGGGGGGGGGGTCGGGCCGGGTCGGCCCGGACCCGGACCCCCCCGTTTCGAACCAGAATTGGTTTTTGGCTCATAACTTGAGCCTCGGACCTCCGAATGACGAACCGTCTGCGGCAACGCGATCCTTGGATCGAGACGGTCGTTTAGGTATATCGCACTCAAGGTTTCGGGTTACTTTGAGTTCGGCCGGGTTGGTTCGTTCACGAAACCAACCGGGCCTTCGGAGCGGAAACGCTCATATCTTGAGCTGCGGACGTCCGATTGACGTGTCGTCAGTCGCGTAGTGTTCCTCTTAGTGAGACGGATCTTATGGCATACTCCGCCTAAGGTTTGGACGCAGGTGGAGTACGGTCGGGTTGGTTTTGCCTTAAAAACCAACCGGGCCCCGGAGGCGAAAATGCCAATAACTCTCAGACCGGGCGTCCGATCGACGCGCCGTCTGTTGCGTTGAGTTCCTGTTTACGATACGGAACTTTTGGTATCCTTCGCCCGAGTTTTGGTTACAGATAGTAGTGGCCGGGTTGGATCGCACCCGAAATCCAACCGGGCCCCTGGTACGGAAAAGCTGATATCTTTCAGACAGGACGTCCGCTTGACGAGCCGTCAGCAGCGTTGGTGGTTACGTTGAGTAACAGTCCCTTTGAATTTACCCTATGGGAGTTCGGGGTACAGTTGAGATACGGCCGGGATTGGTTTCGCTCACGAAACCAACCGGGCCCCTGGGACGAATAGGCTAATAACTCACAGACCGGGCGTCCGATCGACGCGCCGTCTGTTGCGTTGAGACCCCTGTGACGAGACGGACCTTTGAGACACTTCTTCATGGGACTTTGAGATACTTGGAGTATAGACCTGTAGCTCGTGGAGCGGACCCTCCCAGTGACGAGCGTGCGAAGTACGGAGACCGTGTAGCTGGCTGAGACCTGACGACTGCTTGACCGACTCGACTTGGAGTGAGTCGACTAGCCCAGTGGACGGAGCACTACTTTCTGAGGTGCAGACCCATGGCGGACGGAGCACTACCTGTGTGACAGTGCAGACCCTCGGTGCTCGTCCGGAGAGTACCTCAGCAGGCTACTAGGGGGTGTGCACTACGGTGTTCGGGTGACATACCTCGGCGGGAAGCACTACTGTGTTTGGGTGGCTGGCCCGCAGTACTCGACAGGAGGAGTACTTCAGCAGTCTTAGGTTAGTGAGCGGCGGCCTCGGAGTCGTGACAGGACCACTGTACACTCTAGAGACGGAGCTCTTCAGCAGTTACGGTTTCGATAATGAAAATCCTGGTTTGAGCTGAGACTTTTGACCTTGTGTTTACTTCATGATTGAGATGGTTCACTTGCTAACTTTGGTATATGTATGGGCATATACCCGGGTAGTGGTTATCCGTCGTTTTCACAATCCTTGTGTTTCCTCATGATTGAGATGGGTTACTTGATAACTTAGGTATATGTATGGGCATATACCTAAGTAGGGTTTATCTGTTGAGATCTTCTTGTGTTTATCCTTGTTGGTTTTAGTGAGACCTTGAGGGTCTCGGGGTCCCTACTGAGTATCGTTATACTCACCCCTGCACGGGCTATGCCCGCACCTCGTTGTGTTGGTTGCAGACGATGGACAGTGCTGACAGAAGCCGAAGGTTCAAGGACTAGACGGTACCTGGAGGTGGACTATACGACGAGGCGGTACCCGGAGGTGGACCACTGGGCGGGACATACTCGGAGCGGATGGCGGAACCCGAGGAGCAGAGGAGCTATCTGTACCCACCCTTCAGGTGGGATTTCCAGTGGACATCTCAGCGTAGCAGCTTTACTTTTCAGTCGCTGTTTTCTCTTTCGAGTTGTACTTTAAAGTTGGGCTTGTATTTCCGGCCCCTTTTTACTTTTCAGCTCTTCTTTTTGTACTTAGTGTTTTACTTCCGCTTGCTTACTTTGTGATGTTTGTTTTCTTTACAAAGGCAATGCCTTCCCTTTTTACCGGGATTTACGCCTTGGTGCTAGTCGCCAGCCCCTGGCCTATGGAAGGCGGGCTTGGGGTAGTCACGGCACGGACCCCGAGGGCGGGTCGTGACAAAAAAGTCTATTAAATAAAAAAATGAACCAATGAGTAAAATACCAAAAATATTTTGAAATATATCATGATAACTTGATGAAAAAATAGGTAATAATAAATTTAATGCAACCCTAAATACAAAATAAACCCTAAAAATAAGATAAATATCATAACCTAGGGTTTTCTTAAACTAATTAATGTGCGATTAAATGAAAAAGTGAAAAAAGAGAATATACTAGGAGTTTATACCATGATGATCAAACATGGATATATAAAAAATTGATTTCAATATAGTATTTTGGAGGGAGGGAGTCTAACAACCACATGCACCATGGATAGATCAAGAGGTGAAAAGGGGTGAGAGAGAAATAACAGAGGACACAATTTTTAATTAAATATTAATTATGATGGGTTAATTATGATATAAATTATTGTTTCATAAATGTTTTTCGGATCAATGTTTTTGATGAACATTATTTCCCATCCCAAAAAGTTTATTTGAGATGACTAATAGTTAAAAAATTATACAGCTATCTTTATTATTAATCCAAAAAAAAATTCACTCTGGATGGAACACGTTCACACCAAATAAATTTGTGATGAAATTGTTTTTCAATCAAAAATAATTTATTTGTACAATTAATTTTTTTTCCATCATACATTCTACATTTTATAGGACTATTTTTGACGTGTAAAGAGCTTTTTGCAACTTATCCGTTGAAAATAGTCACTTTTCTAGTTATGTATGAATGATATTTTTAAGAGACCAGAACATATATAGTTTTTAATATGATGTTAATATGTTTTTTTGGTTGGGGTTAGTCATGCTATATGACTCAATGTGGTGTGATTAATAGTGGACAGGTAGTGTCATTCGATAGTGAAGGAAATGAGACACTTGAAATTACATAAAAAGAGGTAAATATAGATGATTATTTTTACTATTAATATGGTATAATGTTGTAAAAATATATAATATAGGATAACCATGAGTCAATATCCCCTCATCCTATAACACCCCAAGATTTCATAGTACGTTATCTCTTTAATGTAATATAATAGCTTACGCTACACGAAACACTGAGTTCGAGCGCACCATGACTTACCAAACTAGCCATTCCAAAAGGGGTTATGAATATTATCATCATAATTTTGAATTTTATATATTAAATATAATTTTAAAATCCATATTATGAGTTTCTTAGACATAATATATGAACCAAATAATTTTTTCAGATAAAGGAAGTATTTTTAGAAAATAAAATTTCACCGCCTTTTAATGGAAAACCATTTTTAAATTTAATATTTGAGACTTTTATATATTCAATTGGTGAAAATAAATTTCTTCTTTAGAATCGGCGCATAAAAATTTAGTTTTGATAAATATTTGGGGGTTTTTTTTGATAACATTCATATTTTGGTGAATAGTGAAAAATATTACATTTTAATTGAACACATCTTTTTTAATCTAAATAATTTATAGTGTTATATTATACATTTGAAGGGGTTTTAAGAATAATTAGATTATATTTTTATCAATTAATACAATTTTGGTAATTATATGTAACTTCACAATCAAATTTTACATAAACACATGTCAATCTTTGGATAATTTTTACTTTTTAAAAACATGTTTTTCGGTTTTGACAATGAAAATAAATTTTAAATTAAATAATGAAAATTATATGTTTCTAATTTGGTAAAATATAATTCATTTTTAAATTTTGAATACCAAAATTATCTTGGGGTGAATTTTTAGTACTTTTCTGAAAACATTCAATTTTTTTGACAAATAGTGAAAAACACTACGTTATTATTTAAAACTGACTTTTTATTTAAATAATTATTCATTTTATTTAACTTTATTTTAAGTAAATATAGATATTTAATACTTATATATTTTTAATGTAATAAGTTGGAGTCATTTAAAAAAATAGATATAAAAAATTTTATTGAACTTTTTAATGTGTTTTACCCACCTTCTAG
The DNA here is from genome assembly GCA_963277665.1 of Viscum album. NCBI lineage: Eukaryota > Viridiplantae > Streptophyta > Magnoliopsida > Santalales > Viscaceae > Viscum > Viscum album. Next base: position 1,836,994,157 of record OY728165.1, read on the forward strand.
GAAAATGTACAAATTTGCATAAAACATAATTTTACCACTTCTGTGAATTGAATTTCAAAAATATGGGGGGAATGGTTGAAATCAGTAAGTAAAATTTACTTCAATAAGATAAAAATAATATTTGGTCAATAGTATTTTTTGACATTTATTTAGCACTATTAAATGTAAATAGGGTAATTAAAGGAAAAATGATATTATAATTTCCCTAACACATGGCTTAATTATAATGGATATGTTTATTTTTACCAAAAAAAACCATAGGAATAAAATATTATCCTTTTGGTCTACATTAATTAGATTAGGACACTTATTATTATTATTATATTTAATAAGTAGTTAAAAGTCCTAAATTAATTTTTTTAATTAAACCATTTTTAATATGGGGTTATACATAATATAAATTGAACTATAAATATTCATTAGAAAGATAAAATTAGTTCCTACTACCTGATAATTTATTTATAATTTTTATATATTAAATAATTAAATTTATTTATGCCGCAATGATGATGTAGTAATTACCTTATTAATGAAAGATTACAACAATTAATATTATAAATATCAAAATAAATGTAAATTGAGTCGTTTGATTACATACACGAATTTTCAAGGTGAATATGACATGTTAGGGTTGATTTATTCTACTTTTTTTATGTAATATGTAACACCCCAAGATTTCATAGTGTGTTATTTCTTCAAAATAATTCAATAACTTGCACTACACGCAACACCGAGTTCAATCACACCATGACTTAAAAAAAAATCCATTCAAAAGCGGTTATGAATAGTATTATATAAATTTAAAACTTTATATAATCCTTATAATTTTAGAATCCATATTATGAGTTTCTTTGATATAATGCAAGAACAAATTCATTTTCAGTATTGCACTTTTATCAACTTTTAATAGTGAACCCTTTTTAAATACAATATTTTAAACATATTGACTAAATGGGGACATCAAAAAATTTTAAAATGAAACATCCCAAGCTTCCACGGTACGCTTTCCTTTGAATAATACAGTAGCGTGTGTTATACGCAACTTCGAGTTTTAACACACACCACAACCAATTAAACTAGCCGTTGCGAATAGTAATACCTACTTTTTGAAATCATATATATTTTATATTTCAAAATGGACTTCATTTTTGGATTCGGAATATCAAAATTAGCCTAGGGTGAAATTTTGGTACATTTCGGATAACTTTCATATTTTGATGAATAGTGAAAATTACTAAATTTTAATTAAAAACAACTTTTTTAATCAAAATAATTAATAGTGATAAATTATGAATTGGAGTGGTTTTAAAGTATATTTAGAATATATTTTTACATTTTAATATAATTTTGGTCATTGGACATAATTTTACAATTAAACCGAACATAAACAAGTGTCAATCTTTTGATAGTTATTATCTCTTAAAAACACGCTTTTTGTTTTGACAGCGGGAATTAATTTTAAATTAATTTCTGCCACTTCTGTGTTTTGAATTTGGGAAAATGGATTCCATATTTGGAATCAGGATGTTCAAATTCTGTAAATAGGTAACTTTTATTTTTAGACATTTTGAATAGTTACAGTGGTAAATATTTTATTTACCATGGTTAAAGGGTAAATCCGGTAAATAAGGGTTAAAAAATAATATTATAATAATACAAAATTACCCTAAAACGTGTCCTAACCTTATTGGTGGACACATACCCGACCATGGGCATCCTTGGGTCAATTTGGGGACCCCTTGGAGCCACTTGTATGTGGTAGGGACACATTATATTAATAAAGTTAAAATAAAAATAAAAATGGCATAAGCTTACATCTTTTAGAAGAACAATTTTTACATAGGGTTATACATGTTGGATTTTCGATTATAAATATTCATTAGAAATATAAAAAGATTTCCTACATGATGATATTTTATTTATAATTTTTAGACATCAAATAAGTTAAATTATTAATGACACAATAATGATGCAATGTTTACCTCATTAATAAATCATTGAAATAAATAATATTATAATGATTAAAATATTATCTAAAACCTGTCAAATTCTTATTGGTTGATGTTATTTAGAATATGAGTCATCTTATCTTCGACCTCAATGATTTTTGGACCATTATAAACCGAATATAATTATATTATAAAGTAATACTTTCACTCTTTCCTAAAGAGCCCCTCCTCTCCCTTATAAAAGGAGACCACTTCTACTCATTCCTCACACCTCTCAAGCCACTTGGCTCGTCCAAACTCTGCCCAACTAAGCTCCCCACATCCCTCTCCTCCTCCTTGAAGCTTCCCCTTAGGCAGAAAGCATTTCAACAAGTCCTTTGGTTCTAACCAAAGTGAGTTACCTAAATTAAAGGTAACGATTTCTCTTAAATTATTTTCATTTATTTTGCTTCTCCAACCCCCAAACTCTTTTTATTTCCTTTCTTTTGTAACAACACCAGTATCCTCAATATACTAGGATGTTGTTATAATATGGATTCAAACTACACATACACACAACTCCATCTAATGGATGATGAACATAATGTTTCTGTGGATGGCAAACTAACGCCTCACGAAACGATGATTGTTCAAATACATCTTACCGCCTCTCATGGTGGCCATTATGATGGCACTGTAATTAAATATGATATTAATGATATATATTTTATATATAAGCTTCTGTAATTCCATTTTATTTCATACCATTATTCGTTTCATGTTGTATATACATACGATAATTTCATTTGAGGAAGTGCGGACTACCGCCCCCTTAAAATGATATGACTCGTTCATACCACACATGGAACGTATAAAGGATGGTGTTAATGAACTTAAGTAACATGTATAAAATATTATATTATACTGGAATATTAATATACCTATGTATCATTGGTATTCGATTCTTTTAAAATAAAAATTAAATGGAAGTAGCGTTCGTGCGTACGTACGGACTACCGTCTCCACGAACGCGATGAGATTCATTTTCCATCGTATCCATTCAAGTATAATTATCATTTGATGATTTAAAAATGATGTTTAAAGAGTTGATACCATTCTGGATTTGAATAATATACAACTTATACTTTACAAACATGGCTTATGTAACAAAACAAATAAAAGAAAATGAGTAAGTTAACACCCGAAACGACGATAATTTTAAGATATTATTATCAAATCAGTATTAAAAGATCATATATGATATCATATTAATGTATATGATTCTTGTATAATTTAGTAACAATTATTTCACTATTATACAGGAGGTTAACCTACCCCAACCAAGGAAAAGTACAAGGTAAGGGTTATTTCACAATCTCTTCATTATCCGAGGTTGTATTATACGTAATAATCTACTGGGATCTCTTTATCATCCACATCCATGTTTCTTCGAAATGTATTTCAAAACATTTTTACTATTTACAAGAATATGGGTTAAAGTCATTTATACCCTTGTTTGACTTTTTATAAGAGGTTTATAAAGGAATCTTTCCGTCGATTTCAAAACAAGGTCCTTTTTAACCTTTTCGACAGAATTGAGGTAAGAATGTTTTTTTTAACTTATACGGCGGGTGCGGTTATTTTCCGCCGTTATAAAATCGTCGAAGCTTCCCATACAAGCTTATAAGAATATTTTCAAAGAAAATGTTTTATATTATATGGATCTTAAATGATTTCAAAATAAAAGGAGATACTTCTTTAAAAAGAATTTTGATTTCATCTATGTCAACATCCTTTGATGGATTTTAAGATTATTTGAAGTTGATTTATTATGATACACAACTTCTATATTGTATTGACGGTTTTGTGATATGTTTGACTGTGGATGTGCTATTTTTATACCATTCATAGTTTATGGTGAAATTATTGACATTTCTTATGCTAGTTCTAATACGAATGTTTATGTTATGTTTAAACCTTTTTATATGGGAATGCATTGGACTTAATAAGTGACGGGTGGAGCCCGCTATAGCTCCTCGATGCATCGGTAGGTCTCATGAGACAAACTAGTGTCTTGGCACAAGGCCTTGACAAAATCTTATTTGTAGTCTTGGCACGAGGCCTTGACTATGTGGTTATGACAGTCTGGAATTATGCATTCCAACATTATGAAAATGGTTATTGATTTTTGCATGTGATTATTCGATTAGTAGAATATCCATGTGAATAAGTAAATGGCATTATTTCATTTTACTTTTGCCATACTATGTTGAAGTTAAATTTTAAAAGGCTTTTGTTTTAGTAATCCATTGCCTTAAATGTTTATGCTTATTTTGAATGTTCCGCTATATTGTTATCCTTACTGGGCATTTGAGCTCACCCCTTTTCTATGTTTTATTTTACCAGGTAGTGAAGAAGTAAATTACGAATGACTTGCAGGGATATTATGAGGGGTTAATAGTGTGGATATGAAGACTTTGTTGTTGTAGTAGTTTTTCACTTTGAAATGTAATGTAAAACTTTATGATTATATCTAGTGTTTCCAAGGCTACTAAACCAATCGGTCTTTCGGGATTTGATCTTTCTTGTGATCATGCCAATGTTACGAAGTAATGCACCGACTCTGGGTAGCTGGGGTCGGGGCGTTACAGTTGGTATCAGAGGAAGTTTAGTACAAACCTTGGAAGCTATATTTAGATAAACTCTGATTAGAGCACGTATACCTAAGATGAACTTTGAGGATTAGTATAGAAGAACTTCCTAGAATTTCGGTATTGTAGAGATTTTGTGAGTTTTCCGAGCAATACATCCCTGTCTGGATACGAGCAGGTAGAGGCGGCTCTGGCACAGATGTACCTAGGGGTAAAACCCGAAAACACCGCTTTGAGCTAGACTCGAACGGGAACTGGTGCACGACAACGGGCCTTGCTGCACTCTTGGTTACGACACTCCCGGGGGATATGCTTAGGATAACTCTCATTTTCTTTACAAATCATTATGAAGGGTTTATGAGTATATACTTCCTCAAAGAAAACATTTTTATGATTATGGATTATATCCATAAATAGTTCAATTTTTGTTAAGTGTTTTATAAGTATGGGATTATGTATTTTCATTCATAAACTGATCTAGTGTATGCCATTGTTTAGAAATGGCACCCAGTAGAAGGAATGAGAACTCCAGAAATGCACATGATCCAAAGAGAAGGAAGGATCGTATCTTTCATGGTCTTAAGCTAGAATTTATAAGAGAAATAGTCTCCCATGTATTATCATCATATGAAGAAATAATATCATGTGTTGATAAGATAAGTAAAGAGTTTACTCAGTCCTATGGCTTTGAAGGGAAGCAAGAGAAGAAAAGGATGGAAGAGAGAAAGATGGATGAAGGGAAGAGGGAAAAGAAGAATTTTCCCATATGTGGTAACTGTGGAAAGAAACACCCTCGAACTTGCCTGAAAGGAATGGGAGTTTGTTATATGTGTGGAGGAAAAGGGCACAAAGTACGTGACTGCAAGGGTAAGAAAATGGTTTCAAATGTACAATGCTTCATTTTCAAGGAGTTTGGACACTACAAGAACCTATGTCCCAGTCATCAGACTATGACGCAAATGATGATATTGGATAATAATCAAGTTATGATACTACCACAGATGAAGAGGAATGATTAGAGTTCTTATGTTGATTATGTCAATTGAGTGTTGTATCAACAATGTACTTGTTATAATAATTATGGAGTATATAAGGATTGTACTGCAGTACTATTTCATTAAGGACTTGAGATGGTGTGGAACAAAGAAAAGTGACTCAATAGCAGGATAAATTTTTGGAAAATATATGGTTGAGAGAATGATAAACCATAATATAGTTCTGATACCGAGGTAGTGATTTTCGAATAATACATGATTATTTTGGAAAAATTATATTGGATATTCTTGACTACCTTGGAACTGATTAATGATTTGTATATTCCATCATTGTTGGGGTTTAAAACATTTTTGGATTGATGAAGTATATCTAGAATTCTATATGGAATAAGGGAGAATGAATGTAATCAATAAGGAATATGGTAATTCAGGATGTTTCAGTGTATTAAAAGAATACATGATGAAGGTATTCATATGCTATTACGGGGTAAAAAGGATCTGCATTATGTTTACCTTCCTTATAAATGTTGGACTGTGAGTTTGGATAGAATTATTTTTGATAGTCCTAGTTTGGATTATTTTGGATTGCCATAAAAGGACAACCCGGAGGTCGGGCGGCAACCCGTCGCGTCCGGCAAGGCTGCGAGACTTGAACCCGCAACCGAAGGGCGACAAGGGTGTATCACCTACCACTGGCCCACGAGATGTCCTGGATTAAATAATGTAGTTTTTTTTAAAAGATCTGGTAGATGAATTATAAATTCATTTATTTTGGAACCATGTACAAATAGTATAAATAGAAAAAAAAAATTACATTCTATTATCTTTTAGAGTGAAATATGAGTTTGTGGTAGAAATTTATTAGTGGATAAAACTCTAATTATAAAGTAAGTATATCTCCTTATGATCTTATCCAATCTCATAAATAAATTCCGCAACATTAATAAAAGGAACTTAGAACAAAAATGTTGTCCTAGATGGTACCTCAAATCATCACTAATTTATGGCTTTGGGATTGTTGGCCCTTTTCATAGCCATGTTCTCTACCACTCTCCATCAGATAATTGATGGTTATATTTTTCTTCCATATCCATATTTTCCTACATGGAACCCTAATATGTGTTATTTTCGGTAATCTTCATACTTTCCACTCATTATTTTAAATAGAGGCCTCATTAATTCATTTTTCAATGTGGGATTTCAACTAAGATATTTTGAAACGTCAAAAATGTGTTATCCCAATACCCTATGTTTTGTTGAACCGATGGTATTTCAAATCATCATAGATTGATGAGTTTAAGGACCTCAATTTTACATTTGTTTGTGATTGATGACCTCAATCACTAACTATAAATATTTACTTTTTTCCTCCAATTATATGTCTCTAATTGCCACCAATGTTCTCCTAATCGAGATCATAATTTGGTGGTGACCCTTTCATTTCTCTTTTCCTCATATTAAGACTAAATTTTAGTAACCCAATTTCCGATGTGGGTTTTCCCACAAATATATTTTCTATTTTCAACCTTTTATTTTTGAAGAACAATTTCAAATTGCGAGGATGCAATTTATTGAAGGAGGGGAGAATGTAACAGCCCAAGATTTCATAGTGTGTTATTTCTTCAAAATAATTCAATAACTTGCACTACACGCAACACCGAGTTCAATCACACCATGACTTAAAAAAATAAGCCATTCAAAAGCGGTTATGAATAGTATTATCTAAATTTTAAACTTTATATAATCCTTATAATTTTAGAATCCATATTATGAGTTTCTTTGATATAATGCAAGAACAAATTCATTTTCAGTATTGCACTTTTATCAACTTTTAATAGTGAACCCTTTTTAAATACAATATTTTAAACATATTGACTAAATGGGGACATCAAAAAAATTTAAAATGAAACATCCCAAGCCTCCACGGTACGCTTTCCTTTGAATAATACAGTAGCGTGTGTTATACGCAACTTCGAGTTTTAACACACACCACAACCGATTAAACTAGCCGTTGTGAATAGTAATACCTACTTTTTGAAATCATATATATTTTATATTTCAAAATGGACTTCATTTTTGGATTCGGAATATCAAAATTAGCCTAGGGTGAAATTTTGGTACATTTCGGATAACTTTCATATTTTGATGAATAGTGAAAATTACTAAATTTTAATTAAAAACAACTTTTTTAATCAAAATAATTAATAGTGATAAATTATGAATTGGAGTGGTTTTAAAGTATATTTATAATATATTTTTACATTTTAATATAATTTTGGTCATTGGACATAATTTTACAATTAAACCGAACATAAACAAGTGTCAATCTTTTGATAGTTATTATCTCTTAAAAACACGCTTTTTGTTTTGACAGCGGGAATTAATTTTAAATTAATTTCTGCCACTTCTGTGTTTTGAATTTGGGAAAATGGATTCCATATTTGGAATCAGGATGTTTAAATTGTGTAAATAGGTTACTTTTATTTTTAGACATTTTGAATAGTTACTGTGGTAAATATTTTATTTACCATGGTTAAAGGGTAAATCCGGTAAATAAGGGTTAAAAAATAATATTATAATAATACAAAATTACCCTAAAACGTGTCCTAACCTTATTGGTGGACACATACCCGACCATGGGCATCCTTGGGTCAATTTGGGGACCCCTTGGAGCCACTTGTATGTGGTAGGGACACATTATATTAATAAAGTTAAAATAAAAATAAAAATGGCATAAGCTTACATCTTTTAGAAGAAAAATTTTTACATAGGGTTATACATGTTGGATTTTCGATTATAAATATTCATTAGAAAGATAAAACGATTTCCTACATGATGATATTTTATTTATAATTTTTAGACATCAAATAAGTTAAATTATTAATGACACAATAATGATGCAATGTTTACCTCATTAATAAATCATTGAAATAAATAATATTATAATGATTACAATATTATCTAAAACCTGTCCAATTCTTATTGGTTGATGTTATTTAGAATATGAGTCATCTTATCTTAGACCTCAATGATTTTTGGACCATTATAAACCGAATATAATTATATTATAAAGTAATACTTTCACTCTTTCCTAAAGAGCCCCTCCTCTCCCTTATAAAAGGAGACCACTTCTACTCATTCCTCACACCTCTCAAGCCACTTGGCTCGTCCAAACTCTGCCCAACTAAGCTCCCCAAATCCCTCTCCTCCTCCTTGAAGCTTCCCCTTAGGCATAAAGCATTTCAAAAAGTCCTTTGGTTCTAACCAAAGTGAGTTACCTAAATTAAAGGTAACGATTTCTCTTAAATTATTTTCATTTATTTTGCTTCTCCAACCCCCAAACTCTTTTTATTTCCTTTCTTTTGTAACAACAACAGTATCCTCAATATACTAGGATGTTGTTATAATATGGATTCAAACTACAAATACACACAACTCCATCTAATGGATGATGAACATAATGTTTCTGTGGATGGCAAACTAACGCCTCACGAAACGATGGTTGTTCAAATACATCTTACCGCCTCTCATGGTGGCCATTATGATGGCACTGTAATTAAATATTATATTAATGATATATATTTTATATATAAGCTTCTGTAATTCCATTTTATTTCATACCATTATTCGTTTCATGTTGTATATACATACGATAATTTCATTTGAGGAAGTGCGGACTACCGCCCCCTTAAAATGATATGACTCGTTCATACCACACATGGAAAGTATAAAGGATGGTGTTAATGAACTTAAGTAACATGTATAAAATATTATATTATACTGGAATATTAATATACCTATGTATCATTGGTATTCGATTCTTTTAAAATAAAAATTAAATGGAAGTAGCGTTCATGCGTACGTACGGACTACCGTCTCCACGAACGCGATGAGATTCATTTTCCATCGTATCCATTCAAGTATAATTATCATTTGATGATTTAAAAATGATGTTTAAAGACTTGATACCATTCTGGATTTGAATAATATACAACTTATCCTTTACAAACATGTCTTATGTAACAAAACATATAAAAGAAAATGAGTATGTTAACACCCGAAACGACGATAATTTTAAGATATTATTATCAAATCAGTATTAAAAGATCATATATGATATCATATTAATGTATATGATTCTTGTATAATTTAGTAACAATTATTTCACTATTATACAGGAGGTTAACCTACCCCAACCAAGGAAAAGTACAAGGTAAGGGTTATTTCACAATCTCTTCATTATCCGAGGTTGTATTATACGTAATAATCTACTGGGATCTCTTTATCATCCACATCCATGTTTCTTCGAAATGTATTTCAAAACATTTTTACTATTTACAAGAATATGGGTTAAAGTCATTTATACCCTTGTTTGACTTTTTATAAGAGGTTTATAAAGGAATCTTTCCGTCGTTTTCAAAACAAGGTCCTTTTTAACCTTTTCGACAGAATTGAGGTAAGAATGTTTTTTTTAACTTATACGGCGGGTGCGGTTATTTTCCGCCGTTATAAAATCGTCGAAGCTTCCCATACAAGCTTATAAGAATATTTTCAAAGAAAATGTTTTATTTTATATGGAACTTAAATGATTTCAAAATAAAAGGAGATACTTCTTTAAAAAGAATTTTGATTTCATCTATGTCAACATCCTTTGATGGATTTTAAGATTATTTGAAGTTGATTTATTATGATACAAAACTTCTATATTGTATTGAAGGTTTTGTGATATGTTTGACTGTGGATGTGCTATTTTTATACCATTCATAGTTTATGGTGAAATTATTGACATTTCGTATGCTAGTTCTAATACGAATGTTTATGTTATGTTTAAGCCTTTTCATATGGGAATGCATTGGACTTAATAAGTGACGGGTGGAGCCCGCTATAGCTCCTCGATGCATCGGTAGGTCTCATGAGACAAACTAGTGTCTTGGCACAAGGCCTTGACAAAATCTTATTTGTAGTCTTGGCACGAGGCCTTGACTATGTGGTTATGACAGTCTGGCATTATGCATTCCAACATTATGAAAATGGTTATTGATTTTTGCATGTGATTATTCGATTAGTAGAATATCCATGTGAATAAGTAAATGGAATTATTTCATTTTACTTTTTCCATACTATGTTGAAGTTCAATTTTAAAAGGCTTTTGTTTTAGTAATCCATTGCCTTAAATGTTTATGCTTATTTTGAATGTTCCGCTATATTGTTATCCTTACTGGGCATTTGAGCTCACCCCTTTTCTATGTTTTATTTTTCCCAGGTAGTGAAGAAGTAAATTATGAATGACTTGCAGGGATATTATGAGGGGTTAATAGTGTGGATATGAAGACTTTGTTGTTGTAGTAGTTTTTCACTTTGAAATGTAATGTAAAACTTTATGATTATATCTAGTGTTTCCAAGGCTACTAAACCAATCGGTCTTTCGGGATTTGATCTTTCTTGTGATCATGCCAATGTTACAAAGTAATGCACCGACTCTGGGTAGCTGGGGTCGGGGCGTTACATAATAAATTTGTTATGAATTTCAAAAAACTAAATACCAAATAGTGTCACAATTAACCTAAATGAGTTTTCAAATCAAATACTATATTATTAAATGATATAATAATCCTAAAAATATAAGGTTCTTCCAAAGGAATTATATAATTACATATATATTATTAATTAACCTCTTGAAGTTCTCTTCTCTCTATTATAGTAATTTTATTATCCATTTATGATAATAATACAAGAGGACATGGTAAAAGTTAAACTATTTAAATAAGAGTTAAATCTAAAATAGAGGGTTAATATGGTGACCTAAACTTGTCTATAACATATATTCTGAGAGTATTTCTACCCATACCCACATTATCTTCTAAATAAATCACCTTAGAGCGATTGTAAACCAAAAATGACTTTATCATAAAATAATATTTCAAACGTTTCCTAATGTAACCCTCATCTCTCTTATAAAAGGGTACTTCCCCTTCTCTCAAAATCACACCACCAATTCCATTTGGCTCGTCCAAAACCTACCCAAATCTCCTCCCAACTTCCCTAAATTTATCATAGAGGCCTTATCTTTATCATAAAACTAACTTAAGGAGCCCTTTTGTTCAATTCATAAGAAAACACCCAAAGAGGAGGTAATTATTTTATCACCTCTTTCAAAGTTTTCTTATTCTTCCACTTTATCTTTCTTTATTATTTTCATAATAAAATAATAAATTCAATAAATTCTACATACTGTGATGTTATTATAATTTTGGTACAACCATATTCATTATTCAATCCATCATATGAATGATAATGTTACCATGTGTGTGTACGTACGACTTACCGTCTTCATGACGTGGTGTAATTTTTTATTCAACACTATGTTTTTTGGATGGATATAAAAATGATTAATATGTATATAAATAATGAAAATATAATGATAATTTCTTTTTAAAAATTATATACCCTCTAATTACACACCTTTTATTCATTAAAGAAATGACATCGTCGCTCTTGTGTACGTACAGCTTACCGTCTCCACGACGCGATGAGATTAATTTACACGTTAACCATTCAATGATGATTATAAAAATAAATAGTATTAATAAGTATGTAATATATGACATAATAATGCTACAGGAGATATATATATATATATGTGTGTGTACTTACATATATCTTATTCAATTACTTATGTTCAATATGATATGAAAATGAAAAAAACATTTATGCGTACGTATGACCTACTGTCTCCATAAATAGTGTATTAACTTTCATATATCTATATATTACACATATTTATATTCTAAATATATATGACATATAAATCATGGTTTATCTTCTGTAAGTATTTAAATCATAATCTAAATGATTCAATCAAGAATAAATAGTTAAAACACGTACGATAATGAAAGTGATTATTACCCAAAATGTTAATTTAACATGTAAATCACTATTAAATGGTTATTATAAAGTCATTAATGAATCATGTATGATAAAATAAATATGAATGTGGTTCTTTTATAATTTAATAACATTCTATGGTAATTATACTTGAGGTTAAACATATCCTCAACCAAAGTAAAGTGTAAGGTAAGGGTTAATTTCTCTATATCATTATTATCTAAGATTATTTATGTGTAAGTAGTTTCTAGGAAAAATTTATTATCCATGTCTATGTTTTATAAAATAAATTTTAAAATGATTCTTTTAAGGCACTATTTTACTAAAACATCATTTTAAATGTTTTAAATATTTATTCTTCTAAATAATTGTCATTAAAGTCCATGTTTCTAAAATGGGTTTAAGGATTTATTTATATGAACATGATTATTTTAAAATTATATTTCCTTTCAAATGTTTCAAATTTTTATGGGACACTTTTATTCAAAAATCTCTTATAATTTACTTCCTTTATAAATGTGTGACTTTTAAATGATTTCAAAAAAGGGATATTTCTCTAAAAAATATTTACTAATCATTTTGAACTATGTCACCCTATTTTACTTGATATAATTCTTGATTAAGGTTGATTTATAATAACACAATAATATATATTTTATTTAATTATTTATGACATGTTTGACTATGGATGTGCTATTTTTATATGCTTTATGGTTGATGGTTGAAGTATTGGCATTTAGTATGATAGTTTTAATACGAATGTTTATGTTATGTTTCAACATTTTCATATGAGGAATGCAGTGGACTTAGAAAGCTACAATTGGAGCATGCTATAGCTCTATGATGCATTGGTAAGTCTCAGGAGACAATTTAGTGTCTTGGAACAAGGCCTTGAGAAAAAATTATTTGTATTCTTGGCATGAGGCCTTGACTATGGGGTAATGATGTATGACGTTAGACATTCCCTCATTATGAAATTAATTATTACATGTGATTAGTCAACTAGTATAATATCCATGTACATGTTTATATGGTAATTTTTGATTTATTTTCTCCATATTATGTTCAAGTTTTTGTTTAAAAGGCTGTTGTTTTTATTACACATCTTTCCTTAAAAGCTTATAGCTTATGCTAAATTATTTACCCTTACTAAGAATCTTATCCCACCCCTTTCTTATGTTATATTTTCCTAGGATTCCAAGAAGTGTATTGTGATTGATATACCAGTTTAAGCTATGTGAATGCTGGTGTCCTAAAAGTATTACTTATGTTGTGTTTTATGTTTGAATGTATAATGAAATGTTCATATATGTAATATATTTTCCAAGTATACTATAATGATTAGTTATATGGGACTTGATTCCTTGTAATCATGCTAATGTATAAAAATAATGCACCAGCTCCAGGCTTCTGGGGTCGGGGAATTACAGTTGGTATCAGAGAAAGTTTAGTAACAAACTTGGAATTTAATTTAGATAAACATTGATTAGAGAACATTACCATAAGATAAATTTTTTGGATTAGTATAGAATAAATTCCCTTAATTTTGGTAATGTAGAGATTTTGTGAATATCCCAATAAATACATCCCTTTCTGGATACGATCAAGTAGAGGGGGATCTTGTACAGATGTACCTCAGAGTAAAGAATCTATAAATGAGTTTTAGGATTGACTCGGGGTTTCCTAGTATATGACATCGGTCCTTGCTGCACTCTTGGTTATGACACTCTATAGGGATATTCTTAGGATAATTCACATTTAATTTATAAGCCATTATGAAGCATTTAGGTTTAAATACAACCTCAAAGAAAACATTTTTTATGACAATAGATTATATGCATAATATTTTTAATTTATGTTAGGTACTTTACAAGTTTGGAAATATGCATTGAGATTCATAAACTAACATAGTGTATGCCACTGTTTGGAAATGGTGCTCAGTAGAAGGAATGAGAACTCTAGAAATATGCATGATCCAAAGAGTATGAAGGATCATATCTTTCAGGGTATTAAGGAAACATTTAGAAGGGAAATAGTCTCCCACATATTCTCACCATATGAATAAATAGTATAATGTGTTAATGAGATAAATAAATAATTCTATGAGTCCTATGGATTTTCTGGGAAATAAGAGATGAAAAGGATGGTAGAGAGAAAGATAGATAAAGGAATGTGGGGAAATAAAGTTTTCCCCATATGTGATAATTGTGGAATGAATCATCTTGGTTAATTCTTGAAGGTATTGGGAGTTTGTTATAAGTGTGGAATGAAATGACACCAAGTACGTGATTTATAGGGTACGAAAAGTGTTTCAAATGTAAAATTCTCCATTTGAAAGGATTTGGGGCACTACGCGAATCAATGTCCTAATCATCAGAGTATACCCCAAAATCTACTATTGGATAATAATCAAGTTATAATACTGCCACAAATGAAGAGGAATGATTATTGATCTTTTGTTGCTATTAAATAATTGTGTCATTTGAGTATAGTATTAATGATGTACAAGTTATAAGAATTATAAACTATATAAGCATTGTACAACATTGCATTGTCATTAAATATTTGATATTTTATGGCACCATGTAATGTGACACAATTTCAAGTTAAATTTTTTTTAAAATATATTATTGGGGGAAACATAACCATTAATATGTTTCTAAAACTGAGATAATAATTTCCCAATAAGATATAATTGAGTTGGATAAAGTATATTATACATTATTGACTACTTTGGAACTGATAAATTGTTTGTTTATTCCATTATTGTTGGATTTTAAAACATTTTTGGATATAAGGAGTATATCAAGTATTATATATGTAATAAAGGATAATGAATGTAATTAATAAGGTTTTATGGTAATTCAGGTTGTTACAATATATTAAAAGAATACACTATGAAGGTATTCACATGTTATTATATGGAAAAAGAGATCTTCATTATGATTATATTCCTTATAAATTTTGGACTACGAGTTTAGACAGAAGTATTTTGGATAAGTCGGAAGGTTGGAATGAATCAAGTTAGACATTGGATTCTATTTTTTATGGTTAAAACATTTCTTAATATTATTTTTCGATTGTTATAAAAAGGACAACCTGAAGGTTGGGCAACAACCCATCGTGTCTGACAAGGCTGTGAGACTTGAACCTGCAATCGAAGGGAGAAAAGGGTGCATCACCTACCACTAGCCTACATGATGTCCTGGTTTGTATAATTTATTTTTTTAAATATTCTGACAAATGAATTATAAATTCATTATTTTTTTGAACCGTATACATTTAGGATAAATGGATTATTTTGGAATTACATTATCTTTTGGAGTGAAAGATGAGTTTGGGGTAAAAATTTGTTAAAGGACGAAACTATACATGTCATGTATATTTTTTCCTCTCATTTTATGAATAATTTAATTCTTAAACATTAGAAAAGGGATCTTAAAAGAAAAAATGAGTCATATCAATGATTTGTTGAACCGATGATATTTCAAATCATCTTTGATTGATGGCTTTTTGGCACTCAATTTAACATTTTTTTGTGATTGATGACCACAATCACTACATATAAATATTTAACTTTTTTCTAAAATTATGTGTCTATAATTTCCACCAATATTATCTTATTCAAAACCCTAATATGGTGGTGAGTTTTTCATTTCCCATTCCCTCATATTAAAACCAAATTTTATGAACGCTATATCTTATGTGGGATTTCCACACAAGAATTTTCGGTTTTAAACCATTTAATTTCAAAGAACAATTTCAAATTGTGAGGACGCAATTTGTGGTAGGACAGGAGAATCTAACACCCCAAGATTTCAGACTATGTTATCTGGTTAAAGTAATTCAATAGATTACACTACATGAAAAACCGAGTTGAATCGCACCACGACATACCAAACTAGCCGTTCAAAAAAATATTATGAATATTATTATCTTCATTTTGAATTTTATATATTCCATATAATTTTTACATCCATATTATGTTTTTCTAAGACATAATATAAGTACAAATTCTATTTTTCAAATAAAGGATGTATTTTTTTTGAAAATGCAATTTTACCACCTTTTAATGGAGAACTATTTTTAAATCCAATTTTTGACACATTTTAATATTCAATTTGAAAAATTAAAATTATTCATTAGAATATGGACCTAAAAATTTGGTTTCGATAAATTTTTGGTGTTATTCTAATAACATTCAAATTTGGGTGAATAGTGAAAAATACTAAATTTTAATTGAAAATTAATTTTTTAATAAAAATGATTTATAGTGTTTAATTATACATTTGAATAGTTTTTAAGTATAATTAGATTATATTTTTATCATTTAATACAATTCATGTCATTATAAGTAATTTCACATTTTAATTCGACATACACACATGTCAATATTTTGATAGTTTTTACTTTTTAAAAAATCCACTTTTTGGTTTTGACAACGGGAATTAATTTTAAATTAATTAATGAAACTTATATGTTTTGAATTTGATAAAATATAAATTATTTCTGATTTTGGATTATCAAAATTAGCATAGGGTAAATTTTTGGTATTTTTCTGAAAACATTCGATTTTTGATGAATAGTGAAAAACACTCTGTTATTGTTTAAAATCAACTTTTTTTTAAAAAAATTATTTATTTTAATTTAATTATTATTAAGTCAATATATATATATAATAGCTATAATAGTTCAATGTAATCCATTAGAGTCATTTTATAATAAAATTAGATGTATAAAATTTTATTGAACTTTTTAACGTTTTTACCCATCTTCTGGGAACATTTTCAAATTTACATAAAACCTAATTTTACCGCTTCTGTGAATTGAATTTTAAAACTCCATGAGATATGGTTGACATTAGTAAGTATAATATGGTTCAATATGGTAAAAATAAATTTTGGTGAATAGTAACTTTTGACTTTTATTTACCCCGGTTAAAAGTAGATATGGTAATCAAAGTTTAAAATGATAACATAATTTCCCTAACAAATGTCCTAATTATATTGGATAAATTTATTTAGACCCAAAAAAACCTTATAATTAAAATAATATCCTTTTGGTCCACTTGGATTAGATTAGGAAATTTTGTATTATTTCATTTAAAGAAGAGTTAAAACTCTTAAATTCAATATTTAATAACTAAAACATTTTTAATATAGAGTTATATATAATATAAATTATACTATAAATATTAATAAGAAATATAAAAATATTTCCTAAATCATGGGATTTTATTTATAATTTTTAGAAATTAAATAATTAAATTTATTAATGACACAATGATGATGCAATAAATTCATTATTAATGAAAGATTAAAATAATTGATATTATAAATATCAAAATAAATGTAAATTGAGACTTTTGATTAAATAGAAGAATATTATATGTGAATATGAAATTTAATGGAAGATATAAAATATTTTTTCAAAGTAATCAACTTTTTATGAATTTCCCAAAAACCAAATACCAAATAGTGTCAAAATTGACATAAATCAGTTTTTAAAACAAATACTATTTTAATAAATGATATAATAATTCTAAAAATATAATGTTATTAAAAAGAACTTATATAATGAAATATATTTCATTAATGAACCACTTTAGGTTCTTTCGTCTTTGTATAGTATGTTTATTATCCATTTATTATAATAATACTAGAGGATATGGTAAAAGTTCAACTATTTAACTAAGAGTCAAATCTAAATGATAGGATTAATATGGTGACCTAAACTTATCTAAAACCTATTGGTTGAAAGTATTTCGACCCATACACACCTTATCTTCCACATAAATCAATTCTTATCCATTAAAAACAGAAAATGATTTTATAATAAAATAATATTTCAATCTTTTACTAAAGGGACCCTCACCTCTCTTATAAAAGGGTACATCCCATTCTCTCAAAATCACACCTCCAAAGCAATTTCGCTCGGCTAAACCCGTCCTAAATCTCCTACCATCTTCCCTCACTTAAACATAATGGCCTTCCAATGAGTAGAATTCCATCCTATAGAGCCCTTTTGTTCAAATCAAAAGAAAACACCCAAAGTAGAGGTAATTGTTTTATCACCTCGTCAAAAGATCTTTTATTCTTCCACTTTCTATTTCTCTGTTATTTCAATACCAAAATAATAAATCCACTACCTTATAAATAATTGGATGTTTTTATAAATATGTTAAAACAATATTCATCATTCTATTCAACCTATTCAAGTTAATGTCACCAAGCGTGTGTAAGTACGACTTACCATCTCCACGTCGTGGGGTAATTTTCTATTCAACACTATGTTATTTGGATGGATATAATGAAGTGTTATATGTATATAAATAATGAAAATAACATGAAAATTTCTCCATACATTTATTATAACATCCAATTACACACCTTTTAATCATCAAGGAAATGATATCGTCACTCATGTGTACGTACGACTTACCGTCTCCACGACGTGGAGAGATTCATTTCCATGTTCACCATTCAACGATTATTATAAAAATATATGTTATTAATAAGTAAGTAATATATGAAATAATAATTCTATTTGAGATATATATATATATATATGTACTTACATATATATTATTCACTTACTTCCATTCAATATGATATGAAAATAGAAACAATGTTTATGCGTACGTACGACCTATCGTCTCCATAAACAGTGTTTTCCATTTCATATATATATATATATATATATAATATAAATATTTATATTTTAAATATATATAATATATAAATCATTTTTTATCTTCTAGAAGTATATAAATCATGATCTAAATGGTACGATCAAGAATAACAAGTTAGAACATGTAGGATAAAGAAAGCGATTATTACCTGAAATGTTAATTTAACATGGAAATCATTATTAAATGGGTAGTATAAAGACATAAATAAATGATTTATGATATAATAAATATTACTATTCTTATGGTATAATTTAATAACATACTATGGTCATTATACAGGAGGCTAAACATACCCTCGACCAAAGGAAAGTGCAAGGTTAGGGTTAATTCCTCAATCTCATTATTATTTGAGATTGTTTATGTGTAAGTATTTTCTGGGAAATATTTATTATCCACGTCCATGATTCATAAAAGACATTTAAAAATGATTCTTTTAATTTACACTTTAACTAAAACATTATTTTAAATGTTTTAATTATTTAATCTACTAAATCTGTCAATTTAATGTCCGTGTTTTCCAAATTGGTTTAAAGATTTATTTTTTTGGACATGGTTGTTTTAAAATGTTAATTCTATTATAAATTTTAAAAGTTGTATGGGACACTTTGATTAAAAAATCTATTTTAAATGACTTAATTTATAAATGTGTCACATTTAAATGATTTAAAAAAAGATATTTCTCTTTAAAGGTTTTATAGAACATTTTCATCAATGTCAGTATCCTTTACTAGATATTATTCTTGATTAAAGTTGATTTAATATAATATAGTCATCCAAATTGAATTTAATGAGTTATGATATGTTTAAATATGGATGTGCTATTTTTATACCCTTCATGGTTTATGGTTGAAGTATTGGCATTTCATATGCTAGTATTAATATGAATTTTTATGTTATTTTTTAAAATTTTCATATGAGGAATGAAGTTGACTTAGTAAAGGATTAGTGGATCCTCAAATAGCTCCTCGATGCATCACTTGGTCTTAGGAGACAAATTAGTGTATTAGAACTAGGCCTTGAAAAAAAATTATTTGTAGTCATCTGCACGAGGCCTTGACTATGTGGTAAGGATGTTCAACATTAGGAATTTCCTCATTATGAAATTAATTATTACATGTGATTATTAAACTAGTAGAATATCCATGTGAATGTTTATATGGAAATGTTTGACTTATTTTCTCCACATTATGTCCATGTTTGTGTTTAAAAGGTTTTTGTTTTTATTACACATCTTTCATTAAATGTTTATATCTTCTGCTAAATTATTTACCCTTACTGAGCATCTGAGCTCACCCCATTCTTATGTTTTATTTTCCCAGGATTACATGAAGTGTATTGTGATTGATATTCAGGTTTAAGATAATGTAATAATGTCATTATCAAAGGATTATATATGTTGTGTTTCATGATTGAATGTGTAATGTAACGTCCATGTATGTAATCTATTTTCCAAGACTGTTAAACTGATTGGTCCATTGGGACTAGATTTCTTGCAATCATGCCAATGTCTTAAAATAATGCACCAAATCTGAGCTTATGGGGTCTAGTAATTACACAAAAAATAATGTTTGGACATGTTTTGGTGATGTTTTCAACCTCATCTTAGATATTTATCCCCCTTTTAACCCTTTCGGCTTTTAGAATGATATCAATGTTTTTACACTATAGGTGTCAAAAAAGATAAAATAAAATTAAAAGTGGCTGTTAAGTGGACCATGGTTGATATTCTAGACTATATCCCATGTGGTCATCCTTGGATATAAATTTTATGAATTTAAAATTATGTAATAAAATTTTGTTTAACGTAATATACCATTAAATTTAATTTTGGGATTATCCAATGTGATTGACTTTGTTGACATTAGGATGATAATTGAATTGATATGTAAAATTTTAATAAATAATTATTATTTATATTCATCTAAAAAAATCATGGGAGTTAATTATTCACCCCAAATGTATAATTTGTTTTATGTTTTTTCATAATAATTTCATTATTTTTTTATTAATTGAATAAACCCTATGACGGTGTAGGGAAGGTATTTTATATATCTATTTCATATGTAAAAATTAATTTTTTTTACGAAGATTAATAAAATTAATTCATATTAAAAAAATTTCGAATGTTCCATAAAATGTTTTTACCCAGTCAAAATGTATTATAGATATTAAAGTCAAGAAAAAGACATATTGAAATTTCTGATTTCTTAAAATTATATAAACACCATTATTAATTCCATTTTATTCAATAAAATGGTTATATGTTTTATCCTTTAATTATTCAAGATGATATAAAATAACCTAATAAAATGAATTCAAGTGTTTTTATTATTTCTCACACTTATAACATTAGTTTTAAACATAGTTAACAGAATTTAAATTATTTTATGGTAATAGTTTTTACCATTGATACTGTTCACTACAAATATTTGAAAAATAAACCAAATTTAGACATTATAAAATAATATATTTTCTATGTTTTATGAAATTAAATCATTATATTAAGAATAGATTACATTTTATATAAACTTATAAAAAAGGGTGAAAACTATTTTCCAAAAAAATGTAATTTAAGAATAAAATGTTTTTATAACCAAATTAAGTATAATTCCGATTCCAATGTAATAAATTAGATAATTTTTTTTCTAAAAAGGAATTAATAATTTTTTTAAATTAATTAAAAAATAGATTTTATAAATATTTGAAAATAAAATAGTGTTTTCTTTTATATCAGTATTTTCTTTGAAAAATCATTTCATTTAAAAAAATCTAAAAACATCATCCTACTATGATATTGATATACAAATTAAAAAATTGATATCCATTTCATCATATATAAATCCTAATAATTTTATAAATACAATATAATATCCATTTACAAATTGACTTACCACCCAATTATTAAAAAATAACATTGATTTGAAGTATTGAATGACTATACAAATAATTATGTATTTATTGTCGAACCATTAATCCTAAAATTTTAATTGTGTAGGATCAATAGTAAAAATTTCATAATGATCATACACCTTTCCATAAATCGAATTTTATTGAAGGATAATAATGATCAAATTTGTATATTAATATTTATATAGTATATAACAATTTTCTTAAAGATTTGTGTTTTGGGTTAAGTATTCTATTGTTTGATTTAAAACTAAATTTTCTGGGTGTTAATTTATCAAATCATTATGAAATAGTGTCCTAAAAAATATATCTTTTTCATTATATGAAATTTTTAATTAATTTATTAAAATCAATTTATGGGAGTTGATGATAAAACATATGACCATGAAAGGAATATTATTTTTAATATTGAAAAAAACAATTATTGAAAAACCAAATCACATAATAGGATAATAAAAAATAAATTTCAAACAAAGAAAAATGAATATTATGTCCATTTGGAATAATAAATATCTTGGTTTCAAAATTGAATAAATTTGTTGGGTAGCTAAAATATGGATATGGAGTGGAAATTAAATTTCTAAATAATGATGTAGTGTGACATAGATCATTTACCACAAGAAAGTGAATGATTATGATAAAGTCAATAACCTCAAACCATTAATCAATTAGGTGTTAAAAGGGGAATAAATTCATCTGATTTAATGGTAATTGGTTAAATTTCATATCATAAAAATCATTTTCCTAGAATTATATAATTCCAATAACATAAAGTATAAGAATATATGGATATATACATAATTTATTTTATTCAAATCCATAATCCAAACATCATCTTTTCGTAGTTTTATTTATTATTTTTCCACCTTTATATCTTCTTTTATTCCAAATGGTGAGTTATTATATTTAATTCCCATAGTAGTATAATCAACATATGAATGACTATTAGGTAATTAAAAACTTAAAAAGATAATCTACCTTTCTATCATAAAGATACAATGGTTATCACATTATAATATAATACCCAAATAAAAAATTAAATTAATATTTAAAACATTAATATGATGTAATTCAATAATAACACCTATGTTTTAACATAAATCATTACATAATGTGTTAAACCATAAAACAAAAACAATTCCAAAGAATTACATGAATCACTACAAAATCATAAATTGTACCAATGAACACAAAAACAAAAACAATAAAAATTATAAATTAACTCGAAATGTTATCCTCAATTTAAAAATAAATATATAAAAAACATTCCCAACAGATAAAATCACATTTCATGTATCAAATCAATCCGATATTCAATATGCCACAAATAACTCAATAGAGAAGCCTTTTTAAAAGTCAGTATGACGTTTATATCCCCAAAATATATGATAAATTATCGTTAACAAAATTTCTTTATCAATCATATTATAAACAATAACCTTTTAAATCATAGGTAGTATCTATATGTCTGATGTTATCCTCACATGAAAACATTATATTTTCCAAAGTTATCTAAAACAAAATTTGATACCAAATATATTATTACTAAAATTCTAGTCTTAGTTATAGTGGTAAAAATATCAACTTTAAATTTTTTACATTTATATCGATAAAAATATTAGTGTTGTAGAGACTAAGTAAAAACTCTATCATGATAATACCCATGTATTTATGTGATATTTCTCTCCACTATTCATATTTTTTCATTTTCAATATTACATTTGCCTAATAACACACATAATAATCTGTAGACATATATTATATATCATAATTCTTTATAACTAAGGGAAAAAACATAAAAAAGGAAAGATTAAATGATTAGTATGTGTAAACATAGGAATTATAAATTGAATATCTTCTATGAGATCAATATTAGCATATGAGTATGAGAAAATTTTCAATTTTCATTAGAATGGAATATAAGAATCCATACCCATCATAACCTAGATCATCAACTAAGTGACATAGAATCATGCTTTATCATATGAAACAACCATATAAATCAATATTAATGTTCTATGTTATATCAATTTCTATCAAAGGAACCATGTAAAACACATATAAATAATAGATAAAATGTATTGGTAACATGAAAAATTATCTCCATTAACCATTTACACTCAAGTGAGAAATAACATGTGGTACGCTACATCATAAGTAGAAACATCCCCATCATACTCCCTTTTTATTAAATCTAATGGAAAGGAACAATACCCATTGAATTTTAGTGAAATATTATCCTCACTCATAATATGAGATAAATCTGGATAACATGCCATAATGAAATATATTGGTCGCAAATATCATCATCAATAAAATCTATGTACCATGTATGAATACTACCCATTGAAGCATGAGTTTTCATTATCTAATGTTTAAAGGCAATATGCGATCTCTTATAGCTATATCAATTAATATATGTGAAACAGCTTCCTTGAAAATCTCATTAAACAATTATATGATAATAAGAGGAATAATTGAAATGGCATTATATAAAAATATCCCAATTTGAGTATAGGTAAACAATAAGGATTTATTCTAGAGTTTATAAATAATTTTACAAGAACATTTAAGACATTCCCATGAAAATTTTAAATAGATTATTTTATTTTCACAATAAATTTTATAAATTTCATGAAGTCTAGGGAACATAATTTTATTTAAATTAACCATGGTTTCATATAATGGAATATCAAAATAAAATAATATTAATACTATATGAAAAAATATTCATTTTCTAATGGGTAAAAAAATATTTCTTCTAAATAGTTTATAAATTTTTATAAATAACCCATCTTGATTAAAATATAATAATTATTTTTTAATCTAATTATTTTAATTTTAATTATTGTTAAAAAATTCATTAATAATCACGATTATAGAAAATAAAATTCGTTAAAACTGTAAAATCCTAGAATGATCATTCAGGTAGAATTATTATTTTACATTAGAAGTTTAGGGTTTTCCTAAAAATCCTTATTTTACCTACTATTTCTTTTCATGATTGAGCCTTTCTAGGGTCTAGGGTATATTGTTTTGAAACATTACTTAGTGTCCAGGTGGTGCTTATGAGTTTGTAATGAGAGTTAATAAGGGATTAAATCCAAAGCCTTTACAGGGGGTCCATAGGGTAGATGGTGAGGGCCATTAGCCATCTGGTGGAAGACTAAAAGGATGGTATTCCTAAAGGAATTCCACAATACTATCGATGAGAGACCCAAACTCATAGAGATAAAATAAATATTCTTGGAACCATTGTCTATATGGTGGGAGATACTGGTAAGTTGATGAAAATGTTATAGAAGATGATGCGATGGGTAATATAATATTTTCCATTTTCATAATTTATGTTTTAATTCTTAAAAAACATCAAATAATCTTATTTTAATCCCAATGAACCTCTATACTCTATATAAGATAATTGAGACCTTCCAACCTTGATACTTGATGGTTTAATGTATTGGTTGAAGGGTTGAATCTTTTTTGGAAACTGTTATCAAAATTTCATTAAAAATTTTCATTTCTTCTCTCTCTCGATATTTGAGAGTGGTGTATTATCATGTCATTGATGTATTTTGATCATTATTTTTTGATTTTTATACATGAATTTCTTTTCTGATTGATTCTAACCTTTTAGACTGTCTAATTTATGATACGGTGTTTGTGTTTGATGGTATCATGATTATGGTATGTTATTTCATATGAAAATTCCTTAAATTAAACCACCCATTTTTTATTAATAGTGGTATTTATAATTGTAACACCCCAGGTAAATAAAGAATATGATATTTTTATATTTATCCCTATTTGTGAAAAAAATGTTAATATTACTTTAAAGGGAATGCTATGCTCGATGGCATACCCAATATGCAACAATGAGTTCCTTTGAAAATAATATTATTTTAAATGGAAGTTAACACCTAGCCATTATAATGGCGGGAAAGAATGTAACTAACTAAAAAAATGATTATGTTTGTTTTTGACATATTTTTACTTTTTCCAATAAATTTTAGAGGATTAAAAATGCGAATGAATCCAATTTTTAAGCATAAACATCCTAATATTCTTTAAAAGGTCGATTAACCGCCTTTTGATGGCGAACCTCTTTTAAATCCACTTTTTAACAATTTTATATGTTATATTTTAAAAAATAAAATTCTTATTTAGAATTGGGACATCAAAATTTACATTGTGTAAATGTTTGGTATTTTTCTGACAAAGTTCGTTTTTAATGAATAGTGAAAATGCTGATTTATAATTCAAAACCACTTTTTAATATAATTTATTTATATTATTAGATTATATTTTTAATTGGTTTTAAAGTTCAATTAGAATATATTTTTACCATTTAATCCAATTGTGGTCATTGGAATTAATTTCACTTTGAAATCAGACTTAAACTAGTGTCAATCTTTTGATACTTATTGTTTCCTAAAAACACGTTATTTGCTCTGACATCAGGAATTAATCATTAAATTAATTAATGCAACTTATATGTTTTGAATTTTGTAAAATAGACTTCATTTTTGAATTCAGAATATAAAATATATCTTATGGTGATGTTTTGGTATTTTTCTGAAAAACTTCAATTTTTGATGAATAGTGAAACCACTAAGTGGTACTTATAAAAACTGTTTTTTCCATTTAAATAAAATTTTACCACCTCTGTGTTTTGAATTTAAAAAATCCGACATACATGGTTTTCATTAAGAAGTAAAATGTGGTTCAATGGAATTAAAATAATTTTTTGGTGAATAGTAACTTTTATCTTTTTAATCGCGATTAGAGGTAATTAGTGTAGTTTAAGGTAAAAATAATTTTTTAATAATATGATATGAGCTTGAAACATGTGCTACCCTTATTGGATGTGTCATGACCGACCAAGACAATCCATGGGTCAACTTGGGGACCCCATGGAGACACTTTGGAAGGAAAATGGCATTATTATCTTTTTATTTAATGTAAAAGTAAAAATGACACAAACATGAGTTGTTTTACTAAAACAATTTTTAAATGGGGTTATAAAAGTCAGATTTTTTTACAATAAAAAGTCATTGTAAATATAAAAATATTTCCTACATCATAGTATTTTTTTTATAATTTTTAGACAACAAATAAATTAAATTATTTTTGACATCATGATGATGCAGCGATTACCTCATTATTTAACGATTTAAATAAAATAAAAGGATAATGTAATATATAAGACCTACACTTGTCAAAAACCTATTGGTTGGGTATATTTCGAAACCGTATCACCTTATCCTTGAATTATATCAATGTGTGTCCTTTTAAATACGAAACTCATTTTCAAATAAAGTAACATTTCTATACATTCCAAGAGTGCCCATCCTCTCCTCTTATAAAAGGCCCCCACTTATACCTCTTTACCCACACTCCCAAAGCCTTTGGATCAGCCAAACCCTACCCATTTTGTCTCTCCACATCCCTCTCTTACTCCTTGAATCCTCACTTTGGGCAGAATTCTTCCCAAGGAAGCCTTTGAGCTCAAACCAATGGGAGTTACCCGATTTTAAGGTAATGTCTTCACGTGAGTCCTTTTGTTTTATTTTGCTTCTCCAACCCCCAAAAATCTTTTTATTCATTTCTTTTTTAAAAAATCCAGTATCTCCAATATACTATAGATTTTTTTATAATAAGTATTCATGCTACACTTACACATAGCTACATCTAATGGTTAAAGAACATACTATTTCCGTGGATGGAGAATTTCTGCCTCACGAAATGATGATTGTTCAATATTCTTCTAACACCTTCAGAGGTGGACATTAAGATATCAATATATTTATATATGATACATAATATTTTTATGTTTTCCTTAAGATTATTTATTTTTTTGTGGCATACCATTATGGTTTCCATTGTGGGTAAACACGATAATTTCATTAGTGCGGACTACCGCCCCCTCAAAGTGATTTGATTTGTTAATGCCATATGTGGGATGTATAAAGGATGGATTTAAAGTTATTATATATGATTTATTTTACATATAAATTATGAATATAATTCTGTAATTAAACTATACATACCTCTCATTTGGTTTTAATTCCATTAATATGACATAGAAATGAAAGTAGCGTTCATGCGTACGTACGGCTTACCGTCCCCATGAACGGTGCATTTCATTTCTTACCTCTAAATGATTATGTAATATTATAAATACATGTATATTGTGGATATATATGATATATATGAAATAAAAATCAGGAATATAATTCTGGATATAATGAACCTTTGACCACACGAACAACATGTAATTGTAAGAAGTCCACTTTCGACTTAAGAACCAAATAACGACAAAACAAACATTATTAACTTAAATGATTACATAATGATTATAACATGGAAATAAGTGATATAAAAGGAATAATGACCTTTAAAAAGGTTCTTATGAAAGTGGAAATTAACTCATGTTTATTATTCAGGACGTTAAAGAACGATCGAGTCAAGTCGGACCCGAGGTAAGGGATCCTACTCTTCTCTCCCTTTTTAAGTACACTCTTTTATGTCATTCATTTTAAGCTCATATTTCCTATTATTAGGATGTTATTTTATATTAATCCTACTGTATGTTTTATGTTCATATGATTAGAGACCATATTTTCTCTCATCAATCCATTTTGGATGTTTTGAGTGCCGTCGTTAGGCTGCCGAATTTTCGTAAGAGATCCAACCTCTCTCTTTCTTTTTAAGTACTCCTCTTTATGTCACTTCTTTAAATCTCCTCTTTGTTATGTTGGGGGATGTAATTTTATATTTCTCTTTCTGTAAATTTTATTTTCATATGATGAGAGACCCTATTTTATCTCATCAATCCATTTTTTGATGTTTTATGTGGCGCCGTTAGGCTGCCGAGTTTTCGTAAGGGATTTTTCATCTCACTTTTATTCCTGTGAGATTTATGATAAATTTTCCACCATTTCCTTTGAGTGGTGTATGTACTTCCCATTATTATACTCCTTGTGTAATATAATTTCATTTATGGGTATTTACATATTAATTGTATGACCCATCTTCAATGGGGTGTACGTTTCGAAAGTTACCCAAGTCGGTAAGAGAACCTTTCACCCTCATCTTTTTAAAAGACTTCTTTTGTTATGTATTTTAATTCACATACTATTATGTTTAAATATGATCTTATATATCATTATTGATGTAAATTTTATGTCCAAGTGGTTAGATACCCTTTTTATCTCTCATCAACTCATTTTCTGAATTTTGAAGTAACACCATTAGGCTGTCAAATTTTTGCAAGGGAACTTTTTAACCCAATTTTGATTATTTGGGATAAATTTGTACTCCTTGAATATGTTGTTCGATGAATATGTGTGAATAACCTCTGATTGTTTTACACTTAATATCCACTTATATTTGGTGTATTATTTTTTCACACAAAATTGTGTAATCGATTTATCCTTAAATCAAGAATACCGTCTTTGTATGGGAATTAATCTCAATCTCCTTTAATTGAGGCATATTTTGTTTTATACACAACCTTATTTTATACGGTGTATAAACCCCTTTGAATTTTATGTTTATACAAAAGGAATATTTTTTATACGAAGTGTTTTAATAAAAGACAAAAGAGAATATTTTTGTCAGACGTATACGATGACAACGACTTCTCTGCCTCTGTGACCATTATTTGAGTTTTGGCTTCCTCTACAAGCCATACATTTTTTAAAAAATAAAAAAAAATACCATGTTTTACTTTTCTTTTATTTTGGTATTGAAAATGGTTTTCATAATGTTTTTATATCAATGTGTTGTATTGATATCTTTTGATTGAAAAGTTTAAATGTTATGTTTCCTTTATGCATGTTTTATGTGATACGATTATGGTATGGTTCTTGGGCATTATTATGAAGATGGGTGGTTCCGTGATAAACTAAGGGAGGGTGATCCCGATATAGCTCTCCAATGCATTGGGTAACGCAAATGAGTTAAACGTTGAGGTTTCTCCAAAGATATTTAGGGAATATACTGTGATGGGTATTCCAAACGTAACCAAGAGGGTTAATCCCTACGTAAGAATGTTATGAATGCATAAAGTTACCCTTATGTCTTATTATTTCTATGATTTATTCATGATTTGATGTTGTATGTTAAAGTGATTATGTTTTATGGGTAAAGAATGATTTCATTCTTATGTATACATGTACTCATGTTTCCTTTCCATATTTTTATATCCCTTATTTAGCTCTTTATGCTCATCCCAAGTTTTTGAAATGTTTTTCACAGGTCAAGGGAAAGGTACATGATATGATGATAGTGTCAAGTAAGTCTCAAGAAAAAAACCATGTTTTATTTTAAATATGTTTCTGTTTATGGGAAAAAATGAGAACTATCTTTTCTGTAACCACTTTGTTTAAATGTGGAATGTAATTCATGATTTATGATATAATTCTCTAAAACTCTATACCTAAAAATATCCTCAATGTGAATTATTCATTTAATTCAATAATAAGTAATGTTTAAGGATGGGGCCTTATAGTTTGTATCAAAGGTCGGTTTAGACAACTTTAGGGATTATGAATTTTTGTTAGACACATGGTTAGTCCCTATATCTATTATTTTAGTTAAATCCTTATTTTATAACTTTTTTTCAGGAAAAGTAAAGTTAGTTACGAATGGAAGGAGAAGGATCTCGAATGACATTCCTATCCCTTCCTGATGACATGCTTTCATTAATTATTGCAAAGTCATGTTCGGATGATTGTGAAACCTTTTCTAGCATACAACTCACTTGAAAGAAGTTGTTTGAGATATCAAACACCTCCACTATACCTCGTCATCATCGTGGATCATGGGTTGTTTTTAGACAAATAATATTTTCAAAATATTCTCAAATTTTCAATAAAGGAAAATATTATCAAGGTATTTTCAAATATTTTACCTTATCACAAGAATTTGAAGCATATTATGATTTTAAAAATGGTGCTGAGGAAGAAGACCCTTGTGCAACCTATTTATATTTTATTTTAAAATATAGTCTCTCAGCACATACTTATGGTATTTTAAAAGGAAGAATAATAGAAAGTTTCAACTCAAATTCTGTTCGACTATTTTATAGAAATCATGTTTTATCATATGTTTTGGAATTATATGTCATACATGATTATTTTCCAAAACTATTTTTCTATGAAAACCCATATGACCCATGTTGTACAAGGTGTATTTAGATGGAGGAAGCAAATTTTTTTGATGGATCTCTAAATCATTGTTGTAATGCATGGGACGTCTACCTACGTGAACAAGATGACGATGAAACCGAGTGGACTCCATGATCAAGGTATGATTTTAATCATTTTGGGAATCGTTTTATTTTATCTTATGGTGGTTGAATAAGACTTCAAGAATTATGATGTTGAGATCATAATGAATTTGGATGAAAATGAGAGGTATAAGGAAACTATTGAGGTTAAAACATGTTAAGGTTATTTTTGGACTTTTAAAAAAAGGACAACATGCAAACTGTGTGACAACCCATCACGTCGGACAAAGCTGTGAGAATTGAACCCACAACCAAAGTGCGACTGGTATTTATTGCCTACCACTGGACTACGTGAAGTCCCTGGTTATTTTTACTGATTCTTTTTAGTTAGATGATTTTATGAATTAATGGTAAGTTTATTTTGGGTTATCTATAGAAATTTATTAACCTATCATGGAGGATCTGTGATTAGGTTAATTACTTTTCAATATGAGACTTTAAGAGAAACTGATGTTGTTTAGAGATAAATGTTACAATTTAACTTGAAAGACTATGTGACTAAATCCTTCGAATATTTGGGTTTCAATCTTATTTTGGATAATTTTATAGACAAATTGTTTATCGAATGGTCCTCGTTGAACTATGGGTTTTGATGGAAAAATTTTGGAGATTAAGAATATATTTTCTTTTTATAAATGGTTATCCCTATTTGGATTATCTGATCTAGTACTAAAATTTTTATTTTTGGTTTTGGTTAAAGTCTAAAGACATAGGAAGTATATAGTTCTCTTTTGTGGATTAGGTGATTTTCTAGAAGTTGATTATAGTACTCTTAATGTGAACAAGTCTTCCTAAATACTCATCTTTTGGAGAAAATATGAGTTTGTATATGAAATTTAATAAAATTTTAAAGTCAACATGATAAGTAATTATGTTTCCTTATGAATAAATTCCCCAATAAAAAGAAACTAAAAAAAATGTTGTCTATTAAGTTTTCCTACTGGGGAATCGAATACCGTTTAACCCATCACCAGTTTGTGATTTTCTTGTGGTTAACCTTCTCCTAAACATGTTTTCAATCACTCTCCATCAAAACATGACCCTATGTTTTCTCCTCCATGTCCAGGTTTTCTTACATGGAATCCTAGTATGGGTTAACTCGAGTGACCTCTGAAATTCTCTTTCTTTATTTTAAAGTGATTGTTTTACCACTCTTTTTCTGATGTGGGACATTCAATGGAGTTTCCAAGCCCAATTTTGAAATTGAGAGGACACAATTCCGAAAAGGGGAGAAAGGATGTAACACCCCAGGTAAATAAAAAATATGACATTTTTATATTTATCCCTATTTGAGAAGAAAATATTTATATTACTTTAAAGGGAACGGTATGCTCGATGGCGTACCCAATACGCGACAACGAGTTCCTTTGAAAATAATATTATTTTAAATGGTAGTTAACGCCTAGACATTGTAATGGCGCGAAATAACGGAACTAAATAAAAAATTATTATGTATGTTTGTCAAATATTTTTACTTTTTACAATAAATGTTAGAGGATTAAAAATGCGAATGAAGCCAATTTTTAAGCATAAACATTCTAATATTCTTTAAAAAGTCGATTAACCAGCTTTTGATGGAAAACCTCTTTTAAATCCACTTTTTAACAATTTTATGTGTTATATTTGACAAAATAAAATTCTTATTTAGAATCAGGACATCAAAATTTACTTTGTGTAAATTTTTGGTATTTTTCCGATAAAGTTAAATTTTAATGAATAGTGAAAAATGTTGAATTTTAATTCAAAACCACTTTTTAATCTAATTTATTTATATGATTAGATTATATTTTGAATTGGTTTTAATGTTCAATTAGAATATATTTTTACCATTTAATCCAATTGTGGTCATTGGAATTAATTTCACTTTGAAATCGGACCTAAACTAGTGTCAATCTTTTGATACTTATTGTTTCATAAAAACATGCTATTTTCTCTGACAACGGGAATTAATTATTAAATTAATTAATGGAACTAATAGGTTTTGAATTTTTTAAAATAGACTTCATTTTTGAATTTGGAATATCAAATATATCTTAGGGTGAAGTTTTGGTATTTTTCTGAAGAACTTCAATTTTTGATGAATAGTGAAACCACTAAGTGGTACTTATAAAAAATGATTTTTCCGTTTAAATGAAATTTTACCACCTCTGTGTTTTGAATTTGAAAAATACGACATACATGGTTGCCATTAAGAAGTAAAATTTGGTTCAATGGAATTAAAATAATTTTTTGGTAAATAGTAACTTTTAAGATTTTAATCGCGATTAGAGGTAATTAGGGTAGTTTAAGGTAAAAATAATGTTTTAATAATATGAGATGAGCTTGAAACATGTACTGCCATTATTTGATGTGTCATGGCCGACCAAGACAATCCATGAGTCAACTTGGGGACCCCATGGAGCCACTTTGGAAGGAAAATGACATTATTAGCTTTTTATTTAATGTAAAAGTAAAAATGACACAAACATGAGTTGTTTTACTAAAACAATGTTTAAATGGGGTTAGAAAAGTCAGATTTTTGACTATAAATAGTCATTGGAAATATAAAACGATTTCCTACATAATAATATTTTTCTTATAATTTATATACATTAAATAAATTAAATTATTTATGACATCATGATGATGCAGCGATTACCTCATTATTTAACGATTTAAATAAAAAAAATATAATGTAAAATCTAGGACCTAAACATGTAAAAAACCTATTGTATGGTTATATTTCGAAACCTTAACACCTTATCCTAGATTTATATTAATGTGGGACCTTTTAAATCCAAAACTCATTTTCAAATAAAGTATCATTTCTTTACTTTCCAAGAGTGCCCCTCCTCTCCTCTTATAAAAGGCCCCCACCTGTACCTCTTTACCCACAGTCCCAAAGCATTTAAATCGGCCAACCCCTACCCATTAAGTCTCTCCAAATCCCTATATTACTCATTGAAGCCTCACTTTGGGAATAAGTCTTCCCAAGTATGCCTTTGAGCTCAAACCAAATGAAGTTACCCGATTTTAAGATAATGTCTTCACTTGAGGCCTTTGGTTTTATTTTGCTTCTCCAACCCCCTAAAGTCTTTTTACTCATTTATTTTGTAACATCTCCAGTATCTTAAATATACTAGGATGTTTTTATAATATGTATTCTAGCTACAATAACACACACCTACATCTAATGGTTAAAGAACATACTATTTCTGTGGATGGTGAATTTCTGCCTCACGAAACGATGATTGTTCAATATTTTTCTAACACCTTCAAAGGTGGCCATTAAGATGTCACTATATTTATATATGATATATAATATGTTTATGTTTTATTTAAGATTCTGTATTTTTCTTTTGTGGCACACCTTTATGTTTTTCATTGTGGGTAAACACGATAATTTCATTTTAGGAAGTGCGGACTACCACCCCCTCAAAGTGATTTGATTCGTTAATGCCATATATGGGATGTATAAAGGATGGATTTAAAGTTATTATATATGATTTATGTTATATATAAATTATTAATATAATTATGGAATTAAAATATACATACCTCCCATTTTTTTAAATTCCATTAATATGACATGGAAATGAAAGTAGCGTTCATGCGTACGTACGGCTTACCGCCTCCATGAACGGTGCATTTCAATTATTACCTCTAAATGATTATGTAATATTATAAATACATGAATATTCTAAATATATATGATATATATGATATACAAATCATGAATATCATTCTGTATATAATTAACCTTTGACCACACGAACAACATATAATTGTAAGAATTCCACTTTCGACTTAAGAACCAAATATCGACAAAACAAACATTATTAACTTAAATGATTAAATAATGTTTATAACATGGAAATAAGTGATATAAAAGGAATAATGAACTTGAAACAGGTTCTTAAGAAAGTTTAAATTAACTCATGTTTATTACTCAAGATGTTAAAGAACGATCAAGTCAAGTCGGACCCGAGGTAAGGGATCCTACTCCTCTCTTTATTTTTAAGTACACTCTTATATGTCATTACTTTTAAGCTCATCTTTCTTATGATTTGGATGTTATTTTATATTACTACTACTGTAATCTTTTATTTTCATATGATGAGAGACCATATTTTCTCTCATTAATCCATTTTGGAAGTTTTGAGTGGCGTCGTTAGGCTGCCGAATTTTCGTAAGATATCCAACCTCTCTCTTTATTTTTAAGTACTCCCCTTTATGTCACTTCTTTAAAGGTGCTATTTGTTATGTTGGGGGATGTTATTTTATATTCCTATTTCTGTAAATTTTATTTCAATATGATGAGAGACCCTATTTGATCCCATCAATCCATTTTTTGATGTTTTAAGTGGCATCGTTAGGCTGTCGAGTTTTCGTAAGGGATTTTTCATCTCACTTTTATTCCCGTGAGATTTATGATACATTTTCCACCATTTCCTTTGAGTGGTGTATGTACTTACCATTATTATAATCCTTGTGTAATATAATTTCATTTATTGGTATTTACATATTCATTTTATGACCCTTCTTCAATGGGGTGTACGTTTCGATAGTTACCCAAGTCGGTAAGGGAACCTTTCACCCTCCTCTTTTTAAAAGACATATTTTGTTATGTCTTTTAATTCACATAATATTATGTTGGGATATGATCTTATATATCAATATTGATGTATATTTTATTCCCAAGTGGTGAGATACCCTTTTTATCTCTCATTAACTCATTTTCTGAATTTTGAAGTGACGCTGTTGGCCTGTCGAATTTTTGCAAGGGAACTTCTTAACCAAATTTTGATTCTTTGGGATAAACTTTTACTCCTTCAATATGTTGTTCTATGAATATGTGTGAATAACCTATGATTGTTTTACACTTAATATCCACTTATATTTGGTGTATTCATTTGTCACACATAATTATGTAATTGATTTATACTTAATCCAAGGATATCGTCTTTGTATGGGACTTCGTCTCAATCTCCTTTCATTGAGGCATATATTGTTTTATACACAATATTCTTTTATACGGTGTATAAAACCCTTTTAATTTTATGTTTATCCAAAAGGAATCTTTTTTATATGATGCATTTTACTAAACGACAAAAGAAAATGTTTTTGTCGGACGTATACGGCGACAACGACTTATCCGTCACCATGACCATTATTTGAGTTTCAGATTCCTCTTCAAGCCATAATTTTTTTAAAATAAAAATAAATACCATGTTTCAATTTTCTTTTATTTTGGTATTGAAAATGGTTTTCATAATTTTTTTATATCAATGTGTTGTTTTGATATCTTGTGATTGAAAAGTGGAAATGTTATGTTTCCTTTATGCATGTTTTATATGATACGATTATATTATGGTTCTTGGGCATTATTATGAAGACGGGTGGTTCCGTGATAAACTAAGGGCGGGTGAGCCTGATATAGCTCTCCAATTAATTGGGTAATTCGAAGGAGTTAAACGGTGAGGTTTCTCCGAAGAGATTTAGGGAATATACTGTTATGGGTATTCCAAACGTAACCAAAAGGGTTACTCCCTACGTAAGAATGTTATGAATGCCTCATGTTACCCTTATGTCTGATGATTTCTATTATTTATTCAGGATTTGATGAGGTATGTTAAAGTGATTATGTTTTATGGGTAAAGTATGATTTTATTCTTATGTATACATGTACTCATGCTTCCTTTCCATATTTTTATATCCCTTACTGAGATTTTTAGGATCATCCCAAGTTTTTGAAATGTTTTTCACAGGTCAAGGGAAAGGTACATGATATGATGATATTGTCAAGGAAGTTTCAAGAAATAATCCATGTTTTATTTTAAATATGTTTCCGTTGATGGGGAAAAACGAGTACTATCTTTTCTGTAACCGCTTTGTTTAAATGTGGAATGTAATTCATGATTTATGATCTAATTCTCTAAAACACTAAACCTGAAAATATCCTCAATGTGAATTATTCATTTAATTCAATAATAAGTAATGTTTAAGGTCGGGGCCTTATAATAATTGATTTCCAATTCTTGAATTGTGATTCATTATAAATATCACCTTAATGGCATGATGTGGTTTTTTGGAACCTCTTTGACGAGGCTATACAAATAAAGTGATGATTCTTAGAAAATCTATTTTAAATTTCAGAATTATTTTAAGAGATGAATTAGTGATTATTTATTAAAAAAATAATGAAATTATTTATGATTTAAAATGATATCAGTCTTTTGAATGGAATTTTTTTTGATGAAAGGCATTTGATTTTTGTTTTTGAAATGAAATGGAATATTTTGAAACATGATCCTATGGGAAATGTGAAAATATTTCATGATGTGATTTTAGATTGATTAAAATAGAAGATAACCACTTATAGGTTTGATTTACAAAAATCATATGTGACCATGAGAATTTAAATGGTAAAAAATGCATGGTGATAATGTATTATATCTACTAGGGAATGGATTTATGATGCCAAAAATAAATTCAATCAATTGAGGGTAGGGCCTTGGTTTGTTTTTATGTTCTTATATTCTATATAGGTTTGTGATATACATATGTTTGAATACATGGATTCTAATTTCAATGAGATGTGAGAGAATACTTTTTACTAACCAATATTTGGACTCATAACCATGATACTATATTGAAAATCACTTATACACAATTATTTTGATAAGATGATTATTCATGAATTTTATGATATAAATGTTTATTGATGTCTATTTTTTATGAAATATTCTCTTTACCTCTTTTTTACTCAAAATTAAAATAAATTAAAATGATTTTTTATTTAAAACTTTGAAAAGATAACTATTCCATGTTTTATTTAATATTATTTATATTTATATATTTAGTATGGAATGATTTTAAATACATGGTGGGATCCTATTGGTATAGTGTTTTACACACCATGCATTTTCCTATGGGACTTTTTAGACCTTCTTAAGACCATTAAATGAAAAAGGGAATGTACTACTTTGAGGTGGTGGGTGTTCCCAATTTTAGGGACCTTAGGAGTCAGAGATGACTGATGGGGTTTTGATCCATATGAAAGATGAAGATATTGTGATCGTATAATTGATGATTTTTTAATATGACATGGATGATATGATATTTTTGGGACCTGTATCTTTGTACATGTTGTATTTTTATCTTGATGAATATTTGGAATATTGACTATTTTCTATCTAATGAATTACCAATTTGAGATAATATTGTTGTGAAATCTTTCAATATTTATTTTTTTGATGACCAAGAGCTAATTACAAGGCTATGTGGATCGTGAACACACTTCATCAATTTTTATTATTATTTTAGTTACATGTTTAGTTGTTTATCTAGAGTGTTTGTTAAAAAATTTGGAATCATTGTAGCTCAATTATCTTATTGAATGTTAGAAATTAGTTTTGTATGTCTTAGTAAATAGAAGATAGGATTGTTAGGACTTGAGGTGTAGGTTATGAGATAGTGTCTGGATAGATCTCATCATAATAAGCCTTTTTATTTTTATGGGATTTCAGTGAAAATATTCACTGAGGAGTAGTTCTATATGATTATAGAACTTTTCCAAACATTGATTTTACATTTTCATTCCCATGATAAATTCTGATTGAAATATTTCCTGTTCCCAAGCCTCTTGACTGCCGTTTTTTTGTTATCTAATGATTTTGTGTATAAAATGTCCCCAATAATTTGTTCGAACAAACACGATGAGGACAATTTTGATGAACCATGACATGAGACCCTACCCTTGAATAGAACATCTCGGAGTTGGTATTGTGTGTGGATGATGATCTGGGATAAGGGGCTTCCACTATTTCCATATAGGATGTAGAAGTTATTCCATGAAAGAATGATAATAGAGATAATTCCCACGATTTTCTTTAATAGAAACCACTATCTATAGAGGGTACAAATGATCCTATAGAGTTGGATTATTACCGGGTACAAATTCAAAGACACATCATGTTATTGGTGATTTAGTATTACA
Organism: Viscum album; assembly: GCA_963277665.1. Taxonomy (NCBI): domain Eukaryota; kingdom Viridiplantae; phylum Streptophyta; class Magnoliopsida; order Santalales; family Viscaceae; genus Viscum; species Viscum album. Next base: position 1,837,033,487 of record OY728165.1, read on the forward strand.
TTAAATAAAAATGTATCATCTTAAACCATGGTTTAATTAGAAATAGGTAGCCCAATTCCATAGTTCTGGAAATGGATATTGAGGGACTAGATTGGAAATATTTCATGACTATTTTGAAAAATTAGTTATATCTAAAATGAGTGTTACTCTCTATGTAAATGGATTTTCTCATCCATCATCAACTTTATTTGTTTGTGATTCATATTTCTAATCATTTTCTATTCTTTCTTAGTTTCCACAAGTGGTACTGTAAAATGAGATGATGAAGGACTCGAGGTTACAAATGGTTCTTTGATATGATATCTAGTATCAGGAACTTATGTTGTTGTATAATTTAAATGATAATGTTTAGGATATGTGTCTAAAGGATGGGATTTATATATCATGTAATTTTTGGGTTGATAGGGGTTCCTCCTACTCCTAGTTGAAGATTTAGTGGTTTCAGTAAAGGGAAAATGAAATATAATGAATCACGGTGTGGAAACAGTGGTGGTGGTCCTCAGTAAAATAATTTCTCCAAAACAAGTTTAGTATATTGTAAAAGACCAGTGACTTATTTAAAATATCAGAATCTTAGGCACTAGTATTCTTTCATGGAGTCACCCATGATGTACAACTCTGGTGGATTGTTATGTCACTTGAATTTGTTTTACCATGTTTTTACTACTCCAGATTGTAGTACGGACTCATCAGTACTAAGAGTATCAATTGTGAACTCATATTCACCAAGAATAGTGGGATTCTATACACATTATTCATGAACAATGATTCATCATGTATTATATAAGTCTCTAGTGGGGATATATGTCAGACCTATTATAGCGAGAGTTATCATTGTTATTGCATTATCTATATTTACTTCTTTATTTGATACATGTTCCTCTAAAACAGTCTTATCTTTCCACATTGTGGACTTGTGGTACATTCCTACAAAGATAATGCATTAAAATATAGTAATTGAAATTAATAACAATATAGAGAGAGTAAAGGGTCTATGATTCACTAGTTATACAATTTTTTATTAGAAATATAACTCTTATGGGAATGTTTGGCTATTAATTTGAATATTGTTGACATAATTATCAGGATGGACTAATTTATAGTTTATATTTCCTGACTATTACCTTTTTCTGGTCTTTCTAACAACAAAAAATGGAGAGTTCCATATATTCTAGGGACAATGGGATGTAAGGTCTAGCTGATATAGACTTCCACTTACATATATGGGTACGATGATTTCCATTATTTCATTTGATCATGGGAAGGAATATTTACATAGTGATCATACATTAGTAGCTATTGAGTTTATATATGTTTTTTTATCAAACATTCTTTGACAAACACACGAGAGGGATGTAGAGTTCTCTATCAACTTGGGTCCATGTACTCAGTTGATATCTATACCCTCTTACCATATGGTTCAATTTAAATAGATGTGTTTAAAGAATCACTTGCACTTATTTTTTTCCCAAATTCTACATTCACCCCAGTGTATCACCTTGGATTACATTAGTACTTTTCTATAACAAGATAAATGACACATCCCAACTGACTGTTGAGTATCAAAATATCAATTAGATAATGATCATGGAAAAGTGAAAATTTCTGCACTTTGATGATTTTTCTTATTTGTTTAGATTGGTGAAATTGTTCTCTATAATTGATCTTTAGTATGGTTGTCCCATAATATGGTCAAGGATTCTGATGTTCCAAATATTTAGTTTTGGAGTATTAATGTCTTCTAAGAGTATATTATTATAAAATTTGTTATTAACAATTGTCATGTTTTTTTATGGTGTTACGAAACATGATTCTACACAAAGATCTATATTATTTAATTATTGTCTTCATGGATGACATTATGGTTTATTATAAAATGAGGGAGGATCAAGTGCATAATTTGGATGATGTTTTGGACATCTTGAGGAATCACCGAAATAATTCTAATCTATTATAGAGAAAATATTGGATCTAGAATGTGATGTAATTTTGGAATTTGGTATCAGAACATGGTATCTCATTTGATCGTGAAAATGTGAAATCTATTTTTCATTGGATCAACTACATTACATTTTTGAGTTTGGAATTTCTTGGGATTATTGGGTATTTCAACTAATTCATAAAAAAATTAGATGTTAGTTGTTATAATTAACACTCTAACAGTAAAGGGTGTATAGTTTGTTTCATATTCAATGTATCTGAATTCATTTGATGAGTACAATAAATATTTGAATTCATATATAATTTTGAATCATCCAGAGGTTGGGTAGGGATTTCTAGTCATTTGTGATACATTATGTTCTAGTTTTGGGAACAATCATATAAAGGGTGGTCATGTAGTGACTAATGATTAACATCTAATTCAGAAATAGGATAACAACTTTCCCACAGGTGATCTTAAACTTACGTGAATTATGTGTTTTCTTAAGAGTTAGTGGAAATACCTTTACTGATAAGTTATGACTATCTACTATGATAAAAAATTGAGTTTTATATTCCATAAAAAATATATGAATATTTAAAGAAGATTTTTTTGGAGTACCTATAATTGTTTTAGTATAACACTACCTACACCCCATGAATGAGTAATTTGTTTTGTTGATTCTTTTATCAGGTAACTATCATTATATATCATGAAGTGGTACCTACCAAGGGGTATCAGTAATTCCAATGAAGATATAAAATTATGACATTTATATAACATGATATCATTACTCACTAACTCTACATTTATGTAGAATTTTATATTTCATGTATAATGGTGAAAACCATGAGGTCAGGTTTGGGAAATAGTTATCTTAATAATGGATACCTAAAACTATCTAAAATGTTATGAAAATAAATTTTCTATGGGGCTTTTGGATTTTTTAGAATATGGGAAGGGAAAATATATTAAAAATCTACCAATAATGTATGATCAATGATATTATAATTAATAATGTATATTCCCATTATTACAGTAAAATTTAAATAGAATCATATTCTAGTATACACCTTTTTGAGGGTGTATACTCTCTCTCTCTCCCAATAATATTCCATTTTCCCAATGGTTATGATATTTCCACTAATTAATTAAAGCAGTAACCATAAATAAAATTTCACTGTATATTTTTTCCAAAACAATGGTAATGGAGAAGACTGAGTTTTAGAAATGAATTTCAAAATACATCTCCTAAATTCCAACATACAATGATCATGCAAAGATAAATAAAATAAAGAGAATTGATATAATTTATAAATAACTAAAATAAATTTAAAATAAATATTTTTTTAAACAATTGATCTTAAGATTATATATTTATTATTAATTAAAGTCACCCCCTCATTCTTTCCATGGTAGGGTAGAAAAAATAATATAAATGCCAAAAACCATTCCTGGTCGTCATCCAAACTGATGACTGACCAGGTTGTGGCATGGATTGAAGGGAAATGTTGATCCCCAACGCCTGTAAAATAGTTCATTGGTATAAAAAATGTACTGTGGGATTGATTTCAACTATTTATATTTTCATAAACAACCAAAAATGATAAAAATAACATAACTAAATAAACGAAACCAAAAAAGTTATAAATTTTTCAAAATCATTGTTTTATTTATTTAACTAAAAAGCCTAACACTGTAATTGGAGGGATTACTACACACACTCCCAAAATAATGGTGCAATAATATGAGAAGCCTACACAATCCATGAACTCCGACACGTACAAGGGAAGACCACTAGCAACTTGAAAAACCATCACAAAACAACTTTCCTTTACCTTAATCAAACAAAACCAAGTCTATATACACCAAAAGGTGTAAGTGGGGTGTGATACAAAGCCTAGTTAGATTCCACCTAATAAAAAATTTCCATTCAAAAACATTATAAGAAAAATTAACATGTACTTTTTATAAATGAAAAGATAGAATAATTTTTCTAGGAAATATTTAAAGGATAACATTTCAAAAGATAATCCTTTTTTAAGTATGAACATGATTTTCATCCAAAAAAATCAAAAGGTGGACTATATTCCTATAAAAAGTATGATATCACAATGATGCACTATATCATGGGAGAACCCTAAAAGCACTATCTCAATGGGACACTATTTATATCATGTCTCGGTGAAATGTGGTATAGAATCGATAATAAACAGCCATATCATTCATGAGACACTAGGAGAGAACATACCAGAATCCTAGTGTTCTCTAATCATAATTGTATATCTAGTGTTGTAATCTTAAATCTAGCTTAGTAAATCCAGGACAAGCCACTTTAAAATCACTAGCATACTAGTCCTAGTCTGACCACCTTGATACTCATGTTTCCAATTATACTAAATTCACATCCCATATATCACAAGGATTATAACATACCACACACACACATGCCAAGAAATGTAAACACACTTGTTACACCACCATTTCCACATCCAAAATCGATTTTGAAACCAAAAGAACAACAAATCCATTAAAAAACACATTCTTCACTACTTCCACAGTTCATGAAAACAATTAGGAAACACCACAATAAAAATACACAATTTACCAAACCATTTCCATGTTCCAATCCTTGTTCAAATTAACACATAACCAATCTCATTCAATAACATTCCTTATAATATTTGCATGACTCACAACTAACATCTGAAAATGAAAAAATGCCAAAATTCAAAAATAATCTGTTTTACTTTGGAAACTCAATTTCAAACACATTCGCACCTTAAGTGCCTTTGGAAACCCCTTATCACCTTTATTACAAAATACTAAAAACACTAACAAGAGTCACTACAATGAAACACATACCAAAAATACCAATTTTCTCCTAAAAATATCATTTTTATCACACATTCCTGTCAAACCATTTCAAAAACATTATTCACACCACTCATATAATCCATATAATATTAGAAAGATACAAAGGAAGAATATTAAAATCACTAAATAACGATTTTAGCGTGGAACCACTTACATCAAGTGTAAAAATTTCAAAAAAATGGCGGAAACCAACATCCACTTGCCCTGAAAACCCTATGGTGGAATTATTGAACCTTAAACTTCAAGATAAATCAAAAAATAAAGATAAAAACTGATATAGGACACCCAACCCCCTGGAGACGTGAAAACACAAAGAAAGAATAAGAAAACCAAAGAAAACTAGAATAAATTATGAGAGAAGGGAGTTAATTGATGAATCATGATGAGACCCGACCAAAACCTCCATGAAATTGGATCACCAAGGGAGGAATAGGTGTGGGAGGAGGTACCTAGGGTGAAAAATCCCAATGGGGTAGGATTTTGGGGATTTAGTGTTAAAATCATGGGGAATGAAAATAATAATAATATGATTTTATATGACATGGATAGAATGCATGGTTATTATGCCTGGATTGATAAACCATACATTAACCATGATCCCCTCACTATCTAAGAAAGACATGCAGTATGGTTAGATAGAATATTTTATAAACTATGCACTAACCATTTGATAAGACTATGTTTAAAAATGAAACCTGGCCACATGGTAACATGGGAAAGGGTGTACGGTTTGGTAAACCACACCCCAACATTGCACCACCTTCTAGTTTCCAAAAAAAAACTCAATTTTTCACAAAAAAATTAAGGTAAAATCCAATGGGAAAATTTTAGACCAAAAAAAATAGATGACTAAAATTTATATCACATCACACCCGGAACCTGAGAGAAAAATTGAGAGTAAAAAATGAATCGGGTTAATGGATTAAAATGAAAAATCTGGTGTGATAATTGTCCCCACAATGAAATCATTCCATCCTCGAAAACATAACCCAATGATTGATGAGAAAAAAATTATATATTTTACTAAAATTCATGGAAATTACCAAGAAACATAAAAATAGGGAGGAGGAAAGAACACCATAAACAGAAACATAGATTCATAAGCTTTAACATTGGAGGCAATGATGGACTTCCCCCTACATGCCTTCTGCCACCGAAAGGATAAACGAACTGTAGTTGATCTATCAAGAGATAAATAATTATCACAACTCATAATCCAACCTCTCAAGAAAAGAAAAGTTTAGGCATTAACACACAAAACATATACCCCTAACTAGAACAAAAAAACGAATCCAAACCACTTTTCAAATATAATGGAAGGACACAAGACACATATTTTGCAGTTCTCGATTAAAATAAGACCCTTGGGAATGCTCCCAATTCATAAATGTGTATTAAATAGAGGAACATGAAATTAGATAGCTTAGAATGATACACTGAATGCTAAGATATCACTGATTTACTCTGGAGGAATTTCTAATAGATCCACAGCTGGTCTCCACAACATAAGAACTGACTATTTAATTAAAGTGGTGAAGGATAACATGGGAAACCCATTATGGACATGTTAGGGAATTCCTAGAAAAACAAACTAAAAATGTGAGAAAAATACCTCTAGCACTGAAACAATTGATGAGGGAAACAACCTCCCATGAGATGGATATGACCAAAATTGTATCATGAGGTCAATTTCAAAATAACATCTAAATAGATATTTCAATACAAAAAAGGAACAACCCCTGGAGTTCAATTAATCGAGAAAACCACGTCTCCCTATAATCAAGGATAACTATTCCACCCACTAATATCACAGAAAAAATGAAAACTTCATGCCACTACCCAGAAAATTGGACCACTCCAAAACAAAGGGGTTATAAAAACGATCATTGGAACTTCCCCATGTATAAATCGAGACTAAGCTGGACCAAGGTCCCTCAAACCCCCCCCCATTATTTCGGAATAATCTCTAAATTCACTCCAGCTCCTATGTATGGAGTTTGGATATTTTAAGCATCTCCTTCCTCATAGTCAGGTGTTAATGATTCGTAGTTTTAACTCCTTCTTTTGGTGCTACCAATAGCCACACGATAATACAAAAAGAACAAACCAAAACACAACACACCATGGAACTATCATTTCCCCAACAAGAGACTTCATTGAGATAGGGATTAAAGGAACACATACACATCAACCTACTTCAATTTTAATGAGGACAAATATAAACAAAATTCCACATCATACACCTTCTTCCAAAATGGAATATTGAGAATTTGTAAAATAAAAACCTGATTTTTTCAAAAATTAAGTTCTCAGAGGAATACAAAAATTTTATTTAACCTTTTAAGGGAATTCAAAACCATATAACACTACTAGACAAAATTAAAAACAATATAATAATGATAACAAAAGGGACTTTAAATTGAACCCCAAATAGAGCACTAATACTGCAAATTGAAAGGGGTGTCTATGAAGAGGTGGAATTAGATCCATGAAACCTCGAAGAAAAACCTCAAAAAAACTAGTGTCAGTGACATGAAAATAAATAGGTATGACATATATTCAAATAATTATTAAATTATAGACTCTTAAAACTAGATCTTCCACACCCATGGAACAACACGATCTCATGCCTGAAAAAAATCTATTGAAAGGTCTTGAGGCATTTATTACCCCGTGACTATCACCAATAGCTTTAGACCACAATATATTAATGGAATTTCCTTTTACACTTACCGGACATAACATCAATAATAAAGGTAGAGAAATAATCTTTAAACAAATTATATAACTCAAGGAGACTAAATCTTATTTCATTCTTTGACATCCACCCTTCTGTTGTGATAGAATTAGATTAAATAGAAAAAGGAGAGGTGTATTCAATTTCCAAAAATCAAGTAGAAAATAATTATGATGATAAAATGGAGGGCCTACTAATGGGGAATAAGCTATGGATACACTTCGAATATGCACTGGTTCATTATGGGTGTGTACACTTTTCAACAATGAAATAGAGGATCCAAACAAACTATCCCATCATCCAAAATGTAGAAAAAAACAAAGAACACCTAAATGAAACCTACTCAAAGGCTTACTAGGAAATATTTCAAAATAACTCACTATCCATTATCTCAAAATGGTCTTAATAAAGAAAAAAACAACTTGAAACAAAATTCAAACAACAAGAGTTTTCAAACTCACAAAAAATGTAAGTAATATTATCAGAGCACCAAGAAAAACACCACACAACAACTTGTTATCAAACATCACATTTTCTATTAAATGTTCTATAGAAAATTGAACATGATTTGTGGGTTTCACATTCACATACTACTAGAAATTTAGGCTAGAGCCATGGTTTATAACAATGGATATAAGTTAAGAAATTGTCGCTCTATGTAATAACCATGGTTTAGTGGATCATGGATACTATGGGTGTGGCATTAGGCATCACAAATATAGACATGGTTTGAACTGTGACACAAAACCTATAGAAACAGTTTCCAAACATTTCTATAGCTTCTTCCACAATGACATATTTCCATGGTTATAAACTATAGATCTAGATCTACTACCATAGTTCAAACTGTGGCTATTGGTCTACAGACATTGTTTTAAACCGTGGCTATATCCTACAGATACTATTAAAAAAGATCCTATAAAACCCCCCATGAACAATCGATGTAGCCCATTCACACCCCCAAATAAACCCCATACACCCCTCCCCCTTAAAAGATAACCCATCACACCCCCAACCCCTTCCCCCATCACACACCCTTCCACCCCCTTCCCCCTGCCCCCTTGCACACCCCCTGCCCCTTACAACAGAAAACATCACCCCCTTGAAATAGAACCCTGAACAACCCCTACCACCATGCCCCCCGAACAACCCTTGCACACCTACCCCACACAACAGAACCCAACACAACCCTCCCCCTTCCCCATGCACACCCTCCTGCTCTAGCTCATACCCCTCCCCTACACACCTATCCTACACACCTCTTTAACCCCCTACACTATCCCCTAACCCATGAATGAAAACCCAGCACACCCCTCCCTCTTCCCCACCACACCCCAACACCACTTTCACACCCCTTCCCACACCATGAACCCCCCCTACATACCACCTACACAACCCATTCACTCCATAGACACCCCTTACACACCCCATGAACCACCTGCACGCCCCTAAACACCACCACACCCTCCCCTACCCCTTACAATAGAACACATCACACCATCCTACCCCTGCCCCTCCCCTCCACCCCACCCCCTATAGACTCCATGCACCCCATCCACACCCCCTATACACCCAAATGCATCACCTATAGACCCCTACACCCTTCCCCAACCCCTTGAAATAGAACCCAACACACCACAATGCTGCCTTCCCCATCCCCTACACACCCCTTCCCCCTTTTCACCCAATGAACCCCCACACAACCCCTATACTCCCACTTCACACCCCATTAACTCAATGTTTTAATCACCATATGATGAATCATGACTCCATGTTCCTGTATCACTATGGAAAATAGTCTACATAAGGTGTTTTGGTTTTTATAGAATAATATTGACTAAAGACTTTCGACATCATATCTTTGGGAGAATAAGGGAGAACACATCCTAAAGTGCTTGTGCTAAATTATTAAATGGTATTGGATATATAATAAATGTTTTATTTATAGTAGGATTATATAATGTGGTTCTAGATATACTATTTTATCCTATGTGAACATGAATCGAGATATGTGTTGTCCTTATATTTGTTTTCTTTCTACACATTAGGTTACACATGATAAAATATAATGGATTTTTCCTAGTTTAAGACTACACTAGAGGACATTACCTAAACTAGTAATCCCATACACTTCGAACTCATAAATAGATATTTATTTTATATAGATTAATTAGGTTACATATAATTGACCACACTATAAAAATTATGTCATAGTAGACTATACTATTTAACTGGATAATAATGTTACGAAACAAGTACCAATTACTGAATAAGAATTTTCTTGGTATAGATTCTCATATCATGCTTTTATGGTTTTCAAATAATATATATTAGCTTATGGAATTTCTAATTTCAATAGGAATAACCCAACTTAATGTATTTTGGACTTATAAAAAGAATACGTTGACCAAATGAATTTTAGGCTACCAAGAAGAGTATCACAACTCTTGGAATTCTGAGTTTCCCTTAAGAATATCCCCAAATTTTCATTTAGGTCGCTAAGAGAAGTATCTAGACTCTAGTAATTTTTAGATTTTTTAAGAATGATCGCTTCATGTTTTCTCAAAATTAGGATACTCTCATCTCTATTGTGAATGAAATTTCATTTCCTACTATCAATTTGGGAAAAAGTTTCTACTGAACACGTGAAGTGGAGATTCATGTTCATTCCTATGATAGATAATTTTGAGTTTTTTATTCCTTTGGATGCTATATTCCTTCCATTTGTATCCAATAAATTCATGAATATTACTGTGTAGGTTATAGAACTAGAATATAAATCCATGTTATGATAATTTTGGTAGGGATTTCTCAAACTGTAGGGTATTTTTAAAAAGTCGTGTTTCATGAGATGTATTTTCTTTATTTTTCTTAAAAAATAGGATAAAGTTGCTTGAAAAAGATATATGTTGAGATACATGTATCATTTTTTACATATATTAGTAAAAATCAATTTATATCCTTATGGTCGGGTGGTAATCCTTCTATTTTACAATGTGTATGTAGATTAAAATCATCTATTAATATATCATTGTAGTTTCATTTTATTAGCCCATAAAAGTTAAAGCATTATATTCTTATTAAATTCATCCTTGACAAAGCTAGTGGTTATCAGAAAACTAGTTTTTTAAATAATCAAGAAATTATTGAGAAATGTGTTTAAAATAATCAGGAAATTATATAATTCAAATTAAAGGGTTTGGAAGAGGGAACATACATCAACCTCAGGGAACACTGATTTTGATAATGACAACTGAAATATTCCTTTTCTACTTATTGAATTCATATTAATTGTCACATATATATAACGACACCAATCCCATTTGAACACATTTTTATGGCTAAATAAACACAAGGGGGTCCTTTGATATATGTTTATACTTGAATATACCCCTTTACATGTACACATGTATGCATTTTGGATATATATATATATAAGCACACATAGCCCCAATATATATATTAATACTTCCATGAGAGAATATATATAATGGGGGAAATTATATATGTATTTTCCTACCTATGCATACACATGTATGACATCATAAATGGTGACTTGAATCCTCCTCAACAAGATCCAAAACTCACTTCAAAAGTAGATGGAACCCAAAAATCACATAATCTCTAATTAAAACATTTACAAACAATAAACATGGAATAAAAATTTATTAAATATTATGTTGAACTCATTGTCTTAGATGGTGGTGGATACAGAAGATATCATCATTAAAAACCACATGTAATGAAATAGTGGGAAATGAAATGAGATATACTGACTTCTTATGTAGAGACCATTATATGAATTTTGAGGGAGTATTAGAGTCCTCTTATCCATAGGAAGTATAATCTTTGTGAAAACCTCAAACCTAATGGGTAGATAATTTTTTATCTTCAATATTTACTTTTTTTTATTTGAAATATATATATTTTTTCAAAATTTAGTATCGTTCTATGTAATATTTCTTATAGAGGATTTTTAAAAAATTCTAGTATGTTTCCTTCAAGATAAAGTTTTTATTCATTCCCAACTCAATATTTATGAATGACATGTCAAATCCTTCATATCTACATGAATGAATTCAAATGATTGATCCCTTATCAATTCCTCTAAGTTCACCCTCTAGATGTAACACACACCCAACCCACACCCCCTGACACTAGGACCCCAGCCCCTCCCCCCCACATGAACTAGCCCCCCAGAACTAGTCCCCACCCCATACACTATCCCACCACCCCCAGACACTATCACCCTAACCAACTACACCTGCCCCCTCACCCTGCTCACCTACAAAAGACCCCCTCCCCCACCTACACATGCCTTATTCCTGGGGTGTCGCAACCTAAATTTTTAGGCACAAATTTTAGGTTTCATTTTCATAATTTATTCTCCAATAATGAATTTATAATTAATTTCCCATCATTAGTTGGTGATCCATGATATGAATGGTATCTTTCCAGAATTTTTTGATTCTTTTCCAAAAAGAACATAAATTTTGACTCTTAGAATCGACCATTTACTTTTCCAATTTCATGGATAATATATTTTAGCATGATTTAGATATTATTTTGGTTTTTTTGTTTGAAATTAAATTCAATGGTTTTCTAACCCAATGAGAATAAGTTATTAAATACATTGTAAAAAATAATTAATTAAATTACAATATCAGTATAATTTATATTTAGAAATGTATTCATGAAATGATTTTATCATAACCCCTCATTGATAATCCCATTCTAGTCCTTAGGAATAAAATCTATGTAATAAAAAATTATCACCCTAAAAATATTAAAATATCAATTTCAACAGTACCAGGTAACTATATGGGGAACTAAATACTAACCATCCCATAAAAAGAATCATCATCTCTTAAATTTTTATAAAAATTAGTCAACCATATATTATAAATATTCACAATAAAAATTAAAATTCCTTTTCATTGATTCCATTTATATTTTGTGATTCATAATCAATGTGCATTCCATTTGTTATTTTTGTCACATTAAGGTTTCTCTGACACCACTAAAGTTATGAAATTTTAATGGAGTTTATATTATACCTCAAGTCATTTGCATGACCATAAATTACAATGTATCAACATTCTCCACCATGAAGAGAGAAAATCACAATTAATCACATGGGATTCACTGTTATGTTCAAATGAATCGGAGGCTTTAGGGTTTTGGGTAATTATATGAAAATGAAATGAACAAAATTAAAATTTTATATAATGAAAAGTTCTTGATAATCAATAAATTATTAGTGAAGGGTTCTCCATTTTAAAATTATATATCTAACTTTTCAAATAGAATAATAATTAAAATCAATGAATCAATGATTTCTAATAATGGGTAAATCCCCTTGTATTCATTAATCTATTTATATATATTTTTGTTTTAAAAATATTCATTTTGATATGTCTCACATCAACCCCCAACCCTGAATGATAAATTTCTTTGATAATATAAATGGTGTTTGTTTACCCCCAAAATGAAAACATTTTTTTTTTGATTATTGAATATAGAAATATACGCATTTATATATGGATGTTTTTGTTTTTTTAAAACAGTCTATGTAATGAAGTATAATGAATGTATACTAATTAACCTTTTCAATAACTTATGAAAAACCCCCACACATATTTGATTCAAAATAAAAATCCACTCCCCTATGGAACTATCTCTCCTATACTAATATTTTTGATTTTAATGAAAACTACATTGATTATGGTAGGGATTGATAATGTACACATAAAATACGTCTCTTCCCTAACATGTTTGGACATAAATTATATTGGATTAAGAATGAATAAATTATTTGTGGGTCTTTTGGTATGGTTTTATCAATATATTATTCAATCATATTATATAAAAAATTTATAATCATAGCTATAATAAGTTAAAAATTATTTCCTAGAAGTAAATATGACCAATATTCTCTAGAAATATGATAATGGAAATAAAGGAATTTATAATATTAGAAATTTCCATCTAGAATGAGAACATTTATTTTGAATAATAACTCATGAAATTTTACTCTGAATAAAAATCAATCCATAAAATATTATATTATTAAAGCTTTAAAAATATAAATAAAAATTCATTTCCCAAAAAATAACCACTCTCCCTAAATCATTATTTGATAAATCCAAATTTCAATTTTAATATATAATTATTCATTCACCGATTTTCTCATTCAATTTATTGAAAATGTATTTTAAAATTAGAAAGGGAAGTTTCTATAAGGCAGTATTTATCTTATTGATCTGAATAAATTATCACTAGGGGAATAATGTTTTTAATAAATTTATCCTATTAATAATTATATGTTAGTATTATAAAATTGATAAAATTGAACTCAAAATCTAATATTTCATTGAATAGTGAAATCCTATTCATTTCATTTCTGTTTCATGGTTGCGACTTCATTATAGACCAAAAAAACTAAAATCATCAATGAAAAAATTAATTTCATTAATGGTAAAAAAGATAAGGCTAATTGAAAAATAAATTCCTATTATAAAATTATTTACTAAGAGTTAAATAAACATATATGGTCCTATAAAACAATAAAACAATCCGTTCACCTTCAAGAGGATAATTTTTTTATTTAAAATGTTTATCTTGTTCATACATTAAATTACTTAGGGAAATATGATACAAAACGAACCTTTTTGGATGAACCTAATTTTGACACTGAAGATGATCTGATTCATCTCTTCCCCTTCTCATTGAAATAAATGTGAAATTTAGAGGATGTGGCCAAAATCATGATAACTTGAATGAATATAGAAAGATGAAAATAATATTATAGGATTGATAAATTTTTTTTTTCAATTGATAGATATTTTTCTTCCACATTTTAAATAATATTATTATAATCTATAACTATATCCACATAACTTTTTTATATTTACTCTCCATATTCTTCTATATAGTCAATTAAAACTGAATCAGATTATTGCTCTTCATCCTCTTCCATTTCTTGGTCCAAGAATTTTTTGAAGGTTAATTTTAAATTCACCAACTGACATCCCTTATTCTACTTCTTATTCCTCCACCTTTGGAAGTATAGTATAATCTAATCCATTTATAGGAATAAAATTATCTTTCAATGTTAGCTCAATATAATTGAACATGCATTCAGGCTCGTGGTATTCCACTTCAGAATACTATTCTAGTTCATGGATTGTCATCTCTTCATCTCTTGGGTATGGTTTCATACATATTTCTAGTTGAATTTTAATCAATCTATTCTTTTCGAAATAATGTGTGTTATCAAACAAATGGATTAGGAATTTATTATTTAAAATCAAAATTCATTAAAATCTAACCACCACTACCAAAAATACAGAATAGTTTTAAGTGAAATGAAAATAAATAATAAAAAAAAAGAATCTATAACAAGGATAAATAAGGATAAATGAAAATATATTTTCTATAACATAAAATGAAAGATAATCTTTTCACTTTTCACATGAAATGATGCCAAGAATTGGATCATGTTTATCAGAGTCATTAATTATAAAGGTGACACCAAATTTATAAATATATAAAACATAAAACATCAACTTACTAAATATATATTTATGCATTATAAGATATTTCATATTCCAAGGTCAATCCTAGGGGAACTGGTTTGGGAAAAAATTAATTTAATAATTAAAACCTACATGCATATACAATTCGAATAATATAAATTGAATGTTTAGAGAAAGTTTATTACTAAGTAATTGTGGGTATAAAATAAAAACAAATAATTACATTATAGAAGATATATTTTCATGTATTTAATAAAGAAAAACATGTGATTCCTACGAATTTTCATTAAAATCATGTTCATTTAGGCCAGTTTTCCCTGATGGATACCCTCTCTAAGAAAATCATATATTTCCCAGTGGTAATGAAACATAAGTTAGTTAATAAAAGAGGTAACCTAAATCCAATATTTAGTGTAGAATTTTGAAAACCTAATTTTCATGTAAAATAATTATTTAACATCTCCCGATATGGAACTCTCTCACGTGAAAAAATCAGGTTGGTTATTGGACCTCATGTGCACATCATTGTATCCTAAAGGCTATCGACTAGAAGCAGGGGTGTATGAAATATTGTGGGGAGACTATACCCCCTAGTATAGATTTATAATATAGAATAAGTAATCAAATATTAGAGTAAAGAATGTAGTATAAATAGTAAAAAGTAAAACTAGAATGTGATGGTTGAACTAAAAACCCATACAGTAATGAAAAATGCAATGTTTGGTAGAAATGTAATCAAATGAAATATAGGATGTCAAAAGAGTAAAATAAATTTCTAAAATATATAATTCAATGACCTCGATCTTTAATCCCATGTCGGTCTCACCTTAATGATCTAAACAATCCACCACGTAACATTCAACAATAAGGTCCATTTCCCTTGTCCAAACCCTCATCCATGTAATATTCTCTGGTATTAAATAGTTTTCTGAATATATTGTGTGGTCGACACCACCATGTATTAAAAAACCAATCTGATAATAAGTGCATGTAATAAATTGAATAACTGGAATATTAATTAAATAATTAATATAATATAACAATCAACATGCTTCAACACTATGCCAAATTTTTTTTGATCATGTAGCACAACCATGTTAATTATATAAAAAATAGTGGCATAATCTAAAAACTAAAAAAATCTCTCCATATAACAATTTCAAAATCCATTCCAGGCCCCCTATTTAATAATTTCATCATCGGAGCTGAGCTATCTATATATGCATTTCAGCATCCGAGCCAAACACTCTGTTTAATCAATTTATCATGAACCCGGCCCACACCCTCTATATAAGCATTACAACATTAAACTATTCTATTACATGTATATAATAATTATAACATGAAACATGGAAAATCCCACTATATAATAATTACATCATAAAACTGGGAAAAGAACACTATATATAAACTACAAAATTAATCAAAACATAAGTCATAATAGTAGGGATATAACAATATCCTATCATAAGCCTCAATGATTAATTATAAAAACTAACATTTTTATTTCAACTATTCATTCATTTTTATATCAAATTTTTATTAATAATTTCAATAAAAAATATACCATTTCCATTGTGAATTTGTATCATGAAATAACCAGATGTCTCATGTCATGTTAACACATAAATTATGAATTTTTCTAATTAATTATTTTTGAATGGATCGCTCACATAATGGGTAGCAACATTCCAAGACACAAAACCCTTTGATAAAAAGGGTTATAATGAATAATCAGACAGACAATTTTTCATTATTCATTTTCCAATTTATTTGTGTGCATGTTGTGTTGGTTCAATCACAATATTTCATATACTTTCAAATTAAACAGACCATAGGGTTGGGTTTTAGACCACATAAATATATCTGGTAAACAAGAAAATGATTCCAAATGGTTTCATAAATAGAAAACAATGTGCAGAAGATCTCAAGAAGAATAGGATCACACAAGATCAAGATGAACACCTTCTTTAATAGTGGTTAAAGATTACACCATGATAACGAGAAACAAGTTGAATAGAGGGGAAAAACAATGACAAAACTCACATGGGATTGATCTCTTCATTAAGATGTCAAGAATAAAAAATGGATTTAAAAAATAACATGAAAATGTGCTAGGGCTCAAGGAAAGAGAGGCTAGATTTGGATGGAATGAAATTACATGCTCATTTCATTTATGAACCCATTTCATGACAACATCATGGATATACTGACAGATAGTGTAATTCATATAAATGTCCTGTAAATGTATAATAAGAATATTTAATACCAACATCCATAGAAGAGAATGAAAAACCTCAATTTCCTTACAATCTCATAGAAAACCCTCTTTATACGTAGAAAAGATTAAAACCCATACTCCATTAATTAAAAAAAAACAAATATCCTAGAACATTAGGTTATTTCTTCCATAAAAATATCTCCATTACAAACAAGGGACTTGACCACCATGGATCAAGATGAATGAAAAAATGGTTTTAATAAAAATATCAATGAGGGATGTACATTAAAAATTATGGGATCTTAAAACCTCCCCAGTATATAACAAATCAACCCCAAGAAACTCCATGAATCACTGGGGTACCTCGATGAAAATTTGTGAACACTATGCTTTCATATCAGATTACCTCTCCCTTGTCTCCTCTCGAACACTACCAAGAATCCACTGTACTCGAACTAGTGGTATGGTATTTTCATTAAGATAATTATCATTAAATTTAACAATCTGTATAAGATTATCCTTAAAGGATGAATCTACACCAAGATAGACTTACTCAACATCTACCAGATGAGAAGTGTCAGGATGAAATATCTAATGCCACAAAATGTGAAACACGCCATGAGTGGAATTGTAGCACTATTGATGGGATAATTTGAAAACCACAAGACTGAAGCTTTCCACTATCCCAAATGGCCTGAAAAAAAAATTAGTTAGATCTCCATATTTTTTGATTAAACAATTCTCCAACCTAGGTGATAGTTGAAGAAAAACACTAGGGCTAACCTAAAACTCTAGAGGTCATCTACAATGGTTATTTAATGATTTTTTTGGACTCTAAATGGTCAAAATACATCCAAATCAACTAAACCTACTCAAATTTCTCCTCTACTAGTCTAGGTCCAATAACCATTAACTCACCTACCTCTAACTAACAAAGAGGTGAATGACACGACCTACCATACACTTATTTGAATGGTTCAATTTGTATCAATTTTTTACTATTTTATTAGAAGTAAAATCCATAAATAACATATTAATCACCTATAAACCCTTTAAATACAAAACATTGGCTTGTAACATATCCTTTATATTTTGAATGGTCTGGTCAGACTGACCATTAGTTTATGGATGATAGGTTATGATTAGATTAAACTGCAACCCTAGAAAATATTCAATACCCTACTGTAATTGATATATATAATTAGGATATCTATCAGAAATGATAATCCTCAAAACATAATTAATCATAACGATCAAAAACATGTAAATACTACCTATATCAATAACAATGAAGGTTTCCCTAAAAGTAAAAAACTAGGATACCATCTTTATTCGATCTATGGTCAACCACACTATATTGTTGTAATGTGTTTTTGTAGGTAGTCCTGCCACAAAATTGATAGTGACACCATCCCATTTCCATTCCAGAATGGTTAGAGTCCATCATATCCTATTAGGCCACTAATGCTCAACTTTCACCTACTAATAGGTTAAAAATCATGCCACATATTCCATTACCTCCTTGTTTATTCCAATTGACCAGTACATTCTATATAGATCATGATACATCGTTGTTAAACTAAGATGTATCTCCCATATGGAAGATTGAGACTCACTCATTATATTTTCACGAACACCCATATGAACACACTATCGACCACATAAATAAGAATATTTCCACTTCCAAGAGACCATTTAGCTAGTGGCTCCACACAATATAGGATATCTCTCATAATTATTCACTCTAGATCATATAACCACTCTATCTCGATCCATTGAAGAATCAAAGGTATGGTAGATGTCAAAGTCAAAGATACCCATTCTGGGGACTTCTATACATCTAATTTCATGTCTCCAAAGATCTCCATCATATTCCACTCATTTAAAAACTCCCACACCATGTCTATATAAATAACTCTACTAAAGGGATTCACAACAACATTTCCATTTCCTAATGTATAAGCTAACTCAATGTGGAAAGAATTCAAATACTTGACCTATATCCTCTACAGAAGGTTATGGACCCACTATGAAAAAATTTACCTAAGGATCAAATTGTGAATATATACCAAAAACTACTCTCCCATAATATAGTGTCCCTAGACTCTAAGAGAATGTACCACCATAGAAAAATCCAGACCAAATGTTGGGTAATTCCACTCATGTTGTTTTAGGTGTCTGGATCCATAAGAAACCACTCAATCCTCCTTCATCAAAACTGCTCTGAGTTTATATATGGAT
This sequence comes from Viscum album, assembly GCA_963277665.1. Taxonomy (NCBI): domain Eukaryota; kingdom Viridiplantae; phylum Streptophyta; class Magnoliopsida; order Santalales; family Viscaceae; genus Viscum; species Viscum album. The sequence continues at coordinate 1,837,053,022 of OY728165.1, forward strand.
ACGTTACAATACATGATATATTCCCAACCCAACATGGGTAATGTGAGTGTAGGTGTTGAGGTCAACCTACACTTCATCTCCTAAAAATCACTCTCACAAGTATCTAACCAAACTTATTTCATCTTATTATGGGTCGCCTCATACATCGGTGCTTCCAGATGTGAGTAGTCCTGGTAAAACACTGATAAAAACCTACTAAGACTATAAATATCTAGATATTGAATAAATTATTAAGATACTCACAAGATACTCTAGATGAAACATTCACTATTTCCACTAAAACTCTTATCTATGAGATGAAATTGACCACGAAGTTCACTCTATCAATATATAAACTTCATTTCATTATCTTGATGTAAAGACAATGTTCTCTCAATGCACATAAGATGATGTCATGATTTTAAGCATGATCATACGCTAAATTGGAGTACACTAAGATGTCATAAAAAAAACTACCCAAAATTGATCCTAAAAAGAATGAATGATCTAATTCATCATGTGCATGAATAATTCCATTGCATTATCTAAACCAAATTACCTAACAATGAACTAATACAAGGCATACCTTATCCTAAAAGAAGTTTGACATATGTCTGATGGTATCCCCATCAACTAGTGGTATCTTGATCACAAATTGATATTGGATGATATCTTATCACCTCCAAGCTACTTGAAGAGATCATTGATATACAGAAGTGGATACCAGTTCTTGATTTTCATATGGCTCAATCTATTACAATCCAAAGACAATTGAAATGTCCCATCATCCTTCCTAATGAAAATAACTAGAGAACACCATGGAGATATAATAGGATACATGAAACCTTTATCTTCTTAATCATCTATATGCACTTTTAACTATCAGTTCTATTCGAGTTCCACCCATTAAAGAGGGATAAAAACTATTTCTACTCCATGATCCATCTCAATCATGGAATCAGTCCACCGTTTGGGTTGAAATCCATAGAAGTCAACAGAAAAGATATATATAAAATATAGTGTCACTAGAGGAAAAGTGTCCTGATACATTCCACCATCATCTAGATCAAGGGCTGTTATCTGAGCTATGAGACAATTTAATCTACAATAAATTGATTCTATATGACCAGACTGAATATCCCACTTACCCTAGTGAAAATAGCTTCCCCTTTTTAGATCTAAAATGGTAAATCTCCTTCAATAACAATCAATATGATCCTGGTATTGAAATATCCAATCTATACAAAGTATAAAATAAAAACCATTAATTTTCAGCAGAAATGGTTACTAAAATGAAATAGTTACTACCAATTTCATTCAAACACATCTTGCAATGTTAGATATTCTCAGATCATACTCCTAGTAGTGTATGGATAGTCAAAACACCATCCCAGATTTCCACTACCAAGATCAAATAATTTTCACAGAGAGAATATAAAAAGGGATGTGATTCTCCTATACCAAAAAAGAAATAGAAATGGTAATTGATACCCGAATAATAACTCTGATAGTAGAAGGCCCCCATATACACTAGTTAGAGTAGCCTACGTATAATGTAACTCGTTATCCCCCTATTACATGGGATCCAGTATAGACCCCCATATGCTACTCCCTTTTCCTGATACTACTCCTCGTGTACTAGGGTACCACATCCCCTAACTCAACCAGAACATCCTATGGAACTCCAACTACTAGTCTAATGAGGGGAAGCTGAGTTCTTCCCATAGTATGGAACATTTTTAGATCCACTTACACAACAATTATATAATAAATTCTTTCAAGCATCTGACGATGACATCACCAACCCTAATCAGGATACTCTAACCTAGGGTATGTAAACTGGTTTTGGTTGTGGCCCATCTTTCCTCAATGTTAGTACTGCAACTAAAAAAGTTCCTAAGATAGCATCTCACTACAATGGCTGTTATGACCAATGTTTCCAGGGTGACAACTATCATAGCAGAGCTTCTTGACACCTGAAGAAGAGATCCCTATTTTTGCTACTAAATAAGATTGACTACTTATCGTGGACTCTCTTAGATTCCCTTCAATGATGAGGGATTAATTAATCAGATATAAAAATATAATGGAGAAATATGATAACCTGTGACTTGATATAAAAGCAAATACCATCTTGAAAAAACGTCAGCCTAGATATATCATCAGTAGTTAAAGATGAAGAAAATAAATTCATGTTGGTGAATTGTATATAATAATCCACCACTGTAATGCCCTCTTATGTGAGGGGCATGAAAATTTGATCCTTCTTATCCCCAAATATATCTGAATAGAATCATATGGGGAAATTCACCTTGAGTTCCTTCCAAGATAACTCCTCTTGTTATGTACATTACTCTAGAATGTCCCACAAATTCTTGGTTTGTGCATAATACACGTATGTAGTATGCTTCACCCTTCTATCTATGGGTATCATGAGGTACATTAAGATCAGTTAAATTAACTCAATCAAAAACTCGATAGCCTAGGGACCAACCTCCCCAGTAAACATAGGTGCATGTTATAGCTGGAATTATCTCATCAGTGTAGACTATGAAGGAATACTGTAAATATTCTATCTATACCTTGATCAAAAATCCCTCAGGAATATTTTTATAAGATGAAAATCAATATAATCCTCATGAGATACCAGAAACACCAATTCAACCATGTTAGAAGTATGCTGGTAGATGATATCCTAAAACTCAATACACTAATAATTAAGAAACATTTTTACTATATGGAAAACAAAATCCTTATAACACTTGTTAAAACAATATTGGCCTATAATGGGACAATAACAAAGAACAAATACCTTACAGTCTCTCTAAACATGTCTTACAAGTGTTTGAACAGTATATAATAGCTCTTTCATTTCATTTATCAGATATAATAGGTATATTATTTCATAGTCCATACATGAAAATATATCAAATGCAATATAATATGTACCTATCAATAAAAATATTTGTCATCATATATCCCAAACTTTAAATCATGATGTACGCATACTGATCACATTCCATACCAGGCCACTAGTATAAATCTATACAAACAATAACAATACAAAACATGCAAATCACCCTAGGTGAAATAACATCAAATATGACAACAAATAACATGATCAATAATCCCATCCATTGGAAATAAAGTTCTCCCCATACAAGAGTTAGATACTCCCATGCACTTGTTCATTACCAAGTCCCAACACATCTTCATAACCTTTCCACATTTCCAAAAATAGTAATGCAATAGAAGAGAGTATCCTAATCCCTTTGACACCATGTTGTAATGACCCCTGATCTGGCACTATCTCATGTGGCCAAATCAGGTTGGTTATTAGACCTCATATGCACCTATCCATACTCCAAAGACTTCCAAACAATAGTGGGGTTGTAAATAATATATTGGAGAGACAATAGGCCCCAATATATTGTTATAATACAATGAAAGGAAACAAATATCCGAGTAATGAATGTAGAATTAATAGTAATTCATAAAAATGGAAAGTAGTGGAGTAAAAAATTAACCAATAGTAGCGAACCATGTAATGAAAGGATGAAATGTAACTAAATGACATGATATAAGTCAAAACAATAAAAGAAATTACTGACACAAATAACTCAAAGACCAAATTCCGGAACCGCATTTCATTCCTACCTCTATGATCTGGCCCATCCAACAAGAAACAATCAACAACAAGTCTCCCCACCCATTCCTAAACATGTATCCATGTATTTTTTTAGGTACGAAATGACATGTTGAATAGGGTGTGAGTAAAACTCAGTAGTTCATCGCCACTATTTCTATGAAAAATCTATCTAATAATAAGTGCACATAACAATGTGAATAATAGGTATATTAATTAATAAATTTATATAATACAATAATCTACTCGGTTCAGCACCATTCTAGAATCTATTTAAGCATGTAGCCCAACTATGCTAACCATAACAAAAAACCATGGAATACTCATATAAATCGGAAAATCACTCTACAAAATAATTTTAGCATCAAGTCTAAGTCCCTTATATAATTATTTCAGTATTTGTGTCATTCCCTTTATATAATAATTTCATCATCCAGGAAAAGCCCTCTTTATTACCATTTTATCATGAAACAAGGCCAAAATCGCTATATAGGTATTATAGCATGAAACCAGACACATAAATCTTTATAACAATTACAACACAGAACCATGGAAACTCCTCTATATATAAAATACAACATGAATCATGACACAACCCAAAATTGTAAGGATATCACTATATCATATCATAATTATGAATGATTAATTATGTAAATTACTATTTTTCATTCAATCACACAATCATTTTTAAATAAAATTATTACCAGTAATTTAGATAAAAACAAATCCATTCCATGGTGAGTCTATATCAAGAAACCACCTAAGGTCTCTTTTCATGCTAACATATAATTTAATTTATTATCAAATTCATTATTATTCATGGGTTCTCACACCAAATCGGTATCCATAAGCCAGGTCATAATACCTTTGGATCCAAAGTGATCTATGGAATAATACAACATTTGATCCATCATCATTAGTTATATTATTAATTTAATCACATATTGTGTTGGTGAAATTACAATATTACACATAATTGACCATTAAAAATTCCATTACATTTATTTTTATACCACATACCATTAACATGAAATCAATACAATGCTTCCAACTAGGATCACTAATAATAAGGAAGGCACAAAATATCACAGGAATAATTGGATCACACAAGATCAAGATCAACACATGTTTCAAAAATGGTCGAAATACTATAGAGTGATACTAAGAAACAAATAGAATATAGTGGAAACTCAAAGAAAAACAACTCACAAAGGATTGATCACTTTATCAGGATGTCTGAGATGGAAGATGGAATTCCAAAAACAATTGTAAGTTGATTAGGGATTGAGAGAGGAGTGAATAAACATGGATAGAAATAAATTACATGTCTATCATGGATTTTAAAATTTATAAGCCCAAGAAATACAGTGTGTAATAATTTCATCCCATGTATTTCATATTTTTCATGTTATACTGAAAATTGAATCACCTTGTGTGAAATTAACCCTTATTGAACATTTCACATCTTGTAATTGTTTCAAGGTTTGTATTCATTTCACATCATGTACCTATTTCACTTCTTGTATTCATTTCACAAGATATACCTGGAAATAGTTACACATCATGTAACATATACATAGTCTGTACTCAATTCAAGGCATGAACCTGTTTCATGTGAAATTTTTTTTCTTATAATTACATCACTTTTAATACATATATATGGTGTGTAAATTTCATGTAGGATAGTTTAAGCCTAAATTCTGTAGAATATCCCAATACACCTTTAAAGCCTTACAAACTCTCAGCAAATCCTCATATTCATGTGACAAGCATAAAATACAATATATATTAATTCAAAAAAAATCATCTCTAAACAATAAGTCATTTTACCTAGAAAAATATCTATATTCCAAAAAATGAACTCATCCCAAAAGGTTTAAGGAGAGGGAATAATAACGAAAATGGGTTTAATGAAAAACCCAAAGTGGGACATTCCTATAAAAATATGGAATCTCATAACATATATATAGAAATATATTTTAAAATATTTTTCTCTCACCCTTGAATACAATATTAGTTGATTGAGAAAAAAAAGATAATTGAAATAAATGATAACAAATGAAAATTAGATTACAAATAAACATGATATTATTTATTAAATAAAATTCTAATTTATGTTATGAACATTTAATTAATAAAATTCACCTCATCATTATATCATTGATAGGGTAGGTATTAGAATAAATTGAAAATTATAAAATAAAAAGTGGATTTGGAAAAGTGAATGGATTTTCAATGTTTCTAACTATGGTATAAGATATTATCTATAATGCATCTATTGGATTACCGAGAAAATATATTTATAGGAATTAATTCAACAACATTATGAAAATAGATTCCAAAAATTCAGAAAGTAAATTAATCAAATTCAATATTTGCGTTCAATGGATAATTAATTCGGGGACCAAGTAAAAAATAATAAATTTGGTAACATTGAGATTATTTTAAAATATGTTTCATGGCGTAAAAGGCAGTGTTACAACATGAATTGTCATGATCTATTTCCATATCCTTCTTTTATTTTATTTTTCATTCCCTATTCTTCATTTACAATGATTTTCATATAGTTAATTACAGTTCCCTGATGTGAAAGGAAAAATAAAATATATTTTATCTCATTATACTCTTTAAACTTTAATTATTCATATTGAACTCAAGACATGAATTTTCCCATGACATAGAGAATTCTTTTTTTTTTCGGGAATTTATTCTATTGTATTTTTTTCATCAAAATTAAATTGAGTAGTCTTATACCATAATTTGAATAAAATATTAATTTGTTTCAAAATAATAATCTAACAACATAAAAAATAATTTTATTTTCTTTTTGAAAATTTATTCATGAAATGAATCTATCTGGATGGAATTAATATAGTAAAAGAATATCTTGGAACATTTTAAATGCATACATTTGGGAGTCATGGATGAGGAGTCCAAAGTCTTTTTTTCAAGTTGTTTTGTTCCATAACACATTTATTAAGATGATACTATAGGAGAGATAAATTGATGATGCATTACAAGTATTTATAGATACCATATTTAGTGGGTAGAAAACCATTGAATTTTAAATTTATTTAATGCGAATCCATTTCTTCAAGAACTGATATCTCATTCTATAGCCCACATGAAATGTTGTGATATGGGATTTTCATCATTCACAGTGTCTTGTTCATCATGTAATGATGATGATGAACCCGGATATGAGATGTCTATTATGGAGGTGAAGTATGAAATGGGTAAACATTGATTTTTCCCATTGTATGACATGTAAGTAGTTCATGTCAGAGTAATAGAAACTTTTGTGTTTTCATAAACATCTTCATGTTCTAATATATATATATATGATGTGATATCAACAATCAATGTATTCAGGTTACCTCATAATACATGATAAAGAATCTTTATTTTTTGGTGATTTAATAATTAATCGAATTGGTTCAATAAAATTCCACTAATGAAACCCCCAAAGTTGAAAAAATTTGAAATTTGTACAAGAATGAGGTTATCAGATTTCATGGTACACCATTTGTTATTTTTAACTATTGAGACAATAAATTATTATTTTTTTATTTTAGAGGCTATAATGGGTTTTTGAAATATTAATAAATCTTTAAAATTATTTATAATCCCTATATATATGTTCAAAAAGATTATTCTATATTGATTTCGAAGGAAATTATTCATAATTTCCTCCACGACATTAGTTGAATGTGGGATTTTCATTTTTAATAGGTTGATTTATCATATAATAATAGATAATATTCATTCATTAAAATGGAAAAATTCATGGTCATATGTGGATTACCTTTTAAATATCCAATCTATTTTTTAGATTATGGTGAAACTTCCCATGTAGTACCCAGTATGGTCTTGGAGATAATGAAAAAATCTGGTTTATTTGAAAGATATCGATGATGTTGTAGACTAATTATAAATATTTTTCTAGTTATTAAGGACATTGTTTGGAGTTAATGATAAAATAAATTTAGTTTTTAATAATATTACCTCATTTTGGTCACTAAAGTCTTAGTAGATGATCCAAAATATGATCAAGACCATTGGGGGGATGATTTAGTGGTTCTTTTTACTTTTATAAGAACGTTTTCACTGATCCTATTTAGTAAAATTTATTAAACTCTAAAAATTGTTAAATATAATATCTACTCAAATAAAACAACTTAACATCACCTATCATATGTAACACATATAATGAAAGAGTAACATATGATGTTTACAAGGTTCAAAAAAATACACACTCCTTTCCATATTGGATAGCCCCATCAACATGGATTAGTTCACTATCTTATTTTTCAAATTAAAAGGAACAAGTAGGGAAAAATTATACTATATCATTAGATACATTGTTTCTATAATTTATTATAACCTCAAATATACTTTATAATGTCCACATTCCACACCTGGTTATACACCCCAAAAAAATCAATCATTTTTAGAATAAAGTATGTATTCATAGTTACAAGGTTCAATTTATTCTTATCTTATTATCCACTTCAGAAAGACTTCACTTACTCCACATGTATGATGAATCAAACATTACCTAAATATAATCTTCATGAACTTCAATAATTCTCTAAGAAAAATCCTGGTCTAGAAACAACTTCCAGATCTTCTTTCTAGAAAAACCCCTCAATAAAAGTCTATCTGAACAACCTCAATATAGTAACCATGGTCTAATGGTCTCCATCTGATAGTAATTGGTCTAGTTATATTTCTTGTATTCCTTATTAAATTTTCTTGAAACTCAATCAGAATCTCACAATGCCTTATTTCGATGGAACATGGTTCAATGAAACTTTCTCTAATGGATGTCTCTCTGATGGGGTCACTCCGATGGACTTGATCCAATGATTTGTTTCCTAGTGGAACATTATCTAATGATTGGATTGAACCTCACTTGAATAGATTTGTTGTGAAGGAAAATATTTATAATATACTTATAAAACAATATCTAATTGGAAACTCAATACAATGAAAAATAAATGTTAGAGGTGTCCGCGATCATTAACAGTTCATGTTATTCACACTGTATAAATGTATTGTTCTGTACATTTATAGCCACCCTAGAATGGAAATGGAGGGAAAAAAATTTCACTTCCCAATTGATGAAATTCATAAATACCAAATGTATCATTCTTTTAAGTCATCATCATTTACTTCTTCAACTCTTCTCAATCCTTTTGGGAGATTATCAAATCTTTATGAATCTACAGAAATCATCAGACTTCATCAAGATTATAAACATTTATTCAATCCAATTTTTCAGTCTGGTTCTCCATTATGATTCCCCATTACAATGAAGAAATACACAATACAGAAGCAGACCCCATTACAATGTACACCTTTAAATAATGAAATTCTACTCATAAAGATACTTTGTATCAACTATTTATCAAAATATCTAAAATATCTTCAATGTATTTCACAAATTCTTTAATTCCTCAGAATTATGATCCCACATTCAATTATGTTCTGAAACTGATGAATTTATCAGTGTCATCTAGCATCTGAAGGATCAAACTCTACTTTACACCAATGATCATTATCAGCACTAGTCTGATGAGTTATTTGACCTAATGAAAATGGTTGACTATTGTTGATCATTTTTCAATTTATGAGTATTTTAATCTTTTAGATAGATCATCATTTCCAAAAATCTGAACTTTCTCAATCATTCTGCCTCTAATAAAACTTTACATCAGATATAAAAAGGATATAAACAATATGAATTAGTGTTAGAATCCATTCTAATGGATCAGTGGTATACAATATCCAATATACTGGTGTTGGTAGTGACTATACTGCAAAAATACAAGTCTTCTAGATTTCTAATATTCTCATACTGGTGATTCTCATACAAATAATATTTATGCATCTATTACTGGGGTTTCTTACACTAATGAGTAGAATCCAATATTATTCATATACTTTTATCCTCCCTTCAACAAACCCTAGCTTGTATCATGACTTCATCATGACATTGAATATGTCAAAAATTGTCATAACATCTTCTAACTTATAATGTATATTATTATAACTTCGAAATATTCTAGAAATATATTTCTCACTAGCCAATCCACAATATTATTAGAAATACCTATTCTCCCCTTTCTTTCTATAGTATTTCATCACAAGTCTCAGAAGACTTATGAATTTTTTGAAATAAACTAAACGATATCATCATAATATTTACATCATATCTATTCTGACTCTGATACAACATCTTATTATGATCAACCTATCATTATGGACACAATACTATTTCTAGAGCCTTATAACTTCTCATCAATGTATTCTAACAATTTCTCAGAATAACTGAAACTTGTTGATGTCATGGATCTGATGTCGAGGGTTCTAAATCTGATTGTTTATCTGATTCTCTTCATTATGGTTCTAGATCCAATTGAAAACATGACACACAACGTTCTTTACTCTAAATTTCAATTACCTTCTCAATATCATAATTAAAAATTGATTTATGGAAAATAAATACTACCATAAAACGACTTGGGATAATCAATATCCCCCTTTGTGATTGTTTTCAATAACCACATCAACCAAATTATATCAATATCACTTGGTTTCTTTTTTCACTTTCTCTTCTACACATTTCATTCTTTATCACCTTATTTTATTATCTCTCCACGATTTCTTTTCTCTCTCACTTATTCAAAATTAAATTCAATGGGGATATCATGAAAATTATTCCACTTATTAGAAAATGATATCATTTCCAAGGATTTGAAATTTTCATCTCAGAATCTTGAAACACTTCTTCAGGAGAGCATTAGTATCACATTAATTTTTAACAAAGAGCCATTAACTAAACAAATATAACTATACGGGGGTGAACCTGTTGTAAAAAAGAGTGTAAAATCATAGTTATCAATGATGTTCATAAAAAAAGTTCATGTAATGCATTTTCATTTTTCATTAAATATTCTCATTTCTAGAGAAATATTAAAAAGTGTATTTAGGATAAAAGTAACCTTCGACCTTCTCAAAAAACATATTATAATGTTTAGGCGTATGAAGAAAACATAAAAAAATTATATTTTTTAAACACTTGAATTTTTTTGAACGAATAATATGAGACTCATAAATTAGTTTCCTTTTTTTGACACTCTCAATTCCCTGAAAGATAGTACATGTAAACAAAAAATTTTGGGAAATAGATAGAATCTCAGTTCTTATATAGAGGCATCAATCAGACTAAGGTTACTCTCTCAAAATTGAATTATTTTTCTTTTTATTTTATTTTTCATTTGATGTGTTTACTTCCTTTTTCCCATCCATCTAAAATTTTGTAACACGTTTCTTTTCACCTATAGATTCTTCTTGATTATGATGCCATCATATTTTATCCTTTAGTAGTATTTTTTTATAGTTAGTCTATAACAACTCCTTCATGCCTTCCTCTTATTATGGAATAATAGTCTAATAGCTTGTAGTCACATTCCATTATTTTTCACATCTCTTGAATCTTCTCTAAATTTTCAAACCACAATCTATTCATATATTTTATCAACTTATCTCATATATTAAGAATCCTTCTTCTTACCATTTTCTTCACCTAATTTTTTTTCCTATAACATTTTAGTCATGTCAACATGTTCCTGGAATATAAATAATCACTCCTTTTAAGAGTCCACATGTTTTTTCTACACTTTCTTAAAATACTCAGATTTCATCACCTTCTGATTTATCCTTTTTATTTCCACGTAATTCTAAGGAATAATTGATCTTTTTTATCATCATGTCACTCCCTTGATTCATACCTATTTATTGGCATAGACATGTTGTCACTACACGAATATTCTTTGTCTCTAAAAACTCCACAACACCAATAATGACCTATGAATCTTGATTTTTTAGACTGATCATGAACATGTTCAGGACATTATTTTTGTTGTTGTTGCTTCAAAAATTATGGACCAATTTGGTCTGAAGGATAATTTCATAATTAATTCATATCGTTATTGGTGAAATATTTTTTCTATCAATCCAAATTTTTCAAACCTTTCTATCCACCTTATTTATAAGTTCCCCCTTTAACATCAATTGACATGGTAAAATTTTCTCAAATATTTAACATCTCAGTTTTTTCTATAAGAAGAATTGAATGTGTTTATATCAAATCCCATTATTTCTCATCCAGATTATCGGTTAGAACATCTATCATATTTTCCGATTCATCTACCTTCATCTTGGTCTTCTTATTTTCATCAGTATGTATAGATTATTTCATGTTGAGGTTCTCATTTCTAGTTGATCTATCTTCATAGATTTCAGTTTTGATTAAAGATCTCTAATCTTAACATTTTGAGATCTAATAAAATTAATATTTTTGTATTATTTATTATCCAGTCATTATTCTCAAAATTTATTATTTGAAAATCTTTCTTCAGATTCATTCTTTAGCTCCAAAGTTGAGTATTCTGATCAATTTATTTTTCCAAATTCTCCTTAAGAATCCATTTCATTTCTATAATTTTATCATCACTATCATAATTGTCTAAATATTTTCATACATTTATAACTTGATCAATTATGTTGGGATGATGACCTGATTCTTCATCATATGCAGAGGCATTCTTCATTAATTTTATCTAGTGAATTTTCATATTCTTTTCATAAAGAAATCATTCTTCATTCTTCTTCCACTATTCATTATAGGAGTTATAATCATCCTCTATAAAATCATACTCTTCACCTTTCTTCCTCAGATAATTCTATAAAAAAATTTCATTCACTTTATACTTAGAACATTGGATAATTTTACTCTTATATTATCCCTTATTGTATATCTATTAATGTAGTGAAAAAATTATGTTGAAATATTCAACTTATTCCTCTACTTACGAATCACATGATTCTCTTTAACGGAATTATCTTTGATATTCACTTATAAAAAAGCTTTTAAATCCATTTAATTATCATCCTTTTTCTGAAATTCATGAAATTTTATCATTTCATATCCCATAATAATATTATAAAGTTCATCCAAGGATAAATCATCCTGATATTATAAATATTATTCTTTATGATCAAATCTTTCTTGTAAGTTTCACATAAGTTTATTAACTATTTTAGAATCATTCAACTTATCTCAAAAAATTTGATGTTACATACTATCTCATTTACCCTTATAAATTATCCATCAATACATTAATCATCATCAATTTCCAAACCATCAAATCTACTTATCCATATTTTTAACATGGCTTCCTCAACATTATCATTCCTTTTATAGTTTATTCTTAACTTATTCAACATTTGATTAGCTATTAAAAACCATATATTCTATGCATACACATCATCAGTGATAGAATTCAATAAATGATAATGAGCTTTTACATTGTATTTAATACTTTCCTTATCAGCAACTATCATATCAATTTTATTGATGATAGGAAATACCACTTTTACTACATATCTAACTTTATGTCCACGTAAAATAAGATAGGCCAATATCCTATTCATTAAAATATGATAGTTTATTAAATTAGAAATGGGAAAACCAATATTGTTTACTAAATTGAAAATATCCATTCTTACAGATGGATTTTTTAGAGGGAACATTCTTTGATACTAGTTGTTGTATCTGCATAGGATTAAGTCAACATAGAGTGGTGTTAATTAGTGGTTCCCATTAAATTTATATGATGTTTTATCACGGAATATTTATTAAATTTATTAACCTATTATAATTTCTAAATTTATGATCCAAACAAATAAAAAATCTCAAACTCACCATTCATATTCAATAAATATAAATAGAGGGAAGAACACAATGTTTAAATGGTTCAGTACAAACACCCACTCTTTTTTAAATTAGATATTCCCACAAACAAAGATTCTTTCACTATCTTCTTTTCAGAATACAAAGGCATAAGTAGTGAACAGATCTTTAATCCTAGTAGCATCATTATTTATATTTTTGGTTATACCCCAAATTATCCTTTTCAGTATCCACTTCTCATAGATGGTTATACACCCCATAAAAACAATCAAGAATTTTTTAGAAACTGGTAAGTATCCTTAGTTATAGGATTCACTTTCTTGATCTCTTTAATCCACTTTATAATGTCTTCAAATCCTCTATAAGTATGTAGAATAAAATTAATAATATGTACTATATTTAATAACTTCAACAATACTCTAAAAACATGTTTTTCAGGAAACTTCTTCTAGAATTTGTTTCTCAATAAAATTCTTAGTAAAAGTCAGTTTGATCCACCTCGGTTCGGAATCCTCAGTGCGATGGTCTCCATTCGACTAGCCTCATTATGATTCTCCATATGATTTTCCTTCATCAATTGATTAGAATATCAATTGATAGCTCACAATTCCTCTATCGGATGGAATCCTATCCGCTGAACCTTTCTTCTGATGGGCTAACTCTTATGGACTTGATTTGATAAAGCATTACCTGATGGAACTTCCTCTGATAACTAGATTGAACTACACTATGATGAATTCATTATAATCAATCTTACTTAACATCAACCTAGTAAATAGTCTCTAGTTAGAAAATAAATACCTGAGAAGACAAATTTCAAAGCTCTCGGTGCACATTAACAATTCAAGTTCCACATAGCATACAAATATTTTATTATCTCCTTTTATTGGCACTCCATAATAGTAAAGATGGAAAAACCCAATTTTACTTCACACTCAATGAAAATAGTAAAACCTAAATTTCTCGTTCATTTATGTCTTTATATTTGACTTATTCAGCTCTTCTGAATCCTTCTAGACACTTCTCAGATCTTCTCAGATCTACTAAATCTTTAGATATATTATAGTTTTGAAAAATCTCTTTAATCTGTTTCTTCAGTCCAATTCATCTTTATGAATCTTTATTAAGATAAAGATATAATATACTAAGGAAAACATCATTACGATGTCCTCTTATAAACTTTGAAAGTATTCTCTTACAGATACTATGTATCATATCTTTTTCAGCACATCTAAAATATATTCAATGTATTTATCCTTTCCTTCAATTCCTCATAGCAATGATCCTACATATGATTATGTTCATAATCTAATGATGTTATCAGTGTTAGAATGAATCTGATTTATTGGTCGTTTCTTTAATATGATGATCATTATGAGTGCTAGTCTAATGATTCATTCAATCTGATGAACAATGCTAGTTATTATTGATCATATTTTAGTTGACTAGTCATTGAATCCTTGTAGTGGATCATTAGTTACAACAATATAAACATTCTCAATAATATTTCCTCTGATAAAAATCTATTTCTGATATAAAATGGATACCAAAAATATGAATTATTGTCTACACCTGTTAAAATGGATAGGTGGAATACCGTGTCTGATAGACTATTGTTGGAATTAACATTAATTCAACAAGATCAATCTCTTATATTTTTTATATTTTCATGCTGATGATTATCTTACCAATGATCTCCATCCTTATGTGTTCATTGATTCTCACCACGATGACAAAAAATGGAATACATAATATAATATCCTCCACTATTCAAAAATCTCTAACTTGTATCATTATTTCCTTGTGAATTGGAATAAATTTATGATTGGATTAGAATCATATGAATTTTAATAGAATGTATTACAATGTACCAATATTCTAGGAACATTGTTCTTACCGATGAAACCCCATTATGATTATTAGTACCTTTTCATTCCATTTTCATCATATGTCTTCCATGACTTATGAATTTGGTGCAATAAAAAACAAAAAAAACATCGTCGGATTTACTGCGTAGCCATTGTAACTCTAATATAACTTCATATTACGATCAACCTCTCATTCCAGAACCAATGATATTTACAAAAACTAATGAATTCTCATCAAATTATAATTGTAATTTCATGGATTTGTTGACACATGCTAATGGTTCTAGATCACATCTTAGATCTAATTCTCATTTTTATAGTTCTGGATCTAATAGACATCTTCACACACAACCTTCTTTAATCTGGATTTCCATTACCTTCTTAACATCATAATCATAAAATAGATCTACAGACATCAAATAAAACCAAAAAATAACATGGTCATAACATTTGTAAATAGGGGAGGATATCATTGAGATACATGGACTATTTGAGGTTGTGGAGAGGATTTGGAATGTTTTGTAACTTTATGATTTTCAACCTTTGATGAGATCGATCCATTATGTTTTTCAATTTCTACAACTCAAAAAATATCATCAACACACAACCCATGTCTTGAGTTGGGAGGACCTTGATGTGGAACTTGTAATGAACCTGACTGAGTAGCCAGTTCAATTGTTAGATTCTTAAAAAAATGTTCTCAATGGGAGGTTCATACCATTGGTTTAGATTATAGGGAATCATGGTTCTAATTTTCATGTAATGTGGGAGCGTGAGGTACTGATGAGAGAGAACTGGCTCTGTATCATCATATACTAGTATTCTTGATAGGCTTTTATATGAAATGAATCATTTATAGTGGGGATAATTGTAACAACCCAACAATATCTTTCATTTTTCCCTATATAAATAAATATTAAATATGTAGTTGGGAAGAACCTATTTTTTTTTATAAACATGAAAACACCACAATATTCTTGGCTTAGGGATCCCATTACATGTCTAAGAAGGCCTTGGGGCACACAAAGTCCATGATATTTATAAGATATTCTGAGAATACAACCCAAATGCCCTAAATTGTAGGTTATACTATAGACCTCGTTATTGGATACCTAGTTCTTCATGGTCCATTGTCTTTATCTCCCATGAATCGCCATCTCCTTGCACCATTCACACAATCTTGCCTCTCCTAGTACATCACCTCACTGTCATAGTTGTTTCTTGCATGATATAGGAAGTCATCACATGATATCATAATCTTCTTCTACCACTGTCATATTCTATCAAATTCCACCCTTCTTTTGTTGACTTCCCATAACACTAGACTAACCTATGGACCTCGACATCGAATTATTACTATTGGGATCATCCTATAACTCATCTCATTCTATTAGTGATATCCATTTACACTGGCCTATCCTTCCTGACCTTCCACTGAACACTTCCAACCAGCATGCCCAAAGTCAAACACCACCCATATTGTCTCTTTTTGTTTTTCAAATTAATTAGGAGTTAAAATTATTGTTTTATATTTATTATTTTATTTTCAATAAAATCATGGTGTTGAAAAAGAGGTATCAATCCATTTTCATGAATTCATGATTCATTTAATATTTTTTCAATTGAATAATGTACTATAGCCCAAATTTCTATAGGAGGTCAACCGGTTTGATAGTGAGGTTCACCGTCCAATCAGTGGAAGGCTAGTAGTTGGGTTTAACTAAAACAATTCCACTATCTAATAAGTAGAATTCCAGAATATATGGGTTTCTAATCAAAAACCATAATCCATTCTATCAGGTTCAAAAATATTTAATGAATATTCATGGATCCACTAGAATGTTGGTTGGATCCACTAGCTATCTAGTGATGTAATTTTGAGAAATGATGGGGTTATTTTATATTATTTCTACTTTTTTGAATCTTTTTTAATTCAATATAAACCAACCTCTAGAATTATTGGAACCCCATGAACTATGGGACTATCTACAATATAATTTTTCCCTTCCAACCTTAATTTTTCATCGATTTTAGTCTCATTTGATGCATTAAATATCTTGTAGTTAGTGTAATCACAATTTGATTGTAAATTATTATATCCTATTCTTACTTATTCTTCCAAAGAATCAAATCAACTTATTGTAAATGGATCAGGATCTTGATTTGATGTTTTTTGGTTCAGGGATTCTAAATTCACTAAATCTATCCTTTTTGTCACATAGATTGAGGATAACATGTTATTTTTTAAAACACATTGACTTAGGTTAGTGTATTCCTAGGTAATTACTATAGGAAAAAACAATTGATTCTTATTTATTTTGAATAGGATTTATAATTGATTAAAATTATTGAATTGAGTTTCTAATTTAATGTTTCTTGAATTCCATGGTATTTTTTTGTGTAACATCATGGATATGGATTTTCACGTAAATTTATGATTCCTTATAAAATATATTTTCAATGAATGAATGGTATAATGAAGTAATATTTTATGATTTATTTAAAAAAATACATAAATTATTTATTATTTGAAATTATATTAATTTATTGAAAGGAATGAGTTTTGATGAAAACTATTTTATGTTGTTTATTGAAATTAAATGAAATATTTGGAAGCATTATTTTGGGGATGATTTGAAATGATGATTTGAAATTATTTGAGATTTATTGAAAAGGGAGATATTAAATTGTATTTTTTATTTAATTAATTCACATGGTATCTTGAGTAGTTATTTCATTAGAATAGATGTTTGGCATGTGTTATCTCTACCTAAAATGGATTGATGATGAAAATACTAGAAAAACATTATTGTGGGATGGGAGATCCTTATTTCTGATTTTCTCTTATTCCCTGTAAGAATTTGATCAATGGATGTGTTCATATATGGAGGAATATTTCACTGAGATTTGTGACAATACATGTACAAACGTAACCACAAGACTATTAACAATGTTTTTGTGACTGGTATGATTTATATATTCTAATATCTATGAAATCATTATTCAAAACTATTTTGGTAGAAATTTTTATTCCAGCTGATTTGGATGAAGAAATAATTTTGTACATATTTTCTACTCATTAATTAAATGAATTAAAAATAATTTATTATTATGAAATATGAAAAGATTACTATGACTTGTTTTTTACAGAATTGATCATTTTTTGTTATTTGATATGTAATGCTTATGGAATATATGGTTGGATCATATTGGGATACTATTTCTCACACCCTATTTTTTACCTTGGGCATTTATATACATTTATATTGTAGGACAAAGAAATGTGAATGCACAACATGGAGGTAGCAGGTGATCTTTAGTAGAAAGACCTTGGGAGATGGTGATAACTTGTAGAGTTTTGATCCACATGATACATAGAGATCTTGTAATTTTAATTTTGAGGATTTTATATGATGACATGGATTGAAATTCTATTTTTAATACTTGTATCTATCTACATGTTGTAATTTTATCTTTATGAGTGTTTGGTATAAATATTATTTATTAATTTTATCCATCTCTTTTCCATGTTTTATTATAATTGTTATAAAATTTAATCCTATTGAATTTTTGGATTCTGAGGTGTGATTCACCATCCCCGGGGGATCAAGAATACCCTTTGGGAAATGGCTAGATTATTTTGGGAATTTGTTTAGTGTGTTATCTTGGATGGTTCAAGACCAATATATTTTGAATGATATGTTTATGGAACCAAAAAATTTCCAAACTAAAGGAGAAATAAGATAAGTATTTCTTAAAAACATTCTTTTAAAAATCGTGATTAATAATGATAAGAAAATGCATGGAAATCATTTACAAAGAATAAAAAAAATAGAGTTATGTAATAGATATATGGTTTATGAAATTATGATCATACAACATCCACTAGATTATTGTTGAATATAAACAATTCTAAAAAAGGTATAGTAACGAAAAGCCTTTATTTCATTGTTATCTATCAACTAACAGGACATTTAAAGATATATAATAATGTTTATATTTAAATGTATCTAATTACATGTTATAAAATTTCACCTCTCCAAAACAGGTCGTTTTGTATACTCTAAGATGAAACCATGGTGAAAAATGCGAACATGTTGCAAGAAAATGAGATTGTAATGAGAAAATCCTTGTAAAGATCAAATCATTTGAAGTGATAATTAGTCATTGATTTGATTATGTGAATATATTAAAACCCACATAAAGATAATTTAAATATAAAATCAATAAATATAGAGATCAATTCTAATGTAATCATTGCATTATACAACCAATGATGTTTTGTTTTGAACTATCGAATGTACATTGTTTAAAGATATCCCTTAAATGAACTCTAGAACAGCTACATAAATTATTTAAATCATATATAATAAAAATATTTCAGTTATTTTCATTATTTAGAGTAGTTTAATTTTTTATTCAGTTATCATTAAATAATTTATTTCAACGACTAATTTTATATCATATTTTTGTAAGTCTATATCAGGTGTTTTGATGTTGTTTGGTTCATAATTTTCAAATATATTTGATAGGATCAACATGGTTGAAAGGTAAATTATTCCATCAATTGTATAATGTTATTAATGAAATAATTATCATTTATATATATAATTCAATTTTAGTATCAGTGATCTACTTTTATGAAGATAAATTATATACATCGGCTTGTGAGGTAGTAGTCTGCATATACAAATGATCAATTATTTTAGTTTTTGATCAATGAAAAATAAAGAAGATAATAAAAGACATTTTTTAATTAATAATTATGATCATATAAACATAAAATATCCACATTGAACCTATCACCATTAATATTTATGTGATGTAGTATGTAAAAATGACTTACATTTCTATGTAGAGATGGCAGTAAATATGTACACATATGTGATGATTCCGATTTTTAACTATTGGAATAGTTTGTTAATTACTGAAATATAATATAAATAAAATCATTATTATATAATAAATAATGATTATATAAATTGAATAAGTCATCATAGTTTTCCAAGAATTTTTGTGATGTGAAATGAAATAAATCGGTTCGCTGGGTGGTAGTCTCAACATACACACATATGGCTATTTTATTATAATTTTGATGGAAAAGTGTAAGAATATGGTTATTAGGTTAACAAAATTACATTTCATAATATAGGTGATAGTTACATAATTATAATGAATTGTTTATTATATAATTGATGGAGGTAGAAGGGGTAAAATTTAAATACTTGTTAAAAAAGTATACCTATGCTTTGAATAAACTCTCTTGGATCTCTCATCAGAGAACATCTTCATGGTAATTTAATAACATAAACAAGTCTAGAATAACCATAAGAAATTTAAAATATTTATTTTTAGTTTTTTTTCATTATAAGTGAAACATTTTATTGAAGAGAATGTACGATATGTGGTTTCTTTTTATAGTGAATTATATGAAAAAATTTGAATTATATAAATGATTTAAATATAAGGAAATATTTTTCAATTATATGTATAAAAATGTGGAAAAAAATATTGAATCGATGGAAAATGTATGACTATATTCTCTCATCCAATTAAACATAGTCATTTTTATGTAATTTTTCACCCTTAACACTTTGTTTTTACATACCATTGATGATTTTAATGATAACCTGATTATCAAATATTATTACTCAATTGGAATAAAGAATGTTATAATAAATGTAAAAATAACCCATAAGTGGAAAAAAAAAATTAGTCACAAAAATATCAAATAAAATTGGTGAAAGATAATATTTTTATGATTTTTTAATCATCTAAAAAATATTATTTAATATTTGATACCATTAAAGTCATTTTTGGGGCAATCAACATAGTATGACCTTGAAGAAATCATGATAGTAGTAGAATTCAAATATACACTTTTATTAAATTATTAATATATTTATCTAAAAATTTTTCTAACATAATAATTAATCAAAATTGTATTACCTTCAATATTTTTAAATTCATTTACATGAATTTTATAATTCACGAAATTTTTTTTCACTGTTGTAACATTTGAATTTAGGATAATTATTCCAAACTCATAAAATTTGAAATAAATTACTATGATAAAAATCATTTATTGAACCTAAAAAATACCTCTTATGACTATTCATAACTTTTTTATACCAAAAAAAATTATACATAATAAAATCATGAAAGAGTCATTTTGGAATTATTCATTGTTTAAAATAATATAAAATAATTTATCAAATATTAGAGGGCAAAAAAGGACATATATTAGAATTTTGGATGAATATTGATGAAATAAACTCACCCAATGAGATAAAATAACGTTTTTTAATTATTTTTATCCACTATCAAAAACAATTTAACCCTACTTAACAAAATTTACCCTTTTCTATGGTGATAAACATTACAATTTTTACTATTAATTGGGAAAAAAACAACACTGTCAAATTGAACACGTTCTAACCCAATGATAAAAAATTTGGGATCTATTTTATCAAATCATATCCTTATAATTATATTAAAATGATTTTAAATTAAAACCAAAAAACAATATGAATACCAGTTTTATAGAAATATGATGTTTACATAAAAATATTTTTTTATAAAACATTTAATCATAATGTTGAATAAACCAAACTTAATTGGATTATGAATAATAATGAGAAAGTTATTAAATTTTAATACCAATTATGAACCAAATTTATCTATGTAAATACATTATATGAATAGATAGTAATCTATAAAATAGTTTATTTTAATGAAACATCAATCTATTCAGATAAATCCCAAAAATTTAATGTAACATAAAATTTACATGATAATTTATAAAATGAGATTAATTTATTAAAATAAATCAAATGAATGGGTATAATCTACTTATAATGACATCATCAGAAAATAATAATTATTTTTTGAATAAAAAATATTTTTGAATCATAAAATGAAATTTAAATAAATTGGGTTCTAATATCCTAAAGAATAATCAATACATTTGTAATCAGTTGAATTGTTATGTATATATATATATATCAAAATGAAGTTACTCTAATTCATACCCCCAATTTAGTGGATATGTTATAATTATAACTTAGAAATATTAATATTTTTATATTTTATCACAATTTTCATAATGATTAGTGTTTAATTTTAAATGAAAATACTTCATAGGTTTGCGTATCATGTACATAAAATGAACCATAAATAACCCATATCTGACTATATCATTCCCAACTATCAAAAAGAGAAAACATTTTAAATTGAAAAAGTTAGTGGTATAGTTTGACTTACCTTTTGGAATCACATGAATAAACCCTTAGGAACAATATTCCATTAGAGTCTATAGATAAAATATATCAAATTAATTCATAGGGTATTACTTATAACAAATTCTATTTTAACAATTGATCAGCTCAAAAAATTCTATGAATTATCTAGGAATTTATACCATTATCGTTTTACAATTTCGAGTGTTGTTGGACCCTGGTATCATTGTAATAATAATAGTAAATATTTTTATATCATGCACACTGAACAATTAAAAATAAATTGAATATATATTTATTTTAACCTTATATTGAAAATCTATGACCATAGTTGAATTTGAAAAATGAGTTTTATCTAATGTACATTATTTTTTACAGTATTAGAGAATCTATTATAGTCAAGTCCTTGGTGGGTGTATTAAAAAGATTAAATTATTAATTTTTATTATTATTTTCCTAAATCGAGACTATCAACTTATTGTATGTATTTAAGGAAAATCCCAAGGCTAATCTAAATAACCCTTTGAGATTATACTGAATGAAGAGATAACAATTATTTTCATTATCAGATTTGATCAAGATCATTAATTTACGTTGAATAATCTAGGAGATTCAAGGGATGAGTGAAAAATATAACTTATTCATTGAAAAAATTACTATAATATTTCCCACCAATGAAAAATCCATTCAATATGTATAGTTTATTTAATTAGTATAACTTTTCCCTATTGTTTCTGATCTCTACTGTCAATTTCAATGCCTTCTTCATAGCCTTGATTTATGCTTAGGAATTTCATAGCCTCATCAAAAAATTTATTATTTGTTAGTTGATTTATATTATTATATTAGAACCCCATTTAATATTCACCCTCAATAATGATTATCCATTTACAATACTGAAGTTTCCAATTAATATTATAACATTTTAGTGTTATTTATTTTCAAAAAAATGTTCATCACATTCTTCAATGCCATCCATATTCGGGGTAGGTGTTCGAGCATTTCCATTCATGTGAGAGATACAATTGAATACCTAGTTTTTTTGGATGTTATATAGGATGTGTGTAGAGGATGATTCAAGTGGTACCATAGGGTATTTCTTTCTACAGTATGAAATCCATCGATCATACAAATTTGAATCATCTTTGTCTTCCTATCCCAGAAAGTTCTCAATATGCATGATCAGAATCATCAGTCATCTTATCCCCAAAATCTCATGATCTTTACATAGATCCAAAATAGTTAATACCATTGAAATTTTTTATAAGGAATTAAAAATCATCAGATGTATTCCTTATAACAAAAACTATTTGAATATTTTATAAAAGCGTGATTAAAAAATATGTTATTGAAAAGAAAATTTTAGACTAGTCATGTCACAAAATAATCAGCTCCCAGATCCTTGAATTCACCTCTATTTATAGGTAAAACTCCAATGTTATTTTTCCATGATTCTTATATTTGGTTATAATGACCTCATATATGCTCCATCTTGACACCTCAACATATACATCTCTTCCTAATGACATTTTGATAGAACCACTATAATGATGAAAAATATTATGTCCAATTGAAATGATTCTGCCAATTTGATTAAAAAATTAATTATTAGAATAGAATTAACGAATTTTCACTCATATAGACTAAAACCAATCCCACTGATAGACTAAAATCGGTCACACCAATATATTAAACATAGTCATACTGATAGACTAAACATGGTAACACCGATAAACTAAACATAGTCATTCTATTGGACTAGATTTCTTCATTACTCAGCCTGATATAAAAAGCATTAGTTAGACCAATGGAATTGTTGTGAACCTATATGGATACCTTGGTACCATGATACATGATCCACCATTGACATAGTCTAAATGGAATTCCCAATCTGTAGTGGTTAACGACTAGCACATTATATAATACATGATCAATGAGGGAATGAATATCCCATAAGACAATGGAAGATAAATGGTAACAATTCAGTATAGTCAACACTCGAAAAGAATAAATTACTAGAAAAAAATATATAAAACTAACCCCAATGTAGTACATCATCAAAGTATTCATTATCTAACAATACAAAAACATAAACATCATATGAAATAGGTGGATAACATGTCCACTGGTCAACTCCATAATGACTCCAGTATCCAATAGAGAATGAACACCAACCTACACTATGTGTAATTTTTACAACTCTTAGGATTGATATAATAAAGTCTAAAAACAACCAATAGAAAAGCTAGGGTGTGAACTATAAATCCTAGTAGGGGATCACCATGTTTTCCATAGTCAATACCACTAAAATTTACCATTAATGACATTAATTTAAATAAAACAAGTAATGGAATTACATTTTTTACATAGTTTAAACCAAAATATTATTATATTTCAAATATATGTAATATATATTAAAACATTATTCATACATGATTAAATAAACATTTTATTTAAAAAAATTTATATAAATCATTTTTCATGAATAAAATAGTTGAATAATCAATGACAAGTGTATTCAATTCAATAAAATTCAGAGCGAAGCATCATGCAAAAAATATGTATTTTATGTTATCTTATCAGGTAATAGAACCCTAAAAAATTTAATAATGATCACTGCCACTAATTGGGTGTGATCAGAAAAATACACCCCAATAGGGGAACCCATCATGAGCCGTCTACACCTTAATAGGGGAACCCATTAAGGGTAGTCACACCACATTAGTTTTCATAATCATTTCCATATTAAATACATTTATAAGGACACATGATCCATGTGTGTATTTTTAGTTACCACTAACTAACAAGGCTAACATGTGGTTCCAAAAAATCAATCAATAAAACAGTAAATTAATCATTTTAATCAATTAAGAAGATAATTTCCCAATTTAAATTTTCAACATGCCTTTTTCCATTTCAAAAAAAATCTTAGTTTTTTCGCATTTAAATCAATTTTAAATAACTTTTAAATTTGAAAATTTTTATAAATATCAATCATAAAATCATGTCCTCTGAATTATTTGAAAATTAATATATTAATTCTCATTAATCCTTTCCACAATTTCTATTTGATTGAAATTGGGGGTTCTCTCAATTTTCTACCCTATTTGAAATAAAAGATAGAATAATATCAAATGAATTTTTAAATAATTTAATAAATAAATTTAGTATAATTATGAAAATAATTTATTCAATCATAGGTAAAATAATTATGGAACCACATAACATTAACAAAATGATCAAGAATCAACACCGAAAACATAATCCACCAATGAAGAACTTAGGTGTAGAAGAACATGGAAAACAAACTAGAATCATAATGCAATGAAATAAGTTTAGATACAACAATTAAATGATTATCTATAAAAATATAAAGAAGAAATAAATAAAGAAAAAAATAATCTATATAAGGGAAGATCCAGTTTCCCAAGAAGACGATCTGCAACAACCATGACAATCAATCACTGAATGAATTATTTGGAAGGATAAAAGATCTCCAAAATCAACCAAAATCATATTGGGATGCTTAGGGACATGAGAGGGGATGGATGAATCAAAATTTAATAATATTTATCCATGAAAAAAACAAAAAAATAACTACCTAAATAACTACATGACATGTAACACTGATTCATGTTGTATAATCTATACAAGGAGCTTATGTCAAAACATGAGTCTCCTTTTTATAAAAACCAAATGTTTTCCACTACACATCCTGAATTCCATGTACTTGGTGTGTATATTTTAATGCCTTGAAATATTTTTGGCATATTCTAAATATAAAATGTAAGTTTTTTACTCTAATTATATGGTGTCTAATCTCCCAAAAATGAGCAGAATAACACAAATTTCAATAAAAAACCCTAAAGAACACTAGATGTTCTCCAAACATGTGGAAGATACAAAAAACACATTATCATACTTATTATGGAACTACATTGATTCAGACTATCACAACTCATCCACCAGGGACCATGCTATGACTACCCCAAACCCAACTTCCAAAGGCTAGGGGCTGGTGACTAGCACCGAAGGCATATTCCCTAAAACTGGGAAGGCATTGCCTTCATATCATGTAAACACACATGACCAAGCACACAACAATATATGAACACAAGTAAACTGAATTGTAAAAAAAGTGTGTACAATAAGTAAAAGGGGGCAGAATACAAGACCAAAAGAAAAGTACAAGAAAACTAGAAATTACAAGTAAATTGAAATTGATCCTATAAACACCCGCCAAGGATCCTACCGGAAGGGTAGGTACAAATCTTGAACGGTCATCTCTGTGGTATGCCTCATCAAAGTTCCACCTCTGAGCTACCTAAAGTCCTAGTACTCTCATCCTTAGTCAGCGTTATCCGTCATCTGCACCAAACACAACAAGGTGCAGGCATATCCCGTGCAGGGGTGAGTATAACAATACTCAGTAGAGACCCTGAGACCCTCAAACGTCTCAAAAAATCCACAAAGGATTAATCACAAAACATAAAAACAACTGTCAACCCTACATAGATATATTCCCATACAAATACCTAAGTTATCAAGTATACCCATCTCATTCATGAGGAAACACAAGGCCCAACTCATTAGCTCAATGCTGAACTGTTCTACGAAGGAAAGAATACCATGAAGGTAACACCAAATACATAAGTACCAAAAAGTAACTGCAACACAGAAGAATACCACAAAGGTATCAACACAAAGGAATGTACCACACAGGTTCTTCACACAGAAGAATACCACTAAGGTATCACCACGATGGAAAGTACCACACAGGTACGCCACACAGAAGAGTACCACAAGGTCTTACCATGAAGGTAAGTTCCAGATAGGTACGCCACACAGAAGAATACCAAAAAGGTTTCACCACGAAGGAAAGTACCACACTTGTACGACACATAGAAGAATAATACCAAGGTATCACCATGAAGGAAAGTACCACACATGTTTTCCACATAGAAGAATACCAACAAGGTATCAAAACGAAGGAAGAGACTCATATCACACCTGGTATAACATAAATAAAGAGGTAGAGATGATTATATGTAACTACCGAATCATCTTACTCTATTGAGAGGCAGACCCACGTAGGGTCCTAAAACATCAAACAAAAACAGGATCCTAGTACATCGTCATAACCACAAAGGATTCTAGTACAACAGACCCAAATCGAATCCTAGAGTAGTCCCACACGTATTCCTAGAGTGGATCCATGTGAGAATCTCGAACAAAGACCCACAATGGATCCGAAGAACAGATCCACAAAAGATCCATTTCTCGTGTTACAACCAGCTACAAGGTTCCCGCACTAAGCTCACTTGATTCTAGGAGGGTCTTATACCGAAGCCACTGTTTGATACTCCAACCACCACAAAGTCCCACGAAGAATTATCCCAAAGGACTTCCATGAAAAAGGGGTCACAATGAAATAGACGATGCATCAATTGGATGCTCAGTTTGTTTGTTATTAGCATTTTAGTCTCGAGGGCCCAGTTGTATTCGTGACCGATCACACCCGGTCGTACGCCAAATTTATCCAAAACTCAAATGTGGTATACCAAAACGAACTTCTAGATCCATGTATTATTACACCACCGATGGTTCGTCAAACGGACACCCATAGATCAAGATATGGCCGAAATAGTGAAAAGGGGCGAAGGTGGTCTGGGTCCGGTCCGACTCGACCCAACCAGGCCTGGGCCGACCTGACTCGGTTTGGGTATAACTGACCCAAACCGACCCAGTTTGGCTAGGCCCAGCCTGAACCGACTTTCTTTGGGTCAACCAGGCCCACCAAAACCCGATTTGGGTTTACCCAGCCAGACCCAACCCGGTTCGGGTCACCCTGTCCCGACCTGGGTCTCGCCCTGGGTCGGACCCGGTCCCCAGGATCCGACCCGGGCCACAGGGTCTAGATCGGCCCACCGGCTCGGCCCGTCTCACAGAGCAGCTTGCGGCTGGCTGGATGGCCAGTCCTCCTTCGCGGCGCGGTCACGGGCCATGCCTCCACCGGCAGCCGGCTCGGCCGGCCGCCACTCCATCGCCGCTGAAGCCTTGCGCCGTGGCCACTTCTTGCTGGGTGGCATGGACATGTTCCACCTCTGCCATCACACGGCCGACCACTACACCGGCCACCCCCCACACTCCACCATGGCCAACAGGCCGCAACCTATTCATCATCCATTGGCTTAGACACGCACCGCTCTTCCTACCTCGCGGTCGGCCGGGTGCTGGCCGTCGCCTCCTTTTGCGAGTCATTGTAGATTCATTCTAAGCTCTAAAAATTAAACGATCTCATATTTATGATCCTTTAAAGAGGGCTTCACATCCTTATATCACGCTCATCCAATCTTCGTGTTACCAATTCCAATAAATATTTGGACGCCTCCTTCCGCGATCCATTGCTGCTTCATTCAAAGCCCAAAAAATTAAACGATAACATATTTGCGTTCTTTGCATCAACGAATTCACTTCCATATATCATGTTAAGAAAAACTCTGTATTTCTAGCACCAATAAATATTTGGCATTGAAGAACACATGAATAATGTACGTAGAAATAAAATAAATAGGGCTGTGGTTTATGTGTGGGATGATGGCCACGTTCATTTGGCCATCACCATTGTGAATTTAGGATAATGAGAAGCAATTAAATAAAAATCAACATGCTTAAAACCCCTAGTTTGAACATTGGAGAATCGTCTGCGCTTGTCGGTGGACCATGTTCATAGTTCCCACGACCGACACCCAAAGACGCCACTCGCACGTCACCCATTGGTGGTTCGATGTCATTCATCACATTTGGCTGGGTCGGCTACATCTTCTAAAGGTATAGCATTGCAGCATTCTTTCAGCAATTCGCTGCTTGGTAAAGCTCCCTGATTCACCTTCCCTTGCTCTATATTTATAGGAGAGGCAGAGGGTATGTAACGACGTAGTGAGTTAATGGGGCACATTAATTAGAAGATTCCTAATTTACCACAATGTCGATGTCACTCAGATTCGAGGATCAAGCCATTTATTGGATTGACACGTCACTGGTCCCACCCTATCGCTCGTCCTTTGGAGGAATAGAATAAAAATAAAATAATAAAATAATTTTATTTATTCTATTAAAAAGTTCAAAAAACTAACTTTTTCTCCGGACCTACTGCAGTCAATGTGAATGTATTTTTAAGCGAATATCGGTGCTGCGAGTTCAGCAGTGTCCTCATATTTTAATTCTGAGAACCGGTTCAAAAGTAACAAAACACCGCTTGCATGTTTTCTGAATGTACCTGAAAAAAAGTTCGGAAAAATTATTAACAGTCACCCTCAACCCACGCAGGTTGAGATTACGCTCTGCCCCAGTGAAACACGCCCCAACGAACCCAACCGTACACTCGAATTTCTAATCCGAGTTATAGTTTAAATGTTATTGATTTTATAATAAAATAATTCTCATTTAATTATTTTATTTATGCACAAAAACAAACTTTCAATGGTTTCCTGTGCCAGCCAATGTTAATATCTTCTTAAATAAAGCATGCCCTCCCAAGTTCATCGGTGGTCTCGGATTTTCAATCCGAGATACCATTTGTGAGTTATAATCATTTGAAAAATAAAATAATATATTTATTTATTTTATTTACAGTTATGCCATTTTTGGATTTTCTCACAGGAGGCCTACGCCCACTAAAATTTAGTCGTGCCTAGGGTAAACCTGCCATCCTGAATGCAATAGTGCCATCATATTTTCGATCCAAATAACCGTTTAAGATTTATTTAAATATTTTAGGAAAACTACTTACATGGGTTACTTAATGTTTAAAAAACGTCGACAGTTCATTCCGGGCACTCCGGGCCTCGAAATCGTGTGCCGTTAGATTTCGCGGTCTTGAAATAATTCTATATATAAAAAAATATACGGAATTTTTTGGACATTAAATTATCCCCACCTTAGGGATTTATGTCCCCAAAATCCACAACATAGACTAAATAAAACAAAAGGGGGGTACTAAGCACGAATCTGAGCCTCTCGCTCCAATGTTCTCTCCTAGAGGTTGTCTTGCTGCCAACAGATGTGCACCAGAGGTATCAACTGCCCACGAAGGAACCACTCCTGTCGATCCTCAATCTCTATAGGAACCACCATATATGTTTCTCCATCATCAAAGTCTATCATTCCAGAGTCGATAATGTGTGATGTATCATGCATGTATCTCCTCAGTTGTGACACAAGGAAAAATTTTTTCACCCGATGCATATATGGAAAAATATATAGACGATATTCCAACTCGCCCACTCTACTGAGAATCTAGAGTGGTCCGATAAACCTCAGAGTTAACTTTACACCCGAAAAAATCTCTAAAAACCTCATCATGGTGATACCCATAGAAGACATGATCTCCCTCCTCTTGTCGGCATAATACTTCTGCTAGATCTAAGTAGTTTTCACATTCTAACATGTGAGGCATCATGATAAAAAATATCTCAGTACTTTCTTCATCCCTGGCCACTAGTACTGACTCCAGAGGTCCTAATACATCTTTTCCACACTAGTATGTTCTGCCAGAGGGGAAGTATGGAACTCAATCAGCACCTCTTCCTGAAGAGTTACCAGTACCATGGTACATTCTTTGAAGAGGGCGACATGCTCCCCACCTTCAGAAAATCCATCGGTGTCTACCCTGAGGATATTTGAAAACGTTGATCCACGCAGTCAATGCCCCGAAACTGTGCCTCCCAAATTCAATAATGGATTGTGGGAGTGGCAGCCATAGACCAGAGGTAAGATGCTCCATCTCTATCCACGAAGGATATCTATAGCTTGACTAGCTGCTCTGATGGCTCACTCCGCAGCTGCTGAACAAACCTCCTACATGAGAGCGTCTACTATCACGTTCCCATTCCCAAGAGTAATAATTATCTCAAAGTGATAGTCTTGGAGGAACTATAGACATCTTTTCCATCTGAACTTCTGAAATCATGGATGACACTTCTCTATCCCCTGGAAAGGCTCCCCATTTTTTGTCAATGCTGACAAAGGTGTCGCTACCCTAGAGAAGTCGTGTAAAAATCTTTGGTAGTACCAAGACAAAGAAGACGTTCGTATCTCTTTAGGGAGGTAATCCTGGAAATATATTTTGAAAAGATTTCCCCATGTTCTACCACTTCTATTTGGAACTGAAAACTCAAAACACCTGCTTCCACAAGGGTAGGTCTGGCCAACTCAAGAGTGATTGGATGCAACCTCCTATGCATGAGTTTATCCTGTGCTACCCAGGTTTCCTTTTTCACCAACCAAGGAAAACCCCATTCCATGGTCATTTAGTTATACCTGGTGTTCTGAATCAAAAAAACAGAAGAAAACTTTTCAAAATACACATGCAATCAGTGTTTTTGGGCACTGAGTCAAAAATCAAAAGGTAGGGTCCGGGTGTAGGGATACGTGAGCCGCCACACCAACACTGGATTCCCAAAACTAACAACCACACTCCCTACACATAAAACTATTGTCGTTTAAAAGAATAGAGTCCAATGTTCTAAGGTACAACAGACTCCACAAAGGCCAATTTGTTACGACCCGTCCCCCGGGGGTCGTACCGTGACTACCCCAAACCCGCCTTCCATAGGCAAGTGGCTGGCGACTAGCACCGAAGGTGTATTCCCTAAAACTGGGAAGGCATTTCCTTTATAACCTGTAAACTCACACGACCAAGCACACATAAAGATAAAAACACAACTAAAATAAATAGTAAAAAGATTGTGTTCAGTAAGTAAAAGGGGGCTAGAATACAAGCCCTACTAGAAAGTACAAGAAAACTGGAAGGTACAAGTAAACTAAAACAACTCTTGTGAACACTCACCAAGGATCCTACCTTAAGGGAAAGTACATCAATCGAATGATCATCTCTATGGTACACCTCGTCTATGGTCCACCTCCGAGCTACCTCCAGTCCTGGTACTCGCGTCCTCAGTCAGTTCGGTCCATCGTCTGCACCAAACAAAATATGGCGCAGGCATAAACCGTGCATGGTTGAGTATAAAGATACTCAATAGGGACCCTGAGACCCTCAAAGGTCTCAGGAAATTTAAAAAGTATAAAACAAAAAGTATAAAAAACTGTCAACCCTACTTAGGTATATTCCCATACATAATCCTAAGATATCAAGTATACCTATCTCATTCATGAGGATATACAAGGGCCAAATAATTAGCTCAAAGCTCAACTATTCCACAAAGGAATGAATTCCACAGAGGTAACCCCAAAAAGGTAAGTACTACAATGGTAATGCCACACAAATGAATACAATAGAGGTATCACCACAAAGGAATGTACTCCACATGATCGCCACACAGAATAATACTACCATGGTGTCACCACATAGGAAATTACCACATAGGTATGCCACACAGAAGAGAACCCCAAGGTATCACTACGAAGGTATGTGCCACATAGGTACACAACATAGAAGAATACTACAAAGGTATCACCATGAAGGTAAGTATAACAAATGTATGCCACACAGGAGAATACTAAAAGGTATCACCAGGAAGGAAAGTACCACAAAGGTTCTCCACGTAGGAGAATACCACCAAGGAATCACCACAAAGGAAAAGACTCAGCTCACACCAGGTAAAACTTAGGAACAATACTAGAGATGATCAGATGTAACTACTAAATCATCTTACTTTATTAAGAGGCAAAACCACGTAGAATTCTAAATCATCAGACCCACACAGGATCTTAGTATATCATCAGACCCATATAAGATCCTAGTACATCGTCAGACCCACACAGTATACTAGTACATTTGCAGACTGACATTGGATCCTAGTATAGCAGACCCACAAAGGATCCTAGTACATCATAAGACCCACACATGATCCTAGTAAAATAGACCCACATAGGATCCTAGAGTAGTCCCACGTTGATTCCTAGAGCAGATCCAAGTGAGACTCTTAAACACAGCCCCACAATGGATCCCAAGCACAAACCCACAAAGGATCCCTTCCTCATGTAACATCCAGCTATATGGTTCCCGCGCAAAGTTCTCTTGATTCTAGGAGGGTCCTCTCCTCAAGCCACAAGTCAATAATCCAACTTCAAAAAAGTACCATGAATAAGTATCCAAAAGGACCGTCACTAAAAAGGGGTATAAATGCAATAGATGGTGCATCAATCCGACACTCGGTCTATAAGTCGTTGGCCTTTTAGTTCCGAGGGCCTGGTTGGATCCATGTACGATCCAACCCTACCGTACCACAACTTTATCCAAAACTCAATTGAGATATACCAAAAGGAAATTCTCGATTCATGGTTTCTGATTCCATATACAGTTCTTCAAATGAATACCTGTAGCTCAAGATATGGTCAGAAGAGTGAAAAGGGTCGAAGTTGGTCCAGGTCCGGCCCGACCCGCTCAGACCGACCCGACCAGGTTCAGGTCAACCTGGCCTAACCCAGATCGGGCCCTATGTCAGACCCGGCCCACGGGATCCATCCTTGCCAGCTGGGTCCGGCCCGGCCTGGCTAGCGGCTGGCCGGATGGCCAGCCCTCCTTCACGGAGCAGTCGCGGGCAGCGCCGCCATCGGCGGCCAGCTCGACTGGCCTCCCCACCATCGCCACCAAGGACCCTCCATGTCGGGCGGCGTGGACGCGCGCTGCCACTTCCATCACACGGCTGACCACTACACTGGCCGCCGCCCTCGCTTCGCCACCACCGATGGGCCACGACTTTCTCATCATCCGGTGGTGCAGACGCGCGCTGCCCTTCCTTCCTCTCGGTCGCCCGGGTACCGGCCGCCACCTCCTTCCACGAGTCATTGTAGATTCATTCTAAGATTGAAAAATAAAATGATCACATATATGCGATCCTTGCATCGAGGGATTCACGTCAATATATCGCGCTCATAAAATCTTCATGTTTCCAGTGCTAATAAATATTTGGCCGCCTCCTTTCGTGAGCCATTGTGGCTTCATTCCAAGCCCAAAAAATTAAACGATTGCATATTTTTGATCCTTGTGTCGAGGTCTTCACATCCATATATCGCGTTCAGAAAAACTTCATATTTCTAGTTCCAATGAATAGTTGGCATTAAAGAACGCATGAAGAATGCGTGAATAAATAAAAGAAAGTGGAGCATGGTTTATGTGTGGGGTGATGACCATGTTCGTTGGGCCATCATCATTGTGAATTTAGGATAAACATATTCAATAGAATAAAAATAAACATTCTTAAAACCCCTACCTAGAACATTGGATTATCGTTTGCGCTTTCAGGTGGACCGTGTTCTTAGCTCCTGCAACCGGCTCCTAAAGACGCCACTTGCACGTCGCACATTGGTGGTTAGATGTAATCCTTCACCTCCTGCTGGGTCGGCTTCTTCTTCTAATGGTCTGACGTCATGGAATTCCATCAGGAATTCGCTACATGGTGAAGCTCCCTAATACCCCTTCCCTAGCTCCAAATTTATAAGAGAGGGGGAGGGTAATTAACAACGCAGAGAGTTAATGGGTATCATTAATTAAGAAGCTTCATAATTTCTCCAAACATTTTTGTTACTCAGATTAGAGGGTCAATCCTTTTACTGGATTGACATGTCACCGATCCCACCTTACCCCTCATCCATTAGAGAAATAGAATAAAAATAAAATAATAAAGTTATTTTATTTATTCTATTAAATAGTTCAAAAAAAAAACTTTTCCCCCAAACCTACTATGGTTGAAGTGAATGTCTCCTTAATCGAATATTGGTGCTACAAGTTCAATAGTGTCCTCTGATTTCAATTCTGATCACCGGTTCAAATGTTACGAAAGGCCGCTCGCGGGTTTACAAAACATACCCGAAAAAGAGTTTGGAAAATTATTAACAGTCGCCCTCGACCCACGTCGGTTGAGGTTAGGCTCTGCCCAGGTGAGACACGCCCCAATGAACCCAACGATACTCTTGGATTTCCCATCTGAGTTACCTTTTAAAAGTTATGGATTTTAAAATAAAATAATTTATATTTAATTATTTTATTTATGGCCAAAAACTAATATTCACTGGTGGCTGCGCCGGCCAATGTTAGTATCTTCATAAATAATGCATGCCCTCATGAGTTCAGCAGTGGTCTTAGATTTTCAATCCGAGCTACCGTTTTTTAGTTATAAGAATTTGAAAAATAAAATAATGTATTTAATTATTATATTTTTAGTTATTCCATTTTCAGGTTTTCTCATAGGAGGCCCATGCCGAATAAACTACAGTTGCACCTAGGGTAAACCCACCATCCTAAATGCAACGGTGCCCTCAGATTTCTAATCTGAGTAATCGTTCAAGAGTTATTCTCCTTTTTTTGGAAAACTACTTAAACGTGTTATTTATAGTTTAAAAAAAAATTGACGGTTCATTCCAGGAACTCTGGTCCTCAGAATCGAACGTCGTCAGATATCGCGGTCTTGAAATAATTCCATATATAAAAAAATATACAGAATTTATAGGAAATTACACAGAAAAACAAAAATCCATGAATTGTAGTTCATTTTCTATGGAAAATGCTCTTTATCCCCTTGAATCCTGATAGTGTACCCAAACGAGGAAGGAAAAAAACCTAGACAAAAGAGTACATGAAAATCAAAATAGTATATTACAAAGTCCCCAACATAAAAAAATTAAATCACCACAAATCTTATCAAGAAGTTTCTTTGTCAATGTGGTGATTTCTCTACTCTCTAACAAACACCTCACTCACCCAAATGTCATGAGAATCCAAACCATGCTTCCATAACTCACAGACCAAGGATATCATCCTCTTCTGAAGTACCTTTGTCTCAGAATCAATAGTCCAAACATGACTCTTAGTCAAGGATAAATTTTTCTCAACATCAAGATCTACCAATACCAAGACATAATATGGCTTAGAATGACACTTCTAAAGCTGTAATATGTGGATCACCATCTGTATTAATGTCATCTATGGTCAAATCACTATACATGAATACAAATTACCCACATTTTAAATAACCTAAATGGTCCAAAAAATGAGGAGAAAACATCTAGTGTGTCCCCATCCATCAATGAATCAACTTAGTTTAAACACTAAAAAACACATTGTGACAAAATAAAAAATTCAACGATCACCAATGATGATAAAAAAATAATTTTTACCATCTATGTGGAATTAGCATTCTCTGAAAAATCAACTAAATATTTATTATCATCTATTAGCTCATGCTTGGTCTAATTTAAGAACATTCCCCAATATTTTTCCAATATTATGGTGATTTATAAGGCCAGCCATATAAGGCCTCAAAAGGCATAATATAAATTCCATACTGGTTCCTATTATTATAGGAAAACTGAACCAGTCTCTAATGGATGTCCCAATCTCCACCAAAATTGAGTATTCATGCAGAAATCATGTCCTCATTAATTTTATAGCTCATATATCTTATACATAAATATGTCGATGATATACCATTCTCAAACAAACATAAGATCCCAATGCCTCATAGAGGTCTCCCTAAAATTTATAACTAAAACAACGGTCCCTATTAAAGATAATAATAGAAGATACACCATTCAAACAAAAATCCCATTCACAAAGATATATTACAGCTCCTCAACATTGAATATATCCTGATGTTACGACCACACTGATAATGATAGTGTAATGTATTCATGTGTTTTATTTTGTTTTCAATGGATTATTTTGGTAAAAGAAAATCAATTCACCTTTTTTTGAAATAATTGTTTTGGGATTTGTTTTGAAAAAAATCGGATATGTGTATTTTATTTGTTCTGGAAAATTGGTTTTATGTTTCTAAAAGAATCAGGTTCTTGGAAAATGTATCTTATTGGAAGTGAATTATCATTGGTTTAACATTTTAATTGATGTGAAACATGAGTTTCAAATGTGAAGATTATTTTCTAATTTTTAATTCGCATAAATCATAAGAAATTTGTGGAACATATGATATAATCTTGATGGAATAATGTGGTAGTAAAAGAGTTATTTCCGATTAAAAAGATGTGGTGCTAATTGTTTTTCAAAACAATTGTATCTTGGTGTAATGAAAGTAAGAGATCATTCCAATATAAATTTTTATGATGATTGAACATGCAACGTTGTTTTAAATGGATAACTTGTTTTTAATAGAATAGGTGCTAATGAGAAGTGGTACCGATGAAAGGTGGTGTTGATGAAATTTTATGCCGATGAAAAGTGGTGCTGATAAATGGGTAATGTCGATGGGAAATGTGATATTTATGGAATGGTGATGCGGATGGAAGTTTATGGTTAAGATTTAGAATGAGTTATATTCAAAATGTAGTTGATAATTTTTGTACTGGAGAAAAAAAATACATGGTGATGATCTAGAAAGAAATATTATAAGATTGTATTGCATCATATCTCGGAAGATCATTGTTTTCATATTATATTTGATCATACCCAATGATTGTAACCAGAATGATCGTATCTAGAATGATCGTATTCAAGATGATCATAACCAGACCATTTGTATTCGAAAAGGACCATGCTTGGATTGAGTTGAAAAGAAAGAAGAAGGAATGAAAGGAAAGTTACACCACTTTCCAATTTATGTTAGATGATGATAATGTTAATCCTCAATGTTTTCAATGCCATGAAAGTAGTCAGGATACAAACACATGATTTTTAAATAAAGTACATTTTTTAATATGGGGAAAGATATTAGAAAAGATAAGGGGATTGATAAATGATTTTTAAGGGGGATATGGACTTTTATATACAATATTTTGATTCAAATTTTTTCTGAGAATCATATTCAACAATCAAAAATGAGGATTCTATCTTAGTTGATCAGACCCATGTTTTCCTGATGACTGAAATCAGTTTAAAAAAATTTAAATCAGTTCTGCCTATTGAAATGGGAGTCTGGAGAAAAACAGGTGATATTTGTGGATGTTTTGAGAAGAGTTGATAAGCGTATAAGAATTCATAATTGCTAATGATTTCTAGAGAAATGGAGATTTAGGGGAATCTGAGTGAGTGGAGCACATTTTATGATTCCTGCCTAAACTCATTTTGGGTCTCCAATAAAAGGGAATCAAGTACATTTTACTTTGTGATGATATGTACTATTCAACATAGAAGAGAGAGAATCTTTGAGTTTTAAGTAAGAGAAATCAGTTCCTTTTGAATAGATTTATTTGGTAATTGTATACGGTTTCATTTGGTATCACACTGTATTAACAGGAACATGATTTTAAATACTGGGTACCTCTATATTGGGTTTCTCAGACTGATGAAGAAAGGTTTTTGAATTATTACAATCATACTATGCATCATTGCATTCATTTGTATTGGGTAATCAGAATGAGGAAGAATCGGAACAAGGGTGTCATACTAGGATGAACTAATAAAAATGGGATTTAAGTACTGGCTCTCACCATACTGAGTTTCTTAGACTATGAAATAATCAGGATGAGGTTTATTGAATTAGTGTTGATTCAATTGTTTTTGGGAGAATCGAATTATGAGAATCAGTGTCAGAAAAGATTATACTCAGAGAATCATATACAAGGATAAATGGAATCAGTGTTTCATAACCATGTCAAGGTAGTTCATACCATTCTTTAGTTTGAAGAGTTTTATTAAAATTGAATATATTTTATGAATTTAATATAAGCACATGTTACATGAGCTATTGTAATAAAATTTTATTACCTTATTGTCTTAAGGGGATGCACACGCTCTTGTGGGATTGTATTATAGTTATACATAAGTGCAAGGTTATATCATACATGTTGTAATACAATGATTATTTTCATAGTGGATTTTAGGGTATTGGACTAATTCCAAACCATTCCAAGGATATATTTATTCATATTGAATAGTTACCCTTATAAATCATTGTGTTCCTGTGGATGTGTGTTGACATTGATTTCAACAGAGAATCGAAATCTCTAACTAGAGGTGAAGGTTATTTCAATATAATTGAAACATAAAAGAAAATTAGTTTCATTGATTCACCCCATACCCCTCTAAGTTATACATTTCTCCAACTAGGATATTTCAAGTTGTATCATAGGGCGGTTCCCTTTTTTATTCCTTACTGATGAAGAATGTGAACTGTGTGAATAGTAAAGGTATTCTGGTATTTTATGGAATGAACTATCATATATGGAAGGATAAAATGCATCTATAACTTATGTATATCATTTATTAAGTTATTTATGCTACAACAGTTGTGTTCCCCCCATTTATGATAAAGTTCATCATACAGCTATTGAAAAGAAGTAACCTGAGAATTATGGAAGGGACAAGAATATAATATTATCATCACTTTCGTAAAGTGAATTCTTAAGAGTGAAAGGTGTTGCCACATCCAATGGTATATGGGACAAATTGAAATACATATATGAAGGTAATACCAATGTCAAGAAGAAAAAATATCAAATCTGGAGAGTGATATATGAATACATGAAGATGGGTGGGCATGAATCTATTAGGGATTTCATTACAAGGGTGAGTGATATAGTTTGTACAATTTGATTTAATGGTAAAAATCTAGATGAAATTATATTTTTTAATTTTTTTTAGAATCCTACCTAAAAAATTCTATGCAAAAGTTCCTTCATTAAAGGAAAGATATCTTGAGACATTATCTCATGATGAATTACATAGAACTCATATTACTTACGAAATTAGAAGAGAGAAATCTATGAAGATCAAAAATTAATTTATAGAGTAATGTATTTCAAGGTTGTAAAGAAAGATAAGTCAAAAGAATAACTAATGGTGAAGAAGATAGTGATTCTGATTCTAAAAATGAGGCATTTAAAAATCTCCATGATATTTCATCATGGTTATCTAAAGATGTGAAAAAAAGGTACAAGGAAATATAAAGTGAAAAATCCCTTGAAATATTTGAATGTGGAGGCATTGTTTACTTTTTGGATAATTACCCATGATGGATGAATGGTGAAGATAGTGATGATAAAGAAATAAAACCAAGAATATCATGCATGAAAAAGGGTGACAAGAGAAATGAAAAAATTATTCAAATAAAAAAGTAGTTTCTTGTCCAATGGTAATGAAGAAGAAGAGATTGATGCTGAATTTGAAAAATAAGTTGAGTATTGTAATGATACTAATTCCATTGCAACAGATAAGGATGAAGAATTCAGATGTTGTAGTTCTGAAGATGAAGAAGAAACTCATCTTGAAATGCATTTTAATGACGAATTCATTGAATGTATGATAAAGATAAGAAGACTTGAGAAGAAAAACAAAAATTTGGAAGATGAATGCTCAAGAAACCAAGAATGTTTTTATGATGTGAAAGAAAATCAGGTTAAATAGATTGATGATTTGAATAAGTCCCTTGAAGTTGAAAAGAATCATAATATGAATTTGGAAGTGAAGTTAAATGAAAAAAGAAGAAGAGTTCTAACTTGTCCAATAAAAACTCTCTGAAGTTGGAAATAAATGTCTAAGCTCCCAAAACTCTATCACTGAAGATGGTGAATGTTCTTGTAATGAGAATCTTGATAAGGTTAATAAAAATATACTTTTAATGGGTAAAAATAAGAATAGAATTTTGTCTGAAAATAATAATGATGGGAATGTTAATTATGTTGTCAGAGTAAAGAATTCAAAAGTTAAAAAACATACTAAGTCCAAAAAGGTTTTATTTAGATCCAGAAAAGTTTCAAATATTTCTGATCATATAAAGGCTGAAATGAAGAAGAAGAATATGGTTGGAAGTGAAAAAAAGATAGTTTAGAAATGTTTTAACAATTCTGATCAGTTTGGAGGTTTCAGAGGCAAATAAACATTCTATGGGTATTACTAGTATTGTGGGGGATTCAGACACATAGAATGTATGTGTTGGTTTAATCAAAAACATTATTATTATCCCGTAGTTTATGAAAGGTAGATATTGAGGCAGAGTCTATCTCCTCAAATTAGAAAGAATGAGAATGTTGTTGTGGATAAATATGAAAAGAATGAATTAAAGATTTAAAATTGGTTCCAACCATAGGAAACAATTTATGAGAGATGTGATCAAATAGGAACCCTTGAATAAGGTTGTATTATTTTGTTACTGACGCAGAAAAATATTCTTAATTCCTAACAGTTGAAGGTGGAGAAATAAAAGAATGGAGAAATGGATCTGGTTTTCGAAACTACATTTAAATTCACGAAAGGATAACAAACTAGGATACTTGATAATGGATTTTCTTCCCACATGATTGGAGACTTCAATATTTTGAAGTATGTAAAAGATTTTAATGAAGAAACAAAGACATTTTTCAATGATGAATCATTGAAAATAAAAGCTATTATGTAAGCCATAATTGAAAAAGAAAATACGAGATCAAAGAAAACATTGTACGATGATGGGATGAAACACATTCTGTTATGTGTTTCACAATTATGTGATGATTGCCAAAAAATTTACCTTCATGAAATATATATTTATTGTGAATAGTTAAAAATATTGAATGTTTATTACAAGAGTCCAATGTACTAAAGTAAATTTGTTTAATGTTGGTGATTTAAAAAACTCTTGCTACATATGTATGGTGAAGAGAATTATTTGTGGGATAAAGGCTAGGACACAAGTGTCAAAGAAACATGAGCAAGTTATTCAAAAGATACAGTGTACGATACATTCCTATATTCATAAGAAGAAGAGATTGTTTTGAACTATTTTCTAGAAAGGAAATATTAAAAATTCTATACATAAGAAAAATTATATTGGTTCAAAACAAACCCTAGAGATGATCTATTCTGATATATGGGGGAAATTGAGTAAACAATAAACACATGGAGATAATTACATCATTATATTCATTGATTATTTTACCCGCATTACTTGTGTTATGTACAAGAATCACAAATCATAAGATTTGGAAATGTTTAAAAGATTCAAAAAGAAATTAGAGAAATAATGTAAGTATTCTGTGAAGAAGTTGAGAACCGATAATGGTGGCGAATACAGAAGTGAAGGGTTTGAAGAATATCTTGAGAAAAATTGAATTCGGTAATAGTATAGCTCCCCATACACACCTCAACAAAGTAGAGTTACTGAAAGAAACAATAGAAGCCTTGTGGAAATGGGAGGAACCATGTTACTTGACCATGTCATTTTTTCATACATTTGGAGGCAAGCCATGTGTACTGCTGTTTATATTTAGAACCATTGTTTCTATAGGCCCAAATCTGGTTTGTATCCCTATGAATTGTTTTATGAAAAATATCTTAGTTTGATTCACTTTAGAGTCTTTGAGGGTTTTTGTATTATAAAGAAGAAAGGTGGGAAAAATGCTAATATTGAGAAAAAAGTGAGAATGAAATATTATATGGATATTCACTAGAAGGAAAAAGGAAACGTATGTGTCAATAAAAAAAGAAAATATAATTGTTGATTCGATTGATGTGAAAGTGATTAATGTATTTGAGATTGAGAAACTTGTTTAGGTGGTCAATGAATTTGAGAAATTTGATGAAAACAATATTTATAAGGATAAACAAAATTTTATTCCTTCTCAAGAAGAAGAATCAGACTCACCTATTTCAAGTAATGATGAAGATACTCAAAAAACTCTTTCC
The DNA here is from genome assembly GCA_963277665.1 of Viscum album. Classification (NCBI taxonomy): domain Eukaryota; kingdom Viridiplantae; phylum Streptophyta; class Magnoliopsida; order Santalales; family Viscaceae; genus Viscum; species Viscum album. The sequence continues at coordinate 1,837,096,088 of OY728165.1, forward strand.
AGACTGAGGAAACAAGTGGAAGATCAAAATATAATTGGTTATGAACATTAGAAGGTTCAAACAACAAGGAAAACCTACTCAATTACACATAATTATCTATACTGAAAATTGGAACTGGATGATGTGGAACAAGCCTTTGAGATTATGGAATGGGTTTAGGCCATGGATTAAGTGTTCGATTAGATTTTATAGAACAACACATGGGAACTCATACCCATTCCTAAAAAATAAAAACACCATTGGAACAAAACGGGTTTTAAAGAAAAATCTCAATAATGAATGTGTGGTTATAAGAAACAAAACAAGATTGGTTTGCAAAGGTTATTCACATATTGAAAGAATTTATTTTGATGAAACATTTTCTACATTGTCCAGTTTGGATAAAATTATAATGTTTATGACTATTTCACCACAACAAGGCTAAAATATATTTAAAATGGATGTTAAATCCTCATTTCTAAATGGTGATCTTGAATAAGAGGTTTATATTGAAAAACAATGTGGTTGTATTTTTGGGAATGATGATAATTCTTTATGCAGATTGAAGAATGCCTTGTATGGGCTTAAACAAGCTTTGAGGGCATATTATTCCAAATTGGATACAATCTTATGAAATATGAACTTCATGAAAGGATGATTGGATAACAATATGTATATCAAAGGAAGTCAATAATATTTTATCATTGTTATCTTTTATGTTGATGATATTATCTTTTCTGGGAATGATGAAAGATGTTGTGAAAGAATTTATGAATAGAAGAAAAAGGTATTTGAAATTTCCATGATGGTGAAATGAAATAAATCATTGGGTTACAAATAATTTAAAAGAATGAATATATTTATATATCCAATGAAAAGTATGCTAAGGAACATCTCTTAAGGTTCATCATGGAAAACTCAAAAACCGTTTCCACACCAATTTTAGATGGAACAATAATGAACAACGAAAGAGATGGAAAATAAGTGGATAAAAAAGAGTATTGAAAGATGATTGGAAGTTTATTGTATTTGAATGCTTTAAGACATGACATGGTTTATATTGTTAACTTTTGTGAAATATTTTAGAGTGAACCAACAGAATCACATAATATTACTAGAAAAATAATTATCAGATACATATGAGGCCCAAGTGAATTCAAAGTCAGGTATTGTAACACATATAGTATTGATTTATTTGGGTATTCATATGCATATTGGGTAGGAAATATTGATGATATAGGATCCACATCTGGTGGGATGTTGTTTATGGGAAATAATTGTGTTTTTTGGCATTATAAAAAACTGATTATAGTAAATATTAGTACAGTTGAATCTGAATACGATTCTACCACTCAAGACACTACTCAACACATGTTGATGAAAACACAATTTGATGAGTTACATGTTAATGTGAAGTTACCCTTTCTCCTGGGTTGTGATAATCAAAGCACAATCAATCTCACTAGGAATACAGTTCAACATTCTCATTCAAACCATATTGATATCAAATATAATATCATAAAAGATCCTGTTGGGAATAGAGGATTGATTATTGAATATGTTACAACATCAGAACAACTAGCATGCATTTTCAAAAAACCATTACCGAAGGAATCATTCTTCAAATTGAGGTTCAATATGGGTGTCAAAACACTTTCTATTCAAGGATAATGTATGTTGTTTTATCCCCCATATCTTATTACCTTTTATTTTTTTGAAGAGGGAGAATGGTATTGTTTCATAACTCTATTGTTTAAAAGAGAGAGTTCTGGATAAGATGTGAATTCAGCAATGATCGTCTGTGGACTATTGAAAAACCATATCGTAATCTTTTTTCAAAGGGTATGTTGAACACCCAGAATGATTCACTTAGAAACCTCATCCCACTTCCTAGTCAGAATAGGAAGGGGATGGAGAAAATATAAGGATTTTTAGTGCATAGTCTTGACCTGTTGAAAATTATAACAATGTAAAATAGATTCATTGATGTCTTTCCTCATATCAGGAAACCATAATTTTCATGAAAAATCATAAAACATATTCTTGGTACCCGGGTGCACTTTCAACTAGGTACTATGGAAGTATCATTTTACAACCTTCATCATGGAAAAAAATATCAACATACCGATTATGAAAACATAGAATCCCTTCCATGGATAAAGACCAATAAGTGATAGTCAATCTACCATGAAGAGAGCCTTTAAAATTATATAAATTGTCATCTAGCTAGTGATACCGAATAATAATCTCTATAAGAGAGGAGTTCAATTGAAAATTCATCAAAACAAACTAAAATTATTCCTCCCATATTCCCAAATGAAAATTAGAAAAAAGATCCATCATCTTCCACTCTAACGATGATTCATTTAGGACCTGAGTAATAAATTTCATGTTTAAGAAATACGTATTGATATTCCCCTTCCCTGAGGTAAAGGTAATATTGAATTCAAAAGTCTATATGTAATCCACCCAATGCCTATGTTTAAGGTTCATATCATTTTGGTACAAGATATAAATCATGCTCTTTTGGTATGAAAACATGGTAAAACTTTCCCTAAAAAGGTAATGCCTCCAACTCCTAAGTGCACATATCACTACTGCTAGTTCAAGCTCCTAGGTCAGATAATTTATCTCATGTATCCTAACATGTAGAGAACCATAGGATACCATATTATCACACAGGATAAGAAACATTCCCAATCCTGAAATTGATGAATCAAAAAAGACCACATCGCCCTAAATAGCCTCTGGAAGATTGAAAACTAATATAAAAGTCAAATTACATTTTATCTCAAATAAATAACTCTATCATTTCTCATCCAAAGATATCTTCACCCTTTTTTAGGTGAGAGTAGTCATCAGAGAAGACTACAAAGAGAAATACTCAAAAAACCTATAGTAATACCTTGCTAAATAAAATAATTTATAGACCCTATTTTTACCATATAAGACTCTTAAATATATCTTGATGTTTTTAGAGCAATTCACTAAGATGAAATCTGATTATGAGGCCTAGTGTGCGCAAAAATTATTTATTTTAAAATATTAAGTAAATTTTATATTATAAACATATGATTTTTTAAATAAAATGGGATAACTTTTAAATAGAATCATAGATATTAAATCTAAGACCATGGTTGGGTCTAGAATGAGAGGTTTTCCCCAGTCGCGATCTAATGCTAGTCACCATAGGAAGTTCAGATTAAATATATGTTGGAAGGTGTATTTATATTATATAAATTAAATTCTTTAATTATATTATATTAAATTCCTAAATTCTAAAAAAACTATAAATTCATTGTTTTGAATAATCTCTAGGTTTTTTCTGCATAAAACCTGAGAGAATTGAGATATTTACCTTCCACCTCTCATTGGTGAATCTGAGTCAGACGACAACGATACATTATATACATGAAAGATTGAGACACAATGAACATAATGAAACTTATTAGTCAATGGAGAGATAATTATTCCTTGAATAATGATCCAAATTTGGTTAGGAATCAATAATTTGGGATTCATCCCCTATTGATTAAATGGTTTGAGTGTGGTCATCCTCTTTTATTGATCTGTGTCAATTGCAAGCCTCTATATTAACATGTGTACAAATTTAAATTGTTTATTAAATTTTTTATCACCCCTAATCTCACCAATTACATTCTTTTGTCAATATTTCTTAGAAAAAAATTGTTTCACCTCTATTAGTTATTTTTTCTCCCAATTCATTTCATCATTCATCACCTATTGGACTACGAGGACTTGGTTCGACACTTTTATGAAGGACCAACCTCGATTGGACTCCCATTTTCAAGGTGGGATAACATGTTAGTAATAGATTGGTGAATCATGGATGGATTAAAACTATTCATAGGTTTTGGATATTTTCTTCTGGGATCCTGGACCCAAAGTTTGATTTAGTGCAACATGTGCAATGAATGATGTGTACCAGGTGTGCATATTTGAGCGAATCAAGGGGGATTTATTTTTTTTCCAAAAGAGGGATGTAAACAACGAATTGATGGATTCCCCTATGATTTCAATATTCTTGTATGTAATATATTAATTATCATACTTCTATGTATAATGTGTTGAGGCTAATCTACCTTTATGGAAAAATTCAAACTAAACGTCATGTAATTGGATGAACACATTCCATGTATTACCCCTATGATTACGACACTAGTTCTTTCTAAAAATTAAGAATCAAACCCTGGGTTACTTGGTAACATGCCTTGTGGGCCTCCCTGGTAGACAATCCATGTGAAAGAGTAGATGGGAAGTTCCCTGTGTGAGAGAACACATCTTGTACCAAATTATATGGACATAAGTAGGTTTACATAGTCATATCTAGGAGTATGGTAAGTGCCTTGAGAGGATCATAAAATCCATTTATTCCACCTACATGCAACGTACTACAACATGGGTAGTGATTCATGTACCAATAGGGACATGACAAGGTAGTAGAGCAGGACCACACAATATGTGGGTCCCCTTACATGTAGTGTACTTCTTCTTCCTTTTTGAGGAACCTTCCACCTCTTATGTCTCCTTTATTTGGAATCATATTTTTGCATACAATCCTGGGTTTATATTCAAATTGAACATGATGGTGGCCTCCATAGTGTCATTTTAGATACAATATGAGAAGTTCAAGGCATGATTATCATTTAGGAGGTGCTTGATGGTGCCCTCAATTAGGCATGTTTTTTAGAGTGGCACCCCTTATGGAATTTTGGTATAGGTCATATTCCTATTAAATTGTACCCACCTGATGTAAAATGGTTCAATTCAACTACTTATTGAGTGGTACCCCCTGCCATACTCGGTTTTGGGACCTATATCTTCCAATTTTACCCTGTTATGGAATTAGGGTGTGGGTCCTTATTATATTGAGTGGTACCCCACTAAAATACTAATTTGGTGGTCCTATATCTTCTAATTTGTAACCCATGACGTATGAGGGTACACTTCCTCTATCTTCTGAGTGGTACCCCTTGGAATACTAGGGAGTGGTTCCTCTATCATCTGAGTTGTACACCCATATGGTATTAGGGTGTATGTCCACCATATATTGAGTGGTACCCCCTGACGTACTGTGGTGTGGGTCCCCTATCATCTGAGTGGACCCCCTTAATTCCTTGGGGTGTAGGTCCTATACTTGGATATTGTTCCCCCATGAATCTGTGGTATAGTGGTGAGGTGTGGGACCTCTATAGCGGTACATCTATGGAATAAAATGCACAATGATGGACATCAATGGAAGACCCTTTAGAACTGATGGAACTTTATTTTGGGTTGGGTTATGAGATTGATATCACATTTCTATCCCATTTGGTATTCTTAGGACTTACCATATTTAACTTATATGCGTCATTAGATTATTTAATCTCTTATTTTTGGGTGAGCTATCTATTTCTATTTTTTCTCTTAAATATATCCATTTTGTTTCTGGGGAGTCATACTGGGTATTTATATACCAACCTTTGTAAGGAATTTACCTGAATGAGTTCTGTCTTATAAAGAAAATGTTCAGGTCGATGATGATTGCAGAAAAGTTTAGGGATACACGGTGTAGTTAGTTGCATACAGTGGTTGGATCTTGAAGATGAATAGATGGACTCTCTCTGCATTTAATTTTCTAGTTCAATCAGGTTATGAAATATTTATAGTTGGGTGTGTATTTTTCCACTTTACTTTTCAGTTTACATTGTCATACTCTTGTACGCAGAAGTGTTCTTTTCATGCATGTATATTCTCTAAACAGTGCATATATTTATTGTTTTTCCTTCTCACATAAGAATTGAGATGATTAGGTGTGTATGTGTAGGTACATTAGAAAACATCATCCAATACTAGTTTTCTTTTCAGCCCTTTTAACAACCCCTAGCCTATGGTGGAACACATGGGATGTTGGGGTCGAGCCCCATTGTGTTGGGTCCTGACATATTAGTATAAGAGAATTGTAATCCATGGCATGGTGTTTCGAGTAGTCTCCATACGAGGATATTCTATAGAACATTGGAAAACAACATCAATGTATTTTGAGTGTGACTTATGGAATATGGAATCCAGTGATGATATGTGAGGCCAATGTATCTATTCGTGAGGACTCTAACTACTTACTTATAGAATCATTATACCAATATATTGTTTACCAAGATCAATGGTACATGCATCATATAAGACTGAGTCTATTGATATATTTTTTTTTGAGTTAACTCACCATGTTATGTATATATATATGCTCATCTATCCATATTACATATGGATTAATTTTTCAGGATGTCGCCAAAATGACAACCAACCGGGTTATTGGTTATAGATCATTAAAATATTCCAATGATTGATAATGGATGAGTTCAGGGTCCATCCCAATAGATCCTTCCTCTAGGTGGACACGTAGAATCACCCCCACTTACTGTGTAGTAGATCTTACTAGAAGAAAAGTCTGAGGATACACACAAGATTAGGGAACTCCATGAGTTCTGACAAGAGTGGATTTCAAGGTACTATAGTGAGCTACATCCATATACAATATATTATTAACTTATTTTTGTGATCCATTCCCTTGGACATGTCTATAAACTGACTGATTAGGTGGTTTCACTGGAATATATCCTCCTTCATGGAGTAGATGGTTGATCATTGAGTTTAGTAATATATATGCATAATGAGTGGGCATTCTCATGGACCAACATCTAGTAGTTATTCCATGGGGAGTAATACACCTCTTATATAAGATCAGTTCATATTCAAGAGCTTTAGAGGAAATAGTAGAGAGGGGTGATATTGGATGACTAGTCCACATGGTTCATAGACCTTACATAGTACTCCCTCAAAATGATCATGGATGTATATATCCAAGAATGAAAGTTTGATAAGGGTATTCATAAGAATATTTTTTTCTAGATATAGCTACCTTAAGAATTTCCCACCCATGTCGGGGTATTGGATTTGGAATTGGTGATGGAGATATTCCTATCAGATGGATTCTAGGCATATGGATCCAACATCGAGCATTAGAGTTCTGTGTCATCTACATCATCTAGAATATTCTCAGGGATAGGTTCTCACTAGAGGAGACATCCACATGATCAAACTCATGCTTTTGGTCAATCAATATAGGGACCACCTAGAGGAACATGGAATCTCAGAGAGGATAGATGCTATGAATTTGATGGATGAGGTCACATGGCTCTTGATTTCACAACATGATGTACTAAGGAGGGAAAGATGATATCCAATGGACATCCATATTAAAGGGAGTATCATGATGAGTGATCTCCCAGGTGAGGATTGGGTGGCCCTGAGGGACACAGAGCTAGTTGAGGACTAGGTGGAGCTCCAGGTAGAGGAGATATGTGTGGTGGGTGACACTGTGATATCATTCCATCACCACCACTAATTGGCCCACACCAAGCCTAAGGAACTATTAGTCAGGCCATAGACTGCTACAGGCTATGGATGCTTATTATCTTATGAAAAATGAGTTGATTAAAGGTATGAGATATGTTTATAATACTATTTTCATTGTATTAGTATACAAATTAGTGAGTCATTCCTTCATATCTTTACTCCTTGTGTAAGAGTTGTAACTCCCTGTTAATGTATTATCCCAAAATATTTTTCTCGAGGTTACTATAGGGAACACTTTTTCTATATCATTTATCAGTAGTGAGTGAGAAAAATCACTTCGCTGAGATAATTTCTTATGGGACCTATTTATCATCATGATAGAACCCTATGATTTCATATTGGGTATGGATGGGTTGTCCATGGTCTTCACCTAGATTGACTATCATCATATATGAGTCAGATGGATTCACACTGATTGGACTAGATTCCCCATTATGTGCAAGAGACTCATGGATGTCAATGTGGGTTATGTGACAAGGATGTTTCATCTCATCACCCATTAGTTCATGACTATTTCTCTTAGTGTAGTAGGATCTTTATGGATCTGGGTTCTATCAGCTATGGAAGATTTCATAGAAATATTCCTCGAGGATGTTCTTGCACTACCTTTGAGGTGGGATAATGATTTTTATATCAACATGCATCTTGGGACCACTATTATATCTTGTTTGGAATATTTGATGGATCCCACCAGGATTTGGGATATGCATTTGTAGTTGGAGGATTTTTAAGAGAATGGTTTTATCATGAAAAATTGTGTCCCAATAGGAAGCTCTAGTTTTTTTGTGTGAAAAAGGTGTATGGGTGCTTTTAGATTTGTGTGGATTATCATTGCATAAACTAGTCCAAATAAAGACACAATATCTATTTCTAAGGATTGATGACCCCTTTTAGCAGTTGCAAGTTACAAGATGGTTCTCAAAGACCTATCTATAGTATGAATTCCCCCATTTTAGAGTTATTGACCCTTATATAATGATTTTACAATTCAAATTTCCTTATTGAAACTACATGTTCAAGGTGATTCACTTTGATGTGATGAATTTAAACACTAGGATTGTATCTTTTATGATCCAAATATTCCAGCAATACTTGGACCTCTTTTTTATTTTCTTCAATGATGACATACTCATATACTCTACGTTAGAAGAGTTTCATGTATATCACTTGAGGATAGTCCAATAATTTCATTAAGAGTACCAAATATCTATTAATATCTTGATGTTCTAGTTTTGGGTTCATGTGGTTCACTTATAGGGGAATGTAATTTCTACGAATGGTTTATTCTTGGTCCCATCCATGATCATTGTAGCTCTTTCTTGGGAACAACCCCTGATCCTGTCAGAGGTGTGGAGTTTTCTTGGCATGCCAAGGTTCTACCAAAGGTTTGTGGAAGACTTATCCTGGATTTCATCCCCTTTGAACACCCCGATGATGAAAGGTAATATATATTCCAATACTTATTAGTTCTAGAGGGCTTTCTAGGAGTTTCGGTTGGGGATGACGAGTGCCCCAATTTTGAGACTACTAGAAGAGGGCATTGAGAACATAGTTTATTGTGTTGCCATAAAATCTAGGCTTAGCTATGTGTTAATGTAGAGGTAAGAAATTATCACATATGGATCGAGGTAGATGAATCCCAACATGGATAACTACATAACTCATGATCTAGAACGACTATAATTAGTGTATTCTCTGAGGATGTGGATAGAATATCTTTTTGGGGAGAGATTTGAGGTTTATTTAGACCATTAGGGTCGCAAGTATATCTTTACATAGAGATACTTGAATGAGAGATAGAGGAGATAATTTGTGTTCCATTAGGAAAATGAATTTTAGATAGTATAGATTTATGGATCAAGAAAAGTGGTAGAAGATTTCCTTTGAAGGAAGTCTCGTGATCTTCTGGTGTAAGAGGCACCTGGGAAATTTGATTCCGGGTAATTGAGCCTAGTTGAGTAGGAGGGTGTATCTTTTCATTAGTCGATTGAATTTAATCCCCCGTTACCCAAGTGCGAGTGAGAGTCCCAGTTGGGATACATCAACTATGAGGTCTTTTATGACTAGATATCCTCATGAGATTCCCGAAATGGATTTTATGATGGAAAAAATCACATCATCCTTTTCATGGAAATATTGTGGTCCCATTAATGATGCATCAAGAGGTTATGATATTTTCCACACTTTTGCTTTGTATGTACATCCCAATATGAGGAAGACATGTATATAACTTTAGTGATAGTTTTGGGGGAATTACATGAGTTAGAGTGTGGTCGATTTCACCTCTTGGTGCCTCACCTATCAAAGGGTGAAGGCTGTGCACCAGGTTTGGGTATGATTGTTCCACCCCCTTGAAATATTGAAGTTGAAATGGATGAAATATACATGGAATTTTTGATAGGGCTTCCGTGGATAGCATAATTCCATTATTCCACTAGGTAATATTTGACCCACACTTGAATGTGGCACAATTCCTTGCTATCATAGAGAAGAGTTTAGTTGAGTGTTTGGGGGTATTTATACATATGATAGATTGGCAGTCTTCATGGGGTGACCTCAACTCTTGTATATGGAAAATATTTTTGGTTTATGTCATGGTTGTAGAGAGGACTACAAGAGTCGTTCATGACACAAATGAGAATGAGCACAGAATTACACACCTAGATAGTCGTGCAGACTGAGTGAACTATCTAGGTGTTGAATGATATGCTGAGGTTTTGGGTGTTGGAATTTGGATAGAACTAGTAGGATCACTTTCTCTTAGTAGATTTTGTGTAAAATAGTATATATTAATCTACTATCATCATAACATCTTTCTAGTACCTATACGGGAGACCCTTTAGGTAACCCTTGTTCTAGAAAAAGATGTTTGGGACATATTTCGTGGGACCATAAATAGTGCATGTTTTTATGGAGATGGTCTAGGTTAATTGTGAGTGGATGAGGACTACCTAGAGTATGTAGAAATAACACAAATATTAACATTTTAGGTCATGTATTTTGAATAGGGAGACTGCATTTTAATGAGAATCTCCCAACAATGAGGATTTTATAGATTCTTCATTAGAGTTAAGCTATCCATGAGGTTCATCAATCCATTAATTATTTTGTAGAGGGTTGGTGTGGTTGGTTACCACCTCATACTACACCCATAGTTGGAGCAGGTGCACGAAGCCTTTTAAGTGTCGTAGTTTAGAGGATAGATGCATGACCCCATGAATGTTATTAAATGGGGTGAAATGGACATCAAGGATGGAGCCACATTTTTGGAGCACCCAGTGGAGACTAAGGATCTTCACGAGTGAACTTTTTTTGGATGAACCATCCCCTTAGTTCATATGTTTTGGAAGCATGAGAGAAAGCATAAGAGCTCATAAGAGTGGGAGAGACTATTGTAGGCTCATTATGCTATTCTTTTTTTGGTTTTTATTTTTTGGGATAAAAATATTAATGGTTGGAATGATTAAGAGACCATATGTTTCCCTTTAAAGACTTTTAAATATATCTACAAATATTATTGGTTTTAGCTGTCGAGACGACATGTGATTTTAAGGATCGGTGCACCTGGAATTAATTTTATAAAAATGTTAAATATATTTTATATTATGTAGTCATGATTTCTTAAAATAAATTGTATAAATCTGAAATAAAATTTCGGATCAGAAATATAATACCACGTTTGAGTTTGAAATACAAGGATTACCCAAGGAGCACCCTAATGTTAATCAACACAGGACATTCAAATAAATAATCCACTAAATGGTGCATTTATAATAAATAAATAAATAAATTTAATTATTTTAATTAAATGAAAAAAATTATAATCATCAATAAATTCATGGTTATGAACATTCTCTATGTTTATGCCCATATTCCCTTGGATAATTAAGAGTTTTTCCTTCCACCCCTCATAGGTTAATTAGAAGTAGAGGATGACGATACTCTGGATCCTTGCATATCAAGACACAACAAATGAAAAAACCCCACTTATTCATTAATGAGAATGTTCTTCATTGATGAATTATCCAAATTGAGGTTGTAATTTTTAATATGTAGATTCTACCATTTTTAATTAGATGTTTTGAGAATGATCATCATATTTCCTTCATTTATATCAATTTCAAGCCTTTTTATGCATCTATGTACAAATTTAAAATGTTTATTTAATTTTTTTCTCACCCATTATCTCTATAAATGTACTCGTGGGACAATAACACTTGTGTATCAATTTTTGACCTTAGGTACTTATTCTTTTCTCCAATTTATTATTGGAATTATTTACTGATTGGCCTATAGGGTCTCGGTTAGACATTTTTGAGAAAGATCGATCCTGATTGGACCCCCAAATTTATGAAGGAATCTCATTAAATGAATGTATTGGTGAATTAGGGATGGATATGATAGAGTTTTGGGTTATAGATGTTTTATTTGTGTATCCAAGATCTGATACAGAATTTGGCATGGAATGGGGGACGAACGATGTGTGTGAGGCATTCAGATTCGAGAAAATCAATGAGGATTCATTTTCTAGCCATTTGATGGCTAGAGACACTGAATTGAGGGACCCCCCCTTTGATTTTGAGAGGCATGGTGGAAATATCCCAATCATTGGACTCATATCTATAATTCATGGGCACATATCTATCTTTCTATAAAAAAATAGACTACACGATATGTATGTGGATGAACAACCCTCGTGTGGTACCCCTAAAACTATGATGCTAGGGTTTCCGAAAAATTAATGATCACACACTATGAGAAACTATAAGAGTAGAAAATACATGGTATAGAGCACACAGGTAGGTCCCCGTGCATGAGTAAACATCGTGTACCAACGTACATAGGCACAAGAAGGGTTACAAAAACATAAACATAAGCATGAGAAAGGGATGGTCACTTATTGTCTTATACACACTATTTAGTCTACCTAGACATTGTATAGTACTAAATGGTTAGTGATCCATTTATAAAAAGGGAAAAAAACAATAGAGTTTGGAAACATGTCATGTGGGTCTATTTACACATCGTGTACTTCTTATTCTTTTTTGAGGAACCTCATACCTCTCATATCTTGTTCATTTTGAATCAAATTCTGGCCAGCGAGTTTCCTATTCTGAGTGTTGTTTTTTCATAATAGATTATTGTTTCCAACATAGGGAATTTTGAGATACAAATAAAGATGTCTTGGCGGGGAAACATATTTCAGTGGTTCCTGATAGAGAAAATGACCAGGAAAAATAATTAGGGTGGTACCCCCTATGGCATTAAAATGTATGTCCTTTAACTACTAGGTGGTACCACTGATGTTTTATGGTTTATATACTCTACCTAATGGGTGGGTCCACCAAGAAATTCCATGGGGTGTGTTCTCTATGTTTTGGGTTATACCTTATATTGAATTAGGGAACATGTCCTCCTTATACTGAGTGGTCTGTATTGGGGTCTGGGTCCTTTATCATTCGAGTGGTACCCCCTAATGTAATAGGCCATAGTTCCTCAATCCTTTGAGTGGTACAACCTATGTAATTAGGGTGAGGGTCCTACTTATACTAAGAAGAACCTCCACTAACATACTATGGGGTGTGTTATATATCTTATGAGTTGAACACCCCTTATACATTAGGGTGTGGGTCCTCTATTTATAGATTTTTCCTCCTAGACTATGAGGAGCAGTAGAAAGAATGGGACCCCACAAGGTTACTTCTATGGGTTGACATGAAAGATGTTGGGAACTAATGAGGGATATATTGGAAGAGATATAAGTCTTCCTTAGATTGGTTGTGACATGGGGATCCAATTTATCTATCATTTGGGATTTTTTCTAAGAATATATAAAAATATATATGTTTACCCATGTCATTGTATTTTTTACTGTCTTACATTGGGTTGAGATATATATTCTTATTGTGTCTCTTACTGCTCCCACTTTAGATTCCAGGGAATCATACCATATATGTTTATACTCAAAACATCTTGATAATTTCTCACAAATGTTTTGTCTTATAAAGAAAAAAGATAGGTCAGAGAAAATTACAGGGGATCATGGGGATACATCTTGTAGATGGCCACATATGGTGGTTCAATCTTAGAGATCACGAGTTGGGATCTCTCATAATTTAGTCATCCATTTTTTTAGGTTGTTACATCTTATTAGTTGGGCATGTAATTTTCACATATACTTTTTAGTTAACAATTTCTCACTCTTGTGCACCCCAGTTATTTTTTGGAATGTATGGTTATTCTATAATATTTCATTTTTGATTATTATTAATTTTCACTTTTGTATTCAGATGGTTGAGTGTGTATATTCATGTACTTTATACAAATAACTCCCATAATAGGTATTAATTTTGACTCTTGTCGCCACCCCTATCTTATAATGGAAAGCATTGGGTAGTTGTGGCTTAATCCCCATTGGGTCGGTTCATGAAAAAGAATATCTGAATCTCAAGAACATTCTGTGGTAACTCCCATGAAATAATAGATCTCACCATCTCTGGATCAACTAAAATAACATGTCCTAACACCACGTGTCCCAACATCTTCAATTACCAAATTTAGAAATCACATTTTGATAGATTTTCATAGTGTCAGTGACTTCACATAATTTCCAGAACAACTTTTAGATGATATAAATGATCCTCCTAGGACTATAATTAAACTAGGATTTCATCTACAAAGATAAAAAGAAAATTTCAAGGTAGTCATGGAATATTTTGTTCATCAAATCCATAAAAACCATAGGATAATTTTTTAAACTAAAAGTCATTACAAGGTGTTAAAATTTACTATACCTTTTCATGAAGGTAGTATTGTGAATGTAAGATTATTTTATTCATAGATTTTGATAACTAAACTGAAGATCAATCTTCTAGAACCACATCAACAGAATCAAATGGTCAAAGAGACAACAAATCAATGGTAATAGATACTTGATGATTATTGTAACTCAGTAGAGTTTCTCTTAATCAACATAATGGTGAAGTGTTCAATCATATTTCTTAGAAAATAATATAGGATCCACCCAAGGTGGAACACTTTTAAATACAATGAAATTATCTAACAGATCATCCAAAAGAGTCTTTAACTGCATTAGTTCATTTGGTTCAATAGACTAAGAAAAAATAGATTCTAGTTTAGTACCGATCACTAAATAAATAGAAAACTGTACCATAATTAATAGATTAAAACATGAGAAATCCAATGAGAATATTTTTGGAATATCAATAGTGATTGAACAGAGATCAATACTCATAGATTCTTGATAAAATTGAAAGGAAAAAACTGATATTACCTTTCCCAACTATAATAAAATAAGGTCCAACTCTATTCGATCTCTAGTCCCATTCCCCCTAAAATCCATGGCACACCACATCCGACATGATAAAGTAGACACCCCAATGATAATGTCAAATTTGGCATTGATAATAGATCATCCAATCCATACCAAGAATAATTATGTGAAATTTTAAATCAAGAACAAAAAAATCCTAGGTAATCCCAGCCTCTGAAAATGTGAAAACACAAACAGAACAATAATGTTCCTACTAAATATTCATTCTAAGGGGCATAGTAATATCCATTACATAATTTAAAATCTTTAAAGAATTTTTTATAAAATAAATAACATTTTTTTATATAAATGAGTGAGATAC
Organism: Viscum album; assembly: GCA_963277665.1. Taxonomy (NCBI): domain Eukaryota; kingdom Viridiplantae; phylum Streptophyta; class Magnoliopsida; order Santalales; family Viscaceae; genus Viscum; species Viscum album. Next base: position 1,837,111,138 of record OY728165.1, read on the forward strand.
ACCAGAATTATACAAAGATGTCATAAAAGATAATTCTATAGTGATGGTAACTCTCATTATTTCTGGACCTATGTAAGCTTTCAATGGAGACTCTTCTATTTCATGAATTAGCTTCGTTATAGATTCTGGTGGCTAGAACCCTTATATCATGAATTATATGATTATATAATAGTACTTTTAGGTGCTAAGGATCCGGGGACACTGTGAAGAGCAGATAAGAGATGGAAAGATTTCAATAGGTGTTTTGAGCGACCGTTAGAACAGAAGAACGTTCATAACATAGAATAAACATGTCTTGAATTCTTAACATTACAACACAAGAAGAAACTCAATAGACCTATTCAAATATACTATTTTAGGTTTATAATATCCATATTGTTAATATCCACTATGATAATATTCATGATTTCACATTCATTAAATGGATCTTACAAAACATACCCTGGGTTAAAATAAACTCCCACCAACACTATCTTACCATCCAGATCGTGCTCAAACATCCACACCCTATCTATGTGATCAGTAGAAGAAGAGAGCTTCAGTAATAAAATCAATGAGTTAATATCATTTCAAATAACCATCTCGAACTACCGTTTGTTCATCTATACATTTTATAAAATCCCAAGTTCAAACTGTAAAATCTTGGAAAAGAGGATCGAACAATACTTTATAGTATTCACATTCTAATGGAGGATAAATAATCAATATCCTTAGTTAGTACCATAGAGTCTAGATATATTTTATTAGTTAAAAGAAATCTAATGTCCTTCCACTAGAAACCCTAATTCTTCTCCAACATTAACATTGAATCCCACCAATTCCAACAAGGTCCTTCAAGCTTGGAGAAATCACATATTACCATAACCGTGTTAATAATTTCCATGATGTCAAAAAGAAGCAATATATTTCTCAACCAATAGTTAGCCTCATAAGGATCATTAGAGATCTGGAACACTAGTTTTTCTTACAATGAAATTTTTTATCATTATTTTGAGAGTTATCTCTTTCATGTTCCAGAACTAAATCTTGAATCAGAATTCTTTATTGTCCATATACCAGTTCTAGGACAACACACACAATAATATCAACAAGATTATAGTCCATAGGAGGATTCTATCATTTTGGTTCACTAGATAATTCTTCTAGGGGCCAAATCAAATGTATTATCAGAGTAATGATTCTACAAAACATCAACATGAAATATTGAGGATATCATAAATTATAAATAGATCATAAAAAAAAATTTCAATTAAATAGAGTAGATTTTTAATGTTGTTATATCGTCATATAAAAAACTAATGTACCGAAAATAATAGAATCGGGTCAAAAAATCCCTCAATGAAACTTTTTAAAAACATCGATGGTGAATTAAACCTCTTTATGGTTAGAGAAGACCATGGTATCACTCACAACTACCTCTTAAGTCCCATAAATACATCCTAGGCCACATAATGAAAATAAAGAGATATTCTTAGATGTCCTTTGATCAATTTTTTTCATAATCCAGCATGGATACCCTGGTATTGTGGCACCCGATATAGCTTTGACATTTCATGAGAATCCAAAAAATGCACCAAAATAAGGAAAAAAGGAAAACATGTAAAACAAATTACCTAGAAATCATAACAATTTATCAAAAGACTACAATTTATTACAGAATGTTTATATTTGTATATTTATAATTATTTTAATTTTTGGAAGAATGAATGATTTTATAGAAAATATTCTAAAATACTAAGTAAATATAAATTTACTAAAACATAGTTTTTATGATAGTGTGTTGTAATTTACAAAAATAAGGTTCGATTGTAGAGAATGAATAAATTTTTACTCAACGTTTGTACCATTTTTGAAAATCTAAAAACACAACAATTAATGTTAAAAAATAATAACATTGAAAAATTTAAAAACCATTTTTCTATTAAGAAATCTTCTCTCGTATCATTTTTATCTTCCCTATTATTCAACCTCCATTTTCGTTTAATAAAACATTATCCTAAAATATTGATAGGGTAATGATAAGATAAAAACTTCTTAATAAAAACTTTCAAATAATCTCCTTTAATAAATTCTTCCCCCAAAAAAACATCTTCAATAAATTTTCCCTCATTTTTATTTTAAAAAATAATATGGGATATAAAATGTACATGAAAGGTCAGTGAAATAAGACTATGAAACAATTTAGTTTAAATAAATATTTATTCATACAAAAATAAATAATATTATACCAAATAATATTTGAAAAACATTCAAAGTGAATATATGGAGAATAATTAATTCATAAATATATTCATTTATATGATTGGGTTTTACATCATGTGTTTAGAGAAAATAATATCAATATTTCTTCAAAAATTTCCTATAAATCAATTTCTTCATTATAAATTAATAAAAATTCTTTTTTTCTCAGCAGTTAATGACTCAAACATAGTTATCATTTCCTCTAAAACATAATATATTCTAACTTATGACTTCAAACTAAAAACATGTTCTTCATGAAATATAATTTTTAATTTTATTCCATCATATTTTGAACTTATTCTTCAACAAATAAATTCACATTCTTTAAATATGATTCTTATTAAACATTTGAGTTTGAAAATTCATTTTGATAATTAATAAATTAAACTTATTAGATAAATTAGGTGACAAATTCCCCCCATTGACTTAGAAACTTCGAAAGATATCTTCATTACCTCTTCAATTTGGTCATCATGAATATTTTAATCCCTTTTAGTATATTTTATCCATCAAATGGTTTTTTTCCATTATCTATTTTTAGATTCAAATTTGAATGACATGAAATAGGATTCAGTCTATAAAAATATTTCAGTAAACTAATTCAAATCATTAGATTATTATAAAACATTTATCTTCATTTGAATCTGTTGGCACTAAGATTCAATACATTAGAAAAAGGTATTGAATCAATGACCTTCCTCAAATATTCATTAAGGTTAGTAAATATAGCTTTAGGTCTTTGATCTGACTGAATACCTAGATAATTAGTTGAGTCTAATGATACCTAAAAAATATGGATTCTATAAGGACTAACAAATACTTTCTATTCATTCCATTTCTCTTCTACATTACTTATATTCAATAATTCTGTTACATCAAAATTTTTATAGAATTATACCTATTCTGATTCCATTGATTATGATTGATGATTTTTTTCTTTCATTAATAACTATTCGATTTAATAATATTATAAATCTATATCTTTCATGGTTTTTGGAAAAAAATATGAGGTCTCCAAATAACTATATTCTTTTTCTTATTCTTCTTTTACAACAACTACTATCACTATTACTACAAATTCTTTATCTTATTATGAATCGATCTCTAGATACCATACTAACATAAAAATGATTTTTAAATCATCTGTTATAGGGGTCATAACATATTCATGAAGTATAACATTGACTTATTCTGATATATATTTTTCACCTAAAAACTATCCCATTAACATTTTCCATCGTAGAAGGAACTTAAGAAGTTTGAATTTTTTTTGATTCCAGTACATTAGGATGATTTAAAATTGGAAAATATTAAGGAATAAGTAAGACAATTAATAAAGGTAAATCTGAAAGAACCCATTCTTTATTATTAATATAGAAATCTCTAGGCCCTGATTCTACCGATTTCGTCATACTTTAAATGAATTTTGATTCATCAAAACATTTCTTATTTTTCTTATTTTTCTATTTTTATTTTAAATCATCATTAGTTTTCCATTTTAAAGCTAAGGCACAATCCTTATACAGACTAAGATTGGTATATATAAGTTTCTATTCAACCTTACAATTCATCAACTCTTTATTCTATTCATAAGTTATAGACTTTACATTATGTTTTGGTCTAATTGGTGATGAATCATCATTTCTTTTTGCTTTAATATATTGTTTAATTTAAATTTAATTACTCTTAGAAACATATTTTTCAAATTCCTAATAAAATATTTATAGCTCTAGTATGATGAAAAACATTATTCTTGGGATGGATTCATTGGTTATGAATGATAATTTTGCACTCCTAGAAATATCCTGATTTTTTATCTTCATTACTAGAATTAATTTTACCAATTTTTTTTACTGATGAATGTAAATAGAACAATTATAAATGACATTAAACATTTCTTCACTACTAAAATTGATAAGAAAATAAACATCACAATATTGAATTTCCACATATTCATCAAAATATTGAAAACAATGATATCCACTACCTTCAATGTATGTCTCTCATATTTCCCTGTAATGAATTATCCTTACATCGACATTTCTAATACCCTTGAATATAGTTTTAGATGATATAGTTTCCTTAGATTCTCATGTGTATAAAAAATATGTATCTACCTTAAACCCCTCAAAAAATACATATTTATCTAGATTCTTATTGAATAGTAAATAAGCTTCCCCTGAAAAACGAACTTCTACAGGATCTGACACTTTTTGAATGTTTATTTTTTAATATCCATAAAAAATATTAAACATGATTACTTCTAGATCATCTTACATACTGAAATCAACTAATAAATATTATTTCTTTACTATCATAGGTTAATGAATATTGAGAAGTTCCTATTGTACTTAAACCTTTCACAAACTTGAAATTTGTTAATTTACTTTAACAATGAATTGGTTTTTTAAAACCATTTCACTTCAATTAATCTCCCATTCACAAAATCTATACTGTATATTTATTCAACTAAAATCATTTTGGAAAACCTATTAAATATTTATGATAACATGATGAAAATTTTATTGGACGAATAACAACTAATCATATAGATGAATAATTTGATGGTTGAGGGTTAAGAATAGTCTGAATGTTTTATGTGTTATGTGGTGACACACTCTCGTATTTATAGGCTCTGGGGTGTCCATCTTAATTCTAAAAAATAACGGCTTATATTAAATCCCATGACTGATCTGAAGATTTATATATGATCCTTAATATATTTAAATATATACTTTAAACTATTAATGATTTTTTTAAAAAAAAAATATAGAACAAATTGTTTTTGGTAAATTCATATATATACTTTATAAAACATAATTTTTTAATAAAAACAACTCTAATTAATAAAAATATAATGAAACAAAAGATTATATATTTCCTTTTCAGTGTAAAAATGTAACTTTATGTTCATAATTTTATCTTGTAACTGTTCTTCTTATTTTAGAAGAATTATTTTTTTAAAAAAAATATGTTTAATAATGAGTATATTAAAACAAATTTTTTTAGAAAAATAAAAATATTGAGAACAAATAATGTTTCATGAATGTTTTTTTTTGAAAAAATAATTTTTTTTTGAAAAACAATTTCTCTTAGAAAAACATATGTTTTAGATGAAATAAAAAATTCAGTAAAATTTTTTTATAGAAAAATTACAATTTTAGGAAAACTAAATTTTTAGAGAAATAAATGTTTTTGAAAAAACAAGACACATGTACTCACCCATTAAAAGTAGTTTACTAATTTAAGGATACTTTTAAATAATATGTAGATATGAATGATCTATTAGTAATGATCATTATCATATTCTGTTTAATATATTAAAATCTATCAGTATTAAGGGGTTTAGAAAAAATATCATCTGGGTTTTCTTTCATTTTGAGGAATTGTAAAATAATTTCTCTTTTATATAAGTGATTATAAAGGAAATTATGTCTTATGACTTTTTATTTTATTGTGAGTGATGTGATGAGTTTTTACTTTAATAAATGACACTTGTGTTATCCCATAAAATTTTATTTTTAAAAAAATTAATGCAAACATCCATGAGTGTGCATCGTATCCAAAACACATGAGAAAAACAACCACCAACTCCCATATAGTTTGTTTCCACATTGGAATGTTATACTGATTTATGACTCATAGGAAAAAATGAAAAAAATCATCTCAAAAGAAATGAAATGTTCCACACATTCTTTTCCATTCCATTTTACATCCACCAAAGTTAGTATCTGAAAAAAGTTTATGTTCAAAAATCTATTTCATAAGAGTAAAATAATTCTACATCTATAGTTCACTTCAGACAGTGAATGATTCATTTTACTTCTTTATAATGGAACACTTTGGGGTTAGATTAATATCTTGAACATAGGCATACAAAAAAATTAAATCTGTATGACATTCTATTAAGTATAGCAAACTACCAATCACTTAAATAAATTTATTTTAATCAAATTGTTTCCTAAATTTATAAATATTTATAGTATTTTATGTTTCTATAGTAGTTCTAATACTTTTAGCACTATCATATCAATATTTCTTAAGAAGTTATTTTATATATTTATGAGAGGATATAAAAGTTCCCTTTTCGTTTTGTGAAACTATAAAGCAAAAAATAAGTAATTTCTCTTAACATGATAATTTTAGACTAATATTTTTGAAGATACAAAAATGAATCAGAGGAAATATTTCATTGATCCAAATATAAAATCCTCAATATAAAATCGAATAATGATGGTTTTTAAAAAAATAATAAATTTTATTGGATCTGCAACTTCCTTAGATTTTTTTTAACAAAAATCCAGTTAATCTATCATATCATGCTCTAGGGTATTGTTTAAGTCTATAAGGTTATTTACTCATTATAAATACATGGTCTAGATATTTTTTACCAATAGCAGGTGTCGTTCTATATAATCTTGATCATCTAAAAATCCAATATGAAAACCACAATTCTCATCCATTGGAAATGTTGAAAATTATGAAATGCATCATATGTTAGATGAATATGAATAGAATAAATTCTAGCTACAACAACATAAGTTTCTTAGTAGTATAAGAAATCTTGTTAATAATAAACCTTTTTCAATAATTTTATCTTTATTTCCCTATATAAATCAATTTTATATACACTTATTACAGAAAAACCATATTACACCAATTATAGATTTAACTTTAGATCATTCACCCAAAGACCAAACATGGATGATTTCTAATTATTTCCGGCCATAGTGTAGATTTTATCCGATCATCATCACGTAAGGAATAATTAGAATATTTTTCTATTAAATTGTGTTAAAACTATATGATTTTTAAATTTATTTCATAAGTATGTTCTTGTTATTACATGTTTATATACATCACTAATGAAGTTATCACTAGGATTATTATTAATAATCAACCAATTCCTTTGATTTATAAAACTATTTTCTTAAATAATAGGTTTTCATTCTTCATGTGTTATAACTTCCGAAACATATTCTTCAATTTTTCTCTCATAGGAAGAACTTTCCATCATTGGTTGAAAATATATTTTTGAAATAACATCTGATTATTGTAATTGAGTTTGTTTGAAAACAAAATAATCATTTATTTCAATATTAACATGAACTACTTTTTGAACATCAATTTTTTTACTATTATAAAAATCTATTGGAATTACTAGTTATAGAATAGTCTATAACAATTCCTTATTCCGGTTTTTATGAAAATGTATGTAAATTATACTTATTATTAAAAATGATCACTTTGCATCCAAAAAATATTAAGTAATAATGTTTTGGATTTCATAAAGTGAAATACACGTAAGGAGTTTTAAAAATAAAAGGTCTTATTAGAACTATATTTATAGTATAAAAAACTAATACTTATAGCTTCAACCAATAAATTTTTAACAATTTATCATTCACTCTATATTATCCTTGTACTCTCGTGAGGAAGTAAATTTCATATATCATCTAATAACTTTTTTTTGGAGTTGTATTTTCTAAAACTTAATGTATTATAATGTGTTTACAACAATAAATTTCATTATTAAAACTTAAAAAATATCTACCATGATCACTATGAATAGTTATCAATTGAATATTTTCCTCAATTTTATCTTATACTTCAAATGTTTAAAACGATAAAAAGTACTATGACTTATTTTCTAAAAAATTCACCCATGTATATCTAGTATAATCATCGATTAATATATTTACATATTAATTTCCAACTATTTATCTAGTTTTTATGGGAATAAATAAATCCATGTTTACTAAATGTAAATAAAACTTATTTGTGACTTTTATAACATATTTAAAACATTAATTATATTTATTTTCAAATTTATGAGGATAAAAAACATTATTCAAATAAAACATAATTTTATATAGATCATTATCAAGTCATTTCATAGATTTATAATCTAAAGTTATAACATTATAAACTCCTAATCATATATTCTATAACCAAGATGGGTCTTCCATTTCACTAGAAAAAATTTAGATCTTTGGTCCTAATGTCTTCTATGTTATGAATGTAAACACTCTCACACATATTGGTATTTAAATAAATTCATTTTTATCTCTAAAAAGTATATTTACCATTTCTAGATTCCAAATGATATCCCTTATCACATAATTGAATTACGATAATATGGTTTTGTTCAATTACTAATAAAAAAATACATTTGAAATTAAAGCATTACCAAGAAGAACAAATTTTTCCTATACTGATAATTTCTCTTTATAATTATCACAAGATATAACTTTTCCAGCATTCATTCTTATTATCTTCTCAAAGAAATATATATCCTTAGTTATATACCTTGAAAATCCACTATCTATGTATGCTATATTTTAGTTTTTAAATTTCTTATATTATTGAAAATAAAATGATTACTATATTAGAGGATTTTTTAATTATTTAGATAAATAATATTTGTAAAAACATGAAGATTTTAATTTATTTAAAGAACATATATTCTTATAATATATTATAATTTTACATTTTTACAAAATGGGGCACATTTTTTAAGAGAAATGGTGTTTGGAATTGTTGTTTTTTATCAGTAAACCACCATCCAAATACATCCTAATGTAGTTTTAATTTATTTATAATATATGTAAAAATTTACTTACTAGTAGTAAAATTTGATAGTGGATTTTATTTATAATTGATATTTTAGAATTTAGTATCACAACCTAATTTATATATAAAATAGATGTTTGACATGAATTATGTTTTTTCAATTCTTTTGAAAAATTATTTTTTCAAGATCATATTTCTCTTACTAATATGAATGAATAGTTTGCAAAAAAATTAGTTTCCCTTAATTATTTTGAATGATAATAAATATAAGTGGAAAATAGTAATATTCTTGAATTATATTAAGCAAGTTTTTCCTTAGAAATATCTGGTTTTATAGAAATTTTTTGATTTTCGTTTCATAAAAGTTTATCAAATATGGAAACTTCTTCAAAAATAGGTAATGTATTGTTTTCATATAATGATGTAGATTTCACATTAGAATATAGGGAATTGTTTTCAATTTCTATATCAGGATCCTTCCAATTAAAAATAATATTAGTTAAGGTTTCAGCACACACCATTGACATGTAGTAATTTTTATTCTCTATTGTTTTATTATATAAAAAATATTTTTTTTGATATTCACGTTCATCATGTGATGAATTTTATAATGAACAATCACCTCATATTTCACTCTAAGTATCTGAATCTCTCATAATGTCCTTATTCTTATATATGTAGTAAATTTTAGAATTCTATTTAGAATATTTATCCTTCTTTTATTTCATACTATGAATTGGATAGTATGGTCTTATATGACCACACTTCTTGAACTAATAAAAAATTACTTCTTGACGAGTCCTTATGATTTATTCTATGCTTATAAATTTTCATGTCAAAAAATATATCGTCCTAACAATATTATTCATCATTAGGGAAAACTGAGAAAGTCCATTCTATATTTTTTCAGATTAACTACTATTTATCTCAACTCTACCATTCCTTTTATTCAAATGTTTATAAACATTGTAAGATGATTTTAGTTTATCATAAATATATAACATTGATTAAAAATAATCTCAACCAATTTTTTATTTCATTAGTATCTTTATTCTGTCTACACTCATACTATATGAGAGTACCTATATGATCTTTGAATTTCATATATGTTATTATCTTAGAATAATTTAATATATCCTTTTAGAATCCCATTATCCATGAAATATTTCAATAATCTATTCAACTAAAATATAATATCTATGATATTTATCATGATGAGTCTGTAAAATATTTTAAATCGTCATAAATATCTGATGCATCTTGCAACATATTCACGATTTATAAAATAAAATGGTTGATAATATATAAAAAGAGGGAATATTTTAGTATCAATCACATTATAAGATCCAAATGAGTAATTTACAACTTCATCCATATACAATTTTCATCCTAATACAAATATATTTTACTATATATATATTTCTTATAAAGGAATAATGAAAATAATTCCACATATAATAATTTAACTATTATTCTGATTTACATTGATTGGTAATAGCATAATATTCCTCCTCATGACTTTTATAATTTCAAGTCAACATGAATAAGTTATAAAATCCAATATTAATAATAATATTCTTCATTATATCACTCCAATAGTCATATTCAACACCATAAATATTTAGAAGCATTCTATGATTTAAATTCTCATAAGTACCGAAAATAAGTGCATAATTCTGATAAAACAAAAACGTTTTCTCTAATACGCATTACTGTGACAACATTTAAAAAAATTCAAAAACTTTAACATTTTCTTTACATAATTAAAAGTAATGACTTTGAACATTTAAGAAGTATGATCTATTATGACGTCAATTTTTGGATCATAGAGTTTATAATGTCTACAGGGGGTGAATTGTAGTGAAAAAATGAAAAACCCAAATATCTATATTATTTTTTATCAGACATAGTTATCAACTATTGATTAGAGTAACTATATTAGACACATGATATGTATGTTAAATCAATGATTCGTGTGCTTTAATAAAATAAAATTTCTATATCAATGCACAATGGAAATTTTATATCCTCTAAAAACTAGTAAAATGAAATCTTTATGTTAAAGTATTAGTGAAATACCAGAAATAGTTTTAAAATATTTTCTTCTCCGGAACCTTAAAAGTTAAGGTATTTAAAAACATTAACGTTGAGTACCCAAAATTTTCAACCTAACCAATAGTTATTTAATTATACAATAATAAATCCATCGATCATAAAAATTGTAATCAGTTATGTATTTTTATCTATAAAATCACTCAATTATCCAGACCTTAATCACTAGTCTTCATATCCCTAGAATCCATCGATATATATCCATATCAAATAGAGTGAAAAAAATTCAAAATTTTCTATATAATTTAAAATATTTTATCAGATTATTTATAACAAAAAATCTATGAAAATTTTACACACCATGATTGTAAAGATGTAACAACAGATAAAATTTTAGATTGGTTAAGTCGAAAAATCATTAACACCCATCTCCATGAATGCAAACCTGTTTATTGGCACACATTCAAATGTCATATTCTGTGATTCCTGGAGTTGGTCGTAACTACATTGGATGTGATCCATCTTGATAGCTCGACATGTACATCCCCATCAGATATCATATTGATAACACCATTAAAATTTTCTAATATCTTCTGCCTAGTATAAATGATTCTGATTATTTGATTATAATCTTTTTTATTCTGATGGAATAAAAAATTATTAAGTTCGATAGACTAAAAAAATCACCAAAATAGAAAATATTTCATCGCACTAATGAACCAAACTCAGTCATACTAATAGACTAAACATATATTCACTAACGACTAAACACTTTCATTCCAATGGACGAGATTTATTCATTCTAATGGATTGTAATTTAGTTAATCTAATAGACTAAACATTGTTCTATCTAATAGAATAGAAATTATCCAGTATAATAGACTCAATATTATTCATTCTTATGGAATGGAAATTAACCATTATTATGGAATAAACATTGTTTTTTCCAATGGACAAGACATTAGTCACTCCAATGGAATCATTATTATTCACTCTAATGGATTCAAATTTAGTGTTGAAAGTTTATATTCTTAATTTTATAATGTATTTTGTTTCTATAGGAATATATTGTTCTTTAGAAAAAAATTTAAAAATATATTGGAATTATATAGGAAATAAAACAATGTTTTATGTAAAATATGTTTTAATTTTCAAAACTAAGGACAGAAAGTAAAAATTTTGACATAAGAGACAATGGTATTCCTAATACAAAGCATAACATAAATATTTTTTTCTATTAAACATTTTATTATTTTTTATTTGTTCTTATGGTATGAATAATGTTATCATCTACCCATAAAAAAGTATTAACTGAGCCTATATTTAGGATGATTTTAATCAACTTAATTTTTTCTCTCTCACATTTATTTTTGAATACTACCATAATCATATTATTTCATATTTTCATTTATATGATTTAGACATATATGTTTTTTAGTGGTAATATATTCCCTAAGAGGAAGAGTATATGGTGTAGATATAATATAAATAATTTTTATTCATAATTTTTATTATAAAATGAATATATATAATTTATTTGCAGTCACATAAATTTTTGGTTGATACCTTGTAATGAAAGGATGAATAAATAGAAAAAAATATGAAATGTGGATTTAGTTTCTATCAATATCACAAACAATGTATTATTTTTGATATTTTCGATCATTGATTTATGACCTTTTGATGTAAGGGTATATATGACTATGTTTTATTTGAAGGATTAAGAAGAAGTCTAATATAAACAGGATAATTGATATTGAATTTCTTAATTCAAACATTATGTTGGGTATATGATATTTTAATTCGACGAAATATGATTTAAACATTACAATATTCAAACTCATTAATGATTGATAATTTTTAAAATGTATTAATTAACTTGAATTTTATTTGGTAAATAAATAGAATAATTGGATATATGATGCTCTATAAATTTCAAATTATGTAATTGGGTATTCAGTGGAATGTTTATTTCTGATTATTAGTTAGATTGGGGATATTCATTGGAATGATGTGATGTGTCACGTTTGAAGGGTCCATGATGTTAAGAAATATGATCATTTCATGGGTCCTTCTTGAATTTATATTTGAAGAATGCTATGAATATGGTTGACTTGTATTTCATCAATGATAATTTTATTCAGGTAATGTCATGAATTATACTTTATAATTTAGGTCATTTTAATTTTATGAGTTTATGTTGTCCGTTTTTTATGATATATTTCTTGTGTAGGATATATTAAAGGATATTGTAACGTTGTAGAAAAAACAAAAAAATTTGGTCAATCATTGTATCATTCAAAATGTAGACCCTAAATGTTGCTGAAATTATTTTCCTTGTTTTTTATCATGGGTATGTTTCATGATATAGTTCCCTATATTTTCATCTCAATGTATTTCTGATTATTCTTAATGTGAATTCATATTTTTTGTATTGGGGTTTTTAATAGATTTTTTATTTTAAAGTATTTATTACCAATTTTATTAACACATAGAGGTCTATTAGTAGTGGATAATATTCAAGGAGTTTCCCACCACAGATTTTGTGGGAAAAAAGATATTGTTTGGACTATCGGTCGCATGATGACGATTGTAGAGCTTGTGGTAGATGTATGGCTAATAAAAATGATTCGTATATTTTTTAGCTTCAAATAAAATTCTTAGAGGAACATTAATATATACCATAGGGTTTTTGAAACCATGGTTTGGAGGATTGAATGAAATGATATAATAAAATCCAATTCATATATAATGTTTGGATATTGTGTAAAAGTATTTTCTCGTTCTCATGTACCGTATTCCAGATACATTTTTTGGATTTACTTATCATATAATGATTCTACTAATTATAATAATTATATTATATATATTAAATTTAATAAATATATTATAATGTATATATATTGTAATAATATCAGATAATTTTTCATTTGAAAATAATTTCACAATAGATACTAATTGTTGATATATCGGTTGTAAAAAAATAATCATATATATATATATATATTTGTAAAAATATGATTAACAAATATATTATCTCTTAGAATTATTATAATTGAAATATATATACTTTATCTGTTCCTATAACATTTAGTGATAACGATAAAAAAATACGTATAGAGACATATATTTTAATGAAATCTTTTTCCAAAAGAGAATATACATTTACTAACAGATTTTTCGATGTTGGAAAAAGTTGTATATTTTTTACTAATATTTTATGATCTTTCACTCCCTAATACTATGTAGTTTTTCCTCGTATAATTTATTTGTGAGATTTCCTATTTTCATTTATTTTTTAAAGTCTTTATGTAGTGATGAAGCCAACCAAATTGTTGTAAATAAAAAAATCATTTTTCCTTCAATCTACAGTATTTACATAAATATCCATTTTTTAGAATTATTTCTTAAATTTATTACAATATTGATTATTTTTAATTTTTAATTTTTACTATATTTTAATTTCATTTAAAAAAATTAAGATGAACAATCTTTCTATTTTTCAGATGAGTAGGTTTTCAATTTTAATGAAAATGTGAAATTATTTATTGTTTTAAAATGAGATACAAGAACACAATTCTATTCCATCTTGAATAAAAAATTTATTAACGATTACAAAAAATGTTCCCTTGGTTCTATGGAATGAAAATTTATTCCAAAATTCATTTGAAAATTTTAGATTCAAACCGGATAATTAAAAAAGATAATAGTTTTCTTTTTAAAGGTAATAGTGACCATTTAAATGTATTTTTATCCATAGAAACAACCTCTAATGTTACATTTTATTTACTACGGATATTCTCTTGTCTTATGTATTTATTAGTTGTTTGGACGGGTTATTATTTGATGACATAATTTTTATGAAATAGGTATCATTTCTATAAGATATTAAATTATGATATGAATTATTTTTTGAGATCCTGTAAAACAAATATAAAAGGATTTCATTATATGATGGATGGGACATGAACTATACATCTCCCCAATTAATACATTAAATAAATAAACCACTTGAGATTATATGGAGGATAATGGGGATTTAAATACATTCACTAATAGAAATTATGTAATAGGATATTCCTTAGAGTGAACCTTAACTAAAAAAATGATGAAATAGTGTGTGAACCCAACACACTATGATATAGTTAGCCATGATCCTTCACTAAGGATGTGATTTTCTATTTTTATGTGTATTATAAAAACTTTTGTATTATTCTTAGGATATTGTTTCATGGATCATGATGGATTATAGATGATTCTGAAATATTATTTATTATGCTATTCAATTGAGAAGACATCATACCATGTCTCATGATTAGGTTCTTTGAATTGGTGGTTATGATGTTGTAATGTTTTGATAATGATATCATTAACTTGTTCTTATCTAATTGAAATTGAAGACAATTTAATGATATCTTTTATTATTACCCTTGTTAGGAATCTTACCTCACCCATTCTTATGATTCCCTTCCCCAGGTAATAATGAATGGTTTCAAGTATTATATCTCATATAAGGGTTCTAGTCATGGAGAAATTAATCATAAATGATAAATATCTATTAAAGGATAGTTTTATTAATTTCCATTTTCTAAAATACACTAGACCTCAATGTTCTTAATAATTTTTTATTCTAAAATATATTAAATATTCATCTAAAAAGATTCAATATTTATTTATGAATAACATGGGTCACTTTATTTTTTATTAGGGGGTGGTTTAGAAACATTTATAAACTATGATGAGGAAACATTACTGAGAACCCTTAGGATAAGCCTATTTATAGGTGAACATAATATGATATGGTAATGAAAGAGTTTTTGTCTCCCAATGTCAATAACTCCCTACATGGATGCTGAAATTGTATGTGGCATGGGAACAAATGCATATAGGTGTAATAACATCGAATAGAGTTGATCGAGTATATCACCACAATCATTACAATTAATGATGAATGGTCCTTTATGCACAACACGTTTTACACTCTCTAGAGATATTCTTATGATACATAATATTTTATTTGAGTAGCATTAATATTGAATTGAGTAGATAATAAAAATATATAACCTATGTTAGATAGAAGGTGTTATATATTGAAAAGAATGTTTTATGATTTATAAATCCTATAAATTATTATATTTATTATCTAATTAATCATATTAATTAAACATTCATGAATTTCATGGTATCCATTTTCTTTTTATAAAAGCATTGAAGTTATAATGATGAAGTTGAAGTGGTAATATGTATACATAAATAATAAAATATATTATTTTATAATGATCATATTAATTTACTTATATAATGAAAACAATCTATTAATGTTTATTACTATACTAAAATATTAGTTATAGAATAATTATTAAAAAAAAAATTGTATATTGATCACATTTCAAGTATTCGAGTCCCATTCAATTGATTTTTATACGGACATGGTGTCTAGAAAACATCATATTTATATACTAGTATAATTTATTTTATTTTTGGCATGAATTGGTTCTATTTATAAAAATCCAAATTCAGCTTTTGAGGAAGGGTATTCAAAATTTATACTCTGACAAAACATATGAATGTATATTTTTGTGAGGATGAATATGATATTCCAACGTAAATTACATCCATTTTAGGGTTTATGATTCTGATTCCAAGGTTGTATTTATCCTAGATGGGTAGGGATAAACCCAAAATTGAAAATTTTCCTAATTCACAAGGCCTTATTGATTTCCCTTTAAAAGATTTACATTTCAACCTCTAAATCATGATTTCAAGCTTTCAATATAAATCATGCATGTTGTTGTACTATTTTCAAATAATCTATATAGAATGATCCTGACAGTTTTGAATTAATTTGAGTATAAACTACAATAGAAGCATAAAAATGGATTCATTTAGATAAGTTTGTGTATATGGGGTGCACCTATAATTTTCAAAAAAAATAACGATGGATAACTATGAATTTGAATTGATTATCATGAATATAAAAAGATCATGATCATGAATAAGTATCATGCTATCTATACTGATGATTTGTTTTCTTAATTACATGGAGGGAAATGTTTTTAAAAGATTGATATTTGATGAAGATACCCTCATTCTAGGTTAAAATGTTAGTAATCATCAAATATAACATATCATTGGATTTATAGACTAAACGTTTTTATACAGATTCTATTATTTATTTTGAATTCTCCCACTATCTTTATAGACATAATGAATAAATTCAATTGAGATTAACATGATCAATTTATTGTTGTATTTATATATGATATTATAATATATTTCAATAGTATTTTATATAATTAATATAAAATGAGTATATTTATAAAGACTCTAAGGAAATATATATTTTTTTAATAATTTATAACTTGTGAAATTTGAAAATAAAAAGTTCAACTTTGCAGACTTTTAATCTAAATATAGGGTGTATCAGTTGATACATCATTGTATAATGTCATATAACATATTTACATACCAACCACTATGAATAAAATCGTTATTTTTCTTTTATTTTATGGATATTATCAATTAATTATAAAGGATTTATAAAATCTATAAAAATAACATACTAAGCTCACCGATAGAGGTGTTTAGTTCCTATGGACCGATGAATGTGAAACAATTACATGAAAACGAATAGAATGTTGATCAGTGAACCTATTATCACACTACCCTTCAATGGAGAAGTGTTTCTAATTTATAGTGATGCTTTGAAAAATTTTATGGGGTGTTCTGTAATGTTGAATGATATAGATATATCTTT
The DNA here is from genome assembly GCA_963277665.1 of Viscum album. Lineage (NCBI taxonomy): Eukaryota > Viridiplantae > Streptophyta > Magnoliopsida > Santalales > Viscaceae > Viscum > Viscum album. The sequence continues at coordinate 1,837,128,761 of OY728165.1, forward strand.
ATCTAAAATACAATTTATGGTTCATGATTGAAATTACATGTCTCAAGATTTAAAGATAGCAGTGGTACTTATTGATTAAAATATGTAGAAGCATTGTCATTAAAATGAATGTTGTGACATAGATACATTCATAAATGTTTAAAGTATATATTCAACAAAATTTATGATTATATGAAAATGAATATGGCTTGATTTGAATAATTGTTATGATCACTAAATACACTAACACCATAGAAATGAGATCAAGGAGCATGAGGAATTGAGTTGAAAGGACCATGCTTGATTATATATGATAATGATAAAAAAGAATAAATATTTATGTATATCCAAATGATGAAACAAAAATCATAAAGGAAGGGGAGAAATCCAATCTTTCTCAAATGTGGGTTGAACCTTCTATTCATGTAAAGATTAAAGAATCTCCCAAGATGGATGTTTAACTATATAGGAAGGTAAGAAATATACATGAGTTCAACTAATATTGTAACACCTTATTATTTTTATGAGATATTATTTTTTAATTTCATTTCTATCTTTGTTGTATTCTACAGTAAGATAAGATTGCGCTATATGAAACAAAAGATTAGATTTTGGTATACAAAATGATATTATTGTATTATGTTACACATAATTTCAAGTTAATTTGAAATAATTCATTCCATACAAGACCGAGTTTAATTGAACAACTATGTATTATTATGTAACCTTATAACATAGTCATTATAATGGAGGGTATGAACAATATTAACTTTATTTTGAAAAAATATTCTTGATGGATTTTATTAATGAAATATCTATGTAATATATTGAATTTAATGTTAAAAATTCATTTTATATGTTCTCTAGACATGAAATAATAATGAATTCATTTTTTTTGAATGAAAGAGGTATTTTTCAAAAAAATACTTTTTCCACCTTTTGATTGTGACCCCTTTTTTAATCTGTAATTTTACAATTTATTATATTATATTTGATAAAATAAACTTCTTTATTGGAATTTAGCATCCAAATTTAGTTTGTTTTATTTTTTGGTATTTTCCTGATAAATTTCATATTTTAATGAATAGTGAAAAATAATGTGTTATAATTCAAATTTTTTTTTTGTAAAATTTATTTATATTGTTAGATTATTATTTTAATTGGATTTAGAGAAACATTTTATTTTGTTTTTATCATTAAATCTAATTTAGGTTTTGGAATGTAATTTCATATTTAAATTGGATATAATCAGATGTCAATATGTTTTTATGGTTTTATTTTTTTAAAAACTCTTTTTCCCATTCCCTCAATGGTATTAATATTAGTTTTATTACTGCAACTTCAATGTTTCAAATTTATAAAAATGGATTCCATATTTGGAATTAGTGAGTCCAAAATAAATAAATATGTTCCTTTTATTATTAGTTTTTTGGATTTTATGAATAGTAACTTTGGTAGTTTTTATTTACCACAGTTAAAGTTAAATCAGAGAAAAATAGGTTAACAAATAATTTGATAAGACAATAAAATTTCTAAAACACCTGATAAATCCTATTGAATTAATAAAAGTATAAATTTAAAAACTAAGTTTCAGAATTGTATCATTTTAATGAATCTTGTCCCCAAAAATGATATATAAATTATTAAAATAAAATAAAGACTCAACATGTCAACCTCTTATTTATTATAAGTCAAATAATGTTAATATAGGAATATACATGAGATATCTTTTATAATAATTATTCTACATAAATATAATGAATGTATCTACACCATGGTAATTTATTTATAATTTTTGAAGAATAAATAATTACAATAAAGGCTTACACAATGATGATGCAAAAATTAATTAATTTAGGGAAAATCAATAAAATAATTTTTATTAAAATGAAAATAAATAATAAAAGACCAAAAAAATAGAAAAAATATTTTTGGTATACTATACATCTGACATTAACATCCATGTTACTAGTTATTGATCATTTTTATCCATATGGAAATGATTATGACAATTATAAAATTTTATTTAAACTGATGTTAATGTTGCCACATTCATTTTTTCATAAATGTAAAAATTATAATGTTGGATTCTATAGAAGATATATTTAACTATATGTATTCATCTGAAATATAAAGGATTTATCTTCTTCATAGTATTTTATTTTTAATTTTTATTCAGTAAATAATTATATTAAATAATAAAAAAACATAGGTATTAATTATTTTTTAATTGAAATATAAAATTAATGTGATTAAAAATATTAAAATAAATACTATTTTGGATAATTATTTTATACAATAAATTATATATATTTTATTTACCCCTTAGATGTAAAATTAAATAATATTTTAGAGGATAAAATCATAACTTGATATTTTTAAAAATCCATGAAATGAATAGTGTCAAAATTGACACTATTGTTGTTTTGTCAAAATACCGTTTAATTAAATTATATAATAATAATAATATATTTTAAAAAAGATCAAATAATTATTATATGGTCTAAAATAATCTAAATGATATATTTATGATATAATTGACATAAAATAAGTAAATATTTTACCCGTATAATATTAAAAATATTCACTGCCCTAGTTAAAATGAAATAGAATAACTAATTGATAAATTAAAATGATAAGGTTAAAATGGAAAGAAAACTTGTATAAAATTTATATATTTATGATTTTACAACCATATCTCATTTAATTTTAAAAAATAAGCCATTTTGGAGGTTTCTGAATGTGTTTCTATTTTTTAAAAAACTTAATAATTTTTTGAGATTCCAAATGAGCCCCTTAACTTAATTAAAAAGGGAACATACTCCCTCTCCAATTCACATCATATTGAGCCTTAATTCTTGGTAATAATCTGACCATTTCAATTATAAACATTCATAGTCACACTATAGGTATTTTTTTATTCTATAAATACAAAATCTATTAACTTTAAGTGGATATCTATTGGGAGCTCAAAGAAGAAGTGGTAATCCTGTCTACCAATAAATTCAAAATATTTCTTCTTATACTACCTCTTGATGAGTTGTTAACATCCTAATGTAATAAAACCGGTATAAAATATATTATGAGATGTTATTATGGCTATATAACAACCATATTCCACCTTCTATCTCTCCTACGAAAAACAAAATCACCACGTGTGAGTACATATAAATTACCCATACATTACCGTGGTGTAATATATTTTTCACCACCACCATGGATGTATATAATGATGGATATTTTAAATATATCTGATTTTATACAAATTATATTTATTCTGAAATATTATACACCATCCACTTCTATACAGTTCAAAAATTATTAGAATGATATTTTCGGTCTTGCGTACGTACAATCTACTATCTCCCTGATAAGATGTTATTCATTCTACAAGATATTAATTAAAGCATTGTTTTATAGATTAATTTAATGAATACATATTACATTTATTATACTAATATAATTATGTATATTATATAAATTTAACCAAAGTGTAGGAACTTAACAGACAAAATAAGTGTAAGAAAATGAAGAAGTTAAAACATGATGGATGCATAATAATGTTACTGACAAATGGATGATAACTAGATCATATATGAAAAATATTATTCCAGAATAAGTCAATGAAATCATTTATATCATTATATAGTAGGTTTGGATATATAAAAAGGATATCAGACCAATGGTAAGGGATTATTTTTCTCACTATTATTTCTATGGGGTATATTCCTTATACACCACCTATTTATTTTATGTGGTGGTTATGTTACCCATGAATGTTTCTAGTATTCTTATAATGAAGGTTATGATATTTAATTATTCATATATATTTTTTATTTTATGAGAAATACAATTCATCTTATTTTTAATTGGTAAGGAATAATTTTGTAATCTCGTTATTATCTGAGTTTGTTTATACGTTAGTAGTTATTAGGGTATATTTATCTTATACGTCTATGTTTCCTAAATATGTATTCAAAAATATAATTTATATCCTTATACAATTGTTTATATTAAATTTTACAAAGTGGTGATTTTTATTAAATAGTAAGAAAGGAATATTTTGTCATTTTTGGTATGAGGTACTTTTTTACTTTCCGAGAAATGTACGATAAGAATGTTTTCATTTCAATTATAGGAAATGAACACCTTTTTACATTTTCATAACAACATATTTCCATGATGTTCTCCATACCCTATTTCGAGGTTATTTTATAATAATTTATTTTCTTTTGTCATTGCGTGGAATTTTGAGAAGAGAAAATGTTTTAGAAGAAGAAAGTGTATATTCCTCACGAATTGCCTGAATGGACCGAATGCCTCTTTTTTAGTGATTTTTGATAACCCCCCTTTCAAGGGATGAGGGGAAACCCTTACAAGGCTCTTAGGCCTAGGTAATTACATTTTCTATAGTCTTGAGAGAAATTACATGACCCAAAGGTCTTATTGAAATCCAGCAGACTATAACTACATGAAACTTCCCATTCATAGATTTTGTATCCTATTGGTAGCTCTCCACATTTTCATAACCATCAGGCTAACCATCCCATGAAAGTATAGGATAGTCCTGATGGCTTATCCATACACGTTAATTCTTTCCCATTCCATTTGGTTCTACTCTGGTGAGTGTTCTTACTCTCAGTCCTCCTCTGGGGCTGCTTCTTTTTTGTAGAGTCTGTCTGGGGAAATTGCATGTGGCCCGAAGGCCTTGAGGTGTCCCGAAAGCCTTAAAGGTGGCCCGAAATCCCTACTAACCCGAAGTCATGGGTGACCCAAAGGCCTTATGAACTCCAATCCCAAATCGGTGTCCCATGGTGAATAGATCCTAGATGCAATAATACTCAATAGTTCCTGCCACTATACCTGCTACATCACCTGCTACAGTACTACAACAATGACTGCTACAGTGGATTGTACAGTACTTCTACAGTACACCCAAAAATATGCCTCCACCTAGTTTTGAACTTTGGCCTCATGGATGCACTTAAGGATACTTCACCAACTGGGTTGAGGATCATGTGCATTTTCCTAACAATTTAATTTCTAGAGTTTTATCAAAACAATTCCATCTAAATGACATTCTTAAAAAAGGGTTATATTTATATCCCTATTATTAAAATGATTTTAATATTTTTGTAATGGAATAATTTTATGTAATAAATTTTTTATACAGAAAATTATGGAATGATTTTTATGAAACCCATTTTATTCCATAGGGTATGCTATGATGAAAGATTTATGTTTTTGTTGCACACACATGTATGGTTTTCATGATGTGATCGGTGTGACCTATATCTCCCTAAAATTAATTTATTAATGATTGAAATCTCATGAAATAGAAATTAATATACTGATATATAAATTCAGTTCACTAATACAATTCTGTAATGAAAAGTGAATTCGGTTTAGTAATACAGGGCAGTAACGACAGTTAAATATAGTTTAGTAATATAGAACTGGAATGAGGAGTGAACTTGGTTTAGAAATGGACTGTGTCCACTATATTGGTTTTGGAAATGAGCCTTGGCTAATATGGAAATTTTTTTAGATGATTATGTTTCATCCAAAGTTCCATTTTTATGCCAATACTAATTTTTCATGGCTCATGTTCCTTTATGATTTATCCCTTATTAATTACCAAGATTTATTCTATGGATCATAATTTTGATATATGTTATACATGGTATGATTTTCATAATTTTTTTTTCTTGTTTTTACAGTGATATGTCCATGATTTCATTATCTACACTTCTTAATTTCATATATTTTTTTAGTTTTTATTCAATAATTATACATATTAAATAATTACACAAAACTGATGTAGTAATTATTTTATTAATGGAAATATCAAATTAATATGATTAATAATATTAAAACTAATATAATTTTGGATAATTAATATATAAAATTAATTTTATATATTACATTGAAACCATTTAGATATAATAAAATATTGGGTTCGAGGATAAAGAGTATTCTTTATATTTTTAAAAATCCATGAAATGAATAGTGTCAAAAGTGACACTATTGGTGTTTTGTCAAAATAATGTTTATTAAATTATTTAAAAGTAATAAAATATTTTTATAAATATTGGATAATTATTATTTTGATTAAAATGTTCAAAATTATTAATTTATGATTTAATTGACATCAAATAAGTCAATATTTGACCAATTTAATTTTGAATTATTTGTTACCCTAGTTAAAATGAAAAGGCTTACTAAGTGATAAATTAAAATGATAATGTTTATATGGATAAGAATAATTTTATAAAATCTATTTTTCATTGATATTACAACCATATCTCATCCCACATTCGAAATTATGACTTTTTGGTGGTTTTTTTGTTGTGTTTTAATTTTATTATAAATAAATATTTTTTGAAATTATAAATGTGCCCCTCACCTCAATTATAAAAGCTGACATCTTCCCTCCCTAAATCACATCACACTGAGCATTAATGATCAGCCATCCCCTACCCATTTAACTTATAAAATTATCTAGTAACATTATAGAGGTTATGTTCTTCTAAAAATACTTACTCTAGTACCTTTAAGAAGATATCTATAGGGAGCACACCGAAGAAGATACAATATCCTCTTCTGATTATCTCAAATTATTTATTCATCTAATTACTCTTCATGATTTCTTTACATAATAATATCATTAATCCAATATCACATATATTATAAGATATTATTAGGGAAATGGAACAACAGTATCCCACCTTCTATTCATCCTATTATAAATGAAATCACCACACCTGAGTACAAAAGGATTATTGTATCTACAGTGTAGTGTACTCTATTTTTCACCACCACCATTCATGTTTGGGTATAATTCTAGAAATAATAACTATATATTATTATTATAACATGATATTGATTCTGAAATACTATACACCATTCACTTCAATACAATTCAATAATTATGGGAAGGATATCGTCACTCTGCGTACATGCGGCCTACTGTCTCCACGATGCGATGTGATTCATTCTACAAAATATTCACTAAATCATGAAAATATAAATGAATTTAATTTATAAATGTGATATATATTATTCTAATATAATTATATAAATGATATAACTATATCCTAAGAATATGATCTTATTTGACAAAACATGAGTAAGAAAATAAAGAAGTTAATACCCAATGGATGAGTAATAATGTTACTAACAAACAGATAATAATATGATCATATAAGATGACTAAAATTCTGGAATAAGTCAGAGAAATCATTTAAATCTTTACAAATTAGGTTTAGATATATACAATGTATAGCATTCTCTGGGTAAGATATTATTTTTTCTCACTTTTATTTCTGTGGGATATATGCCTAATACACCACCTATTTCATTTGTGTGGGGTTTATGTTTTCCAAGAATGTTATTATGATTATTATGTTTAAGGTCATGATATATATATATGCATATAATTTATTTATTTTATGAGGCATTTGATCTGACTGATTATGAATTAATATAGGATTATTTTGTAATCTCATTATTATCCGAGACTATTTGTATATAAGTATTTACTAGGGTGTATTTATCATCCACATCAATAATTCCAATATATGTATTCAAAATTATTATGTATATCCTTTTATAATTTTTTAATGTAAATTTTACCCATTGGTGAATTTTATTAAACTATATGGATGGAATATTTAGTTATTTTTCCATTTTGGTATTTTTGGAGTTTTCAACAAAAGCATGGGAAGAATGTTTTTTTAACTTATATTTCCTAAACCGTTTTTAGGTTTTCATAATGCTTTATTTCCATGAATATTTATTTACATGATTTCAGGGTTATTTTGACACAAATTATTTTATTTTAAAATTTCATGGAATTTGAAAAAAAAAACTTTTTAGAAGAAGAAATTATATTTTCCTCAATAATTAATTTCAAGAGTTTTATAAAAATTAATTTTCCATCTAAGATGAAATTACTTATATATGGTTATGTTTAAATCCCTATTATTACAATGATTTGATTATGTTTATTATGGAATTATATTTAGGAATTCCATCTATTGTATATGAATTGTGATGAAATTATTTTTATGAAACCCAGTTTATTCCTTAGGTTATGCTATGATTAATGATTTATGTTTCTGTAGCACACATATGTATGGTTTTAATAATGTGAAGTGTGGGACCTATATCTCACTATAATTAATAAGGTTATTATTTATATCTAATGAGATAGACATGATTTGACTAGAATGTAAATTTGGGTCAATAATACAAGGCATGAACAAAATGTGAATCTGGTTCAGTAATACAGGGCAAGGATGGAAAGTGAATTTGGTTTAGTATTACAGGTCTGGAATGAGGAGTGAACTCAGTTCAGTAATGAACTTTGTCTGCTATGATGGTCTTCTCAATGATCCTTGGATAATATATAAATGATTTTATAGGCATATGTGTCTTCCACAATTCCATGTTTTATGAAAATTATATTTTCTCTTGGCTCATTTTCATTTATGATTTACACCTTATCAATTACCATGATTTATTCCATGGTTTGTAATTTTGATATATGATATACATGGTATGATTTTAAAAATAAATGTTCATGTTTTTGCAATATTATGTTCCTGATTTGTCTGTTTACCCTCATCGAGCATCTGAGCTCACATTTTCTTGTGTTTCCATTTCTCAGGTTATGTAGAATGATTTTATATTGGGTAATAAATGGGAAGATATTTAAGGGATATATAGAAGATATTTCACAAGTTTGAAGAATTTATTCCATATTTCCAATGGAAAAAAACTATTACATTCATCGGGTGTACATTTGTAAAATGTAATGAATAATCATCTCAAAAGATGTTATATTCATGTATGTTAGGCATGGAATATTATAATAATTTATGTGGTATTATAAGGTTTAAGAACTGATTATTTTTCCACTAAATACTAAAACTGAATGACGAAGTATTGGAAGAAACCTGTATCTCATTACTCACTATTACCCTAGATATATGAAGATATATTGATATCTGAAAGTGTAATTTTATTATACTTTTTAAAGATTGATAATATGAATTATATATCTCAACGGATTCTATATGTGTATGTTATGCCTAATATATATATTTTATGGGTATGTTACATCCATTTACCATACTCAAATGGAAATGGGAAAACATCACCATCGATTTCCTTTTATGACTCTAGAAATATCTAAAGGTATTAATGCTCCTTAGGTTTTATTCAATCTCCATAAAATTTGAACATAGTTCATTATTACTAGATAAAATTAATCTCAGGATAATCATTCCATGATATAAATTTTGGAAATTATAATGTTACATGGGGTACCACATTCTTCTATTTTTGATTGGGATACAAAGATTACATCATTATTCTGGAGAAGTCTTAAAAAACATCTAGATATAGGGATGTGTTTCAGTACTACCTATCATCCACATAAATATGGTCATAAATAATGTAACTATACAAACCTATAAAATATATTGAATCTATTTATATATATATATGAGTTATTTTGTATTAATAGCTTCCAATAGATGAGTCTTCTTAAAAAATATCATTCACTCACACATTCAGATTTTTTTATTTGAAGCCATCAATGTAACGGATGGTAGAACAATGAAATACACAGTTTAATTTCGTTAAATAATGATATTGGGAGAATTTAAAGAAATAGAAATAGTTGAGAAGGTTATATCCATTCAGAAATATATCAAGGTATCTCAGAGTTTATAGAAGAGCTATACTTACAACCATTTATATGATGTGAAATTCATAGTTTTTGAGAAGGTTTTAATCCCAATTTAACCATTGAATAATTTTATAAGAATTATAATGAAGTGAATTCCTATCCCAAGGTATATTTGTCCATTTTACGATTATTGATCAAGTTGGGACTGTAGCATATCACTAGCAATCACACCACACCTTCTTCATGTTCATTATGTCTTCCATGAAACTCTATTGAGGATGTTCAAAAATTATCATTCACATGTCTAGAACTAAGAGGGTATACTGTTAGATAAAGATCTTATATATTAAGTTCAAATTTTAGAAATATTATATTCTAGAGATAATGGTATACATAATAAGACTACTCACTTGGATAATGTTCTTTAGAGGAATATTTAATTTCTAAAATCTACATGGAAACCTAGGGATGTGGTAAATTAGAGTTTTCATCATTTGATTATACCTGAGTAGGGTATTTTTTTTGGATAAATTCAACTTAAAGGAGTTATAATGTATCATCCAATAATTTTTTATGTTTTTACTTTGAAATAAATCTTGTTGTATTTGATATAATCCCTTGCACTCAGACCCATGTCTATATGAACTATGTTTGGAAAAAATTCCTCATGGTATCATTGAAGCATTTTTGAGGTGAGTGTGTTTGTTGACAAACTGGAAATCTGTGTGGTGATTGTTGACAAAACAAAACAATGACATAAAAATTTGTTGACAAAGGGGATTTCATGGTGAATGTGGAGTTCAAGAGCTATGGGAAATGATCCATGTTTGATTCAAGAACGTCAACAAAAGAACTAATGATCTAGAGGAGGTACAAACAGAAAAGATATAAGGTGGTGCCGTTTTCCAGTGTTTGACAACATTTTGGGCCTAAAAATCAACAAATAAAGAAAAGTATTTTTGGCAAAAGACTTGCACTCCATGTACTTAAAGGTGAGGAAACTTGCGTGCCTAATTGTTTTCATGATCAGAAGGTCAACATATGGAAATGGAAAGAGGGAGAAGCATATATTGGTGTGGTCGCACAGGTGACTTGCACGTCGTGAAAGGACCTGTGCGTCGGTGCCTAGAAGGGTTGGAATATTGCGCGCCATATGTTTTTAAGGATCACATCTTAAAAAAATGGCAAAGTGAATAGTGTTGCGAAGGTGTCTTTCATGGGAAGAAACCTGCACGCCGGGACTTGTACGCCAAGGGGAGACTTGTGTGCCGCCGCATAGGTTGACCAAATGCCTATAAATAAGGACCAACCCTCCTCGTTTTTTCACAGAGTTCAATACATTGAAAAATCAGAGCTCCCGTCGCACTGGTGTGGTTTTCGCATAGGTGGAGTGTGTTTGCATAATTAGGACTTGCGCGCCATGTGATGGTTTTGCGCCTATGGCAGTTTGGGCAAGGAAGGAAAAGAGTCGGGCATGTTTGGAGTTGAAGAAGGTTGTGTCGCGCAGGTCGTTGAGGTGGACCTGTGCGCTAGTTGTGACCTATGTGCCGATACTTACGCACCAAGTTGGACTTGCATGCCAAGTAAGGTTGATTCAGAGTGATTATTCAGGGCTTCATGAAAGCTGGATGATTTTCTGATACCTTCGGTGCAAAGAGAAATTCATCTACGAGTGAAAGTTTGACTTCAACAGAGCACATACATACAACAGAGGATGCATTAATTAAAGATAATGAAGAGACCTACAAGTCTGTAAAATGTGATTGGATCCCTTCCGGAGCAGTGATCAAAGGAAAAGGATGAAGGTGATCCTCTCCACTGGTAGTGAGTGAGAGAGAAAGAAACCGGGAGTGACCCTTGGGAAATCAGTGATCTGACCCTAATCCTTGTAAAGGCAGTATGCCTGGGACAGAGTGACTGTGCCCAAACATGGTAATCCACAGCTAGTGAAGTTTAGTGGAATTTGGTACGACCGACAACCTGTCAGTGCATGCTCCTTGAATGTAGCCTTTAGTGGTGAACCAAGTAAAAATTGTTGTGTCATGTTCGTTCTTTAATTTCTATTTATATTCTGCAACAGAGAAGAGAGAAAAGAGTGTTTTTCCTAACAGAAAAACAAGATCAGAACGGTCTTTAATTTTAAATTAGTCATACCCTGATTCACCCCCCCTCTCAGGGTATTCAGCCTTGTGGACCTAACAAACTACGATATAGTAAAGCATTACAACCAATCCCATAAAATCCTAGTTACTAAAATTAATAATATTTTGATGAAAAATATGTATTACAATTTATATAAAATTTAATGTATTTATTATTTCATAATAAATATGTACTAAATTTTTAGTTAAATAATATTGTGATTCATAATGTTTTTTCTTAATAATTGGGTTCATATCATTTCTTCATTCAAGCATTATAATTAATATCCACCATTTTGGAAGTATTATTTTATTAAATGAACATCCTTTTAAAAATAAACATTTTAATATTATCTTATGGGTAATTATTAGTATTTTTCTAAAATTATTTATCATTACTAAATATTAAAAAATATAAATTATAAAAAAAATTACCATTTATTTTCAAGTAAAGGTCCTCTAATGTGTTGAATTTGATTATAATGTAACATAAAATTAAATTAATTTTAAGATTTAAAATTAATTATATATGACTCTATATAATAAATGATTTTATTATATGTTAATTTTTATCTTAAATACAAAATTTTCTAAAAGGGGTTGTTATGTGTGAAATGTGTTTTATTTTATTAAATTATTTTATTTTATATTGAATAATAGTTTTAATGTAACTGATACATTATATATTCAATTTAATATTTTAACATTCATTTTATTTTTATTACAAAGGAATGGGATACGAGTACATTATGTGTTATGATTAAAAATTAATTTATCAAAAATGTGTTTTTATTGATCTAATGACACAAAATTTTTAAATGATAATTATTTCCTAAATAAAATTTTATTATATTGTAGTATATAATTATAATAAACACATAGAACATATTGAAATAAAAAAGGAATAATTTCATTAAGAAAATCATTACATTAGTCAATGATACAACCCATTATAATTAAAAATATTACACAGGTAAAAATCAATAATAAAAAAACAACAATTGGGAATTTTTGATTACCACAATCAGCTAGAATCATCCTTCTCATGGAAAACTATAGAAAATAAATAGAATGTTCTCATAAAATTGAGAATATAAAAAAGGAAATATTGATCCCTGAGAGAAATTAAAGTGAATAATGAATGAAGGAATGGTGGTGTTTTTATAGGATGTAGTTTTAACTATTGGAAAAGTAAATTAACCATGGGGATAATAATTAATTTTTTAAAATCATCATGTTGAAATTGTACACAGTTTATTTTTGTTAATTTTCTGAAATACGATAATTTTTAGGTGGATAGTAGAAGTTATATTTTTTAATTACCATTATATCCTTAATTAAATCATTCATATTGTAAAAATGACCAAATAATTTATAGAAATTTTTTATTACCACCGAATGTTTAATTTTATAATTGATGCTATGAAATACAAATAATATGTTTTTCAAACCAAAACATACCTTACAAATTAAAAAGTCAATAATATTTTTTGAAAAATATTTTTTCTCAATTTTCCACATTCTATTTTAATAAACTATTGAATTAGAATTATAAATAGGCTTATGGTATGAAAAAAGTTATATTTCAATGATTTATGATTCATTATTTAAAATATATCACTATTAAACTACTAGAAATGAGGCCATTAACATTCCTAAAAATGGACTTTATCAGTGCTAGTGAAGCACTAATTACCAGAGCAAGATTAAAAGCCCTGCCCTTTTATCAGTGATTTTAGAGGCTGTGATAAAGGACCCAATTTTCATCACTTATAGAAGAAATGATAATGTATCCCTTTATCATCACATTTATTTAAATAGCTAAAGGGGAATACTGTGGCATGCTATAACAACACAATTCCTCACCATTGTACTTTGATGAAACAACACAGTAAAACATAAGAAACAACATTAGAAAGAATCAAAATCTGGAACCAATAATAAAATTAAAATCAATAAAATTTAAAACATAGATAAAATAAATAAAACAATGTTATGGACATTAGAAACATTTTTTTATAAAAGTTTATGAGTATGTACAATTTATTACATAAATCGAAAACATCAATGTTCCTTTTTCTTTTTACACTGACCATAACACATGCTATTTCCAACGAAACCACCCCTGCTTTAGTAAAAGAACTCAACTGTATAATAAAACAATAATTATGTTAGTAATAATATAAAGAGATAAATTAAACAACAAGTGTTAATTTTAAACTAATTTTGAGTCATACCAGGAATATAGTGTACAAGATTATGTTGTGGTTGACTATTATACATCACGCCATTTCTTGTATGTCTTATATATATTAAAATTGACTAAAAAATATAAGATAAACTTGAAGAATAAATTAACTATGTAATAGTAGATAGAATGATGAGAAAACAATCAGGTCTCATTTTCTCAGTTTTTGCAATGTGATACGTGTTTTAAACCAAAATGCATCTGATTAATTAAAAAAGATGGATTTGGATTCATATCGGTCACATTGATCATCAGATTGAGGAAAGTTTAATTAATATAAGATTTAATTGAAATATGGATCATTTTCCAATGGTAACAAAACAATCTGAATGCATTTGCTCAGTTTCAAGCACATCACATGTCTTTTTCAATAAAATACTATTTTAGACTGGAAACATGCACATTGAGTAATACGAGTCACATAGTTTTTTGGATTAAAATTATTATAAATCCTACAACTAAAAAATTAATATTAAATAATTTTCTTAAATTATAATGAAAATCCGATCATGTTTTCATGGGTTTCAGTGAGTGACACTTTTTGAACTAAAAGGTAAATTTCAATCAATTAACAAAAACTTTGAGTCATACTGGGATAATCAGATATCTGATTAAGGAATGAATGATTCACTCACATCAAAAATTACAAATTTAACATTTTCGGAAATTATCAAAAAAATATGAATTCATTTTCTGGGGTTGGAGTATTTCAGTTGACTTTCATACTAAAATTAATGTAAATTTTAAATAAAAATCCACAAATGGATTCATACCAATAACACCATTCATCAGATTGAGGTGCATATAATTAATACATTTATAAAAATACATATGGATCAGTTTTCATTTCAAGAAAACTTCCGTTTAGCGGGGGTTTTTAAAACATCCGCTAAACACGTTTCGGGCCGTCATTTCGCGGTGGTTTATAAACCGTCGCGAAAAAACCGCCGCGAAATGCCAAAAAAAAATTATTTTTTATTTTATTTTTTTATTTTTTTTAATTTTATTAGAGGATTAGCGGCAGTTTTGTAAAAACCTCCGCGAAATAGCGGCGGTTTCTGTAAAACTGCCGCAAAATGAAATGAAAAAATAAAAAAACATGAGAAACCCCGAAATCACTAAAATGACCATAACTTTTAATCCGGGCGTCCGTTGAAGCTCCATGACCAATCAAATCGAAGCTCATAAAGAGATCTAGAGGCACATGTAATCAAAACCGTGAGACGGTCTATGGTGTGAAGGATATTAGAGTTATAAGAAAGTTGAAAAAAGTTCTCCAACTTCAATCGACTATAACTTTCGCTCCGGTTGTCAGTTTGGGCTCTACCACATATCAAATCGAAGACAACGAAGAGATATATGCACCCGTTCAATAGAAACAAGATTTTGTTGTGTTTTTCGACCCCTGAACCCCTCAGATGGCCTCTAAAAACCCATTTCTGTCACCGGTGTCCCGTCGAACTTTTCTTCAAATGAACCTAACTTTCGATCCGCATGTCAGTTCGACATCCTCCACCTGAAAAATCATAGCTCGTTCCATGAGCTTCAGTTTGACTGGTCGTGGCACCCACATGCACCCTTAGATCATATGTTATGGCCTTTCTAGTGGGTATCGGGTTTGTTATGTTTTTCAATTCCTCGTTTCTAGCACCCGTTCCCCATCATCTTTTTTTAAATGGTCATGACATCCGATCCGCCTGTCTATTCGGACACTTTCACCTTTCAGGTCGAAGATCGTTTCAAGATCTTTAATTTGACAGGTCGCAGATCGAAAATGGACTCTCGGATCATAAGTGATCTCCATTAATGTGAGTCCAATGTTTTTGTCTCTTTATGACCGTTTTGACGAGTTTTAACGGTTGCACCATTTATTACTGTTTATTTTGGTTTCCATGACTAGTTATCTTTATCAATGGTTTTTTGTGGGTTATTATGATGTTTATGTTGAATTATTAAGGAGTTTTCCAGGGTTGTCACGAGTTTTCATGCATTCTCATTGTTTCTAATGTCTCATTCTTCCTATGCTTCTCCATCTTTTTCATGCGTTTTCATGATTTTTCATTCCTTATCACATCTTTTCATACTTTTTCATGTGTTTCCTTTATTATTAATTATTTATAATATACTTTAATTTATTTAATATCTATTATTTGTAACAGGTTATTTATTATTTATAATTTATAATTTATAATTTATAATTTATAATTTATTATTTAATATTTATTATTTATATATATTTATTATTTATTATGTATTTATTATTTATTATTTATTATTTATATTTATTTATTGATTATTGATTATTTATTATTGATTATTGATTATTGATTATTGATTATTGATTATTTATATTTATTATTTATATTTATTTATTATTTATATTTATTTATTATTTATATTTATTTATTATTTATATTTGTTAATTATTAATTATTTATATTTATTTATTATTTATTATTTATTATTCACTATTTATTATTTATTTATATTTATTTATTAATTATTAATTATTATGTATATTTATTTATTATTTAAAATTTAAATTTATTTATTATTTTTTATTTATATTTATTTATTATTTAATATTTGAATTTATTTATTATTTATTATTTATTATTTATTATTTATTATTTATTATTTATTATACCTATATTTTATTTATCATGTTTTATTTATTATTTATTATTTATTATTTATTATTTATTATTTATTATTTATTATTTATTATTTATTATTTATTATTTATTATTTATTACTTATTATTTTTTATTTAGTATTTATTATTTATAATTTATAATTTATAATTTATAATTTATTATTTATATCTATTAATTATTAATTATTTATTATTTATTATTTATTATGTATTATGTATTATTTATTATTTATTATTTATTATTTATTATTTATTATTTATTATAGATTATATATTATTTATTATTTATTATTTATTATTTATATTTATTAATCATTTATGTTTATTTATTATTTATTATTTATTATTTATTATTTATTATTTATTATTTATATTTATTTCTTATATATATTTATTTATTATTTATTATTTATATTTATTTATTATTTATTATTTAAATTTATTTATTATTTATTATTTATTATTTATTATTTATATTTATTTATTATTTATTATTTATTATTTGTATTTATTTATTTATTATTATTTATTATTTAGTATTTAATATTTATTATTTATTGTTTTCTATTTATTATTTATTATTTACTATTTATTATTTAAATTTATTAATTATTTATGTTTATTTGTTATTTATTATTTATTAATTAATATTTATTATTTATATTTATTTATTATTTATTATTTATTATTTATTATTTATTATTTATTATTTATTATTTATATTTATTTATTATTTATATTTATTTATTAATTTTTTTTATTTATTATTTATTCTTTATTATTTATATTTATTTAATATTTAATATTTACTATTTAATATTTATATTTATTTATTATTTATTATTTATTATTTATTATTTATTATTTATTATTTACTATTTATTATTTATTTTTATTATTTATTTATGTTTATTTTTTATTATTTATTTATTATTTATTATTTATTATTTATTATTTATATTTATTTATTATCTATTATTTATTATTTATTATTTATTATTTATATTTATTTATTATTTATATTTATTTATTATTTATTATTTATTATTTATATTTATTTATAATTTATTATTTATAATTATTTATTATTTACTATTTATTATTTATATTTATTTGTTATTTATTATTTATTATTTATTATTTATTATTTATTATTTATTATTTATTATTTATTATTTATTATTTATTATTTATTATTTATTATTTATTATTTATGTTTATTTATTATTTATTATTTATTATTTATAATTTATAATTTATTATTTATTATTTATTATTTACTATTTACTATTTATTATTTATATTTATTAATTATTTATGTTTATTAATTATTAATTATTAATTATTAATTATTTATTTATTATTTATTATTTATATTTATTTTTATATTTATATTTATTATTTACATATTATTTGTTTTTTCAATTAATATATATAAGTCTATTAAATTCTGTTTATTTACCACATGGAGAGCTTGCTGGAGTGGTAAAGTATTTGAAAAATATGCAAGAGGTTAGGGGTTCAAATCTCACCAAACGCAGAATTTATTTATATTGCATGGGCATACATGTGCATGTGCATGGGATGTGCATGCATAGATAAATAAAGTAAATAAAATAAATACGAAAAATAAATAAATAAAATAAATAAAATAAATAAAATAAATAAAATAAATAAAATAAATAAAATAAATAAAATAAATAAAATAAATAAAATAAATATGAAATAAAATAAATAAAATAAATACGAAATAAATTAAATAAATAAATAAATAAATAAATAAATAAATAATATATAAATAAATATATAAAATTAAATATAAAAAAAAATAAAAAAAATAACAAAAATAAAAAAAAATTAAAAAAATAAAAAACCGCCGCGAAATGTTCTACGACGATTTTGAAAACCGTCGCGAATAGTTTCCCGACGCACGATTTCACGGCAGTTTTTCAAAACCGCCGCCAATCGATTTAGCTGCGGTTTAAACCGCCGCGAAACGGAAAAAAACCGCCACTAAATGCCTTTTTTACCGTAGTGTTTTTGATGTTTCAAAACAAATAGAATGCATTTTCTTAGTTTTGAGTATGCAAATGTATTTTTTACTAAAATGTAATTCAAAACAAGAAACACACACTATGAGTCATATTAGTCATATTGTGTTTCAGTTTGATGTGATATTGATTGATACACATAAAAACTGACTTATGAATCATTTTACAAAATTATAATGGCAATATGAGTGTGTTTTCATAGTTATTAGTGAGTGAAACTTTTTGAACTAAAATGACAATTTTAAACTGTTAATGGATACTTTTAGTCATATCAAGAACATCACTACTGGAAATATGACTTATACCAATGGTTTTGGCCAAACTATTGGTATAGTTCATTAATTTGGACTGATACCAACGGTTTGGCCAAAACCATTGGTATAGGTCACGTATATGGAACTATACCAATGATTTGGCCAAACTGTTGGTGGAGGTCCATTATAGAGGACCTATACCAAAGGTTTTGGCCAAACCGTTGGTATAGGTCCATTATAGAGACCTTATACCAATGGTTTGGCTAAACCATTGTTATAGGTCCCCCCCTATACCGACGGTTTTTCCAAAACCGGGGGTATAGGTCCCAAAATCAATGGACCTTTACCAACGGTTCTAAAAACCTTTGGTATAGGTCTATACCAACATTTTTGAGAACCGTTGGTATAGGTTCGTTGATTTTTTATCGAATCTTCTTACTGAGAACATTATATATATCAAAATTTAAAATAATTCTGATAATATATATATATATATTTATTAATGAAATTATATTAAAAAATTCATGACAGGTTATTGGTTAGGTTGTTCAATTATAATCTAGAGGTCTTGGGATCAAATCCCACTGAATTTTTCTTTTGAAATACTTATACTAATGCTTTTATGGAACTGTTTGTATAGATTTTCATATTACTTATACCAACGGTTTTCAAAAGTGTTGGAATAGGTCTACACCAATGGTTTTCCCAAAATAGTTGGTATAGACCCATCCTCACGGTTTATTTGTCCACGGGCCTCCAAACCGTTGGTATAGGCTATACCAACGGTTTGGAGACCTATAACAACGATTCCAAAACATTGTCATATGGTATTTTTCCTGTAGTGCTTCATGTATTAGATTGTGGTACGTATGATTAAAAAATGTAAAAAATCATATGTGGATTGTTTTATTAAATCATAAAAACAATTTGATTGTGTTTTCTTAGATTTTAGTATGTGAGTTATCTTTTTTACTAAAATTAAAGTATATTTCAAATAAAAATATGCACATGGATTCCTACCAGTCACATTGTGCATCAAATTGAGGTTCAACTAATTCATATATTAGCTGAATGACTTATGGATTATTTTCCTAAAGTATAAAAATAATGTGATTGTGATTGCTTGGTTTTGGGTATTCCACTTGTCTTATTTACTAAAATTGCATTTTAAACTAGAACCATGCACCTTGAGTCCTTCCGGTAACATCATATATAGTATTTATGTGACACTAATTAACATACAAAAAAATGAATGATGAATAATTTTTCTAGATTATAAATACAATCTGATTGTGTTTTGACAATTTCATGTGAGTGACACTTTTTGAAAAAAATATCAATTTTAAAATGATAACATACACATTGATTCATACCGGGAACATTATGTATCAGATTCGGGTGAAATAAATTCCTACACATCAAAAACGTTTTATGGATCATTTTAATAATGTTTAAAAACAATACCAATGAGTTTTATTAGTTTTTAGTAAGTTACTTGTCTTTTTTTACTAAAATTACATTCAATTTTAAATTATAAGATTCACTTGGATTCATGCGAGTCCAATCATGCACCAGATTGAGGTGTGGATAATTCCTAGATTTCTAAAATGACATATGGATCATTTTATTAATATATCAAAACAATCCACATGTCATTTCTCAATATTGATCATGTAAAGATTATTTTTTACCAAAATTTTCATTTTAAACTAAAAACACACAACTTTATTCATATCAGTCACATCGTGGGTCTGTTTGAATGATACAAAATCCTACACTTCAAAAATAAAATATGAATCATTTTCAACAATTATAAATACAATCAAAGTGCGTTTTATAATTTTTCTATGATTAAAACTTCTTAAACAGAAATGATAATTTAAAACTAATAATAGTAACCTTGAGTCATAACAGGAACATCATGGGGTAAATTTAGGTTATAGTTACTCTTACATGTCAAAAATGAGTTATTGATCATTTATTAAACTATCAAAATAATCTGAATGTGTTTTCTCTTTTTTTGAGTATGACAGTTGTCTTTTTTACAAAAATTAATGTCATTTTATATAAAAGGGCACACTTGGTGTCATACTGGTCACACTATACATAGTATTGAGGTAAATATGATCCCTGAATGTCTAAAATGACATATCTATCATTTTGATAAAGTAATAATATAATAAGAATGTTTTTTCTTTGTTTTAAAAATATCACTTTATCCATTTAACTAAAATGTAATTTGAAACTGGAAACACAAACATTGAGTCATACCGGTAACATATATTATTAATTTTACAATATAATAATTACTATATGTAAAAAATTACTCATAAATTATTAGCCTAAATTTTTAGGGAAACCCAAGTGTGTTGGATCAGTTTTCATTGAGTGAAACTTTTTGAATGAAAATAAAAATTCTAAAATAATAACAGTTACATTGATTCCTACTATGCACATCGTGTTTCATATTGAGGTGAGGATAATTCAAACATGTCAAAAATTATATATGGATCATTTTACTAATTTATAAAAACTATATTAGTTTTGAGTATGTCAGTTGTCCATTTTACTAAAATTAATGTCAATTTTAAATAAAAATAGAGACTTGGAGTCATTTTAGTAAAACCATGTGTCAGATAGTGGTTATACTAAATTCAATAAGTCAAAAATTATTTATGGATCATTATAATAAAGTAAAAAAATATATGAATGCATTTTTTCAGTTTTGAGTACACCACTTTTCATTTTTACTAATATTTCATTTTCAAATGGAATCACAAACATTGAGTCATACCAGGAACTTCATGTGTTGGTATGATTTGATAATTTTTCCTACACATAAATAATGAACTATAAATCATTTGAATAAATTATCATGAAAATATTATATTTTTTCTTGGTTTTTAGTGAGTGAGAGTTTTTTAAACTGAAATTTCTATTTTAAATAGATAACTAACACTTTGAGGAATACCAGGAACAAACTGTTTCATAATTAGGAGAGTATTATTCAAAAATTTAAAAAAATGTCTTATATACCATCTTACTAAAATATAAAAATAATCCTAATTCATTTTATCAAATTTGAGTATGTCAGTTGTCTTTTTTACAAAAATTAATGTAAATTGTAAATAAAAATAATCACCTGCTGTCATACCATTCAAACTGTGAGTTATATTGTTGTGTGGATGATTTATATACATCTAAAAAGACTTATGGATCATTTTAATAAAGTATTAAAAAATCTAAATGGGTTTTCTTGGTATTGAGTACACCACTTTTATTTTTTACAAAAATGGCCTTTTATTCAGGAATGATGCACTTTATGTCAAACCGGTATTACTGTGTGACTGTTTGATATGAGATAGATTTATACAAATCCAAAATGACTTATAAATAGATTAAATAAATTATCATGTCAATACAAGATCATTTTCTTTATTTCAAGTGACTGAAACTTTTAGAACTAAAATGACGATTTTAAACTGATGAAGGAAAAATTGAGTCATACTAAGATCATCATGTATTAAGAAATGGATAGAATAGTTACTAAACATGAAAATTGACATAAGTATTGTTTTCCTAAAGTATCATTACAATCAAAAATATTTCTCTCTGTTTTGAGTGTGTCATTTGACTTTTTACTAAAAATAATTGTTAATTTTAAATAAAAATACACACTTGGACTCATACTGGTCACACCATGAATCAAATAAAGGTTAGGCTTATTCATAAACGTCCCAAATGACCTATGGATTGTTTTACCAAATTATATAATAAATAAAAATATTTTTATTTATTTTTAGTACATCAATTATCTCTTTTTACTAAAACGTCATTTTAAACTAATAACACACACATTTAGTCATATCATCAACATCATGTATAATATTGAGACGAGTATAATTTCTACAAAAATATAATTAAATATGAATAGTTTTCCTAAATTTTCAATATAATATTAGGGTGTTTGATTAGTTTTTGTCGAGTGGTACTTTTTGAACTGAAATTTCATGTATATACTATAAATGAACACATTGAGTCATACTAAAAAATCATGTAACATATTGTGTGGTGAATGATCCCAATATGTTAAAAATGACTTATAGAACATTTTCTTAATATATCAATATAATAAAAATGATTTTTATCAGTATTTACTATGTCATTTTACATTTTTACTAAAAATGATGTTATTTTTAAATGAAATGACGCACTTGGAGTCATACTGGTTGCACAATGTGTTGGAATGAGGTTTGGATGATTCCTACACATCCCAAACTATAAAAAAATATAGAATTAAAATTTTACCATGAATTGAATTTAATTTTGTTTTCGGAAAACCAACAGTTCATATTGATTCAATGTTCATAGATGAAAAAAATTGGCTAAGAACACTAGCCCACCATGAAATATTGGTAGTTCGATAAAGTATGAAAATGTAAAGCATGGAAACATTGGTAGAAAAAACCTTTTATCTCTTGTGTGGATTCATGAGGATAATTTAGCGAAGAATATGACCTCCTAAAGGATCTATGAAAAAAATAAGTACTTATTAAAATAAATAAGGAAATTAACCTGAAATATAAAAAAAATGATGAAAAAATTAATTAAATAAGAAGTAGAAGTTCAAATTTTCAAGATGGTTTTGTACATATTTGGAAGATTTACTTTTTTTGATCATATCAATTTCTTCCTCGATTTCTTATCTCTCTCAGGCATGAGTAGATTCAAAGAAACCACACCAACTCGAACAAAATAATCCAGCTGTATAAGAAAACAATTTTTATGTGATTAACTATAAATTGAAATAAATTAGAGAAAAATATGAAAGGATATGTTAATTAAATGGATATTTATTTTAAATTAATGGCATCAAGATTTACTCTATTATAGAGTAGTAGTAGAATTATTACTCTTCATACAAAGGTAGTTAAGGGAATATGAAGAAAAGTGATAAATGACAATACTACAGGGGTGAATGTTTTTTGAGGGAGAAGTACTGTGAGGAAGTATTAGTGCAAAAGGGACAAAATAAAGACAAAAATTATCTAAAATAAATGAAATCATCATTGAAAAAGGAAAATTTATTCAACATTACATTATATAAGTTTCAGTAAAATACATAAATTATATCATATCATTATGTTTACATAATTACAAATGGTTTCCTTAAATATTAAATATTCTTCCATGGGATTGGTAAAATCATCATGTGGAGAAGAAATTTCCAACACTATAGGGATGAAATGTGTTTGAGGAATAAAAAATATGTGCATGTTTTGGTGAAAAAATCAATGAAATATATACATCAATCCTCTAAAATAAAATGAAATCTTCATGTAATAATGAAAATTAAATAAAATTATATATATATATATATATATATATATTTTTTATAATATAGAGAAAGTATATCATAAAATTAATTTTAAATCTTCTCAGAGGGTTCCCATCATTGTATTCATTTCTTCTGCAGTATTGGTAACATAAACATGGGTAGAATACATTGTATACATGGGAAATCAATCATTTAATTTAGATTATGTTAATTTAGTAGAGAAAATATAATAATATGAGTAGAAACAAAGTATATTGAAAAACACTCTAACTTCTCATTGAAATATTTTTATTTTTTAGCTTATAAGGATTTGGATCTTCTATTGAGAATCCATATCACTCTTGGTTGTCACTAATTATGTACAATACCTTATCTATATTTGGACTAAAATGATTGGATTGTGATATCCCAAAGAAAGGGTCATCCAGGATTGAATTCTCATCTGACCTGATATTTATTTTTGTCACCAACAGAAAAATCGACCAATTAGCATTTACCAGATCTGAGACAATAAATACCTCCACTTCATGTGATTCTATTATGAATGCCTTGTATTTTCCCATTCCACATTAAAATTTATCTTTACAAATCCCATTTCATATTCTTTCAATTCACTCTTATTTTCAACCCATTTTCAATGGAAAACAAGCACTTGAAATGTTCTATAATCTAAATCATATTACAATTTGATAACTCCCAATGAAGTGCCCAGATCAGTGTGAATCACTGAGAGGGGGAGGGGGTGAATCAGTGATCCTTTAAAACTTTTTACTAATTGATTCTTAAACAATTAAACCTCTATGGCTGGTTAAAGCCTCGATCCACTCTTCTTGTATCTCTCAGCCTTTCCTCGAGTGATGCAGTAAATGTAAAGGCACAGGACACAAGGATTTACAAGGTTTGGCACCAAAGGCCTACGTCCTTGCCATGTTGGTTATATGCCCCAACATGGTTTCTCCATTATAACTTGTTAGAATTACAATGGTCGATACAGAGTCCCACTGTATCTCTCCTGAGTCCCACAAGAGGTTCTTTATACTGCGTCCCACAGAGTTACCAGAGTCCCACTGGCCTGCTTCAGAATCCCACTAAAGACTTCTTCCTCCCTGAGTCTCACAGGGGGCTTCTCCTGGCTCCTCGAGTCACACGAGTAGCTCTTCTTCACTTTATGTTCTTCAAGTATCCTCAGCAGCCTGGGATAAAGGCTGCTGGCCTTGCTCTTCTTCTGATCACTTGTGGTGAACAGGTCTTCTCATCTTGCTCAGGATTTATCTCCTTCTTCTAAGGATGAACTGGCTTTTCTCCAATTACTGAATACTCAGACAATTGATGTCTTTAACTTCAGTCTGGTCCAGTCTCAGTTCAGTTCAACTTCATGCACTGAGTGCATGGAATCTCTGGTTCCTCATGCACTGACTACATGGCCTCTTAATATTCTTCAAGAACTCTTGTTCTTGGTCTTCTCAAATGCACACAACCTGATTCAGATTTGTTCACGTGTGCACGGGCATGCATGTAAGCATGCACTCCCCTTCTTCTTCTCTTGGTGCAGTAAACCCACAAAGGTTGTAACACTTTTAGCACACACCTTCTTCTTGTCCTTCACACATTTTATTCCTTTTGATTACACACTTAAATGCGTGTTGTAATTTTTGTGAGTGTCTTCTTCTTCTTCTAAGTGTGCACAACCTCTTTGCACAAACTTAGGCTTCGGCCTCCTTGTCTCTTAGCATACACTTGTTTCACTTTAGCACACACATGAGTTGGCCTCCTCCTCTTCTTGTTGCACACACACACTTTAGTTTTCTTTTAGTTTGTTCTTCAAAGTGTGCACCCACAAGGGCTACGGCCTCCTCTTGTTCACTTCGCACACAAGCCACTAAGGCCTCGGCCTTCCTCTTCACTTTCCACACACAACTTGGTGTAGTTCTTTGTGTAAGCCTCGACCAATTCCTTCTTTGTGCACACACTTAGCCAAAGTCACTTCCACTTTTCTTGCACACACAACCCGAACAACAACCAACTGAAGGCATGCAAGGTGCGGCCTCTTCTCCTCTTCTTCAAAGCGCACAAGGTACACTTGGGTGCACACACAGCACCCGTAGGTTCTTCTTCTTTAACTTGGCACACAAGCACAAGTGTCTCGGCCTTGGGTTCTTCCTACTTTGCACCCAATTCCCGTAGGGACTTCTTGCCTTGGCACATAAACCACCTGAACCCTTACTGCCTTCAAAGGAGGCGCGCAAGGTGCGGCCAACTCCTCTGTCTTCACTGTCGCGTAGGTGCACAAGGCACAAGAGCCTCACAGGGTGCAGGTTCAAGAACCGCGCAAGTAACCTCCTGCCACGCAGGGGTGCGGGCTTCAACCGTTGGCGCACAAGATGTTGCGGCCACGGGTCTTCCTGGCGCGCAAGGGGAAGGCGCGCAGGGAATCCTTCTTCTTCTTTCACGCAAGTGTGCGCGAAAGGAACCTCAGCCGCGCAAGTAGAATGCGAGGGGCTTCTTTCTTCGCGAGGCAGAGAGCAATCACGGGACTTCGGATTTTCAACAAAGGATCAGCAAGCTAAACGAGGGCTCGACCTCTCTTTTTATAGGTAGAGACGTCTCGGATCATCCGCGTGCGATAAATCTTTGATCTTCTGAAGATTTCGGATCTTCATGATTCTTTGAAATCTTCTTTTTCTCCTCTGTTCACGCGGGTTCTTTTCCTTCATTATTTTCCTCTTCATGAATGTGCATGGAAACGTACGCATGCCTCTGTTTATCCCGATTCATGCAAAGCATAAACTCCACGTGGCCTCGCACCTTCGGTTTGCTTCGGCCTCGTGAAAATTTCTTCCCCCGTTGCATGCATGTGTATTTTTATGCATGAATGGATTCCTCATGGACAGATGAGCACAATGGATCCTTCAGCTTCTTCAAAGGTGATCGGGAGCTCAAAATCCGGTGGTCGGATGGCCTCTGGTTCAGGCGACGTCACGGGTGGCCTTCGGCTGAGCTCAAGGAAGGAGACGGACGGGGAGCCGTCAGATCAGGCGATCAAATAATTTTCAACGGCCTGGATCTGAATGGGCCGCGACGGATTAGATGGGCGGCCGAGATCTGGCGCGAGATCAATCAAGCAGCCAGGATCCGCTCCTGGAGATTTTTCTGCGTCCCACATTGAAACGGAGCGCGGTTTTTCCGCGGCTTATCAACCTAGCGCTCCCTTTCAACGCTCAGTTGCACTTCCCCCTCCACGGTGCTGCCCCGCACCGTGTTCTCTCTGTGGGAGCACTCTTGCGCCCACCTCTGCTCCTTGCGGGCACACAATGCGCCCACTATGCACACACGGGCACGCTCCTCGCGCTCACGCTGCGCGGGCTTCATCACCGCGTGGCCTCGGGGCTAATACACAACCCTGACCTCTTCTGCCTCAGGGATATGCTGCCTTGGCCTGAGGGTTCCCCATGGGCGTGGTGACCTCGAGTCCCACATGAGCCTTGGGTGATGACCCTCAGCTGGCCTTCCTTGGTGGCTATTTTTTGCTACTTAAAAACACAAGTTCTTTGTTAAGAAAAACAAAGTGACAAGTGTAAATGCCAATTTCCATTCAAGCCATCTTCTATGAAATTCCCCTCATCTATTCTTCTTCTTCATTAGAATTCCTCCAATTCTCTTCAACATTTATTCATCACTTTGGAATGGAATTCCGGAAGGTTCTTCATCTTCAACCGAACTCCTAAATCAAAGATTTATTCAATGTGCTTCATTGATCTAATCAGAGATCAATTGGATCTTCTTCTAATTCACATGCACTAAGTGATAGTTCATGTACTTCTTTAAGCCACTTAATCCACTTAGAAGTTGTGGATGGATATCTTGATTCTCCTCATGCATTGTCAATACAATGCATGGTCTTCAAACATTGTTGTGACTTTGTATCCAATTGATACAAGTTCTTAGAACATAAAGAGCAGCTCAGCAATCGTCTGATGTAATGATGCTCCATCATCATTCTTCAAGTGTTGTCACTTAGTATCACTTTGATACAAGTATTGAAATATTAAGATCAGTTCTACAATCGTCTGATATTCATAGAGAATGTTTCAACCACAAAATCCTATGTCACTTAGTGAATCTCCTAAGTGACATGCATCTTAATACCATGGCCATTCTCCATTCCTCACCAACACCATCACATCCTTTGTCATTCACATCTTGACATTCCTTGACATCCATCCATTCATTCCTTGACAACAACATACCTCATTGACAACAAATGCAACACATTGCACTTCAATCTCCCCCTTTGTATTTGTTGGCAATATACTAGAGCACATATGAATGGGTCAATATGTGTGCCAATATTTTCTCCCCTTTATTGGAAATCAAATGAAAAGGTGTGGTGTGGTTCTCTTTCAAAAATCTCTTCCTCCCTTTGAAAAGTATTTTCTTGAAAAACACTGAGAGAGGGATGATGTCACATGTTCTCTTTAGCAAAGAACCTTTAGTAAATCATCTCTAAGTCTACTTGGGCTAACCCGGTGTAGAAAACAAGAGTGATGTAACCAAGGTACTCAATGATGTCCAACATTCACTGTACATGTGAGATCATGCTTCAGGGGTTTGAAATTTTTCAGATATAACAATGAATTGCTAAATCCTGCACATACTTCACAAAACTCATTAGAATGTTCAGTGCAAAGATAAAGCTCCCCCTTTCACCCATTTGTCTTTAATCTATACTCCCCCTTAATTGACAAGATAAAATCAATTAAGAAACAAGGGATGAAAGTATGATTGGAATACCTTTACTATTCTCAAGATGGTATTAATCTAAGAATCCCATCTTCTTCAGATTGGCTCCCCCTCAAGGGGTGCACTCCATTCTGTCCAAACCATCCTCCAGTTGAGAACGATCATCATCTTCAATTCCCTGTAATGTTAGCATATGAAAATAAAAGTGATTAGGGAATAAGATGGAACCTTCTTTGGTTTATCAATGTGAACAACAAGGTTGAGTAGATTCTCTCAACCGAGATGTCCCATTTTCACCATTCTTCACACTTGCACATTTGATCTTCAATGATGTTGGTGCTGGTGTGGATCTCAACACATCTTCATGTGAAATCTTTTGTTTCCTTTTTGCCTTAGCAATTGCCAGTGCTCTCTCTTCAGCTCTCTGCAGCTCTCTGGCAAGTTGCAACTGATTAGGCCATATGACTAACAAGTCATTTGGGAGTGAGGCCTCAGTTTTGGAAATTCCACATGGTTCTTTTGATGCTGTTAAGCTACCTTTCTTAGGCAACTTATTTTCAATCAATCCCTTCTGCTTCTTCTGGATTGATTGTCTTTTTGAGTCCAGTCTGCTTCTATTCAGTTCCATGGCTTGTTCACAAAGATCCATGGTGTGTCCTTTCTTTCCACAGTAGAAGCATGTTTTCATGGTGGTCCTTCTGGATGCATCACCCTTCTTGGATTTAGACTCCATGGACTTCTTTTCCTTTTTCAAAACCTTCTTGGGAGAATCTTCAACTTTCTTCTTGCTTCCCAAGGATTCTTTCTGAGCCAGGTTCTGTGATCTTTTCTTCTTTAGAGCTATGGATACAGTTGGAGATTGACATGTATCTTTTTGACCACTTTTGAAATCATCCCAGATGTTGTCAATTAATCCAAATCTATTTGCAGTAAACATATGTCTCTGGACCTATGGATGCTGCTTCTTTTCTTCTGGCTTGCTCTCCCTTGGCATGGGCTTCCTTTGTGCTTTGACATTCAGTGGATTGTACCAGCAATCCTTTTCACAGTGCCCATACTTATTAAAACACCAACACTGACCCACAAATCTTGACCTCTTCAGTCCTTCTGATTGTTGGGTACTTTTCTTGACTTGTTGTGTTGTTTCAGGAGAGCATTCTTTCTTCACTGTCTTCATCCATACTTGATTTGATTCTTTCTTCTATCCTGCACTTTTAGTAGAAACACTTTTAGAAGCATGAGTACAAGATGGTATGGAAGGTACCTTCTTTTTAGAAGTTGTTTCCCTTTTATTAGAGGATGTATTTCTTTTAGAATCATCATGATCAATGCATACTTGAGTAGAAACATTTCTCCTTTCAGCTGACTGGGAGGCTTTGGATTTGGGTGATTGCTGAGTTTTTAATATCACCTCTAGTTCTAAGCATTTCATATTGAGGGAGTTCTTCTCATCCTCAATAGTTCTTAGCCTTCCTTCCCATTTCTCTTCCAGCTGCTTTATCTGGTCTTCATGCACCTTTTTTATTTCTAGCAATGAATTGTCAAGCTCCTTCACCCTTTTTACTTTGTCTTCAAGTTGAGCATCTTTAACAACCATTGATACTCTATGCCTCTTCTCCAGTGCATGGTAAACATCTTTGATTATTACTTTAAAGAATTATTTCTTAGAAAGGCTTCTCTGCAATTCTTCAGCAGTGTCTTCATATATTTCATTGCAAAGAGAAACAGTTTCATCTTTAGCCTTCACCAGCTTTCTGAGAGTGTTGGTTATGCCAACCCTTTTAGCCAACTAATCTTCCATTGTATTGGATTCTTCTTCTAGCTGTAATTTTTCTTCTTGAAGATCAAGGATGCCTGTATCTATACACATTGCCACATCCTTGGGGACTGTCTTCTGAAGATATTCGATTGCACTTTGAATATCTTTCATTGTTCCAACTTCATCACAGCTAGGATAGGCTTTCTCAGAAGAATGATAAAAGGAATTGTCATCTGATATGACTTTCACATTTCTTTCCATAGAAGGAGTTTCTCTGACTGCAAAAACCTTCTTCTTCATCTTCTTTTCCTGTTTCTTCTTACTATTTTTCTGAGTCATGGAAGATATCTCCATTTGAGGCTGGTCGCTCATTTCCTCAAATCTACACTTCATAAACACTGCCTTGGATCTTTTAGAGGGAACCTTCCTCTGATACCAAATGAAGTGCCCAGATCAGTGTGAATCACTGAGAGGGGGAGGGGGTGAATCAGTGATCCTTTAAAACTTTTTACTAATTGATTCTTAATCAATTAAACCTCTATGGCTGGTTAAAGCCTCAATCCACTCTTCTTGTATCTCTCAGCCTTTCCTCGAGTGATGCAGTAAATGTAAAGGCTCATGACACAAGGATTTACAAGGTTCGGCACCAAAGGCCTACGTCCTTGCCATGTTGGTTATACGCCCCAACATGGTTTCTCCATTATAAGTTGTTAGAATTACAATGGTCGATACAGAGTCCCACTGTATCTCTCCTGAGTCCCACAGAAGGGTCTTTATACTGCGTGCCACAGTGTTACCAGAGTCCCACTGGCCTGCTCCAGAATCCCACTGAAGACTTCTTCCTCCCTGAGTCTCACAGGGGGCTTCTCCTGGCTCCTCGAGTCACACGAGTAGCTCTTCTTCACATTAAGTTCTTCAAGTATCCTCAGCAGCCCGAGATAAAGGCTGCTGGCCTTGCTCTTCTTCTGATCACTTGTGGTGAACATGTCTTCTCGTATTGCTTAGGATTTATCTCCTTCTTCTAAGGATGACCTGGATTTTCTCCAATTACTGAATACTCAGACAATTGATGTCTTTAACTTCAGTCTGGTCCAGTCTCAGTTCAGTTCAACTTCATGCACTGAGTGCATGGAATATCTGGTTCCTCATGCACTGACTGCATGGCCTCTTAATATTCTTTAAGAACTCTTTTTCTTGGTCTTCTCAAATGCACACAACCTGATTCGACTTTGTTCACGTGTGCACGGGCATGCATGTAAGCATGCACTCCCCTTCTTCTTCTCTTGGTATAGTAAACCCACAAAGGGTGTAACACTTTTAGCACACACCTTCTTCTTGTCCTTCACACATTTTATTCCTTTTGATTACACACTTAAATGTGTGTTTTACTTTGTGTGAGTGTCTTCTTCTTCTTATAAGTGTGCACAACCTCTTTGCACAAACATAGGCTTCGACCTCCTTGTCTCTTAGCACACACTTTTTTCACTTTAGCACACACATGAGTTGGCCTCCTCCTCTTCTTGTTGCACACACACACTTTAGTGTTCTTTTAGTTTGTTCTTCAAAGTGTTCACCCACAAGGTCTACGGCCTCCTCTTGTTCACTTTGCACACAAGCCACTAAGGCCTCGGCCTTCCTCTTCACTTGCCACACACAACTTGGTGTAGTTCTTTGTGTAAGCCTCGACCAATTCCTTCTTTGTGCACACACTTAGCCAAAGTCACTTCCACTTGTCTTGCACACACAACCCGAACAACAACCAACTGAAGGCATGCAAGGTGCGACCTCTTCTCCTCTTCTTAAAAGCGCACAAGGTACAATTGGGTGCACACACAGCACCCGTAGGTTCTTCTTCTTTCACTTGGAACACAAGCACAAGTGTCTCGGCCTTGGGTTCTTCCTACTTTTCACCCAATGCCCGTAGGGCCTTCTTTCCTTGGCACATAAACCACCTGAACCCTTACTGCCTTCAAAGGAGGCGCGCAAGGTGCGGCCAACTCCTCTGTCTTCACTGTCGTGCAGGTGCACAAGGCACAAGAGCCACACAGGGTGCAGGTTCAAGCACCGCGCAAGTAACCTCCTGCCACGCAGGGGTGCGGGCTTCAACCGTGGGCGTGCAAGATGTTGCGGCCACAGGTCTTCCTGGCGCGCAAGGGGAAGGCACGCAGGGAATCCTTCTTCTTCTTTCACGCAAGTGTGCGCGAATGGAACCTCAACCGCGCAAGTAGAATGCGCGGGGCTTCTATCTTCATGAGGCAGAGAGAAATCACGGGACTTCAGATTTTCAACAAAGGACCAGCAAGCTAAACGAGGGATCGACCTCTCTTTTTATAGGAAGAGATGTCCCAGATCATCCGCGTGCGATAAATCTTTGATATCCCAAAGATTTCAGATCTTCAAGATTCTTTGAAATCTTCGTTTTCTCCTCTGTTCACGCGGGTTCTTTTCCTTCATTATTTTCCTCTTCATGTATGTGCATGGAAACGTACGCATGCCTCTATTTATCCCGATTCATGCAAAGCATACACTCCACGTGGCCTCGCACCTTCGGTTTTCTTCGGCCTCGTGCAAATTTCTTCTCACATTGCATGCATGTGTATTTTTATGCATGAATGGATTCCTCATGGACAGATGAGGTGAATGGAACCTTCAGCTCCTTCAATGGTGGCCGGGAGCTCGAAATCTGGTGGTCGGATGGCCTCTGGTTCAGGCGACATCGCGGGTGGCCTTCGGCTAAGCTCGAGGAAGGAGACGGACGGGGAGCCGTCGGATCAGGCGGTCAAATAATTTTCAACGGCCTGGATCTGAATGGGCCACGGCGGATTAGATGTTCCGCTGAGATCTGGCGCGCGATCAATCGAGCGGCCAGGATCCGCTCCTGGAGATTTTTCCGCGCCCCACATCGAAACGGAGCGCGGTTTTTCCGCTGCTTATCAACCTAGCGCTCCCTTTCAACGCTCAGTTGCACTTCCCCCTCCATGGTGCCGCCCCTCACCGTGTTCTCTCTGCGGGTGCGCTCTTGCGCCCACCTCTGCTCCTCGCGGGCGCGCTATGCGCCCACTATGCACACACGGGCGTGCTCCTCGCGCTCACGCTGCGCGGGCTTCATCACCGCGTGGCCTCGGGGCTAATACATGGCCCCGACCTCTTCTGACTCAGGGATATGCTGCCTTGGCCTGAGGGTTCCCCATGGGCGTGGTGATCTCGAGTCTCACATGAGCCTTGGGTGATGACCCTCGGCTGGCCTTTTTTGGTGGCTATTTTTTGCTACTTAAAAACACAAGTGCTTTGTTAAGAAAAACAAAGTGACAAGTGTAAATGCCAATTTCCATTCAAGCCATCTTCTAAGACATTCCCCTCATTTATTCTTCTTCTTCATTAGAATTCCTCCAATTCTCTTCAACATTTATTCATCACTTTGGAATGGAATTCCTGAAGGTTCATCATCTTCAACCGAACTCCTGAATCAAAGATTTCTTCAATGTGCTTCATTGATCTAATCAGAGATCAATTGGATCTTCTTCTAATTCACATTCACTAAGTGATAGTTCATGGACTTATTTAATCCACTTCATCCACTTAGATGTTGTGGATGGATCTCTTGATTCTCCTCATGCATTTTCAATACAATGCATGGTCTTCAAACATTGTTGTGACTTTGTATCCAGTTGATACAGGTTCTTAGAACTTAAGGAGTAGCTCAGCAATCGTCTGATGTAATGATGCTCCATCATCATTCTTCAAGTGTTGTCACTTAGTATCACTTTGATACAAGTATTGAAACATTAAGATCAGTTCTACAGTCGTATGATATTCATAGAGAATGTTTCAACCACAACATCCTATGTCACTTATTGAATCTCCTAAGTGACATGCATCTTAGTACCATGGCTATTCTCCATTCCTCACCAACACCATCACATCCTTTTTCATTCACATCTTGACATTCCTTGACATCCATCCATTCATTCCTTGACAAAAACATACCTCATTGACAACAAATGCAACACAGTTCACTTCACCCAAATATTACATATTTTCATAAATTTGATTTCATTCCATGGAACCATATATGCACATTACATGCACAACAATTACAAGTACACTATTTTCCATTGTACTAAAACCATTGTGTTCTATTTTATATATTGTATAACTATTGATTACAAAAGTAGTGTTAGATTTAACATTTTCATTCATCACCCTAGCATGATATCAAATTCATTGATCCATTTAATTCATATTTTTAGATTCCGCCTTAGAAATTTGACATTGAAACCATCCTATATAATATTGATTATGGGTATTTTATAACCACACTTTTTCCGTTGATGGATATGAATCACTGGTAATTTCAATGCAGGATTAAACATATGGATCAATATATTCTCTACTATATAAAATTTAAAGGCGTGCTTGCTCCCACTATATTAGAGTAATTGTTACAATATCTCATCTTGAAATACCATCACCCATATGGTGTCCCCTATGACAAGACATTGGGAGACTCATGCTATCAATATGTGATTGGTAATCAGTATATATTTCAATATATATATTTTTAAAAATATCATTCTGCAATAGAACCTTATGGCTAACTTCGATACATAACATACCCTTTCAAAATCATCATATACCATAAAATTAGGGTACATCCACGTGTAATAGATATGAGAACATAGTTGAACAACACTAACCATGTGAACCATCAGGTGGACCATTATATTAAAGAATGATCGCTGGAAGAACATCTATAATTAACATAATATCATTGAAGTATTATTATTTATGATTAGAAACTTTTTTATGTCAATAACATTACTGCATATGAATTTGAAAATGAAGAAGATTATATTTAAAGTACTCCATAGAAATTAAATTAGTATGCAATGAAAAGAAACATTCACAAAATATTTCATAAAAAATTGACAGTCATGTAATTTTAGTCATGATAGCATCGAATTAGCAATTGAAATGACATTATAGTTATTTGATGCATAATCCTATAGAACATTTACAATATTATAGAAAAGGAAACATTGTGAATTTTCTTATCTTTGTTGAGTGCATGCTTCTGAATGAAGAACATACACTTTTTTACCGATCATCAAAGGGAACTATTTTCTTTTCCCATTGTGAATCATGTACATCATTACCTTGATGGAATATTTTATTTTTCCAAGAACATTACAAAATCTTCCAATAACACTATCAAATATGTTTTTAAAATTTTAATGAAATACAAGAAATGTATG
This sequence comes from Viscum album, assembly GCA_963277665.1. NCBI lineage: Eukaryota > Viridiplantae > Streptophyta > Magnoliopsida > Santalales > Viscaceae > Viscum > Viscum album. The sequence goes on from OY728165.1 coordinate 1,837,164,879, forward strand.
ACATAACAACAATTACAAATATATAAATTCTATGAATATATATCCCTTCTTCCAAGCTGATTCCATAATGTTTTTAAAAAATGGTTTACAGAAAACTATGTCAATATATTTTACATTATAGGATTGTTTATCACCCATTAGTAGATATATATTTGTACCATGTTTGATATTACCATAAAATGATTTCATATAGTATTGTTATTATGTCGTCGAGGTAAACATTTCTGATTTCTTAAAAAAATATTCTTTCGAGGAATGTTTCAATCAAACCGAATGTTTGTATTCTTCACAAATGGGACACACCAAAATTACTTTAACATAATTGTCTCATTCATTTCTATAACCTGAAAATTCATTTATCATCCCATTCAATATTTTCACCATTTTGAATTCTCTACCTCTATGAGAATCATACATTATAAAAAATGTATCACACATAACTTTTAGTTCTTCAATCAATGGATCCAAATTGACATCAATATCATTTTTGGTTTTCTATTCTCTAGATATATGAAAAAAGACAACATAATTTATTTTCACTTCCTGTATAACTGTGGTGGTAAATTATAATTTACCAACATGAGGGGCAAAGCACTATTAGGACTACTCTATACACATAAATTTATTGTTCCATCTATATATAATGAATGAAAAATGTTATTGTTCTCATTTAAAATTCAAGATAGTCGTAATAAATTTTCTTCCACTGAGGAGAATATGATAGACGACATAGGTTCCCACATTTAATTATTATATATGTATTCCATGTCAATTGTCTCATGGTTTTTTGAAATCTATATAGAAATATAACCTGTAGAATGATAAGAAACAAACATGAAGCTTTCGATGTCCAGGAATCATTTAACTTGTTTCGATCTGCACCATTCATATGGAACTTTTTTGTGATACATGGTTCTTGCAAAGAAATATGTAATAATTTTTAGAGGAATTTATATTTAAGTGATTATTACAATTGAACATGTAGTTTTTTAGCACCAAATGTCTCACATATAAGTTTATCTTCTTCTAGAAGTATGTCATTCATGAGACCATTTAATTCGGTACAGATGGTGCCACTCCATCTGCTGCCAGCTCTCAAAATATATAACTTCAATATTGCTGACAGTGTTGTGTGTTTAGTATAACCAGTATAAAATGGTCTCTTAACAAAATTACTAACTTCTCAAACAACTATGTAAAATAATGAAGGTTATATTCAATTTCCATTGTTATTTTATCAAGGCAATATTAATCATCGTTTACATTTTTATTTATACCAAATGATCCATACACCACAATTTGATCTGAATTAGTGTGCAAGTTTAGTTTTCTCTAGTGTATAGCCCAACATGTGTTGTTTTGATCTATTAATTGAAAAAAATTCTTCCAACACTTCTTAACTAATTTTTATTAGATTTAAACAATGTAAACACTAACAAATGATTTGGGAAGGATATTATGAATGCTCTAATACAAATTTGATAAAATCTCTAACCACATCGTCATAATATTTTGTCAAACTACTAGAATGCATCCATTTTTGATTCATATATATCCTATTATGTTTATAAAATATTATTTTTTATAATAAATAAATAAATACACATAATATATTCATTATCAAAGGTGAAAGTTATAGATAATTATAATAAAGGGAACCCAAAAAATGATTATTTCAAATAATTTCAGTAATCTTTGAAGGAAATGTGAAATTAAATTTAAGAAATGAATTTCTCCAATATAGTAGGAGTTATCATCTGAATTCATCCCAATATAAATGTTAAAGAAAACTTTCATCATCTTCAACTCTCGAATAGTTAGTATTTCATTATGTTTCATAAGACTCATCCCCCATTTATTGTTGACATCCACCCAGGTTTCTTGAACTACTCTTCCAAATATTCATCCCATGCCAGATACTAGTGATCATCTTGGATGTCTACTTCTATGTCCTGATCATGAAACTTAGAAGAGATGGGGAATGAGGCTCAAGAAAAAAAATTCAATAATAATTGTTCAAGAGATGAAGTTGATGAGGTTGAACCCCAAAATTTATTGTCTTCAATATTTTTGGGGCATGTAATTTTTCAGTGTTTCTATTCCCAAAAGAACAAAAACTACAACTGAACTAATTAAATATGTTTTTTCCAATGAGAAATTATATTTAATTATATAGAATAATACACTTATATGCTAATGTATTTTTTGAATATAAAGCTGTATTATTTTTAAAGAGTAAATATAATAAGGACAATTACAATGAAATTGTTCCTCATATCCATAGAGAAAGTGTTTCATCTAGTTAAGATACAATGAATGATAATAATGATGATTCATGATTTGAAATTAAATGGAGTAAAAGGTCTTAAAAGAAGAACAATACATATCATGAATTAATATATTTGAAATCATTCATATTTATTATTGATAGGAATCAATATAATAATATTCTAAAATAAATATCCTATGGTGATAACCATAGACGATGATATCAAGTTATACAAAGAAGAAATATCTTAAATAGTTGTTGTTTTCTAGAAATAATCATTTAATTGTGAAATAAATTATATTATGAGAAATAATAATAGCATATTTATGTATTTTATGAAATATTAATATATTGTTGATTTTAAGTGTGTATTTTGAAGAAAGAATGAATCTAATGTTAACATTAATATTTTAAAATATAGATTAGAAATCAATGTTTTAAACAGTATGGAATGCAATGGTTATTTTTAAACTTATACTCATTTAGATCAAATTATGAAAATAAGGAAAATATTTTCAATTAAATTGAATAAATCATTTGCGTGTTCATCAAACAGATGTTGAAATAGTATTTTTAAATGAAAATGAGAATAAATAAATTTTCATGCAATAATATGAATATTTTAAAAATTATTTGATGAGGACCCTAAAGAACATTTCAAATGAAATTTTCACAAATATTTATGTAATTTTTACAAATATTTATGTGCAAATCATTGAATAAAATGATTGAAATAAATGAAAAGAGATGGTTTTAAAAGAATGTGTATAAATTAATTTTAATCTCTATAAATATATTTGAGAAACAAATACAATAATTTTAGGATTTAAAGAAGAATGCACGAATTTTATAAATGTGTGTCTCACTAACATTAATGAAAGGGAATATGACAAGAAAGAGATTTCATAGATAACCTAAAAACTAAAATAAATAATTGTTATCAAATATTTTCAATTAGAGATTAGAGTAAAAATGATAAAAGTGATTGAACATCGACTGAATGAAAATAAAGAAATTACTGAAGAAAAAAATACAGTGATAAGAATATATTGTGATGTAAAAATTGAAATAAAAGGGAATGAGACAAAAATTATAAATATGGAATGATTTGAGATTTATACTAAATTTGAGAATCTGGAATCAATATAATTAGTTTCTCCTCAAAAAGTGAAAAAGAATGATTATACCACACAATAATCCATGGAGGGTTATTATAGTGAATGAACTCTTTAAGGATGAATAAAAATCCTCGTATCATCAAATAATCTAGATATATCTACACAAAAATGTAAATCTACCGTCTTTTTTTCAATATTTTTTTTAGAAAGCTATTTTCAGGTGAACTACATGTTTTAAATTTTAATTATTAAATAACTGGTTGAAGAAAATTTATGAATGACCATCCACTATATCCATTTTTGCTGGTAGAATGTCTATAACTAGTTTTCCCACAAATAAATACAAAACAATTGATACAATCAATTGAAAAATACAGACGTATTATTCTAGAAAAATGAGAAAACATGTGCATCAACTTAATAAACTAGGGTTTAAGAGTCATTTCAATTTATATAATAAATTATGATATCATTCATAGTATATTTGGAATAATTTATGAAATCTCATTACAAGAAAATTAGTTTAGTCGAATAATGGGGCATTAACAGCACTAGCCAAAAACTTTGTTAAAGACAATCTTTTTGACCATTAAAAAAGTGCTCCTAAAGTCAGTCTTTAACAACAATTTATTCCCGTACTATTCAATGGGGTCTCTAACAGTGCTAAAAAATGAAATGATAAATGGGGACCTTTATGATCTCTTTTTTCAAGCACTGATAAATAGAATCTTTTATCAGCCCTCGTAAAAAAGTAGTGAAAGGGGGGACGGGGGGTTTATCAGCACTTTTTTACAAGTGCTGATAAATACCCCCCTTTAAAAGCAGTTTTTTAGATGTTCTGATAAGGGTATTCCCCAAATAAAGTAATATTTCATTAAAATAATATATTTGTATATAAATATAAATATGTTGATATGAATATAACATATATTTTTTAAAACTTATTTTAGATGAGGGAAATAGGCATTTACACTTAATATATTAGATATTAATTGAAAATGACTTATAAAATCATTAAAAAATATTTTTAATTAATAATTTACTTATTATTACTGATTAATAGTAATTTTATATCAATTTGAAGATAAGAAAAATAAGAAAAATAATACAAGTTATTAAAAATGATTAAAACCTAACTCAAACTTCGAACAAACAATTGTTTTTTCTGAGTGTCTGTTTAGGCTCTATCACATACCAAATCCTTGTCTGTGATGAGAAATAAGCCTTTTGTGATAGAGGTTATTCATTATTACATTTTTTTAGGCCAACAAAGGCCCAAAAGTTATCCGAATCGGTGTTTTTTTGTCAGGGTACTCCAATTTTTTAACATTCGATGGATTTTCAGCCTTGCTTAATGGGGTTTATTGGTTTTTTATAGGGAGTGAATTTATTACCAAGGATTACATTCATATTGATATTATTGTTTTTTAATTTTATCTTTCATCAGAAAAAATATTATTTATAATTAAATATAAGAATATTTACATATATTTACATAGAATAAATCACTCATATAAAAACATATATGAACATATTTATTTATAAATACATATACTAAAATATATAAATAAATACTTATTGTGATAATGTATTTAAAACAATATCAAGCATTCTTTTACACTATAAAAACATATTTTTAATTTTTATATATACATATACGGGTCTATTAATAATTAGATATATATTTATATTATATTATAGTACATATAAATGAATATAATATATAATATATTTAAATAAATATAAGTATATATATATCACACACACATATTGTATAAATTTATTTAATAATATTTATATAAATATATTAATTAAAAATATACATGTAAATATATATGTAAATATATTTATAATAAAAAAATATATTCTTACATAGACAAAAAAATTTCCTGATGTAGCTGTAAAGGTGTTCTATATTTGATGTAGAGTTCTAGGGTTTGAATCCAGGTGGGTGCAAATGAAGCTAGAAATTCAAAAAGCACTGATAAAAGGGGTACTGGGGTGAAAAGTGCTGATAAAGGTGGGTGGAGCACTCTCAAAGGTGTCATGAAATTGGTGATAAGGGGGTGGGGCTCATGGAAATTTGAAAAAAATTACAAATTTCCTCATTAATAGATCTTTTTAGCATTGATATATGATTCTAGCTTTTAACCCTGCTTTGGATGTCAGCCCTCTTTTAGAGATGATAAAGGCCTATTCTAGCACTGTTAAATGAATCTTTTGTATTAGTTTATAAAGGTATAATGGAAGTCAATTTCTAGGTGTAAAATTTAGTATATGAAGAAACATCCTTAAAAATTGAACACATATATGTTAAACTCAATTTATGTTGAATCGAATAGAAATATATGATGTATTTGCAATGGATGAAATCACAATGAAGATGTAACTCGGTAAATATAATTCAAGCATAAAAGTATGATGGGTCAAGAACAAAAAGAGACAAAAAACAATAAAACAACAAAATATATCACCAAACAATAAAAAATAGTGATGAGAAGGATAAAAATTAACTTATATGCATTGAAACATTAATTCGTTTGACGCAATAGAGATATCCTTCTTGAAAACCGACATTTGTTTGAGCCTCAGATTTTTCGAGCCTTGATTCCTTTGAGCAATGGATTAGATATATGGATTCATTAATGACTTGATTTGAGGATGGATTCACTGAGGAGGAGCGACACTGGGGGGTGGCTTTCGTACATAGCCTGGAAAATCACGCTAGATTCATTCACGATTAGGGTAATTAAATTGATCAGGGACACTTTTATCAGTGCTTTGAAAAAAAAGTAAAGATAAGAATCCTTTTTATCTGTGCTAAATTAATAAGTGTCTATAAAATGAATCTTTATCATCATTGTTTTGGTATTGATAATGATAGAGGTTTATCAACACAAAAAATGTACTTGTGAAATCCACCTTTATTAGTACTATTTAAGTGCTGATAAAACATCAACTTTATCATCCCTAAATAAGTGATGATAAAAGGAATTTTTATTAGTGGAAAAAATTTATTCATGATAAATTAATTATTTTACTAATTGTAAAAAAAATTGTAAATATATTTATATAATTTTTTTTTATCATTTCATATTTATTTATTTATAATTATATAGATAATTTTTTAAATAAATTGTAATTTTTTTATTTATAATTATAAATATATTTATATCATTACAAATATTTATATAATTATAAATATATTCCATAAACATAAATAAATAAAAATATATTCATTATTTCTATTTATTTATTATAATTCTATAATTATAAATATATTTATGTCAATTTATATATTTATATAATTGTATATATATTTAATAAATACATACAAATATAAATATATTAATTATATTAATTATTCATATATATATTCAATAATTTAAAAATAATTTAAAATATTTACTATAATTTCACAATTATTTAAATTTATAATTATTTAATAATTTCATAAAAATATATATATATATATATATATATTTATTTATCATTATTTATTTATATAATTTTATATGTATATTTACTAAATATATATTAATTTAAATATAAAAATAATTATAAATATCAATATTTTAAATATTTTTCATTATTTAAAGATAATTATTATAATTTTACAATTAATTAAATATATATGAATATTTATTTAGAAATATATAAAATATTTTTTAAAAAATAATAATTTTTAATTGTAATTATGGATATATAATTTTATAAATATAGTTAAAATATAGTTATAAATATATTTATTTATACATATTTTAAAATATACATTTAACATAATTAATGAATATATAATCTTTAATACATTCATGTTATGAAATGAGATAAATTGAATAATTAAATATGAGATCACTTTAAAAATATTGAAAAATGGATAAGTTTTATTAATGAAATATAAATTATTAAAAAACATGGATATATTTTGAAATAGAGATGAATACATATTGAAAATATTAAAACATATTTTTTTAATATATACAATTAAATAAGATAAAACAATTAAATTCTATAAAAATGTTTAAATTGAATTTATATCTAACTAGAATAAATTTTAAAATAGATAAATAATATTTACTTGTTAAATACATAATATACTACATGTATCATGATTAAATTAAATTATAAAATGAATAATAAAATTTGAATAAATTTCATAAATATTTGGTTTATGTGTTTCTATAAAAGAGTTTATTAATTACCTAAACATTTATGTGTGTGCATTGTATGGAAAAATTAATTAATTATTAACATGTTTGTGAAATTAATATTACACATGTATAATAGATATTAAACTAAAAACTAAAATGACATTCAATTATCTCCATTAATCAATGAAATTTGTATGTATTTTTAATTAATATTTATTTTTATTTACAATCATTCTTCACTAAATATACATGCAATTTAATTTAACTAACATATATTTTTTATTATATAAATAATATTTAAAAAAATTATATACATTTTTTATCTATATTTAATATATAGTTTTATTAATATTTATAATATATATATATCAGTGTGTTTGTGTGTGTGTATTAAATTTATTCATTTTTATCAATTAATTTTTAATTAAAAAAGTGTTACATATATTTATTAAGTTTTTCATTTTAAATAATTATTTCATTAATTATTTATTTTTAAATATCGAAATATTTAATATATACAATATATTAGTATTTATAATGTATATATAGTATGTTAAAGTTTTTCATTTTTATCAATAATTATTAAATTAATATTTTTTTAATATTTTTTTAGTTTACTAATTTTTAATTTTTATGTGGTTTATTATTTCATTTTATTCGTCATCATTATCAGTGCTAAAATTAAAGCCCTGATAAAGGTTATCAGTTTCAGTGCTAAAAATAAACTGTGGATAATAGGTACCATATTTCATCACTAAATAAATGTGCTAATAAAGGATTCCCTTTATTAGCGCTAAAATATCACTAATATTGGGTACCAAAAGTCAATACTAAAAAATAGCTAATAAAATATACCCTTTATCATATAATTTTTACTAGCACTGATAAATGAAAACATTTTGAAATTATTGTTTTTTAGTAGTGTTATAAGGTTAACTATTAAAATAACATTTTATTCAAAAGTTTAACTCCAAATACCCATATCTTTTAGTTGAAATAACCCCTCTCAATCCCATTGGAATACCACTTATCTTACACATGAAATACCCCAATATACTCCAAAATACTCTCTGTTATTCCTTTCCAAACCATAGGGCCATTCCTGAGTAAACCCACTCCATTTATCATGGAGGTTTAGATTCATTCTAGATAAGAAACACAAAAAAATAATAAGTTTTTATCAACTCATCTTTCATTTTCCTCCTCTCCTATCTTTTACCAAAATTGCATTTAATCCGAAATATTCTAATATTAGTTATAATGTTTTTTCTTATTATATTAATGGACTTAAAATACTATGAAAATTATTTTTTTATGTGTATATATTTTATACCTCATATTATTCTCCTTTGGACAACGTTCTCGATAATGGTCAATTAAACTCTAATGAAGATGTTTCCAACTAATTCCATATTTCAATCCTTATCGATAGTGATAATGAATTATATATGATTTTTAAATGAAATCATAATTTTTTTTGTTATGCAATTACTTATACTAATGTATAAAAATACATTTAACAGAAATAGAAAGGTGATGTAAAATTGATTTTTTTTGGGGAAAGATGATATTAAAAAACTTCAATTTCAACATTAAAAATTATGAAATATAATCAAATTGATGAAATTTTTAAATAGGAAAATTTATTAAATAAATTGACTAATAGTAAAATGTTTTTAATTTAACATATGTTTAATATTATGGATTAATAAAAGAAATGAAATAATTTGGTATTTATGGTCAAGTTATTTTCAAAATCAACTCCTTTTTCATTGGAATTTTCAATCATTCCAATAATTTTTAGTTTTGATACCCCCCTAAAATTACTTAAATATTAGTCCTCAATTCTTCCCTTTCATTTTTAGGTATATATAATTTTCATATGATTCGAAAATGTTTTTATTCCAAGCACAATGATTTTTCAAAAACAATTTTTTTTCTAAAACACTTCATTGAATCATCTTGAATTATTTCTTATTAGCTCATTAATGTTGATGTTTACAACAAATATTTTTTCTCATATTCATTTGTGATCTCCATTTCTTATTCATAAAAGTGTACTTACTGAATTCTTTATGAAACCCATTCCTTTCCATGTGATATATCATGACTAAGATTGTTATAAATTTAATGTGACATGCTTTATTATGACCATTTATTATGTGAATGGTGGTCCCAAAATTATATATCCTTCTAATTCATTGGTTAATCTAATGTATCTCATGATATATTGTATATTATGCATAAAAGTAATTCTATATTTTTCACAATTATGAGGTTACTATTTATTCACTTATTTTATACATAAATATAGTGGTAGATTTATTTACCACTATATGTGGTATTTAAGAACTATGACATGACACTTATTTTTTATGCATATTCCCTGTTCCATGCCTTTATGAAACATTTCACTCATTATTATGATGAATATTATATTTATATAATATGATTAAGATTTTTATGACCACCCATATTCCATTGATTCATGTCCATTATTCCTCATCTTATTGTCATTCTATCTCACCATCTCTTTAGTGTATATACATAGTTGACTATATGTACTAATGATTTTTTTGAGAGTTATAAGTATAATGAAGAATAATTTTAATAATATTTTTGTTTTATTATGTATAATTGATATATGATCCTAATTTTTCTAAGATACTAAACCTTTGGATCCTGGATTTGTTTTACTATTAAAATTTTTATCTTAAAAATTATTCCATAGTCATGTAAAAAAATTTCAGGATTCTATTTTTGGTATTAGAGCATAGTTTAGTTAATTTTGGGATTATGATTAGAAATAATTAGTAAAAATAATAATTATTAGTCTGTTTATTGGTAAAATATCATATATGAGTCTCTTTTTAAAAAGAAAAAACAATGGGATCCTATAATTTTTTCATTTAGAATTAATTTAATAAAATCATAAATTATTTATTCATTCTTTGATAACAAACATTTTGATCAAACCATTTATTTTTTATAAAATTATGGGAACTATGAGAAACTATAAAAAATCTATTTAAGGAATAATGAAATGATTTTCCAAACAATGTATTGAATGACATGGTAGATGGTGTTCAAAAATTCATGGAGATATTTAACTAGTGGTCTCAAGAAAAGAATAACAACCCAAATCAAGTGGAAGATCCACCTTCAGCCAAGAAGGTGAAACTAGATATTTATTTTTATATAGAAATGACCTCTGATATCTAGTATATCTTTCGAATCACATTTCATGGAATAGTTGGTTAAATTATTGGAGTTAATATTTTATGTAATCCATTTTTATGAGAAGGATATGGGGTATCCTTCAATTTATCAATTATCTGTAAGGACTAATCAATTGTGGGCCTTAATAAAGAATAGAAATCCTAAAAATGGAATGGATGTAATTGAATGGGAATATTTTATAAAGTATGTTTATAAATATTATTCCTCTTGATCTCTTAGAACAAACATAGAGGGATAATTCCAACAGATTATGAAAATGGACTGTGAAACAATCAAGGCATATGGGGATAAATTTATAATTTTGGAATGATAAAACTTTTATTTTATTATTAATAATGATATTAATAAATATAGTTTCATTTTTGGTTTAAAACAATAGATTTTAAATTCTCTACCTAAATAAGACATTAGTATTTTTCAAGATGAAGTTTGATTTGTTCTCAATGTAGATAGGGAGTGTGGAAAATGCTCCCATGATTATAGATATAAGATAATATAACTGAAGTTTTATGATTGCATGTAAAATAAAAAGGGAGAAAATCGGATCCAACAATCCACATTTCAAAAATGAGGGAAGAAAAAACATTGATATTTCCTCAATGGGACATGAAGGTGCTTCATGTATGGGAGAAAATTCCACTAAACCCATGAATGTTGAAGAGACATGAATAATCCTCCCAAGTTAATGGATGAATATAAGTAATAATGTATTGCACCAACCATTGTATTGTTCATCAATACCGCGGAGCAAGGAAACCATATATTCTAGTTCTCTAAACTATGTGTCCTTGAGGGTAATCAACATTAGCAACCAACAAAGCCCAAGGAGAAATGAAAATCTTATTCTATCAGTACTTCTAATTATGAGCATTAAAATCATTTTTTACAAGGTACCCTTTAAATTCAAATAGGAATGGAATTTTTTTAATTTAGATATATCATTAAAAAACACAATGTGGTACAGTTAGTGAATACAATGTGTTAGAATTTAATATTATTATCCTTTTTGGGACAATTCATGTATAAAATATTGTAATCCTTCCACAAGGGGAATTTGATTCCATATTGGGCATAGAATGATACTCATTATATAAAGCACACATTAACTTCCATGAAATAGAAATCTTGTTTTATAGTTCGAACCATATGATGATCTTATAAAAATTAAAGTAATATTATGAATCTCCTATAGAAGATTCATCAATTGGGTGGGTATTGATTGGTTATGAAGAATAACATATTGCCAAATTTTTTGAGTTAATGGAATGTATCACCCATAGAGAAATTCTCATTATGAGGGAAAACAGAAATGTAATTCCTGAAGAGTTACCCAAAATCCCATATGTTTTTGTGGTATAGTTCCTAATAGAGATCATAATTGGAGCCACTCCTATCACAAAATTCCAATATATGATTACTAATATCAAGTTTTAGTCGTTAAAGAAGTGTCCACATGAGTATTTGTACACTTGTTTCATATTCCCGAGTTCATCACCATGGGGTCTTCCAGTTCACTTTGTAATTATATATAATGAATCAATACAGATATGTATAGATTACTGGGAGCTCAAAATTATTACAATAGATAAAATTTATTCCCTTCCGAGGATTTATGAATTTATTGATCTAATACAAGGATATAAATACCTATTAATTTTTAATCTTAATTTGGGATATCATTAGATAAAGGTGAAGAAGTAATATATTTAGAAGAATACATTATTTAATAGTTATTTCCAATATGAGTCCATAATAATTTCTTCTAAACATAATATATCAACAGAAATATTCATGTATTTTATAGATATAACCTTTAGATAATTCCTATTCAATTGTTTTTTTATTTTTATCAATGATAATCACATTTAAACTAATAAAAAGAAGGAATGTGAAGGGTATTTAATATTTATACCAGTGAATGTTTGGAAGGATAATTTTTTTAATAAGTTCTGCAAGTGTGAGTTGTCTATAAAATATGTCAAATTCTTGGTTCACTTGAAAACAAGTGAAGGGATTTTCATGGACCCATCAATGAAAAAAATCAATTGAGGAATGTCCTAGACCCACTAGTATCAGACAAATCTATAGTTTTCATGGTTTATCTAGGTATTATTAACGTTTTGTTCTAAATTTATCATGATTTTCTAGCCCAATAACCAAGATAACATGAAACTAGGTAATTGATGTATAGACCCATGAACATGAAAAAATATTTCAGTAGATCAAAAAGATGATAATCATTGAGCCTACAAAGACACTATGAAAAAATGGAGAAGGTGTTGTGATACATTGTTACACATAAAATAATGGCTTGGGTTATGTAATCATGCATAATCCCAAGGTTATTGATTATTACTCAAAAAAACGGGGATCCAAAAGCATAAATACACAAAGAATGATTTAGAGTTAGCATATGTGACACTCCCTCTAATGATTTTTTCTGAAATACCTCTATGGATAAATGTGTTCTGTATATAAGGATCATAGGATTATAACATAATTATTCAAATAGAATTATCCCAACATGCATTAAGGAATAATTTTAGAGACAATCAAGGACTACGATTGATATATTCACTACTATCAACAAATTGAAAACAATGTTTCCAATGTTCTTATTATAAAAGAACTTGTTAAACTCTCATTGATGTGAATTGAGATTTACCCTATATACATGGATATAAAAAGGATGTATCAGAAAATCATATCTGTAGGGAGAACATGGTATCATTTAAAAATAATTTCACAACAATCAATACAATATATGATCAAGGAGGCATAAGGGGTTGGTCCAGACATTCAAAAAAGGGTGAAAATAGTAAGGGAAAGGAAGTTTGTGACTTCCAAATCCATAAATATAAAATAATTCATTATGACAATAATTTTATTTCATTATTCAACTATGATAAAGCATGATATATGGGATAATATTACAATTCCTATCTTTCTTCATCCATCTTAGAAGAACCAAGATGTACAATTATATCTAATATCTCTTTTTGGGGGAAAACCTGAAGAAAGAGATCAATGAGAACACCACAAATAAAATGGTATGTCAACATGTTAAAGAAGAGAAACAAAAAATCAAGGTGATAATAAAACCATTACCTACACCCCTGTGGAAATGAGATAACATCACAATAGGATTTCTCACAGGTCTCCCTAATGCATCCAAATATAACAATGTGATATGGGTTGTTGTAGAGAGACTCACAATGACATCCCAATTTATCACTATTTTGGACGATTTCTCACTTGAAGAACATTATAATACATTTGTAATAAAAATAGTAAGGGTTTATGTGGAATCACATTCACTCATATTTCATCATGAATCATGGATCTCTTATACATTACCGAGATAACTTCATCATTCAATTAATAGTAAATTGATTTTTAGCATGTCAAATCACCCCCAAACTGATGGCCAATCTAAAAAGAATATTCATACAATCACGGATATGATTAGATCATGATATATGGAATTTCAAATAGAATGGGATCAACATATCCCATTAGTTGAGTTGTTTTACAGAAACATATTCCACATCAGTACTCAAACGACTCCATATGAATCTCTGTTTGAGAAGTGATATGAAACACATACTTTTTGGGATGATGTTGGTGAATGATGGCTATATATACATGATATTCTATAAGAAACGAACAAAAAGGTTTGAGGAATAGAATAAAAAATTAAGGATTATTGGATATAGTAGAAGAGATATGCTAATAACAGTCCAAGAGATATTACGTTTGATGTTGGAGAAAATGTTTTTTCTTTGAATATACCCAGAAAAGAGGGTCATGTGGTGTGGTATGAAATGGAAGATATTCCCAAGATTCATTGTACCCTTGATGATCCTTTATCACATATGATTGGTGGCATATAATATTAAACATGAACCAAATATGGATGATGCTCTTTATTTGTTCCATGTATATATATTAATGATGCACATAACTAATCCCTCATGTGTTCTCAATCTAGAGGTGGTACAACCAGATAATTAACTCTCATATTTGGAAGATTCAGTGAAGATGTAAGACCATAGAGATATAGTTCTACACAATAAGTCAACTTACTTTTTCAATGGGTTATGGAGAAATAATAAATATGAAGAAGAAACATTAGAACGAGAGGAAGTAATGAAATAGAAGTAACCTCATCTATTTCAACCCAGAATATGAGTTGAAATTTCCAAGATAAAATTTAAAAGTAGAATTACATAAGGATGAATAAATTTTAAATATTAATTATTTCCTGAATAAATGTGAATTATAATATATTATATAATTATTATACACATGAAATAGAAAAATCAGAATAGTGATTTTTTTCATTAAAAAATTATTAAATTATTCAACAATTTAACCCATTAAAATCCTATATAATACAAGGGTACAAAAAAATATAAAAAATAAAAACAATAATGAGGAAATTTGGATCACCCTAATCAGCTATAATCCTCCCTCCCCCAAATAAAACCATAGAAAGAAGTATAATATTAGTAAACCAATCCTCATTATAGATAATC
Organism: Viscum album; assembly: GCA_963277665.1. NCBI lineage: Eukaryota > Viridiplantae > Streptophyta > Magnoliopsida > Santalales > Viscaceae > Viscum > Viscum album. The sequence goes on from OY728165.1 coordinate 1,837,180,195, forward strand.
GAAATATAAAACCATGATAGAAACCAATGTAAATAATGAATTCTGTAATTAATTATAATTTAATGGAGGTAATGTGACCATTGATTAGTAATGAGACCATTGGAATATTCACCAGACCATTGTGAATAGAAACATGATAGTTGGAATAGTAATTTAAATTCAAAATAATATAAAAAAATAAAAAAATATTTATAAATAACAATTAAAAAAACAATATTATAATTCAATAAAATTTATTTTGATGATTAATAACTAAAATAAAAAAAGATGTTTAATCAATAATTCTAATGGTAATTAATAAATATAACCATTTATATATTAAATAGTAAATAAAAGATAATGTGAGAAATATTTTTTGATAAAATTAATTTTATTTTTTAAATCAGTTTATTGAAATTCTCTATGGTTTACTTAATTGTATTTTTATGAAATACTTCAATTTTTTGGTGAATAGAAAAAATTATGTTATTTTCATAACCAGTGTATCTTAAATTATATCAATCTTAATGTAAAAATGACATAATCCATTTTGGAAATGGTGTCTCACAAAAAGTGTTTCATTAGATAAATGAGTCATTAATATAATATAACATGTTTTCAAAACCAAAAAATTACATTACAAAGGCACATGTAATTTTTATTCCACTTAAAAAACCATATTCTAATTATTCCACTTTAATTTAAATAAATAGTTGAATTAAAACTACAAAGGTATTTAGAGACTAAAAATTATTATATTTTATTAATTAATGATTTATCATGTAAAAAATAAGACTATTAAAATGACTACCTAGGATATAGTATTTCATTAAATATTTTATCATAAATATACCACAATCCTCAAGTATAAATAACCCCTCACCCACCCCATAGAAAAACACTTCACATACAGAGGAAAAATCTCATTTTCTACAAAAATACAATCTATTAAATCCTTATCATCATTAGGGGTATTTCGAAGTAAACCAACACCAATAATTCATGATTTCTAGTCTCATACAAGAGAAGTAACCAAGATAAATGATTCTGTTTCAATCAATTCTACCATCATTTTTACCTCTATTATTTTCTTTGAAAATATATTTATACAAAAACTTATAATATTAATTTAGAATTATAATAAAATTATATTAATGATGTCATCTAGCTATAATATTATACATTTTTCATTACTATATTTAATAACTTACTTTGGACCCCATTTGGAAATGTTCCCGATAACGGTCATGTAATCACCAATGAGACATTGCAAATTCATTCCTTCTCCCCAACCTTATGAATGGTTATAATAAATTTTTTAGGATGTATTAATGTATAAATATATTTTTTGGATTCTTGATTTAATTATACCAAGGTATAAATAACCTATAACAAAAATATGAAATCATTGAAAAATAGTAATTTCTAAAGGAAAACATGATATCAATATTATTCAATATAAACATTGGAAATTATGAAATATAATAAAATAATTTTAATAGATAAATAGCAACAAATGTAACTTCCACATCCCAGATGCCATTAAAGGGTTACCCAATCTCATTGGGTCACATGGTCTCAACCAAATCTTCCCAAATACCGGAGGGTCCGTATGTATAGCGAGGGCCTAGGTGAGTCCTTGGGTAGACTATTACCTCAATACTAGATTGAATCTCCATTGAAATATCATACATGTAGCAGAAGTAGTAACCCATAGAGTAGAAATAATCAGTTGAAGACTGATTAGGTAAAAAAACCAAGAAGTCATATCATGTACATGATGATGATACATGCCCCATGTTCTAATAAAACATATGAAAAAGGAAAACACTAGATATACATTATGCATGTTCTAAAAGTACAAAAAACAAAAAAGATACTCAACATCATTGTAATCCTAGGCTTGGTCCCATGCTTTTTTGCTTCTAAGCAGCATACCAAGTACCTATATGAGGGAGATTTCCCTTATCATTACCTACACTAATATAATCAGTTCGGGTCCAAAAGGTAACCTAAACCGGGTGGGAGACTAAATCACAATAAGCAACCACCCATGGAACATTTCAATTAGTCAATGAATATATATAGCAGGCAGTGTGCAATAAAAAAATATAAATCAAGGAAGCACTCTATAGTAAGCATCCTAAATGAAATAGTTTCCATTTAAATTCATCTAACTATTCAACCACATTGATTTTATTTGTTTTGAGATCCATCAGAATCCTAACATATCTCGTATAACGGGAAACACAACAGATGCCTCAGAAGGCCGTATAAACAATACAAGTGATGAACAAATAAAAACTTGTGCTTTATCTTGGAAGATGCATCATATGTCATTCCATGTAAATATTCAATTTCTAAAATTATCCAATCCATTACATTCCTAGATTATAACTTAATTATCACTCCTAGTGTAATACAATTCATCACCCTAGAACCTCGTCCTTAGTAATCCTCTTAGGAATCTGATATTTTTCAAGATGAGAGATAAATTCCATGTCATCTGAGTTTGTCATTAATATTCCTATAAGGAATCCCCATGAACCACTCCTAACATATAATAACATCCCCCTTGATTCTATCCATGGAATCCCTCATTGGATCCATGTATCACACATGGAATGGTAAGGGTTCAATCTATTGAGTCCATCCATGAAATTCTAATGTGAATCCATGTATCACCCAAGGCGTATATGTCAATAGGCACAAAAATGCATCCATTTAATTCCTATCTTGAATCCATTAATCACCCTTTCATATTAATCAATTATGCAATTCCATTTCACTTAATCATTTCATTCAATATGCCAATGTCAAAACCAAGAGCATCAAATATCAAACTCACACCTCTGGGTGTCTCAAGAATCATCCAACCACATATTTCTTGACCTTTCATTGACTCCCTTGAGCATATTTTGTATAATAGGATTCAAAGTTATAACAAGATACTACATGGATTGGAATTCCAATAACTCACATGGGAAATGAAATACAAGGTTCAATTCATTCCTAACAAGGAAATTGTGAAAAGAGGCTAAGCACAAGGGCTTTCCCTAAATTACTCACAGGGAAAATCATTAAAATTTCAATTCACTGTTCTTATAGAAATTGAAAAACAATTCCAAGATCAAGGTCTTTCCTTCAATTAATCGCATTATAATTTTCAACATAACAAGATTAACAATACTAAAAAGACACAAATGGCTTTTTTATCATATATCTCACATGGGGAAAACAATAATCTTTCAATTCAATCCAATTACTTGGATTCATGTCATTTCCACTACTTTACTCACACAGGCCCTGCTAACAAGGAGACAAGCTTAAACAAGCATTGGCATACATGGGACCCACAGAAATCTATGGATCCCATACCCTTAATTCAATACAATTACAATCTATCAATATTGAAATTTAATTCATAGACTGATTAACATTTTTACCTCCAATAACTAGGGGAAATTCCATGCCTCACATAAATCCAAGGCCATAAGCCAAAAATGTTCATTCAAAAAAACAAACAAATGGGGTGGTATTTATTCATGATATAAAATATATAACAGCAGTAAAAATCCTATGAAATTACCTAAACCAGAATAGTAAATAATGGTTTCCAATTTGAATGTATGGTTATGCCCAACAAACCGGCGCATGACACCTCGACATATATGAAGTTCCTGGAATTCAATAAAACGAGTGAGACCACCTATCTTATTATTTTTTATAGATATCATCCATTTTCATTCTCTAACTCATAATGGTTTTGATGAAAATCATTCGAGATCCGTGGAGACAAACCATGATCAAATTGGATGTTGGACAGATATGGGATTTCAAATCATTGAATAGGATCAAATGAGATCACTAATGGTTTAACGTTACACAATTTAGAACTGGGGTCCTAAATAAATCCCCTTGAAAAAATTTATCTTTGAATTTCAATACCAATGGTGGTGAATTAGGATCTATGAATAACTTTGTCCACTTCGATCATATATCGACCTCCAACTCCAAAGTCCCATTATATAATTAGTCGTGGTTCCATAGCACTCATTTTAAAGGAATAGACCACCTGCAAAGAACTATAACGCTCTGAAACACAATAAAAATGGGACTATCCTAAAATAATACAATTACTTATAAATCAACCTCCTCAGTTTGGAAAGTATGAGATGGGTTTGAAGAGTAAAATTGAAGCTCAGAAACATGTAATATGTCATGTATTAAATGATACTTCTAAGGTAACTAAAACAGATATGATAGTGTACTGGACCTCTCAAGAATCATGAACGAACCAACAAACGATAGAAAAATATTATCCTATCTCATGATAATCCTATGTCCCAGGCTCAGGGAAACATTTAGGGAATCCCAATCCCCAACCATTAACTGTAGACCTTGTCTGTGGCGATCAATATATGATTTCTGATGAGAGTTTATTTTAGCAATCATTTTTGAATAAACTACTACTTCTTAGTGTACTTTTAACATGATGATGTCCTAACATTGCTTCCTCTCATACCACCATCCAACATAGGGGTGATTGGCATGTTCTACTGTAAAAATCCCCTTATAGAGACATCTATATAGTATCTTGAAATCTATTGTGGTAGGAAAACTCAACCAGGAGTATGATCGGCACCACCCTGCTGGCATACAAACGGAAGTCGTCATGATGGAATTACTCTACAGTGCCTAACAGATGCATTAATGAAATACGATTATCATGGTTTACAAATAAAAATTGCAGATACCAATACATGATTGGTGAAATCCTTCCTCCATAAGAACTCACCTCCCTGTCTTCCCCATGAGTTAGGTAATCATGCCAAACAAAAAGAGAAACTACCAAAATCCCACTACTATGGTCAGGTATTGTCAAGTTATCCACCATAAGCCATTCCAGTTCCACTTATTTTTCATATTCATTTCATTTCAAACCGTGTTCACATTAAAATGAATAATTTATAATAATTAAATATTTATCACATTCTTTTTAGAAGAGTAAACAAATGTTACATCAAATTTTGACCCATGGGGTCTCACACACCCCACAAATCAAAACATGGAATCCACTTATAGCACATATAACATGTTTCACATTAAGGGTGAACGAAAATCTTCAAAATTATGATCCTAGAGGTCCCAAACACCTAAGGTGCCAAAGCATTCCATCCATCCAATTTTAACCACAACAGATCCTAAATATACCTATTATAAAAACATCCATATCTATCATAACATCTATTCTAACAATATGAAATCAGTAATGCTCTCTAAATTACTGGGAAAATATGTATGTAATGTGATATCTAGAAGGTTCCTGTAGGATGAATTAGATGGAATACACTCATGTCATCAATTTTATACACTAAAAAACCTTAATCATATCAATAATAATATCATATGTCATGTGAATCACCCAGTGATGGAATCATATCAATTATAATAGCTCAAATCCTAAAACCAACCATTCAATAAAAGTGAACTTGGTTTTTCCCTATACATGTGTTTTCTATGCCCGAGAATATGTCATTATCAAATTCCATTCCATTTCTATTCATTTCTATTTTTTCGAATATTAAATCACACCAAAAATGAATCACCTCTGATACCACTTTGTAACACCCCAGTCTTGGATGCCTCTAAAGGGTCCCCAAGACTAGTAGATCATATGGCATTAAGAGATTCCCCAAAAACACTAGAGGATACTAAGTAGAAGCGAGGGATTGGGAGATTATTTGGGGTGACTATTCAGTCATTACTAGGGTGTATCATAATGGAAATATCAAACATGTATCAGAAGTAGTAAACCATACAACAGAAATAAATAGTATAATAATGATAATAAAAAAAAAGATATATGTCATATCAAGTAAAAGGTGATGATACATGTTACATGTTCTAATAAAAAATATGAAACAGGTACATAATGTATATACAAAATGCATGTCCCTAATGAAGAAAACATCCAAAGTAGACTCAGCTCCATCAAAATCCTCAAATTGATCCATAATCTCTTCTACCTAAGATACAGTTTGACAAAGGCTGTTCTTTGCTAGAAATAAATAATGGTTTGTGATCTTTGTCAATCCTTACATGGTAGATCAGGTATTTTTCATGTTAATGGATCTCATAGATCAATAATACATCTATATTAATGTGGGCATCATTTCCTAGTGTTTTCCATTTTGAGATCGAAATGTGGAAGAAGAGACTTGTATAATGTGGGGTGTTTTCTTGGAATTGAATAATTTTAAAATATGGTAAATAAATGAATTTTGTGATTACTAGTATTTGTGATTGAAGCATCATGATTTGAATATGGTGGTCATTGTGATTTTGAGAAGTGGGGAATCATGAATATTCAATGTGTTGATGCTGATCATCATGGCTAAGTAAAATCTAATTGAGGCATCATGAAGTAAGGGTTGTTGCGAATATTTTTTGAAAGATCTGAAGTATGCATTAGAGGAAATGGAGTATCATGAATAGATAAGCCTATAAATATAAGGAATCCCCTCTTAGTTTCACAAAAAAAATTTCATGGAAAATCCGGAATCACTCTACAGTTGGGAACCCAGGATATCTCAATGAAACTGACATTCCATTTGATATTGAGCATGAAAAAAGGATTGTTAAGCCATGACTATTGTCAATGCCTCAATGTAAGTGTTATTTCGTGATAATGGGGTGATCTACAAATTTTTAGAGAGAATTTTGAAGGCAGTGTGTTCCTAAAAGGTAATTTGTTTCCCAAAGGTGGTGAGTTTTATAGTGAAACATCATGATAGATAGTTTTGAATATCTGTTTTTAGTGAATAGGGATTTCATTTGGCATCAACTCAGATATTAAGTGCAATTAGACACCCATACTCATTCAGGGAGAATGAATTTAATTCCAATCCATTTATGAAACCTTCAAGTCAATAAAATATGTTATACCTCTCTCAATGTATTGAAATAGGGGGATTCAATGGAAGTGATCTGATAGAAGAGTGTGTTATCCCTAAAACCTTGTAAAGGATTCGAACCTATCAAATGGATACTATGTCAAAAAAATTATATATTCCACATCTGGTGAATATTAGTGGATTTTGGCTTGACCAAAAATCTTTCATCTTATGCACCTTGGACTATCCATTATTAGTGAACTAAGTAAAATTGTTGTGATGGATTGCTAGATGTGAATGTTTTAATTATTACACATTACAATCAAACATGTTTAACATGTTCCTAACTATGTGGGGAAAAGATCCATCACTTTAGAAAGAATAATATGAAACACTGATTAACCACTCCCCTCTTATGGTGTTTCGGGGTCCTTCAAGTGGTATCAGAGGGACCTGTTACTGGTGTTGGATTTGGACTTTCATGTCATGGAGAATTCGGTTAATATTAGGGGAGTCCTCCTCTTTTATGGATCAACCTTTCAGAATTTGGAGAACCTGATGAGATCTCATCTAAGATCTCTTGTAATGGAAGTCTTATTTTCAAATACACAAGGAATAAATGTTATTGATACAATATTTCTATCAATGACTGAGACAGAAATGAAACATATTGATGCATATTCTAAAGCACATAATTCCATCACTACATCTATTTATGATCAAATATATTTAAATGCAATGAGTTGTACATTAGCAAAGTAAATATGAAAAAACATGAGAATATATATGAAGTTGAATATATGTTTAAGGAGGAAAAACTAAAATTCATGTTCAATAGGTTTGATGATGTGTATATGAATCCTGATTAAAACGAAGATGCATTTTTAATCAAATTACTGAATATGTATGAGTAACTCAGTGGATAAGTGAATAAATCAAAGACATTGATATTGTAATTAATACCATTATAATATTTCTACCTCTTTACAATATGAAATTTTTTCCCTTGGAGAAATGGACTTGTCAAAACTTTCATTAGAGGATCTGTTAAGTAGTCTGGTCACTTATGAAATGAGATTCAAGCCCCATGATGCGAAGACATGTGTTAGTAGATAGATGGAATTCTAATCCATGGAAAAACATCATATTTATTGAGATGGTGTTAATGAAGAAAGTGAGTATGTTGATTTCATTAACATTTTTTCCAAAAAAATAAATAGAGGAAATGGCATATTCGAAGGAAATATACCATTTTCCTACATTCATTATATTAGAGTTGGGTACATTATTTCTTAGTGATCTTGGAAGCTCGATGGTGAAGAAATTGATGTTGGAAATTCACAGAAGCCTCCGAAAGCGTTTCCTAAAAAATGGAGGCTTTATTTCCAAAGAGTATATATATTAGATTATTTTATTCTACTAATAAGAAGACGATGACAATGAATTTATGGAGGAAGAAGATCTAGAGAATAAATTTGGAATCCAAGAATCTATGATAGTGATAGTAGAAAATCCAAAACCATCAAATGACAATGTTAGAGATAATCATTTGGTTGTTAATATTGATCTAACATTATAATGTAATAATTCTCTTGGTAAGATTGATAATTAATGTAAGAAATGCAAAAAAACGAGAGAAATTATGGAAGAGACAACAAAATATTTTTGTCAAATTGAAGATAAAATTGAATGACCGGAAGAAGTAGGGAATGATTAGTTAACCACCCTTGAAAGCAAAGAAGAATAAGTGGACCAAATTATCAAAATTGAAGAACACGAAAAGTTCACCAATGACCTTACCTCTTGACTATAGGATATGTCTTATAATATTGTGTGACTCAAAGAAGAGGTTTTTACTCGTATGAGTAATCTAGAATGCGAATCAAATTAAGAAAAAGAATAAATTATAGTATGGAAAATTCTTAGGTGCTATGTTGATGGAGAGTGCTATGAGTCGTTCCAATGGAGTAGAAATGGTTTTGATTGATCAAAGACATGCATGCATGGGAAAAAAACGGAATTTCATATGATGAAAAAACATCAAATTCTTGAAATAATATGGATGAAAATAATTGCAAGATAAAAGTTGGACATTTTTAAAAGTCACCTGACATGCTAGAAAAGTAACTCTCAAATAAAATTGAAAGGAGAACTGAAAACTATCCTCAAGAATCCAAAAATTATAGATTGCTAAAATATAATCATATGGAAGGATACATGAGGAGTAATGAAAATGTGAATACACTTACACATAAAAAAGTTCCATTATGTGGCTATCTTGTCCATACCATATTGTATTGTGATGAAACAAGGGGCAATTTGAATGGGGAAGGTCTAGGAAGTTAAAAAAGAAGAACATATTCATATCCTACTACTTTTAGAATAAATAATTTCTATGGAAATTATTTTAAATGTTCTAAACTTGTTTTGAAAGTAGTTTATGGTAGGTATATGAACGAAACGAACAATTCATACAAAACTCATATACAAGTCAATACACATCAACTAGACAATGTTGCTCTTAAAAAATGCATTCTCCTTTAGGATAAGAGTATTAGTATGAAGAACCTTACCATATGGAAGAGATATATGAATGTCCATATTTATCCTTCACTCAATCTAATATTTCATAGAAGTAAAAGAAGAAAATTGAAAAATCCAAGCAGGAAAAACATTCCCTCAAATCTACAAATAGAAACAACAACTATATTTTCGATAGTGGATGTTCACACCATATGATGGGTAATGAAGAACTATTAATGAATGTTATGAAAAGGGTTGATGGAATAGTAATGTTTAATATTAATGGTGCCTTGATGTTCAACGATAGTGGAAGTATTGAAATGGATGATGGAGAGAAAAATAAAACAATAGTTCTTTATGTGGATGGTTTAAATCACAATCTATTAAGTGTGAGGAAACATTGTTCCCCAGGAATTATATTAAAATTCAATAAAAATGATACACTATAAAAGGAATGAAAAATTATTCCTTTATCGAAGGACGAAGAACAAATGACAACTTATATCATGTTGATAGTAGAGTAAACATTTTATATGTGATAGTTGAAGAAGAAAACAACTTGTGGCATCAAAGGTTGGGGAAAATTAATCAAAAAGACACGGAAAAGATATCTAGGTTGATGATATTCACATATATCCCCAATCTGAATTGTGAATATAAAAAGGCTTGTGATCCTTGCGTATGAGGGAAGTTGGATTGCAATTCATATCATCAAAATAAGAAAAGGGAATCAAACCTTCATGATATCATCCATATAGATGTATTTGTTTTGATAAATTATTTCAAAACTCATGGAGTAAGGTATATCTTTATTTTGAATTATGATTATAGTATACTGGTGTGTGTGATGGCTATACACAAGAACCAAAAAGAGATGGAGTGCATTAAATCTTATCTTCAAATCACTGAGAATGATACTATATGGAAAATAAAAGTTCTAAAATCATACAATAGAGGGGAATACACATCCATTGAATTAGAATATTACCTGGATAAGTATGTAATACAATATGAGGTGGCTTTTCTGGGAACCCCATTGAAAAATAGAGTCGTTTAGAACAAGAATCGATAGGTGAACAATATGGCTAGAACTAAATAGATTGATAATCATATCTCTTGACATTATTTTAAAGAGGTTGTTCAAGATGTGGTGTATATTCAAAATCAAACATGGCTTTATATGGGTTAAACCATGACACTGTATGAGTTATGCCATGGAAGGAAGCCCCCTTTAATGTATTAATATGTTTTTAGAATAAAATGTTTTATAAGAAACAAATAAGGCAATCATTGAAGGTATGGTGATACAGAGGATGAAATAATATTCATTGGATATTCTATGAATAGAAATGACTACTAATTTTTCTACATAGATCTTGGAAAAATTGTGGAGAATAGTTATATAAATATCATTGAGGAAAATACAAAAATTACTCCATGAGGTCTTATGATTATGTGATAGAATATGAGGAAGACAATGGATATGTAATAGGTACAAATATAGATGTAGAGGAAGGTGTGAAGAACATTTACTGGTCAAAACATGATGTTGATTTAGAAGAAGAATTAGGAGAGGAAACCATTGCTAAAGGAAATTCTCTTAAACCCCATAGGAGAAATCTAAGAGGAGAAATTGATCAATATAGCATAATTGAGTATTGGAAAACACCCTCATAGGCATGTAGGATGAGGAAAAATGCACAATTTTTCTTCTTATCAGTTGTGGAACTATCCAAATTTAGATATGCTATAAAGGATGAATCAAGGATTAAATCCATGAATGAGGACTTTATTTAGAATGAAAATAAACAATCATGGGATATAATTATGTGACCATAAAAACATAGTGTGATTGGTACAACATGAATTTTCAAGATTAAATTCGATGAGCCTAGTAATGTGATCAGAAACAAGGCACGATTGGCGTGTAAAGGATATTCATATATTTAAGGTTTTCATGTTGGAGAAGCATTTTCTTCGATGTCTAGACTGAAGTCAATCAGAATATTCTTCCCACGGATATTCAAATAGGATACAATGTGTATCATATGGATTTCAAAATAACATTCTTAAATGGTTATCTAGAAGAAGAATTCTATATAGAACTAAAAGTGGGTTTTCTGCTTGGTAATAAGAGGTAATGGTTTTCAGAATAAAGTAGGCTCTCTGTTGTTTAAAATAGGCACCGTAAGTGTAGTATTCCTGATTGGATTCTTATCTAAATAATCTAGAATTTTAAATAACAGGATCAGATCACAATATCTATGTGAAGATTTCCCAAAAAGATCATTTCATGGTACAAGTGTACGTAGTTGATATTGTATATAGTGGATGTAGGGAAGGATCAGTGGATGAATTTTCCATAAATATGAAACCAAAATTTTTAATTTTTATGATTGGTAAACTCAAATACCTGAAGGGGTAACAAGTTACTAAAAGGATAGACAACAGTTTTATTTCGTATGAAAAGTATGCAAGAGAGTTTCTGAGTAAACTCAATATGAATGACTCCACACCAATGTCGACCCTAATTGAGGTTGGAACTAAACATGTAAAGAATGAATATGGGACTTCTATAGATACCACCTTTTACAGAAGGATCATTGGAAGATTTCTATACTTGATAGAGAATCAACCAGATATTTTATTTGAATCATGCTTAGTGGATTGCATTTAATGTAATTCAAAAGAAGAATATATGGAGAGAGTAAAAAGATTCATAAGGTACATTCAAAATACTCACAGTTACGAATTATCCTTTTATATAGAAGGATATAGTGAAATATAAGTGTTTTCTGATGATGAATTGGCTAGAGATGTCACTGATATAAATTCCACATGTGGTGGAGGATTTTTTATTGGAATGAAATGTGTGGGATGATTGAGTAAGAAATAGGAATGTACTTCTCTTAGTACTTCTTAAGCTATGTATATCTCCACTAAAAAGGCAGCCACTCAGCTATTGTTGGTGAAGCAAAAAACTGACAAATATTGGTGAAGAGGGGAAATCAAAAATGGTAATTCTCTATTATAAAAAGAGAAAAATTAATCGTATGATTAATAATATTAAACATTCTTGTATTAAACAAATTTAAATCAGACGACACTTTATCAAGATAAAAAGTTGAACAAGACATGACTAAAATGGATCATGTTAGAACTGTTGATCATGTGGCTGACATACTGACCAAACCATTGGTAGAACATGTGTTCAAGAAGAATCTATTGAACCTTGGTGTTCCACCACCTACTAGTGCATGAGAAGGTTACAGTTATTCCCCTCTCCCCAGTTGTATTAACTATTCTAATATAATTGTGGAATTTATGTAGGTTAATAGTTGGAGATATGATCTAGGGGGAGGGTGATTGGAGCTATACAATGTTTAAATACGTGTATTTGGGTTTATTTCTAATGTGAGAGAATAGATAAATTTAATAGTAAAAAGGAGGATAATGGAATTTTTTACTGGTGGCAGGGTAATAGGGATGGAAAATTCAATGAGTTGCAAATGGGGAGATACCAAGGAAGAGAATGATTTGTTATAACAAGAGAGAATGAGAATAGAGAGGATATGAGAACCCAATTCATGATTCACCCATTGTTTTCTACATCAATCATTTCTCACAAATACTTGGAGTGTTGGATGAGTTGATTCTTGCATATCATGTTTTGATAACGAATGGTGCCTCATTGAATTTATATATAGATTGCTAACAAACCCAAAGGGGAAGACTGTTGGATTCAAGGTTATTATTATATTGTAAATGGAGTATGGTTTGTGTCTGTTGAAAATAATCACATGAATGATTAGGTAGTTTTCATGGAAAGGGGTCTTACAGTTCAATAATACAACAATATTGAGTGTGGCATCATTCTCCTATGTCTACCATTTTTTGTGATTGAAATGTGGAGGAAGAGGCTAGCATCATGAGGGGTGTTTTTCCAGAATCGCATCATCCTAAAATATGTTAATGGATTGTGTTTTTAGAATAATTGATTTCACGAAGGATTATTCACAATGTGGGGATGATGATCTTCACAATTACGAGAATTGGAGAATCATGACTGCGTGATGTTTTGATTGTGATTTCCATGACTTCATAAAATCTAAGTGTACTATTGCGAAACAAGGAGCACCATGCAGTTTTTTTGAAAGATCCAAGAAATGTGTTGGAGGTGATGGATTATTGCGCACCCACAAGCCTATAGATATAATTCTACCCCTCTTCAATTCACATGAATTTTTCAAATGGAAATCCCAAAAATCTCTTATTTTGTGAATCTATGGGAGCTCCGTGAATCTAATTTTCTACATGAGCTTGAGCACCATAATTTGTTTTATGTGTTGACTGATTCTAATTCTTCAATGTAAGTGTTTCTTTATGATGATGGGGTTCTTTGTGAAGACATAACGAGTATCACAAAGGTTGTGTGTTTCGTGAAGGTAATTTTCTTCATGAAGGATGTGGTATTCATGAGGAGCTTCACAAAAGGTAGTTTTGAATATCGATTTTCTGTGAATATGGATTTCAATGTGAATCAACTTAGATATTTGGTTCTTGAAACATGTCATGTTTGGTCAAGGACAATGAATTTAATTCCAATCCATTCAAGCGACCCTCATGTCTATAAACTACGTTATACATCTCTCACAACAGTGATCTAAGGGGAGTCAATGTAAGTTATATGAGGGATGTAATGTGCTATCCATAAAACCTTATAATAGAAGTGGGCTAGACATAGAGTAACAATGTCAAAACATATATATTCCATATCTAGTTAAGATTATTATATGTTGGTTTGACTAATAATCTATCATTGTATGCTCCATGGACTAACCCATAGTAGTGAACCGAGTAAAATGGATGTGATTTCATAGTGCAGGTAACTGTTTTAATTACATCACATTACCATCAGATAGATTTAAGAGGTTACGACTATTGTGTGAACAATATCAATCACTTTAGAATGAAATTTTTGACAACCTATCCACCAGTCCCAACTCTGTGTGTTCTGGGGTCCTTCGGCATCATACCAATTACCTGTTGGAGGGAACATTCCTTTATCATTACCTATAATCATATAAAATGTTTGGGTCCAAAGGGTGACTAAAATTGGGCGTGAGATAAAATCCCAATTGTCAACCACCCATGGTCCATTCCAATTTGTCATTGAATACATAGAAAACGTGGTGTGAATGATGAAAATAGTATGAAAGGATGAACTCAAAATTAAAGATCAGAAATGCACTAGTTTCCATTTACATTCATTTAACAATTCAACCAAATTTAATTTATAAGTCTTGAGATACAACTCTAGTTCATAATCCCCCATATTACTGGAAACACAACAAATTCCTTAGAAGGCCATCTAAACAATTAAAGTAAAGATAAAATCAAAGCGTGGGATTTAGATTGGTAGACATGTCATATGATATCCCATTTCAATGTTAAATATATAACATATGCCCGTCCTTGAAATTCCTAAATTGGAAGTCAAGTATCACTCATGGTGAAATCCCAATCATCACCCTACATGCTGGTCCATGGAGACCCTCTCAAGAACCCAATATTTCTCTATGTGAGGTATAAAGTTTATTTCAGTTGAGACTATCCTTGGTTGTCCTATAAGGAAGCTCTAATTGTCAGCCATAAAATATAATCAAATTCCGCTTGATCCCATCCATGTAATCACATGCATGGATTCTTCTATCACTTGACATATAAGTCCAGCCTCAATGAGTCCTTCCATGGAATCTATCAATGGATCCATGTATCACCCATGGATTAGTCAAGATTAAAGCCATTAAGTGCATCAGTCACATTCTAATGTGATTTTATGTATCAACAAAGTTGTATAAGTCGATTGGAACAAGAGTCCATCCATAAAATTCCTACCATGAATCCACGTATCATCCTTAACAATTAATCATTCAACCAATTTCATTTAATTTTAACATTTCATTCAATAGGCATAGTCAAAACCAAGAGCATATAATATCAAACTCACCCCTATGGGTTACTTAATCATTGCCCAACCTCATTTGTCCTGGCCTTTCATTTACTCATGTGGGAATATTTTGTATAATAGGGTTCAAAGGTATAGTAGGCTACTACATGGATTCGTTATCCTATAACTCAAATGGGAAAATAAAAAAAAGGTGAAATTAATTATAATATTGTCAATTGCAATACAAGGCCAAGCTCAAGGGAGTTCCTTCAATTACTCACATGGGAAAATAAATAAAAGGTTCAATTAATTCCTATTAAGGAAATTACAAACCAAGGATAAGCTCAAGGGCTTCCCTTTAATTACACTCATGGGAATTTTTAACATAACATGCCTAGAAATCCAAAAAATATACCAATGGATTAGTTATCATATATTTCATGTTTAAAAAACTATTAATAGATAAACTGAATAAAATTGCCTTGATTCAAGTCCTAGACACTACATTGCATGCATGGGAATGTCTGACAAGGAAACAAGTTTAAACCATCATTGGAATACATTGGTCACGGGGATGTTGATCCATCACATAACCTTATTTCAATTCAATTACAATATAATAATATTTTAATTTAAATCATAGATGAATTCCTATTTTTACATCCCATGACATGGGCAAAAGGGCATGCCTCACATGAATCCATGTCCAAAATCCATAAAGGGTCATTCAAGTCAACTCACCCAAGGGGTGGTCCTTATTCAAGCTATAAAACATCTAACATGCATAAAAAAGCCTATTCAATTACATAAACCATGATATTCAATAACATGGATAAATTTAAAATTAAGTAAACACTCAAAAAATGGGCGTGTGACACCCCAATATATGTATAATGATATTAAAATTAAGTTCAAAGTCCAATACCACCTTCCATAGGCTCATTCTAGATAGCTCATCTAGTATTCTCCTCTGATTCATCATAGTTTGGAAAAAAAATTTGTATCCAAGGAGATGAATCATGTTCGAATCGAAGGTCGTATGGAGATGGGATTTGGAATCCTAGAATAGGCTCAAAAGAGACCTCCCACAGTTTCCCTATACTCAATAAAAAACCAGGTTCATACAACAAAACTACAATAATTAAATTAGTATTCAAATTTTTTATAGAACTATTTATATTATTTATGATCTATAAAAGAGTCAAAATAAATAATGATTTAAGTTAAGGATATTCTCAAACCCAACTCTTTTTTCTTTGTGTTATCCATCATTCTCATCATTTACAGTATGAATATTCTTATAATATTAAATAAATAATGTTTCAATTTTATTTTCTTTTCATTTTATAGATATAAATATTTACCTTCTTAAAAATGATTTTAAGGCCAAATAAAATGATTTTTATAAGGACGTTTCTTCCCAAAACATATCCCTAACTCATCTTGATTTGTTTCTTCTTAACTCAAGAATTATGATAATTATGCAAAATATTTTTTCTATTATTAATTTCAAATACGAAAATATTTTTCATGAAAGTATTATTTATTAAATATTAAAAAACCCATTCATTTCAATGAGTTAATTTGTGACTACGATAATTATACATTCTATTTGGAAACCTTGATTTTGAGAATTTATGATGTTATGGGTGGAAGGAAAATTATATATCCATCCGTGTGTTGAGTAATGTGATGTATCTCAGGATATTTTTGTATTATGTGTGAACATGATTTATAGTTTTTTGTATCAATGATGATTTTATGGTTTATGCACACATGTAATGCATGAACCAGTTGCATGTTTTGTTAACAAATATAAGTGTTATTTGACCACTATGATATCATTTTTCATTTTTTAACATATGAAACCTTCCATTCCTTTTTCAAAATATTCCCTCATAATTATCATCATGATAATATACTTTTAAAATGATATTTATGATTATTATAACCCATGATCTATTGAAAAATGTTCCTAATTCCTCCTACAAATATGCTTATAGCCACCCATATATTTTATGTATAGTCTAATGTGACTATAGTTACTAAAGATATCATGATATATTTATATGGATTTAGAACAATAATTAATTAACTATTTATGTTTTATTAAATACAATTGTGGTATGAACCAAATTTTCCCAAGACACTAAACCCATGGATCCTGGATTTTATCAATATTATGGCATTAATGTTACAAACTATGTAATAGTCATGTAAGAAAATGTTGGGTCACTATATTTTTGGTTTTCATGCATATGTAAATAAAATTTTACCAACTATAGAAATTTAATCTCAAAAAATTTACCACTTATTTTGATACAAAATAATTATTTTAATTCAATATTGTAAATGTAAAATTTGATCTTAAAAAATATTAAAAAATGAAAAATTTATTATAACGATTCATGTCAAAATAAGTTTATTAGGGGTTAAACCCCATGATATGGGCTCGATTTCCACAAATATATTTCAATGACTTATTGGTTGAATATTTTATAACATTATATTATACTAAAATATAACCCCTATAAATTTATAAAATCATTCCAAGTAAAGTAACCTTACATAATTGAAATCATTTAATAAATCATTGTGTTTCCCTCCCCACACTTATAAAAGGGAACCTATCCACCACCATTTTTACACCACATAATCCTTATAGAAAAATAAATCACAACAATGACACCTTCCTAGAGTAATTTATTTTATTATTGGTAATCTTGTCTTCTCTTATGTTTCAACATTCAATGCTTAATGTTTAACCCAAAACACATCTCTCAAAGAATATGTATATAAATTAACTTAGATATTTCAGTATTATTTATTATTATACTTCATCTAAAATTATTTTATCCATAAATACTAGAATAATCTAGTATCAATAATATGATGTGTTTGTATATTTAGGATGGAACAACAATATTGAACCTTCGCACAAATAAATTTAAGATGCATGTATTTCTTATGTGTACATGTGGACTGTCGTCTCCACATTGAGATATGACTCATTTTACACCATTTTCATCAATAATTAGTCATACTAAAATTTTTAATGACTATATATGAAATTTTTTCAATTATATATATTTTTAAAATATGAGATTAAATTTTTATTTCTTTTATTTGACCAATACAAAAAATGGAAACATCACTTGTGCATATGTATTGAATACTATCTCCACATAGCAACATAATTTATTTTTCACCCCCACATTATATAAAGGGTAATATATTTTTATATAAATAATATATAATATATAAATATCATTATTAACATTATATAGTGGAATAAACCATGATCAATTAGAAAGTACCAAACCACATAAAAAAATCTTGGAAAAATATGAAGTAACCCCAAAATGATGACTTTAATTGTGAATTATTAATAAATGAGAATTGAAATGAGATAAGATGATCATATTTGATATTATATTTATTAATATGACTGTGTTATATAATTATAATAACATAAATATTATTATAATAATGGATAAATCTCTTACAAATGAAGTCATATATATGGTAAGGGTTTCGTTCCCATTTCTCTTCTCTAAGACACGTTTTAATGTAATGTGAAAAATTATTATTAATTTAATTTATATTATTATGATGAATTTATTTTATATTAATATATAATATAATTAAATGTAATTATAGTACCAAATGATATTTATGCTCCCAATTATGTTTGATTATAAAATTTATAAATTCATAAGGGATCTTTATCTCAATTCCATTTCATTGATACATGTTTGATTTGATATACATGTATTATTTTTAGAAAAATATCCTCTACCACATTGATATATTTCATAATTTATATTCATATATTTAATATATTTAATGTTTCATTTTATTTCATTTCTGTCAGGGGTTTTATGATTCAAATGTTACATAAGGGGTATGGGTTTTATGTTATTATCACATTTTTTACCAGGATTGTTTATGATTAAATATTATTATATTGAAATTTTAAAATCTATATATCCCAAATATTATTTATTTTTTATCCTCTTTTTATTTATATATATTTCAGGTTTCCAACCATTTTCCTCTCTTTATGTACTCAAAATAGTAGAGGAATCTTTTTAATGAAAATCTACCATGTTTTCCCTTTAGTTGGGAATATTTTTTCCATCCCATTTTATTAATAAAATATTTTCATGATTTTTTTTATATTATATAAATATTATATAAATTATTTTCATTTTATATATAAAATCCCATAAAAGTATTAATGGAACAGTCATATCATTTTCAAACATTGATATTTCAATTGTTAATAAGAATGTGAATGGATATTTTGTTTTAAATACAACTCATGAATGGCCATATCCACTAATATTGAAACTCTATTCATTGAATAATAATATATATGTTACATTTTTTCCTTTGTATGAATTTTTTCTTGTATATTTTGGAGAATTATAAGTTCATAATAAAATATTTCAAATAAAAAGTGTATTTTTATTAATAAAAATAATAGTGATATGTTAATAATTTTTATTTTATAACAACATCATTTGATTTTTCATATGAATAATTCTAGATATGATCAAATGGAACCATAATTAATCTTTCTATTGATGGTTTTGATTATTATGATAAAATGTTTTTGAATTCCCTATCATATCCATAGATTGAAATTTTAGGACATGATGAATGTTTTATGTTATTTTGGAAGACATTTGTATGGTTTAAATTATGTGATGGCCTATTTAGAATAATATTGAAAACTAATTCATTGGTAAGATAATGATAGATCAACATATATCAATCACTGGAAGGGGGAGTGAACTTAGTTTAGTTTCAGACTTTATCCAATAAGATAGTCGGATGATTAATCCTTGAATAGGGAAATGATAGAATGAGGAGAAATCCCAGTACACTATGATATCCATGTATGTGATCCTTGACTACGGAAATGATGTAATTTTATAATATACTTTCCTCAATATTATTCCATATTTTTATGATATGCCTTTATTTCTCATCATTATTATTGACGATTTCTACATCTTATGTCTATTGTCTTTTGATTGATAAAACATTATATTTTGTTTCATTATTATGATTTTTTAATTGATGGGAATGATTTTTTAATTTTTAACTTATATTCTCATACCATTATAGATATATTATACTGAATTATGATGATTTATTTATTTACCTTATGTTTTCCCTTACTAAGAATCTGAGACCAGACAGAAATTTTTTGTCTTCCTTGAGTGGTATAGAATGGTTTTATGAAAATAAATATCTATTAAGGGTGATAGATAAGAATGAAAAAATGGAAATGATGAAGATATTTAATATAACTATTGTTTAAATATTAATGTACAAAAATTTACTAGTCCTCTAAAAAACTCATAAGTTTATTATTAATACTTTTTTAACATTGAGTTAACATGATGTAATATTTATATATGAAATTTAACGTTTTCTATAAGATACATGATAATTATCCATTATTGACCTACATGTCATGTGTCTTAATTTACACCTAATATAGCTGGACTCCACATAACATGTGGAGAGTAAATACATTGCTAGATAGAGGCCATTGGATGGAATTATTTTACCCCGGGAGGGCACACCATTTACTTTTTACACAATGTTATATATCCCATAAACCATTCACCCAGACTCTGATTTGAACATATCAATAATAAATTATGAAATCAATTTATAATATAATTTTATAGTGTATTACATTTCAAAATTAGATATATTTCATGACATAGTAGAACTAGTTTTCTTATTCCCTATTGAATATGTATAGATAAGGAAAGTACGTGATCTTCATTGAAACATTAGGGTTGTTGAATTTATAATGACACACATAGGTTTTGTTGTGGAAAAACCATTTCATGACATATGTTGGATAGTACACCAATATAAATATCATTAACAGTTACTCTCTTATCATGTGAATGGTAACTCATCTTCATGAATCATAATAATATGTTTGGGTCATCCAGAATTATGGGGTCATCACTCGCATGATTTTATATACTTAAAGTGGGTAGTGGGTTTACTATGGTTTTAGTGATGATGTTGTTGGATACTATATGTTTGGAAACCCAAATGTATGTATTTTATAATATACATGGGTTTAAAATGGGTTATATTGATGGATATATCATATCACTCTTGAATAGGGATTCATGTAGAATATTTACCTCTTTATTAATATACTCTCATAGATTTGTGGGTTCATCCAATTAATTATTTGGCACTATGTATTTCTTGTTTGGATTGTCTTACATGGTATTTATATAACTAAACCATTATGGGATTATCCTACTAGTTTCTTGTCATATGAATATGATAGGCTAATAGATTTGGGATTTGGGGGACATTATCTTTATATATCATAATAGCACCATGTGGTAATAACAGAGCTTAGTGGTTACTAAAGACACAGAACATTGATATCTCTTCCAATTAAGTTTTATAGTATTTGAAAATTTTGAACCCACATTAGGTTTGGAGCCATATTTTTACACTTTTATATTAGTGGTATTTATAAATTATGAACTAATATTTTCATAGAGTATATTTTATGAATTTACACACACTAGATGGTTATAGTTATAATTATTCAACTTATGTTGGGGGACTTTGGCCATGTGTGTGTAAATTTACCACAGTATAAGGCCACACATATGTAGGATATGCCTAAATTTTTTATTATCACCAACACATGTTCCATTAGATGAAATCATACAGTTTCACTCTCATCATAATAATGGTCTAGGTGGGGTCATAGTTAGTCTTCTCAAGGAAGAGTTGTATGAGTGTCTGTTAATACTATGGATTTTCTTTTGGGATATATGTGTCCTAATAATTGTCTAGGAATCTAGGTAAATAGTGTTATGAGTTTCTAATTTCTACTATCAGGTCAGGGAACCAATTTTTTCTCTAGTTAATGATGTACCAATAATTAAAGATTGTGTCTACCTACAAATAAAATAAACATATTGAATATGCGATTTTATAAAATCAACAATAAACTCACTATATACTAATTGGATATTGAATTCAATATAATTAGTTGGTCAAGGCCACAAATATTATCCTCTAATAATGTACCATCAAGTGATGGATTTTCATTCCTCCATAATAACATCTAGTAGGATTCAAAAGAAAAAGTTTAGGATGAACTACTCAATGATTAGGATTTTGATTAGGGAACATTTCATGAGTCTTTCCCTCCTAGTAAGAAGTTATTAGTTCCTACACTAATCAATGAGAAATTATACCCAGTGACTATTTACCACTTTATAAACTCCCTTCCAATTGAAGAATTTATTATTCACATAGATCATGATGATCAATCATATAGGGTAGCCACATTGCAAGAGTTTCAGAGTTTGACACTTTTTCATTTTCATGATGAGCCAAAACCACATGCATTAGAGGACTACTTAGAGTTGGTTGTTTACATCATTTGAAAAGTCTAGTCCTAACTGATAAGATGGGTGAAATTTCATCCATCATTCATCATGAGATGACTTTATATTGGTGGAGTGTTATTTACCTTGAACATAATTAGGTGAAGTAGACCAGGAAAAAGATTAATACTTTTTTCAATGAGAATTACTACACCTATAGCCTAGACAAGGTTCAGATAAAAGTTATTTTATAGTTTTAGTATGTTGATGTAAAGACTATTGATTATACTTCAAGGCTTACTGAATATATTCCATACTCCTTTTATATGGTTTCATATGGATACATTCAACAAAATAAGTTTCCATAGTGTCTTTATAGAGACATATGAGAATTAATGATACTACTATACATTCAAACTTATGTGGGGGTGATGGAATCTGCCTTTGTGATAGAGAAATTGGAAGATAGAGGTCCATTATCTAGACATTTATATATAAATATAGATCTTGGTCATCAGATGTATCATTTAGACTCCATGGATGGGGTACTAAGCTTTAAAGATCCTCTAAAAAAGAAACTCTATATCTGGGAATAGTAGTATAGGTATACCCATAAGGGTCATGTAATTCATTAGATAATAATTATAATGTTTTTATCCTGAATGGTCAAATGGTTCATGATTTACCAACATGACATGATTTTCTTGGCATCCTAATAGATTCTCGACCACTAAATCAACGAAAGCATTGTATTTAGGGACCCCCAATGGGTGGTCAATCCAATGCCCTAGGAGATATATTAGGAATTGGGTTTTTAATATCTTTATTTATATCAGTTGTAGGTGTAGTGTTAATTTATAAGTTATATCTAACACCACCAGAATAAGGATGACCATGCATGGCGTAGGAAGCTTGAAAAAATGTGAATAGTCATAATTACATAGTGGAGGGTTATGTCTATGAGGTATTAGAGGTGATATGATATATGATTTATGTCTTCAATACACAACCACAAGTACATATATTAAGATAAAAAAATCATTCCATTTTTAATTTTCTCCAATTGCATAAAAAATATATTCAAGATTTAATCCTAGACCAACATATTTAGATGGAGACACATACTATCATATATTCTATAATCTCACACATACTCAGATAATGTGAGTATGTGTTTAGTGGATAATGGTTTCATTTGGATCTCATTATGGGTTTTATTATGAATTATGAAGTAATAATTTTAATATAAGTACTATCAATATTCGATGCATATATAGAATATCAATATTAGAATGTGAGGTTCATATAGAAGGATGGGTTGAGATTCTACAACATAGGTAAATATAACATTAAATAAGAGGGGATACAATATTACAATTGATATGTATTCTTATATCTCATAAGTTATTGATATTTTCCCATTCACTTGCGGAATCATTTGGCAACGAGTATCTAGTGGTAGTGGATGTATAAAAAGGCACGTTTCATAATGTTTTTTTGGAAATATTTAATTATGGGAGAATGAATTTTGTGTCTATTTACACCTAGGTACAACACCAATTTACTATTCCACTATTACATACCCCTACTAAAGTATTGGAATGGAGGGTGTAGTTGTAGGCCCATTTAAGAAGGATACATCAGAGAAAGCATATCAACCAGGGTGACAACAGTGTCATTCATAATGAAAGACAATAATAGATTGAGGTTAAGTTTTTACCACCATATATTGATTCAAATAATGATCAATAATAATTACCCCCATGCCTATCTAAGTATTTGTGATCCATTTGACTAGATAAAGGGTATATTTTGTTTTTTAATGTTTGATATCTTATATGGATGTCACCAATTGAGGGTTTGTGAGGAGGATATCCTGAATTTGAAATTTTGATGTCATTATAGTCATTATGGGCTCTGGGTGATTCTCATCAGGGTGAAGAATTTCATAGTGGTCTTGTGAATAATCAACTTAATGGATCAATTCATTGTTGTTGGCCCAATTTTGAGACATCCAAAAGAGGGTGTTATGTTTTTGGAATAATGCAATTCCTCTAATGTTGGGATAAGGTACGTAATGATGAAATGCTATGTTGAGAATTCTTATTGTATATGAATTTGATACCCCATGAGAGGAAATATGTGAACCATTTATTTGAGCTATTAGGTGTATTATTTTCCATGAATATTTATAGACCTTTTTTCTATGTTAGTGATTTTTTTCCTTCTCAGACCATCACAGTATTGGGTTTTTCTTATCATAATATTAATATTAACTTTAAATAGAATAATTGGATTTTATTTTTATCAGAATATGATTTTTATATATCTTATACTACTAGGAAAGAAAACATTTTCATTGATTCCCATATCATGAAATCATAATATCTTTTTGTGGGGGAGGAGATGTGTTGATGGCCTTTTCATTTTTCAACATCTAGGAGGTGATAGGATCAGATTAACTACAATAAATGGTAGTGGCATCACTATATCTTCGACATACGAGAGATATTAAATTTTTATAAACCAACTGTGATGTTTTGTGTGTCATGATATAAATAATAGATGGATCTATTGGTTTATCAAATGGTGGGGGATGCCATATTCTTCTGAGGATAACTAATAGATCTAGTTGGGTACCCTGAAGAGGTAAAGGGAGTAATCCATTCATCCCATCTAGTGATAAATCCTTCATTGTAAAAGATATACTGAAATAAATGATGAATATTTTAGTATGAAATCATGAAGGTAAATGTTACCGAGTTTGTTTCTAAATTTCTTTTCCTATAATTATGTAGAGGATTAGAGCATAGTGATATAGAAGTATAAGAAGAAAACTCATATTAAAAATAAATTCTTTTCTGAAACACTTCATTGAATCTTGGGTTTGTAAAATGGAGATAATTTATTGCGGTCACTCCATGAATATTTTTATGGAGGTTTTGTCTTGGTATCATGATATACCATAGAATCGTCATATTATTCCAGATTTACTATATTATTAGAGTGGGTTCCTACCACATATCCTTTACCCGTCATATTGATAAAGGTTATGATGTCTTCCTCATGTTACAACTTAAATGATATGTGCATGAAAAACTATTACTTATTGGATTGGGGTAGCTAGTCATAGAGGATAGAACAAGATTTTCATAGTACCAAGTGCAAATCAAGGATCTATTAGTGGATTATTAATGAGTGAGACATCACCGTTGTTTTAATTATTTACGGGCACAATATCATGTGAGAGGGATCATGGGAGCATTGGAGTCAATTGTGGTCATAAAAACCTCACCTTACATAGAATGTTTTTCCTTTTCACAATGAATTACTAGTAGGTTGGGAGAGTTAAAAACACTTGGTTTCCACTTCCATTCGCATTTAATATTTGTAGGAATCATCCTGTAAGATATATATGTGTATTTGAAGACATTATGGTATTTTAGGATTCCAGTAACAATGTAATACATGTATTGAACATATTTATTTAATGTGAACGTGAAACTTCATAATAATTTTAATTTCTAATTATTGGAACCTTTGATGTAAAATAAAACACCATATATCAGTTTAGAATATGGGTTTCCCTATTTGTGACATTGTTTTTTATAATCCATAGACATTTTGTTGTATTTTATTCAACGGTGAGTGAGTTAAATATATTAAATAATTAGTATATTTAATTTACCAAATGATTATACCTACCATCATCTTTATTAGAATATTATTATGGGAATACCCTTTGGTTAGTCAAAAAACTCATAGAGATTAGAGTTCAACATGAGACATCATTTTTTTTGGAATTGACAGATGATCCTAGGAACCTTTATCAATGTTCATAAATCAAGGAGATTAATGGAATGGAATAATAACTTAACTAAAACATTAATGAAATTATAATAGAATGATTATTTCAAAAACAAATGAGCAATTCACAAGGGAGGTCATTATATTTTTTGGTATCTTCACACTATTATATATTATCTCAAACATGGATTTTAATATTTTTTATAAAAATAATAAGTTTTTTTGAATCATATCTCCTCATTAATAATTATTTTATTTATCGGTTGTTTAAATTTTGATGTTAAATTCCCATTTTTTCTTCTCCATCTATTACAATGACAATTATTTAATATTAAAATGGAAAACACTGATGATATATTTAGTGATTTCATTGTTTTACCACATAGTTCTCCAAAATTTTCTTTATAGACCTTATTTAGGGTTTTCGTTTTAACATTGACAGGTAGGATCAGGATGAGATTAAATCTCTTTATTCATTTGATATTGATGAGAATGTTTTTATAGATCAAGGGAAATTTTGGAATCGTGAGTGATGGAGGTGAAAGTATATGAGATTGGGTTGGTTAGATTCTCCCAAAGTTTGGGATTCTGAGAAAGTTTATGTTGATGAAAAAAAATTATTCGGTGATGTAAATAATGGATTTTGACAATCAATTTTGGATCTTCCATGATTAACACTGATGGAGGTCCCTCAAGGATGTTAAAGGTCAGATCTATGAGTGTTTCATAAATTAATCAAAAATAGAGTCCCTTGGTTTGGATAACATTATTTAATGCACTGTATTCTCAATGAAAGAACAATATGTGGATATTTCTAAGAATAATGTATGGTGTTTGGTGAGAAAAAGATCAAATTCTATATGGACCAATCTACACACCATGCAACCCAAAATAGTACATTGAACCTATATATAATGTACACTCTTTATATCCCCAGGTAAAAAGATACTCTATTTTGTTATAGTTCATGCCATTTTTCCTCAATAGAATATGATGCAAGTAGCTATTACAAGGAATGTTCCCCCTAATAGTCCTACATATTGTGTACCATGTGATACACCCCATGTTTAGTGGACTCTATATTCCATCTAGAGATCCTTTATTTAAACAAATGGATGAATCTAGATACATTTCATGAACTCATGTATGGCATTCCACATACTTTTTGGAAACATTATACAACCCTTATCTCATTCTTTGGGACTGAGATCATGATCTATGAGTCATCTATTCTAAGAATAATTATTTAAAAAATGTGATTGTGGCATTTATTTTCCATATAGATACAGTGAAAGTTTCAATCATTTGTTCCATTCTTCTATCTTGGATATCCATGTCTAAGTTATGAGTGTCATATCGTGGGTTACATCTAGGGTTTCGACCCCCCAAATGACATACAAGGGTCATGGAATGGGTAACCCATTTCCTGATACGTGTATGATGAAACACTATCATATTCACACTAGAACCTAGGTATCTTATATGTTTAGTGGTACCCCCTTATCATCACGTTCGTGATGTGTGTTGGGACCTCATCACTTCTTGGGTAGGCACCCCTATGTCGTGATATTTAATCAACATGAAATGGCCCCCCCTATGGATCTTGTGAGGATAATGATGGTCTGTTGGTAGTAAGGAAAAAATACTCATTGTTTTTTTTATTAAAAAGGGTTTGGCCCTAGATATGGAGGTCCAGATCCCCTAACGTTATCTGATTGTGTTTATTTGAGAATATCTACCAATTGGGTATGACTATTCCCAGGAATCATGGGTTTAGCTAATTAGTGCAATAACTATTTTCTTACATTTTTTGGGGAATCCTATTAGGTAGGTATTTACTGATCCATTTATGGGATTTTACTAAAAGATTCATATGTTATAAAGATAATTGGATAAAATTGGATGTATTTTATGATCCCATTATTTTATAGAGAATAATATTACCTTGTGGTGGTGATTTCATTTAGTCTTTAGTTGTTGGGAATAAATAGTGGGGATTCCTAACATTTCAACTTTATGAAAATTTCATGGTTGGGTCCAACATTAATGTTGGTCATGTATTTTTCAAAATTTTATTCTAATGGTCTTTATTATTTAACTCCAATATAGTAATATAGGTTATTTCATGTGTTTCCCAACTCTAGTTAATTCATGTTATTATTAAATTAGTTATGTGCATAGATTTTTTTTTATGTTTAAGTACATAGGTACCATAGGATATGGCCTCCCATAAGTATTATATATGTATTCAGTTATAGTCTAAATCCCCTATCCTATTGGAGGTGATATTTTGGTTTCATGTTAGAATTACTATCATTCATAGTAGGGCCATGGTTGGTTGATCCATGGCACCCCATCTCGCATAGCCGAACATGATGGTATTTCTGGATTATGATATATTGTCAGTTCTTGTTTTTCATCCTTTTATATACACTCATGTTTTAACCTCATATCGAAGGATGTTTATAGGTTAATATAAATCACTTAAATTGTCTAAATATATAAATCATTAGAATTAGGGTTAACAACCCCAACAAATTATATTCGGAGATCTAGCTAAAACACCCTCTTCAACGTAGATATCATTGGGGTTTCAAATAAATACTATCTATACATCAACATCATTCCATTCAACACTCTCTCTAAAAGTTTAATATCCATCTCTAGATTGAGATAAATTATAGGATTTGTTCCAAATTTCATTTGGGAATACTCACCCTTACCCTCCAAACACTTCGTAGGTGGTCATCAAGGATAAATATATCGACACTACAAATATCACAAAAAAATATATTTTTACATAACAATTTCCACTATACCACATTAGGAAAAACAAAAAAAATCAAAACATATAGGATCCCCATTTCACCCTTTTCATTTAAATTTTAATTAGAGTTTCTATAACATAAGAATGGTTCAAAGATATTTTAATTACATATTATAGGGGAAAATTATTTATAATATATAATTTTATTTTCATATAGATAATTCCATGTGATAATCAAAATAAGTGATTACATATATGATTTTATCCATTTATATGAAAAGTAATGTAAAATGGGACATTAAATTGATATGGGGAATCACCACAAAAAATGACACTGACACCTTAAAAATTAATAATTTCTATCAATTTCTTGTAAAAAATCAAAATAAATACTGAAAGTGACTTTTAATTCCTACATACAGGTTGTGATGGATAAATAAATTCTCTCAATGCATTCAGGGCAATGTGTGTAAATCCTATAAAAAATAAATCCAAAATCATCTTTATTGTGCTACGTTATACAGTTGAACTATAAAATTAAATAATCATAATTATAATCCCATAAATTAGTACATCAAATTGACCTCCTATGTGGGTTAGTTATTAATAATCATGAGTTAATTACAAGTCATGAAAAATTCCCTATATTCTGTTAACGTTTTCTATATACTAAGACAAAAAGAATATCCTTCATACCACTTTTTAACATCCTCATTCCCCAGAACAGTCGATAATGACCGAACCGTTGAATTCTATTTGACTATAGGCATTACTCTTTATTATTCAAGAGGAATCCAAATATATTTTAGGGTTTATAGAAATTACATGGTTATACAATGCCCTCTCATTAGAGAAAAAATTTCCGAACAAACAACAATGATTACAAATAAAAAATAAGTAGAATTTTAGATAAAAATGAAATTCTAGGAAAGTAATATCAGCAATACATGATGTACCAAAATGTGGGTAAAATAAAATTCTGTAACAAAATACATACCAAAAATACCATATAGTGTATTATATACATCAACTATACAAAAAAAACATACCAATTAAACTCTTAACATGGAAAAATGGCCTCGATTCCTATCCTTATCCTTTTCACCCATACTCCATCACATCTATAAAAATATTGAATTGGTCATACGGAAATTTCTCTTATCCTACCATATATGCATGGAGTCTTCATGGGTACAAAAAAAGACCAATGAAGGGGGCCATTATCACTTAGTATACCAACACCATTAATTTTTATAAATATATCCCACCTTAGTATATGCATTATAATGTTCCAAATATGTTACTAATGTAATGATAACTAAATTACTAAATAAAATTATGGATTTTTGTGTTACATAGATATACCTAAGGTCATTAATACATAAATAATTTAGTTATTAATGTATCCATATAGTAGAAATTTACTCATATCTAGAATATGGATATCAACTACAGAAATGTAACCATAAAAAAAATTAGAATCCACTTGAAGAGATATTCATGTATTGAAAGGTATACACCCACTATAGAAGAAATATGATATCTATAACAACATAATAACTAAATTGGGTGATAAAATTCATAGATCCACACACTTAGGTAACATATATTTAATCAATTATCATTTAAACATTCCATTAAAATTTCATTGGAAATACAATTTTCTATTTAATTAAAATATATATTACCAAAAAAATATCATAATGTATCCCTTTCACAATGTTTCTAGACATTTCATAAATATTTAGCTATCAGCTCAAAAAAACCAATAGCTATTCATCAATTATAATTCTTTTTCATTTCATCCAATTGATGATTTTCTATATTACATATCAATTCAAGTGTTAAAACCATAAAAAAATAATCCTATATAGATCACCATTATAAAGGGTCTATATTAATTTAATAAGGTGTAATTACCCATATAAATTCTACATTAAAATTATTTAAATTATGATTGGGTTGAATACATGGATGATCTCCATGAATACTACATACACATACATATTAAAAATTGGAGGCTTGAGGTATATTTTCTAGACAACATATCTTAGAATAGTTGATAACAACTCAATGAATATTGGCCACTAATTTATGTTTAAATTACTAGAATAAAATAAAAATTTGAAAAATATGAAATATGGAATAAATAACAAAACCTATGTGACATCACTTGATAGTGAAATAATCAAATAATAATTGGAGTTGGAATGTTAACCTTACCTCAGAATTTTATTAATAATGAATGACATGTGATTCCATCATTGTTAGATTTATATAAAGTGGAGAATAAGTATATAAATATTATTATTCCCATGGGAGGGTTGTTAATCGATCATAGAGAAGAATGTAGATGGTTATAGGAGTTTTAAAAACCATTGGGAACGTTAATAATTCTAAAATTTATTTCTCAGTAATATTATTTCATTGTTTTCCAAACAATGTGAAATCTATATAGTTTATATGGTTTATTGATCTAAACCTCTCATGTTTAAAATGTAATGTTTGGTAAACTATGTTCCAACTATATTTTTACAATTGTCTTAGTAACCATTCACTACACAGTAAGGACACCTAGTTTGTAACTCCTTCACAAATAAAAATATCATTAAATAATTTCTAGATTTTCATATCCTCCTATGAAACATCACCAGATTAGGGGAACAGTTCACCCATCCTATCCACTCTTAATAGTTAGGGTGTACATTTTTCCCCAATTGTTTGTTAATTATCAACATATCCTAAAGCCAAAAATTTTCAAATACACAGGCCTCAAATACCAAAAACACCTTTAATAACATTATAATCATTGAAATAGTGTAAAAAAATATTTATAATTATAAACATAAATAAATGATCCAAAATATATTTAGAGTGTAAAAATTCAAAATGTTTTCCAAAATATATTAAATAGTATCATGGGAAACTCCATTATAGTATTTTATTTAAGGTTTTATGTGGTTTAAATTTAATAATTTCATTCATACCTAATAAATTTTCAAATATAATGATTTATATGTCTAATATATTTTCTATAATGAAGGATACTGAATCTCTAAAATGACTCCATATATTATTTTTTAAAATATCTAAACAATACCACCAGTTTTTTTAAGAAATTATTAATCCTCCAAAAATAATGGTATATAGTTTAATTTTACTAATACATTTTTATTCAAAATAGAATTTTGAAATGTAATAAGACAATAAAATATTGATGCCGTAAAAATATCATTTCTTATAATCCAAAAATTCAGATTCTTCATTATTGATACAATTATAATACCAATTTTTAACTTATCACATACATAAATATAGTTTATTTTGATCTAATATATGGTGGGAATATTATTTTAAAATCATATTACCCTATCTATTATTGTAGAATATCCAAAATTTTAACCTAATAGAGTTTTTTTAAAAATGATAATGATGTATTGCATTTTATCATTAAGAAAATCTATTCTATATATTTTTTATCTTTCTATTTGAAATAATGTTGTTGTAATTGAAATTTGGACATGATTCTATAATAAATAGTTATCATTGATATAAATATATATATAAGAATTAATAGTTGTTAAATATATTTATAATGGTGTATTACATAAAATCCCCACTATTTTAAAATAGAAAAAAATCAGCAACACATAATTTTATAAATGGAGGTTATTTGAAATATTTTCTCCCTTACATCCACCAGAAAATGACTATAATTTATTTTTTAATTATATTATTTTCAGCAACCATAAATAAAACTGTATAAAGAATTATTACACCACTAATTTTTCAATGTTAATTATATTTTTACTCAATAAAATAATTCAAGCATAATATATTTTGATACAAATTACAATTTGATCCAACTATGTATTATATAAACTTCTCCATATAGTAGAAAAATCCAATTTTTTATAGTGTCTCAGTTCAAATGTACTTTATACAATATCATTCCTTCAAAATAAATCTTAATTTTCTTCGTATTCGTTTTCTATAATAAGACAAATGCATTTAAAAATATGCATTTATTTTATATATTATAAAAAGGAAGGATCCTAATTAAGGTAACTATGATGTGTGAATAAATAAAATATTTTATAATTATTCCAAATAAACCAATAAATTTTTAACATAACAAAATCATGTATCCTTCATTTTTATTATAAAGGTTGTTCATAATGCTTCTAAAATATATAATAAAAAACATATAAATACTATATTTTAATGCGAATTCATTTCCATAAATTTATTTAATTCTATAGAAACTTTTTTAACGAAATACCAGATTATTTTATCATATGTACCATGTAATAGAAAACATATTATTTCAAAAAATTAATGAAAAATATATTATAGATACATTCAAAAAAATAAATAAATTGATAATAGGAAAACAATAACATGAAATGATTATAACATTATGATTAAAATATGATGCTTCATATCCGCATAAAATTAAGAGGTGAAATACACTATAAAAGGAGGTTTGAAATTATATGGCATATAAAGGAATTCAAATACCTATGTTACCATTTTCAAGTGGTATAGTATCCTATAGAATATGAATTTTTTACTAACATGAAATTTAGGATATTAACATTCATATTAGAATAACATCAGTGCCACTATAATAGGAAAAACTCCATTCAAGTATCCATTGATTTAAATTTATATTTATTTTTTATTATAAAAAAATAAGTAAATAATCATTTCAAAATTCCATACAATAATTAATCAATCAATATAACATGATAATGTAATATTTCTATATTATAAATGTATGTTTTAAAATAATTATTTAAAATAAATAATTATGTGAAAAATAAAAATATTGGAATTTGATTAATCATAAAATTTTATTTGATAAAAATGTGTTCATTTTTTTATTTAAGGTGTCAAAAATATCCATGAATGTTTTTTTGGATTTTTATAAAAAAATCTAATTTCATGATAAACAATAAAAATAATATTTTCATATATTATATTATTTATAGAACTAGAATGATATAATAATTAATTATAATTTTATAATATAGCTCTTATTACATAAATCTTATTTAACAAGTAATAAAATATGTTTAATGATAATTAATTGAGTTTTCATACCCACAAATATATTTCAAAAAATAAAAATTATAATTATTCAAGAAGAAAACAATTTTTCAGTCTTTACATTGAGTAATTTATTCTAATGCTATCATTCATATTTGGTTGTTCTTTTATTATAATAAATTGTTTAATTATAATTAAATAAGTTAAATAAATGTATGTGTAATTACAATTTAACATATTAGAAAAAAATTAATTTATTTAATATTTTATTCAAAATTCACTTCCATTTAACAATAAATACCACCCTCCTAAACCAATTAAAAAATAATTTTAAATCATCTTCATTTTCTATTTATTGTACTATTTTCTCCCCAAACACACCTAAAAAAGTTACAACTCTATTATCTAACTGAATGGAAATTCAAATAATCATTATGTTCCATTATAATTATTGTGACTCAATGAAAAATGTTATTCAGAAAAAAAAACAAATTGATTTTTCATTGTCCTCATATTTCTATAAATTATGTCTTAACTAAAGTAACATGATGCTTTTATAATTAGTAAAAAAATTATATAAATAAAATATAAATTGTATTTCCATTATTTTTTCTATGGCACAAAAATATGTATATGGTGTTAATAATACTTATATTATAATGATTATTTTACTATAAACACATAGAAGTGCTGTTACATTTCATAAGAGAATTGTATATCACAAATTAAATTAACTATTATAATAAATAATCTATATAGGGAGAAAAAATGAACAATCCAATGTATACTCTCCATGCTTGAATTATCTAATGAATATAACTCCTATAATAATTTATATATATATATAAGTGTTAAGTAGAAGAGATCCATTATCACAATAAGTTAAAGCCTTTTTAAGTAAATTAATGATTGATAATGTATGATAATGGTGGAGTATTATTTGGAATAAAAGGAAAATGGAGTTTGATGCTCTGATCATTTCCAAATCAATGATCAGTGTGACCATTGGTCATTATGACCATTTTTAAATACACGCAAAAGCCAATATTGACCTTGGAAATTATGAGCATTCATAATAATATTACTTTTATAATGCACATATATAATTTGAAATGAAAAATGATTATTGATATAAAATTAAGGAAATGATGGACTATACATGTGGGATCCTGACTTTTAATGTTTTTTTTACCAGAACATGAAAAGGTGGTCTAATCACAAGGCTTATCTATAGAACATTTCTACAATGAGATTTGAAAAGTAAGGGTCAAGAACAATTTGATTTGGGAAATTTTTGTGTTAGATATGATCACCACTTTATCAAATTTAATTGAGTTTCCACAAGAATGTACTACCTTAACACACCGTACCCTTATGGTGTATGCTAATGAATTAATTGGGGATATATATATAACATAGTATAATAGAAGTGTCATGTTTTTTTAAATGAAATTGTTTTTTATCCTATCAAATATTCATTATTATAATATTTAAATAATATAGAAGAATATAAAATTTTATATTATAATATTTATTTTGGATTCAAGATAATAATTACATTATTTTTGTAAAATTTATAATTAAAATTCATATTTAAGGTTATTTTATTTATTCTAGTTCAAATATATTTCCATTAAATTCACTGATAAATCACTTTTAGAAATATATATGACAATATAACTTTTTAATGTCCTAAGATAGTTTTATAAGGGTCAGAAATTTGATTATCATAGAAAAACTATTAAATTTATTTAAATAATTATTTTTAATTTATTATTAAAAAAATAATTTAGAAAAATATGGTTATGGAATATAAATTTAATTTTTAATAAAAAAAATGAAATTAAGAAAAGAAGAAATTTTGATAAATTTTTACAATAAAATTTGTAGTGAATAGAAAAAATATAGGTTTGTCTACTCTCTATGATTTATGAATTCATAAATATTAAATAATGATAAAATAATTAATCAATTTAAACCTAAAACAAAAAATATGTTCATTTATTAATATATTTCATTTAAATGAATTAAAATGAATTTACAAAACAATATATAATAGTACAGTTTTTAAAATAGATAGTATGTTTTTTAAAAAATAATTTTACCGAAAAACTCTTTTCTTATTTCATAAGAAATATAAAATATTAAATTTTATTTCTAAATAAAAAGAAGAAAATAACCAACCTGATAACTTCATGAACCATGAGATGAAACCATGATTTTTAAAATAGATTTATAATCCCAAAAAATTATATTTCAATGAAATTAATAAAACAAATCCTCCCATATATTCAATAAATACCCACCACTACACACCATATCATTCATTCCATTTCTATAATAAATAATATTTTCATTATGAAACTCAATATTAAAATGTAGTACAGAAATGCAATAGGAACAAAGAGATACAACACCCAAAATCAAGGAGTTATGATATAATGAAGACCATGTGTGTCCGCTCTGAAAGATTCATGACCTCATTTGGGTAGGACATAAGGTATGGAAAGAAAATTATCTGCTCATCAAGAATTATCTTGAATGAAAGAAAATTTTCATCAATATTACATTTCTTACATGTTTGGAGAACATTTAATTATCTATCATTAATCCCTTAGTCTCTCAAATTATGTAAGAAACAAACATGGTATAGGGCCCTAACCATGAGTAGATATGTAAATTGTGTTAAAATTCTTATCAGTAGTCACAAGATGAATATTATTATGACTTCAAAAAATAAACCTAGCGAGAAACGTATGATCCTCCACTCAGAGGGAATCATCTCTGCCA
The DNA here is from genome assembly GCA_963277665.1 of Viscum album. Lineage (NCBI taxonomy): Eukaryota > Viridiplantae > Streptophyta > Magnoliopsida > Santalales > Viscaceae > Viscum > Viscum album. The sequence continues at coordinate 1,837,217,359 of OY728165.1, forward strand.
AAATTGGAAAAGAAATACAGAACCACCAATCCCATTGAATCCAGAACAACAACCCCACCACTAATCATATCCAAATTAAAAGAGCTATTAATACTTATATTCTGATCTGAATAATGTGGAAACCAATGAACCCATAACCCATGTGTCATTTTTGGAACTCAGTTAGTGGTGGAAATGACCGACATCATTATTTATTAAGAGGGGTGTGAAAATATTCTATATAATTCCAAACTAGATAAATAACTTTGATTCAGACCATTTAAAAAATGCATATTCGGTTACAGAGGAGGATCATGTGACGAGAATCATTTATCATATTCTAGATACTTCAATAGAATACCAAGAAGATGAGCACATGAGCATTCCACTCTTGTCCAGCACTCCTGGCACCCAAAAACCCTAGATTGAGTAATAATGACATCAAACCCTCTAGAGACCATAAACCTGAGATTCCTCCAAACAGACGTTGCACCCTTCTGGCACATTCCCCTTCAAAAAAAAAATTTTTATAAAAAGGATCAACATGTGGGTCCCTAAAACAGAGACATAGAGAATCTATACTCACCACCATAAGCATGATAATTCCATTATTTGGGAGACCATGATTTTTAACCCTCAAAACCAAAAAAAAATTGTTCTTCGTATTGATGTTCTTTCCCCATAGAAGTTTACCCCAAGGAAACCAAATTTTTGACACTATATGAAACTGGTGGAAATCATTAAGGGAGAAGGCACCTGAGGCTGATCCTATAAAAATACTAGTCTAGTATAAAACTAAGATTGATGTTATCAAAGAGAGAATATTCAATTTCATCCAAGACCGCAAAAATGAATACTGAATAATGACATTCCTGATGGAAAGAGATATTCAGAAGGGAAAAAACAAGGGAGCCAAGTGTTGAAATGACTCAATTATACTACAATAAACTAATGTCAACCCTTACCACAATCCAACGAACATGTGGTTGAAGTGTAAATAAATGTGGTTGAATCATGTTTCATATATTTGTGTGCTTAACTTTCTGAACATTAGTGTGAACTCCATACGTTCCCTGCATATAACTCCCCGACAAAATACTCCCCTCAATAACCTCCCAATCCAACATTACATGTAAGCCTTGCATTGTACATGAGACACACCTAAAATTAATACCCCCTTCACATATAATCCATTCCATCCATGCCCATGATTCTCAATGGTGTCTACATTCTGACTAAACATCCCATAAGAAAGTAACCATAACATTTTATAGCATTGAAATTTACCCCTTTTGAAACATGAGAGTAGATATCACATGAATCCGAATAGAGGTTAGGATGCTATTAACCAAAGAAATGTGACCAATAAATGATAGAAATTGAATTCTCCAATCCTAAATATTACCTAATAGTTTGTTAATAATTTTTTCAAATTGTGGAATATAGTTATTTTTCTAGAATATTGGAGCTCCCAAATAACCCATAATGAAGGACACCTTTCTCATTCCAAAAATTCCTTCCAAGACTCCAATATTCCTATTAAAACATTTAACAGAATAATGAAAACTCGTCTTGTTAGGATTCACTAATTGGCCACTCCATTTGCAATAATACTCTGAAATGAAATTGATTCATTGAATAGATATATTAATACAATTTTTCAAAATTATGATGTCATATGAAATCATAAGGTTGGAGATACTACTATAATGGTAATAGGAATTAAATAGAAAATTATGCCTATCATAATGAATTTGGTGGTATATTAGCTGATCGAGTAATGATAGACAATAAAGAGGGTGGTAAGAGAGTATTTTCTTACATGAATCTCTTAAAATCCTTGAGAGAAGCATCACATTTCCCCATTAATTAAGTTGATAAACAAGAAGATCTAAAACACATAATGAGAAAATCCACAGCCCATAGAGAGAGACCAAATCAGGCCAACAATACAAGGATAATATTCCATTAAATTCAATCAATTTTTTTTTCATATAAAAAATGATCAATAGGATTGAGGCAAAAGACTACTAATTAATATCCCCAATAAATTCTTGATTAATACCAATGGTCCCTTGGAGTGAACTCCCCTTAATGAACCCATATTATTCATAGTATATCCTCTGGGGGAGGTGATCAGACAGATGCTTATTAATAATAAATTCCTACACCTTATCCGGGATGTTACACATGAAAATCGGTCCTTAATGATATAAGGTCTGAGGATACTTATCCATTGAGATCATCACCATCTTTGAGGAACATGTAATTTAAGGAAGTCACACATCGAGAAATAAATATTGTACAAACAGAAGAAGATAATTATTGATAAGATCCCAAGAGGCCCCGTTGGAGGATCAAAGATATCTATCAGGCCCTAGAACACTATCAACATTGAGAGACTAAAATAAATCCCTACCCTCCCTTTCATCAGCTATACCTTTTAGGGACTCTGGTCATAGATCAAATTTTGGATACATTCAAGAATATCTAAGTGCCCCCTTAGATTTCCTCCGGGCATGCATGAACTAGGAACACCAAGATGGGAATGATTATGATACTCTACCATACCCCCATAATTTCCTCTTTCATTTGCATAGGAACCATCATCCATGAGAAAATTATGTCTCTTAAAACACTACATTTCGTTAATGTATTCATGGAAAAAACTTGTATTTAAATCACCCTCCCAAATCGATTTAATTATGGATTTCTCCTGAGCCTGACATTCGTACCTAAGAAGAAATAAATCAAAAGTGTTTTTCTGGTTTACAAGATCTCCAATGATGGATTAATTCAAATCTTACTCCAGAATAGATTTGAGATAATAAATATTCTCACTAATCTCATCCAAGTCTGGAGTGGGTGGTGGGTAAAGTTCAATCCAATCTTGAAGGTAGTTTTTGACTCCCTTGAGATTATTGTGAAAGGATGTTCAAGAATGACCATGGAAAGGTGTATTCCAAGACTCTATGACCTCACTATGATAATATGATACCTCCATCCACATATTCAATAAGACATAACTGTTGTAGTTGATATTCTTGGAAGACATAACTATATGAAAGGTAGAATTATTCGACAAAATCCTTCCAAGATGAGTAACCTTTATATCAGGAAAGGTATAGATTTCATGATTGTTCATGATAAATAAGTATTGATGATACCATGTTCCATTGACTCCTCTTTTATTGTTTCCCTGGGTAAAATGATATCTTAAAAACCCAACATTTATCGAACCACTATTGTCTATAAATATAACAAAATCTTGGCTAGCCCTATGAGGAAGGGTTTCCCCTTATTTCTTCTCATCTAAATCTGCAACTATATTATAGTCACCACTTACTATCCATGGTGTGTTTTCTCGATCAAAAAAATTTAAAACATAATAGAGATCCTCCTTTGCTTCAACCTCACATTTTATAGAGACGAAAGATAATAGAACGTTGTGTGCCCCTGAGTAGATCTTAGTTGTCATGAACTAATATGACATATCCAGAAGTTCCAATGAAATACTACGTTTCCAATATAACCATATTTGAATATTCTTTTGATCTTCATGCATGAAATTATGAACTTGAGTTCTTCACGCAAAATCCATGATTTTATATGAGATTTATTTAGGCTCCAATATTGTAACCAATGAAGAATAGTTGTTTTGAATCTCATTAACTATAAAATGAGTCTTATCCCAAGCTCATCGGCCATGAGAATTCTATTCAAAAAAAACTTCCCCACATTTTACATCTATAGATAATTCCCATGTAGTTTAAATGGTTACATGGAAATGTTCCCAATAGTTATGAATCTACCATACAAGGTAATGTATTCACTTCCACTATATTTTTATCCAAGTATTTCATTTGTATTTAGTGTTCTAATTTAATATTTATTATGTTCTCATTCACTTATTAACATTATAAAAATAACCCAATGTGGTTATATCAATGAAATAATTACACTTCCCCTTATTAAGATAATTTTATAAATGAATTTATGTACCCATTATACTGCTAAAAACAGCCATTAATTTTCCATGACTCTATTTTTCAGTTATGAATACCCAACTACAATTATTTTAATGTGTATATATATATAATTATTCATAATTAATTTATTGGGTACTTGTATAGATGTAAGACACATTCTATTATTGTTATTTAGAAATGATGAGATGATAATGTCTTCAAACACTTATGTACTCAAGGATTTTATAAGAAACCTTTTCTTTGTTCTCCAAGACTTATTGAAGAAATGATTTTTTCTGATCGATATAGAACACATGAATTAAAACATATTAAGGGTACACCCTGGTATCATTTGAATACATTGGGTTATTAATTAATAACTATAGATGACATTTTTTATTATAACATTATTTATAATCTTGGTAATATGTTTCACGACACCTTAGAATTGATCCACATTGTTAAAATTTTGAATGTATAATTATTTTTATTTATACATATTTTCATTTTATATATCACATACTTATGGTTATTATCTCTTATTTTACCTCATTATTTATCCATTTTAATCAGTCATGTTCTATTTCTTATGTTTATCCCTTATGTAGATTTATGATCACCCTATTCTATTAAGTAATTTACCCTGTAAATCTATTATAGTGAAGTTTCCTATTAATTAATTAAAATGGAATGATGCAAGAAGATTAAATATTGTTTATGATTATGTTACCGTTATTTAATCCATGAATATATACTTAGTTTTCAATACATTTATGTTGAATGGTCCTCTAATGTTATTAATGTAATATTTGCGATGGAATTATATTATAAATTTGGTATTAAGATGCTCGGTCTCTATAGTTACTATCAAGGCCAATGTATTGTGATTTGTGGAAATTAAGACTATAACTCAATATCATGAAACCTAGGGATGATTAAAAATATTATAAAAGCAATTAATTTTTTTAAATATGAATAGAATAGATTCTATGAAAATAAATCCCAATACGAAAATAATGAGTGGATTTTTCCCTAGAACAGTTAGTCCAAGGGGTACTAACCATAAAAGGTCTATTTGGTTATTAAATCAATATATACCGACTGCATGACAAATAGTACATGCTTCATAGTAAGAATAACACACCCCTGAGGCATTATTTAGAATGTTAAATGATTATTACAATCTACTATAATAGACATACAGATAATGTATGTTTTATTTTGACTGTTGTATTTCATCTAAGAACATGTTAATTGAAGATTTTAGTATTCAGATTTTTTTAGAAATATGACTTTAAAATTTTCAATAGTAATAAAATTTTCACATAGGTTTACCTATTTTTTAAAAATGTAATGAAATAATAGGACACATTTAAATAATTTTTACGATAGATAATTCAATTATAGTAATCAAAATATATCAGAAGACGAATTTGAATAAATTACAATGATGCAAAGTTTTCTATCTTAATTTATGTATCACATTTGAAACCATGTGAATCCTAAATCCTTAAATTGGATGGAATAAAAACGAGTTTCATCCTTCATGTGTTAATTACCACATATTATTAACAGAACCTTTAGTCTATTGATCACATACAAATTGATCAATAATATTGAAAATATTTTTCCTTTTATCTATTTCTTTTGAATAAGAAATTGTTACATTGTTAGTATATCTTATAGAGGGAGATGTTGTTCAGTTATGCATACTAAAAAAGGAAACAATTCCAAAGGATGAGGTTGAAAACACAAAGCTATAAGAATTCAAAAAATTATTTTTGTTATACCCTCCAAACAAAGAATGAATTATAAATCCATTTATTGAATGAATGTGAAAATGAACCAATGGGGGATTATGAGATAAACATTATTGGTCTTGGATAATGGGATTATATATTTCTCATTAATTCTAATCTGATGAATAAATAGTTATTTTTTGCATAATACTCTATATATGAAAATATCATGAAATATGATACATTGGGACTTATGGGGAAATAGTATGGTGTTCTCTCATAATTTAAATTGAGTTTGGAGATGTAAAGTGGTCTCATATACTGAATGCAAAATATTGGATGATGGAGAAATTTTTGGAATAATTTCACACATGGTATATATGGAATGAAAAAAACTAGATGTGATTTTTTTGTGATTAATAATTTAGGGAACACTCTAAATGGTATTTAAATATTCTATATTTGTGGATGAGATGAAAATATAGGTAAAAACTATAAGGTAGATGTCAAACATTATCATATGAATATACATTTCAATGTGAATATGGTTCATATTCAACTATTTGTATAATGGTCTAACTTAGGGTAGTATAGAAATTTTTCTAATAAATGCCCAAATCTATAGATGATTGAATAAAACTTATATCAACCCCAGTAGAGGCCTACGGAGAAAGGTCATGATTTTGACGTCACAATATATGATGTTATGGATCTAAGAGAGGTTGGGGTAAGAACACTTATCACACAATCAAATCTAAAAATTACATTATCATGTTCTATAAATACACATTCATTTATATCAATGATGTTTCCAAATAACATTTAGTTAATCCCTGAAGAGCTTGTGGAATATTTATCAGTTGAAAACAATAGAGTAACAATTATTTTAATAATGATATATACGGATTACCTTACTATCATTGGTGATTAAAATACCTAGAAAAAATATTGGTAACACCAATGGTATAATTTTACATAATATATTGGATGGATTATTTTTCAAATCATAATGTAATGATCTGTTGTTTATGTAATGATATTTTAATTTTAGTAGAGGGAAAACCTATAATTATAATCATAGAAGAGATATCCATGCTTGAGAAATGTCAAGAACCCCCAACTATTTCATTCCATTTTTAAATTGTTGGTAAATTTGAAGGAGAAATACAAATTATAAAAAAAATGATGCATAACCATAATACATAAATACATTATTTTATTTCTTGAAGTGTTACCTAGAGGTCCCCTAGATATAGTGGTATAAATATTAGTTAAACTCATATATATAGTAAATATAATATTGAATACCCAATATATAATGGTATATGTGGTGTTAGATTAATTAATGAAGCAACTTAAAGTTCATTTAGAAAATTGTTTTGTTCAAAAATTGGAGTCTCTATAGAGAGCACTAATTTTATTGGTAAATAATAATGATTTATCATGGTGTTGATTCAATTATTATAGAGATGTTAATTGGAACTGAGTGAAGACCAAATATCCTCCTCCTTTGATTGAAGAATTTTTTGAATAGATTTATATGGATTAATCATTCCCCAATATTGAACTCTAATTGGTATATCATAAATAGAGTTAAATGAAAAAATATATCTACATGTCCACCTTCTAAAAAAAGGTCAATAATTACATGTTTTTTATTATTCACTTTTCATGACTAGTGATCCTTCCAGGTCTATGGATTTTACTATTTTATTCATTATAGGTATCATTAATAAATTTGTGTTGGTATTTATTTATGATATTTGGATATATTTAATATTTGGTGAATATAATGAGGATCAATGGAGGTTATTATTAATAATTCTACTTAAAGTGAATATTTTTAGTAAATTATTAAATTTGAGTTCTTATTAATATAACTAACAGTCCTGAAAAAAATTTGTCCAACAAAGAAATATCAATTGATCCCTCTCTTAAAAACACATATTGGAGTTTCCATATTATATAATAATTATTATGATTCATATTTCACAGGGTATATCAGGAAACTACATATGTTTTTCAATTTTTTTTGAAATTTTAATTTACTAATCATGTTAACTCAAGAAAGATTTAATTTTATCTTTAAAAAGGAGTTTGATTAATGTTTCCCAAATATGATGTCATGTTTATCAGTGAACCAATTTTTACATTACTCTCCCAAGTGTATGTATTATTTAATTATATAGATACATCCTTGATAAGACATGGATTTTTATGCATATAAAACGCAAATTTTTTTATCTATTCATCATGATAGTTAAATCCTATTATAAAAACTTTTCATACCCTTGATTTGAAGTTAGGTAAAATTATATTTTCATTAAAGTTTTAGGGAAATTATATTTTTTGGGAGATATGTGATATATACACTCCCAATATAGCATGAATTATATATTCAAACACAAGGAACCAAACTCAAGACAAAGGAAATAGATTTATCATCATAGGAAATAATATTATTTTATCTATTATTTCCCCTAAAGGTAAAACAATGTCCATTATGGGTTGTATGACAACCCTGCTTTTTATTACAACTTAAACATGCTTTATTACATAAAACTTCACTTGATACAACAATGAAGATCGAGAGGTTTAGTGTCTTTGGGGCTTAGGATCATTACATAAAAACTTTAAACTTGAAATACACCATCCTTATTGAAAACTTCCTTTACATGACCACTACATTCCTTCGTACTTAGCATTGCATGGGATAACCTGAGGACATGCATTAGAAAAGGGTGAGCTATAAAGCCCAGTATGGGAGTACACAATGAATAACATGAGGATTACAATACATGTTAGGCAATAGGAATATCAATAGAGCATAAGAGAGACATGAACATAAAGGCATGATAAAGCATGATAATCATAACATGGAAATGTGGCAACAACACTTAACATTGAATTAGCATGAGCCAAGGCTCATTGCACATGGAGCATGAGTAAACCCTCATTGCACTTGAAGCACGAGTAAACCCTCGTTGCACTTGAATTAGCATGAGTCAACACTCATTGCACATGACGTATCATGATACTATACTTTACCCAATGCATTGGAGCGCTATCAGGGCGCACCCTTCTTAAACATTTCATTTCATGCATAAGTGTGCCACATGGATCATAAAACATGGATTCATAAAACATAATCATTTATTCCATGATAAAGGAATGTGGAATTCATACATGAAACTTTACAATCAATAAATAAATGTGCATAAAGGTGAATACCCTTGATGGAGAAATGGGCATGGTATTCACTACACAATGATATTGGCTTAGAAAATCGGTGTGATTTCGGCAGCGTAACGGCGTGACATAAGAATTCATAAAAAGTCTGGTGAGAGAGAAAGGGGTTCCTCATCATATTTACATTTAATGGACAGTAAGAAGGTCATATAGATACATGTCCCAACAATTGAAAAGGAATTTAGATTCATGATACAAAAGTATTGCTTGAATATAAAAGAGGAGAAAAAGGTTCTTTTCGGAATTTCGGCATAGTAACGGGTGTACATGGGAGGCATTTAATGAGAGAGAAAGGGGTATCCCATCATTCAAACAATAAGAGGGCAGTATGGGAGAGGTGCGAAACCATACCCCAACATTCATAAATGAAATTAAAATGTAAATACAACTTAAAGAAAATTGACAAAAATGAGAAAGGAAGAAAAAACCTTACTTGGAAGTGTGCTTCCAAAGGCTAGAGAGAGGCTTGTGAGAGGCTTCATGGGAGCTTGGGGCACCTTGGGAGGATTCTAGAGAGAGTAGGGTAGAGGTTGGACGAACTTCAAGGGATTTGAGTGAGGAGGAAGTGGGAGATTGGGTGGGTTTATATAGGAAAGGTGAGAGAATTCTTTATTATTTAGGTTTGGGACTCCTTATATTAAAATAATCCAAACCACAAACCATCCCATGGTATTTGCCCATGGTTTCTGGAAAAGGAAAGAGGAAAACAATATTTTACAAGGCCAAGGTCCGAACTTATTAAAAAATTAGGGTTTCTTATGTGGAGGTGAGTCACACTCCCATGGAAATTAATTTAAAAAGGCAAAGTGTTGAATAAGTCTTGAGAGCTCCATTAATGTTTTGAAAAGTGAGTCAAACAAACCCAAAAACTCATCATTTTAATGATAAAACACATATTGGCCGAACATAAGGATTATGGTATTTTATTACATCACCATTGGGTCATTATGATGTCATAAAATACATTATATATTTAAATGGTATTTAATTTTTACCCAAAAATTTGAATGTCTCAGAAAATTATGAAAAATTCACCGTTGGATAATTTCGACGTCCTGATTCCAAAAATAATATTTATTTTATCTAAATAATTTTCTTAATATGTGAATTTTCTCTTTTAAAATAAAAACCGACATTTATAAAAAATTCACGGGTTCTGACAGAAATGGCTTTCAAACCTTAATAAAAATTTTAATTGCATTCATAAAATTATAAGATAATTTATATTTAATAAAAATTAATTTAATATTAATAATAATATTTTATTAAAATATTATTTAATTCAAAAATCCTTTAATTTAATAAAATATAATTCTTAATTAAATAATAACTAAAAACACCGTTTGTACTTTAAAAACTAATTACAATGTATCAAAAATGACTAGAAATTATATTCATTATTATATACAAAAATAATGTACATGAACATGGTGCTACTTATTTGTTACATAACCCCTTAAAATAGCCGCATAAGACCTAAGGGTAAGGTGTGTGATGGTGACAGACTATTGGGGTTGCTCGGATAACATTGCTCGAGTGGTAATCTCTATCAACTTCCATTTTTCCCATAGACGATCACGTTTGAGCTTGACATGATAAAGCTCAGCTTGGGCTTGGACAAGGGAAAAGCCCAAAGACGCCACCTCCTTTCCAAGATCCGACAAATGGGCTTTGTAAGGGGCAATTCTACTGGATGAGGCCATCGCTTCCTTTGTCTGAGTAGAAAATTGGTTCGTTAAAGCCTTATAGTTAAACTACCCAGATGATCACTGTTCAACGGCTATAAAAGTAACGGTCACAAATCTTAACGTTAAACTAAAGAAGTTGACATCTTATAAAAACATTTTTTTTTTCATAAAGAAACATTTAACTGGATCAAGAGGGATTTTCCATTAATGAAATTTTGGGTCGTTACAACATTCCCCTCTTAAGAAATTTCGCCCTCGAAATTTTCCTTTTCCCACACTAAAACAAATTTGGGTAACTTAGCTTCATCATATCCTCCGACTCCCAAGTTTCTTCTTCAAACTTGTGGTTTCTCCACAACACCTTGATGAGGGGCATTGTCTTATTTCGTAGAACTTTTTCTCTACGATCCAAGATCTTCACTGGTTTCTCCTCATAAGAAAGATCATCTTCTAATTGTACCACCTCAGAAGAGAGTACATGTGAAGGGTCTGGTATGTACTTCCTTAAGAGGGATACATGGAAGAAATCATTCACCTTGTCCATAGTAGGTGGAAGTGCTAGTCGATAGGCCACAGCCCCAACACGATCAAGAATCTCGAAGGGGCCGATGTACCTTGGACTTAACTTCCCTTTCTTTCCAAACCTCATGACCTTCTTCCACGGAGATATGCGTAAAAACACCATGTCTCCGACTTTAAACTCAAGGTCTCGTCAAAGATTATCTGCATAACTCTTTTGTCGACTTTGGGATGCCTTGATATGCTGCTGAATGGTTTTCACCTTCTCCACCATTTCTTCGACCATTTCTGGTCCAAGCAGCTTACGTTCACCGACCTCATCCCAACATGCCGGTGTTCTACACCTTTTCCCATACAGGGCTTCATATGGTGCCATTTGGATGCTCGAGTGGAAACTATTATTATAAGAGAACTCAACCAGAGGAAGATGTTGATCACGTCCTCCTTTAAAGTCCATTGAGCACACTCTCAACATATCCTCAAGTGTTTGGATAGTCCGCTCGGATTGGCCATCAGTTTGAGGATGATAGGTTGTACTGAAGTTCAGTTCAGTATTCAGAGCATGTTGAAGACTCTTCCAAAACTTAGAGGTAAATCTTGGATCTCGGTCAGACACAATAGATAGTGGTACTCCATGCAACCGTACCACTTCCTTGATATATATCAGTGCCAGTTGATCCAAAGAGAAATCCTCTCGAATAGCAATGAAGTGTGCAGTCTTTGTAAGACGATCCACAACAACCCAGATTGCATTGTTGCCTTTGGATGTCCTTGGAAGTCCAGTGACGAAGTCCATGGTGATGTTCTCCCATTTCCATTCAGGTATGGGCAATGGTTGCATCATCCCCTTAGACTTCTGCCTCTCTGCCTTCACTTGCTGACACACCAGGCACTTTGATGTATATTCAGCGATCTCCTTCTTCATATTATCCCACCAAATGTTTTCTCGGAGATCTCGATACATCTTTGTGCTCCCTGGGTGAATAGAGAAATTTGAACTATGTGCATCATCCAAAAGTTCCTTCTTCAGCTCCGAACTTGATGGAACACATAGTCTTTTCCCAAACCGCACAATTCCTTCTTCATTAACATTAAACTCTGAGGATTTTCCCTTTTTGATAGCTTCCACTTTTTCTTGGATTCCCGCATCATCCTTTTGAGCATCCTTTAACCTTTCCAAAAGAGATGGTTGAGCAATCATTTGTGAAAGGACTGATGATGTTCCCCTCTTTATGATTCCCACGTCCATCTTCATCAAGTCTAAGAAGATTGGATCCTTCTCAATTCTCATCATTGATAGAATTGCTGGATCCTTTCTACTTAGGGCATCCGCCACCTTGTTCTCCTTCCCAGGGTGGTATTGTATTGAACAATCATAATCCTTGATGAGCTCTATCCATCTTCTCTGGCGCATATTAAGCTCTTTATGTGTGAATATATATTTAAGACACTTGTGGTCAGTATATATCTCACATTTCTCTCCATAGAGATAATGCCGCCAGATTTTCAAGGCAAAGATCACCGCCACCAACTCCAGATAATGCGTTGGATAGTTTCTCTCATGGATTTTCAACTGCCTTGAGGCATAGGATATCACTTTATCATTCTGCATCAGCACACATCCTAAGCCTTTCTTCGAAGCATCACTGAATACCACAAAAAGCTCCCCACTTGTGGGTAAAGTGAGCACGGGTGCAGTGATAAGCCTCCTTTTCAACTCCTTGAAGCTTTCTTCGCATTCATCACTCCAAGAAAACTTTACTCCCTTTCAAGTTAGCTTGGTAAGAGGGTTGGACAATCGTGAGAAGTTTCTCACAAATCGTCGATAATATCCAGATAACCCCAAGAAGCTACGGATATCAGTTACTGATATTGGCCTCGGCCATCCCTCAATTGCATCTGTTTTGGAGGGGTCCATAGATATCCCATTGCTTGTGATGATATGGCCCAAGAATGAGACCTCCTTCAACCAGAACTCACACTTGCTGTACTTGGAATAGAGCTTCTCCTTGCGCAAAGTCTCTAGTACAGTTCTTAAATGCTCCTCATGGTCCTCCTTGGTTTTGGAGTATATTAGAATGTCATCTATAAAGACTACCACAAATTTATCTAGGTAATCTCTAAAGACTCTATTCATCAAGTCCATGAATATTGCTGGAGCATTGGTGAGTCCGAAAGGGATTACTATGAATTCATAGTGCCCGTACCTTGTACGAAAAGCAGTCTTGGGGATATCTCCCTTCTTCACCCTTACTTGATAATATCCCGACCGCAAGTCGACCTTGGAGAAGTATTGTGCTCCACGCAGCTGATCAAACAAGTCATCGATTCTTGGGAGAGGATACTTGTTCTTTATCGTGATTTTGTTAAGTTCATGATAATCGATGCAAAGCCGCATTGACCCATCCTTCTTCTTGACGAAGAGGACTGGTGCACCCCATGGTGATGCACTTGGGCGTATAAACCCTTTATCCAGATTCTCCTCTAGTTGTTTCTTCAGTTCTTCAAGCTCAACCACAACCATTCTATATGGAGTCTTGGATATTGGTAGCGCCCCAGGTATAAGTTCAATTGAGAACTCAACATCTCTTCTTGGAGGAAGACCAGGAAGTTCCTCAGGAAATACTTCAGCGAATTCCCTCACAATAGGCATTTCTTCAAGGGTGGTTTCTTCCTTGGACTCAATCATCTGAGCCAGATATGCGTGCTCATAAGGTAGTAATATCCATGCTTGAGATGATGGAGCTAAAAGAGATTCATCTTCCTCCTGACACTTGTAAAGAATCGGGGGTCGATTCTCCATATGGAGTGTGATTTCCCTCTCCCGACAATTTATGTTGGCTCTATATAAGGAAAGCCAATCCATGCCAAGAATTGCATCAAATTCCACCAAAGGGAGTATGACGAGGTTTGATGGGAAATTCAATTCACAGATTATAATAGGGGAGGACTTATACTCATGGGATGCAATGATTTCCCCATTTGACGTACTCACCAACATCTTTACTTCCATGATTTGTGGTGGTGCAGGGATTGTTCTACTAAACTTTTGAGATATAAAAGAATGCGTAGAACCTGAATCAAAAAGTACGTTCTCTATTATTGAATGAATAACTAGCGTACCTGTCACCACTTCGTTGTCGGGGTTCACTTCGGCAGAAGTGATGGCAAAAGCTCTTCCTTGCTGTCTTGGAGGTTGTTGATTGCCTCCGATAACCCTTGGATTAGGGCACTGATTCGAAAAATGACCCGGTTCTTTGCATTTTAAGCATTGAACAATGCGTTGAGGTTCGAACGGAGGGTTCCTCCCCTCCGTCGCAGCCGTGGGTCCTTCTTGCTGACAGTTAACAGCTAGGTGCCCTTCTCTTCCACACTTGAAGCATTTTCTTGTCCCCCTAAGGCAATTTCTAGGGTGCTTCTTTCCACACTTTTGGCAAGTGGGGTGCTGGAATTTCTTAGCACCGTTGGATTTATCCATCGGACCACCAGCATTGAAGTCCACCTTGCGCTTCTTGTCCCCATGATACCCTTGTGATTCTCCGATCTCCATTTCAACCTTGAGGGCACATCGGACAATTTCCTCATAGCTGTCGAAGTCACAGATCGCTAATGCTTTCCGAAACCTAGGCTTCAGCCCACCAAAGAAGCGGTCAACCTTGCATTCGGGGGTAACGACAAAGCCGGAAGCGTATCGTGCAAGCCTTGTGAAGTTTGCCTCGTACGCTCCCACAGATTCCTCATCTTTCTACTTGAGGGAAAGGAAGTCCCTTTCCATCTTAAGACGGAGGGTGCGTGGAAAATATTTATCGAAAAACATCTTTCGGAATACCTTCCATTCCAAAGCCTTGATCTCCTCCTCAGGCTTCGTATTTTTGATCAACGTCCACCATTGATCAGCTTCACCCTCCATACGATAAGCTGCCAGGAGAACCTTCACTTTTTCAGAGCATTGGAGGATGGAGAATATCTTTTCAATGGAGTTGATCCATTGTTCAGCAATCGTGGGATCGGATGATCCACTAAAAGTAGGAGGCCTTTGTCTCATGAAGCTTTCAATAGCGACTTGTTCTTTCTTAGGGGGGGTTGAACGTTCCTCTTGACCAATGTTTCTATTCAAAACTTGAGTTAGCTTTGAGAGAAGCGTGACAAAGTTCGCGATTCCCGCTCCCATTGGATTGGGCATCTCATAAGTACAATCATCACACTGATCTTCACAACGGTTGTTAGCCCGGGTTCTCCTATTACCGGCCATTGGCTGGAATAAAAGGAAAGTTAGGGGTAACACATAAAGGGTAATCCAATGACAAAAGTTGATGACTTATAAATAAACTTTAATCTCTTTAACTCATGAGTCTATAGGATTCAATCCAGGCTTTTCATGATCTTCCTTCTAACATATATCCTTAGGGGCATTTTTCCCTTAATAAGGGTTCATACTAAGATTGTGAATTCATCAAAACATATCCTCCGGGAGTGTCGTAACCAAGAGTGCAGCAAGGCCCGTTGTCGTGCACCAGTTCCCGTTCGAGTCTAGCTCAAAGCGGTGTTTTTGGGTTTTACCCCTAGGATACATCTGTGCCAGAGCCGCCTCTACCTGCTCGTATCCAGACAGGGATGTATTTGTTTGATAAACCACTTACTTATTATTTACCAAAACATAGGGATGTTTTTATTATGCTTAGTCTTGTATCTAAGGCTATACTAGGGTTTCCTAATCCCAAAAATAACTAAACCTATCCTCTGATACCAACTATGACAACCCTGCTTTTTATTACAACTTAAACATGCTTTATTACATAAAACTTCACTTGATACAACAAAGAAGATCGAGAGGTTTAGTGTCTTTGGGGCTTAGGATCATTACATAAAAACTTTAAACATGAAATACAACATCCTTATTGAAAACTTCCTTTACATGACCACTACATTCCTTCGTAATTAGCATTGCATGGGATAACCTGAGGACATGCATAAGAAAAGGGTGAGCTATAAAGCCCAGTAAGGGAGTACATAATGAATAACATGAGGAGTACAATACATGTTAGGCAATAGGCATATCAATATAGCATAAGAGAGACATGAACATAAAGGCATGATAAAGCATGATAATCATAACATGGAAATGTGGCAACAACACTTAACATTGAATTAGCATGAGCCAAGGCTCATTTCACATGGAGCATGAGTAAACCCTCATTGCACTTGAAGCATGATTAAACCCTCGTTGCACTTGAATTAGAATGAGTCAACACTCATTTCACATGACGTATCATGATACTATACTTTACCCAATGCATTGGAGCGCTATCAGGGCGCACCCTTCTTAAACATTTCATTTCATGCATAAGTGTGCCACATGGATCATAAAACATGGATTCATAAAACATAATCATTTATTCCACGATAAAGGAATATGGAATTCATACATGAAACTTTACAATCAATAAGTAAATGTGCATAAAGGTGAATACCCTTGATGGAGAAATGGGCATGGTATTCACTACACAATGATATTGGCTTAGAAAATCGGTGTCATTTCGGCAGCGTAACGGCGTGACATAAGAATTCATAAAAATTCTGGTGAGAGAGAAAGGGGTTCCTCATCATATTTAAATGTAATGGACAGTAAGAAGGTCATATAGACACATGTCCAAACAATTGAAAAGGAATTTAGATTCATGATACAAAAGTATTGCTTGAATATAAAAGAGGAGAAAAAGGTTCCTTTCAGAATTTCGGCATAGTAACGGGTGTACATGGGAGGCATTTAATGAGAGAGAAAGGGGTCTCCCATCATTCAAACAATAAGAGGGAAGTATGGGAGAGGTGCGAAACCATACCCCAACATTCATAAATGAAATTAAAAGGGCAATACAACTTAAAGAAAATTGACAAAAATGAGAAAGGAAGAAAAACCCTTACTTGGAAGTGTGCTTCCAAAGGCTAGAGAGAGGCTTGTGAGAGGCTTCTTGGGAGCTTGGGGCACCTTGGGAGGATTCTAGAGAGAGTAGGGTAGAGGTTGGACGAACTTCAAGGGCTTTGAGTGAGGAGGAAGTGGGAGATTGGGTGGGTTTATATAGGAAAGGTGAGAGAATTCTTTATTATTTAGGTTTGGGACCCCTTATATTAAAATAATCCAAACCACAAACCATTCCATGGTATTTTCCCATGGTTTCTGGAAAAGGAAAGAGGAAAACAATATTTTACAAGGCCAAGGTCCGAACTTATTAAAAAATTAGGGTTGCTTATGTGGAGGTGAGTCACACTCCCATGGAAATTAATTTAAAAAGGCAAAGTGTTGAATAAGTCTTGAGGGCTCCATTAATGCTTTGAAAAGTGAGTCAAACAAACCCAAAAACTAATTATTTTAATGATAAAACACATATTTGCCAAACAAAAGGATTATGGTATTTTATTACAGCACCATTGGGTCATTATGATGTCATAAAACACATTATATATTTAAATGGTATTTAATTTTTACCCAAAAATTTGACTGTCTCAGAAAATTATGAAAAATTCACCGTTGGATAATTTCGACGTCCTGATTCCAAAAATAATATTTATTTTATCTAAATAATTTTCTAAATATGTGAATATTCACTTTTAAAATAAAAACCGACATTTATAAAAAATTCACGGGTTTTGACAGAAATGGCTTTCAAACCTTAATAAAATTTTTAATTGCATTCATAAAATTATAAGATCATTTATATTTAATAAAAATTAATTTAATATTAATAATAATATTTTATTAAAATATTATTTAGTTCAAAAATCCTTTAATTTAATAAAATATAATTCTTAATTAAATAATAACTAAAAACACCGTTTGTACTTTAAAAACTAATTACAATGTATCAAAAATGACTAGAAATTATATTCATTATTATATACAAAAATAATGTACATGAACATGGTGCTACTTATTTGTTACATAACCCCTTAAAATAGCCGCATAAGACCTAAGGGTAAGTTGTGCGATGGTGACAGACTCTTGGGGTTGCTCGGATAACATTGCTCGAGTGGTAATCTCTATCAACTTCCATTTTTCCCGTAGACGATCACGTTCGAGCTTGACTTGATGAACCTCAGCTTGGGCTTGGTCAAGGGCAAAGCCCAAATACGCCACCTCCTTTCCGAGCTCCGACAAATGGGCTTCGTAAGGGTCAATTCTACTGGATGAGGCCATCGCTTCCTTTGTCTGAGTAGAAAATTGGTTCGTTAAAGCCTTATATTTAAACTACCCAGATGATCACTGTTCAACGGCTATAAAAGTAACGGTCACAAATCTTAACGTTAAACTAAAGAAGTTGACATCTTATAAAAACATTTTTTTTTCATAAAGAAACATTTAACTGGATCAAGAGGGATTTTCCATTAATGAAATTTTGGGTCGTTACAGGTTGAGTAAGAATTTATAGAGAGTTATTTAGAATATGAAGAATGAAAGAGACCCATTAGTAAAATGATTTGTTAATGATGGAATTTCATTTCAAAAAGTATGGGCCATTGTCAATCTTGTAGAAAATAATTGTTTATCCAATAATACTAGAGAAGATCTTGAATTCACTAAGAGTCTATACAAATATTCAAAATAATATAGAATCTATCATAAATAGCAAGTCATATATGTTCAATGTTGATCATGGGTAAGTAATATGGATTATTAAAAGGAAATAAATTACATCACATATAAAGACAATGATATAAATGACTGATAAAGGTCAGATATATAAAATCACTACAAATCCATGAAGAATAAAAATTTATACTTATTTTGTAGTATCATATTTGGTTGGATAATATGAATGGGAAAATTGGTTACTATATTGTTAGATATTAGGTATGTCATCATGGGATGGTAGAGAAAACAACTATAAGAAGAGATATAACTACTACCCATAACTAAATGGATTCGTGGAAAAATCACTATGGACATTGTTACCATCATCATAAAATACACTTGGGAAAAAATTTCATATACTTATTAAATTATTGATTAAAAAATTCAAATAATTTTATCCCATAAGGGAGTATAAGTTCCTTCATATAATCTCTTGTTTGAATATTCATGATGTGGAGATATTTATTCGGTGCTACTATCACTAGATTCAGACCCTGATCCAATGTTTTGTTCTAGGATTTGGAATAGATTCAGAAGGAAATGATTTATAAAGAAAAAAAATATCCCAAACAATAATCATCAAACTAATGTGATGTATGAGATGACTATTTAGACATCGGAAGAAAATTTTGTGGGCCTGCTCACGTTACTATCAATGGAGTGTGGATAAGAATCTTCGACTTGTTGAATTATACTAAAAAACCATTTTCAGCAAGGTATTGAAATTTATCATTATTAAGAACTCTCTTTATTGTGGTTTAGAACTATAATATGTTAGAACGATGATGGATATTGAAAACCACTAGGACTAGACATTATGAAAGATGCAATGGAGAAGATTGAATTAATCCAATAATATTTCATGGAAACATAGAGTTAAAAAATATTTTGTGATATCAATCAAAAAAAGTACTTTTGGTTACATTTCAAGGATAATTTGTACTATAAAATATCTCCTCTGAAAGGGGTAATGAGGTTCGAAAATAAGTGGAAACCATGTTTAATCTACATTATTCTTGTTTAGACTCATGAAAATGTTAGATAGGTAGTGTATAATATAGAACTACCTCCACATGATTAAAATTTACATGAATAAATATATACAAAATTAATTACATGGAAAACTGACTACCATATCTTGGGAATATTAAAATCATAATCATCAAATAAATGGAGATTTTATGGTAATTAGTAAAATTAATCATTATTATTGGCTAGTTTAAAACTATTTAGTTAAATAAAATCATCAGTCCATGATTAATATTAATATTAACCATCAAAATATATGTTGTTTTAATATATACATATAATACCAATTTTATATCCATTCTATTCTAATCATTTTCGTAATCTACATAAACAAATAATTAATAAAGAATATTTCCCTAAATTAATTATTATTCCTTCTTGAACAATCATACCCTAAATCTATATAAAAACAATTACCATCCATGTTTACATAAACTGGGAAAAATAATATCAATGATTATGTATGTATATATCCAAAAATGAAAAATAAAAGAAAAATTGTAGGAATACCCTATCTTAATAGTGTACACACTTGAGACAACCATCATCAAATCATACCCAACAATTTTATACCCCCTACCGACTGTCTACCATCAAATACATCATGCCACTACCATTTAAATATCAATATAGCTCAACCATCAAAATATAAAATAATAATAATATGTTTCTATTTAAATCATAATAAAAGTTCAATATGATAATATACATGAATGATAAAGAAAATAATTCTAATAGACTTAATATCCTTGGGGAATAAACAATTTTTCATGAAGATTATGAATGATCATAAAGAACATAGGATGAACACAATGGGTGAGTATTTATAATTTCAATATTCATTATTTTTCATTATCAACACAACTAATCAAAATATTATGGGAAGGATTAAATGTGAATCAAAACCTATGAAATCAGTAACTAATATAATCTATAATAATCTACATAATATTTTTAAGATCATTCCTATTCATATTAACCATTTTAAAGGAAGAATGATAATATCAATGAATTCCCTATCCATATATTCATATTTTACACCATATTTTTGTTTTCCAATTAGTGTAACCCATGCTAAATATGCATTTATGCATAGATAGTCATAGAAATATTATATCACACTATCAACAAATATAATTAGGCAACACCCACTTACATAGTCAAAATTCCATGGAAAATAACACTACACTATTTTAAATTATTTTATAACTATTTATTATCTTCTTTTTGGTAATAACAACTATTAATCCATTAGATACTATTTAATGATATACAAAAATTTATAAATTATTATAAATAGAAATGTGAAATCATCTATCTCAAAAAAACTATAACAATAACAGAAAAAATGAATAGAGGGTGATGTGACATAAACATGAACCATCATGATGGACCCTTGATTCGCAAATCAACTGTCCCATCATGATTATTTAATCAATAATTTTTATATTACCCAAAAGAGAGATAATAACAGTTGTATCCCTGACATGGAAATTAATAATGGGAAAATAATGAAGTATGGATGTATTAGTGCGTAATATATTATATCAAATGTAGACTTTTATTAAAGAAAAGTATTATGGGTTAATAAAAAAAGTCATATTTTTTTCTATAATTCTACACATATGACCATGTGTTTGATGGAAGGATGGTTTGTCCTCGTGAATTTGAGTACCAACCTATATTTATATAGTGTTCTAGGAAAATTGGTACATCATGATAGGGATTCCAACATCAATGATTGGCACAGATCCAACGAATAAGGTGTGACCTCCCTATGTGAATCCCTCTTGTTCTCACTAAAAAAATGAAAATTTCATTAATAGAAATAAATTAGTTCCTAATTTTGAAATGGATTTCATACTACAATGTTTAACCCCTTAGATATCATGGGATTATGTTTACAGTTATTTATCAAACCATATAACCAAAAACAATCTCTATTGACTATCTAATTCACCATGGTACCAAATTACCTAATGAAAAAAATACCTGAAACTCAATATCTAGACATTCACTACATGATATAAATAACTCACACTAATTTCATAAATGTTTTAAATGTTATATTTAAGGTAAAAACCATACCTAATTTTTCCCTAATATTCATAAGGGTTTTTACATTGATATGTTGGGGATTATATTATCCAAAATTCTTCTGAAGAATCTAAACACCATGACTTGTGTTTATTAAACTATGACTTAGAACCCAACATGAGAAAATGAGGAAACAAAATTAAATCTATTACTCTACTAATTTATAACAAATATTTAAGATATAAAACATATTATCAAATTACAACACAGCCAACATGGTGTGATATCTAATGAAACCAGTCAAATTACTTCATTGTCCAAAAATATTGTTTACAAACATCCCTAGACTCCCCTACAACCAATGAAATGAAAAATATGTATTTTAGAAAATTTTGGTTCTTACACATAGGTCTTCAAAGAATATGTTTATACAATAATTCTAATGAATTACATATTTATAATGAAATATGTTTTTATAATATGATTTAATTTTTTAGGTTATATTTTCATTTAAATAATCACTTCGACTAAGATGATTTTTCATGAAAATTCAGAGGTAATTTTGGGAAAACCAATGAATTGTAACAAACTAGGTTATTGGATGTCTTGGAAAAATCGACATCTCATTATATTTATTATTAATGGATTAAGAAACAACATGATAGATATTAGATAGTGGATATGTAATGTTATTTCTTATTAAGGGAACACACTGGTGTAAGATATTTCAGGGAAGGTGGATATGTCTACCTACATCCTAAAAAGCGATCCAACTTGGGAATGAGGATTTTAAACCAAGTGGATCTCCTATCATAATAGATAAATGAATTTTTTTGTATAGAATGAGGGTATTATTTTTTCCATGTCCATATATCAATATGGGCCTTCTAATAATATAGTGAAAAATCAATAACAATTTATTTTTCATTACATTAAATAGTATAAAATTTAACATCAAAATTTAATTATGTTTAACTAATTTATTTAAATAAATGGTTTAGATTTAAGCCTATAAATAAATTTTTTAAAAAAATTGGACATGTTATATATATATTTATAGTTCACATTAATGTGTAATGTTTTTTATAAAGGTTATATATAGAACATGTGGAGGAAAACATCATGGATGGTGATCTCCCACTGTACACATCCTTTTGTTGGATTTTGGTTATAGTCTATCATTTGGTCTATCTTATAGGAATGGTTTTATCTTTTATATAATTATGGGATAAAATATTAGCTAAAATAATGAAAAATATAGTATTTGGAATACTATATTAGTTTTTGGTCATGTGAGGTTAATATGGTTACACATTACATTAACATTTACTGTAACATCCAATAATTTTTTGAAGTGAAATATTTTGTTCCTAAAATTAGAGGCATTTATAACATTATAAGTTTATTAATGGTGTTTTATTATTTCATTATTTTGGGCCCAAACATTTATTATTTTTTATATATGGTGGAATTGTTCAAAAAAAATTAGACTCATTTACATGAAACATGCATCCAATATAGGGTGATCAGGAAAAATGATCAAGTCCTTTGATAAATTGCATTTTTAGTCAATGTTCAACGTCCTAGGTTAGTTCACTACACAACAAAAATGGATGATGATGAAAAATTTGAACCACTTCATTTTATAGGTGTTCTTAAATTTATTTTTGTGCATAATTATAATACTAATAATTAATATACTTCAATAATTATATTACAAAATGATAATATATTCTTGATAATAATTATATAAAAATAAGCAATCTTTATGGTTTTAATCATTTATCAATATGATTAGTGAGAAATATTTCTTTATTTTTAAATGTTTTTTATATCCACTGACCATATATTATTTTTTAATGATATTTAATATATATAATTAAAATTATTGGACATATGGATTCATTATAAAATATTATTGATTACATAAATTATATTGATTATATATTTCGTACTACTGACTGGTAATTTAGAAACCATTATAATAAAAAATATATGAATATATGTAAATAATAGAATTAAAATAAACAAAATAAACAATATTATTGGGTTTTAATAGAGAAATTTAGCAAGTTTATCTCAGTGGTTATAGTATTATTTCTTGAATACCAGGACTTGAGATATGTGGAGTATCAAACATTGTCTCATAATTTATGATTTTAAGCTCTATCCACACTCACTCTCCTTCTCTTATCATTTTATTTATGAATTCTCATATATGATGTATTTTTATTTACATATACATTTTCATTATTAAAATCGGCATATTAATTTCATTCAATCACCATTAAAAATAAAATTTTTTATACTAGGACATTTCGAATGTGTAATGATACATTTAAAAAATAAAATTCTTCCCTGAATTTTATATCTCATGATAATTAATTTTTTTATTTGTAATCCCCATTAAATGAAACTATAGTATATATATTTATTATATAGTTTTTGGGTATTTAAATGACTTTATAACCAGAATAAGAATCATTGTCATCATAATTTGATTTTTCCAAAAACCATATCTCAAAAACATACTAGGGATTCTTTATATGTTTTTTAATTCAAATTTTAACATTCATTACTTCGACATTCGTCTATTATATGATGATACTACCATTATAACATCTTATATAATGTGCATGACTCATACATTGAGTGTAAATAAGATTTATCTTTAGATTATGATTTTGGATAATATCAAATAACACATTTCTTTATTATGGGATTGAATATGTTAATTATTGAGGTATGATGTCTTGTCTATGGGGAACACATAGGAATAATACATAATGATATTATTTGGTGGAGAAAAATTATATATTTCAATAATTCATTTATTAATTCTTTTGTATCATTGTAAAATTGTTTTCATGTAGGTGTGTTTAGATATTAACATTATGTTATGATACCTTAGAAACAAACCATGACTTATGGGTGTACTGAAAATATTTTCCTATGATCACCATTGTGATGATTTTAATGAATAAAATATTACTCACATCAAACCTATAATTCAGTGTTTTAATTTTATAATTTATGATACTCCTTAATTATGATTTTATTTTATTTACATTATCCTATATGATTTATGACATCGTTATGTTATTTTTGAATAACTCAACCTTTGGTTTTTTAGGTAAGCCATTATTTATTATGTACAAAATTAGGGTATCATATTAAGTTATAGGTGTAAGATTCCATATAATAGTTTATTATGATTATGTAAATAAATTAAAATTTATTTTTTTATAAATCAATATATTATAAAGAAAATATTTCAATGACATTTGACCATTATATGCCTAGTTCATAATATTAAATAATGAAATAATATGTTTAACAGATGAAAATGTTTATAAACATACAGTTGAACACATCATTTCATTTAAATATTAATTCAAATTTTACTAAGTTAAAATGATATAGTATAAAATGGAATCAAACATCAATTTTCCACATTTAAACAACTCCTTGAAAATGTTTTCTCTAATGAAATACCATCCATTATCATAAATTCCATTTTTATCGTATCAATAAATTATTATATTCTATCAGTCATCAATGTATATACAATAAATTACGAAATTATACTTTAATTCATAGCCAAACCACTAATATATCACCAATGAAATTTTGAGTTATATTATCCAGCATTAAGAAACTGTTTTATATCAAGAATCATAAATATAAACACAGGGAACTAAAAATAATAAATAAGAATTCATATATTTTATGATGAATGTCTGGGGAATGTGAATACTTTATTCCCATAATATTAAAAAAATTATATTTCATTTGTAATACCAAGAATATATATATTTAAATATATCCATGAAATATAAATATAAATTTCAGGATAGTCATTTATAATGTTTTCAAATGAATGAAAATGGGAAGATATCTTCTATTATATCTAAATAACTTTAAAAAAAATTAATATAAACTATCTATATATTTTAATTCATGTTGGTAGGAGTTCATCATTATAATTTTAAATCACAATGATTCTTCCCTTTATTATCATAACATGAATTTCACACATCTAATAATTATTTGTAATGAAGTATATGATCATAAAGTTAAGAAACAATAAAATTTATTTTCTATGAAATTTCAACATATTACGATATTTCATTCATTGAAATTCAAACATATTTTTTGAATTTTTTTATAATATAATTATATACACGAGTAAAACATGTTTGATTAATTTTATATATAAACAAATCATGCTAATTATATTTTATGTGGCCCTAGAAAACTTAATATTTTCATATGTTTCTCTTAAATGAAATCCAAAAACTGTATTATCAAAATTATATTTTTACCCCTAAAGGTATAAAATACATTTGAATATTTTTATTTGCGTTATCAACATGCTAGCTAATCAGGTATAATAGGAATCAATAGTGTATATAGTAACCTTGGCTTAATTGTTACTTTACTAAAATCTCTTCATTTTACTTGTATCAGAAGTCATGAAATTAAATTCTTCAATAATTCAATATCAATATTCATAACATTATTATAGGAAAATTTATTGAAGATGTTTCTTATTAATAACATATTTCATGCATTACTATTCAATATATTGTAAAATTCAACTTGAAAATAATCATCCAATTTGGTTTTGTTGTTTAGTGGTTGGAAAAAATTTAAATCCAAAATATCGCTTTCCTCTATAACTGTGTTAATCCCATATCAACACATAAGCAAGAGCACAAATATTTCATGAATTTTCTTATATAGAATACTCTAGAATCCTTCTTGAATTTCCATGTCTATAAATAGAAATTTACAAGGAAAAATAATCATCCAATCAAAACCAATAGACACCCAATGAATCTTAATGGGTATATAATTGATATATCATTTAAATATTGTGACAAAATAATTTTTTAACTATTAAATTCCATTTCATCATAAATAATGAGAGGTGTCAATATTATACTTACCCAAAATTGATAAAATATATGTGAATCATTTTTCATCCAAACACGAAATCTATTTTAAAACAAAGGGTATCTATTATATCTTATGATATTTCACAAAAAAAAACTAATATATTATCCTCGAGGTACAATAACATATTTATAATTCCACTAATTATTATTGGAAATATTTATAATAATATTAAATTAGAGAAAAATTATATAAAATTATTTAATAAATACCACATTAATGAAAATTTTAAGAATTATTTTTAAACATTGCATAATTTTCTTCTCACTATCCCAATAGAAATATTTTTACCATGGTGGAAAAGGAATAAGTGTTTTTAAATATTTTAATAATGAAATTTAAATTTATATATTATTTGTTATAAAATTTCTGTTTTTGATAATTTTATATTTTATATTTTTATTTTATAGAATGTTTCCCATTAACATAATGTGAACATGAATTATTCTCCTTAAAAAATAATCATTTTTGGATCGTTTCTATCTTGTAATATTCCTAATCATCGGTGTGAAATGTCTCTTCCAAGGTACCACACACCATTTCCCTGATCCAGTCAGTCACATGACCTCTGGTACGTCTCTATATACGTCAAATGCTATCAAACTATAGTGGGGGTATGATTAGACATACATGGAGAGACTATACCCTCTTTGTTCAGAGTAATTCCCCAGAAATAATAATAAACAATAATGTAAGAAATATATATCAATGAACAAAACCAATATATTATGGTCATCAAAGAATGAAATATAATGTACAAATAAAAAATAAAACATGCCACGCTAAAGTAAGTATCAATAGTCTAAAATAAAAACTGATAATAAAGAAACTAACAACTCCAATGTGGCGCCTGAAACATATCTAATTCACTCATCTATGATCCATCCCTGATCAAAAATCTTACATGGGGACTTTTTCCATTATCCTACCCTACTACAATAAAGTAAATTTAGATACCGATCAAAAATCCCAAGTAGGGTGTGATTACAACTCAGTAGGCCACCAACAATGGTGTCTAAAAGAATAAATTTTAAGATAATAATTCTTGCATTTCATTAATGAAAAATTTATACTACATAACTAAATAGTTATAAAATTATAATTTATTCTTTATTTAATCACAATAACTCTAGGATTCTCTAGGAAACCCCAGAATAATGCCAGATTTGGCTCATTATGAAGCCTGAAGTGTTCATAGGTAATATCATATATTAATACATGCTTCAGCTTCTACTAGATCAGTACGTATTCAAAGATGATATCATATCTCAATACATGTTCTGACTTATGTTAGAGCTTTAAGTATTCTAAAGTGATGCCACATCTCTGATTTCCTTTGTCACTGTTCCTTAATTCATACTTGATTTCCCATGTTACCATGATTAAATTCATGTTTCAATGTCCATTTTACCATTCAAACATCACAAAAACATAATGACCATGTTCCCATTATTTAAATCACATGTATAATGACCATGTCACTATGCATACTTCTTAATTGAATGACCATGTTAACATTCATTTACACATAATTAAAATAACCATGTTACTATGTATACTTATCAATTGAAAGAGCATATTCTCATTCTTTTAAACATAATTCATTTACAAATAAATTATCAACAAAAATTAAATTATCAATTAAACTTTTGTTTATCATATAAATAACCTTAAATATTTAAATGTGTAATTATGATATAAACTACATTGATTAATTACTCAACTAGTTAGTCAATATTCACTAATAAAATACCATAAATATTTTTCAAAATTAATTATATTATTATAAATCTCAAATATTCATAATTATTTACTTCATTAATTATCCATATCCCAATATCTAAGGAATATAATTAAAACCCTGATTTATTATCTCAATTAATATGTAAAAAATATAATAATTAATCCCATGAATAATTATCTAAATCACAATTCCTAATCCTTATTAAAAATTCCTCAATTAATTATTGGTTTTACCAATGCTTCAATAAATGAATTTTCCACATTAATTAATCTAATTTAAGAATTGAAATTGATAAAGAATGATAGTCATTTTAAAATTTGATCAAACATATAAAAGTCATGACTATAGTAATTTTTATTAGACAAACTACCACTATATGAAGATCCAATAACATTTCCAATAAATAAAAACCATGAGGAAGAAATGCGTATGATTTCAAGTAATTTCGAAGATAAATATTGATCATTTTCAAAACCATCAACATAATTGGAAGAGGGATTTACCAACAATGGCTAAGGGAAGAATGTGGAAATCCAACCAAGAGGACTTAACATGGATTGATTGTGTAATTAGGATGTCTAGAAGGGACTTTGCACTCCAAAATAGCTTTTAGGGTCTCCCTAGGTCGAGATGAGAATAACTACAGTGGATTCCAATGAAAATCATCTAGACAACCACTTTAAAACAGCAGGTCGAGCAATGACATAATTTTTAATTCAGTTTCATGGCATGTAATTATTTAAAACATATTTTTTTCAAAAAATCAACCGCCATAGATTGATTTTATGAAATCCCACAATAAATTACATGATGTTTAATCTTCATAAACGATTTGTAAATGTTGAATAGGTCATTTTTCAGTGCATTTTACCATTGATGCCTCTCAACTCATGAAGAACCCATTTTCACACCGAACACATTTATACACAATCTCCATTAATTCAAAAAGAATGAATCCTTTAGATTTTGATCATATAAACTACAAAGGATCTCCATCTGCAAACAAGACTCAACCACTAAAGCTCAAATGAATGGAGAAAAACATTGATAGAAATTTACATGGAAATAGTTGGGATCTTATAATTTCTTCACCTTATAATAGCTCATCCTCAAGCTACACACCCACGAATCTCAAAGATTCATAGTAAAAAATACTGCTCCCCTATGCCCTTATATCAACTTCCCTTTCCCAACTATCCTCTTAAAAATGTGCATGTTTCCTCAACACATGAATAATAATCATAGAACTTCCCCAAAACACCTTCTTTAATAGATTCAACAAATGCATCAGGATTTCCCTGAAGGAAATGTCTATCTCATGATCTATATCCTTCCCCACAAACATAAGATAAAGGCCAGGTGATAGTTAAAAAGCTGTGATACATGGAAAAAACATGCATAGTACTATATTTCTATATAAGAACCAATCCGTATGCCACTAGACTGACTCTCTCTACTATATCAAATTTCCCAACGAACCTAGGTGCTAACTTTCTTTTCTTCTATATCATGTAGTGACCAAACATAGGAAACACTCTGAGGAATATGTGATCACACTCTATAATATTTAGGGGTCATCTCTATCTGATAGAATATGACAAATTCATACTCCAAACCATAGACATACACTTCTGAATTCTCTCTACCTACACTGATGTCTCCTCTGTGAGACTCGGTCCCAAAAAACATTAAATCACCACCCTCCATCTAGCATAGCAAAGATCTACATGACCTAAAATAAAGATCCTAATATGGTTACATCAATATAGTTTTAATATTTCTATTTGTATAGGAAAACTATAATAAATCCAAGTGTTTCTACGAAGACCCACTAAAGCCAAGAACATATACACATAGTATATCCTCAATCACTTGTATAGTACACTCCGTCTGCGCAAATTTCTATGGGGAATCCCATACTAAAAAAATACTTGAATACTAAGAACCTTTTGTAAGCTCTTCCTGATGTGTGATGTGAAATACGAGTCATGATCTGAAACTATAGTCTATAGAACCCGGTTTGGATTGATAATCTCCTGAATATAAAAATATATAAGCTTCTAAACTAATAAAGTATTTCATATAAGAAAGAAATGTCTTACATTCATCAGTTGATCCACAATAACTCAGATTGTGTTATTCTTACTTTGTGTCTTTTGGAGAGCAACCAAAAATCCATAATACTGTCTTCCCACTTCCATTCTAGAATGGATAATAGCTATAGAAAAAATCCATGTCATTGATGATATTCCTTCACGTACTGACAAGTGTAGCATTATGTAACAAACTCTACTATCTCCATTTTCATTATTGGCCACCAAATACTATCATTTTAGATCACGGTACATTTTGGCCACTCATGGACGTACCACCTAGTTCGAAGCATGAAATTACTACAAGAGTTTCTTCCATATTCTCATAGGCCCAACAAACTGATTCATCACAAAGATGTTATCACCCTCATAAATTCTTTAATATAAAGGTGGATCCCTACCTTCAATGTTTTCCTTCATGTTCAAATGCGTTGGATTTTAATTCTGCATGTCTTTGATCAATCTCAAAAGTGAATAATCTACGGAAACTAATACCACAGTCATATTTTCTTAACTCTTTGGAACCACAATATACATCTAGACAACATAATCATCATCTTCCACTCTACACTAGACTCATGGACTTTTTGAGTTTGTGTTTTCCTACTCTATGTTTTAGCAACAATATTTCCTTTCCAAGACATATATTCCAGAATAATGTCAAATTACTTCATATACTCAACACATCATCACCAACAATGATTAAAATATCATTTTGATAATATATAACTTATGATATTTAAATATGTATAAACTATAATTTTATCTCCATATAGATAATTCCTCCAACAATTCAAAGCATAAACCACAACTTATAGATCAACGACATGTGTATGATAGTTCCGTTAATGAGGCCTCAATTTCCAAGATATATATCACAAAAATAAATCTTTCTACATCAACACAACTTAAATTCCAATCCTGGAAGAATAACAATACACCATATACTCACCACCTTTCATGGATAGGATCAACATTGATGTCGATGTCAAGCACTTCTTTAACTCTTGGAAGGAATTTGCATATACTTCCAACCATTCAATATTTATCCCTTTTTTGGTCAAGACCAATATAGGTGATAGAAATCATGAAACTTCTTACATAAACCCTTGATTATATCATTCTAACCCCATAATTATATATATATCAAACACATTCTTGGGATGCTCCCATGAAACAACTTATTTAACCTTACCTATGTCCACAAACACACCTTCCTAAAAGACGATGTGTCCTAAGAAGTCTACAAGATCAATCCAAAAAATTGAACTTAGATAGCTTGGAATATTGATTGTTCTATCGCAGTGTACTAAAAAAGTGTCTACATGTTGGGCCTGATCTTCATAAAAATTGGAGTACACTAATACGTTTTCCTCAAAAACCACTAAAAACTAATTCATGTACTAGTAGATGATTCTATTCATCATGGATATAAACACAATTAAATCATTATTCAACCCAAAAGAAATTATGAAGAATTCAAAAAGGCCGTAATAGATTCTAAATGATGTCTTCAATATATCAAATGTCTTTACTCTAACCTGATGATACCCTGAACTCAAATATATCTTGAAAAAGATGAAATATCCCCTGAACTAGTATAGAATAACATCAATTCACAGAAAATGATACTGGTTCTTCACAGTGATTCATTTCTACTTATAGTAAGTAATATACTAGAAACAATTCCAATTATCCTTATTTTCAAACAGCACATTTGATCCCCACAGTGATGCACTTGGATGTATAAATCCCTTATCCTCCAAATCCTCTAGTTGATAATTGATATCTTAAATCTTAGTAGGTTCTCTTCTATATGGTGGAATAGAAATTATCTCATCTCCCAGTATAATCTCAATTCTAAATTCAACATATCTCTTAGGTGGAAGTCCTAATATGTCTTCATGAAAAATATTCTAAAACCATTCCACTTCTAGTGGAATGATATCATGATTTATGCCTCTATCATCGAGCAAGAGACTTGAAACCTGGGATGCGAGATCTCCTAGTTTCTAGGTAATTGTCCCTACTCAACCTTATTGGATATCCCACTCCCAACGACAATTTTACTTTTCACCCTTAAGAGACATAAACATAACTCTATAATGGTAATAATCTATATGGTCTTAGTATATGACTAGCCTATCTAAGGCCATAACTAGGTCAAATCCTAACAAGTCAAGGATATAGAGATCCCCCAGAAAAAAATTACTTCCCATCTTGAAGAGAACATCCCATACACATAAATATGTATATAGACCATACCCTGAATGATGTATAAATACTAATTTCCCCATTCATGAATTCCACTACTAGGCTCAAACTGTTACCAAGTTTTTATAGATATAATGGAATGAGAGGCACCAATGTCAAAAAAGGAACAAGAAAATGTAGGGGATACATGAAAAATACCTGTCATTGATTAAGGTCTATCCTATCTATCTAAAATTGTATGATACATTACATGATACAGTCCTACCCTACTTCCATCTGATACTATCTAACTCCACTGAGTTGCATTGCTCAAGTCACATGGTTTCTCTTTCCCAAAGACACTTCATCCACCACCTTTAATACCTAGGCATGTAGAACTCCAGCTGGTAGATTTATTGAGGGCAGAGGAACCTTTTCCCACACTCTTGTTCAATCCCACTCATCCATCACTATACTTCTATAACTATTTCCTATAGAACTTCTGTAGTAATCCCATCATTATGACATAACGACACACTACTTGTGGTCACAGAAAATATCGACGATGATGACCCAAACTACAACACCGAAGGAGGATTAATATAGTAAGGTCCTATATAATTTATCCTCCTCTCTATCCACTCTTCATCCCATTACTATAGATAAATTTCCCATAGTGTCACTTCCTACTCTCATAAGTATCACCTCCTGATCATCTAGTATAAACTATCTATACAACACTAGAAGCCTCTTTTAGGATCCCCTTGTCCATGAGATCTAGATACACCACCTTGACATACTTCATTAAATAAGAAAACGTTAACATGGGACATAATCTTATATATAAGTCCATCTTGAAACCATCTTTTCGTAGCAATGTCATCTCTTTTCAACGCTGGAGAAAATTTTTGTAGGTCTGTAAAGTTTCCACCATAGTCCATCACGAACATGATCCCCTAACTCATCTGCAAGAACTATACTACATTGTCCTTCCTCAATGTCTCTGGAAATAAGTGATCCTTGAACCTCTCCAAGAAGTGAATACATAACATATTGTCAGTCTGTCAAGTCCACACCTAAATGTACCACTTGTGCTTAGCCGATCCTTATAGAATATAAGTATCCAACATGAACCTCCTCCCTATTTGTGCCTCTAATTGGTCATAAATTTTCTCAATGGACTCAACCCATTACTCATCTCCATTGGGTCCACCCGGAATAGTGGAATTTATAGGTTACTACAACTAAAACTCTCTTGTTAGGTTGGATATAATATTATGAACCCATCCTGGATCTCTTTACATGAATTTCTTGAAGCGAGAAATGTACACTCAGAACATCTCGCATTATTCCTCACCCAAAACCATCGGTGCCATCGATTCCACTACTGGTAGATCATTACTAATCCTAACCACTTTTCAACCTATCAAGAAGTGTATTCATGGAGGCATATATCTATAATTCCAAACACACTTTATCAAACTCATAAAAAATCTTTATCATGAAGAGAAAAAATGAATAAACATGACAAGTCTTTTCACAATCCTCACCACATAGTCAATACTGAGGTGCTATTAATAATATTAAGCGTCCTCCTTCGAGGTCTTGATTATCTAGGGTATTATCATTATTATAAGGCCTCAGCCTTAAACCTTACTTAATCTTGAGTTATTACAAGATTACACATTGAGGATCTTTTCGGGTTTAGAGTTTTATAGAATTAGATCATAAAACTTGCATTACATTCCACATATAAACAAAGTGGTTACATAAAGATAGTATTCTTCATTCCCATCAATGGAAACACATTTAAAATAAAACATGGATTATTTCTTGACACATCCTTGACTCTATCATCTTATCATGTACCTTTCCCTTGACCTGTGAAAAACATTTCAAAAACTTGGGATGAGCATAAAAACTCAGTATGGGTTATAAAAAAACATGGAAAGGAAACATGAGTTCATATATACATAAGAATGAAATTATACTTTACCCATAAAACATAGGCACTTTAACATACCTCATAAAATCATGAATAAATCATAGAAATCATAAGACATAAAGGTAACTTGAGGAATTCATAACATTCTTACGTAGGGAGTAACCCTGTTGGTTACGTTTGGAATACCCATCACAGTATATTATCTAAATCTCTTCGGAGAAACCTTAACTTTTCACTCCTTCTCATTACCCAATGCATTGGAGAGCTATAACGGGCTCACCCGCCCTTAGTTTATCACGGAACCACCCGTCTTCATAATAATGCCCAAGAACCAGAACATAATCATATCACATAAAACATGCATAAAGGGAACATAACATTTCCACATTTCAATCACGAGATATCAGTACAACACATTGATATAATAAAAACATTATGAAAACCATTTTCAATACCAAAGTAAAACATGGTATTTATTTTTCGATTTAAAAAAAAGTATGGCTTGTAGAGGAAGCCGAAACTCAAATAACGGTCACAACGGCGGAGAAGTCATTGTCGCCGCATACGTACGACAAAAACATTCCCTTTTGTCGTTTAGTAAACGCTTCGTATAAAAAAGATTCCTTTTGAATAAACGTAAAAGTCAAAGGGGTTTATACACCGTATAAAAGAAAGTTGTGTATAAATAAAATATGCCTCAATGAAAGGAGATTGAGACGAAGTCCCATACCTCGTATCCGACTTGACCCGACCGTTCTTAAATCTCCTGAATAATAAACTTGAGTTAATCTCTAATTGCTTAAGAACCTTTTTCAAGTTCATTATTCCTTTTATACCATGTTATGAACATCATGTAATCAGTTAAGTTAATAATGTTCATTTTGTTGGTATTTGGTTCTTAAGTCAAAAATAGACTTCTTACACTTACATGTTGTTAATTTGGTCACAGGTTCGTTATATCCAGAATGATATTAATGATTTGGATAACATATATATCATATATATTCATCATATACATGTATTTATAATATTACATCACATTTAGAGATAAGAAATGAAATGCACCGTTCATGGAGACGGTAAGCCGTACGTTCGCATGAACGCTACTTCCATTTATATTTCATATTTTATGGAATGGAATCATAATGATATAAGAGTATATTATAATTCCAGTATAATAACTTATATAATGTCATTAACTTTATCCTTTACACATCCCACATATGGTATTAACGAATCAAATCACTTTCAGGGGGCGGTAGTCCGCACTTCCTAAAATGAAGATATCGTGTTTACCCATAATGGAAACCATAAAGGTATGCCCAAAATAAAAAAAATAGAAGCTTAAGGAAAACATAAACATATTATATATCATATATACAAATAGTGAAATCATAATGGACACCTTTTAAGGTGTTAAATGAGTATTGAACAATCATCGTTTCAGGAGGCAGAATTTTGCCATCCACGGAAACCGTATGTTCTTTAACCATTTGATGTAGTTGTGTGAGAGTGTAGCTCAAATAAATCTTATAAAAACATCCTAGTATATTGAAGATACTGTTTTTGTTACAAAAGATGTAAATAAAAAGAGTTTAGGGGGTTGGAGAAGCAAAATAAAACAAATGAACATGAGAGAATGAATTACCTTTAAAAGTGTAACTCCTTTTGATTTGAGCCTAAAGGCTTCCTTTGAAAGGATTCTGTCCAATGTGAATCCTCTAGGATGAGGAGAGGGAAGTGGAGAGAGTAAATGGGCAGGGTTTGGCCGAGCCAAAGGCTTGAGGAGTGTGTGAAATGAGGTAGAGGTGGGGGCCTTTTATAAGAGGAGAGGAGGGGCACTTTTGAAAAGTAAAGAAGTATTACTTTATTTGAAAATGTGTTTCGGTTTTAAAAGGTCCCACATTGATATAATTCATGGATAAGGTGATAAGGGTTCGAAATCCACTCATCCAATTGGTTTTGGCTATGTTTAGTTCATATATTTTACATTGTATTTCCATTTTATTTAAATCGTCAAATAATGATGTCATCGCTGCATCATCATTATGTCATAAATATTTTAATTTATTTAATGTCTAAAAATCATAAAAAAAATACTATGATGTAGGAAATATTTTTAGCGTTCCAAAGACTATTTATAATCAAATATATGATCTTTATAACCCCATGTAAAAATTGTTTTCGTAAAACATATTATGTTTGTGTCATTTTTACTTTTACATTAAATAAAAAGTTATTCATGTCATTTCCCAACAAAAGTGGATCCATGGGGTCCCCAAGTTGACCCATGGATTGTGTTGGTCGTCCATGACACAACCAATAAGGTTGGGACATGTGTCTAGGTCATTTCATATTATTAAAGCATTATTTATACCTTAAACTACCCTAATTACCACTAATCGCGATTAAGAACTTAATAAGTTACTATTCACCAAAAAATTATTATAATCTCATTGAACCACATTTTACTTCTTAATGACAACCATGTATGTCGGATTTTTGAAATTCAAAACACAATGATGGCAAAATTTCATTTAAATGGAAAATCAGTCTTTATAAGTACCACTTAGTGGTTTCACTATTCATCAAAAATTGGAGTTTTTCAGAAAATTATCAAAAATTCACCCTAAGCTATATTTGATATTACGAATTCAAAAATGAAATCTATTTTACAAAATTCAAAACATATAAGTCACGTTAATTAATTTAATAATTAATTCCCGCTGTCAGAGCAAATAGCGTGTTTTTATGAAACAATAAGTATCAAAAGATTGACACTTGTTTAAGTCCAATTTCAAAGTGAAATTGATTCCAATGACCACCATTGGATTAAATGGGAAAAATATATTCATATTACACATTAGGACCAATTAAAAATATAATCTAATCATATAAATAAATTAGATTAAAAAGAAGTTTTGATGTAAAATGCAGTATTTTTCACTATTCATTAAAAAATGAACATTGTCAGAAAAATACCAAAAATTCACACAAAGTAAATTTTGATGTCCCAATCATAAATATTAAGTTTACTTTGTCAAACATAGTTTATAAAATTGTCAAAATATAGATTCAAAAATGGTTTGCCATCAAAAGGCAGTAAAACAATCTTGTAAGAATATTAGTGTATTCCATGCATAAGATTGTATTTATTTTCATTTTAAGCCTCTATAACACTATCTTAATCATTAATAGACATAGATAAAAATATCTATTATTCATTACTTATTTGGGATGTTACATCCTTCCCCCCTTTAGAAAATTGCATCCTCACAATTTATTTACTTATCGAATAAATGGAGGTACTTATCCCTCATTGCATTTTCAGATTCTTATGTTACCTCTTCAATCATGTGGTTTTTCCACTAAACCTTTACCTGGTGAATCACCTTATTCTGTAACACTTGCTCCATGTGGTCAAGAATCTGGACCGGTTGTTCCTCATAAGATAGGTTCTCTTCCAGCTGAACTACCTCTGGACTCAAAACATGAGATGGATCTGACATATACTTTCTCAACATCGAAATGTGAAAAACATTGTGTACCTGAGATAAACTCGGAGGTAAAGCCACTCGGTATGCAACTGATCCAACTCTCTCTAGAATTTCGTATGGTCCAATAAACCTTGGACTCAACTTTCCTTTCTTACCAAATCTCATCACACTTTTCCAAGGAGAAACCTTGATAAAAACATGATCACCTACCTCAAAAGATAGATCCTTCCTCTGGTTATCCGCATAACTCTTCTTCCTGCTCTGAGCTGTTCTCATGTGTTTCTGAATCAGTTGAACATTTTCTGCCTTCTCTTCTACCAATTCTGGTCCCATCAACTTCCTATCACCCACTTCATCCCAGAAAGCTGGAGTTCGACACCGCTTCCCATATAAATCCTGAAATGGTGCCATCTGTATACTGGAATGAAAGCTGTTATTATAAGAAAACTCAACCAAAGAAAGATGTTGGTCCCAACATCCCTGATAATCCATAGAACAAGCTCATAGCATATCCTCCAATGTCTGAATTGTTCGTTCTGACTGCCCATCTGATTGAGGATGAAAAGCTGTACTAAAATTTAATTCAGTACCCAACGACTTCTGAAGGCCTTTCCAAAAGTTAGAAGTAAACCTGAGATCACGATTCGATACAATAGAGAGAGGAACTCCATGTAACCTGACTATTTCTTTATGATACAAACGGGAAAGTTGATCAAGAGACAAAGTATCTCGTATAGCAAGGAAATGAGCAGATTTGGTAAAGCGATCAACAATAACCCAGATTGCATTATTACCTCGAGATGTCTTCGGTAATCCAACAACAAAGTCCATGGATATATTCTCCCATTTCCACTCTGGCACTGGTAAAGGCTGAAGCATCCCTTTCGGTAACTGCCGCTCTGCTTTAACCTGCTGACAAGTCAAACACTTCACAGTAAAATCAGAAATATCTCTTTTCATTCCATCCCACCAATAATACTCCCGCAGATCTCTATACATCTTAGTACTGCCTGGATGAACTGGAAATGGGGAACTATGAGCTTCACATAACAACTCTCTCTTCAACTGTGAATCACAAGGCACACACAATCTCTTCCCAAATCTCAAAACACAATCATTATCAATGTTGAATTCAGGCAACTTACCTTTCTGAACCAGCTCTACCTTTTTCTGTAACTCACTGTCTTGCTTCTGTGCTTGCTTGATTATATCTGATAGAGAAGATCTCACTGATACCTGAAACAAAACAAAAGGACTTCCTACACCAACAACTTCTATTCCAAAGTTCATCAAATCCTTAACCAGAGGATCACGTTCCAAACACAACATTGTTAATGAAGCCTTACTTTTTCGACTCAAAGCATCAGCCACTTTATTTTCTTTTCCCGGATGGTAATGAATTGTACAATCATAATCCTTTATTAATTCTAGCCATCTCCTTTGTCTCATGTTTAACTCTTTCTGAGTGAATATATACTTTAAACTTTTGTGATCGGTATATATTTCACACTTTACTCCATACAAATGATGCCTCCAAATTTTTAAAGCAAAAACAACAACAGCTAATTCCAAATCATGTGTAGGGTAATTTACCTCATGAGTTTTCAACTGTCGTGAAGCATAAGCAATTACCTGATCATTCTGCATTAGGACGCAACCAAGTCCTTTCAATGAAGCACCACTATATATAACAAACTCACCATTCCTAGAAGGTAGTGCCAAAACTGGAGCATTCACCAATCTTCTTTTCAATTCCTGAAAACAATCATCACATTCTTTTGTCCAGATAAACATAACACCCTTCCGAGTTAGCTTAGTCATTGGACTAGATAACCGTGAAAAATTTCTAACAAACCTTTGGTAATAGCCCGCTAAACCAAGGATGCTACGAATCTCAGTTACATTTGTGGGTCTTGGACATTCTTCCACAACTTTTGTTTTTGCAGGATCAACAGTTATTCCATCTTTAGAAACAATGTGACCAAGGAAGGAAATTTGTTGCAACCAAAACTCACACTTGCTGAATTTCCCATACAGTTTCTTTTCTTTTAAGGTTTTCAAGATAACCCTTAAATGTTTTTCATGCTCCTCTTTACTTTTAGAAAACACCAAAATATCATCAATGAAAACCACCACAAACTTATCCAGGAACTCATGGAAAATTCTATTCATTAAGTCCATGAATATAGCAGGTGCATTGGTTAGCCCAAAATGCATTACTACAAATTCATAATGGCCATATCTCGTACGGAACACGGTCTTCGGAATATCTACCTTCTTTACCTTCAGCTGATGGTACCCCGATCTCAAGTCAATCTTTGAAAAAAACTGAGCTCCCAGGTGCTGATCAAACAAATCATCGATATGAGGCAAAGGATATTTGTTCTTAACGGTGATATTATTCAAGGCTCTATAATCAATGCAAAGTCTCATAGAACCATCTTTCTTTTTAACAAATAAAACAGGAGCACCCCATGGTTATGTGCTAGGTCTAATGAAACCTTTCTCTAATAAATCTTGCAACTGCTCCTTCAACTCTAAAAGTTCAATTTGTGCCATTCGATAAGGGGGTTTTGAAATTGGCTTAGAATCAGGAACTAAGCCAACAGTAAACTCAACATCCCGATCTGGTATTATTCCAGGAAACTCATCAAGAAAAACATCAGGATACTCCTTTACCAATGGCACATCATTAATCCGAACAGTTCCTTTATTTTCAACGACGTGTGCAAGGTAACATTCATTTCCATCTTTTACAAGTTTCTCAGCCTCTTGATATGTTATCAAAAGTATGGGTTCATTCCTGTAAACAAACTGAAAGTCTTTCTAAAAAGAATCTTCTTTAGCTCTACAGTCAATCTTAGCATGGTAAATAGAGAGCCAATCCAAACCCAAGATAACATCAAACTCTACTAGAGGTAGAACAATAATGTTTGCAAGTAGGTTCTTTCCACAGATAAGGATAGGAAGATTCTAATAAATTCTTTTTGCCTCAACATTTCCCCCAGGTGTTTTTACCAAAAGTTCAAGAGCCATTTCTTGAGATGGTATTCCCATTTTACTAGAAAAGGTTTCAGAGATGAAAGAATGTGTAGACCCCGAATGAAAAAACACACTGGCATAATCTGAAAAAACAAACAAAGTACCTAATACAACTTCATTTGATGGCCCGACATATGCTGAAGTAGTTGCAAAGGATTTCACCACCCCTTTCTGCTTGTAATCTAACTGCTTCCCATCACTCAAGCTCTTTTTCGGACACTCGTTTTCATAGTGACCCATCTCATTGCACTTATAACATTTCACTAACTGTAAATAAAATTTGTTCTTACCTTCACCTTGATCCTTTTATGTGAAATCACGAGCCTTATGTCCCATCTTACCACATCGGTAGCACTTTCCAGAATTCAGAAGACATTCCCCAGCATGCCTTTTGCCACATTTATCACAAACTGGAAACTTAGTTCTCTTACCATCAGACTTTTTTTAAGAATTCTTACCTTTCTCCTGCTACCTTGGTCTCTTCTTCTGTTGGTTGTTATAGAACACTTGGTCATCGAAAAACTCCATTTCCACCTTCTCAGCACATCGAACAAGCTTTTCATAACTTTTAAACTCACTAGAAGCTAATGCCCTTCGATATTTTGGCTTTAATCCTGAGTAAAAACGATTGATTTTACTATCAAGGTCTCGAATAAAATTTGGAGCATACCTTGCCAAACGAGTGAACCTTTCTTCATAGGCAGCCACTGAGTATTCCTCTTGCCTCAATTTCAAGAATTGATTTTCCATCCTAAGTCGAACAGCCTTAGGAAAATACTTCTCAAGAAACATACCTTTGAATTCATCCCAATCAAGAGCATCAATCTCATCGGCGTCCCTAATATTTTTAACCATAGACCACCACTGATCAGCTTCACCCTCTAAACGGTAAATAGCAGGACTATCCTTTTGATTGTCTGAACACCCCATGACATCAAAAATCTTCTCCAGTGCTTTAATCCACCCTTCAGGTAGCACAGATTCAGATGATCCTCTGAATGATGGTGGATGTTGCCTCATGAAATGTTCCACCACTGACATGTTCATGTGCGATTGGTCTGGCTGATCTCGTGTATTGATACCACCGCCATTTATCGCTTGAGTCAACTGTGCCATTACTGCAACAAACTATTCAGTTCCAATTCCAACCACTTCTGGATGCTGATTCGGAAGGTTATTTCTTTCTGTATGCCTTCCTAGCACTGCTTCCCTGTTTCCTCTGCGGAAAACCATTCTGAACAAACATGTCTTAGATAAAGCAACATGGTAATCTTTAAATGCTATATAATTTCAAAAAAAATATTTTTGGATAATAATTTAATAGAATTCTAACTCCTAAAGTTATCTAAACCGACCTTTGATACCAACTATAAGGCCCCAGCCTTAAACCTTACTTAATCTTGAGTTATTACAAGATTACACATTGAGGATCTTTTCGGGTTTAGAGTTTTAGAGAATTAGATCATAAAACTTGCATTACATTCCACATATAAACAAAGTGGTTACATAAAGATAGTATTCTTCATTCCCATCAATGGAAACACATTTAAAATAAAACATGGATTATTTCTTGACACATCCTTGACTCTATCATCTTATCATGTACCTTTCCCTTGACCTGTGAAAAACATTTCAAAAACATGGGATGAGCATAAAAACTCAGTATGGGTTATAAAAAAAACATGGAAAGGAAACATGAGTTCATATATACATAAGAATGAAATCATACTTTACCCATAAAACATAGGCACTTTAACATACCTCATAAAATCATGAATAAATCATAGAAATCATAAGACATAAAGGTAACTTGTGGCATTCATAACATTCTTACGTAGGGAGTAACCCTCTTGGTTACGTTTGGAATACCCATCACAGTATATTCCCTAAATCTCTTCGGAGAAACCTTAACGTTTCACTCCTTCGCGTTACCCAATGCATTGGAGAGCTATAACGGGCTCACCCGCCCTTAGTTTATCACGGAACCACCCGTCTTCATAATAATGCCCAAGAACCATAACATAATCATATCAAATAAAACATGCATAAAGGAAACATAACATTTCCACATTTCAATCACAAGATATCAATACAACAAATTGATATAATAAAAATATTATGAAAACCATTTTTAATACCAAAGTAAAACATGGTATTATTTTTTCGTTTTAAAAAAAAGTATGGCTTGTAGAGGAAGCCGAAACTCAAATAACGGTCACAACGGCGGAGAAGTCGTTGTCGCCGCATACGTACGACAAAAACATTCCCTTTTGTCGTTTAGTAAACGCTTCATATAAAAAATATTCCTTTTGAATAAACGTAAAAGTCAAAGGGGTTTATACACTGTATAAAAGAAAGTTGTGTATAAATAAAATATGCCTCAATGAAAGGAGATTGAGATGCAGTCCCATACCTCGTATCCGACTTGACCCGACCGTTCTTTA
Source organism: Viscum album (assembly GCA_963277665.1). Taxonomy (NCBI): domain Eukaryota; kingdom Viridiplantae; phylum Streptophyta; class Magnoliopsida; order Santalales; family Viscaceae; genus Viscum; species Viscum album. The sequence goes on from OY728165.1 coordinate 1,837,261,111, forward strand.
ATCTCCGGAATAATAAACATGAGTTAATCTCTACTTTCTTAATAACCTTTTTCAAGTTCATTATTCCTTTTATACCATGTTATGAACATCATGTAATCAGTTAATTTAATAATGTTCATTTTGTCGGTATTTGGTTCTTAAGTAAAAAATAGACTTCTTACACTTACATGTTGTTAATTTGGTCATAGGTTCGTTATATCCAGAATGATATCAATGATTTGGATAACATATATATCATATATATTCATCATATACATGTATATATAATATTACATCACATTTAGAGGTATGAAATGAAATGCACCGTTCATGGAGACGGTAAGCCGTACGTACGCATGAACGCTACTTCCATTTCTATTTCATATTTTCTCGAATGGAATCATAATGATATAAGAGTATATCATAATTCCAGTATAATAACATATATTATATCATTAAATTTATCCTTTACACATCCCACATATGGTATTAACGAATCAAATCACTTTCATGTGGCGGTAGTCCGCACTTCCTAAAATGAAGATATCGTGTTTACCCATAATGGAAACCATAAAGGTATGCCCAAAATGAAAAAAACAGAAGATTAAGGAAAACATAAAAATATTATATATCATATATAAAAATAGTGACATCATAATGGCCACCTTTGAAGGTGTTAAATGAGTATTGAACAATCATCGTTTCGGGAGGCAAAATTTCTCCATCCACGGAAACCGTATGTTCTTTAACCATTTGATATAGTTGTGTGAGAGTGTAGCTCAAATAATTCTTATAACAACATCCTAGTATATTGAAGATACTGGTGTTGTTACAAAAGAAGTAGATAAAAAGAGTTTAGAGGGTTGGAGAAGCAAAATAAAACAAATGAACGTGAGAGAATGAATTACCTTTAAAAGTGTAACTCCTTTTGATTTGAGCCTAAAGGATTCCTTTGAAAAGATTCTGTCCAAAGGGAATCATCTAGGATGAGGAGAGGGATGTGGAGAGAGTAAATGGGCAGGGGTTGGCAGAGCCAAAGGCTTGAGGAGTGTGTGAAATGAGGTAGAGGTGGGGGCCTTTTATAAGAGGAGAGGAGGGGCACTTTTGAAAAGTAAAGAAATATTACTTTATTTGAAAATGTGTTTCGGTTTTAAAAGGTCCCACATTGATATAATTCGTGGATAAGGTGATAAGGGTTCGAAATACACTCATCCAATTGGTTTTTTCCATGTTTAGTTCATAGATTTTACATTGTCTTTCCATATTATTTAAATCTTCAAATAATGATGTCATCGCTACATCATCATTATGTCATAAATATATTAATTTATTTAATGTCTAAAAATCCTAAAAAAATAATATGATGTAGGAAATATTTTTAGCTTTCCAAATACTATTTATAATCAAATATCTTATCTTTATAACCCCATGTAAAAATTGTTTTCGTAAAACATATTATGTTTGTGTCATTTTTACTTTTACATTAAATAAAAAGTTATTTATGTCATTTCCCAACAAAAGTGGATCCATGGGGTCCCCAAGTTGACCCATGGCTTGAAGTGGTCGGCCATGACACAACCAATAAGGTTGGGACATGTGTCTAGGTCATTTCATATTATTAAAGCATTATTTATACCTTAAACTACCCTAATTTCCACTAATCGTGATTAAGAACTTAATAAGTTACTATTCACCAAAAAATTATTATAATCTCATTGAACCACATTTTACTTTTTAATGACAACCATGTATGTTGGATTTTTGAAATTAAAAACACAATGATGGAAAATTTTCATTTAAATGGAAAATCAGTCTTTATAAGTACCACTTTGTGGTTTCACTATTCATCAAAAATTGGAGTTTTTCAGAAAATTAACAAAAATTCACCCTAAGCTATATTTGATATTACGAATTCAAAAATGAAATCTATTTTACAAAATTAAAAACATATAAGTCACATTAATTAATTTAATAATTAATTCCTGCTGTCAGAGCAAATAGCGTGTTTTTATGAAATAATAAGTATCAAAAGATTGTCACTAGTTTAAGTCCAATTTCAAAGTGAAATTGATTCCAATGACCACCATTGGATTAAATGGTAAAAATATATTCATATTACACATTAAGACCAATTAAAAAGATAATCTAATCATATAAATAAATTAGATTAAAAAGCAGTTTTGATGTAAAATGCAGTATTTTTCACTATTCATTAAAAAATGAACATTGTCCGAAAAATACCAAAAATTCACACAAAGTAAATTTTGATGTCCCAATCATAAAGAATAAGTTTATTTTGGCAAACATAGTTTATAAAATTTTCAAAATATAGATTCAAAAATGGTTTGCCATCAAAAGGCAGTAAAATAATCTTGTAAGAATATTAGTGTATTCCATGCATAAGATTGTATTTATTTTCATTTTAAGCCTCTATAACAATATCTTAATCATTAATGGACATAGATAAAAATATCTATTATTCATTACTTATTTGGGATTTTACAATTATCCTATATTCTCATTCAAAAACCCAATTTTTCACATTATTGCAATATTTTACCACTTCCAATTCCTTATTAGAAACCATTTTAAATTCAATTTTACAATAAATGTAAGAAAATTCGTATTCAAATACATACCTAAAATCTATTTTCTCATGAATTCCAGAATGTTTCATGTCACAAAATAATCTTGAGTTCCTAGAATATTGTATATTGACTCAAATCTAGTTCTTTTTCCGGCCATGTGTCAAGTCTGATAAAATCTCAAAAATAGTTTTCATATCACATAACTACTGAATCACTCAAGGTGAAATAATATTCAATTATAACAGAAAAGAAATAAAAATTATCCCACCTTGAGTACTTGGGTTTTCCCCTATACATGGTTTTTCAAATCCCATGAAAGATCTTATAACCAAGAAGAAAATCTTCCTAGTCTCCTGTCTACCTTTCTAAAAAGGTATGACAAATGAAGGAGAATAAAATAAAACTGGAGCTCAGAAACCAATTTTTATGATCTATACCCATGTTCCTCAATCAGGGCCCCAAGTTGCCTATTCACGTGACCTCAAGCATGTCTCCCGATACACTAGAGATGGATAACTTGAAGCAAGAGTTTTAATATTCAATTTGGGGGAGACTATACCCTTTATATCGTAGTAATACAATAACATAAACAACAAACAATAGCAGAATATATATATATATATATATACATACATACATATATATATATATATCAATAAAACAAAAAATATCTCATGGTCATCAATGAATGAAATAAAATATCCAACTAAAACAAAAAACATTCCATTCTAGGGTAAGTGTCTGGTGAATAAAATAAAAATTTAAAATAATGACACTGAGAACTCCCAAGCAGGCCCCAAACCACATTTGGTTACATAATCCAATTCTATCCATAATCAATAGTATATCCTAGGCACTTTTATGTTATCCTATCCGGCAACAATAATAACTATTGGGGTACTAACCGGGATTCTTGTGTAGGGTGTGATAACAACTTTGTTGCCACAAAAAATGGTGTCTAATACAACATATTGTCAGAAAATTGTCAAAGAAGTTATATAATGGAAAAAAGTACAATTAATAAGTAAACCGTTATCACATTATCATTTATTCTTTAGTTAACCACATTTACTACAGGGTTCCTGATGATTCCCGTATATCATACCAGCTCCAGCTCGTGCGGGTTAATGAAGTGTTCGTAAGTATTATCAAATCATAATACCAATATTGGTTCATTTAGGATCCTGAATTATTCAACTATTATATCATCTCTCAATATCTATTTCGACTCATGATAGAGCTAGAAATATTATCATTTGAGGCCATTTCTGATAGTTCTATTGTTATCATTCCTTAGTTAACACTGGATTTTCATTGTTACCATTATTAAATTCATTCTTGAGTAGCAATTTTTCAATTCAAAGATCAAATAAAAGAATGACCATGTTCCCATTCATTTATTCAGAAGTATAATGACAATGTTACCATTTATTTTCAATTGAATGACCATGTAACCATTCTTATACAGATAAGTAAAATGTCCTTGTAACCATATATAATTTTCAATCAAATGACCATGTTAGCATTCCTTTATACGTAATTATAATGACCATGTTACCATATATAATTCTTAATTGAATGAACACATTCCCATTCCTTTACACATAATTATTTTAAAAGAATATTATCAATAAAAAACCTTACAAATTCAAAAATTAGTTTATCACATAATTACCCTTAAATAATTCACTAATAAATTAATATTTGAAATAAATTGATTGATTAAACAACTAGTTAATAAATATTAATAACATGAATCCCATAATTAGTTTTAAATGTTAATTATCTCATTTTCAATATCAACTATTTTTAATTAATTATATAATTAATTATCTATATCATAATATCTAAAGAATATAATTAAATCCAAAATTAATTATATTAATTCAACTTTCTCAGAATCTCATAATTAATCCCCAAATTAATTATCTAAATTAAAATCCCTAAACATAAAAACCGACTTATCAATTAATTATTTATTTAAAAATTGTTTCAATAAATCAATTATCCATGTTAATTAACCCAATTTATGGATTCAAATTTCTATAGAATGCTAGAAATTCTACAATTTGTATACACACATCAAATTGATGATTATAGGAATTGATGATTAGAAAAACTTCTTTTATATGAATATCCAAAATCAATTCCAATGGACAACACCCATGAGGAATAAGTGTGGATGATTGTAATGAGGTTTGTAGATCTAGATTGATCATGCTCCAAACCAGCTATGCAATTGGCCAAGGAATTTCTCCATAACAGTTTGGAGAGGAAAGCGTAACTCCAACCAGGATGACTTACCATATATTGATTGTGTAAAATTGATCACTATAAGGGGGTTTAGAACTCCAAAATATCCTAGAGGGTCTCCCTATATCAGGAGTAATAGAACTGTCGTGGATTCCAATGGAAATCAGCCACACTTCCACTTTAATACTAATGTTAATGTAATTACACAACATGTAATTCAGTTAACATAATGTAATTATTTCTAAAAAATTTAATAGAAAATTACATCACCATGGATTTATTTTATTAAAAACCATGAACAATTACACAATGTGTAATCCCCTTATATGAAATGTAAATGTTATAAAGTTGAGATTTCATCCTACTGTCCCTTTAAAGCCTCTCACTCACCATGAACCCATTTTGATATTTATCACATTTATTCCCAAACTCCATTAATGAAAACTAGCATACATACCCAAGATTTGGAACATTTTTAAAAAAAATTCTCTCTATATCTGAACAAGATAGGTCCACTACTGCTCAATAAAAAGAAGAAAAAAAATATAGAGAGAATCATATTGGAAAAAACCGTATATTATAGGGTTTAATTTATATTAATACATACATTGGGATAATATATACGTTTCATGGAAATTTTACATTGATATGAATAAATATTTATACTTTTTAAGTCTAAAAACCTAAGCCTAACTAACACCATGGAGAGGATTGTAATTTCACTATCTATAGGTGCCTGCCCCAAACATTAACAGTTTTAAAAAATGGATAGGTTTATCAACATATTTAGATGTTAATTTACACATTACTAAACATATTTTTCTGATAAAAAACTCCAATGAATATGTAAATATAAGGTATTTAGTGAAAATAATAAAAACCATTAATAACATAACATAACATAAAAATGGTATATCAACAAAGTCATACTCAATCTCTATATAAGACAACATTATAGAAAGTTTAAAAATAGAAAATAGGGTTCCAAAAATTGACCTATAATTGTATCTACATGGACACTACATATAATCTCCCATCTGTATCACAAAACACCATAATATACAGATTCATTTGTATATAATTTTGATGTATTCCCCTTACATACACCATGGTAAGTAAAAATTTCATGTGAAACATGATATATTTTACGGGGGAATGTAAACATCCAAGTAGGTAATCCCCAAATAAATCCTCCCACTAATGACTTAATTTAAATCATGTTAGAATAACATTAAAATAAATAGAAAGAGGAAATTGATTCTTGCAAACAAGGAAAATATAATACATAGATGCAAAAAACATTACAACACATACACTTGTGACATGAAACCAATCACCCATTTAATGAACCAAACTCTCCCCTTTTTAGTCATTCTATTATCCCTATGCACCCCCATCAAATTAGCCTCATGAATAAACTAAACTAGTACTAAATAATGCATCCATGCTCACCCATGTTGTCACATTGTGGTATAATCCATCTATCCTAAATATAGAACTGAAAGATACATTTGTACAGAAAATTACCTGTCTATATATGAAATTAACACTCGCCAACACTAAAAAATCCATGTTTTTGCACACAAATGTCACAATTTGTTAAATAAAATTTTTACAGAAGTATTTTTCAAACACATTTAGTGTGACTACCACAACCATGAATTCAAAACAAAATAAAAAATAATTTAATACTCAATAAAAACATTATAAGAAGATTTATTACAAATATAAACATGATTCAATCTAAAAAAATAGAATCTCCAAGTTATTGAAATATTTTGGGTCAGTTAAATCCACTTAACACATATATGGTAAACATGATAAAAATCTAGAATATAATCATTTTTATGATTTCTTAAATCCTTCATATGATAGTTTACAATACAATACCAATAAAGATATGAACATGTTAATTTATCCATGAATTACTGTCCAAGAATATGTCTTCACCAAAAATAAAAAGAATACAATATAAGAGAGTAATGATTGAATCTATTCAATATATTTTGAGGTTAGAAAACTATGAATAAATGAAATGAAGCACTATAATGAATATGATCATCAAAATCATCCTAAAAAGACTCATAATTTATTATCCCAAGTCATGAGGGTGTAAATAATTGTTTTTAGATAGATAATTAGGATAATATATATATTTTATTGGAATTTTTATATTGTTTTAAATATTGAAACATGATTTAGGAAACCTTCCAATAACCATGTATGTGGAATTTCCAAAAAACAAAATGCTCTATGATTTGGATACATTGTTTATAAAACCATTTAAAAATCATGGGAATTACCACTACCAAAAAATAATCTAGAGTATATGATTGGTTTATATACTTCCCAAAATATGAAACAAAGCCTTATATCTCAATTCATAGTTTTCCATGGAATTAAAAATGGTAAACCCTAATAATACACCAACATTTCACTCTTGAATTCCTCTAAAATCCTTATAAATCCCATAAATCTATCCAAAAAACTAACCCCAGACTATTTATTATAGAAGACCACATATTAAAACAAATAATTACCTCCAAATGGGGATTAATTACACTATTAACACTATTGGAATGTCTTTACTTATAAGTATATGTATTGGTTTTGTCATGGAAGATATCGATCCATTATACATTCAAAAACTTATATCGCTCTAGTGTCTATAAATTAACCTCAATATTTTTCCATACTACATGAACTAATGAGATACATTAGTGGGAAATGATATATCATTTCCTATATAGAATTTAATTAAGGTTTTATTATTACGATTTTTATCTCTAGTGTAATGAAATCCCAATTTATCATGTGGGTGACATCCGGATCATACTTATTTTTCAGAATATATGGGAAACATTATGCATTTTTCAAAACCATGGAAATATAGCTTGTTGATAAAAAATTATAGATGCCTTAAGTAATGTCAAATAGTCTATATACATGGGATATAGTGTCCCTTACATACCAAGATGGATTTTCCCCAATCATTTTGATATGAAGAAAAATACATAACCTCTAATATCAAATGATAAATGATTAAGATTGTTATCATTAAATGATTTAAAATTTAATTGCACCATTGGAATTCTTTTGAAGACCCTAACATCTCATTCATTGACACTAACTCTTAGTAAATGAATTTCCATTACATTAAATAAACTCTATTAAATAATGGTTTCTGTATAGTGCCTTTGGAAACATAAAGACATAAATAACCGATTCATAAGTTAAATAAATCATCTCCCATAATTTTATTTATAACTGGAACACTTATTAGACATATCATTCACAATATATTTATTTTGTATATAGGTAATTGATATATAATAATGGTTAAGCTATATTCTTTGTAAGGGTATACAAGGGATTCATCAATATAACATGAGCATATGTGTATAAGAACATTAGATTAATATTTGAAAACTATAACCTCCATATAATAGATCATAAAATAGAGTTATATATTGAATAATCAATGTTTATAAGACATGAATAATAAAAGAATCAATTTACATAATATATGGAATAATAACATGGTCTTGATACATAGATTCGTGGCATACACATAAGAATATAAAATCATTTACTTATTACTCCAGGGTCATTTTTGGGACAATCATAGTGGATTGGGTTAACTTCCCAGTCCATTATAGTAGTCAAGGTTTACTCCAAATATTGTCTTAGTGGATTGGGTTCCTACAACAATTCTTCATAGTAGTCATGATTCACTCCCATTACTATCATAGTGGACAAAGTACCTTACTGAACAAGGTTTAATCCACAATAAAAGAAAGGATATCTCATGAGATATCAATCATTACATAACTCAATAGAGTGATATATAGTCCCCCAGAATCCTTAGTTATAACTTGACCCCAATCCTTGTTTAAAATGTAACCAACTTGCTTGGTTAAAACATAACCACCATCCTTTCTTATGACATTAGCACCATCCTTGTTCATAAGGTAACAAGCACCCATAGTTAGAATGTAGTCACATTCATATAATTAAAATCATATGTAGGTTTTCTATAAGATCATAAAAAATTAATCATATTGGAATTAATGTAATGAAATGGGTTTCATATATTGTTTAGAATAACATAACATCATAAAAAAATATTTTTCCCATGCAATTCAACATTTCATCCTAGAATAAACCATTAAAAATAAAATAGTTTTCAAAAAATAATTTCATCATAAACATAAAATATCCAAATAAATAATAAGCATTTTATAATTGGATCTTATCGCATGAAATTATTAATTAACATAATCAGATGGAATTATAGATGGAAAATTATTTTGAAAGATAACATAAAAAATTTATTATGGAGAATAACCTTGTGACATTGAAAATAAACGTTTCAAAACCAAATTTCACAAAACATTGTGAAAATTTATTCTATTTAAAATATCCTTGGAATCATACAATTTAAAATTTAAGACATTGTGTAATCCCGATTTTTGGAAAATACCATTCATTTTGTTCAAGTTGAAAAGAGGGATGAATTCACATTTTCAGAAAAAGTTAAAGTAACTCATTCGTAAGTTGATAAGAATATTCCATTAATTTTTTTAAAAAAATTAGACACGGTTAAAATTAATTTAAAAAATATTTTAAGAATAGTAAAAAAATTCTTTACAAAATTTATATAAAACATGGATGTGGAAGAAAAAGGTTTTTCAATAGAAGATATAAATTAAATTGGATTTCCTAAAATTTTATTATCTAGACTATTGATTATATAATTGGAGGAAAATAAATTTCAAACATCTTTTTTAATGAGATAATCAAATTATAATAAACTTAATATATATCTTGATTGTTATATAATAATATTTTATCGTTTGAAGCATAATAAACTAAAATTCCTGATAAAAAATGACATTTTATCATACAATGTTACAACATTGGTATCATTTAATAGAAAGTCACAAAAAAGAAAAATATATTTATTTTTATATCCTATAACTTTCATGCGAAGAATTATAAATGAAGATCGTGGTAAATATATACACCCAAAAAAACAAACTAGTGGTGTATAAGGAATGTGTCCCACATAAATAAACATTAGACGAATATCACATACCATAAACCTAAACATTAAATGTAAAAGTTAAAAACACATAAATAATAAATATTAGTTTATTATATGTATATTATTGAACAATAATGACATGTTTCACACGATATATGTTTTACCTAAAACATTTTATTTTCTACTAATTAACAATTCAATGTTAAAATCACATTTCATATAATAATAACATTGTTTTCCATTTATGTTTTGGTTTTTTATTTTCATTTCATTCAATTTGATCATTGGTTCATAAATTTTATAATTTTAGCAATGTTATATCATCATATATAATCATTTTATATGTATTTATAAATCATCAAAAATGTTAGCGATGGTAAATTAGTTACAACATTTGTGGTAATTGTGGGTCGTACGTATGAATGAACACTATTTCCATTTACCGGACATATGGAATGGAATGATGGTAAATAATATATCACTATTATTCAGTCAAAATTATTTCAAAAATATCAAATATATTCAGAAAATATGTTATTTTTACCTTCCATATACCTAGTAAGGGAGAACTAAATCACATCTCGTCGCATGATAGTAGACCTCCATATACATGATCGACAATTTAATTTCAATCTTGATGGAAGTGGAGGTGGATAAGGATAAATCCATTACCATAATAAAATATTAACATATGGTATATACTCAAGTTATTATATCAGTATATTTGGATAGGATTTGGTGGATGAGGATGACGAAATATGAAAATTTCACATGTTTTAGAATTTTAGCTCTTCTCCGATGATACTCTTTAGGTTTATACCAAAAGACATCATATAAGGGTTTTCTAATCAAACTATGTCATGTATTATTTTTTAGGTAAGTATGTAATTTATTATGTAAGTGTTTGGAGGAGCCAAATAGTATTGTAAGATTTAATAGAATATGGGAGTCACTAGTAGAAATACGGGATTTAACATCGAATTATTAGCATCAGTTTTTTATAAACAGACCCTGAGGGTTTGTGCAACAGTTTTTTGGGGTCAGTTTTAATAAGAACTGATGCCAAAAATAATAAAATGTTTTTTCATGTCGGTTTTAAGGAAAAATGACACCATAGGTGTTATTTTCGGTATCGATTTTCCGTAAAACTAACACCGAAAATAACAACCCTAAAGACTCCAGCATCAGTTTTGGTAGAAATGGACACCAGAATTTAAAATATATACATATTTTCTGCATCATTTTTTAACAAAACCGATGCGTTAATTTCTTTTGAAAAAACTTAGGCTTCGGCTTTTGAAAAACCCAACGCTGAATGTCATTCAAAAATTTATGTGATTGGAAAACCCTCATCTTCAGTTTTATTCTAAATCAAACTTTCTTGGTGGCTCTTCTCGACTCGTGACGACTTCAAATCCTTATTTGTGATTACCAACTACCATTATTGATGATTTTATTCCATTTTCAGAATCTGTGGTCTGCATTCTTCCTTATATGGTATTATTTGATCATATATGGATTATGTTTCTCCTTAATGCTATTTTGAGTGACTTTCAATGATGGTTGATTTTACTTTATTGATTATTTTTAATTTTCATTATAATAATCAATTTTGTCATAGATCATACTATACTAAATTTTCCATTGTTTTATACTGAACAACGTTCAGATCAGAGATCAATTTTTGAGTTAAACACCAAATTTTGTAAGTATTTTTTAAAATTTTAAGATAAATTATTGATAATTTAATAATAATTTTTATTTTCGTTAAATATAAGTTTATAGTTTATTTAAAATGTGTAGAAACATAGTTAATAGTCATCCCTATGAGTGATTAGTAAATATTCTTGATATGTATTTGTGTTGTATGATTTTAGGTTATGATTTTTCATCTGACATTATGTATAAATGTACTAGTCAATGTTATTGAATTAATTTTACAAAAACCGATTGATTTATTTTTATCTCACATTATTTTTATCCAAAATTACGTATAAATGTATTTGTCAATGTTCTTGACCAATTGTATTAGTCAATGTCTTCAATTTGTTTTCTGTGAAATTATTTTTATCTTGACAAATTGAATAAATAATTTTATGAAAATATTATTATCTGATATATTAATCCTCATATTATTGAGAAAATACACCTTAGTAGGGTGGGGTTGGGGGCTTAAATCAGGTCTACCTAAATTATACCAAAAACCAATAAATCTTCATATATACTCAATAGAACATGAAATGGATCCACAACCACTTTTTATTCCTAAAATGATTCTATGGTACTCTCAACTAAATATGTTGTATTATATATAAATTTAGTTAGTTATTTAATTTCATCTATCATACTTTCGGGAGTATTATGATTGATTTTAATTATAGTATATATATTTACTTTAATCATTATTTCATATTACTAATAATAACTAATTTTTCACCCTTCAAATTAATGCTATCTTCAGTACTTTTGATACATGCAACATCGAAATAATGAAACAACAATGTAAAAAGAAAAAATAAATTTTAGAATATTGATATTATAATCGAATTATAATATCAATATAACACATATATATAATATGAATATAAAATGTTTAGTGTTTGTAAATGTGTTTCATATATGATGTTTTCTATCTGATTATGAATAGTTTTTACTAAATGAGTTTCTGTTATCAATTTATCTGAAAATACACACACACACACACACATATTTAAATGTTTAATGGATCGTAATTGGATACCGTTACGAAGAAAGACTAGTGAACATGAAAAAGGAGTTGACGAATTATTGGAATTTAATAAAAGACATATTCAAGACATTGATTTGATTTTCTGTCCTTGTGTGAAGTGTTTAAATATGATAAATTTAAACTCTAGATAAATCAAGTACAATCTCATTTGTTATATATTTATCCTTAATTATACACGTTGCATCTAACATGGTGAATTAATAAAAAATTCAACATCAAATGTTGATGAAAATATTCATAATGAGGTGGATGATCATATATAATAATTAATTAATGATTTAGGTGTTGAAACCATCAAAAAAATATCAACTATTGATCTATTGTATGGAGATTATGAGAAACCATTATTCTAAGGTTGGAGTAAATATACAGTGTTATCAGCAGTTTTGAGATCAGTTAACATAAAATCCAAAATGGGTGGAGTTATAAATGTTTTTTCGAGCTTACCCAGACTACCCTACCCCATCTTCCTACCCTCCCTGTATGAGTAGCCTTCCCGGGTCTATTATTTATATTTTAACATTTTATCTATTTTAGAAATTATATGTACTAATATAACATTTTCATTTTTCATCCTTCCCAGCCTGCTCACCCGGACTACCCTACCCCATCTACCTACCCAACCCCGTATGAGCAGCCTTCCCAGGTATATTATTTATTTGTCTTCAATATTACTATTTTATAAATTATAATAACTAATATAACATTTTCTTTTTTCAGCCTTCCCAACATGCTCTCTCGGGCTACCCCACCCCATTAGCTTACTTTTAATCTCCACCACCTCACTCGAACAAAAAAATTTTATTTTGAGTTATTTACTGGAGATCCCCACATACATATTATTGTGTTAGGACTCAAGCATTATTTTGGGCATTTTTTATAGCACCAGCCAATGAAGACATGTCTGGATTGTGTATTAGTACCCAATATTATGGGTCTTAATGATCTACTACAATTTCCTACTATAGAGATCACCAGAGTTGGGAATTGTGTGGGTCATTTTTTTTACTTTGGCATAATGGTTCTATTGGTTATATTTCATATGAGGTATGCATTTTTTTTAATATTAATTAAAAATTATTTAAAATTAATTATAATATTTTCTGACATTTAACTTATATAAGATTATCTAAAATCAAAATAATCTACCCAAATGAAGCAAAATATTCAGGAACAATTGATTTTAGATACTTTAGATACTTCTTATGGGATACAATGACTATCTCCGGAATCTTTTTTATTGATTTTTTTCTATTAGTTTTGGATGATGACCGATATATGCAGGAGAGATTAACCATTGAGATTACTCAAAAAGATATGATGCATCTAGTAAATTATGAAGATCTCAGACTGAATGTGGTGCAGTTGTTTACCATGTAAGTAAATTGACATTTGAATTTTTATTTCTTTAAAAAAAGAAGGTCTTAAATTGACTAATTAAATTTTATTTTTCAATTAGGTATGTACTCATGCTTATTTTACAAAATGAAAGTACATACATTTACAGTTTTATAGATCCAAAATTAATTTCTATAGAAGAGTGATATGTGAGGAATCCAGATAGAGTTGCATATATGTTTGATATATTATCACATATGAAGATTCAGTGTTGGATTCTACCATTTTTTAGAAGTAATAACTGAAACCTAATTAGGAACTAATGATCAATATAATGACATTTATAATGTACTTTTTTTATTGTACGGGGCATTGGATATTAGGCATATTATTCCCAAGTGAATGTACTGTATATTAAATTTTCTCTTTGTTAGGTAATTTTAATAAAATATTTTCCACCTTATTAGAAATGTTTGTTTTTTTCTAAGCTCATTATGTTTAATTCTAATTGTTTATATATTTATTATTAGTTCATATATATGAAAATTAATTTCATGGAAAAACTTTAACATGGAATACATGTCTATAAAGACACAAAATAAAATCAAATATCTGGAAGTACATGAAATTAGATTTTATATTATAATTTTTTTATAATTTTTTGTTATTATTAATTTTTATTAACAGCTTAATGTTTTATAACTGTAGTATCATTTTAAACAATTAAATGTTGAATATGGTTTTTATATTCTATGATTAATGTATGAGATAATCACAACTGGGAAAACAACTGACTTTTATAAGGTTAATGGAATTAATTTTTGTATATATTCTTCTATATAATTCTATTTTTTATCTCATATCATTCAGTGTTATTGTAGGAATTCAATGATTCACAGTCTTGTTCCCAATCTGATATGAACCACATTCAATATACTTTTGGGAACTAGTTGTTACTTTTAATTAGTATATGAGGTATTTATATTCTAATATTTATAAATAATATTACATATCGGTTCAAAAAACTAACTCTTTTGATATATTAAGTGTTTGAACCTACTAATAATCAAATTAATTCTGTAAAAATAACCAACAATTAGCGTGTCATAAAATTCAGGTATGTGTATTTTAATTCTAAATGATTTTGAATGTTTAATATTGTAATTTTTTTAAAAAAAAATTGTAACTTTCAGAGTTGGTTTTTTATTTATGATTGGTATATGAACGAATAAATAATCAATCAACCATGTGATGAGAGGCTATATACTATACAAGTTGACATGAAACCAGGTCGTACCAGCTACAACTCCATGAAAAAAGGATCTAAAAGACATTAGAACTGACCAAAAAACAATCAAAAAATGCATTAAACATATTATATGGTAGCCTTAATGCATTGAGTATTGAGTTAGGACACAGTGATGAACATGGTAACAATTAAAAAAAAAATTTAGGGAGTCAAACACCAAATATGGTCTCATGGGCTACACTTGCACATTAGTTACCAAATCAAAAAACATTTCTGAAGGCCACACACACACACACCCCACTGTGCTTACATCCTAGTATACATATATTATAAGAAATTTACATACACTCAGCCATCACGAGATACCAACACACACATAAAAGAAAGAAATCACTCATTTTATCTGATAAATGAAGATATTCTACTGAGTATATTCATTATTAATCTCATTCTCAGCCTACTTTATCTTATCAACCATTATAGCAAAGTTTACCCTAAATCCATCCCATTCAACCATAACCATAATTACTTCAGTGCCTACAACAACATATTCTTCCAATATTCGACACTAGATTTCATTGAGTTCTGTCAAGTGCCTATAAAATGCCTGTGTCTAATTTTTGATAATATTTATTGATTCATTGATATTTAACTGGAATCCATGTAATTTTTTATGTGACTTAAATGTATTTTCTACTATATAATACAAATGCGTACATAATTATTTGATTAAATAGATAAAATATTGTATGTTATATATTTTTATTGAATGATAAATACTATTTGATTGTTGTGTATATTTTTTTATAGGGGTTTTTATTTAATGGGAATTTGTAGTTTTTCTGATTTTTTTAAAAAAAATAACTTATGGCATCAGTTATTTTAAAAATGGACGCAAAATTTTTTAAAAAATAGTTTTTGGCATCGGTTTTAGCCGAACTGATGCCGAAAATATGTTGTTGGTGTCGGTTATTAAATAAACTGACGTCGAAACCGTAAATGAAAATTATTTTCAGCATCAGTTTTTAAGAAACTGACACATAAATTACTATTTTTTACGTCTCCTTTTTAGGCGATGGTTAAAAACCAATATCAAAAATAAAAAAACGATATTAAAATTTGTTTTTGTACTAGTGAGTAGGATCCCTTTTGTAACAATTAGAGAGTAAACAATTTTAATTTATGATAATAAAAAATTCTAACCACATTTTAAACATTCCATAATGACCCTAAATGATTCTTTATCAAACCATATATGACCTAAGGTCATAATATGTAAATAAATTAATAATTTCACAAAATATTAAGTTATATAAAACCATATAATTTAACATTAACCAATAGAAATGATGTTTTAACATTATCCTCGATAATTAGTATTTACATTTTTTATAATTCATTTCAAGCAAAACATAAGGATAAATTATTATATTATATTAATCATTTTAATCCATAATATGGTACCCTTTTTTCCAATATCCATTAATACATGATTAAAATTTTAATATAAAATTAATCCTGCTAAACAAATGAAAAATTTCTTTTCGAAAGGGAAAATATTAATAAGTATAGAAAGTTTAAATGTAAAATTTCAATATAAATTTTATTCCCACGACCAAAATTGGTCTAATAATAAAAAAATTTATATAATTTATCTTTTAAAATTTTTTTAATCAATATGAAACCTTTAATATTATTTAATAAAACAATCACTTTCTAATAAAAATAATTAGTTTCACTATCCAGCAAATATTATTCTTTTTTGACAATTATTAGAAATCCACCCAAAGGTAATTTTAACATGTTATTTCAAAACAATTGGGTAATTATATTAATTATATTTAAAAAATGTGTCAAAAACTAATTTTATAATTTTTTTAGAGAAATATATTCAAAATATTCATTTGAGAAAAATGTATTTTGGAAAATTAAGTATTATTTATAAATATATTTTCTTTAAATAAATCCTTTATAATTAATTTTAAAAAACATTTAATTACTATTAATACCTCAATATTTAATTTATATTTTATTATGGTCATGATTAAATAATAATATTAATATTATAACAAGATTTCATGAAACTCGTTGATGCGTGTAACACAAGTAATCGATGAAATTAAATTAATTCCAAAAAATTCATAAAATTATTATGGTGTTACATTCAAACCCCCATAAAATGATTCTTACCCTCTAATTTCATCACATAGATACCAAAAAATCAGGATAATTTTACCTTATCGTATGTTCAGGTTACCACATATCTTATCCCAATTAGTGCCTTCACAGCAAAACATTAACGAGGAGAGTGGTCTTGATTCGTAGAACTTTCTCTATATGATCACGAAAATAACCTAGTTATTCCTATTAATAATGATCTTCCTCTATTGTTATAACATCTTACTTAAATACATATTAAGGACTAGGAATGTACATCCTCAGGAGAGATTTATGGAACTCATCATGCCCTTTAGATGGGTTCAGTGAGAGCTCTAATTATTATGTTATCTTCATGATATGATAAATAATTATAAATAAATAGATATACCTAGGTCATAGTTTGATCTTTTTTAATATTATTAGCTTTATGCTTGGTGAAATTCATAAAAAATATTTTCTACCCCCATAAAATTGAAAATCAAGTTGACGATTGTCAAGATAACTTTTTTACTGACATTATACTACACTTTTGTGTTGTTGAATGCCTCTTAATTTCTCTTCCATATATTAAACTAACTCAAGTTCCCATAGATTATTTTCTCCCAATATATCCTATTATGTATGATTTTTATTAAAAAATTACATAGTGGGATTCATAAGGATCCATTTAAATTCTTGAGTGAAAGGTATTTCTATAAGAAAAATCAAATGGTGGAAAGTGTTAATACTATCCACCATTAAAATTCATAGAATATGATCGTAGTATATTCTATAAGGTTTTAATGGGTCTCTTAAACTGATTTTTTAAGGATGATAGGCAGGGAAGAAACTGTGATTCAATATATTATTGAATAATTCATTAGATCATCATGATAAATCATAGTTCCCAATCAGAAACAATAGAATGTGGTACTCCAAGAAACCTTATAACATAAATAATTTATATAATGGAAAGATGATGAAGAGATAAATATTCTCTAATAGCAATGAACTAGGATGATAATTAAAATATATTAAATACAACCCATATAGTATTATATCTTTACGTATTTTGTGGTTTCATATGAAATCCTCTAAAATAATGTTTTTTTATTTCCATTCTTGTATGGTGAATTGTTGTAACAACCAATTATAATTTTTGACTCCCATCCTTAAAATTTTGGAAAACTGAGCACTTATATAGAAATTATTCAATATAACTATTTCTTTCAACTCTCTAGAAACAATATTTCAAATATCTATGTATCTCTCTATTTCTAGGATTAATATTAAATAAATAAAAATGATACTACTCAAACATCTCCTTCAAAAATATTATCGGGTGAATATAAAAAAATTTCTTGATCCTTTTTACTCCATCACAATCATTAATAAACGTTGGAACATTTCTCACAATCATCCCTAGATCAACATCATCGTTTTGTACACATTAATCTTTAATTTTATGTATTGCTGAACACCAATTTTAGAATTATATATGTTCTCCCTTTCCATTAGAATTTTTAGATACATATTTTCAATTTTAAGAAGATTTGATTTTTTTATCCTTATCATGGATTATCAGGAAAGATCATTTCAGTTGAAATCATCAACAAACATTTTTTTCTTTAATAGGGTAGTAATGTATTGAATAGTCATAATATTTAATAATCTCCAACAATATTCTCTATTTCTTGTTCAACTCCTTCTGGGAAAATAAATAATTTAAAGTATTTTGAATATTATGTAAATCACACTTTCCTCCATTATGATAATTCATCTATAGCTTTAATAAAAAAATTGTAGCTAACTCTAAATCTTGGGATTGTTAATTTTCATCAGGAACCTTAAATTATCATAATTAATAATCTATAATAACTTAATCCTACATGAAAACGCCTAAAAATAACTTGTTTAATTGATTAATTTAGATTTCCAACCCTTATTCACTTTACGGAATTGTCCATAAATGTCAACTAACGAATTGCCTCTTCAATTGATTGAAATGTTTCTCATATTCATTCATCTAAAGGAAACTGGCTCGCTTATAAGTTATCTTGTTTTGTGGATTAGATAATTTTGATAAATTATCCAAAAACCATTGACTATTTTTATAAAAACAATGTTATATTCTAACCCAAATTAATGTTGTTATCCTAGGCCACTTTTCAATAGCCTCTATCTTTCATGAATCCACTGATATACACACTTTCGAGATTATACGTCCCAAAAATAACATATTTTATATAAAAAATTCACACTTTAAATTTTTCAGAAATGTTCTCATTTATTAGGTTTTTTGGTGAAATTATAAAGTGGCCATCTTGTACATCCTTTATCATTTAATAAATGAGATTATCATGTTTAGTATTTACCATAAACTGATCAATGTAGTCTCTAAATAATGTGTTCCATAATTATATGAACATAATGTGAGAATTATTTAGACTTAATGGAATCACTACATACTCATACCATCTATACCATGTAAAAACACTTGTCTTGGGTATATAATCTTCCTTTACTATATATTGGTGATAATCAATGCAGATCTTAAATGATCATTATTTTATAAAATAGAATAGATTAACTTTTCCCCTTAAGGGAACAATTACAAAATAAATTCCTTACTAATATTCTTATAGAGTTTTTGATTCATGTCCTGTAACTGAATTGGTACCATTATATAAGGATTCATTGAAATAGGCATGGAACCTTATATGAGTTATATTAGAATATGAACTTCACAATTTGTTGGGAGACAAGGAGACACTTTTGAATTGATATCGAAAAACTAGTATACAATAATAATATCATTCATGTTGAATTTATCTAAAAACATATTCGATATACAACCATTTTGAATGTGAATCAATACACATAATGTCTTGTACCGTCTCCCGAGGCACATGCCATATCTAACACCAAGCCCACCTCCTAAAGGCTAGGGGATGGTGACTAGCACTAAAGGCATCAACTGAAAAGTGGGAGGCATTTTTATTGAGTACCTGTAGGCACTCACACGCCCAACCACGTCCCAAAAAACAGAATGGGGAAAACATTATATCACTAAACAAACTGTGTACAAGTACAACTGATACAAATGGGCCAGAAAATAATCCCAACAATGTACAAAAAATACTTATGTACAAAAGGGGCTCTGATGTCCATCCACAGAATACCACACCGAATCATAGGATATGTGAATCTACTAGAAGACAATGAAAAATGCTCCTCCCGTTAGGTCTCACTTTCCCCCACCTAGTCCTAGGGTACCAAGTCCACCATCAACGTGTTGATCAGTTTTGTCTCACTGAGCTCCACTAGGTACTGGTCCACCAAGGTCTCTCTAGAAGCATCGATCGTCTACACGGGACATGACACACATGGGTGGGGCCCATTCAAGGGTGAGTAACACAAAAATCAGTAAGGACCCTCAAACAAAAGGAATGATCACAAAACAATCCTCAAGTACAGCATGGCGAAAAAGTATATAGCACAAATCTTCTCACACCAACTATATTCTAGGGTAGTGATAGTAGCATTATCAGTCACATCATCAAACACCTCAGCTACTAAAAAATACTCATCTATAGAGTATATAGGCCAGCCAAGTAACATAGAAATGCTCCCCACTAACCTTGAATAGTGTAGTTACACCTCCTCATCACACACCGTGGGTCTACAATGTCAGACAAAAAAGATCCCCACACTGGGCCTGCCATGTAATATAGAAATTCTTCCAACATTGGCTATAGGAAGTAATCCGACAGTCTATTAACAAGGGTATGAATTGTTACACAAAAAATCCCCCCCATTGTCGGCCTACTTTGTCCCACATAAATTCTTCCCATTAGTCTAAAAGTCAGCAGTCTTCAGTTCTCAGCCAGTCTCAGAGTTCTGTATGTAGCATTCTTGGGAGAACCACTCATCAAGACATTCGTTGCTTCTTGATATCCAGGAAATTCACATAAAAACATTCCAAAAGTCATGCCTCATTACGTGGGTCCCATCACTAGAAATGTATCGTCAATCAGACGCATTGTTTGAGAGATACTAATGTTTTAGTAACAAGGGGGGCAGTGGTGATGGGGCCTTCTCCGACCCAGTTAGACTATCTCGAACAACTAGTCCTAAGAGTTATTCATACCCCGGATCACTTCAATGGAATCAAATTGTCTGAGTGTAAGATGTGGTTGGATTTGTCTGGCCTGACTAGTGGACTAGTCCTAATAGGCCTCGTTGGGCCTGGCCCGATTTGGCTGAGGGTCTAGCCCGCCGGGTCACTTGACGAACCTATCTAATTTGGCCCACCCTGAGAGGCTATAGGTCTAGCATGTTGGTACGGGTTCAGATCACCATGGGCTTGGCCCGCAAGCATAGGGATTGGCCTCGTAGTCCGAACGGTGGTGTCGACCAACCGGGACACGACCATCTACTGTGTCCGGCTTCCCCTGGCCCTGTGGATGCGTGGTCCTTCCACCAGCCAATTTTGACGGACCGGTGCTTCATCACCTATTTGGAAGGACCACGCATCCACAGGGCCAGGGGAAGCCGGACACAGTAGATGGCCGTGTCCCGGTTGGTTGACACCACCATTCGGACTACGAGGCCAATCCCTATCTAATTTGGCCCACCCTGAGAGGCTACAGGTCCAGCATGTTGGTACGGGTTCAGATCACCATGGGCTTGGCCCGCAAGTATAGGGATTGGCATCGTAGTCCGAACGGTGGTGTCGACCAACCGGGACACGGCCATCTACTGTGTCCGGCTTCCCCTGGCCCTGTGGATGCGTGGTCCTTCCACCAGCCAATTTTGACGGACCGGTGCTTCATCAACTATTTGGATGTCCTGGACGCTAGCTATCCCTACACACGACACCACACCTGGCTCCACGTCCCCAGCGCACCACTACAGTTAAAGAGCCACGACTTCACAGTCAACGTGGCCTACCAGTGAACTCTGCCTTCTCCACCTGCCCGGTGAGGCAGGTCACCATGGCTATCGTCACTGGAAGTGTGTTTAGAAGACCACCCAATCTGCTCTAGTGGTCTGTTCATTATGCCATCTGTGTCTGTAGCCCTCGGAGATCACCTATTTTACTGCGAAGTCCTCGATTCTGAATTTCCATTACATCAATGGTATAACCTCCAAGAACGCACAAGAAGAGGTTCTCATGCATTGTTTGTATCGGCCCGAGACCTCCACGTTAGAGGTTTAAATCAAGGGGGAGTTTTGGGGATTGATTTTCATTAATTTCAAGCCAAGTCTAATTCTCAGAGAATAAAAACTGAAACAAAATTCACCCTCTAGCACAACGCACGAATCACATACCAACATGTTCATGGGTTAACCCTTGTTCATCGTTTCTAGAAATAAAATATGGGGAAGAATATTGAAATTGATACCCTTTCCTCCTTGATCTCCGACGACACATCGTTCGCCTTCGAGGGATAATACATCAATGTCTCTTCTGAGCTTCGATCTTCAAAAGGCTTCGAAGATGGTGAAGTCTCACCGACGATCTTCGTTGTTCTTCATTGGAGAGGAATTCTGTTGGAGATTTATCTGAGAGTTTTCAAGGTTTTATTCCATCATTACCAACATGAAAATAATAAAAAAACTCATTATAACATTTCAATTATGCTATGATTTTGCGTCGTTACACTATTTAATTATGAAATGGAATTTTTGTTACACTTCCATTATTACATCATTACAATACATCATACGGGACATTAATGAGTCCAATTAAGGCACCATATTACTGCCTTGTAGATTTACCATAGTGATACTATCCACCTCACAATGGATGAGAATGTAATAAAATAATCCCTTTAAATTATATTATTTTTTTTCTAAAAATGTTAGAAAAATTACTTTTCCGCTCAAACCCTTCCAGTTGAAGTTATTTCATTTCTAGGAGAATCCTAGAATTTTCATATCAATAGTGCCCTCAGATTTTTGATCTGAGAACTGGTTCAAAAGATAGAAAACATCACTTGGACATTTTCATAAGTGTACTTAAAAATATATATTCTATTACTGTCTAACAGGGCCTCAGAATCACGTGTTGTCAGAGCATGTGGTCTCAAAATAATTTCATAAAATTTAAAAATAATTCATTGAAAATCCGATCCATTTCACATAAAATGGATGGGATCTATATCAGATGTTCATATCTATCGTCACACTAATAGAAAGTAATAGGTTGGGTTGGAATACCAAATTTGACATCCCTTCTGCGAAAAATGATTTCAAATTTATGTAGAGAAAGACAATCATTTCCATTGATAACATAAAATTCAACTAGGGTAGAATTACATGGTTTGTTTCAATCCAATTACTAAAAACATCAACTATATAAGAATCAAATATCTGAGATTTTATCAACATAACATTAGATGTTTTCATTGATAATTTGGCATCTAATCATTGGGGTTAAATTTTAATACCCATATTAAATTCATTAGATATAAAAGTGTGGGTATATCTAGAGCTGGATAAGCCATTGGTAGATCTATATTAGATTGTAAGTGTATCTTTTACCACATCATTATTAAACCCCTCATTTGTAACAATTATCACATGAGACATCATATTGTCTCTCAGATTATATAGTTGCTAACATTGATAATATTCATTAACATTTTTATTTGTGCACTGTTTATTATAATTCCTAAACTCTTTTTATCAGAAACACTGGATTATGTGTGGTGGATATTTCCCTATATTAATATCATTACATAACTTATTCCTGTTTCTAAGGAAATCAATTTCTCAATTACGTTTTTTAGCACACCAAAAACACATATTATTTACATTAAAATAATTTCCTCTGTGTTTTTTTCAACACATTGAGTATGAGAAAAACCAAATCTCTTTTTATCCATGTATTTTATAGTTTAATTTGAATTCAAAATATATTTTCATGTCAAACCCATTCAATTAATTGTTCACTCCAATATCCATTTCTAACTTGATAGCACAATGAATGATTTCTTTATAGATTCTGAACTACCTTATGGACAAAACCCAATAGAGGCTTCGTTTCACACCAATATAGAATATATTAACCCTAATTTCTAAATAGTTGATAACACCAGAATCATACCTCACATGAATTGAAAACTTCATCTCAAAATCACACTTCTAGATATTGTGGTATTTGCAAAGGGGAATTTGCAATTGATTTTCATTGCAGAATGTCATTTGCAATGGTTGTCCTTCATTAATGCATCGTTATAAAAAACGACATCACAAATGATGTTCTTTGTGACATTCCATCACAAATAAAAAAAAATTGCAACATGTTAGGTGCACGTTACAAATGCTATTCATCTATGTTTGAGAGAAGGAAATTATGAGAGTCCTTCTTAATTAATAGTATTTGCGACAAATAATTAATATTTCCCAAATACATAAAGTTTATTTAAAATAAAATACAGAAAAAATATAATTAAAATAATTAAAAATATTTAAAAATAATTGGAAAAAAATAAATTTAATTAAAAATATTTAAATATGATTAAAATTATTCGAAAAAAATAAAAAACAGTTAATAAAAAAAATAAAACTAAAAAGGATAAAAAAATGAAATATAATTTAAGAATTTATAATTAATTCAAAAATTGAAAATTAATAAAATAAAGAAGTTAAATAAATAAAAATAAAAATAAATATTAAAATACTAAAATTAATTAGAAATAAAAAAATTAACAATTGTAATGAAAATTAAAACAATTGAATCAAAAAAAGTAATACATCATTTCAAACATAATATGTTTTTCTTCCGAAATTGGAAAACAGACGTAAACATCACAAAATCTGAACTGGTGTTAGTTGGAGTAGGATCACACGAAGGACCATCGAAAGTAAACTCCACAACAAACCCACACTGACTTTGTCACATATACCCAAATATTTACCCATCTCCCTGACATAGCTTCTCCTACTTCTCTTCTCTCTATTTTTTCATATTCTGTATTATCTAATCCGGAGTGTCAAACCTCTCCTCATATTATGAAATAGACCATGTCATCGATGATGACCCTCTACAAGCTCCCTTTTATCTCATCATTGAAATCGCTGAACTACCTTAGTAACATGTATGCACCATTCCAAAACCAATACCCATCACTCAGCCTTTCCAAACACCATGAAAAGTCACGTGTATCTAGCCCCCCTGATCGAAACACAAATCACCAGTGGCATCGTGTTCACTATAATCTTGACTCTCCCATGAATAAGAATTCGTATCCTCATACGTTTCCTTAAAATATAATAACAAATTATAATGACAATAAAATTAAAAATTGGGAATTTATAAAATAAATTACCAACCAAAATATTGATCTATAGGTCACGTGTAACTTATCTTGTATAGGGATCAATATAAATCTTCTTATAAACATTAAATTCCATAATAGATGGCTCAGTGGTAGCCTGTATAATATAAAAAAACATGTTACAGTTAATGTATATAAAAATTAATAAATAATTTCACTTACTATATTCCATCAATATATGACCAATGTACAAAAAACAGACCATATGTGTGAACTATTACCTCTCCCAGCTCTGATATCTTGATTTTGACCTTATCTAAAACTTTTATCCAAGCCATTAGAAGCACAATCCATCTCATACCTAAGCTGATATATAGTTAGGTCAACAGGAGACACAATAATGGTCAAAAATAGTAGTATAACCTTTATCCATTGATTGATTTTTGAGGATGTGTAGAACTGACTAAATCTATCACATATGAAAATCTCCCCTGCCTCTTGAATAAGACCACTCAGGATATCAAGTACTAGAGAAAATAAATTCACCATGATAATTAAATACAATATGTTAATAATTAAATACATTTTAAAAATTATATATTATTTAATAATGTACAATCCAATGGTCGAACATCAGGTGGTAAAAAATGATGGAAACTAGGTCTGATGACACCGATGGCTCCTAAAATTAATTTCCCAAAATGACACCGGCCTTCTAAATGATCTAACTTTTAAAAAATGTGAAAATTAAAACAAATAATCAAAATATTATTACCAAAATTAATACATAATGTTAATAAAAAATAAAAAATGTATTTTTTTAAAAAAATATCTCTATAAATGAGGAACCAAATAAATAGATTGTTGTCTCTCTATAGGATCTAGAATCTTCAATAGATCAAGACCACACCAACTCTTAATAGGTTCAACACAATAGGGATTTGATGAATTAGGCAAATCAATAGGAAGTATGGAATTTGTTAGGGAATGAAATTGTTTGTGATGAGAATGACTAGCCATCTAAAAGATGTATTTTTACCTATAAGAGATTGTTAATACAAATATAAAATATAAAAAATACAAATACAATAATATAATAATCTAACCTGTAACAAATTAGAAATGCATATATTAAACATAAAAACATAAAAAATATCATAATATAATATTTACATGTAAAAAATACCTAAATATAATACATCAATAAGTATCTTCTTCATCATTTTCATTGAGAAAAATGTCTTCATCCTCATCTATATCATCCTCAACATCCATATGACTTTTAGTTTCATCATTCCTCTGTACTTAACAAACATTATCCATATCATTATCTATTAACTGGGGTATTTCTTCATCAATATTTATATCACATTAGGTAATAGATATATTTTGGGGTGTTTTTTGAAAAATTTCTATATGTTGCAATTCTACATAACCATTTTCATTTTCAATAAATTTATTTCCATGGGATTTCATTTTTATTACACTCCTCTATCCATTTAAATATCTCAAAACATCACAATAATATTAAAAATAAACATGAGGTGTTGTATGTGCCAATATAAATGTTTCATTTGATGAAATAAGGGTTTTATATTTAATGACAATGAATCCATGTCATGGATAAACTCCTAACCTTCAATCAGTATCGATCCAATTAAATTTAAACATTATTACATAATTTGTTCCCAGATAAGATAACTAAATTATTTCATCGAGTATACCATAAAATTCAACTTCACTTTCTTTATGAAGATATGCCTTCAAACAAACATTACTATTAATTGATTTATTTGAGTCAACAAATACGTGTGTATGGAATCATAATCCATTAAACGCATACCCATTATAATATTTTTTTTAATTTATTTCGAGGGTTTCAGAGTACTCATAATCAACTATCAACTCTATTTTCATGTTTTATTCCTAAAATAGAATAAAAATTTTAATATTAGATATCATTGAAAATTTGATTTATTATTCCATTGAAATCAACATATCTTACCCATCTTGAAAACCAGTATGAAAAATTTAGTTGAAGACATTCTTCAAAAGTGGAAATTATAATTTGTAAAAATCTATTATTGATATGGTCATCATATAGTCTATAAACAAATTAATGTAAACAGGTATATTTTATAAATAATTTACACAATAATAAAAAAGTAGTACATAATGCACAAATCATTTCATTTCATAACAATTCAGAAGAACATATATATAATATATATGGATTTATTCATCTGAAATCCATCATTCATGATAACTATTAATACCAACCTCAGGATGATTAAACACTGGAAATTGATGGTTTGTGACATCATCAACATTATTATCATTTCAACCCATATAGATATCTTTTGAAGGGTATTCCAATTGAAATTAAAATATAAGAAATTAGAAATTTCATCCAACAAGTATGCTTCTGTAATTGACCCAACAATAGATTCTTGGATTCATACATTATTATTTAAAATTTTCATACATATCTAAAATGGTTACATCCATTATAATAGTACCAATATTCAACATTTAGCATCATACAAAAAATGAAATAGTAAATTTTCTATTTAGTTAATAAAGCCAACTGAGAATATTTTATTGAATTTAAATAAAATTAAAAGAACATCATTTTTGTAGCTTATTCAATGCATCATAATATAATGTTTCTACAAAAATATCAGGGATGAAATATTATATTTCAGAACACAGATCTGAGATTGTAGAATTCAACAATCCTCCATGAATAACATGAATTAATATTTTCATTATAACATGACATTCATAAATTTTTAAACTTGTAATACACCCATTTCTGATGCAGTGAGAAAAATTTGAATCATAACCATCTGGAATCTCAAATATGATATATATTGAAAAAATAAAAAAAAATTAGAAATTTTGTCCACTTATTTCTTCTACATTAAATTGTTTGATCTTTCATCATCAGATAATCCATGTTTCGGACATGTTTAAATTTTTCAAATTTCTAACCATGCCTTTTCCTTATATTTGGTCATACTGGGTGTGACCAACGTGGTATAAAATATGTTATCAAAAAAATTATTCTCAATGTGCATTACATATAAAATGTGGTGACAGAAAAAAAACAATCAATTATAGAAGGTCTCAAATAAACACTCCAATTTATCCATTTATGATATTTCCCAAAAAAATTATTTTTTATTCATTTATGGTTGTTTGGAATGTAAAAGGATAAAATGAATAGATGATAGATTTTATACGAATACTTGAGAGCACTACTCATGGTCCATATATTTCAATTAATCCTTTTTGTAAAATTATTTCTATTCATTCAAAATTGTTTATCTATATGACGAAATATATTATGGTAGTGGAAATAACGAGTCTTTCTCCCATTACCAAGCATAAACACTGTTATTTTTTCCAAAAATACCTACCTGATTTTAAACCATGTTTTCTCCATTCAGATAAAATAAATTACACTAGAAAGTCACTAATCATCCATAATAATGAAAACATCAATGTAAAATTCTAATCTGAAACTATATAAAATGTTGTCACACCATTTTTCTTTAATGAAATTAACCCATCAATCAGTTACATCAAATAAACATCAATATTTTTTATAGAATGTCTATTAGTTAAGAAAATTGTATATATACATGGTTAATTCATCAACATCCAAAGAGGTAAGTCATATGGAGTAATGAATGTTCTACAATAAGAATATTAACATCCATTTGTGCCAAATGAAAAGAACATCAGTAGAAAGACCCAACTACATTTTACGAGGTTCTAAAGGACAAAAAGGATTCATCAGATCAAATTGTTTCTAAGAGTCACCATTACATGGATGATTTAAGAAAATTCTAGTGGGAATAATTTATTTATTCCATTTCCCTAATGAAACTGTCTTTTGAGACAAGAATACGCACTTTAAATGAGGTGTAACTGGAAAATACCTCAACCATTTCAGTGAAAATATAGAATTTAATTATTGTGACTATTTATTCCATGATTCTCCCCATGTTGGGAAATTAACCAAGCATTATTGATAACCATAATATACTATGCATTTGTTTGAACAGACATGAATCTTTTGATAACTAGGGCCCAAATTATTGACCAACCTCTTACTTTCACAAAAAATTACAAATAATGTATTTAAGTCAAGATTCAATGATTTAAAAAATAATAAGATATAATTAAAAAATCAATTTTAAATTAAAAAATATTATTTAATAACCTTCAATTTTGTAACATCTTGAATTTTTCTTATCTAACATCCCAGATATGAAGCCTCTTCAATAGATTTAAAAAATTGAAAAAACAGAGAAAGTTCTGATTTAGGATTTGGAATTTCATTCAATGTTTTTTCTTCTATAATAAATGTAATAAGAGCCTCATTTAATAAATTATGAATTGGTAGATTTGTAACAAAAAAATTGAAGTTTCTACTAAATTATTTTATCTATATTGGAATAAAAAAATAATTCTAAAAAATAAAACACAAGAGATAAGGTACCACTTTGGAAAATATATAAAATCACCTATGATCACATTTCTGACATGGACATTTAATTATTCCTTCAGAAAAAACAATGAATTAAATAATGAAAATGATATAAATTCTTCTAAACATTCATTGTGTATAGGATTTAAATAAACTATGTAGGATATTTTCAATGATATATCCAACCATGACCATGTAATAGAAATTGTGATCTATTTCGTGAGACCATAACTATCTTAAAAATAATTATAATTATAAAAAATAAGACAAAATAACTGATAGTTATTATTATATTTTAACATATTCAAATATTCTATAGAATATGATCGGACTTAGGTGTTGTGTTAGGACTGGATTATGAGGCCTCTAGAGGCTTGATGCGAAAATTTATTTAATATTTTTATTATAATTTTGTATAAAGAATATTTGTATCTCTCAAATTGTGTATCATATAAGAATTAAGAGACCAAAATTAAATACAAGATGTCAGGAATACCCCAGATGTGGCATAAAAGTTTTATATATCGAGAGTTTGGTAACATCATGAATGATAATAATTCAATTATTTTTTTATTTTTTATAATGAATATATGTAACTCTCCAATGGTGTATTTTATGGAAAATATGATTCACCATTAGGTCCAAGATGATGGATTTACCCTAGGGACACAAAATATTTTCATGTGAGTTGTTTAGTTACATTGAACATGATGGTAATTATTTTAATATGTTAATTATAAATGTTTATACATAATATAAGTATCCCTTAATCATAGTCTAATATAAATCATCTGAGTCCACTATTTGTTTTTAGATTTAGGGATTAAACAGGGCATGACGTATCATTAGTAGACGTAGGGTGGTTTTTTACATCACACATGAGGGTAATTCATCTAATATTTTTGTTATATTTTTATATAAAAAAATATATCCCCAGAACTGTGTACCTTATGTAAAATTAGACACCACTGTTAGGTTTCGAATGTGGGGTTTTCCCAGGCTCTGACATAACTTTTGTGCATGTCGAGCATTTGGTTACATTGCATGCTAGAGTAATTCATTTAATATTTTCCTTAGGATTTTTTATAAAATGATTTATTTATCTCCTGAATCGTGCTTCAAATGAAAATTAAAGACCGATGTTAGATCCGAAAAGTGATATATTTACCCTGGACATGAAATATCATATGTTCACATCAGATAATTTGTAACATCAGACACGATGATAAACTTTTCAATATTTTATTAATATATATATATTACATCATTTATAGGAATTATTAATAGTAATTATTTTAATTAATACAACATTTATATGAATTATTGTGAATGTATAATAGTTGTTATAATTTTTTATATTCATTAAAAAATAATATTATTATATAATCAACAATAATATTAACACATTATTAATAATAATGTCTCATAAATTATTAAATAATACAAATAATGTAAATTATTTAATTATTTTTACCAATTGTAAAAATTAAAACAACTTTTTTAAAAATAAATATTTTTTATTAATTTTTAATAATTCATTGTATTTGAT
This sequence comes from Viscum album, assembly GCA_963277665.1. Lineage (NCBI taxonomy): Eukaryota > Viridiplantae > Streptophyta > Magnoliopsida > Santalales > Viscaceae > Viscum > Viscum album. The sequence goes on from OY728165.1 coordinate 1,837,292,788, forward strand.
CTAATTTTGAAATATTTTTTTACAAAAAATTAAACTACATATTATTAAATATGTTTCTAATTAATATTACATATTTTAAATTTTTATTGGTTTTAATTACAAATATATTTAGATTTTTTTTCTAAAAAATATTTCTTATAAATATAATTTTTTTAAAACATTTTCGTTAAATTAATTTTGACATCATTTTTAAAAAACACTTTTTTCTATATATTTTATACATTATATAAATAAATATATTAAATAATTTTTAATCATATTTATTTACATCAAATTTATTTTTACATGTTTTTTGAACAAATTCTAATATCAAGTCTATATACATACATACATACATACATACATATATATATATATACATACATACATGCTCACATGCACACATATTTATCAAAAACCATACATTTTATTTTTCAACTATATATATATATATATTTAAAATACATATATATATATATCTAAACATTTACAAAACAATATTTACATGTTTTAAATAAAAGAAAAACAATAATAATATAAGAAAATTCTCTAACATCAAGGTCACACTCAATAAATTATCATATTCATAGATAAAAAATAAATATAACCATGTAATACAATTGAAAAATTAAACATTACAGTATAAACTACATCAATATATGATATCCCTATAAATAATTTCCACAATCATTATATTTTAAATAGTAATATAAAGCATTAAAATTGTAGTAACCGTAAACACCAAGAAAAAAAATCAATTATTTATAAATCGGAAAAAATGACCAAAATACCTCATCTAAAATGAAATCAAGTCATGCAGAACAAATGGACACCCAAATAAGGAAAAATAAACTTATATTATCCATAAATATCAAATAAATTATTTAAATTAGATAAATTTATTGATATAGGTTTTTATTAAACCAATATATACAATATTGAAGGGGTAAAAATAAAAAATGAAAGATGATAGAAGTGGAGTCTGTACATAGGTGATATTAGTCAAAATCAATAAGAAATTATACAGAATGATAATATTCAGGTGACCTATGAGTGTGGTAATCGTCAAAGGACTATAGGGATTGATGGCTGCTAGAAGGAGAAGAAAGAAGAAAGAGGTGGATGTGATTTTGTTAAACTATGTATTTTTATGGGCTAATTATGAAGGAATTATTCAATTCACAATTGATATTCCATGAAAATGTTTTGTGATAGACTAGCCTTATGTCAAAAATACCCATCATAATATTCCCTTTCATGTAATCAAACACAATCATTCCAATAAAAGTTTTGATGGGAATATAAGAACCGTCGTAAATAAAAACTATTTGTGATAGAAATTATATTCCACCGAAAATACCTCAAGCTATATGAATATTTGTGATTGGTATTTGATCAATTTAAAATACCCCATTGCAATTATTATATTTTCACATAGTGCTACCAAATGATTAATTATCCTTATTCTTTAACTCAATTAATTCACTAAATATTTTTATGAGAAGAATATGAAGAATGTACTTTTTAAAAATTATGTCCCTAAACGTATCATATTCCATGAAGTTTATTTGATATTATATATTTTTATTATTGATAAAAATCCACAATTAATTATCATCATCTTAAAAATGATATACATCAACAATTATTTCTTCATTACTCAAACACTTGATAATAGAAAATATCATTTAATTGGTACAGATCTATTACACAGAGACTAGTGGTTCAACAAAACCTCAAAATAAAGGTAGATGTTGCCTCATGAATGAATCAAGACAATGTTTTTCTCTCCATTGATCATTTGGTTGTTCGGTATGATTTATAGCTTGATAATGTTATATGATCATAGTGATTAGATTTGTCATTCCATCCCCCATATCATTTTGTAACATTAGAAGAAAACCTTTTCATTGTCCACTACATTCATCAATAACAAGATTCCACTATGTTTCAAATAGTCGAGTAAAACCAAAATGTATATTGAGAGAAACAATCACCTTATTAGGAAAAGACATCGTCAGAATTTGTTTTAAAGGTTTTAAAAAGTGTGACACATTATTTTTAATATATAAAACAATAGTTTTATCTTAGGTTACTAAATATCATCTACTATTTAGATCCTTTATGATGGTTCATACTTATTATGTCAATTTTCAATGAATATATCTGTGTTTGTCATGATATGTGGGCGTCATGGCCCATTTTTCATAAACTAGGTGACGATCAAGCCCAATGTTACCTTTTAGGAGTTATTAACCATAAGTACCTATATTATAGATCCATATCCATTTGTATTGTCCTTATATGGATATAATTTCATTGAACACACTTTTTTATCCTTCACCAAAATTTCAAAACATTATCGAGTACCCTAACTTTTCCTTACATGCATCCTTGGCCTTCTCACCAATGTTTTGTCACCCTATTTCCGAATCATAACAAAACATTTTCTCTAATTCCAATGGTAAACATTCTAATTTCTCATACAAGGATATGAAATCTTAATAGATGAATATTAATTATATAAAACAAAAATCCACGTATGAATCATTCAAGTCTAGTGCCATTGGAACCATAAAATGGTAAAAAGATGAACATTAGAATACTACTTCTACTCCCATTATGTTCTTCATAAATAACACCATTCTAATATATAACAACTTTAATACCTTTATTCACAACCAAGGTAAAGGAAACATAGGAGAGGGTGACCTAATATTATCAGCAAGGGTAAACACGGGAGATATCAGTATAACCTGGGTATACAAGTATAAGAACATGAAAATAATATTTTAAAACCATTCCCAACATATCATATATCATAAAATTGATTCATTACATATCTAATAGATTTTCATAAGAAATAAATCATTATGTAATAAAAATACATAATATATGTAATCATAACATGTTCAAAAGAGATGGAATTGTGGAATTCACATACTAATACTAAATGATTTCTTTAATAGTAAAATATATCTTCCATCCATTTTATTGTGAGTTGGATTCAGTCCCAAAACCAATGTTGTAGTCCATGTTTACTCCCATGACTATCACAATGGACTAGGTTTACTCCAAAATCCCTTTTAGTAGACATGATTCACTACCATGGGAATCAAAGTGGATTAAATCCTTTATTGAACTTAGTTAACTCCCTAATCATGTCCTATTTTTCTCATGAGAAGTGTCCAATAAATTGTGCAGTCACACTGGGGGGGAGGGTTAATCATGTGTGAATTATTTTTACTAAATTATTTTCATTTATTAACCCCTTAATAACTCTATCACATGTTATAATGAGTTGTTCCTATATTCAACAAATAAATTAAATGAAAACAAAGCACAAAATATTTATACAAGGTTTTATCCTAAGACAAAAATCCTTGATACAAACGTTTATCAAAACTAGTTGCATGTATTTAACTATTTTTAGATGGTTACGACACAGTAAATCCAATTACCTTCCACACTAAGTCTCACAATGTTCCATTCTAGTGTCCCACTATAGTTTACAAGTTTTCATCTACCCTAGTGACTTTTAAGTCCAATAGAGATATCGTTATATAGAATCCTATAGGTTATCATCATCCCATCAGCCTGGTCCAAAGTTCTACTGGAGACTACCAATTCATCATAGTATCACAAAGTACTTAATTATCATGAGTCATACATGATTAGATCCACTAGTAGGATGATATTATAATCTTCATCCATGATCGTTCAAGATAAAACTGGCCCATATACAAATCATGAAAATTTTCTCTGATGAAGTTCTTATTAAATAATATTTGAAACCCTGTAGATGGTCAAATACCTTAATAAAAAATATTTTGATCATTTCTTTCTTCCACTAAAGAACAAAACTCACTAAATAAAAAATTACATGAATACGAATTTCTTCTCAGTCATTGATTGAAAAGTAGTTTTAGCTTCAGTCTCTAACAATCTCGTAACGATTATGAAATATAAATTGCATGTACATTTATGATTCCTTCGTGAATAAACATAAATGCATGGATAACTCATTCTTCATGAAAGTATAACAAATGCATGGAATTATATTATTATTTTTTTCATTATGCATGTATTGTTGAAATAATGCACAAACCCACTACCTCAAGTTTTATTCTTGTTTCTTCAATTGATTATGAAATCACATAGGTATAAGTATATACATGCATGCTATAGTATAAAATATTTCCATATGATCTATGATTTGTGTCTTCCTCAATACTTATTGTGTGAAAATACTTTATGCTTAACTATTTAAAACTAAACAATGTATTCTCACTACTAAAATTAAATTATTCATCCATATTATACACTAAACTGATGCATGAAGGGATTTTAAATTTCATGAATACAATGTAAGAATAAAATATAACGTGGTTTTCAAAACCTTTGACCAAGACTGATATTTATTGTATCCTCTAGGAAGAGAAATAGAACATGATCATTGACTTTCACACAAATAAAGGGAAACTATATGTAGTATAACACACTATCTCATTGATTTCATGAAACCCACATTCTTAATGTGTCAATTTAGTACCTGGTTTAAAAATCAAGAATAGTTACAATTATTCCTATTTTTGATACAACTGATGATTCATGGGACCTTTATACTATGAACCAAACATTCACGGTTTCTTTGTTTCACCATAAATAATATATTATCAAAACCACTGCAACTGAAACAAGTATAGGAATTACTATTTATATTAAATGAAGACCATCTCAGATCCTCTGAGAATCACATATGAACAACCCACTCCTTAAGTTGTTATCATTATAATAAGTATATCAAATTTTCATCAAACAAACTTATTGTGGTTTAATCATTATACTCAAATTAAGAATATTATTTATGTGATTTAGATCACATTAAAGTACTTAGAAAGATTAAATGATGGTATTATGGTTTTTCTCAATTTATTGATAAATTTCCATGATGTATCAGCGAACACAAGCTCTCACACGTGTTCGACGTAGAAGACAACCCACGGTGAAGACTAGATAGCTCTAGCTAAATAGATTAAATGACTATTGTTATATCCATGTTTTTAAATACATAGCTACAGTATCACATTATATTTAGATCCCATATCGAAATAGACCTTTTTTCTCTCCCTAATAATAAAAACCATATCTTTAATTAGTTAGTGCTAGTTACTGTTCTAAACCGAAATTTTTTTGGCACTACCTCATTCCCCATCCTCCTCTACAATCATGTCGGACCACACAATGGCTTCACCCAATCATGTGACTCATATAGGCGCTCATATTCCTAGACAACGAAACCTACTGACTATGCTTGAGGACACACAATCCAACCTCAGTAGTGGTGAAGGTCTTTTAACGATGGATTTCATTGGGAATTTTTTATGATACTATCCATTAAAAAACTAACCCATGTTCAATATGATGAAAACCCAAATAACTCAAAATAATCAAATCACAACCAACAAAAACCATAATTTTTTTCATGGATTGTTCTTCTTCATTGAATCAATGCTGTAAAATAATGTTCCAATTCACATAAACTTATGATAAATTTATTTTATAACATAATATTAGTTCTGTAATCATCACAATTAAAACTCATTGTGTTTTTATATTATTAAATTATTTACATCAATTTTAATTTCACCAAACTACATGCACTCTTTAATCTCCCCCTTTGAATTTTTTCTCAATACCCATTTATTTTTAAAATTCAATGATATTTTATCCCTATTAATGGAAAGAAAGAAAAATATTAACCTATGTGAAGGACTTCCCAATTCCACCTTTGAATTCTAATAATATACTCTTCTCTTCCGACACATATTGTCTGATTTACTTTAGAGAGGGATGAAATCAATACTAACATAGAAAATAGATAAAATAAATCAACATTACATATATGTGGGGAATGTTCTCTGTAGAATACAATAGTGATCATTATTAACATAGATCATATCAATAAATATTCAATATGTGATACCAATCACTCAAAACTTCTTTTCAGAAATTTTTCAAAAGATTTCAAATTAATTTTTTGAATACACCTCAATAAATAGATTAAAAACATTCATGTTCAATGATTTAATTCCCCCTTTTCCATCAAATAATATATCTATTACATTTATAATTTAAAAATTTTAACATGAAAATAGGATATGTCATGAACATAAAACAATGATGAAAAGCTTCAATTTCCACAAATTTAGCTATTAGAAATATCATATTCATACCTCACCAGAACATATGATGCTCGTAAGATTTCAATTGAGATAAAAATATCAGAAGGATGATATTCTCTTCTCCCCCTCAATAGATTCACAATATAATTCTTCATCCTTATATACTTTCTTCAAGAATAATCTTTAACCATCTTCAATAATTATTTGACATGTTTTAATTAGGTAACCTAATGCTAATAGTCTTCCACAATAGACATCATTCTGTCTATATGATATTCATTGATTTTATAAATTCTTATCCCCTCTTGAATTTATGCTTCCCCACTAATTCCTTGTATGTAAAACAGTAGAAATATATATGAGAATAAGGTTGATATTCTATGATCCACAATTAGAGCAACAAGGTAGATAGATTATTCACAAACTAGAACTCCTGTTAGATGATAAATACTTCTTAATTATTGATAACAATGAAATTTTAGTTTTTCAAATTTTTCAAACTTTATTTCAGTTTTCAACTATTCTTATTGCGACGCCAATATTTTACACATATCATTACAATATTTTATTCATAATTAAACTTTAAATTACATTCAATGTATCGTGAAGTCTATTGTCTTGGAAGAATAGGTACATAAAACCAAAAACGTGGGAGTAAATAAAACATTTCATTATTTAATATTCATTAAGTGCTTCTAAAATCCATTATCCCACAAAACATCAAAGGATAACCTGGTGATAACATTGACACATGGATAAGCTAAAAATCATAGTAATGGAATAAACATATGAATAAATCATTAGCACATGGGTTAGAAGGCATGACATAATGATAGAAAAATTCATGGAACATATAGAATCAGAAAATATAAACATGAAATATTATAAACATGGATTCGTAGTAAGGTTGAATAAAAATAAAACATGTCTTTAGAATGATTCGGGGCTCCTAGCACATAAAGGACGACATGTAAAGATTAACCAAAAATAACGTTTCATATTGTTGCAAGAGTCAAGGCTAACTATCAGAACCATTGCACATAACATCTCATGAGACTCAATATTACCCAATTCATTGGAGAACTATCAGGGCACACCCATATTAACATGTTTATAAATATTCTTTCCACATAAATAATCATTCTAAATCAATCATACATAAACATAAAGGTTACCCATGGAAGGAATTGGGTACCATATTTATTCCATAAAGCATAAAAAATGTGCATATTAAAAAAATCATGAAGGAAAGGATATAGATCATCCATGTACATTCAAAAGGTAGAATATGAATATTTAATGATAACTTATTTCAATTCTAATTTATTATATTCAGAAAGAACATATAAGAACATTAGAAATAAAACATTTTAGTGTGGTTTAAGGAAAATATCAATGATCACATAAAACAGAAAAGGTAAAAATATTTGATATAAAACTAGAAGGGAAAAAAATACGATTTTTATAATAAAAATAGTGGTTTTATAAAAACAATTATCAACTTAAATAGATTATATAGTGAACATGATATTCGGTAATAATTCGAGTAGTTCTCTTAAACAAGTTTGATTATCAAGAATTATTGAGGAGTGAACCACATAAATACATGTATATCCTCAAAAGATAAAGATGATTGAACCTTACTACATGATTTTTAAGCATGTAAAATGCATTTAGAATATGTATATAAAATTATAGATACCATTATTTGGGAAAATAGATTGATAGAGAAACCTGATGAAATAATAGAGGTTTATGTAGAATCCCTTTCCTTAAGTCCGAAGGTGTCATTCAATTGATCTAAATATCCTAGATAACATAAATAAAATCATTAATAAATTTTTAAAGAACCTATTCAACACATAATTGATTCATTATAACCTTTATATGTTATTTCATGACATTTTGATTGGTTGAGAGGTTCAATTTCATCATTCGGGAGGATTTTCTTCCTTCGTTTTCATGATTGGATTACTTATATACATGTAAGGATAAACATCTAAGATGAGAATGATTTTACAAGATTGAATTTGTATGTTATTAGTGAAAAACCAAAATTTTTCATTTTTTTAATTTTATTTGCTTATTTGGAGTGAATATGAATAATTATATAAAACTATAATGATGACCGTTTTGGTTAATTTGTGATTGTTTATCAAAACGAACAAATTTTTCATTATAAATTCATATAATGTGTAGAAAACAGTACATATCCATAAATTAGACTTAATAAAAATATTATGGTTTGGATTAACAATGAAAATTTTTCATGACCATAATTGAATATGGAAAGATAAATTGAAAACCTGTTGTCCTTGAATGTGATAAATTAACACATATCAGATAGTGTTTTCATTTCTAGTTTAAAAGTAGGTGAAAGGAGAGGTGATGATTAATTATTCTATTATATTGAAATTATTCCAGTACATGTAGAGTGCTGTAGATATCATAACATGTTAAAGAAAGGATGTGAGGAAATAAAAATGAAGAATGTAACTTGAAAGAAAATAAATGAAATGAAAAGTCAAATTTACCTATTGAATAAATATTCATTGAAATATATTTAGGGGAGAATATTTTGAATTTTGAAGAGTCCAAGGACTAGTATATGTGTGATAGGAACATAGGGAGATATTTTAGTAGATTTTGGACTAGGAACAAGTCTTGAGAGGAGTGAAGAGTCTAGGTGGTGAGATGTGGCTTTTATAGTGTAGGAGAGGGGAGTTTTCTCAATTTATAATTCATTAGATTACTATCATGCTAAAGGAAATAATGATCAAGAATATTGAGACTAAAAAAATTAATTATATCAGGTGAGATCAGAACATTGATTTTTTACATCATCCATGAATCATTGAATAGTTCATTTAACTCATAATGTATATATACTGAAAATTAACTTATTTTACTATCCATAAAAAATAAATTATTTCAGAAAAATCCCAAAACATTACCCTAACCATTTTCTGATCTGTAGAATCCAAAAAAGAACTCAATTTTAGGAAAATAATTTTTTAAATATGATAAATTTAATTTTCAATCAAAATCATAATTTACATGAAAAATACAAAATTTAAAAATAAAACTACTTTTCTAACACTTTTAAAAATTAATTAAGATCTATTAATGCTATCATATATAAATAAGTCATAAAAAATAATATATTAATATATTTTATGAAATAAAATTTTCATTAAAATTATTAAATTGATAATAATATTGTAATTAAATATACATGAATTACAAAAAAACCCAAATATAATAAATTAATTTTAAAACATTTACATTCTTATACTATGATATAATAATATCATATTATAACTTATAGGATGGATAAATTTTAGTACTACATTCATTAGTGAGGTTACTATTCAATTGGTTGTTTTACTATTCAGAAGGGTCACATTACTATTCCCAAGGTCATGTTACTATTTTATCATTATATGTTCCATAACATCTAGATATACCTTTTATGTCACTCATTATTATTTTATAATGTCTGTATTTTGTATAAAAAGTAATATTTTGTGATTTTACAGTAAAACATAATTATAATAAGGTAATTCCATTTGACAAACATTGGTTCATTACATGCCTCCCCGTTTATGCAATTTTTCCCTTGAAATTTTGTTTTATATTCTACGATCTAAATTGGGGTGTGTAGTTTTCTCTTATTGCTTCCTCTAGTTCCCATGTTTCCTCTTTATACTTACGGTTCCACCATAGTAATTTTACCATGTAAGCATTCTTGTTGTGTAAAATATTATCTATATGATCAATGACCTTTACTGGATTCTGCTCATAAAAAAGATTATTATCCAACTCTACCACCTTTGAAGAGAGTACATGTGAAGGATTTGGTATGTACTTCCTTAAGAGGGGTACATGGAATACATAATATACTTCCGACAAGGTAGGTGGATGTCATAGTTGATAGGATACAACTCATACATGATCAAAGATCTCGAATGGGAAAACAGTACCATGGAACTGGATTTCCATTTATCCCTAATCACATAACCTTCTTCCATTGAGATATGTGGTGGAATACCTTGCCTCAAACGTTGAAATCAAGGCCTCGTCAATGATTGTTTGTATTGCTATTTTGTTGACTCTGGGATTAATTTATGTAATGTTGTATGGTTTTCTCCTACTCTTCCATTTTATGGACCATTTTAGGTCCTAGATTCATAAAATCATTGACTTCATTCCAAAACACCAGTGTTACGAATCATTTTCCATAAAGGGATTCATATAGTGCCATTCAGATGATCATGTGGAAACTATTGTAGGAAAATTCAACTAGTGGAATATTTTGGTCCCATCCTCCTTCTAAGACCAAATAACACATTCTCAACATATATTTTTGTGTCTAGATAGTTTTCTCAGATTTTCCAACAGTTTGAGGATGATAAGCAATAATAAGGTAAAATTCAGTGCTTAGAGCATACTGGAGACTTTTCCTGAACATCAATGGGAATCATGGATATCTACCAGATACAATAGATAACGGTCCTCCATGTAACCTTGAAAACTCATTGATATATATCCATTCAATTTGTTCTAGTGAGAAGTCCTCTCAAATTGTTATAAGGTGAGCTATCTATTTTTGGATGATCCAAAATGACCCATAGAGTATTGTTTTTTCTGGATTTCCATAGAAGTCCTGTGACAATGTCTATGGAGATGTTCTCCCACATTCATGTTGATTTGTATAATTATTGCATCATCCCCTTATAATTTTTCCTTCCAGCCTTCACTTACTGATATAATATGCAGTTTGATGTATACTGAACAATATCTTTCTTCATATTATCCCACAAAAAGTTCTCTTTGAGATCTCAATTTATCTTTGTGTTCTCTAGGGTAATGTAGAAGGTTGTGTTTTTTGAATCATTTAAAATATCCTTCTTTATCACTGGATAAAATTGTACAAACAATCATCACCCAGATCATACAAATCCATCCACATAAATCTTAACCTCATTGGATTTCCCTATTCAATCAGCTTCTAACCGTTTCAGAATTTCCACAACATTTCTTGGAGAATCCATTATTTTCTCCATGAGGGATAATTGATTAATCATTTAAGAAAGGATTGATTATGTTAATCCCATAATGATTCACACATCCATCCACTATATATCTATGAATATTGGATTCTTTTCAACTATTATTGTTGACATGGATGCATGATTCGTTCTACATAGAGCATAATATACCATTTTTCCTTAATAGGATGGTAGTGGATAGAGTAGCCATAATCCTTCATGATATCTTACAATATTCACTAGAGAATATTATGCACTTTCTATGTGAATATATATTTGAGATTATTTTTATTAGTATATATCTATCACTTCTCTCCATAGAGAAAATGCCTCCATATTTTCAACACAATGAACATAGCTGCAGACTCCATATCATGCGTTGGTTAGTTCATCTCGTGTATTTTCATCTATCTTGATGTGTAAGCTATCACTTTATCAATTTCCATTATCACAGAACCCACTCCCTTCTCTGAAGCATCACTTCACACCACAAAGAGTTCTTCACGTGTCGAGAATGTGTGTACTTCTGTAGTGATAAGCCTTTTTTGATAACCATAAATAATTCCTCACATTATTGAGTCTAGAAAAAATTACTCCCTTCTATGTCATCTTGGTCATTGGGATTAAAAATTATGAGATGTTATTTATAAATCATCAATAAAACTCAATATGACCTAGAAAGCAGCAAATCTCTATTGCAGATGTTGGCTGAGACCACTCTTCAACCCCATTTTTCATAGAAGGGTCCACATGTATTCCTTTTCTAGTGATAACATTACCCATGTATGATACTTCCAGCATAAAAAAATCACATTTACTGTACATTTCATAATGTTTTATCCTTCTCAAATTCATTAGCACAGTATTCTAATGCTCCTCATGTTCCTCCTTAATCATAGATTATATTATAATATCATCGATAAGGACTACCAAAAATTTGTCAAGGTAATATTAAAAGACTATATTCATTAAATTAAGGAAAAATGATCAAGTATTAGTGAGTTCTAAAAGGATCACTATTAACTCATAGTGTCCATACCTCCTTTGAAAGAAAGCATTGGGAATATCTTCCTTCATCACCTTTAACCGGTGATATCCTGATCGATAGTACTCCTTCGAGAAATAACTAGCCCCAAAAAGTTGAACGAACAAGTAATTTATCCAAGGAAGTGGTACTTGTTCTTTTTCATGATTTTATTGATAGTGACTATCAATGTAGAGGCACATTGAACCATCCTTATTCTTGATGAAGAGGAATGGTGATCCCCATGGTGAAACACTCATGTGTGTAAAAACCTTCTCAAGATTATCCAGTAACCAGTTCATCAACTCTTCTATCTTTTTTTGTTCATTATATTAGGTGTCTCTGATATAGGTAGGGATCTAGGAATAAGTTCAATTGATAACGCATCCTCTTGATCCGGAGGATGTCAAGGCAATTCTTCAAGAAATACATTAGTGTAATTCTTCATGATGGGCATCCCATTAAGCCCGATTCTCTACTTTTTCTCCATCATTTGAGATAGATATGCTTACTAATAAAGAATTACTATCCAAACCTAAGACAATGATTCTGAAGAAGATTTATCTTCCTCCTTACATTTTATAAAAGGGGATAATTCGTCAGGATGTGAAGAGTGGTATCCCTTTCTCAATAGTTGAGGTTGTATTTTTATAAAGATAGCCAATCCATTCCCAATATAACATCAAAATCCACTAAAGGATGTATGAAAATATTATCTAGGACTTTTAGTCCACAAACATTAACTAGGGAGCAGTTTTATACATTAAAATTAAATAATTTCCCCATTTTCTATTCTCACATATAACTCAATCACTAAATTTTGATATGGTGTTTGAATGGATATACTAATCATTAAGGATGTCAACGAATTCATAGAACCAGAATAAAAATATTACATTTTTATTCTTGAATGAACAACTAGTATACTTGTTACTACAATGTTGTCTGGATCCACATTAGTAGCAGTGATAGCATAATCCCTTCCTCGTGTCTTTGAAGGTTGTTGTTGATTGCCTCCGACAAACCTTATCTTATTGTAGTTGTTAACATAGTACCCATGTTCATTGATGACGAAGCACTACACTACTAGATGAGTGTTGGTATGAACCTTCCATTTATCTTCCACATTAGTGGGAATATTCATATCCTTTTGGTAGTCCTTATAGAGATTTCACATCTTCCCACATTTGAATCAATTCCAAGTCCCCTTTACATAGTTCCTATGATTCCACTTTCCATAATTTTGACATGTGGTATGTTTGATCATCTTTAAATCATGGGATTTATTTACTGAAAAACTCATATTAGACTCCATCATCCAGTTTTTGTCACTAGCTCCCAAAAAAACACTAAGAGTTTCTGATCTCGATTTCAAAATTTAGGGAACAATGGATAGTCTCTTCATAACTATTAATATCTTCAATCACCAATATTTTTTAAAGACATGGATTTATTCCTCTAAATATGTTATCCACGTTTATTTTGGGGTTCATGACATATCTGAAGGTGTATCGTTGAAACCTCGTGAGGTTTGCTTCATACTCCCAGATGGGCTCATCTTTCTTATAATTGAGTTCGAGAAACTCTATTTACATCTAGAGATGGTGGGTTTAGGGTAAATATTTATTGAAAAATATTTTCTTGAATTCCTCCCAATCCATTAAATCAATGTACTTATGGGACTTTGTATTCTTAATCTGTGTCGACCACCAATCCGCTTCCCCATTAAAATAATAGACTAAGAGAATAATATTTTCTTCTTCTCAGCACTGGAGAAAAAAATATCTTTTCAATAGAGTTAATCCTCTATTCTATAGGGAGGGGATTGGAATATCCACTAATCATGGGAGGCCATTGATACATGAAATATTTGATTAAAATTTACATTTACATAGATGTGGAGGTTGTTCCACAAGATTCATTTTATTATTCATAACTTGATCCAATTGATAATGTAATCTCGTAATGTTTGGTCACTCATTCCCTTCATATTAGGCATATCATTAGGTAAGTAATCACATTTCCAATCATATTGATTGTTGGAACGTGTTATTATATTTCCATTCATTAACTAATTAAAAGAAAGTACAATTAGAGGGATTGAATACAAATCTATTAATCTTAAAAAGGAAAATTAAAAAAATGATAATGTATTAAAAGAAAAGTATATCTTAACTCATGATTCCCTAGGTTTTAATCTGGGTTATCCATGATCCATTTCCTCAAATTTATTCTTATGGGTTAATTTCTATTAATAATGGTTCGTACTAGGCTTATGAATTTACCAAACCATATACCATAGGAGTTTCAAACCAAAAGTGTATCATGGTCCGTTTTTTTGCACCATTTCCCATTCATGTATTTCTAAAATTAGTGTTTTTAGGTTTTACCCTAAGATACATCTATGCCAGAGCTACCTCCTCTTGCTCGTATCGAGATAGATATGTAGTTTCTTGATAAACCACTTACTATATACTTTCCGAAATTTAGGTATGTTTCTTATAATTCGTCTCATCTATATGGTTCTTACTAAAGATATATATTACTAATATTCAAAAACAACAAGACCATCCTCTAACACCAACTATAGCAACCCCAGACATTTATAGATATCCTTATATGATTTTAAACATAATTATACATCAAATTAAAAGACAAGTAACATAATGACTATTGTCTTGGAAGACTAGGTACATAAAATAAAAAACATGGGTATAAATAAAATTTTATTTATTTAATATTCATAACATTCTTCGAACTTCCATTGTGCTCATACATATTCATAGAATAACTAGGGGATGACATGAAAAAAGGGTTGAGATGAAAATTCCATTAAGAGAATAAACATAAGAATAATTCTTTTTCACATTGCTTTGAAGGAAAAACATAATTATATATAGAGGCATGAAAAATATTGAATCATAACATATAAACATGAAATAATATAAACAGGTAGTCATTATAATGTTGAATAAAGATAAAACAAGACATTATCATGATTCAAGGATCCTTTCACATAGTGGGGCACAAGTCAAGGGTAACCACAAAGACCGTTTCACATGGTATCACCAGTCAAGGATAACTGCCAAGACTATTGCAAATAATGTATCATGAGTCTCAAATTTACCCATTTCTTTGGAGAACTATCATGGAATACCCATCTAATATGTTTATGAATATTCATTCCACATAAAAAATAATACATAATCAATCATACATAAACATAAAGGTTACACATAGAAAGAATTGGGTACGTATTCATGTCATAAGGCATAAAAAATCGGCGTGTCATAAAAGTGTCCACTAAATAAAGGATATAGATCATGAATGGACATTCATAAGGTATAATAGGAATTTATCATGAAATTTAATTTCAATTCTACTTGTTAATATTTATGAATAGAATTTAAGAAAATTTATAAATAAAACATTTTAGTGTGGTTTAATGAAAATATCAAAGATCAATTAATATAAAAAATGGAATAATATTTTATTTAGAACTATAAGTGAACCAAAAACGTTTTGATAATAAAAATTGTGTTTTTATAAAAATGGTGGCTTAAAAAATGTTATATAGTGCACTTGAAATTGGGTATGAATTCGGGAAGTTCCCATAAATGGGTTTGCTTATCGAGATGTATTGATGAGGGAACCACATAAAAACTGTATATCCTTGAAAGAAAAAGATTAATGGACCTTGATACAAGAGTTTAGAGAATTTATACAACATTTAGAACATGCACATAAAATAACTGATAGCTTCATTAGGGTAAAAATAAGGATAGAGAAACCGGAAGAAATAATGGAGGTTTGGGTAGATTCCCTTATGATAAGTTTGACAGTGTCCTTCACATGATATTAATTTCATTTATAACATAATTATTTAATTATTTAATATTTAAAAAACCACTTATAAATGTAATTGATTCATTATTACCTTTCTAGGTTCATTCATGACCTTTTTGATGGGTTTATATGTTCAATTTTAATGTTTGGGAGCGTTTGTTTCCTTGGTTTTCATGATTCGTTTACATATTTACATGTAAGGATAAACATGTGAGATGAGATTGATTGAACAGAATTGATTTTTTATGTTATTATTGATCATAAATAATATTATATGGTTATAAATGTTTTTTGGTTATTTGATTGAGGATGATTCATTATATAAAACTTTAATGACAAATGTTTTCGTTAATTGGGGATTTTTCATTACAACGAACACATTTTGATTTATAAATTAATATCATATGTAGAAAAGATTAAAAAACATTAAATTATAAATAAGACATATATTATAGTCTGGTTCGACCATAAAAATTGTTTTATGAGTAGAACTTTATATGGTTAAATAAATTGAAAACTCGTTTTCCTTGAATATGATAAGTTAACACATCTTAGAGGGTGTTATCATTTCTAGTATAAAAGGAGGGGAAAGGTAATATGATGATGAAATATTCCACTATCATAGAAAAATTCTAGTATATGTAAGGTACTTCTATTATCATAAAATTTTGAAGGTAGTGGGTGAGGAATGAAAAAAGAAAGGAACATGAAAGAAAATAAAAGAAATGAAATGAAGAATTTACCAAATTAATATATCTTCCTTAATAGCCTCTTTAGAAGAAAAGATTTGAATATTTTATGAGCCCATGGGATAAAATATGTGGGATTTGTTATTTGGGAGATATTTGAGAAGAAATTTGACTAGCCATAAGGCATGAGTGGAGTGAAGGGAAGAGGTGGGGAGTGGTGGCTTTTATAGTGGATGAGAGGGGAGTTTTGGCATTATTTAATTCATTAGTTTATTATTTAGCTAAAGATAAGATATAGTGAAGATTTTTGAGACAAAAAAGAGTAATTAGATCATGTGAGTTGAATCCAATGATTATTACATGATCCATGACTCATTGAATAGTGTATTTGACTTATAATATATATGTACTATAAATTACAGTATTTTTCTATTCATTAAAATTCAATTAGTTCAGAAAAATATGAAAAATTCTCCCTAATCATTTATAAATGTGTAAATTCCAAAAATGAACGTTTATTATGAATATAATTTTATAAATATGAGACATTTTATTTATAATTAAATAACAATTTACTTGAAAATTAAAAATAAAAAAATTATTTGTTAATCATTAAAAATTTGTTAAAATCTTTAAAATTATCTTCTAATCATATGTTATCAAAATTCTTATACATGATTTCATTTTATAAAAGTAAATTTTCATTTAAATTTTGAAATTAGTCATAAAATTATAATTCATTATACATGACTTAGAAAAATACAAACCCTTAATTAAATTTTTTAAACTTATTTACTAACTTATACTATGATATAATTTTGTAATACTGTCACTTAAAAGATGGGTAAATTTTATTTATACTTTTATTAGCGAGGTTATTATTCAATTGGATGGTTTACAATATATAAGGGTCACATTACTATTCAAAATTTCATGTTACTATTTAATCGGTATACATTCCATAACTTCAAGAGATACCATTTATTTCACTCATTATTCATTAATATGGTTTGTATTGTGTTATATAAGAAATATTATGTGATTTTACTATAAAAAATAATTATATTTACGTAATTACATTGATAAAACATTTAGTTATTATAGTTCTATCAATATTAGAAAACATTCATAGGAAAATGCCCAGTCATTAGTTTTTGTTTATAATTATTTTTTAATATAATAGAAGTCACAGATACATCCCCTTTCTACTTGATCAATTCATCGTGACAAGATAACCATTTCAAAAAATGTTTACCTGAATTTCCTGATATATTTCACCATTCACACAAAATGTTATTATTGAATAAGTAACATACTTTTGGAAAAAGTTCTATATTCTTCATCAAAAATTTCATCCACCAAATCAATCATGTGGTTTCCTTTCTAGATTTATCTTTTTTTTATTCTAGGATGCTTTCGTTAGTATTTATGTTCATTGAATATTAAAAATTGTAAATTATGTGACCCTTAATACCACAATAGAATCATCTTTTCGTTGGTGAGACACTCTTCACATCATCCTTCACAAACATCTTAGGTGTTGTTGGTTTAACTACCTTCTTCTTTTGTTGACAAACTAAGGTTGACTTCTCATTCTCATCTATTACCAACTTAAATTTTTTTTGTAGTCTTTTAATCACATAAATATATGATATGTGGATGATTGGTACATACATGAACACCTCATAATTGTGACAAATTATGTTGCAATAATCATATAAATTTGAAATTTAATCATATATGTTATTGATTAACCAATTCACCTTTTGTGAATTTAATATCTGTTGAATGTGTTTCATATTCTCTTCATATTTTCTCCCCCAAAATAGTACAATTTTTTAATTTTCATACAATGAAATATTGTTCCAACAATTATTTTCCTAGTGCTCAAACTTCCAACATCACAAAAATAGCAGAAAATATTGATTTCTTCTTCTATGAAATGTTCTAATAATAGACATTTTGTGACTTTGGGTTGAATATTTCATGTTATGTACTTTCTTTTGGGAACAATAATTTTTCAATACCCATGTTTTTCAATATTTTAATACTGAATCTGCACTATTTATAACATAAAAATTATTACACATAGATTAATTTTGATGTATGGATTCCTTCATTAATGATTCTACGATATATTTTTCTTAGGATAATATGAGAATCTTATTTCCACTAGATTCATTATTTTCAGAAATATGAATCTTATCATATGTTTCCTTGGTAATTTATTTTTTCTTAGTAAAATGGGATTTCTCAATTTGTGTCTCTTCCATATTTCTCAGTTTCACTTCTAGATCAAGACCCTTTATACTGAGTTCAATATTCCCAACTTCAACATATTTCATGATTTCTTCCCACTGTATATTCACCATATGGAGCTCATATTGATGAATTTTATTTTCCTTTGGTAACATACTATCATTCTTCTTAACTATTTCTACGCTACCATTCAACAGAGGCTCTTTAACATTCATAGATGTAATATGAATTTTCCATGTGCATGAATGACTTTAATAAAAACAATTTCAGAAATATAATTATCAAAAACATTACATCAAAATTATTCAATAGATTCCTCATATTTTACATTATAATGAAATATTATTTCATCATTTTCTTTCACAAGATTTGTGAGAGTTTTTGTTATGCAATAATTTTCTGTTAATGATTCTTCCATAACATTATGCTTGTCTTCTATATGTAATTTTTCATCATAATACCTATTTTTATTTTATCATACTTGTGACCATATTTTATTGGAGTTCTTATCAAATGATTTATGTCACGACCCATCCCCTGAGGCTCATGTCGTGACTACTCAATGCCAACATTCTAAAGGCCAGGGGCTGGTGAGTAGACCCGGAAAGGCATATCCCAGAAAAAGAAGGCATAAAATTTAATCCTACACACACACAAAAAAGACATACTACAAAAAGTAAACCACAATGGAATAAAACCATCACAATGTACCACCACTGAGAGTAAAATCTGTAAACTGAATGTAATGGAGGCAAAATAAAATCCCAACAGAAAGGAAAGTATAAAAAAAGAAATACAATCTCCAGAGGTTTTCCTCCAAGGATCCAAACTGAAGGGTAGATATAACTCACTATCTTATGTCAGGGTATCACACCACGTCTCTCGATATACCATTGATCACTGTATTGGCTTAGCCACCCCAAATCCCAGTCAAAGTTGTCCGCCATCTACACAAGACACAACAAGCACGAGTGACTCCCCTGTAGGGGTGAGTAAATAAATACTTAGTAGGGACCCCGAGACCAGCTCGACTCTCATAGAAATACACAAAAAAAATTCTACCAGTACCACAAAACTTGGTTTCTGCAGTACCACCATTTAAAAGTGCTAAAAAAGCGCAGATAAAAGAAACTTTTAATAGTGCTACTAATTATGACCCTTTATTAATGTTTTTTAGAACTCTTAATGGAATCCCTTTATCAGCGCTTTTTTTAGCGTTGTTAAAATGGCCCCCTTCATCAACGCTTTTTTAGTAGTACTGATAAAGTGGAACTTTATCAGTAGTTTTTCCAATCATTAATAAAGTGTATATTTCAAAAAAAATCATAAAAAATAATATAGTTATATATAAGTATATTTATATTGATATAAATAATACATATATTTTTAAAATTTATTTTAGATAAATATAAATAAACATTATCACTTAATTTGTATTATATTTAGTTGATATTGGTAATAAAATATATTAAAAAATTATTAATTATTAATTTTCTAATTATCATCGACTAATAATCATTTAAAACCAATTTGAAGATACAAAACATCAAAATAAAAATAAAAATAAATAAATGATCTAATATAAGTTATAAGCATAACTCAAACATCACACGACCATAAATTTTTATCCGGGTGTCCATGTTAGCTCTAGATCATGTCAAATCAAATTCTACGATGAGATCTACATGCTTAGATGCAACAGAACCTTTTTTTACATTTTTTGAAACCAAAAAAGTCCTAGAAGGCCTTCAAAACTATATTTGTAGTCAAGATACCAAAATATTTTAACATTCCATCGAATTTCATCCTTTTTTAGGGGGACTTTTTCATTCTTTAGGGTAAGAATTTATTCCAAGTGCTTACATTAATATTGATATTGTGGCTTTGAAATTTTATCATTTTTTACAATGTAATGTTACTTAAAATCAATTATATAACTATAAATACATATTTTTTATATATTCACTGAGAAAAATTTAATTTTATAAATAAATAATTAAACATATTTACATATAAACTATATGTCTCAATATATAAGGCTTATCTAAATAAAAAAATAGTATCCATTTTATTTAAAATGAATATATATATATATATATATGGTGTGTGTGTGTGTGTGTTTGTGTGCATCTGTATTGTCAAACTGATATATATTATCTATATATTCTAATCGTATTTATGTACATATTAATATATAATATTAGAAAATATATATAAATACATATAATTATTCTTACAATTACACATATAGTATGAGTCTGTGTGTCGTATATTTGTATTTATTTATTTATACACACACACACACAAAACATATTATATAAATGCATTTAAAAATGATATTATAAATATATATTAATATACAAATAAATATATTTATTTATAAATATAACTATATATATTTGTATATAGAAATATATATATATATTAATATAGATATTTATATATTAATATAACTAAATATTTATTAATATAACAATATATATATATATTAATATAACTAAATATATATATATATATATATATATATATGTTAATATAAATATATATATTAATATACAAGTAAATATTAATATATATATATATATATATATATATTAATAAATGATGTGAAAAACAATATGATGGAGTGGTTAAGTCTTAGGCGCGCATGTAATAGGTCTTCGGTTTGAATTCAGGGGGTGGCAGGTCGTGCCCACAGGGGGGGATTATGGCTAGTATTGTTAAAGGGGGTTGGGGTAATGTTAAGGCATTGGTGGGGGGGTCATTGGTATGTGTGGGCTAGGGTGTGGTGGGGGGGGGGAACTGTTAAAGGGGGCTTCAAGAACTTTTGAATCCCCTGTACGAATTGCAGAAATAATTTTTAAATTTTTTTAATGTTTTTTTAACATTTCTCAATATTTTTTTAAAAGAACTAATAAAATAACCCTTTTATAAACCCATTTTGTAGCACTTATAAAAGGGGTCTTTATCAGCACCTATTTTTAAATTTTATAGGGTACCCCAATTTATATTTTCCTCGATTAATAGCAATTTTTTAACTATTTATTCCCTTTTCTAGCACTGATATGGCCATATTTACTGTAGTTCACAAAGAAAGATCCCCAAGTCAAAGCACCAAGAAATGATAACAAAGCAATCCAATGTCAATGCATTACGAAAAATAACAAAGCAAGATTGATCACAAAAGCTATAAACTAAAGTATATAAGTAAAGAGGATTAGTCAAAAAGCTAGATCAGCTTATTCTTTTGAGTGGCTCTGCTACAGATCCGTGAAGGGTCGCTCTATTGACGATCCATGAAGCGTCTCCCTACTACTCATCCATGACGGGCCGTGCTAATGTTGATCTATGAAGGATCGTAGTCATGCTGATCCACGAAGGTTCACCATTATAAGTATCCATGAAGGGTCACACTTATGCTGATCTATTAAGTGTCTCAATTATACTAAACCACAAAGTGTTGCTCTTATGCTGATCCACACAGGGTTGGGCTCCATTGTTCAAGTCACAGTCGGCCAATGGATTCCTGCACATAGCACGCTTGTTTCTGGTAGGATATTCTCCTCAATCCATCAGTCATAACTCAACCAAAAAAAGTAACACATAGAGTAACTCAGACGATCGGCTCATTATAAGGGTCCTAACTCAACAGACATCGCGTCAAACAGACGCTTAGTCAATATGATATGGTCATTTTTATAAAAACGGTACATTTGGATTCACGTATTATCCAATAAAATTGTACTCAAACCTCTTCAAAACTCATGTAGAGTATCATAGAAGGAACACATTGTCACAAGGGTCCTTGTGACACAAATGGTGTGTCGATCAGACACACGGTCTGAAAGATAAAACACTTTATGCAAATATGGTTCAGTTGCATCTCAACTATGTCCTATTAGGTCAGACCAAACGAAGTATTCCAAAAGGACTGTCTCATAAGAAGGGTCCAAATTCCACTAAATTTTCATTAATAATAAGCCCTATTTATTAAAAATAATATTTTTTATAAGCATGGTTCTGTTTCATTTTGGCCCGACCCTACTGGTTCGGACCGAGCAGACCAACTCGTCCCGAGGTCCCATATTACCTGTTCTGTCTACCTAACAACTTGGGCCTCTCTAGACTCACTAGAGGTTGGTCATGGATCCTACATGCCGACTCACCCAAGGACCCAAAATTATTTGGGCCTGCCCATACTGGCGGGCCAATTAAACTCTGACCCAGGCTTCTCAGGCGACCTAGTCCGCTAGCCCTACATGGCTAGTCCGATGCAGCACAGATCGGTTTGTCTAGTATGGTGGGGGTTCCGTGTGAGACTAGTCACCACATCCACCACCTTTTGTCAAATGTGGCCCATGGAAGCTGGACCCTACTCCATGTGGTGTCAGGTGGCACCGCGTCTCTAGTGCACCACTGTGGTCGATGGGTCGTGCCCACCTGCTGTTCCGCAGCATCGGGCGTCGGGCGATCCACTCTTGCCTGCCACCATCCCCTGCCAACAGTCTTTAACGCACTGTCATTACTATTGGTCCACAGATTATTCCTGGTATTCCATCATGGCACGCCACCACCCACCCATGGCCGCCTCCACAGGCCCTCACCATGAGCGTCATCGCGCCTACAGTTTATTCTGCTGACCATGAGCTCAACACTGGTGGTCCATTCATTACGATGTCTCTTCCTCTGGGATTTTTGTGGTGTTTCCTTCACTGTGATCGGCTTGAATTCTCTATGACTTAATTTTGTTATTTCATCAACAAAGAATGCACAAGAACACAAAAGGAATAGGGAATCATTCCTTGTTCTTGTTAGCCCGAGCCCTCTTCATTAGAGGTGTATAACCAAGGGGAGGTTTGGGATTTCAACACATGAATATAACTTACCATTAATGTCCCCAAATTTAACAACCCTCTCGCAAGAGCACATGATCCATGGATCAACATGTTCATGGGTTGATCTGTGTTCATTGTTTTATAATGAAGAACTAGGAATGAACAAAAATCACAAAGGATTCATAATCCCTTATATGGATTATAGATCAATCATTCATGATGGATGGTGATCCAAGTCATCGTCGATATGTGATCTACTGGAATTCTTTGTCGATCATCAATCTCCATATCAGATCTTATTATCAATGGGAATTTTTGCCAAATTCCAATCCTCCACTATTTATCCTCATTGAAGAGAGAGATGGAGAGATTGTCATTGCCAGAGGATTTCCTAGGGTTGTTTGTCAACCCTGGATCACTGACTATTCTAAGGTGGGAGACACCTTGTGTGTCACCACACTGATTCATTAACGTGATTCATTAATGATTCATTGTTTCATTGTCCCTGCACAACAATACTGACTGGTCGTCGTGTCACAGCGAAACCATTCGAATAAAATAATCTTTATTATTCTATTATGATTATTTTATTTCCCTTTGAAAAACGCCCTAAATATATCTTTTTCGATCGACCCATACTGGTCAATGTTATGACGTTCCTAGGAAAATCATGATGTTCTGAACTCATCGGTGCCCTCATATTTTTGATCCAGGATCCATTTCAAAAGTTAGAAATATAGGCTCACACGATTACTGAACGTACGTTAAATAAAGTATTAAAAATATGTTCCAGGCTCTCCAGGTATCATAATCACATTTCGTCTCTGTGCTTGGTTCCATAATAATCCCATTCAAATGAAAATTGTTACTTAGGATTTTCAAGGGTGTTACAGGCTCACCACCTTAGGGATTCACATCCCAAAAGGACAAACAAAGGCTAATAAAAAAGAAAGGAGGTTATTGACCAAGAAACCTAGCCCCTTTCTCCCACGTGATATGATAGATATTCTCATGCTTCCAACTAACATTTGATAGAGGAATCCATTGTCCATAAAGGATTCATATCTTTTCAATACTCCATCTCCACCTGGTACTCCGCAAAAGTCTACCTTGTGTCAATCTATAGATCTCAGTGGATGATGACGTGAGAACTGTTGTGGACTTATCTCCCCAGTTGGTATACGTGGAAGACATTATGATCCTTTCCAAACTGTGGTGATAGAGCTATGCGTTATTCCATCTCAAAAACTCTACGCAAGATCATGAATGGTGAGATGAACCGTGGAGATAACTTGTCGCCCCGACCAAATCTATATATCTTCCATCAAGGAGAGCCTCGTTAGAACACATGATCGACCTACTCTAGCTCCTAGGGTCCCTATTTTCTATTAGTACAGGAATTGTATCAGCTCTATGGAGTGTTCATCTTCTCTCGTGTGACCTTCACATTCTCAATGGTATCTTGTACCACTATCTGGAATGATGAGTGCAGACTCCCCCAGGTATGTCCAGCATAAATGTGATCGGCATGGATATCTATATCGTTCCTCATCAGAACCATACTAATGGTGGATTGGGACTGCTTTTATAAGGCCCCATCCTTAAACCTTACTTAATATTGAATTAAATGAATAATTCACGTTGAGGATATTTTCAGGTTTAGAGTTTTAGAGAATTAGAACATAACTATTACATCTCAAAAGATTACAAAGTAGTCACTTCTACTAAGTTTCCATAATAAAAAAAACTCTTAAAAAGAAAGGTGTCTAGTTCCATGTTTTATATAGGATCTCATTCCCTTGATCCCATCCTTGACCTTATTCCACATTAAGTCCTGTGAAAACATTTCAAAAAAAACATGGGGTGAGCATAAAAAGCTCAGTAAGGGATACAGAAAGAATGAAAACTGTTAGTTTTTCAAACATCAAGTAAACCATATATACTATATCAAAGTAATACATTCACCTTGATGAAGTAGTAAAAACTCTTCACTGAATAAAGTATCATTACCTACATTTTTGTAACCAAAGGATTACCATAAAACCCATAAAAAGAACACATAACATATATAAAGGTAACTTGGGACATAAACATACTTAAGTGGAATAACCATACGGTCGACTTCCACACATATCACTTAATGGAATAGCCATACGGCCAATTTCCATACATACTTAATGGAATAGCCATACGGCCAACTTCCATACCCAATGAATTGGAGGTAATAACGTAACCACCCGTCCTGGTATTCACGGCACCACCCTTCATATGGTTTATAACGTAACCACCCATTAAAATGTCCAAGTACCAGTATAAAATCATAAAACATAAAACCGATATAAAGGAATGATAACATTTCCACATTTCAATCACAATATATCATAAATATATTGACATAATAGAATCCCTTTTCAAAACAATTTTCAATACCAAAATACATAAAAGAGTATATGGTATTTATTTTATTCTAAAAACATTACGGCTTGTTGATAAAGCCAAAGACCAAATAATACTCGCGGCGGCGGAAAAGGTCGTTGTCACCGCGTACGTAAAAAAAACATTCCTTTTTGTCGTTTAGTAAAACGCTTCGTAGAAAAAGATTCATTTTGTCTAAAAGTAAAAGTCAAAGGGTTTTATACACTGTATAAAAGAAAGTTGTGTATAAAACTAAATATTCCTCAATGAAAGGAGATTGAGACGAAGTCCCTTACATCGGGTCCGACTTGACTCGATCGTTATTTAACGTCCTGAATAATAAACTTGAGTTAATTTATACTTGATTAAGAACCTTTTTAAAGTTAATTATTCCTTTTATATCACTTATTGCCATGTTATAAACATTATGTAACCATTTAAGTTAATAATGTTTGTTTTCTCAAAATTTGATTCTTAAGTCGAAAGTGGACTTCTTACAATTACATGTTGTTCGTGTGGTCAAAGGTTCTTTATATCCAGAATGAAATTCCCGATTTGTATATAATATGTATCATATATATCTAGCATATACATGTATTTATAATATTACCTAATCATTTAGAGGTAAGAAATGAAATGCACCATTCATGGAGACGGTAAGCCGTACGTACGCATGAACGCTACTTTTATTTCTTTGTCATATTAATGGAATTAAAACTAAAATGAGAGGTATGTATATTTTAATTATAGAATTATATTCATCATTTATATATATCATTCATTATATATATCCATTATATACATGTACTTTTAATAGTACATTACATTTGGGGATAAGAAATGAAATGCACCGTTCATGGAGACGGTAAGCCGTACGTACGAATGAACGCTACTTTCACTTCTATCTCATACTTTATTGGAAGTAAATAATAATTATATAGAGGTATATTATAATTATATTGTAATAACATATATAATATCATTAACATTATCCTTTACACATCCCACATATGGTATTAACGAATCAAATCGCTTTCAGGGGGCGGTAGTCCGCACTTCCTAAAATGAAGATATCGTGTTTACCCATAATGGAAACAATAAAGGTATGCACAAAATGAAAAAAAAACAGAATCTTAAGGAAAACATAAACATATTATATATCATATATAAAAATAGTGACATCATAATGGCCACCTTTGAAGGTGTTAAATGAGTATTGAACAATCATCGTTTCGGGAGTTAGAATTTCGCCATCCACGGAAACCGTATGTTCTTTAACCATTTCATGTAGTTGTGTGAGAGTGTAGCTAAAATAAATCTTATAACAACATCCTAGTATATTAAAGATACTGGTGTTGTTACAAAAGATGTAAATAAAAAGATTTTAGATGGTTTGAGAAGCAAAATAAATCAAATTAACAAGAGAGAATGAATTACCTTTAAAAGTGTAACTCCTTTTGATTTGAGCCTAAAGACTTCCTTTGAAAGGATTATGCCCAATGGGAATCCTCTAGGATGAGTAGAGGGATGTGGAGAGAGTAATTGGGATGGGGTTGGCCGAGCCAAAGGCTTGAGATGTGTGTGTAAGGTGGTAGAGGTGGAGGCCTTTTATAAGAGGAGAGGAGGGGCACTTTTGGAAAGTAAAGAAATATTACTTTATTTGAAAATGTGTTTCGGTTTTAAAAGGTCCCAAATTGATATAATTAGTGGATAAGGTGATAAGGTTTAGAAATCCACTCATCCAATTGGTTTTGGACATGTTTAGTTCATAGATTTTACATTATATTTCCATTTTATTTAAATCGTCAAATAATGATGTCATCACTGCATCATTATTATGTCATAAATAATTTAATTTATTTAATGTCTAAAAATTATAAAAAAATACTATGATGTCGGAAATCGTTTTAGCTTTCAAATGACTATTTATAATAAAAAATCTTATCTTTATAACCCCATGTAAAAATTGTTTTCGTAAAACATATTATGTTTGTGTCATTTTTACTTTTATATTAAATAAAAAGTTATTTATGTCATTTCACAACCAAAGTGTATCCATGGGGTCCCCAAGTTGACCCATGGCTTGTATTGGTCGGCCATGACACAACCAATATGGTTGGGACATGTTTCTAGGTCATTTCATATTTTTAAAGCATTATTTATACCTTAAACTACACTAATTACCACTAATCGCGATTAAAAACTTAATAAGTTACTATTCACCAAAAAATTATTTTAATCTCATTGAACCACATTTTACTTCTTAATGACAACCATGTATGTCGGATTTTTGAAAATCAAAACACAATGATGGCAAAATTTCACTTAAATGGAAAATCAGTTTTTATAAGTACCACTTAGTGGTTTCACTATTCATCAAAAATTGATGTTTTCAGAAAATTACCAAAAATTCACCCTAAGCTATATTTGATATTACGAATTCAAAAATGAAGTCTATTTTACAAAATTCAACACATATAAGTCACATTAATTAATTTAATAATTAATTCTCGTTGTCAGAGCAAAAAGCGTGTTTTTATGAAATAATAAGTATCAAAAGATTGACACTAGTTTAAGTCTGATTTCAAAGTGAAATTAATTCCAACGACCAATATTTGATTTAATGGTAAAAATATTTTCTAATTTCACTTTAAAACCAATTCAAAAGATAATCTAATCATATAAATAAATTAGATTAAAAAGAGGTTTTGAATTAAAATACAACATTTTACACTATTCATTAAAAAAAGAACTTTATCAGAAAGGTACCAAAAATTTACACAAAGTAAATTTTGATGTCCAGATTCCAAAGAAGAGTTATATTTGGTCCAATAGAATTTATAAAATCGATCAAAACTATATTTAATGACGGTTCTCCGTCAAAAGGTGATAAGTGGACCTTTCGTGAAAATTAGGGTATAAATACCTAAAATTGAACTCTTTCCGTATTTTAAGCCTTTATATTTTATTGGGTAAATGTAAAAACATTTAAAAAATATGTAATCATATTTTAGTTATTTCTATCCATTCTCACCAGTACAACGGCTACTCGTTAACTAACATTTAAAATAATATTATTTTATTACTTGTGTGCAACGTAAGTTTTCAAAGAAACTCATCGTTGCGTACCGAGTACGCTATCGAACGTAGAAACCCCTTGTATTTAAAATTAATATTTAATTCGTAAATATTAATAAATATGAAAATTATTTATTCTTTATTTACCTGGGATGTTACATCCTTCCCCCCTTTTGGGAATTGCGTCCTCTCAATTTTATTCACTTATCAAAATAAGTGGGGGTTTTTATCCCTCATAGCATTTTCAGATTCCCACGTTGCCTCTTCAATGACATGGTTTTTCCACAAAACCTTTACCTGATGAATCACTTTATTCCGTAACACTTTCTCCATGTGGTCAAGAATCTGGACTGGTTGTTCTTCATAAGATAGGTTTTCTTCCAGCTGAACTACCTCTAGACTCAAAACATGAGATGGATCTGGCATATAATTTCTCAACATTGAAACATGAAAAACATTGTGTACCTGAGATAAACTTGGAGGTAAAGCCACCCGATACGCAACTGATCCAACTCTCTCCAGTATTTCATATGGTCCAATAAACCTTGGACTCACCTTTCCTTTCTTACCAAATCTCATCACACTTTTCCAAGGAGAAACCTTGAGAAAAACATGATCACCTACCTCGAAAGATAGATACTTCCTCCGGTTTTCCGCATAACTCTTCTGCCTGCTCAGAGCTGTTCTCATGTGTTTCTGAATCAACTGAACTTTTTCTGCCATCTCTTCTACCAATTTTGGTCCCATCAGCTTCCTTTCACCCACTTCATCCCAAAATGCTGGAGTTCGACACCGCTTCCCATATAATGCCTCAAATGGTGCCATCTGTATACTGGAATGAATACTGTTATTATAAGAAAACTCAACCAAAGAAAGATGTTGGTCCCCACTTCCCTGATAATCCATAGAACAAGATCGTAGCATATCCTCCAATGTCTGAATAGTTCGTTCTGACTTCCCATCTGATTGAGGATGAAAAGCTGTACTAAAATTTAATTCAGTACCCAACGACTTCGGAAGGCCTTTCCAAAAGTTAGAAGTAAACATGGGATCACGATCTAATACAATGGAGAGGGGAACTACATGTAACCTGACTATCTCTTTAAGATACAAATGGGAAAGTTGATCTAGAGAGAAAGTATCTCGTATAGCAAGGAAAAGAGCAGATTCGGTCAAGCGATCAACAATATCCTAGATTGCATTATTACCACGAGATGTCCTCGGTAATCCCACAACAAAGTCCATGGATATGTTTTCCCATTTCCACTCTGGCACTGGTAAAGGCTGAAGCATCCCTTTCAGTAACTGCCGCTCTGCTTTAACCTGTTGACATGTCAAACACTTCACAGTAAAATTAACAATATCTCTTTTCATTCCATCCCACCAGTAATACTCCCACAAATCTCTGTACATCTTAGTACTGCCAGGATGAACTGAAAACGGAGAACTATGAGCCTCACATAACAACTCATTCTTCAACTGTGAATCACAAGGCACACATAACCTCTTCCCAAACCTCAAAACACAAACTTATCCAAGAACTCAGGGAAAATTTTATTCATAAGGTCCATGAATACAGCAGGTGCATTGGTTAACCCAAAAGGAATAACTACAAATTCATAATGGCCATATCTAGTACAGAACACAGTCTTCGGAACGTCTGCTTCTTTTACTTTCAACTGATGGTACCCCGACCTCAAGTCAATCTTAGAAAAATATTGAGCTCCCTGGAGTCGATACCACTTCATTCGATGGCCCAACATCTACTGAAGTTGTTGCAAAGGATTTCACCACCCCTTTCTGCTTGTAGTCTGGCTGCATTCCCCCAGTTGAGTTCTTCATTGGACACTCGTTTGCATAATGACCCATTTCATTACACTTAAAACATGTTACCGTTGGCTTTTCATTTCCTGCTTGATCATCTTCCTTACAGTTACGAGCAATATGACCAGACATACCACACCGAAAGCACTTACCAGACTTGTATAAACATTATCCAGGATAAATTTTACCACACATCTCACATGATGGATATTTGGTTTTCTTACCTCTTTGCTTCTTTGATGAATTCTTCCCCTTTTCCTGCCAACTAGACCTCTTATTCTGTTGTTTTTCATAGAACACCTGATCATCGGAAAACTCCATTTCCACCTTCTCCGCACATCGAACAAGTTTTTCATAACTTTTGAACTCATGAGAAGCTAAAGCCCTTCGATACTTTGGCTTTAACCCTGAGTAAAAATGGTTTATTTTACTATCAAGATCTCGTATGAAGTTTCGAGCATACCTTGCCAATCGAGTGATCTTTTCTTCATAAGCAGCCACTGAATCATCCTCCTGCCTCAAATCTAGGAACTGTTTCTCCATCCTAAGACGAACCACCTTAGGAAAATATTTCTCAAGAAACATACCTTTGAATTCGTCCCAGTGAAGATACTCATTCTCATCACTATCCCTTATATTTTACACCATCGACCACCACTGATCATCCTAACCTTCAAAACGGTAAACAAAAAGACTAACCTTGTGATGTTCTGAACACCCCATGACATCAAAAATATTCTCCAGTGCTTTAATCCACCCTTCAGCTTGTACAGGGTTAGATGATCCTCTGAATGATGTGGGATGTTGCCTCATGAAATGTTCCACCACTGACATGATCCTCTGCGGTTGATCTGGCTGATCTCGTGCATGGATACCACCACAATTTATAGCCTGAGTCAACTGTGCCATCACTGCAACAAACTGTTCGGTTCTGATTCCGACCATATCAGGTTGCTAATTTGGAAGGTTATCTTCCTTTTGATGTCGTCCCAACATAGCTGCTTTGTTTCCTCTGTGGAAAACCATTTTGAACACAGAAATATCATAGGCGAAGCAACATGGTAATCCGTAAATGCTATATCATTTCAATAATATTATAATTTAACACTTTTCTAACTCCTAAAGTTGTCTAAACCGACCTTTGATACCAACTATAAGGCCCCAACCTTAAACCTTACTTAATATTGAATTAAATGAATAATTAATGTTGAGTATCTTTTCAGGTTTAGAGTTTTAGAAAATTAGAACATAACTATTACATCTCAAAAGAATACAAAGTAGTCACTTCTACTAAGTTTTCATAATAATAAAAACTCTTAAAAAGAAACGTGTCTACTTCCATGTTTTATATAGGATGTCATTCCCTTGATCCCATCCTTGACCATATTCCACATTAAGTCCTGTGAAAACATTTCAAAAAAACTTGGGGTGAGCATAAAAAGCTCAGTAAGGGATACAGAAGGAATGAAAACTGTTAGTTTTTCAAACATCAAGTAAACCATATATACTCTATCATAGTAATACCTTCACCTTCATGAAGTAGTAAAAACTCTTCACTGAATAAAGTATCATTACTTACCTTTTTGTAACCAAAGGATTACCATAAAACCCATAAAAAGAACACATAACATATATAAAGGTAACTTGGGACATAAACATACTTAAGTTGAATAACCATATGGTCGACTTCCACAAATATCACTTAATGGAATAGCCATATGGCCAATTTCCATGCATACTTAATGGAATAGCCATACAGCCGACTTCCATACCCAATGCATTGGAGGTTATAACGTAACCACCCATCCTGGTATTCACGGCACCACCCGTCATATGGTTTATATCGTAACCACCCGTTAAAATGTACAAGTACAAGTATAAAATAATAAAACATAAAACCGATATAAAGGAATGATAACATTTCCACATTTCAATCACAATATATCATAAATATATTTACATAATAGAATTCTTTTTCAAAACCATTTTCAATACCAAAATACATAAAAGAGTATATGGTATTTATTTTATTCTAAAAAAATTACGGCTTGTTGAGAAAGCCAAAGGCCAAATAATACTCGCGGTGGCGGAAAAGGTCATTGTCACCGCGTACGTAAAAAAACATTCCTTTTTGTCGTTTAGTAAAACGCTTCGTAGAAAAAGATTCGTTTTGTATAAAAGTAAAAGTAAAAGGGGTTTATACACCGTATAAAATAAAGTTGTGTATAAAACGAAATATGCCTCAATGAAAGGAGATTGAGACGTATTCCCTTACCTCGGGTCCGACTTGACTCGATCGTTCTTTAACGTCCTGAATAATAAACTTTAGTTAATTTATACTTGATTAAGAACCTTTTTAAAGTTCATTATACCTTTTTTATCACTTATTGCCATGTTATAAACATTATGTAACCATTTAAGTTAATAATTTTTGTTTTCTCAATATTTGGTTCTTAAGTCGAAAGTGGACTTCTTACAATTACATGTTGTTCGTGTGGTCAAAGGTTCTTTATATCCAGAATGAAATTCCCGATTTGGATATAATATGTATCCTATATATCCAGCATATACATGTATTTATAATATTACATAATCAATTAGAGGTAAGAAATGAAATGCACCATTCATGGAGACGGTAAGCCGTACGTACGCATGAACGCTACTTTCATATCTTTATCATATTAATGGAATTAAAACTAAAATGAGAGGTATGTATATTTTTATTCCAGAATTATATTCATCATTTAGATATATCATTCATTATATATATCCATTATATACATGTACTTTTAATAGTACATTACATTTGGGGATAAGAAATGAAATGCACCGTTCATGGAGACGGTAAGTTGTACGTACGCATGAACGCTAGTTTCACTTCTATCTCATGCTTTATTGGAAACAAATAATAATGATATAGAGTTATATTATAATTCCAGTATAATAACATATATAATATCATTAACTTTATCCTTTACACATCCCACATATGGTATTAACGAATCAAATCACTTTCAGGGGGCGGTAGTCCGCACTTCCTAAAATGAAGATATCGTGTTTACCCATAATGGAAACAATAAAGGTATTCCCAAAATGAGAAAAAAACAGAATCTTAAGGAAAACATAAACATATTATATATCATATATAAAAATAGTGACATCATAATGGCCACCTTTGAAGGTGTTAAATGAGTATTGAACAATCATCGTTTCGGGAGGCAGAATTTCGCCATCCACGGAAACCGTATGTTCTTTAACCATTTGATGTAGTTGTGTGAGAGTGTAGCTCAAATAAATATTATAACAACATCCTAGTGTATTTAATATACTGGTTTGTTTTACAAAAGAAGTAAATAAAAAGAGTTTAGAGGGTTGGAGAAGCAAAATAAAACAAATGAACAAGAGAGAATGAATTACCTTTAAAAGTGTAACTCCTGTTGATTTGAGCCTACAGGCTTCCTTTGAAAGGATTCTTCCCAAAGGGAATCCTCTAGGATTAGGAGAGGGATGTGGAGAGAGTAATTGGGCAGGGTTTGGCCGAGCCAAAGGCTTGAGGAGTGTGTGTAAGGTGGTAGAGGTGGGGGCCTTTTATAAGAGGAGAGGAGGGGCACTTTTGGAAAGTAAAGAAATATTAATTTATTTGAAAATGTGTTTCGGTTTTAAAAGGTCACACATTGATATAATTCGTGGATAAGGTGATAGGGGTTCGAAATCCACTCATCCAATTGGTTTTGGACATGTGTAGTTTATAGATTTTACATTATCTCTCCATTTTATTTAAATCGTCAAATAATGATGTCATCACTGCATCATTATTATGTCATAAATAATTTAATTTATTTAATGTCTAAAATTTATTAAAAAAGTACTATGATGTAGGAAATCGTTTTATCTTTCCAATTACTATTTATAATCAAAAATCTGATCTTTATAACCCCATGTAAAAATTGTTTTCGTAAAACATATTATGTTTGTGTCATTTTTACTTTTATATTAAATAAAAAGTTATTTATGTCATTTCCCAACCAAAGTGTCTCTATGCGGTCCCCAAGTTGACCCATGGATTATCATGGTCGGCCATGACACAACCAATAATGTTGGGACATGTGTCTAGGTCATTTCATATTATTAAAGCATTATTTATACCTTAAACTACACTAATTACCACTAATCGTGATTAAAAACTTAATAAGTTACTATTCACCAAAAAATTATTTTAATCTCATTGAACCACATTTTACTTCTTAATGACAACCATGTATGTCGGATTTTTGAAAATCAAAACACAATGATGGCAAAATTTCATTTAAACGGAAAATCAGTTTTTATAAGTACCACTTAGTGGTTTCACTATTCATCAAAAATTGATGTTTTTCAGAAAATTACCAAAAATTCACCCTAAGCTATATTTGATATTTTGAATTCAAAAATGAAGTCTATTTTACAAAATTCAGAACATATAAGTCCCATTAATTAATTTAATAATTAATTCCCGTTGTCAGAGCAAAAAGCGTGTTTTTATGAAACAATAAGTATCAAAAGATTGACACTAGTTTAAGTCCGATTTCAAAGTGAAATTAATTCCAACGACCACTATTGGATTTAATGGTAAAAATATTTTATAATTTCACTTTAAAACCAATTCAAAAGATAATCTAATCATATAAATAAATTAGATTAAAAATAGGTTTTGAATTAAAATACAACATTTTACATTATTCATTAAAAAAATGAACTTTATCAGAAAGGTACCAAAAATTTACACAAAGTAAATTTTGATGTCCCGATTCTAAAGAAGAGTTATATTTGGTCAAATAGAATTTATAAGATAGATCAAAACTATATTTAATGACGGTTCTCTATCAAAAGGTGATAAGTGGACCTTTCGTGAAAATTAGGGTATAAATGCCTAAAATTGAACTCTTTCCGTATTTTAAGCCTTTATCTTCTATTGGGTAAATGTAAAAACATTTAAAAACATATATAATCATATTTTAGTTATTTCTATCCATTCCCGCCAGTACAACAGCTACTCTTTAACTAACATTTAAAATAATATTATTTTATTACTTGTGTGCAATGTATGTTTTCAAAGAAACTCATCGTTGCGTACCGAGTACGCTATTGAACGTACAAACCTCTTTTATTTAAAAATAATATTTAATTCGTAAATATTTATAAATATGAAATTTCTCTATTCTTTATTTACTTGGGATGTTACAGTTTTTGTATGAAATCTCCACCAGGGGTAGGTGGTTCGCCCATGTGTTACCACAAACCACTACATATGAACGATCTGTTTCGTCCAATGTATGAATGGTTCACTCAATATGACTATCTGTCTGTGGGTGGAAGGTTGTGCCCAAGCCAAGTCGTGTCCCCAAAAGCCTCCTTCACATAAAGGCATCCCATGTCCTCTACTAAACCCTACTCTCGAAAGGGTAGGATATGGGCCGATTTAATGAGTTGGTCAAATATCAACCAGATGGTATCGTAGCTCTTGGACGTATGTGGTAAGCCCATCATGATTTCCATCGATACCCCCATGCTACTTTCACTCGGGTTCCCTGAGGGTCTGTATAACTTGCTAGAACCTGGTTCTCCTCCTTCATTTGATGACCAGTGAGGCATCTCATGACAAACTCTTCCAGGGCCTTTTCAACCCCAGCCACCAGTATTGACATTGGACGACCTGGTACATCTTTTCTACACCTGTAATTACCAAAAAAAGAGATATATGGAACTCTCTCAACACCTCCTCCCACAAAATCACTGGTACCATGGTGCACCATCTTTAAATGATGTCATTCTCCCCACCTTTTGAATATCCATCAGGAGAATGCCCTGTGGATATTTGAGCTCATGTAGACTTGAAACTAGAATCTCTGAGGTGTACCTCCTTAACTTGTTGTAAGAGTGGAGGTAAAATACCATTGATTGAAGAAAATTTGTCTCATCCCAATCCACACAAGATATATGCAGAGGGGCTAACCACTCAAAGGAAATTTTTTAGTAATTTTGAACTTGATCTCTTGCTAAGAGTATCGGCCGAAATGTTTCCCCTTCACAAGAGTATAGTCTTTCTCGATTTCATAGTCCTAGAGGAACTCCATCTCTCAACACTATCTTAGATTCATTTTATTTTGAGAAAAGATTTATTTTTAAAACTTGTGTTCTGAGTATATGATGAATGTTCACCCAAAAGATAGTGTCGCCACATCTCTTATTCAATGACTACCTCTATCAACTCAAAGTCATGAGTTGTATCCGTCTACTCACACGATCTCAACTGTAGTGATCCATGCGAAAACACTACATATCCATTCATCGGGACACATCCAATCCCAGGTCAGGATGCATCACAAAACACTGCGTAGTCAATGCCCTCCTCTGGTAACCTCAATATGTGAGTGCAGGTAAAGCTCTACCTAATATGTTGGATGCTCTGTATGCATCATTCTTACCAAAATAAGGGTTTTACCTTATTTTTTAATGTTGTCAATGGTTCTGTTACACTAGTGAAGTTGGGTACAATCTTCTGATAGTACCCTTCTAGGCCAAGGAAACTCCGCACCTCAGTAACTCTATTGTGTTTCCTCGAGTAAGAACTGCCTCAATCCTCATTATATCTACTACAACCCCATCCACTGAGAATACATGTCCATGGAAATAGACCATTCCTATCCAAAACACACACATTGAGATCTTTCTGTAAAGCATGTTCTCTCAGAATGTGTCTAGATCCGTCTACAGTTTCATCACATGCTCCTCCTCAGACATGAAATACATCAATACATCATTAATGAAGAAAACTACAAACAGGACTATGTACAGCTGGAAGATCATGATCATGATTTTGATTCACACTGATGGAGTGTTCATCAATGCCAAATGGCATCACTATGACATCCTCTCATTAGTCCACCACTAAAGGAGACCGTGGACTCGTATTGTCAACCGCACCAAGGATCATACTATCCAACTGAATAGTGATGAGCAACACCCTTCTATGTGATATTCCATCATGTGATGCATCATTTTCCTTCTCGCCTACAAAGAAAAAATGGTCCCCATCTCTGCGTGTACATAACACCGAATATCTCAACCAGTTGATCTGAGAATGAACAAGTGATTGTCAGTCCATTCCCAGAAATATATCATATTGATTCAAGGACGCTACCAATAGATTCCCTCTAAAAATGTGTCCTCTAAGAGTATGGTCACAATGACGGCACAATCCTGTGGTTGACGAATCTATTTCCATGGGAGTCTCCTAGTCGTAAAGATCAAACCAAAATATCTGTCAGAATCTCCATGTTCACAACAAGATCCCTGGCAAGGAAAGAATTAATGGAAACCAAAACTAAAAGTACTGCAGAAAAAGTGTAGGAGACACAGATCATACATAACATTATATAAGGAATGTCTAGATCATAGGACTCTACTACTTAAAGCTGGGACTCCTACCAAGAAACGAATCTTGAAGCATATGGTGGACCATCTGAGGTGGGGGTGGTAGTGCCTCATACCTGCATCCACCTCCTGCCACACTTCCGACATCTGTACCATGTCCGCCACCTGGTCTGAAGGTGTCATCAATAGGTGGAAAACTCACATCACCGGCTCTAGCCAATCCTCAGCTGTAATAGGATTTGTCTCGACCCGAAACATCAGAGGTCTCTATCTCTGTAACTTATGAAATTGCTAAATTGGTGTGCATCCTCTTCTAGAAAATATGATAGAAATTACGACTCAATGGGTGGTTGAGCCTTTGATGCACCACCAGGAGGTGCTATCTCAGAAACTAGTCCCTACACTGATTCTTAGTCACTCGGTGGACCATCATCATAATCCCTCACTAGAATCCTGGATGGTGGTGTATGTTAAGGCATCCTCGAAAAATTCAAGATAGACCATGCTGAGTTAATTTATACTTGGTGTTCCGACTCAGAAGAGATTAATAGAAAACACATTCCAAACACATGCATCAATTGATTTTGTGTAGCGTGTCGGAAAATACAATTCAGAGTCCTAGTGAATGGATACACCGGCTGCTCCACCTACAGTGGACTCCCTAGCATGAATGAAAAACTCAAAACACCTGACACTGTTACCCCATCCAAATTAGAGACTGCTAGTTCATCTAGTAGAACCAAAATCACTTTGATACAACATTGTCTTGACCCATCCTATGGGGCCCGTGCCCTAACTACCCCATGCAAACCTTCCACAGTTCAGAGGCTAGTGACTATCATGAGAATGGAATATCCCAAAAGAGAAGGCATTTCCATTAAATAGTACCCACATAGATAATAAATACTACACAATATAGTCCATAAAGGACTAAAACCACCCCAAAGTTCCCCCACTGAGTGTAAAATGTGTAAACAGAAATTAAATGGTCCAAAATTCAAGTCCAATTGAATAGAATGTATAGAAAAATAAGTACAAGATCTGAAGGTCATCCACCCAGGGTCATAACTAAAGGGTAGGTAAATCTCAATATCGTATTTCACTGCAGCACACCACATCTCTCAATCAATCTTTTAGCACCATCTAGGCCTTACCCCCAAAATCCTAGTCAATGTTGTCCATATTACGCAAAAGACACAACTGGTGCTGGAGAAGCCTATGCAGGGGTGAGTATATGAATACACTATAGGGACCCTAAGAACAACTCAAGTCTTTTCGAAATCCACAATGGAAAAACAAAAAAGCAAGATCATAATGTCAAAGCACGAAGCTATGATCACAAAGCAATCTAATTTCAAATCACGAAGCAAAGATCACAAATCCAGACAGCTCACACAAGCTATTACTCAAAGTATAAAAGTAAAGTTGATTAGTCATTATGCAAGATCATCTTATTCTGTTTAGAGTCTCTTCTGTTGATCTATGAAGGGTCTCTTTTTTTCGATCCATAAAATATTACTCCACTGCTGATCCACAATAGGTCCCGCTACTAGAAATCCATAAATGGTCTATCTCATGACGATCCACAGAGTTTCACCCTTATGTTGATCCATGAAGGGTCACCCCTATACTGATCCCTGAATGGTCACACTTATGATGATCCACAAAGGGTCACTCTAATGATAATCCCTGAAGGGTTTCTCTTATGATGATCCATGAAGGGTCGATCATTATGATTATCCATAAAGGAAAGCTCTTATGCTGATCAATGAAATGTTTCTCTTCATTCTTCATGTCATATCAAGCCACTGGATTCTTACACTTAGCATGCTTGATTCTGGGAGGATCTTAACCTCAAGCCATCATTCTTACCGCAACTACATCAATTTCCGACCTAGAGTAACCCGAAGGACCGTCTCGTCGTAAGAGACCCAATGCTATTGATGAAACATAGAATGGGTGCCCGGTCTATAAGATATAGGAATTTTAGTAAAAAGGGACCAGTTGGATTTGATCACATCCAATAAAGACATATGAAAACCATATCCAAAAATCACGCAAAGTATCTCATATTTTCTGCCTCATCGCATGGGTCCTCATTCCATTGACGGTGCGTCGATCAGACACATGATATGAAAGATACGACACATTCTATAAATAGAAACTGATCGCATCTCTGCCCAGTCCAACATGTTCGCATCGACCATTGTATGCCAAAAGGACCATCTCATTGAAAGGTAACCAACACTATAGATGGTGCATTAATCAGACACCGGGTTTAAGAGATAAAAGAGTTTTTGTAAACAGTGTCTAGTTGCATCTGGGCCCAGTCCAGCTGGTTCGGACTGACTTGACCAACCTGGCCCGGGGTCCCGTATAACCTTGTCTTTCTTTCTGACCCCTTGTGAATCATTTGAATCGGACGATTTAGGTTGTGGGACTAGCCTACTTGGTCACCCATGGACTCAAAATTATTCTAGAGGGCTCGCACTAGCGGGCCGGTCAAACTCTGACTGGGGCCACTTGACGGCCTGGTCATTTTTACCCAGCACGGTACAACTTAGTCGGGTCTACTCAAAACACTAACCTTGTCACTCGGGCGGCCCGGTCCGCTGGCCTAACCAAGCTCGGTGAGCAAGCCTAGCCGGTCCGATGTAGCCCAGACCAGTTCGACTGCTCTAATTGGTGGCGAGCCTGCAAAGAGGGTAAACCTAGCCTCCCCTTATAGTCAAACACAGATAGAAAATGCATTCCTCTCATCCATGCAGTGCTCGGTGGAACCCCATCATCAACACATCATAACAGAAGATGGGTAGCGACATCATACTATTCTGATACTGCGCGTGCCGGGCGTTCTGCACTCGCCTACCACCGGCCCATGCTGACAGCCTTTTCTGCACCGCCACAACAGAAGGGCTTTGACTTATTCATGGTGCACCATTATGGTGTGCCATCATGCCAACTGTTCCTTCCGTGGTCCACGGGGCCACACTGGTGGTCCGTTCTTCAGGTCTTCTATGCCTCCGGCCTTCGTGGGATGTCGTCTTCACTTCAAACGCATTAAATTCGCCTTGCCACCATTTTGAACGTTCATCCAAAAATAATGCATATGAATTCTCAAGGTGGATGGACCCTGGTCTTGTTTGTGTTTTCTCTGGCCCTCCACATTAAAGGTGTATAACCGAGAGGAGGTTTGTAATTTCAACTCATGAATCTACCCTACCATTCAAGTCCCCAAATTCTACAACCCTCCCCCAAGAACACACAATCCGTATATCAACCTTATCATGGGTCGATTCGCATTTGTTGTTTTAGAATGAATAATGGGGAAAGAACAACAATCAAAAAGAAAGAATAAACCCCTATAAGGATTTCGGATTTGTCATTGATGATTAATGGTCATTCGAGTCATTTTTGATCGATGATCTGTTGGAATTCATCATTGTTCGTCAGTCTCTAAAACCAATGTCATTCTCTATGGTAATTATCATCGTGTTTTGATCCTCCATTGTTCATCATCGTCGGAGAGAGAGAGAGAGAGAGAGGGACAGAGAGAGATTCTCATTGCCAGAGGTTTTCCCATGGTTGATTATCAACCATGGATCTCGGATTAATTACAGGTGGGAGATGCCTTGTGTGTCGCCACACTGATTCATTAATGAGATTAATTAATGAGTTATCATTGCCTCTTCGCTGCACTACAGCGCTGACTAGCCATCGTTTCATAGAAAAACCATTCGAATAAATTAAAATTTATTATTTTATTATGTTTATTTT
Source organism: Viscum album (assembly GCA_963277665.1). Classification (NCBI taxonomy): domain Eukaryota; kingdom Viridiplantae; phylum Streptophyta; class Magnoliopsida; order Santalales; family Viscaceae; genus Viscum; species Viscum album. The sequence goes on from OY728165.1 coordinate 1,837,335,163, forward strand.
ATTTCTCTTCAAAAAAGGTTTGAAAATTATCTTATTCGGTCGATCCGGGACAATTGAGGTTAAGTCATTCATATGAAAATCCCGATGTTCTAAACTAAACAATTACCTCATACTTTCAATAATGGTAGTGGTTCAAAAGTTAGAAAAACCCTCTCGCATGATTATTGAAGTTTCTTTAAATAATTTTTTAAAAATACATTCCATCCTCTCCGGGCTTCAAGATCATGGGTTGTCTCAGAGCCTAGTTCCAGAATAATCCTATTCAAATGAAAATATTTTACATGAAAATTTCCAGGGTGTTACACGATATGATTTCAACATTTATGTTATTATCACCACATTTTGATCTTGATTAATCAAGAATATAACCAAATAATTTCATTGAACAAATTATACTCTGAGTACATTCAACTAGTAGTTGATTTTTATTTATCTATGAACTATTATTTTGCTTCCTTTTCATATTTTACCTCTTATTTTTCTGGGAAATGACTAAAAAATCAACATTTATATCACGATGAGATGATATAATGTTTTCCTTCTGAATAATTTCTTAATTTCATTTAAACTGGAATATGCAGTTTATATGCATCTGATCAAAATAGTTAAACATGTATAGTAGATCCAATTAGAGGTGGCCTATGATCCAATAAAAATTGAAATATCCAATGGGGTAACACTCTAAGATTCCATGGTACGTTTTTCTTTTAATAATGTAACACCTTGTGATGTATGCATCTTCGAGTTCTAAGACACCATGACCAATCAAACTAGACGTTATGAATTTTAATATCCACATTTTAAAATTTTATAAATTTTATATTTCCTAATGGACTTTATTTATTGATTTATAGTATCAAAATTATATTTGGGCAAATTTTTGGTATTTTTCTAAAATCATTCAATTTTATGATGAATCGTGAAAAACACTACTTTATTATTTAAAACTGAAATTTTATTAATGTAATTATTTATTTTCTTAAATTTAATTTATGTAAAAATAGATACATAATACCTATATAAGTTCAATGTAATTCAGTGGTGTATTTGTTTAATAAAATTAGATGTATAAAATTTTATTGACCTTTTTAACTTCATTTACCTTCCTTCCTTGGCCCATTAGAAAATTTTCATAAAAAATAATTTTATGGATATTGTGAATTTAATTTCAAAAATCTAGGAGACACCATTGTCATCAGTATGTAAAATGTTGTTCAATAAGATTAATTTTTTTGGTGAATAGAATCTTTTGACTTTTATTCACCATGGTTAAAAGTAAATAGGGAAATTAAAGGTAAGAATGATATTATAATTACCCTAACAGATGTCCTAATTCTATTTGATATGTGTATTTCTACTAAAATCATCTTTACAAATAAAATATGCTCATTTTGGTCCACTTGGATTAGATTATGACATTTATTATTCGTTTAATTTAATGAGGTGTTAAAATTGTTAAATTCAATGTTTAATAACTAATAAATTTTCAATATAGGGTTGTACATAGGTTAATTTTGACTATAAATATTCATTATAAATCTACAAGGATTTCCTATATAATTGTTTTTATTTATAATTTTTAGTCATTAAATATTTAAATTTATTTATGACACAATGATGATGCAGTAATTACCTTATTTTCAAACTATTAAAATAATTGATATTATAAATATTACTTTAATTGTCAATTGAGACTTTGGATGTATTAAAGAATTTAATAGTATAATATGACATGTTATGGTTGATTAAATAATTTTTTTTCTAAGTTATAAAGTTGTTCCAACTTTCATAGAAACCAAATATTTAATACTATAAAAATTGACATAAATGATTTTTTAAAACAAATAATATATTATTAATTGATATAATATTCCTAAAAATATAGGCTTCGGTCAGAGGGAATATTGAAGGATGGATATATTAATACTGAACCACATGGGGTTCATTTTTATTTTTTATTGTATGTTTATTAACTCTTTATTATAATAATACAAAAAATACCTAGTAAAAGTTAGAACTATTTAAATAAGAGTCAAATCTAAAAGCTAAGGTTAATATGGTGACCTAAACCTTATTAAAAATTATTGGTTGAGATTTTTTCAACCTTGAACCACATTATCCTCTAAATAAAACCTGTTGGATCTATTGAAAACTGAATATGATTGTATAATAAAATAATATTTCATGTTGTTCTTAAAGTGACCCCCACCTCTCTTATAAAAGGGTACATCAACTTCTCTCAAAATAACACCCCCTAATCCATTTTTCCTGGCCAAACCCTGGTCAAATATCCTCCCAACTACCACCAATTCAACATATATGTGTTACATAGATCATAAATCCAACTTATGGAGCACTTTTGTTCAAATCAAAATGAAGTACCCGAAGAAGAGGTAATAATTTCATCACCTATTTTAAAGCTCTTTTGTTATTCCACTACCTATTTCATTGTCATTTAAATACCAAAGTAATAACTACAGTACCCTCTATATACTGTGATGTTATTATTAATATTGTTCAACTATATTCATTATTCTATTTATCATAGGAAATGAAAAGTCACCATATGTGCACACATACGACTAACCGTCTCCACGTCGTGGTATAGTTTGTTATTCAACATGTCATAATGTTGATAAGAATAATAATGAGTTGAATAGATTTAAATGATAAATATAACATGGTTATGATTCTGTTTATATGATATACCATTCAATTACATATGATTTCAGAATCAATGGAATGATATTGTTGCCCATGCGTACGTACAGATTACGGTCTCCACGAACGCGATAAGATTCATTCCCTATCGTAACCATTCAAGAATAGTTTTCCTTTTATGGTTACAAATAATGATTAAGAACTTAATATCATTCTGGATATGAATAAAATTCATCCTATTCAAAACAAACATGACTTATTTAAAAATAAAATAATGGAAAACAAATGAGTTAACACCCAAACTAATGATACTACTGAAATATTATTATCAAAGAAATATTAAAAGATCATATATGATATCATATTTATGTTTTTGGTTCCTTTATAATTTAATACAAATTATTTCACTATTATAAATGAGGATAACATACCCTCAACATGTAAAACTACAAAGTAATGGGAAATTTAAAATCGCTTTATTATCTGAGTTTGTTTATACATCAGTATCTATTGGGACATCATTATTTTCCACATATGTGTTTATTAAAAATATATTTCAAAACATTTTTACTATTTCCTTAAATATGGTTTAAATTAATTTATACCATTTTTTGGCTTGTTATAAAATTTTTATAAAATAATCTTTTTGTCTTTTTCCAAATAAGGCCCATTATGACCTTTTCTACACAATTATAGAAATAAGGTTTTTTTACTTTTACGGTGATGACAAATTTTTTTTCCATTATAACACCTTAGATGCTTCCCTTGCAAGCTCATAAGACTATTTTTAAAATAAATTTTTTCTTTTATAAATATGTTACTTTTAAATTATTTCAAATTATAAAGAGATATTTCTCTCAAATAGTTTTGATTTCATCTTTGTCAGAAACCTTTGATAGATTTATACTTATTTGATGTTGATTTATTGTGATACAGTCATTTATATTGTATTGAAGGTTTGGTGATACGATTGAAAATGGATGTGTTATTTTTTATACCATTTAGTGTTTATGGTTAAAGTATTAACATTACGTATGATAGTTTTAATACGAACTCTTATGTTCTGTTTCAACCTTTTCATAAGTGTAATGTATTGGATGTAGTAAGTGATGGGTGGAGCCAGATATAGCTCCTCGATGCATTGGTAGGTCTCATGAGACATATTTGTGTCTTGTAAAAAGGCCTTGACCGAATATTATTCATAATCTTTGAACGAGGCCTTGACAATGTGGTTATGATATACGATATTATGCATTCCATCAATATTAATATTAGCTATTGATATTATAGGTGATTATTCGACTAATAGATTATCAATGTGAATTAGTAAATGAAATTATTTGATTTATCATTTCCATATTATGCTGATGTTTATGTTTAAAAGGATGGTGTTTTAGTCATATACATTTCCGTAAATGTTTACACTTATTTATGAATGTTTCTGTTATACTGTTATCCGTACTGAGCATCTGAGCTCCCCCCTTTCTTTTGTTATATTTTCCAAGGATGTGAAGAAGTATATTATGGCTGACATGCAAGTATATGCTAAGAGATATGAGTGTGTTCATTGGGGACAAAATTTTGTTGTTTTTCCATTTCATGACATAATTTAAAATATATGTATGTATCTAGTAATTCGAAGGCTACTAAACTGATTGGTATTTTGGGACATGATTACTTGTATCATTCCAATGTTATGTAATCTTGCACTGGCTCTGGGTAACTTGGGTTAAGGGATTATAGTTGGTATTAGAGGTAGTTTAGTACAAAACATGGAAACTAGATTTAGAATAAATCTGATTAGAGAACATTACCCAAAGATAGACTTTGATGGTTAGTATAGAATAACATCCAAGAATATTGGTAATATAGATATTTTGTGAGATTTCCAAAAAATACATCCCGGTCTGGAAATGATCAGGTAGAGGTGGATCTGGCTCCAATGTACATAGGAATGAAAACTCCAACAAGGAGTTTTTGGCTTGACTCAGGGTATTTGTAGACATGATAAAGGGCCTTGTTGCACTATTGATTATGATACTCTCGGAGGATATGCTTAAAATAAATCACATTTTCTTTGAAAAACATTATGATGGATTTATGAGTAAAAACTTCTTAATAGAAGTTTTTTTAGGATGTGGGATTGTATGCGTGTATTGTTCAATTTTTGTTTGGTATTTTACTATTTTTTTAATTATGCATTGCAATTCATAAAATAATATAGTGCATTAAATTTTTTAGAGATATCTCTTAGTGGACGTAATTGAAACTGTATCAACGCAGATAATCCATGTAGGGAGTTTCCTCATACTCAAGATAATTATTTTGGATATGGAGATGAAATTGGTGCTGAAAAGCTTATAACCATACTGGGATAACTCACTCAGGTTATGAATAATAACTTTACCCATATGGAGAACCCTGATCCACAATGCAAATGATCAATGTTAGTCTACTTTAGGAGGCAACAAACACCAACATTAAATTTGACTACAAAGCCACTTGTAGATGATCAATGGATAAGTTCCATAGAGAAAATATTTCATGCTTTGGGGAGTAGTGAAAGGGAATAAGTTTTCATGATAGTTTATCAATTCTTGGGAGATGTAGATCAATGGTGGTCATTAATTCAACACATAATGGAGGATGATTAAGTATCAAATATTAAATGGAGGATGTTTAAATAACTTTTCATATAAAAATAATTTCTTTGTGACCATTAACCAGATATAGAAAGACAATTTCTAAGTCTAAAGAAAAAGGTAGATGAGAATGTCACACAGTATGAGGCTAACTTTACAAAGTTAGCAAGGCATGTAACAAATTATATACGTAACCCAAGGTGTAATATTGATCGATTATTTGAAGGGTTAAGACCATTTCTTTATTGAAAATTATTATCACAACACTTCTCATCGTACGAAAATGTTGTCTCAAGTGCTATCAAGATTGAAAAAAATTATCTATGTCCTACGACTTTAAATAAAATCAATAAAAGAAGATATCTACTGAACACACTAGAAATAAAAATAAGGGGAAGAAGGAAAAAAGTTGAATTTCCATCCTATAGTAAATGTAGGAAGAAACAACATCGTACATTCCTATAGGGAATGAGTGTCTATTACAAATGTGGTGAAAAAGGCCACCAAGCTTGTGATTGCAAGGGAAAGAAAGAGGATATCAATGTTTAAATCTAAAATTGTAGAGAAATGGGGAATTATGAAAATAAATGTCTTAAGATCCAAGTAATCTTACCTCAGAAAAGACTAGTGGAGATAGGCTAAGCTTATGCGATCACTACTGTTGACATTGAATCTCTGAATGACATGATGGTAGGTAATTTAATGGTTTCCTCAAATTTAGCCAATGATTTATTTGATTTTGGATCATTGAATTATTTCAATCTTCATAGTTTTCTATGAAAATTAGATATTTCCAATTTTATTTAACAAGGGAGTTGTAATTAATAACTCCTATGAATGTATCATTGCAACAAAGTTTTGTGAATCAGTTTCCATTATGGAATATAAACATTATTTATCTGCCGATGTCACCATCATACTGATGATTTATATAGATATAATCCTTAGTATGGATTGGATTTTGGGAAATGATATGAAAAGTTATTGTAATATGAAGGATGTTAGAATTTTCGATGATGATAAGGAGTACCTTATCTTTACAGCAGAATTTTTACCATTAGATTCTTATCTTGATCCACCCCCAGTAGCTATACTAAATTCAATTATCAGGGGATGAGTGTGAAATTACTATGGTTGAGGAATGGCATGTTCAAATATAGGATGTACCTATTTTTCAAGAATATGTTTATGTGTTTCCAGAGGATTTACCTAGACATCTTCCAAAATGCAAATTTGAGTTTTTCATTGATTTAATTCCTGGTTCAAGGCCCATATCAAATACCCCTTATAGAATGGACATTGTGGAATTAGTAGAACTAAAGAAATAACTAATGGAATTGAGTAATAAAGGATTTATTCAACCTAGTGTATCTCTATGGGGAGAATTTGTTCTTTTTTGTTAAAAAGGAAGATACATCCATGAGGTTGTGCATTGAACCTAGGGAGATCAATGATATAATAAAAAATAAAAAGTATTCCCTACCACATATTGATGATTCATTCTATCAAATTCATAGAGCTCAATATTTTTCAAAGATTAATATTTGATCTAGATATCATCTGTTGTTTGTGAAGAAGGAAGACATTCTGATGAAATCATTTTGTACCAGGTATAGGCATTAGGAGTTTACCATAAAGCCTTTTGGACTATCTAATTCACCCAATGTCATCATGGATCTAATTAATAGAGTTTTCTAGGAATATATTTATTACTTTTTAGTGGTATTTATTGATGATATTTTGGTATACTCTTAAATATAGGAAGACCCTAAAAATCACTTGAACACTATTCTAAAGACACTAAGATGAAATGAATTATATGGGATGTTTGGAATGTGTGGATTCAGGCTTCCAGAGAATTATTTTATTTTCTATATAGTCTCTAAGGATGGAATCTCTGTTTATACTTCTATGATAAGAGAAATACAAAAATGGAAAACAATAATGAGTATAATTGAGGTACATAGTTTTATTGGTTTAGTAGTTTATTATCTGCATTTCTTTGAGAATTTTACTTAATGGATAAACAAATAATCAATCTCACACATAAAGAGGCCAAATTTGGTTTGATCAAAGAGTGTGAAGAATGTCTTGAATAACTGATGATGAGATAGTACAATGCTTATATCTTGAATCTACCATTGGGGAATGTTGGTTTTTCTACTTATAGTGATACATCAATGAATGGACTTGGAAGTGTACTTATGTATAATGATAGATGTATTGCCTATGCATCAAAAAATCTATAAATTCATGAACAAAACTATCCAACTCATGATCATGAGTTATCATGTATAATCATTGCTTTGAGGATATGGGGAGACTATATATATGGTGAAACTTATGAGTTATATAATTATAACAAGAGTTTTAAGTATATTTTCTCATATAATGAATTCAACATGAGGTAAAGGAATTGGATTGAACTACTCAAGGACTATGATTGAACTATACACTACCACCTGTGGAAGGAAAATAAAGTGGTGGATGCTTTGAGAAGAAATGATCATGGAGTTTTGAACAAGAAAAGAGTTGAAAGGGATCATATGTTCATGGATCTAGTAAAGATGGATATAAGAATAATCATGGACGGTGAAAGATCGATACTTTATCAAATGGAAGTCAGTCCATCTTTACTAGAAAGGGTGAAGCATCCTCAAAATTATGATGAGGAGTTTCAAAAGAAAATTAATCTTGTGAATGATGGGAGATTGATCAACATCGTATATGATGATGGAATTTTGAAATTTGGGAAGATACTTCGGGTTCTTGATATACCTGATCAAAACAGGGAATTTTTGGATGATGCTCATAGTTCAAATTTCTCTATTCACCATGGTAGCACTACGATGTATAGAGATTTGAAGGAACATTTTTTGTGAAATAACATGAAGAGGGAGATTGTTTATTATGTGTCCAGATGTATGGTTTGTCAATAAGCGAAGGCTAGAATATGACATCCTAGAAGATTCATACAACCTCCTCCCATACCTGAGTGTAAATCAGATGATATTACGATGGACACTGTCATGGGGCTACCAAAGACTCTTAGAAGGAATGATGAAATATGGGTCATTGATGATCGTCTTACCATGTCAGCACATTTTCATTCTATAAAAACGATTTAACACTTTAATTTTTATGAAGACTATATATTAATGACGTTTTAAGACTTCATGGAGTACCCATATCGATTGTTTCTGATTGTGATCCCAATTTTACATCATGATTTAGGAATAGTCTTCAAAAGGTCCTAGTTACTAAACATCATTTGAGCACTACCTACCACCCTCAAACTGATGGAAAATCAGAATGGACTATTCAAACCAAAGAAGGAATGTTGATATCTTGCTCACTGAACATTCAAGGTATGTGGGATCAATGTTTACCTTTGGCATAACTTTCCTATTACAATAGATTCCATTAAAGTATTCCAATGGAACAATATGAAGCATTATATAAAATGAGATTTCGGATAACAACTTGTTGGGATGATGTTGGTGAATGAAAACTTTTAGGCCCAAAACATGTTGAGGAAACAATGGAAAAGGTCAATATTATCCAAACCAATATCAAAGCATCTCATAGTTGAAAAAAAGAGATATGTTGACAACTGAAGGATGGATTTGGAATTTCATATGAGTGATCATGGATTTTTCATAGTATCTCAATGGAGGGGTGTTATAAAATACGGTAAGAATGTTAAATTAAGTCCTAGACACATTAGAGATTTCTAAATTCTAGAACGAATCGGAGTTGTAGCTTATAGTTTGGAAATGCCTCCAAATCTCTCCAAAGATCATGATGATTTACACGTATCACTGTTGAGAAATTACATGTCTGGACCAACACATGTACTCCCCTATGAAGAAATAGAATTGGAACCTGACCTATCGTATTTTGAAGATCCTATCAAGATTTTTGATACCATAGAACAAGTGGTGAGAAACAGGATGACTCGTCTGGTAAATGTTCTATGGAGAAACCATAAAATGGAAGATACAACATGGGAACCAAAGAACATACGATGAAAAACCACACAAATATTTTAACGCATTATTATTCCATAAATTTTGAGGATGAAATTATTCTATGTAGGGATTAATGTAACACCCCATGCTTCCATGGTGTGATTCTATTTGAATAATGCAATAGATTGCATTGTAGACAACATTGAGTTCTATCACACCAAGACCAATCAAAGTAGCAGTTATGAGTAGTAATACCCACATTTTGGAATTTTATATATATTATATTTCAAAATGTACTTAATTTTTGTATTCTAAATATCAAAATTATATTAGGGTGAATTTTTTGTTTTTTTGAACACTTTCAATTTTTGACGAATAGTAAAAAACACTCTGTTATTCTTTGAAACTGACTTTTTATTTAAATAATTATTTACATTATTTAAAATTAATTTTAGTCAAAAATAGATAAATAATACCTATATAAGTTCAATTTAATTTATTGGAGTCATTTTATAATAAAATTAGATGTATAAAATTTTATTGAACATTTTATCTTCTTTTACCTACCTTCTAGGAACATTATCAAATATGCGTAAAATGTAATTTTACCGCTTTTGTGAATTGAATTTCATAAATCTAAGTGACACGTTCGACATAATTAAGGAAAATTTGGTTCAATAAGATGAAAATATTTTTTGGTGAATCATAACTTTTGAATTTTATTTACCACGATTAAAAGAAAATATGGTAATTAAAGGTAAACATGATAATATAAGTATCCTAACATTTTTCATAATTCAATTGGATAGGTTTATTTCGACCAAAATCATCCTTAGGAATAAAATGTGATCATTTTGTCTCACTTGGATTAGATTAGTACATTAATAGTTTTTTATTTAAAGAATAGTTAAAAGTATTAAATTCAACGTTTAATAACTAATCCATATTTAATATAGTGTTATATATATATGGTAAATTAAAGAATAAATATTCATTAGAATGATAAAAATATTTCCTAAATAATGGTATTTTATTTATAATTTTTAGTCAGTAAATAATTATATTTATTTACGACACAATGATGATACATTTTTTCCTAATTATTGAATGATTAAAATAATTGATATTATAAATACTAATATAATTTTAAATTGAGACTTATATTGTATTCAAAGAATTTTCTAGTTTTATTTGACATGATTGGGTTGATTAGATAAATTTTTTTCGAAGTCAGAAGGTTTTTCTGAATTTCACAAAATCCAATTACTAAATAGTGTCCAGATAGACATAAATGAGTTTTGAAAAGAAATACTATATTATAAATTGATATAACATTCATAAAAATATATAGTTGGGAAAAAGTACATAGATAAAGTTATATATTTAAATAATTAACCACTTGTGGTTCTATAGGATTTTTATAATATGTTTATTTATCGTTTATTATAATAATACAAAATACCTAGTAAAAGTTATACTATTTAACTAAGAGTTATATCTAAAAGATAAGGTTAATATGGTAACCTAAACCTATCTAAAACCTATTGGTTGAGATTTTTTCTACACATATACACTTATATTCTAAATAGAATCTTTTGAAGCCATTATGAAAAGAATATAATCTTATAATAAAATAATATTTCATGCTTTTATTTAAGTGACCCTCACATCTATTATAAAAATGGTACTTCCCCTTGCTTCAAAATCACACCACCAAATCCATTAGGCATGGAAAACCCAAATCAAATATCTTCCCAAAAACATTCAATTCAACCTAGGGGCCTTACCTTGATCATAAATCTAACCTAAATATCCCTTTTTATCAAATCAAAAGGAAGAACCTGGTGAACAGGTAATAATTTCAGCACCTCCTTTAAAATTACTTTCTTCTTCCACTTCATATTACTTGGTTGTTTCTATACCAAAGTAACAAATAATGTAACTTTTACATACATCGATTTTATTATAAATATGGTACAACAGTATTAATTATTCTATCCATCCTTGGAATGACCAAGTCACCAGACATGCATACGTAAGGCTTACCATCTCCACATCATGGTGTAGTTTGTTATTCAACACTTCATTATTTAAATGTATATAATAATGAGTATAATTGATGAAATTAATAAATATAACATGTCATTGATTCTGTGAATATGATATACCATCCAATTACATATGATTTCACCATCAATAGAATGAAATTCTCTCTCATGCCTACGTACGGATTACAGTCTCCACGAACGCGATAAGATTCATTCCCATCATAAAAGTTTATGAATAATTTTCTTTTTATAGATAATAATATTGTTAAAAACACAATATAAAAATCAAATACATTCTATACATGACAAAAATGACTCCAATAACAAATCATATAAAGGAAAACGAATCATTTAACACCCAAAATAATGAAACTACTAAAATATTATTAACAAAGAAATATTAACATATCAAATATGATACCATATTTGTGTATGCGGTTCTTGTATAATTCAATAACAATGATTTCACTATTATAAATGAGGTTAAATTACCCTCGACCAAAGAAATGTACAAGGTAAGGGATAATTTTAAAATCTCTTTATTACTTGGGGTTCTTTATAAGTGAGTATCTATTGGGACCTCTTTATCATTCACACTTGTGTTTCTTAGAATTCATTTCAAAACATTTTAACAATTTCCTAGACTGTGGGTTAAAGTCATTTATACCATAGTTTTATTTTAAAAAAAAAATTATAATGGAATCTCTCCATCATTTTCAAAAAAAATTCTTTTATGACCTTTTTGAAAAAACAAAGGAAAGAGTGATTTTTTAACTTATACGACAAGTGTGCTTATTTCTGGACATTATAACACCTCTGAAGCTTCCCTTACAAGCTTATAAGAATACATTCAAAATAAAGGTTTTCTATTATAATTATGTGGAATTTAAATGATTTCAAAATAGAAAAGATATTTCTCTCAAATAGTTTTGATTTCATCTATGTCAACATCATTCGATAGATTTTACACTTTTTTGAAGTTGATTTATTATAAAGAAATATTCCCTATTGTATTGAAGGTTTTGGGGTATATTTTTCTAGGAATGTGTTATTTTTTATAACATTAATGGTTTATGGTTAATGTATTAACATTTCATATGAATGTTTTAATTGGAATTGTTAAGTTATGTATCAACCATTTCATATGAGGAATTCATTGGACTTAATAACTGATGGTAGTGGAACACTTTAGCTCCTCGATGCATCGATAGGTTTCATGAGATAAACTATTTTCTTGGCACAAGGCCTTGACAAAATCATATTGGTAGTCTTGGAAATAGGCCTTCACTATGTGGTTATGATGTCTGGAATTATGCATTCTATCATTATAAAATTAGGTATTGATATTACATGTGATTATTCAACAGGTAGAATATCGATGTGAATAAGTAAATGGAATTCATTAATTTATAATTTCCATATTATACTAAATTTTATGTTTAAAAGGCTTGTGTTTTAGTCATATACATTGTCGTAAATATTTATGCTTATTTATTAATGTTTCCACTATATTTTTATCCTTACTGAGCATCTGAGCTCACTCCTTTCTTATGTTTTTTTCAAGGACATGAAGAAGTGTATCGTGACTGACATGCAGGGATAGGCTAAGAGATTTGAGTGTGTTCACAGGGGACACAATGTTGTTGTTTTTCCATTTCATGATGTAATGTAAAACTTATGTATGTATCTAGTACTTCCAAAGAAATAAAACAGATCAGACTTTCGGGACTTGAATACATTTATCATGGTATTGTTATGTAATAATGCACCGAATTTGGGTAATTGGGGTCATGGCATTACAAATAAATTGTGTTCTCAAACAGAGGGGGGGGGGGACTAGGTGTGACTCATTTTTACTAAATAATTTAGTTTTTAAACCCCTTTAATTCACTGTCACATGTTAGTATGAGTTTATCTTCTATTAAATTCAAATTTTAAATGAAAAAATATTTTTAAATACTTTTATAAGGTTTTACACTAAGAACTACATCCATGTTGTAACCAGTTATCACCCCTGATTAGATATTTTTCACTATAAGTAGTTGATTACAATAGTGAAAGTCCCATTCACTGTAACACTGAGTCACATAATGTTCCACTCTAGAATCCCTGTTGAGATTAAATGCTTCCATATACAGTAATGACTTTTGAGTCCCATAGGAGGATCTTTATACCATATCCTATATTATTTCCAGTATCCCACCAGCCTACTCCAGAATCACATTGGAGACTTTCAGAGCATTAGAGTCCCATTGAAGACTTCACTATCTTTATTCAGACATTATTATTTACACTGATAGGATTATTTTAAACCATTCTCCAAAATATTCACTTCCAAAAAATTGGGTTTTTGTAGCATCGCCCTTTAACAGAGCTAAAAAAGTGCTGATAAAGGGGGTACCTTTATCAACGCTAAAAACATCGCAATTAAAAGTACTCCTTTATCAATTATTTTTTAGCCCTAATAAATGGATCCCCTTTACTAGTACCTTTTCTTAACATTGTTAGAGGGGCACCCATTATCAATGTTTTTTCGTAGTGATGATTAAGGGGGGGATTTATCTGCCCTTTTTTCCTACAATTGATAAAGTGTAAATTTAAAAAAATATAATTCATAAAAAAATAGTAATATATAAATATATAAGAATATTTCTATTAATATAAATATAATATATATTTTTTAAATTTGTTTTAGATAATTTTAAAAAGAAATTTAATCTTAATATATAATATATTTATTAAAATATCATATGAAATAATTTAAAAATATTTTAATTAATATAAATTTTATATTTTTATCAAATAATTGTCATTCAATAACAATTTGAATATAAAATAAATAAATAAATAAATAAAACATCTAAAATAAGTTGAAAAAACAACTTGAACTTCAACAGTCATAACTTTTGATTCGGGTGTCTGTTTGAGCCCTATCACATATCAAATCAATGTCTTTGACGAGCTCTATTCTGCTATGATTGGGGGCTACCCCAATCAAGGTATTTTCGAGGCCAAAAGAGGGAAATAATGCCACTAAAATTGAGTTCTTAATCAGCGTACCCTTTTTTATTTAACATTTCATGGATTTTCAGGTTCATTTATAGGGGTCTTTTTTTTATTTTTTAGTGGAATTGAAATTTATTCCCAGTTCGTATATTCATATTGATATAATGGTTTTTAAATTTTACCTTTTTTTACAATGTACGATTATTTATAATCAAATATATAACAATATATACATATTTTTTATATATTCACACATAAAAAATTAATTTTATCAATAAATAAGTAAACATGTTTACATATAAAATATATTTCTTAGTATATAAGAGTTTTCTAAATAATAAATTAACATCCATTTTGTTTAAAATACTAATATCTGAATATTTATATACCTATATAATGTGAGTGTGTGTGCATTTCAGTGTGTCTATATGGAAAAATAGATATATATTATCTATATATTCTAAACATATGGATATACATATTAATATATAATATTTTTAAATATATATATAATTATTTATAAATATACTTATAGATACACATATAATATGTGTGCGTGCTATAGATATGTATTAATTTATTTATAAACACGCAGAAAATTAGCAACTCAAACATGTGTAGGCCTCATTATTTATAGGAAATGAAGATCATTTCACAAACATATAGAATCATGGATGAACAACATGATCCACAAGAGATCACCATCATCAGAAAATATAAAACAAATACACTATTTTACTGTGGGTTCATCTTCACATTATCATATAAAAGATTTATAATTTTGTTTTGATCGCATTAGAGTCCTTAGATATAATAAACAATAATATGATGGTTGTTTTGAATCTCTAGATGATGTGGTATAGAGATTTAATAAATAGGATCTATCTTACATGATCGAGGTAGAAGACAACCCATGGAGAAGAGAAAACAACTCTAATTGAATGGATTTTATAACTGTGGTTCTATCGTTATTTTTAAACAGAGATCTATTGTAAGACGTTCAATTTTGATCTTATATCCAAAAGGTTATTGTCGCATCTCTCCCTTATATTTAAATCGACATAATTAATCAGTCAGATTATGTTACTAGACTAAACCTCAAACATGTTGGCACCGCCCCCATGCTGGTGTTCGCCTCTGCTGTCATACCACTTGGAACGATGGCTTTACCCACAGATTCACCTCTTGTAGTTGCACATATGGTCACAGATCAAAACATACTGGTAATGTTGCAGGTCCTACCTGCCCACCTAAGAATAGGTACTTGACCCTCAATAATAGCTGTAATATTCTAATTATTTAATATAGGATCCATAAAAATAGTAAACCATGTTCTATATGAGGAAAAGAAAAAGCAATTCTAAATACTCAAATAACATCCAACAATAATAAAAAATTCTTTATGACTTCTTCTTATTCATTCAGTGTTGTAAAATAATGTGCCAATTGACTCCACCCAATGTCTATTTTGAAGGTTTCACCTGCCCTCCTAAGAGGTGGTATTGGTCCCTCAATATTGGCTATAATTGGCTGCGTTTTTAATATACCATACACTGAAAAAATAAACAATGTTCTATATGATGAATATAGAAAGAACTCAAAATACTCAAATCTCAGCCAACCAAAACCATACTATTTTTAACCTATTCTTCCTTATGTGTTGTAAAATAATGTTCCATTTAACATAAACTGATGGCACATGACTTTTGGAACACTAGATCAGTTATGAAATTATCATTATTAAAACGCATCGACTTTTCACATTCATAAGTTATTCAATATAATTTCAACATCACCAAACCACTTAGAATATTCATCACATGTTATTAATATTTTACCAATACATTGAAGAGTGATATAAGTCCCAGCTGTCATTGGTTAAAACATGAAGAATTTCCATGGTAATGATGCATGCACACTCCATGGTTATTACACTGCCACTGTACTATTTTATAACATAACCACCATCCATGTTTATAATGTAACTACGGTCTCTGTATATAACATAATGCCATCACATATTGAAAACCATATATAGGTGTTCTGCTTGATTATACCTAATTTATCATATTAGAGACCATGAAATAGGATGGAGTTAATACATATTTCACCATTTCATAAATCGTTGAATATAAATTTACATCAAAAACATTTAATCATTACCTCATTGCATAACCCATGAAAAATGAACAGGTTTTATAAAAATCATTTCATCATAAAAATAGACCAAATAGAAAATAATAATTAATTTATAATTATATCTATCGCTAGTAAATATTATGTAATGTCAAGGGATGTATTCTTATATAAAAAATGACTTTGGAAGATTGCTTGAAATAAATTTGGAGGAAAATAAAATTTTGACTTTGAAAATCACATATTCAAAACCAAATGATCAAAATTAATTATGAAAATTATATAATGAAAACCCTTGGAAAAATATAAATTAATCATTAAAACATTATGTGTTAATGACATTGGAAAATACAATTCATGTCATACAAAATAAAACAAATATTGTTTAACATTTTTTAAAATATAAAATTACCTAATCTGAAAAAAAAAATCATTACATTAGAAATTTTTTTAAAATACAAAAATTGGTAAAAATTATTTTAATAAATATTTTTATAATTGTTAAAAAAAAATATTTTTAGAATACTTGTCTGTAGAAGAAAAAGTATTTTGGACTGAAGAGAGAATTGCAATTAGTTTTCCTTAAACACATTATTTTGGACTCTTGAGAACATAAAGACAAATAAATGATATGAGAGAATGAATTTTCATGAAATAACCATAGGATAATAAATTTTTTGTTTATTTACAGTTAAATCATAAAATATCATTTTTGGATGCATAACCATAAACAATCGTTATAAAAAAGATGTTGTATCAAAATTTCGTTTCAACTTTTGTATCTTATGAAACGTAAGGACCATGAAAGAATGGAAATTATAAGGATATTTATATCCCATAATTTTCATGAGTGTCATAAATTACATTAAATTGATATATATACTTCACACACATGAAACAAGAGGTGTATGAGGCATGCATCCCACATAAAAAAAAGTTAGACTAAAATCCCTTACCTCAAGACTGAAATTCCATTTTACATGTTCAAAAATCATATATATTAATTATAGGTTCATTTTATATATATACATATATATATATTTCATAACCCTAGTAATATATATCATATCATATACTATTTACCAATTTCCTTTTATTACATATTTACTAACAATTAATTGTTAAAATTACTTTTCGAGCAATAGTTTCTTTTTTTCAAGTATATTTTGGTTTGGTATATTAATTATATTTAATTTTAGCATGACTAATTCATGTATATAATATTAATAATTATATAATAATCATATATATTCATTATATATGTATCTAGTGTAATCCATTAAATTTATTCTTGTCAAATGAATTATGACGTTCCTGGAGATGGTAGGTCGTACATATGGATGAAAACCATTTATAATTTCATTGAAGATTTAATGAATGGGAGGTTATTAGTATATCACCATTCCAAATTCACATTTATTTAATATATATCACATATATTCACTAAATTTATCATTATTACCTGATATTTTAATCTTATGTGAAAAATGATTCAGATTTATTCATAAGGTGGTGGTCAGCTGTACATGCGACCGATGATATCGTATTCCAAGAAATTGAATGCAACAATGCACATATAATATTATTAATCCAAAAGTATATTTATGTTTTTAATATTAGTGATATAATTTAATTCCCTGATTATATAGACCAGTGAGAGGCAGTGATGTAAAATGAATTACATCAGTTCACGAAGTGCTAGTCCTCCATACACTCGATCAACAGTTTCTCTTTCCCCTTGAAAAATGTGGAGGTTGATATAGGTTATAACATTAACATAATAACATATATGTATATGGAAGAGACTATTTTTATTATATCATCGCATTTGAAGAATATATAAATGATTTGGAATATAAAATAAAACAAAACACCATGTTTAAGAATTCTACCACTTCTTCAAAGAACCTCTTTTGGCTTACTCTTAATGACTTGATAATAGGATTTGATAATTAAAATAATTATGATAAGATATGGAGATTAAATTAATGATGGTATTTTGGTAGGTATTGGACAGTTCAAATGGACTTGGAAGACTAAATCATAGAGGATAGGGCATTCGATTTTATAAGTTGAGGAGTGAACACAGTTAGATTTTTTGAGAATAAAAAAGTGTACACGCATTGTAAATGTGAAACAATTATCTAAAATGGTTAAAAATCGATCAATAGATGATATAAAGTTGATATATCATCATATATGTCCTCTTGATATGTCATTTCATCGAGTTTGAGTTTACTATCCCCTATCTTTATTAAATATCAATTTAAAACTAAATTAAAAATATCTATCAATAATGATCATCCCTTGGAAAGGGGTAATGACACACTAAAAAGATGATTCATGTTCAATCCACCCATGGTGGCCAAATTAATTAAATACAACCCCATGGGATGGTTCTACATTAAGGTTCATGAACAGTAAGCAATTATTAATTGTCCCATTAATTACATAGCTCTCACATTCTCATTTTAAAAAAGGATTAAATTCCATTTCGAGGGAATCTATCCAAATATGGCATGAAAAACATAGAAACATATATATAAACACACAAAAATTGAATGAAATTGATGATGCCACCTACCATATGTACTTACCATAGATCACATCCTATATTAGCTCCTGATTCTACTAATATCTGAAGAAAAATGATGATATGAAAAAGAACCTATAAATAGTTCGTATTAGCTTTCACCTAAATAGTGTATCTGATACCAAAACAAATGGGGAAATACGTAAAATGAATTGAGATCAGATTGGGGATATCAAGTTAGATAAACTATTCATGATTCCCAGCTGGTACAATGAAGATCTTCCACTTCGATGAATCGTCATCAAAGATAGCTCTTTAAAGGGTGGAGTTGATGTGAGGGAGGAGAAATAAGAATTATGGTGAAATATATGATTAAATGAGTTTATTTTATAATTTATCCTAAATTATTGGTCCACATGGTTTCGGAACATGGTCGGACAACCTGTGAACCAACCAACCTCCCTTTCCTGTAGGAAAGGGGCACACCACATGAGTTGTATGCATGACATGAAAAACCATTTGAACACTATGTAAAAATTATTTATCAAAATTGGAGAAATTCACACATGGTATTCTGCATCAAATAACATGATTTATCAGACTATTCTTCCTATGCCTTCCATCTTTCTATCCTCATATGGTTATAAGTAACCATTCATCCTTCCCCGCACAGTTTCTACTAACTGTACAGTAGGGATTTTTCACTACAATGGTTTTTTTGTGGGCTTAGAACCTGCCCCGGGCACCCCCACAACATCCTTAGCATTACTATAAGTTTCAATTAGGCCGTAGTTAGATATGTAAATTAAAAATTCAATGAAATTAAATGATTTAGCACCACAATATTGAACTAGTTTGTTAAAAACATCATCCATTAAAGTAATTCGTCCCCAAATTTCCCTTCTATCTGTAGTGAATCGTAATCTATGAACAACTACAGCCATATTACTCCTACATTATACTGCCACCCCATATCCCATCCTATTCATAGCCATGATTCAATAACACCCATACTAGGGGACCTAACAGGCCTCTGAGTACCTTAATGTTATGATCCAAAATAAGTATTAGATGCTCCTCAAAGGAAACATCTACCTATTAAGAAATTTCCTCTGGATGTAAGGCATGATATGAGTCTGAATGATAATGTAATAGCTAAGATACATATAAGATATCATGCATGGATGGGTACATCTAAGGTAACTGTAACCAATAGGATATGAGCTTGAAGCTCTCCAGATTCTGAAATGGAATGACATATCACGATGAATGTTTTCCCTTTATCGTGATACTTCGGTGCCCAGCCTTAATGATTCATGTAAAATTAATGATCCCAAACCAAGAACTATAGTGGTCAACTATAGTGCTTAGTGTATGTTTTTTGTTGAGACTGCATAGTATCAATCCACTTTCAAATCATCGAAACCTAATCTCTAGTCTCCTGAATGAGACGAGGTCCATAAATATCTTCTTATCATATGTATATATAGAACAAGGGTGATAAACATGGATAACCATATAAATCCTCTTAATTAACCATCTGAATATTATCCTAAAATCTATTGTTATAGGTGAATTCAACCATTGGTATATGCCTCTCCCAAGTGCCCCTCAAATATATGAGGCATGATCACAACATAAGCTCGGTTAACGAATAAAAATGAAACCCATGTGGGTTGTACAACAAAAAATGATTGTTAATATATACCTGGAATTTTTTTGGCCAGTGTACACCAAATAATTATCTCCAATTAAGTAATATCTAAAACGATGGAATGCACGAAAAAATATAGCTATCATAAGATTGTGGGTTGAGTAAATCCTCCAATGTGGACTGAAATACTGACATTCATATGCCACATCCCTTCCCCCATCATGAGACCTTCTTTCTTTCGGATATATGATACATAATAGTAAATAGTGTAACTCTTACCTGGCTCTGAAAAATTAAGTATTGGTGCTAAATTCAATCTCCATTTCAGCACTTGAATGGTTGATTCAAAAGACACTAACCATAAAACTTCAAACCCTTCATAGTCATGCATGTTAATGATAATGATGAGAATGACATATTTTATATTAAATGATTGCAATAATATGATAGTCCTCAGAAACTACATACGTCAAAGAAGTTATAGAGATGCTCTAAGGAAAAAAAATCTCCCCCATTATATATGTCAATAGATACTCCAATCTCAGAAATGATGTGACCTAGGAAGTCAATCTGATCCAACCAGAAGTGGAAATTGTTGAGCATTTAAAAAAATGATTCTCTCTCAATGCATTCATTAAAATATCAATATGTTTTCACTGTTCATATAGAGTGTGAGAATACATCAAGATATAATCATTGAAAACAACAAAAAATTAATCCAGATAATGATGGAAGACTCGGTTCATAAGTTACATGTAGACCACTAGTGTGTTCATGAGACCAAACGACAAAACCAAATACTCTAATAGACCATACCGAATACAAAAAGTCATGTGACGTACTAATAATGGTATAAAACACATTAGATGATACATTGATCTCAAATCAGTCATTGATAATACCTTATCACCTCAAATATTGTCAAATAGAACTTCTATCAATTGTAGTTGATACTGGTTATAAACATTTATTTCATTCAATTTATAGTAATCAACACATAACATAAGGGTTTCATCGACCTTTTTCCAAATAAGGACTAGTGAACCCCACATAAAAGTAATTGGTTTGATAAACCTCTTTTCCTCTAAATCCTCTAACAACCTCTTGATCTCCTTCGTCTCCATAGTATCTATTTTTTAGGAATGGATACTAGTGCAACTCCTAGCACTAGCTAAATAGATAGCTCTACCTCTAAAATTAGAGTAAATCCCAAAAAGTCTTCCATGAAGAGGTCCCTAAAATAGTCAACATCTTGTGGGAAATCAATCTCACATATTTTCTGATCATTGAGATATAAACTCACAATCTGGGATGTCATCCCACCCAGACCATAATTCTTAGGTCCAGCTCGGCTCATTTGAACATCTCATTCAACATTATGAATAAAATCTCCACCCTCTAGTGATGTAAAGGTAATCTTTTGGTGATATCAATAAATAAATTCATGAATGGGATCCAAACATTACATGTCTATAATAATTCGAAAACCATAAATCTTGCGGAAAATGATGTTCCATATAAAGAGACACCCGCAAATATCAACTGGGAACTCCATACACTCATGGAAATCCCCAATTATGATCCCCAACAGAGAATCAATATTCATAATAGGATCAAAACACTAAACAATAATCCCAATACCTCCTAAAATTAGGAAATATATAAATATATAAGAACAAATTGTATCCAAAAGATAAAATACTAATATAGGGGCCACTAGAATAGTAACACTCGTTGTAGATGTTATATGATTCTACTCCTTACATTACCATTGTACATAAAATATATGGATTGATCTACTGATCTATGGTACTTCATGGATACATAGAAAATATTTTTCATGCTTATTATACATATATGGGGTCTGAATACCATGGCCATGACAACTGCATTGGCCTAATCATCCAGATTTCCTATAAATCCCTTCTTAAAGAAAAGTTTATAACCATAATTATATACATGGAGTCGGTACATACCACTCTCACTGGATATTGGAGGAAAATTTTGGAAGAATCTCATTAGATGTCTCATCATGTTATATTAACGACACTCGATTACGTCTCGCATACACTGGGGCCTCATATGTCCTAGTGTAACACACTAATGGCACATGACAAGGCTACCAAAGTTTGTATTTTGGATATTATGATCACACTATAAAGCTCAGGAAGAAACTTCACACTATCAATCGATATAGTACTAGATTATGATGTTGAGCTATCCTATCTTGAACCCCCGACCTATCTATAGTTACACTCTATAATAAGTCCATGATTCATTATTTTAGAAGTGGTATTTAGCCACAAAACATTAACCTCTGATCGGATGTCATACCTAATACCATTCTTGAATTTCTTGTATTTAGATAACTCATCACCTATCAAAATAGGTGTGAAGTGTGGGAGATTTATAAAATAGGCCAAATAATCCATAATTGATAATGCGGCCGGTTCCAAGTGCATGAACTCTCATTCTATATTGTCACACAACGTCTCATGGTAGAATTAATCATAAAAGGCCGTAAAAAAAAGTCCCTCTATGATATCTCTGGATAATGATCAGTCTATGTAATGATATCCCACCATCTATTTGTAGAATCACAAAACATATATGTATATTGATTTACCCTTCAATAGAGAGAAGTCTCTAGATTCTCAAATATACAAAATGTGGTCTCTAACCATTAATATAAATCCTTTGGTTCTTCATCCCTAAAAAACATGGGTGGATACTACTTTTGGGACTAACACTTCAAATCTACCATAGATGGGGTAGGTCACAATACTGATTGAAAGGTCTGTGGAAAGTGTATATAGAATGCAAGGAAATGTGCCTCAACACCCTTGTCTATTACAACTCTTGGTTCCACAACTGGATCTACATAAGGATCCACCAATATCACATGGCCTACCACCTTTGGAGTGTGGTCATGACAACCATCCTAGTGTATGAATGTATGTCGTCATGGTGAAATGCCTCTAGAATTCCAAACACGTGCCTAAGATAATAACATTATCATATTTTGTAGCAAAAAGTGTAGATAATGAAATAGGATAATTACAAGAATTCTGTTATAAGAAATACACCCCTTTGTTTGTTCCATGAGTCTGGTATGGCATTGTATAGATTATTTAAAAGAAATAGGTACTACCTACTGCCCAATTTTAATGTTGGTTTTGGGTTATGTTCTCTGTTATAAGAAATATAATTTTAAATTTTCACAATTAATATTAAAAATGATGAACCAAATGGTTCACCAAATTCAGATCCACAAGGTCTCATAATATCTATGAACCAAAATATGCAAACCATTCAATTCAGACCTTAACACATTATAGTCTATGTGTCTCATGGTCTATGACTCAACATGCTACAATTGGCTACATAAGAACTTTTTTAGATCCTAATCAATAAAACAATACTTAGTATACGAATGGAAGTCTATGTACCAACCATGTTTCTCAGTTCCATACATGAAATATGTATCATGGAGGAGGTATATAAATCATGTCACATATCCCAATGACATGAAATCTGGGAATGCATCATATATTTCCTGGAATAATTCATAGCACGTGATTTCTAACAAGTTCTTAAAAGGATGCATGATATGGAATACCCTCAACTCATCCAGTTTTAACTAATTAGAACCCAGAGTCATATTAATAATTTGATTACAGTTGAAGTGCATCACTAGAAAATGGAATCAAATCAACTATAATATCCAAAATCATAAAAAAAATAATTCTTTTGTGGAAATTTAGGATTTTTTTGTACCTGGGTTAGCTATTTCCATAAATAGGTTACTAACAATTCCAAAATCATTCATATCTCAATCAATATTCATCAAATAGTAATGAAAAAAAATGTTCTATGATACCACTTTGTAACATCCCTGATCGAATTCCATAGAAAGGTGGCCCGAGCCTGGTTGGGCACATGGCCTCAAAAACATCTCCCCAAACACTAGAGGCTACCAAACTATAGCAAGAGACACGGTGTATTAGTGGGGAGACTATTTCCTTATCACCAGAATGTATCATAGAATAAATAAAATATCATATATCATTTGGAGACAATAAATATTTCATGAAGATAATAAATGACCAAGTCATGAATATATTACTAATACAAGATGAAATCTTATATGTAGATAATAATGATACATGTCATGTATCTTTGAAAATATCCACAACCAGGATACATGGAAGGTGTACAATACATGTAAAAAATGAAAAAGGCCTAAAATATTTAATATAGAATCATGATACTTAGCTAATTATTGTTCTATCTTCCTCCTAAGTAGTAATTAAGAACCTATAGTAGGGGATTTCCGTTATCCATACATGAAATAAAATTATCTGTTCGGGTACCATCGGCAACCTAAATAGTGTGTGATATATAATACTAATAGTAAACTATAAAAATTCCTCATTCCATACGTTATGTGAATATATAATAACAATATTATAGAAGATGAAATATAATATGTAAGAAAGTGATGAATGAAAACTACTGACAAAGGACAATAATTTCATGGACACCCATCATCTACTACATACGTTGGCCAAGATAGTATTTATCTGAATTAAAAATCTGTCCCATTTCAATTTTTATTCATGTTCATTTAATGATTCAATCCCATTTAATAAATATATATCAAAATCATGAATAATCCAAATTTCCCCCATACAAATAAGTGATGAAGAGATTCTTAAATCAGCTATTTATAAAATGTTTGTCACAAACTAAATCCAAGATTTTTCTTTTCCTTCACAGAAATGTCCTATAAATCATTTAATTAGATAATATTTTGAGAAACTAATCCCATCCATGGCATTCCTAAATAAATAATCCAAGTATCTCTCTAGGTGTATCGTGAACCAAGAACCTTACAAGCCCATCCTAGTCATTAATTGTTGAAATTGTAGTATTATTCTAGGTGTGGTGTAATATTAATTCCATCAGATTCCATCCTCAGAGGTCCATTAAGGGATCTATAGTGTCACCCATGGTGTATATAATCAACTACCCTCTGATTCCATCCATAAAATCCAGATGGAGTCAATGAATCACTCAATCATATAATAGCCATCTTCCACGAGTCTTTCGTTATCAATCCATACAAGGAGTCCAATTATGAGTCAATAATCAATATGGTATATGAAAAATGATTCCACCAATGGAATTTTAATTAGAAGAAATTTTTCACCAAAGGTTTATAATAATTAAATAAATACATTTTAATTATATCATGTTCATTACATAGACCATTTCACTTAGAACTCACCTCAGAAGGTGACTCAATTCATGGGCTAAGATAATAATCATTATCTTCTATTTAACACATTTGCAATGTCAATATAAGAATCAACATAAGCTAAATCAATCCATTACATGGAAATAGATTAGTTTTAGGATCATTCCACCACCTATCATTAATTAATTTCAATTTACATTTCAATTACAATTTTATTTCAGAATTAATATATCTTGGAAGGGGGTAACGCTACACCACAATGTTAAACCAAGTTCAAGCCATCCATGGTGGAATAATTAATTAATAACACATCCAAGGGGTAGTGTCACTTCAAGGATCACGACCTTTGAAATATTTTCAATGTTATGATTCATTATTGTGGTCTCACCTGTTCATTTTAAACATGGATTGAAATCCTTTTCAATGGAATCACGCTGAAAATTAGTCACAATGGATAATAGAAATTATATATACAATTATACATGGATGTAAAGGAATGATACCACCTAATTTAGGTCCGTAGTGGATATATCACCTAGTATCATCTCATAATTCAGCTCAATTAGGGAGAAGATAATACGAACATATGATGGACCTATAAATAGTTCAAATTAGCTCGCACCGAAATAGAACATCTAATACGAAACCAATCAATTAATTATTAAAAATGAATGGAGATCATACTAACATAGATCCAATGATACAAAGAGTTTTTTATTCAGATATTTGATGGAGGAAATATTTAACATCCTAGAATAGTCAGCAATGCTATCTCTCCAATATGGGGAGTTGTTGTGTGGGAGGAGAAATAGAAATTAGTTTTTAAATAAATAATTAAATGAGGGTATTTTTTTAGTTTCACCCAAATTACTGGAATGCATGGTTTGGACTCACAATTATCCAACCAATGTGCCAACCATGCATTTGTTTTTGTAAGAAAGGGGCACCGACAAGGTTTGAACTCATGGATTGAAAAACCTTGCGTAGACCATGAAAAAAATTTCTCTCAAAACTACGAATATTCCTGCACAGGATCACGCCTCGAATCAATTGGTTTATCAAATAGTGTGGCTTATATCTTCCCTCTATCTAGCCTTGGATGGGTAGGAGTAACCCCAATGTATGCCCCATATATAATCTACTAGTTGTACATTATGAATTTTTAAACGGAAAGGTTGGGTTTCAGGGTTTGAACTAACCCTAAACACCCCCTTAACCTAGATAAACTTCATTAATATTACATTAAAACATCTTTATATATTTAAACTGAATTTTAATGGAATTTAAGTGATTCTTTACCTCAAGAAGGAACCACGTTCTTATAGTGGACCATGCATGCCACATTGAGGTTGTGTATTTTTTTATTAAGGATCATCATATATATTAAAACAAATCAAAATGTCATTTTTGGATGAATGATGTAAATTTCATTGGCTATGTTATTATTGAGACAGTATTTTTTATTAGATACTGAGAATGGTTGAGTGATAATATATTTGGTGCATCCAATGATTTTTTTTGAGAACATAATACTTTTGAGATGGTATAGGTATTATAGACACTATGTTCAGATCTTATCTAGGATATATTTCCCCTTGAATGCTTTTATAATTAATGGGTTGTGTCTTGAATGGGATGATAAATTCTACTGTTATTTTGAGCATTCCAAGCCCCATTTGATATTCGATCTAGTATTGAATCTTTTTGAGATTAGGAGATATTATATAGTGTAATGTGATGCTTCAGATCTAGGTTTGCAATGTGCACTTATGCAATATAACGATGAGGAATACTATTTATCTCTCTATCCAAGACCACATGAACAAAATTACCCCACCAATTACCTAGAATTGGTCTCCATGATGTACACACCGAATATGTAGTAACCTTACCTCATTATGAATACACTTAATGTTTAATCAGAGAATAATAGAATAATGTATATCTTTACTCAGATATATTTTATCCTCATAGATAGTTTTTGTATATAATATCTTCAAACATTTCGTTTTAACAGTACTTATATGCCCAAAAAGGGAAATGTGTTAATAGTTTCACTGATAAGGAAGCTTCTGATGCAGGATATTAAAAAATAAATGAATGAGTGGGATATAATGAGTTTGTTTTCAAATATGATTATAGAGGTGTAGTAGGATAGTGTGATGGTGTTTTTGGATAGTGTATAGGCTACAACCTCTGTAAGAACCCAATTTTTTCTGTAAAAGACTTTGGATTATTCTTAATGTTATTCTAGAGAACCGCCTTCAGACGGCGTGCGATTCCGAGCCCCAGTGTGGTCGGAATTAAATTTTCAGTGCGTTCACACTAGAAACGCCAAATAAATTTGATAACTCTTATGTGGTGCTTCATATCAGAGATACGAGTGTATGGATGGGTCCGGAATGAGGTGTTTACCCTAGCAACGACATAAAAATGGTTGGCGAGGGACGTTTGGACCCCTCACTCGCTTTCGAAACGTTAAATGGATAAATTCATTAATTAATTTATTCGTTTAATTGTGAAACTAAAGTATCTCTTAAACGGTGGCTCGGATTGGAAAACTGAGGGCACCTTTGAGTTCAGAGTGTGTCGATTACCCTGGGAGGGGTGTATGTTTCGCGGGCACGGCTCGTCTGTGAAAAATGGCCCTAGGGGGCGTTTTCGTAATTTGGCAGCCTCGGGCGTGGGCGTTGTAACTTTTGAACGGGGCCTCAGCTTAAAATTTTGAGACCGCCGTTGCGCTAAGAGCATGGTCTTTATCCTAGGGGGGGCTTAATTCTGACCTCGTCGGGAGTTTGGGTACGGGGTCGCGGGAGGGTGTTTAAGTTAATTAATTTATTTAATTAACCTAACCCCCGCCCCTTCACTTCTCGTCATTTCCCCATCCCCTGGCGAGCTTCTCCCCTATCCTCCTCCACTCCGGTGAGGCGGCTCTGGCTAGGTGACTCCGGCGAGGTGTGGCCACCCCGGTGGGTTGCCGGCGAAGCGACGGGCTTAGTCCCACGAGGTAGGACTATCATTTTTGTTTTAATCTCCCCGCACCTACATTGATCCCATTTAATCCTGTCGAATTGCTGTTGGATTTTCGAAAAAAGACGATGAATGCGTAGTAGATTTTATTCCCTTTCCAACTCAACTTTAGGATTCGAATTACGAGCTTCGTGGCGTCCGCAATCATCCGTTGAAGTTTTATGGTTTTCGGTTTTCCGGTGGGTTCGAGCGGTGGTGCGACTAAGGCGGATGGCGCGGCAGCGGGGCGCTTGGCATCGAGGGCTTCAGCAGGGCAGCGAGGCTGGCGTCAGGGTGAGGTGCAGAGGCCAAGTGAGGCTGGGGGTGTGCGGCTCTGGTGGGTTTGCAGGGCGTCGGCGCGAGGTGGCGCTCACCGGAGCGCGAAGGAGAACCGGGGTCGCGGCGTGCGACCCCGCAGAGGAGACACGACCCGCGTCGTGCGGTTCGTTGCGCGGCGACCGGCCTCAGCCAGTCGGCCGAGCGGTGGACTAGGTCCACCGCCAGACCTTGTGGCAAAGCCGAGGGCCAGGCCCTACAAGCCGGGCCGGACAGCGCAGGCCGGGCCGGGCCGAGTGGACCGGCCGGTCCAGCCCGGTCCAGCCCAAGGGGCTATGCCCCTCAGTTTTCGGACGCCCGTATTTTTTGCTACGGGAGTCCGTTTTGAGTGTCATCTACGGCAGCACAGACCTAACAGCAAGGCACTCTTTTTTAGATGGTTTTGGGAATTTTTAATTCCCGAAATGAGGGGCCTCAGAGAGGAGACACGTCTTTAAGTGAATTGTTGTTTTTTCGGGGGAAATTGTTTCGGACTGCGCGGACACGTCCTATGTCCGATTTAAGCTCTGTCAGTGGCATTGGGACCCTGGCACCGAGGCGGAGCTTTCCAAAGTGGTTTCAGGCATTGAGTCTGATGTTGCGGCATGGCCCTCACGACCCATCTTTCGAGCTGCGTGAAGCGTTTCAGGACTTTTTCATCAGACGTCCGTTCAGGGCGTGCGAGCAGTCATTTTGGGTGTTTTGCTGAGGGCGTCGCATTGGCACAGTCTACCCGCAGTAATTCTGCACGATGGTGCAGGCCCCGTGTGGGCCATTTGGGCGTTGACGGTGATTTTCCATCTCTATCACCGGGAGAATGTTTTGGACAAGTTAATAGTCCATTTCGTGTACTTTTTCGAGAAGATCACAACGGTGTGATCCGTTCGTTGTGTTTCAAGACTGGGTTGCGGGTCCCACGAAGCCCCGCTCATGTGCGGTGCGCCAGAATGCATCTTTTTCCCTGGATATCCGTCGTGCTCAAGTGAGTAGTCCTTTTGACGTATTTTTCCGAGGGGATTGCAATGGTGCGATGCGCCCAACTATTTTTGGAGCCCAGGCTCGGGAACACGGGACGTCGTTCGGGCGTGAGGCAGTATTGGCGTCTTTTATGTCAGATACCATTTGGGGCGAATAAATAGTCGATCTCGCATGTTTTGTCATGAGGATTAAAATGGTGTAATCTATTCAGGCGAGAGGGGCCTCATGCATGATCTTATTAATTGTGGAAGCATGAAAGGAGATCTGGTGGTGGTTTGTCCTACCATGTTTGTAGCGGACCCTTGGCGTGTCATCGTGCCCTCTTGGGAGTGTGTTGTAAATGATTCATAAGATGTGGTTGGCTGTGACTTGGACATTGAGGTGGAGTTGTTAGGTTCACGCCTTCGCATTGACGTTGGGTGTCGTGGGAATGTTAGCCTTTGGGCAGGAGACGTGGTATACTCCGGGAGTATACGAGATCACCGGGAGGTATATGTGGACGTTGGTGCCTGAGAATGTTTGTGCGCTTGGTTGGGGTTGACTTGGGGCCACACATCGTGTCGGCCCCTAGTGCGTGCCATGCTATACATTACGTACTTTTGACCTCTCATGACATAGAGGGTTCCTCTATTCTTTTTTGTTGACCAGCAGGGTAGAGTTTCTCGTGTTCCTATTCTTGCTTGTTGACCAGCAGGGTTGAGTTTTCCCCTTGGTTATATTCTCGTTTGGATGGGAGAGATGGTTTGGTTCCTCTATTACTTCGGCTGTGAGGGGTTTCAGTACCGTACCCTTTTACCAGACAGAGGAACCGTTTGCGACTACGGGTGTTCGTACAGTGTGGGTGTCTCCCCCTCATTCTGGGATGAGATGACTCGGTCCGCTTTGATAGTGACTCAGCAGATTGGAGTATGATTGCCTTGAGAGGCCCGAGGAGTGCCTCCCAATTTTATAGGTTCCCTAATAGAGTTCTTGTGGATTCATTATGACCAACACTTTACGCATGCACCGATCCTCTACCCAGGAGGTTGTTTCCAGTAGGGCTGAGGATGTTTCTAACAGGGCTGAGGTTGTTTCCTGCAGGGCTGAGGTTGTTTCGAGAAGGGCTCGCCAGTGGGATACCATCTATTAGGGATAGCTAGTACAACAGTGTTCACCGAGCAGTACCATCCAGCAAGGATGGCCAGAGCAGTTCCGGGTTTAGCTCCAGCGGGGCTGGGCAGTGGTCCCCGATGCCCGGCTTACCTCCAGCGGGGCTGAGCAGTGGTCCCCGATGCCGGGCTTACCTCAAGTGGGGCAGGGTAGTGGTCCCTGATGCCGGGCTTACCTCTATCTGGGATGGGTAGTGGTCCCCAATGCCGGTTTTACCTCCATCTAGGCTAGGAAGTGGTCCCCGATGCCGGGTTACCTCCAGCTGGGCTAGGTAGTGGTCTCGTCGCCGACTTTAGCCGGGTCGCCCTCCAGTGGATTACCCTGTTATGGGACTGGGAAGTGTGGGACCCGTCAACTTTCCGGGTCTCCATGTAGTGGGAACCTTTCGACTTCCAAGGACCCTTCAGTAGGGCTGGGCAGGGGGTCGCCAATCGACAATGCGCAGACCTCTCGACTACAGGGCAGTGACATGGTATTGTTTGACGTTCCCCCAGAACTCTCAAGTACGAGGAGTGCTTTTCCCACCGAGATGCGTCTATGTGACGTGACCTAAAACCGTGCGGGAGATTTAGTGCTGCCCGAAGCAGATAGTGTCGAGGTGTGGTGATTGAGCCCTTGACTTGTAGTTCGGGGTGGACGTGTGGGATGCTGGGCATCAATGGTGTAACTTTTGGGACTGTTGGCTACCCTTTTCTTGGGCTGAGCTACTGGTTGGTGATCCCCTTACAACCTTGTTCGGGCTTCTTGTTGAGCATATGGACTTGTATATACCTTGTTCTAGTACCCACTTCTTGGGTTTGGTTACTCTCCTTCCAGGAGAGGCGAAGACGCGCGGGGTATGCCACGTGCTTTCCGTGTCTAGCTTCTCATGGTTGGACAAGTCTACTCTCTTGTTATAGGTAGCGATTACTCGACGGGAAGTTCATCTTCTCGCCATTTCCATCTCCTTGTGTCTGGATGAGTCTACCTTCTTTCCTCTTGTTGGGTTGAGTTGGACTCTTTACTTCACTCTCAGTTGTACTCCTTTAATTTTACCTTTTCTCTCTACTACTCACCCTTTGGTACCTCATTTGTTTCTCACTTGAGCCTTCAGGGGTATCCTACTTAGTATTTTAATACTCACCACTGCATGGGCTTTTCCCGCACATGGTGTGCCCTTGAAGACGATAGACAGGTTATAAGTGACTTCAGAGGAGCTTAGGAGTCAGGAGCATGGACTGCGTGCGGTGGTCGGAGTCGGGTTCCAGGTGGGGGACCCTACTAGCTGTTTTCCTTTTTGTTTACCTGTTGTTGGGTTGTGGCACTTTTCTAGTTGGGCGTGTGTTTTTCACCTTTTCTTTTCAGTTTACCTTCAGTACATTCTTTGTACTTTTAGAGGTCGATGCACATTGTGGTTTATTTATAGATGTTTCCATTTGATTTCCTTTTTTTACTTTGCAATTTTTCATTGAGTGTGCTTCATGTGTGGGTACAGGTACTTAGGAAATCCCTCCCCGAGTTATTCTACCTTCGGCGCTAGTCGCCAGTCCCTGGCCTATGGAGGCAGGCTTGGGGTAGTTACGGATTGACCACTAGTAGGGTCGGGTCGTGACAATGTGGCATCAGAGGTGGTTCGTTCCTTGGGACACTGTTCAGATGTCCCTAAAAGAGGAATTGGATGTGATTTAGGGAAACAGTGTTAACGTGTCTCGAGAGCGGCTCTCAGGCCAGGGAGTCCAATGATGGTGCGACAGCCAACACATCCATTCACCAGGACCATGATAACCTGCTTGTCGACTTGACATGCTGAGACACTTGTTGTAGGAAATATTTTTTTGCTCATCACATAGGATTGAGTCCTCGATTGTCCTTCTTGAGTCGGCTCCCCATCATTGTTGTTATTGGAAAACACATATATGCTCATCTGACCGTGACACTCCTTGATAATATTCAGGATGTCTCCGCGACGACAACCAACCATGATACCATCTTTGGTTCGTGATGAGGACCCGATGAGCTAGGAGTCCACAGTCCAGGACCCATCATGAAAGCCCCTTTCTCTGGGTGGTCCGGTTGCCGCACCCCCACCTGTTGAGCAGAAGGCAGTTTCAGCAGAGTATGCTGAGATTGAGTGCAGGATTAGTGTGCTCTGTGAGTTTCAGCAGTAGAGACTGCAGAGGATCAGTGGTGAGACAGACCCTCAGGCAGCAGATATCTGGCTAGATACAATGGTTCACCTTTCCAGGCTTGTGCAGACGCCGGAAGATCAGAGTGTGGATTTGGCATCCAACATTTTTGGTGGGGAGTCTGGTGACTCAGTTTCTTGACGAGTCGTCTCTTTCGTGGGGTGACTTTCAGTTGTTGTTCCATGAGGGGTTTTGACCCTCCTTCTTGTGCTCCTTTCGGATTCTGGAACTCCTGTAGTTTTGGCAAGGAGGAATGACGGTGCCCGAGTACGCATCTAGTTTTGAAGACCGTGAACGCTTTTACCCGGACTTGGTCCATGACGACAACCTCCGTGTGCGGAAGATCGAGCATGGTATCCGTGGAGTGATTCGTTCTGTCATAGTACCTTTGGGAATTTCCACATATGTCGGGGTGCTAGAGCAGGCGCTGGTGACATAGGGCTTCCAGTCATGTTCTAGAGTTGGTGGTGGCAGCAGGCATGTCAGAGCCGAGACATCAGCCGCAACAAGTGGGAGTCGGCAAGCAGAACCTCAACATAGGTAGCTTCCTGATGACTGGACTCAGGGGCATGGTCATATGCCACAGTGGCACCGGAGGGCACTAGTGCAGCCCATAGAGAGTCGGTCCTATGCTTCTGATGGGAGAGGTCTACTAGCATGGGACTGCCCGACCAGACATGCAGAGAGCTTCAGGCAGGCAGCAGGTGCACCGCCACAACAGAGGTAGCACCGTGATCAGAGTAGCACCCAGCGAGGTGGGTCTAGCAGGGGAGCGGGAGGAGCTGGTAGTGGGGGATGGATTTATGAGGTCTTTCTATCACCACTAGGAAGTCCACGTCAGGCTTCGAGGGCTGACAGTTGGGACCACAGACAGCCGTGAGATTTGGATGTCTACAATCCTGCAAAGCATGGGGTGATAAGAGGTACGCTCTGCAGCTCTTCTACTTCTTGCAGTAGAATTGTTAGACGCTGTGTGTGGAATTCGTTCCTCTCTGGTCCTTTCTTGAGGTGTTACCAGGGTGGCGCAAGGTGTCGGTGTAACCCTGTGTTGGTATGATAAAAGGCGTGGGACATTTTTCTTTATTTGATGGTGTTGAATCCTTCGCTTCTCGAGCGTTTAAGAGTGTCTTGGTCATGGGACATCGACTGTGAAATCTTGCATGACCAGATATCCTTGGGTGTTTCACCATATGGATATTCTGAAGGAGGGAATCATCGGGCCTTGTTCCAGGTGCGGGCGGTGATTCCAGTCACGGCATGTGACGTAAAGGTTTGGTCGGGGATGTGAGATACCCATGAGGTCCTTCGGACCATTTGAGACTATGTAGAGGGATGGTGAGGTTCCCTACCGCCTTTCCCTAACCCCAATGGCTGGTTTGGGTTCATGACGTCTCCTGCATAACTCACCCGAGAAGAGGTGTGCGTGCTCCTAGGCACGACATCGGCGAGGGCATACCTCGCATGAATGGATCAGTCCCTTGGTCTGTGTGCGGTGGCACAGAGATGTGCATGAGTTCTTCAGGGCACGGAAGAGCCAGGTGTGGGCTTAGTACCCTAAGTTGTTCCCTAGTTTTGCTTTTCGGGGATGAAAATATTAAAGGATAGAATGATGTAAAAACCTAGTTTTTTCTGCGAAAGACTTTGGAATATTCTCGATGTTATTCCAGAGTAGCACCTTCAGACGGCGTGCGATTCCAAGCCCCGGTGTGGCCAGAATGAAATTCTCAGTGCGTTCACACTGGAAACAACAAATAAATGAGATAACTCCTAAACGATGCTTTAGATCAGGGATCCGAGTGTACAGATGGGTCCGGAATGGGGTGTTTACCTTAGGAACGACATAAAAATGGTCAGCGCGGGACGTTTGGACCCCTCGCTCGCTTTCAGAACGTTAAACAGAAAAATTAATTAATTTATTTATTTATTCGTTTAATGGTGAAACTCATGTATCTATTAAAAAGTGTCTCAGATTGGAAAACTGAGGGCACCATTGAGTTCGGAGCAAGCCGTTTACCCTAGGAGGGGTGTATGTTTCGTGGGTGTGGCCCGTCTGTGAAAAATGGCCCCAGGGGCGTTTTCGTAATTTGGCAGCATCGGGCGAGGGTATTGTAACTTTTGAACGGGGCCTCAGATTAAAATTTCTAGACCTCCGTTGCGCTCAGAGCATGGTTTTTAGCCTATGTGAGGCTAATTTATGACCTCGTTGGGTGTTCGGGTATGGGGCCACGGGAGGGTGTTTAAGTTAATTAATTTATTTAATTAACCTAACCCCCCCCTTCACTTCTACTCATTTCCCCCTCCCCATTGTGAGATTATCCCCTATCCTCTTCCACTCCAATGAGGCGGCTCCGGAGAGGCGACTCCGGCGAGGGGCGGCCACCCCGACGGGTTGACGACGAAGCGATGGGCTTAGTCCCACGAGGTAGGATTATCATTTTCGTTTTATTCTCCCCGCACCTACTTTGAGCCCGTTTAATCCTTTCTAATTGCGGTTGGATTTTCAAAAAAGGACCACGAATTCATAGTAGAGTTTATTCCCTTTCCAACTAATCTTTCAAATTCGAATTCCGAGCTCCGTGGCGTCCGCAATCATCCGCTGAATTTTGCGGGTTTTCGGTTTCCTGCGGGTTCGAGCGGCGGCGCGGCTAAGGCGGATGGCGCGGCAGTGGGGCGCATGGCGTAGAGGGCTTAAGCAGGGTGGCGAGGATGGCTTCAGGGAGATGTGAAGTGGCTAGGCGAGTCTGGGGGCATGCGGCGCTGGTGGGTTTTTTGGGCGTCGGCGCGAGCCGGCGTGAGCCGGAGCGCGACAGAGAACCTTGGTCGCGGTGCGCGACCCCACCGAGGAGACACGACCCGCATCGTGTGGGTCGTCGCGCGGCGACCGGCCTCAGCCGGTCGGCCGAGCGGTGCACTGGGTCCACCAACGGCCCGCACGGCCAAGCCGCAGGACAGGAAATGCCATCCGGGACGGCCGGTGCGGGCCATCCCAGGCAGGGCGGACCGACCGGTCCAGGCCCGTCCAGCCCAAGGGGTTATGCCCCTCAGTTTTCGGATGCTCGTATTTTCCGCTACGGGCGTCCGATTCGAGTTCTGAATGTGGAAGCACAGAACTAATAGAAATTCTGTCATTTTTAGATGGTTTTGGGAATTTTTAATTCCCGAAATGAGGGGCCTCGGAGACGAGACTCGTCTTTATTTGAATTTTCGTTTTTCTGGGGGAAATTGTTTTGGACGGCGCGGACGCGTCCGACATCCAATTTAAGCACCGTCAGTGGCATTGGGATGCTGTCACCGAGGTAGAGAATTCTGGGGTGGTTTTAGGCATTGAGCCCGAAGTTGAGGCGCATGCCCCACAACCCGTCTTTCGAGCTGCGTGCAGCATTTCACGACATTTTCATCGGACGCCCGTTCGTGGCGTTCGAGCAGTTGTTTTTGGGTGTTTTTCTGAGGGTATCGCATAGGCGTAGTCTGCCTGCTATCATTCCTCATGATGGTGTGGGCCCCGTGACGGCCGTTTCGGCGTTGACATTGATTTTCCATCTCTATCACAGGGAGACTGTTTTGGACAAGTGAATAGTCAATTTCATGTACTTTTTCGAGAGGATCGCAACGATGCAATCCATTCGTTGTGTTTCAGGATTGGGTTGCGGGCCCCACGAAGCGCCGCTCCTGTGCGGTGCGAAATGCATCTTTTTCTCCGGATATCCGTCGTGCTCAAGTGAGTAGTCCTTTTGACGTGTTTTTCCGAGGGTATCGCTAATGGTGCGATGCACTTGACTGTTTTCGGGGCGGAGGCTTGGGAACACGGGACGCCGTTCGGGTGTAAGGCGGTATTGGCGACTTTTACGTCGGATACCCATTTGGGGCGAGTAAATAGTTGATCTTGCATGTTTTTCCACGAGGATTACAATGGTGTAATCTGTTCAGGCGAGCGGAGCCTCATACGTGATCTTATTAAATTTGGAAGCATGAAAGGAGCTCTGGTGGTGGTTCGTCCAGCAATGTTTGTAGCGGACCCTTGGCGTGTGATCGCGCACTCTTGGGAGAGTGTTGTAAACGATTCAAAAGATGTGGTTGGCCGTTCCTGGGCCTTTCAGGTGTAGTTTTTACGTTCACACCTTTGAGTTGACGTTGCGTGTCGTGTGCACGTTAGCCTTTGGGCTAGAGACGTGGTATACTATGGGAGTATACGGGAGCTCTAGGAGGTACATGTGGATGTTGGTACCTGAGAATGTTTGTTCTCTTGGTTGGGATTAACATGGGGCCACACGTCGTGTGGGCCCCATGTGCATGTCGTACTATGATTTACGTACTTTTGACCTGTCACGACGTACAGGGTTCCTTTTTTCTTGTTTGTTGAACAACAGGGTTGAGTTTTCCCTGTTCTTGTTCTCGCTTGTTGACCTGCAGGGTTGAGTTTTCCCCCTGGTTCTGTTCTCATTTGGCCAGCAGAGATGGTTTGGTTCTTCTGTTGCTTCGTCTATGAGGGGTTTCAGTACCGTGCCCTTTCACCGGACTGCAGAACTGTTTGCGACTACGAGTGTTCGTACAGTGTGGGTGTTTTCCCCTCTTTCTGGGATGAGTTGACTCGGTTCTCTTCGACAGTGACCCAGCAGATTGAAGCTTGATTGCCTTGAGAGGCCTGGGGAGTTTCTCCGATTCTTCCATGTTCCCTGGTAGAGTTCTTCTAGATTCGGTGTGACCAACACTTTACGCGGGCACCGATCCTCTACCCAGGAGGTTTTTTCCAGCCGGGCTGAGGATGTTTCCAGTAGGGCTGAGGTTGTTTCCAACAGGGCTGAGGTTATT
The DNA here is from genome assembly GCA_963277665.1 of Viscum album. Classification (NCBI taxonomy): domain Eukaryota; kingdom Viridiplantae; phylum Streptophyta; class Magnoliopsida; order Santalales; family Viscaceae; genus Viscum; species Viscum album. The sequence continues at coordinate 1,837,373,499 of OY728165.1, forward strand.
TCGAGCAGGGCTCGCCAGTGGGTTACCATCCACCAGGAATGGCCAGTAAAGCGGTTTTCACCGAGCAGTACCATCTAACAGGGATGGCTATAGTAGTTCCAGGTTTACCTCTAGTAGGGCTGGGTAGTGGTCCCCATTTCCGGGCTTACATCCAGTGGGGCTGGGCAGTGGTCCCTAATGTTAGTCTTACCTCCAGCGAGTCTGGACAGTGGTCCCTGATGCAGGGTTTACCTCCAGCCAGGCTGGGCAGTGGTCCTTGATGTCAGGCTTACCTCCAACTGGGCTGGGCAGTGGTCCTCGATTCCAGGTTACCTCTAGTTGGGTTGGGTAGTGGTCCCTTCGCCAAATTTAGCTGGGTCACCCTCCAGTGGATTACCCTGTTACAGGACTGGGCAGTGTGGCAGTCGTCGAGTTTTCGGGTCTCCCTGTAGTGGGAACTCGTCGACTTCCAGGGACCCTCCAGTGGGGCTGGTCAGGGGTTCTCTAGTCGACTTTGATAAGACCTCTCGACTATAGGGCAGTGACGTGGGGTGGTTTGAAGTTCCCCCAGAACTCTCAAGTACAAGGAGTGCCTTCCGCACCGAGACGCGTCCTTGTGACGCGCCCTAAAACTGTGCGGGCGAGTCAGTTCCCCCCAAAGCGGATAGTGTTAAGGTTCAGTGATTGATCCCTTGACTTGTAGTTTGTGGCAGACGTGTAGGATGCTGGGCATCGATGGTGTTACTTCTGGGACTGCTGGCTACTCTTTTCTTAGGCTGAGCTACGGGATGGAGATCCCCTTACGACCTTGTTCGGGCTTCTTGTTGAGCATATGGACTTGTATATACCTTGATCTAGTACCCACTTCTTGGGTTTGGTTACCCTCCTTCTAGGAGAGGCAAAGACGTGTGGGGTATGCCACCTACTTTCCGTGTCGATATTCTCATGATAGGACGAGTCTAATCTCCTACTATAGTTAGTGAAGACTCGACGAGAAGTTCATATTCTGACCATTTCCCGCTCCTTGTGTCTGGATGAGTCTACCTTCTTTCCACTTGTTGGATTGAGCTGGACTCTTTACTGCACTCTTGGTTGTACTCCTTTACTTTTCCATTTTCAATCTACTGCTCACCCTTCGGTACCTCCTTAGTTTCCCCCTCCATCCATCAGTGCATCCTTACGAGTATTTTTATACTCACCCCTAATTGCGATTTACCCGCACTTGGTGTGCCCTTGAAGATGAAAGATAGGTTGGATGTGATGTCAGAGGATCTTAGGAGTCAAGACCATGGACCGTATGCAGTGGTCGGAGTCGGGTTCCAGGTGGGGGACCCTTCCAGCTGTTTTCCTTTTTGTTTACATGTTGCTGGATTTTGGCACTTTTCTGGTTGGGTGCATGTTTTTACCCTTTTATTTTCATTTTACTTTCAGCACTTTCTTTGTACTTTTAGAGGTCGATGCACATTGTGGTTTATTTATAGCATTTGACCTTTGCTTTTCTTTTTACTCTGCACTTTTTCATTGAGTGTGCTGTGTGTGTGTGTGTGTATAGGTACTTATGCAAAGGCCTCCTCGAGTTATTGTGCCTTTGGCGCTGGTCGCCAGCCCCCGACCTATGGAGGCGGTTTTGGGGTAGTTGCGGCTCGAGCCCGGGTAGGGTCGGGTCATGACAACCTCTCTTATCGAACAGATTAGGGGTGAGTTGGAATATGATCTTGAGTGATTAGAAATTAGTAGTTTTCTAAATTGTGGGATGACCTCAAGTTATTAGGATATGTTTCATAATGAACTCAACCTTCTAGGAATTAGTTATTAGATACTTTTATCGTGAGGTAGGAGTTATGGTAGTAGGTGCGTCATTATATCTGGTTTATTCACCCCATGGATACCAAGATGTTATATACCTTTAATGGTTGATATTAGTGACCTCATATGAGATGTGTAGAAGAAGGTTTGGTTTCCGAATGTCAGACCAATAAGAGAACCAATGTTGAGAATAAAGGATTGGGGGGGGGGTTATTATAGCTCCTCCCCATATCACTGTGTAAATGAAAAAATATCATGATAGATTTTGTCTTTGTTCTAACTCAAAATCATAGTGGGAAGGATTACAACTGGGTTATTATTGATTATTTGATGATATCAACCCACTTTCATCAAATATAAGATTTGAGGAAGGTTTTGGGTTTTTGATTCCAAAATCTTATATAGGTTTTTAAAATTTATATAGTTCCCTCAATGATTGTTTTAGTTTTGGAATATCACATCAGTTGTCAGTTTCAGAGGGGAATCCATGTGGTTTTGGGAACAGAGTTGAGGATGAGCACCACATATCATATGAAGTTGGATTTTTAGTTTCAATAAACCATAGGGGGACACACGTATATGGTAAGGTAGTTTGTGATTTATTTTGAATATTCAATGAAGAGTAAAATGTTATTGGCTAGGATTTTATATAACTAAATTTATTATTCCTTAGTTAGGAAGGTCCCGTTTAATGTATTGTAAGTTTTTTCATTCCAATCTCCATTGTGTTGGGTATAATTAGGTTAGTGCTCCTTATTGTAATCTTATCTCATCTAAAAGATGACAGTGAAGGTATGGTTGATTCCAAAAATTATAGAAATAGTGCATATTTTCTAAACATAGTATGTTATTCAATGTCATCACCAATTTTAATTTTAGGTTGGTAATCCATTGTTTCTTAAGATATGCATTAAAATATGACAGTACAACATTGTAATATATGGGAATTTATAACCATGTTATATTGGGTTTTTACGTGCTGTAGAGTGAATAGGTAAGGATGACTATTTTTTGTATTTTTAAACATTGCTAACCATGATCCATGATACATTTCATGTTTTTTAGTTGAATAGATACCATCTAGACACATCCCATGTGTTTGAGTTGGAATATTTACTGTTTGAGATTGATTCTGATCTTTTGCGGAATTCTTGTACTATTTTTGGATTATCACTATATGGTCTTCCATTGTATGTCTATTACACAGGTACATGTACTATGGATTCATGGTGGTGATAACCATGAGACATGGTAATGAGAAGAATTTGTGAAGGGGAAATAACATCACATGTTTTATTCAAAGGATTACTGTAGTCTTTTCATGGATAACGCATGGTTCTTCAAAACATGTGGTAAAATATATATGGGTTATAGTTTTAGGATAATATTCATTTATTATAGTTTTGGAATGGTTTCTGAAACCATGAGAATATCAATAGAAGCAGTTAGCCTAATTTTTTGTGATGAATAGGCTCCCACATAGTGGGTGCATGGTTATCATAAACATGATTCCAAACCATGTGGTTTGTCCAACACATTAAATTTGAGGCTTTTTACCAAAATGAACATATCAAATTTTAAATCCTTTGGATCTCATTTATCCTCCCATATCTAAAAAACCACTCATCCCTAGAATGGAAGCTTCACCCCTCTCTTTCTGGTTGAATATGCATGGATTCATTGTGTTTTAGCTTGAGTAAAGAACCTTCATTCAAGGTTTCTTCTACTATATACATTACCATTCATTGTTCTTACACATCCATAGAATGTGGTAACCCTAGATTGTAGGATAGATGAACATATGGGTTTTAATGGAGGAACTGGTTTAATTTCTTCTAAAATAGGTGTGTGAGACCTTCTATATCATATTCAGGTTGGTTGTGGTGATTGGAAAAAACATGGAAGAATTTTTGAGGTGGGTTTCTTTATTTAAGGGAATTTTCAAAGTCTAACCAATAAATTATAAATTACCATTTGATTAAATTTGTTTAATTTCAAAATAAATTAATGATTGTAAATAAATATTCCATGTTTTATGTATTTCATTGTTATATTTAGAAATTGGATGTTTTAAGACAGTTTTCTAAAGGGTAGAGAATTATTAGTACAAAATTGCATGATAAAATTGTGCAATGGGATTTCATGATTTTAAAGGGATTTAAAAAAATATTTTTGAAATGAGTTTTACCTTAAAAAAATTTGTTTTTAAAAGTTATCATCGTTATAATAAATTGTTTTGGAAATTGTTTTTTATTTGAGAAAATTTTTATATGATTGTTATTTTCAATGCATTAAACATTACAATACATGGGACGTGAGTGAGGATTGTCCAGTGGATTGTGGGGGAATTTATATCGAATGCCAATATATATTAGGTTAGTTGTACAGGGGCATATGATATACTTTAGTTGTAAGATATAGAGATCCTACATTCACTTTCCAAGGGTTTGTGATAAATTTTTGTAAGAATATAATCTTATCATTTACTTGAATGGCATAAAGACCATGACTGCCCCTTGAGGTTGAATCAGGGAATATAGTTAAATATTCTATTTCATTTAGCCATAATTTAATCTTTTCCCTCTCCCACTCATGTTATATGCTTGTTATTAGAGCCCTTTTGAAACATTAATCATGCTTGGGTAATATCTATTTTTATACGTATTCTGTTAGTGCCCTAATTGATGTGTTATCATTTGTTATGCCCATTTCCATTTTTTTTGTTTTGTGATGATGGTTTTTATTCTTAACATTTATATACATTATAGGGTCTATTTAGTATGTTTTATGTATATCATTGTCTTAGTATTTGGATCCATTTGGGAGCTGTTTTGTAAAACATGTTTTTGAATACAAAAAACTAAAGGTATTTAGAATCTTGGTTCTATGAAAGATTCATTCAAAATGTAGTATTTGTAAAAAAGTGTCTTAAATCTAGTTTATTGGTATGAATGGTTTTGAAATCCTTAAATTGTTTCATTTTGGTATCCTATAGGGATTTCTGTCTCACACCCAACATCTAAATTTGGGAATATGAATTCATTCCATTACAAAACATAGTTTAACCCAACAACACTATCTAAATTAGTTGATCATTATGATTACAATAGTCCGTAATGTTTTTAGATGAGATGTGGTCTCATGGGATGAATCAAGGAGGATCCATTTGGAATTCTCCCTTTGGGATGTATGTTTAGAACATTTTTCCCCAACAACATTGTTTCTTTTTTTGAGATTTGACTCGTGGTTCCATGATTATGTAATATTATAAAACTTTTTTCTATGATATATATTTTATATGATATTTGTTAGACTCGATGAATTGGTTTTGGATGTTTAAATATTACTCTGATGATGTCACTATGGACAACCATTGTTATAGAAGGGTAATTCTAGTTTATTAGGCGATTATCCTTTCCCAAGCTGATATTTGTTATGCATGGTACATATGACTAGCTTATGGATATCAGAAATACAATTTAAGACATGTGTCCTACTAATTCGAGTGGTGGGCGTGGAATAAACATGATAGTTCCTTATAGGTATTTATATTGTTTTTGGAAATTAAATATTTAATATATCTTTCATGACTCAACATTGTATAATTGAAATTTGATTTATATTCACAACTTCTTTATTTTTTGGATGGAGTGTATATTTGATATATATTAATTCTTGTTACAATTATCATAAAATATAAATCATTTAATTATACAATTCATGTTCTACTAAACATGTATTTTCTATTAAGAATATTACTATATTATAATGGAGTTTTGTCACTCAATATACTTTTTTGGAGTATAAATTCTTCTTTTTGAACATCATTATTATATGATGGGTAAATTATTCCCTATGATTTTATAATGATATATTCAATATTTACATTCAAGGGTTTTATTTTTCTATTGGATGAAATCCATTAAATATGATTTTTACCAAACAAATATGATGTTTGAATGGGGTTTCCATGTATTGAATATTTTTCATAGGTTATTATAATTTCTATTTGACAGTGTTTCATTACAGATTGTTTTATTCTGTTCAATGGTGGTATTATAATTCCATTCCATCTTATTTTTTGGTAATTAAATTTTTTTATTTTTTTTAACAATATTGATGATGTTATGAATAAATTCCATCTACTATAAATGAGTTATTTCCCTTTTATATCCATATAAAAAAATTCATCTCCTATTATGCTTTTTTTATTTTAACATTTAAATAAATTTTATATATGATAATATTCATGTATCTATTTGATACATTATAATTAATGACTTGTCACCTAATTTGCAGGATTCAATAGATGTATACTAATTATATAGAAATTCTTTGTAGTTTAAAATAAAATCAGTTTAAGGTAATGTGAAAAATGAAAAATTAGAAAGAACGCAAAATGTGCCAAGGGAGGGCTGAAAATGGGCCTCAAAAAAGGAATTGCCAACCTAAAAACACATGATGGAGTGCAACAACTGTCCAGTCCCATTCATTCATTTTTCTTCCCTACACATCACCCATGTCACCCATTCCATCATTGAGCCTCGGGACTGAAACACATATGTTTTCAGCAAATGCCACATAGGAAGCCGAAAAAAGACCATCAGATTGATGCACTGTGATTGATGCTAATGAATGGGAATCGAAAAGCCACCACCAAAAACTATAGACCCCAACTGAAACACTTCCATATAAACCAAACAAAATAGAATAAATAACTCAATTTCATTTTTCATTTTTGTTTTTGTATTTAAATATCATTCTACAAAATAGTTATGTTTTTTCAAAGTCGAAATACCGAAATCAAATAACACATTTGGGAATTTTAATTATTTTTAATAAAATAACCAACTATTGATATCATTTTACATGATACCGTTTTTAAATTATATGAAAAAATTTTTATTTCCATTGATTCATAAGATATGTTGACTGAATAATATCATATAGAACACATATGTATTAATGATTATGGATGAGGGTGTATATCTCCCCCCAATTCCTTGGTTAATGTTTTTATTTTATGAGTAATGGATTTTATGCATGATAGTTTTTTCACAAAGTTATATTTTTCTTATGCTTACATTTTCCAAATATTTTTATTATGCATGGATTAAAGGACATATTCAATATCCATTAAATATAACTACAATTATTCTCCATGGAATATGTTTATTATCATAGGAATCTGCCCCCATTATCAATGGTATTGGTTTGTTCATTTGAGATTTCATATCTTTCTATCATGACTTATGAGTAAAAATTATTATTATATGTTACAATAATATGACATTTCTCCCCTTCTAATTTTAAACACACGATTATGATATAATGCTTGATTACATGTTGATATGTTTTACCTTACTAAGACTTTATCTCATCACATTTTTCCCATTAGCTAGGTTGTGAAGATCAATATAAAATTTTGGATGTATAAATTTGATTTTACAGTTCCTCAATTATGGTGAAATAATCCATAGTATCGAAAAGTGTATTTCTTATATATTTGATCCTCCATGGAAAAAGCATTTAATTTTAGGTATTGTGTGATAACTATGACATGAAATTTTTAAATATTGGAAATGATATAAAATAATGTTATGTTTAGATGGGATGATCTAACATGGTATCAAATCCTATGTGAAAAACAAGTGTAATTAAAACTTGACCTGAGTGTAATGTTCTAGAGTTCTTGAACATCATTTAGCATTATGTGATCTAAATTAATGTCATAAAATACACCGATTTAAATAAATTGAGAAATGGATTTATTAAATTTTTTTGACCTATAACATAATGAATATATCATGAAGGTTACCTTCTAGAGAATGTAGAAAAATTTGATGTCAAACATTTTAAGGTACTCCATCAAACATCATTACCTAGGGTCAAAGTAATGGGGGTAGAAATAATGCATCTATATTTCATAATTTGTTAAAAAATAATCTTATCAACAAAGATATGGATGAATAATTTTTATAGTATATGCAAATTTAGATAATTAATTATCTTTGGTAAGATTGTTCATGTAATGTTCCCATCATTTTTATAAGCCACAACCATTGACATGTTCATGCGGCAAGTGAATAAAGTCAAATTGGGATTTTTACATGTCATAATAAATAATGTATCCAACAAATAGTTCTTCAATGTTTAGGATTGACTGTATTATATGAAAATCCATAATCTATTTGAATGATTTTGGATAATCATTTACCAATGAACTAGAATATCAATTATTAGTATGGATTTCATTTTCCATACTGGACATAATAAATTATTTTATAATCAATGATAATATCATTTTAATATCAAATAATTATAGAACTCTAGGAAACACATATGAATATACCAAGAAATGACATCCTCAAACATTTCATGATCAACTGATATAAAATTTTCAGATATTATATTCTAATGGAATCAAAATTCTTGTACCATGATGTCACATTTAATTTTTTTTATAGAGGTTCTGATCATTAAATGTTCCCAATACAATGTACATGTGTCATTCATCATCACCCCTCATGCATGAATACATCAAGAAACTGTTAACAGATATAAAAATAAAATCAAGATTCCAATAAATGACATAGTTTTAAATTACAATTAAGAATATGTGTCCATTTGTAAGATCAAATGGTATATCCAAGTATATATTTTTCTTGTAAGGAATTCTAAAGGATTCATAAGAATATCCTCATTTTTAACAAGGAACTGTTGGTATCCCGATCATTGGTTAAATATTTATAGTCACTTTGATCCCATTAACGAATTAAAAACACTTTTTGAATGTAGATATCTATTTTTTAATATTAATATGAGTCAGTTTTAAATAGTTTATTTAGTGTCATAGAGCTATATACTTCTTCTTTACATATATAACTTTTTCATCCAAGGGTGATCCCTTTCATTCAAACTCTTTTATGTGGACCTTTAGTTCACATAGTTCAGTTGGATCCATTATTTTTTTATGATGTATAAAAAGAGTAGTAATTTCATGTAGGATGGTAAACAATTATCCTTTCCTTTTAGGTGGTATATAATAAATGTAATAAATAAAAACAACATGGAATCATTCTGGTATGCTAGGATAACTTGTACATTCAGTTGCATCAGTATCTTCTAACGTAACTAATCATTTCTAATAAAAGGAAATTATAACCTGTTTTAATACAGTTTTCTCCACAAACATATTTCTCATACCTCATTTAACATATTGATAAATTCTCTAATATTCATAATGTTGTTCCATCCTATGTTATTGGATGAGATAAAATTCCAACTGAATTTGGATTTTTCCATTTGGTGGATGATTGGTTTTGTAAAACATGATTAAAAATGGATTTACTAGTGTCAGGAAAATTAAATTTATTGTATTTAGACTTGGTTAATGTATTGAGTGGTCTGGTAGATGTTCTATCAAGTTTCAGGATCACTGGGGGCCTGAAACCATACTTTATGTAAGAAGTAGTCAGGGCACAAGGTTTGTCTAAAGACGTGCTGTCGGGACCTATGGAGAAGGAGGTTCCGTATGGTTTTGTCTATCCATGCAGTAGGGGCCACATGACCATTCATGTTACTATATGGTTTGGATTGAGGGAAATTTCAAGGGTTTCACACAATATCCCAAAATGTGCACCTAAATTGTGCGAGTCCCCTTTCAAAGTAGTAAAGGATGAAAAGTTAGAGCATAGATTGAACAATCGTATGACCAAACTGTGTAACCCTATAAAGAAGGTGAAATTTCCTTTTCCCCTTAATGAGGAAAATTTTGTTAAATCCCTCTTTCTTCCACTCTAATTTCTATCAGTTTAGTCCCTCCCTCACACAGGAAGCACCAATCCTCCATGGTATAGTTTTTAGTATCTCCTTCAGGTGAGTTCCAAATACCTCAGTGTTGGTAGCATAATAAATTATGAGGTAAGTACAATACTCATAGTTATTCCATTATTTGATGCTTCCCACCTATGTCGAATTATTTTGAAGTTACATAATTTACATTATTTTTAGGGTATTAATCTATTTACCTTATTTCCATTGATGTAGATAAAATAAAATATTGATAACAACTAGTGGGGTGGTAGGATGGTCATAAAATTCACATCCTCAGAAGTACCTGGCCATAATTAGTGATATGTTTCAACCTACAAGCGTAATTCGCACTAGAGAATCCATATTTGTGGATTTCTGGAGGTATGTGGGCCTTTCTATCTCCATCAACTCTACGAACTCCTAAAATATATCTATAAACATTACAGTGCTAGCATGGAGTGTGTCAATAAGGTGAGTATGTCCTAGAAAATTATAAATATATTCGTAGAAACTAAGATGTTTAGGGTACTGTGGTATCCATGAAACAAACACTATGATGGATCTTTCACTATGAAAGATGTTGTAGTCAATCTGATGCCGAATGTCCCTATGCTAATATGAGGAAAGGTGGGACTATGGTTATGCAGTTGTTGGTGTAGGCTCTGGTTGTGCGGAAACGGTTGATATGGAGGGTCTAACTGTGGTGGAAGTGGGTGGATCAAATGATTATTCAAAATCATGAACAATGATTTTTTATTGGTGGATGGTGGTGCAGGCACAATATGGTCCACTGATGTCATGGATGGTGCAGCTAGGGTATCACTAGTAGTGGGATCTTCTATGATGGAGTCCTCGACAGTTGTAGCTAATGTAGACATGGAAACTGGTGGATTAGTATCTGTCATTGAAGGAATTTTTATGGCTACCACACAGAAGTATGGGGACAATGTTGGTTTGAGTAGAAGAGAATGTAGTGACACCAAGGATGGCAGCGGACATACCTAAGAATCAGGTGCTGGTGTCATGGAATGTCGAAGTCAGATTCGAGTGTGAGAAGGTCTGTCCCCCTTAGTAGTTGGATCAAGCCACTTCCCACTCTCATGATCTCCAACTTTCGTAACTAAAATACAATGAAATTAAAATAAGAAAAAATAAAATGATACTAAAAAAGGATGAAAATTGAGAAATGTGAAAAACAAAAGTACATAACATGTTGATCCAGGTATGCAGCGTTTAGTGTGAGCGGGTGAAAAAATGTGTACTCTAGATAAACACTCTGAGTGGGACTATTTTTAGGTCATGGATAGTACATATCATGTAATAATATGTACACGTCGTGGGTTAAAACAAGGGGCGGTGTCAGTGTATGTTCTCATACCTCAACTCGACATTGAGGTGTCATATAATAGAGTACACGCTGACTGAATTTACTTCCCTTCATGAGAATGAAAATGGATTCCTCATTGTGTAAACCCATTACATAGACTACTGCTGATGAACTATCTACATGGCATGTACTGAACATACATGCCCAGTGTGCAAACTTGGGGTCTGACCTTGTGGTCTCTGTACATGGGTGGCTCCTAATGGGTTAATTGAGGCACTATACATGGTTTGTACCAAATGCACATAGCATGTGAACTTGAAATTCTGAAATCATAATGTGTGGCCATGTACTTAAAGTACATGGTGTGTGCCCTTGATTTAGCCGGTGTATTGTGGGAGGCATCCAAATTTCCACCCAATCCCAAATCACCATATATATATATATATATTAAATACTGAAATAGAGGGTGTAGAATGGGATACTTGAATCGAGTATCGAAATGGAGGAGAAAATCAGACTAAATCAAATGGAAACAATTGATTGGAGGAGGGGAGCGTGGAATCATAGAAGAGGAATCGAGGGGACAGATAAAATGGGGGGAAGGGGGGAGCAACATGTGGTCAGGATTAGTAGGGTTCTTGGACTTTATAGGCAAACAACAAGACATGTAGTGTGTCCCACACACCATGTAATATTTTTTTTCCAAATTAGAAGTATAATTATTATATTAAACTATATAATAATTATCATTTATAAATTTCAAAGAAATACATTATAAATATATTTTATCTACAACTAAAGAAACATATCCACGTAATGTACTAAAGAAATACACAACATGTTTTTTAAAATATGAAAAAGAGAACTATGAACTTTGGTCTAGTGATTGGGCCGTGGTTCAAACTAGAAACCATACAATCTGAATGCAAGTCCTCAACCACTAGAGTTAATGTGGAACTAATGCACATATTTTTTATTTATACTATTAATAGAATAGGTAAATAACTACATGAGTAAAATAAAAATTCATGGCACATGGATTAAATTTTTGAAAATTTGGATGATGTAGGGAGTTTAGCAGAAATCAAGACCATGTATTTTAAACCCTTGACCATGACTCTCCCTATTAGTGCACAACACCTTTATGTGATTTATTATTTTTCAAAACATTTCAAATATCCTAAAAAAATTTCAAAAATCATTTAATCAAGAAAAAAATTAATATAGAATGATCTATGTACCAAAGGCATGTGTGGAGTGGCACAAACATGCGACTACTTGGATACATTCCAATAACCATTCCATAAACATGTACCTCATCACTTTTTTTTAACTCAATTAATATGTATTTTTACAAAAATTCATATAATTATATACACTAAAAAGATATATACATGATGTGTCATAATGTATACATGGAATGTAGTATCATCTAGTTCTTCTTTCTATTTTGGATGGGTAATGTGGTGGTATATGACATACGGAAGGAAAATAAACATCATGTTATTATTTAAATTGGAAAAGAAAGAAAAAATGAAATGAAGGGTTTCTAGGTTTCCTCCTAAAGAGTTCCTTTGTTTAAGGTCCTTTCAGGATACAAACTTGAAATCTGAAATAGGATGCATCTTTCATAGTGGGAACCACCAAATATTTCCAACAACCCCTTCTTGAATCTAATGTTTCTGAGATTAAGGTAGTCTATGAAGTGGATAGAATAAGTCCTGCTCTTTGTCTAGTAGATGATGAAGGTGGATATGTTTCTTGGTTTGATGAGGAATATCCTTCACCTTCTAATGTTCCTTCTTCAAAATGATGAATACCTCAAAATAATAATAGGATTCTTCTAGAATTTGTAGATAATCAATTGAGATTTTAGAAATAATGAATCAGTAAAAATCAGGATTAACATGTTGTGATGTGTCCATGTATTCAAACAATGAATTTATAAAAGTGTGATCAAGAATATATAGTTAATGAAAGGTGATCCCTAAATCATAACATGTTTCTTCAGTTTAAAATGGTTGAGAACACCCATTCTTAACCTCTACCAGAGAATCAAAATTGGGAAATATCTTAGAGATATTCTCTAACATACTTTCTAGTCCTCCCAACCTTTTGGTTTTGTCCACATGGAATGTGGTAAGGGCCTTCACCATCTATAATATATTTTTATTATTATCTAAATTTTTTTCAGCAATAGAAGAAGTGATGGGTGGGGTGAATAATGTATAGTGGTATTCCTCATATTGGAACCCATAATCCATGTTTGGATAGTATTCTTTAAGATGTGTATATGATAGCTCTGGGTCATATGGAAAAAAATACACTCCATGTGGATTGTTCCAAGAGTCATTGGAATAAAAATTCCAAGTGATGTGGGTAGAGGGCCCCTTGAAAAATAATCAATAAGAGAAAAATATACATGAAGACTCTGGGTAAACCATCCTTGACTCAACTTACATAGTTTAATTTCATTAAATCCACTAGAATTGATGCCATAATTTTAAACAACTCCCATCGCAAAGTGCACTCCAAATTTAGAATTTAAGTTCCCTTCGTAACCAACTAGATTGGAAGTCAGTAGTAGTCAGGGTCGATCCCATATTTAAAACATGGAAGCAGTAGAGAATCTAGAATCATTAGATTCATGGTTGATTATCTAGATAGATGGATTGAAGGGAACAAACTACTATGTGAATTTTTTGAATAAAAATTAATAGAAAAGAACAAAACAAAAAATAAGAAAAGCATGTCAGGGGTTGAAATTATATTAATTCTTGTTGAAATCACCATTACATGGTATTAAAATAATAAATGATATTTATTTACTATGAAGATTAAATGAAACTGATGTTTCTTGATTAAAAAGTAGTCAATTAAATGTTTGTGAGTTTAATCCATTGTTCTGGTGATTAATTAATTAAAACATATTAATGATCCATGACCATAAAATGGTAGAAACAAGATTACCCAATTGTAATGGGTTCACCTATTGTATCTCCTTTAGATTTCACCATTGGTTTCATTTTTCATCTATTATGTTACCAATGATGATTCTAGAATTTAATTTGTTAGGACTAATAAGGGCATATATACCAGGAGGGGGGGGGTGAATCAGGGTATGGATATTATTTTCTAAATTATTCCTACCCCACCGGATCTTTACCTCTTTTTTACAAGGGTCTCTTTTTTCACGTGTGGGTTTATTATGACCACTTATTTTCTTATTTATATGATGGTGATGCTTTTAATGAAATGTAGGGAAGTAAGCAGGTAGAACTAGATATTTTTTCTTGGTTCACCCTCTCTGGGTTACATCCAAGGAGCATACAACAGTGATGTGCCGCTGTACCAAATCCACTAAGGCTTACTGCCAATAATGTTTGGGATAGATCGCTTCTATTCCTAGGCTCACTTCCTTTACAATGTTTAGGTTCAACTCACTGCTTTCCCAAGGGTCACTCCTTGTCTCTCTCTCTCTGGATCACTGCCGGTGGAGAGGATCCCCTTCTTCCTCTTCCTTTTCTCACTACTCTAGAAAGGATCCACTCACAGTTTATTGACCAGTAGGTCTCTTCATTATCACTAATGAATACATCCGATGTTGTATGTGGATGCTCTGTTGAAGTCCTACTTTCACCCGTAGATGAATATCACGTTGAACCGAAGGTATCGGGCAATCTTCCATTTTTCACGCAGCCTGAAATCATTGCCGTGAATCAACCTTACCTGGCGTCCTTCTCAAATCTGGCATGCATGTATTGGCACACAAGTTATAACTGGCGTGCAAGTCCACCTCAACCACTTGTGCAACCATCAACAATTGTGCTTCTTCAAAATCTGGTACGCAAGTCTACTTGAACCAATTACGCCTAAACCAATATTGGAGTGCAACCATAAACTATCGCGCTACTTCAAAATCTGGCGTGAACGTATACCTCAACCACTTGCATGACACCTCCTTCTTCAACTCTAAAATTGGGCGACTCACTTCCTTCCTTTCCCAAACCACCTTAGGTGTGTAACTATCACCTGGCGCCCAACTTCTACTTGTGCGACCACACACCACTTGCGCGACCACCACACCTACGAAAAGGGAGCTTTGATTTTTCTATGTTTTGAACTCTAAACCGAATGAGGAGGGGTCGACCTCTATTTATATGAATTTGGACACCCTACGCGATGGTGCACAAGTTTCGGCGCGCAAGTCTCTACCGTGCAAGTCACTTGCGCGACCATCCCCAGAACTTGGGAACCCCCTTTACATTTTCCATTTTTTGATGTTCTAATCTTGAAAAACATATTGTGCACAAGTTTCCACTCCTTCAAGTTAATAGCACACAAGTCCCTTTTCCAAAACCACTTTCCCCCATTTTTCGATTTTCAGGCCCCAAAATTTGGCAAACACTGGAAAATGGCGTCACCTTGTTTCTGTTCATGTTGAACTGCCTCTAGATCGATCATTACATTGACCACATTCTTAAATCAATCATGGATCATTAGGCACATCCCTTGAACTTGACATACCACCATGAAATCCCCTTTTTCAACAAATTTTTATGTCATTTTTTTCTTTTTCATCAAACACAACACAGATGTCCACTTTGTCAATAAACACAATCACCTCAAAAATGTTTCAATGATACCTTGAGGGATTTTTCCCAACAATCTCTCCCATTGGGTTTGTTGAAAACTCTTCCAAAAAAAGATACATCGTTCATTCTTCATCCACCATTCACCCATTGCAATTCCTAATAGCGATCTAGTATTTACTCAACACATACTCTAATCCCACATGAGCGATGCTCGGTGTGAGAAACAAGAGTAAGAAAAAAGTTCATCAATGAATCACTTCAACTCTAACACCCACTATTTCCACCATACTAATACCAATTTTTGTAAATATTCTTACCACATTCCAACACCATTATTCTTCTTTTATCACGATCCTCTACTGTCGTGATATCTATTCTTTGATTGATCACTTATAGCATGATCATATTTAAAATTCTCCCCCTATCCGATCATAGCTTTAACTCTTGTTAGCTGCAAATCCTCTTTAGCACTATTGTCTGTGTTGTCCAAGCTAACCTCTGGCTAAGCACTTTGAACAAGCTTCATCTCCCCCTATCTGGTGGATCCACCATTTAGCTTCTCCCTGTATCTGTCACGATTTCTCGAATAGCCACACTATCTCCCCCTTGAACAATCACTATTTTATCCCCCTTTATCACCAAAAACAAATGTCACTTTTTTGCAGTCTGTAACAGAGTAGAGAACTCTTATTATCACATTAGGGAAAAACACATCATACCTCGGGGAGAGGGTGTTTTCCACATCCGCACTCTTTCAGGTGTGGGGAGTTGACTGAACTCCTAGAGCCAGTCGATGCCTCTCAAAAGCTTCCATGGGTATGGTCTTTTTCAGAATGTCTGCAACCTATAGCTCTGTAGGAACATGCTCCAACATCACGATTCCCTGCTCAACTTTCTGCATGATAAATTCATACTTTATCACAATTTTATTTTTTCCTTCAGTTACGGACCAGATTTTTGAGGAGATTTAGTGCAATTGAGTTATCACACTGGATTCCAATCAGAGACTTCACTTCAACACCCATATCTTCAAGCTGCTGCATCATCCAAAATAATTGTGTGCATGCTTGAGTTTCCGCAATATAGTCATCTTTTGTAGTGCTTATAGAAATGAAATCATGCTTCTTACTTAACAAAACAATACATAGTCCACCAAGATAGAATGTACCTCTAGATGTTGGTTTCCTATCATCTACTAAACCGGCCCAATCAACCTCAGTATATCCCAATAAATCTATCTGAGAATTTTCATTATACATCAAACCGAAATCCACTGTTCCCTTGACATACCAAAGTATTATTTTTCACTACAAGCATGTTGATATCCTTGGGATTACTCTGGTAATGTTCTACTTGTCATGTGGTGAAAACAACATCAGGTCTTGTTGCTGTTAGGTACAGTAAACTGCAGATAATCTTCCTATATTCAATGATATTAACTACCCTACCACTGTTGCCTTTTGATAATTTCATCGGAGTAGCAACCAGAGTCTTGATATCTTTAGAATTATCTATTCCAAAACATCTCAGTACCTCCTTGGCGTATTTGGATTTTGAAATAAAAGTTCCATTACTTCCTTGTGTCACCAAATATTATTTCATCCACATAAACTGGCACATTCATCCTTTGATTATTTTTGTTGTTGAAGTATAGATTGAAATCAACTCCACCACATTGAAATCCAAGATTCTTCACAAACTGATCCAGCCTATAGTACCATGCTCTTGGTTCTTGCTTCAACCCATATAGTGCTTTCTTTAATCGACAAACATTATTCTCATCTTCATGAATGAGAAAACCATATGGCTGCTTAATGTACACCTATTCTTCCATAAATCCATTCAAAAATGCAGATTTAACGTCTATAGAGAGAACTTTAAACTTTCTTTGCACTACAAAGGATAAATATAATCTGATTGTCTCTAGCATTGAAACTAGTGCAAATGTCTCTACAACATCAATGCCCTCTATTTGGGAGTATCCTTTGCACACCAGTCAATCTTTGTTTCAAATCAATTTTCCATCTTCATTCATCTTCTGGCAAAAGACCCATTTATTCCCGATGACATTATTATCTTCTAGCTTTGAAACAATCTCCCATGTCTAATTATCATCTGAATCAGTATCAACAACTTTTACTCCACCCGATTCTCTTACTAATTCCTCACTTTCAACAGACAACTTGTCACTGTGTCATTGTTCAATGACGTCATTTATTTCAACTAATTTTCTTATATTATTGTTGAAACCTTGTTGATACTCTCTCATAGCTATATGGTATCCTAAAAACAGTTACCTGATACTACATTGATAGAAAAAAATAGATAAGCATGAGATGTATGATTATTGCTGCTTCTCTGGCAATATGTATTCTCTCCGTAGACAACACCTGTGCTAGGTCATCCAATTATTTCATTGATGGATCAGGAATCTAATTATGATATGGAATTATCTCCCAATGTTATGAAACACTTCCCAGGATTAGGCCCAACTTTTAGACCCATAAACATTATTTTTCTCTTGAATCATCTATTCTCATATTCCACATAGAATTGATCCATTAACAAAATCTCAAAGCCTACTGAGTTGGTAGTTGGTGTAGGAAACAAGAGACAAAGATAATAACACAATAAATTCCTATTGTGATCTGTTTCTCCATTTCTTTATCAACATTGGTACCTGATTTGAGTCAATTAAAACTCCGAATCATATCACTTCTCCACTTTTCATCTTTAGATGCCACTTCACCATGGATCATATATCCCTAAAACCTAAAACACTTGAATCATCAGTTAATAACATTTATATACATAGGGAGAGGGGGCCTTATGTAATCCTCAATATGAGGATTGCGGTTGATCCTAATGGGTCAGCTCTTTGATTCTTTCTTGCAGAGCATCAAACTCTTTCCTTGCTTCTTATAGCTGCCTAGACAATTTTAACTGCTCTGGCCATATGACTAAGAATTCATTACCCACATTCTGAGCCTTTTTATGATAAGTAGAATCGACAGGCTTTTCCTCCCTCACACTTTGAGGTTTGAACCCACTGGTTGAAATTTCCTTCTTTGATGTTCCACCAATATTACACTTCCCCTGATTCCTTCTCTGAGTAAGAAATCTCTATGATTATCATCATCTTTTTATTCTTCCACCATTGCAGGGATTTTCATTTTTCTTCTAGTTCTCTCTATGGAACACGACATGTGAATTTTTCAATGCATTCTTCGGTAATCATTCTTTTATTAGATATATGAGTCACCGCACTATTTTTCACTATTGTTGTGTCCTCCCCGGAATGTGAATTCTTCTTACTCATAGCTGGAGTGGAACTTCATTTAATCATTAATGTTTTGTTGACATTCTCCCCACAAGACCTGCTCAACTTGTCTTCCAATGCATAATTTCTTATCATGCACACCTGGAGTTGAGAATCTCATTTTGAGTTCCCTTTCCATTATTTTGTTTTTCTTGCTGTAATTTCTTTCCATGTTCCCATAATCCGAACATATAAAACATTTTCCATCAAAGGCATACCTCATTTCATCATTTCTATGTCGAGATGCTGATACACCTTGAGTTCCTCCTTTGACACAGATCTCCCAATCATATTGACACAAACTCATGGTGTGTCCCTTTCTTCTACAGTAATAACATCTAAAAATTGCTTTCCCCTGAGAGAGTCTTCTTTCTGCATTCCCAGGACACATCTTCTTCTTCTCTGATCTAGTAATGTTTCTATTTTCACAGCCTGAGATGTATTCCTGTGCCTCTGAATAGAATATTGATGTATGACCATTGATCCGACAAAAATATCACATGCTACCATTTCTTCCTGTAAAATAATTTTTTAGGTCTATGTCCAGCACCTACAAGGTGTTTCTTATCACGGTATATTTTCACTACTCTTTACTATCATGCATAGGAGAGAGATCATCATATCAAATTCCCGATTTTCAAAAAATGGATGGACTTTGTGATGATACAATCCTTTCATGCTTCTCCACTGATATAGCATATTTTCCATTCATTTCATTATCACCTGCAAAAGGATAATCAAATAATAAATGTAGTGCATCCTTCAACTTGGTCTTGTCTTTGGATTTAGATTTCTCAATTTCATTCTTGACTGATTCTATTTCTTCCCCAAGTTTCGTAATATTTTTTTCTCTTGATTAAAGTTGATAATCATGATCTATATTGAGAAGATTTACTCTAATCATCTCATTTTCTGATTAATTTGTCAGCTTATCCATCGTACCAACTGTCTCCTTTACTTTCAATTTTTCTTGAGCAACAGATTCAAAGATGAATTTATTATCTTATTGTAGACTTTGATTCTTCTGATGCAGATCAGATAGCTATGTATTAAGATCATCATTTCTCGCCTTCAAATTCTAAATTTCATCTGTGTCCAGACTCTTTCCCTTAACATCATCTTTGAGCATTTCACTCTTTATAGACAACTTTTTCAGTTCTTTAGATTGAGAATCATTCTTCTCCCTTATACCAGTGGCCACGTCAATAATCATTTGATTAAATCCACTATGATTGTTAACCTAAATTTATATTACATGGATTCGTATATCTTTATATTTAATTTCTTCATCCAACTTCTGACGCACTTCCTCTGTTTTATGGACAACATCCACTTTTTGCCTTCTGGGAGTTTCTTCATCATCAGTAGTTCCAACGTCACTTGGAATATCTGGTTATTCATTCATTCCTTCACCATCATTGAATGAGTATGAATTTTTATTGTACAATTTATCATAATCAACATTTGGTTCACTAATAGATTCCTTTAACAGAATCACACACTCTCCACACACACTTCCGCACTGAGGGATACCACCAGACTTCTACTTCTTCATTGATGTTATACCTTTTTCCATGGTACTACGAGATAAGGGTAGACTAAATTAACCACAAAAATAGACTAACCCTAGTCAGAGAAAAAATGTTTGATAACATAAACCTATCCCTATGATACCAATCGTTAGGATCAATATGGACCTATATACTCTTAGAGGGGGGGGGGGTGAATCAGGGTATGGATATTATTTTCTAAATTATTCCTGCCCCACTGGATCTTGAACTCTTTATTAAAAGGGTCACTTTGTTTACACTTGTGTGTTTATTATGACCACTTATTTTCTTCTTTATCCGATGATGATGCTTTGAATGCAATGTAGTGAAGTAAGAAGGATGACACATAGATTATTACTTGGTTCACCCTCACTGGTTTATGTCCAAGGAGCATTCAACAATGATGTGCTACTGTACCAAATCCACTAAGGCTCACTACCAATAATTCTAGGGCTAGATCACTTTTTTTCCCAGGATCACCACCTTTAAAATGTTTTGGGTTAGCTCACTACTTTTTCAAGGGTTACTACATATCTCTCTCCCTGGCTCACTACCGGTGGAGAGGATCACCTTCTTCCTCTTCCTTTTCTCACAACTCTGGAAAGGATCCAGTCATAGTTTATAGAACTTTAGGTATCTTCATTATCACTAATGAATACACCCTCTATTGTATGTGGATGCTCTGTTGAAGTCCAACTTCCTCACTTAGATGAATCTCACTTTACACTGAAGGTATCGAGCTACCTTCTAGCTTTCACGTAGCCCTAAATCACTACCATGAATCAACCTTACGTGGCACCTTTATCTAAGTCGGACCACAATTATCGGCGCACATTTTATAACTGGCGTGCATGTCCACCTCAACCACTTGCGCGACACAAGATTCTGCAAATCCAAACATGCACGACTCACACCCTTTACACCCAAACCAATATTGGTGCTCAACCATCAACTATCGCGCTTCTTCAAAATCTGGTGCACGAGTATACCTCAACCACATGCTTGAAACCTATTTCTTCAACTCTAAAAGAGGGAGACTCACTTCCTTCCTTGCCCAAACCACCTTAGGAGCGTAACTATCACCTGGCCCGCAACTTCTACTCAGGTGACCACACACCACTTGCACGACCACAACACCTGCATGATGGGAGCTCTGATTTTTATATGTTTTGAACTCTACACCGAATTAAGGAGGGGTTCACCTATATTTATAGGAATTAAGACACCCTGAGCGACGGTGCACAAGTCTCCCCTCGGCGCACAAGTTTCTCCATGCAAGTCTCTACGGAGCAAGTTTCCACTCCTTCAAGTTAATGGAATGAAAGTCCCTTTTCCAAAAACTCTTTTCCACATTTTTCGGTTTTCAGGACCAAAAATTTGGCAAACACTGGAACACAGCGTCACCTTGTATCTGTCCTTGTTGAACTGCCTCCTAATCGATCATTCCTTTGTTGAAGTTCTTGTATAAAACATGTATCGTTGAACACAGCCCTTGAACTCTATATACCGCCATGAAATCCCCTTTTTAAACAAATTTTTATGTCATGGTTTTCGTTATCAACAAAAACAACACATATGTCCACTTTTCCCACAAACACATTCACCTCACAAATGCTTCAATGATACATTGCGGGATTTTTTCCAAACATAATTAATTGAATTAAATTTAAAATATAATGCATAATAAAATAAAACATTAGAATTCAAATCACAATGAAACCATAATTTATTACTACCTCCAACACAAGGTAAATAGCCTCTTATGAACATAGTCACAGTGTGAGGATTGAGCCGAACCTCAATCCCTAACATTAATACAAGAGGATGTCAGGTAAGGGGAGAGTTACACTACAAATAGTTGAAAAATGAAAAGAAAACATAAACTTTCATCCAAGGGATGATTGAACGGAAGAGTGGAAAAACCTCCCCTTAGATTTCCAACATCGAACAAGGAGGTATGCCATATTATTTATAAAAATTTAAACTACATAGTGTTTACAGACAAAATACATGTTGTTCACATAGATCTATATGATTTTTCATTGTTTTCTCTACTAGTAGTTTATCATTGCACTCCTCCTTTGGATTTAAATGTGTTGGCAGTCAGTTCGTGGGGTATACGGTGTGTATCACAACCCCATATGGAATGCAATGTCAAATTTATCCACCAAACATATCATGAAGTTTGGACATGCCATGTGAATAGGATGTACAAACAATGTTGTATCTGGTTAGTTACATTTTCATGTACTCAGGCTAACCGAACCATGTATTAGATAAGTTACACTATTTGAGTTTATAATGTACAATCCATGTATAGTTCAATCTATTCCCTGAACATTCCCGATTTATGAGTTTGGTAGGGAAAAAATTTAAAATAACCATGGACACAAAATTAAAGCATTTACCCAAATAATAATCGATATTCATAGAAAACCAGTTTTCATACTCAATAGAGTGTATGGAAATTTATTCACAAATCGAGTTCATCAATGAACACTTTATATGAAATGTTTTATATAAATCACTATGCCAAAAAAGATAAGTTTCACAATCAATGGAATTTATAATAAACTAAATAATAATAATATCCGTTATCATCATCCAAATAGCACAATATTTTCAAGTTATAAGATCCTCACACATTCATATTAGAGATCATGGAATATGTGTATACATTTCCATTGGGCTCAGGCTGAATAGGACCCCTTAACATTCCATTAGTAATACGATTTCCTTAACAAAACACTTGTTATAGTATTTTCATCAATCCATTTATAGGGAATTACTATATTATAATTCTTGTCCCAAAAATCAAAATAACTACTCAGGATCACTTTTACTCAATAAATCAATCATTTTAAAATGGTAAAACCATTTTAGTTAAAATCAATCATCTTTCACAGTTCAATTTCCCAATTTCCATTCCAAAAATTTAGTCCACATTAAAACCAATACACGATTTGTTAATGAATTCATTCCATTTTCAGAATAAAACCAATCATAGGTTTTAAACTATTAAATTTAAGACATTTTTATAAAATCAATCCTCAAATCATTGGAAAATTTCTATAAATTTTAAAATATGCCCCTATTTACAATTGCTCTATAATTTGTTGGTTTTACCAAAGTCTCATACCAAATAAATTACAATTACAATTTTTATTAACCTGGTTTTAAATAATTTAATTGAAATTAATTTGAAACAGTCAATATTTTCAAGGTTTTATGAATTGGATAATCTTAAACAAAACCACCTACCTTTTTCATGGTATCACATAATACAACACCAACAACAAGATTTTCTAGTGAAGAATGACGAAAAAATAGATCTAAAAAACAAACCTATAATGAATATTTAAATAAACCGTACTTAGATCCATGGAACACATTATTATCTAAAAAATCCTTATGAATCAAATAAAAAAATATCAAGAGAGATGGTGCGAAAGAAGAATAAATTTCCAGAGAGTGATAGAACAAGATCGTCTACACTGTGTTCTTCCTAGGAATGGGTTTATAGGATCCGAAAATGGTTTTTAGAGTCTCCAAAACCTATGAATTCATTCTAGGATGAGTTATGGTCGAGATGACATTGAAATAGTGGTTTAAAATATTCTAAAATATTTTTTATGAATTAAATGTTCCACGTCACGATTAGCTGGGCATGGTTTCATAGTTAAACAAGATATTAACCCTAACTGTGTGCCCCTCTACTAGTTTTTATAGTATCTACTAGGGGGAGCACTATTTTTCAAACCATATCCCAATAGGGAATACCCCCACTATCTAGGGATGCATGGTTTAGCACTAGATGGGTGAATGATTTGAAGAAACCATGTACGAACCATGAAAAGCTCAATGATACCTCAATATTTTCAAATTTCCACCCAAAAAAACTTGAGACCAACCTCAACTTATGAATGATCCCAAAGGAGAATCGAGGTGTACCTTAAAATAACGAATAAGATGTTACAAGTGCCTACTATTTTTTGGGTCCATTTCATGGGAGCATGGAATCATGAAAGGTATATCTAACTTATTCTTTAAATTTAGTATTTTCACCCATATTGATCTATTATTTATTTATTTTTCTATTTGTTTATTTTTTAATATATTTTCTAATTTTATTATTATGATTTTTTTTGGAATAATTACCTTTCAAATATATAAACTGCGAAAAAAATCATCATATGTGTCATTAAACATTCAAAAAAAATTTAATGAAATCAAACAAAATATCGAATGTAAAGTTATATATGACATATAATTTTACCCAGAGGATGTTGAAGAACACCTCTATCGAACAAATGTTTCCTTCAAAATGGGGTTTCAATGACTATTTTGGATATTAAATGAGGAAATAAAATCAAGTTAATATTCATAGGAGGAAACCCATGGTGATGGAAAACACTAAGGGATGGATGAGAGAGGTGATAAACATAATGATAAAAATGAGTTAACCCATCTTCATGACACTAAATATATATACAAATTTAAAACAATTTTATAAGACACACCAATTATAGGTGATCCAAAGAATGATGATGGTAGAGAAGATAAATAATAATTACTAGATGAAGTTGAGAAGGTAATAACAATAGATTAATTCAGAAAAAACTTTATTGATATGGTGGTGGTGATTTTAGATGACCCTAATGAGATCATTGATCAAAAATTTCCACGAACAAAACTACTATGTATAATGAACACAAATATGTGGAAGATGACATTGTTTTTTAAATTTGGATGTACATAAAAGATTATAAACACGAGAAACTATAAATAAAATCAAAATAGTTTCTTCAAAATATATATATTAATTATTTTCTTTTAAACCAATAAATAGGGAAATTTAGAATTTTGAATATACTTCAATTTTTTTTGAAGTCATATATAAAAAATAATAGAAGCATAGCTATTCTGGGTGAGCTAAAATTTAATTTATGTTTATATTTACAATGGGTAACTCTATATGGAATTCATATATCATTAAGAAATTTTTTTTAAGATCAACCTAAATAATCATAAGAAAATATGTTGAATAGATTAATCCTTTTTTTTATTTCATTTACATTCAAGATGTTTAATTTTTAATCATAGATTGTTTTAGTATTTATTTATGATATTGTGTAGATCATTTTATATTTTTGTGGTTATTTTTTTTGGAACATGTTCAATTACCATGATTTCCTTAATTAATGGGATCACATGGATGATAAAGGAATAATGTATAAAAGATAATAATAAGAGGATATTAATGAGGAATGGGGTTTAATTCTTTCAATATATTACATTTTTTGGACCTGCATGTTTGATTTATATATTTGAATTGTAACTAAAAAATTAATTTTCTATCTTAGATCGAATATATTAATTTAGTATTTGATAAATTAGTTATGTAGAAACCCCATGATTATATATGTAATAATTTTTTGTTTATAAGGATCAATGTGTATAATGGGGTATTGAATGATTTTTTATATAGATAGTGGTATAGATTTGATAAATCATTATATAGAGAGGTTGTTTGATTAATGTAGATAAAAATTCACCTAGATTCTCCTAGTATTAATTTCATATATCCATGTTTATTAGTATGTTATTATAGTGTTTTTCACGATTTATTTACCAATTTTATATATTCCAATTTGTATGATAAATTGTAGTCATTATTTATATAACTTAACAATTTCATGAAATATACTCTTGATATGTTATCCTAGTAGACCACAAATTGAATTTTATTTAATATATTCTTGAAAAAATTCACTCTAAAAATGATTTATAAATTTTTTATTATTAATAAAATTATCTTTGAGTCCCACATTTACATTTTTATTCTTATTTTAATCCCATTGAAGTTGTGACATAACATGTATGGAAGCCAAATTAAAAGCATATTATATCATTTTTACACTTAATCTTGTGGGTTTTCATGATATTCAATGATTAAATTGGGGGGTAGTGGTTACTGATGGTGAAAATTGATGAAAATTAATAATTAGAGGAAGTGAGGTGTCGTTTTGGGGGGTTGAGAAAATTGTCTTTTTTTACATCATTGTTCTTCATTTTTTACCCCTATTCTAAATAATTGAAAAATTAAAATGATAAAAAATGATGAAAAATATGATTTGTGTCCTTTTTTGGTAAAAAAATCATTTCTCAAACAATAATAATGTCAAAACAATTTTTTGTGATATTTCTCTTTATGGGGTAGTGAATTGGGATTCAATAAAAGATTATAACAACTTGACATAATTAAATATATTTGTATAATTCCATTTAAAATTATTGACTTAAGTGATTACAAAAATGTATTCAATGTTTGGTAGATCATAATTTCCTTGATTTGAAATAGTGAATGAAGATTCTAGAATTTATTTTAGATAATGTACATGAATTAAAATAGAAAATAAATAATGTAAACTATTGATTTTATTACATAAACACAATGGATTTGAAATATTTGTGGATTTTATTCATGAAACTAAATCATTTTATTAATAATTGTTTTATTTTTTACTTTAACATATAATAAATGTGAACATCAGGTTTGTTTGTTATTTACATAGTGTCATGCCTAAGGAAAAGTTAATATTCATGGGTTTAGTTTTTTTACGACTGTATTTAATGAATAAAATTGAACATTCTATTATTAATACTATTAATTATTTTGTAAATTTTCCTTTTTATTTATTTTCATATTATATGTTAGGGAAATTAACATTTTTTAAAATATTTTTCTTAAAATATAGAAAATAATTTAATGTTTTTAATTATTGATGATATTTTAATAAATGGTACAAATTGTTTCATTGAGGATATAAAATGAATTCTTTTCCACTGGTCGTGGAAGGTGTACAGAAACTAAATGATCATAGATATATATTGCAACACGTTTCACATTTGTGAGAGGATAAGAGGAATTTTTGTTTTTATAGGAATTGGGCATGTGTCAGTCAACACAAGTAGAAGGTATTCATGGAAATTTTCTATTACAATTATGATATTTAATGAATTCTAGGCATAAATTGGATGTTATACAAGAACATATCAAATGAAATTTAAAATATGAGATTTATCATTTCAACAAAATAGTTTCACATATTGAATATTCATCATTTCAATGATAAAGGCATTTCATATTTCTCAAAAATATATATAATTTGTAACATTGACATATGTGCATCACCATGGAGAAAACATCACTAATTAGAGAGAGTCACATTTCACTACCACATTGTAGATAAACAAGTTTCATGCCACGATTTATATATTAACTGCCCTAATTCATAGAAAAGATAATGATCCTATAAATAGTTCACAAGTATTGCAGAACTGTAGTATTATATATAATTATAGAAGACAACCACTTCCATAAAAACAGAAACAAAAATTCAAGGTGTGTTCGACTAGTAAAACAACATGATAAAAGAAATGCTGAAATGAAATACCATGAAACATGGATATCATGACATTTATGATAGGTTATGGAATTTTATTTCAGCGATAAAATTCATTATGAAACATTTGAGTAATTTATTATAAAACATTGTGAGTCTTATATGAAATCTTAATGAAGATAGAAAAATGGATTTATTGTCTATAGAGGAGAGTTCCTCGTTCAAATGTAACATTGTGTATAATACACATATTAATTCTATAAGAGGTAAGTTGGGTTATTACATATAATGAAATAATGAAACTATATAGCTAAAAGGCCAATGCTAGGACCTTAATGCTTCTTGAAATTCATTTCAAGAAGTATCACATGGTTTTTAGGTTTGGTATAATATGGGAATATGGATACAAAATATTCCAATAATTTACCATAGTGTTCCATGGAAGAACTATTCATATGGATTTTTGTTCAAATAGATTCACGATACTAGAGATTGATTGCAATATCAAATCTGAGACGATTATAAAGGATAATGAATAATATAAAATAAGTATTATAGTTAAACTGTATGTAATATAAGAATCATATTATCTCTATAAGAATCCATTATACAAGCCACAACTACCGTATCAACATCAATATGAAGATCTGATGATTTACCTCTATAAATGGGGTTAAATTTCAGATGAAACTAATATTGATGGGAATTTTACCTAAGGTTCTAAAATATTTAAAAAGATTTTGAATAAAATACTATATCTGAAGATAATATATACGATAAATTAGAATATAAAAGTAGATATAATAGTTCAACAATTTTGAAGAATGATTCCATATGAAAACATCTTTTAAAAATATTGCACGGTGGTTTGGTAAGTGGTATTCACATTAGAACTAAGTAATATTGGAGGCCAATTTATATGGTCCAATGGTGAGGGTATATATGTGGATAATTCAATATATATATATATATATATAATAAATTAAATATTTTCCTTTAAGGATATATTTTTTACAAATGAGATATTGTACACACATGAAGGTGATTTATTAGTAGTGATATGGATTTCTAATACTAGATGTGGGAGTGGAAGGAGGATGGTAAATATTGACCACCATAGATTTTATATTATATGTTTTTATTTCATTTTTTTAATTTTTATATTAGTATATAAACTTATTTTTTTTCATGAAATTAATGTATATGTTAAATCATTACACGAGACCTTTATTTTTATATTTTGACATGTTATATCTTTAATTATGCATAATCTGTTCATGTTTGGAGAATGATCGATCCTAACTGGATATGTAGTATAGTGGTTGGTGATATTAGTAGAGTATGTGTACAAAAATATTGTCATTATTTTAATCTCATGTTTTTTATATTTTAGATAATTTCATTTTTAAAATTATAAATCATATTCCCATATCCTGATTCATGAGTAATAAAATTTTATGGACTAATAGATTCTGATTAAGCGGGGTGGGGGGGGGGAGCACATAACTCCACCTATTTGTTTTTCATTGACAATAATTAAACCAATATTGTTAGGTTAACATAAAATAAGGAATTTTGGTTCTTAGATAGTTTTAGTCATTTTTTATCTAGTAGAAATAGTTACCCGAGGATGTATTGGAGATAGTGATTTGATTTAGATCATATGAGGAGATGAATTTTCATGAATTATGAATGAAAATCATTAAGTAAATATTTATTTATATAAATCATTTTATTTTGTTTTTAATTTTCTTGATTAAATCCACTTGTCAGGTAAATTAGTTAAAATAGAAAATTAGTGGAATAACTATGAAGAACTACCAACTGGATTAGAGTTTTTTTCTAGGATTTGTATTTTCTTTTCTGATCGACCACATACATCTACAATAATATACATTTAGGTATAGTATGGTATAGGTAAAACATAAAATGAAATCATTAGGGTACTATTCAAAGTCAATAAATTTTTTTGACCTCTAAATATTGAAATCTGAAATTATATATACTTTATGTGGGAACCCTTGAAATTTTTTTAGATGGATTTAATGTAGGTAAAATATTCCAAATTGGCTAAAAACCCTTGAATATTTTTTGTGATGGAATGTGGGGAAGATATATTACATTAGAATTAAATATTATATGGATCATTATGATGTTTATATGGGGAATCATAAATAGGGTTAATGTGATACATAACATGAATGATGTGGAATGGGGGACTAATACGTGTAGAATAAGGGTCACATGAGAGTGATGTCTGTTGGGTTGAAGGGAGGTACAAGATTGTATATACATTTTAATGGAGACCCAATTTCTGTAATCCTATTAGTTTCAACCATTCTTTTATATAAATAGAAATAAAAGTGGTTGATTATATTAAACAGGGAAGGATTATTTTGAAGGAAAATATGGTCATCATTCTAATTTTTTCCTTTTTAATTAGTTTATGAAAGTATAAATTTTGAAATAATACATCATAATAGGATGGGTTGATGTTTTATTGAGGGGAGTGTATTTTTTAAGCATTTTCTTAAATGATAAATTTTTAGTTTTAAAATAGTACATGTGATGTATAAAACGGTGAAAGTGATGTATATATTATTCATAGAAGGATAAGTAATGATAGAGGATATTAAATTGTGGTAAAGAGAATATTGATACAAAAAGATTTTTTTGTAAATGTCTGAAAATCTTTTTGACATTTATTAATCAGGAAAATATATGAGCATCCTTAAAGTGAGGAATTATAATTAAAAAGATCACTCGACAAAAAAAAATATGTAGTATTAAAGATTTTGGGAAATAAATGTATTTAAATTAAATACCCCTTTAAAAATGAAAAAATGGGGTTTAATATTATTTGGGGTGCATACATGAATAGATTTTATTATATTTTATTATATTTTTTTATATGGATAAATATAATGATTAATATTATTAAATTATTTCAATGATATGTGGAGTTATGATATAGATTACTATATCGGATATGGTCAATCATATTGGGAATAAGGAAACAGCGTATACTGATACTTATTATAATAAAATCCACTCATGGTGAGGATACTGTGGATCCTTATATATTTTTCGTATGTTTTCAAAAGGTAGATATATATCAATTTTCAATGTTTTTTTCAAAACCATGAGTAATCATACAATATCTATGGTGTATTATATTATGGACAGAAATGGAAGGTAATATAAAATATATGGGTAATAGTACTAATTTTGGGTTGAATGGAGATATTTATGGGATCCGTTATTTTATGAAGTGACATGATATTGTGATTGATGGACATTTCACTTCTATAGAAATGACAATGGTATATCATGTCCTCTAGAAGAGGATATATTATTTATGATTATTTATATATTTATTTATAATAAATAAATTATTATAATATTGAATTAGTTTTCATTTAATCTAAATCAGATAATGAATAATTTAGATTAATTTGGTAAGAAAATGATATAGGTAATGATAAAAAAAGATGACTTGACCTATGGTTCTAAATTAAACAGAGTGATATTTGTAATAATATTCTATAAAAATTAGTGTTTATAATGTGAGATAATGGTGGCTTAGATAAACATTATGTGTAATCAATTTACTGGGTTGATGATTGTTGAAAATTGATATGTAAAAATGAATTGTGAAAAACAATGAACTCACATCTAAAACAAGGTTTTTTAGTTTTATTGAGATAAGAAATTTATAAATCCCAAGTTTTATACTTCGTTATTGTTCCCACAATTTAATGAATAATTGCATGATCACATTTTAGTGAATGTAGTGTGAAGTGATCCTAGAAATATAGTGATAGATAAATTAGGTATCTATTTTTATAAAATATTAATAGTATCTATATTCTATCATTTTAATATAAAATAATTTATTCAAACATTATCATTGAAATTAGATATAGTATTTTTTTAATTAATATTATAGACAAGATTTCTAATTAATAGCTTGAGTTTGATCCATGTTTTATGAATGAAATATTAAGGATGAAGTTCAAAAAGGTGATAGACTCTGATGTGGGATACTGCACTTCTGGTATGGTGATTAATAGTCTAATGGAAATATACAATATTGGTAATAGTATTTTTTAGTATAGGTTATCTATTTTTTTGTTTCTATCATTAATGATTGGATTATTTTAATAGCATTTATGGAGTGAGAATATCATTTTTTGGGGAGGTACAATTATTTTATTCTATATAGGTGGCCAAAGGGATTTTAGTGAAATATAGTTTTTAGTATTTATAACTTGTTCTTTTCATGAATTTTTAAATAAAATTAATTATATGTTTGGAATTATACATCTTTAGAATTACTTTTGAATATTTTTATTGATATGAGGGTATCTAAAGAAACATTCATTTCACTTGTATCAATATAAATGTAACATGCACATCTAGTGAGAAACCAAAATTGTAGGTGATTCACTAAACTATAAATATATTATTATTGAAACATTTACTGAATATTTGGTTGATTCTTTATTTTTCTAGATTAATTTTAATCTCTACAGAAAATAATTATATTTATATGCCATAATGGATATAATTCAAAGTGGAATTGATTTAATAAAGAGTATATTGAACTATTTGTGGATTACAATATTATAGTACTTCCAAAAAGGTCATATGAGTGAAATACTAATTTAAGGGATTAAAGGTAATGTATTATTTAGAGTGATGTCATTGAAATTTATGTGAAGTGTGAGAATCAGATGATAAGGATTGTGTACGATTATATAAATTTATTATTAAATAAAATATTAGTGATATTATATTATATTTTTTGTTTTTGTATGTTTTGAACTTTGAATTATTCTGGTAGGTGTCAAGGGAATAAATAATAAAGGTAGGGGAAACTGCAATACTAGTAGGATTTAAAAGGCTCTACAAAGGAGTATTTGGGGATAAAACATGAGTTCCAATGGGGTAATTGGTCAATTTTTTTCCATAGGCCTCCATCAGACTACACATAGAAAACCCAACCCCAAAAAATAGGTTGGAAATTTAAGAAGTGTAAGATATTTTCATTATAAAAAACAATTTTCATTTAATTAATACATATATATATATATGATTAGAAAGAACCACTACATTGTAATTACCTTTAATAAAAGATATCAGATGGATTTTTTTTGGGATTCTATTTTAAAAATGTGTATTGGAATCCTTTAGGTATCTATAAATCCATTTAAGCATTGCAATTCATGGGTTTTTATATATTTCCCACCCATAAAATAGATATTTGGGGGTGATATTATTGGTTTATATATTTTTATAAATTATTATCAAATATGAATATTTCATTTTACAACTTAGCACCCTAAGGTAAAAGTTATATTTTACATAAAATATCAATTTTTATATAAATTTATGTGAACTGAATTTTTCTTGAGGGCATGTGCGAGAGTCTCATAAATCTGACAACAAATCTAGAAATATATAATTGACAGTACAACAAATAGTTGACTTCAAGGAAGGGAATTATTTGATGTAAAACAATAATTTATAAGAATTATTAATATGGTGAGGATATATTCTAGTCATTGTACTCCATAAATAATTTAACAGAGAATATATTGGTTTACCTTTTAATGGAATGGTTAATGGATGGTTAACTATAAATAATAGATTGATGATAAAATTTTACATTCATATGAATGTTGTGGTGCTATAATGAAAAAATTGTTATCTTTTTATTTGAATTGTGTAAAATTTATAGTACATAATAGATATATTTTTAGGATCGAGGATGTTGTATAATTAGCTGATAGTATTGATGGAGGTCAAAATTTATCTATGACACCATGTTAGTTGTCCAGAAAAAGTAATTGATAATATAAAACTAGAAAACTGTTCATAGGGTAATTAATATAATATTGTTAAGTATGATTACAGATAAAATCAAATGGAACACAACCCCTTTGTGATATTGGTAGTATGTTATTGCATTATCTATATAAGAAAATTAAGAACTAAAATAAGGGATTATGATTTTTTGTGGCCACACTGGATCTTTTCTAAACACACAATCCTTGGTTATGAGATGGTTTTTGAATAAATTTTGTATTAATTTACATAAAATTATCTTGTATTGGGTTTATATGTTGTGAAACATAAGTGGTTTCTTATAGGTAGAGACTCATAATTTCTATGCTTGAAATTGGAAACATGGGATCTTTTCCAATCACATAGCTTTGGGTTATGGCCACCATTATTTATAAAAATTGTAACAATTTTTAGAAAACTATCTTGCCTTGGGTTTATCTGGTATAAGAAAGAAGATGTTTCTTATAGCAATAAAATCAATATAGTTAAGGTATTGTCTGATATAACGTTACATGGGATTTTTTTTCATAATATAACATGGTCCTTCTTAACGACTTGACATTATATATTCACCATGGTTAGTCCTTTAGATATTTATCATGGAATGCTTGGGTTGGAAAAATTTCTATTCCGAAAAGGTATGTTGTGATAGCGTATCCTCAATATTTTGATTCGTTATTCATTAATATATATGTACATATTTTTATTATGGAATTTGAGTTTTATTATGGGATTAGATATATAGTGAAAATAAATTGATTGTGATTCGCTTCCTATAACTAAATATTATAGTCACACTACTTTAAATAGAGGAATATTCAAACGGATCATATATGTTATGCCCCAAAATTGATTTATATACACATACCACTATTTTTTGTTTAAAATCCTTCAAGATTAGAAGATTTATTTTTCTTTGGGATCAAACATGCTAGGATATTCCAATGACGTGGATACACTTCTTATTACTATAGTTTGACACACTACTATTATGTTCATATGAATTTCATGAGGGTTATGATTTGTTTGGTCCTAACAAATATTCAGCTGATAAAAATTTTTTTGGTGTAAAAAAATTTACATTTTATTAAAATTATGTATCATGGGGATATTCTCCCAATATATAATGACTATATACGCTAACAATTGCAAAAAGGATATATTTGTGTTTATGGTGGTCTGTTTATCATCTGATAACAAAATTTTTTTGAATAATTTATGACTATTTACATACTAAAATTTTTACACATACACTAAAATATGA
This sequence comes from Viscum album, assembly GCA_963277665.1. Classification (NCBI taxonomy): domain Eukaryota; kingdom Viridiplantae; phylum Streptophyta; class Magnoliopsida; order Santalales; family Viscaceae; genus Viscum; species Viscum album. The sequence goes on from OY728165.1 coordinate 1,837,408,410, forward strand.
TACAATATTTACGTAATAGTAAAAAATATGGAATAATAACATATTTAGTACTCAAAATCTATATATATATCTTTAAATTATGTGCAATTTTAATTGGATGAGATTTATGAGAGGGGAATTAAACTATCAAATGTAGTTTGGATGGTATCTCATGATAAATATATAGATATATAACCAATAATTTTGATTATCTAATTCTTGATATAAATATCTATTTATTATGGATCTATTTATGAATATGTATTTATGGAAATCACTTCATTGACTATTGATGTTTGATGATGTAGTGAGTTATCAATTGGTATACCTTAGGATTGTAATTTTATGATTAAAATTTAGTTTTAGTTCCATACTATGATGTTTTATTGTTTATGTATTGTATTCCATTTATTATTTTAATGGAATGATATTGAGGGTATAGTATCTGTAGTCACCCAAGAATTTTAAGCATCTTATAACATGTTTTTTATAAAAACGATCTAATAAATAAGACCAAATGATTAAGGGTCCTATTGTCATCAAAATACCATGTACAAAAAAACATCAAAAAACTAAAATAAAAACTATTATTTAAATCCCTATAAATATCCTCTAAATAACATTAAACTACAAAATCATCATTGAATATCATTAGTAATACAAGAATGAAATTTTTGACCTATAAATCCAAGTAATGTAATAAACATTAATATAATGCATAAAATGTATGTTAAATGACATATCTGTATTTAAATAAAGAGAAGTATTTTTAATAATCACATAGAAGCATGAAAAATAGTACATGGTATCGTATGATCATTGATTCATAGAAATTTAGAGGCAACATAAAACACGACAAAAGAATATGTTGATTCTAACTCCAAAGAAAATACCACACATTTGATAGAGTACCATCATGTATTAGGTTGGATACCTAATCCATCACATTCCATATGATGAGTAAAAAAATTACCATTTAATTTGTACTATTCTCTATAAGAACACATCAAAACATATACATGTTATTATGATCCATTTGGTAAATCAACCATACGTCATGAACATAAGAATTACCCATGTAATGGAATTGCTTTCATAATCATTCCTCCTATCATAATCCAAGGAAATATCATAATGATTTAAAAGAGAAATTGGATTTAAATATAATTCATATTGACATATTAGTACATAATAATATTCTATGAAATTCAATGCCAATTTTTGAATAATGACTATAATTTAGTGTAACATAAAATTATTAATATATAGAAATGTTCCCCTTACTTGTAACGCCCCGAACACAGTTACCCAGAGTCGGTGCATTATTACATAACATTGGCATGATCACAAGAAAGATCAAATCTCGAAAGACGGATTAGTTTAGTAGCCTTGGAAACACTAGATATATTCATAAAGTTTCACATTACATCATAAAAATTAAAACTACAACAACATTGTCTCCATAGTCCACACTCTTATCCCATGATACTATCCCTGTAGGTCATTCATAATTTCCTTCTTCACATCCTGGGAAAAATAAAACATAGAAAAGGGGTGATCTCAAATGCCCAGTAAGGATAACAATATAGCAGAAATTTTTATAAATAAGAATATAAATTTATATAAATGTATAATGAAAACAAAATCCTTTTTAAACTTGAACTAAAACATTTTATGGTAAAAATAAAATGAAATAATTCTATTTACTTATTCACATGAATATTCTACTAATCGAATAATCACATGCAATATCAATAACAACTTTCATAGTGATGGAATGCATAATGCCAGAATATCATAACCACAAAGCCAAGGCCTCGTGCCAATACTACAAATAAGATTTTTTCAAGGCCTTGTGCCAAGACACTAGTTTTTCTAATGAGACCAACCGATTCATCGAGGATCTATAGCAGGCTCCACCCGTCACATATTAAGTCCAATGCATTCCCATACGAAAAGGTTTAAATATAACATAAACATTTGTACTAAAACTACCATAAGAAATGTAAATACTTCATCCATAAACCACTAATGGTATAAAAATAACACATCCAAAATCAAACACATCACAAATTCTTCAAAAAAATATGGATGTTTTGTATCATAATAAATCAACTTCAAATAAGCGTAAAATCCATCAAAGGATGTTGACATAGATGAAATCAAAACTCTTTTTAGAGAAATATATCTTTCTATTTTGAAATCATTTAAAATTCATATATTTATAAACTAAAACATTTTCTTTGAAAATATTCTTATAAGATTGTAAGGGAAGATTCGAAGATTTTATAAAGGCCGAAAATAGCCGCACCCGCCATATAAGTTAAAAACATTCTTACCTAAATTCTGTCGAAATGGTTAAAAAGTACCTTGTTTGGAAAATGACGGAAAGATTCCTTTATAAACCTCTTATAAAATCTCAAACAAGTGTATAAATGACTTTAAACCATATTCTACTAAATAGTAAAAATGTTTTGAAATATATATTTAATAAACATGGATGTAGATGATAAATAAATCCTAGTAGATTATTACGTATAATCAACCTCGGATAATGAAGAGATTGCGAAATAAACCCTTACCTTGTACTTTTCCATGGTTGGGGGTAGGTTAAACTCCTGTATAATGGTAAAATAATTTTTATTAAATTATACAAGAAACATATATATTAATATGATATCATATATGATCTTTTAACATTGCTTTGTTAATAATATTTTAGAATTATCGTTGTTTAGGGTGTTAACATACTCATTTTCTTTTATATGTTTTGTTACGTAAGCCGTTTTTGTCATGGATAGGTTGTATCTTTATTAATATACATAATGATATCAAGTCCTTAAACATTATTTTCAAATCATCAAATGATAATTATACTTTAATGGACACGATAGAGAATGAATCTCATCGCGTTCGTGGAGACGGTAGTCCGTACGTATGCACGAGCGACAATATCATTATTTTGATATTAAAATAATATATAATTAGATGTTATATCATATATACAGAATCATTATCATGTTATATTTATTATTTACATGAATTACAAATCATTATTATACCCATCCATATAATAATATAATGAATAACAATTACACCACGATGTGGAGACGGTAACCCATACGTACGCACGTATGGTGACATTTCATTCAAAGGATGGATAGAATACTGAATATGGTTGTACCATATTTATAATAATATTAAATTATATAAGATATACTGGATTAATTATTTTAGAATGGGAATAACAATGAAAGAAGAAGTGGAAGAAGAAAGGAACTTGAAAAGGGGTGGTGAAATCATTACCTCTTCTTCGGGTTCTTCCTTTTGATTTGATCAAAAGGAATCCTTAGGTTGGCTTTGTGACTAAATTAATCCCTCTATGATGAAGTGAGGGGAGTTGAGAGAGTATTTGGGTAGAGTTTGGCCGAGCCAAATGGCTTTGAAGGTGTGAATTAATGAGAAGGGGGAGTGCCCTTTTATAAGAAGGGTGACATGAACCTTTGGAAAAGCTAAAAATATTAATTTATAATAAAATTATATTCGGTATATAATGGCTCAAAAGTGGATTATTTAAAGTTTAAGGTGGGGATGGGTCGAAAAACACTCAACCAATAGAATTTAGATAGGTTTAGGTCATTAAATTAACCTTATCTTTTTGATTTAACTCTTAGTTAATTAGTTTGACACTTACCATGTTACTTTGTTTTTTTATATTATATAGTTAATAAACTTAATATATACCTCCAAGAGACCCCCAACTGGTCCATTAATGATACACCTATCGTTATATAACTCTCTTGGACGAACCATAGATTTTTAGGAGTTGAATATCAATTAATAATATAATATTTGTTTTAAAAACTCTTTCTTGTAAATTTTGACAATATTTTGAAAATTGATTTTTTTGAAAATCATAACAGAATGATTACTTCGAAGAAAGCTTATTAAAGCATTTTAACATGTCTTATTAACCTAAAAAATTAGTTTAATTCATAAAAAGTCTCTAATTATATTTATTTGGGTATTTATAATATCAATTATTTTAATTTTTCACTATTATGGTAATTAATTCATCATCATTGTGTCATAAATAAATTAAATTATTTAATGTCTAAAAATTATAAATAAAATAAAATTATGTACAAAATATTTTTTGGTTTCTAATGAATATTTACAATCTAATTTATCTTATTTATAACCCTATATTAAAAATCTTTTAGTAAATAAACGTTGATTTTAACACTTTTAACTCTTCTTTGAATTAAATAATAATAAATGTCATAATCTAATAAAAGTGGACCTAAATGATAGTATTTTACTCCTAAGGTTGTTTTTTGTCGAGATACACTTCTCCAATAGAATTAGTACTTGTGTTAGGGTAATATTAATATCATTTTTACCCTTAATTACCCTATTTACTTTTAACCGTGGTAAATAAAAGAAAAAAGTTACTATTCACAAAAAATTATTTTCATCTCATTGAACCATATTTTACTCCTTGATATTAACCGTGTCTCTCGAATTTTCTAAATTCCACTCACAAAAGCGGTAAAATTATGTTTTATTAAAAATTTATTTTTTTAACTACCACTTAGGGGTTCCACTATTCCTCAAAAAATGAATATTTCAAGAAAAATACCAAAAATTAGGCCTAAGATATTTTTGATATTATGAATTCATAAATGATATCTATTTTATCAAATTAAAAACATCAGTTGCATTAATTAATTTAAAAATTATTCCATGTCGTCAAAACAAATAGCGTGTTTTTAAGAGATAGTAACTATCAAAAGATTGACAATTGTTTATGTCCGGTTTAATTGTGAAATTATGTAAAATGACCAAAATTGAATTAAATGGTAAAAATATATTTTAAATATACTTTAAAACCACTCAAATTCATAATTAATCAATATAAATTATTTCGATTAAAAAAGATGTTTTTAATTAAAATTTAGTAATTTTCACTATTCAAAAAAATATAAATGTTATCCGAAATGTTCCAAAATTTCACCTTAGGATAAATTCGATACTCCAAATAAAAAAATGAATTACATTTTGAGAGATAAAATTTATAAATTTTCTAAAAGTAGGTATTACTATTCACAATGGCTAGTTTGATTAGTTGTGGTGTGTGTTAGAACTCGAGGTTGTGTACAACACACGCTACTGTATTATTCAACGGAAAGCATACCGTGGAAGCATGAGATGTTTCATTGTAAATTTTTGATGTCCCCATTCTAAAAAGTAAATTTATTTAGTCAAATTGAATATATAATATTTTAAAATATTGAATTTAAAAAGGGATCACTATTAAAAGTTGGTAAAAGTGCAATACTGAAAATGAACTTTTTCTTACATTATGTCTAAGAAACTCATAATATGGATTCTAAAATTATAAGGATTATATAATGTTTAAAATTTATTTAATACTATTCATAACCTCTTTTGAACAGCTTGTTTGGTAAGTCATGGTGCGGTTGAACTCGGTGTTGCGTGTAGTGCAAGTTATTGAATTATTTTGAAGAAATAACACACTATGAAATCTTGGGGTGTTACATTATCCACTCCTTCAATAAATTTAATCCTCTCAATTTGAAATTGTTCTTCGAAAATAAAAGTTTTAATATAGAAAATATCATTGTGGGAAAACCCACATCAAAAATTGGGTTGATAAAATTTAGTCTTAATTAGTGGAAAAGAGTAATGAAAGGGTCACCACCAAATTATGATCTATATTCGGAGAACATTGGTAGAAATTAGAGACATATAATTTGAGGAAAAATGAAAATATTTATAGGTAGTGATTGAGGTAATCAATCACAAACAATTGTAAAATTGAGGGCCTTAAATTCATCAATCTATGATGATTTGAAATACCATCGGTTCAGCGAAACATATGGTATTAGGATAACACATTTTTTTGTATTAAATCCCTTCAATAAAGTATAAGAATTAATTTCATCAATGAATAAGATAAGAAGAAAAATATATACTTGACAAGTAGAGTATCAACCTTTAACTAAGTTCTACAACAAACTCATTTTTCACTGTAAAAGATAATATAACTTAAAAATAATATTCTATTTATCCTATTCGTATAGGATTAAAAAAATAAATTTATAATTCATCTAGCAGAACCATTAAAAAAACAACATTTTTCAAACTAGGACATCACGTGGGTCAGTGGTACGTGATACACCTTGTCACCCTTCGATTGTGGGTTCAAGTCTCGCGTCCTTTCCGGACGCGACGGGTTGTCCTTTTATGGAAATCCAAAATAATCCAAACTAGAACTATCCAAAATACTTCAGTCCAAAATTTATAAGGTAAACACAATGAAGATCCTTTTATTCCGCGTAATAACATGTGATCAACTTCATCGTGTATTCTTTTAAAATACTGGAACAACCGGAATTACCATAAAACCTTATTGATTACATTCATGATCCCTTATTCCCTAATGAATAATAGATGTACTCCTTCAATCCAAAAATGTTGTAAACCCCAAAAATGATGGAATATACAAATCATTAATCAGTTTCAAGGTAGTCAATAATATCCAATATAATTTATCTAAATCAATCATGTATTATTCTAAAATCACTACCTCGTTATCAGAACCATATTATGGTTTATCTTTCTCTCAACCATATATTTTCCAAAAAGTTAACATGAAATTGAGTCACTTTTCTTTGTTCCACACAATCTTAAGTCCTAAATGAAATAGTACTGTAGTACAATCCTTATATACTCCATAATTATTATAAAAATTACATTGTTGATAAAACACTCAAATGACATAATCAACATAAGAACTCTAATCATTCCTCTTCATCTGTGGAAGTATCATAACATGATTATTATCTAATAGCATCATTTGAGGCATAGTCTGATGATTGGGACATAGGTTCGCATAGTGTCCAAACTCCTTGCAAATAAAGCATTTTACATTTGGAACCATTTTACTACCCTTTTTGTGACGTACTTTATTCCCTTTTCCTCCACACTTATAACAAAATCCCATTCCTATCAGGCAAGATCCATGGTTTTTCTTTCCATAGTTATCACATATGGAAAAATTCTTCTTTTCCCTCTTCCCTTTATCCATATTTCTCTCTTCCATCCTTTTCTTCTCTTACTTCTCTTCAAATCCATAGGACTCAGTAAACACTTTACTTATCATATCAACACATGAAATTATTTCTTCATATGATGATAATACATGGGATATTATTTCTCTTATAAATTCTGGATTAATACCATGAATGATATGATCCTTCTTTCTCTTTGGATCATGTGCATTATTGGAGTTCTCATTCCTTCTACTGGGAACTATTTCTAAACAATGGCATACAATAGATTAGTTTATGAATAACAATACCTTATACCAAACTTGTAAAACACATAACATAAATTAAATAGTTTATGGATATAATCCATAATCATAAAAATGTCTCCTTTGATGAAGTATATACTCATAAACCCTTCATAATTGGCAGTAAATAAAAGGGGAATTATCCTAAGCATATCCCCCATGAGTGTCGTAACCAAGAGTGCAGCAAGTCCCGTTTTCGTGCACCAGTTCCAGTTCGAGTCTAGATCAAAGCGGTGTTTTCGGGTTTTACCCCTAGGTACATCAGTGCCAGATCTGCCTCTACCTGGTCGTATCTAGACATGGATGTATTTCTTGGAAAACTCATAAAATCTCTAAAATACCAAAATTCTAGGAAATTATTCTATACTAATCCTCAATTTCCATCTTAGGTCTATGTGCTCTAATCAGAGATTATCTAAATCTAGCTTCCAAGGTTTGTACTAAACTTCCTATGATACCAACTGTAACGCCCTGACCCCAATTACCTAGAGTCGGTGAATTATTACATAACATTGGAATTATAACAAGAAAGATCAAATCTAGAATGATCGATTAGTTTAGTAGCTTTGGAAACACTAGATATATTCATAAATTTTTACATTAAATCATAATAATGAAAACTACAATAACATAGTCTCCATAGTCCACACTCTTATCCCCTCATACTATCCCTACAGGTCATTCATAATTTACTTCTTCACATCCTTGAAAAAATAAAACATATAAAAGGGGTGAGCTCAAATGATTAGTAAGGATATCAATATAATGGAAACTTTCATAAATAAGAATAAAAATTTAAGGCATTGTATAACAAAAACAAAACCCTTTTTAAACTTAAACTTCAATATAGTATGGAAAAAATAAAATGAAATAATTTCATTTACTTATTCAAATGGATATTCTATTAATCAAATAATCACATACAATATCAATAACCACTTTCATAATGATGGAATGCATAATGCCAGAATATCATAACCACATAGCCAAGGCCTCGTTCCAAGACTACAGATAAGATTTTGTCAAGGCATTGTGCCAAGACACTAGTTTGTCTCATGATACCTACCGATGCATTGAGGAGCTATAGAGGTATCCACCCGTCACATATTAAGTCCAATGCATTCCCATATGAAAAGATTTAAACATAACATAAACATTCGTATTAAACCGAGCATACGGAATGTAAATACATCATCCATAAATAATGAATGGTATAAAAATAACACATCCACATTCAAAAACATCACAAAAACTTCAATACAATATCAATGTTTTGTATCATAATAAATCAACTTCAAATAAGCGTAAAATCTATCAAAGGATGTTGACATAGATGAAATCAAAACTCTTTTTTAGAGAAATATCTCATTCTATTTTGAAATCATTTAAGATTCATATATTTATAAAATAAATCATTATCTTTTAAAATATTCTTATAATCTTGTAAGGGAAGCATCAAAGATTTTATAATGGTGGAAAATAGCGGTACCCGCCGTATAAGTTAAAAAAACATTCTTACCATAATTCTGTCAAAAAGGTTAAAAAGGACCCTGTTTGGAAAATGACGGAAAGATTCCTTTATAAACTTCTTATAAAAAGTTAGACAATGGTATAAATGAATTTAACCCATATTCTTGTAAATATTTTTTTTTTGAAATACATATTTAACAAACATGGATGTGGATGATAATGAAATCCCAGTAGATTATTATGTATAAACAAACTCGGATAATGAAGAGATTGCGAAATAAACCCTTACCTTGTACTTTTGCTTGGTTGGGGTAGGTTAATCTCCAGTATAATGGTAAAATAATTGTTATTAAATTATACAGGAATCATATATATTAATATGATATCATATATGATCTTTTATCATCGCTTTGTTAATAATATTTTAGAATTATCGTTGTTTCGATTGTTAAATTACTCATTTTGTTTTATATGTTTTGTTACATAAGCCATGATTGTCATGGATAGATTGTATCTTATTCATATCCAGAATTAAATCAAGTCCTTGAATATTATTTTGAAATCATCAAATGATAATTATACTTGAATGGATAGGATGGAGAATGAATCTCATCGTGTTCATAGAGACGGTAGTCCGTACGTACGCATGAACGACAATATCATTAATTTGATATTAAAATAATATATAATTGGATGGTATATCACAAATAAAGAATCATAATTATGTTATATTTATTATTTACATGAATTAAAAATCATTATTATACCCATCCAAATAATAATATATTTAATAACAATTACACCACGACGTGGAGACGGTAAGCCGTGCGTACGCACGTATGATGACATGTCATTCAAAGGATGGATAGAATACTGAATATGGTTGTACCTTATTTATAATAATATTATAGTATATAAGAGATGCTAGATTAATTATTTTAGAATGGGAATAACAAAGAAAGAAGACATGGAAGAAGAAAGGAACTTGAATAGGAGTGGTGAAATCACTACCTCTTCTTCGGGTTATTCCTTTTGATTTGATCAAAAGAGATCCTTAGGTTGGATTTATGACTAAAATAATGCCTCTATGATTTAGTGAGGGAAGTTGAGAGAATATTTGGGCATAGTTGGGCCAATCCAAATGGCATTGAGGGTGTGAATTAATGAGAAGGGTGAGTGCCCTTTTATAAGAGGGGTGAGAGGCACCTTTGGAAAAGCTAGAAATATTATTTTAATATAAATTAATATTTGGATTCAAATGTCTCCATAGTGGATTATTTAAAGGTTATGGTTGGGAGGGGACGAAAACCACTCAACCAGTAGAATTTAGACAGGTTTGGGTCATTATATTAACCTTATCATTTAGTTTTAACTCTTAGTTAATTAGTTTGACACTTACCATGTTACTTTGTATTTTTATATTATATAGTTAATAAAATTACTATATACCTCCAAGATACCACCAAGTGGTTAATTAATGATACATATATCATGATATATGTCACTTGTCCGAACTTTAGATTTTTAGGAATTGAATATCAATTAATAATATAATTTTTTTTAAAAAACCTCATTTATGTCAATTTTGACACTATTTGGAAAGTTGATTTTTTGGAAACTCATAAAAGAATTATTACTTCGAAAAAAGTTAATTAAATAATTCCTAAGATTTCATATTAACCTAATAAATTAGTGTAATTCATAAAAAGTCTCTAATTATATTTATTTGGGAATTTATAATATCAACTATTTTAATTTTTCACTATTATGGTAATTACTACATCATCATTGTGTCATAAATAAAATAACTTATTTAATGTTTAAAAATTATAAAAAAATACCACTATGTAGGAAAATTTTTAGCTTTATAATGAATATTTACAATCCAATTTATCTTATTTATAACCCTATATTAAAAATATTTTAGTAAATAAACATTGATTTTAACTCTTTTAACTCTTCTTTAATTTAAATAATAATAAATGTCATAGTCTAATACTAGTAGACCTGAATGATAATATTTTACTCTTAAGGTTGTTTTTGGTCAAGATACACTTTTACAATAGAATTTAACATGTTTTTGGGTAATATTAATATCATTTTTACCCTTAATTACCCTATTTACTTTTAACCGTGGTAAATAAAAGTAAAAAAGTTACTATTCACCAAAAAATATTTTCATCTCATTGAACCAAATTTTACTCCTTGATATTAAACTTGTCTCTTGGATTTTAAAAATCCACTCACAGAAGCGGTAAAATTATGTATTATGAAAAATTCAGTTTTTTAACTACCACTTAGTGGTTTTACTATTCATCAAAAAAATGAAAGTTTCCAGAAAAATACCAAAAATTAGGCCTAATATATATTTGATATTATGAATTAAAAAATGGTGTCTATTTTACCAAATTCAAAACATATCAGTTGCATTAATTAATTTAAAAATCAATTCCCGTCGTCAAAACAAATAGCGTGTTTTTAAGAGATAATAACTATCAAAAGATTGACACTTGTTTATGTCCGGTTTCATTGTGAAATTATGTACAATGACCACTATTGTATTAAATGGTAAAAATATATAATAAATAAAATTTTAAACCACTCAAATTCATAATTTATCAATATAAATTATTTCGATTAAAAAAGTTGTTTTTAATTAAAATTTAGTAATTATCACTATTCATCAAAATATAAATGTAATCCGAAAAGTTCCAAAATTTCACCTTAGGCTAAATTCGATAATCAAAATACAAAAATAAAATCCATTTAGAGAGATAAATTTTATAAAATTTCAATAATTAATAATTACTATTCATAACAGCTAGTTTGATTTGTTGTGGTGTGTGTTAGAACTCGAAGTTGCGTACAACACACGTTACTGTATTATTCAACGGAAAGCATACCGTGAAAGCTTTGGATGTTTCATTGTAAATTTTTGATGTCCCCAATCTAAAAAGTAAATTTATTTAGTCAAATTGAATATATAAAAGTTTAAAATATTGGATTTAAAAGGGTTTCACTATTAAAAGTTGGTAAAAGTGCAATACTGAAAATGAATTTTTTCTTACATTATGTCTAAGAAACTCATAATATGGATTCTAAAATTATAAGGATTATATAATGTTGAAAATTTAGTTAATACTATTCATAAACTCTTTTGAACGACATGTTTGGTAAGTCATGGTGCGCTTAAACTCGGTGTTGCGTGTAGTGAATGTTATTGAATTATTTTGATGAAATTACACACTATGAAATCTTGGGGTGTTACATTAATTGGGTTTGATTTTAAAGAATACATTGAAAAATGAAATTAATGTATGTATTACAATATAATGTGAAGGGATAATGAGAAAGATATATGTATATTTAAGAGAAATATAGACACAATTTAAATGAATTGTGTAACATTAAATAGATGTATATTGCCAGTTATAGAGAAGAAACTCATAACCCAAAGAAATGGAGTTATTCAGAGAGATCCCTTATATTAGGTTCTAGGTCTCTTTTCACATACACATAAAATCCTATATTAAGAATTTATATTCATTAATTACTCAATTTATAAACTTTTGTGTCTTTATTTTATTTTATATACATTTATTATGTTAATTTATATGAATGTGTAAATTATTTAAGGTTTAATTACAATGTTTCAAGAGAATCTGTTTTATGGTTCCACGGTCAGATCAATTTTGGATAGTTATTGAAGATCATCTCTAATTATCTACAACTATAGATGTGAATTAAAATAGTATACATGAATATAATGAAATAAAAATGGTCCCATGGGTCCATATTTGTTATAACATATGGATGATATATTTAGTAAAACGTTAAGGTCATATGTTTAGTGTATTTTTCCGTTTTAATAAATACCAAAAACTAGATTAATTTTATTTAATAGTATCAGAATATAATTTTTCAATAACTTGAACCCGAATATTGTATACATATTTATTTCTTTTTAAATATTTTTAATTTATTTTAGTCTTACCATGAAGGTTGTAATGGGAAATGAAACCTTATCACCGATAGAGGCATTTAACTATCATAATAATTTTAATGTTTTAATTTATAGAATAAGAGGATAAGAGAATATGATATCTAGTATATATTAAATTAAAAAAATAATCCTATATATATAATTATATATTAATTGTTCTATGTTTAATATAATATTTTTTAGGAGGAGGAGGAAGTGAAAAATAATTTTTTAAGGTATTACAATCTCATTTGTATGATTACTCTAAGGATTACATGTAAGGCACCGTTGATTGATCTTTATATGAGGCTGGATTCACTATAACATAGGGGAGATCTTTAGGAGGTATTTTTGAAGCATGGAATGCATCAAGGCGTTGAATTAGTGAGATGAATGGGTGGTATTTATATGGGGAGGATATGGGTGCTTTTAAATATTACAGTATCTATTATATCATTTTGGCCCAAGATAATGAATATTGGATATTAATGTGACTATATAAATTAAATGTTGAATTTGTGTACAAACTATAAGGTATTAAATAATACATGAATCAAATATTCATGTGTTAACAATATAATGTTAAATATATTATTTTATTGTATTTCACTGTTCAACAAAAATTTAACTATTTTTGAGAATTACAAACAACTTTCCCCAATTATCATTGGATGTGTAGATGAAAAAATTATATTTAAACTATATATATAAATAATTTTATTATTAGGGGAAATTTCATTTTTAATTAAAATCATAATTTATTTGAAAAATAAAAATTTAATTTTTACAAGAAAATTTATAACCCTTTTAATTTTAAATATGGACAAATTAAATTATATTATCATTAAAATAAAAAATAATATTATTTTCAAAAACTATTTTATAAAAACAAATCTTACATTATATATTTATATTTGTTATAAAATAAAAATGAAATATTTATGTATTTTAAAAATATAAATACATATTTTATCATTTTTAATAAATTTAATTACTTGTAACATGATACAGATATGTAATTTTCTCATTTTATAAGAATCCTAAAATTTAATTCCCCATTTGATAAGGTGAGGTTACATTTCAAACAATTTGGATACTATTCATAAGGGTATGATTACTATTAAAAAGATCATATTACTGTTCCAAGAATCAGATTACTACACCTAAAGTCAAATTGAAAATAGATATATTGGATTCCTAAAAACTCTAAATACCTCATATTTAATTAATTCTTAATTCACTTATATTTTATCCCATCGTTATATATTCATTTTCAAAATTAATATTACATTATTCATATTTTAATTTATATCGACATGGTTGTTCATGAGTGTGATTATTCTAGGGGATTGACCAAATCAATAGTTTCTAATTTTTGTTATCATATTTTATATTTTTTCTTTTTTAATAATTTCAATTCATATGACCTATTCTATTAATAATTTATAGTGTTCAAATTAATATTATATTTTTTTGTTTCACCATATAGTGTATGTGATTTATACTACAATGCGAAATATGGCTCACTTATATGAAATGAAATTCCATAGATAATGTTATGAGTCTATAAATTATTACTGCTTAAGAAAATTCACCATAGAAATTTATTTTTTTATACTAATGTGAAAACTGATTACGTTTATCGGCTTCAAAAAATATATTCGCTCACATATTATGTCGTCACACTTATGGTTTCACCATAAAACTCTCACTAAGTTAGTTGTCTTATTTTATACAATTTCTTTCTATAATCCATTGTCATCAATATAACAATTGAAAAATTTCACATATAGATATTAAATATTAATTTATGAATATTCATTATATAAAATTTATATCCATGCCAAAATCATTTATGTGTAGTGTACATAGAACAATGGAAACATAAACAAACGATTCATAAAATATCTACATCATCTACCACTAATTTATTAATAACTAGAACCATTTTTAGACATATTATATATAATAATATGGTTAGTGAATAGCCCTTATTATTAAAAAAGGAATGGAAGAAACAACATGAATTATGATGGGGTCATACAAGCACAGATTCCATCGTACCTAAGGAAAAACAAAGAGAAGACAAACTCAAAAGTTAGAGTGTCATTGATATGATGTGTCATATTTCCCAACCTAGTCAGATTCATAATCATGGGGACCATGAGACCTAGAGACCATGGATGGAACAATGTATGATTAATCTTTCCTTAGTCGGACTTTCCTAAGAGGAACAGGTTCAAAATCTTCAACATCCACAACAACATATTTCCCGTTGGAAAAAACTTTAATATAGGTTGTTTTTGGGGCTTTATTTTCAACATCATCCCACCTTGCCTCGATTCCCTAAATTAAAATTAATTTATGAAGATCTATGTGTGTCTTTAAAATCATCTCACCTTTCTTCTTAAGAATAGGTACCATGATTTCCTACAACTTTCCATAATCATTTATGGTGTCATGTCACCTTTACCACCAATAGTGCACTCCTCTGTTTGATGCGTCGATTCCAAATCCTTATCCACTTGAGGTTTAGGGGAAATCAGTAGGGAAGCATCATCCACCACTCAGGAAGAATTCGACTGCATTTTATGATTCTTATCTTTCTTCAGACAAGAAGTATCATGATACCCTTTTCATGAAAAAAATGCAAGCAACATTATTACAACACCTCTCGTAGACATGTCCAATAACTTGACATTTAATAGAGAAATCATGAAGTCTATCATACTCCACATTTATAGAGATATAATAATCTATGTCAGAAAATACTATATTATGAATTATATAAGTACTTAGATCATCTTCCACTAGAACTCTGAAAACGTTTCCAAAGTTTGTAGCCTCGGCAGTACGATACATTTTAATTGGAATGACCACCATAGAGGCATTGTCAAATAGATTTTTATTATGCCATTGAATCCAAGGAAGGCCATATATTTTGATCCATACCAGAACTAGAGAATCTTTAATGGATAATGGAATGAAACAGGAATCCAATTCTTAAAAGAAAACCATTCCTAGATTTATATAAATTGACCTGAACCCCAAGATCTCTACATGAGACTTTCGAATGAAAAAATAATATAAAATGATCCACGTCCCATTGGTATGCAAATCCAATCAAAAAACCCAATATAGAGAAGAGTTTCCAAACCAAATCATCAATTCTCCAAATTTTTCGTCCACCTGGATGAACATGTCTAGAAATAATTAAATGCTCACAGATCATGAATATGTCAAAGATATCCTCAGTATTAGTAAAAATATAGGTAGTGTCATCCTTTATAATAATTACCTTAGATATTCCATCACCTATTGATGTATGTGTAAATAAATAGATATTAAGTATCACTAAAGAATTACATGAGTATAAGGGTGAAAGAACATTATGTAAAAACTTGAAAACTATACCCTACATATCAATGATCATGATATTAGGTCATGAAATAAATCATGATAGTTCATAAGACATGAATCATAATATAATCACAGAACATGAACCATGAAGGATTAACATAGACACAAGACATTGAATTAAGGCATACACGTAAGCCTAGAAAATCATTTCTGTAATTGTTAATTACCATTCCCTAGGATATCATAGTGAAATAAGGTTACTCCCATAACCATAATAGTATTTAAGGTTTAATTATAATGTCATAATAGTTTATATAGTCCTATATTGAAATGGGTTCACTCTCCGTGAATATCCTATCAATCTCATGAGATTTAAAACATTAGGCAATGTATTCTAGGATGATACACATCTAACCAATCACATAATGAATGTAAATGATATGTGTGATAAAAAATCTTAAATCATTAATCATATACAAAATAATGTTAGAAATGGGTTTCATAAACATTTAACTATAGAAAAACCCATGAAAACGAATTAGGTTTCCTAATCTATTCATCATATAATCATAGCATAACCCATGAAAAATAAATGGGTTTTATAAACATGGTATCATCATAAATGTTGAACATGTTGAAAAATAATATTGGTGGTATCATTATATCATATAACCTAATAAGAATAAGTTAAATCAAGGGTTATTGTATTTTGATGACTATAAATTACCTTATAATATCATTAAATAATTCTGGAAGAAAAGAAACATTCCATTTGTTAAATCACATAATTAAAAAATTAAAACACAATAAAGTAAATCATTTTCATTTGAAATAATTTTTTAAACCTATAAATGACCATTTTAATAAAAAATGTTTCATGAAAATGGGAGAATCCTTTAATTTATTTTATGTTAAAAAATCCTTCCTTCAATTGTTTTGTTTAAAATAATTCTAAAACATCCTTGATTGAAAATTGAAAAAAAATATTCATTTCCAAATGTTTTCAAATAATTAAAATATGTGTACAAATGACAGTTATCAATAATAAAAGAATAGTAAAATCATCTAAAAAACAATTTTATAAAATAATGATATGGGAGAGAAATGTTTTTTACCAAATAGGGAAGTGAAGTTGATTCTCCAAAATTATATACATTTATCCACTTGAGTACATAATTTGGGAGAAATGAAAGTAAATAAATTATTTTAATGAAATCACCATATGAGAAGAAAATTCATGTATTAAATTAGAGGATGATCGTAGTATTTTTTCATTAGATCTTATTATAAAATAACTCCAACAATATAGCATCTAAACCCCTGAATCCTCGAGTCGATTTCTACTACAATTACATTGACATGAATATAAGGAATAAAATCATGAATTCCCAAAGAGCTCATTAATCTTGGAAAACTAGATTCATACATGAGTCTTGTATTAAAAATGAATACACTAATTACAACATAGTTTTTTTGAGGATGACGGATTTACTCAATATAGCAGTTTCCTAACATGTATTTCTTGGTACATGTCATATATTCTGGGGCAAAGGAAGAAAATAATGGTGATATCAAATACTTATTAAGGGTAAAGTATATAATATTTAATAATGAATCAATGTGAATAAGAATTATGTAATAATAAATAACATAACACCAATATTATTTCATCAACAAAATGAGAAGAAAGTTCATAAACAATATGGAAATGTAATAAATAAAAACACATTCCATTCAAATGACATGATAAGAAAACATCCACTTGGAAATGTATGAAACTGAAACATATTCAATTTAAACCATCAACTTAGAATAAAATGGATCCATATATATTTCGACACAAAATCATTTATATTAATAACAACTAAATCAAAATGAAGGGAATTCTCAATTATTGGATGTCAAGTATCTATAAAATGAACTATTGTATCATCAAGAATTTCCGCCAAGAAAGATTATATATATCAGTAGGAGCTCATATATTATTATTGGAAACAAACTTGAAGGTGTTTTCACCAAATAATATCGTCCCATGAGACTACAATTTCATCGATCAGATATATAATGTCATGGACCCACCAATAATTTCATTTCTAAATCAATCCTCAAGTTGAATAAAAAATATTTCTTATCAAATATGCTTCTTAAAAGAGGAAACATATTTATCAATATTTCCCCAGAAAATAAAATAACTGTAAAAGTAAACAATTTACGTAAAAATGATATGTGGTTTAGGAAAATGAACATATTCATGATAAATTATATGGATAATTAGGGGAAATTTCTATGTCTAATTATCATTGTAAATTAAATATACCAAAGAAAGTAATAATTAAATCAAGGAAGTGAATGTAAATACTATATTTGGACAAATAAATCATAGACCATCCAAAAGAAGAATAAGGATGGTATCAATACAACATATCCCAAGTTGAGTGAAAATAAATGGTTGTTCAGATTGACGAATAGAAATAATGTAAAAAGATCTTCTAAAAATAAAATTTTGAGTAAAATGTTTTTATATTTTGAAAATTTTTTTGAAATTTTTTTTTTTGAAAATCACATTTGAAAATTTTTTATTTAAAAAAAACCATTTAAACATGAAATAGAATCCTCAATGGAATGATGAATCGGAGATCCATACATATCATACGAGGTAAAATAAACATTCCTTTTTCACGGTAAAAATTTTATAAAAATGGATTATTGCAAAAGCAATAAGAAGATTAATTTGAAAACATTATTAAAATAAAAAAGGGTAATCATTTTTATATAAAATAATTTTGGGAATGGATAAAAAAAATTTATTAATTCTTTTAGAATCAAGGGTTATAGAGGAAATCAATTTATCTAACTAATGGGAGAAATGAAGTTGGGTATTCTTAAAATAATTTGCTAAGAGATTTTGAGTACCAAATAGTTAAAAAATAGTAATAATAATTTAAATGGTCATAAATGATCATATTATAGAAATGGTTTATTGAAAAAATTTCATATAATTTAATAAAATGTAATGACCATTGAAAAATCCTTAAAATTATTCTTGAGGAAAACAATATTCAAACATACCAAACAGACCCATTCCACATTGAAATAATTTAAATAAAAAGCCTCATAAAGTAATAAAATAAAATTAATGATTTAAATACCACTAAGATAATATTATTAATGATTTAATATGTCAAAATAGGTAGTAGATACACCACACAAAAAAAGTTATTGGTGTATATGGAATTTATCTCACAAATATTATAAGTGAGATTAAAATCCCATACCTTGGGTATAAAATGTCTCTTGTGAAATTATATTAAAAAATAATGCACTAATTTTAATTATTTACTTACCTAATAACCCTTTTCATATTTATAAATAATATTATTTTACTTATTACCATTTTTTATAAAATTACATAAACAACTAATTTTACATCTGGTGTTTTGACAAAATTCAGTTTATGTGTTAAAAGAAACTTTGGTATGTAAACTATGGTAAATGGGGTCATTATATATAATATATATAATAATAACCAAGACATAAATATAATATATGTTCATAAATTATACTTTTAAAACTAATCATTAAATATGGTTATGAAATATGAACCAACATAACAATTATACAGATAGTATGTCATTCGTACTCATGAGTGACATTCAAATTCTGCAATGATCATTATATAATGAATGCATGTAACATAAATATTTTCTGAATAGTCATTATATCATAAATAAAATATTATTTAATCATACATGATTATTTATTTAGTTATTTTGATGCTAATGGAATCACATCGTGTCATAGATGCAGTAGTCCACATGTCCATGAATGACATTATCACTTTTTATGTGTGTGAAAGGGTAATAAAGAATATGAAATATATTTTATTTCATTAATGGTGATTATTTTATTAATATTTTATATATGTTTTTTATGAAACATATGTTTAATTAAAACCGTCCATTTTATATTCAATGTATCTTGTGAACGAATCACATTGCTTTTACGAGGCGATAGTCCACTGTTCCACAAACGATGTTATCATATTTTCACAAAATGAAATTAATGATGGTTTTTATATATAAAAATTAAAGTAACAAAAGTAAATTATAAATAACTTATATATCATATATAAACATATTGTCTATTATAATTCCTTCCATGAGAGGTTTTAAAGGAAGAATAGACAATCATCATTTCATGTGGTGGTAGTTCACCGTACACATAATCTGTAAGTTTGTTACCCATTAGATTGATGTGTGTGTAAGTGTATGTAAAAACCATCACACAAACAATTTAATAAGTTTTAGGATACTATTTTTTTTATATAATCCAAGAATAATGTTTTTTAGGTTGTGGAGAATAGAAATAAAACTAAAGAGCCTTTGGAATGACGATACCACTTTTTTGAATAACCCCATTTGGTTTGCACTAAAGGGTTTCCTTGGAAATATTTCATCCTAAAGGTAGGATTATAGGATGCATTTTGGGATTTGGATTTGGTATTTTGGAATATATGAGTCTAGGAAATGTAACTTTAGAGGTGTTAGGAAGTTGGATGGGTGAGTGCCTTTTTATAGTGGAGGAGGAGTGACACTCTAGTAACTATTTGGAAAGAGAATTCCAAAAAACATTTTCCCATGTAAAGTGGATCCAATAATAGTCAATATTAGATCCATGGATTTATATGATTTAAATATGAAAATTCAATTTTATTTGTATTAGTTTCATGGTAATTTTTGGCCTTATGTTTAATGTTTTGTCCCTTGTAAAGTTTAATTTCACCTAAATCTTGTAATTATTTTTAATTACCAACCCTAATATTTTAGGTCAGATTTTAAGTAAAAATTATTTTAAATTTTAAATTATTCTGATTTCAAATATAAAATACTATTTTCCAAATATTGATAAAAAATGTAGATGAAATTAATTTAATTTTAATCTCGCTCAAAGGACAACAATGCAAGTTTTTAAAGTATAAACATTAAAATGATTTCTATTTTTATATAAAATTTCAATGTGAAATTTATTAAAATGACATAAATTGTCTTAAATTATATAATATTGATAAAATTAATCTTCAAAATTTATAAAAAATCTAATATAACCTTATAAAGAAATTGAACAAAAATTCTGTTTTGAGTTAAAATTCTGTATTTTTAACTACTCGTCAAATAATTAAACATGACAAAAAAACAAAAAATCACGCTAAATTTTTTTTAATGTTTTTATTTCTAATATTAAGTTTATATTCAAAATTATGATTTATAATAGTTCCAAAAAGTTTATTTAAAATTGGGTTTCCATTAAAAGGCTTTAAAGGTGTCTTTAAAAAAATATAGGTTTTATATGTAATATTGGAATGGTTTTTGTACAATGTCTATCGAATCTATTGGATAAATATAAAAAATTTTGTATTTGAATATATACCATATATATTTCATTAATATCATTTACTGATATTAATTAATTTAATTTAATTGGAAAAATAACATTGTGAGCATATAAATAGTTTTCTATAATAACATTCTCTTGGTATTAAATTAATTCTAACATTCATTTCTAATTAATTTGTAACAAGTGAATTGATATTAAATTTTTATAAAAAATATATTTTCATAATTTTGATAATAATATTTATAGAAAATAATTTAATATATTTTTATATGTTATTTTATTAAATAATAACATTTCAATAATAGATTGTTATTTAGTAAAACACTGTCTTCTGTGTAATGTTTGTTTTAGAAGAAAATCATTAATGGATTTAAGGAAATATAAACTAGAAATTGAATGCATTTAAATATATATAATATATCTTAAATAGTATGTATATTATAATGTCTCATGATATTATATTACAATACATGTTTGGTGTTTCTAATCACACACACTATTGAATATAATGTTGTCACATTAAAATTTAGGGGCATTACATTCTACCCACCATAAATAAACCGAATCCTCACAATTTAAACAAAATATTGGAAATATATAGTTTAATATTTCATATGTGTAAATACCACATCATGGTAATGGTTGATAATACAACCTATAGAAATGAGAGAATGAGAAGTACAAAGGTCACATGGACTAACATATTACTCGGTCTCTAATTTTCTGAACAATAGTGGAATGTAAAGATCCAAACATGGAGAAAAAGAATAAATATATATTGGAAGTGATTCAGGTGTTCACTAAAAAAATTTAATGATCAATGGTATATTTAGGTATTATCCATAAATCTGTGATGAGTTAGAAGAACATCGGTTCAATAAAAAGTAAGGTATTAGGGCCACATTTGTTTATGAGATTTTTCCTCGTGTTGATAAATTTTTTCAATGCATAAGAATATAAAGAAATTTTCTTACATGATATGTTTTAATTTTATATAAAATATTCTATATTTTTGTTTTTCTTCCATCGTATTCAAATTCACCCCTTTATGAAATTGATACCCAATATTTAATGTTGATCCCTGAAAAACTAAAATAAATATTTAATGGATTTTAAGTCCCATCAAAGAGTGAAAAGTACTTATAAATTGTCTTTATCTATTCTCCAATTCTATTTTGATTAATAATTTAGTCCATAAACCTAAATAGATACACTTATAGTTCATCATTAATATTTAATAATCAAATTGTTCACCAAAAAACAATGTCATATCAACTAGAACATTTCGTATGTCAGTGGTTATATTTAAAACCTTTTCATCATTAGGTAATGTGTTCAATTCCCATGGTATTTTCCATATTTTATGGGTTGTGACCTAGAATATATGTTTTCCTTTTCCTAAAAAATAATGATATAATTTCCAAAAACAATTTTATGGATATCTATGAAATAATACTAATCACTAAATTGAATTTTAACTGTGGTTTTATATACAAAATAAATACATAAATAATTCATCCCCTTATGTCAACATAGATCCTTACATGGCCTAGATTTCATCCTCTATAATAGGTCATTTTCTCAGGTAATTTCCAGGTTCCACACAATTATGGAAACGAACTACAAATGGACCCTTCATATGAGTTTTATTTCATTACATCAGAGTCTTCATTTCTCCTCGAAAATCATTAACGTTATTTCATTATTTCCCATACATGAATAATTTACCCATTATATTGAGACACATTCCTTGGTTTCTCCATACACATTTCTTGCAGGAGGGAAATAGAGCCTTCTTATCCCCATGGTCTCTCCCACATGAGCTCTTAAAATAAATTGTCCTTACCTTCTGTGGTGATTTTGAGAGTTGGTTAAGGTATATGTTGTAAATAATATTTTGGGAAAACTGATTAGGAATAAAAACAATATATTTACCATCCATCAACACCTCATTTTGTAACTCATTTTCACTACCTTATCTTTCATGTTGAATGTTAACTTGAATTCTGGGGTTATCGATCTATGATAAGAACTAGGAAGCATAGTTTCAGTAAAAAATTTCAATCAAAAACATTAAATGATTTATATGACATCTAAAAAATGACACCATATCTTTTATCTAAAACACATTAGGTTTAACCTAGTTTATTCAATGTCATTAATCTATCATACTGGTTTTTAACGAAAATTTGACTTATCTTTGAAAATATTCCTTTAGAGTGTCAAACAAGGCACACAGTAAGGTCTGTTGTCATGTAACTTGCAATTCTGAGTCATACATAATCAGAATAATCAAGTTAGACCTCTCTTGACCTACCTCAATTAATATTTTTTTAAACATAATAAACCTAGATGAACCACATGAATCCCAACAAAATATTATTATGAAGAGTAAATGTAACACCCCGACCCCAATTTCCCACAGTCGGTGCATTAGTGTAATACATTGGCATGATTATAAGGAATCAAGTCCTGAAGGACCGATCGCATTAGAGGTATTGGAAAATACATTACATACATGAATATTACATTACACTTTATAACATACAAAAAAAAAATCCTTTATGGACGCCATTATTCCATTGGCTAAACCCTGCATATCAAATCACAATACACTTCTTGGAATCCTGGGCAAAATAAAACATATAAAGGGGTGAGATCAGATGCTCAGTAAGGATAACAATAAGGCAGAAACATTCATAAATAAGCATTAAAATTTAAGGATATGTATAAATAAAACAAAAGTCTTTTAAAGATGAAATTTATCATAATATGCATAAAATATAATGATGTAATTTCATTTACTTATTTACATGGATATTCTTCTAGTCGAATAATTACATGCAATATCACTAACCACTTTCATAATGATGGAATGCATAATGCTAGACTATCATAACCACATAGTCAAGGCCATGTTCCAAGACTACAAATAGGATTTTGTAAAGGAATTAAGCAAAGAAACTAGTTTGTCTCATGAGAGCTACCGATGCATCGAGGATTTATAGCGGGCTCCACCCGTCACTTACTATTTTCAATGCATTCCTCATATGAAAAGGTTTAAATATAACCAAAACATTCATATTAAAACTATCATACGAAATGTAAATACTTTATATATAAACCATTAGTGGTATAAAAATATCATATCCACAGTAACACATGTCAAAAAATCATAAATATTATATGGATGTTTTGTATCACAATAAATCAACCTCAATAAAAAATAATATCCATGAAAGGATGCTAACATAGTTGAAAATGATGAGTAAAACCTTTTGAGACAAATATATTTTTTGTAAAATTATTTAAAAGTCACACATTTATAAAGGAAGTAATTTAAAAGATATTTTTGAATTAATGTGTCCCATACCACTTTGAATCTTTTGAAAATAATTATCAATTCCAAACATTCATGTCCATATAAATAAATCCCTAAAATCATTGGGAAAACATGGACATTAATTAAAAATATTTAGAAAGATAAATCTTTAAAACATTTAAAATTATGATCTTGATCAAGAGTACCTTTCAAAAATCCTTAAAATATTCATTTTGAAATAATTTTTATGAAAAATAGTCATGGAAGATAAAAATGTTCCAGTAAATACTTACACATAAACAATCACGGATAATAATGAGATTGATGAATTAACCCTTACCAATTTGGTAACTTACGAAACATACACCCCATGAAAGAGGTATCATATGATTAATATGTAAATACACATATATTAAAGTGTATTACACAAATAATTTAATTATGGGAAATACATACACCACACAAATGGTAATAGTGGCAATATGGCATGAATCTCACGAGAATAAGGAGTGGGATGAAAACCCCTTGCCTTGCACTTTCATTTAGTCGAGGGTATGTATAACCTCGTGTATGAAAAATGTAGTATGTTATTAAAGTATACCAAAACCATATTAGTATTTATGATATCATACATGATTCCTTAATGACTTTATAATACCCTTTTAATAATAGTTTCCATTTTAAATTAACATTTCAGGTAATAATCGCTTTCATTATCATAGGTGTTTGAACTTGTTACTCTTGTTTGTATCACTTAGACCATGATTTAAATACTTCCAGGATATAAAAAAGGATTTATATATACTATATATTTATAATATTAATATTTATAATAGACATATATATGAAATGAAAAACAACGTTTATGGAGACGGTAATCCGTACGTACGCATAAACGCTCTTTCCATTTTCATATCGTATTGAACAGAACTAAGTGAATAAGATATATATAAGTACATGTATATAAATATGTATATCTCCAGTAGTGTTATTATTTCATGTATTACATACTTATTAGTAATATATTTTTTTATAATCATCGATGAATGGTGATCGTGGAAATGAATCTCATCGCGTCGTGGAGACGGTAATCCGTACGTACACACGAGCGACAATATAATTTCCTTAAAAGTGTGGAATTGGATGGTATATTAATTTTATAGAGACATTAAAATGTTATTTTCATTATTTATATAAATATTACTCATCATTATGCCTATCCAAATAATATAGTGTTGAATAACAAATTACACTACGGCGTGGTGACGGTAAGCCGTACGTACGCACGTATAGTGACATGTCATTGAAATGATGGATATAATAATGAATATGGTTGTAAAATATTTATAATAAAATCAATGTATATAAAATATAGAATGGAAATAACAAATAAATAATAAGTTAATGAAGAAAGGAACTTGGAAAAGGGTGGTGAAAACATTATCTCTTCTTCGGGTTCTTCCTTTTCATTTGATCAAAAGGGATCCTTAAGATAGATTTATAACTAATGGAAGGCCTATAGAATTAAGAGAGGATAGTTGATAGGTTATTTGTGCAAAGGTTTACCGAACCAAACGGCTTTTAAGGTATGATGATTTGGTTAGAAGTGGTGTCCTTTTATAAGGGGGAGGAGGGGCTCTTTAGGAAAAACTTAAAGTATTAATTTAAAATATATTCATATTCGGTTACTAATGGATAAAAAGTGGATTATTCAAATTATAAGGTGGTAAAGGGTCTAAATCCTTTCATCCAATAGATTTTAGATAGGTTTGGGTCACTCTATTAATCTTATCATTTATATTTAACTCTTAGTTAAATAGTTTGACATTTACAAGGTCACTTTCTATTTTTATATTATATGGTTAATTAACTTACTATATACATTAAAGAGAACACAAAGTAGTCCATTAATGATAAACCTAACATTATATAAGTACTTTGTCCGAACATTAGTTTTTTAAGAATAGAATATCAATTAATAATATAATATATGTTTTAAAAACTCATTTTGGTCAATTTTGAAAATATTTAATAATTGATTTTTGTTAAAGTCATAAATCTTTATTAATTCTAAAAAAAATTCATTAAAGCAATCCTAACATGTAATATTAACTAATAAAATTCGTGGTTGTAATCAAAACTTTCAAATTATATTTATTTAAACATTTATAATACTAATTATTTTATTCATTCATTAATAAGGAAAAAACAGCATCATTATTGTGTCATAAATAAATTTAATTATTCAATCTCTAAAAATTATCAAAAAAATACCATTATTTAGAAAATATTTTTATTTTTATAATTAATATTTAAAGAGGAAAATATAACATATATAACTCTATGTAAATTTTTTTTTCTGAAAATATATATGCATATGTCATTTTTGTATTTAATTTAACGTTATTAATATAAAGTGTCATTATCACTTACAAGTGGATCCATGGGGTCCCAAAATCGATACAAAGATGAAAATGGTCTGACATGTATCAACCAATACGTTTAGGACACGTTTTAGGGTAATTTAATATTATTGTAATATTATTTTTTACCCTTATGTACTGATTTACCCTTTAACAATGGTAGTATAAAATATTTACCGAAGTAATTATTCAAAATGTCTAAAAATAAGAGTTACTTATTTTCAAATTTTTGGAATCCTAATTAAAAATATGGAATACATTTTTCCAAATTAAAATCATAGAAGTTGCAAAAATTGATTCAAAATTAATTCCCACTATCAAAACAAAACGCGTGTTTTTAAGAAACAATAACTACCAATAGATTGACAATTCTTTATGTCCGTTTTAAATGTGAAATTATATCCAATGAAAAAAATTGGATTAAATGGTAAAAATATATTCTAAATATACTTTAAAACCACACAAATTCATAATTTATCACTATTAATTATTTCAATTAAAAATGTTGTTTTTAATTAAAATTTAGTAATTTTCACTATTCATCAAAATATGAAAGTTATCAGAAAAGTACCGAAAATTCACCTAAATCTAATTTAGATATTCCGAATCCATAAATGAAGTCCATTTTAAAATATAAAATGTATAAAATTTCAAAAAGTGGGTATTACTATTCATAACTACTAGTTTGATTGGTTGTGATGTGTGTTAGAACTCGAAGTTGCGTACAACACATGCTACTGTATTATTCAAAGAGAAGTGTACCATGGAAACTTGGGGTGTTACATTCTCCCCTCCTTCAATAAATTGTGTCCTCGCAATTTGAAATTATTTTTCAAAAATAAATGGTTGAAAATAGAAAATACCTTTGGGAAAACCCACATCGTAAATTAGGATAATAAAATTTAGTTTTAATAAGTGGAAAAGGGAAATTAAAAGGTCACCACCAAATTATGATCTCAATTAGGATAACATTGGTGGAAATATTAGACAT
The DNA here is from genome assembly GCA_963277665.1 of Viscum album. Classification (NCBI taxonomy): domain Eukaryota; kingdom Viridiplantae; phylum Streptophyta; class Magnoliopsida; order Santalales; family Viscaceae; genus Viscum; species Viscum album. The sequence goes on from OY728165.1 coordinate 1,837,436,712, forward strand.
ATAATTTGAGAGAAAATGTAAATATTTATAGGTAGTGATTGAAGTTATCAATCACAAACAAGTGTAAAATTGAGGTCATTAAATTCAACAATCTATGATGATTTAAAATACCATCGGTTCAACAATACATATGGTATTAGGATAACAAATTTTTGGTTTTAATATCCCTTCACTAAAGTATAAGAATTTATTTCTTCATAGAATAATAAAAGAATAAAAATATATACATGACAAGTAGAGTCCCATCCTTTAACTAATTTCTACCACAAACTCATCTTTTACTCTAAAAGATAATAGAATATTAAAATAATATTCTATATATCCTATTCATATAGGGTTAAAAAAATAAATTTTTAATTGATCTTCCTGATTTTTTAAAAAAAAAGACTTCATTATTCAATCCAGTACATCACGTGGGTTAGTGGTAGGTGATACACCCTTGTCGCCCTTCGGTTGAGGGTTCAAGTCTTGCGCCTTGCCGGACGTGACAGGTTACCACTCGACCTCTGGGATTTCCTTTTTTGGCAATCCAAAAATAATCTCAAACTAGAATTATCCAAAATAATTCTGTCCAAACTCACAGTCCAAAAATTTTAAGGATGGTAAACACAATGAAGATCCTTTTTTCCACTTAATAACATGTGAACACCTGCATCATGTATTATTTTAAAACAACACAACATCCTGAATTACCATAAACCATATTGATTACATTCATGATCCCTTATTCCTTATAGAATACTGGATATACTCTTTCTATCAAAAAAATGTTGTAAACTCCAACAATGATGGAACATACAAATCCTTAATCAGTTTCATGGTAGTCACGAATATCCAATATAATTTATCCAAATCAATCATGTATTATTCCAAAATCACTACCTCGGTATTAGAACCATATTATGGTTTATCTTTCTCTCAACTATATTTTTTCCAAAAAATTAACCTGCTATTGAGTCACTTTTCTTGGTTCCACACAATCTCAAGTCCTTAATGAAATAGTACTGCAGTATAATCCACATATACTCCATAATTATTATAACTAGTACGTCATTGATACAATACTCAAATGACATAATTCTCTAATAACAACATACTAACTATAATCATTTCTCCTTATTTGTGGTAGTATCATAACATGATTATTATCCAATAACATCATTTGGGGTATACTATGATGATTTGGAAATTGGTTCACATAGTGTCCCAACTCTATGAAGATGAAGCATAGTACATTTGAAACCTTTTTCTTACCCTTGCAGTCACGTACATGGTGTCCCTTTTCTCTAAACTTATAACAATCTCTCATTATCCTTCAGGAAAGTTTCAGGTTGTTTCTTCCCATAGTAATCATATATGTGGAAATTATTCTTTTCACTCTTCCCATTATCCATCTTTCTCTCTTCCATCCTTTTATTCTCTTGCTTACCTTCCAAGCCATATGACATAGAGAATTGTTAACATATCTTATTAACACATGGTACTATTTCTTCATATGTTGATAATACATGGGAGAATATTTACCTTTAAAATGTTGTCTTAATAATGTGAAATATATGATCCTTCTTACTCTTTCGATCATACATATTGCCGGAGTTCACATTCCTTCTACTGGGTGCCATTTGTATACAATAACATAATCTAGGTCAGTTTATGAATTGTAATGAATAATTCCAAACTTGTAAAATACCTAACGTAAATTGAACAGTTTATGTATATAATCCATAATCATAAATATGTTTTCATTGAGCATGTATATGATCACAAACCCTTCATAATTATTTTTTATTGGAAAATGTAAATTATCCTAAGAATATCCACTGGGAGTGTCATAACCAAGAGTGCATCAAGTCCCATTTTCTTGGACAAGTTCTCGTTCGTGTCTAGCTCAAAGCGGTGTTTTTGAGTTTTACCACTAGGTACATCTGTGCCTGAGCCGCCTCTGCCTTCTCGTATCCAGATAGGGATGTATTTTCTTGGATAACTCACAAAATATCTACATTACAAAAATTCTAGGAATTTCTTCTATACTAATCCTCAATGTCCATCTTAGGTCTATGTTCCCTAATTAGAGTTTATCTAAATCTAGATTCCAAGGTTATTGCTAAACTTCCTCTGATACCAACAATAATGCCCCGACCCCAGTTACCTAGAGTCGGTGCATTAGTTTAATACATTGGCATGATTATAAGAAATCAAGTCCTGAAGGACCGATCAGTTTAGCAGTCTTGGAAAATAGATTACATACATGAATGTTACATTACACTTTATAACATATAGAAAAACATAAATAATGCTTTATGGATGCCATTATTCCCTTGGCATAACCCTACATTTCCAATCACAATACACTTCTTGGAATCCTGGGAAAAATAAAACATAGAAAGGGGTGATCTGAGATTCTCAGTAAGGATAACAATACAGAAGAAACTTTAATAAATAAGCATAAACATTTAAGGCAATGTATAACTAAAACAAAAGACTTTTAAACATAAACTTCAGAATAGTATGGAAAAAATAAAATTAAGTAAGGTCATTTAGTTATTCACATGAATATTATACTAGTCTAATAATCACATGCAATATCACTAACCACTTTCATAATGATGGAATGAATCATGACATACTATCATAACCACATAGTGAAGTCCTTGTGCTAAGACTACAAATAATAATTTGTCAAGGCCTTGTACCGAGACACTAGTTTGTCTCATGAGACCTACTGATGCATCGAGAAGCTATAGCAGGGTCCACCCGTCACTTACTACTTCCAATGCATTCCTCATTTAAAAAGGTTTAAAAATAACATAAACATTTGTATTAAAACTAGCATACAAAATGTCAATAATTTATCAATAAAACATGAATGGTATAAAAATAACATATCCACATCAAAAAATTTCACAAAACCTTAAATACTATATTAATTTTTTGTATCATAATAAATCAACCTCAATCAAAAAGAATATCCAGGAAAGGATGCTGACATAGCTGAAAATGATGAGTTAAACTTTTTGAGAGAAATAATATTTTTGTAATATTATTTAAAAGTTACACATTTATAAAAGAAGTAATTTAAAATATATTTTTGAATCAAATTGTCCCATACCACTTTGAAACTATTGAAAAGAATTATCATTTCAAACATTCATGTCCATATAAATAAATCGTTAAAATCATTGTGAAAACATGGACATTAAATAAAAATATTTAGAAAGATAAATCATTAAAACATTTAAAATTATGATCTTGATAAAGAGTACCTTTAAAAAATCCTTAAAATATTCATTTTTAAATCATTTTTATGAAAAATGTTCATGGATGATAAAAATTTCAAAGTAAATACTTACACATAAACAATCTCGGATAAAAATGAGATTGAGGAATTAACCCTAACCAATTTGGTAAATAACAAATCATACAACCCATAAAAGAGGTATCATACAATTAATATGTAAATACACTTATATTAAATTTTATTACACAAAAAATACAATTATGGGAAGTACATACACCACACAAAAGGTAATAGTGGCAATATGACTTGAATCTCACGGGAATAAGTATTGAGATGAAAACCTTTTACCTTGCACTTTCCTTTAGTTGAGGGTATGTTTAACCTCTTGTATGAATATCTTAGTATGTTATTAAGGTATACCAAAACCATATTAGTGTTTATGATATAATACATTATTCATTAATGACTTTGTAATACCCATTTAATAATAGATTCCATTTTAAATTAACATTTCGGGTAGTAATCGCTTTCTTTATCATAAGTGTTTTTACATGTTACTCTTGGTTGTATAACTTAGTCCAATAATTAAATACATCCGTAATATAAAACATGATTTATATATCATATATATTTATAATATAAATATTTATAATATAAATATATATGAAATGAAAAACACCATTTATGGAGACGGTAATCCATACGTACGCATAAATGCAGTTTCTGTTTTCATATCGTATTAAACGGAACTAAGTGAATAAGATATATATAAGTACAAATATAAATAAATATATATGTATCTGGTAGAATTATTATTTCATATATTACATACTTATTAGTAATATATATTTTTATAATCGTCGATGAATAGTGATCATGGAAATGAATCTCATCGCGTCGTGGAGACAGTAATCCGTATGTACGCAAGAGTGACAATATAATTTCCTTAAAGGTGTGGAATTGGAAGGTATATTAAATTTAACGAGACATTATCATGTTATTTTAATTATTTATATAAATATTACTCATCATTATATCCATGCAAATAACATAGTGTGAATAACAAATGACACCACGGTGTGGAGACGGTAAGCTGTATGTACGCACTTATGGTGACATGTCATTCAAAGGATGGATAATATACTGAATATAGTTGTACCATATTTATAATAACATCACATTATATATAAGATATTGGAGTTATTATTTTAGAATGGAAATAACAAAGAAATAATAAGTTTAAGAAGAAAGGAACTTAAAAAAGGATGGTGAAAACATTACCTCTTCTTCGGGATCTGCCTTTTCATTTGATCAAAAGGAATCCTTAGGATGGTTTTATGCCTAAATGAAGGCCTCTAGGGTTAATGTAGTATAGTTTAGAGGGAATTTGGGTGGAGTTTGGATGATCCAAAATGCATTGAAGGTATGAAGAATGGGTTAGAAGTGTTGTCCTTTTATAAGGGGGAGGATGGGCTCTTTAGGAAAAACTTAAAGTATTAATTTATAATAAATTCATATTCGGTTTATAATGGCTCCAAAGTAAATTATTCAAAGTCTAATATGGGTATCCATATAAATACTATCATTAAATAGATTTTAGACAGGTTTGGGTCACTATATTAACCTTATCATTTATATTTAACTCTTAGTTAAATATGTTCACATTTACCATGGCACTTTGTATTTTTATATTATATGGTTAATAAACATACAATATACTTCCAAGAGACCCCCCAAGTGGTCATGCAATGATAGAAATATCATTATATAAGTCCTTTGGCCGAACAATATATTTTTTGGAACATAATATCAATTAATAATATAATATTTGTTTTAAAAACTCATTTATGTCAATTTTGACAATATTTAATAATTGATTCTTGTTAAAGTCATAAAAACTTCATTAATTAGAAAAAAATTCATTTAATCGATCCTAAGAAGTTATATTAACCAATAAATTTAGTGTATGGCATAAAAAAGTTCAAATTATATTTATTTTAAAATTTATAATACTAATTATTTGATTCATTCATTAATAAGGAAAATACTGCATCATTAATAAGTCATTAATAAATTTAATTATTCAATGTCTAAAATTTATAAATAAAAAACCATTATCTATGAAATTGTTTTATATTTCTAATGAATATTTATAGTCAAATATATAACATATATAACCCTATGTAAAAATTGTTTTGCTAAAAGATATATACTTATGTAATTTTTTTATTTACTTTCACATTATTAATATAAAGTGTCATTATCACATAAAAATAGATCCATGGGGTCCGAAAATCGACCCAAAGATTCCCATGGTTTTACATGTATCATCCAATAGGGTTTGGACACGTTTTAGGATAATTTATTATTATTATAATATTATTTATTACCCTTATTTACCGGATTTACCATTTAACCATGGTAAATAAAATATTTACCAAAGTTATTATTAAAAACATTAAAAAATAAGAGTTACCTATTTAAAAAATTTGGGAATCCTGATTCCAAATATGTAATCCATTTTTCCAAATTCAAAACACCGAAGTGGCAAAAATTAATTTAAAATTAATTTCCGCTGTCAAAACAAAAAGTGTGTTTTTACGAAACTATAACTATAAAAATATTGACACTTGTTTATGTCTGGTTTAAATGTAAAATTATGTCCAATGATCAAAATTGGATAAAATGGTAAAAATATATTCTAAATATACTTTAAAAACACTCAAATTCATAATTTATAACTATTAACTATTTATATTAAAAAAGTTGTTTTTAATTAAAATTTAGTAATTTTCACTATTCATCAAAATATGAAAGTTATCATAGAAGTACCTAAAATTCACCCTCAGATAATTTCGATATTCTGAATCCAAAAATGATGTCAATTTTAAAAATAAAATGTTTAAATTTTTAAAAGGTGGGTATTACTATTCATAACGGCTAGTTTGATTGGTTGTGATGTGTGTTAGAACTCGATGTTGCGTACAACACACACTACTGTATTATTCAAATAGAAGAATACTGTGGAAGCTTGGGGTGTTACAGTAAACCAAAAATTGAGTGGCACTATTTAAAGTGGCACCATATCAACTCACTATGGATAGAATAAACCCAAATAAAAAAATAATTATATTTAAAAAAACATTCACAATCTCATCGAACCTTAATAGTATAAAGGTATGTCTAATCAACCAAAATAGATCTAGAATTATAAAAATAAAGTAATTATAAATCAAATAGAAAAATTAAATGAAACTAAAATAGACCAAGTTAGAAAACTCATACTTAAACTAATATGATATTACAAATGATGAATCAAATTAGACAAAATATAATGAATTCAATCCAATAAGACTATAACTGACAGGAACTAAGATTAACTAAAAAAACTAATAAGAACCAATTGTAATCATACGGAATCCATTAGATCCCAAATGAATCAAATTATCCAAGAAAATATAAACAAAAACAAGACTAACAAAATCTAATGAAAATGTATGAAATAAAATGTTCCCAAACAAATCTAAACTAAGATGGAACTGAAGCCAAAATTATAATATACCATTAATAGGAAGAGTAATTTTGTACTTAATATGACTATATTATTTAATAGTATTATTTTGGAACGTTGATCTATTTCCCCCTCCCTTGTAAAACATAACATGACCCATGGAACGTTGTGGTTTTTATATGATGGGAAGTGACATGTATAGTCACAAGAGACATGTATGTTATTGTTATCTTTTTGTATTATTTTATTTATCACATTAACCACCTTGGTCTTTTACCACTTTCTATGGATGTAGGGTAGTTATATTCTACAAAAGAGTCTCTAAAGGAATTGGTGGTGGCTATGTGGTATTTAGTGTATTAGAGGGATATTAGGGTATTAGATAGAATAATTATCTTGTTACATTTTTGTATGACTTTATAGCTTTTTTATTTTATTTTTCATAATTATGTACTTCCAATGTATTGTGGCGTCATGATGAAATTTTATCTATTTTCTGCTGCTAATTAAATTAATTATTTTTGGGAGAAATTATTCCTAAATAGTGATTCCTTGATTCCCGGTCACTTGTGCAAGCCTATGGGTAGATCCCATCCACCTTACTCAATCATAGTCATTTCTATATTGGAGTGTAACAAGGTCATTAATGTTTCTAAACCATGTCTGGTCCAACGAAAGATGGAAGAACATTGGATGGAATGGGAATATCTTCACAATTTAGTTTATATTGACCATTAAATAATGATGGTTTTAAACCAAGGTCTTGAGGGTCCTATAGACCAAAAAAATATCATCCATCATCTATGAACATATACATGTATTGAAAAATAATACATAATAGTTAGATTAAAAATGTTTACAATAAAACAATTTCCAATGATCGACACAAAGCTACCAAATGAACAGAGAAGACAAACAATGAAATACCACATAAATAGAAAACAAAATTCTTTAATTGGGGTAAATTATGGTAGGTGTTACATATGTGAAATAACCATGAAGATAAAAAATGAAAACCCCAGTGCATTCCATGTGAATCAACTCCACACATCTATCAAAAAGTATAAGAGGCTCCACAAAATCCCTAGATAGAATGAGGATCTAACTATTTGAATTCACTCATCAAGAAGAAAAATGAAAACACCACACCTAATTAGGTACTATAATAGAATCATAATAAGAGATTAATTTCCATCAAATTTTTCATGTAGGGTGTGAGTATATACATACTCAATATAACACCACAAACAAGCCTCGACATAGTAACAAATAATCTGTTGTATGTGTAAACATGTCAACTCATTTAATTAAATATATAATAAAACATATTTAATAATATTTTTTGTTAAATATTGTAGAATATGATATTAGATTTATTATAAGAAATTTCAAATTACTCCATATATCGAGAAAATCCTCACCAAAAGTTACATTCAGTTTTCCTCATGCACTCACTTGTTTTTTATTTCCACTTCACCCTTCAAGAACACTTTCCACATCCACAATGATGATACACTCTGAGCATCTATGTCAAGGTCCACTTTATATAAATCAACTTTAAATTGACGGTTGTAATCTAAAACAATAAAAACTACTTTACTATAATCATTTTTAGAGAATCTTGTGGGTGTTTTTATACAAAACAATATTATCATTTATTATTTTCCTCCCCTTCGACGGTGATGACGTTATATGAAAGACAATGAATTAATTGTAAGGGCCCTAATGGAAACTCAAAATATTTTATTTCAAGAAATCAATATTATAGACTGCATAACTTGGAATAGTAAAAGGTAATTTGGTTCCAATTTTATATAAGTTAAACATGATATCAAAATTTAGGAAATAAATATTAGGGTATCTAATGAGAATCCGAATGGGATGTGCAATAAAAAATATTGAAACAAATATGTTATAAAAATCTCCATAAATCAGATATTCGTATACAATAGTGTAGTATAAGACTCATTCCCATGTATAATTACATACTAAAAGCCTAATTTCAATATTCCAAAAAATAATATGGTTTAAATGTTATCAAAGTAGGAAAATTTAACAAATCTAACAATATTAGTTGGAACTCAAAACCAACAGGAAGATATGTTTCAAGTAAGAAACAAATAAAATTGAAAATTTGACATAATTTTTGAGTTAATAAAGTGGGATTATTAACTCACTCAGTAAATGTTGGGTGGATAGATCATTGTAATGAAAAAATAATATTACAAAGACATATTATGATGAAATTTTTTTTGAAAGGAAATATATAAAGTTGTTATGGGACTTTTCTGATTGGAATAATTATAATGAAGAAAAAGATTAAATTAATTAGAAATTTATATAAAAACATTTTATCTAAATATGAAGAATGATATGATAATGGTAAAACATTATCATTGGTCACTTAAGTTGAAATTATTTCCATGCCTTCATTCTAGTTTAGATAGAATCTTAAAATATATTTCACATGTGCAAAGTGGTTTGTTATTTTGGTTATAGCTATTGACAGTGTGAGGGCCTACTCTGCTTGGTGGGCATAGTGAGGCCCTACTATGTTGGTTGAAAACCTATTATTCTTGGTGGGGAGAGGAAACTATACCAGTAGCTTTCTAAAACATATGTATATATTTATCCTGAATAGAAATACCCATTGTTTTAGAGTAATTGGTGTACATTTATACCAATAGGGTACATGTCACCATTGGTATACATTTCTTCTAAATATAAATACATATGGATATAGATCTGTTTTTATAAATTTATACCAATAGTTCACAGGTCAGAGTTGGTATACAATTCATTAAGACAGAAACCTTTTCCATAGTTGTCAAATGATTTCCATATATATATATATATATACAAGTGGTTCACCTATAACCCTTGGAATTTGTTAACTCGGCCGAGCCAATACAAATGATTTTATAGAAAAAGATGGTATATGGTTATCTCAACAGCCCACATACCAATGCTTCTTGAAATCATTGGTATATGCTAACCCAATGGTTTTATGGACTATAACAATCATTTGAAATCATTTCTATAGGGTAAACTTTCATTACTATAGGGACAATATATTCGAAACGGGGGAGAATACCACCTAGGATGCAAGTATGTTTTTGGATTATGGGGGTGTAAAACATTGTTTCAATCCACTGATGGTGGATGGGTTCAGGAAAGTGTTATCAAATTAATTCACAAGGCATTCACTATAGAAGGATATTGTGTTTATGATGAAGTAAATTCTTAGATCTGAGATAATTCCTATTCCACTTTATAGAATGGAACCAACAGAGATTTTAGATTTCAATAATTTTCTATAAGAGTTGATGGATAATGGATTTATCCATCTTAATATGTTATATTGGGTTTATATAGTTTTTTTCTAATAAGGATGACATGATGTTGCGGTTATGAATTGATTACCCAATGATTAACCATATGATAGTGAAGAACCAACATCCTCTTCCACATATAAATGACCTCATTGAATCGTTTAGTGGATCCTCTGTGTTCTCCAAGATTGACATGGTATCAAGGTATCATCAGTTGAGAGTTAAACCATCTGATATATCACATACTACATTAAGTAGCAGGTGTGGACTTTAGGAATTTTTTAGAATTAGTTATGGATAAAAAATGATTCTTTAGTGATTATATACATGATAAAACAAATATTCCACCTATAACATGAATAATTTATGGTTTTATTTGGGTATGAAATATTTTTTATACTAAAACTCATGGTGATCGTGCCCAACATATTGACATCATCGGTAATAAACTGAGAGAGTATAGGCTATACTCCAAGATATCTATTTTTTAATTCTAGATTGACTAGCTATATTTATTAGGGCACATCATCTTATAAGTTGGTGTATATGTGGACCGTGATTAGGTGAAGATAGTGGTATTTTAGGACCATCCCAATAATGATTTTCAAATCTATATATTTTGGCATTTCATGGGATATTTTTAGAGGATCATCGTGGAATTTTCACTCTTGGAAGGACCACATTCCAGTTGATCAAGAAATAAATTTTTGTTGAAAGTGTTTATATCACGTGAAAATTATTTCCAAGTGTAAAATATGTTTTTGAAAACCACATGGTTCTTTATCCTACCTAATCCTAGGGAGTAGCACACCGTGTTTTGTGATGATTTAGGGGTAGGACATAGATATGTTTTTATTATAGGAGATAGAGTTGTGGAATAAGGGTAATGGAACTTGAGGACACATAAATGGAATGAAACAATGCATGAAATTTTATTGACATTAGTTTTTTATGCCTTTAATTGTTTGAGGAATTATCTATTGGGTGAAAATTTTACACTTTATATCGGCAACCAAATCTCAATGTATATTTTTTCATAATGAAATTAGAATCTTTTGTAGCAGATATGGGATGATTATATGTAGACTTTTGATTTTTATATTTCATAAATACCATGAAATGGAAATAGTTATTCAAAATATTTTAGATGGAAAAAATATATATGTAGTTTAAGAATCTAGTTTTGAGTGTAAGATGATAAAATCATCGGTTTAGATTCATGATGTGGTTATAGAGGGCTAGAAAGAATATAACTTTTTATTTATATCAATTGAGTCTTGCTTTTTAGAGAAATATGGGAGATCTGGTATGAGGATCCAGAGTGTTTGTACTTGAGGGAAATCCCTGATGGTGGGTGGTCACCTTCATATCAGACAATAGATGGGGGAGTATCATATATGTATAAGGTGATATTTATGTACCTACTTTTATGTGTGATAACCTAATGCATGAATTCCATCCCTCAATATTGGAGGTGAATCTGTGTTTGACCAAAATGTAATAATAACTAGTAAGAAAATATTGGTTTTTAAGAATGTAAAATGATATTTAATTTTTCATAAAATGATGATACCCAATTCAACAGATAAAGGCTTAGCATCAATGAAATGATGGTTTAGTACTACCATTTCCCATTTTCTAATGGAATTGGCGTGACGTTTCCATGGAATTTGTTGTGGGTCATCAGTGGAAGCCTTAAAAGAAATATTTTATATGGGTTTTTGTGGATTTATTGAGGAAAGTATCTCATGTATTTCTAATAAGGGGTGATTTATTTGTATATCAGTTGTCTAAATTTTTGATTGGAGAGATAGATCAGCTTCACATGGTGTCATGGTGTATATTTTTACAGTCTGACGCATGTTTCACTTCATGATTCTAGAAATTTATGAAGAATTCTCTTGGTATGAAAGTATTTATTTCTACAACTTTCCACCCATAGATAGATGGTCAGTCTGAGTATATTATATAGGTATTCAAGGATGTTATATTATCGAGTTCCATAGACTTTTATGTGTATTGGTAGAAGCAACTAGATAATTTGGAGTTTGTGTATAAGAATAGTTATTAAAAACTATTTTGATAGAATCATATGAGGCTCTCTATAGTAGCCCATGAAGATAATCTCTATACTAGATGGGGGCACATGAGATAGAGATGTTGTGACTCAGTATCATGAATGAAACATAAAATAATGATTATATGATTTGGAAACATATGAAAACATCACCGAGTAGACATAAGTCATATGTTGATATACATAGATGAATCCTTGGTATTACAACGGGTGATCATGTATTCCTCCATATGTTGCATAGATTGGGTCACCGTAGGATTTAATGAAACGGAAAGTTGGAACATATGTTTGTTTAACCATATGTAGTTTTGGATAGAATTAATCAACTGACATACCAATTGGATATTCCACAAAGATATATTTATATACATGATTTTTTCCATGTGTTACAGATTTTGTGGTATCACTCAAAACATTCTCATGTGATCTATGTTGAGGAATTCACTCTTGAGACTAATGTTTCCTTTAAAGAGCAACTGATTCGTGTTATATTTCATAGAGGTAAAGTGTTGTGGGGTGAGATCTTGATTTTTTTTTGATTATTTTGGAAACATGGACATGTTCATGGAATAATATAATAGAGTTATGCCAATATGATGTCGTAGTGGCCGAAACTGTTTTACATTGGAATCATAGAGATGCCTAGGAGTTCATCTTGAGGATAAGATATTATAAGGTGGGAAGATTATAATATCCCAACATTTTCAAGATATGTCTAATTATCATTGCATGTACTCTTTTAATTTTTTTGGTATATCCTGATTGGGTTTTAATTTGGTTTTTTTTCTAGTGAGATATTTGAATTTAGGCAGTGGAAGGCATTTTGCACAGTTGGTGCACGGTTTGGTCAAAATGTACGACCTCCCTCCCAAACCATGAAAAATCCAAAAAAGTGTATTTTCATAGTTGGTGAATGTTTTTTCAATCCCTGAACTACAAATTAGTAAAAGTGATATCCCTAATACTAGGTGCTAGGTCAAGGTACGTGGTTTGGAAAACCATTCGACCCAGTAGAGGAAACCATTCATGCATACATTATTTCTCATAACGTTTTATTTTAAATTCCCAAACCCCCCAACTATTATTCCTTGAATACTTCTTTCATCCTAAAAAAATTCCTACAATTTTGGAAGCTCTATGTTTTATTCCAAGGCTCCTTGAATCCCTTTCTTAATGAATACATGATCTGATCAATTAATCATATTTCTATTGGTATGTAATTTCTTCCCCAATTGGTCTTCCATCTATCCTATATATCTTCAAGATGAAGTGGGGTAAGTTTACCTTTATTAGTGATAGATTAGATCTAGATTTTTATGGATATTTATCTATGGATCATGATATTATATTTTTTCTCTATGTCATACATGCCTTGTGATTTTCTATCATTGCAATTAAATTTTTGGATTCTTGTTTAAGAAAACATTCATCAATGACCTTGAGCAAGGTGGTATAATTTCAAATTACAATTTTATTTATTATAATTGTTTATATGTATTTTTGAAATTACAATTTCCACATTGGGACATTTCATTTATTAGATTGAATTAATCAATAATTTAATGGAATTATTAGATTGGTAAATTAACTCGATTGTAAAATTTGTGGATTTATGGGAATGTCTAAATGGTTGAATAATGTTAATATGAATCAATTAATAATGAGAATTATGGGATTTTTTCTTAACCTAGACGTTTTATTGGACTATATGATTAAATGTTGAAAAATTTTATAATGGTGAATTATTCACATTTTTCCACTTCAATAAAATGAAGAAACTTGTTTATTGTGATTAATTAAAATAGTTCACCAGGGAGATAATTTTTGATATGATGGTTATGAATGATTAACCTTGATAAAGATGTTATATGTGATATATTTGTTATTGAGTGATAAATGTGGTTTCAATTAATGATTTATGATTGAAAAAACAATGGGGTTCTAGACATTAAAATCTAGGACTAAATGCATGCCTGAGAATACAATTGTATGAGATATGAACTAAGGCTCCAAATACCCATGAGGTGTGGGACATGGTAGGATGCTCTGAATACCCATGGAGAGCTAGACATGATATTCCATGCCCAAAATATTTACATTGAATTGGGGTACCAAGTTGTCATTATATAATTGTGGAATGAATTGATTAATAAAATCCCATGATATCACAAAATGTGACATCCCTTTTGAGACCATTAAGACTCCAGAACGAGCCAAAGAATATAGATGGTTAGAGTGTCATTATGATCTTCAGTAACTATGTTTTTAATGAATGATTAATAAAAAGTTATAAGTAATTTATTTATTAATTTTAATTTAACATTTATATAACTGCATTCACTGTTATAGACTGGATATTGTTTTAGACCCCATTGATGGTGGATAATTGAGCTGTACTCACACCCTGCTCAATATACATGATTGGTACTCGAATAGACATCATAGATTTAGGGAAGGATAAGGCTAAATTCACTTTACTAGATGGGTGATTTGGCATAGGGAATGCATTATGGTACTTAAAATGGTATTAGGAACCTCTTGAGAGATGTCGGTATATCTTTATTTTAGTTTAGAATTATACACATAACACATATATGGCACAAAATATCTACTTTTTTTTATTTTCTTCCTTCCTTAGTTAACATGTTTGATGGTATTTATTGGTTTTGGTATTATTCTGGTGATTATTTATCTTCAATTTGGATATATTTTATTTATTAATACTAATGTACTGCAATGATAAAGAGGGTACAGTGTCCCCAAGGTATCACTATTTGACCCCTTGCTTCTAGTTAGTAGCCTCTCGCATATGAGTATCCACCCTAGATTTCATGTGACCTTTCATCTTGGAGAACCAATATATTGCACCCATTTAGTATGTAAAAAATTTGACCAATTGAGTTATCTTGTTTCATATATATTTTTCTCTATTCTCCATGATAATCACATACTACTCCTCATATGGAAGTTATTTCTCTAATGGTACCACCTCTTGATTCAATACATGTGAGTGTATGGAATGTACTTCCTCAAGAGGGATATAAGGAATAAACTTTGCACTGGAAATAGGATCGTTAGGATTTCTAGTCAACATGTTAGCACTCTTATGTGATCATGGATCTCAAATGGGCTGATGTATCTATCATTAATCTTTCAAGTATTCGTATACTATATAAAATTCTTCAATGGTAAAATTTTAAAGAACACCTAATCATCGACCTCAAACTATAGTTATTATTGATGATTTTTATAGCTTATATGAAGACTTTGTACTAATTTCATGTGATTCTAAATGGTTTGGATATTCTCTATCATTTCATGGGAATGTTAAAGCCCCGTCAACTTTGGCTATGCAATATCATCCCAACATTTCGTGGTTTCAAAAAACTTCCCATATAGAGCCTTATAAGGATGCATTTCAATGCTACAATGGATAATATTTTTATATGAGAACTCTATTATTTGAAGGTTCTGATTCTGATATCATTGAAAATATTTTTATCAATACCTCTACATATCATCTACAGTTTGGAATGTTATTTTAGGAAGACCATCCATAAGAGGGTGATATGTACAAATGAAATAGAGTTATGTATCCAATGTTTTTTGAACGCTTATATAAAACCATGAGGACTACTCAAATATTTATTTTATATAGTAGGATGTCTCACTCCATGGAATCATAAAACTTCTCTTATGTATATCATATTGACTTCATCGTGAGAGAAATATCAACTGATAATAATGAAATGTGCTAACTTTATAAGAAGAAATACTACCACCCAGATGTCGTTATTATATTTATGTGTATATGGGAGTCCATATATGAATTCAATGGTTATGTTTTCCAATTTCCATATTATAATGGGTGAAAATTTAATCTTACCCTCATAATTATATCATTTTACATTGAATTTTTACCACACCAAACACCGAGATACAAATTCTGTAATATCTCTCTTAATGTTTTGCACAAAATTTTGGTACTTAAGATATCTAAAAATCATAGTGCTTCATAAATTAATATAGATAGAAGAGCAATGAAAATCATCTAGAAGCCCCATATTAAGATCTAGTTTTTATGGAACACGTATCTTGGTTCGAAATTTATAACCCCAATTTTAGAAAAGCAGAGTTCACGAATAATCAAATTTATTTTTGAGAACTTGATCCCCATTAAAGGCCTTTCAGATACATTCAGTAATGGGTTGTTGAAAAATTATTTGGACATGGTAGGAAGAAGATAATTTTACTATCCAAATTTGTATTCATTAAAAATATAAATATTGGACCCTTCTTAATAATCCTCAACAAAAAATTTCCAGAACCATTATACTTAGAGAATCGTCTACTTTGTTTCTTTCACACAACGATATTTGATTGAGAAATCATACTTCATGATTAGATCTAAGAATATTCACTAGAACATGTTATGAACATTATATGTTAATATATATTGTAGGATCTTGTGATCAATATATTTATAACACTTATCCCCATTGAGAAAGTGTCAGTAGATCATTAATTAATAAATCTCTACAACCTTCTGTAGATTATGTGTGTTTAGCTCTACTCAGGAAAATTCATAAAACATAAGAAATAAAATATCACCTTTTTTATTCTCCATTACTACAAATCCCAAAACCTTCATTAAAGAATCAATGTAAACCCTTAATATTTCTTCACATGATAGGAACATAAGTACTATAACAGTGGGAAGCCTTTTTTTTCAACTCTATAAAGCTCCTTTCACATTCACTAGTCTAGTAAAATTTTACTCTTTTCTATGTATGGTTGGTTAGTGAGTTTTAATATCATGAAACATTTTTAAAAAAATCATCAAAATTTCTATGATAATCAAATGAAACTATGGATTTATATTACTAATATTGTTTTAGGACTTTACTCAATTTCCTTTTTCTTAGAAGGGTCTATAGATATCCCATAATAGGTTATAATATTCACCATGAATGATACCTCCTCTATCTTGAACAAAAATTTATTTTAAATTTCATATTTAATCTCCATTACCATATCTTTAGTAAGTATATTTATATACTATTCATGATCCTCATTTATTTTAGAGTAAATTAGAATATCATATACAAAGACTAAAAAGTATTTTTAAAGGTAATATATAAATAATATATACATGATATCTGTAAATATTACTAGATCCTTGGTGAGTCATATAGTAGTTAATTTTTACTCATTGTGTCCATATTTATTTTGTTTGGGTATTTTGGGAATATCATCCTTATTTACACATAATTTGTGATATCCCATCCGAAGGTCCAACTTATTGAAATACTGAACTGTACATAGCATATCAGACATGTATTACATCCATGGTAAGTGATAATTGTTCTTTATAATGATTTTGTTGAGTTCGCCAAAGAAAATGAAGAGGTTCATTGAACCATTCATATTCATAATAAAGAGAATTGACACATCACATGGTTTAGCACTCAGACATATGAAACCCATTCCAATATTCTCTTATACTAAGTTCTTTAATGTTTTTCCAAAAAATATTTCACATTCTATAAGGAATCTTGGAAATGGGTAGAGATCTAGTTATATGTTCAATTAAGAACTCATACACTTTGTTTAGAGGAAGACTATACAACTATTAATGTAATAAATATTTATAATCCATATCAAGGGAAATTTATTTATGAATGATTTTATCCATTGAATCAATAATTTTGGATATATATAATTTCTCACAAGGAAATAATATGCCTTATTGAGGAGAATATCCATAGGGTGCTTCATTCTACTCCTTACAATTAAACATAATCGAAACATGACTTTGGATATTAAGAGTTATCTAAATCTTCCATAGTTGATGTTAGTCTTATATAATAATATCAAAACCATTACAGAAATAGAATTAGACTCCACTAAAAGAATTATTTTGGGGTTGTTGGAAATATTATTTCCAAAAACATTTAATAGTGATGAGTTATATACTTGGGATGATTCCATCACCCTCTTTATTGTTCTTACAGATAGCTCAATCCTAATGTTTTTAGGTAGAGTTTGAATTGTTATACAAAACATTGATGATATGAAAGAACATTTTGAATCATTACCAAAATGAAATTATATTATTAATGAATTAATAACTATAATATTTTTAACCAAATCATTTTCAACATGATTCTCATCCTTATTGATAACAAATAACCTTACATTCTTATGTAGAGGTTGTTGTCGATGATTTTCTATGAAAATCCTTTTTTGGGGGGATTTTATTGCATAATGTTTTTGATACATACAGATAAAACATTGTACCACTGGAATATTATATATATATATATATATATATATATATATATATATTATTTATCATTTGTGGGATTCTTCATCTCCCCATGACGTTGATTAGCCTGATTCCCCACTTTTCTACACTTGAATTATCTTATTGTACACTGTATGATGTTTGAGGGATACATCTTCCAAAAAAATTTATATATGGGATTTAGGATTTTCTTTCCTCCATAGGATTTATCCATTAATAAGCTTGAATAAAAATACATTTTTTTTCTCCAGTCACGAGATGACCAATAAGAGTCCTTGATCTCCATCTCAATATTTAATGATTAATTTAAAATATATTTATAACAATAAATGTCTCAAATCACCAAATATTTAAGTCTAGATAAATTTAACATAATAAAAAAATATTAAAACTTAATTTTGGTGTTGATTATAGAGCCAGAGGTCTACTGTGAAAGCAAGTGATGTTTTCATCACATTCTCCAATATACTCTTATTCCTTTTCTTCTAAATAAGAAACTCTATCTTCATTTGAAGATTGATATTCCAAGGAAAATATTAATTTAAATACATTCTCATTATGTCTTGTTATTCCGTGGAATCAATATCCTTTTTAGGGTTAATGTTCATGATTTGTTTTAACCAATGAACAGTTTCTCCCTTAAAGCAATAAATGGAATGAAAAACCTTCTATAAATCTGTATAATAAATGAAATAGAATATCTTAACAATGGATTTAATGCATTATTTAGTGATGATGGTTTCATATGTTACACTAATGATAATGATCATTTCATTCATATAATATTCTACTGAAGATGCATATTTTTTTGGATGAGTTCTGTATTCTGCATGATTTCTGTTATTATTCATATCGTGTCATAGATGATCCAGTACTTCCACAAAGCAATTATCTCCCAAAACCATGATATTAAGCATACCATTGGATAAATTATCGTATTTCCTATCATGATGTTTTTGAATAGTTCCTTCAATTTCCCATAATTAATCATATGGAAAACAAATTTAGAATACATTAACTAGTAAATTCACAAAAGGGAAAATTATAATTGTTAGAGGAATAAATTAAAAATTATTAGTACATACAAACTTATGAGTATATAGGTTTCAACATAGGTTATCAATAGTAATATACCTATTAATTTTTCTGAACTAATAAATTTTTTATGTCCTTCATAATTGATTATAATGAATTTTTGGACTTTCAACAAATTTCCCCTTGGAGAGTCAATCTAGCTACTCAATATGGTATATTTTCATCTACCAGGTAACACTCATGTCTATATTTATGTGAATTTTTTGGATTCATTAACCCTAATTATATCTATTCAAAAACCATTCCCACATGTAGTATTGATATATGGATTTAATTTCCTGAAAACCAATCAATCTATACATCACCGATATTCTATAATATTTTCCAAGAGATAGTCTTATACTTATATTTATCCCTGGGGTTTTACTAAATTTTTATCATACTAGTTCCACATATATACTAAATATTTACATTAATACCATATATGTATTCCCATGCTTTATTCAATGTTTAATACCAGATTAATAATTATATATATAAATTAATAACACACAATGATCATGAAGATGTAGTTTCTTTGGCTGAAATGTCACATAATACATAAAAGGAAACATAAAAATATAATCATAATTTTATTCACGATTGTGATCAAGTAAAATCCATATGATCTATTAGAACCTCAAGGGACAATATGGGGATTAAAAAAAGAATGTGGAGCTATAAATCCCTTTAAGGGAATAAACATGACAAGGAAATATAACATTTGAGTCAAAGCTATATCAATATATACTAAAAGAGAATACTCATGAGTAATTTTGGGGGAGAATATCACAAATGACATGGTATTATTGGTTTATGGAATTATATTAAATGTGGGACCACCATATAATATGGAATAAACACAAGCAATGTTTAACTGCCTAGAAAATATCACATGGTGGAAAAAGTCCCATAATGGAATAGTTTTTCTCCATATTCCCATACATGATGCTTCATGAAAACAAATAATTAGCCAATGCACTGGAGAACTATATTGGTGAACCCACCCTAACAATTTTGTGATCCATGTATTCCACATAATGGAATAAATAATAATTAAAAAAATGTATTACCTTGAAATGAAAATTGGTTGCGTAATCATGATTTATATCATAAAAAAAGAAATTTCATAATGATTTCATTTGAGAAACAATCATATGGAATGTATTACCACATAAAATGAAGAGAGAGTAATATATGTATATTTTATAGAGATATATTTACATAATTTTCAAGTATTACATAACATTAAGAGAATCAGTGTGAGTTAAAGAGATATAGTTTATATCTCAAAGGAGATGGTGGTTTAGAGATATCCCTTACCTCTACCCTGAATTGTCACATGTGTTATTTATATCCATGAATAACTAAAAAAATATAATTATTTACATACTTATGGACCTTTTTTCAAGTTTATTATTACTTATATTTTAATTGTTACAATGTAATATTATACAATATAACACAATAATTCAACATCATATATTTTAATGATAAATAACTCATATGTCCAAAATAACATTGGTATATTTACTATGGTAAAATAAGTAATTAATTAATCATATCTTGAAATGGAAACCATAATATAATTAATATTCATTTTGATACAACATGAAATATTTTTTATCAAAAATGATCTATGTTACGACCATAGAAACGATAGGCCATACATACACTAGAGTATCGATTCCATTTTATAAATATTATGATGGAATTAAGGAATAATTATTTTATTTTGAAAATAAAAAAATTATATATCAAATATACTATTATTTAATTAAATTATATTACACATATCAACAATTCTATGTGTTAATAAAAAATATTAAAAATGAATCACATCATTTAGTGAGGTTGTAGTCTGTTGTAATTACGAAAAAGTTAGTATTTTAAAAGGATGGTATGTTAAGAAAATAGGTGCTATATTAAATTTAAATAATAGTTTAAATTTATTTATTACCATATATAAACAATTAAATTAATTATTATTACATTCCACTAAAACTGGATGTGAAGAATGAATTACATTGCTTCATGAGGTGGTAGTCCACCATACACAGCACTGGTGTAATGATATTCTATATCTAATCAAAATTAATGAAGTATATATGATATTATAACTAAAAAAGATTAATTATTTAAAAAATATCATATATTAATATTATATACATCTTTATATTGATTTTTTATAAGCGATGATGGAAAACAAATTATGTCGGTTTGCGAGGCGGTAGACCACTATACACACAATCAGTTGTTTCATTTCCCATTTTAGGGCGGTAGAGAGAGATGTAGGTCATGAAAATAGCATAAAAATTATCATTATTTGTATGATACTGAGGTTATTATATATTAATATATTTATAATATATAATGGTAGTGGGTTATGGGAAAAAATGATCATTTATAGATGTTACCACTTCTTCGTAAAATATATTTTGGATTTCATCAAAATCCATACTAGGTTGGATATTTGAAAAAAATTGATTATATGATTTTTTTGTGGTAATTAAGGAATTTAGTTTCTAATCTAATGGATTAACTAACATGTTTTGGATGTTTGGATATGCCAACAGGGTTGGTGGCCATTTATATGTGGGGTAGAGGACACATATGGAATATTTGAAGAGAAATAATTCCACCCAATTTTTCCTCATTTAAAAAGAAACTAAAATATACCATATTAGATTATTATAAGATATAAGGTCTATATTGGAACATTAAATAAAAATTATCCCTGTTTTGTGCCATTCTTAACACCTATCTCTTCAGTTTTACCCTCGATAAACATATTTTTACCTTTACCACAGTAAACAACGTTTACTAAGTCCACTATCTGTTGTTGTGAAAAAATTATAATGACCTTTATAAATAATATAAATTATAATTATTTAAATATGGAATAAATATTTTTAAATTCAAATCATGTATGTGGTATAATTTAATATAAAATTAATCTCGTAGATATGCCGAACAAATTTTATTGGAATTAATTCATTTTTAGGGAAAAGATGATCTCATATTTACTATATGAAAAGTAATCATAATTAGATGAATTTAGAATAATATTTATATGTATAAACTATTAATTTAAAATTAATCATTATTTTATTAAGGCTCATTATAATAATATAAAATTGTTAATCATTATTCACTTTTAAAAAGTTTTAAAAAAAAGTCGTTTTAATGTCTTGAAATATAATTATTATGGAATTTTTATAAGTATGACCAAAATATAATTTATTGGATTTAATATAAATAAATTATAATTATGTTTATTATAAAACAAATTATAATTATAATGGGACTTAATTTATAAAAAAATAATGATTTTTTTAAAAAATATGTATTTTCACTATTCATTGAAAAATTAATATTTTCTGAAAGATTCTTCATTTTCACTACAACATAATAGGAAAATTTAAATTTTAAAAATGATATTAATTTATATTTTTATTTAAAATTGGTAATTATTAATTTAGTATAATGTTCCTAATGTGTGAGTAAACATCATTTTAGAAAAAATATAGTTTTTCAAAAACAAATATTTTTCTCTCAGATAGATCTTATTTTATTTCAAATATATTCAAAAACATTAACGTTATTATATATATGTGTAAACCTTATAATATTCAAAATTTATATATTCCTATTTATAAAAAACAAAAAAATGTATAGGATAATAATATTTATGTTTAAATAATAATATTTTAATAGAGTATCACGTTCTATTCAAATTTGGTGTTTAGTGCATTGAATGTTATCAAAGATATTAAATATATATATATATATACATATATATGTATGCCTCATGGTTTTAAATATTTTATTCCAATTCACTCACATTATTTATAATTTTCCACCACTATTATTCTTCTCCTTCCAATGATAAAAAACAAAATGATATTTTTATGCTCTTGACAGAAGGAATCAGAAATATTTTTTCAGTGCTACTTGTACATTACTTAGTGACTAGTAGATTAGTGGCCCCACCAAAATGATATCTATATTTCCACTTGATGGACTCAATAGAATTTTTTCCAGAATTTATTAATTTTTAAGATCATCATGATTTATAGTTTCATAAATTATTATGAGTATAGAAATATGATTTTTCATTCCTACTCACATATCATTCAATCTCTAAAGAGGAAAAACTTTGAATTTTCCTACACATTCATTAATAACATGATTCCTCTATGTCCCATCCACTGAATATAAACAAAAATCATATTTTTTTTAATAATAATTATTTTGGGGAACCAAAAAATCATGAAAAATCATTCATAGCATATCTAAATCAGGACATCATCTTATATGACGCATTTGGATTATTATAGTTCTTTCATGATCCTTAGAAAAACATTTGTATTTTAAAAAATATATATAATTTTTCTGAGGGATCTTACTATTGTTTTTTCACCCAAATTTTGAAAGGATAACTAATAATATCTATATTAAATTTTTAGTGAACCATACCTTCCATAAATGGATATTACATCTGAATAGTTGAATATTCATTAAATAAAATTTCAATACAATATAGAATAATTTTGGTCTGGTATCTTTTGAAACATCAAAAAATTAAATACTTGTTCATTAAGTATATACATCTCCCCCACATATTTCTACAAATTACCAACCTCCTCAAAATTATAATGTAATATATGATTCTTCATATCCCAAGAAAATGAAACATAAGAAAAGGGTGAGCACATATAATTATTATGGGTAAACAAGGGATATATAAATGATCACATAATAATAACATGAGTATAGGGATACAAGGAAATGATCTTAATTTTTTAATTAAAAAAACTGCATATAAAATATCATACATCATACCTCATGGAATAATTCATGTCATTTCATATGACATAAATCATTAGAAATTCAAAGAATATGATCCATGAAAGAATAACATTGGCATAAGTATTTTATTTTTGGCATTCACAAATGCATAGAAAATAATTTCACTAGTTGTCAAGGATAACTTACAAGGAAATCACAGTGGAATGGGTTAACTATAAAAACCTTAATATCCACCTATTTAACTCCCTATAGCATCATAGTGGATATATTCCCTTATAAAATAATGTTAACTCTACATTCCAGCCCTGTTTACCCAATGATATGTCATTATTTACACAATGAATTGATGGGATATATAGGGCCCAAACATCACATAATAAAAATAATACATATTTTTTCGATAAAATCATAAATTAGTAATTATATCATAATCCATGAAAAGATATGTTTTTCATAATAATTTCATCAGAGTGTATCCAATAGAAAAGAAATGGGTTTTGAAAACAAATCCTTATTTCATTATACAAGAACTCATATAAAACAAATAGGGTTCATAAACATCATTATAAAATTAAAATAAAGCATCAAGAGAATGAATTTTTTTTGTACAATTATATTATATTTCCATTAAATCAGAAGTAAAATCAAGGGTTGTTGTCTTCGATGAATAAAAATACCATTATAAAAACATTATCAATTTCATGAGGAAAATAACCTTCCCATTTTTTAAAACAACAAATTATAAAAGAAAAAAATTTATTTAAAAATATACTTGTAAAAATTTAAGTTATGGAAAAGATAAAACTAGTCATGATGGTGGTAAATTATGATGATATAGAACAAGTTGTAATAACATTCGTTCAATACATTTGTTGAAAAGTCAAAAATTACATGTTTTTAAATATAACCAAAATGATTCTTTCAAACTATTTTGAAATATCTACAAAATGGGAACACATTATTTCAAGAAATCATAAAAGAATATTAAACGCCATCATATAATCATTTCTATAAAAACATTTATTGGAGGATAATATTTTATCAATAGAAAAAAAATGAAGCGGGTTTCCCTTAAAATAATATTTTTGATATCCTGAGTTCATATGTTGAAGAAAATGTAAGTAAAACATAAATTTTCAGTAAATTACTAGAGGATAATAATTTCTATAGGTATTTTTAATGTTTTATCATAATATTTCATCATTATAACCTATTCATAAGTAATCCTTTTAACCATTGAAATTGTATAATAAAACCACTTACCTTGAGATCCCCTTGATTGGAATGAACTCTATACTCCTATATAATATAAAAATATTTATTATAATACTATTTAATATTAATAATAATACATATAATATCATAAATGATCTATTTATAATATTTAAACACCCTCCTGTTTAAACAATTCCCTTTAAAAATGATCATTTACAGGTGTTAACTATTTCATTTGTCGTTATTATTTCAATTTAGTAGTTCTAAAGTATATAAATTTTGGTTAGTTAAATCACTAAAATAATATTAATAATGATATAAATATCATATATTTTATATAGAAAGATATTTATAGTCATAAATAAAATATGAGTGTAGGAAAATTAATTAGACCATTCATGTAGATGGTAAGCTGTATGTACACATGAATGACGTTTACGTTTTTCAATGGATGGAAAAAGATAGGTAAATTTTAATCTACAACTAAAATATAATTATTATATCATATATATCATATATATTAATAAAATACTCCTTATTACAATTTATATACAATATAATTGAGAAAAGAATCACATCGTTTCATTGAAGTAGCATTCCACACATACAAACACGCAGTGTTATAGTTTCCCAAAGGATTCAATTTTAGTTGGTAGATTTGATATTATAAAACTAAAATTAAATTAATGACATAAATATTCATTAAAAACATTAAAATAATCAATATTTCTATCCATAATATGTGGTGATGAAAAATAACTTATATCGCTATGAGGAGACGATAATACATACATACACATGAGTGACACATTAACGTCTCGATTGATTGGAGTGATGGATTATAATGGGTTTTTATAATAATAGTAATATTTATGAATATTTATGACAATTAAGATATTATTTTATAATATATAACATAGATTTAGAGGATAAAATGTAGTGTAGAAAAGAAAATTATTGGTTTTTGTTGTAAACTCATATTTTAAAAAAATCACTTATTTCTCCTCTAAAGGATAATAAGATTGGTCTTTGTGGAAGAAGAAAACCAGTAAAATGTTTATTGTGATGTTTATAATAGATAGTTTTGATTTTTTAACATAGATGGTTCACTGATTTGTAAATAAGTGAGGGAGGAGGTTCCCTTTTAAAATTGAGTTGAGGGACACTTTTGATGATTTTCAATAGAATAAATTATAATAAATTAAATGTCAAGAAAAAGGAATCAAAATGGACAATTATTCAATATAAGAATAAATATACTGCTGTAACATCATAAAATATAATTCTCATATGTTGTGGTGTTATTTTATCCTTATCATTTTGAACCCTTATATAGAAAATTTTAATTTTCACTTTGGTAACATATTTTTCTATATTAATGGTTTTAATGTTTTTTACTTATAATGTGAAAATTGTACCAGAAATGAAAATTTTATTAAATATTACTCAATATAATATCCAACATTTATTATTTAAATATTTTTATTATTTTAAAGTAATGTTTCAAAATAATATTTAGATAAAACATTATTTATTCCAATTTTTGAATTATTCATTCATTTTACTAAATATACATATAGGGAACGCTTTAATTATAATATTTTATTATATGAAAAATAAAAATATTTCAAATTAACCTTTAAAATTTTCGGAACACTCTCAATTACACAATTTATATAACTTTTAATATGTTAAATAGAATTTATTATTTGGTTCCATTAATTGGATGAATATTTTTATGGAGTTGGGTATGAATTGATGGAAAATGTATATTACCGAGAAATAGTAAATAAATTTTCACACTAAAAATGATATCATATTACACAAAAATAATATATACAATCATTCATAACTAGGATTTTTCCATATACGAACACATAAAATATATTTCGAAAAAAGAGATTGACATTTTTTTACTTTCATTCATTTAAAAAATATATAAATCATTTTCAATTAATAGACTTCATTAAACTAATCAATTTAGTGAAACATTTTAATAAGGTGAAATTAAATTCACCTAATAATAATTTGGATGAAAATTTATGGAATTATGACTTATTTTTTTCTAGATTTACCAAATTTACTCTTTACAACGGTGATAAATTGTTCTAGGACTGCTATTCATTTGCACAAAAAAATTAAAGTGTTACATTTAAAAGTTTTAATATCATTATTATAAATATTTAATTAATTTAAAGAAATTTCAATAACTATAAATTGAAGAAAACAATTTTAATTTTGTAAGAAAAATGTAACAAAAACCACATATTTGAAAAAATAAATTATGAAAATAAACATATTTTAGTATTATCCTATAAATAGAATAGAAAATTTGAATGATTTAAACATACTATCAATTTAATATTATATAAAATTAAATAAAATAATTTTCTTATAGTTGTATGTCTAATTTATTATGATAAAAATAAGTTTTAAACATAAAAAAAATTTTTCAGAAAATATTAGTTTCATTTTAAAATATTTTTTATATTATATTAATTTGATAAATAATTAATTCATTTTTGTAATATGTAGACCATATGTTTTTATAATTAATTTATTATTATTTATAAAATCTACTCCAACGTCTAAGAGATAATGGATTTATATTATTTAATAATGTTACTCAGTTATTCTAATTTTTGAGTTTTCTGTAATTTTTGGAATTGAATAAATAAAATTATGTAAAGGTAAGTAGTTACTAAAACTCATTGGGTGGTTTATTCAACAACTTATACACATTAGAGAGATAATTTTCAGGATTTTTTCACCACTGAATTCAGTACATGGAGGGATTAGGCATTTACTTCCTTAAGAGGGATATATGGAATATGATGTGTACATGAGATAGGGATGGTGGTATTACTAGTCGATAATGTAGGAATATTTTTTTTCATTATTTTAAAAGACAAATTTTCATGTGACATTGATTACGCTTCTTCCAAAATGAAATAAGTATCTACTATGGAGCTATATAAAAGAACACATTTTCTCCAATCTCAAAAACCATTCCCCCTTGATGGTTTTCATTATAGATATTCTACCATCTTTGAGTGGCACTATTGTGAAATTTATTGGCCTTGACCATTTCTACCATTTTCCCAACTATTTCAAGACCCTATAGTTAATTCTCTCCAACCTCACCTTTGAGATAAAGTGTTCTACATCTCATCCCATAATTTGTATCATATTGACCTATTTGGATTTTTTCTTGGATTATATTATTTTATTAGAACATGATGAGAGGATGTTATTAAACTTATCATCCATTAAATTAAATTTATCATTCTCTCAATATGACATCATGAGTCAGGATAGTCCGATTAGATTGTAAATCATTTTTTCCAGAAGATGTATTTATGTTCAACTCATCATGTAGTGTTTTTTTGAATATTAGCTAGACTTAGTAGATAAATATTATATCTAAATCACATATAATTTATAATGGATTTACATTAAACCTCACCAATAATTTAATTTACATCCTGGAATGTTTATCAAGATTGAAGTATTCTCTAATAGAAATGAAATTTTATTTCTTTTTTAGGATGGTTCACAAAAATACATATAGAATTATATCCCGCTTATCTCTCTAGATGAAGAGTTAAAAAGAGTATGGTAATTTATCCCCATTGGCATATTCATATTTTTAATGTTTACATCTTCCCATTGACCTTTGTTTCCGTATATATATCACTTCATAAAATTCCACGAATATTGAGGTATATTCAGTGATCTACTTCTTCATATTGTCCATCCAATAGTTCTCTTAGTTATCTTGATACAACATTATTATATATGGGTGGATGGATTAGTTTTACCTATGTGCATCATTAAAATATCCATATTTATATCAAGAATTTTTTAGAACACATAGTTGTTACCCAAATCATACAACTCAGTTTACCTTAATATTGAACATAGAGGATTTACCATTTCCATTTATCACCCAGTTTTTCTTTATTTTCCCATCATCTAATTGGGAAATCATTAAATTATTTAGTATAAATGGTTTATAATTCCATTGAGAACATAATATTGATATCACTTCCATTATGGTCCCCATTTCCATCCTTGGTTTTTCTAAGAGAATTAGATCCTTATCATTTGTTATCATTGATAAGGTTCATATATACATTCTACATCGAGAATATACAACATTATTTTCATTACTAGGATGGTAGTTGATTGAAAAGTCATGGTAAATGATTATATCTAATGATATTTATTTTCACGTATTATGGTACTTCTATTTTGTTACATTTTTTAGGCTCTTAATATTTATATATATTTCAAAATTATCTAAATAGAGATATTGCCACCATAATATCAACATAGTAGTTATTATAGCTAAAACCATATCACGTGTTATATAGTTCTTCCCATGGACATTTCTCTACCTCAAGGTGTAGGTTATCACATTATCATTATGAATAAATACCCAACCTCGTACCGTCTATGACACATTACTATATACCTTGAAATAATCAACATTTCAAGGAATTGTGAGGGACAATGCATTGATAAAAATAATTTTCAATTCCCTAATTCTTTTATTATATTCATATATTAAAAATAGAACATCTCTATATTCAATGTCATCATGGATGGACCTTTCTTAGACCATGAGATATTTCACACAAATATTCTATAAAACATTGTTTTTATAAATGGAAAAATGGAAATTAATTACATTTAATGGTATGTATCACTCCCCAATTTCCATTAACATAGTTGGGTTAATAGATATATATTTTCATGTTATAATAGGACAAAATAAATATACTTCCTTATAACATAACTCAAATACACTATCCATTTGATATAAATACTTTTTTTGGTAAATTTTTAGCACTGTATCAAAATGATTCTCATACTCCTCCTAACTTTTGATGTATATAAATATGTCATCTATAAATAATACCAAACATGTTTTGATGAAATGTCTAATTAGAGTACTCATTATATCCATAAATATTTCTATAACATTAGCGAGTCCAAATGGTATCACTATAAACTCTAGTGTCTATAAATATTTCAAAAGACAGTCAATGTAATATCTTCCATCCTCACCATTAACTATATTTTTACTGATAAATTTTCCACCATAATTAAATACCAATCCCATCATAGTTGATGTAACAATTAATCTTTCCATGTAATTATACCCTTTATATGTAAAATTATTTTGTTAAGCTGCAAATAATTTTTGTAGATGCATATTGACCAATCATTCTTCTTGAGAAAGAGAAATTGCACACCCTATGGGGAATCACTTGAGTGTATGAAAGCCTTCAATATATTCTCCGAAAACAAGTTATTTAGTTCTTAAAAATAAATGGAATCCATTATTTATGTAGTCTAGGATATGGTTAGAGATCTGGTTATATGTTTATTTGTGAACTGAATCTCTATTTTAGGATAAAGTAAATCCAATTATTTAGTGAATACAGTACTATCGTCCCCCACAATGGAAATGTATTGAAGAAAAATTATCTTATTTTACTCAACCATATAAGAAAGATAAGAATGATTATGAATAAATAATACTAAAACATTATCTAAATAATCTATAAGTGATTACTCCTCCTCCTTATATGTATACATAATCTGGGTATGGTTTAAGATGGGATGAGTTTCCCTCTCACCCAATAGTTGAAGTTAGATTAAATTAAGGGCATCTAATCCATACCAAATTTAGAATCTAAATACACTAAAATAAGTAAAAAAATACTTTATGGAAGGTTCAACCCATAGATATTGATTGTGGAGGAGTTGTATACATAGGATGCAATAATTTCATGATTTTATGTTCTCATAGATAGCTCAACCCCATTTTTTAGGTGTTATTGGAATTGTTATAATAATCTTGAAAAATATAAAATAATGAATAAAACTAGAATGAAAATGAATTTTTTCTATTCATGAGTGAATATCAATAATTATTAACAATACACTATTGTAGAGATTCGCCTAGGAAATTGTTGTATAATATTATTATACTTTATCTGAATTCATTGGAGGTTTTTTGATAATTATCCCTAACAAACAAAAACATAGGGAATTGTATTAAATAATTCATATGTTCTATATGATGCAAAAAAATGTACTAAAAGATTAGTGTTGATATAAAACATCATTTTCATCAATCAAATTCCATGTATTATTCACATATCATCGAATTTTATTTGCAGGGTGACCTTATTTTCCACACATAAAGAATATGTTTTTTACCATGTAGTGGTATCATGGATTCTACTTCACACATTTTCACATTTCAGTAGTTTTTTTGATAAATATAAGATATATATCCACTGACCCTTGCAATAATATCTATATTTAAATAATTTGTAATAAGGAACATGAGACCACAATGTGTCTCCAATCTAAATAACATTTATAAGGTCAGAACATGCAATATATTTTTTACAATAAAGGTCTTTAATCAATAAATAATTTCATATACATTTTATTAACCCACTAATGAAGATTATTGTCATACTTTTTTTATTTTAAAAAGTATAGAGGCATTTCGAGTAGGTCCTGTGATATTATCCTTATATTCCCTGATATACTAAATTTCATTTTGATTTTATATGGGGAAATAACAAACAATTTTAGGATAAGGAGTTCTCAGAATTTTTTTTTGAAAAATATATTCTCGAATTATACCCAATTATGGGATTAAATTTCCTATTCAATATTCATTATCTTTACCAATTTACACCATTGATCAGATTCCCCAATGAGATGACATATAGCCAGCATGACATTCCCTTAATCTGAGAATTAGATGGAAAATTGTATATTCTAAATGGAGTCAATCCGTTGTTCCATGGTGATTGGATTAGATAATACATCTATGGAAGGAGTCCTTTTCCTCATAGCGAATTGGACATCAATATGAACTTTCCTAGGTGAAGTTAGGAATTATATATTATTTGTTTTATTATTCATAACATTTTTTAGCTAAGCCATTAATTGCACGAAATTCCTTTCCCATATTCCGTAGGTTTAGTAATATCATTATGGAAATAATGACTTTATATATTACCTTTTTAATTGGAATAGTGCCACCTATTTCTCACAATTATCTAAAAAAAGGAAAAAAGAAGAGAATAGTTTTAATAATAAAAATATCAAAGGGAAATTATCAATATAAAATGAATATATTACTAGTTAAAAATATAATTTATCATTTTAGTCTCACATAAACGAATCTATATTATTCATGGCAATTTATCTATTAGTTTTTCTAATCTTATAATTTTTATATATCTCTCATAATGGACAATAAATTTTTTATGAATATTCCAAAGCATAATCCACAATATTAAAAAATTAGATGTGCAGTGCAAAATTTATTTTGACCCCGATGATGATCATATTAGTACCTAGTTTTCACATTTGATGGTTATTACCCCTATGTACAACTTTTATAGATCTACATCCACTGACTATTCACAAAAATAATATTACAAGATATTCATAAATACTAAAACATGTCCCTAGGATTCTCAATAAAGTATTTTTATATAAATTCAAAAATATAATAATTATAAAATCCATTGAAACATTATACAGTTACCCATGCAATTTATAGATATTATTACATTATTTACAACAAAAATATCCATTAAATTATATAAATGGGCTAGTTTATTAGTATATTTAGTAGACAAGGTCAATAAATGTCAATATGAATTTAAAATAAAAAATATTTATGTTATTATAACCAATGATCATCAAAAATCCATTGAAAGACTAAACATTTATCAGTTATCCTGGGGATTATATAAAATATATGGGTGTTATATTAATACAACTAATGGAAAAAACATGATAACGATGTGAAACATGTGAGTGAAACTCCATAAAATGATATCATAAAATTGAAGACTTATGAAAAAGAAAATGAGATAATGAAATAAAGAATATTGTATCATATGATCATGGAAATATAGGAAAGTGGAAGAAAAATGAATAATGACATAATAATAAATCAAAGCTTACCTCAAAGACAATAACATATGGTGGAAAGAGTCCTATGATGGATTATGTTCACTTTATAATCCCAAACATACTATGCCATGGGAAAAAACATTTCCCAATGGATTGAAGCACTATCTAGGAAAAATAATCATAAAATTTAAAATATAATGTGTTCGTCAAAGAAATCAATCCCATGGAAACATAATAATAGTTTCCCATTGAAATAAATATGATACATAATCTAGAATCAAATAATAATAAAATGAAATTTTATAAAGATTCCATAGAGTTGAAGGAATTAAATATTTGTGTCCATCACATCAAACAAAATAATCATATTTCAAAGACAATTCTTTTCATTTTGGAGTAAATACATTAAATGAGCATTACATAATATCTTTTAGGGATATAAATGTTCCCTATAAGATGGATAGATTTCAAAAAAGGGATTTCAAGATTGATCATAAGGAATGAAAAACACCATAAATGTAAGGGATAATAATCTTGGTGTATATATATCTATATATTTGAATCGTATAAATAATTTATAAGCAATAAAGGTACCAAATGATGTATATAATGTATGTTAAAGAGAGAGAGAGGTCACAGCCCAAATAAAAAGGGAGGTTCAGAGATATTACATAATTTTGATTACAGAATCTCTATTCCATTCCATACAACATCCTAAATAATCTATATTCAATCATTAATTACTTAATTTATAACCCTTTATATATTTATTCAAATTAATATAATTTTATTTCATTTATTTATATAAATATTTATATGATATAAGGATTAATTTCACTACTTTGAGGGAATTATTTTAATGCTTTGATGTTTGGATCATTTTTGGATAATTATTAATTTCCTTATAAAATGGGAATGTGAAAAAAATGAAATGTCATTCATCAGAAAATATAAATTTAAGTGGTCCCATGTATACATATGTGTTCTGATAAAATATGATACATTTTGTAAAACATTAATGTAATACAGATAGCCTTTTTTTGGGGTTTTCAATCACCATGAAATTGATGCATTTTATTTAAAATTATTTCCATATATTTAATCAAAAATTATTAAAAATATATAATATAAAAATTTTGGTCATTTTAAATAATTAAAATTTATTTTAAATAAATTATGACAACATTAATGGGAAGGCAAAACTCCTCATCTAGGAATCCATTGAACATAAAAAATATGTACAATGTTTTCAATTTTACAATATGAGGAGAAGAAATTGAAAATTAAGATATTATATTTAAATAATAAAATATCACAATATACATTTTTGTAATTTTATTATACCATGGGTAATCTTATTGTATTGGTCTGTTAAGATAATGAAATTAATAAAATATTCTATTTAGGTTATTGTTGTCTCCTTGGATGTCAACTATTGGGATTCCACTTATGGAACATTGTATAGAATATTGGATGAGTTTTCGAGGACTTAGTAATGAGTGATTAGATTGGGAAGTGATTTGGGATTATATTTGGCATGATATAAGGCGTAGATGATATGAGAATTAGGGGTATTATTTATAATGGGGGAAGGGGTGGTTTTGAATAATATAATTATTAGTTTATTATTTATGATCATCAATAAAAATAGTATTGTTTCATTTTTATATATATTATAAATGATGAATGATAGTGTGAAATATTAGGTTCTTACATCATCCATGACATATAAATTTATGTATTTAGATAACAATGTTAAATAACATATTTCTCTATATTTAGCAATTCAATAAATTTAAACTATTTTAGAAATTACTGAAAATTCTCTATATCCCTTTTATGATTTGTTGATTAAAAAAGATAAATCCATTTTTAAAATTAATTTTTTAAAAATGATGAATATAGTTTTTAAGTAAAATTATATTCATTGGAAAATTATCAATTTTAATATTTTTTTCAATTTTCTAGGACATTGAAAATTTACCCATGGTCTCATCAAATTATATCATCTATATAATAAAACATAGTATTATATTATAAAAAATTTATGAAAATAATGAATCATTTATATATCTATTCATTTTATTAAAATATAATGTATTTATGTTTTGAAAAAATTTAAATAAATATTTTTTTTATTATTATTACATTTATTTATCTATTTCATGATATAAAAATTTTGTATTCTAATTTTATAAGGTATATAAATATTATTTCTCATTTACATAGGTGATGCTACTATTCTAATGGTAGGGTTACTATTCATAATAGTGGAATTACAATTCAAATGATCTAATTATTATGTTAATTGTTAGAATATTATTTAAACAATCATATGGGTTTCCAAGTTTTTTTACATATATAATATTTAATTAATTCATCATTCAAATTTATTTTCACTCAATGTTATATATTTTTATATTAAAAATTCACATTTAATTACTAAATTTTTGCTTCATTTCAATAGTATTGTTCCTGAGTGCTATTATTTTTGGGGAACAAAAAAATTTAATTTCTCATATTATATTCATATTATTGTCAATTTTTTCCATTGAAATTCTTTCAGTAATTATTAATGTTTCAATTATTTATATGTAATTTATATATTAATATTATTAAAAAATATTGGATTGAAAATGTGGGGCATGTGTTTCATACAACATTACTAAATACTACCAAATTATAAGATGGAAAATTCCATTGATAATGTTTTATGTAATTTTAGTTTCATTGTTGTATGGACTAGACATTTGGATCTAGTGAAAGACCAATAGTATTCCAGGAGGCATTCATAAGGACATTAAAAACTATGGCTCGTACATTGTATACTTATTGAATGATTTTTTAGTTTTTTAATATATTAAATTTGACAATTTTGATTGAAAAATATTATTATTAATTTTTTTTATACATTATGTTTACTAAAATTGAATTTTTTGTTAAAATAGTAAATCATTATATATAATCTTGTTTCTAGAATCAAGGTGGATATAGTAGTCTGAAACATTAATGATGAATCCGTGATGAGTTCTTTCTTTTTTAAAAACAAAAATACTATATTTCTTATAATTATTGGAGTTGTCTTGAATATTAAATAATAATAAAAATACTAGTTTCTTCCTTGAGTCATTTAATGAAATTTTACAAACTGTATTATATATCAAAATTTTGTAATATCACGTATTTTATTATGGGAACTTAGTTAAATATATAATTCCTTCTATATAAGGAATTCAATTGATAAGTCATTCAAATAAAAATACACATATAGTTTAATTATACTAATACATTAATAACATAATTATGATGAAACCAACCTGAATAACCTTCCAAAATGGCACCCTTCCTAAATTGGCATATACTTGAAGGGAATTCCCAATCCCCATGGGATGGAGACTATCACCCATGTACTAAAGAACAAACACAAATAAATATTATTCGCAAATCCAAGAAAAAACAATATATATATATATATATATATACATAAAGAAATAATGTTAAAAACAATAATATATATCTGTCATAAAAGATAGAGAATAAATTAAATGATACAAATGAAATGGTAGAAAAAAATATAAAAGAGAAAAGTCCAACTACAAGTTAAATCAAAACTAAAAAATTACATAAATATTCTCCATGTAATATCATAGCTATATCCCACCATCTTGCCATCTAGCTACCAAAACATTGCTAACAGAAAACCTAATTTCCTCAACGGGGTGCCTTTACTTTTTCTACATCGAAAGACGTATGATAAATTATGCACGACCGATGGGTTTCTCAAGGTGTTAGGTAACATGATCCACATGATCCCATCTAGGTGATCCATAAAAAGTCTTTATCCAATAATCCTAACCTATATATATTATATAAAAAAAGGAATGATATACATTTTAATAGATTTATATCAAAAGAATGGAAAAAATATTAATTTAAATTTTTTCTAAATTTAAAAGTAGGTAAACTAGATTCAATTAATTTTATATTAATGTGTGAAATTAGATATATAAAAACAAATCATGCATCACATATCATATAAAATTCATGGAATTACATCCAAAATAGTAAAAACCAAATCCATGTAACATCATGCCAAAGAGAATATTAGGTCAGGATATATAGGGCACCCATACCTAATATAGACAATCACATGAATCAAGTCTCTAGATATATCAGGGGAACAACCTAGAAAGTGAACCCCCCAAAAGTCTTAACATGTTTATAGAAAAATAGTACTAGGGATATGAGTAAAATACCATGACTGAGCCCCGTTATAGTGAATGGGGCATATTACCAAACCTTCCACCGTTTTACCCATCCCTTCCAATGTGCTCTATTTTCCAATCCAAATCATCAAAACATGATTTCAAAAACATTTCAAAAAACTTTTTCAAAATGTTTTGATAAAACCTTTTCATTTACCAAAACTAGAGGAGAAACATATTTTATCAATAACCCATTTTTATTGACACAAATCAAATTAGTTAGTCAATAAATTTAATTTATAATTTTTTTATCAAAAAAAAAGAGAAATGAAGTTCACTAATAGAGGTTGTATAGAGAACCATATACCTCAAAACATGGGTCACACATGACCACCAAGGGGTCCCGAAACATGAACAACCTACATAAAAAACAATGGCCCTAGAATAAATCAATAAAACTAAAAATTGATTACATTTTTCTAAATGGTTGGTGAAGAAGAAGAAACAACCAAAACCTCATGAAACCCATACGGAACACCACAACCAATCTAAGGGTTATCGTTTAGGAAAATATTACACGATAAATCTAGTAAGGATCCCAAATAATCATTATCCCAAATCAATGTATCCAATAGAAAAACACAACAGTGCTACCTTGATCAATGTAAAAATATAACCTAAAATTACTACATTCCCTAAGTGACACCACACACATCCCTAAGTATCAAACAATACAAAATTCGATCTAATAGGAGAGAAGGTTTCCAAAATATCTTGGGATGAGCTTTGGGTCAAGAACCTGATAACCTATGGACGAATGAAATAGAAATCATTCATGAAGTTCCCTAAAATCCAAAAATGTGATTATTACATGGTGTGTAATCCCTTTACATGTCATTTAAGCCCTAGTGTTCATATATCTTAAAATCCCCATCAATTTTTATTAAAAATTTATCATTAACTGTTACCCACCATGTAAAATTTACATGGCATATAATTTGTTCATGTTGTGTACCAATATCTCATATTTTTCCCATAAAACAAAAAATTATGTATAATCTATACTCGTCATGTAATGAACCAATAGACACTAAAAAAATTAACTTTTAGTATAAATCCATAACAACTTTGGCATTATCTGATGTCTTGTAGAACTAATGAAATCCATTACACATTTATATCTTGACTTTATTATTTAAAAAAAATATGCATCTATGAAATATATTTAATTTGCCCCAAATTAATGATCTATATTCTTGGGAGCCCTAGGATAATCCTAATTAAATTGGAAAAAATGAAAAGGTAAGGTAAATACCAGAAATATTATAACGGTATGTTACATAATCTCCACCATAATGATTTCTATCCATAGGATTTCATGTGGAAGAATGAGGCAAAGAAAATTTTGAAGGAAATTACCCCATCCTCGATGTATCACAGTACTAAGTCTCATAAGTATATGATCTGTTCCTCCATAACACTATAACCAACAGAATCTATATCCCACAAAAAAATTTAATTAAGAGTCAATGATATCTATTGGTTCTTCCACAATAGAAAAATATAGATCTATCTGAATATCTTCCCATATAAAAATGTGAGTAGGATTAGGATGGAAATACCTAAAATGTTATTTGTGAATAATTTTTTGAATATCTATCAACTAAATCATCAATGAAAACAGATAAGAAACTTCCCAAGTGGATCAGTGACCAAAAATGGTAAAACATTTCATGGAGACAACATTCCTTGTTTTCCTTGGGGAAGGTGACCCAACAAACGAGAAACATTCATGAAAACCCAGTAACAAATGGAAAACTAAAAAATATGAAGCCTCTGAATCATATAGGATCTATTCTATCAATGTGATGTTACGAGCAACAAATGTATAA
This sequence comes from Viscum album, assembly GCA_963277665.1. Lineage (NCBI taxonomy): Eukaryota > Viridiplantae > Streptophyta > Magnoliopsida > Santalales > Viscaceae > Viscum > Viscum album. Next base: position 1,837,476,337 of record OY728165.1, read on the forward strand.
CCTGTATCCTCATAGTTATCTCTTGGATCAAACTCTTCCAACCAAAGATACTTCTCCCACTACTTCCCAACAAATATTTAATCTGAATGGGTGAACAAATAAAGACTTGAAATTATCCATTATTATTTATCACTACAAACTATTGTGAAATGAAAACAAAATCATTCCTTCATATTTGTCCAAATATCCTCCAAAATTCAAGACAGAAGCACATAACATATCCCTAATGATCTGAATAGACATAACTATCTAACCATTTTGATATTGATGGTAAATTGTATTGAACCACAAATATGTCCCCATAACAACATGGATAATATTATTAAACCACAAATAAAACATATGATACATATCTAAAATAATGGATGAAGGAACCCCATGTAACCTCACAATATCTCGCACATATAGATTAACCAGATCATCCACATTTTTCGTGGACCTAATCTGAATAATAAGATCCAACATAAAAAACGATCAATCCACACCAAGATATCATTCCACCAATGGTATTTCCAAGGTCATCCAATAAACAAATCCATGGATACCCAATCCCATATTGAAATCGGCACTATGATATGTTGAGGAAATCCAAAAGGTCTCACATGCTCTTCCATTATATACTGGCAGATGCAACATCGGGATACATAATATGCAATGTCACACTTCATAAATGGCCACTAGAATCATTATATCAAGTCTTAATAAATAATTTTAGTGAAAGGAGAACCATAATGAATTATGAAAATATAACAAAATACATATCCTTAGAGACAACTTTATGACCAAATGATCTATGAATCATAGAATACCATATGAAGAGAAAATAATAATACATGATGTCTGCACAATATAATGTTACTAAAATTCCTTTGAAATCCAGCATCTTATTTCATTCTCAACAAAACCGACTCAAGGACATATGATGATAAATAAATAGTTGTCAGTACCATTCTTAAAATGTTATCATGATCATCCAAATGAAACTTGGTTAAAATCCCTACATGGTTTAACTCCTCTTTCGATTTCATAATAGCCTATGATGTCACTTTCCTACTATGATCACATGAAATGACATTCCCCTTCCCCGAGGTGTATGTGATATGAATGTAAAACATCTAACAGTATTCCAAAAATATCCTATATATGAGATTCATGTCCTTCTGAGAAACGTTATAGCTCAAACACTTATAGTTTTTAAAGACTATAAATCTCTCCCAATATAAATATTTCCTCAAACATTTAATAACATTCATAACTATATAAATCATTATGTCAGGAGTGGGATAAATATTCCCAGAAGGTAGAAGATGATGATATCTATAAGAAACCTCAAAATCATCCTGCATATGCATGCAACCCAAACCAGTGAAAAAATAATTAAAATAATTAACAACCACCATAAAGGGCTTAGGTAAGATCAAAATATAATTCAATGGCAGAAGACATATCAAATTCCTAAAAACTGTCTAACACTTCACACCCCATATGAATTTCAACCCTTTCCCAGTAAAATCAGTCAATGGTGATTCCAACCATGACAAATCATTGACAAACCATTGAGAGTATCCATGATAAAAAATCACATGCCCTAATAACATCACCACTTGAATCCATAAGTTTCATTTCAAAATCATTCAAAAAAAGGAATTATCAAGATTTTTAGAACCAAACTCTGATGGTCCTCATGCTCACACTCATATCATAAATAAATAAAAATATCATCCATGAACACTACCAAAAATTTTCATGATTTTGGTGGAATATCTGATTCATCAAAGAAATAAACAGTCAATAACAATTCTCATAACAAACACCATCGAAATTTATTTTTAATATCTATACATACTTTTAATATCTATCCTCAGTACATAAAACTAATAATCTCAAAAATGATGATAAACATGCTAAATATCGATCTTCAAAAACAACTATCCCCCCTTTAATTAATAAAAAAATCAAATAGATGGGGAAAATGTTACTTGTTCTTAATTTTTACTCAGTTGAAATTACAATATTTCACACATAATAATACTAAAGCACATTATTTCTTGGAAAAGAGGACTAGGTATGACCAAGGAGAAACACTAGGGTGAACAATACCTTTTTCTACCAGGTTATCCATACAAATATTGAGCTCTTTCAGATCCACTAGTACCATATGAAAAGAAGGGATAAAAATCATCTATGTGTCTGGTACTAGGTCAATAATATAAATTACCTCTATTATTTGAGTAATCCCAAAGAAATAACATGGGAAAATGTCAGGAAAATTACAAAAAACAATGGTAAGTTCAACAATAGAAGAAATATCATCGAGACCAACTGCAATATCCGAAAACAATCCCTAATATTTGGGCATGAAGGTCATGAAAACCTAGATCTCAGATCCCACAGTCCATAAAATGCCCCCATGTTCCCATCAGCCATAAGATGTGATAATTGTCAATGATATATAGAAACCTCATTATGACAAGAAACAAGTCAATCCATCCCAACGATAAGGTCATATAGTTCTAGATTTAGAATAAGAAAATTCCATACTAATTCCACATGAGATATTTATAGCACATAAGAAGGACTCTATAAACCATATTATTTGTAATTTCAATGAAATATATATAACTCAATTAAAATGATATGGGAACTATTTGATGTTTAATAATATAAAAGAATAGAATGATATAAATGAGTTGGGAGAACTTGTATCAAATAAACAAATCACTATGAATGATGAAATAGAGATGATACCTCTCACAATCAGTGGACTCATGTCTACCTCTGTCAGAAAATCATGTAATTACTGATGGTTCATTACTCTTAATGAATGTGGATGGAGTCATGTAGTCATTGTATTATATATCTACCTAGAGGTATCCTTTATATCCAATAGTCCCTTAACATATTGAGGTGTAAAAATAGCATGATAGAAACACTATAGATGATCAGAACATACACACCTATATCAAATCGTTATTAGTGAAGGAATAAATTTCTGTTGTTTCTGACCATTTCAAACTAAGAGTAATTCATAGGCACTATAACAGTAGTGACTAAAGATGTGGATTGGGCATACTACTAAGATCAACCTTCACCTCTCCTATGATGATTTTTCCACATTATATTTTTCCCTATAATGCCACTGATGATTCTAGTAGGTGGAAGATAATGGGATGAAAATCTAACCTTCCCTTCCTTGATCAACCCTACCATTATATACCTATCCACTGTCTTTGTATTGATATAAAGATAAATCATAAATACCTACAATATGATACCTTTTATCAAACCCCTCATGTATTGTTGAGCTTTAATATGGTTATTATTTAAAACCATTGGTGAACAAATGAACTAGATTAGCAAACTGATTTGTGTATAATAACAACAAACACTCTCCCTATTACAATGATAGGAACCCTAGACAGTTCTCTATAATGAGTTTCTATTGAAAAAATAATGAATAACGACTTCTTAATACCATTCTTATCTAATCCCAGATGCCCATCACCCAGTACCAAGGAATCCTTCCATCACTTTTTTGACCCTCATGATGGAATGCATCATTCCTCACATTGATAATATCATATGTATCATGGAATTCAACTATTTTATCAACATTTTCAAGTGATTCCTATGTCAATTATGGTTCATTGTACCCATAATGGATGGAATATTCTCATGAAATCACTCATGTGATAAATATTTATCTTCTAAAACTCATGTATTTAAATCAAGGACTTTGATCTAGACATTCATTGTATTTTGATCTATGACATGATCATCTTGCATGATCGACACAAAACAATTATGATTGAGGGAAATATTCCCTTGAGAAGAATCAATTGAGCCTTATATAGGAACCCATTACAGATGTATCAGAGGCAACTTGTTTCTCATAGAAATAAAATAAATTATTATAAAATAAGATAATCCTAGTCAATACCTAAAAATCATAAGAAAAAACAAGGAATAAGATCCAGATATCAATATAGGAGACAAAAATTCCAATGTCCAAGGGTAACATGATCTCATAATTGAATGGGATGTCCAAACACTCACCAAAACCTACCTTTTATTTCATCAAAATCCTATATTCATTCTATCAACTTTAGAAAACTAAGTTCAACTGAACACTTGATACCAAACTGCAAAAAATATGATCAGGATACCCTATTAAACAAGTACATGTCCCAATTTTTCCAATGCCCAATGGGAATTCTCGATCCCCACAGACTGACAACTAGAACCCAACCATGAAATATCAACAAGAGTGAATGATTTCTCCCAACCTAAATAAACAACATGACCTATATACATATACAAAAAGAAAAAAATTAATAAATAATGTATATATATGTCATAACAAATAAGAAAAAATGTAAATTATACAACTATAATTGTATAAGAACAATATCCATGTTACAATTACAACTAAAAAGGATAATAAATCTAAATAGCTACACCAATATTCTCTATGTGATTGCATTGTAATTCTCTCACCATCAAACCATCCAGCAACCAAATCCCAGCTAACAGAAAACCTCACCACCTATCTATAAAACCGTTTCTTTCCCTGTACTGAAATAAATAACATGGTAAACGTATAAATAATGGTGTGAGAATGGTATTATCTAACAAGATCATCCAGATCCCACCTAGGTGATCCACAATATGTTTCTATAAAACTAATCTGAACATTATCAACATTAATGAAAATATGACATGATATATTGGTTAATAGTATAATATCAAAATCATGAAAAAAAATTTAATGTCTCATTTTTCCACAGTTCCATATAAATCATGTAAATGAGTTTCAAAACATTTCCAAAGCAATAATCAAATATAATATCAACTTCATGGTAGTATAACCAAAATAGAAAAAACTGAATCCCATGTAACATCACGTATAAGATAAAATTATTTCAGGATTACTAGGAATCTCATACATGACATAGAAAATAAAATTCATCAAGTCTTTATATATATGAATCAAATCTGGAGAGCAGAGGAACACCCTATAAATTGAACTCCCAAAAGGTCTAACATTTCCATAGAACAACACGCTTATGGATCATAAGAACACCCCATGAATGAAACCCCGTAATAGTGGAAAGGACCTATTACTACACCTTCCTCTTAAGTACCCAATGCCTCCCATGTTCTCTTTTATACAAATCAATTCATCCAACCATGAAATGAAAACAATTTCATAAAACCATTTAAAAATCCTTTGAAAATAGAATTTCATTTTAAAAAAATTAGAGGAAAACCATCTCTTATCAAAAACATATTTATAAACACAAAATAAAATAATAAAATCATGAAATTTCATTTATATTATGATTTATCAAAACCAGTGAAATTCATTTATCTCACACAAGTTAGAGACAGAACCACCTACCTCAAACTCAGGTCATACACACCAGCAAAGGGAACCACCAATAATAAGAACACAACAATGAAAACGGAGGCTATGAAACTAATCTACAAAACTTAGAATAGTTTCCATTAATAAAAATGGAAAACAAAGAGGAAGAAATAACCCAAACCTCAACAAACCCACATGCCACACCACAACCAACATAAGTTGTAGCCTCTAGTTGATGATCACATGAGAGATCTAGTAAGAAGCTGGATGAATCTTCTCCCCAGATTAATGAATCTAATAGTACAATATAATGGCGCTATCATAATCAAGGGAACCAATGACGAAAAAAGGATTACTCACCTAGAGAGACTCTATGAAAAATAATGACAATAAAACAACAACAAAATAATTTCCGAAGGAGTGGTGGTTCCAAAAATCACTAGGGAATATCAATGGGATGAGAGAAAAGGGAACGTTGATGAATGAATGAGAGATCAGATGTGATGGGACAAAAAATCTATACATGACATGATCACATGTCATGTAATCCCTTTAGACATTGGGTATTCTATAGGGTCCATATAATGAAAATACTCAATTCATTTTTTATAAAAACATATCATTAACTATTACATGGTTTCTACACATTACATGACATGTTCTACATTCATGAAGTGTACTATGATCATGAATTATTCAAATGGGACAATACATGGAATGTAATCTTTGAACTATGTGTAATAGCCAATAATAATATGAAAACAATATGTTTCTACAAAAAACTCCAAAACACCACCGAAATTCTCTAATTATCGGTTAATCCCTAAAAATCCATTAAAAAATTATACATGGACTCCATTAATTCAAAAAAAACATTCAACCTTGAACATTAGGTCATCCCCCCCCCCCCCCCCGCCAAAAAATCTATTCATCCTTAAGGGTCCCAAGAAACAACCAATTTAAGAAGAAAATAAAAAAAGAGATGGGAAACACATAACACATTGGATTGTAAAATAATATCTATTGATTTTCATATAAAATAGAATTTATCCCATCAGAGTTTGATTATTTTAAATGAATGTATTAATAATGATAATGGAATTTTAAAGAGGTATGATCTTCTTTTATTCTCAATATCATTATGAAAAAAAGGACCAATTTCTGACTACACAATATCGATTTACACTATTATTTAATCAATGACTGTTTGAGATGGATTGAATCTATAGATGAGATGCTAAATATATCACCCCAATAATTAAAATAATTCAAGTTATTTTATGAAACCATATCCATTTTTCCTTTTTATGCAATAAAGAATACTCATTAACCATTACTCAACCACTATTAAATACTAGAAAGAAACACACTCCAATACATATATGAAAATAAAAATTATTGTGCATCTAATAGTAAAAATATTTTTATTTAGTGTATATATAAATTTAATCGTATGGTTCATAAATTGATATTGAATTTAATTTATGACCAGTTATACATATGATAGATTACTAACTACAGAAGATAATTCTGAATCCCTGATTATTTTAGATACCGATTTAGTATTTTTCACTTTTTATATTACAAATTTATTAAAATAGTGGTATAGGTTCAACCAAAATTAAATTCCGTCATATTTTACAACAATTTCATCCCTCACCTTATATCATAAACAAAAATTCATTCAATTTTTTGAATTATTTTTTTAATACTATTTGTGTGACAAAATTTTATTTTCATAAAATCTTTTCAAAAAAATAAATCAATTTATCTAAATACAAAATTTAATGAAAATTAATTCCCATTGAATTTTTAACATATTTTTTGATTTTTGGAAAATGTATAATTAATATAAAAATTATATATTTGTATTTAATAATATTGTTTATGAAATAAATATTCAGTATACATTCTTTTCCAATTATTCATGTGTTCATGGATAACTATAGCATGAAAATGGTTGGTATAAATTTATCTATAAAATAAAAAAAAAGTATTCTCAATTTTTTTTTAAAATTTTATTCAAAATAGAATTTATGTCTGATGATATGGTGGTATTTTAATATTTAGAACTCGAATTACTAAATATTTTTAACTTAATGATTAAATGATTACATAAAAGAGTATGAGAACATGCTGTTAATTATTATTTTCAATTATTATATGGAAATTTTGGGTTGTAGTTTAGGATTAATTTTGTTTAAAATGATATCTTTAAAATTATTGATATGAATAATTCAAAATTATAAAATTTCTAAAAATATATTTAATATTTTATAGTTAAGTAATGATTTTCAATTTTTTTATTTGAAATTATAATTTATAGAAATCAATGATTATTATCTATGTTATATATACTTCTAAAATGACATTATTAAATCAAATTATGACTGTTTTATGGGTAATACTTCCTATTATTTTGTTACCATTCACTATTATTAAATATCATTAAAATTATTGTATGAAATATTTTGGAAAATTAAATAGTATGTTTTAAAAAATGGATAAGTATAAAAAAAATTCATCATTTATTAAAAATAAACTATATAAACTTAAAGAGATATCCATTTTCCACAGGTCTATATAATTTACTCTGCCTTATCATTATAAAATAAAAAATATTATAGGAATTGAAAATACTATAATGATTATATATCATTGATTATTTATCAATTATTCCTCTTCTACATTGTATAATGGTGAATACAATATATCTTCTTCACTAGTATCCTCTACTCCAATAACATCCATTCATAATACTTTTTAAATAATTTTCATTTTAAAATATTTTAGGTTTATTTTCAAAATAAAATCTCACATATATTATATAAGTTACAAAATTATCATCTCATCCTATTCAATGTTAACATCCACAAGGATTTTAGATACATAAGTAACAGTTCCCATGATTTATAATATTTATATATACAGATTTATTAATGATTATATGTTATCATAACTAATCTATGTAAATGGACTAAAATGTGAAATATAATCATCCAATAATAATTACTTATTTAAATCCATATAATAGGGTGGGTACATAAATCGTTGTTTAATCAACTATAAAACAACAGTTTTAACATCGAAAAACAATGGGAAATTCATTTTTGAAATATCCCTTTTGACATGGAGTGACTATTCATAGAGGTTCTAATCACATATAGTTATTATAATTTGGTGTGAGAAATAATCAAACTCATATAATATAATATAATTTATTTTAATTAATTATATAAAAAATTCTTTAAAAAATTCAGCATTAGATAATATAGTTGAATTTTATAGGAGTGACAATCATTTTAATTTCCATATATTAAAAAATTTACTCCACACTATAACATAAAACATAGATGGCATAGTTAAAATAGAATGTCCCTTTATTACAATAAATAACATTCCATATATATCAATATAATTTGTATAACAAATATATAAAAATAAAAAATAATATTTATTTTTTGAAAATTACATATGTAAGCATGAAACATAATATCAATATTCGATAAACAAATACCCACATTATATTTTCTTCAAAAACACTTTCTGGAACCAATTTTATTCAGAATAAGATATTTATTTAAAATATATATATATATATATTAATCAACATGATCACATTAAATATTTTATTTATATTGATTATAGGAACATATAAGGTAATAAATCATGAGCACATATCAACATAAAACAGAAAAAATATTTGATTGAATGGATTTATTTAAAAAATTTGAATGAATAATAATGTTTAAAAGCATAATTAATATTTCTATGTTTAAATTATATAAATATAATTATGTAATGATGTTATGATTGACTATTATTGGCTAAAATTTCATTTAGTAGAAGAAAAGTTGACATTCATATTGAGATTACAAGCTACCAATGAAACATAAAAAGATGACGATCTATTATATGCAACATTTAACGAGTTCCCTACATTATCAATTTTAGATAAGGTATAAAAACAAGAAAAATAATATTTATAGAACATATATAATTTCATTTAAATTATACAAATATAATTATAATTTATCATGGGGAAGATTATGAAAATATAGTTGTAGAATTAGACCAAATGTATGTAAGATTGGGTGTAGGTAGTTAAAAGCATAAAATAAGAGAAGAAATATATTTATTAGAATTAGTTCTATAGTAAAATTAATTTTCATGTACTTGAACATGATATTATTGGAATAGAAAATTATTATTATAATAGATATGATACTTTATATATAATAAAATGGCTAGTGAATTGATATCCTAAAACACTATTATGTGAACTCCCCATACTTATCTCCAATAGACAAGGGGCCAATGTCTAACATTATTTTACCAAATAAAATATAATTGGATGCATTAACTCAAACAAAAATGATTCACCTAAAACATGAATGTTATTCGATATCAATATAATGAATATCATTAATTCAATATATCAGATGAATTTAAAATTTATATCATTATATTACAAATTATAGGATATAGAATCAATTTATATAAAATAAAATGTTTATCTAGAATGATTATAATGGAAATTAATCTAATATTTGATAAATATAATGTGACTATATTAATGGATTATATTTATTATCTGTATAATTTCATCGACTAGTCTCCATCCTCAACAATCATTCACCAATGACAATGACTGATTTACTCGAATAAGGGGTTAGAAGTTGAATGAGTGTGCATGAAAGGGTGTGTAATAATAGTAAATATAATGCTATAAAGACTTATCAAACTAATATAAACCACTAATATTAATGTAAATAATAAAAAAAATTAATTTTTTTTTAATAAACATTGTTAGTTGTAGTATATTTTTTATGATTGATTTTGTAGAAAAATTTCTCATTTTTGAAGATAATTACTATATAATAATATATATATATATAAACTCAAAAAAATATCAAATATAATACATGAAGGGACCCAAAAAACTATATACAACTAGGGGAACCTAGAAACCTATGAAATCAAACCCAAAATGGTATAATAAAACACATGGACACCCATAAAGGGGAACTACTAATATAACACTATCCATCAATAGAATCCTAGTATAACACCCTTAAATGATTTCAGAATTCATGAACACCACATTTTTATTGTTATAAAATTGTGAAATATTTTTTTATAATAATATAATCATATCCCATCATATCATATATTCAAATCAAAATATATAGACTTTCAGGCAGTAAAATCTCATGACGGAGAAGTTCCACTATAAATATTATATTTCCAAGAAGATATGTATGTACTAATCAATACACGAAATTTTATATTTAATAATGAAACATGATTTGGTTTTTTAACATTTATTTGGGATGAAATGGTTTATATGAATATATATCCAACTACAAATTCAATATTTTATCACTTCTTATAGAAGGATACTATAAAATATACATGAATGGATGATTATCACTCATTTATTTGATAAAATAATTATGTTAAATAATAAAATTTTGATGATTATATTAATAATATAGGATAATATATAAACCATATTCTTTGAAAATTCAGCATAAAAAATGTATATAAATGGATAAGTAAATAAATTAAAATTATAATTAAAAAGATTATTATTATTATATGTTATCTTGTCTAATTATTAATAGTGGTGGTAATTTTTATGATCAATAAAATTCATTAAGTATGGATAAAACCTAGTGAGTGATGAATAATTTTAACATATTTTATAAATTAAAATTAATTTATAAATATTTTATATCATCTAGCAGTATGAATTACTTATTGAGTAATTATAAGAAGAGAATTTGATAGTATTTAGGGTTAATGTAGTTATGTTATCTATTATTTTGAAAAAAATTAATTTATTTATTTTAGAGATGAATGTAATTACATGGTCCATCCAAATATTAAAAATATTTTCTATAAAATCCCCATGAATAGGGAAGACAAATAAAATCATTTTAGAAAACAAAAAATCACCTCCAAATAAATACTTACTAGAATAGACACACACCATGGTAACCAAGAAATCTCACATGAATATTTGGAAATTTCATTAGTTTTGTGTTCAATATCATATAGAATTTATGGAAGGGATAAATAAAAACATGTATTTTCCATGCTTATTCTTTTCAAACATGACCACACCCAAACCAAATATAACAAATCCAACCAAACTAATAATTGTTAAAAAAATAAAAAATATAACTATCACCTTGCCCAATTTCCTCCATAATTCTAAAGGATGAATCAAATTCATCATCATAAGATTCAACATAAGTTAGTAATTTTTTTAACCATAAGTATTTTTTTATCTGTGATATAACCTAGGTTATTTTATCCATCATATATAATCATTAATGTAATCATAGAATTAATCGGTAATAACATATACAATATGAATTCTCAATAGTATTTTTACTATAACCTATTTTATAACCCTACCAACATTATCATTTATTTCATTCATTTACATAATGATTCATTGTGGTTATAATGGAGTAATGATATTTTGATATATTCAAATGAGTAATCATTATGAGAACCGTAAATCTCCTCATCCTTATTAACCACTTATGAGATAGTGTAATGATCCACTCTTTGACATGTCATAATGATAGATTTATTAAAAGAATTTATCTCTATATGGGAATTTTTCTTCATTATTCAGAATTTATTATAAATTCTTAATGAAACATAGCCATCCATATCAATATTTATTTTTATGATTATATCCTCATCTGTAAAGACCCGTAAAATTCAAGGAAATTTTTTTTCTAATTTTCCGTGGGATTTTACAAGAATGCAGTTTCTAACGGCGCCTGATTCCGAGGCCCGGTGTTCCCGGAATCAATTTCTGATGTTTGGCTCGGGTACGTTCAGTGAACGGATGAGTGGGTTTTTATAACTTTTGAACTGGTGCTCGAAATCAAATTCCAAGGGCACCGATGGAATCACAGCGCCTGTATTTTCATAGAAACTCCTCTTTCGGAGTTACATTTTCTTGGTTGTGCTTTTTAATTTTTGGGTTTTAAGTTAAGAAATAAAATAAAGTTGTACAATAATTTTATTTCATTTCACTTAAAGCCGCTTAAAAACCACCTTAAGCTACTTAAGCTGGTTTGAAGCAGATAGGGTGCAATTCAAAATATCCTACCCACTTGGTAGGATATTTGTGAGGTGGGACCCACACGAGCCTCACTGTTTCTTTTTCTTCTTAAGTAACGCACCTGCCCCCCCCCCCCCTATTAAACGAAGTCAACCGATGTGTTTCCTTAATTTCTTAACTCCTCTATTTAATTGGGCAGTTATGTTTTACAATTAATTCATTGAAATTAATTGTGAGGGTTTCGTCATTTGAATTTTGAAATCGTTGGCGGAAAACATTAAAATAAGGCCTTAGCCTCATTTTATTTTTGGGTTGGGAAGCGTTGCACTGAGTTTTCCTCTCCTCCTCCTCCTTCGCGAAGAACACGAAGAACGTGCCATGACGAAGAACGCTCATTTTCCATCCACGGAATTTCTCCCCTTCCACGGCGAGACTCTTCAATGGATCTTCTTCTTCCCCTTCATCGTCAACGGATCGACGAACAAGCTCGGAAGCGGAATCGGGTAGCAAGCGACGACGGCTTCGCCTTCCCTCGAGTCGGACGAACACTGACGTCCCCTTTCGAAATCGTCATCCTCGTGACGCCATACCATGACGAACCTCGAACGACGACGCCTCCTTTAGATCGGCTTATACCCAAGGTAGGGGTTTTATTTTATTTATATTTGTTCGTGAATTTCCGACTTGATGATCTTCGTGTTTTAAAACCATTTGATATCGAATTTGATCTTCGTGGTTTAAAACCAAATGATATCGAATAACGTGAGGGGGCCGGACCACACGAACACGACCGACCCTCCTCCTTACTTTTCATGTTGGTTCTTTGTGGTTTGGTTCGGGAAGGCCTGGTGCCATCGCACCACGCGGTTTCATGCGGAAGGAAATGCGCGGCGCCGTCGCGCCTCACCATGGAAAGAAGTCTAGGAATGCGACGCCGTCTCGCCGCGTCGAAGAAAAACAAAGGCGCCCGGGCCGGAGTGGGGCCACAGCGGAGGGACGCGGTGCCGTCGCACCGCACCGGACGACATGGGCCGCGGCCGGTTCTGGGCCGCAATGGAGCAGGGTGACCGGCGGCCGGTACCGGGCCGCCGGCGACGAAGCGGGCCACAGTGGTGGTGCGCGGCGCCGATGCACCGCGCCGGAGAACCCGTGAGAGGCAGCGACCAGAGCGATCTACGGCGGAAAGGCGCAGCACCGTCGCGCTGTGCCAATCGAACATGGGCCGCAGTTTGAGCAACAACAGTGCTAGAAGGGGCGTCCGGAAAACCGGCCGCCGGCGGATAAGGAAGAGCCATGACCCTATGGCCGTGAAAGAGCAGCCAGAGGCGGCCGGCCTCGCTAGCCGCCGAGATCAGGAGAGCAGCGGCCATTAGGCCGCGACAAAGTGGTGGAAGGCGGCGGCCATGCCGGCCGCCAGTTTGCAAAAGAGGCGGGACCCGCGGGTCCCGCGTGTGATAAAAACGGCCGTCCTAAGGCCTGCCGTGATCCTTAAATACCGGGTATTAAATTCCCCGGTTTTTGTAGAGTTGCCCCCCCCACCACATGGAGGGGGGCGTTTTATTCAAAGGCGCGGCATAATGCTGCGCCGCCCTTTTGAAACAAAGGGGGGGATTTGCCCCCGCGCGCGGTGCACACGAGGCACCCAGGCCGCGTCGGACCGCGCCGAGCTGCTGGACCGAGCCAGCCGGGTCGGGAAGGCCCAGCCGGGTCGACCCGGTTCGGGCCGACCCAGGGGGGTCGGGCCGGGTCGGTCTGGGCCCAGACCCCCCGGTTTCAGACGGGTTTGTTTTTTTGACCATATCTCGGGCTACGGACCTCCGATTGATGAAACGTCAGCTGCAACATGATCCTTGGAATGAGACGGTCTTTTCGGTATATTATACTCAAGGTTTCGGAGAACTTTGGGTTCGGCCGGGTTGGTTCGTACACGAGACCAACCGGTCCATCGGAGTAGAAACAGGTATATCTTGAGCTCCGGACGTCCGATTGACGTGCCGTCGACTTTGTTGGAATCCTCTAAGTGAGATGGATCATTTGGCTTACTCTGCTCGAGGTTTGGATGCCGTCAGAGTGCGGTCGGGTTGGTTCGCTCACGAAACCAATCGGGCCCCTGAAACGAAAAATCCAATAACTCACAGATCGGACGTCCGATTGACGCACTGACTGTCTCGTCATTTTCCTCTTGATGAGACGGAACTTTTAGCTTACTTCGCCCGAGTTTTTGATACAGTTGAGATACGTCCGGGATATGTTTGCTCACGAAACCAACTGGGCCCCGGGGACGAAAATGCTCGTAACTCACAGACCGGGCATCCGATTGACGCGCCATCTGTGGCGTTGAGACCCCTATGACGGGGCGGTCCTTTGAGATAATTCTTAGTGGGACAATGAGATACTTGGAGTATCGACTTGTAGCTCATGGACTGGACCCTCCAAGAGACAAGCGTGCGGAGTATGGAGACTGTGTAGCCGACTGAGACCTGACGACTGCTTGACCGACTCGACTTGGAGTGAGTCGACTAGCCCAGTGGACGGAGCACTACTTTGTGAGGTGCAGACCCATGGAGAACAGAGCACTACCTGTGTGACAGTGCAGACCCGCGGTACACGTCCGGAGAATACCTCAGTAGGCTACTAGGGGGTGTGCACTGCTGTGTTTGGGTGACATACCTCGGCGGGAAGCACTACTGTGTTTGGGTGGCTAGCCCGCGGTACTCGACAGGAGGAGTACCTCTGCAGTAATAGGTTAGTGAGCAGTACCTCGGAGTCGTGACAGGACCACTATACACTCTAGAGATGGAGCTCTTCACCAGTTACGGTTTCGATAATGAAAATCCAAGTTTGAGCTGAGACTTTTGACCTTTGTGTTTCCTCATGATTGAGATGGGTTACTTGATAACTTAGGTATATGTATGGGCATATACTTGGGTAGTGGTTATCCGTTGATTTCACAATCCTTGTGTTTCCTCATGATTGAGATGGGGTTACTTGATAACTTAGGTATATGTATGGGCATATACCTAAGTAGAGGTTATCTGTTGAGATCTTCTTCATGGTTATCCTTGTTGGTTTGTTGAGACCTTGAGGGTCTCGGGGTCCCTACTGAGTATCGTTATACTCACCCCTGCACGGGCTATGCCCGCACCTCGTTGTGTTGGTTGTAGATGATAGGTAGGGCAGACGGAGGACGAGTGTTCGAGGACTGGACGGTACCCAGAGGTGGACTACACGACGAGTCAGTACCCGGAGGTGGTCTACACGACGAGTAGTACCTGGAGGTGGACTACACGACGAGTCAGTACCCGGAGGTGGACTACACGACGAGACGTCAAACAGAGGAGGTTGACGGACGAGAGCGTGGAGGAGGCTATCTGTACCTACCCTTCAGGTAGGATCCGTGGTGGATGACCAGGAGCTGCACCATCTGTACCTACCCTTCAGGTAGGATCTGAGGAGGACGACCCAGGAGCCGCTTCCGTTCTTCCAGCGGTTATCTTTTCTGTTGTACTTGTTCAGTTTTTGTTGTACTTTCTTTTGGGTTTGTATTCTGGCCCATTTACTTTTCAGCACTTCTCTTGTACTTGGTGTTTACTTTTTCCGCATGCTTACTCTGTGGTGCTTGTTTTATTTTATAAAGGCAATTCCTTCCCAGTTATCAGGATTTACACCTTTGGTGAAAGTCGCCAGCCCCTGGCCTATGGAAGGCGGGATTGGGGTAGTCACGGCACGGACCCCGAGGACGGGTCGTGACATCATCATGTGTCTCGTGATGGTCATTAAATTGGGATCAGGGGAAATAAAACTTAAGCACTCAAATAACCACAAAATCTATTGGATTTATTTAGAAATCTATTATCATTGAGTATATGAACTCATTCCTTCTAACATGGTTCCCACCTTCGAATAATAACCTAAAACAACAGTCGTACAAAATTGATTTTTAATGTCACCATTTTAATGTCGGGTTTTTATAACTGACGTGAAAATCTAAAAAATTTTATTTTTCATATCTATTGTTATATAACCAACATGAAATTACATTTTTGCTTATTTTTGATGTCAGTTATATCATAACCGAAATGAAAAATTAATTCCTGTGACTTTTTCTTGTCAGTTATAAATAAACAATGTGAAAAATCAATTTTTGACATCAGTTATATGAGAACCGATTAGAAAAATAAATAATTATGCCATTTTCATGTCCGTTATTAATTAATCGACATAATAAATCGATAAAAAACACGAATATCATTTTATAATGTTCTATTTGACTAGTCTCAAAGAGGAAATAGAGTCAGGGATAAAATGTTATGACCATCAATAGTTGATCATCTCTAAATGAACATTTGTAGAATACTAATATCGGAAGGCCATAACATTTGATCTGTAACTCCATTTGAGATCCGAGACTAGTCAAATCAAAGACTGAAGAATTATCTACATGTTTTAAACATTTCTCACATTTTTTAATTAATAACCAATGACAAAAATTACATTTACCATATGTTATTTAAAAATTGATGTGAAAAATAAATCATTTATCAAATTTTCACATCATTTATTTAAAAAATGATGTAAAATTTTTATACAAACAAGGAGATAATTTTAGAATCTTTTATTTGACAGGTCATGGAGCTCAAATGTATTTATGGATGAAATTTTATTTCCATCATAAGTTTAAATTCTTGAAGAATTTTTTTTAGAGATGATCAACTTTTGATGGTCATATCATTTGGTCCATAACTCTGTTTCAGCACTGAGACCAATAAAATCGAACCTATAGAAATTATCTACATGTTTTAACACATTTTTCACAATGGTTATTTAATAAAAAACAATAAAATCATTGAAAATACTAAATATTTTAATGACGGTTATCATAAAATTGTCGTGAATGATAATTTTTATATCCCACCAACATGGAATTTCAAATTTTTTACACCGCAACATCCAAATTTTCCACTATTTCCTAAAACATATAATACCACATTTTATTTCACCATATAATTTATATGTCTTTGTTATACAAATATCATAATTTGAAGATCATTTCCTTCATCCATCATAATTTCACCGAGCCTAATCGTTTGATCATCTAAGCCAGTCCAATGTTACTTCATTCCGCGATCTGATCAAGGTATTTGTTATTATTTTTCCATGATTTATATATTTTGTGATTAGTTTTCTTAATTAATATACCATGTAATGATTTTTTTATAATTATAATAAATAACAATGTTTCTTATCATAGAAAAACAACAAAACCTCCTTCAGATTCAAAAAATCTTATTAAGATGAAGTTCTTCTTTCCAAGATCTCGTCAAGGGATTGGTTATTTTTTCAATGATTTATGTTTTTCATGGTTACTATTATTAATTAATATACCATTAAATTATTCTTATTTTATTATAATCATAAATAATGTTTCGTGTTATGGTAAAACTACAAATCCTCTTTTAAATTCACAAAATCCTATTAAGATGAAGCATTGGTTGGGACACTCGATTTTTCCTCAGGAAGATTATATATCAATCATTTTATGGTAATAAATATGGATTCAAAACTCTGTTTGAGCTTAATTACCTAAAAAATAAAATATCATGAAATATTAAAAATGGAAAAAAAGATATTATTTTTCATGGGGGAAACTTATGAAAGGGGAGAGTTCAGATTCTCAGTAAGGATAAGAAATAAAATAGAAGATATCGTAAATAAAATATAAAAAGCAATGGAAAATAACTCCAAACATATGCCAATAAAACATAATCTTGATCATATTTGGAAGGGAAAAAACATATTAAGTAATGATACATATATAATTACATGAGAATGAATCTTCTACGTGGATATTCTAATACTCAAACTGCTTCATGGATTATCATTTAGTAGTATCATAATGATAGAATAAATAATATCATACATCTAAAAAAACTATTGTGGCCTTGTCTAAGAAATCTACAAATAAATGTTTATGGCCTCAAATAAATTCATTTCTAAAAATAAATGGGCATGACATCAGTCAAGCCCATATATAGTCTTTATCATGAGACTTACTGATACATTTAGGGGCTATAGTGGACCCAATTTAAACATACTACATCAAAAACATTATAAATATTAATGCGGTAAAACATAAACTACACAGACATATGATATTTTATATTACATTATGCAATCAGAAAACAAAATAACTAACCATTTCGAGTAACATGGTCAATGGTATCAAGATAGTTCAACCGTCGTCAAACTGATCATAATACATTTAAAAGAATATGTTATATGACATCATTATAGATGAAAATAAATTACGAATATGATTCAAAAAAAGGTGATGAAATAGATTAAAATACTATAATCATATCATCAATTAATTCTTGAGAAAAATACCCTTTTTTACATTCAAAATATGATTTACTTTGGAAAATCATTTGTAATTATCATAAAATAATACTATAAACATTTATATCCCAAAAAAGAAAAGTTAAGGAACATAATTTTTTTTTGAGTTATAATTGATGTAATTACTAAAGTTAAAACATATATGAATTGTTTTTATGAGACATTAAAAATGAGCCACTCATGTTCGGTTTAAGGAAAAATATAAACATTCATTAAAGCTGACAACGATTAATTGTTTATGTAAAATCATAAAATGCAAAAGATATTATTTTTCTTATAAAAATATGCCTTTTAGAAAAATATAGGTTCTTAAAAAAATTTGGAGGGTACACGAAAATGGGTTAGAATTTGATAAGTTTATTTTAATAGAGATTTATTATTATGAAGAATTGGGAAGGGACCCTTGTAAGAAATTTATTTACACATAAATGTAAAGCTAACTAACCTAGATATATGACTTTTGAAAAAATAAACATAATTTATAATAATTATATAATAATAATGAATAATTACATTGGGTTAAATTGATATATCATAACTTGAAAGGAAAATGGTGTTTTGGTAAGAAACCCTAAACTTTTGTCTGAAAGTGTTTTTCACCTGGACAGAATTTCATGGATAATGAAAATAGATTAATTAATGATTTAAATAAGAACCTATTATCAATTTATTTTATTTATTATAATTTTATTATATAAAGACATAGCCTTAAACATTACATAACCTTAAATTATGTAAAGAATTCACGTTGAGGATCTTTTAAGGTTTATAGTTTTAGGGAATTAGGCCATTAAAATTACATTACCACAGGAATATAAAATATAGAATCTACTACTAAATATCCATTTTTTTCATAAAATAAAAACTCTAAGAATGAAACATGTCATGTTCTATGTTTTAGACATCATTTAATTTCCTTGATCCCATCCTCGACCCTATTCATCTTTATTTCCAGTGGAAAATATTTCAAAAACATAGGATGAGCATAAAAAAGCACAATAAGGGTTATAAAATAAGGAAGGAAAACATCATCTCATCATTAAATATAAATCAATGAAATCATACATTTAAATCATAACATACCTTACAAAATCATATTATTTATGAATAACACACAAAAATCATAAATCATAAAGGTAACTTATGGAAGTCATAACATACTAACATTATAGCTACAATAACTACATAACGAGTCAAATTTGGAATACCGATAACATTATATTCCCTAAATATCTTAAGAAAAATATTAATGTAACCTCCATCATGTTACCCAATGCATTAGAGATCAATCTCAGGCTCAACCACCCTAGGGTTATCACAGAACCACCCATATACGTAAAAAATTCCCAATAACCATAAAATAATCATAACACATAACACAAGTATAAAGTAATGATAAAATTTCCACTTTCCAATATATCAAATCAAGATATTGAAATAAACTACTCTTTATGAAACAATCTTCAAAACCATTTAAAACATTTAATAAAGAATGTGTAAAATCAAAGTGTCCAATTCTACATTGATACTTTTAAAGGAAATAAAATTTTAAAACTTTAATGTCCATTTAAATAAACACTCAATACCATTTTTAATAAAAGGTTATTAATTATTAATATTTAGAAGAATAAATCATTAAAACAATTTTTTATTTTAAGAGTTCTTAACCAAATTCGATATTCTTGAATACCAATAATTAAAGAATAAAATTCAATTAAATCATTATAATATCATGATAATAAAGGGATTCATGGTATAATATTCCAAATTATTGTATATACACTATATGAAAGTGAATTGGTTCATAACAACAATGAAGTCTCAAAGGAATGTAAATTGAGACGAAATACCTTATAAAAATTGTATCCTTATATTACAGATAAATCAATAACATAATATTATGTGACAAATATAAATACACTCAATATTATTGATAATTTAGTGTAAATAAATAATAGGGAATTCACACATGTACTTTTTAATACAAAGCCAATGACTTGGATGTTTAACTCAATAAATGGAAATTGAGTTAAAATTACTCTTATCAGGTTCATATCGATGACTTGAGAATTTATCAATGGATTCATTTTGTGTATCGAAATAATTTCCACACAAATAAGATTATAAAGTAATGCATAAATAAATAAATAGTGATTCCACACATAATCATAGCATGACATAATCAAGAATTATAATATTAACCTAAGGAATGAAAATTAGGTTAAAAGGTTCCCATACCGATTTGGTATGTTGAGAAACATACAACCCATGAAATAATTATCATATAAATAAGATGTAAATACCCATAAATTGAAGTATATTACACAATTAATACAATTATGGGTATTATATACAGAAAAAAATGGAAATAGTGTCAAATTTCGAACGAATATCATGGGAATAAAATGTGAGATGAAAATCCCTTACCATGTTGTATTCAATCAAGTCGTATGGCCAAATGATAATAAAAAAATGATTAAAACAATAACATTAATATAAAGAGGATCATGATAATATATATCTAATTTCTGTACATAATACACCACATGTAATAAATTAGTGGCAAACAATGGAAATCTCATGAAATTAAAAGTGACATACGAAATCCATTACCTAATGTCTGACTTGATTTGATTGTTCCATGTTATTCCTGAATAATAAAATTAATTTAATTTTTACATGATTAATAACACTTTTTCAAGTTTATTATTCATTTTATATGACTTATTACAATGTTATAAACATTATGTAATCATTTATGTTAACAACGGTCATTTTGTCGACATTTGGTACATGTGTCCAAAAACGAACATCTTATAATTACAAGTTGATAATGTGGTCAAATATCCATTTTCTCCAGAATTATATTAATTATTTAGATATCATATATATGATATATATACTATATATTTATGTATTTCTAATAGTACATTAAATTTGGAGGTAATAAATGAAATGCATCGTTAATGGAGATGTTAAGTTGTACGTCTACAAGAACGCTACATTCATATATATTTCATATTTAATGGAATTAAAACATAATGATACATAGATATATTATAATTACATAATAATATCATTTATAATTTCAATAAATCCATCATTTATATGTCTCGTGTATGGTATGAACGAGTCATATCACTTTGAGGGGGTGGAATCTGCACTTCCTCAAATGAAATTATCGGGTTTACTCTTAATGGAACCCATAATGGTATTGTATAAATTTAAAATACAGAAGAATAAAAGAAACATAATATAATATATATCATATATAAATACATTTTCATCCTAATTTCCACCATAATAGGTGGTAGAGGATAATTGGACATTGATCATTTCGTGAGACCTTAGTTTTCCATCGACAAAAATAGTATGTTCTTTACCCATTAAAAGGAGGTGTGTATAAGTGTAGTTAGAATCCTTCTCATATCAAGAACCTAGTATATTTAGTATACTGTTTTTTCATAAATTAGTTTAATATGAAGATTTTAGGGGGTTGGTGATGTAAAATAAACGAAAGGACTTAAGAGAACACGTTACCTTTAAATTGGGTATCTCCCTTTCGTTTGAACCAAAACGTTTGCTTGATGTGACTTATGCCCATGGTATGTATTCTAATAGTAATATAGGGATCTTGAGAAGTTATTTGGGTAAGGTTTTTATGAGCCAAGGAGCCTAAGAGGTGTGAGGAATTTGTTAGAAATGAGTGCTTTTTTAAGGGGGAGGAGGGTCTCTTCCGGAATGTGTGAAACTATTATTTTATTATATAATGATTTTCAGTTTCTAAATGTCAAAAACATATTAAAGTCGCCAATATGATGAATCATGGTCCAAATAAAATTATCCTATAATAATTGGACAGGCTTTGTATAGTATTTTAATTTTTATTATCTTATTTGTTTTAATCTTTTATTTATTAGATAATCACTACATCAATATTGTGTCAGAAATAATTTAATTTATTTAATGTATAAAAATTATACGAAAATTACCATGATGTAGGAAATTATTTATCTTTCCAAATAATATTTATAGTTGAAATTATAACCTTTATAATACAATGTAAAAATTAATTTACTAAAAGATTTTTGTTTGTTTCATTGTTTTCTCTACATTAAGTTAATTAAAAATTGTCATTATCACTCCCATGTGGCCCCATGGGGCCCGAAATCGACCCATAGATGACCATGGTCGGATATGTATCATTCAATAGGATTAGGACACATGTTAGGGTAATTTTATTTTATTATAATAATATTAGTTTACCTTTATTTACCAGATTTATCCTTTATCCATAGTAAATAGAATTTTTACTGAAGTAAATATTCATAATGTCTAAAAATAAAAGTTAACTATTTACACAATTTGTAAACATTGATTCAAAATATGAAATACATTTTTCCAAATTCAAAACATATAAGGTGAATAAATTAAATTAAAATTAATTCACACTGTCAAAACGAAAAGCATTTTTTTAGATATATTAACTATCAACAGATTGGAAGTTGTTTATGTACAATTTTAAAGTGAAATTTCTTCCAATAACAAAAATTAGATAAAATTGTAATTATATAATCTAGTTAAACATTAAAAACAATTAAGAATATAATATAACCATATAAATAATTTATATTAAAATGATTTTTTGAATTAAAATACAATATTATTTACGTTTTATTAAAATTTGAATTTTATTTGATTAATTCAAAAAATTCACCCAATGTAAA
The DNA here is from genome assembly GCA_963277665.1 of Viscum album. Classification (NCBI taxonomy): domain Eukaryota; kingdom Viridiplantae; phylum Streptophyta; class Magnoliopsida; order Santalales; family Viscaceae; genus Viscum; species Viscum album. The sequence continues at coordinate 1,837,499,921 of OY728165.1, forward strand.
TTTTGATGTACATATTCTAAATAAGAATTTTATTTTCTCATATAGAACATATAAAAGTGACCAAAATTAGATTTAGTGAGGGTTATCTATCAAAAGGAGGTAAATCTACCTTTTAAAGTAAATTATGCTCAAAATCAAATTCATTCTTATTTTAAGCCTCTAAAATTTATTGGGTAAATGTAAAAAAAATAACAAAAATGTATAATCATATTATAGTTAGTTTTTTAATTACAAACAATACAAGGTCTAGGTGTTAACTAAAATTTAAAATAATAATATTATATTATTATGCAACGTAAGATTTCAATGAAACTCGTTGTTGTGTATCAGGTATGCCATCGAGCATAAAAACCCCATTAATGAAATCTTATAATTTAATTCACAAAATATTATTTAAAATTAAAATGTATTGTCTCTTTATTTACCTAGGATGTTACATATTTCCTCCCTTTTGGGAATTGTGTCCTCACAATTTTAAAATTGGGCTCGAAAACTTCATTGAATGTACAACATCTGAAAAGGGTCAATAAATCTCTCACTGTAAAAAAACAGAAGATATGTAAAATGGTCAAAAATGTCAAAATAAACTAGTATTTAATGAAAACATAGATATAGAGGATAAAAACCCATCATTTTCTGATAGAGATTGATATAAAACATGGTTTGGGGAAAGTTAACCACCAGAAAATCAGAAACTTGTGATGGGTTAAATAGTCTTTGATTCCCCAGTAGGAAAAGTTAATAGACAACGTTTTTGATTTTTTTACTTTTCATAAATTGGAGGAATTTATAAATGAGCTAAACTGAATATATATGTAATCATACATACTTGTCATGTAGACATTCATCCTTTACTAAATTCCTACAACAAACTCAGTTTTTTCTTCAAATGATGAGTATTCAAGATGACTTGTTCACATTGAAAGCACTGTAATAAACTTCATGACAATCACATAATCCAAAAAAATGAACTATATTTTCCTCATGTTTTTTGACATTAACCAAAACCAAAATTGTTTGTAGAAGATCAGACAATCCCCAAAAGGTTAATCATTTACAAAAAGAAAAACTACTCTTAATCGCCAAAATTTGTCAAACAATACCTAAATCTCCACAAAGATCAATCAATATACAATTGTCCATAAAATTATTAAAATTAATCAGAACTATTATTTAAACCCAAATCTCCTAAGGATTTAATCACATAGTCCTCAAGATAAATCTTAACATTTATCTATAAATAACATCAGTTACTCTTAACATCTTATATTGAAAAGTAATTAACCTAATCACATATTATCTATGATAGGTTAATAATTTCCATAGAAAACCCAAAATCAACTTGTTCTTGACTCATCTAATTATCTCAATAAAATGAATTAGTCATACTAACCATGTACTTTATATAGACCAGTGGTAGGCAATAAATCCCAATCACACTATGGTTGTGAGTTTGATTCCCGCAACATTGTATGACGCAATGGGTTGTCATGCAGTCTGCGTGTTGTACTTTTTTAAATTCTTTATAATTTAATGACATTCCCAAAAAATATATAAATTCATCAAAAATAAACATAACATATTTTAACCACAAAGGATATCTAATAACCTTCATTTTGAAACTTAATGTGTGTTAACCTGTAATTGCCTCAAATTCAAGGATCATATAAAACTAAATGGTTCTTTTTAACTACATTCACCAAAGAAAAGATAATTGTTCCTTGAATAAAATTTTAATATATCAAACTTTAGGGTTACACATTCTATAAAATGTATTCTTATGTAATCCCCTCATCAAAAGTGCCTTAATACATTAAAGCATTTAAACATCCTAAAATATACCATAACACATGAATCCCTTATATGTTGACTTCTTACTCATTAAAAGTTCTTATGATCCATTAACCATTACTTTACAACATATTATGAAATACATCTTTCCTACATACATAATCATGAGTCACATCCTATGATTCAATAGTTTTTAAACATCATTTAAGAAATAATCCATACCTTTCGTTGGTCATTGTCAGTTTCCCCATCCTCAATTGGAATGGCATTAGGTATTGGTAAACATATATTTGTATGATCCTAGTGAACCCATTCTCAAACCTTATTTGTATGACATCTATTTGTATAATTACCATGCACTCCAAATTTAAAACATTCAATTTATTCCTCAGAAATAACTTCATTCCCTTTCCTAGAGTCAACTAGATGATTCTTTTTTCCATGATAGGTACTGGCTTTATGACCTTGAATTCCACATCTATGACATCTTCTCATCACCTTGAAACATTTTCCTATGTTTTTTTTTCACATTACTGACTCATTGGTTTCTGAATATACATACCTTTATTATTATTACCTAAAAATCCATGGGGATTTGTTTATCACATATATGATGCCTTATAAAAATCACAAAGGTTCATGTGGTCAATCATGACTCCAGATAGTTGGATGAGAATAACCAGAAGAGTTCTCACTACAGCTCCCATTTTATTCAGTTCCTCATTTAGAAAACCATCAAAGTTTTCTTCACATCCACTATTACATTGGTGCCTACTAGATCCAGCTATTTACTAAAAACAAAAATGTCAGTGAGAGAATATCAATAAAATCAAAATATAATATTTTATAGGGAGGGTAAATACTAAGATAGATTTTTTCCTATTATCTTATTATCATTCACTTTATCTAAAATAATTATGAATCTTTCTAAAATCCTAATCATTATGGTTATTTCACTTATTCTTAATAAACACCCTAACATATAAAGTTATCTAATCGAACATCTGATTCCAACTACAAGGACCCAGCCTTAAACGCTACATAATCATTAAGTATGTCAAGAATTAAAATTGAGGATCTTTTCAGGTTTAGAGTTTTAGATAATTAGGCCATATGAATTACCTAACAATTTGAATATTACATTAATACACTACTACTCAGTATCCATTTTTCCAAAAAATAAAAAATCTTAAAAATAAACATGTCTACTTCCATGGTATAGACAACATGAATTTTCCTTGATCCTATCCTTGATCCTATTCATCTTTTGTCTTATGGAAAACATTTCAAAAACATGGGATGATCATAAAAATCTCAATAATGGTTATAAAAGGATGATGGAAAGTGTTATCCCATTATTAAATATAAATCAATGAAATCATACTTTTCAATCATAACATACCTTACGAAATCATATGATTTATGAATAAAACACACAAATCATAAATCATAAAGTTAACTTATGTCATTCATAACATACTTAAATTTTATATATCATAGCTACATAGGGAGTCATATTTGGAATACACATCTCAGTATATTACCTAAATCTTTTAGGAGAAACATTAATGTTTACCTCTGTCATGTTACCCAATGCATTGGAGAGATATCTCGGGTTCACCCACCTGAGTATTATCATACAACCACACATATAATTAAACAATTCCTAGTGACCATATGATAATCATAACACATAACACAAGTAAAATGGATAGATAACATTTCCACTTTCCAATATATCAAATCAAGGTATTGAAATATATAAGCTTTATCAAACCATTTTTAATACCATTTAAAACATTTAATAAAGAGATTTTTGAATCAAAGTGTCCCATACCACTTTGGTGAATATCAATTAAAATTTTAAAACATTAATATCCATATAAATAAATACTAAAAACCATTTTGAGAACCTGTAAATTAATGAGAATGATTTAGAAGAATAAATCATTAAAAGAATATTTTAGTTAAAGAGTTCTTTGCAAAATGAGATATTCTTAAATAAAAATAATTGAGGAATAAAATTCCATAAAAATAAAATAATATAATGAGAATATATGGATTCATGATATAATATTCTAAAGGACAATATATACACCGTATAAATTTTAATTGGTCCATAACGACAATGAATTGCCAATTGAATGTAAATTGAGATGAAATTTTTTATAAAACCTGTATTTTGAGATTAAGGTTAAATAAATTACATAATAATGCGTGAAAAATATAAATACACTCAATATTATTGGATATTTTGTGTAAATAAATCATAGTAAATTCACAGATTTTTTAAAGACAAAACCGATGACTTGGATTTTTAACACAACAAATGGAAATTGAGTTAAAATTACACTTACCAAGTTCATATCGATGAATTGAGAATTTATCAATGGAGTGATTATGTGTAACAAAAGAATATCCACTAAATATGAAGTGGAAATTACAACATAAATAAATAAATAGTGATTCCACACATAATCATATCATGACATAATTAAGAATTTAAACATTAACCCAATGAATGAGAATTAGGTTAAAAGGTTGCCTTACCTATTTGGTAACTTAGGAAACATACAACCCCTAAAAAGGATAAGAAAAATGAATATGTAAGTAACCATAAATTGATGTATATTACACAATGAATATAATCATGGGTAGTACATACACCACACAAAAGGAAATAGTGGCAAATATAGCATGAATATAATGTGAATAAAATGTGAGATGAAAATTCCTTACCACATTGTAATTAATCAAGTTGTATTACCAAATGTTAATAACCACCAAATTATTATAAAAATTAAATTAATATAAATATTATCATGATAATATATATCAAATTTCATTAAATAATACCCCACATGCAATAAATTAGTGGCAAATAGTAAAATCTCATGGGATTAATAGTGAGATAAGAAATTCCTTACCTCATGTCCGAGTTGACTTGTTTGTTCATTGTTCTTCCTGAATAATAAAGTTAAGTAAATTATTAAATGATTGAGAACCATTTTTCAAGTTTATTATTCCTTTTATATCACTTAATATAGTGTTATAAACATTATGTAATCATTTATGTTAATAACAATCATTTTGTCTATTTTTGGTACATGAGTCAAAAATGAACTTCTTATAATTAAAATTTGATAATGTGGTCAAATATCCCTTGTCTCTAGAATGATATTAATTATTTAGATATCATATATATCTTATATATTCATTATATATATGTATTTATAATATTACCTAACATTTGGAGGTAAGAAATGAAATGCACCGTTCATGAAGATGGTAAGCCGTTCGTACGGAAGAACACTACTTTCATTTCTATTTAAAATTTAATGGAACAAAAACATAATTATACATAGGAATATTATCATTCCAGTATAATATCATATATAATTTCAATAACTCCATCCTTTATATGTCCCACATATTGTATGAACGAGTCATATCACTTTGAAGGGGTGGTAGTCCGCACTTCCTCAAATGAAATTATCGTGGTTACTCAAAATGGAAACTATAAAGGTATTATATTAATTAAAAATAAATATTCATAAAGAAAACATAAACATAATATATATATTATATAAATACATTTCCATCATAATGGACACAATAAGAGGTGGTAAAATATAATTGAGCATTTATCATTTCGTGAGGCATTAGTTTTCCATCTAGAGAAACTGTATGTTCTTTACCCATTAGATTGAGGTGTGTGTAAGTGTAAATATAAAAATTATCATAACAACCACCTAGTATATTTATTAAACTAGTTTTGTTATAAAATAAAGGTGTATAAAGATTTTATGGGGTTTGATATGTGAAATAAAACAAAAAAGACTTAAGAGAAGACATTACATTGAAATTGGGTATCTCCCATTGGATTGAACCAAAAGGTCTACTTAAAGTTCCTTATGCCTAAGATAAAGAATCAATGAGGAAGAGATGGATCTTGAGAGATTATTTTGATAGGATTTGGATGATTCAGTGGGCTTGAGAGATGTGATGAATGGGTTATAATGGAGGGCTTTCTATAAGGGGGGATGGTCTTTTTAGGAAAGTGAGAAACTATTATTTTATTATATAATGATTTTCGATTTATAAAGGTCAAAAAAATAATAAATTAGAATATAAGATGACTCATTGTCGAAATAAAATCATACAATAATAATTGTACATGTTTTAGACATTATTGTAGTCTTTATAATCTTATTTATATAAATATTTCAATAATCAGATAAACACTCCATCATTATTGTGTCATAAATAATTTAATGTATATGATGTCTAAAAATGATAAGAAATTTTCCTTGATGTACGAAAACATTCTCGATTTTTAATGAATATTTATAGTTGAAAAGATAACTTACATAATCATATGTTAAAATTAATTTACTAAAAGATATTAGTTTATGTCATTTTTGCCTTTACATTTGGTTATTTAAAATAATGTGTCATTATCACTCCCATGTGGATACATGGGGTCCCAAAAACTACCCAAAGATTCTCATGGTTGGATTAGTATCAACCAATATAATTAGGACACATGTTTGGGTAATTTTATATTATAATAATAATATTTGTTTACCCTTAATTACCAGATTTAAACTTTAACCATGATAAATAAATTTTTTACGGAAGTTAATATTCCAAATGTCTTAAAATAAAAGTTACCTATTTCCAAAATTTATACCTCCTTAGATCAAACGTGAAATAAATTTTTCCATATTCAAAATACAGAGCATTCAGAAAATTAATTTAATATTAATTCTCGCTGTCAAAACGAAAAGCCTGTTTTTTAGTAATATTAACTATCAAAGGATTGGCAGTTTTTTATGTCCAGTTTCAAAGTGAAATTAATTCGAATGACCGGAATTGTATTAAATTGTAAAAATATAATTTAATTACACATTAAAAACAATAAAAAATATAATCTATCCATACAAATAAATTAGATTAAAAGGTTGTTTGGAATTAATTATAGTATTTTTTTACTTTTTATACAAATTACATTTTATTAGAAAAATACCAAAAAATTACCAAAAGTAAATTTTGATTTCCATATTCTAAAGGAGAATTTAATTTTTTCAAGTAGAACATATAAAAGTGACCAAAAATATATTTAACAAGGGATCTCTATCATAAGGCGGTAAATAAACCTTTTAAACTGAATTATGCTTAAAATCAGATTCTTTCTTAATTTAAGCCTCTAATATATTTGGGGTAAATGTAAAAACATTTAACCAACATTTATAATCTTATTATAGTTAGTTTTGTTCATTACCATGAATAAAATGGCTAGGTGTTAACTTCAATTTAAAATAATATTATTATATTATTATTATGCAACATAATATTTCAATGAAAACTATTGTTGCATATCGGGTAAACCCTCAAACATAACAACCCATTTAAAGAAAATTTAATATTTAATTCACAAAATATTAATTAAAATGATAAATTTTTTTTATTTACCTGTGATGTTACATATTATGTCTATTTATACACTTTTTGATGAGTTGTAAGATTTAATTCAGTCTTCCAGGTGGGTTCTTTTCCATGGTTTTCCTAATTGGTTCACTTGTATACATGTACAAAAGATCATGTAAAATGAGAAAAGTTATTCAAAATAGAAATTATAAGTTATTAATGACCATATATATTAATAAATAGAAATATATATCTATTGGGTATTTTGGATGATGATGAATTATTAGATAATATGATAGTGATAATTGTTGGGATAATTTTTGCAATTTTCTGATCATTAGAAAACGTTTTGGTCTCATTAATTAATATTTTTTATATGTAATGACCCTAGAAAATTATATAAGAATAAATATAAATATTATAATCTGTTTTATCAATAAAAATGGATTTATGTCAAGCCATTAAGGAATAATTCAAAAATGAAAACAAGCCTTCCATGAAGGCGGTAAATCAAAACCTAATGAAAAATATTTTAACTTTTAGAATAAAATTATTAAGAGAAAGGAATTGATTGGTAATTTCCATTGAAATAGTAAACATAAATTGAATATAAGGTAATGGATTTATCATCCTTTTTTGGAATGAAGAGGTGAGGTGGGTGTATGAAAAGAAAACAAATTGAAACGGGAAAAAAGCAAAAGAGGATTTTACATATTGATTTTTTCTTTTTGAGATCCTCTATAGGGAAATTGGTTTTGGTATTTTTGTGATGACCCAGACCCCACCTTGGTCCCTTCCTTTTCCAAAAATCCGGATTCCTTGCGGGAGACCGATCGGTGAGACCGATCGGTGACACCGATCGGTGAGACCGACCGACGTCACTCGGCCCTGCCAAGTTGTTCCAGTAACGTTCCTTTTTCGCAAATAGGGTTTTAAACCCTATTCTGCCTTGTTAAAAATATCTTCGAAATCTGAAACGCGCACAAAGGTTTTAATTAAATGCTTCATTAATTCATGGGTCAGTTAAAACCACCCAGCGCCATTAATGATGAGTCAAGCCACGTGGTCAACCCACGACTCCCTTGTCTTCCGTGGTTTTGTGTTTCATGTCAACCGTCCCCAGCTCTTATAAATTAAGGGTTAGGCCGTGGCTTCCCCCCCTTCTTCGATCGTGGCTCTTCTGGTGCATCGGGACCGCCGCGTCGTTATCCGTAAAGTTCCGCGCCCCCGGCCTAAACGTCGATCATCTATCAACAAGTAGGGAATTTCTCTCGTCTCTCACTTTTGTGTATCATGCGGGGTGGGCGTTACTTTTGTTCCTATGGAATTGGTTGAACCAAACCCTAATGAAGATAATAAACGAAGTTCTAAAGGAAGAAGGGGAAGGGGTTGTGATCGTTGTTATGCTTTATCTTGTGATCATCCCTTTTGTTGTACTGGTTTATGTTTTCTGAAAATTGAGGCCGTTGGTGGTCGTGTGTGTGCACTTGAATCCCCTCGTGATGTTTTAAATGGGTTGCTGAAATTGTGAACTCCTGCTGTGAAATTGGTTAACCACGTATATCCGGCTGAATAATTGAACGCACCAGGATCGGCCCTTCTGTGATAACTTCCGGTTAGAACACACAGAATTTGAAATCATGGAGTGTATTAAATCTTTTAAATCTAAAGATCCCTGACTTGTGTTTCTTGGTGGTTGTTTTCCCTTCGGGCCGTTTGCTGGAAATGTGGGAGGGGATGGGATCCCCTGCTCTTTTATACTCTCGGTGGCTGTGTGAATTTGGGGGATGGGATCTCTTGTTGGTATGGTTTCAGTGGTTGTGAGTTTTTATCACAAATTGGGGAGAGATCCTCTGTTGGCAGAACCGGGTGTGAGTGTTTTGGTTGATCTATGCTTTGACACTTTCCTTGGTTATGGTTATGGTAGTTTCCCAGTAGTGCTTAAAATTAATTGAACATTTGACTGAACGTGAAACAAGAATGGGACAAATGGTTGTGGGAAAGGGTCGTGAATTGTGACTCGGACGCTGTGGTGTTGTGTTCTGTAGGTTGGCTAGGAAAACCTAAGTTTTGGGTGAGTGTTTGTTACCCATATCTATACTTGTAGATTTGTGTTTCTTATTCGCGCCCCACCCAAGTTGAGCACTTAGTGCCAAACACCCCCATTTATGGGGGAAGGGTGTTTTTCCCAACACTATCCTTAGTGGCTGGTTATTAGCTCCTTTTCTGCTCCCTTTCCCGGATAGCCCAAGTACCTTTGGGCAGGCTGTGATGGCCTGAAGTCCATTATTAGCCCAAGAATCATCGGGCAGGGTGTTGTGGTGGTTGGCCAGGTGTGTGCGGCAGGTGGTTTCCCAAGTGTCTTCGGGATGAGGCCCAGGTGTCTTCGGGCGTGGCAGTGGATCCTTTAGCCCAGGTGTCTTCGGGCGTAGCGGTGGTTGTTCTGGCCTAGGTGTTTGCAGGCATGGTTACATGTGACAGTTGAGGCCCAGGTGTGTGCGGGCGGGATTTGGCAGTGGGACTGCATGTGGTTGTGGCCCAGGTGTGTGCGGGAGGGATTTTGCAGTGGGACTGCGTGTGGTTGTGGCCCAGGTGTGTGCGGGCGGGATTTGGCAGTGGGACTGCGGTGAGAATGGCGGGATTGGTCCAATGCGTAGGATGTCTCAATAACCAGTGGGAAAGTGGCGTGGGGTACCCAAACATCGATGTGCTGTTATATATATATTACTTGACTTGCGTTATTTGGGGAGCGAGCCTTGGTGAGGCCTGGGATGGATAGTTTGCCTTGTTAGGTGTTTGGTTTACTCTTTTTCTCACGGGACTTTAGTACGTTCCCCCACTTGTGCACGAGAGTCTTGGTTTTCCCTACTGAGTGTACTTGTATGCTCACCCTACGTATATAAACTACTTTCAGGTTTCCAGGAGGACTTCGGGAATCACGCAGGACCTTACTAGCTCGGACTTTTGGAGCAGTTGCAGTTGTTTCTCTTTTCTTTTTGGTGCTTACCTTGTAGTCAACTTTTTGCACTTTGTGGATTTCACTTTTGAAACATGCATGTGGGAATGGTTTACTTTTGGCTTTACTTTTCTTTCTACCTTGGTGTTGTTGGGTTTTCTCCTCCTTATCTTTCGATCCTATAAAATAAAAATGGTAATGCCTTCCATTTGCGAAAATTTCCTATACCCTTGGTGCTAGTCGCCACTCGGGGACCTATTGAAGGCGGGTTTCGGGGGTCATTATCTCTCCTTCAACTTAAAGAAGGAAGGGCCTGGCAATCTGCTGACCCTTCCCTCCTTTTGGTGAAGGCGGGTCGTGACAGAATGGTATCAGAGGGAGGTTTTGAGAGATAGGACGGAGTCTGGAGTTAGGCACAGTAAGGATTGCATGGGATGGTAAGGCAACAGCGTTGGGCGACCTTGGTGCGTGAATTAGGCCAGGGAGGACCGGCTAGGACATGGGATTTTAGGGCCCCCCGTGATCCGATGCAAGGACTATGGACCTACCGAACGACCAAGTGGGGCCACACTGATTGGAGGGTAGAGACCCTAGGAAAGGTACATGCATCATACATGACTTGTGTTCTTGTGTTTCTGGGATGTCTTGGGAAATTAAGAATAAATTAAATCTTAATAATTTTTGAGAACGGTTTTCTTTGCACTACTGGGCTTAGGCATTCCTTGTTTACCTTGCAGCTATGGCACCTGGAAGGTGACCACGTGTGGTACAGGCGATCGAGACTCCTGAGACTACTTTGGCCAATCGGCAGAGAGCTGATCGGGAGGAAGAGGACGACCAGTGGCAGAAGACTCTTCGAGCCTTTCAGCGACAGGCCCTCGAGAAATATGAGGGCAGCACCTCCGACATGAAGACGGAAGGCTGGCTGGAGGAGCGAGTCATAGCCTTCGGCCTGATTCGGGCCCCGGCTGAGTACTGGGTTCCTCTGGCTGTTAGCCAGATGCGAGGAGCGGCACGTCAGTGGTGGATGCTTCACCTGGGGAGTAGTAAAGAGTCTGAGGTTGCTTGGGCGGATTTCGAGAAGGAGTTCCGGGTGGAGTTTCTCTCCTCGACAATGAAGGCGGAGAAGAGGCAGGAGCTACTCTCCCTCCAGCAGGGGAGCATGTCCGTGAGGGAACTTGGAATCAAGTTCAAGGACCTCCTGCGTTTTGCTCCGGACCTCTTTCCCGATGAGGAGTCTCGGGCAAGACGTTTGGAGGAGGCGCTCCGACCCTCCCTCCAGTATGCTGTTACCCCCTTTACCCTTCCGAGATACTTAGAGGTTCAGAAGAAGGCCGAAGTGGTGGAAAGGATGCACGCTCTAGGCGGACTGTCACGAGAAGGGATCCAGCTGGGACCATCGAAGGGGAAGGCCGTCAGCACCAGGCCTCCAGCATCGGGACCCTCCAGGTTCCGACCCGTAGGGAGTAGGCCGCAGCAGTTTCAGTTTCGATCCCCTGGCCCACGTTCTTTTCCTTCAGGCTCGGGACCACGGTGCTTCATCTGCGGGAGCCCTGGACATCTTCGGAGTCAGTACCCCGATCGGGTGCAGTACAGCAGTGGCAGTCATCCCCAGCGTCCGCCGCAGCAGCAGTTCCCAGCCAGACCCTTCCAGTAGCAGCAGCAGGGACAGCGAGCTCCCGCTCCTCCGCAGACAGACATAGGAGGGGGAGGCCGACCTCAGGGCGCTCCCCTGGGACCTCGACCAGGGCGTGGCTGGGGAGGTGGCCGACAGGCGAGGGGCAGGGGAGCTGGGCGTGGACAGTTACACGCCGCAGAAGCAACGGTTCCAGCAGGGCCAGAGGTTGTTCGAGGTACGATCAGTGTGTTTAGCACTCTTGCTTATGATTTGTTCGATACCAGAGCTTCGCACTCCTTTGTTGCACCCGGTCTAGCCCACGCCTTGGGTCTAGATGCCGAGAGACTTCCAGTTCCCCTGGTGTTGAGCACACCAGTTGGAGGTCAGACCGACTTGCTGTTCGTTTGTCGGGGATGTAGACTGATGTTGGGGCCACATCAGTCGGTTAAGGATCTCCTTCTGCTACAGATTCAGCCGTACGATGTCATCCTAGGCATCGACTGGCTATTTTCTGTGTGCGCCGTCATCGACTGTTTCCAAAGGAGGGTGGTGATCTCCGGTTTGGACGGCCAGCATGTTACTTTCACCGGTGAGCGGAGCTGTCCGAAGGGAAACAGGAGGGAGGAACCTCTCCTCTCCTTGTTGACCGAAATGACGATAGAATCAACAGATGCAGAAATGGTGGAAGTACCAGAGATCGTTCGTGATTTTATGGACGTCTTTCCTGAGGAGGTGACGACTCTACCCCCTCGACGTGATATCGAGTTCGGGATAGACCTGCAGCCCGGCTCTCGACCAATCTCGATGGCTCCTTACCGGATGGCACCTTCGGAGCTACGGGAGTTGCGGATACAGATTGACGATCTGATGAAGAGGGGTTATGTTCGTCCAAGTGCATCACCGTGGGGTGCCCCAGTCTTGTTCGCAAATAAGGCAGATGGTGGCCTCAGGTTGTGCATCGATTACAGGAGGCTGAATCAGGTAACGATCAAGAACCGCTACCCTCTTCCGAGGATAGATGATCTTTTCGACCAGCTGAAGGGGGCAGGATGGTTCTCGAAGATCGACCTGCGATCCGGGTACCACCAGCTGAGGGTGAAGGATAGCGACGTCACGAAGACGGCGTTCAGGTGCAGGTATGGGCACTTCGAGTTCGTGGTCATGCCCTTTGGTGTTACGAACGCCCCGGCCGTGTTCATGGGGCTTATGAACTCCATCTTTCGGGAGTACCTGGATCGGTTTGTGGTGGTGTTCATCGACGATATCCTGATCTATTCAAAGTCAGAAGAGGACCATGTAGAGCACCTGAGGACAGTTTTGGAGGTCCTCCGACAGCACCAGCTCTATGGGAAGTTTTCAAAGTGCAAGTTCTGGACACGAGAAGTGCACTTCCTCGTACATGTAGTGTCTGAGCAGGGAGTAGCAGTCGACCCATCAAAGGTTGAGGCAATTGTTTCTTGGGCAGCACCCAAGTATGTGGCGGAAGTTCGGAGTTTCCTCGGACTGGCAGGCTACTACCGGAGGTTCGTACCCAACTTCTCCCGGGTAGCAGCCCCTTTGACGGCTTTGACCAAGAAGGACCAGGTTTTCATGTGGAGCGAGAAATGTGAGTCATCCTTCAGCTACCTAAAAGAAAGACTGGTTAGTGCCCCAGTGTTGAGATTACCAGAAGAAGGGATGGCCTATGAGGTATTCTATGATGCTTCAGGACAGGGCCTGGGGTGCGTATTGATGCAGCGACAAGGGGTGATCTCTTACGGGTCCAGGCAGCTACGCCCCCATGAGCGGAACTATGCCACACATGACCTGGAGCTTGCAGCGGTAGTGTTCGCATTGAAGCTGTGGCGACATTACCTCTTTGGAGAGCGCTTTGTGGTCTTCACCGATCACAAAAGCTTGCGCTGTATCTTCTCCCAGCATGACTTGAACTTGCGACAGCGGAGGTGGGTCTAGTTTCTCCAGGACTACGACTTTGAGATCTCATACACTGAAGGTAAGGGAAACGTTGTGGCTGATGCCCTGAGCAGGAAGCCGCATCAGGAGGTGGTTCGGGAATCTGCTGATGCTTGGAAGGCGATGGGGGAGTTGGCTGCCTTGCACTTGGATGCAAGGGTGGAAGGTACTAGAGGCTGTTTGTTTCAGATGACGGTACAATCCTCTTTGTTGCAGCAAGTGGAAGAGTCTCAGTGGGGAGATCCTGAGGTGGAAGTGTTGCGGGTTCGTGTCGATCAGGGGAACGCCCCGGAAGGATGGTCGGAGGACAGCCGACGTCGGATTCTCTTTCATCGGAGGTTGTTTGTTCCAGAGGTGATGCGTGGTGAAGTCCTTCGTGAGTTCCATAGCTCAGCCTTGGCAGTACATCCGGGTGTTTCGAAAATGTACCAAGGCCTGAGGGGACAGTTTTGGTGGCCCGGGGTGAAACGGGCTGTGGTAGAGTTCGTGGCTAAATGCCTGGTGTGTCAGTAGGTGAAGGCTGAACACCGTGTTCCTGGTGGTCTGTTGCATCCTCTAGATGTTCCCGAGTGGAAGTGGGACGACGTCTCGATGGACTTCGTCACGGGACTACCCAGAGCTCAGGGCGGGCATGATGCTATCTGGGTAGTGGTGGATCGATTGACAAAATCTGCTCACTTCTTGGCTATCAAGGAGTCAGGACCCGTGAGTACCTTAGCACAGAGGTACGTGGATGAGGTGGTGCGTTTGCATGGAGTTCCGAAAACGATCGTCTCAGATCGGGACACTCGATTCACCTCACGAGTCTGGAAGGGGTTACAGCATGCTTTTGGCACCCAACTACGCCTTAGCACTGCTTTTCACCCTCAGACTGATGGACAGACAGAGCGGACTATCCAGACTTTGGAGGACATGCTGCGAGCATGTGTTCTGGATTTCGGAGGATCATGGGTACGACACTTGCCTTTAGTAGAGTTTGCCTACAACAATAGTTTTCACTCTACTATCGGCATGGCTCCATTTGAGGCTTTGTATGGAAGACCATGTCGTTCACCCTTATGCTGGGCAGAGGTTGGTGAGACTGGTACTCTTGGACCAGAAGTAGTGCAGAGCACCATGGAGAAAGTCCAGCTAGATGTGGGAGGAGACGCGACCTTCGAGGAACGGCCAGTCAGAATCGAGGATCGCAAGGATAAAGTGCTCCGTGGACGAACTGTCGGCCTGGTTCGTGTGTTGTGGAGACATGGCGGCCTCGAAGAGAGTACGTGGGAGAGGGAAGCACAGATGCGTGCCCAATACCCCGAGTTTTTCTGGGCTTTGAACCTTTGGTGCCTGTTGTGACAGGACGTTTGACCTTTTTGGCTATGAAATGTGCTAGTCCCTTTCCTCTGTTATGTGTGGAAAGCCCCGGCTAAAGGGAAGGGGAAACCCGACCCCTAATCAGGACGCATTAAGGTGGATGCGATTAAACCCGTGCGGACGAGTCAGTGCCGCCCAAAGCGGATAATATCTTGACATGGGGGAGGGGAACTCCCCAAACCCACATGACCGGGCGGTTTTGCGTGGTATGTTGCTTGGTTCTTGATAGGGAGTGTTTTCAATTAGCGGGGGTCCACTCCTAAGAGGTATCTTCGAAGATGGTTGTTCGGATCCTCTCATTCCTTCTGGTTTGTTTTGATTCTCGGGGACGAGAATCGTTTAAGAGGTATCTGATGTGATGACCCAGACCCCCCCTTGGTCCCTTCCTTTGCCAAAAATCCGGTTTCCTTGCGGGAGACCGATCGGTGAGACCGGCCGACGTCGCTCGGCCCTGCCAAGTTGTTCCAGTAACGTTCCTTTTTCGAAAATAGGGTTTTAAACCCTATTCAGCCTTGTTAAAAATATCTTGGAAATCCGAAACGCGCACAAAGGTTTTAATTAAATGCTTCATTAATTCATGGGTCGGTTAAAACCACCCAGCGCCATTAATGATGAGTCAAGCCACGTGGTCAACCCACGACTCCCTCGTCTTCCATAGTTTTGTGTTTCATGTCAACCGTCCCCAGCTCTTATAAACTAAGGGTTAGGCCGTGGCTTCCCCCCCTTCTTCGATCGTGGCTCTTCTGGTGCCTCGGGACCGCCGCGTCGTTATCCGTAAAGTTCCGCGCCCCCGGCCTAAACGTCGATCATCTATCAAAAAGTAGGGAATTTCTCTCGTCTCTCACTTTTGTGTATCATGCGGGGTGGGCGTTACTTTTGTTCCTATGGAATTGGTTGAACCAAACCCTAATGAAGATAATAAACGAAGTTCTAAAGGAAGAAGGAGAAGGGGTTGTGATCGTTGTTATGCTTTATCTTGTGATCATCCCTTTTTTTGTACGGGTTTATGTTTTCTAAAAATTGAGGCCGTTGGTGGTCGTGTGTGTGCACTTGAATCCCCTCGTGATGTTTTAAATGGGTTGCTGAAATTGTGAACTCCTTCTGTGAAATTGGTTAACCACGTATATCCGGCTGAATAATTGAAAGCACCAGGATCGGCCCTTCTGTGATAACTTCCGATTAGAACACACGGAATTTGAAATCATGGAGTGTATTAAATCTTTTAAATCTAAAGATCCCTGACTTGTGTTTCTTGGTGGTTTTTTTCCCTTCGGGCCGTTTGCTGGAAATGTGGGAGGGGATGGGATCCCCTGCTCTTTTATACTCTCGGTGGCTGTGTGAATTTGGGGGATGGGATCTCCTGTTGGTATGGTTTCAGTGGTTGTGAGTTTTTATCACAAATTGGGGAGAGATCCTCTGTTGGCAGAACCGGGTGTGAGTGTTTTGGTTGATCTATGCTTTGACACTTTCCTTGGTTATGATTATGGTAGTTGCCCAGTAGTGCTTAAAATTAATTGAACATTTGACTGAAAGTGAATCAAGAATGGGACAAATGGTTGTGGGCAAGGGTCGTGAATTGTGACTCGGACGCTGTGGTGTTGTGTTCTGTAGGTTGGCTAGGAAAACCTAAGTTTTGGGTGAGTGTTTGTTACCCATATCTATACTTGTAGCTTTGTGTTTCTTATTCGCGCCCCACCCATGTTGAGCACTTAGTGCCGAACACCCCCATTTATGGGGGAAGGGTGTTTTTCCCAACACTATCCTTAGTGGCTGGTTATTAGCTCCTTTTCTGATCCCTTTCCCGGATAGCCCAAGTACCTTCGGGCAGGCTGTGATGGCCTGAAGTCCATTATTAGCCCAAGAATCATCGGGCAGGGTGTTGTGGTGGTTGGCCAGGTGTGTGTGGCAGGTGGTTTCCCAAGTGTCTTCGGGATGAGGGCCAGGTGTCTTCGGGCGTGGCAGTGGATCCTTTAGCCCAGGTGTCTTTGGGCGTAGCGGTGGTTGTTCTGGCCTAGGTGTTTGCAGGCATGGTTACATGTGACAGTTGAGGCCCAGGTGTGTGCAGGCGGGATTTGGCAGTGGGACTGCGTGTGGTTGTGGCCCAGGTGTGTGCAGGCGGGATTTGGCAGTGGGACTGCGGTGAGAATGGCGGGATTGGTCCGATGCGTAGGATGTCTCAATAACCAGTGGGAAAGTGGCACGGGGTACCCAAACATCGATGTGCTCATATATATATATTACTTGACTTGCGTTATTTGGGGAGCGAGCATTGGTGAGGCCTGGGATGGATAGTTTGCCTTGTTAGGTGTGTGGTTTACTCTTTTTCTCATGGGACTTTAGTACGTTCCCCCACTTGTGCACGAGAGTCTTGGTTTTCCCTACTGAGTGTACTTTTATGCTCACCCTACGTATATAAACTACTTTCAGGTTTCCAGGAGGACTTCGGGAATCACGCAGGACCTTACTAGCTCGGACTTTTGGAGCAGTTGCAGTTGTTTCTCTTTTCTTTTTGGTGCTTACCTTGTAGTCATCTTTTTGCACTTTGTGGATTTCACTTTTGAAACATGCATGTGGGAATGGTTTACTTTTGGCTTTACATTTCTTTCTACCTTGGTGTTGTTGTGTTTTCTCCTCCTTATCTTTCGATCCTATAAAATAAAAAGGGTAATGCCTTCCATTTGCGAAAATTTCCTATACCCTTGGTGCTAGTCGCCACTCCGGGACCTATTGAAGGCGGGTTTCGGGGGTCATTATCTCTCCTTCAACTTAAAGAAGGAAGGGCCTGGCAATCTGCTGACCCTTCCCTCCTTTTGGTGAAGGCGGGTCGTGATAATTTTGGTGAGGAAAAACATCATGGATTTTTATAAGAGACTTTGGAAGATAATTGGGTTGAAATTGGACTTGTTTGAATGCTTATCATGTGTGATGGGAAGAGGTGGTGAGGGGTAGTATTTATAGTGGAGGAGAGTGTGGTATTTTGAATATTTTATTCATTTGATTAATATTTTAGCTATAGAATATGAATAGATTGGGTATTATCACTAAATATATTAAAATAATGAAGTAGGGTTCTATTTTATGTTCTAACAATAGGTATAAATCTTCCATAATGCACTAATTCAAATATTTAGAAAATACAGTAAATTACCATGTGTAACTGTTCACCAAAAAATCAACTATTCTAGAAAACTACCTCAAATTAACCATAACCATTTTTTACATGTAAATTTAAAATATTAATTATATTTTTTGAAAATATTTTTTTTATATGAGAAATTTAATTTTTCAATAAAATCATCACTTGGTCAAATAATGCCAATGTAGATATATAACAGATTTTAAAAATCATTGAAAAATAAATTAAGGTCTCATGGAATTATCATACAATAATAAGAAGACAAAATATTAATTTTGAGTCTATTTTATGAAAAAATAATTTTTTAAATAATTTTATTTATTATAACATTGATAATTATCATTTTTGTCTAACCAAAATACCAACAATTAATGTATCATTCTTATTATATTTACATTAATAATTAAATTATATGAATAAATGATAAATTAATTTATACTTTAATTGGTGAATTTAATAAACATTGGAAATATTACTATTTTTAATGGTTATTTTATTATTCTAGTGACCATAATTAATAGTATATTACAGTTTTAAATGAAGTGTTTTATAATGCATAAAATACCAATTATAATTAATTTTAAAGGTTGATTACAATAAAATATTGGGGTGTTTCATTTACCCATCCTTCAAAAACATTCTTTATGAAAATTTCTAGAATTTAACCTCATTAAAATAATTTGGTACTTATACATCATAAATTCTTCTAGTAACCCTATTTCCTCTTAAATTTTATGAATTTTCAAAAGTACCTTTACCAGCTATGTCATCTGATTACTCAAAACCTGCATTATAATTTCCAGAATCTGGATAAAATATTCACAATAATATAAATTAGGTTCAAATTCTATTCCATTATAAGATAGGACATACATTGGGTCTGACATGCATTTCCTTAACAATGGTACATGGAACACATTATGTAGTTTAGAATGTCTACGTGGTATCTCCAAAAGATAATCATCAACTCCAACTCTCTCTAATATTTCAAAAGGACCAATGTTCCTATGGCTTATATTTCATTTGATTACAAATAATATGACACCCTTCCATGGAGATACATTTATGAAAACATGATCTCCAAATTTAAATTACAAATCCTTCATTCTCTTTTTATTATAGAACTATTCCTTACATTGAGATTATTTGATATGGGTTTTAATATTATTTACCATTTTTTCCACAAAAAATCTATTGTCCTATAATATTCCTTTCACCAACATCATCACAATATATTGGTGTATTAAATATCGTCCCATACAATGATTCATGTGGTTCCATTTAAAAACTTAAATTGAAACTATTATTTTAAGAAAAATCTATAAAAGGTAAATACTGACCCCACATATCTTAAAATTCATGTGAGAAAAAGATCAACATGTATTCAAATATTTAGATTTTCCTTTCAGAATATCCATCAGTTTGAGGGTGATAAGATGTACTCAAATGAAACCCAGTGTATAATGATTATTTAAGACTCGACGAATTTCAAGGTAAATCGAGGATTATGATCAGATGAAATTGAAAGAGGTTCTCTATGAAGACTTAAAACATCATTAACATTGTGTCACACACAGTGATCCTATGGAAAATCCTCTCTTATAGCGAGGGAATGATAATATTTGGTATGTTGATCAATAATTACCCATAACACATCACTCATTCATTGTGTTTTTTGGTAAAAAAAATCCATAGTGATGTCATCCCATTTCCTCATAGGAATAGGTGGAGGATACATGACTCCTCTAGGATATTGTCTTCTATCCATCACTTTTTTACAAACTAGACATCTATTTATGTAATCAGAAATTTCCCGAATTATATTATCTCACATGAAATGTTCCTTAAAATATCTATATATTATTACTACTAGGGTGTATTAGTAAATTCAAGCAATGATAATCATCCAACGACTCCCTTTTTAGCTCGGGTATGGAAGGAACAAAATGCTTCTTTCAAAATTTCATAATTCTATCCTCATGCATGAATTATTCTAACTTCCCATAAATTATAGCTTTAATTTTCCTTTTAAAATTATCATCATATGAGCGATAACTATTAATCACTGCCAATTAAAATGGTTTGTGAACTATTTGAAAAAGCAATGATGATTCAACATCCTTCATAATTCACCTATCCATATTTTCATGATCCATGTACACATGATCCTTTTCAATTACATTTTTTTCAAAACAGTCTGATCGATATTGATCAATGCTTTTTCTACCTTATTAACCTTCCTTGGGTGGTAGTGTATTGAACAATCAAAATCCTTGAGTAGCTCAGGCCATCACATTGACATCATGTTGAGTAATTTATTTCAGAATATATATTTTAAACTCTTGGGATATTTATATATCTAACGTCATTCACTATAAAGATAATGTCTCTATATCTCCAAATATAATATTTCAGCTCCAAAATCAAGATCACGAGTTTGAGAGTTATGTCCATCTATTTTTAACTACCTTTATTCATAGGGAAAAACACTATAAATATTCATAAGAACGGAACCAAGTCCGTCATTTGATGCATCAATATAATTAAAAAATCCACCATTTCATGATGGTAGATTCAAGATCTTTGAATTTTATAATCTTTAATTAACTTCATCAAAGAATTATTCACATTAATTTTTCAATAATATCTTAACCCCTTTAAGAAGAAGCTCGGTTAATGGGTCAGCTAATAATAGAAAATTCTGAAATAAATGCATATAACAACCTACTAACCCTATGAAACTACATACCTATGTTATTTTCATAGGTATAGGACATTCATGAACTACATTTGTCTTTATAGGATCAAAAGAGATCCATTCCTTAGAGGCAGTATAGAGACAATAATAAACTACAGGAATCTTGGATTCATAGATTCTATACTTCCAATAAAACACCTTTGTTATATGATTTTTTATAAGAATATTCACCTGGAACTCTAGGTCCTTATATATTTTGGAATATATCTAGAAATAATAAATAAAAACCATAAGAAAAACATCACCATATTTATTAATCACTTTGCTCATTGGATCCATAAAAATAGAGGTTCATTAGTCAGTCCTAATGGAATTACTTTAAATTCATAATTTTTACACCAGATTTGAACTGTTTTCATTGGAATGTCTTCCTTCTCTATACGTAATTGGTGACTTCCATAAAAAATGTAAATCTTCAAAATATATTGGGCCTAATGATGTATATCAAGTAAATAATCAATAAGAGGAAGATGATACTTGCTATTTATTTTAATAATATCAATTTTCCTATAGTGAATTTTTCCTGACCCCCTCCCCACAAGGTGTAACCCTCCTGCGTTTGAAATGTGAGAAGGGAGATAATGACCCCTGAGTCCCGCCTCCAGTAGGCCCCGGGTTGGAAACTAGCACCGTGGGTATAATAGACTCACATATGGCAGGCATTACCCTCTAAGAGAAAACATGAGAATGAGATAGATATGATAGAATCCAACCAACTCCAACTCAGACTGAAATATAAATTAAATCACATGTGCACATATGTAATGTCATTCAAACCTATTACAACTGGTAAGAGAAAAATACAAGTACCCAAAAGAAAGTAACAATAGCGGAATCCACTAGCCTGAACAGCTCTTATAACCCCAAGCTAGTAGAATCTATCTTGATATCCAACCTGCTACATGTGACCTGAAAAATAGTTTATAAATACATAGGGTGAGTATAATAATATACTTAGTAGGATCCTCCCCAGAGCCTCTCATGAAAAATTAAAGAAGGTATGGAAAATAATAGTGACCACAAGTGAAACTAACTCGTCACCTAAATAGGTATACTAGGTTCCCAGCCCCAGCAAGGCTAATCTAACCACATAACGCACACAATAGTATATAATATAATTAATATTATCAAGGGTACCCTACTAGTACTTCCCACTAGTTTGCTGATTTTCCCCAACATTTCACATCCTAAGAATCTCTCTCTATAAAGGCTTTCCAATAGAAAAATGGGAAAAGCTCCACAATATGCACCTCATGCAACAAAACCACCATGTCCACGCTAGAATGAAACTAGGTAGTTTACGAGAGCCACCACAGCTCGTATAACATGTATCATATGTCGGGTATTATTCCTCATGCCATTACCGCCCATACACTGAGTAAGGATCCTTAATCAATCACAGGCTATACACATTACACATATAGTAGTCTATAGGATACTATATGATGAATATATGTTTGTAATTAACAACAATCCAATAGAGCCTTCTACACACATATATGGGAAAAACGAAAAACTATACCTACCAGTAAAAGTAACTATCAAGAGAAGATAATGGGGCCAAAGGGGGTAGTAAACCATACATCCTCCCACAATATTGTTGGGGAATCATCCCCTAAGATCAGAATCTCCGAGGTGTTAGATGCCCTAACTGACAGGGTGGAGTAGCATATAGAAACACAAAAATTATAGAATATACAATATCTCACAACCACACTAAGGCCATAACCTTTTCTAAGACTCAACTGCAGCTAACGTATCTCAGACACCCAGCTCCCACTTATAAGACTTGGTATACTATAAGCACACTACCATTTAAAGAGAATTATTTCCTTACTTCATTCCATTTTTGTCAGTTCATATTTATGTTAATTAATTAATTAAAGATTAATTAAACATTATCATTTCCACATTAAATTTCATTAGCCTGACACCAAATGTCAACTATCCCCTTAAAAATTTTAACCTCAACATTTCATTCCAGCAAGCTCTAGCCCCATGGGTTAACATCATTTATTTAGATATTTATTTACAAAATTACATACCTATATTCATGGGAATTCTAGAAAAACATTCTATGATACTAAACTCAAGGGGTTCAACACGGTGGGTAGATAACTACCCATCGATTCTTTACTGCCTATTGAAAGAGCGTAGAACCATCCTCCCTAGAGAATCATGACATGCAAAGCACATGGAATACCCCATGCATCTTCACCCATTTAGGAAGATGGGTATGAAAGACTAGCTTCATTGAGTAGTGGAGAATGCAAAGCAGATATACAACTAAGAAGAATCATCCAACATTTAAAAATCCATATCAAACCCAATCCATCCTCAACAGTGTCTTCTCCGACACCCACATGCATAAACTGATGCATCTCACCACTCAGGGCGTCAACTACTTTAAAATACAATATGTCTCCCTACCCCCATATATCACAGTAGTCATCCATGCTCATATCACACCACGAGTAGTATAAAACAAAAACATCTTATCAATTAGGCTATTGACCCTCAAACAAGAAAGAGGGTAACTCAAAACCCTACAATTATTATCTTCTATCAAACATATTTTTCTTTAATCCATCTTGGATTAACTGATTTGTTATTCATAGGTTCAATCTTTGGGAAACCTAAATAGTAAGCTATCAAAAATAATTAAACATGCTTACAAAACCAATTTCATTAACATAAAATTAGAACAACATCAATCAGATTCATTAACATGCCTCTTTATATTTATCCAAGCAATTATCAATTGATTCTATCTTTACATTCTTTACTGATTTCCATCAAGAATGAAAAGAAAAACATGCATGCTTTGATTTCACACTATCTAGAAAAAAGTAGGCAATATCATATTATCGATATCAATTTATTTATTGGGTTCAAATATATTTTATGTCAATTCCATTGTGATATAGTGGGTTATAACATGATAACAATATAGTTTCATGAAAAATAAGAGAGAAGCAAAGAATACCCTACCTCAAACATTTCTTGACGTTCTTTATACGAGGATGATCTACACAGCGGGTTACAACCTTCTCCCATGTGACAAATTTATACACCTGAAGATGTAGAGACACCACCACATCGGCCAACACCCAAGAAAATCCCATTAGGAACATGTGGTAAAAATTCAATAAAAATGGCAAGGAGAAAGAAATAGATGGAATGAAAATAATGATCATAGATCATAACTTATATCAAAGATTGGTTAATATTGCTTCGTTGCATCAAAATAGAGCGGAACAAATCCTAGGAGGAATGCTTGATTGCACAAATCCTATGGGATGGAAGGGGATTTTTGAGTGTCTCACACCCCAGAACAAGGAGGAAGAACTAGGGAGGAAGATATATTGTCCCTTTAGATGATTTAACAGAGTGGTGGTTTATGATATGCTGGGTTTTCCGTTAAAAGGGTATCACATTAATCCATGTGGTTTGACCAAGTAAAAACATCTAGAGCCTTCGGATAAATTAATATAGGAGTTACAACCAATGAATCCGCCATAAAGTCCATAAAATAAGAATTTAAATGAATTTTACATCAAAGGAAACGTTAAAGTGGAGAACTGTAAGAAGCTAGAAACACTGTTCACTAACACGAAATTTTTGAAAAGGAAAAAAACTGTTTTTGAACCTCACCATTAAAACCTCACCATTTTGGAATCACTATTCATGAACCTCACCATTGGAACCTCACAGTTGAAACCACATCATTTTGGATTCACTATTCATGAACTCAAAATATTTCTATGGAAAAAGGTCACTGTTGGAACCTCACCATTTTGGAAACAATGTTCATGAACTCAAAATTTGGAAAAGGAAAAAGGACCCTGTTGGATCTTCACCATTCTGGAAACACTATTCATTACCCCAAAATTTGGAAATGGAAAACGGTCACCATTGGAACATCGACATTCTGAAAACACTATTCATGATCTCAAAATTTGGAAATGGAAAAAGGTTACCATTAGAACCTCACCATTCCATAAACATTGTTCATGAACTCAATGTTTTGCTAAGGAAAGAGGTCACCGATGGAACCTCACCATTGCATTGTTCACATTACATTAGCAATTTCACTATTCATAGAAGGTCATTGATGACACTATCCACAGAAGGTCTTTGATGTCACTATTCACATAAGGTCACAGTTTCATTGTTCACAGACGGTCACTGATGACACTATTCACATAAGTTCACCGATGTCACTATTCACATAACGTCATTATTTCACTGTTCACATAAGGTCACCAATGAAACTGCTCACATAAGGTCCCTGATGATATTGTTCATAGAAGGTTACCGGTGAACTGTTCATAACAGTCTACTATTGGAACTGTTCACCGATGAAACTGTTCACAGAAATGGAAATTTGGAAAAGTGTTAAGGATAAGTCACCTTGACCTCCCAAAACCCCTCACACACCAAATTTTTATAATGTAATGGACGAGAGAAGTTTGGGCCATTACATCAGATAACCCTCAAAACATTATCATCCTCGTGAATTCAAAATCCACCTAAAGGGAAAATGAAACGGGGTCCGAACAGCCACCAATTGAGATACCTCTCAACAGAGAGCAAGCCACAAGATGAAATAAAAAAAATCCATATTATAAATATAAACGATCTATAACAACAATGGATACATTGATACATGAAATGATTAAAACATCAAAAATTTCTGCGTACTGAGCACATATTTTTGACTCACGTTCCTAGGTACTCTCCTCCATGCCACTGTGTTGCCACACAACACAAACCAAGGGGATTGAATTCCTTTGAAACACCTTCTCCTTTCGGTCGTTGATCTCCATAGGTCGCTCCTAGAAGGTTGCATCATCGTCAACATCGATCTTTCCCCAATCGATATCGTGAGAGTCATCATGATGATAAAGGCAAAGCTATGATACATGGAAAAAATCATGTCTCTGACTCATCTATGGAGGAAGTGATACTCAATAAGCCAGAGCTCCAACATGAGCTAACACCTCAAAAGGCCAAAAATACCATATATAAAGCTTACTCCCATGAAAAAACATTGTTTCCCATGATGGGGAGTAACCCTTATAAACACTTGATCCCCAAAATCAAACTCTAAAGTCCGCCTACTTTGATTGTCATATGATTTATGACGATATTGAACTATATTCATCCTCTCACAAATCACGTGAACCATCTCTACTGTATTCTTCACAAGATCCGGTCTGAGAATGGCTGACACTCTAAATCCAGTCTAGTACAATAGAGAACGGCAAGGTCAGACATACAAGGCTTCAAATGGCTTCATACCGATGGTGGAGTGAAAACAATTGTTGTAAGAAAACTCCACCAAGGGTATTCTACTCATCCACAAACCTCCAAAATCCCGAACATAGGAGAGTAACATGTGTTCAAGAGTCTAGATGGTTTTCTCTATCTGTCTGTCCATTTCAGGATGAAGAGCTGTTCTAAGGCATAACTTAGAACCAAAATCATACTAGAAACCTCTCCACACCCAAGAGGTAAAATGAGGATCTCAAACAGAAATGATCTTCCTTGGTAATAAATGAAGTCTCACCACCTCCTCTATATGTGGCCATGACAAAACATCCATTGATATTGAATCCTTGATTTCTATAAAGTGGGGTGATTTTGTGAAGTAATACACTAACACCCAAATAGATTTGTGTGCTCTCTAAGATCAAGGCCAACCAGTTAGAAAGTTCGTTGATAAGTTCTCCCACATCCACTGAGGAATGTCTAATTGCATGAGAAAACCACCAAGAACTCGATGTTCACCCATCACCTACTAGTAGAACAAACATCGAGACACAAACATTGTAACTGCACAATTCATCCAAGGCCACCAAAACAGGATCGTCAAGGTTCGATACATCTTTGTCATGCCACGATACACCGCAAAAGGGGAACTATGAAACTCTATGGGAACTGGATCTTGCATCATAAAAAGATAAAAAATCCTTCCATGATACAACACTCGATGTTGTTCAACATCAAAACAACCATCAGGGGTCTCACAACAAACAACTCGGTCTCTCCATCCCTCCACCTCTAGATCCCACAACATAGACTCTTCCACCTTCTACACCATAAATAAATGCACCACCATATGAAAAAGACAACCTCTACCCCCAAAATGACCAATATCAAGATGTAACACTGACAGTTCTTCCATTTCACTCATGGAGTCCCCGGATTCAAGCACTGATTCACTACGTGACTTCTGACTCAATGCATCAGCTACAACTTTCCCTTTACATGGTGTGAATGATATTTCAAAGTCGTATTCCTTTAATAACCCCATACAATGACGTTATCGTATGTTTATGTCATGCTGGGAGAATACATACCTCAGGATCTTATGATCGGTGAAAACCACAAATCACTAACCAATGAGGTAATGTCTTAACAACATCAGAGAAAACACTATGAATACCAACTCAAGATAATGGGTGTTAGAGTTACGTTCATGGGGATATAACAATCGAGACCTGTAAGAAACAACTCATCTCTGCTGCATCAAAAGACAACCTATCCTCAGATGCCAAACATCAGAGAAAACATCAAACTGAACTACCTCTATTGGAAGACAAAGAACTAGAGACCATACTAACTTATTCTTTAGATAATTGAAATCTTACTGACATTGATCAGTCTATATGAAATCTTGATCCTTCCTGGTCAATGTTGTTAGGCGAGTTTCATCTCAAGATAAATTAGCTATGAACCTACCGTAGTAGCCTATGAGACCACAGAAATTTCTCACCTATAATATAGTCTTGGTGGATCCCCAAGACACAACCACTACTATCATCGATGGACCCATAGAAACTAACTAATAGGATACCACATTCCCCATGAAATAGATTTCTCGATCCCAAAAATCTTAGATGAAGAACTCCCAAAACAGTGTGTATATGCTCTGAATGATCTTCTTCAGAAGTAGAGTTCACAAGGATGTAATCGATAAAAACTAAAATGAACATGTCCAATAACTCACAGGACACAATGGTTATAAATCCCATCAACAAAACTAAAACATTTTTCATGCCAAATGACATTACAACAATCACATAATGTCTATGACGACAACTGAAAGAAATCTTCGGGATATCCTCATCCTTCACACGAATCTGATGATATCCTGACCACAATTCGATCATTGAGAACCCACTTTCAACCTTCAGTAGATCAAATAAATCATCAATTTATGGAATAGTATAGTGATTCTTTATTGTCCCATTGTTCAAGCGATGATAATCGACACACAACAAAAAATTTCCATCGGCCTTCTACACGAACAAAACTCATGCACCTCACGGTGACATAGTCGGGCGAACAAAACTGAACTGTAACAGACCATCACGATGTATATGTATCTCTCTTAACATAGAAGGGGCCATCCTATATGTAGGAAAAGAGATAAGAGACACTCCTTATTGTAGCTCGGTCCCAATCTTGATCTCCTGTTGAGGGGGAAATGCTACAACCTTTTTGTAAAGACATCAGGGAACTCTTCTATGACCCTAGGAAATGCCAACTACAGAACCTGTAAACAACTCAACATTTTCTCAGCCATCATGGATGATAATTATGGAACTCACCTATGACCCATCTGAGGGTCTCGATCGCTAAAGAACAGCACTGGCTCTCCATCTGCATCGAATAAAACAACCTACCTCCTGATGCAATCCACTATATCCTACACCAAATAAAACAAATCCATGACAAGGATGACATCACATGGTTGAATTCTTAAACATCAGAAATCTCCCCAAGAGTGGTGTTTCCTAAACACTAGCTCACAATCTCTACAAACACCAAACATGTCATATCGGCCTCCAACTGGTGTAGTAATAACCAAGGGAATTGTAATACTCTCTACCTCAAGCCCTAAAGCTTGGTGAAGTGTATGTGATATGAAGGAGTATATCACTCCTGAATCAAACACGGCATACACCATGGTAGAAAACAAGAGAAGGGTACCTTGAATGACGTATGGCCCACCTAGAGTTGGCAACGTGAAAGCATGATGTTTTCCGCAACCTCCTCCACAAACTCTCTGACCTTGATGATGACCACCACCACAGTCGTTCTCTTCTCTATGAGGATGAGGAGAATCACAAGGATGTCCTCGGCCTACCCTATCTACCTCTGCTAATCTAAAGCTGGTGGAAGATACTACTGCTACCTCAGTTGGAACTGCCTCATCAAAGGGACCTGGAGTGGAACACCTAGAGTATGATGAATTCTCGGAAAGGTTGGGAACCATCTATACTTATGACACTGACCACCATAAGAAAAATAGGCTTATGATATGTTGGCATTGTTTTGAGAGCTTCTGCCTTTGGAGAAACGAGATACGGAGGTCTGGGACCTACCCCCGGCTGAACGAAAACACTTCTGCCTGGAAAACCCGGAACCCCTGACCACATATCTACTTCATGATATATCATGAAGACTCCACTATCATGATGATCCGGTACATGCCAATGTCCAACCTATGAACTCTTACCTCTCCAGCACCTCAAGATATGTCTTTAGCATAAATGGGGTGACCTGGCACTAGATCTCTGGATGAAAATATTTCTCTAAATGCATTTCCCTAGCCTCCTCATCAGGCAATAGGTCCGAAGCATATCGTAAAAGGTTACTAAAATGTATTCCAATCTCTCTCTCACTAGAGCTCCCATGTTGATGGTTAAGAAGCTCCTAGAGACTAGACACCTTTGCTGTTGAAGAATGAAACTCAACTCTAAACATGTCTTCAAACTCCTCCCACGAGATCAGTGACTCCTCACGATCTGTGAGGAACAAGAACCACCACTACCTTGCGGCTCCACGCAGCATCGTCACAACCAAAGACACCTAGTGCTCCTTCCGAGAACGGATACAACTAAATCCCATCTCTACCTCCTACAACCAGTCTTACATGGATACATATACAATGGATCCATCATACTTTTACAGACTGGCATTGAAACTATCAAAGTGTCCTCCTCCAAGTGTCGTCATCGTCAACCTCTACCCTTTGGCGATCTGCTGGCACATCCTGCTGGACATATTCTATGTGATCATGATACAGACATTGACCTAGAGCCATACCTATAAAATAACAAACAGTTATTTCTCCTAAATTGTGAATATGGAAATATCAGCATTAATTAATTTTTTTCATCTAATCATTTTAGGTAAACCAATCCCGATGTCAACCCATTCAAATACAAGAACAAAGAAGAATGATTCATTATCCTTTCATAGGTCTCTACACTATAACTTGTATCACCACGTTTAGTATACATTGATAACATAAGGGTTCGTACATAAGATCATAGGGGTCCCTAAACGCCTATGTCTCAGCTGGTCTCTAGGTTTTACATCACATTCAAAACATGACAGACACTATTTCCCTACTAACACATGAAACCTCACCTAATCCTTACTCTAAACTCTATCCTATCCCTTAACCAGCCCTCAAAAACTACTCTGTCATGACCCCTCCCCACGCGGTGTACACCTCCAATGCCGAATATGTGAGAAGGGAGATAGGGACCCACGAGTCCCGCCTCCAGTAGGCCTTAGGTTGGCGACTAGCACTGGGGGTATTGTAAATACACAGATGGAAGGCATTACCATCTAGGAGAACTCATGAGGAAGAGAGAGATAAGATAGAAACCAAAAAACACCAACTCAGACTGAAATATAAATGAATACCCATGTACATATATGTAATGTCATGAAAAACTACTACAACTAGAAGGGGAAATTTAAAGTACCCAAATACGTAAAAAAAAGCAGTAACCACAAGCCCAAACAGCTCCAACAACCAGAAGATAATAAAAACCACCTTGATCTCAAACCTGCTCCAAGGGACATGAAAAATAGATTATACATTCATTTGGTGAGTAGAAAAATATACTCATTAGGATCCTCCCCACATCCTCTCATGAAAATGTAAATAAAGCACGATAAAGCATAGTTACAACATGTGAAACTAACTCATCACCTAGACATGTATACTATGTTACCAGCCTCACCATGGATACTATCACCAAGTAAAGCATACAAGAGTATATAATATAATAATGATTATCAAGGGTACCCTGCTATGACATCCCCACTATATTTCCACTTTTCCCCAATGTCACGCGTCCTATGAATCTCTCTCCAAAAATGTTTTCCCGCATACACCTAGATGAAGCACGAAAATTTTCCCCTCGTGCGACCAAACCACCACATCTACGAAGTAATGAAACCAGATAGTTTCATGGAGCCACCATAGATCATATAACTTATATTATTCCTCAGGTATTATAACATAATCCCTTACATCCCATAAACAATTTAAGGATCCTCATGCAATGAAATCATATACATGTTACACCTCTAAGAGTGCATTGGATAATATATCCAGAATATATGTGTGTGAATAACCACAATCTATTACAGCCCTCTACACACATATATGCAGAAAACTAACAATTGTTCTTACCTTGATATGTAACTACCATGAGAAGTGAGTGGGGTCAAATGGGGTAGTCATCCATCCATCCTCCCACCTGAATATTTGGGAAAACACCCCCATGGATCAGAATCCTTGAGGTTTCAGTTGCCCTAATTGACATGGTGGAGTAGCATATTGAAACCCCAAAAGTACCGAATATAATATATCTCACAACTACACTATAGGCATAAACTATTATTAGACTCAACTGCAGCTAATGTCTTTCGGACTCCTGGCTACCACTTTTAAGACGAGGTATCCTATATTCACAGAACCATTTAAAAAGATTTACTACATTAAATCATTCCCTTTTTATCAATACCACATTATGTTGATGAATAATATAAAAATTAATTAACCATTAACAATTCCACATTATATTTCGTTCATATAACACCCAAAGTCCACTGTCCCCTTGAAAAGTATAACCTCAACATTTCATTCCACCATGTTCCAACCCCATGGGATAACATATTTTATTCAATTATATATTTACAATATTACTTTCCAATATTCACAAGAATTCTAGATAAACATTATTTGCTACTAAACAGAAGGGGGATCAACACGGTGAGCAGATAACTACTCGTTGAGTCTTTTCTGCCTATAGCAAGAGCATAGACCCATCCTCTCATAAGAGTCTAGACACGAAAATCACGCGGCATGTGCAGCGTGTCTTCGACCCTTTTGGAAGAAGGGAAAGAAAGAACAACTTCCTTGATTAGTGGGGAATGTAACGAAGATAAACAACTAATAAGATTCAGTCAGAATCCAGACATTCACATCTAACTCGTTCCATCATCCACGACATACTCCCCGACACCCAAGTGATTAAAATGATGCATATTACTACTGTATGATTCATCTACTACCACAACCAATATTCCTCCCTGACGATACATATCACAACATCCATCTAGGCTCACATCATAACACAAGCAGAAGGAAAAATAGACATCTCCCCAATTGGGCTCTTAACACTCAAAAAAGAAAGAGGGCAACTCAGAACCATAATAGTACAATATTTTATCAATAAACCTATTCTTTAATCAATTTATGATGAACTGAATTGTTATTCTGAGGTTCCAACTTTTTGAAACCTAAACAGTAAAATATCACAAATAATTAAAAATTCTTACTTCACTATTTTCTTTATCCTCAAATCACAATAACATCAATCAGATTCTTTCACATGCCTCTTTATCTTTAGCCAAGCGATTATTAATTATTTTCATATTTACATTATTTATCAATTTCAATGATGAAATAAATGTTATGGAAGCAAGCTTTGATATCACACTATCTAGAAAAAAAGTGTTAAAATCATACGATCGATATAAATTTATTTATTATGTTCAAATATATATTATGTAAATTATATTGTGATCTAGTGGGATAAAACCTGATAACAATACAGTTTCACACAAAATAATAGAGAAGAAATGATTCCCCTACCTCAAAGAGTTCTTGACGTTCTGTATACAAGAAGGGGCCTTAAAAAGGGTTACAATATTCTCTTATGTGACAACTGTATCCAATGTAGGATGCAAAGACACCACCACATCGGCTAACACCCAAGAATGGCCCATTAGGAACATGGGGTAAAAATTCAATAAAAAGGCATGGAGAAAGAATGAGATGAACTAGAAATAATTATAATATGTCATACCTTATATCAAAGACTGATTGATATAGCTTGGTTCCATCAAAAAGGAGTGAAGAAAATCCTAGGAGGAATGTATCATTGCACAAATCCTACGGGAAGGAATTGGATGATCGATCATCTCACACCTGAGAATAAGGAGAAAGAACTAGGGAGGAAGATATCTCGTCCCATTAGAAGATTAAATGGAGTAGTGGATTAAGATACATTGGGATTTCCATTAAAATCGCATCATATTAAACCATGAATTTGGACCAATTAAAAAAATCTCGAGCCTTAGAGGAAATTTACATAGGAGTTACGACCTTTGAATCAGATTTAGAGTCCTTAAAACAAGGATTTAAATGCATTTTACATCAAAGGAAACATTAAATGGAAGAACTGTACGAAGCTGGAAACACTGCTCATGAACTCAATATTTAGCAACGAAAAAAAACATTGTTCATCAACCTCACCATTGAAACATCCCCATTCTAGGAAAACTGTTCATGAAACTCACTATTAGAACCTCACCGCTCTATAAAAACTGTTCATGAACTCAAAATTTGGCAAAAGAAAAAGGACACAGTTGGAACTTCACTGTTCTGGAAACACTTTTCAGGAACACAAAATCTGGAAATGGAAAATGGTCACCGTTGGAACCTAACTATTCTAGAAACACTGTTCATGATCTCAATATTTGGAAAAGGAAAAATGTCATTGTTGGAACCTCATAGTTTAGGAAACACTATCCATGAACTCAAAATTTGTCAAATGAAAAAGGTAACCATTGGAACCACGACATTGCACTATTAATAGATGGTTACTGAAGGCACTATCCAGAAGAGGTCACTAATGACGCAGTTCAGATAAGGTCACTAATGTCACTGTTCACATAATGTCACCATTTAACTGTTCATAGAAGGTCACCGATGAAACTATTCACATAAGGTCATCTATGTTAGTCTTCGCATTAGGTCACCATTTCATTATTCACATATGGTTACTAATCAAAATTTTCACCTAAGGTCACCGGTGACATTGTTCACATAAGGTTACCGATGAACTGTTCACAACGGACTACCATTGGAACTATTCACCGATGGATCTATTCACAGGAATGGAAATTTGGACAAGTGTTGGGGATAAGTAAACTTGACCTCCCGAAACACCTCATACACCTAAGTTTTACAATGGAACATACCAAATAGGTCTAGTCCCTTACAGAATGTATAGCCTCAATGATCTACATTTCTTATTAACAATGAGTATAGGTGCGCCCCATGGAGAAACACTAGGATTAATAAATCCCTTATTAATTAACTCCTCCTGTTGTTTGTTCAACTATACAAATTATAATGTGGAAAATCTATAAGGATTATTTTATATTGGACCCAAGTCAGGGTTTAAATCAATTGAAAACCCATCTTCTCCCATAGGAGGATGT
The DNA here is from genome assembly GCA_963277665.1 of Viscum album. NCBI lineage: Eukaryota > Viridiplantae > Streptophyta > Magnoliopsida > Santalales > Viscaceae > Viscum > Viscum album. Next base: position 1,837,534,530 of record OY728165.1, read on the forward strand.
CTAAGCTAAACCTCTGGAAAAACATCAATGTATTCTTGTACAATAAGTACATCCCCAATTTTAATATTTCTTTTTTCATCCATATATGATATTCTCTCATCTTCCAAAATAATTTCATACATTAGATCTACTGGGGGTGGATCAATATATGAATCATATGATGAGGTTTCATATCTAAATATCAATAATTAAATATCTTTATCAACAATCATAATTTCCTTCATCTTGAAATAAATTTTAGCATCATATTTTGAAATCAATTCTATAATGAGGAATATATCAAAGTAAATGAAAGTTATGATGACAAGGTTAAAAACCAATGGACTTTTATTTATTATAAAGGGGACAAACAAAATAATCATTTATGAAATAAGACATATAAAATCTGTTTTTACTGAAATCTCCATTATTAAATCAAAAATTAAATATCTAAATGTTTTAGCAAAATGGGACGATATAAATGAATAAAGGGTTAAAAAATAAAGTAAAGAATTATAAATTTTTAAGAAAACATTAAATTAAATCCCACCACATTATTAATAACTTCAGCCTAAGTAGTTGTTATCACATGAGTTTTTTCTTACTATAGTGGAATTTTTTGAGGATTGTTTTTCGTGTGCATTGGAAAATAATTATCATAGTGCTCTATATCCCTATAGTTTCATCATAGAAGATTGGTAGATTCATTAGAAACCCTTAAATCATGAGAATGATGGGATTTATCAACACACTTGTTAAAAATACCTTTTAATTTTAATTAGAATCCATGGTGTTTCATTCCACATGTATCACACATTGACTATTTATTATTATTCCCTTTATCCATTATTTTTATTTCCACCCAATCTTGATATGTTTCTCGTAAATAAATATGACTTAGAGAATTTTTTACCTATCTTTATTACACATAAGACTATATATACGTCTAATGAGAAGGTTTGGGGGACTAGTTCTTTTCGGAGGAATGATTTTAAACCATCCAAGATTTGATAAATATTTCTTATTAGATTATATATGTAACATAATGCATGACTTGAAAACCATTTCATGTTAGGTTCATCCTTGGAAACGTTTTCACCATATTTTTCTCTCTGACTCAAAGAAATTTCTATCCATATCCACTCACTATTTTCAAGGGAAATGTTTTCCAAATATAATATCCTCAAAATACTTTCATTACAAATTTTAAATTTCTTCTTCATCTTTTTTTTGGTATTAATGAACACCATTTATATGCATCATTTGATAGATAATTAACTTCAATGATATCCTTCTCCCATTAATTACATCCTTAAGTGATAAATATCTTCTCTCTAGAACTTATCATCTGATTAAAAATAAATATATTCACATCCTTGGGGAAAACAAAAGAAATGGGTGAGATCATATTCTTAGTAAGGGTGAGAAATACAAAATAATATGTCATAAATAAACCTAAAAAATAATAAATGATGAATACCTAGTAAAACATTCCAATAAAGCATAAACCTAACAATAATATGGTAGGAATAAAAATTTGTTAAATTACTCCATATAAATAACCACATGAGATTGAAATTCCACAATGGAAATTTTACTAGTCGAATATTCAATTGGATTATCAATTAATAGTATTTTAATGGTGGAATTTATAATTTCATAAATGTAGAACATAAAATTGATGCCTCAGTGAAGTCATCTGATAATAAATGGTTACGGACTCAGCCAAAATACATATCTGAAAATAAATGTTCATGGCCTCAACAATGTTCATATATGTTCTATCTCATGAGACCTTCTGACGCATCAAGGGGATATAGGGATCCCCACATATCACTTATTAAGTCAAATTAATTCCTCACATGAATGGGGTAAAACATAACCACATATACATAAAAAATTAAATAATATTCCTTAATCAGTAAAATAATCACTATCCATTCTGAGTAATATGGGGATTGACATAAAGATTCTACACCCACAGTTAAGCTGGTCATAAACCATTTAATAAAATATAATAGATCATATAATAAGAGATCAATCCAAATTGAGTATAATATTTATCAAATTTTTATTACATATATGAAAATATTTTAATAAAATCATCGATGAATTATTTATAGAAATAGCCTTTATCAATAGAAAGAAGAGTACTTTTGGAAAATAATTAGTATTTGTTTTAAAATAAGATTATGAATATTTAAATCAGAAAAGAAAAAGAGAACGTATGTACAATAAAAATATGTTTGATTCCTAAATGATGTCCTAACGGAAGTGAATACTTGTAAAACCAGTTTTAAAGAGACATTAGAACCGATCCACATTTATTCAGATTAATGAGAAATATAAGGAGTCCTTTAAGCAGAAAAGACATAGTTGTTTAAAAAAATAATATATTTGTAATTTTCATGACAAAAATAGTGATTTCATAAAAATATTTATGTCTTAAAATATATTATGGAGTGTACATGGAGACGTGTAAGAAATCGTGATGTTCCCCTTAATCAAGATTTCTTATCTGGAATAAATGAGAAGGGAACCTTCAAAAACATGTATTTCCACATAAAAGATAGTTGAAATGATATGGGTTCATGGTTATAGAGCATATAATTTTTTTGAAGAATTATATTAATATAATTAATAATTACATTTGTATAAATAGAGGAAAATTTTAACCCGAAATGAATATGGAGATTCAGAAAGAAACCCTTACAATATGTTTTAATGTGTTCTGTACTTGAACATAACATCATGGATAAGGAAAATATATTCATTAACAATTTAATTCATAACCTATTAAATAGTTTTTTATTTATTATAAAAATAATAATTTCATTTATGATCTTTGTGAAGAGTTATATGATTAATTTCACTGTTCAGGAGTGTTCTTTTACTTGGTTTTCCCGGTTGGTTCACTTCTATACAAGTATGAAATATCATTTAAATTGGAATAGTTATCTAGAATTGATATTATATGTTATTTTCAAACAAACATAAGATTAAATGGATATATAATTAATTTTTTTTATTTGGGATGAGGATGTATCATTTTATAATATATTAGTGGTAATCATTTAGATTATTTTAATAGTTTTTTTATCATCGACAAATAGTTCTATCTATATAATTAATATTATGTATATATACTTGTTAAATAAAATTAAATAATATTTAATTCATATATTATAATATTTTGTGACCATAAAAATAATTTTTTGAATATCCTTGATCGTGGAATTAAGAAACAAAAAAATTTTATCCATGAAGGTAGCGATTCAGCACCTAATGGAGGATGTTTTAATTTTTAGAATAAAAGTAAGAGGAGAAGAGACTTGACTGTGTTTTATGCACTAACATAATAAAATTATAGTATATATAAAATAATTACGTTATAATTATTTTTTTAAGGATTAGTTAAGGAGAGTACAAGAAAATAAAAGAATGTGAAAAGAATATTAAGAAAGCGAAAGAGGATTTTAACTTATGTATTGTTCTCCTTGAAAACATCATTAGGAAAATTGGTTGTTGTATTTAATTGAAAAATGAAACTCATGGACATGTGGATGTGTCTTGGGAAGAGTATTTTGTATAAATTTGACACTATTCAAGGATTTAGAGTTGTTAGTAGAAGTGGTGCTGATGGTTGGTATTTATATTGGATGAGAGGGGCGTTTTTTAAATATTTTACTCAATTGCTTATTATTTTGGTTGAAGACTATGAATTGTTTGAGTATTATCACTAATTATATTAAAATAAATAATGATAGATAATTATTAAAGAATTACATTAGTCATATCTCATCCTTGAATCAATAATTATTTTATTTAGCTAATACAGTAAATTACCATATCTTATTATTAAACGAATCGATGATTTTAGAAGATTAAAAATACTCATAGTAACCATTTTTCAACATGTTGAATTCAAAAATGAACAAAATTTTAGGAATAAAATTAACTACTGGTAATTTAATTTTTAAACTAATCATCATTTATTTGAAAAACATTAATTTCTAATTGTACCTGATTTTATAACAAATTAGAAAAGTAATTAAGTTCTCATAAAATTATTTTATAATCATATGAAACTTTAATATTATCTAATGATTCTATTTAATGAAAATATTTTCACTTTTAAATCGATATATTAATTAATATATTATAAAGAATCATTTATGTCTCACAAAGATACCCACAATTAAATATTAATTTTTAAAAAATTTATTTACTTATTCCAAAAAAATATACCTAAAATTTATATATACTTTCATAGGTGGATTTACTATAATATTGGACATATTATTATTTATAATTAGCAAATATCTATTCCAACACTCATACATAATAATATATTACACTTTTAAACTCAATGTTGTGTGAAGAAAAACTGTTGAAGATATTTAATTATAAAGGCGGAAAACCATAAAATATTGGGGTATTACACATTACATTGAAAAATGCCTTGTGAGTACATATCATGTAACATTCCCTAAACTAGAAATATCTGACATGAAAATGCTTGGTTTCTTACTGGACCTTTAATGCTCATCCCCATATGCCAGATGCTTCCAACTCACAGAGGGTGTATAGAGAACAATGTGCAGAGATTGTACCATCGGGTAATGATTTAAATTAAAAAGGAAAAAGAACAAATATCAGAGTAATGAAAATATTATAAAAAGTATATCATAAAAATGTAAGGTAATAAATGAACCATGTAATCAAAATAATAATGAACCATATAATTTCTAATTGAAATGTAAATAAATTTTATGACAGAATTCATACAAATAAAATATCAATATTACGATAATAAATTCAGGACACCATACTCTTGAATCCCTAGTCTGTCCTATCTAAAAGAACTAAACCATTTAATAAGAAAAAATCAATGAAACTATTTATTTTCCTTGTCTAAAAATTCATCCATGTAATCTTCTTAGGTACTAAATAGTGGCCAAAATAGGTTTTGAGTATAGCGTAGTAGGTTAACACCATTGTGTTTAAAAAAATAGTCTTATATTATGTTCACGAAATAAAGAGATAAAATAGGAGTATTAGTTAATCAATTAATATTTAATAATAATAAACCTTCTTCATCACCCTGCATGAATATCTCTATTTATGTATAATTATCATACTGGTTGTAAACCCTAGTCTAGGGAATAATACCATTACCGGGAAAATTCCCTCTCTATAAGCATTTCAACATACCTAGCCTAATCCCCATAACCATTATATCATTACCTAGACATTCCCTCTATATATGCATTTCATCATAACTACACCAAAACCCATGAGAACTATAACATAACCTGTTAAACACTATTATATTTTCTTTATAAAATAACTATTCGAAGTCCTATGGAACTTAAAGCATAACCGGGATAAGTCCTATATTTAAGCGTTTAAACATGAAACCAAGCATAGAACTTTATATAATCAATTAAATGTAACTGAAACAAGACCTATATATAAACATTTAATCACTAAACTGGGTCAATACCTATATATATTAATTATTCAGTTACCATTTGTGTTCCATTTACCTTTTTATTCAGAAAATTATATTTTAAGACATTATCATTCCAGTGTACACAACAATATCCTATCAAATTCTCCCTAGTAATTTCTATTATCATGTATGTAACACCCCAAGATTTCATAGTACGTTATTTTCAACATAATTCAATAACTTTCAAAACACGCAACACCGGGTTCGAGCGCACCACAAGATTACCAAAGTAGCCGCTCAAAAGATTTTATGAATATTATTAATTGAACATTGAACTATATATAATCCTTATAATTTTATAATCCATATTATGAGTTTCCTGGACATATTCCAAGATGAAATTCAAGTTTTTTCAAATAAAAGAAGTATTTATTTTAAAAATGCACTTTCACTTCCTTTAAATGAGGAACCCTTTTAAATCCAATATTTTAACATTTTATATATTCTATTTGACAAAATAAACTTATTATTTAGAATCGAGACATTATAATTTAGTTCATATGGATCCCTTTTGATCAAATCAAAAGGAAGAAGTTGAAGAGGAGGTAAATATATAACCACCTCTTTAAAGTTCCTTTATTCTTACACTTCCTTTTTCATTTTTGTTTACATAATAAAATGAAAAATATTGAATCTTCTATATAATGTGATGTTACTATAAATATGGTACAACCAAATCCATTATTATATCCATCCTTTGAATGACATGTCACCATACGTGCGTACGTACGACTTACCATCTCCACATCGTGGTGTAATTGTTATTCAATACATTATTATTTGGATGGGTATAATAATGATGTGTAATTCATGTAAATAATTAATATAATATTATAATGATTCTGTATATATGATATTCAATCTAATTATATATTATTTTAATATCAAAAGAATGATATTGTTGCTCGTGCGTACGTACGGACTACCGTCTCCACGAACATGATGAGATTCATTCCCCATCATATCAATGCAAGTATAATTCTCATTTGATGATTAAAAATAATGTTTAAGGACTTGATATCATTCAAGATATGAATATGATACAACCTATACATAACCAACATGGATTATGTAACAAAACATATAAGAGAAAATGAGTAAGTTAACACACGAAATGACGATAATACTAAGATATTATTGACAAAGAAATGTTAAAAGATCATATATGATATCATATTAATGTATATTATTCTTGTATAATTTAATAAAAAATATTTCACCATTATACAGGAGGTCAACCTACCCTCAACCAAGGAAAAGTACAAGGTAAGGGTTTATTTCACAATCTCATCATTATCTGAGGTTGTTTATACATAATTATCTACTCAGACATGTTTACCATCCACATACTTGTTTCTTAAAAATGTATTCTAAAACATTTTTAATATTTACTATACTATGGGTTAAATTTATTTATACCCTTGTTTGATATTTTTTAAAATGTTTTGAAAGGAATCTTTCGGTCATTTTTCAAACAATTTCCTTTTTATCCTTTTCGAAAAAATTAAGATAAGAATGTATTTTTTTAACTTATATGGAGGGTGTGGCTATTTTTTCAATTATAAAATCATGGAAGCTCCCCTTAGAAGATTATAATAACATTTTCAAAGTAAATGAATTCTTTTATAATTATGTTACTTTTAAATTATTTAAAAAAAACAGATATTTCTCTCAAATAGTTTTGATTTCATACATGTCCACATACTTTGGTGGATTTTAAGCTTATTTGAAATGATTTATTACGATACAAAACATCCATATTGTATTGAAGGTTTTTTTATATTTTTGACTGTGGATGTGTTATTTATATACCATTCATGGTTTATGGACAAAATATTGACATTTCTTATGCAATTTTTAATACGAATATTTATATTATGTTTAAACATGATCATATGAGGAATGAATTGGACTTAATAAGTGACGGGTCGAGCCCACTATAGCTCCTCGATGCATCGGTAGGTATCATGGGACAAACTAGTGTCTTGGAACAAGGCCTTGACAAAATATTATTTATTTTCGTCGCACAAGGCCTTGACTATGTGGTTATGATAGTTTGGAATTATTCATTACTTAATTATGAAAGTGGTTATTGATATTGCATGTGATTATTATACTAGTAGAATATCTATGTGAATAAGTAAATGTAATTATTTCATTTTATTTTTACCATATTATGCTGATGTTTAAGTTTAAAAGTCATTATTTGTTATACATTACCTTAAATGTTTATGCTTATTTATGAAAGTTTCCTCTATATGTTTATCCTTACTGAGCATCTGAGCTCACCTCTTTCTATGTTTTATTTATCTTAGTATGTGAAGAAGTATTTTATGACTGACCTACAGGGATAGTCTGAGGGGATATGAGTGTGTACTATGGAGACTATGTTGTTGTAATTTTCTATTTTATCATGTAATGTAAGACTTATGAATGTATCTAGTGTTTCCAATAATATTAAACTAATCAGCCTTTCGAGACATGATATTTTGTGATCATGCCAATGTTATGTAAAAATGCACCAACTCTGGGTAACAGGGGTCAGCGCATTACAGTTGGTATCAGAAGAAGTTTATTACCAACCTTGGAAGCTAGATTTAGATAAACTATTATTGGAGCACATAGAACAAAGATGGACTTTGAGGATTAGTATAGATGATCTTCCTAGAATTTTGGTACTGTAGATATTTCTTGAGTTTTCCATGAAATAAATCCCCGTCTGTATACAAGCACGTAGAGTTGGATCTGGCACATATGTACCTAGGGGTAAAACCTGAAAACACCGCATTGAGGTCGACTCGAATGGGAACTGGTTCACAACAATGGGCCTTGCTGCACTCTCGGTAACGACACTCCTTGGGGATATGCTTAGGATAATTCACATTTTCTTTACAAACCATTAGGAATGGTTTATGAGTATATACATCAAAAAAAACATTTTTATGATTATGGATTATATCTATAAACTGTTTAATCTACATTAGGTATTTAAAAGTTTGGAATTATGAATTTCAATTCATAAACTAACCTACTGTATGCCATAGTATTGAAATGTCGCACTGTAAAAGGATTGTGAACTGCAGTAATACGTATGATCCAAAGAGTAAGAAGGATCATATCTTTCACGGTATTAAGCCAACACTTTGAAGATAAATCTTCTCCCATGTATTCTCAACATATAATTAAATAGTATCATGTGTTAATAAGATATGTAATGAATTATATGAGTCTTATGACTTCGAAGGGAAGAAAGAGAAGAAAAGGATGGAAGAGAGAAAGATGGATAAAGGGAAGAGTGAAAAAAAAGAATTTTCCCATATGTGATAACAATGGGAAGAATCACCCTAGAACTTTCCTGAAGGGAATGGGAGTTCGTTATAAGTATGGAAAAAAATAACACCATGTATGAGACTAAAAGGGTAAGAAAAAGGTTTCAAATGTATAATGCTTCATCGTCAATGAGTTGGGACACTACGCGAACCAATGTACCAATCATCAGAGTACTCCCCGAATGAGGCTATTGGATAATAATCATGTTATGATACTACCACAGATGAGGAGGAATGATTAGAGTTCTTATGATTTTATTAATGAATTATGTCATTTGAGTGTTTTATCAACGATGTAATGGTTACAATAATTATGGAGTATATATGGATTTTACTGTGGTACTATTTTATTAAGGACTTGAGATTGTGTAAAACCATGAAAACTGACTCAATAGCAGGTTATATTTTTAGAAAATATATGGTTGAGATAAAGATAAAACATAATATGGTTCTGATACTGAGGTAGTTATTTTGGAATACTAGATTTTTGATTTGGATAAATTATATTGGATATTCTTGACTACCTTGAAACTGATGAATGATTTGTATATTCCATCATTGTTTGAGTTTACATAATTTTTAGATTGAAGGAGTATATCCAATATTCTATAATGAATAAGGGATCATCAATGTAATCAACAAGGTTTTATGGTAATTCAGGATGTTGAAGTTTTTAAAGGAATACATGATGAAGGTGTTCACATGTTATTACATGGAAAAAAGATTTTCATTGTGTTTAACATCCCTATATATTTTGGACTATTACTTTGGACAAAAGTATTTTGGATATGTATAGTATCAGATAATTTTGGATTTCCATAAAATGGAAAACCTGGAGGTCAGGTGGAAACATGTCACGTCAGGCAAGGCCGTGAGACTCGAACCTGCAACTGAAGGGTGACACGGGTGTATCTTCTACCACTAACCCATGTGATGTCCTGGATTGAATAATGCATTTTTTTTAAATTGTATGGTAGATGAATTGCAAATTAATGTTTTTGGAACCATATACGAATAAGATAAATAGAATATTTTTGTAGTTATATTATCTTTTAGAGTGAAAGATTAGTTTTTAGTATAAATTAGTTAAAGGATGGAATTCTACTTGTCAAGTATATTTTTTTCTTCTCTTATTGTATGATGAAATTAATTCTTAAACGTTATTTAAGGTATATTAAAACTAAAAATGTGTTATCCAAATACCTTTTTTTGTGTGGAACTAATGATATTTTAAATCATCATAGATTGATGGAATTAAGACCCTAAATTCTACAATTGTTTGTGACTGATAACCTTAATCACTCCCTATAAATATTTAATTTTTTCCTGCAATTATAGGTCTATAATTTCCACCAATGTTCTCCTAATCAAGATTATCATTTTGGGGTTACATTTTCATTCTCCATTTCTTCTTATTGATACTAAATTTTATTTACTGAATTTTTGATGTGGGTTTTCGCACAAAGGTATTTTCTAATTTTAACTTTTTTTTCAAAGAAAAATTTACAATTGAGAGGATGAAATTTTTTTAAAGAGGGAATAATGTAACACCCCAACATTTCATAATACATTATTTTTCAAATTAATTAAATAACATGCACTACACGCAACACCGGGTTCGAGTGCACCACAAGATTACCAAACTAGCCGTTCAAAAATGGTTATGAATAGTATTAACTGAACATTGAACTATATAAAATCCTTATTATTTTAAAATCCATATTATGAGTTTCTTGGACATAATGTAAGAACAAATTCATTTTTTTACAGATAAAATATGTATTTATTTAAAAAACTGGACTTTTACTGCCTTTTAATGATGAACCATTTTTAAATCCAATATTTGAAACTATTATATATTATATTTGAGAAAATAATATACTTTTTTTAGAATCGGGACATAAAAATTTAGTTTAAAATACTTTTTGTTGTTTTTATGATAGCTTTCATATTTGGGTGAATAGTGAAAAATACTATATTTTAATTGAAAACAACTTTTCTAATAAAAATAATTTATAGTGTTAATTTATACATTTTAATGGTTTGGAAGAATAAATAGATTATATTGTTACCATTTGATCCAATCTTGGTAATTGTATGTAATTCCACTTTGATATTGGACATAAACAAGTGTCAATATTTTTATAGATATTGTTTCTTAGAAATATGCTTTTTATTTTGACAACGAGAAATAATTTTAATTTAATTTCTATCCCTTTTATGTTTTGAATTTAGAAAAATGGATTCCATATTTAGAATCAGGAGGTCCCAATTGTGTTAATATTTATCTTTTATTTTTAGACATGTTGAATAATTATTTCGGTAAATATTTTATTTACCATGGTTAATGGGTAAATCCAGTAAATACGGGTGAAAAAATAATATAATAATAATATTAAATTACCCTAACATATGCCCTAACCCTATTAGATGATACATTTCCTACCATGGACATCTTTGGGTCTACTTGTGGACCCCATGGAGCCACTTGTAAGTGATAATGACACTTTATATTAATTAGGTTAAAGTAAATACAAAAATAATAGAAGGATATATCTTTTAGTAATACAATTTTTATATAAGGTGATTCAAGTTATCTCTTAGACTATAAATATTAATTAGAAATAGAAAATTATTTCCTACATAATATTATTTTATTATAAATTTTTAGACATTTTATAATAAAACTTATTTATGAAACAATGATGATGCAGTATTTTCATTATTAATGAAAGAATCAAATAAATGATATTATAAATACAGTCATTAATATAATTTGAAGGTTTTGATTCCATAATAAAATTTTATAGGTGACTATGAAATGTTATTGTTGATTAAATGTATTTATGTTGAAGTAATAATGTTGTTAGTACTTTAACAAAAATCAATTATTAAATAATTTCAAAATTGACAAAAATGATTTTTTAAAACAAATATTATATTATTAATTGATATTATATTCATAAAAATCTAAGGTTTGGCCATAAGACTTATATAATGATAGGTGTATCATTAATTAACCACTTGGGGTTCTATTGTTAGTATATAGTATGTTAATTAACCATATAATATAAAATTATAAAAAGACATGGTAAATGTCAAACTATTTAACTAAGAATTAAATATAAATGATAAAGTAAATATTGTGACCCAATCCTGTCTAAAATTTTTTGGTTGAGTGATTTCCGACCCATAACCACCTTAGCCTTTAAATAATCTATTTTCGAGCCATTAGAAACCGAAAATTATTTTATTATAAAATAATATTTCTAGCTTTTATTAAGGTGCTCCTCACCCCTCTTACAAAAGGGCACCCCCTTTCTCTCTAATTCACACCTTCAATGTCATTTGGATTGGCCAAAATCTGCCAAAATACCCTTTAGACTCTCCTCCCTTAATCCTAGAGTCCTACCTTTGGTCATAATGAAAACCTTAGTATCCCTTTTGATCAAATCAAAGGGAAGAACCCGAAGAAGAGGTAAATATCTCACAACCTCTTTCAAATTATTTTCTTCTCCAACTTCCTTTTTCATTGTTGTATCCATTCTAAAATAATAACTCCAGTATAATCTATATATTGTGATGTTATTATATATATGGTACAACCAAATTCAATATTCTATCCATCCTTTGAATTACATGTCACCATACGTGCGTACGTACGACTTACCGTCTCTACGTCGTGGTGTAATTGTTATTCAATAAATTATTATTTGGATGGGTATAATAATGACCTGTAATTGATATAAATAATAAATATAAAATTATAATGATTCTTTATATATGATATAACATCTAATTATATATTATTTTAATATCAAACAAATGATATTGGCGCTCGTGTGTACATATGGATTACCGTCTCCACGAAGGTGATGAGATTCATTCCCCATCATTTCCATTTAAGCCTAATTTTCTTTAGATGATTAAAAATAATTTTTAAAGAATTGATATCATTCTGGATATGAATAAGATACATTCCATTCATAACAAATATGACTCACAAAACAAGGAATATAAAGGAAAATGAATCTATTAATACCCGAAACAACAATAATACTAAGATATTATTAACAAAGCAATGTTAAAGGATAATATATGATATCATATTAACGTATATGATTATTGTATAATTTAAAAGAATTATTTCACAATTATACAGGAGGTTAAACTACCCTCTACAAGGAAAAGTACAAGTTAAGGGTTTATTTCAAAATCTCTTCATTATCCAATGTTGTTTATACATAATTATCTAACATGACCTCTTTATCATCCACATCCATGATTCTTAAAAATGTATTTCAAAACAGTTTTCGGATTTACTATACTATGGGTTAAATTAATTTATACCCTTGTTTGACTTTTTATAAAATTGTTTGAACGGAATCCTTCTATTTTTTTCCAAACAAGGTCCTTTTTAACCTTTTCGACAAAATTAAGGTAATAATGTCTTTTTTTTAACTTATACGGTGGGTGCAGCTATTTTCCACCATTATAAAATCATTGAAGCTTCCCTTACAATATTATACTAATATTTTCAAATTAAATTCTTTGTTTTATAATCATATTACATTTAAATGATTTAAAAAAATAGATATTTCTCAAATATTATATATTTCATCTATGTCAACATCTTTTGATGGATTTTCAGCTTATTTGAAGTTGATTTATAATGATACAAAACATCCATATTGTATTGATGGTTTTGTGATATGTTGGACTATGGATGTGTTATTTTTATACCAATCATGGTTTATGGAGAATGTATTGACATTTTGAATGCTAGTTTTAATATGAATGTTTATGTTCTGTTTAAACCTGTTCATGTGAGGAATGCATTGGACTTAGTAAGTGACGGGTAGAGCCTGCTATAACTCCTCGATGTATCGGTAGGTATCATGAGACAAAATAGTGTCTTGGAACAAGACCTCGAAAAAATCATATTTATAGTCTTGGCACAAGGCATTTCCTATGCGGTTATGATAGTATGGCATTACACATTCCATCATTATAAAAGTGGTTATTGATATTTCATGTGATTATTCAACTTGTAGAATATCCTTGTGAATAAGTAAATGGAATTATTTTATTTTATTTTTTCCATATTATGACTAGGTTCATGTTTAAAAGGATTTTTTTAGTTATACATTGCCTTAAATGTTTATGCTTATTTATGAATGTTTCCGCTATATTGTTATCCTTAATGAGCATCTGAGACCACCCCTTTCTATGTTTTATTTTTCTGAGGATGTGAATAAGTATTTTATGACTGATATAAAAGGATAGTCTGAGGGGATATGAGTGTGGACTATGGAGACTATATTGTTTTAGTTTTCCATTTTATCATTTAATGTAAAACTTATGAATGTATCTAGTGTTTCTAAGGCTACTAAACTAATCGTTCTTTCGAGACATGAACTTTTGTGATCATTCCAATGTAATGTAATAATGAACTGACTCTGGGTAACTAGGGTTGGGGTGTTACAATTTAATAAATCTTCAATTCTAAATCTATCATAATAAACCACCTTAGGTCTCATGTCCTGCTAAAACATATTTTATGAAAAAATACATTTCATTATTATTCATGGGTATGCTCACCCTATAGGTATCCACATGAATGGTCTCAAGAATAATGAATCCAAAGGGATTCAAGTATTATACGAATGAAATGATTGTAATTACCCATTATTACATTAGTAAATGATCACTTTCTGTCCGGAAATTCTATAATATTTCAAGTACACATTTAGAAACCAGCCATAGAACATTGGTCATGAACTCCATAAATTATTTCGTGACCAAATAAAAACACTAAACATAGAATGTGAGTGATAAAAGGTGATGTTGATCATAAGAAAAAACTATATTCTTTAAATATCAATATAGAAACACTATTAAATAACTGTCAAGAGATCACACCCTAATAGAAGAAAAAATTAGAAGAAAAAATTTGAAGTATGATGAATATTTTATCTATATTTGAAGGATTGAATAATTGATATTAGGTTGGGTTTTGGTGGTATATTACTTGTATAATATAATTATTCACCTAAAACCTGAATGTATTGAAGTATAAAGGTTGTGACAAAAATGTTTGAAAAAAATCCCACATCATTTTTTCAATGATAGATCATATGATAATAGTATAGTAATATCCACATTCACCATGGGATATATGATTATATTAGATTAACCTAAAATTGTTTGATATAAACCTCATTTTATTGATGATTCTCTTATGGTGATAAAATATTATGATGCAGATGGATGTTTGTATGCATTGGAATAGGAACTAGGGGATTTAGATTAATTGTTAGCTATCAAGAGTGGCATGAAATATATTTCAACTTTCATTGATATGAATTTATTTTTTATTGGTTAAACTCATTCTTTTATGGAGTTCATGATTATCAGTATAGTAGGTATTTGTTTTGAGCTTATGCACTTCTTGATAAATCTTTCCACTCCGTTGGGAAGGAATAAAACAATAAATCTAAATAACTTGAGTTTTTGGGGTTCATTTTTAACCATGAAACTCTATTTTAATTTTTAATTATTAGTCATAACAATGGAATGGGTTTGATGATTATATATAACAATTAGTCACCCATGAATTCACATGACAATATAGTACAATTCATGTTTTCTAGAAGACAAAACTATAATTAAATGTTAATAAAGATCATTAATATTGAATATATGGAAATAAAAAACAATGATACATAATATTGGATTACAATTCGAACAAATATAGAGATATAATTATGATAGTATATAACATTTTTTCTAAATACATTTGATTACATTTTGAAGAATATATAAGGAATAAACAATTATTTTAATCATGGAGAATTTAAATACATGAATAGAAAGAACATTTAAATGGAAATTTTAAATTAAAAATATACATCATAATTATTAATGTTTATATTTATAGAACTGTATCAATCACTGGATGCATTTTGAAGTTGTAGACGTCACCTAGAAATTCTGTCACACTATACAAATATCCATCTTCAAAATCTTGGAACAAAAATTTTCTCAAAGAAATTTCAACATTTGTATATATAAATGAAATCATAAACATAACATGCATACATTTAATGGAATTGAATGTAAAATATTCCATCATATATGAAAACGTTGTAAGATCAAATAAAAACATAATCGTATCATATTTGACAACATAATTGTAGAAATAGGAAACACATACACTGAATACAATACACTAATAGTGATGACAAAATACAAATATTTAATGGAAATAGATATTAGTGAAAAAATCTTACGGACAGTGAACATATTATGAAAACATTATGTGATACTGTATATTTACTAAATAATAAAACATTTTACTCATGATTCTCTATAAAACTCTCATGAATCTCATAGAACTATGATCTATTAATTTTTTCCTACTCTCATTGAATTGGATGATATCCTGGTATCCTTAATGATGATCAGTATAAATTTCACTTTGAACTAAATGATATATTATTAAAAGGATATATGAAAACAACTATATATATTTTCAAGAGTGAAAATAAAGGTATATTAACATAAGAACTATTAGTTCATATTCAATGGCTAATGATATACTAATCATTACTAGATTGTCATCGTAATTTTCATAAATAAAATTAAATGTATTAGTTCCAGTGATGCGATGGAATGAAAAAATGTAATGTATAATAAAAAAATTATATCATAGAAGATGTAACATAAATTAATTTAGAGAAAATTAGAATAAATAAATATTGAATCAAGATTTCAATTTGTCCATATTATAAATTTTAAAAAAACTTTTTAGGATCCAACCAAATCATGAGTAATTATTATGATAATATAGTAGTCCCTTATTATCTATTGTTTCTAAAAAGAAAAATCCATCATCTTTAATCATGATAATAATAGGGAGCTCTATGTGGACATTAACAAGATAAAATAGGAAAGAACTCATACCTCACTTTCGAACACAAACAAAGTCAAATAACTTTTGTGATTTAGATGATTAAAAAATATATGGAAGAGAATAAAATAATGTAAAAGTATATGTAGAAATATTAAAATCAATGGTTGTTGATTGAATATAAAAAGAATTTTTTTTTTCAGAAATCAGGAATTCAATCAATATTCATTACATCAAATGTATATCACCCACAATCTCTGATGACATGTAATTTTGTGAGGTATTTTCAATCATGTTCTCATTAGTGAATTCACTACTCTAGAACATGAAACCTGAGATAAACCCATGAATGTTAGATTCCTCTATATGAACAAATTTACCAATATTAATGAATTGGGATGAATAGTGCTGATAATAATAAAAAATGGTTATAAAAGACTAAAGGATGTTGGTGCACATAAAAATAAAATATTGGTTAAAAATCATTAAATATATAGTAAAAAAAACTTCCCATTGGTGCATTGAAATAACAGAATTGAAACATGACTGAAAAAATAAACGGATGGTTCTTGTTCAACTAAAATCACAAAACAATGGAGAATTAATGAACTTCAACGATAAAATAATGGATTATGGTAAAAATTTGATTGAAAAAATAGAGGGAAGTAATAAACTATTGATCATACAACATATAGTAAAATTATTAATGGCTGTGTAAAATTACATTATGCATGTAATGAAATTACATTGTACAAATTAGTAATCAAGATTACACATAATCTTAATAAATAATGATGAATAATGATAGTAATAATACACAAAGGATTTGAAAGATTAAATCAATACCACTGCATAAAAAAATAAAATAGGGTCTCATAAATCATTATATCTAAAGTAAAAATAAAATGTTTCATTTTTCCAATAAAATAACATCATTAAAACATGACTGTAAAAATAAACAAATTGTTCATCTTCACCTGAAATCACAAAAACAACAAAGAATCAATAAACCGTGATGATAAAATAATGGAAGACGATAATAATTTTATTGTAAAACTGATTTAAGTGGGAAATTATTAATTATACAATAAATAATATAACTTTTAATGGTGAAAATAATTACATTGATCTTGTAATGCAATAACTTTTTACTATTCAATAATCAAGAGTACATACAATCTTAATGAATAATGATGAAAAATGATGATAAGAATACACAATGTTTATGAAATATTAAATGATGTCTGTTTCACAAAAAAATTAAATAGTTTTAAATTAATCAATAATTAAATTGTAAAAATAAAATGATCCCTTATTACACTAAAATTTTGTGATTGAAACTGGATTGCGCAAACAAACAGATGGTTCCAGTTCACCTGAAATCACAAACACTGTGTAGAGTCAATGAACTATGATGGTAAAATAATTCAATATAGTAATAATTTGATAAGGAAAACATATGGATATATAAAACTATTGATCATGCAACATGTAATATAAAATGTAATGGAGAATAAAAATTAAATTATGAATGTAATGAATAAAAATTTTCAAATTAGTAATCAAAATTACATACATTCTATAGGATAGAAAAATAAATATATTGTTTAGTGAATAATGTATTCTTGGCATACCTAAACTACAACTCGTTTTGATGTGGTGGAAAAAATTGTGAACCTTGAAAAAAATCAAATAGGTGAATAAAAAACATTTTAATAGTTTAAGTAGTTGTTTCAAATGATTAATTGAAATAATAAATGTATTGTAATGAAATAGGAATAAATCTCAATTGTAAAGTAATTCAAAAAAAAAATTGAGGATATAAAATAACAAAATCTCTGAGCCCAATAATGTTAAAAAAACCCAATGAAAAGTCTAGTCGAGCATGGTTATTCGTTGAGAGGAAACATTTCTTTGGCATTTAATAACAATGAATTGATGAATCAATAGAGAATAGAATAATGATTAAAATCTTTACTTTAACACCATACATGAATATCGTGATATCATAATATAAAACCACATCAGAATCCATCAAGAGGACAAAAGAAAATGATTCCATTTTAATTAAAAATTTGTAGAAAATGTAATTTATTTAAATTATTTTATTATTTTCATGTTATATCTAAATAGGTGCAGAAATTTCGATTCGAACAATGTTAAATTAAATAACTTATATAAAAGATGCAGTTGTTATTAATGTAAAAGAATATAAATTCTATAAAAATTGTAATAGAATGTGATTATTTAAAAAGGGAACATCCATTTTGAACACTCTTATTGAATATCAAGATAACATATTTCAAATTACTAAATAAATTAAGATAAAAGTAAAAGAATGTGTACTTTTTGAGTCTATAATGGATACTGAATTAATAATATAGAATAATTGTTTTAGTTTACCATTAAAATAAATAATTACACTAAGAAAACAAAATTGGTAAAGGATAGAGGAATGGTATTTCATCAATTATGAATAGTGTAGTCTTATAATATATTTGAAGTTGGAGGATGTTCTTGAGAATATGAAGGTTAAGTAGTTGAGGTATTACATAAACCTATAATGTGGGAGATTAATTAAATAGAAAATATATCATATAGACATGAACATTAAATTAAATTAAAAATAATAATAATATACATACCTTTGGATTGGAATAATACTCTTTACAACATAGAGTACATGATGCTTGCTTTATTGTTAAATGTTGTGTGTTCTATATCAGTATTCATATGATAAGATACTTAATAAAACAAAATTCATAGTTAAGAATCTACTATTAAAAATAACATTTATATAATAGAATATTTTTATGAAGAAATTATTATTATAGAGATGATCTAATTAAATAAAGATAATATTCGTGATATTAAACAAAAAAAATCATATACCGATATAAGTGTTGTCATAGAAAAATATAAATTTAGGAAAATTCGGGTGAAACTACATCTTGGTAGAATATAAATCAAATGAAAACTACACACTACTGAATTATTATATTAGAAACATATTTTCTACCATATCATATTTCTCTAAACATGAAAAATGTTTACATGAAACAACAAAAAATGAAAATGAATAAATATTCATATCTCTAATATACTACAAAATTCATTATGAATGATCATATCTAGATGCGTTATATAAAATTTCCCAGAACATGATACTTTCATAACATGGTCACTAATTTAACCTAGTAAAATGACAGACCCACAGGTTTGTACCTATAAGCTATATCAAAAATAAAAACTTATAAGAATATAATTAATCATTTTATTCATAAAAATATCAAATTAGAGTCATAATACCTATAGGTGGGTAGTACATGAAAAAGCTACAGCTTATACATCACTTGAAAATTTTAATGGGTCATTAGTGAAGGGAAACTGGAAGTCGTATATTTTTAATGTTGGGATAGTAGAGAGTATGATGAGATATTCATGTCCTATCTCCAAAGGATATGCACATCAAAACTCTCAAACCATGGGATTAAGATTTGTGATGATGAGAATCATCAAGCATAACCACTGAAGAAAAATAAACACCAAAAATGTAGAAAAGATTACTATGATCATTGAAGAACCACAAAATGATGTGAGGATATATAAACGAGAAAGGTAAAAAGTATAGTCATTCAATATTTGGTTTTTTCAGAATCAATGAGCATGAAGAGGCAGAGAAAGCTGATGTAGAGCTGGTGGATGTGCATGAGTTGGAGGGAGTAGAGGCAGCGAAGGCCAAGAAGGCGTAGGTAGAGTCATGGGAGAGGGATGCATAGGGGGACAGAGGTGGTTGGAGGAGCAGAAGGCGGTAAGTGGAGTCGAAGTCAGCCTGAGGATCCAAAAGTGGTATGAAGTGGAGGTGAATCACCTGGAGGGGGAGTAGCCGAAGCTTGACAATGACTTCGGTGTACTGAAAGTGTATGAATACGGGATATAAATCGTGATCTAGGGGAAAATCAGAGCAAAACATCGTACGAAATAGATATGAATGAAATGAAATAGAAGGAAATGAAGTTACACGGTGACTTCATACAATAATAACCATAGTTCAAATACTCAAGAGGGAGGACAAATCAAGGTTATCATAATGGTGAAGAGGGATGGAGAGAGTGTCGTGGTTATATGTGGAGTGAATACATGGAACATAGGCAGCGTTGTAGCATGAATGTTTGTAGGATGGACACATTTTCTGAAGGGAAAATTTTGATTAGTATAATTACTAGATTTATTGATTTTTTTCTATCATCAATGGTTTTTGTTTTATTTTATACATGGAGTGACTCGTTTATTCTAGGATGAGTAGGATGAATGATTAGGAAGAGTAGATCCCACTTCAATAAGTGGTGAAATGGTCTACTTATTTCTATTATTTTTATTCATCAATTCGTTTACCCATGTCACTACAGTCCTCTTACAACTATTTTGAGTTAGTAAAACAAGTACCTTCATGATGATATCACTAGGTAAGCATTTATAATGGAGGTTTATATATATATATGCTTGGTTCTATTGATGGAAAAATTTCCTTAACACCATATCAAATGAAACCCATGGAATTGAGATAGTTAAAGATTCATCATGAGTATTTAAAGGTAAAGGTATTTATTAATCCTTTTATTTAGATATTTAAATTTCTAGATGTCATTGAAAAGATGTAAAACTAATGTATCCAACAAATATAGTTAATTTTATTTCATGAAGAGGAGTTCATGGAATAAAAAAATAATAAATTTGAAGTTAGGAGATCAAGGAGGTTTAAAAAATTGATGGCCAAGTGAATCTGCACAAAACAATTTCTCCCCACTATGGAAATGGTATATAGATCTGAAAAATAAAAAAAATATTCCATGAAATTTCATAGATGTCATGTTAGATACTGTTTTCCCCTCACACCAGTTATGACTAACCTCAATACTCTTGGTCATAAGCCCTTTGTATTTTCAGATGATGTATTCAATAGGCTAGGGGTCAATCAAAAATAGCAAATACCTTGGTATCAAAGACCCCCACCTACATGAGGCCATTGGTACATGAGTCATTAGCATTCGTATTAATCGACAAGTGATGTAGGTTACAACGAACTGACTCTCCCAACATGATTTGGCACACATTTTTGGTCACTGACATTCTTTAATGTATCTTTTTAAGGGAAAGAACATCCTCCCATTCTTTAATGAGGTAGGATAGGTCCCTTATAGTTCTCTTACTCTTGAAAATGAAGTTTGTTATGGTACCAAGGACTCTCTTGTTCCTAGATTCATTCCATCCTTTCCAGAGGCACCAACATCCCACCAAAAATCAAAGAACTGGCCATATGATATTGGATGGTATCCCATACCCCATGAAACCACATGATGAACAATGTTTCACTTGACAACCCAATAGAGGTCCAACCGGTGAATCCATCTAATGAGTTCCACACCTATTTCTCCCAAGACCCTTGAAAGAATATACGTTCAATAGATTCAGACTAGGATTCCTTTTGAAAATGAAATTTAGAGACAAATCTGTCAACCATGAGTCAAAAAATACCATCGGTCAACAAAGAAACATCCTAAACCACTATTAAAGTAAATTATTTTATGATGGATCCTATTTTCACCAAAGAGTATCACTCTGAATATCGTGATCATTTATCGATGGATGAAATATTAAATAGTCTTTGGATGAAAATACTCTCAGGGAGGCTCCTATAAAAATAAATCTATCTAGTTCCAGGTTGACCACAAAACTATCAATGTTAATTTTCTTATATTCATTGATAATGGCCTAGATAATGCTCAGATTAGCATATTATTGTCTAAATTAAATATCTAGACTATGGAATACTGGGAATCCAAAACTAATTTATGTCTACTTGTGTTTAAAAAAATTGATCTCCCCTCTTCGAACTATCCAACTTGTGTTTTGGTGGAGTTTTAGTTTCTAAGGCTGTATCATGATCTATATTTTAGAAGGATTCCCTATTTTAATGTCTATATCAACACTATACCTCTCCTCAATGAAATATCCCTAAAGAGACATCCCCTCAATAACCTACCATGCTCATTTAGCATACAATATTTATTTCATGTTAGAAATGATTTTAACATCGATTCCTCCCTCTAATTGAGGGATTTCCAACCATGTCCACAATACCCAGTGATGTTCCCCTTTTGATTTGAAATCCCCTAGAAATGAGGCCATGATATTATCTATTTTAGAAATTACCAACATCAAAACCATGAGCATAGAAATAACATTCGTGGGGATAGATGATAAAACACTATTAATAAGTGTAATTATTACACTAAATAATTGTATCCAGTTTTTATAATTCCCAATTCTTCAAATTATTTCAGAATTAAACATATCAATGTGGTGAACTATGAGCCATATTGGGGTAATCAGGGAACCTATGTATTCTATTATTAAGGTTCCATTACAAGTGTTCATATATCATTCAATTTCTCTATCCTACCTTTTAATGTATATTCTTGAATTATAAATAATTCATTTTTCACTACTGATTAGTTGGCCAGTCTGTTTGGAGTACTGCCCAAGAATTCCCTTGATCCCCTGGATGGATCTATTACTAACATTTACAATGACTGTTGTGTCATCAACAATGATTAGATGACATATGTTACCTTATTGATGTTTGGAGAAAAAATGGAGTGCAATGCTCGACAACAAGATTTTTATTAATATAGATGATTAAAGTCTCTCGAATAAGGATAAAAATATAGGAAAAAAGTGGGTATCACTTCTATAATCACATAACCACATTAATGAATCTGTACTGTTATCTAACAAAATAAGTTGATATCTATGAGTACATAAATCACTAAAATGAAACTTATTTTAGAAGATTCAATTTTCATTAATTTTTTGATCACCTTGATCACCTGGATTCACCTTTCTTATTTTTTTATATTCCCTGAACACATCTACTTTAAATAAAAATAAATATCATTGGTGGTAACTGGCTAGGATATGTTTTCAGGCTCTCTTTCGTATCATGAACAATATCTTCAATATTTAAGGACACATTTATTACGATAAATTTTCTGGTACTTGGATTCATTGGTTGTTTCCCGTTATCTCCAATAAATTCATTTTGACTTAGTAGTGACATCAAAAATTTGCTGGAAATATGATCTATATTCTTTTAAAATATGTTTAGGGTCAAAATTCATGGGAAAAAACTATAATTATTTAAGAGTTTCATCCACCTATAAAATTTTACCATCTCATTCTTGAATTTTTTTCGTTATTTAGTTTTAGTTTTCCCAATTATTTTTAAAATTCAAGGTAGTATAGAACGTGTCCATGTATAGGAATATCTTAATTATAAAAATATAATCTAATAGTTGGTGTGACATCATTTTTATCCTTCTTCCTACACATATTGGTAAAAGATTATTCCTCCACTTTCAGCTGATCCTATCACATTGAATACCTCCCAAATTTATTCACCATCTATGTCACATATTTTGGCATTATCTTCACATTAGAAGAAGAGTAATATTTGAATTTAAATATTAATAATCCTCAGACATGGGTCAATAATTGTTTCCAAAATCACCAAATATTTCAATTTATTCAAAAAAATTTGACAATGATTTATTCTACATCATCTATGGTAAATGATTCTATCTGGTTAGTTTCATATTTTTTGCAAATATACATCTCTTAAATTATACCCATATATAAATTTCATTTGTTAACATATTTGTTTATGCCAATCCATTTTTTTTCATTTTTTAAGAAGCCATTTTTTGTAAAAGTGGGAACCATACAAAAACCTCCCCAAGTACCCGCACATCCCAATTAGACGATCACCATAACATACAAAATACCAAATTCAAAATCCACACCAGCCAAACCGAACCACCACTACAGCGAAACAAAAATACACAAAATTCAAAATTCAAAATAAGGCATCACGAACCATCGTGAAAATAAAGTCGTCTTGTCACGCATCACCACGAATCTCGCACTATTCCTCAAGTCTCACAATGAACGCAACGGTCGCCCAGTCTGCATCAATCGCCGGTGAACTCTGCAGGCATCTGTCGTCACCGTCGAAGAAGCCTTCATCATCTCAGATACAGAATTCAAAAGAATCACCAGGAAAACCTCATAAAAATCGATCGCCCTAGAAGGAACACATATATATTCATCAAAACTAAGAAACACAGGTGACGTGAGATGTATAAATCACCACCAGATGCCACCTCCTAAAACCTTTGAGGAACCACCGTTCCATCTCCAACTCAGAGTGGAGCAGAGGTCCTTGGGGTCAGGGTGGGGATGAGAGCGGGCGGTGCTTGGTGCACACAAGAAAACGGATTCAATAATTTTCAACATGAAATCCATAAGGTCTTCAATGATAAATACACAAACAACCGCACACAACTCAACTAGTCACATTTCATTTCGGTATAGCTTGACTCAAATCGGCTTCATGCTGCTCGGTTTAGAAAAATCAACCCGAACCAAAATCCCGAACACCGAAAATTCATCACTGGTCGCTGGAACTGAAGGCAGAGCCCGACATTGTCGACACCGCGCACCACCAAGAACACCGAACCACCAAAACCAAAAATTTCAGAAACAAGTTCCAAAAACACAAAAATAAACCAACAAATGGAACCTCTTAAATCCCAAATCTCCAGAAGAATCCCCCTTCACAAACTGGAGAAGAAGATCCAGATCCCATCATCACCTTCAAAACCACA
The DNA here is from genome assembly GCA_963277665.1 of Viscum album. Classification (NCBI taxonomy): domain Eukaryota; kingdom Viridiplantae; phylum Streptophyta; class Magnoliopsida; order Santalales; family Viscaceae; genus Viscum; species Viscum album. The sequence goes on from OY728165.1 coordinate 1,837,559,991, forward strand.
GTCGGAGACCAAACCTTACCTACACACCCGAAGACGACACAAAACTCATCATTAACCCCCAACCCACAACAATTGGAACTCGCACCATCGACCAACACGGCGCCGCCACGGGGACCCCTAGACTGTTCGAAGGTTAGGGTGAGAAGAAGTCCAGTCGTCGATGTGGTTCACCGAGGATACTGAGCCCGCACGACACTGCCATTGGAAGAGATCTCACGCTGTGAACGCGTCGAAAAAATGCACCGGGGAGAGTCAGCCCGAGACGGTGGAGAGGAAGGTGGCAGTAGGGAAAACCTAGCGATGCTGCGTAGATCCCCTTACAGGTCCATTCCTCCTGTGGTTTTGCCTTCTTTACATATTTGTTTAATAATAAATGATCATATGGAATGAAATCCACAAACAATAGCATATGGTTTCAAAATTCTTCCATGTTCTTGAATGTTTAGTCTCTATGAATTTTTCACAATGTAAACCTCATTGTTTTTGGATTTTTTAGAACACATTAGGGATCCAATTGCGACGCTTCCCATCAAAGTCATTATAATATCCACCATTGAATTGTAGAATATTTTTACATCACATTTTATAATATATATATATTTATTTTAGGTTTTAGGTAACCATTAAAATATGTTTATTTCAACATAATTTAATTATGTCTTTGGAAAAAATGCATGAGTAGGATTTTGGTTAAATATTAAAGAACATTTATCTTTTCTTTCATTAACATTGAGACAAATTAGTTGTAAATACTTTTTTCATAAAGAAATTCCTTCCATTCCCATTAAAACCTCTTATGACAATTATATTTCAGTGACTTATAAATTTTTTAATTTCTATTTAAACATAAACATTTCATACTGAGAATATATTTTTCATTGAATTTAAGGTAGGTCACCCATTTTTCACAATCATTATTCACTATTATAATCTAATTATAATGAATTTTCTTTTTCACTGGTAACAAATTAGTAATATATTTTACCATGTTTACCTATAATTTTAGTTGATTTATGATTCCTTCCAATTATACATTATAAAATTTATCCAATTAAAGAAATACATCAACAAAAAAACACTCAATGTCTTCTTCCTCAATAACTAGCCAACTATATTCATCATTAATCAATGAAATTATCCCTTATAAAATTAATTCAATTTCTCATTTTTATTGAAATGTTTTTTTAGAGTAATATAGTAACCCACCTTCTTATATAATGTATTTTTTATGGGATTATATTCCATTTACAACTATGAATATCCATAACCATGTCCCTTAATGTGAGCTATTATACATGAAAAACATCAATGGTGTCCATCTAATGATAATCATAATTATGAGAGTAAAAAAATCTAAGTGATATATCATTAACACACTTTTTATATTATTCATAGCATAGAAATGATACATTAGAGGAGTCATAATCGATTGCATCAACTATACATTTATCACTCTTACTACCTTCATACAATGTCTATTCCTCTATATTTTTTGAAAATTTAAATAAATTAATTTATCTTTTTTTTCATTTTTTAATCTTTGTAATGAAAATATAATTTCTAATTATTTATAAAAATATATGGATTTGTTAAACATATTTTAATGGTCATCACTATAAAATATGCGCTTGTTCTGATGGGATAACAATACCAGATCAGGAATTATATAAATCTAATCAGAGGTGGAATTTTCTTTAAAATCACATTAAATTACCAGTCTTTCAATAGTAGACTCGTACGTGGGAATGGGGGTGGTGAATTAGGTGTTACATTGTTTTCTAATGTTCAAATTTATAAATTAAAATTTTAATAACATTATACAAGAACATTAATTAACTACACTTTTATGAATGGATATGTTATAACTCATACCCCAATTTTTAAATACACCATACCAAGTAGTCCACAGCTAGTTACTTAATTTATTTCATTGAAACAGATACAATGAGTTAAATCTTGAAGGATCAATTTGTATATCATTTTATAGAGAATTAGATTCAAACAAGATACCCATTTAATATTGGGAATAGAAAATAAAACATAACACATAACAACATAAAATCATCATCACCCTTGAAAAAATCTTTTAATTTATTCAACTTCATAACCTTGGTAATGAAAAAAATGTGGGTAGGCTCAAATACTCATTAATGGTTAAGAAAAGTGGAAGATATCATGAATCAACATTTATAATGAACATAGAAGAGTAACAAAAATAAGAACATCTGCTATATAAATAAGTAGAATAAATTAAAAGAAAATGAATACTGATTAAGCAAATTTAAATAACTGGAATCTAATGTTATTTAATAATTAAACAAGAAATTAGATTCATCTAGATATAATATCATTTTCAAAATCACATGGATAATTATAACTAAAATCTCAATTAAAATAATATTTAATTATTGGATGTTAGGTCTTGGGAATATGACACCCTTATAATCTATAAAAATTATAATATAGCTTAAACTATGAATATACAATTGTTTGATTTGTTAAAATTATTTTTCCCATGAGACATATTAATGCATCATGGGTCTATATAATGCTAGGCACCACTCATCACTATAGGTCCAAAGATTTCCTCATACATTGAATGAAAATGGTGTACATTTTAGTAAATAATAATATCAATCGTGAATGAATCTGGATATTTTAGATAAATTTAATTTCTAACAAATAATTATCAGAACAATCTGATTGTTTAATGAATGAGATAATAATCACAAAAGAAATTAGTATTTTTCAATAGGTTTTAACACTCGATAATTATCATGTAAAATCAACATTGTTGAAATAATTAAAACTGAAACCTAAAATAACATGTTGTAGGAATGAATCATGATATACACCCAAAAATATATAATTTATGTAATCAAAAAAATATGTATCATTATTTTAAATTTTTTGGTTGTGGGTTTCCTTGTTTCCTCATTTGTTCTATATCATGAATGTTTTGCTTCATTCACAAATTATATAGTTATATCATCTAAATAATAAAAGTAATGACATAATAATCATATTTATACATCAATTATAAATTTAAAATAATTCGTGAAATATGGTATTGATAAATGATGTATGTTAATATCATGGAGATAGTAGGTCGTACATACTCTTCAGTAACATTCCCATTTTTAAATGATGATTTTAAAAATAAGATAATTAATATATTATCATTATATAATTAAAATAACATCAAAAATACCATATTTTTCCTTTAAATGTACATATACACACAAATTTCTTCATTTTGATGGTTTCATAAAAAAATATACACTTTCCTTTGTGAAGGTGGTAGTCCACACGTACAATAACAATGTAATCATCAATAAGTGAGTTAAAAGATAAGAAATAAAATTATATATTATTCTTATAGAATGATGAATATTTCATGAATAACATTGATATTGAATTTTTATCACATATATTAATGAACATTATCCATACCACCTCTTATTTAATCTGTTTGTGAAAGTTGAATCACATCGCACCGTGAGGCGGAAGTTCTCCATACACATGAGAATCGTTATTGTATCTCTTATGGATTGAAAGTTAAAAATATAATTATGCAATTTAATTTCTCTATAAGTATTCATATTTTATAAATATAATATATATACTTTAAATCCATCATCCTAGGAAACTTTGTTACATTGTAATGTAGGAACAAATTACATTAGTTCATGAGGTGGAAGTCCGCCATACACATAAAGGATGATTTCGTAACCCATTTGATAGAATTGGAGATGTTATTTGATAATTAAATTATTATAAAAACATACTATTATAAAAAATTTAATTTAGTTATCATATCATAATTTTTTAATAATAATTTAATGATGTGGAGAACGAAATAATTTAAAGGCATTCGTTGAAGAACATTACATGTTCTTCGAGTATCTTCCTTAGGTATAAACTAATTCATTCATATGTTTGATTTATGCACAAAATAAGGATTTTAGGATGCAAGGTGGTAATTTGGGATGTAGTTTGGGATGTTAATTGTATAAAAAAGCCGTTTTATGGAGTGAAGAAGAGAGGATAACAGTTGGCCTTTTATAAGAGTGGTGAATGGGACACATTTAATTTTTTTTAGAGGATTCAATAATTTCAATGTTTTTCTCTTTCCAAAAGCATCAAATATAGACCATTATATAACCTAGAGGATATAAAGAGGAAATAGGGAAATTAATTTAATTTTTGAAACGTTTGTATGTCATTTTTAGACCATATCCGCTAGGTTTAACCCATTGTAAAACCATTTTTCCTAAACTATGATAATTGTGTCTTTTCGATTTTCACTATTAATTTTGGTAAAAATTTGTGTTTATCTTCTTAGAATATTTTTTTATTTTAATTAAAATATTTATTCCATTTTTCTAAATTCCATTCATAGTGGCGGAATTTTTTAATTTAAAATTTATTCCATTTACATAGTGAGAATGGTTGGTTTTAAAGAGAAAATGTTCAAATGTTTTCTATGTTTTAATATCAAAATACTATATAAAACATATTTAAATAATTTTTTGGGATAACAGTATATAAAATTCATCAATTTTTACTTTAAAACAAAATAAATCTAATTGAGAATTATTTATTATTAAATTGAAAATTCATATTTCAATTAAAAATTATTATTTTTATCTATTCATCAAAAAATAAAAATTTTCAACAAAATTAAAAAAACTCCCCAATTATTATTTGGTATTCCAATTTTAGAAATAATATGTATGTTTTAAAATAAATTATCTTAAAGTGGAAAAAAATATTTTCAATCATGTGAATAAATTTTAATTTTGACAAAAAAACAGTCCTTCATAAAACAATTTTTTTTCATTGAAATGATCATTATTTACATTTACAAATAAATAATAAAAATGTATTTTGGTAAAATATATATTTTTCATAATTAAATTATATTCATAATCACTTTCTTATAAAATATATTATAATTTTCATGTTTTGATAACATTTTAATAGAGTGTTTTTATTTACACTCATTGTTGTGTGAATAACAAGTTATCAATGAAAATAAATTAATTCTAAAATAAATATATAGTAAATTTTTGGGAGCTTACATTATTCCAACCTCTACAAATATTATCCTTGAAATTGTTTGGATATTATCTTATAAATAATATTTTGTAGTTCTTATTCAAAATATCATTTGGTCCCGATTTTTCATATTCAAAATTTTTATATAATGAAATTACTATTACAAGTCATGTTGTATAATTCCACAACACTTGATATCAAGTTTCATGAATATAGATGGTATCTTCATAGAATGATATATTATGTTACAATTCTATTTCATTTGAGGTGCTCAATTTCTTTGGTTTTATAATTTATTTACTTAAAAAAGAAATATGGATAACATATTTTACTCATTAGATTTTTGGTAGAATTTATAATTGAAAAGAAACAACTCTAACGCCTTTAAAAGGTTCAATGGGTCTATTGTACATATGGATAAATTTACAATTAATTTAAATCGTTATAACAACCATATATGTTGATATATTAATAAAATAATGATATCCCACTTGGAATTTTAAATCTATCCCCCAATTATTAGTATAACTCTTTTTCCTACTTGGTGATACTTCAATATAAACCTGAATAGGCATTACCTTTTTATTCACATCAACTAGTTCTGGGCCTAATGGATTAATTTCACCAAATTTATCCCAAAAAAATTAATGTGAAATATATAAGTCGATATAAGGTTTCTTGTGGCACCATTATAATAAATGAATGGAAATAATTATTATAAGGAAACTCTATCAAATGTAAACACCTATCACATATACCATGAATGTCTAGATAGAATGAACTGTTGATGTATTCCATTGTTTGAATTTTCCTTTGGAAATAACAATAAGTTTTAAGATGGTTGGATGTTCTCTAATAGAGCTCAGTATCAGATCCTTCTAATGACTTTTCCATAATATCAATGTAAAATGGGGATCTTGATTAGAAAAATTTATCATAGGTGTGCCACGATGCCCCATAACATCATAAATATCGACCATTGTGAGCCACTCACTATGCTAAATTTTACATTTAGCAGCTATTTACACCGCCACTAAATCATTCTGCGACGGTTTTGGAAAACAACCGCTAAATCATGTCTCGACTATCAATTAGTGGTGGTTTTTTAAAACTATCCTAGAACGATTTAGCATAGGATTTTTTTGCGGTAGTATAAACCATCTGTAAATCATTTTAATATTCATTTATTATTTATTAATTTATATTTATTTATTTATTTATTTATTTAGTTTTAATTTTTATTTATTTATTTATTTATATTTAAGAATTTATTTATTTATTATAACCATTATCATAAACATCTACATATAAAAGCCCATGTCTATGCACGTCCTCATTCCATATATGTAATTTCTACGTTGGGTCAGATTTGAGCCCCTTTTGTCTTGCATATTATCCAAAGACATTACAACTCCATTAGACTGTTCATGTGATCAATAAATCCAAATTAATATATATATATATATTAGAAAAATATATAATACATAACAAATAGATAGACCAAAAATAATTATTAATCAATAATGGTTAATCAATAATCAATTATCAATAATTAATAATCAATAATTGATAAGTAATAGGTAATTATTAATATTTAATAATTACTAATTAAATATTTCTTATTAATAATTTGAATACAAAAGAATAATAATTAAAAAATATATATATTATAGAAGTATATGGTATATAAAAAAAGTAAACAAAAAATAGTAAATAGTGGATAGTAAATAGTAAACAATAAATAGTAAATAGTTAATATAAAAAAGAAAATAAAAAATAAAAAATACTACATACTAAATAATAAATAATATATAATATTTAATATTTAATATTTAATACAAAATATATGATACATAATACATAATACATAATACATAATTTATAATATGTAATATATAATATATAATATATAATATATAATATATAATATATAATATATAATATATAATATGTAATATGTAATATATAATATGTAATATATAATATGTAAAATAGAATTTATATTACATAAGTAATGTATAAATAGTAAATTAATTAAAAAAAAATTAATATATATTAAATAATTACTAAATAAAAAATTTATTAATAAATCATAAATCATAATTAATAAATAGTAATAAATATTTAATACTCAATATTTAATATTTTATAAATATATAAATAAATAAATAAATTAATTAATTAATTAAAAAACACTAAATAATGAATAATGATTAAATAAATAATAAATGAATGATAAATAAATAATAAAGAAATGATAAATAACTAATAGGATAATAATAAATAAATATATAATTAACTAATTGTAAATTAAAATATATTAACGATTAATTTGTAACTTATACCTAAATAATAAATAAATTAATAATTAAAAAATAAATATTAGATAATACAACAATAAATTAATTTACACATAAATAAATTAATAATAAATAATAAATAATACATAATATATAAATAAATAATAATTAATTAAGTATTTAAATAGTAATAAATTAATTAATATTAAATATATAAATAAATATATAACAAAAAAAATTAAATAAATGAACAAATAAATCATAAAATGTTAAGAACCTTATAAATCCCTAAAAACACTAAAATGAACATAAAATATGATCCAAGATTAATTTTTCAGCACCACAAGCAGCCAAATCAATGATCATGAATAAAGCTTCAATATGGTATGTGGTACTAGCCAAACATACCGTGGGATCCGAAGTTATAGCAGTTTTGAATTTTATGAAATCGGGGTCGGCGACCTAAAACACCAATTCAGAGGCCTTTTGTGCCTTTCTAGGGAACAAAATATGAGTACAATGGTTTAAGATATGGTACCAGACCTACAAGTATTCGATCTCACTACGTTATTATATTTGATATGTGGTAGATCCCAAATGGACACCCGAATATAATGTTATTGCCATTTGAAATTCGAGTTTGATTTTCCACATTTTTTAAACTATAATAACTTTTATTCCATTAGTTTTAACCCAATTTGAATGTAATTTATTTAAGCTCATCTCCTAAGATTCAATTTGACATGTTGTTGAGCTAAAGTGACTCTCATATAAAAAGCTATGGTTATTTGATACCGAAGCCTCCTTTTCAACTTATTAAATATTTGTTTTTCAGTTTAAAAAAATTAGTAACAAATAATTTCAAATTTTTATTAATTGAAACATTATAAATAAATAAAATTATCAATAATAAACTATATTTGATATATAATAATACTACTACTAATAATAATAATATTTAACAATTTTTTTTAAAAAAATTCTTCAATTTTTCATCGATTTTGAAAAGACTAAAGCTAAAAATAATTTTAATTTTTTTGGAAGTTTTTTTTATAATAATTAAAAAAATTATTTCTAAAAAATATACCGGTGATTTTTCAAAGGCTACTAAAAACTAGTCGTTAAATTTTTGAATGAAAAACATGTATGGGAACTTTTGAAAACCACTACGAAAAACCCCCGCTAAATTACTGTTTTCTTAAAGTGACTCGAGAGGTTAATATTCTATTATATTAAGAAAATGTTTATATTTTGTTAGGTGATCAATTATAACACATACTGAATCATTCTTTCTAGGATATTTTGGTAGTCATATAAAAAAATCCATTATAATGTCCTTCTATTTCTTCACATGTGTAGAATGATATTACATGAATCCTCTAGGATGTTATCTCACTTCTTTAACATGCTATAAAACAAAACATCTAGGCACATACTCAAAAATGACCTCTATTATGTTATGCCACAAGAAATGATCCATAAAGTCCCTTTAAATCATTAATGAATTCAGTTGTACAGAACAATTAGAACTATAACCATTATCTAATATTTTCATTTTTATATTATGTATAGATAAAACACATTATCGAATTCCAAATTTCAAAAAACCACCTTCAGTAATTATATTTTCTAATTTCACATCATTAAAATAAATAATGTTCGTCAAAATGTTTCCATCATCATATTTACATCATTATAGATTTTCTAATAAAGATGGTTTAACAATCATTTAAATAATGAGCGATGTCTCACCTTCCACAATTATTCCCATATATATCTTTACTTGTTCCATGAACATTTTATCCCTCTCAGTCCTCATCTGGGTTAGAACACCATTATCATTCATACTCAATTCATCATCCTGCTTTATTTTCTTTCAATGGTTATTATTTTATTTAAAAATAATAATACATGAGTATCTCAATCCATCATCTTTGTCTCATATTAATCATTTTCTATGGAGATATTTTTTTTTGGGATTTTATGAGCCATATATATCTCACTTCGTTCACCATAGAGATAATTTCTCTATTCCTTCAAATAAACAATTACAGCTTCCATTTCAAGATCAAGGGTCTGTTAGTTCTATTTTTGATTCTCCAATTTCATTGATTCAGATGAAATAAATTTATCATTTTTCATTAAAATAACTCCTATGTAATTTCTTCAATGATTAAATATATAACCCAAACCAATCAGTTCCATATGGTAGATTCATAATTGGATCATTGACCAATCATCTCTTTAGTTCATAAAAACATTAATGACATTCCATTGTCTAAAAATCTAAACTCCTTTATGTGTATGAATTGTTACCGAGGTATGTGAGCATGAAAAATTATAAAAGTTTCGCCTATAATAACCTACCAAACAATTATAATTACATTACTTAGGTTAGGTATGGTAGTATATATCATTATATGACTTCAATTTTCATTATTGGATAAATTATTATTTTATCCTTGTAATCAATATATAAAATAAATAAATCTTATGAATCCAGAAATTAAACATTCAAAATTTCCCAAATATCTCTACCCCTCTATGTTTCTCATGAATAATCCTCAAGTAATTATCATAGACATCATAGAATATCTAATACACCAAAATATCATCAATAAATACCAAAAAAAATTTATCATGATATTCCATCAAAAATACATTCCTTGGAACCATAAAATCATAGGTTGGATTTGCTAATCCAAATTGTATTACTATAAACTCATAATTCCCATACCATGTTTGAAATGTTTTCATTATAATGTATTCGTTTTTTTCTATCAAATTTTGATACGAAGAATGACTTTTAATGTTTGAAAAAAGTTGGGTTTCATGAAGTTGATCTAATAAGATATTAATATGATTGGGAGGAATTTTTTTTTGAAATAGAATTGATCTCCCCAAAATCAGTGCACATACTCAATGATCTATCTTTCTTCTTAACGAAGAGGACATGGTCTCCCCATGATGAAACACTAGGGAGAAAAAATCCCATGTCACCCAATTCCTCTAATTGTTTCATAAACCACACTAATTACATAGTATCCATTTTATAGGGATTCATTGATGTTTGTTTTGAATGGGGGATTAAATCAATGGAAAATTCTGCATCTTTCTCTGTAGGATGTTGTGGAAATTTCTTAAGAAACATATCAATGTACTATGGTACAATTGTTACATACTATATTCTATGATTACTTTCAATGTCCTTATATTATGTCTTATCTTCTTCCCCAAGAATCTAATTTAGTTGAGATATTGGGTGTGGATCAAGAAATGACTAAGATGATAAATTCTATTGTTTAAGGTAATGAATCGTACATCTTCCTCCAAAACCATAATATATTTCTTAATAGATAATTTTTAGGCTTCATATTTTTATTTCACTTCTAGTCCCTGGATTATGTCAAAAAAACCATATCTAATATTATAATGTCATAAAATAAAGAAAATTTTCATGTCATAATGGGTATATACTGATGCATCCTTATTGCAATGATAATTCCCTTATGATTTGGACTAAAAAATATCTTCTTATATTAAAAGGGAAATGTACAATTTTCTAAAAAAACTATGTAGATATAAATGAGGGTGAGAATCTAGAATCGGATAAAGAAGTGAAATAATTATAATATAAATTAAATTAGTTTACATTTTATCATTGGGTATTTCCAACTCAGATGTAGTGATCTCATATGCTTTCCCTTCATCCCTTGTCCTCTATTATGGTGGATTCCCTTAATGCAAGGGGTACTAGTTTAAATAATGTCCCATTTCCCTATAGTTCAATCACTAGAAATTATGGATATATTTCATCCCCTCACATTATCTCGGTAATCTTTATCTATAAATTTATAACAACTTTATAATCCCTTGAATCAATTCTCTTCAAGATTCTTCCCCCAGTTATCAAAAGGATTAAAATGTTTCATCTTCAAATTCTTTTTTTGTATAATTAATTTCTCTTGGTGATTTTATGACAACTTATTCTCTTGGAATTTCATGAATATATATGAATTAGAAAATAAATTCGATATTTTAATGGAAAAATATATTATTTCATCATATAATGAAAATGTTTGAGGGACTATCCCCCTTATAGTACATATCTTAATCCCTATATTAAAATGGTAAATATTTCACTTTGTGTTGTCTATAGAATAAGAAGCATACATAAATAACCCTGTAAAGATAACATCATACTCAACGAAACATTTTTCATTATTTATTATTACATTAAGGAATATTCTATTCTTATAAGTTATTTTATCATGATGGACATATATGTCAATGTATATCTACATAAAATATATCCTTTATTAGAATTTTTTTCCTCTTTCTCTCAAGTATTCTAGACCAGTGACCACTGTTTTTGAGCATCACCTTTGTCACAATACACTGAAAGTGTATTATTTTTCATTTCATCTCATACCAATTTAAATAACTACTTTCTTAAAGACCTAATACATTACCTATCTTTCACTGGATTAATATTCCCACTAAATGATGAAGGGTTTGTTCACATAAAGAGATCCAACATTGGAAAATCTCATTGTGGAATAGGTTTCACCATCCGAGAAAGGTTATTTTTCAAAATATAATTTAGCTACTCCAGTACTACGATAATATTTTATTTACAATACCATATGAATTGGATTCCTTAGTATAGAAATCACTAAATTAACTACGTGTATTGATACCCTTATTCCATCCATGCTCAAAATCTAAACAGTTTCATATACTAATTTATCCCATAAAAATATATTTTTCACATTTTTTAATTCGAAATATGGTATAACACTTAGAATAAACTAAAATATATGCATTATAAATCTCATAATCATAAAATATAGATTCATGGTGGATATCTTTATTTTCAATTCCTTCCTAATGAGTTTTAAGGAAAATGTAAATTATTGTAATCATATCCACATTGAGTGTCAAACCACGTGCACATTAATCCCATTTTCATGTACGAGGTGATGATAAAGTCTAGCCATATGTTTCCCTTTTTGTGTTATTACACCTAGTTACATCTATGTCAGTGCCACATCTACTTGTAGTATGTAGAAAGGTATGTATTACTATGAAAAACAACATAATATCTTCATTATAGAAACTTTAGGATGATCAGATATACTATCATTAATGTCTATTATTGGTTTATGTTTATTAGTATATGAATTTTTTAAACTAGTTCAAAAGGTTTCTTCTAATTTTTCTCTGATACCAACTATAACAAAATCAACTATAATGACCTGGAGCTGGTTCCATAGTTTTTTACATGGGCATGTATACAATTTTTGAAATCCTTAAGGCTGATCAGTTTAGACATTTTAGAGAACCAAATACATAAAATTTGCACATTTTCATTATAAAAATGTAATTAATCGTAATAAATAATAATAGAAAATACTAATCATCATTGAGAAACATATTAAAATGAATCATCATCATAAAATGGATAAAGAAAAAAAATCTTGGTGATCTCAAATTCTTAGAATGAGGTATGAAATTGAAGATATCATGAATCACTAAGAATAATAATTATATAATTGTAGACAACTAAGAAAACATTCCAGTTGTCTAACATAACTACATGATCAAATAAGGCACAATCAACTTGGAATGGTAATACATAAAAACTCAAGCTATTTAATCAATAAAATTAGAATGAAATGCGACCAAATATAATATCATTATTAAATTTTCATGGAATATAATTATAATTTTTAATAAATTTAATGATTAATTTTTGGTTTTTATATCTTTGAAACATGATACTACTACTTTCAATACATTTCATAAGGTAATTAAATTATTGGTCAGAACCTATTTAATTTGGTCAAACGACTTTTCTCATGAGACCTAATGATGCATAAATGGTCTATATAAATATGGGACCCACCAATCACTATAGTTCCAAATAATTCTTCATAACTTGAACAATTGATTTAATTAATTAATCAACAATCCTGAGCATCAAATATGTATATTATGTAAAAGAGATGAATTTATCAATATTTCCCCAATTAATCAAAAATATTTCCAAGTAAACACCATATGTAAACATGGTATATGGTTTTGAATAAAATCATATCCATCATGAAATAATATGATTATTTAATACATATTAAATATATAAAAAAATGATTAAAAACTTGATTATTTCCAGATAATGATAACAATAACAAATATAAGTGAGATTGTTCAATAATGATTCATGCTGGGTAATTTTAACGTAAAATCTCCTTTGATGAAATAATTAATATTGAAACATAAATTACCATGACATGTGATTGAATCATGATATTTAATGCCAGTGGGGTAGTACATTTACCACATAAAAGTGAATTGGTGCACAATAAAAACTAAATCTCAATGAAATTAAATTGGGGAGGAAATCCCATACCTAATGCTTCTGTTTTGGTGAACATTATTTATCCCCATCAATCGTGTTTTTAAACCTGGAATTATACTATGAACAAACTTTATTAATATTTATAATTTTATATATGATCTATTCTTAACATCCTGATAACCTATTGGTGATAATATTTCTTAATTTTCATTTTTTGGGTGTCAATAGCCTTGTTTCCTAATTAGTTATTTATCATTAACATCCAAATTTTTCACATATTATACAATTATATAATCTATAAAATAGTAATCCTATGATAATTATCATATTTAGACATCAATAATACTTTTAAGACCATTCATTAAATACATTATTGAGAAATGGACTATGTTACGATCACATTGATATTGAGTTGTATGTACACATGAGTAACATTCCCATTTACCAATGAACACTACAGAATGAATGTATGTAATCTATTATAATTGTGTAATTATCATGATAGAATAAATAAAATATTTCTTCCTTGAATATATATATACATATATATCATCTATGTCATGTGGTGATGGAAAGAGAGTCACATTTCTTTATGATGGTGGCATTACACACGTACATGAATGATGTTACTATAATCATGTGACTGAATTTATTAGAAATAAAATGTAATATTATCACTATAGAATTATAAATATGTAATTAATATAATAATTATTTCGTTTATATATCATCTTATCATTAATAATATCTTTATCACCTTCTATATAAAGTCTTATTGAAATATAAACCACATTACATTGTGTGGTGATAATCCACCATACACATGAGGGATGATATCATAAATACTATATAATGGAAGATAAACGTAGATATATAATATATAATTAATCTATATGTATTAAGATGTTATAAATATAATATAAATAATTCATATCCATCATCATACCCGACCTTCAAAGGTGGTAATTGAAGAATAAATGACATCAGTTCGTGAGTTGGTAGTCCAACGTACACACAAATGATGATTACACAATCCATTTGATGTAAGTGTATGTTGATTTTCTTCATTATATTTTTATAAAATCATCATAATGTTAAATCTCTTCATGAAGGTGGTAGTCCATAGGTACAAAAATAATGTTATCATCTTTATGTGAGTGAAATGTTAGGAAATAAAATGACATATTATCCTTATACAATGATAAATATGTAAAAAAATATCATAATTATTTCATTTATATAATACAAAATAATTTAATTTATCTTTTTCATTGTCAATATAATGATTTAGTGAAAGAAAAATTCAAATTTCATGACAAGACCACAGTTTGGCATACACAGAAGTGACATTATCGCATCTCCTATAGAAGGGAAGGTAATATATATATATATAATAAATACATAGGTATAAATATGTTATATATAATATATATATATATACAATAGATCCATAATTATGCCCTGCCGTAAATTTTTGAAATAGAACAATGAATGACATCTGTTCATGAGGTGGTAGTTTACTGTACACATGAATGAGGATTTCATAACCCATTTGATTAAAGAGGAGATGGTTTTAGGTCATTATTTTTTTATTAAAATATCCTAATATATGTGTCATTATAAATTTATTATATCATAATGATTTATTAATAATTTATGGAGGTGGATGAAGAATTAAACTAAATACCCTTGTTGATGTATATTACCCCTTCCTCGGGTATCATACATAGGTTTGTACTAATGCTTTCATAATCCAGATTTACTCCCATAATAAGGCATATAAGATAGGGTTATGGAAGTTGGTAATATATTTTCAGGGATATGAAGGAACCAAATTGGTTTTATAGTGTTCAGAATGGAGGATAGGTGTGGCCTTTTATAAGTTAGGTGAGTGGGACACTTGTATTTTTTTTGAAAAGATTCATCCATAAACACGATTGTATCATGCAACATGATTCAAAATATAGAATGTTATTGACCCTAGAAGATATAAAGTAGAAATATGGAAATATATTTCGTTTTTAAAACATTATAGGTCATTTATAACCCATATCCTCTTAGTTTTACACCTGGTAAATCTATTTTTCACCTTAACTATAGAAAATATTGTTTAGTTTTTCACGATTCATATGGGGAAAAAAATTTATTTCAAATTTTTTGATATTAAAAATTATGATTTTTTAAAATAATGAATCTATTTTTCCAAATTCAATTAACAAATGTGGGGGTGATTAATTTCAAAATTAACCCACATATGAGATGAGAAAGGTGGATTTTAATGTGAAAATCTGGAAATTATTTCAATGTTTTTATATCAGAATTCAATATTATTTTTTAGAATGCTCTAAATAGGTTTATTTGATATGAAATTTAATTAATTTAACATTAAAAATAATAAAAAAATATAATTTAACATTATACATTTAATAAACAAAAAGGTGTTTTTCAATTAAAATTTATTAATTTTCACTATTCATCAAAAAATGAATCTTTTTATAAAATCCAAAAATATTCAACCTATGATATAATGGAATTAAGTTTTTTATCATAATGTAAATTTTTTATGCAAAAAAATTATAATATAGTATAACTAATTTTTAATCATGCAATTTAACTGAAATATAGAAAAAAGTACAGTTTTCAACAGGACATTTCTTTTTCATCAAAATGAATTTTATTTTCATTTATAATAAATGGGTAAGAGATTTATGTTTGTAAAATATAGGGTTTTTGTAACTCAATTCTATTCATACCAACTAATGTAACAAATAGATTTTAATCATAATGTCTATATAATAATTTAATAATATATTTTCATTTAAACATAGTGTTTCTTTTCTATTATGTTATAATTGAAATTAAATTGATTCTAAAAAATATATACATTAATGTCTTGGCATGTTAAAATTATAAAAAATAAATCAAATAAAATAAAAAAAATTAAATTTAGAAAACATTATTTATAAAATTTTCGTCCTCTTTTTTGGAAACCTACCCACTATTATGATTGGTAATTTTCCAATTAAAAGATTCATCACTATAATGAGTCTTATATGATAATGGAAATATTTTATCGAAATACTAAATAATGTCTCACTATTTTTAAACATTAAATCATCTCACCAGACATCACAAATTTAAATCTCACGCATGTCAGAAGATGACATTGGGATTATCATGTACACCGTGAGTGTCACTGATTTTTATGCTGCATATACTGTATATAAAGGTTTTTTATATGAGGCCTTATATTTTAGATCTAATATAATAATATGGATGTCACAACATCCATAAATGTATCTCCTTCTAATGTATATGTTTCTTCAAATGGATTTTATTCTTTTGGAATATCAACTTAAATATCAATCACTACATCTATATAAGATTCATTGAAATATAACTAAATTTGATCTCATAGAATCATTACCTCATCTAAATATCCTATGAAAATATATATTAATTAATTGTATTAATCATTTTAAGGCTTATAATGGTAGAGACAAATACCGACAACACAATTATCCATTTATCAATTATTCCCAAACATCTCCTTATCACTACTTCGACGAGATTTGTATAAAGAAATCTAGGTACGCATCTACTTATTCCATTGGTTCTGATACCAGATGATTTATATTCTCAATATATTTTTATTATTCATTAGTGAGAGTATTATTATCTTTACCATAAACTCACATGTCTAGTTCTACAACCATAGTCACACAATAAATATCTATATATTTTTTCATTTATACATAGGTCGAATGATATACTTTTTCTATATTTGATTTTGAAAAAAAATTGAAAGATAAATTTGGGAAAAATTCATTTTTATAAACTTTCTTGTATATGGGTTTTCATCACTATACCCTTTTTTCTCAACTATTTTTCCAAATAAAATGGCAGGGGTACCATAACCATTTATTATAATTAATTATTCTCTATTTCTCTCAACATTATACAACACTTCGAGTAACATAAAATAGTTATATTTATTTCCTCATCATCTTGTCTATACATCACCATGGTAATAAACATTTATTTCAATATATATACCTAAATATAAATATAAATATCATTCATTATAGATTAGATTACCACATGAACTCCTTGAGACAATCTCATAAAAATTTTATAGATTCATCCTAAATTTACAAATACAAGAAATAAAATCATCACAATCAAATCCTTCTCAACTAATTCATTATATCCCAAAAATATCTAATGATATTTATAACTACTAAATGAAATCTTCAATAATAAAAAATTTAATTAAGGAAATAATTAATCTAAAATTCCAGATTTTGGTTGAGTATATTTCTCACCAATTCCTCCTTGTTCAATATTCATCTTTTATGTAAACCATCTTTAATAAAAATATTTTTTTAATGATTGAAACACTAAATATCACCATTAGTACAAACTGGTACAATTTACATATAATATTTAATATTATGAGAGATTTTTTTTGGATTTTAAAACATCTCTCAATCATACCTTTTCATGTCTCTTCAATTAATCATATTCATGATCAACATATATTTATTAATTTTTTGTATAAATTAAATTTGTGATTTTTTTATCCATGAAAATAATTCCAATAAACCTTGAAATTTATTCCTTTAGTATTATTATTTTATAAAACTTAGTTTTCCAAATAGTAAAATTATTGATTTTTAAGAAAGGAATGAATTAATACACTGGGAAGAATACTCTTACAATAAATATTGAAAAGGAAATATATCATGTTAATGTCACATGTTAGTTAGGGGTATATTCATATATCCTCTTTATTAGAAATATGTGATTTGTAAAGATACTATTAAATATGTTATTTCTAATAAAAAATGCATTTGTTTTACCTATAAGTCATATGATATATATATATATGCCATATTGATTATGAAATATGAAATATTTCATCATCAAATAAATAGTTAAAGATATCATCAAGTATGTTTACAATCATTGAATTATATTTTATATGATCTTGAAACAACTTTAAAGGCATTAAATAATTTAAAAATTACTTTTTAGAATTTATCAAAACATCATTGGGGACATTAATAATCATTTAAAAGGATTAGAATTCTTTATAATCTACCTAGATTTTTTCATGTACTCACTACACCATATTCTAGGTTCACATCATGCACTAAAAAATCATTAATCTATGTGTGAAACACCCTAATTTCTAAAAAAAGCACCCTAATTTACACTATGTTTTTTTCTCCAACACATTAGATCTTAAAAATCCACTATCATCTAGATTTTAAGACATTTTAATGAGAGAAAACTATTGAGAACGAAAAATGACGAAAAAGTCTCACTCCTTTGACAATAGTTGTTTAAAGAATCTATATCTCCCATATACACAAGTCAATTACATCATTTAAGAACTACTGTAACATTCTTTTGATGTGTGTGGGTACATAAAATGATGTAGAATCTTCTAAAATCCAATGAAAACATAGGGTGATTTATCTATTTCATGTTTAATGGTTGAAAATACATCTTGTGTTGGAATTATATAACACCTCTAGCTAAAATTATTTGAAGACATATAAAAAACTGCTCTGCAATCCATTTAGGAATTCCATCCGATGTCATTGGGAAAAGAGGCAAAAACCTTCCAAATGGAGACATTATTATATGAGGTGTCGTAACACTTTTTTTACTACATCATCCAAAATTTTGAACCCTTTTTATAGAAACAATGAAATATAAAAACCTAAATTTACTTAATAAAATTGAGGAAGATTTCAAAAATTCTTGGGAGAATGAAACCATGGTGTATTCACAAAACAAGGAATAATCTCTTATAAATCCATGAATATAGATTCATAACAAAAGATTAAAATATAGTGTTTCCATAAAAAAACAAATCTATTCATAGATCATTCTGAACACATTTTTATCTAATCATAATAAGGGATTCAATAACATGATTATAATTCCCATGTAAGTGTCAAAATGTGGTTATTTTTTCTTGATACAATTCTTAAATAATCAAAAAATTCCCACAGATTATAGTTATATATAAGAGTTATCGTAGCATGTATCCTTTAATCCAATGCATAAACGTTCATGAAAACCCATGGGAAAGTAGCATATGCCCCTTTAAAGAAATATTACTTTCTGAAACAATTATTTTATTTCTATGAGAATAATATAATTTTAGATGTGTTTAACAAATAAAAAGATAATAGGGTTTCACTCATTAAGGATCATTTAATCCATTAATAGTTCAAATCTAATTTCGACCTGGTTATGGTACGTCATATAGAAACATGTTCATTGGGATTATCAATGTCCATTTAAATCATATAAAAAATTGAAGTAAAAAATAATAGGAAATATTAAATCCACGTTTATATTTTAAAAGATAGATGATTTTTATGTCCACCATGATTTAATTAATAATGGTTCGACGATAATCCTTAGACTTGTTCAGACCCTCTAATGACTTGGTTATATTGAAAATGACATGACTGCAACCAACTTGACCACTCAAGATTTTAATTAAATTGTGATTAAATAACATTTTTAGAAATAAAAATATTCCTTAATTGATGATTTTAAATTAGACTTTGAATTCAAGGAATTTATTTCAGTCACGGCCTCCAACATATATCACAGAGGTTCATGGATCTACATTCAAATGGGATGTTATTGAAAAACTATCTAGGTGTTAAATTTATTTTACATTATTGTTATAAATTCCCATTTAGTTACGAAAATGGTTCAAAATTGAGATGACAGGTTTAATAAAATATATGGGAAATATTTATTAATGGATAACTCTATTTGGATTATACTTCCCATGGACTGAAAATAGAACCCAATAGTAAAGGGTAAAACCCCATGAAAACTATGTCTTTACCATCAATTAAATAGAGGTAACAAACCCCATTATCATAAACCATTATTTCATATATATTACATTGGACTATAAAACAAACTATACAATCACATACCTTTTATTTATTTGTTGAGAGGATATCCTAAAAGAGCCTCTCATTCCAAAGAAATAAAAGACTACTACAACGCCCAACCATATCAATGTGTCCACAAAGAACCCTTAAAAACCTATTGGCCTAATAAATATATATTCTTCATCAAAAACTATGAGACTATTCGATAAATTTTATATGAAAACTGGAAGAATAAGAGAACCTTGTTACGAAGAAACTTTCTCTCTTTGTAAACTTCTATTTATTAAACATGATGAGTCTATCAATTCAAAGGTAGGATGTCACTAAAATTAAAATAAAAATTCCCAACCACATCTAATGTATCTCTATATATTATCCCATCATTCCATTTTTATAATAGTGAGGTAGAAAATAAAGTCTGAAAAAAATGATATCAGAAATTCCCCTCGAATATTTAAGGTTGGTTCCTCCACCACAATTGTTAAATATAAAAAATTAATCTTGATATTGAGAGATATTTTTAACTGATTTTTACTAGTTATTCTATGAAACCTATAAAAAATTATACATATATATCCTTCCTCAAACTACCCAAGGATATATTCATCTTTAGCTATATTGAAATTTCAAGGAAGTATCTTGATGTTTTTACCCACCACTTAATATTTCAAAATTACCATTATGTATATAATTATGTAACCATGAGAATGTATCCATCCTATGAGGTCGAGGTTGAATACATCGTAAAAATTCTAATCAAGTAAAAATTTAATTTTTATTACGAATACATAAAATGCATTGCAAATATTTTCTTGATCATGATAAATAATAGTAGGATCCTTGTTTTCTTGAACATTAACTATCTTAACCCTCATTTTCTGAATAATGGTTCTACATTTACAATCATGGAGTTGATAATTTATTCACTAAAATTCACCCAATGGGACATTCAAAAATGAAGTATGTCTTTTAGGCTTAATTAATATTATCACCAATTATCAATGTTTCTTATACCATATGTTTATGTTTGTTCGGGGGATGATATTGGAATGATATATGGGTGATATTGGAGTTATTCAAAAACAATTTTATAATATTGTTTATAATATCATGAATGATTTCAACAAATTATAGTAACATAGATTGTGAATAACCCCCATGAAATTTGATTTCAAGGTAATATACGGGAGACTTCCCAATTTTATGGTAGGCCATCACGGTATCAATTTTGTTTCCAAGATGATAATGTAAATCATTTCTGTATGTCCCCCATAAAATCTCACATATCTTATGGGAGAAAAAGGATGTGTTCCCTATATCATAAACTTCATTTCCCATCACATAGATAAATTTTTTACTTTTCGGAGGATAATGAAAAAAGTTTCATGAAATTATTTAATTATGTTTTCCAAAAATCCATTGAAATTGTTAGAAAATATCTCACAAACCCACTAATTATAGATTCATGGGTAAATGGAATCCCATTATCCATTATGTAGTGAACATATTGTGATCACCTGAAACATTCCTTTTTTATAAGAATAACACTGGCATTAAAAAACCTCAGTTTTATCTATGAGATGTTATAGGACATTGAGATTCAAAATTTAGAGATTGAATACAAAAAAAATTGCATGGATATTTTTAGTAAAATAGAAAACCTGTTATCATTCACATAAAAATGTTAAATCGTTTTATAATAATTATATTATCCTATGAATACTCATTCACCTAATCTTATATTTTTTTCGATACACAATGTCTGTTATTTTAAAAATATTTTTACATTCAAATCATGTAATAGAAGGTATTTATAAGGAAAATATTGGTTTATTTATTCGTAACAAAATCTTCTTATGAATTTATACTAATAAATATAAATCAACCCAAAAAAGTGGTTTTCTACATCCATTAAACTTCCAAAATATTGTAATTTTACTCTAATGGCCCATTATTATTAATTATAGGTGGAAAAATAGAAAATTTGTATCACTGCCCGGTTGAACTAGGGATTTTACTTGTATATTTAGTAAATGTTGTTCTTTTAAATTCATTCATAATTTTGGAAGGATAAACTAATTCAGAAGCTAAATACTAAGAACTCGTTATATTCTAGGATCTAAATATATAGATACCAGTGGCCAACTATAACGTCACGGGTCACTCAACCTAATTAATAATGTAAACAAAGTTATTATTCAAGAAGAAATAGAGAATTGATCCCCCTAAAATTTATTCATGAGGTTTTATTGTTTAATTAATTTTTGAGTCACCAATATATAAAATTAATTATTAATATAATTACACTTCCAATGAATTGGATGATATATCTATAAACCATGTAAATCTAAACCATTTTGAAATAGTCCTTTACAACATGGACCTATAGTGATATCACCAATAAGAAACATTAATATGGATCAAACTGATGAAATCAATAATAATTTTTCCTATGTTAATATCATTCACATTACCACTAATTCTACAATTAGATTGAGGTGTCATATAATAGACATTGATTGTAGTGGTATTCGACTATTGGATCGAACTAAGAAGGAATAAATATTCATTTAGGAACAAAACATTATTCTCTTGGATAGACAAAACATACAGAAGGTCCTTTACAATATAAATCGTGATGGTGTTCTCCTTATGTATATTGAAGTATAAGGGGACCAATAAGTCATTCATGAGATTCATGTTCACACCTATGATTCACATTGTTTTTTATCTAAAAAATCGCATGAAATAAAAATATGTTGATATATTTCGATAAATAATGCAAGACCATAAAGTGTATAAGGTGAAATTTCATAATATTCAAATACATTCGATCATTATCGATCATCCCATGGATATATTTGACACTAAATGATTCTAGGATAAGTTTTCCATTTGGTGTATTTAGGTCCTAATTCTGTACCTTCTAGAAATATTCACGCATTTCATGTATATCATTACCTCTAATAACATCTTCTCTTATTTCACTGAGGAAATTAACCAAAAATATAAAAAAAAAGAAGTCATCAACATCATGAACTCAAATATCATCACTTTTTTTACATCCCATAAAATATACTGATTAAAATAGTGTTATGTTTTGTTCATCTTAATTGAATTGATTGTATTCGTTGTATAATATCTATTCATAACATTCATCCCATTACCACATTTTTGTTAATATAAATAAATTCTTTTAAAAAACCATAATCATATATTCTTTATATGATAAGCGTCAAAAAAGTGATCTATTCTAGATAAACTCATCTATTATTCATTTTATTATCACACCATAAACCATAATACCACAACATAAACCCTATATTCGATTGTATATTGCACAATGGTTTTCCATCTTATTGAGGTTTTCCTTCCCTCACATTAGAACAGTATTTTGAATAAGTATTCAAAAGGATAACATTCAAATATTTTTCAGGATGATTTAGAATGACTGTATGATAAAAGCTTCTTAAAACTACATAATAATTACATCCATCATATCTTTTCCATGTGAGCATTTAATAAAAAAATTCAATATCCCACATCCCACTAGGTGGAATTTGGGCCATCATTGATAACACCATTGATACCAAGGAATAAACCAATCATGTTATAGAAAAAATGAGAAGGACCATATATTGTACACATGTTCCTCAAAAATGGAGAATACTCCTCAACTTCCATTTATGGTGAGTGTATCACTCTATCACTAATAAAATATTTCTCAATAATTAACATCTGATGTACCCTATTGGAAAATACCAAACTTATTAGTTCTATTTTTAAATTATCGGATTTCAACACATCTTTCGAAAGCTATATCAATGTATGGTAAACTGTGGGGGATATGAATAACATAATGATATGAGGAAGAGATTAATGATTTTAATATTCCTATATATTTATATTAAATATATATTATTTTATTTGAGAAATAGAAGTTAATGAATAATTTGAATTGGGTGATAGTTAATGAATTAACCCAATAATGAATATTATGAGGCCACCCACACATTGATGTGTAATGAAAAGTAAATACATTTTCTTGTAATAAATAGTTGGATAGAATTTATGTAGTAGTAATCATATCATGTGATTTTTATAGTGTTATTTTATTTAACGAAATGTAATGATTAATTTGGTTTTAATTTTAATATAGTTTTATAAAAAAAGTAATGTAGATGAGTTATTTTATATTAGTGACATTAATGAGAATGAAGGTTTTCCTAGAATATAACTTCGATAATAAATATTAAAATATATAAATTATTCTCATTAAACTAGTTATGAAGAAGATTTTAAGGCTATAAATATTTTTAAATGATGAATACAATCCAAAATGGTGAATTTAGAATGATTGGGATGTGAATTTTGAGAATATATCTATAGAGAAAAAATTTTAAGGAAACTAAATTATAGTGTGTATTAAATATTCAGGGAATTCAAATTTGATGTTGAAATTGAAAGAGTAATGTAATGACCGTGAATTAATTAAAGGGGATTAAAAATGATTCCAGTTTATTTTGAGTGATGTTTGAAACAATAGGTAAATACTATGATATTTACAAGATTAATTTGATGTCATGAGAATTAAAACTTATGAATAAATCCTCGATAATGTGGTTTTTCAACTGAAAATAATAATTGAGGTACTTCGGAGATAGATTTCTTTTTTAGTATTGATTTTGTTTAAAATACATAAATTATATTTAAACTCATATTATATAATGTGTAGTATGTGTGGTGAAGATATTGTGTACTATTATAGTTATTTGTGTTAACTATAGTAGATACTGGAAATAATAATGGATTCCATTAGATATTATAATATTTATACGAAATGATAGGGAATTCATTTTCAAATGATACTTTATTGAAAATTGTGTAAGACATTTGATCGAAGGATGATAAAAAAATAAATTAAGACATCATATGACATTTAATGACCATGTAATAAATTTTATATGACATATATTATATTTAGATAAAACCTATGACTTTGAAATGATTTTTCAACACAACTTTGACTATGTAACACTATGGTGATTTCTTATAACACATTACAATTTAAAATTTTGATACTTGGATGAGAATATAGAGTATTCTTAGGATATTCAACGAATTAAAAAATTTGTTAATGACGCTCAATGTTTTTTAAATGGAAAAATATTAAGACATTATAATTCAAATGAAAATATGTTTCTATTCAGAGATTATATAAATTCATGAGAAAATATAATCATAAAAAAATTATTATATACTAAACCATAAGAATTTTTTATCTAATAGAAAATTAAGTGATTAGTGATTTTTAGAATATTAATAATTCAGAATATTAGAGGTAAATCATTGAACGATTTATAATTTTACCATAATTCAATTAAAAAAATGACTCTAATTCAAGTTGAATGAGTGATGATGTTGATATTCATGGTTGAGAAATAGAAGTTCAATTTAGAAAAAATATATATGAAATTAAACATTATTGATATGAAAAAATAAAAGAATAATTGAATATGGAAATTTAATCATTTGATGATTTAATATCTAATCATTGATAAATGTTGTATTGTAATTCTATATTTTTATTATAGCTTAATTCTTAGCGTTACACCCATAATGATGATTCACACATCACAATGATGCATAGATCCATGTATATGTTGAGGTTATTTAAAAATAACTAAATGTTGATGATTTTATAGATATGGAGTCTAAAATTTTATAAATATCACAAAGATTGGAAATTTTCAATATTTTGGATATAATTGAAAGGATAACTTAGATTCGAGATAAATGATATTCAAACAGAAAATATATTCTTTTTCAAATAAGAGGATTTAATTTCAATAAAATAATTCATGTTTATTTAATTAAAATATAGAAATAATATTCACAATAATAATATGAATAAAAATATTATTGAATAGGGGAAGAACATAGATAACTTCAACAATACTATTATGATGAATAAAGACAACCATTCTAAGAATAATGTGTGATTCTTTGATATAATTTTATGAAGAAAACATCATCAACGTATCAAGGAGAAATTAGAATATAGTGAGATATTATATATATGATTATGTTCATTATTTAATATTTAGGATAATGAATAAGAAACATATTTAGTGATTTTCAATAAAATACCCATTACTTAGAAATATCGAGTATAATAAGAAAGAAGAATAACTGGGGATCAAATCAACGTGTTTCAATTGATTAATTTAATATTTCAACAAATTGATAAATAAAAAAGATACATTTATGGTTTATAGATATGTTCATATGATATAAAGTGTTTCTAGGACAACGAAAGGGATATTGGTCGATATTTGTTATTTAAAGTAAGGGATAAGAAGAAGGAGCATGAAAAAATAAAAATTTTAGATGAATAAAAAGTATGAAAAACTAAATTGATGACTCAAATAGTGGTAAAATATTTTTCTGAAAAGAACGTTGAAGTGTTAAACATTATCCGAAGGCATAAAAAAGGTAAATATAAATACTATAAATGGGTAAGGGTAAAAAAGTTATTTAGGTTTCAGTGTGATTAAAACCACCTTAATCTGTTTGGGGAACCACACATTAGGTTTTAATATAACCCCTTACTAAATCAAATTTAATTTTGTGGTGAATATTATTAATATATTATTGTATCATACGATAACAAACACATCAAACAAATTTTTTTCACATTATAGGTGAACCTTAAAAAAATACCATGATCTTATATGTACTACTTTTTTATATATAATGTGGTATTTTTTTATTATGTAAAAAAAAGATCTCACATTTTCATAACCAATAATAAAGGTTAAAAAAAATGGAGTTAAAAAATTAAAATAAAATTTAGAGATTGGTTACAGCAGACAACACATAATTTTCTCCCACGGAGGTGTCTAAACCGATTATATGGGATATCTAATTACTATCATAGAATATATTTCTCGATTAAGATATATATTCATTTATGAACAAGATATTTCTTTTTATGTATATTATGTTCATATATTAAGGTTTTTAGAGGTCCTCATATATATAACACTACCCAATTCATGTTCACAGTAAATGAAATGTTCCTACAATGACATTGAGTAACATGAAGAAAACATACACTGAAAATAAAATAAATAATTATAAACATATGGTGATATCACCATAAGAATAATGAAATAAAATTTTTTTTCATTCAATTAAGGTTGATTATAATGATTTATATAATGAATCAAGTTCATGTAATGATGAAGATGTGTGTATTGAATCACTTAACGATTTATATTCTAAATTTATGTATTTCAATTATGTAGTCTATATTAATGTTACTATAATCATAATTGAATACATAAATTGTATACAAGATGATAATTAAATGCATCAGTCAGAAGCTAATGAAATGAATTATTCACAGAAAATATAGTATGTGGATATATCACAACCCCCATGTTGGGTGAATAAATGAAGTGTTTTTTGTCGCATTCCAATCTTAAATTTTTAACTAAATATGTAATATAAATGAGCCCTTTTGATAAGGTTCATAATTATGAAATGATCTATGAATTTGAAAATTACACATAGAAAATATGGATGTAAATTAAGTCACCTGGAAATTGAGGATTTGAAATGATTAAACCAAATAATTTTTTATCGGAGAATAATAATGTTCTTAAAGATCATATTCTAAGGTTGAAATGTAAATTTGTAGAAATAGTGAAATATATAAAAGAAAATAATAATTTTCTAAATATAATGTGTCATATATGACAAGTAAAATTAAGAAATTTTAAAGACAACCATGGTTAATCATCACATGCTACTATGAAAAAATTACAAGCTGCCACAAAATATAATGATGATGAGATTAATTCTAAAAAACTCAATATTATGGAAAAAATAACATACATTCCTTAACAAATTTTATCCAATGTAGTCACTATGATGCACCCCAAGACTACTCTCTGATGTCTAATGCTTAAAATACATACATTACATGTACACATTGATACCAATGTAAAATGGAACAATACAAATTTATATACATTTCTATAATATAAATACTAAATATCACAATAATTTGAAAAACAGATTAACTAATGCTTTAGTTTTTTTGAGGTTATGATATAATAAAAAATTATTTGACAATTCTTTTCAACATTTTTCAATAATTAAGACCACATGGAATACCTTAATATATTTTAAAAATATATAATAATTTTCATTTCCTAGGTAATGGAAATGTATGAAAGGGGAGGGATCAAATTCTCAATAAGGGAATAACTCGTCAACATTACTTTAGGGGATTATATGATAATTATATGGGAAAACATGATACGGGGATTAATATTATTTCAAGAATAACATGAAAAAATAATAGTTTTCGATATTTCATAATAGAATTTGTAGTAATATCAGAAAAAAAATTATGTACCCCGGAATAAGACTGTTATATAATATATATATATGTGGAAATAAAAATGATCCTTGTGGAATAAAAAAGGCACATAACATAAAAATGACTTGTTCTCAATAACATAGGATATTATAACACTATGGACATATCCATTTGAAATAATGTTCATGAATAATAATTTAGAGCATTGTGAACAATAGTTTTACACACACATCGTAATTACGAGCATAACTTACCACACTTATACTGATTCACAATCCTCATGAGCAAAGATATCTTCACTTTCACTCACACATGGTCTTTATGTGCATATCTATCTACACCTACACCTATACGGAATCCTTGTGCGAATAAATGGATACACATATACCCATTCACACATTCATTCCCTTATGTGAATTAATTCCTTAACTAATTCTTTATAGGGTGATATAAGATAAAATCCATTATAATAATATAAATACATTAATATTTGTGCCACTAAAACATGAATAAATTCAGAATTTGAGATCAGTTAATAATCCTATATATAATTGAGGGGTTTCAAATATAATGTTCCCATATTATTGTATAATTCTTTTGTATATTGAAGGTGAATTGTGGCTTAATACTACGACCAGAGTTACGTAATATTCATTGAGGATTTTGAGAAATTAGAAAAACTACTTTTTAATATCATTATATAAATCACTCATAAAATATGTGGAAATACCATTTTTTCTAATATAATTATGAATTAAATTTATTTTAAAAAATATTTAAAATAATTAATTGGATTCCTCATTGAAATTAATGATCATAATGATGAAATAATTTGTTCATATAGAATAATAATAATATTTTATTTTATAAAATACAATTAACATCATTTTAAAAGATGTCATTATGTTTCATGTTCAAAAGATATTTTTTATAATTTAATTGATAAAAAAGGTGAAAACATTTAATTTATAAAATAAATTTCCATAACAGATCCCTAAAATGATATAATTTTTATTCTAGAGATATTTATAGTGGAAGATAAATCATACCACCGTGGTGGGAAAACTATTTTAATATTTTAAAATTCCTTTCCTAAAATATCACACATTAAAATGGATAATAGAAAACAATTTAATTAAATATAATGTCAAATATAATGTTCATATAAATTAATAAATTATATGGTTATAAAATAAGGTAGAGAATATTTTAGGAGTAAAAAATATTGAAATAGAAGAAATAGTGAATATTTAAATGGATTAGAATTATAATTATCAATGATATAATTTAAAATAAAATATATAAATCAAAGAAGGATTTTTTCATTCATTGATCATTTTTTTCACAAATAAAAAGGTAATAAATGAAATTATTAATTCAATATATGGAGAAAACAAATCCAAATAATAATAATTTTATAATGAATTTTTTTATCACAAAAAAGGGTTTGAGTTATCAATATCCATTACCATTTCAATTAAAATTAATTAATGTTATTTAATAACTAGTATAAATAAACTAACATATGAGTTAACTATTTTAGAAATTTATTAAAAAAAATATATCATTTATTTTAAATAATGAAAATTATTTACTATTCATTCATTATATTAATATTGATTATTTTCACCATCCAATGTAGGTAGTTAAAATTAATTAAATAATGTTTTTTAATGATGATGTCTATCCTTATTATAATTGATACCAATTTTATAATTCTAAACTATATATGGTACTTATATATTAAATTTATAAATATTTATAAATACATTCTTTTATTAAATTTCAAGTATAGTAAATATTTATGAAGACAATATCTGTGAGAGTTGTTTTCATTTATTATTAATGAATTGTTGATGGAATATTAGAAATGGGTTAAATATTAAAATAACCATTGAAAATAGTAAAAATTTCAAAACTTCTTTTTATTTTATTATATAAATTCATAAAATCCTTAATGTGGAGGGGTGATGAAAATGAAATATGTCATTCGAAGGAGAAAATAGTTCGCTCTTATACACTAAAAATGTTTTTGTATTCCTTAGAATGGGAGAAATACATATATTAGTTAAAATTTTCCAAATATTTAATTTTTTATTAATATCACATAAATTAATTATATAACCACAATGAACCATTCATAAATGGCTAAAATAAAAAACAAAATGCATCAGTCATCAATGTAATATTTCATACAATCATGAGAATTTTTTTCAATTTTTTTGGTTTAGAAAAGTGATAGATAATGTATGAACCATTGTGATGATATAAAATAATTATAATAATTATAATGATTTCATAAAATTAATTTAGATAGAACGGATTTTTATTTGGATGAAAAGGATGAAATGAATAGGGAGATGTTATTACTTATGTTGATGAATATATTCTTCCCTTGGGGAATTTCATAGAAATGTTGGTCATCTAAAAACATCATGTGTTTATTGGTATATTAATGTGGTATAGGGATATAATATAATTAAATTTGGTATAGGATAAATAGAATTTATAACTAGAAATGTTTCTTGTATAGTGTGTGTGTTTCCATATTTTATT
The DNA here is from genome assembly GCA_963277665.1 of Viscum album. Classification (NCBI taxonomy): domain Eukaryota; kingdom Viridiplantae; phylum Streptophyta; class Magnoliopsida; order Santalales; family Viscaceae; genus Viscum; species Viscum album. The sequence continues at coordinate 1,837,591,596 of OY728165.1, forward strand.
GATAAGAGAAACTTCTCTTTGGATGAGACAATTAGGTTAGGCCTATAATAGAGTCGCATGAAAGTTTGGTAATTTATGTGAACAATGTTATTTGATAAATATTTTTAAGAAACTAAAACATAACAATGGTCTTATATATTGTGAAAGTATCATGTTATGTGAGTAACATTCCAGCCACTTAAAATTACCCATTATTACAAATACTATCTTTTATTAAAAATTATCCAAAGTTATTACGTTTCAAGAAAAACAATACAAGACAACCCTTATTAAAAAAATATGATAAAATATTTCTTTATTTAAAATCTATTTAATCAAATTAAATTTCATGATATGAGAAATTTATCTTCTAAATTGGAAGATAAAATATATATAAACCCATTTTTGGGAAAAAAATTATTTTTAATTACTATGTGTTTCTAACATCATTTCATATCAATTAGAAATAAAATGAGTATTCAAATATATTTTAATATTATTATATTCTATTGATAGAATAATTAATTAAAAGATACCAATTTAATGAACTAATATAATAATTATACAATATGTATGAATACTATTCATTGAAAATTATCCTTAGTTTACTATCATGGTAATTATTTTTAATCCCTATCTCATTTTTATTCCTAATATGATATTTTAATTAATAATTTGTTAAAAATGTGGATTAAAAATATTGATAAAATTTGATAAAATAAAGTTTTGTTTTTTATTTAATATATTCTCAATATTAATATGATTTATTATAAAATAATTTTTTAAAAAAGATATATTTTCAGTCATAAATCATTATTATTAGATATTTATCAACATAAATGTAATTTTATAAAATAATTAGATTTAAAACTATTTATTTTACTTTTTTATAAATTTCATTATTCAGTTTTCTATATTTATACTATCATTATTTTAACTGTTATAATTACTTCATAAAATGTTTTCCAGCTCATTTTTATCAGGTGTTGAATGTCAAATAAGATATAAAGCACAATTCTTATTTGTTCGAGAAACTAAAAAAATCAATGGATGTAAAATTTTCCCCCATTAATGAAATTATAACCTTTAAAAATTACTTATTTCTCACTAATAAATAAATATGACTTACCATAATATATATATAAAACTCAATATTAAATTTCATATGAGGTCTTGACTTTCTTAACATTAGTGTGAAATGAAAACTATTATTCTCCTTCATAACAACAAGATACTAATTTTATATATCTTTCTAAACATTTGTTTTGAATACCTCACATTGATTATAGTTAAGAATAATATAATAGGATTATAAATTCATAGCTTATTATAGTCATCCATTAATTGATAAATTATAATTGGTTGATTTGTGATTTTTAAAGTGATTTAGAAATTTTGGAAATTGTCATGGCCTATATATAGAGAGATCAATCCATTTATAATATTACATTAATTTTCATTTATGAAAGGATAATAGTATTTGTTGGAAGAACACTCCAAAAAACATTAATTATAGATGTTTTGTAATCACAAAATATAATTATCTCACAAATAGATTTTTTGATTGATAATTTGATTTAAAACCTTTAAAATTTTCAGGTTAAATGTTTCGGTGAAACCATAAACAATAAGAAACATTATGTCTTTATTTTCTTCATAAGTGCACCCTTAATTCTTCTTTTTTAGGGAAAACGTCATCAGTTTTGTTTATATGTACTTTCTACAATGACCGTGACCCATTTTTCCAAGAGTCATTGTTTTTTTATTACATTGGAAATATATACGATTAATCATATCCTAAATGATTGATTAGTTCATTAGTCATCGGAATATATATATATATATATGTACATTATTGAATATTATATATCAATTGAAAACAGAAAATAATATATTATTTTCATTGACTCCACCATTAATCCCTTAATCATATCTATGCATACCATTTATAATAGACTTCATTTCATCCTTGGAAAAAATAATCATAATAAAGGGGTGCGATCTACAGTTCAGTAAGGGTATGTGTATATATTAAGATACAATGAATAAATAAAGAATAAATATTGTGTTAATGTAAATATCTGTCATCACATTCAATTTTATGAATATCATGTTCTTACAAAACAATGTTCTAAGAATAAATGATGATAAAATAATGTTATATAATAATCACATGATCTTGAAATTTATACAAATATATCAGAACGTGTAATCTAGTCATATGTGGATAAAATGAAAAATATTAACATGAAGAAATGTATAATGTTAGAAATCATAAATACACCATCTAGGTCTCATATTAAGTCATCTTACATAAATGGGTAAAGCCTTAGTCAATACCAAAACTAGTTTGTCTCATCAAACGTAACGACGCATCAATGAGATATAGTGGACCCCACCCAGAAAATACTAATTAATACAATTTATTTATATTAAATGGATGAAAAATACTATAAATAAAAATTCATATTGAAACTAGTATATTAAATGTTAATAATTACAATATTAATATACATAATCATTAACTATTTGTAATAATATGTTGAGCGATATCAAAATATTACATCCCCAATAAAACTAATTGTAAAAAATATAATAAAATATTTTATATGGTATTAAAAAACTAAAAATTTCTTAAATCCTAAAATTTAACAATGGATGTTTACATAGATGAAAATATATTAAAATTATAATTTGAAAATTCTTGATAAAAATTCCCACATCAATATAAAACAATTTATTTTAAAAAAACTGTGAAAATGTAAAGGGAAAAAATTTCATTGAAATGATCCATATAAACATGTAAAAAATATTCAAATAAATGATTATTTTTGATTTTGGGAAATTATTTTATACTGTATATGCTAAAAAACATTCCTTTTATACTAATGTAAAAAGGTTAAATTGTAAATTGTTCAGATAATGACAACAAGATTCTTTTAAAACCATTAAGTGAAAATTAAAAAATGGATGAAAATATTATAAAATATTAATTAGAGAGTTTAATTGTTTTAAATAAAATATTGATATGTTTGAAAAATATTCTCCTAGTAGGGAAATGAACAGAAACAATCTCGAGTAACACTAAGATTATTGAGAAAAATACTTTCAAAAGTCTTATTTCATTTTTACGTGTCTGAAACAATTTTATAATAAATATATATTTATTATTAATATATTTAACTAATATAATCATATATTTAATACATTTTATGACTTATTATAATCTTCTATTACTCATTTATTATCGATTATTTGTTAAAAAACACTATATTAGGTAATAACTTCTTTATTTTTCTTATATGTTTTGGTTTGGTAGTTTCAGTCATTATAACTTTATCAAGGATTATAAAATATTTAATTATATTAATGATATAAAATTGTTATATATTTAATATATAAGTATCTAGACTATTCCATTAATATTAGATAAAAAATTAATAACACCATTCTTGTAGATGATTGGCCGTACAAACATGTGAATATTGTTTTCACATTTCGACTAACAGAAAAAATTACATTAAATAAAAATTATAAATTATAATATCATTACTATGTCAAATTTATAATATATATTTATAAAATAATTCAAAATTAACATCCATGTGAAATATAATTGAAAAAAAATATCTCTTCAAGTACATGGTAGTCCACACATATAGACAATAGATGTTAACATTTTCCAACTGATTAGAATGTAAAATGATGATATGATATTAATATTTAATATTTATAATAATATCTTATTTATTATATATAAACCCTAATATAGTCATAATAATCATACTTAAAATTTGGTGATGAAAATGTACTTTTTTTGTGGTGATGGTTGTCGAGCATACACGTGGTTGATAAATTAGAAAACCAAATGATTTGAAAGTGTGTGGGGGTGTAATTGTGGTATTATAAAAATTATAAAAATATTTATATTTAGGGTACTTAATTTATTATTTTATGATATATTCATGATATTTATCAGTGGGGGAAAAATAAATTATTTGAAAGTGGTCATCCAAGGAAATTACCTCTTCTCTAGGAGAACTTATTTAAATCATCTATTATAGAAGATAAGGGTGGAATATTAATTGAATTGAAACTCCATAATATCTATAATTAGTTTTAAAATCATAATAGTTATTTGTTTTTTTATCTATCATTCTCAATGTGGTTTTAATAAGTGAATGTATGGGCATCCATTAATAATTCATGCATGGGGAATTTCGAAAATTCATAAAAGATTAACATATAATAAGGCATTTCTCAAGAATAAATGTATAAAAATTGAAATGTTTTCTTAAATAGAGTAAAATATTGTCTAAATATCATCTAATAATAAAATTTGGACTCGTTTTGTTTTGGTTTGTTTTAAAACATATATTTTTTTTCAACCCCTTAGTTTACCTAATATCACATTAACCACAGAAATGTCATTTCACTATTAAAAGAATATAATATTAGATATATGTTGATAAATTCCTCTTAATAAATAAGGAGATTACTTTTTAGACCATATCTTCTACTAACTTCCCTATTTTTAGATTTAATGGATTTAAAAATTATAATAAAATTTAATTTTGTTAAATTATAATTAATATCAATTTTCACACTATTTATTTATAATGACATCAAATACATTAATATATAGGATGAATTAGAATATAATTGTTTATAAACTCCCTAATATGTCACATAGATCTATAATATTTTTAGGCATCTGAAATCATTCATATTATATCGCATTTAAATTTTTTAAATTTGTTAAATTCATTTTTATGTAAATTTAATTAATACAATTTTACTACTTCACAAGAATTCAAGGTAACCATATAATTTCTAAGAAAATATATAAATTATTATCATGAATATATTTTTTTAACAAAATTAACATTCATATTACTCCAAAACATTCCTTGTCCCTATGCGGGCACATAAGTTATATTTGAAACTAAGAGGTTAAAATTTTATAACTAGTTTAATTAAGATATTATATTTGTCATTTTGAAGAAAATATCTCCATTGAAAATATCAATATCTAGAAAAAGATAATAATAATTATATTACCATTATTATTTAATAATTATGAATAAATATTATCACATTACCACTTAGTTTTATCCATGGTTAACTAGATTGACACCTTTCCAATGTGATAAATTTAATAATAGTTATCATTCAATATTCTTAAAGATAAAAGCATACTATTTAAAAAATTTGATCATTCTAAATAAAAATATGAAATAATATTTAGAAAATTTTATACATATATGTGGTATAAAATATTTTTAAATCATAACATAAAACACAATGATGATATGATTTTTAAAAAAATGCCTTTAATTTTTAAAAATGTTTTTTATAACAAAAGCAATCATAATATTTATTCTAATAAATATAATTTATTTATCGATAATATAATATGTCTAATTTCATTTTATTTTAATTTATTATAGTATGTAAAATTTTAAATCCTCGATGAAAATGATGATCCCCTTAAATATCAGTATTTTTCACTATTCACTAAATTATCAACCATTTTAGTTAAAAAATCATTCAAAGTTGATTTTGATATGATTATGTCAAAAATTGGTATTATTTGAAAAAAAGTGAAATTTAAATAAAATAAAAAAAATTATAATATTTTATCTTAAAAAAGAATAAAATTCATTTTTGATGAAAACAAATTTCTATAACATAAAATATACTTATTTAAAATTTAGTACTTATTTTATACAAATTAAAAAATAATTTTTCTGTGAAGTTTTATGACACGACCCATCCTCGGGGCTCGTACTGTGACTACCCCAAGCCCACCTTCCAAAGGTCAGGGGCTGCCGAATACCACCAAAGGAAAATTCCTGATAAAAGGGAAGGCATTGACTTTAAACCCAAATCACACACAGTCTGAACACAAGCAGTAGAAGCAACAAGTACTAATATAGAAAAGAAGGGTGTGATGAAAGTAAGTGGGCCAGTATATGAACCCAAATGAATAACAAGTACAAGTAAAATTAAAACGGGAAAACATCTCCTGGATCATCCATCGAGGAATCCTACCTGAAGGTTGGGTTCATATCTCGAACAACTCATCCCGGAGGTATGTCTCGACTGGTCCAACTTTGAGCAGCCTTCCATCCATCACCCTCAGCCACGATTACATTTGACCATCATCTGCACAGAACACAACAATGGTGTGGGAGAAACCCGTGAAGGGGTGAGTATAACAATACTCAGTAGGGGACCCAAAGACCCCCGATGTTCTCCCAAAATCCACTAAGGATAAACCATCCTAGTAAGATACAATTGCATAGTATCAAAAATCCTTACTTAGGTATATGCCCATACATATACCTAAGATTCCAATAAAAAATTGGCTCCAAATATGTAGCCCAACCACATTCTATTCCACAAGTGTAGAAACACTCCATGAATAAAGTAAAACACATGTGTATCCCATAGGTACTGCTCAAAGAAAAAATACACATGGGTTCACCACAACATATCCACAAAGAAATGTCCACGAAAAAACATCCATGATGAAAATTCCACCATTAATTATGTATATTCAAATACATATACCTAAGTCATAAATAGTACACATCTCATACATGAGGTAAACACAAAGGTAATGACTCAGCTCACACCAGGTATACACAACATAGAAAATAGTAAGAGATGATTAGTTGTATACATTGAATCATCTTTCACTGTCAAAAGACAGATATCTGTAGAAACCTAAAGCTACAGTCTGTCAAAGCTAACAATCCCACATGGTATCTCGATAAAAAAGTCGTCGTTGTCGAACCCACGAAGGATCCAGGTCCAGTCTCATCGCTATCGAACCCACAAAGGATCCATGTCCAGTTCTATCATTGTCGAACCCACAAAGGATCTAGGTCTAGTCTCATCGTTTTCGAACCCACAAGGGATCCAGGTCCAGTCTCAAAACTAACGAACCCTTGGAGGATCCAGGTCCAGTCTAATCAGTGTCATACCCACGGAGGATCCATGTCCAGTCTAGTAACTTTCGAACCCATAGAGGATCCAAGTCCAGTCTCGTCATTCGATTCCAGGAGGGTTTTCTCCTCGAGCCGAGCGTCAATACAAAATCTATCTCTATGTCTTGAGTTGATGTATCTCGTAGATGCGACCCATCATCATGAACACAACATGATAGACGGTGCGTGTATCGGATGCCCGGTCTGTGAGTTATTGACATTTCCATTTGAGGAACCCAATTGGTTTTTAGGTTCAATCCAACCGGACCGTACCCCAACTGTGTCCAAACCCCAAATGGGATATGCCAAAAGTACCATCCTTCTCTAAGCCTCCCGTCGTCATAGGCGGTTCATCGTTTGTACAACAGTAGCCCAAAATATGGGAGGAAAGGTCAAAACTGGCCATAGTGGGTATGGGTCCAGTCTGACCCAGTTGGTGCGACCCTGCTTGACCCGGTTTGAGGGTCAGACCCGTTCCAAGGAAGCGGCCTGGCCTAACGGGGTGGCTTGACCCGACTCGTGGGGGTGGCCCAACCCGAAGGTGCGACTCATCCCGTGGGGCCGGCCCGGCTGGCTGACCGCAGGGCTCGGCTGGGAGGCCGTGTGTCCCGGCAGAGAGGTCGTGTGCCCTAGCGGGCTTGTCGTGGGGCCCAGCCAGCCGGCCCCGTGGCCCAGAGGGCTGTCCACGGGGCCGAGTCGGCAGTCCAAGGGGCCTGGGGGGCGAGCTGCACGGCCCGGTCAACAACGTGGGGGTGGGGGTTACAATCCAATATTTCCCCGAACAGAACTGACGATAGACAGTGGTTCAGTTTTCCAGCAATACCAGAGGGGTCCCACCAAGTCTGGCTGGCTGAGCGGCAACTCGTTTCCTCACCCCTTACAAGGCTCAATGGTTCCATACCCCTGCTCCTCCGTTGCATACCACTTTGGCCGCGACCCACCTCCATTGTGCAGCGCGATGGCGTCACGCCCCCTCCGCTGCGGCCCGGACTGGTCGTGGCCCCCTGGTCTTCTGTGCGGCACGACGACGCCGCTCATCCTCCACCGCAGCCTGGTTTGGCTACCGCCCTCATCACCTCCGCACGGCGTGACGACACCATGCCTCCTTCCCCACAGCCCGGTTTGAATGTGTCCCTCATCTCCTCATCATGGCACGACGGTGTCGTGCCTTTCTGGCAACCTGGCGGTCTTACAACGCGAGTTTATTTCACGGTCGGCCCAACACCGGTCACCGCTTCTCTGCTCTGTGGTCGTCGATCAAACGTGATGGAACAAAGGGGGAGGTCCAGTCATGTTCGTGCGGTCTGATCCCTCCTCATTATGGAGGTATCAATCGACATATCCTAATCCATACATTCAACAATGTTGAACGGGAAAAATATAAGTACTCAAAACCCCCTACCTCGAAAGACGATCATTGACAGAGTATCGGGAAGGTGGCATCATTTCGTCAATGTCAGAAGAAGAAGTTTTCAGAGAAGAAGAGTCGAAGATGATGTCATCGACATTGTTCATGGGCGGCGATGCTTCCAATTCTTTCCCCAGTAGAAAAGGATAAAAGATGTCCAAGGAGGAGTCCAAGGAAGAAGTCTAAGAAGTGAGGACATTGCAGGCATTCTTCGCATTCTTCATTGGAGTGGACATGTTCCTATAAGATAATTTCTTCTCCAAAGTTTACACCAACAAAATGAAAAGATTCCCACCCAAAATGAATTAATATATCGCCTATTATTTCATTTTTTGGCATGAATTCCAAAGAATTCAAAAGGATCCGATTAATTAAATGAAGAGTTCAATTAATTAATTGTGTGGCTCGACACACATAATTAGTTGGGGATGTTAATGGGTTTCCCCCACTTTATGGAGAGTAACAAGGGGTTAAATATCGCGTGTGTACCATCTAATAATATCCTCCCAATGAAGGTTATGCGAGGGTGGGGCCCCTCTCTAACCCCGCATTGGAGGATTAAACCGCCAATGAAAAAAATAATGTAACACATTTAATTTAATTTAATTTAATTTAAAACCCCAAAAAATAACTTCTATTCTCGTTAAAATGCAACTGCGGTGATGATATCACTAATGAATCACCAACGCTGTGAGTTCAATAATGCCCTCAAATATCATTTCCTAGAACCGGTTCAAAAGATATAAAATAACGCTTGTACGTTTACTGAACGTACGAGAAAAAAACTTCAGAAATTGATTCCGAGCACACCGGGCCTTGGAATCAAGCGCCGCCAGAAACTGTGGACTCAAAAAATTATCATGGATTTTAAAAAAAAATCCATAGAATTCCCAGGTATTTACATTCTTCCCACCTTAGTTCTTTACATCCCTATAAGCCACAACTCAAACTAAGGAAACAAATGGGGGACTGAGCACGAATCTGAGCCTCCCTCTCCCATGTGCTTTCCTAGAGTATCACGTGCTGCCAGCGAACATGCACTATAGGTATCGTCCATCCACACAGAAATTGCTCCTGTCGCTCCTCAATCTTCATTGGAACCTCTGTGAATGTCGCTCTATCATCAATGTACATCTCCCTATGGTCGATGATGTGAGAAGGTTCATGCAAGTATCTCTGAAGATGATATACGTGGTAGAAGTTTTGCACCCGGTGCAACTAAGATTGAAGAGCTAAAAGGTAAGCCACTTTTCCTACTCTCCTGAGGACCTGTAAATGTCCGATGAATCGCCGAGATAACTGGCCACGTTGGCCAAACCTCCATAGACCTTGTCATGGTGAGACCAGTAGAATGACATGGTCTCCATCCTTGAACTCCAGTGGTCTTCATCTCCTATCATCATAGGACTTCAACCTACTCTTTGCAGTCTTCACCCGATCCTGGATGATATGCACCTACTCTGTTATATCATACACCATCTCTAGTCCCATAAGTGATGAATCACCTAGGTTAGTCTAGCATGGAGGCGATCTGCATGGTCGGCCCTAAAGTTCATCTACAGGTGTCATCCTGATGGTGGAGTGGAAGCTGATGGTATATGATAACTCTACCAAGGGAATGTGATCCTCACAGCTACGTCCGAAGTCGAGGACGCATGCAAAAAGTATTTCCTCAAGAGTCTGAATGGTCCTCTCAGCCTGACCATCCGTCTAAGGATGGAAGGTGGTGCTCAAGTGATGTTACGTCCCGAAAGCCTACAACAACCCCTTCCATAGCCGAGAAGTGAAATGAGGATCTCAATTGGAGACCATCATCCAAGGCACACCATGAAGTCGTACGATCCCCCATACATAGAGGCGTCCCAAGCTCTCTACTGAACCCTAATATCTGATCGGTAGGAAGTGGGATGACATGGTGAGTCGGTCAACGATTACCCTTATAGAGTTGTGTCTTCCGGATGTACGTGGAAGTCGCATCATGAAATCCATGGATATCCCATCTCACTTCCACTCTGAGACCTCTAAGTGCTGAACCAAGACTACTGGTACCTGGTGCTCCACCTTCACTTGCTGACAAGTGAGGCATCTTGAGACAAACTCTACTACTACCTTCTTCATAACTGGCCACCATTGCTGTCGTCAAATGTCCTTGTACATCTTCACTACTCCTGGATGTACCGCTAGAGGGGAAGTGTGGAACTCTCTCAACCCATACTCCTGAAGTGCTACTGGTACCATATTACATCCTCTGAAGAGAATGACGTGCTCTCCACCTACAAAAAATCCATCAGGTGCCTGCCCTGTGGATATTTTTGTATGTCAAGCCTCGTAATAAAAATACCCATGATATGCCTCCCTAACTATATGAATAAGTGGAGGTGTGACTATATGAGACTGCAGAAAGTTACCTCCAACCTGATCCACAAAGGATAACTGCAACGTGGCTAGCTGCTTCGTCGCCTCTCCTTGTAGCTGAATGCCCGATTTCTTACTGAGAGAATCTGCTACAACAATCCCCTTCCCAGGAGTACAGATTATCTTGAAGTCATAGTCCTGGAGTAACTCAAGCCAACCCCTCTGTCTCAGGTTTAGGTCCTTTTATGAGAATACACACCTGAGACTATTGAGATTATAGTAATCTGTAAACCGTTTTCTCAACAAAATATGGGTGAGACTAGGAAATTGTAAAGAAATCGACTACACCTTTTTTCTCCTAAATCCTATAGGAGTTTCTAAGATTTATTCCTTTCCAAAAAGAGAAATTTGGTCTCTTCCCTTGGATGAAACGCGTCCTTTTCCTCATACAGTCAATCCTAACATGAATGGTACTATTTCTTTCCCTAGACGACGTCGTAAGGCCTTGATGATACTACCAAGAGATCCAACAATTACTCTCGCCTCCAAGGGTTGAGTCACACTATCATCATCAGTGTGTGGTCACTAAGTATCCCCCAGTAGGAATCTCGAATGTGAGGGTCCTGTCAATGGTTTTAAATAAAACCTCTCATTATCAACAACACAAAAAGGCAGAAAATCCAGCGTCACAATGATAGGTGTATTTTATTATTGTAGCTAAAAGTACAAAGATGCAAATCTACCAAAAACAATGACAACAAAAAATCTAGTAGCAACATGAACAGAGGCCTTTATACCTAGAGATAGTCCCACTCATGTCCACATGCTTTCGGAGCTCGTGGTGAACTGTCTAGGGGTGGTGGTAGTAGTGGTCGATGACTCTGACCACCATCCGCTGAAGGATCTACTCTACTGCCTCATCCACTGCTCGGATGATTCTCAAGCTAAAGATGCTTCCACTGACATGGTGTCTCTTCTAAATCATGATGATCTACCATGCGGGGAGTCAGACAGTCACACGCTCTGTGACCCCGTTCCTTGTAGTAAAAACAAACCTTTCTCTGTTCAATGCTCCCTCAGCCTCGGGTGCCCATCACCCACATTTTCACATCATGGGGTCGTCTAACAGTGGATATAAACCTCTTGTGCCCCCCGTGTCATATGCCTACTACCTGCTATAGATGACTAGGATACTGTTGGAATGCCTTGCGGAATGTGTAGCTGTTTCTGAGCATGCAAAGAGCGTAGAGTCACTGGTATAAACTCCGTCCTGAAAAGACCCTCGGAGTTTCCACAGGTGAGGGTCAACTCGTCATAATACAGGAGCATGAGGCTCCACCACCTCTTAGCTTCTCCCTAAAAGTGACTAACAGGTAGGTTCACCATCAAGTCAGCAGGTGTTCCAACTGTGTAGAAAACTCATGCTACATACTCCCGCCAGTACCCAGCCGTTTGAAAATCTGACTCACCTCGAAACCTCGGAGGCCTCGGTCACAATATCACTTGCAATGCCCTCAAGCAGCTCTAACCCTCTGATTCTGAGGATGGTAGAAATGGGAGCCCAGTGGTTAGTGGTACCGTTGGTGCCTCCGCTGTGATAGGGCCCTGCATCGAGGCTTCGTCGCTCAGTGGGCTACCATCGTGCTCTCCACTTGGAACCCGTGTCGACTGACTATATGAAGACATCTTGAAAATAAAAAGGTTCTCCATGATCAAAAGTATACATGGTGAGCTGACTCAAAGTAATCACAAAGAAATATTTTCAAAAGCAACACACACAATCAGTGTTTTCGTGCACTGAGTCAGAAATCAGCAGTCAGAGTCCCACTGTATAGATACATCGGCCGCCGCACCAACACTGGTTTCCCTAAACTGCTAACCACACAAAAAACACATAACAATATTGATGTTAAAAGAATCAGAGTCCATGTTCTATTGTAGAACAGACTCCTATAATACAAATTTGTTACGACCTGTCCTCACGGCTCATGCCGTGACTACTCGAAGCCCGCCTTTCATAGGCGTGGGGCTAGCGACTAGCAGTAAAGGAGAATCCCTGATAAGAAGGGAAAACATTGCCTTTAAAACCGTATCACACACAGTCTGAACACAATTAGTAAAAGCAACAAGTACTAATATCGAAAATAAATGCGTAGTGTAAGTATGTGGGCTAGTATACGACCCCAACTGAACGACAAGTACATGTAAAATAAAAAAGGGAAAATAGCTCTTGGATCTTCAACTGAGGAATCCTACCTGAATGGTAGGTACATATCTCGAACAACACCACCCTAAGGTACATCCCGACTAGTCCAGATCTGAGCGACCTCCCATCCGTCACCCTCATCCACGATTACTGCTGACCGTCATCTACACAGAACACAACAAGGTGAGGGTGAAGCCCTTGCAAGGGTGAGTATAAAATTACTCAGTAGGGGACCCCGAGCCCCCCTAAGGACTCCCAAAATCCACTAAGGATAAACCACAATAGTAAGATACAATCACAAATATCAATCATCCTTACTTAGGTATATGCCCTTACATATACCTAAGTTACCAATCACAAACCAGCTCTAATTCTTGAGCCCAACCACATTTTTTCCACATGTGTAGAAACACTCCATGAATAAATTACAACACAAGGTGTATACAATAGGTACAAATCATAGAAGAAAGCCACAATGGATTCACCACAACACATCCATGAAGAAACATCCATGATGAAATATCAATGAAGAGTCATACACCCTCATTTAGGTAAATTCTCATACATATACCTAAGTAATCAAGAGTACACATCTCATAAATGAGGTAATCTCAAAGGTAATGACTCAGCACACACCAGGTATACACAACTGAAAAGAGAGTAATAGATGATTAGTTATAGCCACTAAATCATCTTTCACTGTCGAATTGCAGATAACTGTTGAAGCCTAAAATACTAGTCTATCGAAGTTGTCGATCCTACATGGGATATCGGTACAAAATTTGTCATTGTCGAACCCATGGAGGATTTAGGTCCAGTCTCATCATGGTCAACCCCACGGAGGATCCAGGTCCAGTTCTGTCACTATCGAACCCCCGGAGGATCCATGTCTTGTATCGTCATTATCGAACCCATGGAGGATCTAGGTCAAGTCTAGTCACCATCGAACCCACGGAGGATCCAGGTCCAGTCTCGTCACTATCGAACCCACAGACGATCCAGGTCCAGTCTCATCATTGTCAATCCCATGGAGGATCCAGGTCCAGTCTCGTCACTTGATAATGGGAGGTTCTTCTCCTCAAGGAAAGAATCGATACATAAACTACCATGAAGTCTCAAGTTGATACATCCCGTAGATGTGTCTCATCATAAGGAACCCAACGCGACAGACGATGCGTCTATCAGATGCCATGTCTGTGAGTTATTGGCATTTCTGTTCGAGGGGCCCAGTTGGTTTGTAGGATCAATCCAACCCGACCATACCGAAACTGTGTCCAAACAAAAAATGGGATATGAAAAAAGAACCATCATGATCTAAGAATACTATCGTCGTACTTAGTTCATCTTTCCGACACCTGTAGCCCATAATATGGGAGGAAACGTGAAAACTGGCCATAGTTGGTTCAGCTCTAGTCCGACCCGGTTAGAGCAACATGGCCCGACTCGGTGTGGACCGTGGTCCGACCCGGTCCGAGGAAGTATCCCGGCCCGAAGTGGCAGCCCGACGGGTAGGCCGTGTGGCCCGGAAGGAGGGCAGTGAGGCCCGGCGGGCCGGCCGGGTGGCCCATCCGGCTTTTTGTGAGACCCAAGGGGCCGACCGTAAGGCCCAGGGGCCTGGCCGACCACGTGTGGGGGGGTGGGTACACCCCCCTGTTTCCCTGATCGGAACCGGCGCAAGGCGCTGGTTCTGTATTCCCGAGGGACATGAGGGGTCCCGCCTAGTCCGGAAAGCCGAGCTGCCAGCCTGTTCCACTCCGCCGTGGCGGTGCGACGGCGCCGCACCCCTGCTCTTCCATCGCGGCCCGCACTGGTCGTAGCCCACCTCCACCGAACGGTGCGATGGCACAGCGCCACCTCCTCTGTGGCCTAGCCTGGTCGAGGCCCCCTGGTCCTCCGCATAGCATGACAGTGCCACCCCTCCTTCGACGCAGCTCGGTTTGAACGCGACCCTCAGCTCCTGCATGAGGTACGACACTACCGCTCCTTTCTAGAAACCCTGCGGCTATAAGCCGCTGGTTTTCTTCAAGGTCGGCCAAACGCCAGTCGCCACTGCTTCACTTCGTGGTCATCAATCAAACGTGATAGAACAAAGGGGGAGTGTCGGTCGTGTTCATGCGGTCTGATCCCTCCTCATAATGGAGGTATCAATCAGCATATTTCAATCCATACATTCAATGCTGTTGGAGGGGAACAATATAACTTCTCAAAACCCCTGCCTCGAAAGATGATCATTGACTGTGTCGCGGAATGGTGACATCATTTCGTCAACATATGAAGAAGAAGATTTCGGATAGGACGAGTCGAAGATGATGTTATCGACGTTCCTCATGGACTGCGGTGTTTCAACTCTTTTCCTCAGATGAAGAGGGTAGAAGATGTCCGAGGAGGAGTCCAAGGAAGAAGTCCATGAAGGGAGGACGTTGCCGGTATTCTTCGCGATCTTCGTTGGGGTAGATATGTTCCTCTAAGATCCCTTCCACTACCATGTTTCCACCAACAAAAAGAAAATATGCCCTCCCAAAATGAATTAATAGATCACCTATTATGTCATTTGTTGGAATGAATTACAAAGAATTCAAAAGCTTCCAATTAATTAAATGAAGAGTTTAATTAATTAATTGTGTGGGTCGGCACACATAATTAGTGGGGGTAGTTCAATGGGTTTTGCCACTTTATGGAGAGTTTCAAAGGGATAATGATCGTGTGGGCCCCACCTAATAATATCCTCCCATGGGAGGTTATGTGTGGGTGGGCCCCACCAACAACCCCCCTTGGAGGATTAAACAACCACAAAAAAATAAGGTAACACTTTTTTTTATTTAATTTAATTAAAAAAACCAAAAACTAACTTCCATTCTCGTTAAAATGCAATTGCAGTGATGGTCTCACTAAGTAATCACCGCCACTGCGAGTTCAACGATGCCCTTAGATTTCAGTTCTATGCACCGGTTCAAAAGATATAAAATCCTGCTCGTAGATTTACTGAACGTACCTGAACAAAACTTCAAAAATTGATTCCGAGCACACCGGGCCTCAGAATCAAGCGTTATCAAGAAATTTCAGACTCATAAAATTCCCTTGAATTTAAGGAAAAATTTTCCATTGAATTTCCGTGTCTTTACATTTTACTTTATAAATATTTCATAATTCATTTAATATTATTCATACCCTCTGACGAAACACACATGTGGCAATTTATAAATTAAATAATATTAATTTGATATTATATTATGTTTCATTTAGACTCAGTGTTTCTTTTCATGTAATCAATCCATATGTGTGTTCTTGGAAAATATTGGGGACCTAAATACCCCATTTAATAAATTGAGTATTCAGAATTTAAACTTATTATTGTAAATGAAGGGTTTTTCATTTTAAAATTTCATTGTGGATAACCCACATCATAATAAAGGGTTAATAAAATATCCTCTTGAAAAGATGAAAACGAAATTTAAATGCCTTATATAATGACACACACATATATATATATATATTAAATTAGGATAAAATTAGTTAAATTTGAAAAATTAATCATAGAAAAGAGAACAAATTCCTCAGGATTAGAAGAGAGTGAGAGAGAAGATAGTATTGAAAAAGTTTACGATCAAAATTAAAATAAATCTATAATTAGTGGAAATACATTTTATTTCCTATTATAAAAAATAAAGAAAGGTAATGTTTTATTTCAAGGTCCTTTTTCTGAATGTAAATGAATAATTTTACTATATGAAAATTCTTTTGATATAAGAAAATTTCACGATTTATTTCCATGATATAATCCAAATATCATCCATCAATTTTGAGATGATTAATTTCAACATTATCTCTACCAATAATAAATGGATATTTGAGATGAGTATTTTTATTCTATAATAACTAAAATAATATTTTATAAAACCTTCAAATCCATAATTAATTCCTTTGGCATCTAAAAATTTACCAAAGCTGAAATTGTTAACATGGGTTATCTAATATGATAAATAATTATTTATCCTCAAATAATAATAACTATATTTGAACATAATCCATTTAATAAGTTGTTATTATTATGGATAATCTAAAATATTTCTAACCAAATTCAAAAATCCAATTTTTTTGAAGAAGGTCAGCACATTTCCGAAAATAATCTTATCATTAAAGCACTGTAAAGTGACTCTTAATATCACATATAATACCACGATCACAGTGTAATAACTTAAATCACAATAAAACCATATTACAAACATGCGTGATTCCACAAATTAAATCTCTCGTCATTTTCATAAATAAAATATCATATTTTTATGCGTCAATTCAAAAATGTAGTAAAATATCTCATGAATTAATTTTTCATAAAATCAAGAACCATTTATAATTCCACTAATGATATCCCACATCCTTCTTAAATTTCAATATTATCTTTATCTCTATAAAAATATCAAATAAACATCAAATACATATTAATGGTTATATTTCCATTATTAATTCTTTATATAAAAATATCACCTTACCAAAAAAAACATATCATGGAAATCTATACTAATAAACATAAGATTTGAAATCCATAAAAAACTAATACTGAATAATCTATATATGTTTAATGATTTATATAACATGAATTTCATTAATATAAATAATAGTACAATATAAATCATTAATACAACTAAAATTCCACATTAATCATTCTATTTTGGATGTATTAATAGAATAAGAATTAATTTAATTACTTTGTATTTTCTAAGTAATAACCCCTTAACGATGGGGCTTTTATTTGCGTAGTACACTATCTCATTATTGTTGAAGCATTGTATAATTCGATACACATTTTATCTAAAGAAATAATGATCCCAATGGAATTTCTCTCCACACTTGTAGAAAAATCTCATTAGATTGATGAATGTTCCAGAGTTTTTATTTCCATAATTATTACATGTGGGATAATCCATAATTCTCTAATACCAATTTTCATTATTTTCTCTTCATCCCTTATTTTCTATAATCAAAAAATATTTGAAATATTATATACCTATCTTAATTACAAATTATAATATATCCTCTTAGGATGAGAATACTGGGGAGACAATTTCACTTTGATGTATTAGATTAATAATATCAATAAAATTATTAACCATCCTTTTATCATTGTGAATATATTTTGTTTCATGCCATGTTAATATTTTACTATAAGATTGATATTTAGAAACATTTTCTTTTTAATTTTGTCTCCAAATCAAGAATTTATTTTCTATATCTGATCATTTTTCACAAATAAAATGATTTACCAATAATATTTTCTTTAAAGACCTTGCATTACTTGTTTAATATTTCCTCCTCATCCTTATTTTTTAATCAATTATCAATGTTGATCCACATCCCTGGGATATGATAATAATCCTTGAAATTTTTATCACATTCGTTACATCCCAGAGAGAAAAATATATTCCCTAGGGAACTTATCCATTAATCATATTCAAATAGATTTTTAGTTACATTTAATGATGGTGGGTTCTGATGCATAAATAGGTCTAACATTGTTACATGACATTAAATATCAGTAAGATACTTTATTTATAAAAGGTTATTAGACATAACATGAGTTATCTTTCCAAATACAGTTATAACCTTTTCAACACCAGCTACAACTGTAGCTCTAGCTTCATTATCATTCCTATAAGTGAAATTACTACATTGATTATATGAATTTATAAGGATTATATTCCTTTTAATATTTGAATATTTTTAACAATTTCATAAACTTGATTAGATTATGAATCATAATGTGTAATTTTCAAATATGATAAAATATAAAAAAATGATAATTTATGTATAAATAATTTCATAATAATTATCCTGGTTAATTTTAGAAAATTATTAATGTCATTCTTATGGGTAAATTAACAAAATTTTATTTTCCTAATTTTACATCTAATGTTTTCTACTAAATTTACACGCATGCCAAATGTAATGACCCAGATCCTAGTTGTCTAGAATGCATTGTTAGTTTTTTACATTGTAACTAGATTCATTTAACTAAATCCTAATGGACTAAATAATAGTACTATAAAACTAGCTATACAATATAATATGAAATTATATATAAAAAATAAGAAAACATAATATTTTATAAAGTTTTGTATTATCCACTTTAACATATCCCTACATATCTATCATATAACAATTCTGGGAAACATGGGAAAAATATACACACACGTTGTGAAATAAAATTCGTAGTTAGGGTATATATACCTCTTAAATTAATATAAATTAGTAAGGTATAAACAATATGGATTGGTATACATCTAAATGACTATTCTATTTGGCCAACATAATAAGCTTGAAGAATAATTTGTAAAGAATAAGAAATACTAAAATAATTCAAAATAAAAAACATTATCTTAAAACATGTTCTAGGATTTTATTCTAATCAAATAATCACATGGAAAATAAATTACTATTTTAAAATGATGAAATTCAAAATTTAAGACATCATAGACATACCATCAAGGCTATCATCTAAGACATACTTCATAAATGGGTAAGGCCACATCCAAAACCCAAACTAGATTGTCTCATGAGACCGATTGATGCATCTAGGGGCTATAGTGGGAAATTCCCATTAGTTACAAATTCTATTTTACCATTCAAATAAAATTAGTGAAACAGAATATAAAAACATTCATATTGAAACTAGTATAAAAAATGTTAACAGTTACCCAATTTATATACATAATAAAAAACTATCTAGAGTAATATAGAGAATGGTATCAAAATAGTAAATCCCCAATCAAACTGATAATAAAAAATCCAATAAAATATGGTAGATGATATGACAATAAAATAATATAATTAACTAATAATATTTTAAGAAGGATGATGACATAGAAACAAATTTAAAACGGTCATCAAAAAAATTCATGATGGAAATAACCATTTAACAATAATTTTTTTTAAATAAAATTTCAATTATAAAGAAAATATTTTTCACTAAAATTACTTTATAAAAATATAAATGTAGAATCAATGAAAATATCATCCATGATGGTGGGAAAATTAATTTAATCTCTATAATATATAAACCGTTAATTTTTTATTATTATTGTTATATTGTTAAAAAGTTCTTCTTTTGAAAAATAAAAAATGTTTTTTAATGAATTTTATAAAAATAAAAACATTAAGAAAAATTTAGTTAATAAATCCTCGGAATGTTAAAAATATATTTATTAAAATAATTTATTGATCATTTTTATATTGAATATAAATATTACCCTAGAGGGGGCTTAAACATAGGAAATCTTGAATAATTATGATATTGTGAAATAAATCCTTAACATAGGTACGATATTCGTTATAAATGTTCAAAAATCATATATTATAAATATAGATATATTATTTATCTATTATAGAACCAAAATAATATATAATTTTTTATTTATGACTTATAATAATTTTTCATTTTTAATTTAGAATTTATTGTTAAACAATCATTAATATGGGTAATAACTGATTATTATTTCCTAGATGTTTTGGTTTGTTAGTTTTATTTGTTATAAATTTATCATGGTTCCATCATCACCATAATGTTAAAAATTATAAAAAAGTAATTTATATTCACTATATAAATATTTATAATAATTCCTATAATATAGAGACAGAAAATTATTTTCACTATTCATGGAGATGGTAGATCATATGAACACATGACCAAAATATTAACATTTTGATGGATGAATTGAAAGAAAGGTAAAAATTAATTCATAATTCATAAATCATTATTATATCTTATAAATTTCATATACTCATCAATTCCATCATCTATAGAACCACTATTTTTAGAAACATGACCCATTATTCATGTATTTTGTCCCTATATAATTCTTAGTGTAACAATCATGGGTTTCTAGGAATATGTTCATGTTTTTGAGGAGTTTATGGAGGTTAAAATTTTGAGAAAAATATGTAAAAACCATCCATAATAACATCCCATTACCAATCTATCATGTTTTCTTTAACGACATTGTGGTTTTCCATTTTCGTGGTAAGAAATGGGACATGAAGGAACTCAGAGGATACCTATAATAGTGAAGTTAGAGTGTTTTCATATTATCAGTTTTAATTGTTCATTTCTAAATCCTGGTGGGTATTTAAACTCTTTGTAATATGGTTACACATCATGTAACTCCTCATATTATAATAATTAATCTTCAATAAAAGGCTATGTTTTTTTCGATAGATATGATACGTATCGATAAAATGATGTGAAATTTGGGTAATCATAGTCTAAAACCATGAGTACTATTTTTTAATAAGTTTCATGATGAAAATATTATTTTCTCCTCTCCAAAATTTCTTTCTCTCGACCCTAGAGGCTTTCCCATGTGACTTTGTGGCCCGCTAAACCATCCAGATTGTTACCATTGGCATTCGGTCATCAATGTATTCACATTGTGATCTACTGGGAAAGAATTCTTCCTATATATACATATCTTTTTCCATCCATGGAGGTTTGAAATATCAATTTGAAATTGATGGGTCTGAACTATGTGTTTTTGAATTTGGTTTGTAGGTTGATTTCCTAGTTCATCTGTACCATTAGTCTTATTCGCAGGTACATTATCAGGCTTTTTGTTCTTTGTGTAAGGTATGATGTTCAGTTATGATTACCCAAATTTATTGAACATTAATAGATTGATTAAAATCAATAATTTATCTTAACAACAATTATTTAAATTTCTTTTAAATGTTTTATTAAAAACCCAATTTCATTAAAATGGTGATTGAAATGTGAAATGGAATTTGTGGCATAATATTGGGGAAAACTTCGAAATCCAATTAATTAGGGTGTGTTTGAAAAATTGATGTAAAATTGTTAAATTTAAAATGTTGAATTTAATGTATAAAATTGGTTTTTGAAATTTATTTCAATGATGTATTTTATAAAATGGGCTAAAATGGTTTTGATAGAAACCCATTTGTTTTTTCTAGGAAAAGATATGTTTTGAGTAAATAATCTTTTTTATTTCTAAATGAAAATCGGAAATTTTGAAATGAGAGAATGAAATTTAATTGTATTTTAAAGTTGCATAAAATAAATAGTCTATAATTGACGGTACTAGAGAACATGAAATCCAAGGTAGTTAGTGTGTTATTTTTGACAAACATGATTTGATGGGAATACCCTATCACCAGATCAACACATTACAACAATAACAAAATATTGCATCGAACAAATTATTCCCCAGTGGTACATGGAACGATATTCATATTTGAGTGTCATGAGACATTTTTTCACAATGCAATTTATCAGTTAAGAGTTTAAGGATCAGATAACATGTAACTATCACACATTTTGGAACATGAACATGTTTCCTTCCTGTCTATATATGATATATAAATGGGTTCTAATGTTTGTGAAATGTTTTACAGTCCTAGTGAATTATATATACTATTTTATATAAATGGTTTATAAATCCAAATTTTTAATATTTTTATCATTTTAAATGTAAAGAACTATTTATTTAGCTATGATCTTGAATTTACAAACTCATTTATTTGAAAATTGAATAAACATTTATTATTTAAATAATGGATGAGATGTTATTATGGAATCATTGGTGTGACCATACTGGGATTATATATCAAACCCTACACATGCCTTTAGGGGTTTATAGATGATATTCTTCTTATTTCATGCGACGGTAAGTCACCACATTCTAGTAATAATTATTTATCTATGAGGCTTAGAGTGTTGCATCCATTGAGAATTTGGAATTTATCCTTTTTTGGTACTTTTTTATAGTACATTGGGTTGTTTACACTTGTTTGACTTCTAGTACATTACACCCAGTCAAATATCATTTGTATGCATATGGATTTGTTTTTCGGATCCCTCATTTTCTATGGAAAAAATCATTCCCAATTTCATTATGAATTATAATATTTTCTAGTCCCCAACCAATATGGATCGTGAACACCTGTCAGACGATGTTAGGACTGACTCATTTATATGTTTACCATGGAAACTTGGTAGGATAGTGAAAAAGTGGTATCAGAGCTCTATATTGAGATTTTTTTGCTGAATTCAGTTTTCATTGAGTAATCATCTGAAGACATAAGATGTAGTTGATATTTTGTGACTAGACATCAACTAATGAAATGAACCATAATTATATAGGGATTGAAAATGAAAGACATATTGAGTTTTAGTATTATTTTTTCACTACATTGATTTGGATATATTTAAATTCAAATATTTCTTTTTCTATATGTTGGTATTAATTTTCCATTATTTCCCATCGTGAATGTTAATCTAATGACGTCGTCATTGTTTACTGATGTTTTGTAGAATCATCCCAATGAGAGGATGTATAAATCACATTTAGGAGGAAAAGTCTACGAGACCATAGTGAGAAAATCCCCTTGTGGACCTGAGTATTATTGAGGTGATTGTGTGTACTGTCCAAGAATTGGGATATGCACCACCTCCAGTTCCCATTCCGGATCCATCTTTGGAACATCATAAGATAATCGAAAATTTTGTTCTCAACAGTTCCATTACCAGAAGGCCACTCCATTAAAATAATAAAATGATACACAAGAGGTTTGTGGAATGGTTAAGTAGGATGTAGATTTTATTTGGGTTCTTAGAGACACCAAAAAAATTTAAGGGGTGGTGTTCCACCATTTTAGTGGAAGGACCGAGTAGGGTATAGTGAAACAATATGGTGAAAACAGATAATCATGATGGAAATGAGTGGAATGATTGAAATTTTATTATCCCGTAGAATTTCAATCCATAATAAATTCTGTTTCCCCAGGATAAAATGCTTTTAAAACATGAGCAGGCTAAAATGACCATGATAGAGTATTAAAACAATTTCACTGAGATTGGGCATTTAACACCTAAAATAGTATCGAATGAGATGATAAAGGATTTAAAGATCAAGTTGGGCCAACGATCAGATATTTTTTCTCGAGTTTTCTTACTAAAGCTACATCCTTACTCTAATGTGATGGATAAAGTGTTGATGGTCAAAATGGACCTAGTTGGCAAGAAATGATTATTGAATGTTTTATTCACTTCCAGTAGAAATTTGGGTTTATTTAAGGGGAAGTTGAAGCATTATGATTCTCATGGTGGTTCCCAACATCATTGTTTTTCTAAAACTATTGCAGTATCTGGATGAAGACATTATATTTTCTACCAGTGTGGCATGAATGGGAATTAAAAGAGGGTTTTCACTAAGGCACCCATGATTGGAGGCTCCTGTGGATGTCTGGTTCATCTAGTAAAGTTCATCCAGATCATTTACACTCCACATAGTGGATCTATATCATCATCACTGGTTAAAACTACATCACAATCAGATGTATCATGAGTAAACAGTCTCCCGCAAGATATATCTAGAACAAACCTTCTTCCCATAGTAGAAGAGTCTTCAAAGGAAGAGGATACGGGCCCTACTACTATGATTTGTACCATCAATATAGCTTTATAATTAGTGACTACATTATTTGACACTACTACATATCACTCATTTATATCATCCCATATTGTTAATCTAGTTAATCTCTTTATATATATTTTATCTTGTGCAATGGATATTACTACCCCCATTGGTTGAAAGAGATATAGGGTTTCTATAGTATCATTTGTGTTTTCACCATATAAAATGTTATGAATTATTGGAATTTTCTATTTCTCAACATGAAAATACATGACATCATATTTGGGAAGTATTTGTTCATTTCCAATAGATACTATAATTATTATTATCTTCGATGGTTTTTCCATACAACACCCAATTGAGTGTGTTGTGTATTTTATGGAGAGTGGGACCCAATGCCGATTAGATATGGAAATTATTTTCTAGAGTATTTTAATGTAATTGAGTGTTTTTTTTGATTTGGCATAGGAATATTTGAGTGGTTCTCTATCTTTAGAAATCGTCGAGTTTCTAAAACTGTTTTCTTTTGACATATCTGGTCTTCCATCAGTTATGGAGGTAGTGTTTTGAATTGATTTTTACATTATAGTAATCTATTTTATGTTCCCTCTTACTAAATGGAATTAACAAAATAGAATGAGTTAAAAAATAAGTTATATTTCACTCTAGAGAAAGTATTTATCTTCCCTAGTGTGTCACCTTGGGTGGAACCAAATCTCTATCCTAAGAAATATGATGGCCCAATTCACTATTATATTGATTACTAAATGATCAATCGATTTAAAGTAAGTAAAAATTATATGTTTCCACATATTGATGATTTCATTGATTAGTTGAAAAGGAAAAAATGGTGCTACTAGATTTATCTTTCATCAGGTTACCATTAATTGAGAATAAAAGAATGTAACATCCAGAAAACCACCATTCAGAGAATTTATGGAAATTATGCATACATTGTTATGTCCTTTGTTCTAAAAAATGTTCTAGAAGATTTTTTTTATTTAATAAATCAGATATTACACTAGTATATTGATACTTTTTTTGTTTTATTTTAGGATGAAATCAACAATTACTCTATGTCAAAGGAGGATCATGTGCATCAATTGATAAAAATTATATGTTTGTTGAGAAATCGCTGAATTTAAACTAAGCTTTCAAAATAGAATTTCTGGATTTAGGAAGTGAAATTCTTGGGACACGTGTTGTTAATGCTTGGTATTTTAGTTAATCCAAATAATGATAATTTTTTTATGATATGGTAATAACCACACATTTTTTTTGAGATTTACAGATTATTGGGTATAACAGGGTATTATCATCGGTTCATTAAGGACTTCAAAAAATTAGATTCATAAATGACTGATCTCACATAGAAGGTAGTGATGTTCTTCTAGGATTAAAGATGTTATCTTTATTATGTGGATCTAAAACACATTTTGAAAACATCTCCATTGTTCACTCTTGTAGAGGTTGGTTAGGGATTTGTGGTATTCTCGGATGCATTGGGTTCTAGATTGGGATGCATTTTTATATAGGATATTCATTTCATTGATTATGGATCTCGGTAGCTCAAGAAATGCAAGAAAAATTATCTAAACCATGAAATTCAACTTGTATCTTTGCTGGATGAATTTAAGAGTTTGCGACATTACCTTTACTAAGAAATTTTTTCAAACCATATTAGATGGAGTTATATCATCTCTAAAAATTATTCGAATTATCAATATAGGTGTTGGGTGGAATACTTATAATCATTTGACTTTGACTTTAACTATAACCCATGGAAAGGGAATTTCATTTCAGATAATTTAAAATGATAGTTTTGACTCAAGGAGTTAAATAATATTTATAATTGTTGAACATGATTGCTCTCTTTGAAAATTTTTATATTGGAGACTGGGAATTCGAGGATGAGGTTTTATGTCTAGTTGATACTTGAAATCCACGATTCCTGAGATGATTCATTAGTAAAAATAATTTGATGAGGATTTCTCTATAGTTAGAGACTATATTCATTGCAGGGAGATCGTTATATAGTGCTAGTCACCAAAAGGGGAAATTTTATGCTATTTGCATCACATTGTTGCGCTATTAAAGATAAATAAATATATTATGTGGGATATAAATATTTACCAATGGAATGTTTATCTAGGAAAAAAATACATTCATTGATATGTAAGGTCAATTCTTGTGTCTATGTATGAGACGGGGCATTGGTAAATTTTAATGTTCTTATTATTTGTTCTAGCAGGTTAAGGTAGATCACATGAATCCTTGAGATTTTATTTTCCACATCTAGTACTGACATGAATTTGGGATAAGAATGCTACTGACTTTTTGGTTAGTTTTCCACATTCTCATATAAAGAACAATGCGATATGGGGAGTGATCGATCACTAGGTAAAATCAGTTAATTTTTTACCATTGATGATACAATCAAATTTGAATATTGTAGTGGTCTCTATGTGAAATAGATTATTATTATTCATATAGTTTCTTATACTATAGTTTTTTCTATATATCCTCAATTCATTTATCATTTTCGGAGAGGAATTAGGGAGGCACTTGGATCACAAGTCTGTTTGAGTACGATATACCTTCTGCAGTAAGATGGCTAGATAGAAATATGTATACAAATTATTTAGGATATTATCTATGCTTGTGATCTCAATTTTAGTGGGGATTTGGATGAACCTTTGGTGTTGGGTGAGTTTTTTTATAACAATACATACTATTCCATTATCTGAATTGCTCCTTTTTGACGAATTGTATGGCCAACCATAGAGATATATATTGATTTGGTTTGAGATTGGTGAAAGTTCCTTGGATGGACCAAGCATGGTCCAAGATATTAAAATAAATATCATATTGATTCCTCAGAGAATGTAAATTCCACAGAGCTGGTATAATGAAAATATTGATTATCACTACTGACATTTAGAATTTTCAGTTGGTGACCAGCTATCCTTGAAAGCTTCACCTTGGTTGGGTCATTGATGGCTTGGGAGGTAAGGGAATATTTATCCCAAATTTGTGGGACATTTTTATGTTGTTCAGTAGGTGGGTAATTTTTTGTATCATTTATAACCATCACCGAAAGTAATGTCATAATGAACCATATTCCATGTATCTCTACTCTGATAGTATCTTTCTGATCCTTATCTTGTTATGAGCTAGAGTGATCATGAGGTTGAACATGATCTATCAGTTACTTAGTAGTTAGTTAGGATAGTTGATTCTAAGACCAGGAAACATTGTTTGCGGAAAATTTAGTTTGATAAAGTTCTATGGAAAAATGGTTCTAATTTTAATTAGAAATAGAAGCTCTATGAACTAACAAGAGGGTAGTGGCCTCACCTTTTGGTTATGGAAGCTTACTGGTAGGATTTGGAATGAATTAAATTTTTATGATATATTGGTTGTAACATATTTTTGTTGAATTTTCATGTATTTCATTAGCATTGTCATTGTATTTCTTTTTTATTTTTCTAAATCGAGTCAAAAATGAATTTGGGGGATACCTATAATGGCGATGTTAGAGATTTTTTGGATTCTCAGCTTTAATCAGAAAAATCAACAACCTTATAGGGATTCAAATTCCATGTACTATAGATACATGCTATGTAAATCCTAAAATGATAATAATTAATTTTTTACAAAATGAGATAGGTTTTTCAGACGATATGCGACTCAGTAATTACACGACGTTTAATTGGGTTACACATTGAATAAAACCTTGATACTTATTTTTTTTATTGTTGGACTTGCTAATATTTATATTTACACCAGTCTTGAATTTTGTTCATTCAACCAAAGAGGTTTTCAAATGTGAATTTTCATCCCTCAAACCCTTTCGTGTTATTTTGATTGGATTTACATAATTGTTATGGTTGTGGTGGTACTTACTAAGTAAAACTTATCACTGTATCTCCATATCTTTACCCTCTGTGGATATTTGATAGATCATTATGGAATTGATGGGTTTAAATTCCATGTTCTCGATTATTTTTTCTATGTTGTGTTCTGAGGTATTCTGAACCTTGATTTCTTGCTAGAGGGTTCTGTTGCAAGCATTATGTTCCTTGCGAATGGTTGTTGGTTCCGTTGTGATTTCCATATTTGACTAACCGTGAATTACCTTATTTAAAATAAATTTCTTGATTTAATGTTAATTAATATAACTATTCTAAAATGGTTTGTTGAAATCCAAATATCATTAAAATTGGATATTGGAATATGAAATAAAATTTCTTGTGTGAGAATAGGGAAAGCCTCTATTTCTAGTTAATTGCAGTGTGTTTCAGAAATTGATTGATTATTATGGAATATAAATAGTCAAACTTAAAATATAAAATTTAACTGTTGAAATTTATTTCAAAGAAGTAATTGTGAGGACTGATTAAAATGGTTTTTATAGAAACCTAATGGTTTTATCTTGGAGAAGGAAGGATTTGAATAAAAAATATTTTTTTGTTAAATGTAAAATTGGAAAATTTGAAATGGGGGAATGGAATTTAATTGTATTACAGGGAGTCTTAAAATAAATTTCCCTCATTGATTGTACTGTGGAACAAGCCAGACTATGTAGTTAGTGGGTTATTTAAGATAAAGACGCTATGATTTAGAATTCCCCAACATGATATTGACATCATAAAACTCTAAAAAAACACTGTTCGTCAAATATTATTCAATAGGGGGAAATGGATGAGTCCTCTTTTGAAAGTTACAAGGGACATGTGTACACATTTCAGTTTATCACATACGAGTGTGAATATTATTTAACCAGGAATTATCATTCTTTTTGGTAGATGAACATGTCCTCTATTTTTTATAAAGGATATATAAATTTCATTCATTTTTTGATATATTTTTCATGAATAATGTATATATATATATATATAATATATTTATATTAATTTTTTGAAAAGAAAATTTTTAATGTATTTCCATCAATTCAAATGCAATGCATTATTATTTTTATATATTATCCTGAATTGCCAAAACATTTTATATGAAAATTTAATAAATTTGAATTGGTTATTTAATTGTTGGTATCTTATTAAAGAACCCATTGTGAGACCATAATGGATGTTTAGATCACACAATACCCATTCTTTTTGGTTTTTATATATTTTAATTTTCCAAGTTTGGGAAAGGAACATGAATGACATGGTGGTAGTAGCTACTGATCCATGAATATTGGTGAGTTATATTCATTAGTAAATGTTCCATTATCCAGTTTTTATGGTATATTTCTTTAGTACTATTGGTTGTTTACATATGATTGACTTCTGGTACATTAATCCCAATGAAGTATCTTTTGTATGAATACCGATTTTTTTATTCTTCTTTGTATGTCAAAAAAATCATTCCCACATTCTTTATTTATTATTTGAGGTGATAGCCCCCAAGACATGGAGATCAGGAACATTCTTCATGTCATGTTAGGACTAGCTTTCTTATTGGGTTACTAGGGAACCCATGATAGTTTTTGACATTCACCATATGCATGAAAAAATGCAAGGGATGTCATTTGGCACTAGGAAATCACATTATTTGTGTATAGTTTATAAAATCTTTGTGACTACACAGATGAATCTGTGGAAAATATAAGGGGGAAAATTATATTGGGTGAATGATTATTCTTACCATGTGAGAGAACATTGAGGGAGATTTTGTTTGGATAGTATCATTACATGTTTAGTGCATTGATTTCAAAATTATGGTGCCTAACCATTTGGAATACAGTTCGTACACCTAAAACTGTGTATCTAAATGGAAAATTTCTCCATGAACAACTATAATCACCTAATCCCACAACAACCCAAATTCCTTTTTCATTATATGTTATAGAGAATATTCCCCTTCAGTTTAGAAGAAATTATTTCATGAACCAATTTTTTTTGTAGTTATGTATTCATTGTTACATAACATTTTATACTAGTATATATTAGATTAATTATTTTTAACATTCTAAAAAACATATTCTGATCCATTTGGTATTTATAAATGTTTATTGATGTAAAACATGTTGAGATCATGCTGGATTAATTGAAGGAATCTGGCATTCTGATCATATCTCGAGGTTTTGTAGTGAAACCCTTTATTTTCCTCAACATTCATGAGGTAAGTGGATAATCTCTTATCTTCCCGTGATGGTGAACTAAAATGATTAGTTTTTATTAAATTATTTACATGAAATGGTAGTGAAACCCTTCAGTGATTTTTGATGGAAACACATTTTGTTATAAAATTTGAATTTGGAAAAAATTCAGAGATTTTTGGAAAACTGCCTATGATTATAATTTTTAAATAGAAATTTTAAAACTATGTTTTGGTTTTTTAAACATGTAAAGTTTCTATTGAAATGATATAAAGAACTACTAGTTTTTATTTGGAATGGTTCATACATGAATTTGGAATACATGGTGTGAATGAGTTAATTTCCATTAGTCATGACAATGTGGGGGAGGAGTGTGGAATTAGGGAATCTGGTATTTTAAACATTCTGATGGATTAGTTGATCAATGAGAGACATCATATGATAATGAATCAATAACATGATCATGCATGATGTTTTTGTCTGTGGAGACATGATTATGGGTATGAGTTTTTTTTTGAAATATATTGAAATAATGTTTTATAACTTTATATGGAAATATTTTATTTCTCTGATATAAACTATTAAAATTTTTTAAAACTATTTTATATTTTTTTCTTGAAAATGTTTTTTCCTAGTGCTATGACTTGGGAAGACAATGGGGAAATCCTTCTAATATTATACTCATCCCTGTTTTTGGGAACTATATTGTTTTTTCATATTTTATTTATAAAGTAAAATATAATAGAATGTTATATTAGTTATTTAGTGATTCATATTGGTTTTGGGGTAATATCATGAGTATTTGAATCTTGTAGATGCTATGTTTGTTGCAAGAAGATAATAATTGTGTGATTTGAGTTTGTTTTTATTTTGGTTTCCATCTAGTATGTCTATTTGGTAATACATATACTCTGATATGGTTTATCAGTTTGGTTGTATTTTTTTTAATTTTATACTCATCAATTATATTGAGGTGAAATTAGTTTTTTCGTATGTTGTTTGTTTGTTTTTTCTGTCTAAGTGAAAATAATCCCCCTATATTTTTTTGAGTTCCATGGAATTTATTACCAACATCTCGTTTGTTGGCTATGTCACCTAATTCCATGAAGCACATCCATCACTTATCATGTCAATGTGAAGGTTTAAGATGTTATAAATTGTGTAAATTTGTTTGGTACAGGGATTAGAAGTGGTATTATTTTGTTTGATCCTAATGTATGAAATTTTATTATCTTTGTTAGGTCCTTTAGTTGAAAATTGCATCGTCATTTCTCGGGTTGTTTATCTTTTTGACACAGATGGTATCATTCCTGATCAGTTCATGAATTGGGTAATATGAATGAGTTATAATCATTAAACTATAAAATTATAGTATAAAAATATTTATATTTACTTTTGTTACTGAACATCTTATTACCAAGGTGTCTGGGTTTAAAAGTGTTTAAATAAACTTCAAAGTCTACTATCATGTCATAATCATCGGTTTAGATGATGAAAATTTATTTTCATAATTTTATAGTAAGTCTTCCCAAAATTATTGAATTATTAATATGGTGTTTAATGGATTATGAAATGAAAAAAACAATTGACTTTTAAAAATTAAGAAAATCACTAATTTTGAAATGCATGGATGAGTATTTTAAATAAAAATATAAAATATTGGTGGTGGTTGAATTGTGGATTGTTGTGTTATGATATGCATTGCTGTTGTAAATTTTAATTTTTAATACTCTATTTTTTAATGAGTTAGAATAAATCGGGGTTTGTTCAAAATATATTCAATGACCATGGGTAGTTATTTTCGAAATAATCCAACAGTTGATGAAGAAAATTTGTTTTCACCTAAGCCACTGGTGAACCAATAATAGGTCCAATGAATTTTCCATGATTTTCAAACTTTGGATATAGGGAATATAAATAATGAACCTTAGTAATTCGACCATTTGGATTAGTTTTAAAATATGAATCCACCTAATCTTAGTAAACTTCTGAGCGAGGAAAATTATATTCCTAGTCGAATTTGATGAATAAATTCTTTGATTTATATGGGAAACAAAAATTGTTAAAAATAATTATTTCAATTTATATGGTGGATAATTTAGAATTCAATGATCGGAATTAGTATTTCACATCAAATTGAAATTTTACATGTCATAGTAGGATATTGAAGAAATTCTAACAACATATTTAACCCTCCTACCATTAATATTTATAGAATAACAGAATTATATAGATGAAGATATAAAATATCCCATTCAATGAGTTTGTAGATAAATTTCTGAATATTATTTTCTTTTACCAGATTTATTTTTTTTGTTTTTCCTTAAAGTCAATCATATTTTATTCAGGGTTGAGGTTTAATAATCAATAAAATATTATTGTTTTAATAAGGATATATTATAGAGAAATTTTCAATTGTGTGATAGATAAATAAATGTTTATCTATAAGAATATTCATTTAGGGAAAACATGTTTATAATATCATTGATCATATGATTTTTCATATTGGGGAGATTCCATCTTTATTAAAACATCATTCTCGTACTATCAAAAGTTAATATTGAGCATTTATGTGTAATGATTGTTATATAACTATAAATGGGGTAGAGTTTTGTATGGATATCTCAGTTAATGGAATTTTATTATATGGATTTTTTTATTGTATGGATTTATTGACATCATTCAATGCTCACATCGACTGCTATTCCAAAAATGTAAGTTTCACTTCTCTAGATGGTATCAATAATCTCTTTAGTGATGATTGGAATATCAAGGCATGTAGGGAGGACTTTTGACATTAGTGGATTGAACTATATTTTATCATTTGAAAAAACATACTAGTGAATCTTTTGAATTTATTACGAATAGATATTATCCAACTATTTTTATCTAGATTCAAGATATTTTCCCCAACAATTTCTCAGGGTTTCCACCCAAAAGATAAATAGATATTGTGAATAAAACCACCTTCCAAAGTCCATTCAAATTTCACAATCATTTCACCATGTGTAACCAATATATTTTATGAAATTGAAAGATTATTTAGATGAAATATATTAAAATGGGTTCATTTTACCAATCATGCCACTATGGGAAGAAGTGGTTTTGTTTCTTAAAATGGTCTACTGAACTCATAGACTTTGTGTGTATTGTCGTAATCTTAAAAAGTTATGGTAATAAACTAGTACCCTATTACTTGTTTTTTTGATCTATTTGATCAATTTAGGGGATCATAATGGTTCTCTAAAATAATATTATGTTTGGAGAATAATCAATTTTGAGTTTAAAAGGAGGATATTCTAATGTAATCTCAGAGAAGAAGATATAACCATTATGATCATGTTTTTATGCCTTTTGGTCTTTTTTGTACTCCAATTATCATTATGTTATTAATGTACAAATCATTTTATAGGAATGAGTAAACCATTATGTTGTTGTTCGATGATAATAGACTTGTTTATTCTAGGATAAAAATTTTCTCATCAGATTTACCTTGGTATTTCTGAGGGTATCAACAGAATCATCTTTTATTCATCTTGTTTTCAAAGTGTGATTTTTATATTTAAGTGGTAAATTTTGATGGCCATTTAATTTGAAAAAAATTCATTTATGCAATTCTAAAAAGAGATTAACTCTTATCCCCTGGAATCCATTGAATAATTTCTTTTAGATATAATGATTCAAGAGCCTAACAGTATATGATAGACATGTTGTACAAGATTTTTCATATTTGGTATTTTAGATTACATCATTGATAAAGAAATATACATTTTTCCAAAAGAATGATGAATGTTAAATATCATTTCAATAACATAATATTAGACTATCATCTATTCCTATCCTATCATTTAATGAGTATACATAGGGCTGTGTAATCTATTATCATGCATCATGATTTGGTTTGGGATTTTTTATCATTCAAGGAGGTCATTATTTTTATTATAGTTCATAGAAGTCATTCATTCTTGAAAAGAAATACTAATAACAGGATTTGGAATTAGCTATTGTGGTCCATGATTCAATGAAATGGAATCATTATATATTTGGTGAGAAATTCAAGTGTTCATCGGTTGTAGGAGATAAAACACATTTTGTGAAAAATATATATTAATTGATGAAAAATAATCTGGATTAAGTGGTATTATATATTTGATTAGACTTGATGTATAAATTTGTTAATGGTAACTCTATGGTGAATTCATTGAGATTGATGACATATTCATAATGGATTAAGTGTCTTTAAACTTGTGGAAACTGATATCAATCATAGAGAATAAGTATCAGGATTATGAAGAATAAAGTGACACAGTAGTATTCTATCTAGTTTTATTTATTCCTAATTTTGTTGTAAAGGGTATAGATTCTCAGACATTCGATCCTAATTCTTTTTCTATGATGTAAAAATTCAATGGCCAGAAGACCATAGAGGGTTGAAATATGGATGGAAGATTATATTTGTGGTTTAGAGATTATATTATTACACTTATTTCTAATTAGGAACAACTTCTCTGTAAGTACCATTATTCGAGATGTTCTATTCATCCTAAAATATATAATCTGTACAAACTGTTTAATGCATATTTTTGGTGTGCTGGTATGAAAATAGATTTAGTAGAGTTTGTATTGAGATGCCTCACCTGCCAATAGTTCATCATAGGGAATCAAGGACCATCAGTTATGTGAAATTATTTACCAATTCCCATATGGAAATGAGAGAATATTTCCATTTATTGTGTAATATTTATACTAAAGAATGTTATGAATCATGAATATATATGAATTTTTAGGGATTGTATCACTATGTCATAACAATTCATCAATATTCAAGAAATTAATATGGTGGAAGAATTTTCACAACTCTACATTATAGAAAATCTAATGATACACCATGTTTGGTCTCAATTTAATCAGACCAAGACCCCAACTTTGTGTCACATATTTGGAAATCCTCTTTGTAAACCCATGGAACACATTTGAATATGAGAACAGTTCATCATCCTCAAATATATGGATTATATTAACAGACAATATGAACATTAGAGGAGATTCATAGGGGTTGTGTAATGGATTTTTTTTCTCCTAGCAATAATATATACTTTTATTTCAGTTTTAAAAACAATAATAGTTATCAGGTATTGATACACATGGATCTATTTCAGTCATTTCAACGGAACCCTTGTCATTCCCCACTTTTTTAGTCCAAGAATGTTAAACACCAAAAATTTGACCACGACCTTTGCAAGAGATAAAAGAACATATTATGCTGAATATATGGAGAATGGATATGTATTAATTTCATCCTAAATCATATGCTGATCATCGTTGATGATCATTGACATTTTATGTTAGTGATCATATGTTTTTAGGGACTACTCCAAGTCTTGTACATCTTCATCATGGTAAGCATGTCATGTTTTCTACTAATTACGTAGTCCCTATTGAGATACATGAATGAGTTGGTGATGTGAAATGTTAGTTTCCTTTACCACCTAACATATCATCGGTGTAAAATGTGTTTCATGTATCTCACTTGAAGTAGTACCAACATGATCCTGACTATCTGATGCATTTTGATGACATCGATATAGTATTCAATGTTATGATGATTCAAGTTTTGGTAATGATTTTGGATAGGTAAGAGAAGATAATTAATTGTAAAATATTCATTCTAGTTCTGGAATTATGTAAATATGATCATAATCAAGATGAATTCTTGGATGGTGAGAACGAAACGTTAGAGGAGTGGCCCAAACTCTCTGAATTAAATGGGTTTTCAACATTATGGGTAAGGAAAGGTCAACGGTGGGGATAATGTATTGACAAATGGTTTTAGATACATGAATATTCATTCATGGATTTACTATCTATGTAATACTCATGATATATTATAGTAGGTTCTTAAGGGGATTTGGAATGTTTTAGAGTCTTTCTAGAGGTTCATAGTTTGTGCATGTTTAGTAAAAATCATGTTTAATCTCTTTAAATTGTGCATGGTAATCAAATGGGAACTTGAATTGTGTATAGTTAGAACATGGTTTTTTCCATATTGTGAGAGTTCATAGGGAGTAATATTCTACTTTAAATAGTAGGAAAAGAATTATTATTTCATTGTTTTTATATCATTGTAAGACAATAATGTGAGAGGCCACTTTATGAAAATGACACTGCATGAACGATAGTTAGTTTTCCATAATTCACAAACAAAAAATGTGGCATACATTTGGAAAACCTGAAATTTTCAATCTAATCCCAATTAACCCCCTAGGATGCCCAATAATTTTATAATCCACCAATAACAGAAATAAAATTTCCCCAAAGTCTCAAGAGAGGTTCCCTTTTGTTCAAGATGTGATTCATAGAAAAATAAAAGTCTATTGGATTTATAGATTCAGAAATATATATCTATGATTCCTTATTCTTATATATTTAAACTTTTTCTTCCTCTGGGTCCTATATATCTAATCAATTTGGGATTGAGATATTTTTTGATGTACATCGTCATAAGATCTTGTTGTATCTAGTGAAGGGAACATGGGTTGTGATTAAATTGTGATTCTTCAACCTGTTATTATTTAATTTCACCATCTATTGTGAGGTAGAGGGACTTTCTAATATATCTATATTACATGGAAAATGAAGACATTGTTTTTAGTGGATTATTTTTTTTAAAATGGTTGTGAAATAATTATGTGATTCTTGATTAAAATCCTTTTTTATTATGGATTTAAATGTAGGAAAAATGAATGGAATTTTTGAAAGCCATCATTTTTAATTTGTTTTAAATTGTGATTTAAAAATTATGATTTGGTTTTTCATTAATGTAATACATTTATATAATTTATTAAAATAATTAAAAGGTTTTATATGAAATGGTATGTCATGGAGTTTAGCTTAAATGTTTGCATGATTTAATTTTCCATTGATAAAATCCTATCAATGAGGAATTATCCATTGTGTTACCTAGTATTACTGTCCTTGTAATGATTTGGTGGTTCGACGAGAGACTACTCATGAGTGTGTAATTATCACTAGAGCCTTCATGGTGTGTGTTTCGAGAAATGGTTAAGGGAATGACAAGAAAACGAGAAATATTTTTAATGGATTATTTTATTTTTTCCCATGATAAAATTTTATACTAATTTTATATACACTATATTTATTTTTTAAAAATATTTTATATAAATAGTGCTAATTAGTTTTCTTCTAGTGAGTTGATTTTCTTATTTATTTCGGTAAATCATAGTAACTTTTAGACTTGGGAACTATTATTTTCTTCCTTATATCTTTTATAATTAAGTAGTTAATAGAAAAGTATCTCATTCCTATAGTGATGCTTCATGATACCATGGGTATGGAATGTGATGTTTGATCTTGGATATGGTTGGGTGTTGCGGGTGGATGTCAGATAAAAGTTTTGACTTTTAGGGTCATTTGGTTATCTTATAGTATTTCATATGTTTTTATTGTACTCATCTACGGTTCATTTATTTGGTTAGTTTTTTATTTTTATTTTGTACACATTCATGGAAATGAGTTTTTGTTGTTTTTTGTTTATGTATCTTGTATGTTTTATCATTTAAATGAGAAATCATCCCGCAATTTTTCTTGAGGCCCTTGGACTTGGATGTAGGCCTTTAGTATCTTGGGGATGTCACATACGGCCTAGTAGAACAACTTTCACATCTCAATATATTGAGGAGGTTTGGAATGTTACATCCTCATTACCATCAATGTAAAATAAAAAATAAAAAATTCATATCACATTATTTATTTGTTAGTCAACATATATGAACAAGAGATGTTATCATTTCAGAATAGATTTGAAGATTCGAATGTAGATATTATATTATCATTTTATAGGTATAATAATGTCAAAATTATCCGATTTTAATATTATACCATTCATAATACCCAAAAAAAATGGTGATAGAAAAATTGTATCATTGCGTGGAGATAGTAAGCCATCCATACACACAAGAGATACATTCACATAATATTTGGTGGTAAAGAAGGTGGGAAATGGTGGTTTAATAAATATAATAATAATTATGTTTATTGATGATTCATAGGTTATTATTTTATGAAATATGAAGAATATTTATAAGCGTTATAATATGAAATAAATATAAAAAGGTTGGGGAAGACAATTACCACTTCTTCTAGATACCATCTTTAAATCATTCCATATAGAACATAAGTATGGTATTTTAGGAAGATAAGAACCTCTATCACATTTATATGGATTCATCGAAAAATAATTTCAAGTCTTGGATGAGCTAGATTTCTCAATATTTTTTAAATAAGTGGAGTGAGTTTCCTTTTATAATTGAGGTGAGGTGCACTATTAGAACATCCTAAAAGATAAAATTATAATAATTAAATTCTATATTTAAAATTCCATAAAATCAACTAGTATTTAAAACTAGGTTATGATATTTTTGATATTTAATTTCAAAAAATAATATTTGTTATTGAATTTTTAAGACCATATCCTTTGGGTTATCCACTTAGTTAACATATTTTAACATTAATTGTGCCAAAAAATTTCAAACTTAAAAGTATATACTTTAAAAGATAACATTAAAAAATCCTCATTAATTGCAAATATATAACATTGTTTACCTTTTCTTATACAAATTTTACTATTTCAAAATTTTTTAATGATTTTTTGAATAATTTAACAAAATTTTATTTTCATTATTCCCATTATTGTAAATTTTGACACTATTCATTTAATTATTTTTCAAATATAAGAATAAAAAGTATTAATTTGAATATAAATATTTTCAATGATGTATAATATCTAACATTTATCTTCAATTTTTTTGGGTTACATTAACTCATTAATATTTAATAAATTTCCATATATTGAAAATCAATTGTCATAACTTTTTCTAATTAAATAACGATTTCATTAGTGATGTACCAGAAATTAAGATTATTATATTATTTATAAAAATTAAAAAAAAATAGTTATGAATATAATTTTATTTAACACAGAAAAATACAAGTCATTCCTTTCATCAATTATTTTACCACATTGTGAACAGATAATGGTAATTTAAAACAATGTGAGTGGCGATCAGTACCTTTATTTTATTTAAATATTATTTTGGTAATTTAGATGTAAAATTCTCTATTAAACATCTAAAATTTGAGATTTAGACAATAAGGGTCTAATTTCCTTCACTAAATAATAAACTAGATTAAATATTATAACCTTATCACTCAGTCTTATCCTATGTTAACTCAATTTTCCTTTTACCAGGATGTAAAATTTTACAATGATTACTATTCATAATGTCTAAAAATTAAAGTGGCATAGTAAAATATTTTTAACCTCCTAATTAAAATTATGGAAACCTTTTTTTCAAATTGAATACTTATATGCGCAAGAAATTAATTTATTAAAAGATTTAAAATAATAAAATATATCGAGGAAATTACATTTATGTATTAAAAAAGTCTTTCTAGCAAGTTAAACCATAATATTGATTACTATGATAAAAATTGAATAATTAATAATATAATATAAATAATAAAATTTTAAAATCATTTTAAAAAAAATACACTTTGTATATCTCTAAAAAAATAACGTTTTAAACAAAAAACCATATTTTCCATTATTCCCTAAAATATCAATACTTTCAGAAATAATAAACAAATACTTCTACAACTAATTTTGATATGGTGATTCCAAAAAAATATTATATACATTATAAAAAATTATAACATTTTCCCTCAAATATAAATATATATCTATTTTGCTGAAAACATATTTCTCAAACATAAAATAAATATACTCAAAATTGAGGACTTATTTCTTATGTAATAATAAATGAATTTTTTATAAGTAGGTCCTTTATATTTACTTCACATTAAGGTTTGTAATTCTTAAAATATCCAATTGAATATCTAGAAGATAATTTTTACATTAAATAATAATAATTTAGTAGTATATAAAATATGTATTAGGCGTAGGGTTTCATGTTTTGTATGAAATATAACAATGTTTTTTTAAATCATGGGGAGTTACAGATTCCATTTTTCACGTGCTTTTGAGATTATTAATTATCTTTATCCACATTATTCGTTGTGTTTGTGAATTTATTATAATAATTTCCAAAAACATTACATATTAATCAGGGTACATTATTATCCTCTCTTTCAGTCGACATCCACCTCATTTTTCCTCTAAATGAATGAGCTTTATGGCTTGTCCACTCATAATAAAATAATTATCTTACTCCTTTCCAAAATGTTATTTTTTTCATAGTTAAATTTTTTTAATATATTTAATTTATGTTACCTTACACCATGAGTTTCTTTAAGTGAGTTTTTGTATAACCCCAATTAATTTTCTTATTTATTGAGTC
Source organism: Viscum album (assembly GCA_963277665.1). Classification (NCBI taxonomy): domain Eukaryota; kingdom Viridiplantae; phylum Streptophyta; class Magnoliopsida; order Santalales; family Viscaceae; genus Viscum; species Viscum album. The sequence continues at coordinate 1,837,632,441 of OY728165.1, forward strand.
CACACCTTCCATTTCCACCATATGTGGACATAAAAAACATTATGAAATATATCAAAGTATCTTATATATAATTTCATTTTAAAAATTAGATTTAAGAAAATAATTAATTATATATTCATACAGTTCAGAACCATATTAAAATTACATGCATACCCTGTGAGTATAGAGGGGTTATCTTCATAGGTATTCACTAATTCATTCTACTTTTATTTCAAATCTATGAACCCTCCCTTAAAATTATGGTTATTGGTTTGTGAAAATATGTGGTGAATAATAATTTCTTAAAATCATGTCATCTTATAGATTCATATTATTTCTACAATTTTATATACTTAATTAGGTTCCACCATTGATCAATATAATCTTTTAAATGATAATGTGCTAAAATGAATTTCTTTGGGATCGTAAATTGATGTTTACAAAATATGTTCCCAATATCATTGTTTTGTTGTTCAAAAATCTGTGTGTTAAAGATATACCATATAATGGTAGAAATAGTCACATTAAAAACTCAATAGAATGTTTCTCATTCCATTGTTTATTCAATATCTCAAAAAGGTTGTTATTATTGTTCATAAACTGTGATAACAATGGTTTAAAAGTTTTAACTCCATTTTCAATCCCATTATATTTTTTTGGGGGAGTAACTTTTTTATTTTCACATCCATTGTAAACATGGGTTCTTTTTACTCTATCTATTAGATAAAATATTTGATTTATCTAACAGTTAAATTAATGAATATATAAATATTCCATTATAAACCGAGAATAAGTAACTGGTGATGTGCATATCAAAAATGATGAATTGTTTAGATTTATGATAGGTTATCAATATTAATTTCATTATTTTTGATTTAATATTAATATATTTTAATCCCACATAAGGGTACATAAATAGACTGTGAATTACCAAAGAATGCCCCATGTGATTTTCAACCCAGGTTTTCTTATTTGGCAACTTTTCAATTCATTGGGTGAAGATCAATTTAATAACCAAAAAGTATTTTGGGAGATATTTCCCACAATAATATATACATGAAATCCTAAATCCACATATAATGTATATATAGGGATTTGAATGTTTTTAAACCATATAATCACTAATTTACCATAAAATTATGATGATATCATATACTGAGAAATAAAATATTTGTTTTCAAAAAAATTATCCAATTATAATCCATAAAGATTAGTTTACTATTCCCCAAAATTATCTAAAACATGATCAAATATCCACTAAGGTTCCCTAGAACTTCAATTCCACATACACTTCTAAAAGTATATAAGTTAGACATAGGAATTGATACCTATAGAGATATCCCAATATAAAAATACATATAATTTAACAATTTATACATCGCATCACATAATAATGAAACATTCCTATGAACTGAATATTTAATTTATTTGAGAGATAACAACATTAGAAACACTTATTTTAATTCTTGTGAATACATCCCAAATTTGAGCCACACTAGAATCACTTATAGACATATCATATGTTATAATCATATTCTAATCATTTATAATTGTAATAAAATAAAATGATGAACCAAAAAGCATGATAATTTTGGTACATTCAATTATGTTAATGGGTAATAATGTGCTTTTTAATGTATGACTGTTCACACATGGTAAAAATGTGTCACCACAGTAAAGTGAAAATTGGAAACAATATAGAAAAAACTATGTTAAAGGAATATAATATAACAAAATTATTAATGTTGTATTATGTAATTTTGACCCATATATTATTATATTTTAAATTAATTAGTACTTAGCCACATTTGGAGGATTAAGACATCATAATATATATAATTTTACAAATATTACAAGTGTAACACTCCCCTGACTTATAATGGGGTCCTCCTATCATCCCACATTCAAAACATTTCAGAACTATATTTAAAAAATACATACCAAAAGAAAGTAAATAAAAACCTCCCAACTTCAAATCTTTTTTTGTATTCTCGAAAGAGTAATCCTATATTGTTTAATGTGTTCCAAAAATGGTGATATCTGTGAAGAAGGGATAAGTCCAAACTAACCTATTTAATTTTTATTTAATCTTATACAATCATTAAATACTCATAAACTATTATAAAATAATAGGATTAGTATAATGAATATTTTTAAATGTTATTCTTATTATTTTATAACTTTTTTTTCATTATTTTTTTATCTTATGAGAAAGAAAACATCGCTCATGTTTTTGTAGTAATATCGCCACCATGAAGCAATGTATTTATGTCTTCACTCGATGATGATATTGAAATTTAATAATATAAATCAAATTAATATTTATGACATTAATGAAATAATTTCGAATATGTAAATATAATATACTACTTACCTTCTTACAATTTCCATCCATTGGATATTGATGATTCTGCTCATTCATACGTGAGGAATACCACCTCAACAAAACGTAGAGGTTAACTAATAAGGACGGTGAAAATTATATAACTAATTGATTGAAAATTATAACACCTTTTCTATTTTCTCAATAGTAAAATATCCTCTAAATAATATATTTTCCACCTATTAAATAAAATAAATTGATATTCTCTCATACATATAGACTGTAATCGTCAAAAAATGATGTGGTTATTTTTTCAGAATCTCTATACACATTTTGTTAAAAATTTCAAAATAATTTATACATATGATAAATAAAAAACAATTAATCATTATATAGTGAATTATATCATAACTCCAGGACCAAGGTAAATGTATTGATGAATTTTTATGTTTATAAAGCAAATGACAACAAAATGTCCAACATGAAACTAACCTTTTTTATAATTAAATATAACACATAAAAAAATTAATTAATTGAACAATAATAAAAATTAAAATTTTTGTATGATTTTATTAATTTATTAAAGCCAATAATTTTAATATTTAGAAGATAGATAACATTTGAATTTATATGGGGATTAATGTTTAGGAATTTCATTACATTGTTTTTCTAAAATATATTTTTTCATGTCAATTCCTTTACAATGTTTTCTTGAATATTTTAGTTTATGCATAAATGATTACTAGTGTCTCGTTTTCACAATATCTTATTTTTATTACAATTCTTTAGAATGGATTCATATTAAAATTTTCCGTATGAGTTAATTTTTAATTTTTAAAAAACGATAAAATAAAATATGACATTAACATTTGAGACACAACATTCATTTCCAATAATAATATTCATTATTCTTTTTTATGATTCATCTATTGGATTGCACATTTATTTTTAATGAAAATATTTCCTTCAATATTCATATGTTTTTATTTATTTAGTAATGTTTTCTATGGAAACAGATCCATTTTATCATCTTTATGAGATAACGAAATATGTTATTTTTAAGGGACTGAATTACATTTAATTTTTTTATTAAAGTAAAAAATTATAAATTTATTATACAATTTATGGTTCGTGTAAATTTTATATTAATGATGGGGTGCCTGATATAGTTTTTATGATGGGTTAGCCTGATATAGCTCCCAAATTCATTTGGTAAAGTAACAGAGTTTACAAGTGACAAGTTAACCCTAAGAGATTTGGGAATTATCTAGTCAAGTCATTACCTTATAAGTATTCATATAAGGATGATTTTAAAGACAATTTCACAATGGTATCCAAATTACATACATTAAATGGTTTATAATTAAATTGTTGTTGTTTCTTTTGTATGGAAAATAATTTTAAATATTTTTGTAAATTTATGAACATTTTTATAATAGTGAAAACATGTTTTTTCAAAGAAAGGTATCATGAGATTTATTTTTTTCCAAGAAAAATATCATTATGATTTTTCCCTTATGATTAAACATGAAATGTTTCATTCATGTTATTAGGAAATGAACATAATTTCCTTGAAAATTAAAAATATATTTTAGACCAAAAATATGTTATGAAAAACAAAAACATTCATAATGATTTATAAGAATTGAAAATTGAAAAATACATTTATTTAATATTTTATACCTTAATGATATTTTTTTGTCATCATGATTTTTCAAATGATATTTATAGGGCTTGGGGATTAGTATATGTATTATTAATTTAGGATTTTAGATAAGTATGTGACTTGTAATGAAGAAACAAAATTTAAAAATAATATATTTTTTATATAAAAATGATATTTTGTAAGGAAATATCCAAATTTTGATTTATGGTTTAATAATTCACTAATACTCAAAACCAAAAATATCATAGGAATCTATGATTATTAATCACTTGTTATAATCATATAATAATGGGTTTTTTAAGGTTTGTGGTTTTATAGTTGTTATAATTGAAAAAGTTTAAATAATTTTATAGAGTTTAATAATATGAAATGAAACATCAATGAGTATCTAATTTATGGATATCATATAATGAGAAATATTTTAGATATTTCCAAGTTTTTTCGTCTAATATATGTTTTTTAATAATGGTTTTCCAAAAAATTTCTCTAATGTATGATGAAATAAAGAGAATAATAAATTTATTTTTTATTATACTAGAGTGGTTGGAAGATATGGGTTTGTGTATTTATTGACTCAGTTAATTCATGATATTAATAAAGGACCCTATGAAGGAAAATATAAAAATTATCTATTTGGATCATGTTTATAGTGGAGAATTTCATGAAACATCGCCCTCCACCATTCGGTAGATCTACAGACGGAGTGAATGTTGATGTGTGTATAAAATCCCTATAGAATATTTTTTTCTGATATTTTCATAAAATTAATATTTAATCCTTCTTTTTTATCAATTTTAATGTTTATCAAATCAATTATGGTCTTTAATTAAGTAAACTAATGAAAATAATGAAATTTATTCCATGTAATGGATGATATTCAATGATAAATTGATTTAAATGTATTTCAATAAATTTTAATAAATTATAATAGAATACAAATTCTAATAATTAATGAAAATGGAGGATGAATCATTTTTTACCTGTGAAGATAATTTTAAAATATGGATTAGTTATGCATTGAATTTAATTTTAGACAGAGATAATAAAATCGACAAATTTTACCCAAGAATGATGATTATTTTATAAAAGTATTTGGGTATCCACGAGCTCAAAAGTAATGAGAAAATTCAATAGTATTCAATGAATGTTGATATTGATTTTTTTAATTTTAAAACAATAAGGACCTAAATGAATCTAGGTGTCATGCATTGGGGAAGTATTCATGGAAGATATTTGATTGAATGGAAATTAAATTACGCTCATGGTATAATTATGGAATATGTACTTTGATGAGTTTTTTTCTAAAATCTAGGAGGTGGTACCAATTATAATGAATGGCAACCAAGATTGTGAATACAAATAATATTGAAATAGTAATGAAAATAAAAATTATGATAAGAACATAGAGAAATTATTTAATTGTAATGAGATAGGACATTATGCTAATGTATATTTGAAGTTAGTGTCTCATGGAAGGAATCTTCAAAATAGTAAATATAAAGGATTAAAAAACTATTTTCCAAATACTACAGTAGTTTTGAGAGCCTCAAATATTGTGGTCACAAATAAATTACTTGTTCAAATTGATTGTGTCCATTCCATATTGGAAAGAAGATCCGTGTATAATTTCTAAAGATTTAACATTGCATGTAAAAAGGAAATACAATATAAATTAACTAAGTCATGAAATTTGGTAAAAATTAATCGGAGTTTAATAAATAAAACAATAATATATAAAAAATATTTCTATTATTATATGTGAAATTTATTTCCTATAAACCTCTTTTTCATTCCCAGTTTAGAGTGTGGGGTTATATGTGGGTATGGATTAGATTTCTATTTAACATGCTAAAACATATGGAAAAGATATAGAAGTGATTATTTTATATTGATATATTCTTTATATACAAGAATATATTAATAAAATTTATAACATATAATGAAGCTAAAAGAGTTAACAAAACATGGTTTTTAAAATTTTGTTTCACTTATTATAAAAAATATTTGAATTATTTGAAATTTTCATGTGCCAATTTTATATTAATAATTGGATATATTTAATGAAGTTTCACCTGGTGTTTTTCTTGATCCTGTTTTAATGATTATTAGACAAATTAGTTCTTGATGATAATATAATGTCAAAAATATCATATTGAAAGGATTTAGTTGATCTACATTAATAAGAAATATAGTTATAGGAGTATCATGATAAGGTTTTCAACCACCATACCACTTCTACTTGGGTGCAGTAGTTATATTTTTTTCGAATATGGACATTCCCTAGGAAGATGAATTTATTATTGATCAATAAATACATACACTATCAATAAAAATTATCACTTCCCTAATATTGATGAATTGTTTTATTATCTCAAGGAAGGATTGTTTTTATCAAATATTGATCTCAGACTTAGGTATCACCAGACAAAGGTGATAGAGGATGTGAGATCCCATGTTTTCCAGTGATATATAGATATTTGTATTTTATTTAACACTTTTATGACCTAATGTGGGGGTCTTATGAGATCACAAGTCGTTTGGGAGTGTGGGGGGATTGTTCGAAGCCTAAATCTCAATATTCTAATGTAAAATACTGGTTTCCCGGTTAGTCAAAATTGTGAGTCTCAATCTGCATTTTTTGAGTAACTATGAGAGGTCTAGATAGAGGTTTATATGAGGCCACATAATATAACAGAACCTTGCTTCTAGTGGAACAATCCCATATGGCGAATTGTGCAGTCATTAGAAGTTATGTGAATCAGAGTATTCACACTGTTAGTCATACTATGTGCATGAAATCATGCATGGTCCATTTTTATAGGGTGAGGGGAGTACAATTGGGCCAAATGCGATGAAAAACACTGTGACCCAGTTAAAAGTGTTTAAACTACCATTTAAACATTAAATTTATTAAAACCTAAAACTATCTTCTATTTTTAATTCTATTTGACAGCTTCACATTTGGATCACTACTTTGAATCCAAATCACATGTTCAACCACCATTTCATTGGTTGGACTCATAATCGAACAGAGATTGTCTCATTGGATATAAACCTATATGTTGTTTAATAAACATATATAATTATTCATTTTACATCATATCAATATTTCTATTTATGATTAAGATAATATTCCATATTTCTAGGTTCTTCAAAGGTTCATCAATTTTCTCTTGATTTGGAATGAATCATTGCCCGATACAGGATAGGTTCTTTACTACAGACCTATAGTATGGGGTCTACATATTTTATAACTACAATAATTCTTTATAAAGCTAGTTTACATTGTTTTTTCATTCCATACTTACCAAAATTTCCCCTAAATGTAATTTTATAATTTAACATAATGAATAAGAACCTATTAGGGATTCTGACTAGTTTGTTTTAGATTTTTATAGGTTGTTTCCCCAACATAGGCCTCATGTGGGGATTTCCTATGTACCTGCCAATGTTATACCACCCTGTTGGGTCTGTGTCATCTCTCCTTTATAGAGGGTTCCTTCTTATAAACTGAATTAAATTTAATTGAATTATTAAGAGATATTTGAACCCTCCATTTCCATGTGATGACGTGAAGTGAATAAATTCAACTATTAAAACTTGTATTCTATAAATGGGTTGATAGATTCATAGAAAGTGAATATTATTGAAATGATTAATAAATGAGGTGAATTTATTATGGTAGTGCACTCATTGGTTGGTACACCTTGGATCCTAATTCAATATAAGCACTGGATGTTTCCCCCATTGATCTGGATTAAAATAGTGGACCCCTTGGACTTATTTCCTTCATGGGTCATGATTTTAGATGATTCCTAAAGACTTGATACCCCATGTATCAATCTTTCATGAACACACATTAGATATTGTCTATTTACATGCTTTTGTGTGTGTATCCAAACCATTAATGACTATCCACTAAGGTGAACCCGAGACTCATCATTGATTCCTTGGACTTCTATACATTGGATAAGGCCCTTCATGGCCTTCCACTTTGGATTACATGTAACCATAATGATGATGTTATATACTAGTTTATATGGTGTATCCATGATGATGTGATGAACTAGTTTATATAGAACCGATTTGGTAGATGTTATATCCTTGATTACATGAGAAGGCTGTTGTGATTCTTTTATCTCGATTTTCAATTAACTAATGAAAACAATAGATCTATTTGTATCGGACTCTTGTTTTGGAAACATAATTATTGATGATAGGATAGATTTTATCTCATTAAATTTATTTCTATTTTCAATGGGAATTTCACTTGTATTACTTTTATACATGTTATATACTTCACATTGCCTTATATTTTTACTCACAGACTATATTTAATATAAAAATTATTGGTGGTGGACTATATAGTGTTATATCACAGCTTATTCAGGACAACATTTGGTATCCAAATATACTACATTGATACAGGTTGGGATTGGGGGAGGGGATAATAGTACAATTTTTAATTGTTTTATTCATAGGAGAAGGGGGACAGGGGACAGAGATGTGATCATGATGCTAGATGGGATAGTTAAATTTGGAAAATTAAACCATCTTATACATGTATTATATTAGATTTTTATATACATACTCCACAAATTATAGGGATATGACATGTAATTACATTTTTTATATTAGTTAACCCCTGGAATTGTATATTTATTCATGTCTATATTTTTTATTCTTTCTAGTTGATTTACATCTTCCAATATTAATTTTCACTATTATTTATTTGTGTTATACTCTGAAACTGGTGACCAATATCCCCATAAAAACCCTAGACTATCACTCACTACTGTAATGTTGGTTTTTCCCAACAATTACATACCAAAAGTTTCATAAAATTGTTGGTAAAGAAGAGTTTTACAAACAGTTTCCTAAAACTAATGATAAATCACCTCCTAAGAAACCTTTACCAACTGTTTAAATAGAATAGTGGGTAAAAGGATGGCTTAGGGGACCTTTTACCATTGGTTACTTAGAACCATTGGTATAAGTTTTGCACAAAAATATTTACCAACGGTTTTTAAAAACTATTGGTAAAAGTTTCCCCCAAATTAACAGCATCCCCTCCTCTCCCCCATTCGTGATACCGAACCCTAAACCAGAGCACTTCCCCCAAATTCACCTCCTCTCTCAGCGATCTAGGATCTCATTCATCTTTCTCTTCCTCTATCCCATCCAAGCTGTAGAATCTCCAACAAAATATTCATCCAACCCATCACAAATTAGGGATTTTCTTAAGTGGTAATATATTTTTATTGAAACTTATCTAATATTTCAGTTTTTTGTTTTTATTGTGATGTTTATATGTTTTTGTTTCTATTTTGATTTATCCTATAATTTATTCATTCGAATCAATTTTGTTAATTAAATATTTATCCATCCATCAAAGATGAACTGATTTTTCTCTAGAACCATAGAAAACCCTTTTAGATTTTTTATTTCTAGCTATAATTTATCATGTAATTATATTAAAATGTTATATAAATAGACTGGATAGTTATAGACCTCTCAGTGGTCACCTACATGAATTGTACCTCAAACATTGTTAGAGATTCCATTGGGTACCCGGATAAACTACATGACAATATGTTTAGATAAGGGGAATCACCATCTTATAGATGCATGACTACTAACATGACATAGTAAGTAGTATGTAGCATATAATTAGGTTTTAGCTAAAGAATCTAGATCAAATTTTAGTATTTATTGAGACTCTTTTATAATACTACTTCCTTCTAGTTGTAACTATCACTACTAGAAATAGAGATTATACCAACAATTTCTTCCCAACAGTTTACAAAACAAGTTGGGAAAAATAACCTCTACCAAAGGTTCTTATAAACCTTTGGCACATGCTGTTATATGTGGGGTTTTCCCAATTGTTTAAGAAAACTGTTGGGAAAGAAAACTATTACCCACATTTTTTATTAACCATTGGGAAAATATATACCCAATTTAGGGCTCCCTCACGAAATTTCATCCCCACGCTCTCCTCCCCTCCCCAACCTCAACCTCCTCCCGGCCTCCGCCTCCACCTCCTAGCCTCCGCCTCCGCCTCCTGGCCCCCTCCCTCTCTTCTAGGGATGTTCCCCTTCCCCTCACAACTCCTTCTCTGATGACGACATCCACCTCCCCTCTCACCTTCTGATGATGTTCCCGCCTCCCCTCTCATCTCCCTCTCTTGGTGACATCCCACTCCCCTCTTGGCTCAATATCCTCCTCCGAAATCCCATGACCCCCTCTCCAGTTGCACACGAGACCCCCCGTGGTCGAACACCCCATGGGACTTCCCCATCTCTCAGTTCCCTCACCTTCAACCAGGGTTTTTGATGGGTACTTCCAGGTAAGAATAACACTCATTTTTTAAAAAATGAGGCAAAAGGAATGCATTATTCGGTTCATAGTTAGGATAACCATTCATATTAATTGTTAATTTTCTCATGTTTTGGGTAGTAACCAACTCATGGTGTGTTGAATTGTTGGGTAAATTTTAAATTTTTTAAAAATAGTGTTTCCAGAAATGTAGGGTCAGATTGACAGGTTGTATTCCATTCATTCGAACAGTGCATTCAATAAAAAGTTCATGATTTTTTAAACACCTCATATTTTCCTCTATAGACATATATTAGACCATATACTGTGTTGGCTTTTGTTTGTTAATCATGATATATATGTGATGAGGTTGTATCGTCATTAAGATGTGCAATTATGTGGGTTAATTAGAGGTGAGTGATGCTATATGAGATTTTATGGGTTATTGTGAGGAGTTTTATTCTCTTTAATTGATTGGTTCATAAAACATAAGTTGGTGCGGCATATATTATGTAATTGGAATTGGTAAAGTAAATAGTTGGTCTCATATTATTGAGTTGGTTATTTGGATGGTATTCTTTATCAAAAATGGGTATATCTCTATTGACTTTGTGTGTATTTTCTAATTGACTAATGTATTTATTAAACTAAAAATGAAATAGGCATTTTCAATAATACATAAGCACCAAAAATATCATAGATAGACACTACACACCATAAGACACCCATGGGAGACAGACCTTGACATCTACGGATAGTTAAGGGGCCATTAACTTTGGAACTGAAGTTGATTGGCACTCAAACCTTGAGTAATTCCAATTAATGGTAGAAAAGTTACCAAAAAAATTATTCTTAGTATAGTATAACAAAATCATTTACACCCTCATGACTATGTAGACCATCTAATTCATGGACTAGTGCCCAACCAGGTTCAAGAGTAGGATCAGCTACTAAACATTGATTGTGGACCCTCTGAGGTTATTTCCATAGTGAAGAGGGTTATGTGCACAATATTCAACTCAACTATTATAGCATAGGTGCATATTGAATGGCTATGTGTACTAGTATGGTGTTTCCAACAACATTCTATATAAAGAACATAATGAAAAATGAAGACATTATTCCCCCTTTCTTGCAGGAATATGATTTGACCCATGGGGTGGTGTGTTTCTTATAAATTTTATAGTGACATGTATAGTCACAGGATACATGTATGTTTTTTTAGTATTTATTTTATTTTCTTTATCGCATTTTCAACATAGGTGTTTTACATCATTCTACAATTGGAGGGTAGTGATGCTATCCTGACGTGTTGACGTAGATCACATGTATACTGTTATACCATGAGGTGTGAGTGTGAGGAAACATTGGAAGATAGAGGAGCATTGGGGTCTTCCATGATATGTAATGGTTTTTCAAAAACATTGTGTGGGAACATTTCTATTGTATGTTAGAGTCATACAATAAACCCAAGTGTCTACATGAGATAGAATAAATAACCCCAAGTGTCTCCATGTGTCTCCACACATCCTATCATCCTTGGATGGGTTGTCCACTCACCCAATCTTATCAATCTTATACTAGTATATCCTCTCAGTCACATAGTCTAGATTCATCTCTCGAGGATTATCCCATGCCTCGATGCACATCTCATCATCCAACTAGACAAAGAGGATTATTCACCTTATGATTGTCCTAGTCACAAAATCACACCATGTGAAACCCATATACATTATATTCTCAAGAATCCGGTCAAGAACCTCATCAAAATAATGTATTATAACCTAACTCCACTAACCAGGTTCCATCCTAAGTTTAATCATTCCAATCATCTTGGTATTATAATGCCAATATTTCCGAGAATACACAATACCCATAGTAGCATCTCATCCTTCATCAGTTTAGTTGAACTCTTGAATCAATAAATGGATTAAAAAATTTCATAAAAAATTTTATATACTCAGAGGGACTAGCCCACTACAAGAACCAACCAATATTCCAATCCATCCTCAAATGTATTTCCTCATCAAATGCTAGATGTTCAATTCCCACACCTATTACTACATGGCCCAATCCTCTTAGGAATATTTTACATGATCTAAATCCTCATCGTTAGTGACATCAATCACATTAGAGGGCATAAATGTCAACTGGACCCTACATTCCATGAATTATTCAAGTTGATAGGCCCCCTGGAACCATGCTAAGAACTAAAACCATAAATAATAATGCCAAATACATGCATCATTTTTAAATAAATATCTCAAGTGTAAACATAAAAACCAACAATAATAAGACCTCATCCCTTTAATAGAAAAAAACCAAACTAAGTTGAAACTTGGGCCAAATTGATTATATACTATTAATAGGAAGTTTAATTGTTAATTAATAGGAATGAGCTATTTGATATTATGATTTTGAAACATTTATTTGTTTCCCCTTTGCTTGTAGATGTTTTAGTTTAGTTTTTATTTTATTTTATTTATCGGATTGGTCACATAGATATTTGACTTCATTCTAGGGACATAGGGTTGTTATATTCTATGAAGGGTTCCAGAAGGTGTTTAGATTTATTCAGTCCAACAGCTTTGACCTGAGGCAATATTCAATGGTTACTACTTGTCTCGCAACTAATGTATTTTGGTAGTTAGTGTTTTTACTCCATATTATGTATTTGGTAGGGCGTTGGTTCGTATCGTGTTGGTTCGGGATGATTTGGTTCTCTGAAACCAATCTAAAAAAGTATTTAATGCCATAGGTTGGTTTCTAACTAGTTATGTAGCATCTTTCATGTTTTATAATGATCTTAATAACCTTTGTCTAGTGTGTTGATCCCTGCTTGTTTGTTTCCAGTCGCCAAATCAAGGGAGACTTGCTTGCGTCTGCATATGTATGCAAGTATATGTATTTGGGTACCCCCGTTATGTTTATAGTCACCAATGGTAGTGATTATGCCCATATGTGGCTAGGTTTGCCGATGTATATATATATATATAAATGCATACACAGGTGAGTGGAGACTGATATATGCATATAAGCATTTGTGCAAGGATCCCCTTTCACATGCTCATGGCCATGCAGGTGTGTGCATAGGTTCTATGTGTCCTTGCATGTGTGTGAAGGTGCATATACCCAGTGGATGAGCACCAAATTTTAGTTGGAATTCTCCATGAGACGAAGTGGACGTCTTGGTTCCACCTTGAGGTAGAGTCCCTCTCGTAGCCTCTTTAATTTAAGAATACTTTAACTTAAATTTATCTTCTCACGTAATTCTGCTTAATTATTTTGAATTGCATATCTTGAATAATTGGTATTTAATAAAATTGTTTTATTTAATAAATAAATTCATTGTTTAATAATAAAACCCCTCCAATGGTGGTGCTTTGTCTGTGAAAACTCACTGTGATAGTTTAGGGTGTGATAATTTGACTCTAAATCAGTAGTTTCAACTACTTAGTACCACTTTTAAAAACAAAAATAATAAAATATATATCTTTATCATACCACTATCCCGAATCAAGAGTCTGTTTTTATAACATAAGATCAGTTTCAATAATGTGAAGGATAACTACATAGGATTTATTTGGAGTCCTTCCGGAAGATGTTGCCCCACAGATGTCGCTGGACTGGGCCAACACACAGCGGTCACACCGTGGTCACTCCACGATCACGCCGCGGTCACGCCACAGTCACGCTGTTGTCACGATGTGGTCACGGCACAATAATGACGTGATTTGGCCCTGCTCCATGATGAAACCCAACGGCGTTTCGTAGTCCTATCAGAATTTGATGTATGATACCTTGATAGAGTTTTAGATACGTTACCCATCCATAGTTAATGGGTAGGGAGGCAATGAACAGAATGTTGCCCCGCTTCCTCCCGCTCCCCTCGCTCCTGGATGGAAGATGCCTCCCCGCGGATGTTGCTGGACCCGGCCAACATGCCGCGGTCCATCCGTGGTCACGCCGTGGTCCCGTCGTGGGCACACCGCGGTCACGCCGCGGTCACGCTGCAGTCAGGCCGTAGTCACACCGCGGTCACGCAGTAGTCACGCCGCTGTCACGCCACAGTCACGCCACAGTCACGCAACTGTCACGCCACAGTCAAGCAGTGGTAGTGCCATGATTTTTCCCAGCTATAGGACGACATCCCTCTGTAGTTAACAGTCCTGTCGGAATTTGATGTTTGATACCTATATTGAGTTTTAGATACATTACCCACCCTCCTCACTGGACCCCAGACAGCCCCCCCCACCCTCCTCCCTAGACCCTGGACATCCCCCCCCCCACCATCCTCCCTGGACGCCGAACAGCCCCTTGGACAGCCCCCCAGACAGCCCCCCGGACAGCCCCCCCCCAACCATCCTCCATGGACCCCAGATCCCAATATATGCTCTCTTCAAGATTCACCCTAAATCCCAGGGGAAAAGACAGTTTTAGAGCTTTAGAATTAGATGAGAGAAGAGTGAAAACCCTAATAGAAAAGGGGAAGAAAGGATAGGATTATATTAGCTCGGATCTTTAATCCACACTTGAATGCACTCAAAACACCCAAGTGGTATGTACGAGTCAACCCCGACTCAAACCGAGGCACAGTGTGGCTGGTACCACTCAAACTGTCCCACATTTATTTGAAATGGACATCATTTTAAATGAAAACAACAACTGACATATGGAAAACTGACCAAACAGATTTTTATTGGGTTAAAACTTTTTCACAGCGATCCATGATTCATTTTTGATGTGTACGAGTCAACCCTATATCAATCTGAGGCACAGTGTGGCCGGTTCCACTCAAAGTGTCTTTATTTTGTTTAAATTTGATACTCTTTTAATTAAAAACATCTGGCATACAGTAAACTGACCAAACACATTTTCATTGTGTTGATACATTATGAACATGATCCATGGGTCATTTTGACTTGTACGAGTCAACCCTAGCTCAATATGAGTCGCGGTGTGGCCGAAACCACTCAATGTGTCTCTCTTTTGTTTCAAAAGGAAATCATTGTAACTGAATACAAAAACTGACATATGGAAAAGAAAACAAAGGAATTCGTATTCTATTGAAACATTAAGAAAATGATCAATGGGTCATATGTGATCTG
The DNA here is from genome assembly GCA_963277665.1 of Viscum album. NCBI lineage: Eukaryota > Viridiplantae > Streptophyta > Magnoliopsida > Santalales > Viscaceae > Viscum > Viscum album. The sequence goes on from OY728165.1 coordinate 1,837,647,835, forward strand.
TATGAATCATCCTCGCCTCAATTCGAGGCATGGTATGACCACTATCACTCAATGTGTCTCACATTTATTTGAAATGGACAGGATTTTAAGTGAAAACAACAACTGACATATTGAAAACTAACAAAACACATTAATATTCTCTTGATACTTCACCACAATAATCCATGGGTCAGTTGTGATGTGCATGAGTCAAACCTACTTCAATACGAGTCATGTTGTGGTCGGTACCACTCAAAGTGCCTCACCTTCATTTGAAATGTTCTACATTTTAAGTGAAAATGACAACTAGCATACAGAAAACCAACCAAACACATTCAGCATGTGTTGATACTTCAACACAACGATCCATGGGTCATTTTTGATGTGTATTAGTCATCCTCGCCTCAATCTGAGATGTGGTGTTGTATGCACCACTCAAAGTGCCTCACTTTTAATTGGGATAGTCAACATTTTAAGTGAAAACAACAACTGGAATTCAGAAAACTGACCAAACACATTACAATTCTATTGAGACTCTAGGAGAAGGATCCATGGATCTTTTTTAACATGTAAGAGTCAATACCGCCTCAATTCGTGGCATGATTTTTCTGGTACCACTAAAAGTGTCTTTGTTTTGTTTAAATGGATATTCTTTTAAGTAAAAAAATTGGCATATGGAAAACTGACCAAAAAGATTCATATTGTGTTGATTATTTATGGAAACGATCCATGGTTCATTATTGACTTGTATGAGTCAACCCTACCTCTATCCGAGCCACGGTGTGCCCGTCACCAAAAAATGTTTCTCTCTTATGTTTCAAAAGGACATCATTTTAAGTGAATACAACAACTGACATACGGAATACATACCAATGGCATTAGGATTCTGTTTAAAATTTAGGAAACCGATCCATGGGACATATGTAACGTGTATGAGTCAACCCTGCCTCAATCTGAGGGTCGGTGTGGCTGGAACCACTCAAACTGTCTCACTTTTATTTGAAATGGATAGGATTTTATGTGAAAACAACAACTGACATATGGAAAACTGAACAAACACATTTGGATTATGTGTATACTTTATAAAAATGATCCATGGTTAATTTTTGACGTGTATGAAAAAACCCCTCTTCAATCCAAGGTGCGTTGTGTCCGACACCACTCAAAATTTCTACCTTTTGTTTAAAATGGACATCATTTTAAGTGAAAACAACAACTGACATATGGAAAACTAACCAAACGCATTAATATTCTGTTTAATGTTTAGGTAAAAGATTCATGGGTAATTTTTGAAATGTATGAGTCAACCCCGCCTCAATCCGAGGTGCAGTGTGACCGAAACAACTCAAAGTGTCACACTTTTCTTTGGAATGGACAACATTATTAGTGAAAACATCCACTAGCATACAAAAAACTGACCAAATGCATTTGGATTCTATTGATACTTTTAGAGAAGGATATTTGGGACATTTTTGATGTGTATGAGTCAACCCCGATTCAATCTGAGGTATGGTGTGTTCGGTACCACTCAATATGTATTTATTTTGTTTAAAATGGATATTCTTTTAAGTAAAAACAACTGGCAAACAGAAAACCGACCAAACACATTAGGATTGTGTAGATACTTTAGGAAAATGATCCATGTGTCCTTTGTGACATGTACAAGTGAACCCTGCCTCAATCCAAGGTGCGGTGTGGACGACACCACTCAAAGTGCCTCTCTTTTGTTTCAAAAGGACGTCATTTTAAGTGAGTACAACAACTGAAATTTACACTCATCAACGATAGTCACAAAATCTATTTCATGAGTTCTGATGTTTCACTCCTGGGGTCATAAGTGAAGAGACTCCTAAGAAAATATTATTTCACCATATATTATAAAAAATACAAGTTCAATGCAAAATGCCTAAAAAATAATTACATACACAAATCTAGGATCAGAAAAAAAAATTGGGATTTTAGCCAATTTCAAACTCTTATTCAACTCTAATAAGTATTTATCAGACTATTCTGCATATTATAATTTTATGGGAGGTGGGGGTGTGTTGTTTGGGGGGTTGTGCAGGGGTGAGGCGAATTACAACTGGAAGAGTGGTTGGCAAATGATGATTGAAATGGGTGTAAAGAATGTTTGAGTTACTAAAAATATTATTCAACTCTACTGGAATATTTTTGTCATATGAAAATTGAAATAGGGTATTGTAGTACATGATATGGTTGGATTATTTTTGATGGTTTTATGTTTTTTTGTGCTATTTTAGGTTTTTAATGATATTTTATGTCTGTATGAATGTGTTTTTGGTTCTATTTTTTTATGAAGGTGTATATTGGAGGGGTTACAAGAGGGGCTTCTGTGAACATGTTCTGGAAATACACAATACCAACGACTTTAAACTGTTTGTATACAATGAGTGAAATTTAAAAACTATACCAATAGTTTTAAAACAATTGGTATAGTGTTTGGTCTTCATAATATACCAATAGTTTCAATGAAACCATTTGTAAAAATTCTATACAATCATATACAAATGTTTATCCTACAACCGTTGGTAAATCAATAAATACAGTGGCATATACCAAGGATTTAGATCAAATAGTTGGTATAGGGATTTCCTCACGAATTACCACCCTACAGTTTGGAAAACCATTGGTATAGACTATACCAACTATTTTCCAGCATATACCAATGGTTTGAACCCATTAGTATAACCTTCATTTCTAGTACTGACTACTGTTTTGTAGCCTTTGGTGTATGGGAGGGACACTTGTGTTCTTGTGACCCATTTTCTTGAGGAAAAATTTAGTGTAATCTGTTTCAGGACATTACAATGTGGTATAATATAACTTATTTATATTATTTCATTCCTATTTTATGAAAATAAAAAAGGGGATCAATATTATATTAACATTTTATTAATGATTTGTTCCTAACTGCCACACATACAAGGAAAACCAAATTTCCTAGACTGTAAATTGTTATTTTTTAGTTTATTCTTATTAGAGATGATTTGATTCACTATTGGGCGATGCACGTGTGGTTCAATGCTTATTTTGAATATGAATAATACAGTTTCTCAATTAGATAGTGGTATACATATCATGAATCAATTTAGACTCCTATTAGAATTCACATTCCTTTAATTATGAAATTCTATATAGTATACATCGCTTAATTTCATGACATTATTATGTATGCCTTTAATGAAGAAAATTTATATTTGAATGGTGATTTGTGTACAAAAAATGAGAAACATGGTTGGTACATAGAGTACCTATTGTAACAAAAACAATGTTTTTCATTCTTAGGATACAACAACCACTGTAATTAGTTAGCTATGGAAAATTGATTCACAGAAAATTGCTCATTTGGGATGGAAGGTGTTATTATATGGATTAATTGGATGCCACATTCTTATTCATGCAGTGTATGGGCCCTTATGGATTTGGAGTGAGAACTAATTTGTTTCTAACTTCTATGTGAAGTTGTATTAAATGTGAATTCCAATCAAATTGAAATTGTATAACTAGAGAAATTGACATAGACCCATATTTTGGGAGGGTAGGATACAGTGCCTCTAGAAATTATTTACAGCAATATCTTTTTTCTCAGTCCAAGAATTAGTATCAGTCATAGGGGTCATGTCTTGTTTATAGGAATGATTCAACTCGTCCTATGATTTAAATCAGTGATCCATTCATTATAATGAATTTTGAGGATTTTTTTTTGGAATTGTAGATAGATCCCAGCACAATGACCTCCAATCCTACACCAAGGGGGTGGAAACTACCATCCTCTAGAGGTAATGGGACATGGGCTACCATTGGATCTAAATATAGATTTAGTTGTGGCACTGTAAGTTTTATCAGACATAGTTGTTTAGACACAGTTTTGTGTGGTCATTTTATAATATATATAGCCATTTCAAGGAGCACTGTATCATTCCATTTATATTAAAGAGTTAACATGTCTGTTCATGTAGTAGTATCCACCAAATCATTTAGTGGATGGAGGGCCACATACTGCTAGGATATTGATTGAGACTACGTTTTATTATCTTAATGAATCTTGAGACGCCTCCTTAGAATACTGTAAATATCGTGAGATATATTTTTTAGGGAGAAGAAAAGTGATGGTATGTTTTTTTGAACAGGGATGATATGATACAATATATGGTGTGAGGTGATTCGAAATCATATTTTATGCCCACTTTTTTTAATGAGGCCCTCTGTGTAGAGTGGGCTAGTGAGATTATGCATCTTATGTGGGGTGATATGAATATCCTGAATTTTAAGTATGATTTACATTGATTTAGTTTTTTGTTTTAATATACCATGATGATGAGCAATCAAAGGTCAGTCACATTGAGAAAACTCTCAGACGTCTCGTGGATTCTCTTGTAAATATCTTTAGGTTCACTACTATATTGAGATAATGATTACTGAAAATATTACTGTGTAAAATGATGGAATGTTGGGGAATAAATTTGAGCGTTGTATCTTTATGACCTACTATTCTCGGTTATTGTGGTTGGAAGTTCCATTTTTTGTATTTTTGTGAAAGGATTACTATCCAGGTTGTTAGTGCTAGTAGACCTATTATTACATCACTATGGAAGCTTGGAAAATATGTGGAACATGTGAGATCGATTCCCAGTTGTTTGTTGAGAATGCGATTATATTGGACTCGTACATCGTTTCTGTAGGATCATCCATTTATCAGTTAGTGGAAGGGGATTGAATCCAAATACAGGTTTAGGAGTGGGATTTAATGCACTATATCATGTTGGGGACTAGAGCACAAATGGACTTTCAGGCTATGGTGATGGTCATGGTTGGGGCAGCATAACACTCGTTGTTTAAAGAGTTTTGAGTTGATTTTTTCTAGGTAGTGTGGTTATCTCACAGGGTCGCAGTTCAGGCCTGATATATTCTATACATCATGCGCATGAGGAATAAATAATTAGGAAATATATGGTAGCTGAGACTATAATAGTATCCACTACTCTTGTATCATCTCATTTTGATACAATTTCATCATATATTTTCATATATGTACATGTGGTGCAGTGCCTGGGTCTCTTTATTTAATTTTTTGATAGAGTTATGTCCTTGGATACTTAATTGGGGATCAGAATGGAGAGTCTATACCAGTTCAAGGTGTTCCCTCTTGAGTTAAGTAGGAGGTACTTCATATGAGATCATTTTCCCCGGGATGACATGTTTTAACCTAATAAAATGGATGTATTAGCTAGTTTAATACCAAAACCACGTCAAATTCCCTCACCAAAGGTTGACCTTCATATGACCATAGGGATGATATATAATTCAAAAGGGTGAATGGCATGTCTAGGAGAGCGGATAAAGACCACAACATCATTGGATGGGAAGGATATGTTTCCTTATTTTATGTAAATATATGGATGATCTGGTGCCACATCAAAATGATTTCTATTATGTAGATGATCATTTTATGTATGTTTTCCCTAATTAATTTTTTGGTTTACCTCATAAGATTGAGGTAGAGATATCCATTGATCTAGTCCAGGAGGTGCAACAATACTTTTTCTGAAAATGTGGATAGTACCCTAAGACTATGATTAGATTATCATAAAATAAAAATGTTGATGGTTACGAAATTATATCATTTCCCACAGATTCTTGATATTTTTTATCATCACATATGATCTTGGTTGTTCTCAAAAATTGACTTGAGATCATGTTTTCACTAGATACATGTAATTCATATAGAAATTCATGTTACTAATTTTTCTAGAATGTTTAGCCTATAAGAGTATTTTTTTAACATTTTTTGTTCTCACGAACGCACCAAAAGTTTTCATGGTGATGATGAACAAAGCATTTCATCCTAATCTGGAATCATTTTTGGTGGTTTTTGGGAAAATATCATTTTGTATTCTCTTAGTCGACATGACCATGAAAAGGTACTTGAAATCATTTTAGATATATCAACACAACATCAATAAGAATCTATTTTTACAAAATGACACTTTTCCATGGATATGATTCACTTCTTGGCTCATATTATCTCAGATAAAGATGTATTAGTCGAACCAGAAAAGGTGAGAGTTTTAGATTCCAATGACTAACCAAGGACCATCTTTTACCTGATGAGTTTATTAGGGATAGTATGATGTTATATGTATCTTATTAATGAAATATGACACTTATTATAAATTTTAATGGGATTGAATATGAAGGGTGAGATGAATTTGTGTTAGATTGAAATGAGAGAGACTTTCAACAGTCGGAAGGGTGTAGAACTTCAGCGCCATCAATAATTTTTCTAGATTCATGGATGAGATACACTATTTATTATGGTGAAGTACATATCTAGGTAGGTGTATTTACGAAGTATATCTATAAAGAAATTGTATACTGGACTCATCAAGAGAGGTCATATGAGAGGAATATATCAATTTATAGACTTTAGTTACCTGTAGTTTTTCATTTATTATGTAGTTAAAGATGTTATAATATGGAGATTCTTTTATGGCATACAATGAAAAAAAACATTTAATAACATATTTATATACAGTGGTTTTAATTTGACATAGTAAAGGTGGGTTGAGTACCAAAATTATTTTGAATCTAAGCTTGCCTTTGGGCTTGTAGTGGGAAACGGATTTCTGGATGCATTGAACATGATAACACATTTATAGGATGTTTAGGAGGTCTGTAGTTAGTATAAGATCAATGAATTTATTTTAGAGAAGCACATTTAGGATAATGATAGAAAGGGAATGATTTTTCTATCATCTATAGAAGTGACTTTTATGCTTCTGTATAGAGTTATAATGATAAAAAAATTAATGATAATGGCCTAGTCCAATGAGAGAGTGTGGTAAGTGGGGACCCACCTCCTGGTATAGCTATGCGTGAGGGTGAATTCTACATATCCATGGTCATATATAGGTTCCATTAGACATACATGAGGTGATGATATGATAGTTTAATGCCACATATTGGACATTACATCTTGAAGTTACCATGATTTATCTTGGTTTAAGTCGCTTTTATTGGTTATCTGGGATGAAACAGGAGGATTCTAGTTTTGTAATGAGGGGATTCACCTATTAGTAGGTGAAGGTCAAACATAATAAAATTATTGGGTTTTAATAGTATTTATATATTCATGAGTGGATATGAGATGATGTTGTAATGGATTTCATGACAGGGTTGTTTGGGTCGTCTCATGGGAGTGATTGTTTTTGGGTTGTTGTGGATATACTCACAAAGGATTCTATTTTACATATGATTTAGAAGGAATCATCACTCAATGATAATGGTAAGAAACATATTTTGGAGATAATGTACCTTAATGGGGTTCCCTGGACCATTTTACTAGACAATGATTCCCATCATACATCTCATTATTGGAAGAGTCTATAGAGGGAATTGGGTACACAGGTTCTTATAATCATGAAATATAACTCTAGTAAAAATATAAAGTCTTCTAGCACAATTTAGGGTCTTTATGATATTTTAATAACAATTTTCCCATATTTTAGGTTCCTTGAATAGATTAATATAATCATATTTTCGAATTAATACAACAATATCTATCGAGCGACGATATAGATGGTATTATTCAAGATTCATATGGTAGGACTTTCTGATCAACAAAGCACTATTTATAGGTAGGAGAGTCAACTTTACTAGGAAATTGACACATTTGGAAGAATTCCAAGGACATCCAACTAATTTGAAAATATATAGAAAATGTAGAGATTCGACATAATTATTAAATTGATCACTATTGATGACCTCTCAAGTTTAAGGTTTGCGATCATGTATATTTATATATCTCACCGAGGATAGGATACAGAAAAATTGAGAGACTTTTTAATCTCTCATCGTGATATTTTGGTTTTATCATGATTTAGTAGAGATTAAGGTTGTACCATATTGGTTGTAGTTACCACAGAGTTTTCAGGCCATGCATGGTATCTTCTATGTATCTCAGTTTCATCGTTACCACTTAGACTCATCTCACACTGTACAGCTAGATTAGGTGGAGATATAGGTTGATGTGTCCTTTGAGGAGAATAGTATTAGTATTAAATTTTGGATAATTAATGTTATATGAGTTTGGTAAACCCATATTGTATTGTTTCCATGGCGGCACAATCATTTACTGGAAAAGACATGGGAGTGGGTGGGGGGACGTATGTGTTTGGTAACTGAAGTTATTCTCAGATGATTATTGACCACTAATGATAGGGATATTTTGGGATTAATTTATTTATGGGGGGAATTTAAATATCCAAGTTTATCCAGATTTGTATAGATCATTTTTATCTTATTTTTACTCCATATTTTTTTCTAAATGTGAGCGACTTTTGAGATCTTGGGAGTTTCAGGGTGTTTCTAAATATTTTTTGTATCCTAGAGACCAACCTTTTGAAACAAAATGTTAGGCCATAGAGTTAGTAGAATCCATATTCCTTAGTCAATATGGTTTTAATAATCTTGAATGAGTTGGGCAGAGGGATGTAGGAGGCCCCACGGTTTGAGGGAACAGTGCATCTTGGGCAACACAACTTTGTGGATCATCTGATTTTTTTTATAAATGTTCCACATCGTGGTTTGTTCATTGTTAGTCAAACTATGTGCATGAAAATGTGCGAGGTCCCATATTATAGAGTGACGAGATCATGGTTGGAACAAAATTTGTCGAACAATGTGCCAAAACACTATGAATGGGTTAATAGTGGGAAAATTATCATTTATCCCTTAATATTAATTAAAACGTAAGCCTGTCTTTTTTTTGATCCTATGGAAAAAATTTTGTAGGTATTTATCCTTTGATTATAAATAATAGGCTCGAATACTATTTTATCATTTTAACTTGGATTCAATCCCTATTTTTCTCATTGGATCAATTCTTGAATCAAATTTGATAATATAATAGTGTTCTTCATTTTACTTCATATCGATGGAGTTATTTATCTGAATGCTAATAGGAACTTTTTTTCATTTCTTGTCCTCTATTTTCCCCTTGATCTGGGACTAAAAAATGATCGATAATGAATGAGTTCTATACTATGGAACTATAATAGGTTGTCTATATCTATTACCACTAGTTTGGATATTTATTATGTTAGTTATTATAGTTCAAAAAATTTGACAATTTAGTTTTTTCAATTAAATTAATATGATAACTAAATAGAACAAATTGGAAATTATTTGTGACTCCCAAAATATCATTGGAAATTTTACAGGGGTTTTACCACATCATAAGCCACCCATGGGGTGTTCCCTTTTACATCAATGTGTTATAACAAACATTTGGGTGTGTGATCTCACCTTGTTAAAGGGAGACTTTTTATAAAATAATTGAATTGAATTGAATGATTATGAAAGAGTCAATGCCTCCTTTTCCATGTGATGTTATGATATGAAATTATTAAACTACTAAAATATGAATTGTTTCAATGGGTTGATAAACACATGGAATGTTTATAATTGATATATGTTGAATGGATTGAAGAATTGATAAGGGTATTTGATGCCTTGGTTGGAATACCACTTATCCTGATTCCATATATTCAATGGACATTATCACCATGGATCATGGTTACAATAGTAGAAACTTTTAAACTGTTTCCTCCATGGGTATTAATTCCATAGGATCTCATAGCCCTTAATACCCTATGGATCATTCTTTATTAACTCACATTGGTCATGTTCAATTGACATGCTTCGTGGACTCTAATCAATTCATTATCAGGTTTCCACAAATACACTCATAGTACATGATGTTGATTCCGTGGTCATATATACAGTGGATCTGGACCATCATGGTCATACATTTTTCTTTTCACAACATTTCTATTATGAAATTATACACTGGATTCCACTACATGGATTTGATAATTTGATAGACAGGTTTATACGAAATGATCATGGAATATGTTATACACTTGAATACATTGCATGGTCATTGTGGTCTGATTATAATGGTTTTTAGTTAGACGATTCTTATTGTCTCTATTTTTTATTTTTATCCACTATTTTTAGAACAAGAATATGGTTTGTAGGATATAAAATATCACTTTTCAATAATTATTTTTCCCATGGGAATTGTAGCTAAATTATTGTAATACCTATTATATACAAGACACTACATTAGTATGGTATACATAAACTGGATTTTTTATAGACTATATCGGTAGATTTTTACTGATTTTTATCTCCCACATTATCTGGGCTATTGTTGGGTACCCTGAGAGACTTCGTGGATGTAGATAGGGATCATGGAAGGTCCCAACTATAAAATGATTTATTGCTCAATGCTTAGGATCAGGGGTCTAGAAGCTCATGCTGGGATCTGGTTTCTAGCCTAGATAGTACCTTTAGGTCATTAGTACCTATTAATACATGTGTTATATTGGATTGTTTTATACCAATTTCCCAAATTGTAGAGACATCACAAGAAATATCATTTGGTATATGATATTACCCTTAAATTGTTTATTTATTCTTATCCTGGAATATTATATTTTTTTGGTTTATTTACATTTTCCTATATTGAATATTATTATTATATTATGTTACACACTAAAATGATGTTATAGTCTCCAAATATACATACCATAGGCCCTCTCTTGTAGTATTTATCCTTTGGCATACTGGGAGGCATGCATGAGACCCATCAGGTTGGGGTACCAATTAGTTTCATTCCTATCATGATATTACATAAGAATAAATTATGAAGATGAGACTTCATACTATGTATGTTCATTATGAGTTTTAATGTGATAAAACTAAAGAAATAGACCCACTATATTTTTTATTTAAAATTATTTATTTTCAAATGAGGATTCAAAAAAATTTGTGGGTTTTTATCAATTTTATATGTGTATTATATAAAATATATTAAGATCCCGAGAAGTACCTTTGAAAATGTCTTCCAAAATTTAAATAAAAAATAATATAAATTTATTTAAATGTAAATTTTGGATAAACAATATTTAATTCACTTGAAATATTATTTTAAAACATAGAATACCAAATGATTCTACTAAAGTTAAAGTGGTATATGATTGGTAAAAATTGATATATTTCCTTGAGATTCATTTTTTTCATGGATTATTAGTTTAATACCAAGGATTTTTTTTGATAACATGTCTAGGTTAAATAATAGACAAACTATGTATACTAAAAAAGGATTTAAAATCATCTATAATGATGAAATGGTTGATATTTTTTTGGAATTTAAAACATGATAATTTAGTTCTCTATTGACAGACTTTCCAAATAGAAACGATGAATTTAATATTTATAATATTTTTTCTTTATAGGGGAGTATTTTTGTCTTGAATTATAGTGATCATGTAATCATATTATTAAATTTTAAAAGAAACCCCAAGTTCAAAATAATCCAACATTACACCATGAAAGGGATTCAGTATTTTTTACATTAAAAATATTGTGGCATAATTTATATGATGAGAAATGTGAATTATTTATTGATATAAAATGTTTAATATATATATTAACTCAAAAAGAGTTGAACATGAGATATGGGGACATATGTAATTGATTTAGTTTCACAACCACATAATTATCTATTTCTTAGTTAGAGTGATTAACGTTTACTATTCCTTGACTTGAAAAAATAATTTCTCTTTAAATATTGTAAAATGGGATTATTTATTTCTTAATTATTAATGGAATGTTTCAATTGATATTTTTTTTGTATAAAATAACATAGTTTTAACATGGGTATTATTATTATCATCCTTTTCAAAAATAATTAAGGAGACTTAGATAGAAGATATGTTTCTTTATAAAATAGTTGAATCCATCAAGATGTGTAAATTTCCTTTGAATAATATAAATAAAATAATATTACTATATTTTTAATGAGATTTTGTGTGTAAGTAGATTCCCAATTGAAGAATAATTTCATAAGTGAATATAACAAATCATGAGTTTCTATTCAACTCGGTAGTACTAAGATGAATAGATACATTCGAGAATAAATTTTGTTTGAAGGTGCAAATAAATATATTGAATAATTTAAAATAAAATGTATTAATATTTAATAGGTTAATTTAGAGTGAAATATTCTGATAGGGATACCTCTCTCTTTTATATTTTCTAAATGGAAATAATATAATCTATCCACATATTTTTTGTGAGACCTCCAAATAAATATCATGTGAATAATTAAATTGGTTTTATTATTGATTTTTTGACTAAATCTGAGCATTTTCTACGTATAAGAGATAATATGTATTTCGATCAGATTTCAAAAAATACATTAATATAGATAGACAGGTTACACTATGTTCCTCTCAATATTTCATCTTTTTCTAACACTATATTTTCATTAAATTTTTATAATGCACATAAACATCTGATGGTTACATAATTTAATTTTATAACTATAAATTTATCAAAATCAGATGGATATTTAAGATGAACAATTCAAATTTTGGAAGACAATATTTGGGATTTATATTGGGTTATTAGAGATTATGGGTTATAAATCATTCACTTGTGTAATATTCTTATAATAACTTTTTTTATTCCATCATAATTGTGGAACCATTCAATGAATATTATAGAAAATGATGTCGGACTCCTACATGTTGGGATGAATTACGCAAGGGAAATTTCATAGGAAAAAATTGGTCATGGGAATGGTTGGGAAGGTATATATAATCAGTTATCATGTGGATAACTCTAAGAAGGTAGAATATTTATGTATATCATAGAGGTAAAATATCTTGTTTGAGGACTATGGTTATGTTTTCCTACAAATATCTCCTTAAAAAAGTGTTATAAATTTTTGAAGAAAATTAATTTTAAGTCCACAGTTTTTCAGTCCATGAGAATTTGTGGAAATTTGTGGATCACTTTATTATACCTTATCTTTACCATCAAGTATATCTCATGTTCTAGATGTTTTTCAAGTCACTTTTAAAAATATTTTGTATAGGATAAATAACAAATTTTTAGCAACGATGGGGTATAGTTGGGAAAAAATATATCTTATGAAGAAATGACTGTACAGATTTTAAATCATAGTGTATTGGTACTCTGAAATATGGTGATTCAACAAGTGAAGGTTTTATAGTGGAATCATTTGATTTGTGATACCATATAGAAATTAGAAAATGCTAGGAGGAAGAAATTACCCTTAATCATTCATGGAATGAATAAAATTATTAGGAAGAAATTTTCTAATCGAGGATGTATGTGAAACCCCATGTAATCCATAAATTAAATAAATATTATGATTTATAATTTATAATTTTATTTAAATATATTTTTTAGTGTTATAAAAATAAAATTTTAAAAGTTTTGAGGCAAAAAATTAATAGTTTTATTTAGGTAAATTGAAACAACTGAATTACAAGTTATTATTTAATATAAATATATCTTGATTTTTCCAATTGAATTCCATAAAAATAAATTCATTTTTTGAAACAATATATCAAATATATCATAGGTTGAATTTTGATATTTTTCTGAACATAATTAATTTTTACTGAATATTGAACAGTGTCGTTTTTAGTAAAAATGTTATTTTTTTAATTATATAATTTAAATTAAAAGTATCATTACATTTTTAATATTTCAGGAATATAAAAAATATTACACTTTATTAAAAAAAGTAAAATTAATTATAAACGAATAAATATATTATTTTAGTTTGTAATAAGATTATTTTCATTCTTATGCAAATATTTTTCTAGAAACTATATCTCATTGTGTATTGTGCTCTTATATTAACTAAAGTTTCATCCACATTCACAAATTGATTGTAGAATAAGTGATTAAATATTTTTAATTAGTGGGATTAAATTAATTAATGAGATAAATTTAATTTTTATTCATTATTAATAGTAGGCATGATAAAAATGAGTTACCAAGATAAATGTAAAATCAGGTTATTTAAGGTAAAAACTAATTGGTTAGGCAAAAAAATATTATCAAAAATCATATTATATGATGTTTTTATAACCTTTTCAATGTAGTTTGGAAATTTTATATTTTTGGAACTACAATTCCATGATTCAGATGTTATAAAGTTTAAATAAATTTAAAAATTACATGTGCGGACCGCCACTCACATATAAAATGGAACATTATCCCATTAAATACTCACCAATTTTGAGCTCTCTAGTTCAGATACTACCAACCAAAATAGAAACCCAAAATCCCTACCCATTTACTAAAGGTATTTATATATTCCAAAGATCAATCCTAGAAGTCATAATGTGTCATCCAATTATAGATAAATGAGAATTGTTAATAACTCCTAACTAATATATTTTAGTAATATTACTGGTCATACCCCCTTAAAATAATAATCAAACATAATGAAATAATAACATCGATTTCAAAAAATTATGGAAATTTAATTATGATTATGGAAAAACACTTTCTCATATACTTTTACATATTCTGGGAAATAAATACATTTCACCTTTGTATGTGTGGACCACCACCTCAACAAAGATATAGATTTCATTTTTCATCATTAAATCATCTAGATGGTTAAAATGAATAAAAACAAATATATATTATATTTATGAATTAATTATCATTCTAGAGTAATAATATAATAAATTTCTTCTATCTTTCTCTACAGATTATAACATATTTGAATTTATTTTTTATTTTTCATTTAATTATTCATGAATTTTACATCATAAGAAGCTAGATGGGAATTAATGTAAGATATTTTAATTTAAAATATTGTTGATTTAATATAATTTTAATCCATGAATGAGTATTTTGAAATGTATTCTAGAATAATACAAATTTTTATATAATTATTTTAATTGAACCTTTTAAAAATATATTGAATTTACTTTTAATATTTTTAAAAGGATTCTTCTTCGTGTGTTGCATATAGGTTAGTATCAAATATTTTAGCAAAATTTAATATATAATGTTTTGATAATGTATACATCTTGAATAACACTTTCTACCATCATATAGATTATTCATTATCAATGTTTCTCTAAAACACATCTTGATTATTTTCATACAAATAATTTCTCTCAATACCCTTGGGATTTTCAGATCTAAAAATGTTTTGGTAATGAAAAATAGGGTTTACCCATATTTATGTGACAGTTTAAAGTGTTATTAACTATAATATTTAATGGAAATGAAAATTTGTTTTATTATTAAATTTTAAATAAGATTTTTTCTATTCATGCTACGGTTCTTGTAAATTTTATAGTACATAAGGGTGTACACAATATAACTCAAAATATGTGTGGCGCTAATATAACCCTCAATTCATTGTGTATGGTGACCGAGTTTAATGGGGATAGATTAATCATTTGGGATATGTGAATTATCTAGTTAAGTGATTCCTTTTTAATGGTTCTTTTATGGATGACTATAAGGATAATGTCCAATGGTCCCTATATTATATTCAGGAAATGGTTTATAAAGTTAATTTTTTAATAAAAAAGTTATTAAAATGGATTGTGTTTTTATGGAATGTAAATGTATTTATTTATAATTTATAATGGATTATTTTACAAGGATAAGTATTAATTAAATTTTACTATCATTAAGAAAACCTTATATATAAATTTTTCATTTTTGATTTCACACTAAATGTATCATGAACTATAATAATCAATTAAATTGATTTCATTGAAATGTAAATGAATATTTAAGATAAAATTATTATTTTGAAAATAGAATAATTTCTGTCGTATTTTTAAAGTAAAAATTTAATAATCTGATTATTTTATTTTAAATCCCATTATGATATTTATTTTTCTGATTAGAGGTTTTAAAATGAATTTTCCCAAAGATTACATATGATTTGAAAACAAAATAATTTCAAAGTTCTAGTTAGGATATGTCCTTCAATGATTCAAGCCTATCTTTATAAAGATCATGTTTTAAAGGAAAAAATTATAGTATGAGGAAATATAAATTTTTAATGAAATTTATTATATAAATCTCTAAAAAATAAATCTAAAATGATCATGAAAGGTAGTAAAGTGAATATAATGTAATAAATCTTGATAGAATGGGTTTTTGAGGTATAGGGTGTTATAAATATAACCATTACATATCAATAACCAAGATTAAAATAATATTTCCCAATATAATTTTTTTAATCATCTTTGAGTGGGGTGATTAAAAATAAATTCATCATTTTATCAAGGTGGTAGTCTAAACATACACGCTAATGATATTGTTTTTCCATAGAATAAGTGATCAATAGAAAATGTAAATATTTATCATATAATAAATAATTTATTAATTAATTAAATATAATATTTAAACTATCTATGACATGTGGTTTTGAAAAATTTTATACATCACTCCTGTAGGTGGCAATCCACAAGTAATTTGAGCGACATGTTAGATTTTCCAATGTTTTGGACGAAGATATATAATGGTTTTACAATTAAGGTGATATCATTTTTGTATATATGTCATACATATTTCATAATACTAATATTCTTATAATATGATTATAGAAGATAGATAATTAAAAAAGACTTGGATTATTGTATTACTCATGTTGTTGAATTGATGCTTCCCTTATAATATTTCAGGGAAATAAAGTACTTAGTAAAAATTATTGTGACTTATGGTTTATAAGTATAGAAGAAGGGTAAAAGAAATGTGAAATGGCATGTGTTTAAATTTAATTTTTAATTTAGAGTATGGCTTGGAGAGTATGGCATCAGACTTCTTTTATTGGTGAAAACAAGGGATTTTTCAATGAAAATGAATTTTAGGTAAGTGTTAAAAATGGAATTCCATGAATGTAAAATAATTTTTTCTTGTAATGTTTGGGGAGAAAAGTTTGTAAGAATTTTAAAACTATAGAAGGCCTCATAAAATGTATAAATGTCATGTTATGTATCTAAAATTCCACCCTCATGAAATAATTCATTTTCATCCTTATTGACATTGATGAAGATTTAACAAAATTAAAGATTTTTTACACAAAAATTAGGAAGCCTCTTTTTAAAAAATTTTATTATTAATATGAATTTTGAAATCATTTAAAATCTATAATGTGTCTATATTTTTTAAAAATTACTTTTAAATTAAGTTATATAATATACCAAATAGTTATTTTAAATGAAAATGTATTCTTATTCATTATGTCTTCTTAATATAATTTTTCATCAATTAAAAATTAATTCATTATTAATGTATTTTTTATATCTTGAAACATAATATTAGATTCATAACGTAAATGATACATGTTTAACATATTTAGATAAACATTATACAATTATTATGAAAATATTTTTATGAAAATAAACATTTTACCATTATGAAAGTAATAAATTCATTCATAAAAACCTATTTTTTATTCCAGAACATAAGTTATCATATTATATTATTTGAACATGATGATTTAAAAATGAAATTTACTTTATCAATTTAAATTTTTACTGGTTGTATAAATTAATTTTAATTGTGGATGCACAATACATATATAATTTCTTTTAAAAAACTATTTTTATTCCTGAAATATTTTTATTAGTTATTTATATACACTAATTAAATTATAAAATTTTAATAGTATTATTTTTTACAATTAACAAATACATCATGATTCATTTACCTCTATTTTTAGTGGAAATATTTTAATGGTTATATTTACCTCATAATTTGTTTTTTAGTATTGTATTTTTATATGGCATGTGAAATAGACCATTCAAAAAATTATCCATTTAAAGGAAAGATTATATAAAATCAATTGTTTTTTCACTCTGGGTGAATAGTTACCCACTGCCCTAAACATTTATTAGTAAAAATGTATTTTCATATTTAATTTCATTTCGAAAAAGAACATTGACATATAAAAGATAGTAAAATTATTTAGAAAGAAACCATATCATCTAAGGTGGATGTGATAAAAGATGAAATACTTATCTCTTAAAAAAATCAGGGGAAGAGTGTTGTTTTCCATGAATCAAAATAAAAAAGCTATTTACACTAGATCCAATAATAAGTGTATTATATTTATTATTCAATTATGGTGGTGCTTGATGTTGGGACTTAGGGGAATTGAATTTTGGAATAGTATATCAACCTATTGATGAGGATTTTAATTTCAAATTACAGTATTGTCCAAATATTGATTTTATAAAATTAGAGTAATCAATAAATAAAAGAATTAGATATAATTACTTTTAAATTTTATATGATTAAAAAAATGTGACCATATAAAGGAATAGTTCTTGTTCATTCAGGTTCATTACAAATATTATAATTTTTTGAGAATAAGAACACAATAGAAATTGGAGTAGGTAAGGAACATAAGATAATATTCATTTAGAGTAAAACCAAATATGGTTATCGAATCAATTGTTCCCTATAATAAAAATGAATAAGGATAAAGATGATTTTTAAAAACAATAATTGATGAATTTATTGTGGTGTGATTGGTGATATTTTGGAACATTTCAAATTTTCAAAGGATATAAATTTACATAAAATGAATCTAAAAGAAAAAAATTAATCAATAAAATAATAGAATAAAAGGCTGTATTACCTGAAGAAATCCTTGAAGAAAAAGATAGGATGTTTAACAAAAATTGTAACCAAATAAATTGTGAAGAGATGCTAGTAAGATAAAAAGTGTGTTAGTTCATTCATAAAATACATTCTTTGATTTTCATCTTGAGTAAGAATAATTATTAAAGAACAATGGAAAACCATAAATGAAACTAAATTCATTTAAATATTTTCTATAATATCATTCCACATAGTTAGATATGATTAATGATATGCCGAATGGATTATTTATCATATGGACTTAGTAGTGGTGAGAGGGAAAGAAATTATATAAATCTTATAGGAATTAATATGATCTATTTTCCAAAGTAAGTAAGTGAATAGAAACTATAATGGATGGTAAATGGAGGAATCAAAACATGGATCCCAATGTGGAACTGATTTGAAAAATAAATGGATATATACTGATTTCACACCATTTTAGAGATGTAATGAAAATAGGTTCTTGGTTTAGGGATAATTCTCATCCATGTGGCTCTCAATAAAGAGCTATTATAAATCCACCTCATTTCCATACATGGTTATTTTTTCAATATTTTGTTTGTAATTAAAGGTTATAAAAACAATATTGAGAACTATATAAAAGATGCAATTATTACAAAACTAGTAGTGTAATCCATTGTGGTCAAATCAATCTTATATCAAACAATTGCATTGAAAAACCATTGTTGGTGTCAACTGATTAAACATGAAATTTATTTATAAATACATTCATCCAGGATGAAAACTATTTAAGATAATCCCATAATGAGGAAATATAAAAGTGGTTAGGTTTTCATATAATTTAACAATTCATGGTTAAACATGAAATTATAGATATACCTTAAAAAATGAAAAATTGATTGTGATGGGAAGGGGCTATTACCAGGTGGTTTTCCCCACAGATGAAGGTAAGAGGAAAACATGGAGCAAGGGCACAGTCTTTTTGAACCCTGGTTTTCTGAATGTGTAAGAATGGGATCGGAATTTTGAACGCATGAATGTTTGAAACACTCATACGCAATTATGGATCAGAATTTAAAAATATAAATTGGAAGTATTGGCACCAAAGGATCCTCTGGGACATTGCATCCTCTGTATGAAATCCCATTCGCATGGATCGATAGACAGATAATCCTAGGCTTGGACACTATGCGAGAATCTTGGTGGAATTTGACTTGTTGAGCATGCTGGTTGAGGAGGCAATTCTTACAACAAGGGATGATAGCATGAAGCTTGATAACATTTATGAAAGGAAACCCATGTTTTGAATGAGAAGATTATTCTTTGGGCATATGACATCTGAGTGTAAACGGGACAAGGAATGCAATGTTTTCAAGATGAAATTTCATGAATAGAGTATATGTAGAATAAGTAAGGGGAAGGTGAAAAATCTTATGGAGCCCACTGAGAGAAAGGATGATGGACAAGGAATTGGACCTGGGTAGCATGAAGCTCTGAATATGGGGGGCTCTTCATCTGCTGACAGGGAGAATGATCTGCCTAGAAATAGAGTACAAGTTCGATCTACGTGTGGTGGGGAGGGGAGAGTTGAGGAGAATCAGACGTCACATCCTCGGTGTAGTGGTCAGGTGGTAGTCGGGCCGGACACCATACCTCAGTACGCTACTACAGAGAGGGGTTCACCTGATGTGTCTGGGGAGAAATCACCCAATCCAGCAGAATCTGAAGAAGTTGGCAGAGGTTTGGGCTGCTACCCAGCTTCTGATCCTGGAGGGAGTTTCATCCAAATATCTCCTCCAAGGATGCCCAAAGAAGGTTTTTGGTTGGCAGTGAACCCCTCTCAAATATAGTAATACTTTCATGCCCCTGGGTGGCCGTTTATGGGATGATGAGGTGGAAGGTCCTAATAAATCTGCTATGCCCATTTCAGGGGGTGGAAATGATGCATCTAGGGGTGGATCAGATGGGAGACTGGTTGATGACAATGGTTCTATGAATAATGAATCCACAACATGCCCAGAAGTGAATTATAGTTTATCCAGTGGTTGTGGCAGTGATGAACTGATTGGGTAGTTGAATGATGGCAGTAGGGACAAGCTGGTGAAGGAGAACCAAAGTGTAGATCGGGCTTGAGCTGGTCAAGGTTTGGAGAATAATGCTACTACTGTCCCACCGATGGAAGGGGACAGTGGGTCATGCCAGGAGACCAAGGATTCTAATAACATTACTGCCACTGGACAGCAAGGGTAGAGTGGTCAGGGGAAGAAAAAATCGAAACAGATACCGGTGGAAAGAAAAGGGGGGCCTCTGAAAAGCGACATGGACGGTAAAAAATAATGATCCTTTATTAGAATTGTCAAGGGCTGGGAAACTCCCGCATGGACAGGGCCCTTCGACATTATCTCATGACCTACAAACCGATGTATGTTAGCATTGCTGAGCCAGAAATCCTCTTTGAAAACTAGAAAGGATTCAAATGGGCCTCTCTAGGATACCGATTTGTCTCAAATAATCATCATGCATCTCATATGGACCACTTATTCTTGTCAAGGCATGATTACATTAAGATAACTTCATGGGCTAATGGGACTCAAAGTGTCCTGGTTAACAACCTCTTTGCTGGGAAGGATTTATTAGTCTCTTATGTTTATGCCTCTAACTCTTATATAAAGAGGATGGAATTATGGGAGGAACATAATGCCCCTTCTAGGAAGATGGAGCTTAAATGGGTGGTTATTTTTGATTTCAACACAGTTCTAGATCTTCAGGTGAAAACTTGACCAATCTTCAATAGGGTTTCTACTGCTGAATTTTCTGAATGCGTTGACTATTGAAATCTGGAACATGTTACCATAACTGGTTCAGATTTTACATGGTGTAGGTACACGTGGGAGGGGAAGAAAGCAAGCAAGCTTGATAGATGTTTCATTTATATTGGTGATCATGATATGGGTCATGGAGTTTCTGGATTCATTCTCTCTAAGCATCTTTCTGACCACAAACTGATGGTTATTGATGTCAATACCCAGCTTACAAGGATAGCCCCTAATCCCTTCAAATTCAACAATGGATGTATTGTGACACTAGGATGTATGGAGATTGTCTTGGAGGCATGGAATTCTGAAGTCATTGGGAGTCCTCTTCTACTATTTGTTATGAAACTCAAACATCTTGAGGGGATACATAGATAATGGAGTAAAAAATATTTTTCAAAAATTGATGAGGACATCACAAAGTCATAGGAGGAGCTGGCCAAGACACAGATTTCTCATGATCAACATCCTACCTTATCCAGAGAGGAAATAGCAGCCCATAATAGGTTGGATGGTCTCCTAATGATAAAGAAAAGGCTGGTTATAAATCAACTGAATGTTAAATGGTTAACGGATGGGGATAGAAACTCAAATACTTTCATCAGATTACATAAGGAAAATAGGGAGCGTGTAGGGAAGAGGGTGACCAGCATTGATGGGAACCTCTACAGTGAAGAAAATGAGATTTCCTTGGCTGTTTCTGAAAACATAAATGGAATATATTCTGATAATTGGCATTCCAACATTCACTACATGGTTGATAACATCATCCCTTGTATTGATGATCACTCGAATTAGCTTCTACATGCTCCCCCATGCAAAGAGGAGATTAGATCTTCCCTCTTATCTCTCAATATTGAGGGTTCCCCAGGTCCTGATGGGTTAAAAAATAAATTTTTTATGTTCTATATGGACATATTTCAGAATGACATTGTGCATGGAATTAAGTATTTATTCACACTCATATATTCCCTATGGAATGAATTCCTGTTTCATTTCTCTTATACCAATGAAAGAGAATTCTCATGACATCAAGGACTTCAGACCAGTTGCTCTTGGGATCACAATAACCAAACATATTAACAAGGTTTTGGTGAACATGATGAGTGGGATGGTTAATGTCATAATCAATGTGAGTCATTTTGGACTTCTCCCTGGGAGGAGCATCCAAAAGTTCCTTTTTATGGCCTCTGAGAGTGTCAATATTATGAGAAGGAAGACAAAGGATGGAAATTTTTCCATCAAAATTGATATATCCAAGGATTTTGACACTCTTAAGTAGAGATTTCTCTTTGATGTTCAAAGAAGGTATGGCTTAACAAATGGCTTCGTGAATCGGATTTGTATCATTCTAGAGTCTTCTAGTTTATCAGTTCTTGTCAATGGTCCCCTGAGGGGCTTATTTCCTTTCACCAGGGGGGTGCATCAAGGTGATCCAATATATGGTCTGCTTTTTTACATGGAAGAGGAATACCTGAGTAGGTATATTAATGGTCTTGCTCAAATGGGACTTTATAAACTAAATAGGGAAAGTGTGAGTGGGCATGCCTCGTCTCATTTATAGTATTCTGATGATATCTTGCTTATTGGTTAGGCGTCATGGAAATCTATCTCCTCCATTAAATCCCTTTTCAGTAATTATGAGGAGGTGTCTGGACAAGCCATTAGTTGGGAAAAATCATCCATTGTTTTTGGAAATGGAATTCTAGTTGTGAAACATAACAAAATTATCAGACTTCTTTGGGTGAGGAGGGGTTTCTTACCATTCCAATACCTTGGGGTCCCACTGTTTTGCGGAAAACTGAAAAGATAGTACTTGGAAGGAATATCTGCTGGAATTGTTCATCAGATGAACAGATAGAAAGGGAAATCTATGTCCCTGGCTAGGAGGGTCTGCCTTGTGAACTTAGTAATCACATAGAAGTTTGTTCTATTCCTTCTCCATCTATCGATGGCTGAGGGGACTTTTTAAGGAACTTCAGAGCATGTTATGGAATTTCATATGGACGGGGTCACCACATTTGAGAAACTAATTATAGTGTCACTGAAGGAGTGCATCATGCCTGTGGAGTTAGAGGGTCTAGGACTCAAGGATCTCCAGACCTTTAAGGATGGATTGATTGGGAAGTTCACTTGGAACTTTCTTTCTCATGAAGCTGATGGTGAGTTTCTTTCAAACAGAATCACAAGGAGGATCTTAAATGGATACAAATGGCAGCTTGCCTCGTCGGTTTGGGCCTCTATCAAGAAGTCATATGTCAGAATCATGCACGATACCCGACGGCTTGTTTGCCGGGATTCCACACTGAATTATTGGAACACAAAATGTCTCACACAGCCTCTTTGTGACTTAACTGTGCCACATGAGGCAGCCACATTGTCAATTTCCAGCTTCCTCTCACAGATGCAATCAGCTTCTTTTAGTGTTCCTGTGCAGGTGGAGAATGAAATCACTAATTATGTCTTTATGGAGTAGGATAATCTGATATGGGTGCATAACAGAACCATGCAATTCAATAGTAGGGAGTACTACACGATCCTCTGTGGGGGTCAATCCCCTACCCCTTAATGGATGATGAAATTCAGAGTGAGATTCATTAGACACTCTATATTTTCTCTGATCTGGAGGATATTGAAAAATATCATACCCACAACTGATTCTCACAAGAGGGTCGGGATTCAGATGGCTTCCATGAGATCTATGTTTAAAACTGACGAGGACTCTGTCCAGTATATTTTTATGCGCTGTTCTCATGAAAAAAATGTGTACATATATTAGTTCTGCATTTGTGGTGGTCGTTAACACCTGCGGATCGGTTATCCAACTGTTATCTGCTTCTTCTCATGGCAGATTTAGTGAGCAGATTTATAATATGTATTTGTCCACTATTGTTTCTGTTATTGCAGTACTTTGGGAAGCCCAGAATGATGCTGTTTTCACTGTTGTGTGCTCTACAGTTCAGCAAGGAATGAAGACGATTCATATATATGTTTATGCCGCTTCTCTTGTGCAGGATGGCGCAATGTCTAATGCAGTTGAGGATCTTCAAATTCTGTGAATGCATGGTGTTTCAGGGTGGCCACGCAAGCCTTGAATGTTAAAGTATATTCGATGGATCCCACCCATCAGACCTTTCCTGAAGGTAAATGTTTATGGGACTATGTTGGTCTCTCCAGGACCATCGGGTTGTGGAGGAGTGTTCCATACCAACCGTGGGTTTGTTAAAGGATGATTTCACTATTCAATTGTAACTAGTACCACTTTTGAAGCCGAACTTTGGGAAATGATCTATGCTATCAGGTACGCTGTCTGTTTTAATTTGAAACATATATGGATTGAATCTGAATCTCAGACTGCGGTTCATGCCTTGAGCACCAAGACGCACCAGGTCCCTTGGTGTGTGCTGCCGCAGTGGGTTGGTTGCCTTGCTGATATTGCTCGGATGCGGGTGGATGTTTCACATGTCCACCGAGAGGCTAATCAGGAGGCAGATGCATTGGCAAAGTGGGTGCTCACTGATACTGGGGAGATGTGGTCTCTCATGTCCCCAGATTATTGTTCCTCACAGGTGGAGACAGATAGGTGTGGGGGGATGCACACTCATTTATGTAATATTCCCTTGTATGCTTCACTATTTTAACTATCTTTATTTAATTTTATTAGGACCAACTTACACAGGATCCTAGCATTTTCAGGTACATTTAATGGATCCCATACAATCAAATATTCTATTTTTATAAATATGAGGGATAATAAAATGGATGTAAAAATTGATGTGAGCATTGTAAAAAAATCCTATCCAATGAATGAATTACCATAATGGGTAAAACATATCAAAATTGTAGTATTATTATATTTTAATATATTCATTATTTTTGAAATAATTTTGTTGTGATGTTTACTAATTATGATGTTCAAATTGAAATGGAAATATATCTATTAGGTTTTTTACATGGAATTTATTATAGATATATTCTCATGATTGGAATATGATAAATGATTGAATCAAGAAAATTCAGTGGTGGTTAAATAACTTACAAAATAAAAAATATGAAGAAGATACCCATGATTTTAATGCTAATTAAGAGTGAGGACACAATGCTAGAAAAACATTCAAACCATACTCTATAATGAATTTATTACATCAAATTTTTTTAGCATCATACATCACGAAAATGATATGTAATAATTATTATAGTAAGTCCTATCTATTGTTATTTTATAAAGAAGTAAATTAATTGGCCAATTGGCTACAATGGGTTTTTAATTGATAATATTTTAGTTCCTAAATGTATCTTATAATAATAATATTTAAATAGTGAATGTGGGTTAATGAAAATTTTACGAATCAAAATTAAAGGTCATACTTAAAGGTGATTATTGATGATTGCAAATAATTGATAATGGAGAAGGAGACGGCTTGATGTTCTGACAATACATCTATGTTGAGCTGAGCCTGAAGGATTCTAAATATATTACGTATTATTTCCATGGTGAATTATTATTTGATGTTGTAATTGAATGTAAAATGTAATTATATTGAAATACTTAGAAAAGATTAAAAATGTTGTAAATGAATTTTTAATAATCATTTATACATTTTTTAAATAAATTTATTCTTATTTCAGTCATTTGATGTCCTAATAATTAAATATGAACATGAAATACTCTAGAATGTTGTATCTATATACCTAATAATAATTGATGGAGTTCAGAATAAGATATTTTTATTATGTTGTCTTTTTTTTCAATACATGAGCTATAATAAAAATCACAGAATATTATTTATAATATATGAAATTATGGATTTTTATGTTAGAAAGAGTTTCAGATAAGTCTATAAGAGTTTGGAATTTATATAAATTTTCATCGAATATTTAAAATTTTTGACTATATGTTCTTCAACATTATTTCTGTATTTTATTGATCAACAATACATAAGATTTTTTTTGTTTGAGGATGAAAATGAAAATTTAATGAGGTTTTAATGTGACTTGAAATGTTGTCAAATTAATTTTTTGTGAGACATCATACTTTTTTGGGAAAGTTAATGAATTTGAGAAAAATTAATATGAAATCTGTGTACCAATAAGTGTATGAGGATTTCTAAAAATGTTTTCATGTTTTTTGAATTAGGGAAAGGCTGGTAATTATAGAGATGTTTTAAAAAATAAGGAAATATCATAAAGAATCATTGATTCATCAAATTTGGAAAGGTAAATACTTTTTAATACCATGTAACTCTTATAAAAATTATATAAACCAAAAAAATTTGAAGATGTATTTAAACATAATGTATTACAAAGTGGGTAGAATATTTAAAGTGTAAGACATCACTATTTAATATAAGACTGAGAAATTATTAATTTATAAAATATTCAATATTATGATGAATGGAATTCAATTAGAAGATTATATGTGTTCTAATAATCATTGGATTAAAATATCACAAATGAATTTAATTTAATAAGACCAATTGGTGAAATTGGTATTCATTATTGAGGAGAGATAATACAAAAGTAGGATGATATTTGTATAAATTATGTTTTCCAAAAATAAATAAATTCAATAATGAATAAATATAAAATTTTAAACTTGGGATATATTTTAATACTATCTTCATAGAAATAAGTATCATAATAACATGTAGTCCAAGTAGATGGATAAGAGTTTAATTATATATGAAATATTATCTCATTAAAATTATCAATGGAGCCATGAACGAGTGGTGGATATTTGATTTTTTTAGGAATATGATAGAGAATATTATCTTTCTATTGGAGATTAAATTATATGAAATTTCTCAAATAATTAAATGGAAATAGATTGAATCAAAATAAATTAGATTTAAACTAAAAATATATCTTGTTTTAGTAAGAGGTTCTCACTGTCAAAAAACAGAAACATCTATAATTGATTTATAGAAGTATTATCTATCATAAAAATATGTTTAAAATGTTCAAGAGAGTAGAGAAACAAAATTTTATTTGAATGTTGTTTTATTATAATGAGACACATCCATTAAAATTGGAATGTGATAAAATATAATGCATCTTTATAAGGAAAACATATTTTTTGTATAAAATAAAATGATATACATGAACGAATCAAGAAGATTTTATTTTATATGTCCAAGATGTTAAAATAAGAATAATAGGAAACATATTCATTTATATGTTCCTACAACTCCTATTGTATTAGTAGATCAATAACAAAATTATCAATATATTTCATCAAATTGTTTTTTTACTTGTTTCATTAATTTGAAACATAAAGAAGAAGAAGATACGGAAGAATAAGTTTATAGATATGTTCCTATAATATGTAATGTGGTATAATCTAAATATTGTGGAAATTGAGTAATTTATCTATATTCATCATGTTATAGGTGAAGAATAGAGAATTAACTTGTAAGTGTTAAATTTGGAGAAGATGAAGTAGTACTATGAAAATTCTAATGAATTCTATACCAACAAAAAAATATTTTGTTATTTCATATCACTTTTAATATTTTCATATAGTTGGGAGGCAATATGATGATTTAGTGGGAAGTTATGTTTTGGTTAATCTAAAATATCATATTTGTATATAGTTACTCACAAAATCCTCATTAAGTGTAGAGAAACCCAATTTGGGTTTCATAATAATCCCTAGATGAAAAAATTGAATTTACATGAATAATATTAGTGGATTTTTTTGAATATGATGAAACCAGCAAATACTATGGTGTAGACCCCATTATTTATAGCGGTACTTGTAAAAATATATTTTTCCCAACTTCATATCTTTTCTATATTACATATTTTATTTTTTACTAACCAAATAAAACATATATTATTCTATCATAACCAGTAATAGTTGTTCAAATTAAAAACAATAATGAAATTAACAGAAGAGAATTTTGAAACTATTAAAAATTCAACCAAAACTGATTCACCCCCCATGTGTATCCACTAATCTCCTGGTCTCTAAAATTTATATAATTTCCTATCAGTTTCACTATATCATTGTCAGATAATGTTAAACTAATGATGTAAAAGTCACTATATGACTATAATCTATATAGAACCTCTTCCGAATCATATGATGTTTAAATGAATGATATATAGTAAATCTAAAACGAAAAAAAATACAGATAGTGGCCCGTCATGTGAAGAATATGTACATTAAATACCATATAGATCTATATTTTAACAAATATAATGTAGTTCTATGACCATAGAAAAATGATAAGAAAATTTTTCTCCCATTTTCAAGAAATCAATCCTAGTATTTTGGCCCTGTAATTTAAAATAGATTTTATGTTGAAAAAGTATTTAGATGGAACAAACTATAGTACATGTTTCGATATATATATATTGTATAGTAAATTGTTAGATCTACAGGTCTATAATTATCATGTATATTCTAGTCATCTTAAAACCTTAATCTTCTTGATGTTTTTATCCTAGCATCTTGATATTAAACATTATGGGGAATGTCATACTCACATGATATTATACATTATGACATAAGGTATATGTTATATGAAATTAAAATACACAATGTTATCTATGTTATGTAATGTAAGGTTGTAATATATACCCTTATGGTCTATCTTAGTCGATGTAATAAAATATACCCCCACATACTCATTGGATTTCTCTATTTTGATAACTACTTCATTAGAGGTGTCATTGAAATGGTTGATTTTTTTATCATAGTGTCAACATTCACCTAACCAAAAATCAATATAATGAACTCATACCTAATAATAACTTAGATTAGCCTGATTTCTGTTAGCACAAGATACTTTTGAAGACAAAATATCATATCTTATGACTAAGAAAAAATCTATAATAACTATAACCGTTTATAATTCCAGTTTCTATGTCCTCTCTATTAATGTTTTATTTTATAAAATTCATATTGTACTCTTATATATCATGAACAATTTGTGGATTTATTCCATATATAATAGGATAAATAGTGATTCTTGGATCATATACCATGGCCTCGAACCAATGATTCCAGTTTAACATCCACTGAGTATCATTGTGAAAATAAAAACCAATTAACTAAACACATTTATATGGTCATCTATTGTCAAACATAATCCATATATATAAAATAAATCGTATTAGGGTCCTCATCATATGACCCTAAACAATAGGGAATATGAGTCATTGATTCATGATGTTAAATTGAGAGATGATTGATCCATCTTTAATGACCAAAACAATATATCATGGTTCATATTACAAAAACAAGATTACCAATGCAATATCAATATATATTTAAGGGAAGAATTATATACTTTATATCTGTAACTCAATGATAAGATAAAATTACACCATTCTTAATGCAGGTAGAATCTGTTGTCCAAGGTACAATCCATCACCCCTTGTTTTTAACACCCTGAAATTCTAAAAGATGAAAATTATTTTTTATGGTAAAGTATTGAAGAAACAAAAAGCTTAAATGATATATGAATTATATCATTTTAAATTTAAACTCATCTATAGCTAGTGATACATGTATACTAGACTCTAAATGAACTCTAATATATAATATTTTTATAACATGACCATTAAATATGGAGGTACAAATTGATCTGAATAAATATTAAAAATTAATTATTTTATACTATTATAAAATAAATTAAATATATATTTATTTATTTAAAATAAAAGATGAATTAGTTTAAAGAAAATGAAATTATTTCAATAAAACATTACTCCTCTAAAAGGTCTTTTTGTGTCACATTACGCATAAAAATTTAAATTAATTTTTACTAATTTTAGAAAATTTTCATCACAGTATAAAGATATTTATTGAAATCTTCATTTAAAATTTTTCTTAGGGTTATTTATTTTCTAAAAAGATTAAATTTTTTATGAATAGTGAATAATAAGGGGTTTTATTGAAAACATAATATTCATCTAAACAATTTAAAATTTACATTTTTTTGTAGAATTTTTTTAATGTTTAATTTAGTTCAATTATATTATAATCAATACAACTTCGGAATGTAGAATCAATTCTATGTTTAATTTTGATATTAAATAATTCTATACTTATCAGAATTCTCTTATTGTAAAACCACATTTTCATCACCTCGGTGTGTTTAATTTTAATTTAGAAGTTTCTAAATTTTTATATTAACTTTAAAATATGGACTTCTATATTTTTAATAAAAAAAACAAAAATTTAATTATAATTGAAAAGTAATTTAGGTCATAATAAATATTAAAAACAATAATAATTTAATTTATTTGGTTAAAGATAAAACGTGGTTTTTCAAATTACTTATGTTTGGGTCAAAAATACTTTTCCACTAATATAATTTTTTTTTGATAAATTACATTTAAAAATTAAATTAATTGAATAAAAATTTTCTAAGAAGGGTAATTTTATTTTAGGATCGAGGGATAAATTATTGAGATTAGAAAAACTAATTACTATAGTGAAAACCCAAATAATAAATGTGAGTAAACATAAAACAAATGGAATTTCTTGTTAAAAAGTGGCCTTATATTATGAATTGTAGATTTCTTGACCTTAACATAACTCATATAAATTTTGTCAATTATTATGAACATTGGGGGAGAGTAACTTCCCATTACTAAATAGTTTCATGTATTTACAAAATCCCACAAATCTTAAATTATAAATGTTCACTCACTACCCTCATATCATCATGCCTATCAAGATATTTGTCTTAACCAACCATTGATGGAAACTTTTTTTAATAAAATACATAATTATTTCTCTTTTATGTCCAAATTTGTTTTCCTTTGAAGTCATTTTTATTAAAATATCAAAAAATAATTGAATTATTAAAATTATTTCTTAAAAAAAATTTTGTGATCTTTAGAAATTTTAAAAAAATCATAGAAAGGAATTTTCATCCATTTTAATAAATTATTACAATGTGGGTGTTATTAAAAATATTAAAGGAGTCATTCTTTTAACCTGTATGACCTGAATATTATTTTCCACCATCAGGGCCAATAAATGTTTGAACTATTATTTTAAATGTAACGAAGGATAATTTCATTGAAAATTATTTTCTAATTTTATTTAACATATTGTTTTAAAAGGGTTTTTACAAATTGAATGTTATTTTTTAGAAAAAATATTATATTAACATTTTTAGAAAATTATTATTCGTCAATAAAATCAACAGTTTATTTTATTAATGATCGTGTGGGGATATGTTTTATTGATATCATCCTTATTATTTATTTGGGTTTTATTTGGTAGGTTTGATAGTATTTGATAAATTTCATAACCATTCACCATTGCACTCTAGATGGTTTATATTTTTGTTTATTGATGGTTGCTTGTATTATAATTTCATATTATTGTTTTCTGATATGAATTTTTATATAGATTTTGTCACCCCTATCAAATGTAAAATTCATTTGATATATTATGTGATGGGTGGGGCGGATATATAGATTGAAACTCAAGTTAATAGTGTCATGTGTTATCATTATTGAGAAATAATTATCTAGGAAAATTGTCTTTGAATGTAAGTAGAAGAATAATATAGTGGAAATGAAAAATAAGTTTTAATAGAAGATGATATATAATGATTTCCCACCATTGATATTTTTGGAACAAATCACCTAGGAACATTCCTCAATGAAATGGGAGTTTTTTTTACTTATTTTGAGAGAAAGTACAACATTCTCCTTATTGAATAGGTGAGAATGATGTTTTCAATGTTCCATTACTCAACTATTAATAGATGGGGAACTATAAAAAATGAATGTACCACATGTAAATGGAATATAACACATAAGAATATATGAGATCAAGATCAAGATTATTCTATTACAATGAATGATCTGTAATGATTAATGTTATTTTTTATTTGCAATCAATAATTATATTTTATAAGTATTCAATCACTCATATTTTCATAATAACAATCATAAAACATATAATTATTTTACATCAACAGTGTTTCTGTAAGGATTTGAAGAAAGTTGTTGAATGGTACTGATAACCATGAAAATTGATAAAGTGGAAAGTTGATCTTTTTTGATAACATGTCTTTAGGGGACAATAACATAAAATATATTCATGATTTTTAGAATAATGTGATAAAAATATTTTTATTGGATAGTATCGATGGACACGGAATTGGTGAGAGATGTTATGGATTATGTTAAATTTTATGGAGTATACTAAATTTGTGTAATTATGAATTAAATAATATAATATGATATTTTATTTATGGAATAATGAGAAAAATTATATTTTTAATGCATCCATATTCTCATTAATTTTTTAAAGTGATTATGGTATTCAAATATTTTTAATGTGACATTACGAGTTGTATTATGATGTTCAGGGAATATAATGTTATATTGATTTTGGAAATTCAATGAAGATCCTTTTGAATATTTGGACATTAAAATTGTGATGAAATATTTTGGATGAGCCTTAATATTAACAATAATGAATTTTATAAAGTTGAACATTGGGTTTATTGTTTATGTTTTATAAATTTATCTATTATTGGATGACTTTTGCAAAACATTTTGTTTTGGGAAGATATCTAGAGATACTAGGGATGAAATAATATTCATTTTATGATCTATTATCAGTTATTATAGGTGCATTGAGCCAAAAAATAAATTTGGATATTCATTTCATTGAGTAATAAGTAAAATGGTAATTGATAGAAGAAAAAATAAAGGATTAAAATTTCTAAATAAAATAGAATGATATCAAGTAAGTATATTTTCATCTGTTTTTAATATAGATGGTAAAAGGATCCCCCAACTCAATTACAAGGATCATGATAATTTTTTTCCCTATAACCATTTTATTTGATAACCGGAATGGTCTCTTAAATCATCAATGATTTATGTTCTTATGATCATTCAAATTCATGTGATCAATGGTATTTATAACTCCCCATAATTATTTACACTTTTCATCAATTTCAATATATTCACATAACAGCCATGTTCTCCTATTTGGATATTTTTTTATGAATTGTTATATATAACCCTAATAATACCCTTTATCTATGATCGAGAGGATTTTTTACTAATATTTTTTTTTACAATTTGAATTTCTATCAAAGGTATTTTCAAATTTAAAACCCTAGATTACTGATATCAAGATTAAATTGCAAAGAATAAATTTTTTTATAGTGTAAAATATAATCCCATATATTTTAAAAGAATAAAATTATGTATGAATAAATATAATAAATGAAATATCGAGCATATATGACCCACTAAATATATTTCTTTAAATTTAATCATTAACATATCTTATGATACACGAAACCCTGAGTCAAAATGAATTGTAATATAGTATACCATAATAACCAGACTGTTAAATTATAAGACAATAATAGGACTAATTAAATTATGAAAAACATACAGTTGATTCATGCATATTATAAAATAAATAGAGGACTATAGAATACAAATATATTAAGATTCATTTAAAATTAAATGATTTTTTTAAAACAAATATATTTTTCTAACAATTGAATTCGTTACATTTTGGGTATGCAAATTGATAATAATAGTTACCACATTAAGAAAATATATTTTAAAAAATGAAAAAAAATATTTCAAACCATCTTCCCAGAATTAAGTTGTAGTGCATTTTTTAATATTTTCAAGAAATATTACTTTTTTGATGTATATTAAAATATACAAGTTTTTAATGAAAATATATTTTTTCATTAAAAAATTATATTTTACATTTTAATATAATTTTTTATAATTGAAATTAATTAAATAATAATATAATAAATACAATTAAGGTTAGTGGAATCAATTTATTATTTAGTTTTATAATAAAAATTTCTATACATATGTGAATGATCACATTGTAAAATGGATTTTACATCACATCTAATGGTTTTATTTTAAAAACATATTTTCCAATTATATGATTTTAATTTGATAAAATAGAATCCATATTTTTAATAATGGTAAATATTTTTATTTAATTAGGTAAAATTAAATTTGGTCCATAATAATGAATAAAAACGAATATAATTTAATTATTGCGATTAAGGTTAAAACAAGCTATTAAGAGTTACATGTGCATGATTTAAAATAAATTTT
The DNA here is from genome assembly GCA_963277665.1 of Viscum album. NCBI lineage: Eukaryota > Viridiplantae > Streptophyta > Magnoliopsida > Santalales > Viscaceae > Viscum > Viscum album. The sequence continues at coordinate 1,837,682,217 of OY728165.1, forward strand.
CCAAACACATAAAATTTTTATTTGATTATTTTACATTTTATTCAAATTATCTAACGTGTATAATTATATTTTCGAATTAATGGATAAATCGCCTTAGTTAGTAGACTAATTATTAGAGTGAAAACTAAAAAAATAAAAGTAAATAAACAAAAAGGAAAAATAATGACATGTTTTGTGGAGATTGTTTATCATGAAATTTAGTTAAATGACCTCTATTATTTTATCATTTTGGTTTTTCTGGGATGAGTGTGAATTCCCATTATGGAATAGTTTCTTGTATTTACAAAAACAGAACTATTTTTTAATTATAATAGGATACCCTCTCCCCTAACTTATTGACACATATACATCCAATTAACATTATAAAAACCAATAAATATCCCTATAATACATAATTATTTATTTCTATGATATTTGTTTCCGAAAAAACCATACCTAGTGTCAATATTAATTGATTCAAATGATGTTTCTTTCAAGATATTGTTATTTTATTCATTATTCCCATTATCTTTCATTATTATTTTATAACCATCAATTATATCTTAACACTTAGAAAATAATTATTGCAGTATATCCCATATAAATATATGTTATAATGTTTATGTAATATACTTTTCCAATCTCTATTTTGATCAAATAGGAATCAAAATCTCATGTGGAATGTGTGGCAAACTACTGCACAACAAAATGATGTAGCTCATTTTAATAAACCCTTCTCAGAGTTGGATATATTGTTTTATTTAATGTATATATATTGTGTATTGTATAATTATACATATGGTGTAATAATAATAATTATACCTTCTTTCATTCCATTTTATTATAAATATGATAATGTCTCATGTTTGTATGGTGAACTACATCCTCGCGAAGTAGTGTGACTCATTTTTCACATATACATTAAATTAATTATAATGAGAATAATTTTAATAAATATATTAAATATAAATAACATGAAATATTTTCCAAAAAATTAATATATCATACAATTCAATAATATTTCACCAATTAAGTTATTTATTTTATCAATCACGAATAAGTACGACCTACTGTCTCCATAATGTGTTGAAATTCATTTTCAATATTAAATTTTCATGAATGGTACTAAGGTGTTAGGTAAAGAAATTTTAATTAATAGAATTGATATAATTCCATTGTTTATGTAACTATATCCTATGTAAAACAAAAAAAAACCTTTATTACGAAACAACCATGAAAAAACATTGTGAATAACACCTGAAATAATGACAATAATGAAATATTTTTAATAAAAGGGTGTTAATATTTTATAAAATGATAATTAATGGTATGATATATTTAATTATGGTTAAATAATATAAATATAATAAGCCTATATTTAGTATAAAAAAGCATCAATCAAATACAATTCCAGTTACACATATGGTAAGAGTTTCCTCTCAAAATTTTACTTTAATGGTATATATGTCACATTCACCACATATTTATTTTATGCGGTGTATATACTACCCTCATGATATGATATATAATGGATATATTTATATTCATATTACAAATAGATTAGTTTTATTTTATTTATTTTATGTGTTTTATAAATCCAATGTGACTAATGTGGTAAGGGTTTATTAAAACATCTCATCAATATTCGGGATTGTTTGTTTTTATGTATCACATGTGGGGAATTATTTGGTGTGGTAATAATAAAAACTAACGTATTTTCATATTCAATGGTTGTCCTGGTACATTTCATAAAATAGTACCATATTCCTCTTCTTGGTACTAAAAGTTATTGATAATATGTTTCTAAAAAAATAATTGATTAATTGAAAACATATTCAAACATGACTGTGTTTTCAAGAAATATTATAAAAGAATCATTATTTTATTATCCAAAAAATTCACATTTTTATTTTACAAAAAATTCGAAATAAATATTTGTTTTATCATGTATCGAGTGAACATAATTTTACACCTTTATGACCACAAAAATTTATAATGATTATTTTACAAGGTAATAAGGTTATTATAAAAGAAAATAATTTTTAAAATTTTCTTGAAGTATTTTTATATGTGATTTTTAATAATAAATATTTATTTTCCTCAAAAATATATATAATGAAATTTTTATTATATTTCTATTCAATAAGGATATAATCCATTTATTTCAATTTTGATCAATGAGAGATATATATTATTAATAGCATCCTTATTGATTTTTTGGATAATTTGTTTTTAGTTTAATAGTGTATATACAATTTTATAACCATTCATCGTATTAGTATAGATAATTGCTGAATATATTTATTTATTTGGGTATTTAATAACATTTTATATGTTTTTTTAAATACTAATGTTTATTATTAATATGTTTAACCCATTAAATATGCAATATTGGTTAGAATATTTATATTAAGTGCCACTAATAGATAACCCCTCATTGCGTTGACTTGTCTCATGAGAAAGATCATTTTCCCAAATTTAATTGGTTATTACCCATATCTTTAAAATATTTTTGGAAAGGTATTGAAAACACGTTTCCAATGTACATCACAATGAATTGCCTTAGTATGTTATTTGTTATTGATGTTTATGTGATTATTCAACATATTAATTTATACATAGATATGTTTTAATCTTATGTTGATATTAGTATGGATTTAATTGATATTCCATTATTCGTACCTTATTATAGACAAAATATTGTTTAAATGGAATTTGTTTGAGTTATTTACCATGTTATATTGATTATACTTATTTATATAAGATATATTTTTATATAGGAATATCCTAAATCAGATTATGAAATCACCCCTTCTAATGTTTTATCTTCCCTCTAATACTATGATGTATTTCATAATTGATACATATGGATAAACTAATAGAAATAACAGAATTACTAATGAAAATACATTAAATATTTTTTTTAATTTAATGGTAATTGAGCGATTTTATCTTGATTATGAAGAAAACATTAAAATAAATAAGTTAGGTGGAAGTTTCATGTATCTATAGTTAGTATAATAATGATCACACCATCTCCGGGTTACCAGAGATGGGGTATTCAATTTGGTTCAATACTGAGAAATTAAATTTCATCAAACATTTATATGATAAATATCTATACTGGGAAAACATCATAAGAACTACCGATGTATTTATTATACTGATTGCAAGATATACTGTCAGACTTGAACCACCTATTCTGATCCCAACTACCAATATCATCCTATTTACTCAATTTTTTCAAGGATATTCCCATATGATATCATATAAATTTTTCTATGTTGAGTGAATCCACCATATCTCCCCAAAAAAATGAAAAATAATTATATAGTATTAATAATAACTATTTATATTATGATATCAATTATTTTATGAAATTTTGTGTGATTTAGAGTTTATATTTTGGCCCACATATCAATCGTTATCTATTCCAATCCTCTTAAAAAGTCCTGTAAAACCCTAAAATGGTTAGTTTAGTATTTTAATATCTTAATAATTCTTTGAATATATCGTTCCCACAAAAAAACATATTTACTTGAATATTTTTTATTATCAAAATCATTCCAAGGATATCAATAATAATTGAAATAGGATTCAAGGGACACCAATAAATTGTTATGATATTCATGCCATTATATTCATCACTTCCAGTAATAGGTATAATATCATCTTGAGGGAAAGATACTATAACAACTATATTCCATGAAAAAAACACATTGGAACCCATTATTCGAATTATATTCAATTTTCAAACATGAAATAATTTTCTCATCTAAAAACATCATGATTCTAACACCACATATCATGATTCACACTAATTTTAGTCCCTATTCAAAAGGCTTTTATGTTGTCTTAACTTATATACACCATCTAGTATCCTACATCACACATCCTATTAGTTGTTTATGCCCTAAGAACATAAAAATCATGAAAAAATCCATCATATGATCTATCCAACAATAGTTCACTCCATTCACATCGATTCTATCCTTCCCCTTCACCAAAGAGATCATATCACCATTCAATAAAAACTATATGACATTAAAACCAAAGGGAAATTTAGCATACACTGTATAAAATTCAAATTTATAAATTACCTCTCCATGAATTATGACAATAAAATTTATGCACTTCTATTTAAGAAAATATTTAATATCATTTGTTATTCCATAAATAATGGATTTCCATCACTATAAAAGGGTAAAGTATTAAACACCATTGGATTATGATTCGAAAAAATAAATCATAGAAATATTTAGTGAGAAATAAACAATAATAAATTACAAAAATCCAAAACCCCTGAATTGTGCCGCTAAACTATTTTCACCCATCCACGAGATGATAAATCATAGTAGTTGGAACTCATTCGATAATAATTTTTCCATTCCCTCACAATATATATTGTCAATCCAATTGGTCATAGATTTCTATCTTTTAACCCATTACCATTTTATCAAATATATTTGAACTTAAAATCGACCCCTAAATGGTCTAATTTAAAATACCATTAATGTGACAATGTAAAATATATAAACATTAGTCATGTTAAGTCGTCTAATGGGTGTCATTAAAAAGAGACAGGACTCCAATGACTTGAAAAATACCATTCTAGGGATACAAAAATGTAATTCTACAAATAAATGAATGAATACATATTTTTTGGCCAACTTTGTACTCCTAGAATATGTGAAGCAATTTCATTTAGACCCAATGGTCTAGTTATTATTTAAAGAATTACCTCATTATTTGAATCCTTCATACATTTATTTAGTATTTTCAAAATATATCCCCTCACAATATGAAACTATTCAACACATTGTGACAATAAATTGAGGTTGGTCAAGTATATCTAAAATATATATTTCATTCAAACCACATATCATTCCTCTAACCTCGTATGCCTAGGAAAAATCATATTAGAAAATGTCATTCAATCATTAATCCATGGTCAACCTCAACATACATGTTTTATCTTGTAATTTCTCTATTCAAAAGTCTTGTGTTACGATTTTCCCATTCAATAACATATAAATAAATATTAATTTAGATACCACCTATGATTCGTTGTAAATCATTTAACCTATTTTTAATGAAAAACATTAACATATTATTCTTAAAAATTTATTAGTCTATATAATATTACCCTGAACCACATGATATAACAGTAATACCTTCTAACCTCAGACCACATTTTCATATCCTATTGTCTATTTATATTCATTTCATGGGGAACCCATCCTGAAAACATAAGCTCGTAAATAATACTAGGTGGACTGCCACATCTTTTTCTTGATGTTTTCCAACATTCAATACCAACTACTGTCTTCCAAAATGTGAAACCATAAACTTCTAGTGGAAAGAAACATAAAACCTTCAAGATTAAAATCTTGTGATAGTATATTAGGGAAATGATTGAACATTCACTCATTAGACATGTACCTTCTATGGACTATGAATAAATGGAGCATCCTAAAAAGGAAATGACCCGAAACAATTTAGGATGAAATCCCACAAAGGGAAACCTAAGAGATATCCATTTTCATACCCACTAATCCTTCCCAACCATATTATATTGATAATATTAGGGAGTAAAAAGTGAGAATTCATAAGCCCGGAGAGGACCACTATATGAACCTATTAATGTTTAATCTAATCATTATTGGTATATTAACCTAAAAAAACAATTATAAAATAATATTATTTACCCATATGTTAGTCTATATGGACCTTCTGATGAATTTAGAGATGGTATTTTAATGAACACGGACACTTAAAAAATTGAACTCTTCATTTCAAAATTTCCCCTCTACGGTTTTCTTTAAACTAATCAACAAATCCCCATAATTTTTGAACAGAATAACCATAGATAATGAAGTACTATATATGCCACAATATAAGAATGACCTATACCCATATTATTGAGGAATTCCAGGGGGAAACTGCACGTTATATACATGTGAACTACTCTCACATTTTTGTGAAGGGACATATATTCTTCCATATTGATCCTATGATATTATAGAGTAAATGAGTCACAATATCCTATTTCATATAGACCATCCCTATAATAAGGTGATGGAATAAATATTTCACAATATTAATAATTTCTATATTGAGCCAAGGATTTCTGTTTGTAAGATAAAAAATAATGCATCTATATTATATTTTACTTAAGTATTTGGAAATGATGATTGAATTGATCAATTCTCATTTGATGATTAAGTGTAATCAATTCTCATCATATTACTCTCTATGAGTTCCACTGGTTATCGTGACATAATATTATAGAAATTATGGAAGATGATAACTCGATAGAAATTTCATGTAACAAAATATCATTCACTCATTAACTTAAATGTTAGAGAACAATCCAATGTTTAGAGACTATCTAATAATTTAAAAGAGGGTGATTTAATATTAATTCAAAAAAATATGTTCTTTATTGACTCATGATGTTGGATTAGTGTTATCTCAGATTAATACATAACATCAAACAAATTAATTATCATTGTCACATCTAAATCTGTATCCAACCACATTATATCGACCTTTGTTACAAAATACATTTCTACCCATTAAATTTCTATAAAAACTCATTTATCTTCCATGGATACCATATCTATAGTATAAAATAATTTATCGAGTAGTTAAACCATATCATTCCTATCCATGTAACGTTCATGATACTCCATTACTACTGCATCATGTCGGGGTGAAATGTTATGTACTAATATTATGATATTGGCTAAAGACATCATGGATTATATAACAGAAATATTTTTTATGAAGTGAACTCATTCACTCCAAAATTATTATCCCATTCATTGGGTTTTCATGTAAATCATTGTAATCATACATGTTATATAACGACCCATACTTTACATACATTGTTAATACTTAAAAATTGAAGCATACTTATTACAACATATAACAAATCCACGAAAAGACCGTATAGGTATAGTGTCTTTAGAAACTGGGAAACATAAACAACTGGTTCACAAAGTGTCTACACTGTCTCCCATTTATTTCATCATATCTACAGTCCCTTTTGGAATATCTTACTTAATAACCTTCTTCCTGACCTGGGGATAGAAAACATACAAAAGGGTGAGCTCAAATTCTCAATAAGGGTAAACAAAAGAAATATCAATCACATCATATTCATAAGAACATAACTTTTGGAAATCTTAACCTGCAAAAGAGAGCATAATTTCATAACATGGGATAAATAATAGCAGTGAAATGGAATCCAAATAATCATACCTTAAAACATGAAACTTTGTGCCATACACACATAATCATATAGAATCATTTCTTTGTAGTCAAGACGCATTGCCAAGACTATCTTAGCAGACAAAGTCCATTTCGGAACCGAGTTCACTCCTCGTTTCAGTCCTGTTTCACTGAACCGGTTTAACCCACCATTCCAGCCATGTCTATCTCATGAGATATAAAATCATTAAACAATGCATTGGAGGGAGATATAGGTCCCACCCATCTCATAATGATACCATTCTTATGTGTGCCAAAAAATCATAAATCATACAAAATTGCATAACCCATGTAAAAAAAATGGGAATCTTAAACATCGTGACATCATCAAAGAATTCATATAAGATAAAGTAATTCATAAAAACAAATCCATCACAACATAATCATTTAAATGTAATAATAGGGATGTAAACAGAACCCTATATTATCTTAGATGGAAAATAATTTTGATAAAACACTTGAACTCCATTCTTGAGGAAAATATCCTTTCAAATTCAAAAACATTTTCCTTTCTTAACATGTCATACAATTTTAAACTAAAATAAGTTTATTAAAAATAAACTTGAAAACTTTTAAAGGAAGCTTCTTGGAAATAATTTTTTAAAAATCCATTCATGCCGTATAAGTTAAAAAAACATTCTTCTCGTACTTTTGTTTAAAAAGTCAAAAAGTACATCGTACAAAAAACGACAAAAGATTCCTTTCATATATTGTACTAAAAACTCACCGAAGGGTAAAATTGAATATAAACTATTGTAGAAGGATATAAATATTACATATTGAGGAATCATTGATGTGGGTGATAAAATACACCCCAATAAATTCCAATGTATAATCAATCACAGATAAAATGAGATTTTGATATTTCCCTTACCTTAGGTCAGATTTGCGTTGTAAGTGTCCGAACCTCCTTTATAATGATTTAAATAATGTTATTGAATTATTATAGAATCATAATTATTGTTATGATATCATATATGGTCATATTCTTAGCTTCTTATTAGTAATATTTCATTACTACTTGTTATTCGGGTGTTTATTACTTTTTGTTCTTATGCGTGTTTTGTCGAATAAATTCTTATTCTTCTCATTATGTTATAGATACCTCATTTACATAATGGTATTAGTGTAATATATATCATATTAATTTATTCAATTCATTTATATAATCATTATGAAATTAAGATCATGTAGAACGAGTCGCATCACATCATGGAGACGGTATTCCGTACGTACGCACGAGTGATGATATCATTCCTATGATCATGGATTTGTATTGGAGTGTAAGTATACTATTTCAGAATATATATCACTTTATAATAGTCATATGTAGTCATTATTTACATCATTATACCAATCCAAGTAAGGTGGTGGTGGAAAATAGATTACACCACGGCGTGGAGACGGTATTCCATACGTACGCACACGCGGTGATTTCTTTTTCCGTAGGATGGATAGATGGTGAAATAGGGTTTTTTCATAATTATAATAATATATCAGTATGTGAGTGATACTGATGTTATTATTTCATAATTAAACAACTAAAGAAGAATAAGTGGAAGAAGAAATAAAGATGAAAGAATCGTTAACGGACATTACCTCTTCTTTGAAGTGCTTCTTTGAGACCTCCTTTTAGGGCACTAAAAGAGATCTTTGAAGAAGACCAGAACCTGTAGGATGTTTATAGGGAAGTGGATAGGATAAATTGTTAGAGGTAGGACAAGATTGAAGGCTCAATGTGGTGCGAGGAAGAGGGGGAGGAGGTGCCCTTTTATAAGGGAGGAGAGAGGCACCTTTGGAATAACTAAAAATATTATTTTATTATAAAGTCAAATTCGGTTTCTAATAGCTCCAAATTGATATATTTGGAAGATAAGGTGGGTAGGGGTCTAAATACTCTCATCCAATATAATTTAGAAAAGTTTAGGTATCAATTTTAACCTTATCATTTATATTTAACTTTAAGTTAGATAATTTAACTTTTACCGTGTCTTCTTGTTTTCTTACACTATAAGGTTATTAAACTTACTATATCAAGTAAAACGAACCCCAGGTTGTTCATTATTAATATTTATAACCTTATCTAAGTAATTTTGGCGAACCATAGATTTTTAAGAATAAAATAACAATTAGTAATATAATATTTGTTTTAAAAACTATTTTATGTCAATTTTGACACTATTTAGTAATTGATTTTTTTTGAAAATCATTACAGAATTATTAGTTCTAACCAAGTTACTAAAATCAATAATAAAATGTCATATTAACCTAGAAAATTAGTTTAATGCATAAAAAGTCTCAAATTACATTTATTTGGATATTTATAACATCAATTATGTCAATATTTCATTAATAAGATAATTACTGCATCATCATTGTGTCATAAATAAATTAAATTATTTAATGTCTAAAAATTACAAATAAAATACCATTATGTAGTAAATATTTTTATATTTCTAATGAATATTTATAGTCAAATTTATCTTATGAATAACCCCATATTAAAAATTATTTACTTATTAAACTTTGATTTTAACTATTTTAACCCTTCTTTAAATAAATTAATAATAAATTTCCTAATCTAATCCAAGTGGGCATAAATGGTCATATTGTATTACTAAGGTTGTTTTTGGTCGAATTACACTTTTCCAATAGAATTATGACATGTGTTAGGGTAATAATAATATCATATTTACCCTTAATTACCCGATTTACTTTTAATCGTGGTAAAAAAAGTAAAAAGTTACATTTCACCAAAAAATTATTTTCATCTCATTGAACCACTTTTACTTACTGACATCAACCGTGTCTCTCGGATTTTCGAAATTCCACTCACAGAAGCGGTAAAATTATGTCTTATGAAAATTTCAGTTTTTTAACTACCACATAGTGGTTTCACTATTCATCAAAAATTGAAAATTTTCAGAAAAATACCAAAATGTCACCCTAGGATAATTTCGATATTCCGAATCCAAAAATGAAGTCCATTTTGAAAAATAAAATTTATAAAATTTAAAAAAGTGGTTATTACTATTCATAACGGCTAGTTTTAATAACATTTTAATAGCATATCATTGTTTAGTGAAACTCGGTATTGCGTATGACGCAAGCTATCGAGGATGGCCGCGGTTGCCTGTAAAGCAAGCCAAGCTAGTGTTGTGTGTAGTGAAATATTCCTTTGATGATTTATATAATATAAAAACAAAATATTTCACATAAAAGTATCGGGTGTTACATTCTACCCCCCTTAAAATGAATTTCGCCCTAAAAAATTGTCACTTTGTAACAAACAGATGAGGATATCTCTCCCTCATCATATCCTCAAGCTCCCATGTAGCTTCTTCTAATTGGTGTTTCCTCCATAAAACATTCACCAATCGAGTGGTCTTGCTTCGTAGCACTTTTTCACTATGGTCAAGAATCTCTATCGGTTGTTCTTCATAAGAAAGATCTTGCTCCAGCGGTACAACTTCTGAGCTAAGTACATGTGAAGGATCAGGTATGTACTTTCTCAGTAGAGATACATGGAACACATTGTGTACTTGATAGAGATTCGGTGGAAGCACCAATCGGTAATCTACATCCCCAACACAATCCAGTATTTCGAAAAGACCGATATATCTAGGGCTCAACTTCCCCTTCTTTCCAAATATCATGACTCTCTTCCAGGGAGATATTCGTAAGAACACTTTATCACCCACGTCAAACTCTTGGTATTTTCTTCGGATGTCGGCATAACTTTTCTATCGACTCTGAGCTGCTCATATGTGTTGTTGAATAGATCTGGCATTTTCTTCCATTTCATCAACGAGATCAGGTCCTAATAGCTTTCTTTCCCCAACTTTATCCCAGCAAGTTGGAGTCCTTCATTTCTTTCCATAGAGAGCTTCATAAGGAGGCATCTGAATAATGGATTGAAAGCTATTATTATAAGAAAATTCCACCAAAGGTAGGTGTTGATCCCACCCACCATTGAAATCCATAGAGGAAGCTCTCAACATATCTTCTAGAGTTTGAATTGTTCTCTCAGACTGACCGTATGTTTGAGGATGATAAGCAGTACTGAAACTCAACTTTGTATCCAGAGTATGCTGAAGACTTTTCCAGAACATTGAGGTAATCCTTGGATCCTGATCAGATATAATAGAAAGTACGACTCCATGCAATCTTACCACTTCTTTTACATATATCCTGGCAAGCTGATCTAGAGAGAAATCCTATCTAATAGCAATGAAGTGTGCAGACTTGGTAAGACGATCAACTATGACCCAGATATCATTATATCCTCTGGATGTTTTAGGAAGTCCTATGAAAAAGTCCATAGTGATGTTTTCCCATTTCCATTCGGGTATGGGTAATGGTTGTAACATCCCCTTAGACTTCTGTCTCTCAGCTTTAACTTGCTGACCAACCAAGCTTCGAGAGACATATTCAACAACATCTCTTTTCATGCCATCCCACCAGAAGTACTCTTTCTGGACCCTATACATCTTCGTGCTTCCAGGATGAATAGAGAATGAAGAACCACGAGCCTCATCCAGTAGCTCTTTCATTAATTCCGGGATGGGAGGAACAAAAAACCGATTCCTGAACTTTATTATCCCATCACAAGCAAGGTTGAATTCAGGAACATTTCTCACCTTCTTTTGTAACTCGACATCTTCTTTCAGTGTCTCTTTAATCTTCACATGTATAGATGGTTGAACATTCATTTGATAAAGATATGATTTTTCACTTTCCATTATAATTACAAGATACATCCTTTGTAAATCCATAAATATTGGATCTTTTGTGATCCTCATCATGGATAAACTGGCATGGTCTTGTCGACTTAATGCATCTTCCACCTTGTTTACATTCCTAGGGTGGTACTGGACTGAGCAGTCATTATCCTTAATCATCTCCAACCATCTTCTTTGACGCATATTCAGATCATTTTGTGGGAAAATATAATTTAAACTTTTATGATCAGTATAAATGTCACACCTTTCTCCATAAAGATAATGCCTCCAAATCTTTAATGCAAAGATTACCGCAGCTAACTCCAAATCATGTGTTTTGTAATTTTGCTCATGGATTTTCAACTGTCGTGAGGCATAAGCTATCACCATATCATTTTGCATAAGAACACACCCCAATACCTTCTTGGATGCATCACTATAGATCCCAAACCTTTATCCACTACAAGGAAGTGTGATCACAGGTGCACTGGATAACCTTCTTTTCAACTCCTTGAAATTCTCTTCACATTTTTCCGTCCAAAAAAACTTAATTCCTTTCCGAGTCAACATGGTGAGTGGGTTAGATAATTGTGAAAAATCTTTCACAAAACGTCGATAATATCCAGCCAATCCAAGAAAACTTCGGATCTCAGTTACAGTTGTTGGTCTCGACCATCTTTCAATAACCTCTGTTTTTTCTGGATCCACAGATATCCCCTATTTTGAGATAATGTGACCCAAAAATGAAACTTTTTGAAGCCAAATTTCACACTTGGTAAATTTGGCATAAATCTTATCCTTTCATAGGGTCTTCAATATAATTCTCAAGTGATCTTCATGTTCTTCCTTTCTATTTGAATAGACAAGAATATCGTCTATGAAAACTACCACAAATTGATCAAGATAGTCTCCAAAGACTCTATTCATCAGGTCCATGAAGATAGCAGGGGCATTAGTAAGACAAAATGGCATCACTATAAATTCATAGTTTCCATACCTTGTACGGAAAGTCGTCTTTGGTATATCCTCCCTTTTGACCCTTAATTGATGATACCCTGAACGAAGATCAATCTTGGAAAAGTATTGAGCTCCGCGTAGTTGGTCAAATAAGTCATCAATGTGTGGGAGAAGATATTTGTTCTTGATAGTGATCTTTTTAAGTTCTTGATAATCAATACAGAGTCTCATTGATCCATCTTTCTTCTTAACAAACAGTAAAGGTGCTCCCCAAGGTGATGCACTAGGGCGTATGAATCCCTTATCAATATTCCCTTGGAGTTTCTTCATCAATTCCTGCAACTCAATTGGGGCCATTCTATAAGGTGACTTTGAAATAGGAAAATCGCCCGGTACAAGTTCTATTGAAAACTCAACTTCCCGATTTGGTGGAAGACTCGGTAATTTCTCCGGAAAGACATCATTAAACTCCCGTACAATGGTAATATTCTTAATCGTGAATTTCTCACTAACCATTTGAGATAAATAACCTTCATTTAGTGGAATCAAGACCCATAAGGTAGAAGGAATTTCCACTGGAAGGTTATGTTCATCCTTGTATTGATAGACGATCATAGATTGATCTGGAATATGAAATGTGACTTCCCTTAGTTGGCAATTGATATGAGATCCATATAAAGAAAGCCAATCCATGCCATGAATAACATCAAATTCCACTATAGGAAGGATCACAAGATTTGTAGGAATCACTTTCCCACAAACTTCGATCAGAGAAGAATTATAAAATTTTGATGTGACTGTTGTGCCATTAGGTGTTGTCACAGCTAATTCAACATCTAATTGTTGAGTTAATATGGTGATACCCTTAGAAAATTCTTCAAAAATAAAAGAGTGGTTGGATCCAGAATCAAATAAAACATTTGCTACTTTAGAGTGGATGGTAAGTGTACCTTTCATCACATCGTTATCGTACTCCACATCGCTGATAGATATTGCATGTGACTTTCCTTTTTCTTTATCCTTAAGAGTTTGTTGACGTCGACCATCATCATCAACCCTTGGATTTGGACATTTATCAGCGTAATGTCCCATCTCCTTGCACATGAAACATTGAAGTGTAGTAGGTTCATTCTGTGTATCCCTTCCTTTGTTTACATCATTAGACATCTTATTCCCATCATCGCAGAATTCAAATGCCCGATGACCTTCCTTTCCGCATTTGAAACATTTAATTTTCCGTTTATGACAACTCCCTCCATGTTTCTTTCCACACTTTGAGCATAAGGGAAAGCTCATCTTCTTTTCAGTGTGCTCTTTAGATTTTCCTTTGAATTCCATTTTCGTCTTCTTATCAAACTCATATGACTGATGGGTAAATCCAATCTCCATCTCAACTTTGAGAGCACATCAAACGATTTCCTCATAGCTATTGAAGTCCCTTATGGCTAACTCCCTTCGAATACTTGATTTTAAGCCACTAAAAATCGATCGATCTTACTCTCAGGTTGGATAATAATACCAGAAGCGTACCTTGCAAGTCTTGTAAAATTTTCTTCATAGGTACCAATAGATTCATCATCATTTTTCTTCAGTTCAAGAAACTCTTTCTCCATCATTGTTAGGTGAATACGAGGGAAGTACTTATTGAAAAATAAGTTCTTGAACTCGTCCCATTCCATGGACTCAATTTCACCCCTTTGCCTCGTATTCTTAATTAGATTACACCATTGATCAGCATCACCTTCCAAATGTTAAACTGGTGAGATGACTTTATCATGCTCAGAACATTGAAGAAATGAAAATATCTTTTCAGTAGTAATAATCCATTATTCAAGAAACTAATGGATCAGTAGACCCGCTGAATGAAGGTGGACGCTGTCTCATGAAGGATTCAATATAATGTTGCCCCTTCCTTTTCTTGTTTGGAAGTCCTGCATGATTCATAGCTTGAGAAAGTTGTGTGAGCATGGATACAAGATTTTGCATTCTAGCTCCCATAATGTTTGGTTGCTCAGGGGGACAATTATTGCATTGCCCGTCACATTCCGCATTAACACGGTTCCTTCGGGTTCCATCCATTGACTAAAACCAAGAAGAATCGTGTGATAAACACTAATTATAATAGGAAAACCACATAATCAAGAATAAAATTTCACACTTAAGGTCTTATCCTAGGTTATTCGTGGAAATTTCTAAAACACTAAGATTGTGTTATATTCTTAGAATTATCCTTAGGGTTCTTACAAAGGCTTTCACATCCTAGTTTCCAAAGGTTTACTATACCTTTCCTCTAATACCAACTATAACGACCCATACATTACATACATTTTTAATACTTCAAAATTGAAGCATACTTATTACAACATATAATAAAACCACTAAAGGACTATATAGGTATAGTGTCTTTAGAAACTGGGAAACATAAACAACTGGTTCATAAAGCATCTACACTATCTCTCATTTTTTTCCTCATATCTATAGTCCCTTTTGGCATATCATACTTAATAACATTCTTCCTGACATGGGGAACGAAAACATAAAAAAGGGTGAGCTCAAAATGCTCAGTACGGGTAATCAAAAGAAATATCAATCACATCATATTCATAAGAACATAACTTTTGGAAATCATAACCTGCAAAAGAGAGCATAATTTCATAACATGGGATAAATCATAAAAGTGAAATGGAATCCAAATAATCATAACATAAAACATGATACTTTTTGGAATACACACATAATCATAAATAATCATTTCATAGTAGTCAAGACTCATTTCTAAGAATATCTGAGCAGACAAAGCCCATTTCTAAACCGAGTTCACTCCTCGTTTCAGTCCTGTTTCACTGAACCGGTTTAACCCACCGTTCCAGCCATGTCTATCTCATGAGATATAAATTCTTTACCCAATGCATTGGAAGGATATATAGATTCCACCAATCTCATAATGATACCATAATTATGTGTTCCACAAAATCATATATCATACAACATTTCATAACCCATGTAATAAAAATGGGAATCTTAATCATCGTGACATCATCAAACAATTCATATAAGAAAAAGGAATTCATAAAAATAATTCCATCACAACATAATCAAATAAATGTAATAATAGGGATGTAAACAAAACACTATATTATCTTAGATGGAAAATAATTTTGATAAAACACTTGAACTCCATTCTTGAGGAAAATATCCTTTCAAATTCAAAAACATTTTCCTTTCTTAACATGTCGTACAATTTTAAACTAAAATAAGTTGATTAAAAATAAACATCGAAACTTGTAAGGGATTCTTCTTGGAAATAATGTTTTAAAAATCCATTCATTCCGTATAAGTTAAAAAAACATTCTTCTCGTGCTTTTGTTGGAAAAGTCAAAAAGTACCTTGTACGGAAAATGACAAAAGATTCCTTTCATATCTTTTACTAAAAACTCACTGAAGGGTAAAATTGAATATAAACTATTTTAGAAGGATATAAATATTACATATTGAGTAATCATTGATGTGGGTGATAAAATACACCCTAGAAAATTCCAAAGTATAAACAATCTCGGATAAAATGAGATTGTGAAATTTCCCTTACCTTAGGTCCGATTTTCTTCGTAAGTGTCTGAACATCCTTTATAATGATTTAAATAATGTTATTGAATTATTCCATAATCATACATATTGTTATGATATCATATATGGTCATATTATTATCTTCTTATTAGTAATATTTCATTACTACTTTTTATTCTGGTGTTTATTACTTTTTGTTCTTATGCGTGTTTTGTCGAATAAATTATTATTCTTCTCTTTATGTTTTAGATACCTCATTTATAGAATGGTATTACTGTAATATATATCATATTCATTCATTAAATTCATTTATATAATCATTATGAAATGAATATCACGTAGAACGAGTCGCATCACATCGTGGAGACGGTATTCCGTACGTACGCACGAGTGATGATATCATTCCTATGATCGTGGAATTGTATTGGAGTGTATGTATAATATTTAGGAATCAATATCACTTTATAATAGTCATATATAGTCATTATTGACACCATTATACCCATCCAAGTATGGTGGTGGTGGAAAATAGATTACACCACGGCCTGGAGATGGTATTCCATACGTACGGACGCGCGGTGATTTATTGTTCTGTAGGATGGATAGATGGTGAAATAGGGTTGTTTCATACTTATAATAATATATCAGTATGTGAGTGATACTGATTTTATTACTACATAATGAAACATCTAAAGAAGAAGAAGTGGAAGAAGAAATAAAGATGAAAGAATCGGTAACAGACATTACCTCTTCTTTGAAGTGATTCTTTCAGACCTCGTTTTAGGGCACTAAAATAGGTCTTTGAAGAAGACCAGAACCTCTAGGATGTTACTAGGGATGTGTAGAGGAGCAATTGGCAGGGTTTGGCCGAGCTTGAAGGCTCAAATTGGTGTGAGGAAGTGGGGGAGGAGGTGCTCTTTTATAAGGGAGGAGAGGGGAACCTTTGGAATAACAGAAAATATTATTTTATTATAAAGTCAAATTCGGTTTTTAATAGCTCCAAATTGATATATTTAGAAGATAAGGTGGGTAGTGGTCGAAATCCTATCATCCAATAAAATTTAGGCAAGTTTATGTATCAATTTTAACCTTATCATTTAGATTTAACTTTAAGTTAGATAATTTAACTTTTACCGTGTCTTCTTGTTTTCTTACACTATAAGGTTAATAAACATACCATATCAAGCCAAAAAAACCCCAAGTTGTTTATTATTAATATATATAACCTTATCTAAGTCAATTGGCTGGACCTTAGATTTTTAGGAATAAAATAACAATTAGTAATATAATATTTGGTTTAAAAACTATTTTATGTCAATTTTGACACTATTTAGTAATTGATTTTTGTGAAAATAATAACAGAATGATTAGTTCAAAACAAGTTACTTAAATCAATACTAACACGTCATATTAACCTATAAAATTAGTTTAATTCATAAAAAGTCTCAAATTACATTTATTTGGGTATTTATAACATCAAATATGTCAATATTTAATTAATAAGATAATTACTGCATCATCATTGTGTCATAAATAAAATGAATTATTTAATGTCTAAAAATTACAAATAAAACACCATTATGTAGGAAAGCTTTGTATCCTTCTAATGAATATTTATAGTCGATTTTATCTTATGTATAACTCCATATTATTAATGATTCACTTATTAAACTTTGATTTTAACTATTTTAACCCTTCTTTAAATAAATTAATAATAAATGTCCTAATCTAATCCAAGTGGGCCTAAATGGTCATATGTTATTCCTAAGGTTGTTTGTGGTCGAATTACATTTGTCCAATAGAATTAGGACATTTGTTAGGGTAATAATAATATCATTTTTACCCTTAATTACCCTATTTACATTTCACAGTGGTAAAAAAATTAAAAAATTACTATTCACCAAAAAATTATTTTCATCCCATTGAACCACATTTTACTTACTGACATCAGCCGTGTCTCTCGGATTTTCTAAATTCCACTCACAAAAGCGGTAGAATTATGTTTCATGAAAAATTCAGTTTTTTAACTACCACTTAGTGGTTTCACTATTCATCAAAAATTGAAAGTTTTTAGAAAAATACCAAAATTTCACCCTATGCTAATTTCGATATTCCGAATCCAAAAATGAAGTCCATTTTGAAAAATAAAATTTATATAATTTCAAAAAGTGGATATTACTATTCATAACGGCTAGTTTTAATAACATTTTAATAGCATATCATTGTTTAGTGATACTTGGTATTGCGTACGACGCAAGCTATCGAGGAAGGCCATGGTTGCGTGTAAAGCAAGCCAAGCTAGTGTTGTGTGCTGTGAAAGATTCCTTTGATATACTTATTATTACTCATTATTTTTTCATGTGTTAGAGGTAATGTAGCTTGTCACTAAGATCAGTAAGAGGAGTCTAACAAAGAATATTTGATATACTTATTATTACTCATTATTTTTTCATTATTGGAATGTGTAATTTTGCAGATGAGGGTGTAAGAAACAATAATAGGAAAATGGAACTTCCAGATCTCTAGTGAAGTGGAAAGTCAAACACCGATAGAAAAGTACTGAAAGGTATTCCATCACACAAAAAATCAAACAATAGAACTAGGAATAGCTAAAACCTCATCATCCACCTGATGTTATCCGTCATCATGGCTTCCTCTGGTAGAGTTTATTTGATGGTAATGCATCTAGAAAATTAAAAAATTATATAATAAATTGTTAACACACACATGAAAGGAAAAATAAAAAATATAATACACACAAGCTATTACATGGTTCAGAATTTATTCCTACACACATTCAATACTACAAATATGGCTTATAATAGGGCTAAAAATGGCCTTTAACAGGGCTAAAAAAGCATTATTAATCTCGGAGAAGATAAAGGGGGCCCCCTTTATTAGCGCTAAGCAAGCGCTGATAAAGGTCGTATTTATCAGCGTTATTTCCAGTGCTGATAAATGAATAATATATCAGCGCTATTTTGACCGCTGATAAAAAAATACTTTATCAGCGGTCAAAATAGTGCGGATATATTATCCATTTATCAGTGCATAAGTAGCGCTAATAATGTCCAAATATCCTCTCCAAAACCAGAACTTTCACAGAACCTTCCCAACACCTGCACACATTACAACACCTGCACAGAGTCCAAACAACACCTACACATAGCACACACAACACCGACACACAAATCACAGAAGAACAAAAATGATACATACATTTTCCTAAAACCATGAATACAAAACAACACACTTCTATATACATTTCAAACAATGTTTAATTTGGTTACAATTATATTTATCTAACAAGCAGTTAAAAAATAATGATGTCCCATCCTTTTTGCATCTATCCGCTCTAAAAAATTATCGTCCATGGTGGCGGTTTCCGAACAAAGAATTCGAACTGAGGAAAAAGATTTCACCTACATAATAAAACAAATATTATTCTAGTAATACAATAATGAAATAAATAATGGGGTTGCTAAATGGAATTATATTAGTGAGGCACAAAACATAAAATAACCAATTAATGAAAATGGTGCATGGTTAGGGCTAATCATCTTTAATAATAAAATGGGCCAATGTTTAGTATAACATAGGTTATTTAATTATTCGATGGGGAATAGATAAACCTACAGTTTGGTTCTAAGGTTATGATAGTCTCACATTGATGGTTAATGGTTTGTCAAATAATGAGATGAACTTGTGTAAGGTATGAGTTTTTGGGGAAGTATCTCTATATGGTTGAATAATGGATTGTAAGCCACTCAATGAAACTATATGGATTGGAAGTGTGTGTATATAGATTCCCACATTGTTGGAAAATGATTTATTTTACCCTTAGGCCTAATAATTCACCTAATTAATGAGTGGAATTAACAAATTTTCATCATCAACCATTGAAGTGGGTTACCCTCATATATCCCTCATTCCACTCAACACAATCCTTTACACGCACTCTCCTCCTTCTCTCATCCCCTATTGGATATCTCCCTTACTTTTGAGATAAATCAAATATTATTAATTACACTAAAAGAGTGGTGGAATATCTTCAACTCTATTATCCTTCTCTATTGGATACCAATGATGGGCCTTTTGCAACGACATTAAACCTTGGATATATACCTATAGCAACGGTTTAATACCATGGATATATGTCACTCTATTCCATAAAAAAGAAGCACCCCTTCCCCCTTCCCCAGCACACCCCTACACACTACCCACCCTCGAGCACACCCCCTACCCTGGACACTCCCTGCCCCCTGAACACCGCCTGCCACCTTCCTCAGCACACCCCTGCCCACTGCACTTCCCCCCTGCCCACCCCCTACATATTTCAATAGAACCCAGCACACACCTACCCCTTCCCCCTACCACTTTCCCCCCTTCCCCCTCCCCCTGAAAACTACACCTGCCCTCTCACCGTGTCCCCTGCACACCATGAAGATAATACATTGTATTGAAATTGTGCTCAATTTACATTATACACATCATATATATCAATACATTCTCATGTACTTTCATTAAATGTAAATACACATATATAGAATCTCTACATCTCATAAGAAACCCCTCTTTAAAATTCACAAACACATTAAATCCAATTGAAAACACCCATTACACAACTTTTTCATTTATTCAAACACATTTAAATGACTTAAGAATGAAAATCCACAAGAAATACAACTGCATTCATTTTAAAAATAACTTTCAAGTCTATACACACCCCAAATTCATTTGATAACACATTTTTAACCAAAAAAACATTTCATATAGTACAATTAGAAAGTAAGTAAACAATAATAAAATCATCATATAATGTAAAAACATGGAATCACCTATATAAAGCTTGGAATATTCCGAAATCTTCTAGAAAACATAAAACCACACACCCAAAATACCTTAATAAGGACTGATTAAAAATTAATATTGAATATATTAATGTAATCCCATGTTTAACCTGTGGTATTCCAAGAGTTTGACATCCCACAAGGATAGAGGGTCATTATTTAATGTCTTACAGAGATGTAAGACCTTTGTGGATCAAAACACATATAAATCTGGATCAAGTAGGTACGTATCTAGGAGGGATCACCTAGAATGTTTACATAATAGATTGATCAAAACTCCCAATGAGGTCTTACCCAAGTGTGGTGCATCCCATAAAGGTAAGGTTTCTCATTTTGAAAACTTATTCAGATGCCACTACGGGAAATACATGAGGGAAAATAAGTGAAGGTGTACCCTAGTGAGGGGGTCACCATCGTTTACCATTGGTTGGGATTTAACCTCATTGAGGATTCCTACGTACCCTATTTAGATTACAAGGATCAAACCCCATATATTTAAAAGAGGTATGTTGTGGGTATTACCCACTATTATCTTCTCTTCACACTAGGAATACTATTGGTTGGATGAGTATGGGTTTTGTGGGGCTTATGCATTGTCAGATTCTCATGTTCTTCCAAGAGTAGCAATGGGATGAATGTTACATGCTTGCTAAGATAGACCATGTGAATGGCTTGATCATTGTAAAGAGGAACGAGGCACAAAAAACATGTGGAACTTTCTATAAACATTATTTAGGGTGGACAAGGGGCTCATGAGACTCCCCATACCTTCCATAAACACCTCAAAACATCACGAGGACCAGATTCTACATGATGGTGCATCACAGGGTTGATCATTTTGATGATTTACTAGTCGTTTGAGTTTGGATTTCATCTCAACCAGCCATTCCCTTACATGAATTATCCTGGGACACATATTTGTGTTCCAAAAAATCCCTCAACGATACCGATTATCTCATGCATCTACCTAGAAATAATTTTGCAATTCAAACAACAAAACATGTGCTCAAATACAAGTTCAAACAAACGAGATATAGAAAATGGATTTTATTGATCCTTAGTGGTTTTGTTTTTCACCCCATACGCACTGCACACCATCATGCCTTACATCAATATTGATTTGTTAAAAGATCAATAATATGAATCTTGGGATAGAAAACATTGATTAATAAATTAAGATTTCAATACATCGGAGCATTCTCAATTCACTAAAGAAGGTTTGAGGATAATCAATGATCATATATAGATAACATAAGTGGTAGGAATTCACCTTCATCCTATTTGTGTACAATCTTCCATCAGGTATGTTACCCATTCATTTCTAAACACATGTATATCATCTTATGAATATGAGTTTTTGCGACAGTCATGGTAGTACTGAAAGAATATAAATACACAAAGGATTAATAAATATTTTAAATGAACACGTAATTATTTTTAAAAATACCTCATCAGGGATGCTAGTTTGTTGATGAAATACGATCTCTTTCATAAATTTACAAACATAATAACCACAGTTTTTTCTGTTTGTTTGTTTTGGACACTACAGAAATATCAACAACAATAACTAATTTGTTTTGATATGTGTTTGTATAGTGCAATGATATTATATATACCTGGATACTTTTCCAGTTGTAGATCTTGTAGGTGTGCTCATCCTTATTCATTGAATTCTTTCCATGCATTAGAAGATATTGATGCGCCGCGCTATCATAATATAATCCTCATTAAAAGATAACATAAATTATATAACTATATGATTAGTTTTAAAATGTTGGATCTAGTGTATTACAAATTAACAAACGCCATCATGTGTGGTCGGTTTGTTGGATATCCATGCGTTGAATCCAAAAAATAAATCTTTAGAGTATCCAAATTGACTACAACCAGCATCCAATGCTCCCTAAAAATACAAAAAGTAATATGTAATGAATGAAATGAAAATATAGTTGAAATGATTAAATTGTATACTTTTACCCCTGCATCGTTGGTATTAAAAAGAGTATGTCATCCATAATTTTTTTTTCAAACGATTTGAGCGGGGATGAAATTATTGCAGCCTCTTTATCAGAATCTATTTCTTCTCTTGAAGATGTGGTTTGAGGACTAACAAGTCCAAATTTTTGTTCATGGGGAAATCCCTTCAATTTTTTTTTTTCATATATACGTCTGCGACAAATATAAAATGCATTTAGTCAATATTATCAGTGTATATCAGCTTTTGTAAAATCAAATAATGAAAACTTACCTTATGTATAAATTTACAATTGAGGCACCTAGCCATTCATACTTGAGGAGTTCATTTACATTTTCAGCACTAATGAAATCTCATATTTCCTCTCCATACATATCACTTTCGAAATCAACTATGTGAGTACTACTGTCTTTCAACTTTGTATCCACATGAACCTGCAATGATAGAAACTATGGATATAGAATGGGAAGGGTGAATGTGCTCTCAGTAGACCGTTTCAATCAGTTGGTTGATCCTTGAGATAGTTTTTGAGCTGATATTTTGTTTCACCCCAAGTCTTTGTCATTCTGTAATAACAGTCATCGGTTCAAACCTTTTTTCATTAAATGTTAAAGGTCAAGCTTGAAAAATAAATTTGAAATGAATACCTTTTTATCGTCATGTTTTTTTACAAGAACTTTCGGCCATGCAATGAATGTTAAAATAGTTTGTTCAACCTTATGAATGTCATCATCTTCATTTGGAATAGGTAGCTCGTCACTCGGCCCATTAGCTACGTTAATAGACACTCTAAGATGATCTTTTGGAACCTGTCTATTACGTAGCATGTCGTTTTTCGTATTGAGCACTATAGCCCTCGCTACAAGGCGATAGGTGGGATTTGATAAATATAAATCATAGTCATTTTCACCCGTTGTAATATTAGTACAGAAAGGTATCGGTGTATATGTAAATAAAATTTCACAAAAACAATTATTAAAACATTGATTACCTCATCTAAGTCAGGTTTTTTAGGGTAATGGCTCGCCTCAAAGCTAGTGGGGGGTGGGGAGAGATCGTCACGAATGGGTTGTTGTTGGGTTGATTCTTTTCTTTGCCTCTCACCCATCAATTTTTCTATCACCTCTCTCTGGTGTTGTAATTCATCTTGAAAAATAGATAATTGTTCTTTAAACTTTTCCATTTTTTCATTTTGATCCCCCGCTTGTTTTTGTTTTTGAAAATATGTTTGGGGTGTCACCCCAAAACCCGCACCTCTGACGTGGCCATACTTTTCTGGATGCTTCAAGGCTGCTAAAAGTATGTCTGCATCTGGTGTGGTTTTTTTTATTCTTGTGACTATTTCAGATAGAAAATATAGAAAAATAAGTAGTTATTGTAATGTAATAATGATTTAAAGCAACTCAAATTTATATTATGTCATACTTGCACATGTTTCCCAAACTGTTTATGTGTTTTCATCTATCAATATCCCATCTTTATTTACACGATCCTCCTTCTATAGACATTGGCATGGGATTGATATGGATTTTGATTTCGATTCATCATTCTTCATATAAAAAGAGAAACATGGTTATGGTGTTGTTTTATGTCACATACTAGTAGTAGGGTAGATTTAAAAGACGTACCAATTTTTTTCAAGTTTAACTTACCCCATCCTTGCTTTACTGTAAGGGTACAATGGTTCTATTGTGCGTTTTTTATTTTTAGCACTCAATAGCTATTTCATAAATAAAAAATTGTCAATCAGAGTGATGAATACAAGAAAACGTGAAACAACGTATTACCCCACACAATATACCTGAAAATTATTCTCCCCACGATGGTTGCTAAACGCATCCCACGCTCCATGGGATATCAATTGTGTGTAGAGAGGCGGTGGGTGCGACTTGATTTTCCCTTCTGCATCTTTAAGATGATATTTCGTTTAGATTATGCGGAAACCTCTATGAATCCTTCCTGAAACTCTTAATACATATTCCTTGTGTGAGACATACACTATAAATGCACTCTGCAATGGATGATTAAGAGTAATTCAATGTTTTGGTATTTTATTTTATTTTAATAAATTAAAAAAATGATATCATAATGTTACCATAATCTCTTCCGACATTAGTGTCTTCATCCCAGTAACAACAATGTGCCACGACTGTACATCAATCGGCACGTGTTTCTGAGTAAAGATTCCAATGTAGCTACTAATGATGGCTCTGTTGGGGATAACATGTTGGCCTCGCTAATTCCATCCCACCTCAAATTTGATGCCTTTTGCTTTTTACTTAAGGATTTTGTCTAACATTGTCAAAATACGAAGCTCTTGTTTTTTTTTGCTTCCAGTGTTTCATTTACTACCATTTCCTCAGAAGTAGCACCAATATCTTCCCCTAGAGCGCTAGCATCGGCAATGGGACCAACATCAACAGGTTGAGAAACATGTCGTACCTCAGCACTGGGACCAGCAACAACAGGTTGAGAAACCTGTTGTTGCTATGCACTAGGACCACCCACATCTGGTTGAGAAACTTGTTGTTGCTCTGGAGTGGGACCACCAGTTTCTGGTTGAGAGAACTTTTGTGCCTTGGGATTGGGCGCATCAGCAGGTGCAGAATCCATTATCTGCATAAGTGGTTTAATATTTAATTTAGATTACATAAAACATTAGTGAACAGATAATAACATAATGTAACACAATGTATGTTACAATAAACATATAACCTGATTATTGTACTCTCTCTTTTTCTTTAAAGGATGAAGAGATTTGACTCATCTATCGAATAAGTAAATTCCTTCTTTGTGGTCTCCTCTGACATAAAAAATTCCTTCTACATTGGGACCACTGTAAAATGATTGTGAAGTCCCCATAAAATGGTCAACCTTTGTTGGACATTCATCTGACCATTCAGTTGTTTTGGTCGATAACAGAACAATTGACCAA
Organism: Viscum album; assembly: GCA_963277665.1. Lineage (NCBI taxonomy): Eukaryota > Viridiplantae > Streptophyta > Magnoliopsida > Santalales > Viscaceae > Viscum > Viscum album. Next base: position 1,837,708,473 of record OY728165.1, read on the forward strand.
TTTCAGTTTGTGGGGTCTGGAAAATAAAATATTTGTACTGTCTGTGATTCCATTATAAATGGTTTTTATTTCTTTCTTTCTTTACTGAAATAAACTTTCACGAATCCTAATTCATATATTTTAATAGCACTCCTATTGTCAACCCACTTGCATTGAAAAATCAGCACTTTGAATTTCGTATAATACAACTCCCATATTCATTTGATGATGCCAAAGTATGACATATTCACATAAATTGGATTTCTGTCCTTACCACGGGAAACATGCATCGCCTTAGCCACAAGTGTAACCACACTATTCTGCATGGTATTGTCTTCATCATGTTCATTAGTATAGAATGTAAAATCGTTAACTGCATAAGCATTATAAGATAATACGTACACACTTGCTCCTCCGGCCAGCCGTCGAAATCATTCTGAAATTGAGTCTGGATTTTCATCTAACTGATTAAAAATATGGTCTCTATACCATCCTATAAACTGTCGATTATGTGTATCTGATATCCATTTTTCAGCCCTAGAAGGATTCAATCTCCTACGAATTTCATTGTGGGTTTGAACATATGGGTTAACGTTGAAACTGTTATGAAAAACATAAAGGTGGGCCTGCTCCCAATCTGTAATATTGATTGTGACAACCTCTCATCCAGAAATTCATTCACCCTCAAGCTGCTCAGTATGATGAGATTTCGGTAGGACAATGATTTCCACACCAGACAGGTATTCTCTACAAAATTCAACAACTTCCTCAACAATATATTTCTCTGCAATACAACCCTCTGGACGACTTCGGTTTTGGATATACCCTTTCAAAATCTTCACATACCGTTCAATGGGGTATATCCATCTACAATGTACTGGACCACATAGTCGAATCTCTCTCACCAAATGAACCATCAAATGAACCATCATATCGAAAAATGTTGGCAGGAAGAACATTTCCAATTCACATAATATGACGGCAATTTCACTTTCCATGGTTGGAAATTTTTCCAGGTCTATAACTCTGCTGCATATAGCTTAGAAGAAGAAACATGTCTTAGTTAATGAATGGCATACATTCTTGGGAAAAATGCAACATAAAGCTATAGAAATTATATCTTGCATCAAAACATGGAAGTCATGTGATTTCATACCCTTTAATTTTAAATTTCCCATTAACATGATGTTCTTGATATTTGATGAATACCCCTCCGAAACCTTTATGTCATTCAAGAAGTTGGAAAACTAATATCTCTCCTACATGGAAAGAGTGTAAGCATCATGAGGAAGAAATGTTCATTTTTCACCCTTCACTGGTGCTAACTTTTCTCGTATTCCCATCTCAACTATGTCCAATCTTGCCTTAATTCCATCATTTGTTTTTTTAGGTGCATTTAGCAACGTGCCTATGACACTATCACAAACATTTTTTTCAACATGCATAACATCAAGAAAATGTATGACATACAGACAATTCTAGTATTGTAATTCAAAAAAATGATCTCTTTTTCCAACAAGTTTTCTTAAGGTTTTTTGAAAATGGTTCACCAAAAGTAGTTTCCAAATCTTTTACTTTCTCAAACAATTGATCACTTGTTAGTGGAGACAGTGTTGTACGTTCTACTGAACTTCTGTCGAATGATGTCATCCAATATCTATACTTATGTCGTCGTGGTAGAAATCTATGATGTCCTAGAAACACGGTTTTCAATGAATGTTTCAACCTAATTGACTGTGTACCTTGTTCGCAAACAGGACACCCTTTAGTTCCTTTAATGCTATATCCTAACAAATTTCCATATGCAGGAATGTCATTTATTGTCCCGTACAATATGGCTTTCAATGTGAACTGTTCATTTTTGTAAGCATCATACATCGTAACACCTGAATCCCACAATATTTTCAAATCCTCGATCAATTGGGCCAAATAAACATCAATATCATTACCCGGTTGTTTTGGTCCCGATATAAGCATAGATATCATGATGTATTTTTGTTTCATACATAACCACGATAGTAAATTATAATTTACCAACATAACTGGCCATGTACTGTGACTACAACTTTGAAAACCAAAAGGATTCACCCCATCTGTAGATAACGCCAGACAAAGGTTTCTTGGCTCGTTCCCAAATTCAGGATACTCCTGATCAATTCTCTTCCACTAAGGAGAGTCTGCTGGGTGACGTAGTTTACCATATTTAATTCTTGTATCTGTAAGTCATGTCAATTGTCTTGCAGTGTCCTCACTTCCATATAGGCGTCTAAAACAAGGAATTATTGGAAAGTACCATACAACTTTCGTAGGACTAGAATCATCCTTCTTGTATCGGGAAGCACCATATTTTGGTCATTCTTTAAGTGATTTGTGGTCCTTGAGAAACAATATACAGTCATTCGGTCAAACATGTATTCTTTCAGAGATCATACCCATCGATCGTAGCATTCGCTTGGCATCATATATTCACCTTGGGAGTTCATTATCTTCTTGGGGCATGTCATTCAGGAGAGCAAGTAGTTTCGTAAACTGGCGTCACTCCACCCATTTCCTGCATTCAAATTTTACAGCTTCAATATGGCTGGCAATGCTATAAATTTAGTGCAACCAGCATACAATGGCATTTTTTGCACAACTCTTTAACTTCTCAAACAATTTTGGGCAATCATGAAGTTCATCATCAACTGTCCTTATCATTTCCTCAATATGATACTCATCATCGTCCACATCTGTAATCATACCCTCCATACGATCATCTTCACTATTTATGCTTTTAATCAGATCAGATGATCTATAAAATGTCGTTTTCTCTTAGTCACAAACTACATTGGTTTTTCCCCATGTTTATTCCATCTTGTATAACATTTATCTATTCCGTGACAGATCAGGTGTTCTTCCAACTCCTCTGGACTAATTCATCTTGAATAACAACAGCGTAGACACGGAAAAAGAATTTGAGAAGGGTCACATGTATGATCTTCTACGAACTTGATAAACTCTTTCACACCATCATCATACACTTTTGTCAACCGATTGGAATTCATCCATTCATTATTCACATTCATCTTATTTATGGGTTCGATCTTGAGATCTTTCCAAATATTATGTTTTAATTAATCAGGTAGCATTGTTTGGGTTTTATAAAAACAAATCATGGTAAAAATTCCTTTAAACACATGTGAAATCCATATACATGGTGTGTCCAGTATGGTGAACATCGTGTATATATAAGATATTGGATTTAATCTGACATATATCAAATTTATTCTATGTTAGTCTTACAAATACTGAATGATGCCTTATAAAATACATGACATTTAGAACAACATGATCTATAGTAATGTACTTTAGATACATATTGAGTCACCTCGCCAGCTATGCATTTCATTTTTGTGGAATACACGGTGTGTAGTCCTTATATGACCACTAGGGGTGTATACTCTATACCCATCAAGTCTCTATGGTATCTATACATGGTGTGAGTGAAGTAAAGCTCATGTCATCCAGGGGTGATCATTCATAAGTCAAGTATACATAAATTACCAATTTATATATTCCAATGTTCAACAATAACCAACCAACATTCAATTCATTTAATGCACAAACAAGGACCACCAATGGCCACAATTTTCGGCGGGGCGTTTAGCCCGTACATTTCACATTAAAACCATAAATATCAAATAGTAATAACATGCGAACAAGAGGAAAATAATGAGTAATAGGAGAAAACAGTAATATATATGATTCTATCTCTATGTAATCAAGGTGATGATAAGATGTTGGTCAAGATCAACTATGGGTTTGGAGTACACTAATATTTAATTGAAAAAAACTACTAAAAACTGATCCCGAAAAGGATGAAATATCCTATTCATCAAGTCCCTTAATACAACCAATGCATTAGTTAAACAAAAAATCAACGCTAAAAATTCATATAGGCCATAACTAATCCTACAAGAAATCCATGGTAGGTCCATCGATGCCCAACTCATCTAATGGTATCCTAATGTCAAATAAATCTTGGAGAAGATAATAGAACCTCAAAGATGATCAATGTGACTATCAATGCGTGGATGAGGATACATATTCATTACTCTCATCAGGTTTAATCTCCAATAGTCCAACAAAAGAATAAATACCAATCAACCGTCTATTTTAGACAACTATAAAACCCCATGGTAAAGTACTATGCCATATGAAAACATTATATTCTATATCATCAAATTCTAATTCAATCAACTGATGCTATTTTGGTGTTATTTTAGAAATTTTGATAGAAACTGGATTCTCTCCCAAAACTAACTAGATTATAAAGTTTATCTCTTTATTAAGAAATAAATTTTAAACCTCATCAGTGAAAAAATCCTAAAAATGTACTAACATTGGGGGAAAAGTATCCTATAGCATTCTAGAAACATCTACAATATGCCTGACTATTTGAGCCATGAGAAAATACAATATAGATTGAATTGGTTCTACATGACCAGATAGAAGAATCCACTCATCCAAGTGAAAATAACTCAGTATATTTTGGAGATAAAAAAGGAAACTCTTATATGGGAACAAATGATTTTGGTTTTTTATAAAACAAACTAATCCATAACAAAACTAAAATAAAATATTATCATATAAAGCATGGGTGGTTCACAAAATAAATGATAACCACCAATATCTAGCGATAATTCTTTACAACATGTTATATTATTGGACTATAATACCAATAGTGTGTCGATGTTGTTATCACTATCCAAGCTTTACACCTCCAAGCCTATAACATTTACAAAAAGTGTGAAAAAAAGGAATGTGATTCCCTTTTATAAAAAATAAAATGAAGGGTAGATGATATAGGAATTGTACCATTGATAGTAGATGATCAAGAATCCACAATAGCCATAGTAGACTACATAACATGCATATGACCATCCCCTAAATCCTACACTGGAGCCAGACTCCCTATATGATATATACTCTTCCATATACTGTCATTCCTACATGGTGGTACAACATCCCCTCCCTTGACCAAAACATTCATTGGGACTCTAGCTACCTATTATCATAGGAGTGTTTGAGTCCTTCCCAATCTGTACTCCCATTCATGTTACCCTATAAAGGCTCTATTGCTGATTTCCCCTAGAATACCACATCATGTGGACGAATCTTTTATAAGCATGACACGTCATTCGAAACACCATACAAACCAAACAATAAAAATATTAGATTTTACAAAGCATCGCTTATTTAATTTTGATTGTTAATTCAGTGGTTATCACAGAAGTTTTATATTCTTGGGGTGTTCATTCATAAATCATGTATATGTATAGTACCAATTTATATATTCCAATGTTCAAAGAGAACCAACCAACATTCAATTCATTTAGTGCTTAATCAGGGACCACCAACGACCACGATTTTCAGCGGGGCATTTAGCCCATACATTTCACATTATAACCATAAATATCAAACAGTATTAACATGTGAACAAGAAGAAACCAATGAGTAATAGGAGAAAACTCATTGTGAAGGTGTCGTTAAGAACACGGCAGAGGTGCGTACGTGGCAGAGGAGAGGCACACATTAGAGGAGATTTCCAACTGAAAAGAAAACATTAAATAGGGAAAACCCCTGAGAATAAAATAATCTAAAACCAAGAACACCATTTACCACATCCCACAAACCCCATAAGACAATGAAAACAAATAAATTTAAATTTATTGATTGAAATCACTATCTGATCACTAATTTTTATTCAAACCATAGGTGTAAACAAATCCAAATAGGAATCAGAAGGATCACATTCCTCGAGAAAAGAAATCCAACCATAATAGTGATCAAGCATATAACAATTGAACTAGATGGAACTCAGGATGGGGAGTAATCCATCATGTAATCACTCTATGAAATTGGTGTGGTGAAAAAATCCCAACATCCTAGTAGTATTTGTGGGGCGATATCTTATACTCAACACCCGATGTAAGAGAGTGTGATTTTCCTATATTCTCAACAATTACCTTACCATCTTATGTCATCCTCTATAAAGGTGTATTTTAATTTTAACTAGAATGGGGAATTACCTCCCATCCCTTAATTTAATTAGGACCATTTTTATAAGTAATGAATTATTCACATTCCTATTTATATTACAAATCATGAAGAAAAACATATCATATGTCCCATTGTCAATGTACAATATCATTCAATGAAATGAAATACACAATTATCATTCTATATATCATGCAGTAGATGGTGTTCCCTTTCAACCCATTATATATCATTTCAATTCATTTAATTAATTAATTAAATTAAAATAAATCCATCATGTAAAATTCACTCCTCATTATTATCACACATTCAATTTTACCAAGAATGGAAAATTCACTAATAAGGCCCAAAGGGTCTTCAAAATGGGCCATAATCAACATGGAAATTTCCTAAATGGTAAATTCAATTAAGAATCTAGTCCAAAAACCTATAATGTGTCTTCAATTCCATTTATATACCCTTGTATCATGGGAACCCTCGTTTAAAAGCTTTTACATAAGCTAAATAGGTGTTCAGGGTAGTTAATAATTTGACATTAAAGAGATAATTTTACTTGCCACACTCAAGAGGTGTCCATAAAAGAGTTAAAGAACATCTAACCCATGAAACAAGATTTAATAGGTGTTTATTGAGGTGAAAGGATTAAATAAAGAACTCAATAATATAAATAATCCATTGACTCTTATAATAACACATTAAATTAGGTTTCACAAGTTCTTTTCAAGTGGTAGAAAAAAGTTTTACCTGAAAATGAATATAAATAATGGTAGCGGCGGTGGTGGAGGCAGCCCCAGAGGCGGAGGCGGCAGTGGCGGCATGGTGGTGGCGGCAGAGGCGGAGGTGGTGGCGGCGACAGAGGCGGCGGTGGTCGTGGCAGTGAGGGTGGAGGCAGTAGAGGCAGCGGCGGCCGCGGTAGCGGGAGCGGGGGCAGAGGTGGCGGCGATGGAGAAGGAGGAGGATGAGGATGAGGAAGGAGGAGGAATGAGGAGGATGAGGAGGAAAAGGAGGAGGAGGACGACAATGAGGGGGACGAGGAGGAGGAGGACGAGGTCGCGGCGGTGAGGGGCCTGGTTCAGCTTCCCCGAGAGCTTGACCGCGTGCAAGCAAGGATGGCATATTAGGGTTATTAAATAAAAACCGGCAAAACCTTTATCAGCGCTTGTTAAAACCACTGATAAAGGTATGTTTTATTAGCGCTAAATTAAAGGAGCTGATAAAACATTAATTTATTAGCACTTTTTAGTGCTGATAAAGAACTCCCTTTATCAGTGCTTTTAGATAGCGCTGATAAAGGAATACCCCTTTATCAGCGCTTTCTATTTAGCACTGATAAAGGGCAGCGCTTCCCTTGCCCTGTTTTGTGGTAGTGATAGGAGAAATGAACAAATCAAATTCCATCCATCATAAGTACCTCTGATATATATAGGGAATTTAACTACTAAAAATCCAACATATATCACACGGAAAAATATCACAAATTTCATCTATATTTTCATATTCTGGTGATCCTCCCTTGGTTCCCAACTATAGAAAAATCATCCCTAAGAACCTTCAAGGGTCTAGGTTCACGCATTTTGAATCCACCTAAACCATTGTGTAGGCCCATTAGATCAAAATATATTTTCGATGACTTGATTGAAACAATGTACATATAGACAAATTCCATTACTATAGATGGACCCATCATGTAATTTATCAAACACCATCATACAAACGATATGGAGATACCATTCTTGGGATATGGAAAACCATATTTTGTATTATATTCAGTACATCATACACCTAATATTAGTGAATAATAAACTCCATATTCTAAAATACAATAAATAAATTGATTAAAATTTTCATTTCTTTTGGTATGTAAATGAAAAAATTTCTTTAACGAATCCACATGATCCCAAAATTTCTCCCACAGTACATAAATCTATCAACATTCTACATTTTCCTTCCCATAATTATCCAAAAAATGCTCCATAAACTAAATATCTCATGATATTACACCATCAAATGTATATCCATTTATCTAACATCCTTAGGCACCCATAAAACATCAAATTGAATTACATTTTTTGTATCCAATGAACAAACCATATTATATGTATCAGTAGGTATATTACCACCATCTATATCATTCATGTGTTACTTATAGTAAACTATAATATTATGGCTTTGATAGTTGTCCCCTAAAATAAATTACTCACCAAACATAACAATAATCTACATTAGAATTTGATACATTATTTGTGGTAAATAACCTCCCACTAAAGTACCATTATGTTCCTCAAACAAAAGTCACAACAACAAAAATACCATTAACCATCCTTCTATAGAATTTACAATGTTATCTATGTTATTCTTTATTCGGATCATCTTGGAATCCACCATATAAAATTTTTCATACATTGAAATATTGATCTTTTATTCTCTTTAAAGGATGAAACTCACAAAAATATTTCAAAATAAATTCACTAATGAAAATAGGAACCATTTTCCATCCTCTCACATTGTTGATATTTTTCTCAACAAGTTCCATCATGGAACGAGTCCATGGATTCTCTCGTATAGACATCATCTTAAATCACTATATCTATATTCTTATATCATTAGGTATGTTTTTGTATAACATCCGACACCATTGTAAATATCCTCTGTGTAGTATTATTATTAATTATGATGTCATCGGTGTGATGAACTCCCACAAAAACTCTTTCTCATTAAAATTGAGCCCTCTAAAAAATTGTTCTCTAATTTATTGTCTTTTATGGTCCATTATGCATCCCACTTATATTCCATAGGTACTTCAATTTCTCTAAAAAATTCATAATAATTTACATTGTGTTGGAATAATTATAATGAAATGTTTTCTATGACATAGGGTAATGTTTCCATAATATTTAGAGGAAAAAATTAGCCATCTTATATTGAATCTTAAATTAGAGATCAACAATTATAATTCCAAACATATGATGATTCCTCTTGAAAGGTCACCCTCTGAAACATGAAATATTTTTCTACACTTTCTTCCCCTAAACCAATGTCCGATATATTTTCTTCATGTTTCTCATCATTATGTAGATATTTATTTTAAAAATGATATATTTATATAAGGGAATACATTATAACATAAAATTTTACCCCATAAATTAATTATTTAATTCGCCATCATCATGATTCATTTATAAATCATAGAAATTTTTATTTTATTCCTTCCTACACTCCCACTAATGTAAAATCATGAAAACCATTCCTCAGATTATATCTTTTCATTATTTGTTTTCAAAAAATATTCTGCTCCTCATGGTTATATTAATTTATAGATTTAACCCTGTTCCATTCTATTCACAAACACTAATCCCTCATGTTAGAATTACCCGATGCTCGAACACATTACTCCTAATTTTTACCTGATCACATTCAATTGAAAATTCGATCCGCGACGCACTAAAAATTCTTTTTCACAATGTGTTCAATTGAAAATTTCATAACATATTTGTCACTCCTCCATTTAAAGGTTTTGAAACCCCCCCTAATATAAAAGTATTGTATAAATCATTATCAAAATTATAATTAATATCAATGTCCTTACTGACGTCTTTGATAAATCCATCCAGCATAATTAATTATAATTAATAAAAATCTAAAGGATAGACCATCTACTTATTATTGTTGTATTTTATTTTGTAATGTTTCCATCTCACTTATTATTTCAATATACATGTAAACCCTCCATAAGTATAATCAATTGCATTATCCTTAACATCCATATTTGACATACTGTTTTGAAAAGTACCCATTACAATTTTATGATATTCAACCAATATCCTGAATTCCACCGAATTAATAGATGATTCCTCGTGACTCTGATATAAATATTTAGGGATGAATATAGAAATAATATGATTAAATTTAATTCATAATACCATTTATCCTATAAGAAATATTTAGTCAACATATTCATATTATTAAATGATCATCTATCCCCCCATGACTTCGATGACTTTAACATGGAAAACCTATCACCCTCACTTCTACATCAATTCATATTTCAACATGGAATACCCTCTTACAAGTCACATTACAATTATGCATCCCTAAAAATAAAACTAAAAACAACCATACAATAACACCCACATATAATAAAAAATCATAAATAAACTTTTGAAAAAGAATTATTTTATTCAATCTTTTATTCGACATATGCTGGTGAAAAAAAATCATCTCATTCATTCCCCTGAAAATATATCTATACTGTAGGGGAAAGATAATTACTAAAAAACCAACCCAAAACAACAAAAGAATCATAAAAAATTCCATTTTAAATTCAATATCGTGGTTCTCCACCTCATGGTCTCAAACATTTCCCACATTACCATTCACCACCATGATGAACCTATGAATGATCCTTCTATCTCCACCTAAACCATTAGGTTTGGACTCATTAGTATAAAATATCATTTTAATATCTTTTGTCATAATATCACAACATGATATATTGAAATCTCATAGAGGGCCTCAGCAAGTCATTTATTTAGCACTGTGATTTTAATTATACAAGAATCTTTCCATTAGATTGTGACATATCTAATTTCCACTACGATTCATTGAATCGACATTAGACTCTATCTGAACAATGCATTTTATCTTTTTTTCCACACATAATTCTTCAAAAAAAATTATCAATAGAGTAACCTCAATGAAGTTTTTTATATACTTTTATTTATGACTTTATTAATGAAATTACTCCCTCCAATGCTTTACCTAGTCCTACAGACATATATTCAACTAATATTATCTACACATAAAATTCATCTAATATAATAATTATAATAAATGACTATATATATGAGTAAATTCATATATATATGTTCTCCCTTACAATTCTCATAGACTAACTCAACTATGATCTATCCATAAAATATTTAGTGACCTAAAATGATAATAAATACTTTTTTTGAATTGATATTTCTTTCCTCTCATTAGACAACCATTTGACTGATACTACTACATTCAATTAGATAAAATTTCCACCTCTTAAAATTCTAGTGAAGTTACTTTAAGTAAATAAACATAGGAATCTAGGGTTTTGATGAATTTGTTTCTTCTTGATCCACCATGTGTTATTTTCATTTAAATGAACATTCATAGCTTTCACATGTGTACTAATAATTAGTTTTAACACAAAAACATACAAGGAACTTGCCTATTCTAAATCACAATCAACCATATGGATTGACATATAACCTTGAACCTATTAAATTAAGGTGGTTTATGAATTGAAAAATACCTAGTGAATTGGATATATAATAGTCTATGCATATATGAATTTTTCTCACCATGAGAATAAAGTAAATAAATATTGATTTTTAATATACTGGAGAATATTTTTTGGGATCAACATCTTGATTTTTCAATATTAAAAAATAAGGATTAATTAGGTAATATTAAGAATTCAAACCCACATTAAATTATGAGAGTTCTCACCTCCTCGACTATTTCCACCTCACATGATGTTGTACTGGGAGGCTCTTCTTTTGTAAGTATATCATCTAATCGTGTTCCTATCCAAGATTGAATTTATAATCCATACATATTTCAAGGAACACCATGATGGGATAAATATGGAGATCAGTATAGGTCATTAAAAAGGTAAATAAAAATAAAGCGGTGAAGCTCATGGGATAAAAATCTTTACAAAAAAGATGCATTTAAATAATCAAACTCTAACATGGGATGGCCTGCCATGTTTTTGATATCTACAATATCATCCACATGTATAAATTTCTCTATTATGTTAGTTGATTTATACAAATAAATGTTTTCCACTAGATTCTATTATACAATTATTGTCATAGATTCTGTTTAAGTAACATTAGAGAGTAAAAGTGTTACACGCACATAAATAAATAATTCCCACAAGCAAATGATTCTTATACCAACACTGAAATATGATAAAAAATAGGATAAGTTTAAAGAAAAAAAATTATATATGTTTATCATAATATAATTTTTAATCGTTGTTGTTGCGAATGGATGAATTTTTAGTGATCTCACCCACTAATTCCAATAAATTCCTTGGATGAAAAAATAATTGGAGGAACTACTAGTAACGAATATGGTAATACTCTAATCAGGTTGCACACCTCTACAATTTTTCCCCATAATGGCTGGAGAATCTTCCAGCTTTTCATTGATGCCTGGATGAGCACATAGACCAGTAAATATTCTTATATCTAGTAATTTGAATGTAATATGGAAGAAATATCCCCATTAATCCAATTTTTACCACAAATATGGTCTTAATGGTATAATAAATGATAGAATAATGAATGAAAATTTTAATGACTCTTGATTCTTAAGGGGAAGTAATTAGATCATTACCATTACCTTCCATTATATCATTGATCCCTGAGAGATCAAATACATATCCTAGGTAAAAGGATATATTTTTGAAATAGTGTATTGATTCTTCCAAATATCTATTATTTTCATCAACATGGTTTGGGTGATCTTTATAGGTTACTATAGAAGGTTTTATTCAGCCAAAAAAATCCATCAAAATGGTACCCTACACCTTTAGTGGATCACACAACTCTTTTGTGGATGAAATTCACATTCATGAGTCCAAATTGATCCAAAATTTTAAAATTCTATAATTATTTATGAAAATATAAAGGTTAGAAATCTCCGCACTGATGTATGATATATCTAAATTTCATAACCATTTTATTCCTCTATTAGCAGATCCCACTCTTCCAGAAGCCCAGTCAATAAAACACCCTTAAACCATTGTACCAAATCAACAGATTTCAGATTGTTATGTTACTGAATATTGTATTAAAAACATTAAATTAAGACTCTTCTAATGACATAAACTAAAGGAATAGTAACACACATTCTTATTTCTTCCAAAACTAATAGAAACCATAATTCTTTTAGCTTGATATCTCATTCATCATGCATTAAATGTGGTGTATAACGACACTTCCATGTGAAACAACAAAAATATCACATAAATATTCATGGAATGTAACAATATATATTATCATAACCTCTATTCTGGCCTCAAATTTTTTTTCTATAATTTATATTATATATTGACTAAATTTTTCGATTCTAGATGTGCTGTGGATGATAATATAGGTTTGTGATTCATATGACGTGAAGATGAATTGGTTATGGTAGTCTAGCATTATTCACACATCTCAGTAATTTATACAGTTTGGAAAAACAACAATCATTATTTGGAGATAAGGAATAAATCTGGAACCTAGAATTAACTGTCTATTAAAAAATTCATATACACTTATATGGTTTGTGATCCAACCCCGTAACAATGAGAAGGGTCCCATGAGCATGAACTAGGACTTCCACAATATATATACCTCAGCTATCAGAATAATTTGTCTAATAGCTAAAATATTAGGGTGTTATACTTTCTACTTTATATCTACACTTCTACCATGAAAATCCCATCATTTAAATTAACTATTACTCGCCCATTCTATTTCACGATGTATTTGATTACTGGTTTTACTTTTAATAAGAGATTAATATTTATAAAATTTGGGAAGAAACATTAATGTTGAAAAAAATTTAATTACAATGTAATGGTGTGTGAAAAACAAATATAAGTTCATAGAATATTAAGATACCATTAAAATAGTTGACAAATAAATAGGAGAGTAAAAGTATATTAATTTTCAATTTTTGAGGAAGAATGTTTGTATAATGTGCTCCATTTTATTTAGAATTCCAAATAAATATGTAACACATTTTGAGTATATTTTGTCGATATGATATCCCCACTTATCAAAACAAAATATAAAATTTATGGCTATATATATATATATCAAGGATTTATAGGATTCTCATATGTTGACTATAAATAGATTTATGTAATTATTTAAATGTGTTTTTGGTTTATAGGTGTTTTACTTGTATCCATATTTCATGAAAAGTTGTTGTTTAATGTTACATGATAACATTTCAAGTAAGATAAAAGTAAGATAAAATGTGAGGGTAAATAACATTAGTCAATGTGTTACATAACATTAATTACACTACAGATTTATAGCTATTTTACATAAATCTTACTTGTATTATTCCATAATGACATCTTATTATATAAGATAACATAATTCATTATTTTTTATAATGATACAATGGGAAATATATTAATAAACTTTCAAAATGTACCTATTATTTCATTTGAATGTACTAAAACTATAGGTACTTATCTATCTATATAATTGATATATTATACCTCATGGTTCCATATAAATCTCAAAAAATCCTTCCAAAATATCACAACACTGTCCACATTGGAATGATGATAATCATATGGAGATAACATTGAAAAAGCATATCCTTTAAATAAATACCCACAAGATGAAATGGAGGAATAGAAAATACAACACCATCTAGTTGCTGAACATTAGAAATCTACAATATAAAAAACTCCATCTAGATCCACCATTCGAAATAACCATTTCAAACCACCCTATGGATATCATAAATTGTCTCCAATATCCTTATTAAAAGCATCCAAACAATGTACCTAATGAATAATATTAGCAAAAACATCACCATCTATATCACCAATCATAACAACACCATTTCATTTATAAATTTATTAACAAACCCATAATTATAGTAGCCACTCCTAGTGGAGTTAAATAGCATAACAACATTTTGAAATGAGATGGAATCTGTGGAAATATAAGGTGAGGTGTATCCAGAATCCTCTAATAAACATGACCGATTTTGAATGAATCCCTAATGAAAAAGACTAACCTTCTTTAGAGTAGCACACAGTATGGGCATTATCACATAAATCAGATCCTTTTATGCATCAATACTTCTTAAAATCCAAAGGCTTGAACACTGAGGCAATTCAGAATAATGAGAGATAATTTCCAAGACAATAATACATTAATTCATTCTATAGAAATTTTAATACCTAGGGACCTAGAAGAGATGATTTCTAGTAGTAATACATTCATTAGAAATTTCCTGCATGAACTTTGCATCACTTCATGATATCATGGATCTGTTAAATGAGTCTCAACAAACAAAATCCATGTTTGTCACTGTCATTATGCCATCACTATGAGCATTAATATAGAATGGACGAGGTGACTGATTCTTGCACAAAACTGGTATGTTGACCTTCACATTATTGGTTAGGAAAAACAGTTACACTTAATTACAATATACTAACCTCTTGCATCTTTTAGATAATTTGAATTTATTCTATTAAAAACCAATCACAATAAAACCCAGACTTAATGAAACAACACAATGGGATAAGAGTGTATAAAATATAAAGACACCATATAAATTGATGACAAAGAAAAAGTATTGATTAAAAATACATGAATTGAAAAATTTTGAGGATGGAAATTTGAATTCATTTTCAACTTCAACAATCACTATAAGAGTAACGTGTTCAATGAAATAAAAAGTGAAAGATAAATCAATGATAAAATATTAATTGTAATAATAAAAATGAGACATGTGGAAATGATTTAATTAAAAATAAATTGTATGAGTTTCCAGTTTGTGAAAGAAAATGGATTAAAACTATTCATGATGTATATGGAACAATATAGAATTAGGGAGGCTGAAATATTTTCACAAATTCCCCAGAGAGATTAATACTAGCAATTCACCTAAGACCACTATATCAAGCCCCAAATTTATAATAAAAAGATAAATAATGGAAGAATAATTACTATTTATTTACCTATAAATGCTACACAATAATGTATCATACCACCCAACACATTTAACATCTCATGGTCAAACAATTTCAAATGACAAAAACCTTTAGACATTCAACCAAAACCAATAGGACTAACCCAACCCGCCTGGCTGAAAAATAATACACCAGATCCAAGATGACGGCTGGCTTCTAGCCATCCTTATGTGTATCTGTTCCTTTTGTTGTTGTGTACATCAGTTCCTTTTGTTGTGGCCCCAGCATAGAGTAATTAAAATATGACATAAAATGAATCCCATACTATGATATCAGTATAGAGTAATTCATAAATGCATGTATGGGAGAAAATTTATAAATCAGTATAGAGTAATTCATCTCCTATGCTAAGCTATAAAACAGAGTAATTGATTTACAAAGGCAGCATTGTTAGTTTAAAAATTGAATGCATGGGAGAATTTTTTCCAATGCTCAGATATAAGGGAAACATTGTACTGAGTCATAGACTTAAGAAAACATTTCTACTTTCATCTCCCATTATCAGCTATAATTTTTATGGACTCTTATGTACTGATTCCTAAATCAGAAATTTTCCCACACTCAGCTATGAAACTAAAGTGTGAAAAATTCATAAATAAATACATAGTAATTGATTTAAAAATTCATTCAAGGGATAAAATTTTTAATAGTGTTATTAAATCAAAAATATAGTCTTGAGTTTATTTCATAAAGGATTTAATGGCATCAGAATGACTAAAGGCCTAACCTGTAAAAATGTTGTCACTTAGAAATAGAAATGTTGAATTTCATTTAATCATGAAGTATCTATGCATAAAAATGGAATAAGAGTGCATAAAAAACACAACATTAAAATACTTGAAAAAATAAAGGAAATATAAAATACATGTTCCAATTATGTAAATAAACATCCACTGGTCATATTAAAATACACCAAAGAGTACATGATCCAGTTTTATAAAACTCGTATAACAAGTGTTTTATAGTACAAGTACAAGAAACTAGTGACTATGTTAAAAAAATGATCCACTTATCATGAAATCCCCATATGCTTATCTGTTTTATGATGATGTGAATGTCACCAAAATCCAGTAGTTTAAACCCTGTCACATTGAATGCATGAATTAAACCATCCATTAATGTTGAATATATTGAAAGTGACTCCCTTAATCAAATATACAATGTTCATGCTCATGCAAGGAGGAAGAATATTGAATGTTATATATTTATAAAAACCCAAGATGATCTATAATTAAATTCTTCCCCACATAGTGAGCCTTGCCCCAATTCAATGCACAACAGTTGAAAAAGGACAAAGCAGTTGCACAGGTTCACAAGTGATCATGCCAAATGCGAATTTTTGATCATTCCAAATTTCAATTATTTAATGGTTTTATGATGTTGATGATTATGGGATATAATATTACCTAGAATTGTGATGAATCCAGGGGTATTGATGCCCATGCATACAAACCTCTCGAACAATGGAGATGCTTTCATTGTGGTCTGGAAGGAATTTCTCTACCAAATCAGCTCTGCTCTTACATCCATATCTTCTCCCTATTTTGGAATTCAATATGTGTAGATCATTATGGTTGGGCTAGATCCTGATCAGTGCACTATTGGGGAACAAATAAAAAATCATCCTGGAAAAAACCATAAAATGTCAAATCTCTGAATGAGATTTGGGTAAAATATGGTTGTTTTAGGTATAATTCTTCATAAGCAATATGGATACAATTATTCAAAAAAAATATTTTAAAACGCTATATATGAGAAATTAGGAAATAAATGAACATGAAATATACAAAATAGATAGTTTGGAAGATAGTTTACCAACCAAAATATGTACATAAATGATTTATTTCAGAAAACAATGTTCAGTTTTTCTCAAGAATAATTTTTTTAACAGTTTTTTGTTGTGTCCGTCAGAGAGATAGTTTCATCAAAAACCTGGTTAGTAAAAGGAAACATGTCATTGTTAGTAAAAGAAAGAAATCAGTTGTTTGATTCATTGCTGTAATGAATCCTACATTTTAGATGTTGTGTCGACGACACTATGGATCCTTGCAGCAGTTAGTATGGGGGGCCGTGAATTTTTTTGTATAAAGTGGATAGTCATATATAAAATCATTAATACTTTTTGAACCAAAATAAATAAAATTATAGGAGATGAGATAGTTGTTTCCTTTGAAAGATGAACAGTAATCTGAAATTCTGATATTTTTTGTTTCATTGGACTGGAAGTAAGAAGCACAATGTTGACTTTAAACAGGGAAAATATTCTAAAAAACAGGGAGGTAAAGTGTGAAATCCTAAATATGAATGATAAGGATATAACAACAGTGCAATAGAAATTAAAGCATCATAAAAGGATATTAAAGATATTTTTATAAAAAAATAGGGGGAAGTATTCAGTGGCCTAAATTGAGATTGCCATTAACTATTTTATGGAAGACATGGAATGGACTAACATATAGTCATGGATGCTTACCACTAAACCATAAAATTCCAGTTAGTCCTCCATAATTTTCTTGTGAGGGGTATGTGTTTAAAATCCACATTTATATCCTATATTTCATGACGTAAAACCCAAATCTTTTTTATATTAGGTAAAACATTTAATTGAGGAATAACATCATCATAAACTGATAATATGGTCAGTTGAGGATTGATTTTAATGAGATTATAGTTGGGTATGTGATGTTTGTAACAACTAAGTACATAGGCAAGCCACATGTTTAACATAGTTGTACAAATATATATCGATATAATGAAACATTTATTAAACAGACCCTTGTAATCTCTCACAGCAGAAGTTAAAATAGATCATTTGAAATAAATGATTTAGTGTATATATTGGATTTACTTATACATGATTTGGGAATTATAATCCTATATAGTTTTGATTGTATCACAAATATATATTAATTCCACCACTATGTCACAAATTTTAAGACAATTACGTTCTAAGGTTGATATAAGATGAACTTATAAGAAAAATATGTTTCTGTATATCAAATTCCAGTAAAAAAACAAAATCATTCATCGTAAAATGAGATAAATTTTTAAGAATTAATTTTAGGAGGGTAAATAATTAATGTAATTCATTGCACAGTTGGAAATCCAAAAAAATGACTTTAGTGAAAATAAAATGGAAAACATCAATTGATTTTTTTCCTTGTAAGGGACTGTATATATCATGAGTGTTCATATTTGACAAAGGATCACTTTTAATAAAAGAATTGAAATAAAATCAGTATTACCTAAAGATTTTACTTTTATGATTTTGTTAAAAACAATAATAGTGACAACTGAAATCACTGAAGAATAAATATTTCATTTAACAGTACCCATCATTAGAATATATAATAGAATAATAGATTATAGATTTTACAGGTAAATGTTGTCAAAGATGTAAAAAGGGGATTTAAAAATGTTGTATATAACATTACCATTATTTTTATTTCAAAATGAAAATTCATAATGTATCATGTTGTGTATGTGCTAATATATATGGGTTTTCCTTATGTAAATCATTCTTGGAGTAGTGTGAAGTAACAAGGACATACAAAACAAAAAATACTAAAACATTATCACTTTAGAAGAGGTATTGCTTGTCACATGCCCGAGTAAGCAGCTGATGTGACAAAAATTTAGATTACAATAAATAAAATAATATATTAGGGGATGTAAGAAAAAATATACAACATGGTCCTGCTTAAAAAATTGATGACAATAATAAAATGACTTTATCACCTTAGGATCTATGACCAAAATAGTGGGAATCTAATCCCTGTGAAAAACATGTTAGAAAAAATAAAACTGTTTGTGATTAAGGCAGCCTCATCTATTTATGAATATATAATTACAAATGCAATAATTTCTTCAATGAAAAATTAACTTGAATTATTGTTAACATTTCATTAAAAAATCGGAGATTCTAATAATGATAACTGATTAGAAACCTGATAATGTATTATGGTGATGCTTTGAGTAGCTGAAGGTCAAACAAGAACTTGAAGATTATATGAAGTCAGCATCCACATCATAAAAATTGAATACACCATATAGAACATGTATGTGAATGTCATAAAAATCTACATAGTTATTGAAACATACCTGTAACCAATAATACATCCTTGTAAGTCCATAACAAAAACCCAAATACAAATTATTTCCTTCATTGATGACACCAAACACAATCAAATCTCTATTGATATATGGGATCAAAAAATTTCCATGAACACATAGTTATGTTGCCAAAAAAACACCAAAACAGAAAACAAATCAATCCTCTAAGAAACAATTTAAAACATGGTGCATGCTTATAAAAAAAATATGACAATGATAAAATGACTTTCTCTCCATTGAATGTATGAACCAAATACTGCAATGTTTTTTCCCTTGAATAAGAGATAAAATGTTACATCATTGGGAACCCTTATAATGATAATGTAATGTAGAATCAATATACATGTATTTTAAAAAAAATCATGTGGAAGAACATGCATCAAATAATAAATATTGACATAACGGTAAATGAATAAGCAATGTATGCATGAAATTAAAAAAATTAATAAGATTTCACATTCTGAAAAATAATAATACACTTCACACACTAATGGAAACTGGATGTGATCATATAGTGTTAAGACGAGTCGAAGCACAGGCAGAAATTGAAGTTGAAGCCTTAATCAAAACTGTAACCTAAGAAGTGGATCCAAAAGAATAATTTTCATTAACCCGATATAATTCAAAATACAACAAACCTAATCGATGAAGATGAGATGTTGTCATTTGAAGGTCCTCCCGAACATAGATCTGACACCAATGTTTCATTTCCAGGTTTACGGAGATCATTTATTTGAATACCTTGTGCTCATCAAATAATCACATTGATGATAAGGATAAGAAGGGGATGGGGAGACCGTTGGAATCGGGAGACTGAGACGCAGATCTAAAGGGTAACAGAGTTGTTGCTGGTCCATCTAGAGGTGGATTTCGTGGAGTCAGAGCATCCGTAGCCAGAGTTTGAGTAGGCGGATCAGCCTTACCTAGAGTAAGTGTAGCTGGAGCAGCGGAATATGAAGGATATAGATTCAATGCACTCGGTGAAGGATGGACTAGACGTTGAGTAGCCCAATGAGGTATAGGAGGAGGCGGAAGATCTAGTGCGGCGCTAGGAGCTGAGAGGTAACCATATGAGCAAAGATAAAAGTTGAGACCGAGAGATGTGTGGAAACTATAGGATAGGGGAGAATATTTGGGAGCGGTAGCAATAAAGGGAGGCGGGAGGCATAGAGATTTTGAGAAGCGAGATTATGGGCGATGTGATATACGAGAGGATGGACACGTATGGAAGAATGGATGTGGATACATGTGATATTGACACATGGATGTTGGAAATGCTAGGATTAGTATAGTTTGTTGATTTCAACTCTAAAATTTAGAGGTGGTATCCACTAAGAAACATTAATATAAAAGAATCTTGTTGGACCAAATGATTGAATTAGGGGTTTTTCTCCAAACCCATCTTATTATAGAGGTCTTCCCCTATTTTTATCTTGTATGAGATATTTATTAAATTGGAATTTATAATAGGCGAGTCATGTTCCTCTTAGTAAAAGTTTCTTTTCAATTATATATCATGTCTATTTTAACCAAAATAATGAATGGCACATAAATTTATGTTTAATGGACCTCACCCATTGTGTCAATTATAAATCGATGTACTTCCTATTAAAATAGAGGATTACTCTTTTAAATGCTTTATCTAGTGATCAAAAGGATGAATTAGTTATACTTACCCCTTCCATTATGAAAGATTCATTGATTTTATGTGCATCCCAAAAAAAACAGAGTACATCCTCTCTATGAAACATATGAAAATTGATTATATTTGTACTCTATATTTGATAATGGTATATGATAATTGTCTTGTTATGATGGAATAACATTTGTGATGCCTAAATGGTTTCATATAGCACTACCACTCAATAAACCTATTCAAAATCAAATAATATCTATCTTATCATAATAGGACTCCCAAATTATATAAAAATGATCATTTTGGATAAATTATCCCCACATTAATCTTAAGATATTCTATGGTTCATGATGAATTTATTCAAAATAGATAAATAATTATAGTCCTATAACTATAGTTTCATTCTTACACCCTCTTGTGTGAGGGGTATACCAAAGGATGTATGCATCTGACAGATTTAACTCACTAATGAATCACATTATTTAAAAAATGTTGTGGTCTACAATCTATCTGTGGTGGAAAATATAGTTTGTTATCTAATTCATTAGATATTGTATGGGGGATTGAGAATCACCTAATTTCATAAATCTGTATACTATTAATCTGTTTGATAAAAGGTAATCATTCATACATTCTTCCATTACAATTTTATGTCACATACAAGACTTTTATAGAAGTTAAATTTCATTTATTTTCCTTTCATTCTTTATTTTGGATGGTTTCCAAAGGTATTATGGAGAAATAGATGACTTTTAATGAATTGGGCCAAACCGTGAGCCCAATTCCAGATTTAAAAATAAATGTTGTTTCATTTATAACATTTTTTATTTTTTAATATTATTTCCCTAATTACAATTATTAAATGGTCTCCTCTGACCTATTAACACCAAAATTTAAATTTGGAGCCTTTATAAATCCATAATCATGGTGGATATGGGTTTTTATTTAAGATAATGGGCTTGCCCGAAGGCCCATTTCCTGCATTAAAATTAAATTTTTATTGTTTTATATATCCTTCACTATTTGCGTTTTTTCAGTGATTCCACCTCCCCCTGGACCCTAAGAAACCCAGGCCCGCTCCCATTGCCTTTCCTCCCTCCTTGAAGCTCTTTGAAATCGCTAAGTAGGGCTGATCTTCATAGGGTGTCTCAAATCGGCCAGAATTGTAGAGGTAACTTCATCCCTTCTTAACTCTCTCAATTCTTACTCTATTCCCTCCATTCCAGTTCCTAAATTACCTCATAAATATTGTACGAACAATACCTGAATTTTGTCTGTTATCAATTTCAGAAACTATTGTTTGTGGAGTGATTAATTCAGCATACTTCAAGTAGAGGAGTCTATTTCTTTCCTCTTTCAAATTGCTTTGGGTTTCTTCCCTAATTCTTGAATTATAAAAATTCCAGAAGTTAGGGTTCATTCCTAGGTTCTAAATTTCTATATTTTGGGTGAAATATTGACGTTTAAGGTTTCTTTTAACTTCCTTGAAGTCTGACGGTCATGCGGTTGATGTTTCGCCCCAATATTTGAGGGTTACGACACATTCGATAGGAGATTCCGTGGGTAACCATTTAATGATGAGTTAGTTTGCTTGATTAAATGATTTTACAGGTTCCTTTTGTGCTGTGCATCATAAGAAAACCATTTTGGTAGAAATAGTAAAGCATTTGTTTTTAAAGTTACATTTTTCTTGAATTGTGTATTTTTCAAATGTATTTCATGTGTTATCTCTTGTGGTAGTTTTGTAAAATGTGGAAGTGATTTATTAGTTGTTGAAAGGGGATGCCAATTATGGTTGGGTAATGATATAGTTCCATGTGGGCCTAAAAAGGGGGTGTATTTGAAAGGTTTTATTTGTATAAAATTGTTATTCTCCTTGAAAGTGTTATATGGATTTGGGTGTTCTCATGGGTATCTTTTGTGATATTATTCAAGGTGATTATATAACATTTGAAATTAGATTATTACATGTTGATTGGGATGCCAATTCTGTTTTGGTAGGGTCTTGGTGTGCATTTTCTTAAAAAGAGGGTTTTTAAATGGATTTTATGTGAAATGTTTGGGTATACTCTTTATAATTGTTTTATGAACGTTTTGAATGGTTTATTGGGTTGTGTAATAGGTGAAACTATATCAGCATACTATTTTGGTAGGATTATATTTTGAAAAGGTATATTTAATTTGTGAAAAGGTTGTTATGTGATATGTATCATATTGGAATTATTTTATTAAATTGTTTGAAGGAGATATTGAGGAGTAAAAGTGATGTGAAAGTGATGTGGAGTGTTTTGTGTGAGTGTGATGTGAAAAATTGAATTTTTGATTATGAAAGAAGTGTTATTTTCCATGTGTGTGGGATGTTATATGAGTTTAAATATCTTATAATTGTTTTAAAAAATTGTTAAATGGTTTTGTGGAAGTGTTGAAGAAATGTGAAATGTATTGTGGTCTATTTTGGTGTGATTCGGATTTCAAAATCATTTTGAATGAATAATGGATTTTTGTGATTTCCGTGGTATACATATGGGCTGTTTGGTAAATTTTTGATGCGGAAATGATATTTTCATATTCAATTTATATTTCTTGACTTGTTGAACTTGTTTGAGCACAAGGGAAAAACCTGGGTATCTAGGTGGGTGGACGTGTACTAGTATACTAGTGAATCCGTGGGGTTTGGACTCAGTTTCACATAGCCAGATTGACGCTTACAACTCTAACTAAACTATGATGATGATTATTGGGGACCACTAGGTTATGGGTATGTTCCCTACTAGTGTCTCATTCACGAGAATGGATTTTTGTGATGGTTACTCTCACCGTGATACGAGGTACCTGGGACCCACAGCTAGCTAGTGCCTAGGGGTCATTTCCTATTTCATGTGGTCATTATTTATTTTGTACTTACCGTCGGCATACATTATAGTTGGCTATAAAATTCAATAGTGTTGATATTATTTTTAAAAGTTTTTATTCTTAATGATAGCCCACTTGAATACTGTTTTTATTCAAAGTTTCATCTTTTAGAAATTGTAACTTGCTTTTCATGTTTTTGAAAACATGCATGTTTTTTGTCTTTAAATAGTTATCACATGGAATCTCTTAGTGGTGGTATCCTACTGAGAATTGTCTCACACCCTACTTACACCCTTGGGTGTAAGTATACTTGGTTATTTTTGTTGTCGCAGGTTGGGTACAGTTTTTTGTTCCAGTGGTTCAGGTTTCTAGCAGGTCCTTGGTGGTGAAGTCTTGTGGAGGTGGCTTGAGGGCGGTGCCCCTTGCCATGAGGGTTCTTGGGCTGTCGTTATTTGGTTTTTTACCTTTGGTTTAGAACTTTTGAGTTGTTTTAAGCTATGTAATGCAGTTCTGAATTTTATAAAAGATTGTTTGGTTTGAAAAATCCAGATTTGTTTCATTGGATTATTTTGTTGTTTTATGTTTATAAACTTGGGTAAATCATTCCCGATTTTCATTTTATGATACCCGGGCACTTGTGCCAGCCCGTGGGGATTGGGAACACCCTTCGGGCCTTGTCACAGGCTATGTTTGGTGCCATTTTTGGTGGAGATCGATTCGGTCCGTGACAAAATGGTATCAGATCAAGTTCAGGTTAACTCTTTGGGTCATGTTACTTGGGGAAGAGTCAGGATAGTCTGGAGTTAGGATTGTTGGGACATGGAATTCTAGTTATGGGTAGTTTTCCTGATCACCAAACCTCATAATGATATTCAAGTTTCCATGAGAAGTCAGGATTTATCTAAGTCCTTCGATTTTCTTAGTTCGATGATGATTAAGGGAAATGAAAAGATAGTTGGGTTAATGGTCCTAGTGGTCTCGCAGGGCCTGACAAGCCATGTGGAGCCAAGGATATTCCCTAGAACACTCTCTGTGATAGTGAAGTGATTGTAATATGGCCGCCAACCATATTTCCAAGTCACCCACTGAAACTAGTTTCCTCTCGCACTGTTTTATGCTTAGGGTTTGAAATCTTGGAACTTTGGTTTTAAGAAGTGTATTGTTTTTATGAAATGATTTTCAAATAAAGAAGGAATGGTTTGGTTTATGAAATGGCGGAACTGAATTTAAAGAATTGTTTTGAAATGTAAAATGGTGCGCTTACACCTCTTTGAAAGAAGAAACTATATTGAAGTTGGTTTTGAAAAGTGTTTCCAATAGAGTTTTCTAAACAATCAGTGTGTGTTTTAATGGGATGAGATGTTTTGAAATTGAAGTGAATATCTTGAAAGTGAGTTATTTTCTAAATGGTTGTGACTTTCTGAAACTTTTTGTATGATGTGAGTTGGGATTTTGATCTCGTGGTTAGCAGTTATGAGAAAAATAGATGTGTTGGTTGACCGTCTTGGTTTTGAAAAGTGGAAAGAATTTTTGTTTTAACCTTTGGTATTTCCATTAGCGACCACATGAATGGGGTTATATAGGATGATGGATGGTTGATGGAACAACTGGATGTGTGACGGGACAGATACGAGGAGGGTGTCTGGTGTGGCACAAAAACATGCATGTGTGAGGTGCATGGTGTACCATTGGTGGATACGCTTACTGTTAATCTGTTTTTTCTCAAAGAATTACTTTTAATGAAAAACAAGATGTCTTGATGAATATTTTTTGTACTGTTTTTATTATGGGTTTTTTAAAATTTTGATGTTGTGGGATGTTTTGAATCCATGAACCCCTTCTGTTTGAACTGTGTTTTGGGTTTGTGTTTGGTCGGTAAGCTGTGTTGTAGGAATAGTTAGTGGTATCTTTTGAAAAATGTTTTGGGATGCCTTTACGGTGGTTTCCTACATTTGTTTGGAGCTGTTTTATGGCTTGTTTTGACCAATGGACCAGATTGGTTGGGTCCTTGGGTTCTCTCATTGGATAAGGTATGCCCCCATTAAAGGTTAATTCATAACTGAAGTGCAACCCAGATTGTTTCTCCATTGGAAAATTCTCAAGTTGATCAATATGTGGAATCAATTTCTTGAACTTTTTAGATTGAGTATACACCCTTTCCATTATTGGTTTTGTGTATCCTCTTGTAGTGGGAGATTGATTATGGATGGTTGAAAGTGACCTTATCCTCTTAAGTTTCCTAATTTCTTCGAAGGTGGAAGTGTTCTAGGGTTGTTATCATGGATGAGTATTTGGATAGTGTCTAAGAGGAACTCTCGGTCCTTCATAGTCTCTTCGAAGAAGAAGTTCATGTTAAACTACTAGTGTGGGAAATCTGGTCATGAGAGGATATTATGGCCACATTCTAGAATTGTGTGTTGTTTGGGGATGTTGTATAAGTTCCCTCTCTATTCATTGTTTATATTAGTCGTAATGGTCATGTTCGGTGATTCCTTGTGATGTCATGTGCTCGATTGACTGTAAAGGTGAAAGTTGTGAAATCATCTAAGAGTCTCTATTATGTTGGGAGAATGTCTCCCTTAAAAGAAACATAAAAAATATTCCATTTTAGAGGAAGGTGAGTATAAGTTTTCTTTACTTCTATTGTTTCTCACCTGAACAAACAAGGTGTGATGTGTGTACATATTCTAATCCCTTGTTTCGGTGAAATATCGAGTTAGGGTAAAGTGAGTTTGGAATGTGTTATGTCTTGGAAAAACATATCGGGGATTGCAGTGTACATATTGTTTTCAACGAAAGAACAATTCTCATTCAGGTGGTTTCCAAAGACTAACTGTGAGGCCGAAGATGCTTTAATATTTTGAGCTCCAGCCATAGGTCTCGGAGAGAAGCTGGCACGTTGTTAGGGGAAACCCCAATGTCATTTAAACCCTTTTGCAAAGTCTTATCCTCAATATGAAATATAATAAGAGTTTAAACCTATGGTGTCATCATATATCTTCTACTGTTCATGTTCGGTGGAAATAGGTGGAGGGCTTTGTACCCATGTCATCGCCCAATGTTATTCCATCCCCCTTTGGTTTCCATTGAGTCTTTAGAGAAAGGTATGAAGATTGACTAGACATGTTGACCACAAGGTTTTCACTTGGTTAGTAGTGACCATTCCCCCAAAAAAACCATGTAGATAGAAGAATCTCCACTGTTAGTTCATGGTTTCCCAAACCGTGTAGACTAACCATGTGGTCGTCCCAACACTTTATATTTTTGGGTCTTTCTGTACTGGCCCGTGCTGGTCGATTAGGATTGTTGGTTCTTATGGTAGGGAGCCTATTTTTTGCCCCCGTACCAATAACTTAGACTTATCCATGGTCAAGGATTGGTGGTAGGTAGTCTCATTCGGAACTATCAAGCTACCCAAATCTTCCTTGGGTTACCATTGAGATTCGAGAGTGCCCAATGGTTTAGTTATAGCAAGGTATGTGTAACCTTATTCGATGTTGTAGTTCGTTTGAGTGAATTGCTTGAGTCTTGTTGGGATAGTGTTTGAAGAGTTTTCCTTTGGGATAATGCCTGAATGTGATTGATTGTTTCTTTAAATTGGTGTATGATTTTTTTTTGTGAAGTATTCCTTCCTTAATTGATCAATGGATGTGTTTTGTCCTTTGGGGGCGAAACCTGGAAAGTGAGTACATCTTGGTTTATCTGTTGGGTTTGGCTTTCGTATTTGGCCTTTCTGTAGCTTTCCAGGGATGTATGTTTTTCATGGGGGGATAATTGTAACATAAATGACTTATTTAGAAGTTAAAATTCATTTATTATCCTTTCATTCTTTGTTTTGGATTGTTTCCAAAGGTTTTATTGAGAAATATATGAGTTTTAATGAATTGGGCCAAACCGTGAGCCCAATTCCAAATTTAAAAATAATTTTTTTCCTTTATAAAATTGTAATTTTTTAATAGTTTTTCCCTAATTCCAATTCCTAAATGGTCTCCTCTGACCTATTAAAACCAAAATATAAATTTGGATCCATTATAAATCCATAATCATGGTGGATATGGGTTTTTATTTAAGATATTGGGCCTTCTCGAAGGCCCATTTCTTGCATTCAAAATAATTTTTAATTGTTTTATATCTCCTTCACTATTTTCGTTTTTTCGGTGCTTCCACATCCCCCTCGACCCTATGAAACCCAGGCCCGCTCCCATTGCCTTTCCCCCATCCTTGGAGCTTTTTGAATTCACTAATTAGGGCTGATCTTCATAGGGTGTCTCAAATCGGCCAAAATTGAAGAGGTAACTTCATGCCTTCTTAAATCTCTCAATTCTTACTCTTATCCCTCCATTCTAGTTCCTAAATTACCTCATAAATCTTGTTCGAACAATCCCTGAATTTTGTCTGCTTTCAATTTCAGCAACTATTGTTTTTGGAGTGATTAATTCAGGATACTTCTAGTAGGTGAGCCTATTTCTTTCCTCTTTCAAATTGCTTAGGGTTTCTTCCCTAATTCTTGAATTATAAAAATTCCAAAAATTAGGGTTCATGCCTAGGATATCAATTAATGTATTTTGGGTGAAATATTGAAGTTTTAGGTTTCTTTTAAATTCCTTGAGGTGCGGCGGTCGTGCAGTTGATGTTTCGCCCCAATATTTGAGGGTTTCGACACATTCGGTAGGTGGTTCCGTGGGTAACCATTTAATGATGAGTTAGTTTTCTTGATTAAATAATTTTACATGTTCCTTATGTGATGTGCATTATGAAAATTTATTTTTGTAGAAATAGTAAAGCATTTGTTTTTAAGGATACATTTTTTCTTGAAGTGTGTATTTTTAAAATGAATTTCATGTGTTATCTATTGTGGTAGTTTTGTAAAATGTGGAAGTTATTTATTAGTTTTTGAAACGGGCTGCCAATTATGGTTGGGTAATGATATAGTTCCATGTGGGCCTAAAAATGGGGTGTGTTTGAATGGTTTTATTTGTATAACCTTGTTATACTCCTTGAAAGTGTTTTATGGATTTGTGTGTTCTCATGGGTATCTTTTGTGATATTATTCAAGGTGATTATATAACAATTGAAAGTGGATTATTACATGTTTATTGGGCTGAAAATTCTGTTTTTGTATGGTCTTAGTGTGATTTTGGCTTAAAAAGAGGTTTTTGAAATGGCTTTTATGTGCAAAGTTTGGGTATACTCTTTTTAATTGTTTTATGAAAGTTTTGAATGGTTTATTGGGTTGTGTAATAGGTGAAACTATATCAGCAAACTGTTTTGGTAGGATTATATTTCTAAGAGGTCCATTTCATTTGTGAAAAGGCTGTAATGTGATATGTGTCATCTTATAAATATTTTATTAAAATGTTTGAAGGAGATATTGAGGAGTGAAAGTGATGTGAAAGTGATGTGGAGTGTTTTGTGTGAGTGTGATGTGAAAAATTTAATTTTTGACTATGAAAGAAGTGTTATTTTCCATGTGTGTGGGCTGTTATATGAGTTTAATTATCATATAATTGTTTTAAAAAATTGTTTAAGGGTTTTGTGGAAGTGTTGAAGAAATGTGAAATGTGTTGTGGGCTATTTTGGTGTGATTCGGATTTCAAAATCATTTTGAATAAAAAATGGATTTTTGTGACTTGTGTGGTATACATATGGGCTTTTTGGTGAATTTGTGATGCGGAAATGATATTTTCATGTTCAATTTATATTTCATGTCTTGTTGAACTTGTTTGACCACAAGGGAAAAACCTGGGTATCTAGGTGGGTGGACGTATACTAGTATGCTTGTGAATCCGTGGGGTTTGGCCTCAGTTTCACTTAGCAAGATTGACGCTAACAACTCTAACTAAACTATTATGATGATGATTGGGGACCACTAGATTACGGGTATGATCCCTAATAGTGGCTGGTGCACGAGAATGGATATTTGTGATGGTTACTTTCACCGAGATATGAGGTACCTGAGACCCATAGCTAGCTAGTGCCTAGGGGTTATTTACTATTTCTTGTGCTCAATATTTACATTGTACTTACTGACATCATACAGTATAGTTGGCTGGAAAATTCACTAGTGTTGAAATTATTTTTAAAAGTGTTGATTCTTAATGATATCCCACTTCAAAACTGTTTTTATTCAAAGTTTCATCTTTTATAAATTGTAACTAGCTTTTCATGTTTTTGAAAACATGCATGCTTTTTGTATTTAAATGTTAATCTCATAGAATCTATTAGTGGTGGAATCCTACTTGGCATTGGATCACACCCTACATACACCCTTGGGTGTAATTAGACTTGGTTATTTTTGTTGTCGCTGGTTGGGTACATATTTTTGTTCCAGTGGTTCGGGTTTCTAGCAGGTCCTTGGTGGTGAAGTCTTGTGGAGGTGGCTTGAGGGCGGTGCCCCTTGACATGAGGGTTCTTGGTCTGTCCTTATTTGGTTTTGTACCTTTGGTGTAGAACTTTTTATTTGTTTAAAGCTATGTAATTCAGTTCTGAATTTTTGTAAAAGATTGTTTGGTTTGAAAAATCCAGATTTGTTTCATTGTATTCTTATGTTGTTTTATGTTTATAAACTTGGTTAAATTGTTACCAATTTTCATTTTATGATACCCAGGAACATGTGCCAGCCCGTGGGAATCGGGAACGCCCTTCGTGCCTTGTCACGGGCTGGGTTTGGTGCCATTTTTGGTGGTGATCGATTCGGTTCATGTATTTCATGTGTTTTCTCTTGTGGTAGTTTTGTAAAATGTGGAAGTGATTTATTAGTTGTTGAAAGGGGCTGCCAATTATGGTTGAGTAATGATATAGTTCCATGTTGGCCTAAAAATGGGGTGTATTTGAATGGTTTTATTTGTATAACCTTATTATACTCCTTGAAAGTGTTTTATGGATTTGTGTGTTCTCATGGGTATCTTTTGTGATATTATTCAAGGTGATTATATAACAATTGAAAGTGGATTATTAAATGTTGATTGGGCTGCCAATTCTGTTTTGGTAGGGTCTTGGAGTGCTTTTGGATTAAAAAGAGGTTTTTGAAATGGATTTTATGTGCAATGTTTGGGTATACTCTTTATAATTGTTTTATGAAAGTTTTGAATGGTTTGTTGGGTTGTGTAATAGATGAAACTATATCAGCAAATTGTTTTGGTAGGAGTATATTTCTAAGAGGTCCATTTAATTTGTGAAAATGCTGTTATGTGATATGTATCATCTTAGGAATATTTTATTAAATTGTTTGAAGGAGATATTGAGGAGTGAAAGTGATGTGAAAGTGATGTGGAGTGTTTTGTGTGAGTGTGATGTGAAGATTTGAATTATTGATTATGAAAGAAGTGTTATTTTCCATGTTTGTG
Organism: Viscum album; assembly: GCA_963277665.1. Lineage (NCBI taxonomy): Eukaryota > Viridiplantae > Streptophyta > Magnoliopsida > Santalales > Viscaceae > Viscum > Viscum album. Next base: position 1,837,740,196 of record OY728165.1, read on the forward strand.
GGATGTTACATGAGTTTAAATATCTTATAATTGTTTTAAAAAATTGTTTAATGGTTTTGTGGAAGTATTGAAGAAATGTGAAATGTGTTGTAGGCTATTTTGGTGTGATTCAGATTTCAAAATCATTTTGAATGAAAAATGAATTTTTGTGACTTGTGTGGTATAAATATGGTCTTCTTGGTGAATTTGTGATGTGGAAATGATATTTTCATGTACAATTTATATTTATTTACTTGTTGAACTTGTTTTAGCACAAGGGGAAAACCTAGGTATCTAGGTGGGTGGACGTGTACTAGTATGCTAGTGAATCCGTGGGGTTTGGCCTCAGTTTCACATAGCAATATTGACGCTTACAACTCTAACTAAACTATGATGATAATGATTTGGGACCACTAGGTTATGGGTATGTTCCCTACTAGTGGCTGGTGCACGAGAATGGATATTTGTGATGGTTACTCGCACCGATATACGAGGTACCTGGGACCCACAGCTAGCCAGTGCCTAGGGGTTTTTTTCTATTTCTTGTGATCATTAATTACTTTGTACTCACCGTTGTCATACAGTATTGTTGGATGGAAAATTCACTAGTGTTGGCATTATTTTTAAAAGTGTTGATTCATAATGATATCCCACTTGAAAACTGTTTTTATTCAATGTTTCATCTTTTAGAAATTGTAAATAGCCTTTCATGTTATTGAAAACATGCATGCTTTTCATCACTAAATGTTTATCACATGGAATCTCTTAGTGGTGGTATCCTACTGGGCAGTGGCCCACACCCTAGTTACACCCTTGGGTGTAAGTAGAGTTGGTTATTTTTGTTGACGCAGGTTGGGTATAGTTTTTTGTTCCAGTGGTTCGGGTTTCTAGCAGGTCCTTGGTGGTGAAGTCTTGTGGATGTGGCTTGAGGGCAGTGCACCTTGCTATGAGGGTTCTTGGGCTATCCTTGTTTGGTTTTGTACCTTTGGTGTAGAACTTTTGAGTTGTTTTATGCTATGTAATTCAGTTCTCAATTTTTTGTAAAATATTGTTTGGTTTGAAAAATCCAGATTTGTTTCATTGGATTCTTTTGTGGTTTTATGTTTATAAACATGGGTAAATCGTTCCCAATTTTCATTTTATGATACCCGGGCACTTTTGCAGGCCCGTGGGGATCGGGAACGCCCTATGGGACTTGTCACAGGCTGGGTTTTGTGCCATTTTTGGTGGCGATCAATTCGGTTTGTGACCTTTTATGTTATAATATATATTTGGGATGTCACAATGGTGTTGTTCTATTTTAATAGGATTGATCATCGATGTTATCCTCTCATTTTCATCATGTTGATCATATTACTAAGTCTGTTTTTTTAAATAAATATGAAATATATTCATAATTAGAGACAATGTGAGAAAATACCTTAAAAATTCATTATGGATTGAATTTCCCATATAGAACATGCAAACATATTAAATTAACATGATGAAACAACACATATATGAACATGTGAAATCACATAATATTTTTTTCAAGAGAACAACTCATATAAATTTTTTGTAGTTACTTCATATTCAATTTTTAGTAATTTATAAAAAATTCATCATTTCGTAGATTAAATCATTTATGGAGGAACACAGTCATGATGATCATCATTTTCTATTCAGAAAGGCATTATTTCATGAAGTTTTTTGTTCATGGTCATCATAATATTCAATAAAGCAAGGAATGATCACCCAAATGTCATATTTATAAGGATAAGTACACCCTTTTTCATATTTTTAAAATATATGGGTACCAACTACAATAAAGTTAGCACATTTTCATACAGATAATTCATAATATGAAGGCGTAACACCATTAAAATTCCATTAATTAATTTGAAGAATGCTCATAAGTAAAATTTTTGAAAGGAAATATGGGATTGGAATTATCATCACAAAGGCCTCATTGTAGAATGGAATATTGTTCATGATCACATAGAAACTTCATGGGTACAATGATTTTGTTTTAGAGTGGGTAAATCCTTTTAGGTAAATAGGATTACATTATAAAAATAGAGTTCATTAGAGATAGAAGTTCTTTTATAGTTAAGCATAATGATCTCTTATGACCCATGTGGTTCCTTTATAGTCAGTGGTAATTCATGGTAGGGTGACTTAGTACCTTTTCAATCCCATTATTTTTCATTTCCAAACTGAATTTTCAGTAGACTAAATTAGATGATTCATCACAACATATTCTTGGGCGGCCTCTAGCTTATTGTTATTCCATGTACCTCAATTAAAATTGAAAAGAGATTTATATAAATATTGATAATTACTTTCATGTAAACAGATAACGAAGAACGCCTTATCCTATAAATTAAGAATCCGCATATAGAGGGGAACAATAGAGCTCAAAATATATTCTCTTTGAAAATACATTTTTTGAAATTCCACTTATAATTATCTTGTAAAATCTTAATAAGTAAATGATGAAAATGTAAAAAAAGTTTTTTTTATAATGATTACATTCTACCATAGGATCCCTATATTACTAACGGAAAAAATTAATTTGTGTATTACCATTATGTACCCCTCCCATACAACCCACCCCAGGGAGGATATGTATATGGTTTTCATGGTCCTCCTTCATAGAGAACATCCTGTGAAAACTATTCACTAAAGAGAATTAACACAATCCCTTTACAAACCAAGAATCCTTGAATGTCATCCACTTTCATAAACAATAATAGTTTATATAGAAACCCAGGCCCGCTCCCATTGCCTTTCCTCCCTCCTTGAAGCTCTTTGAAATCGCTAAGTAGGGATGATCTTCATAGGGTGTCTCAAATCGGCCAGAATTGTAGAGGTAACTTGATCCCTTCTTAACTCTCTCAATTCTTACTCTATTCCCTCCATTCCAGTTCCTAAATTACCTCATAAATATTGTACGAACAATACCTGAATTTTGGCTGTTATCAATTTCAGAAACTATTGTTTGTGGAGTGATTAATTCAGCATACTTCAAGTAGGGGAGTCTATTTCTTTCCTCTTTCAAATTGCTTTGGGTTTCTTCCCTAATTCTTGAATTATAAAAATTCCAGAAGTTAGGGTTCGTTCCTAGGTTCTAAATTTCTATATTTTGGGTGAAATATTGACGTTTAAGGTTTCTTTTAACTTCCTTGAAGTCTGACGGTCATGCGGTTGATGTTTCGCCCCAATATTTGAGGGTTACGACACATTCGATAGGAGATTCCGTGGGTAACCATTTAATGATGAGTTAGTTTGCTTGATTAAATGATTTTACAGGTTCCTTTTGTGTTGTGCATCATAAGAAAACCATTTTGGTAGAAATAGTAAAGCATTTGTTTTTAAAGTTACATTTTTTCTTGAATTGTGTATTTTTCAAATGTATTTCATGTGTTATCTCTTGTGGTAGTTTTGTAAAATGTGGAAGTGATTTATTAGTTGTTGAAAGGGGATGCCAATTATGGTTGGGTAATGATATAGTTCCATGTTGGCCTAAAAAGGGGGTGTATTTGAAAGGTTTTATTTGTATAAAATTGTTATTCTCCTTGAAAGTGTTATATGGATTTGGGTGTTCTCATGGGTATCTTTTGTGATATTATTCAAGGTGATTATATAACATTTGAAATTAGATTATTACAAGTTGATTGGGATGCCAATTCTGTTTTGGTAGGGTCTTGGTGTGCATTTTCTTAAAAAGAGGGGTTTTAAATGGATTTTATGTGAAATGTTTGGGTATACTCTTTATAATTGTTTTATGAACGTTTTGAATGGTTTATTGGGTTGTGTAATAGGTGAAACTATATCAGCAAACTATTTTGGTAGGATTATATTTTTAAAAGGTCTATTTAATTTGTGAAAAGGTTGTTATGTGATATGTATCATATTGGAATTATTTTCTTAAATTGTTTGAAGGAGATATTGAGGAGTAAAAGTGATGTGAAAGTGATGTGGAGTGTTTTGTGTGAGTGTGATGTGAAAAATTGAATTTTTGATTATGAAAGAAGTGTTATTTTCAATGTGTGTGGGATGTTATATGAGTTTAAATATCTTATAATTGTTTTAAAAAATTGTTTAATGGTTTTGTGGAAGTGTTGAAGAAATGTGAAATGTATTGTGGTCTATTTTGGTGTGATTCGGATTTCAAAATCATTTTGAATGAATAATGTATTTTTGTGACTTCTGTGGTATACATATGGGCTGTTTGGTAAATTTTTGATGGGGAAATGATATTTTCATATTCAATTTATATTTCTTGACTTGTTGAACTTGTTTGAGCACAAGGGAAAAACCTGGGTATCTAGGTGGGTGGACGTGTACTAGTATACTAGTGAATCCGTGGGGTTTGGACTCAGTTTCACTTAGCCAGATTGTCGCTTACAACTCTAACTAAACTATGATGATGATTTTTGGGGACCACTAGGTTATGGGTATGTTCCCTACTAGTGGCTCATTCACGAGAATGGATTTTTGTGATGGTTACTCTCACCGTGATACGAGGTACCTGGGACCCACAGCTAGCTAGTGCCTAGGGGACATTTCCTATTTCATGTGGTCATTATTTATTTTGTACTTACCGTCGGCATACATTATAGTTGGCTATAAAATTCAATAGTGTTGATATTATTTTTAAAAGTTTTGATTCTTAATGACAGCCCACTTGAATACTGTTTTTATTCAAAGTTTCATCTTTTAGAAATTGTAACTTGCTTTTCATGTTTTTGAAAACATGCATGCTTTTTGTCTTTAAATAGTTGTCACATGGAATCTCTTAGTGGTGGTATCCTACTGAGAATTGGCTCACACCCTACTTACACCCTTGGGTGTAAGTATACTTGGTTATTTTTGTTGTCGCAGGTTGGGTACAGTTTTTTGTTCCAGTGGTTCAGGTTTCTACCAGGTCCTTGGTGGTGAAGTCTTGTGGAGGTGGCTTGAGGGCGGTGCCCCTTGCCATGAGGGTTCTTGGGCTGTCGTTATTTGGTTTTTTACCTTTGGTTTAGAACTTTTGAGTTGTTTTAAGCTATGTAATGCAGTTCTGAATTTTATAAAAGATTGTTTGGTTTGAAAAATCCAGATTTGTTTCATTGGATTATTTTGTTGTTTTATGTTTATAAACTTGGGTAAATCATTCCCGATTTTCATTTTATGATACCCGGGCACTTGTGCCAGCCCGTGGGGATTAGGAACACCCTTCGGGCCTTGTCACAGGCTATGTTTGGTGCCATTTTTGGTGGAGATCGATTCGGTCCGTGACAAAATGGTATCAGAGCAAGTTCAGGTTAACTCTTTGGGTCATGTTACTTGGGGAAGAGTCAGGATAGTCTGGAGTTAGGATTGTTGGGACATCGAATTCTAGTTATGGGTAGTTTGCCTGATCACCAAACCTCATAATGGTATTCAAGTTTCCATGAGAAGTCAGGATTTATCTAAGTCCTTCGATTTTCTTAGTTCGATGATGATTAAGGGAAATGAAAAGATAGTTGGGTTAATGGTCCTAGTGATCTCGCAGGGCCTGACAAGCCATGTGGAGCCAAGGATATTCCCTAGAACACTCTCTGTGATAGTGAAGTGATTGTAATATGGCCGCCAACCATATTTCCAAGTCACCCACTGAAACTAGTTTCCTCTCGCACTGTTTTATGCTTAGGGTTTGAAATCATGGCACTTTGGTTTTAAGAAGTGTATTGTTTTTATGAAATGATTTTCAAATAAAGAAGGAATGGTTCTGTTTATGAAATGGCGGAACTGAATTTAAAGAATTGTTTTGAAATGTAAAATGGTGCGCTTACACCTCTTTGAAAGAAGAAACTATATTGAAGTTGGTTTTGGAAAGTGTTTCCAATAGAGTTTTCTAAACAATCAGTGTGTGTTTTAATGGGATGAGATGTTTTGAAATTGATGTGAATATCTTGAAAGTGAGTTATTTTCTAAATGGTTGTGACTTTCTGAAACTTTTTGTATGATGTGAGTTGGGATTTTGATCTCGTGGTTAGCGGTTATGAGAAAAATAGATGTGTTGGTTGACCGTTTTGGTTTTGAAAAGTGGAAAGAATTTTTGTTTTAACCTTTGGTATTTCCATTAGCGACCACATGAATGGGGTTATATAGGATGATGGATGGTTGATGGAACAACTGGATGTGTGACGGGACAGATACGAGGAGGGTGTCTGGTGTGGCACAAAAACATGCATGTGTGAGGTGCATGGTGTACCATTGGTGGATACTCTTACTGTTAATCTGTTTTTTCTCAAAGAATTACGTTTAAAGAAAAACAAGATGTCTTGATGAATATTTTTTGTACTGTTTTGATTATGGGTTTTTGAAAATTTTGATGTTGTGGGATGTTTTGAATCCATGAACCCCTTCTGTATGAACTGTGTTTTGGGTTTGTGTTTGGTCGGTAAGCTGTGTTGTAGGAACAGTTAGTGGTCTCTTTTGAAAAATGTTTTGGGATGCCTTTACGGTGGTTTCCTTCATTTGTTTGGAGCTGTTTTATGGCTTGTTTTGACTAATGGACCAGATTGGTTGGGTCCTTGGGTTCTCTCATTGGATAAGGTATGCCCCCATTAAAGGTTAATTCATAACTGAAGTGCAACCCAGATTGTTTCTCCATTGGAAAATCCTCAAGTTGATCAATATGAGGAATCAATTTCTTCAACTTTTTAGATTGAGTATACACCCTTTCTATTATTGGTTTTGTGTATCCTCTTGTAGTGGGAGATTGATTATGGATGGTTGAAAGTGACCTTATCCTCTTAAGTTTCCTAATTTCTTCGAAGGTGGAAGTGTTCTAGGGTTGTTATTATGGATGAGTATTTGGATAGTTTCTAAGAGGAACTCTCGGTCCTTCATAGTCACTTCGAAGAAGAAGTTCATGTTAAACTACTAGTGTGGGAAATCTGGTCATGAGAGGATATTATGGCCACATTCTAGAATTGTGTGTTGTTTGGGGATGTTGTATAAGTTCCCTCTCTATTCATTGTTTATATTAGTCGCAATGGTCATGTTCGGTGATTCCTTGTGATGTCATGTGCTCGATTGACTGTAAAGGTGAAAGTTGGGAAATCATCTAAGAGTCTCTATTATGTTGGGAGAATGTCTCCCTTGAAAGAAACATAAAAAAATATTCCATTTTAGAGGAAGGTGAGTATAAGTTTTCTTTACTTCTATTGTTTTTCACCTGAACAAACAAGGTGTGATGTGTGTACATATTCTAATCCCTTGTTTCAGTGAAATATCGAGTTAGGGTAAAGTGAGTTTGGAATGTGTTATGTCTTGGAAAAACATATCGGGGATTGCAGTGTACATATTGTTTTCAACGAAAGAACAATTCTCATTCAGGTGGTTTCCAAAGCCTAACTGTGAGGCTGAAGATGCTTTAATATTTTGAGCTCCAGCCATAGGTCTCGGAGAGAAGCTGGCACGTAGTTAGGGGAAACCCCAGTGTCATTTAAACCCTTTTGCGAAGTCTTATCCTCAATATGAAATATAATAAGAGTTTAAACCTATGGTGTCATCATATATCTTCTACTGTTCATGTTCGGTGGAAATAGGTGGAGGGCCTTGTACCCATGTCATCGCCCAATGTTATTCCATCCCCCTTTGGTTTCCATTGAGTCTTTAGAGAAAGGTATGAAGATTGACTAGACAGGTTGACCACAAGGTTTTCACTTGGTTAGTAGTGACCATTCCCCCAAAAAACCATGTAGATAGAAGAATCTCCACTGTTAGTTCATGGTTTCCCAAACCGTGTAGACTAACCATGTGGTCGTCCCAACACTTTATATTTTGGGGTCTTTCTGTACTGGCCCATGCTGGTCGATTAGGATTGTTGGTTCTTATGGTAGGGAGCCTATTTTTTTCCCCCATAACAATAACTTAGACTTATCCATGGTCAAGGATTGGTGGTAGGTAGTCTCATTCGGATCTATCAAGCTACCCAAATCTTCCTTGGGTTACCATTGAGATTTGAGAGTGCCCAATGGTTTAGTTATAGAAAGGTATGTGTAACCTTGTTCGATGTTGTAGTTCGTTTGGGTGAATTGCTTGAGTCTTGTTGGGATAGTGTTTGAAGAGTTTTCCTTTGGGATAAAACCTGAATGTGATTGATTGTTTCTTTAAATTGGTGTATGATTTTTTTGTGAAGTATTCCTTCCTTAATTGATCAATGGATGTGTTTTGTCCTTTGGGGGCGAAACCTGGAAAGTGAGTACATCTTGGTTTATCTGTTGGGTTTGGCTTTCGTATTTGGCCTTTCTGTAGCTTTCCAGGGATGGAAGTTTTTCATGGGGGGATAATTGTAACATAAATGACTTATTTAGAAGTTAAAATTCATTTATTATCCTTTCATTCTTTGTTTTGGATTGTTTCCAAAGGTTTTATTGAGAAATATATGAGTTTTAATGAATTGGGCCAAACCGTGAGCCCAATTCCAAATTTAAAAATAATTTTTTTCCTTTATAAAATTGTAATTTTTTAATAGTTTTCCCTAATTCCAATTCCTAAATGGTCTCCTTTGACTTATTAAAACCAAAATATAAATTTGGATCCATTATAAATCCATAATCATGGTGGATATGGGTTTTTATTTAAGATATTGGGCCTGCTCGAAGGCCCATTTCTTGCATTCAAAATAATTTTTAATTGTTTTATATCTCCTTCACTATTTTCGTTTTTTCGGTGCTTCCACCTCCCCCTCGACCCTATGAAACCCAGGCCCGCTCCCATTGCCTTTCCCCCCTCCTTGGAGCTTTTTGAATTCGCTAATTAGGGCTGATCTTCATAGGGTGTCTCAAATCGGCCAAAATTGAAGAGGTAACTTCATGCCTTCTTAAATCTCTCAATTATTACTCTTATCCCTCCATTCTAGTTCCTAAATTACCTCATAAATCTTGTTCGAACAATCCCTGAATTTTGTCTGCTTTCAATTTCAGCAACTATTGTTTTTGGAGTGATTAATTCAGGATACTTCTAGTAGGTGAGCCTATTTCTTTCCTCTTTCAAATTGCTTAGGGTTTCTTCCCTAATTCTTGAATTATAAAAATTCCAAAAATTAGGGTTCATGCCTAGGATCTAAATTAATGTATTTTGGGTGAAATATTGAAGTTTTAGGTTTCTTTTAACTTCCTTGAGGTGCGGCGGTCGTGCAGTTGATGTTTCGCCCCAATATTTGAGGGTTTCGACACATTCGGTAGGTGGTTCCGTGGGTAACCATTTAATGATGAGTTAGTTTTCTTGATTAAATAATTTTACATGTTCCTTATGTGATGTGCATTATGAATTTTTTTTTGTAGAAATAGTAAAGCATTTGTTTTTAAGGATACATTTTTTCTTGAAGTGTGTATTTTTAAAATGAATTTCATGTGTTATCTGTTGTGGTAGTTTTGTAAAATGTGGAAGTTATTTATTAGTTTTTGAAACGGTCTGCCAATTATGGTTGTGTAATGATATAGTTCCATGTGGGCCTAAAAATGGGGTGTGTTTGAATGGTTTTATTTGTATAACCTTGTTATACTCCTTGAAAGTGTTTTATGGATTTGTGTGTTCTCATGGGTATCTTTTGTGATATTATTCAAGGTGATTATATAAAAATTGAAAGTGGATTATTACATGTTTATTGGGCTGAAAATTCTGTTTTTGTATGGTCTTAGTGTGATTTTGGCTTAAAAAGAGGTTTTTGAAATGGCTTTTATGTGCAAAGTTTGGGTATACTCTTTTTAATTGTTTTATGAAAGTTTTGAATGGTTTATTGGGTTGTGTAATAGGTGAAACTATATCAGCAAACTGTTTTGGTAGGATTATATTTCTAAGACGTCCATTTCATTTGTGAAAAGGCTGTAATGTGATATGTGTCATCTTATAAATATTTTATTAAAATGTTTGAAGGAGATATTGGGGAGTGAAAGTGATGTGAAAGTGATGTGGAGTGTTTTGTGTGAGTGTGATGTGAAAAATTTAATTTTTGATTATGATAGAAGTGTTATTTTCCATGTGTGTGGGTTGTTATATGAGTTTAATTATCATATAAATGTTTTTAAAAAAATTTTAAGGGTTTTGTGGAAGTGTTGAAGAAATGTGAAATGTGTTGTGGGCTATTTTGGTGTAATTCGGATTTCAAAATCATTTTGAATAAAAAATGGATTTTTGTGACTTGTGTGGTATACATATGGGATTTTTGGTGAATTTGTGATGCGAAAATGATATTTTCATGTTCAATTTATATTTCATGGCTTGTTGAACTTGTTTGACCACAAGGGAAAAACCTGGGTATCTAGGTGGGTGGACGTATACTAGTATGCTAGTGAATCAGTGGGGTTTGGCCTCAGTTTCACTTAGCAAGATTGACGCTAACAACTCTAACTAAACTATGATGATGATGATTGGGGACCACTAGGTTACGGGTATGATCCCTAATAGTGGCTGGTGCACGAGAATGGATATTTGTGATGGTTACTTTCACCGAGATATGAGGTACCTGAGACCCACAGCTAGCTAGTGCCTAGGGGTTATTTCCTATTTCTTGTGCTCAATATTTACTTTGTACTTACCGACATCATACAGTATAGTTGGCTGGCAAATTCACTAGTGTTGAAATTATTTTTAAAAGTGTTGATTCTTAATGATATCCCACATCAAAACTGTTTTTATTCAAAGTTTCATCTTTTATAAATTGTAACTAGCTTTTTATGTTTTTGAAAACATGCATGCTTTTTGTATTTAAATGTTAATCTCATAGAATCTATTAGTGGTGGAATCCTACTTGGCATTGGATCACACCCTACATACACCCTTTGGTGTAATTAGACTTGGTTATTTTTGTTGTCGCTGGTTGGGTACATATTTTTGTTCCAGTGGTTCGGGTTTCTAGCAGGTCCTTGGTGGTGAAGTCTTGTGGAGGTGGCTTGAGGGCGGTGCCCCTTGACATGAGGGTTCTTGGTCTATCCTTATTTGGTTTTGTACCTTTGGTGTAGAAATTTTTAGTTGTTTTAAGCTATGTAATTCAGTTCTGAATTTTTGTAAAAGATTGTTTGGTTTGAAAAATCCAGATTTGTTTCATTGTATTCTTATGTTGTTTTATGTTTATAAACTTGGTTAAATCGTTACCAATTTTCATTTTATGATACCCAGGAACATGTGTCAGCCCGTGGGAATCGGGAACGCCCTTCGTGCCTTGTCACGGGCTGGGTTTGGTGCCATTTTTGGTGGTGATCGATTCGGTTCATGTATTTCATGTGTTTTCTCTTGTGGTAGTTTTGTAAAATGTGGAAGTGATTTATTAGTAGTTGAAAGGGGCTGCCAATTATGGTTGAGTAATGATATAGTTCCATGTTGGCCTAAAAATGGGGTGTATTTGAATGGTTTTATTTGTATAACCTTATTATACTCCTTGAAAGTGTTTTATGGATTTGTGTGTTCTCATGGGTATCTTTTGTGATATTATTCAAGGTGATTACATAACAATTGAAAGTGGATTATTACATGTTGATTGGGCTGCCAATTCTGTTTTGGTAGGGTCTTGGAGTGCTTTTGGATTAAAAAGAGGTTTTTGAAATGGATTTTATGTGCAATGTTTGGGTATACTCTTTATAATTGTTTTATGCAAGTTTTGAATGGTTTGTTGGGTTGTGTAATAGATGAAACTATATCAGCAAATTGTTTTGGTTGGATTATATTTCTAAGAGGTCCATTTAATTTGTGAAAATGCTGTTATGTGATATGTATCATCTTAGGAATATTTTATTAAATTGTTTGAAGGAGATATTGAGGAGTGAAAGTGATGTGAAAGTGATGTGGAGTGTTTTGTGTGAGTGTGATGTGAAGATTTGAATTATTGATTATGAAAGAAGTGTTATTTTCCATGTTTGTGGGATGTTACATGAGTTTAAATATCTTATAATTGTTTTAAAAAATTGTTTAATGGTTTTGTGGAAGTATTGAAGAAATGTGAAATGTGTTGTAGGCTATTTTGGTGTGATTCAGATTTCAAAATCATTTTGAATGAAAAATGAATTTTTGTGACTTGTGTGGTATACATATGGTCTTCTTGGTGAATTTGTGATGTGGAAATGATATTTTCATGTTCAATTTATATTTATTGACTTGTTTAACTTGTTTTAGCACAAGGGGAAAACCTAGGTATCTAGGTGGGTGGACGTGTACTAGTATGCTAGTGAATCCGTGGGGTTTGGCCTCAGTTTCACATAGCAATATTGACGCTTACAACTCTAACTAAACTATGATGATGATGATTTGGGACCACTAGGTTATGGGTATGTTCCCTACTAGTGGCTGGTGCACGAGAATGGATATTTGTGATGGTTACTCGCACCGATATACGAGGTACCTGGGACCCACAGCTAGCCAGTGCCTAGGGGTTTTTTTCTATTTCTTGTGATCATTAATTACTTTGTACTCACCGTCGGCATACAGTATTGTTGGATAGAAAATTCACTAGTGTTGGAATTATTTTTAAAAGTGTTGATTCCTAATGATATCCCACTTGAAAACTGTTTTTATTCAATGTTTCATCTTTTAGAAATTGTAACTAGCCTTTCATGTTTTTGAAAACATGCATGCTTTTCATCACTAAATGTTTATCACATGGAATCTCTTAGTGGTGGTATCCTACTGGGCAGTGGCCCACACCCTAGTTACACCCTTGGGTGTAAGTAGAGTTGGTTATTTTTGTTGACGCAGGTTGGGTACAGTTTTTTGTTCCAGTGGTTCGGGTTTCTAGCAGGTCCTTGGTGGTGAAGTCTTGTGGATGTGGCTTGAGGGCAGTGCACCTTGCTATGAGGGTTCTTGGGCTATCCTTATTTGGTTTTGTACCTTTGGTGTAGAACTTTTGAGTTGTTTTATGCTATGTAATTCAGTTCTCAATTTTTTGTAAAATATTGTTTGGTTTGAAAAATCCAGATTTGTTTCATTGGATTCTTTTGTGGTTTTATGTTTATAAACATGGGTAAATCGTTCCCAATTTTCATTTTATGATACCCGGGCACTTTTGCAGGCCCGTGGGGATCGGGAACGCCCTATGGTACTTGTCACAGGCTGGGTTTTGTGCCATTTTTGGTGGCGATCGATTCGGTTTGTGACCTTTTATGTTATAATATATATTTGGGATGTCACAATGGTGTTGTTCTATTTTAATAGGATTCATCATCGATGTTATCCTCTCATTTTCATCATGTTGATCATATTACTAAGTCTGTTTTTTTAAATAAATATGAAATGTATTCATCATTAGAGACAATGTGAGAAAATACCTTAAAAATTCATTATGGATTGAATTTCCCATATAGAACATGCAAACATATTAAATTAACATGATGAAACAACACATATATGAACATGTGAAATCACATAATATTTTTTTCAAGAGAACAACTCATATAAATTTTTTGTAGTTACTTCATATTCAATTTTTAGTAATTTATAAAAAATTCATCATTTCCTAGATTAAATCATTTATGGAGGAACACAGTCATGATGATCATCATTTTCTATTCAGAAAGGCATTATTTCATGAAGTTTTTAGTTCATGGTCATCATAATATTCAATAAAGCAAGGAATGATCACCCAAATGTCATATTTATAAGGATAGGTACACCCTTTTTCATATTTTTAAAATATATGGGTACCAACTACAATAAAGTTAGTACATTTTCATACAGATAATTCATAATATGAAGGCATAACACCATTAAAATTCCATTAATTAATTTGAAGAATGCTCATAAGTAAAATTTTTGAAAGGAAATATGGGATTGGAATTATCATCACAAAGGCCTCATTGTAGAATGGAATATTCTTCATGATCACATAGAAACTTCATGGGTACAATGATTTTGTTTTAGAGTGGGTAAATCCTTTTAGGTAAATAGGATTACATTATAAAAATAGAGTTCATTAGAGATAGAAGTTCTTTTATAGTTAAGCATAATGATCTCTTATGACCCATGTGGTTCCTTTATAGTCAGTGGTAATTCATGGTAGGGTGACTTAGTACCTTTTCACTCCCATTATTTTTCATTTCCAAAATGAATTTTCAGTAGACTAAATTAGATGATTCATCACAACATATTCTTGGGCGGCCTCTAGCTTATTGTTATTCTATGTACCTCAATTAAAATTGAAAAGAGGTTTATATAAATATTGATAATTTCTTACATGTAAACAGATAACAAAGAACGCCTTATCCTATAAATTAAGAATCCGCATATAGAGGGGAACATTAGAGCTCAAAATATATTCTCTTTGAAAATACATTTTTTGAAATTCCACTTATAATTATCTTGTAAAATCTTAATAAGTAAATGATGAAAATGTAAAAAAAGATTTTTTTATAATGATTACATTCTACCATAGGATCCCTATATTACTAACGGAAAAAATTAATTTGTGTATTACCATTATGTACCCCTCCCACACAACCCACCCCAGGGAGGATATGTATATGGTTTTCATGGTCCTCCTTCATAGAGAACATCCTGTGAGAACTATTCACTAAAGAGAATTAACACAATCCCTTTACAAACCAAGCATCCTTGAATGTCATCCAATTTCATAAACAATACTAGTTTATATAGAACACCAATCCAGGGTGATGATTAAGATTCCAAATATAGTGGTGGTATTATTCTCAATGATACATCACTATGAACTATTTATCTCAAGTATGGCCACATCAAGGTGGAATCCCATAGTGGGACATAAAACTTATCACACAAGTCTTATATCACTAAAGTCGTATAAATTTGTATAATCCACATATATTTCATTATTTTCTTCCATTACCCATGGTCTAAAACCTAAATATTCCATTTCCTGAAGGCCTCATATACATACTCCTTAAATGCCTCACAAATATATGCACATAAATATGCTCCAACTCAATCATATATTAAATTGATAAAAGTGAAATCGTGGGAAATACATTCAAAATAAGAGGATTCTCATGGTAATCTTGATAATGTAATTCATAATATGGGTAGATGTTATTAGAGATAGAGGTGAAGCCTCTCATAGAACATACATTAAAAATTCGTAGAACTATATTTTGTATCATGTTAGCATGAGTGCCCAGCAGGCCTATTTATCAAGTCAAGGGGATAAACAAATTTCATAGGTTTCTTTCTAGTTGAAATACCTAGATATCACTTTTTCTTAAGTTACCTACTAGTATAATCATCTCTTAGTAGTATATGAATATATTCCACATGTATCCTTCATTTTTCTAGTTATGATATGTCCCTTCTACTAATTATAACCTCTATGTGATTCTGTAGTTAGACATCTGAAAATGGAAAACCATTACTTAATCCCCCACTAAACCTCAAGAGTCCATATCCTGTGTGAAACCTCCCTCTAATGGATATATTATATATGAGTCATCATATATCTAATGGCCCATAATTATATTTAGGAACCTTTATTGAAGGGGAAAATTCCCAACATGTAATATCATATTTGAAAGGATGATATTCAATGTCTGTCTAACCAAACACTAAAATTCACATTTAATAATAAAATAGATAAATTAGAATGTGTTTATCATGCACATGTCGTACACCATCCATTGGTTGGAACCTCATTCTCATTAGTCTTTTCTACATTAATTTAAACATCTTCGTATAATATCTGAACAAAATGACATTAAACTGTATAAAATGATCTATAAAAAACATTAAACTAATAAACCAGAACTAAATGGGATTTGATTCATGATTTCCTTGATATATAATACTCCTCCTTGAGTTTTAATCCTAAATCCCCATTGTTTTTTTGATTCACAAACATGGAAGTAAAATCATTTATACATTGTTTCATGGAAATAAAAGGGATTAACTGAGTACTTGATATATGAATTTAAATTTAATGATATATCTTTTTATAATTAATTTAACTATAATTGTTTTTAATCCCTTCATTAGAAAATTTATATAATTATATTTTCAAGTGGTTGTTCCCAAACCACAACACTTTATAACTCCTTATACATAGATAAATTCTAGAATATCATGTTGAGGGATTCAATTAATAAAATAGTCATCTAGTGAAAGAATGATAAAGAACCTCTAATATATAAATTTTTTTAAGTTGATGTATATATTTTATCAAATCACTTGCATGATAGTGACCAATATTAATACTATTACTTAGAAAGAATCATTAAAATGTATTAAATCATTTTGAGTGTCTTGTAATAGGAAATAATTCCCACCAAAAGGACGATATAAGTATTAACACTTATCCTCCAAGAAAATATACAACCCAATCATTATTGGTAACGATCCAATAACCAACTACATTTTGAAATTTGACCTTCATTGACTATAAATAATAATTTAATCATTTTGATTTAAAAGAAATTAGTGATAATTGTTATTATATATAAACTTAATAGAAATAAAATAATCCTCCTAAGAACCAAAAAAACTCAAGGAAACATGCTTAATGAATCAATAATAATGCCAAGATGATTCATTCTATTTTTACTAAGTGAATTTATATCCACCCAATAATAATGGAAATCTAATTAAAAGAATTCATATATCCACCCACATTAACTGTAGATCATTTTATGGATATAATAAACAATATATAATTTTATGAATTGATTTAACCCAATAACAAAGAATAAATTCATTTTTCAGCTCAATAATTTAATTATTCCAATCGGAAAAAAAAATTATACTCTTCTAGAGGATGAAATATATAGACATATATATATATATATATATATGAAAATATCAATGAATTAATAAAGATATTTTATACAACACACATAGAATATTCTCTTATATAACCAATATAACAAAAGAAATTTTTAATGAAACAACATTTGATGTTAACTATCCTATGTCCATCCAAAAAATGGAATCTATATGAAAAATAAGATCTATAAAATCCTATATATTATCTCCAAAATGTTTTGAATAATTAATATGTTGAAAAAAAGGATATTTTTCTATCTACTAACAAAGGTAAAATATATATTAAACCTCCTCAATTTTTAGATACATTTTTTAATACTTACACATAATCTTCTATAAAGTTTTGTACTCTAAGTAAATATAAACATGTGAATTAGTTCCTAGTTCCCTGACCACTATACCAGATTCATCAATAGTATTTAATATTTTAAAATCACTGAACATATGTACCTATATAGGATAATTAAATTTTGGTTCCTAATTTGAAAATATAGGACATTGGATTTCGTGGTTTGTAAGAACCATAATGTTATCTCAAATAATATAATGTCACAATAGATTTAGATAAATCCCTAACACCATAATCTTATGATCATGGGTAATATAATTGAACTAATGTAGATGTAAATTCATTGTTCCCAAAGTTATAATTGCCCATTTTTTCACAAAAATTCATCGTATTACAACATAATATGCCCTTTAATAAATACAAACATAAATTCTTGTTTATGAACGTGAAGAGAAGGGGTATAAATTTACCTATATTCACAAAATAAAAAGATTTCATTAATTATTAATTTAAAAAGAAATATTTATTTCTTGATATGAATTAATTTAATGGTTCTATTATGAGGGTGAAATCAAATATGATCCTTTAAAATTAAATTATGATAAGAGAATTTTTTTTAAACATAAATATTCCTTATAAATAATCAATTTCATATTACCTAAACATTGATAGATTAGTCACCAACCCTTTCTAAGCCAACATGTTATCATTTAAATGAACTTCCCATGTCTAAAATCATAACTTTTTTATTTTTTTAATATGTATGATGCTATCAATTTATTTCTAATGTAGTTTGAAAATTCATTTAAATCACTTTCCAAGTCATTAAATAATATATTATATCATTAAACAACACCACCCTAAAATATTATAAAGCACATGGAACATTTTTTTCATCTATAATAGGAACACAATTCCGGTATCTATTACTCTTAAAGGAATATCAATGAATTCAAAATTCTCATAGAAAAGTAAATAATCGATTTTGTAGAAATGGTCCACATTCACTTGCATAGTATGATAACATAATTATAGATCTATATTTTTAAACTCCCTTTGCCACATTAAATGATGAAACAACTAATTAATCCTTTGATGTGGATATTTTTTCTCAACCATTGTGAGGTTTAATTTAAATTAATCTATCCAAATATTCCAAAATCAATATAATTTCATCATAAACAACACAGGTTCCCACTTTTGAAACACTATAGATTACATAACACATTTTTATAATAGATAATTCATGTATATTCTCATATCTCATTTCTATGATGGTGAAATCTTATGAGGGATTATAAAATAGAAGACATTTTCTATTATAACACTATTCAAAATAGAATCTTATGACGACAGGTTGTCCATATAATATCCTATTGAGAAGACATATAGAAATTCACTAAAACCACCACAATATATTTTATCTTATTATCCTCATAAAAAAATTAAATTCTTTGAACTATAATGTAATAAATTCCATATAATTAATATATATAATGATTCATCTTAACAAATAGATCAATAGGTCTAATTACCTCCTCAAATAAAAACACTCTACTAAGGTATAAATAAATAATGTACTTCACTCTAACAACCCCTGATCTTGTAACCCAGAACCATAGTCTACATTAGTAAATTGGAATAGATATAGGGGTTCAATTACGTATTAAAATATCAATTTTTTATTTATGGATAACATTATAAATTAATTATACACATTTTGCAGGGGGGATAAAGTATGACTCTTAGTAATGTAAACTATTTGGAAACCTTGAACTCATACATATAATTATAATTCATTTCCTATGGATAGGAAGAAATAATGTTCATCACTAATATTTAGAAAGGTTTAAATAGAGTGAATGCTATAATGAGAAATACAGTATAATAATTATAGAAAGATTAATAACTAAAAATCAAATTAATTTGGTAAATATATTGAGTTAGAAATGAATCCATAAATAAAATAAATGTAATATTATATTGGAAAATAATAACAAGAATTATCAATCAAGGAAACAATTAATATTGTAAATTATTATCTCATCTATCATGATATATATACTAACAAGAACATAACCCACGATAGTTAAAAACAATGGGTAATGACCCATTTAAATTGGTCATCTGATTTGGATAATATGTCTTTTTGGTGAATTGAGGGGATTAATGATTTCTTTCCCCACCAATTAATACATGTATAAGGAATTCAACATATATCTAATGATGAATTTAATTCAATAAAAATGTTCCTTGTCAATAATTAAAGATATTGAATAATGAAAAATTAATATCATTAAATCTCTTATCAATAAAATAACCATCAATATAAATCACTATATAGAGAAATGATATATGCATTATGAAATAAGAATGTATGATATAATTATATCCATAATAAATAATATAGATATTTATGGTAAATTTATTTACAGTGATCACAAGAATGTGAAGGTTTCATGATAATGTTAACAACCATAAAATTAATAGGATACAAGAGTTAAACCTTGGTTTATTAAGAATATTTTTTTATAAAATCATGTATTTGGGAAGAATAAAGGGAATAAAAGTACAATTTGAATGAAATATATCATAAAAAGTGTTATTTATTTTAAATAATTGAAAAAATTTATATGAAGATTATTTTTTTCAAAATAGTTATTGTGTGGGGTTTGTTATCATAGTATTCATTAAAAACAATATTTTTAAATATTAATAAACATATTTAAAATAATTTATTTCATAAAATAGTAATCTTCACTTAATAAAATTTTTATGTTTATTGGATATAATAAAATTTCATTAAAATCATTCATAAAAATAAAAGTACTTATGTGAAAATATTTTCAATATTTTAAAAATCAAGAACATGGATGAAAAATAAATATCATTGAAAGAGAAATAATAATGGGTTTTATTTTGATTATATAATTTCCTTATCCAAATAAAATGTATGGAAAATTTCAGAATAAAAAATTGAAACTCATTAATTATCTTATGGATAAGAAAATAATTGGATCCAATAATGATATAATGATAATATTCCTTTATGACAAATTTATGTACACCTTGAGAAACAAGAGATTATGAAATATATTATTACTACATTGGTAACATTTAAATTGTAACACCTTGAAATAATATACAAGAGTTGAAAAAGAAACCATCATGAAAAAATAGTTATTCGTATTAAATACATCAATCGGGATTTATATACTCCCCATAAATTTTAATATGTGTACCATAACAAATATCCCCCAATGATGTGTAAATTGAGATGAAACCACTTTCCAATTGATCCCCTTTAGTTGAATGTTAATTAAGCTCATGTATAATGGTTATATGCACGTTATTAATTTATAACATAGACAAAATAATATTTAGAATATCATATATGATTATATTTTAGCATATTACCCACATTTTTTAATAATATTTTGTTAATAAAATTTTTTGGGTGTTAACTAAATCATTTTCTCAGGGTTGTTTGGTCATAAAACATCTAGTTTCTGAAAATATGATATAGATAAATCATCAAAATATATATTGTTATTATTATTAATATCTCATTTATTCCTTAAAAACTATTCTAAAAGCATTCTTGATAGTTGGGTATGGAAAATGAATCGCATCATATCATAAAGTCATGAAGTCGAACATACGCATAAAAAAAGATATTGTTCCATTAAAGGGTTAAATTGTAACGAATTAAATGATATATTAATATAAAATAATTGATATAATGTCATCTGTTTGATACATATTTATTATTTCACGCCATTTTAACTGTCCAGATGAGCTGATGATAGAAAACTATTTACATCAGTTCGTGAAGCAGTAGTCCACTGTACACAAGATTAATATATTTGATACCCATTTAATAAAGGGATAGATGGATAAATATTATACCATCATCATAATAACATATTGGTTTATCGAATGGTATCGTGTTATTAAATTATAATTGGTAAGAGATAACAGAAGCGGATAATATAAAGATTAACAAAGAAAGTGCTCGGTGAAGATGATTACCATTGCTTAAAAAAATCTCATTTGTATCTCATATTAAGAACTATTGGATAAATATTTAGGGAAGATCATCCCATCTATATTTTTTATATGGATTTGAGGAGATATAGTTGTAGTTATTGGTTGATATAAATGGCTTGATATATGTGAATAAGTGACGTGATGGTTTCCATTTTTAATTTAGGTGGAGTGGTATTATTGTTAATACCTACCACTATTCAATAATGGGAACTCACCATAAAAAAAATCCAAAAATTATTAACAAAGGGGATCGGGGAAGATAATTTCAATACACACATGTTCCCAAAAAATAGGCATGCATTAAATATGTTATCTCTTTAATATAAAATGTTACATACATATACAATTTGAGATTTCACCAACGTAAATAATTATTTTACCCAATGTAATATATACATTAAACGTAAAATTAAAATTAAACATCATATATAATTCATAACCACATATTATAAATTTTAAATCAAATTTATCAAATAATAATACAATATCTGTGTAAAATTTATTTTATCATAAGCACATGTAGTGCATAAATCCTTGTTTTAATCTTAAAAATGATAATTAATTTTTAATGTTATTAATATTAGTTATGAAAGAAATTATGTTGAACATATTACAGAATATTAATAATCATGAACCCAAATAAATAATCAATTTTATCAAATTTAAATAATATATTAAAGGAATTTTGTATTTAAATAATTATATAAATCATGTCACAAAAACAATTTTTTTAGAAAATGAATATTTCAACATTGAGATGATATTATATTAAATATATGACAAGAATTAATCATTATATGGAATTGAGAAAAAATAATTAGATATATATTATATTTTTTTTTAATAATTAATCATTATGAATTATTTTAATTAATTTATATGGAAAAACATTGTGTCTTTTTAAAAATAGTTTTATATAAAATATTCCTTTTTAGTTCCAAATGATCTTATATTTATTTATATCAATTTGATAGTAAATAATTTTGTAATTTAAAATATTTTTGAAAAAATATTATAAATAATAGTATAAATAGTTAAATAAATCATTTTTAATTATAAAGAAAACATATTTCCATTGAAAATTTTCGAAAAGTCTTTCATGGATTGTTTTTACCATGTTTATTTTAAATCAATATTAATCCTACAAAACAAGAATTTTCATCCAAAGAAATTTTAATCTTTATATCTTATTATGGTTTTATTAAAACAAAATCTCCTAATATAATTATTACTGTAGAGTTAAATTCTAAACCTATAAATAATTTACTCACAAAAGTTTCAAGGATATCACAATCAAAAAAATGATTGTTGTTCATCTTCAAAACATCATTTTCTTATTATGTTGATTAATCAATTTCATGATTTATCCCATGTAACATTACTACTTCATTCATTCGATTCCTTAATACATGATCTCTATTGTCAAGAATCTATATGGTATCTTAATAATTTGATATATCTTGTTCCAATTCAAATTCATTAGAGGTGATCACATGTGTTGGGTATAGTATGTTCTTCATTGACAATATTATATGGAATAAATACTATACATTACATTGGATATGTATAATTTAAAATTATTGATCTATATATCCATCCAATTCTAAAATTTCCAATGGTTTGATGTACCTATGGATCTGTTTCCCGTAAATATTGAACCTTGTAACACTGTTTCATGAAGAAACATTCAAGGAAAAATATCTCCCATTTGAAATTCAAAATAATTCATCAAATTATTGTTATAAGTATTTTTTATTATTTTATTTTATTTAATGTTCTTATAAATTGTATTTAATGTTTTCATTTTTTCTTGATCAATTTCATGGTCATCAATTTTACTTTCCCTTACTTCTAACCATCATTTTTTAGTACAATATATCTTTCCATATAATGATTCATACGAAGATGTTTGAATACATACATTGAAACTATCATTATATTCCAACTCTACCAAAGGTAAATAATTAGTAAAAACACCTTGATTGTCATGTGGGAACAACCTAAACATACATTGAAATGATTAAATAGTCTTTTTAGACTATTTATCAGTTTGGTGATGGTACGAGGTGCTGAAATGAAGCCCAGTACTAAGAACTTTATGAAGGATCTTCCATAATTTCAATGTAAATAATGGAGCATGATTACACACAATTTAAAGTGTTTCACCAAGATGTTTTAAAAATTATCAATATTAATCCTTGTGATGTTCTTAAGAGGGGAATATTCACTTATAGCATTGAAATTTGTAGTTTTAGTAAGCCGACCATCAATAAATCATATTTCATTATTGGTTCTATAAATATCTAGTAATATATAGAAAATTTAATAGCAATTTTATCTAATTTCCATATATTAACATGAATAGGATCCATGGGTCCTCTCGGATGTTATCTCTCAACCATCACCTATTTGATAATGAAACATCTTGATAAAAGATCATTGATTTCTTATTTCATGTTATCCCACCAAAAATGTTCCCTAAAATAACATTACATTTTTATTATACCATGGTATATAATGAAATTTTAGCTATTATAATCATAAAAAAATAATATTTTTAGTATTCATGGAAAATATATTTTCCCATTCCAAATCGTAAAAATCCATATTCACAAAGTCTTTAAAATTTACTATTATTCAAGGGATTAATGTTTTTTTTGAAAATTTTAATTAATAGATAGTGATTATATTATCATTTCTAATAAATTTGGTTTCAGATTCATTTAAAAAATATGATACTAGTACCCTTCATTAATAATTCCCATTTAAAACACTACTAGATCATTGATCATCTGATCCCTATAATCCTTATTTGGGTCATAATTACTTCATTTTTGATTCTTAATTCATATGCTAATTTATTTTTCTATCTTGGATGGTAGTATGATAGGGATAATATTTTAATCATTTTAATATGTTTTTGAATGATTTAATACCTTACAATTTAACAATTTGATTTTATTTTCATCAATTTTGGATATGTGATGTGTTATTGGCTAAAATAATAAAAATTACTAATTTATTAATTAAAACTTATTTTAATCACAATGGTATATCAATAATAACTTTTAAAAATTGATCTAATTTAAGTGATTCATTTTTATAGGATTCTTTGATTTAATTAATTTAACTTCTTTTTCTGTACCAAGAGTTGATTTGAACACCCTCAGACTCCAAAAATTCAATCAAATTGATACTTTTTTATGGATAAAAGCATTGAAACCTCCTCAGTTAATAAAGAATAAGTCGGGAAAAATACCTCAAATTTGGGTGGTTTAATCTGGATTTAAAATATAAATCAATGTTTCATTTATAAAATAAAAATAATTGGATTATTTATTCATTAATATTGATAATGGAAAATAATAATTGGAGAAATATTTTGCAAATATTTATATTGAAATAATGAGCCTCGTTAATTATATAAAAACATCTTTTATAATCATATAATTCATTTGAAATTTGGTGGGTTGATAGGAAATATAATTTATATATTATTACAGGAAGGAAATTGGAGTTATTCCCCATGATGGTGTCAATAATAGGATAAATAATTAAGAGGAATAATTTTGGTGGGGAAGCTAATGCACCCATATAATTTCATCGTTTCTTTTAATTATTTATTAAATTAGTTTTCTTATAAATTTAATTATATTTTTTTATAAAAAAATCTAAATCAGGTGTGCTTTTTATTTTTTTGGTTTCTTTAACAATCCCTTCTTATCTACCTCTACCTTTTTCACCCTTTTTTCCCTCTTCTTCTTCTATTTTTATTTTCTAATATCATGTGTGTATTTTTCTTCATCTTTTTTTCTCATCCTAATTATTTTCATTTATTTTCTTTTATACTCATCCTTTATAACTACACCGGTACATCTTATACTAAAAAAACAAGGGCTAACATGATTCATGGCCCAAGGGTGGTATGTCATAATTTAATTTATTGTGTTTTTAAATTATAATATTTAAGTATATTTGTGATGTGAAAAAGTGATGTGAAAGGGTTTGGAGATCATCCTTTACAAAAATAAATGTAAAACTCATTTCAATTCAAATTTTAAATAGTTTCCTTACCTTCAACAAGATACACGTTCTTTATATGATAGAGTTGAGCCATTAAGTGAATGAAATGGCATAGTATGGAGCTAGGTCCTTTAAGAGGTCACAATCTCAGTCGAGGGGTGACATAAACAATGATTATAAGAGGAGATATAATTATGATTTCAAAATTAATTTGATATTTCTGAACACATTATAAAAGAATAGTAATTCATGCATGAGATCTCTAAATTGAATTATCCAACTAAATATAAATACCAAGAATGATGGACCAGATAATCCAAAACACAAATCCTATGTTCTTTCATTATAGATAACATTCTTTCACAAAATTTTAGGTTAATATTATAATTATTTTAAATCCTTTTTCCTTCATAGATTAAATAAAAAATAAAAATGAGTTGTTGAAATGAATTAAATTATATGAGTGAACAACTGAGAAATATTTTAAGGTGAGATAAACTAATTCATCCTATATGATGAATTAGTATAATAATCATTCATTTTTTCATGCCCATTAATATGAATTACTAAATAATATAATATTTTTAAAGGATCCACTCATTTGTTTACTTATATTTTTTACATTATCGTTATTGATATATTTTTATTTTTTTCATATTAAAACCCCCAAAAAAACATAAGCCATGATGTATTCAAATTAATTTAATTGTGCACGGAATGATTAATCATTGTTTCAGTAACAACAAATAAAATATGATGTATCTCATGGATGTTATAAAAGATCCTATATGCAATAAAATATATAAATCATAAAACAAATTACTAGAAAAAATGACAGAGCGCTTGAATATTTTCATCCATTAAAGGTGAAACCTAACCCAATGCTGAAGAAAGAACCTATGGTCATACTGAATTAAATTTCATGACTCATTATAAAAATTGGTGAACTGGTATAAAAAATAGGATATTCGGAATGATAAATTCCATATCACTCAACCATTGTACGATGAGAAGATTAAAAATAATTTTTGTTATTTATAAGAGGGACATCATGTGATTTTTGATAAATTTTTAAAAAATATGTAAAAATTGAATTGAAACATGATCTCCTCATTTCTAAAAAATTTGAGGAGCCATGACCATTGACTATCTATGTAGCCTTAGAAGAAGAATAAATCACTCAAGTGGTGGAATTTGAATTAAGAATGTAGGATCCTCACTATCATCCTAAATTTTGTGATTATCGACATAAAGAGGAAAATTAAATTGAAGAGGAGATTCATGGTGAACCAATTTAGGGATTTTAACCTTTCATGAAATAATTATCTTCCGATTTCATGGAAATAGAATTTTTTACCACTCCAAAATTTATTGATTTTTCAAATTTAGATGACTCGCATATTATTATTGAGGAAGATGATAAAAAACATACACCTACGGAAGAATATATAAATCTCCACGACTTTATTGACATTGAATTTGAGGAATCCCATGACGTAGACCATAGATATTTTCATAAGGAAACCAATATAGCATATGATCAAACTGAAAGGGCTAATTATAAATTAAATTCTTCATGTTTACAGTATTTCAAATTAAAAACACATTCTAACACTAGTTTTTATTGTTCAATACATACAGTTCATGATGACCTGATATTAAATGAACAAGATGATGTTTCATGTGTAGCAACTAATGAAGAGGATGATTCATAGTTCATCCTACCCCACCATCCAATATGTATTTAATTGTTAAGATTACGGATCTGGAATGATATATCCATGGTTTATTCCTCATAAAAAGGATGAAGAACAATTTGGGAAAATATGCATGTGGTGGTTTAAATCCAAGAAGCTCCAACCACTATCATATTATGGAAAAAAACTGATATTGCCCTCTAGAGGCTGTAAATATTCAGGCCCCATTTGGGGGATAATACCAGTATTTTTGTTTACATTCTTCGTAGGAATTTATATTTAAAATTCAATATGAATAATTAGTCCATCATTCATCCCACTCAATAATATATTTTCTGCATTAAATGAAATGATCCTTCTATATAAATAAGTAATTTTATTTTATATGTTCATGAAGATATATAGAATCCCCAAATAGAGAACAAGTAAATAGTACTAGGCTTCATTTCAAGAGGGATTTCTATATTAATTTTTATCTGTTAAGCACCTAATTTTTTTTAGAATATGATTTGGACATTAAATTGGAATTGTATTCCCATTCATGAATTTAAACTTTTCATGACTTATCACATGACATGAGTTTATAAGGAATCAAATGATTCAATATTTTATATATTAATGTTAATGATTTAGAATGAGTAAAATGGATAATTTAACTATTATTGTGATGCATGGATATTAAAATGAGAATTCATTATTTTATGGAATTAAATGATTTATTTAAATGAAATTTATATATTATTTTTTATTCTTTTAATAACTATATTTAAAGTGGATTGATTTTTTTAATAATAATTCCTTGATTTTTTTTAATATCATATTTCCCAATCCATAGATTTTTTCAAAAATAAGTACATCAAATTTTTCTTAACCTTATTTCTAGAGTAATATTTGGACATGTCACTGATGAAAAACTGAATTTAAACTTTACAATGATATAGGTGTGAAAAAAATCATTTAAAATTATTGATATATATTTTGAAAATCCCATATCTGTAAAATAACTCATTTGCATCAATCCTTGATTTGCACATAGAAACCATGAATGACCTTGTAAGGGATTATCCATGTTTCAAGACATTTTTAAAAATTCATACCCTACTCTTAATATCTTGTTGACATTTTAATTTTTACCTGTGTTGTTTAATGGATTCATGGGGTAAGGGATGCAATGAATTTTAATGAAAAAATATGGGGGGTGGGGCTATTGTGGGAAAAAATAACTGTTTTTGATTCATTTACTGTACTGGAAGTTTTCCCTTATTTATAACAAAAAAACTAAAAAAGGAATGGGTTGTGACTTAGATGAATCCAAAATCACCATAACCAGATATATTATTTTAGTCATATGAGGTGATGTGGTATATTTGAGGTTTAATAATAACATAACCATCAATAATGAAAAAAATAAGATAAAAAAATTCAATGAAAAACAAAAATATATATATTAAAGTACAGAAAAATTCAAGAAGGTACACATCATTAATTATGCTTTCATTCATAATGATCAATTCATTGAATGTATGAGGGTAGTGTGAGTTTCTAATTTTCATGGGGGATTTATGATATTTTAATATTTATATCATGTATTTTAATTATTCTATAAACAACCTCCATTACCCATAAATTTTTAAGCAACAAATCCTAGGAACCTTATTCCTCATATTCATTAGAACATTTAACGAAAGACCTCAGGACATTATGTGACATTTTTCATAAAATAGTGGATAAAGTAGTTCAGTAACTATAATATATATAAGTATGATATTATAATTATATGTGCATAACTCTACTTGAATTTTAACATGATTGATGGGAGAAAATATTCTAATTTAGGGAAATAATGTCTTGAAATGTTTAAGAATAATACAATGAGGAACATGAATGAAAGGGGAGAGAAGTTTGGCCATTTATTAAATGGTAAAAGTAAAATAAATAGATTAGTTGTTTCATTTAATAATATGAAATTAAATTTTTATTTAATTGTTTTGTTGAAATTTTATTTTACATTAATAATTGTTTGATTTTATTGGTTTTGAATCTGAATATTGGTAAAATTAGTGCCCTATGAAATCGTTTTTGAAATTTTATTCTAAGATAAAAAATGGTTTGAGTTTATGGGAAATGTTATGGATAATATTTTGATCATTTTTAAATGTTTTGAATGACTTAATAAATAATAATTAATAAATTTGAGCTTATTTGTATCAATTTTACTATTTATGGTCTGTTTTGGGATAATATGTAAAAATCACATAACATAGGAATTTTAACATATTTTCATCACACTGGAAATTTAAAAATAACATTTAAAATATTGATCAAATTCTTTTGATTCCTTCTTTTTGGGTTCCATGATTTATGGACTTTAACTTCTTATTCTAGACCAAGTGCTGTTTCAAACAACCTCGGGCCTTAAAATTTAAATCAAGCAAAAAAATTATGATATATGAAAACATTCACCCCAACTTAGTAAATGAATAATCGATCAGAATATATAAATAAAATATTGGTGATTATATACGGATAATAAATATAATTTTATTTTTAATATCAATAATAATTTTCATTGTGGAATAACTTCATTAATATGGATATTAGATGCTCAAAATTGGAGGAATATTTAAGAAACATTCTTCCAGAATGTGTGTGACTCATTAATCATGTCATTAAAACATATATATGTTTTCAATTACTTCTAAATTTATAGGATCAATATGAAAAAATATTTCATTCACCTTATAAGAAGGGATAATGGATTGATACATCCATCTTGTCAGTATAATATGATCCATCTTTCATAGGATAAATTCTAGAGGGGAAGATATTGCACCCATTTTTTCTTCATTTATTTATATTTTTATTATTTTTTACTTTAGTTTTATTTTAATTTTAAATGTAATTTTTTAATACTATTTAATTCATGCATGTTTTTTATTACTATGTCTTCTTTGACTCACCCTTCTTATTCTTCTCCTTCTTCTTCACCAATTTTTTTATTTTTTTCTTCTTTTTTATTATTATGTAATTTCATGTATATATAATTCATAATTTGGATTCCTAAAACTAATTATTTTAATTTTATTTTATTTATTCATTTAATTTCTCATTCCACTACGACAACT
Organism: Viscum album; assembly: GCA_963277665.1. Lineage (NCBI taxonomy): Eukaryota > Viridiplantae > Streptophyta > Magnoliopsida > Santalales > Viscaceae > Viscum > Viscum album. Next base: position 1,837,770,084 of record OY728165.1, read on the forward strand.
TACCTTAATAAATGAGATGCTAACCTCAGGATTTCGCAGATTGAGGTATGTGACAATTTTATTTAGTAGACACTTAAATTATTTTGATTTATTATGGTTATGATGATAAAGAGTAATGTGAATGGTTGTGGTACTCATAAAACATGAAACTAATGTAAAACTAATTTATATTCTTTTATTGAATCTTATCCCACCCATCTATCAAATACAGGCTCTTCATATGATTGAGTTGAGCCTTTTAATGGATAAAATGGAATATGATAGAGCAATGTACTAGGTGATGTCGTACTCTTCCATAAGTTGTAACATCAAAATTTAATCCAAGATAAAGTAAAATTAATATTTCTAAATGAATTTAATATTTCACAATACTAAATAAATGAATCAAAATTCAATCATGATATCTCACAATGGAATCATCAAGATTAATCTAAACACCAACAAGGAGAATTATGGAACCATAAAACCTAAACATAAAGGATACCTTCTTATTTTATATATATCATTTATTTAATTGAAGTTTTTATAATATTTTATTTCCATTAATATCTATTTAATTCTTTTAATAAATAAATTCCAAAAAAAATATCTTCAGGTGAATTAAATTAATTGATTTAAAAACCAACAAATCTCTTCATCTGCGATGACCCTAGTTAGCCTCTATGATAAATTTTAATGATGAATTTTCATTTCAAATTCACTACGATATTCTTGAGTAACAATTTATTGAGAAATCACACTCCTTCTATGGCTTGAGTCATCATCATCTCCTCATATTGAGCCCTTTTTTGTGAAAACTTTATTTTAGTATCTTAGAAACTATATATATCTCCCATATTTCCCATAGAGATATGTCTCCACATCATAAATGAAAATAATATTTCTACCAAATATACATCTTGGGTTTTATAGTTTTATTCTAGAAAATTTAACAACCATTATTCATATGAAATAACATTATCATTTTGTATACAGACACATTCATGTCCCTTCTTCAATATATACCTATGTATAAAAAATAGTAAATTAACTAATGGTTGAATAAAAATTATGGAATTGATCAATCCCATAATAAATTATTGAAAACAATATTCCCATTAAATTTTAAAAATGAAAATAATCGAGGTATTTATAATGTTTCCTAACTAAAAACCATGTCATGGATTTTTTTATTGAAATATAGATTTTGGCCTATAAAAATAATTTGACTACAAGCCATGATTATATTCATTGGTGTAGGTAATTTTTTGAATTCCTTTTTATTAATATGATGAATTTTGATTCAATCCATAAATATGTTATTTTATTAAATGAAACATTCTAAATCCATAATTCCCACATTCAAAATGTTCCATTAAACTCTATTCATCTAAGAGAATATTTAATGATTAGAAAATGATTCACATGGTTCTTATCGATCTTAAAATTAAATTGGATATCATCAATAAATACAAAAGTTATATAAATATGATAATTAGTGAATACTATATTCATTAGATCCATAAATACTAATGGTGAAGAATTAAATAAAAATATCATTAATGTAATCGCGTAATTTTCATACCTCATTCAAAATGTTATTTGGAAGGACATAATTCTTTAATAAATTTCCAGCCATAGGGATCCATCTTTTTTCCTAGCTAAGAAAATATCCCCCCAAAGTGAAACACTAAAGAGAATAAATCCCTTTGCATGAAACTTATTTAGTTGTTTCCTTATCTCTTCTAATTCCACACTAACCACTCTATATTAAGACTTTTATATTGGTCTTACATAAGTGATTAAATCAATGGATAAATCGATATAGTGATATATTCAATGTGAAAGTTCCAATTTAGTGTAATTTCATCACTGAGAGGGGGATAAGGGGAATAATTGTTACATTTTCATTTATTTTTTCTTGAGACAATATTCTCTACCTATTAATGATTTCAATCTCATGCTAAAAACAAATCAAACACACATCGACATGAACAAAATTATTTACATGGATCAATATTCAATTAGAATAGATATGTGGTTTGTATTGTTCGGAAGTGATCCAATACCACAAAATACACTAGAAAATTTTCATTGGATTATAATGAGTAGGATATACCGTTTCACTAATTTAGAACAATGTAATCTTTACCATTGTTCATGTGCACCCTCTATACACAAATAGTGTAAAACAATATTTAATTAACAATGAATGTTACAAGTGATTATTTTATTCTTGACAGATGTATTACATTTTTAAAAAAATCATTACTTTCATACCCATATGATGGTTGGAAATTCATAGAGTTTGTGAAGTAAAAATCAGTTCAAATTTTCTAGTATATTTTTCCCAGTATGATTCCTCCATTTATGATTCTTCCCAGTACTGTTCTATCTATTTAAAATTTCAATGTCGGATTCCTGAAAATCAAATAATAAATCACAAAATGATAATAAAATGAATATGAATAGAATATAGGTATAATAGTCACTGGAATATGATGGGCATTAAATATGATTGTCAGCTAGATTACATTGCAATCTTATTTCTTCTCCTTTCATATCAATCTATTGAAATAGCTTCAACACATTCTCAATATGGAAAATTTTTATTCTCCCAAAAAAAAGAGAGATTATTTCTCTTCTATATTGAACAATATATTAGTTATAATAATAAAAACCAATTTTTTTCCTTTTGTAAGTAAAACATGAGAGATTACGTTGGGAATCTCAAAATCATTCATAGTCAAACAAATTTACCAAAATCACAATTTACCATAAATTATTAGGTGCATTAATGACTTCGTTAACACTTTGTGAAGTATCTCTAATATTCTTCAACATACATCACTTCTCTATACTTTTTTTAAAACATTAAATCAGAATTCAATTTACGAATATGATTTTCTCAATCTGATTTCTTCAATACAATGCTTTAAACTAATTGAATATATGAATGATGAAATAGAATTCTCATCATTAAATTCCCTTAACCATATTTACATATTCTCTCGATGAATTTTAAATTAAAAACATTCAACTACGATATGATGGATCTTGATTCACATTAAAAAAAGTCATCTTCTTCAATTTCAAACACATTCTTTGAAAACACCTCCACTCAATTCATTTAATTAGGCTCTAAAAACAATTTTATAAATACTTTCGAAAAAATTAATATTCATCTATATATATCTTAGGTAAATTCATTGTACCACCTCCTATGATTGACTATATGGTTTATTATACTTTTTTATTTTTATTTTTGTCAACTTTGGTTGAAGACATTTGTATCGAAATATGATTTTTTTTCCTAGTACGATGGATTGGGGTCAATAGATTCAACTTTTAGATATCCTTCTATAACAAATGTTATCTAGTATCATGAATTTATTTATGGAAATTGAATTCATTTGAGAATAGATTTAGCATCATGAAATTTGTATTAGAAATTATCATAGATATTTATTCTTTCCAGCATCATTCTTTTCATCACACCCAAGTATGTTTTTCCCGAAAAAATCCCAAATATAATCAGGAGGAATATGATTTTCCAAGTTATGATATTTTTTAGATTCATTAGATTGGTTACGATCATCCTCATAATGATAATCCTTGATACGATCATTCGGGGTATGATCATTCTGGGTATGATCATTCTTGGTGTTATTATTCTAGGTATGATTATTCAGGGTATGACTGGCGTGGAGAAAAATTCTTAAGTATGAAAATTTTCTTCCTCATCCTCACCAATATCTTTTCCTTCCCAATCCTAAATATGATTGTCAAGAATTAAATTTTCCCAAATACTATCACCATCACCCTTTCCTTCTCATCTAGATTGGATCACTATAAATACGATTAAAAAAATTCTATTTCCAATTCCCCTTTATTTCATAAATCTTGCATCATATGTTTTACGTGTTACATAATATTTCACAAAATTCTAACAAATTTATGCATCATTTTTTTTATTTCATTTTAGTCATAGTGAATATGACCTTCCACTATTATGATCTAATCATTCATATGGGATCCAGAGTGAATATGATGACCATTTAGTTCCATCAAGATTTAGTCTTAGTAAAATCGACCATTTTCATTCAAACAACATCTTCTCAATATGATGGTCTTTCATCAACAATTTGAGTATGATTTTTTAATATATTTTGTGAGTAATATTTTTTATAAAAAAAAATTCACCAAATAAAAATTGAGGTGTCTTCCCCTTTTTTTAACATCTTTTACAACAAAAGAAAACACATTAAAACAATTCCATTTATCATAAGCGTAGTCCTAACACAAAGAAAATGTCATTCCCCTTAAAACCCATAAATATATTCCTACAAAATATTTATATCATCATATTATAGATTATCCTTTCCATAAACATATTTTGTTCATCTTCCCCAATAATATAATAAAAAATATCTAATATGGGTTGATACAGACATGAACCATGTTATGAGGCCGCATCAATAAAGATAACTAATTACACATATTCACCTAGATTCATAATATCCTACCCATATAATTAAAGTATTAAATCATATTTTGAATCCCAATCCACCAAAATGATTATATCAATATTAGACATATTTACAATAATAAATTAATCAAATATAGAATGTTTATCTAATATACTGATAACTAATTGACACATCTTGGTTGTGGTGTGATAGTAATTATGAATTTAACTAATAAATACATTCATAAGGTGGTATGTAAAACCATATTTTGTCGGAAATCAACGAATATATAATATAGGTACAAGATACATAGTCAAATAATGCATAGGAAAACTATTTGGCTATGAATAATGTACCTGCATGTAAGAACTAATCCTTAAATATTACATAATCTCACTAATATAATTTGAATTTTCATTTTTACATTCCAAAATATATTTTATATTTTAAGTTTAAATATGAAGGTCATAAAACATACATTGATACATGTATTTTACAATGTAGATAGTTCTATTCAATTTCAATTTGTTCAAAATATGAATCTTTTAAAAAAAAATAGATGATTTCTTTCCGTAACAAACTACTTGAATCTAAACATGGATTTATTGTTTTATATTACCCATACATAATACCTATGAATAATATTTTAAATATTTTTATGAGAAACAATAATTTATTGAGGTTCATGAAAAGGTGGAATGACACTGTTATTATGGAATGAAAACCATATTAAAATCTAATAACATTTACACATAAAACATAATCACTTTATCATATCTTATGAAATAATTTTTTTCAGGTAAAAATATATAAATCATTTTAAAATCATAAAATTTAAGTTGTTGGATCATTTTAGAATCACTCATACATATAATTTTTCTCTCCTGGATACATAGAGAGTAAGCATCTTGGTTATGCTTGAAATAAACATCACAGTATATTCCAATAATATCATAGGAAAAACATAATAGGTTAACTCCATACTTCTTGAAATTCATTGGAGGGATATAATGAGATAACCTTTAATTAGTGGATCACGGAACCACCCATCATGTTAACAATTACAACGAACTATAACAAAGTCATAAAACATAAAGATAACATAAAGGAAACATTCATGAGGAAAATAACTTTTCCATTTTGAAATCAAAATACATTTTTAACGAGCCTCAAACATTTAAATTTATAATTAACCCACATGTAATTTTTTCTCATATGAGTGTGATTAATTGGATAAAATATTAATGATAAGTGTTTTGTTTGTTTTTAGATGTTTTTTGGACCATCGTAAAATGGTATCATTTATTTAATATTATTTAATGTAATTACATTGAAAACATTAAAATGTCATAATATACATATTACATTCTATTTGAACTATATTAATTGTCTTAGTACCACAATAAAATTTTGTATAGAATAATGAAAACTAATCATCCATGTACATAGTGAATCAACAGGTCATTATCGATGTTTTCATTTTGTTGAATAATAGGAGAAGAGAAGTGGTTTTATGATGTATATTACATTAACACAATAATGTTCCAATAAATTTATGATAATAGAGATAAAATGTTACTTTTAGTAGGATATGAGAGGATAAGGTACGAAGAAAGTAAAAAAGAATGAATTTAAAATCGAAAGAATGAGGATTTTACCTCTGAAATGTTGTCTGAGTGAGAACCTCTCGAAGACACTTGGTTTTGGTATTTTGGTGAGACCAACAAGTCTTTGACATAGGGAAGAGGCATCAAAATTGAATTATGTGGAATTTAGACAATATACAAGTCTTTAGAGGTATGATGAGAAGGGGTGGTGAGGGGTAGTATTATAAGAAGATGAGAGGGGTGTTATTTTATGTTTTATTAATTTGTTTATTTTTTGGCTCCAGATTATGAATCATGTTGATTAATGTGACTAAGTATAGTAAAGAGGGCATGTTAGTTTGAAATAATGGTTTCTAACATCATATAAAAAATTAATCCATTTATTTAACTTATAATTCTAAATATAGTAAATTTTTTCACTTCATTATTATGAAAATATTCATCTATTTTACCAAAATCCAACAAAAATTAACTGTAACCATTTTTTTAGGTTTTGTTTTAAAAAATCGACTCCATTGTATAAGAATAATTTTATAAATTTATTTTATTTATTTTTTAATTATAATCAACATTTATTGAATAAGTATATATTTTAATATTATTACCAAATTTACCACACTTTTAAAAAATTACTAAGGTCATATAAAATTATCATATAATAATAATACCACAAAATATTTATTTATTAATCTATTTTATGGACGAATATTCTTTTGAATCATTATATTAATAATATAATTATAAATATAAAATTAACATTTCAAAAATATACCAACACAGACGTTATTATTTAAAAAAAAAATAGTTACAAATTTGATGATATATATATATAATATTTTCACTTATAAGAAAAAAAATGATTTATACATTCATAGAAGAGGTTAATATATTATTATAAAATACTCATTAATTTCAAAAAAAATACTTATCTCATTGTCCTTTTATAATAAATGTAACTATATAATTCCAGAACGATAAAAATATTCTATAGGTAACTGAGTTGTTACATCCCCCCATCTATTATTTTGGTCGTAATCCCCTATAAATTATTCACAGTTTGAGTCAAAATATATGATAAATTGTTTCATCATCATACCATCTCTCCCCAAATTATCATTTCTATTTTCGAATACTATAAATATGAAATTGAGAACCTCACAGTTAAAACCACCCAAGCATTAAAGGATAAAACTACCTTATTAAACATAAAACTAAATAGATTTTAACATACTTACCTAAACAGTTTCCAAGAAAGGACACAAACCTGGATGTCTGGATCAGTCTCTAGAAAAACTTGATATCACCTTGTTAAAAAATCACAAGCCTTCAGGTACTCATCTTAGCTAATATTCTCCACATTAAGGCCTCAAACCAATTTGAATTTTTTCTTGTCATTCCATTCGGATTTCTCGTCGTTAACATCCATTGGGACTGGTCTTCCAATCATGTCCTCGTCCTCTTCCCTCATATCCTTGATCATCAAGACTGCCTCTTTCATTTCTTCACCAAAATTGATGAGTAGTTCTATATGTTCTTCCGAAATCACATTCAATTAGCAATGAATTTCATCAGGTGACCCTGCCTTGCACATCTTCCTTATGGGAGAATAATGCTCAACCACCCTCATCACCTCCTTAGATTTCATGTGCATATATTCATATTGATCCTCTTACATTCATGTTTCATTCTCATGATTTTGAGATTAGGTTACATGGACTTTCTAACTCTCTTTTCCTGGCACTGACTAGAACTTATGTTCCTTGAGGTTCCCCACTTTTTTGGGTGACTGGGTCTCCATCAATATTGGAAGGTAGGACTAATCTTTACCTCTAATATCTTTCAGCTTCTTGGATTCAAGGCATCACCCTAGGTCCCTATTAATTTATTCCCTTTCATTATTCATTGGTTTTTAAGTCCTTTTCTATCCCCACCCAGTTCATTTTTATCCAAGGATATTTAATCTTCATGAGACCCAACATCAGAAGGACACTTGAAATTTCTTTCAAACACTCCCGTGTTACTCATGCTTTCAAACCGATTGGTTAAATTCCTACAAGATGAAGACCTCCTTGGATTTTTTTTTCCGGATTGGTGATCAACTACTTGCCTACCCTATATAAATCCTACTCCCACTACTATCCCTCCTTATACATAATCTCACATGAAGACTGGGTCACCCCTTCATCATTATTGCTTCTTCCATCATGAACACCCATAGCATAAGACTATGGGGTTTCACTCACCACACCTTAGAAATTATACCAGAATATCCAACAGGGACCCCCATAGCCTGAGTACTATCATTAAGAATATCAGCATTTCCTTCCAGCACTACATTAGCCTAAACACCCCTTACTCTGCTCCCAAGTGGGCTTTCCAAATCACTCCGTAGTCTTTTGAATCCTATGAACATTATCCATCATTTCCTCTTCCTATTCCAGTGCAATATAATTTTCATCAACTACTTCATCCAAAAATATTTGAGTTTGAGACCACATTCAATAAAAATATTCAAAATGATATATCAATATAATAGTATTGAAAATATAATTATAAGAAAACACATCCAATGAATAATATTGATCCCATATTACTTGGTAATACATTGAACATGCTCGAAGCATATCTTCCAATTTTGGTATTTTTTTAATTGTCAATCATATTTGGGATGAAAAACACTGGTGATATTTAATTCATTTTCCATTAACATCAGAAGGCCATTCCAATTATTAAAATTAAATTTGGGATCAAAAATATTTATAATAGAGAGAATAACTCTATGTATCCTAAGGATATCTTTGAGTTAACAAACAGAAAAATGATATGAATTCATAGAATCTTTAATAGGAATAAAATGTGTAGATTTATTCAGTTAATAAATAACTACCCAAATCACATTATTACTTTGTTATGTTTTTTCATAACCCACTACAAAATCCATGGATATATTTTTTCATTTTTATTTTGGCACTGGAAATGTAACACCCCAAGCTTCTACGGTACACTTCTCTTTGAATAATGTGATAGCATGTGTTGTATGCAACATCGAGTTCTAACACACCACAACCAATCAAACTAGCCGTTATGAATAGTAATACCTACTTTTTGAAATTTTATAAATTTTATTTTTCAAAATGGACTTCATTTTTGGATTTGGAATATCAAAATTATCCATGGGTGAATTTTTGGTATTTTTCTGAATAACTTCATTTTTTTGAAGAATAGTGAAACCACTAAGTGGTAGTAAAAAAAACAGAATTTTTTATAAAACATAATTTTACCGCTTCTATGAGTGGAATTTAAAAAATCTGAGAGACACGATTAATATCAAGGAGTAAAATGTGGTTCAATGAGATGAAAATAATTTTTGGTGAATAGTAACTTTTTACTTTTATTTACCACGGTTAAAAGTAAATAGAGTAATTAACGGTAAAAATGATATTAATATTACCCTAACACATGTCCTAATTCTATTGGACAAATGTATCTCGACCAAAAACAACCTTAGTAATAAAATATATTCATTTAGGTCCACATTGATTAGATTAGGATATTTATTATTATTTAATTCAAAGAAGAGTTAAAAGAGTTAAAATCAATGTTTAATTACTAAAACTTTTTTAATATAGGGTTAAACATAAGATAAATTCGATTATAAATATTAATTATGAAGCAAAACAGATTTCCTACATAATGATATTTTATTTATAATTTTTATACATTAAATAATTTATGTTATTTATGACACAATGATAATGCAGTAATTACCATAATAGTGAAAAATCAAAATAATTGATCTTATAAATACCCAAATATATATAATGTGAGCCTTTTATGAATTAAACTAATTTTTTAGGTTAATATAACATGTAAGGAGTGATTTGATTAACTTTTTTCGAAGTAATCATTATGTTATGATTTTCACAAAAATCAATTTTCCATATAGTGTCAAAATTGACATAAAAGTGTTATTAAATAAAATATTATATTATTAATTGATATTCAATTACTAAAAATATAATTTTCGACCAAGATACATATATCATGATAGGTGTATCATAAATGGACCACTTGGGGGTCTCGTGGAGGTATATAGTATGATTATTAACTATATAATATAAAAATACAAAGTAACATGGTAAGTGTCAAACTAATTATCTAAGAGTTAAAACTAAAAGATAAGGTTAATATAATGACCCAAACCTGTCTAACTTCTATTGATTGAGTGTTTTTCGTCCCATAACCACCTAAATATTTAAATAATCCACTTTGAGCCATTAGAAACCGAAAATGAATTTATTATAAAATAATATTTCTAGCTTTTCCATAGATGCCCCTCACCCCTCTTATAAAAGGGCACGCCCCCTTCTCATTAATTCCAACCTTCAAAGCCATTTTTCTCGGACAAAATCTACCAAAATACTCTCTCAACATCCCTCACTTCAGCCTATAGGTATTACTTTAGTCATAAAGCCAACTTAAGGAGCCCTTTTTATCAAATCAAAAGGAAGAACCCGAAGAAGAGGTAATGATTTCATCACGCCTTTTCAAGTTCCATTCTTCTTCCACTTCTTCTTTATTTTGTTATTCCCATTCTAAAATTATGAATCAAGTATATAATATATACGGTAATATTATTATAAATATGGAACAATTGTATTCATTATTCTATCTACCTTTTGAATGACATGTCACCATACGTGCGTATGTAGTACTTACCGTCTCCACATCGTGGTGTAATTGTTATTCAATATATTATTATTTTGATGGGTATAATAATTATTTTTAATTAATGTAAATAATAAATATAACGTGATAATGATTCTGTATATATTATATACCTTCCAATTATATATTATTTTAATATCAGAAGAATGATATTGTTGCTCGTGCGTATGTACGGACTACCGTCTCCACGAATGCGATGAGAATCATTCTCCATCGTATCAATTCAAGTATAATTATCATTTGATGATTTCAAAATAATGTTTATGGACTTGATATCATTCTAGATATGAAGAAGATACAACCTATCCATGACAAACACAACTTATGTAACAAAACATATAAAAGTAAATGAGAAAGTTAACACCCGAAACAATGATAAATCTAAAATATTATTAACAATGAATTGTTAAAAGATAATATATGATATAATATTAATATATATGATTCTTGTATAATTTAATAACAATTATTTCACCATAATAAAGTAGTTTAACCAACCCCATCCTTGGAAAAGTACAAGGTAAGGGTTTATTTTGCAATCTTTTCATTATCCGAGGTTGTGTATACGTAATAATCTACTAGGTTTTCTTTATCATCCACATCCATGTTTCTTAAATATGTATTTCAAAACATTTTTACTATTTACAAGAATATAGGTTAAAGTAATTTATACCCATGTTTGACTTTTTATTAGAGGTTTATAAAGGATCCTTTTCGTTATTTTCCAAACAAGGTCCTTTTTAAACTTTTCGACAGAATTAAGGTAAGAATGTTTTTTTAACTTATACGGCAGGTGCGGCTATTTTCCGCCATTATAAAATCTTCGAAGCATCCATTACAATATTTTAAGAATATTTTCAAAGAAAATGTTTTATTTTATAAATATATGACTATAAAATGATTTCAAAATAGAAAGAGATATTTCTCTAAAAAGTGTTTTGATTCCATCTATGTCAACATCTTTTGATGGATTTTAGGCTTATTTGATGTTGATTTATTATGATACAAAACTTACATTTTGTGTTGAAGATTTTGTGATGTGTTTGACTATGGATGTGTTATTTTTATAGGATTTATGGTTTATGGATGATGTATTTACATTTCGTATGCTATTTTTAATATGAATTTTTATGTTATGTTTAAACCATTTCATATGGGAATGCATTGGACTTAATATGTGATAGTTGGAGCCCACTATAGCTCCTAGATGCATCAGTAGGTCTCATGAGACAAACTAGTGTCTTGGCACAAGGCCTTGACAAAATATTATTTGTAGTCTTGGCACGAGGCCTTGGCTATGTGGTTATTATAGTCTGGAATTATGCATTCCATCATTATGAAAATGGTTATTGATATTGCATGTGATTATTCGATTAGTAGAATATCCATGTGAATAAGTAAGTGGCATTATTTCATTTTATTTTTTCCATACTATGTTGAAGTTCAAGTTTAAAAGGCTTTTGTTTTAGTTATACATTTCCTTAAATGTTTATTCGTATTTATGAAAGTTTCTTCTATATTGTTATCTTTACATGGCATTTGAGCTCTCCCCTTTTCTATGTTTTAATTTTCCCAGGATGTGAAGTAGTAATTTATGAATGACCTGTAGGGATAGTATAAGGGGATAAGAGTGTGGACTATGGAGACTATATTGTTTTAGTTTTCATTTTATGATGTAATGAAAACTTTATTAATGTATCTAGTTATTTCAAGGCTACTAAACTAATCGGTCATTCGAGACTTGATCTTTCTTGTGATCATGCCAATGTTATGTAATAATACAAAGAATCTGGGTAACTGGGGTCGGGGTGTTATAGTTGGTATCAGAGGAAGTTTAGAAAAAACCTTGGATGCTAGATTTAGATAAACTATGATTAGAGCACATAGATTAAAGATGGATATTGAGGATTAGTATAGAAGAACTTCCTAGAATTTTGGTATTGTAGAGATTTTGTAAGTTTTCTGAGCAATACATCCCAGTCTGGATACGAGTAGGTAGAGGCGGCTCTGGCACAGATGTACCTAGGGGTGAAACCCAAAAACACCACTTTGAGATGGACTCGAACGGGAATTGGTGCACGACAAAGGGTCTTGCTACACTCTTGGTTACGACACTCCCGGGGGATATGGTTAGGATAAATCTCATTTTCTATACAAATCATTATGAAGGGTTTATGAGTATATACTTCCTCAAAGAAATTTTTTTATGATCATGGATTATATCCAAAAATAGTTCAATTTATGTTAAGTGTTTTATAAGTATGAAATTATGTATTTTGATTCATAAATTGATCTAGTTTATGCCATTGTTTGTAATTGGCGCGTAGTGGGAGAAATGAAAACCGTATCAATGCGAGCACTCCATGTAGGGATTTCCATCCTACTCAAGATAATTATAGTGGAGCTGGTGATGCAACTGGTGCCGATCAGCTAATCACCATACTGGGACAACTCACTCAGGTTATGAATAATATCCTTACCCGTATCAAGCACCCGGATGCACAGTGTGGAGGATCAATGTTAGATCACTTCACGAGGCAGCAAGCACCAACATTCAATGGGAGTACAAATCCCTTAGTAGCTATGCAATGGATAAGTTCCCTAGAGAAAATATTTCAGGCTTTGAAAAGTAGTTAAAGGGAAAAAGTTATCATGGCAGATTACCGCCTCACTAGATATGCTGGTCAATGGTGGTCATTGATTAAAAACATGAAGGAAGATAATGAAGTATCAAATATGGAATGGAGAGAGTTCAAAGATATGTTTTTAGAAAAATACCTTCCTAATGACCATCGAGCACATATGGAAAGGCAATTTCTGAGTCTGAGACAAAAGGAGGATGAGAATGTCGCAAAGTATGAGGCTAACATTAGAAGGTTACAAGATATGTGGGAGAATATATGCATAACCCAAGAATTAAGATTGATCATTTCGTTGATGGGTTAAAACCGTTTATCCGTTGACCATTAGTCTCACAATCATACTCATCGCACGAAGACATTGTCTCATATGCTATCAAGACAGAAATGGAATTCTCTAAATCTTATGAATTTAAAGAAAAGCAAGGGAAGAAGAGATCTGCTGATCAATATGGGAATCGAAATAAGGGGAAGTAGGGAAAGGTTGAATATCCATCCTATGGTAAATGTGGGAAGAAACACCCTGGTACTTGATTAAAAGGAACGGGAGTTTGTTACAAGTGTGGTGAAAAAGGCCACCAAGCTCGTGATTGCAAGGGGTTGAAGGAAGCTATCGATTTCCAATCCTACAATTGTAGGGAGATGGGACATTAGGCAAATGAATGTCCTAAGCGTCAGGGGAACTTACAGCATAAAAGGCCAAGGGATCAAGGCCAAGCTTATGCTATCACTACTGCTGAGGTAGAAGCTCCGAAAGACGTGGTGGCAGGTAATTTAATGGTATTGTCAAGTTTAGAAAATGCATTATTTGATTCTGGATCACCACATAGTTTCATATCTTCCCAGTTTCCAAAGAAAATTAGATATTTCTAATTTTATTTAACAAGGGAGTTGTCAGTTAAAACTCCTAAGGGAAGTATCATTGCAACAAAGTTTTATGAATCAGTCCCCATTATAGCACATAAATGTTCTTTATCTGTTGATCCCATTGTCATTCCTATGATTGAGTTTGATATAATCCTCGGTATTGATTGTATTTCAGACCATGATGCAAAGATTTATTATAAGAAGAATGATGTTACAATTTTTGATGATGGTGATAAGGAACACCTTATCTTTAGAGCAGAATCATCACCACCAAATTCTTATCTAGATCCACCCCCAATAGCTCAACTAAATTCAATTATTGGGGAGGAAGAGGATGAAATTACAGTGGGTGAGGAAATGAATGTTCAAATAAAGGATGTAGCTATTGTGAAAGAATATGTAGATGTGTTTCTGGAAGATTTACCTGGACATCCTCCAGAATGAGAAGTTGAGTTTTCCATTGATTTAATTAATGGATCAAGGCCTATATCTAAGACCCCTTATAGAATAGCCACTATAGAATTAGTTGAACTAAAGAAACAACTAGAGGAATTGAGTAATAAAGTATTTATTCACCCTAGTGTTTCTCTATGGGGAGCCCCTGTTATTTTTGTTAAAAAGAAATATGCATCTATGAGGTTATGTATTGACTATAGGGAGATCAATGCAATAACAATAAAGAAAAAGTATCCCCTACCTTGCATTGATGATTTATTTGACCAAATGCAAGGAGCTCAATAGTTTTAAAAGATTGAACTTCGATCTAGATACCATCAGTTGTGTGTGAAGAAGTAAAACACTCCGAAGACAGCATTTCAAGCCAGGTACGAGCATTATGATTTTACAGTAATGCCTTTTGGATTGACTAATGCACCCACCGTATTCATGGATCCGATGAATAGATTTTTCAAGGAATATCTCGATGAATTTGTGGTGGTATTTATTGATGATATCTTGGTATACTCCAAAACCTATGAAGATCATGAAAATCACTTTCTCATTATCCCGAAGACTCTAAGAAGACATGAATTATATGGGAAGTTTAGCCAGTGTGAATTATGGATTCAGGAGATTTATTTTCTTGTCCATATTGTCTCTAATGATGAAATCTATATTGATCCTTATAAGACCAATGCAATCCAAGAATGACCAGCAACTACAAGTATAA
Source organism: Viscum album (assembly GCA_963277665.1). Lineage (NCBI taxonomy): Eukaryota > Viridiplantae > Streptophyta > Magnoliopsida > Santalales > Viscaceae > Viscum > Viscum album. Next base: position 1,837,785,541 of record OY728165.1, read on the forward strand.
CTGAGGTCACAGTTTTATTGGTCTGGCAGGTTATTATCGACGTGTGGTCCAGAATTTTGCCCGATTGGAAAACCCATTAACGAATCTCACACGTAAAGGGGTTAAATATGTTTGGACAAAAGAGTGTGCAGAATGTTTCGATGAACTTAAGAGAATATCAGTCAATTATCATATATTGACTCTACCATCGGGGAATTATGGGTTCATTATATATAGTGATGCATCGAAGAAATGACATGGTTGTGTCCTTATTTAGAATGATAGGGTTATTGCCTATGCATCATGACAGTTGAAAATTCATGAACAAAACTATCCTACTCATGATCTCGAGTTAGAATCTGTGATCATTGCATTGAAGATATGGAGGCACTACCTCTATAGTGAAAATTGTGAGATTTATACTGATCACAAGAGTTTGAAGTATATTTTCTCACAAAAAGAACTCAAAATGAGGCAAAGGAGATGGATTTAATTACACAAGGAATATTATTGTATAATACACTACCACCCGGGGAAAGCAAACAAGGTGGCAGATGCTTTGAGAAAAATAGTCCATGGATTTTCGAACAATATGAGAATTGAAAGGGATGCAATTTTAATGGATCTAGTGAAGATGGACATGGGAATAACTAGGGAAGGTGAAACATCAATGCTTTTTAAAATGGTTGCCAAAAAATATTTACTAGAAAGTATTAAGGGTTCTCAGACCGATAAAGAATAATTTCAAAAGAAGATTAAAGATGTGAATGATGGGAGATTGAGAGACTTTGTGTATGAAGAAGGAATTTTGAAATTCGGGAAGAGGCTTTGTGTTCTCGATATACATGATCTAAAAAGGGAATTGTTGGATGATGCTCATAGTTCCAATTTCTCTATAAATCCTAGGAGAACCAAAATTTATAGAGATTTGAAATAAAATTTTTGGTGGGACAACATGAAGAGGGAGATTACTAATTTTTTGTCAAGATGTAGGGTTTTTCAACAAGTGAAAGATGGAAGGCAACAGCCTGGAGGAGTCATGCAACCTCTTCCCATACCGGAGTAGAAATGGGACAACATCACGATGGACTTTGTCATGGGACTACCAAAGACTCATAGAAGGAATGATGCAATATGGGTTATTGTTGATCGTCTTAACAAGTCTGTTCATTTTATTGCTATAAGAGAAGTTCTACCACTGGAATGTCTATCAAGACTATATATTAATGAAGTTGTGAGACTTTATGAAGTACCCCGATCGATTTTTTATGATCGTGATCCCCGTTTAACTTCAAGATTATGGAAAAGTCTTCATAAATCCTTGGATACTGAACTTAATTTGAGCAGTGCCCACCACCCTCAAACATATGGGTTATCCGAACGAACTTTTCAAACCTTATAAGACATGTTGAGATCCTGCTCACTTGACTTACAGGGTATGTGGGATCAATATTTACCTCTAGTAGAATTTTCCTATAAAAATAGCTTCCATTCGTGTATTCAGATGGCACCATATGAACCATTACACGAAAAGAGATGTCGCACACCAACATGTTGGGATGACGTTGGTGAATGAAATCTTGTAGGCCCAGAACTGGTGGAGGAAACGATGGAAAAGGTGAAGTTAATCCAAAACCATATCAAAGCCGCTCAAAGTAGGTAGAAGAGCTATGCCGATAATCAAAGGTAGGATTTGGAATTTCAAGTCAGTGATCATGTTTTCATGATGGAATCTCTATTGAAGGGAGTCATAGGTTTTGGTAAGAAAGGTAAATTGAGTCCCAGGTAAATAGGACCTTTCATAATTCTAGAATGAATTGGGGTTGTAGCTTACCATTTAGCAATGCCGCCAAGTCTCTCCAAAGTTCACGATGTGTTCCATGTATCACTGTTGAGGAAATACATGCCTGACCCAACGCATGTACTCACCAATGAGGAATTATAACTGGAACCCGATCTGTCTTATTGCAAAAAGCCCATCGGGATTCTTGATATGAGAGAACAAGTACGGAGAAACCGGATGACTCGTCTGGTAATGTTCTTGTGGAGAAACCATAAGATGTAAGATGCAACATGGGAACCCGAGGAACTTATGATGAAGAACCACCTGAGTCTTTTCATGTGGTAGTATTCTAGAAATTTCGAGGAAGAAATTATTTGAAGGAGGGGGGAATGTAACACCCCAAGCTTCTACAGTACGCTTCTCTGTGAATAATGTGATAGCGTGTGTTGTACGCAACATCAAGTTCTAACACACCACAACCAATAAAACTAGCCATTATAAATATTAATACCTACTTTTGGAAATTTTATAAATTTTATTTTTCAAAATGGAGTTCATTTTTGGTTTCGGAATATCAAAATTATCCTTGGGTGAATTTTTGGTATTTTTCTGAAAAACATCATTTTTTGATTAATAGTGAAACCACTATGTGGTAGTTAAATAAACTAAATTTTTTATAAAAAATAATTTTACCGCTTCATTGAGACGAATTTCAAAAATCCGAGAGACACGGTTAATATCAATGAGTAAAATTTGGTTCAATGAGATGAAAATAATTTTTGGTGAAGAATAACTTTTTACTTTTATTTACCACGGTTAAAAGTAAATAGGGTAATTAAGGGTAAAAATGATATTAATATTAACCTAACACATGTACTAATTCTATTGGAAAAGTTTATCTCGACCAAAAACATCTTTAGGAATAAAATATTATAATTTAGGTCCACTTGGATTAGATTAGGACTTTTATTATTATTTAATTCAAAGAAGAGTTAAAAGAGTTAAAATCAATGTTTATTTACTAAAACTTTTTTAATATAGGGTTACACATAAGATAAATTTGATTATAAATATTCATTAGAAAGATAAAAAAATTTCTACATAATGATATTTTATTTATAATATTTAGACACTATATACTTTAATTTATTTTTGACATAATGATGATGTAGTAATTACCATAATAGTGAAAAATTAAAATAATTTATATTATAAATACCCAAATAAATATAATTTGAGCTTTTTTATGAATTACACTAATTTTATAAGATAATATGACATGTTAGGAATGATTTAATTAACCTTTTTCAGAATTAATCATTCTTTTATGATTTTCACAAAATCAATTTTCCAAATAGTTTCAAAATTGACATAAAAGAGTTTTTAAAACAAATATTATATTATTAATTTATATTCAATTCCTAAAAATCAAAGGTTCGTCCAAGAGACTTATATAATGATAGTTTTATCATTAATTGACAACTTTTGGGTCTCTTGGAGGTATATAGTCTGTTTATTAACTATATAATATAAAAATACAAAGTAACATGGTAAGTGTCAAATTAATTAACTAAGAGTTAAAACTAAAACATAAGGTTAATATAATGACCCAAACCTGTCTAAATTCTATTGGTTGATTGGTTTTAGTCCCATCCCCACATTATCCTTTAAATAATACACTTTTATCCATTATAAACCGAATATTAATTTATTATAAAATAATATTTCTAGCTTTTCCAAAGGTGCCCCTCACCCCTCTTATAAAAGGGCACTACCCCTTCTCATTAATTCACATCTTCAAAGCCATGTGGCTCGGTCAAAATATGACCACATACTCTCTAAACTTCCCTAACTTTATCCTAGAGGAATTAATTTAACATAAAGCCAAACTATGGAGCCCTTTTGATCAAATCAAAAGGAAAATTCCGAAGAAGAAGTATTGATTTCACCACCCCTTTTCATGTTCCTTTCATCTTCCACTTCTTCTTCATTTGTTATTTCCATTATAAAATAATGAATCCAGTATCTCCTATATACGGTCATATTATTATAAATATGTTACAACCATATTCAGTATTCTATCCATCCTTTGAATGAGATGTCACCATACGTGCGTACGTACGACATACCGTCTCCACGTAGTGGTGTAATTGTTATTAAATATATTATTATTTGGATGGGTATAATAATGATTTTTAATTCATGTAAATAATAAAAATAACATGATAATGATTCTGTATATATGATATACCATCCAATTATATATTATTTTAATATCAAATGAATGATATTGTCGCTCGTGCGTACGTACTGACTACCGTCTCCACGAATGCGATGAGAATCATTCTCCATCGTATCCATTCAAGTATATTTATCATTATACGATTAAAAATTAATGTTTAAGGACTTGATATCATTCTGGATGTGAATAGGATACAACCTATCCATGAAAAACACTGCTTATGTAACAAAACATATAAAATAAAACGAGTAAGTTAACACCCGAAACAACGATAATTCTAAAATATTATTAACAAAGAAATGTTAAAAGATCATATATGATATGATATAAATATATGTGATTATTTTATAATTTAATAACAATTATTTCACCATTATGGAAAATTTTAACCTTCCCCAACCAAGGAAAAGTACAAGGTAATGGTTTATTTTGCAATCTCTTCATTATCCGAGTTTGTTTATACGTAATAATCTACTGAGATTTCTTTACCATCCACATTCATGTTTCTTAAAAATATATTTCAAAACATTTTTACTATTTACAACAATATGGGTTAAAGTAATTTATACCCTTGTTTGGATTTTTATAACAGGTTTATCAAGAAATATTTCCGTCGTTTTCCAAACAAGGTCATTCTTAACCTTTTCGACAGAATTAAGGTAAGAATGTTTTTTAACTTATACCGTGGGTGAAACTATTTTCCGCCATTATAAAATCTTCGAAGCTTCCCTTACAAGCTTATAAGAATATTTCAAAGAAAATGTTTTATTTTATAAATATATGACTCTTAAATTATATCAAAATAGAAAGATATATTTCTCTAAAAAGTGATTTTATTTCATTTATGTCAACATCCTTTGATGGATTTTATGCTTATTTGAAGATGATTTTTTATGATACAAAACTTCCATAATGTTTTAAATTTGTGGTGATGTGTTTGACTGTGGATGTGTTATATTTATTCCATTTGTTGTTTCTGGATGAAGTATTAACATTTCATATGCTAGTTTTAATATGATTGTTTATGTTATGTTTAAACCTTTTCATATCGGAATGCATTGGACATAATATGTGACGGGTGGATCCCGTTATAGCTCATCGATGCATCGGTAGGTCTCATGAAACAAACTAGTGTATTGGAACAAGGCCTTGAAAAATATTATTTGTAGTCTTGGCACGAGGCCTTGTCTATGTGGTTATGATAGTCCGCATTATGCATTCCATCATTATGAATGTGGTTATTGATATTGCATGTGATTATTTGATTACTAGAATATCCATGTGAATAAGTAAATGGCATTATTTCATTTTCTTTTTTCCATACTATGTTGAAGTTCACGTTTTGAAGGCTTTTGTTTTAGTTATACATTGCCTTAAATGTTTATTCTTATTTATGAACATTTCCGTTATATTGTTATCCTTACTGGGCATTTGAGCTCACCCCTTTTCTATGTTTTATTTTTCCCAGGATGTGAAGAAGTAATTTATGAATGACCTGTAGGGATAGTATGAGGGGATAAGTGTGTGGACTATGGTGACTATATTGTTGTAGTTTTCATTTTATGATGTAATGTAAACTTTATTAATGTATCTGGTTATTCCATGTCTACAAAATTAATCGGTCTTTAGAGACATGATCTTTCTTGTGATCATGCTAATGTTATGTAATAATGCACCGACTCTGGGTAACTGGGGTCGGGGCATTACAGTAAAAGGATGAACCACAACCTTCAACAATTTTCTTTTTTCTTTTACTCATTCATAAGTCAAATAACTCATTTTAATGTCCACAATATATATTTTTATTCTATCCCTAGGTAGAAATCTTAAAATTCTATGTATATCTTATTGCATCCACAATAAATGGAAAATGGAGAACTATGAGATTCACATAATAAAACTTTCTTCAATATTGAATTATAAGCAACACATTATATCTGCAAAAATATCAAAACACAATCTTTTTTAATTTATAATCTAGACACCGACACTTATTAACCAATTATACCTTTTATTATAAATCATGGGCTTCTTTAGAGGCTTGCATAATTATTTATGATAGAGAAAATTACACCGAAACCTAAAACATAATTATGGAATTTGATAAACCAACAACATCCAATAAAAAATTCATCAACTCATTAATAAATGGGTCATGTTCTAAATGTGACAAGGTTAATGTAGCCTTATTTTCCATACTCAAATAATCGCGACATTATTTTCATTTCATGGACGATAATTGGTTTTGAAATTATAATCAATTATTGGTTACAACCATCATATATATCTCATATTTAATTCCTTCTATGATAATTAATAATTCAATCATTTATGATTCCTATATATTTTAAATTTATATCTATATAAATAATGTCTCCATATTTTTAAAGATAAAACCACAGTTTCTAATTCCAAATCATGTGTGATATAATTTAACTCATGAGTTTTTTGTTGTTTTTAAGAATAATATATTACCTAATCATTATGTATCATAACACAACAAAGTCCCAATAATGATGCATAACTATTGATGAAAAAATCCATTTTAGTGGGAAATTCCAGAACTGGGACATTCGCCGATATCCCATTATGTTCCAAAAAACATACAACACATTCTTCAGTCCAAAAAAAATAAATCATTTTCTATGTAAAATTATTTAGTGGGATAAATAACCATGAAATGTTTTTAACAATCTATAAGAAATACCATATTAAACAAATAAAACTATGAATCTTAGTAAAATTATTTTTAATTTTCCATTGATCAACAAATTTTTTTAAGTGGGATCCAATATTATACCATCCTTATTTACAATGTTTTCTAAGAAATATATTTGTTGTAACCAAAATTTATATATTCTAAATTTCAAGTATACCTTATTTTATTTTATTGTTTTTTGAAAAATAAATATATGTTATTCATGATCCTCAAAAATTTTCGAATAAAAGAAAATATAATAATTAAAAACATCAAAAATGATTTCCAAATATTCACAAAATATTCTATTCATAAGATCCATAAATACAAGAGGGGAATTCTTAAAACATGGAATAATGGTAAACAAATAATTCCAATATCTAGTCCACAATAATGTTTTTGGAATTTCATCCTTCTACACCTTTAAATAATAGTACCTGAATCTCAAGTCAATTTTGATAAAATAATTAGCTCCCTTTATTTGACCAACAAATTCATCGATATAATGCAGGGATACTTATTATTAACTGTATTATTATTCACAAATCTATAATCAATAATCATACTCATATAACAATATTTGTCTTAAAAAATAATATCACACTATTTTGATGTACTTGGATGAATGAAACCTTTATCTAGCTACTATAACTTATTTTTTAATTTATAATATCAACATTATACATTGAATAAGGGGTTATGATATATGTTTAGCATTTGGGACATAATAAACAATTAACTCAACCTCTTGATTCGGTATAATACCATGGTACACTTTATGAAAAACATTCTGATAATTATTTACCACCATAAAATCATTAATATGAAGAGTTATTTTTATACAATTATATATGAATGTTAACAATTTTTTAAAAATTTTAATGTCTTCTCTCCTTCTTGATATTTTATAAATTTTATAAGTTCATTGATATAAAAAATTAGAAAATACATCTAAAAAAATATTTATATCTACAGTCAAACATAGCCTGGTAAATATAAATCCAAACGATAACCAAAATATAAAAATTTACTAGGGGAAGTACAATAATTTTATATGGTAAATTATATCCACCAAAATAGATTTTAATATTATTATGACATCGTTTTTCCTTAATATCCCCCTATCTATTTTTACTCTATGTTTTGGAAATATTTCTTGAAGTAGAATTTCAAATTTAATAGAACATTTTTTAGAAATAAAAAATGTGTAGAACATTGATCAAATGGGAAATTAGTAAAATTATAGTAAAAAACAGTTTACATAATACTATAATGTTATATGGCCCAAAATCTTCCGAATTAGTTTCAATGGATTTCAACGCAACTTTTTTGCTTATAGTCTAACTGCTTCCTTATCATTTGGGTTCCTCTTTCGGCACTCGTTTTCATAACGAACAATCATATTACATTAATTTAATTTATCTATCTATAAATATAGAATTTTCTTACCATTACCATGATATTTTTCATTTCAATTATGAGACATAATACCAGACGTACAACACCAGATATACATACTAGTCTTCAAATGGCATTCCAAGTGTGTTTTTTTACCAACATTCATAGAATTTGAGAACAAAAGTTTCATACCATCAAACATAATAATTGTATTCAGTCAATTTTTCTTCCACATTGAAATATTTTTCTATATGTACTCATTGAAAATATGATCATTGGAAATATTTATTTTAACCTTCTTTTAATATCAAACTTGTATTTCATAAATTCTTAATTCATGAGCATCCTAGGACCTTCGATAATTTTTCTTGAAACCTGTGTAAAAATGAATGATCTTATTACCAAGATCCCAGATAAAATTTCAAGAGTACCATTCCAATAGAGTGAATTTTCATCATATAGAGACAATTAATTATATACATGTCTCAATTAAATGATATCATTTTCAATCCAATGTTTAGTCAGCTAAGGAATATTTTTTTAATTTACCCATTCCATGGAATCAATCTACTTACTATCTCTGATATTCCTGATAATAAACCACCACTGGCCATCTTCACCATTAAGATGGTAAATATCAAGACTACCCTATTGATGGTTTGAATAACCCATTACATTATAAATATTTTCTATGGATTAAATCCACCATTCAAGTACCACTGGGATAAAAGATCCACTAAATACAGTAGGGTGTTTCCTCATATAATGTTCTTCCACTGACATTTACCTCTAGGGATGATATATATTATTCTATGTATGGATATAACCTACATATATAAGAATCATCAACTAAAATTTTACTATAAAAAATAGCATGGATCCAATTCCCACCATTAGAGGTTGCATATTTTTAAGGATATCGACATTTCAGTGCCTTATTTATTTAGATTCTTGGTTTCATATGTGGAAATCAGTTATGAAAAAATATATCATAAAATAAGAAAAATTTTAATAATTAAATTATATATCATTTAATGTTAACCATAACGTAAAAAATTATTTGTATTCTGTTAACAGTATCCTAACTCCAAATATATTCTAAACATTTATAAGATAAAAACTGAAAATATATTTCTTTAAATACTACATAACCAAGAAAATTAAAATATAATTCACTTTCATACATTCCCAATGATATCTTATGTTTTGATTTATAGAGTATTAGTTCATAAAAAAATCCTGGAAACTCATATTTTACAATGTATAAACTTCTACTGAATACCCATTTTTCAAAATATGAAACCTTTAAAAAAACATTATCAATTTCTTTAACTAAGATCAAGACATCAAACATGGATTATTATTTTCCATTTCCCATCCATAAAACCTATGAAAAAAATTCAAACATGGTATGAGGATGAAAAATATTATAAAGGGACATAAAAATGATGAAACAAATTTTTATTCATGAATTAAAACATTATGATAATGTTATTACTTTTACGCATAAAACATATGATCTTTATCTTACCTTTTTTAAGTAAAAAAGATCCATTTGAACCATAGAATTTATACATATTCAATAGTAGGTAACCTATAGTATCATTCACATGTCACTATTACAAATAATGTTTCTATCCTGGCTACATAGGGAGTAACCATCCTTGTTACAATTGGAATAACCATAATTTTGTATTCACATAATATCTTATGGGAAACCTACTAGTTAACTCTATCCCATAACCCAATAAATTTGAGGGAGATAATTGGATCCCTCCGTCCTCGGTATATCATGAAACCAAATTTGAGCATAAATATTCCCAAGTACCACCACAAAATCATAACACATAAATATCACATAATAGAAACATTCATGTGGAAAATAAATTTTCCATTTTTAAAGTACATTAATATTTTTTACAAGTCGCACACTCAAAAATGAAAACATATTATTTGAAAATGAAATTGTAAACTAGTATACTATAAATAGAAATATTAATCCTCCATGAAAGTGGGAAATTACTCTTATGAAATATTAGTAAGAAAAACATTTATTTAGTAAAAATAAATTAAATAGTAAATTGTGATTTTTAAAAGAATGACCCTTTTCTTATATCAGAAATCATTCTACACTTGTACATAATATACGCGATAATAAAATTATGTTTATTAATTAATTAATTTAGAACCATTTTTACATATAATTTATTTATTAATATTTTATTAACTTTTTTTATGTCCATTACAGTGAGTTATAAATTTCAATTTCATCATTCTTGGTGTGTTCTTTTCATGGTTTTATGGCTAGTTCCCTAGACTATAATTTTGGGACATAGTTTTCTAATTGATGAAAAATTAGATAAGTGGAATGAAATGTTAATAATATGTTTCCATATTTAAAAATGATCTAATATATCATATTATTTTCTAATATGAGTATGATTCATTAGAAAATATATTAATGATAAGTATTTTGTTGGTTTTAACCTTGTTTTCATACCATCAAAAACATGTTTTGTTAAATTTAATATCATTTAAATTAATTTTTACAAAACATTAAACTAGTCAAAATATAAATATTAGATTATGTTTTAACCATAATTATTTTTTTATGACTAGCCTTGAAGGAGGTAATGTTATATGAAAACTCTTCATCTACAAAGGTGGTGAATCGAGAAGCCACAATAGATATTTTATTTTTGATGATAGATATTATTTTAACAAAATAAAATTATAGTATATGATTGATAAAATAGTTATAATGTCACTTTGGATATGGGACATAATGAAAAGGTATAAATAAAGAAATATATAATTTCATATAGAACGAAGGAGGATTCTACTTCACTAATATTGTCTCTCAGAGTACCTACTTAAGGTAGTTGGTTTTCGAATTATTGTGATACTAGAAGGTAATGGACATGGGGAATAATATTGGGAATGGAATTGTGTACAATTTAGACAATATACAAGGATTTTGATGTGTTATGAGAATAGGTTATGAGTGGTATTATTTTTTGGAGTGGGGAAGGGTGTTTGGGATTACATTATTAATTTTTTATTATTTTGGCTCATGACTATAAATAATATTAATTATTATGAATAATTATAGTAACTATTTCATATTATTTTGAAATAAAATTTTCTTACATCATTAATGAATCAATAATTAATATATTTAAATCATGATGTTAACTACCGTAAATTACTATATTTCACTATTCCATAAAAATTCAACTATTTTAGAAAAAACCATAAAATTCACCTTTAACAATTATTGATTATTAGATTTAAGAAATGAAATCCATTTTTTAAAAATAATTTCCTATATATTCAAAATTAAATTTTAATTTAAATAATCATTTATAAAAAATATAAAAAATTTCATATTATAACCGACTGTATGGAAATTTGAAAATTGTACTAATGTCTCATAAAATTATAATATAATTATAATGCAGTGAAATATTATTTTATGAATCGATTTTGAGAAACAAAAACTACTATATTGTACTAATATTTAGAAAATTTTAATAAAATATTTATAGTTCCCAAAATACAAACACTTAATATATCATTATAAAAAAAATTTATTTATGTATTCAATGATATAAATATATGATATTATAACTTATAAGGTAAATAAATTTTTTTATACAATCATAGGTGAAGGTACTATTATTTTAATATAGACTTCTTTATTCCTCTAATTCCAATAATCTCATTATATATTGATAATGAATTTAACATTTTAAATCCAGAATGAAAAAAAATATTGAATAAATACCATGGATTTTATGCTACCCCATCTTCATTGTAAACTATCGCCTCATCATTAGTGATTTTATAGGCTTGTTCTTCTCCTATTGAGCACTTATGTGGTATGTTACCTTGACGATTGCATCATTATTGAAAACAATTCATATATCTTAATAATTAATAAGCTGAACAACATTAATATTTCTCTTTTTATTAATTTGAACGAATACCATTATCATCACACTGGAAAAAAACTCTCCTTACCTTCAATCATTTTCCTAGGATATTTCTTCCAAAAAAATTACATGATGAAAATTAATTCATTTTTTCATCGCCATTGATGTTCTCCCTTTTCATATTATTTTTCAAGCCCTTTCTTATCTTGATTTACCAATAATATATAGTTTCCGAAAAATAATTTCAGTGTTGGGATGGAATATAAACATATTTCATCATATGATGAAGACGTTATAAGGACCATGTACCTTTTCAAAATATCTCAATACAATAAATTAAATGGTTAATATTGAATTATGTATGTCACATGTGATATACTAAATATCTGGATACACTTATAAAGGTAGATTCTTACATTACAGTACATTATACTTACTTTTTCGTTAATATTTAGAAATTACATTTTATTTTTCAATTGGGAAATATTTATCAAATAATGATTCTTCAAAAGATATCAATTCCATTCATTCAATTTCAAATTCACTATAGTGCTTTAAATCAACAACCACAATCAATCAACATCTTCTTGGGGATAATATATTGTATGTATAACCTTTTACATTTCATCACATCATGAGGAAATAAATATATTTTAAAGAGACATAATCCATTTCTCTACTACAACATAACTAGAAGTTGCACTAAATTATTTGGGTTGTTATCATATGAAGCAATCCATGATAGGATAATCACACTAAGGAACAATTTTTTTCTCTATTTGAGCAATGTTATTTTCCATTTCCTCATTATTTTTCCATAATATATCCATGATCTACTCAGTTCCAATGCCACCTGCATTGTCTTACTATGTAAGGAAATATATAAATTGACCACCAGTGTTTATAGCAGTTATTATTTTAGGCACCATTTATAAAAAATGGATCATACTATAATATCCCTTGTCGTTTAAAATTTTAAATCATAAAATATAATTTTGAAGCTGGTGTGACACTTAACATAAATAAAATAATTATTCCTTTTTAATATCTGATTCATAAACATGGTTTCTTTATGAATATTATTAAGTCATTAAAATATATTAAAATCATTCTTAACTGTTTGTAACGAAAATGTTAATTGTCCTAAAAATATCCCAGAGGGCTGTCAAACTAGTGGATCTATAATATTTATTATCATACACTAGGTGATGATCATGTCAAAGACCAATGAACAAATTTTATAGTTATGACCACTAGATAAAACTATTTCAGATCCATGTTGAATTTAGTTTCTAGATAGAGATGAATTTATTCAAAAAATCACAAAACCACTTCATTACAATAGATTTGTTATATTATTTTGACATTTGACATATCATTAACATATGGAATATGGCGATATTAAAAAATATATATTTTCAAAAATATGGTAACCAATTATTCTAAAATATCATTCCAAAATACCAACTGTAACATCCCCGAGTCTATTAACCTAGAAAAGGTGATGGATTTATTAAATTGGCATTGATACAAGTTGTAAAATATTGATGGAATGGTCTGTTTAGTTGTCTCATAAATCTAGATACAGAAACGATACACATTATACATTGGGGATATAATATAAATAATATTAATGGAAATCATTATCTATCCTTGAAATCATTCAATGAATTCTTCTTTATATCCTTGGGAAAGGAAAAATAATAATAGATAGTTGAAATCCTCAGTATTAGTTATTTAATGAAGAAGTTATCATGTGTAATAAGGAATAATCAATAAATAATGGTAAATATATAGATAAAATTCTATTTTATCTATATTTTATCCAATAAATTCTTCAATTTATAATTTTTGGATCATAAATGATGATAAATTAGACCAGAGGGTGGGTGAAGGGTCATTTACAAATGTTAAACCAAAATTAATCAGAATTTATTATTAATGAATCTATAGTTTTTATGGATCACCTTCACCAAGATAAGGGAAGGGAAAACTAACTACAAGTCCCTTCCTTCATCAAGTTGAAGGAGATATAATAACCCCCGAGACCTATGATCAATAGGCCTAGAGTGGCGAGTAGCTCTTATGGTATATAATCACCCTTAATAAGGGAGGCATTACCCTTTTTATTTAGTAGGATTGGGAGATAAAATAGTAAATCCCTAAAACCCAAAATCTGGAAGTAAATGTTATTCCAAAACAATATATTCCAATATGCCTGTTACAATAAAATGTTCTACATGGTATAAGAAAATCTTAAAAGGGAAGTACCAAAGAAACAAAACAACAACAACAACTGTCCCAATGTCCGAACTAGTAGGGTCTAGAATGGTCCTCGATGTACTCCAAGAAACCTAAAATCTATTTTATATATGTTGAATGTGTATATAAAAATATACATTAGGGGAGACATAAGGATCATATGCACATGTGGGGAGGCATTATAATGCTCTGTGAGAAAAAAGATACTCAAATCACCTAGTAAGAAAACTATCTAACCAATCCACATTCAGACGCACTCCCCAAATCAAGCATGTCAAGTAAATTAATAATCATTACACATCGATTTTTGGGAACCCACTCCACTTTTCCCACTAGCTATTGAAGATATTCTACATGTCATACCTCCCCTGCCATTCTCACGACAGTCCCACTAACGCCCCAAAAATAGCCTTTTGGGCCAACTGAAACACAAATATGCTCGAAAAAACGTGGGGAATCACAAAAATGCGTAACCAAACACATAGACACCTAGTCCAGAACAAATACCTCCATGCCCAAAGACACCTGGTCCCGAACATCTACTGCCACAACCGAAGATACCTGCGCCTCATCCTGAAGACACTTTGGAAACAACTTGCCCTCACCCACCTGGGCCAACCACCATAACATAACATGCCCAAAGAATCTTGGGATATAATGGACCACTTCCTAACAAAATCTTTCCCAAGAGTTTTGGGCTACTCATTAAATGGATCAAAAAAGAATCTACTAAACAACCACTCATATGAGTGCTAGAAAAAACACCTTCCCCCATGAAATGGTAGTGTCCAGCAAGAAGTGATCAACATGGGAGGGGTGTGAATAAGAATTATAAAAACTGAATTATAGATATAGGTAAAAAAGAACTCATCCCAACCTAGGGGTTCCAAAATCAGGCTATACACTAACAACCTCATTATTATTCATTCATAAAAAACAAAACAGCCACAACAAAGGCCCAACTAATTCCTAGAAAATAATTCCCCATCGAACCCATTATTGTTATAATATTAATGGTATTACATTTAAATAATTCTTCTCTATCAGGGAACTAATAGATATAGCCACAGGAAAGGATGGAAAAGCAGTCAAGCACCAATTTAAGCATTTACACCCATTTCTCTAGTAATGTCACAACAACAAAATGAATCTGTGAGATCCCTCGATGTACCAGAACTAAGCCAAGCTCCAATATACGGCCCCACACAACCTCATATTCACAAAACAACAACTACATAATAGAGGATCCCATCCCAATCAACGTCACCCCACATGCAACATGAAGAACAACCACACATATTAAAAAGAAATAGTAATGGTGTTTTAATATTCAAACACACCATTCATTAAGTTCTTTATTTTAGATTGGTTAATAGGAGTGATCAATCAAATAGTTTTGTTCACTATACATTCATTTAATCAACCAATTTACGTGATTAACCAATTTACATGTTAGACCAATTCAATAATAACCGATGAAAAGGGTTCATTAGAGTGCAAGGATTGACCAATAATGGCCACTATATTTCGTGGATATAATCCCATAAAATTCATGATATATAAGAAAATATAAAAGATTATATCTACATCCTACAAAACACCCTTGATTATTTAAAACAAAATATTTATCACTATTAAGGTTTGTTTCCATCCATCCCCAAAGGAAGAATTATCATTCCCACTAAAATGATATTCATTATGGAGTGACGAAGCAAGAACCCAACTTGGATTATCAATGATCGATGTTTTTCTCCATGCACCATGAACATGGGATGCACGACTTGCTAGGGAGGAACTCTGAGGACTTCAAAAGTGAGAAGGATAGGCTCCAAAACAGGTAATGCACTGGCCTCATGAATATGGGCTCTAAATTCACTATTGAAAGGAAAAGAGACTAGCCAAGAAGATGAATGTATCCCCTTGTGATAAAATGTGAGATCTTAGAGTTACAAGAAATGAAATCGTGAATGGCTTTAAAATAGGATCATGGTATCACCATGCATATGGATAGATACCCATGATGGAATTAATTTTTATTTATTATTTCTCATCAGAGAGGTTTCCTTAACAGCTGTATGTTAAAAGGATTTCTTTAAAAAGGGTAAGATGTATAATAGTGGTGGAAATAGAATGTATCCATAAAAGGGGTGACACCAAAGAAAAATCCACATAACTCCAAGGGTTACCCAACTCTTGGGATGTATTTTAAATATCCTTTGTAGGCTTAAAATGGATTTGAAAGGGGTATTAAAACACTTTTACATCCAAAAAACGTTACAGGAGTAGAATTGGAAATATTAAAAAACTCTGAAAAAACAATGGGTGGGAAACCATTTCGTGAGACATCATAAATGTGAATGTATAATAGTGCCACCGGTTAAGGTGAACACCTTAAGTGGTTCCACTATTTCAATTTGTGACCATGAGGATGTGACCTCTAGGGTACCACAGTCACGGTGCCAACATTACGGTGTGTCGTGATGGGTACCACCATCATGGTGCTTCCGTGACTGGTTCCATTGTCACTGTGCTCCCAGGAAAGGTGACACTGTTATGGTGCTCCTATAACTGGTGCCACCATCAAGGTTCTACTGTGACTGGTGCCACTATCATGATATTATCGTCACCAGTGCCCCCATCATGGTGCCACCATCACACTGTCGTCATGGCTGGTGCCACAGTGATTGGTGCCACTGTTTTGGTGAAACCATGTTTTTGTAAAAATCATTAATGTGTCACACTCTAATCACAAGAAATTTGGAAATTTAATGGACCAGGAGGGTTCATTCCATTACCTAAAATACCTCTAAAACTATTATCATCCTCGATAATATATATTAGACCCAACGAAAAGTGAGGGGTCCGAACAACCACCTCGATGATACCTCTCCGGAGTAAGCCTCCTCGACATCTAAGAACACCTATCCCTAATGTCAGCACACAAACATACTATGGTCACACAATACAATCATATGGATTATCTATTCCCTTACTCCATGTCAAGATACTATCCACTTTTGGCAGCACTGACTTGCCCACATGGGTTTAGTCACATCCAACATAATGTTTCTTGACTAGGGATCGGGCCCTCCCCTCCCCATAGTCTGGAGTCTTTACACATATTCAATGAATAAGGAAAACAACATATTTCATAGTAAACTAGAACAAGCACTATATTACAATCATGTATGAACCAACATAGAACAATACTAAAAACTGCTCTAGGTACTGGGCACGCGTCTGTGTCTCTCATCACAGGTACACTCCTCGAGGACACGATGCCTCCATAAATCATGAACTAAGTGAATGGTTCATCCATGATGAACCTTCATAACACAATATGTGTTCCTCACTAGTCACTCTATGAATGTCACGTCATCCTCAATATTCAGCTTACCCCAGTCGAGGACGTGTCAATCATCGTGTAGATACTGACAGAGGTGGGACCCATGAAAGACATCGTGCACCCTCTGTAGTGGCGGTCGTAGCACCTGCTAATAAGCAACATAACTGACCCACCATAGTACATTGAAGGTTTTGACAAACCTGGGAGAAAGATTACTCCCCTAGTTGAAACTCTATTTCCCACGCTGAGGGGAGACCTTCATGAACACATGGTCTTATACCTAGAACTCTAGGGGACTCCTATTATGATCCGCATACACCTTTTGTCAGTCCGGAGCTGCCATCATCCTCTCTTGTATAATTTGATCATTCTACGTCATGCTCTGAACTATATCTAGTCAAAGAACACCTACTTCCCCAACCATTACCCAGCACACGGGTGAGCGACACTGCCTCCCATAAAAGTCTTCAAACGAAACAATTTTAATGGGAGAGTAATATCTACTATCATAGGAAAACACTACCAGAGTCACGTGTATACCAGTAGCATATCCTCAAACATATGGATGTTCCCCTTTGTCTTACCATCTGTCTAGTGGCGGACAGTAGTGTTGAAACATAGCTGGGTGCCAAAATAATGTTACAATACTTTCCAAACACGTGAGGTGAACCAGGTATCCTGATCCAAGACTATCTACCTCAGAACTCCATGCAACTGCACCACCCCATCCAAGTACCTCTGTGCTATGCCATCCACTACACTCGAATCCTTGATTTCAAGGATGTGTCCTAATTTCATTATCATGTCCACCACTATTTATATAGCATAAAAACCCCCTTGAACTCAATATTTTCATGTGAATAAATCCATAGATATTCCATCCCACTTAAACTCGGGGAAATCTAAAGGTTGTAACAGACCACCTAGAACTCAGTGTTCAACATTCACCGGCTGAAACATGTGGCACTTTTCAATAAACTCTTCTGCTAACTGCTTTAACCCGGGCCTTCAAAACTGACCCCTCAAACCCTGCTACATCTTGAAAACTCTTTGGTGTGCCTCCAGGGGTGAGATTTGGAACTCACCAAGAACTCTCATTCACATTTCTATCTGTACGAACAACTTTCCATGAAATAGAATCTAAATCTTATCATCTTCTGACCATCCTCCAGTAGCCTCACCCTGGATAACATGATCATGCCTCACATCAGCCTCTATGTTCCCCCACTTAGACTCTTACACCTTCTGAAATAGATATGACTTCACTGTCATCTGGAATAGACAGACTCTAACTTCCTCTACCCTTAAATCTAGGTGCAAGGCATAAAACTCCTCTATCACCTTCCAAGAATCTACTGATTCTTGAACCATATCCTTCTCTAACTTCCTACTCAAGGAATCGACCACCATCTTCACCATTCCTGAGGTGTAAGAAATATTTAAGACTTAATCCTAATGAAACCCCATCCACCTCCCCTACCACAAGTTCATGTCCGAATTAGATAAGATATAAATCATTATTTTGTGATTTGTGATCACCATGAAGCATTACCCAATGAGGTAATTCAACCAAAACTATAGTGCAAACCTGACCACTGCGTGTTCCTAATCTTGGTTGGCATACTTACTCTCAGGACGGTGTACCTAACTAGACACATAAAATATCACCCCAGCTGTTCCATCAACACACACACTAAGCCTTAGCCTGAAGATTCACAGAACACCTCAAACATTACCCCTTCATCTGGAAACCTCAACACTGGGGCACTATCCATCTTACCCAGTAGATAACTAAATGATTCCTGACACTGGTAACTCCATGAAAAAACCTGGCTTTTCTTGGTCTGGGTTGCCAAAGGTGATGTGGCTTGGGATATGTTGGGCACAAATTACTTCTAGTAAACTACTAGACCTAAGAAACTACGAACGTGTACCATGTTCATGTGTGATTCCGAAGAAACAACCGCTTCAACCTTCAATGGGTCCAATTATATTCCCTTTTTGGACACCACATGTCAATGGATGTGCACCTCTCATGTCATGAACATGAACATGGACAACATCCCATAGATCTGGTGTTGACTGAGGACCTCTAAAACTATTCATATATGCTCGATCTGATCCTTCTATTATGTTGAGTAGATCAGTATGTTTTTAATAAACATAACTACAAACCAGTCAATATATTCCCGGAAGATAGAGTTCATGAGTCCCATGAACACATCTAGTCTATTCATAACACCGAACTACATGACCACCTACTGAATGTGCCTATATCAGAACCTGAAGGTAGTGTTCGAGATGTCAGCATTTTTCACTCTCAAATGATGCTATCCTGACTGGAGAGCAATCTTGGAGAACCTTCATTTCCCCTTCAATGTATCAAAAAGGAATTCAATCCTCGGGATGGGGTAACAGTTATTTATTGTCACCAGGTTCACCCTTCGATAGTCTATACACATCCAGATACCTCCATCTTCCTTCATTGCGAACAATACCAGAGAACCCCATGGGGACACACTTGGTCAAAAAATAACATTCTTCATCAATTATAAAATGTTTATTCGTAACTCCCAAATCTCAAAAGGTGACATCCGTTAGAGAGCCATCAAAATCTGTCATGCACCGGGTTGCATGTCTATCCCGAACAAAACATCAAGTCAAGGGGGTAGAGTCACCACCTCTCTAGGGAAGATGTACATGAACTAACTGACCATCCTTGGGGCATACAAAATCTATGTATCTTCCATATTCACTCATTAATCTGCTAACAAGGAATGTAGGGGCCTACCTGATGGCTGCCATCTAGGAAACCTCACTCACTAACAAAAGCTACATACTGGGATCCCATTTCTAAAAGTATGACCCTTCTACAAAAGTATTCGATAACGAAACACACATTGAACATATATTCAATTCCTAAAATGAAATCATATGGATACATCTACAGCAATAGAAGGTTCCTAATGAACTGATGTAGCCCTGACATCATTCTGCATCCCAAGAAAATATAAGACAATTTGGTTTGTCCTCTAACTGCCGTAGTCCAATCTAAGATCATGTGAAGTCTCTCTATACCTAGAAAAAGATCATGGGATATAATGGGTTGATGGAAGGAATGTGAATCTCCAAAATCAAAAAATTCACATTAAAGAGAGCTAAATAAGCTTATCGTACCTTGAACAACATCTAGCCCAGCTAGAACTACTACCTCTGCGGCATGCAACATCCCACACCTTGATCCACTGCACATTGGCTATCAACTAACTCATCATAAACACCCTAGTCAAGGCCCTGGAGGAGCGCCCTAAGGTCATCCTCCTCCCTCAACATATGTACTAAAAGGAGAGGGAGCTCACTTCCCCTGATGCTACTGCGGAAAAGGCTATGAAGTAAACTGTTTCTGTTGAGGTGGGCACTGAACCTACCCACCCCCACTATACTACACTCACTCTGGGAACTAATTCTGATGATTCCCAGAACTACCAAGGAAGAGGAACCTCGGTCTAGGGCCCTCATATAATGGGCGAGGACTGTGTGATTGAAACTAGAACTATTGGGCCCTACTCCCTAATAGCTGAATCCATGAAGGCCCTGATGTTGGAGGTCTGCTACAGACAAAATTACACATTGATGAGCCGAACTGGATCCCCACTCATGGAACACCTCCAGTGTGTGCATCCTCTCAACAACTTTGGCCTTCTTATAGACTTCCAAGTATTTCAGTAGAGTGAAAGGAGTAATTGAATACTTGAGAGAATGTAGGTGTGCATCCTCAAAATGACTCACCCGAGACTCCTCACCCTGAAAGAGGTTCAGATCCAAGAGAAGGAGATCCTTAATCTTCATCCCCAACACCGTCACTGACAAGCTTCCCTACTTAAGGGAGATTATATCTTGCCTCTTCACTTCCTTCATCATGGAATAGAAGAACTATGCCCCAAAATCACTATCAAAGTCAGTCCTAGAAACTTCACCCCCCTCTTCTCCCAATGATAGAGAATCCATCACTAACTCACCACTCCTCATAACTTGCATATAGACAGAGGATCCCAGTACACCATTAGACCCCAGATAAAGCCGGATGCTATCACCAGCTCCACGATCCATCTTTCTAACTCCATGAACAATATGTTGCCCTTGTACTTCCCGACGGTCTGCTGCTGAATGGCACGAAGCATCCACTTCCACTTGTCTCATCATCCTCTTGATCAGTCCACTACTGATCAGCCAAATCAATTTCACAGGCCTCGATCGCCCGCACTACCCATGGTCACCATCCGAGTACCATAGATACTAAGTAAACAAGGAATGCCTAATCCTGATTAGTGTTGATTATTGCATTTAATATTTTATTAGACTTTTTATTTTTTTTAAATCCCCATGATACCCAATACACACAATAACACAAGTCATTGTGATGCATGTACCTTTGATAGGGTCGCTACCCTGCAATCAGTGTAGTTCCACATGGCCATTTGGTATGTCTATTTTCCTGGAATCAGATCATGGGGGCTCTCTAAAATCCCATTTCCCAGCCATTAATCCATGGCATATTTCATGTGACATGATTTCCTAAAACTTTTGTCGTGTCATCCCATACAATCAATACTATTCATAACCTCATACTCCACCCTCTCTCTCAACCATCACCTCTGATTCCAATCTGTCACAACATGCCTTCACCATGATGAGGGAAAGGACAAACGATTTCCAGACCATTCCTTCCTCAAGTTGAAGGAGAGATAAGGACCTGTGATACATGCCTTCATTTGGCCCAGGAGTGGAAAATACTACCAAGGGTATATAATCACAAATAATATGGAATTCATTACTATTTTTATTTAGTAGGATCGAGATATAATATATTAAATCCCAAAAAACACAATAATTTGAAGTAAAATTAAATCCAAAACAATCCATTCCCATATGGATTTTCCAGTAATAGGTTCAAAAAGGTATAAGAAAAACTCCAAAGGGAACTAACAAAGAAAGAAAGTAGCAAGAGAAAATATCCAAATGTCTGAACTAGTAGGATCTGGCCCAGTCATCGAAGTACTCTAAGAAACCTAAAAGTTTATTTATATACATAGGGTGAGTATACAGGTATACTCATTAGGGAAAACCAAAATCGGTCGTGAAAAAGTGTGGAGGAAATCAGATTCCCCTTGAGAAGAGAGATAAGCAATGAACCTAACAAGTAAAATATCCACCCAAACCACACTAAGGAACACTCCCCATATCATACATGTCATATAAGGTAATAGTAAAAACAAATAGATATTTGGGTATCCCACAACACTTTTCCAACTGGTCATTGAAGACATCCTATACGTCAAAACTCTCTCTCCATTCTTACCACAGTCCCACTATCATCCCAACAACAACCATTCAAGCCGCATCAACCACTACTATGCCTGAAAACAACTAGAACACCACAACAACACATAACCACTACCATTGACAGCGGGGCCAGAATTAGTACCACCACATCAAAAGAAACTTGAACCCGAACAACTACACCCACACTCGAAGACACATGGGATACATCTTGAAGATACTTGGGAAACAACCTACCCGCACACACTATGGAAAACCACCACAACATAACCTTATCAAAGAATAATTGACTATAATGGAATATTGGCCATCACATCTAGCCTAAAGTGTTTTGGGATACTCTTGAAAGAAATCATAAAAGGAGATAATAACCAGCCACTCATAGGAGTGTTGGAAAAAATACCCTCCCACGTGAAATGGGGCTGTTCGACATGATGTGCTCAACATGGATCAGGTGCGAATAAGAAACATAAGAACTAAATTATAAATATATGTAAACAAACACCCTTCCTATCCTATGGGGTTCCAAAATCAGACCATACACAAATGCCCCCATTTCTATTCATTCAAAAAAAGCACAATAGCCAAACATGAGGCACAACTCATTCCTGGAAAAAGATTCCCCATAGAACATATTTTTGTTATCATATTCAAGTGATTACAATAAATAGTTATTCAATACTAGGAAACTAACATACATATCCACAAGCCATGTATGGAAAAATAGTCACCCAGAAGTTTAATCATTCACATCGGGTTCACTTGTAATGTCACAACAACAAAGGGGATCCATGAGATCCCTTTATGTAATGGAACCAAACCAAGCTCCAACATTCGACCCCACATGGCCTCAGATCCACAAACCAACAACTGAACAACAGGGGATCCCAGACCCAACTATGTCACCCACAAGAAACAAGTAGAACAACCACACATATTACCAAGGCAGGGAAAGGGAGTATTCATATTGAAACACACCATTCATTATGTTCCTTATTTTTTGGTAAAATAGGGTGATCACAGAAGGATTTTTGTTCCCTAGACATCCATTTAATCAATCAGTTAACATGATTAACCAATTTACATGTTACAACCATTCATTTATCACATAATATAGGGGTTCTTTGTTGTGGATGGAAGGACCACCAACAACCACTATTTTCTGTGGACATAATCCCAACAATTGATGACATATTAGAAATGATAAAACAATGCATCACTTTCATAAAACACACCCCTCATTATTTTAAAACAATTTGTTATCTTGTTTATGGTTTGGTTGGATCCATCCCCAAAGGAAACATTATCATACCCACCTTTCATCATACATTTTAAGGAGAGACGAAGGAAGAACGCTACTTGGATGATCAATGATCGATGTTTTCACCATGCACCAAGAACTAGGGATGCACGAATTATAGGGGAGGAACTCTAAGGACTCTATGAGTGAATAGGAATAGATGTAGTATAGGTGCACCAAATTCCTCTAAGGCGAGGGGGGCTCCAAACCCACCTAGGAATGGAAAAGAGTCCATCCAAGAAGAAGAAAGAATCCATGTGCGATAAAAGGACAGATCCTGGAGTTTTAGGATTTGAAATCTTGAATGGATTTAAAGGAAGATCGTAGTTTCACCCCCAGTTGGATGGTAACACATGGTGTAATTAATTGTTACTTAATAATTCACATTGGAGATGTTTCCTTAACAGCTGCGAGTTAAAGGGTTTCCTTGAAATAGAGGAAAACCTGTAACATGTGAGAAACTAAAATGTACGGGAAAAAGGGCTGACACTGAGGAAAAATTCACATAACCCCAAGGGTCTACCAACTCAGGGGGGATTTTAGATATCATTTATGAGCGTTAAATTGATTTGAAGGGGTTATTAAAACGCTTTTACGTTGAACAATGTTTTATGGGAGATGAACTGGAAAAACTCAGAATCTCATAAAAACAAATGAAGGGACACTTCTGGGTGAGACACTGTAAGGGTACCACCGTCACAGTGCTAAAATCAATGATCCACCAATTTAGTGTAACACAATATGTGGTTCAACCATTTTGGTGTGATATTGTGACGGTGAAACCACTTGGGTGCCACCGTCATGGTGCCACCATTTTGATGTGCGTCAGTGATGGTGCGACCGCTATAGTGCCACCGTCATAGTGCCATCGTCATAGTGCCACCATCACAGTTCCACATTTACGGTGCTTCCATGACTAGTACCACCTTCACAGTGCTTCTGTGACTGGTACCACTATCACGGTGCTACCGCGACAAGTGCCATCGTCAAAGTGATGTAGTAAATAATTCCACCATCATCGTGCTCCTGTGACCGGAGCCACCGTCATGGTGTTATCATGACTGGTGCCACTGTCACGGTACCCTGTCACTAGTGCCACTGTCATGGTGCAACCATCACACTGCCGCCATGATCGGTACCACCGTTTTTGTGGAACTAGGTTTTTGGAAACCTCCTCAATGATTCACACCCAAATCACCAAATATTTTGCAATGTGATAGACTATGAGGGTCCAGGACATTACAATAGTTGGAGTCTCATTTTATAATAAACAAGTAAATTGTGATAATAGGTATTCTTGATCATATGTTCAACAAGAATGTGTATCACATGTATGTTCTAAAGTGGCATCAAATAATCTATTTGACTATTGTTTACAATCGTTTAGTAATATGCCATGAAGACTAATATCACAACATTAATTCAAATAACATCATGGACATCACGTCTTCCAATTACTAAATCCATTGAGTTTCAATATTTTGATAAAATTTTACCATTAAATCATTTCGAAATAACAACTCTCAATATCATATAATTTTCACACTTTTAATCTACAAGAAATAACCAAAACATAATTATAGATTGATTTTTAATTGAAAAATATATATAAATTATTAAAAAAAAATAAAATATCTGAAAAATTTTCAAATTTTAAATACCACACTAAATTTCATTTAATTTTAATACCCATTTATTCTGTATGAGATAATAGTAATATAATTGCAGAAAAGTTTATAATAATAAAAAGTATATTATCGTTTCCATTATTTTAAATAATGTGTTGAATATCAAAAAAATTAGCACACACATTTATTCCACAAGAAATTACAACATAATAATTCTAGAATTATATTTAATGAAAACATGTATAATACATATTAGGAAAAAAATTTAATAAATTAGTAATTTGATAAAGAATTTAAATTCTACAAAACATAAAATCATAAAGATTACTCCTCTTTTGTGAATATTCATAATATATGATGAATATAATTTTAACCAATATGTAATTATATTTCTAGTAATAATAAATCAGAAATTATATTTATTATTTTACATATCATAAGTAAAATAAGGAAAATTATATTTTTTTTAAAAAATTATTTAATAATAGTGAAAAATTCATGGTGGTGGAAACATGTTTCTATCAGTGAGAGTACACTGTCACGTGGTATACTGATATACAATTGAATTAGAGGAGCATTTTTACCATCATGATGTAAATCATCTATAAAAGATAACATTGGTTATGATATATCTATTTTTTAGGATAATATCGTTGATGAGATAGGTTCAATGAAATATAGTATTCCATTACCGCATGGAGCGGTAGATGTCCCTGATATTTTGTAAAATATTACTTATAAAATAACCATGCTTCCATGAATTAAAATGAAATTACATCCATTATTTTGGAGGAGATAACATCGAGAAAAAGGTTATACTACAAATGATTATTTAACATAATAAGCTGTATTAAAGCCATAGAACATATGTTTCAAGAGTTTCTTCCAGTGTATAGTGGTTGGTTCTGTTACTTTCTGATGATTATCATGGTTCTACATTATTTTTGGAGAATGGTGATTCAATGTTTTGGAGAATCTTATGCTAATTGATTAAGCTTTAAACTCATCCTATATTTCGAAAATCTAAATATTTTTTACACCCCTTTATTTAATTCAGTACAATTACATTATTTTATTTTCTACTTGCAAGAATGAAATAGTATAATTCTGGATGTTAAGGCTATTTTGAATCATTATAACAATATTGGAATCACAATATTATCTCGGTTCACCCATTGAAGCATAGTCATGTAGAATATAAGATAAAAGTTACCATGAATATCATCGGTGGTTGAAGAGAATGTCTTTTGATTAACAAATATTCCAATATTCACCAGATCAGATTAGAAGCATTCTTTATGTGACATTAATGTTAGATAAATACTGTTAGTGTTTGATTATTTCCTACCATGAACACGAGCCTTGTTTATCATTTAGTATATCAATATGCATTTCTCATAGCAACAATGAGCTGACAGCAGAGGATCAGCACCCCCACAAACCATAAGCACAACCTATCCTCATGATATGTGCTAACCAACACTATCCCATATTCATGATCCCATGTTCTCTCACAACTGAGAACACTCATATGGGCCTATAAAAATCTCACTAACTCCATTTCAACCACATATGGTCCTTCGAGATGGCGCACCCATGGGGATGGCCCTTGGGTCCACTACATGGTTGATGAGATGGCCCATGATATTTCTCAATGTTAACTAATTTTTTTTTTACTAAAACATCAAATGAGAAATCATAAAAAATTATTATAACTAAAAATATTATATATACTATATATTTTCATAGTATTATCATATTATGAATAATTATGAATATTGTTAAATTAAAATTCTAACTAAGTATCATTAATAATTTCAAAAATTAATACTTGTAAAAATAAATGATTAAATTTAGAATTTGGGACAATAAAAATTAATCAATTAATCATTATAACATTATAATTATCTATTACATTTTTAAAAATTTGGAATTAAATTAAATGTGTGGAAATTGAAATTTAACAAAAAAAAATTGTTTAGTCATTTTAACATCAAATACAATTAAACATTAATTATGGGGATATAAATCCAAAATAAATTAATATCATTTCATTCCATTAATATACAATTATTTTTTTCAACAATTATTTCTATGTAAATATATTTATAAATAATATTTAAAATAATATACTTTTTAAAATAAAAAATAATGGATAAAAATGCATTATTTCTAAAATTTTAAAATGAATGGTTTCAAGTGAAGAGATTTTCTAATTTAACAAAACATGTAAAATAAATTTAATAAAATTATCAATACGAGAAAAATCAATATATTATTAAATTTAAAAACAAAACTATTATTAAAAACCCCAAATATTGTCCCTTCTTGGAATTTTATAGAAAAATTATTTCTAGAATATTTAATAACACAACAAATTTAAGACTTAATCACCAAATCATTTTAATAAGAATAAAAAGATATATTAATATTAAAAAACAATTATAGAAAATGAAATGGAACAATAATTTATATGAATAAAACAAAATATTGGAATATACTATTATCTAAAATATATCTGAAACAGTCTTTTATGGAAACAAGTTGTATAAAATATTACAATATAAAAAAAATTTATTAGTATATGTTAAATAAATTTTTATTTGGGAGTTTATGAAATCAAAATCCCATAGATATTAAGAATCTAACATATTTTATTATATAATATTACTAAATCACATTATTTTATCAATATAGTTTGAATAATTTTATAGAATTAAAATAATTATGGTTTAATTTCATTATTCCCAAAATATTTCAATTAAAACCTATCATAAATAAAATATTACAACATAAAATATATATTGAATATTTAATAAGGTATTCCATTAGTAATGTTAAATACCATATTGTCACTAGAATATAATTAAATAATAATTTTGAAAAAATAAAGACTATTGTTAAAAAGTTGTTAAAAACAGCTAAACCATTTTTATGATTTCATATTCAAACTATTTAATAACTAATTGTAAAACATACATTTTTATATGTCCCTATATCTAAAAAATAAGGGGTAAATTTTCCTAAATTCCTTCTTCAATTAATTTAGATATAAAAATATTGTTACACATATTTATAGAAAAATTAATCCCATAATCCTAAAATATAAAATTATACATTTTAATACAATATAGTGAAAATCATTCTTAGCTTTCAAATAAAAATAGATGTTCATGTTTTGGAATATTTTCCCGAAAACAAAATAGAATAAAAAATGATATTTGATAATTTTTATGCAAAAATTCATATTTATATAATAAAAGTTCATATCCATGGTTACAGAATGAAAATTCTTACATGGTTCTAGGGACTATTTTTGGTCTAATAATATTTGAGTATCTTTTTTATAGTACTCGTCAATCTTTAATTCAGTAGAATTTATTTTAGTAATTTAAGCTACTTAAACATGTTTCAAACATCTATTTCGTGGTATGTATGTAAATAAATAATTAGATATTTATGTTTTAGTATAAAAAAATTGTTGATTAAATCTATAAGGAAATTAATGGTAATAAAACACATGAATTCAAAATTTCAATCATGTTACATATCCTTATTGATCTTATATAAAATGATAAATTACTGATGTTTATATAAATTCTACTATAATAAAAACCCTTCTTATTATAGTTTGTCTTAGTCATTGACATGATTTTATCATATTTCAATTTTCAATGAATTTTCTTAATAATATTTCATTATGATTAAACACATGATTTCTCAAACTCAAATTTTTTGTCTAAATATATTCTTAATAAATGTAAACAAAATTTCAGAACAAAATATATATTTCTCAGTTTTCTATATTCATTCTTAGGATTCAAAAAATTTATTTAAACTTGTTTCATGGTTATTATAATTCAGTAAAAAATTTCATTCTGTCTGTAATTTTCATATTTTATTTTTTATATTTTAGAGTCACAATTATCTTAAAATTTTTTATTTTGGGAAACATATTTATTAAAATTATAAAATTACATTTTGAAATTATCATTTTGATTTACCAAATTCATATTTTTTTTATAAAAATTTACTTTTAAATTATTCTGAAAATCCCAACCATTAATACATAATTTTCATTATGTATTTGTTGGAATTTGGAACTTGTATAGTCTAAATCAGAATATGAATAAAAAAAAGTATTATTTTCTTTTACCCTTTTTTCTTCGTAATTTTTTGGATGCATCCGTTTAAAGTCATATGTCTTAATGTTTCATTTATTCCTAAAATCATTAAAATTTAATTCTAAATAATTATTGTTAGTAGTAGAATTTCAATTATTTTATTCATTTTTAATCTTTCTTATGATATTCCTTCAATAACCTTTGTTTTTAAGGATATAAAAACTTATTACTAAATTGATCTATCTCATTATCACCCCATTAGAACTAAAATTAATTTTTTTTATACATTTAATGAAAATTTCACTTAAACATTTGATCATTTCTATGTGTATACTCACCATCAACAATGTTTTTCAACTCTAATTCACACTAAAAATGAATATTAGATCAAATAAGTTATACTCATTAAAATTATTACTCTCATATATGAAGAAATTATTTGTAGGATATCTTTTGGGAAGATCTCCCAGGACTCTTATATATTTATTTCTGTTTTCCAATACTTCCACAAGATCACACATATTGTTTATAATACTCTAAAATAATGGTTCATCTAGTTTACTAACTCTTCTTCTATCATCTTGATGTACATGTATTATTATCATTGTATTTATGTAAAAAAATTAAATTTTCAGTCCCATAGTGAGTGAGTTTATGTTTTCTATATTTCTAATAAAAAATCACTCATGCTGAAACGTAGATATAAACACATTTACTTATAGCATAGTACAAAATATATTAATCTTTATAATAAAAATGTTACTTAACCAGGTGTTTTTCTATATGTGTCTCAAGATAATATATGGGTACCTCCTATAGATTGTCAATAATATCATAATGGTTGACACATATCTATTTTAGGTAGGTTTTCGTTTGGTCTTCCCAATAGCCATATTCATTTCCCCTAATGATCTGCGACTTTTGTGGAATCCATTCATCATAAGTAATGATAAGTTACATCTTCCAAAACAAAACACTTATTCCATAGTCTATTTGGTCTGTGTCTGTTAGGTTATAATAGTATTTGAAAAATATATATATATTTATATTTAGATGGATTATAAAAAACAAATTTTATAACAATTCAAGACTAGGCCCTGATACCAATTCTGGGATCACAATTGATGAAAAAATAAACATGACTCAGGGTTAATTGTATTTTAAAAACCATAAAAAATATGAAAAATATTTTATTAATTGATGAATCTATATTCAGTGATGTGTTCATGTTATTAAGTGTATGGTAATTTAAAAGATTTAATACGATGTTTTATAATGGTTTTGATCACCAAGATCTTATTCCACTAATCCACATTCTCCACTCTCTGAGAAGATTATTACTCTCTATAAAATGAACTTTTGGAATTATGATAAACTATTGTAGATTCATCCATTTATATTACTCAGAGGTAGATATTATACTTTTTTGTAGAGAATTAACTTAGTCGAGATTCGAATTCACATTAAGATTCATAACCCATGAACTTCCGTTTGGGTGGTAGAATAGCCAACAGACATGCCTAGTTTTTATTAAAAAAAATCAAAAACTAATAGAGAGAATTATAAATTGATACAAAAAAGAATATATAAATAAAATATAAGAACAATGAAACTAGTAGATGATAAATTGTTACATAAAATTAATTCCAATTATCAGGAACACATTTGTAATATATGATTTTATTGTTATAGTTTCATCGTGTTCTCATCACGAAAATATATGTTTTAAGAGTTAATGATTGTATGCTCAGAAGGAATGTGTACCACTTGTATTTTATAATGGTCTAACAAATAATAAGTTTGAATTTTCATTTAAATAACTTCATCACATTCCAACAGACTAATCCTACATCAATAATTTAATGATATTCTTATATCCCCAACTTGTCCAATCACTGAATGCCATGAGTTATCCTGTAAAAAACTATATATTTCGATTACAATTACTTGGAAAACAAACATTAAATATAACTAAATTTAATAAAACTATTATTCTATATACGATAAATCTATAATAATCCTTTACTAATCATAATTACAAACTAGTTTATAACATATGAAGGAAAATAATTAAACTATTTGACTAAATTTACAGTTTCATAAAATATTAAAAAACCCCAAAAATAGAGTATCATAAAGAATATTATTATTATTTGAATATTAATAATATATTCAAAAAAAATATAAACAGCATTTAAAAATATTAGTATAAAAATAATATTAAAATATTTAATAATATATTCAGTTCAGATGAAATAAATAAAATAAATGTATTATATTTTTTGAAAAAACATATAACTAATGGTATATATAAATAACAAGTGTTTGTCAGATGTCACAACCAATAACAAGATACCATCGTAAAGTATAATGATATACTATTAAATTAGTGGTTCGATGATACCATAATGAGGTGATTCATTAAAAAATCTACCATTTTTTGGTTACAACATGAGGTTATGGTTCTACACGAGATGAACAGTGGTACCCTCATGTGAAATCTACCATCACTACATGGAGTGGTAGAGACAAATACCATTTGGAGGACTTGAACTTATAAAGGAAGCAAACTATCATGAATGTAAATATTGGTATAAATAATTTTTGACTATCTTCATTTATTATTATGGTTCTACCAAAAATGATAAGCTATTATCGAGAACTGTACTAAAAATATAGTAATGTTCCTCTGTGTAGAACTTCAATTTTTATATTTATATGTGTTGATTCCAATCTAGGATGACCCATGTTATACCGTACTATAGATAATGGTGCCTCTGTGGCCAAAAAATTCATCCATTGAATGATAATACATTTAACTCATCCTGCATAGAAAACTGCTAAACAAAATTGAGAACCTTTCTTTGAATTTTGCAAAATTATCATCTACAATTCTTCACATGCACGCAAGATGTTATTTAATAAATTATTTTTAAAGGATTTCAAATCATAATCATGAAATAAGAATGTAAAAAAGGAGAATAGTTCATTTGTAGAAGTATTGAAATGAATATCTCATGTAAATAGTTTCCTCAAGAATCTCTGCTGGTAGAAGATTGTGCTACTAGATAAATATAATGTTCTAGATTCTATAGATCAAACTATTGTTCTTAATTTCATAATAGTAAAGAGAGATAAAATATTTTGGGGCTATAGTTTATCCAACATGGAACATGCATCTAGTTCATCATCCACTATTTCAATATAATCATGTCACAACAACGTTGATAAGGATTCCAGGGATTAACACTGCCAGACACCATACACATAGTTACGCCTCTTTGGAAGCACCAACCCGCACTGGCCTAGTTTCCATAGCCCACGATCTCTCACTCATGACTACACTCCTTTGGGATAATACATTGCCAGCTCGATCTACTGCTACATTGGATGGTACTTCAAACTAGATCTCCTTGGGCGAGACGTTCGTGTCCCCGATGTGGTTGATGGGATAACCATTGTGTTTTGATAAGTATTTCCACCATTTTAAATATTTCTATCAATGAAATATAATAGAAAATCAACATAATTAAAAATATTAAAAAATTCTAAAATAATATATATTTCATATTTTACTAAAATCTGGATGTTTAAAATATTAATGAAGAATTTAAATTTTAAATTTTATAAAATAAACATTTATAATTTCATAAATTAATATATAGAAAAATTATTTCAAGGAGAATTTGGAACAATTAACATTTATCAGTTAATCATTTTCACAATTAATGAATTATTAAATGAATAAAAATTTCAAATTAAATAAAATGTGAAGAAAATAAAATATAAAACCAGGGATCAGACAATTTAACTTCAAATTTAATTAATATCCAATATTAGAGACAATTATTTTATTAAAAATTAATATCATTAAATTATAATAATATCTATAAAATAATTTTAATTAAAAATTTTAAAAAAATGTATATAATAAATATGTAAAATAAAAGATTTTAAAAATTATAAAAAATGGATAAAAAAGCCGAGTTTTAAAATATAGAAATGAAGGGAATTTTAGTTATGGGATATTTAAATTTATGAAAACAAATAATTTATCAAAAATTAATACATAACATTAACAATAATATCTATGAAATAATCTAAGAGAATATAATTACTAAATACTCCATGAATGAAATTATTTATATTGGATGAAATGATCTCATATTACGTGATATTTTTATTATCAATTCAGCACACTATGAATGTTTAATTATATGCATAAAAATAAACATAATTTGAAAAAAGGGTTTTTCTCATGAGATAAGTCAATTCATCTATGAGAATATAATATATGGTCCTTCCCATTACTATATGTCCAATGCATTCCTCCAATATAAGATGCTCTATTTAATTAATGAAAAATATACGTTATCAATAAATCACTATATTTATTTAAGAAAATCAAATATCAATACTTCTCTATTAAATAAAAAATTTACCAAGGTAAAAAAATGTATATTGTAATGATATAGGGATTAATAAATAAGATTTTCCAAGACAAATAATATGAATAATTAATGGAAATTTAATTTAAAATTACCATTATTAAGTTAATATTTCTAGATAATGATAATTACCACAAAATTAATATTAGGCAAGATATGACCTTAATTTAATTGGGAATATAGGTTTGAAATAAATATAATATCCATTAGATGAATAAATGGGATGTGAATGAAAAATTAAAATTATATTTCATAATTTTTTTACAAAACAAATTAAAATATATAGAATAAGATATTTATCATAAAATGGTTATTGGGGTGTGGATTTCTGTTACCATCATAATCCTTATTATACACCTTTTGTATATTTTATATGTAATGATTAAAACATACCATTTAGAAAGAATTTGATTTTTTCTATTCATACCCACTTAAAATAGCTGGAGAACATCAAATTTACATAATTAATCATTCAATTAATTAAAATGACTTTGATAAAAACTATTTTAAAACACATGGACCCATATGAAAAATATATATGATTAAAAGAGAAATAAAATCAACTTGACTTTTAAACATTTAATTTCTTGATTAAAGAACCAAGGATAGGAAGTTTAGGAATAAAACAAAGAAAATTTATAAATATCTAGTGGAAAATAAACTTTTTGGATCATGTAATGTGTAAATTATAATGTTCCTTCCATAGAAATAATAACAATCTAGAATTAAATTGAGATTGTAAAATAAATTCTTAACATTTTGGTAACATTTAAATTCTTTCCCCTTGAAATAATAGACAATAATTGAGACATTAATCATCATAAATAAATAGTTAATCATGTTTAAAACATCAATGTCGAATTATGTACAACAAATAAAATTGAATAGTTTCATATTATGAAAAACCAATCTCAATGGAGTGTAAAATTAGATGAAATCACTTACCTCACATTTTATCATTGGTAAAAATTAATAAAACTACACTATAAATGTGTTAATCATGTTACTAATTTATAAGAGGATAATATTAAAATCTCAATAATCATTTTTTATCCTCTTATACCATCTAACAACCCTTTATTTAATATTATTTATTTATTACAATATTATAGAGTATTAAATGATTTATTTTCACATGATTAATTCTAAATATAATTTATTAATCATGCTTATATGATATATATTAATCATATATATAATTATAATAATTTTATAAAATTTCCATTGATTAATTTTATACCTTTTTATATCAATTGTTTAATGTTGTTCAAGAAAACGAATATCATCACTTTATGGATACAATAAGTCATATGTACGCAGAAGAGATGATATCATTCCCTTAATGGTCGAAAGTGTAAGGAATTTGATAACATATTTACATTATAGATTTAATATCATTTCATGTATATCATATATAATAATTCTTTTCATCATTATTACTATCTATGTGAGTTAATGAAGGAAAAAAATTACATTAGTTAACTACGTGGTAGATTACTATAGACACGAACGATGGATTTGTTTCCCATTTCATAGAGATAGAGATTGATAAATATTATTCCCTCATTGAAATAAAATCTCGTTAATTGGTAGAAAATTTCCTTTTCATGTTTTAAATAATATTTCATAAATTAAAATGATAAAAAAATAAGAAAAAAGAAATAACTCAGTGAAGATGATTACATATGATTAGAGAATTCTCCATTATTT
This sequence comes from Viscum album, assembly GCA_963277665.1. NCBI lineage: Eukaryota > Viridiplantae > Streptophyta > Magnoliopsida > Santalales > Viscaceae > Viscum > Viscum album. Next base: position 1,837,821,734 of record OY728165.1, read on the forward strand.
CTCTTAGTAAGGACAAAAAGATTGGCATTTTGGGAATAATAATAAATATATAATGTTTTTATGATTTTTGGAAGATATTTTTGTATTGTTTTTTAGATCTAAATAGATTTTGAGTTTTTAATAATCATGTGGACTTGGTTCCCGTTAATTATTGAGGAGGAGTGGTATTCTTATAAATAGAAAAAAATCAATAATTGGAAGTCACTCACAACCCATGTAACTGAAAAACTGAAAAATAATGGTGTATAATGATGATAAGTTCAATAAAAAGCTCAACCACTAAAAAGTAACATGTTTTATAAAAATGATTTCCTTTACCTATAAGGATACTTACTTTAACCCTTTGAGTTTCAACCATGATCATTAATTTTATTACCCTAGGTAATATATCCATTAATCCTAAAAATAAAATGAGAAAATTATATAATTTTTAATATTATATTTTCTATATTAAATCCACTTTATTAAATAAAAACTCAATGTGTATCGAATTTTGATTTTAATACAATCCAATGTTAATCGCAAATGCACTTTTTAACATTATCCGTGATAATTGATGTTTACAATTTTTAAAATTCAGTATCACCATAATATAATTTCAATTTATAAAAGTATATTATTTTTTATGATTCAAATTATATAATTTATTTCATTAAATTCTACTTCCAAAAGTGTTCTAATTTAGTTTAAAAAAACCCACAAATCATCGCAAATAATTGTTTTTTCATGAAAATAATTCTTCAAGTAGTAAAAGTTATTATATAAACTATATAAATACTAATCATGAATATATTTATTTAAATTTATGTATCCTGATAAATTATCAATAAATATTAATTAAATAATTCAACAATAAATACTAGCATAATTAATTTAAATATAATGACATTATACTTTTTTAAAATAGCTTTATGAAAAATATTATTTCTACCTCCATAGAATCTTATACATATTTATATTATATTTATATTCAAATAATTATTTAATATATATATTATAACAAACTATTGTAAACAAATTGAGTATAATTATAATGCTTCATTTTTTTTAAAAAAAAATTACTCGATTTTTTTTAGAAACATTATACATTTTTACCATTTAACTTCAATATCAATATTAATCTAAAAAAATTTGATTCTTAGTTCCACTAAATCTTAACATTTCAATTTTTTATAGTTTCATTTATCCAAATACAACTACTATAATTAATTCGTGGTGGGTACAATCATTGTGTGAAAATAATCATTTCCTATGATTGATTTGTATAATCACATATGGAATAAGAATTATATCCTAATATTTTTCTGTCTTTAGATCATTATATCACAACATTAAAAAATTCAAATAATCATCATCTAGTGAACATAAGACCAAGGGTATGATATTTTATCCATAAAAAACACGATGAATACATTATGTGAAATAATGGAGTGTGAAGAATCGTATTTAAATCAAATATCAGAAGATTGTATTTTAGATGGAGATGGTACATAAAATAGAAATAAGTACTCTTCGTGTTGGCATAATTTCCTACATCATTAAGAGTTAGTGTAAATAAGAAATACGAAGCGATGTTTTATTTTTATTGTTGTTTGTTCTATATTTAGAAATTGGTATTTCATTTTTAATGGTATAATATTTTTTTTTTGTGGTAGAAATTGGGAGGTTTGTGTAAATGTGGATGTAGGCTGATACTATTGTAATATGTGTAATGACCTAGATAGTGACTCGTTAAGGAGTTTTCTAAAAAAACTCGGTTCCACCAAACGGTTAAAGCAATGAGGTGGCACCAGTCTATATGGCACCGGTCACAGTGGCACCATGATGGTGGCACAGTGATGGTGGAACTATAATAGTCACATTTTCATGGTCACACACTAAAATAGTGGCACCACATATGGTGTTCCACTGAACTGGTGGCACCATGATCATGGAACAGTAGGGGTTGCACCATCACATTCGTACACTAAAACGGTGGCACCACGTACGACGTTCCATCTAACTGGTGGCACCGAAGTAGTCACAACATCATAGTCGCACACTGAAATGGTGGAACTACTTACGGTGTTCAAGCGAACTGGTGGCACCATTATGGTTTCACCGTGATTGTTGAATCCTTACGGTGTCTCACAAAATGGTGTCTCACCCTTTTCCCCTATTTCGGACTTTCTCTATTTATTCCCCCACAACATACATTATGAGGTAAAATTGTTTTAATAAACCATTCAAATCCATTTAAATCCCCTAACTGATATCTAAAATCCCCCAAGGTTCGGGCAACCCTTGAGGTATCAAAACGTGTGGCTTTTTCTTATTTGTTACACATTTCTCATACATTCCAGTTGCACCCATGTTAAATGTGGTTTTCCCTATTTAAAGAACACCCTTTAACCCACTGTCGTCATCACCACATCTTCGATGAGAATTATTAAATAAAAATTAATTCCATCATGTGAATCCTCCCAACCGTGTGGAGGAACCACAATCCACCTTTAAATCCATTCAAGAATTCATATCCAATAACAACAAGATCTCAGATTTTTTCAGATTGAGATTATTTCCACTTCTTGGATGGTCTCTTCTCCTTCACATGGTGCTTTTAGATCCCCTCTTCAGGAGGATAGTTGTGCTCCCATGCTACAACTATTCCTAACCACTCTTGAAGTCCATGTAGTTATTCATATACAAGTTACGCCACCCTAGTATTTAGAGCACGGAGAAAAAATCAATAATTGAACATCCATGTAGTTTTTTCATTCGTCTCACTTTTTTTTATCATATAGGGTGGCTGTGATAATGTTTTTATAGGGTTGTAAGAATCCAAAACATAACTAATAAAATAAATGGGTTTCAAATAATGAAGGGGTATATTTAATGATGCTTCAGTAATCTTCTACAATTTCTTATATGCTGTGATTTGTACGGGCTTATGTCCACTAAATATCAAGGATGTTCGTGTTCCTTACTTATGCACTAATGAATCTCTATTTTCTTGATAATCCTATGATTGAATGTTGTAACATGGAAAATTATTTATCATGTAAACTCGACTGATAAAATTTATTCCCAATGAAAAAGAATCCATGTTTGATAACCTATGATAACCATTAAGAAAGAAGGAACCTAACGAATGGTTTTTAAAAAAATATGAATTCTCACATTCTCTATTTCGGTGATATGTATTATTGTTTGGGATGATGATTGTGAGGTGACATGGATGTGGATAGGATCTTATGTTGTAAAATTTTTGGTTTTTGGATTTGGGGTCGTGTGGGGTCGTATGTTTGGGCTTGTTTTTCCTCTAGTACATCGAGGGATCTCACATATCCCTTTTTCGGTTATAACAATATAAGAGAACTGTGTGTGAATACTTAAATTGTATCATGGTTGTTTTTTCCTTTATTGTCTTGTGGTTATGCATGTTAGTTGCCTAGTAGTGAAGAATTATTTAAATTGAATCACATGAACATGATATCAAGAATGGGTTCAATGGGATTTGTTTTCCAAGAATGAGTTGTGCCCTGGTTGAGGTTGTTGACATTTTCTATGATGGAATAGTAATTAGGGTGTTTGTGTGTGGGCTAGTTTTTATAACCCCTATGTTTGGATGAGTTCTTGTTAATGTATATTTATACATTTAGTTTTTTTATTTCTTATTCTCACCCACCCATGTTGAGAACTTCATGTCGAACACCACCATTTCACTCGGGAGGGTGTTTTTTCCAACATCATAAGGGCGGGTTGGTTATTAGCTCCTTTCTAGTCCCTCTCCCAAGTAGCCCAATATTCATCATGCATGTTGTGACAGCCTGAGCTCAATTTTATCCCAAGACTCTTTGGTAAGGATATGTTCTTATGGTTGGCCCATGTGTCTATGTACATGTTGTTCCTCATGTGTCTTTCAGATGAGGCCTTTGTTTTTTTGGGTGTGGCGGTAGTTTTTCAAGGCCAGGTTCCTACAAGCGTGCATATGTATAGTGGTTATGGCCCAGGAGTTTGCGGGTGTGGTTACATATGGTTGTCGTGGCCTAGGTGTCTGTGGGCAGGGTGCGTGGTTGTGGTAGCCCATGTTTTTGTGGGTGGGATACTTTTTTGAGGTTTCCCATAAGATTGTTGTTGGGTGGAAATGGGACTGAAATTTGAAATGGAGGGGGAGGTCTAACGAGTACGATATCTATAATAAATATCCAAAAAGTTGTGTGGGGTACCCAAATATCATTGTGATATTACTATTAAGTCACCTGACATTTGTTTTTTGGGAGTGTGCATTTGTGAGGCTGGGTGGTTAGATTATTTACTAGGTGCTTTGGTTACCTCTAATTTCTCACTGGGCATTAGAATACATCCCCACTTGTGCCCGAGATCTTTTTTTCCCTACTAAGTATAAGTTTGTGCTCACCCTACGTATATAAAAGTACTTTCAGGTTTTCTAGGGGACCCTGTGGACCATGTCGAACATTACTAGCTCAGACATCAGGACATTTGGTTTTACTATTTTCAATTATTTGGTACTTTCCAATCATAGTTTTCCTTGTACCTTGTAGTACATTATTTTGAACAAGCATATGGGAATAGATTTTTTTCATTACTTTTAGATTTAGTTTTTAGAGTTTTTTTGGATTTATCATCTTATATCTATTTAATTTCCATAAAAATGGTTATTCCTTCCATATTTCAGGTGATTATATTCCCATGGATCTATTCAACACACTGGGGCATTTTAATGGCGGGTCATGGGGGTCATTATCTCTCATTAAGCTTCGAAATGGAAGGGTCTGACAGTTTATTATCACTTCCCTCATCTTGGAAAAGATGGGCCGTGATAGAATGGGATAAGAGGGGAAATGGTTGAGAGATAGGATGGAGCTCGAGGTTAGGAACTGTAAGGATTTCATGGGATGGTTGTGAAATAGTGTTAGGAAATCTTGGTGCATGAAATAGGCCAAGGAAGACAGGTTGTGAAATATGATTTTAGGGCCCCTGTCATCTGATGTAAGGACTGTAGACCTATCGAACGACTAGCGAGGCTACACTAATATCAAGGTAAGGACCCTTGAAAAGGTACATGAACCATAATGACTTTTGTTCTTGTGTGTTCTGGGTGTTCTATGGATTTATATAAATAACAATTTTAAGAAAAATATAAAATAAATCTTTTACACTACTCAGGTATCGGAAGTCATTGTTTACCATGTAGACATGGATCCCAGATGACGACCCAGAGTAGTAGAGGTGATAAAGGCCTAGGTGGATGATCAGGCTGATCGAGGAAGGATTGATCGAGAGGATGAGGATGACCAGTGGGAAAAGACACTTTGTGCCTTTCAATGGTAGACCCTATAGACGTACAAGTGCAGTGTCTCGAACATGGAGACAAAAATATGGATCAAAGAGCTGGTAAAAAATTTAAGCTTAATCCTCGTTACAACATTTTATTGGGTTCCTCTATATGTAATCCATATGTGGGGAGTGGTGCATCAATGGTTGATGCTCTATCTCAGGGAGAAGAGTGAGGATTAGGTTTTATGGACGGACTTCAAGAGAGTGTTCTAGGAAAAACACCCCACTTCCCTGAGGAAGGCAGAGAATAGGAAGGAGATATCCTCCCTTCAATAATGTAGTATTTCAGTGAGGGAGCTGGTGATCAATTTCAAGGATCTTCTAAATAGTGCTCCATACCACCTTCTAGATGAGGAGGCCCAGACAAGATGTTTAGAGGAGGCTCTCTAACCATCTCTTCCAAATGATCTTACACCCTTCAATCTACTGACGTAATTGGAGGTTTGTAAGAAGTTTTATATGGTAGAGAGGATGCACACATTGTGGGGTTTACAAGGATTGGGGATCTAGTTGGGCTCGTCAAAGTGGATGGTCGTCATCAGCAGGCCTCCAGCATCACGACTTTTCAGATATCAACATGTAGAAAGCATGTCCCATCAATTCCAGTTTTGATCTCTCGGTCCATTCCCATTCATTGCGGTCCTAGGACCGAGATTATGCTTCTTTTTAAATCTTCATCACCTTCAAAATCATTTCCCAGATCGAGTGCAGTAAAATGGGGGGGGGGAGGTTCAACGCCCACCTCAGCTGCATTTTCCATCCATGCCCTTTCAGTAGCAGTAATAGGGGCAATGAGCTCCCACTCCATTGAGTAATGACAATGTAGGAGGAGGTTGACATCAGGGAACTCCTTGGGGTCCTTGATCAGGGCATCGAAGAGGAGGCGGCTGAGAGCCAAGGAGAATAAGAGATGGTTGTGCGCAGTCTTACGCCATATAGGGAGTAGTTCCAATAGGGCCAGAAATTGTTAAAGGTATGATCATCTTGTTTAGTACTCATGCATGTACCTTGTTTGAATCATGAGACTCACACTCCTTTTTTCCACCCAATCTATCCCATGAATTGCGCCTAAAAGTGGAGATACATCATTTTCCCCTAGTTTTGTGTAATCTAGTTGGAGGTGAGACCTTGTTGTCTTATGTTTTCCAAGGATTCAAACTGATGTTTGGGCCACATCATTCCAGTGGGGACCTCTAATCACTACAGATGTAGCCATATGGTGTCATTTTAGGTATCAACATTATGTTCTATATATATTCCATTATCGACTAATTCTAAATAATTTTCATGTTTTTGTATTAGGGCAGATGATGTTTGACATTCATCAGTGAGTGGGGTTTCTCAGAGGGAAGCCGGTGAGTAGAGCCCCTCTGTTACATTTTACCTGATCTTTTAGTGGAGACACTAGATACAGAGATGGTGGATGTCTCGGGGAACGTTAGTTCCTTCCTGGACGTCTTCCCTGGAGAGGTGGTGAGTCGACCCCATCGACATGATCTTGATTTCAGAATAGACATGAAACACTATGCCCATCTGATTTTAGTGGATCCCTATCGAGTGGTGCCTTCTAATTTGCGGGAGTTGTAGATTCTGATTGAAGATCTGATGATGAAGGGTTTTTCCGGAACGAGCACATCAACATGGAGTGCTCTAATCTAGTTCACAACGATGACATATGGTGGTATCAGGATATGTATAGACTACTAGAGGCTGAACCAGGTGACAATCATGAATTTTTACCTCCTCCTAAGGATCAACGACCTTTTCAATTAGTTGAAGGGGTCAGGATAGTTCTCCAAGATCCACCTATGATCATGACATCACCAGTTAAGGGTGAAGGAGGGTGACATCTCAAAGACTACCTTTTTTTTGAAAATATGGGAACAAAGTGGGCGTGGTAATGCCGATGGACATTAAAACCTCACCATCTATGTTCATGGGACTCATAAACTCCATATTACGATAATCTCTAGACAATTTCATATTTGTTTTTTTTTTGGCGACATCCTGATCTACTAAAGATCAGAGGTGGACCATGTCGAGCATCTGATGATAGTATTAGAGTTTCTTCGATAGTACCAACTCAATTAAAAGTTTTCCAAGTTCATGGTCTATACATGAGAGGTCTACATCCTTGGAATTTTGGTTTCTGAGAAAGGAATAAAAGTGGACCCATTGAAGGTCTAAGAGGTTATTTCTTAGGCAGCTCTCAAGAACGTCTCTGAGGATTATAGTTTCATGGGTCTAGTAGGTTACTACCAGAGATTCATTCCCTACTTCTCCTGAGTTGCATCACCATTGAAATCATTGACCAAGAACGACCAGAAACTTGTATGGAGTGATAATTGCAAGACATATTTCAATTATCTAATTGGGAAGTTTGTTAGTTCCCCAATGATGAAGTTTCCAGGAGAAGGGGTGATGCTTGAGGTGTTCTGTGATGCTTCAATCCGATTCTTTGTGTGTGTATTGATTCAACAACATGTTTTTATCTCTTATTGGTCTAGGAAGTTACATTCACATGAGCATAATTATACCCCCCATGATCTGAATCTAGTTGCGGTCGTGTTGACACAATATTTTTTTTTCTGCATTACCTTATAGGGGAATGCTTTGTGGTCTTCGAGAATCAGAATGTATTGAAGTATTTCTTCTCCCAGCGGGACCAAAACATGTGGAAGTGGAGGTGGATGGGGTTTTTTAGGACTAAAACATCTAGATTTCTTACACCCTATGAATGGGGAACATTGTTCCTGATGCCTTGACTAGGAAGTCAGAGAAGGATGTGGTTCGAGGATCGGCAGATGCTTGGAAGGATAAGGAAGAGGTGGATGCCGTACACCAATATGAAAGAGTGGATTTTGGGTGGGGATGTTTCTTCTAGACAATAGTGTAGTAATCTCTATTCCATCAAGTGGAGGAGACTCAGTTGGGGGACTTGGAGGCTGATGTGATGCATGATCGTGTTATCCAGGGCAATGATCTTGATGGATGGTCATTAGAAAAATATAATCAGATGAGGATTCATGTAATGTTTTTCATCTCAGTGGAAATGTATCCAAGAGTTCTTGGTGAGTTCCACAACTCATCCCTGGTAGGCACACCTTGGAGTTTACAAGTTATACAAAGGCTTATGTGGCCTGTTTTGGTGGACTGGGGTGCACCAGGCTGTGGCAGGGTTGGTGGTGATGTTCCTCATGTGTCATCAAGTGAAGGCTGAGCACCTTGTTCCAGGTGGTCTGTTAAAGCCTTTAGATGACCCTTAGTTGAAGTGGGATTACATAATGATGGATTTCGTTACGAGACTACCCAGATGTCAATGATTATTTGACATTATCTAGGTTGTGGTGGACCAGAAGATGAAAGATTCTCACTTCTTAGCAATCAATGTGTTGAGTGAAGTGGATCCCTTAGCATAGAGGTTTGTGGAAGAGGTGGTGTAGTTTCCCAGAGTTACAAGGTCCTTAGTCTTGGATCGGGACACACAGTTAACCATATATGTCTATAATGGTCTAAAACATTCTTTTGGAACCCAGCTGTCCTTCGGAACTGCTATCCTACCACAGATAGATGGGCAGACACAGCGGACCATCCAAAAATTGGAGGATATTCAATGAGCATGATTTTTGGATACCAGGGGATTGTGGGTGTGATACATGCCTCTGGTAGTGTTTACCTACAATAATAGCTATCAATATTCCATGGTAATGGCTCCATTTTAAACCCTGTATGGGAGACCGTTTCTCTCATCCGTTTTCTAGATAGAGTTCTGGGAAGAAAGCATTCATGGCCCGAAGGTGGTTCAGAGAACAAAAGAGAACGATTAGCTTATATGAGATTGGATAAAGGTGAATCCGGATGAGAAGAATTTGTCTCCTGATTTTAGAATGATACCCATGGGGTTTGAGGTCAGGGACCACATGTTCATGAACGTATCCACTCAGCGCGGGAAACAGAGGTTTGTATGCGGAAGTATGATTTCTACAAGGTTTGTTAGACCCTATCAGGTGTTGTGGTAAGTCGGAAATGTGGCTTATCAGCTGGTGCAACCAACTTCGCTACTGAGGGTTAATAATGTCTTACTTGTGTCTCAAAAATGTCGGTACCAACAATATGATTCACTCATCCTCAACTATGGAAAGCTTGATATCGAGGAGGACACGACATTCACAAAGAGACTAGTGTAGATCGAGGATTGGGAGCAGAAGGTTCTTCATGGATGAAGCATTCCCTTAGTTCATGTGTTATAGAGTAATAGTGGCCTCGAGGAGAATAACTGTGAACGAGAGGCACATATGCGTTCCCGGTAACGAGAGTTATTTTGATTTTTGTTATATTTTGTTCTATATTTGTTTTTGATGTAGTGCATGACCTTATACCCTATAACATGGGTTGTTTCCCTTGTTCTCAGATTGTGGGTGTAGAGTCCTAACTTTGGGTAGTGGAAGACCTAATCCTTAATCGATTCATATTAAAGTGGATCCAGTAAAACTAGTGCAGGCGAGATAGGTCATTTGATAAATGAATATGATGTTGTCCGTTTAGAAACATCCATAAAGATGGTTTTCACATGTTCCATGGAAAATGGGAATTTTTGTAAGAGGGATGACCATATATTTATATAATTTTTCATTATTGAAAATAATCATAGGGATTGGTTGTTCTTAGTTGTTATTATACAGTATTGATCCTTTTAAGGGTTCTCTATTTTAGTTTTGTATAAGAAACGGAGGAGGTCATGAGACCATTTAATACTCATTTTATATAATAACTATTGACTTTTAATGTGTGAAGATTTTGGGAATCTTAGAAGGAAAAATAATAAATCATTAAGGGGCGTATTAATGGTTGATTTTGTTATATGTTATTGATTTTCCCGACTAAGGTGTTCTATCGGGGTAATTTTGAAATAATGACCAACAAATCATGGTTATTCCATGTTGAGGGAAGTGAAGGTAATCACGGAAAGTCCCTAGAGTGGTATTAAATAAATAAATATATATATATATTAGTTTATGAAATAGGATTATGACCAGAGTATGGTCATGGGATGATATTGGTGTTTGGATAACCCCAGGGAGTTATATCTTTTGGGTATAACCATGCCATGGAAGATAATATCACCATTTTGATGATTGGATTTCAATTTTTAATGTATATTAATGAACTCTGATGATTTCTAAGAGAACTTGTGGAATTAATTTCCTAATGAATGTTGTTTTAACTAGGTGATTCTATTTATCATCATATATGAGTCATAATTTTATGTGATGTTTCATATAATTGGAATAGTTCTAGTTATGTGGATCTGGTAGGTTGTTCATTAGTTGTGATTTTTTATATTTTTAACATTAAAAACCATAATTTTTATTATGGTATATGGGTTGTTTGATATAAGAATTTTATAGACGGCGTATTGGGATATATATATAGAAACAAAGCCACGAGTATTAAAAAATTAGAGGTGGGAAACAAATGTAACTCTTGATAATAGATGATATCAATGACTGTTAATGATACTAGAAGTGAACATGGTACGAGATACATATTATAATAGATATCATTCCCCTATTATGATAAACTATGATTTTTTATTCCCTTTTTGGGGGAAATAATTATCTTCTATATTATTTTTGAAGGTGAAGCGACATTGGTGAGTTATTTCATTAAAAAGTTTTTTTTTATTTTTTGTGTGGAATTAATGAGATAGGTTCTCTAGTAGGTATCTATATCCTATGGAATGGATATGATTCAAGTCCTCCAATTGTTTTCTTTTTCTTATATGAATGTAATAAGTTGGTTCTATGATAATTTTACGTGTTCTAGGTGAAAAATATGATGTGAATCTACGTATGGATATATCATCAAATGGAATAAATATAACCATGTTCTTTACTTGACATATTCTATTAGTGGTATGTGATCAATTGGAATTCATGGAATTATAGTGACTTTGTTTTGGAAATCAGGGAAAACCCAATATTATTCCCTAGAATGAATAAAGAAATCATATAGAATAAGAAAAAACTAGTTGGGAAAAGCATTATGGTGACTTGGTTAGGAAGAAATGGCCTAAATTAGTTCTATATATAATTGTTATAAGGATTATTGAACTTATCAGAACTTCATATAGAATATATGTATTGTATCATGTATTTGAATCAAGGTTGGTAGATTCCAACAGGGATTTATTATCACTTCTTATATATAATCCTTGATGTGAATTCAATCATTATATATAGGAATCAGGATAAATGAATTTTATTGTATAGGTGATCTAAAGGAGTGGATTAATGGTGTTGTGGATATAGGACTAAGTTTAGGGTTGGCAATGTGTACTAGGATCATTATGTATTTTATTCTTTTATATTATTTTTTACATGAACAGCCTAGTGGGTGATCATTTGTTATGATATATAACTAATATTTAATGAAATTAATCATTATGTAAGAGAATATTGTGTACATTATATTGATGGCTTTCTTTTTTCTATAAAATCCCTCCATTCATAATATGAGTTTTCGTTTTTATAAAGGCCATGTGTTATTTATTATTATTATTGTATATATTATAACAAGAGCATGTTCATTCCAATTTGGATCATAGACTCTAACCATAAGCCTATATACACCAATGTGTATGGGAACATGCCTAAATTTATATAGTGATCCAGCTCAGTAACTATTAACTATAACTAGTTATTGGGTGAAAACGTATATAACTCGAAGAAATGCTTCTATATAATTCTTCCACCTCTCTATGCCACCTATAATGATAACCACTGACACATACAATAACAATATAAGTTATATGACATAAATAAATGTCCCACCACTATCCTATACCTATTATATTTCACATAAGTTCTTTATAATACTAATCACTTGGATACTGTAGATAAGGATATGGAGAAAACTATGTTTACAATAGAATTTAAAAATTTAAAGGCCTATCCCCCACAAACTGCTAGGATCTCTGCTAACCACCGAGGGAATATAGAAATATACACTTCCAAATTATAAATCTACCATTTAAATAATACAACATTCTGTAGTTATAGATAAAATTTCATAAAATAGAACTCCAAAAATACCATAGAAATTGGTTTGAGGGAGACCACTAGAATGAAAAAACTATGAATATATCTACAAAAAAATCCTATATCCACTAATTTTTCCTTAAAATGGTCTAATAACTCTTCTCATAATGTTATTTCTTCTATCCTAAATATTTATTTTTTGAAAAACCACCCAAAAAAATAAACATAATGCAATACATGAGGTGTTTTCAGGCATTATAAAATTGAAAAATACACCAAATCATTCATATATAAGGATTTTTTTTCTTCATAATTTGAGGTGAATGAATTGTTATTCTATAGATGTGATATCCTGTATTTTTGTAATGTAGATTAATTTCAGTGGCTAAATGTGTATTATGTTTCCCATGCTATAATATAAATTTATTCCTAAATAATATTGGTCATCGAGAACATCTAAATTCATTCATACCATGACAAAACCATTTCTATCAGGATTAATGGAATATCATCTTAATTGTTAAAACTTAATGTTTTTAATATTTTCATGAAACATAATATTTATATTATTTTTTATTACAAATCATCATGACACCATGATGTACTTTTCTTGACCAAGTGTATATCAGATGTTGAGAAAATTCCATGGATAAGCCAATTAGTATGGTTTAGATGAAACTATACTTCTATTTATTTTTATAGTCTAGTGAATTCAGAATAATATTAACGATTTAACATTAATTAATCTTTTTGGAAGTTAAGGAAAATAATTTAACAGACAAAATGGAGTTCAGTGGTATAGATTTACTCGAAGATAATTCCATTGTTTTATTTTTAATATAGAATGTTTGATGTTAGATAAAAACTATGTTTTAAATTTTAATTTCAATTATATATTAGATACATGGTAAAATGATATACATGATAACAATTGATTGGTGAATATAATATAGTGAAAATATTAAAAATAAATTAAGAGTAATGGACAGTGAAAAAGTAGTGGAATTTATTATATATTTGGCATTAAAGAGTGAAATGTGATTGTTCTATGTTCCAATAAATATAAATCGTAGAAGAGAATAATTTTTTTCCTTTTAGTGATGATTAATAAGAGATGAATGGAGAATGAATGATAAAAACTATTTTAGTTTGGTTTTGTATTCTTAAAATTTTTCTTTTCGAGTATAACTAATAGGTTTTACATAAACTTTTGTGTAACCCTATTAGAAAGATATGATATAAGGGAATAAGATTCTATTGAATATGGATGTGTAGTACTCATATACTAATGATTATAATAAGAAACTAGTGGAGTAATGATTATTAGTCAAATCAACCCATTAATGATGTGTTATCCTTAGATATATCCCAGTATAGGTTAACCAAGTATAATCGTTTTATTTTTTCTTCCTTATATTTTTTCATTTTGTTAAATGAATGTGTAATTAAAGTGATATATTTATAGTGACATTGATATGATGGTACCCATATTCACATCCATTATGGTGTATAACAAGACATGGGGTTACAATAAAACATGAATCTTGAAAATTATTTATAATATTTATATAATATAAATCATGAAAATATAGAAATGATGGTACCCATATTCACATCCATTATAAGTCCAACCCTGACAATATAACCATAAAAACTATCATAACCCCAACTAAACCCACAATATAAATCGATATATTGAGAGGGCCGATTTCTGAAATTATTTTTTTACTACATCCTTAGTGTTTGGTGTTCACCTAATACCCAAACCCATATGATTTTTGGTTATGTTATCTTACTTGAGTGGTGGTAAATAAAAGTAATGTAAGATTAGCTTTTATATAATAACTCTTCTATCCAATCCTTGGATCTAGATTCATTAATATTCACCAATATAATAATACCATCTCAAACACTTTACAAAAAGTCCCCCTATTAAGATATCATATAGATGAAATATAGAATAAAGCACACCATTTGAGTTTTATGGTTTTTGAAATAATACATCCATTACATAGTCAATTACTAGATTACACAATATCTAATCCCCATTTTTATTTGATAATTCCAACAATTTATAATTTATTTCCTCTAATTATCCCAATCCATTGACCTTCATTAAGTTATACATTAGTTAATTCATTCTATATTTAGGGTACAAATCACCTCACCACCTTCTCAAAACCTCCTCCCTAAGGTCAGACTAACACAAAATGAAGACCATTTCATAATTGTTTTATAAATTTTTATTTAACAAAAATATATATTGATAAGACAAAATGTATTAAAATATCTTCACAGTCATTCCATATTTAAATTCATTTTATTAAATTAATCAATATTATTAATATTTCCAATGAAACAAATAATGGCAGTTTCATATCAATAATAAATAATTAGATTTCCCAAGTCACATACTATAAATAGACGGTTGAATGAACATCTCATCAATGAATAATGCCCAGAAATGAAATTTACACATTCTTAAAAAGAACCAAAATGATATATTCACAATCTAATATATTCTACTTATCCATTATATTGATAGACTCTATAAGATTTGGAATTTCGATTGAGAGAAAATAAATCAAGGAAATATTACCATTATTTAGAAGCATCTGACCTCATAAATGAAGAAAATATAACACAGTCAATGTATTTCCCAACAAATCTTAAAAAAAACTTTATCATTGAATTAAGGGATTGAAAGATATCCAATTAAATAAAAAAATAAATTTACAATGCATAAAATAGTGTAATATATTATGGAGTAACATGGGTTGCAAACAATTGGATATAAAAATCATAGAACAAACAACCATAAAATTCTTTAAAATCTTACCACCAAAATATTAATAATTTGATAGCCCTTAAGAATATTAATAGAGGTGATATACCATAAATCCAAATCCAAATATTAAAATTATTTTCCTATATTGTAATGTATTATATAGGGATATTGTATAAGATAATATCCAACAAATATTACATTCGTGGGGATATTGATCATTATGATAACATGATTTCATAATACTTCTGACAAAATGATTCATACTTTGGGAGTGGATATTTTGAAAGGTATTAAAACTAAATTTTAATGATACTTATTATTCACTATAATTTATAATGTAATTCATATATTTAAGTATTGACATATAGTAAACCTTGTATATAATGTAATATATCAATAATTAAAGGTTCCATAAGATTAAATTCTTGGGAAAATGTAAAGGGTAATGCATGTTTTGAAAATTATTTCCAGAAAATAAAAATATAATAAGAATTATAGTAATTTAAAAAATTACATGGTTAGAATCCCCAAGATGTATTAAAATTAGTTGACGGATATGGAAGTTATATGTGACATTCTATAGATTATCCCTTGAAACTCTCATCAACAGAGTCCCATTAATAAGTAAGATACTACCATATAATAAGAATTAAGGAGGATCACACCTAAGAATCACATAATTCAATCATCCAATGGATAACATATATAATAAAGAGTACTATGGATACATACAATTAATTTTTAAAATACATGTGATTGAACATTAATGTTATGATATCAATGGTTTATGGTATAAGGAGTGACATTCATTTTTCATAGTTTTTTTTATTTTGATATAGAATACAATGTTCATTGGAATTTGTGATTTCTAGTGTCCTTTACTACATTGGGAGACAGTTTTTGATCCCTAGATACACATATGGGCATCATAGTTTCACCATGACTCTTGATTCAGGATATCATGTTTTCAAAATAAATGTAATAAATATAACATTTTATTATATTCAAAATCATAATAAATGATTCGATCTTCAAAGTTTCGTGGTATAAAAAAATGTTATAGTGTAAATTGATATTGGATAATATTTTATGGTATATATTTTCATATCAAGTGACATTAGTTATTCCATTAATTGATGGTGTATTTGTAGAATCTGATATATGATTTCATTTGGGGATTTAGCATTGATTTAGCCAATGTGAATAGTTTATTATGTCACTTTTATGATATATATGTATATCATAGAATATTAGTAGTTTATAGAAAAATTTGTTTAAAAAAAATAAATATAGAGAATAAAAAATCAATATAGGTTTAATGCCATATTTTTTATAAATATGATGGCTAATAATAAGATTGATATGTCATAAACACCAGTTTCTTGTGCACAAAAAGTTAATCTTACATTAAATTGTTCTACTTTGATCCTTCATAAACCTTATTTTCAATCCTAAATATGTTTTTACGGTTAAAGTGATTTTATGTAGTGTGGGATGTCTATCATTTAATTTCAACTATAAATTGAATTGAATAAATTATTATTTTTATACATTATGGTAAAATTTATTATAGGATATTTGTTAATTCATACAACATTTATAAATTAAATCATTATACAATGTAAAAGGTAATTAATTAGTTGTTTATGAAGACATTTTTAAATAAATATTAATAATATTTATTGTCAATATAAAAAACCTTTTGATGTTAAAGGAATAAACAAACAAGTTTATACAAAAAATTATATATATATATATTTTTGTGTAATTTGTATAGTGATTATATAATATTAAATATGAAAAAATATAATGTGGTTTATATTTATATTTTTTTATTTTTAATAATTAATGATTTTAAATTTTCACATAAAAATTAATTATCAGAAAAATTATTTAAATTGAATTAATATAAGTTTTTATAATTTATATGATTAAGGTTTCAATTAAATTATGTATGTAATATATAGAATATATATTGTTCTCAATATATAATTGATATATAAAATTGTTACATTTAATTTAATATCACAAAATAAATGTTAATTCCATATAAAATAATAATATTAGAAAATTCAAATTCAGGATACATTTTAAGAATCTATATTTATTTAATTATGGAGTTCCCATAAGTTATAATTAAATTACAAAGTATTCATAATTTTTTACGTATGAATTGTTTTATATATCATGTTAAAATATCAGGATTTATAATTAGGAATTTAATTATAGTTTATACAAATTAAGTTTAATATTTATGTTATAATTTACATCACTATTGAGTTTTTTAATAGTGTTAACACTTATGTAATTTACCAATTGGTTGAGGGACTTCGGGTCACACTACTCACTATCCATGAGGCTTATGAATTGTCTAGAAAAGCATTGTTTGGATATCTGTCACTCTCATTATATTGTCAAGTGGATTTATTGTTTTATTAGATTATAATCCTTTACATGAAATGGATTCATGTACATATATATGAGATGTATTTTTATATTTATAGGTATTGTTGGGTTTTAATGTGGGTTAATACCAAAATATATGATTTGGGTGAAGTGTGAAACATAAATATGGATTGAACATATCATTTTTTTTAAACGAATAGGACCTGAGAATAAGTCACTATATGAATTCATTCATTTAAAGGAAATACATTAGATAAGGTTGTGTGGGGAAAACCAAATTAAAATAATAAGTGTCTTAGTCCTTATAATGGAACATTGTTTAAGGCATGGGCCAATAATGGGGTAGGTCATGCCAAATTTGAGTTCCTCTAAAATAGCTTGAGTATGGAAATAAATGAATTATATGGCCCATATTATTATGTTAGTTTCTTTTCTAACTATATTTTGTTTATAAATTCTATTGAAACTATAGTCATTATGATTCTACAGAAATAGAGTTGAGTGAATCTATATGACTGATTAGGTTATAGAGTTATCCACTCAAGTATCATAAGTTCTTATATGATATATTTGACATAATTTTCTACCACATATAGTCATGACTTACGTTAAGAGAATAGATGTGATATGTCATGATGAAATATGGGACACATGCCATTAATGGATAGGATGTATACTAGTTGGGGTATACACTTTAGTGGGATTACTTTTAATAAAAATAATTTTTAAGTTAATATAAAACATGAATCTAATCTTTTAGAAGTATTTATCATAGATAAATGGAATTATCACCACCGAACATGAAATTAGATTGAATATAAAAAAGAGGATCTTCATAGAAATCATTTTGTACATGTACAAAAATTACAGAATTATTAATCGGTATAGAAAAAATTATACATGTTACTAAAATACCTTCGCGAGTAATAAAATGATATATTTTTTCAATATGTAAATATTGATTTCTATGAGTGTCATAATTGAAATAACTTATGGTTTCAATGTCATTAGATGTTAAATGACCTAAATATCTTAAGTATCAACTCATATACTGATTTTGAATAATGGAATGGTTATATTTTTTAGACTAAAGGTTACTTCTAAGGCGTGGTCCAATTTGTTGATTTAGTTAATAATTGTTTTAGTAAAGTTACTGTCAATTAAAATTATTTCATTACATTTTCATCATGTTTTCCAAAATTATTGAGAATAAATGATAGTGATATTTGATATTTAGGATTTATTTATATGTTTCTATTTGGAGTTGTTAAAACTTTAGTATAGAAGAAGATGGTTTATTTGAATGTATGTTAATGTATTTACAGAATATCATGACATGATAATATGCTACTATAGGTAAAAAATTATAAATAATGGACATTATTTCAATATAAGAAATTTTTCATGTATATATATTGGGAGTTTATAAACCCTATAGTAATTCCATGTCAAGTATTGTTTTTACAGAAATCAATTCCTCATCTTTGAAGGGTATACGATACCAAATATCTATATTTTAAAAAAATATATATAAAATATTTCAAAATAAAGGAATGAAATTGGAGATCATTTTTACATTTAAATAGTGAGACAATGGGTATTTTAATCTTAGGCTTCTATTTTATTTAATATATAAAAATTATACAGATCTTATTAAATTATGTTTAAGTTATAACATTTCTATTATTTGTTAAGTGAAGTTTCTTCTTAATAATGATTTTTTATGATCTGTATAAGACGACTTGTTAATATAAATTTTATATGAATCATCAGATCCAATAATATTTATAAAAGGAGGGTATGAATAAAAAGATTTTTTATCATGGATAAATTTGTAATAATTGATTACTCCATAAATATAACCCACCAAAGAGTTTAATGGGATGTTATTATTAGAAGGTCATATTGATATATGATATGAATTTCGTAGAGATGTAATTGTTTTAATAAATCCTAAAAGGTATAGATAACATAAAACTAATATAATAGTATATCATAAGTGATTTGACTATATTAGTGCATATATGAGATTTTTTTAAAACTCATTACGTGTTTGATGAATCTAAAATATATCACGGTATTCAAATTTAAATATCCACTTTATCATTATTTCTTATTTGATTTATATAAACAAGAATTTAAATTGTAATTAACCTATCAATTTACAACATTGAGTTATCCATAACTCATGTTCATCCATGAATATTATAAAATTTGTGAAATGTATGGGTTATCTTTCATAGAATTTTGTATAGGGATATGAAATATTCTTATGAGACCCGAAATGGGGATTTTGTGATATATTACCCACCACATATACCGTATATATTTCAATACAATATGTATGTGGAATAAAATTAGTCCATGTTTCATAGTTTATTTACCTAATTATTAATGATAGTGATATACTAATCAATGGAACCAGTACACTTTGATAGCATTCCTACACATGAGAAAAGGCTTAGAATACTGTAGGGTTATTTGGTATGTTTTTTCCTTAGGTCATCGATTAGAGATCATCCCAGATTTGATATTTCGACTAGTATGGCGTGTCTAAAGTATATGACCTCAATTTGGATAGATTGAGGAAGTGTATTTCTATAACTAAATAATATATATAATGTTATTATCTAATAGATAATTGGAATGTGATTTTCTCAAGTTTAAGGGTGAATGAATTCTTATGTTTTCATCAACCAGTTGATTCTACAATCAAAAAATCAATAATATGTGAGTGGCTATATCATATTGAAATAATCCATGTCACAAGGACATATAATTTCTTAGAAAAAGGAATCATGTGAAAATTTATTGTTTTATATGATAATAATGTTAAAAATAGTGATAAAGAATCATTTTGTGATATATTTCATGACAAATCCTTCACAAACTGAGTACAATTGATGAATTTTTATAGTTCCCTCATATTGAAACTTATGATTTTTTTAAATTTATATTTTTTTGAATAACAAAAAAGAATATGGGGTCCCAAATTATGGATTAATGAATGGTGGTTGAGTTTCCTAAAACATATATAGATTCTTCAAATGTTTTCTTATAGTATATACACAAGTTTTATTAGAGAAATATTTTAATGTATATATAACTATGATGTGATACATGGTAAATTTATTGATAGATTTACAAAAAAAGGGAAGATATCAAAATTAATTTGTATATGGTTTCATGTGTTATCATATATGATATTATATGATGTGAAATGAAACTATATCCCTAAGTAATTAGAGATTTTGGGGGATGGTGGTGATATTCCATAAATCATAGAATGCACTTGATATATGTTATCTAATATCAAAATTTATAATATTGGGATATTATATATGATAATATCTAGGGAATATACCAAGCATGTAAATATCATTTATTATAAATAATGGTATCACACTTTTTCTACCTTATAAATTCTTGGTATATGAGTTGAAATAACATAAGTAATCAAGAATCAATACAAACGATAGGTATTAATCACGACGATTGATAATGGAAGTTGTGTGTCATGTGTTATCATTCAGATGATGTTCCACAGATTTATGATATCATTATATAAGTACTTCATATGATTAAATTCATGTGATTTATAAGAGCATAAAAATTTGTGTGTAATATATTGAATAACACACGTTATTCCAAATAATTTATGTAATTTAACATAGGTTCTAAAAACATTTCCAAGGAAACCATTTATAATTTAAGGGCCATGGATGTGTTGTGGGAAATTATGTGAATTCTCCCTCGATGCTCCCTTCCTTATTAAACCATTACATTGAGGGATTCTAACATATCCTAGGAATTGAGGTGGATCCCAAAAGGCTATCAGGTGTTTTATTTTACCCATGGATACACAAAGGACGAGGGAGTCTGATGTCTAACTCTAAGTGATCTATTTCATCTATCTTATTGAAAATTAGTTCTAAATTAACATAGATGTATGGAACAAACAATGCTTTAAATTTTTCAGTTTTATGGTTTTGGTTTTAATACATGTATATATTGAGAATTTTAGGTTTTAATTTTATTACACTAATATGAATCATAATCATTCAATCAATATAAAGATATCAAATATTCCATAATACAATTTCTTATTATAAAATATTATATAACAATGGAATAATCCAAAATATATCACATTGACTATTTTATCACATAATTACAGTTTCCTCCTTTCTGATAAAATTATCATCCACCCAAAATCTATTAACCAATAATTAGAATACTACAAAATGAAAAAAATTATGGAGAATCATATACCCAAAATACAGCCTAACCATCCTACAATAATGCCCACTAAAGAATCTCAAATTGCATTCACATTTTCTATATGGTTTAATTTAATGTGGTATTAAATAATAATAAAAATAAATGAATAATATTGAATCATAAATTTCGAGTGGTTACACTATCCTTTATCTTCAACACCGTTTCAAAATCAACAACCAATGGATAATGTAATGGTATAATGTAACCCATTATGGTTTTCATCAGACAAAAGATGGAATTCCATCCAAATTCATATTTTCGTATTCATATTTCTACTCTAACATCCACAAACAATCATAATAATGAATGTATTAAAAATACGAGTCTCCACATAGGATGTGAATCACTAATTATACGACATTAATTTTACTATAAAAAGTACAGTAATAAAACCATGTTCCAATTCATGATAAATTGAATGATTTTATATAATTTATTTTATTAATTATTGGTATAAAATAGTTTCAATTGAATCTATGAAATTCTTTAAGGCAAATTATAAGATAAATCAATTTAACTATTGGTAAGAATTCCAACCGTAGGAAAATTATATTGTCTAAAATAATAATGAAAGGGAACAAACCCAGGATTTTTATAATATAAACCATACATAAGAATTAACATTATTATATTCTAGAAAAACTATTATATTGACATTTAAAATAAAACATAATAAATGCATTATTGCAAAATAAGATCAATAATGGTAGATTAAGGATGAAAAGGATTATATGTTTTCAATTTTTTGATATAAATGATTGAAAAAGTGTTTGATTTCTTATTTTTAATCATATGATATATTGATATTTTCTTAACATCTACATAGAAAACCCATTTCATGATAATATGATATATTATATTATTATTCGTTTTTATTGTTTTTAATTTATATAAATTTTTATTAATTAATTTTTGGGGCATTATCAGTGTGGGATGATTAAATTCTACACATATTAAAAAATATTTTATAAATTTCTTTAATACTTTCACATAATCTCTTAATAAATATATTCTTATAATATTTATTTAGTTTCTATTTTATAAAAATATTCCCAAGTAATTTTCAATCAATGATCCTAGTGGAAATGAGTGAGCATTCATGATATCTTCTATTTCAACATTCATATATATATATATATCCTTCAATTAAATTATATAATAAGATATATAAAACCTACAAGTCCTTCAAAGTAATATAAACACAATGTTCAATAAGAAATAAATCATTTCAGTGAGAAAATTTTCAAACTTATAATATCATAACAACATAATTGACCTCCAAACTAAGATACCCCATTTGTTCCCCAATAAAAATTTAAAAATAACTCCAATATTAATTTATAAATATCATTCCTCTAATTTCAATCCAGAAATTTTATTGGTTATATATGTATAAGGGTATTCATTGATGCTATAAAAATAGGATTTATGGTTTAATTTTTTAAAATAAATGGATAATGAATTCGAATTATTTTCTTGATTATATAGAATAAAATAAAAATATTGAAATTCAGAAGCCTTTAAATAATCTAAGAAAAATATTTATTTCAAAATATAAAGATTATGATTTTAGATATTTGGAAATTTCATAGAATTACTGAAAATTAGATGATAAATAAAAAAACTAAATGGTTTCAAAAAGATATTGTGTGTAGTTTTTTACATAAATTCATAATAATTTCTATTATTTTTTTATGTACATTTCATAATTAGGAGATTGGGTTTTTATATAATCCATCATAAATGTTGTAAAATATTTTAGGAGTATAAATGCATCGTATTTTGTAGTAATAATAAATATTAGATTTATATATGTTTTAGATGAGTAGAGTATAAAATACATTAATTCAAAACAATTAATATCACTAAATTATTTCTACAAACTATCTATAATAATAGAAAAATAATGAAATTAATTTAGTATATCCTCATAAAAAGGAAAATTAAAAGGGAAAAGTGATCAAAAAAGAGATATAGAATACTATAAAATCATTAAAATGATAATAATAATTCCATTGAATGTGGACATAAAAAACCTCAAATCCAAAGCCACTTAATATTTTCCCTACATTTAACTTAAAAAAATGAATAGTAACCTTATAAAAACACTATATTAATGAATTTATATGATATAATACTCATTCTGATGTAAAATCATTACATGAGATATATTTTGGATGAAGATACTCTTATTAAAATTTTTTTCCACAAAATTACTCTATTTTATTAAATACGAATTTTAATATACATAGTAATAAAACTTATTCAATAATATTTTCATTGTAATTCAATGAGTGATCATTCTAATCATTGATAATAATGCTTTCTGTATCATGAATTCAATGTAACTTATGGAAAACTTTAACCTTATTAATATAAATCATCAATTATCATATAAGTTACATTTAAAAATGGGAAAATTACAAAATTTAGAAAAAAAATATTTTTACCTCATTATTTAATTATTAATAATTATTCTTTTTTTACATCTATGTTATTTTTTAGTGACAAATATATATTATTTTTTACGAAACTGTTTAACATTAGTTGATACTTTTTTAGTGGTATAAATTAGAATACATATTTAAATTTATTTGAAAAAATATTATTTCATATTCACCCGTGAAACTTCCCCAAACAGAGAACCCAACGATAATATTTTCGGCCCTAAATAAATCTATTTTTGTATAATTAATCAATTGAAATCCAAAATTGTATATCAAAATAGTTTGTTTCTTTATTGATGAATGAAAAATTCAACCATAAATGAATAAATGAGTTATTAACATTAACCAATAATCTTATTAAATAGTAGTATGATGTTTTTTCAGATTATTTCCAACATTGATTAACACAATTATGGTGAATTAAACATAAAAATTTCACCATTTATAATGATATTTTAATTGAAATATTAATTGTTTAATAATATGTATAAATATTAATACTTTTAAATGATTATAATTTAGGGTATCTGATTGGAAATAATAAATTAAATCATTATACTATATTAATTTACACAATTTTTTGTTCCTAAGGGAGGATAAAATATAATGTAAATTTATAATTTGAAATTACATAATATCATAGATATATTATCCTACCACATTCCAAAAATTTATGGATTCCTTGGTGATTCAAAAGATTTTATATTAATTTACATGTTTTTTCTGTGGACTAGAAAACATTAGATGTATATTAATTATGTTTATTAATAAAATACTTCTTTTAAAACTGTCAAATGTTCTTTTAAGTAGACTATCATTCCATTTGACACGTAAAATTATTATATCACATTTCTAAGTCATAATAATGGGGAACTGAAATAATTAATATAAATTTTTACACTAATTTACATTGATGATATTTTAATTTATATTGAATACACATATTGTCACATATAATTTGTTTGATGATAATTTACTTCATTAAGATAATGATATACATGTATATATTAATTTATCAAATTAAGAATTATATTTTTATAGTATGATTTATTAAATATATTATTTTCAATAAAACTACTATTTTATATTAATATTAAATTTTGATAATTAATTACAAGGATATATATAATAATTACCAATGAAGTTATCAGTTTTTAGGGGTTAGAATACTTCTATATGTGTATAATTTTTAATTTTCTTTTCAATAATAGCACATATAATTGATGATGTCATCTCTAATAAGTTAAATATGTTTAGGGGTGAATTACAGTATGAATGATAAAACAATGTAGCCCTTTTTTTAATTTAATAAATCTCTCTTATCTCTCTATCCCATATAAATTAATAAATAAAAAATTAGACTTAAACATAACTTAGTAATTATATTTGGTTCCCCCTTAATGGGATACATTCATTGGGCATAAAAACAATTTTTTCTTGAACAAAGTCAACTATAGAGTAATTTCATTATAATTTTCATGGAAGATTCAATACCACTCCTAGTTCAATACCATTGAAAATTTTAAATAACACCACTCTCTCAACTAAATTATGTAAAATAATCCTCCGAAATATTATTTCATTTTTTGATTTAAATTTTATTACACTTCATTTAGGGTTTCAAGAAGCATTAAATTCACCCACAAAATAAATATAAAATTTCAACAATATTGCTAGGATATTCCATATGGTTTATGAAACATTCACTTTAATGGAAACATTAAATTTATTTTTTCTAGAACCATAACATTTTCTAACATTTTACATTATCAATGGACTCACAAATTCAAAATTCATTTAATTTTTTCATGTGAACAATGATATTTTTTAAAATTGATATGTTTTTTTGATCTCCCAAAATTCGTGATACATTTTATATTATCACAGAACTCACAGAGTCATATAAACAAAAATACATTTTTATTACACAACTGATTTATATGTAACTAAATCACACAAAAAATTCCATCATGAAAATCATAAAATATTTTAGTTCATCGATATTTACTAGTTGTTGGATTCCAAAAAATTGGGGAGGGGATTAGTGACCGATTTATAAAAATTTTCTACACTTTGCAATAGACCATTTTTCATCATTAACCTTATGGAAAACTATTCTTGTTCAACTTACAACCATTATAGGAAATTATCATTACAATGAAACTCATGTCCGTGCTTAATCATCTTTAAGTATTTTCTTGGTTTCTACAACTTTGATTGCCTCATGAAACCCTAACATTCAAAAAATTATAGAAATTTCAAGAAATACATGAAAATGCTATAATTTTAGGAGGAGTACTTGAATACATACATTAATGAAATTTTGAGAATCTATTTCAATTGTCTCTGAAACTTTTTCAGTAGAGAAAGAACCATACATTACAACCAAATAAACATTACGTTTATTTTATATTCTTTTATTAAAATAATCTAGAAAAAATAGGAAATATTTCCAACTTGTTTGTGCCATATCCGAAACACATTTCATATATTATATGACTTAATTCTCTTATATATTGGATATATTAGTTTTGTATCTCCACATATATATATATATATGTGTATATCATTCTTATATGGGTCTCCACCATTCAAGAACTGTTTGAAAATACACTATCAAAAACTGCATGGGAAGTTCGAAATTGGGTTTGTCCACCAACATTGTCCTGAAAACACAACCAACCTAAAAACTGTAAAATATCTCCCAACATAATTTTTTAAAAGATTAAAAAATAATGGGTAATAAATATTAATTATTCAAAAAGAATAAATCATTTCATCATCCCAAAAATATTATTAGAAATAATATTTTCCATTCTACATTTTAAAATATTTTTTTTAGAGAAATATAATATAATTATTGTAGCGATATACAATTTTATTATATAATAAATCATTCCTATAAAAAATGTTAGAATGAGAATAAATGTTCTATGGAACAAAAAAAACCTCGGAAATAATTTTAAATTTCAATTTAAATTAAGCAATTTATTTCTCTTATTATGTAGGGCTAATGAATTTTTTCATTATTCAAATCCATTGGAATTGAGAGGCATAAATAAAAAATGTAGAGTTTTATGAATAAAATTTGCTATATTAAGTACAATAATTTTTATTTCAGCTAAAAAATAATTATTGATAATGAACTTTTGAAATCATTCTCATGAACATATATATTACATATAATTTCAAATGAGTCATCCAAAATATTTCAACTGATGAAAAAAAAACTATCAATATAAAAATGATTTGATCTATATAATAATCGATGTAGAAATTTTATATATAGTGTAACATTTTATAAATAGTGGCTTTCACATAAATATAAATAGTTTGGGTTTTAATGGTTTTTTATAGAAACTATTTATCAAGGAATTGATTAAATAAGGTAATGATAGTCACTTCATTATCTGACAGGATTGATTAATTATAAATTAGAATTTATATTTTAAAAAATAAGAAGTAAATATTCATTCCATTTTCTCTAAAAAAAATTTAATGAGATAAATATAATTTTAAAACATGTATTCTTACTATTAAATATATTTTAGTGTCCTTGTGAGGATCTAATAATACATTAAATTATGAAATGTCCAATGTCATAATGATGCTAGTATTATATAATAGATTTTGTGGAATGGTATTATAAAATAGAATATTTTATCTATTTCTATATAACAAATCTGATATCCAATAAGAAAAAAAATAATCATAATTGGTCATGATTATAGTATGACCATAGAATTATTTAACCAAGAGAAGATAATTCAATGTTATTTTTTAATGAAACATCGTCGAATGTTTAGATTTTTAAAATATTCAATGTAAAATTAACCACCAACAGACCTAGGAAAAATTAAATTGAGGGATCAAACATTAGATACTATTATTTATACTTTAGTGATAAATTAATGTAATTATTTTTATTTATAGCATTGATAAGATTAATTTTATCATTACAAATATCTATGTGATGTCACTAAACATTACGAATTTGACATTTTATATGGTAAAAATATTAACTTTCCTAGTGAAATGATTTTTATAAATTTTTTTGTGTAAATATTTATTTTGAAACACCCCATAATTAGTAATCCATTATTAGTGGTAATTCAATTATAATAGTATCAAATTCTATGATAAAACATCATAGGATCTAGTGTTTTAATATCCCTCCAAAATATAAATTTAAATTATCATTACAATACATCCAAAACATATGGTGCATTGATTGAATAAATGTAAATTTCTTATTTCTTTTTATTATTATATAATTTACACAAGTAATCTTCCAAGCTTCATAGGTTAATGGAAAAAAATATAAAGGGTTCATCTTTGATTGTCAGTAATTGGATGTATAAATAAAATAAAATCACACAGAAGCATGGAATTTGTAATAATACATAAGTACATAAATTTCATAACAAATAATATATCCATATGATGTATAATAGAAATTAATTTCATGGATTATATTCACTAGGATCATTGTCATGTAATTCATAATGTTTGACATTATATACAAACCATAATAGAATTATTCCAATATATAATACATAGAAAAGTAAAGACCGTTCTGTAGAAAAAATATAGTTTGTCTCATTAGACCAATCAATGATTTGATGGGAAAACATTTCAGGCCAAAATCTTCACATAACATGTCCACCTAATCCATCATATTAATACAATGTCCAAAAAATACAAATAAAAATATTCACTGAAAAACATCATAGATAAATCACAAAACATAGTAAATAGTTTTTCATAATGGAAAATAGATATACATAATATATATATTTACAAATTAAATCTAATAATATTGTTTTCATTGTTAATAATACATTGTAAACATAGAAAAAATATGATATTCCCAATGTAAAATATATCACTCTTATTAATCTAATTAGTCCAAGGTAGTAGTGTAGAGTAGTTTTGTTATCTTTGGATATAAATTGTAAATAATTTTTTTATGGTTCATAAAGATTCCATTATTCAACCATATAATATCACCCAATAGAATAATTTTTTTTAGAATTAGTCCCACGTGTTTTTTGTAGATTGGAGACCATGTTAAAACACAAAAAAAATTTATAGTCTATACCCCATGGTGATTTTGAGAACATTCCCATTGCCACATGTTTTTATCCATATTGGGGTGTCAATTCTAGAACATTAATCATTTTATATTTTAAAAAACTTTTATTAACTTTTATTTCTATTAGAGTTGTAGATTATTGTAAAAAATTATGAATGTAGAATAATGATAGATGATGGTAATCCCCCACTAATAATATAAGGACGATTTTATTACAATTATGATGAAAAACATTTACACTTGAAAGGAAATGGAAATGGAAGGATTTCAAAATTAAATGTAAATGAGAGGTTAAGAATACTGACCCTACAATGTAACATCTAAAATCCAAAGAAGAACACCGTCGAACATTGAAAATTATTTAGAGAGAGTCGTGAGAGGGAATGAGGGTGAATTAATGATCAAAGGATTTGGATTTAATATAAATGGGATAATGAGTGGATATTAATAGAAAATGTGATGGATTATTTTTTAATTTCTATGCACATGTATTAGATACTGGATATATAGAATTAGAAATAAATTGGTTTCCTATGGATTTTGACCATGGTGTAAGAAATTTAGGGACTGCATTTATGATTTTAATTATTTATGAACTAAACCCCATTCAATATAAACTATTTGGGATGTGAATATAGTCCTTATAATAAAATATATTATTTTAAAATATGAAAATATAATTTTCTTTTTGGACGATTCTTTATTGGATTGAAGATAAATTTTATTATAGTATAATACATTACATTAATGAATGGAAAAATATTATTATCTAGAGTTCTCATATATTACTTATTATTCCATTTTAATACATTATGATGTAATAATACATACCGTACATTTGAATAGTATTTTACATTTTACCTACAAATTTAATAGTGTTATAAAATGATTAAAATTCACTATTGGATAATTTGAACATGTTGATTCCAAATTTATTGTCCTTTATTATAATAACAATTCTATATTTTTTTGAATTTTATTTATTTAGAAAATACATGCATATTTTAAATTATGTAATTTGGAACCTAATGTTCAAAAACTATAATTGTATTAAATTTCATTTCATTCTAATATATATGTGTGTAATTAAATCAATATCATTCATTAATAAATTTTTTATAATTATATTATGAATGAATTAATTTAGTTTATTCTGATCTAGAATAAATAATATATACATTGGATTCATAAGTCTTACATTCCACTATATAAAATTCCACC
Source organism: Viscum album (assembly GCA_963277665.1). Taxonomy (NCBI): domain Eukaryota; kingdom Viridiplantae; phylum Streptophyta; class Magnoliopsida; order Santalales; family Viscaceae; genus Viscum; species Viscum album. The sequence continues at coordinate 1,837,852,352 of OY728165.1, forward strand.
CTTTAAATTTCGGTTCAAAATCAATCTTTGATTAATTGAGGGAAATTTATTCTCATTTCATCTATACGATATCTTGTTGTTTGTTACAAAATTTTATTCCTTAAAATAACACTAAGTAGTTGAGTTGTCTGATTCTATTTCAATTTCTCTTTTCATTCTATAATATTTATAATATATTGATTATATGACATGTTAGGAATAAGTTAATGTTTCTATGAGGATAAAAAACGTGTAATACTTTACATATATTTCCATAAAATTGAAATATGAATGAATCCAATTACATTAGAGATGGTGGGTGGAAACAATTGATAATCCATTTCGACGATTATCTCTTCAATCTCAAAAGTGAAAACTTTTCCTTGGAAAATAAATCTTGTAACATCCCAACCATCATCAGGTAAGGAAAGTTTTTAATTTTTGTTGTCTAAGTCTTTTTTCCAACCTAGGGAGAAGGCATGCTCACCTCGCAAGAGGTCTCGGGAAGCCTTTTTTAAATTAATTAAATGATTGCATGGATTTTATGAAAAAATGCAATGTCGCACCGTTGCGCGGTGTTCAGGATTAATATAATTAATTAAGGATTGAAAAAATAGGAATATATTTAATGATATGTGAATGAAATCAAGAAGGGATAAAATGAAAAATAGAAATAATATAAAAGGGGGTTATAGAAAACATAAAAAATATTAAAATGAGAAATGAATTTTTTTTTCATCATTTGTTTTGTACATACATTTTATTTTATTTTATTTTTCAGTTTATTTCAATGTTTCTTTTTGTTATTTTTCTCTCATTTTTTCCTTTCCTTTTCATACTTTTCGTTCTTTTTTTCTCTATCTTCCTCTCCTCCTCTCCCTTACGGCAGTCCTCCCACTCATTCTAGGTAGCACACCCCTACTCCTCCCTTAAAAGACCATTGTGCATCCATTCATCATCTGATTCCTTCACTGTCAGCTGTGTTGTAAATATTTGGTCAAGGCGAACCTTTCATAGTTATAATAGTAAGTTTTCGTCGAGTATACTATGCATAGTTCTCCGAGGAAGGATTTCACCCTATTTGGGGTTTTTCTAAAACCATTTTTTTTTCTTCTGTTTTATTTCAAATAAAAGGATACCACAGATCTAAGAATCATATATGACAATAAGGTATGGTGTCTAATCATTTTCCCCAATTTTCTTTGTGATTTATAAATACTCACCATTTTGTTATTAGTCTGTGCCTACCGAATTTGTGAAAATTCGACCAATATCTCTAATTTAATAGTTTTGATAAAATTTTGAATCCTTATTTATCATAAATTGAATTGTTTAATTTTTTACAATGTGGTCGGAATCCCCATTGGTCATGCTAATGTAGCAGATATAAATTTCGTTAGCCAGGCATTTAATGTAATTAACGACATGTGTTACACAACCTATTTTTGTTGTGATTAATTTGAATAATTAATTTAGATTAATTATGAACATTATATTGTTTTATCATTGATATTTGTTTGTGCTAGTTTGTTAATTTCATAAGAAGTGTACTTATGTTCTTGTGTTTATATGGTATATTTCTTTGTTATTTTTTTACGCTGCAAGAATTAATAAATACCATGAATTGTATAGGTATATCAGAATATATATTAAACTGCAATGACATTCTCATCATATATCATATAAACTATTTCGAAATAGTAATTAAATTCATGGAGGGGAATGAATGTGGGTCCCGTATTAAATGCCACACTTATACCCTCTATTCCTGACATGTTACCACTACACATCGGGGGGAAGTGTCTTTTGGTTTGTCAGACCAGGACTTCCCTAATATTTTAAATAATAATGTGTGATAAAATTCTCAATAGGCCCCATCGAGGGAAGATCCATTAGCAATGTGGCTATGCTAGCCTCAGATGCTGATCGACCCCTTTTTTCTATATCGGAATGGACTAAATCTGAAACCATGACTCGAGTGATACTTGGCATTTCGAAAGATTTACTTAGATGGGGTCAGTGGTATTGGATAATTTGAAAGATTTTTTGTAGATATACTTTTGGAATGGGCTTGGACACCAACTCTCAACATAAACCTTAATAATGATGCAGTGAATGTTTATATTAATGCCTCTTTGATTCTCTTGAGACTTGCGGTATTTTGGGGTATATTGAATCCCACCTGGTTGATATATGAATTAGACCCCATGTTAACGTAAATGCTTGTGGGTATGCCTCTTCTTTGATTTAACATAATTTTCTAGGATTTATATATATTTATATGTGAATTATTCATATTGGTACTTCTATCATACGTCTGGTTTCGGGTGAAGTAGGTGATTAAGGATGGGTACCGTTAAGAACCCAGGCCGAGTTATTTAATTTATTACACATAATTAATTATTTAAATTTTTTATATAATGGAACACAACATATTATTACTAAATAATGGAATGGTTAAGACACTATGGGTGCCGAACTACTGGTGTGTTATCTCTTACCCTGCTCGGGTGTCATTGACACCTGATTAGATTTCACGCATGTTGTTATTGAAAAATTTAAGCATGCAGTATCGACTGATTGATTGTTTCATGGTTTTTAGAATTGAGACTGGGATAGGGGATCAATCCTTTCTCATGATGTAGTTTTTTCATTGGGTATTTTCATTTAGTTGGAAGTATTCTTGAGTTCTATTTTCTGTACTTTCAGTTAGGAGAGACATCATGGCATGAAATCATTTTGTGAGCTTCCACACAAGATTATTATTCAGTTCTATTATTTATATTTCTCCTACTACAATTTATTCATTTAGGTTCTTTATTGATTATTTATTTAATTTTTATTTACATCCTCTATGATATTACTTGTCACCTATGTGGGAATAGTCTCCCCCATAGACATGAAAATGCCCTCACTGCCAATCTGAAGCCTTTGGTATTCAGGGAGATATGCTTTAGGTTATGTGGCCAACCCGGCTCGGGGCACTCTTTACCTGCCACCCGGGACGGGGTCACTAAAAGGTGGTATTAAAGGTGGTTTTTCCTTTTATCTTACAGTTTGGTTTATACATGAGACTAGGATATAAAGATTTGGAATCTACCTTGATCTTGGACGTAGCTAACCCGTGTACAGGGGAAACCCAAATTCCTGGGTTTGGATTTTTGTTATTGATTATACCAATTATAGTTGATATGATTTTACTATTGGGTGACACACATGTTTTCATTTTTATTGTGTTGGTATTCATGAAATAATGTGTTTTACCATTTCATTCCTATGATATGTGGTAATACATTAAATGCATCATATTAGGCACCACAAGATTAAATTGTCAAGTATATTACAATTCCATATCTCCTTTCAGCATGAATTTGCGTGTTTGCATGTTAGTGTGGTTGTGCCTTGTAGTAATTTGTTTGGAAATGTAGGATTGTTAAATTATAGAATTGTGATATTATGTTAGATATAAACCTAACTAAACCATGAAATGGATTGTAGACCATGTTTAAATAATCATTTTCTGTTGTCTCTTCCATATTTAATCATAGATCTTGAAGCGGGTTGTCTATTGTTTAGTGCTCAGAGGCAAGAAATGTAGCTGACCTCTTTTTGGTGCATTTCCATTTTCCCATGTTTATTTCCTTTTTTCTAATGGTGTGTGATTGGATGTGTAGAACAATGCAACAACGACATCTTCGTGTTGTTCCCTAAGAGAGTGGTAATTGGAAAATTTTAGAGATGGTGGGTTCCAAACATCCAATGGCACCTCTTGTAGTGCCTCATGTGGCACTACCTCCATTTGGTCTTTTGGGTGACCTTAGCGTTCAGTTCAAGGATAGTCTCCTTAGGGTTATGTAGTTAGATCAAATTATCCCCAGCCCTATCCCATCCATGGATGACCTCACACAAGACATTCCATAGCAGCTCTCTTCCACATTCTTGGGGAGTGGTGGCCCACATGTAGTACATACATGGATATAATCCTTAAGGTCGATCTTCAACCACCTCGAGATGCTTCAATTATAAGGGCCCAACCTTAAACATTAAATACTCTTATATTTATTGAATAATTTACATTTAGGATCTTATCAGGTTTATATATTTAGAACATTATCCACACCTATTACATCTCAAAAATTAATAATTAAACACTTCTACCCAGTTTCAATTATTTTATAAAATATAAACTCCAAAAAAAGAAATTTTTCTAGTTCAATATTTTAGAAAGCATGAATTTCCCTAGATCTCATCCTTGAAAGGATTCATCTTTAACTCCTGTGAAAAACATTTGAAAACATGGTATGATCATAAAAAAGCTCAGTAAGTGCTGTAAAATAAGCAATGTAAACATTATCCCATCAATAAATACAAATGATTAAAACCATTATTTTTTATCATAACAATCCTTATGAAATCATAAAATTTATTAATAAAAAAAAGAAATAATAAGTCATAAAAGTAATTTGTCGAATATATAACATACATACATTGTAGCTTTCACAGCTACGTAGAGAGTTACATTTGGAATACCCATCACAATATATTACATAAATCTCTTGTGAGAAACATTAACGCTTACCTCTATCGCGTTACCCAATTCATTTGAATGTTATCTCTGGCTCAACCACCCTAGGTTTATCACATAACCACATGTATATTTATACAACACACAATAACCATAACATATTAATAACACATAAAACAAGCATAATGTAAAGATAAAATTTCCACATTTCAATCACAATATATCATTTCAGGATCTTTACATAATAAATGCTTTATCAAACCATTTTCATAATCATTTAAAACATTTAATAAAAATTCATTTGAATCAAAGTGTCCCATATAACATTGAAGATTTTGAAAGACATTTAAATTTCAAAACATTCATTTCCATATAAATAAATCCTCAAAACGATTTTTAGAACATGGAAATTAATTTGAATGATTTAGATGAATAAATCTTTAAAACATTTAAAATGATATTTTAAATAAAAAGTTCCTAACCAAATGAGAGAGGCATGAATACAAATAATTGAGGTAATAAAAACATAATAATATCATGAGAATGAATATAATCATGATATACAATGTCAAATTATAGTATATACACCATATAAATTTGAATTGGCGCATAACAACAACGAAGTCTCAATAGAATTTAAATTCAGATGAAATCCCTTATAATTACTGTATTCATACGTTTAAGATAAATCAAGGACATAATTATGTATGAAAAAAATAAATACACTAAATATAATTAAATATTTAGTGTAAATCAATCAGAGTACATTCACACATATTCTTTTAAAAAAACACCAATGACTTCGATGTTTAACTCTTTGAATGGAAATTGTGTTAAGATTACTCTTATCAAGTTCATATTAATGACATAAGATTTTATGAATGGATTGATTATGCATGTACAATGTATATTCAAACACAGGGTGGTGTAAATTAATAAAAAGTTAAATAAATTGTTATTTCACACATAATCATGGAGTAAAATAATCAATGAAGTTTGCATAAAACCCAATGAGTGGAAATTGAAATTAGAAATTACCTTATCGATTTGGTAACTTACGTAACATACACCACATGAAAAAAAGATCATAAAATGAAGATGTAAATACCCATAAATTAATGTATATAACACAATTAATACAATAAACGGTAGTACATACACCACCCAAAAGGAAATAGAGGCAATATGGGATGAATCTCAAGCGAATAAGAAGTGAGATGATAACCCCTTAACTCGTGTCTGACATGACCTTTTCATTCTTTAATCTCATGAATAATAAACTAATGTTATTTCATACTTTCATAAGAACCTTTTTCACGTTTATTATTACATATAAATCACTTATTACTATGTTATAAACATTATGCAATCATTTATATTAATAATTTTTGTTTTGTCGATACTTGGTACTAGAGTCAAAATTAAAATTCTTAAAATTACAAGTTGATCACGTGGTCAAAATTACATTATATCCAGAATGATACTAATTATTTAGATATCATATTTATCATATATATACATTATATATATATATATATATTTATAATAGTACATATCATTTGGAGGTAAGAAGTGAAATGCCTCATTCATTGAGACGGTAAGTCGTACGTACGCATGAACGCTGCATTCACATCTATCTCAAATTTAATTGAATTAAAACTAAATTATACATAAGTTTATTCTAATTAATGTATATTATCGTATATAATTTCATTAATTCTATCCTTTATATGTTTCACACATGCCCCGAACGAGGCATATCACATTGAGGGGGCAGTAGTCCGCACTTCCTCAAATAAAATTTTCATATATACCCCTTATGGAAAACATAAAAGTGTAATATAAATGAAGAAAAAAAAGTATTGAGACATTATAAATATAATATATATCATATGTAAATACATTTACATATTAACTCCCAACATAAGAAGTGGTAGGATAATATTGAACAATCATGATTCCGTGAGGCAGTTGTTCATCTTCCATAGAAACAGTATGTTGTTTACCCATTAGTTGGAGGTGTGTGTAAGTGTAGTTCGAATAATTCTCATATAAATAACCTAATATATTTTAGACACTATTTATGTTACAAAATATTGGAATAAGAAGAGTTTAGGGGTTTATATAAGAATAATAAAAGAAAATAACTTAAGAGAAAACGTTTCATTTAAATTGGGTAACTCCCTTCAGTTTGAACGAAAAGGATTTCATAAAGTTCCATCATACTAAGGTAAGGATCCTTTGTGGACGATAGGGATCCTGAGATCATATATGGGTAGATTTTGGAAGATCAATGACAATTTATATGTGTGAGTAATTGGAATGAGGTGAGGGTTTTTTATAAGGGGTGGATGGTCTCTTTAGGAATGTTTGAAAATATTATTTTATAATATAATGATTTTCGGTTTCTAAAGGTCCAAAACTTATTAAAGTGGAATCAAAGATGAATATTTTTAGAAATAAAATCATCCAATAATAATGGAAATGTTTTGGATAATGTTTAAATATTTGAAATTTTATTTATTTAAATCATTCATTAATGTGGTAAATGCAACATCCTTATTGTGTATTAAATAATTTTATTTATTTGATGTCTAAAAATAATAAATAAAATACCATGATGTAATAAATATTTTTATTTTTATAAAGAATATTTATAGTCAAATATATCAATTTTATAACATAATATTAAAATTGTTTTCGCAAAACAATACATGTTGATGATATTTTTTGACTATAAATAAAAAGTTATTAATGTCATTATCTTACACAAATGGATTTAAAAGGGAAAAAATATCACCCCATGATTTTACTGGTTGTCCATGGCTCGTCCAATAATTTTAGGACAAGTGTTAATGTAATTTTATATTATTATGATATTATTTTTACCATGAATCAACTAATGTTCCTTTAACCGTGGGAAATAAAAGTCAGAAGTTTCTATTCACAAAAATTTATTTTCATCTTATAGAAACACATTGTACAATTTCATGACAATAATTTCTGTTGAATTTTCTAAATTCAATTCATAGAAGTGGTAAAATTTCATTCAAATGAAAAGGTTAGTTTTTTACTACCACTTAGTGTTTTTACTATTCATTAAAAATTGAAGGTTTTCATAAAAATACAAAAAATGCCTAATATATATTTGATATTTAAAATTAAAAAATGATGTCTATTTTATGAAATTAAAAACATATATTTTATGTTAATTTATTTATTTTTAATTCCCATTGTCAAAACAAAAAGTGTGTTTTTATGAAATAATAACTATCAAAATATAAACTATTGTTTGTGCCCAATTCAAAATTCAATTACTTCGAATTACTAACATTGGGTTAAATGATAAAAATATATTCTTATTACACTTTAAAACCCATTAAAATGATAATCTATCCATATATATAATTTAGATTTAATTGTTGTATTGAATTAAAATACATCTTTTTTTCTATTCATTAAAAATGAATTTTATCAGAAAAATAAAAAAAATTTACCCAAGGTAAACATTGAAGTCCTGGTTCTAAAGAAAATTTTTATTTTGTCAAATAGAATATAAAATATTAACCAAAACTATATTTGAAGAGGATTCACCACTAAAAGGTAGAAAATCAACCTTTTAATTAATATTGGATTATTAATGTTTAAAAATAAATTTATTTACATTTTAAGCCTTTAACATTTATTGTATAAATGTAAAAACATTTAACAAACATGTATAATAATATTATAGTTAGTTATGTTCATTGTCGCCAATACAATGACTTTGAATTAACTACCATATAAAATAGAATTATATTATTATTTTTCAGTTTGACTCAGCATTGTGTGCAACATTAGACTTCGGAGAAATCCATTGTTGTGTGTTGGCTACTCCATTGAATATAGCATACCCTTTAAAATAAAATTAATATTTCATTAAAAAATATTTGTAATTATTAAAATTTTATTTTCTTTCATTTCCTGTGATATTACATCCTTCCCTCTTTAAGAAATTGCGTCCTCATAATTTTAAAATTTGTGTGGGAAACATCATCGAAAGTCTCACATCAGAAAAAGAGTAAATAAAACTATCACTTTAATAGAAAGAAATATAAGTACAAATATGACCCTAGATAACCCATATTTGGATTCAATGAGAACATGGATATGGAGGAGACCCCAAGTGTCATGATCTCATGAAGAGTGATGGAAACCATGATTAATATCAAGTTAACTACAAGAAAACCACAAATTTGTGATGGGTTAAATAGTGACTAGATTCCCAATAAGGAAAGTAAACGGACTATGATTTTGTTTTAATTTCCTTTTCATAATATTGACTATTTTCTTATGATCTTGACTAAGAACATAAGGACTCGTACATACTTGTCATGTAGAATTTCATCCATTACTAAATTTCAACCACAAACTCTTAATTTCTCCAAAATATGAGTATTCAAGATGACATGGACATATAAAATGTGATAAAATCAACTTCCCAAGAATAAAATGATCCACAAAATATAAAGCATATATTTCCCCTATCTTTATAAAAAACCCAAAACAAAAAAAAATTTAGTACGAGATCAGATAATCCCCAAATGGATAATCTTTTACAAAGAGAAGTACTAATTTTATTCTCTAAAATTCAACAAAAAGTACCCAATGATAAATAAATACCATTCAATATTCTATTATCCTTAAAAATAATAAAAATAATCTAAACTAAAATTGAAAACCAAAACTCCAAAATAGTTAATCACATATACTTTCTTAGTAAATCTTCACATTTATCTCCAAAAACATCAACTACTCTTTATGTCTCATACTAATGTGTAATTAGAATAATCACATATTCACTATGGTAGGTTAATAATTTACATAAACAACATGAATCACCTTATGGCCATAATAAAATCATAGATTCTTCCAAAATAATATTTCCACCATTACTCTACAAATTATATCGCATGGTATTTTTTTTAATCATATAGTGCTCCCAAAAGAGAGAATATCTTCCAAAATAACGTTTATCACATAATCACTAAATCATTTTATTATACAAAGGTTGTCAATTTGATAAAACATAAGATCATAAAACAACTTATTCTTGATCAACAATTTCATTTAACCAAAAATAATTAGTCATACTAACCAGGGACTTCCCGTAGTCCAGTGGTTGGTGATAAATCCCAATGGCACTTTTGTTGTGGGTTCGATTCACATTGCTTTGTCTGATGTGATGGTTTGTCAAATAGTCTACATGTTTTATTTTTCAAAAAATTATATATTTTTATAACATTCCAAAAAAATTATCAAAATTATTCAATAATATCCATAACATATTTTTTCCTCAAAGGTTATCTAATACATTTCATTTTTCACCCCATAATGTAATAACCATTTTTCACTTATAAAATAACTATGACTCTTTTGAATATTCTAAACATTATGGTTATGTCACTTATTCTAAAATGACACCCTAACCTCTAATTTTATCCATTCCATCCTATGATACCAGCTATAAGGACTCGACCTTAAACATTACATAATCTTGAATTACATTAATAATTCACATTGAGTATCTTTTCAGGTTTAGTGATTTAGAAAATTAGTACATAACTATTACATCTCAAAAATTACAAATTAGAAAATTATTCTTAGTTTCATTTTTTTTCATAATGTAAAAATTCTTAAAAAACTGGTCTATTTCTATGTTTTAGACAACAAGACTTTTATTTTATCCCATCCTTGATCCTATTAATATTTAAGTATTTTGACAAATATTTCAAAACATGGAATGAGAATAATATGCTCAACAATGGTTATAAAATATGGAATGAAAACATTATCCCATCAATAAATAAAAATCAATGAAACCATACATTTCAATCATAACATACCTTTTGAAATCACAAGATTTATGAATAACACACAGAAATAATAAATCATTATGCTAACTTCTGTCATCCATGACATACTTAATTTTTACCTTTCATAGCTACATAGAAAGTCACATTTGGAATACCCATCATAGTATATTCCCTTAATATCTTAGAAGAAACATTAACGTTTACCTCTATCATGTTATCCAAATCATTGGAGGTCTATCTCAGGCTCACCTGCCCAAGGATTATCACAGAACCACCTGTATACATAAACGATTCCCAATAAAAATAAAATATTCATAACAAATAAAACAATAATAATGTAAATATAAAATTTCCACATTGAAATCAAAATATATCATTTCAGAATATTGAGATAATAAATTCTTTATCAAACCATCTTCAAAACCATTTAAAACAATTAATAAAGAGATGTTTGAATCATAGTGTCCCATGTATAATTGAATCATTTGAAATTAATTTAAATTTAAAAATATTCATATCCATATAAATAAAACCTTAAAACCATTTTTAAAAAATATAAATTAATGTGAATGATTTAGAAGAATAAATCATCAAAAACATTTAAACCGATATTATAGTTAAATAGTTCCTAACCCAATGAGAGACACCTGAATAAAAATAATTGAATTAATCAAAACTTTAAAATATAATGTGAATAAAAGAATTCATGATACTCTATGTCAAAGTATATTATAGACACCATATTACAGTGAATTTGTGCATAACAACAATGAAATATCAATGGAATATAAATTAGGATGAAATCCCTTATAAAGAAAATATCCTTCTGATAAGGATAAATCAATGACATGATTTTGTGTGAAAAATATAAATACACTAAATATGATGGTATATTCAGTGTAAATCAATTATATTACATTAAAACATATTCCTATAAAAACAACACCAGTCACTTGGATTTTTAACTCAATAAATGGAAATTGAGTTAGGATTACTCTTATCAAGTCCATATCAATGACATGTCAATTTATCTATTGATTGATTATCTGAATCAAAAGTATATCCACAAAAGGGTGAGTGTAAATTACTACATATGTAAATAAACAGTTATTTCACACATAATCATGAAGTAAAATAATCAATGAAGTTTGTGGAAAACCCAAATAGTTGAAATTGAAATTAGAAATTCACTAATCGATTTGGTAACATATGAAACTTAAACTCCATGAAAGAAGGAATAGACAATGAAGATGAAAATACCCATATATTGAAGTATATTAGACAAATAAAACAATCATGGGAAGTACAAACACCACACAAAAGGAATTAGTGGCAATATATAATGAATCTTACGTGGATATGAAGTGAGATGAAAACCCATTACCTCAAGTCTGACATGACCCGTTCATTCATTAATTTTCCGATTAATAAACTAATGTTAATTTAAAAATTTTAATAACTTATTTCAAGTATATTATTCCTTTTATATCACTTATTACCATGTAATAATTATTATGAAATCATTTATGTTAATAATGGACATTTTGTCGATATTTGGTACTTGATTCAAAAAAGAACTTTTTATAATTACATGTTTTTCATGTGGTAAAAATTAAATTATCTCTAGAATTCTATTCATGATTTATATAAAATATATATCATATATATCCAGTATATACATGTATTTATTATAGTACATAATATTTGGAGGTATGAAATGAAATTCACCATTCGTTGAGATGGTAAGCCATACATACGCATAAACACTGCATTCATTTTTATATCAAGTTTAATGTAATGAAAACATAATGATACAAAGTTATATTATAATTACAGTATAATATAATATATAATTTTATAAATTATATCCTTTATATGTTCCACATATGGCATGAATGGGCCATATCAATTTTAATGGGCGGTAGTCCGCACTTCCTCAAATAAAATTATCGTATTTACCCCTTATGGAATCCATAAAGGTATGATATAAATAAAAAATACATAAGTATTGAGAAAATATATAAATATTATATATATCAAATATAAATACAGTTCCATCTTAATTGCATCCATAAGTGGTTGTAGGAGAACATTCATCAAGCATCATTTCGCGAGGCAGTAGTTCGCCATCCACAGAAACATTATGTTATCTATCCCTTAGACAGAGGTGTGTGTATATATAGTTAAAATGATTATAATTTCAATAACCTAGTATATTTATGATACTGGTGTTTTAATATAATAAATTAATAAGAATAGTTTAGGGGTTTGGAGATGTAAAATATAAAAAAAACTTATGATAAGACGTTACCTTTAAATCGGGAAACTCCCTTTGGTTTGAAACAAATGGATTTCATGAAGTGCCATTTTCATTAGGTAAGGAATCTAGGAGAAATATAGGAATCCTTAGAGATCATTTGGAAAGTGGATAGATGATCCAAACGGTTTGAGAGGTGTGATAAATACTTTAGAGGTGACAGCTTTTTATAAGGGGAGGATTGGCTCTTTAGAAATGTTTGAAAATATAATTTTATTATATAACTATTATTTGTTTATAATTGACCAAAAAGTTTTAAAGACAATGATAAGAAGAGTTATATTCGAAATAAAATCATATAATAATAATTTTACTAGTTTTGGATAATTCTTTAATCTAAATAATCTTATTTATCAAAATCAATCATTAATGATGTAAACACTGCATCGTATTTGTGTCATAAATAATTTTATTTATTTGCTGTATAAAAAATAAAAATAAAATACCATGATGAGGGAAATATTTTTATATATCAAATGAATATTTATAGTTAAAAATAACAATTATATAACACCAAATTAAAATTATTTTATCAAATCAATACATGTTTATGATATTATTATTTTTACTTCCAATAAGTAGTTTTTAATGTCAATATCTTACCAAAATAGATTTCAAAGGACCAAAATCTCACCCAACAATTTTATTTTTCAGCCATGACCCATCCAACAAGGTTAGGATAAGAGTTATGATAATTTTATATCATTATAGTATTTTTTTTACCTTGAATTACCCTACTTATCTTTAACTCCGGTAAAAATTATCAAAAGATACTATTCCCCAAAAATTATTTTCATCTTATTGAAGTAAATTTTACATACAGATAACAACCATGTATGTCAGATTTTCGAAATTGACTTCACAGAAGTGCTAAAATTTCATTTAAATTAAAATGTTGGTTTTTTAACAACTACATATTGTTTCACTACTCATCAAATATTGATGGTTTTGAAAAAAATACAAATAATTAATCCCAAGATATATTTGATATTCAAAATTCAAAAATGATGTATATTTTATCAAATTCAAATAAAAGTGGTTTAATTAATTAATTTAATATTAATCCATGTCCTCAAAACAATAAGCGTGTTTTTAAGAAAAAATAACTATCAAAATATTGATGCTTGTTTATGTCCAATTTCAATGTGAAATTACATACTATGACCATCATTGGATTCAATTGTAAAAATATATTCTAATTACACATTAAAATCAATTAATAATATAATATAACCACATAAAACTTTTAGATTAAAAGGCTGTTTGAATTAAAATTCAGTGTTTTTCAATATTCATTACAAATGAATTTTATAAGAAAAATACCAAAATTTTACCTAAATAAACTATTCTTGTTCCAAATCTAAATAAAAAAATTATTTTCTTAAGTAGAATATATAAAAGTTACCAAAACTAGATTTAAATATGATTCTCCATCAAAACGTGGTAAATCGACCTTTTGAACAACATTTGAGTGTTTATGATTAAAATTAAATTCAATCACATTTTAAGCACCTATCTTTTATTTGAAAAAATAAAAACATTTAACAAACATGTAGAATCATATTTTAGTTAGTTATAATTTTTTATACCAATACAATGACTAGGTGTTGACTACAATTTTTAATTATTTTATATTATTATTTTTCCATATGACTTAACATTGTGTGCAACATAAGAATTTTGAGAAACCTGTTGTTGCGTGTCAGGTATTCCATTAAATATAGAATCCCCATTAAAATAAAATAATATTTAATAAAAAAAGAAATAAATATAAAATTTTAATATTATTTATTTTTTTGGATGTTACATCCACAGGGAAGGGTCTAAATGGTAGTCTACATGATTCATCACTCTGCCAAACGCTGGTGGGACATTGTTTATCAGGCGATGATAAACAATGATATGGTTTGGGCTGACATCCAAGCCACTTTCTACGATCAATTTTCTCACAGAATCTGATTGATGATCATGTGCGAGACTTCATACATATTCAGTAGGGTGCTATGACTCTGTAAGTGTAATCTAATCATTTCAGAGAACTTCGTCATTTTTTCCAATCTCCAAATGGAGAAGCATAGACTACTAAGAGACAACTTGTGGATTGAATTTAGTATTATATCCTCTCATAGGTGAACATATTCTATTTTACCTCTATCACATTGATCGTAAATCAGGCTCTAATCTCAGAGTTAAATGTGAGGGAAGCTAAACTAGTGAGCCAGGGTGAATCAGTTTCGAGACAGTGTGATAGCTCTTCTGGCAGCAGAAAATGCGATTTTGAAAGAGCACGTGGGGGAAATCCTAGCCAAACTATAGATTTATAGGGCTCTGTTACATGTTATTAGTGCATAAGATATTGTCACTAGAAGCAATAGTTCACAAGATACCTAAAAAGTGTCTATCTTGAAGCAAGATGGGTCACCTTCAGTGTTTTTGTCATTCATTCTCTTCTGCATCTATTGGAAGAGGTTCCTCACTAGCACCTCTGTCAGGTATGGGATCTATGAATCCACATCATGCTATAAGTTATTTTTCCAATGGTCGATCAGGTTGAGGTAATGGTGGAGGTCGTGGTTAAGGGAATCATGTTCCATATTATCAGTATCAGCAGAGTGGACCTATTCTGCCCAACTGTGTCGCATCTTAGGGATCTATTTCATATCTCATGTACACAGTGCAATCATCACCAGTGGAGCAGATTGAAGGAGAATCTATATTTAAAGGTATTATTCTAGTGGACTCTACATTAGTATATTCTCCTTCTGATATCATCACATCACACTCCATTTTATATCCTTGATATGTCTGGAATTGATATCATTCTTGGTACGAACTGGCATGCTCTTTATCGTGCTCAAGTGGATTGTTATCACTATCATTTTTCCTTTACAACCCCTAGGGATGACACATGTCTTCACATATAAGAATGGGATTTTTACACTATCCGTACTGAGCCAAAATATACAGGTTTGGGAAGATTGATAGCGTAGTTGGTAGGTCCCTTTATCAGTGATCATAGGACCCTTCTTGTTTAATTATTTCCAGTGGTGGATCTATTAAAGGACATATTTTCTGACGATTTCCATTTCTTAACTCATATGAGGGTCATTGAGTTCACTATCAAGCTCATGTAAGGTGCGGCACCAGTGTCTATTCCTCATTATAAGGTGGTACCAATGGAGCCACAAGAACTCAAAAAGCAAATAGAAGACCTCAAGGTAAGGGTTTTATCAGACCTAGCACATCACAGTGGGGTTCACCTATTTTTTTCACTAAGAAGACTGATGGTACCATTATGTTATGCAAGGATTATTTTTTACTCAACCAGCTCATGGTAAAGAATCGATATCCATTCCCTTTTATATATAATATCTTCGAGTAGCTCTAGGTCACAATAATTTTCTCCAGGATTTATAGGAGTTCAGGATATCACCAGGTGTGTGTGAGACCATCTGACATACCATGTACGAAATTCTAAAGTAGGGTACGAGTATCTGGTTATTCCATTCAGCCTCATGAATGCACTGACATTCTTCATGGTTCTGATGAACTGGGTTTTTCCAACGTATCATTATTCCATTGTGTTAGTCAACTTGGAAGAAATATTACTGTTTTCATGATACAAACACTACCATGAAACCCATCGAGAGATTCTGCTAAGTACACTGAGAGAGCACCAACGGTATGCTATGCTAAGAAAATTACACTTCTAGGTTGACAAGATACACATATTGGGTATTATTATATCTGAATTAGAAGTATCAGTTGACCTAGAATAGGTGAGTTACATAGATTCATGGTGGAATACCAAGACTGTCTTAGACATCCATAGTTTCTTGGTTCTTTCTGGCTATTATAGGAATTTCAACCAGGATTTCGCACGTATAGTAGTTCTTCTTACAAACCTGACTAAGAAAGCTATTCAAATTATTTGGATAGATTCTTGTGAAAGGTATTTTCATGATTTTAATGGAAGACTAACCTCATCCACGATCCGGATTCTTCCTGGACAATGTAAAAGAAATATAGTTTATTGTGATACATCAGAGATTAGACAGAGTGTGGTGTTGATGCAGGGGGGTGGAGTCTTGGCCTATGGATCCCACCTACTGAGACCTCACGAGAAGATTTATTTTATATAGGACATTAATATAGAAGTTCTGGTTCATGCTCTACTCTGTTGAAGGCACAACATGTTGGATGAAATATTCATTGTTTATATAGATAATAAAATCAAAAAATATATCACCACTCAACGTGACATGATCTTATAGAAATGAAGGTGCGTCGAATACTTGCAGTTATTTGACATTGAGCATGCTTATACCCCTTGAATGGGAAATGCTATGGAAGATGATTTAAGCCACAAGACATAGAAAAAAGATGTTCAGGTGTCCTACAACGACTTGAAGATGTTGAATTTGTTTCTAGTGATGCATATAGAGGATCATGAGCAGTGCAAGATACTAGTTCTATCATCTCTTATAGTAACGTCCTTCCTTCTAGAGAAAGTCCACATGAAATTGTTGACTGATCCTGAGGGGCTTGTTTTGACAAAAAGTGTTACATGAGATAACCCTCAATATTTTTGGGTTTTTGATTGCAGTGAAACTCTCATCTACCATGGTCATGTAAGGGTACCTTTAGGTATACGAGAAGAGATGATGAATGAATCTGACACCTTCCTTTGGGTATATCATCCTAGACAAACAAATATGTACAGATTCATGTTACAATATTATTGGTGGCCTGGTATGTGAAAATAGATAGCGGGTTTCATCACTCGGTGCTCTACCTATCAATAAATGAAGGCAGAGCACCAGCGACCTTCTGGACTCCTACAGTCCTTATCCATTCCTGAATGAAAACAGAATAACATCACCATGGACTTTGTTAAATTATTTTCAAGATCACCTCGAGGTAGTAAGGGTGATTGTGAATTGGTTAACCAAGGTTTCACACTTCTTACCTATCTAAGATGCCTTTATAATTGATGAGTAAGGAAGGCTGTATATTTGGGTGATTTTGAGACTTCGTGTGGTACCTCATTCTATTTTCTCAGATGGAGATACCCATTTTACTGCACAGTTCTAGAAAGGATTGAAAAAGGAAGTGGTTTCACATGTACTTTTGAGTACTAAATATTACCCTTTGACCAATGGGTAGTCAAAGAGAACTATGCTATGGTATAGTGATATTTTATGGGCATTTATCTTCTATTTAAGAGGTTTTTGGGTGAAGCATATAACTCTTATTGAGTTTAACTTTAAAAAAATATTCAACCCAACAATTAAAATTGATCTATTTGAGGCCATCTATGTTAGACCATGTCATTCCGCATTAGGCTTCCTCAAGGCTAGGGAGACTGCCTTATTGATTTATCATCTCATTCAGGTGACTTCTATGATAGTTTAACTGATTAAGATGTGTATAAATGAAGCTCCATCCAGATATAAGTCTTATATTGATTTTCACTGCAGACCTCTGGAGTTTGAGGTGGGACAACGAGTCTTTCTATGTGTTTCGTTCGTGTTGGGTCATATGTAGATCATGATATAGAGGAATTTATCACCACGATACACATATCTATTAGAGATAGTAGATAGAGTTGGGTCGGAAGATGATCTGTTACTTTTACCCCAGAGGTAATATAGAATGCAAGGTGTTTTCCATGTATCTCATCTCTGACAAAATCATCTATTGTCGTCTCATTATTTTTATCCTAATGACATCAAGATTGGGTTGGATGAATCCATTTTAGATAATCTGATTTTTACCAAAGACCATAGAATGAGTGTCCATTAAGGAAAGCTATTCTATATGGTCCAGGTATTATGGAATCACTGACGCGTTTAGGATGAAATCTTGGAGTGAGAGATAGATATACATGCTCAGTGGCCAAATCATTTCTTTGACGACGTTCAACTACCCTCAGAAGGGAAACTTGGGGATGAGTTGTCTTAAGGATGGGAGTTTGTAACATCCTAGACTCAATCAGGTATGGATCATTTATAGCTTTTTTTCTAATTATTTAATGTGACGTAGGGTACGTGTCTGTGCACGCCGCCACGAGTCCAGGGTAGACTTTTAAAAATAATTAAATGAATGAATTAGTTTTATAAAAAATGTTGTCTTACGCGTTAGCCTGATGTTATACATTAAAATTATTAATTAAGGATTGAAAAGAAATAATAATATATTAAAATAAATTCTTAACGAAAGGAATAGTGGATTAAAATAAAATTAGAAATAAAATAAAAATCGGGATTTGGAAAAAGTAAAAAATAAAATAAAATGGGAGGTTAAATATTTTTTATTTTTCATACGTTTAATTCTATTTTATTTTTCATTTTGTTTTCCCTTTTTTTATTTAATTTTGCGCTCATTTTTTTCATTCCTTTTTATTTAATTTTTTTCTTTCTATTTTTTATCTCTTTAACCCCTCCTCTCCATCATGTCACACCCCCCCTTCTCCCAAGGTGGTGCTCCCCTACTCCTCCTCTGAAAGACTGCTGCACCTTCATTCATCGGTTGATTCCTTCACTGTCAGGTGATCTATAAACATTATGTAAAGGATGACCTTGGGAATTTGGAATTGTAGGTTATTGTTGAATATCGTACTTGCAGTTCATCACGAAATGATTATACCCTATTTAAGGGATTTTCTATAATCATCACATTTCTTCTGTTATGGGTAAAATCAAAGCCAACAACAGATTGTAGAATCATATTTGAATATAAGTTAGGGTATCTACACATTTTCCCACTGTTTCATTGAAATTTATTAAAACGCATTGTTGTGCTTTTAGTCAGTTCCTACCGACATTATGTAAATTCACACAATTTATCTAATTTAGTTTTTTCTTCTAATTTTAGTAGCACTAAATATCATAAATTTAAAATTTTAATTTTTTGTAATATGGTAGGGTACCCATTTGGGTGTGCCAACATGGACAGTATAAATTTCATCAATCATGCACTTTTTTTAATTAACTGCATGAGTTACGCAACCTATTATTGTTGAATTTAATTTTAATAACTAATTTTGATTAATTATGAACCTTGTATTGTTGGATCATTGGTAGTTGTTTTTTATGAATTATTTATTTACTATGAAGTGTATTTTAATCTTGTCCTGATATGTTATCTTTCATTGTTAATTTTTTACATTATAAGAATAAATTAATACCTTGTGTTGTGCGAGTGCATCTAATTAGTTTTAAAACTACAATTACATATGAATTATATGTCATATCTTATACTATAAAAATTTAATTAAATTTAGTGATGGTAAAGAAGGTGCGTTTCATATAAAGAGCCATGCTTAGACCCTCCAATGTTGATTGGTTACGACTACTCATCGGGGGCGGTTTCTTTGGATTTTCCAGACCGAGACTTCCCCGAGCATTCTAATACAGAAAAGTGATACTGGTTTGACAAGGGTCCATCGAAGATGGATCTGTTGTAAATGTGGCTATGATAGTCTCAGATGAAGCTCGAACCTTTTTTTGTGAGATCGAAATAGACTCATAGTGAAACCATGCCTCGAGAAAATCTTGGCCTTTCAAAATAGTTCTTTGGACGATCTTGGTAGTAATGGATAATTTGAACAATGTTCTGAAGTGATACATTGGGGAAATTATTAGACACCAACTCTCAAAATTGAACCATAATAATGATGCACCGAAGGTTTCTATTAATTACTCTTTGAGTTTCTTAAGACTTGTGATATTTTCTGGTATGTCGAAGCTCACTTGGTTGACATATGACTTAGAACACAAGTTAAAGTACAAGCATGATGGTATGCCTCTTCCATGTTTTAACTTAATATTTTAGGATTTATATATATTTATATGTTCTTTCTTATTACATGTACTCCTTTCAGACATCGAGCTTCATACGAAGTAGGAGATTCAATATGGGTTATGTTGGGAACTCAGGCTGAGTTATTTATTTTATTACACATAATTAATTATTAAAATTTATTATATAATGGAACACTTCATTTTATTATTGTGTGGATTTGAATTTTTTAGACACCATAGATGCCAGCCTACTGGGATTTTATCTCACACCCTGCTCGGGTGTCATTGAAACCCGAGTAGATTACATTCATGCAGGTATTGACCAAGGGGAGTGTGAAAATTGCAATTTATGATGGTTTCTTGCTTCCTAAGATAGAGACTGGGGTAGAGGACATATCCTTACTCATGATGAAATTGTTTCTTTGTGTCTTTTATTTTAGATTGAAGTATGAATGAGTTCTGTTCTCCATACATTCAGTTTTGACAGATATCATGGAATGACCTCATTTTGTGAGATTCCAACTAGTATTATTATTCCATTTGATTATTTATATTTATTTTCCTGCAGTTTAATAATTTATAATACTCTTCTATTATTTCATTAATTTTTTTAACATCATCTGTGATATTACCTATTATCTATGATGGATTATTCTCCACCAGGGACACAAAAAATGCCCTTGATGCTGGTCAGTAGCTTCTGGGGTTCAGGGAGAAGCGCTTGCAATTATGTGGTCAACCCGAATCAGGGAATTCATAATGTGGCTCCCATGACAAGGTCCCTACACATCCATTTTTTTACAGAACCATATAAATCTACAGCAAGGTTGTAGTTTCATAAATATTTGATGCCCATATAGAAATAAAAATACCCCCATCTTATATTCAGTACATATTTTTATCTACTATTAGCTATCTTGATTGGATTCTAGATTGACTTCGCCTTCTATATTTTCTCTAAAATCAATACATTACCATGTTTCCTACTTTATCTAAATTTATTACAAAATTATAGAGTGTTAAAAATATTTTTGTATGAGTAATATTATGGTTCTATTTGTATAAAAAAAAGGAATATATTATTGTATGAAAATAAAACTAGATGAATGTATTAGCACCATGTTACATGGAACTCAATAAAGCATCAATTCCACATTTCATCTATGTTTTGGATGGTCTATTCCTATTTCCCATCAATATTATGATGATAAACATTGCTAAAATATACCTTAGTGTTCAAAGGCATACAAATAAATCTGCAAAATAGTTTTTTTGAATGATGATAAATAATTCGATAAAATTGATTATTGGAATACTTAAAACATTGAAACTTTATTGATATAATGTTGTGAATATAATTCAAGGGTCATATTCTCTTTTATTTCTTGGAAATTTTTTGATATATAATGTTAATAAACAATTACCAATATTCATGAATTATTCTTATATTTCTAAGATAGTCTTATAAAAAAGTCCATTATTTTGTTATCCAGTATATATAAGTTTAAATATAGGCTATATCTAAAATTTAAAACAATAGAAATAAGATATACAATGGTTTTACTAAATATGGAACCTATTTCCATGTCTATATAAAAAAAGCTATATCCTTGGTTATAAGAGGCTATAACCATGGATTAATGTATTGCTATAGGGTTTATATCCATAGTTTGGTAAATGATGTCTATAGATCACACAATTTTCCACTATGTCTATAGGTCTATATCCATTGTTTAAACCATGGATATATGGTATATTTCTATAGCGGAAAAACAATGGCTATATCCCATGTAAACATTATCTATATATTTAATATAAATACTGCCCAGCTGGATATGATATCCTTACCTCCGCTGTCTGACCATTCACCTTACCACTACACTGCATATGCCTTTAGGTATATAAATATATTTTTTTTAATATATATTATTAAAAACCCTGGATATTGTATGTAAACTTTGGATATTGGACATCATGCAACTTATTCGTGGGTTATGTTTTTACAACGCAAGGTCCGAAGAAATATAGCCATAGTTTGGGTGAACTATGGATATTGAAAATAAAAAACTTTATAGCAATGGTTTATAAAAATCGTGGATAAAGCTCTCTAGAAATACACTATTACCATGGTTTTATGAGGCTATATCGATGATTTAAACCATTCATACAGGGTCTATTTCCATTATTTTGGAAATTGTGCAATAACACACACAGTTGTCCTCCATGGCTATAGGTTCTATTTCCACGGTGAAAAACCATGGCAATATCCCATGTAAACTGTGGCTATATCTTTGGTATAAATACCTATTTATATGATCTTGGAAAACCATAGCTATAGGTCTATGGCTATATAACAACATTCCAGTTGTGTTCCAAATCGATATATGGAGAGGTTGCATCAATCCCTGACAAAGTTGTCTATCTACCTTCCTTATGGGAATGAAATTTGGGTAGACACATAGTTATAAATTTACCAATTAATGTTTTCCCAATTGATGTTCTTTTTATATAATTATACATCTTGGAACTACTCTTGTGTATAGAAAAGTTCAATATATGATTTTCATCATGAAATTCCCTTCAATTCCGGTACTGAGGTTACACAAATTCTCCATAAAAACTACTATATATCATATTTATAGATGTAGTATACCACGTTACACTCATTTATAGCCAAAATATTCATTTATAATCTTTGTAATTTTTATTGTGAACCACTAAAAATATCTAGTAAATATTTTTGATAAATTACATGGGAAATAAATAACGTTATCGCTTCTTGAAAAATATATATTTCATGAACAAATCCTTATCATTTGAAAAATTCCTACCAAATCCTATCCAAACATTTCTAAAGACAATCCCTTATCCCATTTGGCATGATATAAGTTCCTAAGAGTCAAGAAATTTCGTTAGTAATGATATTTACACAATGAGAAAGGAAC
Source organism: Viscum album (assembly GCA_963277665.1). Lineage (NCBI taxonomy): Eukaryota > Viridiplantae > Streptophyta > Magnoliopsida > Santalales > Viscaceae > Viscum > Viscum album. The sequence goes on from OY728165.1 coordinate 1,837,875,778, forward strand.
ATGGTATTAAAGATTCAGAATAGTGCTAATATTCCCAAACAATTGGAAAAATAGTGATGGTACAATAATCAATAGAAAAATGATCCAATGTATGTAAGACCAGCAATACACTTATAAACTAACAAGTCCCAAATCTATATGGTGTGATGTCACCTTCAAACTCCAATATCTGAATGATGAAAAAACAGGAAGCCACTATATGGAATATTTACCTTACTTACATCAGATAAAATAATATCAACACATAACCAATTATATATATATGGTGTGAGAAAAAGATCCCAATAGGATCCCACCATGTGTTTCACAAGAATAATATATAAAAAACCCAACTATTCTCTAGTATAATGATATATGTCATAAGATGAAATTTTAAATAGTTTAATAAAATGGATGAATAAATATTCTTTTTCACTATTTGATAAAACAAATAAATAGGATTCCCACGATCTATAAAAAATTTATCAATAAAACATTTCAAGGATAATAAAAATTAAAAAAACCACATGGTATTTAATAGTTCTTTATTAATGAGAATCTTCACAACATTATCATGATAAATATTCCATCAAATGTACATATTAACTTATCAAAAATGATCTAGGGGTAAGCATTCACTCTCTACCGTTTCTATTTACCAAAAAATAGGATACTTCGTGCACACATTATCCTTAAAGAATAGAACTAGGGGTAATAATTCAACCTCGGGGATGGATCACTACCTCGTCATCAATCACATCTAGGTTTACCATATTATAATCATTCTTTTTAAATTCTATCTATAAAATCATAAAACATTATCTAAAACCATTTATATTAATAAAACTAATGGGAAAATCCATTTTGAAAACCATAACCCAAACCCACACAATTTTTAAGAACATTATTCATGATCATTCAAATCATTTTCATACCCATTTCCAATATAAATGAATAATTAAATCATTCAATAAAAATTGAATCTAAATTCATTGTGTATGTAATCATGGTCTCTATTATAATGATGAATCATGAAAAGAGATACATATAATACCATTGAATATAAACCCGCAGAGTAAAACAAATACATGGTTATCGAAGGGTTTTGTAATTGATAAGTGATACTTAACCCTTAATTTCTAGGGAAAAATATCAAAATAAACATCATCTTGAACAAAGAGAACAATAAGAAGTATTTACATCCCTAATTCCCACATAATTGACCATTGTGATTAAATATATGAATAAAAACCCCTCAATTATTCAAATAATTTAAACAAAATATGATTAGAAGACCAGATCCAATCATTCTGACTATTGACAGTGTCTATCAAATGTATGGAATAATAGGAATTGGGAGAAAAATATCCAATTTAAAAAAATTGTTCAACATACCAATAAGGGGTCACGACACTGATAAATGATTTGATTTAACATGGAATTATGTCAAAAGATCCAAATATTTCTTAAAGGAGAATTCATGTTTCAATGGGTCCAATTAGGGTTGAGTGAGTTTGATGAATAAATTAAATTTGGATTTCATTATGAATAAATTTTGACACATACCACTATATGTTAACCCATATCAGCACCACCAGTTTGAAAATAACATCCACCAACTTGTCATTGGTGCTCGAAAGAATACATTCCCCAATTTATGCGCCAATAGCTGGCTGGTGGGATTAGTCCATGTAGTTAGCGTAGTTACAACTAGAACACCATTTAGCCATCCTATTATATGTGCGCTAGTGGACTCTCATCAGTTATTCAGTTGGCCTCCTACAAAAAGATCATACTTCCATCATCCCACCGACTACCCGGTGGATATTTCTTGAGAGCTGGTGTATTATCTATAGCTTTTGAATCTATATGGTAATTTTATACATATGAGTGAAAACATAATTGTAAGACTCTAATCTATTTTTTAAACATAATGCTTCTAAAAACATGATGAATAAGATATAAATGACCTTGAAGAAAATGAAAATAATAACATTAGTAGATTAGTACATAGAAATAATATGTGAACATTACATTATATTTCATAAATAAATAGATCCATGAAAATAAGATTCTTTTTCATTATAATCATGCATATAATTAGAGGATATTTCATACTAAATGCATTGGAAACCTTGTTTTCCTATCCAGCGTGGTAGTGTATTGCACTATCATTGTCCTTGAGTAGTTCCAATCATCATATTTTTCTAATGTTTTTCTCTTTATGAGTGAATATATTCTTTCTAATTTTTAATGGTATAGAGGTCACATCCTTCCCCAAAAATATAGTGCCTCTATATTTTCTAGGAACATATTTATCCTGATAGGTAAATATCATTAGTTTGATAGTTTCTATCATTGGTCATCAATTTTCCATGATACATATGTAACTAGTCTATCATTCATCTTAAGGACACACCCAAATCTTTTCATTGATTCATAAATATTTAAAATTATTCTTTCATTACCAAATATTTAGGTCAATACGAGTGCCACGATAAATATTTTCTTTATTTCCTCAAATATGTCATCAAATTCCTTAGACAATATGAATTTAATCCCTTGATGTTTAAACATATTTAATGGTTTAGAAAATATGGATAAAATTCCAATAAATCCTAAATAGTTACAATATGATGCATTGAAACATTATATTGTAGTCATAATATTTTTTCTAGTTCATTGTTTAACAACATTTTTCTTGGAGAGACAAACTAATATTGAATCATTGCAAATAATATGGACTTGAAAATATATTTTCTTAAGATAAAATTCACATTCAATGAATTTACCATATGAATCAATATCCATAAGACTCTTAAGGATAAAAAATAATTAAAAATCATGTTCCTCATAGAACTCAAATTATATCAAAATATCATAACTAAAACCACTAAAGATTTAGAAATTTAATCCTTAAATACAATATTAATTGTATTAATAAACACATATATCACATTTATTAACCCCACTAGTGTAAATTAAAACTCATAATGGCCATACTGACATATGAATCCCTCATTGGTATATCATACATCATTACAATTAACTGATATTGACATTAAAAATGATCAATCTTTAATATTTATTTATACACATTACATTGATCAAACATATCATCAGTGGGATGTAAATGTTACATTTTATTAATAGTATTGGAATTGATTTATTTTTAATCTATGAAATACTTAATAAACCCTAACCTTTTTTCATAAATAAAATAGGTTTTCCATATGGTGAAACACAAAGGTGTAAAAATCCCTTATTACACAAATACATTACATTATTCATTAATACCACTAATTCCCCAAGATCCATTAAATTGAGATGATTATATATGGATATTCCATTATAGATAAGGTTTATAGAGAACTCAATAGCATGGTTAGGTGGATATCATTTTATTTCCTCACAAAACATGTCTATATAATTTAATATCCAATAATATCATTCCTCAATTAATAGACGATCATTTTTTAAATGGATATTTTGTTAACTAGAACCATGGAAGTACATAAAAGGATTATTAAAAATGAAATAGAACATTCTAAGTAAAAATATGATTACTTTATCTAAAGATATTATAGGGTTATAAATACCAAATCATAGAGACTATATACTGGAATACTCTAATAAGACAAATTCGTCATAGATTATTACACATGCCATAATTATACATGAAGGAAACAATAAATGTTTGCAATATAAATGAAATTATCAATGTAATTTATAAAACCATGGTAATTACGTTGTAAATATTTTTTATGGAATATATAGGATCTAATATAGAATTTCATTATTAGGATATTTTTATTACATTATTCTTATATACCAATCGTTCAATGTGTCCATTGGTAAATATTAGAATTTGACATTATAAACATTAGTAAAGATATATTTATAAAGTGACCACTAATATTTGTTATTAAGGGTTGTGATAAGATTTAATTGAATACCTAATGAAAATGATGTTCTCCCACACTATGATCAGGAATTTTGAATTCTATTTATCAAATCATGGGTGGGAGGTAACATCAATGTTGTTTTACCTTAATTTTAAACAAGCATAGATTTAACAAAAATGGGTTGAGGGAAATAGAATTTTAAAAATTTTAATGTTATTGGATATCACATTTATATTACTTTTAGTTGAGCCACAACATTAAAATATGATAACCACAAAACATACCATAATTGTGTATGTAAGGGTAACAGGTCACTCTGTATCTAAACTAAAATATAATAAAAAAATAATTCCCATTTTAATAAATGAAATATTTATTTCAAGGATTCCATTTTAATCATTTTTTTATATAAAAAAAAATTGATAAAAAAATTATAATAAACATGTTTTTTAATAAAAATAATACATTATTTTTTCTATGAAAAAAATATTTTCCTTTTATAATTCAGTCATTCTGAAAATTGTTTTCTATAAATTGACATATAAAAACATTAATTTAAATATAAACTATAATATAATTTTCTACTTCCCTTTGAAATATTTTATATGTTTCATAATGTTGAAAATTCCATTAAAAATATTAATTTCATAATAAATTTTTTTTATGTAGAAGTTAATATTACCATATTTACATTGTATTTTGATAAATTTAAAATAGTAGTAATGTCATAAAAATGGGTATATTTGACACCAAAATTTTTAGAATTTTTAATATTTATTTCTTTTTCGATACATATTAAAAATAAAATAATGTTTGTTGGTGTGTTTTATAAAATAATATATGTGTAAAAAATATTTAATAATTAATTATACAAAATATCTGAAAAAAAAATTATATTAGTTGATTAATATTTTTTAAGGGATTCAAATAAATTTATAGACCTAAAAATTACATTCCAATGACTTAAATGGATATTATGATTATAAAAACAATATTATGTGGAAATTATTTTTCCTTATATAATTTATTAATAAAAATTGGATTTATATTGTAATGAACTATAATATTATAATACATGAAATAAATTTATAAAACTATAATAAAAACACTTTCTAATATAATGGTTTTTCTTAATTTCCCCAATTGATAATTATAAGACCTAAATTTTGAAATTATTAAACAATTCCTCCTATATTAAAATACAAAACACCCATCCCCAACTCCTCCCCATAATAATGATATTGTTTTCATTTTACCTCTCTAATGTCCCTATATGGTGTCTCTAGGCCACTATGTTTTCCCTCTCCAAGCTTTAGGATGTTACTTCCCCTGGAAAGGGAAGTCACTACTTTTTCTTTTAAATTGAAGTACCTCTATTGTGGTATTTCATATAACGTTCAAATTAATTTATTTTAATGAACTTTATGTCGTCCCATTACTATGAATGTTTTTTTTTATCAATGGGAGTAAATCATTCTCCCAAACTATATAATTTTATTAATATTCATTTTATACATGTCATGCTGTCGGCTTTCTATCCTAAAGTTGTCTAATTTACAAGTAATATTATCATCCTATGAATAAGAAACACATTTCTCTATTCATGGGTGTTAACACAAATTTAAAAATGATTCATTAATTTGGTTATTCAAAAAATTATAATTTCATTCCTTTCACGGTAGTTCAATTTAATGTGATGCCCATGTATTTATAAAGTTATGTTTGAAATTACTTTTAAATAAAACCTATTAATTGATTCCCTATGGGTTATTAATGATTTTTTTAAAATATTTACAGGGAAAACACAAAATTATAAAAACTAATGGTGTACCCTGATATTAGTGCAATGTATTCAAAAATAATAATACCCACTAAAGATTACATGTTTTACAAAACATTGGTGAATAACCATTGAAATTATGTTTTATGAAATCAAAGTGATAAAATATGATGAAAAGATTATCAATGTCTCATTTTTATGTTATTTCCAAATATCCAGGTTTTTATTCAAGTTTATTATATTATGATATTACCATATTCATGTGGTCATGCCATATTTTTATTTATCCTGATCATATATTAAATATTTCCAAAATTATAACATGTCTAATATTTATGCTCAACTCATTATTTTAATGAATGTCCTAAGGATGTAATAATAAGTATGTGTAAACATAGATGAACAATTTAAGAATACTTTCAAGTGGATTGGACGAAATTTTTTGATTACAATGTATTATTTTTCTAATATATACATAACTAAACCTCACATGATCTTTTAAATTTTGTTAATGTTGAACCATGTCATGAATTATTTATGAATTAAAAGGATTGGTAGAAAGAGTTTATATCAATATTAGGTTTTGTTATATTTTTAGTTCAATACCACAAAAAAATTTTTCAGAGAAATAGGGATAAATCTAAATATATGAAAAAAATAAAAAAATAGTATGGTGAAATATAAATCAAGTGTTTTCTATGTAAATATATCCATGTCGGGATAATAATTTTCAATAAGGATTTAACATGGTTGTAACTACGGTTAATAACATCAAAATTGAAGTTTTTTTATTTACACATTCAACTCCTGGTGAAAGAAAGGGCCTCGCTTCATGCTAGTATTGACACACTGAGGGAATATATTGGTAATTCAGATAATTTTTATAAACCATTATAAGAAATATATTGAAAATGTAATTATTGTTATAGAATATTAATGAATTAAGTCTTTCAAGAATGGTATTCTAGGAAATAAAAACTTTTAAGAAATAATGAATTCATAAATTTAACATTTTTCTAAAAAAAATCTTTTAGAGAAATAGATGGACATTGAAGTGATTTTGTAAATAATTAATGTAGTTGATTGTGAAATAATGGTCTATCCAATTTGATATATTCTCGGGTTGGAAACACCATTATGATGATTAATCAATTCATGAATGTCATAAATTACTAGTTTACCCATATGCATTGTATGACCTCTCTATCAAAGGTACAAATAGAAATTTAATCATTCATGCATCAGCCAAAAATTAATTTTATGGGATAGTCTGATCTACAGATCACTGATCAAAGGATTAGTAATTTATAATAGATATTTTATATACTACATTATTATAAAAATGTGATATTTATGTTGTAAATATTTATCTTTGATAGTGAATCTGAACAAGGTTGGAAATAGATTATGAACAGAATTCTAAGGGATGAGGTGGATGTTGGAATTGGTGGCCTAGAACCTACTAATTTGTACATTATTCAGTAATAAAAGCCTTATCAAAACTTGATTGTTCTTCTTCATGACAATGCATGTGATAATGTCCTTAGGACAGTTTTTGAATTAAAGGTCCATAGATGATCTCTGCTATGATGAGAACCCAAAACTGCCATAACACTTTTCCTGAATATATGTTCTATGGCTGGATTGTATTATTTGAGGGGAACAAATAATAAATTTCTTTAGGGTTGAGGACTCATAAAACATAGAGCACCATTTCATGGTGCGCTCCCTTGGTAATATCTAGGAGGATATTATTAGAACGAGACCCGCTAGTAGAAATCCACATTTCATAGTGTCAATGGATGTTCCTATATACAGACGTGTGTATTGGTCCTTAGACTTTATGATTATTATTAATGGGTATTACATCTCTCACACATGGAGGGATTGATGAAAACTTTGATGATACACTATTCACAGTAAGGTAGGACACGTTGGATGCATCACGAGTAATACTGCGTTAATAGATAATGCGAGAAAGGATTTGTCCCTTCTATTCCATAACAAAAGTAGATATCTTAGGCCCTTTTATGGAATTGATATAGCCAAAATAAATCCATATCCATGGTAAGGAATGGACGAGTTCAAATCCAGGAAGTCAAAGAAAGAATAATCAAGCACATGGGTTGATGGAACACGCATTCAACCCACTTGATTAGAGATATTGATACAAATGGGTTATATTACACAGTAAGCGTTCATATTAGGTGACACATCATTCTATTGTTATCTTCTTTCTCTATGGTTTCCATGGAATGTTTCTAGATTCTATCCTTGTAATTTAGGAAGGATCCGCATAATGCCACTAAGAAAGAGGCCTAGAGGGTCACACACTAAGCGTGTCCATGAATCTCTATTAAATATTAATGTAACAAGTTAAATAAATATTATTTCAGAATGTGGTTTAATATTTATTTATGGATGTGTGATAGCATTTATTTCAACACTAGTTATTCGAGAGAACATATTTTGGGAAAAATAATATGTTTATTAGCGAGTGATGCAGTTACATTTATATAAGAAATAAATATCCATTACTCAAGGTCTAATAAATGTGGTGGAGGAAATAAAGGAAAATAAAATTACACACCATGTATATTAAATATACACATCATGTACTTATATGGAAAATGAGTATACGCAACGTATTATTGATTACACGTCGTTTAGTTTATCCAGTTAGGATTTTGAGAATATAATATTGTTTTATTAAATGACATTTATTATAATCAGTGTGGGTGCATGTCAAGGAATTAATAATTCAAAATGGTGGTTTTTAATAAGAGTTAATGAAATAAATAAAACATGTAACGTGCTTATTTATTGTCATAACTCTATAACCTCAAACCCGATTATAAATATCCTCACAACCCCAAAACTTTTCCACAAGAGAATCATTGTGCACAACAATTCTGAAGATTTCATTCAGGCCCGAACGAACTCCTTCCTCCAAGAATTCTCTCAAGACAGAGAGATCAAGGCGATCAAAGGCAGACATCACAAGGGAAGGTTTCTCTATGCTAGCACCCGAAGATCCCTTCGGTGACATCCGAAGATATGTGGTACATGTTTGGATCACATCTAGAGGACTCCTACACCTGGATTCTATGATGCAACTATGGATTATCAAATCGTGACCAGACACATCATCAAAGATTTAATTCCACTAAGGCAATTCTTGTAAATTAATTAAATTAATTATAACCTACCTATGATGATCCTATCTCTATGGTTCCAGGATTCCATCTGTTGTTTTTTGATCTTCATTCTATTATGAAGATCCGGAATTTTATATCGTGACAGATCTCAGTTTGAATGTTGTCTAACACTAAAATTAAAGTAGGGAAAACCCCCCAACGTGCTTCCGCTACGCCTGGATCCTACAAGTTGTATCAAAGGGAGGTTTCGATCCTCAAACCTATGGGTTATGGGCCCACCATGCCTATGCTGCTCCCTAAACCTACAAGTGGTATCAGAGCGGGTCATATCGTTGATTATAATTATTTAGTTTTTCATTGTTGTTTTACACAATTAATAATTTAGTTTGTTTCAATTTATGTTTAATAGTTCATGAAATAAGAAACTTAAGATCTGTTCCTCCTCCATCATTTCTCATTCACCTCACAAAAACGAATTTTTTGTTTAATTTTTATTAAAATAAAATAGAGGAACTCATCCAGAAAAGCCAAACGTTTCTCGCCGTACAATACCAGAATAGAAAACCTGAATTCAGAAGTACACGTTGTGTAGTCTAGATTCATGTATCAGAATGATATGCCAAATCAAGACGTGTATTGGATCTTATCAAATTCATTAAGGACACCATGTGTTGACCAGGAATAGGTGGCACATGGTTTCCAGATTACACACCATGTGGTCCAAAGAACACGACGTGTAGTCCCTTCGGGTTAGGGTTGGACCGTGTACCCCGTACATGGCTTTCCCGGCTAGAAACCATGTAACGCGGAAATTAGATGGCATGTGTCCCACTGAACACGCCCTGTAATCCGAAAATTTCCAAAGTACATTAACACGCCATGTCTCTGGGCAAGTACTTCGGATGGAAAGTGAACAAAAGTACATGCCATGTAGTCAGAACTACATGTCGTGTACTCGTTCAAGTTATGCAATGACTGAGAATTCACCAGGTTGCCTCTAGGGTACAAGTTACATACAAGGATAATTTTAAATGAATTTATTTATTTAAAATTATGATGGATGAGAATATCCAAAAAATCAGAAAAGGGTTTAAGATAAAAGGATTGATTAATTAAATATAATTATTTAATTCGAGCATGGTTTTTCTTAAACAAGAACGATTAAAGAATTGAAAGCTAGTTTTATTTATGCGTTAATATCCATACATATATGGATGATCATGAGCTAGACTGAGACCTCTGTATGTGAATGGTATCATTTAATTTATTTTTTTAAATTAAATATGTTTGACTACAATCCATCTACTCATTAATATGTAGGTCCTGCGCACCCAAGGATTCATTTATGTAGAAACCCCTTTTTACCCCTCACCTGCGTGTGAGATAAATGCATATGTAATGGATGGATCTCCCAAGCTAGAGGAGGCGGCTCATGTCAGGAGCCAAGGTGAATCCAATCCAAGGAGATACAAAGGTGTACTGGTGGAAAGATATAAACATGAACCGACAAGGTTCAAGGTGTTTCTCCCCTAGGTCATGGGTTAGTTTATCAACCGCTATAAAATATAACTTTTAGAACAAGCTCAAGATCATACCATTTATTTTATTTCATTCATTTTCATTGTTTATTCATTTTGGGTGTGTTTTCACGATCACACAATTAATGAATTAAACAAGCATGCAAGATGAAACTAAAATAAAACTGTATTATGCATACATATTATCTTAGACATGGTTAATCACTTACGTATATCCCACTTAATATTAACAAGCATGTATCCAATGATAATAAATTGGTAATTTACATATAAAGATAAAATCCCTCAAAGGAATATTAAGTCGGTATAGCCTTCCATAATCCTGGTTAGAATCGAACCATAGTTCAATGTGCTTGACCAACACTATTTGGGGGGCTTTCAATTATCAAGGAATTCAAATTCAAGTTTTTGGGTTGAAATAACTTGGTTTTCATCAAGGGTTGACTTCCATATTATTACATGGTTTGGCCAAGAGGTAAAGGTAGAGGAAATCCAAAATAAAAGGATTTCAAGATTGGGGAGTCCACTTAGAGGATCAAGGAGCTATGAGTTAAATGCAGTTGGAATTTGGGATGCCTACCTAGAAAACCCTTCTAGTTTCTTGACCCACCCTAGTTGGGGTAATTTGAAGGGAAATATGGATCCTTTCCACTAGAATATTCATGAAACATAGTTTTCCAAAGTCAATGGTGAGGGCTATTAGATTTCGATAAAATAGTGGGATACTAATAAGTATTAATTTATTTATTTTTCCCAATTTTGTAATAAAGTACTAAACCTTTTCTCATATTAATTTGTAGAAACAAAATGAAAATGACTTCCAACATATCATTGCGCACCATACTCGAGAAGGAAAACCTTCTCGTCCGCACCAATTTCAAAGAGTGGTAGAGGCGTTTACGCGTCATCCTTCACCACGAAAGAATATTGTATGTGCTAGAAAAACCTATTCCAGTTGCGCCTGGGAAAGAGGCCAATGATGTGGAAATATCTCTCTATGCGAAACACATGGATGAAGCCACAAATGTTCAGTGCTTCATGCTATTGCCCATGTCTAATGATATCTCGAAGGAACATGAAAACATGGATGTGTATAGCATGATGGCTCACCTTAAGGATCTTTACCAAGAGAAGACAAGACAAGAGAGATATGAGATCTCCATTGCTTTGTGTACAACTAAGCTTGGAGTGTATGCACCAGCTGGGCCTCATGTAGTGAAGCTTATAGGCTACATGGAACGCCTGAAATTATTAGGGATTAAATTCTTGGATGAGTTGCATACAGATCTCATCCAATCATCACTACCCAAGACCTTATCTAGCTTCATTGCCAATTACTACATGAGTGTAAATGAGAAGAGTCTGTCAGAGCTTCTAACCTTGATTCTCCAGGTAGACAAGGACATGGGGCGTGACAAAACCATAGTCCTTATGGTGAACAAGAAAAGAAAGGACAAGGAAAAGGGTCCAATGACTTATAAACAGTCTGAAGCCCCCGAACACCATCCCTCGAAGAAGTGGAAGATACAGAAAAAGGTCATGGAATGAGAGGAGGTGTGTTTTTTATGTGGCAAGCAGGGCCACTAGAAGAGGATCTACACCCAGATGCGGGGGGGGGGGGACACTGAAGGTGAGTTCATTATCGAGTGTAATCTTTCCATTTCTACACATTGGGTATTAGATACAGCTAGTGGGGCTCACATATATATTCAAATGTATGAACCAAGTATAATTAAGATGATTTCCATAGGATAGGTTAATCTTTGAGCTGCCAATGTCACAAGGCTGGCTGTGTTGGCTATTGTCGATGACCACCTCTCACTGCCTACTAGAATGATTTTGGTTTTACATAACTGTTTTTATGTTCCTAGTGTTACCACGATCATAATTTTTGTATATTTTTTGGATATGGATGGATTAATTTTCAACTTTGGAAATAAGGGTTGTCTCTTTTAGAAGAAAAATCTATGTTATGGTATGGCACATTTAAATAAAGGTTTGTATGTATTAAATTATGAAAACCAAGTGTTGGAAATCGATACTGAAACAAACTCACATGACTCATACATCACCCAGTTGTGGCATCACTATCTCTGTCATGTAAATGAGAAGCGCTTGACAATGATATGCCAAGATGTCTATTTAGAATATACTAAGCTAAAACCACATGATTGATTTCATGCTTGTTTACAAGGATAAATGACCATGCCACCTTTTGGTGGAAAAGGGGAAAGGGACAAAGAGATTCTAGGATTGGTACACAAGGATGTCTGTGAACCATTTCCAGTGAAATCTAGAGGTGGATATTCTTACTTCATTACTTTTACTGATGATTTCAGTAGATATGGCTATGTCTACTTGATGAGGTATAAGTCAAGAATCCTTATATAAATTTAAGGAATTCAAGAATGAAGTAGAGAATCAGCTTGGTAAGAAGATAAAGAGTTTTGATTGGATCGAGGTGGCGAATATCTGAACCAAGAGTTCATAGATCTTCTACAGGAGTCTGGGATTCTATTTCAGCTCACTCTACCTTATACACCACAATAGAATGGTGTTAGTGAAATGAGGAACCACACCTTGTTGGACATGGTGAGGTTGATGATGAGTCATGCAGATCTTCCATTATCCTTTTGGGGTTATGAATTACAAACTACAGCATACACATTAAACCAAGTACCAACTAAGGTGAAAAATAGAATTCCCTCCGTGTTATGGAGTGGAATGAAACCGATTTTGTCACATACACGTGTATGGGTATGCGAGGAATTTGTTAAGGCCTTCTCAGGATACAAACTAGCACCTCGGGGAATGAAGAGTATCTATATAGGATATCCTAAGGAAACGAAAAGATATTACCTATATAACCCTCAAGACAAGAATGTGACTGACGCTAGAAAAGCCGTCCTTCGAGAGAGGGAGGACATCCTCAAAAAGTATAGTGGGAGAAAGATTGAATTCGATGAATTTAATACTCAAGATACACAAGATTTGGTACAGGAACAAGTTCCACAAGTCCCAGTGGAAGAGGTTCCAGAAACACAAGTACTGCGTAGGAGCTCAAGAGAGGTAAGGGAACTAGAGAGATTTGGTTTAATAGTCATCGGGAATGGCGAATCATTATTGTTGGACAATGATGAACCTCTATCCTACTTGGAAGTAGTAGAAAGATTACAAGCTCCAAACTGGATAGAAGCTTTGAATTCTGAGATGGATTCCATGTATCATAACCAAGTCTGGGTTCTGGTCGATGAGCCAGATAATGTAAAGAATTTTGGATGAAAATGGGTATTCAAGAGAAAAATGGAAATGGAAGGTAATGTTAGCACCTATAAAGGAAGGATATTGGCTAAATGATTCAGACAATGTCACAGAATTCACTACGATGAAACCTTCTCGCATGTTTCTATGTTTAAATCCATAAGAATCATACTTTCCATAGAAACTTACCATGACTATGGGATTTGAAAAATGGATGTCAAAACAGCATTCCTTAACGATATCCTTTAGGAAGATGTCTATATTCCACAACCAAAAGGTTTTGCGACACAAGGTGAAGCTAAACGGGTTTGCAAGTTGTTTAATTCCATTTACGGATTGAAGAGAGCATCCAGGTCATGGAACATTCGATTTGAAAAAGACATAACATAACAGAATTTGGTTTCATTAAGAATGAATATGAGCCATGTGTTTAGAAGCAGTATAATGGGAATGTGATCGTTATCCTAGTAGTATTTGTTGATGACATATTACTTATTGGAAGCGATGTACCCGTCTTACTGTTAGTTAAGGATTGGTTGAACAATTGTTTCCCATTATGGACATAGGAGAAGATGCCTACATTCTAGGTATCAAGATCATTTTTGATAGATACAAGAGGTTTCTTGGACTAAGTCAGGGTACATACATTGACCAGATAATAAAGAGATTTAGTATTGAACAATCCAAGAAGGGATTAGTTCCAGTGTCACATGGCCTAAATATTTCTAAGAAAATGTTTCCTCAGTCACAATAGGAGAAAGATAGAATGATTAAGATCACATATTCTTCGGCTATAGGATCCATCATGTATTCCATGCTTGTACTAGGCTTGATGTTGCCTTTGCACTGAGCATGGTAGGAAAATATCAAGAATATCCTTGAGAACAGAATTGCACTGCTATTAAGACAATTCTTATTTATATGAGAAGAACTATGGATATGTTCTAGGTTTATGGAAGAGATGAGGAGCTTGTCAACAGAGGGTATGCTGATGCTGGTTTTCAGACAGATCAGAACGATCTGAAGTTGCAATCTGGAAATGTCTTCTGTCTCAATGGAGGAGATGTGAGATGGAAGAGTTCAAAGAAACCAGTTGTCGTCGCTTCTACAGCGGAGTCTGAATATATAGTGGCTTCTAATGCAGCCAAGGAATCTGTATGGATTCGGAACGTTGTCTAGGATATTTATGTGGTTCCTATCATTAAAGATCTCATTACATTGTATTGTGATAATACTGAAGTGGTGGCACTTGCAAAATAACAAAGGTCACACCAACGGACAAAGCACATACTCCAGTATTATCAACTCTTGAGGGATTTCTATCAAAGGGGTGAAGTTGCAATGATAAGAGTGTCCACGTGAGAGAATGTTGCAGAACCCATGACTAAAGGCCTATCTCAGCAGAAGCTTGAATATCGTGTGAGAGCTAGCAGGTTAAAGGTTATTAGTAGTTGGATCTAGTCCAAGTGGGAGTCTGTTGGAGTTAATGGCCTAGAACCAACTAATTTATACTTTATTCATTAATAAAATCCTTATCACATCTTGATTGTTCTTCTTTGTGACAATTCATGTGATAATTTCCTAAGGAATGTTGTTGCATTAAAGGGTCATAGCAGATCTCTGCTATGATGAGAACCCAGAAGTTCCATAACACTATTCTTGGATATATGTTATATGGCCGGATGATATTATTTGAGGGGCACAAATAATACAAATCATTATGGGCGAGGACTCATAAAAATTTGAGGCACCTTATCATGGTGTGAAACCTTTGTAATATCCATGAGTATATTAAAAAAATGAGGCATGCCAGTAGGAAATCCACATTTCATAGTGTCATTGGATGTTCCTATTTGTGGACGTGTGTATTGGTCCTTAGACATTAAGATTATTATTAATGGGTATTACAACACACAAACATAGATGTGTTGAAGAAAACAATGACGACACACTATTCATGGAAAGGTAAGATATGTTGTGTGTGTCACGAGTAATACTGCGTTAAAAAATAATGCTACAAAGGATTTTTCCCTTCTATTCCATAACAGAAGTAAATATCTCAGTCCCTTTGATGGAATTGATATAGTGTAAATAAATCCATGGCCATGGTAGGGTATGTGAGAGTTCAATTCTGGGAAGTCAAATAAAGAATAATCGATCACATGGGTTGATGGCACAAGCAGGCAACCCGCTTGATTAGAGATATTGAGATAAAGGGATTATATTACATGGTAGGTGTTCGTATGAGGTGACATTTCATTGTAGTGTTAACTTCTTTATCTATGGCTGCTTTGGCGTGTTGTTAGATGCTAACCTTGGAATTTAGGCAGTCTTCACCTAATGCCACTGAGAAAGAGGCCTAGAGGGCCCACACTAAGCGTATCCATGTATCTGAGTTAAATATTAATTGAACAAGTTAAATAAAGATTAATCCCGACTATGGTTTAATAATTATTTAAGGATGCATGATCACATTTATTTCGACACTAGTTAGTCGAGTGAATATATTGTGGGTGAAATGATATGTTTATTAGTGATTTATTCAGTTTCATTTATTTAAGAAATAAATAGCCATTACTCAGGGTCTAATAAATGTGGTGGAGGAAATAAAGGAAAATAAAAGTACACGTAGTGTATATTAAATAAACATGTCATGTAGTTTTATGGAAAATGAGTATACATTATTTATTAATGATTACACACCATGTAGTTTTTCTAGTTCGGATTTTGAGGATATAATATTGTTTTATTAAATGATATTTATTAGAATCAGCATGGGCTCATGTCAAGGAATTAATAATTCGACATGGGGGTTTTCAATAAGAGTTAATGAAATAAATAAAACATGTAACAAGCTTATTTATTGTCATAGATCTATAACATCAAACCCGATTATAAATATCCTCACAATCCCAACAGTTTTCCATCAGAGAATTGTTGTGCACAAAAATTCAGAATAATTCTTTCAATCCAGAAATAACTCCTTCGTCCAAGAACACTCTCCAGACCGAGAGATCAAGGCAATCGAAGGCGGACATCGCAAGCGAAGGTTCTTCCATGCAAGCACCCAGAGATCCCTTCGGCGACATCTAGAGATACGTGGAACACATGTGGATCACCGCTTGGGGAATCCAACATGTGGATTCTATGACGCAACGACATATCATCGTATCGTGATCTGACACATCAACTAAGAATGAATTCCACCAAGGTAATTCTTGTGAATTAATTAAATTAATTATAACCAACATATTATGATCCTATCTATATGGTTCTGGGATTCCCTATTTTGTTTTTTTTCTTCGTTTTATTCCAATGATCTGGTGTTTTATATCATGAAAGTTCTCAGTTTGAATGTTGTTTAACGCTAAAATTAATTTTGGTCAAACCCACCAACGCGCTTCCGCTGCGCCTGGAACCTACAATGAAATCCAATGCAATCGAAGTCCTCAGAAATTATAATTAATTTTTATTTACTTAATACCATCCAAACCAAGTTTGTTGGGGTATTGTTTATGTTAAAAATTATCTATTTTGGTAATTGTGTGAAAACAATTAAAATGATTTCATGATATTCTTCAACACTTTAACAGATTTTTATTGGATGAGAGACTAATTTTGTGTAGACTATGATCATGTATAGGGAAATAATTGGAAATCAGTGACCTTGGGAGTTATGGGGAGATATTATGATGCTCTATTAAATTTGAAATGACATTCAGAGGTTCCCAATGGACTCATGGATTGATTGAATTGAATATAATAATATAGAAATTTTTTAGAAATATTTAATTTGATATGAATGTGAAAAATCCCATGAGAAAATACTATAGGAATACACTTTTAGGGAATTTTCTACCATTAATTGTATATTCATCCAACTATAGAAAAGATAGTCATAAATTGTGAAATGATTTCGTAGACGATAGGCCCAAAATTTTTAATTCCAATGATATAGGAAAAATAGTTTAATCACAACCCTCCATGGAATGGTTCATGTGTAGAGAGAACATAAATTTCAATAAACATTTTCATAATCAGAAGAAAATGGATGGAAATAACTATAAACACTTTTGGTGGCCACGAGAGAGAGGTCATCCATTTAAAACAATAACATATGAAGGTGTGTATAAAAATGATTGTGTGGTATTCATACACTTAATATAAAAAAATATCAAGTACATTGTCTGATTCTGTTTCTACACATTCTCTAATTTCATTCATTAATGAAAATTACAATAATTTAATCCCTAAAGTACTAATGGTAGAGATGTTAGTGAAAACACATAGAGGAACTAATATCAAATCAATATTATATAGAGATTAAATTATTAACCATTGTGAGTGAAATCTATCTGCAAGCCTAGTTATCATTCTAGTGGTTGAATTAGATAAAAACCATGGGTTAGAATTTTTATCAAAGAATAATTACAAGATAAATTCTAAATGAATGGTTATTTATGTTATCTAGAAGGGAAACCCCACTACATTTATAAAATGGGAGATATCCCATAATGATTCTAATTATGAACCACTTCATATTTCCATCCATTTATAAATAATTAATGACTATGTATAAGAATGAAAATTTATAATGACTTGATATATACCAATTATTAATAAATACAATGGGGTATTTATTGAATAATTACGTCGACTTACCTAAGAAATAGATGTATAGTTCTCATTTGAATTCATATGAATATCAATTCCAATATGTAAGACCCCATATAAATGGTTAAATGTAGAGTTAGGGGAATTAAATAAGAAACATCATTATCTCTTGTAAACATGTCTTATTAAACCATGTGTGCCTCTTTGTAGAACACCTATTCTCTATCTGATAATTAATGATGGATTGATGTAGATTTACCATGACTCTAAATATCATAATCCAACTTCAAAAATAAAATAAAAAATACCCTCCCCTAATGATAACTGATTTTTTCTACCCACATTAATGGGATCAATCCTTCTTTATTATTTTCCTACGATATGGGTATCATCAGTTTAGAGATAAAAAAGAGGATATCATAGTTATTTCCTTCTATAATGATGTGGATACTATTAGTTTCTTTTTATTCACATTGTATGGAAAATTTTTACCCCTTATATATGGAAATTATAAATATATTTTTTACGTAATGACTTGATAATTCTTTTGTTGTCTTTATATATGAGATTTTGAAATAATCCAAACGTTTCAATGAGTATATATATTATCTAATAGTTATACTACAAATATTAAGTAATGATAATTATTTTGTTATATTTATTAAATTTCATTTTTGGGTTACATAAATATTCAGTCATACGGTATATTTTAATTAAAGAGTGAATCTCAATTTACCCTACAAGTATGATGGTTTTAGAGGACACTCCATATATTATGAAAAAAAACTAATATTCATAGTTTGATTTTTTAGAATTAAAGTTTATTTTTTATATAATTTTCATTACTTTTTCATACAATAATAATTATAACTCAAATATAGTTATGTTTAGTAAGATATTGTACACGGAAAATAGTTTCCAAGAACTGAAGAAGGGATTGGTTAGTTAACTTATGTTTACTCTACCCTCAATTGAATAAGTATTCTTAACTAAAGTGAATCATAATTGAATGGGTTGAATGTGTTCACATGAAAAATTCATTAATAATTATCTTATTATATATTTTTCATGGCCTCATGAGCATAATTATCCTACCTTGTACCTCAAGATATTTTTTGTAGGTTTCCCTCTGATGACATAGAGTCATTATGGTCACTGGGAAAAGAATTATATATATAGAGACAAACAGTGTTATGAATTATATATTACCACAAATTTAGTTGAACATGAGTCAAAGGAGATGGTTCGAAATTCTTAATGAAAATTAGTTTACAACATATTATCACTGTGCAAGGGTAAAACATTTATAGATTCATTACGTTGGAATTGTCCTTGTGTTTTTACCATGATGACGAATGAAGTAGAACCATTGAATAAGGAACTGGTAATGTTAGATATGAGAATAATAAGTGAAGGAATATTATTTATATTATACCAAATGAATTATAAACCATAATTACTAGAGAACATAAAGAAATATCACAGAGATAATCCATTGATTCAGAAGAAAATAGAGGCAATAAAATGTGGAATGTTTCCTAAATACAATATGATCTGGAATGTGAAATGAAATTCTATAAAAGGAAATGTATTCAATCTATTCCAAATATTAAAATGTATTACATTAATTAATATCAATGATTTACATTATATTTACATCATATAATCAATAAAATGTATAAGGGCCTTTTTTAACTATTCATGAATTAATATGAATATAGAGATTCTCAATTAAAATTCAAGGTCATTTTTGTGTCCTCATGTTAAGGCAGAGTGAAAATTTCTTATATGGTATTTTCAACCACTACACATACCTAAATACATGTTGGATAACATTACTATGGACTTTTCCATGGGACTCATAATATATCTATGTGAAACAATTATATAGGGGTATTAATCGATAGATTAAAAATGTCTACCAATTTCATTCCCATTACATATAATTTCCTTATAAAGGGCATAGTTTGTCTCCATATTGATTAAGTATTAAGACTCTATATTTAGTTTATTTGAATTTGAGATCCAATATTTTATTCAATTTTATGAAGGATCCACAGTAAGTATTTGAATACATAAGTAATCATGATCACATCCTATCATCTTCAAACTTATGAGTAGTCTAGGATGAAAATTCAAAAATTAGAATAAACTATAAAGGATCTCCCACATACATTTAAGAGTTTCAAGAAAAATAATTTCCAATAATTTAATAGTTCAATAACAACAGTTTATAATCAAGATTTATAATGGAAACTTTTCAAGATATCTATGAAAAATGGTGTAGAGATCTGACATATTAGGATGAATTTATATAAGGGGAACTATTGGAACCCAAAATTGTGAATAATACTACAAAAAATTGTTGTACAAAACACCTAATGGATTATTAGTGTCCCCCAAAAATTTATGATGAAAACTAAAGGAAGGATATAGAATTTCATGTTTGATATCACATTTTTCTCATGATTTTACATTGTAAAAAAGTTATTAAAACAAAAAAAGTTGGAACTAACTCCAAGGTACATGGGAACAGTTGAGATATTAGAACATTGTGAAATGGTCGATTATTAATTACCACTACATTTAAATCATTCCAAAGTTCATAGTTTATTTTATGTATCTTTATTTAGAATGTATAAGTATAACTTGGCATATGTTATTGACATAATAGTGTGGAATTGGAAACTGAATTGTCTTATAGAGTGTAATCATTCCACATTCATGATAGAAGGCAACATTTTATTGAATAGGGAAACATGTCTTGTAAAATTACAATAAATAAACCATAAGCTTTTATAATATATATAGGAACCAGAAGAAGTTATGATGAACAAATAGAATCATTTTTTCTTAAAGAGTCGAATTTTGGGGAAAATTTTATTATTGTCGACAATATAAGGGACTTAAAATTAATTCTATTGTTAATAAAAGAACTTTTTTACAATTTTTTTCCTAATTGGAATAATGGGAGTACATAAAATGGCTATTAGAAAAAAATATACATGTCATGTAATAATATAGATTAATATAGAAAAAACTAGTATAGGGATATAAAGAAGAAATAATAATGACCAAGAAATGGTATAATCTATAGGATCAAACTCTTATAATAAGATTACAAATGAAATAAAAAATTTAAATGAAAGAGAAACATATGGAATATAATTTTTGCAATCAAAATGGATTATCATCACCTTTTAGAATAAATTACTTGATTTTGTGTTTGTGTGTTATATATAAGGTCTAATATGAAACTAGAACATTAGGTTATGATTGCTACATATTTATTAAATGAATGAAGGATAATATGAACATTGATTAAAATGATCATTGGTCAATATGACAGTTTTTCATTATAACCATCAATAATGTGTTCATTATAATGTGATTGCTGGGGTAATATTATATTAAGTGTAATTATGTATTTAAATTGAATAAATAAGCAAGAAATTAAGGACATAACTGGTCTGATAAGGCCATTTGAAAAAAAAAATATTAATAAATGGGGGGACGAAGAATCAATAGATTTCTCCCTTAACTAATCCCACGAAGAGCTACAACAGATAAGGCTTCCATGGAATCCAATAAAATATAATTTCTAATTTGGGGAGATCACAAATAATTCAATCTTGGATGATCCACCCCGTGAAACAACCACCATCACACACATTACCCATGGATAATTTCCCAAAGTAATATGGGTTTATATATCATGACCATGGTATCTATAAAGTCTAATATACATTATATAAATGAATTATTTATATCTTCAATTCCAATGTAGTCATTACTTTATATAATTGAATACATGTGAATATATGATGATTTTGATAAATATATTTTTGAATAAAAATATAACATTATTACATTTTTAGAAAATTTAAATAATTTTATTAATTTGGAAATATATATAAATATTCATTTTTTAAAGAATTTTATATGGAAATATTTATTTAATTATAAGTGATAAGTTCAATTTTTTAATGTGATGTGAAATTCTTCAATTGTTCGAATGTAGACTACATCGTAAAAACATTATTTTTTAGTAAATAATTTTTTTAAAGATAAATTTATCATATTCATAAATATATTTTAATATAATAAATATTATATTTTAAATAATAATTTCTATATTAGTTTAGGGTTAAATGTTTTGAATTATCAAAATTGAAATATTTTTCAGTGAATATGAATAATAATGTTTTATGTATTCAGTGAATTGTCTGACCTAATATATAAATAATAATAAATTAAATAGAATCCATCACCAAAAACATTTTCTTTTATTAATATTATGAATTTTAATAGTTTTCAATCATGTTCAAAAGCAATAAATGAATTTCAAAAGTCTTAAACTGAAATTATTATTTTAAAAACCATATTTTGGAGAAAATATTCATTATTATGTATAATTTAATATGATATAAAATGACTTAATTGTAAAAAACTATTAGAAAAAACCATGTATAAGTCAATGGTATTACTTTTTCAATAACCTATAATTTATAGAATAGTAGAATGAAATTATTAAACAACCCATCCACATTTACTATAAAAACCCACTCATCTCCCAATAAATCTTCACTAGAAATCACATTATTAATAAATTATACATATTACCACTCTATAGTACATCTATGGTGCATCCATGATCTTAATGTTTCATTCTCCATGATATAGGATATTAGATCCCAAGATAAAGACATTATCCTTGTCTTTTTTTCCTGTCGAGCACCAATTTTGTGGTATATCTAATAATTTATAAATTTAGATATTTTTCATGAAAATTTTATTCTACCATTACATCCAAAATTACGTTTCTTTAATGGGATATCTCTTTTACCACATTTTTATCCATTTATATAATCCTCATTTAATATATATCAGGATATTGAATTCTTTTCATGAATGTTTATATTTTACATGAACTTTTCCTATATCATAAAAAATAAACCAATTTCTCTTATCATGGGTATATCACCTGTATTTAAACATGATAAATTTATTGGTTACTCCCAAATATGAAACATATATTCCATTCTCATTGTTTAAAATAATTTAACACCCATGCCATTGAGAATTTATGAATTTGATGACTTTAACCTGAAACTCATTCATTGTTAACCAGAAGTCATTAAAGAAATGTTTTCTTATAATAAATTGGGTTAATGTGAATTTAGACATTTGTCTCCAATTACATAGGTAAAAAATAATCTATATATAAGACATGATTAATTATACCTTTGTAAATATCTTGGGAAATGATGTTTTATATCAACTTAGTGATAATCCTTGGTCACATGCTACAATATGTATTATTTTTTATAGCCACATTCCCATGTTTTCATTCAGGGTAAATATAATATTAAATTCGTCACATTATTATGATAATACCTTATTATTATTGATCATTATTATAATGTAATTGGATTTTAATTCATAAATATATATCTTTTTATATGAATATTCATGACATTTCACTACCATGCAACTGAAGTCCGTAAATTTTTAGTGTATTTGGAGAGTAAATAAAAAATATTCTTATCTTATGAATGATCATCAACATCTCCCAAAAAGACCAACCCATATAGTACTCTTCATAGACAAAACCAGTTTTATGACCATTCTTCATAACGTGGGGAAAATAAAAATAAGAATGTTTGAGTTTATTTGCTCAATAAGGGTAATATGGAAGATTTCAATCAATTCTCATATGAAATAATATGATAATAATAATGGTATGAAATTTTATCAATAAAATAATATTTACCTTTCATATATATTGAAAATCAGTAATATCAGTTATGGAATAAATCATTCAAATTTTAAAATTCATTTATCATAGGATTTGAAATCATCATACCTAAATCCTAAACCATTTTATGGTGTCAATAATGTGTGTGAAAAATTTCATAATTAAATAAAATTATTCATAGAACAAGGTTATCTACTCAGACAAGAGGAATATGCATCAACCCATGTTTCCCATATCAGATCATCCACATCAACTTATTTCCCCTAAAAGATGAATCAATTTAGATTGTTTCCAATAACCAATAAATCAATTATAAATTTTTCCCATAACTATGTCATGAGATATAATATGTTACCCAATGTATTTTAGGGGGGGTTTGTGTCCAACCAATCAAATAATGAATATCATATATATGTTTTCTGTAGAAAAAAAAACATCAATCATATCATTATATTGTAATCCATGGAAAATGGCTTCTATATTTCATTATATCATAACCGCATGGATAAAATGGTTCATGGGACACAAAACAGATCAGGGAAAGGTATGTTGATTATGGGAGGAAAATGGTTCATGGGAAGAAAATGGTTCATGGGAAGAAAATGGTTCACATGGAGGATCACAGTTCAGGAATGAAAAATGATTCATGTGATTTCTCATCGTTTATGGAAATGAGGTGGTGATTTGAGAGGCCACAAAGGAAGGATTGATGTACACAGAATGTGTAGGTAAATGGCTCATAGGTGGAGATGAATGTTGTGAAGGTTGTACCAAATGGAATGATTAAAAAAACATTAGTGATATTTTAATATCTATATTCATATATAAGTATCACTAATCCCTTTATAAGATAGGATGGTATATGGAAATAGAGGTTATTCAAAAATCACTCGTGGTATGCTGTTTAGTGTATTAAATAGAGGAAGCAGTCTATTGTGTGGAGGAATAGTTCGAGAAATAATAGTTCATGGAAAAGTGGATTACATCTACCGGTGAAAATATGAATTATACACATCATCTATCTATAGTTAAGGATGCATAATTTATGACCAACCCATTTATTTGACCACCTAGTCAATAAACTGAGTTCATATTCATTGCAATGTATTGAAAAATTGGGTGTCAGAAGAAGTGATCCAAGGGACGCAATGTGTTATCCCTAAAACCTTATAAATAAATTCACCTATCACTGAGTGAATATGTTAAACTTTTGTAATCCATGGCTTGTGGATATTAGTATAATTTGGAATGACCAATATCCCCTCAACTAATGCTCCTTGTGCTAGGACTTAATGTTTAATCATATAAAATTGATGTGTGTTCCTTCTACGTTTGAATGCTTATATTACTGTACATTACCAACAGATAGATTTACCATGTTCCCACTAATGTGGGAACAAGATTGGTCACATTAAAATATAATTCTGACACAATGATTCACACCTCACCTCTTAAGTAGTTTTGTGGTCCTTCAAATAGGTTTTGTAAACATCCTATTTTCATTAACATTGATTGTGCATAGAAATAATTGTGGTGGTATCATTGGATCAGATCTACAGGAAAACATAAACAACACCAATGATTGTTATTTTTGTTGAATATAATGTTGTAAAAATGTCACAAAAGTTATTCCTATGTGAAATATCTTTTAAATTGAAAATCCCATTTCAAAATATATAAATTTCCTAAGTATATTTTAAAATTGTTTCTTTAGAAAATATTTTCCAGTATATAGGGAAATATTCACTGTACTGAGTTGTTATGACTATGGAAAATTCTTTTTTTAATTCACTTAAGTTAAAATAAATCATTCCATTCATTTATTTCAAAAAAGTACTTCATTTTGAAAATGAAAGTAATATTCCTTTAAAATATTCTATAAAAAGTAAAACAATGTTACAAATTTGTATACACAATCATAGAATATTCATAAAATCATTATTGAAATCATTTTTAGAAAATATTTTCATGAATGGAAAACTATTATAGGCCAAATTGAAAATTAAATTTGATTTTACATTAAAACACTCTTTTGATGTTTTTAATAATTAATGTTATTAACCTGATATAAAAACATACATTCCCAAGAAATGAATAGATGAGAATAAAATAAAATTTATACATCATGTAAAAACCATATAATTTCCATAATGAAAATTCATGTACAAACATTCCCAATTATAATTTCATTAATGCATAAATCCATTAATTATCTAATAATATTTGAATAATAACCACTATGAATGAAATAACCTTAAAAATATATATAAATCCTAATAATTTCAATTGCAATAACAACAAAATATATTCATCATAAGTATATATAAACCACACTAATGAATCACGTACTTTATAAGGCATGTGTCCCATAAAAATAAAAGTATGATATAATTCCTTAACCTTAGGTCTGACTTCCTTCATATGAATTGTAACCTCATGTATGGAAAATATTTACTTATTATAAATTAACTATAGAAACATAATCATATATATTATAATACATTTACTTGTTTGTGAATTTTCTCTTTAAATTTATTTTACAGTTTGATATACACACAAAACCAAGATAATCTTGTGTCACATTCATCACAATTTTAATCATCCACTACACACCACAATCTGTTAGATAGTGTATCACATGCCATTATGTTGTAACAAAATCCCAATATATTATTAATTTTTTTATGTAAATGTGGTCATAATGGAATACATATTAATAATAGAAATATGAATTTTTTATAAAGATCTTTTAAATAAAAATTATAATAATTTTACATATTTGAAGCATATTGATAAAATGTATATTAATTATCTAAAAGTTTAAACATGATTTTAAAATACTATTTTCTCAAAAAATGTGATTTTTTCATTTTAAAAAATTTTTTAAAAAATAACTTGTTAAGATATTCATATTTTTTAAATTCATCAATGAAAATTTATCTGATGATGAGTTTTTGGGATTTTTTTCAAATGATTTATTTTTTGATGAACACCGAAAATTATGGATTTTAATTGTAAAAAACATTTTCTATTTAATTTATTATTAATGATAAATTATATATTAAATTATTTTTAATGTCAATTAGATAAATTCCAAATCCGCTAACAAATTTAGGAACTTGGAATCAATTTCAAATTAAATATTAATATAATGTTTCGTTAACTTTTGAACAAGTCTTCTTTTGAAACTCAAATTATCATCATATATTTTGGATTTATTTTAAATTAAATTATTTCAATTATTTAAATGAAATTTGAAAATATTTTCATTATATTTGGAATCAGGATAACTTTTAATATTTAATATGTTCATCAACATTTTTCTCCAAAATTATTTTTGAAACTATTAAAAATTAATTACCGTAGTTATGGAAAAATTGGTTCACCAAGGCATAAACAGAAATGATAATGGTATAATTAGATATATACTTTTCAAAGAACTATTTAATGGAAATATTTATTCCATTACACCTATTATGTTCTATAATGACTCATTTATCACCCTTGTAAGATGTGAAAAAGGTGGGAAGTCTCAATTCTTTTTAAATGTACCTAGTGTGTCCTCTCACTCATGTATAAAAGGACACCCCCAATATTCTCTTATTCATATTATAAAAAACATGATGACTGTCTAATACCTACCCAAATAACGTCAATACATCCCAGATCTCATCCTATAAGATTTAATTTTTTCATAACTCCAACTTAGGAAGGAATTTATTTTAAACGTACAGAGGATACCTGAAGATGTGGTAACTTTCATCAACAAGTCATTTTTTTTAATCATCTACATCATTAAATTATTGTCATACCATTATGATATAATAACATCACTATTTTACCGTTAATGATATGTTTCTATGTTATTGTCATGACCTAAAACCTTCTCCACTTCCATCAAATGGGTTTTGAAACCATTGTTTCTTTATATAGTGGACTATAGACATGCAAGATGACGTCACATGTTTTTCTATTACCACAACAAAAATTTGGATAAAATTACTGATTTATTATTAATATCTGATATGTATGACATTATTATCCTCATGTAATATTAATATCACACATAACAGGATGATTTCCATTGTGTGGGAATATTATAATTTCGCTTGTGTGTATGGTAGTCTACGACCTTGAAAATTGATGTGATTCCTTGATTAATTACATTATAGGTGATAAGGATGTTTTTAATGAAATAATTTGACATATATGGAATAAAAATTATTCTTGGATTATAATAAAACATTAAACTTTATTTCACTCAATGCGTCTAGAAAAGTGATACAGTGTTCATCTGTAATTATAACCTATTATCTCCATGAATGGTGTATTTTATTTTTATCTATATAGTTTATATATTAAAATAAATTCATATTAACTAAATATATATTTCATATGTAATGATTAAAATTTTTGTGACTATGGAAGAATGATTGATGTAATAATAACAAAAATATTAAATCAGAACACATATTAAAAATAAAACTGATATTTCTCTAAAACATAACATAAATAATGGATTACTAATATATGGGGAATAATGGTTCTTAAGAAATTAATATATGTTATGATAGATATTAATATTTTTCTTTAATAGATTCATAAAAAAACTTATATTTATTATATAGGATGTTTGGATGTGAATAATGAACATAAGGACTTGTGTAAATAACTTTTTTCTAATTTTTCCTTCATTGAGATGTAAGTTTTGTTATCTACCTATATTCTTTCATGATGTCTATATGAATCCCATTTTTCATTAAAAAAATTAATCTATTTATACCCTTTTTTAAGTTCAAATTTATGTTATTATTTCATGGAATATACCATTCAAAATTAACAAAGAGATAAATATTTTATGTTAGAATAACATTATATTCTGGGACAGTTTATGATTTCATTTCTGATAAAAACATATTTTAGTTCATATCTTATGAAACTCATGAATTTTATTATTATATATTTTTTCATGAATTTTAAATCAATTGTACGGTTTTACCACTATTTTTTAATTAAAGTAACTGAAGAATTTTTTTTAAAAAACCCGAATTTATTTATCTCTTTTATCTAAAATCTGTTTTCTTTCAATATCATGTTTTGTAAAAATTAAATCAAAAATGTTTTATTATTCTAAAATGACTTCTAAATGAAATTTTTACCCAGTTTTTATTTTTTTTAAATACATAGAATTAAATCATCATGTTTTATTAAAATTAATATCTCTTTTTAATTTACAAAAAAAATTAAAAGAATAATTTTTAGTGCATAACTCATGAATGAAACTTCCTGTTATCGTGACTATTGTTTTACTTGAATATTATTTTTAATAAATTCAGGGTTATATTTAATGATTTTTTAAATTGTATTATATATTAAAACATATTTGGCAAATTGATAATGATATTTTACATAATAAATGTTTTAAATGATCAATGAAACTCTTTTTGTTTTTCTAAGATGACATCTGTTTATGTCACCTATCTTTTATTGTTGAAATGATACAAAGATAACATAATTAAGACACCTATTATTTTCCATTGGAAATTCTATGAAGTTATTCTTGTGATATCTATTTCTTTTTTTCAAAAGTTATTCTTTTATTAAGACATGATTACAACACATATTATATTTTTATAGGTTATTTTATAATGAAATATTTATGAAACTAATTTCATTTAATGGGATATGATATGATGAATGTTTTATGATCCTATGAAACACATAAATGTGTTTTTAATTATTATATGGGTGGTCTTATATCTCCCTCCAACACATTGATGGTGATTAATATATCATGATATAAAGGGGACTTTAATTGAGAGTGAACCCCATTTAGTAAGGGACTTTTTCTACTGTGATGGTATTCAGATTGAACCATGAATACTATAATAGTTTTTTGAGTGAATACATTCCTCTATGTTATAATTTTAAAAGAGGCTATCATAATATCGAATTGATTTTATATGATCATGTGTATATGAAAATCTATTTCATAGGTCACTATTTGTCTCTCATAAACCATGTTCTTTGATTTTATCATGATACATTTCTTATGAATTACCAATATTTATTCCGTAATTCATGCTTATGATATTTTATATGTAGGGTATGGATTTAAAATTTTTTTCAGGTTTTTTCATTGACTTATATTCATGTTATTCTTCCATGTCTCCCTTGTTTTCCTTAAATAAGATTCTACGATAATCATTAAATAATTTACTTTCTTTCCTCAGGTTATGAAGAAATGTATTATGTGTGATATTTCAATGATGTATTATAGTTATAAAGATCTATGTGGGAGTTTCTATAGTTTAATTATGGATATTTATTACGTACTTGTAACACCCCAAGATTTTATAGTGTGTTATTTCTTCAAAACAATTCAATAACTTTCACTACACACAACACCAAGTTCAATTGCACCATGACTTACCAAAAAAAGGCATTAAAATAGGTCATGAATAGCATTAACTACATTTTTAACTTTATATAATCCTTATAATTTTAGAATCCATATTAAGAGTTTCTTAGTCATAATGCAAGAACAAATTCATTTTCAGTATTGCACTTTTATCAAATTTGGATAGTGAAACCTTTTTAGATACTATATATTAAACTTGTTGACTAAATGGGGACATCAAAAATTTAAAATGAAACATCCCAAGCTTCCACGATACGCTAGCGTGTGTTGTACGCAACACCGAGTTCTAACACACCGTAATCAATCAAACTAGCTGTTATGAATAGTAATACCTAATTTTTGAAGTTATATATATTTTATATTTTAAAATGGACTTCATTTTTGGATTTGGAATATCAAATTTAGCCTAAGGTGAAATTTTGGTACTTTTCGGATAACTTTCATATTTTGATGAATAGTGAAAATTACTAAATTTTAATTAAAAACAACTTTTTTAATCAAAATAATTAATAGTGATAAATTATGAATTTGAGTGGTTTTAAAGTATATTTAGAATATATTTTTACTATTTAATATAATTTTGGTCATTGTACATAATTTTACAATTAAACCGAACATAAACAAGTGTCAATCTTTTGATAGTTATTATCTCTTAAAAACACGCTTTTTGTTTTGACAGCGGGAATTAATTTTAAATTAATTTCTGCCACTTCTGTGTTTTGAATTTAGGAAAATGGATTCCATATTTGGAATCAGGATGTTAAAATTGTGTAAATAGGTAACTTTTATTTTTAGACATTTTGAATAATTACTGCGGTAAATATTTTATTTACCATGGTTAAGGGTAAATCCGGTAAATAAGGGTTAAAAAATAATATTATAATAATACTAAATTACCCTAAAACGTGTCTTAACCCTATTGGTTGATACATGGTCGACCATGGGCATCTTTGTGTCAATTTTGGGACCCCATGGATCCACTTGTAAGTGATAATGACACTTTATTTTAATTAAGTCAAAATGAATACCAAAATGACACAAGCATATATCTTTTAGAAAAACAATTGTTACATAGGGTTATATAAGTTGGATTTTAGATTATAAATATTCATTAGAAAGCTAAAACGATTTCCTACATAATAATATTTTATTTATAATTTTTAGACATTAAATAATTTATTTTATTTATGACACAATAATGATGAAGTAATTACTATAATAGTGAAAAATTAAAATAATTGATATTATAAATACCCAAATAAATATAATATGAAACTTTTAATGAATTAAACTAATTTTCTAGGATAATATGATATATTCGGATTTATTTAATTGACTTTTTTCGAAGTAATAAATCTGTTATGAGTTTCACAAAAATCAACTATTGAATAGTGTCAAAATTGACATAAAAGAGTTCTTAAAACAAATATTATATTATTAATTGATATTAAATTCTTAAAAATCTAAGGTTTGGCCAA
Organism: Viscum album; assembly: GCA_963277665.1. Taxonomy (NCBI): domain Eukaryota; kingdom Viridiplantae; phylum Streptophyta; class Magnoliopsida; order Santalales; family Viscaceae; genus Viscum; species Viscum album. Next base: position 1,837,907,670 of record OY728165.1, read on the forward strand.
GAGACTTATATCATGATAGGTTCATCATTAATTTACCACTTGGGGGTCGCTTGAATGTATATAGTAATTTTATTAACCATATTATATAAAAATACAAAGAGACATTGTAAAAGTGAAACTAATTAACTTAGAGTTAATACTTAAAGATAAGGTTAATATAAGTACCCAAACCTATCTAAATTCTATTGGTTGAGTGGTTTTCGACCTATCCCCACCTTAAACTTTGAATAATCAACTTTGGAGCCATTAGAAACCGAATATGAATTTATTATAAATTAATATTTCTAACATTTCCAAAGGTGCCCCTCACCCCTCTTATAAAAGGGCACTCCTCCTTACCATTTCTTCACACCTTCAAAGCCTTTTGGTTCGGCCAAACTCTGCCCAAATACTCTCCCAACATCCCTCACTACAACTTAGAGGCCTTAGATTGATCAGAAAGCCAACCTATGGAACCCTTTTGATCAAATCAAAAGGAAGAACCCGAAGAAGAGGTAATGATTTCACCACCCTTCTCCAAGTTCATTTCTTCTTCCACTTATTCTTCCTTTGTTCTTACCATTATAAAATAATAACTCCAGTATCTCACATATACTGTGATGTTATTATAAATATGGTACAACCATATTCAGTATTCTATCCACCCTTTGAATAACATGTCACCATACGTGCGTACGTACGGACTACCGTCTCCACGTCGTGGTGTAATTGTTATTCAATATAATATTATTTGGATGGGTATAATAATGATGTGTAACTCATGTAAATAATAAATATAACATGTTAATGATTCTGTATATATGATATACCATCCATTTATATATTATTTTAATATCAAAAGAATGATATTGTCGCTCGTGCGTACGTACGGACTACCGTCTCCACGAACGCGATGAGATTCATTCTCCATCGTATCCATTCAAGTATAATTATCATTTGATGATTTAAAAATGATGTTTAAAGACTTGATATCATTCTGGATATGAATAATATACAACCTATCTTTTACAAACATGTCTTACGTAACAAAACATATAAAAGAAAACAAGTAAGTTAACACCCGAAACGACGATAATTCTAAGATATTATTAACAAATCAATGTTAAAAGATCATATATGATATCATATTAATATATATGATTCTTGTATAATTTAATAACAATTATTTCACCATTATACAGGAGTTTAACCTACCCCAACCAAGGAAAAGTACAAGGTAAGGGTTATTTCACAATCTCTTCATTATCCGAGGTTGATTATACGTAATAATCTACTGGGATATCTTTATCATCCACATCCATGTTTCTTAAAAATGTATTTCAAAACATTTTTACTATTTACAAGAATATGGGTTAAAGTCATTTATACCCTTGTTTGACTTTTTATAAGAGATTTATAAAGGAATCTTTCCGTCGTTTTCAAAACAAGGTCCTTTTTAACCTTTTCGACAGAATTGAGGTAAGAATGTTTTTTTTAACTTATACGGCGGGTGCTGTTATTTTACGCCGTTATAAAATCTTCAAAGCTTTACTTACAAGCTTATAAGATTATTTTCAATGAAAATGTTTTATTTTATATGGATCTTAAATGATTTCAAAATAAAAGGAGATATTTCTTTAAAAATAATTTTGATTTCATCTATGTCAACATCCTTTGATGGATTTTAAGATTATTTGAAGTTGATTTATTATGATACAAAACCTCTATATTGTATTGAAGGTTTTGTGATATGTTTGACTGTGGATGTGCTATTTTTATACCATTCATAGTTTATGGTGAAAGTATTTACATTTCGTATGCTAGTTTTAATACGAATGTTTATGTTATATTTAAACCTTTTCATATGGGAATGCATTGAACTTAATATGTGACGGGTGGAGCCCGCTATAGCTCCTCGATGCATCGGTAGGTCTCATGAGACAAACTAGTGTCTTGGCACAAGGCCTTGACAAAATCTTATTTGTAGTCTTGGCACGAGGCCTTGGCTATGTGGTTATGATAGTCTGGAATTATGCATTCCATCATTATGAAAGTGGTTATTGATTTTTCCATGTGATTATTCGATTAGTAGAATATCCATGTGAATAATTAAATGGCATTATTTCATTTTATTTATGCCATACCATGTTGAAAGTTCATGTTTGAAAGGTTTTTGTTTTAGTTATACATTTCCTTAAAAGTTTATTCTTATTTATGAAAGTTTCCGCTATATTGTTATCCTTACTGGGCATTTGAGCTCACCCCTTTTCTATGTTTTATTTTTCCCAGGAAGTGAAGAAGTAAGTTACGAATGACCTGCAAGGATATTATGTGGGGATATGAGTGTGGATTATGGAGACAATATGTTGTTGTAGTAGTTTTTCATTTTATGATGTAATGTAAAACCTATGAATATATCTAGTGTTTCCAAGGCTACTAAACCAATCAGTCTTTCGAGATTTGATCTTTCTTGTGATCATGCCAATGTTATGTAATAATGCACCGACTCTGGGTAACTAGGGTCGGGGCGTTACAGTTGGTATCAGAGGAAGTTTAGTACAAACCTTGGAAGCTAGATTTAGATAAACTCGGATTAGAGCACGTAGACCTAAGATGAACTTTGAGGATTAGTATAGAAGAACTTCCTAGAATTTTGGTATTGTAGAGATTTTGTGAGTTTTCTGAGCAATACATCCCTGTCTGGATACGAGCAGGTAGAGGTGGCTCTGGCATAGATGTACCTAGGGGTAAAACCCGAAAACACCGCTTTGAGCTAGACTCGAACGGGAACTGGTGCACGACAACGGGCCTTGCTGCACTCTTGGTTACGACACTCCCGGGGGATATGCTTAGGATAACTCTCATTTTCTTTACAAATCATTATGAAGGATTTATGAGTATATACTTCCTCAAAGAAAACATTTTTATGATTATGGATTATATCCATAAATAGTTCAATTTATGTTAAGTGTTTTATAAGAATGGGATTATGTATTTTGATTCATAAACTGATCTAGTGTATGCCATTGTTTAGAAATGGCGCCCAGTTGAAGGAATGAGAACTCCATAAATTCACATGATCCAAAGAGAAGGAAGGATCATATCTTTCATGGTCTTAAGCTAGAATTTATAAGAGAAATAGTCTCCCATGTATTATCATCATATGAAGAAATAATATCATGTGTTGATAAGATAAGTAAAGAGTTTACTGAGTCATATGGCTTTGAAGGGAAGCAAGAGAAGAAAAGGATGGAAGAGAGAAAGATGGATAAAAGTAAGAGGGAAAAGAAGAATTTTCCCATATGTGGTAACTGTGGAAAGAAACACCCTGGAACTTGCCTGAAAGGAATGGGAGTTTGTTATAAGTGTGGAGGAAAAGGGCACAAAGTACGTAACTTCAAGGGTAAGAAAATGGTTTTAAATGTACAATGCCTCATTTTCAAGGAGTTTGGACACTACGCGAACCTATGCCCCAGTCATCAGACTATGCCGCAAATAATGCTATTGGATAATAATCAAGTTATGATACTACCACAGATGAAGAGGAATGATTAGAGTTCTTATGTTGATTATGTCAATTGAGTGTTGTATAAACAATGTACTTGTTATAATAATTATGGAGTATATAAGGATTGTACTGCAGTACTATTTCATTAAGGACTTGAGATTGTGTGGAACAAAGAAAAGTGGCTCAATAGAAGGTTAAATTTTTGGAAAATATATGGTTGAGACAATGATAAATCACAATATAGTTCTGATACTGAGGTAGTGATTTTGGAATAATATGTGATTGTTTTGGATAAATTATATTGGATATTCTTGACTACCTTGGAACTGATTAATGATTTGTATATTCCATCATTGTTGGGGTTTAAACCATTTTTGGATTAATGAAGTATATCCAGCATTCTATATGGAATAAGGGAGCATGAATGTAATCAATAAGGAATATGGTAATACATGATGAAGGTATTCATATGCTATTACGGGGTAAAAAGGATCTATATTATGTTTACCTTCCTTATAAATGTTGGACTGTGAGTTTGGACAGAAGTATTTTGGATAGTTCTAGTTTGGATTATTTTGGATTACCATAAAAGGAAAACCCGGAGGTCGGGCGGCAACCCGTCGCGTCCGGCAAGGCTGCGAGACTTGAACCTGCAACCGAAGGGCGACAAGGGTGTATCACCTACCACTGGCCCACGAGATGTCCTGGATTAAATAATGTAGTTTTTATTAAAAGATATTTTAGATGATTATAAATTCGTTTATTTTGGAACCCTATACGAATAGTGTAAATAGAATTTTTTTTACATTCTATTATCTTTTAGAGTGAAAGATGAGTATGTGGTAGAAATTTATTAATGGATAAAACTGTAATTATAAAGTAAGTATATCTCTATATGATCTTAGCCAATCTCATAAAAAAATTCCTCAATATTAAGAAAAGAAAATTATAACAAAAATGTTTTCCTAAATGGTACCTTAAATCATGACAAATTTATGGCTTTGGGATTGTTGGCCTTTTCATAGCCATGTTCTCTACCACTCTCCATCAGATAATTGATGGTTAGATTTCTCTTCCATATCCATATTTTCCTACATGGAACCCTAGTATGTGTTATTTTCGGTAATCTTCATACTTTCCACTCTTTATTTTAAATAGAGGCCTCATTAATTCATTTTTCGATGTGGGATTTCAACTAAGATATTTTGAAATGTCAAAAATGTGTTGTCCCAATACCCTATATTTTGTTGAACCGATGGTACTTCAAATCATCATAGATTGATGAATTTAAGGACATCAATTTTATACTTGTTTGTGATTTATGACCTCAATCACTACCTATAAATATTTACGTTTTTCCTCCAATTATATGTCTCTAATTGCCACCAATGTTCTCCTAATCGAGATCATAATTTGGTGGTGACCCTTTGATTTCTCTTTTCCTCATATTAAGACTAAATTTTAGTAACCCAATTTCCGATGTGGGTTTTCCCACAAATATATTTTCTATTTTCAACCTTTTATTTTTGAAGAACAATTTCAAATTGCGAGGACGCAATTTATTGAAGGAGGGGAGAATGTAACACCCCATGATTTTATAGTGTGTTATTTCTTCAAAACAATTCAATAACTTTCACTACACGCAACACCAAGTTCAATTGCACCATGACTTACCAAAAAAAGGCATTAAAAGAGGTCATGAATAGCATTAACTACATTTTTAACTTTATATAATCCTTATAATTTTAGAATCCATATTATGAGTTTCTTAGTCATAATGCAAGAACAGATTCATTTTCAGTATTGCACTTTTATCAAATTTTGATAGTGAAACCTTTTTAGATACTATATTTTAAACTTGTTGACTAAATGGGGACATAAAAAATTTAAAATGAAACATCCCAAGCTTCCACGGTACACTAGCGTGTGTTGTACGCAACACCGAGTTCTAACACACCGTAACCAATCAAACTAGCTGTTATGAATAGTAATACCTAATTTTTTAAGTTATATATATTTTATATTTTAAAATGGACTTCATTTTTGGATTCGGAATATCAAATTTATCCTAAGGTGAAATTTTGGTACTTTTCGGATAACTTTCATATTTTGATGAATAGTGAAAATTACTAAATTTTAATTAAAAACAACTTTTTTAATCAAAATAATTAATAGTGATAAATTATGAATTTGAGTGGTTTTATAGTATATTTAGAATATATTTTTACTATTTAATATAATGTTGGTCATTGTACATAATTTTACAATTAAACCGAACATAAACAAGTGTCAATCTTTTGATAGTTATTATCTCTTAAAAACACGCTTTTTGTTTTGACAGCGGGAATTAATTTTAAATTAATTTCTGCCACTTCTGTGTTTTGAATTTAGGAAAATGGATTCCATATTTGGAATCAGGATGTTCAAATTGTGTAAATAGGTAACTTTTATTTTTAGACATTTTGAATAATTACTGCGGTAAATATTTTATTTACCATGGTTAAGGGTAAATCCGGTAAATAAGGGTTAAAAAATAATATTATAATAATACTAAATTACCCTAAAACGTGTCCTAACCCTATTGGTTGATACATGGTCGACCATGGGCATCTTTGTGTCAATTTTGGGACCCCATGGATCCACTTGTAAGTGATAATGACACTTTATTTTAATTAAGTCAAAATGAATACAAAAATGACACAAGCATATATCTTTTAGAAAAACAATTGTTACATAGGGTTATATAAGTTGGATTTTAGATTATAAATATTAATTAGAAAGCTAAAAAGATTTCCTACATAATAATATTTTATTTATAATTTTTAGACATTAAATATTATATTTTAGTTATGACACAATGATGATGAAGTAATTACTATAATAGTAAACAATTAAAATAATTGATATTATAAATACCCCAATAAATATAATATGAAACTTTTAATGAATTAAACTAATTTTCTAGGATAATATGATATATTATTATTGATTTAATTGACTTTGTTCGAAGTAATCAATCTGTTATGAGTTTCACAAAAATCAACTATTGAATAGTGTCAAAATTGACATAAAAGAGTTCTTAAAACAAATATTATATTATTAATTGATATTAAATTCCTAAAAATCTAAGGTTCGGCCAAGAGACTTATATAATAATAGTTTCATCATTAATGTACCACTTGGGGGTCTCTTGGATGTATATAGTAAGTTTATTAACCATATTATATAAAAATACAAAGAGACATTGTAAAAGTGAAACTAATTAACTTAGAGTTAATACTTAAAGATAAGGTTAATATAAGTACCCAAACCTGTCTAAATTCTATTGGTTGAGTGTTTTTCGACCTATCCCTACCTTAACCTTTGAATAATCAACTTTTGAGCCATTAGAAACCGAATATGAATTTATTATAAATTAATATTTCTAGCTTTTCCAAAGGTGCCCCTCACCCCTCTTATAAAAGGGCACTCTTCCTTCCCATTTCTTCACACCTTCAAAGCCTTTTGGTTCGGCCAAACTCTGCCCAATTACTCTACCAACATCCCTAAGTACAACCTAGAGGCCTTAGTTTGATCATAAAGCCAACCTAAGGAACCCTTTTGATCAAATCAAAAGGAAGAACCCGAAGAAGAGGTAATGATTTCACCACCATTCTCCAAGTTCATTTCTTCTTCCACTTATTCTTCCTTTGTTCTTACCATTCTAAAATAATAACTCCAGTATCTCACATATACTGTGATGTTATTATAAATATGGTACAACCATATTCAGTATTCTATCCACCCTTTGAATAACATGTCACCATATGTGCGTACGTACGGACTACCGTCTCCACGTCGTGGTGTAATTGTTATTCAATATAATATTATTTGGATGGGTATAATAATGATGTTTAACTCATGTAAATAATAAATATAACATGTTAATGATTCTGTATATATGATATACCATCCATTTATATATTATTTTAATATCAAAAGAATGATATTGTGGCTCGTGCGTACGTACGGACTACCGTCTCCACGAACGCGATGAGATTCATTCTCCATCGTATCCATTCAAGTATAATTATCATTTGATGATTTAAAAATGATGTTTAAGGACTTGATATCATTCTGGATATGAATAATATACAACCTATCCTTTACAATCATGTCTTACGTAACAAAACATATAAAAGAAAACAAGTAAGTTAACACCCGAAACGACGATAATTCTAAGATATTATTAACAAATCAATGTTAAAAGATCATATATGATATCATATTAATATATATGATTCTTGTATAATTTAATAACAATTATTTCACCATTATACAGGAGGTTAACCTACCCAAACCAAGGAAAAGTACAAGGTAAGGGTTATTTCACAATCTCTTCATTATCCGAGGTTGTTTATACGTAATAATCTACTGGGATATCTTTATCATCCACATCCATGTTTCTTAAAAATATATTTCAAAACATTTTTACTATTTACAAGAATATGGGTTAAAGTAATTTATACCCATGTTTGATTTTTTATAAGAGATTTATAAAGGAATCTTTCAGTCGTTTTCAAAACAAGGTCCTTTTTAACCTTTTTGACAGAATTGAGGTAAGAATGTTTTTTTTAACTTATACGGCGGGTGCGGTTATTTTACGCCGTTATAAAATCTTCAAAGCTTTCCTTACAATCTTATAAGATTATTTTCAATGAAAATGTTTTATTTTATATGGATCTTAAATGATTTCAAAATAAAAGGAGATATTTCTTTAAAAAGAATTTTGATTTCATCTATGTCAACATCCTTTGATGGATTTTAAGATTATTTGAAGTTGATTTATTATGATACAAAACCTCTATATTGTATTGAAGGTTTTGTGATATGTTTGACTGTGGATGTGCTATTTTTATACCATTCATAGTTTATGGTGAAAGTATTGACATTTCGTATGCTAGTTTTAATACGAATGTTTATGTTATATTTAAACCTTTTCATATGGGAATGCATTGGACTTAATATGTGACGGGTGGAGCCCGCTATAGTTCCTCGATGCATCGGTAGGTCTCATGAGACAAACTAGTGTCTTGGCACAAGGCCTTGACAAAATCTTATTTGTAGTCTTGGCACGAGGCCTTGGCTATGTGGTTATGATAGTCTGGCATTATGCATTCCATCATTATGAAAGTGGTTATTGATTTTTCCATGTGATTATTCGATTAGTAGAATATCCATGTGAATAAGTAAATGGCATTATTTCATTTTATTTATGCCATACCATGTTGAAAGTTCATGTTTGAAAGGTTTTTGTTTTAGTTATACATTTCCTTAAAAGTTTATTCTTATTTATGAAAGTTTCCGCTATATTGTTATCCTTACTGGGAATTTGAGCTCACCCCTTTTCTATGTTTTATTTTTCCCAGGAAGTGAAGAAGTAAGTTATGAATGACCTGCAGGGATATTATGTGGGGATATGAGTGTGGATTATGGAGACAATATGTTGTTGTAGTAGTTTTTCATTTTATGATGTAATGTAAAACCTATGAATATATCTAGTGTTTCCAAGGCTACTAAACCAATCGGTCTTTCGAGATTTGATCTTTCTTGTGATCATGCCAATGTTATGTAATAATGCACCGACTCTGGGTAACTACGGTCGGGGCGTTACAGTACTCATGTTTCTAAAGAGACTTTCAGGACCCCTCCTTGAGGGCCCATGTTGTGACTACCCCAAGCCCTCATCCCAATGGCTAGGGTATGGAGACTAGTGCCGGAGGCATTATCCCATAAGTTGGAGTCATTTTCCTGAATACGTGTACACATGAAAACAAACAAATCCAAACACATAATTCTGAAAATTAAACAAGAATGCCACTAAGACTACCACTATAAGAAAAAGTACAAAACTAGAAGTAAAGGGGGAAAAAATTCATGCAAAAAAAGAAAAGAATAACTCCTAAAATCCATCTACAATAAACCATACAGGAAGGGTAGGTTATGGGGCTACCGCCTGAAGTCGTGGAAGTGGTCCTCATCTATTGGATCTCACTGGGAACTGCCTAGTGCTAGACCACCAAGGTCCATGTCGAAGTGTCTGTCATCAGTGCAAGACATCACATCTGCGGGTAGAACTAGTGCAGGTGTGTGTTACACAATACTAGTTAAGGACCCAAATCCTCAAGATAAAAGTAAATATAAAGGTACATAAAAGTATAGTTATCTCAAAATGGTATAATCTAAAGAAATTGAAGCAAGACTAATATCTCGAATGCTTAACACCTTGTACTTCTGATTCACTCATCCCTCATGATTATATAGAGATCCAGATCACACAGACCCACTCATATATTTGGCCTAACAAATCAATCAATCCTGATCATCTCTTGGGTCAACAAAATAACTTATACCCTCTCATCTCTTGGGACAACTATATCACTTATACCCGCTCATCTCTTGCGCCAACTAGATCACATAGACCCACTCACATTGCACTTGATGATGAGAGAGTCTACTCCTCAAGACATTGGTCGCATATAAACTCGCATGTAATTCCACTTAGAGTATACCAGAATTACAATCTCATCGTGATTTTCCCAATAATGTAAACAAATCATCAATCAGACATATGTTTTGGATGTTATTATTGTTTTAGTAAAAAGGGTTTGATCTGGTTTTGTTCCAGTTCGGCATGGTAGGACTGACTCGACCCGACCCGCCTCGAGGTCCACTAACCCGAACAGGGTCTTCCGAATCAAGCCAAGTCTATGTCGACCATGATTTTACCCATCCTTTTAGGCCCAACATGAATTGGAGGGGCCCGGTCTGGCTTGTTGGACCATGGGTCCAGCCTGTAGGGCCACCCAGGAAGGACCGTCTTCTCCTACCTATCCAGCCATTGTTGGCCTGTTTTCTCTCCACTAGATGTGGTGATAGCCGCACCACCTCATGCCACATGGTTGGTAAGAGGGCAACCACCTCCACAACACGCGGTCCTGCAGATTGCGTGATGTTAGAAACTTGAAGCACACTATGGGTCTCCAAGCCAGATGCGACACCCTACTACCACCATGGTTCTGCACTGCTGTAGCCTTCTGGTTATGGCCCCCTCCACTACAATGCACCACCAGCACATGATTCCTCCCACACTCGGCCACTGATGTGTGCTGCAGATGTTTCCAGTGAGCTATCGGTTTCTGCTGCGGGCCACAAGACTAGCTCATATAGTTTATTATTCTCTCAAAATAGTCCACTATGCTCCACAAGTCACTACCATCACTTTCGTGTGTCTCATGTTGTCTCATTGTCGATTTGGGGGTCCATCAATGTTCAAGACCTCCTAGAAACAATATAACGTGATCCCAAGGGTCTATCGGTAAACAATGCATGTGGGACAGAGATCACAAAGAACACTCAAAAAATTTTGTAGGACTTTGTTTGTGTTAGCCCAAACCCATTATTTTTAGAGATTAAAACATGGGGAAGGGATACTAGAAACTCTTGGATGGATCGAATAGAACATGAATAAGTCCAATTCAAATCCCCAAAATCAAAATCATCCTGAAAACATTATCGATCCATGGGTCCACCTATTCGTGGGTTGACCCATGTTCGCCTCTCAAATCAATGAATGGTGAAAGGAAGAATTCACATAGAAAGAAACCCTTACATATAAAAGGATCATTTTGTAAAAGGATAAATGTGTCTCATGTCATCATTCATCACTTTATGATCCATATCTTATCTTTATCGATGGTGTAACTTTGATGAAGGAATGAAATGAAATTATTCTTGATTGTCCTCATTCACTGTTGAACATCCTCCAAAACCTCACAATGATTCCCAAACCTTCCCCATGATCTTGTGTCTATGTTATGTTATTATGTGAAGAACTTATTTCCACATTTCTGTTATGCTTAGTCGCCACGTCCTAATGTTGTTTCATTTTTTAAATGAAAAAACATTATAGATACGATTCCATTTTACTTATATTTTTATGTTTCATTTATTAAATGAAATATCCGGCATGACGTGGTGTCCCGGTGAAATGAAATTTCAATAAAACAACCTTTTTACATTTATTTTTTATATTTTTTTTCTTAAAACGCAAGAGAATTAAATCACTCCTTCATCCTGCATGGGTTGAGGTTAGGTAATTTCTTAGGTAATGTCGTCATTCGGGCTGCAATGTTTCTTTAATATGTTCAACCTAGGGATCCATTTAGAGGGTGCTAAAATAGTACATGTGTGTTACTTTAAATAACATAATAAAAGTTTAAACCACTATTCCAGGTACATAGGGACTCATAATTACATTCCATATCATCACCTAGCATCCAAAAATTTCTATATAAATTAGAAAAAAAATTACAGGGAAATTCAAGGAATTTACATTACCCCCAACCATTAAGGCTCTACGTCCTCATATGCCAAAACAAGAGTTAAAAAACAACTGGGGGTACTAAATATGGATTTCAGACTACTTATCCTATGATATCTCTTAGAGATTCTCGATATACCACTAAACACACATTAGTTTAATCAAAAACCCACAATGGTCTTGCTCATGTCGGTCCTCAATCTCCACTGAGAATTCTGCAAATGTCTCCCTATAATCGGTGTCCAGCTCGCCCCAGTCAATGATGTGTGATGGGTCATCCACATACCTCCTCAATGGTGACACATGAAAGACATTATGCATTTTGTTCATCTAAGGGGGTGATCTAGGTGATATTCCACCTCACCAACTCTACCCAAAATCTGGAAAGGGAAGATGAATCTCAGAGACAACATGTCACCCCATCAAAATCTCCACAATACACATCATGGTGAGACCCAATAGAACACATAGTCTCCCTCCTAGAACTCCAAGGGCCACCATCAATAGTCATAATAATATTTCTAGCTACTCTATTGTGTCCTCATATTCTCCTAGATTATCTACAACTTTTTAGTCATAGCCCATACTAACTCTAGATAATTGAGTAGTGATTCACCAGGGTCTATCCAGCATAACATTGATCTTTAAGGTCACTCATATGGTGCCTAGAAGGATTCCATAACAATGGTGGACTGGTAGCTATTGTTGTACATGAACTCCTCCGGGGGTATGTGATGCTACCAATTGTGACGAAAGTTCAAGATACATGAATGAAGCATGTCCTCTAAAACCTAGATAGTCCTCTCTACATGAACATCCATCTAGAGGTGAAATGTTGTGCTCAAATGAATCTGAGTCCCAGACGCTTCATGAAATCCCATCCCAAAACAGAATTTAATGTGTATGTCCTAATTTCATACTATTCCTGAAGGAAATACATAGACTCTAACTATCTCTTAAACGTAGTGGAGTCCGAAGATATATACTGAACCCTTCTCCAAGATTGGTCGGGAGTGGTCTGACTTGGTGAGTCGGTCCATGATCAACCTAATGGTATCATGCCCCCTGGAAGTGCATAGTAAACATGTCATGATGTCCATCGAGATACCATCCAACATTATCATCGACACCTCATGTGGCTGAACCAAGCCTGCTAGAACTAGATGCTCTGTCTTCAGATGATGACAAGTGAGGAACTAGGAAAACAAATATGCTACAACCTTCTTTAGCCCTGGCCACTGATACTGACATTGAAGGTCTTCGATATACTTCAACACTCATGGATGCATCAAAAAGGGGGAGATATAAAACTCCAAGAAAATCCCATCTTGAAATGTGACAAGTACAATGGTGCGCTCAATGAAAATGATGGTGTGATCCATACCTATCAAATATCCATCTGGGGAATGCATGTGGATAACTGAGCATGTATGTTCTTGTAGTCCACATACCCATTATTTTCCTCCCTAACCAGCATTAAGAGAGGGGGAGTGAAAACCATCAAATGAATGTAGGATTCTCCATCACCATCCATGAATGCTATATTCATCACAACTAACATACCTTGTGCCTCACTCATCAATAGGAATCTAGTTCTCATGATGTGTTTGTCTGCTACCATGTTTCCTTTCCCATGAGTATAGAGTATATCGATATTATAGTCCTGGAAGAACTCTAGCCACTACCACTGCCTCAAGTTCATGTCCTTATAAGAGAATATATTCCTGAGACTTTTTTGTTTGGAGTAAACGGTATACCCTTTACCCTTCATGTATTGTCACCATATCTTCAAAGTGAAGACTACTACCACTAGATCATGATTGAGGGTCATGTAGTTCTAATCATGATGACTCGATTTTCCTGATGTGTTGGAAATCCCATCATTCCCCTACATTAGGACACAACCTAGACTGATCACTTATGCATTGTAAAACATTAAATAACCAACACCCTCCTCTAACAACCTCAAGATAGGGTCACTCATTAGCCTCTTCCTCAACTCTTTGATGCACTTCTAGCACTAAATTCGTCAACACGAAGTGATGTCCCTTTTTTTTCAAAGCCAATAAGGGTACTAATACCATGGAAAATTCAATCATGAGCATCTGATAGTACCATACAATGCCCAAGAAACTCCTCAACTTTATCAACCTCCTGGGTAGATCCCACACAAGTACCACCTCAATCATTCCTAGAACTACAACAACTCTATTCTCTGAAATGACATGTCTCGAAAACTGGAACTCATTAATCTAGAACTAACACTTCCAGAGACTCCCACAAAGATAGTTTTATCCTTGTGTGTCCAAGGATGTCTTCTAGGGTGTCACATTCTCCTCCTCAGACGTATAGTACACAAGGATATCATCAATAAAGACCATAAAGAACAGGTCATGATAAAGCTGGATGATAATGATCAGGAGTCCCATTTATGCTGCTGGAGAATTGGTACCACTGAGTGGAATCACCCAGAACTCATAGTGTTTATACTGACATCTAATGTCCATTCTTGGAGCATCCTCATCCCGTTCACAAAGCTAATGATATCCAGACTTGAGGTATATCTTTGAGAACCACCTCGCACACTTTAGATGATAGAAGAGGTCGTTGGTCCTCAGTAGTGGATACCTATTCTCTACATTCACCTGATTCAGGTGTCAATAGTCCATAAACAGCCTCAAGCTCCAGTCTTCCTTCATTCAAAACAATACAGATTCCAACAAGATAAACATTGGGCCTCATGAAACCATTCATTAACATGTCCGCTAATTGTACCCTCAAAACATGATGTTCCACAGGAGCAATTCGACATGATAGTGTCGATATCAGTGTTATCCTAGTGTACATGTCAATGTAGTAGTCTACATCTCTATGAGGAGGTAATTATGGAACATCCTTAGGGAAGGTGTCCCCCTACAAATCCAACATGCAAGGAAACTGGGGACTCTAATCACCCCCCACAACATGGGAAAGGATAGCCAACTGCTGAGTTATTGACAATACCCTCCATCATGAAAGTTTTTCCTATACTTAAAGTGTTCGCTTATCACGGATAAAGGATAACATGGTCCACTATCAGGGGATATACTACATTAATAACATAAAACAGTCAATCTAAGCATGGACTCTGGATGCCTAGTCGAAACCCAGAATGACGTTGTAAGGTCTCCCAACCACTACTAGGAGATCCCCTCTAATGTTGTCTCATCCAATAGTAAGATCACAGTACTAGAACCAATTTTTAAATGCTAAATCCTCTCCCGTAGGAGTCTCTAATCGTAAAGATTGAGCCTACTGCTCCATCAGAATCTCTGAGCACCAAACGAGTTATGTGGAATGAAATGAATGACTGGAACTTCTGTCTATAAGAACTGAAACTAAGGCATATGAGACACATATTGTACCTATAATCACCTCTAGTACATTGGGGTCAAAATATTTCATTGCATGAAGCTCGACTCCCCCTATCCACCAGCTCCAGGTCCATGTAGTGGACTACCATGTGATGGTCGTGGTAGAACCTCAATAATCCTCTTTTAAACATCCACTCAACTTCCTCCGCTCCAATGTATTCCTACATACGAAGAACCATGCTCGACCCTCATCCTAGGCCTCAACTGTCCCATGACCATACACTGATCGCCTTCATTTAAATTCGGCATCCATGATCCATGTGTCCATGCCCGTCGCACGAGTAGCTCACCCTGCTCATCTGCTATTTCCCACTTACCCCGGGGTCTTGTTCAATTGACAATGTATCAAGTGTTCATCCCTTGTAAACCTTGACCTGTTTGTGTCATTTTGTCTGCTGCCTGGTACCCACTACTGAAGACTCCACTACTTAGTGTCTACTAGTATCCCCTTTTTTGTTCCCTACTCTTCTCGGATGATCTCAACCAATATTTCTCACTCTATCTCCTAGCATGAGTAATTAATCTAAGTGACACAATAGATGCCCTGATCTCTCTGGGTAGACCCTAATCAAAATACTGATCCAAAAAAGAACTTGTATCGTACCATGTCTGAAGAGTAGAAAGAAAGATCATGGAATCTCGTTGAGTACACCGACACTATCATACTACCCTACAGTAGGTATAGTATCTCATGTATGCGTACAAAACATAAGATCTATTGAAGGAACACCTCCATATATAGGCATTGAATGTCTGTCTAGGTGAGGGTCCCATTAATCTGTTTATGGATAATCATTCTCCACGATCTCCCTATTAATCCCTGATTAAAGCTCTCAACTAAGATCACCATTTGGTTGAGAGACATCCTCTCCAGAGGGAAGGCTCACGTAACCACATCATGCCTATTCTCATCCACTTGTGGGCTAGTATAAACCCTAATACAAGGAGTCCTCTACCTATGTAACTCATGTAAGGTACTGGGATTTTATGCGTACTATACTGGTAGAGCCAGTAGAAATAGCTGATCAACAGGTTGTACCGACCCTAGTCAATTTCATAAAGGGGCTACCTCTAGTATTGGTCCTAGTATTGATGTATCATCTCTTGGCATAACATTATTGTAGTCACACACTCGAATTCTAACTATTTTTATTGAATGATGTTTTTCTAAATTAGATCTAGATGAACCGCAGTCAATGTATTATACATAGTGAGATGAATCATAATAAATGAACACATTATAACACTCTCAATTAGTATATGATGCATGAAAATAGTGTCGTCATGTACCTTTTCCCAAAGTATGATTTAAGGCCCTGGTGTATGGATATGTTGGCTGCTCCATAAACACGGGACTCCATGTGTCTGAAATTCTAACTTGACACATTTTATATTATCTCCCATAAATAAAACTAGAGACTCATCATATATAAGGTAGAACCAAATTCCATTGATTCCACTTTTTCATGACTCATCACATGGGGCCTATGTTATGACTACCATAAGCCCAACTCACAATTGCCAGGGGCTGGCTACTATCACAGAAGGAATTGTCCCATAAGTTGGAGGCATTTTATGGAGTACCTATAAGCACGCACACACACACATCCAAACCCACAATGCTAAAAAGTAAACAAAATTGCCCCTAATACAACTACTAAGAGTAAATGTAAAAACCTAGAATTAAAGGGGGTTAGAATACAAAACCCACAAAATGGAAACTACAATCCATCTTTGGTGAACCCTACTAAAATGGTAGCTGATGGGGATACTACTTTATCTCATAGAAGTGTGCCTCTTCTGTTGGATCACACTTCACACTGTCCAGTGCTGGACCAGCAAGGTCCAAATCGACGTGGCTTTCATCTGTAGAAGACACAACACGTTTTGATAGAGCTCGTGCAGGTGTGTGAAACACATGAAGGACCAAAAAACATGATGTAATTCCAAAATTTAATTTACACACAAGTACACACATATCATGCATATATAATCTAAAAATAGAAAACAAGAATAACAGTCAAAACAAATAACACCATGAACTTCTAAAACACTCATCCCTGATGAGCGCTTAGGGAATCCAGATCACTTGGACCCGCTCATCTCATGGAACCATTAGATCACATAGTCCCAGGCATCTTTTGGTCCAACCAGATCACATGGACCCTCTCATCTCCCGGTCCAACTAGATCACTTAGACCCACTCATCTATCAGGCCAACCATATCACATAGACCCACTCGTAACACACTTGATTCTGGGAGAGTCTACTCTTTAAACAATAGGTAACATCTAAACTACCATATAATTTCACATCATGCATATCAAAAGGGCCACATTGTCTTGAGGGACCCAACACCACAAACGTCTCATCAATCCGAGGTATGGTTTGGATGTTATGACCATTTTAGTTAAAAGGGAATGGTCAGGTCTGGGTCTAGTCTGACCAGGTCCGATCAACCCAATCCAAATGGGCCCGATCAAGCCCACAAGACCAACAGAGTCTAGCCTATTAGGGGTGCCTAGAGTGGCCAATATTATCCATCCTAACATTCCAATGTGTGCCGGTTTGGTCTCCACCGGACGCGGTGATGGCCGCATCCCCTAAGTGTCACACGATCGACAAGTGAACATCCATCTCCACTATCTGTGGTCCCATATACCACATTTTATCACCGTCCCATTACCCATCCTTGGGTCTCCCTACATGAAGTTATCCCCCTCTGGAAGTGTGGTTCAACACTACTATGGCCTGTTGGCCGTGACCTCCGCCTATGTGGTGCATCACCGCATTGCACCGCCTCCAACAGGCGGTTATCGCCACATTCCTCCACCGGTTGTCACTACCGCCAGTGAGCTATTTGATTCTTCCGTTGGCCACATGAATTTCTCTAGTGGACCATTAATTAATTCTGAGGGTCCTCTATGATCTTCAGGTCACTACATTCACTTTCATGGGCCCTTATTTGTCTCACTGTCAATCCAGGTGTCCAAGAATGTTGGGAACCTTCTAGACGTAGTCCGACATGACCATAGGGGTCCGTCAACGAAGAACACACAGGGAGAGTGATCACAAAGGACACCCAAAGAATAGTCCATGTCATTTTTCTTGACATCCCAAACCCATTCTTATTTGAGTTGAAAACATCGAGAAGGGAGACTAGCAACCAGAGAATGGATGACGTATAATATGAATAACCAGAATTTAAAACCCCAATATACAAACCATCTTGAAAACACGATCGATCAGCAGGTCAAGCCAATCGTGGCCTGACCCAGGTTCATCACTCGAATCAATGAATATGCAAAGAGAGGATCCACATATAAAATAACCCCTGACAAGGGAAAAGATAATTTGGTCGATGAAGAAAGGTGTCTTAAGCTTTCGTTCATCACTCCTTGACCCATATCCAACCATTATAAATAGAGATCCATTGAAATAGAATGGAGGAAAGAAAATTATTCATCATTGTCGTCATTCACCAGTACAAATCCCTTAATGCCTCTTAGTGACTCCCTAAACCATCCCCATGATCCTATGTATTGGTTATGTTTTTTGGTGATGAATGTGTTTCAATGTTTCTGTTAAGCTAAGTAACTGTATCATTATGTTGTTCCATTTATGAAATGAAATAATATTACTGGAATGCTTCTATTTCAGTGGCATTATGCTATTTCATTTATCTAATGAAATATCTGTCATGACGTTGCGTCATGGGGAAAAAATCCAATGAAATAAAAAATTTATCTTTATTTTTTTCTTAAAATGCTAATAAATTAAATTTTTCCCTTTTACCAAGGACGTTTGTTTTTAGGTCCTTTCAATGGTAATGTTGTCATTCTAGACACAATAGCGCCCCCATATTTTTTAATCCAAGCACCCCCTTTAGATGCCTCGAAAACCACATATGAATGTTATATTAAATAACATAAAAAACATCAGACCACTATTCTTAGCTCACCAGGCCGCATAATTTTGTGTTGTGTCAGTGTCGGGCCTCAAAAAAATCACATATAAATTTAAAAAATTACATGGAATTTCTGGGACTTTACATGAACTGAACTATTATGGTCTTTTGGCATGTTTTTGTGTAAGATAATGAATATTAATAAAAAAAATTATGTAATGTCTATGTATGAAATTTTGGGATGCTATATATATCGTATAATATATGATTTTAATATAAAATATGACCATCTTTTTGTATAAACTACAATATTAAAATAATTGATCCAAATGATATCTACATCATTTTTCATGTATGTTCAGGTTTAGTATATTTCTTCTTTATACATTGAACATTGTTCCATAATCTCCATAAATCTATTCATGATATCAAGTTTATTCACTATTTTCATGTTTATATTTATTCAAAAAATTATATATATAAAAATTAATGACATCATTCATTGTTTTTATAGGATATACATATGCATGAACACTATTTTAATTTTTGGAAGTATGGAATGAAAGAATGGTAAATAATAACTAATCATTATATAATCATTAACATATCATATAAATTATATATAATTATCATATCATCACTTCTTCCTTTATATGTAATATATTAATGAAAAATGAATAACATCACTTTGTGGATATGGTAGTCCACACATATGCATATGAATCTTTATCATTTTCCTATGATTTGGAATTTAACAAGGTAGATATTATATTATCATTAAAGAAGCCTAATTATTTCGTATAAATCATATATAATAATTAAACAAATCATAATAACTATCCCTGAACTATGTTGATAGAAAATGAAATGCATCGATATGTGGATATGGTAAGTCATACATATGCATGAGTGAAACCTTAAATTTCCATTTGATAAAAAAGTGGGCGGTTAATGACGATTTGATAATAGAAATAACATTTTTGTATATGTATGAAACTAAATATATTATTTTATGATGAATACCATGGAATTATAAGAGTTAAAATAAGAATTAATAAAATAAAGTGACCAGTTATGGAGATTAACTCACCTTTGAGATGATGACATTGTATATCCTATTAAGGATCTTCGGTATCCTATAATCGGTATACCAACACGTAAATAATTTGACTGTTGAATATTTTAATATAATTTTTCAAGGCATTAATGAGATTAAATCCCCTTAGAGGTTTGAATAAGTAAATGGAGGGGTGTCCATTTATAAGGGAGGGAAAGGACAAACATGGATATTCTTAAATGATTGAAATTTAATTGTCATTATCAACAAATATTCCTTCAAATAGAATGTAAATGGAATTTAAATGACATTTTAGGCCATATCTTATCCCATATTGTCTATTTTAATATTTTTCCATTTTTAAATAATATACAAATATCTTATTTCGATAAAATATCATTATTTTCAATTTCAAAACTATTCATTACATTCATTTTAATAACATTAAGGTGAAAAATTAAATTCAAATATAATATTTTAATAAATCCCTAACATGTTATATTAATATAAAAAATTCATGTATTGAATGTAGTGTCCAAAAATATATTTCATTTAACATATTTAGTATAATTTATTTTCTTTTATAGTAATTGAATAATTATTTTGTAGGTGTTTTTTATGAATTTAAAATAAGGATTTATTCTGTAAAATTAAAAACAAAAATTTCATGTTTAATATAAAACATTTTTGATTTAAATTTATATTTTTAAATAAATAGATCCCCTTTTTATTCACATTTTAAAAATATTATAATTAGTAAAAATTATAGTGCCACACTTTTCACTTCTCTCTATATAAATTATTTTAGCGTTCATAATAATATTAAAATTAAATTAAAATACAATATAACAAATTATGAGAAAAATATAAATGGAAAAGTATCAAATTTTAAAATTAAATAATGTGTTATAGTAATTTTATGGTCCTTATCATATTAGTTTTAACCATTTAGAAGATGTTTTTTTGCTTCTACGGTGGTAACAAAAATATTCAATATTACTACACAGAATGACATAAATAAAAGTAAAATATTGATCAAATTGGAGCCCCAAAATTAAAAATATGGAATAAAATTTTCAAAATTTGAAATATATAAGTGGAAAAAAATAATTAAAATCAAATGGCTAAAACATGATGAAAAATATTTTTTGGATGAAATCCAATTTTTTAATATATATATTTTTAGTTAATTCAGATATAACACTATTTTACAACATGATATTTTAATTGTTTTAAATTTAATATACATTATTAAAATTTTAAATTAATCTATAATAAATATTTTCTTTATAATTAAATTAAAAAAAAATATTTTTATAATAAATATCAGTATGTCTAAAAGTTCATTGAAAAATTAATCATGTAAAAAAATTACTAAAGGTCCAAAATAATCTAATTTTGATATGATAATTTAAAAAATGAATTTTATTTTATATAATATAATTTTAAAAACTTTGTGAAATTAATTCTAACATTTTTCTTACAAGAATAAATAGAATTTATTTTTGATGAAATAATATTTTACCATGTAAAAAAGACATCTCTAAAAAATCATGTGCATATTTAAATATAATTAGTGAGTAACTGTATATTGATTATGACAATTATATAAATATTTTGTATTTAAATTAATCCAATTCATATTATAAATTTTAAAATCAAGGTGATAATTTTCAATTTAAAAAATAATATTTTAATAGTATGTTGTGGTTTCGTTAAACTCAGATTTGCATTTAATAAAAGAAATCAATGAAGTAATTTTTTATGAAAATATATTCTAAAATAACAAAGTCTTATATTATTACCCCATTAAATAAATTGCATCCATATTATTTTTCTCAAGGATCAATGTTTTTATATTTGATAATTTATCTGTAGAAAAGAATATCATACAAAATATTAAAGAAAACCTTTAAAATTGAAACATGAAGTCATAATGTTTACCCAATATAATATTATGTTAGGTTCAAAGATAATGATAAAACTATTAAGGAGTTAAAATATGGGCATAGCTGATTGAAAAACCATCCAGTGACTAATTTATATCAATTGATAACATGGTAATGAGAATATAAACAACCATAAACAGTAAATTTTCGATGAGTAAAAAGACCATTGACTTTTCAGAATGGAATTTGAACAGATAATGGTTTAATTTCAAGAACCTATCCATAATATATATGTGTTATTTTACAATACAAATAAAGTAATTGATAAAAAAATTCAGGATTTCTAAATATTTCATAAGAAAAATCTCATCATTTGGATTTGATTTGAGCTATTTCCTCTATATCTCTTACACCAAATAAATTTATATTCACAAAGAGTTTTTCATACTTTAATCAAATTTAATAAACAAAATTATTAGTAAGTAATTCCATAAACTAGTATATATTTACACAAATAAAAATTCATAGAAAATTTTTTTCGATGTGAATAATCATGCTTCAATATAAACTAATTATAATAAATGTTCTACAAAATCGTTTCCATTAGTATATAAGGGTAAGATTACCCCAAAATAATTCTCACCATATTCCTTACCAAAAAATTGACCAAAAAATTATACTTGATAACATAATTAAGTTCATTATTTCACTAGAAAAACATGTCAATTCAATGATTACATAAAATAATAAACCGAATTTTCAATAACAATTTAATTATTCTACATATACATAAAATGATGCTAAATCCTAAATAAATTACCCATTCATGAAATCACTAACAATTTTCCTAGTCACCAATACTATCCTAATAAATTTTTCAATTTAAATATTCTATTTACTTGAAATAATCATTATTTACTCAAATTTAATGACATATTAATCTTTATCTTTCCATTCATCCTTAATTCATGAAAAATATCACCATACCACTAAAACAATTAATAGTTTTTATTACCATTTGAAATATTTTTTCAAATACATATGTAAAACTAGATTTATATTTTTTTAGATGATCCATTAGTATTTCAAAACAAAAATATAATTACAAAATCCTAATTACTAAATCCAAATATATAAACAAATCAATAATTACTATTCCTTTTTAAAATAGTTTTCATGATTCATATTCTAATTACCTAATAATTATTTCTTACAATATGAAATGTGGATGATGCATTATAATTTATCAACATCAATTTAATCATGATTATTACTTTAAACATTATAAATACTATTAAAACATTCCATACCATTCATATATCATCCATCGTCTCTATATATTTGTTAATAAAAACATTACTCATACTACCATACTGATTCTGTCCATGAGCTACCCACTTACGAAGTCTATTTTCTCAATTACCATATTTTAAAATTTTAAAAAATCGAACAATCAATGATAACAAATGGAGAAAATTATTCTTATGAATTTCATTAAGCAAAATTATTCTTTTCTCTTTAACAATTAATGAAATTTTTTTTTATTTTACAACACTAAAAACATATTATCGTTAATTTAAGACATTCCCTTCAGGGATTTTACAAACATTCTAAACAATTATGAAACTGGATCATCTTTCTTCTGTGGTCTCCACGACTCAAGATCTCAGAAAACCCTATCCTTTTATTCTTTGGTGAGTATATGAGTTTATTACCATACATGTTTTTAATCATGTTCCATGATAACTGAATATGAAAAATCACAATATCATTCACTATTATTTTCATCTCATATAGTTTCTCATCAATGCGTTGTCTATCAAATTCAAAATTAACCTTGTTCCTTATAGTTCCCTCTATTTAAAAAAAAATTAAAAATAATTGTATGATAAACAATAGTTTTAGTGAAAAAAAAATAATCATGAAAACTAATTATTAGGGTGTGAAAATCATGATAGCCTCATTTAATATAAGAACCCATATTCTTAACATAATTCATCTATAATTATTTCCAAAACATTAGTATGATAATATTAATATAGACGTAACCCAAGGGTTTTTATCAAGGTATACTAAACATAATTTCCAAATATTTCCAACACCCATTTCTAATAACAATGGTAAATCCCAAGGCATTTCCCACAAAAAAATTCCTTTATTAGATGAATATTAAATATATATCTCAAACACACACCCAATAACCAAAGATGATTATTTTTATCAAAAACAAGAAAAAAACTTCTAATCTCATGAAATATCATCATAATATCCCACAATCAACATAAAACATATCCCTCATTATTGATGAACTCTATTTATAACATTTCACTATAACCAATTGAAAGGAAACATAAGAAAGGGTGATCTCAAATGCATAATAAGGGTAAATATGTATGATGTCATTCCACGAACATATATTGTGGAAGAGAAATATTAGTGTGTGAGATCATGACCATAATATATAAATATCGTTCCAATCACTCAAAAATTATAAAAATGAGTCGTGGGATAGTGATTATTTGTTTCAATAGGAAATAATTATAAAACGGTGAAATCAAAACAGCACGACAATGAACCATATTTTATTGTTGTAAATGTTTTTCGAACTATAATAAGTATAGAAACCATTTAATATGAAAAGGTTAACTACCAAGACCAGTAGACCATACGTCATCACCTTTTTCCAAATATGGACATATAACATTTACCTTTTTCCCATAATGGATCAGGCACTACAGATTATTTTCATAATTAATCAAACACATCCAATTGTTTCCTAAAAGTATATATGTATATATTGCAGGTTACCAAACTCAATGGAGGCAGATATAAGTACCACCATCTATATAATTAACACCAATAATATGTGTTCCATGAGATCAAATAACCACCGCTCTATCACCTTATCAAAAACTATGTAGGAAAACTGGTTCCGTATTTCATCAAATCATAGAATTACCCCAACAAAATTATTTTCATAAACATACCATCATATTAAAAATAAATCATTTACAAAATTAACAATAATAGAATCATTGGATAAAATCTATAGTAAATGATAAACAACAACATATGTTTTTTTATTTATGAAAAAACAGACAATTAAAATATCATTAAAATCATTCCTATGGAAAATACCATTTTAATCTGAAAATCACTTTTCAAAAAATAAAATTTCAAAAATATTTTAGAAATAATTATCTTCGAAAAAATATATCTAAACATTTTTATGAATTTTCATTGTATTGACTGGTCAATAGGGTGAGAAATTATAACCATTATATATATTAAAAAGAGAAAAAATATTCTTATATTTTTCAAAAAAATGTTACCTGTAATAAAAATAACATGATGATTCCTCATTATTATTATTAAAAAAATCAATCAATCATAAAATTGATATTAAAAAATATTATTATATTCATAATATCATTCTTTAAAACATGTATATGAAATATGTAAATGGACGGAAAAGTATTTTAGACAAAATAGAGAAATATTTATGATTTTATGTATAAAATACTCTTGTATACTCTTAATTAATTAATGTAATGTAATTGAAGGTAAAAAAATATATTCTCAAGAAATAAATATATGAGAAGAAAATGAAATGTATTCACCAGTTTTGTATCATATAATCTTCTCAATATAAATTCATGTCTATTACATCCCTATTGAAATAGAATTGAAACATAAATCCCTTGCATATTTTGTAACATTTTAATAAAATCATTATAAAATAAACAAACTTATATGGGTATATAAATCCGCGTAATATTTATCAGAAAAATAATAAATAACATCATGGGTATTATATATAACCCAAAAATTAGAATCAAGTGGTGTAAAAAAATCTGTCCCACATAATTAAAACTGTGAAAAAAGTACCTTTTCTTAGATTTTCCCTCCTTCATAAACAACAGAACCTTAGGTTCAAAAAATATAGATTTTTTAATTATATTTTATAGAAGCCTACTAATATATTTTATGGAATTTATTATTTACATATAACTTTTCCCGAACCATCCCAATGGGGCCTACTCTAGGTCTAACCAATACATCCTCCCATAGTCCATGAATATGTGACTAGAACCAACTAGGAATATCATTAACAAGGAAGGTCTTAAATCATGATTAATGTACATACCCAACTATCCCAATGCCCATACAATTCTAAAAATAAAAAGTACTTATAAAAAATAAATGCAATCATATATAACCCATAAATAGATAATGACTTTATGTATGTAAATTAAATAGGTCAAAATATAAGGGGAAACAAAGTGTTTGGAAACCATTCTATCATAAAAGTAATGATGGGGACTGCAGTCAAGAAATCTAAATAATTAAGGATTAGTCATTCCAACTCACTAAGCACCTTCTGCTCCTAGTCCCTCTAGGAATTTGTCAAATGATTTATCATCTTCCCATGAAATGACACTTGTGGTAAATTCCCATGAAGGGGTGAGTATTACAATATCCAATAGGAACCGATGAAAACTCTAAGTATATAAGAGCAATAATATTACTCATCCCCACATAGCTCCTCACAACTCTACATAGGTATATATCTATAACCCATATGAAAATAATATACATATATTCGTAATAAATTAAAACACTCTTATGGTAAATTCACAATGGTAATGTCTACCTATGATTATTAATTTAAGGATCCACACTGAACTCATCCAATATAACACAATTCAAAATATAGATATCACTAATGAAAACATTCTGAGATGTCATGATTGTCAGGTATCATCATAAGAAGAAAATTCCAGAGTCCTTAACTGATATTTTACACATATGAGGATCACACACATGGTCTTGTGGTATGCCAACAAATAATTATAGAATAAACTACTATGTAGAGGATTGGAACCCAAATATCGATGGTCATGATGATACCAATAACATCACCTGGGGATAAAAGATGATAGAGGATCTCATTCTGGGCCTCATGGAAGGATTCGAACAACTCTATCGAAGAATTATTACTAAAGGGACCACTATTCTATGTGGAGGATAATATTCCAAACTAAGCCTCAAGGAATAGATATATGAATCATACCTTGTATAGAATTTCCCTAGCTGAAGATGATAAGGGCTCTAAGTTATATTTTAAGGAGTACAAGATGAGTAAAAATAACCCATGGCATGTCCTTTAGACATTGTGTTCTTCCCATGTAAAGTGTTTGTTTTTTTATATGTGTCATTATACACGATGTGTTCATGTTTGTGTACCTGTACCAATTTCAATGTACATAGTACTGCTCATAGATCCATATCCATGATGTGTCCATATTGGATTACTCAAAAAATTTATGACTATTTACTCATGGACATGCATATGTAACCTCAAAAGTATGCATTGCACATCCAGGGGATGGTCACAAACTATGTGATCATGTCAGAATCCATATGATATTTATTTTCACCATGGATTTCATAGACTCCAAACTAGGGTTCAACACATCGTGTAATTATGGATTACAATCCATGAGTTATGAAACGTCCATGATATACATATTTGGCATCTACTCTCACTTGTATGGCCATCAATTTGGGCACCAACATTTCCATATCTTTTTGAATCTACAAAAAAATCACATTGTCTTCATCGATCACTAGGATCTGGCCCCTGAATAAATTTGTAAAATATTCTCACATGACATCCATCATCGTGTTACAATGAAAAATGATCCAATTTCCCAAATCCATCCAATCTAATGTCACTACATTGATTTCATGATCCCCATGACATTATAACATCATATTTGTTATATCAAAGTGTTCCACCAAGAAACATGGGTGCAATGTTTTATTTTCTGGTATTTATTGAACCTCGGGATAAGGGATGTTCAAAATATGCATGAAGAAATGGGGAAGAAAATCAAAATCACTAACATGAGGAGTAAATATCGGACAATGTTTTTTTGCCCTTGATATTTTGTAGTTATAATGATGAATGATGATATTAATAAAAAATCCAAAATAATTTCACCCAATTCCTAGATAAAATATACCAGCACTCAAAATAATCATGAACCGCAAATCAATCTATTATATGATTGATTCATGTTCATCTTATGCATAAAAAAAATATGGATACATTTAAGGTAAAAAATATTCTACTAGGATTTGGATTGATCGATGACGAATAATAAAGTTGTATTTTTGTTGTTTGTGATATCCCTAAATTCAATTGCATGAAAGTCTATGATACTAGATCTATATTTTTTCCTTAATTAGACGATCCTCCATTATATCAAATAGAACTCCATTATTTTCATAGTTATATAGATAACCCAACAAAATCTCTATAATCTTGTTTTAAAATAATAAATTAGGTCACTATGTCATCTCAATATAAATTAATACAATTTATTTATTATATTCATTTTATGCCCGTGTGGAATTTTTTATAATCGACTGATGATGTAGACGGTTTTTTCGTTCTTAAAGTAAATCCTACATTCTAAACTCAATAGTTACCTAATAATTCTGACGCATGCCTAATTTTGAGAGTAATTCCATTCTTTCATGATTGGTATGTGCACAAGATAATTAGTATATTTAATATATTATTAACATTTTTTCTGGCTACATCGGGAAATGGAATCACATTCCATATCAGTTTATTTTTTCAAAAATAATCAATAATATATCCATATAAAAATCCATGGCACTTCATCCTCTCAAAAATGAGGTTATACATCCTAAAAATCCTAAAAAAATTTATATTCAATGAAAATTATTCACTACGTATTCATTTGATTCTCCCTCTCATAGGTTCTCTTTGAACGATTCATATATAACCATCTGAAATCCACCAAGGGATTTTATCACCCATAAAGACATATCTCTTGTTAATCCTGGATATTTTCTATGTACTCAATAATGGTACCTCCATAAATGATATTCATCTCACCCCAATCAGTATCGTGTGATGGGTCATGTATATACATCCTTTAATATGACACATAGAAGTCATCTTGTAAATAGTGCAACTGCGACTGTTGAGCACAGAGGTATTCCATATCGATAAACTATTCAAAACATCATAGAAATACTAATGATTCTCATAGATATCTTTTGACATTGGCCAAATATCTATTTTCTATGCTAATTTGAAACCAAAATGAACACATTGCATCCCTCCACAAACATTAATGTACCCTATCATTGGTCAACATGTGACTTCTGAATACTCAGTATAGTATTCATCTACACCTAGTTGATCCAAACATTCTCATTAGTTGATCACACTACCTTTAGGTCCATAAGTGGGGACTCTATAGGATTTATCCCAAAATTAAATGACCAACATGACCTCCCATACAAGGCCTTCATTGGATCTATACCAATGGTAAAATTTAGTTATTTTTGTACACAAACACCTCCAATGTTAGCTGATTCCCCCAACTATCGATAACCGCCAACATACAAGCCTGCAATAGGTCCTACAATACATGAATGGTCTTCTCAGTTTGGCAATAATTCTATGGGTAGATAGTCATGATCTGAAATAGCCGAGTCCAAAAAGTTCCATGTAATCCCTTCCATAATAATGATGTAAAACAATAATCATGGTCATAAATCATCATCAAGGGAACTCCATGGTGTCAGACTATCTCATACACATATGGTCATCACAAGATACCTACTTAATTCTTCTATCGGATAGCTAGGAATTGGATAGACGTGATTATTCATACTAAGATCTCCCATAGATTATCATGTTCCCTAGATGTTTGTGGTAAACCCATCAGTATTTCCATGGATATCCTATCACACATAAACTCCATAATTTTAATTGGTTGAGTAAAACCAAATTGAACATGGTTCTCATCCTTCACTTGTTGATAAGAAAAGAATCGAGAGGCAAACATTGAAACTCCATTCTTTATCCCTATCAACTATAACATTCTTCGGTGGTCTTGGTACATCATTGAAACTCCTTTATATACCACCTAAGAATATTTTTTTTACAAAAATCCAAACATACTTGAACAAATTCACTCATAAAACCATGCATCCTCTAAAAATAATGATATATTTCTTACCATCAGAATATTCATCAAAATCATGTCCAATATATATTTGAGTATATAGGGTCTCACGGTCAATATCCCAAAGATGTACCTCCTTTATTCAATTTACAAGAGGATGTTTAAAAATGACAGAAAAATTTTTAACATATCCATTTCTATCCACAATGGATAAATACACTAACGCTATCTAATTTTATGCCTTATTTGGATATTGAAAATAAATTATTATGCTGAGCGAATCTATTGGATAATTCCACATCCCAAGTGTTTAATAAAATTTCAAATTCATAATAATGGACAAACTCTTGCCTTCACCTCTATCCCAACATGAGGTTCATCTCAGAGATGATGTATAATAAATTCTTATGGATTAAATATATTAAAAATTGTAACCCAATCTGGTAGTATCGACACATCAATTGTGTGAAGACTGGAACTACAAACTCAAGATCTTGGGTTTCATAGTTCTTCTCTTTTGGCATCAAAAAACATGAACCATGGGAAATAACCACCTATCTATACATTAGAACACAATAAATCCCTACTCATGATGCGTCACATAACACTTGGTATTTAAAATCATCCTCTATTATTTAAAAATGGGATCACTCATCCATATCATCTTTAACTCATGAAAATCTAGCAGCCACCTCATTATCAACATGAAATGATACCCATTTCATTTCAAAGCATTCATAGATGTTGATATCATAGAGAAATTAGTTATGAATCTTTGGTAATAGTCTACCCAACCAATAGAAGCATCTCACCTCTGTTACAATCTAGTGTGGCTCCCAAGTTATCCCTGCCTTGACCTTCACCGAGTCCACTACCACACCATCTACTAAGATAACATAACCCTAAAAGTGGACCTCAGGAATCCAAAACATGAACATTGAGAGATTTTTGATAAGATAGTGCACTCTTTGTATTCTTTACCAACCCTTTTATTTCAAATACCATTACAAATCACTTCATTGATTGAAATATTATCGTTACACTAACAACCTTTCTATTTATTTCACTATATTTACATGTATAAATTTTATTTTTATGAGTCCCATACATTCCATAATTAAAATTGTCATATAATGATAATATATTATGGAGGAAAATATTTTGATCCACTAAAATAACTGAACATTCCCTTTTTTCAAAATTAATTATTTTGTGTCTTTATTATCCACACATGAAATGTCTTATAATTCATATGTTTAAATTTATTGAGTTATTCTTTACCCATTCTCAACAAATAAAAAACCACATCTTCTATCATTTGTGGTCTACACAACCAAAACTCTCAAAAACACTCAATATTTATCTTCTTGGGTGAGTTTGAGCAACAGTAAAGGTTAACGTTGTTAATAAAGTTTCCTCATTGACGATTAGACATAATAAATACATCATTTACTACATTCATCATCCCATTTGACTACAAATGATCAAAAGGTTCACCAAATTTAATATTAGCCTAGTTTTTTATGGTTCCAACAATTAACTAAAATAATAATATTGTGAGTATTTCTAATCATAATATGAAACCGAAGAATCCTATCAATCACTTAATAGGTGACTAAATAATTAAAAATCCTTTTTGATGAATTACTCATTAATATTATCATGGGTAATTCATATTCATTATAAATTTAAATGATTCAAGAAGGTTGATATTTTTTTAAAATTTTTTAATCATATCCTATAGGAATGTCAAGGAAGGTGTGCATCAAGGCCCACTATCATGCACATTGTGATGACCAAGTATAGCTCGAGGAAACCAATTTGGATTTATTAACCTTATATGCTTTTATTACAAAGCCACATCCACTCATATCATCTAGATAGGGATGTGACCACATTGAAAACCCTCACATTATCCTACCAATTTCTGGTATATTTCCTTATACATTGACTTTCCATAGACATATACAGTGATACATCCCTATAATTATCCTCAAACTATTGGAAAAAAGTGTTTTTGTAACGAGTTATTTGTCATGGGATCCTGTCACAAATACTCTTTTACAATGGGGTCTCATCACAAATCCCATATTGTGGAAAACTGTATCGCTCATATTAACATTTTCGATGGTATAACACAAAAGGTTATATCTGTGATGGGAAGTGGTAAAATCGCAACTAGTTTCCCCCAATTTTTTTAAAATCATATCGGGACGGCCAGCCAATCGCCGAAAAACAATTTACTGAGTTTGAAAAAACTTTTTCTTGTGATGTGGACTTTGCAAATAATTATTACAAAGGGACCCTAAGAATATAGTGTTTTTTTGATGGACCACAACAATTAATTAGAAAAATTAAAAATTATTAATAATACTAAAATAATCATATAATATTAATATTAATTTAAAAAAAATATTCATATAATATTCATATAAATAAATTAATAAAATTAAAATCTGTAAATTGAAATTAATTATAAAATAATGAATAAGAATAATAAAAATAATAATATTAATATTAATATTAATATTAGTAATATAATAAAAACATCAATATTAGCAGAAATATAATAAATTATTAATAAATAAGTTAATATATATAATAATAAAAAATTAATATTCACAACAATATAAAAAACAGACTATTTGAAACCAAAAAAATTAAATATTACACAATAAATTATAGTCAAATTTATCATTAAAAAAATAAATCACTCAGGGGATGGCCATTTGGAGGAGTTGTAGGAGATGGGGGTGTAACTCGATCCCGAAAATATTATTCAAACGCCGCATGTACATTTTCTCTTAATCCTAATGATGCTGCCATCGACACATCTCATCCTGCATCACCTCCTGTTATTGATGCTGAAGTTGTATGATCTCTTCCTACTGGTGCAACTGCTACTAACACATCTCCTCATGCTCTCTATGCATATTCTCTATCATCTCACTATGCTCTCAGAACTGCTTGAGATACTATGCCATAGATGTTGTTGACTCACTGCGACATCCTCTCGATCAAGATGCCGACATCTCAACGCTTCCATAAAAATATTTAGGGGTTAATCGAGAGTTGATACAAATAATTCAACCTTTCTTAAAGGCATACTGGCTCAACTGCATCCAGGAAACATCCCCAAATTAGTTGGAACTGGTATGAACAAAGGTCTGGCCCCGATTCTTACTATGTGTCTTAGACGTTGCAACCTTATATGACTCCATCAATTGCAATTCAAATTCACAATAGTAAAAATATAAATTATAGTTTTATTTAAAACACAAAAATGTATTACACTGACAACAATTTGACACTGGAGATATCCTCTAATATATCCAGTGGATGTGTAACTATACATACTCTTATAAACACTGAACTCCATAATATTGGGCTCTGTGACTGTCTATATGAATATAAAGTAAACCATTTAATTTTAAAGCTATATACAGTATTAGAAAAAATGTATGTATCACATGCTTCTAATTCATACTGAATGTACGACTACTAGCTTGATGTATGTCATCCTATATCCCTCTATTTGGCTGACCTACCAATGATATAATCTAAAACCACCTACTCAACAATGTGTATATAATAAATATAAAAACTGAGATGAAATGTAATCTGGTTGATGGACATGAAATGTCTCATCAAACTCTTTCACTCTTTCTTTCTCAACTTCTTTCCTTTTATAGTTGTGAAAAAATTGAGTGCAAGACTCCCTACCATGACTTCTTGATTGCATCACACAAGCTCTCATAAATGCGATAACATAAACATTATAAATAATTTATAATATCATGTTATTAAATAACTTTATTCCAAAATAAATATTATTAATTTACGTACAAGCCAATGATCGAACATGCAGTTCTAAACATCTAAAAGATTCTAATACCCTGCAACCCATGATTCTGAAAAATAATTACACAACGTAGCGCTCCCCTGTCCAAAATCTATATGCGTACAACTAAGATAAAATCAATTAATCATACAACTAGAATATAAATAAATTAATGAAACAAAATAAATTACGCAGGTAAACATACCAATGAAAGGGTCAATTGAACCCATGATGTGGATTTTTCTAGAAAATAGGGTCAAGAAAAATCAGTAGGGTAAGACCATGCCCCCTCCGATTGTTCCCTGAATGGACATCAGTCTGAGGGTCAGTTGACCCAACATCCTTCTCGTCCAATGGTAGATCAGCCTCTTGCAATAGACAATACAGATCCAGGTCCATCTGAAACATGAAATGATTGTTGTTATAAAATAGTTGAAAATAACTAATATACAGAGATATATATTATATATCATTATAAATAGCTTTTATCTATTCCAATGTCTATTTTCCTCATCAACTTTATAACTTTTGAAGTCATTGTCTTCATCTTCCTCCTCAGCATCATCAATTTCCATATTAGTTTCAATATTTTATCTCATATCATTTCAAATTTTAATACAACATCATTAATATCATCGTCACCATAAACCCTTGACTATGGTTTGTCATCAATGAAATCCATTTCTCCTCATGAAAAAAATGGATTTAGATAAGTCCCGTGAAAATTTTGAATTCCCTTCACATCAGTGGAACCACATTCACTTTCATTAAAACGATTCTATCAAGATTTTATTTTTATTATGCTCCATAAAACACCCAACTCTTTTAATGTAGAAGAATAATTTTTATTATATATTTTCTGTAACTAATGAGCCAATAAAGTGGTTCATTTACATCAATAAGATCTTTATATTTAATATCAATGATTCCATTGATTGTGTGAATATGCAAGTCTCTCTCTGTATCCAAACACTAACTTTTAAACATCATTAGGTAATGATTTCATTGATAAAATTGTTTTATATTTTCTTCCATCATGTCGTAAAAGTCGCATTAGTTTTTCTATGATGAGAACCTCTCAAGAAGATACCATAATTCATTGTTTTTTTGTTCCCTCCGTTTGAATGTTTATTACTTCAAAAACGCTTCACCACCTATGTTATTTATGATTATACCATTTTGGATGGTGGGTTACCCAATACACACTATTTATTATCGATTTTATTAGAATGATGAGATACATGAAAATATGTAAAACAATTTTCACTATTACAAGAAATTAATTGATTTTTTATCTCAAATAAAAAATAGTTTATGATACGAATTTTTAAAACTAGTAGGGAATGTTTTTTGATGGCGATCATCAAGAGAAACTGTTATAATTTGGGGAAACTATTTATTGATATGATTATCATATAACCAAAAAATTAAATATGATTAATGTGCTATTGATAAATTATAGAATTTGTTATGGGGGCACTCATTGTACAGATGGTGTAATTTCATCCTAGTTGAGCAGAATATATGTATTAGAATTGTGATGTTCATCATATAAAACCCATCATTAATGAACTCCACTACATCAATGTTCAAGAAGATTCAAAACTAATAATTGACTACCCATATTATTTTTAACATTTCCATCATTATAGCTCATGTGGTTGTATTTTCATGGATTTTCGGATTGAAAGTAATATGTGCAGAAAAAATTTCCTCTTGTAAATAAGCTTCCACAACTGAGCCTTTCACTAATTCTTTTTTACATAATTTTTCCTTCAATTTCTACAGCAATCACTCTAATAAAAATATCTCACAGAATAATATCAGACCTCCACATTTTTTTCATGCGAAAAAATGTAATATCAGTTGTTCCATTGAGTTAAAAAATGTTAGTGGGAAGTTTTTTTCGAGTTTACATAAATCATAAATGACATATTTTTGTAGTTTTATTACTACATCATAGTCTGCTGTCAATGAAAAAATGTCTCAAAAAAATTACATGTCTATTAGTGCATCATAAATCATAAGATTCAAGAAAACTCAGAATCTAATCGGGATATGTATTTCCATTAAAACATAACAGTCATGACTTTTCAATCTGGTATAATGACCATTTGTGACCGAACTACCTAAAATAGAAGCATAATCATCTAGAAGTCTCAAATATACAATCCAATGAAAAAATAATTAGCGACTCTATTTGGAATGTGTGTATACTTCTTTTGGATTCATTATCGTCTGTGATCTGACATTTTCAAACAGTTCATGTTCCAGTCACTTTATAATTTGGGAAAGATCTTATTATGCCTTTCCATTAAATTTGGCCATTCCTGGTGTATCAAAAAATTTATAAAATAAATTATCAAAATAACACTTTTCAATATGCATCACATCAAACATGTGATGGACGAAATAATCATACCAATATGGGAAATCAATAAAAATTATCTAGTTTATCCAATTATGTTGTTTTCCAAACAAATAGATTTTCTGTTGGTTTACTAGTGACTAAATTTTATGGGTGTTAATGAAAAGAGATTTTATTTTCAATCTATATATGTGATCATTGTTGGAGGTCCGTCATTTTCAATTATTCTTTTTCTGAATTTTTTCAGTGAAAAGGATGATTGGTTGGAAGGAATGTGCGATGACTGTCGAAAAAACATTGTTTTCTTCCATTAAGAAGCTTAAATGATTTGTTGTCTCTCAGATAGTACAGAAATGATTTTGGACAATGTGCATTTTAACCAGATAACATGTAACATACTGGAAAGTCATTAATTGTACACATCAATGCATCTTTCAGCCAGAAATGTTATTCCATAGTAACATCATATTCATTGACACCATTGAACCAAATTAAATTTAACTAATCATTCAATGGTTTCAAAAAAAATATGTTATTTTATGGATTTCCTTAAATTAATATGGTCAAAAAGATATACGGATCCTTCATCAACATCCAAGGAGGTAAATTTTATGGAGTTATAATGATTTTCCAACATGAATACTAACTATTGTAAGAACCAAATGGATAGAAACCATCTGTAGAATGACCCAACCACATGTTTTCATGTTTTAATGAATACTACTGATTCAAATGGTCAAAATGTTTCCATGAATCACCATCATAAGTATAATTTATGCTTTTACCGGATGAAATATTATTTTTGTGCCATAAAATCACTACGGATTTGTTCAGAGACCTAAATAAATGTTTCAATCTTGGTGTGAGTTTGAAATATCTCAATTGTTATAAAACAATAAATCTGGACATCACATGTTGAGATTTTCTACACCAAGATTTTCCACATATAGGACAACTATGCAATGACTCATTTTTACCATAATATAATATACATTTATTTGAACTCCCATAATTATTTTGATAACCAAGACACATGTTAAGAACTATCATGTTTCTATCCTAGATATATTAAGGAAACATATTACTTTCCAGTAGCAGTATTTTAAAAAATGAGAATATATGACCAAAAAAACTATTTTACATTCCATTAAATGATTTAACAGCCATAAATATCGTAACTACTTAAAAGTTTCTTATATTTAAACCAAGATATAAGGCATACTCATAGGAAATCGACAACGCATATAAATGAGATGGTTCTTTCTCCAGAGTTAAATCAAAATCATCCAGAGTTTCAATTTGTTGAAAATATTGACCTGCGACATCATATAAAAAATTATGAAGTTGTGTTGGATCTAGAACCAAATTATTAGTATCTTCTATAGAACGATATTCACCATGTTGATTCAAAAAAACATAATGTGGTTGAAAACCAAAATGTAATAAATGTCCAATAACATTGTCAAATGTTCCATAGGTTCATAGAGAACATTTTTTAAAAAGACAATTTATAGTCCCTTTTGAAAAAAATTCTATTTTTTATGTTGCCAATGATAAGAAACCATGAACACCCTCAATATAAAAAGGAATTAAACATAAACCATTGGGATTACTATGCTGATTTATCCGAGCCTGATCATTTAAAAATTACTAATTTTTACTTTATTGCTGCATATTTTTCATAAAAATAAGAAATAATGAGTTATTTTTTATAATTAGGTATAACATAAACAATATCAAAAAATGGAATTCAATTGAATTATCTTTTCTAGAAATTTATAATAATTTCAATTATTTTAAAGTTATTTATACTAATTTTGGATCTTTTATACTAATCCTAAATCCTGTACAAATATTTATACTAATTAACCCTAATTATTATTAATTATAAATATTTAGTACTAATTATTATTAGTTATCGGCAACACAATTTCAATGGATTGGTGTCATCTCTTTTCCCGAAAATTTATCCCCTTAAAATATTTTCTCTCTAAATCACTATTAAAAGTCTTCTCTAGTGTAGGAATAACAATTTTCAAATTCCCAAGAATAGAGTGTTGGGAGGCCTCATTGCACTTCTCCTCATGCTTGTGCAAAATAAAATTGATATTTGTAAGTCTGAACATACTTTTCATAGTGATATTAGTTAGATATGTTCCAAGGAGATGAGTCATCAGGTAAAAGAGCCTCTTTTGTCGATAGCTCACCTCTATGCAAATTTCTCTGACTAAAATCAGTGTGAAAAATCTTCTCTAATGCATGTCAAAGATATTTTTTCATACTAATTTTATTGGGATCATGTTGCAAGGAGAAAATGTGTTGAACGAAAATAATTTTTCCAATCTACTGGAAATTGCGTCAGTTTATGACAATGTAGATGATTTTATTACTAATTAATCATAATTAGTACTAATTATTACTAATTAATCCAAATTATTATCAATTAATCATAATTATTACTAATTAATCCTAATTTTCACTAATTAGTCCTAATTGTTACAAATTAATCCTAATTAATCCTAATTATTAATAATTAATCTTAGTTGTCACTAATTAGTCCTAATTTTTACAAATTAATCCTAATTTTTACTAATTATTCTTATTTTTTTCTAATTATTACAAATTATAACTAATTAATCCTACATGTTATTAATTATTACCAATTATTAACAAATGATCCAAATTATAACAAATTATTCCTAATTATTATTAATTGATCCAAATTATTACTATTGAATATTAATTAATCTTAAATAATCCAAATTGTCACTAATTAATCCAAATTTTTAATAATTAAAACAAATTGTTACTAATTAATCCTAATTGTTAATAGTTACTCCTAATTGTTAATAATTAATCCTAATTGTTAATAATTGGTCCTAATTGTTAGTAATTAATCTTA
This sequence comes from Viscum album, assembly GCA_963277665.1. Classification (NCBI taxonomy): domain Eukaryota; kingdom Viridiplantae; phylum Streptophyta; class Magnoliopsida; order Santalales; family Viscaceae; genus Viscum; species Viscum album. Next base: position 1,837,946,911 of record OY728165.1, read on the forward strand.
ATTGTTACTTATACATACTAATAATTCCTAATTATTCCAAATAATTCCAAATTCATACTAATTATTCATAATTATTTTAGTTATTATCAATTATTACTAATTAATCCTAATTACAACTAATTAATCATAATTATTACTAATTAATCCAAATTATTACTAATTATTACTACTTTTTCCTAATTATTATTAATTATTATTAATTATTATTAATAATTACTAATTAATCCTAGATAGTCATAATTGTTACTAATTAATTTAAATTAATCCTAATCAATCCTAATCATACCAAATTATTCCTAATTGTTACTAATTATTACTAATTATTCCTAATTATTACTCATTACAAGTAATTATTTGTAATTTTTCCTTATTATTACTAATTATTCCTAATTATTATTGATTACTACTAATTTTTCCTAACTATTACTAATTATTAATAGTTATTACTAAATAATAGTAACTAATCCTAATTAACACTTATTATAACTAATTATTACTGATTATTACTAGTTATTACTAATTATTAAAAACATTTTCTAATTTTAACTAGTTATTACTAAATATTCTTAATTATTCCCAATTACAACTAATTATTACTAATTATTACTAATTATTATTTATTAATCTTAATTATCAATAATTAATCATAATTATCACTAATTATTATTATTTAATTTTAATTAATCCAAATTAATTGTAATTATTACTAATCATTTTAAATTACTACTAATTTTTCTAAATTATTAATAATTATTACTAATTATTTGTAATTATTAATAATGGTAGTTAATACTAATTAATCCAAATTATTACTAATCAATCCAAATTATTAGTAATTATTCCTAATTATTCCAAATTGGTACAAACAAATCCAAATTATTTCTAATTATTCATAATTAGTACTATTTATAACTAATTAATCCTAATTATTACAAATTAATCATAATTATTACTATGTTATCCTAATTATTAATAATTATTACTTATAATTTCTAATAATTACTAAATATTCCTAGTTAATCCTAATTATCACCAATTATTATTAATTATTACTATTTATTAATACTTAATGATAATTAATTTTAATTATTCCTAATTATTACTAATTAATATTATTTATTACTAATTATTCATAATTTTTTCTAAATAATCCTAATTATTATTAATCCATCCAAATTATTACTAATTAATACTAATAATACCTAGTTTTTACTAATAATCTCTCATTTTTACTAATTAATCGAAATTATTCATAGTTAATCCTAATTATAACTAGTTAATCATAATTATTACTATTAAACATAATTATTATTATTTAATCCTAATTATTAATATTTAATCCTAATTTTAAGTACTTAATCCTATTTATTGATAATTAATAATTGTTATGGCTAATTAATCATAATTATTGCTAATTAATGACATCACATTGCGAGGCGGTATACTGCCGTACACATGAGCGGCATTATTGTTTTCCCACAAAATAGAGAGTTTGAAGGTAAGTGTGATATAATAATAAAAATATTAATAACATTATTCATATCATTTATATAATATATAAATTATAAATACATCCTTATTTCTAAACTCGAGAGGTGGTAATAGAGAAATGGTGGATATTGGATAGTGAGGTGGAATTACATCGTACACCCTAACGATGATTTCCTATCCCATTTGGTTGAAGTGGAGGCATTGTATATTATAAACATAACAAAAAATCATATCATTCAATGGAAGATAGTTAGGTTATTATATCATCATTGTGTAATAATAATTGAATGAGGTGGAGGGGAAAATAAAACAAAAACGGTTCTTAATTAACATCATGTATTCTCTAGGTGTAATTTATATGTTTACACAAACAGATTTAAAAGAATGCATTTCATTCACAACTAATATGTCTACAATAACAGGATATACTTTTGGATGCTACGTTGGTAGGTTTTTATCAAACCAAATTGTAACAATCCATTATTTTACAGTATGTATCTTTTTTTGAATAAAATTAATCTCTTCAAAACATTATGTTGCACATAACACTAAGATTAAACTAACATCGAAATATTTTTATTTTATCAAGATCATTATATCATATAATTTATATTAATGTGAATTAATAATATTAACTACGTTATAAAATATATAATTTTCCAACTCATTGTTAATTTATTAATTAATTGTTTTTATTATGCATAATTTTTTTATTAAAGTCATTTTGTTCCTCAAATATATGTTTTAATTGAAAATATATTTTGATGGATTTCTATGAAAAAATAGATATTTTTAATTTCTTAAACATTTAGGAAATTTATTTTATAAAATTAAAATCTCTTTTGGATTAAGATTGTAAAAATTAACATTGGATGATTTTTTAAAAAATTTATGGAAAAGATAATTTTTTTAGCAAATAATAATGAAAAAATGATTTTTATAAAACCATAAATTTCAATATAATAAAATGTTACCACATCGGTGGTGGTGTGTTGGTGAAGGTGAGTTTCAAAAACAAGGTCGTTCTATGGGAGGTTCAGGGTTCGATTCATGGGAGTCTGCTTTTGGGGCGAGCCTCTCCCTGGGGATCCCGCCACCTTATCGGGTCGCCCAGATTCTTCTGGGCGGGAAAAATGAGGCGCATCCCAATAGCTGACGGATCGCTGTGATGGACCATCACTCTCGGGTCGTTACCCTCGGGATGCTCTGCCATCTCGGCTGGTAACGGCTCCTTCCCTGGCTAGGGAGCTGCCTCTGGGTGCTACCCCTTCGTGGGGGAGGGGGGGTTCTCTGTGTGGATGGTTTGAAAAGGCCACACTGGGGAATTCCCTTTTCTCAAGAAAAGAAATATAATGAAAATTTATTTTATGATTTTAAATTCATCTCAATGTAACTCATGTATTTTTATAAATATATAATCTAATTAATTACATATAACAAATATTTATACATTATTTTGGTATAAGTACATTTGTGGGATCAAAAACATCTTTTTCTAAAAAACATTATTTGTTATGTTTTAATAGATATATTTTAAAATTTATTTTGAAAAAATTGAATTATAAAAAATGAATTCCATATCTAGATTTAGTAGGTCAAAATTGCTTTATAATTTATTTTAGACGTCAAAAAGTTCGTGTGGTTAAAAAACATTGACCAAATGTTATGTAAGATAATATATGAATTTAATGTTAAAAGGTAAATTCATATAATACCAAAAAACTAAAAGGATAAATGTGTGTTTCATGTGATTATAGGAATCATCTATTTTTTAAATCATTATTTGTCACCGAAATTCATTTGGAATAATTCCACCCAAATGTGGTTGGTATTAAATATAAAATAATCATTATTTAATCACTTAAAACCAACCTCCTCATGTATAAACATTGGCCTTACCATCACCTTTCTCCTAACACGCCTTAAATATCATAAAATCACAACCAAATATATTCCTCCCCACTCTCACCTCATTAATTCCATTTGGTCTCACCCAAATACCAAATCCAATTTCATTAAGGGGTCCTCTAAAAGGTGATATTAAATATGTGTCTTTCTTAAACAACCTATCTTAATTTCACTTCTTTTTATACCTTCTGTTCACCTCCTTCATCCATAAAAACATAATAAATCGAATATCATCTATATAACATAATTATATGATTATAATATAATATATTATACCTGACCCTATTATTTGTTTAACATATTCAATGAAATGAAACCATTGTCCAAATTATGGAATTTAATAGTCTGTGGATAAGGATTTTTTTTCCATTACTGCCTTCATGGCTGGTCAAAAAGTATTATTATTCATAAATAATATTTAATAGATTTATTATTTCATCTCTCATTTATGAAACTTATAGAGAGACATAATATTAAATAAAATGAAACTAATTCATGATGGTAGGAAAACATCCAAACAAAACAAAACATTTAACAATTAAATTTTAGCAAATGAAACATACTTATGTAAGAAAGTAAAATGATATATGGGACCATTTAAAATTATGTAATTTCAATAATAAAATTTCATTTTTCTTCTATAGTTTTATTTCCAAATTACACGATAATCATTTTTTTACACAATTGAACCAACAATGAAAACTATGGAACAAACACACCTGAAATAATGAAAATTCTAAAATATTATAGATGAATGGGTTCTAAGATGCTATAAATTTTTAATTAATGGTATTATAAATATTAATATGGTTATGTAATTAATTATTTATATTATTTCAACCTTTATAAAGGATGTTAAAATTATAAAAAATGAAGTGAAGCATGAGGTAACGCTTTCTCTTCCAACTTTTACTTGGGATGTATATGCCTTATTCACCACATATATCTTGTGTGTTGTGTATATAACGACCACTGATATATGATATCATGAATATATTTATTTCCATAGTATTAGACGTTTAATATTACACTTAATACATTTATAGGGCTTACATTTTGATTGATTATAAGCTGGTAAGGGAATTTATAACCCAATTTCCTTCGGGTCATACAATATTTTTTTTAAAATTGTTTTTGGATATATTGTTTTTTGTTTAGAATTTTATATATATATATTTACACAAAATATAAATATTCTACTTATTTTATTAATTCTCACATCAATGATTTGATATTTATAATTTACTTTTCTAAAAAATTATCTTTCTTAAATATCACATAAAAATATCTTTTTTATTCATGACCATTTTTTCATAAAAAGTATCCAATTTTTTAGAATTATTTTATTATTTATTTAATAATATTTTTACTTATTTTCAAAATTTTAAATACTTATTGGAATGTATTATTTTTTTCATTTTCAAAATGATGTTCTTTATTACTATTAAAAAACAATATGTATGGATTGTTTTTTAAAATATATGGATTGGGATAATTTTCCACCATCATTAAACCTAAATTTTTAGATTTTTTCTTTATAATATTTCAAGGTTATTTTGAAAAAATCTTTTTCCATTATAATTTAAATTCTCATCAATAATACATGATTTAAAAATTTGAAATGTAATTTTTTTAATAATTATTTGAAGTCATCATTCATAATAACATTGTATACAAGATAACATTATTTGTGATTATTATGAATTATTTGGGATATTATTCAAATATTATATCATTTTTCATTTTTTGGTTGTTTTATTTTGATATGGAATGATATTTATGAAATCACTTTATTTTTTATAGCTTATGCTATGATGAAAAATTTATGATACCCAATTTCTTTTAATGGGTTCTGATATGATATATGATCTTCTAGAAAACGTATGTATGGTTTTCATTAGGTGATTATGGTTATGATATAACCAATGTTGTTGGATACATTATAACCAATTAATGTTGGGACCTATATCTCCCTCTAATGCAGTGGGATGTTATTTATATCCTATGAGTCACACATTAATAAATGAGAAATGAATTTAGTTCAATAAGAAAAGTCTAGAATGAGAATTGATTATAGTTTCGTCAAACTGTAGTGGAAAATTATTTGAACATGGTTTACTAATAAAGAAATATAATGAGATTTTAAACTATTTCATTAAGAGAAATTTACATCCATTATAGTCATGGGAGTGAACCTTTACTATTACAATGGTCTATAGAGTGAACACATTTCGCTAGGATAGTCTCCGAAAATAACCTTGACAATAAAGAAAGTGATTGTATATGTATATTTTTATACCACAATTCCATGTCTTATAAAAATTTTATTTTATAATTATACATGTCTTATGAATTTTCAAGATTTAATCCATGACACAAGAGTTTTCTCTTTTACATACCAGGTACAATATGCAAATGTTATGTTCATGTTCTTATTCCCTTTGGCCTTTTTTATTATTGATATATTCATTGTTTAACCTAAATAATATTCTTAGAATCCTATTTACTAATATTTCTTTTCTCTATGAAACCAATAAGGATATTATGTATGATATGTAAAATTGGATCTATTTATAATGGAATAAACAAGAGATGATATAGATGTTCTATGAACGAGGGGTTTTCATTTCAAAGATTCTAAAGTCCAAAAAAACCCATATGGTTCTCATGTGGTTTTTATGTTATGTAATAAATATTCAACTACTGATATTTAATAAATATCTACTGAATTATAGGGTGGTTATAGTTGGTATCATAGAAATATTTATTTATACTTTTGAAACAAGTATGATAAAAACTTATTCTGAACACTAAGTATATGAAAACAATAAAAGCTTAGAGTTTTGGTAATTATTTGGAATAACATATGAAAAGACTAAGGTGTCATATATTAAAAACAATTATGCAATTTCTATTTATTATGTGGTTTTCACAGAATGATTGTTCATTCCTAATCTATTATTTTTTTCATTTAGCCAGTGGTTGGAACTATTAGGATTAACGTTTGTGGAGAATGTGATGGACAATTGAATGATCTTATTCATAAGAAACCAAATGGAATTTATGTAGGAAGGTGAATTTTTTTATTATTTCTATTGAAAAATCCCATTATATAGTAAATAATATCAAATTTTGTGAGTTTATTGACCCATATATTAATAGAAATATGGGCATTCATGATGACCAAAGAGGAAATAATTTCCAATTTTCTTCATATAAAGCATGTGTAAAGATCCATAAAGGATAAGGTTTCAATGGAAAAGTAATATTCCTTAGTTGAGGAAAAGAAGTAAAAAATGATACTAGTTGCGAAGGAAAAATAAAAGGTTCACTTAAATAAATGGATTTGAATATTGGTATTCCTATGTAATCTTTGATAGATAAAGGTTTTAAATATAGAATGTTTGGGACTTATAAAAATCGATGATAGAGGGGCACAGATCATGAAGAGAATGATAAAGTTTCTATGATTAATGGCTATATTACTAGTGATAAAAAGAGTAATAATGAAACATATAAGCATTGTCCCCCAGTATTTTATCATTAAGTATTTGGAAGTATATGATGAGTGATTCTAGTAACCATGAAATATATTTGACGTGGTATGGAGATATTTTTGTAGAACACGTGATTAATAGAAAGAAAACCCAAATATATGCATGTTTTTTTGATAATAATGAAAAAAAGATATGTTTGATTGAGATAAAATAAACTATGATAATATTCTTGAATTTGGATCCTAAATGTAATATGATTATATGGTCAATTAACAAATTTTTTTATTTATGGAATGAGGAATTATTTAATTATTGAATGAATGAATGTTTGAACAAAATTTTTAGGGAAATAATGTTATTAAAATATTTCAATTGAATACTTGTTAATGATCTTCACATATTTAGTGTATTATAAATAAGATCTACATCATGTTGTTTGGGGTATTAAGGATAAGTTGATTTTTAAAACAAATTGACCTTTATTCAAGAATTTTTAAATTTATTCATTTTCATTGTTAATAAGAATAACCATTTTTGAAATCATTTACATTAAAAATTGGACAGGGTTTAGATATTAGTGAATTAATTAACCACATAATTATATATAAATATTTGACATCCTTTTATAATAATTTTTAATGATGATAACTAGATACATATGGAATAACTTGTTATCCCATTATGGATATTTTGTTCTCGTAGTTTTCATTGAATTACACTTTCAAATCCATTCCATATAGTATGGAATATAATATAATTTTATCAAGTCATAACTAATGAGTGAGATTGTACTTATGATGTTGAATAAGTTATGTATATCTTCTCAATTGATTTTGATATAACATTTTATCTAATAATCATCAATTCAAATGATATCAATGTCCTTTTTGACCAATTTGGTCTATGGTTTTAGGGTCATTAACCTTATAATTATCAATAATAACGTGATAGTTAAAATTATATTCCACTTATATATTATTTTTTTCCACTATTATTTTCATATTCGGAATCCTAGTTTGGTTGTTATATTTTCCTTTTACATTCCCTCTTCTTAAAAGTATTTTTATTGATACTTTTTATGAAATAGGTTTCACAAAATTTAATTTTTAAATATCCACCTAAAATTTTCGAAGCTAAATTATGAGGATGCAATTTTTTTGAAATTATTTATCATATTTTGAATGTAAAATATCTATAATATATTCTCCCAAATATCTCGCATGTTCATGATGTGTTCCATGTATCTCTCAAGGTGATGTTCATACTGTAAAGACCCGTAAATTTCAAGGAAATTTTTTTCTTAATTTTTTTTGGAAGTTTACAAGAACACAGTTTCTGACGGCACCTAATTCCGAGGCCCGGTGTGCCCGGAATCATTTTTGAAAGTTTTGCTCGGGTTCGTTCACTGAACGAATGAGTGGGGTTTTCTAACTTTTAAATCAATGATCGGAATCGAATTCTGAGGGCACCGATGGAATCACAGCGCCGGTATTTGCTTATAAATCCTTCTTCCGGAGTTGCGTTATCTCGGGTGTGGGTTTTAATTTTTGGGCATTAAGTTATGAAATAAAATAATGTGGTACGACAAACTTTATTTTATTTCCCTTAAAGACGCTTAAAGCCACTTTAAGCTGCTTAAGCTGAGTTGAAGCAGATATGGTGGGGCCCAAAATATCCTAACCTCTTGGTAGGATATTTGTGAGGTGGGGCTTGCACGAGCCCCACCGTTTCTTTTCCCCTAAGTAACGCACCCGCGAAAACCATTTTATAATAAAGTCAACCGAAGCATTTTCTTAAATTCTTAACGCCCCTATTAATTGGGCGGTTAGTTTGGAAAATTAAGTCTATGAATTAATTTGTTGGTTTCTTACTTTAATTTTTCTTCTGTTGGCATATTAATAAAATAAGACCAACACGTGTCTTCTTGTGGATTGTTCATTCGGAGGATTTGATAGAAACTTAAGATCTACATCCTCCTTCGTGAAGAACATGAAGAACACAAAGAATTCCAGCTTCCAACAAAGGGCGATGAAGAATGCCAAAACCCCGGAGATTGATGACGTGACATCGACGATTCTCCCTCCGCAACGCTTCTTCCACGATGAACCATCCCCGCGATAATCTTTGATCGACATCTTGAGGTAGGGGATTGCAGACCTTTTAAATCTTTGTGTTTTATAACAACAAGATAGATTTAATTGTTATAATTAAATCTGTATATTCTTTATCCTTGAAGTTCATCAACGCAACGTCGTATACCACGACGACGCGACTCCCTTCCGCGAGGCGACGATCCTCTTCTTCCGTAACGATCAATTCCGCGTAGAACGCTCGTTCGACGACTTCGACGAGGTAGGGGTTTGATTAATTAAATATTTGTATTTTGTTTTCCCGGTTGATTAATGATTGATTTGGGATACTTTTAAAACCGCTAACGCGGTGGGTGCGGACTAACGAACAAGTCCGAACCCACCATTTTTTTCGTTCTTGGTGTGCGGAATGGCGGTCGATGGCAAACGGGGCCTCAATGGAGATTTGAGGGCCTTGCAATGATGATCAGTTCCCGGGAGGACGTCTGGTGAAGACAGCACGCAAAACGGACCACCGGAGTGCGTCCGGTGGCCCGTAGAAGCTCCCGCCGGCGCACTGCCGGTAAAACCCGTCGCGGCTAAAGCCGTGGTGGCGAGACGGTTCCGCGGCCGCACGGAACCGGGAGGCGGGACGCGGCTCCAACCACGTCGGGGAACCACGGGGGACGCGGTTCCTTCTCTCGGCCGCTCTGCCGAGACGAGCCGAGGCGACCCGCATGGCCGGGTCGCGCCCAGGCCGGGTCGGGCCGCCCTGGCAGGGTCGGGTCATTCCCAACCGGGTCGGACCCAGACCCGATTCGGGCCGACCCAGGGGGGTTGGGCCGGGTTGATCCGGGCCCAGACCCCCCGTTTTCGGACTGTTTTCAGTATTTTGCCCATATCTTCGGCTACGAACCTCCGATTGATGCGCTTTCTGGGGAAATGCGATCTTTGGATCGAGGTGGTCGTTTCGGTATATCACACTCAAGGTTTGTAATACTTTGGGTTCGGCCGGGTTGGTTTGTACATGAAACCAACCGGGCCCTTGGAGCGGAAACAATCATATCTTGAGCTTCAGATGTCCGATTGACGTGCCATCGACTTTGTTGAATTCCTCTAAGTGAGATGGTTCTTTTGGCTTACTCCGCCCAAGGTTTGGACGTTGGTGGAGTACGGTCGGGTTGGTTTTTCCATAAAAACCAACCGGGCCCCTGGGACGAAATGGCCAATATCTCTTAGAATGAGCGTCTGATTGACGAGTCATCTATTGCGTTGAGTTCCTTTTGATGATATGGAACTTTTGGATACATCAACACTGTACTAGGTGTCAGTTGATATATCAGCCTCTCGGCTCGTGGAGTGGACCCTCTCGAACGAGCTTGCTGTGTGTGGGAACTCTAGAGCTGGCTGTGACTACTACTGGGATGGCGACGACTGTACAGAGATTCTTAGTGGATTAGACGACGATGACTACAGCACTCAGCGATCCTCCGTGGATCAGTGTTATAGATACTGTGTGGATCCGATCCTGTGTGGGTCAGCGCTCAGCGGTTCTGTGTGAGTCAGCGCCTACCGATCCTGTATGGGTCTGATCCTGTGCGGGTCATTGCGGGGGTTAGTTATCTATCGATCCTATGTGGGTCTGATCCTGTGTGGTTCATTGCGGGGGTTAGTACCTTTTGATCCTTTGTGGGTCCGACGACTTAGATGGATCAGTGATCATCTCTATCGTCATTCGAAGAAGTATACCTGTGTGAGCTGAATCATGTTTACTCTCTTTTGTGGATTGTGTTGTGCTGTCCTATGTGGATTACGTTTTTCTTTCCATTATGGATTGTGTTGTGCTATCCTGTGTGGGTTTACGTTTTTCTTTCCTGTGTGGAATGGGTTGTTCTTGGGCTCGGATTCTGGAGCCAAACGGGAATTGATGACTTAGGTATATGTATGGGCATATACCTAAGAAGTTTCGGATGTTACTTCGTGATTGTATCTTTCCTTTGTGGTTTATCCTTTGTGGATTATCGGAGACCTTCGGGGGTCTCGGGGTCCCTACTGAGTATCCTATGACCACCCCTACACGGGCTATGCCCGCACTATGTTGTGTTGGCTGCAGACGACGGACAGCGCTGATCGTGGTCGAGGATGGGGGAGCAGGACGGTACCTGGAGGTGGACCACTGAGCAGGGTGTACTCGGAGCAGACGGCTGGACCGAGGAGCTGTGGAGGCTATCTGTACTCACCCATCAGGTGGGACTTCCAGAGGACGGCTCGAAGCTACAGATTTTTCATTCAGTTGATGTTTTTTCCCTTTCCGTTTTACTTTACAGTTGGTCTTGTATTTCTGGCCGCGTTTATTTTCAGCACAGCTTGTTTCAGTTTTTACATAGTGTTTTACTTCTGCATGTACTCTGTGGTGTATGTTTACATTTATAAAGGCAATTCCTTCCCTGTTACCGGTATTTACGCCTTTGGCACTAGTCGCCAACCCCTGGCCTATGGAAGGCGGGCTTGGGGTAGTCACAGCACAGGCACCGATGACGGGTCAGGACAAATTGGTATCAGAGGAGTTCGGTTCTACCACATACTCTGATCTTTCTTCTATGTGAACCAATAGTGTTAAGCGTATTGAGTGTGGTTATCAGTCCAGGGAGCCCAGTGTTGGTGTGGCGGCCGACGTATCCATACACCAGGACCCTGACTTCTGATTTCCGACTTAATGCATGAAAACATTGATTGCATGTGTGTTTCAGGTTTTCTTTGTGATTACTTTGTATCAGCTCACCAGGTATATTGTTCTGACCGTGGCGCACCTGTTTCCTTTACAGGATGGCCCCACAACGATAGCCACCTAGGGTTCTGAGAGTTGTACGTGACGACATCCCACCGAGCGACGAGGTCTCGGTACAAGGCCTTTTGACAGCTGAGGCACCGGCGATACCCCTACCCGCCGAGCCACCAATTCTTCCAGCCCCAGCCGCTGACGATGCACGTCGCCTTAGTGCACTGTATGAGTTCCAGCACCAGTGACCACCCAGGTTCCGCGGGGAGACGGACCCCCAGGTAGCCGAGGACTGGCTGGAGGCAGTTGTACAAGTTTTCAGGCTACTGAGGAGACCAACAGACCTCATGGTGATCCTCGCAGTGAGCCTACTGCACGCAGCAGCGGGCCGATGGTGGAGCTTGATTCTCCAGGTGCACGATGAGGCATCTCTCATCCGGACAGACTTTGAGGGCATCTTCCACTCACATTTTGTCTCGTCCACCCTCCGTTCGGTGCGCATCCAGGAGATTCTTCAACTGCGGCATGGCAGCTTGACGGTCTCCTAGTACTTGGCGAGATTTACCAATCTCTCACACTACTCAACCGAAATGGTACGAGACCCATTCTTCTGGGCCCGGACCTTTGAGCATGGATTGATAAATGAGATTAGGGCATCACTGATCTCCCTCAGCATTCTGACTCATGCAGGAGTACTGGAGCGAGCCCTTTTGATCGCGAGATTTTTTGCTGAGACTTCTCCAGTGGCGAGACCTACCGTGGGGTGGCACGTAGCAGAGTCTTCCGCAGGAGGCAGTCGACGGATGATTCAGGGGTCTAGGCAGACTAGACCCTCACGTAGACGGCCTCAAGAAACTGGTTCAGCAGTGCGGGGCACACAGCGTGGAGCTTGTCTTTCGAGAGGCAGGCAATGCGACACATGCGGCGGACAGGGCCACATGGCTCGTGACTGCCCGACCCACCGTGCCGAGGAGTAGCAGACAGTTGAGGGGCCACCCAGGCAGAGGCAGAGGGTCGGTCGTGGCGGTTCGCAGGGAGGAGGAGGACGACGTAGAGGAACTGGCCGAGCAGCTGGTGGTGGGAGACGCTTTAAGGCTCTACCACCAGCACCACCAGGAGGTCCACCCCGACCGCAGGGAGCTGGCGGCCAGAGACATGCACAGTTCCAGGCAGCGGAGGCCTATGACCACGGTGCGCCCGAGATGATTCGAGATACAATCTGTGTCTATTCCACCCTTTCTGCAGTTCTTATAGACATAAGAGCAAGTCACTCTTTCATAGCCGCTGCCCCTGTTCGGAGCTCGGAGATTCCGACAGAGTCGTTGGCTCGATCCTTACGGCTATAGACTCCTACGGGAGCAGACTCAAAGATTACGCACTGGTTCCGGTAGTGTGAGCTTACTCTTGGAGGTGAGAGCTTCAGCTGGGATATTCTTATAGCGGCGTCGAGGCCTTACAACGTCATCTTGGGAATGGATTGGTTATCTACTGTCCATGCACAGATTGACTGTATTAGGCGCAAGGTGCGACGTGTACGCACCGATAGGAGCAGGTTCACCTTCATCGGCGAGAAGGGAGCCTTCACAGCACAGGATGGACTTCCGCAGAGGAGATGCCAGCCTATCACTCATCAGTTGGCTAGCCTCATCCAAGGAGAAGTTGACGTGCGGAGTCCCAGTTTTCCTGTAGTGGTGGATCAGTACGCGGACGTCTTTCCCAACGATGTTATAGGGCTGCCTCCTCACAGAGAGGTAGAATTTCATATTGAAATGTACCCTAGGATAGCCCCGATATCAGCTCCAGCATATCAGATGGCCCCCGCTGATCTTCAAGAGCTAAAGGTACAGTTGGAGGATGTGCAGGGTAAGGGATTCATCTGACCCATTTTTTCACCCTGGGTTTCCCCGATATTGTTCACCAAGAAGGTAGACGGCAGCTTGCGACTTTGTGTCGACTATCATCGCCTGAACCAGGTGACGATGGGGAACAAGTATCCGCTACTGAGGATTGATGACCTCTTTTATCAGCTCAAGGGAGCTCGGCGGTTCTCGAAGATAGACCTCATATCAGGGTATCGATTTGTCGTAGTCTTCATCGACGACAGTTTGATATAATCGACGACTGAGGAGGAGCACGCCTACCACCTACGGGTTGTACTAGACACACTATGAGAGCACCAGCTTTAAGGCAAGCTCTCGAAGTGTCAGTTCTGGATACATGAGGTCCACTTCATGGGACACGTCATCTCTGAGGCGGGAGATACAGTGGATCCTACGAAGATCGAGGCAGTGCTAGCTTGGGAGCCACCAAGGAGCGTGACGGAGGTGCAGAGTTTCTTGGGACTACATGGATACTATCAGAGATTTGTGTCTAGCTTCTCCAGAGTTGCGGCACCACTCTCAGAATTGACGAAGAAGTGGAAACCCTTTGTGTGGTCAGACAGATGTCATTAGTGGTTCCAGGAGCTGAGACAGAGATTGACCATCGCACCTATCTTCAGGTTTCTTGAGGAAATAGTAGGATATGTAGTCTACTGCGATGCATCAGGGACCGTACTCGGATGTGTCCTGATGCAGGATTGTGCAGTGATCGCCTATGGATCACGTCAGTTGAGGCCGCATGAGAAAAACTACACTACCCATGACCTAGAGTTAGCAGTAGTGGTCTTCTCTCTGAAGACATGGCGACACTATCTGATGGGAGAGCACTTTACAGTCTTTTCAGACCACCAGAGTCTCAGGTACATCTTCTCGCAGAAGGTCCTGAACCTGAGACAGAGGCGATGGCTAGAGTTCTTCCAGGACTATGACTTTGAGATATTCTATACTCCTGGGAAGGGGAATGTGGTAGCTGATTCTCTCAGCAGGAGGACGGGCATTCAGCTACTCGAGGAGGCGATAGAGCAGCTAGCCGCTTTGCGGATATCCTTCGTGGATAGATATGGCACAAACTTCCTTCAGTCTCTCACAGTCTCTCCTCCACTACTACAGTGGGTCAAAGAGGCACAACGTGGGGACGCTGAATGTGAGACGCGGCGTGCACAGATATCCTCCGGACAGGCACCTGATGGTTTCTCCTTTGGAGCAGAGCACGACATCCTTTTAAGAGGGCTTACCGTGGTACCAGTCGCTTTACAAGAGGAGGTGCTGAATGATTTTCACACTTCTCCTTTGGTGGTTCATGCTGGAGTGGCGAAGATGTACTAGGATCTCAGACGACAGCACTGGTGTCCGGGCATGATAAAGGTTGTGGCAGAGTTTGTTTCACGATTCCTCACCTGCCAGTAGGTGACGATAGAGTATCAGGTACCAGCAGGCTTGGTTAATCCCTTGGAGGTCCCGGAGTGTAAGTGGGATGGGATATCTATGGACTCTGTGACTAGATTTCCATGCACTTCCAGAGGTCACGAATCCATCTGGGTGATTGTCGACCGACTCACCAAGTCGGATCACTTCTTACCCATCAGAGAGGAAGGCTCAGTGGAGAGATTAGGGTGTCTCTATGTTCAGGAGATTGTACGGCTTCACGGTGTGCCATCATCTATCGTCTCTGATCGAGATGATCTCTTTACTTCCCGGGTTTGGAAGGGGTTGCATGAGGTGTTCGGGACGCAGCTACATCTAGCACCGCCTTTCACCCTCAGACGGATGGTCAGACAGAGGGGACCATTCAGACTCTCGAGGACATGCTCCGCGCATGTGTCCTCGACTTTGGTCACAGTTGGGAGGACCACCTACCCTTGGTGGAGTTTTGGTACAACAACAGCTACCACTCCACCATCGGGATGGCACCATACGAGGCGTTGTACGACAGACCTTCCAGATCTCCTTTGTTTTGGACAGACCCTGGGGAGTCAGCACTTGTGGGACCAGAGATGGTCCGGGCCATGACAGAGAAGGTCCAGGTATGACAACCCTGCTTTTTATTACAACTTAAGCATGCTTTATTACATAAAAATTCGCATGATACAACAAAAAAGATCGATAGGTTTAGTGTCTTTGGGTCTTAGGATCATTACATAAAAACTTTAAATATGAAATACAACATCTTTATTGAAAACTTCCTTTACATGACCACTACATTCCTTCGTACTTATCATTGCATGGGATAACCTGAGGACATGCATAAGAAAAGGGTGAGCTATAAAGCCCAGTAAGGGAATACACAATGAATAACATGAGGAGTACAATACATGTTAGGCAATAGGAAAATCAATAGAGCATTAGAGTAACATGAACATAAAGGCATGATAAATCTTGATAACCATAACATGGAAATGTGGAAACAACACTTAACATTGAATTAGCATGAGCCAAGGCTCATTGCACATGGAGCATGAGTAAACCCTCATTGCACTTGAAGCACGAGTAAACCATCGTTTCACTTGAATTAGCATGAGTCAAAACTCATTGCACATGATGTATCATGATACTATACTTTACCCAATGCATTGGAACACTATAAAGGGCGCACCCTTCTTAAACATTTCATTTCATGCATAAGTGTGCCACATGGATCACAAAACATGGATTCATAAAACATAATCATTTATTCCACGATAATGGAATGTGGAATTCATACATGAAACATTATAATAAATAAGTACATGTGAATACAGGTGAATACCCTTGATGGAGAAATGGGCATGGTATTCACTACACAATGATATTGGCTTAGAAAATTGGTGTGATTTCGGCAGCGTAACAGCGTGACATAAGAATTCATAAAAAAGGTAGATGAGAGAGAAAGGGGTTCCTAATCATATTTACATGTAATGGAAAGTAAGGAGGTAATATAGATACATGTCCCATCAATTTAAAAGGAATTTAGATTCATGATACAAAAGTATTGCTTGAATATAAAAGAGGAGAAAAAGGTTTCTTTCGGAATTTCGGCATAGTAACGGGTGTACATGGGAGGCTTTTAATGAGAGATAAAGGGGTCTTCTATCATTCAAAAAATAATAGGGCTGTATGGGAGAGGTGCGAAACCATACCCCAACATTCATAATTGAAATTAAAAGGGCAATACAACATAATGAAAATTGACAAAAATGAGAAAGGAAGAAAAAACCCTTACTTGGAAGTCTGCTTCCAAAGGCTAGAGAGAGGCTTCTGAGAGGCTTCTTGGGAGCTTGGGGCACCTTGGGAGGATTCTAGAAAGAGTAGGGCAGAGGTTGGACGAACTTAATGGTATTTTAGTGAGGAGTAAGTGGGAGCTTGGGTGGGTTTATATAGGAAAGGTGAGAGAATTGTTTATTATTTAGGTTTGGGACCCCTTATATTAAAATAATCCAAACCACAAACCATCCCATGGTATTTGCCCATGGTTTCTGGAAAAGGAAATAGGAAAAAAATATTTTACATGGAAAAGGTCCGAACTTATTAAAAAATTAGGGTTGCTTATGTGGAGGTGAGTCACACTCCCATGGAAATTAATTTAAAAAGACAAAGTGTTGAATAAGTCTTGAGGGCTCCATTAATGATATGAAAAGTAAGTCAAACAAACCCAAAACCTCATTATTTTAATTATAAAACACATATTGTCCGAACCTAAAGATTATGTTATTTTATTACATCACCATTGGGTCATTATGATGTCATAAAACACATTATATATTTAAATGGCATTTAATTTTTACCCAAAAATTTGACTGTCTCAGAAAATTATGAAAAATTCACCGTTGGATAATTTCGACATCCTGATTCAAAAAATAATATTTATTTTATCTAAATAATTTTCTAAATATGTGAATTTTCAATTTTAAAATAAAAACCGACATTTATAAAAAAAATCACAAGTTTTGACAGAAATGGCTTTCAAACCTTAATAAAAATTTTAATTGCATTCATAAAATTATAAGATCATTTATACTTAACAAAAAATTAATTTAATATTAATAATAATATTTTACTAAAATATTATTTAATTCAAAAATCCTTTAATTTAATAAAATATAATTCTTAATTAAATAATAACTAAAAACACCAATTGTACTTTAAAAACTAATTACAATATATCAAAAATGAATAGAAATTATATTCATTATTATATACAAAAATAATGTACATGAACATGGTGCTACTTATTTGTTACATAAACCCTTAAAATAGCCTAATAAGACCTAAGGGTAAGGTGTGCGATTGTGATAGACTCTTGGGGCGGCTCACACAACATCGCTCGAGTGGTAATTTCAATCAACTTCCACTTTTCCCGTAGACGATCATGTTCGAGTTTGACTTGATGAAGCTCAGCTTGGGATTGGTCAAGGGAAAAGCCCAAAGACGCCACCTCTTTTCCGAGCTCTGACAAATGGGCTTTGTAAGGGGCAATTTTACTGGATGAGGCAATCACTTCCTTTTTCTGAGTAGAAATTGGTTTGTTAATGCCTTATATTTATACTACTCAGATGACCACTGTTCAACGGCTATAAAAGTAATGGTCACAAATATTAACGTAAAACTAAAGAAGTTGACATCTTAAAAAAACATTTTTCATAAAGAAACATTTAACTGGATCAAGAGGGATTTTCTATTAATGAAACTTTGGGTCATTACAATATTCCCCCCTTAAGAAATTTCTCCCTCAAAATTTTCTTTTTTCCCACACAAAAACAAATGTGGGTAACTCAGCTTCATCATATCCTCCGACTCCCAAGTTTCTTCTTCAAATTTGTGGTTTCTACACAACACCTTGACGAGGGGCATTGTCTTATTTCGTAGAACTTTTTCTCTACGATCTATGATCATCACCGGTTGCTCCTCATAATAATGACCGTCTTCTAATTGTACCACCTCAGAAGAGAGTACATGTGAAGGGTCTGGTATGTACTTCCTTAAGAGGGATACATGGAAGACATCATGCACCTTGGCCATAGTAGGTGGAAGTGCTAGTCGATAGGCCACAACCCCAACACGATCAAGAATCTCGAAGGGGCCGATGTACCTTGGACATAACTTCCCTTTCTTTCCAAACCTCATGACCTTCTTCCACGGAGATATGTGTAAAAACACCATGTCTCCGACATTAAACTCAAGGTCTCGTCGACGATTATCTGCATAACTCTTCTGTCGACTTTGGGCTACCTTGATATGCTGCTTAAAGGTTTTCACCTTCTCCACCATTTTTTCGACCATTTCTGGTCCAAGCAGCTTACGTTCACCGACCTCATCCGAACATGCTGGTGTTCTACACCTTTTCCCATACAGAGCTTCATATGGTGTCATTTGGATGCTCGAGTGGAAACAATTATTCTAAGAGAACTCAACTAGAGGAAGATGTTGATACCATCCTCCTTTAAAGTCCATTGAGCACGCTCGAAAAAAATCCTCAAGTGTTTGGATAGTCCACTCGGATTGGCCATCAGTTTGAGGATGATAGGTCGTACTGAAGTTCAGTTCAGTATTCAGAGCTTGTTGAAGACACTTCCAAAACATAGAGGTGAATCTTGGATCTTGGTCAGAAACAATAGATAGTGGTACTCCATGCAACCGTACCACATCCCTGATATATATCAGTGCCAGTTGATCCAAAGAGAAAACCTCTCGAATAGTAATGAAGTGTGCAGTCTTTGTAAGACGATCCACAACAACCCAGATTGCATTGTTGCCTTTGGATGTCCTTGGAAGTCCAGTGACAAAGTCCATGGTGATGTTCTCCCATTTCCATTCTGGTATGGGCAATGGTTGCATCATCCCCTTAGACTTCTGCCTCTCTTCCTTCACTTGCTGACACACCAGGCACTTTGATGTATATTCAGTGATCTACTTCTTCATATTATCCCACCAAAAGTTTTCTCGGAGGTCTCGATACATCATTGTGCTCCCTGGGTGAATAGAGAAATTTGAACTATGTGCATCATCCAAAAGATCCTTCATCATCTCCGAACTTCATGGAACACATAGTCTTTTCCCAAACCGCACAATTCCATCTTAATTAACATTAAACTCTGAGGATTTTCCCTTTTTGATATCTTCCACTTTTTTTGTGGATTTCCGCATCATCCTTTTGAGTATCCTTTAACCTTTCCAAAAGAGATGGTTGAGCAATCATTTGTGAAAGGATTGATGACGATCCCTTATTTATGATTCCCACGTCCATCTTCATCAAGTCTAAGAAGATTGAATCCTTTTCAATTCTCATCATTGATAGAATTGTTGGATCCTTTCTACTTAGGGCATCCCCCACCTTGTTCGCCTTCCCAGGGTGGTAATGTATTGAACAGTCATAATCCTTAATTAGCTCTATCAATCTTCTGTGGTGCATATTAAGCTCTTTCTGTGTGAATATATATTTAAGACTCTTGTGGTCAGTATATATCTCACATTTCTCTCCATAGAGATAATGCCGCTAGATTTTCAAGGCAAAGCTCACCGCCGCCAACTCCAGATCATGTGTTGGATAGTTTCGCTCATGGATTTTCAATTGCCTTGAGGCATAGGATATCACTTTATCATTCTGCATCAGCACACATCCTAAGCCCTTCTTTGAAGCATCACTGAATACCACAAAAAGCTCCCCACTTGTGGGTAAAGTGAGCACGAGTGCAGTGATAAGCCTCCTTTTCAACTCCTTGAAGCTTTCTTCGCATTCATCACTCCAAGAAAACTTTACTCCCTTTCGAGTTAGCTTGGTAAGAGGGTTGGACAATCGTGAGAAATTTCTCACAAATCGTCGATAATATTCAGCTAACCCCAAGAAGCTATGGATATCAGTTACCGATGTTGGCCTCAGCCATCCCTCAATTGCATCTGTTTTGGATGGGTCCACAGATATCCCATTGATTGTGATGATATGGCCCAAGAATGAGACTTCCATCAACCAAAACTCACACTTGTTGTACTTTGCATAAAGCTTCTCCTTGTGCAAAGTCTCTAGTACAGTTTTTAAATGCTCCTCATGGTCCTCCTTGGTTTTGGAGTATATTAGAATATAATCTATAAAGACTACGAAAAATTTGTCTAGGTAATCTCTAAAGACTCTATTCATCATGTACATGAATATTGTGGGAGCATTGGTGAGTCCTAAAGGCATTACTATGAATTCATAGTGCATGTACCTTGTACGAAAAGCAGTCTTGGGGATATCTTCCTTCTTCACCCTTACTTGATAATATCCCGACCGCAAGTCCACCTTGGAGAAGTATTGTTCTCCACGCAGCTGATCAAACAAGTCATCGATTCTTGGGAGAGGATACTTGTTCTTTATCGTTATTTTGTTAAGTTCGCGATAATCCATGCAAAGGCGCATTGACCCATCCTTCTTCTTGACGAAGAGGACTGGTGCACCCCATGGTGATGCACTTGGGCATATAAACCCTTTATCCAGATTCTCTTGTAGTTGTTTCTTCAGCTCTTCAAGCTCAACAAAAGCCATTCTATGTGGAGTCTTGGATATTGGTAGCGCCCCAGGTATAAGTTCAATTGAGAACTCAACATCTCTTCTTGGAGGAAGACCAGGAAGTTCCTCGGGAAATACTTCAGCGAATTCCCTCACAATAGGCATTTCTTCAAGGGTGGTTTCTTCCTTGGACTCAATCATCTGGGCCATATATGCATTCTCATAAGGCAGTAATATCCATGCTTGAGATGATGGAGCTAAAGGATATTCATCTTTTTCCTGACACTTGTAAAGAATCGGGGGTCGATTCTCAATATGGAGTGTGATTTCCCTCTCCCGACTATTTATGTTGGCTCTATATAAGGAAACCCAATCCATGCCAAGAATTGCATAAAATTTCACCAAAGAGAGTATGACGAGATTCTCCGGGAAATTCAATCCACAGATTATAACAGGGGAGGACTTATATTCATGGGATGCAATGATTGCCCCATTTTCCATACTCACCGACATCTTTACTTCTAGGATTTTTGGTGGTGCTGGGATTGTTCTACTAAACATTCTAGATATAAAGAAATGCGTAGAACCTGAATCAAAAAGTATGTTCTCTATTCTTGAATGAATAACTAGCATAACTGTCACCACTTCGTTGTCGGGGATCACTTCGGCAGAAGTGATGGAAAAAGCTCTTCCTTGCTGTCTTGGAGGTTGTTGGTTGCCTCCGATAACCCTTGGATTAGGGAACTGATTCACAAAAGGACCCGGTTCTTTGCATTTGTAGCATTGAACAACGTGTTGAGGTTCGAACGGAGAGTTCCTATCCTCTGTCGCAGCCGCGGGTCCTTCTTGCCGATAGTTAACAGATAGGTGCCCTTCACTTCCACACCTAAAGCATTTTCTCGTCCCCCTAAGGCAATTTCCAGGGTGCTTCTTTCTACACTTTTGGCAAGTGGGGTGCTGGAACATCATAGCACCGTTGGATTTATCCATCGGACCACCAGCATTGAAGTCCACCTTCCGCTTCTTGTCCCCATGATACCCCTGTGATTATCCGATCTCCATTTCACCCTTGAGGGCACATCAGACAATTTCCTCATAGCTGTCGAAGACATGGATCGCTAATTCTTTCTGCAAGCTAGGCTTCAGCCCACCAAAGAAGTGGTCAACCTTTCATTCGGTGGTTACGACAAAGCCGGAAGCGTATCGTGCAATCCTTGTGAATTTTTCCTCATACTATCCCACAGATTCTTCATCTTTCTACTTGAGGGAAAAAAAGTAACTTTCCATCTTAAGATGGAGGGTGCGTGTAAAATATTTATCGAAAAACATCTTCCGGAATTCCTTCCATTCCAAAGCCTCGATCTCCTCCTCAGGCTTCATATTTTTGATCAACTTCCACCATTGTTCAGCTTCACCCGCCATACGATAAGTCGCCAGAAGAACCTTCTCTTGTTCAGAACATTTTAGGATAGAGATGATCTTTTCAATGGAGTTGATCCATTTCTCAGCGATTGTGGGATCAGATGATCCACTAAAAGTAGGAGGCCTTTGTCTCATGAAGCTCTCGATAGCGACTTGTTCTTTCTTGGGGGGGGGGGGGGTTGAACGTTCCTCTGGACCCGTGTTTCTATTAAAAACTTGAGTTAGCTGAGAGAGAAGCGTGACAAAGTTCACGATTCCCACTCCCATTGGATTGGGCATCTCATTAGTACAATCATCACACTGATCTTCACAACAGTTGTTAGCTCGAGTTCTCCTATTACTGACCATTGGCTGGAATAAAAGGAAAGTTAGGGGTAACACATAAAGGGTAATCCAAAGACAAAAGTTGATGACTTATAAATAAACTTTAACCTCTTTAACTCATGAGTATATAGGATTCAATCCAGGCTTTTCATGATCTTCCTTCTAACATATATTCTTAGGGGAATTTTTCCCTTAATAAGGGTTCATACTAAGATTGTGAATTTATCAAAACATATCCCCCGGGAGTGTCGTAACCAAGAGTGCATCAAGGCCCGTTGTTGTGCACCAGTTCCCATTCGAGTCTAGCTCAAAACGGTGTTTTCGGGTTTTACCCCTAGGATACATCTGTGCCAGAGCCGCCTCTACCTGCTCGTATCCAGACAGGGATGTTTTTGTTTGATAAACCACTTAATTAGTATTTACCAAAACATAGGGATGTTTTTATTATTCTTACTCTTGTATCTAAGGATTTACTAGGGTTTCCTAATCCCAAAAATAACTAAACCTATCCTCTGATACCAACTATGACAACCCTGCTTTTTATTACAACTTAATCATGCTTTATTACATAAAACTTCACATGATACAACAAAGAAGATAGAGAGTTTTAGTGTCCTTGGGGCTTAGGATCATTAAATAAAAACTTTAAACATGAAATACAAAATCTATATTGAAAACTTCCTTTACATGACCACTACATTCCTTCGTACTTAGCATTGCATGGGATAACCTGAGGACATGCATGAGAAAAGGGTGAGCTATAAAGCCCAGTAAGGGAGTACACAATGAATAACATGAGGAGTACAATACATGTTAGGAAATAGGAACATCAATAGAGAATTAGAGTAACATTAACATAAAGGCATGATAAAGCATGATAACCATAACATGGAAATGTGGAAAGAACACTTAACATTGAATTAGCATGAGCCAAGGCTCATTGCACATGGAGAATGAGTAAACCCTCATTGCACTTGAAGCACAAGTAAACCCTCGTTGCACTTGAATTAGCATGAGTCAACACTCATTACACATGACGGATCATGATACTATACTCTACCCAATGCATTGGAGCGCTATAAAGGGCGCACCTTTTTTAAACATTTCATTTCATGCATAAGTGTGCCACATGGATCATAAAACATGGATTCATAAAACATAATCATTTATTCCACGATAAAGGAATGTGGAATTCAAACATGAAACATTATAACCAATATGCAAATGTGCATAAAGGTGAATAACATTGATGGAAATGGGCATGGTATTCACTACACAATGATATTGGCTTAGAAAATCGGTGTGATTTCAGCAGCGTAACGACGTGACAAAAGAATTCATAAAAAAGGTTGATGAGAGAGAAATGGGTTACTCATCATATTTAAATGTAATGGAAAGTAAGGAGTTCATATAGATACATGTCCCAACAATTGAAAATGAATTTAGATTCATGATACAAATGTATTGCTTGAATAAAAAAGAGGAGAAAAAGGTTTCTTTCGGAATTTCGGAATAGTAACAGGTGTACATGGGAGGCATTTAATGAGAGAGAAAGGGGTCTCCCATCATTCAAACAATAAGAGGGCTGTATGGGAGAGGTGAGAAACCATTCCCCAACATTCATAATTGAAATTAAAAGGGCAATACAACTTAAAAAAATTTGACAAAAATAAGAAAGGAAGAAAAACCCCTTACTTGGAAGTGTGCTTCCAAAGGCTAGAGAGAGGCTTGTGAGAGGCTTCTTGGGAGCTTGGGGAACCTTGGGAGGATTCTAGAGAGAGTAGGGCAGTGGTTGGATGATCTAAAAGGTATTTTAGTGTGGATTAAGTGGGAGCTTGGGTGGGTTTATATAGGAAAGGTGAGAGAATTTTTTATTATTTAGGTTTGGGACCCCTTATATTAAAATAATCCAAACCACAAACCATCCCACGGTATTTGCCCATGGTTTCTGGAAAAGGAAAGAGGAATAAAATATTTTACAAGGCCACGGTCTGAACTTATTTAAAAATTAGGGTTGCTTATGTGGAGGTGAGTCACACTCCCATGGAAATTAATTTAAAAAGGCAAAGTGTTGAATATGTCTTGAGGGCTCCATTAATGCTTTGAAAAGTAAGTCAAACAAACCCAAAAACTCATTATTTTAATGATAAAACACATATTGGCCGAAAATAAGGATTATGTTATTTTATTACATCACCATTGGGTCATTATGATGTTATAAAACACATTATATATTTAAATGGTATTTAATTTTTACCCAAAAATTTGACTGTCTCAGAAAATTATGAAAAATTCACCGTTGGATAATTTCGACGTCCTGATTCCAAAAATAATATTTATTTTATCAAAATAATTTTCCAAATATTTGAATTTTAACTTTTAAAATAAAAACCGACATTTATAAAAAAATTCACGGGTTTTGACAGAAATGGCTTTCAAACCATAATAAAAATTTTAATTGCATTCATAAAATTATAAGATCATTTATACTTAATAAAAAAATAATTTAATATTAATAATAATATTTTATTAAAATATTATTTATTTCAAAAATCCTTTAATTTAATAAAATATAATTCGTAATTAAATAATTACTAAAAACTCCATTTGTACTTTAAAAACTAATTACAATATATCAAAAATGACTAGAAATTATTTTCATTATTATATACAAAAATAATGTACATGAACATGGTTCTACTTATTTGTTACATAACCCCTTAATATAGCCGCATAAGACCTAAGGATAAGGTGTGCAATGGTGACAGACTCTTGGGGCGGCTCGGACAACATCGCTCGAGTGGTAATTTCAATCAACTTCCACTTTTCCCGTAGACGATCACGTTCGAGCTTGACTTGATGAAGCTCAGCTTGGGCTTGGTCAAGGGAAAAGCCCAAAGACGCCACCTCTTTTACGAGCTATGACAAATGGGCTTCGTAAGGGTCAATTCTACTGGATGAGGTCATCGCTTCCTTTGTCTGAGTAGAAATGGGTTCGTTAAAGCCTTATATTTATACTACTCAGATGATCACTGTTCCACGACTATAAAATTAACGGTCACAAATCTTAACGTAAAACTAAAGAAGTTGACATCTTATAAAAACATTTTTCATAAAGAAACATTTAACTGGATCAAGAGGTATTTTCTATTAATAAAACATTGGGTCGTTACACCAGGTCATCCAGGAGTGGATGAGGACAGCTTATAGCTGACATAAGTCTTATGATGACAGGAGGTGGAGGCCACTAGAGTTCGAGGATAGCGACCACGTCTTCTTGCGTGTCTCACCTCGATGTGGATTATGGAGATTTGGCTGAGGCAGCATGTTGTCTCCACGCTTCATCGGACCATTCCAGGTCCTCAGCAGGATTGGCGAGGAGGATTATCGCCTGGCTCTACCACCTCAATTGCACCGTGTGCACGACGTCTTCCACGTATCTCAGCTGAGGAGATACGTGCATGACCCGACGCACATCATTGACCATGGGGAGCTAGACGTTGATGATGGGGCGACTTTTGCGGAGGTCCTGGTGGAGATCGAGGATCGACAGGAGCGAGTTCTATTTGGATGATCGATTCCTCTAGTGCGCATCAGATGGCAGCACGAGAACCTCCAGGAGAGCACTTTGGAGCGAGAGGCTCAGATGTGTGCTCAGTACCCACATTTGTTTCCCTAGTTTATGATGTATCTTTACGGGGACATAAATCCCTGAGGTGGGAGTAATGTAAAGCCCCGTAATTTTCAAGGAAATTTTTTTCTTAATTTTCTTTGGAATTTTACATGAACACAGTTTCTGATGACACCTGATTCTGAGGACCGGTGTGCCCGGAATCATTTTCGGATGTTTGGATCGGTTACATTCAGTGAATGAACGAGCAGGGTTTTATAACATTTAAACCAGTGCTCAGAATCGAATTTCGAGGGCACCGATGGAATCGCAGCGCCAGTATTTTCTTAGAAACGCCTATTCCGGAGTTGCGTTTTTCGGGTGTGGTTTTTAATTTTTGGGATTTAAGTTATGAAATAAAATAATTTGGTACGACAAACTTTATTTCATTTCACTTAAAGCCGCTTAAAGCCACTTTAAGCTGCTTAAGATGAGATGATGTAGATAGGGTGGGACCCAAAATATCGTACCCTCATGGTAGGATATTTGTGTGGTGGGGCCCGCACGAGCCCCACCGTTTCTTTTCCCCTAAGTAACACACCTGCGAAAACCCTTTTAAAATAAAGTCAACCGACGGGTTTTCTTAAATTCTTACCGCCCCTATTAATTGGGCGGTTAGTTCGGAAAATTAATTCTATGAATTAATTTGTTCGTTTCTTACTTTAATTTTTCGTCTGTTGGCATATTAATAAAATAAAACCAACACTTGTATTCTTATGGATTGTTCATTGAGAGGATTTGACAGAAACTTAAGATCTTCATCCTCCTTCGCGAAGAATGCGAAGAACGCGAAGAACGCGAAAAAACGCCGGCTTCCGACAAAGGGCGAAGAAGAACGCCAAACCCCCGGAGATCGACGACGTGACACCGACAATTCTCCCTCTGCAATGCTTCTTCCACGACGAACCATCCCCACGACAATCATTGATTGGAATCTTGAGGTTGGGGATTGCAGACCTTTTAAATCATTGTGGTTTATAACTACAACATGGATTTAATTGTTATAATTAAATCTATATGTTCTTGATCCTAAGAGTTCGTCGACGCAACGTCATATACCACGACAACGTGACACCCTTCCGCGACGTGACGATCCTCTTCTTCTGCGAAGATCAATTCTGCGTAGAACGCTCGTTCGACGACTTCGACGAGGTAGGGGTTTGATTCTTTAAATCTTTGTATTTTGTTTTCCCGGTTGTTTAATGATTGATTTGGGAGACTTTTAAAACCGCTAACGCGGTGCGTGCGGACTAAACGAACAAGTCCGAACCCACCTCCTTTTTTTCGTTCTTGGTGTGAGGAACGATGTGTGACGACAAACAAGGCCACAAGGGTGATTTGAGGGCCTTCCTGTGAAGATCGGATCCCGGGAGGACGTCTGGCGAAGACCTCACGCAAAACGAACCAGTAGACCGCGTCCGGTGGCCGCGGAAGCTCCCGGCGAAGCCCGACGCGCCTCCAAAAAAACCCGCCGTGTCTGAAGCCGCGGTGGCGAGACGGTTCTACGGCCGCGCGGAACTGGGAGGCGGGACGCTGCTCAAGCCGCGTCCGGGAACCGCAGAGCAGCCCCCATGCGGGGGCCGCGGTTCCTTCGCTCGGCCGCTCGGTCGAGCCGAGCCGAGGCGACCCGCCGGGCCGGGTCGCGCCCAACCGGGTCAGCCCCGGACCAGGGTTGGGTCGACCCGGTTCGGGCCGACCCAGGGGGGTTGGGCCGGGTCGGTCCCGGCCTAGACCCCCCGTTTTCGGACCGTTTTCGTTCTTTTGCCCATATCATGAGCTACAGACCTCTGATTGACACGATGTCAGCGGAAATGCGATCCTTGGATCGAGACGATCATTTCGGTATATCACATTCAAGGTTTTGGAATACTTTGGGTTCAGCCGGGTTGGTTCGTACACGAAACCAACCGGGCCCTTTGAGCGAAAACGCTCATATCTTGAGCTTCGAACGTCCGATTGATGTGCCGTTGACATTGTTGAATTTCTCTAAGTGAGACAGATCTTTGGTCTTACTCCGCCCGAGGTTTGGATGTAGGTACTGTACGGTCAGGTTTGTTTTTCCTTAAAAACCAACCGGGCCCCTGGGACGAAAAAGTCAATATCTCTCACACCGGGCGTCCTATTGACGCGCCGTCTATTGCGTTGAGTTCCTGTTGACGATACGGAACTTTTAGATACATCAACTCTGGACTAGGTGTCAGTTGATTTATCAGCCTCTCGGCTCGTAGAGCGGACCCTCCCGAACGAGCTTGTTGAGTGCGGGAACCCTAGAGTTGGCTGTGACTACTACTGTGACGGCGACGACTGTACAGATATCCTCAGTGGATTTGACTGCGACGACTACAGCACTCAGTGATCCTATGTGGATCAGTACTATAGAGCCTATGTGGATCTGATCCTATGTGGGTCAGCGCTTAGTGGTTCTGTGTGAGCCAGTGTCTACCGATCCTGTGTGGTTCTGATCCTGTGTGGGTCTTTGCGGGGGTTAGTTACCTATCGATCATGTGTGGGTCCGATCCTGTGTTGGTCATTGCGGTGGTTATTTACCTATTGATCCTATGTGGGTCCGATCCTATGTGGGTCCAATGACTTAGATGGATCAGTGATCATCTCTATCGTCATTCGAAGAAGTATACCTGTGTGAGATGAATCATGTATACTCTCCTTTGTGGATTGTGTTGTGCTATCCTATATGGATTACCTTTTGCATTCCTTTATGGATTGTGTTGTGTTATCCTGTGTGGGTTTACGTTTTGCTTTCCTGTGTGGACTGGGTTGTGCTTGGGCTCGGATGCTAGAGCCAAACGGGAATTGATGACTTAGGTATATGTATAGGCATATACCTATGCAGTGTCGGATGTTATTTCGTGATTGTATCTTTCCTTTGTGGATTATGCTTTGTGGATTTTCGGAGTCCTTTGCGGGTCGCGGGGTCGCTACTGAGTAGCTTATACTCACCCTTGCATGGGCTATGCCTGCACTACATTGTGTTGGTTGCAGACGACGAATAGCGCTGATAGTGGTCGATGTTGGTGGAGCAAGATGGTACCTGGAGGTGTACCACTGGACGGGGTGTACTCGGAGCGAACAGCAGGACCGAGGAGATGTGGAGGCTATCTGTACTCACCCTTCTGGTGGGACTTCCAGAGGATGGCTCGATGCTGTGGCTTTTTCTTTCAGTTGCTGTTTTACCCCTTTCAGTTGTACTTTACAGTTGGGCTTGTATTTCCGGCCCCCTTTACTTTCAACATAGCTTGTTTCAGTTTTTACTTAGTGTTTTACTTCCGCTTGTACTCTATGGTGTATGTTTACTTTTATAAAGGCAATGCCTTCCATGTTACTGGGATTTATGGCTTTGGCACTAGTCGCCAACCCCTGGCCTATGGAAGGTGGGCTTGGGGTAGTCACGGGACGGGCCCCGAGGACGGGTCGTGACACATACGTAATCATTTACATGAAATAAAATAATATGTCAATCGGCTTGATAAAAATATTTATTCTGAGAAATAAAAACTAGATATTCTGTATTAGATAGATAAAGTTCAATGAAATAAGAAAACTCAACTGATAAATGTTTTTTAAAGAAATATCTATCTTGGGGAAGATACATGAGAACCTAAGGACATGATGTGGAAAGGTATCCAAATCAATTTTTATCTGAGTATTGGATCTTGTTTTAGAAATTCATCTTAAGGGGGGTATAATGTAACAACCCATGATCTTACGTTGTGTCTCTTTGTTTTCAATATATCTGATCTCTTTAATAAATTACGTTTCACATAACACCGAGATTTAATGAAAATCAAAATATAATTATTTTAACATGATAATTATATCATATCATTTAAACTATAGGTGGAAAATAATAATAACCACATTTTTAAATATTTAATTTTCCAAATCATTGTTAATGTATTAATTACTGATTTTTTAATATGAACATTATTATTAGTAAGGTCATTTTTTTATTTAAATATATGTTTTTAAAAAAATGTATTTTTAATTGGTTTAGATGAGAAATAATTTAATTAATTTAATAGACTTTTAGATATTTTTTTGATAAGTTGAACATTGTTTTTTTATTCAACATGTAAGAATTATCTTTTGATAAATATTTGATAATTATAATAAAAAGATTAATTTTTCATTAAATAGTATAAAAATACAAATTTTTATAAAGCCCTCATTTTATTTATATTTAAATGTCTTTTATATGACTATAAATTAAAATCAATTCAACTTATTAACTATTTAGTTTGATAGATTAGAATAAATTACATTTAAATAATATCTATACATTATTTTGTTATGATAACATTTTTGGGATGAAAAATGAATTTTCCAAAAACACAATTTTTGGTTGCGTATCAACAGAATAATGTTAAATATATTTTTTAAACATCTGCATTTTAATATTTTAAATATTGATAATATATTTGGAATCATGAAGTTAAAATTATGTTATAAGTTAATGTTCAATTTTATGCATAAAAATGTAACCATGGACAAATATATTTAACGTTGTTTAGGTAAGATAATGTTTTCAGTTAATGTAAAATGTAAAAGCCTAAAATACATAAAAACATACCATATTAAATGGATGATTTATGAGATTCAAGACCTTAAATAGCCTTAAAACTTTAATTATAATCCAAATTCATTTGAGTTAATTTCACCCAAATGTGGTTGGATTAAAATATAAATTAATCTTTATTTAATCACATAAATCCAGCCCTCCTCATGTATAAATACCACCCTAACCACCTCATTTCTCCTCAAAATACATGATGAACTTCAAATATCTTCCAAATATAATTATACACACTACAATTTTCTACTAGCCTCACCCAAATTCCTTTTCTATCTTCCTTAAGGGGCCCTTAATGAAGGTGATATTAAATAAGTAACTTTCTCAAACAACCTCTCTTGATTTAATTTCATTATCTGCCTCCTCTTCACCTTATTCATCCATAAAATAATAACAACTATAGTAAAATTTATATAATAGAATTTTATTTTTATAATGAAATATATTATTCCCAACCATTTTATTACCTTATCATATTTTAATAAAAAAACCATTTCCCAAATAATGGAGGTTAATCATCTTCGTGAATAATGTTTTTTTTGTTTTTCATTACAACCTTAAAAGCTAGACATCAGTGTTTTATTCAAGTTAAATCAGGTTTTAATATGTATATTATAAACTATTTCATGTTATGGAAATAATATATATATAATATTAAAGAAAATAATACTGGATCATGATGGTATGAGAATCTGACAATTTAAACTAAACATTTATCATTAGCCTTTTATCAAATGAATCATCCTCATGTATGAATGAATAAATATATATTGGACAATTTAAAATAATGTAATTTAATGAATACTATATTGTTTAATTACGTATTTAAATGTCTATTTGAAAAGAAAAAACATATTTATACACTAATCAACTAACCATGAAATCTATGAAACAAACACATCTGAAACAATAAAAATAATGAAATATTTTTAATGAATTGTTGGTAATATGTTATAAAAGGATCACATAAGATATTTTATATGTGAATATGGCTCTATAATGAGTTAATAAAATTAATTAATCCTCTATACATGAGTATAAGTAATGAAAAACTAATGGGAAGTATAAGGTTAGGGTTTCTCTTCTCAGTTTTAATTCAGTGAGATATATTCCTTATTAAACACTTATTTCATGTGTGAGTGTATATACTACATGTTTATATTTAATATCATTTATATCATTGTATTCATGGAATTAAATGTTATGTTTGATAATTATCAACTTTATTGGACATATTATTCATCTAATTTCAATTTGGTAAGGGAATTATAATCCCCATTTCTATTCTTTGGGTAGTATTTTTACTTCAATGGTTATATAATATGATATTTACTTTGGAAATGGGTTTTGGATATCTGATGATTAATCTAAAATTTTTTTATGTGGATTTATAGAGAATATAAATATTATATTCATTGGATTAATGAGCACTTAAATGATATGATATTTATAAATTAATTATTTTTAAAAATTTCCTTTTTAAAATTTCACCTAAATGTATATTTTTCTTGAAAGTCCACATTTTCAAAAAATATCCCAAAATTATTTTAAAATTACATTATGATTTTTTAAAATTAATTATTATGTATGTTTAAATTTTTAAATAGGGGATTGAATGAATTAATTTTTTTTCTAATTGATGCCCTTTTTGACTTTTCTGACAAAATTATAGAATGAGTGTTTCTATAAATTATATATAATAATAGGATCTACCCACCTTTATAATGCCTTGTTTATTTGATGTATCCTTTAAAATATTAATAGTTAATTTTCAAATAATTTTTTTTATTTTTTAATTTTTTTAATATTTATAAATAAATGATTTAAAAATAAGAAATGTAATTTTATTAAAAATATTTCAAGTGATAATTCTAAATTATTTTCCATCTAAGATAATATTATTTTATGATACACATGATTTACTGGAAAACAAACTTCATGGATAATATTTTTACTCTTTTTATAGTTGTTTTATGATAATGGTGGAATAATATTTACAAACCATGTTTCTTTCCCATGGGTTATAAAATTATCAGTCACTTCTGAAACCAAATTTAATTTCATGGGTTTTGATATTATTTAAGCCCTTATTGTACACATATGTATGTTTTTCATTATATGAAATTGGCTACATTATAACCCTGGATGGTGGTTAAATTATAAATAATAAAGTATGGGGCATATTACTAATTCTATTTAAATTGGTAAATATTTATATCTCTTGAAATATACTAGACCAAAATAGGATGTGAACTCAGTTAAGTAAGACGGGACAGGAATAGGTAATGAACTTGGTTCATTAAAATAGGATTGGGATAAGGATTGACCATTATTATGTTAGAAAAGAATAGAATAGAATGTAAAACCAGTTTAGTATGGAACTATTCCCACTATTTTAGTTTTAAGAGTTATCATTTACAACAATGATGGTATGGACTGTAAATAGATTCCACTTTGGTAGTCATATAATTTAACCATAACTACTATGTAAATGATTTTCAATGCATCGGTGTACACCATAATTCCATGAATTATGCCAATTTAATACACTTATGATTAATTTATTATTATATTTTATGAATTTTTCCACGATTCATGATTATGATATTTTAGGATTTTTTCCATGACTCATGATTATGATATTTTATATACAAAATATAATTTTCAAATCATATATTCATGTTCTAATTCACTTATAATTATGATATGATTGATATCATACTTATTTACCCTTACTAAGAATCTATGCTTGACAATTTCATATGTATATTTTCGATTGATATGTAAAATTTATTACTTATTATATTTCATAAACGGTATAAGTTATTGAATTAATTATCGGGAGAAGATAGAGATGTCTTACAAACCAAATGTTTCTATTCCCATCTTTCCGAAGAAAGTAAGAACATGTATTTTTATTAGATTTTTTGTTTTATAATTAATATTAATTTATTGATATATAATATATATGTATGAAAATTGTGGGTTTACATACAAATATCTAAAAAGATTTGATGATGTGAGGGTAGTGAGTTAACCTTTATAGCTCAGAAGGAGTGGCATATTTGTAAATACCCAAAACGTTTCACTACTAGGATGACATTATTATCTCAAGGGGATAAAAATAGATAATTAAAGGTGTTTAGGGTTGATAATGTTAAGTAAAAACTCCACCACAATATTAAATATATTTTTAATAAATTAAATATCCAATGTATTTTGAAAATTAAATTTAACAAAAGAATATAACGTTAAAAATGTCAAATTTTACCTATTCCTCAATAATATTTTTATTATTTCAGGGTCAATATATTCATTATAGAAGAAAAAATTGTCTATAAATGGAAGATATTTGATATTTACTAAAATATAAAAATAACATGGTATAAGAATTCAATCTTATTAATTTTAAATCGTTTAATAAAATATCATTTATTATAACATAAAATTAATGTTAATTTGGAAATTTTTAATTAAATTTTAAATTTTAAAATACCAAGATAATGAAGGAATTAAAATATATTATGTAAAAATATATGTAACACAATATTATAATCACAATAATTAAAGTAAAATAATAATTTAATCAATTTACTTCACTTTTAATATTGTTAGTATCATTTACATTTTTTAATTATTATCTAAGTAAATCATACGTTTGAGTTTCTAAAGCATTTAAAGTAATTATATAATTATAAAAAATTATCTTGGTAAAAAACTCAATTTTATTTTAAAATAATATTTGTAACCTAATATTTGATTTAATTCATATATCCAAAATATTATAGATATTAAAGGTATTAAAGTTTCATTTTTTGTCTTTTTTTGTATTTATCTTATTATATTGGTCACTTTCTTTGATAATTTTCCAAAAAAACTAATAATAATAAGCCATATGGTGATAATGTTTTACATATGGATAGAAAATGTGGTTTTTACTAGATTTGAAGTCATTTTTTACACTTACCTCCTTAGTTTATTCACATTTTAAATTATTTTATACCAAGAGTAATGTAATAAATATTTACTATATTAACAATTAATTTTTGTAAAAAATTATAAGAGACTCATTAAACATTTAAAATAATGAAAATTCCAAATATTGAAGACATTTCTATAAATTCCATTCAATGAATCCGAAAATATTAATTCAAAATAAATCCTACAGATGTGACGAGAAATCGGGTTTTTAATAATAATTTGGTCAACATTTTACAAATAATTCATATAAAATCTTAGTTTATAATATATTCAAATGATCTATATTTGATTAATATAATTATAATTTATGTAATTATAATTTATAACCAATATAAAAAAATAACTTTATAAATTAATCAAACCAAAATGAACAATCAATTATATTTTTTTACTCTTCATCAAATAATGAAACTTTTCAAAAAAATTACTAAAAATCTCTCTATGATAATCATAATAGTGTGAAATAAAAAATTAATTTTAATTTCTCGTATTAATATTATATATGTATCTGAAACAATTTTTTTATTTTTAAAAAACTGATAAAGAAATCATTTTTATACAAAATAATATTTTCAAATAACATAATGTATTTACCAAAAATTAAGTTTTTTTATTATCAATAATTTTTTTTTCTATAAATACACTAAACATAATTTTTTATAAGTATTTACTAATATTTTTATCATTAATTTTAATAACATTGTTATAACATTCCTGATAAATTCACTATGTTAATAATATATTGTGGTTTTTTGAAAACTCAGAGTTATGTGTTATGTTGGCTAAAACTATGATGTGTGTAGTGAATGCTTTTCTTTTTATTTTAATATTATTTAAACCATTAATGAAATTTAATTTATTTTAAAATATATAATTCCTAGAAACTTAGGGTTTAACAAATAAATATTTTTGCCTCTAAAATTGCAATCTAAACTTTATATTCCATAATCACAACAAGTACCATGCTATAAGATGGAATTTAAATGGACATCATATAAGGGAGTTGTTCAATAGTAATCATGACAACATTATACTATTCTAAAACTGAAAAATGATCCCTATAGTCCTCAGTGTTTTCATTTGACACTGTAGGAAGTAGACTTCCCAATCAACAATAACTGTAATAGAGAAACACCTCTGATAATTGGCCTGATATTACCCCTAAAAAAAGAAAAAATAGGCATCGACCTTCCCGATCATGAGCCACTTAAACAGAAAATAATTTTATGTGACCCCATCGAAAGATAAAAAATACTATCTAAAATGATAATATTCAATATGGGTCATAATTTTTATCTTCTAATCAAATTCATGTATTTGGTAGAAGATGTTAATATCAAGAATTAAAAATTCTGGTGTCACTATATAATTTTATTTTATCACCCAACACAAAAGACAGTATAATACTTTTTTAGACAACTTTTTGAAATGAATAAAATGATAATATAAGTACAAAATATTTTCATAAAAAAATCCAAACGTGTCATCTAACATTGATAATATAAAATAATGATCATCACATATTTTAATAAAAACTAGAACCCTATAATACACCATAAATATTGTACCTCCAACAGTAGTTGTCCATGATTCAAATTATTATTTTCAACACTATAATACATAAATTAATCCAATTATGGCCACATGATCATCCCCCTTAGTTTAAGGATTTGATAAACCACCATTGGAAGCACCAGTTTGATCATAAAACCCCTTTGTGAAAGTTGATCCTTCCATACTCCATTGATATATCCTTTAATAAAAAATTATTTCGGTGACAATGTTTATAAAAATAATTACTAGTCATAATATCTTCCACACATTTGGTCTTGGTATGACCATTCCATAAACTCTGGTATCAGGAAACTTGTTACTGCCCTGATGAATCCCCTAAAATAGATCCGAAAGGGAACTAACAATCCTTGTGATTTATTTTCTATCAAAAAAATATCATGACTAAAATCTCATCCAAACAAAGCTCCCACCAAAACTAACATTTCCTACACCATCTTCCTCATCCAAATAAGAATTACCAACAACCTCCATGAAATTTTAAATACTATTTAGAATCAACATCGAATGAATATCTGACAATAACCCCAAATCAATCATGTGTGTCTTTATTTAATCATTTGGGACATGATATGATTCCAAATTCACTAGCTCTTCATAAATGGGGGAAAACTCTAGAATATTATGCTTCCCTTTCTCCATGGTCATAATATACTAGGTATTCAACACCTCTAACATCCTTAGGGAAACTAGTGATTGATGATTTTCTTTACAGAATTCTTAGTATGGTCCTTGTACAACATAGATCGTATGATCTATTCCTAAAATATAATTCCAAGAAGGCCATGGAACTATTCCCAAAAATTATTCTAAATATATAATCAGTTGTTATACTTTTATAGTGTGGTGAATGAAAATAACAGGTTTGATGATTATCCCACCTAAAAAATTTAATTTTATAAACCAATAAACAGTCCAAAATGGAGGGCTCCTTTAGATGCCTTATAGTGATCCTCATCATGAAAATTAATTGAAGTCAACCTTAGTATAATTCATTGGTGTAAGGTATGAATTATTTTTTCCTCATTTTTAATAGGTTATTTTGGTATTCACAAATATATAATCGTAGATTTTCGGTTACTTTTCATTAATTAACTATAGATAATGTGTTAATCAATTATATGTTACTCATTGGCAACTAATTATAAATAATCATCGAATAAAAATGATGTTATTTCTAAAAAAACATTACCCTATAAAATATTGTTATCAATAGAGACATCACCATGTCATGGGGTTTGCTTTTACCATGAACAATTTGATATTAATACATAACAATAATTATCTTATTAAATAAAATTTACCAGTACATATACTCCATCACACTACATATGAAAAACTATTAACATGACAATATATACTTTAATTTTATATGGAAACCCCTTGTAAGAAAATAAATATTTATATTTAATCCATGTATTTTTCTATGTTTTATTATTTAACACTATGAAATTTATTTACTATTTACTTCAATTAGTTAATAAAATGAACTGAATATGTTTAAGTGGTGGGTGGATCCTTAAATTATATATCTCCTAGGTTTTTTGGTTTTTCAAATGAGACAAGAAAAATATAACTGACAGTATCATCACCATTTATGTATATTTTCAATGAGAAACACATTATCTATATGAATACAAATGTTAGATATTATTCATTTCCATCACTGAAATATTAAATTTTAAATTATCCAGGGTAGTTATATGATTTATATTTTATTTTCCATGGTTTAGGTTTCATATTTCTATCTTATGTAAAATGTGATCATATATTGACACATGTAAATTATTTTACATGTTATCACTTAGAGAGTAGTTGAGTCGTTTTTATATTTTTTTCTTCATTTTCCACATCATATTAGAATGAATAATATACTAAAATATATTGATAAGTCACATAAATTTTTGTTTAAATATGTTAATATATGTTTCTTTATAAATATTAAAAAAATATAAATAAATAATTAAAACACGTGAATAAAAAAATTGATAATATTTTATTTCATATACAATTACTCATCAATACAATTATTAACCACCAGATCCTATTGTATAGAGGCAATGGGATCATAATGCTTGGATGTGAGACCCTTAGAAATCATTATGATTTGTACTAGTATTGACACTGATTTTGAAAATTTTATAATTATATAAATTTTTTCTTATTTAAATGTGGGATTGGGAATTTGGAGTTTCACATGGGGGAATTTCTTATTGGTTAGACTCATGTTGTTATTTATATCAACAAGAATCATTGGGTTTATGATTTTTTCAGGCATGAGGGGTTAATTTTAGGTTTTCATTACTTGTTTTTAGTGTAAAATATTAATTTATTAATTCTATTATATAGAAAAGACTATCCATATATGAGAAATAAATTTTGATATCGATTAAAATGACAATTGTGATGTTTTTTATCCTAGGGAGTATAATGAGTAAATACATGGATATAAAATTATTGAATTTTATATTAGTTGAATGAGAGATCTCATTGAGACCCATTGTAAACCATCCACATGTTAAACACTTAATACCATGTTAGAAATAATATGTTTTGATGAGAAATTTATACTATATACTTGTATTTTTTAGTTTTATTTAAGTCATTGGGTGTCTTCTAGTGGGTGATTGTTTAATTCGTATTTTGATAGTTGTGTGCCCTCTGATTAATTATGTGGAATCATTTACATTCCCTTTTACTATATCATTTTTATTATTCTGTATTTTTTATTAATAAAATAGTCATTTAATTATATTACTATTGAACTATAGAAATTGACTTTTAAAAGTGCTATTTTTTGAATTTTCAATTTATAATATTATTATTGTGTTTATATTATTAGTTTCTTGTTCCCTAAATTTTTATGTATGTTATTCATTATTTTTTCTATAAAATATGATGTGTTCATTTTTAAGTATTATTATTTATTATTTAAATGTTTTACTTTTATTTTTGGTTAATATTTAATTAAGAGAACTGGAATTTAATCTAAAATCTTTTACTTTGATGATTTCATATATTTTAATTCTAATGTATAGTATATATCATTTAGTTGTCTTAGAAATTTTAATTAGGAGATTCAAATTTTAATTATGAAATTCAAATTTTAATTATGAAATTCAAATTTTAATTTTTGGAGTTTATTTTAGGAACTCATCTTTTTATTCTTGATTTTGATTTAATTAAGATTATTTTATGGATTCATGAAAAATTGATAAGGGTGAGACTTTGAAGAAAATATGAAATTGTTGGTTGATGGGCTACCATGATTGACTTTCTGCCATGCATACACCCTACAACCAAGATATCAAAAACTCTTGTTATCTGACCTCCAACCAAGAGGGATGTTCTTTTAAAATGAGAGGGCTTCCCTTATATTATGGGAGTGTTCCTAGTTGTAGTTATTCAACTTATAATACTGTGAATACCATATTAGGCCATCCACATAGAACTAGTCAACCACTAGTTATTTCAAGAAAATACCAGACATTAACTTGTCAAAACTCAAATTATTTGGTCTTTTTTACAAACTGGAATTGGGTTGAAATGATGAACTAGTGCTGGAAACTATGTTGTGTCTATAAAATTGCATTTGAGAAAGGTTGAAAAAAAGGGAGCCCAATACCATGAATATTATAGTAGGGTTTTAATTCACCTGATAAATGAATAAGACTCTGAAGATCGTTGACTTTGATCTAGTTAAACATCTCAGCTAAAAAGATTACACTAAAACAAGGATTCAAAATAGGGAAATATATATCCTGTGATTCCTAATATATTCCTGAGAATGATACTAATAGTTAGAGGAAGAGGATTGAAGAAGAAAAATGGAACGATTCAAGGTTTATGGTCTAATTCAAATGAGACTCAAGCTTCCATGTGATTAGATAACAATGACGAGGATAAGGACGTACTTGATTTTTTTACTTTAACATATATTACTCAAGGATAAGATAATATGTAAAGGACAAGGTTTTTATTAAAAAAACATTCAACATAGATTGATTATAATTATTGATGATGAAGCAGAAATATTTTTGTCAATGTAGTTACCATTTAGATTGAATGTGAATAAGTTATTTTTAGTTTTTTCATGGATTGGATGGAAATGAATATAATTTTATGTAACAAAAATTAGGTGATTTCTAGTATTATAGATTATAAAGTAATAATGAGATGATAACTCAATTAAACTATATCAATTAATTATCAAGAATTTATGTGACTACTGATTACATAAAAATCATATATGTGGTCAGTTTAATATTTCCATTTATGGAATTGAAATGTGATGAGAATTTGTTTTACATGGTTGTTATAGCATCGACATATCTATCGAATGAATTTCTATTTCATAGATAAATTAACGTGAAATTTTGTTCCAATATAATATGTGATCAACTCTATTTGGTAATCCTAATGCACAAATGGTTCAAGTCCATCATGGTTCATTCACGTGTCGATTGAAAATATGATCCTAGATGAACATTTTCCTTTGAAAAAAAATTAGTGAGATAAGAGTTAATGATCACGAGGGAGTTTACATGGGTTTCAAATGTGGCATGTGAATCTCCAATGGGTATGAAGTTTTATATCAAAAAAACTTTTGATTTTTCCATCCAATCCTAAATTTTAAACTTAAGAGGATATCATGTATTTATTAAACTAGGAGTATGAAATGATTATATAATTTTTGGCTAAAGTCAAAGAAGTCAGAGTGGGTCCATGAATTCATCCAGGGTCATCATAACTTTTCCATAATCCATTTACACATCGGTCAATAGATATCAGTTGGAATAATTTAACCCAAGTAATACAATGGGGATATAGAATAGAATAATAAACCACATGAAATAAATTGATGGAATATCTTAATTAAGGTGAAAATTTTTATCAGTGATATAAGGTATGGTAAAAGGAGGAAAACATAATTAATTAGGGGATTCAAACTATTTGGAGTGAAAATCGTTAAGAATCTCAACTAAAATTCATAACCTAGAGAACATAATGGGGGTGGAGAGAAATATGCCATAGAAAATGTTTATGCAGAATGAATATTCTAGAGGAAAATATAGATAGGCCATAGGAAAATTAACCTCAACATGAGATATATGATTTCAATTTATATTATATATATCGTTGTTGAATAAAATTTTAATGATCATGTGTTATGTATTTGATGTTCTTAACCTAAACAATATTCAGGTTGTATTTTCTTCACTTCAGTTTTTAAGCTCATCCTTCTTGGATTTTAGATAATCGGTTCAGTACTTATCTTACTCAGTATAGAGAGAGGTGAACAATATATTTATCATTCATGAAAAAAATTCATATATGGTTTATAATTGATATATTGAGTCATATAAATAGTTAAATGAGCATTACCAAATGGAAAGGGGTATATTTTATTTTTGGGAAACCATGTTTCGATATTCTGTAGACATTATTCTTATAAGATAATCGTAATTGCATAAGGAATTTTCAAATGGATTAATTTTATAACATTTTTCATGATATTGGTCACTGATGTAGGTTACACCTAAAATCACTGGATCCTCAATTTCATCCATTCACTAGTATTTTCTCACAATCACACTTCAATCATTCTTTTTAGTTGCGATTTTAGTAGAATAATGTTAAATAATCCTTAGTATATTATTCTCATCCTTCTGTATGGATCGAACTAAATTTACACAATAATGTTTCCAGTATGATGTTAAACATTGTAATTTTGATGGAAAAAAATTACTACACATATAAAAAATATCATGTTATTAATAGGGAAGGATATGTGACTATCAACCATTAAAAAAAAATGAAAAATTACCAATATTTTTTAAAAATAAATCTTTATTTTTTAAACTTCTAGTGATGAAAATTTTAGATTATCTCCCCTTATGATTTAATTTAGACTCATTTACTTTTTAATTGTTATTTTATGATTATATAAGAATATTTAATTGATTTAAATATATTGTTTTAGGGAATTATAGGAATTTATTCGTGTGCTGGAATCCAGATATTGTTGTTTCTTTGTTTTGTTTTTTGTACATAGGGGAACAATGCATTGTAATATGTCTATAACCAGCCATATATTACTAATAATTATGACAAAAATAAATATTTTATGATCCAATAAATAATATTAAATCAAATTCGCTAAAAGTAGTGATGAAATAATTTCAAACTTTTGTTATGTATAATATGCACATGAAGACATAATTGAAAAAACATAATATATAATGGGTG
The DNA here is from genome assembly GCA_963277665.1 of Viscum album. Lineage (NCBI taxonomy): Eukaryota > Viridiplantae > Streptophyta > Magnoliopsida > Santalales > Viscaceae > Viscum > Viscum album. Next base: position 1,837,989,800 of record OY728165.1, read on the forward strand.
TTTAAAAAAACGAATTTTTACATTTAAATTGGATTTTGTGGTGACGCTAATGTATTGGTGTATATAGAAAATAATTATTTGTTGGAATAGGAGGGTTAATGTCAAATTAATTGTGATGAACTTGATTTTGGTGAAACCATATGAAAAGTAATATGTCAAAACCCACAAAAGCTCTCAAATAATGAATTTGAATATGATGAACCGATTTTCATTATAAAATCTATAATTTTTTATTTTTGTAAAATTAAACCAAAATAATCTTGGGCAAGGAGAAATTTTAATATGAGAACATAATAATGGAAGAACAACACACTAACTTACTAAAAGTTTGACTATTAACCTGAAATGGAATTTGAAGATAATTTGATTGATAAAAAATTATTAAATCACTATTATTGATAATTATAAAACTATTTGTAGGAGTGATATTATATACAATTGAACTATGAATCCCTAAACCTTTAAACATTTCTTTGATGAAAATAGTGAGAGAGTGATCCTTCATGAAACTTTTATTTATTATATTTTTTCCCTTCAACTCTCAGAAATGTCTAATCTAATGATATGTACAATAGAGAGAATTTTTTTGTTTGAATACTTATGTAAAAAAAAATTTAGAGTGAAAAACATGAAATTTTTATTCATGAGGATAAATTCAATAATTTTTTAATTGAAAAAAATTTGGGTCACTCAATTTATTTTTTCATAAACAATATATTTTTAGGGATTGAAATTGTAAGAATGTCTAACCAAACACTACATAATTTATGAAATTAATAATTACTAGAATGTTTGATTGATTAGTTTTTTACTCATTTGAGGTTTCTATTTTATGAAAATCATATGTTTGATAAATCTGATTTTTTTGGTCTTCAAAATGTTCCTCTCATATTTTTCAGTGCATCCTTCATCTGAATTGGATGTTTCAATTTATTTAGAAAAGTATAAATACTTATATGAGTAATATATTATGTTCTCTTTTTCTTTGTAATTATTTATAACTCTATTTCAAATTATATTCATTGATTTTTTTTAATAACTTATGAATTTTCAAACTTGTTTTTAAAAAAATATGATGTGGATAATGGTTTAGAGAAACATGAAAAAACAAAAACACCCAAGGGAGACAAGGTACATAGATTCCCCTAATTGAAAACTATAAATATTTCAAAATATGAATTAAATTCATAAGTGGGAAGTTCATTTTCTAGGATTATTATTAATGGTTTTTTGTTTCATTAGTAAGCTTAAGATATTTGTGGAGGAGATTGTTGAAGTTACATTTTTTATCCATAGTATAAATGTCATGCAATCATTATGAATGTGAACGTGGTTTATTAATCATCTACTCCACTAGGAGTCTTATTTAGTCCATCCATTTATGTTATCTCATATTCTCAATGGATTTTGGCAGTTATTTTGTTTGTTTAGTTTGTAATTAAGAGTCATTCTTCACAAAAATTGGAATTTTTTAATAAATTTATCAGAAAATCACATGTGGCGGTTCCTACAAAGTATACAAAATCCACCTTGTTACTATGCGGTGTTTCTAGGGAAGTATTTCTAGGGACTATGCATATAGATATTCATAGGAGGTATCTTTATATTTGATAGATTTTTTCTATTATTTATTTCCTTTCATTCATTTTAAAAAAGACCTCATATATTTCCATGTATACCAACCCATGTCCCTTCTCAAATGGAATACATATCACTACATTATACAACCAATATTTCATTTTCATATACATTTAATTTTAATTTTGTTTATGGGTGATACTTTATTTTTACTTGATAGATTTAATCTTGAGTGACCATGTATATCTTGTAGTGTTAAGGTGAAGTGATATTTATGGTGTTGTTTTTTGTGAAAAATTTTTCGATTGTTTGAGTGTCTGGTAAATGTGGTTTTACTAACCAATAGCATGCCATTCAATTATTTTCCAAAGCAACATTGATCATATTTTTTAAAAGACTAATTAAAACATCCATTATTATATATATATAGAGAGAGATATTTTCTCCTAATCTATTAAATTTTGATAAATATTCTTGATTTATATGTCCTTTTTTGGATACAACATTACAGGAGTTAATAATCATTTCATTTTATTAAGGTTAAGAATTTAGTATCTAAATGTAAAAACATTATACATCAAAAAGGGGAGTATTAGTTTTTACTTATGTAGGTTTCATTACTATCATTTTTTAATTGATGCTATGTATTTGTGTTTTTAATTGTTTTGATAATTTTTATTTAGAAACATTTAGTGTGACTTATATCTTGAATAAATTGTTGTAACATCATCTTCAAAACCCATTTTGAATTTCATTAGAGAAAATTACAACCATGTGAAATCGATAACAGAAAACCTCATGTAACTCCTTCTTTTATAACATTAAATACAACAAATATCAACTAAATCAATGGAATTCCATCTAGACACACCCATAATACAAGATAAATCAATCCCACCAAGACCTATCTGGGTACACCTATTGTATAAGCTATATTGGGCTCACCTGAGATCTATAATTGGGATCATCCAATAGTATAAAAATATCATCCTCACCCATTTCCATGAATAATGTCAAATAATCATTCATGAATTAAAAATATATAGTCCTTTAATTTTCAATCATAATAATATTTAATGTTTTATCATAGCTCTATTAATGCATGAAAATGAAATGGGATCCATTATAATATTAAAATTCAAACAAAGATAAGATAAGTATGCTATCAATATAAAAAATCTGCAGATATGTATAAGTAACATCAATGTTTAATGATGTTTATGAGTGGAAATATAATTTAAAAATAACAAGAAATATTCATGTGAAATATTACCTTTTCACATTGAGTAATATCAAATGATGTCATCATATATAGAAATTATTTGTAATGATCAAATGGAAAATTTGTTGCGGAAAATATTTGTACTACATTGAGAAAAATTATTAATGTTCTAAAAAAATTTCAAGCAATAATGGAAAATTATTATTTTAAATCACCCATTAAAAAATGAATCTTTAAAACTTTTAGTTTTCATGAAGACATAAAATTCAATTCATGTCGAGTACATTAAAATAATATTCCTTTTTGGTTTTTAGTAGAAGTCAAAAAGATTTCCTATTAAGATAAATTTATGAAGATGAATTTTAAAATATTTTTTAAAAAGGAAATTTTGTTGAAACATTAATTTAAAAAATAATAGTATAATATTTTTTAAAAAACATTAATTTAAAACATCTTAAGAGAGAAATGAATTCATATTTTCATAAGATTGTTTTCTAAATAATTTTAAGTAACAAATAAGGGTAAAAGGTACTATTATAAAAAATATAATGAATAAATAGAGGATAATAAAATATATGTGATATGAGAAAATAAGATCATATAATTTCCTCTACAAAACCATCAATATAAACAATCCCAAAATAAAAGTACATTGCATCATCAATCCGTTTCCACTTTGGTAACCCCTCAATCTTAAGACTCCTAAAAAATAACATCATATAATCTTTAAATATCAACAGCATATGGTGATTCTTAATATAACCTATATAAGAGGAATTAGATACACCTAGTAAATGAAGATATGATTATAATATAACAATTGTCTCAAAGAATAATATCTTATATGAGAAACACTTAAAATGATCATAACGTCGATGTAAAAAATAATCCATGAAATCATTATGTGAATTAAATGTAAATACTCATAAATAAAGATCAGGTACAATATAATATAAACAAAAGTAATTAAACACATAATCTTATTATATAAATGTCAATTAAGAAGTAATAAAACCCAATGAAAAAAATGAGTTATGAAATTCTTTACCACTTGGAAATCACCATGTCATATACCCATCGATGTAATAATTAAAATTAAAACATAAAATACCATGATTTATGAACTATTTATGATATAACATGTAAAAAACCTTGAATATACAAATATTCTAGATATTATGAGCATAAAATTTAAATATTCTTGAATGAACGATAATTGAGATGAAGTCGATATCCTAAAGTCTAGACATTCCATATATATCTGTTTACTCTATCTTGACACTCCCTTTTGTAAAATGGGGACGAACATATTTAATGAAAATTTATTTAAATAAATAAAGAGGTTATGAACACAAAGGATAATCATGGGGGTCACCCAGACCATCCTGCGTGCAAATATCCTATATGCTATAAGGCACACCTCAACCATTCCTATGTGGCCCATGGCTCATGTTTCCGTATAAATTTGGCAATGGGCATCCTCATTTGACATGATGAAAATAATAGAAGAGTACGTGTAGCACTACCCTCTCGATTACATTTCCCATCCACTTAAAAACATCCATGCAACACTTCAAAAACAATGAAAAGAGGGAATTAAGTGGATTGGTGAGATCAGAGTCCACGAATTGTCTGAAATAAAGAACACCTGCATAGGGAACCACTTCCCCGTAGTGGGAAAGTACTATTGTTAAAGTCACCTCTTAAATTCGAGAAATTCATGAGTCCACTACATGTAAACTGTATGATAACCTTGGATCCTAAAGAATGTCTTTTCCTATGTGTTTTTTCAAAATATATCTATCATCCAAATATCACTTCTAGCTCACACAAGTCTACCATGAACACATAAAACATAGTCTATGTTGGATATACAAGTGTCAGGCCCATTTTTTCTCCATGAAATCCATACCTATATAAGATTCCTTTGACCACTCTCACACACCAACAACGGTAGGTAATTCCTTTATTTGGTCCCCTTTTCTATAGAGGAGAAATACAAAGGAACCACTTAAACCTCGATACATGCACAACCATGTTGAACGAAAAACCACCCCTCATTTTTTATGCATTATTTTGTTCAAAGGTGTCTTGCACATGACCTGCCTAATCATTAGGGTCCTAGGGGTGTGTGTAGTAATGAACCCCTTTGATTATGAGGACCCTGATTATGGGGGTAGTGTTACAGACCTCTTAGTCTCAGACTTCAGAGTTGGGGTTATTCTTTTCCCTCATCTTCTCTATGATGAGTTATCTCTAGTTTTTAACCATTTCAAAAAAAACTAAGGACTTTATTCCTTCCCAAATTAGACATATTAGAATCCACTTTTATGTAAAAACCCCAAAACCCTAAATATAGCCTAATTATCTTTATTTCACATTCCCTATAGGGTCATATGAAACTAGGAGTACCCCATCCCTTCCAGGTTCTCTTGGGTACTACTGCCAATATCCCACAGTATACATTGACAAAAACATTTCTTCTATTACTCATTTCCACTTCACATTAAATTGTATGATTTAGTCCTCATCTCATGACATTAAAATGTATGATGTTTTCAGTTATGAATCGAAAAAATAAGTGTGTTCTGATTACATTAAAAATTATTCCTTTGAATCCCATTTATTGGGATGATCCCTATATGAGGACTATTTTTTTCTCCATAGATCATAAAAAATTCTCATCTTGATACAATAATTGGGATAATGAATGGCCAATGAATATAAAATTTATTTTTAAAATGGTTCCATTGATAGAGAATCACAAATACCTATAGATATCTCTAGTGATGTATAACATCATATAAATTCAGATTATTAAAAAGTTCTTACATGCTAATAATTTATTGTTAACCCAATAGTGACCCATCTTATACATGGTAATTAATAAATGATTATTGAATATGACTTAAATATTTTAATGATTCCTGAAGTTGAAAATAATCCCTCGAAAAGTGTGTGGTGTTTTTGACCTCACATCATCTCAAAAAATATGGGTCATTATGTATTTTTAGACTATTTCCCAATAATCACCCACCATTAGAATGTTTTTTCGTAATAAATTTTTTATAAGGAAACCATTGTGTGTTTCCATATCCAGGAAAAAGACTGAATAGAATTTAATTAAAAAATTTATCCTGACATGGAATATTGTGTATCCATTCAATCCCTCACAATTAAGTTATCCAAGGTAAATGTTTATTTCTATCCAAAATAAAATCTATGAACCCAATGTGAATCCTTCCCCAAGATAATTGTTTATATCACATTTCATGTCCCTTTCACTCTAAAATTAAAAGAGAGACAATAAAGTAAATTGAATATGCAAGCATTATATTATTGAGATATTTAATTAATGGGGTTATATTTTTATTTTTTGACACATAAATATCGGGAATATTAAACCTTATCTCCCTTTAGTCGAATTGAAATCATACCAACTGCTGCAAACTTATGCTATGTCTTTTGCATGAGTTTATTCCTCAACAAAATAGAGGATTCCATCACCAATAGAGTATCTACAACATCATGTTTCAAATGAACTTGTTAGTGAGTACAACATAAATGGTTCAATCACAACCATATAGGATTCATGATAGTCAATTCAGCTAATTTATCCCCACCATCTATGTACTCAATGAAAATTGGCTACCCAGAAGAAAATAGAAACAATTCATATCATGAATTGTTTTGGGATCCAAACCTTGAAACATAGGAATCAGATCATCCCTTATCTCATGGTGGCTGATCAATTGGACATTTATGACCTCTTCCAAAATGGATAGGAGTCCCTATTAAGTGATCTTATATGATGTCACTTCCAAGAACGTCATGTTTTGAAAAACCCCTTAGCATGATAGGGTTTCTTTCCTCAGATATCCTCTCCAAGTCTGTCAACCCTGGGTACAAAAGATGGGCTACCAAGCTTAGGAACCATACAACCTTGAGAATTATGAAACCCCTTTTCCCCCTCAATAAATCCACCCATAAAATTCATATTTGAACCTTGTGTAGGCACAAATACTGGGCCACAACAACATCACCTTCCAACAAAGTTCAAAAAAATCCAGAGAATCCCACCAGTTAAAATCATTGGAAGATTGAGATCAGTCAAAAAAACCTACCTACATCAACCTAGGACACACGTCAAATATTGTGAAAAATTGTGATTAGTAACACACACACCATCCCACATCTGTCAATATTTTTAGCCATACATAGTAGCAGTTGGGGAAATTGGTGAACGAGACTCAAAAAAATAGGGGCACACCAATATCTATACCAGCAAACCAGATTTTTATCTATACATCATTCCATGAAATGGAGGATAAGATAAGTAACACACCCCTTATCTAGCCACACATTGATAATATATAACCATTGTGGACAAAAAAGATACCAAAACATCATGAAAAGGGAGAAAAGGTATATGAAAATTTCTTCTCATATTCGAAAAACCATCAAAGAATTAGTAACAGTTATGAAAATGGATACTCGGTTGTCATAAAACGCCATCCCCATATATGGGGTTACTATCTAATAAAAAATATGGTAATTTTAAGTCATACAAACACCACAAAATCCATATAAGAGGGATGTGAGCGAAATTCCCCCATGATATATGGAAAACCGGATCGAGTCCATGGCCCTATTCTAATTAAACGTAATCAGCCTATTCCAATGGCCACTACAAGTCTAGCAAAAAAACATTCCAAAATTCCATAAACCTAGAAAAATATTATAGTTGCAATGCAGGAGATAAACAAACACGAATCATTTTAAAAACAAATCATCCCCATAATGTGAAACATGTATCCAATAAGTAGACATAAAAAAAATAAACCTCATCAAAGGAATCTGGAAAATAAAGATTTAGTTTATGATCATGATATGATGAATGATAGATTTCATGATGCTCTAATAAATTAATCATTAATGGATCAATATCCTACTATATATTTACCATATTAAATGAATAGTAATTGATATTCATAATTTTCTCCATAGATATCTCATCATAAATATTTGATTCATACCTAGAAAGTGATTGATATCGAAATCCCATATATTAATGAAAACCATGGAAGACCTCCACATTCCCAAAAAGGTCAGACAACATGATGTAACCCCTTATTATTGTAAAACCTATTGATCATCTCAATGGTACATGCTACATGACCTCTCCTTAGATTCAGATGTCATGTTGTGATGTTATTCCTCCTCATAATGAAATTTCACTTCATCAAGGACATCCTCCCCATTCCAATATAATGTATATGACGAACTCCCACCAACAAAAACTTCAAAAAGTGTGTCTAGTAATGCATGATTCCTCATCATTGACAAGTGAAATACTTTCTCATTCAGAATTCATTCGAAGGAAATGGTCATTCTTCAAACCACCACAGGATCTCATGGCTTCCTATATGATATAGGAAGTCCTTACCAAAAATATTGTTTATAATAAATAAAAAATGTATAATATACTTTTTCCAGACTGGGATGATTATAATCTAGATACATATGAATGGGAAAAGTTGAAAATGTGGAAACAATTGAAAAAATAGGTCATACAAGTCATTTTTTGTAATTTATCCACTCCCCAATATATAATTCCTATGTTTTACCGAATAATTGATTGAATCGATTATGCCTCAATATGTGGAACATTATTCATCATTTATAAGAAAAAGTATTACCATACAAAAAATATCCAATCCACATAAAGGTAATAGTTTGGATTCACCATTAAATAGACTCGATGTCTCTCCTAACTAAATTTATCCCAATAGTAAGAAAGGTGATTGTATACTTTTAAAACACATGTAAAAAAAATTTTAAAAAACCTCTCCGACTAATCGTTCATTCCAAATATAGGGTTCATATCATAAGATGGGGAACACATGAATATTTTCTTACCATAATGTTAGATAATCAGATAATACCCCCAAAGGTAACATAATGACATGTCATATCCTATACCAAGCATCAAAATATAAACTTGATTTGATATAGATGGTATAATCACCAATATCATCCCTAATCAAATATCAATGAAGTTGTGAAAGATGAGATAAATCCATATAACCACTCTTTCACTATAAGACTATATTTATCAATAAGGCCTCCCTCTTTTGGGAATTCAATTGTCAAGTAGCTTAAATGACCCAAATGTCTCATGGTTTGAAAAACAATCCATAAGAATGTGTTTCAAGTGAAAATCATATAATTCACCCATACCATGTTCAAACATGACACCATAACATCAATGAATCCACCAAGTTAACACTGGCTATGGTAATCTATGAGAAACCCCATCCCACATAGACGAGGGATTATTTAACACAGCTTTCATGGTTAGAAAAAATTGTCCAAAAGTCTCTGTAAACGAAGTAGGAATATCCCTAGTCCTCAAGGTCAATTATTTATTTGGCCTCAAACAAATCTTCTCCAATGGAATAGGTCTTGGCATGAATTGGGGAACAGTGAAGATCAAATACTCCTAGTTCATCCCATACCATGACCTGGTTTCCACTTTAATATAAGTATTAAAAAATCATCAAGAGATTCCCTTCAGATTACACTTTTGGAAATTATTTGATGATGGAAATAAAATGATGGTATGAGGCCTCATGGTCGACCCAAACCAAATAAATCTCTTGAAGTGACTGATGAAATTCCCTCAATTCATTATGAATTAGGGAACCTTGTGGACACCACCCATGTAGACTCTATAGAAAATGATGCCAATACAGAGGAGTGTGAGGGTACGATTTGAATCATAATATGATCCAAACCATAATGATTGAATGAGGTGTGTGTACTGATAACTAGAGGCTTTACATTAAATGGTTATTCCTTCATCAAATCCATTATTTCCTCTGTAGTGAGCATCAAGAAAATTGAATGGTAATTGTATGGTTTTTCCTCACCCACCACTTATAGAGTTTCAACACCTCCTAGGAGAAGACATAATTTCTTAGTATGAGGGAGATATGAAAGAGGTGGGAATAATCTACACTAAATTACTTTATTATTACATTAATATTATATAAATTCTAAAAGTTGATCCTCAACTCACACTTTTGACCTTTGTACCTCAAAAAATTGGGTTCACAACACAGTTGAAGGTGGAACCAGAACATCCAATAAACATGAGATTCTAACATCCAATATATTTAGACACCATGGAAGAGAGATATTATGATTTACTTCCTTTTAGATCATAGCCAGGGTTGGGTCAGACACATCCTCATTTATCAGCCCTAGAAGGATGCCCACTGTGAGTATAAATGGAGACATTTCAGATTGATCTATCTATCATTGTCCATTCTCAATATTATGTTCATCCTAATATTATGCAAGGGATACTATATAAAATTGAGTCAATGAAATCATTATATGAAGATTTGGAAGCATTGTGTTCACTAGTTCATCAGAAATGGGGCCCATAACCAGAGTGGGCGGATCTGACTCATCCCCCTCTATAATGTTGGACACCTAATTTTTTTAAATTGTAATAACTTGGTTGATCCAAATAATCATTTTAAACGTTTTTGGTCTATTTATAATAACATGATAGGTAAACCTATTCAACTATAATTAATGAAGATTAGGAACATCATACAAACACTAAATGTTCTAACCATCTTATGGTACATCCATTTTCCAAATCGATCAATCACGGGAAGGTAAGACCTTTTTCAATAGATTCTCATTCAATTAAACTCAAATATGTTGAATACAACCATAATTGACCTATTTAAATACAAATTGTGGAAGTATTGGTGGTTATTGGATTTAATTTCTCAATGGAATGGTTTTACCTACTCCCAAAACATAAAGCATCATCATGTATATTTCATGTCTATCTGTATAAAATATATCAATTATTAGTTTCACACACCACTCGTCCATATAGAATATACATTCAGGTTTTAGGATCTCTCCATAATTCCTTATAAAATTGATGGTTACTTCTTATAGACCAGTCAAATTCTTACAATTTCCCATTATCATAATGGATGAGAACATGGAAAGAACTGACAAACATTATTACCCTTATGTGATCCCCTTATACAACCCCATCTCCAAGACCCATGGAATATCTTGAAGCACCCCCTCCTGAGCATCAGTAAAAATTCCAAACTCATCTATATGAGTGAAGGGAACAAATGGTGTACTGGTTTTAGGAGATAAAGAATAAATATTATACCTCGTGAGGGGAACAAGTCCATGTATAGTACGTTGTGTCCCTATAAAACAACTTTCTCATGTTTTCCAAATCCCAAGAGGCCTTATTTGAATTATCTTAAAGTGATAGATACATATTTCCCCTTACAAAAAAGATTAGTGCAGACAATCTATCAATGAAGTATTTTTAATGAAATCCTACACAAAATGGTTGACTCTGTATAGGTGAGGCTAGAAAATACACTAGTACAAGTAGAATTTTATTTAAATACTAATCCATGTGATGTGGGTTAATGGTATGAAGTAACTAAAATATTAATTTAAAAGTTTATTTATTGGATTATCCAAAATACAATCATCTATACTCATGTTATCCTCTGAGCAACGTTGAAATAGAAATATTTTCCCTTAGTCAATTCATCTATGAAATAGCTGAACCTATCAGTGACGCAGCCAACACAAACCCATTCTTTATAAGAGATTAAATGTCTTAGAGGGTTGTAATAAAACATAGAAATATTAAAAAGTATTTATTATTTAGTTGTAATTGTCTCTATAAAACTTTACACCTTTAGATCTAGAATCATTGGATCTATCCCACAAAATTATATAATAGGATTTGACAAATAATTTGAATTACTCACCAGACGATGTGTTAATCATTGGTTCCATTAATGTTATTCACGTAATATATTGATCATATCATAATTAGTATGGATATAAAATTAAATGATTTTCACATGGTTTGGGACTAATGAGAAGAGATTGTTGGGACCAAGGATACTGAGGAAGACATATACAAGGAAGAAGTCATAACTCAAACCACATCTCCCCTGAGAACATTTATTCTTTTTCAACTCATTGGAGAGCCTTCTAGTTGGCCTAGAAAGAGTAATAATGTTCCCTCATATATGTTATATATTCACCTAACAATATCATCTTGGAAGATCTACTTTATAGGATGCCATCTCCAAATAATCCTCAGTGGGTACAAAAACCTAGTCAACCAAACCAACCATGTATCGAAGCACCATAAGTTCTTATTCCAATGGTAAATCTACATATATCATGTATATCAATTTCAAAAGATCCTGACAAAGATCATTCACATAATGTGTAGTGTAGACCATTTTCCAATAAGTATAAATTTTATAGAAATTGGTCCTGTTGCCTTCCCTATTTTCAATCTCGGTTTCAAAAAGTCTCTCAATAATCCTTTGTTAAGATCTCCTAGAGGATTTTTCAATCAATAAAATGTTTTAAGATGAAGTTTTCACTGATTAGGATTTTCATGAAGAGATCAATCGAGAATAATTTCAAATGAACATCTCTCTCTTGGAAGAGTAAAAATATGTCATTATACATGGAAACATTAAAATATTTAATCTATCTGGTAGGATGAATGATGTTGACATCCAACAAGATTTCAATGAATATGCCTCATGATTCAAACTATTTTTGAATATGGATGCTATTATATTAGGTAAAATTGATTCCCACTTATCCCCTTCCACTCTAATGTAGTAGGGTTATTACATGAGTGAGAATAAGCCTTGTCGAAGGATTATGCTCACCACTATGTTTGAGGACCTTGTATATGAAATAGAATTTGTGGTTATTTGGAAATTCATGGATTTTAATGTTTTTATTGGAAGGAAATGGTTTAATTATAATGCTTAAATCCTTTAATAATTCCATAAATCCCCCAAATATTTCATTAATGTTGAAATTGAGATTTTTTATGGTGATAAATCCCCATTTGAATTCTTCAAAACATAGTACATCGATGTAAGATTCTACTAGGGGTAAGGGAAATGACCCAAGGATGATGTTGATTCTTTGGTCACGGCCACAAATGATCTAGAAATGACCTCAACCAATCTATACAATTACTCTATTGAATAATATGTGTTTAGGATCATTCATATCTGAGGAATGGGTCTGAATTTAGTCATATATTAAATATCTATCATGATATCAGTCCTAAAAAATATGTTTTTCATTACTAAAAAGGTAAAAAACACTCCAAAAATTGGTATATGATTCAATAATTTTTTCCCATCCTTGAAGCTCCAATTGATCCCCTCTTTATCAGTTGTGTCAAAATTGGATAATGATTCCCCTTACTTATCCCTTAATCAATCATATTTGAACCCATAAAGGTACCTAACAACAGTATATAGTTTAGATGAAGCTTCTTCATATTTTGGATGTAAAAATGTCAACATATCCCCTAAATATGGATATATTCCTCCATTTCCAACATCCCCCCAGAGTAAGGCATAATTAGAAGAAAAAGAGGAAGAGTAAGAGGAAAATGACTACATGGATGCTCCACTTTCATTTTTTAGGAAGGTGTTTCTACCTATATTTATGGACTTAGAGAAATAAATCTAGGTATGGAATAGGACTCATGAGTCATATTGATCAGTCTGACAGTATCGTTGGAAGATTAAGCAGTGTATACTGCCCTTATAAAAATCAATCAGAATTTTTTTGGACAATTAACATAGAAATTCAATGCCTCAATCCCAAGGTGTCCATTATCCTAATAGGCTTTAACAAAATCCACTGGGTAATTAATCATGTAGCTAAAATGACACACACAACTCATGAATCCAAAAATCATGTCTACTATTTAAATGCATATCGAGGCCTACTTCAATCATAATATCTGGTAACTAGCATGGATATCCAAAATAGTTCCATTAATGAAAAAGAAGAAGAAATTTTGGGTCTCCATCAACTTCAAATGTCTCAACCAGCTCTACATGAAATATGATTTCCAAATCTAGATCATGGAGCTACTAATTGATGCAGCGACCAATCTATTAGTCCATTTCATTAATAAAAGGATATTCACAGTAAAATAAAATCTTAATGGCATAAGGATATGAATAATTCATTCACATATGGAAACGTCATGGAATATTTTTTTTATTAATTACATTTGGCTTGAAGAATACTATTGTTATAAATCCAGGACCTATGTAACAAATCTTCAAACCCTTATTGGGAAGGATTTTTTACTACTAAATTGTTGACATGATGGTCTATTCATGACAAATTTCCTACAACTTGTTTTGTCTTGAGAATTTCATCAAAAAATGGTGAAAAAACAGTTTGATGATAAATCTATTGAAATGATATTATGGTGTCACCAGTATTAAATTTCTCAACCTTTTCAGTTTTCATTAGGGTGATAAAGTCAGCCTTAGGAATACATAAACTTTCATAAATATTTCATCACCTAAAACCCTCTAAGAGATGAGGGTTTATAAATACACCTTACCTATATTTGTAACTTTATAGAAAACCTCATAAGAATGTGTTTACCCTAAACAATGTTGATAATGAATGGGGGCATATATCAGTGAAGCAGCAACTGTCCGAAAGAATTTGATATCCATATGAAATAACTCTAATGTCCCATAGGGTCAATGCCACCTTTTCAGTGGAAACATATCATTCGATATGGTATGTCGTTGGAATTATAGCTAGGTTCCTACCTTATATAAAATAATGATGTCGTAATTGAAAACTTTTTTTACCATCTCAATCGACCCTATATCAACATGTAGACTCATTATTATGTTACCAATAAGAGATTTTTTTTAATAATATTATTTATTTTAAAGCAGAGGGACTACCTAGAGAATCATAATGTGTATTTAGTATTTCATAATAATCCATTGAAATATATCACTTTCCATCCTATTTTGACCAAGTGTTTTGAATGGTGGGTGGTTATCTTGTTGCTGTTTGATAGTCCGGTTATTCCTAATAATGTTGTAAATGGCTAGGATTTGGAAGGTGTCATTATAGAGAATCTATCTACATAGATAACGTTGTTGAATATTGATTTTACTGAAAATGAGATCTTCTAAATTCTTTTGGGCCCCAGGTGTGGGAGATGTATTTAAAATATGCACCACGAATCCCAATAGCAAAGATAATGGAATAACCCATGGTCAATATAGTATGGTAGGGAGTTGTGATCATCTCCTAAGGTAATATTATCTTTCTCATTCTAGTTCACTAATGGCTATAAGAACAACGAGGCAAAGTATCAGACCCTAATCACTTGGATTGAAATGTCACTCCAAATTATATTTAATCACATGATGGTGAAATGATATTCAGAGGAGGTAATCAAGAAGATCAATGGGGATTATGAATTCAGAAAGGAGGAGACAATCCCCTTTCATGGCCATGTTTTGGGGATTACGAGAAAATTCCAATCAGATATGACATTGACACACATCCCATAATGAAATAATTCCTAGGTATATGTATTGTATCATTCATCCATTGCATAGAAATTCCATATTGGGATGAAATAGTCATAGGTATTTCTCATCACAGAATTGTATCGATTTTTTTCAGCACAGAAGAAATCAATATGGTCATATCCATCATTGAACTAGATGGTCCTGCCACTGGTAGGATGATTCCCATTGCAGAATAGCTCCATCATTATGTTCTCCCATCTGGAAGAGAAATGATAGAGATAATCTTAGGATGAGTGACTATCATTACTCTTTAGGACGGCCCAAATCAATAGAAGGTCCTATATAAATGAGGATTTGATGCAGTCATTCTCAGATACATCAATTTATAAGAGACTATTACCATCCTTAAATATGTACTTATTGGAGACTATTATACCCTCAAGTTAGTGTTCAGTATTTTCTATCAAATATGAAGACTTGGATTCTTTTGCCTTCAATGAGGAGGAAATGAAAAAAATCCCCAGGAAATCTCATTCATTATAAGTGAACACCAACTTTATCCATCAAACCCAAAATATTATTCACAAAACCAAATAATCCCAGCCATTTTTCACAACTGAAATGGATGTTTTTGCGTTTTATCTGCCATTTATGTCTAAGAAGTTCAAATTCATCTTAACCACTACATACCACTTTTCAAAATCATCTTAAGAAATACCCCTCAAGAAATTCCGGACCAACAACATTTTCATCGTTGTGAAATCCAACATCATTATATGATTTGGTTTCCCTTATACTATATTGAAGGAAATATATAAAAATATCAACTCTATTGTGTTAGTGATATTATATAAACAAAATAATATTAGATCCAACCATCTAACACACTATGTTGCAGTGTCTAGTGAGTAGATTGAGGAATTCAACAAGCCCTTATCAATCATACATCAAAATATGGTGGATAAGGATAAAATGTCTTAACATGACAAGCTCTAGTAGGGGTTGTGTGATACCAGACCACAACGTGTACTGCCACACGTGGGACCACATATTCACTTATATATGAGATAAAAGCAGTCAAATTCGTTGAGGTCCAATTACCCTCACTCGATATTTTCATATATGATCTATTATCAATAGGTGATAAATCTAAAAAATGGATATAAAAATTAGAATAAATAGATGATAAATGAAAACATATCTTGCAAAACATAGTGGTCCCTCACAATTGGATAAAACGAGCATTTAACTAGAATATATGCCTTAAAATTTTTCTACAAGGCGAATTGGTACTCATCCTATGGACACCAATAATACATGGAAAGAAGCCTCTATAGCTAGAGACAATGTGGGAAGGACCTCATTCCATGAAAAAGTACCTCTCTTATAGAGCATATTCCATGATTTTGATGGATGAAGAGCTTATCCTGACACCATACTATATAATATTTTTTAATAAAGAAAATTCCTGATAAAAACACGGCAATTTATGTCACATGTTGATAAACTACATGACACTGATATCCTCTCTATATGATGTTATACTATATAGAATCATGCTCCAAGATGTAATAAATTAAACAACATAGCCTAACATCCTGGTCACAATATGTAAAAGTATTTGACAACTCCCTCAGCACATTAGGTAAAACTCCATGGTTAATGACCTTCGTACATGAGGTAAACCACCATAATATTTTAGCTCATGATTTAGTGGGTCATAATATTTAGTTTTAATCTACAACCACAAACATGTTATATGAACTATGTGTGGCTTGGATCCTTCAGTAGTATGATATTTAGTGAATCCCGGATCTTCAAAACTAGGTTCATCAGACACATAAAAATCCTTGCATCCATGTGTATTGGTTAGACCTACATAAGGATCCTAAAAATAACATCATGTGTCTTGATTGTCATTCCAACAAGTTATGTAGTGATTCCTAGATCATATATCTTAGGCCCATCCACAACCAAGAAAAAATTCCCCATTCTTTCATTAAAAATCAAATAATGATACCTTAAATGTGGATCCTTCATTCAAGATCCCATCATGGAAATAGAATTTTATCTCTCACATATAAATGAAAAAAATAATGTAGATGACTCAAAAATCCATGTCCAATGCTGTTATAAATGGTTCTGTTGTTCTTGTAAATATCCCATCCACAAATAATACTATTTTACATAGGAAATTGTATATCTCCATATACTTTTTAATCTACCGGTAATGTAATTCTAAATAACTAATGACAATGTTTCCTCCCTATATAGTAAAAATCCATAGTATCGTAAGCATAAGGTTCCCCCCAAATGTTTCTATCAGAAAGAGAAATTTTACATTTGAATATTAATTTCTATTTCAGGGTATAATTTTCTTTAGTCGCCCATGATAATGGAATGTCAACCACATGAACATCTTTCCTATAAAGAATCCTCTTCTTTCTCTATAATCCCCAACTATATCTTTATGAAAGCCACTTTTTGGTC
The DNA here is from genome assembly GCA_963277665.1 of Viscum album. Taxonomy (NCBI): domain Eukaryota; kingdom Viridiplantae; phylum Streptophyta; class Magnoliopsida; order Santalales; family Viscaceae; genus Viscum; species Viscum album. The sequence continues at coordinate 1,838,007,515 of OY728165.1, forward strand.
ATGATCATTGGTTATTTCATGTGTTTTGTCCTATATCATACCTCCTGATCAGAGAACCCCAAAGACCATGGATTATGATTTCATTCATCAGGTTGGAGGGATATCAGGACATCCTTGGCCTGGTAGGCTACATATCTCACATCATTTCCATTAAAATGGTCCTTGCTATATGAACCAACACTTTAATACACCATTTCATCATAGTTATATCACATTATACTAAATGAAATCATCTTCATCACATGACTTTAAAATTTTTTCTTACTATTAATACTAAGTATAAGATGCCATGATAAAACTTCCTTGGAAGCCCCATATCACAATTATATGATTCCTATCATAAAAATATTTATTGAATTCCTAAAAACTGTTCAAAAGGATTCATTACTTAATTTCTACAATGGGTAATGTTTACCATACCATATAAAATTAAACTGTATGTATAATGTAATAACAACATGAAATGAAACTATGATATTTTCAAGAACTAGGAAAGGATTGATTCTAATTCCCAAGAGATTTATAGTGGCTCCAATAAACTATATCAGAATCCAATATTCACACAATAAAAATTAAAATTTACTTTTTTCTTCTCTTTTTATGCTGGAATAAGCCTCTACAAATCATTTTTTCCACATTGATCATAACTCACATTGGATTATGAGTTTTGGTGATAGATTCCATGCATGATCAAGGCATATCAATTCACGCTCGAGATAATATAGTTCTGGCCTGATGGCCATAAATGGAACACAAGAATCCATTTACATATGGTGCTAAACAACATTGTTTGTGTATCATGTATGAGGTACTGTCATGAACTTGTTTCATGAATATTCACTTTCCTATAGGATACACAGTGACACCTAGATCATATATTCTTTCCCTACCACCGTATAAGAAATGTACCCACTCCTATATGTATGATTCTGATCTACATAAGAGAGTCCAATATATGTTATTATCCCACTAATGAGATTGTATGAATTAAAATACCCCTCTCCACAAAATAATTAAATCAGTATCGGGGTCCCTTTAGAACTATGTATGTCGTCATTTTCGAAATGAAGAGATACATAGTGACACCCATATCCTACGTCTTTGGCCCTGAACCAAAAAAGTCATCATTACTAAATATGGGGTTAGTACTTCATTGGAAAACATCTCTCCCCATTATATGGTAATTATAATAATAAATTCTTCTTCCATATTCAATAACTCCTTCCATAAGTTAATCTCTATGTCTAAGGAAACCTGAATCTTTATGTAGTTTCTCCATCGATCGGTGATATAATGTAAAATTATAGATGAATAATATGTTTGACTATGACGAAATACACTCTATTTGAATTTGGATAATTCACCCACCAAATGTATCTATCATTTATAGGTTTTCATTATTTGAATATGCAGTAACACACCATATTTTTCTTTTAATATGTCACTAACCCAAATTGTCTATCAACAAAAGGCACATATATCCTCAGGAGATACCTCCTCTACCATTGTAATTTCTTTCCTCTAGGATACTCTCCAGATATTGAAACCCTAGATTAAAAATTATAATCTTCCTCCATCTTTCCTAAAAAATATGGTATATTATTCTATTGATTATCGAGATTGAGGAAAACCATCAATATTTTATTCAAAGATAAAAAAACTAAAAACATGTCCCTCAAAATCATGGTCATAAGATGTTAAAATACATTTCCCTTATAATAGTCAAATGAAAATAAACTAAATAATGCTTAAATCCTTGTAAAGGATGATCCTTCCCCCCAAATGGTTGTCTTCATATATAATTTACCCTCCTTTAAACAATCTAAATCGATGAAGTGGCTATTTACATTTAATATCTAGCACCAATAAAAATGATCTCCTAATTATTACAAAAAATCCCTTCACAAGCCACCCATCATGCTGATGATAAATCTAGATCATCACAGATGACCAAATCATTGATAATGAAATGATATATTCTAGAAGAAAACTTCTCTTGACTATGAAGTAACACAACAAGGATTGCTTTTCCATATTTAAGCACCCAAATGCACTATCAGTCGGATAATTCCATTTATTTAACATGAATTAATATGACCAGTTTTTATTGCATAAGTCACCCACAGAAGGGACTTATCAACCAAAGGAACTTGCATCCTCATGATAATCCTCATATAAATCGATAATACCCAATGACAACATCATTCTGGAAAACAATTTTAATTATGTTCCATATAACATCCATGTATGTTTGCATCACATCATGTTTTAGATCCTTAAATCACAAAATACTGAATCCAAATTCATATGTAGATATATGAATAATGTTAAAGTATTCATGGCCTTAAATACATTCTTGGGTCATCATTCCATAACTCATGGTCAAAAATGTTTTTCTAAAAACAATAGTAACATTATTCCATATTATAAGACTCTAAACATACTCTAAATGAAACACACAAATGGTGTTTAGCAAAAAAATATTGTAATGAATTAAAAGGGAAATAAATTTTGGATGAAAACACACAAATGGTGGCCCAAGAAAAATTGAAGACTCTCCCACTAATTAATTTCATTATGACTTAAGAAATGGTTACGGAAGTAGAGAAAAATACAAAAAAATTATATGGTCTATCATGTGACCATAGAAGAAGTCCAACCAGAATTTCTAGGTCAAGGAAAACACTTCAGAAAAGAAATTATTTGAGAAATATTATCATTTTCATTGTAATAATAACACATTAACAAAATAAAATGCAATATAATGATTCATTTGTAGTGTTTTTTTTATAATTAAGATTAGGATGGAAACGTATTAAAAGACTATTAAAGAGTAAAGAAAAACATTTTCATTCATGTTTTAAATGAACAAGATCTTATAAAGGATGTAGTATCTCCATTAGTTTTTATATGTGTTCCTTGATTTTGGCCATCAGATGTTAATCTATGGCTCGAGAATTCTCCACATCTTGTAAAACCTAGCCAGATGTGTGGTAATAACCTGCTTATCGTGATAGAGTTTCTACATATCTATAACCATGGAATCATATCCCTATGATAAGGCCCTCTTCACGGAATGATTGGTTTCATTAATCTCTTATTTTATGGAATTGTTTTCTTCTTTAATTTATATCAATTAGATTGATTTCTCACCAATATGGGGTTGTTTTCTATATACCTCATTAGGATGGCTATGCTATGCCTATGATACAACAATTCTATGATCCCCAGTCTAGTCTACCAAAGGTACCCAAATTTTTATCACTTTCACTCCACTTTATATTTTTTAATGATTTATTTAACATCATGGTGGATCATGTGGTAATAAAACCCTCTTTACCCAAGAAATTAGAATGTGTATAAGAGTCAATGAAGTCATAAAGGAATGTATTTGTGAGGTGTATATAAGGATATATTCCATAAGTATCTCTATATAATACAATGTGATGTTCAAAGAGAATCAGGTGTATCCATGTCTGACTCAAAATAGCTTTCAGAGGGAGTGATGTATTCTAAAATAAGCCCACATGATGAGGCAACCTACCCTGGTCCCCCTAAAATTGTATCAACCTCACCTTCTGTTATGTGATGAATTGGCATGAAAGCTTCTCCCTCGTGCATAGAAACTGAATTTTATGGAAGTAGATAGTAGATGGACCCCAAAATTATCATAAATGGTTTAACATCCAATAAAATATAACAAAACAACCATATTACATAGAAATATTCACCTGTTTGTAGAACAACTACATTAATTTATGCCTCTCTAACAACCTCAATCTAATTCATTTGAGAAATCATTTACTTAAAAGGAACATAATCTTAATTTTGCACAGAAACTAGGATGGAGGGATCATTGGAACCTCCTGCATTAGGGTATTTAGCTATTAATCACTCAATTATAAGAGATGGATTGACTTGGATTCCTTCGTCATGAATTTCCTTTGGAATGTTTTTTATGAACAAAATTATACATGTCATGCTAAGGTGTGAGTCATCAGATGAAAGAAGATTGATTTTGTTTGATAAATAAATAAAGAGAAAACTCACATTCATCAAATTCCCTATCAATGTTCTAGAACTCCTCAAAATAAAATGTAATATTATTATTTATTTACCTATCATCATGTTTAGTGATTTCATTATATTCTGCATCATGTCTCAAATTGTCCTCAATAGTAGGGATATCTGAGATGCCTGTATAAGGAACTAAATTTTCCCCCTCATCAATTTTATCTATCGACCATTCACTTGGAATAGAATCTTTCAATGTTTTAGATATAAGATCAACACAGACACCTTCATCAGACCATCTAGGATCTCTTTCAATGCCACCTATATTGGAATAATGTTAACTGGTTGTTGTTTCATGGTTTTCCAGTGTATATGATATATCTGCAATATCATGAAGAATAAATTTTGTGACCAACACATGAAATCTTATGATATGAGTATGACATTACCAGTCCCTTCATCACTCTATTTATTAATTGTACTAGATTCATTTTTATCTGTTGGAATTTCTTCCATCAAAGGGATGGATTCATTGGCATGATTATATGTCTCATCCACAATGTCCCACTTTATCCTCAACATATCAATACCAAACACCTTAAGCAAAGAGGGTGAAGAATATTCTTTAAAAGAAAATAACAACGAAATAGGTACATCATGAAATTCATAAGAATATGTGACTGTAAAATACTTCCAAAAGAACATACATTTGGACCAATTCTTTTCCCAATTTTTTTCCTTCAACAAATATTTCTATTGGCCTATATCATAACTCATAATGTTGGGAACTAGAGGTGGCTGTAAAGAAGACCCTCTCGCCTTCTCCACCACCATCTCCCTTTGACATGAGTATAACTCTGAGGGATTAGGAATCATGACCCACACTCTGATAGGGGTACCTATTTTCCCACATTTTGGTGACCCACACTCCACAACATGTGCCTCTTATTATCTTAACAACCATAAGGGGAATTCCCTTGAAATTAATAACCATTGATGAGGTAATATAAGGGGAAGGAATAAAGGAGAGAGATATATCACTAGTTTTGATGTAATTTTCCCATTTTTCATCTCAAATACTAGATATACCTAACCCCACATATCCAACCATCATGTTAGTTTCTCGTTTTGTTGTAGGAATCCAATCATCTAAGGTATATATAAGCATATCCACCTAAGAGACCATTAAAAATTAATATTAAGGTGATGATTAGAGGGTTCCCAGATATCCCAGAGCGCAAGGTTGTGTATTCCATCATTAAAAAACAAAAATACATCTCTAATATTGTAGGTCACACCCTATGAATCCTTGATTAAAAATGATTAACATAATCCAATGCTTCCATAACTAGCTTTGAGAAGGACATGACATCATATTCAGTTTTAGACTTCTCAAAGCTCTTTACTCGGACATGATAATGGGATGTTGGGGCTTGGGTCTCCTCCTGATGGGGGATTTCAATACCACCAAAACCAAGACGATGTGGTCTTTTCAGCCATGGACTAATACATGTTACATATTTGAGACCCCTATAAAGAGTTTGGATCATTGGAATAACCACCCTCCAGCTTAACCATCCTACCATGCCTTCCATTCCCAATGATTCTAATGTACATGACTCAAGGGATTATTATTTTCATTTCCACCTTGGGGTTGGAGTAAATTCATGCACTAACATAACTAAATTATTTCATTATTGATTCACCCAAAATTGGTAGTTTGATAAATTATTGGGATTCTTACAAATCCATATGGTCCAATATTCTTCTCCACCATGAACTTGTGGGAAAATAAAAAGGGAGTATAATAATCATATATAATCTCACTATCAATCCATATATCTATTATTTTATATTTAAATGAACTCATGAATGACATCATATCATCATTATCTGGCTATTATCAATTAACGTACTTACATGTGGATCACCATATGTGTAGAATTTGAACTCTTACTATATTTTTAGATTCATTAAGTCTTTTTCATGCTTCAGATATAATATATGGATAACGGAATAATTCTAAATAAACGAGTGAAATTCACATTAATGAAATTGTCCTTCAATCAGTATGATATATGATATAAAGTATTTTCAACACACTGAAAATCACATGTAATGGACCTAAAATTAGATATGGGGCCTTCAAGATGTACATATACAAAAATCACTGGTAGATATTTGTTAGAATTTAGGCATCCAATCCTCTATGGTGCCATTTTTTTACATGGTAATTTTGATAGGTGACACATGCCTCACGTCACTGTTAGATTTTAAGACTGGAATCGGGTATATACTCATCCAGATAACGAGATATATTTCCCTACATGTCCTCAAAGGAACCACATAATTGACCGTATATCCCCAATAGTTATATTGGATTTCATCTATGGGTGGGGGCATAATTTTCTAGGGTTTATCCTGTTATCTGATGAAGGAAATATCATTTGGAACCAATAGGTATGACCTTCACCTTACGGCTCAAGGAATTATTTCATCCATGCATTTGAATGGATATCTCCCTTCTGTTGGGGGTAGTACTTCTTCATTTTCTATACCAACATAAAGATATCACTGGAATAAGATGAGTTCCATTCAGTATAATCCCACATCACCTTTGGTAGAACGAACACCTCTTGAATTTCCCTAAGGATTGGGGATCCCAAAATCTGATAGATATCTCATGGATTAATGTTTCCTTTTCCCAAAACAATGTAGAAATTATGTGATTGAGGAATCTATAAACTCAAAGATCATGCATAGTGTCTGGGTCATTTTAAACATAAATCCATTCCACCCAAACCTTCCAGAAAATGTCGACATTCCATATCTTAAAATTAAATTCTTCTCAATTCGGGAATAACTAGTATATCTATATACAATCTTCCCTAAATCCCCCTCCATTTTATAAGTCCAAATAATCCATGAATCATTGTTATTTATATGTATTTTATGTAAGAAAAAATTATTGGTAGATGTAATATTTAGATTCTAGGTTGTGTGGATTCAGGTCTGGGTACAAAAGCTTTGGAACATGATGAAAACTATAGGAATTTTTTCTTACTTGATGAATACTCCATTGGAGTATATGTTGGCAGTGTGGTAATTGGTATATTCCAAGAACCATGACTTTAGAAAGTAACTCTAGATCTTTGGGATGAATATTTATCAGAGAATAATGTGGCCATAGATTGGTAGATAATCACATCATAGGTAATCATGTTGATACTCCATCAAGTGCATCTAGATTTCAATGATGGTTGAGTCACACATGTTTCAGTGATTAGGTTTGAATGTTTTATGAAAATCCCAAACATGTGAAACAAACATTTCATGGGAACCCAACTGAGAATCGATTGGAAATATTCATGGAGACATTAAGATATTCATTACATTTTATAAAATTAAAAAAATGTCATGGGTAGTGCCTTGAGTGTCCCCATTACGATGTTCCTCATGTCAAACACTCGAACTGGCTCCTCATGTAGTTCCTTTGTTGATGTTCCACATGCAAGACCCTTGACCATGTGGTCCCACATGGTCTAGCTTCCTATGTGGCTAAACCATGTATTTACACAATAAATCCTTGGAAGGAAACATGAATGAACTAAGGGATGAGAAAAGAAGAATAGGATGAAGGGGGGAAGGAATCATTTTTTGGTTGGAAAAATTTGTAGAATTAGTAGATCAACATGGATGACCTACTTATACAGCCTATGCAGATGACCAACCCTGATGAAATGTGTGCCCCCCAGATCATTTTATAACATCATATTTGGATTTTACCCAATTATTCTGATTGGAATCAATCATGCTGGGATAATTTGTAGGCATCCTCTTTTTTACATGCGGATGAGATTATTTATTGTAAATTACCTCAATGAAATAAATAGTTGAAGTGCACCAAGTAGAATCAAGGAGTTCACCTAGGCCACCTTGTGTGAATGCAACCTGCATGACAGTAGGTTTTCCAATGCCCTCTACATGACCAAGAGGAGGATCTCGCCCCTATGCATTACATATATTAATGAATATTTCATGCATGAAACATCCTTCATCCAGGGTCTCATGGTTTACATTCAATAAGTCCTCGAGGTTACTCATTTGACATGAAGAAAAAACATATATAACCCACTAACTATACTCTCACTTGTCCATCACCCAAGCCCATGAAACCACCTAGTAGATCTCTAAAAGGTGATAGAAGGGGGAATTAAGGGGAATAGTGGGATCAATTTCCCTGCTATGTGTGAAATAAAAAAATTCATTAAGAATCACTCCCCCCATGAGGACACAAACTTGCATGAAGGAACCCTCTTAAATATGAGACATGTACGAGACCACTTTTGGGACACATGAGGAGACCCCTAGAGCCTAAATAAAGGCCATTCCCAATTTTTTGACTAGTTTTTCAATCATCCAAAATTTACTTCTAGATCACATAGGCCAACCCTATGTGTAACACCTCTAGATTATATAGGGATTAACTGTTCATGACCCAATTTTGTTCTTCATAGTGCAAACCTACATGAGATTTAGTTGAATGATTTTTTATTCCCTCTATGCAAGGTAATTCTATTCCTTGGATCCCTCATCAAAGGGGACGAAGCCAAATCCTCCACCAAATCCTCCATACTTTCAAAATCATGGAAAAAGACACACCAATGTGTCTCCCCTTCGTTTATGAAATTCTTTGGTCAAAGGTGTTATGAACACTAATAAATAAAGGATAGGGTCCATATGTTGCTTGAAGTAATGAATCCCTTTGATCAAAAGTGCAATTACCCTTGGAAATGTTTTAGAGACCTCACTATCTTAGACATGAGAGATAGGGCCTTTCACTTCCCTCATCATCTCTAAGACTATGGACCACTTGATTCATAAAGTAATGTGGGGGATAATTTTTGATATTATCCTTAGGTATTATTGGATTATCCTCCTATCTTGTCTAGAATAAAGAGTTATAAATCCATCCTATAGTATAATCTTGTCCATTCTAATAGTTTGTAGCTTGACAGGTAGTCATTTTTAACTATCCTGGTAATGATAATCAGATAGGAGAGGGGGACATCAATTCACTTTCTTCATCTATAGTTTTCCCCACCTATTACTCCAGAAGAAGAACTATTGTCCAGTTTTCTATATTTTATGTTTCACATTATATATCACATATTATCATGAATAAAATTGGATTAGATTGTTGATATGATCATAAAATCAACACGGTCAGAAAAGGTTGCGGTTCAAAGCCACGGCGGTGCAAGGCTTGGCGGCCAGAACTGCCGGCCGCTGGCAGCTCGGAGGGCGGGACCACGACGGTCCCATGGTGGAAGCACCAGCCGGCCAAACCGGAGCAGCCATTTTATGGGGAGACCGGGGGTCGTAACACCCAGCTGGCCAAAGGAGTGCCCCCCCTCCCACGTGGGGGCCGCAATTACTCAATCAGGGGGGAAGCGCCCACCCCCCCCCTTCCGCTCAACTCAGCGTGGCCGAGCTGGCCACACGGGCCTCGCACGCATGCCAGGCCGGGCTGCCCAGGCCGGATGGGGCCGGGCCATGCCCTAATGGGCCAGACCCGGACCTGGTTTAGGTCGACCCGGTTCGGACCGACCCAGTGGGGTCTCGTTCCGGGTCTATCCGGGCCCAAAACCACCTAAAAATAGACAAGTACATTATTTTGCCCATATCTTGGGCTACAGACCTCCGATTGACGCACCTTCATCTCAGATATGATCCTTCGATCGAGACGATCATTTCGGTATAATACACTCAATGTTTCGAAATACTTTGGGTACATCTGGGTTGGTTCGAACAGGAAACCAACCGGGCCCTCGGAGCGGAAACACTTATAACTTGAGTTCCGGATGTCCGATTGACGTGTCATCGACTTTGTTTCATTCCTCTTAGTGAGACGGAACTTTTGGATTACTCTACTTGAGGTTTGGATGCAGTTGGATTGTGGTTAGGTTGGTTTTGACTTAAAAACCAACCGGGCCCCTAGAATGAAAAGGCCAATAACTCACAGACCGAGCGTCCGATTGACGCACCGTCAGTCACGTTGAGTTCCTCTTGTCAAGAAAGAACATTGAGATACATCAAATCTGGACTACATGTCAGTTGATGTATCGACCCCCTTGGCTCGTGGAGCGGACCCTCCCGGAATCGAGCATTCTGTGTGCGAGAACCCTAGAGCTGGTTGCGACGATGAAGACCATACTGAAATCCTCTGTGGGTTCGACGACGATGAAGACTGCACTGATATCCTTTGTTGGTTCTGCAGTGATGGAGACTGCATTGAAATCCTATGTGGGTTTGGCAGTGATTAAGACCGTACTGAAATCCTCTGTGGGTTCGATGGTGAAAAAGACTGCACTGAAATCCTACGTGGGTCCGACAGCGATGAATACCGTACTGAAATCCTCCGTGGGTTCGATGGAGATTATTACTGTTCTTGTATCCTATGTGGGTCTAGTAGTGTTGGACTCTGTTCTTGCTATCCTATGTGGTTCTGGTAGAGTAGCTGGTCTATATCATATGTGGGTCCGACAGGTTAGCTGGGTTATTATCCTATGTGGGTCCCAACATGATGAATCAGTGGCTATATCTGATCATCTCTACCACCTTACAAAGAAATATAACTGTGTGAGCTGAGACTTTACATCAATAAATATCTTCGATATGATTGACTTGCTTTCCTATGTGGATTGAGTTGTGTTATCATGTGTGGATTGGGTTGTACTCCTATGTGGACGTGATCGAACTTGGGCATGGATGCTGGAGCCGAACGAGAATTGATGACTTAGGTATATGTATTGGCCTATACCTAAGTAGTGTTGGATGTTACTTCATGACTGTATCTTTCCATTGTGGATTATCCTTTTTGGATTTTGGGATACCTTCGGGGGGTCTCAGGGTCCCTACTGAGTAGGATATTCTCACCCCTACACGGGCTATGCCCGCACTACGTTGTGTTGGTTGCAGATGACAGACAACACTGATCGTGGTTGGTGATTATGAAGCAAGTCAGTTCAGGGAGGTGGACCACTGGGCGGGACGTACTCAGAGCGGACGACTGGACCCGAGGAGATGAGGAGGCTATCTGTACCCACCCTTCAGGAGGGACTTCCAGTGGACGGCTCGACGTTGCTTCTTTACTTTCAGTTGTTGTACATTCTTTCCAGTTGTACTTTATTTTCAGTTTGGGTTTGTATCCTGTCCCTCTTACTTTTCCGAACTACTTTTGTACCCATATTTACTTAGTTTTTACTTCTACTTGTTTACTAGGTGGTGTTTATTTATTTTATAAAGGCAATGCATTCCTCTTTTGTCGGGATTTACGCCTTGGTGCTAGTCTCCATCCCCTGGCCTACGAGAGGTGGGCATGGGGTAGTCACAGCATGGGTCCCGAGGACGAGTCGTGACATGTTGGTTTTAAATAAAATCCATCTATCTCCTTTCTTCTGTACAGAATCGGTGGACGATATTTAGTAGCGAGAGTTATCTTCTTCTCATGACAATTCATGTTGGTTTTATATAAGGATAGCCCATCCACTCCTATAATCACATAAATATCCACCAAAGTGGCTATGATAAGGTCCACCGAGATGATAAATCCATAAATAATTAAATGGGAGGTGTTATATATATTGGATGCAATAATTTCCATGGTTTCCATTTTCACCGACATCTCTTCTTCCATGCCTTGTGGTGGTGTTCTTATATTTCTACTAATCATTCGAGATATAAAATAATGTGTAGAACCAAAAAAAGAAATTATGTTAGCTATTATGGAATGATTAACTATTGTATGTTACACCACTTCATTTTTGGGATTCACTTCTGCGGTAGTGATAAAGAATGGTCTCCCATGGTACCATAGAGGTTGTTGGTTGCCTATGAAAACCCTTGCATGTGGGACTAATTTGAAATGTAACCTTGTTACTTATAGCTGTAGAAATGAACATTGTATGGATGGTTGAAAAGTGTGTTCCTTACCTCCATTGCATTCCTGATATTTGCATAGAGGAAATGCTTAGCTAGGTGACCATTCCTTCTACACGTAATGCATTTCCTTGGTCCCATTAGGCAATTCTGGGGATGCTTCTTCCTATAACTATGGAAAGTGAGATATTAAAACTTATTGGAACTATTATATCTCTCTATCATACCACTACAATTGACATCCACTTTCTACTTATTATCCCCATTATTTCCATGAGATTATCCAATTTATATTTCTAATTTTAGGGCACATCAAACAACATTTTCAAAGCTATCAATGTCACAGATCACCAGGGATTTTTATTGGCTCGATTTTAGCCCCCAAAATAAGCGGTCAACCATTAATTCCGGGGAAATGAAAAAACATGAGGCATATCATACAAGTCTAGAGATGTTTTCCATGTATTCCCCAATAGATTATTTATATTTTTTACTTGAGTTCTAGGAAATCTCTTTCCATCATAGGACAGAGGGTGTAGGGAAAATATTTATCGGAAAACATTTTTGGGAAATCCATCTATACCATTTCCTTAATCTATTTCATAGGTTTCATATTTTTGTATCAATTACCACCATTTATTGTATTAACCCTCTATTTTATAAGTACCAAAAATACGCATCTCTTTTTAATTACATTGATGGATAGAGAAGATCTTTTCAGTGGAATTAATCTATTATTCCGCCATAGAGGGGTCAAATGACCCATTAAATATAAGAGCCTTTTTTCCCATGAATGTTTCAATTGGAAAATGTTATTTATTTTGAGGGTGTGGAATTTCCTCTTGACACATGTTTTTATAGAAATCGTGATTTAACTGAGTGATTATCGTGACGAATTTTTTGATTACAACTCCCATCGAATTGGGCACCTCATTAGTGCAGTCATCACATTTATCATATCATTAGTTGTTAAATCGATTCCTCTTATTACAGACCATTTTATTGAATGAAAATGAAAAAATTAGGGATTTGTATCTAAAATAAAGTTAATATATGAATGTAAAATCAAATTATGTTGAAATTATGAATTAAAATTACATTTATTTCCTTAGCCTATAAATTTCTAGGAATCAACCTACGATATCCAGGATCTTCCTATCATTTTTTCTTAATGGAATTTCTGTTCCCATGATAAGGGTTTGTACTAGGATTATGAATTTAACAATGAATATACCCCAGCAGTGTCAAACTAAGAGTTTTGGAAGGCCCATTGTTAATTACAAGTTCTCATTCGAGTCTAGCTCAAAGCTCTATTTTCATGTTTTATTTCTAGACACATTTGGTCAAGAGACGCATCTACTTGGTCGTATCCAGAAAAGGATTAGTTTTCATGATATAAAACCTAGTCTATACTTACCAATATTTAGGGATGTTTTTCGTATTCTTAGTCTTATGCCTATGGCTTTCACTAGAGTTTTCTTATCCTAATCTCAAAAATAACTAATTCTATCCTCTGATTCCAACTATAAGAACCATATTCTTTATTCCACAGTTAAACATAATTTATTACATAAAATTACCTGTAATAAATTAAGGATGATAAATAGGTATAGTGTACATGGGGATTATCGACACCACATAACCAATTAAAACATGGAATATATAACCTTATTGAAAACATCTTTTATATGACCATAACATTCTTTCATACTTTTAACTACAAGGGATAATCTAAGGACATACATAAGAAAGGGGTGAGATATAAATCCCAGTAAGAGAATAAAAATGTAATAAATTTAGAAGTACAATACATTTTATACAAAATTAATATCAATGGAGCACAAGAGAAACATTATAATAAAGGCATGATAATGCATGATGATCATAACATCGAGATGTGGTGACAACATTTAACATGATATTAGCATGAGCCAATGATCATTGCACATGGATAATGAGTAAAACCTCATTGAACATGAAGCATGAGTAAAATATCATTTCACATAAATTATCATTCATCAAAACTCATTTCAATGACGTTTCATGATACTATAATTTTCCAAACACAATGGATCACTATCATGTTGCACCTTTTGTAATAATTTCATTTCATGAATCAAAGTGCCACATAGATCATACAACATGGATTCATTATCATCATAATTCATTCCATGAATATGATATGATAAATACCTATATATAAGTCTTAAATATATAACTGAATGTGCATAAAGGTGAATATGCCTGATAGAGGAATTTGTATGGTATTCACAACATGATGTTTTTGGTATGGAAAATTTGGTGTAATTTTGGTTGAATAATGGAATCAAATATAAATTTTTAAAATGAATTGATGATAGAAAAATGGGTCTCCAAAAATTTTTACATTAAATTTATGGTAAGAGGATCATTGTAAATAATATACCAATATTATGGAATGGAATTTATATGCATAATATAAAACAATTGCTTGAATTTAAATATGGAGAGTGAAATCCCTTATAGAATTTCGAATTGGTAAGGGGTGTTCGTGAGGGTGATTAATAAGAGATAAATGAATCCTACATCAGTCAAACAGTAGGATGGTAGTATAGTGGAGGTGTTAAATTATTCCACATGATTTATAATGCTAGATAAAAGGGCATAATAATATATAGAATCATGGATAAAATGAGAAAGGAATGATTCTGTTACTTGGATATATGATCCCAACGACTTGGGAGAGGATTCTTGAAATATTTAAAGAACCTTGTGAAGAATCTAGAGATTATAGGGAATATATTTAAGAATATAAAATGAGTTTTAGTGAAGAGAAATTTTAACTTGGGTAGGTTTATATAGGAAAGGACAAGGAATTATTTATTATTTAGGTTTTGGACACTGCACTTTAAAATAATCAAAACAACTAATAATCCCATGGTATTTACCCATTTGTTTTGGAAAAGGGGAGCAGAATACAATATTTAATGTTTCCAAAGTAAATACTTATTAAAATATTATCCTTTCTTATGTGGAGGTGAGACACACTACCAATGAAAATTGTTTTAAAATATTTAAAAAATTTATAAGTCTTAGAGGGTCCACTAAGGATTCATAAAATTTTTCAAAAAAATCTAAAATAAGAATATTTTAAATTTACAACATATATTTTCCGAATCTTTATTTTATTGAATTTTTTTACATACCTTTTTGGTTGATATGATGTCATTAAAAACATTAAATATGTATTCGGTATTTAATTTTTACCAAAAAATTCGACTATCACAGAAAATTAGGATAAATTCTTCGTTGAAAAATTTTGAAATCCTGATTCCAAAAATAATATTCTCTTTATATAAAATTTTTCTAAATATGTAAATTTTTACTTTTAAAAATAAAAATAGTATTTCTTTAAAACGGTGTGTCATTGACAAAAACAGTTTTCAAACCCTTATATAATTTAAATTTCAATTCATAAAAATTATATAACCATTTATAATTTATAATAATTACATAATATTAATACTTTATAAATAAACTATTTATTTCCAATAATATATTAATTCATCAAAATAAACCCCTTAATTACCCGAAAAAACATATTTATCATATTTAAGAAGATAATTCTTAAAACGAAATTGATAGAATATAAGTTTTATTTAGAGAGAGTAATTACACAATATGTACCTATTTACCTATTACATAACCCATTATAACACCATCATATGACGTAATGGTAAGATGTGCGATGGTGGTAGACTCTTTAGGTGATTCAGATAATATCTCTCGAGTGGTAATGCTCATTACCTTGTACTTATCTCGTATATGATTACGTTCAAGATTAACGTGTTGAAGCTCAACATGGGCATAGTCCATAGTAAAGCCTAGTGATTCTACCTCCTTCACGATCTTTGAAAAATGGTATTTATATGGAGCAATTCTACTAGATGAGGCCATCACATCCTTTATATGAGTAAAATGGATTTGTTACACCCTTATATTTATAATAATCATGTGATCACTGTTTAATAACTATATCAACAACGTTAACAATTCTTAATGGCATTTTAAAATAAAAAAACATAAAAACAAGGAAGTTCATGCCTGTTATATATCCATTTTACATAAAAATAAATTATATTATATTTAGAGTAATTTTCATTTATAAAATTTTGGGTCGTTAAATCATTATTTCGAGGGTTAATTGCCATGTTATCTCGAGTAGGTTTTTGAATTTTGATTTGTTATTAATATTAATTACATAGTGATTTCATCATCTAAATAATGTTAACCATGACTTAATTAAAATATATATTCTACATATATGTCTTTATAATTTTCCATAATATTTGGTGATTATAAATAATGTTCACCGTTCATGGAGACTCTAGGACATATATACACATTAACACTACATTAATTTTATTATGGTATTAAAATAATTAAAAAGAAATGATACATATTGGTATTATAATTCCATAATCATATTTAATGATATTTAGGATATATAGATTTACTAAAACTGCCCTTTTTACATACCATGTATGGAATGAACATGTTATATCGCCTTGAGGGGTAGTAGTCCACAATTGCTCAAACGAAATTATCATATTTACATAAGATGGAATGAATAAAAGTATATTATAAATAAAAATTATTGAATAAAAATTATATTTCAAATAAGAAAAAAACATATATAAAAATATTTTCTATTACAATGGCCAACATGGGAGGTGGTAAATGAAAAAATAAACAATCATCATTTTGTGAGGTGGTAGCTCACCATACACATAAATTGTATGTCCAATAGACATTCGATGGAGGTGTGTGTAAGAGTAGGTCAAAATATTAATATAAAAACTTCTTATTATATTTCATATACTGGTGTTGTTATATAATCATATAAAAATATGATTATTGGTAGTGGATTGTTGAAATTAAACTAAAGATATTGATAGAAACCATTACTTCTTAATTGGGTAGGTTCAATTGGTTTATAACAAAAGGATTCTTTGGAAGACTTTCATTCCAAGAGGGGATTAACTATCTAGTGTAGGGATGTTGATATCCTATTTGGGTACATATTTTCTTAACCTATGTGGTTTGATATGAGTGAGGAAGTGGGAGATCTTGTGGCTTTTTATATGGAATGAAAATGATACACATGGTATTTTTGGAAGGATGTTAGGTGTACACATTATATTAAGGAATGAAAGTATAAAAAACCAACAAAAATCTATACTATATGTTGAATGGACGAATTATTTCTAGAAAAATGTTTTTGGACATGTGGTTAGGTCATATGGTTGCTTATGATAAAGGTTTACCCCTCTATTAATCATGGTTTTTCATTAATAATTATAATTACTTTTATTCACATTTAATAATTATTTTGGTAAAAAAATGTGAACTTAGATTATAACTACAAATATAGATCCCATTATTCCAAATTAAAATAACATAATTTGAAAAATTAATTTAAAATTCATCCCATATGCGGTACGACAATGCGGGCTTTTAAGGTAAAAATGTACGAATTTTTTCAATGTTTTTAAAAGTCAATTTCATGGAGAAATTGATATAATAAACTAAATTTTATTAATTAAAAAATATTATATATTTATACTTTTAAACCAATTAAAATTATAATTTATCCTTATGAATAAAATAAAAAAAGGTTTTGAACTAAAAGTCAATAGGTTTAACTATTCATTAAAAATTGCAATGTTTTTTATAAATATAATAATAATCAACATTAACTAATTCTTATTTTTTCCTTTTATATATGAATTTTTTTCAAATACTAAAATAATTAAGGAGAATAAATTCATAATTAAAATAGGTACTCCATTAAAATGTGGATGAATTGAATTTAAAGAATATAGGATTTTATGTGTGAAATTGGACTTGTTATTATCTTATGAATATGAAATATATTGTAATAATATAAAAAATATATGATTTAATATATAAAATATATATTTGTAAAAAATAATTAACTAACACTAGTTAATTATGTTTATTTAGACAAAACTCCTTTGGAAGCATCAAAAATAAAATATTATATTTTTATATCCAATTCGTTCTTAACTAAATTTCTCAATAATTGGTAACCAAAATTAAATTTTATATTTTTATAAAAAATATATTTTCTTATGTTTGTAAATAATATTAATAACCACAAACATAATGGTGATGTTATATCATATTATATTAAATAATTTTATTTTAATAATGAATTGTTATTTAGTGGAACTCTGACTTGATGTAAGACAAGCTATAGTGTAAGGTCTCCCTTGTGTGTAACGTTTGATAACTAGGTGTTGCATGAATTACTATATGTTGAATATATTTAATCTATAATAAATAATATATAAATTTTTTGTGATATTATATTCTCTGAAATTCTTGGTGATGTGGGTGAAACATGCTCTCAAATAAAATATTCATACTCTATAATATTGTTTTGTTACATTCTCCCCATCTTAATTAAATTGAATCCTTGTAATTTAAAATTTATCTTAGTAATATATAGATAGAAAGTAAGCTATTTTTTAAATACCCACATCATTAAAAGTTATAATATCACATCATCTTAATAAGGGGGAGTGGAATGAAAAACAGTGAAATAACTTGGTTCTTTAATAGGATAACATAGAAGTGAAAAGGAAACATGGATATGGAAGAACAAATACAGCAATATTGTTCTTATGGAGAGTGATAGAGAACATATTAAGATAAATGTTCTAGACCAAAAAACCATAATAAATAGGTATGAATAATATCCATTTATATCGTACAAAATTATGATAAGAAAGGAAATTTTTTTGTCTCAAGACAATCTTGTTTTTCTATAAATGAGTAATTATATCAGTATATATAAGTAAATATATGTTTCTATAAATAAAATATTATCCTTTTTCAGTTCCTTGAACTATTTATAATTTTTTTCTTATATTGTAAAGTAACCAAACAATATAAAAAACCTTATCCAAATATCAACATAAACCATTACATAAATGGTTCACTTTTCCAAAATATTATGATCCAGTACTTTGGAATTAAGGTCCATGGATTTCCATAATGAACGTATCACTAGACTTTAGTCAATATGAAGTAGATTTAAATTTACACATTTGAAACATGTTAATAACTTCATCGTGTAACCTCATGAAATATTGTAAAAGCTCAAATCACTTTAAAACCTTATAAGAATAATTCATTCTTCCTTATTCTTTAACAAAGATACATATTATTGGATATATACAATAAATACAAAAGTGTTGTAAACAAAATCAATGATAGAATCGAACACTTATAGAAATTTCATTAGTGAGATCTAATGTAGTCATCCAATTTCCAAATCAATAATTTCTTCATCATTATCTTAACATCAGGGAAATATTATGGGTTGTATTTCCATCAATCATGTGTTTTCAGAAATGATTCACTTTCAACCTAATATGATTTGTCGATACCATACAACATATAGTCTCAAATTATTAATGTAAAAGTATTTTAATACAATAATTATATATTTCAAAATCCTTATAAAAAGTACATCACTGAAGAAATACTCAAATAACTTAATTATTGAATAGGCATAGTAATCATTCTTATTGTTCTATGTCTATTTCATAACATGAGTATTGTCTAATGGAATGAACATGGATATATTTTGTTGACACTTGAGACATTGATATCCATAGTTTCCAATATCCACGTTGTTGATGCATTCTACATTGGAAAATTTTTTCTTACCCTTGATATCATAGACATGGTGTCCTTTTTCTCAAAAGTTATTAAAAGATACCCTTCTATGAAATAAAGTTCCCAAGTGTTTTGTGCTACAATTATCAAATGTTTAAATAAATTTCTTTCCCATCATCTACTTCAAATCATTTAATTGTTCGTGGTGCTCCGATGGATTCTTCTTCTCTTGGGTTACTTTGAAGACATTAGATGTGGAGAATTATTTAACTATTTCATTGTCACATGATATTCCTTCATCATAGAATTATAATGTTAGGGAGAATATTTCCCTATAAAATATTATCTTAAGACCATGAATGATTTGAACCTCTTTAATCTTTGAATCATGTGAATCAGAGAGGTTCACATTACTTATAATAGGATCTATTTCAATGAAATGGAATATACCAGATTAAACCATAACATAATGTATATTTCCAAATACGTTATAAAACATAATTAATGAGCCATGAATCCTTAAATCATATAGTTTTTCTAATTTGGGGAAATATTAAAATCTAAATCCTCAATAGTTGTAGGTTAAGAAAATATATATTATCCTATTCATATTCCCTAAGAGTGCCAACCCACATGCACAGTAAGGCCCATTTTCATGTACTAGGTTACAACAAGTTATTCTTGAAACAACTTATCATAGTTATTATTCCATGGTATATCTGCTCTAGAACCATGTCCACTGGTAGTATCTAGATAGGGATGTATTGTTAGGAATAACAACGCAATAACGTTAATACTAGTTTGTTATTATATAATTATCAATAATTCTTATCTTAAGGATGTTTTCACAGATCTATTTTTTTTTCTAAATATAGTTTCCAATGTTTCTGGTAAACGTTTTTTGATACCAACTATAATGTGCCAACCAAAGAAGCCTGGTGGCGGTGCATTGGTTTTTTAACTTGTAATGATTATATGTAATAAAATCCCAAGAAACCGATTAGTTTATATGTATTGGAAATTTATATTAAATACATGATACCCATACTACATTGGTAGTTATAAAATATAAACATGATACATAATAAAAAAGAATAAAGTACATCCTTGAATGCTTATTCAAATATTTATTGTAACACCCCGAGATTTTATGAGAAATATTCATTTTTATTTTATTGATGTCTTGTGTTGTACGTTACAAAAAAGGATTCTTTCACAACACACAACCCTAACTTGTCTTCATTACACGCAATCATGACCTTCCTCGATAGCATGTGTAGTACGCAATATCGAGTTTCACTAAATGAGATATTATTATAATATTATTATGAACTAGCCGTTATGAATAGTAATACCCACTTTTTGAAATTTTATAAATTTTATCATTCAAAATTGACTTCATTTTTGGATTCGGAATATCGAAATTAGCTTAGGGTGAAATTTTGGTACTTTTCGGATAACTTTCATATTCTGATAAATAGTGGAAATTACTAAATTTTAATTAAAAACATCTTTTTTAATCGAAATAATTAATATTGATAAATTATTAATTTGAGTGTTTTTAAAGTAAATTTAGAATATATTTTGAAAATTTAATACAATTTTGGTCATTGGATATAATTTAACATTTAAAGCAGACATAAACAAGTGTCAATCTTTTGATAGTTATTATCTCTTAAGAATACACTATTTGTTTTGACGACGAGAACTAATTTTTAAATTAATTAATTCAACTGATATGTTTTTAATTTGGAAAAATAAACATCATTTTTGAATTTATAATATCAAATATAGCTTAGGCATATTTTTTGGTATTTTTTTGGAAACTATCATTTTTTGATGAATAGTGAAACCACTAAGTGATAGTTAAAAAACTGAATTTTTCATAAAATTTAATTTTACCACTTCTGTGAGTGGAATTTCGAAAATCCGAGAGACACGGTTAATATCAAGGACTAAAATGTGCTTCAATGTGATGAAAATAATTTATGGTGAATAGTAACGTTTTACTTTTTTACCACGGTTAAAAGTAAATAGGGAAATTAATGGAAAAAATGATATTATTATTACCCTAACACACGTCCTAATTCTATGGGATAAGTTTATTTCGGCAAAAAAAAAACCATAGGAATAAAAGATGACCATTTAGGCCCACTTGGATTAGATTAGGACATTTATTATTAATTTATTTAAAGAAGGGTTAAAATAGTTAAAATCAATGTTTAAAAACTAAATAATTTTTATACAGAAGATAAATTTGACTATAAATATTCCTTATAAAGCTAAAAATATTTCCTACATAATGGTATTTTATTTTTAATTTTTAGAGTTAAAATAATTTAATTTATTTATGATACAATGATGATGTAGTAATTATCTTATTAATGAAATATTGACATAATTGATGTTATAAATACCCAAATTAAAGTAGTTTGAGACTTTTTATGAATTAAAATAATTTTATATGTTAATATGAAAATTTATTATTGATTTAATTATATGTTTTCGAACTAATCATTCTGTTATTATTTTCACAAAAAATCAATTTCCAAATAGTGTCAAAATTGACATAAAATAGTTTTTAGAAAAAATACTATATTATTAATTTTTATTTTATTCCTAAAAATCTATGGTTCGGAAAAATGACATAGATAATTTTATATATAATAATAATAAACAACATGGGGTTCTTTTGGCATGATATAGTAGGATTTTTAACCTTATAGTGTAGGAAAACAAGAAGACACAAAAAAAGTTAAATTATCTAACTTAAAGTTAAATCTAAATGATAAGGTTAAAATTGATACCTAAACTTGTCTAAATTCTATTGGATGAGAGGATTTAGACCCATACCCACCTTAGCTTTGAACTATATCAATTTGGAGCTATTAAAAACCGAATTTGACTTTATAATAAAATAATATTTTTAGTTATTCCAAAGGTGCCCCTCTCCTCCCTTATAAAAGTGCACCTCCTCCCTCTCTTCCTCACACCACTTTGAGCCTTCAAGCTCGGCCAAAGCCTGAAAATATCTCCTCTACACTTCCCTATAAACATCATAGAGGTCCTGGTCTTGTTCAATGACCAATTTTAGTTCCCTAAGAGTAGGTCTCAAAGAGGTGCTTCAAAGAAGATATAATGTCCGTTACCGATTCTTTCAACTTTATTTCTTCTTACACTAATTCTTCTTAGGTTGTTTAATTATGAAGTTATAACATCAGTATCACTCATATAAGGATATGTTATTATAAGTATCAAACAAACCTATTTCACCATCTATCCATCCTACGGAAAACGAAATCACCGCGCGTGCCTACGTACGAAATACCATCTCCACGCCGTGGTGTAATCTATTTTCCTCCACCACCTAAATAGGATGGGTATAATGGTGTAAATAAAAACTATATATGATTATTTTAAAGTGAAATTGATTCTTAAATAGTATACATACACTCCAATACAATTACACGATCATGGAAACGATATCATCACTCGAGCGTACGTACAGAATACTGTCTCCACGAATGCGATGAGATTCATTTTCCATGATTAACCATTCAAGAATGATTATAAAGAATATATAATGAATAATAATGAAATATACGATATACTGAAGCTACTAGATTTATGTATACAAATATATATATATATATATTCTACTTAATTCCATTCAATTCAATAAGGAAACGAAAAAAGCGTTCATGCATACGTACGGACTACCGTCTCCATGAACGCTGTATTTCATTCCTCTTATCGACCTATAATATATATGTATATGATTAATATATATTATATATATATATATATCATGTTTTACATTCTGGAATTATGTAAATCAGGATATAATTAATAATATCAACAACGACAGGTCGAAACACATACGATAAATGAAATGATTTTACCCAAAACGCTACTTTAAGATGGAATTTACAAAAGAACGGGTAATATAAAGTCATAATTGAAACATATATTATATCATAACAATGAATATGATTATTTAATAAGTAAATGAAATTATTTAAATCATTATACAGGAGGTTCAAATCCATACGAAGCATATCAGACCTAAGGTAAGGGATAATTTTGTAAATCTCATTTTTATCCGAGATTGCTTATTCGTAAGTATTTACTAGGGGTTCTTGATATCATCCTTTTCCATGTTTTATAAAACATTATTCATGTATTTTGAAAGAAAATTTTACCCATTTTTACTTTTACCCCATGGTATGGAAGAAATATTTCTTTTATTTACCCTACAAGGTACTTTTTGACTTTTCCGACAAAAGTACGAGAAGAATGTTTTTTTAACTTATACGGCATGAAAGGGTTTTTACAGTTTTATAAAGCCTTATTTTCATGAAACTTCCTCCAAATAATTTCATGACTATATTCAAAAAAATATCCATCTTTTAAAATTTCATGATGTTTTGTGAAAAGAAATTGATTTTGAAGAAGAAAGGATATTTTCCTCAAGAATTCATTTCAAGTGTTTTATCAAAACCCTTTTCCATCTAAGATGACATTATTTCATAGGTGTATGTTTCAAGTATAAAGTATATATGATTTACATGGATTCAATTTTCTTATTATTAAAATATATCCATTTCTTTTATATGGATTATGTGATGATGGGATGATGTTCATGAAACCCATTTTATTCGTTGGGTTATTATGAATGATGTATGATTATTTTGTGGCACAAGTAAGAATGATTTCATTATGATATTGGTGGGACCTATATCTCCCTCCAATGCATTGGGTAAAGATTTATATCTCATGAGATAGACATGGCTGGAATGGTAAGCTAATCGAGTTCAGTGTTACAGGACTGAAATGAAGAGTGAACTCGATTTAGAAAGGGACTTTGTCCACTAAGATAGTCTTGGAATCATTTCCTTGGCTACTATGGAAATCATTACATGTGATTAATGGATGCCACAATTACATGTTTTATTCCCAGTCTATGTTATCATTATTTATTTCCATTATTATCTATTCCTTACGTACTTCCATGTTTTAAGTCATTGCTCAAGATTTTGATGTTTAAAAATTATGTTCATGTTTTTAAGTTAAAATGTATGTCGTATGTTTTATTTTATCCATGATTACCCTTACTGAGCATTTGAGCTCACCCTTTTTATGTTTTATTTTCACCCAGGATTAAAAGAAAATATTTTGGTAAGGAAACAAAAAGTGGAAGATCATTATGGGAGATGTTGAAGATCTTTCACCACAATTAGAAGATTACGTTCCATGTTTCCAATTACACTAAACTATTATGGTCCTTGTCTGTCTGTTGTTGTTATGTATTTTGTATTCCTCAAAAGTAATGTAATATCTATGTACATTAAGCTTCGAGTCTCTACAGTTGGTATCAGAGGAAAGGTTTAGTCTACCTTTGGAAACTGGGATGCGAAAACGTTAGTGATATCCCTAGAGATATTTCTAATATATGTCTAGGGATGTCCCTAAGGATAAGTATACGTATATGATATAGTCCTAGAACTAAGGTAAAGATCTTAGAATTTAACCTAAGATGTTAGATATTGAGGGATCTCCCCCTTTACTATGTTGTTTTCCCTAGAATGATTTTTGCCTCTCACACTATTATTTTTGGGTTTTAAAAAATGGCTGGAAATAGGAAGATTTACGATAATAGGCGATATGACAGACAATGGAATGATAGTTTTCATGCGAAACCAAATGAAATGGGATCTGGAAGTCCAAACATCGTTATTATTCCTAATCAACAATATCATAATGTGATCAATAATCTCAACTTTGGTAAGTTTCCTGACTCAGATAATAAGAGAAAGATGGAGTTTCATGATGATAATAGAGGAAAGAAAGTTCAATTTCCCTCCTGTACATCATGTGGGAAGAGGCATCAGGGAGATTGTTTCAAAGGAACTGGAAGATGCATTTGGTGTGGAAAAGAAGGACACAAAGCCAGTACGTGCAAAGGAAAAGGTTCAGTTAATACCATGGACAAGGATAATGGTATTTCTATGATATCAAAAATGATTATATGATTTAAATGTGGAATATTCCGGCATTATGCAAACCAATTCCCTAATGGAAAATCTCATGAAGAGAATCAGCATGGTCATATGGGTATTATTTATGTGGATGATGATGATGAGACTACAAATGATATATGAGCTGAAGGAAGTGTTGAAGCTCAGTCAGTTGTTTTAGAAGGTAGTGGAATGATTGTATGTTTATCGAGAGTTAAGTTGTATAGATAATGGTACTATGGAATAAAGAATCATCTAAGGATTGTTACACTATTGTTCTTCCTAAAAGTATTTGAAAATATATGTTGAATGGTAACAGTAACCATGGAAGGTTATTCAATTATTTTTGGAATGTAGATGATATGCGCATAATGAAGGAATAAGAAGATAACGAGATGTTTGATTGTATTCAAGAGCTCATGATTGATATAAGGACTAAGGGCTATCATGGTTTGAGTATATAGAATTTTGAGGATTTTGGTGTGTGGATTGTGTTAAATTTTAAATGCATTCATGTTTTCACTAAGGTATTCATTTTTCAAGAGAATTCATGATTAAGTACTTTGAATGTGTGGAATGTGACCAACAAGACATATCTTATGATATATGGGGATCATCGATGGTATTTACATGCTTGTTATATGAAATATCTAGTAATCGTTTTCACTATATTATGAGAGTGGACTGCAGTATTATGGATAAGCCTAAAGATTGGAATGGATTATTTTGGACATAAGTTAGTATTATTTAAGGATAGAAGTTTTTTCGAAATTATTGATGGGATTTTATAGTAATATAGTTTTAAAAAAAACAACCTGCAGGACGGGTGACAGCCCATCACGTCAGAAAAGGATGTGGGAATCGAACCCACAACCGAAGTGCGACTGGCCTTTATTGCCTACCACTAGCCTACAGGAAGTCCCTGGTTAGTAGAATCTAGTTTTATTTTATTAAGAGGTATGATATATGAAGTATAAGTTCATTTTTGGAACCATATACGATTAATCTCACCATAAGATGGACTTATAACTTTTTCTAACATTTTTTTTTGAAATAGATGGAATGACCCATCATTCTATCACATGATCTGCTAACACATCACGAATAAAAAATTCAACTTCATTTCTTTATGGGATGAAGTTGAAATTGTTAAATTCACAAACAACAATGAGACTATACCAAAATCTTGTAAGTATTTCTTTTAATTCATCAACACTAGGGATATGATCTTGAAAACCAGAAATGTTGTCCTAGTTCCATTATATCGGATGAATCAGATGGTACCTTAGATCATAAAAATTCTATAGCT
The DNA here is from genome assembly GCA_963277665.1 of Viscum album. Taxonomy (NCBI): domain Eukaryota; kingdom Viridiplantae; phylum Streptophyta; class Magnoliopsida; order Santalales; family Viscaceae; genus Viscum; species Viscum album. The sequence goes on from OY728165.1 coordinate 1,838,034,485, forward strand.
TTGTGATTTTTTTCATTTTCATAGCCATGTTCTCTACCACTCTCCATCAGAACCTGATGGTTAGGTTTCTCTTCAATATCCATATTTTCACTTATGGTCTCTTATGTGGAAACCCATTGATTAGTTAATTTGGGTAACCGTTATGTTTCATACTTTAGTATTTAAATATTGGTTTTGGTATTCCTTTTTATTATGTGGGTTTCTATTAAAGAAACTTTCGAGTAGTAAACCATTTATAACCCCCGACAAATTTCGAGGGAGAAATTCATTTTAAGGGGGGTAGAATGTAACACCCCTGGATTTTATGAGAAATATTCTTTTTAATTTTATTGATGTCTTGTGTTGTACGTTACAAAAAAGGAGTCTTGCACAACACACAACCCAAACTTGGCTGCATTACACGCAATCACGACCTTCCTCGATAGCATGTGTAGTACGCAATACCAGGTTTCACTAAACTATATATTGTTATAATATTATTATGAACTTGCCGTTATGAATAGTAATACCCACTTTTTGAAATTTTATAAATTTTTTCATTAAAAATATACTTCATTTTTGGATTCAGAATATCGAAATCAGATAACGGTGAAATTTTGGTACTTTTCGGATAACTTTCATATTCTGATGAATAGTGGAAATTACTAAATTTTAATTAAAAAAACTATTTTAATAGAAATGATTAATAGTGATAAATTATTAATTTGAGTGGTTTTAAAATATATTTAGAATATATTTTTATAATTTAATACAATGTTGTTCATTGGATGTAATTTCAAATTTAAACCAGACATAAACAAGTGTCAATCTTTTGATAGTTATTATCTCTTAAGAACACACTATTTGTTTTGACGACAGGAACTAATTTTTAAATTAATTAATGCAACTGATATGTTTTGAATTTGGTAAAATAAACACCATTCTTGAATTCATAATATCAAATATAGCTTTGGCCTAATTTTTGGTATTTTTCTGGAAACTTTAATTTTTTTGATGAATAGTGAAACCACTAAGTGGTAGTTAAAAATTCTGAATTTTTCATAAAACATAATTTTACCGCTTCTGTGAGTGGAATTTCAAAAATCCGAGAGACACGGTTATTATCAAGGAATAAAATTTGGTTCAATGAGATGGAAATATTTTTTTGGTGAATAGTAACATTTTACTTTTTTTTCCACGGTTAAAAGTAAATAGGGTAATTAAGTGTAAAAATGATATTATTATTACCCTAACACATGTACTAATTCTATTGGATAAGTGTAATTCGGCCAAAAAGAAACATAGGAATAAAATATGACCATTTAGGCCCACTTGGATTAGATTAGGACATTTATTATTAATTTATTTAATGAAGGGTTAAAATAGATAAAATCAAAGTTTAAAAACAAAATAATTTTTATACATAAGATAAATTCGACAATAAATATTCATTAGAAAGATAAAAATATTTCCTCCATAATGGTATTTTATTTTTAATTTTTAGATATAATATAATATAATTTATTTATGATACAATGATGATGCAATAATTATCTTATTAATGAAATATTGACATAATTGATGTTATAAATACCCAAATAAATGTAATTTGAGACTTTTTATGAATTAAAATAATTTTATATGTTAATATGACATGTTAGTATTGATTTAATGAATTTTTTTCGAACTAACCATTCTGTTATGATTTTCACAAAAAATCAATTACCAAATAGTGTCAAAATTGACATAAAATAGTTTTTAAAACAAATACTATATTATTAATTGTTATGTTATTCCAAAAAATTTAAGGATCGGCCAAATGACTTAGATAAGGTTATATATTTTATTAATAAACAACATGGGGTTCTTTTGGCTTGATATAGTATGTTTATTAACCTTATAGTTTAAGAAAACAAGAAGACACGGTAAAAGTTAAATTATCTAACTTAAAGTAAAATCTAAATGATAAGGTTAAATTTGATACCTAAACATGTCTAAATTATATTTGCTGAGATTATTTAGACCCCTCCCCACCTTAGAATCTAAATATATCAATTTGGAGCTATTAAAAACCGAATGTTACTTTATAATAAAATAATATTTTTAGTTATTCCAAAGGTGCCCCTCTCCTCCCTTAAAATAGGGCACCTCCTCCCTCTCTTCCTCACACCACTTTGAGCCTTCAAGCTCGGCCAACCCCGGCCAATATCACCTCTCAACTTCCGTAGAAACATCCTAGAGGTCCTGGTCTTCTTCAAAGACCAATTTTAGTTCCCTAAGAGGAGGTCTCAATGAGGCGCTTCAAAGAAGAGGTAATGTCCGTTACCGATTCGTTCAACTTTATTTCTTCTTCCACATCATCTTCTTAGGGTGTATCATTATGAAGTAATAACATCAGTATCACTAATATACTGATATTTTATTATCAGTATTAAACAACCCTATTTCACTATCTATCCATCCTACGGAAAACGAAATCACCACGCGTGCGTACGTACGAAATACCATCTCCACGCCATGGTGTAATCTATTTTCCACCACCACCTTACTTGGATGGGTATAATGGTGAAAATAATAACTATATATGATTACTGTAAAGTGATATTGATTATGAAATATTATACATAAACTCCAATACAATTCCATGATCATGGGAACGATATCATCGCTCGTGCGTACGTACGGAATACCATCTCCACGAATGCGATGAGATTCATTTTCCATGATTAACCATTCCAGAATGATTATAAAGTATATATAATGAATAATAATGAAATATATGACATAATGAAGCTACTAGATTAATTTATACACACACACACACACACACACATATATATATATATATATATATATATTTCATCTACTTAATTCCATTCAATTCAATAATGAAACGAAAACAGCTTTCATGCGTACGTACGGACTACCGTCTCCATGAACGTTGTATTTCAATCCTTTTATCGACCTATAATATATATGAATATGATGAATATATATTATATATAAATCATGTTTTACATTATGGAATTATGTAAATCAGGATATATGTAATAATATCAACAATGACAAGTCGAAACACATACGATAAATGAAATGATTTTACCCAAAACGCTAATTTAACATGGAATTTAAAAAAGAACGGGTAATATAAAGTCATAAGTGAAACATCTATTAGATCATAACAATTAATATGATTATGTAATAAGTCAATAAAATTATTTAAATCATTATACAGGAGGTTCGGATCCATACGAAGCATATCAGACCTAAGGTAAGGGATAATTTTGCAAATCTCATTTTTATCCGAGATTGCTTATTCGTAAGTATTTACCGGGGATTATTGCTATCATCCATGTCCATGTTTTATAAAACATTATTCATGTATTTTTAAATAACTTTTTACCCATTTTGACTTTTACCCCATGGTATGGAAGAAATATTTCTTTTCTTTACCGTACAAGGAACTTTTTCACTTTTCCGACAAAAGTACGAGAAGAATGTTTTTTTAACTTATACGGCATGAAAGGGTTTTACGGTTTTATATATCCTTATTTTCATTAATATTCCTCCAATTTATTTCATAAATATTTTCAAAAAAATATCCTTCTTTTAAAATTTCATGACATTTTGTGAAAAGAAATTGATTTTGAAGAAGAAAGGATATTTTCCTCAAGAATTTATTTCAAGTGTTTTATCAAAACCATTTTCCATCTAAGATGACATTATTTCATAGGCTTATGTTTCCAGTATAAATTCTCTATGATTTACATGGATTCAATTTTCTTATTATGAAATGATATCTATTTCTTTTATATGGATTATGTGATGATGGGATGATGTTTATGAAACCCATTTTATTCATTGGGTTATTATAAATGACGTATGATTATTTTGTGGAACAAGTAAGAATGATTTCATTATGAGATGGGTGGGACCTATATCTCCCTCAATGAATTGGGTAAAGATTTATAACTCATGAGATAGGCATGGCTGGAACGGTAAGTTAATCTGGTTCAGTGTTACAGGACTGAAACGAGGAGTGAACTCGATTCAGAAAGGGACTTTGTCCACTAAGATGGTCTTGGAAGTAATGCCTTGGCAACTATGGAAATCATTACATATGCTTAATGGATTCCACAATTACATGTTTTATTCCCATGCTGTGTTATCATTATTTATTTTCATTATGATCTATGAATTATGTACTTCAATGTTTTAAGTCATTGCTCAATATTTTGATGTTTTAACATTATGTTCATGTTTTTAGGTTCAAATGTATATGGTATGTTTTATTTTATCCACTCTTACCCTTACTTAGAATTTGAGCTCACCTTTATTATGTTTTATTTTCCCCCAGGATTAAAAGAAAGTTTTTAGGTAAGGAAACAAAAAGTGGAAGATCATTATGAGAGATGTTGAAGTTCTTTCACCACGATTAGAAGATTGTGTTCCACGTTTCCAAAGACAATAAACTATTACGTTCGTTGTGTGTCTATTTTTGTTGTGTATTATGTATTCCAAAAAAGTAATGTAATATCTATATACCTCAAGCTTTGGGTCTCTACATTTATTCTTAATAACATGTAGAAAGAAAAATAATAAATGGGAGGTCAAATTCTCAGAATGTGTAATTAGAGATGAATAACTAATGAATCAATATATATTGGAAGGTAAATAATTGATCATAATTTCTATTTAAACAAATATATAAAGAATAATTCATATGGAATGGTAAGATACTGAAATTCACACCATAAGTCAATAAAATGGGAATTAATTATATCCATAGATTTGTTGACACAAAATCAAATGGATTAATAATAACTAAAACTAAATGATGGGAAACAAATTAATTAATGTCATATATGTGTCACACGAAGACCTATTACTATCCGTAACATTCACAAGATGGTTTAAAACTGTGTATAGTATCCTATAAAATTTGGAAAACTTATTCATCTATTGGGAACATGTTGATGCATCGATGAGATATATAATGTCCAGGATCCATCCATCATTTTTAGTAAAAATAATTAATCATATTTAAATATAAAAATAAATGATATACCTTATGAAATAACAATATTGGTTAAAAAATTGATATTTATTATTTATTCCCAAGTTAATAAAATAACTGTCAATGTAAACACCATATGTAAAATCGTGTATGATTTAGGAAATACTAGTATCCATGATATGAGATTATGAATATTAAATTAAATTTAAAAATAAAAATTATTATAATAATTTTATTGTTTTTAGTTATATTTAACAATCCAAAAAATAATTGAGATAGAAAAGATGATCATTTAGAACATTCTTGAGGAGAATAATATTTAAACATTCCAATGTGTCCCGTAAGACGTTGAAACATTTAAAAAATAATGCTCATGAACGTTTGACATTAAGTGAAACATAATATATCAAGACAATAAGTGGAATAAATATATTGCAATAAAAATGAAATATATTCCCCAAATAAATTTAAATTGGAGACAAACCACAAATATTCGTCTAGGGAATTTAAATTGAAACAAAATTCTCTTACCTTAACCATCATTTTATTATGTGGATTTTATGCTTTTGTATAGTTATTTCAAATATGTTAATAACTTATACCAAAACCATAATAATGTTTATAATATCATATTTTAATTCCTTATAATATTTCATTATTCTTATGTTAAAAAACTATCAATAGTTTCTCCATTTATTGGGTTAATAGATATGTTTTCTTGAGTAGGTTTTTGAAATGTAATTTGTAGTTACTATTAATAAGATAAGGATTTTATCATCTCTATAATGAAAACCAAGACATAATTATAATATATATATATTTAGTTTATATTTATTTATTGTAGTCCATAATATTTTGAGATTATAAATGAAGTACTCCTTTCAAGAAGATGATAGGTCGTACGTATGCATGAATCATACATTCTTTTATTTATTGTTTTATGTAATGTCCCGGCCCAGATTACAATCAAATTGGTAGCTAGATCGGTGGTTGACATGATCTGAAGCTCATCTCCTTGTACGCAGTTGGTTTCTTACTAGCATCAATGGGTTCAGGAGGTGATACTGGAGAACTATAACCTCTTATTAGAGAATCAAAATGGTATTATGAGAGATTAAACAAAATACAATAGCAAATAACAGTATAAAAATTTCATAAATGAATGAAATGAGTAGAAAATAGATATTAAACATTTTATAAAGGTGGTCTATGCCAGTTTATATTATACATGCATGAATGTCAAGGTAACATTACATAATCGAAATCAATAAACAAACATCATGTATTAAATTGTAGTAAGAAATAATGAAAAGATTGAAAAGATCCTCATGCGATCTCCCTGAGCATCCCGAGCTTCAGCTATATCATTTTCTCCTATTTTCTATGTATAAGTGACCCAAAAAAACATCCTAGTTCCTACAAACAAAAATATCTACAAGGGTACCTCAGTGCAATGGTGGCACTAATTGGTCGGGAGCTTTAAATATTAGTAGGTCGGGACCAATAGTGTCCAGCCCAACTGAGACAGTGTAATATAAGTTAAACAGTGTGCAGTTATAATGTGTTAATAAAAAAATTGTATAATTAAAGCACACCGACCTGGGATCCCAAATGGACACCTCAAGGGAATAAGAGCATTTTATCATGACCTGGATAAGTTTATGATCATGTAAATATATATATATATATATTATCATTATATATAAATAAAGAGCCATAAGTTGGGGTAGATAGGGACATACCTTCACCATCCTATTCCAGGGGAGCGCTCACGATCTAACCATAACCTAGTTCCAAGATCCCTGAGTCTCTTGACCTTCACGAATTAGATATAATTTTGGGATGATCTAGGGCATACCACTGCCATCCAAATTCAAGGGGTGATCTCACTTTCTACCCATAAAACAATACCATGACCCCTTAGTCTCCTCCTATGCATGCATCTGATATAATGTAGACATAAGTGTCATGGGGGGAACATGGCTCCCACCCACAAGCATACATAAATGGAAATGGGTAAAACTTCCTCCCATCAATAACTAAAATATATCTCGAATGGGGTAAGAATGCCTCCTATCCATAGAAGTATATATTAGCTTGGGGTAACATTACCTCACATTCGTTATTATTTATAATAATGGAATTTTGTAAAATGAATCCATCCATCCTCATTTAAATACATTTCCATAGTTACAACATAATTCTTGAGGCAATAATTCTAATGATTTTTACATAGCCATACCATATGAAATATAAACATCCACATTTACATTTATAATTAAGACAAACCATCATAAGTATATCAATTATAACAATAACATAGTGATCACATTATTTTCCATTACATGTTCTAAGTACATATCATGTATACCCAAATCTATACACAATTGCATTCTTAGGAACCTGTCTCATTTAACCCTTTTATATAAGCCATCAAATAAAAATTACCTAACAATTTAGTCAAAGAAAATCATTTAGTTTGTTCTCTTTATTCAATGTCATCTCACCCTATTTTCCTATAAAAGGAAAAATAGTTTAAGGGTTCATGTATGATGGTCATTATATTAAAAGGATTACACTATATCATTTCATTTATCCTAACCATGTCTGTTCGATCCTCACAACATAAGTACAATTCCTTTTAAATGATAAGGTGGAACAAATTAGTTGTTCAGGGAATGAAGCATTCAACCATTAAGGGAAAGTCATTATAGGAATATCCATATAGATCATCTGATAAACATGATTTTAGATATTCTATAACAAATAGAAAAATCATAGATTAAGTCCAATGCAAGAACCCAAACATGTATAAAAATCAATCACTGATGTTTTATCTTGAAGACAGTGCAACTTCATTGGAGGAATTTTATTATGAAATCATGACTTTTTTAACAAGCAACCTTATATATTATTTATGAATCTATTCCATTTGACCATAGAGTCTAATTTTTTAGAAACTACTATAAAAATAAGAGCTTCAATAGAAATCAATAATGAACAATTAACTAATTAAATAATGATTTTATAAATTAAAATGCAAAAGAAAAGGGACCCCACCTCCATGGGGAACAAGTTCATCCACTTCACCTCTCCGTTATTTCTAACTAAAATTTGTCACTCTCTCACTGGGTATATACCACATCATGGATAATGAACAAGGGAACCCATAAATTTATATATTTACACACCTATGGACACATAGGTGAGTGGCCTTCGACTCGGTGACATGAAACCACTTGGAACAATCCAACTCACTACACCACAATTACCAGGGAATCATAAACTCCCATGTCACATAAGAAAACAAGGGAAAAACAAAACATCATAAGAAAACCCACACCTTGGATAGTTTTGGTACACCAAAATAGGCTGATCTACCATGAATTCTATAATTGTTTTCAAAACACTCCCAAAAATATCTCAGTAATGCTTTTGCATGACCTAACATTGATGGAAAACCAAAATCCAATCAACCCATGATACATGGGGTTTGGTTGAAAACTATTGGGTGACAGATATGTTGAAATTAGAGGTCATAAAAGAAGGATAAGTGCCTAGGGATCTCACCTATAATTATTTAAGAAGAAATCAAATGAAAACGAAATATGAAATGCCCCACGAAGGAGGTTGTGGAGGAAGAGGGTTGCTTGTCGAACGACATCCCCCTTGTGCAGTGTGTCGTGCGGGTTTGTTGAGGGAGGTGAAGGTGTGTGAGTGTTTTTATATTATATTTTATTGTATTAAATTAATTTAATTATATATAGAGGCATGTCTGCATGACTTAACCTACATGGTTTCGGAAGGCGCGTACCAACCATGTGGCACCCCTACCTAAGAGACTCCCCTCACATAGACAAGGCACACTGTTAGGAAGATCTTGCACAACCATTGTGACAAATTTTTTCCACCCAAATAAATCCAAATAGTTTCTTACAGTGGGCCTCTATGATTTTTGACAAATCATGCACCCTTTTTAGTCTTCCAAAACATGATTTGTCTGGGTCTGGTTCCCCCGAAACTCCTCGCACCACCCGGTAAAAGATAATTATTATTCTTAGAAGTCCAAAAAATCACCATGAGAGGTTCCAACTCATGGAATTACGTTCCAAGCCTCATTTTTTAAAAATAACATTTAGTAATTGAAAATGTAAAAATTCTATCAGATTTCTATCTTTCCCAGAACACGTATTTTTAAAATATTACCACCGTAGAACGTCTCATCACTTAGAATCCTTAGGAAACAAATTACATCTCCCCCAACCAACTAGGGTCGTGAAGCCTCATTCAAACGGTCCTGTTTCATTTCCAAACACCCAAATCACCATTAAATATTTAAATAGAAAAGGGAACATAAGGCATTAAACCTCAATTCAACACATGTTTCCCTTAGAACACTATGATGGTGCTTACCCAAGCCCATTTTGGTAGATACATGCTCACATCATCCTCATGTCAAGAATCTATACAAAGAAACATCACACCATTGGCTTTAACGTTATGTTCCCAATTACATACTACATTTCAAGGAACTATTGGTATTGCATTTCTAGAATTCTCTTAATCATCGAGTCAATGATCCTAGAATGATCCTAAAATGGTTTAAACATTCAATCCCCATTGACCACTAAGCCCATGTCAAGTTAGTTATTCAGTAAAATCACTAGCTAACACTAACTGTAGTCTTCTCCACCTGGTGAAGTGATAGAATATGGTCTTTCACCTACAACATTCATTAAACTATAGAAGAAGAGTCAATACAACAAATCCTACTAATTAAAAATATTCCCAGCTTAGACAACTAGGGTTTTAAAATCTAAACCATGATGCCTTCTCCGACATAATCCCGTATTCCCAACGTACACATACCAAAATCCATTCTAGATATCTAGTTACATTTCTTGAAAAAACCATGAAGGAAACCATGAATCATGTGTGCAACACTAAAAAATAACCAACCAATAAGACTGATATAATTTAAATCAATCAACTTGGTGGAAGGCCGATGCAATCTTTAGTGCATATAGGATAAAGACATGATAGTGGCCATGCGTGTCGCTAAAGAGAATACAATAAGAGGATTGAAATATATTCTATTCAATCATACATGAATACTAAAAGAAAAAACGGTTGAACCTGTATTGGTCAACTACATGGAAAGAAACTCTACATCACCAACCGAAAAACTTCCATTAACAGAACACATGCCTTTGTCACCCAAAGGAATTCTATGTTTTTTCAACCATTACCATCAATGTCTAACTATGACAAATAGTGTTTCTCAGAGATTTCATACAAAACCAAACTCAAAAACATTGTGCTTCCACATTTTAAAAACATAAAAGCCTCCATGAATTTCCAAAAATGATATACCATTTTAAAAGGGCATTTTCTCGGTAGTGTCCCATCTACAAGCATAGAAGCATTTAAAATATTTGACATGATGCTCCCTATTAAAGGGGGGTTCGTTATACCAAAGATAAGAAACAATCCGGTCACCTTCACAGTCAACAAAAGAAACAATAATAAAAATGTGACGCTCCTCCAAGCTACCATCACAACATCATGTGTAAAATGAAGATAAAGGACCAGCTGAAACGAAAACCAAAACTGCCAGAATGTCAACACACCAGAGTCTTTATAAACTCATTCTTAGGATTTAGATGAATTGGTTCTTAATATCTAGAGTCACTCGACTAGGAGATGACCTGAGACCATTCACAACAGCATTAGAAATCTATTTCAATGTCGTATTTCTTCATTAGACCATTCACATTGACATTTACATGCCAGCTCATCTACTACTAGGGAAAAGAAAGGGTCAAATGGACAATGTAGAAACCGACCATGGGTGAGGAATGTATAACCCACATAAAAAGTTCATTACACAATGCTCAAGACCATAAAAAGATCAAGGAAAGAATGAAAACCCATTTGAACGATATGGTCATTTAAATGTAAAATGTCAAATATGAAACAATAATAGTCATATGACACCAAACGTCAGAAAATAAAAGGCACTAAGAAGGTAATTAAGTTATGTGGTCACAACCAACCATGAATAGACGCTTACAAATAATAATAATTGACTCATGAATTGGTTCACACAAAAAAAAGTCACAATCCCACGATCCCACATTTAATCCATTGATAAAGAAATAACAAAAAAATACAAGTATGGTTCCATTCCAATGAACTAAAAGAGAAACCCATAACAACCCATTTCACAAGGGTCCCAACACATCACTATATGTTCCTTTTCAAAGCCCTTTAATTTTATTCACATTAATATTTTTCATATAAAAGTTTTAGAACAAAAAACGTGTACCCATTTTAAAAATATATTATCATGCACTTGAGTTTTTCAACCATTAGCTCGGACCCAGACATACGAGTTCCATAATACAACATTTTTATCTATTAAAAACATATTTTAATTCCATAATTTCCCAGAAATTTATCAAAATAAATTCATTTTAGTTGTTATGGAAAACTACAATGTCCCATTAATAATAATCACTTCATATAAATAATCAAATATATCTTTTACATTTAACCATTTGGAAGTAAATTTTCCAGTTAGATTTCATTTGGGCTATCAGTTATCAATTTATGAATCACCCATGCACTTCATGGATTTAAAATTGGATACCTTTAATCAAAACTAAAATCAATTTCAAACTACAACATGATAACCAACATAAATATAACGGTTCAGTCAAATTAGTATCCATTTACCAATCTATAAATCACCCATAAGATTTATAGTTATGCATCTACCACTTGTTTAATGAAAACATATCCCCTTAAAAATATAATCTTTAGCATCCGGTTATGTTTTTCAATGGCTCCAGTATATGAGTGACATTTTCTCAATTGCAAGGTCCCCATACACCAAAAAATTGAAAACCATCTCTCATTGTAATCACAACCAGTTTACGTACGACAAAACATTAAAATCATTCTATAATAAAAATAAATATAGAAGCATGGAATATTACCACTGAATCACGGTCCACTAACTTGAGGGAATGCTTAAGAATCACCAATGGACGTCCTAAATAATCATTTTAATGGGATACATAATAAATAATTTAATAGTATTCTACTAAAAATAGAGTCATGGAATTTCATAAATTAGTAATGCTAACAAAGAAACATAATGTCATATAATCAAGTTAGTATGAAAAAAACAATGGAGAACTAAAAATGAAACTACATGGAATGAGAATATACAAGGAATGTGTATTTCTATATTCCGAGTATGTTGCATGCAACGAAACGTCATGTATATATCAGTCCAAGGGTAAAAACATCATAATGTTAATAAATCATTACCAATAAAAAATAAAAAACTCACACAATGTTAAATGAAATTAAATCATAATATAAATTATTATAAACAACAATTTATAACCCTAGTGACCAGGTCATTGGTCATATGTGGGATGATCATTCTCAAGCATGGATATTAACCAAGCACCAACACATTCCTAGTCTCCCCTCTACCAAGCTAAAAAGGATTAAAAAGGAAAAGGTTAACCACTTATACCACTTTTTAGCATCCCAACCAAACTTACTATCATACTAGTTGTCGAACTGTTGGGTCTCAAGGGCTCATACTTGTCTTCCCAAATGACATAAGCTACCAACTAGTAGTGAGGGTATTAGGAGGTGATAGTGGGGAGACTATACCCTCTTATCAGATATGGAAATCAGTATTATTGGAGAATAAGTAAAATAAAATATAAAATAACAGTAGAAGAAGTAAATAAATAAATGCTAGTAGTGGAAGATAAATAATAATAATTTCCTGAAAGTGGTCGATGCTAGTTTATACATTTCAAGTGTAAATGTCAAAGTGATGTTACCTAACCAGAATCAGTAAACAAATGACATGATTTAAATTGTAGTAAAAAATAATGAAATGACACATAATCCATAAGGTTGATCTCCATGAGCATCCAAAGTTCAATTCATTGCATTTCTCCAATCACCGAGGAATATGTGATACAATAAACAACCTATGTCCTACAATCAAAAATATCAAATCGGGTACCCCATTGCAATGACGTCCAGAGAATTGTGTGAGATATAAATCTTAGTATGTCGGAACCACTAGTGACTATCCCAACATAGATAGGGGAATATATATTAAATAGTGGGTGGGTATGAAGTGTTAATAACATAGTTTAATAAAAAAGGAACACCTATCCAATTTCACTAACAGACAATAGATGACTATACCAGCTTCGTTTCATGTCAAGGATCGGTGTAATATTTTGTCAAAATTATATATATATATATATAATATTAATATATATGTGTGTGTATGCTTGAGTGTGTGGTGTGGTGTATCGAGACATACCCCTACGGTTCAATTCAAGGTTAGATCTCACGGTCTTCCGCTAACCCAATTCCAAGAGCACTTAGTTTTTTGGCCATCAATAATTAGATATATGTTGGGGTGGACCGGTAAATAAAACCTCCATCGAAATTATAGGGTATCTCTCAAAGTCTCCCCCCTTACACAATACCATGATCCCTTAATCTCTTGGAATGCATTCATCTAATACAACATAATCATAAGTATCATGGGGAAAGCATGCCTCCCACCCAGAACAATACATAATTGGTTTGGGGTAAAACTACCTCCCATAAATAAATAAAATAATGCCTGCACATGGTAAGTAGGCCTCTGATTCATAGAAATATATACTAGCATGGGTTAACACTTACACCAATCCATATTCATTTATAATAATGGCATGTGGTAAACATCCTCCATACATATTCAGTTATAAAAATTTCCACTATTAAAACATAATGCATAAGGTAGTAATTCATTTTCATTTCACGTAACCATATAATAATGCATATAAAAAACTTCATTTACATATATACATGAGACAAAAAACATAAGTATTTCAAATAAAACATTAACATAGTGATAATTTTCAATCCCATTACATGAGGTAAGGACATCCCTTGAATTCTGATAGCCATAGTCCATTCCATTCTAAATAACCAATCTCATTTATCACTTTAATATAAATCCAAAAAATAAAAATAACATAACCATTTAATCAATGAACTTATTTACATGTATGCTATTTATTCATGGTCATCTCATCCAAATTCCTAAACATGGAAAATTGGACTAAGGGTTCTTCTATGAATGTCACTATATTAAAATAATTCCACTATAATTTAACATATTTTTACTATATATGATATATCCTCATGACACAATGACAATTCCATTTAGTAGTTAACCCTGAAAAAATCATATTTTCAATGAAAAAATCATTGAACCAATAAAGGAAAATCATTTTATGAAAATCAATAAGGTTTTTGTGATAAATATTCTATAATACATTATAGAAGAAATATCTAATGAATTGAGGAAGACCAATGCATGAATCCAAACAAGTATAAAAGATTATCACTAAATTTTTTAACCTGAAGGTAGAACCCCTCTGTTGGAGAGTATTATTACAAAATCATGACCATGTTAACACATACATATCAAAAATATTTAATAATCTCATCTATTACACCATGTAAAATAATTTATGAGAAACTAATATGAATGGAAAATATTTAATCGATTGCAATAATGAAAAATTAACTAATTAGTTAATGATTTTGTATATTGAAATGGAAAAGGAAGTGACCCGACCTCAAAGTGGAATAAATTCATCCACATCGTCACTTGGAGCTATCTAATTAAAAGATATAGTTCCCCCATTGGGAATATTCCCAGTCATGGACATGTATTGACCCATACCCCCAAGGCAAACATGTTCATGAACATTAAAATGTGCAAGGTGATCCTTAAATATATTTCAATATGCATGTACCTGTATCAACACAACTATGTATGCATGTTTTGTATATATATACATCGGGACACCTAACCCCATACATGCATAATGACAGACATGGATGATTCGACATGTGGCAAGGGAACCCACAAAAATATATTTACTCACATATGCACACGCAAGCATGTAGCCTTAAACCTGGTGACACAAATCCACTTTCAAAAATCCAATGCACAACCCAATAATTAGTAGGGAATCATAAACACCAAAAGGATATAAGAAAACATCTGAGAAACCACGAATCATAAGAAAACTTATACCTCAGATAATGATGGCCCGTCAAAACATGATGAACCGCCAAGTCTTTGGTCGTGGTTGTCAGAATACACCTGAACACGTCGAAATTGACATTTCGCATGAACTATCATCGAAGAAACCAAAAATCGGGTCAAATAAAAAGACACTGGGTTTGGGAAAACCTGACATGTCAATGGATAAGTTGTTATCAGTCAGGAAATGACAATGATAGAGATCTCACCTCAAAGGACTGAAGAATAAATTTGATGACATCTGAAGCACAAATGCCATAAGAAGGAGGCTGTGGAAGAAAAGGTTTAAATATCTAAGGGGAACGTCATATGGGGTGTATCAATCTGGCATTGTAATATAGGTGAGGTAGTGTTAGTTTTTTTTAAATAATTTAATACTTTATACAAACTTGTCTGCAAGTTTAAACCAACATTATTTGTGAAATTGTATGCCAACTGTGCAGCACCCCCTACCTAATAGACTACCCTCGCACGATCTAGGTGCATAGTTTTGAATCCCAATTCTAACTCATGAAATTGATTTTTCCCCATAAATAATCATTATGGTTTCTTGCAGTGGGTCGTTTGATTTTAAGACAAATTGCGTCCCCTGTACAGTCTATCAAAACCTAAGGTTTTCGTGTCCGGTGTTGTAGAAACTCCTCGAGTCACCCAGGAAACATAAAATTATTCCCCTAAGTCCAAAAACATAATCATGAGAGGTTAAAACTATCATAAATTATATTTTATGATTAGTTATAAAAATGACCCATTCAGTTATTGAAAAAGTTCAAATTCCTTCACAATTCTGTCTAACTGAAAATAGGGATCATTTTATTTTAATATAAAAAAGAACAAATGATAAATTTGTATTTTATAAATAAATTACCATATATATATATATATATATTGTTACCTAGATTTAATAAAACCATCCTTTATAAATTTCGTGTAAGGGATGAATAACTCATATCGCTTTGAGGGGGTGGTTTTCCACACTTCCTAAAATAAAATTATGGTATATACACAATATGTAATGATTATATGTATGAAATAAATAAAAGTGAAATAATAACTTATACATAATAAATATAATATATATCATATATAAACCTATTTTCATCATAATTTCAATATGATATGCGGTAAAAGAATAATTGAACAATCATTGTTTTGTGAGGCAGTAGTTCACCGTACATAGAAATAAGATATTTGTTAACCATTATAGGGAGGTGTGTGTAAGTGTTGGTCAAAATCATTACATAATAACAACCTAGTATATTTAGGATATTGGTTTTGTTATGTAATAATATAATAGGAATAATATGGTGAGTGTAGAGTGTAAATGGAACTAAAAATAATGTGGGAAGGCATTACCTCTTAATCTGAAATTTTTTTGGGGATTATTCCAAAAGGCTTCATTGGAAGGATTTCTGACCAACAAAAGGCATCAAGATAGAGGGTACAGATTATGGGATTTTATTTTTGTCAATATTGTCCAAAAATAAGTGGTTTGAGAGGTATGAGGAATTTAGAGGTGTGGTGGCCTTTTATTGGCAAAGAGAAGGACTCACATGGTATTTTTGAAAAGAAGTTAGGTGTAGCCACGTTTTTACCAAAAATTGACATAAAAAAGAAAAAAAACTCAATAATGGGTTTTTTATTTCCGAATTATGTTCATAAAATGGGTGTTTGACTAGTGTATCGTTCATTTGGGACCATAAGATAACTATTTAATCCTTTATTAGGCTTAATTTTGCCTTAATAATTGTAATTATTTTAAATTGTGTTCCATATTTATTTTCGTCCAAATGAAAGATGGTATTATTAGACATTAGAAATTATTATTTTTTCAAATATGTAATCCAGTTTTCTAAATTAATCAAATATAAGTGGAATTTTTGTAAAATTCATCTCACTGGCTAGACGACCATACGAGATTTAAGGTGAAAACATCAAAAAGATTGTTAAGATTTATAGTAAATTTCAAAATGCAATTCATAAATTAACATAAATTTTACTAATTTAGAAAAATATGCTCTAAATAAAATTTTAATCCATTTAAAATTATTATTTTACAGTATAAATAAAATTGACCAAAATGCAGTTCTGTACTAAAATTCATTATTGGTAACTATTAATTAAAAATATAAATGTTTTAGAAAAATATAATAAATTAACAAAAACCAAATTTCTAGGTTTATATTTCAATTATGATGTTTTATTGGACATATTAATCCTATTAAAGTGTAAAAATTAATATTTAAAATGGTTTCTCTAAAAAATGTTGTAAAATTTCATTTATAAAAATATAGGGTTTTTTTGTGTGAAATTTGGTTGGTTATTATCTTATGCATATCAAATATATTGTATTATTGTACACAATATTATACTGAATATATTATATATATATATCATTAAAATCCAAAACTAATGATTATTATTTATTTTTATTAAGAAAAAATTCCATTGGAATCATTAAAATAAAAAATATTTCTTTTTTATATCCAATTGGTTATTATTTTCATTTCTCAGAAATTTGTGAGAAAAAGATTCATTTTACATTTATATAAACCATAAATTTTAATAATTTAGTATATAATATTCCTAACCACTAACATAACAACATTAATATATGAAATAATATTATATGATAATATTTTAATAACACATTGTTATTTGGTGAAACTCGATCTTGTGTTTAATGAATGATCTTGAGAAAGGTCTCCTTTTCATATAACACATGAAATATCTATGTTTAATGAATTAAAATATGTTGAATATATCTAATCTATAAAAAAATAAACTATAAATTCTCGAGATAATATATTCTATCACATTCTTGCGGATGCGTGTGGTACATGTTATGAAATAAAATATGAAAACTCTAGAATTTTGAGGTGATACATTGAATATGTAATAGGTTCTATTTTGTAGGACTAATATGTAGATGGTTCTTAACTATGTTTGTTGGTGCTTGCGGTGTTTGATACATTACATCCAGATGTACTTTTTTAATTCCATGATCATTTGATGAGAATTGATAGTTAATAAACTTATATAGTACACATTGGTTACAATTGATAAAAGAGAATATATTTTTTTTCAAGGATAGATAGATTGAAATATAAATTGTATTCTGTTGAAACAAATTTAATGATAATGGGGATCAGATCAATATGATAATGGGAGTATGAAATTATTTTGGAATTTATTTCTTAAGTCAAAGAATTTCCAATTGATCAATCAATTGATATTGGTTCATCTAACCTATGCCTAATAAAATTACAAGTTAGTTGGTTGTTTTCAATTAGATGATTTTATCCCAAGTCACATAGGAGAGAAACAAAATAGCTAAAATATGTCATAGAGAAGAAATTTAGTGATTTTTTAATTAATATTAGTGACTTTTAGTTGTGGGATGAGGTAAGATAAAAGGATAAAAAATAATATATAATTGGATTTAATACCTTTTAGGGATAATCATTATGAATAAAACCAATAGTCCTAACACATGAGCTCCATCTGGGCATAGAGAGAATGACATATTCAAAAAAGAATGATCGAGAACATAAATGATGGAGGAAATGTGATGTGGATCATGTGATTTTGAACATAAACTGAAGATAGAATATAAATTTCTACGTATTTGACAATTAACTTCACCAAATCTCACATTGATTGATCTATTTTTTTACTCATAAAATAATTTAAAATTCCCCTTATGTAATTGATATTGTAATTTTAATGATATGCCTTGGTAAATGATTCACGATCTCTCTTGTTCACTTTAATTATTGAACTAATTCTTATTGGATTTAGAACCGTCATTTTAGTAACTATTTTACGCAATGTATTGAGTGTCATATAATGTCTTTAGAGATGATTTAAACAATTTATATGGTTTTAAATAAAGATGTTGAGTCTAATAACTAGTAGAATGAGATTTTAGATATGTATATGATTTTTTTCTGTTTGAAAACCATATTATCACACTCTGTTGCTTTCATTAATTTAATATTAACATAATTTCATCCAATATTTACAGCTAAATTATCTTTAAAATCATTGTGTAAGATCCTACTCACTGATATAGGTAAGACCAAATATTTCTTACAGAACATTTTAGAACATTAATAAATATTTTATCACTATCAATCCCTCACCATTCTTTTTATTTCATGTTTTACTAGAAGTGGTAAAAATAATTCCATGTATTTTTTCATCCTCATTCCCTATGGATCAACACTAATTTCTACTATCTAGTAGTTAGAAAAAGATTAAAATTTTATTTTTTATGTAATGTTAAAAACTGTTCTGATCAATTCCCAACTTCATACACTTTATTTACGTGAAAATTATGATATTTGGTTACTACCTATTTTAATAAAAAATTGTTATTTTTGACTATATAATTATTTCATTATTGTTTGAGTTCAGTAAATAGTGGTAATTTTCTTGGATATGTTGAATTGATACATAATCTATATTTATGAATTTGGATAAATTAATGGATGGGAGATATATGATAGAAGAGTATTAGTTTATAAAACATTGGGATAACATGTTGTTACATGTGAATGTTTTTTATTTTTTATTTATAAATTATACGTAACTTTTATGTTTTGATTTTTAGTTTCAATGAATTGAGAATTAATTAATTTTTAATTTCTCATATTATTGATGGGGTTATTAACTATGTTGTATCTTGAGAATGGTATGAAGTTTTGTCGACGAAATTTCACATAATACCTTATATTTTTCGATCATCGGTTTTTAATGTATGATATGTTCAACATGGTACTTCCCCTGACTGTAGTTGGTATAGTTGTTCATCGAGTGTCCTATTACAGGGGATGAGGTGGTGAGTATTTTTTTATCAATTATAATTTTTGAATTATTAGAATATGACTTCATGAATGAACTTAAATATTTTATATTTTATTTGTAACATTTTTAGAGGTGGACTACTAAGATGAACTCACAACATGTATGGAAATCGTAGAGTGCATGAAAATTCCATGATATAAGATACAAGTAATGGAATGTTCCATATAGTACATGGCTTAATTTGATACATTATTAGATTGGTACATAGAAAGAAGTCAATACATAGACCAAGATTATTATTATTCTTTGTTATTATCATTTTTAGCAATATTTTATATGGTCAGCCTACTTAGTTATACTTATTACATATATGTTATATACGAAACATAATAATTTCATTCATTTTTCTACATCATGTGATATGTTTCTTCATGTTTGCCTCCTGTTAATATAATTTAGGTTACTTTTTGTATTGATGGATGCATTTTTTTTGATAATTATATATTTATTTAATATAATATAATATAGAGAGTATAGTCTCCCTATGTTTCTTATAGACCAGCATTGTTAGTTTATTTCCTGTAGAATATTCTAAGAGCACTTTAGGAAAGATGTTTAACACGGTTTGTGGCTATTTAGTTTGATGTGACATGGATACCTTGAAAACTGGAATCTCATCATTTTTTTTATTTTTTATTTACATTTCGGATAATGTATGTAGAGATATAACGTGATTTTAACATGGAATAAACCTCATACTTGGGATGTATGGTATATAATTTACTATTGGACCATTTTGGTAATATAGTGTAAATTCCTGGATCATATTTTCGATATAGAATCTACATGGAATGTATATACATTAATGTGATTTAGGATTTTATTATGAGTATGTTTTTAGTTATTTAATTTTTCAATAACATGTTGTTAAGTCTCTTAAAATATATTCTATTGGTTCAACCATTCTTGACTAAACCAATTTTATTTATTCCTTTTCATATAGTATATGGGGATTTGTTATGTGAATCTAAATTTATTCGAAACCATACATAGAGAGTGGGTATTCGTTGTTCTTATTGGTGGTGTGAATATTTTTATTTTTTATTTCTAATATGAAAGGAAAAAATAATTCCCCATCGATGATTGAGATAAATCCTCTTATTTTGTTGGAATATATTATTGATTAGTAGCTTTGAGAGGGAATGTTTTAGGTTATTTAGTATATTGGACATGAAAATCAGGGACCTAAAACATCTATATTGATTTTTTTTATGGAATTAAAAGTGTACTATATACCAATATATCTGTGGGAGAGGGTGGTCCATTGGCTATTGATAATTGGATAGTGTATTTTTGGATCATCATTGATTTTTTTATACACCACTTTAATGGTGGGTGAGCTTTATATGTATATACACTGAGGAAAATTTCATAATTGATGGGTTGAGTTAGTCCATAAAATCCATCATGATAGTTTTTCTTGGAAGGAATTTATAATTTCTTATATATTTATTTCTATCTTGATACACTGAGAAGATACGATTCATGGTATATTTTGAATCTCATATAGGGGATCATGTTTTTAATGGAGTATGATGCACATTTTACCAGTATGCATTAGTTTACATCTATTATAAATTTTTACAAGACATTCCAGGATCAATATTTTATTAATGAATTAATTCATATAATATATGTCAAGGGAATATGTACCACCAAACTCATCTATATTGTTGGAGATCATTCCCACAACTCTATAATGAATTTTTTAGGGAGTGCTGTGTTAGTTGTTTTTTGGTTCATAAATTAGAATCAACATTTTCTCATCTAGAAGTATGCATTGATGATTTTGAGGCTCTCATTATACATGAGAATGGAAATAAATATATGGTCAATTATAACCTACTTTCTTTCAATGAATCACTCTTTATGTGTGTTATTAGAGTGATGGACTAGGTCATGCAAGACCACAATTCCACTGACTACAAAGAATGTATTATATTAATGGGTACATAGTATTCTTATTAAATTAGGATATAGTGCTTCTCAATAATATTGAATTAATGTTTATGTAAAATCTTAGGGATCCATATATGAATTAGGTACCTTATATTTGATTAAAAATTATATTTATTCATGAAATTCATAGAAACAAATGAGAAAAAGGTACCTTGAAGAAGATAAAATATTGTAGTGATCCTTAATGGAGTTAGACAATTAATAACCTTAAAAAATAAAGAACTAATGAAAATATAATAAAATTGGGATCAAACTTCCTATTAATTAATAGGGTTCAATAATTTTTTTATATTTGACTGTTGGGACATTTACCCTGATGTTAGATTTATTTGACATGGATATATCAAACCCATTCATATCTAAAATATTTGTTGATATACTATAGTGGGCCATATATTGTATTACTAGGGTGTTGAATGTTAATACAAATTTAAGATTATTCATTTAGGGTACAAATGGGTGTCCATATTTTTAAATATTTATTAGTTTTTATAAGAATATTTTTTATTTACTTATATTTGAGATTCATAACTTTGATATAATTATTAGGAGGATTTGATTACTCATTCCCATATCCATAATGATAGCTATCATCGATGGGAATTTTTCATGTAAATTGAAATTGATTTAAATATATAAAATTTGATTTATAATTATAAGAGTATCATTTAGAAACTACGCATCAGCAACTGGGGATGATTATGGCTTTGTTTGTAATCATTTTTTTAGATTGAGTGTAAAGAGATAGTGTTGGAGTCAATTAATAATAACTAATTGAAATTATTCATTTGATTATCAGAATATTAATAATCATATTATCCCATAAATTTTATTCTTATACATAACAATAATTTTATAATTTCAATTGAGTTGATTTCAAATTTAATGGTTGTTATTGTTCCCCACTGGAATAAAAACATGTAAATGCAATAATAATATTATTAAACATGTATCAGGTGATCTTTTTAAAATATAATTAATGGGACATTGATTATATTTTTATATTATGTGCTGGAAGGTCATAACACATTGTGACATATTCTCATAATTTATTCACAATGTGATCTCCCAGAAGTGTAGTGAAGCGAATATGCCAAAAAATAGAAATTACTCGTCTTTAATTGGTTATTGGATATCCCTATATGTGAAAATGTTAATTAGTCATTGGACATCAGATTATGATCATTACATTTCATGAATTATTTACCTCAATATATTGAAAAAACCCAATGATCAAGTATGCTCATGGTTAGGTAGCACACGCTGGGTGATGTCTCAGACCATGTCCACTCTTGAAAAAATAATCCCATCAATCCAAATGTCCTCAAGTGAACCTCCCCATTTACTAGAGTTTTTTGAATATAAGTGAAGTGTTAGGGTGTCTCTATTGGGAGACAATTCACTATAGTTAGTATAAATCATAGCAGCAAAGAAGTTGAATTTATATAAAATCATATTAATAATTATTGATGGAGAAGAAACAAGCATAAGAATCAAATAAGTAAAAAATCATCAAAAGTTGTAAATTATATCATATAAAAATACGATTAGATGTACAAAAAAGGTAAATCATGCATATATATAAAGAGGAATATAGTACATTAATTTCTAGATAATATAATAAAAGGGAAAATTACATTCTACGCATCCTATGAACGGGCTCCATTGTCTTCTACCAATACCACATACTAAGTAACAAGCCAAGCTTCGAAAACAATATGCTTCACTCCCCCCCGGGGATAATATAATCTTCTCCTGGTCCAAATGTTTAACAAAATTCTTCTGATAAAAATATAAGTATTCCACTAACAGTGGTTTCCAAAAAAATATAGGGGTCCTTCCCAAATAATTCACATACTGATTTTAAAATTCTTGTATTGATTTCCTCAGGTTAGTTGTTATGTCCAGATGAATACATATTTTTAATTAAATATTTATTTCATTTATCTAATCTGCATCCAGGATCCATCCCCCTTGATGCCTTCCGAAAAATTAAACAACTGACCATAATAATATCCTAATCATCAGGTGAAATCCAAAAAGAAAATTTTGATTGGGGTTTTTCCAAATTCTAAAAATTCATACCTGAAGCAAGTACTTTGTTGGAACATGTTGGGTGAATCACATGTGAAATACAATTAGTTTAATAATTAATAAAAGGATGTATCCCATCCAAATTTAGTAAAAGGAGATTTCTATAGTCTATTAACAGAAGTGGATTTTTTTGGTTAAATCCCTATATATGGTAGTTTATAGAAGAGTTCATTTTAAAATTTCAAAAAAAGGAAACTAATTAATATAGTGTATTTCATTAGGAGGTGTTAGTAAATAAATGGATTATATTACGAAGACAGATTTCATAATGTGGTGGTAATTATTATGAAATTAACATTATTCCTTATTGGTGTGACATGTTACTAGACACTGATCATAGACTATATATAAGTTTACGATATTCAATTGAGAAAGGGACCTAGTGGGGCACACACTAAGTGAATTCATAATATCATTAATTTCATTTAATTATAATATCAAGAATAAATATAATTCATATCATATGATAGAATTATACTTTAAATATTATGGATCACATATATTTATTTGATATATATTTTTATTTACAAAATGTGAATAGAATTTTATCAATTGTTTTGTTATTCATAAGGATGTACAAAAAATTTTATCCGTTCACCACTTTTTTTAAACTAATAATATAAATATTTGATTAGTTATTTAAACGTTAAATAAAATATATATCTACTAGAATATGGAATATAATAATTAATTCTTTTCATCAAGGACAATATTTATTTGATTAAATAAATAATTTTTCAATGTTCAATAAATTATATGTAGGATGGTTGGTTCATGTTTATGGCGTAATGTAAAAGAAATGTTGTATCTAACATCAGTATTATAAAAACTTATTTATTATTCTAGTAAATAGTATTTAAATGCTTACATGTCAGGGAGAAATTATTATTATTATTATTATTATTGATGATATTATTATTATTATTATTCTTATTTGATATTGGGATTACGTAGAATAAATTAATAACAAATGGTCATTTTTCAACATTCAGATGATTTAAAAATAAGTAAAAAATCCCTTTCCGGTCATTTTTAGAGACATGGGACCTGTAATTCATGAGAAAAGATTCTCTTGAATTATCTCAATCCATAGAAAGATTCGTCCACAATATTTACACTCTTGAATGAGGTGAAAAAAAGAGAATGACATGTTGTGATGAATAATGAATGGTGTGATGCACTTGTCTCTACCAATCATGAACTATAAGATTTAGGAACATTAAATTGATATTTATAGAGACCATGTGGGAATATATATAAGATTCCTCACTTTCATTCTAATTCACAACATAAAAAATTTGTGAGTATAAATTGAAATAGATCTAGAGGATTCTCATGTTAAAGTTAATTATTTTATTCAATAAATTATAAATTAAATTTGAAAATAATATTTAATGTATCTGGAGTTATATTCGCTAATTTCAATAGATTTATACATTGAATTCAATGGAAAAATGGGCACCCACAAAATTTTTCATTTTTTATTCGAAACCATCACGTGGTATTATTGTACACATATTATAATTTATATTTACATTTAATAAATTTATTTCATCTATTGGATAGATGCAATTTTATTTCCATAATTTCATTCTCAATAAAAAATTAGAGATAACATATTCTTTCTATTTCATAAGGCTAAGAACTGGTCATAGAGAAAGAAGAATGGTAAATTATTTTATCTATAGATACCATAGTTTTTGGTTTATTAACATTGATAAAAAATGATTAATTGTAAATTATGCAACCTATACTCATAAACAACTCACATATGGTTTTTAGTTGTGTTAACCTCGACTCAACATGTTACTTTGTTTGTAGAATTATTAAATATCATACATTGACTATTAGAAAGGCCTGTATTTTGATATGGTTTTTTCTGTATCTTGAAAGAATACATGTCAAGAAACATCACATGGGTTTCACCTTGTATAAATCTCAACAATCTGAATAATAAATTTTTTGTCATTAGACAGTATTTATTGACTACCAACCGAATGGAATGGCTATACATAAACAACATGAAATGTTATTGGATTGTACATACCCTATACAACATGTCAACATGTACAGGGCGCACACTGAGTTATTTTTTTTGTGTCCTATTCGACATGAGTAATAATTAAATAAGGACATAAAGTATATAATTTTTAGTAAGATTTACACACCATGGGATGGGTTTCATTCCACACTAGTGACAATAAAAATGTTTATTGACATGTTTTTTGGTTATACACATGAAAAAAATTTATGAAACATAAATTTTGTCGGTATACAATGTGTAACAGTTTTCTTTCACATCTTGTACTCCACACAATTTTCAACTGGTATATGTTGTGTATATTTGTGGGGTGTCATGTGGTCATACACCTCATAAATACTCTATGGATGGACCCACTAAACTACCCATTATGTATAAAACTACATGTATTTTTGAGAAATAAATCATATAAGTACGTGGTATATGACAAAGACATCATGCAACCTGTGTCCCTTGACATGTGATTTTATAGCACACATAGTTTGAATAATTAATGATAGAAATAAATCTAAATTGATTTAGAAGGTAAATACCTTTCTCCCTATTAATTAAGGACTATGTACCACTTATTTTGAAATTTAAAATAAATTTTATGTTCTAAAAATTATAAAATTTTGTATACATATTATATATTGAGGACTATTTTGAAACAATATTATGATAAAAAATGTAATTGATGGATGACTTGGTGAATTAATTTATACTACTAAATTAATCATAATTAGATTAAATTGACGAAAATATTTGGGATCTAAAATTCTTAGTCAATCCATGTTCAGAATGATCATGTTCATAACTATCTAATGTATGAGTTTGTTTATATTTTAAATTTTATTTTAAGATATTTTTTGTAATATTATTATAAAAATAAAAATTTTATATTTGTATCATCCCTCCCACCTATATTTGGTATCTAATTTCACATTCACAAATTATTTTATGCATCCTTAAACCTTTCATTACCTTCAATTTCATGTTGGTAGAAATTTATTAAGGTGGAGATTTAAAATAGAGAAGATGGTCAGTACAGGAAATTGTGCCTTTGCAACGGGTTATTTGCGACTGGTTAGGGGGCCTTCACAAATAACCATTTAGAAGGCGTTACTTGGGAATGAACATGTTTCACGTCACAAATAATAGGCTTTTGCGACTTGGGGGTGACGGTCGCAAAAGTTTTGGCCTGACATGCACACCAAACTGCTTGAAGTGTTTTTGCAATGGGGCTCTATTCTCATCATAAATACAGTGAGTTATTTTTTTTTATTTCTGATGGAATACGTTTCTCGTTGAAAATAGTATGTCGGAAGGTTATCATTTGTGATGAGGCCTGTAGCAATGGAATGTTTTCCCACCAACGTAATTAATACAGGTGGAGGACATTTGAGATAGGACTAGTTGCAGATTCCACTATTTACGTTAGTAATCCAGTCGCAAATATAACGGTTGCAACTAATCTAACCTATATATACCCCATCAATTTTCTCCCATTCTACTCCTTTGTAAACTTCTCTCTCTCTCACTTTCATCTAAAGTAATTTTTTCTAAAATTTTTCATAGTTTAATCTTTAAAATTGAAGCATCTTCTATACCTTCAATACTCATAATGCTTCAGTTTATAGTTATTTATATATTTTTTATTATTTAGTTAACTTATTTAATTGTACTATATTCATAATTTTTGTTAATTATATGGAATTCGATTAAGTTAAAATAAGTTATTTTTTTCAGTATTTATTTTTATGAATAATTATGTGAAACAATACATTAATAATAATTAATAATAAATTCAAATAATAAATAATAAATTCAAATAATTAGTAACAAATAGAAATTATTATAATTAATCAGTCATAAGTAGAATTAATTTGTCATAACTAGAAAAAATTACTAATAACTATAAATAATTAGTGATAATTATAAATAATTAGGGACAATTATAAATAATTATTGATAATTATAAATAAATAGTGATAATTAGAATTAAATAGTGATAATTATAAATAATTAGTAACAAATTAGTAATAATTATAAATAAATTAGTAATATTTAGTAATAAATTATAAATAATTAATAATAAATTTGAAATATTTAGTACTAAGTTAACATTAAATTAGTAATAAATAAGTAGTAAATAAGTAATAAATTAGAAGTAAATTAGTAATAAATTCTAAAAATTTGTAATTTTTAGGAAATGTGTAAATGAAATGGTCCATAAACATTATAGTTAGGCTCAATAACAAATTTTCTTGTCAATTGGACAATATAATCAATACACATTCATTATTGTTCATGATATTAATGTTGAACTTTCTAATTTACATCTTTCTATTAATTTATAATATATTTTAATAATTTAAACTAAATTATACTAATAATTTGTAAAAATTAGTAAAAATTAGTAATAAATAGAAATAATTTGTAATAATTAGTCATAATTAGTCATAATTAGTCATAATTAGTCATAATTAGTCATAATTAGTAATAATTAGAAATAATTAAAAATATTTTGTAATAATTAGTTATAATTATTTATAATTAGTTATAATTAGTTATAATTAGTAATTAATAGTTATAATTATTTATTATTATTTATAATTAATTTTAATTAGTTATATTCGGTTATAATTAGTTATATTTAGTTATAAATAGTTATAATAAGTAATATATAGTAATATATAGAAATATTTAGTAAAAATTAGTAATAATTTTTAATAATTAGTAATAATTTGTACCAATTAGTAAGAATTGGTAATAATTGTTTATAATTAGTAATAATTATTAATAATTACTAAAAATTAGTAACAGTTACAAATGATTAGTAATAATTCGTTTTAATTAGTAATAATTTGTACTAATAAATAATAATTAGTAATAATTAGTAAGAATTAGTGATAATTTGTTGTAATTAGTTATAACTAATAACAATTATTTATAATTAGTGACAATTACTTATAATTTGTTTTAATTTGTCACAATTTGTTATAATTAGTAATAATTAGATATAATTAGAAAAAATTTGTTATATTTGGTTATAATTAATTTTAATTAGTTATTATTAGTTATAATTAGTTATAATTAGTTATAATTTGTTATAATTTGTTATAATTAGTTATAATTAGTTATAATTAGTTATAATTAGTTATAATTAGTTATAATTAGTAACAATTAGTATTAAATATTTATAAATAATAATAATTAGTAACAATTAGTAATAATTATTTATAATTATTTATAATTAGTTATAATTAGTTATAATTTTTTATAATTAGATACAATTAGTTGAAAATAGTAATAATTTGAAATATATAAAACTAATTATTAATAATAATAAACATTTACTAAAATGTACTAATAATTAGAAATAATTTGTAATAATTTGTACAAATTAGTTATAATTAGTAATAATTATCTATAATTATTACTAAGAAATAATAATTAGTTATAATTTGTAATAATGTAAACAAATTCGAGTACATAGTTATAAATTGGTACAATTTATTGTGGATTGGGGGCTTCCTATTGCTTGACACATCATCTCCTTACAAATTTCTCCCACTGAAATTTGTATGAAAAACATGCCTGAATATTTGTCGAAGAAGGTTTTTCATAATGATTTCAGTCGGGATAAAGTTTCTAAGAGTTGATCCGATGGAAAAAAGAGGTTCTTTTTTCTGACAACTCATCTCTTTACAATGAGATGAGTCATTGGGATAAATAGCTACCACTAATCCACTAGAATTATTCAAATTTTAATTAAAAATAATTCATAAAAACTAAAATTAATTAATAATAATTAGTGGAAATAAGTAATAATTATTATAAATTACTGTCGATTAGTTTAAAAGGTTAAAGGTATTGAATAAATAACTAGAAAATAATAGAAATTATTATTAATTGCTATAAAATTGAATTTAATTGAATTATTTTTTCCACTTTTTTGAAATATCAAATTTAAAAAAAAACCTAATTATTTTATATTATTTAGAAAAAATATGGAATGTGGAAGTCAAAAATAATCATTATTAGATGATCATGGTCGGATAAATAAACCTAGGAATTCATACAGTTCTAGTTTAAATCATGTATATATTGAGGGTGTTTCTTCTTTATTATCATTTGCATCATCGATCCCAAAATATGTTTTAGAAGCGACAATTAGGTGCCGTCGTAAAAAATTTTCTCTTTATATGTTTGAAAAATTTGACAATGTTGGAGAACATTTATTGCATTTTGGTTTTCAAATAGGTTGTGTTTTTCATTATAAACATCGTGACTGTGGTTCTAGAGAAGATACTAATAATTAGGTTCGTGATACAGCATGGTTTCAAAATTTAGTACATAATGTGGAAGGTCCATCTATTCAAAAAACTGAAAAATTATGATATTTATATAATTCATAAGTTAGAACAATATAATTTTTATGAGTTGTTAAGGCATGTTAAAATTCCATATATTCTAGTTTCTAGAAAATAAAATTTGAAGCAGTTTCTAAATTTATGGATATTAAATCAAATAATTGAATTTAAATTTCTATTTTGATATGATATTCTCTTTGTTTAAAACACTAATACCTAATGGAAATGTGTTTCCTATAAATTTTTATGATAGTATGAGGCTGGTTTATAATTTGGGTCTTTGTTATCATAATATTCATGCACATTCTAATGATTACATAATATATTACAGTGAATATGAGTAGTTTAATAGTTGTGACACATGTAGGAAATCAATGTATAAAGAGGCTCGTGTGGGAAAGTCTAGATTGATTCCCATAAATAGTTGATATATTTTCCACTTACACCCAGATTATAGCATTTGTTTATGTCACAAAACACAACAACATTGATTTTGAGGAACAAAACAAATATTCCAACTGATAAATGCTTAAATCATTCATTTTATGGTGATTCAGGAAAATATTTTGATCCAGTGTATCATTCGTTTTCATTAATTTCTAAAAACACATGATTGTGCCTTTCTACACACGGGTTCTTCCCATTTGGTTCTTATAGTAGTTTTTATTCTTGTTTCCATGGAATTATTACTTTGTACCGCATACCTCCTTGATGTTAATGATGGGTCCATATATATATTTGATATTATTAATTCCAGGACATGCAAAAATAATATTGATGTTTATTTCAAACAATTGAGTGGGAGTCAAATTCATTATGGATTAATGGAATCGGTACATTTTTTGTTGTTGTGAAACAAAATTTTATGATGAAAGATCCATTAATGTGAGAAATTAGTGAACTACCATCATACGAAAGGTTATATGGTTATAGTACACATTTTCCTAAGTCATGTCTGTACTATATGATATATAGAAAAGAGTTTATTCCCATCAATGGAAAAAAGCCTTGTGACTTTGACATTCATAGAAGATTACTTCCAATAGATCATCGTTTTTTGAGAATCGTATATCATTTATGTAAAGTCATGATTGAAAACGATGGAGCTCCAAAAATTGTCCCAGATACAAAGTTAAAATAAATTATCTCTTAATTACCTCCCCCAATATTTGGACCAACAATAAACCAATATATAATTAATTTCTCTAGAAAAGAGCACAATTGGATAAAATGATGAACTTAATGGGATTTCTTATATCGGTCTGATTTTTTGTTCAGTCACATATTTGATTTTATTCATATTGAGAAAAACTATTTTGATAATTTTTCCATACACTTTTGGATACACGAGGTAAGTCCAAAGATAATGTAAATGGATGATTAGGTTTTCCCCAAATTTCCAGCCAAACAAAACTAGAAATCTTTGAAACTATCATATTAGAGAAGTTATTGAAGAAAAAAGATTCATATACAATGCCCAAAGAGAGTCTTTTATTATTTTTTCAGTGGATTATATCTTTGAAACTTCCAGATTGTTATGCTTTTAATATGGGTAGATGTGTCTGATTTGGTCATATTACCATATTGAAAAGTCAAGACTGTCATGTTATAATGGATAGACTTCACCCGATGGGAATGACTAGCTTATTGAATTATATGATTTTGGATTCCATGATATATCCTATTTTCTTAGAGAAATTATTGCGGTGATAACTAACTATGATGTAGTTAGTCGACTTTAAGAAGATGTTGTTTTTATTTTCTGTAAGCTGGAAAAAAAATATTCCTCATGGCATTGTTTGACTTAGTGGAACATTTGATATTACATCTTATGAATGAAATGAAATGTGTAGGTATGTTATAGTTCCGATTGATGCACCCATTAGAGAGATTAATGCAACAAGTTATGAAAATATTATGTAACAAATCATCTATTGAAGGCTCAATTTCAAAAGATTATTTACATGTGGAAATTTATTTATTATGTTATCATTACGTTCAATATGAATACCTCTAAAAAAACCACATATTTTGTAATGAGGGAAATGATGATGATGATATGAGAAATCAAATATTAGTTATTAAATATCCTGAAAATATCTTCGGTGGAGTTCTTGAATGATGTCTTTAAGATTATGAACATCACATAGCTTATATATATGTTTTTATTAATTGGGATGAAATTTAACAGGTTGTATTGTGAGTGATCCTAGAACTTATTCTATAATATTTTTGCAGTAAATTAATTATATTTTATTTTTAGGTTATATGATAATAATATCAACAAACAATTTCAACAAATTACAACTACTACTCTTGAAGAATGGTGGAATAAAATTCTTACCTGTTTCAAAAACTAATAACATACATTATTATTGGTACAACAAATAAAATCAATTTATTACTCATAAAAGTAATAATTATTTTAAAATCATTAGGTATATTTACATGATGATAAGATCGATAAACAATTGTGTTTTTTGAGTGACCCCCACCCAAAATGGTTAAATATTATAATTCATATGTGGTGAATGGTTTTTTCTTAAATACATGAGCATATAATGAATAACAAAACACCGAATAGTGGTGTATTCTTCAGAGGATCTCATAATAGAAAAACTGATGTTTACTTTTACAGCATGAATGATGAAGTTATTGAACTGTGTTATCTGGGATAGAATTATGTAACAATATTTAAATGTCAGTTTATGGATACTGAGAGAGGCGTACATGTTCATCTGACTCATGGAATCGTTGTTTTTAAAAATAAAAGTCTTGTTGTAGTAAATGTACCATTTTTAGATCATTGGGAACATCAAATTTATTATGGAAAATACCAAGCAACATTAAGTGAGTTGGGTTATTGGTGGAGCATAATAAAAACTAAATGTTAGGAAGATTAGTTTAATCAGTGATAATGTTGATCCACTAAAGTGAAAGGAATAGAAATTTTCAAGAGAGTGCTACAAATTCATCTATTTCATAGAGAGAATAATATCGATGATGACACACCATAGTTCATGGTTAAAAGTGATGATTATGTTAATGACGTGACAAATGAATTAGAAATGATAAGAGATGATAAAATTGAAAAAAATGGAAAATGATGATGTTGTGGAGGAAGATGAAGATATTGACGTCGACAGATATAAATATGTGGATGAATATGTCCATTAACATAGTTGAATTATGGTTATAATCATATATAATTTATATATATATATATAATATTTGTTTTCAACTATTTTCTCACTATCATAAATTCATGTTTCAGATAGACGAGTATTTTTATTGTCTCTTGCAGGAGGCTGATCGAACGTTGGATGAATAGTATGATGGATCAACTAACCCTCATACTGCTTGTGTTCTATGGAGTAGTTATAGAGTGTGTGGTCTTTACCAACTTATGATTCCTGACCATATCCTAGAGTGATGTCCATGTCATGGGGTCAATCCAGTCATATAGAGGTATGTATAGCTATGTATTTTAGGGAGTTTTCTTTAATTTATTTATACTATAATTGTTAGATTATTTTTTCTTCTTTTCATAGAATTTTGCATATAGTTTATGGACATTGGAGAGCTGTATTGCACACTTATTTTTTGTGGCATGGATTTCATGTGAAAAGATTCCCGTTGATGTTCAGCATAGCATGTTTGATCATTAGATGGTATGTAAATAAATAATATTTATTTTGAAATAAATATATTTAATAACATCATATTGAAAATTATTTATAGGGTTCATGGTATCCCATCGATGAGATCTTGCATGGGGCTATTTGAAAGCATGGCATGGGGCTATGTATCCACATTGCAGCGAGTTTTAGCACAATTTCAGAAATAGTACAATGAATAAAGTAGGAAAAAATAGAGTTTGATGAGTCATGTCATATAAATTAAATAGATTACATTTAATCTTAGTTTTGGGATTGATAATGTACACATGTGTTGAGTAGGTAGTTTCAGAGAAGGTCAATGGTAGGTCTCCCAATTTG
The DNA here is from genome assembly GCA_963277665.1 of Viscum album. NCBI lineage: Eukaryota > Viridiplantae > Streptophyta > Magnoliopsida > Santalales > Viscaceae > Viscum > Viscum album. The sequence goes on from OY728165.1 coordinate 1,838,068,953, forward strand.
GGGAGATATGAGGTGACCGATCGATCTCGTAATCCTACATTCAGAAGACATAGAGAGAATATGGTAATTAAATTTTTCATAAATTTTAAATACCTTTAAAATTAAAAGGTTTATTTTATATTCATTTAGGCAGTCGAAGTACATGATATTTTGGATTTTGATGTATATAACGGGATGTACAGTGATCCAACCACTAGAGAGATTGGAGGTGCCCAGCATCATCATATTGTGGTCCATATAATTTATTTTTATGTTTTACATTTAATTGAAAAAATATTTTAACAATATTAATATTAAATATTAATTGAATGAGTCATATAATCAAAGAGATCTTAGTCCTAGGCTGATATTCAGGAGACGATTGATTCTTAGACCAGTACCCACCCTTTTGATGAGGCAACATGGATGGGTGTGACCCAATATGCCTTCGAGAAAATCCAAGTTGATGGTATCAGCTATCAATTGATATATAGGAGTTATTATAGCAGCTTTGTGATGTCGGAGTGAAACTCAAGATGATCTTGCAGAGATTCATCATCATATGCTACACAGTATCAAAAGAATTTGAGAGCTCAAAGTGAGATTATTGAGAGTATGTGTTGAGAGTAAAATGAGATGTTCCAATGGAAGCAGCAACAGTAGGAAGATCTCTAATGACAACATCAATAGTAGGAGGATGAGATGCATGGATTGCGGCACCAGTGGTAGAAGGAGTAGATGGAGTACATGCACTGTCTAACTTGTAGTTTAGGGATAGATTTCCTTCCACTATCTCTTTCAGCTGATCCAAACAACCCTCACTCCCAATAATGTAGTATATTTTTTTAATTTTTTTAATGTAATTTTTTATAATATTAACTATTTATGGTTTTACGTAGGGTGTTTTTTAAATTATTACAAATATTGAATTTTTGAGTATTTATTTATTTTTTTATATTTTTGCGAATCATCATTTTTTAATATATTACTCAATTTAATATTATTTTTAAATTAATATTAAAAATAATTTTTTTAATGTTTTTATAATTTATTTCTTTTTTCTGATACTAATATTATTATTTTAGTAATATTTGTATTATATTATTATTATTATTATTTTATGAATTTTATTTTTTTAATTTTTTATTATTTACAAATTGTCCTATCACAATTACTTTTTATATTTTTCAATTTTTTGTGAGAAGACCATATGTATTTTAAAAAAATCAAGATTACCATTTGTGATGGAAAGTTTCCCATTGAGATTGGTTTTTAAAAACTCTACAAAACTATTTATGATAGGAATTTGTCACAAATATTCAGACACAAATAACATATTTTCTCGTAGTGGGTTAATGTAATGGTATAAAAGATTCAATATACTTCCATTTTTTTCTATTTTTTATAGTAGTTCAGAAATTTTTTTCAATTTTTTAAGATGTTTTTAAATTGTATTTAAAATTTTAGAAAGAATTTAAAATGTTTAGAAGATTATTTCTTAAGTTAATTTCTATTTTTTTGAAGTGATTTATTTTTTAGAAGTGTTTTAGTATTTTTGGTTGAATAAAAATATCTATTATTAATTTCCTTTAAGATATATTAATATTTAATTAATATTTTCAATAAAATATATACACTTATGCATGTTTTAAATGGTTTTAAAAGTTATGTATATTTTTCTAAATCATGAAAAAGGTAAAACATTAGTTTTCATACCCTTTGTAAAGGTCATACTATTTCTTATGTAACACCTCGACCCCAATTACCCAGATTGTGTGCTTTATTAAATGACATTGGCATGATACATGGAATCATTTCCCAAAAGGCTGATTAGTTTAGTATTATTGGTAACATGATACATACATAAGTTGAACATTGCAACTTGAAAACAAATACAACACTAATTTATTCCATTAGAAACATACAATACTCCTAGATTATGCATGCAAGTCACTCATAAATAATGTCTTCGTATCCTAGGAAAAATAAACATAAGAAAGGGGTGAGCTCAAATTCTTAGTAAGGGTAAGGAATATAGTGAAAGATAACATAAACATTAGGAACAGTGATTAATTAAGAACACATGCCTTTACAAATAATAAATATGAACACATTATGGATGGAATATGAGCTAAGTAAATGAAACCATAATAAAGCATAGTCATGTTTATTCTACTAGTCGAATAACCATATAAACCATCATTATTTTTTTCATAATAAGGGAATGTATAATGCATGAAATTCTGAAACATCTTGTCAATGCCTTGGCCAAGACATCTAAAAATGATTTGTCGTCTCCCAAAACCATATAACATATTAGAAAAGGACTCATTCAATTCCACATTTAATTGTCTCATGAGACATGACGATGCACCGAGGAGCTATAGTGGGCTCCACCTGTCACGTACTAATTCAAATACATTCCTCATATGTAAATTTTGAAACATAACATAAAGATTCATATTAAAACTAAAATACGAAATGTAAATACTTTTACCATAAACCATGAATGGAATAAAAATAAAACATACATGGTAAAACATATCAAAAAACCTTCAATACAATATGGAATATTTTAATCATAACAAATCAACTTCAAAGAAGTTTGAAATACATCAAAGGATGTTGACATATACGAAATGAAAACTATTTTAAAGAAATGCCACTTTCTATTTTGAAACCATTTAAGAGTATCATAATTATAAAAGAGAATATTTATTTTGAAAATATTCTTCTAAACATGAAAGGAAAGCTTTGAATATGTTATAACGGCAGAAAATATCAACACCCTCCATATAAGATAAAAAACATTCTTACCATACTTTTGTCGAAAATGTCATAAGGTACCTTGTCTGTAAAACCACAGAAAGATTCTCTTCAAAACATATAATTTAAATTAAGGGTATAAATGATGTTAAACCATAGTCTATTAAATATTAAAAAAACTAAAATACATTTTAATGAAAACTTGGTGGTGGATGATAAAGGGGTCCTAGTGGATACTTACTTAAAAACAACCTCGGATAATAAAGAGATTGTGAAATTAACCCATACCTTGTTCTTTTCCTTGGTCGATGGTATGTTATCCTCTTGTATAATAGTTAAATAAGTGTTATTAAATTATAAAATAACAATATAAAATACTATGATATCATATATGATCCTCTAATATTGGTTTGTCAATAATATTTCAGTAGTATTATCGTTTCAGGTATTAACAGATTCATTTTCCATTATATGCTTGGTGACATAAGCCATGTTTGTTATGGATATTATGTATTTGATTCCTATAAAGAATGATCTTATGTTCATAAAAATTATTTTTAGTAATCAAATGAATATTATTCTAGAATGGTTATAATGGAGAAATGAATCTTATGACGTCTGTGTAGATGGTAATCCATACTTACGCAAAAGGGACAATATCATTATATTGACAAATAAATCATATGTAATTGGATGGTATATCATATATAAAAAATTATTATCATGTTATATTTATTATATACATTAGTTATACTCATTATTATACCCATCCAAATAATGAACTATTTGAATAACAAACTACAACAAGACCTGGAGAGGGTAAGACACACGTACACATGTATGATGACTTGTCAGTTATAGGACGTATTGTATAATGAATATGGTTGTACCATATTTATAAAAACATAAAATTATTTAGAAGGTTCTTGATTTTTTATTTTTGTATGGAAACAACAATGAAATAAGATGTGGAAGATGAAAAAAACATGAAGGAGGTGATGAAATATTTACCTCTTCTTCGGGTTCTTCCTTTAGATTTGATCAATAGGGATTCATAGGTTGGATTTCACAAAAAAAGAATGCTTCTAGTATGAAGGAATAAAAGTATGGAAGATTTTTGGGCAGAGGTTATCCGAGACAAATGGATTTGGATGTGCGATTTGGCGGGACGAGGATGTGCACTTTTATAAGAGAGGTGTGGGTCACTTTAGAAAAATCATGAAATATCATTTTATAATAAAATCATTTCCGATTTCTAATGTATCCAAAATGATTTATTTAGAGTCTAATGTGGGGATGTGTTAAAAATCTCTCTACCAATAGGTTTTATATATTTTTTGGTCACCATATTAACCTTATTGTTTAGATTTAACTCTTAGTTAAATAATTTGACATTTACCACGTCTCTTTGTATTTTTATATTATATAGTTAATAAACATACTATAAAAAACCAAGAGAACCCCAATAGGTTTATTCATAATATATATAACCACATCTATGTTCTTTGGTTGAACCATATATTTTTAATAAAATTATATCAATTAATAATATAGTATTTTTTTCAGAAACTCAATTCTGTCAATTTTGACAATATTCAGTATTTTATTTTTGTAAAATCATAACAGAAATACTTCTTCAATTTTTTTAATCAACCCAAAAATGTCATATTAACCTAAAAATTAGTGGAATTCATCAAAAGCCTCGAATTACATTTATTTGGATATTTATAATAACAATTATTTTCATCATTTATTAATAATGTAATTACTTCATTATCGTTCTGTCATATATAAATTATATTATTTAATGTTTTAAAATTATAAATAAAATAATTTTATGTAAGAAATCTATATATTTTTCTAATTAACGTTTATATTTTAATTTATGTTATGTATAACCCCATATAAAAAATTGTTTAGTTTTTAAACATTGAATTTAACTCATTTAACTATTCTTTAAATAAAATAATAATAAATGTCTTAATCTAATCCATGTGGACCAAAGAGGATCATATTTTAGTCCTAAAGATATTTTTGGTCAAATTATACTTATTCAATGGAATTAAAAAATTTGATAAGGTAATTATGATATCATTTTTACCCTCAATTTCCCTCTTTACTTTTAATTGTGGTAAATAAAAGTCAAAAGTTACTGTTCACCAATAATTATTTTCATCTTATTGAACCAAATTTTACTTACTGATATTATCCATGTCTCTTGTATTTTTGAAATTCAACTCATAGATGTGGTAAAATGAAGAATTATGAAAATTCGTATATGCTTCTAAGAGGTTGGTAAAAGATGGTAAAAAGTTAAATAAATTGTATATATATATAAATTTATTATAAAATTACACCAATTAATTATATTGAACATATATTGGTATTTTTTATCTATTTTGACTCAAATAAATTTAAATGAAATAAATAATTATTTAAATAAAAATTTGGTTTTAACTAATAATGCAGTGGTTTTCACTATTTGTAAGAAATTGAATGTTTTTAGAAAAATACAAAAAATTCACCCTAAGATAATATTGATATTCTGAATTAAAAAATGAAGTCCATTTTGAAAAATAAAATTTAAAATATTTAAAAAACTGGTTATTAATATTCATAAATGAGAGTTTGATTGGTCGCGGTGTGTTAGAATCTCGAAGTTGCGTACAATGAAAGTTATTGCATTATCCAACAAGAATCGTAACCAGGAAGATTGGGGTGTTTCATTCTTCCCTATTTCAAATAATTTTTTCTTCAAAATTTCTATAATAATACTGCATAAAAATATTCGGGTGGTTTTCTATCATAAGTTCCAATAGTTCCGACGTAGCCACTTCTATCGTACAGTTTCTCTATAGAACTTTTATAGATGAGTCATTTGGGTTCTCAACACTTATTCTCTAGTATCAAGAATCCTAGAAGGCTCTTCACAATAAGACAGATCAGGTTCCAATTAAATTTCCTCATAGGAGAGTTCATGTTTTAGGTCAGGCAAGTATTTCCTCAACAGTGATATGTGGAACACTTCATGAACTCTGGAGAGACTTGGTGTCATTGAAAAATGGTAAGCTACATCCCCAATTTTTTCAAGAATTTTGAAAGGTATGATGCACATGAGACATAATTTATCCTTCTTACTGAATCTTATAACTCCCTTCCATGGAGATGCCTTCAAAAAAACATGATCTCCTACCTAAAATTCCAAATCCTTCTTTTGAAAATCTGCATAGCTCTTCTACTTGATTTGAGCATCTTTGAAGTGCGATTGGATAACATTCACATTTTCCATTGTTTCTCAACTAGTTCTGGGTTGACAAGTTTTCTATCACCAACATCATTCCAACAAGTTGGTGTGTCACATCTCTTTACATATAACTCTTCATACAATGCCATCTAAAATCTTGAATGGAAGATATTGTTATAGGAAAATTCTACTAGAGGTAAATATTGATCCCACATACTGTGAAAGTCATGTGACCAATATCTCAACATGTCTTCAAAGGTTGGAATAGTTCGTTCTGATAGTCAATCATTTTGAGGGTTGTAGTAAGTGCTCAAGTGAAGTTCAGTATCCAGGGATTTCTGAAGACTTTTCCTAAATCATGATGTAAAATGGGGATCACGATCATAAAAAATCAATAGTGTTACTCCATGAATTATTACAACTTCATTAATATAAACTCCTACTAAATGTCCAAGTAGTAAATCTTCTGATATAGCAATAAAATGTTCTGACTTGGTAAGATGATCAACAATGACCCATATTGCATCATTCCATCTAGTATTTTTTGGTAGCCCCATGGAAATGTACATCATAATATCACCCCATTTCCACTATGGTATGGTAAGAGATTGCATGACTCCTCCACACTATTGCCTTCGATAATTCTTTTGTTGACAACCCATACATCTTGACACTAAATCTGAAATATCCCTCTTTATGTTTCCTCGAATAAAAAATGTTCCATCAAATATCAATACATCCTAATTCTCCTTGGGTGTATAGATAAATTGGATCTGTGAGAATCATCCAATAGTTACCTTTTTAGATCAAGTATGTCGGGAACACAAATTCTCTTCCCAAATTTCAAAATTCCTTCTTTATATACAAATTCACTAAATCTCCCATCATTTACAGATTTAATAATCTTTTTAAACTCATCATCATCATTCAGAGAACTATTTTTTCCATTCTAGTAATGATGATTTTGCTACCATTTGAAAAAATATTGATGTTTCACCTTCCATGGTTATTACCATATCCATTTTTAATAGATCCATTAAAATAGGATCCCTTTCAACTCTCATCTTGTTAAAAAAATCAAGGTCATTTCTACTCAAACCATCTACCACCTTATTTGTCTTCCCCAGGTGGCAGTGTATAGTGAAATCATATTCCTTGATTCGTTCAATCCATCATCTTTTCCTCATGTTGAGTTATTTTTGTGAGAAAATATACTTTAAACTCTTGTGATTAGTATAAATCTCAAGATTTTCAACAGAGAGGTAGTGTCTCCATATTTTCAGAGCAATGATATCATATTCTAACTCAAGGTCATGATTAGGATTTTTTAGATCATGAATTTTTAGTTGTCATAATGCATAGGCAATAACTCTGTCATTTTTCATAAGGTCGCAACCAATCCCTTACACTGAAGCATTGCTATAATTAAAAAAACCATCATTCCCTCATGGTATAGTCAAGATAGGGGCCTTGAATAATTTTTTTCATTTCTTCAAAACATTTTTCACACACTTTTTCCCTAAAAAATTTCACCCCTTTACGTGTGAGAATGGTTAATGGGTCATCCAACCAGGAAACATTCTCTATGAAACGTCGCTAATAACCTTATAGACCAAAAAAACTATGTACCTCATTTATACTCATCGGTGTGGGCCAGTCATGGATAGCCTTGGTCTTTAAAGGATCAAATATTATTCCATCAATAGAGACAATATTTCCAAGAGAAAATATATCTTGAATCCAGAATTCAAACTTGCTAAACTTCATATTTAATTCATTTATTCTATGAGTATTTTGAAACATGTGCAAGTGATTTTCACGATTTTAGTAGCTTTTGGAGTATACCATGATATGATCAATAACTACCACTAAATATTCATCAAGATATTCCTTGAAAAATCTATTCATTATATCCATGAAGACAGAGGGTTCATTATTCAATCCAAATAGAATTACTGTAAACTCATAATGCTCGTACATTGTTCAAAATACTGTTTTCAGAATGTCTTCTTTCTTCACACACAACTGTTGAAATCTAGATCGAAGGTCAATCTTTGAAAACTATTGAGATCCATGAAGTTGGTCGAATAAATCATCAATTCGAGGTAGGTGATACTTGTTCATTATAGTTATAGCATTTATCTCTCTGTAGTCAATACACAACCTCATAGATCCATTTTTATTCTTAACAAAAATATAGGGGCTCCCCATGGTAAAATAATAGGGAGAATAAATCCATTATTACTCAATTACTCTAGTTTTTCATTGGTTCCACTAATTCCATAGTGGCCATTCTATAAGGGCTCTTCGATATGGTCCTTTAACCAAGAATTACACCAATGGAAAACTTAATTTCTCATTCTAGAGGAGGTCAAGGTAAATCCTATGGAAACACATCAACTTATTCTTACAGAATAGGTACGTCCCCAATTCGAACATTCTTTTCCCCGCCCATAATTATTTCATTCTAATTCTCCCAAATAATTTAATTTAGTAAAGCTACTTGGGGTGGATCTAGATAAGAATCAGATGGTGTCATTTCTACACTGAAGTTAAGGTACCCCATATCATCATCAAGAATTTTAACCTCTTTCTTCTTATAATAAATTTTTGCATCTTCATCCGAAATCCTATCCATACCGAGGATTATATCATATTCAATCTTGGGTATAACGATTACATCCACAGATAAATTTCATTTATATGATTTAATGAGTATTTTTTCACAAAACATTGATGCAATAATACATCCCTTAAATGTTTTTACTAAAAAAATCCCGTGTTAAATAAAATGGGGAATATCTAATTTTCTTAGAAAAATGAGAAGATATGATACAATGAAATGATCCGGAATCAAATAAAGCATTGTATAAACTTGAAAAAACCATTAAATTATCAACAACCACATCTTTCGGAGCTTCAACCTTAGTAGTAGTGATCGAATAATCTTCGCATTGATCCCTTGGACTTTTCTAAGGTATGTTTCCCTGATTCGTAGGACATTCATTTTCATAATGTCCCATCTCTAAACAATTGTAGCATTTGACACTGGTAGCTTATTTCTTCCCCTTACAATCACTATCATGATGGAATTTATGTCCACATTTGAACCATAATCATTTTTCTTTTATACAGGCACCAGGGTTCTTCCGTCCATAACTATCACATTGTGGAAATTAAAGTCTTCACTTCTTCCCTATTTTTTTCCTTTCCCATGGTGTTCAAAAGATATATTCTTCTTTTACTTTGTATTAAAGTTGTTAGACTTAGAGAATTCATTTTTTTCTTGATATCACATGAGACAATATCTCTATACGATGAGAATGATTGTGATACTAATGCTTGATGAAGATATAGTTTTAACCCATCAAAGAAACAATCAATCTCACTACTTTGGTTACGTATGTAATTTTTATCATGCCTTGCTCACATTGTAAATTTAGCCTCATACATTGCCAAATTCTCATGCTCCATTTGTCTTAGACTCAGAAATTGTCTTTCCATATCCGCTCGATGGTCACGAGGAAAGTACTTTTCTCACAAAATCCCTTTAAACTCCCTCCATTCCATGTTTGATTCTTAATCATCTTCCTTTTTTTGAATCAATGACTACCATTGATCTGAACATCTCATAAGGTGATAAAATTCCTTGAATACTTTTTATCTTTCACTAATCTCCAAAGCATAAAACATTTTAACTATGAAACTTATCCATAGATGAGCTGCTAATGAATTTGTACTCCTATTGAATTGTGGTGTTTTTGGCCTCATGAAGCTGTCTAACATTTATCCTCTGCATTGTGGACAAGGGTTCTTCATATGGGTAAGGATATTATTCATAACCTGAGAGAGTTTTCCCAGTATGGTGAAAAGATGATTAGCACTAGTTGCATCACCATCTCCTCTATAATTATATTTAGTAGGAGGGAAATCACTACATGGATTACAAACGCTGATATGGTTTCCATTCCTTCTACTATGAGCTATTTCTAAACAATGGAATACATTAGATTAGTTTAGGAATCCCATTACATAATTCATAACATGTAAAACACTTAACCTAAATTGAACAGTTTATGGATATAATCCATAATCATAAAAGTATTTTGATTGAGGAGGTATATAATCATAAATAAATTATAATGGTTTTTATGGAAAATGATAATTATCTAAAGAATATCCCTTGGGGGTGTCGAAACCAAGACTGAAGAAAGGCTCGTTGTCGTGCACCGGTTCATGTTCGAGTCTAGCTCAAAGCGGTGTTTTCTTGTTTTACCCCTACGTACATCTATTCCATAGGTACCTCTACCTACTCGTATCAAGACAGGGATGCAATTCTTGGAAAAGGCACAAAATATCTACAGTACCAAAATGTTAGGAATTTCTTCTATACTTATCCTCAAAGTCTATCTTAGGGTAATGTCATTTAATCAAGGTTTTTCTAAATCTAGTTTCCAAGTTTTGTACTAAACATCCTCCAATAACAACTATAATGCCCCGAAACCAGTTACCTAGATTCGGTTAATTATTACATAACATTGTCATGATACAAGGAATCATTTCCTGAAATACTGAGCTATTTTTTATTATTGGAAACAAGATATATACATAAGTTCACCATTACAACTTGAAAAGATATAAAACAATAATTTATTCCATAAAAATCATCCAAGACTCGAAGATTATTCCTGAAAGTCACTCATAACTAACTTCTTCAAATCCTGGGAAAATTAAACAAAAGAAAGGGATGAGATCAATGCTCAGTATTGGTAAGAAATATAGTAGAATATTACATAAACAATAGGCATGATGAATAATTAAAAATACATGCCTTTATAAATAATAAAAATGAATAATTTATGGCAGGAATATGAGGTGAGTAAAAAATTCCATAATAAAACATAGTTATGTGTATTTTACTAGTAAAATAACCACGTGAACCATACTTATTATTTTCATAATGATGGATTGTATAATGCCAGACATTCTGAAACAACATTTCAAGGCCTCGACCAATATGTCTACAAATGATTTAGGCCTTGACCAAAACCATATATCAAATTGGGGAAAGTTGAGGCCAATTCCATCTCCAATTGTCTCATGAGACCTACCGATGCACAGAGGAGCTATAGCGGGCTCCACCAGTCACATACATAGTCGAGTACATTACTCATATGAAAACGTTGAAACATAACATAAAGATTTTTATTAAAAATAGCATACAAAATGTCAATACATTAACCATAAACAATGAATGGTATAGAAATAACACATCCATAGTCAAACATATCACAAAACCATCAATACAATATGGAATATTTGTATCATAATAAATCAACATCCAGCATGTTTAAAATCCATTAATGGATGTTTACATAGATTAAATTAAAACTATTTTAAAGAAATACCTATTTCTATTTTGAAATAATTTACAAGTCACATAATTATAAAAGAAAAAATTTATTTAGAAAATATTTTTATAATATTTTAGGGGATTCTATGATGATGTTATAACAGCGGAAAATAGTCGCACCCTCCATATGTGTTAAAAAAAGAGTTTTACCTTTATTTTGTCAAAAATGTCATAATGTACCTTGTTTAGAAAACTGTGGAATGACTCTTTTAAAAACATATAATTCCAAGTAAAGGAATAAATGACATTAACCCATAGTCTTTTAAATTGTAAAAATATTTTGAAATAAATTTTTAACAAAACAAAGTTGCGGATGATAAAGAGGTCCTAGTAGATACTTACGTAAAAACAACATCGGATAATAAAGTGATTGTGAAATTGACCCTTAACTTGTACTTTTCATTGGTTGAGGGTACATTAACCTCTTGTATAATAGTTAAATTATATTTTTTAAATTATACAAGAACTATATATAAATATGATCCTCTAATATTTCTTTGTTAATAATATTTCAGTAGTATCACCATTTCGGGTGTTAACTTATTTGTTTTACATTATATGCTTGGTTGTGTATGCCATGTTTTTATGTATAGGATTTATTTGATTCATATACAGAATTATATTATGTTCATAAACATTATTTTTAGTAATAAAATGAAAATTATTCTTGAATGGTATTGATGGGGAAATGAATCTCATCGCGTTCGTGGAAGTGGTAATCCGTAGGTATTCATGGACAACAATATAAATATATTGATGGAGAAATCACATGTAATTGGATGTTATGTAATATATACATAATAATTAACATGTTTTATTTATTATTTACTCTGGTTATACTCATTATTATACCCATCCAATTAATTAAGTGTTTAAATAACAAACTAAACCATGACGTGGAGACGGTAATCCGTACGTATGCACGTATGGTGACATTATCATTTATAGGATGGATAGAATAATTAATATGGTTGTACAATATTTATAATATCTAAAAATTATTTATAAGGTTTTGGATTTATTATTTTGGAATGAAAACAACAAAGAAAGTGGAAGTGGAAGATGCAAAGAACTTGAAAGATGTCATGAAATATTTACCTCTTCTTCGAGTTCTTCCTTATGATATGACCAAAAGGGATCATTATGTTGGGTTTCTGACCAAAGGAAGGCCTCTAGAATGAAGGGAGAAAAGATGGGAGATTATTTGGGCAGATTTTGGCTAATCCAAATAGATTTAGAGGTGTGATTTTGAGGGAAGGGGAAGTGCACTTTTATAAGAGAGGTGACGGTCACTTTAGGAAAGGCTTTAAATGTTATTTTATTATAAAATAATTCTTGGTTTCTAATGGATCCAAAATTATTTATTTATAGTAATAGGCAGGGATAGGTCAAAAACCTCTCAACCAATAGGTTTTAGACTGGTTTAGGTCACTGTATTAAACTTATCTTTTAAATTTTACTCTTTAGTTTAATAGTTTGACATTTACCATGTCACTATGTATGTTTATATTATATGGTTAATAAACATACTATTACCAGCCAAAGAAAACTGCCAGTGGTTCATTGTTAATATATATAAACTTATCTATTTACTTTGGTTGAACCATATAATTTTATGAATATTATATCTATTAATAATATAGTATTTGTTTTAAAAACTCAATTATTTCAATTTTGACAATATTTAGTTTTTAGTTTTTTTTTAAATCATAACCGCATGAATACTTGGAAAAAAAATTATTTAATCAACCCTAACATTCCATATTAACCAAGCGAATCAGTTGAATTCATCAAAAGGCTCAATTTCATTTATTTGGCTGTTTATAATATGGAACATTTTTATCATTAATTAATAAGGTAATTACTACATCATCATTGTGTCATAAATAAATTAAATTATTTAATGTATAAATTTTTTAAATAAAATACCATTTTGTAGTAAATTATTTTTCTTTTCTAATTAATAATTATACTATAATTTATCTTATGTATAACCCAATATAAAAAAAGGATTAGTTATTAAACATTTAATTTTACTCATTTAACTCTTCTTTAAATAAAATTATAATAACTATGAAAATCTAATCCAAGTGGACCAAATAGGATCATATTTTTTTCTAAGGTTGTTTTTGGTCTAATTATACTTATCCAATACATTTAGGACAGTTTTAAGGGTAATTATGATTTCTTTTTTCTCTTAATTACCCACTTTACTTTCAATCATAGTCAATAAAAGTCAAAAGATACTATTCACCAATATTTATATCATCTTATTGAACCAAATTTTGCATAATTATTTTAACCGTGTCACTCATATTTTTGAAATTTACCTCACAGAATATGTAAAATTATGTTTTATGCAAATTTGAAAATGCTCCTAGGAGGTGGGTAAAATACGGTAAAAAGTTCAATAAAATTTTTATATATCCATACTTAGTATAAAATGATTCCAATGAACTACATTTAACATATATTAGTATTATATACCTACTTTGGAAAAAATTAAATTTAAATAATATAATGAATTATATAAATAAAAAGTCGGTTTTAACCAATAATGCAGTGTTTTTCACTATTTATCAAAAATTGATTTTTTGCAGAAAAATACCAAAAATTCCCCCATAGCTAATTTTGATATTACAATTCAAAAATTAAGTCCATATTGAAATTAAAATTTATAAAATTTCAAAATTTTGTTATTACTATTCATAACTGCTAATTTTATTGGTCGCGGTGTGTTAGAATCTTGAAGTTTCTTACAATGAATGCTATTGCATTATTCAAAGAGAAACATAAAGTTGATACTTGGGGTGTTGCATTTTAACTATTTTTATAAGGGTGTTTTGGGTTTCCGCCTTTTTATTTAATGGTGGATAATATTTTATATGTTATTCTAGAATAAGCTCATAGTTACTTTTATTACATAAGTGTAGTTAATGTTTTCATACATTTCATAATGGTTATTCCAATTTATGGAAAGGTAGAACGTGTTTTACAAAATCTATGTAAGGGTAACAGGATATTCCTTTTACTAATATATGGTCAAGTTGAGCATCACAAGAGGAAATTCTAGCATCATGTTAGTGTGTTCATTGTATAAGAGTATTTTGTTAGATTCCATGACCGATAATTCCTCTAAACATCTCCTGTTCTGATCTAGATCAGTTTTAACAATGGGGATTTGGGTTATCTGGGAAGGTGGTCAATGGTATTTTGGGTTCTCCGGCTTGATATTTTATGTAATGAAGGATATGGTTTTCATCCTTATTGATAATGAAAAATTCTTGTGCCCTCGGCCACCCAAAATCATCTCTGACCTCATGTTCCTCTAATCCTCTCCCATTAAGATTTAGATCCAAGGTATAAAAAAGTTTTTGGGATGTGTTTTTCGGCAGCCTCCAATGTTTCAGGTACGTTAGGAGTTGAGTTAACCTTGTGAATTCTTCAAATATATGTATGGTTTGGTTAAAATAAAAAAACAAATGTCGATATTTATAAATCAAAATATTGGATTTTATGTTATAGTAACAAATAGTATATTTTTAAACCCATATTACACTTATTTCGTGAACACTCTATTTATAATATTATTATTTTAAATGTCAATAATTTTATTTTCACCATGTATTATATATTCATCTCATTTCAACCTTTTTTAAGGGTCTTAATAATGAGTGTAAATATGTCATATCTTTTTAAAATTTTATCAAAAATATTCACAAGATGTAATTGGATCATAGTCAAGGTTTTAATGGAGATTTATTTAAATGAAGAATAAATGGGATTCTAATTTAGGTTTGTGGATTATCTATAAAATTTATCATTTTCTTCATAATATCATGTAAGTATCTCACTTTAAAATACCTTTTCCATTTAAAGATAATGTGGGATACTATAGGGTTATATATGTGTCTTGTGAATTCATTAATTCTTGTTTTAGCTTCTTAAGAAATTTTAATTCCCCATGAATTCTCTATCTCTATTATTATTTGGTGGTGAAGCATGAAATCCTCCATCTCTAAGTAGGGCAACATTTTCTAATCTTTGGTTTTTTTCATGTATGAATAAATAAATCCTTGGATACATTGATTAAATTGAATTTATTATCCTCTATAATATAATAAGTATTTTTATATTATTATGAAGGGTTATTGAAGAATATAAAGTAAATATAGAAATAATAACCAGGTGCGTACCACATTAAGAAAAATAACATTAAAATATCAAGATATAGAATTTTTTGAATTTAAATAAATTATTATAGAATTATGTGGCATAATATTTGATATAGAATCTAGGAATCATATGATTGAATAATACATTTTTTTTAACTCTAAATCATGTAAGGAAAAAAAATTGATTGGTTTCATGAAACCTTTTAATAATAGATATACCAGAATTAATCTAGAGAGAATGAAAAATGGTGTTATTTCATGATGATGAATATTTTTTTATTTTGATTAATTATATACGAATGAATAATAATTCATTTTAATATATAAAATCAATCATATATGGTAAAATAATTATAGGGTGTTATAATATTAATTTTACTACCTTGAAATTCAATGGGATTTGTTAATGACATGTCATATATAAATATTCTTATGTTCAATAATCTAAGGATTCATGCATAAGAATGTGACTTATGTACTAATAAAATTTCAATTGAGGAAATATATTTTTATTCATACAGATTATGGTTTACCTAATATTATTATTATAACCATGATAAATATAGGAATAATATTTCATGTTATGGATAAATATGAATATCTCAAACTCTAGTTATTACTTGTTGTAATATATATAACTAATATTGTTGATAAGGTTTTCAACAATTAAAATTGATGATTTTTCAAATATTGTCGAAAATATTATTTAATAATATATAATATAATTTGAATAATGTGAAAAAATTGTACAACAATTGTTATTATTCTAGAATTTCACAAGAGGGGGAAATAGATTATACCATAGTATAGATCAATTATTACTTTATAATATCAAAATAACAGCATGTTGTGTTGTTAAATTTTTTATTTAATGTTGATGGAAATTATTTTATTATTCAACATGATAAATGATTAAAATTGGGGTTAATATAAGTTAACATTAAATAATATTCTCTTACTGAGAATTAAATTATTTCATTGTTCCTTGTGCTCAAATTGGTTTTATGTTTCCCATGGATATTAACGTGATTGTGTGATATCTACATTGATTTTTTTATTATTTCCATGATTCAATGGTTGAGAGGGATAAAATATATAATTCTAAATGATATTATTAATTAAATTGAAGTGTCACATTAAAATTAATTTCTATTTCTCATAGAATTGTTTAAAATTGCATATAATTCGACAATTATGATATATTGATTTTAGAAATATATCGATACATATTTAGGTTACATATTATGAAAAATATGAATAATAAACCAATTAATTTAAATGGAATTAAAATGATTTTCTATTAAATATGAATTTCTTGGGAATGTGAATGAAAATTCTTAATTATGGGATACATGAATTCATTAATTTTCTCAGAGTAGTTTCCCTAAAACTTTTTCATGGATGAAAAATACAGATAATATATATATATATATTCTCTATGTATTTACAGACTGTATTTGTTTTATTTGCACCGTAATATTATTTTTTGTATGGTGGTGGGATAGGGTGTGAATTTGATAATGATTGTGAAACAATGTTATAGTTATGGCGAGAATGGTGGTACATGGTTACATTTAAGATGATAATGATTGAATAAGGTCCATGTTTAGATGATGATGATGTTGGAATGATATTTCAGATAACATAGTATGGTTAATTCTTATTGACATTGGGGTATTTTATATGAGTTTAGAATAGGTCTTGATCATCATTGTTCACTTTTAGCAGGATGTTTACATTATGGTGATGGACATTTGTTATTCATATGACCACTTTCAAGCATCATGACAAAATTTTATGTTTTTAACATTGATTTATATTATAATTTGTAACTTTGGCTATGTCTAAGTGTACCTAGATGCTTATGAAATTAATATGAATTAATGAATGAATGAGATTTGTTATTGATGCTAACCTATGATGATAACATACTTAATGATTTAAAAAAGAATTAATTTCTTTTCTCAGTACATAGCTTAGAATAGTAAAATATCAATCTTGGAAATGGATTAATTTTAATTAATGGGAAATAAAATAATTGTTATTGAACTTGATTCATGTTTACATGATTGATATTTAGACCTTTTAGTGGCAGTCATGTGTGAAGTGTTACAATAGTTGCATAAAATTTTAAGGCTATGTTGTTTCCCTTAATTTGGTTAAGATGTTTATTCATTCTATATGTTTTGTAATTTCCAATGCACCCCAACCATGTCAGAATGGAAAATGGAAACCATGGGTTCATGGGTAGTTTTCCCCAAAATCAAGATTGGACAGGAAATGCATGTCTGAATACCCCTATCTATCCCCCTATCATCTGGGTTATATTATTATATACATTTATGTAGAGGGTCTATTCCTATTCATTTTTGTTGTAGGTTTTGATGGCTTGCGGTTATTTCTCTTACATGTATTGTAGATGTATTATCTAATGTATTATCTTAGGTGTGTCGTGTATGGGTTATAAAGGATTGTAGTATTTAACATAATAAAAAAACAATAATATAATTTTTAAAAATAAACCATTTTACAATATTGAGTAAGATTATATGATGATATGGTTCATGGGGATGATGATATGTTACAGTTTCCGATGAATTTTCATTAATGATTATTATGAATGTGAAGGGAGCACGTGATGTTTGATTTTAGGATTCAGAAATAGACCATTGGGGAATTGGTTATAGAGTAACCATTTCTATATATTTATATTATCAATATTTTTGTTAGACATCTATGAGATACTTGTTGATGCATTGTGAGGATATGAAAAGTATAGTATAACAATTTAGGTGATGAGTTATTTTTATTTATTCACTCACTCTGATTTAATGTAGTTCTTTTATATTCTTTTAATAGTTGATTTTCGGAGGATTCTATTCAGTATAAATATTATAATAATCCATTGTATATATAAATTATTTTTTAGGTTAGGTGGAGCTAGTTAGTGTCTAGGTTTTATATTAATAGTTAGATTTTTTAAGAGTAATTTGAGTTTAATGGTCCATGTCGATAATCTATATCCTTTCCCATTTCCATTTAGTATTAAATGGTTATGTTGATAAAAATAAATGTATTGGGATTTTCATATTTGTATATTATGAGTAGATGTTTTTTGTTTGTTTTTCTCCTCTTATCTCTTACATGTAAATTCAATATGAGGGTACTGCCTTCCATGTGTGTGTTTATATACTATTTATGTGAGAATACAATTTTAATCATTTTAGAGGTGGTATATGAGGGTAATTATTATTCATAAATAATTTTATACCTATTAGGGGTGCCTTTGGGGAGAGAGTGTTGGGACAATGTGGTTTCGATGGACAGTTGTTGAGAGATAAGATAAAGTTTATAGTTAATAACAGGTGAAAATGCATTAGTTTGATGTGAATCAATTTAAATGTGGATTTTTATATGCTATAAACAGGGGAGATGATATTAGAAGTGAGTTTTAGATTCCATTTAGATATGAGATAAAGAACATGAAGTTTACTGGCCATGTTATATGAAGTAATTCATTTTTTTCTAGATACCATATATAGGATCATGTATCATTACTCTATATGCTAGTGTTAGAATAGTGTTCATAATGCGATATATATATTATAATTAATGAAAAAAAATTAATAAAAAAAATTATTTTCCATAGGAAGAGAGCCCCTATTGTTTTATTATTTTGTATGAGTGGCTCCGGGTCTATTATCCAAGCAGTAAGACGTGTCATCAAATCACTATAAAGTGGAGGACTATGGTGAAAACTATTATATGTCGATATTTCAAGAGATATACCCCAAAAATCA
This sequence comes from Viscum album, assembly GCA_963277665.1. NCBI lineage: Eukaryota > Viridiplantae > Streptophyta > Magnoliopsida > Santalales > Viscaceae > Viscum > Viscum album. The sequence continues at coordinate 1,838,088,330 of OY728165.1, forward strand.
TAATATTTATGAGGGATATTTTTTATTACATGGGTTAGAGGATTATCTATTGGTAAACCATACAAAATTATTTTTTTATTCTTGTTTAGTGAGATAATTGAGTTTCATTGAATGTGATAATATTTCATTGGTAAACTCGGAAGAGGTGGTTCTTGTTCCTTAAGGTTTGTGAGGACTCTTCTATGTTGTTGGGGAATTTTTGTGATAAGTTTTCAGATCATGGATTTTTCTTTGACCATAATTGGTGGAGTTTTAACTAGTGATATTTTTCAATTTTCATAGAAATTTATGATTTTTTCACATGATGTGTTGTGGAATCCATTTTTCTTTACTATTTATCTAGAAAACATTATATTGTTATCCCCATGATGTGAATGGAAAATATTATCATAATTAATTTATTACAATTCTTTTAGACTGAGTTGATTGAGGTCTCCTCACACAATTGAATGAAACACACATATTATATACCTGACCAATTTTTGTTTACAAAAAATCAATATTTAGTTTTCATGCCACAACTACATTTTCATAGAGATGATATGCACATCTATGTTCACTATCCTGGTTTTGAGATCGGGATATGGTCTAGGGAAACGTTTACTCTAACGATGTTCATATCATACTCTTACTCTCTCGTTAGGCTTGGTAATTTAATGATATGATCCAGTGGGATGTACTTATTTCAAAATATAGGTAATATACCTTTTAATTATTTTAGGCTATCTAGGCCATAATTTGATGAAAATTAATATTTTATTTTATTGCCTTATTTTCTCTTCTAATAATTAGATTAATATTATTCAATATATTTTGAATTGAATTATTCGATGTTGTGGTTTGTGAATGCGACATAGATTTTGATGTGGTTATGGCCTTATGATCTTAAATTCCTGTAGGGGATTTCTATTTGATTTATAATATGTGTTATATACTTTATTATATGATGATACGGATCATTTCATCCATCATGAAACATCATTTTTCATACGTCATTTAAAAAATACGGGGTTGATTAGTTCTGCCGAAATTGGAAAAAAAATGTGTGATGGCTTGGTTTCTTCTGTTTGTATATCAAGGGTAGATCTGTTTTGTGGAAAAAATGATTTTTTTGTTAAGTAATGTAACATTATGTTAATCTAGAATTCATAAATATATATTATGAATCACATTAAGTGATTAATCGAAATACTAACAAATTGTTTTATCTACATCAGTGTCTCCGAGATTATAATTTTTTGTTAAGAAAGTTATAAAAAGATACATCATGATAAACTAGATTATTTATATCTCATTTTATATAATGCAGGTATTATGTTGAATTTGGTTATCCAATTTTTAATTTATATAGATTTATATTAACATGTAATAGATAATGGTAGATATATGAAAATTGAATAAATATGGCTTGATTGAATCTTTTAACATGACAATATAAGTGAGTTATAATAAAAGGATTGTTAAATATCATGTGTGTGTTCTATAAATTTTACAAAATTTACGATTGGTTTCCCATGAAACATTTTTTCATTTTAATCTGTAGAAAGATAATGTTATTTAAAATTTGAAAATCATGATGATCTAAATCTGTTAAATTAACGGTTAACATGATTGTTTCAATAGTAGTTGAATATATTTGAAAAATATATACTTGTTACAATTGGGTTTCAAAAATAAATAATTTTACTTGTTCTATGAAATTTAATTTAATTTTAAAATAATTTTAATATATTTTATTCGATGTATCTCCACAATAAGGATTAAGAAAACTTTTTATGTAGGAAAAATAAATATGTGACTTCATTTAATGTTTTTATATATTATTATTTTATAAATAAAATAGGAATTTGGAAACGTTTTATCTGTATGATTTGGAAATATAACATGTTTTAAGGTGATGTGTTTGGATACATGATTAGTAAGTGAAAACTATTTGAAAATTTGGATTATGTTTTAAACATAACAACAAGTAGAACATAATGATTTTCTAAATTATCATATCTAATGTTATTATTAAATTTTCAATAAAGAATGTAAACATATATTTTTCATGAAATTTGAAGAATGATAAGTTATAAATGTTTTGAATTTAAATATTATATCATAATAAATGAAAATAAAACATGTAATGATTTTTCATTCGACATCATGTCTATGTAAAATTTTGAATGTTATATACATAATAATGTTTTTAGATAAATACATTTATATGGTTTGTGTTTAAATAAATGTGAAGTGATTATCTCTCAAGTTGTTTCCTTCATTAATGTTTATAATGATTTTTGGTTTAAATACATTTCATATAGGGTTTTTCTACCACTTTATGTGGCCTTGAATTTGATTATGTGATCTTTCATAGAAATGAAAGTCGTAGATGCATTCTAAATATTTGTAGTTGTTTAAGGATGGGTTTTTAGGGATGAAGTATCATATATCATGATGACATATGAAATTGATTAACCTCCTTGATGCAATGTTTTGTTAATGTACTTATTATGGTTTCAGAGGTATCTCCACCAAGATATTGTTTTGAGAATGTTTTAATAGAGTTGTGGTGTTATTTATTCTGTTCATCTAGAGTGTTTGTTGTGTTCCAATGTTATAATTATCTTTGACAGGTATCTCATGTGATGGTTGATTTATTCCCCATCATTTTACATGACATACAATGTTTTCTAGAGGTTGTAAATTTGAATGAGATGTGTCTAATATAATGGTCTAGAATAATCTTCCATATTTCTTTTCCATTATTAGGAGTTTTCTATTTCGTAATTGTTTTCATATAATAAGAAATGGGTATTATATTATTTTAATATTATTGAGGTAATTTGATTGTATCAAATTCATAAAAGGGAAATTCATTAAGAATTTTTTGAAGTCATTTAATTACTTTTTGGAGGTGTTTTATTCTTTTTAGTGTAATGATAATATATTTGTTATTTATTAACATGTTAGGATAATTTGAAATTTAATATTTTCAATAAATAATTTTACTTTACTCATTATTAAAAATGTTGTGGAAAGGATAAATTCTTATTCTAAGGATTCGATATGGGTAATCATCATTTTTTTATATCATATGTAAATGTAAATCCTTTTCTGAAATTCTTTTTTATTGGTATGTTTTCTTCCCTTAGTCATAAAAATTTCGATCACATTTTTAGGAGATGAGTAAGGTATGGTTTAAGGGCACTTCTATTATGTATGCACACTTATTGTTTGTCAGGATTCCTTAAAATTTCTTCCAAGCATGATTATAGGTGGTTCGGGTTTTCAAATACCTATGAAGGGGTTTCCCAAAAATCCTTCTACACATATAATGGTATGTCAAGGAACATGTGACAATTATTCTGTGTGGAGGTAATGTGTTCCTTCTGTAATGGTAGTTCCTTGGATTCTTTAGTGTATTCCATGAATTCTTAAACCAATGTAAGGGTAACATTTTATTTTTAATGGATGTGTGAGGATAATAATTTTCTCATATAAGGGTAAGTCATGTTTTTCATATATTTGTCATTGTAACCTAAATCCCCTATGTGATGTGTGAATATAGGATTATTTTTCTAAATTTCAACTAAATTCTAGTTGGTTCCTAAAAAGGGTTATTCAGAGTATTGATATGTTGTGTAAGGCATTCATGTTAGTTCCCCAACTTGTGTCAAGGTCACATAGAGGTGCATAAGGGTGTTCCTTTATTGCATCAATGTGTTCTTATTGTCATAAAAAATAATGATATGGTGTAAACTAATTGCATCTGTGTAGAGACATTTATTATAAAACTATTTAAACATACGAAATATATAATATAAGGGTAACTATCCAAATAAGTGAAAAACCATATTACCCTTATGTAACACACACTAAATATGAAAAGGTATCATTTTAAATGCATAAAATATGATTTTCACGATGTTTCTTATTCATATATTCTTTCACACATTTTTAATTCTTTTAATCAATGATTTAAATGTATATCAATCTATTAAAAATTATATCTATGGTTTCTAGAAGATTCAATTGGATCAAAATATTGATCCAATTTAATACCAAATTAATTGGGTTGTAAATAGGAAGCCTGGTGAGTTTTATAGCATTTTAATAAAACATAAATTATTCTCCGTATTGTCTGGAAATTCATTCACATTTAGGTATTATTATTTTATCTCAATTCCTGATTACAATAGAGACTTACCTCAAATTATTTTCAATCCATTGGTACTCCTTTAGGTATTCCCCTAAAAATTCCAGTCATCACACATACTATCCCCCTTGTTTTGGTTGTAGATTTATATCATTCATCTCAATGGATTGGTTCTATGAAATCTCCTATAATTCTGTTTGATGGTGTGAATCAATCATTATTTATATTTCTCTTTTTAAAAATTATTAGATTAAACTATTGAGGATAATAATATTTTTATCTCATGAAGAAAGGTTATTGATGAATTTTAAATTTCAAATATAAATAATAACTTGTAGAAAACTATGTTTTCATTACCCAAAGGTATATTAATGGAATTTATCTTCTAATTATCTAATAGTTTCATGATTTTTAAAGTACTATATATCACATGAAACACATGATATAACCAGTAAAAACTAATTTTATTAATTTTATCATTATATCTCATGAATAAATATGCCTATAATAATTGAAAATATTAAAATTGGTAAAATAATATATAATAAGATAACTATAATATGAAAATATTGATATTGTCAATCCCCCATAATCTAATAACTCACAAACAACACTATAGAAATAAATCAAAATATTATTAATGATATATTAATCTTCAAAATGAAAAAATATATATAACTGAGATAAAATGAAACTAAAAAAATTTAGTGAAATAATATGTATTTATAGAAATTAGGGAACCCATATGATTGAACAAAATATATCAATTGGAACTCAAATATTTCCAACGGAATAGTAATGTTACAATTAGGAATGGAAACATGACCTTTAAAATATTACCATCACCTTTGGAAAGGATATATAATATAAAGAACCCTTATAGAATGAAAATATAACATATTTATACCATGATAGTTGTAAATATATATTTTCAAAATGATTAAATATATGTATATATTTTTGTAAAATATATATTTCTTATTTCCATTTTTTTTAAAAAGTATTAATATATAAAATGATATTTATTAAATTAAAATTGCTTTATAAAAAATATTATGTATAATTATAATTATTATATAATGGTAACAAAAGTAATTTTTCAATGGGTTAGAAAGTTGACTGTAATATTAAAATTTTTATCATTTAAATAAATTATCATCATTAATAAAAATTAAATTTATCTTTTTTAGAAACATAGTTTTCAAAAAATTGATTCCTGTTTTTGAAAATAAAAAATGATCAATTGTTAGTGTTAATATATTATATTTTTTAATATTTTGATAATAATGAAATATGAAAAAAAAAATGTCACAATAACGTTTTATACACGAGTAATTTAATTTGGGATTATGCATTTTCCCATTAGTTTAATGTAACATTATTCATTAATTTTATATGGTTAAAATATTCATCAATATTGTGTGTCATGATGTATAATATTAAACTAAGGAATTTAATATTCAAAAAGACAACTATATCAACCCTTTATAAATATCAACCCTTCTCCTCAGACCATTAACGCCTTAGAGCTTACCAAAAGTCTACCCGAATTTCTCACCATCCTTCTCTCTATGTACCTACAAGCCCTTGTCTCTCTATGTTCCACTCCAAGCAGCCTTAAGGGGTAGCCTAAGTGTTGGAAACCAAAGGGAATGTTAAATTCTCAAGTAAATGTCAATCAATTTTATTCTTGTTCTACCACCCCCAAATATTTTCCATCCTTGTAATGTTACATCATAGAATTTCAATGTATAGTTTTCTTTTTTGATATATATTTAATACTTTTCAATAATTAATATAAGCTAAATAGTTTTTACTAATTTTCAGAACTTTTATATTGATATTAAATTTCATAGTTTTGAAATTATTTTTAAATCTGAATAACTATTTTATTTTAATTTAAATAATTTTAAAAAATACTAAATGCGTTGAAATATGTAACCTTCAATATTGGTCAAACATTAATTTGATATTCAAATTTATAGTGTATATATAATAAACAAATTAAACTTTTTCATTTTAATTCCTAAATGATTATATATTTTACTTCTATATAAAACATGATGAGAGAATTTTATTCAAATACATATATCGTTTTACTAAAAAAGGATAGTTTATGGTTAGTATCTTTTACGTGCTTGTAATTAAAAAAGAATGTATAAGAATATATATATATATGTGAATATATAAATATATATTTGGTAAACCAAAATAATAATCACATATGTATATATTCATATATGTATGTGTATAAATAATCTTATGTTTAATTGATAATAAAATTTAATTTTTTAATAAATTAATGTGTAATAAAATTGTATAATATATATACACATATATTTATATATATATATATGAAATATATATGTGCATATATACTTATATTTGGTATATATATACAGACATATTTAAAAGGGTTATTTTATAAAAGTTATATATATATATATATATGGGGAAGAGACTTATATTTTAGAGTTTGACTGTATAATATATATAGAGAGAGCTGGAACAATTGTTGGATTTTAAAAAGATAAAAAAATGAAAACAATGGTTGAGAGAGTTGTGAGGTTTTTGGTTGATGGAAACCATAAAAAATGTGAGGTTTGTGGTGTGTGAGGTGTGTCAGGTAAGGAACCAATATATATATATATATATATATATATACACGATACATGTGTATATATACGTTGAATCATATATATATATATATATATAATTTTTCAAAGTATATCTTAAAATATATGTTATTTATATGTCAAAAATATATATATGTTACATATACATATATGTTAAAATGTATTTGTGTCATGTATAAATATATATGATTGAATATTTATATATATATTTAGGTGAATATATATATAAATAAATACATAAATATATTTACAATTACAAATTTAGTAAATTACTAAATTATTATATATATATATATCATGTGTGTGATGTGAAAGGGAAGCAATAAATAAATGTCAAAAATATATGTACACCTTTTTACATTGATATATGTATGTTTAAATTTATATGTTATAAATATATATTTGTTATGAAAATTATGTTAAAATATAATTATCCAAAATACATGTTATATATGTATATATATATTATTTATGTATTCTATATATATATTAAAACACATGATATATAATTTTCCTTAAGGGTTATGGTATAAAAAACATAACGGAAAAAAGATTATAAGAACAAAATACTATTTTTCTTAACAGGAAATAAATATGAATTGAAAAATCCTCCACAATTTGGAAGTAATAAAAACTATTGGTAAAAAATTTTAATAAATGATTAAATGTTTTTCTAAAAAAAATGGGGATTCTAAATATAAAATCTAACCATAGATTCGACAACTAAGGACACTCTTCCAGTCTCCTTGACAAAAAATACACAAGTATATTTGGTTTCATAGATAGTGTGAGGGTGAGTTTAGACATCAGAAAATGATTCTTGATGTGGTTTCAAATGAGAACATTACAATGATTTGTTGTTAGTAGATACAAACAATAGGGTTTTTTTTGAAATGTTTGAATGATTAAAGTTTTGAAAAAAAAAATTATTTTATGAAAGAAAGTTATTTTAAAAGAATTATATTACTGAAAAGCTATTATTTTATAAGAAGGAATTTTATTATTTTCATAATCATATTTTGATGTTAGATGTATAAATGTTTTTATGTTAGACTATATTAAAAAAAATGTCAAATTTTCAAGATTAATCATTATTTTTGTTTTTTATGTTTATGTATGACAACTATTTTGGAAGAAGTAGATTTTATTATTAATATATTATGTAAAATACTCTTATTTAAGGGAAAGTTGTTCTATTCAGAAACCCATGTTTCAAAATTTTTAATTTCTTTCAAAAAAAATTAATGGTCTTTAGAAATATTAAATCTATAAATTTTAGTTCATTTAAAAATTATGGATGTTGCACATATGAATAGGTATGTCCATGTAGTACCTATGTCACCAACTATCCGTGAATATTTTATAATGATATATTCTTAGGTGGTTCAATTTATTTTACATCATCAAATGTATTCCTATGGATATATATATAGATATATAAATATATATATTTATATATGTAAGTATTCAATAAGGTTCAGTGTTTTTGACCCAGATAAAATTCCAAGGGAATTTGTGTTTTGGTGATTACTAGATGAGCCATTTTATAAACCATGCTTTGGAACACAATTACATGAGTTGTAAGAGTTCAATTTTTTGTTTTTGGACTAGGGTGAAAGCCTGAGAGGTCCCTATGATATCTTGTCATGTTTTAGGAGCACCAGGGCAAGAATTCCCAAGTTTTGAGGGTTTTTAGAGGGTACAGACTTTATCTAAAACTTTTCTCCCATCACACATGTTTAATTCCTCTTAACTAGTATGTAGACACTATTCATCGTATGGGTTGTTCACAGTTTGGCCAACCTTGTGAGACAAACCGTGTTACGAGTATTACGATGAGGTTCCACATAGATGGCAGACGATTTGGCCAAACTATGTGGCCAAATTGTGTGACCCAATTTTATGCGTGAAATGATCAAAATGACCTTAATGAAGATAAATCCTCATTTTTATCTTTCTGTTTCCCCTTTCAGCCATGTGATCCCTCTCCTTCATTGTTTCCTCCTCCTCCACGAATAATATAAGCATGACGATAACTCCCCATTCTGTTGTCTTATTCGAGTTCGATTTTCTATATGCATCCACATTCTAAGCTCATAATTCACTTTCTGGTGTTCCTCATTTAGTTGGTATTGGATACACTATTTATGTGAATGATATATTTCTCTATTTTTATGGTCATCATCCATTTTTCATAATTTTACTAATCCTAGTCTAATGAGGAGTCATTATTATACAATCTATGAACTATGTTCCTATGGTTGGAAATATCATACTTTTCATTTAATATCGAGTGATTTATTTATACATCATTCTGTCACACACCAAATTATTGGGTGACACCTTAAAATGGATTTTGATCATTTCTATGAAATGATAGGTATCACCTAATAAATTAATGGGGTATATTGATAAATAATTTATTTATTGAGGACCATGAAAACCAGGGCAAACCCTTTGGGTCTGTTGTTTATTAAAAGGATATTATGATTGGATATGAATTTTGGATGACTTTTATGTGTTCCATTTCACCTTGAATGGGTATATTTAATATTTAAATGTAAATGGTGAATTGGTATGGGATTTGAATTAATGAATGGAAATGTTAATTAAATTTACATAAAAATTGTGAATTTAATAGATTTAATGTATTGAATAAATTCCATTTCCCTTGGCCTTTCCATGTAATAGATTTTTTGGGATTTAGTTCCCCTTTTTAATAAAATGAACATGTGTGCTGAAAATGGGATATGCCATGTGTTGTTTATTAATAATGATATTTTTCTTCTGTTTTTTTCCTATTAGAATATTTGGAAGACATACCTTCTAATCTTTGCATGTGCCTTTAGCCAACCTTAGTGGTGTGGTTTGAAATCAAATGTTCTTTTCATAGAAAATAAAATGTTTTACTGATAATGAATAATTGGTAATATTGAATTTTAAATAGATTTTTTAATTTTGAAATGATATGTATACAAATTTGTAATATCAATTGTAATTGATTTGATTAATGATAAATGGAGGAATGGCCACGAACCTTACCCTTTTCCCTATAATGGATTGTTAATCATAATATTCATTATTAAACTAAAATGGAAACTTTGGAAAAATAGAGTCAATCCTTCTATTCTGGGACTATGCCTTGACCCAATTATTTAGGTGTATTTGAATATAAATTATTATGGTGATTAATTTTACTTGAATAAATGAATTTTTTATATGATATTGAATTGAATAAGGGCTTATGTGACTTGGGTGAAACATGTATTTATATGATAATTCAACAAACAAAATCAACCGGTCATTGCCCTGTTTTTGCCTAAGTGATAATTGGACTCTTATATGGACATAAACGGATGAAATCAAAGGGGCTGACTATTATTGGTTTAATGATACAGGGATACCCTAGAGGATTCTAGGGAAATACACAATGGAAATTGATCATTATTCCATGAGCGATAGTTTGGTTCCCATATGGACCTCCAATTGTGAACATGATTGGAAAAGAAATTATAACACACCTATAGAAATACCTTGGTTCTTAAGAGGATCCTTATGGATAGTACTGTAAGTTATTCGTTGATATTATTCCTTGAGTTATTCAGGAATTCCAACAAAATAATTCCATGGATGATCATGTGCTATGTTAAATGCTAAATGAAGGGACCATTGTGACGCATCTTCCAATCTAAAGAACAAGCATGCATTTGGTCCTGAATTGTACCTTTTTGATGGAATTCTTATGAATCTACATTGATTATTATTATATGGGGGACATCGTTCCTATGATGGGTCTCGAGAATTATAAATTATATGGGATATAATTGTTAAATGAACTTTCATATAAATGATACATGCCTGACTGATAGATCAGAGACTTATTTCTAAAATGAAAATGATTAAATGAATTTATCATGAAATGAGAACATGGGATTTATATAATGATAAATAATTATAGTTTCTATTAATTACTACATCACTACGTGATTAGTGATGTAATATATATTCACTGACTATATTTCAGAAGCCTTGGGTTGTTGCCTATAGGGATTATGTCTAACAACCTGTTAGGGAAACCTTGGGTACCAGAATAGATCCTATTATTGAAGGTATCGATACGAGAAGGCACCATAATATAGGTTTCTTGAATATAATATAGAAGAAAGAGAGAATGGTACCATTCCAAGGATCATGATCCTAGATGAGTTTCCTTCGGGATTTTTGTACATTTTTTATTTGTATTTCACATAATCCATCTAGACATGTTTTGGATTTTTTAGTTGTGTTCCCCTATAGTAATAAATGAATAGTCTCACAATATACACAACTAGTCCCTGACATCAAATCAGAATCCACATGCATTTGGGAAGATGCACTTGAAGCTATGTGACAAACTATAGTCGGGGTAGTGTTTAGTGAATATGAGTCTAGTTCGTTACATATTCATTTTCATATTTCAAAATTTTAAAGACACTTAACAAAATTAAGAAGTACCAGGGTCAATGTTTTATAAAATAATCAAGAATTGGAGATTTTAAACATGATAAGGATATAATGAGTAATCCCAACTCTCCATTTGGGTAGGCCCTCGACATCCTTGAATTCTCCAAGTGGCCAAAAGGTTTTGTTTTCTAAGATTTCAAAGTATTTTTTCATAAAAAATAATTGGATAGTTCTATAAATGAAAATTATTTTTATATACATTTTTAAAAGTTGTTATATTTTTAAATTATAGAAATTTTCAATGTGATGTGTATTTTCAATTATTATTTAAAAGTTTTTTATGATTATATATTTTGAAAACATTATAATTAAATTTTTAAAGGTATTATTCAATTATACTGTATTTAATATAAAATATGTTTTTTAAGAAGAATTTTTAATACTGTATGTTGAAAATGACTTATAATTGTTTTTAAAAACTGTAACGTGTTAATTTGTTTCTCACTATATGATAAAAATGATTTTCTCAGGTTCATTAAAATTTAAAAATGAGTTTTGAAATGTTATGTATATTTCTCTAGTGTAGTCATAATAGATTTTAATTGTTTTAATTGTTCAAAATATGATATGTTGTAATGATTTTTGGTTTTCCTCCAAAACATGGGTCAGAAAAGATTCTAATTTTTTTAAAGCACTATATATTTTTTTCACTTAAATTAAATATATATATATATGTATGTTATTTTAGTATAGATATGAAGGCCTGGTTCTCAGCCAATTAAAATTGGCATCAGATGAATGATTTTGAAAAATTTGGATATTTGTATCTTTTTGTTTGAGGATAATTTATGAGTTAGAATTTTTCATTAATGGTTATATAGAATTTAAATTCTTGATGGTTCCTAAGTTTATATATATATAATGATCTTACTTTTACAATGTAACATATATTAAAAAAAATTATTTTTTAATGTAGTTATTTAATAATTTTATAGTTTACTTATATATTTAAAATGATATCAGTATAATATATATATATCCTTTTAAAAAATAATTAATTAATGGTTTGTAATTATTAGGTTCATTTAATTATATTATAATATATATATATTTATTTATAAAATATGTTAATATATATATAATAAACCAAAATAATAACAATGTATGAATATATAAATATATGTGTTAGTATATATATATATACATATGGGTAACTGATAATAAAATTTAATATTATGTTTTTATATAAAAATAGAGTTATAAAATTGAATCATATATGTACATATATATATATATATATTTATGTGGTTGATTGTATAACAATAATATAAATATATATATATGGTACATGAGAATTATATTTAAGAGGATGATTGTATAAAAAATGGGAATATATGTATGTATATATGAAGCTAAAAGAATTGAATGATTTCAAAAAAAAGAAACAAAAAGTAACAATATTTGGAGAGAGGAGTGTAATGTGTGGAAGAAGGAACCCATATATAATAATGAGTTTTGTGGTTTGAGTGGTGTGTAGAGAAACAAATATATATATATATCTGTGTGTGTATGTGTGATATATACACTAAAACATATACAATAATTATATATATATATATGTTAAAATATATCATAAAATACATTTAATTTATATGTTAAATATATATTTGAGTTTTATAAATACATATGTTGTATATGTGTGTGTTTTTAATATATATATATATATATATATTTATATATTTATATATATACATTTATATTTGTTTGTGTGTGTGTGTGTGTGTCTGTGATGTCTAAGGGAATGAGGGAATATATTCTATATATTTGAACCTATTTTGAATAGATATATATATATATATACACACGTGTCTGTGTGTGTGTGTTTTGTTATTTTTATGTTATAAATGTTAATATTCAATAATTGTTATTTTAAAATATAATATTCATAAATACATGTTTTTATAAATGTCCTAAATATGTTCTCTATATATACACATACATAATATATAATGGTCTTTGAGGGTTAAGAAATAATGAAACTAAAAGATCAAAAATGTCTGGAAAAATATTATATTTCTTAATGGGAAATAAGAACTAATGGAAAATCCACCACTATTTGGATGTTTTTCCAAATAGTGTTTAAAAATTAATAAATTAATCATTAAAAAATTATTTAAACATTTGGGGCTTATAAATAGAGTAGATTCCATTAGGTTATGTATCCAATAACACTATGCCTGACTCCTTCATAAATAATATGTGAGTTTCTCTGGTTCCATTGATATTGTGAGGGTGAGTTTCGTGTTTAGGGGCTTTGTTTCGACATGACTTCAGATATTCGAGTTCCCAAGATGTATGGTGAGGATTTTAAAGTAAAAGAATTTTATATTTTTTTATATTATAATATATATTATATTTTAAAAAAATTATTATATAAAAGAAGTGGGTTTTTATAAAAAATTCTATTTTTTAAAAGATATTAATTTAAAAAATTAAACGTTATTATTTTCAAACTCATATTTTTTATCTTTATGTATTAATTTTTTATGTAAGAAGTCCAGCTCAAAAATCCCCTTTTCATAAAATATTCATATGTCGAGATCTTGCTTCCGCTTCTGAGGGCTGCTACCTCAACTCATGTTATGTGTTTGGTGGTCTGCTGTGGTCTCTGTGCGCAGGGATGGCAACAACGGGTTATGGGTTTTGATTTGCGACGGGGTCCACCGAGTTTTGATTTCAGGTGGCCAACTTTTGGTGAAGGTTTCTTTAACTATGATTCACGCCCTGTTTTTTGATTTTGGCCTTTTCTTGTGTGTTGGTTTTTGGTCATGATCAATTTTTGTTGATTGGCCTTTGGTTTTTACTGCATCTAGAGATCCGGTATTTGATTCTGGTATTCTTGGAATAATTTCTTGGAGGAGGAGGTGTGAGGATTTTTTACTCATTCTCTTGTTGGTGATTTGGTTCTGATTCTGATTTCTCAGTTTCATCAAGTTGTCCAACCTAATTCAGCAATACGAATCTATAGATTTTAGCATAAGTCAGCTAGAATGGCAGCTAGTTTGAATGTTTCATTCCCTTTATCGAGTATGTGTGGCTTCATTGATGTTGGTGGAGGGATCGATGTGTTTCTTGTCTGTTTCTTGAATTTTGAATTCCGTTGGTGGATTTTGGGATATTTGTGTGGTTCTGTGATCTGCCTGACTTGACGATGGTGTTGGATGGTATCAACGACAGTGGCGATGAAACTAGTGGCAACCTGTGTGTGTTTTTTGAATTTTGAACTTTTAAATTTGTATTTGGGTTATTTGGTTCCCTCCTGTTGTGTAGGTTACTGCTCACCCAAAAAGAGGCTTCTAAAAATCAAATAAAATATCACTTTTCAGTCAGTATGATTATGATGATTATTTTAGGGAATAATTTTGCTTTAATTTTTTTAGGATTTTTCTATAATTGCAAAAACCCTTTTTTAATTGAATGTTATCACTACAAAACTCACATGTATCAAAAATTATAATTATTTTAATAAAAATTAAAGGAATATTAAAATATTATAGCAATAATTTTATTGTAAAAAATATTATTTGACTATTATGGATGATATACTTATATATAAGAATGTTCATATATTATATATTTCACAAGAAATCCACACCTATTTTATGGATTTTTATTTCCATGTGGTTAATTTTTTTCTACACATAGAATAATTTACTATGGATTCATATAAATAAATTTATATGTACATATACAAAATTTTATAAATATATATCGTTATATATTGATTTTTATATTTCCAAAAGTTAAAAATCAAAAGAAAAAAATATCCAGTTTAAATTTTTTATATAATCATTTATTACATGGACTTTGTAAACATGATAATGTTCTAAGGAGTGATCCCAATCATCTAAGATGGGTGGACCCATGATATACTTCAACACTCCAAGTATCCACATTGTTTATTTTCTAATATTTCCAAGTATATTTATGAATAATCCCTAAATTATAATATAAATAATTATTATTTCCATGTATGTTGTAAACATTTAATATAATTTTAAATGACATACGATTTTAAAGCGATACTTATTTTCAATGGTTTCTGAAAAGTACTTTTAATATTATATATTTTAAAAAACTGAAATTATAATTTTTAAAGGTATTAATCAAATATATTATATTTGATTAAAAATAAATAAATTTCAAAAATACTTTTTTAATTGTATTTATAACAGTATTTTACTTGGTTAAAAACCCTTTAATGGGAAATTTCATTCTCATACTATATTTTGGAATGCTTTTCAAAGAATCATTTGATGTCCCATAAGAATTTCTATTTGTTATGAAATTACCATTAGTAAAGTTAAAATGGATGTTAATTTTTTTAAAGTTTAAAATCTAAAATGATGTAATGGTTTTTCATTTTCCAACAAAACGTGCACTAGAAATGAACCAAATTTTTTAAACCCTATATATTATTAGACTCTTTAAATATTATATACAATGTTTTTTTGCTGGATTTGGACGTACTGGTCTTGTAATATTACAAAAGGCAAAAAAACATAATTATCATAATTATGAAGATATGTTATTGTTTTGGGGGAATATATATCTTCAATACTCCCATTATTTGATTCTAAAAATAATATTTTATTCCCTATATGGTTCATGAACCTCCTCTATAAACAACTTACTTTGTTGCTCTCCACTGCCTCTATAGCTAGTTACAGAAATATTATAATTTTTAATATATAGATAATAAATATATAATAACATATTTTAGGATTCTGTAATCTATTAATAACCACTTAAATGAATAAAACAAATCCTGTTAATGGTGGTTGGTACAAATTCCTAAACAAACTAAACAAATAAAGTTAATATTTATTATTAATGAGTATTCCATATTTTAAAACACATATGGATATTTGGGACCATTATAATACTTATATTGAAATAAATATAATTTGATTTATCTTGTGGGGTTGTATTCCCATTCAAATATAATGTAATTAATTATACATAAGTCATTTGGATTCATAAGAATGAAAGTAATGAAGTCAAAATAGGTAAATTAGACATTAAATCCCATAGAAATTGTAAGAAATGAACATAATATAATTATATAAAATTAAAATTTTATTTAATTTATTTAATAAATTAATTAAGGAATAAAAAATAATTATTTAGGTTTTTATGGAAAAGTGTTGAATGCTTCTAGAACCTAATGTAAGGGATCTCTCTGAACCACCCTATTTTCAAGTGTTCATGATTTCCCTCATTAAGTAACATTATCTCCTATTTATCTAACCTAATTATTATGTATTCTATATATATATCACACAAAAATATATAACTACTTAAATTCACCTTTAGTTTCATGGGTTACTAATTTTTTGAGGATTTATTTCACAATATCCTTCATTTACTGAAGCTGATTAAAGCAATATTCTCTATTGTTTCCCCTTTTCAAATATCACACTAGAAATTGTTTTAAAACCAGACATGATTTCAGAAATCAGAGATTTTATTTGGAAAAAAGAAATTTACTTCATATTTGGAATCTTGTAAATTATTATTCCCTTTCCCGCTTTAATGCTTCTTAACCCCTGTTTTCTAAAAAAAATATCTAAAAAATTTGATCCCCATTTCATTTTATTTGTTTAAATATCAATGAATAAAGTTACATGACATATAATTATTTACATATCTAATAGTATCTGAGGATTATTTGATATCATATTATAGTACTTTCATAATGATATTACATTTGGTTATTCTATATGACATTTTTAATTAACCCATTTCCTTTTTGGGGTTTTTATGATTATTCCTTATGTATGGCTTCCTTACATGGTGAAAATATGCAAGTATATGTTGTTATGGGTGTATCCAGATAGTGATCCAATGAATGGTGTTATTCATATGTCGCCTAATATTGCACATATGGGATTAGGTAGTGAACCTATTATGTACGAGGAATACTGCCAACATGTGTTTTTTTCTTATCAGTTAATGTTGGCTAATGTTTCTATCACGTTTTACAGTGTTTCCACATGATTATGTTTTCATGATATTATGATTCTATATTATATCCTTGATACATCCATATTATTATCCCTGTTTCTTTTCTTTTATGATATCTTGATATTCCTCTAGACACATATTCTATTTTTTAGGTTAATTCCCGTTTTTTAATTTATAGCACTCCCAAATGGTTATGCATTACCCTTTTTATCCTATTTAGTTTGTGAATATTCATTGAATTTATTTTCCAATTAAGGAATATTAAATAAATATTATTTATTTTTGTTTAATTTTGATTTATTGTGATTCTATGCTTACAAATACACTTGACCTCTCGTTCTTTGGGTTATATTTATTTGATAATTATGGAAAAAATAATGCAATAATATGTGTACAAGTCATGGGGATTTATAGATTGTATCATAAGAAGATTTAGTTACTTTTGGGGAATATGACCCAAATATTTTATTAAATAACCTAGGGGTATGATTACGTATATAAAAATATCCTAAATATTTGGTGAATTATAGATCGATTGGTTTCCATGAAATTATATCCCTATCTGAATATTACTAGTTGATGAGGATCTGAAAAAATGTTCCAAGAGGTAGTAACCCTTAAATGGATTGTTTTATACTAACTTGACCAATTTCATGTTCAAAAAAAGAGTGGTCATTTTAATCATAGTTTGACTCTATCAAGGGATATGCTCCTGTAAATTCGCAGACTCTATATGAACTGTTATAAATCCTAGAGGCTCGAAAGCTAGAGTATATACTTCAGTTATAGATATTTCTTTCTAAGTTCCATGTTTCAAATATATATATATTAGTAAAAGTAATATCTACCCAAATCTTATTTATTTAATTTTAGTTACTGTTATAATATGGGAGGAATTATTTGAAAAACCAATGTGATATGCAATGTGATGATTTCCATAATCTTATGCCTAACATGATGAGAGTGGTAGCTAAGATAATTATATGTACTATCACAACTACTGTAGGTTAAATATAAAACATAAATCCAAGGTAACAACCTTTTTATCATAATAATTTTAATAGTTTGGTTGAGTTCATTATGAAAATAAGGCCCCCATTATTTAGTGGACCCTTTAATCCCCTCATCAGTGAAAAATTAATTAACTCCATCAGGAGTATATTTTATATCCTTCATAGCTATGAACAAGATAAAGGCATACATGTAATTTATCAAATGGAGGGAGAAGATCATTATTAGTGGATATTTATCATGAAAATTATTCACATAGTTGAAATCGATTCACTGGAATGGTAAGAATTTACGAAAATAATTTTAGCTAATTATATTCTTCCATCTATTCATGATAAATTATGATTAAATTCTATAGACAAAAGAAAAAAACAATGATAATTCTATTTGGAATAAAAAAATATTCTCCATGCTTTCATAGTATTCATGTAGCTTTTTCTATAGTACTGAATTTATGGTAGATCTATTATTTATAGGATTAATGTCTCGTGAAATCAAATAATTGGTGATTTCATACACTGTTAGACATAAAGAGATTTCATATTTTACACTTAATGTTGATAATGGTATTGTAGAATCTCTGTAACCTCATTGGGTTAGAGATAAAATGTGGGAAAAGGATTTTAATTTGGTTGCATCGAAGGATAAAACTCATAGATGCAAGAATAATCAACCACCCCCACGTTAAAAGGGTGGGATGATGGGTCCCAAAAACTATATACAGGGAATAGGAAGATGATTCATCCTTAGAAAATAATGGTATTAAGAAAATATCTATTGAAGGTTGACGAATAATCCCAATAATGTGAAGAATGAAAATAATGTTTTGATCCACACTCGCCAAATAGTCCAATGACTCAACTACAAGGAACATGAACATTATGCAAGGCAATTCCTAAGGTAATGGTTGTTATAGGAAATAAATATCAAAAAATTATTTCGTGATAGTTTTTCGGTTAATTCATCCATGAATAGAGAATATACAATTTGATTCTAGTTCTACACATTCTTTAATATCATTCATGTTTATTATAACTATTCACACTCCACATCAAAACATTAATGTTGAGTTATTTTCTTAAATAAAAAATAGACAGAGTATTGAAGACTAAGTATATAGATCCGTCATTTTCAAGGATATTATAATGAAACAACCAAATAACATCATAAAACATCCTTAAATATAATTTTATTCAATATTGGTCATGGATTTCATTTCCATACAAAAATCAAATAAAAAATGATTGGAGTGGGATATCATCATTCACATCCTAAATCATATTTTGATTTCATAAATTTATAATGAGTATAATGAATATACATGGGAATTTTCCCCTCATTAATATATACAATTTCCTTATGATCTATAATATCATGAAGAAATTATTAAGATAATGGAGAAAATCATGATCAAAGACATTTCCCTTATGAGGGACAATATAGTTTTATTCCCAAAATAATTTCTTGATTTCCACTTAATAAATAAGTTGAGATCTAAATTGAATTTAGTCTTTAATATATACCCATATCTAAGAATAATTTTTTAATGGACACCATTTATTCGGGATAACAAAATATTTAGTTAAATGTGATTAAAAAATGGTTATATACGACCAAATAATTCACTAAAGGGTTTACCTTTCCTTGTTTTCAATATGTGGGACCGGAAAATGAGCCTATACATTAATTATCGTGAACTCCATATGATCGTAATAAATTCTCAATATCAACATCCATGAATTTAAGAGAAATTTTATCAATAATTTGGAGTCAAAAAATTCAATTTAGTTGACCTTCGGTTACAATGTCATTATATAACTGTGGGGATGCATGATATTCACATGACTTACTTTCAAACACAGTATAGAAATAATAAATTTAGTGATATACCCTTTGAACTAATTAATTCTATGTAAATATTAATGAAATAAAATAATTATGGTATTAAATATTATCTTCAAAAACAATTAATAGTATTTATAGATGAGATTCTCATGTCCTCCAAAAGAAATGATGAAAATGGTGAACATTTTAATACAATGATAACTTTTTTTAAAGGAGAATATATTTATGATGTATAATAAATGTAATTTTGGGTTAAAGTATAATTTTATTGGCATGTTCCCACCATCAATGAGAAGTTAGTGGACCTCTTAATGAAACTTTTCGTCAAGGAATGCTGTAGGAAATCCAAAATTACATAAATCCATAGTTTTTTTAGATTAGATGTATATTATATAAATTTTTTGGGAAACAACCCGCATTTATAAAACCTACGAACAATGACGACATAGAATGTAGAAATGTTTTTATGGACCAATTAATGTCAATTAAGATTCAATGAGTAAAAAATAGGCTTATCACTACATAAGTCCTCACGATACACTCTTGTGGGGAACAAATCATGGTATACAAATATGCATTATAAAAGGGAATGGTATATTTAATGATGTAAAATAGTAATGTGATAGCCTATGTCTCAACGAACATCTATGTTTAGGAAAAGAACTATTACAAAAATGATCAAAGTTGGTTTTAGTAATATTCACATTGAATATTTAGTTGAATTACCATATTATAGAGAAGTATGAAGTATATAAAGATCACAATATCCTGAATTATAAATTTACCCTGAAGAGGAATAATATGTTCCAGTGATGATGGTTAATGTAGAAAATGGATTTGGATTATTAAATTCACTACCATTTATGGAAGGTAAGTTAAGTGTTAAATGATCTATGTTGAAATGATTCTTATTACTTATCTTTTAGTAGGATTGAAAGGGATATTATCTTCTTATACATGAAAAGGATGGAAATGAGAACTATAATATAAGTTACATTTTCATTACTTTATGAAATTATTTCTCAACAATCACTTTTGGAAATGATAATGGATACTCAAAGGGGTGATGTGGAAATGCAGTAGAAGGTTGAAGATATAATAAAATGTGAATAATATGCTTTTGAATTTTATAAATAGTAAATTTTAATAATTGGTTTAGGAATATGTATACCTCCAAATCTTGATAGAAAAAAGTATATGTTAAATTATAAATACATCTGAATGATCTTTTCAATACAGAGAGAATGAAAATGTATCAATACCTCAAAGAGAAATATTGGTGGGAAAATATGATGTAGGAGATCATGGAATATAAAAAAAATCCTTGGTATGTCATCATGTAAAATCCAATATGGAATATTACACGGTGATAATGGGACTATTTCCCATACCTCCATGGAAATGGGAGAACATCACCATGAAATTTTAAACTAGTCTTCTGAAGTATTTTAGATAGAATAATTGTATATGGGTTGTGGTGGATTGTCTAATAAAGACTAAACATTTCATTGAAATTCAATTATACCTCTCTCGTAATCAAATTTTAGGAATATACATAAGGGATGTCGGAATTATACATGTAAAATATAAAACCAATTTTTTCATATCATGATCTAATATATACCTCTATATTTAGTAAAAGTGTTCAATAATCTATAAGGAGAAACCTGATTTTCTTTAAATTTTATCACACTTAAAATGATGTCCAATAAGAGATGAATATCTACAATCATTAGGATAAGGACATCCTTGATTTTCATAAAAGGATGATTGGATCTGTAGAGACCCAAAAATTGACGTACATGGACATTACATTACATTAGCGGAATACTTAATACATAAGAAAAAAAGACACACAAGGACCGTAATAGTTTAGTGTCTTTGGAAACATGGAACGTAATATTCTAATCATGGTGAAAGATCTTCAACATCTCCCACAAAGGTCATCCCTTTTTTTCTTACCTAAAACCTTTCTTTATATAATGGGGAAAAGAAAACATAAAAAGGGTGAGCTCAAATGCTCAGTAAGGGTAAGCATGGATAAAATAAAACATACCATATACATTTTAACTTAAAAACTTTAACATAATGTTTCAACATCAAAAGCTTGAAAAATGACATAAAACATGGAAGTACGTATGGCATAGATCATAAAGAAACATTAAGAATTAAAAAATATCATGGAATAAAACATGTAATTTTGGAAACCATTAAGCACATGATATCATTTCCATAGTAGCCATGGCATTGCTGCCAAGACCATCTTAGTGGAAAAAGTCCCTTTCTGATTCGAGTTCACTCCTCGTTCCAGTCCTGTATTACTGAACCGATTTAACTTGTCGTTCCAGACATGCCTATCTCATGAGATATAAATCTTTACCCAATGCATTAGAAGGAGATATAGGTCCCACCCATCTCATAATTAAATCATTCTTACTTGTGCCACAAAATAAACATACATCATTCATAATAACCCAATAAATAAAATGGGTTTCATAAACATCATCCCATCATCACATAATCCATATAAAAGAAATTTATATTATAATAAGAAAAGTGAAACCATGTAAATCATAGAGACATTATACTTGAAAAATTCACATATGAAATAATGTCATCTTAGATGGAAAATGGTTTTGATAAAACACTTGAAATGAATTCTTGAAGAAAATATCCTTTCTTCTTCAAAATCATTCTCCTTTAACAAAATGTCAAGAAATTTTAAAAGAAAACGATTTTGTTGAAAATAGTCATGAAATATTTTGGAGGAAGCTTCATGAAAATAAGGCTTCATAAAACCATAAAAATATGTTCATGCTGTATAAGTTAAAAAAACATTCTTCTCGTACTTTTGCCAGAAAAGTCAAAAAGTACCTCGTAACGTAAACAAAAAGAATGATTCTTTACATACCATGTAGTAAAAGTCAGGAATGGCTAACATCCACTTTAAACATACATTAAAAAACTTTTATAAAACATGTACATGGATGATAAAAATATCCCCAGTAAATACTTATGAATAAGCAATCTCGGATAAAAATGAGATTTGCAGAATTATCCCTTACCTTAGGTCTGATATGCTTCATACGTATCCAAAACTTCTGTATAATGATTGAAATAATGTTATTGACTTAATATAGAATCATATTAATTGTTATGATATCATATATGGTTCACTTATGACTTTATATTACCCGTTCTTTTGTAAATTCCATGTTAAAGAGTGTTTTGGGAAAAATCGTTTCATTTGTTGTCCGTGTTTGACTTGTAATTATTCATATGATTACTTAGATCATGATTACTTACATCCAGAATGTAAAACACGATTTATATATAATATATATTCATAATATACATATATATAATAGATCGATAAATGGAAAGAAACACACAGTTCATGGAGACGGTAGGTCGTACGTACGCATGAACGTTGTTTTCGTTTCCTCATTGAATTGAATAGAATTAATTGGATGAAATACATATATATATATATACATAAATCCAGTATCATTATTATGTCATATATTTCATGATTACTTATTATATATACTTTATAATCATTTATTAATGGATAATCATTGAGAATGAATCTCATCGCGTCGTGGAGACGGTATTCCGTACGTACGCACGAGCGATGATATTGTTCCCATGATCGTGGAATTTTATAGGAGTGTATGTATAATATTAAATAATTAATATCAATTTAAAATAATCATATATAGTTATTATTTACCCCATTATACCCATCCAAGTAAGGTGGTGGTGGAAAATAGATTACACCACGGCTTGGAGACGGTATTCCGTACGCACGCATGCGCGGTGATTTCATTTTCCGTAGGATGGATAGATGGTGAAATAGGGTTGTTTCATACTTATAATAACATATCAGTATATTATTGATAATTATTTTATTAATTCATAATGAAACAACCTAAGAAGAAGATGTGGAAGAAGAAATAAAGGTGAAAGAATCGGTAACGGAAATTACCACTTCTCTGAAGCGCCTCTTTGAGACCTCCTCTTAGGGCACTAAATTTGGTCTTTGAAGAATACCAGGACATCTATGATGTTTCTAGGGAAGTGGAGAAGTTAATTTTGTAGGTTTTGGCCGAGATGGAAGGCTCAAAGTGGTGTGTGGAAGAGAGGGAGGAGGTACCCTTTTATAAGGGAGGAGTGGGGCACCTTTGGAATTCCTAAAAATATTAATTTATAATAAATCTAACCCCACCTAAAAACCTCAAAAAATGACTAATATTCAAAGATTAGATGAGATAGGGTTGTAATATCATCAACAAATAAAATTTATACAAGTTTGGATTTTATTTTAAACCTTATCATTTTGATTTATCCTTATTTAATCTATTTAAGTTTATTTGTGGTAATAAAATTATAAATATAAAATTATAACAAATAATTACTTATTTGTTGTTAATTTTCCATAAAATTTTACTTTATAACATTATAGACCATATAAATTTAAATTTATAATTTTTAAGTATTTTGTGATTTTTTAAAAAAAATCAATATGTTATTTTTATAAAATAACAATAGTGTCAATTTGACGGTATTCATTTATTTGAATTTAAATAAAATGTATACAGAATATATGTTCGAAATAAAAGCTTTAATAGATTCATAAAAGGTCATATGAATCTATAAAATTAGTGGATCACAATAAATAGTTCATATAATATTTATTTTATTATTTTTAAAACCATTTATTTGGTTTATCTCTTAATAAAATAATTACTATAACATTTTTGTATAATTATTTAATATACTGATTTTTGCATAAAAATTAACAATAAAATCCTATGATTAAGATAAATATATTACCTTTCACAATAATACTTTTACTCGAATTTGTCATCTTCAAATCACAATATTTAAATTTTTATATTTATTAAATTATGAAGGTGACAACTTTGGCATCATTTAAAATAAAATAATATAAGTGTCATAATCAACTTTATAAGTCTCCAAACGGTTATGTATTAGGTCATTGGATGATTAAGGTATATATATACACTACTAATAAATTTTGGTCAGGTTTTTGGGCCTTTAAATGGGTATTATTGTTTCAATAAAAACTATATTACTTATTTTCCACTTAATAAATAATTTCTGTATCATTAATGTATCACCATTGATGAAAATAATATAATCCATAAAAATTATAAATAAATTATCATGATGTATATAATTTTATTAGATTTCTGGTGAGTATTCATGTTCGAAGTTTTATGATGTTTATCACTAAATTAAAATTATTATACTTATAAGATTTAAGAGAGTGACATGTTGTCACTTTCTTTGGTTTTAATAATAATTAAATTATTTTCATGGTCAAAAGTCCATAAAATGAATCTAATCCGACCCTTAGGTTATATGGGTCTACGTTTATCCATCTAAATGAATTTTGGCATGTGTTAGGGTAATTTTATAATTTTATATTTACCCTTAATTACCTGATTTACCGTTAACTATGGTAAATAAAATATACCGTAGTTACTATTCATAATTCCCAAAAATAAAAAGTAGCTTATTAACATATTTTGGACCCAATAATTCCAAATATGGAATCTATTTTTCAAAATACAATACACAAAAGTTGCAGTAATTAAATTAAAATTACTCTCGTTGTCGAAAGAAAACGGGTTTTTCTTTAAAACATTGCAAAAGATTGAATTGATTTAACCTACAAATTTAATGTAAAATAAATGCTCATGACATAAATTATATTAAATGGTAAAAATATATTCTATTTATACTTTAAAACCATTCAATATTATAATTTAACCTTACAAATTATTGCGATGAAAAAAGTTGTTTTTAATTAAAATATAGCGTGTTTTTGCTATTAATCAAAATAAGAATGTTACCAGAATAATATGAAAAAATTATCCAAAGTAAATTTTTATTTCTTGATTCCAAAGAAGAATTTTATTTTTTCAAATTTAACTTATAAACATGTAAAAAACAAGATTTAATGTGGGTGCGCCATCAAAAGGCGGTAAAACTGAATTTTATGAAAAATACTTATTTTACCCAAAAAATTATTTTGTTCTTATACCATGTTCTAGAAAATGTGTAAGATGAATAATAATGTTATAAAATTCAAATTTTAGTTTATACTATTCATAACGGCTAGTTCGTAATATTATTATAATAATATATCGTTCTTTAGTAAAACCCGGTATTTCGTACAACACACACTATCGAGGAAGGTTGCAATTGGTGCAATGCAAGCCAAGTCAGGGTTCCGTGTTGTGAAAGAATCCTTCGTTGTTTCGTATAATAGAATCCAACCATATTTCATTTATACATTGAATATATATATATATATACTCAATGTTGCGTAGAATAACTATTATCAAAATTGTGTGTAACACGATCCAAGAATAGTGTTGCGTATGCTTCATGCTAATACAGTGTTTTATATAGCGCAAGGTAATCTTGGTGTAGCATACAACACAAGAAATTAATGAAATTAAAAGAATATATTTGATAAAATCTCGGGGTGTTACATTCTACACCCCTTAAAATGAATTTCTCCATCGAAATTCCTCGGGGTTATAAATGGTTTACTACGCGAAAGTTTGTTTAATAGAAACCCACATCGTAAAAAGGAATACCAAAACATGGCTTTAAAAACTAGAGTATGAAATGTAACGGTTACCCATATTAACTCATCACTAGGTTTCCACATAGGAGAACATAGGTGAAAATATGGATATGGAAGAAAAATCTAACCATCATGTTCTGATTGATAGTGGTAGAGAACATGGCTAGGAAAAAGCCAAAAATCACAAAGCAATTGATTTGTGATGATTTAAGGTACCATCTGATTCATCGGATATAAGGGAACTAGGACAACATTTTTGGTTTTCAAGATCATTTCTCTAAAGTTGATGAATTAAAAGAAATACTTGCATGATTTTGGTACAATATCACTATTGTTCGTGAATTTAACAATTTCCACTTCATCCCTTAAAGAAATGAAGTTGAATTTGTTATTCGTGATGTGTTAGCAGATCATGTGATAGAATAATGGGTCATTCCATCTCTTTCAAACAAAAGGTTAGCAAAAGTTTTAAGTCCATCATATGGTTAGATTAATCATATATGGTTCCAAAAATGAACTTATACTTCATATATCATACCGCTTAATAAAATAAAACTAGTTTCTACTAACCAGGGACTTCCTGTAGGCTAGTGATAGGTGATAAAGGCCAGTCGCACTTCAGTTGTGGGTTCGATTCCCACAGCCTTGTCCGACGCGATGGGATGTCGCCCGTCCTGCAGGTTGTCCTTTTTCTAAAACTATATTACTATAACATCCCATCAATAATATCGAAAAAACTTCTTTCCTTAAACAATAATAACTTATGTCCAACATAATCCATTCCAATCATTGGGCTTATCCATAATATTGTAGTCCACTCTCATAATATAGTGAAATTGATTACCAGATATTTAATACCATCGTTGATCCCCATATATCATAAGATATGTCTTGTTGGTCACATTCCAAACATTCTAAGGCCTTAATCATATATTCTCTTGAAAAATGAATACCCATTGAAACATAGTGAAAACATGAATGCATTTAAAGTTAACACTTTCCACATACCAAAATCCTCAAATTTCTATATACTCAAACCATGATATCACTTAGTCCTTATATCAATAATGAGCTCATTAATACAATCAAATATCTCATTATCTTATTATTCCTTCATTATGCGCATATCATCTATATTAAAAAAATATCTGAATAACCATCCACGGTTTCTGGTACCATTCAACATATACATTCAAATACTTTTAGGAAAAAAAATAGTGTAACAATCCTTAGATGGTTCTTTATTCCATAGTACCACTAACTATAAAACATAACTCTCGATAAACGTACAATCATTCCACTACCTTCTAAAACAACCGACTGAGCTTCAACACTTCTTTCAGCTCATATATCATTTGTAGTCTCCTCATCAACATCCACATAAATACTACCCATATGACCAAGCTGATTCTCTTCATGAGATTTTCCATTAGGTAGTTGATTTGCATAATGCCAGTACATTCCACATTTAAAACATCCAATCATTGTTGATGTCATAGAAATACCATTATCCTTGTCCATGGTGTTAACTGAACCTTTCCCTTTGCACTTACTGGATTTGTGTCCTTCCATTCCACACCCAAAGCATATTCCAGTTCCTTTGAAATAATCTCCCTAATGCCTCTTCCCACATGATTTACATGAGGGAAGTTGAACTTTCTTTCCTCTATGATCGTCATGAAACTCCATCTTTCTCTTATTATCTGAGTCGGGAAACTTACCAAAGTTTAGATTATTGATCATATTATGAGATTGCTGATTAGGCATAATAACGATGTTTGGACATCCAGATCCCATTTCATTTGGTTTCTCATGATGAAAATCATTCTATTGTCTATCATATCCTCCATTATCGTGAATCTTCTTATTTCCAGCCATTTTCTAAAACCCAAAAAGAATAGTGTGAGAGGCAAAAATCATGCTAGGGAAAACAACATAGTAAAGGGGGAGTATCCACAATATCTAACATCTTAGTTAAAATACTATGATCGTTACCGTAGTTCTAGGACTGTATCCTATATGTATACTTATCCTTAGGTACATCCCTAGGCATACCTTAGAAATATATCTAGGAATTTCACTAACGTTTTCACATCCTAGTTTCAACAGTTTGACTAAACCTTTCCTCTGATACCAACTGTAGAGACCCAAAGCTTGATGTACATGGATATTACATTAATTTAGCGGAATACTTAATACATAACAAAAACAGACACACAAGGACCGTAATAGTTTAGTTTCATTGGAAGCATGGAACGTAATATTCTAATCGTTGTGAAAGATCTTTAACATCTCCCATAAAGATCATCTCCTTTTTTCTTACCTAAAAACATTCTTTATATCCTCGGGAAAAGAAAACATAAAAAGGGTGAGCTCAAATGCTCAGTAAGGGTAATCATGGATAAAATACAACATACCATATACATTTGAACATAAAAACATGAACAAAATGTTTAAACATCAAAATATTTAAAAATGACATAAAACATGGAAGTACGTAAGGCATAGATCATAAAAAACATTAATAATGACAAAAAATTATGGGAATAAAACATGTAATTGTGGAAACCATTAATCACATGATATGATTTCCATTGTAGAGAAGGCATTGCTGCCAAGACCATCTTAGTGGACAAAGTCCCTTTAGGAATCAAGTTCACTCCTCGTTCCAGTCCTGTATTACGGAACCGGTTTAACTTTTCGTTCCAGCCATGTCTATCTCATGAGATATAAATCTTTACCCAATTCATTGGAGGGATATATAGCCCCACCCATCTAATAATTAAATCATTCTTACTTGTGCCACAAAATAAACATACATCATTCATAATAACCCAATAAATAAAATGGGTTTCATAAACATCATCCCATCATCACATAATCCATATAAAAGAAATGGATTTCATAATAAGAAAAGTGAAACCATGTAAATCATAGAGACATTATACTTTACACATACACATACGAAATAATGTCATCTTAGATGGAAAATGGTTTCGATAAAACACTTGAAATTAATTCTTGAGGAAAATATCCTTTCTTCTTCAAAATAATTCCCATTTTACAAAATGTCATGAAATTTTAAAAGAAAAAGATTTTTTTGAAAATAGTCATGAAATATTTTGGAGGAATCTTCATGAAAATAATTCTTTATAAAACCGTAAAAATCCATTCATGCTGTATAAGTTAAAAAACATTATTCTCGTACTTTTGCCGGAAAAGTCAAAATGTACCTCGTAACGTAAACAAAAAGGAAGATTCCTTACATACCATGTAGTAAAAGTAAATAATGGTTAAAAAGGACTTTAAACATACATGAGAAAACTTTTATAAAACATGTACATGGATGATAGAAATATCCCTAGTAAATACTTACGAATAAGCAATCTCTGATAAAAATGAGATTTGCAGAATTATCCTTTACCTTAGGTCCAATATGCTTTATACGTATCCGAACCTCCAGTATAATGATTTAAATAATGTTATTGACATATTACAGAATCATTTTAATTGTTATGATATCATATATGGTTCCCTTATGACTTTATATTACACGTTCTTTTGTAAATTCCATGTTAAAGAGCGTTTTGGGTAAAATCATTTCATTTGTTGTCCGTGTTTTGACTTGTAATTATTTATATGATTACATAGATCAGGATTACTTACATCCAGAATGTAAAACATGATTTATATATAATATATATTCATAATATACATATATATAATAGATCGATAAATTGAATGAAATACACCGTTCATGGAGACGGTAGGCCGTACGTACACATGAACGTTGTTTTCGTTTCCTCATTGAATTGAATGGAATTAATTGGATGACATAAATATATATATATATATACATAAATCCAGTATCATTATTATGCCATATATTTCATGATTACATAATATATATACTTTATAATCATTTATGAATGGTTAATCATTGAGAATGAATCTCATCGCGTCGTGGAGACGGTATTCCGTACGTACGCATGAGCGATGATATCGTTCCCATGATCGTAAAATTTTATTGGAGTGTATGTATACTATTAAAGAATAAATATCACTTTAAAATAATCATATATAGTTATTATTTTCACCATTATAC
Organism: Viscum album; assembly: GCA_963277665.1. Taxonomy (NCBI): domain Eukaryota; kingdom Viridiplantae; phylum Streptophyta; class Magnoliopsida; order Santalales; family Viscaceae; genus Viscum; species Viscum album. The sequence goes on from OY728165.1 coordinate 1,838,119,163, forward strand.
CCATCCAAGTAAGGTGGATGTGGAAAATAGATTACACCACGGCGTGGAGACTGTATTCCGTACGTACGCATGCACAGTGATTTCATTTTCTGTAGGATGGATATATTGTGAAATAGGGTTGTTTCATACTTATAATAACATATCAGTATATGATTGATACTGATGTTATTACTTCATAATTAAACAAACTTTGAAGAATAAGTGGAAGAAGAAATAAAGGTGAAAGAATCGGTAACGGAAATTACCTCTTCTTTGAAGCGCCTCTTTGAGTCCTCCTCTTAGGGAACTAAAATTGTTCTTTGAAGAATACCAGGACCTATAGGATGTTTCTAGGGAAGTGGAGAATTTAATTGGGTAGGGTTTGGCCGATCATGAAGGCTCAATGTGGTGTGTGGAAGAGAGGGAGGAGGTGCCCTTTTTTAAGGGAGGAAAGGGGCACCTTTGGAATTATTTAAAATATTAATTTATAATAAATCTATCCCCACTTAAAAACCTCAAAAAATGACTCATATTTAAATATTAAATGATATAGGGTTGTAATCTCACGAAACAATAAAATTTAGACATGTTTGGATTTTATTTTAATCCTTATCATTTTGATTTATCCTTGTTTAATCTATTTAAGTTTATTTGTGGTAATAAAATTCTAAATTTTAAATTATAACAAATAATTACTTATTTGTTGTGAATTTTCCATAATTTATTACTTTATAACATTATATACCATATTAATTCAAATTTATAATTTTTAAATTTTTTTGTGATTTTTAAACAATTTTATAATATGTTATTTTTAGAAAATAACAATTGTGTCAATTTTGACACTATTCATTTATTTGAATTTAAATAAAATATATACAGAATATATGTTCCAAATAGAAGCTTAAATAGATTGATAAAAGTTCATATGTATCTATAAAGTTAGTGGATCACATTAAATAGTTCATATAATATTTATTTTATTATTTTTAAATCCATTTATTTGGTTTATCTCTTAATAAAATAATTACTACAACATTTATGTATAATTATTTAATATACTGATGTATTGCATAAATATTAAAAATAAAAACATATGATGAAGATATATCTATTACCTTTCACAATAATATTTTTACTCGAATTTATAATCTTAAAATCACAATATTTAAATTGTTATATTTATTAAATTATGAAGGTGACAACATTGGAATCATTTAAAATAAAATAATATAAGTGTAATAATCACTTTTATAAGTCTCCAAACGGTTATATATTAGGTAATTGGATGATTAAGGTGTATATATACACTACCAATATGTTTTGGTCAGGTTTTTGGGCCTTTTGATGGGTATTATTATTTCAATAAAAACTATATTACTTATTTTCCACTTAATAAATAATTTCTATATCATTAATGTATCACCATTAATGACAATTATTTAATCCCTAAAAATTATAAATAAATTATCATGATGTAGATAATTTTATTAGATTTCAGGATACTATTCATGTTCGATGTTTTATATTGTTTATCACTAAATTAAAATTATTATACTTATAAGATTTAAGAGAGTGACATGTTGTCACTTTCTTTGGTTTTAATAATAATTAAATTATTTTCATTGTCAAAAGTCCATAAAATGAATCTAATATGACCCTTTGGATATATGGGTCTACTTTTATCCATCCAATAGATTTTTGGAATGTTTTAGGGTAATTTTATAATATTATATTTACCCTTAATTACCTGATTTACCTTTAACTATGGTAAAAACATTTTACCATAGTTACTATTCATAATTCCCAAAAATAAAAAGTAGCTTATTATCATAATTTGGACCCAATAATTCCAAATATGGAATCCATTTTTCCAAATTAAATACACAAATTTTGCAGAAATTAAATTAAAATTAATCCCATTATCGAAAGAAAACGGGGTTTTCTTTAAAACATTGCAAAAGATTGAATTGATTTAACCTATGAATTTAATGCAAAATAAATGCTAATGACATACATTATATTAAATGGTAATAATATATTATATTTATACTTTAAAACCATTCAATATTATAATTTAACCATATAAATTATTACGATGAAAAAAGTTGTTTTTAATTAAAATATAGCGTGGTTTTACTATTCATCAAAATATGAAAGTTACCAGAATAATATAAAAAATTTTCCAAAGTAAATTTTTATTTCTTGATTCCAAAGAAGAATTTTATTTTGTCAAATTTAAAATATAAACATGTCAAAAACTATATTTAATGTGGGTGCACCATCAAAAGGTGGAAAAACTGCATTTTTTTAAAAATACTTATTTTACCCAAAAAATTTATTTTTTTCTTGTACCATGTTCTAGAAAATGTGTAAGATGAATAATAATGTTATAAAATTAAAAATTTAGTTAATACTATTCATAACGGCTAGTTCTTAATAATATTATAATAATATATCGTTGTTTAGTAAAACCCAGTATTGCGTACAACACACGCTATCGAGGAAGGTCGCCATTGCGTGTAATGCAAGCCAAGTCAGGGTTGCATGATGTGCAAGAATCCTTCATTTTTTCGTATAACCGAATCCAACCATATTTCATTTATACATTGAATATATATATATATATACTCAATGTTGCGTATAATAACTATTATCAAAATTGTGTGTAACAGGATCCAAGAATAGTGTTGAGTTTGTTGCAAGCTAATATGGTGTTGCGTATAGCGCAATGTAATCTTGGTGTAGCATACAAAACAAGACATTAATAAAATTAAAAGAATATTTTTCATAAAATCTCAGGGTGTTGCAGGATCAATATGATAATCTAGTATAGTACTCATTCAATAATATCTTCCGATCAAGAAAACAGATGCCTCTATATAAATCCCTTTAAGGGAATATATATAGAAAACCTACGTGTAGTGATGAATTTGGTGAACATAAGATATGGAGAACTAAAATAGTTTAAGAGATGGTAGAAAATGTAAAACCCATTCTGCAGAAAATCTGGACATCTTAGAATTTCCCGAAGTAATGTGATCACAAAAATAAATGAGGCCAAAAGATTGAGGTTGGAGATGCAGTTTTCCCCAAATATTCACTATATTAAATAGTCATAATATTTTGGATGAAGGGAATGTTGTGTCTTTAGTACATTTTTACAATTTATTTGGTTAATCACATCATATATGTGGCCTATGGAATAACACTCCCACCAATCATTTTAATAGCACATGATGGGTTCCACATATCCCTCTTGTTGTTGTAAATCCTAAATATCTAACATGTACATAATTAAAAGTGGGTAGTACTAAAAAATGATATCTCTTATGAAGGGAATCCAGTGAAGATTTTCAAAAATCGAGACAATGTTATACATAATATGAAAACTCACATAGTAAATTACAATGGAGCAACCATAAGTATAAAGAGGATTATGGGAGTTAAAATAATCGATGAAGTATAACTACCCAAATCAATTTTTACATTTGTATTTAAAAGAAAATTTTTTGGATGAAATTTCCTTTGTGGGATGAATGAAACAACCCAGTGTTTTATCAATGAAATTTACATTATGAATTTATAATTATCTAATATTTAGTAACATATTATAGAGAACATGAACCCCATGATAAAACCAACAACATTTAATTATTTTAATTAGATAATTAATTTATGAGAATATATGTATATATATATATGAGTAGAAAATATTTCATTGGGATAACATTTGATAATTAGATAATTATAATATTTAAATTTGGATCTTTTTGATCCACCAGAACAACTGCACTCAAGATAAAAACTATAGAAATGAATCAATGGATTCTCAATATATATGAATTTGGAAAATGAAAATATATCCAACCATTACATAAAATATAATTGAATAAAATTTAATGTAATATGATTTAATTTTAGATAGTAGGGAACCAATTTAACCGTTACGAATATGACCATTAAAATAGTAATCATACAATTATAATAACTATCTAACCATCAGAAATTTTAACCTATCCTTTACAATATTTTCCTCCCCTATTTATATTTAAAATAATATTTAGGAACCATATAAAATAAAAATATTGTCAATTTATATCATTTCATAATAAAATAAATGTATTAAAAATATTAAAATATGTTTTGTATGTTTTTAGAAAAAATATGTTTTATTTTCGTCATTTAAAAAATACAAATATTTCAAATAAAATTAAATATCATAAAATTTTTATAAAAAACATTATATTTTCATTATAATTAAAAACAATGATCCGATAAGTAATTTTTAAGAGTGTATGAAAATGTACCATAATATTTATATTATAATTTTAACAAATAAAAAAAGATTTTAATATTCTATTTATGTTCCATTTTGTAGAAATTTTTTTAAGAAAATTAATTTCGTTTTTGGAATCTACACATAAAAAAAATGTTTGGTTTAATATTTGGTATTTTCTAAAATATTTTATTTTTTAGCAAATTGTGAAATCTGAAAAAGAATCATATTTAAAATTAAAAGTTGAAAACTTTATTTATTTCATATGGGTCAATTTATGTTCCCAATAGTTCAAAATCACATACAAAATTTACTATATATTCTCATAATTTTCATTGATATTGTTATCCTTGAGGAAAAATAGCCTAATGAATATAATAATCAAAAAACACCCCTCCCCAACCCTTATAAATACAACCACTCACCACTATTACTTTTCATACATAATATTCCTTGGTGATTAGAAAAAACTGTCCCAACTCTATCATAATATTAATTACTATTTCTTTACAAAAATTTCCCACACCAAAGACCATTCCAGATAGACTTAATGGTATGTCTAAAAGAAGACAACCAATATAAGTGGTATATTCTCGACTAATCATCCATTAATTTTATTTTTCTTATTATACCAACCCCATACGTTTCTCATTCACCTTTAAATTGTAACATAATTATGGATAATATATTGATATGTTATTATTTTGGTGGAATATTGATCTTATACCCTACAATAATTTTATTCTACGATCCAAATGTTATTAAATAAATGGCTGGTTCACCACATCTATGAACAACATACTTTTTGTTTCACCACAATAATTAAGGATGGTTATAGAAATATTATTATTATGAAAACTTATTATTATAAGTATATTATAATTTATTTCATGTTTTTGGAATGTATTAATAACCTTATAGTAAAATAAAATAAATATTGTTCATGATGGTCAGCATAACAACCCAAATAAAATATCCATATAATGAAGAAATTTATTCTAAAAGAATGATCACTATATTGGAACATATATGATTATTTTAGGGAATATAAATTTATTAAAGGAAGTGGATACAATTTAATTTCACTTCAATTTTTTAAGTCCCATGTTAAAATAATTATCCACTATTGATTCGATTTTGGAAACATGAGGAAAACCCAAGAAATAGAGAAATTAAACATTATATATCATTGAAATAGTTTTAAATGAAAATTATATAAATATAGTATATTTGGAATTATTTTTAATTAAGTAATTAATGTATCTAATTTTATTATTCATGATGTTGTGTAAATATATAGAATGATTCTAGAAGATAAGTTACATGATATCACTAAACCACAGTAATCCCTTTAATTATTCATTCTATGTCATTATATATCTTTTTATACCTATTATTATTATTTATTTGTTATATAATATATATATATATATATATATGACACATATATACCTAGTTTGATTCCCTATCAATTTATGGGGATATACATATTTTAATGGTTCCCATATTACCATCATTAGTTAAAAAAATATGATTAATGGGGACATCCCTATTTTTACCCCTTTTTAAGTAACACTCCATAATGTTGGTTTAAACATTAAATGGATTATATAATTTTACATTATATTATAGAATACTTATTTTCATGTTTTTGAGAAATTATTATTCTTATACCCTAATTACTGTATCTTTACCCTTTTTCAAAATCCCTACTTAGAAATGAATATTTACAAAAATATTTCACCATTACTTTTAATGTATTCAATTCTCATAGAGATAATTTTTATGTATATGGTTATAAATTTCTTTAAAAATTTAAATGAATCATTTAATACCATTTTCTCTAAATTTTTTATGATATTCCATTTGGATGTACTATAAGACATGATTTTGTAACCCATTTCCTTTCCATGAGTTTATGGATTTATGTACCATATGTATGATATCCATATAAGGATCGTATGTTTATGAACATTTTATGTTTGGTTTTCACTGATAACACTCCAATTCATTCGATAATGTTTATTTCTCCTGGGTCGATATTTTTGGGATTATGGTGTTATCCTAATCCATCGTGGGACTCATTCCACCATGCGATGTAGTACTGTTTGTTATCATTGACTTATGACTGTGTCATGCTTTTTGTTTCTTACAAAATCATATGTTTATAGGATATTATGATTCTATTTTCATTATTTCATGAACCCATATTATTATTTACAACCATTTCATTTTCTGACAATATTTAAGGCCTCTTGAATCATATTCTATGATTTTTATCTTGTATAATCCCAAACGGAGAATTATATCTCACACGTGAATTTATGTATTTCTTAAGTGATAATATGATAATTTAATATACAAAGGTTAATAAGTAGATAATTATGGGGAATACAAGAAAAATGTTTTATTTTAGATTAATTTTGATGTATCATGATGCTAGTCTTATAAACACAAGAGGAACCTCAATCTAAGGGTTTTATTTATTAGAAATTTAGGTAAAAATCGTGTAATAATATGTGTAAAAGTGTTGGGTCTCTATAAGAATACAAAAGATTATTCATATTATTTGAGTTATGTAATTATAAGAATATATTTAAATAAAAATATCATGAAATTGTATAATATTTTATCAAGAACAATTGAATCGCTTGATAAAATAATTTATTTTTAAACATGTAAATCATATATGGAAAATAAATAGTTCAATTACATGAGAAAATTTTAATATTGATAAGAAGTACTTTTTTCTAGAGAGAATAAAAATAGTGTTATTGAATGATGGCTATTATTCTTGTTTATTTGTAAAAATTTCAGGTTGATTTATGATTACTTATTTTAATATTGGAATATTTTGTGGAAAATGATAAACAATTAGATCATAGTGAAAAACTATTTCAATGGCCATGAAATATAATGAAATGTGTTCATGGCATACCATAGATAATTATTTTAATCTTTATGAATACATATTTCATTCATGTATAATATGTCTAATTTGTTATTACTATTTCAAGAATTTAAATAGAAGTATATTTCATATAGATTATCGATAACCCATTATTCTTATTATCTTAAAAATTATCCATAAGTAATATATCATGTCGGGGAATGTTATGATTATAATAGAATCTATTAATTTTAGGCTAGAATATATATTATATAATTTTGAAATATTTTCTCGTATTTCATTTAATTATTTATCACAGGAAGCTGAAAATAATATTTTCAAGTATGATTTTTTTGGGGAGAAATTAAAACTAAATAAATTCATGTGGTTGAGCAATTGATATTATTCAAGAATTGTTTATGATTAAGAAAAAAGTAATATTGTGCCACATATTAAATATTATATGATAGTATCTAAATTTATGGAATGAAAGAGTGTTAAATACCATATATAGTTTTTATGTTAATAATTCTATAATTTATTATGTTATATAATTGAAAGGGAGATTATCAATAGTGAATAATGAATAATATTTTCATTTTGTGAATTAAATTTTTAGTTGGTAGATTGTGACTCCATGTTTTTTATGTTGCATCCTGATATTTACCAGATAGTGTTCTATCAATATAGTTGATTTTAGTTACTGTTTTTGATGGTGTAATTCTTGAAATATATAAAATAAATAAATTTGAATGATATTATTAAATATAAAGAAGAGGCCTAACTATAATAATTACAAGTCATATTGGAATTTTCTAAAAATAAAAAAAAATTACTGAAGAATTATATGATTATTATAATTACTTATTTTTAAAAAATATAGTTTTTTTTAGGTGAAACACCTAGGCATAAAAAATTAAATAAATTAAGAATAAATTAAAATGGTCATCTTTTAAGGATAAATTGAATCGGGTTCCTGAACAAAATCTTGAATGTGGGTGGCATGGATTTATTGAATATATGATTTTTATTCCCTATACTAGATGTATATATAAAAATTTAATTTGAAATGTATTTATGATCAGTGGATTTAGTGCATTTATTTTCATGATGATTACCCTAATATGGTTGTTTTTATAATGGTGGACTAGAGTTCTGGTTATAATGATGATAACAGTATGAGATTCTTGTTTCGATAATGGCGGGGGAATGGGGTTGTAGTTGTGATGGTAATGGTGGCAGGAGATTCAAGTTATGATGATGATTTCTGAATGAGATGTCTGATATGATATTCTTCACAGTGGTTCGGGGTACCAATAAGTTTTGGATGTGTTCAACATAGGTCTTTCTCAACGATTCTTACTTCTATATTATTTCGTACATGATGGTTGATGGACGAATATTATTTTTATAACCATTTTCTGACTACATGACACAGTTTTATGGTATACACTAAGAGTTCATATGTTAAGTGATAGATTATGATGAGTCCTAGAGTACCTATATGCTTAATAAATGATTATTTATAAATGAAATTATATTGTGGGTTTTTTATAAGAACATATGATTTTGAAATTACAATGACAATAAGAAAATATTTAATAGTTATTTCGAAACTTGTATTAGATACTTAAATTGATAATAGTGAAAATAAATTATTATTAATAAATGGCTATTGCATTAATTAATATTTAAATTTAATCATGTTTTCTTGTTGGATATCTTTAACATTGCATTCATAATCATGTTTCATTTTTCATTATAACAGAATATGATTCTATGAGTAGAAAGATTACCTAAGTGTGTTTTTAGCTATATTTACTCAGTATAGTTTGTTATTTCATATCCACCCTACCCATGTCATAAGGGAAACTCACAACTAGATGTTTATTGGTGATTTCCATAACATCAAGAATGGAAAGAATTTGGACGGCTTACAACTACCCCTCCCTCACTCCATTTTCGATTGTGGTGTTACATGAATGAATGAACAAGAGTGACTTCTTTATATATGTGTTTCTTGTTGTGATGGATTTAGGTTATTGTGTATACAGGTATTCTATATATAGTGTTCAATGTAAGATCAGAATTTAGTTTTGAAATAGTTCAGTTGGGTAGATTTATAGTAGATAATACAAAGGATGTGTTAGCATCCTGAAATAACCCTATTTAATATAATTATGATGAAGATATGGTGATTAGTTTCACATGGTGCTTGATATTCTAAATCTTCTTCAGTTGTTATAGAATATTTATTATATAGGGATGTGGTCTCATAATGTGTGATGGTGGGGAATGAGAGAAGAAAACTCGTGGAGATGATTTCAATGGGAACCAAATTATATATATATATGTGTGTGTGTGTTCTCAATATTATGGTTATAATTCTACATGTTATATGGTGAGTGATCCATGGTGAAGTTGGAAAAATAATATTATAATAGTTTTGGTGATGAGTTTGTTTAATTTAACTACTCAATGGGATTTATCATGCTTCATTCATTTTCATGGGACGTTTTATGGAGGATCCTACTTAGTGTACCTACTATTATCACCCTACATGAATATAAATTTCTCATAATGTAAATAGTATTTGATTAGTGATCTTCCATGATATTAGATGTTTGAGGTTTTATTTAGGATCTGTTTGATATTTTTAATCATTATTGAAAATTTACCAATTATTCATTTCTTTTACATTTTTCTCCAGTTATGTATGGAACCACATCAGATATTGTGATTACATATTTAAGTATTATGAGTATGATATTTTTCATGTTTGTTCTGAAATTATATCTTACATATAAAATCATTAAGATATATATTCCTCCAATATGTGCTTATATAACCTTGGTGATTGTCATAAACCAATGTCCTATTGGGGGTATTAGGGGGGTTAATATTTATATTCCTTCATTTATTGCCCAAGGGGGTACCTTTGGAGTAAGGGGGTCATGATAGTTTTGGAGTCAAGATGAGGTGATAGAAATGATGGATATACAAAGGAGATTTCAGAAAAACTATAACAAGATCAATGCATAGGCTGATAGAGATATTTCCCGTAGGATAAAGGTAGGATTAACACTACTTGATAAACCATCCCATTAAAAAAAATATCATCACCATATAAATAATTTATTTGATTCTATATATTCATGGTTATTTATTGATTTATCTTATTCATGATTTTTAATTATTTAATAAACATTATCACTTAATGAAAATAAATTTCTAATGATGTTAAAAAATAGGTAATTATATAAAATTATTTATCAAACTTGGTTAATTAAATATTTAAGATCAATATAATATTCAAAATATTATAAATAATTTAATAATTAATATTTCACCTTATTTAAATAAAACACAAAAATAAAAATATTAAATAAAAACACTTTCTATCACTTGAGTTAGAATAAAATCATAGATTAATGTATTTGTAGTGCCCAAGTTAAGAAACAGTAAATTGTTGGTATGTTATAATGAAATTCTGTAGTTAAATTAACCCACCTATGGATTTCTATAATCGATATTACACTCAACAAATCATGGTATTGTTATTTAATGAAATTCATTATAAAAACAACCTGAATACCCTGGAATAATTTATTAAGGACTCTATTTTAGTTATATAAATGATAGAATGGATAATTATCACTAAAATATATGAGTGGGTGGATAATATATCATTAAATGTTATGGATATTTCGTTTTGATCAAATAGAGAGAGAATATTACAATTTACTAACAATGAAATAATATGAAATCATGATATAGTGTATAAATTATCATTTATTGATTTTAGAAATACATGAAAACAATTATATCACATCTCTATCCTTATTATCCATAATAATGAAATATAATCTTTTGATCGGTCCTAACCTACTGGATTGGTACTGTCACTTCTTCATTATACAACAACAAGTGTAGATATTTTATATAATTTATTTCCGAATTCATATTAATATAAGTTAAAAATGAATGTGAATATGATAAAAATGACCTTTAGAAATAGGTGGATGATGTAAGTTTATCTATGGAATCATGATATCATCTACTATATGCGATCTCCATACTATTCACAATGTCATTGATGAAAATTTGATGTTATATTATCTATGTAATATCCATCATGAGAAATCATGAAAAGATAAGTATAAAATATTTAAGGAAATCCTTATATGTTGTTTAGGTGAATGATTTCTATTTGTGCCACATGTAGTAATGAAATTTGGCTACATTAGGAATTTGAAATTTTTTTGATTCATTTTGAATAATAAATTGTGCCCGGATCCTGTTTTCTTCCCTCTTAATATAAGCATCTCAAGATATAATATAAATTATGACATTAACAATATAGATAAAACACTCCATGGTCCCATTAATTTATTCCTTATCTCAAAAAATTTAGGATTCATGAAAAGACCTATGTAATTATAAAAATCAAAAAAATAGTTAATCTATAATATCTAATAGAATTTTTATAGAAAATGAATAGTATAACAATATTATTGTTTAATAGTGTTTTTCTTGTGGGGTTTTCACAAACACCTAATAAAAAAATAAAAAAAATATGGGTAGTTTTTTAAAAACCTCCATTAAATATTTTAAAATTATTATTTCATCCCACCACCCATAACCACACATAGAGACCTCCTCCATTTTCTCCTCATATTATCCTCAAGACCTCGCCCTCACTATCCCTCCATGAACCGATGTTAACCTCATTGTATCGCATTTACACTATTCATCACCAAAACTCACACGAGTCAAAACCATCTAATCTAGTTCTGTACGATCTATGTCCCAATACCATCTCCCTTTATCACTCACTCCTTTCCATTACCACTGAGTTTCATGCCTACTAAATATCATCTCTGAGTAGTTCACCCCCTCATGATCACCCTCTAACAGTTATTTCTACCCCAGATTCACTTCGACTAATGCAAAACCATCACCATCAGATATTATCTCATTAGGGAAGTAATAATGAACTATTTTGTATCATTTATTTGTTTTATATTATATAATAACAATATGTTTTAGTATTTTAGATTAATATTAATATATAAAAAAAGTTTAAATTTTTCCTTTGGAAAATTTCTTGCACTATAATTTTTTTTTATTTGGAGTTATATTTAAAAGAATTTTTAGATAAAAAATATATGTTGGAGGGTTAACAAAACCATTTAATAGTATAATATTGTTAATAAATTCTACGTTAAGTAGATATTTTTTATAAGGAAACAAATAAATAAATCTTAATGATTATATTAAACAACAATTGTTGGATTTTTTATGGATTGTAATACATCATAAAAATTTGATAAAATATATTAAGATACAAGAATGATTCAAAAAAAATTAAATCTTTTATTAGTTTCATTTAACCAATATTTTCATAATATACTAATAAATGTAAAATTTTTTACATGTGACATTTTTTTTATTAATTGAATCTCCGTAAAGTCATCCTAATTATAAATTATAAATGTACAATGTAATTAATTTTTAGTACTGTGGATCAATTATTATATTTAAATTTATACTTATAAATTAATTATTTTGTATTAGGAAATTCAATGTTATATTATTTTATATGAATTAATATATTAATGTTAGTATGTATTATACTTTCAATTAGTAGTATTGTGAATGTGTTATCTTTTTTAAACATTGATTTATGCATGAATTATTTTCATATAATAAAATGATAAATTATTTTAATATATTTATATTTATATATATAGGCATAATTTAATGTTTTGTACATTTTTTAAATGATTTGAAATAAAAAATAAGGATTTATTGAAAATATGAGATTTCCTCATAATGTCTCTATCTTGCTGATGTTGTTAGTGTTACCTGATTATCCATTTCCCCATATATGTTAGAACCCATTGACACCACCCCAACAACAACATCCATTTACCCAAGACCCCAAAATATGGATTTTTGTACACCCACTTTCTCTCTCTGAATAATGCCTTGAATATTTCCAATCGATTCATCAGTTCTTTTTATGTGATGATAACGAAACTATGGATTATGTCATCACTCCAATTTCGATACAAGGAAGTTAGAGGGTAATGTTATTATGGAAAAATTTAGGGTAAAAAAATATTTAAAATATTTATAATAATTATATATTTTTTATAATATATTAAAGTAATATTATTAAATATAAAAACAATAATTGATCTGATATTGGGAATCTAAATGGATTGATTTCGTCCAATTTAATTATTATGGGGTCCCTATAAAAGAAGTTATAGATTTATTTTCCTTGATCTAAGGACAGATGGCATCTCATCGATTGACCCTACCCATTATATATTCTAGTTGACGACATTATCCACTATATTGGGAAAATAAATAATTTGATTCAGAAATAATGTTAAATTTAATTCCTTATGGGTAATGTTTTTTGGGTTTAATTAAATTCTAATCATTTGAATGAATTTTTTACTATATATTTTATTCCAATTTAATGTGGATGATGATATAACATGAAGTTGTCATTAAAAATGTTGGGATAGAGATGGAATGTTATTAAATAGATATTTTGACTTTAGTTCAATGATCATTTATTTACTAATAATAAAATGTAAGATAAGGTACTGAAGAAGTTACCTCAAGAGTAACGAAATGTTTTTTATGATAGATATCTCCAGGATAATCATTTTCTATTGATGAATAAATTATTATATTAATATCATTTTACATATATAAATTTATATGAATTTAATATTAATATAATTACATTACTATTAATTTAATTTTCTATTATTTTATGTTAATTAAGATATAAATGTGTCATATTGAGCGAATCAAATCACACCTAACAAAGCCAATTCAATGAGTTTTTTTATAAATAAATCCAAAATTGTAATAATTTCCTTAGTTCAAGAATTTATATTATAATATTACATGTATCGTATAATAAGATGTATATTAATCTAATTTTATTATAGAACATGATGTTAGATAACCATGTCTCTCATAGGGAAATTTGGATAGTTATTCTTACAACATCTGATGGGCTTTATTTTAATGAACCCACCATTGACCATTAGGTGTGGGATTATTTTTTAATCAAAAAATACCCATGAAAATTTCTGAACCATAATGAATTCTGAGTCAGAGGATCTTTTATATAATCTCCTCAAAAATAAATTTAAATATTTTACGCATGAAATATAATAATATTTATATACAATATTATGTAATATTTTTCTATAACTTCGTATGTATTATCATATGTTCCATAGAAACATATAATTTTAAACTTATTTTAATTATGTAAAAATCAAATATTATGTAAAGACCCGTAAAATTAACGGAATTTTTTTAATTTTCTTTTGTATTTTAAAAGAACGCAGTGTCTAACGGCACTTGATTCTGAGGCCCGGTGTGCTCGGAATTTCTATCTGAAGTTTAGCTCGGGTTCGTTCAGTGAACGAACGAGCGGGAATTTCTATCTTTTGAACAGGTGATCGGAATTGAATTCCGAGGGCACCGATGAAACCGTAGTGCTAGTATTTGCTTAGAAACACCTTTTCCGGAGTTGTGTTTTCATGATAGAGGTTGATTAAAATTGTGGAAGTTAAAATAAAAATTTAACTACAATTATTATTTTCTATAAGTGGATTTATGATTTGGGTGGAAGTTGGGTAACTACCCAACCTCCCATGGAAGGTTATGAGGGTGGTGGGGCCCACATGAAACCCACCTCTTCACATTCCTTAACTCCCTCAACTCACAATTAAATTTGATAACTTAAGTTTTCATAACTTTTGGTATTAATGAAGTGAGTTTAATGGGAGTGTTTGAATTTCAAACTCATGTCAAGTTAATAAAATAAGTGTGGGATTATTTTATTATGGGTTGGAATCTTGTTGTGGAGTCTTTGGGAGAAAAGGCTAAGGAACATGGGGAGCTTCTTCGTCTTCAATGAAGAACGCGAAGAATACATCGATCTCAAACGATGAACGCCGAGTCCTTGGAAACCGACTATGCGATGCCGTATACCGCGATGCCGACGATGTATTCTTCTGTGACATCTCTTTCCGCGACAGATATTCCGCCACGAATCCTCGTTTGATGATCCTCCGTTCATGCTACGCTCGTGGTAGGGGTTATTTTATTTTTGTTCATGATTTCTACCTTGACGTTCTTCGTAAATTTTGACCATTTGCTATTGATTAATGAGAGGGGGCTAGACCGCACGAACACGGCCGACCCTCCTCCATTATATATGTTGTTGTTTCTATTGTGGATTGAAACTGGAATGGCGCGGTTCCATCGCACCGCGGGGGATCATGCGGAAAGGAAAGTGCGCTGCCGTTGCGGCGCGCTGTGAAATCGAACAAGGATGCGATGCTGTCGCGCCGCGTCTGAGAAACCCGAAGACACCGTAGCCGGAGTAGGGCCGCGGTGGAGGGGCGCGGTGCCATCGCACCGCGCCGGTCGAACCAAGATCGCAGAAGGTTCCGGGCCATGGCAGAGCAGGGTGACTGGCGGCCGGTTCTGGGCCGTCGGCGTCGTAGTTGGGAGGACCGGCAGTCGCCGGTCCGTGGCGGCAGATGTCGGCCGACCAGAGAAGGCCGACCGGACAACGGAAGGCTGGGGGTTCCGGACGTCCGATTGACGTGCCATCGACTTTTTTGGATTCCTCTTAGTGAGACGGATCTTTTGGCTTACTCCACCCGAGGTTTGGATGCAAGTGGAGTACGGTCGAGTGGATTTTACCTTAAAAACCAACTCGGCCCCTCTAACGAAAAATCCAATAACTCTCAGACTGGGCGTCTGATTGACGCGCCGTCTGTGACGTTGAGTTCTTGTTGACGATACGTAACTTTTGGATACATCAACTTTTGACTATGTGTCATTTGATTTATCAGCCTCTCGGCTCGTGGAGCGGACCCTCCCGAACGAGCTTGCTGTGTGCGGGAACCCTAGAGCTGGCTGCGACTGTGACGACGACGACTGTGCATAGATCCTCAGTGGATTCGACGACGACGACTACAACACTCTGCGATCCTTTGTGGATTAGTGCTACCGATCCTGTGTGGGTCCGATCCTGTTTGGGTCTGCGCTCAGCGGTCCTGTGTGGGAAAGCGCCTACAGATCCTGTGTGGATCTGATCCTGTGTGGGTCTTTGCAGGGGTTCGTTACCTATCGATCCTGTGTGGGTCAGATCCTTTGTGGGTAATTGAGGGGGTTAGTTATCAATAGATCCTGTGTGGGTCAAATCCTTTGTGGGTCATTGCGGGGGTTTGTATCTATCTATCCTTTGTGGGTCCGACGACTTAGATGAATCAGTGGCTATATCTGATCATCTCTATTTTCATACGAAGAAGAATACCTATATGAGATGAATCCTGTT
The DNA here is from genome assembly GCA_963277665.1 of Viscum album. Taxonomy (NCBI): domain Eukaryota; kingdom Viridiplantae; phylum Streptophyta; class Magnoliopsida; order Santalales; family Viscaceae; genus Viscum; species Viscum album. Next base: position 1,838,135,702 of record OY728165.1, read on the forward strand.
TTGAATTCCTATGTGGATTGTGTTGTGCTATCCTATGTTTATTTAAGTTTTTCTTTCCTGTGTGGACTGGGTTGTACTTGGGCTTGGATGTCGGAGCCAAACGAGAATTGATGACTTAGATATATGTATGGGCATATACCTAAGCAGTGTCGGATGTTACTTCGTGATTGCATCTTTCCTTTGTGGTTTATCCTTTGTGGATTATCGGAGACCTTAGGAGGTATTGAGGTATCTACTGAGTAGATTATACTCTCCCTTGCATGAGCTATGCCCGCACTACGTTGTGTTTGTTGCAGACGACAGACAACACTGATCTTGGTTGAGGATTGCGGAGCAGGACGGTACATGGAGGTGGACCACTGGGCGAGATGTACTCGGTGCGGTCGATGATAAAACACTATTTTATTGAATATTTTATTTATAATAAATGATATAATTTCCCCAAATTGTGTTAAATATGTTTAATTAGAAAGTATTTGGAATTATATCATTCATTTGAATATTTGATGAAAATTCCAGTTTTACCCTTTATAGTTCACTATAGTATTTCGATACTATATATTCTTATATTTATTATTTGAATCTGAAATTTTTTAAAAGTGTTCGCAACATAAGTATCTACAACTTTTATTCAGGAAACTAAAGCTAAAGAGTGCAGTAGAAGGTTCAAAATGGGCCATGAAGTCAAAGTTGGGCTGGACTCGCCAGAATGGAGAAGCTTCTGTATTTCGGCCGTAACTCCTTCATCTAGGCCTGTATTAACCCCAAATGTTTATAGGAGATAGAGGAACCATATCCGCACATATTATCATTCTGGAAGGCCGACCAATTCACGTATTTTGTGGTCAAATGGGCAGTGCAATTTGCATTAAAATATTTGGCCGAATTTCAACATTCACACTTGAAACCACTTGTATCCTCTCCTCCACTCCCCTATATGAATTGAAGTTTTTCTCATTTGGATGGGTTGGGACGTGCATTAGGATTTTGGAGGCAGTGGATAATTTGTTTCACCCATATTATCCAACCATTGTAAGAGGGGTAGCTCTTGAAGCAAGGATCCCCTCATCGAAGCCTCCTTCTCTTCTTCATTTTGTAATGTAATCATTTGTGTAATAAAATTCATTGTTCTTCTTTTATTTCTTCTCTTTTCTTCTGTTTTGTTTAAATTTATTCTTATATTAATCTTCCTCTTTGGTCTGGAATTCTTGAGTAGAAGCGTTATTGGGTTATACCCATTATAAACCTTTGCACATGCAAAACGCTTCTACGATGATTACGCCACCCATGGAAGAGTAGTCTTTTAGTAATCGATCTATCTTCTACCATATTCATTTAATTATTTTGAATCAATGAGATACTGTAACTCACATAACATAATCCATGAATTTTGTTTTTAAATTACAAGAAACTAAGCAAACAATTGAACAATTAACACAAAAATACGCGAGGTCGGGATTTTTTGTAAATTGTGAGAGCGTAATCTTAATCGGTAATACAAGACCACATGAGATATATTTGTAGAGTTCAAATATAAATCCCTAAAATAAATTCTTCCTCATTTCCAGAATGGATATGTTCTCTAATTAACCACTGACCATAAGCAATCCTTAGAACAACAATCAATGTAGGGTGTTGTGATTGCATGTTCCGAAGCTAGCCTATGGTTTAAGTAATTTCATCTTTGTGGTTAAGTTAACTCTCGTAGGGTTCGAGGGATAACAAATTTGGGGATCATAATTAAGTGGATATTGATTTAAATGATAATGATTAATAAGTGAATAATAGGTAGAGTTAAATCGATTACGCCTTTTAAAATAGATTTCTAAAAAAACATCTTCTTGTTGTGTCATTTTAATCGAAATTATTTTCAAAACTAAAATCAAAAAAAATATACAATATTCTTCCAGCAAACTTCTTCTAGATTCATAAACTATAAAAAAACAACAACCCTTTAAAGTAGTGTTTTTATTTTATTCTCTTTTTTATTTTATTTTTAGAATATCTTTAATAAGTAGTTAAATTCACTTCCTCCTTTGAGAGATGACCTTGGTCAGCCACTCTGCTGCACCTAAGTACCCCAAAATCACACTAATCATTTGAGTGCACCCATGACAGAGCTGTCTAAAATTGGCACCATTTCTAGGGAGGAAAGTAATTATTTCATCCAATTAGAGGTATTTATTTTATTTTACATTTTATTCTCTTCCTCTCTTCTTTCTTCCTTCTTTACCCAATCTGATTTTTCATCTTCTTCTTTTATTTTCTTCTACTTCTTTTTGGACCATCAACTCAAACTTTTCATTTTTATTTTACTATATACCACTTTAATTATTTTCATTTTTATTTGATCTATGACATGAACTAATCCCGAAGATCTCTTAGATCTTGACCCTAAGATTGAAGGTAGCCTTAGGGCTCGAATCAGAAATTCTCAGTCTACGGGAAGTTTCAATATTCAACCAGTTGGTGAATTCCTCTCTTTTGGAAACATTTAAATTATAATAAATTAAAATTAAAACATAAAAGTTGAACCAATGGCTGGAAACAATGGAAATTAACTTAATATAACCATTCAAGAATTGGTTGCACCTGATGTTAACTAGCAACCAAATTGTATTGCATACCCAAATCTCGAATCAGACTTTGAACTGAAATCTGGGTTAATTCACTTACTTCCAAAGTTTCATGGCCTCTTTGGTGAGGATCCCAATAAACATTTGAATGAATTTAATGTGGTTTTCTCAACCTTTAGACCATGAAATGTTTCTGAAGATCAAATCAAATTAATAGCATTCTCATTCTCACTCGATGGAGCTGCAAAAGACTAGGTGTATTATTTACAACCAGAAGATGTAACTTGTTGGAACGATTTGAAACGTCTTTTCTTGCAGAGACTTTTTACAGCATAAAGGACCAATTATATTCGAAAGTAGATATCAGGGATCAAGCAATAACAAGGGGAGTCAATGTATGAGTACTGGGAGTGATTCAAGAAGTTGTGTGCAAGCTATCTTCATCACCAAATCAGTGAGAAACTCCTCATCCAATACTTCTACAAAGGACTCACAGCCATGGAGAGGAGCATGGTGGATGCTGCAGCTGGAGGAGCATTGGTGGACAAGACACCAGTAGCTGCACGAGCATTGATCGACAAAATGTCCCAAAACTCCCAACAATTTGGCGATAGAGGTACACCACATGTCAGGGGAGTACATTTGGTAAGTCCTTTATCTCTTGAGAGTCATTTGATTGGTACCATGTTATAAGAATTGACAACTATGGTGAGGCAAATTGCTTTGGCACAAAATACATCTCTACCCCTCCTTCAAGGCCTTGTGGAATTTTCACTGTGACAAGCCACCCAACTGACTGTTGCCCACAACTACAAGAGACAGAGGATTGTGCAGCAGTATTCACAGGGAGACCATTTCAGCAGCAACAACAACCATATCCCCAAAATAAGAATGATTCATTTGCTCCAACATACAACCAAGGGTGGAAATATCATCCAGACATGAGGTATGGCTCTGGACAACAACAAAGGCCCCCTTTTCAACCAAACTTCCAGCAGCCTCCACCTTACCAACAGGGTTTCCAACAACCCCAAAGGTGATTTGAAGCTCAAAAATCAACAAGTTAGCAACAAGGGAATCCTCCACCAATGGTATATTCTAATACTGAGGATCTTTTGAAGAAAATTGTTCTTAATCAACAGAATAAGATGAAGAGTCAAAGTTTGGAGCTGAGGGAGTTGAAGAATCAAATGAGCCAGATTTCCACCTCCCTCCAAGAACTTGTAAGTAAGAATTCTGGAAATCTACCTTCCCAACCCACTCCAAATACAAAGGGGAATGTTAGATCCATCACATTGAGAAGTGGTAAGCAAATGAAAAATACATATGTACCTACCATTCTACCGGGATTCACCTCAACTTCGGAGAAGCCGCATTCCAAACCAACTAATGCGAAATCCAAGGAGAAAGATAAAGGTAAGAAAAATATTGACTATGTTCCTCCTAAACCCCTTCCTTTTCCAAACAGGTTTGTTCAAACCAAGAAGATGGCTGAAGAAGCAATGCAAAAGGAGGTTTTGGACACATTCAAGCGTGTGTAGATCAAAATTCCTCTACTTGATGCCATTAAGAAAATCCCCAGGTATGCAAAATTCTTAAAAGAACTCTGCACCAATCAAAACGGGTCAAGGGAAATGAGAGGATCAACCTTGGAAGGAATTTCTCGGTACTCATTAAACCAACTCTAGCATTGCCAACAAAGTTCAAGGATCACGGGACATTCACCATCCCATGCACCATAGGGGAGTTGAGCTTATCTGATGCTTTTTGTGACTTAGGAGCTTCAATAAATGTGATGCCTCACTCTGTATTCTATTCCTTGCAGGTTGGTGAGTTGAAGCCAACAAGAGTAGTGGTGCAATTGGCGAATAGAGCTACGGCTTATCCAGCGGGAGTCCTTGAGGATGTACTTGTCCGGGTAAAAGATATGATCTTTCCATCGGATTTCTATGTTCTTAACATGGAGGATGATTAGATAAGTTCTCATGCCCCCATTATCATTGGTAGGCCCTTCCTCAAAACTGCAAAAACTATCATAAATGTCAATGAGGGTACACTTTCTATGGAATTTGGGGATGAAGTTGTGATATTTAATGTTATGGATTCCATGAAGTACCCCTCTGAGGACCATTCTGCTTTTGTTATCTCCCATTTTGAACAACTGAGTAAAAACTCCATGGATTTTGATTGTCCTATGCTTAGGGAGATTATGATTGTTGGTTCTGGTTTAATGTCTAAGAGAACTTCCACACCTGTTTCTAATGAACAAGACTCTCTATGATTTGATTTTGAAATGGATTCATATTCTGATCTTGTTCATGTGAACTCTGATTATGACATGGCTATAGAGTATGCTGATGGATTTGATGCTTTATTCTATGATTTTGATGATGTATATTATGATACGGATGCTCTTTGTGCACATATTTTTGTTCCTTCAATGTCTCCATCCATTATACACCCTCCTTCATTTGAACTAAAGCCATTGCCACCAAATCTGAAATACTCATACTTGTTGAGTGGTGATAGATTACCTTTTATCATTGCTAACAATCTCCCTTTTGAACATGATGAAAATATTTTGAATGTTTTGATGGAGAACATCAGGGCGATTGGGTGGACCTTGGATGACATATCAGGTATTAGCCCCTCCATTTGCATGCATAGGATTATCTTGGAGGATGGGGATAAACTGGTGAGACAGCCACAACGGAGACTCAATCCCACCCTCCTGGATGTTGTTAAAAAAGAAGTTGAGAAATTGCTCGAGGCAGGTATAATCTTCCCCATTTCAGATTCTCATTGGGTAAGTCCAATTCAGGTTGTGCCTAAGAAAACTGGTTTTACTGTTGTTAAAAATGTGAAAGATAATTTAGTTCCAATGAGGGTGAAGAACAGTTGGCGTGTGTGTATTGTTTATAGGAAACTAAATCAGACCACTCGCAAGGACCATTTCCCCTCCCATTTATTGATCAAATGCTCGAGAGACTATTTGGGAAAGCACACTATTGTTTCTTGGATGGATTTTCTGGATATTTTCATGTTCCTATTGCTCCAGAGGTTCATGAGAAGACTACATTCACGTGTCCCTTTGACACATTTTCCTACCGGAGGATGCCATTTGGACTTTGCAACGCCCTAGGTACCTTCCAGAGATGTATGGTGAGTATTTTTTCTGATTTTATTGAGACCTGCATGGAGGTATTTATGGATGATTTTACAGTGTATGGGTCTTCATTTGATGAATGTCTACATAGTTTGGGAAAGGTGTTGAATCGTAGTATTGAGAAGAATGTGGTCCTGAACTTTGAAAAGTGTCATTTTATGGTAGATCATGGCATTGTCTTAGGGCATGTAGTGTCAAAACATGGGATAAAAGTTGATAGATCTAAGGTAGACATTATTTCATCCTTACCATATCCTTCATGTGTGCAAGATGTTAGATCTTTCCTAGGGAATGTAGGATTTTATCGGCACTTCATCAAAGATTTTAGTAAGATCGCTCTTCCTATGTCATGATTACTTCAAAAAGATTCTGATTTTGTGTTTGATGATTCTTGTAGGACTTCCATTGATGAGCTAATGAAGTTTCTGACCACTCCACCTATCATACAGCCCCCATGGTGGGACCTTCCATTTTAGCTTATGTGTGATGCCTCCAACTTTGCGGTTGGAGCTGTCTTATCTCAGAGGGTGGAAGGACGTTCACATGTGATTTCCTATGCATCAAGGACATTGGATTCAGCCCAATCAAACTACAGAACCAGAGAAAAGGAGTTTCTTGCTGTCATATTTGCTTTAGATAAATTCCTTTCATATTTATTGGGCTCTAATGTAGTAGTTTTTTCTGACCATACAGCATTGAGTTACCTCCTGATGAAGCCAGATGCAAAGCCACAACTTATCCGTTGGATGCTCCGTCTTCAAGAGTTTGACCTTGAGATAAAGGACAAGAAGGGATCAGAGAATTTGGTGGCGGGCCACATGAGTAGGCTTACTCACACACTAGAGGATGACACATTGGACCATGTACCACTTCAGGAAACATTTCCCGATGAGCATCTTTATTCCATCTCAGGTATGTATCCTTGGTATGATGATTTAGTGAACTACATTGTTGCCTCTAAAATCCCTACAAATTTAAAGAAATGTCAAGTCCAAAAATTAAAAATTGAGTCTAGGTATTATGTGTGGGATTATCCTTACCTCTGGCGCATGTGTAGTGACCAAGTCATTAGGATGTGTGTTCCCGATCATGAGTTTGAGTCTGTTTTGCATTTTTGTCATACACTTGCTTGTAGTGGACACTTTAGACCCCAACGGACAGTTAGGAAGGTTTTGGACTCTGGATTATATTGGCCTGGATTATTTCATGATGCCCATGTGTTTTGTAAGTCATGCTCTCATTGCCAACACACTGGGAACATTTCTAAGAGACATGAGATGCCCTAATAACCCATACTATTCTGTGAGATTTTTGATGTGTGGGGCACTGATTTTATGGGTCATTTTCCATGTTCATATGGTTTCTTGTATATTTTGGTTGCTGTTGATTAAGTGAGTAAATGGGTGGAGTCCAAGGCCACCAAGACTGACGATTCTCATGTTGTTGTGGACATTGTCAAAGCATTGATTTTTTGCAGGTTTGGAGTACCAAAGGCCATCATCAATGACCAAGGGACACACTTTTTCAATAGGAATTTTTCTTCCCTCCTTCGAATGTATGGGGTGACAGACAAAACATCACCACCATACCACCCCCAAACAAATGGCCAGGCTGAGGTTTCAAATCGTGAGTTGAAACAAATCGTGGAGAAAACCGTGCAACCAAATAGGAAGGATTAGAGAAGGCGCTTGGATGATGCATTGTGGACTTATAGAATAGCATACAAGAGCCCCATTGCTTGTCCCCATTAAAGATTGTTTTTGGGAAAGCATGTCATCTCCCAGTGGAAGTCGAGTATCGAGCTTATTGGGCTATAAAGAAATGCAATATGGATTTGGCCCAAGCTGGAATCAAAATGAAGATGCAAATTCAAGAGCTTGAGGAGAATAGATTATCATCATATGGGAACTCAAGGCTCTACAAGGAAAGATAAAAAGCAGCTCATGACAAAATGATCCAACAAAGGGAGTTTCATGTTGGAGAGAAAGTCCTTCTCTACAGTTCACGACTGAAGCTGATGCCTGGTAACTTGCGTTCCAGATGGTTAGGTCCTTATGTTGTGCCTAATGTTTTTCCTTATGGTGCAGTGGAGATCACACAAGAGGACACTGGAAGGAGCTTTACAGTCAATGGGAAACGTTTGAAGAGATACTTTGAGGGACTTCATACTGATGCAGTGGATTTTATCACACTACATGACCCCATCATCACTTGAGCACATCAGGATGTTCCAAACCCTTTCACATTTATATTATTTGTCCTATTTAAAAATTCTACATTTCATGTGCATATATCATCTCATAGGTTCACATTGAGGGCAATGCAATATTTTATGTGTGGGGGAGGGAACCTTTTAGTTTAGTAATTTCAATTGCTATCCTGTTCAAAAAAACCAAAAAAATTGTGTGTTTTTCAAATTTTGTGTGTTTATTTTACAATTTTCTATGTGTTTTTGAAACTTTTGAGCTGAAATGATTCTCATCACCATTTTTAAATCCATATAAATAAGTGAAACAATTTACACCTTGAATCTAAGCTTAAATGTATGCTGAAATGACTTTGTTTCAAGTTCAAATATTTAGTAATTTCAGGAAAAGTACATTGAATTTTGAATCCCATGCCAATATCATTGTCTTTATATTTGAAATCACGTTCCTATGAGGCTTCTAAACCATTATTTTCATATTCTTTACATTCACCTCACTTCTTGAGAGAACCAAACCATACTTGATTTAACCAGAATTTGATCTATTCCTGTAAAAACTTGAGGGTTTGAGGTAATTATGTTTAAATGATTGAGGCATTTGTTTGGTATTAAAGCCCATATTTCAAAGAATCCTTTTTTATAATGGCCTACCTTGAATATTTAATCCTTGTAGCACTTAGAAGCCATGCACATCCTGTTAGGTTAGCCACATTACAAGCCAATTTTCCCTATCTAACCAACTCTTGAAGTGAAATTGCATAATCTAGTTGAGATTAAGTGTGGGGGGAGTTGTCTTGTGTTTTTCCACCACATTCTGTGATAGTTTTGGTGGAAAAGTAAATTCTGAAAAGATGTGTTTTCTACTGAAGAAAGTCATTATATTGAAAGCTGTGAATTTTATGGAGCTTTCATGACAAGTGAAGTTGTGCCTTTTCTGGAGCTTCTAATTGAGGTGGAAAGTTGTGCCCATCTGGAGCTTTCAAGAAAATCATGTTTGAGAATATTGACATTTTTTTATGCTGAAATGATGAATGGTGTAAAACATTCATGACTTTTCATGATGATGGAGCTGAATTGATACTATGGGGATTGAGGAGAAGACCATATTTAAGTGAAAATTATATTAATGCAATTTTGCTTCAAAAGAGTCAAGCCCTCCTCATTCAGCCTCAGAGTTTTTCACATCTTAATCCTCCCAACCGAAAGCCACAGAACAACCCTGAAAAGTCCTCATGATAAACATATTTCCTTGAATCACATCGGGTAGCGATTTAGGAATCTATCAAGCCTATGGTGACCCTTGTATGAGTTTGTATGAGAAAGACATTGGAAAAAAAATTGATATTTGAGTGATGAGAGAAAATTAAAGTGAGGTAAGTGTTTTGTGCATGGGAGGATAAATGAAGTGGAAATATATTGAATGATATAAATGGAGAACTTGAAATAATGATTTTTATGAGTCATGATATCTTTTCATTCTTGGTGGGAAATTGATTGATCTCAAGGATATGTGTTTTAAAATTGGTTTTGATTTGATATTGATGTTTACTTGACATGAGGTTTTTCCCAGGAGTGCAAAAGGGTAAGTGTGGGGGAGTTGATAAAACACTATTTTATTGAATATTTTATTGATAATAAATGATATAATTTCCTCACATTGTGTTAAATATGTTTAATTAGAAAGTATTTGGAAATAGATCATTCATTTGAATATTTGATGAAAATTCCAGTTTTACCCTTTATAGTTCACTCTAGTATTTCGAAGCTAAATATTTTTATGTTTATTATTTGAATTTTAACTTTTTTAACCGTGTTCCTAACATAATTATCTACAACTTTTATTCAGGACACTAAAGCTAAAGAGTGAATTAGATTGTTGAACATGTGCCATGAATTCAAAGTTGGGCGGGACTCGCTAGAATGGGAAGCTTCTGTATTTCGGCCATAACTCCTTCATCTGGTCCTCTATTAAGCCCAAATATTTAGAGGAGATATAGGACCCTTATCCGCACATATTATCATTCTGGAAGGCCGGCCAATTCATGCGTTTTTGTGGTCAAATGGGAGGTGCAAATTTCATTAAAATATTTGGCTGAATTTCCACATCCACACTTGAAACCACTTGTAACCTCTCCTCTGTTCCCCTCTATAAATTGGAGTTTTTCTCATTTGGAGGGGTTGGGACGTGAATTAGGAGATTGGAGGCAGAGGAGAATTTGTTTTACCCAAATTATCCAACAACTGTAAGAGGGGTAGCTCTTGAAGCAAGGATCCCCTAATCGAAGCCTCCTTCTCTTCTTCATTTTGTAATGATTTCATTTGTGTAATAAACTTCTCTGTTCTTATTTTATTTCTTCTCTTTTATTCTGTTTTGTTTAAATTTATTCTTATATTAATCTTCCTCTTTTTTCTGGAATTCTTGAGTAGAAGCATTATTGGGTTATACCCATTATAATCCTTTGCACATGCAAAACGCATCTACGATGATTACGCCACCCATGAAACAATAGTCTTTTAGTAATCGATCTATCTTCTACCCCCTTCATTTAATTATTTTTAATCAAGGAGCTACTGTAATTCATATAATATGATCCATGAATTTTGTATTTAAATTAAAAGAAACTAAGAAAGAAATTGAACAATTAACACAAAAACACGCGAGGTCGGGATTTTGTGTAAATTGTGAGAGCGTAATCCTAATCGGTAATACAAGACCACATGGGATAAATTAGTAGAGTTCAAATAAAAATACCTAAACACAATTCATCCTCATTTCCAGAATGGATATGTTCTCTAATTAACCACTGACCATAAGCTATCCTTAGAACAACAATCAAAGCAGGGTGCTGCGATTGCGTGTTCCGAAGCTGGCCTAGGGTTTAAGTAATTTCATCTTTGTGGTTAAGTTAACTCTCGTAGGGTTCGAGGGATAAAAAATTAGGGGATCACAATTATGAGGAAATTGATTTAAATTATAATGATTAATAAGTAAATGAAGAGGTAGAGTTAGACCGATTACGCCTTTTAAAATAGATTTCTAAAAAAACATATTCTTGTTGTGTCATTTTAATCGAAATTCATTTCAAAACAAAAAAAAATATACAATCATCTTCCAGCAAACTTCTTCTAGATTCATAAACTATAAAAAAAATCCCAATCCATTAATGTAGTTTTTTTATTTTATTCTATTTTTTATTTTATTTTAAAATACCGTTAATAAGTTGTTAAATTCACTTCCTCCTTTGAGAGATGACCTTGGTCACCACACTGCTGCACCTGAGTACCCCAAAATCACACTAATCATTTGAGTGCGCCCACGACAATGCTCTATCAGTCGGCTGGAACCAAGGAGCAGTGGAGGCTATCTGTACCCACCCTTCTGGTGGGACTTCCAGTGGATGACTCAACGCTGCGGCTCTACTTTACAGTTGCTTTTTTCCCTTTCCAGCTGTACTTTACTTTCTATTTGGGTTTGTATACAGGCCCACTAACTTTTCCGCACTTACTGTTGTACTCAGTTTTTACTTAGTGTTTACTTCTAGCTGCCTGTTTTCTCGGTAGTGTTTTTTTACTTTAAAAAGGAAATGCCTTCCCTTTTTAGTGAGATTTACGCCTTAGTTCTAGTCGCCAGCCCCTGGCCTATAGAAGGCAGGCTTGGGGTAGTCACGGCATGGGCCCCGAGGATGGGTCGTGACAAATTGGTATCAGAGGAGTTTGGTTCTACCATAGAACATTGGACTCTGATCTTTTTCTATGTGAAGCAATATTGTTAAGCGTATTGGGTGTGGTTATCAGTCCAGGGAGTCCAGTGTTGGTACGGTGGCCAACGTATCCGTACACCACGACCCTGACTTCTGATTTCCAACTAAATGCACGAAAACATTGATTGCATGTGTGATTCAAGTTTTCATTGTTATTACTTTGTGTCACCTCAGCAGGAATACTATTCTGACCGTGGTGTACCTGTTCCATTTTCAGGATGTCCCCACGACGGTAGCCAGCTAGGGTTCCGAGAGTTGAGCGTGACGATATCCCACCAAGCGACGAGGCCTCGGTATGGGGCCCTTTGACAGCTGAGGCACCGGCGGTACCTCAACCCGCCGAGCCACCGATGCTACCAGCCCCAGCCGCTGACGATGCACGTCACCTTAGTGAACTGCATGAGCTTCAGCACTAGCGACCACCCAGGTTCCGCGGGGAGACGGACCCCCAGGCATCCGAGGACTGGCTGAAGGTAGTGGTGAGAGTTTTCAGGTTAGTGAGGACACCAGCATACCTCATGGTGATCCTCGCAGTGAGCCTACTGCAGGCGGTAGCAGACAGATGGTGGAGCTTGACGCTCCAGGTGGACGATGAGGCATTTATCCTCTAGACAGACTTTGAGAGCCTCTTCCGCTCGGAGTTCATCCCAGCCACCCTCCGTGCGGTGCACATCAAGGATCTTATTCAGCTGCGGCAGGGCAGCTTGACAGTCACCCAATACTCAGTGAGATATACCGATCTCTCGCGCTACTCGACAGACATGGTACGAGACCCATTCTTCCAGTCCCAGACCATTGAGCCGAGATTGAGACATGAGATTAGGGCATCACTGATCTCCCTCAACATTCTGACTCAGGAAGGAGTACTGGAGTGAGCCCTTTTGATCGAGAGCTTTCTTGCTGAGTCTACACCAGCGGCGAGACCTACCGCAGGGCGACACATGGTGGAGTCTTCTGCAGCCGGTAGTAGACAGATGTCGTAGAGGTCCAAGCGGGCCAGACCATCGGGCAGACGACCATAGGATACTGGCTCGGAGGTGCGGGGCACACGCAACAGAACCAGTCTTAAGAGTGGAATATAGTTCTATGCATGCGGCTGGTAGGGACACATGGCTCGTGACTGCCCGACCCGCCATGAAGAGGAGCAGCAGACGGTTGAGGAACCACCTAGGCAGAGGTAGAGGTTCGACCATGGCGGTCCGCAGGGAGAAGACGGACGAGGCAGAGGAGCTGACTGAGCAGAAGGTGGTGGGAGACGCTTTGAGGATCTAACACCACCACCACCAGGAGGTCCACCCCGACCTCAGGAGAGAGCACAGCTTCAGGCAGCTGAAGCATACGATCATAGAGCTCCGGAAGTAGGTGGACAAGTGCGGGCCTAGCTCCAGTCATAGAGGCATTTGACCATTATGCCTCTATCTTTTTTGTTTGTGTTGCCTTGTGTCCTTGTACTTTGAGTTGAAGTAATAAAAGAAGCTTGCAATAGTGATGTTTTTTTTCTTGTCTTTTGTTTGTTAATACTAAGAGGTTCCGGTTAGAAACGGTTGACTTGACCCTCACTTGAGAGATTCTTACTGAAGGAGACCCAGTGACCACACAATGATGCCGACAGTGTGACTCAACCCATGGAGGTGAGATTAATGGTTAGATCTCTTGGTAGCAGCAACGAGGCCTTACGACGTCATCCATGCCATGAATTAACTAATCATGACGGGATTGACTGTATTAGGGAAGGTATGTGGTTCATCTAGGGGATGAGACCGGATTTTCCTTTTCGGAAAAGGGGAAATCATTGAAGCTTTTCAGAACGTTAAGGAGGTAGGGGCAACCCTTCATGTGGTTAGACAGATGTCAGAAGAGCTTCCAGGAGCTGAGAGAGAGGTTGAAAAGCACTCCTATCTTGAGGTTGCCGGAGGAGGGAATAAGGTACGTAGTCTACTGTGATGCATCAGGGACTGGACTCGGATGTGTCCTAATGCAAGAATGGGCGGTGATCGCCTATGGATCATGTCAGTTGAGGCCGCATGAGCAGAACTATGCTACCCATGACTTTGAGTTAGTAGTAGTGGTATTCGCTTTGAAGACATGGCGACACTACCTGATGGGCGAGCGCTTTATAGTCTCTTCAGACCATCAGAGTCTCAGGTACATCTTCTCTCAGAAGGACCTAAACCTGAGACATCGGCGATGGATCGAGTTCCTCCAGGACTATGACTTTGAGATAGTCTATACTCCTGGGAAGGGGATTGTAGTAGCTGATTCTCTCAGCAGTAAGATGGGAATTCAACTACTTGAGGAGGCAGCAGAGCAGCTTCCCGATTTACAGATATCCTTTGTGGATTGAGATGGAGCATCCTTCCTTCAGTCTCTCACAGTCACCCCTCCACTACTACATCGGGTCATAGAGGCACAGTGTGGGGACGCCGACTGTGAGACGCGACGTGCGCAGATACCCTCAGGGCAGGCACCTGATGGTTTCTCCTTTGGAGAAGAGCACGACATCCTTTTCAGAGGATGTACCTTGGTACCAGTTTCATTACGGGAGGAGGTGATGATAAAGTTTCACACTTCTCCCTTGGTGGTACATCCTGGAGTGTAAAAGATATACCAGGACCTCAGACGACAGCACTAGTGGTCGGGCATGAAGAAGGCTGTGGCGGAGTTCATTTCTCGATGCCTCACCTACCAGCAGGTGAAGGCAGAACACCAGGTACCAGCTGGCTTGTTAAAACACTTGGAGGTCCCGTACTGGAAGTGGGATGGGATATCTATGGACTTCGTGACTAGACTTCCATGCACTTCCAAAGGTCACGACTCCATTTGGGTGATTGTTGACTGACTCACCAAGTCGGCTCACTTCTTACCCATCAGAGAGCAGCGCTCAGTGGAGATCTATGGGCGTCTCTACATTCAGGAGATTGTACGAACTCATGGTCTTCCATCATCTATCATTTCCGATCGAGATGCTCGCTTTACTTCCCAGCTTTGGAAGGGGTTTCCGGAGGCATTGAGGATGCATCTACGTTTGTGCACCGCCTTTCACCCTCAGACAGATGGTCAGATGGAGTGGACCTTTCAGACTCTCAAGGACATGCTCCGCGCATGTGTTCTTGACTTTGGTCGCAACTGGGAGGACCACCTACCCTTGGTGGATTTTGCGTACAACAACAGCTACTACTCCACCATCGGGATGACACCATAAGAGGTGTTGTACAGCCAACCTTTCAGATCTCCTTTGTGATGGACAGACACTAGGGAGTCAGCACTTGTGGGACCAGAGAAGGTCCAAGCCATGAAAGAGAAGGTCCAGGTCATCCAAGAACGGATGAGGACAGCTCAAAGCCAGCAGAAGTCCTATGCTGACAGGAGGCGGAGACCACTAGAGTTTTAGGATGGTCACCACGTCTTCTTGCATGTCTCACCTCGACATTGATTAAGGAGAATTGGCTGAGGCTACAAGTTGTCTCCATGCTTCATCGGACCGTTCCAGGTCCTCAGCAGGATTGGCGAGGTAGCTTATCGCCTGGATCTACCACCTCAGTTGCACCGGGTGCATGGCGTCTTCCACGTATCACAATTGGGGAGATACGTGCACGACTTGATGCATATCATTGACCATGGAGAGCTGGACGTTGATGATGGGGATACATTTACGGAGGTCCCAGTGGAGATCGAGGATCGACAGGAGCAGGTCCTACGTGGATGGTCGATACCTCTAGTGCGCATCCGATGGCAGCACGAGAATCTCCAGGAGAGCACTTGGGAGAGGGAGGCTCAGATGCGTGCTCAGTACCCACAATTGTTTCCCTAGTTATGATGTATCTTTATGGGGATGTAAAGCCCTGAGGTGGGAGTAATGTAAAGACCCGTAAAATTCAAGGAAATTTTTTTCTTAATTTTCTTTGGGATTTTAAAAGAATGCATTTTCTGAAGGCACATGATTCTGAGGCCCGGTGTGCCCGGAATTTCTATCAGAATTTTAGCTCTGGTATGTTCAGTGAACGAATGAGCTGGAATTTCTAACTTTTGAACTGGTGCTTGGAATCAAATTCTGAGGGCACCGATGAAACCGTAGAGCTGGTATTTTCTTAGAAACACCTTTTCCAGAGTGGCGTTTTAATGAGAGAGGTTGATAAAAATTTTGGAAGATAAAATAAAAATTTAACTACAATTTTTATTTTCTCTAAGTGGATTTAAGCTTTTGGTGCAAGTTGGGTAACTACCCAACTTCCCATGGAAGGTTATGAGGGTGGTGGGGCCCACACGAACCCCACCCCTTCACATTCCTTAACTCCCTCAACTCACAATTAAATTTGATAACTTATGTTTTAATAACTTATGATATTAATGAAGTGAGTTTAATATGAGTGTTTGAATTTCAAACTCATGTCAGGTTAATAAAATAAGTGTGGGCTTATTTTATTAAGGGTTGGAATCATGTTTTGGAGTCTTTGGGAGAAAAGGCTAAGGAATTTGGGGAAGTTCATCATCTTCGACGAAGAACACAAAGAACACATAGATCTCTGACGAAGAACACCGATTCCTCAGAAACTGACTATGTGACCCCATATACCGCGACGCCAATGAAGTCTTCTTCCGCGACGTCTCTTTCTGCGACGGATAATCCACGATGAATCCTCGTTCGAGGAACCTTCGTCCAAGCTATGCTTGAGGTAGGGGTTATTTTATTTCTGTTCGTGATTTCAGCTTTGACGTTCTTCGTAAATGTTGACCTTTTTCTATCGATTAATGAGAGGGGGCCGGACGACACGAACATGGCCGACCCTCCTCCCTTATCTATGTTGTTGTTTCTATTTTGGATTGAAACGGGAATGGCGCAGTGCCATCGCACCGCGCAGGATCATGCGGCATGGATAGCGCGCTGCAGTCATGCCGCGTCGGAGAAACCCAAAGACACCATGACCGGAGTGTGGCCGCGGTGGAGGGGCGCGGCGCGGTTGCGCCGTGCCAGACGAACCAAGGTCACGGTAGGTTCCAGGCCGTAGCGGATCAGGGTGACCGGCGGCCGGTTCCGGGCCGCCGGCGTCAGAGCTGGGAGGACCGGCCGTCGCCGGTCCGTGGCGGAAGAAGACGGCCGGCCGGACAAGGGAAGGTCAGGGGTTACGAACCCCCGACGACCATCTCAGCAGCCCCCCTTAATGGGGGTCGTGGTTACAAAAACCAGGGGGCAGGCGCACCCCCCCCCCCCTTCGCACGATCGGCCGTTTGGCCGAGCGCCTGGCCAGCGCGCCCGGCATGCCGCGCCCAGGCCAGGCCGGCTACCTGGCCGGGCCACGCCTAGGCCAGGCTGCGCCAGTCGGGCCGGGCCACACCCATGCGGGCCGGACCCGGTTCGGGCCGGGTCGGACCGGGCCCGAACCCCTTAATACCGAATCTCTTCCTGTCGGACGACCATAACTTGTGATACAGGCCTCCGATAGATGCAATGTCAATTGCGATGTGATCCTTGGATCGAGACGGTATTTTTGGTATATCACACTCATGGTTTCAGAATACTTTGGGTTCGGCCAGGTTGGTTCGTACATGAAACAAACCGGGCCCTCGGAGCAGAAACGCTCATATCTTAAGCTCCGTACGTCTGATTGACGTTCTGTCGACTTTGTTGGATTCCTCTTAGTGAGACAGATATTTTTGGCTTACTATACCCGAGGTTTGGACGCAATTGGAGTATGGTTGGGTTGGTTTTACCTTAAAAACCAATCGGGCCCCTGGAACGAAAAAGCCAATAACTCTCAGACCGGGCATCTGATTGACGCGCCGTCTGCAATGTTGAGTTCCTGTTAACGATACAGAACTTTTGGATACATCAAATATGGACTGTGTGTTAGTTGATTTATCAGCCTCTCGGCTTGTGGAGCGGACCCTCCCGAACGAGCTTGCTGTGTGCGAGAACCCTAGAGCTGGCTGCGACTGTGACGACGAAGACTGTGCATAGATCCTCAGTGGATTCGACAGCGAAGACTACAACACTCAGCGAACATTTGTGGATCAGTTCTACGGATCCTGTGTGGGTCCGATCCTGTTTGGGTCATCGCTCAGCGGTCCTGTGTGGGCCAGCGCCTACAGATCCTGTGTGGGTACGATCCTGTGTGGGTTTTTGCGGGGGTTAGTTATCTATCGATCCTGTGTGGGTTAGATCTTTTGTGGGTCATTGTGGTGTTTAGTTACCTATCAATCTTGTGTGGGTCAGATCTTTTTTAGGTCATTGTGGGGGTTAGTACCTATCGATCCTTTGTGGGTCTGATGGCTTAGATGAATTAGTGGCTATATCTGATCATCTCTATCGTCATACGAAGAAGAATACCTGTGTGAGCTGAATCCTGTTTTGCTTTCCTATGAGGATTGTGTTGTGCTATCCTGTGTGGATTTACGTTTTTCTTTCTTGTGTGGACTGGGTTGTACTTGGTCTTGGATGTTGGAGCCAAACGAGAATTTATGACTTAGGTATATGTATGTGAATATACCTAAGGAGTGTCGGATGTTACTTCATGATTGAATCTTTCCTTTGTGGTTTATCCTTTGTGGATTCTGGGAGACCTTCGGGGATCTCGGGGTCTCTACTGAGTAGCTTATACTCACCCCTTCACGGGTTATTCCCACACTAAGTTGTGTTGGATGCATACGACAGACAACACTGATCATGGTTGAGGCTTGAGGAGCAGGACGATACATGGAGGTGGACCACTGGGCAGTACGTACTCGATGCGGTTGGCTAGACCCAAGGAGTAGTGGAGGCTATCTGTACCTACCCTTCTGGTGGGACTTCTAGTGGACGACTCGACGCTGCGACTCTACTTTACAGTTGTTGTTTTATCTTTCTAGTTTTATTTTACTTTCAGTTTGGGTTTGTATACTAGCCCACTTACTTTTCCGCACTTACTGTTGTACTCGGTTTTTACTTAGTGTTTACTTCTAGCTGCTTGCTTTCAATTTGGTGTTTGTTTACATTACAAAGGCAATGCCTTCCCTTTTTAGCGGGATTTACGCCTTGGTGTTAGTCGCCAGCCCCTGGCCTAGGGAAGGCGGGCTTGGGGTAGTCACGGCACCGTCCCCGAGGACGGCTCGTGACATATTGTACCATGATGGTGTACATAAAAATATGTCTTGTCACTTGCCACTTGTTTTGGGTAATTTTTTATTCACATAGAATATTATTTATTTGGAATCTATGATATATGATTATGTATATATAGAGACTTTTTTTTCTAGAAATAGTTAAATGGTTGAATTTTTTTACCTAATAATTTGTAGGTTAGATATAATATATAATTATTTATGATATGTATATTTCAAATTTAATTATTCTTATATAATTATTTTAATTAAAATTCAAATGTTATTAGAATTAAATATAAAAATACAAGGAATGTGAGATGCCAATGTCATTCACTCTTTCTCATGCCACTAGAAGATTGAGTTTTCCTGGAAATTGGGATGGTATTTGACTCAATTCCATCTAATGTATTTGGATGGTCCTTGAGAAAAATAATATCATCTATATCTTGTTAATCTTATTCTAACTATCCAAATTCTCTGAAGTAATTTTTTGATATATTAATCTAGATCTAGAAATAGAGGAAGATAATCTAGTAATAGGGTACTAAAATGCCAATATAGCAAGTATATGTAATTCCACAACAAAAAATATTTATTTAATTATATTGAAACTCACATGATTGTGTCCCCAGTGACATTACAGTTATGGGTAGTTCAATTAAGTAATAAAATGAAAGAATTTCATTATCATTTAGTGCCCAAAATAATATCAAAATTAGGTAGAAAAGTAATTATAAGTTACTCCACGATTTTCATAAAAATTTTCATATATGTGTCATGTGAGATGATTTTAGACCAAGACCACAATAAAAATGACTACATCCAATGAGTATGTAGTGATGAGGTATAATTTTGAACTAAATGGTGATGTTTTATAAATAAACTCTACATGTGACTCATTTTTGTTTGTTAGATATATATAATGATTAGTTACTATATATTATGGATTATTATGTTTTTTGTATAAATTTATATCTTTTCCCATGTAGAAATTGATTATGATATTAAAAAAAGTGTATGTAAATCTAATTTTGGTTTTTAGGGATGGATATGTTATGTGTTATTAATTCAATTAGGCGGGGGGGGGGGGGGGTTGTTGAAGTATTGTCATTTTTTTAATTTAATTATATATATGTGGTTTAAACCACTGCTATATATGGTAAAAATTAAAGTATCATTTTTAACCAATTCTAGATATAATATATTTCTCCTTTTATTTATGAGGAAAAGCTCCACTAAAAACCCAAAAATCCCCTATAAATAATTATTTCATGAAAGATGAAAAAATTAAACTAGGAAATAATCACCAAATATTTTACAATTGCACATTTATTAGAGGTTTTATAAAACCTCTGTGAAAATATATTAATTTTTTAAATACTACTTTTTTAGAACCACACTACTGGTGTGTGAATTTAGTGTGGGAAAATCATAACAATTCCATTCCAAGAAGAAAAAATTCCATAGTTAAGTCAATTAGAGTATATTTTTAGTTTTTATAAAGTATTGTTAGGCCACTGGAACCCAAATATAAAGAAAGGGAAACTTTTTGTGACGTACATTATTGATTGTAATATTTAAAAATTTATTTATTTCATTATAAGAATGATATGTTGGATCTGGAAACATTACCCTAATGTAAAATCCAATTAGATATCAAATGGTTTCTAGATGTGAGGTAGATCTCATTATTACCATGGAAGAGAAACTGACATCACTCTTTATAGTGGATTAAAATATCAAATTAGTAAAAAGAATGGATTTATTTTAAAATATCTATTATTATGGTCTCAATGTCTCCAATAACATTAATGTTTACCTATATTAGACATGGATGGTATTATTTTCATGTTCTGTAATAATTAATGCGACTTTTATAAAGATATAATAAGATATTTCATTATCTATATTAAATGTATTTTTTATATATTATGATTTCAAAACTATGTGTTTGAAATTCTAAATGAATCATGTTCACATGACTCATATCACCCACATTTGTTTCTTCATGAACTTGGTATGGTACACCAATACAATTTGACAAACTTATATCCAAATGTATATTTTTATTCTTTTAAGATGAGGCCATAATATTATTGTTATAATTGTTTAAAAGGGAAAATTGATAAAGACATTAGGTAGTGTAAAAGTTGAAGAATCCATTAATATTAATGAATTAATTATTATACGCATGTAATGTACTTTTTCTATAGAATCTAAAGATGTTTATTGTTATTTCAATTCAATAAATCATGATTTTACTAAATATATGTATATCTACTTGAAATTTTTTAAGTATTATTTCATTCATAAATTTTAGTAGATATATTAATAAAATTGATATTAAACTTTTCAAGTAGATAAATAATATCTATTCAGGCTGAGGTAGGGAGGCCATTACCTATGAGTTCATCTGATATAAAATAGAGTATATGATACTGTATTAACTCGCTCCTAATTAAATTTATTGATGGTTTTATTTATAAACATGTGTTTGGAAATATGAAGTGTTTTTTATTGCTAATTTTGGAAAAAATGTTTATCTATATGAACAATGACAATCATATTTTGTATCGCAATGAATCAAGTGGATATTACTTATACCCACCCTCACATAAATATGAAATTATTGAATGAAAATAAATGGTTATAGAATTAGAGAACATATCCATATTAGATATTAAGAGGAACACTTAATTTTAAGGAATCACATCCCTAGATTAACAGAACAATGAACATGGATGACCATATATGACCCAATTGAATAATTAGTTACTAAGGCAAAATTTCTATATAGGTGTGACACTTCGTGAATTTTTGAAAAAAATAAAAAAATAAAAATGTATTATATATTTTTCAATTCACACTTTACTAGATTTATCATGATTCTCTTGTTACAATATGTTTATATTTCATTAAACAAAAAAATGAGTTTTTCTTTGGTTGCACACAACAACGAATTTCTTCTTTAGCATGCATGACATGTGACTTCAAGCTTCAAAGAACCATGAAATGATATTACATGAATTTTATAACCGAGCCACTAAATAAATGGGTATGAATAATAATTACTAATTAATAAAATACACAACTAAATTTTGTGATTAGTAAAAATTAATTTATAACATTTTAGTTATTAATTGATTTATTTTTACTAAGGAACATATATCCTTCAAAAATATGATGTCGTAAAAAATGATTATTATTGCATTTTAGAATATATATATATATAATTTATTGATATTATATAATATTTATTTGATTGAATAAAAAAAATTTTTGAAATAATTTAATCAACACAAAAGTATGGTGAACATTTGGGATTTAACAAAAAAATATTAATATTTCTGTAAATAGTAAAAGTACTAATATTTGTAAAACAATATTTTCTTATAAAAAAGTGAAGAGATTTAAATTAACCCTTATTTTTTAATGTAACTATTTATTATTATTTTTATATTCAATACAATTAATTATTATTTAATATAATTTATTTTCTATTTTATTTTAAGTTATTTTTTGTTTTTAAAAATGGTTTTTTTGAAAGTGTTTCAAAATTCATATTGTTTCTCTATTTTGATTAATTAAAGTAATATGTCACTAAAAATGTTGTCAATGAAATTTATATATTATATATATATAATTTTTTTATTTTTATTCATATATATATTATTATTATGAAAAAATTTAATATAAATTCATGTTGTTCTTAAAAAATACACTATTTAAAAAAAATGTTTTCCCTCGTGTTTGTAGGGTTTTGTGTTCAATTTAATTTTCTCAACATCATTATTTTTAATTGAAAAATTAATTTTTTTATATCACCATCCCATAATTATATTATGGTAATTTTTTATGAATTCACTATAAATATTACTTTTTCGATGAATATCAAAAAATACTAAATTTTAGTTTAAAACATCATTTTCATTTAATTTATTTATAAATATAAATTATATTATAAATAAGTGTTAGAATAATATTTTTCAAAATAATAATATCAATAATTAAATTAATTTTATTGAATTAAATTTAATATTTAATATTTATATAAAATAATTGTAAACTACGCAGCATTTTTTCATTAAAAATATGCATTTTTGTAATGTTTATGTGGTTTATTTTTAAATTTAAATTTTCTAATTTTTTGAATAGAATTTCAAAAATGGATTAAATAATTTGAATAGAATAAATTTTAATATCTAAAAATTTCAAAATTATGTTTCACCAAAATGAATTGTAATAACCGTAGAAATTAACTACTACGGTTAAGGTAAAAATTGGTTTACGAGGGGTTGAACAAAAACGATAAGGGATAAAAATAACCCAAAACATATCCAAAACACATTTTATGACCATATTTGGACCTTAAATCTTCTACACTAGTAATGGTTTATTGTTGTATCCTTTTGGTAATAAAACATAGTTGGAATTCTTTCTTTCAAAATAATTACATGTGGGCCACACACCTCACTTATAGAAGGCCACCCCTTCCCATATCAATTTCTCTCATTCAAAACATATTTTGTTTTGAAAATAACTACCCAAATACATTCCCAAAATACCTATTATCATATTATAAGCCATACCTTGAGAATAAATCCATCCAATAATGTTTTTAGTGACAATCAAAGGATATTTCTTCAGAAGAGGTAACATTTTCTGATGAGTGATTTTATTTAATTTCTTCCACAAACTCCTTATATTCTCATTAATACCTTTTTATATTATAAAATATTTATATTCCATACACTAATATATTTATATGTTAATGTAATTACCTAAAATTATCACCAATTACATTTAATGGGTTGCAAATTCATTATTTTTATGGACGGTGGAGTACCGCCTCCTGGACAGAGGTCATTGGTTTTCTCATTGACACATCTCGGATATGGGTATGATGAAAGATATAAAGTATATATATGATATTTATAACAAAAATATAAATCATTATTTATTATATTATATATATCATTTTTACATTCCATTCAATTAAGGATATGATAACTACTCTAGTGTGTATGACAGACCTCCACATCAAAAAGCGATGTGATTAATTTTTCAATAAATATTTACATTGAATATAATAATAAAACATTTACGTGTTATTAATTTCATAATTATTATATTAATAAAATATTTATGATTCTTAAATGGTAATATATCTTTTTTTGACATTTTTAGTCACCAAATTATCATAAAAGCATTCATGTATGCATATACTCACGCCTTCACAAAAAGTGGTGGCTCTTTATTTTAATCACCAAACCACATAAATGATTGTTAGATGTATATTTAAGGAAAAAATTTAATTACTTATATTATTGAAATTAAATATTTGTAATTTTTTACATACCTCTTTTACCAAATTATCTTTCAAATATGGAAACATTACTTGTTTATACATATTTCGTAAAATTTATATTATCATAACATTATTAATTTATCAAAGCCAAATATATTGATTTATATTAGAATTATAATTTCTGTATATATATTTTAATTATTTTATGATTATTATTATGTATATTATTAATCTTCGACCAAAGTATGATTACATAAAAATAATAATTCAAGACATACATGAAAAACATATAGGGTATTCTCCAAAATGAGATATTTCCAAGAAATTGATAATAAATGGTTTATAAAAGGACATATGTAAATTATATATGACATGAAATATAAAATAATAGTTATTTAAAATATTTATTTTAAAAATATATTTATAATACAGGAGGTTCAAATGGGTATGAAGGAAAGTCGAGAATTTTGGTAAGGTATTTTTTCTCACTGTTTACATATTTGATACACATTCCATATTCACCACATATTTTTCAATATAGTTTATACACTACCCATGAATGTATTTAATTATTATTGCCATTTTTTGGAATTTAAATATCCATTTTAGGATCACACATTGATGGGATTTATATTTTAAAAGATAGCAAAGCGATAAGGTATTTTGGTCTCATTTTTCATTCATTGAGATAAATGTTATGTAATGAAACTATATTAATTTTTGAGGTATATATACAGTTTCATTGACATATAATATCAAAAATTTATTTACAATCATGATATTTTAATTTCCATTTTATGTTATTCCTTCATTGAGATTTCATTTCAAGGTTACCAAAGTGGTAAATATGTTATTTTACAATCTCATAATTTATTTAGATTGTATATGATTGTATTTATGATGATAGAATATGATTATTCATCTCTCATGAAATGAATTAATTTTAATATCCTATAGTTACTTAATGAGAATACATTTTCCCTTCATTTCCTTCTATTTAGGCTCTTTAGAGTTCAAAAATAAAGATATTAAGAAAAATCAGCATTTAAGTCGAAAAAACTTTTTCTTCGAAACCCATTTTTAATTAAAATAAATTTTTTATTTTTTTTGCATTATTAAAATTATTTCATAATAGAATTTTTTCCCATGTATCACTTTATAAAAATATATTACAAATGAATATTCATTTCATTTTACAAACAATATTTGTTTGTATTTTATAAAAAATATGAAAATATTATTTGTTTTTAACTTGAACAACATGATTAGAATTTTAGACATTCATGATTCTGTAATGATTTCAAGAATTCCACAAATTATTTCAATTTTTTAATTAAATAAAATTGTTTCTTTAATATTATGTAATTTTTTTATTTTAAATAATGGATTTGTATGTAAAAAAATAATTTTAAAAAGTTTTCCAATGATATTTTCAATGTGGAAAGGATATTTTCTTCACTAAATGATTTAAATGAATTTTATATAATCTATGATAATTATCAAAGTATATTTTTAATAAAAAAATTAAAAAATTATGATTTTGTATTGTTTTAAAAAGAAATTTTATAATAAATGTTATCATTCTCAAAAAAATGTTCCATGTGATTTATCATTCCATGTCATTCTCTATAGAGTATTACATCCTTCAACGTATGATTGGATTTTTTTGGGGATAAGTTCCAAGGATAACATTTTTATTATTTCATTTAATTTTTTATTTCTATGATGAAAACATTTTAATGAAACCAGTTTCTTTTTCTAAGCTTATACCATTATAAAATTTATATGAAACCCACATTAGTTCATAAGATTTTCATTGATCAAATGTTGAAATGAATATGAAAACTGCATATTTTCCAGACTATATTATATGATGATTTTTTTCTCCAAACCATTTAATTTCATGGGTTGTGATTTTCTTATTGTTTCATAACTTCTAGAACACATATTTATTATTTTATTTGATGATGGTGGTTATGTTATAACCAAGGAAGGTGGTTATTTTATACAAATTGGAGGTGGTGAAATTATAACAAAATATGTATTGGACCTATATATACCACCAATTAATTGTATAACAATTTATAGAACATAATATAGAATTTAATGGAATGGGGAGTGAACCCTATTTCATAAGGGACATTTTCTACATTGTTGTCATTGAGATCGATCATTAACTACTATGATGGTTTGGGGAGTGGAAGTGTTTTATTAAAAAGAAAGTGATTCCACATGGGAGGGGGTTTATCCCACCCAAGAGTAATATCCTCCGATATTTTTTTTATATGTATTATCAATGAGGTAAGACTACTATAATAATGATTTTATATTCATAAATGTATGCCATTATTCTATTATTTTTGACAATTTTGTTCTGCAAGGACATATGTTCTTTGATTAACTTTTAATTCCTATATTATGAACATCAAATATTTATGTCATGAATCTTTATTTTGATCTTTTATATATAGGGTATGGATTTAATGTGTTATTTTCATGTCCAAACACCCTTATTCTCATGTTATGTTTAGTTATTTCCCATATTAACCCTTACAGTGCATCTGAGTTGTAACGCCCCAACACGGCTCACCTATAAGACGGTGGTCGGACCAGTGGTCACATAACCTCAAGCGTATATCCCCGAATGCCAGAGGATTCTAACTAGCAGTGAGGGGCCTTTTTGGGTCTATGGGGGAGACAATGCCCTCATAGGTAATAAATAATATCACAACTAATGTAAACCGCAAAAAATAAGAAGTACTGGAAGCATGTAAATAAATAAACTACAACAGAAGAAATGTCAATAATCCTACTGAATAATAATAACAAATTGAGAATGCTCGCCAAAGGATGTCATGCCATGATATGAGTCTGAACTGAATGTATAAAAAAACCGAACTCAAACACACAGTCAACTAAAATAAAGGACAAAAGAGACAACTACATCATGAGAAAGGCCTGATCCTCTGCCCTAGTCTCCATCCTAAGCTGTAATGAACAGTCATGCATTGGAAGCAGCACGCTTCCCTATGTCAATACATGCGAGCATGTAAAATACTTCAGTGTCCATGATACCCGAGCAGGGTGTGAGATTAAAGCCTAGTTGGTCGAAACCCAGGGTCTCTAAACCATTAAATTTCGTGCAGTAATAAAAATACAGTGTTCTAATAATTAATATTTTCATATAATTAATTTAAACGCAATGAAATAAACAAGTCATCTTGCTTTCCATACAACATCCTGCTTGTCTGAAAGGGTACCAGTCAGCAAAATGTACGAACACATATATATATATATAAAACCCAGAAAACAAGGTAAACAAGAAAGAGGAATACCCCAATCTTGTTATTTGACTTGTGGTCAAACTCGAGTGTCAACCAGGTGTACTACCACATATCAGAAAGATATCTCAATGACCAATAAAAACTCAAATGGAAATAATATAAATCCTTATGGGCATCATTTATTACTTTTGCAGTTGAGAGTTGGAGTCTGAGCTCATCCTGAATGTATCACTACAGAACATCCGTCAATTTATCCAATGCCACTGATCCCCTCCAAAATAATCTTTTGAAAGACCGTGTATCGCCTGAGGAATGGAATTACCTTGAGTTTGTCTCGATCTCACAAAAAAGGGGTCATGTGTCATCCGAGGCTAGCTTAGCCTCATTCCCAACAGATCCATCCTGGTTGGTCCTTTTGGAACCACTATCACTCAATAGTATTTGAAATTCTTGGGAAGTCTCGGTCTGGAAAAACCAACGACCCTGACCCCGACACATAGAGGCAACCCATCAAGAATTAAGGATCTATTAATGGCCCTTATTATGATACCCACCATCTTTTCCCACCCTGAATTAAATTAAAGTTTTCACAGTAGCATATATGACATAATCAGTATATAAAGTCACAGCTTGAAAACTAACAAGATACACCCGCTTCACAATGCATAAATCTGACAGTATTGCATTACAACTTTCCAGGAAATATACATATCAATTCAATCACAACGAATAATGCACATTTAAATAATAATCAGTTAAACATTATAACTTTCAAGACAATATAATTATCATATCAATCTCATCAGATAGTTCACATCTAATTAATAAGCAGTTCAACATAAAAACATGCACGGAAATATCCATGTCATATAAATATTAGTGGAGAATGAAAATTTTAATAATAAGAAGTTTAGCATAACAAGTTCCAGTTATCCATCAATTCATATTCATGTTAAAAAAATATTTTTTAAATTTAATTACCAAAAAGGGGCTCTGCAGCACAAGAAATTAATTAAACAATAATCCCAGCTAACGGAAGATTACACTGAACATTTCATCAAACCCAAAGGGGTGTCCAATATTGTTTCAACCATTCCAAAAAATTAATTTATGATGATTAAGGATTCAAAAAATATGAAAAACCATTAAAGTAATTAAAATTGGTAAAATTTGACAAAGCTATTAGGGACCCACTAACGGCACAACGACACATTTTTATGAATCACAACGATACGAAGGGAAAGTGAGTAGGAACCCTAACTTTTATTCAAAGATGAATATAAGTTCCACGGTAGGCTTTGATTTGACCTAAAATGGATCTAAACGACAGATTTTAGAAAAACCCCAAAATAAGGTAAGAATCTTCCGCAATGAACTACGTGCAGAATACTCAACGAAATCGAATGATTAAACGTGAGGAACATTATCCATTCCCAAAGTCTTACTATAAATATTATGGAAAAGTAATCATATGTCAAATGGAGGAGAAGTGGCCTTCCGAAGGGTTTGTCGATTGGTGTGATGAGAATTAAGGGTGTGATATAATGAGTGGGAGTGGGAGAGAGGAGATGAAAAAAAGAAAAGAGTGAAAAGAAAAAAAATATAAGAAAAAAGTAAGAGAAAAATAGAAGATATGGAAAAAAGGAAATAAAAGAAAAAGATAAATTAAAACAAATGAATGGAAATGAAAATAATAAAAATAATTAAAAATGGGAAGCCCTAAATTTAATTGTTTTCATTCTTTCCCGTAACCCCCTCTTTATATTATTTCAGAATTTCTTTTTATCATTTCTTACATTATTTTAAATATTTTCGAAATCTTTTATTACTCTTTTACAATCCTTAATTTATTATTTAAGACCTGAACACCACACCAAAGCGTGACGTGAAATTGTTTTTCATAAAATGTTGGAAATTATTTAAAATAATTAAAAAGTTGTCTGGGACCCGCAGTGAGGTATGCAGGCACGCACCCCGGGACTCTTCAATAATTAGACTACAATAGATTAAAAATGGTTCTTACATAATTATGTCTGGGACATTAAATAATCTCACCCTTTCTTATATTTCATTTCACCGAGTTATGAAGAAAGACTTTATGTTGTGTATATTTATGAATACTTCTTCATGGAAAGATATGTTTGGGAATAGTTGATGATATTGCAGCTAATTTTTATATTGTGGTCTATGTTTCTGAAGGAACAGAACGTTTATGGTCCCCATGTGTGTGTTTATGAAATCTAAGGATTATTATTCTAAAATAGTTAATATCAATTTATGGGATGACTTGGTCACTATATTTGACCTCGAAATAAATTTTTACGTTACCCATTGGAACAATTTATGTGATATATTTCAAGAAATACCTAGGTATATGTTTGAGGATATTTTTGGGGATGTCTCTAAGGATATGTATAAGGATGATCCAATGTTTATAAAAATGTTCTGATTTTTTTTGTAAAGGATAGAGAATGTGGTATCCAACAATTGAAAACATTTGTGTACACAATAAGTGGATGTCGCTCGGGTACATCAGTACCTGCACTTAATAACTATGAAATGGTTTCATCGAGATGGACTTCTCTATTAATTGGTTCACGAGAATGGGACATGTTTCACAAAAAGTTTTACACTCCTAGGGGATATGATTTGTAAATTCAAAAAATATTTTAATATGTTCGTATATGATTTAAATTAATTATAACTATGAATGACCTCAGATAAACATAAGTTTTCATAGAATAAAAATAATGGTGTAATGATTTTGACATCATATATGTGATTTTCATGATCATTTGATTTATTATTGTGATTAGTGTTTCTCGCACTATCCAACGAGTGATAGTCAAAGGATGAAACCATATGGAATCATCAAAAATCTGAATCTAATAGAAAATTCAATGAATATGACTTAAAAAATATTATGTGTTTTGGAGATATAGATATTTGGATTTTTATTAATCAGGTATCAAGATATATGATGGACATTAGAAAACAATAATGATATGTTTTTGGTGTCATATAAGAGGAGAATAACTTTTATTAATGTTAATGTGGTAATGAAAATATAGGAATAAAGATTTAACTTCCTATATGTCAAGAATGTGGGATAAAGAATGAAGAAAAATATCTCAAATATAAGTGAATATGTTAGTAGTGTGGAAAATAATTACATAGAGTAAAAAATTATCGAGTAGTAAAATGTCTAAGAGGTGAGGAACATGGGGATTATCAAACTCATTTCCCTGACATTGGAATTAATATCTTGACCAAGTAATTACCAATTCAATTCCAATCATTAAAGTGGAAGTATTAAAGGATATATGTATTGGGATTCATGGATATTATGGTAGAATAACATTCTCAATGTTATTTGGGTTGTATGAATCAAGAATCATCAAAATATCATTGTGTTTATGGAAGAATATAAATCCATTGGTCATATTAAATTATGATTTATGGATTCAATCATTGGTTTATAAGTTTGAGTTTTACCATAACTATAATGTCTTTGACACCCCTAATGTGATGAGAGAATACCAAGCATTAAAACATTTTAGGATACATTTATGGTAATATAACTCTTCGGATTTGAGGGGGAATTATTTTTTATTGGCATATAATTAATCATATTGATATCCTTTCGGGTTTATATTATATTTGGTGTTATGTTAATTATGGGTTATATAAATATCATATGATTTTTATTAATATAAATTTTTAAAAGGATTCAAAAAAATCCATCCTTATCATATTTATAAATAGATTTTATGTCAGCATCACATTTATATGGATATTCCATTACCATAAATATGAAAATTACATACATAAGGGTTATCATTAACATTTAACATAATTAGTGAGGATGTCAATAACCTTGAATATGTAATGATAGTAAAACATTGGCTTTTATAAAATCCAAATTGAATGTTGATAAATCATTTACATTTAATAATAAAAAAGGTGTAACCTAAATCAAATAATTTGGTGATGTGGTTGTATCAATCCCATCGATCCAATACATCTCAAGTTTATAAGATTTATAGACATGATACAACACTACATTCATCAAATAATATTCAAGTTATCACTAATTGAATGTAAAACCAAACACTCAATTAGGTTTTCTGGGTACACACTCATGAAAAAAAATTAGTCATATTAGTGGGAACACCCATGAGGATGTCTTACTCTATATGGGGTGATATCGATATGAAATTGGGGTATTCAAGTCATTTGGTTCCAAGAAGAATAGAAACTTTTGGACAAATTTTTTTTATGTAAAACATGTTTTTGAATCATCAGGATGATTATATCATGTATTATAAAACATAAAGACTTCACGAGAAAAAAAATAGACACCCTACCTTAATCTAGTAGTCTCTCCTCATCCAGTATAAGAACATTGTTTAGCATGTTTTAAGAGAAAATAAAAGAATTGATCAATTCCCTAATTTTTATTCCTATGATCCTACACCTCAATAAAACTGTAAAGATAATGAAAAATAGATAAAAGTGAATGAAGATCTATGAACTCATTTGCAGAGATCCAATTAGAAGAACAAATTTCAAATCCCTATCCAGACAGCTGAGATATCAAGGAAACTATTAAGAGGCATGAAAATCAAACAATGGTAGGATGTGGTCCTCTATTCCCTAGAATGAGTGGAAAATATTGGGGGATAATCGTATATGTCATTAATGAGAAATTATTATTTGGTACAAAATTTTTGGGTCACAAGATTTGGTCAACTAGTCGGCAAAATCGTGCACCAATCATTTTCCTCTCACTGTCTAACATTGAAATCCTGATAGTTTCATTAACATGTTTTTATAAACATTTCTAAAACCATGTTTCACACCTTTACTAAAAGTTAAATACCACATCACAGTGGCATGTGGATGTGGGAACTTGTCTTGGGTAAATCGTGCACCCAACTTTCCCCCTAAAACACCCCAAAAAAGTGTGAATCTATTGGTGCATAGTTTCCTCCAATATGTGCAGCCTAAATCACTGCTCTTTTAAGTCGAACATGGTTAGGGGTTTTCAGATGTCTATCCCGAACTGCTCCCTAACCGGTATTTCTATCTATTTTTCCCCAATTCTGGGGATCCGAGTTCTGAATGTGTCTGGAACACACCTGATACACCCATGAAATAATTGGGTATTTTCATTATTCATCAATCAAGAATTTACAATGAAAAAAATAGATCAATACATTATAAGAAACCCCATAATCTTACACATGGTTTCATAAAAATTCGTTTATAAGATATCAATATCATCTCCCACTATGTGCTTCAAAACTGGCACCTTTCAAGGACACATCATAAATAATCTCATTCTTCATAGTCTAGAGAAATGAAACATTATAATGTGTATGATTTGATGTTTAGTATGTGAAAACAAGGGAGATATATATGATCACCTAAACACAACATGATCATAATGGTACATGATCATTATCATCAAATTTTAGAACCATACCCATCATATCATAGATAGAAATATTGGGTCATGGATTAAATCATGGAATTTTATATTATTTGAAAAATAAATTAATTAAATAACATGATCTATGAGATAATTACATTGGAAAATGTCATGACATTGTATAATACAAAAAATCCTAGAAAAGAATTCAATTAGTTATCAAGACTGACATTCACAAAAATAATATTGGATTGGGATCACCCCCGTAACCATGAATTTATCCAAGGATTACTAAAAAGAATATAATAATTGATAGTGTCCCATACTGAAATTTGTGTATTCCCCATTTGAGACTTATTTATCTAATGCGGTTAAAATTTTTACTGAATTCATTGGAGGGATATATTATTATGAGACACCAAATCACAAAATGAATGTGATAAAATTTTTAAAAACCTATTATAATTAATTCCTCATATCATAACTCATGACATAAAAAGGGTGGAATAACCTTTTTATCATGGAATAAGCAATGGAAAAAAAATCGACAAACATTTCATTAATTCATCATACCATGAACCATGTAATTGAATGTGTTTTGTAAATATCTTTTCATATTATTAAGAAACCATATAGATAAATAATAATTAAGGATTCCCAATATCATAACACTAATAAAGGTTGGTATACATTGAAGGATTCCATTGCAAATGGAAAATAATTTTTAAGGTCACATGGAATATTTCATGAGGAAAATGACACGCTTTTCATTGAAATCCACTATCTAAAATCTAAAATGTTATATATATTAGTAAACCCAAATTCATTTAAAATAACCTTGATAACATACAAAGGATGATTTTAAGAATTGATAGGTCATTTTTATATGAAATTATATTCATTCTACATAAGTTAAGAGAATATATTAATTTCAAATTAAGTAATTTTTTTTGAAAAAAACACCTTATTTATAAAATGAAAACAAGATTAGTTTTATTCCAGTTTTAAAAAATTAAATTATTGGAATGTAATTAAGTTAAATAATAATATATTTTCATTATAAACATTCATGAGATCATTTATAATAACATGAATATTGATGAAAAATGATATTCGGTCGAAGAGAGAAATAACATCAACATTCCATCAAAATATTCATTCTCTATCATGAGTACTAACAAAGGGGTAAATGAATGGAAATCATTTAATTTATATAAAAAATAGAGGATAATAAAATTCATTGGATTCATGGTAGGCAAATCATAATATTTAATCATTTAAGACTTGACCATCAACAGTTCTAGTAAACAATTATAGTGTAACATAAAAACCTAACCACATTGGTAACATTTAAATCATAAGCCCCCTGAATAATAGATCCTTATATGGATATTTATATCCCCATTTTTTTACTATGATAATAATAAAATTAATTCATGGTCTTCATATACTCAATGGGAATAAACATGTCATGAATATACAATGTGTTGTACAAAAGTTAAGGTGAGACATAAATGCAATACCATGAGATGAAATTTAATCTAAGGAACATTAACATCATTTATAATTAATTTATATGTATATATTTCTATACATGAATAAATTACGTACTAATAATATCATATGTAATCCACTAATAAAATATCAGCACCCATTTATCAAAACTACAGTATTAAAATTATTGTTTATGGGTGTCAACAATTTTTTTTTAAATTAGAATTTCAATTTGGTTGTTTTGGTCCTGGAACATTTATTATGGCTCCATACTCCCTATAATGTTGATAATTATATAAATATTTTATATATTAACTATTTATATATTTATATTCATCTAAAAAACATATATATTGATATATAAGTTACAACATTTATGGAGAAGGTACGTTGTACATACGAATTAAAATTATTTTCACTTTTTGATAGATGGAATGAAATAAATGTAAGTACTAATTCAGATATCCAGAATAATTAATTATTTATAAATTTATAATATATTAATTAAATATATCTTTACTACTATCAGTTTAACTCATAACAGAAAAATGAAACACATCGCTTCGTGGAGGTGGTAGTCCACACAGATCCACGAGCATATTATCTTTTTCAAAAGGATTGGAAGGAAATAAGGAACAAGTCATATTATAACTATAAATCAATGGCTGTATAATAAATATTATATATATATATACTTTATATCCATCATTATATACATCCTTTATAGGTTTTTATGGAAAATGAATTACTTCGGTTCCCGATGTGGTAGTTTTCCATACACATAATCGACACAATCAATAAAACTTTTTTGGTAGAAAAGATATATATATAACTCATTACATCAACAATTTAGAATCTCTGTATATTTCATAAAAAAGATTAATTTTCTTATTATAATTAATTCATAGTAAAATTTTCTAAAACTAGAAGTAAAAAAATTGAAAGGGATTGTTGAAGAAAATTACCTTCTCATAGAAATTCCTCCTTTTGATTTACTATTAAAGACCATAAGGATTCCATTTTTGTAATAAAATATTATCATGAACATGAATAAGGATGTTTGAGATAGATTTTGATATGTTTTTTAATGATTAGTGGAATATGTGGTATGGATATGTTAGGGTATGATGTACCATTTTATAATTGAGGTGAGAAGAAAACTTGAATTTTTTTAAATTATAAAATAATTTCACATCACATTCATAGAATAATTCACAAAAATAGATCAAAATATGTTTATTTTTTGATACGTCATATATATAACCAAAAAATGGGGTTTTTTAAAAAATTATGTCATTTAAACCCTTTTTATTATAGATTAAACCTCAAGTAATCCCTATATTTCCATTACTTGGGTAGCTGATTTTTATTTTTTTAAATAAATAATAATAAAAAATTATTTTATGAAGTTCCAAATTATAAAATGATAACATAGAGTAGGTGGGTGTGGGTTTAAATAAATTTTATACATTTTAATAATTTAAAACACATTTAGAAATGTAACCCTTGAGTCCTATTAATGTGCATAACCTTGTAATATTTTTATAAATACACATGCATGAAAATGTATCAATGTACGCAATGGACATTAGATTTATAATGTTACGTCATAGTGTAAAACCTTAATCCTTTTCCTATCCACTCCATTGGTTTTATATAGATGAACAATTATGAGTAAGTGAATTAAAATTTTACGAATTCCTATTAGAGACATTATAACTCCGAATTGGAATGATTCTACAGGGTCTGATGAACTTAATCTAATTTACTCATTGCATTGTAATCTGTATAATGAAACCATTATCAATATTCAGTACCCAAACTATACTCAAATTCTTGGTTTAAAATTCCTCAATCTGGGAAACGTAACGATCAAATGTATGGAATTCTAATGATATCATAGTCTGAATGATATCTTTGAAAAAAATTTAGTAGCACTCCGTCTTTTCTTGCCACATGAAATGTTGTAATGTATGAATGTAATATGCTTTTATTTATAGGACTTTTAGAATGGAAAAGGTATAAAACATGGAAACATTACTCACTATCTCAAATTAAAAAACATTTTGATGTATTCATTTTTTAATATTAATTTTTACCACTTCAACTATTCACTAATTTTCTAGAATCTTCTTGAGTCTTGTTAGCCTTTTCAGACATCCTAAAAATTCATCAATCCAATGGATCCTACTAAAAACATTCTGATTAATATTCTTTATATTATTTTGATGTAAATTCATTATCTCTATATGAATGAACTTCCTCATATCATTTTGAATTGAATTTCATCATTTGAGTTAGTCTGATTAACATTCATTCTCAGAGTCAGTCAGATTGAAATTCTTCCTCAGAGTTAGTCTAATTGTATTTCTTTCTCAGATTCAATACAATTATCTTTTATAGTTACTCTTGAATTTTATATATAGAATTACATAAATGGAATCATATTTATACATTAGTGTATAAGATAAGGATTGTGATGTCTAGTGTGTTTAAAAACTACGTACATAAGAAAAAAACATGGGACAAAAAAACACATCTTATTTAATATTCATATAGGCATCCATGTTTTCATTATTCTAAAGAATTATTATATGATAACTTGGAGATACCATGAACATTGGGATGAGCAAAAAAACCCAGAATGGGAATTAACATAAGAATAAATCAATAGCACATGGGTTAGAAGACATGACATAGAGACATACAAAGGCATGTAACATATGAAATATTAACATATAAACAAGGGATAATATAAAAAAGGGGTCATAGTAATGTTAAAGATACATAAAAAATAATGTTAGAATAATTCAAGTCATGTTTCACATAGAGGAGCACAAATCTAGGTTAACCACTAAGACCATTGCACTTTGTTGTAGAAGCCAGGGCTAATCGCCAAGACCATCACACATAACGCCAATTGAGACTTGACATTTTCCAATTCATTGAATGGTTATCTTGGTGAATCCATCTAATTTATTTCATAAATATGTTTTCCATATATGGAATAATACATAATCAATCACGCGTAAACATAAGGGTACCCATGGAAAGAAATAAATACCATAATCATTTCATAAAGACTAAAAAATGGGCTTATCCTACATGTGTAATTTTATGAAAGGAATTAAATCATACATATACATTTATATATTAATAAGTAATATATCATGATATGTTATGTAAATCTAAAGGTAAACCATCTATGAAATGTATTTGCGGAATATTATTATTAAAATATTTTAGTATTGTTTTAAGGAATTTACTAAGGAAAATTTAAAATAGAAAAGGGAATAATCTCATATATAAAACTATAAGTGAACCAAGAAGGTTTTAATAGTAAAATTAATGATTTCATAAAGATAATGGTTTTTTAAAATTGAAGACATATTTCACTTTAAATCAGATAAGAATTTGGGATGTTCTTTTAAAAAATGTTTTCATATCGGGATGTATTAAAGAGGGAATCACTTAGAAATATGTATATTCTCAGAAAAAGAATGATTAAAGGGTATTCATAATTGAATTTGATACTTGTACCCAGAATTTAGATCATTCAAAAAAAAAATAAAAGGTAACTTCATTATGGTATAAAGAAAGATAACACAAATCAATGGAATAAAGTTGATTCAGGTAGAATTCTCTTACGACATCTCAGCATGGTATCATGTTTACATAATATTTATTAATGAGAGATAAATGGGTTTATAATATCATATAAATAGTGAGGGAGGTATGTGGGAGGTGTTAAATCACACCTCATCATTATGAATTACAAATAAATGTGCATAACATAGAGGACAGTCTGGAATAAATGTGAGTTAGAGAGGATCCCTTACCATAAGTATGAAGGTGTTCCCTGTGTGATATTAATGAAATGAATAATAAATTTAAGATTATAAATTAATAATTAAATAACCTATTTTAAATTTAATTGATTTATTATACCGTTTCTATGTTCTTTCATGGCCTTCCTGATGGGTCAGGTGGTTAAATTTAATTGTTCAGGTCTATTATTTTCATGGTTTTTACGATCGATTTACTTACTTTCATGAAAATAGAATCATGTAAAATAATGATGGTTTCCCAGAACTAATGTTATATTTTATGAGTGAAAACCAAATGATAACTTGGATAACAAATTATTTTCATTATTTTGAGTTTATTTTAATCATTATATAAAACATTAATGATAAACCCTTTGATTAATTTGGTGATTTTTCTCACAATTATCTTGTTTTGTATTTTTATTTTACATCATGAGAGAATAATTATTAGGGAACATTAAAAAAGATAAAATAAATATTTCATATTATGGTTCAACTATAAAATTTTTTCTTAACAATAACTGAAGATGGTAATATAAATTGATAACTCGTCTTCCTTGAATATGACAAATTAACTAATTTTGAACAATGTTTTAAATTCATTCTTGTAAATGGTGGGGAAAGGGGATATGATAGTGAATTATCCCATTATCATAAAAAAAGTAACATTATGTGTATGTTACTATAGTTTTCATACCATTTGGATTAGGATAGGTAAGGAATGAAATGAGAATAAAGGGACATGAAAATGAAAGAAATGGAATGTGGAATTTTACCTCTTGAATTAACCTTTCATTAGATCCACTTAATGGGAGACGAGTTGGCCATTTTAGGAGTACAAGTGATTATAGAAGTAGAGGAGTAGATTTTTGAGAGATTTGAGAATAATTTAGGCATGGTAAAAGGATAGATCATAGTGAATAGAAGAGCGGAATGTGGGTGGTTTTTATAGTGGTTGGAAGAATTGTTTTCTTAATATATTAATCATTAGATTATTACTTTTCCATAACATAAGAATGTTTGATAATTACATGAAAAAATAGAAACAATTTCAAGTAATTTATAACTAATTGGGTTTACATTAGCAATACATCATCATGATGATGTAATAATTTATGAATTGATATTTATCGTAATTTATCTTATTTTAATATTCATCAAAAATTAATGTATTCTTAAAAAATCCGAAAATTCACCCTAAACGTTTTTTAATGTTTAGATTCCAAAATTTACCTTCATTTTTCAAAAATAATATTTTAAATATGATTATTTTTATATTTAATTTAAATACAAATTTACATGAAAAATAATAATTTTAAAACTATAACTGATTTTTAATGGTTTCTAACATCACATAAGATCTTATAAAATTATCTCAATACTAGAAAAATAAAATTTTAATTTATAAAGGCTTTTTTTGAAAAAAAATTTCCTTTAAAATTAATCAATTAACTATAATAATATTTTATGATTACAATAATACCAATTCTTTTACAATGAGTATATTATCACTTATAAGATGCCTAAATTTTATTTATACATTCGTAGGTGAGGTTATTATTCTTTTGGAAAATTTATTATACATAAGGGTCATATTTCTATTCATAAGGGCATTTTACTATTCCTAAGGGTAGGTTAATATTCATAAGGGTATGTTACTATTCATATGTATAGGTTATTATTCACCAAAAATTATGTTTGTTCCATGTGACCCAAAAAAATCACCCTTAATGCAACCGTTAAAGTCATATTTTCAAAATTCTAGACATAGAAGTTGGAAAATAATACAGAGTGGTGAAATTGTATTCATTATCATGATATTTCACTGTGTTTCGTAATATGATTATAAAATAATGCATAATTATAATAATGGAATACCATTGATAAAATATTGGGTCGTTGCATTCTTTCCCCTTCTAAAATTCCTCCCATCAAATTTCATTTCACATTCTATCTTGTAAGTAGGTGCCGGTACATTTCCATCATTGCTTCTTCAAGTTCTCATGTGACAACTTCCTACTTATGATTCCTGCATAATACCTTGACCATGTGTGTTGTCTTATTCCATAGAACACTGTATCTATGATACATTATCATCACTGACTGCTACTAATAAGAAAGATCATTCTCCAATTGTATCACCTCTGAAAAGATTACATGTGAAGGATCTGCTATGTACTTACATTAATGGTATACATGAAAGACACCATGTAATTTAGACATGGTAGGTGGAAGTGCTAGTCGATAGGACACAACTCCAACACGATCTAGGATCTCAAAATGCACGATGAACCTAGGACATAGATTTCCTTTAATACCAAATCTCATGACCTACTTCCATAGAGATATACATAAAAATACAATGTATCCAAATTTGAAGTCATGGTCTCATTGATGATTGTCTGCAAAACACATTTTTTGAATTCAGGCTAACATGAGGTGTTGTTGAATGATTTTCACCATATCCACCATTTCTTCGACCATTTCAAGTCCTAGTAGATTACACTAGCTGAATTCATCCCAACAAACCGGTGTTCTTCCCCATTTCACATTAAGGGCTTCATATGCTGCCAATACGATGCTTGAGTGGAAACTATTGTTGTAAGAGAATTAGACCAGTGGAATATATCTGTCAAACCATCCTTTGAAATTTGTAGATAATTCTCTCAACATATCTTCCAATGTCTGAATATTTTACTCATATTGGATATTATTTTTGGGATTATAGGTCATGATGATGTTCAACTTTATTCTTAAGGAATATTGGAGATTTTGTTTATAAAATTGAAGAGAATCATGGATCTCGATTAGATACAATTAATAGAGGTTCTCCATGCCGCCTTACCAACTCTATGATGTATATCAGTTCAAGTTGATTCAATGCGATGTCCTATCAATTCCGCTAAATTGAGCTATCTTTGTATGATGATAAAAATGGACCCATATAGCACTATTTCCTCTGGTTGTCCTTTTATTTCCATTGATAATGTCCATGTTAATTTTCTACCACTCCCATATTGGTACGAGTAGTGGTTGAAAAATACCTTAGGATTTTTTACTTTCATCCTTCACTTGATGAAATACCATGAACATTGATGTATATTCATCAATATCTTTCTTCATATTGCCCCACATTAAGTTCACCCTGAGATATCAATACATTTTTGTGCTACTTTGGAGACTTGAGATGGTTGAGCTATAGATGTCATTCAGAAGCTCCTTCTTTATCTATGGATATGATGATACACATAATCGAGACCCAAATATTACAACTCCTTCATCAATCTTGAACATCGGAGATTACCCATTTCTAAAAGCTTCCACCCTTTTTATAATATCCACATATTTTCATTGATCATCATTTATTTTCCCCATGGGGGATGGTTGAGAAATCATTTGAGAAAGTATTGATGATGTTCCACGCTTAATTATTCTCATGTCCATCCTTAGAAAATCCAAGAAATGGATCCATTTAAAATCTTGTCATTGATAAACATGTTGGAACCTTTCTACTTAAAGCATCTTCCACCTTATTTGACGTTCCATTATGGAAGTGGATTGAGAAATCATAATTATTTATGAGATATAACCATCATCACTAGTGCCTATTAAGATCATAATATGTGAATATATATTGGAGACTTTTGTGATCATTATATATCTCACACCTCACAACATAGAGATAATGCATTTAGATTTTTAGTGCAAAGATCACATCTTCCAACACCAAGTATTTCATGGGATAGTTATTCTCATGGATTTTCAAATGCATTGAGGCATAGCCTATCACATTATTATTTTACATAAGTAAGCAGACTAGTCCTTTCTCTAAAGCATCTATATAAATCACAAATATTTCTCCACATGACGGGAATGTGAGTATTGGCATAGTGATAAGCCACATTTTGAGCTCCTTAAAATTGTCTTCATGTTATTGATTCCACAAAAAATTAACCCCCTTCCGTTTTAGCTTGGTTATTGGATTTGATAATAATGAAAAGTTCTCAACAAATCATTGGAAATACCTTGCATGACGAAGAAAGCTACATATCTCTATTACAGATGTTGGAATCTGCCATTCTTCAATTGCCTTTGTCATTGAAGGGTCCACAAATACCCATTTACTAGTCTTGACATGCCCCCTGAATGTTTCTTTCTCCATCCTGAACCCACATTTATTGTACTTTTCATATAGATTATCACTTTGCAAAGTCTTTAGCACAATATTCTAATGCTCCTCATGTTCCATCTTTATCATAGATCATATCATAATATCATCGATAAATACAACAAAAAAAATTTCAAGGTAATATCTAAAGTCTCTAATAATTAAATCCCAAAAAATTGTTGGATCATTAGTGAGTCCTATGGGCATCATCATGAATTCATAGTGTCTAGACCTCATTCGAAATGTAGTCTTGGGAATATCTTCATTCTGTGCATTTAATTACTGATATACCGACTGAAGGTCTGCCATTTAAAAATAACTCGACCCAAAGAGCTTATCAAACAATTCATCTATACAAGGAAGGGGATAATTCTTCTTTATCGTGATTTTTTTTAGCATACAATAATCAATGAAGAGGATCATTGATCCGTCCTTCTTCTTGACGAAGATGACTGATGCACCCCCTGGTGAAGAACTCTTGTATATAAAACACTTCTCCAGATTCTTCTATAACTACTTCATCAGCTCTTCCAGTTCTACGATGGAAATTTTATAAGGTTTCCTTTATATTGTAAAATATCCAAGAATATGTTGAATTGATAACTGAACCTCTCGATTAAGATAAAGACCGGGAATCTTTTTAGGGAATACATTTGTGAAATCCCTCATGATGGGAACATCATCAAGAAACATTCTTTCTATTTTATCAATCATTTGAGCTAGACATGCTTGCTGATAAGGAATTAATATCACATAGGAGACAATGATTCTAAAGGATATTAGTCTTCCTACTTAATCTTGTAATAAATTGTAGGATTCTTTGGGATGTGAAGTGTGATCTCCCTTTTCTAAATGTTGATGTAGGCTTTGTATGTAGACAAACAATCTATAACAATTATAGTGTCTAACTCCACTAATAGAAGATTAATGGGTTCTCTTGGGAGGTTATGTCCACAAGTGTTCATAAGGGAGGAGTTATATACTTTGGATTAAACAATTTTCCCACATTCTATTCTCATACATAACTCATTTTCCAAACTTTGAGGTGGTTTTTGATTTGTTACACTAAACATTAATGATATTAAAGAATGTATAGAACTAGATTAAAAAAGTACATTCTATATTAATGAATTAATAACTAGAGTACCTATCACAACATAATTTTTCAGCTCCATATCAACTGTAGTATTAGTATAATCCCTTATTTTTTTCCACGGAGGTTTTT
This sequence comes from Viscum album, assembly GCA_963277665.1. Classification (NCBI taxonomy): domain Eukaryota; kingdom Viridiplantae; phylum Streptophyta; class Magnoliopsida; order Santalales; family Viscaceae; genus Viscum; species Viscum album. The sequence goes on from OY728165.1 coordinate 1,838,179,228, forward strand.
GTGGATTTCCACCAATAACATTTATCTTTACGAAATTGTTGGAATAAAGAAAATTCTACTTGAAGATATAAAACTGCACCAATAACTTTGTATTTATCTGAACAATCTGTTCTTATTCCACATTAGCGGGATTATTCATATAACATCAGTAGTGTTTATCCAGTTGTCATATTCTTACCCATTTAATTAAATTCCAAGTTCCCTTTATATAGTTCACTAGATACTTCTTCACACAAGTTTTATATTTGGGATGATAAGGATACTTTGCGTCATGGAATTTATTTGCATTAACTCCCACATTAGATTCCATTTTCTTCATCTTCTCACTAGGCCCATGAGACCATTGAATGTCTCCAATATCCATTTCAACATTAAGGTAACAACAGACAATCTCCTCATAGTTTTCAAACTAAGAATTCACAAACACTTTACAAAGACTCTTATACAATCTACTAAAAAATATATTTACCTTTATTTATATATTGATGACAAAGATATATGCATACATTGAAATCCTTATAATGTTTGCTTCATATTCCCAGATGGACTAATCTTCCTTCTTCTTGGGTCTAAGAACATTATTTCCATCTTTAGATGGAGGGTTCAAGAAAAAAATGTATTGTATATAATTTTCTTGAATACCTCTAAATCTATTGAATCAATTTTCTCAAGGGACATAGTATTCTTTATTAGTGTCAACAACAGATTAGCTTCCCTATCAAAATCATAGACCAAATGTATAACTTTTTCTCCATCTAAGCACTGGATGATGAATAATATCGTCCCAATAAAGTTAATCCACTAATATGCGAGGAGGTGATTATAAAATCCACAAAACATGGGAGGTATATTCCTCATGAAGTATTATAAAAAAACTTTCTCTTACCTGGGAGGAGAGAATTCCACATGATTCAAGTTATTATTCATAACTTGAGCCAGCTGAGAAAGTACAATCATCATGTTTTGAGAAACCATTCCCATTATATCTGGCATATCGTTAGGGAAATTATCACATTTCCTATCACAATTATTTTTGTAATGTGTTGTTTTTTTCCTTCAATTAACTATGACAATGAAATTACAGTTATGGGTCATGAATAATTATCTAATAATGAAAACAATCTTGTTCATAAAGGGATGAACATGTTAAAGGAAATTATATCCTAACTTGTGATTACCTAGGATTCAATCTAGGCTATCCATGATCTTTTTCCTAACATATATTCCTATGGGCTTATTTATTTATTTGTTCCCTTAATAATGGTTCGTACCAAGATTATGAATTTACCAAAGCATTTCCTGTAGGAGTGTCAAACCAAGAGTGAAGTAATCCATGTTGTCATGCACCAGTTCTCACTCAAGTCTATCTCAGAGTGGTGTTTTCAGGTTTTACCCCTACATACATCTGTACCAGAGCCACCTCTACCTATTTTTTATCCATATAGGGATCTATTTCCATGATTAACCACTAACTCTATACATACCATAACATAGGGATGTTTTTTTATACATAGTGTCTTCTAAAGGGTTCTTTCAAATGTACTTTATTCGTAGTCTCCCAAAGAAACCTGAACATCCTCTTATAACAACTACAGTGACCCTATCCTTTAAACATAAAATTACAAGACATTAAGAATAATTATAATTTAGTGTACCAGCCAAGGATCTTGATGTTTAGTGTCTTTGTAAACTCGGTACATAAGACTGAAAACATGGGACTAAAAAAATATTTCCATATTTATTCTTCATATAGGGGTCCTAACATCCATTGTGCTCATCCATCCTCATAGAATAACCTAGGGAATACATGTACAATGGGATGATCTAAAAATCCATTCATGGTAACAATCATAAGAATAATTATTTAGCACATGGGTTTGAAGACATGACATAATGATGTAAAAATGTATGTAATATATTGAATCATAACATATAAACATGGGATCATATAAACATGTTGGCGTAGTATAGTTGAAGAAACATAAAAATGACCTTATAATGATTCAAGGCTTGTTTCATGTAGAGGAGTACAAGTCAAGGTTGAGCAATATGACTGTTGCACCTGGAAGCACAAGACATGGCTAACCGCCATGAACATCACACATAACGAGCCATGAGACTCAACCTTACCCAATTCATTTGAGCACTATCTGAGAGTACCAATCTAAAAATTTTCATGAATATGTTTGTGACATATATAATCTTAAAAAATCAATCCCACGTAAGCATAAGGTTACCCATGGAACGAAATGTGTATCACAATCAAGTCATAAAGCATAATAAATGGGTCAGTATTACAAGTGTCCATGAATGAAATGAATTAAATAGTACATTTACATTCATAAAGTAAAACATCATATATGATTATATTTTATGTCAAATACTAGTGATAACTTCTAAAAAAAGTTTTTAAGGAACATCAGAATTAAAACCTTCTTGTGTTGTTTTAATGATAATACTTAAAATAATTTAAAATATAAAAGGAGATAATTATTTATATAAAACCTGAAGTTATAAAAGAAAAATTTAAATAAAAATAAAGACTTTTTATATACAATGGTGGATTAAAATGGAAGATAGAGATCACTTTAAATCTGGAAAAATTCATGATGTTCTTTTAAAATACGTTTACTTATCCGGATGAATTGAAGAGGGAATTACTTAAAACCAACTATATAATTGAAATAGAATGATGAAAGGGTCTTGATATAAGAATTTGGTACATGTAGACATCATTTAAAAGTGGAAAATTAAAAATATAAGATAACATCAGTTTGGTGAAATGAAAGATAAGGCAACCCAAAAGAATAAAGGAGGTTATTATATAATTATATTACACAATCTCAGCATCATTTCGAGTGTACATAAGATGGATTAATGAGAGATAAAGGGGGTTATTATCAAATATAAATATGGATTAAAATATGGGGAGGTGATAAAGCAGACCCCCCGTCATTTGGAATTACCCATAAAAGGGAAGAACATATAATAACTTTTTGAATAAATGTGAAATAAAGAGGATCCCTAACCTTAAATTTGAATGTGTTCCCCATATGATATTAATAACCTGAATAATAATATTAGGATTATAAATTAATAATTCTAGAACGTCTTCAATATTTTATCTATTTTTTATACCCTTTTAAAATTCATTAATGGCATTCTTGATGGGTTAAGTGTTTAAATTTAATTTTTTGGGTATGTATGTTTTCTTGTTTTATACGATCAATTTACCTCTTTTCATGAATGGAGAATCTTGTAAAATGAGTATGGTTTTCCAGAATTGAATTTTTATGTTATTAGTGAACACACATAAGATTACATGATTTTGAAATTAATTTGGTTATTTGTAGTGAAGTTGAATCATTATATAAAACATTAATCATAAAGGCTTGGATTAATTTGGAAACTTTTTATCATAATTTACATGTTTTATATAATTATTTTATATAATGTGTCCACAAGGATTTCAAAAAATCATCTTGATGATGTAATAAATCTGGTATTTACATTTATCATGGGAAATGATACTGGGGAGAGATTTTAATATAAGATAGGCAATGAACAAGGATTGAGAAGAGTGAAGAGAAGAGGGGAGCATGGGTTGTTTTTGTTGTGGAGGGGAGGGAGGTTTTTTTAATATTTTAATCATTAGTTTATTATTTTTTTCAATAGGAAATAAAAAGTGAAGATTACATGAGCATGAATATTAATAAGTGCATGTGAGTTCGAACTAATTGGGTTTACATCAGCAAAAAATCGTCTTGATGATGTAACAATTTATCTATTTAAATTTATCATTATTTATCGTATTTAATTATTCATAAATACATGTACTTTATAAATAACACAAAAAATCAAACTAACAATTTTTTGACATTTAGAATCCAAAAATGAACTCCATTTTTCAAAATTAATTTTCGAAATATTATTTAATTACTATTTAATTAAAATCATACTTTACATGAAAAATATAGATTTTAAAACTATAACTGATTTTATAATTCTTTTGAAAATTACATATGCTCTTATAAAATTATCTTCTAACCAGAAGACATAAAATTGTTAATTATTGAACACTATTTCATAGGTCCTTGAAACATGATATTCTAGATGTAAGATTCCTTGTTTCTAGGCAGTTTCCATTGAATTTATTCATGGAACCGAAAACATCCAACAGTTCTTTATCCAAAGTGGACCTACTTTTCAAAGGCAGGAGTTCGTTACGTTTTAAAATTTTCAATACTTAAGAACATGGATTTTTCGAGAGGATGGGTGGTCAGACACATCACAAATTTTTTAGGGGAATTATTGTCTACTGTGGGAATTTCATTGAAAATAAAATATTTTCATGAATCCTTATTAATTCACAAAGCATATCATAAGTATCCCCTGGAATTTAAAATCACTTATTTATCATGTATAAAATTTTATAATTATCAGTCAGTATTCATGGTTTTCCATAAAATGTATCCTCTAATATACTGATTAGAATTTTTTAATCATTATTTATGATGATACTGGTTTTTAATCCACTCAGTGGGGCACATTGGAGTTTATTTTCATCTTGGGAGATGAAAGATTATATTGATCTTGGGATCATTCTCATAAAATGAGCTACCTATGAATCATTGTGAAAAGAATCATAACCCTCGTAGTTCGGTTCCACTTAATGGGACACATCATACCTTTTATGGTCATTTGATAAGGACCCCTAAGTGGAAGTTTATTCGTTTGAAATTTGGTGGGGGAAATATGCTAAAGCATCCCAAGGAACTTGAAAAAGGAAATGACTTTCCAAATATGATCAGACCCTATTGGGAATGTGACCCAAATAGAACATGGTTGATTTTAAGTGTTGGGTTTGAACTGCAAGGTGGCTTCCTACGTATCCCGTATAGTTGGGAAACAAATCCCAAGTCGTTTGATAAATCTCATAGGATAATATAGTTCTCTGATAATGATGAGTTTGGGATTACATATTGAAGAGGGATTCCATGATGATTTGAAGATTTTATTTGGGGATTATTTCATAAGGAGGATGCCCAAATTGGGGGAATTAGGGTTGGATTCCTAAAGAAGTTATCTAGTGAGCTCAGGCCCTAAAAGGGCTTACTATGTAACCTGGATTGAAGAGGAATTACAGTTCTCGTAGTTCATTCTAATGAGTGTTTGTGCACAAGTTATATTCATAACATATCTCTAAGACCACCTGAGTCATGCTCGTTGTGAGAAACAAGAGGATGTGAAAGATGCCATCATGATAGTTCAAACTTATCCTCCGCATATGGAAGAGGGCGCGTCGACCGTGGAAGAGGGTGAGCCGACGAGCCTTCTCTCTGTTCAATTTACATTGGACTACGGTCCAATGTAAAGAATAAGGGGTGACTTTGAGGGGCTTATAAAATTATGGCTTCTCTTTTGAGTTTTCGTTAGGGCTTAAACCTATGGAGGATGCCAATTTGGGAATTGGTTGGGGGTTACTCCTAAGGAGGATGTCCATTTGGAATTTATTGGGGCTTACTTCTAAGGATGATGTCCATTTGAGTTTTAACCTGGAAAATATGTCAGGTGATGAGGTTTGTAGAGTTTCTTGTGGATTGTATCGACTTAAGGTACACAAGGAATCTTTTCAGGTGCTTCGTGCTGGTGCTCTGCGTAGGTGCTTCACGCAGGTGCTCAGTGGAGGTGCTCCGCGCAGCTCAATATGATCTACACCATGATGGGAATTTAAACCACTTTTTCCCCTTGAATTCTCTATTATCACATGTTTTTAAGAGTTACCTTAGAAAATTTTGGAGATCTGGGAAAAATATCTATGAAATGGGAGATTTGGGACTTCTTCCAACTTTTTTTCAGTCTGGAAATGGGGAGCCCAAGGGTCTTATTTATATGCAAGGAGGGGCCTGGTCGAAGCGAAGTTGTCCGCGCAGGTCCTCTGTGCAGGTCCTCCGCATAGGCCCTTCACTTAGGTGTGAAAAAATTATACTATCATGCTAGTCCTAGGCATTGGTCTTTCATGTAGGTCTATCACGTAGCACTTTAGAATAAAATTATTCAGTCTTACGTGTGTCATAAATTTAGATCTGTAAGTCAGTTTAGGCTCCTCGGCCTGTCAAATAGAAGGTCTTGAAGAGATCTACACTTATAGAGATGTTAAATTCCCCAGTTATTATAAATTTGTATCTTAAATTGAATTTAATGTGTTGAAACCTTTCTATCATTGATCTTGGAAATCCATTGTCTACTCCTGGATAGGGAAATCAGTCCACATTATCCTTTGGTATGGAGAAGTATATGGGAACATAGAAATTCATCATAGAACTTCTTCTTTAATGATGAAAACATCTTTACTCATACATGAAATTTGTTGTCTATTTTAGAATCATATCTTCTCTATATGGAAAACTACGTGGAACACATTTCATTAGGTCTAGAAACACCTTTAAGGAAAATAAGTTTTCTTTTAAATTAATTAATTAATATTAATTATTAATTTATGATCGCAAAATACAAATTCTTTTACTATGATATTATTGTCACTTATAGGGTGGATAAATTGTATTTATACATTCATGGGTGAGGTTACAATTATTTTGGTTTTTTTATTATTTATAATTTTTATAGTACTATTCATAATGGTATGTTACTATTCATAAGTGCATGACACTATTCACAAAAAATTTAGCTTGTTCAATAAAACCCCAAAAATTGCCCTCAACTTAACTATATATGTTGGATTTTTGAAATTCAAGACACAAAAGTTGAAAAATTATGTTTAGTAGTCATATAGTATTCATTACCATGAATGGAAATTTTGTTTCCAAATTTGATTACACTATAAGGCATAATTATATGAAGAGAACTTCATTGATCAAGCATTGGGTCATTACGTCTTTCCTCATTAGAGTTATTCTGATTGACATTCCTCCTATGATTTAGTCCAATTAACATTCCTTCTCAGAGAATGACTAATTTATATTCCTCTTAAAATTTAGTTTGATAAACATTCATTATCAAAGTTAGTCTAATATAAAATCATTATATTCAATACAATGAAATTTATTAATGATGAAATAATCATTATAATGGAATTAGCATTATGATGGAATTATTATTATGATTGAAACTCCACTATGAATCTTTAAAATAATGCAAAACTCATGGTCAATGAATCATTTTAGTTCTGTATACTTCTGTGCCAAGTATTTGAGGATTTGATGAAAACATTTTCATGACTCCAAGAAATGATACAATATTTATAATTCCTCCATTACATGAAATTATTTTATCAAGAATGATTTCATGATTTCTGTGAACTTCATGATTGGAAAATCATCCATAACTTTAGAATAAAATTTAAAGAACCTTATAAATATAAAATTAAATAGTTTCTTTCATTATATTCAACATCATTCTGAATTCCACACTCAAAATATTGTAAAATCATAACCAATGTCTTGTCAATTGAATCTTCAATGTCATGTTAGTTGATCTAATTCTAATGTTCACTTAATAAATAGCTTCATCATTTTGGAAACTTATTTTTCTAGTTCTACATAATCTTAAACTCTTCATCATGAAAACAAATATATAAAAAACAAAAAATCTTCCCCTTTCTGTTTTCTTTCTAACATTCCTCTACTTTTACCTATTTTCCAAAAACAATTTTTTAAAAATGTTTAGTTGTTAATAAATACAAAAAATTGTTGAAAACAAAAGATAGTAATGTATCTTTAATCTATCCCTTCGGAATTCTTTCAAAACCCACGTTAAATTTTTTTACAAATCACCATTGGTAAATGAGTAATGTTTTTTTGAATTTTACCAAAAAATATCCCCAGTCAAATGATATTTTCCTAACACCATACTACTCATTAAATTCATAATTTTGAAGTAATATCATCTCTTAGTGGAAATAAATTTTTACATTTTGATTAATATATACACGGATCACTTTTAACTATTAACACTTTCCTTTTCACCGCTTCCATTTTATGATAACAATAATATCTGATTCAAAAAATAAAGATATGTAAAAAGTTATTTTAGAGAAAAAATTTGTAACATTGTCACCCCATTTATCATCTTAATCAAATGCACTGTGGCTAAGTCTTCCTTTTGAGTTTTAGGAAGTTACTGGTGCACGCTGAACATCAATTTTTAGCATCATTTCCAAAAATATCTATTATATTATGTATTTTTTGAAGATATCTTCAATTTGATACACTGTTTAGTTATATTCTAGAAAGAGATATCTAGTATAATATTTATCTTTTATATAGTAAAATTTTATATTAATGACTTTTTTATATTGAGTGTTGAACATGATTTTTAGAATGATCATTCACACTCTGACTGTTAAAAAGAATCTTTCAGATTCACACATTCTTTGGATTAATCTTGACGTATCATCATCCCATTTGAAATATATGTAGATACATATTTTTAATCTTCTATACTGATCTTTTGAAACAGTTTGGTGGCATACTTTTCTTGATAAAAAAAATTAAATATATTTTTGTAGAACAGGTAACACAATTAAGAATGTTAATTAACTCAATATTGGTTTTTCAAAATACATTTTTATTGACTCAAAAACATATTTATATACCTTTTCTCCATCCCTATAAAAAAATATATGATTCACATACACAGTAATAGTTACTATGCAGCATATAACTTTATTCACATTAAATATACTATCGACCATTGCTTTAGAAAAAATCTACAATCTCAAACCATTATCACTTTTTGAATACCAGGTTCATGGGGCTTGTTTCAACTAATATAAATAATTATTAGATTTAAAATCATTGATTTCATCTTCAGCATTTATATTCCATAAATATTTTTCCATGAAATATATGACCTCAATATCACCATATAGAAAGGCAGAAATTACATCCCATTGATAAAATTTTTAATTATGGTAAATAAATACAACTTGAATCATTTTATGAGTTTTGAACCAAGTAATAGGGGAAAATGTTTTAACAAAACCCATAAAGTTTACCTATAAAAATGATTTATAAAAAATCCTTGGTATTTTCTTTGACGCTTCCTAGTGTTCATTGAAATAGTTTCTACAAACCCACTTTCTTGTGTCATTTTAACATTTCAATCATGGTACAAGATCTCATGTTTTATTTATCTCAATTTTATCTAAATCATAATTATTATAATCTCCACATTAATAGTGATGAATATCTACTTGATCTAATTTCAGTTAAAATTTTGAAATATGTAAATATTGATTTTTTTAATCTCAGATTTCATATTGTCTAAACTCGATCCTTCAGATTTTCTAAAATATTTTAGATATCATAATATTCTGTAAACTAGTTTGTTTCAATGTTACTCTTGATGATTCACTTCCCTCAACATAAGACTCACATGAATAGTGAAATATCCATTTTGAATCACTATTGTCTTTTTTTGTAATTCGGTATCATGACACCCTCAAAATTATCAAATACATTTGATAAGGAGTTTGGATTTACATTAACATTGACATCATATGAGTCTACCAAATTATTTAAAAGTTTTTTCAAGACATTTTAACATCTTACATCAAGTTAATAAACAATAAAATTTCATTATTCATATTTCGAATCAAAATGTCTATGATCATGTTTTTTTGATTTTATGTAAACATGGTGTTATAGAAAATTTGAAGTTGTCCTAACTAGTCCCCCAGGGGCCATTCCATGACTACTTGATGACTACCTTCCATAGGTTAGGGGATGGAGACTATCACAGTAAAGGTGTATCCTAAAAAGGGAAGGAATTACCATTACACATACACGTGTATAAAGATCAAACAGTAGAACGTAAACACAATGTAAACCACGACAGTAACAGAGAAAACTACTGAGAGTAAAATACAATCTGAATGTAAAAGGGGCCAGAATACAAGCCCAAAACCTTAATGGAAAGTACAAATACCCTAATCAATCCACTTGAAAACCTACCTAAAGTATAGAAAAAGGGGATCTAACTGTAGTTGTAGAAGTATGCTCGTATATCCCGTATCACTGAGAAACACCAAGTCCCAAACCACTATGTTGTTCATCGAAACATCGATCAGAGGCACGATACATGACAAATGCAGGAGAAGACCGTGCACGTGTGAGAAACAAAATACTATGTATTGACAAAAAACCAAAATGAAAAGATAAAAAGGGAAGACCAAAATGAAATACCACAAATCATAGACAACTCACACCAGGTATAACAAAAAATATAGAATGTAAGATTATCATTCCTAATGATAAAACTTCTTTTGCTGCTGAGGGCCTCATCCAGATGAGTTATTAAGGTCTACTTGTCTTTTGGGCCACAGAGGAACACTCTGCTACTAGACCATTGTGGTCCACTCGACCACTGGGCCACTGAGGTCTAATATGATACTAGACAATTGAGGTCTTCTTGGCCATTGGACCATCGAGTTCTGCTCTACTACTAGACCACATAGGTCCCCTAGGTCACTAGACCACTAAGATCCGCTCTGCTTATGTACCGCTAAGGTTTTCTTGGGAATATGATCACTGAGGTCTACTCATCATATCCTTCATGTCACAACCAACCATAGGATTCCTGCTCATAGAATACTTGATTCCAATATAATATCCTCTATTGGATATAATATTAAAGACCCTGAGGATTCCCTTTTAGGAATAAAAGATTATCAAGAACATGAATACAGATGTTTGGGATAGATTTTGATATGTTTTTTAATGATTAGTGGCATATGTGGTATGAATATGTTAGGGTATGATGTACCATTTTATAATTGAGGTGAGAGGAAAATATGAATTTTTTTAAATTTTAAAATAATTTCAAGTCACATTCATAGAATAATTCCCACAAATAGCTCAAAATATGTATCTTTTTTGTTAAGTCATATATAAAACCAAAAAATGGGGTTTTTTAAAAAATTATGTAATTTAGACCCTTTTTATTATTGATTAAACCTTAGGTAATCCCTATATTTCTATAACATGGGTAACTTATTTTTATTTAGTTTTTAATTAATAATAATCATAAATTCTGTTATGAAGTTACAAATTATAAAATAATAACTGAGAGTAGGTGTATGTGGGGTTGAATAAATTTTATACATTTTTATAATTTAAAACACATTTTGAAATGTCACCCTTCAGTACTATTAATGTTTATAACCTTGTAATATTTTTATAAATACTCATGCATGAAAATGTATCATTGTATGCAAAGGACATTAGATTTATAATGTTCCATCATATTGTAAAACCTAAATATTTTCCCTATCCACTCCATTGGGTTTATATAAATGAACTATTATGAGGGAGTGAATAAAAATTGTTCCAATTCCCATTAGAGACATTATTACTTTGAATAGGAATGATTCTATAGGGTCTAATGAACTTAATCTAATTTAATCATTACATTTTACTCTTTATAATGACACCATTCTCAATATTCATTACTCAAACTATACTTGAATTCTTGGTTTAAAATTCCTATGTTTGGGAAACATAATGATCAAATGTATGGAATTCTAATGATATCATATTTTGAATGATTTCTTTGAAACAAATTTAGTAGCACTCCAACTATTCCAGTCACTTGAAATGTTGTAATGTATGAATGTAATATGATTTTATTTATAGGACTTTTAGAATGGAAAAGGTAGGAAACATGGAAACATTCCTCACTATCTCAAATTCAAAAAAATTAGATGTATACATTTTTTAATCTTAATTTTAACCACTTCAACTATTCACAATTTTTCTAGAATCTTCTTGAGTATTGTTAGCCTTTTCGGACATCCTAAAATTTCATCAATCCAATGGATCCTACTAAAAACATTATGATTATTATTATTCAGATTATTATGATTGAAATTACTCATCTAAATATGAAGGAGCTTCCTCATATCATTTTTAATTGAATTTCCTCATTTGAGTTAGTCTGATTAACATCCATTCTCAGAGTTTGTCAGATTGAAATTCCTCTTCATAGTCAGTCTAATTGTATTTCATCCTCAGATTAAATACAATTATTTTTTATAGTGACTCTTGGATTTTACGTATAACATTAAATAATTGGAATCATATTTATACATTAGAGTACAAGCTAAGGATTGTGAAGTATAGTGTGTTTAAAAACTACGTACATAAGATGGAAAACATGGGACTAAAAACACATCTGATTTAATATTCATAGAGGAATCCAAATTTTCATTATCTAAAACATCATTATAGGATAACTTGGAGATACCATGAACAATGGGATGATGAAATAATCCCATAATGGGAATTAACATAATAATAAATCATTAGTACATGGGTTAGAAGGCATGACATAGAGATATAAAAAGGCATGTAACATATGAAATATTAAAATATAAATATTGGATAATATAAAAAGGGGTCATAGTAATGTGGAAGATACATAAAACATAATGTTATCATAAGTCAAGGCTTGTTGCACATAGAATATCACAAGTCTAGGTTAACCACCAAGACCATTGCACATGGTTGTAGAGGCTCGGGCTAACCGCCAAGACCATCACACATAATGCCTCATGAGACTCAACCTTTTCCATTGAATTGAACGTTTATATTGGTTAATCCATCTAAAAAATTTCATATATATTTTTTCTATATATAGAATAATACATAATCAATCACACGTAAACATATGGGTACCAATGGAAAGAAATATATATCATAATCATTTCATAAAGAATATAAAATGGGCTTGTTCTACAAGTTTAATTTAATGAAAGGAATTAAATCATACATAGAAATTTATAAATTAAAATGTAATATATATTGATATGTTATGTAAAACAAAAGTGAAACCTTCTACTAAATGTATTTGCGAAACATTATAATAAATATATTTTAGTGTTGTATTAAAGAAAATACTAAAGAGAATTTAAAATAGGAAAGGGAATAATCTCATATATAAAACCCGAAGTGAACCATGAATGTTTTCATAGTAAAATTAGTGATTTTATAAAGATAATTGTGTCTTAAAATGGAATATATATTTCCCTTGAAATCAGGTAAGAATTTGGGAATTTCTTCTAAAAAATGTTTTATTATCGGGACGTATTAAGGATGGAATCACATAAAAAAGGTGTATTCTCAGAAAAAGAATTATTAAGGGGTATTTATAAATTAATTTGGTACTTGTACCCAGAATTTAGATCATTCAAAAAAAAGGTATATTCAATTTGGTATAAAGAAAATAACACAAATCAATGAAATAAAGTTGGTTCGAGTCGAATTCTCTTACAAAATCTCATCATGGTATCATGTTTACATAAGATAAATTAATGAGAGATAAATGGGTTTATAATATCATATAAATTCTGAGGGAGGTATGTGGGAGGTGTTAAATCACACCTCGTCATTATGAATTACAAATAAAAGTGCATAAGATATAGGCCATTCTGGAATAAAACTGAATTAAAGAGGATACCATACCTTAAGTCTGAAGGTGTTCCCTGTGTGATATTAATGAAATGAATAATATAATTAAGATAATAAATTAATAATTAGAGAACCTATGTTAAATTTAATTGATTTATTATACCCTTTTTATGTTCATTCATGGCCTTCTTAATGGGTCAGGTGGTTAAATTTCATTGTTCATGTCTATTTTTTTCTCGGTTTTTATGATGGATTTACTTAATTTCCTGAAAATATAATCATGTAAAATAATGATGTTTTCCCAAAACTGATGTTATATTTTATGAGTTACATCCGAAATATAACATGGTTAAAAAATTATTTTGTTTATTTTCAGTGTAGTTGAATCATTATATAAAACATTACTGATAAACGCTTGGATTAATTTTGTGATTTTTCAAACAATTTACTTGTTTTGTATTGTTATTTTACATCATGAGAGAATAATTATTAGAAAAAATTACATAAGATAAAATAAATATTTAATATTATGGTTGAACTATAATAATGGTTTCCTAACCATAACTGAAGATGGTAATATAAATTGATAACTCATCTTCCTTGAATATGACAAATTAACTAATTTTGAACAGTGTTTTCATTTCATTAGTATAAAAGGTGGGGAAAGGGGTGATAATAATGAATTATACTATTATCATAACAATGTTACAGTATGTGTATGGTACTATATTTTTTATACCATTTGGATTAGGATAGGTAAGGAATGAACTGAGAATAAAGAAACATGAAAATTAAAGAAAAGGAATGTGGAATTTTACCTCTTGAGTAATCCTTCCTTTAGACCCACTTAAGGGGATACAATTTGGACATTTTTGGAGTCCACGGGATTATAGAATTATAGGAGTATCTTTTTGAGAGATTTGAGAATAATTTAGGCATCGGAAAAGGCTAGATAATAGTGAAGAGAAGAGGGGAATGTGGGTGGTTTTTATAGTGGATGAAAGAATTGCTTTCTTAATATTTTAATCATTAGATTATTATTTTTCTAGAAGTTAAGAAATTGTGATAATTACATGAAAAAATAGTAATAAGTTCATGTCATTTTGAAATAATTCGGTTTATATTAGCAATACATTATCATGAGGATTTAATAATTTATGAATTGACATTTATCGTAATTTATCTTATTTTACTATTCATCAAAAATTAATGTATTCTTAAAAAATACAAAAAATTAACCCTAAACATTTTTTAATGTATAGATTCCAAAAATTACCTTCATTTTTGAAAAACAGTATCATAAATATGATTAATTTTATATTTAAATAAAATCCTAATTTACATGAAAGATAATGATTTTAAAACTATAACTGATTTTTAATGGTATCTAACATCACATAAAATATTATAAAATTATCTCAATACTAGAAAACCTAAACTTTTTAATTTATAAACATGTTTTATGAAAAAATATTTCCTTTAAATTTTATTAATTAACTGTAATTATATTTTATGATTACAAAAATACCAATTATTTTCCAATGAGCATATTATTACTTATAAGATTCCTAAATTTTATTTATGCATTCATGGGTGAGGTTACTATTAATTTGTAAAATTTATTATACATAAGGGTCATATTTCAATTCATAAGGGTAGTTTACTTTTCGTGAGGGTATCTTGATATTCATAAGGGTATGTTACTATTCATATGTATAGGTTATTATTCACCAAAAATTATGTTTGTTCCTTGTGACCCTAAAAATCACCCTGAATGAAACTATTAATGTCATATTTTCAAAATTCAAGACACAGAAGTTGGAAAATAATACAGAGTGGTGAAATTTTAATCATTATCATGATATTTCATTATGTTTTCTAATATGATTATACTATAAGTCATAATTATAATAATAAAATACCGTTGATAAAATATTGGGTTGTTACATTTGTCTCCCTTATAAAATTCCTCCCATCAAATTTCATTTTACATTCTATCTTGTAAGTAGGTGTTGGTACGTTTCCATCATTGCTTCTTCAAGTTCACATGTCACCACTTCCTACTTATGGTTCCAGCATAATAACTTGACCATGTGGGTTGTCTTGTTGCATAGAACATTGTATCAATGATACACGATCTTCACTAACTACTACACATATGAAAGATCATTCTCCAACTGCACCACCTCTGAAGAGAATACATGTAAAGGATCTGGTATGAACTTACTTTAATGGGATACATGAAAGACATCATGTACTTTAGACATGGTAGGTGGAAGTGCTAGTCAATAGGCCACAACTCCCACATGATCTAGGATCTTGAAAGGCATGATGAACCTAGGACTGAGCATTCCCTTAATACCAAATCTCATGACCTTCATCCACATAGATATACAAAAAAATAAAATTTATCCAACTTTGAACTCCAGGTCTCATTGATGATTATATGCATAACACATTTTTAGAATTCGGGCTACCTTGAGGTGTTGTTGAATTATTTTCACCTTCTCCACCATTTCTTCTTCTATTTCAGGTCTTAGTAGCTTACACTCACTGACATCATCCCAACACACCGGTGTTCTACCCCATTTCACATAAAGGGCTTCGTATCCTGCCATCCGAATTCTTGAGTGGCAACTATTGTTATAAGAGAATTCATCCAGTGGAATATGTTGGTCCAACCATCCTATGAATTCCATAGATCATTCTCTCAACATATCTTCTAATGTATGAATTGTTTACTCATATTGGACATTATTTTTAGTATTATAGGTCATGATGATGTTCAACTCTATTCTTAATGCATGTTGGGGATTTTTCTAAAACATTGAGTTGAATCTTGGATCTCGATCAGATACAATTGATAGTGGTACTCCATGCTGCCTTACCTACTCATTGTTGTATATCAGTGCTAGTTGATCCAACAAGAAGTCCTATAAATTGTGATAAATTGAGCTATCTTTGTAAGATGATACTAATAGACCCATATAGCATTGTTTTCTCTGGATGTCCTTTTATTTCCATTGATAATGTCTATATAAATGTTCTACCACTCCCATATTGGTATGGGTAATGGTTGAAAAATACCTTTAGGATTATTTACTTTCATCATTCAATTGATGATATACCATGACCTTTGATGTATATTCATAAATATATTTCTTCATATTGCCCCACATTAAGTTCACCTAGAGATATCAATACATATTTTTGCTACTTGGGAGAATTGAGATGGTTGAGCTATAGGTATCATTCAGAAGCTCCTTCTTTATCTCTGGATATGATGATACACATAATTGAGACCCAAATATTACACCTCCTTCATCAATATTGAACATAAGGGATTAACCATTTCTAACAGCTTCCACACTTTTTATAATATACACATATTTTCTTTGATCATCCTTTATTTTCCCCAAGGGAGATGGTTGAGAAATAATTTGAGAAGTATTGATGACGTTCCACTCTTAATGATTCTCAGGTCCATCCTCGGAAAATCCAAGATGATGGATCCTTTTCAAATCATGTAATTGATAAACATGTTGGAACCTTTATACATAAAGAATTTTTCACCTTACTTGACTTACCATGATGAAATTGGATTGAGAAATCATATTCCTTATGAGATCTATCCATAATCACTGGTTCCTATTAAGGTCCTACTATGTGAATATATATTTGAGAATTTTGTGATCATTATATATCTCACACTGCACCCCATAGAGATAATGATTTTAGATTTTTAGTGCAAATATCACATCTTCAAACACCAAGTAATACATGGGATAGTATTTCTCATGGATTTTCAAATGCCTTGAGGCATAGCCTATCAAATTATCATTTTACCTAAGTAAGAAGACTAGGCCTTTCTCAAAAGCATCGCTATACATGACAAATAGTTCTCCACATGATGGGAGTTTGAGTATTGGCATAGTGATAAGCCACATTTTAAGCTCCTTAAAATTGTCTTCACATTTTTGAGTCCAGAAAAAAATTAACCCCCTTCCGTGTCAGCTTGGTTATTGGATTTGATAATAATGAAAAGATCTCAACAAATAATTGGTAATACCTAGAATGACTGAGGAAGCTACATATCTCCATTAAAGATGTTGGTATCTTCCATTCTTTGATTGCCTTAGTCATTGAAGGGTCCACAAATACCCATTTACTAGTTATCACATTCCCCATGAATATTTCTTTATCCATACAGATCTCACATTTAGTGTACTTTTCTTATAGATTCTCACTTCACAAAGTCTTTAGCACAATATTCAAATTCTCCTCATGTTCCTACTTTATCATAAATTATATCATACTATCATCGATAAAGACAACAACAATTTTTCAAGGTAATCTCTAAAGACACTAATCATTAAATCTCTAATAATTGTTGGAGAATTAGTGAGTCCTAAGGGAATCACTATGAATTCACAGTGTCTATACCTCATTCGAATTGTAGTCTTTGGAATATCTTCGTTCCGCGCATTTAATTACCAATATAACGACTAAAGGTCTATAATTGAAAATAACTGGACCAAAATAGCTTATCAAACAAGTCATCTATATGATGGAGGGGATACATTTTCTTTATCATGATTTTTTTGAGCTTACGATAGTCAATGAAGAGGATAATTAAACCATCTTTCTTCTTGATGAAGAAGACTGATGTTCCCCCTGGTGAAGCACTCTGGTATATAAAACACTTCTCCAGATTCTTCTATAACTGCCTTTTCAGCTCTTCCAGTTCTACGACGGAAATTCAATAAGGTTTCCTTTATATTAGAAAAGATCCATGAATATGATCAATTGATAACTCAACCTCTCGATTAAGATAATGATCTGGAATCTATTTAGGGAATACATTTGTGAAATCCCTCATTATAGGCACATAATCGAGAAATATTCTCTCCATTTTATCAATCATTTGAGCTAGTCATGCTTGCTCATAAGGAATTAATATCACACATGAGACAATGATTCTAAAGATTATTAATCTTTCTACTTAATCTTGTAATGAATTGTATGATTATTTGGGATTTGAACTGTGATATCCCTTTTCTGAATGTTGATGTAGGCTTTTTATATAAACAACCAATCCATACCTAAGATAGTGTCGAACATCACTAATAGACGAATAATGGGATCTGGTGGGAGGTTCAATGCACAAATGTTAATAATGGAGGAGTTATATACTTTGGATTAAAAAAATTCCCCAATTTCTATTCTCATACATAACTCAGTTTCCAAATTTTGTGGTAGTTTTTGATTAGTTATACTAAACATTAATGTTATTAAAGAATGTGTGGAACTAGATTAAAAAAGTACGTTCTCTATTCATGAATTAATATCTAGAATACCTATCACAATATAATTTTTTGGCTCCACATCAAAAGTAGTAATAGTATAATCCTTTCCTTTTTTCCTTGGAGGTTTTTGTGGATTTCCCCCAATAACCTTCATCTTTTGGAAATTTTTGGCATAATGAAAATGCTACTTGAAGTTATAACACTCCACCACTAACTGTGTATTTATCTGAACCATCTGTTCTTATTCCACATTAGCGGTATTCTTCATATACCTTCAGTAGTGTCTATCCAGATGTCATATTCATACCCAATTATTGAAATTCCTATTTCCCTTTATATAGTTCTCAAGATGCTTCTTCACACAATTTTTACATGTGGGATGATCAGGATTCATTGCATCATGGAATTTATTTGCATGACCTCCGACATTAGATTCCATTTTCTTCTTCTTCTCACTGGGCCCACGAGACCATTGTAAGTCTCCAATCTTCATTTCAACATTTCGGTAACAACAGACAATCTCCTCATAGTTGTCAAAGTTTCAAATCAGCAACACTTTTCAAAGACTCGTATAGAGTCTACTAAATAATCTATTTACATTTATTTCTATATTCGTTACAAAGATATAGGCTTACATTACAATCCTTGTAATGTTTGGTTCATATTCCAAGATGGACTAATCATCCTCTTCCTTGGGTCCAGGAACATTCCTTCCATCTTGAGATGGAGGGTTCAAGAAAAATATTTGTTCAAAATCATTATTTTGAATACCTCAGAATCCATTGAATCAATTTCCTCAAGGGACGTCGTATTCTTGATCAGTGTCCACCACTGATTATCTTCCCTATCAAAATAATAGACCAAAATTATAACT
Source organism: Viscum album (assembly GCA_963277665.1). Classification (NCBI taxonomy): domain Eukaryota; kingdom Viridiplantae; phylum Streptophyta; class Magnoliopsida; order Santalales; family Viscaceae; genus Viscum; species Viscum album. The sequence continues at coordinate 1,838,198,835 of OY728165.1, forward strand.
TTGTCTCTATCTAGGAACTAGATGATGAATAATATCATCCCAATGGAGTTAATCCACTACTCTGTGAGGAGGATATTAGAAATTCCACAAAACATGGGAGGTATATTCCTCGTGAAGTATCCTAAAAAAACTTTCTCTTACATGGGAGGAGGATAGAATTCCACATGATTCAATTTATTATTCATAACATGAGCCAGCGGAGAAATTACAATAATCAGTTTTTGAGAAACCATTCCCATTATATCAAGAATATATTTAGAGAAATCATCACATTTCCTATCACATTTATTTTTGGAATGTGTTGTTCTTTTCCTTCAATTAACTTTGACAATGAATGTACAGTTAGGGGTCATGAATAATTAGCTAATAATGAAAACAATCTTGTTCATAAAAGGATAAACATGTAATAGAAAATTATATCCTAACTTGTGATTACTTAGGATTCAATCGAGGCTATCCGTGATTTTTTTCCTAACATATATTCTTATGGGCTTATTTATTTATTTGTTCCCTTAATAATGGTTCTTACTAAGATTATTAATTTACCAAAGCATTTCCCCCAAGTGTGTCAAACCAAGAGTGCAGTAAGGCATGTTGTTGTGCACCAGTTCTCACTCAAGTCTATCTCAGAGTGGTGTATTCAGGTTTTACCCCTACATACATCCCTACCAGAGCCACCTCTACATATTTGTATCTAGATAGGAATGTATTTCCATGATTAACCACTAACTCTATACTTACCATAACTATGGGATGTTTTTTATGCATAGTCTCATCTGTATGGTTATAACGAAAGTGCTATATTCATAGTCTCCAAAAGAAACATGACCATACTCTTATACCAACTACAGTGACCCTATACTTTACACATAAAATTACATTATTTTAAGTATAATTATAATTTAGTGTACAAGTCGAGGATCTTGATGTTTAGTGTCTTTGTAAACTAGGTACATAAGACTGAAAACATGGGACTAAAAAAATACATCTTTATTTATTCTTCATATAGGGATCCTAACATCCATTGTGCTCATACATCTTCATAGGATAACCTAGGGATAACATGAACAATGGGATGAGCTAAAAATCCATGCATGTTTACAAACATAAGAATAATTATTTAGCACATGGGTTTGAAGACATGACATAATGATATAAAATGGAATGTAACATATTGAATCATAACATATAAAAATGGGATCTTATAAAAATCTGGTCGTAGTATATTGGAAGAAACATAAAAATGACTTTAGAATGATTCAATGCTTGTTTCATGTAGAGGAGCACTAGTCAAGGTTGACCACTATGACCGTTGAACATGGAAGCACAAGACATGGCTAACCTCCATGACCATCACTCATAACGGATCATGAGTATCAACTTTACCCAATTCATGGGATCCCTATGTTGGAGTACACATCTAATCATTTTCATGAATATGTCTTTGACATATATAATCATACACAATAAATCACACGTAAGCAAAATGGTACCCATGGAATGAAATGTTTATCACAATTTTGTCACAAAGCATAATAAATGGGTGTATATTACAAGTGTCCAGGAATGAAATGAATTAAATAACACATTTGCATTCATAAGGTAAAACATCATATATGAGGATTTTTTCTTTCAAATATTAGTGAAAACTTCTAAAAAAAGTATTTAAGGAACATGAGAATTAAAACCTTCTTGTGTTGTATTAATGAAAATATTTAAAATAATATAAAATAAAAAAGGAGATAATGTTTTATATAAAACTGGAAGTTAACTAAGAAATTGTTTAAAAAGTACAGACATTTTATAGATAATTGTGGATTAAAAAAAAGACAGAGATCACTTCAAATCAGGAAAAATTCATGATGTTCCCTTAAAATACGTTTGCTTATCAGGATGAATTGAAGAGGGAATCACTTAAATCCAACTATATTCTAGAAACAGAATGATGAAAGTTTCTTGATATAGAAATTTTGTACATGTAGACATCATTTAGAAGTTGAACATAAAATATATAAGATAAACTCATTTTGGTAAAATGAAAGATAAGGAAACTCGAAGGAATAAAGGAGGTTATAGTAGAATTATATTATACAATCTCAGCATCATATCGATTGTGCTTAAGATGGCTTAATGAGAGATAAAGGGGTTATCATCACATATAAATCCGGATGAAAATATGGGGGAGGTGATAAATCAGATGCCCCATCATTAAGAATTACCAATAAAAGGGAATAACATATAAGACATTTTTCAATAAATATGAAATAAAGAGGATCCCTAACCATAAATTTGAATGTATTCCCCATATGATATTAATATCCTGAATAATAAAATTATGATTATAAATTAATAATTCTAGAACCTCTTTAATATTTTATCTACTTTTTATAAATTTTTGAAATCCATTCATGGCCTTTTTGACGGGTTATGTCATTAAATTTCATTGTTTGGGTCCGTTTGTTTTCTAGTTTTATACGATCAATTTACCTGTTTTCATGAATAGCGAATCTTGTAAAATGGGGAATGTTTTCGAGAAATGAATTTATATGCTATTATTGATCATATATAAGATTACCTGTTTTTTAAATTCATTTGGATATTTGTAGTGAAGGTGAATCATTATATAAAACAATAATAAAAAATGCTTGGATTAATTTGGCATTTTCGTCTCACAATTAACTTGTTTTATATAATTATTTTATATAATGTGTCCACAAAGATTGTATAAAATCATCTTGATGATGTAATAATTATTGTATTTTCATTTATCATGGGAAATGATATTGGGGAGAGATTTTAAAACAAGTTAGGTAAGGAACAAGGCTTGAGAAGTGTGATGATAAGAGGGGAGCATGGGTTGTTTTTGTTGTGGAGGGGAGGGAGGTTTTCTTAATATTTTAATCATTAGTTTATTAATTTTTTCAATAGTAAATAAATAGTGATGATTACATGAGTATGAATATTAATAAGTGCATGTGAGTTTGAACTAATTTGGTTTACATCAGCAGAAAATTGTCTTGATGATGTAGTAATTCATATATTTACATTTAACATTATTTATAGTATTTTATTATTCAAAAATACATATACTTTAAAAATAAACCAAAAATTCAACATAATAATTTTTCAACATTTATAATCCATAAAATAATTCCTTTTTTCAAAATTAATTTCCAAAATATGATTTACTTAATATTTTATTAAAATCATACATTACATGAAAAATATATATTTTAAAACTACAACTGATTTTATAATTCTTTAAAAAATTACATATGCTCTTATAAAATTATCTCCAAACCAGAAGACATAATATTGTTAATTATTGAACATTGCTTCGTAGGTCCATGAAACATGATATTCTAGATGTAAGAATCTATGTTTCAAGGCAGTTTCCATTGGATTTATTCATGGAACCGAAAACATCCAACAATTATTTATCCCATGAGGACCTACTTTTCAAAGGCAGACGTTCATTATGTTTTAAAATTTATAATACTTAAGAACATGCATTTGTCGAGAGCATGGGCGGTCAGACTCATCTCACATTTTTGGGGGGAATTATTGTCTACTCCAGGAGTCTCTTTGAAAATAAAATATTTTCATGAATCCTTATTATTTCACCAATTATATCATAAGTATCCCATGGAATTTAAAATCACTTATTTTTAAAGTATAAAATTTTAGAATTATTAGTATGTATTCATGGTTTTCCTTCAAACTTATCCTCTAATATACTGATTAGACTTTTTTAAATCATTATTTATGGTGATACTAGTTTTTAAGCCACTCAGTGGGTCACTTTGGATTTTTTTGTCATCCAGGGAGATGAAGGATTATATTGATCATAGGATCATGCTAATAAAATGCGCTACCTATTTATCATTGTGAAAAGTATCAGAACCCTCATAGTTCGGTGCCACGTAATGGGACACATCATACCTTCTAAGGTCATGTGATAAGGACCCCTAAGAGGAAGGTTCTTAGTTTGAAATTTAGTGGGGGACTTATGCTGAAGCAGTCCAAGGAACTTGAAAAGGATATGAGTTTCCTTGTAGGATCAGACCCTATTTGGAATGTGACCCAAAGAGAACATGGTTGATTCGAATTGTTGGGTTTGAACCTCATGGAGTCTTCCTACGTATCCCATATGGATGGGAATTAAATTCCATGCAGTTCGATAAATCTCATAGGAGAATACAGTCCTCTGAGAATGATGATTTTGAGCTTACTTCTTGAAGAGGTATGCCATGATGATTTGAGGATTGTATTTGGGGGTTATTTCCTAAGGAGGATTCCCAAATTAGGGTAATTAGGGTTGGATTCCTAAAGAGGACATCCAGTGAGCTCAGGCCATGAAAGGGTTACCTACGTATCCCGGATTGAATAGGAATTAGAGTTCTTATTGTTAATTCCAATGAGTGTTTGTGCACATGTTGTAATCATCACATATGCCGAATCCCACATGAGTCATGACCAGTGTGAGAAACAAGAGGATGTTAAATATTCCACATTGACACTTCAATCTTCTCCTCCACTGATGGAAGAGGGCGTGTCGATCATCGAAGAGGGCGAGTCGATGAGCCTTCCCTCTGTTCTATTTACATTAGACTATGATCTAATGTAAGGATGAATGGGTGAGTTTGAGGGGCTTATACCTTGATGGATGCCCTGTTGAGGTTTGGTTGGGGCTTAAACGTATGGAGTATGTGAATTTTGGAATTGGTTGGGGCTTAATCCTAAGGAAGATGCCCATTTGGAATTTATTGGGGCTTTCTCCTAAGGAGGATGCCCATTTGAGGTTTAACCTGGAAAAGTAGTCAGGTCATGAGGTTTGTGGAGTTTCATGAGGATTATATCGACTTAAGGTAAAGGAGGAATCCGTGAAGGTGCTCCATGCTGGTGCTCTATGCAGGTGCTTCATGCAGGTGCTCTATACAGGTGCTCTGCGCAGCTCTATATGATATAGACCTGGATGGGAATTCGAACCACCTTTTCCCCATTAATTCTCTATTCTCTCATGTTTTAAAGATTTACCTTAGAAAATTTTTGAGATGTTGGAAAAATATATATGCAATGGGAGCTTTGTACTTCTTCCAACTTTTTTCCAGTCCAAAAATGGGGAGCCCAAGGGTCCTATTTATAGGCAAGGAGGGGTCCTGGTCAAAGGTAACTAGTCCGCGCAGGTCCTCCGCGCTGGTCCTCCTCGTAGGTCCTTTTCTTAGGTGTGAAAAAATTATTCTACCTCACTGGTTCTCGGAATTGGTCCTTCATGTAGGTCCTTCGTGTAGCTCTGTATAATCAAATTTTTCCATCTTCTGAGTGTCATAACCTTATATTTGTAAGTCCATTTAGGCTCCACGACCAGTAAAGTCGATGGTCTTGAAGAGATCTACACTTCTAGAAATGGTAAATTCCCCAAGTCTTCTTGAATGAATATCTGAAATTGAATTTAATGTGTTGACACCTTTCTATCATTCATCATGGAAATCCACTTCCTACTCCTGGATAGGGAAATCAGTCCACATTATCCTTTGGTATGGAGTAGTGTTTTGGCACAGAGAAATTTAGCCTGTATCTTCTTCTTTCCTGATGAAAACATCATTACTCATACTTGAAATTTGTTGTCTATTGTAGAATCATATCTTCACTCTATGGAAAAGTGCATAGAACACATTTCATTAGGTCTAGAAATACCTTTAAGGAAAATAAGTTTTCTTTTAAATTAATTAATTAATATTAATTATATATTTATGATCGCCAAATACCAATTCTTGTACTATGATCATATTATCAGTTATAAGATGCCTAAATTTTATTTATACATTCATGGGTGAGGTTAAAATTATTTTTTATGTTTTATTATTTATAATGGTCATAGTACTATTCATAATGGTATGTTACTATTCATAAGTGTATGACACTATTCACATAAAATTTAGTTTATTCAATCAGACCCCAAAAATCACCCTCAACTCAACCATGTATGTCAGATTATCGAAATTCAAGACACAGAAGTTGAAAAATTATGTTTAGTGGTCATATAGTATTCAATACAATGAAATGAAATTGTGTTTCCAAATGTGATTACACAATAAGGCATAATTATATGAAGAGAATTTCATTGATCATGCATTAGGTCATGACTTATTTCCTCTTTATAGTTAGTCTGATTGACATTCCTCCTTAGATTTAGTCCAATTAACATAACTTCTCAGAGAATGACTGATTGATATTCCTCCTAAAATTTAGTCTGATAAACATTAATTATCAATGTTAGTCTAATATAAAATATTCATATTCAGCACAATGAAATTTATTAATGATGAAATTATCAATATAATGGAAGTACCATTACGAAGGAATTTTTATTATGATTGAAACTCCACTATGAATCTTTAAAATTATTCAAAAATCATGGTCAATGAATCATTTTAGTTCTATATACTTCTCTACCTAGTATTTCGGGATTTGATGAAGACATATTAATGATTCCACAAAATGATACAATATTTACAATTTTTTTATTACATGAAATTATTTTATCAAGAATGATTTCATGATTTCATTGAACTTCATGATTGTAAAATCATCCATAACTTTAGAATAAAATATAAAAAACCTTATAATATGAAATTCAATAGCTTCCATCATTATTTGCAACATTATTCTAACTTCCACACTCAAAATATTCTTAAATATTAACCAATATATTGTTAATTGAATCTTCAATATCATGTTAGTGGACTTGAGTATGATGTTTCTCTTAATAAACAACTTAATCATTTTGGAAACTTATTTTTTTGTATCTACATAATCATACACTCTTCATCATGAAAACAAATATAACAAAAACAAAAAATCTTACCCTTTATATTTCTTTCTAACATACCAGAACATTTATCTATTTTCAAAAAACATTATTTTTAAAAAGTATATTTGTAAGAAATACAAATAATTGTTAAAAACAAAAGATAGTAATGTTTCATTAATCTCTCCATTTTGAATTATTTCAAATCCTATGTTAACAAATTTTACAAATCACCATTGGTAAACGGGTAATGATTTTTTGAATTTTACTAAAATTTTTCCCCAGTAAAATGAGAGTGTCCTAACACCATACTAATCGATAAATTAATAATTTTGAATTAATTTCAACCCTTATTGGATTTTTTTTTAAATTTTGGTTAATATAAACACCCCTCACTTTTAACTATTATCGATTCCCTTTTCACCGTTTCCATTTTTTGATAACCACAGTATTTGATTCAGAAAATAAAGATATGTAAAAAGTTATTTTAGAGCACAAATTGGTATCATTTTCTCCCCCTTTATCATCATAATCAAATGCACAGTGGTGAAGTCTTCCATTTTAGTTTTAGGATGTTACTGGTGCGTGATGAACATGAATATTTATTATCAATTCCAAAAATCTCTATTACATTATATATTTTTTAAAGATATCATCATTTTGATACACTGTTTAGTTGTATTCTAGAAAGAGATATCTAGTATAATATTTATTTTTTATATAGTAAAATATTATATAAATGTTTTTTTATATTGAGTGTTGAACGTGATTTTTAGAATGATCATTCACACTCTGAATATTAAAAATAATGTTTAATTGTTAAGAATATTCCAGTTTCAAATCATCTAGATGAACTTTCATCCCAAAAATTTAAGTATAAGATTGAGTTGCTCCAACATATTCTAATTCAATAGTGCTCGAAGTTAATAAAAATTGTTTATCACTATGTCAATACACACAAAATTCTACTAAGAAAAATGTTCCTCAAAAAGATGATTTTATATCATTACAATCTTCATACCAATCAGTAGATTTATAACTAGGTTTTTTTTAATCAAATTTGTTTTTATTAAATTCCATATGATTTTTACCCTTAGACATATATCATAATTATCTTTTCTTAAAATAGATGTGATTATTTTGAATTACTTTGATACGTGATAGAAAATATCACAGCAAAAATGATATTATCTCTTGAGGATGTCAGATAAAAATAACATCCTATCTACTTCTAAAAATCATTCAAATTCACACATTCTTTGGATTCATATTTTCTTATCATCATCCCAATTTAAACAAATGTAGAAACATATTTTGAATCTTCTATACCAATCTTTTGAAATAGTTCGGTGGCATACTTTTCTTGATTAAAAAAATTACATTAATTTTTGTAGAACTTGTAACACATGGAAGAATGTAAATTATCCTTGTATTTGTGTTTCAAAATTCATTTTCATTGACTCACAAAAATCTTTATAAACTTTTTCACCATCCCCATAAAAAATATATGATCCACATACACAGTAACAGTTACTTTGTTGGAGATAACTTCATTGACATTAAATATACTATCAACCATTGCTTTAGAAAAAATCAACACTCTCAAAACATTATCACTTTTTGAATACTAGGATCATGGGGATAGTTTCAACCCATATAAATAATTATTAAATTTAAAATAATTTATTTCATCTTCATCATTTATAATCCAGAAAGATTTTTCCTTGAAATATATGACCTCAATATCACCATATAGAAATGCAGAAATTACATCCATTTGATAATATTTTTAATTATAGTAAATAACTATTGCCTGAATCATGTTATGAGTTTTGAACCAAGTAATAGGGGAAAATGTTTTATCAAAATCCATAAATTTTACCTATATAAATTCTTTAAAAAAAATCCTCGCTAATTTCCTTGATGCTTCCTAGTGTTCGATGAAATAGTTTCTACAACCCCACTTTTTTATATAATTTTTTCATTTAAAAAATGGTACAAGTTCTCATGTTTTATTTCTCCCAATTTGATCTAAATCATTATTCTTATAATATACACATTAATTGTGTTGAATATCATCTTAATCTAATTTCAATTCAAATTTTGAAATAAGTAAATATTGATTTTTTAATCTTAGATTTTATCATGTTTGAACTCAAGCCTTCGGATTTTCATGAATATTTTACATACCATAAAATTTCTATAAACTAGTTTATTTAAATGTTACTCTTGAAGATTCACTTCCCTCAACCCTTGACTCACATAAAAATTGATATATCACTTTTGAATCACTATTTTCTTTTTTTGTAATTCTTTATCATGACACCCTCAAAATCCTCAAATACACTTGATAAGGAGTTTGGATTTTCATTAACATTTACATCATATGAATCTACCAAATTTTGTAAAAGTTTTTTCAAAAAATTATAACCCCTTACATCAAGTTAATAAACAATAAAATTTTCTTATTCATATTTCAAATCAAAATTTCTATGAACTATATTTCTTGATTTTATGTAAACATGGAGTTACTAAAAATTTTAAGTGGTCATAACTAGTCCCCCAGGGGCCATGCCATAAATACTTGATGACTATCTTACATAGGATAAGGGATGGCGACTAGAAATATAACGGTGTATCCTAAAAAGGGAAGGAATTACCTTTACCTGTAGACATGCATAAATCTAAAACAATATAATTTAAATACAATGTAAACCACGACTGTCACTGATACAAATAGTAAGAGTAAAATACAATATGAAAGTAAAAGGGGCTAGAATACAAGCCCAAAACCACAATGGAATGTACAACTACCACAATCATTCAACTTGAAACCCTACCTAAGGGATAGATAAAGGGTATCTACCGTTAACTGTATAAGTATGATCGTCTGTCCTGTATCACTGAGAAACACCAAGTCTTGAACCACTATGTTCTTCATCGAGGCATAGATCAGAGGCACGATACATGACACATGCGGGAGAAGACTGTGCAGGTGTGAGAATAAAAATACTAAGTAGGGACCAAAAACCAAAATGGAAAGATAACAATGGAAGACCACAATGAAATACCACAAAGCAAATACAACTCACACCAGGTATAACATAAAATATAGAAAGTAAGATTATCATTCATAAAGATAAACATCTTATGCTGCTGAGGGCCTCATCCCAGATGATTCACTAAGGTTGACTTTTCTTCTGGGCCACCGAGGTCCACTCTGCTACTAGACCATCGTGGTCCACTCGACAACTGGGCCACTGAGGTCGGATCTTCTACAAGACCATTGAGGTTTTCTCGGCCATTGGACCATCGAGGTCTTCCCTACTACTAAACCACTTATGTCCCCTAGGCCACTAGACCCCTAAGATCCTCTCTGCTTCTGTACTGCTATGGTTTTCTTGGGAATATGATCACTGAGGTCTACTCTTAATATCCTTCACGTCACAACCGACAATAAGATTCTTGCTTGTAGAAATCTTGATTAAGAGATAATATTCTCCTTGAGGCATCAGTAAAATCTCAGCTTCCCCAAAGTATCACATACAGAATACCCAAAGGACTTCCTTACGGAAAGGGTCCCAACACCCTAGAAGGAGTGTACATCGAAAACATGGTCTAAAAGATATTCGTGTTTTTCTAACATGGGGTTGGTTGTGTCTTAGCCCAGTTTGACTCGACCAACATGGCTCGGGGGTCCCACATGACCAGACCTAGTTTGGTCGACTCGACCTACCTCGGTTGGGTCTTGGCTGACCTGATTCGGCTTAACCACTGGGCTCGGCCTATTGGGCCTTACTAGACCTAGCCTGGTTCGTCTGTGGGTCAAGCCCTCTAGGTCACCCAGTGACCTGGTTTCACCAGGCCCGACATGAAAAAAAGTGAGTCAGTTTTTTCCGTAGCTCATTCTTCCTACTGACCCGGTTCGCACCACTAGCCCAACCCCCAACGATAGGCCTGTTCTCCTCCATCTCAAACAAAATGCGGTGTCTGGTTTATGCAAACACATACCGCCAAGGTTGCGTCGCCTCCTCAACCAGTATGTCTGCTCATGCGAACTAGGTATCCCATGTGACCTGTGGATTGTTGTGGGACCATCCCACCTCCATTGTCTATAGACAGCATCTCTGCCCTGTGTAATAACTCCGATGTGGGCGGGTAACTGAATCTACCAACCTCTATGTCAGTAGAAACTCTCTATTCCGCGGTTCACTACCGTGGCCTTTCCACGATGTTACAATCCATCTTCCTAGCATTGTGGACTGACATGTTGTCGACCATTGTGCCATGAAGAATGGGGATAAAGCAGGAAGATGTTTTTTGAAGTATTTCCCACACAAGAACACCCAAATAATGATTTGTGACATTTTTCATGTTGACCTAGAAAAATTATTATTAGCTAGATCAAAACAAAACCAAAAAGGCATAATAATCACTAAGATAGATATCACCTTCATACTGCTTCTTAAAACACCCCACATGAATTATTGTACCATATATCAACATGTTCATTCGTTGGTCTACATTCATCATTAAACTTTATCAATAGGAAATGGAAAATCGCTCTATAAAACCCCCTACCTCAATGATGGATTGATCATTGGTGAAGGGTGATTACTATATTTGTTGTTCCTCGATATCTGATTCTAAATCGGCTCTCTACTGGTGTTGTTTCCATTTTGGATGATCCAGTTTTCATCATTTACGAGGATTCCCTTCAATGTTCATAAGAAAAATTCCAGAGATTATCTCAATGTGTCAATGATGCACCCCTAGTAAACAAATTAATAATTGGAAACACCATTCTATTTCCATTGCATTGCCGTGTCATTATGTAGTTTAATTTATAAAACAACATTTTAGTTTCATTTCATTACATTTAAGTTTCACTACAATAATTTTTAATGTTCAAAATAAAATGAAATAAAAGGGTTATTTATTTTTTTAATGGCAGAAAAATATCGTTCTGGTTAAACTGTGTTCATCAATGGAAGGCCTTTTTGAAAACAATACTAGGGATCTAAGTCCAATAGTGCCCATGAATTTTCAATCTAGGAACCATCTTAAATGTTTGAATGATACGCTCACAAATTTATTTAAATTAACATTAAAATAGTTTTAAAATTCATTCTGGCGACTCTAGTCCTTGGAATCACATTCTTTCTTAGATCATGGCCTCTAAATAATCCCATTAAATTTTCAAAAAAAATAATACATTGGATTTTGGGGTATTACATTCTCCCCACCATAGGGATTTACATCCCTAAAAGCCAAAAAAATGTCTAAACAAACAAATGGTGGTACTAATCACAAATCTAAGCCCCTAACTCAAATTTTCTCTAATGGAAAATATTGTGATGTCGAAAAACATGCACAAGAGAATCAACCATCCATATGAGATCCCCTCATTTCAATCCAATGTCTCTATTTGTTACATCTTTCGTGTAGCCCCATCATCAATCTCCATCTCGCTTGTAGATCATGTGAGAAGGGTCATGCATATATCTCCTAAGTTTGTATACATGGAATACACTGTGCACCCACTCATACTTTGGTGGTAGAGCCATGTGGTACGCCACCTCACCCACTATAGGTAATATTAGGAATGGCCTGATACACCTCAAGGAAAACATGTTTCCCGGGACATATCTTTATATCCATCATCAGGGAGAGACCTACAAGAATATGTATTCCTTTACACTAACTATAAGGGTCTCTGTTTCCTATCAACATAGGACTTCTATCTGCTATATTCAGTCTCCATACACTCTTGTATGACATGTACCTTCTCAGTGGTAGCATGTACCAACTATAGATACATGAGTGCTAACACTCCTAGGCCTGTCCATCATAACGGTGACCTTCATGGTTTCTCACACAGTTCCTCGAACGGAGCCATAACGATGGTGGAGTGGTCTCTATTTTTGTAAGAAAACTCCACTAGTAATAGGTGGGTCTCTCATATATAACAAAAATCAAGAATGCAAGCATGAAGCATTTCCTTCAAGGCCTGTATGGTCCACTCGATCTGACCATCCGTACGTTGGTGAATGGCTATGATCAAGCACAACTGAGTCCCAAACACGTCCTACAATCCCTTCCACAACTATGATGTAAAGCGAGAATTATGATCTCATATGATCATAGATGAGTCACAATGGTGTCAAACTATCTCCTGCATGTAGAGGTGTCCCATGATCTCTTCTAAACCATGATCTCAAAGGGGTATAAAGTGGTCTGACATTGTGAGTCTGTCTACGATCACCAAGTTGGTATCATGCCCTCTGAATGTACTTTGATGACCTATCATGAAGTCCATCGATATCCCATCCCACATCCACTTAGATACATCTAGGGGTTGTGTTAATCCTTTCGGAACATAGTGCTCATCCTTCACTTGATGAAATATGAGGCATCTTGATACATACTCTTCCACATTATTCTTCATCCCAGGAAACTAGAAATGAATTCATTGGTCCATGTAAGTTTTCACCATAACTAGATGTACCATCAAATTGGATTTTTGGAACTCTCCTAATAGATACTCCTGTAATTCCACTAGTACTACGGTGTTCCCTATTAAAAGGATGTTGTTCTCCGCACCTTTCAAATATCTGTCATGTGAATGACACGTTGAAATTTGTGCATGTGTGGTCTCATAGATGGAATCTCAATGTTGCACCTCCCGGACTCACTGTTAGAGTGTAAGAGTAACTAGCATTAACTGATGAAAATTTATCTCCTCTTTATCCATGAAGGACATATGATGCAAATCCAACTTCTCTAAGGCCTCATTTCATAGTTGTGATATCTTTTTCTTACTGAGATCATCCTCTACCATGATTACCTTCCCAAAAGTATATAATTTCTCAAAGTAATACCTATAGAGGTACTGTAGCCAGTTTCGCTATCTAAAATTTAGAAACCTCTTAGAGAAAATATAAATGAGACTCTTGTGGTCAGAGTAGATGATAAATCATTCACCCATAAGGCAGTGTCGCCACATCTTCTGTGAAAAGACTACCACTAACTACACAAAGTCATGAGTCAGATAGATCTGCTCCGGATGTCTCACCTGTCATGATCCATAAGAAATCACAGGTTTCCCATTCATCAGGACAAAACCAATACCAGTTCATGATGTTTCACAGAACTCCATGTAGTCAGTTCCCTCCTTTGGAAGCCTCAAAATAGGATCACACTTCATGGTCTGCATCTACTACTGAAAGATCGTATGGCATCCTTATATCCACATGAGGGGTTTTCACTTCTTCTTCAATTCAATCACAGGTGCTGCCACTCTACAAAAGTCATGTACAAACCTTTGATAGTACCCAACCAACCCAAGGAAACTCTACCCCTTAGTAATTCTCTTGGGTGGATGCCAAGAAAGAATTTCCTCAATCTTTGTTGCATCCACCATGACTTCGACCTCTAATCTGACAGGTCCAAGGAGGTGGACCTTGCATATCAAGAACTCACACATCGAGAGATTACAGTAAAGCTGGTGCTCTCGGGGAAGGTCTAGATTCATCCTCGGATGTGACACGTGCTTCTACACTAATAATGAATACACTAAGAAGTCATCAATGAAGACCCCAAAAACATTTCTATGTACTTCTGGGAGATATTTTTAATGATTCCCATTAACATTGTTGTGGTGTTCGTTATGCCAAATGGAATCACTATGTACTCTGATTGGGCGTATGGACATCTAAAAGAAGTCATTGATATGACCTTATCTCGCACTCGAAGATGGTGATAGATTGATCTGAGATCTATCTTCGAAAGCACATCTTTCCCCTTTAACTGATTGAAGATGTTGTCATACAATGGTAGAGGATACTTCTTATTCACGGTGACATACTTTTGGCATCATAATTCCACGCATAGCCTCAAACATCTGTCTTCCATCTTCAAAAAACACTATGGCTACCCATGGTGGAACACTGGGCCTTACAAACCCCATCCACTACTAGTACTCCAACTGTACCCTCACCCCCAGATGCTCTGGGGAGCCATCCGATATTCAACTGTAGATATTGGTGTCGCCTTGGGTATAGATCAATTTTGAAGTCTACCTCTCTATGAGGATGATTTCTTGGGTCATACTTGGGATAGACATCCTCATACTTGTCCAGCACTGTGTGAAACTGTGGTCTCATCTCATTCACTAATCTGAGGGCCATTCTAGAAAACTAATAAGTGATCTTATGCAACCTCCTTCGAGTATTTATATCCTGCACTACAAGGTGTCCCTTTTTTCAGTGAATAAAAACCTAGTCCCATACTCAAGGACACACCACACATCATGCCTAACACAATTCATCTGGGAAAAAATAGTGGATAACTATTCCCTAGTCATGCTAATGTCATAAGGCCTTGAAGCTGACACTAGGAGATCCCAGTATAATATCTTTGCTCTTAGAGTAAGCTCACATACCATTACTAGTGTGTATTCATCGAATATCCTTATTTAGGAGTTTCCAATCATAAGGATCAAGCGAACGACTCGAACAGAATCATCGAGCTCTGAACAAGATATGTGGAAAGGAAATAGTAACTGGAACTAGTGTCTATAATAACTGTAGCTATGGTGGAGAAGACATAGATTTTTCCTCCAATCCCATCTAAAGCGTTGTGGTTTTAGGCCTCCATCGCATGTAGCTAGCCTCACCATTTTCCACTAGCTCTCGGAGCCAGGGGTGGACAACCTAAGGGAGGAGGTGGTAGTTCCTCATACCCACACCCACCATCTTCCACTCATCCTTCTCCTATTACATGTACCACCCCTAGAAGACCACCATGTTCTTGTATCTGATGCTACCTTATCTGTCCCTTGACTGTCTGTCGGTCCTCTTCATGGTGAGTTGGGAAATCTCGAGCCTTGTATCCATGCCCACCACATGAATATCACAGTCTCCTTCTGTGGTGACTCCCTCCACCCTAGGAGCCTTGCACCACCAACCCTAAATTCTGAGGGATATCCTTTATATGTTCTGGCCTGTTTGGGCCACTGCATAATCTGTTGGCTACCTTCTATAAATGACTCATCTACCTATCACTCGACGGTAGCTCCCACCATTAGTGTCTTAGATGTGGGGAAGCTCTCCAATAGTAGAGCTCGCTCCAGTACCACATACCATATAGGGAATATGAGGTAAATAATCGATGCCTTGATCTCTAGTCAAATTCCCTACTCAATTGTCTCGGTCCTGAAGAAAGGGTCTTATACCGTATCTGTTGAGTAACGGTAAAAGTCTATAAACCTCGCAGACTACTCAGAAACTTCCATGATTCCCTACTGTAGGTGAATCATCATCTTTATGTGATATAAGTCCAATATTGCGGGTAGAAAATCCTCCTGGAAAAGTCAATCAATGTTATTCTAGGTGAGGTTCGCCTCCTCATGTGTGTGGATAATGAAGCAGCCCCATCTCCCTTTCAAGCCCCGCATAAGGCACACTATTAGAATATCTATCTGTCCTTGTGGAAAAATAACTAAGAAGAATCCTCATATCATCAACTCCATCAAATCTACAAAGACTTGGGGAACTGTCTATCCCTTTAACATAGGAGTTATATATCTTTGGAACTCTTTCAAGGCAATGTGCTTGTGTGCGTCCTCTACCGGTAGTGCCGTTAGTAACTGTTGACCAATGGGTGGTGGTAGAGCTGGGATACTACCCAAAGGTTCCATCTACATAAATGGTCCATGTACCAAATTCACATAAATATATGGACCATCCTCATGGTCGAACTCTAGAATCTCTGTTGTCTGTCTTCATGAAGGCATCCTGAAAGGGATCAAGATGAATCATGACTAATAGACTATACCTGAAGCGATTACACTGACACACAAAATAATGAAAAAACAGTCAAATAATCCTATAATAGATGTTTTCAATTAATGAGTAAGAAAGAATAATTCAGCGTCTTGGAGTATGGATACATTGGTCACTACACTAACACTGGCCTCCCTAGCCTGAAATCCAAACTCGAAAAACATAACATTATTTCCCCATGAAAACTTACAGACTCTTAGTTCATCCGGTAGAACTGACTACCCTATGATACCAATTTTTCTTGACCTATCTCCCAAGGCCCAATATGTGACTACCACAATCCCACCTTACATAGGCAGGAGGCTAAAGACTGCCACTGTGAATGCGTATCCAAAAAAGGAAAGGCATTTCTTTTAAATGTACACACAGAAAAAGCTCCATCTATGTAAAGTAATCACAATGTTAACCTAAATTTTCACCGAGATGAAAATATAGAGTACAATAAAAACTAAATGTACAAGGGTCTATAATATAAATCCCAGAAACACAACAATATATAAAAAACCCATAGTCTGTCCACTCGAGACCCTACCTGAAGGGTAAGTGATGGGTAAATGCATATAGCCATATAAGTAAATATGTTCTTCCCATCTCATTGTTCACCAACTCATACTGAACAACCAATGTCTCTGTTGAAGCATCAATCACCTTCACAAGATAATACATGTGTGTGAGAAGCCTGTTCTGAGGTGAGTAAAAAAATACTTAATAGGGACCCTGAAACACCAACAGAAGATCACAAAGCTTGACCACAAAGACAAAATAGCTCACACCAGGTATAACTTAATGTATAGAAAGTAAGAGTATCAGTCATATATGTAAAACATCTTATGCTGCCAAGGGACTCATCCCTTAATATTCACTAAGATCTACGCATCTATCGAACTATCAAGGTTCAATCGGCTACTGAACCACCAAGTTCCGCTAGGACACTGAACCATTGAGGTCCGCTCTTCTACTAAACCAGCGAGGTCCACTCAGACACTGGACCATGAAGTTCCTCCCTACTACTGGACCATTGAGGTCTAATCATCCACTGGGCCACTATGTTTTGTTCATCTACATGGCCACTAATGTCTTCTCTATAATAGATTCACTGAGGTCCACTCATCATATACTTAGAATCACAGACAGCCGTATGATTCCTCCTAATAGCATGTTTTATTCCAATAGAATGTAATCCTCCTGCCATTAGTCAAATATTAATAGTCAATAAGTCTCACAATGAGTATACCCAAAAGAAATTATCTTCCCCTGGGTCCTAATGCCATAGACGATACATCAATTTGATGCCCGGTATGATAGATATTAGCATTCTAGTAATCATGGTCCAGTTGTGTCCTGGCCCAATACAACCTGGTCGGATCAACCCGACCAACCCAACACAGGTGTCCTGCATGACCCGGCCCAATTCGGAAACCCCGACCCAACCTGGATGGGTATGGGATGACCCGATTTTTCTTGGCCACTAGGTTAGGCTCGTTGGGTCTTACTGGTCTCTGCCCCGTTCGGCCATGGGTCCAGCCCGCCGGGCCACCCAAGGACCTGGTTTCATTCAACCCGACCCAAAAAAGGCCAGCCGGTTCACCTCCAGATGGGCGATGTGAGACATTTGTTTGTGAAGACATGCGGCACCAAGGCGACGCCACATCCTTGGCCAGTCGGTCAACTCACACAAGTTGGTTCTCGTGCATGACCTGTGAAATTACATAGGTCAAACACGCCTTTACCTGTACACACACCCTCACTGTCAGGGTTCTACATTCATTGTTCATTGATATCTAGTTCGGAATCCTCTCTCCAATGGTGTCTTCTCCACATTCTGATTCCCCGGAATCCATCTTTGGAAAAGTTTTCCTTCAACGTTTGTTTGAGGAATTCAATTCATTCTCCAAAAATGTCAATGATGCACCCCCGGTCAAAACATTAATGGGGGAAACACCTTTTTGTTACTGTTACGTTTCAGCTCCATTATGTTGTTTCATTAGTAAAACAATGTTTGAGTATAATTATGTCACAATTCCACTTTACTACAATAATTTCTAATGTTCAAAATATAATAAAATATAATGTTTGCTTTCTGTTATTTTTTTCTTAAAAAAGCCAAAAAATATTTTTTTGGTCGACCCGCACTGGTCGATGCTATGCCTTTTTTAGATGAATCCCGACTGTCTAAGTTCAACGGTGCCCTCAAATTCTTGATTCTGACACATGTTTAAAAATTATAAAGACATGTTCACATGTTTATATAAATAAAGATGATAATATGAAAAAAAAAATGGAAACTACGGGCCTCATGATCATGTGTCATCTCACATCCTAGTCTTGAAATAATACTATTAAATAATCAAAAACAATTAATGGAATTCAAGGTTATTAAAGAAATATTTCAATGAAGTTTATCATTATACCAAATTTCCTAAGTTTTCCTTTTGGATTCTTATCTAAAAAAATCATATTTTAATATGTATAATAGTACTAATAGATTCTCACCAATATAACATTGAACGTTTTTATTCTAAAAACATAGTTATTCTCATGTCTACCAAACATCTATTCTTCTACTATGATAATAATTTTTTTGGGGGTATATTTTTCAAAATATATATGTATTATTTTATATTTTACTAGATTGGTTTCAAAATTATTGAATGTGAATTCAGTAACATAATTTGTTCTCAACTTGTTTATTTAAACTCCCAATTCTTTACCAATAACTATTCTAATGAATCTGAACATTTTTATAGACTATAATTTTTTTTCCTAAACATGATGTAATTCATATATATAAATCATCAATAAAATTGAAAATGTAAATATCACCTTGTATTTATTGATGTCTCATTTTCCCACATAAATTAGAATTAATGAGTTCAAGGGGTATGGTTGACTGAATCTGAAATCTCTAAGGAATTTTATTAGTCATATTGCCATTCAAAAAAATTAAAAAACACATAATTATCTTCATTTTAATTTTTAAATGTTTTCAGAAAAATCAACTTTAGAAATTTGGTTCATGTAATTTATTCCGTGGTTTTCATGTCTTTCCTTCCAAAACTAATTTTCTTCTTTAGATCATTAGTAACCTGAGTTTTCAAATTCTCAGGTTTGAAATATATTTCTTATATTTCTTTCTCCTTTTCTAATTATATTTCCACCTTTCACACTTTTAATAATAAAATATTCTATTATAATGAAAACTACTTCTCGCCCATCCAAAATAAGACATTCATTATCTATGTTATGTTTTAGTCAATTAACAAAAATGAAATCCTCGGGATTTAATTTTTAGTCTTCTATATTAGAAATTGTGATTCATATGATTTTTATAGAACTACCATTCCAAAAGGTAATATCACCTCCATCCTCATTTTCAATTTTTTCATGATTTTTTAGTCACCAATCATGTGTGAAGAACTACCACTATCATGTATCCCCATATTTTTCATTTTAATTTCATTCATTGGAGTTTTAACAAAAAAATCATTTTCTTCCACATTATTCTTTCATGATTCCATTTATTTTTTAATATTCATGACTTGTATTGGAAGATTAGATATATATTCTTCAGAAAAATGACCCCATTGATAACATATTCAATAAACATAATTCAACCAATCAGTCTAATTTCTCATTGGGTGGTTACTAATATATTGAAATTTTAGTTTTTCAATATAGAGTAACTTCGAAAAATTACTAATTCTACTATCACTATATCATTAACTCTATTCATAAAAACTTATATGAGGAGATAAGTTATCATAAATATTACAATCCGTGTTCCCATAGATTCCACATCACTAAAAATAACCATCACGTCTTTATTTTCTATTGATAAATGATCTTTCTCTAAAGAAACATTACTAAGGATGATAACTTATTTAAGCTATAACAAACCCTAGATAAGGGTCATCCTAACTAAGACAAGTGTTTTAATATTTTTTGATGTGAATGGGTTTCTTACATCCCTTCTCAACCCACTGTTTAAAAAAAATCTCGCCTCAAATATTTGAAAAATAAGATGAAACATTATTTTTTGTGGGTAATTATTCTAACTATTTCATTATTTGAACATTTTCAAAAAAAAGTGAAGCCCCAAATTTTACCTCAAAATCATTTTTATGATTTCATTCATCTTCTTCAAGGAACTTTAATACACAATAAATGTTGACAGAAACTCGTTAACTCCTTCTTCCTTGCTTCTAGCATCATACTACAATCTTGAACCATCATATAATAGTAAGACATTCTATGTTTTTTATATAATATATCTTTGATGTACTTTTCCCATTTAATGAAGACATATTTTCATCCTTCAATAACAATTCCAAAAATAATTATTTATCATTGTCAATTCCTTATTGGGGGATCTATATTTTTCAAGATAAGAAACATGTTCTGTTTTGAGATGATACTCTATATAATATTATTGACATATTTATTCTTCACTTATTGAGGAGTTATCTATATTATATACTTTTGATCTTTATTTGTTAAATTTTTCTGATCATTTATCCTCTAAAAAATTGTTTTTATTTAAGTCAATTTCAACATCCTTACTCAATTTACTTCATGGGACAATTCATAGTAAAATTTCAAATTCAACCAAACTCAAAAATTTTAAGGGGATGTTTAACTCCATTCATTCCTCTTCCAATTAAATAGATCATGGATATATGAGACATGTTTTTATCTTTCAATTGATCATCCTATTAATTTTCTAAATCATAAATATCAATATCTTCAACATCATAAATCATCAATTTTCTCCAATCTTCAAAATCGATTTCAAATTTTATGTTTTTTTGAAAATTGGAGCTTTTCAAATTTCATAAGTAACGAGGACGTCATAAAATTTACCAAGAGAGAAATAATATTAGAAATATAATGAGTAAATGATAGAGTTAATATTATATAGAATATTTCTACTATGTATTAGTGTTATAATAGAGTCATCTATAACATCTCAACATACCATGAAATTGAATACAATTTCATTTACCCTGGTGAATTATTTATTAATAGTTTTTTTATATCTCATTCATAAGTATTCAATATTATGGCACTTGATTTTTTTTATTTTCTTTCCTCACATTACTATTAACATAAAAATTAATTTTAATCTTTTAAAACATACTAATTGATGTTTTGAGATCCATAATCTTCTTATAAGCATTTTATTGATAAGGACATATGGATGAAATATCTAGCATTTAAATCAACCTCGATATTTCTCTTGTCAGAAAACATCATAAGTTATGAATTCTTAGTATGTGGGGAAAAAAATTAGTTGCAACAACATCTTCCATGCCATGAGATAATAGATATTGAATCATACTATTTTCCAACAAGAAAATATATTCTAGGGAATGTAGGAATTAATATATTATTGTTAGAATTGAGGTTATCCATGATATGGAATCACCATGGAACCATTGGTTATAATAGAAATTAAATATCCAAAGGATTGAATAATATCAAAGAAGTTAGTAGGTTGAATTAGTTGTACAATTTTTTATAAGTTTCAATAATTTTATAATAATAACCACTAAAACATGTTAAAGTTCATAACATTATCATTATTTAGTAAATACTAAAGAATAAAAATGAATGAAAGCAAGTAAAGGAAATTATATTTAGAGGGCTCATCCACATTTTGAGAACCTACATCAATTCTATAGTCACTCCATTGGGCATTTGTAAATTTAATGTTAAGAATAAGTGAATAAAACTAGTTCCAACTCCCATAGAACCAATTCTATCTCCAAATATGAATGATTATACTGAGTCACTTTATTTTACAATTTTTATTTAAAAACAATTGATTATAAAATCAATAAAGGATATTCAAGCAGCTCTAAAAATGTTTTATTTGGATCCTTAGTCAGATGTGTATAGGTCAAATTCTTTCTATCTGATGGGGTTTGGTCCAATGGACTCATACTGATGGAGTCAGTTTGACATACCCACTATCAATCTACATTAATTGAACTACACTCAAATGATCAGTTTTATCTTCCTAGGCCAGGTAAAGAAAAAAATTTAAGTCCACCATTTTACTGAGGTATCAATTTAGAAATATAAAATTAACATTAATTCTATAGTGCAACTCATTTTCCTCTAAAATTAATGGTTTCAATGTATGAATTTATTATTATTATATGTAATGGTATCTTAGAATGGAAAAGGTGGTAAATTAAAACATAATTACTGTTATTTCAAACTCAAATTCTTCTATATCTATGAATATTTTAATTTTACATTTGACCACTTCGATTCCTCAAAAATATTTTGGAATCCTAATGATTCTATTCCATAATCAGAATTCTCAGATTTACAATCCTTTATTTAGATGAATGAAACTACATCAGATCATTAAGATAACGCTTCCTCCTTTTTGTACAATGGAACATCCTATGATAAATATGATGTAACTTACTTATCTTATTTCAAATTGAATTACCACATTATAGTTATTCTGATTAATATTACTAATTAGTGATAGTCCAACTGAATTTCCACCTCAGATTTAGTCTAATTGAATTTCCACCTCATAGCCAGTTTGATAGACATATCCTCTTAGAGTAAATCTGATTGAATTTCATCTTCTGAATCAGTCTGATTAAATTTACTTCTCAGAACCTCTCTGATTGATTATCCTCATCATTATAAACCTGATTAGCATTCCTTCTCAATATCATTCTAATATATAAAATTATATTTAGGATGATGTAATCCACATACCTATGGAATTATCTTTAGGATTGAAATCTCATTGTGATGGAATTCTCATTATGAAGGGAACTCCACTCTACTACATTGAAATCCTTCAAACACCATCACTTATAACCCATTTAGACTTCTAGAAACATTTAAAAGTGATGCATATAGGTGTGATTTCAACAATTTCCTAATTCCTTGATATAATAAAATCTTTTTTGATTCCTCTAGTTATTCAAAATATTTTATCATGATAGTATTCACGATTTATTAAAAAATTATGATTAAAATGAATAGTATCACTTTAGGATAGAAAGAAAAAAATATTTTAACTCCAAACCTCACTAGTTTCCTTCATTTTTTTCAACGTTATTATAATTTCATCAATCATAAAAATATGTATTTATGAAAAACCCTATGTCTAATGATTCTTCAGAGTCATTTTGATGGATCTGAGACTGATGATTCCTCTAATCAACAACATTATATTTTTGAAAACATTGGTGTCATTTTCTCTTCAGTTTGATTATTTTTATCCTGAAAATGAATGTCTCAATAATTAAACCCCCTTGGTGTTAGGGATCAAACAAATTGAGAGTGTTAGCTATTTTTCAACAAAATATTTCACAATATATCAATTGTCATCATATAAATAAAATTATTAAATTTAAAACATTACAACGGTTCTTTATGATATTATTATTTAAAAATATTTATTCTTATAACTCTATATATGTAATCAATTTTATCAAATTCAAATCATAGCTGTGGTATAATTTTATTTAAATTGAAAACTTTAAATGATATTTAATGTGATTTCAGAAAGAAAAGGTTTTCATATTTATAAAACGTTTTTATATAAATATTATATATAATATTTATTAATATAAAATAAACTTAATAAATATTAATGTAGTTTATCTAATTATTCATTTAAACCCATTTCAAAATTGTAGAAATTTATTAAATTACCTAAATGAACTGATAATTTATTAATAAAATTTTTTATTATTTACTATAAATCAAAAAATTATTCTTTTTTGGAAAATTAAAAAAAAAAATATAATTTTCAAATTTTTGTTTATAAATTGAAGTAAATGTTTTCTAATAATAATTCTAATTTTCTACAAAATTAATTTTAATGTATGTTTGAAAAAAGAAATAAAATTGGATTTTATAAAAACACAGTTTTTAATCATAAAGTTGGATTTATAATTTTCTTATTATTAGTAAAAAACTATATTAATTAAATTTCATTTTTTTGAATTAAAAAAAATAAATTTAAATAAAATCATTCACTAACAATGATTAATTTAATTAACCAAGTAAAAAATGCATTAGATGAATAAAAATAGTTTATTTCTAGAAAATAGTATCTTTTACATTCAAATGTTTTTTATTTTCATTAATAATGAATTGAAAAAAACAATGTATTTTATAAATGTATAAACCAAAATCATTTAACTATTTAGATATTCTTATTCTTAACCACCATTTTAATTTGTTGGTTGAAATAATATTCTCTTTTAACATTCCATGACATAACAATATTTTCCTTTTAGAATAAATTTAATTTTTTTCACAATTTTTTTTTATTTTAAACGCCATGTTATGCATACACCAAATGAAAATTTGAGTTTATTATACATTACATGAAACATTATTCTTATATTTATTTATAGAGTACAACTAATTTTTCTTAGGTTACATGAAATAATTACATACATTAATGGCATGATTTATATGGAAGACCAAGTTATATCAGAAGTATTTATGATATATAATATGCTCAATATATTTTTTTACCAAAAAATAGTGAAATAATTAACAATAAATTACCTTGATTCATGTAACAATGAGTGTACTTAGTTGTTAAATTTCAATCATAACTGCCAAAGAAACCTATAAATTTTCAAAAACCAATTTTCAGGTAATATTTTGAATATATAATTTACTTTCTACAAATATTTTCATTATTGGAGGCACATTATGTAAGGGAGACCTCCCAATGGGGGTTACCTTTTAATATTAACAAGAATGACATTCCTAATCCATAATAAAAGGGAACTCACACTCCTTGATTGATCACACATCTCAATCCATTTTTAAAATCCAACCACAACCAAAATCAACTCCCAAAATCCCTCCCCTCAACATAGAATATTGTTTTTGAAAATAAGAAAATCATTGGAGGGTTTTTTTATAATCCAAATTGAGTGACAAGAAGAAGTGGTAATGTCATTCTTGAGCACTTTTATATTATTTGTTTTTCCTCTCATTAAATTATCATTATATATAGCTTATATAATTACTTCTGTATCCTAAATATAGTTATATAATGTTATATTATTGAAAAAACCCACTCCCACACACAATTTTAATCAAATAAGAAACTAAATTATCATTTGTGTGTATAGTAGATTGCTCCTTGTGAACTGTGGATGTTTGTCTGTTCATTACCACCTTTTAAGGATTAGGATAAGTTGTATTTATAATTAATATGATATGTATACAATATTTATAATGTATTATGTCTTTTTAAATATTATATGTCATGTACCTTCATGATATCCATTTTATTGAAATATAATCACATTGTTTGTTGATGTGTGGTTACTCCCTCCTCAGAGCGATGTGATTCATTCATAAATTACATGGAATGTGTTAAAAGGGGGTAAAAATATTATTATGTGATATATATGATGTAAAATAATAAAATAATTTTAATAAACATATATTGAGTTTACTTTTTCATTTAATATGATAACAAAATAGAATTATTGTCCATGTAAAATAACATAATAATTTTAATAAACATATATTGAATTCACATTTTCATTTAATATGATAACAAAATAGAATTACTGTCCATGGGTATGATGGTCCTACTATCTTGATGAATGGTGCATTTTATCTTCAATTATTAAATATAATTAATTACTATAAACACATATATATAATTAATATATATGATATTTATATGATGCTTAAAATTTTGGACATTATGAATTCTGGTTCTATGAAATAATAACAATTATTAACAAAAAAACATATTAAAAAATTAGGAAATTTACACCCAAAATAGTTAAAATAATGAAATATTGTTAACAAATGGGTAATAAGATATTATTAGATGATAATACATGATATTATAAATATAATTCTAGTTCTAAAATAAGTTAATAACATGATTAATAACAATATAAATCAGGTTAAATAGTGATAAACCCAAAGGACGTGTAAGGTTGGGGAATTCTTAGTCTCACTTTTATTTCTTCTTGATAGATAACATATTCACTAATCATTTTTTTGTGGTGTATATACTTTTATATGAATTGTTATAAAATTAATATATTTTTTTCATGATATGAAATTTTTTAGTCGATGTTATTCTCTAATTTAACTCTCAACTCAAAAGTTACCTAAGTAATTAGTGATCTCATCTCAATTTATATTCTATTGAGACTTATTTTCTATAATGGACCAACTCACATCAATATAATTTTCACTTGAATTGTAATATCATAATTCAATTATTCATAATTGTATTTTAGGTTACAATTATAATTACATAATATAGGGTTATTTCAATAAAAATTTACAATGTGTTTTATAATTTCATAACAAAATTCTTTTTCATTGGGTTCTATTACATCCCAGTTGTGGTTAATATTTTAAGATTATGTTTGTAATGAATTTTTTAATATATATTTTTTATTTAAATATTTTTTATATGGATATATAGTTGATACAAATAATGGATTCATTGGTTTATTCTCACTTCATTATTTTGATCTTTGTAAGGGTTTACTTCAAAATCCCATTTTATTCATGATTGTTTACACATGAATTTCAAGTAAAGATCATTATTAAATCACTGTTCAAGAAATATTTTCATTATCTTATCCTATGGTTATTAATTATATTTTTCAGGAAATTGTACCATTATTTCACACTTTGGTACACAAAAATTTTATAAAATGATTTTAATAAAATATGACACCATTTCTCTCTTCGGTCAGAAATCAATTTTCTATTAACAATATATTTTCAAAAAAATTACCAATGTTTTTAATTTATTAATTCAAAGAAATTTTTTTTTCAATTGTTGTTTCAATATGAATAGTATATTTCCCTAAAGAATTTTTTAAACATCTTTTTAAATTATTTATAATTTTCAATAACAAAAAACATTATTTTTACTAAAATTCAAGTATGTTATATTGATATCATATTTATTCTTCCCCTATATGGTTTATGATTATTTATTTAAAGATAATCAAAAAATTAACTTCCATGATTCATTTTTTTATCCCCCATGATATATTTACTTTCATACTATCATGGGAAATTAAATTTCCCCTAATTAACTATATCATTTATCATTTGTATGTTTATAATTTAAACCATATACAATTTTGTACATACCTTGTTTTAATTGAATGTTATTTGAATAAATAGGGAACGATTGATAAATCTAAATCTATTACTCATTATATATATATTTGAGGATATGGTTTATTTTTTATTACTTAAATATACTATTAAATATATGATTAATGCTTTTGACTAGAAATACATGGGTTGGGGACCATTTAAAATAAGCTTGTAGATGCATTTTTAATATCATGAGACAAAAACAGTTGGTGAAAAAACCTTCATGTTTATTTCTTATAAGAATTAAATTGATTTCAACCCATAGACCTTAAATTTCAGGAATAGTTCTTTATATTATATTTGTTCATTTTTTGAAAGGTGATGTCAAAAAATAAACCATTATCTTTATTTTAGTTATTATTATCCAAAGGATTTTCAGTGTAAAAAATATATTTTTATTCATGTTATTCTCATTTAATTTATTATATGAAATGTTTCTTCATGTTTTTTATCCTTATATATAGGTTATTCATTATCATATCATTATAGGTATGTTATTTGAATGGAATTTGTTTCATTTATTTATCTTTCCACATTAATTATTCTCAATGATTCATTATTTTTCCACTTCATGAGCACTTGATCTCACCGTTAATTTGTTTCTTTTCCTTATAATTCCAATAAGTGTCATACAACTGATATGTAGAAAAAATAAACATTAATTTAATCCATTATTAAAAAATAAAAGAACAAAAATTATTTTTTAATTTTTTATTCAATTAAAACAGAATAGTTATGTATGTATCTAGTTTATCAAGAATACTAGATCTGTTAGTCCTTTAGTGTGCATTTCTTTTTTTCTTATGACAATGTAAGTGTAATAGGAATCGGTTATGGCCTTAATGGGGTGAGGATGATACAAATATATTATGGTTCTTCTGGAATCATTTATTTGTGTATTAAATGATGTCAATGAAAAAAATTATTTGAAAAAAAAAAATTCAATTAAATTTGTGTTTTACATTATACACCCATTAAAATAAATTTTTCAGTAAAAATATATCACTAAAAAAGTGAATATCAATGTATAATTACATCCTCAGTTTCTCAATTAGCTTCTTTGAATTTCATATTCCTCTAGAGAAAATTAACTAGTTGATTAGACTTATTAAATAAAAAAATTTCTATACGATATGATATTTTTATTGGTTTTTTATCAAAAGACTAATCACGATCATATGATAGGACCATAGGTTTTAGTACAAGTTATGGATCAAGAATGTAATTTTTACAAACCTGACCCTAAAAGCTCAAAGATAGTATCTACAATATTATATTTTCAAAATATAGATGGAATCACATACCAAATAACTAAATAGTTTAGTAGTCCTGGTTAACAAGATACATGCATGGTTCTCAAATTAAATATTAATACACAAATACAACATTATTTTTTAGGGAATATAATAATTCCCTATTTAATATTCATTCATAACATTTTCCGTAGCTTTTAGGATTCCTTATAAAGGAATAAAAATTAGAGTGAGATAAATTTCATAGTAATGATTATGTGTATATTAGGATTTGATATATAATTAACCATAATAAACATGGAGAGAAAAATAACAGAACATAATGTCCAAATAAATAATTTTACTATCATGATTTTATAAAGAAATATCAATTTATAAAAATAAAAATTGAACACAAATTTCATTTAATAAAATAATTGACAATCATGATTTGATAAGTAAAAAACAGCATGGAAACTTAACTAGTTAAACGCACATGAAATTTAATATATGACTTGACTGTTATGAAGAGATAAGGAATAATAAATATGGAATTTTAATTAGAAGAAAAAACATTTTATTCAATAGATTAACTGGGAATGAACATTAAATAAGATATAATATCATTAGAAAAATATAAGTGAAAAATAAGTAAATTTATAACTAAGGAAATGACTAATCATTGAAATTAATGATCTTAGGCATCAAGATATCTCTACTATCATGGACTTTTGCATTAATGCTTAAAATTGATGGGTTGGTATTCAACATAAACCAATTTAACTAAGGGAGAAAAAATGATTCGTCTCATGTGAATATTGATGCAATGAGGTGATATCTGTACCTGGGTCCCACACCGATCTGAATGTATACTTAATTCTACATTTA
Source organism: Viscum album (assembly GCA_963277665.1). Taxonomy (NCBI): domain Eukaryota; kingdom Viridiplantae; phylum Streptophyta; class Magnoliopsida; order Santalales; family Viscaceae; genus Viscum; species Viscum album. The sequence continues at coordinate 1,838,228,768 of OY728165.1, forward strand.
TCGAATAATGGATTTAATTAATGAACAATACGTGATATCAATAAATTATATTTTGACTAAGGAATACAAATTAACAATAATTACTATAGTAAATCATATAACATTCAAAGTAAAATATAATATATATAAATGATATACGGTTCATGTAATAAGTATGTCAGTGATGAATAATAGGGATACATCGAGGAAATTTTATGTCAAATGATGATATGAAAATGATTATTTCTTAGCAAAGTTAATGAATGTGTAAATTAATCAAGAATGAGAATGTAAATAATTTATCGATTCCAAATGATCATCAACCATCCATAAAATTAATATGGGTGGTTTTTATATAACAAATACCTATTGGATCATAAGTGAAATAAGGGTTTTAGGTTGTTGATGAATATAAGTACCATAAAAATATAATTAAAACATTATTTCAAGAAATAAAAATTTAATATTAAAATTTTATTTTATTAACTAAACATTCCAAAATATTTTGAAAAATAAATTATTTCAAAATTTCATTATAAAGTTATAATTTAACATTTAAAGCACTGACTTATAATGACGATGTGATATTTCAAACATGTTGTACTTTCTTTAACGAATATTCCATTCATATTTTCTCCAAAATAAAAAAGGGATTTTTTTGGAAATAGACATGAAGATTCACTAATTTTTTTTAAAAAATTATATTAATAAATCATTTCTAAAATGTTAAAAAAATTTGAAAACATTTTTTGAAAATATAGATTTGGATAAAAATATATTTTTTACTAAATATTGAAGGGAAGTTAAAAATTTTTTAAAACTCAATTATTAATTGTTATAAGCACCAAAGAGAAGAAAATTAGAAATTTAATTAAAAAATTCATGAATAAATAGAGGAGAATAATATATTTCAATTTAAATAATTTCCAAAACAATTTTGATTACAATGAGACTGTGAAGTAAACCCATTCAAATATCATAACATTGAACTGAGAATTAACCAATAATATAATTAGGTGTATAAAATGTATATCCATATAAAAAAGATTAAATAATTATATTTATAGTAAAAAAATTTAAAACACAATATTATAGTATTAACTTCATAGGAGAAATATTATAATCCAATGAAACAAAATTGTGTTTCGATATTCCTTATAACAAGGTAAATTTTATGTCAAAATCCCTTTGGATTAGATAATTATAAATGAAAATTAATATTCCCAGAATTATCATGTAATCAGGATATTACTTGTAAATAGGTTATTATGTACACATTATAAAATAAATTAGGTCCATAAAATTATAATATGACTCAATGGATGTAATTTGAGATGAGTACCCTTACAATGATCGAAATGTTGATGTGAGACTTATTCAGTGAATCAATTATGCGTATGAAATTTAAATCCACATAAAACATGTTTAAATACAACATAAGATATTAATAATTAATTTCAAACATGATCTAAGAATATAAAATAAAACTAATAAATAATATAACCCAATGAAATTAAATTTTGAAATTCTTCACTACATCTTAATTTTCATGTCAAATCCCCATAGATAAAATAATTCAAGATAAAATGTAAAAACGCATGAATTATGAATTGTACATGATATTTATTATAAATGGTGAATTATTTACACCATATAAAACATATTTGGATCACTATAATAAAATACACCTCAATGAAGAGAAATGGAAAGGAAGACTCTTACATCACGCTTTCATTCACTTGAAAACGCTGTAACATCATTATACATAATTTAATAAAATCAATAACATATTGAAAACCCATATTTCCATTTATAATATCATATATTTTCCTTTTATAACATTTTATCACCCATTCGTTTATAATATTTAATTAGTACTATTGTTTTTTTTTTGTAATGCATTTTTTTCAAATGCCTATTTTAAAATTAATGTTATGGTTCTTGATAATATTATATAGTTCCATTATATCCCAAATTTTATTATTGTTATCAATAACATTTTTCTAATAATATACATTTTTAAAATCATTATATAAATTTGAAAATATAGAATGGGTCACATCACATTGTGGAGAAGATATGACTTACACACTCAGGAGTGATGATATAATTTTCATAATGAGTCAATGGGTAAATAATTAGTGATACATTAGTTTTTGTAATAAATACCATGTCATATTTATCACATATATTAATAAATTTTATCCGTATTATCTTCCATGTAATGGGTATGTGAAATAAGAATCATATCACTTCGTGAGTTGGTAGACCATCATACAAATGAGTGACCTTATGGTAATTTGAGTTTCATGAGATAGTCTTTCGTACACACGATCGATGATTTTTATTACCATTTATGGAAGAAGAGTTGGTTAAATATTATTCTATCAACATAATAAAATATTATTATATTTATATAATATGTATATTATATTTTATGTTTTAATACATAATTTATGGTGGAAAAGGATAAAATAAATGAAAATAGCTTCATTAAGAAAATTATATTCTCCTAGAGAAACATCCTTTGGATAACCTCTTAATGACCCAAGGGTTTATATATTGGGAATAATAAAAGAAATTGAATCTGTATCATGGTATTGGGGAGATAATTTACTTTTTCTGGGTATATCCAAATGGATTTAGATGATTTATTAAATGTAGGGAGGGAGTGGCCTTTTATAAGAGGGAGAGTGGACACACATGGAAATTTTAAAACATAATGTGTCCCCATGTTTTTCACAGGTCAAGTAGCTCAACAATATCTAATTATTAAACAATAGAGGTTATAAGGTAGATATATGTCCAAAAAATGGGTTTCGGACAATTATTAGTTCATTTTTTACCATTAACATTTTATTTACCCTCCTTACCACCTCACCCTAGTATACCCATTTTCACATTTACCATGAAAAACAATTTTTGTTATTTTCACAATCCATTATTGAAAAAAATTAATATGAACATATTACATAATATAAATTATTCTTATTTCAAATATGTAATCATATTTATAAATTAATGTCATATAATTTTCTCAATTAATTTTAATATTAAACCCATAGAGACTAAGAAAAAAATGTTTTCCAATATAAAAAACATTCAAAATGTTTAAAAGTTTTAATATGAAAATTAAATATTAAATTGATTAAAATTACCTAATTGGGATTAATTTTAATATAGTTGGACTATTAATTCATTTAAAACATTATGAAAATAATATTTGGCTTGATTATTCTTCCACGGGAAAATAGGTTTCAAATAAAAATCGTTATTTTTTATTTTTCATCAAAGAATGAAACTATTCAAAACATCCCCCAAAATTAACCATAATATTTTTTCTATTATAATTTAAAATATTCAGTGATTTTTTAATATAAATATCTAAAACTTTGAAAAAAGTTATTTCAAATTATGTGATCAAAGCATGACTAAATACCATTTTAGAAGAAAAAAATATTTTTTAAGAAACATTTCATTCCAAATAAAATGTTTTTGGTTTTTTAAACCATGGATAATCAATGAAAAATATTAAACCATACAATTTTACCAACTTATTTAGTACCAATAATGCACAATAATTTAATGGTATATTATATGAGGATACTATATTATGGTTAATTTGGACTCGTTTTATTGTATTTTGAAAGCTATCAAAGAGATTAAATATAATGAAATATATTTTAAAGGTTTTTTAAGATTGGGGTTCTATGTCACATGTGATACTGAATATATTGTACTTAATTTTAAAATATTGGGTGATACATACTTAATCAGGATGGATACATGGGACACATTGTGGACTTAAGCCATGTTGGATGGAATTTCCAAGAAATTAGTAAACATCGCTACTTGATCAAGAACTCGAAAAGGATAATATTCCTAGGACTCATATTTCCATAATATTAAAATATCATAACATTATTTCACAAATAAATTCATATAAATAATATCACACTATATTCATATTATGGATCATTCATAACTTTTTAAATATTATATTGTGTTCGACACTAGGTGACCTCGATGGGCTATTGAATGGATCTTACTTTCTCGGTCATTACCTCAACTATGCTGGGTCTCAATAGTTTTCCTCTACCTTTTTAATAGAACATTGTATTTATAAACATATTTCTATAGATGAATTCATAGGGGTCAATATAAATTCTCAATTTAATTTTGTTGTAATGTAAAAAATCAATAATATAAAGTAGTTAATCTAAATCACTTTTTAAAATACATAGAATAAGATCATTGTATATCCTCCATTGTCTGAATGGTTCTATCATACTAAAAAATAACATGACGATGGTAATTTATAATAAAAATAATATATATATATATATATATCTTACTTAATACTTCACATTAACATCGATGTAACCCTCATATTCCAATCAAATAAAATAGAATTTTTTACTCCAAAAAATAAAAACACATACATAATATAAATTCTAAAAAGATGATCATGAAATAAGAAAATTGTGATATCAATTAAGTGTTCTCATTTAATAATCTGATCACCTATTACCTAAATGTAATTATTCCCCTTAGACATTTTGTCATGTCCAATAACAAATTCCATGGTGATATTTTTCATTTTTCATTGTGATATGGGTATTAGTTATAACATCCCCATAAAAGTTTTCCACTATAATAACTTGTTCACATACAAATCATTGAGATATATAGTCATCTTCATCGTTATTAATTTTTTCCAAATTGGAATACTCTTTCATATATATATTCATCATTGTACTTCATTGTTAATAGATAATGGTGAACTATGATCCTCATCCAACAAATCATAATTCAAACCTAGTATGGTTGGAATATAAGAACGGTTTTTATACCTCATCATTCCATCATATTTATTATTAATATAAATTATATTTCTCACATTCTTATACGTCTCTAGATATTATTTGTATTCCTCTTTTATTTTCACTTGGATAGATGGTTAGACATATCTTTGAGAAAGATAATATTTCCCCCTATCAATAAAGATTTCAAAATCAGTGCTTTATAAATACATTAACATTAGTTATTTTATGATCATCTTCATAGATAAGAGAAAATTTTCATTTTGACTCATATAATCTCCCACATTGTTTTTATTCCCATAGTCGTAACATATTGAGTAGTTTTAATCCATAACAGCTCCAACCATCTTCTACACTGCATATTAATCTCTTTTTTGTTGAACATATTCTTCATTCTTATGTAATAAATATATATATATATATATATATATTATTTCACTCTAAATATTATTGATCCGAATATTTAATAAAAAAAATTAATACTGCTAACTCCAAATCATTAGTTGGGTAAATTTGATAATCAAACATCAATTGTCATGAGGCACAAAATATCACAATATCATTATTCCAATGAATGAATCAAAAAACCTTTTTATATGTATCATGTAAGATTAAAAAACCTTATACACTATATGGAAATGTTAGAATAGGTTCACTAACATAAATTATTTCTATTTCCATCAAATTTTATTCACATCTAACTATGTAAAGGAACATGATACCCTTTTGAGTTAACATAGTTAATAGAGTAGACATATATGAGAATTTACTAACAATGATTTGATAAAATCTTACCCAACCAAGAATAATAACGATATCTGTCATAATTTAGGGTTTGGATCATTGTTCAAGAACTTTCATCATGGATGGATATAGAAATATAACCACTCTTGTGATTATATGCCCTAAAAATGAATCCTCTGGTTGAAAAAATTCATAGTTTGTAAATTTTGTGTATTTATTCTTCATTCTTAAGGATATAAAGTCAATTCCCATGTGACCTATATTATCATCCATTCCCCATTCATAGATAATAATATCTTCTATATAAAGTTTCTAAAATTCAGTTTTGTAATCTCTAAATAATCAATTCATTAAATACGTGAAGAACGCCAGGGAATTAGTAAGACAAAATAAAATCACAAGAAATTAAAAATTTTCATAACATAAATGGAATAGTTTCTTAAGTATATCATTATTCATAACCATAAATTTTAGATATACATGATAAATATTAATTTTTTAATGTAATGACTTCCACATGGTTGATCATTGAATTCCCCAATATGGGGTTGGAGTTTCATTTTATTGATTTTTTTGTTTTTATGTAATATGTAATTAATATATTGTGGTAATTATCAATGACTAATCATTAAAAAGGAACTAGGGCACACTAAGGTGATGTAACTAAATGAATAAATCAATTATCAACATTCATATAGAGTTTATTATTCATTCCCTACAAAAAATCAGATCCATTCAATATATAGTCATTGAAATAGGCGTCACACTAGGTTTGATTCCTATTGGGAACCCAACAACACCATTCAATGGAATACATGGAAAATCATCTCAAAATACATCAATAAAACCCTACATAATTGGCATATGATTTATATTGAGTTTGTCTCTAACCAACTAGGATTATCTGCCCTTTTGAATAAGATTCCAGACCCATATATTGGATGTGATACCCATCAATGGTTCATATTTAACACCACAATGTTAAATGATCATATATTGGTTTTGAATATCAAATTTCACTTTAATTAATTATAAATTGATGTGGGATTTATGTAAATAATTCCAATAATTTACCAATATAACATCAAATTAAATTAGTGGAAGAATAAAAATATTCTCCTAAATCACATTCCCACAAACAAGAACTAGAGAAGAATCAAATGCTTGATATATGATATCCATACCAATAGTTTCCTTTACTTATAATTCTATATATAATAATTTGGGTGCCATTTTTATATACTATTAAAATTATTCTGATATAATATTATGTGTATATCAAGATTCAAATAAGACATTAAATGTTATTAATTAAATTTCATGTTTCTGTTTAATCACATACTGCTTTTATACCTCATCGAAAATAGTGATCACTTGAGATTTTCCATTTTCTCGTTACATAAGTGTTTTTTGGCATTGATCATTTAAATTAACCTTTTATTTGAGAACTTATTTTCCTTATTCCAAAACTCATTGATTTTAAAAAATTAATATTTGGGAGGTACATTTTATGGTTCATTATATCTATTCACTTAATTAAAATACTTCATCCCATAAGATTTACATTAAATCCCTCAATGAAATTCTTTTCCATGCATAAAATCATTAATATTACCCTTAACATAATTTATAATATATTTCCCTTCAAACATTAAGAATGATGGATTTCGCATTCTATATTATCCATGATTTTTATAATCTTATTATTATTATTATATTATTATTTTTATATAATAGAAAATATGAGATTGATAGGTAACCATAATATATATTTCCACATTGATATAACATCAAATGAATTCCTCATTTATACTGAAATAACTTATATCTAATGTACTTTGGAAACATATTTGTAATCCAATAAATAATCAATAAAACATACATTGAGATTGAATAATAATATTGTTATCATACCTCCAAAGAATCATAATACATTCCTTATAAGCACCAACTAATTCATCATCATTCTACATTATCTCAAAGAATTCATTCTCTTTTGTGATATGAATAATATTAGGAAATTAATATTTAAAAATATACTCTTCAACTCAACGCAATCCATATAATCAATTTCTTCCTGTTTCTATATATTTTAGATGGGGGTTGATCATTGATTGTCATCACCTTCCAAATTATAGGAAGAAAAAAGAATTGAATTTTTCATTCACCAAACCTAGAAGAGTGGAAAATATCTTTTCAATAGAAATGATCCATCATTAAACAACTATTGGATCATAACATAAGAAAAAAAATTGGTGGGGTTAACTCATGAAAAAATAAATAAAATTTTATTCCCTTACTTTTTTAGAGGTTTATCATGATTTATAGATTGATACTTTTTTATAAGCATAAGAATTATATTTTCGAATCCTTCTCCCATAACATTTGGGTTCTTAAGAAGAAAATTAAATCATTTTTTGAAACAATTTATATTTATATAGATTCATTATGTTCTATCCTCTGAAAATAATCAGAAATCATAGTCTCAGTAATAATAATCATAGTAGAAAATTACAAAATCATTAAAAGTAATTTATAATATTTCTAATCCATGAAATATTCCTTTTGTTGTATGATGCTTTAGGTTTCACTTTGTTCATTCATAGTCATAACATATCAAATTACCATATGATTTTTTAGAAATAAAATTTAAATTAACCTATGAATATCCTTTCAGTTTTTCAAACTTGGTGGGATGTAAGGGTACACTCAATATACACTAGAATTATGGTTGAGTTATACTCGACCAACTATTTTTTCCTTTATTATGGAAATATTAATCTATGATAAAACATTTCCACCAATGTTATATACATAGGAATTCTATTTCTAGGAATACTAATCTTATTATTTACTATAACTAAATATGTTCCCCTATATATAGGATTAATCTAAGGGTTATCAGTAGACTTTTCTCATCATAGTTTCTAAATGGTTTAGAAAAATGTGCTATAATAATAGCTATAGTGACGAATAATTTTTATATATAAATACCAAATAATAATATATGAATATATATTATATAACATAATATTGCACACCATAATCATATAGTTCTCATTCCTTGAGACAATGGGATACATATATAATTGGACTAAGAGTGAACTACATCACTTCCCACTATGTTATTCATAATTAAAACCCTTCATAAAAATCATACATAATACCATTCATAATAGGCCAAGTAACGTAAAATAATAATGAGTTACATTTGGTTCTTATAAATGACATGAAATGAAGATGGTAATGATTATTTAAACATAACATTAGAAAATCTATATAAGAACATGGGTATGAAATTTTAAAACCATACCCTATATATCATAGATGATAATATTGTGTTATAGAATAAATCATGGCCATTCATATTAAATAAACCATAATGGAATAAAATAACATGATCTATAAAAGAATAAAATTGGAATAAGACATAAGTTTTATACAAACACATAAGTATAAAAAATCATTTACTTAATAGAAATGTGTTACTGTAAAAACATTCATAGAGGATTGGGATCATTCCCAAACCCATTGTAGTAGTCAATCATAAATCCCAAGACTACCATAGTGGAAATGGTTCATTAATAAAGGATCATTAATCCCTATTGAAGTCCTATTTATCTTATGAGATATCAATTTTTACCCAAATAATTAGATGGATATATAATTCACGGCCCCCTATCAGATAATTATAATCATACTGATATTTTACACAAGTTCATATGAAGTTAATCATATCATTACCCATGAATATGAAATATGTTTCATATATAATTAATCATGAAATAATACATTGGAGATAAATTTGTTTCATAAACATTTCATCAATTTATCATAACATATTCCATGGAAAAGAATAGGTTTAATAAAAATATTATCATCATAATCATAAACCATCCGGAGAATTAATAAGGATGTTATCATGGTATATAATCCCCAATAAAGGTTATAAAACATCCACATATGTTATCCGAGAATAAATATTCAATAAATTTTTACACAGAACATTTCATTAAGAAAATTTCTTGTTTAATATTATATCACATAATATAATATAATAATTTTCCATATAATAAAGAAATCATTTTCATTGAAAAATAATGATTATAAAATATAGTATAATATTTGAATAATTTAATGGTCGCTACGGTATGAAATTATGTTCATGTTGTTTAATTTAAAGAAAAAATCACATATATGCATTTGTGAAAAAATGTACAATATTTGGGAAATGATAAGAATTGTATATTTAAAATATTTTTTGGAAAAGTATGACATTGGTTATAAATTGGATTAAATTTTCAAAGGAAAACATTATAATCCTTTTTGAATATATTTTCTATAAAACCTGGATAAGGAAGAAAATGAAACTTTGACTGAAGAGAGAATCATAGTGAATTTTCCTTAAACATTTACATTTGGTATCTTGAGTACCTAAAGAGAGGAAAAGAGGAAAACATAAATTTTAAAAAATAATCAAATGGGAAGATAAATTATGGTATTCTAGAGTTGTGTATCATAGTATATCATTATCAAAATATTTTTCATAAACAAGCATTTTAAATATTAGATTCTATCATAAAACCCTTGCCTCATTGTTATCATTTTATTCATAATACACAAGAGATTAATTGCAATAAATGGATATGTACATACCTATAAAATTCCTAAGAATGACAATAAATTACATTCATACGAACTATATACACCACATGGAAGAAGTAAGTGGTGAATATTTCATCTCTCTTATAGATGTAAATGTCAAATGAAAATCTCTTACCACATGTTCGACATGAATTGAATATTCCATAAACTACGATATAATAATATTTAATATATTATACTTATTTAAAGGAATCATGTAAATACATAAAATATTATTTATATTTTATCCTTATAATATTATAATACCCATTTATTAATAATTCTTAATCTCAGTCATCATTTTGTGGTGTTACTAATCTCTCATTCCATGAGATTTAGGGTTTTGTAGTTTCATAACCTAAACAATGATCATGGTTATATATTCACATTAATTTTAATCATGATATAAGTATCCTATTTATTCATTATATATATTTATATTTATATATTAATTCAAAAATTATAGTGACTTAAATAATATATTACATAGTTCACAGGGAGGGAAAGCCACACGTACACCAGAAAAATGTTTCCACTTTTCAATAGATGGAACAATAGAAAGGTAAAAAGCAATCAACCATTAAAAAACATTGATATATCATATATATTTATAAAATAAATCTTTTTTCACAACCATGTAATCAGTAAATAAATAGAAATTAATATCACATTGCAGGGCCAGTTGTCGACACTTATGCATGAGTGACTTTATCATTTTCCTACAGATTGGAATGTAAGAAGTTCAATTTGGTATTATAATTTATAATTTATAATTATGTAAAATGTAAAATTTATATATTTGTTTATATATTTAGTCCATAATAATATCCGTCCATGGGATGTTAATATGTAAAATTAATTACATCTAATCATGAGGAAATTATCCTCTACACAGATAATCAACATCTTTGTATCTCATTTGACTGAAGAGGATATAGATATTGATTTTTTATTATGAAGAATAACATATTAGTATGTGGTAGATACTGGTGTTATTATCAGAGAATTATTAATACATAAATGAATTATTTTTTAAAAAATAATTAATAGGAAATAGAAGTGTGACTACAATTACATTTTCTTAGTAAAAACTTTTTTTTGATATCTTATTAAAGACTCTAGGGTAGGAATACTTAGAAGTGAAATCTAGAACAAAAAACAAAGTTGGTGGTGATTTAGAATTTTTTTTTCAAGCTAAATGGATTTAGTGGTGTGAAAATGTGAGTGAATGTGGCTATAATTCAAAATTGAGGTGAGTGGAATGCTAGTAAATATTCAATGTTTTAAAATAATGTTACATCATTTTGTTATAAAAACATCTCCAAATAACTATTATTATATTTTAATAATGGTATGTCCCCAATCAAGCGAAAAGGTTGGGTTTCATAAATCTTTATGGTCATTTAAAACCTTTTATTTATAGTTTAAACCCTATTTTACCTATTTTAACGAATACTATAGTAGCCATTTTTTTACTTTTTTTACTATTAACTGGGACTAATAATTAATTTTCACTTATTAAACAAATTTATTTATACTTATTAATAATTTAGAATCAATTTCTTCTAATTCTATTCAAATATTTGGAAGAATATAATATCAAAATAAACCCACAATAATCAATGAAATTTTTTATTTTTTTGTGAGTGTTTTTCAAATGTATAAATAGATTTTATATAAAAATTAAATATAAAATTATTTTTAATTAGATAAATTATATTAATGAAAATATAATTGATCTTATTTTACTTTTAAAACTATTTTAAATTAAAATTAATCATTTTAAATTCTTTAAATGGGTTTATATTTTTAAACCAATCTATGTTTTATATATTCATTGAAAAATTTATCTTTTCTAGAAATTCATACAATTTCACTATATGAAAATTTTAACATGTTTATTTAAAAAAATTTAATTATTTATTTTAAATAATTTTTTTATATTATAAAAATAATTAAATAAAATTTCACAGAACATGATGAAACCTGTTTTTATAAAAAATAATTTTAAATCATAAAACATGATTTATTCATATCACATTCCTAGAGAAATATATTAGATGAATGTGACAAATTATTATTAAAAATATAATTAATAAATTTCATTAATCTCATTCACCATTGTAGATTAATTTAAATTATTTTGATAGAAAAATGTGGTAGAGATAAAAACTATTTTTTAAGAAAATCATTTTCTTCATTTTCAAATGATTTAAATTTTTATTTTTGATAAATTGGTTACCAATAAATTAATTTTCTTAATGAATAAACCATATAACGTTAAAAATTTATTTATCCTTATTTATACCTTCCAATTAGTTACATGTTTATAACAATATACTCTATGACATTTACTTAGACACAGGATTGAGTGTATATAAGTCTGCCTGAAAAATAATTTTATTAGAGGAATAATATTTCATGAAATATGATAACATTAAACAACCTATATAGTTCTTATAATATAATGATTCAAATAATAAGTTTAATTTTATGATATCCATTTATAGTTTAATGTAATCATCCACCTCATGGAGCATTCATACAAGGGAATTCATAAGATAATTCTATTTCCCATTGAATTAATCAGAGCCTTGTGTCTGAAATAGGTTTAATGAGAGTACAGTAGTTTTACAAGTATTATTTGTTGATGATCTATTACAAATGGGAAGTGAAGTTCCATTCTTGTAGTTATTCAAGATATGTATGACTGAATTATTTTCCATGAATGGGTTAAGTGAAGCATCCTATATTCGATGGATCATGATGAATCAAGATAAATCTAATTTTATTCATGGACTATATTAAGGTCAGAAAAACAATTTTATAACAATGTATTTAATGATCTAGTATTATGAATTGTTTTTCTTAATATGAATAATGATATATGTAAAAGGATTAAATTAGATGTTTTTTAATGTTATTGTGTTTGATTTTGTATTTTCAATCCAATTCCAGTAACACCTCAAAGTTGATAATGAATGTGAAATCAATGGGAGATGGTTCAAAAATTTCTCCCTCATGATCATTCTTACTATGTGATTATAAATTAAAACCAATTTTTGAATCATATAGAAGATTATTTGGAAAATAGGAACCATTTTAAAATGAATCTATTGTTATTTTAATTACAATTTTCAAGAAAAGGGGACATTTTTCTAATGTTTGGAGTCGATGGTGATTTTGTGTGTTAAAACAATAGTAAATGATGTATTTTTTAAAAGGGTATATGTGGTAGTTTCTTTAAGATTGTTTTACACTAAGATATAATAAAATCATGTTTAAGTGTGTCATTTTTAATACAATAGTGATGTGTTTTGTAATAAACAATAAATAAATTATATGAGAAAGTGACAATACATTTGTAATTTTTGGGTTTCAAAATGATAGTATTATTTTCCATTAAGGAAAAACAAATTAAAAGTAGATCCAATGGAGGTAAAAAATATAAATTTATTTGAAGAAGTAATATAATATCTTATGCTATTAAATAGGACACTAAATCTCTCCTTAATCCGGGATAAGGATCTAAAGTAAGATCCAGGGGAATTAATCATAACATTTATGGGAAGACATTGTTAAACATTTTATTCTCAAAAGTAACGAACCATGATAGATTTCATAAAAATAATATTATGAATGAGTTCTTTGATATTCGGTCTATGAAGAAATGTTGAAAATTGGTTACAAAGAAAGAAATTAATATAGAGAAGAATATGAATTATTTTTTATGAATTTTTCAATGAGAAGGGTATTCATGACGGAATGTTTTGAGTCGCAAACATACAATGTGGATAGTCAACAAAAAAATCAACCATGTAAGAGAGAAAATATTGAGATCCTGAATGTAATAAAATATTGATTTTGGAGACATCTGTGAGGAATAATTCATTCCATTAGGGATTTAAATATAGAATCAAATTCTAAATTTAATAATTTAGATAAAAGTATTCATTCTGATTGGTTTTATTGTATCATTACCTTATCATTAGTAGTAGGAGAGCTAAATGGAATTCGATGTATATCATTAGTAGAAATAGTGTGCCGAAAAAAGGAAAAATGGTTTACAAAAAATACAAATAAACCTATAAAGACTCCTCAATACATACTTTATGGAGATCACCAAATTAGTATTTTAGTTACCCTTTCAAATGTTGTTTGTAATGTTTCTGGTAGATCCCTATTCATACCAATAATCTTTCGATCTTTCAAAGGGGTGTAACACTTTCTCTGATAAAGATAACTAATTAATTAAGAGATCAATGATGAGAATTTTATTCTATATATTGGAAGTAGATAAATTGGAGGGAGATTATCCCATCTATAATGTTTCTTTATCTAATGATGAGTGTCGTGGTGTGACATCCATTATTAGTAATTACTTTACAATAGTTATTAACATTCATTTAAAACAAAAGTGAATTATAATTTCATGTAAAACTATAAATGATATAATATTATTAAAAAATATATTAAGAAATTATGAGGGAACAAGAATAAAATGCATTCAAGTGTAATCACATATCACATTCCCCATCATACTCTATGAAAAAACAGTCACAAGCTAAAACATATGCATATGTAGGTATATTCCACTTCAATATGATTAATGGACATCATATAATATGGAATCCCTGACTTTTTATAGTTTTAAAAAACTCCACTGTGAAAATTTTAAAATATGTACTTAATGAAAATAATTCATAACCCTATTCGGATATATCCAAAAAAAATTGGGATATGATTTAACAAACTATGTTCATTTTAAGAAAAAAATTTAACCAAAGTGTAATATTTATTTGATGGTATAACTATCTAACTATTTTATCTTTAGTATAATCAAAAAATATATATGAAATAATTATTTCGTAGATGTATAAAAGGTGGGTCCTCTATAATTTCATCATTTATACACATGATAATAAGATTTTTGGTGAGGTCTATATCAAATTAATCAAATCACCATTTGAAAATTATAACCTATAGATGTATCATATACGCCATATTTAGAAATATATAATCATATTTCTATGAAATTTAGTGTACCCTATATGTAAAATAATTTAAATCTTATATTTGTCTACAAAAAATTTCATAATTCTCAAAAAAATTATAACCTAGATAATTAATATATCCCATACTAGTAATATATCTGATGACCACATAACATTTCCCTCATCCATGTAGTTGAAAACATTATATGTGACTCAAATAATCGTGTCCATCCAACAACTCTTTATGATTTAACCAATGGAAGTATTTATTTACCATTATATGACTGGAAAAATCCCATATCAATTGTACTTTAAAAAATTACTAGATCCAAAACATACCCATCCTTTCATGGATTATTTATGCCTAAAGAATTTTTCAATAAAGTTATAAAAGTGTTATACTTTTCAAGCTTCAAATCATACCCATATTAGTAGAAAAAGAATTCACACTAATACTAAATCTCTAATTTAATCAATGAGCATATTATTCTCTATGGGATAAACATTTATATTTTAGTCAAAATAATATGACTCTACATATTATCTCATTAGTCTATTAATTGACATAATAATAACATAACATTACAACCACTAATACATCATGGTGATCATTTATTAGGTAAAACACAATGTTATATTATTTCTGGATATTATCATTTCACTATTCATGAAAATATAACAAGAGCACATATGAATGAATGATAAAGGTTTTTAAAATTTTATATAAAATAATGATACATTATTCAACCACTACATAAATATCTTATATATTATATACATGGAGTTTCAGCATGACTAAAATCCTGGTAATATGAGAATTTTTTTATCATTGGATCCACTACATTTTCATTTATATCGACATAGATGGTCCTATAATGGACTACTTAATAATCTTTAAATAGAGATGGTATTTTTGAAGAATGATTTTTTCTCCATTTTAGAGACCAATGATCCTTTACTTGGGAAATTTCTATATTTTTATTACTGTAATGGTAAACTTCTAACTCCTTGGTAAGAACCACATCATTTTCTGAATTGAATTTCTCAATATATGTAGCTTCCTTCAAAACATATAACTTTGGAATGAACTATACCTTTTTGTTGAGCCTTTTAGGAAATCTTATTTAGAATTTTCCACCTGATGGCCTCACCATTCAAGAAAACCATGAAACCTGATTGAGATATCATGTAATGACTGTTAAATTGGAAACATTCATCTATATAACACATTACATACAGTTTATAATCAACAATAATGACCAATAACACATCATGAGTCCTCATTATGTACATATATATTTTAATAACAATATTCTAGTGACTGTCACTTAGATTAGATTGGTATCTACTTGTTTTTATAAGAGAATATGCATCATAAACACTCTTCCACAATTTATAATAAATAAAAATCCATTAGAAGATTTATATGGAATTTTTTCAATTTTGTATGAATCATTAGAAGGATCAGGAATATTCTGATGATTTATTCCATGTAATACCGGAAAAGACTGTTTTTTTGGGATTGTCTTCATTGATCATATTTAATAGTTTACCAAGGTATTTGTTTTGAATTAGTCCAACAAACATTTTAGAATTATCTCAATAGAAATTACATTCCAAAATATAGGCAACTTTACTCTTAAAATTCATATAAATTTTCTTACACATCCACATATTTAAAATATTTTATGTTGCGATATAATTTTGGGTAAGTAGTACTTTATTTACATACAATATCAGAAACACTATCACATTAACACTAATCTATTTATATATTAATGAATCATTAAATTCATGATGAAACCAAACTATCAGATTACATCATCACAATAGATATTTCAATATTGAGATCCTTTCATCAATCCATAAATATACCATTGAATCTGTGCACCTTTACAAAATCATTCAAAACATCATAACATTAGTTTTATATCATATATACGTCCATGAAAAATTCCCCAAAAGAATAGTTTTTTTAAATAAATTTGATATATATAAAAATTTAAATTTGATTTAATGGAATGAAATTTATGAATATATTTTATCATCACAATATTTCAAAAGGATTCTCAATAGTCTATGAAATTAATTTTATTAAAAGTATGTCCAAAAAGATCAAATTATAGATAGATTATCTATAAACAATATACATTTTCCTTTCAAAATCCACTTAAAATATTTTCTTTACACCCTTTTAAGTACATCCACTAGGTTCTAAATATGGTATGTGTATATGGAGTCCATTTCAGATTATTTTTTCATTATCCATTTATAGGAATTTTCACTCATAGTGGCCTCCTAAAGGGTAGTAAGGTAATATTCAATGAATATTACATTATCATAATTTTTCAAATGAAATCCATATCTATCAAATTATTTAGGAATAAAATATGACCATTATGGTTATTATATAGATTCGATAAAATATTTTTCCATTATCTTTATAGAACCATCCTAATATTCATGTTAGGAACACTTCCTATTTATTTGATGTGAAATTATATATGTTCAAATTTAATCCAATTGATTCTTTAAATTATGTGTTTATTATTATGTAAACCACCATTCAATTACAGAAAAACATTATTTTCAACAAGATTGTAAAAATTATATTCCATATTGTTTTGGATATCCAATAAAAACCATTATTAAGAATCAGAGATGGGTTTATTATAACACAAATGTATTACATAGATTGTAACACCCCAAGTAAATAATGAATATGACATTTTTATATTTATTCCTTATTTTTGAATAAAATGTTAATATTAAATTAATGGGAACTCTATGCTCGATGGATTACCCAATACACAACAACGAGTTCCTTTGAAATCTTACATTGCACTCTAATAATAAAATAATTTTATTTAAAATGGTAGTTAAAACCTAACCATTGTAATGAAGGGAATAAACAGAACTAACTAAAAAATGATTATATATTTTTTCAAATATTTTTACTTTTATCCAATAAATGGTAGAGGCATAAAATGTAAATGAATCTAATTTTAAGCATTAATCTTCTAATATTCTGTAAAAGGTCGATTAACCACCTTTTGATGGAGAACCCCTCTTAAATCCTTTTTTTGAAAATTTTATATGTTATTTTTGACAAAATTAATTTTTGTTTAGAATCAAGTCATCAAAATTTACTTTGTATAAATTTTTTCTATTTTTCCGATAAAGATCATTTTTTTAATGAATAGTGAAAAATGTTGTATTTTAATTCAAAACCTATTTTTAATCTAATTTATTTATATGATTATATTATCTTTTTAATTGGGTTTAAAGTTAAATTATAATATATTTTTACCATTTAATCCAATATTGGTCATTGAAATTGATTTTACTTTGAAATTGGACTTAAACTAATGTAAATCCTTTAATAGATATTGTTTTTTTAAAACACGCTATTTGTTTTAACAGTGGGAAATAATTATTAAACTAATTAATGCAACATATATGTTTTGAATTTTTTAAAATAGACATCATTTGTGAATTCATAATATCATATATAGCTTAGGGTGAATTTTTGGTATTTCTCTGAAAAACATCAATTTTTGATGAATAGTGAATCCACTAAGTGGTAGTTAAAGAAACTGATTTTTTGTTTAAATGAAACTTTGCCAAATCTGTGATTTGATTTTAAAAATTCGGACATACAGGGTTGTAATTAAGAAGAAAAATTTTGTTCAATGAGATTAAAATAATTTTTTTGGTGAATAGTAGCTTTTATGTTTATTAATCGCGATTAGAGGTAATTAGTGTAGTTTAAGGTACAAATAATGTTTTAATAATATTAAATGACCTAGACACATGTCCTACCATTATTTTATGTGTCATGGCCGACCAAGACAATCCATGGGTCAACTTGGGAACCCCATGGAGCCACTTTGGTTGGAAAATGACATCAATAACTTTTTATTTAATGTTAAAATAAAAAAGTCACAAACATGAGTTTTTTTCAGTAAAAAGATTTTTAAATGGGGTTATACAAGTCATATTTTTGACTATAAATTTTTATTATAAATATAAAAATATTTCTTACATCATAATGTTTTTTTTATAATTTTTAGACATTAAATAAATTAAATTATTTTTGACACCATGATGATGCAGCGATTACCTCATTATTTACCGATTTAAATAAAATGAAAATATAATGTAAAATATAAGACCTACACATGTCAAAAACATATTGGATGGGTTTATTTCAAACTCTAATCAACGTATTTTAGGAATATATAATTTTGGGACCTTCAAAATCTGAAAATCATTTTATAATAAAGTAACATTTTATAACATCCCAAGAGTGCCCCTCCTCTCCTCTTATAAAAGGCCCCCATCTCTACCACCTTACCCACAACTCTCAACCCTTTGGCTTGGCCAAACCCTGCCCATTTTTTCTCTCCACATCTCTCTCTTACTCCCAGAAGCCTCACATTGGGAGGAATTCTTTCCAAGTAAGCCTTTGAGCTATAATAAAAAAGAGTTACCCGATTTAAGGGTAAAGTCTTCCCTTGTGTTCTTTTGTTTTATTTTGCTTATCCAACCCCTAAACTCTTTTAATTTATTTACTTCGTAACAACACCAGTATATAAAATATAATATGATTTTTTTATGAGGATTATTCAAGCTACACTAACACACACCTTCATCTAATGGTTAAAGAACATATTGTTTCTGTGGATGGTGAATTTATTCCTCACAAAACGATGATTGTTCAACACTCATATAACACCTTAAAAGGTGGCCATTAAGATGTCACTATATTTATATATGATATATAATATGTTTATTTTAACCTTAAGATTATTTATTTTTCATTTGTGGCACACCTTTATGGTTTCCATTGTGGGTAAACACGATAATTTCATTTTAGGAAGTGCGGACTACCGCCCCCTCAAAGTGATTTGATTTGTTAATGCCATATGTGGGACGTATAAAGGATGGATTTAATGAAATTATAAATTCTATCATACTGTAATTATAATATACCTTTATATAATTATGATTTCACTCCATTAAAGCATGAGATATAAATGAAAGTAGCGGTCATGCGTACGTACGACTTACTGTCTCCATGAACGGTGCATTTCATTTCTTATCCCAAAATGTTATTTACTATTATAAGTACATATATATAATGGATATATATTTCATATATTAAATCTAAATGATGGATATAATTCTTTATTTATAATATATATATCTCATTTAACTTTAATTCTATTAAACTGACAAAAAAAATGAAAGTACTGTTCATGCGTACGTACGACCTACCGTCTCCATGAACGGTTCTTTTAATTTTTTATCTCCAAATGTTATGGAATAGTAAAAATTGAATATATAATGGATATATATGATGTTTAAAACATTAATACTATTCTGGAGATGATGTACCTATAACTACATGGAAAATTCTTTTCCAACAAGTTCAATTTTTTACTTATGTACAGAACCTCAACAAAAACGTCTGATATGAAATCACGTTATTAACCAATTATTATAACATTAGAATATGTGATATGAACTGAATAATATTTTTTAAATGAGTTCCTTAAGAAATTATAAATTTACAAAAAAAATTTATTCAGTAGATAAAAGAACGATCGAGTCATGTCAGACACGAGGTAAGGGATCCAACCTCTCTCTTACTTTTTAATTACTCCTTTTAATGTCATTTATTTTAAGCTCATCCTTATTATGTTTGGGGATGTTATTTTATATTACTCATACTATACTTTTTATTTTCATATGATGAGAGACTTTATTTTCTATCATCAATACATTTGGGGTGTTTTGATTGGCGTCATTAGGCTGCCGAATTTTCGTAAGAGATCTCACCTCTCTCTTTTTTACTCCCTTTGATGTCATTTATTTTAAGATAATATTTCTTATGTTTGGGGATGTTATTTTATATTCCTAATTATGTAATTTTTATGTTAATATTACGAGAGACCCTATTTGATCTCAAAAATCCATTTTTGGAAGTTTTAAGTGGCGTCGTTAGGCTGCTGAGTTTTCATATGGGATTTTTCCTCTCACTATTATTCCCGTGAGATTAATGCTACATTTTCCACCATTTTCTTTGAGTGGTGTATGTACTAGCAATTATTCTAATCTTTGTGTAATATACTTTCGTTTATGAGTATTTACATCAATTTTATGTAGTCCTTCATTCATTGGGTCTACGTTTCGAAAGTTACCCAAGTCGGTAAGGGAACCTTTCACCCTCCTCATTTTAAAAGACATCTTTCGTTATGTCTTTTAATTTACATCATATTAATTTGGTATGTTTTCTTATATATCCTTATTTATTTAAAGTTTATGACCAGGTGATAAGATACCATTCAATCCCTCATCGACTAATTTTCTAAATTTTGAAGTGACGTCGTTAGGCTGTCGAATTTTTACAAGGGAGCGTCTTAACCCAATTTCGATTTCTTTGGGTTTAACTTGTACTTATTGAACAGGTCATCCTATGAATATGTGTGAATTACCTCTTATTGTTTCAAACATAATATCCAGTTATATTGGGTGTATTTATATTTCTCACACATAATTATGTGATAGAATTATCTTTAATTTAAGGATACCATCTTTATAATGGATTTCATATTAATTTACATTTCCATTGAGACATCATTGTTGTTATGCACCAATTAACTCTTATATGGTGTGTATCCTATCCTTTTACATATTATATCATTTATCCGTTTATTCTCATGATATTATAATGTACGGATTAAATGTTATTCTGCAATTATTTGTATTCAAGTGTCTCTCATTTTGTTAAAAACACTTTAACAAAAATACCGTTTTAAATGTTTTAATGATTCATTATTGTAAATATTTATCTTTAATATTCATGCTTTCAAAATGGGTTTCAGTATTTATTTATATGGACATTAATGTTTTAAAATTATAATTCCATTAAAAGATTCAAAGTTGTATGGGACACTTTGATCCAAAAATCACTTTTAAATGATTTTTGAAAATGGATTGATTAATTCAATATCATGGAATTACTTATTGAAAATTAAATGATGTTATTGAAAAGTTTATATTTTAAATATATTATGTGTAATTATGGTATTATGACATTTTGCGAGCGGTTACGTGATAAACCATATGACGGGTGGTGCCATGAATTCCAGGACTGGTGGGTACGTTATAACCTCCAATGCATTGGGTATGGAAGTCGGCCATATGGCTATTCCATTAAGTATGTGAGGAAGTCGACTGTATGGTTATTCCATTTAAGTATGTTTATGTCCCAAGTTACCATTATATGTTATGTATTCCTTATATGGGTTTTTATGGTAATCTTTTGGTTAAAAAGGGGTATGTAATGATCTTTTATTCAGTGAAGAGTTTTTTGTACTACTTTATATAGGTGAAAATTATTACTTTGGTAAAGTAATCATGGTTTACTATTTGTTTTTGAAAAACTTAATGATTTCCTTCTTGTGTATCCTTTATTAGGGTTTTATGCTCATCCCATGTTTTTTAAATATTTTCCACCGAACATAAAGATGAATAGGGTCAAGGATGGGATCAAGGAAATTAATTCTATCTGAAACATGGAACTAAACATGTTTCTTTTTAAGTGTTTGTTTTTTATTTAATAGAAACTTAGTAGAAGTGTCTACTATGTAATCTTTTGATATGTAATAGTTATAACCTAATTCTCTAAAACTCTAAACCTGAAAAGATCCCTTATGTGAATTATTCATTTAATTCTTGATTAAGTAATGTTTACGGCCGGGCCTTATAGTTAGTATTAGTGGTCGGTTTAGATAACATTAGAGGTTAGGGTATTCTCTAAGCATATGTTACATTACCATAATGGTTAGGATTTCAGAAAGAGTCATAGTTTTCAGATAAAGTAAATGAGTAAGTATATTTTATTTTTTATCATCCTCATTAGTACATGATAATTTTTTTGATATACGCTCACTGACATTTCTGTTTTTAGTAAATGGATAGATCTAGCAGGCTCCCAAGTAAAAAATGGGTTTGATGCAAACTGTGGTGGTTCTCTGATTAAGAGACTGGATGAAATGAGGGATTCAATGAGGAATCTCGTGGTTGTGCTAAACCAACTATCAAGGAGTCATGATCAACCACTTCAACCTTGGTGAGTTCACTAATTCATCATGTTCGAGATGGCTAACTAGATGTGGAAGTTCAGGTAATAATTATAAAGATAACAATTATGGTTTATATGATCCTAACTTTTGAGGAAATTTTGGGCTACTATATGTTATGATGGAATATGAATGACATGAGATAAACTTGAAGTTAAATTATGTTCTGGGTATTTTTGAAGATTTTATCTCGTTTTGGGGAATGTTTTATGAATTATATAGTTTTGGAAAAAGGACATCATGTTGACAGTGTGACAACCCGTCGCGTCAGACAAAGCTATGGGAATCGAACCCACAACCAAAGTGTGACTGGTATTTATCGCCTACCACTGTACTACGTGAAGTCCCTGGTTAGTTTGACTAATTCTTTTTAGTTTGATGATTTTAGGAATCAAGAGTATGTTTATCTTGGGTTATCTATTGAAATGATTAACCTGTCATGGAGGATATGTGATTAGGTTAATTACTTTTCAATACGAGACTTTAAGAGCAACTGATATTGTTTGGAGATATATTTTACTATTTAACTTGGATGACTATGTGGTTATGTCCTTCAAATAATTGGGTTTCAATCATAGTTTGGTTTATCTTTTGGTCTTCGTTGAATTTTCGGTCTTGTCGGACAAATTTTGGAGATTAAGAATAGATTTCCTTTTTATAAAGGATTATCCTTTTTGGGTATTATTCGATCTCATACTAACCTTTTTTTTGTTTTAGTTT
The DNA here is from genome assembly GCA_963277665.1 of Viscum album. NCBI lineage: Eukaryota > Viridiplantae > Streptophyta > Magnoliopsida > Santalales > Viscaceae > Viscum > Viscum album. The sequence goes on from OY728165.1 coordinate 1,838,252,822, forward strand.
TGGTTACGGTCTAAAGACATGGGAAGTATATAGTTATCCTTTTTGGATTAGGTGATTCTCTAGAAGTTGATTATAGCTCTCTTAATGTGAACAGGTCTTCCTAAATACTCATCTTTTGGAGAAAATATGAGTTCGTGTAATAAATCTTGTAAAAGTTGAAATTCAACATGAAAAGTAAGTATGTTTACTTATGTTATAGTTAAGCTCAAAAATAAATTTCTCAATGAAATGTAACTTAAAAAAATGTTGTACGTAAACTTTTCCTACTGGGGAATCCAATAACGTTTAACCCATCAAAATTTTGTGATTTTATGGTGGTTAACATTCTCCTAAACATGATTTCTTTCACACTCCCTTAGAACATTACCCTTTTCTTTTTCTTCCATATCCATGTTTTCCTAAATGGAATCCTAGTACGGGTTAACTTGAGTGACCTCTGTACTTCTCTTTCATTCTTTTAAAGTGATTTTTTTACCGACTCTTGTTCCGATGTGGGACTCTCAATGATGTTTTCGAGCCCAATTTTAAAATTGCGAGGACACAATTCCCAAAAGGAGGGAAGGATGTAACACCCCAAGTAAATAAATAATATGACATTTTTATATTTATCCATATTTGTGAATAAAATTTTAATATTAATTTAAAGGGAACGCTATGCTCGATGGCTTACCCAATACGCAACAATGAGTTCCTTTGAAATCCTACGTTGCACTATATTAATAATATAATTTTATTTAAAATGGTAGTTAAAACCTAACCATTGTAATGAAGGGAATGAACAGAACTATCTAAAAAATGATTATATATGTTTGCCAAATATTTTTACTTTTATCTAATAAATGGTAGAGGCTTAAAATGCAAATGAATCCAATTTTAAGCATTAATATTCTAATATAATTTAAAAGGACGATTAACAACCTTCTGATGGTGAAACCCTCTTAAATCCTTTTTTAAAATTTTATATGTTATATTTGACAAAATTAAATTCATTTTAGAATCGGGTCATCAAAATTTACTTGGTATAAAGTTTTGGTATTTTTCCGATAAAGTTCATTTTTAATGAATAGTGAAAAATGTTGTATTTTAATTCAAAACCTCTTTTTAATCTAATTTATTTATATGATTAGATTATCTTTTTAATTGTTTTTAAAGTGAAATTAGAATATATTTTTTCCATTTAACCCAATAGTGTTCATTGGAGTTTATTTTACGTTGAAATTGGACTTAAACTAGTGTCAATCTTTTAATAGATATTGTTTCTTAAAAACATGGTATTTGTTTTGAAAGCGGGAATTGATTATTAAAATAATTAATGAAACATATTTGTTTTGAATATTTTAAAATATAAATCTTTTGTGAATTTTTAATATCAAATATATCTTAGGGTTAATTTTTGGTATTTTTCCAAAAAACATCAATTTGTTATGAATAGTGAATCCACTAAGTGGTAGTTAAAGAAACTGATTTTTCATTTAAATGAAACTTTGCCACATCTGTGAATTGATTTTCAAAAATCAGTCATACATGGTTGTCATTAAGAAGTAAAATTTGGTTCAATGAGATTAAAATAATTTTTTGGTGAATAGTAACTTTTAAGTTTATTAATCACGATTAGAGGTAATTAGTGTAGTTTAAGGTAAAAATCATATTTTAATAACATGAAATGATCTAGAAACATGTCCTACCCATATGGGATGTTTCATGGCCGACCCATAAAATCAATGGGTCGACATGGGGACCCCATGGAGCCACATTGGTAGGAAAATGACATTAATAACTTTTTATTTAATGTTAAAATAAAAAAGTCAAAAACATGAGTTGTTTCACTGAAACAATTTTTAAATGGGGTTATTCAAGAAATATTTTTAACTATAAATATTCATTAGATCTATAAAATTATTTCTTACATCATAATAGTTTTTTATTATTTTTAGACATTAAATAAATTAAATTATTTATGACACCATGATGATGCAGCGATTACCTCATTATTTAACGATTTAAATAAAATGAAAAGATAATGTAACATCTAAGACCTACACATGTCAAAAACCTATTGGATGGGTGGAATTCGAACTATTATCACCTTATCCTAGAAATATATAATTTTGGGACCTTTAACATCTGAAAAGCATTTTATAATAAATTATCCTTTTATAACTTCCCAAGAGTGCCCCTCCTCTCCACTTATAAAAGGCCCCCACCTCTACCACCTTACCCACACCTCTCAACCCTTTGGCTCGGCCAACAGTTTCCCATTTTGTGTCTCCACATATCTTTTTTTCTCTTAGAAGCCTCACTTTGGGAATAATTCTTTGCAAGTAAGCCTTTGAGCAAAAATCAAAAAGGGTTACCTGATTTAAAGGTAAAGTCTTCCCTATTGTTCTTTTGTTTCATTTTGCTTCTCCAACCCCCTAAACTCTTTTTATTTATTTATTTCGTAACAACACCAGTATCTAAAAAATACTATTATGTTTTTATGAGGAGTATTTGAGCTACACTAACACACACCTTCATCTAATGGTTGAAGAACATATTGTTTCCGTGGATGGTGAATTTATGCCTCATGAAACGATGATGGTTCAACACTCATATAACACCTTCAAAGGTGGCCATTTATATGTCACTATATTTATATATGATATATAATACATTTATGTTTTCCTTATGTTTCTGTATTTTTCATTTTTGGCATACCTTTAAGGTTTCCATTGTGGGTAAACACCATAATTTCATTTTAGGAAGTGCGGACTACCACCCCCTCCAAGTGATTTGATTCGTTAATGCCATACGTGGGACGTATAAAGGATTGATTTAATGATATTATATATGCTATTATACTGGAATTATAATATACCTTTATATCATTATGATTTAACTCCATTAACATATGAGATAGAAATGAAAGTAGCGTTCATGCGTATGTACGGCTTACCGTCTCAATGAACGGTGCATTTCATTTCTTATACCCAAATGTTATGTACTATTATATGTACATACATTTAATGGATATATATGTCATATATTACATCTAAATGATGTATATAATTTTGTAATTATAATATATATCTCTCTCTTTTAACATAAATTCCATTAAAATGACAAAAAAATGAAAGTAGTGTTTATGCGTACGTACAGCCTACCGTCTCCATGAATGGTGCTTTTAAATTTTTACCTCAAAATGTAATAGAATTGTAAAAAATTAATATATACTGGATATATATGATGTTTAAAACATTAATATATTCTGGAGATGATTTACCTATAACTACCTGGAAAATTCTTTTCCCACAAGTTCAATTTTTACTCATGTACCGAACATCAACAAAAACATCTGATATGAACTCACTTTATTAACCAATTGTTATAACATTATAATATGTGATATGAACTGATTAATAATATTTAAAGGAGTTCCTTAAGAAATTATAAATTGAATAAATTTTATTAATCAGTAGATAAAATAATGATCGAGTCATGTCTAACATGAGGTAAGGGATCCAACCTCTTTCTTTCTTTTTAAGTACTCTCTTTTATGTCATTTCTTTTAAGCTCATCTTTCTTATGTTTGGGAATTTTATTTTATATTCCTAAAATAGTAATTTTTATGTTAATATGATGAGAGACCCTATTTTATCTCATCAATACATTTTGGATGTTTTGATTGGCGTCGTTAGGCTGCCGAATTTTTGTAAGAGATCCTACCTCTCTCTTTCTTTACTCCCTTTTATGTCATTTCTTTTAAGCTAATCATTATTATGTTTGGGGATGTTATTTTATATTCCTAATTCTGTAATTTTTATTTTCATATTATGAGAGACCCTATTTGATCTCAAAAATCCATTTTTGGATGTTTTAAGTGGCGCCATTAGGCTGCTGAGTTTTCATAAGGGATTTTTCACCTCACTTTTATTCCCGTGAGATTTATGCTACATTTGCCACCATTTTCATTGAATGGTGTATGTACTACCAATTATTCTAATCTTTTTGTAATATAGTTTCATTTATGAGTATTTACATCAATTTTTTTAGTCCTTCATTCATGGGGTCTACGTTTCGAAAGTTACCCAAGTCGGTAAGGGAACCTTTCACCCTCCTCTTTTTAAAAGACATCTTTTGTTATGTCTTTTAATTTACATATTATTATTTTGTTATATTTTCTTATATATCCTTATTGATTTAATGTTTATGTCCACGTGATAAGATACCATTCAATCTCTCATCTACTAATTTTCTGAATTTTGAACTAACGCTGTTAGGCTGTCGAATTTTTACAAGGGAACATTTTAACCCAATTTCGATTTCTTTGGGTTCAAATTGTACTTGTTGAACATGTCATCCTATGAATATGAGTGAATTACCTCTGATTGTTTCACACTTAATATCCAGTTATATTGGGTTTATTTATATTTATCACATATAATTATTTGAAAGATTTATCTTTAATTTAAGGATACCATCTTTATAATGGATTTCATCTTAATTTACATTTCTATTGAGACTTCATTGTTGTTATGCACCAATTCACTCTTATATGGTGTGTTTACTGTCCTTTGACATATTATATCATTTATCTGTTTATTCTCATGATATTATAATGTTCATATTAAATGTCATTCCGCAATTATTTGTATTCAAGCGTCTCTCATTTTGTTAAAAACTCATTAACAAAAATATGGTTTTAAATGCTTTAAAGATTAATTATTCTAAATCGTTATCTTTAATGTCCTTGTTTTCAAAATGGGTTTCAATATTTATTTATATGTACATTAATGATTTAAAATTATAATTCCATTAAAAGTTTCAAATTTGAATGCGACACATTGATTCAAAAATCTCTTTTAAATGATTTTTGAAAATGGGTTGATTAATTCAATATCTAAGAATTACTTATTGCAAATGAAATGTTGTTATTGAAAAGATTATATTTTCAATATTATATTTTTAATTATGGTACTTGGACATTTTACGGGTGGTTACGTGATAAACCATTTGACGGGTGGTTCCATGAATACCAGGACGGGTGGTTACGTAATAACCTTCAATGCATTGGGTATGGAAGTTGGTCGTATTACTATTCTATTAACTATGTGGGGAAGTCGACCGTATGGTTATTCCATTTACGTATGTTTATGTCCCAAGTTACCTTTATATGTTATGTGTTCTTTATATGGGTTTTTATGGTAATATTTTGGTTTCAAAAGGGGTATGTAATGATCTTTTATTCAGTGAAGTGTTTTTTACTACTTCATAATGGTGAAAAGTATTACTTTGGTAATGTACTCATGGTTTACTTGTTGTTTTTGAAAAATGTAATGTTTTCCTTCTTCTGTATCCTTTACTGAGGTTTTTATTCTCATCCCATGTTTTTTAAATGTTTTCCACTGGACTTAAAGAAGAATATGGTCAAGGATGGGATCAAGAAAAGACATTCTATCTAAAACATGGAACTAGACATGTTTCCTTTTAAGTGTTTTTTTATTTTACTGAATCTTAGTAGAAGTGTCTACTATGTTATCTTTTGAGATGTAATAGTTATAACCTAATTCTCTAAAACTCTAAACCTGAAAAGATCATCTATGTGAATTATTAATTTAATTCATGATTAAGTAATGTTTAAGTCTGGGGCCTTATATAGAATCTCTCAAACACAAAAATTTCATAAACTGGATATAAGGACTGCTCCCATACCATGTCCTATATCGTCCTTCTCATTTTTCGGTATTCTCTTTAGTGGGAATGCATTAGTCTTCAAGGAATTACACTTGAATTAATGAATAATATAAAAATACCAATCATCAATCGAACCATGTATAATAGGGAATTATTTCTCCCATCATATAAATAATTCCAATATGGATTTCAATTATGGGTGAGTTTTAAAACAATTCCACAATCCCACGGATAATAACTGGATTACTGACTCTTCTATTCGCCAGCTCGATCTGATTAAAGAATCCAAACACCATTTTCTATTTTAATTTTTTACATGGATATAAAAAAATATAAACTTATCAAATTTTTATACTTTTGTATCATAAAAAAACAGAATTTGAAGTCTTCAGTAATGGTAATGAGGTACCTAAAACTATTACATTCTCGAGAACTCAATGGTCCTCATACATAATTATACATGATATCTAATGTTGTATTATCCCTTTAACCTTTTCCACTGAAAGTTTTCTTGTATATTTTTCATAATAATAAATATTCATATATATCAAAATATAAATAATATAATTTTTACAACAATTAATCTCTATGGAGTCGTTCGATGTGAGTCTCACTTATATATCAATGTGGATAATTACAAAGGTAGGTATGATTAATACTATGATTAAATTTCTTACTCAAAAGGTTATAGATAGGATTATCCATATCTATAATTTATTTACCTTTTACTATATTACCAATAATATAAAATAATTCATACGTATATATATATATATAACATTGTCCATAATACTGAATGAAATAACAACTTTTCCAAACAATATACAAAAATTAAATTTTAATATTTGTAATGAATGTAATAATTGTTCTCCAATTATAAAAATAAAAAAATAGGTAATGTCATAACATATGTGTTAAAACCCAACATGGAATGTCATTCTCCCTTATCAACAAAAAGATCAAGTTTTCCATTTTCAACCACCTCACATCTGTGTGTGTTTTTGTTTAACAGAAAAATGTTCACATGTCATCTAGAATCTAATATACCATAGATAAATCTAGAGGAATTGATATCCTCGTCATTTAAAATCATACGGTAAGAATGATTGTAATTTCAAAAACAACACATCCATAAATATCAATATAGAAAATGTTTATAGATTTTACCTAAACGATATTCCAAAATTATTAACATGAAATATATTATAATAAAAAAAATACATTTATATTGGTTAGTATCATGTTTTGGATATTTTTATGAGGGAAATTTCGTGAATGTTCTCCCAGTATCAATGTTGATCCAATGCATGATTTTTTTTGTGATCCTAGATCCACAATTCATTCTGAATTACAATAAATATCACATAAATACTTTATGAATATATATAGTATATAACTACTATAAATAATCCCAAATATGATTATTGGTTAGAAAAGTGGATAAACATATAATGTAATTCGTCAAATAGATTAACTCAAATATATCCATCTAGTATAAAAATGGTTGGGGTTTCCCACAAATGTTTAAACCAAGTAAAATTTTATAATTATAAACCTAATTTTTAAGGTAAAAATGTTACTTATATGCCTTTCACCAGTAAATCCCTAGTATCATAGGTTATAAGGTTACTCTTACCGAATTATCTGTGTCTTGAAAATTTCAACCATGTAAGGAATCTCACAATTAGTATCTTAATGCGTATCATTTAAAAAATATATGAACATAATAAACATCATGTTCATTTTAAATTTTCAATGATTACATCCCAATAAATATTTATTATCACTTGTGTTATTACCGATGTGTATTAATAATTCCAATGATTTAATTTTGGAATCCCTATTCCATCAAAAAATATATTTATTTACATAAAAATAATGTGTAACTATTGACCCAATCAAAAAAGTTTTTTTACTCATCATGAAATTGAATCATTAAATTTATATATATCCAAATACATATCTGAAATTGGAATATCAAGTTACCATGTAAATTCTAAGAGTTATATGATAATATAAATCAATACATAAGCAATCTAGGAGGTATTGATTGTTAACCCCACCATTCTAAATTAATGAATATGCCTTCAAGTTAGTTAGAAATCTGACCCAAAGTCCCTCAACTCGAGGAAACAATAATAAAGGTAAAAACAAATTCTTAATAACACCTAAACCTAATATTATAAAATTAATAATATTATTTCAATATCATAAATTTAGTTATGAATTGAGATTTATAGAGACGGTAAAAATGATATATTTTCCTAAATTACATACAATGCATGGAATGACTATATTCTTGAATTTTTATGTCATATTAACTTACAATATACAATATTAATGTATAATACTCATTTTATAAACAACAATATTCTAATGAATTATGAAAACAAATAAAGAAATTATATAACTTCAAAAAAATAGATAAAAATATGATATTTAATATTTAATTTAGACATGAAAAATAACATATTATTTGTCCCAAAAAAATATTAATTATAAAATTTTTATAATCCTCTAGAATATAAAGAAATATTAATATTTCATAATTTTTTTACATATAACAAATTTTATGATTGATATATCTTTTATCTATCCTAATATGTGATAGTAAAACATTATAAAATATTTAAGGTTGAAAACATATGAAATTTATAAGGATTTTACTATGCAATTTGTTTTTTTGTTCCCATATATATCATTTTCCATAGAGGAAAAACTATAGCCATTGAATAAGGTTTTTACAAAGAAAATATGTATCCAAAAAACAATGATACATAATAGAATTTCAAAATTATTTGATATCATAAATATGATAAAACACTTAATATTTCATTAAATTAGAGGACATTATCATATTTTACAATATCACATATCATACCCTATGGAATAGTCCAAATATGTAGGTTTCCATTGTATAATACCTTATGATATATATATAATTCATATGTTGAAACACTCTAAAATAGAATAACTTAATCAAACCATAGTTTTTAATGACTCTCCAAATTCATTATGATAGAGATGATAATTTTAAAAAAATATGATCACATTGATCCATTGAATAAAACTTCTATGATACCATAAATGAGTTTTAATGGATCATCACATGATCATAAGAAGTATAAGAAATCCAGAATATTCTTAATCTATATTAAATTGATGAAATATTCTAACAACAAGGGTTAAAATGGAATACAAAAAATTTTACTACCATCATCATGAATAATATAGGGACACATGATTGTTATTACCAAAGTGGAATCAAAATTCCTTATACCTCTATAGGTGGTACACTGACCAAGGGATCATTTTTTATAAAACAAGATGATCATGATCCTTCAAATAGGTGTTATGTAAGTCCTAGACTCATATTCCACTGAATGGTTCCATAAACCTAGTTAGCCAAATATTCACAAGAACATGTCCCAAAATTCCATAGGATGCTGACAAGAAGTAAGGGCCTTGGGTGTGTCCTTGGGGAGACTATTCCTTAATTACTAGAGTATCACATAGGTATAATAATAGATAATTGATTAAGAAGTATAACAAAAACCAAACATGTAGAACCTTTAAAATAGACATTAATTACAATGAAAAGAATAATATTCAAATTAAAAAATTTGATAACTATAAACTGAGTCATATGTAGGAGGATTATACTGTTTTCATATATATATTAACTAAAAAATAAGGACAAAGGCTAAAGTATAAAAAAACTATATAAAATGAAATAAATTCCAAAAAAGTATATCCAGCATCCCGAGCTCTATCCTAGTCATATTATACCTATAATATCCTTATACATGTCATATTGTCACACATCATTAAGAGGATGTTACCCATTATCTACACTTGCAAGCATGAACTGTATTTGACTGCTATAGGTGGCCCGAATTGGGTGTCAAAAAAATATCCGTAGGCCACCACCACAAACATCTATAAATATCCAATCTATGTAAACAATTCGGAACTGAGCTATTATAATTATTTAATGTAGTAATAACAACCTTAAATTGGTTGTCTCTTGTTCCTAAATGGAAACCAGGATGACACTACTAGCGTCTGACTATTCATGAATTACTCTATAATTTTATCAAGGGTAAAAATGTTAGGTATCACATTTATATATGATATCAGGCTCATTATCACAATATTAAAGGTGACACCATAACCAATATCACATAATAGGGAAGCCATGCCTGGTATAATGTATAGGGTCACCTTGCCTAGTACCAAAGTAAGTGAATCCATGTTTGTATAGTATCTCAAGGGATACCATGCTAGTATATAATCGTAATGGTTTTCATTCCTATATGGTATAAGAAGGGAAACCATGACCATTTTGATATAGCGTGGTTTGTCATGCCAGTTTAGTTTATTAATAAATATTCATCATTCCCATTCGATATAATAAATTCATAGGGTATTTGGTCTCACCGGTTATATTTCCAAAGGGTCATCACAACCATTATTATAAATTTCATGGTTCTTAACGCCCTTATATTATAGAATTGATAAATAACCATTGGATTTAATACAAACCATACTACATTCCATAAGTCATCTACGGTTACCATAAATAATGGAATGACTATTTTTCAATTCAATTAGGTGGCGTGGTCTTAAAATTAACCTATAGAAAATTTACTTCATTAAAAATAGTAAGTTAATTGAACAAGTCATGCCACCTCATTTATTCCATATCCAAAGAATTCCATAATTTAAAAGTCAAATAATACACTACAATAGGTTTTTTGGCATCATTTCCAATAAATTCATTTTGGAATCTACGAGGGTAGACCTGAAGCGATGCATCAATTTTAGGTGGTCATCATTTACATGAAATGTATTCTAAAATATCACAAGGTTCCATGAAAAGAAACCAAGTTAATATATATTATATTTAGGGAAACACATGGCGGAACTAATGTGTTGAATAATGAAACATATTATAAAATTTCAGACCACACTAAAACATCATGTAGCACCTACCTCTTACTCATAAAACTATATATATTTATTATTACCCTCTAAATTGGACTAGTCTAGAGGATATCTCACGAATGGATCAGTGCCCTAAAAGTAAGGAATATGATCCTACACTTCAACAACTCATTCAAGTGAAAGATAAATGAAGAACTACTAAAAATAAAATGATATCTTACGGATGTGAATCCAACATGGTGAAATGATATAGAATCAAATTTCAAAAGGTGAAATGGGATAAAAAAAACTATGAATTATGAATTTGAGATGTCAGAGTTGGATAATAGATATTTTTTTGTCCATTGTAACATGTTAAGGGAATCCAGGAATGATCCAGTTGAATAACCACTACTATAAATAGCTGACATTTTTTTGGTCACACACAACCTAGAACAAGGTTATGGAATAATATGTTCCCTATTGTATCATCTAAGATATCAAACATGGTTTTGTAAAAACATCTTTCCTGGGTCACATAATTTCTCCTAAATGTGTGGACCAACTATATTTCTCCTAGAGAGGGATCTGATCTCCAACGAATCCCAGGTCACATACAGAACTTCAATGAAGTAATTTTGCATCCATATTTGGTCCAACACAAATAATTATACATTGATTAGAAGTATACATACATAACATAAAAAATGGGTTCTAACCGCCTTCCCCCTTAGAGAAACTCATCTTAGGGTTCACCTTCCACAGGTAGCAAATGTTCTTCGTCTAACAGCTCAGACCACTGAGCATGTAAGTTGTCCTCCCACTCCCAAGTATCAACCTATACACATCTATTATAAAAAAATACACCGAAGGGATTTACCAAAATAATATATAATTCATTTTCTAGGAAATGATAGGAATAGTATAATCCTTATAACAATCATTTTTATCTAACTCAACCTCCTCAGGATCAAAATTATGAGATATGATGACATGATAATGGAATGTATATGAAACACAAAATATGTCGCTTATGGAATGGTTCCACTAGGTTGAAAGCAACCACTAGGATATTGTACTAACACTCTCAAAAACATAAAATGATCTGAAAAATAATTTTTAAATCTTTCATTTAATATATATCATAATATTCGTTAGTTTCGGTGATACCTATAAGAATACACAGTCTTTGAAAATGAACAATATAGGTTTTAAATGATAGTCAGCAAATGATTTATATATATACTGATCTATAGAAATCTTCATATGGATTAGTTGAACTTACTAAAATGTCACGGAAATGAGATGGGGACCTAGTAGCACTACTCTCTTGTCACTAAATGGCATAGTAGTGAAAGACACAACCTACTGTATGGAGCCTCATAAGGTTCCTTATACACCATCTTCTAATAAATATTATTATAGGAGAACATTATTATGGGAATATTACTCCCCCATGAACCGTAGAAATCAAGGGTGCATGCTTCGAGCATGTCCTCTAGAATCTGAATCATTACTTTTGATTGACCATCAGTTTATGAGTGAAATGTTTTTCTCAGAATAACATGTGCACCCATAGCTTTCTATAACCCCTATAAGAATGTTTACATGAAGAAAAAACCTACATAAAATTATAGTACTAGGTATCCCATGTATTTATATGATCTCATTAACAAACTATAGTCCCTGGTCATCAAATGAAAGAGTCGCCCAGAAAAGACGGAAGTCGGATATCTACGTTTTTTGATCGATGACTACCCAAACTACTTCACTAACACAAGGAGACATTCGTAGTCCTATGGTTAAATCCATTTCAACATCCTCCAATTTCTATTATGGGTCGGTAATGGTTGAAACAATACTATAGGTCATTGGTTCTCCACCTTAACCTACTGATAGGTGGAACACCAACTAATAAATCCTACTATAGGACACTTTATCCATAGACACTAATTCTATTGGTATATATCATGATATTTCATTGAAATGACTAGGTGAACTTTTCACTAAGAAGAATGTAACTATCTCATTATCTCCCTTCACATATCAATTGAAACCTTGATATTCATATGTGTATATATGATTTCTTTATTATCGATTACCCAATCCTGATGCATGTCATCACTAGTAATAATCCATCATAGGAATAATCCAAAACAAGATCTGCTAACTATCCCATTTTATTCTTCTCCTGAATTGAAGAGTTCTGTAATAGTGATTAAAGTAAAGACTTACCATGACAGTCATTCTTTTCACATTTCTTCTCATAGTGTAAATCTATAATATCCCATTCACTACGAACTCATAAACTGTGTGTCTGTGTCCTCCATCACAGAACATCGAAAGTAACATTTCTTTTCCCAACCTAATAGGGAATTTATAATTCAAAGGACTCTTGATATTTAGCATGTATTTATAGAATATTATTAAATTTAGGTTGTGTAAAAATTCATTTGATTCTATTGTGGTCTATAAACACCAAAACATTCTCTCCTAGGTGGAAATTCCTCCAATTTCATAAGCTGTGTACAAAAGCATCCAACATTAGATCATATGTAGGGTAATTAGTCTAATTTCACCTCCACTCTTACTATATGTTTTCAAAAACTCTATCTTACTACACTATAATTCCCCCCGACCTAATACTTGGTTCATAATAACAGACTTCATATTTTCTTCCTAACTCTGGTGGAATCTTAATTAGTGCAGAAGTCAATCCCCCATTTATCCTTGAAATCCTATCTTGTAGGATTCAGACCTTATGCACTTCACACTCTTATTATTCAATAATGTAATAAGTACTTCCTAGAATGAGAATTCGTAAATAAAATTCTTGAATTTACCATATATCACCCAGAAACTCCATTAGTAAAGTATATTCTTGGGATGCTCCCAAGTAACCATAGCTCTTACCATCTCTGGTCAACTAAAAATCCTTCCAATGAGATAATGTAACCCCGTAAGTGTACCTTTTAAATCATGTAATTAATTTTAACTAGTATAGAATATATATGGTTCTAATTGAGTGTAATCATAAAGACATCAAGATGATTTTCATGGTCACTTTGAATATGAGAATACACCAATATGTCATCTATAAATAACATGACAAATAAATCTTGATAAGGATAGAAACCACCATTCATAAAATCCATGAAGATGGTAAGCATGGACATAATATAGAATTACATCATGAGATACTCATATAATACATAGAGACTATGGAAATACATTTCCGGAATATTTGAAGGTTTTACTCAAATTGGATGATATCCTAAACTAAAGACAATCTTTGATAATACCCTCACGTTTTAAGATCGTCCAAATATTATCTATGTGAGGGAGAGGATATTAGGTTTTCAATGTAAGATGATTCCATATATTTTAATCCATAAACATCCTAAGGGTTTCATCCACATTCTTGGAAAAAAACACTGGTGAATCTCAAGGATAAATACTAGGACGTATAAAACCCTTGTACTATTTGTCCTCTAGCTTCCTCTAGAGCTCCTAAAACATAGTAGTAGTCAGCCTACAAGGGGGAATGTATATTGGTGGAGCATCTATAAATACATGATATTTAATTCAAATTCTCTATTCTGAGGAATCCCTGAAATTTCATTTGGGGACCACCTCCATAAATTGATCGAAAATGTGAGGAAATTCAATATGTTTAGTCCATGATAATTTATATAAATACTGAACATTTGGGTGTTCACTCCACCTATTCTAAGATGTACTGGTAAATCTTCATCATCCAAGACATCCTACTAACCATTATGGACATATTTACCAACCTATAGTGACATAAACGATACCATTTGGAGATAACGGTCCAAATCGGAATTATAGAGAACAAATCAGTCCATCATAAGAATGATAGAAAAGAATGTCTTCTCGATGAAAAAAAGTTGAATTAATAAACAATGACTTCCTACCTCAATGTTATATTCCTCCCACTGGCATATACTCTCCGATCATGTAACCAAATGTGTATCAAGCATCATGACACAACAAGAGTACACAACATGAAGTCAGAGTGCCTCTACAATAGGGGTTGATATTAATAAATGTGATTCAACTATATCAAATATAGAAAAAACTTTGTAGAGGTTATATGAATAATATCTCAAAGATTCGGTGGCTCAATATCGTATTGCTTCAAAAAAAGGCTTCCCTAAATAGATATGTCAAGACCCATAGCCATGTGTTTCAATTTGAATTCCTAGTGCAGTTTCACTCTTTTGGTACAATGTATCTGAAGTTGGACTACCTTGACCACACCTGAATCCTATGACTATATGACGATTAGTACTATACCTACCCATCTAGAGAGTTTATTCAAAACATTATCCTAAATGGGATCTATCATTTATCAACCCCCACTCAATATAGATTGGAATGTCTTATTGAATCACTATATATTCCATAATATTCTATAGCCTTAGCACTCGAAAGGGTCACTAGGACAGTAGGGTTTTTATGACTAGGAATCCAACATTATTACAAACTTAACAATATCTGGGTGTTGGATAGATGTTATTGTTCACACAAACAGTCTTGAATAATGGATTCTAATCACTAGTTTAACCCCATGTTTTTCAATATTCTAAACTGTATTGGCTCACACCATCTACTTCCAAAAGTATTCACCCAGTGAAGAGGAAAAATTTCACATTTTTATATATGGTAGTAAGTCATAAAATGATCACATGATAACTAATATAATTCCCTAGACCATCCTCAAATCTTGTCAATTTCTTTATCGCATCCGTAGTATGGATGGTCACAAAGTGTTTATCATCTTAAAAACTAGCTTAATAGTCCATAGAAGTCATCAAAACCTACTTCAGGTTCATGAAATACCTTGAATGATTATCAATTAAAGTCTCTAGGATGAAATAATAAATGGATATCAACTAGAAGACCCTACACAAATCTTCCCAATAATAAAAATCCAGATCCAGAATACCCCAGAAATATTTGGAAGATCTGCATAGCATATATGTAGTGTGTTCCACTCTCCTAATAGTAGGTGTGTCCAAATTATATAATTTATACATAATTGACTTGATTCATAACTCTTCATCCTATCGTCCTCAATCCCCTAAAAATGTTGGATGGTGCAGCTACTATAACTCCTAATTCATCTCTACCATTGATGGGGTAGAGCAAGAGAATCCTTGTAACATTTTCAAAATCTGCTTGAAGTCTAGTGGAAACAATATATCATCACCCCCTGTCAGGAGTAGGAATAAGTTCCACTAATGGTGTAAAAATTGGTGGCCCATTTCCCCCCCCCCACCAATAGGTCATGGTCATAATAACCCTCCTAGAATACGACCATAGGATGTTGTGGTGGTAATTCTCTATAAATTCCAAGAACACTCCATAGATCGTTTGATAACGGATTAATACCAGATATAGAAATTTTGCATGTAAATATCCTTTATATGATACATAGACCTCTCTACTAGCTCAGATACCCAGGACATAGTGATAGAAACATGTTTACAAAAAACATAAGATGCTACATTTTCCCATTACTAAGGTAGGGACTAGGTCAAACTCTGTGATTTTGAATTTCAATTTGATTTGAAATTCTTAATTATTATTCAATTTAAATGGTTGAACCAAATATCTCCCAACATCTAATAAATATGGTCCCATAAACCATGTTAATTTAAATATGGAATCTAATCAATACATACCATAACATGTTCAACTCCATGAGACCAATGGTCTATGACTCAACATCCCGTAGTGGATGGCATAGGGTATCTTCCATAGCCTAATCAAGAAAACACTATTTACATCATGGATGGCCCTATTAGTACCAAATATGTTATTCTCTATCCCCATACAGGAATCATTTTCCAATTAAATTTCCATTTATAATTATCATTTTAGTCATTGAAATCATAGAAAATGCAATCAACACAACGCTCCAATACAGAATTGGATATGCATGGAATTTAAATTTCATATAAGCTGCCTAATATGATTTGTGATGAATGCTTTCCAGCCCTACCCTCATAAGGACCAGGATAAAATTTAAACATTAATTTCATCAATAGTAATATCAAAATTCATTGTATCACCCAATGTTAGAGCCATTTCAACTTTAATAAGCATAATACATAAAACTGAAATTTTCCTTTTGAGGAAAATCAAATTTTCTCTATACATGGGTTAGCTATGCCTCTGAAAATCTCATTAAAAAGCTCCATAAACATCATAATCTCATAAATATTATCTCTAATTGTTAAAATCCTAAATTTTCCTCTTAAACCACCTTGTGACATCACACACTCGAATGCCACTGAATGGTGCCCTAGGCGCAGTTGGCCGCATGTCCTCAACCACATCACCCTAAATTTTATAGGATATCGACTAGTAGGGTGGGAGTTAGGTTTGTGCTTGTAGAGACCGTTGTTATTACTAGAGTAGAATAATGGTACAATAACAGATAATATGATAGCCAATATAAAAATTGAAGAACATATTGAATTGTAGATATATAAATTAAAATCCAATCGCTAAATAATAATGAAATGTAGTAAACTAATGACATTAAAAAATTTAATGTATAAGAGGATGATAATGTATTACATTTATCTATAATTAAGCAAAACATGGACACATGAAGGAGGTTATAGTACTATTCGAAAAGTTATAGAATTAAAAAATTTAAATCAACCATCCTGAGCTCCATCCTGATCATCTGCAACCGATACCATCCCAGGACATTCTATAATGCCCCAAATCTATAGTAGGATGCTTCAACTAATCTACGCCAAAAGAAAGAAGTGTTCCGGGGTGCTGTATGTGTCCCCAATAGGGTGTGAGATAACTCTCAGTACACCACCACCTACTATGTATAAAAGATATAGACCATGTAAATATTGTGTAAGTATCTATGTATAATAGTGTAAAGAAGTAGTAGCATCTATAACTGGGTTGTATATGGTTCCAAAAAGGATGCCCAACTTACACTATCGACTTTTCCCTATTCCTAAATAAGTCAAAAAACGTAAAAATGGTTGCAATTCATGGTATCACATTCATAAGATAATCCATTCCCAATATCCCAGATTTAATGGGGATGCCATTCCTAGTATCGTAGAATATGGATTCCAGGACCAATATCACTTTTAGGGTCGTTATTCCCAATATCAAAGTAAGGTAATTTATAGATTTATAAAATCCCATGTTATTCTGTGCTTTTATTTTTTCAAAAGGGATTCCATGTTGGTATATTATAAAAAGTTTCATCATTCAAATTTATATATAAAAATGCTCTTCATATCCATTTGGTTTATTCATAAATGGTCCTCATCCTCACTAAAACATAATTTCTGCATAGGGTCATCAGGTCCATTCATTATAATGGACGGGGATCATTACTCATATACATTAATGTCTTTAGGGGTTTTCATTACCATATAACATATCATTGATAAATAGTCTCTAGATATAATATGATCTGATGTGTGTTTTATAAGTCTTCAACACATACCATTAACAAGCTTGTGACCAGAGTTCAATATGATTAGGTGAAATGTTTTACCACTAACCACTAGTCAATTTACATCATTGTAATTGGTAAGGGAATTTTCCATGCCACACCAACACATTTATTCCATATAAAATTGATCACTTCATCTAAAAGTGAAACCAAATTGTACAACCGATTATTTCGATGCATTCCCAATAAATCCAATTAGTCATTTTGGAGGGCACACCCAAATAGTTGGATTACTCCAAGGTGGTAAATACCAATATGAAATGGATTCTAATATTTCATTAGTTTCTAATGAAGGAAGAAAATTAATAGATACAATATTGGGAAATGCACGGTGAAACTAGTGTGTATCCCATTGACACATATTATAGATTTTCATGACTTTTTAAATAAATTATACATCAGCTGCCTCATGCTCGTACAACACTGCTCATTTAGTGTTAAACCCCAATTTGGTATGGTTTGGAATATATTTGATGAATGTATCAATGCCCTAAAAATTGGACATATGACCTACACCAAAATAACATTATTGAAATAAATATAAATGAATAACAGATAAAAAGGAATTTTTATTTTACTTATGTTCATCTAATGTGATGAACATGGGTCATGTAGGTGTTAATATGGTAATTCAGGATAAGAAACAATGAATTATTTATTTGGGATCTTAGAGAGGTCGAATGGAGAAAATAAAGTCTTCCATAATGAGTAAGGAGGAATAAATAGTTTTAAACATTTCACTGATCTCAAAAAGTTTATTTTACGCAAAATTCATCGGTCACATGGTTTGGTAATATGGTTTCCCAAACAATTCACCAACCCTGATCCTTCCACAATATAAGGTGGGCACCCACATGGTTAGGCCACATGTAATGCACCAAATATTCTTATATAAATTTGACTTTTAGTATAATACAATAAATAATTCTTAAACAAAAGTAACATTTCATTTATTAATGTAAATAATTAAAAACAATACAAGAAACATTTGCTCAGTCTAATAAAATGATAATATTATTCCTATACATATCATCTAAAAAATAAGGATAGGTTATAACAAACTTGACTAAATCGAACTCCTGGAATGTGCTATTCGGATCATCCATGAGTAGAAATCCAGTGAAGAGAATAAGGGTAAGAGCATCAAGGAATGTAAAAATAGGTGTCATCTTGTCTGGAAAACAATCTAAAATTTTGACAAGTCTGGTTAAAATAAAATAATGTTTATTTATTTATACATAAAAAGACAATTGAAAATAGTCATTGAAGTAATTTTAAAATAAAATAATAGTAAATAAAACCACATAAAACCATTACACACTTATATATTTAAATATAAATGTATGTATATATATATTTGCATGTTTGTATAGTGATTAATTAAAATTAAATAACATTTACTAAAGTACAAATATGATTTGTAATCTCACTGAATATTTAATCTAAATATTCAAAATGTTTTTCAAAATTACATTTTAAATTTAATATAGTTTCATTTATTGTAATTTGAAACATTAAAAAATTTATTATCTCAAATAATAATTGTTTTTATTTCTCTCTCTAGAAATAAAAAAATGTTTATATAAAACATAAATTTTCTTCAATAATAATATTATTTAGGGAAAGTGTATTTTATTAATTAAAAATTACATAAAAATAAGGTAAATAAATGAAATATATTCTAATTACATTAAATCCAAAAATTTAGAAATAATAAAAATGTAGAAATATACACTAGTGATAGTTAAATATGTTTGATAATGAAGTTAGTTACAAAAATATTATTAATAATTATTTATTATAATGATGAAATTGAATTATAATTATTTTTATTATAACATTGGGGATCTTGTTTCGGGTTCAAACGAGTGAAACCCTCCCACACTTCATAACATCAACATATCGAATGGTAGACCGACCTCCAACCCTATTTTCTCAATACACTCATGGAACCTCAATCATGATGGTCATCATGTGTCATTTTTTCACGTGGAGAGACTTCTCCTTAGATATCCCATGACTTGATATAATTGTGCGAAATGGATGATGACACATCCAGTCAGTGGATACTTAACTTGTTACCCCCACAGTAGACCTTTGATGGCTTCAAAAATCATGTTGCTCATGGATTCATCTTTCAACAAACACTGTTTGCGATAGTGAGTCATATTTCTTGGATTCCATGGAATCACAATTTTTTTGGGCTTTTTTATCCATGGTATTAGGGTAATTAGTTTCAAGGAATGCATGTCCAAGTAAAATTATTCATATAATCTATGGTAATGTAAATATTTCTTATGTGGAATGGAATCTCTCTATTCACACTAATTTTTTCCTTTGTGATGTCTCTTTTGGGAGTCTTATTTCTGTATCTATGGTTTACTGATGTTAATTTGGGTCTGATGAATGAGTCTTTTGAAACCAGTTCTCCAAGCCATCATCTTCATGTCATTTTTTTCTAACTACTATGAGGAACCATGTTTGATACTATCTCCAACCGTCCAAATGATAGGTTGAATTTATTAAAACATATTCTTAACTGTTTAATATAGTTTCATCATTTATGATTATTTTAAAAAATGTTGTTTCAGTCCATTATTTTGGTATTTTTATTTTTCTTACTTATTTATCATAGAAAAGGGAATTGATCTTTTCCACTACATTGATATTTCATGAACAGCCCAGTAAAATTCTCAATCAATTGTTCAGCATATAGATTTATATTTTTTTGAAATTATTTTTCATCTACATTGAGTTTTTGATCTGCTTCTGGGTATTTATCTTTTATACTGTTTAAATATTTAAAGCAGTTTTTGTGTTTAAGACCTTGTAATAAATTATTATTGATGTATATTCCCAATATTTTTATAAATTATGTTCTTATCCTAGTAAGAGAACTAATTTATTTCTCATGCATTAATTTTTTTCTTTTTTTATTATGTTGGTTTATTTCCAAACTGATTATGTGTAATGAAATTTTTTATTTTGTGAATATTCTATCCATATGATTGAAATGGTCTCTATATTTTAGACTTATTATGTCAATCCTTTTTATTTAATTTCCAATGTCTATTTCATTAATGTTTAAATAATTTATCAATTATATCATTATGTTGGTAAGGGTATTTTTTTTAGTAAAATATTCCAAATCCAATCAACTTTTTTTGGAACCTTAAAATAGTTTTTAATCTATTATTATCACTCCTTATTGGGAAATTACCTTCTATGTTAAAAGGTAATTGAATAATCTGTAAGGTGAATGGGTATTATAATGCTACTTTCTCGATCTATGTTTCTTAGTATGAACTTATTTTATTTCAATAATATTTATGAATAAATAAATTTGATTATGAAAAATCTACTCAGGGCATTTCATTCGATATTATCATTTTTAATATTATATGTTGACTTTATTTAACCAACTACTAACACCTATCTTCTAAGGGTTTATATACATTTTTTATTTTTATGAATGTAAGTGTGTATTATGATTTTAATTCATGTTTTCCTTTACTTCAATTATATATGTACATGTACATATATATATATATATATTACAACTATATATAATTTAGTGTTTCCAAATATATATATATATATTATATTCCTATATGAACTTCAAGTCTATATTTTAGAATTTAAAAATATTATTTATATATATAAATTAATGTAATTTCATTTTTGTCTACCAACTATATATAAGTACCCATGAGAATTTACCTTAAGTGATACAATTATTTTCTATACTCATGAAACTGAGTGGCACATGGTATAAATTCATTTCAAAATCATTTATATTTATATTCAATATATATAAATTTATATTAATGCTAAAATTCATGTTTTATTTTATATGTATTAAATCTCTTTCAAAATGATTTAATGAGAAATGAATTTCATTTTAATTTATGTAAATGGATTCATTCATTATATATATATTTCATTATATATGAAATAGTTTAATTTAATACATGTTTACACACATTTATATATATATATATATATTACATTTGATGTTTATCTATATAAAAATAAGAAAATATGAGTATAAGTTGTTTTTTGTAAAAGTGTTATTATTTTTTTTATTTTTTTTATCCATGAGTATAAAATCTAGATTTAATGATATACCTATATTTTCATAAATAAATATGTATGTATTATAAAGGAACAATCATTACGTAGACATGAAAGTATTTTTATGTATTTTAATGATAAAGCACATTATTCATTATGCACTAGTGATAAATAGTGCTATTTTTATGAAATAGTTTACAAGGTTCGTGGATTAAATGAAATTTCGTGATCTTTATAATGAGAAAGTAATATATATATATATATAAATGTTTTTAATTCCAATTAGTAACACATATAAATTAAGTGAATGAAAAGATTAGGTGGGGTGTGCCATGATGGAGTTCCAATGCATTGGGTAAAGCTCAACATCATGATACATCATGTTGCAACATGGTGTGACACTGATTCCTTTTTTAGACTGGTGTGTGGGAGGTATATCCTAATCACACTATCATATTAATGATTGAACTCAATCCATCATGGGAGTATTTACAGAATTCCTCAGGAGTGAACCAAGATTTTATGATATGCTTAATGGTGCGGTTGAGAATTAATTATACATTTTATAAGAATTTCATGTGGAATAAATATTACATTATGAATGATTGAGGAATATTTTACAATTTATGAATGTATAAATTGAAACTTTTTTTCACTATGATGTTTATTTTGGTAAATTATACATGTTTTCCTATGATTTCATTAACAAACATTATAATATGTTTTTATTTTGAATTGTAAAGCACTACTTGGTTTCATATTGATTTAAAAAACCCATTCTAAGATTTTTTTAATGCATCATATGTTTTAAATTCTCATTCCACATGGATTAAGGATAAATAGAAGTGAGATAGTGGTTGAGTTCTGCTAATGTGTCTAACCATTGTAGGGAATGGTTTTAGTCTTTTGTTATATAGGTTAAATATTCCCCAATGTATCTGGACAATCAAAAACTCTAAACGTTTGAGATCCAGGATGGGGTAAATTAATAAATGAATTATTTATATATAAAAAATGGAACAAGTGTTTTAGTTCATTATAGATGGTATCAGAGGGAAGGTTTAGAAAAAAGTTGTGGTTATTATATGGATAAACCATTCGAATACCTTTCCAAGATTTTTGTAGGCCCTTACCGTTAAGGAATAATAAATCAAAAGAGATAAATTCATTTAATATCACATGTTAATCATTTATAGAGGGTAACTTCAAATTTTAAATGTTTCATAAGTAAGAAAAAGGATAGTATTTTATGGATGAGGAAAACCTCGCACAACACTATTTTCCCTTAATAAGGACTTAATTGCTATAATTATTGAAATGTCAAGCTCACATAGCATGGATACCTTTTCCAATGAGTGAATTTCATGAAATAATCTCTTTAACAAATAAAACCCCTCCTCCATACTAAAAAATCATTAGGGATCATAGATCACAAATGATTAACTCTTATGATCCCAACTCTCCCAACATTCTAGATGAACGAGGTACTATCAGGGTATTTTCAAATATTTTACCCTATATAGAAAGTATGATGCACTATTTTATTTTAAAATTTTTGTCGAAGAGGGATAATTCTCAACATCATATATATAATCTTTTATTCCTCTCTTTTTAGAAACATACGTAACATATTAGAAGAACCATATTTTGAAAATTTCAGAACTGACTCTGTCAAACTATTTTATAAAAACATGGTACATGGTGATGTATTGAAGTTATATGTTAGAAACAATTATTTTCAAAAGGTGTATCATATTTTCAATCATTATGATCCAAGTTTCATGGACTGTGTTTAGACTAAGTATGTGGAACACCATGAATGTTCATTAAGGTATTTTTTTCATTAAGCGAACTATCTCTCTTGGTAATCAATGTGAACATGAACTTTGGGAAATTCAAAATGGTTGTAGGTAAAAATCCCTAAGAACATGATTAAATTTAATTGTTTAACTTCTTTCTATGTAAAATAAAATTTAATTTCAAGGATATATTTTTTATGGGGGTAGAATGTAACACCCAAGTAACTCTTATATAAATTCTACTCTTAGTTAAATGGAAAAAAATCTAAAACAAAAGGAAATCCATATTTATTAATGAAGTAAATTAATAATGATACAAGAAATATTTTCGTAGACTATGAAGATGATAATATTAAAACTATAAAAATCATAAACAAAAAATAAGGACATGTTATAACAAACATTATAACAATGACATCGTAGCCCACACATTTGGGATCTTCAATGAGTAGAAATCCAATGTAGAGGTTAAGGGTAAGAGCATAGGGGAATGTAAAAAAATAATTATCTTTGCAGGAAAAAAATCTGCAATTTTGATGAGTCTGGTTAAAATAAAATGATGGTAATGTATTTAAACATAAAATGACTGTTGCGTATAGCCATTGAAGTATTTTTAAAACAAAAAAATAATAAATGAAACCAAAACTTACCATTACAATGTTATATATATATATATATATTCTTACATGTTTTTTTAGTGATTAATTAACATTATATGGTTTTTTTTAAGAACAAATAGGATTTTTATTCATAATAAATATTAAATCTAGTGATTTACAATGTTTCACATAATTATATTTCTAATGAAATATAGATTCAATTAATGTAATTTGAAACATCAAAAATTTATTATCTCATATACTAGGTTTTTTTTCTTTTTTGTCTAAGTAATAAAATCTCACATTTGTTTATTTAAAACATAAATTTTTTTTCTATAAGAATATTCATTTTAAAATGTCTGTTCTATTAATTGAAAATTACTTACTAACAATGTAAATACATAGCATGTTTACTAATTACGTTAAATAATTTTTTTAAATAATAATAAAAAGATATAAATATACAATAGTGGTGACAAAATTTGTAAGATAATGGTAATATGTATAGAAAATTATTATTAATAATTAGTTTTCATAATAAAAAAAAGTTATAATAAACATTATTATGATGTGGGGGATCTTGTATCAGGTACAAACAATCAACCATCCCCCATCTTCTTCAACTACTTGAATAGCAGACCGACCACCAACTTATGACTATGACCCACACTCACCAAACCTCTATCATGATGTTCATCATGTGTCATTTTTCACGTGGAGTGACTTCCCCTTTTGGATATTGTGACTCAAGATACTAGTGTATCATGAAATCCAATGCATCCTACCAGCGGACGGTCACCCTTTGACTCACACTGCAGACTTGTGATGGCTTTTGACATCGTGTTTCTCAAGGATTCATCATCCCATGAACCTCTCATTTTGAAAGTGACTCATATTTCATGGATCCTAATGACATATGAGTATTTGGGGTTTCATTAACCATAGTTTTAGGATAAAAGGTTTTTCTGTTTCCATGCCCAAATCAAATTAGGATTTTATTCTACTATAATGTAAATATGTTATGTCAAGTAGGTAATCTCTCTATTCACAGTAATTTTTTTGCTTGAATAGTGGATTTTGGGTGTTCAATTTCATTATATTTTGTTATATGATGTTACATTGGGGATGACGATGGATAATTTTGAAACTAGTTCAATTAGCCACCATATTCCATTTTTTCTAAATACTTAGAAGAACCTCATTAGAAATAGTCTGAAATCATTCAAATGGTAAGGGTAATTTATTTAAATCTCTACAAGAATGTTTAATATATTTTATTTATTTATTATTCTTGTACCCAATATTGTTTTAGTATATTATTATGGTATTTTTATTACTCTTACATATTTATAATGGTATGGGAATTATCCTTTTTCTTCCTCTACATCGATATTTCAAAAACAATCATGATACAATTTTAAACAATTGTTTTTCATATATATTTAATTTTATGGAAATATTTTTCACATTTATTTTTTTAGTTCTTCTTCTAGGTGTTTTTATTGTATTTAAATATTTGAAGAGGTTTACATGTTTAATACCTTGAAAATAAAATATTATTGTAGTTGATTGCCATATTTTTATTAAGTATGTTTTTAACTTGGTAAGAGACCTAATTAGTTTCTCATGCAATTTTTTCAATTATTTTTTTCACGGTGTTTTATTTTAGAAAAAAATATGTGTAATTCAGTGTTTTATTTTTATATAATTATATCCATATGAATCATGCGGTTTCTATATTTTAGGCTTCTTGTAAAAATTGTTTCAATCGATTTCCTATGTTTATTTTAAGACTATTTAAAAAAAATTGTATTATATGTCCATGTTGGTAAGGGTATTCTATTTTGTAAAATACTTAAATGGAAATCAATTTTTTCTTCAATATTAAAATGGTTTCCAATCTATTATTAACCCTCTATTCTGGGCAATTGACTTCTCGGTTTCAAATAAGTGGAATCATCTTCAAGTTAAATGGGTATATATATAATATAATCTCAATCTAGGATTCTTAGTATGAAAGTATTTTATTTTAATACAATATATGAATAATTTTTTTTTGGAAAATCTACTAAGGACATTTCAATGGATATTAGTGTTTCAAATATTTTATGTCGATTTTATTTAACCAACTACTATCACCAATCTTCTAAAGGTTTAAGAAATTTTTATATTTTTATGAATGTATGTGTGTATTATGTTTTTAATTCAAGTTTTTCATTCTTTTTCTAGTATATTATTACATGTACATATATATTTATATTAATACTATTTATAATTTTTTTAATTCAATCATATATGAATATATTATATGCCTATATGGATTTTGAGTTTATGTGTTAGAATTTAAATATTATAAATATATATTTATATGCATGCAAATCATTGTACTTTTCTCATCCAAATAAATATAAGTACTTGTGATAATTTACCTCATGTGATAAAATTATTTTCTATACTCAAGCAACTAAGGCGTGAATGTGATTAATTATTCTCAAAATCATCACTATTTATATTGATTATATATAAATGTATATTAATTTTAAAATTCATTTTTTTTTCTATAAGTATTCCATCTCCATAAAAATGATTTAATTAGAAATAAAAGTTATTAGAATTTATATAAATGGATTATTTTATTATATATACATAAATATATCATTTCATATGAAATAGTTATTTTGTGGCATTTTTATACACGTATATATATAATAATTTCTATTCTTATGTATATAAGAATAAGGAAATATGTATATAAGATATTTTATTTAAAATTGTTATTATTATTATTATTATATACATGAGTACAAAAACATTTTTTAATGAAATACCAGTATTTATTTAAATTAATATGTTTGTTTCTTAAATAAAAAAGTGTTACAGGGACACTATTGTATAATAAATTTTTCATAATTAGAAAACACTTTTATCATGACACACATATGAAATCCTGCCTTTTTAATACATAACTTTTCATTACATTTTACATACAGAGGATCTTTAAAGTATAGTGTCTTGGAAATCAGGAACATAATACATGAAAACCAACATTAAACTTTCTTCAAAACCACTTGTAAAGATTCATCATAAGATCTTCATATGTTGAAATAATGCATCTCAAATCCTGGAGACATGAATTCAAAGGAATGGGTGAGAAAATGGCCCAATAAGGGTAAACAAGGGAATCAATGTACTTGTGATATCACTAAGAACTTGAATAAAAAAATGAAGCCATGAGGAATAGAAGAATAAGCATATCATAGTGAAAATAACTTGGAACATAACATGAATATGTGGATACAACATTTCATTTATACTTTCATGAAGATATCACCAAGGTCCATCCCCAAGGTGTCATAAAAATTAACCAGGTTATTCACCAAGGTATCGTAAAACTTATCATCTCTGGAGATTAATTCTTTACCCAATGCATTGCAACACAATCAGGGTGCACCATTAATATGTCTTTACTTTCATGTGAGCCACATAAATCATAATCAAAAATTTTATAAATAACACAAATGGAATCAAATAAACGGGCTTCATGTCAAAATCTTGATGTCTAAAAAAAGCTTAAATATAAGATCATTATGCCATTTATAACCATTGGAAAGGTAGTGAGGGTTATATGTGTGTCAATTACAGATTCAAATATATTAAATTTATATATTTATTAACACCAATGGAAACGAAATATGTTTGGGTATTCACATAAATAAACAATAGAGTTTCATGATAGAAAGAGATAGAAATTTTGAGACGAAATTTCAGCAGCATAACATCTATATAACATGGTCTTTGAAAATAATAAAAAGAGTGTGGAAAATGGTCTCCCATCCATGAATGAATCATTTTTTAGTAGAAGGACTGAATGAAAAGAAATAATTTCATGGTGTGGGCATCCGAATGAGACAACAGATGAAAAGAAAACATGAATGGAAATAGAAAGTGTGATTTCTTTTTCGAACAATTCGGCATCCTAATTGCGTCACATAAAATTTCAGAAAACAAATTTATGTGGGAGTAAAGGGTATATCAACAATTAGACATGAAATGGAATGTAATGATAAAATATAAGAACATACCCTCTATATAAAGAGATGAAAAATATATGACATAACATAAAGGAAGGCGTGACTTAAAATAGGAGGGTGAAAGGATACCGTACCTTGAAGAGTAACTTCGAAAGCTTGAAAATCAGGACCTTGGGAGGCTTGAGGGTACTTTGGGAGAAATCCTTGGGAGGTAAAAAAACTAAAACTTCATTGGAGTGGATTTGGAAATGAAATAAATGAGGTAAAGACGTGGTATTTATAGGAGAAGTGAGGGGACAAGGCATTAATTGCCACGGGACACCTCATCGTGGTATTGGAAAAACCATGGGCTTTCCCATGGTATTTTCTCATGGTATTGGACAATTGGGACAACTTATACCTTGTATTACTATTCAAAAGTTGACCAGAATTATTGCATAATTATTACATTCATAATGATGTCATTAAACACCCGAATCCCAAAAAATGTATATTCACTATTCACTGAAAATTCAACTTCCTCAGAAAAATCCTAAAAATTCACCTTAACCAAATATCGATGCTCTGATTTCAAAAATGAACTCCATTTCATGAAAATAATTTTCTAAATATATTAATTTAATTATTAAATAAAAATACTATTCACTGAAAAGTCAACTGTTTCTGGAAAATCCCAAAAATTCACCTTAACCAAATATCGATGATTTTATTTCAAAAATGAAATCCATTTTATGAAAATTATTTTGAAAATATTTTTAATTTAATTTTAAAATAAAAACAATATTCACTGAAAATTCAATTATTTCAGAAAAATCCAAAAAATTCACCTTAACCAAAAATCGATGCTCTGATTTCAAAAATGAACACCATTTTACAAAAATAATGTTCTAAATATTTTTAGTTTAATTTTTAAATAAAAAAAACTATTTATTAGAAAAAACTAATACTTAACCAATAATTTCTGAAACTGTTATTTACCTATTTTATTGAATAACATTACATTATAAAGGTGCCTAAATTATGTTAATACTTACCTAAGTGAGGTTACTTAATCCAATTGATCACATTACTAATCATAAGTGTAAAATTTCTATTCATAATTTTCTATTCATCAAAAATTATGTTGATTTTATTAGACTCAAAATTTCTTACTGAACATAACTGTTAAAGACGATTTTTTGAAAATCAGTACACATTATTAATTATTTCAGGTTTAAATAAATACTCTTAAAATATCCTTTTTTATAATTCATCAATAATATGCATACTATATTTATTCGGACAATTTAAAATTCACAGACATCACCATAAGAATAATTCACAATTTTTATTTAAAATAACGGATTTCACAAGGAAGATACGGTCTGGTTACATAGCCCCTTATAACACCAACATGGGACGTAAGAGTAAGGGGTGCTAGAATGATAGAATCTTGGGGCGACTCGGATAACATTGTCCGATTAGTGACTTCTATCAGCTTGAACTTATCACGAAGGTGATTTTGTTCAAGCTTCACACGATGATGTTCTGCATGGGTATGGTCCAGAGCAAAGCCCAAAGGTGCTACCTCCTTCCCGAGTTCCATCAGATTGGCTTCGATTAGCCCGAGACTATTGGTTGGGCCCGTCAAATCTTTTTTCAATATTAATTAATTTTGATCACTTGTATTTATAGAAAAGAATCAAAACATTTAGATTCCAACGGTCATATTGACCAAGATTAATATAACAGTCGAAACCCAATAGTCATATTTTAAATATAATCATTTTATTAAAGGACATATTTTTGTTGTGTATAAAATAAAATAACACAAAACATTTGGAATCAAAATTTATTCCAAATTTCGTGTCATTACAATCTTCCCCCCGTAGAAAATTGCATCCCCACTATTTTAAATTGGAAATGAAAATTTGGTTGAAAGCCCCACATCGGAAAAAGAGTGAGCAAAACTATTACATTAAAATAATGGAAGGGAAGTACAATGGTCACCAAAGTTAGCCCATACTAGGATTCCATGTAAGAAAACATGAATATGGAAGAGAAAACTAAGGGTCATGATCTAGTGGATAGTGAGAGAAAAAATTATTAGGAGAAAATTAACCATAAGAAGATCACAAAATAAAGATGTATTAAACAGTCTTTGATTATTCAGTAGGAAACATACACCAACATCGTTTTTGTTTTACGTTCATTTTCATAATTTGGAGTAATTAATTTACTACATAGAATAAAAACATATAGAAATATACTTACCTTCATGTAGAGTTTCATCTGTTAGTACGTTTCCACAAAGACTAATCTTTTCTTTAAACAATGAGCATTCAAAAAGACTTGGTCTCATTAAAATCACAAGAATCATCTTCTAGAGAATCACATATTCCACAAAAGAATAACTATATTTTACCCTTGCATTTAGTAATCAAATAAAACTAAAAATGTTTTGTACGAGATCATATAATCCCCAAAAAGGATAATCCCTTATAAAAAGAAATATTACTATTAATTTCAAAAATTCCACAAAAGTACCCAATGTTCCAGAAAGATCACTCAATACACAAACATCCTTAAATTTTTTTAGAATAATCCAAACTAAGATTGGAACCCAAAACTCATAAGGATTTTATCCCATAGACTTCCCCAATAAAACTTAATATATATCTTCAAATAATATCGACTACTATTAAAGTATCATACTAAATTGTAATTAAACTATTCACATATTCTCTATGATAGGTTCATCATTTTACAGAAATAACCCAAATCACCATCTGTCCACAATAAATACAAAAATTCTTACAAAAAAAATTAAACCATTCCTCCTCAATTTAAGACTAGTAGTATTTTATTTCCCGTAGGAATATAGTACTCCAAAAGAAAAAACATCGTCCAAAATAACCGCTATCATTTAATCAGCAAATCATTTACCTATAAAAAGGATATCCATTTGAAAAAACATAAGTTTCCAAAATCAACTTATTCTTGATCCATAAAAATAGCAGGTGAATTAGTCAGTCTGAAGGGCATAACAACAAACCCATAATTCCCATATCTTGATTGGAAGGCTGTTTTTGGAATATCATCATTTTTCACCCTCAAATGATGATAACTAGAATGAAGATCAGTTATAGAGAAGAATTTAGCCCCATGAAGTTGGTCAAATAAATCATCAATTCATGGAAGAGAGTATTTGTTCTTCACTGTGATCCCATTCACTTCTCTATAATCAATGCATAGCTGCAACGATCCATCCTTCTTCTTCACAAAGAGAACTGGTGCTCCCCAAGGAGACACACTTAGTCAGATAAACCCATTATCCAAAATATCTTGGAGTTGTTTCATAAATTCCTCTAGCTTCACATTTTCTATCTTAGAGGGGGTCTTCGACATCAGATGAGATCCAGGTATGAGTTGAATGGAGAACTCTACCTCTCTTTGTGGGGGAGGTCAGTGTAACTCCCCAAGAAATACATCAACGTATTACTAAATGATGGATACATTTTCTAAAAGAATAAATCCTTCTTGAGAAAATTATTTCATTTATGAATATTTTAACTAAAAAAGAATTTTATGTGTTAAAACATCATGATTAGACAATTACATTTTTCTATAATTCTTTCATAATGATTCATAAAAAGCTTACGATTAACCAAACATATCCCCCGGGAGTGTCATAACCAAGAGTGAAGCATGGCCTGTTATCGTGTACCTATTCCCTTTTGAGTCTAGCTCATTGCGGTGTTTTCAGGTTTTACCACTATGTACATCTGTGCCAGAGCCACCTCTACCTGCCCATGTCACGACCCGCCCTCGGGGTCCGTGCCGTGACTACCCCAAGCCCGCCTTCCATAGGCCAGGGGCTGGCGACTAGCACCAAGGCGTAAATCCCAGAAAAAGGGAAGGCATTGCCTTTGTAAAGTAAACAAACACCACAGAGTAAGCAAGCGGAAGTAAAACACTAAGTACAAAAGAAGAGCTGAAAAGTAAAAAGGGGCCGGAAATACAAGCCCAACTGTAAAGTACAACTCGAAAGGGAAAACAGCGACTGAAAAGTAAAGCTGCTACGCTGAGATGTCCACTGGAAATCCCACCTGAAGGGTGGGTACAGATAGCTCCTCTGCTCTCCGGGTCCCGCCATCCGCTCCGAGTATGTCCCGCCCAGTGGTCCACCTCCGGGTACCGCCTCGTCGTATAGTCCACCTCCAGGTACCGTCAAGTCCTCGAACCTTCGGCTTCTGTCAGCTCTGTCCGTCGTCTGCAACCAACACAACGAGGTGCGGGCATAGCCCGTGCAGGGGTGAGTATAACGATACTCAGTAGGGACCCCGAGACCCTCAAGGTCTCACTAAAACCAACAAGGATAAACACAAGAAGATCTCAACAGATAAACCCTACTTAGGTATATGCCCATACATATACCTAAGTTATCAAGTAACCCATCTCAATCATGAGGAAACACAAGGATTGTGAAACGACGGATAACCACTACCCGGGTATATGCCCATACATATACCAAAGTTAGCAAGTGACCCATCTCAATCATGAAGTAAACACAAGGTCAAAAGTCTCAGCTCAAACCAGGATTTTCATTATCGAAACCGTAACTGCTGAAGAGCTCCGTCTCTGGAGTGTGCAGTGGTCCTGTCACGACTCCGAGGTACTGCTCACTAACCTAAGACTGCTGAAGTACTCCTCCTGTCGAGTACTGCGGGCCAGCCACCCAAACACAGTAGTGCTTCCCGCCGAGGTATGTCACCCAAACACCGTAGTGCACACCCCCTAGTAGCCTGCTGAGGTACTCTCCGGACGAGCACCGCGGGTCTGCACTGTCACACAGGTAGTGCTCCGTCCGCCATGGGTCTACACCTCAGAAAGTAGTGCTCCGTCCACTGGGCTAGTCGACTCACTCCAAGTCGAGTCGGTCAAGCAGTCGTCAGGTCTCAGCCAGCTACACGGTCTCCGTACTTCGCACGCTCATCACTGGAAGGGTCCGCTCCACGAGCTACAGGTCGATACTCCAAGTATCTCAAAGTCCCACGAAGAAGTGTCTCAAAAGTCCGTCTCGTCACAGGGGTCTCAACGCAACAGACGGCGCGTCAATCGGATGCCCGGTCTGTGAGTTATTAGCCTTTTCGTCCCAGGGGCCCGGTTGGTTTCGAGAGCGAAACCAATCCCGGCCGTATCTCAACTGTACCCCGAACTCCCATAGGGTATACTCAAAGGGACCGTTACTCAACGTAACCACCAACGCCGCTGACGGCTCGTCAAGCGGACGTCCTGTCTGAAAGATATCAGCTTTTCCGTTCCAGGGGCCCGGTTGGATTTCGGGTACAATCCAACCCGGCCATACTCCGACTGTATCCAAAACTCGGGCGGAGTATGTCAAAAGTTCCGTCTCATCAAGAGGAAGTCAACGAAACAGACGGCGCGTCAATCGGACGCCCGGTCTGTGAGTTATTGGCTTTTTCGTCTCCGGGGCCCGGTTGGTTTTTAAGGCAAAACCAACCCGACCGTACTCCACCTGCGTCCAAACCTCGGGCGGAGTATGCCAAAAGATCCGTCTCATTAAGAGGAACGCAACGCGACTGACGGCGCGTCAATCGGACGTTCGTGGCTCAAGATATGAGTGTTTCCGCTCCGAAGGCCCGGTTGGTTTCGTGAACGAACCAACCCGGCCGAACTCAAAGTAATCCGAAACCTTGAGTGCGATATACCGAAACGACCGTCTCGATCCAAGGATCGCGTTGCCGCTGACGGTTCGTCGATCGGAGGTCCGAGGCTCAAGTTATGAGCCAAAAACTAATTCTGGTTCGAAACGGGGGGTCCGGGTCCGGGCCGACCCGGCCCGACCCCCCCCCCCCCCTGGGCGGCGCGGGGGCCGGCGGCGGCGGCCGGCGGCGGCGGGCGGCGGCGGCGCGCGGAGGCGGCGCGGCGGAGGCGGCGGCGGGCCGCGGCGGCGGCGGGCCGCGGTGGCGGCGGCGGCGGGCCGCGGTGGCGGCGGCTGTCGCCAGCGGGGAGGCCGCACGCACGCGGGGCTAAGCCCCGCGTTTCTTTTGAGGGGCGGCGCGGCACAAGGGCCGCGCCCCATTTTTTAAAAGAAGCCCCCCCCCCCCCACGTGGGGGGCCTGCTGGTGCGAACCGAGGGGGCCGGCTGCCCCCTCCTTCAAAGAAACGCCCCCCCCCCCCCCCCCCTCTTAAAGAGGGGGGTTTTATTGAGGTGGCCGGGGAATTAAATTCCCCGGTTTTAAAGGTATCCGGCCGGCCAGCTGGCCGGCCGGTTTTTCTCAAACGGGACCGGAATTTCCGGTCCCCTTCATCGGCTTCCGACGCCGGCGGCCCGGCCGCCGGTCTTCCCTTCCGCCGCGGCCCGGAACCGGCCGCGGTCTCTTCGTCCCGCCGCGGCCCGGAACCGGCCGCGGTCCTCTCGTCCCGCCGCGGCCCGGAACCGGCCGCGGTCCTCTCGTCTGCCGCGACCCGGAACCGGACGCGGCGTTCGTCATCCGGCGCGGTGCGACGGCACCGCGCCCCTTCGCCGTGCTTTGATTCTTTTCAACGCGGCGCGACGGCGTCGCGTTCTTGAAGTTTCTACCTCGGCGTGGCGCGACGGCGCCGCGTAAAATAAACGCACGGTAATCCGCGTGGTGCGACGGCACCACGCCACTTTGCTTCCATCGCAAGAATTAAACATGAACGATGGAGGGGGTTCGGCCGTGTTCATGCGGTCCGGCCCCCTCACGTTAAGCAAATAACTCAACTTAAACATTCAAAGTCTCATGTTAGACATGCGAGATCCATGTTCAAGAAATGGAATAAATAAAGAAACCAAAAAGAATTTGACAACCCCTACCTCGGGTTTAAGATTCGAAGAATCGTCTACGTTCCGCGGAAGACGGCGTCGCGGAGGTCGGGCGTCGCGGTCGTCGTTCGTCAAATCCGTTGACGAAGAGATATGCCCGAAGAGATTCGTCGTTGGCGAAACTTGCACGCCGACGAAGGTTGTCCGAAGAAGAGGTGGCGTCCCCTTCGTTGTCACGGTGAACGAAGAAAGGAGGTGCGGCGTTCTTCGTCGGGAAAAGAGTGTTCCTCGTCAAGTCTTGAGGAAAGTCAAATTATA
This sequence comes from Viscum album, assembly GCA_963277665.1. Taxonomy (NCBI): domain Eukaryota; kingdom Viridiplantae; phylum Streptophyta; class Magnoliopsida; order Santalales; family Viscaceae; genus Viscum; species Viscum album. Next base: position 1,838,288,563 of record OY728165.1, read on the forward strand.
AAGAAAACAACGAACTCAAGAACCTCTACCTCGATAGTCGCACGTTGACGGAGTCGTGGAATATCGGTGTCGATTCCTTTGACGTCGGAGGAAGAGTCGTTGTCGATGGCGTTCGTCGCGGAAAACCGTCGCGGAAGAGATGACGCAGAAGAAGTACGTCGCGTCGCGGATACGGCGTCGCGGATGGATCGTGTTCTTCGGCGGAGAAGTTCTTCGTTGAAGAACGACGTTCTTCGCGTTCTTCGTTGAGTTTGAAGAAGAAGAGGAGGCTCTCCAAAAGCTCTCAAGGAGACAAACAAAACAACCCAAAATAAAATAAGACAACTTCTTATTTTATTATTACAATACACATTAGAATTTCAAAAGTTTGAAATTCAAAAAGGTTAAACTCCCATAATTAATTAAGTAACTCAAGTTGACAACATTTAAAGAAAAGAGTTAAAGGGGAGGTTTTGAGAGAATTTGAGGAGTTGGGGTTCGTGTGGACCCCACCTCACTTAATCCTCCCAAGGGAGGTTAAGTGGATGTGGTTCCCACTCCCAACTCCCCTTGGTAGGACTTAACTAGTTAAAAATAAAATTTGTTCCTCACAAATTTTATTTAACTTAAACTAAAAACCCAAAAACTAACTTTCAACCCGCAACAAACGCAACTCCCGAAAAGGACTCTTTAAGCGAATATCAGCGCTGCGAGTTCATCGGTGCCCTCGGATTTCAATTCCGAGCACCGGATCAAAAGTTAGGAATTCCCGCTCGTTCGTTCACTGAACGTACCCGAGCCAAACTTCGGAAATTAATTCCGGGCACTCCGGGCCTCGGAATCCGGTGCCGTCTGAAACCGCGCTCTTGTAAAATTCTAAAGAAAATTAAGAAAAAAATTCCCTTGAATTTTACGGGTCTTTACATTACTCCCACCTCAGGGCTTTACGTCCCCGTAAAGCTACATCAATAACTAGGGAAACAAAAGAGGGTACTGAGCACGCATCTGAGCCTCCCGCTCCCATGTGCTCTCCTGGAGATTCCCGTGCCGCCATCTGTTGCGCACAAGAGGAATCGATCGCCCATGTAGGACCCGCTCCTGTCGATCCTCTATCTCCACCGGGACCTCCGTAAAAGTCGCCCCATCGTCAACGTCAAGCTCCCCATGGTCAAAGATGTGCGTCGGGTCGTGCACGTATCTCCTCAGCTGAGACACGTGGAAGTCGTCGTGCACCCGGTGTAACTGAGGTGGTAGAGCCAGGCGATAAGCCACCTCACCAACCCTGCTGAGGACCTGGAAGGGTCCGATGAAGCACGGAGATAACTTGTCGCCTCGGCCAAATCTCCGAATACCACGTCGAGGTGAGACCCGCAAGAAGACGTGGTCACCAAACTCGAACTCTAGTGGCCTCCGCCTCCTGTCAGCGTATGACTTCTGCCGGCTCTGTGTTGTCCTCATCCGCTCCTGGATGACATGGACCTCCTCTGACGTGGCCCGGACCATCTCTGGTCCCACAAGAGCTAAAAGATTTCTTCTTTTCCGATAAGAGAAACCTGGTCTCATCCCCTGGATGAACCACATTCTTTGCCTAAAACAGTCAATCCTAACATGGATGATACTAATCCATACCAAGGATGACGTCGTAAGGCCTCGACGCTACTACTAAGAGATCCAACCGTTACTCTCGCCTCCAAGGGTTGAGTCACACTGTCGGCATTAGTGTGTGGTAACTGGGTCTCCTCCAGTAGATGTCTCACAAGTGAGGGTCAAGTCAACAGTCAACTGGAACCTCTTAGTAACATCACAAAAGAGGACAGGAATGAAAACATCACAAAGGATGCGTCTTTTATTATTGCAGCTCATAATACAAGACGCTACACAAAAGCAACATCAACATGGAACTAGAAGTACAAAAGACGTATCCACTAGTTCCGCTCCTGTCCACCTGCTCCCAGAGCTCCAAGATCGTAAGCTTCAGCTGCCTGAAGCTGTGCTCTCGCATGTTCACCTACTCCCTGTGGTCGGGGTGGACCTCCTGGTGGTGGTGGTGGCAGAGCCTCAAAGCGTCGTCCACCACCTGCTGCTCGGCCAGCTCCTCCGCCTCGTCCGCCTCCTCCCTGCGGACCGCCACGGTCGAACCTCTGCCTCTGCCTAGGTGGTTCCTCAACCGTCTGCTGCTCCTCCGCATGGCGGGTCGGGAAGTCACGAGCCAGGTGACCCTTTCCGCGGCATGAGTAACACAACCTGCTCCTTGCACGGCTAGCTCTGATCCCACTCCGGGTGCCCTGCACCACTGGTCCTAAAACCCGAGATCGCCCAACTGCTGGTCTGGTCCTCCTGGACCTCTGCATCATCTGTCTACTGCCCACAGATGACTCGGCTTCTGATCGAAAAACACGCGGTAAAGGCAGAATCTCCTGTACACGCTCGGGGTGTAGAGATACTGGCACAAACTCCACCCTAAAGAAGGTCTCGAAGTCTTCCCATGCGAAGTTCATCTCATCGCAAAACTGAAACAAGTGGCTCCACCACCTACCTGCTGCTGCGTGTAGTAGGCTCGCAGCGAGGATCACCATGAGGTCTGCTGGTGTCCTCACTAGCCTAAACACTCGTACCACTGCCTCCAGCCAGTCCTCTGCAGCCTGGGGATCCGTCTCCCCGCGAAACCTGGGCGGTCGCTGGCGCTGAAACTCATGCAGTGCGCTGAGGCGACGTGCATCGTCAGCGGCTGCTGCTGGAAGCATCGGGGGCTCGGCGGGTAGAGCTACCGCCGGTGCCACTGCTGAAAAAGGGCCCTGCATCGAGGCCTCGTCGCTCGGTGGGCTGTCGTCACGGGGCCATCCTGAAAGAAACAACGTAACACGATCAAACGATTATACCTGGTGAGCTGACCTGGTTTGAGCTGTTTTAAGGGGAAAAACCTTTGAAAACACACACGCAATCAGTGTTTTCGTGCACAAAGTCGGAAATCAGTTGTCAGGGTCCTGGTGTATGGATACGTCGGCCGCCCGCACCAACACTGGACTCCCTGAACTGAAAACCACACTCGGTACTCTCAACACTATTGCTTCACAGAAAGAAACATCAGAGTTATAAGTTCTGCGGTAGAACCGAACTCCTCTGATACCAATTTGTCACGACCCGCCCTCGGGGTCCGTGCCGTGACTACCCCAAGCCCGCCTTCCATAGGCCAGGGGCTGGCGACTAGCACCAAGGCGTAAATCCCAGAAAAAGGGAAGGCATTGCCTTTGTAAAGTAAACAAACACCACAGAGTAAGCAAGCGGAAGTAAAACACTAAGTACAAAAGAAGAGCTGAAAAGTAAAAAGGGGCCGGAAATACAAGCCCAACTGTAAAGTACAACTCGAAAGGGAAAACAGCGACTGAAAAGTAAAGCTGCTACGCTGAGATGTCCACTGGAAATCCCACCTGAAGGGTGGGTACAGATAGCTCCTCTGCTCTCCGGGTCCCGCCATCCGCTCCGAGTATGTCCCGCCCAGTGGTCCACCTCCGGGTACCGCCTCGTCGTATAGTCCACCTCCAGGTACCGTCAAGTCCTCGAACCTTCGGCTTCTGTCAGCTCTGTCCGTCGTCTGCAACCAACACAACGAGGTGCGGGCATAGCCCGTGCAGGGGTGAGTATAACGATACTCAGTAGGGACCCCGAGACCCTCAAGGTCTCACTAAAACCAACAAGGATAAACACAAGAAGATCTCAACAGATAAACCCTACTTAGGTATATGCCCATACATATACCTAAGTTATCAAGTAACCCATCTCAATCATGAGGAAACACAAGGATTGTGAAACGACGGATAACCACTACCCGGGTATATGCCCATACATATACCAAAGTTAGCAAGTGACCCATCTCAATCATGAAGTAAACACAAGGTCAAAAGTCTCAGCTCAAACCAGGATTTTCATTATCGAAACCGTAACTGCTGAAGAGCTCCGTCTCTGGAGTGTGCAGTGGTCCTGTCACGACTCCGAGGTACTGCTCACTAACCTAAGACTGCTGAAGTACTCCTCCTGTCGAGTACTGCGGGCCAGCCACCCAAACACAGTAGTGCTTCCCGCCGAGGTATGTCACCCAAACACCGTAGTGCACACCCCCTAGTAGCCTGCTGAGGTACTCTCCGGACGAGCACCGCGGGTCTGCACTGTCACACAGGTAGTGCTCCGTCCGCCATGGGTCTACACCTCAGAAAGTAGTGCTCCGTCCACTGGGCTAGTCGACTCACTCCAAGTCGAGTCGGTCAAGCAGTCGTCAGGTCTCAGCCAGCTACACGGTCTCCGTACTTCGCACGCTCATCACTGGAAGGGTCCGCTCCACGAGCTACAGGTCGATACTCCAAGTATCTCAAAGTCCCACGAAGAAGTGTCTCAAAAGTCCGTCTCGTCACAGGGGTCTCAACGCAACAGACGGCGCGTCAATCGGATGCCCGGTCTGTGAGTTATTAGCCTTTTCGTCCCAGGGGCCCGGTTGGTTTCGAGAGCGAAACCAATCCCGGCCGTATCTCAACTGTACCCCGAACTCCCATAGGGTATACTCAAAGGGACCGTTACTCAACGTAACCACCAACGCCGCTGACGGCTCGTCAAGCGGACGTCCTGTCTGAAAGATATCAGCTTTTCCGTTCCAGGGGCCCGGTTGGATTTCGGGTACAATCCAACCCGGCCATACTCCGACTGTATCCAAAACTCGGGCGGAGTATGTCAAAAGTTCCGTCTCATCAAGAGGAAGTCAACGAAACAGACGGCGCGTCAATCGGACGCCCGGTCTGTGAGTTATTGGCTTTTTCGTCTCCGGGGCCCGGTTGGTTTTTAAGGCAAAACCAACCCGACCGTACTCCACCTGCGTCCAAACCTCGGGCGGAGTATGCCAAAAGATCCGTCTCATTAAGAGGAACGCAACGCGACTGACGGCGCGTCAATCGGACGTTCGTGGCTCAAGATATGAGTGTTTCCGCTCCGAAGGCCCGGTTGGTTTCGTGAACGAACCAACCCGGCCGAACTCAAAGTAATCCGAAACCTTGAGTGCGATATACCGAAACGACCGTCTCGATCCAAGGATCGCGTTGCCGCTGACGGTTCGTCGATCGGAGGTCCGAGGCTCAAGTTATGAGCCAAAAACTAATTCTGGTTCGAAACGGGGGGTCCGGGTCCGGGCCGACCCGGCCCGACCCCCCCCCCCCCTGGGCGGCGCGGGGGCCGGCGGCGGCGGCCGGCGGCGGCGGGCGGCGGCGGCGCGCGGAGGCGGCGCGGCGGAGGCGGCGGCGGGCCGCGGCGGCGGCGGGCCGCGGTGGCGGCGGCGGCGGGCCGCGGTGGCGGCGGCTGTCGCCAGCGGGGAGGCCGCACGCACGCGGGGCTAAGCCCCGCGTTTCTTTTGAGGGGCGGCGCGGCACAAGGGCCGCGCCCCATTTTTTAAAAGAAGCCCCCCCCCCCACGTGGGGGGCCTGCTGGTGCGAACCGAGGGGGTCGGCTGCCCCCTCCTTCAAAGAAACGCCCCCCCCCCCTCTTAAAGAGGGGGGTTTTATTGAGGTGGCCGGGGAATTAAATTCCCCGGTTTTAAAGGTATCCGGCCGGCCAGCTGGCCGGCCGGTTTTTCTCAAACGGGACCGGAATTTCCGGTCCCCTTCATCGGCTTCCGACGCCGGCGGCCCGGCCGCCGGTCTTCCCTTCCGCCGCGGCCCGGAACCGGCCGCGGTCTCTTCGTCCCGCCGCGGCCCGGAACCGGCCGCGGTCCTCTCGTCCCGCCGCGGCCCGGAACCGGCCGCGGTCCTCTCGTCTGCCGCGACCCGGAACCGGACGCGGCGTTCGTCATCCGGCGCGGTGCGACGGCACCGCGCCCCTTCGCCGTGCTTTGATTCTTTTCAACGCGGCGCGACGGCGTCGCGTTCTTGAAGTTTCTACCTCGGCGTGGCGCGACGGCGCCGCGTAAAATAAACGCACGGTAATCCGCGTGGTGCGACGGCACCACGCCACTTTGCTTCCATCGCAAGAATTAAACATGAACGATGGAGGGGGTTCGGCCGTGTTCATGCGGTCCGGCCCCCTCACGTTAAGCAAATAACTCAACTTAAACATTCAAAGTCTCATGTTAGACATGCGAGATCCATGTTCAAGAAATGGAATAAATAAAGAAACCAAAAAGAATTTGACAACCCCTACCTCGGGTTTAAGATTCGAAGAATCGTCTACGTTCCGCGGAAGACGGCGTCGCGGAGGTCGGGCGTCGCGGTCGTCGTTCGTCAAATCCGTTGACGAAGAGATATGCCCGAAGAGATTCGTCGTTGGCGAAACTTGCACGCCGACGAAGGTTGTCCGAAGAAGAGGTGGCGTCCCCTTCGTTGTCACGGTGAACGAAGAAAGGAGGTGCGGCGTTCTTCGTCGGGAAAAGAGTGTTCCTCGTCAAGTCTTGAGGAAAGTCAAATTATAAAGAAAACAACGAACTCAAGAACCTCTACCTCGATAGTCGCACGTTGACGGAGTCGTGGAATATCGGTGTCGATTCCTTTGACGTCGGAGGAAGAGTCGTTGTCGATGGCGTTCGTCGCGGAAAACCGTCGCGGAAGAGATGACGCAGAAGAAGTACGTCGCGTCGCGGATACGGCGTCGCGGATGGATCGTGTTCTTCGGCGGAGAAGTTCTTCGTTGAAGAACGACGTTCTTCGCGTTCTTCGTTGAGTTTGAAGAAGAAGAGGAGGCTCTCCAAAAGCTCTCAAGGAGACAAACAAAACAACCCAAAATAAAATAAGACAACTTCTTATTTTATTATTACAATACACATTAGAATTTCAAAAGTTTGAAATTCAAAAAGGTTAAACTCCCATAATTAATTAAGTAACTCAAGTTGACAACATTTAAAGAAAAGAGTTAAAGGGGAGGTTTTGAGAGAATTTGAGGAGTTGGGGTTCGTGTGGACCCCACCTCACTTAATCCTCCCAAGGGAGGTTAAGTGGATGTGGTTCCCACTCCCAACTCCCCTTGGTAGGACTTAACTAGTTAAAAATAAAATTTGTTCCTCACAAATTTTATTTAACTTAAACTAAAAACCCAAAAACTAACTTTCAACCCGCAACAAACGCAACTCCCGAAAAGGACTCTTTAAGCGAATATCAGCGCTGCGAGTTCATCGGTGCCCTCGGATTTCAATTCCGAGCACCGGATCAAAAGTTAGGAATTCCCGCTCGTTCGTTCACTGAACGTACCCGAGCCAAACTTCGGAAATTAATTCCGGGCACTCCGGGCCTCGGAATCCGGTGCCGTCTGAAACCGCGCTCTTGTAAAATTCTAAAGAAAATTAAGAAAAAAATTCCCTTGAATTTTACGGGTCTTTACAGCCCATATCCAGACAGGGATATATTTTCTTGATAAACCACTTACTCAATACTCACTAAAATAACAAGTAGATTTGTAATATATAAACTTTTCTATAGGGTTCTTCCAAAAAATTTCTTATACTAATTTCCATAAATAACTAAAATTTCCTATGATACCAACTATGGAATCCTGCCTTTTTAATACATAATTTTTCATTACATTTTACATACAAAGGATCATTAATGTCTAGTGTCTTGGAAATCAAGAACATAATGATGAAAACAACATAAAACATTATTCTAAACCACTTGTAAAGCTTCATCATAAGTTATTCCTAAGTATAATTACTACATCTCATAACCTGGAAACATACATTAAAGGGAAAGGGTGAGAATAAGGCCCAGTAAGGGTAAACTGGGGAATCAATGTACTTGTGATATCAATAAGAACATGAATAAAAACATGAATACATGAGCAGTGGAAGAATATGCATATAATAATGAAAATAACATGGATCATAACTTGAATATGTGGCTAAAAAATTTATTTAGACATTCATGAACATATCACCATTGTCCATCAACAATGTGTCATAAAAATTACAAAGGTTATTCACCAAGGTGTCGTAAAACTTTTCATCTCTAGAGATTAATTCCTTACCCAAAGCATTAGATCCCTATTAGGGTGAACCCTTAAAATGTCTTTAGATTCTTGTGAGAAACATAGATCATTATACAATATTTCATGAATAACCCAAATGGAACCAATGAAATGTGTTTCATGCAAAATCGTGACATTTAAAACGTGCTTAAAAATAAGATCATTATGTCATTTATAACACATGGATAGAAAGTGAGGGTTATATGTGTGTCAATTATAGAGTCAAATATATCATCATTATATATTTATGAACACCCATGGAAACGAAATAAGTCTGGGAATTCACATAAATAAGAAATAGAATTTCTTGAGAGAAAGATATAGAAATTTTGAGATGAAATATCTGCAGCATAACGGCTATGTGACATGGTCTTAGAAAATAATAAAAAGATAGGAGACAAGGGTCTACCATACATTAATGGATAATTTTTTAGTATAGTGAAATAATAAAAATAAATATGTTTTTGGTGTGGAAATTTTTATGACACACCACATGAAAAGAAAATATGAAAGGAAATAGAAAGTGCGATTTCTTTTACGAAAAATTTGGCAGCGTAACGGCGTCACATAAAAATTCAAAAAAGAAATTTATGAAGGAGGAAAGGGTATCTAAAATATTATAAATTAAAAGGATAGAAATTAGAACATATAACAACATACCCTAAACACAAAGAGATGAAGAATATAAGACACAACATAAACGAAGTTGTGACTTAAAGGAGGAGGGTGGAAGGAACCCTTTCCTTAAAAAGTAACTTCGAAATATTGAAGCTCGCGACCTTGGGAGGATTGAGAGCTCCTTGAGAGTACTCCTTGGAGGGTAAAGAGACGAGAACTTCGTTTTTGAGGGTTTGGAAATGAAATTAATGAGGGAAATTCTTGGTATTTATAAGAGAAGTGAGAGGGAAAAGCATTAATTGCCATGGAACACCTCATTAGTGGTATTGGAAAAACCATAGGCTTTCCCATGGTATTTTCCCACGGTATTGGCCACATGGGACACCAAATACCTTATCTTACTATTCATAAGTCTACCAGAATTATTTCATAATTATTAAATTCTTAATGATGTCATTAAACACCGGAAACTCAAGAACTGTATTTTCACAATTCACCGAAAATTCAACTTTCTCAGAAAAATCCCAAAAACTCACCTTAACCAAATTTCGATGCTCAAATTTCAAAAATGAACTCCATTTTATGAAAATAATTTTCTAGATAATTATGAATTAATTTTAAAATAAAATCACTATTCATAGAAAATTCAACTGTTTCATAAAAATCCCAAAAATTCAACTTAACCAAATATCGATGTTCTGATTTCAAAACTGAACTCCCTTTTATGAAAATTATTTTCTAAATGTTTATAATTTATTTTTTAAATAAAAACAATATTCACTAAAAATTCAATTTTTTATGTAAAATCCTACAAATTCACGTTAACCACAAATCGATGCTCGGATTTCAAAAATTAATCCATTCTATGAAAATAATTTTTTAAATATTTTTAATTTAAATTTTAAAGAAAAAACAATATTCACCCAAATAATGTAATACATAACCAATAATTTCTAATACAGTTATTTACCTATTTTATTTAACCACATTACTTAATAAAGGTGCCTAAATTATATTAATACATTCTTTAGTGAGGTTACATAATCGTTTTGATTACATTACTAATCATAAGTGTAAAATCACTATTCATAATTTACTATTCATTGAAAAATTAGTTGATCTTATTAAACTCTAAATTTTTTACTGAACATAACTGTAGAAGACCATTTTTTTGAAAATCATTACACATTATAAATTATTGAAGGATTACATAAATATTTTTGAAATATGATTTTTCTAAAATTCATCAGTAATATGCATACTATATTTATCCGGACATTTAAAAATTCACAAACTTCACCATAAGAAGAAATCAAAATTTTTATTTAAAACAAAGGATTACACAAGGATGTTATGTTCTCGTTACATATCCACATATTACGCCGGCATAGGACCTAAGAGTAAGGTGTGCTAGGGTGATATAATCTTGGGGAGTATTGGCCAACATTGCCCAAGTAGTGATTACTATTAGCTTGAACTTCTTGCGAAGGCGATTCGGTTCCTTCTTCAAACGATGAAGTTTGGCTTGGGTTTGGTCTAGAGCAATGCCCAATGGTGATACCTCCTTCTTGGGTTCTATAATATGGGCATCGATTGGCCCCGAGACTACTGGTGAGGTCCATCGAATCTTCTTCCTATATTAATTAATCATGATCACTAGAATTTATAGACAATAATCACAACATTTAGTTTCTAATGGTCATATAATAGTAGAAACCCAATGTCCTTATTTTAATTATACACATTTTATTAAATGAAATTGTTTTGTTGAGTATAAAATAAAATAACACACAATGTTATGAAACAAAATATATTCAAAAATTTTGGTCGTTACACACATATGATTAGTAGAGTTATTTTTATTACATAGTTTACAATACACATATTTTAAATGAAATTTCATGTCCTCATGAAGAAAAAAATATAACATATAATGATTTTAATTCCCTAGAGTCTCACCTATAAATTAAGATAATGAAATGATCATGTAGGTTGCGCCCTCATAGCACTCTAATGTTTTAGGTAATATTCAGAATCATGATACGTCATTTTGGGAGAGGTATTGAACCTAATTCTTTTATCAGACTAATGTGTGGGAGGTTTATCCTAAGATCAATATGGGATTATGGGGTGAACCTAATCCATCATGGGACCTTTTCCCCCATCACTCGGGAGTGAACCTGGAATTTTTTATATAGTTTTAGTTGCAATTGAGAATTAATTATAAATTCTTATAAAATTTTGAAGCTAAATAACAATTTATTTGTGATTGATCAAGAAAGATTTTCCAAATTTTGTATGTATGAATTGTAAAACTTTTTAACTGAAATTTTTATTTTTGGAACGTTTACATATTTTTCCTATACATTAGTTAACAAAATTTATAATATTTTTTTACTTGGAATTTAAAAACTCGACATGGTTTAATTTAATCTTAAAACCCCTTAATGAGATAATATCCACTCACCCTATGTTTTAAAATCTCTTACCACAAGGCATAAGAGAGCATAGAAGTGAGAGAGTGTTAGTGTTTTGTTATGGTGTCTAACCCTTGTAAATAGTTGTTTTCGGATTTTATAATATAGGTTGACGATTCTCCAATGTACCGGGACTATCTAAGTCTCTAAAACATTATGGTATCGGATTGTGTAAATAAATAAATGAACAATTTAGATTTAAAAAAATTGTCCATGTTTTTTTAGGTCTGTATAGTTGGTATTAGAGGGATGGTTTATATAAATTTAGAGGTCAGGATACAGAGAAACCCTTTGAACAACTATTATAGATTTTCATAGGCCATTTTCATTGAAGAAAAAAAAATTATTAACCTTCAATTCATTTAATTACACAATATTATCATGTCTAGATGCTAACAAATGATTTAATATGTTTTTCAGCAGGATAAATGAGAGATTTGAGATGGAAGGGAAAACACCTTTCACGACACTCTTGTCCCTCACTAAAAACCTACTTTCAATAAATACAGTGAAGTCAATATCACATAGAATCAAAAAAATTTCCAATGTCCATCTTTCCTGCTAGACACACTATGACATATAAAACACCTCCTCAATACTATGGAATCATCAGGTATCATGGCTCACCTTTGATCAAATATTAAGCTCCCAACTCTCCCACCTTTCTCAAAGAGGGAGGTACTATCAGGTTATTTTCTAATATTTTATCATATCTTTTGAGTATGATGCAATATTTTATTTTTGAATATATTTAAAAGAGGGCGACCTCAGACCATCCCATTATATATTCTTGGATTCATGTATTCTTTGAATGCAAGAAAATATATTAGAAGAACCACATTTTTAAAATTTCAAAACTAACTCTGTGAGAAAATTTTATAAAAACCCAATACAAGGTGATGTTTTGAAACTATATGTAAAAAACAATTATTTTCAAAAATTACATCATATTTTTCATCCGTACAATCCATGTTTCATGGACTATGTCTACACAAATGAAGTGGAAGACCTTGAAAGTGCATTCAGTAATTGTTGTACTAAGTGGACCCTCTCTCGCTATGATCAACTGGGTAATAATCATTGGGGGAATACTCAATGGTTGAATGTAAGTATTCCTGAGGCCGTTCTTAGATTTAAATTATTTCATCCTTCTGTATAAAAGGAAATTGAAATGTTAGGACAAATTTTTTAAAGGGGGTTGAATGTAACTCCCCAGCAACACTTATATAAATTCGAATCTTTGTAAAATAAAATAAATAAATCTTAATCCAAATGAACTCCTTATTTAATGAAGCAATACATTAATAATGATACAAGAATAACTTCCTCAGACTTAGAAGATGGTAACATTAAACCTATACAAATCATCAACAAAAAAGTAATGACATTTTATAAATGACATGATATCATCATCATCATAGACCACTCTTTGGGGATTCTCCATGAGTAGGAATATAGTAAATAATATAAGGGTAACAGCACAAATGAATGTAAAAATATGCATGATATTGATAATAAAACCATCTTCAATTTTGACAAGTCTATTTAAAATAAAATGGTGGTTATGTATTTATACATGAATGATCACGACTTATAGCCATTGATGTAATTTTAAAATAAAATAATAATTAATGGAATCAAAAATAAGTATTAAACACTTATATATTTATATTTATAATTATATATATATGTGTATATTTGTATGTGTTTTTGTAGTGACTAATTAACATTAAAATGAGTTCATTTAAGTACAAATATAAATGGTAATCTCACTAAATATTTAATATAACAATTTACAGTTTTTTTATAAATAAAATATCAAATGAAATATTGTTTAATTTAATTAAATTCTAATATTAAAAAATTTAATATTTCATATACTAAGTATTTTTATTTTTCTCTCATGAAATTAAAATAAATAAAGTTTATATAAATCATTATTTCTATTGGATATAATAATATTCATTTAGAAATGTGTGTTTTATTAATAAAAATTTACCTATGAAAAATGAAAATGCATAGAATTTATTCTAATTACATTATATATAATTTTTTTAAAATAATAACAAAAGTATATAAATAAATAATAGTTGTAATAAATTATGTTATATAAGAGTAGAAAGTAAAAAATTATTATTATTATTAATTTTTTTCCTAATAATAAAATTATTTTAATATATTTATTATTATAACATGGGGGTCCCATTTCATGTACAGATGCCTAACACCCCCCTATGGTCTTTAACCTCTCAAACGGTAGACTGACCTCCGACATCTGGCTGCACCCCGCACTCAGAACACCTTTACTAGACTGGTCATCATGTGTCATTTTAAACATGGAGTGACATACCCTTACAGATCATGTGACTCAAGATACTCACATCAAAAGGAATCGGATGCATCCCACTGGTGGATGGATGATATGTGAATAAAATTGTAGACTTGTGATGTCTTCATATGTCGTTTTTCTCAGGGATTCATCCTCCTAGGAACCCCTCTTTTCAATGGGGAGTCGAATTTCATAGATACTAAGGACTCATTATTATTTGGGGTTTTCTTAACTGGTGGTTTCTGGTGACAGGTTTCCATGTATGCATTCCCTAGTCAAATTATAATTATATTCTAGGATAAAGTAAATAGTTTCTATCAGTTATGGAATCTATCTTTTCACATTAATTTTTTCATTTAAGATATGGATTTTGGGTGTCCGATTAATATATATATTGTTTTGTGAATATATTTTGGGGATTAGGAAGGAGAATTTAGTAACTAAGCCACAATCAACTATTGTTTTGTTCTAACTAATATGATGAACCTGGATAGAAAAAGTCCACGGCCTTTCAAATTGTATGGAAAATTTATATAAACATTGTCTTAAATTTTTAAGAGAGTTTGTTCATTTATGATTCTTGTACACAGTATAATTTGAGTCCAATATTATTGTATTTTAACTGTTATTAAATATTTATCATTGTAATGGAATTAATATTTTTCTTCTTCTATATCAATATTTCATAAATTGTCTTGTTAAAATTTCAGTCAATTTTTCAGCACATATATATAATTTTCTGAAAATATTTTTCATGTTTAATATGTTTTGGTACTGCTTCTAGGTACTTATATTTTATAATTATTAAATTTTGAAATCGTTTTCCATTTTTAAGACCCTGTTAAAGATTTACAATTATATTACCATTATTATTAGAAATTATGTTCCTAACATGGTAAGAGAATAAATTAAATTCTCATGCATTTATGTATAATCAATTATTTTTACTATAGAGGTTAATTTGAGAACTAAGCATTTATAATGCAGTTATTAAATTTGTAAAAATTCTATCCATATTTGATGAAAATGGTCTCTATATTTTATAAATCTTGTATCAATTAGTTTTCTTCAATTTCCAATGTTTATTATTGGACTTTTTAAATCATTTTTGAATTATATTTGCATGTTGGTATGGGGTTTTTTTAGTAAAATATGTCTAAGACAATCAATTTTATCTTGCATCATAAAATGGTTTCTAATCTATTAGTAACCCTCCTCTGTGGTTTATTGTATTCTCTATTACAAAGTAGTGGAATCATCTGCAAGGTAAATGGGTACTATTATGCTACTATCTCAATCTTAGTTTCTTAGTGTGAACTTATTTTATTTCAATACAATTTTTGAATAAATGATTTTTTTACGAAAAATATAATGAGGACATTTCAATCAATATCATAATTTTAAATTTTATATGTCTATTTTATTTAACCAACTACTAGCACCTATCGTCTAAAAGTTTAATCAAATTTTAAATTTTTATGAATGAAATTATTTACTAGTTTTTAATTCATTTTTTTCATTTCTTCATGTATATTTGTACATGTACGTATATATATATATTAATATTTTTTATAATTTCATGTTTTCTAACATATATATATTTTATGACCATATGGAATTCGAGTTTATGTTTTAGAATTTAAAAATATTATTTATATATATATTTATGCCTGACATATCATTTTTTTGTGAGAAAAATATATGTAAGTACTCATGATAATTTACGTCATGTAATATAATAATTTTCCATACTCAAGAAACTGAGGTGTGCATGGGATACATTATTGTCCAAATAATTTATATTTATATTCCTTATATATAACTGTATATTGTTTATAAAATTCATGTTCTATTTTATAAGTATTCCATCTCCTTCAAAATTATATAATTAGAAATGAAAGTCATTAGAATTTATATAAAAGGATAATTTCATTTTATATATATACATATAACATTCCATATGAAATATTTTAATTTAAAGAACGTATACAGACATGTATGTATATATATATATATATAACTTTTGTTTTTTATCTATATTAAAATATGAAAATATGTATATATGTTACTTTATTTAGAGGTGTTATTATTATTAAAATTATTCATATGCATGTGTAGAAATCATGTTCTAATGAAATACCAATATTTACATAAATAAATATGTATATATATTTAATGAATAATAGCTACGTGAACCAAAATGTATAATTAAGTATTTTTTATGAGAAAATACTTTTATAATGACACAGATATGTTCAATAGAGTTATTTTTATAAACTAATTAACAATGCTCATGGTTTAAATGAATATTCATGGTCCTCATGATGAGAGATATGTATATATATAAGTTAAAATTTCTTTAATAACAAAGAGTCCCACTGGGAATTTCTAGGAATGGAATGATTATGTTGGGTCTTCCCTAATAGCACTCCAATTCATTAGTTAAAATTTAGTATCACGATACATCATGTTGGGATAGGGAGTGACCTTGTTTCCTTTATGATACTGGTACATTGAAGGTGTATCCTAAGAACATTATGGGATTAGGGGGTGAACCAAATCCTTCATGAGACTATGTCCACCATGACTCGAGATTGAACCAAGAATTCATGATATAATCTAATGTTCCTTTAAAAATTAATTATGAATGCTTATAATATTTTGTAGTGAAATATCTATTACTTTATGAATGTTCAAGGAATATTTTCAACATAGTGTTTGTATAAACTGAAAAAAAACTAAAATCTTTATTTTTTGAAAGTATAGATGTATTTCCTAATCTTTCATTAACACAGTTTATAATATGTTTTCATTTTTAATTTCAAAACTATACTTTGTTTAATTTTGTTTTAAAAACCTCTTAGTGAGCATTTCTTCCATCACCCTATGTTTTCAAATCTCCTTCTAAAGGGTTAAGGACCCATAGAATTGAGATAGTGGTCATGTTCTTCTAGGGTATTTAACCACTGTAAAAACAGTTTTAGTCCATTCTTATATATGTTGAGGATTCTCCAATGTATCCAGAATCTCTAAATCTATAAACTCTTGTAATCACAAATTGTGTAAATAAATAAATTATTTATTTATACATATAAAAAATACCATGTTTTTTAGGTTGTTATGCCGAAAGGTTAGGGAAACCTTTCATCATCCTTTCAAATAACCTTCTATAAAGACTATAGACAATTCACATGGGTGTGAAAACCCAAAAACATAGTTAGGGAAAACCATTCACCCTTTATTATCATCTTTCCATCCCTACAATGTCTAATAAAATCATACAGCATGGATTACACAGTATCTCATTTTCTTGTGGCTCATCTATTTTTCTATCATAGTTGGGATACATGTTCTGAAGAAGCAGCAATCACACCCAAAAATTTCATAAATTCATTTGAATCCATATTATGTCAAAAATAATGAATTAGAATGAATTTTAAAGGAACTAAACAGCAAAAAAACCATGATGGTACATGCTTTAACATTCATTGAAAATTATGAATAAAGGATCAAGAGGATAAATAATTTAAATTAAAATGAAAATACTAATAGGTTACCAATATGGGGTAACCTATGAATTATCCAAACTCCATTTAATTAATAATGATAATCATGTAATTACTATAATCTCATGGTGCAGTATCTCATTAGTGTGATGTAGTAAATAAACACTTCTATGAATTTAATTGAATTGTACAACCATAAATTATTCAACATTATATAATCATAACTAATGAAAAAATGTGTGGAGAGGAGACCAAATTCATAAATGTGATATCATATATTTCATGTATCATCCTTCACTATGATACAAATAGTGTTAGAATATGACACATGCATCTCCATTCATGTGTCACTACTTTGAGATTCATGGATATGATAAAATATTATATCACTTATTTTGTGAATTTAAAACACATTATTATGATGGAAAGGGAATTTAATGTTGATAAAATAATAATAAATCGATATGGAGTGGAAATAAAATTTGGAGTCAATGGGATTTTACTAATAAAGGTAATGTGATAATCCATGAACTAAATTATAGTGTAAGTGAACCTAAAATCGAGTTTCTGTGACTCAAATATTGTATCAATGAAACTATTATAGCATTGGGGAACCTCTTACATTAAAAAATCACTACTATATTCTCTTAGTACACCACTGTTGTCATGAAAACATGTAAAATGGTTGAATCATGTTTTATTTTTAGTATATTTTATTATAGTAGATGTGAAATTAACTTCAACTGATTTAATGCGTTCATATAAACAATGGTAACATGAATTGATATGAAACAATAAAGATTCAACTCCATAATCCACCCCTCCCAATCATAGGGTATGTTTGGCCTCTTTGTTTCAATATGTGGTATAACTGACATAGTTTGTTTGTTTTGAATATGGAATCTTATCATTATCATTATGGGTACCATAGTAAATGAAGAAAGTATGACCAATATTTAGGGTTGTAATTAAAAGATATAACAGAATAAAAATTTAGCTAACTCATGCACTCATGGAAATGAAATTTTCTCAAACTCCATATGTGGAATTGATGTTAGTGATTCTTTAAAATTATATATATAGAGAGCCAATTGGTATCTTCCCAATGATAATACCAAAGCAATAAATTCTTTTTATTTTTATTTGTACAATAAATTATATGAAGGTGATGAGTTTCACAAGTACCATCGTTATGTGTGATAAATTAAGAAATATATATGATGGTGATGCTATGTTGAAGGGGGATAATGTTAAATAATTAAATAATAATTATGAGGATTAGAACATTTCACCTATAGATATTATTAATGGATTCTTAAAAATAATCATTGAGGATGTTTTAGATATTTAGGAAATTCGTGAAGAAATAAAAGATATTGATATTGTGAAGAATATATTATAAATACATAGACATCATTATAATCCAAATTCATCATCTCTTAAATATATTAATTTTTAAGAACTATCATTTAATGATCTAAAAATCTCTTTGGTGTCATATGAAATAATTTTAAAGGATGAATGAAAATAAAACTACAAAATTTAGAACATAGAAATTAAGGATATAAAAAAAATTCATTACTAATGGTATGTATGAGGAAGTATATTTATGTGACGACATTATATCTCTTTTGTCAAGATAATCTATGAAAGGAAAGGGAAGGATTAAAGTCAAGTAACCCATGATACTTTTTAATGTAATAGGGTTATAGAAATTCTATAAATTATTCAAATGAAACAAGTTGATGATGGAGAAAATTAAATACTATACAAAAAATTGAAATTGATTCCCTCATAAAAGTTAAATTAAAAAATGAAAATAACTCAAAAAGTAGTTTTATAGGATGAATCACTTGAGTGAGTGAGAAGGTGGTAATGAAGAATATTTGGTTGATATTGAGGGTGCATTGGTGGTGTCCTACTGGGTTTTTTTACACACATGAATCATGAGATTCTTAATGCACTAATATAAATCTTTAGTTTTAATCTATAAAACAAAAAGGGTTACACATAAAATGGTTGAGATAAGGAGTATGAAACATGTACAAATATAGGGATATACTCGCAAGGATTCCACATGTATTCTTTAATTTTTTTCTTATACCATGTGTTCTCTGGTATTTATTGTCAAATTGGTATCCTGGATTATATATATATATATATATATATACGAAATTGGTGTTATTTTTAATACATTATATTATATATTATTCATCTTGATATTATATTAATTATATTTTTTTTTCTTCCATGAATATTATTATTGAGGGAATATTTTTCCCACTGATGATATTCATACCCTCACTAATTTTAAACATCGTCTCACAAATAGGGATACACACAAGATATCTTGTGGCATCTTCACATGGGACATATATGGGGAAAACAGGTCGGGTTGTTTTGAAATTGTATCAGTGGGTATTTTATTTCATTTTTATTTTTCTTATTCTACAAAAGGTATAGAGAAATGTTTTATATGAAACTGGGGTAGCCAATTTTCCCTGTACCTGGAAATCTCACAAGTAACATACCTACGAGCTATAGTTTATTATATTGTTGTTACATTTTTATGTATTTTGTTGAATTCATAAATTATGAGAAGGAATATAGGATCAGATTCCTTATATATGTCCATCATGTACTATATAGTTGTTATTTAATTTACTACCATGAATTGTGTTTTTCCTATGATATATTTATAATCCATTCAACAGTGAAATATAAATATTTTGGAATAAAGGAGTTCAAATTGAGCATGATTTTATATTTTGTATGTAAATGATTTGGACTAATCTGTATGTATGGATGACTATAATTGAGAATTTGGCTAAACGTGAAAGGTTGTTCCTTTATATTGGGTATCACCTATGATAGGTCTTTTGATTCAAATCCCATAACTATACCTTATATCATCATTAGTTTATTCCATAATAAATTTTCTATAGGAGTTCCAAATATTGGATTGAAATTATAAAAAATTGTGGCCATAGGGATGAGGGATTTTCCATCAAAGGAGAACACAATAGTTACAAAACATTATATATATGATGAATAACTTATGACTACTCTAAAACCAGTTTATTTTCATTAATCATTTGATCCAATCGATCCTAGAGTGTTTTGAATTTTTTTCCCGTAGTGTGTGAATAAAAAGGAATTTGGTTAACTAGGAATGTGACTTCCAAATATATCCTATACAAGTATTCTAGTGAATTGGTAGAACATATGATTTTCTGAAATGTATATATATTATTTAGGTAATATTTGACATTGTTGATACACTATAGGAGCAACATGTCAAGCTAGAGGCATTTATTCTTCAGGGACTTGTTAAACGATGGAGGGGTTTCATGGGAAAAGTATGAATAAGTGAGGGTCATTATTTAGATTCCTTCAAGAATATATTCTATTTATAATTCCTTCTGAACAAGTGGAATTAATATCATTCCTATTAATTCATAGATCTTTAGTAGAGAACCATAATGGTACCATCATACTCAGTTCATTTCACCGAATGAATTCATTTTTCACCCATCATGTTTTGAAATGAGTAATGAATGTCAAAGAATTTTTATATTTGTTTTATTCTATATATAATGGGGCACATTATGATTTTTTACCTAAGAAAATCGAAATAGTTTCTATGATTGGAATTGACTATTTTGAAGGTCTTAGAGATGGAATGGGAAGTTGGAATTCCTCCTTCCTTTAATACACTAGCGGGTTGACCTCCTAATACATTAGTGCATGTCTGTTCTAGTTACTGGAAGAGTATGATGGATGAACTGTAGTGGGGTTGTGGAAAGCATATTGATATGTGTATTGAATTATCAT
Source organism: Viscum album (assembly GCA_963277665.1). Classification (NCBI taxonomy): domain Eukaryota; kingdom Viridiplantae; phylum Streptophyta; class Magnoliopsida; order Santalales; family Viscaceae; genus Viscum; species Viscum album. The sequence goes on from OY728165.1 coordinate 1,838,309,292, forward strand.
TTCCCTCAAGAGATGTTATAGAATGCATCCACAATGGTTTGGTCTGATATTAACAGAGTTTTTTTCTAACACCATAGATATATTTACCAATGTGGTACAATATAGTATCATTAGTAGTTATACTCAAAGGATTCGAGATCTGGTTTCTAATGGGGTGCTGGAAAGGTGTGATCTATGACCTAAGGATTCATTTGATGTTCTCTGTATTTGGTTCATACTCCGTAGATGATGTTGACTCGGGTGACTCATGCACCTCAATATCAGCATGGTGAGCTATTGCAAGTTGATTGTATACAGTGTTCTAGGTTCTCTCTTAATATAGATAGGGTCTATCTAAAATTTTTGTTGTTGAAATGATGCCATAATATCTTTCTATTTCACTTTTTAATACTATTACTTCCACTTAATTACACTATCTTATGTTGTTGTTGGTATTGAATAACAGATTAGGTTGTCTTCAATTATTATTTTTCTCAACCCCATCCCCCCCCCTCAAAAATAAAGTTGGTCATCTTAAAGGACAACTTGAGATTCCTATAGTTATTTTTATAAATGTAAATATTTGTAATTTCATGAACCTGATTATAATTAGAGTTGAGGTGATCCTTGGAATGGATGAGCTAACTTGAATTCTTAATCACCTAAACTTTTATATGAGGTGGGTATTTTTAAAGTCACCAAATGGGTATAATTGATTGACCACCAATGAGTCGGATTTCAAATATATTTGTGTGGGACCATATTGGATCCATAAAAACTAAAGTTGAAGGATTATCTCTCATATTGGAACAAGATGTTAGGTCCTCTTAATTTACAAATATCATCAATATCAATCTATAAGTACTTCTTGATTACTTCATAGGGCTCCCTCCTGGATGATATGAGAAAGCATACGAATTGGTGTGAGTACATGGATATAAAGAGTTTCAAAATACAAATAAAAAACTATGGGGACGACATTTGTTATTCGTAAGGAATAAGGATGGTCTTATTTAGATTTATCTTGAATAAAAAAAGATAAATATGGTGATAGTGAATAATTTTTTTACTTTTTCCTAGATAAAATATCTATTTAATTGATTATGGGGAGCAAGGTAGTTCTTTAAAATTGATCATCATTTAGACAACCATTAGTTTTCGGAGAGATATGAGGATATTTGTAGGAAAATTTTCATGATATGTTATTAATTGGATGAGTACCAAACCCTTCCTTTTAGAAAGGAAAATGCCTTCTCTTTGTTCATGGATCCCATGAATAATTTTGTCTAACCCATATGTCAACTATTTAATCATGGACTTTTTAGATGATATCCTTTTATATTCTCTGAATTCTATGAATCACTCTGTAAACCATGAGACTACAATGAGTACAATAATAGAGAGTCAACTTTATTCCAATATATCAAATTGTACCATCTGAAATTAGGAGTTACATTATCATGGTAAATTTTATCTTTGATTTTGGAATTTCTGGGGACCTAGAAAATGTTGAGGTGTTGATGTCTCTGGCTCACCCTCTAAATTCATCAGATATTTGGATTTTTATTGTTCAATGGATAATATCAACGGTTTATTGTAAATTTATTTGGTATAATAAAACTAGTTATGTGAAATACCAAGAAGGGGTAATGTTCTTAAGGACTGATAAGTATTTTGAGGACTTTCTTCAGCTGAATATATGTTTTATAAGAGCTATAGTTTTGATTATTACAAGGAATGTGATTGATTACATGATATACTATGATACCTTGGGTGTTGGGTTCAGAGTTGTGCCCATAGAGAGGGATCACATAGTTTCTTATGAGATATTTTAGCTACAAACCCATGAGTAGAACAACTAAATTCATGAAATAGATTTAGATTCTTTATTCCTTGCTTAGAAATGTGATGAATATTTCATCTTTGGTAAGATGTTTATCTTTTACATGAAACCTAATATATTCCATTATTTTTTATATTAATTAGACCTCAGTTTGAGGAAGTCTCATTGGGTATAGTATATGTGGACCATCAACTTTGAGATGGCCAACACTATAGTGAAATGTAATTTAATTTCATATTTGCTTAGAATAAAAAGGTAGAGTTATGTGAGTTTAGTGAGTGTAAATCACTAGAATAGTGGAATATGATAAGTTTGATGGTGGATTGGATTTTCATTGTGTCTAAGGATCATGAGAAAATATTATGTGAATCAATGGATATCCTATATTTATTAGTGGAATCAATATGTATTTCTCACGCATCAGAACCAAACTTTGTGTGGATGCGATAATGACTAGAAAGTACTGAAACTTTTCCAACATGGTATGTAGAATATGTTCATATGGTCTAAATATATGGGAGGATAGTAGTTTCAACAGCCTATAGAGAGTTAATAATGAGAGACACTTATTCTAAAAAATGGATAGTGTATCTAGTGTTTATGAATATGTATGATGATATTCTTTGATAGTTCGGGTGGCATATTATGAAGACCGACATTAAGGAATCTCTTTTATAAAGCCTTACCTTTCAGTAAGTAAATGCATATTATTAGGGTCATGGTGGTTGTAATCAACTAATTCTTGTGACTATGTGGATTTCAGATAATGTCGTGATGGAATTTATTATTGAGTTACCTCAATAACCAAAGAGTTATGATTCGGGTAGGGTAATAGTTGATCATTTGATAATCATTTCTTGTTTGTTTATAATTTCGGATTCTTATTCCATTGTGATATAGGAGAAAAACAGTGTATGGGATGTTTTAAAATTTTATGGAGTCTATTTTTGAATTATATCACATACAGACATGAATTATAGATTGAAATTTTCCTAGGAATGTGGAAGGAATCAGGTAATTATATGAAATTGAGTATAACATATCATCTGTAACCTGATGGTCAATAAGATAGTATAACCTAATTATTATAGGATATGTTATGATAATGTGCTCAAAATATTTTCTAATATTAGGATGATATTATTTCGTTCGAGTAATTCACATAAAAATATAATTAATTATTATACACATATTACACATTTTCATTCTCTTTATGGTCATCCATTTCATTCATCGGTATGTTGGCCAGAGGCATGTGTTTTGTTAGTTATAAAGCCACGGATGGTATAGTAGAACTCTTAAATGGTAGAACTAATCATGAATTGGTTGACCACCACTTAGAATAGGTATTAATTATATGTTGTCCATATGATATTAGCATTAGAGTTCACTGTTTGTGATGGTGTTTTCTTATGGGAGACTCCTCGGCTAAAGTATCAAGAGTTGTGGAAATAAGGAATGCTCAGGCTATTGTCTGTTGGGATGTTAAATCATTCCATGTTTATCATAACTCTATATTAATATGGATAATTCCCACCAAAATAATGATATATGAATAATGTGTATCATGTTTCATCACTATATAGGTACATCCTCATTCTGACACATGTAAAAGATAGTGGGGTAGATCTTGGTGCATCATAAATAGAATTACTGGTGTTGATTGTTGATCAGAGGAAAAATGTGTTCTGAAGATAGAGAGTGGAACATTTCTAGAACAGTTTTTAATCAAGGATGAATGAAGAAGGAATAATGGGAGTGAGAGACTAACATTCAGTCTCAGTAGTCTAAGTTGTTCATGTAATATTCCTAGAGACACTTCTCAGTGATGAGATGTATTTTGAGGGTGATATTGTAATGGATGACTATTTTTCAAGTACGCTATTATTTATTATCATACATATTGATAAATTTTCGGGATTTGAATTTTTATGATGAGTTTTCATGGATCATGATTGGTTTTGTGATTTTTTTGATTCCTTTTTGTAGTTTCATGGTTTGAGCCTCTTTTGAGAAAACCATATTGGTCTACTAGGATAGTGTGTGGAAATTGATAGAAGCTATTGGGGTGGAGCATGGTAAACATGGATGATTTTTTAAATCATGTAGACTCACCTGAAAAACAATGTGACATGTTCCAATGAAAAATGCATGTTTATAACATAATTTAAGAAACCATGAAACCAAATCGTATTTTCATGATCTAATGATCCGAAAATCCTCTTTAGAGGCATTAATTTCTAATTTGGAACTATTCATACTCTTAATGTTTTCCCTCTAGAATATATAGAGTTTGAAAGATTTCCCCAATGATTTCAATTCTTTCCTAGTTCAATTATAATGGATCGAAGTGTGGTAATGATTTTTAATTATGTTTTCTGATTCAAAAATGTCTATTATTCGAGTTTATACTGGATCTACACTTATTCTCATGAGTTGAGAAATAGATACATCATGTTGATTCATGATATATGGATGTTGACACCATATAATGATGAATTCATAGATAATTTATAGAAATAATGTTAATAATGAGTGTAAGAGGTTCCTCCTTTAATTAATCTCAATTATATAATCATTGGTGGATCCCAAGTGGGATTCTTAGTGAATAGTCCTGATCTAGGAATATATCAGTTATGAATCATGTATATTTTCATGATATATTTCAGAGTTTATGGTCAATAAGCATGATGTCGGAGGTTACCTAGCATTTTGATTCCTTCAATGTGCTTGTTTCCTAGATATTATTCTTGTCTTTTCATTTCTTGTATAAGAATGTTTGATAGTGATTATATGTGTGTACATTTGTTGACCAAGAGACCCATATACAATGCATGATTCAATGAGTATAATTATATAGCATATTAAAATATTGTATTTTGAAAATATGTGAATATTTTTATGTTTCTGTTGATTCTGGAATTAACAAGCTATGTTCTACAGATATATACTCTACCTTGTTGTGTGATTATCATACCTTTGGAGGTATTTCTACTGGAAATCAAAATAGGTGGACCATTGTTTTAAGATTAACAATTATAGGGGGGTTTTTCATGGGCGACAATAATGATGAATATGTATCTAAATAGAGGGTCCATGCATTATAGTATTGATAAAATACCCATTATAGTGACATAAAGGTATGAAGACATTGTTTCCAAATGAAATGAAAATATTGAACACGATGTTCATGAAGTATAACCTAAGATTGAGTTAGGATATGTTTCCATTATTTTAGTATCCAACTCAATACCTTATGAAAACCTAGAGATATGATACCTATCCCTATCAATAGCTCTTGATCACTCACATTAGGCCTTTCATTAATAATTCCAACACATTGAAAGGAAGTTATGTTTTAGGCTTATGGTATCTTGTTTATCAATGGAATTCTTGACCTATGATTATATATACTTCACTTAATATTTAATTATTTCCCGATTGTAACTTATTATACTTATGCACACATTTTAGAGACACATCAGTGTTGTCCTGTTATGTTTTATTCCTCAAATCATTATTGGAATCTAAATGAATCTGAAAACAACCTGATTTGGGGTCCAAGTATGGGATAGGGGTCCATGGTTGATGGTTTAGATAAGGACAATAGATACGAATGTGGAATGAGAATATACTCGATAGGATTCTGCAATGTTTCTTTTTTTCTTTATATACTTATTATATTCTAGTTTTACATACCATATTGGGTTTTTGTTACATATATATATGTATTAAATGGGCATCACTTTTTTATGATATGTTTCTGATTATTCTACTTGGTATTATTGTGGATATATTTTTTAATTCTTATAGTATATTCCAATGATTGTTGAGGGTATAATCTCCACATTGATTGAATTTTTACCCTCACTTCTAGTTGATAGCTTCATATGTTTGAGGAGGGACACAAAAGGTCTTCTGTAATATTCATTCATGGGGTATTTATGAATAAATGGGCTCAGTCATTAACAAATTTTGATTTAAAAAGATTCATTTTTAATCAATGATGATAGTTTTAATATTATTTTACATGGAGATTACATAGAGTAAATAAAATCACAATGATTCATTATAATATTATAAATTATTTAGATACAAATAATAAAATACATGTTATAACATTTACCCGAGGTGTGTGACTAATTTTTCACAATAAAATAATCTCTAGAATTCCCTCAAAACCTATAGGGATTCATCCACCACCCTTCATCTCATGAAAATTTAGACAACAAGTGTATACCATATTGTAATCATAAATGAATGATGTGAAGAAATTTTCTCTACCACCTTCTCTATCATGGATTTAATACCTTCATATATTTATGAATGGGTAATGTTTGGATAAACATATAGGATTCCTCATTTTATTCTCCATTACAAAAACAATATATTGATAGTGGTGATAGACATTGATCAATAAAAATACATGTTGAAGGTAATTACAACTTTAAATTAATAATAATTTAAATTTGAATATCCTCTATATGATATTAATTAGTTATACTATTCAATTCATTAAAATTTATCCATTAAAACTACAAAAAAAATTGGTCATATATTCAATTATACCATTACCCCCTAAAACATTCAGATTGAATAGCTGGTTTTACCTCCTTATGTTGACTAGTTATATGAAATTATTTTTAGTAGCTTATTAGGATAATCACCCAATAGATAAGTTGATTTTATAATGGATACAACACAATGTGCAGACCCCATAATTATTACCCTATAAAATATGTTAATTTTGGTGTCTTTACAAAAAACATCATAGTAAGTGGATTCTGAGGAAAATGGATTTTTTTTCCTAATCTTGTCACCTTGGGGTGCCCTTATTTTCATTTTAATGAAATTTGATGGAGTCTTACTTATGTATATGTACTACTAGATTTTTAATTAAGTTATTGTTTACGATGTGTGTCATATTACATACCTTAATAACATGCACAATCGGTTGAAGATATTGAAGTGATTCTCTATTATCGATCCAATTTCCCAATATCATATGTTTACTCAGAGAGATGTTGGTGTTCCTCACACTACTTTCAGTAGAGTAAATGGAATGTGTTACTTTCATGTGATTTTTTAATATTCCTAACATAATATAATGTTTATGGATATGATAGATATGTTTTCAATCCTTATTTTCAATTTATCAATGTAATATTAATCAAGAATATCCATGCATAATCTAAAATGTGGGAATATAATTCATGGAATCGTCATATTTTTATTATCAAAATGAGATATAATCTAATTTATTTTAATCCTAAAAGGCCAATTTTTAGATAATAATGGTTCACTTATTTCTTTATGTGATATCATAGGATGGTATATTTGAATACCTTTTGAAAGTCATGTCCATTTATTCAAATTAGTATGCCACAAATGATTTTAACATTGATAAATTCCTAGGTATGGTAGGTTATTATAGGAGATAGTGTCAAGAATTATTTTTATTTGAAGAAATATTTAAAACAATTAATAATAAGGTTATGATGTTTGAGTGGTGTGATAATTGTGATAAATCCTTCTTGTATCTAGAAGGATGGTTTACATCTATACTGATATGAGTCATGTAATGAGTGTACTATATATTTTTATTTTTCATTAATTAATCTTGGATCAGTTATGATACATGATAAATAAGTCGTCATTTATAGGTATAGGAAGCTAATATAACATCACATTAACTTCCAAATTAATGGATTATAGTTTTTACACATTTTGAGTACACTGACATATCATCATTATTTTATTGGGTAAGTGGTTTTGGTTGTATATAGACACCAAGAGGCAATTATTAATCTTTTTTAGTCTATGTAATATTTTATAAAATAAGGATTGTAAATAAATTTCAGTCATTTGAGTATAGAAAGATGTATGATCCTTTGAAAGGTAATATTGTGTGAAATGTGTAGACTATAAAGACTTAGGCTCGAGGTTTTCAAGAGTCCAGTATAAATTTCTTGATGATAATACTAATATTGATATGAAAATCAATGTTTAGAAATATTGAAAATATATACCCTTGAATCTATGAGCATTATATTTTCATATCTTGATAGAATAAAGGAGAGACGATTTTCTAACAGAAATTATTAGGTCATAAATGACAATATATATAGTGGGGAGCGACCAATTGATTGGAACAAGAATGATGATGGGGTTGTAAATGTAAAATATTGGGGTATAATCCCTAAAAGCATTCAAAAGGTCCTTATATGAGAATAAAATGCCTAGAGAGTTGTTGTTTTCTTGAAACTAATCAAGATGTGACATGGCATCTATTACAGCCCTTGTCTTTAGCACACATTAATAATTGATATATGGCATAAATATAAACATAATATAAACCATAATATTTATATAAGTATTGTCCTTGGGTAATTAGGAACATTAAAAAACAACATAAAATAGTGGCTATATAAATATATTGAAAACATACTTAACATGATCATTATTTTCCATGATTGGTATTGAATACCCTTGGGACATACATAAGGGGGTGATAAATAAAGTCCAATATGGGAATAAAAAAATCACAATATCAAGAAAGTATTACTTGTTAGAAAATAGGAATTCCAATGGTACATGGTACACAAAATGGATGAGAATCATAAATTTAAACAACGAGTTATCATATAGCATGAAAACATAATGGAATCAATGGAATATGTCGTCAACATTATACATGAAATCATAATCATCGGTCAAATATAATCACTAAGACATCATTTAATAGTGGAAAAGGTCTCATAATTTATCAGTTTTACTCCCTAATCCCATTCATGATGTCTCGTGATACTAAAACATTAGCCAATGAATTTGAGCACTATATAATTCGAGGAACTTCTACCACTTTCATGTCATGTAGAAGAATAAATGTGTAATATAAATCATTCAAAAAAGGATTTTTTTAATAAATTTTAACCCCAAGATCAAGTAGTGTTGGTTCCATACATTTAAGTCTAAAATCAATGAAGGATATGTAAATCTAGTTGAATATCCTTGAGTGTTAATGGGCATGGGTATTCATGACATAATCATTTTTTTTAATAAAAATTGCATTAAAATTTATGCCGGATAATAAAATTATTTAAATATGTAAATATGGTTTAATGGTATTTAAATTGGTATTTAATACTTTTGATATAAAAATGAAAGTAATACGGATGTGGAAAAAAATATTGACAACACTATAAATTGGAAATCAATAGAAAAAATAGAGAAGTTTCTTGAATGAAACATAGAAGAGAGAGATCCCATTCTGAATTCTGGTAGAGTGATGACTTATTTAAACACTATAATGAGAGGGGATAAATGTTATCTCGTTATTATGAAATCATTTAAATAGTTTAGGGATATATATGAATTCATTAAAACATATCCAATTTAGATTCAAATGAAAATATGAAAGAAGGTGCTTGAATGGAAACGATGAGATATATTCCCCATAAATGTTTTGAAAAAATCACATATTAGGTAAATTTTATGATGATAGAGGTAATCGATCTATAATTAATGGGTAAATATTTCAATAGTTGTTTTATTTTTATATATTCTTAAAAAAATCCAATTGATATTTAAAATGATAATTACAAAGTAGGTTCTTCAACGAGGACGTAGTAAAAGAGGTCCCCTGCTAAATTTCAACATGGTTATGTCATAGGTAATGGTAATAAATAGATTATATAAATTTTATATCATTATAATAACTTATATTTTTTGATAAATAAACATTTATAATGGTATTAAAACATATCTAATTGAGATTGAAATGGATATATACAAAAAGGTGCTTGAGTTGAAGAGAAGAGAGAGAGGACCCATACATGAGAGGGTAATTCCGAAAGCATAGGAGGAGATTTATGAGAGATAGGGGGAACCTTTGGATTAATATAGATAGGTTATGTGATATTATTGACATGATATAATGTTTTTTGAGTGAATTGGAATGATGGTTTGTGTCTTCTTCTATAGAAAGAGAGGGGAAAATTCATTATTATTTACCAATCATAGGCTCTGGAATTCGTATAATAAATCAGTCCAAAAAATGATACATTGTTTTATCCATTGTTTCTACCAAATATTATTATTTTATTTAATATATAATTCCAATTTCAGAAATAAAAAAAATACACATGGTAATGTGAAAGTTGTTCATGTTTATAAATAAATGATTTTAAAACCCTAAAATAGAAAATAAGTTTTTGATGAATCATACAGGATTTATAAAACTAATTAAATAACCCTTAGACACTTAATTATAAATGGATGTCGTTGATTAGATCATGGATAACTTTTATAAAACTCATTAGATCAAATTTGGGATTATATGAAATCATAATAGAAACCATATTTTATAAAATTATATTTTCACCCAAAATTTTGATTATCTAAAAAATATGAAAAATTCACCATTGGAAACTTGTGATGTGCTGATTTGAAAAAAAAATTATTTTTTTCCATATAATTCACTAAATTTAATAATTATCCCTTTTAATAAAATTGACCTTTATTGAAAAATGACATTTTATAAAATAATAACAGTTTTTAATCCCTTAAAACAATTGCATTTTAATTCATAAAAATTATATTATCACTTATATTTAAAAAATTAAATATATTTACTTTTATTATTTAATTAAAATAGTTATTTTAAAAAAAAATCAAGAACATATCAAAAAAGAATGTCTTAATTCAAATTTCATATTACAAAATAATACAATTTTGGTTTTATCAAAAAAAAAACACATTTATAATGTAACAACAATAAAAAGTAAATATAAAAAATATACTATTGAAAATAAAATATTAATATTAATATTTTTTGTGTATTTATAAAAATTACTTTATTAAACTAGAAAACTCCCAATGGGTATGGTTTGTGATGGTGATATATTCATGGGATGGTTTGGCATACATGGTTTGGGATGTTATGTGGATGATATTGAACTTCTACCATAAATGGTTTCACTCATTCTTATGTTATATGATCATGTCTTGAGTTAGGTAAATGAAAAATACCTATGATTCAATCTCCATCATATGATTTGATAAATGGGCTTCATATGGTATAATAAAACTAGTCAGTTCCATCACATCCTTTGTCCACGTCCATTGAACTTATCAAGAAACGCTTCTATTTATTATAATAATAAGATAATTGAAAAATGGATAAATTATAAATGGTTATGATATTTAATTAAATATAAATTATGATTGGATATTATATTCAAAAAACAACTAATTTCAATGGGATTTATATTACTATAAAACATGATAGAGAATTTAATTCAATCATAAATGTTTTTTTATAAAATTTAGGGTTTTACAATTTTCCTCTATTAAAAAATATCACCGTCAAAGATTCCATTGCATACCCCCATCAAAAAATTTGAAGTCTGTCAGTCCGCTGGATGGATACCCAAAATTGATTAGGGTATTATGTGTCATCAGCCACTCTTATTTCTACACCACTTATTCAGATTTTGGGGTCTCTGTATCACATTGACCATGACTTTTGTCTAATTTTTAGCACATTTCCAATATGATCAAAGAACCTCACAGACCAATCCCCTTATAAATTTTCATTCTCCAATGGTACCACCTAAAGATTCATAATTTTGGAGGATGCTTCTATATTATTCCTAAAGAGGTAAAAACATAACAAATCATTTACATGAGATGGGATATGTGAGAGAGCTACTTGACAGGCCACCCCTCCGATGTGTTCAAGGATCTCGAGGTGACCGTTGTTTCTTGATGTACCATCATCCAAAATATCATAATGTTATTCCATTTATATATGAGTAAGAATACCATATATCTATCTTCAAAATCCATGTCTCATCAATGGTAGTAACCATAACTCATTTATCAATTCCTTCCCTATTGTATTATTGATTTGTTTGTCCGTTTATAATATGTCACAACCCATGAGTAAGGGTTCTGAATTTTCATTCATGTGTGTCATTTTTCTTTACTCATAATAAAAATAGATTAATAATGATCTACTTGGATACATTATTGTAAAATATTATTGAATGAAAACATGACTATATAAATATACTATTCCCGCAATTCTTTTTCATCCATTGAAAAATCTAGAAACATGTCCTTGAGTTGCTGGACATTCCACATAGATTTTAAATCAGTTTGAGGGTAATAATCGCTGCCAATTTTCAAATCATTATTTAGAGCATGTTGGAGAATATTTTGGAACATAGAGGTAAATTTTATAACTCGGTCAAATACATTAAATAGTTTTTTTCATGATGCCTCAACATTTTTCCATTTTATATCCATGCTATTTAATCTAGTGAAAATTCATCTCATATTTCATTGAAGTGAGTAATCTTTGAAATAAGGTCCACTAAAAATGATATGTTATTGTTTCCTCTTGATATATTTAGAATACCAATGAAAAGAACATGATAATGTTTGTTCTATTTCAATGTTTCTAGGGGTAATGGTTTCATCATCCACAAGGATTTTTTTTCATTTCATGCTTCACATTTATATAGATAGGACACCTTGATTTATATTTTGTGATATACATCTTTAAAAATTACACCTATAGTGAACTCAGAGGTATCGATGCATATTTTTTTATCTATAGATGGATGGAGAATGTTGATTATGAGCATCACGAAAAAAACATTCATTAACATCAGATTTATGGTACACATAGTCTTTCCCTGAATCTTATAACCACTTCTAGATTAATTTTTATTACCAAGGATCTCGCTTTTGTTATAGATTTTTCCTTATTCTAAATTTCCACATCAACTCATTGAGCATAATTCATATTCTCTAAAATGGATAGTTGTGAAATAATTTGTGAAAGGATTGCCAATTTTATTTCATTTCAGATTCCCATGCCCAAAATTTTTAGTTCTTAGAATATTAGAACCTTCTCAATTATCATTAATAATATAATTTTTTCATTATTTCTCATTAGAAAATTTGAGAGTTTATTTTCATTCACGTGATGGTAGTGTATTAATCAGCTACAAACCTAATTCAGCTCTAACCAACCTCCCTGGTGAATATACATCTATTTCTAAGAGAATATATACTTGAGGATTTTATAATCTGTATACATTTCACATTATCCCAAAAATAGAAAATGATTCTATAATTTCCACATGAGGACCTCAGAAAACAACTCTAGATCACGAGTGGGGTAGTTTTGTTTCTTGGAAATTGAATTTACAAGAATAGATATTATCTTCTCATTCTAAATTCTTTAGATCCTAAGACCATCATCAAAGCATCTCTCTATAACATGAAATAATCCCCACTTTTGGGTAGAAGAATTTCATGTGTAGTGATATATATCTTTTTTTACTCCTCGAAACTATTTTATCATTGATTAATATAAAGAAAAATGAATTCCTTCTTAGTTATATTTTTAGATGGTTTAAAAATCATGAAAAATTCCTAACAAATCCTCGTTAATACCCATCATGTGAAATAAAACTAAAAATATTTTTCATGGATGATACCCTCATCCATATATCAGTTTCATATATCATCAAACTGTCCATAAATATCCATTTTCTAGTGATTATATTCCATTGTAATGTAACATGGCTCATGTATAAGTTCGATTGTTAACTCAAAGACTGATTTTTAAGGGAGATCAAAATAATATTCAAGAAACACATTAATGTGTTCCTTCAATATATACATTTCATCAATGATGATCTCAACCTTTGACATAATCATTTGAGATTGATAGGGTTTCCCATAGGGAATAATATCCAAGATTGAGATGATGATTCCAAAGAATATTCATCATCCTCCTTTAACATGAATATGATCAAAGGGTGATAATTATTATTACAGAGGGTGAATTCCATATCTATGAAATTTATCGAGTTTTCAAAAGGAAAACCATTCCATAACTAGTATAACATCAAACCCCACTAATGGGAGGATGGGAATAATTTCAGGATAAAAATTACCAAAAACATGTGAGACAATAATCATAGTTTTTTCCCTTAATGATATCAAATCATTTCATGTGGTGAAATTATGTTCTTATAAAACATATAGGATCTAATAATATGGATATTTTTTATTATCATCATTATTTTCATCACATGAAATGGATAATTGGATAGGATAATTTCTAACTTCTCTACATTTTCAAAATAGAACTGTATGTAGTACCTTAGATTAAACATTATTTCAATCTGTTATGTTATTAATATTTTATGAAATTTGAAACATTATGTCAAGTCATTCTACATATAAAAAATCTCCATTTTCTATTGTGTCCTTTATCATAGTACCTCATTCCACATTATTTCACATAGAAAACTAGGTCTTGTTTCCATTATCACCTTTATCTGATGAACTTACGTGAGTTTTCTTTTTAATCTACTTTAATAAATTTGGATAATAACATGTGTTCTAAATGTTTACCGTTATTTTTTATTGTTGATTTGGGATAACTAAAATATCTCTTACCTGATCTCCCATCATGTTATGAATCTCTTTTAGACCATCATCACATTTCCCTTTACAATGGTTTTCTATTCATTTCCTCCAATATTCGGACACTATATTTTATAAAATTAAAATTAGGAATGATTATTTTAAAATTATTAAATACATAAACGATACACCAACAATGTTAAAGGGAAAGCTTGTCAATGTCACTTTTTCCATATGTTAAGAATTTGTAATATGCAATCTATTTTATACATCATCAGTTTCCTTACATAGAAACTTATGAAAATATTAATTCTCATAACAATGGATTGTAATTAAATTGTGAATTTACCAAATCATATCCCTATCTAGTTTCAAACCAGCTATTTATTATTTCTTATTTTCATGCACTAGGTAACGACTGAGTCTGTCTTAATGTTCCAATTTTTAGGATACTACCAATTTTAACCTATGGGCTAGATTCAAATCCTCTAGTTGTACTACAACGGGATAACTTTTCATGGAAACCACTAAATCAATAAATTTAAAAAAAATTATGGATCGTTTTTTAGGTTTATTATTATCCCTAAGGCTTTCTATATAGATTCATAATATAAACCCCAAAAATAACTAGAATTTCCTTTTATAACAACAATAACAACACTTATCAATATTACACAATAATTAAGGATTTATTACATAACAATTGAAATAATACATGAACAAAGATCAAGATGTCTAGGGTGTTTTTTGTAATTAGAATCATTACATAAAAAATTAAAATAGTGTGTTACATTGATAATGTTTAAATCTTCCTTTTCATGCCAAATATTTTCAATCATTCTTAAACCTGCATGGGAAAACCTGGGGACATAAATAAGGAAGGGGACAGTAATAAATACCAGTAAGGGAATAAAAAAATAAACATATGAAGAAATTATTACATGTTAACCAATATTCATTTCAATGTGACATAAATGGGATGAGAATAAAAATATGTGAACAATGATTCATTGTTTATAATTATGACATAAAGGAAATAGGTGAATGTGGATACAAATATAAACATGACATCATAAATAAAGGGCAAGGATACTAAATAAGACCTAATAACATGATGGAAAAAGTCTTAAAAGTGATTAGGTACACTCATTAACCCCATACATGAAATTACAGGAGACTAAATCATTACCCAAATCATTGGAGCACTATATAATTTCTGGCACACCTGTCACTTTTATATCATTTATATGAATATGTTTGGAACATAAATAACATAATAGAAGGATGTATTTAATAAATAATAATCATATTATCATGTATATTGGTAACATAAATGGAATCCCCCAGTAAATTAAGGATATTTACTTCTAGGTGAACACAATTTCATGGAAATGGGGTTGGGTACTCACGACATAATAGTTTGGAATGAAAAATTGGATTTAATTTTCAATAGCATAATGACAAAAAATAAAGATTCATTAAATAAATTAATTAGAGTCACATGGGTATCTAATAATTTGGATGTCACAATTAAAGTAATAGTTACGTGTATAAAAATATCCAAATATTTGTAATTGGAAATCAATGAAACAAATTTAATAAGGTTCTTGAATTGAAAAGAAGAGAAAGAGGTCCCTTACTAAATTTCTGCATAGAAATGGATTTATTAAATTCTATAATGTGAGGGGATAAAAGATATATAATTTTTTATAAATAAATTTTAATTTTGATGTATAATTATAATGTCTTGAAAAGAAAACTAATATAGTTTCAAAACACTAATTACAATGAATGGTCATGAAGGAAAATGAGGAGGAAGAGGTTGCTTACTAAATTTGGGCCAAGTAACAGCTTAGGTGATGTATATAACAATAGATAATAAAATCCCTCTCATTATTAAAATATAATTTTAAAATTATATATATATTTATGAATTCATGAAAATAAAAATAAATGAGATTAAAAAGTGTAATTTCAAATAAAGAGCATGATTGGAAAATGTGGGAAAGTGGGCCCCTAATAATTGTTAGCATATTTAGGGCATGGTTAAAGGTTATTATGAAAGGTTATAAATTATATTTAATTGAAAAAAACGTTAATTTTATATTAAATAGATGTTTATAATGTAATTAAATAAAAAAATTGATATCCAAAAGGGTAAATACATAGAAAGTTAATGATTTGAAAAGAATAGTAAGAGGACCCGTACCATGTGTTGGTGGTTCCAAATGCTTTAGAGTAGCATCTTGAGAGATTACATGATCATGGGGATAACTCCGGAGAAGGGATGACATAGTGAGGGAGTGATTTATGTTTTTTTTGGTGAAAATTAATTGGATATTGGCTGGGATTATATCGGAAGAGAGATAGATGTTTTTATTATTACCAAAACATAGGTTTTGGACTCTGTATAATAATGTAATCAAAACCAAAAACCATAAAATGGGTTTTCCCAATGGAGTCTTCCATTGAGTAGTGGTTTTCATTATTTTATATTAAAAATGGATAATCTAAATAAAGTAATACACATGTTAATGTTGGAGTTATCCATGTTAATGAAGAATATAATTTTAAACCACAAAATATTATATAGGTCTTCGAGGATACATAATATATATATATACATATAATTAATCAAATAACAAAAAAAATCAAATTTTTGAAAAGTGGAAACATATATATGGTCCCTAATTACTTTTATAGAATTTATCACATCACTTTTGGGAATTATGATTTCAGAAGATGCACAATATTTTATACCATATTTAATTTTTAACCAAATATTCTATTGTCTCAAAAAATAATGAAAATTTAACTTTTTTAAAATTTCATTGTGAGTATTCAAAAATTGTTATTTATTTTTTTTATGAAAATATATACTATTCTGAATTTTATTCTTTTAAAACAATAATTGATATTTATTAAGAAATGTTAGTTTCTTAGACAATAAAAGGGAATGGTGCATGATGTTGATATTTTCATTAGGTGGTTCGGCGTACATGATTTGGGGAATGATATCGAGGACCATTAACTTCTCCCATAAACTGTTTTGATCATACTTTAGTTGTTGGTTATCTTCTTGGGATTGGTCAAGGGAAAATTCTAGTGATGACATCTCTCTCAGAAGCTCTAACATATGGGCTTCATAGTGCAAATCCTACTGGTCGATTCCATCACATCCTTTTATTCAATTGGACTTATCAAAACCATATATTTTTTCTTATCTGATGATAACAATTATGTTGTTATATATCAATCATAATGATGTTTAACAGTCATTTAAAACTAATAGAATATGACTTGAAGAAGAAATAGAGAAGTTAATATTTTTTTCTATAACCATAAAATACTATAAGTCCAATAAGTTGACTAAAAAATAATTTTAATTGTAAACATTCCTATTGTTACATCATCCACATGCATTACATTTTTTTGGGATAAAGACGATATTATAGGGTTCATTAAATGATCTCAAACCCTTCCATAGGTGTAGGATGACCAACATTGCACAAAAATTCTTCATCAGCCGATGTCATTTCTTACTACAATTTTCATGATTTGATGATAGGAATTATGACGGTGTACTTGAGGTCATAATGTGAAAGGATGTGAAATGGGCTACAGTAAGTTAGTTCACTAAAGTGGATTATTTCTTTTCGATTAAGAACACTCATTGATCTAGTGAGGTTGTCAGGATGTGATTTTGAGAGATAGTACAAAATATTTAGTGTATTGAGGAGTATATTTCATATTAAGATGCTCAATATAAATATCACCACTAAAAAATATTTAAAAAGAAATTATATTCTCATGTTTTTATTATTATAGTAAAACATCCTCATCATAAATGGTATCTTATGGGTAAAATTAATATTCTGGAAGACAATTTAAATGAATGTGTCTTAGATTTTGGTGGTTTAGGGATATCATATTTCATTGGTCAAGAAAACCAAAAACAACAGTTATTAGAAATCAATTTAGATATAACCTTTCAATGACTCATATAGAAGGCCATATTCAACACCTATATAATATCAATAGTCAATCGAATCTTCTATTTTCTGGATGAGTATTGAATAAGAGATTCTAGATCATATTTTGCGGATTTTTATGTAAATGATGATGATTAAGGTTATTAAATGATCATATGTTATCACATTATAACAAATTGAATATGTTTTCATTTTTTTTGAATGTATTATAAAGAATTTATCTAATATTTTTACACATGTACATTCTATGGTTGAAAAAATTTGCACCCATGTTTATTTTGTTGTTTCGAGTTGTATAGAGGATCAATACAATGGAATATTAATTAGGACGTGCTTAAATATTCCAACTGTAGAATGATTTTTTTTTCATATACCACGCCTTTTATGATATCACACAAATCCTTCTTTTATGATCAATTCCAATAATTTCAATCTAATGTTTGTTGGGACATTCCTGAAATGTCTTGGACCCGAATTCCACTCATCAATTCCTCAATCATGGTTTCCTATATGGCCTCAAGCGCATCTCCCCAAACACCAATTTTTTCTAACTATTAGAAAGGGACTAGGTGAGTGATTGGGGAGATTATTCCCTCCTTAATAGAGTATATCATAGCAGAAGTCAATCATGTTCAATAGTAGAATCCTATAAAATAATCAGACAATAGATAAGTAGACAATAGTACATGAATATATAACAAGCTTGAAATGTAACATATACAATGATGAAGATGATATATGTATCTTGAAAATTGTGAAAATAGGTACAGGATAGTATAGTACAATTGAAGTATCCAAAATCCAAAAAGCACAGAAAATATCACAATAAAATTTCAATCCTCATCTTGGTCCCATGCTCTCCTCCTCTATGTAAAAATTCAACAACATATTCTAGTGATGTTTCCCCTGTTGACACCTACAACCATATAATTTTTTTGGGTCCCCCTAGTGTCTCTAAGAGGGTGGAGATAAATATACATGTAGGTAACCACCCAAGAGTCTACAATGTCATCAATCGTACAAAGAAGTACGATGCAGTATGCTAAAAAATTTTAATAAAAATATTCATGTATGTTATAATGACAATAAAATATATCCACCACAAAATAAATGCCAAACAGCCTCTCAATGATCCCTACATCAAAGGGTTTATACTAGAAAGAATTTTATATGAAAATTAAACAAGTATCACAACCGTCCCATATATTTATCCATAACAGGCCTGCACAACCACTTTGTATAAAGATAACACATCAACATTCCACGAACATTCCTTATAAACAAGAATATCATATAACCCATTGTTGTGTCTTATAAAGTTATCAGAAAAGTAACCCATGGCATCACTATATAACCAATAATATCCTATAAACCACATTCTTTCAATATTATGTAATCAGAAATGTAACGCACGACATCACCATATATTGAAGTGGAGACCATGAGGGGTCAGATACATGGTCTCATGTTCAAAGGAATCCCTATTGAGCCCCAAGAATATCTTGATGGAAGCTCAGTATAGGAACTCATTGGGGTCCTAGGATAATGCATAATGACATGTCCTATATAAGTCAAATAATGTCGGATCCATGTGGTAGAATGGCGTGAGGCGTCCCATAGATCAAATCCCTAGAATCAATACAACTCACGGTGTCCACTACAATGTTCCAGATCAATGGAGATCCATCCATGGAATCTATTCAACAATTCAAAAATTTATACCATTTAATAATTCAATTACACATCAATCTCCCCACTCATATATTCCATTTCCCTTTAATAAATTATCATGGTTATACCAACCGGTTCATCATCCATTTCAATTAAACATATCAAAGGGCTATTCCCACCCATTTATCAGAAAATACAAACAAACATATCCCATGGGTATACACACCCACTCAAACATTTCCATTTATTCTGATTAACACATTAGATCAATTTAATAATTAAAAAAAATATATGTTCAACATATAAAATATAAAAAGGTATGGGAGTAAAACAATTATTATAATCATCCCATTTTAATCCTTAAATTTTTAATTGGCTTCAGATGAAACAAAAAACATGAAACACAACCCCTTTTTTGTTTGACATTTTATTTATATGGAATTCTCATTAGGGTAACCCTATTGGTCACCTTGGTTGGGGAAACTGGTACCCAAACATCAGAACGGATCCTATGGGTTCCCTAAAAGGTCTGATTACATCTATTTAATGTAAATAAATCAAAATCAAGGTCTCACTGGAATGTCTGGTGGGTGGAATTATTGTTGATAGATCAAAAAAGCACCAAAAGATGAAAGAGAATTCTAGACCACCTTCCTTAGCTCAGTATTATAGTGATTCTCTAGTGTAATGTAGTAATTCTCCACGGTTTAGGAGACCTATGAACAATGGATTAAGAACTAAAAATTTGGTCACATGAGAATAAATCCAAAAATAATACCCTGTAGCCCGAAATATCGAGAACGACTAAAAAAGAATGTTGATCCTACCAATGTAGATACAATGAAATAAACCACATTGAAATTGGAGGTCGGATGAAGGATTGATCTAAAACTGAAGAATAGTTTCCATGGAGAGATCAAGAATATTTCACCTTTTCTATGCGTAGAAGAAAACCGAAACTTATTTTAAAAATAATTTTTAATTTAATTAAAAATTATGAAAATTGAAAAAATACAGGGCATTCATGGTTAACCCACATGGGTTATCAAATTGTTTAGAAACCATGAATGTCTTCTTGTAAGCTAATGGGAACTCACATGGTCTACCTGCAATGTTTATAAACCATGCAAAGGGTCTCTCTCAATGTCTTCAAAAACTGATGACCTGTCCACATGGTCGTGGGGCCCAGACTACACTATTTTTCCAAACCATGTGGAAAGAACCCCCACTATGTCCATCTATGCTTGTCTTAATTGAAATATGTGACATACCCCTCATAATTTTTAGTAACCATTCACTAGGCTAAAAGCACCAAAAAACATGGATTCAGGAACCGAGCATGCCCTTTATTCTCCCCAAAACTTTTGTGACCTCAATGGGTACTCATATTAAGCCATATTCAAGAATTCAAAATGCAAATAAGAGTAACTTACCACGTAATAAGACATGAATTATTACAATATAACCCACCCCCACCCCCCATTTTTGCAAATTTTTCTTGGATTTCTCTATATAGGGTGGTGAGGAATCTTATAAGAACAAATCTTACCACTGAGCATGCACGTCGGCCGCTGGCTCCCATGTCTCATCGTGTAAATGGTTGTACATCCATATCACATGTACAAGAGGAACTGAAAAGCCATAGAGTACCTTCATGATCATGTCAATGATAAAAAATAGATGCACCTTGAAGGACACATATTCTTTTAACTCATCCTCCGTAGGATGAAAAGTGTGAGACATGACTAAGTGATAACAACGTACCAGAGATAAGTGGATGAATTCGTGCATGGAATGGTCACTTTTAGTTAATTGTAACTGATAGGACGAAACCCCAACTCTCTCCAGAATCTCAAATTTCCAGTCATATTATGGTGAAAGCTTACCCTGTCTCTTGATTCTTCGGCATCCCTTCCTCAATGAAACAAGCTAGAAAATCTAATCCCAACCACCAACACTAGACGCCTTCTATAATGATCAGTGTACAATTTCAATCTAGACTTTTCATTTTCCATCCAATTATGAATCAATTCAACCTTCCCAGATATCTCCTGCATGAAATGTGGTCTGAGAAAAGGTGAATCACATACCTGTAACCAATAGAGGGGTGATCAGCTTTTCCTATTGTATAAAGACTCATATGGTTCCATATGTATCATGGCCTAGAAACTATTATTATAGGTGAATTTAATTTGGGGAATGTTCCACTCCCATGATCTACCAAAATCTAGGAATCATGCTTGTTGAATGTCCTCATGAACTTTTATCATACGCTCTAAATGGACAATAGTATGAGGGTGGTAAGATGTGATCATGAGAACCTAGGTACCTAGATCCCTCTAAAAATCTTGTATAAATGAGCCATAATGAGGGTGTATCTATCCTAAATGATAAAGTGAGGGACCTTGTGAAGTCATACTATCTCACGAATGTAAACCCGTCCATGCTCATTGACACTAAATGTCTCCTTGATTGGAATGAAATCTGATACCTTCATGCGCCTGTCAAAAACAACCCATAAAACATTGTTACCTCGAGAAGGCCTTGATAGAAGAGTCATGAAATCCATCACGACATCATCCCATTTGAAATATGGAATACTAAATACTTAAAAACCACACCTATTCACTGATGTTCCACCTTCACCTTCTCATAGGTGGAATGCATCGCAACAAAACTAGATACCTCATGCTTCATACCCAACACCTTTACTATCAACCAAATTCAGTATAAATATTGGTGATTCATGGGTGAACTACCCAATATAAATCATGAAACTCCCACATTAACTCTTCACGTATATCAACCAGAACCCAAACACTTCCATGGATTTTCACGATCTCATCATCACCTACAATCAAACAAGGGGGTTGGATCCTCACCAGACACACTCTCAAATAGGACTATACCCATATAATCTAAAAGTTTCCTCAACCTAGCTCAATTAAGTATGGAATATGTCATAGAAAAGGATGATAGGTTTGTCTATCCCTGTCTATCATGAACCTCCACATGAATATCAAATAACAATAACATAAGTTGTCACATGCTACTATCCTACTGCACTGTATGTGTCTGTGTCCTCCTCCTCAATGCATCAACCACTAGATTTCCTTTACCCGGCATTTAGGCAAACTCAAAGGCAGAAGAATGAAGGTACTCAACACATATCCATTGTCTCTGATATAGATCACACTAAGTAAATTTATACTTGATTCTTTGTGGTCTGTGAACACCACAAAATGCTCTCCCAGAATGTAATGTCTCCAATATTATAAATAATAAAAGATAATATCTTTCTCAAGATCAGGAATTGGTTAATTCCTATCATTTAGAATCACCTTTAGAGGTATATATTCCATGAATCTATTCTCCTACATCAGAACTACCCCCATCCCAATACCAGATGAGTCACAATACATAGTGTATCTCTTTCCCAATTCTAGAAGCAACAGGATTGGTGCTGATGTCAACAATTCTTTCAGATCTTGAAAGTTTGTCTCCAAATAGTTTTTCCACGAAAACATCACACCCATATTAGTCAATCCCATAAATGGATCTGCTAGTTGTGAGAAGTCTAATATGAAACACCTTTAGTATACAATTATCCCCATAAATCTCTGTATTTAAAAAACATTCATGGGATTTTCCCATGAAACTAAAAGTCACCCCTTCACTATGTCTACTGATACTACTGCATCCAAGATTATGTGACCTTGTATGTGAATTTGATCAACCCAAAAGAGTCACTTTGTTTTCTTAGAATATAACTAATTCTCATTCATTTTATTCAAAATGATCTCAAGATAGTTGTCATGTTCATGTAGAAAGGGAGAATACACCAAGATAACATCCTTGAAACCGACATAAATAGAATCCATGTAATGATGGAACACTTATTTCATCAAATACATTAATATTTTTGGTATGTTTTTTATACTAAAAGGTATAACAACATACTCTTATAGACTATATCTGCTTAGAAATGATGTATGAGGTATGTCTGCAGGTTCAACATGCACCTGGTGATATCCTGACTTTAAGTCATTCTTTGAGAACACTCAGGATCCTCAAAGATGAACAATTTTTTCATGTACTCGTGGTAAGAGATATCAATATTTAACTTTTAATTGGTTCAGTTTCTGATAATACACACATATACTAATAGTCCAATCCTCCAATTTTTGAAAAAAGGACTCAAGAACCCCTTGGAGAAGTATTGGGTCAGATAAACCCCTTCACCTCAAAATCATCTATCTACATGTTCAAATCATTGAACTCCATTGTAGTCATCATATAAGGAGGAATAAATACTAGTGTAGATCCTAACACTAGATTTAAGGAGAATTAAATTGCTCTCTCGAGATGAAATCTGGAAAATTCATCGTGAAAGATGTCCCTGAAGCACATAATCACAAGAGGAAAATCATCATGACTCAGTCTTAGATCATTCAAAAAAAATCTACATATATGGGATGTCATCCCACCAAACCCATGATGCTCTGGTCTAACTCAGTATTGTTTTACATCCCATTCACCCATTTGAGACCACACTCTTCCCTCTAGTGATTTGAATGTCACCATATAGGAATTATAATAAATTTAATCTTGATAAGTTACTAGCCATTCCATCCTAAGAATGATTTCAAAACCTGTTATCTCCATGACATAGAGATCCCAAACAAAGTAAAAGCCACCTACCTCAAGGGGAAATCCTTTCACCATTGCACATCCTCTTTTCTGATTCTCAATGTTGTGTCTTGCATCATAATAACCTCTGAAGAGAAGACATAAAACACAAGGCTCTTCACTTCCATTGCAGATATAAACCAATGTGATTAACCTATATAAAAAATATTAGATGTATTAGTAGAGGATAATATGATTATAACGCTCACTGTAGATTGTTAGGTACCCTTCTCCTCGGGGGTATGTTATAAAAAATAGATATTGAAAGTACCAAAACCCTATGACACATCCTCAATGGCCATAGTAGTTCCACTCTAATGTATAGGTGTAACTGGAATCTAGATACATCTACCATGACCACAACTGCCTTGACTTGATTAGATGACACTACTCTAGCTCCCTGACTAATGATAATCCGAGAAACCTACTCTTGAACCCTATATCAGAGCTAACCACTACCAATCACCACTCCTGGGGAGTTAATATAAAATGGTTGTACATTACCCATCTTCTTATAACCTTGACACTCTATTATGCCACTATCACACTAATTCTTCATGTGACCTCACCTACCAACTGATGAAACCCACAATGATTCTAGCACTCATATCTTGACTGATAGTCAAATCAGGGGAATCCTTGAAATGTTGATTCCTTCCAGATGATGTAGAAACATTTTGTAGAGAAGTAGCACTACCCTGCTCTATGCCATCAGATTCTCTCAGGGTTTTCTATATAATCGGCACCTGATTCACAATTATATTGATTGATATAAACCTGAACATGTTGACCAGGTATTTGATTGCATGATAGAGACCTTCCACAAATAATATCTCTCTCTAAAAACATCTAGTAAGGTAAATCATAACAAAATAATGTAACTATTCCATGAATGAATATTATTCCATAACCCTCATCACACAATAATCTAGATTCATGAACACACTATCCCACTATACCCTCAGTGTCATTGGGTAAAAGTACTCGTAGAAGAGGGTCTGGAAGTAATTCCATGCCATATCTCATTGCTGGTAATACTAGTTCAGAACATCCCACTAGTTATTTGCTGATCCACATAGCATGTATGTCGCGAGCTTGACTATCCACTCAGGAGGCATCTCCAGATGCTCAAAGATAGATAACATGCTCTCAGGCTATAGCTCGGGATCCTATGGACCTCTACCAGCTAAAATTTTAAGAGGATGTTGTTGTTGGAACACCCATGTCAGCTCATCCATAGTCAAGGTAGGACGCAATGCTCCATGAGAAAATTTCATATAGCGAAAGAAACCCTCCTAGAACTATGCCTCAACACCTATGTCTGGAGAAACATCTAGGTTGGAATCTGTTACTAAAGGAGGATCAACTAGAAGCCTATGGCCTACCAGCTCTGGAGTATAGTCAACTTAACCATCCTCGTGTAACATTAGATGTCATCATTGTGGAATACCTCTATAGTTAAAAACACACAAATAAAAAATTATGATATCATCATTTGTTGCTAAAAAATTTAGGATGAGTAAAAACCCTCCTATAACCAAACTAGAACACGTGTCTTACTCTTAATTTCAAGACTCTATAAGGACCAGCCACAAAACTACTAGAACACTACCTCATACCCACTCAATATATGGGTCTAGGTAAAGTCCTATATAATCAATCATGTCTCCATAATAATTTAAAATTCATTATTTTGATTTATTTAATAGATAGTCCCCCATGTTCAAATCCCAGAGGTCCCATAACACCTGAAGAATCAAAATTTGATTGAAATAAAAATCATACCATATCTCATTCAGTTCAATTTTATTCCAGATTCCACTAGTAAGTCACTTCCAAGTCCATAAGGGCCCATTTACATTATGAATTGAAATATGATGTCTATTGTTCTATAAATTGTTTAAATGACTATCACAATAGTAGGAACAACTATCATAGTACCTATCACAACAACATGAGTCAATAATCCATCCAAACGGGAATGGAATAATGAATGGCATGTGATTTCTAATAAGTTCCAATATGATCCATGAGAAGGAAACCCCTCATCTAATCAGTTTGTAATATAAATAGAATCAACAATTGCATCAATAATATCCACATAAATCATGTTTTTCACCCAACTATGAAATAAATTCAATGGTAATAATCAAAATCCTAAAAAGAAGTATTCCATTGGAGGAAAATTGGCTTTTCCCAATATACATGGTAGCCAATCTAGGGAACAGCTTATAACCAAATTGAATTGTATTCCTACCATTTTAAATTTTCACTAAATTTTAAGGTGAACCAGAAAAAAAAACCTTATCTGACACCATATTGTAATATCCTAGGCCCGGATGACACTCAACAGGGCCCTGACATAGATGGATAAATTGTCTCAACTGAATCTCCAAACATTTCAAAGGCTTCAGACTAGAAATGATGGTCTGGGATTTTCATTGGGGATATTATTCCCTCAACACCAGAGTATATAGTAGTCGAAGTAAAAACCATTAAATAGTTGAATAATATGTAATAAGTAGATAAACGATAAGTATAATAAAAAGAAAAGAATATATAATATGAAAATAGTGTAACATATACAATGTTGTAGATGATACATGAACCTAGAAAACATCCCTATAGAAAACAGGGAAATATAGAACAATAAAATTAATCAAAATCTAAAATGTACAAAATGTATCCAAATTGAATTTCAAGGCTCATCTTGGTACCATTGTCCCCTTCTCCAAAGTAATAATAAAAAACTTGTGCCAGGGAGATTTCCCCCATCAAAACATGCTACAATATAATCTATTTGGGTCTCCAAGGAGGCCCAAACATGGTGTGAGATTAACGTCCCAGTGTGTAACCAGCCAAGAGTCTATACAAATCTATGATGTAAAAATAAGTATTCAAAAATGTTTATGTAATGTATTGACCTACAAGTGAATGCCCATGGAACATTTCTACTTCAAAAGAAATGATAGAGAGCCTCACAAGTCACCATTCACGAAGTGTTATCTCCTAATAAGGAATC
The DNA here is from genome assembly GCA_963277665.1 of Viscum album. Taxonomy (NCBI): domain Eukaryota; kingdom Viridiplantae; phylum Streptophyta; class Magnoliopsida; order Santalales; family Viscaceae; genus Viscum; species Viscum album. Next base: position 1,838,336,938 of record OY728165.1, read on the forward strand.
AATAATAAAATTAAACAAGTATAATGACCTCACAATATATATATCCATAACTATCTCACATGGACATACTGTATAAATATAACACATTAAAATCCCATGGCCTTGTTGTATAACTAAACATATCATATAACCCATAGCTAAGAGAGATAATGTAATCACAAAATAAACTTAATGCCTTGATGTATAACCAAGCATAACATATAATCCACAACAGTTTCATATAAGGTAATAACAAAATAAACTAATGGAATCTCTATATAACTAAGTTTAATCTACGAATTTTTGTATATGAGGTTTCAATTACTAAGGAATTCACATGGAGTCCCAATATCATCTCAATGGAAACTAATTATAGGATCTGGTTGGTGTCCTAGGAGAATGTGTACTGACAGGTCCTACTCAATTCCAAGAAATCAAAACCATGGGGTAGCAAGGCCAGAGTAATCCCACAGAATAAGGACCCAAGAACTAATACTACTCAAGGAGTCCAATACCGCATTCCCAATCCATGGAGATCCGTACATGTTATCTATACAACCATTCATCCATTCATACCATTAAATAATTCTTTTACACATGAGTCTACCCACAAATATATTCTATTTTCCATAAATCAAATCAAATGGGTATACCCACTCATTAATCAAACTTTTCAATTAAACAAATAATATGTGTATACCCACCCATTTATCAAAATTCAAAACAAAACATAGACCATGGGTATACCCAACCAATAAAAAATTTCCATTAATCCAAATTAACACATTTGATCTATTCGACAACTAACCAATTCGTGTTCAACAAAAAAAATATTATGGATTGGGAGGAGAAACCATCTCCTAATAATCCCATTCAAATCATTCCATTTTTTTTATTCCTATAACATGGAAACCCCAAAACACACAACCTTGGGTTATATAAAATGCATTTCCATACGGTTCACCCCATGGGTGAAATTGGATTTGGAAATAGTTAACAACACATCACAAAAAATCCAATGGGAATTCCTAATATTTATGATTGTGTATATTCCAAATATATCATTAAAAACAGGTACCACATCAAAATGTATAGGGGTTGGCGTAACTACAAATAGCTCTAAAAAGAAACAAAACCTAAAATAAAAGTATTCACCAAATAACATAGATTGGTAGTAGAGTGATCATCCAGTATCAAGTCCTTATTCACATTTATTTAGAACAAATATGAATAATGTATAAAGAACAATAAATTTTGTCATATGAGCCTAAAATAAAATTTTGTAACCAATAGCAAGAAGAATCTATAAAAGAAAAAAATGAATATATCTCTTACCAATGAAAATACAATGATATAGATCATTTCTGAATCAATGTTTAGATAAGGAAAATATGTTCAAAAAAATAATAGTCACCATTGAGAGCTCCAGATAACATCTCCCCTGCTGTGTAGAAAATAAATCTAAAACAAGTTTTAAAAATAATTTTTTTCTTAATTAAAAATTATTCAAATATTAAATTTACAGGGGTTTCACAGTTTACCGGGACTGTTTCAAAAACCATGTGCAAATAGTGAATAGTTTTCAATCAGCCAAGTGGAAGCCACACAGTTTACTAGGGCGTTTTATAAAACATCCAAAAGATGTATGAAGTGCCACTGTCATACTTTGTAACAACTATAGACTTGGATGCACGGTTGTGCATCCTATATTTCATGGTTTGGAAAAACTGTTTGGCCAGTACCACCCATCTTTCTGGCCTCACATGGTTTACTCAAATCATGTACGCTACCCCTCATGGTTTGTACTAACCATGATCTAGGATAAAAAACACCTTTAACATGGTTCCTCGCTCCAAAAAAGCCCCGGACTCCCGCCAAAATTTTCATGTCCTGATAGGGTTCTCATATTGTGTGCATATTCATGCATTAAAAATTAAAATAAGGGATTTGTACCTTATATAAAAATTTGGGTTCTTACTATTAATTGAAAGACAGGTTAGTATAGTGAAATAGAGTTAGAATATTCTTTTAGAGAATGTGGTACCCCTTGTATTTATGCATTTGAAAGACATGCATATGCTTGTAGAGAGATGGAAGTGAGAGGAAAACATTTGAGTGTTGTCAAACAAAGGGTTTTCCAATGATTCACAGTGACCTATCTCAGGTATTTGGTTTTATATGGTGGGGAGTATCTAACAACCCAAAAATGTTGTCATGTATAAATATTTAAATTTTAACAAAGAATGTGTATTTTATAGGATTTTAGGTGCTGGTGGAGTTAACAGATTGCTGAAGTAGGAATTTGGGGAGATGTACATAAATCGTGAATATGTGCTTAGTGATAGACAACACTGAATACCTAGTTCGACTGTAAGAGTACACAGTTGATATAGGTCGGAAGGTGGAGGTTTTTATATTTCATTAGGTACATGGTGGCCTCAAATTGGGTACTTGGTTTGGACTTATCATGTTTTTAAAAAAATTGATTAATTGTTCTTAATTTGATGAATTTTTATAAATTGTAGTATCCATAAATTCCTCTATTGGTCACATAACACCCTCCATATCATCAAACTACTATTTTTATTTAAAATTTGGTGTCCTTACATTATTTTAATATTGATTATTTGTATATCCCAAAATATCATAGGATTCAAGTATAAAATTTCTCATATATCTAAATTTTTATATCATTTTTAATGAAATTCACTCAAAAAATAAAAAAAAATGTTTATGATATATATTTATGAATTATCTAATTAAATTTGAATCAACTAATGATACTCAGTGCGTGATATCATGTAAATACCATCTTGATTTTTCCTAATAATTCATATCAATACTAACTATTTTTCCTGAGATGTATGATATATAAAATGTGGTGAACGTTTTTACATGACCCAAAGTGAATGTAAATTCAACTCTATGTCTTATAATTATTATGTATGATTCATGGTTTCGGTTTTTTTTTCACCAAATATTCTTGATGTAAAAATGGTTTGGGGGTATAGAAAAACTATAATTAATCATAAAATTTATGGGTTTCTATAAAGTGCTTGTTATTAATTTCATGACATATATTTTGATGTGTTACATCATTTTACTTATAAATTCAACATATATATATATTATATATTAAAAACATTTTGATCAAACCTATACAATGGGATTATTGGGAAAAAATTACTCAAGGAAACATTGAATCATTTTTTGGTTTATTGTGTTTGTTGACAAAGGGTGTTTTCATGGTTAGTTCTAGAGTTCTAGATATATTTATTATAAGATAAGTGGAAAAAAGCATCAGAATGTAATGGAAGACCTAGATATCATCTTCTTGTGTAAATGAGGCTGGTAAAGTTGTGTACATGATTCAAAATCATAACATCAAAATATTGAAAAGGAAAAAAAGGTTGCACATGTTTTGCAGCGGCATGTAAGCTGAGTTTCACAACAGAGGATTGGTTGAATAAACTAGCATGTTTTTTAGAATGTTACATGTCATGAAATTAGGGTCCCCAAAATTTCTATAAATATGTGGCTACTCCAAACATATTATATATTCTCAACACATAAAGATATTCAGATCTCTGGTCACTCAAGTGGTGAGGGTGCACAAGTAGAGAGTTATGCAGAATTTGCATGTTAGATCAGACTTGCATGCCCGTAGAGACTTTGGAATAAAAGGGTGAGTGTCGCACTAGTTTGGAGAAGCATGGAAGCTATGTTTTTGTGACAAATACATAACTTGTGTGTCATGCATAAAGTAGCATGCAATACTTCCTATGGTTTACCGAATATGGTATGTTTACCCAGTACATCAATCATAAAGTGGTATTCATCATTGGATGAATGTGGGAAATTAATAGATCATCTAAATAATATGGAGGATTCATATATTTCAGATATTTAGTGGGAATAAAATCTATAAACTATGACTTCGTCATCTTAAGGAGTAGTGATAACACTTTAGTTTAGAGAGTAATGAGCTTTCGAATTGTAATTGGTTGTACACCTGGAGGGACAGTGACTCCGCTCCAAACATTGTAAATCACAGTGTGATTTTAATGTATTTGTTAAATAATCACATTACCATTGTATGATCCTTTGATGTAGCCATGTGAGGGTGAAACATGTAAAATTAATGATTCATGTGCATGATTTAATTTATGATAATATATTTCTATAGGAAAGAGAGAGAAGATTGTTCGTTTATGAAAAAACTTGATCTAATGTGGATGTGGTTTTAATCAGTCATACCCTGATACACAACACATAGGGTATTTGACATAGTGTGACTAAGAATTTATATCTACAGGAACGGATTAAAGGCAGTGGTTCTCTCCCAATAGAAGAAATGGTGGTTTTCAAGCATAAAGGGATTTCGATCATTGAGGGAAATAATTTTCATTTATGGAGGAATTGGATGGAGGTATACTTCTAGTCTTTAGTAATGGATGTATTTATATAATCTATGTATTGAATTATGGCATATATTCACAATTGTTCATTATAAGGAGAAAAATGAAGGTAAATGGATACTTATGCTAATAGAATTAATGCTTAAGGGGGATCCCAATCCTATGTAATATATACGTAGTTGATGCCAGGTAAAACATAACATGTTATGTGGTAAAAGATTCAAGACATCTAAAAATGTGATTCAAAGAATCGAGAGGCTAAGTTGTATGATCTGTAGAACAAGCATAAAGATCTAATAATGATTCCAAATGACTGTGTCGATACATTCTTTGATAGATTAAAAGTTCTAGTGGAATACATGCATGGACTTTGTGATGTTTTTGAAGATGTAAAGACTTTCAAGCATATTTAGATAAGTCTTCCACCCAGGTTTAATCTGAAAACCCATTTGATAAAATATAAATATACAAAGGAGATAACACTAGATGGTTTTCACAAAAACAATCATAATATGATAGATGAGAAATGAAGAAATTTAGTCCATGGAAAAAGGGAATTCCAATGAGGGGGTATTGATGGACAAGAAAAAATATCACCATTGAAGATGATTAAGAAGATCAGATAGATGAAGTAATGTAATTCCTTTTATCAAATCTATAAATATGAAAAGGATTGTTAAAGGATAATCTTCCACTAGCATGCGATCAATGTGGATAAGTTTGTTATCTTGCTAAAAATTTTCCCTAAAAATTCCATGAATATGATGAGTATGAAGTATAAATAAAAATAAAAAATTATTTATCATATGTGAATGGTATGAATAATTTTAAAATAAATTTCATTAAAAAGAAAAATCTTCTTTCACAAGAATTTGACAGTTTAGATGAATGTGATGTTGAAGAGGTGGAGAACTACAAAGGTCGTGAACAGAATTCTATTATTGGTGTTTTAGGGAAAGTCTTAGAAGAAGGATGAAAGAGACATAGATGATGAATAAATTTAAGGAATAGTAGATATATAGGATATTTTGGAGTCTTCTTTTGATGCAACAGATGTTTGAATATAAAAGACAAAGAACGATTACAAAGTGGTTCACAATGACAAACTCTATATACAAAATAAGTAATAACAAAAGTCTGAGATAATAAAATAAATTATGAATCTGAATTTGTCATTTCCAAATGACCTAGAAATAATTATTGGTTTTAATCTAGAGATTGAATAACTTTAAAGAGAGATAAATGGTTTGAATAACACTTAAAAGGAAAAAATAAATCACATTAATGAACTCGAAGAAGAATTTTCAGAGATGGGACTAAATGTTATTGATTAATAAAATATATTGATTCCTGGTGTGACATCATGAAGGAAGATCATTCAGAAGAGAAAATTTTATAGGTGTAGTATATAGGTCTAGAAGAACAAAATAAATAGTCAAATCTCAAGGATAAATCTAGTAATGTGATTGATCAAAAACATATTTTAGTTATGGTTGAGTAAGACCAAAAGCACCGTCTCTGATATTGAAAATAGATTTGGGTATGAAGAAGAATAACAACATTCAAAAAACCCATGGGACAACAAGTAGTTCATATGTGACATATAGGAATGCACCCTACATTAAGTGGTGTTGTTGTATAAAGATGATACACTCAAAAAATATTTATTGCATAGCAAAGACATACCAATGGACACAAAAATAATAGTTGAAACCAAATTGAGCATGGTAATAAAGAATATCATTCAAGGGACACTATTTTTTGGTAGATAGGATTTTGAAACATGTCCATATATTTTATGATAACCATGTAGAGGAATGTGCTAAAGTAGAATCAAAGTGGTAGAATGAAGTAAATAAGAGGATCAACAAGTGATATTAAGATAAAAAAAACTGATTTACAGCATTCCGAGATGATCATGTTCCATCATAATATAATGTATATCAAAATCAACAATCTATACGACAAATTAATTCAGAAACATGGATCTCGAAGAATAGAGTTGAGAAGGCATAGTTGCAGAAATTTCCATTAAAGTATCAGATCATTCTACTGTATAGATCATTGACAATCATTGCACATCCAAAATGAAAATAAATTAGGATCTTGTTATAGGCAAATAATATGACAACGAATGAGTTGTCATGTTTTGAAATGATGAAGTCTTAAAGATAAGGGGCTCTGAAAAGGCTAGATTTGGGGGGAAAGAAATGAGATGTGTTGATGTCTTAGAATTACATGGCCTAAGTCACAACTACCTCAGTGTTTGTCAATTATGTGACTTATGGAGTTATATAATATTTACAAATATGATGTGTATCATCAAATTAATAGATGGTGCAGTTATTCAATAAGAAAAATAACCATAGGAAATCTATACCACGTAAGTGGAGAAGAAGGATTGTGCTTTTTTTGATATAGGAAGAAAATTGATGTGGTATAAATGACATTGTCATTTATACAGACCATACATAGATGATATATTAATGTTAGATGCATCTAGAAACCACCCTAATCTATCATGTGATTTTACTCATACATGTGATGCATGTCAAAAAGAGAATATCATCAGAAACATATAAAAGGAAATGGAACAAAAGTCAACAAGAGTGAATGAATTTGCGAATGGTGATATATGTGGACCTATCTCACCAATATCATTTTATGGGAAGAGGTATTAGCTTCTTTTTGTTGATAATTATAGAGTAATGAAATCTGTATCTTTCATTAACCATATGTCTGATGTGTTCTGTTGTATAAAATAGTATTAGATGGAATCTGAAAGGATTATTGGGTAGAAAATTATGATGTTCCAAACTGATAATGCTACATAATTACTAAACATTTAAATGGAAGAAAATATAATGAATCACGGGATAAGGCACCATGTTTCTTTAGTAATAACTCAACTATATAATGGAGTATTTGAGATAAGAAATCATATCATCAACAACATGGATAGAATGATGCATATTGTAAAGGGACTAATAGAAAAATTATGGAAGGAAGCTTTATTTACATCATTATACATTTCTAATAGAGATTTTCTATGTCTCAAGGAAGGAAAGATTATATATGACATGTGGTATGGAAATCATCCAACCATGAAATAATTTGGAATCCTTGGAAGTAAGTTCTTTATTCTATACAATGAAAAACATAGGAAATTTTTTTCCATGTGAAGATGAGGGGATATTTATTAAATATTTCGGAAAATAAACGCATATAAATTGTTTAATAAGTGTCTAGAAAAATTAATTGAGATAAATTATGTAACTGTCTTGGAAAATGATGAAAATATTAAAAAAGAACAGTGAACAATTTCTTGATGAAAGTGATGAGGAGGTAAGAAACATAGGGGATGCATAAGGGGATAATGTGGATCTATAAGAATATATTGGTGATGGGTAAGAGATAGTCAAGCCCATATATTTGAAGAATCCAAAGAGTCGAGCTAAAATTTATAAGGAAAATATCAATGGTGATCAGATAGCACCAGTTAAAACTAGAAGAATGAATTCATTAAAGATGGAATCTTTTGTATATCTAGTAGAGCATAAATGTTTTGTCGATGTATCTAGGGATGAAATCTTAGGTCATAGATGGAATAAATAGATATACCAAATTGATAAAAACTAAACATGAGATATTACTTCAAGTAAAAAAACATAACAATGTATTCGAGGCTAAATGGGTCTTTCGTAACAAGATGAGTGAATTTGGGGTTGATATTCGAAACAAAGAATGACTAGAGTGCAAAGGGTACTCTCAGATAGAGGGAATTGATGTTTCTGAAACATTTTCACCAATTCCAAGGCTGGTGACAATAAGATTATTATTTTCCATAATGATGAAAATAATGGTCAAGGTTTTTTATAGGGATGATAGGTCAACATTTCGGAATGGGGTTCTAGAAGAAGAAATTTACATTGACCAACGAAATGGATTTATCATTAATTAAGTTGATAACAGAGTGTGTTTTTTTGAAGAAGACATTGTATTGGTCGAATTAAGCACCAATATTTTGTTATTCAAGACTAGATCAATTTTTGAAGAATCTTTCTTTTCCATGTGGTGGAGTAGATTACAATCTCTATTTCAATAGTAATAGTAATCAAAGGAAAATGGTTCTTTTATATGCTAATGACCAAATATTTCAAGGAGCAAATGAAGCGTAGTGCTGACAGATTTTTGAATTAATGAAAAGTGATCAAGAAATGAAAATGATTAGTGAGTTGATATTTTTTTGGTTTATAGGTGACATAACAAAGGAATTCAACATTAATTTATCACTTTAAATATTCAAATTATGTTCTGATAATATTTGGAATGGATAATTCCATGGAGATGAAAATGTTAATGGCTACTCGGATGAAATTATTAAGAGATGTTTATGGAAAAGTTATTATTGTAATAGAATATAGGTAGATCATTGGAATCTAGTTGTACATAATAACTACACAACCATATATTCATTTATCCACATGAAATGAATCATGGTATCAATGAAATACAAAATAAAGATAAATTATTAATATGAAAAAAATACTTCTGTATATGAATGGAATTATGGATTTCATATTAATGTAAAATGAAATATCTAAACTATAGTTATTGGGTTATAAATAACAAGATTATGACGCATCAACAGATGACTAAAGTCTATGTAGGGTAGTGATATCTATTTTGGTGGATAATTTATTTCTTAGCTCAAAAAGAAACAAGATTTCATTTCATTTGGCACTATAGAAGCTGATTATATTGTGCCCAACCAACCATACACATAGTTATTGTTGATGAAGAACCATATTTATGAAATGCATGTTGATGTGAAGTCATCGATTGGAATCCATTTTAATAATTCATGTGCTATAAACCAATGACAAATTTGGTCCATCACTCATGGACAAATCACATTGAAATAAAATATCAATTTATCGAGGGGAATGTACAACAAGGGCTTTCTATGTTATAGAATGTGGCTACAAAACTATAGGTTGTGGACATTATGAAAATGTTCTTACCAAAAAAATTAATTTGAAAGTCATCTACAAGCTATGTGAGTATAGTTGAATCCCTTCTCTTGAAAATGATTGGATGTGAAATCCCCTCTCCCCAAGGTATGCTGTGTTTTTTCTAAATGTAAAGATCTACATTTTTACCCTAGTGAAATTCAAAAATGATTTTACTTTTGTGTCACTAACAAATATTGAGAAATTGGGTATAAAATGGATAAAATTTATTAGTCAAGACATTGGAATAAGCTCACATGTGGAGCGGTGAGATAGAGATATTTAATCTGGATAGGAGGAGATGGAAGATAGCCATAAAAGGTTGAGGGGTGTAGCTGTGATATAGAGTGATCTGAGAAAATATTGTGCTTTATAAAGCATTATATAACATGATAAGATAAGAAATAATAAATGGGGATTTTTAAATCTTATGATCTTATAAGTGATCTTTCAAAATATATATATAATGATAGGAGGATCGTGATGAATCTCAAATAGTGGTCTTGGAATGAAATGATGTGATTCATTGAGAAATTCTATATATTACACTTCTTTCTCACGATAAGCATAGATCATGGGGGATTAGACTATGTTTTGATTTATTATTTGATCTCTATCTAAATATCATAATGTTAATGGTGGTTAAAGATGAATGAATCTATCAATATGTATCAATTTACAAAAAAGTTGTCAACAATCCTCAAAGGGGAGATTTTCTGGTGAATGTATTCAAAGATAACATTGAAGCATATTTGGGTTGATTGTGTTTTTTCACAAAGAAGGTTGTTGTGGTCAGTTATAGATTTCTAAAGATATTGTTAATACGCTATATGGGAAAAGAACCATGATAAATGAAGGTATGATCTTTGGGTGGTACAAAAAGATCTTATATAAGGACACTGTGTTTCCCAGTGATTTCCAAATTTTTTGGTCCAGATATTAGAGATTAGAGAATTGTGTTATTGGTAAATTTGGTTTCATTCCATTGTCATGGAGGCTTGGAAACTTTTGTTAAATTCATGATTCATAATCAAAACATAAAATAATAAAAACTGAAAAAAGTTTATGCATGTTTTGGAGTGATGTGCAAGGTGAGTTCCGCAGAAGAGGCTTGGACGAATGGACTAGGACGTCTGGGGGAAAGTTATTAAAAATGAATTATGGTTCCCAAACCTCCTATAAATGTGTGGCTACCCCATTAACTCAGTTAAGATCAACAATTAATGTGGATTAGATATCCAGTTTCACAAGTGGTGAGGGCACATTAGTTGAGAGTTACATATAGTTTGTGGGATGATGGGAGTTCAATGACAATCGATAAATAGGCACAAAAGTGTGTGTTTCATGAATTATTGGTGTAACATGAAATATAGGTTTCTATTACAATGTTTAATTCATGTTCCATGCTTTACTTAGTGCAGAAGTCACCATATATTTCTGTAAAAGTGGGAATCATTCCTATTATATCTGTGGTAAAGTGGTATTAATTAGTGGATGAATGTGGGACATCATCATATCATCTTTATAGAGTTTAAGATGAATTCATTAGAAAAAATGCATGGACCTACATGTCTAAAAACTATGTGTGGCTCTTATGACAGAGAAGTGATCACACATAAGATGAGAGAGCAGTGAGATTTCAAATTTTAATTTTCTGTAAACTAGAAGGGATAGTGAGTCCACTCCAAGAATAGTAAATAGTAGTGGTCATTTTGTGTATTTACACAAGTGAAAAATTCTTTAACACGATGTACTCTTTTCACCTTCGTTCTATATAACCGACATGCAAAGGTGTAATAATAGAATTATCACGTCAGTTATTGTATAACCAATATGATAAATCGATGAGATGAAAATTTTTATGTGGGTTATTTTATAACAGACATGAAATATCTAATCTAGGTCCATTATCACGTCAGTTATAAAATAATCAATGTGATAATGATAATCATGGCAATTTATCACATCAGTTATCAAAAGAACATATGTGATAAAGAACTATTTATAATGTCTGTTATAAAATAACAGACGAGATAAGTTATTTTATACATCGGTTATTAAATAACCTATGTTATAAACTGAAAAAATAGTTTATCATGTCGGTTATAAAATAACCGACATGATTGAAATTTTAAATGATTTATCGTGCCCTGTAATAAGTTATTTTGTTTTCTTTGATTGGGCAACCTGCGACTCGTCTCACTAACATGAATACCCTAGAAAAGATTCTTTGAAGTCGTTCCCTCCAGCCTCATTTTCCGAGAATCATTGTTGATCTTTATCATCACTAAATCTATCAGGTTGACTCGCAACACTCCTGTAAGACGCACATGACTAGGTTTTAGTTTTTATTTTTTTGCAATTCCATAAACTAATTTTTTAAGATGTTATTTTTCTATCCTTGTTCATTCTATCATGATAAATTTCATAGTGTTCTTTATACAATGCTAAATTATTTTCTATTAAAAAAATCATGGATGTGATATCATGAATTTTTACGATTTTTGTGTGTTCTATCATGTCTGTCTGCACAAAAAGGGGCTATACAAGGGGGTGGGGAGCTGTCGAAGTTGGTGGGGGGGGGTGGGGGTGTTCCGGGGGTGGGGTTTATCCCGAGGGTGGGGGTGTTCAGGGCGTGTCCACGGGGGTGGGGTGGTGTCCAGGGGTGTGCGGGGCAGTCCAAGGTGGTTGGTTTGTCCCAGGGGGTGGGGGTGGTGTTTAGGGGGTGAGGGGCTGTCCAAGGGGGTAGGGGTGTCCATGTGGTTGGGGGTGCCTAGGGGTTGAGTGGGTTGTTCATGGGGGTTTGAGTGTCTAGGGGGGTGGGGGTGTCCAGAGGCTGGGGGATGTTCAGAGGGGTGGGGGTTTTCCAGAGTGTAGGGGTTGTCTATAGGGGTGGGGGCTGTCCATAAGGTTGGGGGTTGTCTATGGGGTGTGGGTTGCCTATAGTTGTGGGGGGTTTCCAAGGGGTTGGTGGTGTCTAGGGGGTGTCCATGGGGATGGGGTGGTGTCCAAGGGTGAGGGGGATTTCCAATGGGGTAGTGGTGTCCAGAGGGTGGGGTTGGTGTCGAGGGTGTGAGGGAGCCTTCCAGGGGGTGGGTGGTGTACCTAGGGGTGTCCAAGGGGGTAGGGGTGGGGGTGTTATTGAGGGGGTGGGGTGTCCATGGGGTGGGGGTGGTGTCTAGGGGGTGAGTGGGCTATCCATGAGGGTATGGGGTGTCCAGGGGGTGGGGTTGTCAAAGGGGTGGGGTGGTGTCTAGGGGGTGAGTGGTTTTTTTAAGGGCATAGGGGTATCTAGGGGGTGGGGGTGTATAGGGGGTGGGGTGACTAGAGGGTGGGGGAGTTGGTTAGGTGATGGGGGCTGTCCAGGGTTTTGGTGGTGTCCAAATGGATTCCATGGGGGTGGGGATGGTGTCCAATGGGAAAGGGCGTTATTCAACCCCTCACCCCCTGGAAACCACTCCCCCACAACCCTAGACACCACAACCCCCATGTACAACCCCCACCTAGACAGGCCCCCACAAACCTAGACACCCCTACCCCCTTGGAAACCCTGGACAGCCCCTACCCCCATGGACAGACCCTACCTCCTTGGACAGCCCTCACCACCCCCCTAGAAATCCCCCGACCACCTTGTACACTTCCTTGGTATATATATATTCTAGCATTTTCATTGAAACCGTTGGAATATTTTAACATCGGGTAGTCTATAACAACTGTTCCTGTAGAATCATTGGTATATGGGCTTTTGAAACGACCATCATGCCAATAGTGTGTGAAACTGCGGAGGTATTCTATCCCAATGGTTTCAGGGGCCGTACCAATGGTTTCAAAAAATTGGGATATGTGTTATTTACATTAGTGAATTTAATTTTTTTTATATTTATACGTTATATTTTATTTTTACAGAAGGGTGAATTTGGTATACTGATGCAACAGGATGTATTCATTGGGTATCATAAGAACAAAGGATCCAAGATGAATTTAAAACTGTTATATCTAACTACATTTTCTTTTAAAAATCATTTTCATTAATATTTTTTCAAATAATCATAGATTTGTTTTATTTTTGAAAAATATTTAACATTAAAATTATGATATTTTTCATATAAATATATATTTTTCTTTTCTTAACAAGATGTATGATATTTATATTTGTTATAGGTAATAATGAGTCAAAGTTTGATTATGGCACATCGAATGAGTAATGTATATATGGATGGTGTTGATTCCTTTTTTTAATTTTCTAAATAAAATGTTCTAAGTAGTGACATTTTTTCTTTCCATGCCTGAAATGTTTGAATGTGAAGAAGTTGAAATATAGATAGAACAATGATCATATGATTTTTCATGGTTATAACTGAGTTATGGACCTTGGATTTGGCATGGTGAAACTAGATAGAACGTCAAATCTACTGAGGATGATGATTTTCAAGATGGTAACTCCAATGTAATTAAAGAAATTATTAGTGATACTACAACATAACAAATTGAGATAGAACTGACACTTGTGCGTCTATATGGTGATGCTGGAAAACTATTGTATCCTAGTTATACATATTTTATGATTTTATCAGCAGTGTTAATCTTGATTAACCTGAATGTGAAACATGGATGGAGTGATAGAAGTTTTGCAGAGCTACTATAATGGAAGAAATACATTCTTCCAAAAGAAAACGATCTTCTAGATTCACATTATAAGGAAAAGAAAATATTATGCCTGATGGGATTGGGATATAATAAAATACATTCATGTACGAATGACTATATGATATATAATAAGAAATATGAATTTTTTTCAGAATGCCATAAATTTGGGACATCACAGTATAAGTTGAAAGAAAAATTATTGGCTTATGTAGAGATTCCAAAGATCCATTCCAAGGTATTTTTCTATCTTCCTATTTCATCATTTGAATTGTTTATTTACTAATTCACATGATTAATAAAGGTTAAGAAGGCATGTTGAAGAGAAAATATGTGATGGAAAAATAGTTCATCATGCTGATTGTCCACAGTGAAAGAAAATTGATGAGGAGTATCCAAAAATTGGAAATGAAATTACAATTCTCAGACTAGGGTTGTGCACGGATGGAATGAATCCATACCAAACCCTTAGTAGCACACATAGTTCATGGACTATTTTTTGGTAATTTACAACATCTCTAGATGTTTTTATGAAGTGAAAATATGTAATGTTGAGTATAATGATCTCTGGTCCGAATAAACCCTAAAATGATATTGATTTTTTCTTTTCACTATTGATTGAAGATTTGAACCTTTTATGGAAGTATGGTATTGAGGTGTATGATTCTTATAAAATAGAATATTTTCAACTTCATGTAGTGCTTATGTTCACAAAAAATGACTTCCCACCATATGGAAATTTGTTTGGATATAGTGTTAAGGTGCATAAAGCATGTCCAATTTGTGAAAAACAAACATCATATTCTCAATTTCATAATTAGAGAAAAATAGTGTAGAACGGTCATCAAATGTTTTTACCTATGGATCAGTCTTATAGAAGACTAGAAAATGCATTCAATGGATCTAAAAAATTTGATATTTCTCCAAAACCTTTATCCCCTGATGTATGTTTTATGAGGGTGGAAACCCTTGATGTGAAATTGGGAAAGACACAGAAATTGGGTAATCAAAGACATATTTGGAAGAAAATGTCAATATTTTTAAAGCTACTATACTGGAGATATCATTAAGTGAAACATAATATTGATTTCATGCACATGGAATAGAATATCTGGGAATGTATGATTTGAACATTGTTAGATATTAAAAGAAAGAAAAAAATTGGTAGAATGCCAGATTAGACTAACTATCAATCGTAATATGTTTGGAGTTATCTCCCACACCTAATGGAAGATGATCATTTCTCCCCATGGATTGTCCTATATTATCCAAGAGGGAGAAAATTACATTTTTTCAAAGTCTTCATGATATCAAATTGCCTCAAGGTAATTCATCAAATGTAAAAATAATTCTCTTTGAAGGATTTGAATTTGATAGGTATGAAATCTCATAATTATCATGTCATGATGCAAAAAATTCTACCAGTTTCATTTAGTGGAATATTGGAAGTCCATGTCAAAAAATATAGAATGAAGTTGGGTTATTTTTTCCATTCAATGTGTAATAAGGTGATTA
Source organism: Viscum album (assembly GCA_963277665.1). Classification (NCBI taxonomy): domain Eukaryota; kingdom Viridiplantae; phylum Streptophyta; class Magnoliopsida; order Santalales; family Viscaceae; genus Viscum; species Viscum album. The sequence goes on from OY728165.1 coordinate 1,838,352,506, forward strand.
ATGTGAATGCTTTGATCAATTTTGGAAAAGAATGCAATTTCTCTACATTGTCAATTAGAAATGTATTTTCCTCTATATTTATTTTTGATATAATGGTGCATTTAATGATTCATCTAGTTCATGAAATAGAGTTTTGTGGACATGTATATCTTCATTGGATGTATCCATTTGAAAGGTATATGAAAATATTAAAGGGGTATATTAAAAACCCATATCAACCTGAAGCCGCCATTATTGATATGTATATTTTTTGGAGTATACTGAATTTTTATACGAGCTACTAGGCTACGGTGGACCACATAGGTTTCCCTCCATCTCGCCATGAATGAGGTAATAATGAGGGAATGGAGATTTGTGGCTTGAAAGTAAAATAATATTCTGCTAAACAGATAAAGAAGTTTGAATTATATATCTTGAATAACATAACTTTTTCTCAATTGTATATCACATTTCATATTAATGAGTTGAATCAATTTCATCCATAGAAGAAAGAAATGTGGATTTTTAATGATCACAACAAAATTTTTTGTCATGGTTTGAAAAGACCTTGATTGGTACATCAGATGTATCAGAGACATTTAGATGGTTAGTGGATGGTCTATGTATAAATGTTATAACAAGGTCTGGTTATAACATTAATGGCTATAAATTTCTTACAAAAGTACAGGACAACAGAAGGAAAGATCATAATAGTGGTGTATTGGTATTAGAATAAGAAATGAAATTTTCAACTTCTAAAGACAAAAATCCAATTTCTGCATCTACTGCATATTATGGGTTCATTGAAGAAATATGGGAGGTTGATTAATTTAAAATTAATGTTATTATGTTTAACTGCAAATGGTGTTCCGGTAACAGCAATGTGAGGCACAAAAAATTTTGAATGACAGATGTTAATTTGAATTGATTGGATGACACAACATATTCTTTTATAATGGAAACACATACAAAACAGATTTTCTATGTACTTGATCATTTATATTTTCAGTGGAATGTTGTTTTAAATGGGAAAAAACAATATGTTGGTGAGGATCAACTTGATGAAGATGTTGATTAATGTGGGATCCCTACTTTTACAGAATGATTTTCAGAATATAATGATGATTATGTTGAACACATGGTTTGTGCCATAAGGAATGATCATGGTGAAGGAATTTAAGAAACCAATCCATTTGTACATTCCTAATATTAAAGGTAACATATGTTTATTTCTTATTTTCATACAATGTTAGATTTTGTAATTTTTTCATTCTTAAAATGCGTATTTAAACAAATAATTAGTTTTTTTATTTTAATTTTTTTAGTATAGTATATCATGTTTATCATTACATAAATTATATATCTATTATTCTTGTTGAATGAAAATTATTTTACCCTTTTAAACATGTTTACCATGTTTACCATGTTTACCTTGTTTACCATGGTTACCATGTTTACCATGCTTACTATGTTTACCATGTTTATCATGATTACCTTGTTTACCATGATTACCATAGTTTACCTTTATGTAACTTATATATTTACTGATTTTTTTGAATGAAAATTATACTACCATGTTTACCATGTTTACTATCTTTACCATTGTTTAACATTCTTACCATATTATAAAAGTTTACCATTATGTAACCTAGTTCAATTTTCCATTTTCTGTTTACATTAGTATTGTAACATTTGAATTTATATATTTCTTGTCAATTTTTTTGTTTATATGAAGGAAAATGATAGGTCAATCAGTTGATCAACCACATGATGTTGGAGGTGTGTAAAATGATCATACCTCTGCAGAGAAACATTCACATGATCCTCTTGATGATCCATAATCATTCTCATGTGTTCCAATATTGACAGAGAAGAGTTCAAGAGTTGGTAAACGTTGGTGCACATGTTTACCAAAATTATCACTTTCCCATACACGAGACCAAATGGTACTCGTTGAGTTTGATGAGAATGATATTCCTAGAGGTAGAAATGAAAAAGATTTTAAGAGTTTTGTATAAACTCAGGGTAATAGAAATGTAATCATTTTGTATTATGACTGGATAAGTGTGGACAAAGGAATAATATCTTAGTTGTGGTAGAGGATTTTGGTAAGGGTTTTTTCTATTGTTTTTTATTCTTTAAATGTTTACAGTATAATATGTTTTAAAACTTATTTATTAGATGAAATTTGATATTCCTGATACTGTAGGAGCCCTGAATAAATTCATATCGATGGCTGCTAGGAGATGGAGGGATTTAAAATAAACCCTCACATCTAATTTCATTTTTGGTCCTAAGAGTCATGACAATCCATATCATATATATCCTTTCATAGATGAAGACACATGGATACATTTTGTTGAATGTAGAAGAAAATATTTATATTTTTTAAGGGAAATTTAAACTTTTAAAAGATTTCTTATATAAATGATTTATTAATGTTTTTTAATGAATTTTTATTCGTAATTCAACAACAAAAAATGAAATCTTATCAGTAGATCCAATCTACAAATGTATACCCTCACAGTTTATCTTTATGATGGTATACATTATTGGAAGAAAAAATGATGGATGAAAAATTAAAAAACATAGATATGAGTCTTCTGACATGGGAGAGGTTTCCCCTCCATCCCCTCCATCTAGATAAAAAAAATTAAAGAGATCTTGGATTTGAAAAAGGGGGAAATATCTTCCAAAGGATTCAAGAATCATAGCTGATAGATTATAAGATATTTATTTTATTTATTTAAGTTAAATGTATTCTTTATATAATTTGAATCATTACAGAAATATTCAATTAATTATTTTAATGTCATGTAAATTCCATTTTTTTAATTATATAGAATTATTAGGAGACCACGAAATTTGACGTCAACCGATTCCATGGCCCGGTGTGCACGGAATGAACCGTTAATGTTTGGTAGAGTTTAAATTAGCGTGGGTAAGTCGTTTTCAAAAAAAGTTGAATAACTCATAAATGGTAACTCAGATTATAAATCTGATGGGACCATTGTGTTCAGGATGGAAGGTTTACCCTAGGAACGACTAATGTTTAGTCGGTGAGGGCCTCCTATGAGAAAAACCAAAAATGACATAATTGTAAATAAAATAATTAAATAAATTATTTTATTTTTCAAATGCTTATAACTCAAAAATGGTAACTCAGATTGAAAATCTGAGACCAATGATGAACTTGTGAGGGTATTATCTCTTTAAAATGATGCTAACATTGGTCGGCATGGGACAATAGTGTAAGTTATTTTTTGTCCATAAATAAAATAATTAAGTGGAAATTATTTTATTTTAAAACCCATTACATTTAAATAGTAACTCGGATTTGATATCTGATAGTACGATTGGGATCGTTGGGGAGTGTTTCACTTAGGCAGAGCATAACATTAACCAGAATGATTCGAGGGTGACTATAAATATTTTCGGAACTTTTTCAGCTACATTCAGTAAACGCAAAAGGGGAGTTTTATAACATTTTAAGCGGTGCTCAGAATTGAAATCTAAGGGCATCATTGAAATCGTAGCGCCGATATTTTCTTAAGAAGATCTTAAACTAGACCACAGTAGTTTGAGAGTGAAATTTATTTTTTTTGAATATTGTGGGAGAGTTAAAAGAATAAAAATAAAATAATGAATAACTTTTTCTTAAAACCTCCCAATTTGTATGTTCAGTGGTGGGGACCACCCAACCCCCTTGAACTCCCACTTTAATCTGAGTTAACTCATGGTTTATCTCCCAAACTAAATGTGCCAACATTAGATTAATTAATATGCCAACAATTATTTGAGTTAATAGACTTAACTAAATTAAAATTGGCTCCTCATCCTTTTGGTGGATATTGTTGGAAAAAGAGATTTGGGAGAGCCTTAGAGAAATGCGGAGAAAATGCTCCAAACAAATGACCTCTCCACCAAAGAAGAATTCCTTGAATCAGGGAACATGGAACCAACCTCAGGAGCATGGTGTGGGAGAGATGAACGCCGACGTCATCAACATCATCTCCTTCCCCACACCGACACAAATGAGAAATCAAGTTAGGGGTTCTAATTTGAAATATGATTGAATATATTTGTTAATTCATCATATTCTGGAATTGAAATGAAGATGGATAAACTATCATTGTCATCTTCCCGCATATATACCTTGCCCATTTTTTTGTTTTTCATCCGTTCTTCAAGCATTCATTAACAAAAAATAATTAAGTATGCTGGAAATGCAATATTTTATTGAGAACAACAAATGGATGTGAATTCCTCAACCTGAGGATCGCAAATATGCGATCATTTTATTTTTCACCATTATGACCATGTTTCTGTGGGTCGTTGAAGGGGAAATGTGTAAGTGCAATTCTGATGTGTCTTTGGGGCATAACTCCGAGAATGATAGGATGTTCGACTACGGTTCTAGACGTGTGGAGGATGCATGTGGTTTGAGTTGCAGGAGAAGCTGTGGGCTTGATTTCTTGCGGGAATAGTGCGTGAGAATGGTGGGGAAAGAAGTGTTAATTGGAGAGAGGAATAGTTGAAAATAAATGAAATAAAAATATAATGAAATTAAAAATTAAATCATTGTAATAAGGGGGAGGCGATACCCTTGTGTGTGAATCTCAATTGATATGGGTTATAAGGGAAAAAAGAATAAAATAATAATATTTTAAAAAATGTTATTGTAATTTTTGGTTTTAAAACCATAATTCATCTGTTACTTATCTGTGCGACCTTGGTTTCATGAACCATCCAAGTCATTATGACACAAACTCCGAGATGGATGTTATGAGACCAATATTGGATATATTTTTTCATGTTTTTGGATTGGGTACCTGAAAAGCTCAAATAATAATAATATATTATTATTATTAAATCTTTGACCCTCCATAACACCTACGTGTGATGTCTGATTGACTTACCATTTGTGATAATGTGATCCTGTTATTAAGACAGTATATTTAAGTCTAATGTTGAATATTAAATTCCGGTTCATTGCTCTAGTTCATGAAACACACAATATTATTATTATTATTATTGCTGGATCTTGTATTCGACATATCACAATCACACAGTGCTGAAATGACGAACCGTCTGTGGAACCAGAAACCATGGAATGAGACTGTCGTTTTGGTATACCCCACTTGAGTTTTGGATAATTTTGGTGTAGACTGGGTTGGATAGAGCATGAATACAACCAGGACTTCGGGACTAAAATGCCAATAACTTACAGACCAGATGTCTGATTGATGCACCGTCTATTGCATTGAGACTCCATTGACATGGCGGTCTATAGGGACACTTCTTAATTGGATTTAGTGTCATTTTGAGTATCGACCTGTGTCATGAGGAGCAGATCCTCTTTTAATCAAGCGATATTAGTGCGGGAACCCAGTAGCTGGTTGTAACATGGGAAAGGGATTCTTAATGGGTCTGTGCTTGAGAATCTCACATGGATCCGCTCTAGGAATACATGGAGGACTAATCTAGGATCATGTGTGGGTATGATTATGTACTAGGATCCTATGTGGGTCTACTATACTAGGATCATGTGTGGGTCTAATGATATATTAGGATCCTATGTGGGTCGGTTGTACTAGGATCTTGTGTGGGTTTGATGTTGTACTAGGATCCTGTGTGTGTTTGATAATTTAGTATCCTATGTGGGTCTGCCTCTTAACAGATTAAGATGATTCAGTAGTTACATCTAATCATCTTTATTTCTGTACATTATTTATACCAAATGTGAGCTGAGTCTTTACCTTAATGGTCATACCTTTGTGTTATTCTTCTGTTCATAGTAACTGTGTGGTAATTTCCTTTGTGGTGATACCTTTGTGTTATTATTCTGTGTGGTGTAAATGTGTGTTACTTTCCTTCATGGTGAAGCCTTTGTGGTATTATTCAGTGTGGCGTACCTGTGTGGTACTTTCCTTCATGGAGACACCTCGGTGGAATTCTTCTGTTTGGAATACATGTGTGGTACTTACCTCCGTGGTGATACCTTTGTGGTATTATTCTATGTTGCATACCTGTGTGGTACATTCCTTCACGGATAAATCATTTTGGTATACTTCTATGAGGTGTTACCTATGTGGTACTCATCTTTGTGGTGTTACCTTCATGGTATTCCTTCCATTGTGGAACAGTTGATATTTGGGATTTTTAATTGGACCTTGTGTTTCCTCATTAATGAGATAGGTATACATGATAACTTGGGAATATGTTTGGGCATATACCTAAGTAGGGTTGTCATATGTTTACATGATTTTTGGTTTATCCATTGTGTATTTCGTGAGACCTGTGAGGGTCTTAGAGTCCCTACTGAGTACTTTTATACTCACCCCTGCAAGGGATATTCTCACACATTCGTGTGGTTGGTGCAGATGACGAGGCATCACTGATCGAGGCTGAGGGTACCAGGACTGGATGGTGCCCAACGGTGGACCATATGGCATTTTGGTACACAGAGGAGTCGGGTGGATGTAGAGTGCTGAAGAGGCGATCTGTACCTACCCTTCAGGTAGGAACCTCGGTGGATGACCAAGTAGTTGTCTTTCCATTTCTTCCATTGTATTGTATTTCAATTGTACATATACCATTACTATTCGGATTTTATTTCATCCCCTCTTACATTATGCACTCTTTTTTCTCTATAGTTTACTTCTGTTCTTATCTTGTTCTGTTCTTGGTTGAATGTGTTTACAAGTTATAAAGGATTTTCATTCCTGGCATTGGGGGATACGCCATTTGGTGCAAGTCGCTAGCCCTTGGACTATGGAAGGCGGGCTTGGGGTAGTCACGACATGGGCCCCAGGGACGGGTCGTGAAAAATTATTATCAGAGGATTCGGTTCTACCATAGAACATTGTACTCTGATCTTTTTAATGACAATAGTGTTATGTGTAGTGAGTGTGGTTATCATTTTAGGGTATCCAGTGTTGGTGTGGTGGATGATGTATCAATACACCAGGACCCTAACTTCTGACATTTCACTCAACGCAAGAAAACCCTGATTGCATTTATGTTTTGAAATGTTTTCTTGTGTTTTCATTGATTCATCTCAGCAGGTATAACTTAATGACTGTGGTGCACCTATTACTTATTAGGATGTCGTTGCGTAGACAACTAGATACGATTCTCGAGAGAGTACACGATGATGACCCACCGAGTGACAAGGCTCTGGTGGAGGTCCCTCTAAATATATTGGCACCTTCGGGTGGTTTACCAGCAGCACCACCTACCGTTGGGCATCAGTTACCCCCAACCGCACTGGAAGACGGGGCACAGTGACTGAGCACATTTCAAGAGTTCTAGTGGTAGAGCCCTCTGAGTTTTCGAGGCGAGATAGATTCCTAGGAAACTGAGGATCAGGTAGAGGCTATGGCTGGAGTTTTTTTTTCAAGACGAGACACCAGTACAACATATAGTGATGAGGGTTCGGTACGTGGACCATTACCCGAGATGGTACCTTCTCGTAGTGTTTAAACTATATCACTGCTCGATGGTCAATATTTACAACCGGCGGTACCGGTAGAGGATACATGTAGGCTTAGTTCCTTATACGTGTTTCATCATCAGATACCCGTCGGGATACGAGGCGATCCCGACTCACAATTGGATGAGGACTAGTTTGAGGAGGTGGATGATAGTTCTCTAGAGCTTCTATAGCATCAGTAGGACATCATGTTGGTACCTTAGTATTCATCAAGGCGTACTGATCATTCCTAGTACATGATGAATGTGATACAGTCAGTGCTTCTGATCTCGGACCTCTAAGTGAGGTATCTTCAGGGATATCAGAGTTATAAGTATTCTTCTATGAATTCCTACATATGTTAGGGTTCTTTAGAGAACCATTGTGGTCGAATTTTCATTGGATTTATAGATGCAGCCAGTGAATTTTAGTTGTGGGAAAGCTGGAAACTGGTGCCAGTCTTAGAGACCTGGGTGTGTAAAAATGTTTCGAGGAGAATAAGTGTTACGGACAGATGAATCTGTAGGGATACAGATGTGGAAGTTGTTCTAGGGGATAATCATGAGGTGGTGTACATTTCAAAATTTTACAAACACCCCCATTGTGGTCCCCACCAGGCTCAAAAAGATGGAGTACAAGGGAATAAATTTGCTACATGTTGTCAAAGAGTGCGACCCAAGGGCTCTATGAATGATTTGAGGTATGGTATATGTCTACAACTAGTTGTCGTATCAATAGACATGGGTACCAATCATTTATTCCATTCAAAAATCTTAACCAAGATGTAGAGTTTCTGGTTAAACCATTGAGATTGTAACGACCCAAAATATTGAATAAATCTTGTTTCCTAATTTTGTGTGTTATTTTATTTTTATACTCAAAAAAACTGTTTCATTTGATAACATTAGTATAATTAAAATGAGACCGTTGGGTTTTGACTATTATATGACTATTGGTCAATATGACTTCTGGAACTAAAAGTTTCTATTATTGATTCTAAATACAAGTGATCCTAGTTAATTTATATAGAAAGAAGATTCCACGACCTCATCCAGTTGTCTCGGGCCAATCGAAGCCCATCTAACAGAACGTGGGAAGGAGGCAGCACCACTGGGCTTTGCTCTGGACCAAACCCAAGCTGAACTTCATCGTGCAAGGCTAGAACGGAATCGCCTTTGCGAGATGTTCAAACTGATAGAAATTACTAGTCATGCAATGTTGGCTGAGCTGCCCTCAGATTCTCTCACCTTAGCACTCCTTACACTTAGGTCCTATGCTGGGGTTATAAATGGCTATGTATGAAGAACATAAGATCCTTGTGTAATCCTTTGTTTTAAATAAAAAATTTGATTTCTTCTTATGATGATGTTTATGAATTTTCAATTGTCTGGATAAATATAGTATGCATATTTTTGATGAATTTTAGGGAAAGGATATTTTTAAAATGATTGTGTAAACCTTAAATAATTAAAAATTGGTAATTCTTTTCAAAAAAGTGTCTTCTACAATTATGTTGAGTATGAAATTTAGAGTCTAATAAGATCAACTTAATTTTTGATGAATAGTAAATTATGAATAGTGATTTTATGCTTAGGATTAGTAATGTGACCAAATGGATTAGTAATCTCACTTAAAGAAATTATTATTATAATCTAGGCACCTTGATTAAGTAATGTGATTAAATAAAATGGTTAAATAACGGTTTCATAAATTATTAGTCAAGTACTAGTTTTTTTCGGCTGAATAGTGTTTATTTAATTAAATGTTAAATTAAAAATATTTAGAAAAATATTTTTATAAATTGGACTTTATTTTTGAACTCAGAGCATCGATATTATGGTATGGTAATTTTTTGGGTTTTTTCTGAAAAAAATGAATTTATGGTGATTAGTGTATTTATTTAAAAGTTAAATTAAAAATATTTCGAAAAATATTTTCATAAATTGAAGTTCCTATTTGAAATCAGAGCATCGATATTTGGTTAAGGTAAAATTTTGGGATTTTTCTGAGAGTTGAATTTTCGATGAATAGTTAAAATATAGTTTTTAAGTTACGGGTGTTTAATGACATCATTAAATGATGTATTAAGTATGTAATCAATATGGTAGACTTATTAATAGTAATATAAGGTATGAGGTGTCTCAAGTGGCCAATACCATGGGAAAATACCATGGGCACGCCCATGGTTTTGCCAAAACCACCAATGAGGTGTCCCTTGGCCATTAATGCCTTGTCCCCTCACTTTACTTATAAATACCCACCCTTACCTCCTTTTGTATTCACTCCCAAATCTCCCCCAATGAATTTCTGGTCTCATTACCTCCCAAGGAGTCCTCCCAAGGTTCCCCCAAGCCCTTAAAGTCCCATCCTTTGAGTTTTAAGAGTTACGTTTAAGGTAAGGGATCCTATCTCTCTCTTTCTTTCCAAGTACTCTCTTTTATGTCATTTCATTTATGCTCCATGTTCTTATGTTGGAGAATGTTCTTTTATATTCATCCTGCTATCCTTTTTATGTTCATATTATGATTTAACCCCTCTTTTTCTCATCATTTCATTTTATGAATGTTTAAATGGCGCCGTTAGGCTCCCAAATTTTAAGGGATTCTTTCAACCTTCTCATTTTGAAGTTCTATTTACATGTCAAGTATTTCAAGTTCTTTTTTATTATGATGGGGTATGGTCACTATATCTATCATACTGATATTTTATGTTCATATGATGAGATACCCTATTTTATCTCTTCAATTCAGTATTTTGATGTTTTAAGTGGTGTTGTTAGGCTGCCGGATTTTTAAGGGATTCTTTTACCCTTGTTGTTTTCTAGATCTATTTTCATGTCAAGTATTTCATGTTACTTTTTATTATGTTGGGGTATGATCTCTATATATATCATACCGATCTTCTATGTTCGTATGATGAGATACCCTATTTGACCACATCAATTCATTTTTTTGAAATTTTATATGACGTCGTTAGGCTGCCGAATTTTCATAAGAGAAATCTTATTTTTGTCTTCATTCAATGTTTATCAATTCATATTGTATGTCTTTTATATTTCATTACCATTTTCTTATATCCATTGTATTCTGCCCCTCTACTGAGTTATGAATCATTTATGAGTGGGTGACCACGTCCCCTCTCTTTTCAATGTTTTCTAAAACCCCGATACATAGCCGTTATGCTACAATATTTTCGTCTCAAAATGTCTCTCTCTTATTCTCAAATTCATTTATTTTATTAACTAAATACTCAAAGATATTTATTATAATGGGGTATTAAAATATATACCAAAATTTTCTATTTTATATTCTGGGATTTACATACATGAGACCCACTTTCCCTTTCTGTGGTTTTAAAGTGACATAAAGATCATGTCTATAAAGCAGTTTTACAACATTATGATTATTAAATGAAACCCATTTATTTTATGCTATATGGGTTTTTTATGAAACAATTGATGGTGTTATATGTGGCTCACATGATAATATAATTAAATTAATGGTTCACCCTGATAGCGCTCCAATGTATTGGGTAAAGACATAATCTCTAGAGATGACCATTTTTAATGATGCATTGGTAAATAACCAGGGTAATTTTTAATGACACCTTGGGGATGGACCTTTGTGAAACGGAAATGATTGTCATTGTTAAATGTTGTATCCAAAACTTCAAGTTATGAAATACATTATTTTTATTATGATATGCGTCATGATTTTTTTCTCATGCCTTAATGTTCTTTTTCATGACATTGTTGATGTATCTCAAGTTAACATGTTAAATGTTTCCCTTGATTCCCTTACTAGGCCTTCTGCTCACCCTTTCTTTTGATGTATGTCCCCAGGTTGTCAGATGATGTAATAAACCTAGGATGAACATAAGGAGAAGCCTTTCAAGTTTTTAAGAAGGATGTTTTATGTTTTCATGTTTTAAGTACCTAGTTTCATAGACACGAAACCTTAAAGATCCTTGGTTTTGTAAAATGTAATGAAAATTTAGGTTATAAAAGGTGGGATGCTATAGTTGGTATCAAAGGATGTTTTAGTTATTTGTGGAAATTAAGATATGAAAACTCTAGGAAGAACCATATCGAAAATTTTAAATATTGGAAATATTCCTGGTATTTTGGTGAGTATTGAGTAAGGGGTTGCCAACAAAATACATCCCTGTCTGGATACGAGCAGGTAGAGGTGGCTCTGGCACAGATGTACATAGGGGTAAAACCTGAAAACACATCTTTGATCGAGACTCGAATGGGAAATGGTACACGACAACGGGCCCTGCTACACTCTTGGTTATGAAAATCGCGGGGGATATGCTTTGGTAAATTCATAAGCTTAGTATGATCCATTATTAATGGAACAAAGATAAAATAAAATAAAGATTCACATAAGAATATATTATCATGGATATCCTAGATTGGAACCTAGGGGATCACAAGTTAGGGTATAATTTCCTTATACAGGTTTATCCTTCTATGCTTAAAGTTTTCTTTTAATGATTTTTGGCTAAGTATTTAATCCCCCTAATTATACGTTCTTTTCTTAGTTAATTACGGGAAATGGAAGAGCATGTCCCAACAACCAATGTGATAGGAAATGTAACGATTTACCTATTAATGTGACAGAGATGACAAAATATCAAGTTTAAAATATTTTGATTATGCCAAACCAGCTATCAAAAATCACAATTAATAATTGGTACCTTGTTGAATGCCCAAATTCATCAAGGAAGAAGAAAACAAAGTCTCAAAGAAGTTCATCTGATAATGTTGATAAGGGAAAGAAGACCCAATTTATTTTTTGCAAAAAATGTGGGAAGAGGCACCCAAGAGAATTTCACAATGGAACCGGGAGATGTTTTATGTGTGGGAAGATAGAGTATAATGTAACCAATTGCTTTAAAAAAATGGATAATGTGATGAATGGAGATAAGGTTTGATATAATGTACCTTATACATTTCGATGTCGTAAATTTGGAGAAGTTAGACATTATCCAAGGAAATACTCTCTTGGAATGGATGGGAAGCATGATGAGCATCACCAATATTCTAGGACAAGGGAACAATGCAAGTCCTATGCTGAGATGGATCATAATGACTAATGTACTTGTAAAATTTTCGCAATAATTGTCTTTGTCATGTTGTATATTAGTTCGTGATCTATGAGCATATCTTTAATGTTTTCTAAGATCATCTAGTCACTACCTAATAGGATTTTATATCATTATGGAAAACAACTATTGCTATGTACCACATGTTGATGTAGTGAAGCAGTTATTCTTAAAAAAATGTTGATTAGGGGATTAAAAGATGATTATTATTTTGGAAGACATTCATTATTTTGGGAACCCTATTTGATTGAGGTAAATAGATTACTACAGTATTTTATTTGAGGAATAAAGGTTGACTTATATATTGAAGAATCGATGGATTTAAGGCGATCCTATAGTAATTTAGTCTACATATGGAAATGATTAACCTATCTTGGGGAAAATGTGATTAGGTTAGTTACTTTTGTTATAAGATGATAACAGTGGTTGATGTTGTTTGGAGATGAACGATAAAGACTATCTGGGAAGATTATGTTATGAGATTGTTCTTATAATTTTGTTTAAATCTTAGTTTGGCTTATTTTGAGGAATTTTAGGACAGTTATTTATGGAATGGTCTATGATGAACTTTGGGTAGTACCATGGAACTGTGAAGATTTAAAAGTAGTTTCCCTACCTATGGGATTCTTTCTTTTTGAAGAGTTGTTTTATCTTACCCTTTCTATTTTTGGGATAATGTTTAAAGATAGAAGAAATTGATAGTTAATCTTTTGTGGATTATGTGACTCTCAAGAAGACGATTCTTGTGTTTTGATGAGACCAAGTGTTTTGAATGCTCATCGTTTGGAGAAAAAATTAGTTTTGGTAGATAATTATTAAATGATGAAACTCTACTTGAAGGATGGTATATTTCCTTATGTTTTTGTTCTATGTATTAAATGAATTCCTCAAAATTAAGAAAAGGAACGTAAAACAGAAACGTTGTTGGTTTACATTTCCTACTAGGTAATCAAAGACCATTTACACACATTATTAGTTTGTGATTTTCTTGTGGTTAACTTTCTCCTAACCATTTTTTCAATAACTCTCCCTCAGAATTGAAACTTTGTTTTCTCCTCCATGTCCATGTTTTCCTACATGGAGTCCTAGTCTGGGTTAACTCGGGTGACCTTTGTACTTCTATTTCTTTCTTTTAAAGTAATAGTTTTTCTGACTCCTTTTCCAATGTGGGACATTCAATTAAATTTCAAAACCCAATTTTAAAAAATGTGAAGACGCAAATTCATAAGGGGGGAAGATTGTAACGACCTGAAATTTTGAATAAATCTTTTTCCTGATTTTGTGTGTTATCTTATTTTTATGTTCAATAAAATAGTTTCATGTGATAACATGAGTATAATTAAAATGAGACCATTGGGTTTTGACTGTTATATGACCATTGGTCAATATGACCAGTAGAACTAAATGTTTCGATTATTGTTTCTAAGTACTAGTGATCTTAGTTAATTAATAAAGAAAGAATATTCTATGGCCTCATGCAGTAGTCTCGGGCCAATCGAAGTCTATCTAATGGAACTTGGGAAGGATTTAGAACCACTTGGCTTTGATCTGGACCAAACCCAACGCGAACTTCATCATGTGAGGCTAGAACGGAATCACCTTCCTGAGAAGTTCAAACTGATAGAAATTTCTACTTGTGCAATGTTGGCTGAGCCACCCTCAGATTCTCCCACCATAGTACACCTTACACTTAGGTCCTATGCTGGGGTTATAAGGGGCTATGTAAGGAGACCATAACTGCCTTGTGTAATCCTTTGTTTTAAATAAAAATTTTGATTTCTTCTTATGATGATGTTTATGAATTTTCAAATGTCCGGATAAATATACTATGCATATTTTTTTTGAATTTTAGGGAAAGGATTTTTTAAAAATGTTTATGTAAACCTTAAATAATTAAAAATGTGTAATGATTTTAAAAATTGGTCTTCTACAATTATGTTCAGTATGTAATTTAGAGTCTAATAAGATCAACTTAATTTTTGATGAATAGAAAATTATGAATTGTGATTTTATGCTTAGGATTAGTAATGTGACCAAATGTATTAGTAATCTCATTTAAAGAAATTATTAATATATAATCTATGCACCTTTATTAAGAAATGTGATTCAATAAAATGGTTGAATAACGGTTTCATAAATTATTAGTCAAGTATTAGTTTTTTTCGAGTGAATAGAGTTTTATAATTAAAAATTAAAATAAAATTATTTAGAAAATTATTTTTATAAAATGGACTTTATTTTTGAACTCAGAGCATCAATATTATGTTATGGTAATTTTTGGGATTTTTTCTAAAAAAATGAATTTTCGGTGAATAGTGCATTTCATTAAAAATTAAATTATAAAAATTTAGAAAATTATTTTTATAAAATGAAGTTCATTTTTGAAAACAGACAATCAATATTAGCTTCAGGATAAATTTTTTTATTTTTCAGAGAGTTGAATTTTCGATGAATAGTTAAAATACAGTTTTTAAGTTACAAGTGTTTAATGACATCATTAAATGATGTATTAAGTATGTAATCAATATGGTAGACTTATGAATAGTAAGATAAGGTATGAGGTGTCCCAAGTGTCCAATAACATGGTCATATATAATGGTAAAGCCCATGGTTTTGCAAAAACCACCAATGAGGTGTCCCTTGGCCATTAATACCTTGTCCACTCACTTTCCTTATAAATAACCACCCTTCCCTCTTTTAGTTTTCACTCTCAACACTCCCCCAACGAAGCTCTAGTCTCATTAGCTCCCAAGTAGTCCTACCAAGGTTACCCCAAGCCCTCAAGGTCCCATCCTTTGAGTTTTAAGAGTTACGTTTAAGGTAAGGGATCCAATCTCTCTCTTTCTTTCCAAGTACTCTCTTTTATGTCATTTATTTTATGCTCCATGTTCTTATGTTGGAGGATGTTATTTTATATTCATCCTACTGTCATTTTTAGGTTCATATGATGATATA
Source organism: Viscum album (assembly GCA_963277665.1). NCBI lineage: Eukaryota > Viridiplantae > Streptophyta > Magnoliopsida > Santalales > Viscaceae > Viscum > Viscum album. The sequence goes on from OY728165.1 coordinate 1,838,368,023, forward strand.
CCCCCTCTTTCTCTCATCATTTCATTTTATTAATGTTTAAATGGCTCTGTTAGGCTGCCGAATTTTAAGGAATTATTTCACCCTTCTCATTTTGAAGTTCTATTTTCATTTAAAGTCTTTCAAGTTAGTTTTTATTATGTTGGGGGTATGATATATATATCTATCATCTTTATCTTTTATGTTCATATGATGAGAGACCCTATTTGATCTTTCACTTCAGTATTTTGATGTTTTACGTGGCACCGATAGGCTGCCGAATTTTTAAGGGATTCTTTCACCCTTATCATTTTCAAGATATATATTCATGTCAATTATTTCATGTTCCTTTTTATTATGTTTGGGTTTTATCTATATATCTATCATACTGAGATTTTATGTTCATATGATGAGAGAACCTATTTGACCTCATCAATTCATTTTTTTGAAGTTTTAACTAACGCCGTTAAGCTGCCGAATTTTCATAAGAGAAATATTATTTTTTCTTCCTTCAATGATTTTCAATTCATATATTATGTCTTTGAAATTTCATTACCATGTTCTTATATAAATTATATTATGTACCTCGACTGTTTTATGAATCATTTATGAGTGGGTGACCATGTCCCCTCTATTTTCAATGTTTTCTAAAACCCCGAAACATAGCCGTTATGCTGCAGAATTTCCATCTCAAAATGTCTCTCTTATTCTCAAATTCATTTATATTATTAAGTGAATACTCAAAGATATTTCTTCTAAATGGGTATTCACATATATACCAAAATTTTCTATTTTAAATTCTGGTATTTACATACATGAGACCCGCATTCCCTTTCTGTGGGTTTAAAGTGACATATAGATCATGTCTTTAAAGTAGTTTTTAAAACGTTATGATTATGAAATGAAACCCATTTCTTTTATTCTATATGGGTTGTTTATGAAATAATTGATGATGATATATGTGTCTCACATGATAAAAAAGGCAAATTAAGGTTGTGCCCTGATAAAGCTCCAATTCATTGGGTAAAGACTTAATCATTAGAGATGACCATTTTTAACAACGCCTTGGTGAATAACCTTGGTAATTTTTTATGACACCATGGGGATGGACCTTGGTGAAACAGAAATGATTGTCAATGTTAAATGTTGTAGCCACATCTTCAGGTTATGAAATACATTAATTTTATTATGATATCCTTCATGATTTCTTTCTCATTCATTAAAGTTCTTTTTCATGACATTGTTGATTTATCCCAAGTTCGAATGTTAAATGTTTCCCTTGTTTCCCTTACTGGGCCTTCTTCTCACCCTTTCTTTTGAGGTATGTCCCCATGTTATGAGATACAGTAATGAACCTAGGATTAACATAAGGAGAAGTCATTCAAGTGTTTAAGAATGATGTTTTATGTTTTCATGTTTTCAGTACCTAGTTTCCAAGACACTAATCCTTAAAGATCCTCAGTTTTGTAAAATGTAATGAAACGTTATGTTATAAAAAGGAGGGATGATATAGAGTTTCCCTCATGTATGGAGACACCTTTTGGAGGATACTTGATAATCACACTTACTCCAATAGTGTGATCTGGCCCTTGAGGCGAGAGTTTCGGTTGGAACCTCTTTGTGATAGTGTCGAGGACATACGACGTAAGTTTGGGTATTACTGGACATCCAAAATTCATACTCAAATTGATTTTATTAGAAAAAAAGGTTGTTGTTCTTCAAAAACAATGGGATGAGGTATTCCATAGTCAGTGAAAAAAGAATCCCAGACAGCATAGGATAACCTCCTATATAGGAGGGTGTGGTCGATCACTCATGAGTCGGCCAGCCTTACCCTCGTGGAAAGAGAGTTTTCAGTTTTCAGTTCCAAAAAGTAGTGGCTAGAGTTCCTTAATGACTATGACTTTGCTATAGTCTATACTCCTGGTAAGGGGAACATGTTAGAAGACGCACTCAGCCGGAGGTCTAGCCGACAACTGCTGAGTGAGGCGATAGAGCAGCTATATAGTTTGAAGATATCCTTTGTGGATAGAGGTGGAGCCTCGTACTTCCAGTCTCTTGTAGTAACTCCCCCACTTCTTCAGTGAGTTATGGAGGTGCAACATGGGGACACTTACTGTGAGGTTCTATGTGTTTAGATATCATCAGGGTAGGCACCTGATGAATTTTAAAAAGTTGGGGAGCACGTCTTCCTTTTCAGAGGATGTACCATGGTAGAGGGACCATCAGTATTAGTACTGGTGGCCAGGGATGAAGAAAGCAGTGGAAGATTTTGTATCACGATGCCTCACTTTTTAGAAAGTTTAATCTACTCAGAACTGGTAGAAGTCTTATGTTGTAAAGAGACGAAGACCTTTGGAGTTCAAAAATGGTGACCACATCTTTTTACGGGTCTCATCTCAATGAGGATTGTAGCTATTTGTCTAAGGCGACAAGTTATCTTTGAGGTTCATCAGACCTTTTTAGTTCCTAAGCAGATTCGGTGAGCAGGACTTAGAAAATGGGGTGATGTTTTCGGAGTTTTAAGTAGTGATTGAGGATCGACAGGAGCGAGTGCTTTGTGGGTGATCGATACCTTTGGTGTGTGTGTGTTGGTATAACGGGAACCTCCAAGAGAGAACATGGGAGTGGGAGGCTCAAATTCATGCTCAGTACCCTCTTTTGGTTATTTTTCCTTTGTTGGGGCTTTTGGGGATGTAAAGCCCTGAGGTGGGGAGAATGTAATGTCAAATAAATTCCATATTTTCTTAATTATATGGAATTATTATTTGACAATGAAATCTGATGATTTACGATACTGAGGCCCAGAGTGCTCGGAATAATCCATCGATGTATGGTTGAATTTAAATTAGCATGTGTTTGCAGTTTTCTGGAAAAAGTGGAATAAATATTAAATGGTAACTCGGATCAGAATTCTGAGATCACTGTTGCGTTCAGGATAGTGGGTTTACCCTAGGTGTGACTTATGATTAGTTGGCACGGGCCTCCTGTGAGAAAACCGAAAAATGGCATAGTCGTAATTAAAAGAATTAAATAAATTATTTTATTTTTCAAATACTTATAACTAAAATATGGTAACTCGGATTGAAAATATGAGACCACCACTGAACATGTGAGGGTATTATCTCTTTCGAAATATACTAACATTGGTCAGTGTGGGCCACTAGTTGAATTTATTTTTTAGGTGTAAATAAAATAATTATGTGAAAATTATTTTATTGTAAAATCTATAAGCATTAAAATGGTTACTCAGATTGGAAATCTCAGAGTACCGTTGTGTTCGTTGGGGAATGTTTCACTTAGGCAAAGCCTAACATGAACGATGCGGGTTGAGGGTGAAGGTAAATAATTTTCAAAACATTTTTTGGGTATGTTCATTAAACGCGCAAGCGATGTTTTATAACTTTTTAACAGGTGCTCAGAACTGAAATGTGAGCGCATCATTGAACTCACAATGCAGATATTCTCTTAAAGATACCTTCACCTTGACCGCAGTAGGTTGAGGGTGAAATTTACTTTTCGAGAATTTTGTGGTGGAGTTAAAAGAATAAAAATAAAATAAATAACAACTCTTATTTTATTTTTATAACCTCACAATTTGTATGTGAATTAGTGGGGACTACCAAACCCCCTTGAACTCCCTCTTCTATGTGATTTAACTCTTGGTTTGTCCACCATATTAAATGTGCTAACTTATGTTTAATTAATGTGCCGACAATTAATTGAATTAATAGACTTAAATCAATTAAAATTGGCTCCTCATCCTTTTGGTGAATATCTTTGGAAAAGAAGATTTGGGAGAGCATTGGAGAACTGGGAAGAACATCCTCCAAATGAAGAACCTCCCCAACAATGAAGCATTATCCGAATAGAGGAACGTGGAACCAACATCAGGAGTGTGGTGCGAGAGTGACAAATGCTGACATCATCAACATCATCTCCTTCCACACTCCAACACCAACGAGGAGTCGACGTAGGGTTCTAATTTGAAATATTATTGAATTTATTTGTTAATTATTCATATTCTGGATTCGAAATGATAATGGAAAAACTAACATGGTCCTCTTCCCACACATACAACATTCCCCTATTTCTTTTCTTCTTCGCGTGTTATTCATTCATTCATCAACGCCAAATAATTAAGCGTGTTGGAAACACAATATTGTGTTTAGCACAACATATGGACATGGAGCCCTCATCCTGAGGATCACGAATATGGGATCATTTTATTTTTTGGGTTTTGAACGAAGATATAGTGGGCCGCAGATGGGGAAATTTGGAGGTACAATTCCAGAGTGTCTTTGGGGTGTAGCTCCAGGTGAGATATGTGGTGCAACAGTGGCTCTAGACCTATGGAGGAAGCCTGTGGTTAGAGTTGTAGGAGAATTCATGGGTTTGATTGCTTGCGGTAGGAGTGCTTGAGAATTGTGGGGAAAGAAGAGTTAATTGGAGATAGGAATAGTTTAAATGAAATGAATTAAAAATCTAATGAAATTGAAAATGAAATCATTGGAATAAGGGGGAGGCACTACACTTGTGTTTGAATCACAATTGTGATGGTTTATAAGGAAAAAAAGAATAAAATATTAATAATATAAATAATGTTATTATTACTTTTGGTAATAAAACCATAATTCGTCTGTAACATATCCTTGTGAACTCGGTTTCATGAACCATTAGTGAAAGTACGACCCTGACTTCGAGAGGGAAATTATGATTCTAATATTGGATGTATTTTTTGAGGTTTTTTGATTGGGTACTCAAAACTCTCAAATAATAATAATAATAATATATTATTCTTATTAAATCTTCAACCCTCTATAACTCATGCGTGTGATGTATGATTAACATACCGTATGTAGCGATGTGATCCTATCATTAAGACAGTCCATTTAAGTATAATATTGAATATTAAATTCTGGTTCATGGATTGAGATAATGAAAAACCCAATAATATTATTATTATTGCTGGATCTTGTATTCTACATATCTACCTAATATGGTGGAGAAATAATGAACCTTCTAGGGAACCATAGTCCTTGGATCAAGATGGTCCTTTTGGTATACCCCACATGAGTTTTGGATAATGTTGGGGTAGGTCGGGTTGGATCGAGCACGTAACTAACCGGGCCCTCAGGACAGAAAGGCTAATAACATTCATACCAGACATCCGATTGACGCACCGTCTGTTGCGTTGAGACCCATTTCACATAGAGTTCCTTTGGGAAACATTTTAGAGGGACTTCATTGCATTTGGAATATCGACATGTGTCTTGAGTAGTGGATCCTCCCGGAATCATGTGAGCTTAATGTTGGAACACTATAGCTGGTTGTAAAATTAGAAATGGATCCTTCATGCGTCTGTGCTCAAGGATCCCACTTGGATCCACTCAAAAATACATGTGGTACAACTCTAGGATCTGGTGTGGGTATTCTGTACTAGTATCTTGTGTGGGTCTGATGATGTACTAGGATCATGTGTGGGTCTGCTATACTAGGATCTTATGTGGGTCTGATGATGTACTAGGATCCTGTGTGGGTATGCTATACTTGGATCCTATGTGGGTCTGATGATGTATTAAGATCCTATATGGGTATGATGATTTAGGATCCTGGGTGGGTCTTCCTCTCAACAGAGTAAGATGATTCTATAGTTACATGTAATAATATTTACTGATGTACCTTAGTTATACCTGGGTTGAGGTGTGTCCTTACCTTCATGGTGATACCTTTGTAGTATTATTCGTTGTGGTGTACCTATGTGGTACATACCTTTGTGGTGATAACTTTGTTGTATTCTTCTGCGTGGCGTAGTTTTGTGGTACTTTCCTTCACTGTGAATCCTTTGTGGTATTATAATATGTGGAATACATGTGTGGTACTTCCCTTCATGGTGATACCTTGGTGGTATTCTTCTGTGTGGCGTACCTATGTGGTACGTACCTTCATGGTGATACCTTTGTGGTATTCTTCTGTGTGGCATACATGTGTGGTTCATTATTTCTTGGTGATACCTTTGTGTTATTCTTCTGTGTGGTGTTACCTTTTTGGTACACACCATTGTGATGTTACCTTCATGGTATTCCATCCTTTGTGGAACAATTGAGCTTTGGGATTTTGAGTTGGACCTTGTGTTTCCTCATTAATGAGATGGGTATACTTGATAACTTGGGTATATGTATGGGCATATACCTAAGTAGGGTTTTTAGATGTTTACATGCTTTTTCTTCTATCCATTGTGTATTTTTTGAGACCTTTGATGGTATCGGGGTCTCTACTGAGTATCATTATACTCACCCCAACACGGGGTATACCTGCACCTTCTTGTGTTTGGTGAAGACGATGGGCAGCACTAATCGAGGATAAGAGTACAAGGACTAGACTGTGCCCGGAGCTGGACCATATGGCGTGTCGGTATGCAGAAGAGATGGGCGGACATTGGGTGTTTAGGAGGTGATCTGTACCTACCATTCATGTTGGAACCTCGGAGGATGACCCAATAGCTGTCTTTCTCTTTCTTCAGTTGTATTGTATTTCAGTTGTACTTGTACCTTTACTATTGAGCTTGTATTACGACCCCTCTTACTTTCACCACTCTTTTTTTCTATACAGTTTACTTGTGTTCGTATGTTATTGTGTCATTGGATGGGTGTTTTTACAAGTTATAAAAGCAATGCCTTCGCTGTCTTAGGGGATACACCTTTTGGTGCTAGTCGCCAACCCCTATCCTATGGAAGGTGGGCATGGGGTAGTCATGTCACGAGCCGTGTGGGATGGGTTGTGACATTCATACAGTGTTTTCTAGTGTATAAGAGCTAACATGAGGATTTTATAGCTGCTGGGAGGCAAGATATTTTATCTACATCATTGGGAAAGCCCGAATATCTTTGTCACGTACGAGGATATCCGATGGGTGTATCAGTAAGAAAAGTGTTTCCATGTTATTAAACATCATACATTATGGGTGTTTATAGAAAAATTTAATCCTTTTATGGTAAAGTTCTTAATATTAATTTGATGATGGAGGAATAGAATAGAGTGTCAGTATAGTATATGTTTGCAGACATGAAATTAAAATTTCAGACTGTAGATCCCACTCATCTACCACCCTGCAGACCCCATTATTTATTCTCCACCTCCGCCAGTAGCTCCCACACCCCTCCTTGTCCTGCAGACCCCATTTTTTATCTGACTCCTCCACCGCATCTTCCTACTTATTGCGAGTTGTATGTTTATGATCCTCAAAATCATATAGTTGCATATGGGCTGGTATATTGTACTAGAGATAGAGTTTGTCATAAACAGTTATAGGTAGATCTTCATAGGGTCAGTGTACAGATTATTAATGATAGATCAGTTCATTTACCAGAACCTACAGATGAGGTGATGAGAATTGGACATAGTATCAACCATTTTTTAATTTTTCCAGCCAGAATTTTTGTGACTCATTACCATAGAGCTATGCATGTTTTATCTTCTATTTTTTTTTCTTATTAAAAATTTTTTAACATTTAAAATGTAATATAGTTTTATATTTAGTTTTTATAAGAATACTTCAAAGGTAATGAAATACTGTATAAACAACAACAATGACAAATGGATAAGACATCATATAAAAATTATAGTAGTATTGATATATTGTCAAGATATTCAAATTTTGTGGCCGATCATTATGAGTTTTCAATGGAATCCCATGTTTGTGGACGTGCAATAAAAGTGGGGATTGTGAAACATTTTATCATGGATATTGTTACTAGAGATAATTTAGGCATCAATGTGGTGAAAATTTTTTCCATGTAAGTTTTAACATCATATCCATGCGTTATATTTATTAAAAATTTATACATATGTCTATTTTGTATTATGTATATTTATAACATGTTTGAGAAGAATGAGCAGACAAATGTATATGGATTCACAAACCCGCATTTGATTTCCCCTAAAGCACATGCATTGGATGTGGAACAAAGAAAGCATTATGTTAGAGAATGATTAAAGCATAATATAATCACATAGTTTTGGATGATTCATATTAGTGAGAGTAATGAAACATATCTCTGGAAAAGATTTTATTATCTTTTGACATAAAAAGCCACTAACCCTGAATTTTATTTTATCAGTGATCACTGGATGCTATTATTTTTCCCCAGGGGAGAAAAAAAATTATTGTTTATGCTCTATCCATGGAGATGTGAGTGGATGTTTTAATAATATGTTGGAAAAGTAAGTTTCAATTTCTTAATAGTTGTATATATTATAATGAATTTTAAATTTATCCTATTTTTATTATTCTCTAACAGGGGATGGGTCTACTTTCAAAAACACAGAAATAAAAGGAGTGCTAAGATCAAATATGTAAAAATAAAGGTAAATATCAATTTATATTTTTTACTTTTTGAGGAATCACATATAAAAAATATTTTTATTTTACACTCATTTAAATATAATTGTCATGAAAAAAAGGGAATCGTCGAATGTGGATATTATATCACAAGATTTATGTAGGAAATAATTACAACTGGAACACTTGTGAACATTGACCTAATAAGACTTCATTTTAACCATTGACATAATATTTCATTTTATTTATTCATTATACATATTAACTACTATCCTTTAAATTTGTAGCTATTTTATGTCCCTCAAACCTATAGTGCTCAAGAGGCCAAACACTTATAAGAGGAATGGTCAAATTATTTTACAGGTTTGATTGGATTTTAGATTTTTTGTATTGTAAAATGTAATTTTGAATATTGTCATTATAACTGTGTATTTGGTAGTTGTTTAGGTTGGATTTAGGTTTTTTAGTTGGCATTGTAGGTTTTGAATGTTATATATGTGAATGTTTAATTTTTCTCTACTTTTTGTTTTGGTCTAGTTCTGATGGTTTTTCATGTATGGATTCTGGTTTGGGTTGAGGGTTTCCAGTGGTGTTGGGGGGGTGTCCAGTGGGGTGGGGGTTTCCAGGGGTCTAGGAGGATAGTCCTGGGGGTGGGGGGTGTCCATGGTCTCTATGGGGGAGGGAGGGTGTCCAGGAGGGTGGGAGGTCAATCTAGGGGAGTGGGGGTGGTCTAAGATGGTGGGGGATGTCCATGGGGTATCTTGGGGTGTGGGGGTGTCCATTCGGGTGTGGGGGGGGGGAGAGTTTACAGGATGGTGGAAGGGCTATCCAGGGGGAGGGGTCTGTCCTGGGGGGAGGGCTATCTAGGTGGTGTCTTGGGGAGTGGGGGGTTTCTCGAGGTGTGGTTGGGTTGTCCAGTGTGGTGGGGGTGTTTAGGGTTTCTATGGGGTGGGAGTGTATTCAGGAGGGTGGCGGGCTTTATAGGGGAGTGGGGGCGATCCAAGAGGGTGGGGCAGTCCATGGGGTTTCTAGGGGTGTGGGGGTTTCCAGTGGGGTGGGGGAGTTCCTAGGTGTGTGTGTGTGGGGGGGGGGGGGGGATGCTATTCAGTGGTATTGGGGGTATCCAGGGTGTCCATGGGGGTGCGAGGGTGTCCAGGAGGGTGGGAGGGTAGTCCAAGGGGGTTGGGTTGTCCAAGATAGTGGGGGGGGGGGGGGGGGGGGCTGTCTAGGAGTGTCTATGGGTTTGGGGGTGTCCAATGGGGTGGGGAGTTTCCAGGGGTGTGGATGGGGCTATCAAGTGGGGTGGGGGTGTCCATGGTGTCCAGGGGTGGTGGGATGGTGTCCAGGATGGTGGTAGGATTTTCCAGGGTACTAGGGGTTGTCCATGAGGGTGGGGGCTATCCAAGGGTGTCCAGGGGTGTGGGGGCTATTCTCTGGGTTGGGGTGTGTCCAAGGTGTCCATGGGGGTGGGAGGGTGTCCAGCAGGGTGGGAGGGCTATCCAGGGGGTGCAGATATCTACGAGAGTAGGGGGTGTGTCTATAGGGTGTCCAGGGGTGTGGGGGGGTTGTCCTGTGGGGTGGGGGTTTATAGGGGTATGGAAGGGTTGTCAAGTGGGAGGGGGTGTCCACGGTGTCTTTTGGGGTGGCAGGGTGTCCAAAATGGTGGGAGGGTTGTCCAAATGAGTGGGGTAAGTTCCGGAGGGTGGGGGCTATCGAGGGGGTGTCCAAGGGTGTGGGGGGTGGGGGTCTAGGGGGAGGTTGGTTTGTAGGAGTGCAGATGGATTGTCTATTTGGGTGGGGGTGTCCAGGGTATCCATGGTGGTGGGAGGGGTGTCCAATATGGTGGGAGTGTTATCCATGGGAGGGGGGTATAGAGGGGAAGGAGGGCTGTCTAGGGGGTGTTGGTGTCTAGGGTGTCCATAGGGGTGGGAGGGTGTCCCTGAGGAGGGGAGGGTTGGCCAGGGTAGTGGGGTTATCCATGATGGTTGGGGGGGGGTTCTAGGGGGTGTCCAACGGTGGGAGGGGGTATGGGGTGGTTATAGTGCTGTGAGAGGGCTATATAGGGGTGGGTGTGTCAAGGGTGTCCACGCGGATTAGAGGGATTCTAGGAGGGTGGGAAGGCCATCCAGGGGGGTGTGCCAGTCCAAGAGAGTGGGGGCTATCCAGGGGGTTCGAGGGGTGTGTGGGTGTCTAGTGGGGTGTGGGTTTCTTTGTGTGTGGGAGGGCACTCCAGTGGGGTGGGGGTTCCCTGGGTGTCCATGGGGGTTTAAGGGTGTCTAGGAAGGTGGGATAACTTTTTAGTGTAGTGGGGGTGGTCTAGGAGGGTGGGGGACGTCTATGGGGTGTCTAGGGGTATATGGGTGTCTAGGGGGTGGGGTGGGGGTTTCCGGGGTGTTGGATGGATTTCTAGTGGGGTGGGGGTGTTCATGGTGTTCATGGGGGTGGGGTGTCCTGGAGGGTTGTCTGAGGGGTTGGGAGCTATCTAGGATGGTGGGGGAAGGCTATGGGGTGCCCAGGGATGTGGGGGTGGGTCCAGTGGGGTGGGGGTTTCCAGGGATGTGGGAGGATAGTCCAGTGGGGTGGGGGATGTTCAGGGTGTCCATGTGGATGGGAGGGCTGTCCAGGGGTGTGGAGTCTATCCAAGATGGTGGGGTTGTCCAAGGAGTGTCGACTGGTGTGTGTGTGGGGGGGGGGGGTGTCCAGGGGGTGGGTCCATGGGGGTGGGGTGTCCAGGGGTGTGGGAGGGATGTAAAGTGGGGTGGGGTGTCTATGGTCTCTATGGGGGTGGGGGTGTCCAAGAGGGTGGTAGGGTTGTCCAAGGTGTGGGGGTTGTCCAGGAGGGGGGTTGTCCAGGTGGTGTCTAGGTGTGTGGGGGGAGTCTATTGGGGGGGGGGGGTTCTAGGGGTGTGGTGGGTAGTCTAGTGGGGTGGGGGTTTACAGGATGTCCACTAGGGTGGGAGGGAGTCTATGAGTGTGCGAGGACTGTCTAGGGGAGTGGGGGGTCTCTATGGTGTCCATGGGGTGAATGGGTTTCTAGGAGGGTGGAATGGATGTCCAGGGGGTTTCAGGGGTGTTGGGGTGTCCAGTAGGGTCGGGGTTTCTAGGTGTGTGGGAGGGAAGTCCAGTGTGGTGGGGGTGTCCATGGTTGTTTAAGGGGTGTCTAGGGGTGTGGGCAATCTAGTGGTGAGGGAGGGCTATCCACTGGGGTGGGGGTGTCAAGGGTGTCCATGGGGTGGGAGGATTTCCCGGAGGGTGGGAGGGCTGTATATGGGGGTGGGGGTAGTCCAGGATGGTGGGGGCTGTCCAGGGGGTTCCAAGAGAGTGTGTGTGTCTAGGGTGTCCACGGGGTGTCCAGGGTGTCCACGGGGTGTCCAGGGTGTCCACGGGGTGTCCCGAGGTGTGGGCATTCTAGTGGTGTGGGAGGGATATCCAATGGGGTGGGGGTGTCTTGGGTTTCCATGGAGGTTGGTGGGTTTCCAGGTGTATGGTAGGGTTGTCAAGTGGGGTGGGGGTGTCTAGGGTGTCCATTGGGGTGGGGGTGTCCAGGAGGGTGGGAGGGATGTCCACGGTGTGGGGGATGTTAGGGAGGGGGTGGGGATATCTATGTGGTGTCCAGGTGTCTGGGGATGTCTAGTGGGGAGGGGGGGAGGGGGTCCAGGGGTGTGGGAGGGCAGTCATGTGGGGTGGGTGTTCCCATGGTGTCCACGGGTGTGAGAGGGTGTCCATGAGTGTGGGAGGGATGTCCAGTGCTGCCCCAGAGGGTGGGGGTGTCCTGGGGTGTGGGGGCTGTCCAGGGGGTGTCCAGGGGTGTGGGAGTGTCCACAGGGGGGGAGGGGGGTGTACAGTGGGGTTGGGGTATTCAGGGTGTCCATGGGTGTGGGATGGTGTCCAGGAGAGTGGGAGGGTTGTCCAGGGGGTGGGGGAAGTCCATGAGGGTGAGGGGGTTGTCCAGGGGTGTGTGGGGTGTCCAGTGGGGGGGGGGGGGTCGAGGGGTGTGGGAGGGTTTCCCAGAGGGGTGTGGGGTGTCCATGGTGTCCATGGTGGTGGTAGTGTGTCCATGAGGATGGGAGGGTTGTCATTGGGAGTGGGGGCTGTCCATAAGGGTGGGGTACTGTCCAAGGGTGTCCAGGGGTTTGGGGGGGTTTCAGGGGGTTTCCAAGGGTGTGGTGGGGTTGTCCAATGGGGAGGGTTTTCCATGGGTTTGGAGGGTTTCCAAGAGGGTGGGGGTTGTCCAATGGTGTCTAGGGGTGTGGGGGTGTCCAGGGGGGTTCCAGGGGTGTGAGAGGGATTTTCAGTGGGGGGGGGGGGGGTTTCTAGGGTGTCCATGGGGTTGGAGGGTCTTGTGGATGGTGGGAGGGCTTTCTAGGGGAGTGGGGACATCCCGGAGTGTGAAGATATCCAAGGGTTTGGGGGGTTTCCAGTGGGGTGGGGGTCTCGAGGGGTGTGGGAGGGCTGTCGAGCAGTGCGGGTGGGGGTGAGGCGTTGGTCTAGTTTTAGTCTAGATTTTGTTTGACTTTGGTCTATTTCAAGTCTTCTTTGGTAGGGCATTGTTTTGGTTGTACAGTTTTTTTTAAAAAAAATTGATTATTTTATATCGGATGTAAACAATGAATGGGAATGGGTTAAAACGACGATTATTTGAAAACTGATGTAACAAATGAATGTGAATTGGTTTTTATGCCGATTATTTCATAATCGACTTAATAAATGTAATAGAATAATTTTTTTACTTCGGTTATTTTAAAATTGACATAGTATTTATGTTTTCACATATTTTATTAAACCGACGTGAAACAATTCTTGCTAAACTGGTTTATCACGTCAATTATGAAAAGAACCGATGTGATAAATGCTTCAGACTTATAGTTTATTATTTCTGTTTTTATATACCCTACCTAAAAAAGTATATACCACATCGCTTAATCAAAAACTGATGTAATAAATCACGACTCTAAAGCATTTTCCACATTAGGTTTTGTGTAACTGATGTAAAAATGATTCATATTTTTGGTTTTTATGTCTAGTTTAAAATAACAGAAATAATTAAAATGTTTATAACGTCACCTGTAATAACTTCTGCCAAAATCCAAGGTCAAAAATAAAAAATAACCACTGTAAAAAATGTTTTCTGCAATAGTGTTGGTACATCACACATTATCATTGTATACTTTTTTGATGTAACCCAGTGATGGTTAACCAAGTAAAATTATTGTTTCATATGCATGATTTATTTTTTTGATCATATATTTCTACATGAAAGAGAAAGAAGTGAGTTTTTTTAACGACAAAACAACATTATAAGGGGTTTTGGTTTTAATATGCCATAGCCTTATTCACCCCCACCCCCTCAAGTTATTCGACCAACTGTGAAAAATAGTGGTTATATAATAAAAAATATGGTTGACTATGCTATGGGATATAGTACGTGTGTTAATTCTTGAGGATATAATCAAAAGATGTTATTCCTATAACTATATATTTTTATGGAATGGGATGTGAATCCCATTTTTCAATGATATGGTTGAAGTAATTAGATGACTATCTAACTTAGACCTTATAATATTAAATAAATGGTTTATATTTACCCATTGGAATTATTATTGATGATGTTATGAATATAATCCCAATGTTATGTTAGTATTAATAAAAGCATGTGGGCATGAAGCCCATTTGGCATGGAAATTACTAAAATCATTGGATCATAAATTTATTGAAATGGATATAGTCATGGGATGTTATACCAAATTTTGTAATGTTAAGGTATCATGGTATGTTATTCACAAATAATAGATATGGTGATGAAATAAGATTTCACTCCCATTTGTATGATTTTATTATTTCATGTCACAATATACCCTTTATTTTAACATAAATATTTTTGGATTGGACATTTTGTTGAACAAGGTCACTATAAGTATGATATAATTATATTGGTTTAGACAATAGTTGAATAAAAAAAAGAATCAAATAAGTGTTATATAACCCTTAATTAGGGGATTAATATTTTGGTTATTATTATTATTATTATTTAGATAATTTGCCATATCATTTCATGCACGAACTTAAATTCTCTTGATTTGATCAGGGGTACCATTTATGTTGTCCTATTAGATATAACATACATTGTACATGGGAATGTTAATGAAATTTTATATTTTATAATCAAGGTGACAATAAAGGGAATGGTCCCCATTTTATATAGTTGATCTACATGTATATTAGGTTTGTGAAATGGAATTCGGTGGATATTCCAAAACAAATTTTCATTAGTCACTAATTTTGTTTCTCAGAAATATTGTTTATATAAGTGGAAATATTTATAAGATTTCATATATGTCTCATTATGTGACATATTGGAAAATACTTAATTTTTTAGGGAGGGTTCTTGAGGGGATATATGGGTATAATTTTTGAATCTAACTGGTGGTTATTCTGTTTTCTCACATCATCTCATTGAAGTAATAGTAACTCATATGCACAGTGAAATTTACCATCCAATGGTAGTAACCAACCCAATATATTTATTCTCACCACTATTATTCAAGTATAATTATTAAGAATTTGTGTATAAGGATGGAATTTTATTTACGAGTTTATTTTTTATAATTGAGGAACATTTAGTGGGAAAAACGTTTTCTATATACATTTCATTATGGATTATATTTAGTAGAAGATGGATATTTCTTTAGTAATGGGTATTTCCTCTCATTTTTTTATTTTTATATAACACTAGTCACTCTTCTGTTTCATTTTAGAGGATTTCATTGGGTTCAACTATGTCTACATAACTATATAGAGATGTCCTAATTGGTTTAGATAAAGATAATTTAGTGTCATATTTAGTGTTTTTAAAATGTATTTTTGAGTAATAATTAGTGATGTTTTCCATTAGGTTAGTAAGAAAATAGTATATCAAAACTTACGATAGACTATAAAACAAGTCAACTGGTAAAGGGTATGGTGGTTGATATATTCTAACAAAAGGATCATGATTGTATAATAATTATACCTATGGGATAACTTACAATATGTTGGTTATTATACTAGGTGGGTATTTGAATAAAATAATTTTAGAAAATGATGATTATTTATATTATAGATGATATAATTTTTTGAAAGGGTAAGAGAATGGGATAAATAGTTTTCTTAAATACATCTACATATATATTATGTGATGTTGATGAACTTATCATATATTTTAAATATTCTTAGTGGATAATGATTTCATTTTCATGCTATGCCCATAGAGGTGAATTAGGAACAATATATATAAAATAGATTTTTTGACACATTTAATTCATTACTATAATATTTCTCAATGTATAAGATTTAAAATTCAAGGGAGTTACTTGTCATATATGTAGGAAGCATTCACTTGATGTGGTGGAGATATCATTTTTTCGCAGGCATACTCTAGATGATTACTATGTTTCTATAAATATGAGTGTTTCATTATATGTGGATATATAGTGGTAGAATATTTATATTGATTATATATACAAGTAACTAATATAACAAACATGATTTTGAAATATTTTCATCCATTAGTTATTATCCACTACTCATAGGATTGGTCAATAATAAGAGTTGTTTTCAGTTTATTGGGGTAGTTCACCTATCTGATAGTTTCACATAAATTAATGAACTTTATCCGGTATTCTACAGACATGATTTTAAAAGAGTAGATTTTGGATTAGTATTTTCACTCAACTCTATGGAATGTCATTAAAAGCTATCATATTTCTCACATTTTGTGGGAATATTTAGTGGTGGTGGAAATGGGGGAGGTGGTTAAATAAACTAACTATATTAATTTACAACTGTTGTAGATAGAACACATATTATTTTAGGGTCTCTTATAATGATAATCTCCATTCATCAGTCATCTAAATACTGATAGAGTAGGGGAAGAAGATTGGAGTTATTATGAGAATCAGGTATAGATAAATTGTAACTATATCGAGGTCTCCTATTCCTAACTATCTATATGTATAGTGTAAATGGTAATGTTAAGGTGGTATATACCACAACTCAAAGACCTATTACATAATTATAATCTATATATTTGATGTCTATATTCAAAAAAACATGACACAAATCATTATTCAATATTCATGATAATAATGTTCAATGTTGGGATGTATGTAGCCATCTATCTCTATGAGGGAACTATGGCCTTGTTGAGTGACTATATAGAGGTAGAAATGTGAATGAGTCTATGAATCACCAAGAAATTTTTGGTATTTTTTACTAAACTTATGATAGATTATATATAGTTCTTTTTCACCAATGTGTATGTTCATTTATTCTATTATTTCACTATTTATCAAATAAACTGTGATTTTTCTTAATTTTATACATGATTTAGCATTATTTATATATTATATATAGTAAATTCTAAACCATGACCATCATTTTAACATCGATTCCGATGTAAATTTTACTATAAAATGGTGAACAAGAACAGATCATTGGTTTATTGATGTCTTGTTTACATATGACGGTGAAATATTTCGGTAAATATATTACACCTATTCATGGAGAAATAGATTGTGGACAAACAAAAATTAAATAGATTTAGCATCAAAAATGGGTTTCTATATAGAATTAATATTAGTAACAAGTTATTATTCCTTTTAAAACACCAAAATGGTGTTCATTTTATAAGTGTTAGTTCAGAAATATCCCATGACCTTAGGGAAAAACTATTGTATGGAGATGGGAAGGCACACTATAGGGTCATCGAGTTAGATTTTATTGATTTTGATAACATTTTATAGTGAATTCGGATGATATTGAGGTAATATATTTATTTAGAGGTCTCATTTTAAATTTTTACATATATTTTGATTTGAATCAATAATTCTCATTCATTTATTACAGTAACCATTATCTATTGGTTAATGACTATAGTAGAAAGGCTTTATAAGACACTAAAGACAACTACTCCAGTTTAGGGTTGACTGATATTGTTGCAAATATGTTATTAGTATGATATAGTGGTATGAGTATATCAATTTCCACCGAATTTTTTTAAATAGACACGGTAAAATGATGCCAAACCTGTTTTAGATCATTCAATTCTTTTAATGATACCGTGGATTGTTCTGAAAAAATGGATATTTAATTTAATCATAAATTATATGGTGAAGCTTTTTTTGAGATGTAGGAATTTATTTAGGATGTCAAGATATTAATCTATAGGATATTACCTCATAATTGGTAAGAGTGGTGCTTTCTAAATCTGAGCTGGTGTCCATGGGACTAAAATTTTCATATTTAATTCACTATGTTTTTAAAAAGGATGTTATGAGATTATGAATATGTCATGACATTGAATTTAAAATAGAACTATACCCTTCTACCCTTACTATTATTTTGTCTTCTTGGAATGTATTTCCTGAAGATCCTAAATATCGAATTTCTTATTTTGATGACTAGTTAAATATTGGGTTTTTAACCTCATGTATCTTTATGGGAGACACAAGTTTTATTTCTATAGTTTTGATATCATTGCCTAATGATTTACATATAATATTAATGGTTAATCATGGTAATAGTAAGGAATGGTTATCTACTAAATTGTATTGCTTATCTCTTTGATCATTTGAAATATGTGAAATTATCCTCATAAATCAATTTATTATACAAGAACCATAAGATTATAGTTTATTATTTGTACATCCGACAAATATCATTTAAATTTAAGTATGGACACATAAAAAATATAATGATTTCATTTGGAGTGGTAAATTCTCCTATACTATCTATCAGAATGCATCATTTTTTTGACTTATATGGAGAAATTTATTATTGTAGCAATAGAGTTTAGTATTATTTATTCAATGTAAAATTTTCTTTCCGTGTTGAAAATTCTAGGATTATTTTATAGTTTTTTTTGGTTGAATAGATTGTATATAAAATTTATTGCTGTTTCTTTTTTGGATATAAAGATCACTAAATTGGATATGTTGTACAGGGGAATGTTATTATTGTTTATCTAGCCAAGATTGTGGATATTGTCACATAGAATCCATCAATGTATATATTTATGGACATGGGTTTTTAAGGCATGGTTGAATTTATAATAGGTTCTTTCCTGACATTTCATAAAAATTTACCCATTTATTAAAATTATCTAATAATTGATATGTTATCATTTGTTAAAAAGTACCATTAATCTTTTAATTGTTTTGTGGTTAATTTTATGATGGATCCAATTACATAATTTCCAGAGGATGGGATTTATTATGATGTATATTTTGATTAATCCCTTGAACGAGTGGGATTTATATATATATATAGAATGGAGTTAATGAAAATGGTCCTAAAAAGGTACATTAGCATGATGGTAACTATGATTTGTATGATTTAGATATTGTATTCCTGGTTTTTTATATAAAATTTAATAAATTTCTTGCTTTGAGAACACCAATGGTCATTATAAATTATAAAATTTTTAAAGAAATATTTTCACCGAAAGAGTTAATCTTGAGTTACAGTGGGAGGGTGGGGTTTTTTTATTAACATTTTTTTATTTTTTACACTCCATGAAAAGGTATTGTGGTGAAATATGGTTACAAAAAACCCACGACTCGACTGTATTGATATTATGCATAGAATGTTGTATATTTTTTAAAAATTGTAAAACAATAATGTCTAATACATATCATGTGGTATTTTATGTTCTTGGTTTTGGAGAATTAAGAATGTATCCCCAAACTATATCATATTTTACATAATTTTTAAATAAAATATCTATTTATATTCACTCATACTAGCCCCTTAAATGGAACCAAATTGTTTTTTGTCTTGTAATGATCCCATGAAAAACATTCTAAAACATTTATTCAGTATATCATTTCTCAGTAAGTATTTTTAAAAATCCAATTATTATTATTTCACAAATAGAATGAAAATTTTATATAAAATAATTCATTTTGAAATATTAGTTTATAATACATTCTATTTTAAAAATTCTTAGGAAAATATATCCTTTTATATCCAAAAATTTCAAACAATAAATATTTTTCCAAAAATATGGAACTTGGATTTTATAAACATAACATATGTAATTCTAATAAAACCCATTGAAAATACGTATTATTTTTAAAACCCATTTTATTTAAAAACTTAATAACCATTGAAATATTTACTTGGAAATAATTTTCTTAGTAAAAGAATCTAGTGATTTAAAAAAATACTTTATTTGTATTGAAAACAATCCCATGAGGCCACTTAGAATGTTCAAGTCTATATACGGCCTAACTTCCTTGTGGATTGGGACCTTTCCCCAAATCATCATCATGTCAACAATTCCAACTGCCCATTTTTACATAAATGTTTTTCATCTTGACCCCAATTTTCAGTAGAGTTTGAACTAGGATTTCAATACTATTAGAATGAGTACTTTCAAAATATATATATATATATATAAGTTCATATATATATACACACACACACACACATCTATAAGAATTCAACAAGATAATATGGAGTATCCAAATAATATGATAATTAATCTTAGTAAAGAATTCATGAATTTTTAGTGAAAAACATTTTATAAATCCACACCAAAACATAAGTGCAACATCCATGAATTTTTAATGAAATATTATACATAATATGAGAATAAAAACAATTTAAAACCTATATATAAAGAAAATTAATATGATATACATAAATATATTTCTCCCAAAACAAGGAATTTATAATAAGTTAATAGATACACATATTCCATATAAAATAAACTTCGGAAAATATATTGGATTGATTAAACAAATAAAATTCTTTTGAAACAATAAAATACTCTTACAAAATTGAATTAATTATTGAATAAAGAATTTTTAAATAAAATCGTAATTATATAAATATATTTCCCCATTATATAAGATAATAGTTTTTGAAGGATAATCATAACAACTGTTCAAAAAAATTCCCCCTAAAATAATAGGGTTTTTAAAAAAATGATAATATTTGTAGAAATATAATTTTACCTTAAAAATTATATTTATATATATAATATATCCCTACCATAAAATAATATTTTTGAAAATATCAATACCATACCAAAAATCCAATCCAAAATGAGCTCATATAACTGTAATCTCTTCTACTAATGCATGTAATTTGTTGTATGGGGAAGGGGATAAATAAGGAGAATGTGAAGTGTATCCAACGAGTGAGGGATGGTTTAACTATACATATATATATATAGGAGTTAAGTGTCACGACCCATTCTCGGGGATCGTGTCGTGACTACCCCACGCATGCCTTCCATAGGCCAGGGGTTGACGACTAGCACCATAGGCATAAATCCAGATAAAAGGGAAGGTATTGCCTTTATATAAGTAAACAAACACAACAGAGTACTCAAGTTGGAGTAAACACAAAGTAAACTGAGTATAAAAGTATGTGCTGTAAAGTAAATGGGCCGGTATAAAAATCCAACTGAATGTACAGTACAAATGAGAAAAGTAAGGTACAACAGCTGAAAAGTAAAGCAGCAACCACCGAGTCATCCTCCGGAAACCCCACCTGATGGGTGGGTACAGATGGTCTCCCAAGCTCCTCGAGTCCGTCCACCTGCTCCGTGTATGTCCCGCCTGATGGTCCACCTCCAGATTCTATCCCACTCTACAAGCCTCAACCACGATCAGCATTGTCCGTCGTCTACAACCAACACAATATAGTGTAGGCATAGCCCATGCAGGGATGAGTATACGATACTCAGTAAGGACCCTGAGACCCCCGATGGTCTCCCAGAATCCACGAAGGATAATCCAGAATGGAAGCTTACAAACATGAACTATCAACCGACTCTACTTAGGTAAATTCCCACACATATACCTAAGTCATCAATCTTAGTATGGCTTCAACTTCTAAGACCAAGCACAACCAGTTCACACAGGAAAGAAGTCAATCATAGTGAAGATAATGATTGAAAGTCAAGACTCAGCTCACACAGGTATACCTATCACGAAGAGGGGTGGAGATGATTATATGTAGCCTCTGAATCATCTCCTCTGCCGAACCCATGCAGGTTCCAAGTACAGAAGTCGTCGCTGTCAAACCCATGTAGCATCCAAGTACAGTAACCATCGCTGTCGAACCCACATAGGATCCAAGTACAATCAGCATCACTTCCAAACCCACGGAGGATCCCAGTACAGTCTTCCTCAATACCGAACCCATGTAGGATTAAACTATAGTCGTCATCGTCGTCGCAGTCACAGCCAGATCTAGGGTTCCCGCACACAGTACACTCGATTCTAGGAGGGTCCGCTCCATGAGCCAAAAGAGTCAATACATCTATTTTCACAAAGTCCAGATTTGATGTATCCCAATGTTCTGACTCGTCAATAGGAACTCCACGCGATAGACGGCGCGTCAATCGGACGCTCGGTTTAAGAGATAATGGCTTCTCCATTCCAGGGGCCCAGTTAGAAATACGCTCGTTTCTAACCCAGACGATATCCATAGTCTTCCAATACTCACTTAGAGTATTGAAAAAGAACTGTCTCGTCGAAAGGGTCCTACTACTACAGATGACGCATTGATCGAATGTGCGGTCTTTATGTTATTCCTGTTTTAGTGATTAACAGGCCCGACCCATTTACCATAGTGGGACGACGGGTTGGGTTAACCCTATTTGACGGGTCCGACCTTGAAGGTGTGTCAGACCGGTCCGATGTAATACATAACTTGGCCGGAAGGGGCGTGGCCCGACACGGCCCCGCCCGACCCGACTAGGCACGCGGACCAGCGGGCTTAGCCGAAGGCTGAGCAGGTTCCAAGAGGGGGAAAGCCCCCCCCCTAGTTGTCCACACTGGCGGTGCCTAATGGCACCGTACTTCCCCAAATCGTCCAGCTAGACCGGTCGGCCTCCTGCGCACGTGTCCCACATGGACGGGTCGTCGGTCTTCCAGCACGGCGCCCTCCTGGCGCCGCGGTCCAGCTCCGCCCGGCCAGCCGACAGACATGCCATTTCCTCAGTGTTGTGCCCTCCTGGTGTCACGGTTCGCCTCGCCCGGCCGGCCGATGGGCCAGCCAGTTCTTCCACCGAAGCGGCCCGTGTAGTAGGCCATAGTTCCTTCAACAAAACTGGCATAACGAATCTCGTTTTCTTTTCCACGTTTCATGCATGTTGCGACAACATCGTTCTTTCCCCACCTCCGGTTTCCAATTCCAAAAAGATCAAGAAGTGACAGATGGATGTCGGGCCGTTTTTCTTCGGCATGCGCCCTCCGCGTTAGGCGATAACATTCGGCCAAAGATGTACAAGATTTCACGAAGCACAACGAACAATTTTTATTCAAATAAAAATTGGAACAAAACACCCTACCTAAAAAAAAGATGTTGAACGTCAGAAATTGTGGAAGACGGCATCGCTGGGTGAGGTTTCGTAAGCGATGTCAGAAAGTGCCCGAGGAGGAAGCGGTGTCTCCCTGTTTTGTCACAGAGAGAAGATTATAAGGCGAGATGTCATTGGTGGGTTTCTGTGTCGATGTCTCCTCCCATGTCACGGAGGAAGAAGAGGATAGAGAACCGGTTTTGCCAAGTTGATGTTCTTCATAGGAGAGTTGGTGTTCTTAAACTAAGGAGAAGAACCGTTTTTCAAATACCCAAGAGCTCTCCAAATTTCTCCCCAACACCACACTTGCCAACCCCCAAATAAAATAACGCTTATCCTTATTTTTTTAATCTATCCAAGAATTTCAAATTTAAAATTCATACACTTAATTAACATAATTTAAGAAGTCCAATAAATTAATTAATGTGTGTGTTTGGAAAGAATTAATAATGGAGAGAGGGGTGAGGAAGAGTTACTCAATTAAATTCAAGGGGGGTTTCAACATTAAAAAAGGAGTTTATTGGGGGGGTTTATAGGGTTTAGGGAATGTGAATGGTTGGGGCTCCTATTGGCCCCACCTCAGAATTATCCTCACATTGGTATTTAGGAGCTTTTGGGTCCCATCCCAACTCCCCCATGTAGGATCTAACAACTTATGACATTAAAATAAAATTGTCACACAATTTTATTCACTTCTCATTTAAACCACAAAATTTTAACATCTCCTCCTGCACAAATGAAACCACATTAAAGGTCCTCTTAAGCAATTACCGGCGTTGAAAGTTCATTTTTTCCCTCGAATTTCAATTCTGATGACTGGTTCTAATGATAGAAAAACCTGCATGTTCGTTTACTAAATGTACCTGAGCTAAACATCGGAAATTGATTCCGGGCACACCGGGCCTCAGAATCAAGTGCCGTCAGAAGACCCAGACTCGTAAAATTCCAAAGTATTTAAGAAAAAATTATCCTTGAAATTTCCTAGTCTTTACATTACTCCCATCTTAGGGCTATACGTCCTTGTAAAGCTACATCAAAAACTAGGAAAACAAATGATGGTATTGTGCATGAATCTGAGCCTCCCGCTCCCATGTTCTCTCCTGGAGCTTCCAGTGCTGCCAAAAAATGTGTACAAGAGGAATAATATGTCCATGTAGGACACACTCCTGTCGATCCTTGATCTCCACCAAGACCTCCGTGAATGTGGCTCCGTCATCGATGTCCATCTCCCCATGATCATTGATGTGGGTCGGTTCGTGCACGTATCTCCTCAGCTAAGATATGTGGAAGACGTCATGAACCCGGTGCAACTGAGGTGGAAGGGCCAACAGGTAATCCACCTCGCCTACCCTGCTGAGGACCTGGAAAGGTCCGATGAAGCATGGATATAACTTACCACCCCGTACAAATCTCCGTAATCCATGTCGAGGTGAGACCTGTAAGAAAACATGGTCGCCATCCTCGAACTCTAGTGGTCTCCGCCTCCTATCAGCATAGGACTTCTGTCTGCTATATGTAGTCCTCATTCGCTCTTGGATGATCTGCACCTTCTCTGTCATAGCCTGGACCATCTCGGGTCCTACAAGTGCTGACTCCCTAGGGTCCGTCCAGCACAGAGGTGATATACAAGGTCGGTCATATAATGCCTCATATGGTGCCATCCCGATGGTGGAGTGTTACCTGTTGTTGTACGCAAACTCCACCAAGGGTAGGTGATCCTCCCAGCTACGACCAAAGTCAAGGACACATGCACGGAGGATGTCATCGAGTGTCTGAATGGTCCTCTCCATCTATCCATCCGTCTGATGATAAAAGGCAGGGCTCAGGCGTATCTGTGTCCCAAATGCCTCCTGCAACACTTCAAAAACTGTGAAGTAAAGTGATAATCTCGATCGGAGACGATAGATGGTGGCACATGATGATTCCATATGATCTCTTGAACATAGAGGCATCCCAAGATCTCTACTGAGACCATGCTCTCTAATAGGTAGGAAGTGGGCCGACAAGGTGAGTCGGTTGACGATCACCCAGATAGAGTCGTGTCCTCTGGAAGTACGTGGGAGCCCTGTCATGAAATCCATGGATATCCAGCGCCACTTTCACTCCGGAACCTCTAAGGGTTGTACCAAGCCTACTGGTACCTGGTGCTCCTCCTTCACATGCAGGAAAGTGAGGCATCGTGAAACGAACTCTGCTACAACCTTCTTCATACCCGGCCACCAATGTTGTCGTTTGTGGTCCTAGTACATCTTCGCCAATCCTGGATGTACCACTAGAGGGGATGTGTGAAACTCCCTCATCACTTCCTCCTGCAGTGAAACTGGTACCATGGTACGTCCCCTAAAGAGGATGAAGTTCTCTACTCCTTCAGAAAATCAATCAGGCGCCTACCCTATGGAAATCTGGGCACGTCGCGTCTCACTGTCAATGTTCCCATGATGTGCCTCTCTGACCCGCTGATGTAGCGGAGGAGTAATTTTGAGGGACTGTAGGAAGGCTACCCCATCTCTATCCATGAAGGATATCTGAAAAGAGGCTAACTTCTCTGTCACCTCTACATGTACTTGAATATCTAACCTTGTACTGAGAGAATCAGCCACAACATTCCCCTTCTCGGGATTATATACTATCTCAAAGTCATATTCCTGGAGAAACTTGAGCTATCATCGTTGTCTCAAGTTCACGTCCTTCTGCGAGAAGATGTTCCTGAGACTCTGATGGTCAGAGTAGACTGTAAAGCGCTCTCCCAACAGATAGTGCAACCACATATTCAAGGAGAAGACCACTGTTTCTAACTCCAGGTCACAGGTAGAGTAGTTCTGCTCATTTTTCCTCAACTGTTGTGAACCATAGGTGATCACTGCCCACTCCTGTATCAGGACACACCCAAGTCAGGTCCTTGATGCATTGCAGTAAACTACGTACCCTACACCCTCCTCCGGCAGCCTCAGGATGGGTGCACTGTCAATATCTATCTCAGCTCATGGAAGCTCTGCTGACATCTATCTAACGACACGATGGGTTTCCCCTTCTTTATCAAAGCTGAAAGCGGTGCTGTAACTCTGGAAAAATCTGGCACAAATCTTCAATAGTACCCTGCCAGACCTAGGAAACTCCGCACCTCTGTCACGCTCCTAGATGGATCCCAATCAAGTACTGCCTCAATCTTCACAGGATCCATAGCAACTCCCGCCTACGAGATGAAGTTCCCCAAGAGGTGAACCCCTCGAATCCATAACTGGCACTTCAAGAGCATACCATAAAGATGGTGCTCTCGGAGTGTGTCCAGTACAACCCACAAGTGGTAGGCATTCTCTTCCTTAGTAGTAGAGTAAATCATTATGTCGTTGATGAAGACTACGAAAAAATGATCAAGGTAAGGCTTGAAGATCCAGTTCATGAGACTCAAGAACACTGCTGGTGCATTGGTTACGCCTAAAGGCATAACCAATAACTCTTAGTGGCCATACTGACACCTGAAGGCCGTATTCTTCACATCCTCATCTTGAACCCTGAGCTAATGATAGCCTAACCTAAGGTCTATCTTCGAGAACCATCGTTATCTCTTGAGTTGATCAAAGAGGTCGGAAATCCTCAGGAGTGGATACTTGTTCTTTACGGTCACCTGATTTTGGCGACGGTAGTTGACACATAGTCATAGTCTCCCATCCGCCTTCTTGGTGAACAAAATCGGAGAAGCCTAGGGTGAAACACTCGGTCGGATGAATCCCTTTCCCTGAATGTCCTCCAGTTGTACCCATAGCTCACGAAGCTCAGCAGGAGCCATACAATATTCTGGAGAAGATATTGGTGTTTTCCCGGGGTACAGGTAAATATAGAAGTCAACCTCTCTGTGAGGAGGTAGTCCTGGAACGTCGTTAGGGAAAACGTCTACAAACTGATCCACCACAACAGGAAAACTCGGACTCCGCACATCAACTGCTCTGTGGATGAGAATAGCTAATTGATGTGTGATCGACAGCCTTCTCCTCGGCGTAAGTCCACCCTACGCTGCAAAGGCTCCCTTCTAGCTGGTGAAGGTGAACCTTCTCCCATCTGTGTGGACACACCACACTTTGCGCGAAATACAGGCAATCTGGGCATGACTGTAGATAACCAGTCAATACCGAAGATGACATCGTAAGGCCTCGACGCTGCTACAAGAATATCCCAGCTGAATCTCTCGCCTCCTAGAGTGAGCTCACACTGCCGGCACCAGTGTGTAATCGTAGAGCCTGCTCCCGTAGGAGTCTCTAGCCATAAGGATCGAGCCAACGACTCTGTCGGAATCTCCAAGCTCTGAACAAGGGTACCGGTAATGAGAGAATAACTTGCTCCTGTGTCTATAAGAACTACAGAAAGGGTGGAGTGGACACATATAGTACCTCGAATCATCTCATGTGCGCCATGGTCCTAGGCCTCGACTGCCAGGAGCTGAGCCGACCCCTGTCTGCGAACTCCCTGAGGTCGGGGTGGTCCTCCTGGTGGTGGTGGTGGAAGGGACTTGATGCATTGTCCACCACCTTCGGCTCGGCCAACTCCTATGCCTCATCTGCATGCTCCCTTCGTACCGACACTGTTGAATCTCTACCTCTGCCTGAGTGGTCCTTCAACCATCTTCTGCTTTTCTACATGGAAGGTCGGCCAGTCACAAGCCATGTGGCCCTGCCCACCACATGCATAGCACTGCATGCCTCTTGAATGGATGGATCTACTGCGTGTGCCCCGCACATCCGAACCAGTATCCTGTGGTCACTCAACTGATGGCCTGGTCCACTTGGACCCCTGCGACATCTGTCTACTGCCGGCTGCAGAAGACTCCTCTACGTGTCACAATGCGATAGGCCTCACTACTGTCGTCGGCTCAGCAAGGAGGCTCTCCACAAGAAGGGCTAGCACCAGTACTCATGCCTACGTCGGAATGCTGAGGGAGACCATGGAAGACCTGATCTCATGCCACAGTCCCTGCTCAATGGTTCGGGCCCAGATGAATGGGTCTCGTACCATGTCTGTGGAGTAGCGTGAGGGGTTGGTAAATCTCACCGAGTACTCGGCTACTGTCATGATTCCCTGCCACAGTGGTATTAACTTCTATATGTGCACCACACATAGGTTGGACGGAACAACCTCTAAGAGGAAGAGGCTCTCGAAGTCCATCCAAAGTAGTGATGCCTCCTCGTACACCTAGAGAATCAGGCTCCACCATCTACCTGTTGCTGCGTGTAGTAGACTGGTGGAAAGGATCACCATAAGGTCTACTGGTGTCCCTACCAATCTAAAGACTCTGAAGATAGCCTCCAGCCAATCCTTGGCTTCCTGAGGATCCATCTCTCCACAGAACCTGGGCAGCCTCTATCGCTAAAACTCTTGCAACACAATCAGGCAGTGTGCACTCTCTGCTGTTGGGGCCAGTGGTATCGGTGGCCCAGTGGGTAGAGGTACCGTGGGTGCCTCCATTGTAATGGGGTCCTGGAGCGAGGCCACGTCGCTCGGTGGGCTGTCATCACGCACAAATCATGGAACCCTAGCTGGATTCCTTCATGGGGCCATCCTAAAAATTAATAGGTGCGCCACGGTTAATACATTATACCTGGTGAGCTGACACAAACTAATCACAAAGAAAACTTTTGAAACACATATGCAATCAGTGTTTTTCAGCACTGAGTCGGAAATCAGAATTCAAGGTCCTCGTGTATGGATACGTCGGCCGCTATACCAATACTAGACATCCTGGACTGAAAACCACACTCAATAATCTTAACACTATTTTTTCACAAGAGAAATTATTAGAGTCCAGAGTTCTGCGGTAGAACTGACTCCTCTTATACCAATTTTTCACGACCCATCCTCAGGGCTCGTGTTGTGACAACCCCAAACCCGCCTTCCATAGGCCAGGTGTTGGCGACTAGCACCAAAGGCGTAAATCCTGATAAAAGGGAAGGCATTGCCTTTTTATAAGTAAACAAACACAATAGAGTATGCAATATGGAGTAAACAAAAAGTAAACTGAGTACAAAAGTATGTTGTGAAAAGTAAATGGGATAGTATAAAAACCCAATTGAAAGTATAGTACAACTAAGAAAAGTAAGGTACAATAGCTAAAAAGTAAAGCAGCAACCACCGAGTCGTCCTCTGGAAACCCCACCTGAAGGGTGGGTACATATGGTCTCCTAAGCTCCTTGAGACTGTCTGTCCTCTCCATGTATGTACCACCTAATGGTCCACCTCCGAATATCGTCCCGCTCTGCAAGCCTCAACCACGATCAGTGATATCCGTCGTCTGCAACAAACATAACGTAGTGCGGGCATATCCCATGTAGGGGTGAGTATACGATACTCAGTAGGGACCCCGTGACACCCGAAGGTCTCCCATAATCCATGAAGGATAATCCAAAAAGTAAGGATACAAACATAAAGTATCAAACGACTCTACTTAGGTAAATTCCCATACATATACCTAAGTCATCAATCTCAGTAGGGCATCAACTTCCATGCCCAATCACAACCAGTACACACAGGAAAAGAAGTCAATCATACCAAAGATAATGATTAAAAGTCAAGACTCAGCTCACACAGGTATACTTCTCACGAAGAGGGGTGGAGATGGTTAGACGTATCTTCTGAATCATCTCATCTGTTGAACCCACATAGGATCCAAGTACAGAATTCGTCACTGTCGAACCCACGTAGGATCCATGTATAGTAACCATAGCTGCCAAACCCACGTAGGATCCATGTACAGTCGTCATCACTACCAATCCCACGGACGATCCCAGTACAGTCATCCTCACTGCCGAACCCATGTAGGATCCAAGTACAGTCGCCATCGTCGTCGCAGTCGCAGCCCGCTCTAGGGTTCCCACACACAGCACGCTCGATTCTGGGAGGGTCCGCTTCATGATCCAAAATGTTCGATAAATCAACTGTCACAAAGTCTAGAGTTGATGTATCCAAAAGTTCCATTTCGTCAATAGGAACTCAACGAGAAAGAAGACGCATCAATCAGACACTCGGTTTGAGAGATAATGGCTTTTCCGTTGTAGGGGCCCGGTTAAAAATACACTCGTTTCTAACCCGGCCGATATTCATAGTCGTCCAAAACTCACTTAGAGTATCGCAAAAGAACCATCTCATCGAAAGGGTCCTAGTTCCACAGACAGCACGTCGATCGGATGTGCGGTCTCTAAGTTATTCCTGTTTAAGTGATTAATCGGCCCGACCCATTTATCCCAGTGGGCCGACGGGTCGGGTTAACAAATTTTTACGTGTCCGACCCAACAGTGGTGTCGGACCAGTCCAAAGGAATACATAACTCGGCCCGACCCCAAGGGGTGTGGCTCGGCCCGACGGGGTGCGGTCCGGCCCGACCCGGAGCTGCCCGGCTTGGCCTTGCCCGGCGCGGCCCGGCTCAGCGCGGCCCAGCTCAGCGCGGCCTGGCTCAGCCCAGCCCGCGCGACCTGGCCCAGCGCGGCCCCACTCATCCCAGGCTACGCGGCCCGTCTCAGGGCGACACGGCTCGGCCCGGCCCGCGCAGCCTGGTGCGGCCCGGCATGGCTCGGCCCGGTTGGTCGCGTGGTTCGGCTCGCCCGGCCGGTCTGCCGGGCAGCTCGGCTAAAGGCCGAGTGGGTTCCAATGTGGGGGAGGGGCTGCTTTTCCGCACCGGCGGCGCCGCCCTTCCCCAAACTGGCTGGCATCCTACTCACGTGGCCCGTATGGGCATGCCGCCAGCCTTCCTGCGTGGCACCCTCCTGGCGCCGTGGTCCAGCTCCGCCCGGCCAGCTGACGTACCGAACGGTTCCTCAGTGCGGCGCCCTCCTGGCACCGCGATTCGCCTCTGCCTGGTCGGCCGATGGGCCAGCCGGTTCTTCCGCCGAAGTGGCCTATGTAGCGGGCCATGGTTCCTTCCCCACAACCGGCGCAACGATTCCAGTTTTATTTTCCACGTTTCCGGCATGGTGTGACGACGTCGTTCTTTCCCCGCCTCTGGTTTCCAACTCCAAAAATATCAAGAAACGACGTAGGGTCATCAGATCATGTTTTTTCGGCCCTCGCCCTCTGCGTTAGGCAATAACATTCGGCCAAAGATGTAAAAGACTTCACTAATAACAAGGAACTATTTTTATTCAAAAAAAATGGAACAAAACACCCTACCTCAACAAAAGATGTCGAATGTCGGACGTCGCGGAAGACGGTGTCGCGGGGTGAGGTTTTGTAAGCGACGTCGGAAAGTGCCCGAGGAGGAAGTGGCATCTCCCCTTTTTCTCACGGAGAGAACATTATAAGGTGAGACTTTATTGGTGAGCTCCCGTGTTGGTGTCTCCTCCCTTGTCGCGGAGGAAGAAGAGGATGGAGAAACCGGGTTTACCGAGTCGATGTTCTTTGTCGGAGAGTTGGCATTCTTCAACAAAGGAGAAGAACCGTTCTTCAAAAACCCAAGATCTCTCCCAATTTCTCCCCAACACCACACATTCCAACCCCCAAATAAAATAATGCTTATCCATATTTTATTTTATCTTCCAAGCATTTTAAATTAAAAATTGAAACACTTAATTAACTTAATTGAAGAAATTCAATCAATTAATTAAAGTGTGTGTTGGTAAGAATTAATGAGAAAGAGAGGGGAGAGGAAGATTTACTCAATTAAATTAAGGGGGGGTGTCAACATTAAACAAAAGAGTTTAATGGGGGGTTTAATGGGTTTAAGGAATGTGAATGGTTGGGGTTCGTGTGGGTCCCACCTCACAATTATCCTCAAATGGGTAGTTAAGAGCCTGTGGGTCCCATCCCAACTACCCCATGTAGGATATAACCACATAAGATATAAAAATAAAATTGTCCCACAATTTTATTCACATCTCATTTAAACCTCAAATTATTATCTTCTCCTCCCATGGAAATGAAACCGTGGTAAAGGTCCACTTAAGCAATTACCGGCGTTATGAGTTCAACGGTGCCGTCAGATTTGAATTCTGAGAATCGGTTCAAAAGATAGAATAACTCGCTTATTCGTTTACTGAATGTAACCTAGATAAACTTCAGAAATTGATTCCGGGCACCCCAGGCCTCGAAATCAAGTTTTGTCAGAAGCCATAGACTCGTAAAATTCCAAAGTATTTAAGAAAAAATTATCCGTGAAATTTCTGGGTCTTTTCATTTAGATCCATCATATGATTTTTCTATTACTAGTATTTGAATGTGGCTAACATAAATATTAGAAGCGGTACTATTGTTATGTTTTGGTATATATCCAATTTTTAATGACAATCACAAGCCAAAGGGGATCAATGATATGAGTTTTTTAAGCTATAGCCTATGAAGAAAGATAAAATATATAATGGAAACCCCATTATTTTAAATTATTACAAATATATATCATTATATATATCATTTTATTCATTGTTATAAACTGATAAAAAAACATTGCTTGTAAATGGCATAATGGATTAAAATGATTATACTTATGGTTATTAATTTATCATCTAACATACTAATTTGGCATTTCCATGTTTCCATGGGAAACCTTCTTCAAATGGAGAAAATATTCACAAATGGTATCCAAATTGATGATCCCAATGGATGAATGAACATAGATACACTTTTTTAAAAGGTTGAGGTTCATATACCTATTGTCAAAGTAAAATGACTATAATGGTAGGGGTCCTGAGATTGATGTTTTTTCATCAATATAGTGATGATAGATTAAGATAGAAGTATAGGGGGAATAAGGCGATGATATTTTCAAATCATCATGTGGTGGAAAAAGATGACAAATTTGAGTATTTAGACAGTTGATATTTCATTAATCGAATGAAAATGTTATAAACATACATTTTAATGTAGTGGAATAGTAACTTGTAATTCAATTAACCATATTACATGTTCAATAAAATGATAACTTCTGTATATGAAATATTTAACCTCTAAATAATTGATGTGAGGTGTCGAGGGTGGAATATGGACACACATTCACACACCCCATGTTGATGGGTAGACCACCCTAATAACTTGCATGCCATCAGGCACACCGTTCACCATGCATGTGATATTTCCATGCATGTGTAACTGGCTCTCATAACCCATGTCATCATTCAGGATGCTTGATCTAGACTTCACCTATGGGTTGATCATTCTTCCAACCACGATTTAGAAGGTCATGATGCTTATTTCTTTCTTAGTTAGAAGATATATGTATATATATTGAAAATTTTAAATAAATATTAAAAAATAGTACTCTTAATTCATTATTAAAATTATCATTATTATTATCATTATAAACTAATTTCTTATTTCATTCGTAAAAACCCATTATAACCATATAAGTTATAGTAAAATTTTCATGTTAATGTTAATATTTTATTTATGATACTATTTAACAAAATTTTTTTTAAAATAAAATAATTTAATTAATATATTAACTACAGTTTGTAAAAACATTCTAAATTGAATCAATATATATATATAAAGACCAAAACATGTATAATTTTTTCATTTAAAGCCTTGTCATTCAAAAATATCACAACGTATTACATCAAACACAAAATCATTCATATTATAAATACCTAACTTGATGAAATTTTAACAAACCAAACTCTTTTTATTTTAGTATTATCACTTGTGAAGTTGATCGTTATTCTCTTAGTACTAACTATTCATACTCTTGTCCACTTTTTTATATTTATAGGAATGTGTTATCCTAATGATTTAGGATATGATTTAGGATTTATCACATGTATCACATGTTTCCATATTTTATTACTAATGTCAACATGTTTCAGACTCTATAAAAAAATGTTCCTGTAACAAGGTCTGGGTTTTTGTGTTATTTTAAATAAAATGTATTATGTCCCGATTTTTAATTTTATGACATTAATTAATTTTTAAATAAAATTCACATACATAAAAACTAGTATGTTAGATTCCACCATCCTTAAATGAATTACAACATTGAATTTATTTAATCATACATAAATAAAATATGAGTTTCGCCTTTAGAATCACTAAAACTAGGATTAATAAATTTTCAATATATATTTAAAATTTTATGTTTTAATTTAAATATCCTTAAAAGAAATCATCTTATAATAAAATTACCCTTAAATGAAAATATCCAAATTTTGAAATGTTATCAAAACTGTTCCTCTAATACCATTTGAGAAATCCCAAAACCAAGATTTTAAATCCAATGCTAAAAATAATGTATATTTTAAAAAAAGAAATATAAATATAAATTTTATTACCCATATAAATATATTTTTTGGTATATTTTGGAGTATTATTAAAAATATACATACCATTTATATGATTTTACTTAATTGAAAAATAAAACATATATTTGTTTTACTCAAGCTAGATTCTTACATTGAACTAAACACCTTTGGAACTTAGAATGAAGCTATAGAAACATTTTAAAATGTACATTCAAAATAAAAGTTACCAGTTTGGAATTTTGAATCCCAGTTAAAATCCATTAATAAATATTATATAAAATTTATTTAAAATAAATATTGTATGAAAAAAATTTCAAAATATTAAATTGAAAACATTAATTGAAACATTATTTTTAAAATATATTTTTGAAAAAATTTCTATTTATATAAAAACATTTATTAAAATATATAATATTCCAAAAATATACCACATGGGTTTTCAAAATAAAACATAGACATTTTGTTATAACCCTATGAAAATATATTTGATTTCGATACTCTATTTTATTTCATAAAATAATTTTATTTAAAATATATTATTGGAAATGATTATCTTAATAAAATAAACCAGGGATTTTTTAGAAGAAACCATTGTAATGTAAGAAAACAAAACCATGAGGGCACATGGAACCTTGAAGGCTATATAGGGCATACTGGTATTAGAGGTTTTAATTCTCTTCCCAAATACTCCTAATGTTTACAAATTCCATTTAACAAATTGTTTATAAATAATTTTGAGAATGGCCCCCTTTTTACTAGAGATTTAACAAAGACTTTGAAAATGATACAATGCATACTTAGATACATACATATATATACAATGTCATGTATATATATGTACAAAAATTAAAATTTAAAAAAGTAATATGTCGTATCTAAATATTATTATAAAAAAACTAGTAAAACAGCCATAGATTGTTAGTGACATACACAGTACATGGTCATACCTGTACATATGCGAAATATCGATGAATTTTAAATCCAATTTTATTCATAAAACCATAGTAAAATCAATTTAAAGACAATATGTAAATAAAATTCATTAAATATGAATAAATGAATTGGTCCAATAATTTATGTCACAGAAGAAGTATATGAAAACCCATTTCAATATAACATGGTCTTAGAATAAAATGGAATATTATTTAAATAAAACAATTTCTTTTGAAATCATTGAATGATCATACTTAATTGAATTATATCATGAATAAATAATTTTTTACATAAAATAATAATTACAAAAATTTACTTTTACCTTACATAACATAATAGTATTTAAAATATAAACATAAATAATTTTTAAAAATAGTCCTATTAAAAGAATAGGGTTTTGAAAATATTATATGTTTGGTAGATATTCAATTCTCCCTTTTATAATATAATATTGAAATAAGATATTCCTAATATAAAATAATATTTTTGAAAATATGAATCTATTACCAAAAATCCCATCTAAAAAATGAATTATAAAGGTATTCTCTTCTACAAATGCAAGGAATTGGCAGTACGTAGAAAAGGGGGAATATAAATCTTGGGAAGGGGTTTCATTGAGATTAAGAAGATATACTTGTATGTATGTATATATATATATGTGAGTGAGTGTGTGTGTGTGTGTGTAAATTGGGGTTCATATTCTACTTATTCTTACATATTTGCAGAATTTGGACATGAATGTAGTAAAAAAAATACAACTGTACGTGTAGTTAATTCAATGTGTATATCAAAAAATCAATAAAAAATTTAAGCCAAAGGCGATAAATGATTTGATGTGTTTATGTTCTCATCTTTCTATAAATGACGATATTTATAATGTTAATGAAATTATTTTAAATTTATTCATATATATACATGTTTAAATATATATAATACCTTCGTAGCTTCTATAACCCAATAAATAAAATGTTTTTTAATAACACAATGTGATGTAAAATTATTATTATTATTGAAATAAATTATTCATATAACTTATTGTTTCAACCATACTATGAATCTATTGAATGGATTCTAGGAATCAAGTGAATCTTCTATAGTGGTATCCATGTGTAAGATTTCTATGGATAAATAACATCAATAGAATTTATTTGAGAAGATGTGTATTAAAAATATTTTACTGAAGGAAAACATCCATGATGGTGGGGGTATTCATATGAATATTTGTGTGTAAAATATGTTTTGATGGTGATCCCTAGAAGGATAAGATAGAGAAGAAAATGGGATTTCAAAATCAGCACACATGGGAAGGATATGATGTGTTGGAAGTTCAAAAAGTGTATATTTCTTTGATCAATTACCCACATTATAAGTGGTCCATTTTAAGCATGTGAATATTAAACTACATTTCTTTTTTCCCACATGAGAAGTTTTCTCAAATGATACTTAAATATATAAAAAATCATTCAACTTACTCTCTGAGGGCATACATCACGGTCAGCACCTGTACACACTTTCACACTCAAAATGGAAATGATCTGACCCTCCACACCCCTTTCTCACATAACGGTGAACCATGAACAATGATGGGACTATTACCAAGCCTATATAGTTGAAACTCACCACTCATTCCTCCATGTTGGAATCTCAATATAACCTTCCCTTATGGGTTGAGTTTTATCCCCACAATAGGGTTGAAGGGTTTGACTATAGTCCCTTTTGTGGTTTGGATAAAAATAAAAGTTAATTTTGAATATAATTTATGGAATATTAAAAAAATTCAGTATGATATTTAACATTATATCTTATTACATTAAAAAATTATTTTATTCATAAATATGATTAATAAAAATATATGTGATAATAAAATTTCATGTTAAAATTAATTTTTTACATATGATATTAAATAAATTAATATCAATTATATTAAAAGAATTTAGTTAAAATATTATTTTAATAAAATTTTCTATAAACAATCTAAATTGAATCCTATCTTTAATATATATCATCAAAACAATTCAAAATATATATTTTTTCATTACTATCATTTTAACCCAAAATGTTTCCAATATAATTTCCCAATGTCCAAAAACATCATCCTATAATTATCTTACATAATTTTTTATTAAATATATGTCTTTGTATTTATGCATTACTCTATGAATTGATAATCCATATTCTCCCATTTCTCTGTATTCTTACACTCATCCTCTGGGGTATATTTATACTCAAGGTTGATCCAAAATTTGTGGGCTATGATCTTTGATTTATAATGATTCCCATAATTTTTTCCTCTTTTTTAAATATTGTTTATTTTATGATTAATATTAGAAAGAGTAGTTATGGACTCCAATAATGAAAATATTTTTAATCATAGTTTAAGTTAGTGTATTATTTAATGAAAAATGTAATTTGTATTAATTTTATTTTCTATGAGTTTTCTTATTTATTTAAATTAATGTTTCATTACAAATTTCTTGAATGATACATTTTACCCCCATAAATAATTTGTCACCAGTAATTTTTTATTGAACTTAATAAAATTCTTAATTTCCATCATCAAAATTAAAAAAATTGGGATTACTAAAAATTTATATATACTTCATAATTTACTAGAATTTAATTTCTAGATTCTCAAATGGAAAATAATAATTCTTAAATAATCCTTAAATGAAAATGTCCAAATTTTCAATGTTTTTACACTATTCCGCTGTTTCCGAATGAAAAAGTCTGAAACTTGAGCTTCTAGATCAGAGGTTATAAATTATGTATATTTTTTCATAAAAAGTTAGAAAAGGTTTGTAGCCCATTACAAATGTGAGTATCTTTTACAATCTTTGTTTTAGGGATTTAAAAATCATATCATTATGTTATATCATAGTTCACAAAATTTATAAATAAAAAATCTATATGTTATCACAACCACCAGCTCCTAAAATAGAACCAAAAACCATTTGAACATCTACTAATCCTATAAAAATAAATAAATTAAAATTATATTTTACACCAAGATTTTATAAACAAAATAAATGGAATGAAAAATTATATAAATATATATACATTATCAAAAAGATATATATATATATATATATTCATTACAAACATTTTGATCCAAAAATGATACACTGACTATTTTTCAATATCCATATCATTTATCCTAGAAATAGCGAACTTGAATACATTTTTAATAAACCTAACTCTTTTTAGTTTATTATTTAATCACAAATATATGATCTCTATTATCCCACTAATCTGTATTCGTAACCTCATCCTCTATGGTATAGTTATACTCATTGCTGATCCAACATATGATGTCTATGATTTTAAAGAAACTATTATTATCATATTTCATCGTATTTTATTAATAATATTTTTTTTATGTTTGATATTAGATTAACTAGTTTCACTCTTTTATAAGGAAGTATTATTGTATCTAGGACTTAGTTAGTGTATTATTTTAAATATACTCTACAATATCGAGATTTTAATTTTTCAGACATGACTTATTTATTAAAATAAACTTAACATAGTAAAATAATAGGATGGTATATAATTTGAGTAGGAGATGAAATGATGATATATAATGAGAATAATGTGATGGGGAAATAATATAATATAACTAGAAACAATGAAAATCGATATGTGATAAATTCATGGTAATGTTTGTAAATATTAATTTATTATTAACTTTTCATTTCTGAAACTATTATTCTAGAATTCGGTTAGTTATAAAAATATTTATTCTCTAAAGTGGACGTTTTGTTGGACAATGATATTTAAATTAGAAGTTATGTTTCTATTATGGTGTATTAACCTATAGTGGGTTAATTATGAGTATCATATAACAAATGATTTTTACAACACTTGGTATTTTGGAGTGTAAATGGGTGGATATATCAGTAGATATCCTGAAAAGATTACATCACCCACCAATAGATTTGGATAAATATTTTTTATTGTCAATATTTTGACTATGTTGAATCATTTAATTATAAGTATAGATCATTTGTAAGGTAATATTAAATCCTAAATGTTTAGGTGAAAATTAATAATGTTTCATGTAGTTCCACAGAAGATTTCTCAATGGGTAATATTTTAGTTTTATTAAATAGATCCTCCTACAAGTGTGAAGGGTGATACAACACATTAACCAGGTGTTTACTATGTTATTCCTATAAGTATATCAAAATAAATTAAAAAATCTAATTTTAAATTTTTTTAGGATGTAAACAGTGTAGGCATATGTGTTTGTGTAATGTAATGTAACTATTGAATGTGAAATATAAAAAAGTGAAATAACATAATTATGTGAAGTTCCATATAAAAATAATTTTTTTTGTATAAATGAAACAAAAAATAACTAGTGGGGTGTTCTAATTAGTTAAATTATACCATATTTTCCATGAATAAAATAGTTAGTTCTTAACTTGAATAATTACTCAATCTTCCAACTAATCTCTCAATTCACTCTGCATATCCTTAGTGCATCCACTTGTCACCATAATGTTAACTATTATATTTAGTGTAATATGAATAAGTTAACATTATATGATTTATGAGCTCATTATACTCGTTAGATATTATTATTTTTCGTAAAATTATTTCCTTACTCAAGTATTACAAATAGATTTTATCTCACACCTACTCATTGAAAAAACTCAAATTAAACACTATGTGATTAAAATATTATTTCCATAATAATATAAGAGGGAGATATAATAAGTTATTTTTTCATCTATTTATTTATAGTAATCTATATTTAAATACCACTAGAACTCGAAAATGAGTATCTATTTGGATGCCCATATTGAATAGAAATAAAAATGAGTAATAAAATACATCATTCTGGTTATCCATGGATGTAACTTATCACTAATGACAAGTTCTCTAATCTCTAATGATCCGAAATTAAAAAAATTCACTCCTAATTATTACCACATGTTCTATATAAATGGGTTTTCTTTTTTATACTATGTATCTTACAATCACAATAAATCCCTATATGAATCATTTTTATAGGTAATTTTTTATCATTAAAAAAGAACATAATCTTTATCACAGACTACTTACATTTTCTACATAATTCAAATTTTCTATTCATAAATGTCTTATAATAGGTATATCATGTTATGGAATTGAATTATTCATCTATAATGTAAT
Organism: Viscum album; assembly: GCA_963277665.1. NCBI lineage: Eukaryota > Viridiplantae > Streptophyta > Magnoliopsida > Santalales > Viscaceae > Viscum > Viscum album. Next base: position 1,838,407,990 of record OY728165.1, read on the forward strand.
GTATAAGTATTCTTATTCCACATAAGTTATTCGTTCCTTTATCAAGGCATTGCATTTGGTAATCAATTTCCATTCCATAATCTCCATAACTTATTTCCATATTAATCGATTGAGTCCATTATGAAATGATAATAAGCTTTAAAAAATCTTCAAATAAAACTATTATATCATTCTATTAGAACTATATAATTATTTAAATCAGGTCTCTATGAATCCATTGGATCCAAAAAACACTATATTTAGTTTTGAGGAAACATTAGAGTGGTGGTTTGTCGTTATGGATCAATAGTTGCGACAATTTTGAATTTTTGAAAGATAATATATTTTGTGATAACATAATTTTTTAATATAGGGAAAATCATTGGGGGTTTATTCACATTTAATTAGTTTTGTAATTTACTAATGTTCTATTGATGAAGTGTTTACGTGGGTGAAAATCTCCTAGGTGGTCAAATTTTTAAATTCTACATAAATAAAAAATTATAAAACCCCTTATTTTTTACTGTGAAAATATTCATTTCTTTCAGGATACATTTTCATGGATATATAATGTCATTTTATATTTTTAAAACATATCAAGTTGAATCAAATGTACTTGCAATTATTTCCACCAAACTATGTCAGGGCTATCTATATCATGGATAGTCAACACACACTCCTTTGATGATCATAATGAGATATTAATGTGATAAATATAAGACAATTATGTGTGTGGACATACTATTTTTATTGGATTCAAGGATGATTTGGATATAGTGTACTCTTATAGGTTTACACAAGGAATTTTTCCCATATAATTGCACCCCAATTTCTATAATACAAAATAAGAAACATCCAATAGTGAGGTAAATAAATCTAATGCAGTCGTAGTTACATAGAAAAACAAATTAAATAGACCATTAACTTTTCAAATTATTATTATTTTTCCTAAAAAGATCATCCATATCATGTTTTAATTTATTTGATCAAACTAAAATCATTTATAAAATATTTATAAAAGTGACATGCTATACATTGTCACTAAAAATATGGAATTATTCATTGTTAATTTTAATTCTAAAATCTATCTGATGTCTATACACAACTATAAAAACTAAAAAAAAATTTAAAGAAAAAGAAAAAAACAACTAATATATGTTATAAAATCAATAGAAAACTATTTCAATGTAATGCTAAAATTATACAGTGATTCTCTATTTACATTTATCAGTGGACATTATTACTATATTATTTTTATTCCCATTTTTTTCAAAGCATGGAGTTTTTATCCACATAATTTTTCTTCTCAATTAAAATATTTAGATAGTTGAGGAGTTTTTGAAGACTTTTGTTATGAACATTAATGGATCTTGGGGGGTCAAATTAATTTCTTATATATTTTATAAATTACCAATTATTAGTCATCTATATGTATGGAACCGTATTATTCCTCATATGTTTGAAATTTTCAATCCTCATTGTGTATATGTGTTAGAAATTACCAGAAAATATTTTTTGTGGCATATCATAGAGTGTATTTAGATGATCGTAGATTAAATATAAACTACCTAGCATATATATAATCCACAAAAAGATTGTAGGAGAATAACAGTGGTGTTTGAAGGTATTTATGTTATATTTTTTATAATATCCCTTAAATATGGAAAACACATAATGATTAGAGTTACTTATCATTGCCTAAGAATTATTAAAAAATTTTCTACAATCGAATATGTTGAACAAGTTTCTTATCGACTGACTCCTCTTTCTTGACTGAGTTAGATTCATTTTATATTCCATGATTCTCATCAAATGAAGTATTTACTTGATCTATCTCCTCTGGTTGATTATGGATAGGTTGAATTTGAGGAAGAAAATATTATTTTTAACATCCACTCAAAATACAATATTTTAAAGGGAAATGCTTATGTGGGCATGCTATTCTTTTGGGTTCAGTTTTTAGGGAAGGATATAATTGAATAACCCATCTAGATGAGTGAATATCATATGATTGTTTACTAAATAGAATTATTTTATTTGATTCCTTTATACATGATGGAAGATTTTTTTGAATGATGGACAGTTTTGAAAAACTTTTTTCTTTTTTTTATTGTGATTCAGTCCATGTAATTTTCATATTTATGTATTATACGTGTGAAATGTTCGAAATGTAGGGAGAATGTGGGGACCTGTATTTTTGATTTAGAATTTATAAAAAATTATAAACATAAATATTAAGAATTAGTACCGAGTAATTTTTTTAAAATTAATATAATTTTGATTTATTTAATTATTTATTTAGTTTTAGGATTATTGTTAATAGTTTTAAATATCTTCTTATATATATTTTATTTCGTTATTTATGGAATAAGGATTTTCGGTAGGGAAGATTACATATTGAAAATGACTTGGAATCTATTTTATAATGAAATGTGGTATTAAATATAGGATTTTTGATATTTTATATATAAATTAATATAAGAAAAATTAAAATTCTCTACTGAATAATTTTCTTATGGTTTTTCATTAATTGTGATTTGGAGTTTATGGTATGAGGGGAATTTATCTTAATAAAATTAGGTATTGGACATGATATTTTTTATTCATTTTATACATCCCCACATCACATAACAGATAGAGGTTTTGGTTATTTCATCCCATTCATTATGATAAATTAGAATAAGATAATTTAAAGAGGGAGGGAGAACAACAGATGAATAATGAAATATTAATTTTTATTGAAGGGTCGTGAAAAAATAATGAAGGTACCTCTAGTCTTTCTATCGTTTATATATTTTATACAAATAAATCATTCCTTTTTATTTTTTAGATTTTTGGAATGAAATTAATGACATATTGAAGTCATTTTTGTGGGATAAAATATTTCATTCTATTAAAATCATGGTCTATTATTTTAAATTAAAAAAGGTAAAAAAATATTTTGTTGAGAAATTAAGTATTTCAAAAAAACCAAAATCAGATAATTGACCGTATAATGATTTTAAATTAATTTTTTTGATAATGTTCTGGGTATACATGGGATATAAAATGTTTAATGTCACTCATAATCTATGGAATTCCATTATTGTAAATTTTAGATATTTTTAGGAAACTATTTTATTGGGATGGAAGAATTTAATCTATGGAATTAATCATATATTATACAAAGTCATCATAGAGTTCATTCCACATAACATATTGTTATTCCATTAAACAAAAGACTTACATAGGTTTGGTGTAGAATTTATAAGAGGTGTCCCACTTTGGCGTGGGTTATGACAAGGGGAATGTTATTTACTGACATTTTGTTTCATTCCCTTAGATATAATGTGGTGTTATAAATTATCTAAGGGGAATTGTTTTGAGGATATATATATATATATATATATATATTAGAAGTTGAAATTTAATTATAGTTAACTAATAGGGTAATGTAATCAAAAGATGTTGATAATATTGTGTATTTTTATGTGGTTTATATTGTAAATCATAATTAATTCAAACGAATCTACTCTAATAATAGGGTTATGTTTAAATTAATGGGATAAAAATGGTTAAGGATTTTTATGGTGAATATAAATAGAGCTGTGAATATGGACATGAAAGTAAATTTGGATTAATTTTTTTGATATGGATACAAAAAGGATACAAATATATGTGGGTATGTATGATGATATTAATTTCTATATTTTTTGAATGGATTATTAATATGGATAGTTACTAATAATGTATATGTTTATGTATAAATATTTTTTTGTTAATTATTAAAATAGTTTCTAGTTGATTAACATTGGATTCTATTTAATAATTAATAATGGTTTATCTGATTATTTATAAATAATTCATTTTTATAAAATTATGGGTAAATATATGTGGTCATTTAGGGTAATTATAAATTATTATTTTTGATGAATAAATGGTATCCATAAAAACATTATTGTAATTAGTAGTTCTAATTTCTATTCGATTAGTCAACAAATATATCTTTGATGATAAGGATTAAATATTTATTTTTATGAAGATATTAGGGAGACAATTGTGTCTCTATTTTTTTTGTTATTTGAGTGGTGACACAAACTCATCATGATGGTTCCTTGCATAATGGAATCTCCAGGTTGGAGAATTACCATTATGGTTTTTTTTGATTCAATGGATCATTCTATAATTATGCAGGATTTAAAATCCTTAGAAATGGCAATTTTAGAGTCAATAATGACAATAAAATTTTTCGATCCCAAAGAGGATCATTTTCATGAAAAAATTATAATTAATTTCATCAAATTCAAATATTGAATACATGGTCTTTAGATATTTACTATATAATGTTTTTAATCATTCAAAACCATTTTTCTATTAGTTTCATTTGGTAGGGAGGAAGCGTTGTGTAACCCCTCTAGTGGTGATCTACACATGGTCCATTTATCTCTAACAAAAACTAATGTAACATCGAGTGCTAGCTTGGTGGATTGATTATACTTCATTGTTTGTCTTGATCACTACTAAATCCTTCATGCAGAGAAGATTTATTATTTTTTTCCCTCATTTTGTAGAGGAAATCTTGGAGAACAATATCGAAATAATTATTTTGGGAATAATGATTATATAATTTCTATAAACCCTACACAAAATACATATAAAATATTTATATTGTTAAGCTTTAGGTTAAAATATTATTTAATTCTATAATTCCACATAAATAATATGAATGAAAAGTATTATTTTACCACCTTGAAAATTAATATTTATTACTATAAAATATATTAATCTTCCCATCTGGATTAAAACTTATATAATACTAGAATAAATATTTATTAAATATTCTATTCAAAAAATGAATAAGATATTTATTGTATGAAAAATAAATATTTACTATATATTCTTGTTATGAAATGAATTATTTATTAATTAATAAATAATTATCATTTACATGGAATATATTTATGATCAATAAATTCCCATTAAAATTATTCATTGGTGTTGATAATAAATTTTTATCCAAAAAATAAATTAAAATATTAATTAATTGGTATAAAAATAGACACTTCATGTGTAAACCTCTATAATTCATTCTTAGTGACAGTAGGTAGGCTTCCCTGAAGTCTAGTCTTACTATAAAACATTTGTTCTAGAAAACCATGAGAAAGAAGATAATTTCACATTGTCAACAACCACACATTAAAGCTTACTATGTAAAAAAATCTGATTTACACAATATCTCTTGATGCATGTCTCACAAATTTACCATCAACATATATTCTTGACACCTAATTATTTAACAATATGAAAAGAACCCATCCTTAACCATTGACATAGAATTTATGGAAATGGTTCAATTTTAATCAATGGCTGAGATATCAACAACTATATTTATGGAATGAATGAATTATTACTTGTATGATCTTTTAATAACATGTCCTTCATGATTCCCCTAAAATATCCAACTTCTTGTGATGATATTGTGTCATGGTTTTGGTAACATAATCTAATTTTAAGGCTCAAAGGAGTATTAATAGTAATTTTAAAGTCTAACTACCATTACACATTCTCTCATATTATAATATCTGAAAACACATACTCATATATAATTCCAATTGGTGGACCTATTCTCATTGCTTCTTCAAATGGATATTACCAACAGATAACTTGAGGATAATAAGTGTAATATTTTTATAATATCTAGAAATTTTCTTCTAACATTTAATGTGTCTCGTCAATTTATGTTATCTGATAATTGAAGTATATTTAAGAATACCATCTTTGAATTTAATAGATATTTTCATTGAGAGGTACTGTTATGGCCTTATCAATGAGATAGATAATTTATGATATTATAATATTAAAATTCATGGAAATAACTAAATATAATGAAATAATACTTTTTTATTAATATATAAATCATTGAATATACATGTACTTGAAAGTATAAAAATTTGGTTCCAGAACACTAACTCTTACACATAATACTCTATATTACCATTGCCTGAGATTTGAGAAATGGATTTACCAACATTCATTAAGATATAGATATTAAAGGACAAATGTATAATGTATTTATATCTTCCCCGTACTGATGAAAAAATTTCGGCATCAGAGATATTACAGTGGATATTAAGATTTATAATATGATAACTAAGGTTAGTTGAATAGTGGGGGATTATTTTTATGTTTTATGGATTTATAATTTTTTAGTGATTAATATGCACATATACAAACACACTTTGTGTTGTGATGTTATTTGGGGTAAGATATGTGTTGAATTTGCAATTCTCATTTTAATTTAATTTGTTTTACTAGAACATCACACAAATGTATCATTATACTCTATATAAATTGACATATGTTGATCATAGGGAGGAAATAAATGAGTATGTTTATTTTCACCTCTATTTTATAATCACACATTTTAATATTTACATGTATGTGTTGGAAGCAGAGTTCAATGTTTACAACATGGTTGTAAGAGGATTTTATGTGATTCCAGATTTATTTTTATTTTAATATATACATTTATTTTATTGTGGTATAAATAATATTTCTCTAGTTAGGTAACATAACATCCAGCATAATTTCATAAATATTTCATTATGGTTTATTTTTACAAGAAAATATATTCCTAATTTATATCAGATATATCAAAAAAATTATAATTTTTATACTCTTAACTCTACTTTACAACACCTTATCCCTTCTTGGTGGGTATATCAGGTTATACATGATCTCATTTATGTATTAAGAGGAGATTCAATGGGTCTGGTCATGATATAACATATTTTTATAGAAACTATCTTTTTTTATGTGTTAATCAAGTGGTTAGTAAGTATATTATTTCTTAAATACTATTATATTATATTTTATGACTATTATGTGTGGTTCCCTACAACCAATATAGATATTATTTTTCTAACTACTTTTGAATTATATTATTTCTCAGAATAAGAGGGAGTAGTATTCATTGGTACCCTAATTAATGAATAAAATTATATTATATATTCCACCATAGAAAAATATTCAAAATGCATTGTATTATTAAAAATTTGTTTTCTATGAATATCAAATATAATAAAATGACATGGTAAATTTTTAATAAATAAGGAACAATTCAATTTCATATAAACCCTATTCATGTAGTCTCTCTATAAATTTGTTTTATACCTCACCACTAGTAGGAAGCCTTTGGGAAAAGGGGAGGCATGATTCAAGTTTATAATGAATAATCTCAAGATTTACTATATATTAAGATATTTTATTAAAAATGTTATATGATATTTTGGAATTTGTGGATTAGTTTGTTAGAGGTGAATATAAATTTTCTAAACATGGAAGGTAGGTTATATATGAGAATTGTTATTATGATCATAATTGAATGCTATGTTACCAATGACGTCAAGTTATCAAGGGAAAGATATTTATAAGGACTAAGGAATTATTAATCAAATAAAAGTCATGGGGTTGATTGGAATTTTGGGTTAATTTTTTGGGAATCTAAAGGTTAAATTTTTTCACTAATTTTATATCACAATAGTGGAAACATTGGATTATTTACTTATAAGTTATTCTTTTGAATTTTTTTTCAGAAAATGTTAAATTACTATTATATTTGAAATTTAGTTCCGGTTTTTTCTGAACAATAAAACTTTTTAAGGGAGGGAATTCATTCAAAAAAAATTGTATAAGTAAATTTCCCTAAAATTTCATGAAAGGATGAATATTTTATAAATAATTATTGTGTGTGATGATATAAAGATTTTGTTTCGATATGAACCTTGTGAAAATAAATTTATGGATTTTAATTCTGAATGGGTATATATAAATGATTATTTATTTAAAATGGAAACATCAATGTGGTGAATATTGAATGAAACCCATATATACTAAAATTATTTCATAGATTTTCTTTGGGTTTTGGTTTCATGTTGTTAATTCATGTGAATATATTTTAAATATATATACATGATTGAGTTTGACCATTGGGAGTTGATTTTGAATATCATGTTCGGATAATCCATTAAATTATATATTTTATGTTTTAAATGATGATAAAAATATTCATGTCTATAAAATATTCCAATGGTTAACTCAATGTGTTTTATGTAAGGGAGACAAGGATTAGTATGTATTGAACATCAAGATCACTATTAATTGGGTTGAAATGAAATATATAATAGTGGGAATATAGTTAATACTATAAATATATATATGTAAATTGTTACATTAAAAGAGAGACAAGTTAATGATTAAGTGGACAATTCACATATTAAAGTTCCCCACTCTAATATTAATTTATCTAGATTTCCTTATTAAAAAATACCTATTGTTTTTATTAATCTACAAAAAATATGTCAAGGGACCTATTTTTTCAATGAAATGTTGAGGATAGAGATATATAGAAAAAATATAAATGGTTTTCTTTAATGTTCATGGATATAAAAATTCCCTTGATTCACAAGAAAATAATAATTCTCCCTAATGTTATTAACATCATATGGATTATTATGGAACATGGTTTGTGGATTTGGGTAATTTTTTTGGAATACATTGATGGCCCCATATCATCTCTCTTAGAAATAAAAAATAAATAAATATTTTGGTACTAACATATAGATCTTAATATTAGTTAACATTATTTTGAGGATATATTTTAAATAGTTTAATTTTATATCTCTATTTCACATACAATTTTCTATAACAATATATTCTTCCTCCACAAGTGAGGGTTATATTCATTTTAGTTACAAAATTAAAAAACGGAGACTATTTTATAAAGGAAATCATGTAATGGAGATGTGATAGGAATTTGGGAATAATTATATGATCAACTGTACAATTTAAGTATGATTTCCATAATAAAAATTATTAATTGTGGAAAAAATTTAACAACACATACATTTATTAATAAATTAAATGGAATATAAACAAGTTGATAAAATTAAAAATTATTTAAAATTGATAATTAATTTATAGATAATAATTTGAATGAATTTTAATAATTATTAATGAGAAAAATGAAACTTAATATTGGTCATTTATAACTATATAGGTATCAAGTGACGTTGGGTGGAAAATAAGCCCAATAGAAGGGTTTTAGATTATAAATGATTAAGAACAGTATCTCTAAAACCTTGTGAACATTAATATTTAATCATTCCTTTAAATCCATTTTTTAATATAGAAATTCATGGTTAGAAAAAAAAATGTTTATTATGTTCTATATTAATGTATTTAGTTTAAAAAATATTATTTATTTCTCTTTGTCGACAATTTTATCTCTTATTTGGCCACAAAATCCTCTATTGTAACTCCTATTATTTACCATTCATCTAGGGTCTTTGAGAACATGTTATTTTTCATTTCATTATCCAAAAAAATTTAATCTGAACTTCTACCACTACTTCATTATTTTTCTCATTTATTCTTTATTTTTGTGGATCTATTTTTAGGAATTGAGGAATTATTTTCATTAAAGCATGTGATTCCCACTTGAATGATATGTACTTTTCTATAGATGGTTATATGAGGATTATAAGATGTTGATAAACGTTATTAATAGTGGTTTTGGTATTAGTGAAATACATATTCATTTTTAATTAACAATTCTATTTTGGGGAGTTTTCATAAAGTTTATTGGAATATTGTTTTTTCATTTTAGTTGTGTTGATATAGTATGGAGATTGTGGGGACTAGGGTACATGTTTGATTTTTTTTTCAAAATAACTAATTGTATGTTTCGTTTTCTCTATAAAATTATTATGATAAATATAGGTTTAAATTTCATAGCCTATTTGATAAAATATGATTTTTTAGTATTATTCTTATAGTGAATATTTTTCACTTTTATTCTGCTTATTTTACGTATATTAGTATCTTAAACAATGGAATAAGCCTTCCCACTGTAAAATTGATTAAATTAATGTATAATTAAGAATAATTAGTTCTTTTGGATGGAGAACAAATTTTTTCTAGCATTTTTTTCAACCTTATGAATTAGGGTGGTCGTTATTTTGGCGTATTGATTATTTATAATTCATAAGGGTAGATTTTCATAATAAAAATGTTTGAATTGATTTATATTTTTTTAAAATGAGTGTTTGTGAAGGAGTTTTATAAAATGTGTATTATTTTAGTGGGAACTATATTTTATTTATTCTTATAGTTTTTTTCTTATTCATAAAAATTAAATGAAATGTTTTTTTTGTATAAATAATGTTGGTTATTTTGATATTTCTAATAAAAAGAAGAGTTTTCATTAAGAAATTGTTTTTATTCTCAATTTCAAAAAAAAAGTATTACAAAAATAATCTTTTTTATGAGTTTTCATGATTTTCATTGATTTTTTATTTAGTTTATTTTAATATATGAACTAGGGGGTTATGTTAGGTATTATAACATTGTTTTTTAATCATTGTTCTTTTACCATGAGGTTGTGGTAGCTTTTGGAGAAATGGATTTTCTAAATTAGAAGGGGACTTGTGAGTTATTTTAGATTTGATTTTATGTAATTATTGAATCAAAATATATATCTCTTTTTGGTTGGATTGATTATTTTTTGAGCATTTCATTATATTTAGTAATGTTTACTCTTAGAGATAAAATGTAGTTCTTTGGAAAGTTAAAGTGATTTAGGACTTGTTTAAATGATGAAACAAATCCCTATTAGGTGTGTATATGTGTCAATGAGATAAGGGAGGACTTATGAGAGATAATTAGTATATTAGAGATACTTGTTATATAAATAATAGCTTATAATTCATGGTGTGAACATAGGGTATTTTTTTTATAAAACTATGTAATGTGAAAACTGATGGTGCATTATCAATCTATTTGGGATGAAAAGTTAGCAAACCATATAAGATAAAAAATGAAAAACTCGTTTTTTATAATTCCCATTGGTCACAAAATCATAAATATAGATTATTGAATATTTCATTGGTTTAAGAGTGTCTTTAAATATATTTATTTATCATGTCTAGGTGTTTGATTTTGAGATAGGAAGTAAAGATATACTACTCAGTTGGAAATCTATTCCTATAGTATTATTTTGGAAGATTTTTCTTCCTTTTGAATGATTATTTTATATCATTGTGTTTTATAAGATTAAGTGAAATAATATTTCTCCTCATGTAATGGGGTGGGTTAAAGGGTGAGCTTAGGTTAAAGATCAGTTTATGTTTATCTGATTCATTTTATTTTTAAAATTATTTTCATCTACTCATAACACCATTATTTATCAACTTTTGTGTCCAATAAATCCTCACAATTTATTATATGAATGTTTTATAAAATTAAAAAAGTTATACTAGGTAATGGGAATTTATATTTTTGAATATGTTGAAATATTTTTTAATAATGATCATATTAAGGGTTTATCAACTATGGGGTTCACCTGGTAAGTCCACGGTCCTGATAATTGTTGATATTATACTTCACGAATTGGAGATTTCACCATCACTAATTGGGGTAAGGGTACATGAAAGAACATGGATAAAAATCATGGAAAGGAAATTTAATCTATGATAATAATAGATATAGATTTTTCATATTCACTTATTATTGAGTTCAACAGTTGGTTTTGGAGTGTAATATTCTGATTGATATATTGATTCAAATGAATTATTTAGTGGGACAATTTAAAATATTTATTCCTCTATTATTTTTATTGGGATGTTTGGATTATATTTTACTACCCAATGATTCTTCTTTTTTTAGACCCTATGTTCCATCATTATTTATTCCAGGTACTTAGTGGGAATTGCAATGAATGTCATGTAGTAATTGTAAAAATATATGATGTAATTGGGAGACCATGGTAGTAGCATGATATAAACACAGTTTGTTTGACTATGCATATGATTTTTATGATGAGTTACTTGAATTGTGCAGGTATATATCATTATTGAGTATTTAGAATATTTATTATGTCATGGAATTATTATTGAAGTGTGAGTTTATTTATATTGTTTTTTAAATCTTTGGGTCCCTATATTTATTTTTTCAATGATATAATAAATTGGTGAAAGATTATAACAATGTGAAAATTAGTTAAATAATTTTATTTGTGATATAGAAATAAAAAATGGGATATACATTATTTTATATAGTTATTATATAACACTCAATATGAACATAATGTTTCTACATTAAAAACTAACATTTTTCTAATGATATTCTAGGATTTTTTAGGATTGGGGTGATTAACATGACATGGTGGCCTAAATAGATTACTCTAAGAGGTGGACCAAAGGCCATTATAATTGATTTTGATTTTAATTAACTTATATATTAGGGGTAACAGAAATTATCAAACAACAACCTATTATGATCGAGTCTTCTTGAGATTCTCTAAAAATTAAATTTCTATTTTCTATCCCAACCAAGTTTATATTTGATTTATTCTATTTAATGATGTCTTCAAGGACCTTTAATTTTCTAAATGCACAACCAAGTGACACCAAGGGTTTATTATGATGAGACTAATTTTGAAGGGCTAAATAAAGTCTACTAAGGGTTCATTGAAAACATCTCAAGGATTAAATATTACTACCAAAATAACAGATATATATATATATACTAGTATATTTATTTGAACAGTTCTTATTACAACATTGCTACTATATAATGATAGTAATCTATAAAATGTAAGGAATACTAGGATTTGATCTCAGATAATATTAAATGTCAATCCCTGTTGTCTAATAATGATATGTATTTTTATTAAATTATTTTTCAATTTCAAAAACTATTTATAATTAATTTCAAAAGTTATATCAATATTAATAAACAACATTTGAAAAAATATTATTTCCTTTGAATAATATTTTCCTTTAAATTATCCCCTCCCTCCTCTACTTAATGTCTCTATTGAAATAATTGTATGGTTTTCTATTAATACAATTTGTTATTCTAAACTAGTGAATTTCACTAATTAGTTGATTCATATAGAGAAGCATGTATATTTGTCACTATTGTGATATTCATCAGGGCACAGGAAGAATATAATGACTTATATATCTGATATATAATTTAAAATTTAACTTCTACATTTTTATACTCTATAAAGTATGTTTTTTCTATAATTTCCTATATATTGGTTTAAAGAGGTATGGATAATGTAATTTGTAAAATGAATTTGATGAGATTATAATTATTTAAAAAATATTTTTCATCACAATAAAAATAGAATAGAAACTATAAACCATTAGATCAGAATTCATTAATGTTGAAACCATATAAATATAAATGAAAAAACATTTTATATTATTGTTGAACATTATTTTATGGTCTTCAATATGGGCTTGACAATAATCAATAGTAATGGCTAATGGAATCTTCCCATAATGTGTATCCTTAAATTAAACTTAATAACCCAAATATTTTTAATTTCCCACTTTGCAAACTCAAATTACAAGTACCATAGGTGGAAAAATAAGGAGAATGTGAAGAATATTCAAGAAGATAAAATATAATTGAACACAATATTCATGTAATTTGGTTCCATTAAATAGGCATTAGGGTTCTCTTGATATGTCAAGGGAAGTTACTAAAACATTAGGAAAAATTCAATTATGTGAATTGATAAACAAGTGCTTTATAATCATTTTTATTAGTGTGTATGAATTTATCATATATATAAATTTGATTCTATATATGTTTCATCATACAAAATTTTAATGATAAATGAAAATATAAATTAATGTAATACTGAATATTATCATTTATTATTCATCTGAAATACATTATTAAAATGTTGTGTTAATTGTATAATACTATTGATATACAATAAAATTTCAACATACTTTATAATCTGATTTATAATGGCAATCAATCCATATGATAACTCAATATATTATGAAATCATATAGCTAAAAAATAAGGTACATTAATTGATATAATACCATATGATATATAAATAATAATAATTTATATGACCAATATATATCATACGTATACTGGATTAAGTGATTACGACCATAAATATCTAAATTGAACTAAAGCTATATAGATTTAGGGTATCGAACTGACCCGAAATGCCTTGATTTATTTCCTACTACTCTTAAATTGGCATGAAAACAAGTAATCATATCCTGAATGACCTAATAGCTTAGTAGTATAGGTGTAATATATACATAAATTAGTCTTGTATTACAAGTAAATGTGTTAATTAAAACATATTTTTTTTTATTTTGGGAAGAAGTTTATTTCATCTAGAATATCCTTGCATATAAATCTTAGTATTCTTAATGGAATCAAGGGGAAGAGAAATAATATATGTTTGAGCTCAAATTCATAGTATGGGTTATGAATAGAGAAAGAAATAATGAATCAATTATAATAGTAATTATGGATTTGAAAATAAATAAACACAAATTAAATTTAATCAGTGAACTATGAAATAAGTGAGTAAACAATATGGAAAGGAAAATACTATAAATACATTCCAATAAATTAAATGGATAAGGAATAATCAATATGGAAATGAAAATAACTGAAACACATGAAATTTATTCAATGATCATAGAATGAACTGAATCCATAGATATGTCGACACAAAATCTCAGGGAAAAATTATAACTCAATTAAGATGAATGTAGTGTTTAATTATCTAATGTAATGTATGAGGAACATGAAAACATAGGTCTTTAATAAATTTCACTAGATAGCATAAAAATACTCTTCAAAAAAATTTACAATGAGAAACTAATTTTTCCATGAGAACCTATCGATGCATCAAGGGGATATATAAATTTTCAGCCCCACTAATTATTGCTTGTCAGAAGAATTACTAATATCAAGTAATTAATTTATTTATTGATATATATCCATTGTAAAATATCTATATTTATTAATGAATATGAATTTATCAAAATTTTCCTAGAAAATAAAATATTTATCATAGTAAACACCACATGTAAAAATGTTACGTGTTTTATGAAATGGTAATAGTCATGATAAATGATAAGGATAATTATTGTAAATTCAATCTCTAATGATAAAAAGAAAATTTAATATTTTAGGTGGAATACAAAAGTTAATAATGAATGTGAATGTCAATATAATCCTTGGAAAAATTAATCATAAATCATCCTAAGGAATAATCAGGATGAAATAAATACATTATATCCTAATTTGAGTTATAATAAAAGGATTTCTTTCATTTATGAATAAAAATACAACAACATGTTCAATCAAAAACATTCTTGAGGAAAATACCCTATACATTTTGGAAAAAAATTGAAATTACATTTATTTTAATATAAACTTTTAATAAAAAAATTCATTAAAATGTAATATTTTAAACTTGAAAAAAGAATATTTTATTAAATATTAATAGTTAAATCTATGCAGGTCATAATAGGTAAAAATATCCTCATTTCACATCGTAAAATGTCATAAAAGTGCCTCTTTTGGAAAGTGACAAGATGAATATTTGAAAACATTTTTAAAAGAAAAAAATCTAAAAATTTCCTTATGAATATTTTTTTATAGGTTAAGAACATTTTTCAAAACCACTTTAGAGAAAAGGGTTCTTACAATAAATAGGGTATCTGAATAAGGAGAGAAATACTGTCATGATTTATTAAAATCATTTTCTAATACATATTGTGTATAAAATTGTGGAGAAATGGACTATTACATGTAAGAGGTCATGGATAATCATAGGAGAAGAGAAAAAGGTCTATTGAAAAATTATAATAACCACACTAATTTAATTTCAAGAATGAGTAATCTTGATTGGATTTATATTGTGAAATAAACACTTCAAATACCATAACGTTGAAGTGAAAATAAATCTATGTCTATATTATGTGTATAAAATATAAATATATTTAAAAAAATTGTATATATAAAACTATAAAGTAAATAAGTTATTACACACAAAACTTTATAATAAAAACGACAGTGAGAAGACATTATTACCCAAAGAAAATAAATTAGGTTATGAAATTTATTTCCACACGGTGATGCATAATTCAAATACCCAAGACGTAATAATTCATATTGAAACATGAAATACCATGAATAGTTAATTAATTGTTATATTACTTGTCAAAGTGGTAGTATGTACACCATATATATGTAATTTGTCTCACAAAAATAAGGTATGTTTGAAATAATGGAAATTAAGATGAAGTCCCTTACAATAGGATCCTTTTGAATTATAGTAAACACAAATGGAATAATTTAAAATTAATCTAAAAATAACATTAAGATAAATTTATTCATGATTTAAAATAAAATATGGGATGTATATACACCACTCAAATGAAATTACAGTTGAAAATGTTGTATGCATCCTAGAAAGAAAAGTCAGACAAGAATCCCTTAAAAGTGTAGTAATATTTTAATCAAAAACAAAAAAATAATTTTCATAAAATAAAACATTTAAATACCATGAAGATAAAATAATTTCTTATATAATATATCAAAATTTTCATTAGATACATCACAAAATAAAAGTAGGTGGTGAAATTTACTTTTATCTCACATATTTAAAAAGTGAGATGAAAATTCTGTACATTTTGTTTCCTTTTTGGTGAAAAACATTTGAACTACTGTATAATGGTTTTAAACATGTATATATCTTATAAAAACTATTATAATGTTTATAATATCATATTTTATATTATTATAGTATCATATTACCCATTTTTTAGTAATCTTTCATAATTTTCACTATTTTGTGTGATAATTACCTTGTTTTCAAGTATGTTTTAACTTGTTACTTATTAAAAAAATTAATTATATAATTATTTAAACATCGAAAATATTAAGACATTATGTAAATACCATATATATTGTTTTTATTTTTTATAATTATCCATAATATTTGGATATGAAAAATTAAATGCACCGTTAATGGAAATGGTAGGTCGTGCATACGTTTGAACCCTACATCCATTTATTTTCCATATTAAAATAATGGAAAGTAAATGTTATATATATTTTAATTAAATAATTTTATTTATTTCATATATATCAAATATTTTTATTAAAAACATCTTTAGTCAATTTTATATATACCTTGAACGAATCACATCACTTTGAGGTGGCAGTAGTCCACAATTCCACAAACGATGTTATTATATTTACACAAAATGGAACAAAAGAAGGTATGTGTTATATAAAAATTTATGGAGTATTATTACAACTTATATATCATTTATATCATATCTATCATGTAAAAATCGTGTTTCCATCATAATTTTAACCATGAGAGGTTGTAAAGGATGAACAGACAATCATTGTTTTGTGAGATGGAAGCTTTTGGTACAAAAACAATAGGTTCATTTCCCATTTGATGGAATTGTGTATAGGTGCAGTCAAAACCATTAACATAAAAAATATCATTATATTGAGGATAATTTTTTTATTATATAATCATGATATAAAAATAATTTTATGGGTGGATAAGTATATGAGACAAAATATGATCATCGAAAAATATTCCCTCTTATACGGGTAACATATTTGGGTTTTTTCTAGAAGATATCCTTGATTTTCTTTCATCCCAAAGTAAGGATTATACGATTATGGGATAGAATTTGTGATATTATTTGGGTAGAGTTATTTTGATACCATGATGATTTATTAGTGGGAAAAAATTGTAGGGGTGGGTGCATTTTTATAGTGGAGGGGGAGTGACATTCTTGTAAATATAAAAAACCCAACACTATTGGGAGGTCTCCCTTAAAAAATGTTTCTCAAATAATGATAATTTCATTACTAAAAGGTATTATATGGTAGAAATATTAATATACATAGGATTTTGAAAAAATAACTATGTCATTATGGGCCTCAGGTTTAACGTTCAGTCCCTGGTTAATATAATTTTCCTTTTTATTGCTAAATTAATTCCAATTACATTAACTAATATTTTTGGTAAAAACCTAGTTTAAAATATTATAAATTATAAATTGTTATTATTAAAAATATGGAATATATTTTAAAAATTCTAATCACCTAAGTAGCTGAAATTAATTTAAAATTAATCTCACATATGACATTAAAAAGTGGGTTTTTAAAATAAAAATGATTAAACGTTTGTAATGTTTTTATATCCAATTTACAATTGAAATTACTTCCACAAAAATAAGTTGGAATAAAAATTTTATTATATGTATAATGTGACTTTAAAACTAATTTAATATATAATTTATCCTTATAGATAAATTATTTATAAAATTCGTTTTGAATTGACATTCAATATTTTTCACTAATCATAAAACAATGGAACTTCACTAGAAAAATAACAAAGGTTCACTCTAAGTTATTTTTATTTTCTAGTTTTCCAAATGTGTGTTTATTTAGAAATATAATATTTATTAAGTTTCTGATAATTTGATTTAAAATATTATCTTAATTTAAAGACGTGAAATGCACCATTATAGAAATATTGATTTTTATAAAATATTTGGGTTTGTTCAAATCATACAATAATAAAATCTATCATATGACTGTGAGAAAGTATTTTGTTGAATATATTATATATATTAAATTAATTAACTAACTAATTTTAATTAATTTAATTTATTATGATAAAACAGCTTTGTGAGCATTGAAATAGTTATCTATAAAAACATTCCCCTTAAATTCAATTAGTTCATATATTAATTTCTATTTAATTTTTAACCAATGAATGCAATTTATATTATTTTAAATGTTATATTTTTACAAATTATATATCCCTATTCATAACCAATAATTTAAAATATATATTATATCATATAATAGTAATGAATAGATTATTAATAATCTATTATTTTTTTGGTAAAACACAGTCTTGCATTTAACGCTAGTCATCGAAGAAAGTTATCATTGGGTGCAATGCAAGCCAACTCCCGATTGTTTGCATTAAAATATATAGAATATATTAATATTAAATAGACCATAAAAACTGAATAGGTTATACACTTTTAAACAAGTCTTGTTTTGTGTCATACATGCAATCAAATAAAATGTTACCCTCTTCAAACTTTTATAGTGTTATGTTATGGAACATAAAATAAATTGTGTCCTCACAGTTAAAACTCTATCATAGAAATATAATATTTAATATTTCCTATATTAAAATTACACATTATGAGATGGTTTCATAAAACATTCTCTAGAAATGTTATAACAGGAAGTACAAAGGTAACATGGACTAACATATTACTAGGTCTCTAAGAAGAAGAACATTATTGGAAAGAGTAAATACACACCAAGAGAATAGGCACACATATTTATATTAGGTGATTGAAGTCATAGATAATAGATAATTGAGTTATTAATAGAATTTTTAGAGAGTCAAATCTATAAATCAGTGATGATTAAAATTGTTATCAGTTCAAAAAAATAATGTATTGTGATAAAAAAAAAGTTGGATCATTTTCCAATTGGTGAGTAATTATAATACTGCCTAATAGTTTTAGAAAATATACTTACTTGATATATTTATATAAGAAAATCATCGTTTAGTTTTCCTTTGATCAATTTTTGAATTTATCCATTACGTCATGAAATGTATATCAAAAAATTAACATTGAATCCTAAAACACTAAAATACCCTTTTAATAGATCATAAGACCCATAAATGTTTACAAATTCAAAACAATTTATCTAACATTTGTCCAAAAAAATATTTTTCATACATTAATCTAGAAACTAGAAAATTTATACTACTGGTTCATCATTAATATTTACTCTTAAAATTGTTTAACTAAAAACCTTGAAACATTATTCTGGTCATCATATAGGCCAGTGCTATGTGTAAAAAACATATTGTACATCATTAATGGGTTCCAGGCCCATGGCCTCTCCAGAAATAATAGGTTTCCAGCGGATATATATAGGTTTTCCTTTTTCAAAAACCATATTAATATAATTATTGAAATAAATATGATGGACATCTTTAATATAAGGTTAATCGTTGTATTGAATTTTAACTATGGTTTCCAATACAGTTTCAATACATAAATACATTCATTTTTTATATTTCTTCATAAGTCCTTCCATCATCTAAGGATTTACCATGTAAAATTAATTGTCATTATATTTTCAAATCCATGAAATTTGTTTGTAATGAAAATGTGAATTTTTCTATAGATATCCTGTGAGAGTGTTAAACATGGTGCATATAAAGGGTTATTGTCTTGTACTAGGTTACACTCAAGTTAGGCTCGATGAAAATTGTCAGAGTAATCACTTATAGGTACATTTTTTTCCAGAACCACATCCACATTTAGTATCCAAGCAGGGATTTATTTCTATAAAACTCATATAATATCAATCTGAATGAGTCTTTTGGTGATATTCTATACTTATCCTCAAAATTATTCTATAGGGTAACATTTTCTAATCTATATTTTCCAAAATATAAATCCCAGGTTTTCAAGTAAGCATAAATTGATACAAAAAATAGAGATCAATCCCCAAAATCCTAGATGAGGTGTGTACTACCATTACATTAGCATGGATACAATGAATAAAATTTGAAAGGATAAAAGTGTTTAATAGTTTTGGTAAACCAGATACATAAATGAGTATGCTATTAAAAATCAATAATATAATTAGAAAATAGTTTTTTTCTTTTGAGGTAATATTTATTTAATCAATTATATATTTTCATATCTTTCATAGTATACTTCATGTAATCTTGTGGAAGAAATATAATAAGAGTGAGATCAAATTCTTAGTAATGGTAAATCATAGAATACACACTAATTAATAAAGTACAATAATAATTATGGAATGTTATATAACTAAACACACATTTAATGAAATAAATATACAAAAAGGATGTGAAAAAATAAATAATGATAATAACAAGAAACAAATTACAATCAAATAACTGGACAAAGAAGAACCAAATTTTCTAGTAAAATAACTAAAACAAATGTAATGTAATTAATGAACTGAGAATGAAATTCATTAATTGATCTATAAATGTAAGAACACTTGGATAAATAATAACAGAAGAAAATGATTTAAATTATTAATTATTGGACATTATGTATAGGGAATAATAAAACCATAACCTTCAAGGCCTTTCACAAGAACGTTTCAAACTATAAGTAGAAACCTATTTAGTTTATGTAAAAAAATATCATGAAAACATGTCGATGCATCGAGGGGATATATAAATTCTGACCACCAAACATCATTTCATGTCCAAATAAATCCACATATTATGTAATTGATTTAATTAATAAACTATATTCTTTATAAAATTTCCATATCGAAAACCTAATAAATAATTATCAATATTTCCCTATATAATCAAAGAACTATCAATGTAAACCCAGATGTAAAAAATAATATGGTTTAGAAAATATTAATATCTATGATAATTGATATGGATAATTATGGGATATTCAATGATAAATGATCAATAAAAATTGAATATTCCAAAAGGACAAAAAATTGAAAGAAAAATGTTAATTTCAATAAAATACTTTTCCAAATTGATAATAAAACATCTAGAGGAAGGATAATGATGGTATCAATAAAAAATATACCATGTGGGATTAAAAAAAGGGCCATTTTCTTTTGATAAAAATTAATACAATAAAATGTTCATTTAAAAATATTTTTTGAGTAAAATATAAATCTCATTTAAAAAAAAATTGAAATTAATTTTCCTTCAAAATAACATTTAAACACATTTTCATTAAAAAGTAACTATTTAAACAAGAAATGGATGCTTTGAATAAATGACGACATGTATATCGATACACGATGTACAAGGTAAAACTAATATTTCTCTATCATAGTAAAATTATTTTAAAATGTCCTTATTAAAAAATAATTAGATGATTCCATGGAAAACATTTGTAAAAGGAAACAATGGAACAAATATCCTTAATAAATAATTTTGGAATGGTTCAAAAAAAAATTAATAAAACAATTATAATATAAGGTTTATATAAGAAATGTTGTTCTGCAACTAAAGGGATAAAAATGTATGATTTTCATAAAAACATTTTCTAAAACATCATGCATACTAAAGAGTGGAAATGGTATTGTTACATCTAAAAGGACATGAATAAATAGAGGAGAATAAAAGAAAAGGTTTTATTGAAAAACTATAAAATAAAATCATTTAATTGAATTTCAATAATGAAAAATAGTGATTACAATGAGATTATGAAATATACCCTTAAAAGACAATAATTTTGAAGTGAAAATAAAAAAATGAATATATTAAGGGTATTAAAAATAAATACACATAAAATAAGTTCAATATAAATAATATTTAGTAAAAAATTATAATTCTTATAGTCTTAGAATATTAATGGGAACATTGATGTAATATAACCCAATTAAAATAAATTGGGTCAGGAAATTATTTTGATCATAGTAATTCATAATTCAAAGAATATTTGAGGAAGTAATTGAAATTGAAACCAAAAATATCATGGATAATGAATGAATCATGATATTATATATCAAAGTTGTAGTATATATACCATATGTAAGAAATTATGTTCGATATAATAATTTTTTTCCAAAGAATGGAAATTGAGACAATGTACATTACCGCATGGTAAGATTTGAATTATAATCCCCAAGAAAGAAATACATTTAAATGAAACTCTAAATACCATGAAGATAAATTTATTCCTGATATATAAAACAATAGGGGTATTATATACAGGAAACAAAACAAATAATTGGTGGAAATGGTGTATTCCCCATGGAAAGAAAAGTAAGACAAGAATCTCATAAAACTATAGTAACTTTTGAATGGGAAACCCAAAAAATAACAATCAAAAAAAGAAAATTTTAAATACCATGAATATAAAATAATAACTATAAGAATATATAAAATTTTTTAGTAGATACACCACACAAAATAATTATGAGGTGAATATTACAGTTATCTCAAGGCTATAAAAATAGAGATGAATATCCTTTACATTCTATTTCTTTTCGAGTGAACATCCATTAACATCATGTATATTCATTTTAAGAATGTAACTAGATTATATAACAACCGTATTCATATTTATAATATCATATATAATCTTTTTATTATATCATATTACCAGTTTATTGACAATCAGTCATTATTTTCACTATTTTGGGTGCTAATAGTATATTTTTTTAATTTGTTTTGACTTGGTACATGTTATTTCTCTTAATTAGATCATGTTTGCATCATCAATATAAAGTAACCAATGATTTAAATAGAACATATATTATTTATATATTTATATAGAATAATGCATAATATTTGAAGATAGAAAATTAAAGGCAGTGGTCAAGGATACAGTATATCGTATGTACACACGAGTGCAACTTCCATTTCTGTAGTGTATTAAAATAATGAAAAGTAAATGATGTGTGGGTGTTATTTTGTATATATATAGATGGTTATTAAAATTATTTACTCATATTTTACCATTTATGACACATTTGTTTATTAAAATATTCCTTAATACATTCTATGTATTGTGTGAATGAAGCCCATCACTTTGAGGAGGCAGTAATCTACACATCCCTTAAAGATATTATCATAATTATTGAATTTTAAATTAGGATGTTATGTTTTGTATAATAATTCAATAATTATTATGAAAAAATAAATATAATATATATAAAAACACATTTTTTCTATTGTAATTCCCACCATGAGTGGTGGTAAATGAAGAATGAAAAATCATTATTTCCCAAGGCAGTAGTTAATTATACATTAATAATAAGTTAATTACCACATTGATTTATGTCCATGTTGGTGTAGGTCTATAACTTAACATAAACAAAATATTATTATATTTAGTAAACTATTTTTTTATATAATCCTGATATAAATATGTTAATGGGTTGAGAAGTTAATGAAACAAAAGATGATTGTTGGTGAATGTTACCTCTTATTTGGTTAACTATTATTGGATTATACTAAAAGACATCTTTGGTTAGTTTAATTACCAATTATACAACTCTTTTATAGTGGTCGGGATTATGGGTGTATATTTTTTAATAGTTTTGGTGAGAAAAAGTGGCTTGATAGGTTTGAATAAGTGGGAGGGGTGAGTGCCTTTTTATATTGCTGGGAGATTGGAACACGGGTAACTATAAAAAGATAAAAACTATTAAGAGGTCTCCCAAACATAATGTTAATAAAATAATCAAAATAATTATATAAAATGTTGAAAATTCACTTAATAGGAATATCTAATAGTTTTTAGACAATCATCATGGACATTTTCGCCCTTAATTTTAAGGTTTAGTCCATTTTTATGCTAATTTTCCTCTTAATCACTGAAATTAATTTTAATTACATTCAATACATTTTTTTGTACCAGAACAATTTTGACATTATTATAAATTAAAAATTATTATGATTTAAAATATAGAATCCATTTATCAAAATTCCCATCACAGATATTGGAGAAATTAACTAAATATTAATCATGTAGACGAGACGACAAAGCGAGTTTATATGTAAAAATATTAAAATGATTTTATATTTTTTTATTTCCATTTTATATTTTATATTTTATTAAATGAACAAAATTGAAGTAATTATTTTATAATTTATATATTTTGGCAGTAAAGGAAATTTTAAATATAATTTTACCCTATAAATAAATTAGATAAAAAGTTGTTTTGAATTAAACTTCAATAGTTTTCATTATTCATAAAAACATGAAACATCTGAGAATAATATTATAAATTAACCCTATGATAATTTTGATTTGATATTTTTATAAATTATGTTTATATGGAAATAAAAAATTTATAAAATTCACAAAAATTGGATTTAAAATAGGTTCTCCATTAAAAGAGGGTAAACGTGCCTTTAGAAAAATTTTGATTTTCTTTCAAAAATATTTGGTTTGCTCTTATATTATTATTATAAAATCTATTTTATTGATATCAAAACCATTTAATATATATATATATATTATCATGTCTTAGTAATTTTAATAAATTTACTCTATTAGGTTAAAATATATTTGAGAGACAGAAAGTAGTTTTTTGTACAAACATTCGCTTTATATTCAATTGGTTTTTATATTAATTTCTTTTTAATTTTTACCCAATGAGTTCATTATATATTTTTATAAACCATATATTTTCATTATTTATTTATTCTTATAAATAACCATTGATTTAATATCTTTGTTATATCTTATTTTATTGAAAAATAATGTGTTATTAATATATTTCTTTTTAGTAAAACCCGGTCCTGTGTGTAATGAATGTCATCGAAAAAAATCATTATTGTCTGCGACACAATATAACTATGTTTTGGATGCATGTCAAGATATAGAATATATTAATATATTAATATTTAGTGTTCTATTACATACATGACATCATATAAAATTTTTCTCTATTAGAATTTTGTAGGTTTTAAACTCTGTTCCATTTCATCTTTTGTTTAATCATGAAAAATATTTTTAGAATCCATGCCAAAACCCCCATATAAAAATATTCGCAAAAAATTTGAATCATTGAAAAACATCACAATGTATAATATCATGTACAATTTTATGTAACTATCCATCCCAAAATCCTTTTGGATGACCTCATAAAAGCTATAATTTAAATTATATGAGTTTCAAAAACCCAATCTCTATCGGTAACTCCAAAATTTCCGAACTCATAGGTATTTATTATTTGAAAAAAATCTTAAATTCACATCCATAAGCTTAGTGCTTCTACTAGTAATGCTTCAGTGCACAAAATCCCAAAGAGATGTTGAATGATAAAAATCAAGCATTTGTATCAGTATAAATATTTACAATACATGTATCAATATAAGAATATATATTCAAATAAATATTTTTCCAACACAATGAGTGTCCATGGTTCAAGGAGTATACCAATACCATATAGCATCCTCATACATTCTCTACTCATCAATTATAGACTAACCAAGTCAATGAATACATGACATGTCATTCATCAAAGTATATGAGAACATCACATGAACCTTGAACAAATATACGATCACATCATATGTACATTCTCTTGGTTTGTCCACATAAGTTCTCTGATCATCTCAATCAAGGTCCCAAATTTCATAATCTTCAAAAAAGAGGATGAATCTTATATTATCCATGTTTTTGTTGATGATATGTTCAGCAACATTCCCAAAATACCCTTGATTAGATAAACCTCAAGAAAATCATTTTAAATACATCATATTATAGAGGTTCTCATTCTCGGTATGGTTTTATTCTTAATTATATGGATTCAATATAAATCATGCATCCATATAATAATAATGACATGTTGTATGACAGTTCATGTTATATAATTTCTACGTCATCCAATGACTAAATCTTGTTTTTTTCCTCATGAACAAATTCATTATCTCTATACGAAATAATACACATATAATAATCCACATGTTTAACTATTTAAACATTTTATTCACAAATGTTTAGTTGACAAAATCTAAATTCTAAGATGTTAACAACAAATATTTAATACTTTAAACTATTTTTATGTTCATAAAAATCATCTATCTCAGAATATTACAATCCAAATTTTTTCATGTGACCATATTTGTAACTTAATATAACCTTTAATATTCTCTTTACTAGCATAAAAAAATTAATTATGTAAATAAATTGAAACTAACTATATATTTTTTCAAATTTTCTCTTATTTTTTTTACATTGTTACGTCTCTATCTATAAATATACTCCTACTAGTCTTTTAGACACTGCATTCTATTCATAATATCTTCCTATGAAACAAAAAAAATTCATGTCAAAAATTTGCAATAATTTTATTATGTCTGAATTGTATGTAAATAAACTACTACATCCATATCATATATGATATACCATGTGTTTGGAAAATTATTATACAAATAAGACATCAATAATTTTAGACATGTTATATAAGTGTATAATTCTAAACATTCTTTATCAAAAAATTAATATATTCTGATTATAATAAAACATTGTTTAAAATGACACATCCTATTATATTATATGCAAACAAGATCAAACTAACACAATCATTATTTTGATACATTTTACTTTAATTAATCCAATTAATTCAAAAACATGATGAAGTAACCTCATTATCTATTGATAAAATACATAATATATCCTCTAAATTATAATCCTTCATCAGTTATAAACTCTCTAATATTTAGAATACATTAGAAATATAAAATTGATCTAATATATACTTTAAAAAACAATTTAATTTTATTACATTTATACCAGGTGCAGACCCTCTAGGTGTATTCAAGAAACTATTTAGAATTTTTGGACAATTTCATATCTCGTGCATTTAATTCTACAATGAAAAAATTCCCTTCTTTCTTTTTAGCTCCCTTAGATGGTGATGTAGACTCTCCATGATCTCTCTTTGTTTCATTCTAGGAAAAAGATTACCCATTTATCTTAACGCCATTATCATGGAATTTGAACACAGTCATTCCATTTGATACTCAATAATCTTCAACATATTTAGGATATTGGCTATAATTTTATTAAACTATTTTAAATTTTAATTCACATTTTTTGGTCCATTACCAAGGTAAAAACATTGTGGACAGGTGAATTAGGGTATTACTATATTATTATTGATTTTCAATATTCTTATCTCAAGGTTAGAAACACTTTTACCTCAATTTTATGTTACCTCATGTGAATGAAGTAGTAAAGGATATAAATGATTTTACTTCATTCCCTCACACAAGGGTATTCCCAAGGAGAATTCAAGACAATTTTCCAAGGAAACAACCACTAATAAAGATGATTTAATCAGTCTCTATAAGTATTGAGTGAAATCACTATCCCCATGGTTCACTATAACAAATGTTTGGAAAGAACACTATATTATTTCTTAATGTAACTCATAGGTTTTCATTATTTTATATTCTTATTTTATCAATTATAATAAAAATATTCACCATATATGGGTTTTCTTCTTCTGTAAAAATGTGTCAAGCTTCTAAAGTGAAATGGTACTCCCAGGACACCTATATATTCCACATTATATTTTATGAATAAATTTCAAATCACTTTTTTTACATTCCATAAAGATATAAAATTCCATTAATCTCTACCACAATTTTATACAACTATTCCTCTAACCCTATATTAGATAACCTTTTCATATGCTATATATAATTTGAATTACATTGATTCCATTAAATTCATGAATATTAATACCTTCAAAACCAACCAAAATACATCCATCAAAATATGGTTACAACTAAAATGAATGAAAATAATGTTATAATGCATTTTTTTTAGATTTTACAACTCAATCATTGATACATATTACAATCTGGTATATTAACAAAATCATGGTCATTAATCATTTATGTCTCTTTGTATTATTCCAATAGACCTATTTCGAAGACCATTTAACAAAGGTAGATGTCCTCTATTAGAGCCTAATCAGGGTTTCCTCTATACCCTTAATGGGTAACAATATGTTGCAAAATATGATGTACAATCTACCACATCCTACTCTACTTTCATAGCCTAACACCCCTAGATTCATAGGTTAATTCCAAAAACACTAGTCCCATTATCAACCTCATAGAAGACACATCCTTTTTCATTGAATATTTACCAAAAAAATAATCACTAATATGGGAATGGTTATTAAATCTAACCATATCAATCATCAATACAACCAAGACGAATTCACCATGATTTTTCTTCATCCATGGTGAACATATGAATCCCCAATTTTAATAAAACTCTTAAAATATCATTTTTTTAAATAATATCATCTTCTAGGATGGAATCCACCATCATATTTTCAACAAACACAACCCCAAAAATAATATTAAATAATTTTTTATTTTTAATCACCCCTTCATGTTTTATTACTACTAACGAACATAAAAACATCATAAACTTCTAAAAAAGATCCACATATTCATCATTAAATATTAAAATTCATGTATTATAGATTCAATAATATCCAAATATAAACCCAGGTGAGGTATTCTTTGTGCGAGAAACAACTTTTGATTGAAAGTATTACCATTAGAATATAAAATTACCCCGCGATCATAAAACGAACCATTTAAGCACCACTATATCCCCCTTATTCAAAATGATTTATGTTATACCACTTTCTGACATACTTCTACGACTTCTTCTTGAAGATATATCTTTCCGTTTTTCAATAATCCTAAATTGATCACTTCTTCTAATGGTTTCATGATAGGGTTACAAATATAACAATGATATTTAAAGGAGTGTCAGACCATAGACTTGGGATAAAATCATCTGGAGGATTTGGGGTCCCTTCATGACACATCTACATAGATAGATTCTCTTGAACTCAATGTTCTAATTGATACATCTCAAATATATCCGTTTTAGTTCCTTTTTTTATTAAAATATTTATTTTATCCTAAATGGAAAAGTTTTACAATTCCCCAAAACATTTCTCAACGTTCACCATTGTAAAAAGATACTTCTTCTTAATGTAATATTTTCTAAAATTATGTTGGGGATTTATTTATATGGTTTATTTCACTAGAGTTATTATACAAAATTATAATAGGATAACTAACTTCAATTCAAAATCTCAATGGTTTATTTCAAAGTAATTAAGTACATGAATGAGTCCCCCAATATACACTTCCTCTATATTTTATAATGATATTTACTCCTTTTCAATTGTCTATAAAATTTCAAAATATTCATGATAGAATACACATCATGTTATTAATTTTTGGCCATCCTACAAACAAGTCCAATTCATATCCACATATTCGAACAACCACTATGATGAATTAATATAATAATCCATATTCCACCGTAAAATATATTCATAAATGTATCATTTTTATAGATATCATGTGAATTTATTTGGGACAAACTTTATATATTGTTTCTTTGTATGTTGAAAATGAAATATCTACCTCAGTGGTAGTCAAATAGAGTAAAGTACCAATCATTTTTATATAATGTGTTAGTCCATCCATTGATAAATTTTTTGGGGTCTCCTCTTGAGATTCCATCAGTATTTTTTTATCTGTATGATATTTTTTCAGCACTTCCTTGTTATATTTTGGTTAAGATATATAGATTCATTCCATTATTTTAATCACATATAGAAAATGTAAAATATCAATATTCATTAATAATATATATATATCAAATTAACCACGTATAAAAACTAATGATTTATAAAATTAGATTTTATCTCAGATTATAAGGATATAATCATCCACATATACAAACACCATAATCCACTAATCATTTTCCTACATAATATAGAAATTTTGATCAACCCCTCACCTTTTAAATCGATGATTTTTTAGATATTTTAACATGCATTAGTATCATTCGATTCATCTTTAATTTAGCCCATAGAAGGCCTTATTCAATTTGAATACTTCATTTAAATCATTATCTTTGACAAAAACATCTATTTTCTTAATGTAACCTTCCTCTTGAATTACCCACAAATAGATGTTAATTAAACATAAATGTTTTACACATTTAATACTTTCTCCAACCCTTAAACAACAATAACTATATTGATTAATGTCATGACACCAGATTGAATGTTCCATCAATTCCAATTCCTTAAATTTGGTAATACCATTTCAACACATGTCATTTTATTTTCTAGTAACTTTAATATTTTAATTAAATTTATTTCAAATTACCATTTTGGTACCATCGATGTTATCTTCCGGTTTCCTCGAAAAAATTCACATGTCTTATTATTTTCAAATTGTTCAATGTCATAAAACATTTATATGACCTAGGTTTTATCCATTACATCTTATTCAGAAGATTATTGCTTCCACTAGGGATATGATAGACACTTTATTCTTTTCATTTATCCATATGTATTGAACAGATTTATAATGAACTCTAAAAATGTTGTTTTTTGTGATTTACAACCTACCCAATCATCAAAATAAAACCTACTATTTCATTTGTGTTTTCTTCATAATTATATTTGACAAAATTGTGTATTTAGACCTCATAAATCCCCTTTTTTCATAATCTTCATAAAAAAATTCATCAATAATTAGATATATTTATTATTAAAATTTTTATATTTAATTTTACCTTCGTTCATGTGTCATTTTATCTATCAAATTTTCATTTCAGACAAGATCATTACATTAAATAACATTGACAATCATTTTTTTGAAGCATCAGCATTCTCTACTGTTTAATGAATATTCATGAAATATTCTATCGGGAAAATGAGAATAAAACATTATATTCCTTTCATTATTGATAATAAATCACATACATCCAAATACCCATAAATATTTAACTGTGGGATTCGTATCATACTTCCTTTCAGAGGTTCTTATCTTCACTTAGACATAATAATGCTCTGTTAGAAATATATATATATATTTTCATGTACTACCTATATCAAACATTTTTCTAATAATACTTCGGTTGTAATAATAGTCTAATACATGTCCATAAAAATGTGATTTCTTATTCCAACTACTATATTATATAGGGGGTTCTAACTGCTAAATTTGTTTATAGAATTTCTTGATACTCTTGATATTCATCCAATTTGGTTTTTTAAATTTCATTTCATTTTTTAGTGTGAATCTTCTTTATTTTCACACCATGTCTATTTTTATCCAGACCGTGATATCTTGTGAAAAACATTAAGACTTTGGATTTTTTCTTAATTACCATAGTCTATTACATTATTCTAAAAAAATTAAAAAAAATAATACATAGTTTATTTTTACAATCATGTATTTGGGAGAAATTTTCCTACAAACATACATATGCAGAACTCTAGAAGTGCTGATCACATCCACTACATTAGCTTGAAAGTCTTTCAACTGATCATAATCTTTTGAAAAGAATCGCATACATGAGGGTGATCATATAAAAGATTTAGGATTTCCAAATATTATCTATATTTCACCAGATTCCCCCATGAATTTTGGTTCAAATGGCCATGCTCTGTGTGTCGTAGTTTTTTTATCTTCATTTGGAATCATTCATTGATTACCTTTATCAATAATATAAATATTCCCTTTCTTTATAATCCATGATAAATACATCAACCATATCCTTATCTAAATGGTAATAAATTATTATTGATCTCTAAAACATGCATTAAGTCACACAGTTGACTAATATTATTAATATTATGACAAAGCTATTTATCTATGAATATATTTTCTCACAAATGTTCTTAACCACAATCTTCAGATTTCTAGGATCTAATGATCTTGATACCCCTGTCATTACCAAAAAAATAACACCATAATTATTATATTTGATTCCCATTATGAGGTCTAATTTTCCATTCATGTAAGATAAACATACTCTTTCAGAAATTAACAACATATTTTTTATTCTCTCAAATAAATATCAATAAAATTACCATTTTTAGTATTTCTTTTCTTAACACAGTATTTCTATTCCACCTACGATAATGAAGAATAATCAATATTTTCTTATCACACCAATGTGACTTATTTATATTTAAAATCTAAAGGTAAATTTTGATAAAATATTATGTCAATATTCTAATTATGGTTTTCCATCATTTTGAGATTGACATGGAACCATTTATTTTTCAATTGATGCATAATTTATTTATTTCTTCCCAAAACATTTATGAAAAACAGCGTTATTTATAATGAAAGTTAAAATGTGGAACCACTATTGCATGGTTTTGTGTCTTTTTTTCTCAAATATATCCTTACGAAAAAAAACAAAAATATTGGTTATCTCCCAGATTGCCAAAATATAATCACCAATGTGTTGGAATTTTTTTCTCATTATTAACTACACCAAAATTTCCTTGTTGAGAATTATGAATATTAACTTTCCTTTGAGGATTTGATGCATAAGGATCCAAAACAAACATGTATATTTTCTTAAATATTCAACCTCTATACCCTATTTACCTTCTTCTTTAGATAATTATACTTATGGAATGAGAATACTTTTATCAGTAAATTCGCTAGAAAATTTTCTAACACTAATTAGAGAAATCTATGTTGAGTTAAATAGTGTGTTACATTTTGTGAGAATACATTCACCATCCTCACACTTCCATTGAAATTTTATAACTTCTTTTAGGACATCAATTCACTCAAATTATTCATTCACTAAATTAGATTAACAAAACTAATGATCCGGTAATCCTACTAATCTTTGATTTTACACCCATATTCATTCATTAATAATCATAAAATTCCAAAGTAAATATTTTCCATTTTTTATTTTAATTTTCGAAACTCATTCACTTAACGTTTTATATCAATTTTATTTTCATGAACAATATAACTACACTTATTTGTATTACCACATGGAAAATAAATTTCCTCAAGGGCCTCCCTGAGTTAAAATTGAAGATATGTTATCCCCTCAACATCATTTTTAGAATCACTATCATTGTATTATATGTAAATAAAACTACATATTCATTATGACATACACAATCTTAAACATCATTATCATCGTATTCATTTGAGTTAAAATCACCTCATGTGATAAATTTTTCCATTTAGAACACATTACACTACCTTCATAATATCTTCCTCATAATTTTCAAATTTCATTGTACATTTATCCAAAATATATATTCCTTTTCAAAATTTGACATGATATAGTGAATTCTATATTTTAAACATAAACTTTACTCGTTCAAGTCAAAAAGAAAATATATTACATTATCTTTCAACTTTTTTCCATCTTCAAATACATCATATACCGTAAGTTTCTTCATATCTTTGAATGAAGCTTCATTATTATTTTCCATAACCATTGGGTCACTATCCTCTTTCACATATCATATGCAATTAGAGTTACATTCATGTTTTCAAGAGGTATTTTATTTTTTTTCTCTAATATAAACTACACCTTATCCTTGAACTAATGAGAATGCCCACTCTTTATTACCATTATGATTTCCATATATTTGATATCAACACTAATAATGATCATCTCTTCAACAATATACATTTGATTATCAGAAAAGTAATTGATGTACTCACAAACACTCATTTCCATGTCCTCATATTTATTGAAAAGGAATTGTTAATTGGACTCATGAACCTTTTAATCCAATTCATAGATATATAAATTTTTTCCCACATAACATGAGAGGATCTAAAAGCTATTTAATTTTTGTAAAAGGGATTGGTCAATGTGATTCAAATTTCATTACTTTCTGTTGCATCTGCATCCAATTATCCTAGATAATTCATTCCTAGTACTTTATAGTCCATTCTAAAATAAATACCATATATAAAAGAAACGTAATATTCAATTCCAAATGATAATAAATAGTATTTCATTCCATAATTTAAAATTATAGATTCCAATGACATGAATTCCATTGTAGTTGAAAATTGTTACAATCCATTCAAGAGCGAGATATATAGAGAGGGAGAGTGAGGGGGATAAAGACACCCCTAAAACCTCCATTTGATACTATGTGTTACACCATTAACAATGTAAATACATCAAGAGTGTGAGGTTTTGATCGTGGTATTATAGTATGATCTTTGATTCTTCACCATTTTCCCCGAAAATAAGGAAAATTTTAATCTCTCGAGGTATTTATCTACATAGAAAATAATGCAATAAATGGATCCTAGGATTTTTCATATTTCACCTACACCGATCTTCTCCCAGGGAGCATGCACAAAGTTGTTCATATAAAAAATCACAAATAAATCTCATTTATTCAATATTTAAAATTTTATAGTATCCTAATTAACCTATAATTTTTGGAAAGATCACTCCTCTCCTACAAAAGGAATCTCAACAATCCGCATGATCTGATCTTCTTCAGTAAACACAGATAACTCAAATATTCACCTCTGTTGAATTTTCTTCCTCAACACATTTTATTCAAACTTATAAAGAAACATTTAAATCCCACAATACAATAATCATTAAAATTTTCATTTTAGATTAAAACTAAAATCAACTTATTTCTTTCTAAATTAATTTTAAAATCCCCTTTCACTGCCTTTATTCTCGTGCCTATTCCTATATACCTCAATTATATCAAAATTTTAAATCATCCCTTCAATATAAATTCACTATAAACCATTTAATTAAAAAAATATTATTACATTTAAGGTTGAAAAAAATTATACATCAATAGAAGGTTAAAATAACCATAAAATATTCGAATATCAAATTATCTATTTTCAAAATGTTATAACAAGAACGCAAAAAAATGAATCGAGTCATATAGTACTGAATAAACCATGGCCATTTGGACTTGTAAAAAATAATAACATTTCTCTTAGAATTATATTGTAATCCTTTTTTCATAGGAATACATTATCCATTTAGGTTATACTCTGGTCTCCAATAACCCAGTGGTGGAAAACCTCATATTTCAAAAGTGGATATCCAACACACCATGCCCTGCTCTATAGTATAAATTGTCAACTAGTGTATTATAAGTGAACACCTAATCCATTACACTAATAAAAAAATTTAGAGGACTTGGCCATTTTATAAATATGATTTCATAGATCCTAATTCCCACCACTATAGAAATTGATAAAAATCCATCTATAGAAATATTCAACATGGATTGGATGAATTCCCCCTAACATGGTCTAATGCATTGTTTATATATTATTTACTAATTAGAAAAAAATTAAAAATATCAATTTTTTAAAGTTTCATATTCATTTTAGATAATACCATGCATCATATGTATCAAAAATCAATATGCCAAAAAATTCCTAAGAGGCGATTTTTTTTAACAAAAATGAACTATCAAAATAATTTTTGATGTTATAGTAGAATGAAATCCACAACAAGAACAAGACTAAGAGGTAAACCATTGATTTATCAATCATATAATTACCCAATAATATTTAATAAATTAATTTACGTAGATGATCATTATACTATATTTAATTGAAATATCACCTTCAACACCTCATTATAATCATGAAATTCTTATTCCAATGTGATAATGTTATGGTTTTGAATCATTTTGTTCGCATCAATGTTTTCATGTTGGTTTTATAAATGAGGTTCTGTGTACATTTTGACCTTTTAAGAGACTTATAGTATATCCTTTAGATACATATCATAGTTTATTATATCTATTTTTCCAATAGATACACCGATTGGGTACGTGGTTTTTGGAACTTTGGGAGATCCAACATGAAAGTGCTTAAATGGTCACCTGATTATCTTGCTGGTTTTAAATCCCCCATCGCTCCAATTTGGATTGCATTCCCTGATTTGTCGATCCATTTGTTTAAAAAGAAAGCTCTATTTGCTATTGCTAATCTCTTTGGAACCCCAATCAAGCTAGACCATGCTACTGAAAATCTAACAAGACCCTCGGTTGCAAGGGTATGCACTGAGATTGATCTGTCCAAGGTCCTTTTCAGCTGCTTCTGGATTCAAAATGGTGATAAGGGCTTTGTGCAGAATGTGGTTTTTGAAAACCTAGCAGAATTCTGTAATTTATGCTTCAAAACTGGACATGTTTCTTGAAAATGTGGAAAACAGGAAGCTCCCCCACCAAAACAGATAAAGTCATTATGGGTGGAAAAAATTCCCAAGGAAACTGTTAATTCTCAGAACCTTCAAACTTTTTATGGCAATATCTCAACCCCTTCTACAATTCCTAACTCATCTAGTATTCCAAGTACTTTTAAAGACCCCATTCAGGTGGTGGAACATATTAGTGTACCTAGTCTGGAGGTTAGGGTTGCTACTTTTGATTCTCATAATTCTGAGAATCAAATTGGAGATTTTGTCAAGGCTATTCTTGATGCTACAGAACAAACTAATGTGGAAAATAGGGTCACACAACATGAACCTGTAAATGACAAGGTTTCTGTCCAACATACCATGGAAGATCATAACTTGCATCTTGACGTTAACCCAGAAAATTATGCAAGTAAGGATTTTCCTGCTTTATCTGTTAATGTAAATCAAGAAGTAGGAGAAAGGGACCAAAAAGATGACTCTGACTTTTGTGGATCGTCGGTTGAGAAGGATGATATCCCTGGGCAACTAGAAGAAGCTTACTTGAAAGCCATGGCTAAAAAAGGAAAAAAACCATTAGTCGATGCTGATGGTTTCATTACCCCAAATCCAAAGAAAACTAGAAGATTTAAGGACTACTCATACGTAGAGAGAACCATCTCTACCAGGTCAACAAATGTCAATAAAAATGACTTCCCAGAAAAAGAGCTTGGGAAACCAGTATTTGAGGAATCCAGCATTCTCTTATATTATTTCTCACCACTTTTCACAGAAGAGGATATTCAAAAGTGGATTTCTCATATGGAAAAGAAACAGGAAATTGCTCATCAGGAGCTACAACGGGGGATTATCAATACTGACCAATATATAGAAGTTAAGAGATTCATTTTCAATGAGAAACTGAAAATGAATCTAAAATCCTCTGGATGATTCTGTTTGTGGATATTCTTTATTGTCTCTATTTCATACTATCTAGAGTTTTATCAGTGTTTTATTTCTGAAGTCTTGATGGTGTGTGTCCGGACCTACACTTTTCTATTTGATTATATTTTTTTTGATAATCTTGATGCTTGATGGAAAATCTTTTGTGAATTCTGAGCTTCTAGATCTGTTTGACATGCTCTGAAATTTGGATGATCTTCTCTGGTGGATGATGGAAGATCCATGTCGTCTACTCATGAAAATGGTTTGAATTCTGGAATTTGATTTCTGGAGTTGATATTTCTACATTTTATTTGGATTTTGAGAGATACCTCATTTCTGTTGGATCACTGGATAGTTGGACCTGCTTTTTGCTGCTTTGTTCTGCTATAAGTGCTTGGATGCATCCCTCAGATGCTTTGAAACTCTTAATGTATGGACAACTGTTAAAAGTCTGCCTCTTTTAGTTGGATTGATTATGTTGGGGTTTCTTATGCTAGCACCGGGCTGGATCTTCTTCTTCTTTGCCTTGGTCTTGAGGGGGGTATCATACTTCTGGCCGAATCTGGTTTATATGGGAATGCTTGCTACTGCTTTTGTGTCTCTGCTTCCTCAATTGATGTGTTGGTCCCTTGCTGATATTTTTTTCATCCCCTTAGAGGATGTTTTGAAACTACTGGATTGTATGCTTTTGGGGTTTGATGATCTAGAACCATGTTCTGGATTTCCTAGAGACTTGAACTAAAGCTGTTTTTGGTGGAGAACCTGCCTGGTTAATCTGGATTTTTTAGCATCTTTCCCCCTTTTTTTCTTCAGTTCTGGATTTCCTCTTCTATATGACTTACAAGAATGATTGGTAGGCTGTTCTATTATTTTTTTGTTCTCTGATGACTTGCATATATCATTTTCTTTTCTCCAATCAGATTGAAGACTGTAGTTCTTCTGCACAGTGATGATTACCCTGATTTTGCGCTTGTATTCTGGTTCTGGTTTATCTGGGAAGATAGTCGCACTAATGTAGTTGGGTTGGGCACTCGTTCGGAGCAGGTAACACAGATTGGATGCTTCACAATTTGATCTCTCTTTAATGTTTCATTTGTATCGCTGCTTTTTCTTTCTGATGGTGTAAATTCATTACACCTCGAGATTTCATTGTAAAACTTTGATTTAATAAATTTCTTTGCCATGAATTGGGAAACCAATTCATGTCACCTTCTTCAAAAAAAAATCACCCATTTTAATTACATTATACTAATTAGTGGTAAAATATTCATATTTCACTCTGATTTTGGTCCTTTTTTCATTTCTCTCCTCACACATATTTTGTAACACCCCAAGATTCCATGGTACACATCTCTTTGAATAATACAATAGCATGTGTGTACGCAGCATTGAGGTTTAACACACACCACAACCAATCAAACTAGCTATTATGAATAGTAATACCCACTTTTTGAAATTTTATAAATTTTATCTTTCAAAATATAATTCATTTTTGGATTCATAATATCGAAATTATCTTAGGTTGAATTTTTGGTACTTTTCTGATAACTTTCTTATTTTGATGAATATTAAAAATTACTAAATTTTAATTAAACACAACTTTTTTAATGGAAATAATTAATAGTGATAAATTATGAATTATATTGGTTTTAAAGTATATTTAGCATATAGTTTTACCATTTAATACAATGTTGGTCATTGGACATAATTTCATATTTAAACCGGACAAAAACAAGTGTCAGTCTTTTGATACGTATTGTTTCTTAAAAACACTCTTTTTGTTTTAACAACGGAAATTAATTTTAAATTAATTACTGTAACTTCTTTGTTTTGAATTTAGAAAAATGGATTCCATATTTAGAATCTGTAGGTCCAAATTCTGTAAATAGGTAACTTTTATTTTTATTCATTTTGAATAATTACTTCGGTAAATATTTTATTTACCATGGTTGAAGGGAAAATTCGGTAAATAAGGGTAAAAAATAATATTTTAATTATATTAAATTATAATAAAACGTGTCATAACCCTAATTGTTGATACATGTCCGACCATGGGCTTCTTTGGGTCGATTTTGGGACCACATGGAGCCACTTGTATGTGATAATAACAGTTTATATTAATTTAGATATAGTAAATACTCAAATGACATAAGCATATATATTTTTGAAAAACAATTTTCACATAGGGTTATATATGTTATATTTTCGACTATAAAGATTCATTAGAAGGATAAAATTATTTCCCACATAATGGTATTTTATTTATAATTTTTATACATTTAATAATTAAATTTATTTATGACATAATAATGATGCAGTATTTTCCTTATTAATTAAAGAATCTAATAATTAGTATTAGAAATGTTAAAATATATATAATTTGAAAGTTTTGATGCCATCCACGAATTTTGTTATATAATATGACTTTTTATAATTTCTTAAATGAATTTGGTTCGAATTAATAAATTTTTTATGACTTTAACGAAAATCAATTGTCAAATATTTTCAAAATCGACATAAATGAGTTATTAAAACAAATATTATATTAATAATTGATATTCTATTCCTAAAAACATAATTCTTGTCCAAAGGACT
Source organism: Viscum album (assembly GCA_963277665.1). Taxonomy (NCBI): domain Eukaryota; kingdom Viridiplantae; phylum Streptophyta; class Magnoliopsida; order Santalales; family Viscaceae; genus Viscum; species Viscum album. The sequence continues at coordinate 1,838,447,901 of OY728165.1, forward strand.
TATATAATGATATTTTCACCAATAATGGACCACTTGGAGTGATCTTGGAAGTATATAGTATGTTTATTAACCATATAATATAAAAATACCGAGTGACATGGTAAATGTCAAACAATTTAACTAAGAGTAATATATAAATGATAAGGTTAATATAAGGAAGAAAACCTATCTAAAATCTATTGGATGAAATGATTTCGAACCATACACACCTTATACTTTGAATAATCCACTTTTGAGCTATTATAAAACGAATATCAATTTATTATAAATTAATACTTTAAGTTTTTCCTGAAGAGACCTCCTCCCCCTTATAAAAAGAAACCACTTCTAACCAATTTTTCATACCATCAAAGCCTTTTTGATAGGCCATCCCCTGCCCATATATCCTCCCAACTTACATCACTTCATCCTATAGTCCTTATTTTGATCATAAAGAAATCATAAAGAACCCTTTTGATCAAATCAAAAAAAATAACCCGAAGAAGAGGTAGTGTTTTCACCACCCTCATTCAAGTTCCTTTCTTCTTCAACTTCTTTTTTATTTATTATTTCTATTATAAAATAATCACTACAATATCTTCTATATACTATTATGTTATTATAGTTATGTTAAAACCATATTCAGTATTCTATCCATCCCTTGAATGACGTGTCACTATACGTGCATACGTACGGCTTACTGTCTCCACACTGTGGTGTAATTGTTATTCAATATATTATTATTTGGATGGCTATAATACTGATGTGTAATTAATGTAAATAATAAATATAAAATGATAATTATTCTTTATTTATATTATAACATCCAATTATATTTTATTTTAATATCAAAAGAATGATATTGTTGCTCGTGCATACATACGGACTACAGTCTCCACGAACGCGATGAGATTTATTCTCCATCGTATCCAAGAAAGTCTAATTCTTATTTGATGATAAGAAATAATTTTTAAGGACATTATATAATTCTGGATATGAATAATATACAACCTATCCATAACAAACATGGCTTATGTAACAAAACATATAAAAGAAAACAAGTAAGTTAACACCCAAAATGACGATAATACTAAGACATTATTAACAAAGAAATGTTAAAAAATCATATATGGTATCATATTAATGTATATGATTCATGAATAATTTAATAACAACTATTTCACCATTATACATGAGTTTAAACTATCCTCACCCTAGGAAAAGTAAAAGGTAAGGGTTTATTTAACAATCTTTTCATTATCCGAGGTTGTTTATACGTAATTATCTACTGGGACCTCTTTATCATTCACATCTATGTTTCATAAAAATATACTTCAAATCATTCAAAATATTTTAAATACTATGGGTTAAATTCATTTCTACCCTTGTTGACTTTTTATAAGAATTTTATAATGGAATCTTTCTATCGTTTTCCAAACAAGGTCCTTTTTAACCGTTTTGACTGAATTTAGGTAAGAATTAATTTTTTAACATATACGGAGGGTGCGGCTATTTTATGCCATTATAAAATCGACGAATCTTCCCTTACAAGCTTATAAGAATATTTTAAAAATAAATGTTTTCTTTTATAATTATGTTACTTTTAAATGATTTCAAAAAATAGATATTTCTCTCAAATAGTTTTGATTTCATCTATGTCAACATTCTTTGATGGATTTAAATCGTATTTGATATTTATTTATTACGATACAAAAATTACATATTGAATTAAAGGTTTTGTGTTATGTTTTACTGTGGATGTGTTATTTTTATACCATTCATGGTTTATGGAGAAAGTATTAACATTTCCTATGCTAGTTTTAATACGATTGTTTTTGTTATGTTTAAACCTATTCATATGAGGAATGCATTGGACCTAATAAGTGACGATTGGAGCCTACTATAGCTCCTCGATGCATCAGTAGGTCTCATGAGAAAAAAATAGTTTATTGGCACAAGGCCTTGACCAAATCTTATTTGTAGACTTGGCACAAGGCCTTGACTATGTGGTTATGATAGTATGGCATTATGCATTCCATCATTATGAAAGTGGTTATTGATATTGCATGTGATTATTCTATTAGAAGAATAACCATTTGAATAAGTAAATGGAATCATTTTATTTTATTTCTTCCATATTATGCTGAAGTTCATGTTTAAAAAGATTTTGTTTTAGTTATACATTGCCTTAAATGTTTATTCCTATTTATGAATGTTTCCACTATATTGTTATCATTACTGGGCATCTGAGCTCACCACATTCTATGTGTTATATTTCAAAGGATGTGAAGAAGTATTTAATGAATTACCTACAGTGTAAGTATAAGGGGATATGAGTGTGGAGAGAATATGTTTTTGTAGTTTTCACATTATAATGTATTGTAAACTTAATAAATGTATCTTGTTATTCCAAGGCTACTAAAACAATCGGTCTTTCAAGACTTGATCTTTTGTGATCATGCCAATATTATGTAATAATGCACCGACTATGGTTATCTAGGGTTGGGGTGTTACATTTGGTATTGGAGTAAGTTTAGTACAAACCTTGTAAGCTAGATTTAGATAAACTCTGATTAGATCACATAGCCCAAAGATGGACTTTGAGGATTAGTATAAAAGAACTTCCTAGAATTTTGGTATTGTAGATATTTTGTGAGTTTTCGGAGAATACATCCTTGTCTAGATACGGGAAGGTATAGGCTACTCTGGTACAGATGTACTTAGGGGTAAAACCTGAAAACACCGCTTTGAGCTACACTCGAACAAAAACTGGGGCATGAAAATGGGCCTTGCTGCACTCCTGGTTACGACACTCCTGGGTGATATGCATTAGATAATTCTCATTTTCTTAACAAACCATTATGAAGGGTTTATGAGTATATACTTCCTCAATGAATTTTTTTTTATTATGGATTATATCCATAAACAGTTCAATTTATGTTAAGTGTTTTACAAGATTGGATTTATGTATTGAGATTTTTAAACTAATCAAGTGTATCCCATTTTTTAGAAATGGAGCATAGTGGACGAAATAGAAATTGTATCAATGTACGCACTCCATGTAGGGATTTCCCTCCTACTGAAGATAATTATAGTGGAGTTAGTGATGAAACTATTGCTGATCAGCTAATCACCATACTAGGACAACTCACCCAGGTTATGAATAATACCCTCACCCGTATGGAGCACCCTGATCCATAGCGTGGAGGACCAAAGTTAGATCACTTCATGAGGCAACAACCACTGAAATTAAATGGGAGTAAAAATTCCTTAGTATCTGAGCAATGGATAAATTCCTTAGAAAAAATATTCCATGCCTTGCGGAGTAGTGAAAGGGAAAAGGTTATCATGGGAGTTTACCGCCTCAATGGAGATGCAGACCAATGGTGTTCATCGATTCAAAACACAAAGGAAGATTATAAAGTATCAAATATAGAATAGAGAGAGTTTAGAGATATTTTCTTAGAAAAATACTTTCCTCGTGACCATCGATCAGATATGGAAATAAATTTATGAGTCTAAGACAAAAGAAGGATGAGAATGTCGCCAAGTATGAGGCTAACATTACAAGGTTAGCAAAGTATGATAGAGATTATATACATAACCCAAGAAATAAGATTTATTGTTTCTTTGATGAGTTAACCCCATTTCTTCATCTAGAATTAGTGTCACAATCCTTATCATCGTATGAAGATATTATATCTTGTGCTATCAAGACATAAAAAAAATTCTCTATGTCATACGACTTTAAAGCAAAGCAAGAGAAGAAGAAATCTACTGATCAATCTGGTAATGGGAATAAGGGGAAGAAGGAAAAAATTGAATATTAATCCTACAGTAAATTTGTGAAGAAACAACCGGATACTTTCATGAAGGGAATGGGTGTCTATTACAAGTGTGGTGAAAAAGGCCACCACGCTCGTGATTTCAAAGGGAAGAAAGAAGCTACCAATGTTCAATGCTACAATTGCATGGATATGGGGCATTATGCAAATGAATATTGTAAGCGTCAGGAAAACGTACCTCAGAAAAGGCCAAGGGATCAAGGCCAAGCTTATGTTATCACTAATGCTGAGGTAAAAGCTCCGAAAGACGGGGTGGCAGGTAATTTAATGGTTTCCTCAAGTTTAGAAAATGAATTATTTGATTCTAGATCATCGCATTGTTTCATATCTTCCCAATTTTCTAAGAATATTAGATATTTCCAATTTGATTTAACAATGGAGTTGTCAGTTAAAACTCATAAGGTACGTATCATTGCTACAAATTTCTGTTGATCTGTACCCATTAGGGCATATAAATGTTCTTCATCTGCCGGTCTCATCATCATATCTATGATTGAGTTTGATATAATCATCGGTATGGATCAGCTTTCAGGCCATGATACTAATATTTATTATAAGAAGAAGGAGATTACAATTTTTGATGATGATGATGAAGAACACTTATATTTGGATTAGAATCATCACCACCTGTTTCTTACCTGGATCCACCCCCAGTAGCTCAACAAAATTCAATTATTCTGGAGGAAGAGAATGGAATAACCATGGGTAAAAAATGAAATGTTCAAATAGAGGATGTACCTATTGTGAGAGAATATGATGATGTGTTTCCAGAATATTTACATGGACATCCTCCAAAATGAGAAATTGAGTTTTTAATTGATTTAATTCCTGGATCAAGGCCCAGATCGAAGGCCCCTTATTGAATGTCCACTATGGAATTAGTGGAACTAAAGAAACAACAATCACCCTAGTGTTTCTCCATGGGTTTCCCCTTTCCTTTTTGTTTAGAATAAATATGGATCTATGAGGTTATGTATCGACTACAGAGAAATCAATGCTATAAAAATAAGGAACAAGTATTCCATACCTCTCATTGAGGATTTATTTGACCAACTTCATAGAGCTCAATACTTTTCAAAGATTGACCTTCGATCTGGATACCATCAGCAGTGTGTGAAGAAGGAAGACATTCAGAAGACATCATTTCGAACCAGGTACGGGCATTACGAGTTTAGAGTAATACCTTTTGGGATGACTAATTTACCATCTGTATTCATGGATCTAATAAATATAGTTTTAAAGGAATATCTCAATGATTTTTTGGTGGTATTTATTGATTCCAAAATCTACGAAGATCATGAAAATCACTTGCGCATTTTCCTGAAGACTCTAAGAAGACATGAATTATATGGAATGTTTAGCAAGTGTGAATTCTGGCTTCAATAGATTTCTTTTCTTGGCCATATTGTCTCAATGGATGGAATATATGTCGATCCTTCTATGACAATAGCAATCCAAGAATGGACAGCACTGGTGAGTATAACTGAGGTACACAGTTTTGTTGTCTTAGTAGGATATTATCGACGTTTCACCCAGAACATTGCCTGATTGGATAATCCATTAATGAATCTCACACGTAAATGGGGAAAATTTGTTTCGAAAAATGAGTGTGAATAATGTTTTTAATAACTAAAGAAAATATTATTCAATGCTCCTGTATTGACTCTACCATCGGGTAATGGTGGGTTTTTTATTTATAGTGATGCATCAGAGAAAGTATTTGGTTGTGTCCTTATACAGAATGATAGAGTTATTGCCTATGCATCACGATAGATGAAAATTCATGATAAAAACTATCCTACTCATGATCTTGAGTTAGTAGTTGTAATCTTCGCATTGAAGATTTGGAGACACTACCTCTATGGTGAAATATGTGAGATTTATATTGATCACGAGAGTTTGAGGTATATTTTCTCAGAGAAATAACTCAACATGAGGCAAATTAGATGCATTTAACTACTCAAAGATTATGATTGCATGATACACTACCACCCAGGGAAGGTAAATAAGGTAGCAGACACATTGAGTAGAAAGGATTATGGAGTATTGAAAAATATGAGAGTTTAAAGGGATCCTATTCTCATGAATTTAGTAAATATGGACCTGCAAATCACCATGGAAGGTGAAACATCAATACGTTTTCAAATGGTTGCCAAACCATCTTCACTAGAAAGGATAGAGTTCTCAGACCGATGATGAAGAGTTTAAAAAGAATATTAAAGCTGTGAATGATGGGAGATTGAGTGACTTTGTGTATGAAGATGGAATTTTGAAATTTGGGAAGAGACTTTTAGTTCCCAATATACCTGATCTAAAAAGGGAATTGTTTGATGATGGTTATAGTTCCAATTTATCTATACACCCTAGGAGAACCAAAATGTATATAGATTTGAAGGACCAATTTTGGTGGGACAACATGAAGAGGGAGATTGCTGATTTTGTGTTAATATGTATGGTTTGTCAACAACTGAAAGCTGGAAGGAAATAGTCTGGAAGAATTATGCAACCTCTTCCCATACCTAAGTGGAAATGGGATAATATCACGATGGACTTTGGCATGGGACTACCAAATACTCCTAGAAGGAACGATGAAATATGGGTCATTGTTGATCATCATAACAAGTCACCACATTTTCTTGCTATAAGAGAAGATCTACCACTTAAACGTTTAGCAAGACTATATATTAATGAATTAGTGAGAGTTCATGGAGTACCCCTGTCGATTGTTTGTGATTTTGATACTCGTTTTACTTCAAGATTCCGAAATAGTCTTCAGAAGGCCAATGATAATAAATATCATTTCTGTAGAGACCAAAAGCTTGACGTACATAGATATTACATTACTTTTGCGGAATACATAATACATAACAAAAACAGACACACACGGACTGTAATAGTTTAGTGTCTTTGAAAACATGGAACGTAATCTTCTAATCGTGGTGAATGATCGTCAACATATCCCATAAAGATCTTCCTCTTTTTGTTTCCTTACCTAAAACCTTTCTTTTAATCCTAGGGGAAAATAAAACATAAAAAGGGTGAGCTCAAATGCTCAGTAAGGGTAAGAATGGATAAAATAAAACATACCATATACATTTGAACATAAAAATCTGGACATTATGTTTAAACATCAAAATCTTAAGCAACAACTTAAAACATGGAAGTACATAAGGCATAGATCATAATGGAAATAAATAATGATAACATAGAATGGGAATAAAACATGTAATTTTGGAATCCATTAAGCACATTTAATTACTTCCATAGTATCCAAGGCATTGCTCCCAAGACCATCTTAGTGGACAAAGTCCCTTTTTGAATCGAGTTCACTCCCCGTTCCAGTCCTATAATACTGAACCGGATTAACTGACCGTTCCAGCCATGTATATCCCATGAGATATAAATATTTACCCAATGCATTTTAGGGATATATAGGTCCCACCCATCTCATAATGAAATCATTCTTACTTGTGCCACAAAACAAACATACATCATTCATAATAACTCAATGAATAAAAATGGGTTTCATAAACATCATCTCATCATCACATAATCCATATAAAAGAAATGTATATTTCATCATAAGAAAAGTGAAACCATGTAAATCATAGATCCATTATACTTGAAACATAAAAATATGAAATAATTTCATCTCATATAGAAAATGGTTTTGACAAAACACATGAAATGAATTCTTGAGGAAAAAATCATTTCTTCTTCAAAATCATTTTCTTTTCACAAAATGCAATTAAATTTTAAAAGAAAAGGATTTTGTTTAAAAAAATGATAAAATCTTGTAGAGGAATCTTCATGATAATGAGGTGTTATGAAACCATAAAAATCTGTTCATGCCGTATAAGTTAAAAAACATTCTCCTTGTACTTTTTCCGAAAATGTCAAAAAGTACATCGTAAAAGAAAGATTCCTTCCGTACCTTGTGGTAAAAGTCAAAAAGTGGTAAAATGACTATAAAAATACAAGGATGAATATTAAAAAATTTATGAAACCATTTTGAGAAAACATGGACATGGATAATAAACATTACCCCAGTAAATACTTACGAATAAACAATCTCGGATGAGAAACTAGATTGAAATAATTATCCCTTACCTTAGGTACGATATGCTTCGTATGGATCCGAACCTCCAATATAATGATTTAAATAATGTCATTGACTTATTAAATAATCATATTCATTGTTATGATATCATATATGTTTCACTTATGACTTTATATTACCCGTTATTTTGTAAATTCCATGTTAAAGTAGCGTTTTGGGTAAAATCATTTCATTTATCGTATGTGTTTCGAATTTTCATTGTTGATATTATTACTTATATCCTGATTTACATAATTCCAGAATCTAAAACATGATTTATATATAATATATATTCATCATATACATATAAATTATATGTTGATAATAGGAATGAAATACACCGTTCATAGAGAGGGTAGTCTGTACGTATGCATGAACGTTGTTTCTGTTTTCTTATTGAATTGAATGGAATTAAGTAGATGAAATATATATATATATGTATACATAAATACAGTAGCTTAATTATGTCATATATTTCATTATTATTCCTTATATATACTTTATAATCATTCTTGAATGGTTAATCATGGAAAATGAATCTCATCGCATTCGTGGAGACGGTATTCCGTTCGTACGGACAAGCGATGATATCATTCCAATGATCGTGGAATTGTATTGGAGTGTATGTATACTATTTAAGAATCAATATCACTTTACAATAATCATATATAGTTATTATTTACACCATTATACCCATCTGAGTGCGGTGGTGGTGGAAAATAGATTACACCACGGCGTGGAGACGGTATTCCGTACGTACGCACGCGCGGTGATTTTGTTTTCCATTGGATGGATAGTTGGTGAAATAGAGTTGTTTCATACATATAATAACATATCAGTATATGAGTGATACTGATGTTATTAATTCATAATAAAACAACCTAAGAAGAAGAACTGGAAGAAGAAATAAAGTTTAAAAAATCGGTAACAGACATTACCTCTTCTTTGAAGCGCCTCTTTGAGACCACCACTTAGGGAACTAAAATTGGACTTTTAAGTAGAACAGGACCTCTATGGTGTTTCTAGGGAAGTTTTGAGTAGATATTGGCAGGGTTTGGCCGATCGTGAAGGCTCAAAGTGGTGTGAGGAAGAGTGGGAGGATGTGCCCTTTTATAAGGGAGGAGAGGGGCACCTTCGGAATAACTAAAAATATTATGTTATTATAAAGTCAAATTCTGTTTTTAATAGCTCCAAATTGATATATTTCAAATATTAGGTGGTTATGGTTAGAAATACTCTCATCCAATATAATTTAGACAAGTTTAGGTATCAATTTTAACCTTATCATTTTGATTTAACTTTATGTTAGATAATTTAACTTTTACCGTTTCTTCTTGTTTTCTTACACTATAACGTTAATAAACATACTATATCATGCCAAAATAACCCCATGTTGTTTATTATTAATATATAACCTTATCTAATTCATTTCGCCGAACAATAGATTTTTAGGAATAAAATAACAATTAATAATATAGTATTTGTTTTAAAAACTATTTTATGTCAATTTTGACACTATTTGGTAATTGATTTTCTGTGAAAATCATAACAGAATGATTAGTTTGAGAACATTTAATTAAATCAATAATAAAATGTCATATTAACATATAAAATTATTTTAATTCATATAAAGTCTCAAATTAATTTTATTTGGGTATTTATAACATCAATTATGTCAATATTTCATTAATAAGATAATTATTGCATCATCATTGTATCTTGAATACATTAAATTATTTTTAGTCTAAAAATTAAAAATAAAATACCATTATGTAGGAAATCATTTTATCTTTCTAATTAATATTTATAGTCTAATTTAACTTATTAATAACCGTATATTAAAAATTCATTATTTACTAAACTTTGATTTTAACTATTTTAACCCTTCTTTAAATAAATTGATAATAAATGTCCTATTCTAATCCAAGTGGGCCTAAATGGTCATATTTTATTCCTAAGTTTGTTTTTGGTCGAATTACACATATCCAATAGAATTATTACATGTGTTAGGGTAACAATACTATCATTTTTACCCTTAACTCCCATATTTAATTTTAACAGTGGTAAAAAAAGTAAAAAGTTACTATTCACCAAAAATTATTTTCATCTCATTGAACCAAATTTTAGTGCTTGATATTAACCGTGTCTCTCGGAGATTCAAAATTCAACTCACAGAAGCTGTAAAATTATGTTTTATGAAAAAATTCATTTTTTTAACTACCACTTAGTGGTTTCACTATTCATCAAAAAATGAAAGTTTCCAGAAAAATACCAAAAATTAGGCCTAAGCTATATTTGATATTATGAATTCAAAAATTATGTTTATTTAACCAAATTCAAAACAAATAAGTTACATTTACTAATTTAAAAATTAATTCCTGTCGTCAAGACAAATAGCGTGTTTTTAAGAGATAATAACTATCAAAAGATTGACACATGTTTATGTCTGGTTTAAATGTGAAATTACATCCAATGAACAACATTTTATTAAATTGTAAAAATATATTCTTAATATACTTTAAAACCACTAAAATTAATAATTTATTACTACTAATTATTTCGATAAAAAGCTGTTTTTAATTAAAATTTATTAATTTTCACTATTCATCAGAAAATGAAAGTTATCCGAAAAGTTCCAAAAATTTACCCTAAGCTAATTTTGATATTAAAAATACAAAAATGAAGTCCATTTTTAATTATAAAATTTATAAAATTTCGAAAAGTGGGTATTACTATTTATAACGGCTATTTTATAATAATATTATAGTAATATCTCATTTAGTGAAACTCGGTATTGCGTACTACACACGCTATCGAGGAAGGTCGCGATTGCGTGTAATGAAAGGCAATTCAGGGATGTGTGTTGTGTAAGATCCTTTTGGTTTAGCGTATACCACAAGACATTAACGAAATTAAAAAAATATTTTTCATAAAATCTCGGGGTGTTACATTCTACCCCCCCATAAAATGAATTTCTCCCTCAAAATTAGTCGGGGTTATAAATGGTTTACTAATCGATAGTTTCTTTTATAGATCCCACATAGTAAAAAGTAGTACCAAATCTTGGATTTAAAAACTAAAATATGAAACGTAATGGTTACCCAAATTACCTCATCACTAGGTTTCGACGTAGGAGAAAATAGGTGAAAATATAGATATGGAAGAAAAATCTAACCATCAAGTTCTGATGGAGAGTGGTAGAGAACATGGCTATGAAAAAGAAATCAATCACAAAGCCATAAATTTGTGATGATATAAGGTACCATCTGATACATAGAATATAAGAAAACTAGGACAACATTTTTGGTTTTCAAGATCATTTCCCTAAAGTTGATGAATTAAAAGAAATACTTACATGCTTTTGGTTCAATATCACTGTTGTTCATGAATTGAACAATTTCCACTTCATCCCATAAAGAAATGAAGTTGAATTTGTTATTCGTGATGTGTTAGCAGATCATGTGATAGAATGATGGGTCATTCCATCTATTTCAAACAAAAGGTTAGCAAAAGTTATAAGTCCATCTTATGGTTAGATTAATTGTATATGGTTCCAAAAATGAACTTATACTTCATATATCATACCGCTTAGTTAAATAAAACTAGTTTCTACTAACCACAGACATCCTGTGGGCTAGTGGTAGGCGATAAAGGAATGTCGCATTTCGGTTGTAGGTTCAATTCCCACAGCCTTGTCCGACGCGATGGGCTGTCGCCCGTCCTGCAGGTTGTCCTTTTTCTAAAACTATATTACTATAAAATCCCATCAATAATATCGAAAAAACTTATATCCTTAAACAATACTAACTTATTACCAACATAATCCATTCCAATCATTAGGCTTATCCATAATACTGCAGTCCACTCTCATAATATAGTGAAAACGATTACTAGAGATTTCATATAACAAGAATGTTAATACCATCATTGATCCCCATATATCATAAGATATGACTTGTTGGTCACATTCCAAACATTCAAAATCCTTAATCATGTATTCTCTTGAAAAATTAATTCCTTAGTGAAAAAATTAATGCAGTTAAAATTTAACACTTTCCACATACCAAAATCCTCAAAATTCAATATACTCAAACCATGATAGCACTTAGTCCTTATATCAATCATGAGATCATGAATGCAATCAAAAATCTCATTATCTTCTTATTCCTTCATTATGTGCATATCATTTACTTTCCAAAAATATCTGAATAACCTTCCATGTTTACTGGAACCATTCAACATACACTTTCAAATAATTTTAGGAAAAGCAATAGTGTAACAATCCTTAGATGATTCTTTATTCCATAGTACCATTAGCTATACAACTGAACTCTGGATAAACATACAATCATTCCACTACCTTCTAAAACAACTGACTGAGCTTCCACACTTCTTTCAGCTCATATATCATTTGTAGTCTCCTCATCATCATCCACATAAATACTACCCAAATGACCATGCTGATTCTGTTCATGAGATTTTCCATTAGGGAATTGGTTTGCATAATTCCCTTACATTCCACATTTAAAACATCTAATCATTGTTGATGTTTTAGCAATACCATTATCCTTGTCTATGGTGTTAACTGAAACTTTTCCTTTTCACTTACTGGCTTTGTGTCCTTCTTTTCCACACCCAAATCATCTTCCAGTTCCTTTGAAACAATCTCCCTGATGCCTCTTACCACATGATGTACATGAAGGAAATTGAACTTTCGTTCCTCTATGATCATCATGAAACTCCATCTTTCTCTTATTATCAGAGTCGGGAAACTTACCAAAGTTGAGATTATTGATCATATTATGAGATTGCTGATCATTCATAATAACGATGTTTGGACTTCCATATCCCATTTCATTTGGTTTCTAATGAAGAATATCTTTTAATTGTCTATCATATCCTCCATTATCGTGAATCTTCCTGTTTCCAGCCATTTTCTAAAACCCAAAAAGAATAGTCTGAGAGGAAAAAATCATGCTTGGGAAAACAACATAGTAAAGGGGGAGTTCCCTCAATATCTAACATCTTAGGTTAAATTATAAGATCGTTACCTTAGTTCTAGGACTATATCCTATACGTATACTTATCCTTAGGGACATACCTAGACATACCTTAGAAATATCTCTAGGGATCTCACTAACGTTTTCGCATCCTAGTTTCCAAAGGTTGACTAATCCTCCCTTTGATACCAATTGTAGAGACCTGAAGCTTGACATACATATATATTACATTACTTTTGTGGAATATATAATAAATAACAAAAATTGACACACAAGGACCCTAATATTTTAGTGTCTTTGGAAACATGGAACGTAATCCTCTAATCGTGGTGAAAGATCTTCAACATCTCCAATAAAGATCTTCCACTTTTTGTTTCCTTACCTAAAACCTTTAATTTAACCCTGGGGGAAAATAAAACATAAAAAGTGGTGAGATCAAATGCTCAGTAAGGGTATTCATGGATAAAATAAAACATACCATATATATTTGAACCTAAAAACATGAACATAATGTTTAAACATCAAAATCTTGATCAACGACTTAAAACATGGAGGAACATAAGGCATAGATAATAATGAAAATAAATAATGATAACATATCATATGAATAAAACATGTAATTGTGGCATCCATTAATCACATGTAATGATTTCCATAGTAGCCAATGCATTGCTGCCAAGACCATCTTAGTGGACAAAGTCCCTTTCTGAATCAGTTCACTCCTCTTTCCAGTCCTTAATACTGAACCAGATTAACATACCATTCCAGCCATGTATATCTCATGAGATATAAATCTTTACCCAATTAGTTGGAGGGAGATATAGGTCACACCCATCTCATAATGAAATCATTCTTACTTGTGCCACAAAACAAACATACATCATTCATAATAACTCAATGAATAAAAATGGGTTTCATAAACATCATCTCATCATCACATAATCCATATAAAAGAAATGGATATATAATCATAATAAATGTGAAACCATGTAAATAATAGAGGCATTATACTTGGAACATACACATATGAAATAATTTCATCTTAGATGGAAAATGGTTTTGATAAAACACTTGAAATTAAATCTTGAGGAAAATATCCTTTCTTCTTCAAAATCATTTTCTTCTCACAAAATGCAATTAAATTTTAAAAGAAAAGGATTTATTTGAAAATAATCATAAAATATTGTAGAGGTAGCTTCATTAAAATTAGGTGTTATGAAACCATAAAAATCCATTCACGCCGTATAAGGTAAAAAACATTCTCCTCGTACTTTTTCTGGAAATGTCAAAAAGTACATCTTAAAAGAAAGATTCCTTCCGTACCTTGTGGTAAAAGTCAAAAAAGGGTAAAAATGACTTTAAACATACAAGGATTAATATTAAAAATTTTATGAAAACATTTTGAGAAAACAAGGACATGGATAATAAACATTACCCCGGTAAATACTTACGAATAAACAATCTCAGATGAGAAACGAGATTGAAATAATTATCCCTTACCTTATGTCGATATGCTTCGTATGGATCCGAACCTCCTGTATAATGATTTAAATAATGTCATTGACTTATTACATAATCATATTCATTGTTATTAGGTCATATATGTTTCACTTATGACTTTATATTACCCGTTCTTTTGTAAATTCCATGTTAAAGAAGCGTTTTGGGTAAAATCATTTCATTTATCATATGTGTTTCGACATGTCGTTGTTGATATTATTTCTTACATACTGATTTAAATAATTCCAGAATGTAAAACATGATTTATATATAATATATATTCATCATATACATATATATTATAGGTCGATAAAAGAATGAAATACACCGTTCATGGAGACCTTAGTCCGTACGTACGCATGAACGCTGTTTTCGTTTCCTTATTGAATTGGATGGAATTAAGTAGATAAAATATATATATATATATATATAGTAGCTTCATTATGTAATATATTTCATTATTATTTATTATATATACTTTATAATCATTCTTGAATGGTTAATCATGGAAAATGAATCTCATCGCTTTCGTGGAGACGGTATTCCGTACATACGCACGAGTGATGATATCGTTCCCATGATCTTGGAAATGTATTGGAGTGTATTTATACTATTTCAGAATCAATATAACTTTATAATAATAACATATAGTAATTATTTACACAATTATAACCATCCGAGTAAGGTGGTGGTGGAAAATAGATTACACCACGGCGTGTAGACGGTATTCCGTACGTACGCTCGCGCGGTGATTTTGTTTTCCATAAGATGGATAGATGGTGAAATAGGGTTGTTTAATACCTATAATAAAATATCAGTATATTATTGATACTTATTTTATTACTTTATAATGAAACAACCTTAGAAGAAGAAGTGGAAGAAGAAATAAAGTTGTAAGAATCCGTAACAGACATTACCTCTTCTTTGATGCGCCTCTTTGAGACCTCCTCTTAGGGAACTAAAATTGGACTTTTATGAAGACCAGGACCTCTAGGATGTTTCTAGGGAAGTGTTTAGGAGATATTGCAGGGTTTTTCTGAGCATGAAGACTCAAAGTGGTGTGAAAAATAGAGGGAGGAGGTGCCCTTTTATAAGGGAGGAGAGGGGCACCTTTGGAATAACTAAAAATATTATTTTATTATAAAGTCAAATTCCATTTTTAATAGCTCTGAATTGATATATTTCGAAGCTAAGGTGGGTATGGGTATAAATCCCCTCATCAAATTGAATTTATACAAGTTTAGGTATCAATTTTAACCTTATCATTTAGATTTAACTTTAAGTTAGATAATTTAACTTTTACCGTGTCTTCTTGTTTTCTTACACTATAAGGTTAATAAACATACTATGTCAAGCCAAACAAACCCCAAGTTGTTTATTATTAATATATATTACTGTATCTATTTCATTTGGCCGAACCTTAGAATTTTATGAATAACATAACAATGAATAATATTGTATTTGTTTTACAAACTATTTTATGTCAATTTTGATACTATTTGGTAAATGATTTTTGTGAAATTCATAACAGAATGATTAGTTCTAATAAATTTAATTAAATAAATAATAACATGTCATATTAACATATAAAATTATTGGAATTCATAAAAATTATCAAATTACATTTATTTGGGTATTTATAACATCAATTATGTCAATATTTCATTAATAAGATAATTACTGCATCATCATTGAATCATAAATAAATTAAACTATTTTAAGTCTAAAAATTACAAATAAAATACGATTATGTAGGAAAACTTTTTAGCTTTCTAATGAATATTTATAGTCTAATTTATCTTATGTATAACCCTATATTAAAAATTCATTATTTATTAAACATTGATTTTACCTATTTTAACCCTTCTTTAAATAAATTGATAATAAATGTCCTAATCTAATCCAAGTGGGCCTAAATAGTCATATTTTATTACTAGTGTTGTTTTTGGTCGAATTAAACTTATCCAATAGAATTAGGACATGTGTTAGGGAAACAATAATATCATTTTTACCCTTTACAACCCTATTTACTTTTAATCGTGGTATAAAAATGTAAAAAGTTACTATTCACCAAAAAATATTTTCATCTCATTGAACCACATTTTTGTCCTTGATATTAACCGTGTCTCTCGGATTTTCGAAATTCCACTCACAGAAGCGGTAAAATTAAGTTTTATGAAAAAAATCAGTTTCCTAACTACAACTTAGTGGTTTCATTATTCATCAAAAAATGAAAGTTTTCAAAAAAATAACAAAAATTTGGCCTAAGAAATATTTGATATTATGAATTCAAAAATTATGTTTATTTTACCAAATTCAAAACATATCATTTACATTAAATTATTTAAAAATTAATTCTCGTCGTCAAGAAAAATAGAGGGTTTTTAAGAGATAATAACTATCAAAAGATTGACACTTGTTTATGTCTGGTTTAAATGTGAAATTACATCCAATGAACAACATTGTATTAAATTTTAAATATATATTCTAAATATACTTTAAACCCACTCAAATTAATAATTTATCACTACTAATTATTTTGATTAAAAAAGTTGTTTTTAATTATAATTTAGTAATTTTCACTATTCATCAGAATATGAAAGTTATCTGATAAGTACCAAAATTTCACCCTAAGTTAATCTTGATATTCTGAATCCAAAAATGAAGTTCATTTTGAAAGATAAAATTTATAAAATTTCAAAAAGTGTGTATTACTATTCATAACGGTTAGTTCATAATAATATTATAATAATATCTCGTTTAGTGAAACTCGGTTTTGCATACTACACATACTATCGAGGAACGTCGCGATTGTGTATAATGAAAGGAATGTCAAGGATGTGTGTTTTGTAATCTTCTTTTGGTGTATCATACAACACAAGACATTAATGAAATAAAAAAGAAAATTTTTCATAAAATATCAGGGTGTTACAATTTGAGCACTGCCTACCACCCTCAAACAGATGGACAATCAGAATGGACTATTAAAACCATATAAGACATGTTGATATCCTTCTCACTTGACTTTCAGGGTATGTTGGATAAATATTTACCTCTAGTAGAATTTTCCTATAATAATAGCTTCCACTCAAGTATTCAGATGGCACCATATGAAGCGTCATATGGAAAGATATTATGCACACCAACCTGTTGGGATGATATTGGGTAAAGAAAACTCGTAGGCCAAGAACTGGTGGTGGAAATGATGGAAAAGGTGAAGGTAATCCAAAACCACATCAAAGCCGCTCAAAGTAGGTAGAAGAGCTATACTGACAACCGAAGGAATGATTTGGAATTTGAGGTAAGAGATCATGTTTTATTGAAAGTATCTCCATGGAAGGGAGTTATAAGTTTCGGTAAGAAAGTCAAATTGAGTCACAGGTACATAGGAGATTTCGACATTCTAGAACGAATTGGGGTTGTATCTTACCATTTGACAATGCCGCCAAGTCTCTCCAATGTTCACGATGTGTTCCACGTATCACTATTGAGAAAATACATGTCTGACCCAACGCATGTACTCACCTATGAAGAATAATATATGGAACCCGATCTGTTCTATTGCGAAGATCCTGTCAGGATTCTTTATATGAGAGAACAAGTATTGATAAACTAGACGACTTGTCTGGAAAATGTTTTATGGAGAAACCATAAGACGCAAGAGCCAATGTGGGAACCTTAGGAAGTTATGATGAAGAACCACCCGAGTCTTTTCATGTGATAGTACTCTAGAAATTTTTAGGACAACATTATTTGAAGGAGGGGAGAATGTAACACCCCAAGCTTCCGCGGTATGCTTCTCTTTGAATAATACAATAGCATGTGTTGTACGCAGCTTCGAGTTCTAACACACACCACAACCAATCAAACTAGCCATTTTGAATAGTTATAACCAATTTTTTAGATTTTATAAATTTTATCTTTCCAAATGGACTTCATTTTTGGATTCGGAATATCAAAATTAGATTAGGGTAAATTTTTGATACTTTTCTAATAACTTTCATAATTTGATAAATAGTGAAAATTACTAAATTTTAATTAAAAACAAATTTTTTAATTGAAATAATTAATAGTGATAAATTATGAATTTGAGTGGTCTTAATATATATTTAGAATATATTTTTACCATTTAATACAATTATGGTAATTAGACGTAATTTCATATTCAAACCAGACATAAACAGGTGTCAATATTTTGGTAGTTATTGTTTCTTAAAAACACGCTTTTTGTTTTAACAATGAAAATTAATTTTAAATTAATTTCTGCCACTTATGTGTTTTAATTTAGAAAAATTGATTCAATATATAGAATCAGGAGGTCAAAATTGTGTAAATAGGTAACTTGTAATTTTAGACATTTTGAATAATTATTTCGGTAAATATTTTATTTACCATGGTTAAAAGGTAAATCCGGTAAATAAGGGTACAAAAATAATATTATAATAATATTAAATTACGCTAAAAAGTTTCCTAACCCTATTGGTTGATACATGTCCGACCATGGGAATATTTTGGTCTATTTTGGGACCCCATGTAGCCACTTGTAAGTGATAATGACACTTTATATTAATTAAGTTAAAGTAAATAAAAAAATGACAAAAGCATATATCCTTTAGAAAAACAATTTTTACAAAGGGTTATATATGTTATATTTTCTACTATAAATATTAATTAGAAAGATAAAAATATTTCCTACATAATGGTATTTTATTTATAATTTTTAGGCATTGAATAATTAAATTTATTTATGACACAATAATGATGCAGTATTTTCATTATTAATGAAAGAATCAAATAATTTGTATTATAAATTTTCAAATGAATATCATTAGAACGTTTTGATTCCATCCACGAATTTTATTAGTTAATATGACCTGTTAGTATTGCTTAATTGAATTTTGTTCGAATTAATAAAGTTATTAAGGCTTAACAAAAATCCATTATTAAATATTGTCAAAATTGACATATATGAGTTTTTAAAACAACTATTTTATTATTAATTGATATTATATTCCTAAGGATATAAGTTTTGGAAAGGGTACTTATATAATGATATTTTTATCATTAATGGACCACTTGGGGGTCCCTAGTAAGTATATAGTATGTTTATTAACCATATAATATAAAAATTCAAAGTGACATGGTAAATGTCAAACTATTTAACTAAGAGTTAAATATAAATGATATGCTTAATATAGTGACCCAAACCTATCTAAAATATATTGGATGAATGGATTTAAACCCATACCCACCTTATAATTTTAATAATCTACTTTGGATCCATTATAAACCGAACATATATTTATTATAAATTAATACTTTAAGTTTTTCCTATAGAGCCCCTCCTCCCCATTATAAAAGGACACCACTTATAACCAATTATTCATGACTTAAAATCCTTTTGGATCAGCCAAACCCTTACCAATTAACCTTAATGCTTCCCTAAATTGAACCAAGAGGAATTATATTGATCATAAATCCATCCTAAGGAGCCCTTTTAATCAAATCAAAATGAAGAACCCGAAGAAGAGGTAAGGTTTTCACCGCCCTCTTAGAAGTTCCTTTCTTCTTCAACTTATTCTTTCTATATTATTTCCATTCTAAAATAATAAATCCATTATATTATATATATTGTTATGTTATCATAAATATGGTACAACCATATTCAGTATTCTTTCCATCCCTTGAATGACATGTCACCATACGTGCGTACATACGGCTTACCATCTCCACGTCCTGGTGAAATTGTTATTCAATACATTATTATTTGGATGGGTATAATAATGATGTGTAATTCATGTAAAAAATAAATATAATATGATAATGATTCTGTATATATGATATAACATCCAAAGATATATTATTTTAATATCAAAAGAATGATATTGTCGCTCGTGCGTACGTACGGACTACCGTCTACACGAATGTGATGAGATTCATTCCCCATCGTGTTCATGCAAGTATAATTCTCATTTGATGATTAAAAATAATGTTTAAGGACTTGATATCATTTTGTATATGAATATGATACAACCTATCCATAATAAACATGGCTTTTGTAACGAAACATATAAATGAAAACGAGTAAGTTACCACAGGAAATGACGATAATACTAAGATATTATTAACAAAGTAATATTAAAATATCATATATGATATCATATTAATGTATATGATTCATGAATAATTTAATAACAACTATTTAACCATTATAAATGAGGTTAACCTACCCTTAACCACGGAAATTTACAAGGTAAGTGTTTATTTCACAATCTCTTCATTGTGCGAGGTTCTTTATACGTAATCATCTACTGGGACCTCTTTATCATCCACATCCATGTTTCTTAAAAATGTATTTCAAATCATTCGTACTATTTTACAGACTATGTCTTAAATTCATTTATACCCTTGTTGACCTTTTTTAAGAAGTTTATAATGGAATATTTCTGTCGTTTTCCAAACAATGTCCTTTTTAACCGTTTCAACAGAATTACGGTAAGAATGTGTTTTTTAACTTATACGGTGGGTGCGGCTATTTTCTGCCGTTATAAAATCTTTGAAACTTCCCTATCAATATTATAAGAATATTTTTAATGTAATTTTTTCTGTTATAATTATGTGACATTTAAATGATTTCAAAAAGTGATATCTCTCTCAAATAGTTTTGATTTCATCTATGTCAACATCCTTTGATGGATTTTAAGCTTATATGAATCTTATTTATTATGACACAAAACTTCCATATTGTATTTAAGGTTTTGTGATATGTTTGACTGTGGATGTGTTATTTTTATACCATTCAAGGTTTATAGAGAAAGTATTGACATTTCATATGCTGGTTTTAATACCAATGTGTATGTTATGTTTAAACCTATTCATATGAGGAATTCATTGGACATAATAAGTGACGGGTGGATACCGCTATAGCTCCTCGATGTATCAGTAGGTCTGATAAGACAAACTAGTGTCTTGGAACATGTCCTTGACAAAATCGTATTTGTAGTCTTGGAACATGACCTTGACTATGTGGTTATGATAGTCTGGCATTATGCATTCCATCATTATGAAAGTGGTTATTGATATTACATGTGTTTATTCGATTAGTAGAATAACCATGTGAATAAGTAAATGGAATCATTTCTTTTATTTCTTCCATATTATGCTGAAGTTCAAGTTTAAAAGGCTTTTGTTTTAGTTATACATTGCCTTAAATGTTTAAGCCTATTTATGAATGTTTCCTCTATATTTTTATCCTTAATGGCCATCTTAGCTCACCCCATTCTATGTTTTATTTTTCCTAGGATGTGAAGAAGTATTTTATGAATGAACTACAGGGATAGTATAAGGAAATATGAGTGTGGAGACAAGATGTTTTTGTAGTTTTCACTTTATAATGTAATGTAAACTTTATGAATGAATCTAGTTATTCAAAAGCTACTAAACTAATCATTCTTTCGATAATTTTTCTTTTGTGATCATGCCAATGTTATGTAATAATGCACCAACTCTACATATTTGGGTTCAGGTCATTACATATATATTGGAAGACAATAATGCAAATCATATCTGATATGAATCATGGATGGTTTTGTGGATAAAACATTATCACAATCCATCATATGTATTGAAAAAATTTTAAATCATGTTAAATAATACATTTATGGTCTCTTATTCAATTTTAACACAATAAATACGAATAAAATATCCCTTCAACTTCTTCGAATCAACCATTACGTTCTTCCCTTTAATAAGAAAATCATGGGGAATCCTTCATTGAAATGATCTACTTAATTGGATGATAGAGAAATTGAATATTACATTATTTAAAAGTAATATTTCATATAGTGTTATTAAAGGTGATTTTATATTTCATGAATTTCTCATGTATTACCTTTACCAGTATGCATGATTCTAGGTATTTAGGTTACAATACTTATTGCATCAACCCAGCCAAAATGTTCAATCAAATTGAAATTTAACACCTTATACAACCCAAAACATGATTTACTAACCCAAATTAAAAAATAAAATTATATTTAAAAATATAAATATATGAAAAATTATTTTCCTGGGTGTTGTTCTAAAATATTGTATGGATTATTTATGGATCTAGGAACAAACACAGTGTGAGATTTTGATGCCTAGTGTTCCAGAAATTAATTTTTGAAACATATTAAATATATTAATTCCAAGGGCATGTAGTTTTATTTAATAATAAAAATAACATAAAAAAGGAAGCTCAAATATGATATCTGAGAAAAAAATTGAGTTTATAGAGGGAGGTTTTTACCCAATGTGTTACTTAACCATGGAGTGTATTAGATTTTTTTTGGATGAATTCCATCATGGGATAATAAATAAAATAAAATAAAATAAATTATTTATTTTATTTAACATGTTCCAAAAACCTAATATCCTTTTATAAATATTATACTATGGATAATTTATATGGTCTGTTTCATAACCCTTCATGTTGAGAGGAGCAGTTGGTGATCATTGTGGTGGGTTCATGAGAGGCATCACAAGACTGCATCATCAATCGTCGATTGATGTGAAAAAGGATTTGAGCATCATTCCAATGATAATGAAATTTATTAATTCATCATCAATGATTAATATTCATCAAATTAAAATTTTTTATATGAATTTAACCCAAATATTTATTCCTATGATTAACATGAATCAATCGGTCTACAGATTGACTCATGGGTCGATCATATTCCATGTATGGGTAATCCATGTGGATTTTTGGGATGAAATTTCTATTTATCTATTATCTTCATTCATAGTTCTTAGGGGAAAATACTAAACAAAACCTTATAATTGCTAATTCGTATTCCACCATTATGTGTTTCTTGATTTTCTCACACTGTTCGTCACAGATTTATAATTAATTCATGATTGACCATTGATTAGACAAAAATATTGTGAAATAAATCATCGTAGAACAATTTCATCGAATAAGGTTTTGATATTTCAGATATAGGGTTGGTATAATGTGGGGATCTTATGATGACAGTAACAAAAGTGGATAAGATTTTATTTTGGGTTACCAAATTCAGTTTTGGTGAGAGGTGGTGGAATATTTGGATGGTGGGTGAAGCTTCTACAAGATCAGTGGAATTTTACATTTCAAGGCTTCTATTCCAGCATTACAAGCCATATGGAACCCCCATGTGATGTGTTAGTGTTCTTCAGAGAGGATAATTATCACATAGTGTGTGAGAAGTATCACATGCAATGTGACCCTTACCTGGATGATCGTCACATACCTCTGAGTTCACAGAGTCATGGATGGGATAACCCAGTCTCAGACATGCCATGTACTTGGAAACATACATTTCCAGAGTGATGCAGTCACATATAAGAGTACATGGTCTCATAAAAACAATGTACTCAAACATGTAAATGAGAATTGGATGTGATACCCTGTTATTTCCCGGTGCCAAAGGAGCGTGTCATATAATACCAACTAAATGTGTTTTTACATTTAATGATATCAGGTATCTCATGTACTCATTATCATGGACATGTTTCATGAGGGTTCATTCCCTTAATCCATTCCTTGATGTATTATTATGGAATCGTTTCCTATACCTAGGTTTCTGATCCTTTAATAGGGACTTCAGTGTTCGATAGAGTTGTTAGAATCCTTTCACGAGTACTCGAGTGAGTACCACAATCATCATCTTTTCTTAAGGGGGTATTCATAGTATTGTTTTGACCAACAATACTGATGCTTATATCCTCTATATAGAAGTATATTTGAGATTGAGTTTTTGGTATGGATCCATGGCATTTGGAGTGATCCTCATACGTGTCATGTTCTCTTTAGTCTTCTAGCATGTACTTATAATGTAGAGACACTAGGATCATGACATATTGGACAGACCCATCAATGCAATTTTGAATCCTTGAGTCTGTTCTCCCATATATGTGCTATTAGGACCATCTAATAGGATTCCTAAGAAGTATTTCTTATAGTGAATTTCCATTAGATAGTGTGTATTTGTTGATTATATCCTCATTTTATTTTTATATGTTTTGCAGACATATATTAGTTAGAAGCTGACTATTATTATTGATGTGATTCACATAGTGATTTGTGCATGTCCCATTGGTTATTGGAATGCTCCACCCTCTATGGTATTTTACCAACCACATCGTGTCCTATGTAGATTATTGATCTTTGAGGGAGTCTTAGATGGACCTGGACCAGGGAGATCTCTGTGAGCTAGATAGACTGAGGTGTATTCAAATAGATACCATGACATATGTCACATTCTTATCAATAATTTCAAACATGTTTCCAGTTACTGTATGGTGGTATTGTATTTAGACATATTCTATTCCAATTTTTTTTCTGTTTTACTCTAATTGTGGTGTTTTAGATGCATGGATGCATGGTTTATCATTTTATTTTACATTTCATCATTTTATGAGAATCGAGATTTCTATGTGTGTATAGGTAAAACAGACTATTTCATCCCATGGGAATGATATACCTACTCGACTCTAGTTTCTAGAACGAGGCTTATTGGAGATGGGAATGGGGTAGTCACGGTTCGAGCCCCATTGGGAAAAGGTAGTGAAAATAGAAATACATCTCATTCATTGGGTATAAATACCCTTTTATCCAATGTCTTAGAATCAAATAAAAATTACAAACTCCACTTGAGGAATCATGGAGAAAAAAGATAGCCATCACCAACAGTTATTGAAAATGTATAAGTGTACGTTCTAGTGAGATTTCGGATCTGATGTCTCTCTACTCATGGTTAAACTACTCAACAGAAAAATTAATTCCTTCACAACTCTAATGCCTAATATTTATAAAATATAATGAACTCTTAAATTAAATATCATAACATAATACAAGACAAATTCTTGTATAATAAAAATAAATAAATTATATTACCTATCATATAACTATTTAAATAAATGTATGATAATTTAGAAAATAATTTTTAACTCTTTAAAATATGGAAAAAATTCATTTATAATATAATAATTATGTTGATAAAATAAATTATATAATAAATTAAAAATTGATAAATTCTTTTATTCAAACATGAGAACCCACTAATGAACCAATCATAAGTTACAAAATTATCAAAACTATAAATTATCCATTCATTTTGGGAATTCCATAATTAGATAAAATTATTCATTTTATATTTATTTACAATATTATCACCAGCATATTATCATTTTATATGTTATATTATCTTAAATATATGATTTCATGAAACATAAATATTCAATGTATGAATCATTTAAAATATTAAATGTAAACCTATGTATTTTTTGATATTTATTAATTTATAACCACATCATAAATAAAACTTTTATTTTCTATTTAAACACCTTATATTCAAAATATATGTCAATCCATATAAATTAAAAAATTATTCAATAATACCATCTAATATTATTAATATTTTTTAATAATCATTTCATAAAAACATTTATTATAAACACACTGTAATTAATTAATTTTAAAAAACCAAATATAAATAAATATCCCAATATTATTTTTCAATAAATTATAAAAAACATATAAATCATATGATTCAATTTATAATTGGGATTTGAAAGTAAAATATTTTATTAATACCATATTTAATTTAGTAAGATATACCATTCTGAGTAGCATTCCCTATTTCTTCTCATATTTAAAAACAGATAATTTTTCAGCTATGATATATCATTCAGTGAATGTTAATTTGTACCATAGAATATATCTGATATCATCTCAACAATACATGGTTATTTTTTATGGGGTAACTCTGTGGAAATTATGTGATACAATTACCAATATCATGCATTACTATATGTTCACAACCAATAGATTTTATTTGTGTCACCACCTATGACATCATGTATTTTAAAGCATTACTATATAAGTAGTTATGATATCCCATTTCATATATCCAACCAAAAAATAAATATCCCATATTGTATTATGATATTGAATATGTATCCAAAATGATATCCAATTAAATAATTGTCAAAATATCGTATTAAGAATCAAAAGTCTTATAAAGGCTCCAATACCATGGATGGGTTTCTATATATTGAATATCATTTATTCAATTTAGCATAAGATATTATAATCTATAACTCAAAATATAACAGTGCAATGAAGTTGAGATGGTTTATATCTAGATAATGAAATCATATACCTTTAACCATTGACTAATATTTTGATTTAATTTAATATGGGTATGATTAAAATTAATAGGATCAACCAACAAACTATTCACGCTGAGATGTAATAATGGATGAATACAAAATAAACCAATTATTAGGTAGTACCCTTCTAAAAATTGAAGTATGCTTGTGACTATAGGGGATAATTGAAGATATTATGATACATTATCAAGGATATTAAACTAGAATATCATACATATGTGAACACCATCTCCGTAGATATTATTCTCTTTATATTTTCCTTGATGTAACACAGAGCTATCCATGGTATTTACTCAATCCTTATGAAATGATTTTGTAATTTCATCTATTTAAAAATTCATTGTAATCATTTAGCTCAGGGTTCATGCATTTCTCAGAAAAATTAAATTGATTGTTGAAATATTTTAGTATTTCAAATGATCATTTTTGGTGAAATATTATGTTAATGGGAGACATTATATAAAAATTTGGTATTAATATTCATTAAAAAAATAGGCTATTATGTTAACCAAAGAATATGATAAACATATAATAGGATAAATGTATACTAATAAATATGATTAATAAATTCATTAGTTATTTACAATATCTCTAAATAAATTTAAATGATATACCCAAACTAAAAGATAATTGCATGGATATCATAACATATGATATATGTAATATTTATTTTTAATATAAAGGATTGATGTAACATCACCATCAAAAATAGTTTTTTGGAATCAATGCATATAAATATAATCCACCAAAACACGACTAGAGATCATTGAGAGATAGATGGAAAATGTAAAGAGGTTATATGCTTCTATCCACCATTATATATTTTTTAGGAAGCCACTAATACTTTTTTGGGCTTGGTAAATTTATTTCCTTTTTCATTTTTACAACAGAAATTTCAGTGATAATACACCAAACCAGTGGTAGATACCTACTATTTTATATAATACCTCATGAATTCTGATGGAATAGATGATAGTTTTATCAAGGAAATATGGTATTTATTTTTCATTCTTCTAAAAAATTATTTTCATCAATTATTCTATCAAATAAAAAATAATTTACTCCCCAATTTTTCTCTAACTCTATTAATATAATTTTGATCTAGATTCATCATTTTTTGATGTATTATATCCCATTTTTAGTGTGGGACTAAGGAGATCCTTATTAAGGTAAGCATTATCATTCGTCATCTAATTAATACAATTGGAATAGGTTTTTAGAACCCATAAAATCTAATATATGCTTACCTTTAAATATTCTAATGGGTTTGATAGTTTTCACCCCACATAAAACAATACATAAATTAAATCATGATATATTTTGATATAATATAAATATTTATGTTTGAAAATTCAAACCATGATGTAGAATTAAAAGAAATGAATATTAATGACTAGTTTATGAGATATATTATTTTAGATAGAAAATATAATTTTAATATCAATGAAATTAAACTAGTTAAAAATGAAGAAAAATATAATCTATTGTTTATAAATTGTTTCATTTAAAAAATATTCCATTTATATAATATTTTGTATCCATGTTTGTAAATACACTAAACAATTATGGTTTTGTGGCATGTATTATTGTAATGTACTGAATATTCATAAGAAATAATGTAAATAACAAGTTATTAATGAAAGGTTATATTTTATATTTATAATTAGATAACACAAATTTAGTTTGTCAATTTCTTGATATAAGAATAAAAATATATTATATAAGAAAAAATAATTTTCTAATAAAAATGGTTTCCTATTATATTTTATTATTTTACTCAAAAATATAATTTATATTATTTAAATTTTTATATTAATAAAACTTATAATATTTTTTAATAAATAATATCTAAACTGCCTTAGTTTGAATATTTATATTATTCTAAAAGGGTTGAATTTAGTCAATAAATGTGGTTTTCAGGAAGCATGAAATTTATAAGACATATTTATGAAAAAAAAATTACCAAAAAGTTTATAAAATATTTTAAATTTAAAAAGACAAATTTATGGAAAAGAATATTCATTTTCAAATATTCATGGAACATAACATTCAATTTTTTAACATTTTTTGAACTAATGAAAATGATACATTTATAAAAAAATGATTTTATGCATTTTTTGAAACAAGAATTTTTGGGGAAAAATAAGTTTTGTTTTCCTTGAAATCCTCATATAATCTATTTTTTAATAATAAATAAATTAATTTCAATAAAATTGTTTTCCAAAAAATTATATTATATAAATTTTTTTTTAAACATTCTTCATCAAAATTATTATTATAGTTGATTTTTTGTATTTATTTTAAAATTATCTTTTCACTCCTTTAGAAATTTTATGTGATTATTTTTTAAATTTTAAATATTGGAATAAAATTAGTAAAACATTTTCAAAAAAATCTTTCACATGAAAATTAATTCCTAGGGTTAAAAATAAATTACCAAGGAAAAGTACATTTGGGAAAATGATAAAATGTGAAATAGCTAAAAAAACACTATACATTAACACAAAAAGGGGTTTTATGGTGAGTTTCAACATAAATTAATCTTCCCCAACTCTATTTTCCATTTTTACCTTTAACAATTGAATTATAACCATTGATTATTTAAAATGTCAGGGTAACTCTCAAACCAACCCTCCTCCTCACTTATAAAAGAGTAACATATCAACGACATCAAAACAAAAATATTCAATAAATTTCATCATTAAAATGATCCATTTTTTCACATAGATCTATATCTTACATAAAAAACATTATGTGTAACATCCTTGGTAAATTAATAATAAGATATTTTCATATACATTAATATTTTGGATTTAAATAATAATTTTAGCTTAAAGGGGGTGCTATGTTCGATAGCGTACCCGATAAGAAACAACGGGTTTCTTTGGAATCAAACGTTGCACACTAATAATATATTATTATTATTTTAAATGGTAGTTAACTCCTAGACATTTTATTTGCAGGAATGAAAAAAACAAACCATAATATGATTATACATGTATTTATATTTATCTAATAAAAGTTAGAGGATTAATATATAAATGAATCTAATTTTAAGCATAATTTACATTAAAAGGCCGATTTACCACCATTTAATTGTGAACCCTTTTTAAATATAGTTTTGGTCAATTTATTACATTCTATATTACCAAAAAAATCCTTATTTAAAATTAGGACATCAGAATTTAATTTGGGTCATTTTTTGGTATTTTTCTGATAAAGGTCATTTTTTAAGGAATAGTGATAATATAGTATTTTAATTCAAAACTATGTTTTAATCTAATTTATTTATATGGTTAGATTATACTTTTCATTGATTTTAAAGTTTAAAGAGATTATATTTTTACCATTTAATCTAATTTTGGTCATTAAAAGAAATTTCACATTTAAATTGTATATAATAAACTTTCAATCTTTTGATAGTTAATATTTCATAAAAACACGCCTTTTGTTTTGACAGCAGGAATTAATCTTAAATTAATTTCTGCCACTTATGTGTTTTGAATTTGGAGATATGGATTTCATATCTGGAATCAGGAGGTCCAAATTTTGTGAATAGGTAACTTTTATTTTTAGACATTTTAAATATTTACTTCAGTAAATATTTTATTTATCGTGGTTAAGGGGTAAATCAGGTAAATAGGGGTAAAGAAATAATATTATAATAATATAAAATTACCCTTAAACGTGTCATAATACTATTGGATGAGTCATTTCCAACAATGGGAATATTTGGGTCTATTTTGGGACCCCATTGAGCCACTTGGTAGTGATAATGACAATTTAGATTAATTAATTTAATGCGAAGACAAAAGTGACATTAACAAAAATCATTGAGTAATTAATTTTTATATGGCGTTATATAAGTTCTATTTTTGAAAATAAATATTCATTGGAAAGATAAAAATACTATCCACATCATGGTATTTGTTTTATAATTTTTAGACATCAAATAAATTATATTATATATGACACAATCATGATGCAGTATTTACCTCATTAATAAATGATTTAATTAAATTAGATTATAATTATTAAAATATTATCCAAAAAATGTCCAATTTACATTGGATCATTTTATTTCGATTATTAGTCATAATATCTTCTACCATAACGATTTTTGGACAATTAGAAACTGAATATCATTATAATATAAAATAATATTTTCACTCTTTCCTAAAGAGCCACTCCTCTCCCTTATAAAAAGAGACCACTTCTTCGCAATTCCTCACACCTGGAAAGCCATTTGGCTCATCCAAACTCTGCCCAATTAAGCTCCCTAAATCCCTCTACTCCTCCTAGAATCCTTACCTTAGTAATAAGGCACTTCAAGAAGTCCTTTGGTTCAATCCAAAGTGAGTTACCCAAATTAAAGATAACAGTTTCCCTTAAATTATTTTCTTTTATTTTGCTTCTCCAACCCATAAATTCTTTTTATTTCCTTTCTTTTGTAACAACACCCATATAATAAATATACTATTATGTGTTTATGATAAGTATTAGAACTACAGTTACACACACCTCCATCTAATGGATGACGAACATAATTTTTCTGTCGATGGAAAACTAACGCCTCACGAAACGATGATTGTTCAATTACATCTTACCGCCTCTCATGGTGGACATTAAGATGGAAATGTATTTATATATGATATATATTATGTTTATAATTTATTTATGCTTATCTACTTTCAAATTATATCAAATCTTTATGGTTTCCATGGTGGGTAAATATGATAATCTCATTCGAGGAAGTGCGGACTACCAACCCCTCAAAGTGAGATGACTCGTTAATGCCCTATGTGGGATGTATAAATGATATAGTTAATGATATTATATATTATATTATACTGGAATTATAATATACCTGTGTATAATTGTTTTTTAATTCCATTAAAATAATAAATAGAAATGAAAGTAGCGTTCATGTGTACGTACGGCTTACCGTCTCCATGAACGGTGCATTTAATTTCGTACCTCCAAATGTTATGTACTATTATAAATACATGTACATGATAGATATATATGATATATATGATACCCAAATCATTAATATCATTCTGGATATAATGAACCTTTTACCACATGAACATCATAAAATTATAAGAAGTCCATTTTTACCTCAAGTACCAAATATTGACAAAATGAACTTTATTAACTTAAATGATTACATAATGATTATTACATGGTAATAAGTATTATAAAATGAATAATAAACTTGAAAAAGGTTATTAAGAAAGTATAATTTAACTTTAGTTTGTTATTCAGGATATTAAAGAATGAATGGGTCAAGTCGGACACGAGGTAAGGGACTTCATCTCAATCTCCTTTCATTGAGGCATTTTTAGTTTTATACATGACATTCTTTTATACGATGTATAAAACCCTTTGAATTTTATTTCTATTCAAAATGAATCTTTTCTCTATGAATCATTTTACTAAATGACAAAAAAGAATGTTTCTTTAAAGTAAGCGGTGATAACGACCTTTCCGCCGCCACGAGTATTATTTGATCTTTGGCTTCTTTAACAAGCCGGAATGTTTTTAAAAGGAAAAATAAATTCCAAATACACTTTTTACATATTTTGGTATTGAAAATCATTTTTGGTAATGGATTTATTATTTCAATATCTTGAAATGATATTTTATTATTGCAATGTGGAAATGTTATCTTTCCTTTA
Source organism: Viscum album (assembly GCA_963277665.1). Lineage (NCBI taxonomy): Eukaryota > Viridiplantae > Streptophyta > Magnoliopsida > Santalales > Viscaceae > Viscum > Viscum album. The sequence continues at coordinate 1,838,480,200 of OY728165.1, forward strand.
TGCTTATGTTTTGTGTTAAGATCATGTTATGGTTATTGGGCATTATTTACGTATACGGGTGGTTCCGTGATAAACCAAGGGCGGGTGAGAGCGAGATAGCTCTTCCATGCACTGGGTAACGTGATGGAGTTAAATGTGAATGTTTCTCCTAAGAGATTTAGGGAATATACTGTGATGGGTATCCTAAAGTAACTCCCTATGTAGCTGTGACAGCTACAATGTAAGTATGGTATGGATGCCGGAAGTTACCTTTATGATTTATGATTTCTATGTGTCTTTCATAAATCTTATTATTTCATGAGGTAAGTAAAAGTTTTCATGTTTTGTATGTATTTATTAACAAATGTTTTCATTCACTATTTTATAACCCTTACTGAGCCTTTTATGCTCATCCCAAGTTTTGAAATGTTTTTTCACATCACTTAAAGATGAATTGGGTCAAGGATGGGATCAAGGAAAAGCCATGCTCTCTTTAACATGGAATTAGAAATGATTTTTTTTCAAGAGTTTTTATTTTATGAAAAAAGAGGATTCTGGGTAGAAGTGCCTACTTTGTAATATTTTGAGATGTAAAAGTTATGTCATAATTACATAAAACTCTAAACCTGAAAAGATCCTCAATGTGAATTATTAATTTAATTAAATATTATGTAATGTTTAAGACCGAGTCCTTATAGTTGGTATCATAGGTTGGTTTAGATAACATTAGGAGTTAAGATATTGTTAAATTAATATCAATAAATTAATTTCTGTTAATATTGACATCATATTAAGTTTCAAGATTACCATGTTGCTTCGCCTAAGATATTTATTTGTTTTGAATGGTTTTCCAAAAAGGAAACATGGAAACTATGTTGGGATGACATCAAGAGGAAGACAACCTTCCAAATCAACAACCTTATATGGTCAGAATCGGAACTTAACGGTTTGTCGCAGTGATGGAACAGTTGACTCAGGATATAAATGGTGGTGGTATCCATGTACGAGATCAGCCAGATCAACCACAGAGGAACATGTCAGTAGTAGATAATTTCATGAGGCAACATCCCCCATCATTCAGAGGATAATCTGATCTCGTGCTAACTGAAGGGTGGATTAAATCACTGGAAAAGATTTTTAATGTTATGGGTTGTTCGGAACATCAAAAGGTTAGTCCCGCAGTTTACCGTTTTGAAGGTGAAGCTGATCAGTGGTGGCCGATGGTGAAAAATTTTAGGGATAGTAAGGAGATTGATTCTATTGATTAAGATGAATTCAAAGGTATGTTTCTGGAGAAATATTTTCCTAAGGTGGTTCATCTTAGGATGAAAAAACAGCTCCTGGAATTAAGGAAGGCGGATGAATCAGTGGCTGCTTATGAAGAAAAATTCACTCGACTGGAAAGGTATGATCTGAACTTCATACGAGATCTTGATAGTACAATCAACCATTTTTACTCATGATTAAATCCAAAGTATCGAAGGGCTTTATCTTCTTGTGAGTTCAAAAATTATTCAAAACTTCTTCATTGTGCGGAGAAGGTGGAAATGGAGTTTTCCGATAATCAAGTATTCTTTGTAAAACAACAAAATAATAGGTCGAGGTGGAAGGCAAAAGGAAAGAACTCTTCAAATATGTCTGATGGTGTGAATTTTATGTTTACAGTTTTTGAAAAATGTGGTAAAAAGTATACTGGGGAATGTCTTTTGAATTCTGGTAAGTGCTACCGATGTGGTAAAATGGGACATAAGGCTCGTAATTGCAATGAAAAAGATCAGGGTAATGGTAAGACAAAATATGATTTTGAGTCAGTAAAATGTTTAAATGCAATGAAATGGGTCATCATGCAAATGAGTTTCCAACAAGGAACTCAACCGAAGGAAAGCAGATGTTGGGCTATCAAATGAAGTTTTATCAGGTACATTGTTTGTTTGTTCTGATTATTCCAATGTGTTGTTTGATTCAGGGTCTACACACTCTTTCATTTCTGAAATGTTTTCTAATAAATTGGGAATTCCTTCTCATGATATGAATACTGAACTTACAGAAAAAACACCTGTAGGAAATTTTGAGACAAAAAGAAAAAGAAGAACATTCATGTCCTTGTGTGCGGAATGAATCTACCTGAAAACCTTTTTGTTTCTCCACTAGTAGAGTTTGATGTTATATTGGGCATGGATTGGATTTATGTTTATCATGCTAAGATTGACTGCAGATCTAAAGTGGTTTCTTTTTAGAATGATTTTCAGTTTGTGTACAAGAATGATCCCTTGCTTTTGATAACACATCAGGAAGTCAAAAAAATGGTAAAAGATGGACATGAATGTTACCTTGCACATATTGTTGAAAACAAAGGAAATATTCAAATTAATGATGTGCCAATGGTAAATGAGTACCTTAATGTTTTCTCGGATGAGTTTCCTGGTATTATACCTGATCGGGAAGTTGAATTTACTATTGACTTAGTTCTTGATTCTAAGCCAATTTCAAAACCCCCTTTTTGAATGGCTAAAATTGAACTTTTAGAGTTAAAGAAGCAATTGTAGGAGTTATTAGATAAAGGTTTCATTAGACCTAGCACATCAACCTACGGTGATTTTTTCCTGTTTGTTAAAAATAATAATGGTTCAATGAGACTTTACAATGATTATGGATCATTGAATAACATCACTGTTAATAATAAGTATCCTTTTACTCATATAGAAGATTTGTTTGATCAGCTCCTGGGAGATCAGTATTTTTCGAAAATTGACTTGAGGTCGGGGTACCATCAGTTGAAAGTAAAATAAGCCGATGTTCCGAAGACCGCTTTTCGTACTAGATATGGCCATTATGAATTTTTAGTTATGCCTTTTGGTCTAACCAAATCACTTGTTGTATTCATGGATCTTATGAATATAATTTTCCTTGAATTCTTGGATAAGTTTTTGGTTGTGTTCATTGATGATATTTTGGTTTATTCAAAAAGATAAGAGGAACATGAAATTCATTTATGGGTTGTCTTGAAAACCTTAAAAGAAAAGAAACTTTATGGAAAATTCAGCAACTGTGAGTTTTGGTTACACCAAATTTCTTTCCTTGGTCACATTATTTCAAAAAATGGAATGACTTTTGATCCTAAAAAAATAAAAGTTTATGAAGAATGGCCAAGACCCACAAATATAACCGAGATTCATAGTTTTCTTTGTTTGGCAGGTTATTACTGGAGGTCTGTTGAAAAGTTTTCACTATTATCTATTATAATGACTATGTTAACTTGAAAAGGTGTTAAGTTCATCTGGACAAAATAATGTGATAATTGTTTATAGGAATTGAAAAGGAGATTGGTGAATGCTCTAGTTTTGGCACTACCTTCTAGAAATGGTGAGTTTGTTATCTATAGTGATGCTTCGTTGAAAGGACTGGGTTGCATCCTAATGCAAAATGATCAGGTAATTGCTTATGCTTCACGTCAGTTGAAACCACATGAGTTAAATTACCCTGCACATGATTTTGAATTAGCTTCTTTTGTTTTTGCTTTAAAAATATGGAGATATCATTTGTATGGGGTGAAGTGTGAAATATATTCTAATCACAAAAGTTTGAAGTATATATTCACTCAGACAGAATTGAACATGAGACAAAGGAGATGGTTGGAATTAATCAAGGATTATGACTGCACGATCCATTACCATCCAGGAAAAGAAAATAATGTGGCTGATGCTTTGAGTCAGAAGAGTAATGTCTCATTAGCCATGCTACGTTTGGAATAAGATACATTGGTTTTTGATTTGATGAAATTTGGAATAGGAGTTGTTGGTGTAGGAAATTCTCCTATTTTGTTTCAGGTGTCAGTGAGATCATCTCTATCAGAAAGAATAATGAAAGCACAGAAGGAAGACAGTGAGTTTCAGAAAAAGGTAGAGTTGGTTCAGAAGGGTAAGTTTCCGGAATTTAACATTGATAATGATTGTTTTTTGAGGTTTGGAAAGAGATTATGCATGCCTTGTGATTCACAGTTGAAGAATGAGTTCTTATGTGAAGCTCATAGTTCTCCGTTTTCAGTTCATCCTGGCAGTAGTATGATGTACCGAGATCCTCGGGAGTATTACTGGTGGGATGGAATGAAAAGATATATTGCTGATTTTACTGTGAAGTGTTTGACTTGTCCATAGGTTAAAGCAGGGTGACAGTTACCGAAAGGAATGCTACAGCCTCTATCGGTGCCAGAGTGTAAATGGGAAAATATATACATGGACTTTGTTGTGGGATTATCAAAGACAACTCGAGGTAATAATGAAATCTGGGTTATAGTTGACCAATTGACAAAATCTGCTCATTTCCTTCCTATTAGAGATACATTGTGCCCAGATCAACTTTCTCGGTTGTTTGTTAAAGAGATAGTCAGGTTGCATGGAGTTCCCCTCTCCATTGTATCTGATAGCGATCCCAGGTTCACTTCTAACTTTTGGAATGGCTTTCAGAAGTCATTGGGTACTAAATTAAACTTTAGTACAACTTTTCATACTCAGTCAGATGGCCAGTCAGAAAGAAAAATTCAGACCTTGGAGTATATGTTACATACTTGCTCGATGGACTACCAGGGAAGTTGGGACCAACATCTTTCTTTGGTTGAATTTTATTATAATAACAGTTTTCATTCTAGTATACAGATGGCTCCATTTGAGGCATTGTATGGAAAGTGTTGTGGAACTCCAACTTTTTAGGATGAAGTGGGTGAAAGAAAGCTGATGGCACCAGAATTGGTAGAAGAGATGGAAGAAAAGGTTCATTTGATTCAGAATCACATGAGAACAGCTCAGAGAATACAGAAAAGTTATGCGGATAACCGGAGGATGGATCTTTCTTTTGAGGTAGGTGATCATGTCTTTCTCGAATTTTCTCCTTGGAAATGTGTGATGCTTTTTGGTATGAAGGGAAAGTTGAGTCTGAGGTTCATTAGACCTTATGAAATTCTAGAGAAAGTTGAATCAGTTGCGTACAGAGTAGCTTTACCTCCATGTTTATCCCAGGTACACAATTTTTTTAATTTTTCAATGTTGAGAAAGTATATGCCAGATCCATCTCATGTTTTGAGCCCAGAGGTAGTTCAGTTGGAAGAGAATCTCTCTTATGAAGAACAACCAGTCCAGATTCTGGACTATAGAGAGCATGTGTTTCGGAATAAGGTAATTCAATAGGTAAAGGTTTTGTGAAAAAACCCATATGGTTGAGGAGGCAACGTGGAAATCTAAAAATGCTTTGAGGGATACATACCACCACTTATTTTGATAACTGGATAAAAACTGCGAGGACGCAATTTCCTAAAGGAGGGAAGGATGTAACATCCCAGGTAAATGACGAATAATATATTTTCATATATATTAATCTTTGTGAGTTAAAAATTAATTTTAGCTTAAAGGGCTTGTTATGTTCGATAGCGTACTCGATACGCAACAACAGGTTTCTTTGGAATCTTACGTTGCACACTAATAATATAATATTATTATTATAAATGGTAGTTAACTCCTAGCCATTGTATTAGCGGGAATGAATAAAACTAACTATAATATGATTATACATTTATTTATATTTATCCAATAAATGTTAGAGGATTAATATATAAATGAATCTAATTTTATGCATAATTTACATTAAAAGGCCAATTTACTGCCTTTTAATGGGGAACCATTTTTAAATCTATTTTTGGTCACATTAATACATTATATATGACCAAATAAAATCCTTCTTTAGAATGAGGCCATCAGAATTTACTTTGAGTCATTTTTTTGTATTTTTCTGATAAAGTTCATTTTTTACGGAATAGTGAAAATATTGTATTTTAATTCAAAACTATGTTATAATATAATTTATTTATATGGTTAGATTATCCTTTTAATTGGTTTTAAAGTGTAAATAGATTATATTTTTTTACCATTTTATCTAATTTTGGTAATTAAAACCAATTTCACATTTATATTTTATATAATCAACTGTCAATCTTTTAATAGTTAATATTTCATAAAAACACGCCTTTTTGTTTTGATAGCGGAAATTAATTTTAAATTAATTTTTGCCACTTATGTGTTCTGAATTTGGAGAAATGGATTCCATATTTTGAATCAGGTGGTTCAAATTGTGTAAATAGGTATCTTTAATTTTTAGACATTTTAAATATTTACTTCAGTAAATATTTTATTTACCGTGGTTAAAGGGTAAATCAGGTAAATTGGGGTAAATAATAATATTATAATAATATAAAATTACCTTTAAATGTATCCTAATCCTATTAGATGAGTCATGTCCGACCATGGGCATATTTGGGTCGATTTTGGGACCCCATTGAGCCACTTGGGAGTGATAATAACAATTTAGATTAATTAATTTAATGTGAAGACAAAAGTGACATTAACAAAAATCGTTTAGTAATTAATTTTTATATGGTGTTATATAAGTCCTATTTTTGATTATAAATATTTAATGGAAATAAAAAACGATTTAATACATCATGGTATTTTTTTTATAATTTATAGGCATCAAATAAATTAAATTATTTATGACACAATCATGATGCAGTATTTACCTCATTAATAAATGATTTAATTAAATAAGATTATAATGATTAAAATATTATTCAAAACACGTCCAATTATGATTGGATGATTTTATTTAGATTATGAGTCATCTTATCTTAGTCCATAATTATTTTTGGTCCATTATAAACAGAATATAATTATATTATAAAATAATATTTTCACTCTCTCCTAAAGAGCCCATCCTCTCCCTTATAAAAAGATACCACTTCTATGAAATTACTCACACCTCTCAAGCCATTTGGATCGTCCAAACTCTGCCCAATTGAACTCCCTGCATCCCTCTACTCCTCCTAGAAGCCTTACCTTAGGAAGAAGGCACTTCAAGTAGTCCTTTGGTTCAAACCCAATTGAGTTACGCAAATTAAAGGTAACTGTTTCTCTTAAATTGTTCTCTTTTATTTTGCTTCTCCAACCCCTAAACTCTTTTTATTTCCTTTCTTTTGTAACAACAACAGTATCCTCAATATACTAGGATGTTTTTATGGTAAGTATTCGAATTAAACTTACACACACCTCCATCTAATGGATGAAGAACACAATGTTTCTGTGGATTGTAAACTAACGCCTCACGAAACGATGATTGTTCAATTACTTCATACCGCCTCTCATGGTGGCTATTATGATGGAATTGTATTTATATATGATATATATTATGTTTATTATTTCTTTATGCTTCGGTACTTCTCAATTATATCAAACCTTTATGGTTTCCATGGTGGGTAAATACGATAATCTTATCTGAGGAAGTGCGGAATGCCACCCCCTCAAAGTGATGTGACCCGTTAATGCCCTATGTGGGCAGTATAAAGGATAGAGTTAATGATATTATATATGATATTATAATGGAATTATAATATAACTATTTATCATTATTTTTTCATTCCGTTAAAATAAGAAATAGAAATGAAAGTAGCATTTATGCGTACATACGACTTACTGTCTCCATGAACGGTGCATTTCATTTTATACCTCCAAATGTTATGTACTATTATAAATACATGTACATGATAGATATATGTGATATATATGATTCCAAAATCATGAATATCATTCCAGATATAATGTACCTTTTACCACATGAACAACTTATTATTATAAGAAGTCCATTTTTGACTCAAGTACCAAATATCGACAAAATGAATGTTATTAACATAAATGATTACATATTGATTATAACATGGTAATAAGTTTTATAAAAGGAATAATAAACATGAAAAAGGTTCTTAGGAAAGTAGAAATTAACATTAGTTTATTATTTAGGATATTAAAGAACGAATGGGTCATGTCGGCCACGAGGTAAGGGACTTCATCTCAATCTCCTTTCATTTATCCATTTTTAGTTTTATACATCATTTTCTTTTATACGATGTATAAAACCCTTTTAATTTTACTTATATTCAAAAAAAATCTTTTCTCTATGAAGAATTTTACTAAACGACAAAAAGGAATGTTTCTTTAACGTAAGCGGTGACAACGACCATTCCGCCACCGCGAGTATTATTTGATATTTGGCTTCCTTAACAAGCTGAAATGTTTTTAACAGGAAAAATAAATACCAAAAACTCTTTTTACGTATTTTGGTACTGAAAATGATTTTGAGAATGGATTTATTATTTCAATATCTTGAAATGATATTTTATTATTCCAATGTGGAAATTTTATCTTTCCTTTATGCTTATGTTACATGTTAAGATCATTTTCTGGTTCTTGGGCATTATTTACGTATACGGGTGGTTCCGTGATAAACCTAGGGTGGGTGAGCCCGAGATAGCTCTCCAATGCATTGGGTACCGTGATGGCGGTAAATGTGAATGTTTCTCCTAAGTGATTTAGGGAATATACTGTGATGGGTATTCCAAAGTAACACCCTATGTAGCTGTGATAGCTACAATGTAAGTATGGTATAGATGCCTCAAGTTAACTTTATGATTTATGATTCCTATGTGTCTTTCATAAATATTATTATTTCATGAGGTTAGTAAAAGAGTTCATGTTTTGTATGTATTTATGATCAAATGTTTTCATTCACTGTTTTATAACCCTTACTGAGCCTTTTATGCTCATCCCATGTTTTGAAATGTTTTCTCATAGGACATAAAGAGGAATAGGGTCATGGATGGGATCCAGGAAAACCCATGCTCTCTTTAACATGGAATTAGACATGATTTTTTTTCAAGAGTTTTTATTTTATGAAAAAAGTGGATTCTCGGTAGAAGTGCCAACATTGTAATATTTTGAGATGTAATAGTTATGTCCTAATTCCCTAAAACTCAAAACCATAAAAGATCCTCTATGAGAATTATTCATTTAATTCAATATTATGTAATGTTTAAGGACGAGTCGTTATATTATGTCACCATTATTTATTATAAGGAATTTATTGACATGGTTAATTGCAAGAAATATTGAATAACCTGATGTGAGTAGTATCAACGACTAAGAATTTATCCTTAATTATCATATTTTAAATTCGTTCTAACAAAAAAATTATATTAGTGTAATTATATATTTTAATTTCAATATCTCTCAGTTATAATATTTTTTTCATATACCATTTCCATTAAGAAACAAATTATTTCCCATGCATTGTGTGAATTAATACATTCAATAATCATGATAGGTTCATGTATGGGTCAGTTTAACCACCTAATTGAAAAATTCAATACATTTAAGTCATTGAAGAAAATGAGAAGTATTATTCTAGTGCAATAATATATAATTGTTTTTAGTTTTTCTGGATTTTTTATTAAAAACATTCCACTCATTGATTATGTAAAAACATTTTATTCCATAGAAATCACAAAAACATTGTCATTGTCAATTTGATCATAATAATTTCTAACCAAAAATGGCATGAAATAAAATTATTACTTTATAAAACTCTTGTAAAATCAATTATAGTTATTTTTATGTTATAATAGTCATTTAATTTGGATAAATAATAGATACCGACATTATTTTTTACAAAACTAGTTGAAATATATAAAAGATTACTTAGACTAGGTGTTGAAAATAGTTAAAAAATAACTAATTTTTAGTTTTATATAATGATTATAAATAAATATTCTAAATGGTAATAATTATGAATAATATTATTGTAATTTTATTTATTAAACATAATTTATTTATTTCAGACATTGGGTGTAACTATAGAATTCATCAGGACAATATAATGGTATTCCTCTCAATTTCCCATTATTGAGTCTAGTATCATATTTATGAAACTAATTTCACTTATGTGGTGTACTTATTTTATATTTCAGATATTTTTCAATTAATATTATTATAATCATTGTATTTTAAATTCAACTTCAATCCCTATATTTCGAGGGGTATGATTTGAAACATTCTAATATGTAAGAATTTTATTATTCTCATTTTAGATTCCTTGGGAAGTAATACATTTTGTAAATTATGTATTCATTCTATGTTTTATTGACAACAAGAGGGTATATTATTATTCTAGTTATTTTAATTTATGGGAATTAATATCCAATTAATATTTCATTCTTAATGTTGTTTTTTATTCATTTACATCCCTATAAGTAATGATTTATGTCCACTATACTTTCATTCAAGTGGTTATGATCAATCTCTTGAATGTATTTCATTTATGATTGGTAGATTATACCCATTGACTATGATATTTGCTATTATCTCATTATTTTATAGGAAATTCTATTCCAACCTATCGAACCATTTATAAAATATTTCTCACCTTATTAGAAACGTTTTACTATTTTGAAACATACAAAATATTCACAATTAAGTAACCAAACCTGAGGGCCACATGGCCCCATGAACACCTCCTCATACTACATAAGTTTTCAAATAGCAATAAAAAACTAATGAGTGTATGGTTGGAAGACTACAACATTTTTATTATTACTAAAAATATAATAAATATATATATAGTGAACATTAAGATGATAGTAAAAAATTATTAATGTGATAATAAAACAATCCACGCTTGGAAAAATGTGATACATATGAGAGATATCCCAAACTAAAATAAACTAAAATATAATCTAGGAATATATGGATAAAATAATAAGTAAATAATATACCAAACACCTGTATGTTTTATTAGTACGTGATTGGTCTATTCCTCCCATACGAAGTCCTAGCACAATGTTTATAGTTGTAAAGAGGCATGATCTAATGTACTAAACTAGTACACTGAGATCTTCAAGGGAACCAAATTGTTTCCCAAATTGTGTGTGTTTAAATGTCTGCATTCCTCTGACAGTGTGGTATGATGAATTGTAATATATGTGTAAAAAATATAGTATTGTGTACTATATAAATATTGAAATATGTGAAGTTATGTTGAACCAAGGAAAGACACATATTTAATCATTATTTTAACATTGTCCAATCATAAGGATATTAATATGGCCAAAAGTCTCATGGTTATAATCATAGGTGATCATTTAAAAATATTATAGTGAGCAGACGGATTAGTTTTAGGTATACTACTAATTAGAACCAAGAGAATCAATGGAATACTCCAATGCATTCAGTTCCTATATGGGATGTGACTAATATTTAGAAAAAAATCCCGACTATAATAATGGGATATTGTTTATTAGAGACCAATGAGATAATATAAGGTAGATCATGTGTGAATATTTCTTTCCAATTCTTGATAGTTCATCCTATTCATTCAAATTTTTATATAAATCAAAAGTGAATACTTTATTCAATGTTGAGGCATTCATTAATATGTGATATTGACTTGATCCATGACAAGATTACTCTTTCATTTTAATCAATAAATCATGTTGTATTATTCATGTTCTAAAATGAAATTCAAAACTAGAATAATTGACTTACCCAAGGTAGGCCACATTATAACCATAAATATTATTGTTATATTAGTTGTATTGATGGATTTCATTATAAATATATAAATCACAGATATATTATAACTCATTAGATACCAAGTCCATGTTTTTTAAATTTTTTATTTAAAAATGATATAAAAAATAATTACTACACCATTACATTAATTTATGCACTCTATGGTTTCCATAAAAATAATCAATATCATATAAGGATTTTAATAATTGAAATACAATTTATTTAAAAGATAAGTCACATGAACTAATAGGCTGATAATATTAGTAATTTTATTGATAATAAACCTCCACCATAGAGGTTTCTCCCATGGTTTCCCATAAGTGCTTCTAACTTTGGTAAATAAAATAGTCCATGTCATTTTAGAATTTTTTAACAAGTATTGAACTTGTGCTCTAACTATTATTCAAACACTCAATGTAATTGATTACAATATACTAACTCGAGACATTAATATGGTCTATCTATGATCTCCATTATTTAGATGAAAATCTATATTCCCACAAAGGGGAAGGTTTAATTAAATTAGGGATTTATAAATTGGTTCAATACTGCCTATCAAGTCAAACAATCCTTATGAGGAGTATTTCTTTCATAAAAGGTATGTTTATCAATGGTTTTAATCTAAAGTAAGTCTAAATGTTGGTTTGAATTATGGTTTCTAACAACAAATGTCATAAGGCAGGTTTTTACTACACCTAGGTCATGTTTTGGTTAAAAAATAATAAATTTATAAATTTTCTGGGAAGCAGTCAAAATTACTAGCATGTAGTATAAAAGCACATTTCCAAAATAGAAAGGCTTATAGGGATAAGCACATATACGACCTAAATAATTCATGGGATTAATAACCCATCCAGTATTGGATTTTTATCTAATATAGAATATAATTAATTGAAGAATCATACAAACATAAAAGAAACATAAATTGTTTGAGTAAGCTTGAAATATAAATAAACTAATAAAAGAGGGATGATGAATCTTAGACTCGCATCTAGTATTCCAAAAATTATTACTGTAAGAAAAATTGAACCTAAATAATGGAAAACCCTCTAGGGAAGGTAATAAGAGGCAGGAATATATGGGAGAGTATGTGGGAAAATTTTAGAATAAAAGGGGTTAACAAAATTTAATATAAGAGGGTAAAAATGGTAATTATTCATGTTTAATTAGAATATTGGATTATCCACATGGTTAGAAAAATGTTTCACCAACAATTTCTGGTCACTATCAGAAACACACCCCACATCACATTGTTGTAACTCATGAAAACAAAAATTGTGAAGAAATATTATGGAAAACATTTAAACTCTTAAAAAAATAATACAGGTTTCTAATCCCAATGAATGGATTACACAAACAATGTGACATAAAAAAATAGTCAACACAATTTGTGCTTTATGTTTAGCATTAATTTTCTACTAAACATGAGTCTCGGGTTGTTTCTCCAGATATTTGGATTTTGAAGATTGAAGCCTCCAATGGTTATTCAGGAACCTGCAATACCTTTTAGCCCTCAAATATTTTCCAAAACATAAACTTTATGGCACTCAAACTATCATAATTCTATTCTAAAGCTAAGGTTATGATTTATTCTACCTATAAAAAATGTTCCCATTAAATTAAATAGCATACTCTGCACATGGGATGTTTTAACCTCCCAACATTAGCACTTATTATTATTGAAAATCTATACATTGAAAAAAAAACATCCAATGGCCTGTGCGTCCTGAAATCCCACTAAAATGGAAATTATACATTTTTTATCTGTAAACACACATCCCAAGAGGAGCACTAATCATGAGACTCGAGATCCCCCTAACCTGATATAATTCAATTATTCCAGATCAAACACTGATGTGATTCTATAGAATTCTAGTCTAACCCAAGACAAATGTGTTTTCATCTCATTAGATTATACATCCTATGGTTCTCCCTAGCATAGATGTTTCCTTTCAAGACCAATTCTAAATCTGATCAACTTCATCCATTCAAATTTTCCATAAATTAATAGTTTTAACTATTCATTATCTCATTCATCATGGTTTCTTATATATAGTGCCTCATCACACATGAGAGAACCATAAATATTTTATTTCATTCATTTTCCTATTTTGAAACAAAAAAGATGTGGCTTTACCACCCAAAAATAACAAAACAAGGTGTTTCTTCTTGAAAGCACTCATCTACACATGTTAAGGCATCATCACTACCCAATCGTGATTACATTACCTCAAAATACATCAAATGATCATCAAATCATAGACCCCAATTATTTCACCAAGCCTTCAATGAAATCCAATGATAAGATTATCAATATAAGTTATCCTTTAAAAACCTAATTAATGATCTAGTTACACTTTAGAAACATAATAAATTTTATTACAACCATAATTTAATGTAATATATTTCTTTGGTACACATTTATAATTTATGAAAATTTGTAGCTACCTTTCTATGATGTAAGAAAAGTTTGTGATTCTCTTCAGTAACAAATGAAATATTAATTTTATACTTTAGTGAATTAATAACAAATCCTGATACCATTTGGTAACAAAAGAAATAATTAATTTTTTATTTAGTGACATAAGAAACCATCATGTTTAACTTTAGTGACATATGAAAACATCATACTAACCTTCTATAACATAAAAAATCTTAATGTTACCAATTAGTAACTAATGATAAATTCAATTTACCCTTTTGTAATAATGAAATCTCATGGTACCATTTAGAAATGAGGTATATATTAGAATATAGGCAACCATTTTTACAACCTACTCATGGTTGATCACTAGCTACCCAAAAACCAATATTTTTCTCAAATATGGGTATTGAAACAATATGAGAATAGATCTTCCTCTATTCACCCTATGTTATCATGAGCCCAAATCTGATGTTGGACTTCACCCAAAAGCACATTTCAGTTAATAATAGGAATTCACAATGATGTCTAGAAGTTTAGGATACATATATTCTTTGACATTATTATTCCACAATTATCATACCACGATAGATATCAAATATCTCAGATATCCATTAGATGAGGGATTCATTCCAGTGATCATCTTCTCAGTCCCTCTCTTAGGATCATCTTAGGCATCACTTCACTAAAAAAAAGAAAATTTCCTCCCATGGAACGTGATCCATCCACCCCCGAATGTGGTTTATGGATGTGTCTAATAAACTTATATTAATTTACAATATGAAACTCTAGATTTTCACATGAAGTAACCTTACTCATGAAGGGTATTCCATCATTGAATAAAAATTTTTGATCCTCGCAAAATAAAGTACATCATGTTTGTGAATGTATAACTACAATAGGTCTATTCACAGATGCAGTCATAAAATTTCTTCCAACAATCTCTCACATATGGAATTTTAACTAGACACTAATGACAACAACCAAACATAGATCGGTATTATGGAAGCACCTGATCATTTCTAAAACTTATACCCATCTCTAGGATTACTCGATTTTCTCTAAAAGACTCAGTCACTCTAATATATAATTAGACAATAAATGTATCCATTCTGAACTCAGAGACCTTTTTATGGGTAGTCATGAGTTTACACAGCTCAAGGTGTTACGAGATCAAAAAAATTAAAAAAATTAGGATTAAACTATTACTGTAGAACCACACATGTCTCATTTCATTATTTCATTCCTCAATGGAAACCATGTATACCCAATCACACTTCACCGATGAATCAAAAATACAATGGGATCACCCATTTTAATTTATTTATAGGACAAATGGATACATGGATTCAATGGATTCATTATCCAACAAAAAATATCGACCTAGGTTCTTGTTTTTAAATATAAATATTGTCCTAGAAAAAGATTTATTTAGTGGGACATTTCTATCATTTCATTCAAAATATTGACTAAAAATCTACCATTCCCTTAGCATGTCAATAAATTAAATAATTATCTTCCATGATACAAATTTCTAAAACATTAATCAATAAACTGAATGAAAATATGTCTACCTAAGTCATTATATCATAAACTAAGAGTCATATCCCAACCCTAACATTATACAAACAACACTTTTGGTACATAAAACTTGGTTAATTCTTCCTATAACACTTCTTATTTTTTTAGGTCTTACCCAAAACAGATCCATCCCCTCACTTAGAAGAGGCATTGACTCCATATCTAAGGTTATGTCTAAGTGGTCAAAATTATTTCTCACCAACTCTAAATCCAACATAAAGGAAGGTAGAAACTGAGATCAAGGAGAACATCTAGATTCACATTCAAGGAAATTAAAAATGGAAACTCCACAACTATGCCTCACACTATGGAATTTTCTGGCAACATATATGAAGGTTTTTACATAATAAATTACATAATATTTCATTTTACATAACCATCATATAAAGCTTTTTAAATGAAATAATTTTTACTACATATAGAGGAAAAAAATTTATAAACTATACTTAGAAGATTATTTATATGATGTCATAAAACAATATCAAAAATATATCTAACAATATACTTTCAACCATTTTTGTCTATAATGTTTCATAGATTGGACGAGTTAAATGAAAATTCAACCAAAAGATATAGAGTAAAATTCTCTTTAGGTTTCAAGTGATGTTTTAGTTGAATAACACCTCATATCAATAAGGTATAAAAATATAACATGTTATTCACCATATTAATGGAATTTTTTAACAAATATTCTACCAAACATTATACGAGACACCATTTTACTGGTTATTAACACTTTAAAAAGCCATCTAATTGAACCTACATATACCCTTAAGGGTATTAGTAATAAGGAATGTTAAGATAAATTTTTCATATGATTGTCATGTCACATTGTCCTAGGTTTAGTTATACGAGAAATAATTCCCAATTTATGAATGAAATTCAATATAAAGTACTATTGGAATCCCCTTTTTATACATCCCATAAATTGTTAATTTATGCATTATTTTATCTCCTAATAAGTAAATTTAGGTCATAGACATAATATGGCACAAATAGACTGCATGGGTCATGTAAATAATATATGTACTAAGTTATATGTGTCATTATACACTATATATGGAGGTGTGGCCCTTTATAAGTTACAATTAATGCACAATTTTAACAGATATTCATCACTCATCATTGGATTTATTATGAATGAAGGATCTTCCTATAGTGATTAAATTATGAATATAATGACCTAGGTATAAGGGTATCCATTCCTCTATTATGAATTAAACCACTCAATAAGTTGAAATTGGATTCCCATTTAGCTATAAACTATAAGAAATCACTTGGATTTATTAAAATCAATACCAACCCCTTGAAATTTAAATATTTTAATCATATTAATTAACATACAATCATAAAAAAAATTCTTTTCTCTATTTTATTTGAGGTTGGTTAGATATAATTACATCATCATGTTATTTGGTAAAATTTATTTTAGGTTGATGAAAACAACTTATCTAACAATTAATATACCACAAATATTTCAAGGAAATCTATCACAATGAGAAGGGATATAAATTTGCAATGCACAAAATCACACAATCATGGTATACATATAAGTATACTAATGGAATTTGAACCCTATGATCCTAAAATAATAAATAAACCCATAAACAACCCTACTATATTGGACTAATAGATAAATCACAAGAATCAATAACTATTAGAGGACATCATGAATCCAGTCAACATGAAATGATAATCATCATTTTTTTAAAATAGTATGAACTACAGCCCCATCCCTAGAAACTTTACCATTCCCCCATGCATAGATTTCCCATTCCATGACACATGCCATTTACTATGTTTTGTTAGATTTCGTGTCCCTAGATGATGAACGAAAAATTTATTGAAAATGTAAAAACACTTCGATATCACTTTTTGATTTACATAGCATGGTTCACCAACAAGTGACTGAAACTGAGGACCACATCGCCTCATGCTTGCCTCTGCATACCCCATAGGCTAATGAGTAGATATATGGGTTTTATGATGGTGTGGTGGGGAGACTATACACTCTATAATAGAAATATAAATAGTATAATAATAAAAATTAATGGAAATTTGGATAATATTAATACACTAATAACCAAGTATGTTCCAATAAAATAAAAAATTAATGATCATAAGGAGTTGTTTGTACAGGACAACCCAAACTGACAATAGGTAGAACATACAATACGGTAATATATATATAATAAATGATACAACCCTTATGAGATGTCCATATACATTCTTAGTCTACTGCTCCCAGACCTTGTCATGTTCAAGGGAATTTAATTATAAAGGGGCCCGATCCAAGATCCTAACCTGTAGCTATAAGATATTATTGGAATGTGGATGATGGTATGAACTGAGTGTGATTGTAGTTTTTTAGTCCACCAAGGATGATCTCTAATAAATTTTGGTCACAGAGTATAAAACATAATAGTGTCGAGAATATAAATAAGGAAATAAGTAAAGTAAATCTTAACTGATGAATAAAACCTTCTTCACCAAAAGTCAAACTCTCGTAGATCATAAGAAAATTAATGTAGTCCTAGGACCCATGTATATTACTCTAGGAATCCATTCACAGATATCCAACTAAACCTATGGAATGAATATGGGTATAACACCTATCAGAACTGAGAGATTCATTGTAGTAATATGAGTAATTCATTATATGTATCTATATATTCCAAACCCAAGGAGGAATTACAATGATAATATTAGGATAAACATGATTTTATTCAATAGAGATAATAAAATCCAAACCATGTTCGAACTCATTTAGTTATATATTTGGATCTCATCCAAGTAATTATCTTTCAATAAAAAATAATAGGAGAATCTTCACCACTATGTCATGGTATTCACTAATATTAGACATTGACTAGATCTATGAAGGGATTATCCCTTCAGAATCCCCTTCAATAAATTTTGTGGATTCCATTGGATTTAAACATGGAATTCAAAACTCGAATCCTTTTCTTACCCAATCTAGAGCACACAAAAATAATAATCATTCTTATTATATAAATTGGATCATGTCCTTTCATTAATTTCACAAAAAAACTTCCATTAATTGTTACTCATTAGGTTCCATATACATTTTCTTTAAATGGGTTTACTTAAAAACGTCTGTACAAATTATATCAACACCATTATTTAAATTTATTCACTACAAGATTCCTATAGAGATAATTCATAAGTTCCACTTTATTCTAGAAATTTATTCCTATTAAATCATTACCGAATTTATAGGCACATATAAAATATGAAAATTATGGAATTTTATGGAAAATAAACCACATCATTGGAGGTGTCTCCAATTTTTCCCATAAGTAATGATATCATTTTTAAATTAAAAGAGTATATTAAAATTTATTATTACATATCATGCATTAAACGTGGGATCTAACATTTTTTCAAGAAACCCTATATAATTAATGGATTATGAGTAACCCAAGATATCTCCATAATCCATATGATAGTTCCATTATTTAAGGGACATTACAAAAACACCCTATGGGTGTGGTTTAATTAATTTATTAAATAATAATTGGGGAATTGTTACATGTCTATCCCAATAGACCTTATAAGATGTTTTGGACTCATAAAAAGTATGGTGGTTATGCGTGTTAAACCAAAAACAACCTAAACTACTTTTTTAAATGAATTTATCAACGTCTAATGATGTATGGGACCATTTTACAATATCTACTTAAGGATTTATTTGACCATTAATATAATAATATATTTTACGGAAAATACTAGTAATTACTAATGAAAAACATAGAACATATTTTGTAAATGGAATTAATTTAAGGGAAAATAATATAGTCCACCTCTGTCGCTCTTTTGAAGCCTCACCCATTAGGTATTATCTTCTAATGAATGTTAAAATAGAATAAATATGAGAACAAGTCAAATACCCTAGAAATAGGATATCGAATACATTAATGTCAAAAGGAATAATTGTAGAAAAATAAACTATGAAAATAGGGAAGGGGACTCATATACATACATCTCGGTTTCTAATGGATCTAATAGGGAATGAAATTGACTATGAATAAAGGAGATATCACATTGATGAAGGGGGGAAAAAGGGCTCATGGGGAAGAACTAGTTTGAAATGAGAGAGGAAAATTGGGATGAAAAAATATAAATTTAAAAGGGATATGGTAGTTTTTACCTTTTTAATTAGTCTCATGGTTTGGTTGTATAGTTAGTAAAACCATGCGCTAACCATGTGGAATGTTTATCAAAACTGTGTGGATCCCTCAGCACCTCAACGAATAATAGTATATTTTGTTGAGTCCCTCATAAGGCACCACAAAAATGAGATCCATATAAATATACCACTTTTTCTGGGGTGCATGGTTAGTAAAAATTGTACACTAACTTTGCACCTAAGGTGGTTTCTCATGAAACATGGATTCTGATGCATGATGCTCCTAATGATTATTCAACTATCTGACACACCTCTCAGAACCAAAAACATATCCTGAAAAACATTAAGGAAATCAGACACTCATAAGAAAATTTCTAATATCAATTTCCGAATTAGTCAATCCACAATACCAAAATCATGTTTTCCCTAAAAGAAAATCACCTGCACCACCTGCATAAAATATCGGATTTTATATATTGAAACCATCAATAATATTTCTCTTGAAGTCTTCTGATCATGTTATTCCAATATTTTTTAATAGTATAACCTTCATCTATATGGTTTCCACATTATGTTTTATATAACAAAAATTGAATGTTGTTCAACTAGAAGGTTTGATATTATATTTCCATGGGGTTGGTATTGTATTAACATAAACAATTATACCAAATCAGATAATTGTTGGAAGGTTGACTATGAAATGTTTGACCATCCATCTTCTTTCTCTAGATTTCTATTAACATGTTATCTGAATTATTGTCCTAAGGAAAATTATATTAATTCTGTATTATTATTTATTTCTATCGTCGGTTTATTATGTATTTTATTTCTATACTTCTCATTATATGGATAGAAAAAAATTGCATAAGAGTGTCCTCATGGAATGGTTTGAAATTTCATCCTAACTCATACAGAGAATTCATTGGATGTAAAAATATTAATAGGTTCAACTTGAATTTGTATTCACACTAAATTCATCAATAAGTATCATGACACAATATAGGTGGGGTTATTTTGTGTATTCCCTCCCAATTCATCGTGTCTTCATGACAAAATTATCAATGAACTATAATGTTTCCTATAACAATGCCTCAGTATATAGTATTTGATTTCCATCATTATGAATTCCATAAATATGGTATCATTATTATTGATATCCTATGATTTCATTTATTTTCATATATTCGGAATACTACAAATTGAAATTTAATTATGGTTTCAAGTTTATTTCTATTCCATTTATAATATCTATGACATGTTATTCAATGATTCCTGAAGCTCTATATAGATATTACCCAACATTAGAGCTCACTAATTCTTATACTTCAATTTCCCTAGGATATCAAGAAATGTTTTATAAATTCCATGTTTATTAGGATGGAACATATAAAATAATTTATTGGATACTTTGAATACATGTTAAATATTAAGTGGATTCCTATATAATAAAAAAATTCATCTTTGAAACGAAGACCATATGTTTTCCAAGTTATATCATTGAACTACATGATTAAATCTCTAAACATGAAAATATTCTATGGGTGTAACCTATTAAACATGAATTAATAATTTATTAATTATGGATGGTAATATGCAACATTTTATATCAGGTAACAACGAAATAATGTAAAGTATGTTTCTATGAGAGCCATACCCATGAATTTTGGTACAAGGGTAAAAAATTGGGATCAAATGAACATGTCGTATAATATATGAGATTATGGTGTTTTTTCAGGATAAATTAAGGGTAGATAAGTTAATTTTTTTCATAATATATGAACCTTTCGGATTGTATATTAATTCATGTTATAGTTATAATGTGTGTTTCCTTTAGGCTTTAGGATGAGAGAAATTTGGTTAAAATCCTATGAATAATCACATGTATAGGATCAAATCCTGATGCTTTGGTAAAATCATGAGTAAATGTTTTAAAAAAAATTATATCCCTATCTATATATTAGAAAGTATAATCGAATATGGTACAAGTACAACTTTGGTTAATCACCATATTAATGGTTCGATGAGAAATGACTCAATCATCACTAAAATGAATGATGTGTCAGTATTAGATATTACACTTATTGAGAAACTTATTTGAGATATACTTTTGTTAATAACATTCTCTTTAAAATCACAATTAAGGATTTAGTAACAATGTTAACTAATTAGGTTGACAATCTAAGTGAATAATGATCATATATAACCAATGCTTGAATAAGGGAGACATAATTTGATCAAAATGTATCATATGATAAAAAAGGTCTTGTTAATGAAGACGTCATGAGATTGATTTTTTTATTAATATTTTTTATATTATAATAAGATTTTTATTAGAAATTTTTTGAAACAAGATCATGAAAATAACCCGAAAATGGATATGTTCCTAGAAACCACTATGTCTTATAAAACAATAAGAGAACATACATAAATAGTATATAATATTACTATATTCAGTTTATGATTGTATAGGGTAGTTTCATAGCCTTAACTAAGGTAGTGAGATTGATATTATCCAGAAACTCTTTCTTATTTTCAATATTTAGTTATATTTATCAATGATATTTTGGTATATTCTTATGTTATGATTTTTTGGGAAATATATAATCATTAATATTTAGTAATTTTACATTAATGGTATGGTGACATATATTAAAAGGAATTAATAACCTCAAATAACAATTTTGTGACAATATTTTACTATTTATGGATAACTATTTGAGAACACGTGATTTAGGTATGGATAACTCTGAACCTAAAAATAAACATGATATTGAGATAATAATGGTGGATTGATAGGGAAGAAGTAAGATGGATAGTAATATGTAACCATGAGATAGATAATTGATACATGCCCTTTTTTGAGGTGTTCATCTCATTTTTCAGATTATGTTATATATTTTGTTTATTCCATCACATTTTGAACTATTTGTTAATACTATATTAGTTTACATTAGAGAGTTATCATATAGAGGAATATATAATATCTCTATAGTTTAAGGACTTGTAGACTTAGTTATGTTTTTTTAAATGTATGTCATTGAGAGTATATGATTATAGAATATATATAGTTTCATATATTATTGTGTAAATCAATGTTTTTTTGAGGAAGGATACGTTTGAATTTGATATCACATATTCATTTGATCATTAGGTTTATATAATGTTAAAAAATCATTTTTAATTTTAGATAAATAATTTACAGATTTGTTTAATAAACATGTGGATAATTTCCATAATGGGATGGTTAATTGCTATAAGTGTATAGATAATGTATTTCAGACTCACAAGTATATGGGAAAGAAAGAAGCATAAAAAATATGTCTCTTCAATAGTTAGAGATTTGGGAATTATTCATCTAAGTGTACTAATCTAAGGTCCAAAGATGGAGATAGTTACCAACAACCACGAAAACAAGGAAAATTTGATGCAGCTATTACTAAAGAATTGGATAGTGAATTTTTACATTATATTATCTAGTGTGCTATGTCATGTAATATTTCAAAATTTAATGGATATTGAATTATAAATAAAAACGCCAGTAGTATGATTCTCATATAAATCATTTTAATGTTTTAATATAATTTATTCATTAAATATAAAGATTAATAATCCTGAGTATAATTTTATGTGAAATTAGGAATGGGTGAACTCTTTATATAATATTAATAAAATGATTTTTCAAATAGATAAATCTTATTTCACTACCTAAATAAACCCATGATCATCTAGCAGTGTTTTGTTAATTATGAGAACCCAAGAGAAATTAATCTATTCTTATGAGTCAAATTGAAATGATTAAATTTACTTAATGGTGAAAATATAAAATCCAGAAATTATTATATAATATTACTTTTAAACAATGTAATGTGTTCAATATCTTTCTTCACACAACAACACTGACATAAATGGAACAACTATATATTTAGATAAAATACAAATATTCAAGTATGATCATTATATCAAAGTTGTTGAATTAGTGAGAAGAAATAAGAAAAAATGGTTTATTATATATATATAATAAAAGATTCTTTTAATAAGATTTAAATTCAATTAATTTTATTAAAAGGAATAATAAGACCATATATTGTTTTGAAAATTATTTTTATAAAAACATTTCTATTATGCGATATGAATTTATTTTTTTTTAAAATATAATTAAAGTAAAATTATTATTGATATTAATAATTATTTCACACTAATTTACATTGTAAATTATATGAAAAAATAATTTGAATGGTTAACATAAGAAACTATCATTTTCTAATAAAAATATTTTTTTTATTATTTTTTATATATTATGAATAATTAATTCTTACATTTTATTGATTTAAAATTAGTAATAATAAACATATTTTTTGAGTTCCTCATATCAAAATATACATCATATAGTTTTTTAGCTTCTACTAGAAAGATTGGTTTTGAGCCAAAAAATTTTATTTTCATGAATCATTTAATTTGTATGAAATTATTATTATATAATAATGACATAGAAGATTATAAAATCTATCATGTAATAAAATATTAATTTAATGGATAATAATATTCATATAAAAAATATTATCTTTACTTAAAAAATATATGACAATTTTTATTAGAACTAATTAAAATAGAATTTTAAAAAAAATAACTAATTTCAAGATTTTTTTTGAATCGAGTACCTTCAAAAGAGAGTAGATTTTCAATTTATATTAAATTATAATATAATATATTTTTATTCTATTTAAACATTATTTTTCATTCGAAATAATAAAATGAAATAATTTTATAATATATAGAAATTTATTTCTAAAAATGTTATTTCACTAAAAACTATTTTTACACTATTTAGTGTATTTTTGTAAAAAAATAATTCACACCATAACAATTTTTATATTTCAGAATAATATTTAAATTTGACATTATTTGTATGAAATTAGGTTAATATTTCATTCTTAACCTTTTATGTATAATTAATTACTAAAGTTATAATTAAAATTACCAAGTTGAATGTGAATTAAAAAAATGGTTAATGTATAAAATAAATCCTTAAAACAATAAAATTTTCTAAAAATATAATTTTTAATGTGAAATTATACCGACACTAATTTTATTGTTACATTATTTTAGTTTCTAGACTTCTATAGTTGAATTGTGACCATATGTTTTTGAAAATTTAAGGTGTACTCTAAAAGCTACCATCCTCCCCACTTATAATATATTAACATCTCCCCAATTATAAAAACACATTTTATTTGCTTTTTACCTTGATAATATTCCATTTAATAATCATATAAAACTATCCCTAATTCAAAATATTTGGTTCATCAATACTTAGCATAAAGCCTTTATTTATAACTATATTTTTAAGGAAAATTACAGTACCCAACATGAGTATTTTCCCCTACATAGATTTTCTCAATAATTTTATTCATTCAAATTTACTATATACACAAATAATATAATGATATAAATATTATTTATATACATTAGTGTAATTTTAATAAGTTTATAATAATTTTTTTTCATTTACCACATCAATTAAGAAAAACAAAATCGGTGTTCATGAATTTTGCAGACTACCACCTTCATGAACCAAAATGATTCATTTTCCTTAACATTTAGTCAAGGAAGGATCTAAAAATGATATTAATGTGTAAATAAGATTTTTTTGATATCATTATGTATCTGGTAGGATTATTTATATCACCAATTAAATAATTATCCACAAATTATTTTTGTTAATTTAATCACTTAAAAGAACTGTACGAGGGGGATATTTGTTTATTCAAATTGTGTAATATTTTTATATAAATTAATCCTTTTAATAAATAATTAAAATTATGATATATCACACCATTAATAACCAAATAATATCAATATAGATAATTTATAAAGAAATTATGAAAACAAATCATCTCATAATCATCCATTAAACATCATAGGTTCATGTAAGCATAATATTGTGCACCTACATGAAACGTACTACTCATTTATTTCAAGGATTAGAATGATAAGGTTTTTAGTTGTGTAATGGGATATAAATATATAAATATTTTTTTAATTCTATTAATTTTATATAAACATTTTACTCATTAATAATGAAAGTACATTTTGTTCCTTAAAAACACTGAAACATGGTCATCATTGATTTCATATTCAATTTTTCATAATCAAAACTAACATGAAATAAAATTATAGATCAATAAAATAGGTTTGATAATATTTTAGACTGTGTTATATGAAATAATAAGGATTTAATATGGAAATATGAAATACACAAACATTTATTTTATGAAATATCTACATAGTGATAGAGGATTACTTAAACAGGCATTGAAGATAGGAAAATACTATCATATATTTGAATGTATACAAAGATTATTAATACATTGTATACATTGTTACAGGTATAAATGTATTTAATGGATATTTATTTTGTAGCACACTGGGATTCATGCAGGTAACCTTTTCTATATGTATTTTTTGTATATAATGTGTTTGGGTTTTGTTTTGGAAAGTATGGGGTCCTATTAGAATGTTTTTGGAGATTTTATAGAGGTTCATGGTATGGAAAAGCTATAAAAGTCTTAGAAGAAACTATGTATAGTGATGCATAGGCTAAGGGGAAGCCACATGGGGTTTTCATGCCTTTTCCAAACCATGTAGTAGCCTAGAAGATATCATGATACTTGAGATATTGGACTTTTTATGGGTTAGAAAATAGTTGGGAAAAAATGTGAACCATCCTTTTGAGGAGCATCCTTGATGTAGCAGCTAGTGCATGATTAGTACACAGTTTTCATAATCATGTGACTAACCATGCATGGGTTAAAATATATATCCTAATATTGTGAATCTCACAAGTTATGGTCATTAAAACACTATTGCTTCCTCCTAAATGTACCCATCTCTAGATTACCTCTTCCTAAAGGTTAATGCTTCTTTACCAATTGATCTGGAGAGAATACTAAAGATTATATTGGTGGTTTGATGCTAGATTATTTTATTATGACTTTTTTCCAGGTTGTTCTAGGCGGTTTTCCATGGATCTACTTCGCCATCTCACATGAATTATAAAATCAACATCTAAAGTAAATATATCTAAGATAGTTGATTCCAGATATGATTAAATTTGTCTTTTTGTTGGTAGGGGAAGACATATATGGTTGGTTTTTGTACATTCAACCTGGTTTCATTGGTGTTGAGTTTTGTTCTCCAACATCATCATAAAACCCTAGGTAAACGGATTAACTCTCGACTCCTCTATTTAGAACTGGAAGTATTAGTTTCAAATTTATTGTTTTGAAATATGTTTATTTGGAATTTGTTTTTAAATCCAGGTAGAATCCCCTTTTAGTGATGATTTGTGGAATTTCTTGAAATTGTGGATTTTTTTTAAATGTTCTTTGAGAAATGATTTCAATATTCTGATTTTAAAATTGATGTACGGTTCAAGTTATGGAAAAATTATTTCGATGAAAAAATTATTTTATTGAAATAGTTTTGGAATTGAAATTTTTTTGAAATGATTTAATTGGAATAATTATGGGCATATATGGTTGTGTGTGTTCATATTGTATTATGAGTCTTTGTATAAATATTAACATTTTCTCAGTGCTGAAGGTGTAATAGAACATGTGATTTAATGTTTCAATGATGACTTGGTATATTGATGATAAACTGCTCATGGGTATGGAACTATCATAAAGAAACATGCATGTGTAGATGTGTGGATATGTTGATTCAGATGGGGTATGCCAAACATGTGATGGTGGAATTTATGAAATGGTTTTGGAAAATTGTTTGATTTCATTCTTTGGAACATGAAGTTGTCTGAGAAAACATTTTTACCTGGTAACTTTTTTAAATTATAATTGAAAACAAATTTGAAATTTTTTATAATAAACTATTTTATATAATGTGCTAACTTGTTCCATCCTAGTGGCATGAGTAGGGAAGTCATTGGGTAAAACCTAAAATGTTTTATTACAAAACCATGATTTGTTACTTTAGTTCTATTACAATGTTTTTTATAAAAAATTGATAAACGGTTAGTTATCACACATCATAACCATTATGTCATCATACTTGGGCTATTTTTTGTACTGGGGAATAGATAAGGATAGAGCAATGGGGTTTTTGGTTATCTTTGTTATTTTTGGTATTATGGTCCTTGGTTGGGTATATAGTTATTTTATATCCATCCATAGTGGTACACACTGTAGTTGGTTTTGATAATTTATATTCTTTAGTTTTCATTCATTTTTTATCACGCTTCATGTAGTGGTTTATTCGGTTAGGGATTTTTTTGGTTAGTTTTTTTATTCATAAATAGAAAACAATTCCACATGTGTATTGAATCCCTTGTGAATTTATTTATAGACTTTGGAATCCATGGGATGTATCTAGAGGCCATGTAACATCCTCCCACCTCATTCCATTGAGAAAATGAGGGATGTTACAAGTGGCATTAGCATGGTCCTTCTGAAATTCTAATGGAACAAGTGGTCTTTTACATGATATTGTTTGTCAAACATGGAATTGAATTCATTCTGATCTATTCCATCAGTTTGTATCACCAAAAAGAGAAGGGTTTTTGGGACCTGAAATGTAAAACTCAAAAATATATAGCTAAATTTCTATTCCTAAACATCAATTCATTAGGGAGTTGGGTACGTAAGTGTTTTGGAGACACATATAAGAATTTGAATCTCATTATCATAGATTTATCCAATGAGATGTGCATGTCTTGAATTAGAGGAATTAAAACACACTAAGAGTGAATATATAATTTTTTCAATAATCATGTGATGCAATTTGTTTCTTTATTAAAAAGGATAATGTTGTTTTCAAATGGAAGATTTTGAAAAATATTATCACAGTGTTTTTTGGAAAATGGTTTGACTTTCAAAAGCATAATGAGATTGTTCAACAAAATGGTAGATTTTCGAAAGCACTATTGTAATTTTGTAACGTGGTATAATTTAAAATGATCATCCTTTTGTTAATATAGATTGGCACATATTATATTGTTGTGTTTCTAAAAAATGCAACATGGTAGGTGTCCTAGAAATCAATGTCACGAATCTACTAAGAAACTGGTTTTACTAAAGCCACAAGTGACCCAAAAGTGGGTTCCAAGAATCGTACTATATTTTCAAGATATGGAAAGTGTGAATAGGAGGGTTGATTCATAAATGTGAACCATTCTATCTAATTCCATAGGCATAATACACCTATATTTTGAGGTGATTCAGAACTATAAATGTTTGAGGTGTGGCTGAATAGGATGAATCGTATATTCAGTTTCATTGGAACACTAGCAGAAATGAAATAAAAACGTGTGGCATACATATAGGAAGATATTGCATGATAGTGGTGGGATTTATCTCTTCAGGAAAAATCAAACCAAGGGCTTTCATGATAGAAAATTAAATAATTGTTTAATAATCATTTCTATCATCAAATGTTCAGAATTCATATTACGATGAAATTTTTAATCCTGATGTAGGAAAGTATTTTTTTCCCCAATAAGAACATGGATAAATTCATGAATTTTGTGAACATTACACCTGATGTTGCTGCTACTCTTTCCTTGAAGGAAAATAATTTTTAATAAGGAATAATACAATATATTTGCTCAAATATTATCGTGCTATTTATTACGAATAATATAGAGATAGCCAATAGAGAAACGATATGTGAAAGGGACATTTCAAGATCTATAGGAGGTGGAAATATTTGGACTCCCCAAAGAATCGGTGGGAACTAATATTTTGTGACATAGTTGAATAAGGAAACCTATTTCCAAGGTGGGAGCATGAATCAGAATCCAATAGATATATCAGAAAATCCTCCTCAATGACCAATGAGTTATGATGGATGTTTCCAATGTTTTTCGCTCAAACTCCTGATTTGAGAGGGTAAAACACCACAAATAGAATTCTATAATTTATACTAAATGTGGAATCTTAAGCAATTTTGTCATAGTACTCCTAGGTCAGGTGTTTGGGACACTTATCAGGTGTCGCTTGCATCGTATGCCACGACATGGTGTGGAGTGCAGAATCAATCTCTTCATCAAAATTGAGCCATCCATCATGATTCCAACAATATCGAGACTCTAATTGTGGTGAAATATCAAAAGTAATATAAGGTGAAAAGTGAATCAATGAAAAAACTATATGGAGATAAGCTGGTTATTGGGGATTATCATTCTATACCATCCATGATGTGAGGTATTATTATTTTGAATCCTACTTTTATGAAATAATTGGTGGACATGAGTTCATCCCATTCGTTTTATTTCTTCTTGTGTGATTTATGTTCTATATTTGAATATTTAGATGATTCCTTTCGGGATAAAACTTCAAACTCTTCTTGGTTTTAGAGAAAGGCATTCCTTGGTATGTAGAGAATTTTATATAACCATTAATGAAGCCAAGATGATATGGAATTTACCTTTACATGAGATGGATACTTTTGATATAATCATGGGTATGGATTATTTGAGAACTTACAAGTCTCAGATCAACATTTATTACAGACTGTTTAGTCTTACAAATGATGATGGCCTAAGAAATCTCTTTTGAAGAGACTAAAAAGTAAAGGCAAGTGAAACGAGCAAGATGGAAGAAATAGATTGAAAAATAATATACCAATTGACAGTGATATCTTTTTTATCAATAGATAAGATCATGAAAAACAATTTTCTAGTAGTGGTGGATCAGTTTCTAAATTTTTGTCCCTAAAATTTTTCAAGGTTATCACCCAGAATAGAAGTTGAGTTTACGATTGATCTCCTTATAGGGAATAAACATATTTCCCTTCTATGTTATTTGATAGAACCACCATAATAAAGGGGGAAAAAGAACATTTGGGAAAACTAGAAATAAAAGTGTTCATTTGGCCTAGCATGTCCCTATGGGCAGGACCACCCATGTTTGTGAAAAATATGTATAGAAAAATAAGGCTATCTATATGGATTTTTGTAATCTTAACTGAGTATTGATAATGAATGGGTATTCACTTCCCCATACTGATGATATTTTTTCTCATTATGTAAGAGCTAATTGGTTTTCAAAAATTGAATTGCAATCAAGATATCTCCAATTGTATGTTGGGAAGGAGTGTATTCCAAGGACAACATTTAGATATTGATATAACCATTATGAATATGTGGTAATTCCATTTGGTATTAAAAATCCACCAATACTCTTAATGGTATTTATTAATCGACTATTTCAAAGACATCCGGAATATTTGTGGTGGTTTTTTGGATGACATATTGGTTTATTAAAGGACAAGGTCAAAACAAGAGTAACAAATGGTGAATGTTTTAGGGAACCTTGAGAGATCCTTATTTTTATTCCAAACTATAAATGTGTGATTTTTATATTTAATTAGTATGTTTCCATGACCATGAAAACTTTTAAATAGTTCTTTTTATGGATACAATAATGTTAGTGGTTATTATCCCTTGGAAACCAGCAATGAATGTCTTTGAGATATGCAGTTTTCTAGGATTGGCTAGGTATTATCAACACTTTTTGTGTGATTTCATATGACTAAATTCACCTAGGATAACTTTTTGTAGGAATATTATTCAGTTCCAATGGAATGAATAATTAAAAAAGTCATTTCATGAAATTTATGTTCCCCTTACATCATCACAAATCATAATTTCTCAAGAATATAGATAAGGGTATGAGGTTTATTGTGATGCTTCAATATAAGATATGATATGTGTTCTCATGGATGTAAATCATCTTGTTGTGTATAGCCTAAGAGAGTTTCAATTATGTGAGAAGCGATAACACACTAATGATTTAGAGTTTTCTTCCATAGTCTATTCTGTAATGAATTATTATCATTATCTCTTTAGTGATATGTTTTTTCTATTCACAAATTATAAGGGTTTGAAACATATTTTCTTAAAAATATATTTGAATCTATAGAAATAATGATGGATGTACCGTCTCTAAGTATTTGACTTGGACTTGATGTATACACTGGGTAAAGGAAATTCGACGGTAGATAAATTAAGAAGAAATTAATATGCATAATTGGAATGATATTCTTCTAATGGGTGGTATTTTATGTCAGTCTTAGATGAAATGAACATGGAATGTGATGACCAAGGTAATGTTGCAGCTTTATTACAAATTACATTACTTCTTGTCCTGGTAAAAATGGTTAAACACGAACAGGCATCTGATGCAATATGTGTGGGGATGTTGTCAAAATTCAATGGTGGGGATTCCTTTGATTGTAGGATACTAGATGGGAGTTCAGTGTAGTCATTTAGAAATCGGAAGGTCGTACCTATGGATCACTATAGACAATTTCCACACGCTTACCACCAATTGAGATATGTTTTTTCATATAAAAAAAATAAACTTTATAAGGAATTTAAAGCATGGTTTTGGTGGGCTGACATAAAAAGGAAGGTGGTTGAGTTTGTTTCAAATGGGAAAATTATTAGAAAATTAAGGTCGGACATCATTGAACAAATGGTATGTTGCAGTCTTCACCTATTCATGTTTGTAAGTGGGAGATGAATACTATGGACTTTGTAACATTTCTACCTTTAATGGTTGATAAACATGATTCTATATGGGTTATCATGGAATGGCTCACAAAGTCTTCTCATTTCATTCATATTCTTGAAAATCATATGGTAGTGTACTTGTCAACAATCTATATCTATGAAAAGCTAAAGAGGCATGATGTTCTAGTTTTGACAGTTTTAGATAGAAATCCAAGGTTTACACATCGTTTCTAGAAATTCATATAGAAATACATTGGGTCTCATTTGACTATGA
The DNA here is from genome assembly GCA_963277665.1 of Viscum album. Taxonomy (NCBI): domain Eukaryota; kingdom Viridiplantae; phylum Streptophyta; class Magnoliopsida; order Santalales; family Viscaceae; genus Viscum; species Viscum album. Next base: position 1,838,512,573 of record OY728165.1, read on the forward strand.
TTATGTCATATTATGCTCAAATATACACAAAATATGAATGGATGACAAAATCATAGTAAGATATGTTGTAGGATTATGTAACAGATTTTGGTGGATAATGGGTTGATCGCGTATAGTTAGTGGAGACAACTCAATATCATTATAAATCATATTCAGATTATTGTTGAAGGTAATTTTCATTTTTATTTAGTGATAATTGGTTCATAATGATCTCTCTAAGGCCTGAAAATTGTCATTTTGGGAAGTATGGGAAGTTATCTCTTTGATACACATTCCCTTCTAAAAGTCATGAAAGTGTTGGTTACATGGAATATCAAATGGAATTTCCACAATAATTCCATGTGATGAATAATGTGTTTCTTATATCTTAGTAGAAAATGTTTCAGCCAGATCCTGACCATCTGATTCGATGGGATCCTATATAACTATATATGTATGCTTCATTAGTACATATCCCAGTGTAGATTATCGATAGGTGAGAGAATTTATTGTGGGGAAAAGTTGCCATTATAGTCCTTAATTTGTGGACACTTATATATATTCATCAAGAGACATTGGAGAGGGAGAAATAAATGAAAGTGAAATGGCCATAACTCTTTTAGCAAGATTATGCTTTTCCACTCTCTGGAGACAGAACATGAAAATTTTGGGGGAAATTGTGTAACCTTGGTTTTAGGAATGAAACCATTTATTTATTTATTTTATGTAAATAATGTTTTTGGGTTATGTTTGGGAAGGTTTTGTGACCATTTGGAATTTTTTGGGGTTTTTTATAAGTTCAGAGTTTGAGCACGGTTTGGGAATATTGTTCAACTCCTACTAGAAACCATGTACATTAAGACAAGTTTAAGGGGAAGGTGCATAGGCTACTCATGGTTTTTCTAAACCATGTGTTGGCCTTGTAGAAACAATACTACTCTAGGTAGTGGGATTTTTAATGTTTGGTTCATAGTTTGGAAACTATGTGATCTATGTGTATGAGGAACATCCTTGAGCCAGTGGCTGGCACAAGGTTAACACATGGTTTTCCTAACTATGTGACTAACCATGAATGGGTTAAAACTAAGATCGTAAAATTATGGATCTCATATGTTTTGGCCAATAATTCTATGTATCCTCTTCTGTAGCCCTAACTCAGTATTATCACTTCCAAAATACTAGGGAGACTATTCCTACTAAATGAGATTAAATTTAAAGGATCCTATTGGTGATTTAAAGGAAAATTATTATTTTAAGTCTTCATTATTCATATATCATAGTGATTTTACTAAGATATACTTTTCCCTATCTATTATATTTTCTTATCTATATCTTCTGTTTATAGATATAAGATATTTGAGGCCCGAACAGATTAAATATTCCATTATTATTAGAATTGAAAGAGATCTTAGGTGTCTTTTTAGAGATCCAAACTAAATTCATCATCATTTGAGTGTCATTATTCATTTTCCTCATATACAGATGTAGGTGGATTTGATCTCGACTTCACTATTTATAACATGAACTGTTAGTTTCAAATTAATAGTTTTGATTTAAATTAACTATGAAATTTATGTTCATAGCATGATAGGATCTATCATTAGATATGTTTTGTGGAATTGGGTGAAATTTTCAAATTGTTCTGAAAAGTGGTTTGGTAAATTATTTTAAAATTTCGATTTTAATATATTTTTCTGGTTCAATTTAAGGAAAAAGATTTTCAATAAAATTTTATTATATTAAAATGGATTTTTCAATGAATTGGTTTTGCTATTATTATATTGGAATGATTTTGGGCATACATGGTGGTGTGTGTTAACATTTCATTATGAGTCATGGTCAAAATATGTCCTTGTGATCAGTTAAAAATGTGTAATGGAACAAGGAATTTAATTACGTTACGATGATAGAATAGATCTACATGAAACTTCTCATGGGTATGGAACTTTTATAATGAATCATGCATGGGTAGATGTGTCGATATGTGGATTGTATTAGTGAATTCCAAAAATGTGGAAGTTGAATTTCTGATATTATTGTTGAACATTTTTTTGATAAAATATTTTGATCTTGAAGTTGTTTGTGAAAACTATTTTAATGGGGAACATTTTAATATTCATATTTAAACTATTTTATAATTTTTTTTTATATTGAGCTAACTTGTTCTATCCTAGTCGCACGAGTAGGGAAGTCATTGCGGAAAACATTGGGTTATAAACACACATCATCTATATAATGTTACTAGTTTTTCATTATTTGTTTAATGAGAGATGGGAAAAGATAAAATATAACACATCTTTAGTAGTACATCAAAAAACTTGGGTTGTTTTGTGGAGTGGACCATGGATCATGTTGGAACTTTGTAGTTTTGGATGTCTTTGAGTTTTGTTGGTCTTGTGGTCTTCTATTGTGTACAAGGTTGTTTTTTATCATTTTGATGTGTTATTATTTCGATATAGACTTGATAAATGATATTATTCAATTTTATTTCATTTTTTTCATGAATTATGTTGTTTTTTTTTTGATAATTTCTTTTTTTGTTAGTTGTTATATTCATAAAGGGAAAATTGTCCTCCAAGGGTTTTGAAGCACTTTGGAATTTATTTCTATCATTTGTCTTTATAGGGATGTTACATATGGCCATGTAATGTCCTCTCACAATCTCAAGAAAATGAGTAAAAGAGTTATATTACATTCATAATGAACACGATTTAATTATTCAGTACATTTGTTAATCGTTGAGAATGGATAAGGATAAGCTAATGCTTTTCATCTCAATTTCCCTTCATTAAGATAATTATATTATTAACCAACATAATTACTTTTATGTAGTCTATGTAAATAAAATTTATATTATCATATCATGAATTATGGTTTGATAATATTATTTTTAATTCAATAGAAAGACACCTCATTCATATGGATTCGATTAAATAATTTCTAAGTCATAAGGATTCCAATGTTCTCAATTCTAATTCATCAAGACATAAAACAATTTAAACAACATGTATTATTTTTATAGTACATTCACTTTCCATATATATAAATTATTATCATAATTTTTTTATATCAACATATTTACTTGAGAATTAATGTTCCCTTATCCATGTGACCATTGAATCTTTTATTTCCCCAGTAGTAAGGATTTTTGGTAACTCATTGTAATTTCATTGAGTTATCATCATTCTATTGCACTTATTTCATATAAGAGGTATATATTCTAAAATATTATTGTATTATGTGTTATTATATATTAATTTTATAGATATATACATTCCTACCACATATAAACATTAATAAATATTTCTCACTTGTTAGGATATGTTCTATTGAAACAGTAAATCTTATTTCTATATATGGCTTATGATTAGGTTATTACAATATTTTATTATTTGTATACCAATTTATCTACAAGGTTTGAACATAACATTTTATTTATCAATTATTGGAATATTTTCCCCTACAAATTATAGTACTCCATCAACATGTGGAAAATTATTGAAGTGTCGTAGATTATTATTCCAATTCAAACGACTATTGTCATGTTTACTATAAAATGATTAATTATCCAAAATAATTTTCTTGATTGATTTCATCAATTTAACCTGGTTATTAACATAGGAAAATGAATTCGAATTTTTTTTCGATAATTGGATGTGAATGTACGATCATTATGAAGATAATTTATATATTTCTCATTATGTGTACATCAATGTTCTATTTAAAAAGAGGTTCTCCAAGGATTAGTATAAAATGTCTTGTTGAATATCTGGGTTAATGCATTGGACTTTATTATGAGATGGGTGGATCATGAAATTATATGTACCCTTAATGAATAGAATATTTCATGAGAATGAATAGAAATTGGTATTTTTTATGTATTCCAAGTTAAGTGATATATATTTATTGTGGCCTTGGTAACTTCTAGCGTCTCTTGAAAAATTCCCTAATAGATGGATTTTGAGTTTCGAAATTATAAATTACCTTATTATGAAGTCATTATTATTGATATATGAATTTTTTATTAGCAACTATACAACATGTTCTCACTTTAAAGTTTCTGATGGATTCATGTTTTGTACATATTACTTTCAATCATGTTTAATCCATTAATTTCTTCAGTCATATGTATAACTTACTATGAATTTGATCCAACCCACTCTTATGTTTCCATTTCCCTAAGTGTAACATCTCAGCCTCGGTGCCAAGCTCATGATCCCATGTTGGTTAACCACATGAACTCAAGCACGTCTCCCAGAACACGAGAAGCTTCTAACTTGCAAGGTGGGTATGGTATGTCAATAATGGAGAGAATATACCTCCATTTATCATAGAAACACACAATTGGAAAACTATAAAAAATATATTAAGAATATATAATTCATAACCATAAAAGTATACCAAGAAAAAAAATATAGGAAACATAATATCCAACTTACTCTTAAAACGTTCCCTTCTAAAGAAAGTGTCATGTGTCTAAAATGAAAACTGAAAATAAGGACACCAATAACGCCCAAGAGGGACTTGAACCACATCCAATTCCCTCATCTAAGTTCAATCACCAATCAACAATCTAATATAGCGCCCTTTCCTATAAGCTATCCTAAAAATATAAAGTATACTCAGGTATCGATTGGGCATCCTTGGTAAGATGTGAGTACAACTCAGTAGGCCACCACCAATGAAGTATAAATAAATATCTAGTCTATAGTGCTTGATGTTGTATAAATAAATAAATATAATTCATAAATACATAGTTATCAAATTATCAAATATTCTTTATTTTACCACATAAAACATCTGGTTTTAGAGGACACCCTATACTCAATACCTTCATTGGCACATTCCGAATTGGAACCATGTTACGTTATCAATTATAAATTCATTTAATAAATAGTATTTCATTATCCATATCATTTCAGTTTACTATCATGTCTATTTGGAACCATTGTCTAATGCCAATATTATGGTCATAGACCATCATGTATAGAATCCTATGTGTATTTGGAGAATCAGTCCCTATCTCAGACCCAATGAGTATTTGGAGCATCCATCCGGGTCCCATAAAATATTCTCATTCATGAATATTTTCACACTATGGGTATTTAATGTGTCATTTTGTGTCCCGTGATAGTTTTTCATTCAATTTCACAAGGGTATTTGGACCTTTTTTTCGTGTCCCATACTCATATGTCATTCATTCACAAGCATCACAATATCAAATGCTTCAATATATCATTTCATAAAAGAGTAATCAAAATTAATCCATTATAAAATTAATAATCCTTAATTATATAAAAAATTAATTTATCCCTTATATCACATTAATTAATTTTACAATTAATTTCTATTATATAATATGTTAATTAATTTTGAAAATTAATTAAATCACATTTGTCACATTAATTAAAACTAAAAATAATTAATCCCATAGATTACTATATTTCAGTATGACCATATTAAATTAAATTATTATATATTATATTTAACATTTCGATATTTTGATAATTAATCCATTAATTAATTATCTCATTTCCACAAATCCCTTGTTCCGTCATGTCCCCAACTCATTAATTAATTAATTGACCACATTTATTAAATTCAACAATGGAACATATATTTCTTAATTAACCATAGATATTATAAATTCACATAAAGATATACAATATCAATACAATGGGGTTTGAATTATAGACCACCTACCTTGATTTTTTGAAGAATGTTCTCCCAACAGAATTCACCAAGATTGAGTTTTAAAATGATATAGATTGGTGTTACGACATAAAACCTTAAATATAGATTAAAAAAGAAAACATTTTTAATATAGATCTCGATATACAATCATAGATCTATATTGAACAATTCTGGTATGTAGATCAAAAAAATAGAAGATTTTATTCACACTAAAAGAACAAAAGAATGAAGAGAGGTGAACAATAAAGAAATAGGATTGGTTCCACTTCTCAGGAGAGAAGAAGATCTTAGATTTGGGCTTTGAATCATGAATAAAGAATGTGAGATGACCATGGAAACCCTTTAGGAATATTTTAAATCTTAAAACCTAGGTTGGTCCTATTTTGGAATGAATTGTGTACATTTTAAGGTTCGGGGGAATTCAAAAAAAAATCCATGAAAAAAAAGATGCACATGCTTTCCTGGGTAAGAGATCATGGTTTTACATAGACATGCATAATCCATGCGACAGTTGTTCTTATTATGGGGGGGGGGGTGAATGGTTTCTTTGAAATAGAACTGGTTAATACAAACTATGTTCCATCTATGTGATTCCCAATAATCTGGGGTCACTTGGTTTGCTGGGATGGGGAATACAGTTTTCTCTAACCATGCGTGAGCCATGCACATCCCTATTTTCCCCATTTTTTTTTCAAAATTCTTCTAAAAACACCATTGAGTAAAACATAAATAAAAAATAATCAGAATTTTGAAAAATAGTACCTATAAGCATGTGTGAGAAAATACAAGAAATGGTCTAGATCTTCAATCTTCCCACCTTATAACAGATTGTCCTTCAGCTACACTCCCAATCGTCTCTAGGATTATGTGCCAAAAAGATCATACCATCGAGCCCTCATATCTACTTTTCATTTCCATGTATCCTCCTAAAAATATCTATATGTCAATAATACATGACGTATCATTATGGTATTAACCTACAAAATATTCTCACTATTATCCAACACATTTATCAGATTCTCCTAAACAATTGAATCTACTTAAAGATTAGAATCATCCACATTGATCACATGATGATGATCATGGTGATACCACCATAGTTGTAATACATGTAAAACATCATGTAATGACCAACACATTTGTAGGGGATCTAATGAGTATTCCACCGATCTAATTCACCCCACAACCTCAAAAGGTCAAACAATCCTGTGAACCAACATTCCTGGTCTATGTTACCTACAGTGACACAATCCTGGAGACACCTAAAAAAATTACATGATCACCCTATTTAAACTCTATGGGTTAACTCCATCTATAATCACATGACTTCTTCTTACTCTGATTCATACACATCCATTTCTGAATTGTTGTACATCTTCTAATATCTCCATGATGAGACTCGGTCCCTAAAACACTAACCCGCCACCTTCCATCCTCAGAGTGTTGATCTACATGGTATTCCATACCATGCATTGTATAGTTCCTTATATATAGTTACATGATAACTGTTGTTATATAAAAAATAAACTAAGGCCAACTGATTCTCCCAAGACCCACCAAGAACAATAACATGTTCTCTTAGCATATCCTCAACCACATTTATGGTATGATCTAACATCTCATCTATCTGTGGGTGGAAAACCATAATAAAAATAACCTACATACTATGAACCTTTTGTGATCCCTTCCAGTAGTGATAAGTTATTCATGAATCACATTATTTAACTATATTCTCCAGCGCCCCATGTAGACGGACTATCTCTTGTTAATATAAAACTCTTAACTGCTCTATTTTGAAAGTCTCCCATATATGAATGAAATTCTCAATAATCTATTGTTGATCCAAAAAAAAATAGAATCAATATAACTAACCATTCTATGATGACCCACCACAATGTCCATGATCATGTTATCTCATATCCATTTTTTAATGGGTGATAGTTACAGTAAACCTCTAGGTAATTGATTCTCTGCCTTTATTTGCTGACAAGTGTAGCATCATGTCAAAAACCTTGCTACCTATTTTATCATGTCCATCCACAAAAACTATCTTTGTAGGTCTCGATGCATTTGGGTGACACCTATATGTACCACCCACATTAAGGCATGAAATTACCATAGTAGGAACCCTCACATGCTCATTGGTATAATATCCTGATTTATGTCATACATGATCTAGCCCTTATCTACACTCTAATAAGTAGGTGATTCACCACCTTTAAGGTATTACCTCAAGGTAAAACACTCTTGATCCGTATACATCCTAACTTGGATGCATATCAAAACAATATAATACCATTAAGCTAATAATAGTGTAATCATCTACTAGATATCTTGAACCACAACATGAATCTTACCTATCTAGGTCATCTTCTTCCAATAAACTCTAGATTCATAAACTGCTTGAGTCTCAATTTTTTTATAAGAGCATCAGCCACACTATTCCCCTTCCAATAAAAATATTCTATAAAAAAATAAAAATAATGCATATAATAACCCCAAATGCACTATCATAGATTCAAATATTGCTGCAAGATAATATACCTTAAGATCTTGTGATCATTATACACCCTAAATTTCACACCCATCATAAAATTCCACTAACAAATCAAAGAATCAACAACTTATACCATATTGAATTTATGGATAGTTTAGTTCTATTCATGTGACATCAAATATCAATATCTATATGGCACAACTAGATCTCCATATGTCAACCCATCTCTAACTCCAATCCAAAAATCTTCACAATACCATGTTATCCTTACATGGGTCAGGTATGAACAAGATATGTGCCAATGGAAAGGGATTATTCAACTCATGTATGGTTTTTTCATATTCTTCCTACCATTAAATCTTTATAAATTTCTTGGTAAATCATGAGAGTGATGCATTGAATTGGGAATCTTCTTTGGTAAACCTCTAATAATTTATATATGGACCCCATAAATCTTCGGATATCGAATATGTTCTAGGGTATCTCCCAAAAAACCACTACATGTGCCTCCCCTGGGTCCATAGACACACCATCCTTTGAGATGATGAGCCGCATGAAGTGTACCATCTCAATAAAAAACTAACACTTGGATAGCTTGGTATATATTTGAAGCACTCTCAGTGTACTCTGGATGATGTCAAGATATTGGGCATGATCGTCATGAGTCTTGAATTACGCCATGATGTTTTCCAGGAACTCCACCACAAACTAATCTAGGTAAGGATGAAATATTATTTTCATCAGGGCTATAAAAATTGTGGGTACATTGGTTAACCCAAAAGGCATTAAGATGGAATGAAACATGCCATACTATCTTTTGAAAGAAGTTCTCGGCATATTAGAGGTAATAACCCTCAGGTGATTTTACTCAGCTCTCAAGTAAATCTTTGAGACCATACAAGCACCCCTCAACTGGTAGAAATATCATCTATACATGGAATAGGATACCAATTCGTCAAAATAAACTAATTTAAATGTTGGTAATAAATGAAAAAACATGGAGTCTCACTAGCCTTCTTTAAAAACAACACTGTAGAACCCCATAGTGACGTACTCTAATGGTTAAATCCATAAAACTCTAACTCATACATCTGAATATTGAGCACTTGAAGCATGTTTATGATATTCTATATGGTGGAATACATACTGGGTTTTCCCCCAGCATGATCTCAATAGTGAATTAAACATCTCTCTCGGTTCTCATCTCAGAAAAGTCTTCACAAAATATATCATGAAACTATTCTACCATTGGTGGAAATTCATTACACATCATACCTTTTTCATGTATAAAAATACTAGAAACTGAGGGTGGGAGCTCTCCTAGATGAAGAGTAATTGTCCCTACTCTTCTTATCATCATACCCCACTCTCCTTGATGAATGTAATTCTCTCCCTTAGGTAATGTAAATTTAACCCTACAACGATAAAAAACGATGTGGTCTCAACATTCCATTATCCATTAAATACCCATAATTATGTTGAAGCATCTCATTCCCAAAATATAGATATCCCATAGAAATCGATACTCTTAAATCCCGAGAGAACCTCTTCTATGAAAATAGATGTCTCTAAAAAATAATCTAAATGATGTATATATTTTGATAGTCCCACTCAAAAACTCCACTACCAGGTTCAAACCATTTACATGTTCTGAATATATGAAATATTTAGGGGTACCAGTTTCAAAAATAAAACTAGCAGATATAGAAGGTACAATAATAGTACATATCACAGTTGATACTCCATCCTCTCTATCCACAAGTTTAGGCTATTATGCATGTAGTTTTCCTTCCCATCTTCCTTTTGATGAAGTCTAAATACACTGAGTTGCATCACAAATCTGATAAGGGATATCTTTCCCAAAAGCACAACATCCACTACCTCTACCGCCACAGCTAGTACATCTCCATTTTCTAGATTGATATGGTGCAGTAGAACCTATTCCTGCACTCTGTATATTTCAAGCTAATCAATATCTAACTATTTATTTAGCATTCTCGATAAAACATATTCATATGATAGATCTTATCACAGGCTTGGAACACCACTTATTGTAGGGAAAAATGTTTTTGAAAGTGTAATATCCAACCACACCTCTGGAGAATTACTCTAGTAAGATCAACAGTACTTGATCCCTCTCATTAGCCACAATAATATCCACTAATCTGACTACTTTTCTCTTCGTAGTTCTGCATGGTCTTGGAAGATGTACCTCTTGATCATCCAGTAAAAACCACCTATACACCTCTAGAAGACTCTTTCAAGATATAATGATATATGAGATCCATATTTACCACTTCAACGAAATTCTTTGTCCGAATGATATTAAACTAGTACTTAATCGGACATTTTATCTCATCTTAAAACCCCATTTATGTAGTAGACTTATTTATTTCTAATGCTGGAGAAAAGAACTGAATTTTTTTAAGTCCCTACATAGTCCATCATTGAAATAATCCCATGAGTCAACCTATTGAACTCAAATGCTCATTCCGGAATAGGCATTTCAGGATAAATTTTCTTCAGGAACATCTCTAAAAAGATCATCCATTCCATAGATTCCAACTATTCATCCCGATTCTGGATGTCCCACTAATTCTTTGTTAATCCTCCTAGCATATAAGCATTCAACCTAACACTCATCTCTATTGGAGTTTCTATATGGTTCTATATCATCTCTATGGACTCAAAAAAACTCATCTCCCTCATGTACACACTCTTTAGTAAAATTGTGAGGATTATGCAACTGAAACTCTCTCAGAATGTCTCATATTTTCTTCTAAACCTTCCTTAAGACTTTTCCATTAATCTTAATAAGAACGAAATTATTTCTCAGAACTACTCCCATGCTTCATCACCTAGAACTAGTGGTTCCATGGGTTCCACAGTGGGTAGAGCATGACAAACCATATTCTCCTATCATCCTCGCACTAAGAATATTCATAGAATTATATCTCTAAAATTACAAACATGAACCATAGTACATTGTTGAAAACATTAATAAATTTAATAAGGACATAATCACAACAAGTAATGGAATGTATTTTCCCCAAACCATGCCTCCCTGTAAATATTTTGGCGTTATCACACCCTTTATCCAACCTTGACCTAGGTCATGTTTAATAAGGGTAAAACACTCTTTTCAATAAATTCTCTCATTTAGACACCCAATTTTTTAAATTTTACATCAATTTTACCACATTAAATATCATTTTAGAAACCATTTTTAATTCAATATCACATTAAGGAAAAATAGATCTTGTTCAACAACGTACACACAACCCGTTTTCCCTAGAATTCTGAAAATAATTCTTACATCAATCTATCCCAGAGTGCCTAGGATGATTCATGAAGAATCAAATCTTTTGAAATTTGGTGCCCTAAGTCAATTCTCATAAAACTCATAAACAATTTTCCCATCACACAACATTTTTGTCACCCATGGTTGAATAATATTCAACAATAACAGAAAACAACAATATCAATAATCCCACCGTACGTACTTGGGTTTCCCCACATACATGGGTCTGTGACTCCCCTGCATGAGCTCATGTCCATGCATAAACTCTTCCTAGTTTCATTTTTACCTTATCCAAATAGTAATTCAAAAGGATAAGAAAATAAAGTTCAAGCTCTGATACAACATTGTAATGTACCGTCTCGGGTTAAAAGACCTAGTTCCTAGAGCCGGTTCACTATATGATCTCATATGTTCCACCACAAATGCATGAGTCTACCAACTAGCCTTGAGGGTATGGTAAGTCGATCATGTGGATACTATTCCATCTTTTATTAGATTAAGACACCATTAAAAATAATAAACAATAGTGAAAGAATATATTGTTAATGAAAATAATAATATCCCAATTCAACCAAGGATGGAAACACTATGTTTAATAGATTCTGAAAAAATTCTATGTTAAAGTTTCTGGAAAGTGTCTAAAATCAAAAAGTAAAATAAAGACACTAGAAACTCCCAATGAGATCCTGAACCACACATGGTTCTGTATCAACCTTCTTTTGAGGTATTTAAACATTTTTATGCATTTTTCATTGTTTAGTGTTCATAGGTTTAGTTGGCTAGGGTTTGGTAGAGTTTGGATTTGTTTTGGAAAATATTGGAGGGTCTTCTAGGGGCATGCGGTTTGAGGAAAGTTAAGGAAAAGCCTGCAGAATCCCCATGTAACTGTTCATTTGGTGGTATTGGGATATTCAAGGTTGGAACATGGATGGTTTTAACATGTGAGGACTCTATTAATGGTTCCCACGGAGGTAGTATCATCGGCACAGTTTGCGCACGGTGTTCCTAATCGTGCGTGCAAACGGTGCATGGAAATAAAAATAAGTTATTTTATTTCAGGTTCACTCGGGATTTTTCTTAACTCCCTCATTTATTATTTAATATGAACCACACTCAGGAATCATGGTTCTCATGGGATCTAGGATAATTCCCTCTCATCATGGAGTCAATTTGATGGGTTTTCTGGGTTTTGTTGAGATGATTCTTCGCTAATAAGTCTCATCTCTTGGTTCTTTTTTGGTTTTCTCTAGATCTACTCTTCTATATTTCTCATTTTTCTATATCTACATTAATTGTGTGTAGATCTAGCGGTTTTTTACCTTATTTTTTGATATTAAGGATTATTAATGATAGGTAAGGATATCATGAGTGTTTTCAGTGGTGTGTTCTCCAGAATTGGGGGTGTGGTTTCATGTGCATCATTTCCACCGAAACTCTATATGTTCGTGGCTTCTCTCGTGACTCCACATTGTTAGATATTGAGGCCTTTTGAAATTATTCTTTTTTCTTCAAATTAATTGTTAATTTTATTTTCAGAACATGGTGGAAACCTATTTGGGGATAATTTGGGGATTTTGGGTGAAGTGGGATATTAATGAAAAAGGGACATTATTGTGTGATTTTAAAAGGAATATTTTAAAATTTGTTGCTTGGTTGGGTTTAAGAAAATAGTTGTGAAAATGGTGTTAAATAAAATGATTTTTTTTTGAATATTTGGTTACACATGGAAAATGGTAATAGGTTGTTTTCAAATAATGGGTGATTCATTAAATCGAATTTACATGTGTTAGAAATTGTTGTGTCCATAATTGTGGCCTTGCTGATTTTAATTTTGGTTGTTTGTGAATTTTGGCTAGTGTCGATTGTGTGAGAAGTAGTTTGAAATTCTCACAATAAATGTTGATGGATATTGGATGGATGGGCCACTATTATGGATATGTGGTCGGGAAGTACCACTAGATTGAGAATGTAGTAAACTGGTTTGGATATGAAGTTCCAATGAGGTTGCTTTCCTTGTTGTGTGTGCTTTTCAAGATGGAAATTTTCTATAGAAATATGTAATAGTGATATTGCATATGGCTTAGTGTGGATTTCCCATTTCTGATATGGCTTGGTAGGTGTATGTTTTGATTCTCATAACTGTTGAACTTGTTAATTTTTTATATAAACTATTTTATTTAAATGTGTTCAAGGTTCATTCCTAGTTTTTTGTGTAGTGAAGTCGTTTAGGGAAAACTTACTATGTATTTGTACTCACCCCCTGCTTTGGAAATTTTGTGCTTTTGAAGATGTTGTATTATGAGACAGAGGTAAAGGTAAAGCATCCCTATTTTCTAGTGGTCGATCGTGATGCTTTGGTGATGTTGTTGTGCATTGAGAGTGGAGCTTGGTGTAGAGTAGTGGAGTGTTTCTTGGTTTACCTTGGGTCACTTTTTTACTCATCCATTTGGTTCTCTTATCTTGGTTTGGTTGCATTCGTTTTTTGAAACAATTATAGGATAGTTTGTTTATCTTCTTGTAGTATATGTTTTGGTTTCTATATTAACTTGAATCATGTAGTTTTGTTGGTATTCACTTGTTTTCTTTGTTGGTTTACCTCAAGGGAAAATTGTTCCCCATTATATTCATGAATACCTCAACATTAATTTCTTGCCTTTGGAAGCTTGTGAATATGCCATAATGCCATGTAGCACTCATCCGCCCTCTCAAGCCAATGGGATGGGGCAGGGTGTTACCTTTGCTATCAACTTGTCTGGTTCTTGATGTACATGTAAATAGGTCTTTCTCGACATTAACATTGGTCTTTAGTCATGTAATTGAAATTATTTCATTGTTTATTGCTTGAGTTGGTATGGTATCAAGTTGTAGGACTGTCAGAACTAGAAATGTATAGCATAAAATGATTTAGCTAACCCATTTCTGTTGAACTTCATGTTATCAAGGATTTGGGTACATTAGTTTTTTAGATAAAGATATAGTCAATTGAAATCTTATTGTCGAGGGTGTAGACAATGAAATGAGCATGGCATTCATGATAGAAATGTCATCCCTATAGTATGTATATATCAATGGGTATAATGATTTATGTAATGTTATGGTAATGTTGGTTTGTGAAAAATATGTAAATTATTTCAAATGTGTGAATTTTAAATGTTGTTGGTATGGGGACTCATGGAAATCCTAGTTTTTGTAGTTTTAATATAATTGAACTTGAATTTCTAAACTATTTCTTGCTAAAGTAGAAATCCATATCATTGTTTTTGTGTCAATATAGAAGGAACCATGTAGGCATCGTAGAGAAAAATGAGAAAGGATGCTAAAAAAGTGATTGCACATAAGCCTTGGGTGAACCATATGTTAGTGAAAAATATAGTGAAAGTGTTCAAAGATTCGGAAAGTGGGAATAAAGTGGATAAACCAATGTTTGTGGATCATGTGGTTGAGATTAAATATCGTAATGCATCCATATTTATGTTTGATTCTGATCCGGAAAGGGCAGAATCATGGTTGAATAGAATGAACAAGATATTTGAATTTTTTGGAACACTGGTCAAGATGAAGGTAAAACTAGTAACAAACATGTCAATAGATCTGTCCCATCAGTGGTGATAGTTGGTGGTCCAAGCAGTAATGGACCAAGTTATGACATTGGATATTTTTGTGGAATTTTTAAATAAATAATTCTACCCACATATGTTTATAATGAAACTCAAAATGTATTTCCTCATGTTGAAGCAAGATAAACTCTCAATAACGGAATATGAGACAATGTTTATAATCATACTATGGTTTTCACCAGAGATGGATGGTAGTACATCATTGAATGCTCGCAATACTGAAGCTGGTTTGAGGCATAACTTCCATTCCAACATAGTAGTGCTATGCATAGATGATTACACATAAATGGTGTATAGAGATACAATATCATAATGGGATCTCTTGGGGGATAGAGGTGGGTGAATTATATTAGTACCCATTAAAAATAGTTGGAACTTGAAGACTAGGTTCAAGTAGAAGAGGGACAATCATTTCTTGGATGAGAGTATTGCTTTGAATCTAATGGCTGGATAGGCGAATCTTCCTTTGAATCCTCATTTATAGCTGGGATGTTTTTTGTGTAACTCAATGGGTCATGTCAAGCGGGATTTTGTAGAACAACCACGAACATGTAATAACTATAAGAAGATGGGGAATCATTAGCATCATTGTCAGAATTCCCCATGATCGGTTGTCTGTGACACTCCCCAGGGGTCGTAGGGGTCATGTGCCTTGACGGGAAGAGGGTAGCAGTTTACCCCTGTCTATAGAGTAAATTTAGTCATGATGATTCAAGAAAACCCATGAACACATAGCATGGAAATAATGTGTATAGTGTGGTAAATAAATAGTTGTTTGGAGCTGAGCATGTTGTCATGGATGATTGGTCAAGACCATCCACGATGTGAGGTACAATTCTTTTAAATTATACATTGATGCAAGAGTTGTGTGATTACAGTGCTTTTAATCCTTTTATTGCTTCTTGTATCATTGACTAGATGGGTTTAACTGTGGAAATGATGCCTTCTGATTTGAAACAACAAACTCCTATAGCTGAAATAGAGTGTCCATCCTTCTTACGTATGGCATACTAGATTGTAATGGATGAGGTTTTGTTGATGTGGGATTTCATAGTGCTTGAGATGGAAGTTTTTGATGTAATCATGGGTTTGGATTGGTTGAAATTGTTTACGGTCAACATCGAATATTGTGAATGAATAGTTAAATTCAGGAAAAATGATGGTGTCGGAAATCTCATTTGGGAAAACAACTATTAAAAGTTGGGTGAAGTTGGTTTGTTGGAACTGGCTATTGGCACAATATCGTTTCATTTTGTAAAATTGTCACTGGAATCAATAGAAGGATTTTAGTCAAGAATTTTTCTAGAGGTGGTGGATCGCTTTTTAGATGTCTTACTTGAAGAATTATCAGGGATTCCACTAGTTAGAGAAGTGGATTTTATGATAGATATCCTCTCGGAGACCATTCCAATCTCACTTTCATCTAACCGAATAGAACCATCACAATTGAGGGAATTAAAGGTACAATTGCTGGAATTATAAAACAATGGTATCGGTCAGCCTAGCACGTCTACTTGGGAAGTGCCAGTTTGGTTTTCTATAATGGAAGATGGAAACTTGTGTTTATGTGTTGATTAGCATCGAATAAATCATGTTACAATAACGAAATGGTATAAACTTCCTTGCACAGATAATGTGTCTGACCAATTGAGGGGATCTTAGTGGTTCTCCAAAAGAGACTTAAAGTCTGTAACATCCCAAGATTTTATGAAAAATATTCTTTTAAATTTCATTAATGTCTTGTGTTGTACGATACACCAAATGGAGATTTCACAACATGCATCCCTGGCATGGCTTGCATTACACACAATCGAGACCTTCCACGATAGCATGTGTTGTACGCAATACCGAGTTTCGCTAAACAACAATATGTTATATAAACTAATAGTTATGAATAGTAATACCCACTTTTTGAAATTTTATAAATTTTATCTTCCAAAATGGATTTCATTTTTGGATTCCGAATATCGAAATTAGCCTAGGGTGAATTTTTGGTATTTTTCTGAAAACTTTCAATTTTTGATAAATACTGAAAACACTGGATTACTATTCAAAAACAGACTTTTTATTTAAATAATTATTTATTTTATTTAAATTTATTTTAGGTAAAAATTGATACATAATACCTATATAAGTTCAATTTATGTCATTGGAGTCATTTTATAATAATTTTAGATATATTAAAATTTTATTGAACTTTTCAACGTCTTTTACACACCTTCTAGGAGAATTTGAAAATTCACATAAAACATAATTTTACCACTTCTGTGAGTGGAATTTCGAAAATCCGAGAGACACGGTTAATATCAAGGACTGAAATTTGGTTCAATGAGATGAAAATAATATTTGGTGAATAGTAACCTTTTACATTTTATTTACCCCGGTTAAAAGTAAATAGGGTAATTAACGGTAAAAATGATATTATTATTACCCTAACACATGTCCTAATTCTATTGGATAAGTTTAATTCGACCAAAAGCTACCTTAGTAATAAAATATGATCATTTCGGCTCACTTGGATTAGATAAGGACATTTATTATTAATTTGTTTAAAGAAGGGTTAAAATATTTAAAATCAAAGTTTAATAACTAAATAATTTTAAATATAGGGTTATACAGAAGATAAATTCGACTATAAATATTAATTAGATAGCTAAAAAGAGTTTTTACATAATGGTGTTTTATTTATAATTTTTAGACATTAAATAATTTAATTTATTTATGACATAATTATGATGCCATAATTATCTCATTAATGAAATATTGACATAATTGATGTTATACATACCCAAATAAATGTAATTTGAGACTTTTTATTAATTACACTAATTTTCTAGGTTAATATGACATGATAGTATTGATTTAGTTAACTTTTTTCGAACTAATCATTCTGTTATTATTTTTACAAAAATCAATTACCAAATAGTGTCAATTTGACATAAAATAGTTTTTAAAACAAATATTATATTATTAATTGTTATTTTATTCCTAAAAATATATGGATCGGGAAAATGACTTAATAATAAAAATCTATGGGTTCTTTTGTCTTTTTATAGTAAGTTTATTAACCTTATAGTGTAAGAAAACAAGAAGACATGGTAAAAGAAAAATTATTTAATTTAATGTTAAATATAAATGATATGGTTAAAATAGAAACCTAAACTTGTATAAATTCTATTGGATGAGCGTATTTAGACCAATACCCACCTTAGCATCAAAATAACTCAATTATGAGCTATTAAAAACTGAAAATGACTTTATAATAAAATAATATTTTTAGTTATTCCCAAGGTGCCCCTCTCCTCCCTTATAAAAGGGCACCTCCTCCCTCTCTTCCTCACTCCATTTGGAGCCTTGGGGCTTAGCAAAACCCTGCCCATTTTACTTCCACGCCTCCCTAGAAACCTTATAGAGGTACTGGTCTTCTCAAAAGACCAACCCTAGTGCCCTCAAAAGAAGTTTAAAGGAGGTGTGTCAAAGAAGTGGTAATCTCTTCTACTGATTATTTCAAGCTTATTTATTCTTCAACTTCTTATTCATTAGTTTGTATATTATAAGGTAATAACATCAGTATCACTAATATACTGATATGTTATTATAAAATTAAACAACCCTATTTCACCTTCTATCCATCCTACAAAAAACAAAATCAGCGCGCGTGCGTACGTACGAAATACCGTCTCCACGCCGTGGTGTAATATGTTTTTCCAACACCACCTTAATTGGATGGGTATAATGCTGTAAAGAATAACTATACATAGTTTTTATATCATCATACTGATTCTGATATATTTTATCATCCACTCCAATTCAATTCAATAATTATGGGAACTATATCATCGCTCATGCGTATGAACAGACTACCGTCTACACAACGCGATGAGATTCATTCTCAATGATTAACCATTCATGAATGATTATAAAGTATATATAATAAGTAATCCAGAAATAAATGACATAATAATGATACTGGATTTATGTATATATGTATATATGTCATCCAATTAATTCCATTTAATTCAATGAGAAAACGAAAACAACGTTCATGCGTACGTACGACCTACCGTCTCCATGAACGGTGTATTTATTTCCATTTATCGATATATTATATATGTGAATATTCTGAATATATATTATATATAAATCGTGTTTTATATTCTGGAATTAATTAATCATGATCTAAGTAATCATTTGAATAATTACAAGTCAAAACACGAACGAAAAATGAAACCATTTTACCCAAAATGCTTTTTAACATGGAATTTACAAAAGTATGGGTAATATAAAGTCATAAGTGAACCATATTTGATATCATAACAATTAATATGATTCTATGATATGTAAATTACATTATTTAAATCATTATACAGGTGGTTCGGATACGTACGAAGCATATCGGACCTAAGGTAAGGGATAACTATTCCAAACTCGTTCTTATCCGTGATTGTTTATTCGTAAATATTTATTGGGGTTATTGTTATAATCCATGTCTATGTTTCCTAAAAATGGTTTCATTTATGTTTACAGTCCTTTTAAAAAATTTTGACTTTTACCCAATGGTATTGAAGGAATATTTATTTTTTTTACCCTACGAGGTACTTTTTGACTTTTCCGGAAAAAGTATGAGGTGAATGTTTTTTTAACTATTACGACATGAATGGATTTTTATGTTTTCTTAAATCCTAATTTTCTTGAAGCTTACTATACAAGATTTCATGACTATTTTCAATAAAATACTATTCCTTTAAAATTGCAAGGAAGTTTATGAAAAGAAAATGATTTTGAAGAAGAAAGGATATTTTCCTCAAGAATTCATTTCAAGTGTTTTTCCAAAACCATTTTCCATCTAAGATGAAATTATTTCATATGTTTATGTTTAAAGTTTAATTTCTCTATGATTTACATGGGTTCACTTTTCTATTAATGAAATGTCCATTTTTTTTATATGTATTATGAGATGATGGAATGATATTTATCAAACCCATTTTATTCGTTGGGTTACGATGAATGTTTCAAGATTATTTTGTGGCACAAGTAAGAATTATTTCATTATGAGATGGGTAGGACCTATATATCCATCAAATGCATTGGGTAAAGTTTATATCTCATGAGATTGACATGGCTGGAATGGTATGTTAATCCAGTTCAGTGTTACAGGATAGAAACGAGGAGTCAACTCAATTCAGAAAGAGACTTTGTCCACTAAGATGGTCTTGGTAGCAATGCCTTAGATACAATGTAAATCATGACATGTACTGAATGGTTTCCACAATTACATGTTTTATTCTCATTATATTTTATCATGGTTGATTTTCCATTATGATATATGCCTTACGTACTTCCACGATTTATGTCTTTGCTAAATATTTTGATGTTTAAATTTCATGTTCAAGTTTTTTCTATCAAATGTTTATGCATTGTTTTATGTTCACTTTGTTTTCCCTTACTGATCATTTCAGCACACCCTTTTTATGTTTTCTTTTCCCCAGGATATAAGGAACAGTTTTAGGTAAAAAAGGGAAGATCTTTATAGGAGATATTGAGGATCTTTCACCAAGATTACAATATTATGTTCCAAGTTTCCAAAGACACTAAACTATTACGGTCCTTGTGTGTCTGTTTTTTGATATGTATTAAGTATTCTGAAAAAGTAATGTAATGTCCATGTACTTCATGCTTCGGGTCTCTACAGTTGGTATCCGAGGAAAGTTTTAGTCAACCATTGGAAACTAGTATGCGAAAACGTTAGTGAGATCTCTAGAGATATTTCTAAGGTATGTCTAGGGATGTCCCTAAGGATAAGTATACGTATAGGATATAGTCCTCGAACTATGGTAACGACCTTAGAATTTAACCTAAGATGTTAGATATTGAGGGTACTACCCCTTTACTATGTTGTATTCCCTAGCATGAATTTTTCCTATCACATAATTCTTTTTGTGTTTTA
Organism: Viscum album; assembly: GCA_963277665.1. NCBI lineage: Eukaryota > Viridiplantae > Streptophyta > Magnoliopsida > Santalales > Viscaceae > Viscum > Viscum album. Next base: position 1,838,533,608 of record OY728165.1, read on the forward strand.
GTCAATGGAGGGAACCAGAAGGAATTCGGTTAACATTGAATCCAACGGACAAATTGGTGACGATTAGAAACAAAATTGTGTAATTCCTAGAGAGAAAGATATTATTATTATGCCGAATCAGTCATCACGATATATGATTAACAAGGTGAAATTTAGTGGTATGCCTAATTCATCAAATAAGAGGAAGATAGACCTTTATGCATTTTCGCATGTTGAGAAGCATAAAGAAAGGATGATTTAGATTTCTAAAGAAGGGAATAAGAACCTTGAGGAATACCTAAAATGGAGGAATAAATGTTATCTATGTGGTGAAATGGGTCATACAGTGACAAACTATAATGGAGTTCAATGCCTTATTTGTGGAGAACATGGGCATTACCCAACTCAATGCTCTGACCTAAAATGTTACTTCTAAATCATGTAAGGACTTATTCCAAGAAAATCATTGAAGAGGATGGATTTAAGTGTTTATGTATTGGTATTCATGAATAATGTTGTTGTGGTACTTTTATGGTGTATTAGAATATCTTAGTTTTAGTATATTGTGGTTTTCAAAAAAAAATCGGTACTGGTAACCATGAAAAGTGATTCAAATATTTTAAAAACAGATGATATGCACATAATGAAGGGATAAGGGGAAAATGAAATGTTTGATAGTATTCATGAGCTCATGATTGATATATGGACTAATTAGTATCATGGTTTGAGTATATATAATTTTGAAGATTTTGTTATGTGGAACGTGTTAACTTTTAACTACATTCATGTTTTCACTAAGGTTCAATGGGTACTCATTTTTTTCAAGATAATATATGATTAAGGCCTTCAAATGTTTGGAATGTGACCAAAAATACATATCTTATGATATATGGGGATCAACGATGGTATTAACATGCTTTTTATATGAACTCTTTGGTAATCGTTTTCACTATAATATGAGATTGGACAGCAGTATTTTGGATAAACCTAATAATTGGAATGGATTATGTTGGACATAAGTTAGTATTGTTTAAGGATATTAATTTTTTGATATTATTGATGGAAAGTTATAATAATGTATTTTTTTAAAGGACAACCTGCAGGATGGGAAACAGCCCATCGCGTCGGACAAGGTTATGGTAATCAAACCCACAACCGAAGTGCGACTGGCATTTATCACCTACCACTGGCCTACAAGAGTCCCTGGTAAGTAGAAACCAGTTTTATTTTATTAAGCAGTATGATATATGAAGTATAAGTCCATTTTAGGAACCATATATGATAAATCGACTAATGTATATTTAATAACTTTTTCTAACCTTTTGTTTGAAATAGATGGAATGACCCGTCATTCTATCACATGATCTGCTAACACCTCACGAATAAAAAATTCAACTTAATTTCTTTAAGAGATGAAGTGGAAATTGTTCAAGGCACGGACAATAGTGAGATTGAACCAAAATCATGTAAGTATTTATTTTAATTCATCAAATTTAGGGAAATGATCTTCAAAACCAAAATAGTTGTCTTAGTTCCCTTATATCCGAGGAATCAGATGGTACCCAAGTTCATCACAAGTATTTGTCTTTGTGATTGTTTTCATTTTCATTGACATGTTCTCTACCACTCTCCATCAGAACATGACGGTTAGATTTCTCTTCCATATCAATATTTTCACCTATGTTCTCCTATGTGGAAACCCAGTGATTTGTTAATTTGGGTAACTGTTACGTTTCATACTTTAGTTTCTAAAGACAAGTTTTGGTTTTCCTTTTTACGATGTGGGTTTCTATTAAAGAATCTTTAGAGTAGTAAACCATTTATAACCCCGACGAATTTCGAGGGAGAAATTCATTTTAAGGGGCATAGAATGTAACACGCTGAGATTTTATGAAAAATATTCTTTTTAATTTCATTAATATATTGTGTTGTACGCTACAACAAAATGAGCTTTCACAACACGCATCCATGACTTGTCTTGCATTACACACAATCGTGACCTTCCACGATAGCGTGTGTTGTACGCAATACCGAGTTTCGATATACAACGATATGTTATATAAACTAGCCGTTATGAATAGTAATACTCACTTCTTGAAATTTTATAAATTTTATATTTAAAAAGGTACATCATTTTTGGATTCAGAATATCGAAATTATCCTAGGGTGAATTTTTGGTATTTTTCTGAAACCATTCAATTTTTTATGAATAGTGAAAACACTAGGTTACTATTCAAAAACAGATTTTTTATTTAAATAATTATTTATTATATTTAAATTTATTGTAGGTAAAAATTGATACATAATACATATATAAGTACAATTTAAGTCATTGGAGTCATTTTATAATAATTTTAGATATATAAAAATTTTATTGAACTTTTCACCGTCGTTTACCAACCTCCTATGAGAATTTGCAAATTCACAAAAAACTTAATTTTACCACTTCTGTTAGTATAATTTAGAAAATCTGAGAGACATGGTTAATATCAAGGACTAAAATGTGGTTCAATGAGATGAAAATAATTTTTGGTGAATAGTAACTTTTTACTTGTTTTTTTACCACGGTTAAAAGTAAATAGGGTAATTAAGAGTAAAATGTTATAATTATTACCATAACACATGTCATAATTCTATTGGATAAGTGTAATTCGAACAAAAACAACCTTAGGAATAAAATATTACTATTTAGGCCCACTTGGATTAGATTAGGACATTTATTATTAATTTATTTAAAGAAGGGTTAAAAAAGTTAAAATCAAATTTGAATAACTAAATAATTTTTAATATAGAGTTATACATAAGATAAATTCGACTATAAATATTCATTAAAAAGATAAAAATATTTCCTACATAATGGTGTTTTATTTATAATTTTTAGAAATTAAATAATTTAATTTATTTATAACACAATGATGATGCAGTAATTATCTTATTAATGAAATATTGATATAATTGATGTTATAAATACCGAAATAAATGTAATTTGAGACTTTTTATGAATTCCAATAATTTTTTATGTTAATATTCCATTTTATTATTTATTTAGTTAACTTTTTTAGACCTAATAATTATGTTATTATTTTCACAAAAATCAATTTCCAAATACTGTCAAAATTGACATTAAATAGTTTCTAAAACAAATATTATATTATTAATTGTTATTTTATTCTTAAAAATATAAGATTCGTCCAAATGACTTATATAAGGTTATATATATTAATAAGAAACATATTGGGGTTCTTTTGGCTGGTTATAATATGTTTATTAACCTTATAGTGTAAGAAAACAAGAAGACACGATAAAAGAAAAATTATTTAACTTAAAGTTAAATCTAAATGATAAGGTTAAAATAGAAGCCTAAACTTGTCTAAATTATATTGGATCAGAGTATTTGAAACCATCCCCACCTTATCTTAGAAATAACTCTATTTGGAGCTATTAAAAACCGAATATGAATTTATAATAAAATAATAGTTTTTGTTATTCCAAAGGTGCCCCTCTCCTCCCTTATAAAAGGGAACCTCCTCCCTCTCTTCCTCACACCATTTTGGGCCTTGAATCTCGGCCACAATATGCTTATTTAACATCCAAACATCCCTAGAAACCTTATTGAGGTACTGTTATTCTCAAAATACCAACCCTAGTGCCCTAAGATGATGTTTAAAGGAGGTGCGTCGAAGAAGAGGTAATCTCTTCTACCGATTATTTCATGCTTATTTCTTCTTCAACTTCTTCATGTTTAGTTGTTTCGTTATAAAGTAATAACAAAAGTATCACTAATATACTTATATGTTATTATAAATATTAAACAACCCCATTTCACCTTCAATCCATCCTACGTAAAATGAAATCACCGCGCGTGCGTACGTACGGAATATCGTCTCCATGCCGTGGTGTAATCTGTTTTTCCAACACCACCTTACTTGGATGGGTATAATGGTGTAAAGAATAAATATAAATAGTTATTATAAAATCATACTGATTCTGATATATTGTTTCATCCACTCCAATTCAATTCAGTAATTATGGGAATGATATCATTGTTCGTGCGTATGTACGGACTACTGTCTCCACGACACGATGACATTCATTCTCAATGATTAACCATTCATGAATGATTATAAAGTATATATAATAAGTAATCATGAAATATATGACATTATTATGATACTGGATTTATGTATATATATATGTATGTCATCCAATTAATTCCATTCAATTCAATGAGGAAACGGAAACAACGTTCATGCGTACGTACGGCCTACCGTCTCCATGAACGGTGTATTTCTTTCCATTAATAAATCTATTATATATATGTAAATTATTAATATATATTATATATAAATAATGTTTTATATTCTAGAATTATGTAATCATGATCTATGTAATCATATGAATAATTACATGTCAAAACACGGACGACAAATGAAACGATTTTACCCAAAACGCTCTTTAACATGGAATTTACAAAAGAACGGGTAATATAAAGTCATAAATGAACCATATATGATATCATAAAAATGAATATGATTTTTTAATAAGTCAATGACATTATTTAAATCATTATACAGGAGTTTCGGATACGTACGAAGAATATCAGACCTATGGTAAGGGATAACTATTCCAATCTTGTTATTATCCGATATTGTTTATTCGTAAGTATTTACTGGTGTTATTGTTATCATACATGTATATTTTTCCTAAAAATGGTTTCATGTATGTTTAAAGTTCTTTTTGACCATTTTTTTCTTTTTACACCATGGTATTGAAGGAATATTTTTTTTGTTTACCATATGAGGTACTTTTTGACATTTCTGGCAAAAGTACGAGGAGAATTTTTTTATCTTATACGGCATGAACGGATTTTTACGTTTTCATAACGCCTAATTTTCATGAAGATTCCCCTACAATATTTCAAGAATATTTTCAACAAAATCCTATTCTGTTAATATTGCAAGGCATTTTATGAAATGAAAATGATTTTGAAGAAGAAAGGATATTTTCCTCAAGAATTCATTTCATGTGTTTTGCCAAAACCATTTTTCATCAAAGATGAAATTATTTCATATGTGTATGTTTCAAGTTTAATTTATCAATGATTTAAATGGGATCACTTTTCTTATGATGAAATGTCCATTTGTTTTATATGGATTATGAGATGATGGGATGATGTTTATGAAACCCATTTTATTCTTTGGGTTATGATGAATGTTTCAAGATTATTTTGTGGCACAAGTAAGAATGATTTAATTATGAGATGGGTGGGACCTATATATCTCTCCAATGCATTGGGTAAAGATTTATATCTCATGAGATAGACATGGATGGAATGCTATGTTAATCTGGTTCAGTGTTACAGGACTGAAACGTGGAGTGAACTCGATTCAGAAAGGGACTTTGTCCACTAAGATGGTCTTGGCAGCAAGGCCTTGGCTACTATTGAAATCATGACATGTGTTGAATGGTTACGACAATTACATGTTTTATTCCCATTATATTTTATCATTATTGATGTTCCATTATGATATATGCATTACGTACTTCCACGATTTATGTCTTCACAAAAGATTTTGTTGTTTAAATTTCATGTTCAAGTTTTTTCTTTCAAATGTTTATGGATTGTTTTATATTCACTATGTTTTCCCTTACTGAGCATTTGAGCTCATCCTTTTTATTCTTTTCCCTAGGATATAACGAAAGGTTTTTGGTAAAAAAAGGTAAGATCTTTATGGGAGATGTAGAGGATCTTTCACCAAGTTTAGAAGATTATCTTCCATGTTTCCAAAGACACTAAACTATTATGGTCCTTGTGTGTCTGTTTTTGATATTTATTAAGTATTTTGCAAAAGTAATGTATTGTCCATGTACATCATGATTCAGGTCTCTACAAAGTCAGTATCTCATCAATTGTGGTTGTCGAAGGGGGATATTCCGAAAACTTATTTTTGAAGTAATTATATACATTGTGAGTATGTCTTTATAATCATTGGTAAAATTAATGCACCGGTGGTGTACAAGCCATTGATGAATCATATATTTTAGAGATATTTAGATTGTTTTGTGGCTGTATTTGTTTATTATATAATCGTGTATTCTTGGACAAGGGGAGAGCATGAACAACCCTTGTTGATAGTATTGGGGATCTTGACAGATCACCAGTTGTATGCCAAATTTTTTATGTGTGAGTTCTAGATATGGGAAGTTAATTTTCGTGGACCATGTTATTTCAAAGAGGGGTATTTTATTGATTCGTAGAATATGGAGGCTGTTGTTTTGAATAAAACACCAAACAATGTTTTTGAGATATTGTGATTCTATGGTCTAGCTTGGTATTATCGGCATTTTTACATGTTTTTCTCACGAGTGGACTCAAGGATGATAGAATTTTAAGGGAAAATATTCCATTCCAATGGGATGACCAGTGCAATAGATATTTTTTATGAGTAAATGAGTTTCGTTACATGGTAACAAATCATGGTTTTTCTAGAACTAGGGAAATGGTACGTGGGGTATTATGACACATACGGATTAGGGTTGGGTTGTGTTCTCATGAAAGGGGATCAAGATGTTACATATGGTTCCTGGAAGATGATTCTGGTTGAGAAGAACTACCCAATGTGTGATTTGGAGTTGGTTGTAGTGGTTCATGCATTGAAAATCTTGCATCAGTATCTCTTTGGTGAGAAATTCATTGTGTTTACTGATCATTAAAATTTAAATAATATTTTCATACTATAGGATTTAGACATGGGGAAAATGAGGTTGATTGAAAAACTTCATATGTTTGATTCTGAAATAATGAACACCCTGGGTATGGGAAATATGGTGGCAGATGCATTAATTCAGAAATCATATGCTCATGTGGTGAAACAGGAATCAAATTAGTTGAAATGGATGTTATTCATTGCCGACATGCGGATGGAATGTGAGGAATGGGGTGATAGCATGGTATTCATTTCCAATTTCATTAGATCCTGACTTGGTTAGTTTGGTTAAATAGACATAGATGTCAGATTCTGAATTTCCGACAATGAGTTCGAAACTCAATGGTTGGGAGAAAATTGAAGGGTGAGAACTGAATGAGAATGTGGTTTTGTGTTTCCAGATTCAGATGGTAGTAAAAGTTCTTTTCCAAGAGGAACTTACCAAGCCTTATCATTATTCAATGTGGGCTATCCATCCTAGAATTCAGAAGATGTATAAGGTGATGAATGTGAATTTTTAGTGGGTGGGCATGAAAAGAAAAGTGGAAGATATTGATTCAAGATGTTTGAATTGTCAACATGTCAAGGAAAAGCATCAGAAGATAGCGGTAATGTTTCAATATTTACCTATCCTCATGTGTAAATGAGAGGATATAGTATTGGACTTTGTGACAGGTCACCCACAAATGGTTAGAAAGCATGATGCCATATTGGTGATATTAGATCAACTCACCATGTCATCTCATTCCATTCTGATTCATTAATCTAATACAGTAGAGGATCTATCAAAAATATATAACCATGAGGTGGTAGAATGGAATTTTGTTCCAATATCGATTGTTTCAGATTTAGATGTTTGGTTCCCATCTCGTTTCGGTAAATCCTTGCAGCAAGCCATTGGGACACTGTTGATGATGAGAACAACATATCAACCACAATCAAATGAAAATTCCAAGAGGATGATACAAATTTTAGAAGACAAGTTATGGGATTATGTGTTAGATTTTGGTGGTTAATGGGAGAATAACATACCATTTATGGAGTTCTCCCATAATAACTGTTGTCAGGAATCATTACATATGGATCTATTTGAGGCACAATATGGATGATCATGTTATTTTCCACTATGTTAGGTGGAAAATGGAGAAAATTCAATGGTTAGACCAAGACATTTCCAAGAGACTACATAGAATATCAAGATGATAAAGTAGAGTATGGTAAAGGCACAATGTTTTTAGAAGTCATATTGGGACCATCATCGACAACCATTCTAGCTCGAGGTGGGTGATCATGTGATCTTGAGAATCTCTCCTTGACTAGGGAACCATTGGTTTGGAATGATGGGTAAGATATCTATAAGTATATTGTGCCTTTGGAGGGACTTGAGAGTATTGGACAGTTGTCTTATCATTTTTCTTTTTCACAATGGTTTAGATCGATGCACAAGTTGTTTTATGGGTTGCAATTCAACATGTGTCAGTCGGATCATGATCTTGTAATTCACTAGGATCATGTTGAGCTAGAGCCAGATGCTTCATTGGTGGACCTGCCTGTGCAGATTATGGATAGGAAAAACAAATCAGCACAAGGGTAAATAATTAGATTACTTCAGGTTTTGTGGTAGCATGGTCAGATTCAGGATAAGTCTTCTAAGCAGGAGAAAGCGATGGTCGAGCAATGGCATGAGCTCTTTCGGAAAATCAATGGTCCTATACATTCAAAAGACAGAATTTCCAATGGTGGTGAGAATGTAAGACCCCCATTTTGAAATATTTGACCCTTTTTTATGCCTTTTTATGTTTATAATGTATTTGGGTTGTGTTGGATAGGGTTTTGAAGAGTTTGGCTGGGGTTTTCAAATGTTTGGAAGGTTTTCTGAGGAAGCTCGGTTTGAACACGGTTAAGGGAAATAATGCAGAATCCCTAGGCAATCGTGCATCTTGAGGAAGTGGAATTTAATTCTTAGTGTAGGGTTTTTCTAACCATGATATGATTTCATTCATGGTGTCCTTCGAGGCAGTATCATCCTCACAGTTAGCATGCAGTTTTCTTAATGGTACAAGCTATCAATGCATGGAAATAAAAATTGGCTCTTCTATGTCGGGTTCACTCAGAATTTTTTATTACTCCATCATTTAATCTCTCATAAAACCCCTACATTGGATTCCTGGTTCTCAATGTGAGGAGGAGCTTTCCCACTCATCATGGTGGCATTTTGATGGGATTTCACAGGGTGGTTGAGATGATTCTTCACTGGTAAGTCTTCTCTCTTTGTTTTTTTCGTGTTTTCTCTAAATCTACTCTTCTCGCCATCTCGATATTCTAGATCTAAATCCAATGTGTGTAGATATAGGGTTATTTTTTTCCCTATGTGATGATATAAAGGTTTATTGATGAAAGGGAATGAGATATACATTGGTTTTAGTGGAGTGTTTTCTCGGATTAGTGGTGTGGTTTCTAGTGTGTCATGTTCACCAAAACCCTAAAGGTGGGTGGCTTCTCTCTCGACTCCATGTTGTTAGATCTTGAAGATTTGTTTGAAAATAATTATATTTTCCAAAAACTAATTGTAAATTTAATGTGTGGATATTTGTGTAACTCCATTTGGGGATGATTTGGGGAATTTGGGTGAAATGGGATATTATTTAAAAAAGGGGATTTAAAGTGTGATTTAATAATGTATATTTTAAAAATGGTTTCTCGATTTAGTTCCAGAAACTTATTGGGAAAATGTTTTTAAATAAAATGTGGTTTTCTTGAAAAAAAAAATTTGGAAAGCAAAAAGGTAGACATATGTTTTAAAATAATGGGTGTTTCGTTAATGTGAATTGGCATCTGTAGGAAATTTTTGTGGGCATAATTCTAGCCTTGGTGATTATGATATTTGTTGTTTGTGCATTATGGATGGTGTTGATTGTGTGTGTAGTGGGAAGGAATTCAAACTAGAAACGGTTATAGATAGTGGAGTGAAGGGCCACCATTATTGATAAGTGGTTGGGAATTACTACTAGTTTAGGAATGTTGTAATTAGGTTTGGATGGGATGTTCCATAGAGGTTGTTTTACTTGTTGGGTGTGCTATAAAAGATGAGAATATTCTATGAAAATGTTTCATGGTGACATGGATTATTGGTTTGTGTGGATTTCCCTTGATTAATATGTCTTTGTAGGGGTATATTTTTATTTTGGAAAATGTTAAACAAGGTAATGTTTATATAAAAGGTTTTATATAAATGTGCTAACAGTTCATTCATAGTGTCCTATGTAGGAAGTCATTTTGGGAAATCCTACTGTGTATTTATACTCACCCCCTGATTTGGAACATTATTAATTTCGAATATTTCATATTTTAGGACACTAGAAATGGTAAATAATCTGTATTCCCTATTAGTTCCTCATAATGTTTTATTGATATTGTGGTGCTTAAACCATTGATCTTGGTGTGGAGAAGTGGATGGTGTCTTTGTTTACCATGTGTCGCTTGTATAGTCTTCTGTTTACTACTCTGATCATGGTTTGGTAGCATTGGTTTTTTTATATTGTTATGGGATCTTCTAGTTATATTTATGTTGTATATGGTTGGGTTGATATGTTAACAAGCATAATGTAGTTTTTAGGGTAAGGAATTTTTTTGTGGGGTTTATCTCATGGTCAAATTATTCCCCATTATAATCTTCAGGTCCTTGGCATTCATTTTCAGCGTTTGGCACCTTGGGAATGTCCTATAATTCCAACTAGCACTTCTCTGCCCTCTCAATCCAATGGGATGGGGATGGTTGTTACCGCTTCACTCATCAAAGTTCCATCCCCAATCAGTATTCGAATATAGGTCCCTTTCCTACAACAATAAAGTCAATTCGGGTATCGATCTAGAATCCCATGTAGGGTGTGACTACAACTCAGTAGGCCACTACCACTTGCATCAAAATCAATATCTAGTCAAAAGTGTATGAAGTTTTATAAAAAATAAATATAATGACTAAATAATTAGTCATCACATTATCATGTGTAGTTTATTTTACCAAATATACCCACAAGTTCCTTAAGACAAAATTACCACAATACCGGCTTTGGCTCGCACGAGGTCTGAACGTTCAACCATTATAAATTTACAATTAATTTAATAAATGTTCTTTTGTTATCGTTTTCATTTCAATTTACTATCACAAAAATTCATAACCATGGTCAAAATTTAATCCTATAAAAATATAAAACCAACTCTAGAATCCCATGATTATTTAGAACACCAATCCTTGTCTCATATCCCATTGGTATTTGGAGCATTAGTTCTTATCCCATACAAAATTTCCATGCATGCACTTTTTCACACTATGGGTATTAGGAGTGTCATTACATGTCCCACACTTGTTTATAAAACCATTTAACATGGGTATTTGAATCATCCATCAGTTTCCCAAACTTATATATCATTCATTCACAAGAATCGCAATATAATATGTTTCACTGTATCATTAAATTCAAGATTAATCAAAAATAATTTTCTAATCACCTTAAGTCTCATTAATTAATTCAAAAATTAATTATTCACTTCCTTCACAATAATTAACTATATAATTAATTAATCATATCTACTACATTTATTAATTTAATGACCAATTAAATCAAATTCATCAAATTAATTAATTATAAAATTAATTAATAACATTCATTGAAAAATCTCAATATCACCATTATGAATTCAACAATTAATTTCATTTTTTTCAATTCTGTATGATAATAATTAATTAATAATTTAATTATCTCGATTACACAAATCTTTTATTCAATCCAATCCTCAATTCCTCAATTAATTATTTGAACTCTTTTAATTAATTCAATAATGAAAAATCAATTAAAAAAGAATCCTGGAAATTATACAGTCACGTGTATTTAAATGATATCAGCACTATGGGATTTGAATTATTGACCACCTGCCTTGATTCGGTGATGAACGTTATCCTAATGGAACTCCCCAACATGGACATGAAAAATAATGATCATATTTGAGATCTAAAACCCAAAATTGAGATTAAAAAAAATCAAGATCTCTTTATTCTAGATCTAAATCTACAAACCTAGATATTGATTCACCAAATTTATATATAGATCTATCAAAACAGAAGATTTCCTCCCACCAAAAGAATATGAGATGAATGGATGGTGAATGAGAATGAAACAAGATATGATCTACTTATTATGAGAGCCAATGATATTCAATTCCAGCTTTGAATCACAAATAATAAAGGTTATACAGCCTTTGAATCCCATTGGAATGCTATGAGATAATTAAAAACTATGTTAGTCTATGTTTGGGTCAAATGGTGGATGTTTTTAGGGGTTTAGGTTAATTTAAAAAAAAATTAGGGAAATTAAAATGTTTTTAACAGTTTCCTTGGAAGGGGAACGTGGTTTTCAATACCCATGCACCGGCTGTATTTGGGGGTTCCTGATTTCTATAACATGGTTTACATTTATAAATAATGTGTGCCAACCATGCGATTTCCCACCATATAGGGTCATATAGTTTCTTGGGTTGGGGTGCACAGTTTTTCCAGTTCATGTTCCAACCATGAACAATGACTTTTTTCTTCCATGTTTCTCAGAATTCACCTAAACACACCCCTCTGTATAACCAAAATAAAAATTAGTCAAAAAATCAACAAAATATATTGGTAAAAAAGTCCAAGAAAATTATATAAATAGTCAGGTTCTTAAACTAATATAAAAATAAACTCAGTACATTAGACTTGTTTAGAGGGATATATCATGTCAAAATATTTATTGGAAATGTTGAAGACACGTTATGGATTATGTGGTTTCATATACAATGAAAAACTTTTATTTTTTATATAATAAATAGTCACAATTGAATTTGATGTTTTTTCCTAATTCTATAAATATCTATAGGTAAAAAGATTCATCATATGAATGATATTCAATAATCATTAAATTTTTTCACCTATGAAGGGCTATATCTTTTATTTTTTCAGTCTGTTATAAATAAAATTATGTATATTAGGTGTCTATGAGGTCTTGATCTAGTATTGTGAGTATAAGTTGTCATATTTATTTAGATTTAGTAGAATCCACACAAGTTATTTTAATGTATTGAATAAATAAAAATTATCCTTCATAAATCATCCCTTATTTATTTTTAACTGCATTCAATTTAAATTTTAATAAGAAATGTCATTACTCTTAGGTTATTTCATTTAGTGTTTCATATTAAAATTTATGTGTGTATATGATGTTAGAATTTGATAAAGTGGACTTAAATAAATTCCTATGGTATTTGGCTATTATTGAAAATAAATTTTTGTGTAATTATATATATAATAATGCTTTTTCTGAGGTAAATAGAATTTATATGTTTTTTATAAATGATGTACCAAATTATTATACCCATTATATTATGGGAAATCATTAGTTAACATATAATAAATATTTAAATGGTAAATGAGAAGGGTTAATGAGATAAATTTCATTGGTTGAAATTTGGGTGATTTATGTGAGGATTGTTTTGATGTCAGCTCTATATTTTTATCCCAGATGGTAATTATTGAGTTAGTTGATTAAATATAATTGTATTTTATGTTTAATTTTTAAATTACTATTACTTGTGTATATTTGATAATGATAAAATGGTATATCAATTTGAAATATTACTTAATGGGTGTAATAAGAATTCTTATGAGTCATTGTATACTATGTATGAGATTTTTACACAGACTACATTATACCATATATGAGGATTGATTCAATAAAATTTGATACAATCAAAATATGGTATTTATATAGTTTAAAATACACAACCAGTTTGATATTTTTATGTAATAATTACTGATTGAAATTGTATATGTGGAAAAAGAAAGTGCTTGTAAGCATTACATTATCCATGAAAACACAAGATGTCATTGTTTTTTATGTTTTTTAATCAAAAAATGAAATTCATATACTTGACTAATTTCATATTTACACATGTATACTAATTATTTTGTGGGGTATATTAAGAAATAATTGTTGACATCCTATTGATTTTTACCCACAGAATATATGTACATCTCATGTGTATGTGAAAATTTCATGTACCATGGTGTAGGTAAGGGAATCATCCCTATGATAGATGGTTGATCCTTTATGGCATGCATAAGTCATGGAGATTTTTTTGGGAATAATCCTAAGACTAATTTTAGCAGAGCTTCAGACCATATTTTATTTTGTAATTAATTTAGATTAATTTTTTATTTGAAGACTAATTAGGTGTCTTTAGATATAATATTTGTGTTTTTTTCAAGACATTACATGATTATTGGTGGTTTGGGATATTTTTTATTTTAAGATGGATCAATTTCATTTTTTGTTAGGATTCTCACATAGTAATTATTATTTCATGTAAATTTTTATGGTTAATTTTCTACTGATGATTATGTTATAACCTTGAAATATTTCTCTATCCAATTGAAATCATGGTGCACACTTGAATACATCATCCAATATTCATATATATGAAAATATAATATCAATGGGATATTAAAAAATGTTAACAATTTTTAAAAATGTTTTATAATTTTTTATAATTTTCCAAAAGAGATATGATGTTCCAAAGATGATATGGATGATTCATGTGTGTCTTCCAAAACATTTCTAATGAAAATTTAACTTACTATGTAGTTTGTGGTATTATTAATTAACTAAAACAATTATATTCAAAATGAATTATTTTAATTATCATACTATTTTTATTTTTATACATATTCATGAAAATAAAAATTGGGTATTTATAAATATATTTTTTTCATTTTAGTTTGAATTAAAAAAAATTGTGATTTATTTTGTGTTAAATGGGACACTTCATGGGTTTTTATAATTTTTTCGTTATTTTGAGTTCTAATTAATATTGCAAATTATCAATTTCATGTTTTATATTTTCATACAATCACATCTAAGTGGTATTTTGATGAGTTATTATTAGGTGAAGAAGATTTAACTAAATTGGGATAATCTATTGAAGCCCCAGATGATGTTCATCCCATAATAATTCCTTTCATTATGATATTAGATGGGGAAGAGGGGTAATCTAAAGGGGAAGTCATAGTGTTTGATATCGCTCCATATTTAAATAAAAAACATCATTTGGAAATTAGGATCTCTGTGGTTCCACAATGTGATTAAGATTGTAGTGAATTATTTAAATTCTATTTAAGATGGTTGATACTATAGAATATAATTATGTGAATATAGTATCATTTATTCTTGAGGGAATAGTGAGACGCTAGTAGGATGTCTTAATTTAGGATAAAAATACTAGGAGTCATATTGGGATTTTTTTTATAATTTTTATGAACCATTTAATCATGATACTTTAAATATTAATAAAACTCAATATTTTAAAGATACTATTTTATAATATATGATAATGATTGAATATGTAATGAAATTATTATTTATCATGTTTTTACCGACCATGGGTAGAGATGATTATAAGAATGAGAAATTGTTTTATATTGGATATTGACCACATTGTTTGTCTCAACTGAGGAATTTCTTATCATCTATATATACGTATATAGTGAAAAGAACGCATTTAAAATAATGGTTTGGATTGAGGTTTTAGTTTTTTGGTGATTTCAACAAAAATGGGTTCTACTAGTCAATCATTGAGTGATTATAAGAGTAGGTTTGTGAAAATGTACTAAATTAGTTGGAAATCCATATTTTGGAGCTTATGTTTTCTATTACCTCTGTATTAAATAATTAATTACTTGAAGTATTTCCAGTTTTGTTGTGAAGGATAAACTAGGGTGAGGGGTTTGAATAAGCTAGAGGAGTGTCTCTATAATAGTTGGATGGTGAATCATTTTATATTTTCTAGACTGGAATGTAAAGAGATGGTGGATAAGGCCTTTCACCAACCCTGATATTATTTTATTAGAAAGAAGGATGTTAAATTGTAGTTGAAAAATTACAATAGGTTTTCTATGTAATGAATGTGGATGAGTTTTTAAAGCCTAACTTAATAAAAGTTTATATACAACTTTTCAAGAAGGTAGTGGTTCAGATCTTGGGTTATATCACACACTTACCAACATTTCTCTATTTTATTATATATTTTGGGTTTCAATTATTTATCTCTATTTATGGGTAGTTTTAAAATGAATATTTTTGGATGTGTATAGAAATATGCATAGTTATGGATCATTGTTAGTATTACAGGTGTAGAAATAGTTTGATAGAAAAAAAATATCATTAGATCCAAATAACATACATGAAACAGGTTTTTGCTAACAATGTGACTTGACTAATCCTAGTTTTCCAGTATCATCATAGAGGGTGCATGGAGGGACTAATTTTTCATCATATGTGCGACCAAACCATGTGCAGTTCATGGCTGTATAAAAAATTAAATTTTATTATACTTCTCATAGATCATTTTTTACCCAAATCACACCCCATCTCCTCTTATCGGGTGTGTATGACCCTAAGGTCTCTTATTTTGTATTTATACATCTCCTCCTAGTATATTATTCATTATTATTTCATATTTTTGTGTGGTTCTTCATGTTAATCTTCTCTAACCTCATTTACTCAGTTTTTCTCCCTTTTCTCCCTTCCCTCTAACCCAACAATAGTAAAAACAATTATGGTTCTCTTGAGAAAGACTTAAATTTTGGGGGGTTTTTTGTTTACTAATTTTTGGTTCATTTATGTGAATTTTTATAACTCCCTGAAATATAAAAATACTTTATTTTTCTTTAAATAAATTCAATGTGTTCAATATCGTTCTATATATGAAACCCCATGGCTAAATGGTTCATGAAATTGTCTCCCATTATATCATAGCCCTTAAATTGATGTGTATGTACCATAAAAATACAATTAGGGGGAAAATATGTGTAATGGTTTTAAAAAGATAAAAATTATAGTTTAATGATTAAAAAATAAGTATTTAATTCCCCTTAAACCCATTTTATTTCTCAAAAATTTGTTTCCATCAACAATTGTTTAATCAATTTTTTCAAAAGAACATTACAATTATATTTTTACAATTTTAGAAATTATATTTCATTAAATAAATTCCATTTTAAAATCAGATTTTAAATATCATCTTAGTGATAATTTTTTGGATTTTATTAAAAAGATTTAGTTTTCATTGAAAAGTGAAAAATGGTAATTTATGTTAAAAATACCATTTATTATCAATACAAATACTATTTCATTTATAATTTGATCTTAATATTTCCTATGTATATATATTATTATAAATAATCCAAATAATTAATTAGGAATCCTATTGATTTATTTATATAAAAATTTCACTTTTTTAAAACCACGTTTCTCAAAAACAATTAAGCACACAATGTGTTTTATATTAATAAATTAAATATATATATATATATTGATAAATTGATTTCAATAAATATAAAAATTAATAATTCAATATTATATTTTGAAATTCATTTGAATGGTTTTAAAAAACATTAAATTGATTTAAATTATGTTTAAGTCCTAAAATGCATTTTTCCAAAACACATTTTCATTAGTGACTACATGTTCAGTTAAAACTAAATTTAGAAACTTATTGAAATTGAATCAATAAAAATGGATTAAATATTCATAATGAAAATAATTAATATATAATTATTGTTTCAATGTAATTTTTTATTGTTTTAAAAAAAATAGTAAAATTTTATTATCATGGTTAAAGTTTAAATTAGGTTTTTAGGGGTATACTAGGTGAAAAGAGTGGTATATCAACCAAAATGACTAATTTTTATTATATAAATAAATTTCAAACTTATATTATCCTAAATTGAACTCTTAATCTATCTCGAGCCGTTATGCCTAGAAAATGGCCTTATTTAATCTAGATCAATTAGAAAATTCCATGCTTATCCCTCAAATCATTTATAAAAGGGAACCTATTATCCCCCATTATTCAAACATTTGAACATTATATCCCAAAAAAGAAATATATAAAATCATTCCTATAATATTTCCCATAATACTAGATCTTCTATTAGTATCCTAAGACAAATATCTCAAGGCCTAAGGTGTAATCCAAAGAAGGTATACCAACGAAGAGGTATAAATATTAACCATTAACTATCAATTTTTTTTCTTATTACACCTTCATTAAACATGTTGTATCAATAAAAAATGAATTGTTTAGTATCATAAATATATATTGCTCAATATTAAAATTTCTCTACCATTTTCCAATGCTTCTATATCAAATTGGAAACAAAAGCTTCGCCATGCGCATGTGTGGACTACAACCTCCACGTGGAGATAAGATTCATTTACCCACACCGCCTTTAATGGATTGTCATATTTATGGATTTAGTGTATCGATATTATATTTGTGAAATATTTATTATTTTTTAATTATAATATCATATCTGTATTTTTACATATGATTAATTACTAAAAGAAAACATCACTCATGTGTATGTGTGGACTTCAACATCCATGAAGCGATGTGATTTGTTTGTCATTTCTACTTAAATATTATGCTATAAAAATATATTTAATGAACATATATATTACTTATGATGTGATAATTATTCATCATTGTTTAATTATAATTTTCTTTTCTTTTCTTTCATCTATCAAAATGTGGAACCATCTCTCATTTGTATGTACGGATTACCATCTCTTCGAAGCGATGTATATTTGTTTTCAAATTAACATAATATAAATTGTGATAAATATGACTATAATTAATATATTTTATATTTATATTAGGATTAAACTTTTGGAGATAGATCAACAAGGACCAATGTGTAATAAAAATAATAGTAAAACTAAAACATACATGAAATACAATGTTGTTAACACTAAAAATGATAACTTTGATAGATAATTGTTTGTAAACTAATGTTAAAATAATATAAGTGGATAATATCTGATATTATAGGTATGAATATGGTTTTTATGGAGTTAAAATTAATTTAGATTTATTTTAATGTACTATAGAGAACTAATGTAGAATAGTGGTCTTGGGGTAATAGTTTATTATCTCATTTTAATTTTGGTGAGACATACACCTTATAAAGAACTAATTTATTTCACATGGTTCATATAATTACCCTTAGATATGATATATTTTAAATCATATATTATTGATGGTATCTAATGTTTTATTTTAACTTTTCCCTTTCATGTGGGTTATGATTAAAAATTTACCAAAACGGTATTTAGTTTTTCATCTCAACGTCTTTCTATTGAGTCATGCATTAATTTTATACACCAATTAATTATTCCTACGGAGTATGTACTCAATAGTAATTTATTATTAAATAAAAGAAGATTTAGTAGATGGAAATTATAGAACCATATGATTTTCTAGATTCCAATGACTTTTGATTCAACAATTTTATGGTTGTAAGGTTTTTTCATTAGAATCTCATTTTTATGATGATGGTTTGAGAATAAATTATCCATTAATTAAATTGTATTATCTATCTATGTAATGTCATTTTTATTTTCTTATACTGTGGTTATTTCAAGAGATTTCATTTTTTTACTTCCAATTTAAACACTATAAAAAGTCAATATATAAAACTAATGACTTTAAGGAAGACCAACCTTATTTTTTCCTTAACTGTGATATATTTCCTTCTATGTTCATATTTTCATTAAAATGTTCTAAATAATGTTTTTATAATTATACAAATATTATAAATTTCATTTTTACTATATTTTACATTCATCTCCATTTTTTAAAAATATTCTTATTATCATTTTCCAAACAAGGTACCTTTAAGTTTTTTCTAAAAAAGCGAAAATGATTTTGTTTCAACATACAATAAATGATTGGATTTACATTAAATCACAAATAATCGATTATTTAATGATTATTTCATAGTTTCACATTATTATTTTCAAATATAAGTTTTACTTATAATTTTATAAATTTTTATTTTAAAAAAATTAAATAAGAATATATATTCTAAAATAAATGATAGTGTGAACTTATGAAGGTATTTTTATCTATAACAAAATAATTTGATGTTTATTATGATTTACTAGGGATATGATAAAATGTAATCATATTTATTCTTACTATTTATCATTTATTATTAGGATGATATAATTTTTATGAAACATGTATCATTTCCATCGATAATGATTTAATGAATGTTGAATGTTTTATAATCCTTTATCACACTTATGTATGGTTTCAATTATGAGACCGGTGAGATTGAAATGATATATCCCAAAAATTAATTGTGAATGGAATGGTATATCATGAGACCATGATGACTAAAATCAGGAGTGATCCTAGTTTAGTATGGTAATTTTTTCAAAAATATTTCTTTGGAAGTCAACCATGATGAATGTAATGATGGAATTTGGAGTTAACCCAAAAAACTACGACTCTCATAGCTGAGAGCATTAAGTAAGGAAATGAATTTTTATTCTATTGTGTATCCAAATAAATAATGTCTAATGATTTTGATATATTCATGTGAATTATTATTTATCATGGATTATTTCATGCCCTTAGTCTTATGATATTTGAATCAATCTTTATTTCATTTTTTATCATATTAACCTTCGAATATATGTGTATGATTTTCTATTGTTAATTTAATGTTCTAATACCCATATGTTTATTTATAATCACTTATGATCAATGATTGATATCTTCTATATTTGCCTATACTTTTAATCTTAGGTAATCTTATCTCATGTTTCACTTCCCCGATGTTATGGAGAAATTGTTATGCTATGTTTTGTTAAAAGAGGGTTCTAGTTGTGATTAACTTAATGGGAAATAATGTGCATATTTTATATACAAGATTTTTATTTATGCATATTTCAAAATACACTATACATTTTTGGTTATAAAATAAATATTATAGATATATAAAACTTATTTCCACTAATATGAAGTGTTTTTTATGAATGAATGTTTGGTGTTTTCATTTTTAGTATCAGAGAAAGGTTTTGTCATTTTTTGAAATTACAATGAGAAAAATTTTGAGAGAACTATTTGGATTGGAATACATATATAATAATATCTGAAATTACAATAAATAATGGTGTGTGGTTTTTAAAGAAATTCAACTTGATATAAATATACAGATTAACTTTTTTTAGATATATTTATCTTGGTGTAATAACACAAAAAATATCTTTCCAAATATACCTCAAATACCATTCTAGTGTATGATTAGTGGTCCCTTACTATTCAAATAATATAACACTATCGTGAAATATTTTTGGGTTAATTCACATTTTTATTCTAATTCAATATAAAGTATGTGAATTAATTATAACCAAGGATAGCCATGGTTAATACTGAGGTATCATAATTTGAATATAGAATTTATTAATTTAAGACATCTCGTGAATGATTTTATTATGATTGTCTATTATTGAAAGGATGAACATGATATTTCAATGGGAACTAGTTCCATTATATATGTCCTATTACCAATTTATGGGTTGTATTTATTTGAGATGATTTGGGAGAATATAAACATCAAATCCATGGCTATTTTGTTGGCATTTATTGATGTCATTCTGAAATAATTGCTTAGTTTTAAACAAATTTGTAATGTTGAATTTTCATTTTCACTTACACATAGGGATAACACTATTTCAATGACTCCATATACAATGGACCTAATTTATTTATAGGAATTAGAGATGCAACTATTGGAGAATCTTGATACGGGATGTTGTGAGTCATGATCATCACCATGGGGTGGATTTGTTTATATTTTTTAGAACCATGATGGATTAGTGTGGATGTATATTTATTTTTGAGAGCATAAAATGATAATCATCAATAGTAGGACTAAAATAGTAGTGTTTAAATTACTATTTCAATAGTTATATTACTATTCCAATGGTCAGATTACTATTAAAATGGTTAGATTAATATTATAATAGCCAGATATGTAATAGTCATATAGGTTCACTCCTTTATATAAATTCCACATTTTTCAATAATTATTCATTAACATATATTTAATCTCAATGTCATATATATATATATAAATTCAACTTCATTTTCAAGATGAATGTTTCATTAATAAAATTCTTCTTAATTTATAATGTTTTGTTCATGATTGTTGTTATTCTAGTCATTTGAGTAGATCCAAAAAAATTATTTTAGTTATGTTGTTTTCTATTTCTTCCACCAAATTCAATATTTTCTATTCTTATGTATATTTTTTCCTCTAAATTTAATTTTTAAATTAATATAATAAAATTCTTCTTAGTTTCATCATGTGGGGCATGCGATTTATAATAAACAACTAAATATAACAAAATTATTTCAAGGGGACTTCCATTGATGAAATTTTATCTCATTAATATTTTCCCCTTAATAAAATTTCCATTAAAACTTTCATTTTCCATATCAATGTGAAAATAGGTTAGGTTGCTTCTACATCATGGATTCCACTAGTTCCTGTGTTTCCTCCTTGTACATATAGTTCTCCCATGTTACTTTAACTATGTGAGTTCACTTGTTTTGTATGATTTTATTTCTATGGTCAAATATTTTCCACGTCTTCTCCTCATAAGATATATTATTATCTTGAAATACAACCTCTAATTTCTTTACATGTGTTGGATTTACTAAATACTTCCCCAATTGGGATAAATGGAATATATTGTATACTTCAGAGAGTGTTTGTGGGAAGGATAGTTGATAGGTCGTATCTCTCATGTGATCAATAATCTCAAGGGGCGATGTTCGAAGGACATATATTTTCTATATTACTATATCAATTTTATTTCTTCCATTGTGATATATAGAGGGACAATTTATCACTATCCTAAAACTCTAGGCCCCATTAATGATTTTAATCATTGATCTTCTATCTACTTTGACTAGTCCAAATGTGTTACTAAATGGCCTATACCTTCTATTCCTTTTCCAATATAATTTCAAATCTCAATTACTTTTGTTTTTTTTGCTCATCCTTGTAATCTAGTGTAATATATCTTTTCCAATAATTGGATTTATTTTGCGCCATTTTGGATGCATGAGTGAAATATATTGTTTTATGATAACCTGACCAAAGTAAGCTATTTATAGCATCCTCCTTTTATTCCCATGGAGCCTTAAATTTAATATGATTTTATTTTTCATGATAGTAAAATCAAATTGTATAATAGTTTTGGGGTGATAATACATACTCATGTTCAACATTTTTTTTGGAACATGTTGGTAACTTTCCCCAGACAAAGAGGTAAATCTAATATCTTAACTAGATACAATTGATATTAGTATCCCATGCAGCCTCAAAACATCTCTGATTTGTATCATTGAGAATTAATCCACTGAGAAGTCATCTCTAATTTAAATTAAGTGAACAATATCTGTTTGTTTTTCACGACCCGTCCCTTTGGGCCCATGAATTGACTACCACAAGCCCTCCTTCCATAGGCCGAGGGCTGGTGGCTAGGACTGAAAGGCGTATTCCCTAAAAATGGGAAGACATTTCCTTTATAAACTGTAACACACAAAACTAAGAACATTGAAAGATACAAGTAAAAATTAAAACTATGTAGTAAACATGGTGTGTAATGAAAGTAAAATGGGCCAGAATACAAGCCCAACTATAAAGTACAAGGAAAACTGGAAAGTACAAGTAAAACTGATTACTACTCCTATGAACGCCAACCAAGGACTCCTACCTGAAGGGTATGTACAACTCTTGAACCATCATCTCTACAGTATGCCTTTTCTATGGTCCACCTCTGAGATACCTTCTATCATGGTACCCGTGTCTGCAGTCAGTGATGTCCATTGTCTACACCAAACACAACATGGTGAGGGTGTTTCCCATGAAGGGGTGAGTATAAATATACTCAGTAGGGACCCAAAGATTCTCGAAGGTCTCACAAAATATACAAAGGATAAACCTAATAACATGAAAACAACTCACAAACCTACTTAGTTATATGACCATATATATACCTAAGTTTTTGATAAACCCATCTCTATCTTGAGGAAACACGAGGCCCAACTCAAAACCCCAAATCCTAACTATTCCACGAAGGAAATAATATCACAATGATATAGACTAATCTCACACCAGTTATACAACATTGAGAAACAAAACTATGAAGATGAACCATATATAGGATCACTATGGAAGTTGATAGTTAGCCACTGGATTCTCTAGGGATAGTAAAAAGTAACATTCTGAACACCTCGGCTGCTAGAGAACTCCTCCTCTATCGAGTACAGTGGGACTGCTGCATCACATAGAGGAGCATCCCAATAACCTTAGACTAATGTGGTAATCCTCTTATTGAGTACAGTGGGTCTACTGTGTCACACATAGGCACTCCTCACTGGGCCAGTCGAGTGACTCCAAGTCGAAATGGTCAGTAGTTGTCAAGTCTCAGCCACTCACAGGGTTCCATAAGTATCGCTCTTGGGATAACTACTCCAAAATACATTTTTCATATCTCAACCACCACATAGATCCATAATAAAGTAACCCAATGGTTCGTTACGTCAAAAGTGACCCAACACAATAGAAGGTATATCATTCGGACGCCCGGTCTGTAGGTTATTAACGTTTCCACTCTAAGGGCCCAGTTGGATTCGGGGTCCGATCCAACCCAAACATACACCAACATTATCCAAAACTCAATTAGAGTATATAAAAAGGCCCATCTCGATCTAAGGATTCCATTGTTGTAGACGGATTATCAAACAGACACCTAGTTCGCAGGTCATGGCCAAAAATATCATACTGGGCCCGGTGGGGCCCACGGTGTGGCCCGCGGTGTGCCCTCATGGGGAGGCCCACATTGAGGCCTATGTTGTGGCCCGGAGTTTGGCTCATTTTGAGACGTGTCTAGAATGGGGGACCGCTCACCGGTCCCGCATGGTGTGCCTCAGCCGGTCGGAGTGGTCGGCCGGTCTTCCTTCTAGTGGCACTATGGCGCCACTGTCCACCTGCGGCCGGACGGGTGCCGACCTCCATCCACCTCCATCACAGCCAATCGGCTGCAGCATCCTACTCTTCCAGTGGCGTGGACGCGTGCCTCTGCTCTGCCATACAATCGTCCGGTTACCGGTCGCCATCCTTCTCCGCCACGGCTGACTGGTCGTGGCTTCCTCTTCAACCGGCGGCGCGGATGCACACCGCCCTTCCTTCCTCATGGTCGGCCGAGTGCTGGCTGTCGCATTCTTCTACAAGCCATTGTGGCTTCATTCTAAGCCCGAAAAACTATTCGATCGCATATTCACGATCCTTGTGTCGAGGGATTCATGCCCATATATCACACTTAGTAAAACTCCATATTCCTATCACCAATAAAAATTAAGGGGTTGAAGAACGCGCGAAGAACGCGCCAAGAAATAAAAAGTAAGAGGGCCAGGTTTTATGTGCAGTATGATGTCCATGTTCATTTGTCCATCGATGTTGTGAATTTAGGATATGAAGATTTAGTATAATAAATTCAACGTGTAAAACCCCCTACCTCAATTGTTCGTTGGATGTCATTTGGGGAAGAAAAAAATAGTCGATCTTGAACGTCGACATTCGTCACTTCCACAAGATGCTTCCGATTTGGGCACATGGTTGGTTACTAATTCTTCATTTGGGGGTTTTTATTCATTGGAGAATGTTCTTACCAGTTCTCTAAGGTTCTCCCAACTCTTTTTTTCCAACGATTTCCAACCTGGAAATGACGACGCAAAATATATTAAAATAGTTTTATTGAATTAATAATGGTTTCCACAATTAATTTGGTTATGTTGGAAGATTAATGTTGGCACAATTAAATGGCACATTTAATTGAATTATGTTGGCACAAATGAATGTCACATTATATTGAATTCACGTTGGAACAATTGAATAGGAGGATTACATGGAATTACCCCACCTTAAAGAATGGTTCAGGTGGTCCCCACTACTAAAATTCAAAAAGGTGGTTTCAAACTCTGGTGGTCCCCACCTATATAACTCAAATTGAGGTTTCAACATGAAAAATAAAATAAAGTTGTTTTATTTTAATTTCATTCTTTTAACACACCCATAAAATGTCTGAAAAAAATCATTCACACTCGACCTATTGTGGTTGAGTTGAAGGTCTTCTTAAGTGAATAATGGCGCTACGAGTTAACCAGTGTCCTCAGATTTCAATTTCGAGCACTGGTTCAAAATTTAAAAAAACACAGTCACATAATTACTGAACGTACCTAAAAATGTTCATAAATTCATTCCGGGAACTCCAGTTCATGGAATCATGCGCTGTCAATTTTCACAGACTCGTAAAATTCTTATATAATTAAAAAATTACATGAAAAATCCTAGTCTTTACGTTCCTCCCACCTCAGGGCTTTGCATCCCCGAATTCCACAATATATGTTAGGGAAACAACTGGGTGAATTGACCACGTATCTGAGCCTCCCACTCCCATGTGCTCTCCTGGAGTATCATGTGCTGCCAGAGATTGTGCACCATAGTTATCGAAAACCCACGAAGGACCCACTTCAGTCAATCCTCAATATCAGCTGGAACCTCCGTTAATTTCTCCTCATCTTCGATGTCCATCTCACCCTAGTCAATGAAGTTTGAAGGGTCGTGAACATATCTCCTTAGCTGGGATACGTGGAAAATGTCATGCACCTAGTGCAACTGAGGTGGAAGATCTAAGTGGTAAGCAACCTCACCAACTCTATCGTGGACCTGAAAGGGTCCGATGAACCTCGGAGATAACTTATCGCTTCGGCCAAATCTCTACAAACCTCATCTAGATGAGACTCATAAAAAGACAAGGTCGCCATACTCGAATTCCAGAGGTCTCCCTCTCTTATCAGCATAGGATTTCGTCTTGCTCTGTGCAGTCTTCTTATGCTCTTGGATGATCTGCAACTTCTCTGTGGTAGCTTGTACTATCTCTGGTCCCACAAGTGTTGTCTCCCTTAGGTCAGTCCAGCACAGTGGTGATCTGCAAGGTCGTCAATACAACACCTCAAATAGTGTCATACGTATAGTGGAGTGATAGCTATTTTTATATGTGAACTCACCAAAGGTAATTGATCCTCCCTACTGCGGCCAAAATAAAGGATGCAAGCATGTAGCATGTCCTCGAGGGTCTGTATGGTCCACAACGTTTGACCATCTTTCTGAGGGTGGAAGGAAGTGCTCAACTGAAGATGTTTCCCGAACGCCTCCTGTAACCCCTTCCATAGCTAGGAAGTATAACGTGCATCACGATTTTATAAAATCATAGATGTTACTCCCTGAAGCCGTACAATCTCCTACACATAGAGTCATCTCAATCTCTCAAATAATCCCTAGTCTTCGGTAGGTAGGAAGTGAGATGAATTGGTGAGTCATTCAACTATCACACACATAGAATCATGACTCCTAGACGTGCGTGGAATTCCGGTCACGATGTCCATGGAAATTCCATCCCACTTACACTATGGAACCTCTAATTGATGAACTAAGCCTACTGTAACCTAATGCTCTGCCTTTACTTACTGACAAGTGAGGCACAGAGAGACACACTTTTCCATTGCCTTTTTCACTCTCAACCACCAGTGCTGACGCAAGAGGTCCTGGAACATCTTCTCCACTCCTGGATGTACCGCTATAGGGGTCATATAGAACTCCCTCAACACATCCTCCCTATGTTCTACTGGTACCATATTACACCCTATGAAGAGGATGAAGTGCTCCCCACCTTAATAAAATCCATCAGGTTCTTTTCTGGTGGATATCTGAGCATGTGGGGCCTCACAGTCGGCGTCCCCATGTTTCACCTCCCTGAATCGCTGAAGGACTGTGGGATTGACTGTCAGAGAAAAAATAAAGGCTACCCCATCTCAATCCACATAGGATATCCACAAAGCGTCTAGCTGTTCCATTGCCTCACTCAGCAAATTTTACCATATCTCCTACTGAGTGCATCTGCTACTAAATTCCCTTTCCCAAGAGTATAGACTAACATAAAGTCATAGATCTAGAGGAACTCAAGCCAACACTGTTATCTTAGGTTCATGTCCTTTTGAGAGAAGATATAACTGAGACTCTTATGATCAGATTAGACTTTAAAACGTTCACCCATCAAGTAATGTCTCCACATCTTCAAGGTGAAGACTACTACTGCCAACTTCAGGTCCTGGGTAGCGTAGTTCTATTATTTCTATCACAACCTTTGAGAACCATAAGCGATACCTACTCACTCCTACATCAAGACACATACAAGAATGGTCCCCAATGCATCGCAGTAGACTATGTTCCCAACACATTCCTATTGTAGCCTCAAGATGTGGGCACTCGTCAGTCACTACCTCAGCTCCTGGAAACTCCTTTGGAATCTCTCTGACCACATGATGGGTTTCCCCTTCTTCGTCGAAGATGATAAGGTTTCCGCTACATTGGAAAATTTTAGAACAAACCTCGGGTATTAACAAGACATCCCCAAAAAACTCTGCACCACCATCACACTCCTGGGTGGCTCCCAAGCTAGATCATGCTCAATCTTTGCTGGATCCACCACAACTCTAGCCTCTGAAAAATCGTGTCCCAGAAATTGGACTTCTTGTATCCAAAACTAGCACTTTGAGAGCTTTCCATATTTTTTGTGCTCTCAGATAGTGTCCAAAACTATCTAAAAAGGATAGGCATGACCCCCTCCATCGATAAGTATATCATAATTTCGTCGATAAAGACTACCAAAAAGAGATCTAGGTATGGCTGGAAGATCCATTTCATGAGTCCCATGAACCCTAATGGGCATTGGTCATTCCAAAAGTCCAAAGCATGAACTCATAATGACCATACTAACATATGAAGGTCATCTTCTGCACATCATTATATCGTACCCTAGGCTAGTGATAGCCTGATAAGAGGACTATCTTTGAAAACCATCGTACTCCCTTCATATGATCAAAAAGATCATCAATCCTCGGAAGTGGTTACTCTCTCTTCACGGTCACCTGGTTCAGGTCTCGATAGTCCACACAGAGTCTCAAGCTCCCATCTGCCTTCTTTGTGAACAAAATCGGGGCTGACCAAGGGGATACATAGGGAATATTGAACCCCTTTCCCTACAAGCCCCTATCTATACTTGTAGCTCTCGAATCTACGCCAGAGCCATCTGATATTTTGGGTTAGACCTCGGTGTCATCCCTGGGTACAATTCGATGTAATAGTCCACCTCTCTACGAGTAGGTAAAACCTAACATAATTAGAGAAAACATCAGTGTACGGGTCCACCACAACAGGATAACTGGGATGATAAACATTAACGGCTCTGAGGATATGGGTAGCCAACCGAAGTGTGATCTGCTGCACCCACCTCCAATTAAGTCCATCGAACACTGAAAAGGTTCTCTTCTCACCAGTGAAGGAAAACCTGGTCCCATCCATGTGGACACACTACACTTTTCACCTAATACAATCAATCTAAACATAGACTGTGCATAACCATTTCATACCCAAGATGACGTCGTAAGGCCTCGATGCCACTACCAGGAGATCCCAACCGAAGCTCTCACCTCCTACAGTAAGCTCACAATATAAGAAATAGTGCGTAATCATTGAATCTGATCCCATAGGTGTATCTAGCCCTAAGAATTTATCCAATGGCTCTGTCAGAATCCTCAAATTCGGAACATTATTCATGGTAATAAATGAGTGACTGGAACCTATTTCTTTAAGTATAGCAAGTAAGGTGGAGTAGACAAAGATCGAACCTCCAATCATCTCCATAGTGTTGTGGTCGTAGGCCTCAGCTGCCTAGAGTTGAACCCGTCCATGTCCTCCTTCTCCCTATGGTCTGGGAGGACTACTTAGCGGTGGTGGTGGTAGAACATCAAAACTTCTCCCATCGCTTGATGCATGGCCTGATCCACTGCCACGTCCACATCTGCCTATGGACCTCCTCAATCGAATCACTGTTTCTACCTCGTTGGTCCCTCGACCATCTGCAAGTCATCGATACGGCGGGTTAGGCAGTCGCGAGCCATGTGACCCTTCCCGCCGCACGTGAAACATTATGTGTCTCTAACCTATCTCACTCTGCCACGAGGGCCTCGCACTACCTACCATGTATCCCACGGTCATCCACATATTGGTCAGGTCCTCTTGGATATTTGCATCATCTACCTACAACCAGCTGCCGACGACTCTGTTATGTGTTGTCCGGGGGTGGGTCTTGCTGTCGGGGACTACTCTACAAGGAAAATCTCTACTAAATGTGTTCGCTCTAACACCCCCTCCTATTTTGAGATGTTGAGAGAAACCATAAAATCTCTAATCTCCCATATGAGCCTCTGCACAAAGGTTTGGGCCCTGAAAAAAGGGTCCCACACCAAGTCAGTGGTGTATTGTGAGAGGTCGGTGAACCTCGCGGAATACTAAGCCAAAATCATGCTACCTTACTGTAAGTGGAGAAGATCTTTTATTCGCACTGAGCATAGGGTCATTGGGATGAAATCTGCCCTGAAATGGAACTCGCAGTCTGCCCAGAGGAGAGTGGTCTTATCATGAACATGTGGCATCATGCTCCACTATCTGCTCGTTCTGCCTAAAAAAGGCCAGGAGAATGGATCACCATGATTTCAGTCGGTGTCCCTGCCAGTATAACTACTCTAACAACATCCTCCATCCAATCCTCAGCCGCCTTTTGATCTGTCTCTCCCTAGAACATCAGTGGGCTATGGTGCTAGAACTCATGCAATGCGATCAAGTGGTGTGAACCCTCTACTATTGGGGCAGGTGGCATCAGCTGCCCAATGGGTAGTGGTGTTGCTGGTACACCACTCCGTGGTACAACTGTCCTAAGGGGGCCCAGAACTAAAGACTCATCTCTCAGTGGGATTTCATCACATACTATAACGAGAATCCTAGATGGATGTCTACGTGCAGGATTCCTGAAAAGAAATAGGTGTCACACCGTCATTAAGTTTATACCTGGTGTGCTGACTCAAAGAGATCACAAAATTTTAAACAACACACGCAATCGGTGTTTTCATGCACTGAGTCGGAAATCAAAATTCAGGGACCCGGTGAATGGATACGTCGACCGCTGCACCAACACTGGACTCCCTGAACTAAAAACCACACCCATATCACTTAACACTATTGCCACATTAAAAATATCAGAGTTCTAGTTCATTATTACAACCGAACTCCTCTGATAACAATTTTCCATGACCCGTCCCTCAAGGCCCATGTCGTGACTACCCCATGCCCGCCTTCCATAGGCCAGGGGATGGAGACTACCAAAAAAATTAATATTCCCTAAAAATGGGAGGACATTACCTTTATAACATGTAACTTACACAACTAGGCACAAAAGTTGGATACAAGAAAAAATTAAAACTATGTAGTAAAGAGGGTGTGTACAGAAAGTAAACGGGGCCAGAATACATACCCAACTGTAAAGTACAAGAAAAATTGGAATGTACAAGTAAAACTGAGTAGATCTCCTAAGAAAAACTGACAAGGACTCTTACATGAAGGGTAGGAAACGCTATAACGTTTGTCTCTGTAGTACGCCTCATCTATATTCCACCTCCGAGCTACCTCCAGCCCTTATACCCTCATCCTCAGTCAGCGCTGTCTGTCATCTACACCAAACACAACAAAGTGCGGGTGTAGCCCGTTCCGGGGTGTGTAAACAATACACAGTAGGGACCAAGAGACCCTTGAAGGTCTCACAAAATCCATATAGAATAAACCTCTAAACATGAAAACCATAGACAAACCTACTTAGTTATATGGCCATACATATACCTAATTTGTCGAGTAAACCTTTCTCAATCATGAGAAAACATGATACCCAAATCAAAATCCAAAAGCCCAACTGTTCAAAGAAGGAAATAATATCGCAAAAGATAAATACTCAACTACCACCAGGTATACATCTCTGAGAAACTGAATTACATAGCTAACCCACATAGGATCTCTATAGAAGCTGATGGCGAGCCACATTATTATCTAGGGATAGTAACAAGTGACATTCTGAACACCTCGCCTATTAGAGAACTCCTCCTCTATCGAGTACAATGGGCCCGTTGCGTCACACAGAGGTGGTTCCCACTAAACTTGGACTGTGGAGGTACTTATCCTGTCGAGAACCATGGGTTTTCCATGTCACATCGAGGCTCTCCCCACCGTGGGTCTACTACATCACACATGGGCTCTCCCCACTTGTCCAGTCGAGTCACTCCGAGTCGAAACGGTCATCAGTAATCAAGTCTCAGCCAGTCATAGGATTCTGTATGTATCACGCTTCAGAGAACCGATCCCCAAGCCATTGGTCATTCCACAACCTCCCCAAGGTTCCACAAAAAAGAAACCCAAAGTTATGCATGTCAAAAGGGACCTTACTCAACAGACGGAGCGTTAATCATACGCCCGGTCTGTATGTTATTAGTGTTCCCGCTAGGAGAGCCCAGTTGGATTTGGGGTCTGTTCCAACTCGACCATACTCAAACATTATACAAAACTGAAGTGGAGTATATCAAAATGATTGTCTCGATCAATGGATTTTGGTTCTTCAGATGCTTTTTCAAACAGAATATAGGCTCTCATGTTATGGAAAAAAAAAGGTAATACTAGACCGTGCTGGGTCCGGGTCCGGTCCGACCCGGTCGAACCGACCCGGCTCGACTGTGCCTACGTGGCCTGGGCCACGGTAGGCCCGGATCGGCCCACGAAGGGGGTTGCCCTGCCGGGCTCACGAATGGTGTGACCCATTAGTGCGGACCTCTAGGCAGCCAACATGGAGGCGTGCGGTGTGGCATGCAGTGCGGCCCACACAGAGGGACGTGGTGCGGCCCATGGGGCAGCCATGTGGTGAGGAACCAAGGTGCAGCAACACGGTGCATAACACTGTTCGGCCTGGCTGGCATGTGGGACCGCTCAAAAGTCCTACACCGTTCGCCTCGGCAGGCTGGAACGTTCGGCTGGTCTTCCATCCATTGGCATGACAGTGCCACGGTCCACTTGTGGTCATCTTGGTGCCGACCGTCGTCCGCCTCCACCACAGCCAAGAGGACGCAGCCTTCTTCTTCATTGGTAGCACGGATGCGTGCCTCCCTTCCTTCCTCACGACCATCCAGGTTCTAACCATCACCTTTTTCCACGAGCCACTACAACTTCATTCCACACCCGAAAAATTATATGATCTCATATTCACGATCTTTGTGTCGAGGGATTCACGTCCATATATCGCACTCATAAAAGCTAAATTTTCCAGAGCCACAAAAAAATTGGGGTTCAAAGAATGCATGAGGAACACACAAATAAATAAAAAGAAAGAGTAGAATGGTTTATGTGTGGGATTATTTCCATGTTTTTATGTCCATCGAAGTTGTGAATTTTGGAAATGAAAAATAAATTAAATAAATTCAACATGTAAAACCCCTACATTAATTGTTTTTTGGAGGTGGCGTGAGGAATAAAGATGTAGTCGATGAAGAAAGCTGGTGTTCGTCTCTTCCTAAATACGCTTCCGATCCGGGCTTGGGGTCGGTTCCTCATTTATCTTTGGGGGTGGTTCTTCATTGGAGAATGTTCTTCTTGGTTCTCCAAGGTTCTCCAAACACTCCTTTGGAAATAATTTCTATCCAAGAAATGAGGAAAAAACATATATTAAAAAATATTTATCAAATTAATTAAGGTTGGCACAATTAATTTGGTTATGTTGGAACATTAAATATGGCATACTTAAATGGAACATTAAATTGGCAGTATTGAATGGCACATTAAATAGAATTCATGTTGTCCAAATTGAATGGTTGGATTCAATGGAATTTCCCCACATTAAAGAAGGTGTTGGGTGCCCCCCCCACTAAAATTAAAAAGGATATTTTAAACTCGGGACGTCCCGCCTCCATAACAGAAATGGAAATTTCAACATGAAAAATAAAATAAAGATGTTTTATTTTATTTTCATTCTTTTAACACTCCCAAAAAAATTCTGAAAACTAACTTCCACTCTCGTCCTACTGCAGTCGAGGTGAATGTATCCTTATGTGAATATCAGTGCTGCGAGTTCAATGGTGTCCTTGGATTTAAATTTCTATCAATGGTTCAAAAGATACAAAAACCTACTCCCACATTTACTGAACGTCCCCAATAAGTTTAGAAATTCATTTCGGGCACTCCGGGCATCGAAATTATGCGTCGTCAATTTTCATGGACTCGTAAAATTATCATATAATTAAAAAACTCACATGGAAAATCTGGATCTTTTCAATTACCATAATCTATGTGGAATACTAGTAATAAACCTCCATTGTGATGCTTTTCCATATTATTTAATGTATGGGTTATGATTTCATCATCCACAAGGTCTTTTCTTTTTAGTCTTCACCAATAGACATTACTGTAATTTTGATGTATAATACAAAATATCTTACTTAATATTGTACCCAAAATAGTTCTCTCAAAGATCTAGATACATCTTTAAAATCCTAGAATGGATGGAGATGGTCAACCTAATTGAATCATTCCACAAATTATTCTGTATCTTAGGATTTTATAGTGAATACAGTATCGAACCTAATCTTACACCTCCTTTATCATCAATTCATTAGTGAAAAATCTCTTATTTCTTATTACTTCCAACTTTTTCTATATTTATACAACATCTATTTATGCATCCCTTATCATCTATAAAATGGATGATTGAGTAATCATTTGAGAAATAATGATGATGTTACTCCGATTATTATATCTATGTCTATCCTCTATAATAATAATATGATTATACCATTATTAATTACCATCATTAATATGGTTTTCAGAACCTTTCTTTATAGATATTTTTCAACAATTAATGATTTCCTAAGATGGTATAGGTTTTGCAGTCACATCCCTTGATAATATCTGATCATCTTTGTAAGAACATATTAATCTCCTTCAGTATGAATTTATAAATTAGGATCATATAATATAAAAATATATTCCAATTCAGTATGTAGAGATAATTATACTATATTTCTAATTAAAAGAACATTGTAGTCAATACCAGATTGGTTATTAGATAGAAATACTCATAGACAATTAACCTTCTTTGAGAAATAGGTTTCACATTTCTACTTTTCATTAGTACTCTGTTTAATCCATTTTTTGAAGAATCACATTATACCC
Organism: Viscum album; assembly: GCA_963277665.1. Taxonomy (NCBI): domain Eukaryota; kingdom Viridiplantae; phylum Streptophyta; class Magnoliopsida; order Santalales; family Viscaceae; genus Viscum; species Viscum album. The sequence continues at coordinate 1,838,568,399 of OY728165.1, forward strand.
CAAAAAGTTCCCGACATAATTGAATCACGAGCACTGGAGCATTCATAAGCTTCTTTTCCAATTTTTAAACCAATTTGTGCATTATTCAGTCTAGACAAACATTATACCCATATAAGTAATCTATCTTAGTAGGTTTGACTATAATGTGAATTTTCACAAAAAACATTAGTAATCGTCGAGTGGTCTAAGAAAAAATCTAAAAAACACTTATAGATAATGATATAGGACACTTTTCAATTTCCCTTTTCCTATAAGGGTCTACATATATCATTTTTCGATGATTATATTCCCTAAGATTGAAAAAATTTCCATCTAGATCTCACATTTACTACACATTGAATATAACTAAACCTTTCAGAAATTATTTATAATATTATTCAAATTCTCCCCATGCTCCTCATTACTTTTAGAGAATATTAGAATATCATAAATAAAGGCTTCATTAAATTTTTCAAGGTAATCGCTACACGCATTATTCATTATGTCCATAATGATTAATGGAGCATTAGTGAGTCAGAATGAAATCACTATGAACACATCGTGTATATACATTGTTCGAAAGGTAGTCTTCAGAATATCAACCCTATTTATTTTAATGTGTCATATCCCAACTGAGGGTCTATCTGAGAGAAACATTTGTCCATACATATTTGATTAAACAAGTAATTTATTTATGGAAGTGGATACTTTTTCCTTATGATCATTTTTTTGTGTTCACGATAATCAATGAGGGGGCACATTTACACATCCTTCATCTTGATAAAGAGGACCAAATCAAAACATGGTGAAGAACCTATATATAAAAAATCATTTTCCATATTTCCTTTTGACTAATTCTTCACATCCTCCAACATAATCATCAATATTCTATAAGGAGTCCTTGACATGGGAAAAGAATCAGGTATAAGTTCAATTGGGAACTCGAAATTTTGATCATGAAGAATAACTAGATCTCTGTAGGGATTACATCAATAAAATCCATCACTATGGTTATGTCTCCAATCATTATTCCTTACTTTGAATCAATTATTTGAGCTATACATGCCATCTCTTAAGGAACAAATAGCCAGATTTAAATAAATTTTTCTTAATGAGATAAATCATCCGTCTGACAATTTTATAGAAACAAAGTATGGCTTACGATATTTATGGTGATCTCCCTATCTAAATATTTAATGATATATTTATATAAATATAACTAATCTATTCCTAATATTGCATAAAACCTTACTAATTAATGTAGTGTAAGATTATTTTGTCAGTTTATTCCACAAAAATTAGTTGGGGTGAGTGATATACATACAATACACTAACATATCAATTTTTTATTCTTATATATAACTCAACCTCCATGCTTTGAGTTGTTGTTCGAATAGTTCTTCTATACATGAATTATATGAATGTATGTGTAGAACAAGATTAAAAATTTATATTAACTGTTATTAAATAAATAAATAGTGTACATATAGATATTTAATTTATAGGATCCACCACAAGAACAATTATAGTATGTACCCATTAATAATTTCAAGTATATAGGGATTGTGGTCATTGATTATCTATGAAAAACCATGGCATAGGGTGCTGGCATAGAAATTTCCAATGCACCTTTTAATTGATATAATGTATCACTGGCGGACTCTGGGTCTGAAATTTATTTTCTTAAATCACATTGATGTATTTATTCATTTCTTTTCAATACTAAGTAGAGTCATTCCCCACTATTCCACTCACGAATTATTTCTCAATTACATTAAAAAAAAATTAGGATGCTTTTTCCCAAACATTTCAAATATGGGATGTTGGGATTTCTTTACACAGTGATGTTTACCCCACCAATCCTTATAATGGGAGCTCTATTTTATTCTTTATTATTCAATACCATGAGATCATGAATGTCACTGATCACCATATCAATCGTAAGGGAACAATGTAAAATATCATAAAAGTTTTAAATTTCTAGAATCACTAAATATTTTCATATTCTCTAATATTACCCACAAAAGAAATGTTTCTCCTTCCATAAGTTGTTGATAACAAATCTAGAGGCATAACATGAAATCCTTGTGAATATTATTTCACATTCCCATATAGTCTCATCTTCCATTTGTTTTAGTTTGAGGGAAACACATCTATATTAAGATATATATTTAAGAAAAACATTTTATATTGAAACATTTTATTAAATCCATCACATTTCATGGAATCAATTTCTTCTTTGGACTTTATATTATTGATCATTATCCACAACATATCGTCTTCGCATTCAATACGATAAATATCTATTATGGTATTCTTTTATCAGATCACGTTGGGAATGAGAAAAAAAATCAATGGAGTCAATTTTATATTCCAAAATGAGGGTATATGAATATCCACTAATGGTTAGAGGAATTTGTCACATAATGGAATCTTTTTATCCTTCACATTCTTAGGAGACAACAGTTGTTCCACATAGTTCATGTTTTTTTACATAACCTGAGTTAGAAAATCAAGTACTTTTATGAAGTTCACATATACCAGTACTATAATTTTAGTAATATCATCATAGAAAATCATCACATTGCATTCCTTAATGGTTTTTGGAATGATTCATCCAAATTCCCCCGTTTATAAAAATAATTGAAAAGTTATATGGAAATACATTAACATGTAAACACATAAAATGGGAAATATGAACGTGGAAGTAATAACATAAATATGAAAATTTAATGTGTCCTTTTGAGTCTCTAGGTTTCAAATCATGTTTATCTATAATTATTTCGCTATTATGTTTTCTAAAAAAAATTCTAATTAAGTCCTTCATAATGGTTCATAAAGAGTTTTTGAATTTCCCAAAGCATATCCTTTAAGAGTTTCAAACTAGGTCCACATGCCATGACCATATACCGTACACTAGTATTTTGAATAGGATATACCTAAATAAATATTTTTAGGGTTATTACCACAATAAGAATTTGATCCAATCTAGATCAACATATAGTTTTTAAAAAGGGATGTATTTTTGGAAACCACTTACTCAACACTTTAACAAATTTTTTAGGATATTTTTCCTAAGCATTGAATTGTAACTAGGATCCTTCCTAATGTATTGTAGTCCAAATACCCATAAGAAAATAGACCCTAATCTAATACCAATAATTGAAACCCACACCTTAGAAAATTATTATTGCATGATTTTAAACATAAATATCCATTGAAAACATCTATTGAATCGAAAGCCCATGTATCTTTGGAATACTTGGCACAAATATTATCTACATGAAAAAAAGTTAAACATTGTATTTTAAATTCCATAATGATATCATAAATACATTTTATCTCTTAAAACCTCATAGCATAACCAATGGAATACATAAAAAAAGGTGGTGATATAAAATTCCATGGAAATAAACATAGTAATGAGTCATAACAAGTGAGTCATATTGCATATCATGTTATCATGAAAGACAATGCTCAAGATTATTCAAAAAGATCCATATAATAATGAAAAATAAGATCATAAAAATATAAGAATGTGGAAACAAAATATGACATGAAATAATCATATGCCAAGGGAAACATCCAGAAGGAATATCATGTGGTAGAAAATTTCCAAACATGGATTAGGTTTACACCCAAATCCCATACACAATGTATTGTGAGAAAAATTTCTTGACCCATTTCATTGGAGGGTTATCTTGGTGCACCATCATAACATGTACATTCTTATGTGTTCCAAAAATCAAATGAAATAGAATGAACAAATATAATAACCACCCATGGAAGGATGTAGGTCTCAGTGACATTAATTAAAAAAAATCCAATTATATGTAATAAGAAATTTCCTTAATAAATGAGCATAATGCATGTATTACCCCATAAAAATAATGAAGAATTAGATAGTCGTAAAAGTGATATACATACCTATATAATTTATATGTGTTTAAAAATATAAATAACTGAGGGGATGTGAGTTATATAAAAATTAGTCATAACCCAAAATAAAAAGGGTGGTTTAAATAAATTACCAACCTTAGGTTTGGATTCATTCTACACTTTCTCTTAACATCCTAGAAGATCATACCAGATTAATTATTTAAATAACTAATAATAATTTAAACATATATTAAATTTATTATTAGTTTACTATGATCATTTATAATCATCTAAATGAGATATAATGTCTATTTTTGTTCTTATGGGAGCACTGGTTCTATTGTTTCATGGTAGGATCACTAGTGGATAATTATAGATTTTCTTGTCAAATGGGAATAAAACATAAGAAGTGACATGAAATGGTTTTCAAGTAATTCAATAAATTAAATTTTTCCCATATACACATATGATTTCTATATTGGAACATGCCTTCTAACAATACTATTAGATGAGTTTAACAAAAACAACTATTAATTGCAACCAATAATATTGTGATTACTAGTGTCTTTAAAAGAAATGATACATAAACCATACATATAAATATAAAACACACCATGAATATTTTATCATATCTAGTGATATCCAAAATTACATTGATCTCAAAAAACTATATAGGATAACATATGGAATTATTAAAATAAAGGGGTGAGATAAAAACTCAGTGAGGTAATAATCATGTCAAGTAAACATAACATATTAGTCGATGATATGACATTATATCATTAAAAATATTGTTCATGTATAGTTGTGTGGGAGAATAACATAAATAATTTTTTATCAAAAGATCATTGGATCAAAGGAAATGTGGTAGCAGCATATAACACGAAATAAAACTAATAAATGGCCAACTTCCTAGACAATATCATATGGTGGACAAAGTCTCTAATAGATTAGGATTTCTCTATAATCCCTTACATGACATCACATGAGACTAATGCATCACTCAATGCATTGGATTGATATCAAGGAACACACATATTAACTTGTTCAAGATTATGGGTTCCATAAAATGGAAAAATCATAAGGCATAAACAACAAAATTACCCATATAAAGAAATGAGTTTCATAATCTATCCTATTGTCAAAATCAAAGGAAATTTTATAAATAATGTATTTTATAAATAAAAATAAGACATATGGTATAAAATAAAAGATATTTTTAATGATATAGGAGTATATATAAGATAAATATATAAATAATTTAGAATAAATCCATAACATAAATGGTTTTCTTCATTGATGGAATTCTCTTTAAAATATCACATGTAATATATCATACAGAAATTACCCTTTTCACATTGAAAATAATTCTTTGAAATATATAAAAATAAAAAATATTATATAAAGAATTCTCTATGAAAATAATAATGGAATTTTTTAAAGTGATCACCAAGGTATTGATCAGACATGATGGTGGATATATCTATTAATGTCATATAAATTTAATTAAAACATTACATTCACATTTTTTTAAAATATCCTTGTTCATAAAATGATTAAAATATTAATTTTAAACCAAATTATAAAAATAAATTATGGGTAAAAATATACTTAATAAATCAATTTAGAATGTGAAAAAATATTCGCTAAATGGTTTTACAGAATAATTTGATATGGAAGAAAAAAAATTTTTGATTATTAAGTAAAATAGATTTGGATTTCAAAAAACATTTTCTCAATAATATTAACTACTAAGGGGAGTAAAATGGTAGTAAAAATTGAAATTTTATATAATTACAAGAGGAGTATACAGTGAAATGGTTTTATTAGGTAATGATAATAATATTTCCCTTAATGAAAATTATTGCATAAATAATCTTGATTGAAATGATATTGAAGCATAAATACTAAATGATTTCGTAATATTTTATTCATAGTCTTATTAAAACATATTCATAAAATTAAACATTGAGTATCATGAAAATAAACATTTCCATGGTTTTAAATGTCATAGTGGAAGTTTGTACTCCAAAAAAATAATATGTGGTTAACATGGTACAAGTCTCTTTGAAATAATTGTGAGACAAGATATTGGTTACCTCATGTCCAAACATGTCATGTGTTTCCATTATCTCAATCATAGATAAAATATATCAATTATTTCTTTTCATAAGTAACATTTAAATGGTGAAATATTTCCAAAAAAACCAAATTATTTTTGTAATGACACATTTAATCACCTATATTTTATGTCCATGTTGGGTGTTTGGAGGATGTTTAGTTTAAAAATTAAAATGAAATTAGTGAGTTGGTCATAGTCCAAGGGGTCATTTTTTCTTAATATCCGAAATAATTATCAATAAATAAATCTGATTTTTGTAAATAAATTATACTTTTATAAATAAAGATGAATTATGGTTCTAATAAATGAAATGAGTTACAATTATGGAGATGGTAGGTCATACATATGCATGCTCAATGTTTTAATATTTCAATGATCTTGATTGAATGAAAGTAAGTGTTCATTATACATTACAAATAAATATTAACATCATAAATATAATATTATTTCTTCAAATGAACTTACAAAACCATCTCTGGGATGTGGTTAAAATAAGAAATTGCATCTCTTCATGGGGAGCTAGTCTATCACACACAAAAAGGAGATTTCATCTGACAATTTATTATATGGTATGATAAAATATGATATATTAATATTATATAATTAGGATTCTATAATTAATATCATATATAATCATTAAATCTATCTTCACATCTCCATGAGTGGTTTTGATGGAAAATTAATTACAACGGTTCACAAGGTGGAGGTCTATCGTATAGAAAAATGATGGCTTTGTATCCAAATTGATGCAAGAGTAGATGGATTTAGGATAGGAAATTAAAAAAACCAATATATACATGATATATACAGATTGTATTATATGATAGTGTTTTAATAATATTTAATGGTTATTAAAGTACAAATAAAACCAAAATGCTCAATTAATAACGTCATCGCTTCTTTAGATGGCCTATTTAGGATTGTAAGTACAACAATCTTAGATTGGAATCATAAACAATATAAGGCCTATAGAACATTGGGAGAATTAATTAATTTGGTCTGGAAGGTATTGGTTGAACAAAAAGTATTTATAAGCATATAAATTAGAGGAGAGAAAGCACCATTTTACAAGTGAGATGGAGTGGAATTTTAGTAAATACCCAGAACTGATCAATAATGGAAGTCACTCACAAAACAAGTGAAAAAAAAATTGATAAATAATTATGATTAGGGGAGAAATATTCGATAAAAAAATTCAAAATTTAAAAATAATTATTTTTAAAACATGTCATTCTATTTACCTATAATGTTACTCACTTTTATGATTTTTCATTTTCACCACAGATAGTAGTTTTTTTACTGATATTAATATTCATTATGAAAAAGAATTAAGTTGAAATTATTACCTAATATTAATTATTATTATTTGAAACAAATAATACATTTTTTCAAATTAAAATCACTTAATTTATTGAATTCAATTTCAAATTAATCATGTAAAATGTGTGAAAAAACATTTTTCCACGAAATACATTTTTCATGCGATAAATGATCTTATATAAACTCTATGACTAGAAATAATCATTATATTAATATAATTTCAAAAAAATAATGGTATGATATATAACTTTTATACAAATATTTACGTAATATGTGTTATTTTTAATAATTTATCATTGAAAAATGGTATTCTTTTAAAAACAGTTTGTAGAAATCATTTTTTAAGAATAAAAATGAACGTATAGGAAAAAAATGAAAATTAATGATAAAAATAAAATTTATTAGATTATTATAAATAAATTTGTCTATATTTAACTTTATTTACAAATCTAAAATGTAATGCAACTATTAAATTAAATGATTTAATGAAAACAAATCACCATATTTCAAAATTCCGTCATTTTTTATATTCACAGAAAAAATCTAACATTTCAAAATAATCATAACATTTACTACTAATTTTATTTTGATAATATGATTAAATAATGATATTATTTTTATTAAATAATAACTCAAATTTTTTCATATATTATTTATAATATTGTCACACAAAAATAAATAAAATCCATATTTAATGAATACTTATTTATAAAGAATAAAATATCCCTATTGATTGTGGAGTGCTCATTTATTATGAATTTTGAATATATTTATACTGTTTAGAATATCTATAAATTTTTTATAATTTAGATAACACTAATCACACCTATTTATATGATAGTTAAGTTATAGTATTCTCATTTAAATAATAATATTTTAATATTATTTCACAGTTCGTTTAAACATAGTGGTGCATGTTGTATATAATGTAAAATGTAGTATTATATTAAAATAATAGTTTATTTAATTCTACCCCAATTAGATAATTTCATCTTAAAAATTTGGTATTTTCCTTAGTAATAATGGAATGGATATTTAAAAATCCCTTTTTGGAAAACACATCATAAAAAGGGTTAAAAAACATTCTCTAAAAATAGGGAAAATGAAATATAATGGTTATCACATAAAACTTTTTCTACAATAAAGAACAATGGTGGTAAGAGACAACATGGTTTGTAAAGAATTCAAATTTTGGAGATGAAATTATACTTCTTTAAGACATAAGAGAGCTTTAATTTATCAAAATTGTGTAACATTTTTATTTCAACATTATTTAACTAAATATAATGGATAATTATAGCATCTATATTAACAAAATAATGAAATATAATTACATGAAAACAATAATTTCAACCTATAATAATTTTTCCACAACAATTTCATATTCTTACGTAAATTATGAGTATTCGCGAATAATTTTCTAAACATAATGTTGTAAAATTAAGTTATAATAGTTCACATGATTCAAAAAAATGATAGCAATTAGTCAACTCATCAATATACATTATCCAAACAAAAGAATTGGTTTGTACAATGTAAAATAATTCCCAAAGTGAATACACCTTCATATAAACCTCCCAATTCAATATCCAACATAAATCATTTAATAACTAAATAAAAATATGTCCCAAATTACATACACATTCAAAGAATTAACTGTATTTATAAATGAAATATTTCATGTTAAATAATAGATCAAAAATAATGGTTACAAACTCTTCAACATAATAAAACATTTCAGAAATTACCATTATTTACCTAAAATTACTAGAAATTCATAAAATTTGATCATAAAATATGTTTCAAAATATCAACATAGTAAGTGTCCATGATATCATTTAGGAAAAAACAATTTCATACAAACCCATACCTTACATTTTCTAGTAGATGCTTTTTTTACGGACATCACCCTATAGTTGTAGGTTCAAACCCTACATCCTTTCAAGATGTGACAGGTTATCGCCCGATTTCCATGTTGTAATTTTTAAAAAACTATTGAAAAATAATTTTTATTATCATAATTATAATAAAACTAGTTCTTATAATGATCTCAAGATTGTGAACAATATATTTAAAATTAAAATTATTCAAAAATCAATATTTTAAGCATATAAGGTTTTCTGTCAAACTAATTCCTTTCCACAATATAGTAAAAATTTAATTAACTATAATTACCTCAACATAAGGTTCAAATAAAATATTATATTTTCCTTAATCATGTTTTTTTCATTAAATATTGACATAAAATAAATCACATTTCTAGGCCATTATTACAAATCAAAAAATTAAAAAAAAATTACATAACAAAAAACTATGATAGGTCTATCCTTAGAAGTTTCATGATTCTATTAATAATAATTCCATTAATAATAAAATCCTTCAACAACAACAAAATTCAGGTTCCATAACATGTTCAATTTAATAATTCAATATTAAATATTTTGATATCATAAGAAATTAGGAATTAATCCTTGGATTAGGTCCTTCACTCAGATAATGACCAAGTACCCCATATATATTACATTATACAGTTAGTGGTTACATAGGATGAACATTATAACCTTGAAATTTTTTAAGAAGAATCTTTATTTTTAGTCACAAATTAAATTATTTATGATATCCTCTTATAAACATACATAATTTTATAGTTCCTTTATGAAATGTAACATAGTGCTTGATAAAAGGTTTTTGGAATGCATGAAATTGACACTACTTTTCATTATCATCATTAAAAGTCAATCTTTCCTTATATGTCAACCATCACTTCTTTGATATGAGTGAAAATTAAATTATGTTTTAGTTTTTAATAATAATTTGAGATATGTGATTTGGAATTATCTTAAAATATCAAAAATCAATTACCATTACGTTATGCATCTGGTTATAGAAATCATTACTATGACGACCCATCCTCGGGGCCCGTGCTAGGACTACCCCAAGCCTGCCTCCCATAGTCCAGGGGATGAAACTAGCACCAAAGGCATAAATCCTGATAAAAGGGAAGGAAATGACTTTATATAATTAAATATACAAAACAGAGTACACAAGCTAAAGTAGACACTAAGTAAATTGAGTACAAAAGTAAGTGCTAGTAAGTAAATGGTATAATATACAAACCTATATATTAGTACAGTACAACTGAGAAAAGTTAAGTACAACAGTTAAAAAGAAAATCAGCAACCCCCGAGACGTCCTCTGGAAACCACACCTGAAGGGTGGATACAAATGGTCTCCTCAGCTCCTCGAATCTGTCTGTCTGCTCCGTGTACGTATCGCCTGATAGTCCACCTCTGGATATCGTCCCTCTCCAAAAACCTCAACCACAATCAGCATTATTTGCTATCTATAACCAACACAATGTAGTGCGGGCATAGCCCATATAGGGATGAGTATACAATATTCAGTAGAGACCCCGAGTCCCCTGATGGCCTCCCAGAATCCACAAAGGATAAACCACAAAGGAAATATACAAACACGAGGTATTAACCAACAATACTTAGGTATATGCCGATACATATACCTAAGTCATCAATTATAGTTCGACTCCAACTCAAGAGCCCATGTACAAACCCAGTCCACACAGGAAAGCACAACTCATTCCACACAGGAAAGAAAGACAATCATATCGAAGATAATGATTGAAAGTTAAGACTCAGCCTACACAGGTAAACTTCTCACGAAGAGGGGTGGAGATGATAGGTGTAGCCTTTGAATCATATCCCCTTCTGAACCCATGTTAGATCCAAGTATAGAAGTCGTCGCTTCCGAACCCACATAGGATCCTAGTACAGTAACCATTGTTGTCAAACCCACATAGGATCCAAGTATAGTCATCATCCTTGCCGAACCCACAAAGGATCCAAGTATAGTCATCCTCGCTGCCGAAACCACGTAGGATCCTTGTACAGTCTTCTTCACAGCCGAACCCACGTATGATCCAAGTACAGTCATCATCCCCGTCGCAGCCAGCTCTAGGGTTCTCGCACACAGCTCGCTCGATTTCTGGAGGGTCCACTCCTCTAGTCAAAGATCGATACATCGACTGTCATGAAGTCTAGAGTTGATGTATCCTTTAGTTTCATCCCACATCATTGGGGAAACAACAAGAAAAATGTGACCCTGTCTTGGAGAACAAGAAGACGAAGCCATTTCCCGAAATTACACGGCGTGTAGGTAAGAGATACACGCCGTGTCATCAGACACCGTGTACTGCCCATGTGAAATGGCCCATCTCACAGGGCTCGTCATGTAGATAAGTAAATACACGCTGTGTGTTATGGTTACACGCTGTGTCCAAACCTCTACGGTCGGTTCCATGTACACTGGCCATGCCTGGTCGTGTGGTGGAGTACATGCCCATGTACTCTACCTCTTGTCTGTGTATTCCCGGAATACACGCTGAGTCATCACGAAGCCTCTTCTACTATGGTGAAGGTAGTACACTCCGTGCCTATTGGCCTTGTGGTTCTGCACATGTCTGTGTATCTCCCAGATTACACATCGTGCCTCGTAAAGCCACTGCTGCCTTTCTATGAATAGAATGCATTCCGTGTTACTTGGATGTGTATTGTTGTCCGTGTCCGTGTATTTTCCCTTCATACACACCATGTCCATCAAATTCACCTCTGTCAAATAGTGTGGGGAGTACACGCCATGTGTCTAGAGTCACACGCTATGTGTTACTTTTCAAACATCTGAAACAGAAGCCATGGTACGCTTGTTCTACAGGGTGTGTACTCCTGGAGGACACGCCGTGTATTATGGAATTTTCCAAAAAACGACGCCTCTGGCCAGCACACCTCTTGAGGAGTCTGTTCTTCATTCCGATTATCCGATTTCTATGAAACATCCTCTTCTAGGTTGCCCCGATGCTCTGAGGCTGTTAATGAAGTTTTCGGGTCTCTGATTGGCTCCGAAAACATTTCTTGATTCACCGTTCTTGAACAGCCGAAGAATTCCACAAATTCACAAGAACAGTGGAGGAATCAGACCGTGATAGTTTGGTTTGGTCCCTTCTGCGTTAGTCCGATAACAAGCAGTTTAGGAAAAACAACAATATGGAAGGAAAATCAACCATTACTCAATCCAAACACACCCCTACCTAGATAATAGATGTATAATGTCGTTGTCACGGAATAAGGATTCGTTGGCGTCAACGGAGAGCATCCGAGGAGGAAGTGGCATCTCCCCTTTTATCACGGAAATAAGTTAACAAGGTGTGATGTCGTTGGCGAGTTCCCCCATCGGTGTCTCCTCCCTTGTTGCGGAGAACGAAGAGGATGGATAATTCGGCGTCGCCGAGTCGAAGTTCTTCATCGAAGAGTTGGCATTCTTCAACAAAGGAGATGAAGCGTTCTTAACAACCCAAGAGCTCTCTCCCCAAAATCTCAACACCACAAGCCAACCCAAAAATAAAATAAGGCTTCTCCATATTTTATTAAAAAAGCCAAGAATTTCAAAAATAAAAATTCAAACACTTAATTTATTAATGAAAGAGTTTCAATTAATTAATTAATGTGTGTGTGTTGGAAAGTTTTAATGAGGGAGAGAGCGGAGAGGAATATTCCTAATTAAAGAGGTGTTAACAGGTTTAAAGAGGGAGGTTTAAAGAGTTTTAGAGAGTGTGAAGGGTTGGGGCTCATGTGGGCCCCACCTCACATTTATCCTCATTTGGGTAGTTAGGAACTAGTGGGTCCCACCCCAACTCCCTCATTTAGGATTTAACTACTTATATATAAATAAAAATTGTTCCACAATTTTATATTCACTTCTAATTTAATCCACAAAATTTAACTTCCCCTATCATGCTAATGTAATTATGGTAATGGTCCCCCAAAGCAATTACTGACACTACGAGTTCATTGGTGCCCTCAGATTTCAATTCCGAGAACCGGTTCAAATGATTGAAAAACCCGCTCGTTCGTTCGCTGAACGTACCCGATCGAAACTTAGGAATATTTTTCCGGGAACACCGGGCCTTGGAATCATGTGCTTTAAGAAATTGTTTACTCGTAAAATTAAAGAGTATTTAAGAAAAAAAATTCCTAAAAATTTCTGGGTCTTTACATTACTCCCACCTCAGGATTTTACGTCCCCGTAAAGATACATCAGAAACTAGGGAAACAAATGAGGGTGTTGGGCATGCATCTGAGCCTCCCGCTCTCATGTGATCTCCTATAGATTTATGTGCTTCCAACGAATTCACACAAGAGGAATTGACCATCCACGTAAGACCCGGTCCTGTTGATCCTCAATCTCCACCGGGACCTCCGTGAAGGTAGCCCCGTCATCGATGTCCAGCTCCCCGTGATCAATGATGTGGGTTGGGTCGTGCACGTACCTCCTCAGCTGAGATACGTGGAAGATGTCTTGCACTCGGTGCAACTGAGGTGGAAGATCCATGTGGTAAGCCACCTCACCTACCCTTCTGAGGACCTATAATGGTCTGATGAAGTGTGGAGATAAATTTTCACCCCGAACAAAACTCAATAATCCACATCGAGGTGAGACCCGTAAGAAAATGTGGTTTCCATCCTCGAACTACATTGGTCTCCGCCTCCAATCAGAATTGGACTCATGTATACTCTGTGCAGTCCTCATCTGCTCTTGGATTATATGTTCCTTCTTCATCATAGCCTGTACCGTCTCTGGTCCAATGAGTGCTGACTCCCCAGGGTCTGTCCAGCACAGAGGTGATTTGTAAGGTCATTCGTACAATGCCTTGTATGGTGAAATCTTGATGGTGGAGTGGTAGATGTTGTTGTATGAAAACTCCACCAAGGGTATGTGATCCTCCTAGTTGCTACCAAAGTCACGGACACATGCATGGAGCATGTCCTCGAGTGTCTAAATGGTCCTCTCCATCTGGACATCTGTCTGAGGGTGAAAGGCGTTGTGCAGGCGTATCTGCGTCCCAAAAGCCTACTACAGCCCCTTCCAATGCCGGGAAGTATAGAGATCATCTCGATCAGAGACGATATATGATGGAACACCATGAATTCATATGATCTCATGAATGTAGAGGAGTCCCCATCTCTCAACTGAGCCCTTCTCTCTGATCGGTAGGATGTGGGACGACTTGGTGAGTCAGTCTACGATCACCCAGATGGAGTCATGTCCTTTGGAAGTAAAAGGGAGCCCCGTCATGAAATCCATGGATATCCGATCCCACTTCCACTCCGGAACCTCTAAGGGTTGTACCAAGCCTGCTAGTACCTGGTGCTCCGCCTTCACCTGCAGGTTAGTGAGGCATCGTGAAACGAACTCTCCCACATCCTTCTTCATACCCGGCCATCAATGCTATCATCTGAGGTCCTGGTATATATTATATACTACAGGATGTACTACTAGAGGGGATGTGTGGAAATCCCACAGCTCCTCCTCCTGTAGTGAAACTGGTTCCATGGTACTTCCCCTAAAGTGGATGATGTGCTCCCCGCCTTTAGAAAATCCATTAGGTTCCAGCCCTAAGGATATCTCATCACATCGCGCCTTACAGTCAATGTCCCCGTTTGTGCTTCCCTAACCTGCTAATGTAGTGGAGGAGTTACTGTGGGCAACTACAGAAGGCTCCTCCATCTGTATCCCTGAAGGATATCTACAACACGGATAGCTACTCTGTCACCTCTCCATGTAATTGAATGCCTGATGACCTATAGAGAGCATCAGCTACTACGTTACCATTCCCAGGAGTATAGACTATATAAATTTCATAGTCCTGGAGGAACTTGAGCCATCACCGCTGCCTCAGGTTCAGGTCCTTCTGTGAGAATATGTACCTG
The DNA here is from genome assembly GCA_963277665.1 of Viscum album. Classification (NCBI taxonomy): domain Eukaryota; kingdom Viridiplantae; phylum Streptophyta; class Magnoliopsida; order Santalales; family Viscaceae; genus Viscum; species Viscum album. The sequence goes on from OY728165.1 coordinate 1,838,583,480, forward strand.
AGACTCTGGTGGTCATAATAGAATGTAAAGCGCTCCCCCATAATATAGTGTTGCCACATCATCAAGGGAAAGACCAGTGCTACGAACTCCAGGTCATGGGTAGCGTAGTTCGGCTCATGCTGCCTCAGCATTCGTGAACCATAAGTGATCCATGCCTGCTCCTACTTCAGGACACACCCATCTGTAGTCCCTGATGCATCATAGTAAACTACGCACCCTACACCCTCCTCCGGAAACCTCAAAATGGGTTCACTGGTCAATCTCTATCTCAGCTTCTAGAAGCTCTACTAGAATCTATCTGACCACACGAAGGTTTTCCCCATCATTGTCAAATCTGAAAGTGGTGCTGCAACACTAGAGAATTCTGGAAAAAATCTCCGATAATACCCAGCCAGACCTAGGAAAATCCACACCTCCGTCACACTCCTGGGTGGATCCCAAGCAAGTACTGCCTCGATCTTCGCAGGATCCACTACAACTCCCACATCAGAGATGATGTGCCCCAAGAGGTGGACCTCTCAAATCCATAACTAACACATCAAGAGCTTACCATAAAGCTAGTTCTCTCAGAGTGTGTCCAGTACAACCCGAAAGTGATAGGCGTGCTCCTCCTCAGTAGTCGAGAAAATCTGTATGTCGTCGATGAAGACTACGACAAATTAATCAAGGTAAGTCTGGAAGATCCTGTAAATGAGACTCATTAACACTGCTAGAGTGTTGGTTAAACTGAAGGGCATAACCAAGAACTCATATTGGCCATATCGACACCTGAAGGTCGTATTCTTCAAATCCTCATCTCGAACTCTGAGCTGATGATAGTCTAACTTGAGGTCGATCTTTGAGAACCATCGTGCTCCCTTGAGCTGATAAAAAAGGTAGTCAATCCTCATGAGTAGATACTTGTTCTTTAGGGTCATCTGATTCAGGCGAGTTTAGTCGACATGTAGTCATAATCTCCCATCCGCCATCTTGGAGAATAAAATCGGAGAAGCCCAGGGTTAAACACTAGGTCGGATGAATCCCTTTCCCTGAAAGTCCTCCAACTGTACCGGCAGCACACAAAGCTTGGAGGGAGCCATCCGATATGCTCGAGTAGATATCGGGGTTTTCCTGGGGTACATGTCAATGTAGAAGAATACCTCTATGCGAGGAGGTAGTCCTAGAATGTCGTTAGGAAACACATCTGCATACTGATCCACCACAACAGGAAAACCGGGACTCCGCACATCAACTTATCCTAGGATGAGACTAGCTAACTGATGGGTGATTGGTTGTCCTCTAATCTGCATATGTCCATCCTACGCTGCAAAGGCTCCCTTCTCACCGGTGAAGGTAAACCTGCTCCCATCTATGCAGACACACCACAATTTTCCCATAATACAGTCGATCTGAGCACGAACTATAGATAACCAATCCATGCCCAAGATGACATCGTAAGGCTTTGACGCTGCTACCATAAGATCCCAGCCGAAGTTCTCTCCTCCTAGAGTAAGTTCAAAATGCCGGCACTAGTGTGTAATCATTGATTCTACTCGTGTAGGAGTCTCTATCAATAAGGATTGATCCAACGACTCGGTCAGAATCTCCGAGCACCGAACAAGGGAAGCGAAAATGAATGGATGACTCGATCTTGTGTCTATAAAAATGGCACCAAGGGTAAAGTTGACACAGACAGTACCTCGAATAATCTCAGGTACACCATAGTCGTAGGCCTCCACTGCCTGAAGCTGAGTCTGCCTCTGTCCGCATGTTCCCTATGGTCTGGGTGGACCTCCTGGTGGTGGTGGTGGTGGTGGTGGTAGAGCCTCAAAGCGTCGCCCACCACCCACTGCTCGGCCATCTCTTATGCCTCATCCACCTACTCCCAGCGGACCGCCATGGTCGATCCTCTGCCTCTGCCGGGGTGGTCCATCAATTGTTTGCTGCTCCTCTACATTGCAGGTCGGGCAGTCACGAGCCATGTGGCCCTACCCACCACAAGCATAGCACTACCTGCCTCTAATATGAATAGCTCTGCTATGTGTGCCCCGCACCTCTGAACCAGTATCCTAAGGTCACCCACCTAAAGGTCTGGTCCTCTTGGAACTCTGCGACATCTGCCTACTTTTTACTGCAGAAGACTCCATAACGTGTCGCCATGCAGTAGGCCTCGCTGCTCACATAGGCACTACAAGGAAGCTCTCCACAAGAAGGGCTCATTGAAGTACTCCTACCTGCGTCCAAATGATGTGGAAGATCCTCGAAGCCCTAATCTCATGCCTCATTCCCTACCCGAAGGTCATGTCCTATAAGAATGGGTCTCGTACCATGTCGGTGGAGTAGCGCGAGAGATCAGCAAATCTCTTCGAGTACTGGGTTGATGTCATGCTGCCCTGCCGCAGCTGTTGTAACTCCTGGACGTGCACTGCACGGAGGGTGGCCAGAACAAACTCCGAGCGGAAGAGGATCTCGATGTCTGTCCAAAGTAGTGATCCCTCGTCGTGCACCTGGAGCATCAGGCTCCACCATCTACCTACTTCTTCGTGTAGGTGATTCGCGGCAAGGATCACCAAAAGATCTTCTAGTGTCCCTACCAATCTAAATACTAGAACAATATCCTCCAGCAAATCCTCAGTTGCCTGAGGGTCCATCTCTCTGTAGAACCTAGGTGGCCTCTATCGCTGAAACTCATGCAGCGCACTCAGGCAGCGTGCACTCTCCGCTGCTGGGGCTGGAGGTATCGGTGGCCGAGCAGGTAATGTTACCGCTGGTGCCTCCGCTGTAATGGGGCCCTGCCCTATGGCCTCGTCGTTCGATGGGCTACCATCTCGCACAAAGCTCCGAACCCTAGCCGGCTGTCTATGTGGGGACATCCTGAAAAACAACATGTGTTACATGGTTAATATAGTATACCTGGTGAGCTGACACAGAGTAATCACAAATAAAACGTTTTAAACACACATGCAATCAGTGTTTTCGAGCACTGAGTCAGAAATTAGAAGTCAGGGTCCTGGTGTATGGATACGTCGGCCGCCGCACCAATACTGGACTCCATAGACTGATAACCACACTCTATATTCTTAAAACTATTGCTTCATAGAGATGAAATTATCAAAGTCCCGAGTTCTGCAGTAAAACCGACTCCCCTGATACCAATTTGTCATGACCCGTCCTCGGGGACCGCGTCGTGATTACCCCAAGCCCACCTCCCATAGGCTATGGGCTGGTGACAAGAACTAAAATCATAAATCCCGATAAAATGGAAGGCATTTCCTTTATATACGTAAACATACACAACATAGTATGCAAGCTGCAATAAACACTAAGTAAACTAAGTAGAAAAGTAAGTGCTGGAATGTAAATGGGCCAGTATACAAACCCAACTGTAAGTATAGTACAACTGAAAAATGTGAAGTGAAACTGCTGAAATGTAAAGCACCAAACACTGAGATGTCCTCCAGAAACCCCACCAGATGGGTGGGTACAGATGGTCTCCTCAGATCCTCGAATCCGTCCATCCGCTCTGTGTACGTCTCACCTGATAGTCCACCTCTAGATACCGTCCCGCTCCACAAGCCTCAACCATGATCAGTGTTGTCCTCCCTCTACAACCAACACAACATAGTGCGGGAATATCCCGAGAAGGGGTGAGTATACAATACTCAGTAGGGACCCCAAGACCCCTGAAGGTCTCCCGGAATCCACAAAGGATAAACAACAACGGAAAGATAAAAACATGAAGTATCAAACAATACTACTTAGGTATATTCATATATAGATACATAATTCATAAATTCTAGTTCGACTCCAACTCAATATCCCAAGTACAGACCCAGTCAACACAAGAAAGTAGAAATCAGTCCACACAGGAAAGCAAGACAATCATATCGAATATAATTATTGAAAGTCAAGACTCAGCTCACACAGGTATACTTATCACGAAGAGGGGTGGAGATGATAGGTGTAGCCTCTAAATCATCTCCCCTACTGAACCCACGTAGGATCCAAGTACATAAGTCTTCACTGCCGAACCCACGTAGGATCCTTGTATAGTAACCATCGCTGCAGAACCCACTAAAGATCCAGTTACAGTCATCATCACTGCCCAACCCACGGAAGATCCAAGTATTTTCATTATCACTACCGAACCCATGTAGGATCCATGTACAGTCGTCCTCGCTGTTGAACCCAAGTATGATTCAGGTACAGTCTTCATCACCGTTTCAGCCAGATCTAGGTTTCTCGCACACATCTCGCTCGATATATGGAGTGTCTGCTCCTCGAGTCAAAGATTGATACATTGACTGTCACGAAGTCCAGAGTTGATGTATCCCGTAGTTCTGTCCCACGTCATAGGGGAAAAACTAAGAAAAATGTTCCCAAATCACGGATAACAACAAGACCATTCCATTTCTGTAAAGTAATGGCGTTTAGGTAAGAGATACACGCCATGTTATCAAACACCGGGTACTACCTGTGTGAAACAGCCCGTGTCGCAGGGTTGGTCGTGTAGATAAGTAAATACACGGAGTTTGGTATGGTTAAAAGCTGTATCCAAGCCTATAGGGTAGGTTCCATGTGCACTGGCCATGCCTGGCTATGTGGTGGAGTACATGCCTGTGTACTCCAACCTGTGTCCGTGTTTTCCCGGAATACATGCTAATTCATCACGAAGCCGCTTCTGCTATGGTAAAGGTAATACACGCCATTCCTCTTGGATGTGTGGTTTTAGCCATGTCCGTGTATCTCATAGATTACATGCCGAGCCTCGTGAAGCCGCTTATGCATTTCTTGGAAGAGAATACACGCCGTGTTACTTGGCTGTGTATTGTTGTCGGTGTCCATGTATTTTCTCTAAATACACACCATGTCCATCGAAGTATCCTCTGTCAAACAGTGTGGAGATTAAACTCCATGTGTCCAGAGTCACACGCCATCTGTTACTTTTCTAGCGTCTGAAATGGAATCCACAGTACGCTTGTACTACACGGCATGTGCTCCTAGTGGACACACCGTGTATTCTGGAATTTTCAAGAAAACGACGCCTCTGGCCATCACGCCTTTTGAGGCGTCCTTTCTTCATTATGATGATCTGATTTCTATAAAACATCCTCTTCTAGGTTTCCCAGACACTCTGAGGCCATTGAAGATGTTTTCAGGTCTCTGATTGGCTCTGAAAACATAGCTTTATTCACCACTCGAGAATGGCCAAAGAATTCCACAAATTCACAAGAACGATAGAGGAATCAGACCGTGTTAGTTTGGTCTGGTCCCTTCCTCAAGAGTGCGATAACAAGTGGTTTAAGAGGAACAACAACATGGAAGGAAAACTAATCATTACTCAATCCAAACACACCCCTACCACGATAATCGATGTCGAACGTCGGCGTCGCAGAATAAGGATTCGTAGGCGTTAACAGAGAGCGTCTGAGGGGGAAGCGATGTCTCCCCTTTTTATCCCAGAGAGAAGATAACAAGGCGTGACATCGTTGGAGAGTTCCCGCATCAGTGTCTCCTCCTTTGTTGTGGAGGAAGAATAGGATGGAGAATTTGGGGTCGCCGAGTCAAAGTTCTTCTTCAGAGAGTTGGCGTTTTTCAACAAAGGAGATAAAGCGTTCTTCAAAACTCAAGAGCTCTCTCCCCCAAATCACAACACAACAAGCCAACCCAAAAAAAATAAGGCTTCTCCTTATTTTATTAAACAAGCCAAGAATTTCAAAAATAAAAATTCAGACACTTAATTAATTAATTAAAGAGTTTCAATTAATTAATTATGGTGTGTGTGTTGGAATGTTTTAATGAGGGAGAGAGGGGAGAGGAAGAGTCCTCATTAAAGAGGAGTTAACAAGTTTAAAGGGGGAGGTTTAATGAGTTTTATATAATGTGGAGGGTTTGGGATCATTTGGGTCATACCTCACATTTATCCTCACATGGGTAGTTAGGAACTAGCGGGTCCCACCACAACTCCTTCATTTAGGATTTAACAACTTAGATATAAATTAAAATGGTTCCACAATTTTTTATTCTCTTCTAATTTAATCCACAAAATTTAACTTCCCCTCTCGTGAAAAAGAGATTATGGTAAAGGTACCCCAAAGCAATTACAAGCTCTGTGAGTTCATCGGCGCCCTCAGATTTCAATTCCGAGCACCGATTCAAAAGATAGAAAAACCTGCTCATTCATTCACTGAATGTACCCTAGCTAAACTTAGGAAAATTATTCCGGGCACACCGGGCCTTGGAATCAGGTTCCATCAAAAACTGTGTACTCATAAAATTACAATGTATTTAAGAAACAAATTTCCTTGAAATTTCAGGGTATTTACAATTACATTTCCATCACATTGGTTGCTAGCATTCTTTCCCCCACTTCCCTCTAAAAACTAAAAATTCTAAAAGAAACAAGATGATAATCAATAAATATAACTATGGAAAACATATAAATCTAGAGGGGATACCATATAAATGATATTTATATCGTAAATTATTCCATTATATGTCACAATAAAGGCTATTTTCAGTAACGCATCCTATTTGAATTTAAAATATAAAAATTTGTTCAAGTCATTAAAAATGGTATCTACAGAGATTTTGAATATCCAAAAAATTCCCCCATGGACTATCAAACTATGTGTACGTTAAGTATTTTTTTCATAAACTAAGTCATGATTGGGTTAAATACTAATGCACCCTTTGAAAATTTATTACCCCAAGGTACAACTATTTTAGAGGCACATCTACTAATATTATTATATTCCTTGAAATAACTCACCCTAAACCTCACCAAAATTTAATGATATTTTCTTTAACAGATCGTTATCCTTATACTTTTTCTTGTGGTTCCACTAATATATTATTTCAAAAAACTAAAATAACTATTCATTTTTATAATACTAACTATAGTGACCCAATCCTTCTACAAATATTATTACAATATTTTGAACATTATTCTCCATTAATTTCAACCCTATGATCGTCAGTCCTAGTGTATATAGATGAATACGTACATAAAACATCAAAAGAAAATAAAACTTTGCATAAATTTTCTTATTATCTTTAGTGATGTATTAAATATCTTTGAGCTCCTAAAACAATAATTGATAACATGTAGAATACATAAAAGGAATGGTTAAATTAAAAATCCCAGTAAGGTAAAAAACATTAATTCAAAATAACTTTTTAGTCAAAGGTATTACATGTTATCATAAAACAAAAATTTCATTGTATCACCCCAAGGATCCACAACATGTTTCATTTTAAATAATTCAATAGCTTGTGTTATATGCAACATTGACTTCGTGCGCACCACAACCTATCTAACTTGCCGTTTAAAAAGCGGTTATGAATAGTATTAACCATATTTAGAAATTTTCTTAATTTTATTTTTTATAATAAACAATATATTAGGATTAAGAGCTTAAAGATTATCTTTAATGAAATCTTTGTATTTTTCTGAAAACTGTTAGGTTTTTATGAATAGTAAAAACACTCCATTGTAGGTAAAAACTAACTTTTTCATTTAAATAATTATTTTTAATTTATATTTTTTACAAATTCAAAATATATGCATAATACATATATTATTAAAATTCAATTCATTTCATCCATTTTATAATATAATTAGATACATATAATTTAATTCAACTTTAGAACATCTTATTTACCCAGCTTCTAGGCACATTTTCAAATTATCGCTAAACGTAATATTACCTATTCTTTGAATTGAATTTTTAAAATATAAAATGTGTTGTTGTAATTAAGGTTAAAATGTTTTCTAATAGGATCAAAATATTTTTTTTTGTGATTAGTAACTTTTGAATTTTATTTACCACGGTTAGAAGAAAATATGGTAATTAAATGTAAAATAATATTATAATAATATAAAATTATGATAATACATGTATTAAATCAATTAGAAAAGTTTATTTTGACAAAAATAAACCTTTGGTCTAAAATATGATCCTTTCTAATACACTTTAGTTATATTAAGACATTTATTATAATTTATTTAATAAAGAGTTAGAAATGTAATATTCAAATTTTAATAACTAAATATTTTTTAATATAGGGTTATAAATAAGATAAATTATACTATAAATATTAATTTGTAATATAATAAATTTATATAAATAATGATATTTGTTTATAATTTTAAGACATTAAATAATTATATTTAATTACGGCACAATGATGATGTAGTAATTAATTTATTAATGGAATAATCAAATATATGATATTAATAATATTAAAATAAATTTAATTTTAATAAATAAATGACATATAATAATTTTATATAAACATTAGAAATGTTAGTAAAACATTTAACATATTTATTTAAATATATCATGTTGTTTGGCTACTTCCAAAAATGAAAGTATTGAATTGTAAAAAAATTGACATAAATTATATTTTAAAACAAATATTATTTTATAAAATGATATAATAGTGATAAAAATCTATGATTCTGTCAAATGACATAGATTATGTTAAAATTTTAATTATTGGTCCACTTGTGGTTCACTTGAAATTTTATAGTAACTATATTAACCATGTAGTGTAAAAATACAACAAAACATTTTAACAGTTAAACTGTTTAACTACGGGTAAATTGTAAAAGATAAGAATACTTTTATGACCTATATTTGTATAAAACCTATTGGTTGGGAAAATGTTGACCCATAAGAATCTTATTCTTGAAATAAATCACTTTTTACCAATTATAAACCGAAATTACATTTATAATAAAGTAATATATTATGATTTTTCCTAAAGTGCCACTCACCTCTCAAATAAAAAAGAGCCTCCCTTTCTCTTTAACTCACACCTCTAAAGCCTTTTGTTTTTGAAAACCCCTAACCAAATATCCTGCCAACTATCCACAATTCAAATTGGAGCAGTTAATTTGGGCAGAAATACAACCTTAGGATCATTTCTATTCAAATCAAAAGAAACACCAGACAAAGAGATATTTATTTTATCACCTCGTTCAAATTTATTTTCTTCTTCTAGTTAATCATTCTAGGTTGATTCCATACTAAAATAATAAATCCAGTACCTACTACATTATGATAAGTGATTATAATCATGGGACAAAGATATTCTTTATTTTATCCATCTAATGATTTACAATGTCATCATGTGGGCGTACGTAAAGCTTACCATCTGCATGTCATGGTGTAGTTTGTTATTCAATAATTTATTATTTGTATAGGTATAATGATGAGTATTATTGATTTAAATAAGTGAAATATAATGTTAATGATTATATTTATATAATATACCATTTAATTACATACCATTTCAGCGTAAATAGAATTATATTGTTGCTCAAGCGTACGTACGGATTACCGTCTCCGTGACGGGATATGACTCATTCCCCACATTAACCATTCAAGAGAAATCATCATTTAAAAACTAAATATAATGTTTAACAACATAATATTATTATATAAATGAATCAAATACATTTTATTCATAATAAACATAACTTACGAAGCATATACAGAGGAAAATGAATAACTCAACACCAGAAACAATGGGAATCCTGGAATATTTCTATCCAACCAATATAAGAGGAACATATATAATGTCATAAATATGTATGTTATTATGGAATAATATAATAACATAAATTTAAAAATTATAAAGGACGTTAACTCTCCCTCAAATAAAGGATTGTACGTGTTAATGGTTATTTTCACAATTATTTTTATTATCTGAGGTTATTTATACGTAAGTATCTACAGTGACATCTTTATCACCCACGTCAATGTTTCATAAAACGGAATTTCAAAATATTTTTAATATTCTCATACAATTATAAATAGATATTTATGCCCTTGATTTACTTTTTACATATTTTTTTCAAATAAATCTTTCAGGTATTTTCCAATCCAGGTACTTTATGACATTTTTGATAAATTAAGGAAAGAATATTTTTTAACATATACGATGTGAGAGGCTACTTCCACCATCATGATGCCTTAACTTTTTTAATCAAACTATACAACATAAAATGTTAATTTTAAAAGAAAATTTTTCTTTTATAATTACGCAATCTCTTAAATGATTTAAAATAAAAAAATATTTATGTCAAAGGATTTAAAAAAATTTATTATTTTTTTAAAAGGTTGGGGTCGAAGCCTCAATTTATTATTTAAAGAAAAGACCTCTTTAGACTGGGTAGAGGGTGACCCATTACATAGCCTGAAGGCCCAAGTCCAAGTGGCATGAATACAAGACTTGAAAGCCCATTTTTCGGTCCAAAGGACCCCTCGGGGAACAGTACTGCTATAGTACCTGCGCTGCTACAGTACCCGCTACAGTAAACACTGCCGCTATAGTTCCTACTATAGTCCCTCTGCCGCTACAGGTCGTCGTTGATACAGTTCCATAGCTGCTATAGTACTGCTACAGTGACCTGCTACAGTGCCCTGCTACAGAACCCGAAAATTCACCCCTGCCCGAATTTGATCCCGGGTCTTTTGGATGCCAACCAGGAGCTTGTACCACTAGGGTACAAGCTCGTTGGCATTTTATTAGATGACATTAATCTATTTCCATTTCCTTTGATAGATTTTTTGTTTTTTGAGGGTTATTAATAATTATAAAATCTTCTATATACTATTGAATGTTTTATGTAATATTTGGATGTGAATGTACTATTTTTATTCCATTCATGGGTTATGATTATTAACATTTCGTATGCCATTTTTAATAGAAATATTTATGTTATGTTTCACCATTTTTAATAAGAGGAATGCATTAGAATTTTTAATTCTCGGACATGGCTCATTTTAACCCCTTGATGCATCAGTAGATCTCATGAGACAATTATGATAGGGTTTTGGCGAATGTCATACCCCATTATGTATGTTGGCCTTGTCGAAGCCTAGATAATATATTTAAGATGTCCTGTATTATGAATTCCCTTATTATGAGATTAGTTATTGATATAACATGTGATTATTCAACTAGAACAATTTCAATGATAATTTTTAAATGGAATTATTTGATTTACTCTTGCTATATTATCATGAACATAATGTTTTAAAAGGATTTTAAATTAGTTTAAAACATTTCCATAAAAGTTTAGACGTATTTATGTTTGTTTCTACTTTATTTTAATCTTTACTAAGAATCTAATATCACCCCATTATTTGGTTTCATTCTACCCATGATACGATGCAGTATATTATTATTGACAAGTAGGGAATGTCTGATAGATATAAGAGTTTTCAAAGGTGATGTTATGTTTTTTTCATTTCATGATTTAATGTAAAACATGTGTTTTTACCTTGTGGTTCTAAGGATGTGACACTGATTGGTCCTTCCGAATTATACATTCTTGTGATCAATATGATATAAAGTAATAATGAATCAACTCTGGGGAACTGTGGTTGGGGCAATACAGTTGGTATCAAAGGGAGTATTAATACGATCATTGGAAACTCGATTTAGAAAAACTCGGATTAGGTAACACTATCGTAAGATATAATTTGGGGATAATTATAGACTAATATCCTAAAATTTTGGTAAAATAGAGATAATGTGGGTCTTACTAGAAATACAACCCTATATAGATTCTAAAGGTGGATGTGGTTCTGTCATAGATATACCTAGTGGTAAAAATTATGAAAAACTGTTTTGGGCATGACTTTGGGAAACCTAGTACATGACAGTGGGCATTACTGTGCACATGGTTTGAAATTCCTAGAAGAATTTCTTCGGATAATTTTTGTTATCTTTACAAACCAATATGAAGGATTTATGATTAAATAAGTCCCCATATAAGTTTTTTTATGATTATCGATTATATGCATAATCTTGTAATTTATTTTATGTATTTTACTAGTTTCAAATTATTAATTATGATTCATAAACTAATCTAGTGTGTGCCATTTTTTAGAAATGGAACCTAGGGGAAGGAATAGAAACCCTATCAATGCATGAAATACATGTAGGGGTTTTTCTTATATGCAATATAACTATAATGGAGTTGGTGATGCAACTAGTGTTGAACATATTATAACAATACTGGGATAACTCACCCAGGTTATGAATAATAATATTACCCATTTGGAGAACCATAATCAGAAACACGGTAGATCAATGTTAGGATGCTTCATGAGACAATAACCACCAACATTTAATGGAACTACAAATAAATTTGTAGTTGAGAAATGTATAAATTATCAATAGAAAACATTCCTTGTTATGGGGAGTAGAGAAAGGTAAAAAGATGTTACGGAAAATTATCGTCACTCATGATATGTGGATCAATGGTGGTCATTTATTCAAAACACAAAGAAATTTGAAGATATAGAAAATATTGAAAGGAGATAAGTTAATGAAATCTTCATAGAAAAATAATTTCCACATGAACAAAGAGCTGATATGGAATGACAATTTCCTTGAATAAGTAAAAAAGGGAGGATGAAAATGTTGTTATGTTTAAGGATAACATCCCAACATTAGAGAGGCATGCTACAGACTATATAGGTAACCAAAGAAGTAGGATTGATCGATTCTTTTATAAGTTAAAACCATTCCTATGATGGGAACTAGTCTCTAAAATGTTATCATCGTTTGAAGATATAGTCTCTTATTCAATCAAGATGGAGAAGGAATTCACTAAAAAAAAATTACTTTAAGGGGAAGAAGGAGAAAAATATGGATGTTTAGAATAATGAGAAAGGAGACAATGTAACGGGTAAAAAGTTAATTATTGGATGATGTTCAACACTCAAATTTCACTATACACCGTTGGGGAACTAATATGTATAGAGACTTGAAGGAACATTTTAGGGGGGAAACATAATGTTGGAGATATCTGAATATGTGTCGAGATGTATTATTTTTCAATGGGTGAAGGCTGGAAGAAAACATCCTAGAGGATCCATGCAACCTCTTCCCATACCTATATAGAAATGGGAAGATATTATGGAGGAATATTTCATGGGGATACTATAGACTCTCAGAAGGAATGATGTTATATGGGTCATTATTGATCATCTTACCGAATCAACCCATTTTCATTCAGTAAGAGAAGATTTAGCACATGAACGTTTAGAGATAATATATATCAGTGAAGTTTTAAGACATCACAGTGTACCCCTATTGATTGTTTTTATCGTGATCCTCATTTTACATAAAGATTCAAGTAAGGTATTTATAATGTTATAGATATTATATTTCGTTCAAGCACTCCATACCTCCATCAAACTGATGGAAAAATAGAACAAAAAACTCCAACCATTATAAGTCATGTTGAGATCTTGATCTCATGACATTCAAGGTATGTGGGATCAGTTTTGACCTCTAATATAATTTTCATATAATAATAGCTTCAATTTAAGAATTCATATGGTACTATATGTAGTGTTATATGGAAAGAGATGATTCTCAACAACTTGTTGGGATGATGTTGGTGAAAGAAAACATGTATTCCTTGACCTTATTGGGGAAACAACGGAATAGTTGAATATTAACCAAACCCACATTAAAGCAGCACAAAGTAGGAAAAAGAGCTAAGTCGATAAGAGAATAATGGATTTGTAATTGCATATAAGAGATCATGTATTCTAACGGTATCTCCTTGTAATAGTGTTATATTATTCGGTATGAAGGGTAAGTTATGTCCCACGTATATCAGACCTTTTAAAATTCTAGAACGAATTGGAGTTGTAGCTTACTGTTTGGAAATGCCACCAAATCTCTCCAATGTTTGTGATGTGTTCCACGTATCAATGTTAATGAAATAAATTCTAGACCCAACACATGTACTAACTTACGAATAAATAGAAATGGAACACTATATATCATATTGTGATGAGCCAATCGAGATTCATTATACCAGAGAACAAGTGTTAAGAAATTGGTCGACTCGTTTAGAAATATTTCTTTGGCAAAACCATAAAATATAAGAGACGGCGTGGGAACCTGATGAACATATGATGATAAACAACCCGAATCATTTTATACAGTGATAATATTGAAAATTTCGAGGAAGAAATTATTTGAAGGAAAGAATAATGGAACACCCCATGCTTCTATAGTATGCTTCCTTTTAAATAATTTAATAGCTTGTGATACACCCAACACCGAGTTCGAGCCCCCCATGACCTATCAAACTAGCCATTTAAAAAACGTTTATGAACAATATTAAACATTTATTGAAATTTTAGAAGTTTTATTGTTAATATAAAATTCATTTTCATTTCATAATATTTAATTTATCTTTGGGTGAATTTTTTGTTTTGTTGGGAAACTTTCAATTTTAATGAATAGTGAAACTCCTACATTCTATGTAAAAACAAACATTTTAATATAAATAGTTATTTTTAATTTAAATTTACTTTAATTTAAATATGGATACATAATACATATATTAGATCAATGTAAGTCTTTGTATCCATTTTAAAATAGAATTTGATATATAAAATTTTACTGAACTTATGAACGTCTCTTATACCCACCTTCAAGGTACATTTTCAAATTAGCACAAAAAATAATTCTACTACATATATTAATTGAATTTAGAAAATCCAACATATAATTTTATATTAAAGGTAAAAAATATGACTTAATAAGATCAAAATAATATTTTATGAATAGTAACTTTTGAATATTATTTACCACGGTAAAATATAAATAGGGTAATTAGAAGTAAAAACAATATTATATTACTATAAAATTATCCTAACATTTTTCCTATTTCTATTGGATAAGTATATTTTGACCAAAATAATCATTAGGTCTAAAATATGATCCTTTTTAAGCTTCTTCTGTTACATTAAAGAATTTATTATATTTTATTTAAAAAAGAGTTAAAAATGTCATATTCAAAATTTAATAATGAAATCATATTTATTATAGGTTTATATATAAGATAAATTCTACTATAAATATTCATTTAAAAGATAATAAATTTATATACATAATTTTATTTTTTTGATAATTTTTAGACATAAAATCATTAAATTTGTCTATGCCAAAATGATTATGTAGTAATTGATTTATTAAAGGAAAAATCAAAGAAATGATATTATTAATATTAAAATAAATATAATTTGGCATAATTAATGACATAAATTAATTTAATTTATAAAATAAACATATTAGTGACACATTTTAAGTATTTGTTTGAATATATCATGTTGTTCTTATATTTTAAAAGACAAAAATATTTAATAGTATCAAAATTGACATAATTGTTATTTTAAGACAAAAACTATTTTATTTAATGATAAAATAGTCCTCAAAATCTATGACTCGGAAAACTAACATAAATAATGTTAAAAATGTAATTAATGATCCAATTTTGGGTCACTAGGCATTTTATAGTAACTATATTAACCATGTCATGTAGAAATACAAGAAGACATAGTAAGAGTTAAACTATTTAACTAAGGGTTAATTCTAAAATATAAGGAATATTTTATGACCTAGACTTATCTAAAACCTATTGGATGATATTATTGCGACACATACTCATCTTTTCATCAAAATAAATCACTTTTGAACTATTATACACTAAAAACGATTTTATAAAAAATATAATTTAACATTTTTCATAAAATGCCCCTCACCTCTCTTATAAAAGGAACCTACCATTCTCTTTAACTCACAAAAGTTATGCCTTTTGGTTCTACCAATAACATCCCAAATAACCTCCCAAATACCATCATTTCAACATATAGGCCTTACATTGAGTAGAAAGTCAACATAATGTGATCTTTTGTTCAAATCAAAAGGAAAACCCTGAAGAAGAGAAAATTATTTTATCACCTCTTTCAAAGTTATTATATTATTTTACATTCTCTTCCTCAGTTCATTCAAAAAATAATAATAGATTCAATACCACATATATTCTGAGATGTTATTATAATTATGGGACCACCATATTCATTATTTTATCCATCCTATAAATAACAATGTCACCATGCATGCAGACGTACAACTTATCGTCTCCACTCTATGGTGTACTTTGTTATTCAACACTACATTATATGGATGGGTATAATGATAAGTATAGTTGATTTAAATAATTAATATAAAAGGAAAATGATTTTTTTTATATAATATACCATCCAATTACATTTCATTTTTCCATAAATAGAATGATATCATAGCTCGTGCGTACGTACAGATTACCGTCTCCATGAAGCGATATGACTCATTCAACACGTTAACCATTATAGAGTAACATTAATTTTATAAGTAAATATAATAGTTAAGAACATAAAATAATTCTTGAAATGAATCAAAATCATTTTATCCCTAATAAACATGACATATTTTACACGTATCAAAGAAAACAAATCAGTTAACACACGATACAATTTAAATTCGGAAATATTGTTAACAAAACAATTATAATATGATCATCTATAATATAATAAATGTGAATTTTTAATGATATAATTTAATAACCTAATTTAACAAATATTTAAGATTTTAACACACCCTCATATAAATTAATTTACAAGGTAAGGGTAAATTTTACAATCTCTTTACTATCTGAGGTGGTTTATAAGAAAGTATCCACAGTGAATTCTTTATCATCCATGTCTATGTTTCATAAATATGTATTTCAATATATTTTTACTATTCCTATAATATTTTCAAAATTAATTTATATCAATGATTGAATTTTTATAAAAATTGAAAGTAAACCTTTGGTCATTTTTCAAACATGGTATTTTATGACCTTTTTGACAAATTAAGGAAGTAATGTTTTTTACTTATAAGACGTGAGCAGCTACATCCGCCGTCGTGATGCATTAACATTATAAATCATCCTTTACATCATATAGATTTATTTTTTAAAAAAAATTTCTTTTATAATTACACATTCTCTTAAATTATTTAAAGAAAAAAATATTTCTCTCAAAGTATTAGTATGATTTTTGTATATTACATTCATCTATTTCAACATCCTTTGATGGATTTTATGCTACATTGAGGCTTATTTATTATGATACAATATTCCATATTGTATTGAATTTTTTAGTATATATTTTTTTTTGGCATTGGTATTTTCATATCATTCATGTTTTATTATTATAATCATTTCTTATTCTAGTTTTAATACAAAATTTTCTGTTATGTTTCGCTATTTTTTATAAGAGGAATTCATTGGACTTTGTAAGTGTCGGGTAGGGCCCGTTATAGACCCTCGAGGGATCAGTAGGTCTCATGAGAAAATAATGTTTTGTTTTTGGCTAACATTTTACCCATTTATGTATAGTTTCAGGTTCAAAGGCTTAATGGTATGTTTAAGATGTCCCACATTATGTATTCCCTCATTATTAGATTAGTTATTCCTATTACATTTGATTATTTGACTAGTAGAATATCCATGTAATGGTTTAAATTGAATTATTTGATTTACTCTTTCTATGTTATCATAAATATAATGTTTTAAAAGTCTAGTGTTTTAGTTTAATACCTTTCCATAATGTTTTATAACTATTTATAATAGTTTCCACTCTATTGTAATCCTTATTGAGAATCTGAGGTCACCCATTTCCTATATATCATTTTCCATAGTATGTGAACTTGTATATTATTATTGACCTATAGAGATAGTCTAATATATATATTTATATATATGTTTTCAAATGAGGTGATATAAATTTTTTCATTTCATAATGTAATGTACAACCTATGATTTCCTCTTGTTTTTTCTAGGCCACTAAACCAATTGGTTCATCGGGAATAGATTTTCTTATGGTCATGACAATATAATGTAATAATGCACTGATTTTGGGAAACTGGGGTCGCGATGTTACATTCATGAATAATCCCATGGAATATTAAAATAAATATCACAATATCAAAAGATCATGGTATCATAGAATATGTGGTAGCAACATACAACAAGACCTAAACCTGAGTCAAGTCTAACTACCTAGACCAAATCCCAAGGTGGAAAAAATCCCACAATTGATTTGGTTTACTCTTTAATCCCTTATATGTGGTATCAAGAGACTAAATTGTTAAAAAAATGGGTTGAAGTTATATTTTTACCCACCCATATTTTCATGTTCATGAATATTTGTTGCATAGAAAAATTAATCGATCATAAACAATACAAATAAGAATTGACCATGTAAATCAATGGGTTGCATAATCTATTATCATGTCATAACAAAATGAAATTTCATAAACAACCAATTTTATAAATGAACATAGGACAAATATTACATTTTAAATGGATGGGATGATGAAATATATATATAATTTAGATATATAGAAACCGAATTTTGAATAAATTCATAACATCAAAGGATGTTATCGTCGATGAAAATGTATTTAATTAATCAAATGATATATTACTGAAGGAAAATATTCCTTTCTCATTTAATTAATTATCTGAAATATAAAAATTTATAATATATTATTTAAAATATTTCCTTGAAATGAACAATTAAATATTATAATATAATATTTAAAGTGTTGAGCGGTTATGATAGACATAAATTATTTTCATTTCCCCATAATAGTTCTTTAACATTTTTTAAAATAAAATAACCTTGTACATAATATGTTATCAAGTCTCCATTCAAATAATATACTAAAAAGAAAAAATTGGGTATGAAATTATTTAAAAAATTTATTAATTCCATTAGAATATTAAAATTAAGTGTGATTATTAGGAAATGAAAATATAATTTCCCACCACTATAAATTTAAACATAAACAATCCAAATTAAATTGAGAGAGAATCATAAACCCCTAAATCCTTGGTAACCTTTTAATGAGAACCTCCATATAAGAGTTAAAAAAATGACACACTAAATATCATGAAAATGTAGTGGGTTATGATATAACCATCCAAGTAGGGACCATATACAATACATGAAAGAACCACTAAATAATATGGTATAAGTCACACCAAAAAAATAAGAGACTAGAAATCCCATACCTTGAGTTTATACATCTCATGTATATCCTTTATGCATTATATAATGATATTATAACAATTATATTTTTATTAGAAGAATTTTCCATATCTAGGACCTTGTAGTAAAACTAGTTACTTCATTAATTTTAATGACATTTTTGAGTACATAATTAGTTATTTCCACGTTAGGTGTTTTTATGACGTTCTATTTATAAATTCAAAAAGAATATAGTGTGTGAACCATGGTAAACGGGGTAATTTGTATATCATATCCACAATAATAATTATTAATTAATTATTATTTTTTATATATATTTTATTTTTTTAAGCCATGAATTATAGTTAATAAAAATGAACAATGATAAAATAATGGAGGTGATAGGTCGTACATATACTTGTGTAACATTTCCATTTTTCAACTATCATGATGGGTATAATTAAATAGTTATTTTATATATAAATAATTATAATTATTTCATAAATATTATTTTATTTCATCAAATACATTTACATATATAGTTTATGGAATCTGGTAATAAAAAATTAATCAAATATCTCTGTGAGGTGGAATTCTACCATTCAAAATGATGATGTTGTAACATTATAATGGAAGGTAAGGGATAAAATTATATGATATATTACCTATAATAATAATTATTATTTAGGAATCTCATAGATAAATTTCAAATACATAATAATTAAATCCATGACAGATAATAATAGAAAATTAATTACATCAGTTCACATGGTGGTATTTTGTCATACACACCAAGATAGTTTGATTTAAAATTTAATGGAAGAGGAGATTGATGTAGCTCATGATATTAATATAATGAAAACTATGTTAGTTATTGAATTAATTATATCATCTTGTTTTAATAATAATTTAATAATTTGGTGGGGGATGAAAATAAAAACACTTGGTTGGGAGCATTACTTCTTCTTCCACTAGTACAAAAACCTTTTTAACGTCGGTTTTTTTTTTGCTTTCTAACGTCAGTTTTTAGGAAATATTATTGTGAGAGACGTTAAAAATATGATTTTTTACATCGGTTATTTAACAACCGACGTAAAAAATTGGGTAATATAGTTTTTAATGTTGGTTCTTAAAAACCCGACGTTATAAGTAATTTTTTACGTCGGTTATTTAATAACCGACGTTAAAAGTTAGTTTTAACGTCGGTTATTAAATAACTGACCTAAAAATTGTTTACTATATTGTAAAACATTTTCTAAGCTTTCATTTGACTGGTCATAGAGCTCAAACGGATTTACGGATCAAAAGGTATGACCATCATAAGTTTGATATTTATTTCAAGGAAAGATTGAATGAGCCAACTGTAGCTTCATATTAGAAAGAATTTTTGAATCAATAGAAGGATTTTTATTTTTATCATGATATAAATAATAATCCATAATTATAATAAATTAACAATCGTTAAATGGTATATCAATTAAGAAAACTACTCATAGAAAATATAAATCATGGGAAAATAATTACAAATACCATGATGAGGTCGCGGAAATAAGAAATTGTTGATTCAAGTTGAAGATAAAACAAGTTGATTTGGTGGAACGATGATGGTTGAATGAAATGATCGTAAAATGTTATGTCAATTAATAGAAAAATCATTAAAACCATAAACCATGGATGTATGATTAAATATACCTTGACGAGATCGCGGAAAGAAGAAATAATTGATTCGCGTTTGAGAGAAAAAGAGTCTATTTGGGGGAACGATAATGGTTGAAATAAATGATTGTAAAATTATGGTGGGTGTATAATGGAAACATATAATTGATATTCTATGAGAAAATGCAGTATTAAAAATTTTAGGCAGCAATTTAAAATTTCGATGTCGCGATGTAAAAAAATTGAAATTTTGCGTTCGCTGGATATTAAAATTTCCATTCACGTCGGTTTTATGATAACCGACGTGAAAAGATATTGAAATTTTCACTTATTTTCCACGTCAGTTATTATAAAACCACCATGAACAATCAATCTTCGTCACTCTTTCACATCGTTTATTAAATAACAGACGTAAAAAATCGATTTTCATGACTTTTTCACGTCGGTTATTTAATAACCGATGTTAAAAGGTATTTTTTATATCGGTTATTTAATAACCGACGTGAGAAACGTTTACAAAATTGTAGTTCATAGTCTAAGATTTAATTTGAGAGGTCACAGAGCTGAAACGGAGTTACGGATTAAAAGTTATGGCCTTCAGAATTTGGACATCCTTAAGACGTCGTTTAGAGATGATCAACTTCTGAAGGCCATAAATTTTAATCCGTAACTCTGTTTGAGCACCGTGACCTGTAAAATTAAATCTTGAGAAATGAACTTCCTTTTTGTAAAAATTTTTTACGTCGGTTATTATAAAACCAACGTGAAAAATCAATCTTCGTCACTCTTTTATGTCGGTTATTAAATAACGGACGTGAAAAATCAATTTTCGTGACTTTTTTACGTCAGTTATTTAATAACCGACGTTAAAGGGTATTTTTCATGTAGGTTATTTAATAACCGATGTGAAAAGGTTTACAAAAATGTAGTTCATTTCTCAAGCTTTAATTGGACAGGTCACTGAGCTCAAACGGAGTTACGGATTAAAAGTTATGGCCTTCAGAAGTTGGACATCCTTAAGACGTCGTTTAGAGATGATCAACTTCTGAAGGCCATAACATTTAATCTGTAACTCCGTTTGAGCTCTGTGACCTATCAAATTAAATCTTGAAAAATGAACAACATTTTTGTAAATGTTTTTCACGTCGGTTATGAAATAACCGACGTGAAAAATACCTTTTAATGTCAGTTATTAAATTACCAATGTGAAAAAGTCACGAAAATTGATTTTTCACGTCGGTTATTTATTAACCGACTTGAAAAATAAGTGAAACTTTTAATATATTTTCCTAGAAAAGGAATTTTCACATCGGTAATTTAATAACCGATGTGGAGATGTGATGTATATTGATTTTTCACGTCGGTTATATAATAACCGATGTGAAAAATCAAATAAAATGGATTTTTAACGTCGGTTCTTATATAACCGAGTTGAAAAATCAGAGAAAATGTATTTTTATGTCGGTTATATAATAACCGACGTGAAAAATAGATTTTTAGATATTTCCACGATGGTTCTAAAAAACAGACGTGAAAAATGGTGACGTAAAAAAATGTTTTTGTACTAGTGTTCAGACCGCCTCTTTTGGATTATAATTAACGGATTCGTATATTGGATTTCAGATCAAAACAATCGCTCAAATACATGGGGAGTGAAGTGAGGGAATGAATTATGAATTTATTTTCTCTACCCTTAGTGTTTTGAAGTCTAAAAAATAGAGTATATGATGTCCCCTTTTTTAAGTGTGACGAAGTGTCATTTCTATAAATACCAAAAACAATTCCATAGTGACATTTCACATTCTATCAAAGTGCTTAAAAAATTGATAAATAACGGATAATATAGGATATATAGTCAAAAAACCCCTACACAATTCGAAATTATTAATATTTTAATCTTGTTATTCCATTTACCTCTATGGTTTCACACTTTTACCATTTTAGTTTGAAAGTATAGTAGCCAGTTTTTTTTTATTTTAACAATTCATCATAGCCAAAAATTAAGTAGACTATGTCACATAATATTAATAAATTATCTTAAATAAAGGATTATATTTTATCAAATTCAAATCATTGAAATGGTATTATTCAATTTAAAATTAAACTTGCAAACTGTGTTGAAAAGTAGTTTTTTAAGAATTGTATTTTTCAAGTGGTAAAAGATCTTATTTTAACTATATTACTGAAAAATATAATTATATTAATTTTAATATATTTATATATATATAATTTATAAATTTAATCAATATTTTTATTTAATATGGGTGATTTAAATTAATATTTAAATAAATAAACAATATTCATTTAAAAATATTTTTTAGAAAACCATGTTTTTAAGAAAAAACAAATACCAGAATCATGAAAAATGATTATTCAAATGAATTTTTTTTTCTTATTATAAATAAATTTAATCATATTTAAATTAATAATAAATCCAAAAAATAACATATCTTATATATTACTTGATTTAATGACAATACATTACAATATTTGAAAAATTAGTAATTTTCATTATTCACCGAAAAGTCAAAAAATTTATAAAAAATATAGAAAAAATCACCATAAGTTAATTTTGATATGATGATTTAAAAAATGATTATAATTTTAGTAAAATAATTTCTATGAGTTAAAAGATTAATTATATTATTTTCTCACAAGAATAAATATAAATGATTTTTAAGAATCATATTTTTTATGCAATAAAATAATTTTATTAAAAGACGAGTTCTTATTGATTATGAATTTATCGATAGGTTAATATTGAGATGGACCATTATATATATTTATTAAATTAATTAATACAATTAATAATCTCAAATATAATGGCCATGTTATGTTGGTCACATTTTAAAAACAATATTTTAATATTATATCCCAGTTTGATTAAAGACATTGTTGTTGGTGGTATATTCTATCAAACATAGTGTTCTTTCAAAATATTTTTTTGGTTACATGTTTTGAAATATGGATTATTATTTTATTAAAATTATTTCTATTAGGAATATATTTCATTTAGGTGGTTTTAGCAACCATTTTGAACTTGTTTTGTTTTTTATATTGTGGACATATATATAATACAGAATGTTAAAAATTATAAATAGTCATAATTTGTTCATTTTAGACAATTAGAATTTAATTTAATCCTTCCATGAAGATAGTATTAGAAAATTAATACTCGTCATCCATGAATATGGTGAACCAATATAGTCTGCAAAACGCTTTAATCATTAGAATAAATGGATAAGAGAAAATGATGATTGGGTGATAATATTATAGATTCTTGTGAACCAACATAGTCAGTAGAAATTATTACATTATCCTTTTGATGACTCCTCTTGGGCTTCAAATAAAGGATCATTTAATTATACTTTGGAGGTTACAAACAAAACTAAGGCCTCAGGGATAGGATTGTATTTCACTAAAGGCTTATACAGTGTGATTAGAAGTTGTAGTGAGGGGTTTTATTTGTTAATGACTGATAGGGGTGCTTTTTTAATAAAATATCCATTAGTATAATATTTTGGCTCAAGACTATCAACATTATTGATTATTGTGACAATATACAAGAAATGGTTCATGTTAATTTGAAATAATGTGTTATTACATCATACATCACTCAGTAATTCATGTATTTACTTTATAAAGGAAAATAAAATATTTTAGGTAAATTCATTATTCACTAAAATTGGAAATATTTTAGAAAAAATAGACAAAATTAATCTTTATAATTTTTTACCTATATATTACAGAAATAAAATTCATTTTATGAAAGTAATTTTCTAAATATGAGAAATTTATTTTTATTACAGAATACTCATTTAATAGAAAAATACAATCAATTATAATATGTCCAATTTTTTAACCCTCTAAAAAAATAAATATGGTTTGATAAAATAGTATCTTACCATTATAAATAAACAGAATACTAATTTGTATATTTTTTTATTGATATCAAAATTAATTTAATTATATTAATATCAAAATTACAATTAAATCATTTATATTTTACAAAAAATACAAACATAAATTTATCATTTCTAAAATATTTTTTTGACATGTACCATGACATAAATATAATATATTTTCATTTTATAAGACTATATATATTATTTTAAACATCTATTGGTGATGATAAAATTCAAATAGTTTGGATAGTAGTTATAATAATCAGGTTACCATCTTAATTAATAGGTTGTTATTCCAATGGTTTGATTACTACACTCACAATAATGTTATTTTTCCAACTGTAAGATTTCTATTCCAATTGACATATCTTTAATGTTCAAAAGGGTTCCCTATGTTATATTAAAATATAAAATCTCATTCATTCATCACACAATTATATTTTATCTTAAGGTTATATATATTTTGGTTTTCAAGATAAATATTTCATAATAGATATTCTACTTTATTTATTTAGGGATGTGTGTGATTATTCTGGTGGATCGATCATATTTAAATTTCTATATTTTATTTATAATATATAATATTTTTTATCCCATTATAATATTTTAATTTAATATTTCCATTTTTTTCTAAAATTAATTTTGATAGAATAATATAATAAAATTCATTTGGGTTTCAACTTATTGTTCATGTGCCTTGTACTACATAGCATAATTCAAAACAATTTTAACAATATGAATTCCATTTAAAAAAATACATTTCATTTCAAATTGAATCTGATAAAATGGATTCCTTATTTATAATAATCATAACTAATATAATTTAATTGTTTCAACATAATTTTTCATCATAGTTATTTCTAAAAATAGTAAAATGTTGTTACCGTGGTTAATGTTTAAACGGGGTTTTCAAGGGTTAATCAAAGTACTAAGGGTACTTCTTCCCCCCAAAATACAATTGATAATATATTTTTTATTAGATTACAACCCCAAATTTTCATCAAATAAAATAATTTTCCATGTTGAGCGATGTTTCCATGAAAGTGGCCTTATATCATGGAAATATTTTATGAACTTTAATTTATGCCAATCAAATCACTTATAAAAGGACACCTCTTCACCCAATGTATTCACACTATTTGAGACTCCTATATCAAACAATATATTTACAAAAAATATTCCAAAATCTTTTCTTTTTATTGTTCTTGTTGTATTTTTATAATAAAAATCCTTCAAGGCTTTAGGTGTAAGTTTAAGGATGTCTTACAATAAAGAGGTATAAATCATAACCAAAATAATTCCATATTATTTATTTTTAGAAATTATATAAATATGTTAAATAAATAAATATATTATTAGTTAAATATCATAATTATTATGATTTTTCATAAATATAATTATACAACCATATTCCACCCCTTCTCCCTGAAATAGAAAATTTAAATTATTGGAAGTTCATGCATGTGTATTATTGCATCCTAAAAGAGATGTCATTCATTTCTAATCACATCCATTAAATAGTTGTTAAAATTGTAGATATAATTTTTATATATGATAATTTTTAAAATATTTATTATTTTTTTACTATATGATCTTATATACCTTCATACCTTCAGATCTATTAGTAAACAATAACGTCTTTCGTGTGTACATGTGGAATATCACCTCTATATAGAATTTAGATTTGTTAAGAATTTCTGATTTAAAGAAATGGAGCAAGGATAAATACAATTTATATATATTATATTTATTTTATATTAAGGATTTTTTACTTGTTAATTATCATTTTTTATTCTTCTTTTCTAACAATTTAATAGTGGAAAGGTTACTCGTGTGTATATACAGATTACCGTCACCACGAAGTGATGTATTTTATTTTTCACCACCACCTAATAAAAATGGTAATATATAAATAATGAATATATATGATATTTTTATCATTATTAATATTTTATATATTGATTAACCATTATCAATTATCAAGTACCACAACTGTCGAACTAGAACATGCCTAAAAAATGAAGCATCTCACACACAAAATGCGGATTTTAATAGGAAATTGATAGTAAATCGGTGTTGAAATATTATTAGTAGATCATATATGATATTATGGGATTGAATATTTTTATTTTATACATTTATAATAAAAATTTATTTAATATAGATCATCATATAGTGATTACGAAAAAAAGGCTTTAAGGTTTGAGTTACTCATCTAACTTTTATTTTTATGATACTTTTTCATTTTCATCACATAATTATCTTATGTGGCATATATACTACCTATTTGATATGATATATCATGAATATATTGATATTTCTTCAATTAATAGCTTCATCTGTAGTATTTCCTTTTAATGGATGTTTTGATTCAAATGTTATATAAGTGGTTGGCATTTTTAATCTGATCTTCTCTTCTTTGAGGAATGATTTTATATTATACACAAATATCTTATTAATATTGTCTATTTACTACCTAAGAATTTATTTTAAAATAATGTATTATATTATTTATTTAATTTATAAAACAAATTTACCTTCAATATTCTAGTGAATTTTCATTCAAATATTACTATTTCCATAGGGGTTTTATATTATAGCCTAATTATTCCCAAGATTTTTATGCCTAAAATTTACAATGACGAACTTTTGTGATCTATCTCACCCAAATATTGTTTATTCTCATATTAAATATTTTATTATAGATATTTATTATTTATAATTCCATTTTCCTCTAATAAAGTACTTATGAATCCAAAAATTGATTTTAATGAAAAATCTTCATTGTTTTTCCCTTCTGTTAGAAATCCATTCTACCCTATCCATATTTTATATAAATTGATTTCCAGATATTTTTTACTATTATAACAACATTATTTAATATAAGTTTTTAACTATGTTTCACTATACATAAATTGTATTAAATGCAAATTTCTTTTGGTTTTCCAAAAATGTAATTTTTTATTTTTATTGAATAGGGGAAATGAATTTTTTTGTTTACATACACTATATAAATATATTTCCATACAATCATAAATTCTATATTCATTAAATATTTAATTATAGGTTTATTTTTATGTTTTAAAATAAAAAAAATTCCTTGATGTATTATAACAGTCAAGATTCATAATAAGTGTTTTCAAATAAAAAGTTTATTATCCTCAATAAATGCTCACGTGATGTTTTTATGGCACATTTTCAATTACAACATGCTTTCATTTTTCTTATGATTTATTTGGATATGATCCAATGTTACCATATTTATTATTCCTTTTCATTGATTATGATTATGAATATGAAATATTTACAATGTATTTGTCATTTTTTTTGTTAAGATATTATGCTATTATGAATGTTTTATAATCATGTGTCGCAAATATCTTTGGATTTCAATATTATATAGATAGGATGGTAAATTAATATCACTACTTTTATTTTCATGAGGAATTATATATCATTGAAGAATAAGGATATGAATGGTGAATGGACACATTTTACTAAGTAATTTTTTACAATAACATAGTCTGGGGAGTGAACATTGACTAGAGGAATTAGTGAATGTGGTGTGAACTCAATCTTATATACCAGTCTTAGTTGTGTTCCTTGAATATGGAAATGAGTTTATAAGTATATTTTTATTCCACCAACATAATTTTTATGCATATGACATTTTAACATGCTTTGAGATTGATTTTTAATGATTCCAAACAATTAGGCCTTATTTATTTTGATTGATAAAACATTCTGACATGTTTCCTCATTTTGATATATGAATTGATGGGTATGATTTTATATTATTAATTTCATATTCTCAAAATTTTTTTATTAACTTATTGTCACATTTTATCATTTAATGATATTTTTTATGTCTACCCATGCTCATCATCTGAGCTCACCCTTTCTTATTTTTCCCTTCCATGCTTTATGAAGATGGTTTTTATGAATGTTATGTCTATGTTGGGCACTAGTTGTGAGGAAATTCAGGGTAAAAGATATATATGGACATTATAATAGTTTCTTATGAATACATGTTTCAAAAGACACTAATACTTTTCAGTTATGGTGTGTATTTCATTGAAATATAATTAATAATTTCCTAATAAGATGTAGTATTTATATATTAATGTTTGGATTTTCCATACATGGAGCTTCTTTGACTATACTTTAGTGGATTAGCCCCACTATTTGAAAATGTGAAAGGATTCGTGTTTGGTGGTCTTATACATGGAACACAAAATTTTGAATTATAATTTTTTATTTATATAATCTCCTTTGATCAGTATTTTGAAATTGATATCATATATAGTTAGAATATGTTTTTGTAATAGAATTTGTTTCATTTGATTTTAATTAAGAGTTCATGACATTTCCAATTGCTTTCAAATCCAAAATCCACTTCTGGAAATCCATGAATGACCATTGGTTATATAAATTATGGATTGTTTCTTATAAATTAATTATAGAATTTTAAAGGATGATATGGACATTCCTTAATTTTGGTGGATTTATGTTATTTAAATGGGTGAGTTTAGATATTTAATAAGGGTTTGGGAATATAATTTCAATAATAAAATTCATTTTGGCAGAACATTATTTTTTTAAATTAATTTTACTAAATGACACGCATCATGAAAAATATATATTTGTATTTTGAAAAGGCATTAATTTATTTCCATGTACATAATGTTGCCCGGGGAAGGGGTCTTGCACATCTCATGTATCTTTTATATGTAAATTTGGGTTATTTCATGTGATGACACAAAGTTGGGGGTGTGAATTGTCTGTGAAATGTATCATATATATTTTAGGTGATATTTTTTGACTCTCCTACATTTTTAATTCACTATTATTCACTAGATTCATGGTGTAGCATATATGGATATATGATACACTATATTATGATCATGATTTTTCTAGTGTCACTTAGATGGATTTTATTTTTATTATGTGACATGCCCCTCTAACTGGAAAATGATGGTATTGCAATGTTTTTGGATAGGTTGACTATCACTTAGTGTCATTCTAGCTTACTGGTTAGTATGGCCTCATATGTGATTATTTCCCCAAGTCACCCAAGGGTTCCCATGATGCAATGCTTTCAAATTATTTATGTTCATGTCCTTCAATATTTAAAATTTTTTGGATTCAAATTTTAACTATGAATTGTTCCCTTTTCACTCGTGAAAATTTATTTCATTACATTAGTTATTCCTAATGAATTCTACATGAATGTATACACTGATGTTTATATATAGCCATATTTTTTCCCAATTAAAAAATAAAATACACGTTTTAGAGAACATACATAAGTTTATATATATAGTTATAATTTGTTGTTTTCATTGTTTTAATTCTTGTTTTTTGAACTGTATAGATTATTATATGTTTTCTAAGAAAAAAACTATTCTTATTTATAAATATTTTAAAACATGAATTACATAGTTTTATAATTAGTATTTATAAATCATCCCATGGGTGGTGACCTACATGGAAATATTTACCATTCCAATTATCGTTAGTGTTTTTGAGGCTTATATGGTTTCATGAGAACATGGTTGTCTAGTATCAATTTTTTGGTCTGATTATGGGTTACAGATAGAGGATTCTATTCACATGATGCATGGATATAATGTTTGGAACATTCCCTAGATTATTTCATTTATTTTAGTGTCCAGATGTATTTTTCTCCTCAATATCCTCTTGTACAATCTATTCCTAGAATCTTCCTTGATTACATTTTTGGTTGGATTCATTCTATGCTTTCATGTTTTTTTCTAAAATAGTTTAAAATAATATCCCACATTAATTAAAAATAATAATGGTGGTCCCATTTGAAACTGGACAGAGGGGGAACTGAAAACATGTCCCATAGGCCCAAAGACACATATTCCTCGTAAGTACATGTCCTAATGGACTTTATATGATCAAATGGACCCACTGACCCATAGGACGAGAATATACTCCTCATAAAGGAAATATCACAAAGGCATATGATATAGAATGATTCATTCGAACCACTAATAAAACATTACACAACCCACCCTTCTAGAGTGACTATATATGTTATACTTTGTTGTTTACATTGTTGAGAGTGTAACTATGTTGGTTTAAAAAAATGTGGCACCATACCCCGTTGTCCCATATTTTTATCTTGGAGAGGATCAGACAATAGGTTCCACCACACCAATATCTCTTTTGAGATACTCACACAAAAAATTTTATTATGCACATGTTGTACAATATGCATGTTTCTCAACATTATTTGACTAAAACGCCCTTTAGAAATCCCCATGGATAAATACCCATACACATTACAATTGTATGAAAATATATTGTTGAATAATGGGTGTTAGTACACTCATCCAACATTCATGGTTTCCCACCAGATAACAATTATCTGAACCTTCATGTATCACCAACCTAGTTACTCGAGACATTATCATATTCTAATCATATTACTATAACCTATAAGTCTTAAAGGCTAACAATACACAAATCTAACCACCAGCCTGGAGAAACCCCATGTTTTTCTTCCCAACCCAATTACTACCTATATTGCATCATTTCCATCTAAATTCATGCAGCTTAAGCTGCCTGAAGCTGTGTTATTGCAACCAATCCTATTTCCTTCTAGAATTAAGGAAATTTTTTATCACCATTTGTATCAATGGAATCAATGGACACCACCTCTACATTCCCTAACACCCTCATACACTAATTCATAGAACTATCACCACCTGAGGTCAAACTATCATCACTACCTAAAGCCACAAAAGAATTCCCCTTAAAAGTCTACCACCACTATCGATTTCATGCACCCTTCACCACATGAAGACATATATTTTTCTAACATCCTAGTAACTATATAATATTTAATTTGAATAATAATTTCCACCAAAATCCATAGACATGATCACCTTCTTTCATCGATTCCATGATGTTGACATTGTGACATCAAATTTCCATTTTATTTGTAAGTAACATATTTGGAAAAGATCGGGTCATAAACCATAATATATTTAGGTAGTAAAACCTTTAAAATATTTAAATAAGTGGGAAATCATACCAAGAGATCCACCATTGGTACTCACTGATTTCATGGGATCTTTTCATAATCATTGGTGTATTAGAAACACAACTTAGTTTTGTCATCATCCATATCTGCATCCTAATTCTTGGATGGTTTGTGTTTTTCTCATGAAAAAATTTTATTAGATACATGGATAATATGATTTTTTCTTTACCACCACCCATTAATATTGATATTGAGTTTCAAGGGGTTTTCTGGATGTCATTTTCTTGAATCTGATATCTTTTCCCAAAATGTTTTTTATATTTGTGGTGATTATTTGGTTGATTATTTTTTAAATTGGGAATTCATGGTTTATTTTGAGAAACCTCAAATGAAATATTAGAATTAGAATGAAATAGTTGGGTTCATGGTAATTTTTCATAGTCTTAAAACAATTTTAAAATCATATGGACACCTCTAGTGAGATTTTAGTGAGCTTTGCATGATTTCTAAATAATCTCTAAAACTATGAGGCTAAACCGTGTGCAACTATTATTTATTTGAATTATTTGTTATTTTTATTCCTATTTAATTGAGTTACCTTTATTTATTCTTCATATTTTTGTTGAATGACGTATAATTTTAATCATTTTTCATAAATAATATTTTGGTTTATTTATATATAATTTATAAAATAAAAAAAATTTGTTTGTTTTGAAAATGATTTGTAATTTATAAAGTATACAAATATTTTACCAAATTTATATATAATTAAACATAAAATGGGTTTGTCATTATTTATTTTGACAAAAAATATTTTCCATATTTGTTAAATCTTATTCAATTGTTTTATGAATTTACATAAAAAATATATTCCTGTTTTTTTTAAATGACTTCAAATAGGAAATGTTTTAGGTTGTAAAATTTAATGGGATTTTGAATGTTCTTGAAAGAAATGATTCAATGTAATTTTCGAGGAGTGCTTATAAATTATTATTTGTTTTAAAATCTTTATGGGTGTGTATTGGTTTGGTTTTACTTTACACGATTTGAGTTTTCATCATTTATTTTATTTGGTTTTGAAGTATATTCGAATTTGGGGGGATTATTTATTTTCTTTTTGTGATTTCCTTTTTAGTTTTTATATTGATTCATTAAATTTTAATTTTGTGGTGTGTTTTAACTTTTTTATCACTTATGTTTCAAGACTGTGTTCAAAATGATCCCTGTGATTTTAAAACATGTAGTTATGAGTGGTTCACCATATGTAGAGCCTCTAGTTGATGAATATTTTTTTGAGTCCTTCCCTTCATCTACCCTCATTATTATGTGTGGCAGTCTTACCCCTAAAGGACAACAATCATATTTCACTATAATTATCAATCATTAAACACTCATTTTTATTTAGAAAATAATTATCAAAAATTATAATAATGAATACATAAAATCAATTAAATATTTAACCATCATGATCTTACTTGGCCTCCTAAACTCATGTGTGTACCTTCATGCTAGAGGTTCTAATTTGGTAGTGGTGGAATCACATTATTTGAACAAATCCACATAGATAACGTATTTAGGAAATCATTAAGTAATTCCACATATAGTAGATTTTATCCTTTGATTTGAAATTACCAATGGTGATGGAAGTGTATGTACTCTAACAAGGTGATATATTTATGTTCCAATAAATCGGTAGGTTCACTATGTCGGTGACATAGATTCCTGACATGGCTAAGGATGAATCATTGAAGCCCTAGTATTTTGAAAGTGATATTTGAACACTATAAAAATTTGATTTCATCATGAAACCCTACCCGTTTTCCTTATCCGAAAAACCACATTCTATATTTTTTTCTTTTAGTCAAAATAGATTATCAAGTTCGATTCATTTCCATAAGAACTTCTAAGGAAATATCAAAGTACTCTACCTATGAAATAATTTTTTTGTAAAAAAAAATTTCCCAATAATAATTACAAAATTAAAATTTTATGAAATCAATATTAATTATATATATAGTTTTATTATTCTATTTTAATAATCAATAATTTCGTTCTTTTATTTTCTTTCAATAAAAACAATAACATCATTCGTGTGTTTTTTAGTCTACAACCACCATGAATGAGAAATGTTTTTATAATCTATCACCATAAAATGATGGTATAAATAGGGAATTTAATAATTAATTGTTATAGTTATATTAATTTTATGATTTTGAATCAATAAACTGTGTAAATACTTCTCGGTTAATGAAAATTAAATGATCACCACTGTGTACATATGGACTAACTCCCCCATGGAATAGTGTATTCCATTTTTTATTATATCCATTCGTGGATTCATATATGGATGGTAATAATGGAAAATTATGATATATATATATTAGGTTTACTGTATGAAATCATGGAAATAATGTTAAAAATATGATTAGCAAACAATTGTAAACAATTGAATCGTTCCAAATGATTATGTTTATAAGAAAATGACCTCTTATCTATAATTATTGACATTATATAAATTTTATTCTCTTTATAAATCAATATTATTATGATAATTATCAAAAATAAGAATAAAATAATATCATTACACTCTATGTGTAATTATATTGCAACAAAACCACCTCATTATCATCAGTTAATTATGGTAGATTCAATTTTGGGTTGGTTTAGACACCAACTTGGACAATACTATGAATTTATATCTAGATAGAATGATATAAATGGGTGTGTAGATGGTTATAAAAATGAATATGTCTATTGAGAATAAATTTAATTTATTTAATATAACTAGTCAAGATATTTGGTGGAGGTTCTGAACGAATAATGACTGATGTAATAGTATTCATCTATAATTACTCTCGTTGTGACATGTTTATATTATTATTATTAATTCATTATTGTGGGGTATACAATACCTATTTCAGATTTTATATCCCGAATTTATATTCAATAATGTAACATATAGTTTAATTACAAACCATATCTTTCAAGGGGTTTTAATTAAAATTTTACTCAAGTCAAGTGATTATTTTTCTCAAACTCTATGTTCGTGGTTCTTGATTATATTATATACAATGGTTTCATTGGGATGTTTTATTCATTTCCCATTGGTGTATCGTTGTCTTAAATTATTTTTATTCATGAGAAATTCTAATAAAAATTATTTCTTCATTATTTATTAGATTCTTACTCAATTGTTTCCCAAATTGTTAAGATGTTTGGTAACTCGATTTTCATTTATTGAGTTATTGTTTACCTCTTGGGGTTAAATTATTATTATATTATACCAATGGATTAGATTACATGGTAATATATTTTTACATAAATTTACTTTTCTACCACATAATATAATGTATTGAAATATTTCTTACTACATATATGGTGTTGTTTATAAGGTATATTGATAACGCAAATTTATTTTATTTGAGTTAAATTATTTTATCTTTAAAATATTAATTCCATTATTGTGTTATACGATCGTAATATTTAATTTTGTGGTAATATCTCTACTAAAATAATGAAAATTATATTTTTATATAAAATAATATTTTATTCCTCTTTTTACAATATGAATTTTGAATAAAGGTATTTTAATAATGGTATGAATGGTTTTTTCCTTTAAATTTCATATATTTTTTGATCCTTCCCTATTTTATATAGGAAAAAAAATTGGATTCGTAGGTTTCCACTGTTGGATACTCTATTTAAAATAAAAGGTTTTCAAAATCATTCATGTCACTTTTTCCAAAGATACATTTGAATGTTACCTATAATTTTTCATTTTAAATCAATGTAAAAAATATTTTCTAAAATACCGCTTATAATTTCATTTTCACTTTCCTATTTTATAGATTCACCCTAATGTGGTTTATTCTTCATGATTTAACTTATAATATGTATTTTTTTATCATTTTTTGAATAGAATTTTGGGTATCAAATAATTCGATCCTTGATCCCTTTAGTGATACTTTTCAACAAAATATTTTATTCAGGTATTCTTCATTTATTCCAACACCAATAATGTTTCCTTTATTGAAATATGGAAATGTTCTTTTGGAACCATATACTTTCTTTCTCGTAATGGATTACGATCAGGTTATTTCAGAATTTTATTAACATTAAACTCAATACCCTATATGGTGTGAACATCTCATTTTTTCAAAATTTAGATTTGGGGATGTTCTCCCAGAAAGAGTGTTTATTTATTATAAAGGTGAGTATTGTTAATATTCATAAATATTCACTACTAACTAGATTTTATTTTGTATTGACATTTAATATGTAGCACCCTAAGATATAAAATAAGAATATTGTATTTGATAGTGTATGTGGCCCACAACACCAAGATCAAAAAAATATATAACACCCTAATACTATATGATATATTTAATTATAAATAAATTAAATATCTTAAATTTCATTAATTACATGAAAAACAATGTATATTTTCTATTACATTTAACTCTAAATTTATCTTCGGTTACACGCAAGCACGAGTTTAAACAAAATGTGACAAAAAATTAAAATATTATTATTTAATGTAATAGTTATCACGTATTCATTGACATAAAGAGTCTAAATATTGTTAAATAATGTATAAAAATTATGGTTGTATATTGATTGGAAATAAATAAGTATCATTTAAAATAAAACATAATGTTTTAAAAAAACTATAATTTTTATAAACGAACGGTTAGTTTCACTTTTTGAGAAAAAAATTAAAATAAAATTTTACCACTTTAAGTAAATTTATATGGAAAAATCTAATTCACTTTTGAAATCAGGATATCAAAATTATCTTATGCTTCATATTTTAAATTTTCCTAAAAAGTTTCATTTTTTTATGATATGTGAAAAATACATAATTTTAATTGAAAACTACCTTTTCATATAAATTATATACAATGATAAATTTTATTTAGAATTGGTTTCAATCTAAAATTAGTTCAATTTTATATCAATTAATTTTATTTAGGACATTGTAATATTTTTCATATTGAGATTAGATATAAAAAATTTTCAAAGTTGTGAACATTTTTAGATTAAAAACTTTATTTCGACCATTACACCATTAAAGATCATGAATAGTGCATTTTGAAAAATTGTGACATGTGAAAAAAATGAGAGAACATAATTGGTTTTCAAAATTAACATATCTCAGAAAACAATATATCAATTTTGTTATTTTTTTAAATGTTATTGATTTTAAATTTAGCATTGTTTTTTAAGAAAGGTCACTAAAAATATTTATATTTACATAGTACATTTCCCCACATCAATTTACATATATATATATATATATTAAAAAAGTTACATATATATATATACATGTATATAAATATATATATATATATATAAACACAAACACACACAGAGAAACATATATATATAAGGATACATATTTATATAAATATATTTTTATATAAAAATAGATATATATTTTAAATTTCTTCATGTTTTTAAGAAAAAAGTTATATGTCTTACTAGTGTTCTAAAATGTAGAAAATTATATATATATATATATATATTATATGCACACACACAAATATGTAAACAGACACATATATATACTATACATATAAATAATCATAAAATATATATATATATATAATATAAAAAATAAACATATATAAATCTATAAACATAAAATATGAACATATATATATATATATATAATTAAACGTTTATATAAACATGAAATATAAAATATAAAATATAAAATATAAACAGAGATCTATATATACATATATATATATATATAATGATACAATTTTATAATCAACACTTCCATAAATGGTTTGGTCATTTGATTCGGTTTGATGATGCATGTACAACATTCGAGTCCTAGAGGGGTGGGCATTTTAATGGCGTGCATGGTGTACACATGGGATTGGTTGTACAGTCTCTCTCTCTCACAGGGTTACAGTTGTGATGTTTGGGGCATACATGTGAGCCAAGTGGAGAGTTTTCACAAAAAAAAGGGGTGAGTGGGAAGCATTGTTAAAAAATTATTTCTTATTTTAAAAACATCTTACAGTAGAAATATTATGAATTTAAAAAAAATATGGATTTTATAGAATCTTTAGTAAATTATGGGTGATTTACCAACATTTTTTAAAAACATTATTAAATAAATCAGTGGTGTTTTAAAATAACAGTAATTTACTTTTTTGGTAGTGTGTGCCCCACCTCACACAATTATAAAAGTTTTCCCTAACACCTATCATCTTCACACCATCAATCTAGTTTAGTCATGCAATCTCTACCCAAATAAATTTACAACATGCCTCTATTAATCATAGAAGCCTTATATTAGGTATAAATCCATCATAGGAAGGGTATTTGTATACTAAATTAGATACCCAAAGAAGAGGTAACATTCATCAATGATCATTTTTAATTTATTTCTTTCTCCACATACTTAAATTATTATTAATCCAAGATTATATAATAACCTCAAAGTGTTCTATATAAATTTATTTAGTTATAATAATTTCATTACCTAAATCCATTTCCATTTCCATCAATAGGGTTATGATATCATAGTTTGTGTGTGTGGCAGACTTCCTCCACGCGAACCGATGCCTTTTTTTTCCATTATCACCTCTCATGGTAGGGTATAATGATGGAACTAATATATATATATATATATATGATATATGTAACATAAGTTTAAACATCGAATGATTATATAATATATATACATTGTTATTTACTATTCGCTATGAAACACAATAACATTGTTCTGGTGTATGGTGAACTATGATCGTGCAAAGTGATGTTATTCACCTTTCGCTAACACATTTCATGGAAGGTGATGAGGAATAATTTAAAGAATTATATATTATATAAATGAAATAATTTTTATATTCATTACGAAATCATCATTTTATGAGGATAATATATCATTTTATGTTTTAACACATAAAAATGATTGCATCATTCACGTAGGTGTGGACAACTCCATTCACGAAGCGATGTGACTCTCATTTAATCACCAAAACACATAGAGTATATATATATATATTAAAATAATTCATATTGTATTTATTATTTCATTATCATTTTATAATTTTAAAATATTACCTACCAAATTTCCATAATAATTGTTCAAGTTGAAATATTACGAATGCATACATACAACCTGCCATCCCCATGGTCGTAATGTACGCCCTTTATCAAAAAAACATTCATGATTATTCTTATGAATATAATTGATTTATAAATATTAGCCTTATATCATGATTATTATTTTGGATATGATAACACTATATAATATGCACAGGAACCAAATCTTCCCTAATAAAACATTCATGAGGAATGAAAAAAATACCATTACAAATAATAAAAAAAAATTATTAATGAACGAGTCATAAGATTTTAAAAAAATGATAATATATGTTACTATAAATATTAATATAATCTGAAAAAATTTATTATCATATTTAAAACCACTATATATGGTGTAAAATAATATTCAATCAAAAGGAAGCATAATGTAATGATTTCTTCTTAATTTACATTCCATTGAGAACTATTTGTTATTATGCGCTAATTCCATTTTGGGTGGGGTGTATACTACCCCTATTACATGTTATAGCATGATTCATTATCACTTCATGTAATTTTATGCTTTCCTTTTTAATTATATCATCCAAGGGTATTGGACTTTAATATTACTACATGGTAAAAATAATTGTACAATCATGAATTCTTTTGTGATTGTAAACGTTCTCTTAATACAGTCACTATATGA
Organism: Viscum album; assembly: GCA_963277665.1. Lineage (NCBI taxonomy): Eukaryota > Viridiplantae > Streptophyta > Magnoliopsida > Santalales > Viscaceae > Viscum > Viscum album. Next base: position 1,838,622,675 of record OY728165.1, read on the forward strand.
AGTAATATTTCATTGTACATTAAATGTCTCTCAAATATCAACATACTTTTCTAATTGATATATTTCTTAAACATTATATCATTTCTAAATATTGTGTTATACATTCAATGGAATTCATTTATCTAGGAAAATATTGATAAATTCATATTCTTTACTCAATATAGATATTTGATGATAATGAGAACTATTTATTTTTAAAATAAAATATTAAATATTATAGGAATTCATATTACATGAATGACACGTTTGGGGACCACTTATATAAATCTCGTCACTTTATTAGCATGACTAATTAGATAAAATTAGCATAAAAAACCATATGTGTTTATACCTAGTAATATTCCATTGTCTTGTGTAATGTCTTGATAGTAGGGATATAGTTGGACAAAATGAATTAGTTTATACCCTGTATGTTTTAATCCTTCTAAAAAATGTACTTTATGGTAAATTATCATCATTCTGGAATACTTTATGGCTTTTAAAAAATCATTTCCTTCATTTAGATAATGTTACCATCATCCATTATATTTTTATATGATATTTTAAATGGATACATTTCATTCTCATTTTATTGATTAAATCGAATATTTTTTCTATTATATTCTTTCCCATGTTGATTTGATCTTATCTTATTATAATATTAATGTAATTTAAGTGGAATTTTTTTAGTTATTTAAGTTTCTAGGTTGATTATGGTTATTTATCCACGATAGCTTCTTTTGTACTTAACACTGAAAAAGATTTCCACCTCACCATTATTTTTATCACTTCCCCCAGATTAAATGAAGATTATAGTGTTTGAAAAGTGAGTGCATTCTAGAAGGAATAATGTTATTCTTGAAAAAAAAACTGTAAATTTTGTAATCAAATCAAATGTAAGACTCGAGAATTTACCTAGTTTACCAAGACTGCTATCCTATTCAGTCCATGTGGATACGAGAACATTTACCTTTTACCAATGTAATTATGTAGGCAATGGCTCTGGGCTATTGGGGTCAGGGTTACTACATTTGGTATTATAGAAATTATTATCGAAACATGGGAAATAGGCATATTAAAAAATATATTTGGGATCATAAACCAAATATATACTTAAAGTATAAGTATATAAGATCATCCTAAATTTTGTATAATGAAGAGATTCCATAGTGTAACCTATTAAATACATCACTTTATAGATAAAATAGATGAACGTGGTTTGGGAAAATAGGTACCTATTGGTAATAAATTTGAAATGGGAACATTGGGAAAGACATGTTTGTCACCTAGTGCACCCCAATGGTCTTTACGCCCCCCATGGTTTTATACTCCTTGAAGAAATCCTTATTATAATTCAACTTTTCATTACAAAACATTGTGAAGGATTTAAAATAGATATCTTCCCAATGAATACATGTTTATGATTATGGTATTTGTTTTGGGTAAATTATTTCACTAGTTTTTTGATTATATATTATGATTCATTATGATACAATCTAATAGTCTTTATTCAATAATTTAGAAATAAATCCTAGTAGATGGTATGGGAACATCATCAATTAATGTAATTCAAAAATTAAGAATGATCATATCTTGGATGAGATTAATCCAATCATTCAAAGGGAACTACTCCCCAAAATATCTATATCCTAAGAGGACATAGTGTCATGTTATAAAACTAAAATGAAGGAATTATATATGTATTATGGATTAAAAGGTTATCATGACAAAATAGAGATGGAAGAGAAAAAAATAGATAATGATAATAAGAAGATTTTGGATTTTCATACATTGGATAATTGTGGAATGAAAAATACAGGTACTTTCATGAATGAAATGGTAGTTTTCTACATTTTCGGAGAGAACGGAGGCTATGTTAGAGATTTAAAGGGAATGAAAAAAAAATTGAGTTATTCAAATATAAGGATATAAGGAATTATGGAAAATTATATCTAAAGAGTAAAAGGAATATACCACAGTAGAATCAAATGGATCGTGGTCAAGCATATGCATAAACAATACGTGAAGTGGAATGATTAATCTTATTATTTTGGTTGAAGAATTATTTTATTCATCGATATTATCAAGGATATATGGGTTATAATAATTATGAAATGTATAATGATATAAATATATTACTTTTTACTGAGTGTTTTATAGAATATTTTGAATAGTATAAATAAAACTGAATCTAGGGAAGGTTGGCCTTCTTTGAAAGAACGTGACTGAGAGAAAGATGACCTCTGATATGTTCCTAATGTATAGAAAATTATGTTGGGATAATTGCATGATTGATATTAGTAATGTAAATTGACAATTCGGATTCCTATATAAATAATTAATAATTTGTTGAAAAAGGTGTTTTATACTATAATTAATGGATTCTACAACATCTTTATATTTAAGGAATATATATCATAATCAATGTTTTACTTAAGTAATAAAAAAGGGAGAATGTTTTCAATTATGTTTTTTTTTTGTAATTCATGTTATTACAATGTTTAAAGAGAGTACATGATGGAGGTATTAACATTTTTTGTATGTGATGATTTAGAGATACTACATGTTTATTGGATTAACAATAAGTTCATTTTGGAAATTCAATTAAATTATTTGTAATGTTATAGATTTTAATTATTATGAAGATTTATCATATTAACCATTTGTGAGATGAATTATGTAGAACATTGTATGTGGTTTTAAAGGTAAATGTATTACTTCAATATATTGAAATTTATTCATATTTTATAACATTTTTTATCCATATTAGTTTTGGAAAATAGTTTCATACATATGGAATGACTTGTCACTATTTTATAAATATTAAAATACATTAAAATTTACTTTTAGTTCTTAAGACATAAAAAATCATTTTTTGATATTAATTTATAGGAAAAAGGTTAGAATTGGAATTTATTGAAGTAGAGATAAAATTATATATTGGGATTATGATATAGAAACATATCAAGTATTTATAGTTCCATATATCCTTTTAAATTAAAATAATTCCTTAAATTTAGGATAATAATTTTGATACCGAAATGTAATTATATTACCTACAAATCTAATCAATAATATGGACTTTCAAATCATCAAATATTTATGTTTTCAGGGCCTTAACATTACATTGATCATTCACTTTATTTTTTTCAATTATCAAAATGACTCCTTATAATTATTTAAACATTACTTTCATATCTATATCTTCACATGCCACAAATTCTCTCTTACATAGAAACTTGTAATATGTTATTCCTTATTAACTTTATAATTCCACTTTTTCTTATTCAGATGATTTTTTATTAACCCATTTAGGATGTTGGTTTCTAAATAATGTTATATCCCAATTTGAATCCACTGATTACAAATATCATGTTTAAATATAGAGGATGAAATTTATTTGAGGTAGAGAGAATGCGACACTCCTATATTTTGATATAAAAATATTATATTCAATACCATATGTGAATCACAACACCAAGAAGAGAATAAAATATAACAGTCAGGTATTTATAATATATTTATTTTTAATGAAATCTAATATCTTCAATAGCCTCCATTACACACAACACTATGTTTATCTTGCGTTACACGAAACACCAAGGTTTATAAAATATGACATAGTATTAAAATATTCTTATTTTAAATATTAGTTATCACCTATCCATCGGAATGGATCGTATAAATAGGATTAAACAAATTATGATATTTATGGGTATATATTGACTAGAAATAAAATAAAAATCATTTAAAATAATAATAAATGTATTCTATAAAAAAATTATTTTTTGTAAATGATTCTTTAGTTGCACATTGAACACATTAAATTAAAATTTATTTATACCACAATAATAAATTTTAAATGAAAAAATAAAACTATTTTCTGAAATTAGGATATCAAATTTATCTTAGGTTCAATTATAGGGATTTTTGTAAAAAGTAATATTTTGATGAATAGTGGAAGATTCTGAATTATAATTGAAAATGTCCTTTCATTTATAATGCTATGTTATATTTATAAATGTTTATAAATATCTTTAGTAAAATTATTTATCAATTAAAAAAATCATTTTAATCATTTTCATTTTGAATATAGATGTAAAAACATTGTAAACATTTGAACATTTCCAATTTAAAAACATGATTTCTCATCATGTCTGTAGGATTAATTTTAAATTAAAATATTCCACTTATGTGAACTCAATTTTTAATAACTTATTACATATTTGGAATTAGAAAAATTTATAATTTATAACATGTTAATCAAAATTTTTACCCAAATGAAGAGTGAATATAATAATAATTAGTTATCATGGGTAAAAGTGGGTTTCTTGAGGTTAAACAATCAGTATAAGGGTAAAAAAGACATATATACTTCTATAAAAACTAATTTATAGTCATATTTAGACCTTTAACCCTAGAAGGGTCAATATTGGTAAATTTTAACCCTTATAAATTATGAAAATGGAGGAGCACACAATTATTTTCAAGAATACAATATGTATCTTATCTCTCCACTTATAAAATTCCACCCACACTCCTCACTTCTTAGCACCCTAAATAATAATTTACTAATAAATATTAAAAAAAATTAAAAAATTACCCAACTCATATTATAATTCCTTGTATGGGTATAATACCATCCTTGGAGGGCTTTTATGTAAACCAAATGAGGATATATAATGAATAGGAAACATTCATCAATGAGTGTTTTTATTTTATATTATTCTACACAACCTTCAATTATTATTAAAAATTTATTATATAATAACCTAGTTATCTTGAAAATAATTATTTGTTGTTATAATAAATGAATCACCAAAAACCCATCCCACATCCATAATATGTGTTATGAAATCATAGTTTGTGTGTACGGAGAACTATCCCCTTGTGAACTAAAGTCATTCAATTTTTCCATTACAAACTATTATGGTAGGGTATCATTATCGATATAAATAATAAATTTTATATTCATAGAATAATTATACCCCTGTAGTAATTATATCATATATGAATTGTTAATTTCCAATCGATAGGAGACACAATAACGTCACTCTTGTGTACAGCAGACTACAACTCTGTGGATCAATATGATTATTCTTTCACTAGAATATTACATTAAAGGTGATAAGTAATAATGTTAATGATTATATGTTATATAAATGAAATAATTAACAATTTAATAATTTTGTAATGATAATATATCAAATAATTTTTTTTACACTTAATGATGATAATATCGTTCAATTATGTGGGGAGTATCACATTCACGAAGCGATGCGACTCTCATTTCACCACTACCCCATATGGATGAAATATTTATATGTTAACTCAAATAAATATTAAATTATTTATGATTTAATATTCTTTAATTAAATTTAATGTTTTACTTAACTCACTCCCATAATTTTCATTGGAAAAATGAACTTTTACTCACGCATACGTATGGCCTACTATCTCTATGATCGTAACGTACATAATTTCTCAAAAACAACATTCATTATTAGTCATAAAAGTGTAACTAATTCATAAATATTAGATCTATGTCTTGATTATTAATTGGATATGAAAAAATTATATATAATGAAAATGAACTATGTCTTCCACAATTAAACATGCATGAGACAAAAAATCAATTCACATGGTAAATAATGAAAACAAGGATTATTAAGGAATGGGTTACTAGGTGTATTAAAAAGGATAATATATATTTTTATAGATATTAATATGGTTCTATAATGATTTAATAACTTGTTTAAAACCACTATAAATGAGGATAAATAATTTGTCATCCAAATAAATCATGAGGTATGTGATTTAATCTCAATTTACATACCATTGATAATTATTTGTTATTATACACTAATTAACATTTATATGATGTATATACTACCCATTAGACCTGTAATACATTGATTCAATCATAATTAATCTTATTTTACATTTCAATTTAAATTATCTCATCCAGTGGTATTCTAATTGAAAACTATCAAGTGGTAAAATTTATTGTTTACTCTCACATTATTTTGTGATTTTTAACTTTCCCATGAAACAATAACTTTATAGTAGTCATTTTTCTTTAGAAATTAAAATTATCTTAAATATCCATAATTATTTTTGATGTAAATGATTTTTTTTAACCATATTTATTTTAAACATAAGATGTTCTACAATGAAGGGAAATTTTTTATTTAGGAAAATATTTAACAATCATTATTTTTAACTCAACATTGAAATTGGATGACATGTAACATTGTTAATTTATTAAATTTACTATTTTATATATGAATAATTTCTAGGAAATTAAATATACTAGTTGGTAAATTTTGTATAATACCCCTCTATGCATTATTAGGATTAATGAGACAAAACCAATAGGAAATACAATTTGCATTTGTAACCTATAGTATTAAACTATCTTGTAAATTGTATTGATAGTTGAGATATTATTGGCCAAACCAAATTAGATTGAACCTCGAATTTTTTAAACATGGTTAGTAAAGGTCATAATGGTAAGGGTATCATGGTATTAATAAAAATAACATCCAATTAATTGTCATTTACTTTATTTAGATATAGAAATAATTAAGCATGATATTTTCTATAAATGTCTTTCATTATCAATTTATTGATTAAATGGAACTTTTTTATAGTTATTTAACAACCCATATTAATTCATAAAAATATTATCATGATATTGATATTATTTAAATGGAATGTTTATTCAGTTATAGATTATTTCATATTGATTATTCATATTGATTCATAACAGCTTCTTTTGTAATTTATCATTATTGAGAAATAGAGCACACCCTTACTTTTTCATTTCCTAACGTTTCTTTGAAGAGTAAAATTTTTATATGAAAGGATATTCTATAGTAAATAATTTTATAATAAAAAAATAATGTTTGCATTTTCTGTATTGAAATGTAATTTAAATCTAATGTATTTTTCAGGATTACCAATAATACTAAACTACTCCCTCTGTCGAGATAGGATTCCTTGTATATTATTCCAATGTTAAAAATAACCCACTATCTTGGTCTATAGGGGTTAGGGTCTCTACACAATATCTTTAGTTATATGGAAATCCATGTATTTATTTATTCATAGATTCCTTCAGAAATTTTATGAAATGTATTATCAGCCCTTATAGTGAATGCTTTCGAATTAATCAAGTGATCAGTGAGGCCAAATATAATATAGAACCTCAACATTACAATAGGACCCATGAGATAAAACATATTGGTTTTTTCTATATACATATTCCTATATCAGAATAATTTCAAGGAAAATCTCCTTGAATGTATGTTTTTGGATTTAAAGAATTAGGAATTCCATGTGTAGGATATCCTTATTATTTATATCAATGTATACTTTTATTTTCATTGATATAGAATTCTCATAGTATTATTATATTGTGGAATTATTCAGATTATTTATTCTCACATTATTTTGTTTACCGTGTTTACGTTATGATAGGATCATTTATATATTTCCCTTATTGATTATATTTCATCAACCCTTTCTTATGTTTTCATTCCCCAAGTTATGAAGAAATTTAATGCATGTGACATGTTCGAAGGGTATGCATGTGAATGATTTTTTGTGAAATTTTATTAAATAATTATGGACTAATAACTTTTGTGTACAATGGGACATATGTCTAATTTATTCAAGGAACATGTGTCTTGTTGGATATTTTTTCTCTAATTACCAAACTATATAACCCTAAGAGGTGTTGGGAATTTATTTAATTCAATATATTCATTATGTCTTGTAATAATGGGTTATTTATGTCTAAGAATCTATATTGGTCTTCAAATAAAGTATATAGAGTATGTTTTCTAGGAACCAAATCTTGGATTCTATGTTTTTAGGTCAAATATGGTGTCATATAATCGTTTAGAAAACATTGTAGAATATCATGATTATTGATGACAATTTTAGGATAGATATGATATAGTTGATAATAATTTCAATGGTATAGATAACCCTTTGCGTTAAAAAAGGATTTAAAATTAAGGCAATATTTCCATTTTAATTTGGGTTATTAGGTAAAATAATGGATATTTAAAATAGATGATTCTATGTATAGAATAATATCTTGATGATTTTGTAAATTAAAGATTGTGTGTTTCTCCGAGATGATACATCTATTTACTTATACTATTAGAAGATGTAGGCTCTTGAAGAGATTTGTGTATGGGTAAAACCCTAAAAAAGGGAAGACTACGTATCAACTCAATCTTTACATGGTACATGAAAATGTGGCCAAACTGTACAGTATGTTTGGCACTCCTATAGGATATGATTTTTTTTATTATAATTATTTTTACGAACCATTATGAGGGATTTAAATATGTTTAGGTTAGAAAACCTAATAATAAAGTGATCATGGGAAACATAGATAGAAAATATAGTTATCTATAATTTAAGGTACAAAATAAATGATATGTGATTTCTTAGATAAAGGAAATGTTCCATTTTAAGACCATATATTTGGGACTAGAACATTTTATTAAAGTTAACTATTATTTTCTATCTCATTTTTTGAGATTGGTTTAATAATTATGGGAGAAAACAACTCAATGTGACATAGTTTGAACCAAGAATGATATAGGTTCAACCAAGAGTGATATAGGGAGAACTCAGTCTATTACAAGTTAATTTATGGGAAATATAGACTATCATGATATGTTTATAAATTTGAACATGTTGAGGTTAAATTTTATCATTATTATTTATGAAAATTAACTTATAATGATCATCACTCATGCTAATTTGTTTAAGTCATGCGGAATCCTAAAGAAACTATGCTGATAATATATATCATTTACAATGAGGAAATTCTCCCAATAGAAAACCTAACAGGATAAGGGTTATAGTGAGAAATATTTTGATTATTCCAAACCAAATATATAGAATTCTGAATAAAAATGTGAGCATAATCCAAACCTAGAATTCACTAATAAAGAGAAGGAAATAATCTCATTGAAATCTATGTGACAAAGATAATAAAGGAATGAAGATTAAATATAATACAAGTAAAACTTTTTTGAATAAACATTGGGGGAAATTACCTAAATGTGATAGGTAATTTATATAAGTTTGGATAAGAAGGTTAAACACTACCAAGTTAAAATGGGAAGATAGAAGCTATAGAAATCTGTTACATCGGTTGTAAGAGATTTGGTAATTAATTGACCCAATGTACAAGTATATGAGACAATGAAGGAAATAGTCACAAACAACCTTGTGAAAAATAAAAATACTATGAAACTATTACTAATTTCATAGATATTGTGTTTTCATTCTAAATTTTCTATTATCCTAGGTCATGTACATTTTCAGAATTTATGAGATATTATTATATAAATTAAAAACCGTAATGGTTTTATTATATTGTAAATACTTTTCACGAATAGATAAAATTTATTTATTATGGATCTAGATCTTCTCCACTTACTAGAATTCTATTTTTACCTTGGAATGGATTACTACAGTTTAAAAACATCTTATAATGATTTTTTTCATATAGATAAATCTCATTCCATATCGTAAATAAACCCATCATCATCTATAAATTTATAGCTTATTGTGAGTTCCCTATAAACATTAATATAAATATAAGAGTCAAATTTTTATAAAATAATTTATTTAAGGGGTTATTATAACATATTTATATTATAATACATGATTTCATTTAAATTTGTAAAATGTATTTGATATCTTTCTCCTCATAAAAAACTAAACCAAAATAAAACATTTAAATATTTATATAAAATATAAATATTTATGTATAATAGTTGAAACATAGTCATTTGATTATAGAAAATGAATATCATTAACCAATATAGAAAATATTTGTATAACAAAAAAACTGATACAATTAATTTGAATTAAGTACAATTAATTTACCTATAATTACTTATATGATCATTTATTATTTATGAAATAATATTCCAAGATCATACCTTTCTATGTGATATGAATTTTCATTCCATGAAACTAGTGACTATTGATGATAAAATATATTTTATATGAATAATTTGTTAAAACTAATAAAATTATTAAATAATAGGAAATATGAATAAAAATGGTTAACATTCTAAAAAGAATAATTTTTCTATAAAAACTATTTTTCATTATATATCACATTTTTATTAAAAGTTAAATTTCTATAATATAGAATTTAACTTTTAAATAATGGAAATGTTTTTTTATTCATCCTATTAATAATTTTCTATATGAATTTTTCGGATTTTTTAAAATGGTAGATTTTAGGTAAGTAGTGAAAAATATAATTTTTTCATATAACATGATCATTATGAAAGTAATATTATATATCCCACAATTTAAAATTAAAGAAATATTTTTCAATGCACATATATATATAAAATAGGGTAGACTATAGTATAAAATTTGAATGTATTAATTTGAAATATCATATTTGACCTATTAAAACATAAGTTATATTTTTTAAAAAAATAATTTTGAGAACAATATGGAGTTATTATTTTAAAATTAATTTGATTCAGTTTTAAAAAAATTAATTTTATTAAGTGTATTTAATCTTAGGAATCATTAGTTTTATATTATTTAAAAACTTCCATTTTAGAAATGAAAAATCTAGATACCTTAGTAAATGATAAAAATGGAAAATGCAATATTTCCCAGGATAAATGGATTGAGGAATGTTGGAAACATTTTTTTGTTTATTTATTGAGTGATGATATAAATTATCTCCAACTCAACTCACTTATTAAAAACCTTAGAGCCACATGACATGAATAACATGTACACAGTTTATATTATTTCGAAATATTTAAAAAATAACATTCTCAGCACTTATAAATGGGCCCCATCACCACCCCTTCAATAATAGTCAAATAATTTTTCTTCATCTTGAAAATCCTACCATTTTTAATTCCCCTACAATTTTATTTTTCCCTTGTGAACATACATTCATAATATATTTTCTTATTCCATTCATTTTCATAGGATCTTCCAATGAAATCTCAATGTGTCGATGTGAGTATATGTTTTTACTTTACTTATTTATTTTCTATTATTATTTTACAATAATAATTTTTAAAAATTATGTACTAAAAAAATATTTTATATGATTAAATTTAATATTTTTTGGTAATAAAAAGTAAGAATTTTATCCCTTTTCTGATAATAAAAACAAAATACTTATTCATGCATTGTACGGACTACCACCTCTATAATGCAACTTGTTTCATTTTACATGTCTACTAAAAAAGGCTTCTATAGAATATGAATTAAATAAAAAATTATTATTTTCATATTATTATCATGATTCTTATGTAACAAACCATTTTACACCCACCTTTTGAAAATGAACTCATTGTCCACAAATATATGTGGACTACCTCCCTCATGGGATGGTGTATTACAATTTTCATTACCACCATTCATGGATAAATGTAAGGAATTTATTAAATTAAAAACATGATATTTATAATATCATTAGGATTATGGTATAACATAATGGATAAAATATTATTTTTATGATTATTAAACAATTATATTTTATTCAATAATATAAAATAAGAACACTATGAAGAAAATTGTAACACCCGAGACTTTTATGTGAAATATTTTGTTTTTATGATATATAAATCATCAAAGGAATCTTTCACTACACACAACACTAGCTTGTCTTGCTTTACACGCAACCACGGCCTTCCCCGATAGCTTGCGTTGTACGCAATACCAAGTTTCACTAAACAATGATATGCTATTAAGATTTTAGTAAAACTAGCCATTATGAATATTAATAACCACTTTTTGAAATTTTATAAATTTTATTTTTCAAAATGGACATCATTTTTGGATTCGGAATATCGAAATTAGCCTAGGGTGAAATTTTGGTATTTTTCTGAAAACTTTCAATTTTTGTTGAATAGTGAAACCACTAAGTGGTAGTTAAAAAACTGAATTTTTCATAAAACATAATTTTACCGCTTCTGTGAGTGGACTTTCGAAAATCCGAGAGACACGGTTGATTTCAGTAAGTAAAATGTGGTTCAATAAGATGAAAATAATTTATTGGTGAATATTAACTTTTTACTTTTTTTAGAACGGTTAAAAGTAAATAGCGTAATTAAGGGTAAAAATGAGATTATTATTACCCTAAGACATGTCCTAATTCTATTGGACAAGTGTAATTCGACCCAAAACGACCTTAGGAATTAAATATGATAATTTAGGCCCACATGGATTAGATTATGACATTTATTATTAATTTATTTAAAGAAGGGTTAAAATAGTTAAAATCAAAGTTTAATAAGTAAATCCTTTTTAATATGGGGTTATACATAATATAAATTCAACTATAATTATTCATTAGAAATATACAAAGATTTACTACAGAATTTTATTTTATTTGTAATTTTTAGACATTAAATAAGTTAAATTATTTATTACACAATGATGATGCAGTAATTATCTTATTAATGAAATATTGACATAATTGATGTTATAAATACCCAAATAAATGTAATTTGAGTCTTTTTAGGAATTACAACAATTTTTTAGGTTAATATGACATGTTATTATTGATTTAAGTAACTTGTTTTGAACTAACCATTCTTTTATGAGTTTCACAAAAATCAATTACTAAATAGTTTCCAAATTGACATAAAATAGTTCTTAAAAGAAATATTATATTACTAATTTTTATTTTATTCCTAAAAATATAAGGTTCGGCCAAAAGTCTTAGATAAAGTTATATATATTAATAATAAACAACTTGGGGTTCTCTTGGATTGATATGGTAAGTTTATTAACCTTATAGTTTAAGAAAACAAGGAGACACTGTAAAAGTTAAATTATCTAACTTAAAGATAAATCTAAATGATAAGGTTACAATTGATACCTAAACTTGTCTAAATTCTATTTGATGATAGGATTTAGACCCCTACCCACATTAGCTTCGAAATATATCAATTTGGAGCTATTAAAAACCGAATTTGACTTTATAATAAAATAATATTTTTAGTTATTCCAAAGGTGCCCCTCTCCTCCCTTATAAAAGGGCACCTCCTCCCCCTCTTCCTCACACCACTTTGAGCCTTAAAGCTCGGCCAACCCCTGCCTATTTCTCCTCTCCACTTCCCTAGAAACATCCTAGAGTATCTTTTCTTCTTCAATGACCCATTTTAGTTCCCTAAAAAGAGGTCTCAAAGAAGCACTTCAAAGAAGAGGTAATGTCTGTTACCGATTCTTTCATCTTTATTTCTTCTTCCACTTCTTCTTATTTAGTTGTTTCATTATGAAGTAATAACATCAGTATCACTGACATACTTATATGTTATTATAAGTATGAAACAACCCTATTTCACCATCTATCCATCCTATGGAAAAAGAAATCACCGCCCGTGCGTACGTACGGAATATTGTCTCCACGCCGTGGTGTAATCTATTTTCCACCACCACCTTACTCGGATGGGTATAATGGTTTAAATAATTACTATATATGACTATTATAAAGTTATATTGATTCTGAAATAGTATACATACACTCCAATACAATTCCACAATCATAGGAAAGATATCATCACTTGTGTGTACGTACGGAATACCGTCTCCACGATGTGATGCGACTCGTTCTACAAGATCTTCATTTCATAATGATTATATAAATGAATTGAATGAATGAATATGATATATATTACATTAATAACATTCTGGAAATGAGGTATCTATAACCTAAAGATAAGAATAAGAATTTATTCGACAAAACACGCATAAGAACAAAAAGTAATAAACACCCGAATAACAAGTAGTAATGAAATATTACTAATAAGATGCTAAGAATATGACCATATGTGATATCATAACAATAATTATGATTATGGAATAATTAAATAAAATTATTTAAATCATTATACATGAGGTTATGACACTTACGATGCAAATTAGACCTAAGGTAAGGGAAATATCACAATCTCATTTTTATCCGCGATTGTTTATACTTTAGAATTTAATGTGGTGTATTTTATCACCCACGTCAATGTTTCCTCAATATGTAATATTTATATCCTTCTACAATAATTTATATTCAATTTTACCCTTCGGTGAGTTTTTAGTAAAAGATATGAAAGGAATCTTTTGTGGTTTTTCGTACGAGGTACTTTTTGACTTTTCCGACAAAAGTAAGAGAAGAATGTTTTTGTAACTTATATGGCATGAATGGATTTTTAAAACATTATTTCCAAGAATCTTCCTTTACAAGTTTTCAAGTTTATTTTTAATCAACTTATTTTAGTTTAAAATTTTATGACATGTTAAGAAAGGAAAATGTTTTTTAATTTGAAAGGATATTTTTTTCAAGAATGGAGTTCAAGTGTTTTATAAAAATTATTTTCCATCTAAGATAATATAGGCTTCTGTTTACATATCTATTATTACATTGATTTGATTATGTTTTGATGGAATTATTTTTATGAATTCCTTTATCTTATATAAATTTTTTGATGATGTCACGATGTTTAATATTCCCAATTTTATTACATGGGTTATGCAATGATGTTTGATTTATGATTTTGTGGCACACATAAGAATGGTATAATTATGAGATGGGTGGGACCTATATTTCCCCCCAATGCATTGGGTAAAGATTTTATATTTCATGAGATAGACATGGCTGGAACAGCGAGTTAAACCGGTTCAGTGAAACAGGACTGAAACGAGGAGTGAACTCGGTTCAAAAATAGACTTTGTCCGCTAAGATAGTCTTGGCAATGAGTCTTTACTACTAAGAAATGATTCTCTATGATTATGTGTGTATGCCACAATGTTTAATGTTTTAAGTTATGATTATTTGGATTCCATTTCACTACTATGATTTATCCCATGTTATGAAATTATGCACTCTTTTGCAGGTTAATATTTTTAAAAGTTATGTTCTTATGAATATGATGTGATTGATATTTCTTTTGTTTACCCTTACTGAGCATTTGACCTCACCCTTTTGTATGTTTTCTTTCCCCAGGTCAGGAAGAAAGTTATTAAGTAATAAATGCCAAAAGGGACTATAGATATGATAAAATAAATGGGAGACAGTGTAGACGATTTATGAACCAGTTTTTTATGTTTCCCAGTTTCTAAAGACACTATACCTATACAGTCCTTTCGTGGTTTTGTTATATGTTGTAATAAGTATGCTTAAATTTTGAGGTATTAACAATGTATGTAAAGTATGGGTCGTTATAAAAATAATCTCTTCATTATAAGATATGATGTTATATAAATTATTCCCTCACTATAATTTCTTAAAATTATGATATATCATACAAATAATTAAATAAATATGGTCATTATACTATTAATATAATGATATTACTAATAAAATTTAAGGCCCCAAACATTAAGGTCACATAATTTTGAGATAAGATACCAATTTAAAATTATTTCACATCAAGAATATTTTCCGGTTTAAATATTTAGAGAATTATGTCTTAACATATACAAAAAATTATAAATATTATAAGTAGACACATATACTCACTATCGAATATGTTTGTAAAACAAAAAGTTTTTAAAACTAAATATGGTTCGTTTTACGTTTAAAAATCAGAGACATTTTCTTGACCAATCCTTGAATCAATTCATCATTAAGTACAGTGAAAAATATTTCGAAACATGGTATGAACATAAAAAACATAGTATGGGATTCATAAAGAATGATAACATTCAGTATTGAGAAAATATGTAATCCCTGAATACTTTATCATAATGTTACACTTTTCACATTTAAGAAGTAGTACATACACTTCACCGAATATAAGCTCATTTCTTACCCTTTTTCTAACTAAAAGATTAACATAAAGCCCATGGAACAAAATATATAACGTATAAAGGTAACTTGGGACATAAATATAATTAAATGGAATAACCATATAGTAATATTTTACACATACAACTAAATGGAATAACTATACGGCCGACTTCCATACCCAATTCATTAGAGGTTATAACATATCCAATCGTCCATGGATTATCATGGAACCACCCATATTTTGATAACAATATGACCACCCGTATTTGGTTTATCATATAACCACCCATCTTTGATTTATAACGTAACCACCTATCAAATTTCATAGAAACATTTTATAATCATAACACCTAAAATATTGCAAATATAATTTGTTCACTAATAACAATTCAATAGAAATCATCATAAATAATTTCATGATATTAAAATATTTAGTTCATTTCAAAAACCATTTAAAAAATTTAATAAAAAGAATTTTGAATCCAATTACCCCACACCTTTTAATGATGTAACATTTTTAAATGTTAATGTTCCTAAAAATTAATTCATAAAACTTGGTTTTAAAACATGGAAATGAAATATATGTTTTTAAAAGAATAAATATGTAAAACATTTAAAGCAATGTTTTAGTTAAAGTGTCCCTTGCAACTTGAGAAACACTTGAATAAAATTAACTAAGTAATAACATTATATAAGTCATTTAATATCATGAGAACATACTAATACATTATATAACTTGTGAAAAGGGTTATATATAAACATTATAGGAAAATAAATGTGTAAAACATCAGGATAAGCCTTAATGAAAGCATATTGTGATTATGACCCTTACCTTGAGTCTGACTCCTCACATAAAATCGTAATGTTACTGAATAATAAACAAAGGTAAATTTACAATTACCTGAGAACCCTTTTAAATTTTATTATTCCTTTTATATTACATATTACCATTTTATAAATATTATAGAATTATTTAAGATCGTATCGGATGTTTTATCGAAATTCGGTCCTTGAGTCGAAAATGAACATGTTTTGATATAAATTGTCCATGTAGAAACAATTACATATTCTATAGTATATTATTCATAGATTAAATATAATATATAACATTTATATATGTATTTATTATATCTATAATATTTGGAGATAATAAATGAAATTCACCATTCATGAAGACAGTATCATAGATGTACTCACAAACGCTACATTCATTTCATTATCACATTAAAATAATAATAATCAAATAATATAAAAGTATATTATAATACCAGAATTATATTCATGTCATTCATGTCTCATAGGTTTAATAAAACAATCCATTATATGTTCTATGTTTAACTGAAATGAGTCACATCACTATGAGGGTGCGGTAGTCCACACTTCCTGAAATTAAATTATCTTATTTACGCAACATGGAAAGCATAAAGGTATGTTATAAATAAAATTTAAAAATCATAGAGTCAATAAAAATATAATATATATCATATATAAATATAGTTCTATAATAAAGGCCACCATGAGAGGTGGAAGGGGGAAATTGAACAATCAATGTTTCGTGAGGTAGTAGATCACCATACACAGAAACACCATATTCATATCAATTAGATAGGTGTGTGTGTTAGTTTTGATAAAATTCCTATAATAACTAAATTATAGTATATTTAGTATACTATTATTTTATGTAATAATATAATAAAAAGATCATACAGAGTGGAGAATGAAATGAAAGGAAAGGAAATTGAGAGAAGACATTATCTCTAAATCAGGTAACTTCTTTTGATTTGATCCAAAAGGCATTGTTGATTTGACTCATTCCGATGGTAAGGATTATAGGAAGAATTTAGGGATGTTGGGAGCTTATATGAGACGAACATAAATTATCCAATGGTCTTGAGAGGTATCAGTAATTGGGTAGAGGTAGTGGACATTTATAAGAGGGGGATGGGCACATTAGAAAAGTCTTGAAATATTATTTTATTATAAATTGTTTTTAGAATTATAATAGTTAAAATGTAATAAATTTAGAGGATAAAATAAGTATGGGTTTAATTAATCTCAAAAAATATGTTTTATACAAGTTTAGGTCACAAAATTAACCTTATCTTTTAGCATTAACATTTACTTAAAAACATTATCTCTTACTATGTCTACCTGTATTTTAATAATATATAGTTAATATTGCTACTATAAAATACCAAGAGAACCAAAAGTGGATAATTAATGAAAATTTTAATATAATATAAGACATTTGGGAAAATATTATATTTTTATAACTATTAAATCATTTAATAAAATAGTATTTGTTTTAAAACACATTTATGTCAATTTTCACAATATTTAATAAATGATTTTTGTTAAAGTCAGAACAACATGATTAACAATTAAAAGGATGCATTAAATCATCTATCATGTGTTTTTTTCATCTAAAAAATAATATATGGTATAAATATGTTCAAATTACGTTTAGTTTAGTATTTATAATATCATATATTTGAATCATTCATTAATAAGGTAATCATTGTTTCATCATTGTGTCACAAATATATTTATTTATATGATGTATAAAAATTAGTAATAAAATTCCATGATGTGTGAAATTTTTTTATCTTTCAAATGACTATTTATATACTAATATATCATTTATATAAACAAAATTAAAAAAAACATTAGTTAGGCGACACATTTTCATGTTATATTTCCCTTTTCATTAAAATATATGTTACAAAAGGTCATTATCACACCTAAGTGGCTCCATGGTGTCCTAAATTAAGCCCAAGGATTATCATTGTCGAATATATCTCATATAGTTGGATTATTTACATTTTATTATAGTTTTATATTATTATTATATTATTTTTTACCCTTATTTACTTAATTTACCCTTCAACCATTGTAAATAAAAAACACTAAAGGTACTATTCATAATGTCCAAAAATAAAATAAACCTATTAAATAATATGGAAATTATACTTAAAAATAATGAATCCTATTTATATATTAAAAACATATAAATGGATGAAAATAAGTTAAAATTAATTCCCACTGTCAAAACTAGAATGTTGGTTTTTATGAAATAAAAACTATCATAAGATTAACTTGTGTTTATGTCCATTTTTAATGTTAAATTACTTACAATGAACAAAATGGATTATATAATAGAAAATTAATCAAAATACACTTTAAAACATATTAAAAATAAAACCCTACTATAGAAATAAATTATACGAAAAGGCGGTTTGGATTTAAAATATAGTATTTTTCACTATTTAAATAAATGGATTTTATTAGAAAAATAACAAAATTCCACCAAAGAAAATTTTGATGTCCCAATTCTAAATTATAATTTCATTTTTTCAAATAAAACATATAATGGTGTCAGAAATATTTAAAACTAGTTTTCAATCAAAATGCGGTAAAACTGCTTTTTTAAAAAAATCTTTTATCTGAAAAAATGAATTTGTTCTTATATCAAAGCTAAAAAACATAAAAATGAAACTAAAACATTATGTTGAATATATGAAATATATTTTTTTTAAAAAAATGAAAAAATGTGTTATATGATTTTATAAACACAATTATTCTCTTTTTAAATAGGTTTTTATAAAAACACTTCTTTTATATTCAATTGATTTTTATTCCCATTTATAATAAATTTGATTACCAGTGAATCATTATTTAAACAATTGTAAACCATATTGTAATATATCATTTGATATGATTCATTCATGCCATCCCAACCTCTAGGATATTATGGAAAATTTGAAATAATTATATTTGGTTGTTTTTTTAAAGACTATGTATCTTATCATTATTGATATTGAACATAGTGTTTCATTCTTTAAACTCAAGATATTACATAAACCACCTCATAAACATCCATTAATCTTGGTAGCATTATGTTTTGGTTAATTTAACCACTTACTTAAACAATATTATGAATTTATATCATTAATGAGAATGAAAATTTATTTACTAGTATATTATTATTATATATATATATAATGATTTTCCTGATTTTATTAATTTTATATAAGAATTTAAATAATTAATTAATAAATAACCCTTTATTCATTAAGAATCAATAAAACATGATCATAAGTAATTTTATCAACATGGATTATAATCAACACTAAAAAAAATGAAATTATTCATTTATAAATTAAATTGGAACCTCTATTAATATTAGTTATATGATCTAATGGTGGTGGAATTTTAAAATAATATATACCAACATCGCTTTTATAAAACTATTTCATAGAAATAATGATTAATTAAACTGAGTGTTAAAAATAAGTAAAAAAATGTATTTTAAATGTATATATAAAGTTTATAAATGACTAGTATAAATTATTATATTCATGAATATGTTTTTTGGGTATGTAATTAATGAAATTAATTTAATTATCCAAATTTTTTAAGTGATTACAAAATCAAGACTGAGGTAAGGGTTTTCTTCTCAAACTTTTCTATTTGAGGCATATTTGGGATTAAGTACCAAATTTCGTTTATTTTTGGTTTAGAATAATAATTTGACTTATTATATCATTATTTATATTTTAGTAATTAAATTTCATGTTTAATTAAAATCCCACTCTTTCAAGGAATTTAAATTTGAATATTACTGAAGCCACAAGGTTTTTTCTATGAAAATCTAATTCCTTGGGAAATATTTATATTATGCACCATGTTTTCATTTTAATTGTCTGTTAACTGACCATAGATTTAGATTTATCAAATAGTTTTTTATTCATGGGATATACTAATTTAAATCATTTCCTTTTCATCCAATATTTTTTCACTCTATTATTCACCTAAAATTAAATCTATTAGAAACTCAATTTTAATTCATTCATTTATGATCATCCTATTAGAATAAAAATTTATGAAAATTATATCAATCAATTTTATTATGTTATATTATATTTTTATACAAATTTAATTATCTACAATATAAGATATACTATTGATACATTTCATTCATCAAATAGTATGTTGAATATAATAGATATTAATAACTCACGTCTCCTTTCATTGATATATATTATATCATCATGGAATTATTTATTATATGATTGTATTCTCCCAAACTAATATTTTATTATTTTGAAATATCTATACTTTTATCTTGAAAAATACGTTTTTATAAAAATAAATGCATTTTCACTCATTTTATAATGTGAGTTCTGAACAAAGAAATTTTCAAAATCAAAAAAATATATTTTCCTTGTAATTCCATTTTTCTATTATTTCCTTTTTTATCCAAGTTGATATTTATATATTTTCATAGTGGATTATTGGATATTATTTTGGAAACAAATTTTTAAAAAAATTTATCATATCTCTTATAAAAAACATTCCTTTGAATGAGATATGTAAATTTATATTTTATATTACTGTTGATATTTTATTTCAAATTTTTTATTTCACAATTTCATTTACACTTTCCAATTTTCAAAATGGTTTATACTAATTGGGATATTTCTTCATGATTTATACTCTAATTTATGTATTTATCATTTTCAAGATAGAAATAGTGTTATTATGTAATAACATTCCTGATCCATTATTTTCTCATACCATTCGATGAATTCTTTTTGAATGGGTTTTTTCAATTATGTAAACACCCTTTTATGTTTCCCTAATTTCATTATGGATATGTTCTATTGAAACCACCCACCTTGTTTCCTTGGATGGGTTATGATCATGTTACTACCAAATTATCTTAACTGTTTACTCGTTACCCTATACTATGCGAATGTCTCAATTTACAAAATTTTTGTTGGTGTCTGTTCACCAATAAATAATATTTATTTATTATCGAGGGTATTATTAGTATTCATGATGATTATTAGCTACTAATACAGGTTTATTATGTGTTTAAATTCTATATTTCCTAATATATATACATGGCATGTTTTTGTTCAGCTAGAGGTTTGTTTGTGAATGATATGAAATTTCATTTCAAATCATATGGTGGATTCATTAGGCTTAATATAGTGAATTGTGAGTCCCAAATTTTTATATCCCATCGATGCATCGATAGGTCTCCTGATAAAAAACATATTCAATATTCATTTATACATCTCCCTATATCTTTATAATCTCTCAGAAAAATTACATAACATTATGTTTTTAATTTTTATATTTATTCATTCCATCATTATAATATTTGTATTTTTGATTTCCATGTTTTAATTTTCTATCATTGATATAGAATTCTCCCAATTTTTTTTTGTAATATTTATGAAAATATATTCTTTCCATATTTTCTATACCATTGTAATGTTTTGATAAGTAAATTTATATGTTTTCCTTATAGAAGTTTGGATCATAGCACATTCATATATGTCTATTGTCTAGGATATTTATAAATGAAGTACATGTGACTTGTTTTAGAGGATATAAAGGTCCAAAGAAAAATAATGGCTACAAGGAGAAAAGCAATGCAGGGGGGTGGATTGTAGTAGATGGGAAGAAATCCAAAGGCTGTAAGGACTATTATTAGCTGCTGAAGCCGATGGAGGCAAGGTTCTCCAGTAGGGCCAAGGTGAAGGATTATTCAACTATGGACAAGGATCAAGGTAGTAATAATATCATAGCCCTTCAAAAAGTAAAACAACAAATTGAGAGTCGGGATCCTAAAATACAAAAGCAGTGGGAAGAATTGAGAAAGGTGGACGAGGTGAATGGGAAGGAAATCTAAATATCCTTATATATTCTAATGAAGAAATGCAGGAAGATAAAATTAAGCTCCTGGACTTAAGGGGGATAATAACAGAATATTAGAGAGATATCTTCAAGGTAATTTTAGCAAAAGTCAAAGGTATTGGATCTACAAACAAGACCTTCTTTTATCATTCGTCTTCAATGAAAAAAAATCAATGCAGAAGAGTACATATAAACATGGGACTAGATTTTAAACTACTTTGAAGACCTTTTCAAAGTTGATCTGAATACAAAGGCCCACTCCATTCATTGGGGGCTATATTTGGTAATCAATTTCAATATCTTTAGTCTCCCTATTAACAATTTTTTGATTTCCTACTATGTCTAAATCTTTCGGACTTGTGCTAGTATGGTTTCCCACTTTTCCTCAAAAGTTATATTGGAAATAAAAAATTAATCTTATAAGTATAAGGATACAACATGTAAATGAATTTATTTTATTTTTTTCGGAATTAGTATTTATTAGATTTTTCGTATACAATGGTAAAAACATTTTATTGGTACAAAAAACATTTCCTTTAATAGTTATTGCTTTTTTTAATTTCTCTAATGATCTATTCCTAAAAGTACTTGGGAGTGTATTTAATGTAACATTTTCTTCAATTCATGTAATTTTTTTGATAGTAATGTCTTAGAATATATATATGGAATCAATTACAATATATAAATTATATATTTGAGGCACCAGTTCCTAGAGTTCGGGTCTGAGGATTTACGAAAAATTCCATTAAAAGTTTAAATAACTTTTCTTTTAAAAATATGAAACAAAAAACGCATCCCTTTATAAAATTAATATTGTGGTCTACTATGACATGTTTTTTCTAGGTTCTAGAAGTAAACCATATAGAAATATATATAGGGATTGTTAAATATTAGGTAAATTCAAGCCCGATCTAATTATAGTGTTTTGATATACAATTCAATGTATCATACCAAATTATAATATTAATATTCTCCATTGTTATCATAAAAACAAGAAAATAAAATAAAAATCTCAATTTTCTCAACATTTAAAGTCCATATACCTAATTCATAAATACTTTTATTAATTCCAAAGTCTCCCTAACTACAATATTTTCAGTAATATTCTATGTCACCACTAAAAAATAATAAATTAGTCACAAAACCATATTTTTAGATGTTCTATATTCATTATAATGTTCTAAAACTCATCAATAATTGTAATAACACTAAAACCCTGAGAAAAGGGGTGTGGTATACTCTCAACACACACCAAGTCCTATAACATAAAATATCCCCAAATTATAATTAAAAATTAGCAAACAATTTCATATAATTACTTAAAAATCAAATGTAAATTCACACGGAAATATTAATCATGAGAAATGATGTGCAATATTGATTATCCCTCATTCCTGGGCCTCCTCAATACTTCCTGTGAGACATACACATCAATATTAACGCATTAGGTTATATCTAAAAGAAATTTTGTATCAAAATCCAAATAAATAATACCAAAATCAGTGAAAATTAGAGGAATGGAATGAAAAATAAGAAAATGTATAATCCAATCTATAATAATAATAAAATAGTTGTTATTAACATATATTAAGAGGAGAAATAGTGAAATTATGGATCTTGAAAATACCCATTGAGTACCACTCACTCAAACATGTAATGAATTCTTCTTACCAGAAGTCATTATATACTAATCAATATCCAAAAAATGTATTTAATGTTCATAAATATATAAAAATGAACCCCCTTTCAATACACTCTCAATAATTTCAATTACCCAAACCCCAAAATCACTAAAAATATAGCTCATACCCCTGATCAGTAAGACACAAAGCTATTGTTAATTATAGTCATGAGTCATTCTCACTCTACTATTAAAAATGAAAATTAACTATACCACTAACTCACTATAAATATGTTCTATAACCATAATCGTTAACACACAAATGTGTGGGTTATTATAGCCATGGGTTGTTAGTTGAGGATTCTTGGTTATATAACCTATAAATTAAAGTCATTACGATAGGGTTTTGATTTTGAATCAAATATTTCATTTAGTTCTTAAATTTTTTTCTATATATTTATTTTATTGAAATATATTTGTTTTTCTATGTTGTTTTGTTTTGATTTTATGATTGATGGATGATGTAATCATTTTTTCGAATGACTGTATATAGAACTAGAATTGTGTAAATCTGGTGGAGATCACTAAATGTCGTGTTGTCTAAGATAAAAAATATTTATTATTATCGGTCTGTATAAATTTGGTAAGAATCCATTGGAACTTTACTGGTCTAGGAAGGGATCCCCTCTAAGTTTCTCTAACCACTTGGAGTCTAGTTGTATTAAATAGGGACATTATAGACAATGAATGATGATTAGAATGGAAAAATAAGACTTTTTTAGTGATCAAATAATTTTTAAATATGGTAATGTTGGTGATTTATGGGGTATGGTGTAGGGACCCGAAGCTTGACGTACATGGACATTACATTACTTTTGCGGAATACTTAATACATAACAAAAATATACACACAAGGATCGTAATAGTTTAGTGTCTTTGGAAACTCGGAACGTAATCTTCTAATCCTGGTGAAAGATCTTCAAAATCTCCCACAAAGATCTTCCTTTTTTTTACCTAAAACCTTTCTTTATATCCTGGGGAAAAGAAAACATAAAAGGGTGAGCTCAAATGCTCAGTAAGGGTAAACAAAAGAAATATCAATCACATAATTTTCATAAGAACATATCATTTTTGGAAATCTTAACCTGCAAAAGAGAGCATAATTTCATAACATGGGATAAATCATAGTAGTGAAAATGAAACCCTTACTTAAAACATTACTCATTGTGGCATACACACATAATCATGGAGAATCATTTCTTGTTAGTCAAGACTCATTTCCAAGACTATCTTAGTGGACAAAGTCCCTTTCTGAATCGAGTAATCCTCGTTTCAGTCCTGTTTCACTGAACCGGTATAACCTACCATTCCAGCCATGTCTATCTCATGAGATATGAAATCTTTACCCAATGCATTGGAGGGAGATATAGGTCCCACCCATCTCTTAATGAATCCTTTCTTATGTGTGCCAAAAATCATAAATCATACATCATTGCATAACCCATGTAATAAAAATGGGATTCTTAAACAACATGACATCATAAAACCATTCATATAAGATAAAGGAATTCATAAACATAATTTCAACACAACATAGTCAAATCAATGTAAAAATATGGATAGAAACAGAACCCTTTATTATCTTATATGGAAAATAATTTTGATAAAACACTTGAATTGAATTCTTGAGGAAAATATCCTTTCTTCTTCAAAATCAATTTCTTTTCACAAAACATCATGAAATTTTAAAAGAAAGAGATTTTATTGAAAATAGTCATGAAATCTTTTAGAGGAAGCTTCATTAAAATAAGGCTTTATAAAACAGTATAAATCCGTTCGTGCCGTATAAGTTAAAAAAAACATTCTTCGTACTTTTGTCGGAAAAGTCAAAAAGTACCTCGTACGAAAAACGAAAAAAGATTCCTTTCATATCCTTTACTAAAAACTCATAGAAGGGTAAAATTGGATTTAAAAAATTGTAGGTGGATGGAAATAATATTACATATTGAGGGAACATGGATGTGGATGATAAAATACACCCCAGTAAATACTTACGAATAAACAATCTCGGATAAAAATGAGATTGTGATATTTCCCTTACCTTAGGTCCAATTTGCTTCGTATGTATCCGAACCTCCTGTATAATGATTTAAATAATGTCATTGACTTATTACAGAATCATATTCATTTTTATGATATCATATATGGTTCACTTATGACTTTATATTACCCGTTCTTTTGTAAATTCTATGTTAAAGAAGCGTTTTGGGTAAAATCGTTTCATTTATCGTAGGTGTTTTGACTTGTTGTTCTTGACATTATTATTACTTATATCATGATTTACTTACTTCCAGAATATAAAATATAATTTATATATCATATATATTCAGTATATATATATATATAATAGATAGATAAATGAAATGAAAAACACCGCTCATGGAGACGGTAGTCCGTACGTACGCATGAGCGCTGTTTTACATTCCTTATTGTCTTGAAATGGAAGTAAGTAGATGACATACATATATATATACATAAATCCAGTAGCTTTATAATGTCATATATTTCATTATTATTTCTAATATATACTTTATAATCATTCTTAAATTGGTTAACATGGAGAATGAATCTCATCGCGTCGTGGAGACGGTATTCCGTACGTACGCACGAGCGATGATATCGTTCCCATGGTCGTGGAATTGTGTTTAAGTGTATGTATACTATTTCAGTATCAATATCACTTTATAATAATCATATATAGTAACTCATTACACCTTTATACCCATCCTATTAAGGTGGTGGCGGAAAATAGATTACACCACGGCGTGGAGACGGTATTCCGTACGTACGCACGCGCGGTGATTTCTTTTTCCGTAGGATGGATAGATGGTGAAATAGGGTTGTTTCATACTTATAATAACATATCAGTATATGAGTGATACTGTTGTTATTACTTCATAATGAAACAACCTAAGAAGAAGAAGTGGAAGAAGAAATAAAGATGAAAGAATTGGTAACGGTAATTACCTCTTCTTTGAAGTGCCTCTTTGAGACCTCCTCTTAGGGCACTAGAATTGATCTTTGAGGAAGACCAGAACCTCTAGGATGTTGCTAGGGAAGTGGAGAAGGGATTTTTGCAGGGGTTGTCCGAGATTGAGTGCTCAAATTGGTGTGAGGAGGAGTGGCAGGAGGTGTCCTTTTATAAGGGAGGAGAGGGGCACCTTAGGAATATCTCAAAATATTATTTTATATTAAAGTCAAAATCGGTTTATAATGGTTCCAAAGGGTCTTATTTCGAAGAAAAGGTGGGTAGGGGTCGAAATCCTATCAACCAATAGAATTTAGACAAGTTTAGGATATTATTTTAACCTTATCAATTAAATTTAACTCTAAGTTAAATAATTTAACTTTTACCATGTCTTTTTGTTTTCTTTCACTATATGGTTAATAAAGTTACTATAACATGCCAAACGAACCCCAAATTGTTTATTATTAATATATATATCCTTATCTAAGTCATTTGGCCGAACCTTAGATTTTTAGGAATACAATAACAATTAATAATATAATATTTGATTTAAAAACTATTTTGTGTCAATTTTGACACTATATGATATATGATTTTTGTGAAAGTCATAACAGAATTAAATGTTTGAACCCAGTTGATTAAATCAACATTAATATATCATAGTAACCTAGAAAATTAGTGTAATTCATAAAAAATCTCAAATAACATTTATTTTGGTGTTTATAACATCAATTGTGTCAATATTTCATTCATAAGATAATTACTGCATCATCGTTGTGTCATAAATAAATTAAATTATATGATGTCGAAAAATTACAAATAAAATACCATCATGTAGTAAATCTTTTTAGCTTTCTAATGAATATTTAAAATCGAATTTATCTTATGTATAACCCCATATTAGAAATGATTTACTTATTAAACTTTGATTTTAACTATTTTAACCCTTCTTTAAATAAATTAATAATAAATGCCCTAATCTAATCCAAGTGGGCCTAAATGGTCATATTTTATTCCTAAGTTTGTTTTTGGTCGAATTACACTTGTCCAATAGAATTAGGACATGTGTTAGGGTAATAGTAATATCATATTTACCCTTAGTTACCCTATTTACTATTAACCGCGGTAAAAAAAGTAAAAAGTTACTATTCACCAAAAAATTATTTTCATCTCATTGAACCACATTTTAGTCCTTGATATTAACCGTGTCTCTCGGATTTTCGAAATTCCATTCACAGAAGCGGTAAAATTAAGTTTTATGCAAAATTCAGTTTTTAACCTACCACTTAGTGGTTTCACTATTCATCAAAAATTGAAAGTTTTCAGAAAAATACCAAAATTTCATCCTAAGCTATATTTCATATTCCGAATTCAAAAATGAAGTCTATTTTACCATATTCATAACATATATGTTGCATTAATTAATTTTATAATTAAATCCCGCTGTTAAAACAAATAGCGTGTTTTTAAGAAACAATATCTATCAAAAGATTGACACTTGTTTATGTCTGGTTTAAATGTGAAATTACATCCAATGACCAACATTGTATTAAATTGTAAAAATATATTCTAAATATACTTTAAAACCACTCAAATTAATGATTTATCACTATTAATTATTTCGATTAAAAAAAGTTGTTTTTAATTATAATTTAGTAATTTTCACTATTCATCAGAATATGAAAGTTATCCGAAAAGTACCAAAATTTCACCTTAGACTAAATTCGATACTCCGAATCCAAAAATAAAGTTCATTTTGAAAAATAAGATTTACTGGATTTCAAAAAGTGGTTATTACTATTCATAACGGCTAGTTTTAATAATATTTTTATAGCATATCGTTGTTTAGTGAAACTCGGTATTGCGTACTACACACGCTATCGAGGAAGGTCGTGATTGCGTGTGATGCAAGTCAAGTCAAGGATGTGTGTTGTGCAAGCTCATTTTGGTGTAGCGTACAACACAAGACATTAATAAAATTAAAAAGAATATTTTTTTATAAAATCTTGGGCTGTTACATTCTACCCCCCTTAAAATGAATTTCGCCCTCGAAATTCGTCGGGGTTATAAATGGTTTACTATTTGAAAGTTTCTTTAATAGAAACCCACATCGTAAAAGGGAATACCAAAACTTGGCTTTAAAAACTAAAGTATGAAATGTAACGATTACCCAAATAAACTAATCACTGGGTTTCCACATAGGTGAAAATATGGATATGGAAGAGAAATCTAACCATCATGTTCTGATGGAGAGTGGTAGAGAACATGGCTATGGAAAAGCCAGTAATCACAAATCCATAAATTTGTGACGATCTAAGGTACCATCTGATTCATCAGGTATAAGAGAACTAGGACAACATTTTTGGTTTTCAAGATCATTTCCCTAAAGTTAAAGAATTTTAATTAGAATAAATACTTACTTTATTTTGTTACAATCTCACTGTTGTTCGTGCCTTTAACAATTTCCACTTCATCTCTTAGTTGAATTTGTTATTCGTGAAGTGTTAGCAGATCATGTGATAGAATGACGGGTCATTCCATCTGTCTCAAAAGGTTAGCAAAATTTATATACATAAGTCGATCTATAGTGGGATTAATCATATATGGTTCCTAAAATGGACTTATACTTCATATATCATACTGCTTAATATAATAAAACTAGTTTCTACTAAACAGGGACTTCCTGTAGGTCAGTGGTAGGCGATAAAGGCCAGTCGCACTTCGGTTGTGGGTTCGATTCCCACAGCCTTGTCCGAAGCGATGGGTTGTCGCCCGTCCTGCAGGTTGTCCTTTTTCTAAAACTACGTTACTATAACATCCCATCAATAATATCAAAAATCTTCTATCCTTAAACAATACTAACTTATGTCCAACATAATCCAGTCTAATCTTTAGGCTTATACATAATACTGCAGTCCACTCTCATAATATAGTGACAACGATTACCAGAGATTTAATACAGTCGTTGATCCCCACATATCATAAGATATGTCTTGTTGGTCACATTCCAAACATTCAAAGTCCTTAATCGTGTATTCTCTTGAATACCTTAGTGAAAACATGAGTGCAGTTAAAAGTTAACACTTTCCACATACCAAAATCCTCAAAATTCTATATACTCAAACCATGATATCACTTAGTCCTTATATCAATCATGAGCTCATGAATACAATCAAACATCTCATTATCTTCTTATCCTTTCATTATGCACTTATCATCTACTTTCCAAAATATTTGAATCACTTTTCATAGTTATTGGTACCTTAAAATTATTGAAAACCACAATAGACCAATACTTAAATATTTCAATACACCATAAAAGTACCTCAACAACATTATTCTTGAATACCAAAACACTTCAGTCCATCCACATCAATGATTATCCTGGAATAAGACCTTCCTTGATTTAGAAGTAACTTTTTAGGTCAGGGCATTGAGTTGGGTAATGCCCATGTTCTCCACAAATAAGACATTGAACTCCATAACAGTCTGTCACTCTATGACCCTTTTCTCCACACAGATAACATCGGTCCCTCCATTTGAGGTATTCCTCAAGGTTCTTCTTCCCTTCTTTAGAAATCTCAATATTCTTTTCTTTATGCTCCTCAACATGCGAACATGCATAATGGTCTATCTTCCTCTTCTTTGAAGAATTCGGCATACCACTAAATTTCACCTTGTTAATCATATATCGCGATGATTGATTCGGCATAATCACAACATCTTTCTCTCTAGGCATTACACAATTTTGTTTCTCATAGTCACCAATTTGTCCATTGGATTCAATGTTAACTGAATTCCTTTTGGTTCCCTCCATTAACTAAAACACAAAAATAATTTTGTGAAAATCAAAAATCATGCTAGAGAAAACAACATAGTAAAGGGAAAGTATCCTCAATACCTAACTTCTTAGGTTTAATCTAATATCATTACCATAGTTCTAGGAATATATCCTATACGTATACTTATCCTTAGGGACATCCCTAGACATACCTTAGAAATATCTCTAGGAATCTCACTAACGTTTTCGCATCCTAGTTTCCAAAGGTGGACTAAACCTTTCCTCTGATACCAACTGTAGGGACCCGAAGCTTGACGTACATGGACATTACATTACTTTTGCGGAATACTTAATACATAACAAAAATATACACACAAGGATCGCAATAGTTTAGTGTCTTTGGAAACTCGGAACGTAATCTTCTAATCCTGGTGAAAGATCTTCAAAATCTCCCACAAAGATCTTCCTTTTTTTTTACCTAAAACCTTTCTTTATATCCTGGGGAAAAGAAAACATAAAAGGGTGAGCTCAAATGCTCAGTAAGGGTAAACAAAAGAAATATCAATCACATAATTTTCATAAGAACATAACATTTTTGGAAATCTTAACCTGCAAAAGAGAGCATAATTTCATAACATGGGATAAATCATAGTAGTGAAAATGAAACCCTTACTTAAAATATTACTCATTGTGGCATACACACATAATCATAGAGAATCATTTCTTGTTAGTCAAGACTCATTGCCAAGACTATCTTAGTGGACAAAGTCCCTTTCTGAATCGAGTAATCCTCGTTTCAGTCCTGTTTCACTGAACCGGTATAACCTACCATTCCAGCCATGTCTATCTCATGAGATATGAAATCTTTACCCAATTCATTGGAGGGAGATATAGGTCCCACCCATCTCTTAATGAATCCTTTCTTATGTGTGCCACAAAATCATAAATCATACATCATTGCA
Organism: Viscum album; assembly: GCA_963277665.1. Lineage (NCBI taxonomy): Eukaryota > Viridiplantae > Streptophyta > Magnoliopsida > Santalales > Viscaceae > Viscum > Viscum album. Next base: position 1,838,654,565 of record OY728165.1, read on the forward strand.
TAACCCATGTAATAAAAATGGGATTCTTAAACAACATGACATCATAAAACCATTCATATAAGATAAAGGAATTCATAAACATAATTTCATCACAACATAGTCAAATCAATGTGAAAATATGGATAGAAACATAACCCTTTATTATCTTATATGGAAAATAATTTTGATAAAACACTTGAATTGAATTCTTGAGGAAAATATCCTTTCTTCTTCAAAATCAATTTCTTTTCAAAAAACATCATGAAATTTTAAAAGAAAGAGATTTTATTGAAAATAGCCATGAAATCTTTTAGAGGAGGCTTCATGAAAATAAGGCTTTATAAAACAGTATAAATCCGTTCGTGCCGTATAAGTTAAAAAAAACATTCTTCGTACTTTTGTCGGAAAAGTCAAAAAGTACCTCGTACGAAAAACGAAAAAAGATTCCTTTCATATCCTTTACTAAAAACTCATAGAAGGGTAAAATTGGATTTAAACAATTGTAGGTGGATGGAAATAATATTACATATTGAGGGAACATGGATGTGGATGATAAAATACACCCCAGTAAATACTTACGAATAAACAATCTCGGATAAAAATGAGATTGTGATATTTCCCTTACCTTAGGTCCAATTTGCTTTGTATGTATCTGAACCTCCTGTATAATGATTTAAATAATGTCATTGACTTATTACAGAATCATATTCATTTTTATGATATCATATATGGTTCACTTATGACTTTATATTACCCGTTCTTTTGTAAATTCTATGTTAAAGAAGCGTTTTGGGTAAAATCGTTTCATTTATCGTAGGTGTTTTGACTTGTTGTTCTTGACATTATTATTACTTATATCATGATTTACGTACTTCCAGAATATAAAATATAATTTATATATCATATATATTCAGTATATATATATATATATAATAGATAGATAAATGAAATGAAAAACACCGCTCATGGAGACGGTAGTCCGTACGTACGCATGAGCGCTGTTTTACTTTCCTTATTGTCTTGAAATGGAAGTAAGTAGATGACATACATATATATATACATAAATCCAGTAGCTTTATAATGTCATATATTTCATTATTATTTCTTATATATACTTTATAATCATTCTTAAATTGGTTAACATGGAGAATGAATCTCATCGCGTCGTGGAGACGGTATTCCGTACGTACGCACGAGCGATGATATCGTTCCCATGGTCGTGGAATTGTGTTTAAGTGTATGTATACTATTTCAGTATCAATATCACTTTATAATAATCATATATAGTTACTCATTACACCTTTATACCCATCCTATTAAGGTGGTGGCGGAAAATAGATTACACCACGGCGTGGAGACGGTATTCCGTACGTACGCACGCGCGGTGATTTCTTTTTCCGTAGGATGGATAGATGGTGAAATAGGGTTGTTTCATACTTATAATAACATATCAATATATGAGTGATACTGTTGTTATTACTTCATAATGAAACAACCTAAGAAGAAGAAGTGGAAGAAGAAATAAAGATGAAAGAATTGGTAACGGTAATTACCTCTTCTTTGAAGTGCCTCTTTGAGACCTCCTCTTAGGGCACTAGAATTGATCTTTGAGAAGACCAGAACCTCTAGGATGTTTCTAGGGAAGTGGAGAAGCGATTGTTGCAGGGGTTGGCCGAGCTTGAGTGCTCAAATTGGTGTGAGGAGGAGGGGGAGGAGGTGTCCTTTTATAAGGGAGGAGAGGGGCACCTTAGGAATATCTCAAAATATTATTTTATATTAAAGTCAAAATCGGTTTATAATGGTTCCAAAGGGTCTTATTTCGAATATAAGGTGGGGAGGGGTCGAAATCCTATCAACCAATAGAATTTAGACAAGTTTAGGATATTATTTTAACCTTATCAATTAAATTTAACTCTAAGTTAAATAATTTAACTTTTACCATGTCTTTTTGTTTTCTTTCACTATATGGTTAATAAAGTTACTATAACATGCCAAACGAACCCCAAATTGTTTATTATTAATATATATATCCTTATCTAAGTCATTTGGCCGAACCTTAGATTTTTAGGAATACAATAACAATTAATAATATAATATTTGATTTAAAAACTATTTTGTGTCAATTTTGACACTATTTGATATATGATTTTTGTGAAAGTCATAACAGAATTAAATGTTCAAACCCAGTTGATTAAATCAACATTAATATATCATAGTAACCTAGAAAATTAGTGTAATTCATAAAAAATCTCAAATCACATTTATTTTGATGTTTATAACATCAATTATGTCAATATTTCATTAATAAGATAATTGCTACATCATCGTTGTGTCATAAATAAATTAAATTATTTGATGTCTAAAAATTACAAATAAAATACCATCATGTAGTAAATCTTTTTAGCTTTCTAATGAATATTTACAATCGAATTTATCTTATGTATAACCCCATATTAGAAATGATTTACTTATTAAACTTTGATTTTAACTATTTTAACCCTTCTTTAAATAAATTAATAATAAATGTCCTAATCTAATCCAAGTGGGCCTAAATGGTCATATTTTATTCCTAAGTTTGTTTTTGGTCGAATTACACTTGTCCAATAGAATTAGGACATGTGTTAGGGTAATAGTAATATCATATTTACCCTTAGTTACCCTATTTACTATTAACCGCGGTAAAAAAAGTAAAAAGTTACTATTCACCAAAAAATTATTTTCATCTCATTGAACCACATTTTAGTCCTTGATATTAACCGTTTCTCTCGGATTTTCGAAATTCCATTCACAGAAGCGGTAAAATTAAGTTTTATGCAAAATTCAGTTTTTAACCTACCACTTAGTGGTTTCACTATTCATCAAAAATTGAAAGTTTTCAGAAAAATACCAAAATTTCATCCTAAGCTATATTTCATATTCCGAATTCAAAAATGAAGTCTATTTTACCATATTCATAACATAGATGTTGCATTAATTAATTTTATAATTAAATCCCGCTGTTAAAACAAATAGCGTGTTTTTAAGAAACAATATCTATCAAAAGATTGACACTTGTTTATGTCTGGTTTAAATGTGAAATTACATCCAATGACCAACATTGTATTAAATTGTAAAAATATATTCTAAATATACTTTAAAACCACACAAATTAATGATTTATCACTATTAATTATTTCGATTAAAAAAAGTTGTTTTTAATTATAATTTAGTAATTTTCACTATTCATTAGAATATGAAAGTTATCCGAAAAGTACCAAAATTTCACCTTAGGCTAAATTCGATACACCGAATCCAAAAATAAAGTTCATTTTAAAAAATAAGATTTACTGGATTTCAAAAAGTGGTTATTACTATTCATAACGGCTAGTTTTAATAATATTTTTATAGCATATCGTTGTTTAGTGAAACTCGGTATTGCGTACTACACACGCTATCGAGGAAGGTCGCGATTGCGTGTAATGCAAGTCAAGTCAAGGATGTGTGTTGTGCAAGCTCGTTTTTGTGTAGCGTACAACACAAGACATTAATAAAATTAAAAAGAATATTTTTTTATAAAATCTTGGGCTGTTACATATGGGTATTTACTGAAATTTATATTTTCAACTATTACTCTTTCGAATGAATAAAGAAACCACCATCAATCTATAGATCCACTAAATAAAAGCCTTTATTTCATTAGAAAATAAAAACAACCTGAAATAAAAATAATAATAAATGATATTTTAAAACTTCATATAGATGATACCAGATTTAAATAATGATACATAGACCATCAATCCAACTTAATTCATTTTAATTTATTGGTTTTCGCATTAACAACAAAAATTTGATATTAAATATTATCATAATGGTTTAATATAATAGTGATAATTCTTCATGGTTGATACCTTAATAAAAAAATGAATTATCTTTATATAATCACAAAACATGGTAAATAATGTTCGTAAATAATGATAAATATTAATTTCATGGTATATTAAAAAAATAAACAGGTTTCCAAGGATGATTTTATACATATTTTTTCATAATATTTTGATGTGTTTCATGATTAAATAGTCATATTATATCAGATATATTTGTTGATGTGATAAAATAATTTCTTTTAGTATTTTTTGGATATTTTATTATTTTTCATGAATGAATTCATAAATTGGATGTGATTTAGTGAAAAATGGATGACAAAACAACATGTAATTGATTATTACATGTCATGTAAATATAAGACAAGAAACATATTAGAAAACATACAGGTCTAGAAGTTTTATTGGGAAATAAATGTTTTTCATTCTAATACCATGTTTGAGGTACTTGACTAACTGATAGCCTAAATTCCAAATTCAACCATATGTAAATTTCATATATCCTTCCTAGAGAGAAATAAGAAAAATGAAATGTTTATTTTCCTATAAAACATGATATTTATTCAATTAAAAGTAACAATTTGTTCCTAAACATTCATATTATAGGCAGAATCCATAAAATTTCTATTTATATGGGGGAAGTGATTATATGATTCCAATTTTTTATCACTCCAATCTTGAAGGTGAATTAATTTTTTTCTCTATTTTTCTCCTTCGATTTCAATCTTCCTTCTATCCATAACTCTTATATTAATCTGTGGGGTTGAGTTTATGCTCAAACAACATTTAATTTCCATTTTATATTTGGGTCAAAATTATCATAATGTTTAAATTTTTTGCTATTGGATTGCTAAATTGATATTTTGATTCATAATTAAATTCTAAGAGTGTGAACCCATCACACATGAGGGGGTTGACATGTTTTTAGGGCGAAAAGTTTATGGGGGAGGTATGTGTGAGTAGATGGGAAAGCTAAGGGCTAACTAAGAAACTACCAATATCTACAGTGGTCACCACATATTTGTGGGTTATTTAATGGGCCAAATTACCCCCTCCCCCCATGTTTAAAGGGGAATACTCCAACTCTTATCATTCTATAGTGTCTGTAGTATGCCCCCCTATTTACCCATTATGAACCATTAAGGGAGGGTATTTTTGTGTCTTTTAATCATTGATCTTGGTTATTTTTCGGCCTCTATAATCCTTCATTGATTTACTCATACCTTTGCTCTATTTTCCTTCTCCCATGGTTACATATTCATTGTTGGCTCCATTAGTGTGTAGTGGAATACCCTGATTCACTTAGGTATTTCGTGCATATTTCATAAAGGATGTCCCATGATTAAATCTTCAAATATAAATTTATATAACCCTAAAAGGTAAAAATAACACTAAAATTCATTGGTTTTTTCTTAAATTAAAAAATGAAATAAATATATTTCTCAGTAACAAAGTTACTGTATTTGACAAGGATGATATTGGGGGTCATCAGTGGACCTTCCATTATGGTTTAGTGGTTGTTGATGAGTGAATTAGTGATGAGGTGAGTTTTTAGTGAATATTTTATTTTAGTTAAATTTATAATAAATTTCTTAAAATTATTTTGATAAACTATATTGGTTGTATGACAAGATATAGGTTCCCAGGTGGTTGGTGTGAGTGTGGAGACTCATAGAATGGACTCAATGATCCTTGGTTGGGCTGTGAGATGGTTATTTATTTAATCTGAATAGTTTTTAAAATTAAGTGGCACCATAGACATTCCCTGAATAATTTATGATTTCATTTATATGACATCAATAGAATATTATAACCAATTAAATTGATTTCCTATTCAGTTAGATGGTTAGTGGGGCATCGTCTAGGGATACAGAAATATCTTTCAGTGATGTTTGAAGATTGATGCATTGGAACCTTCTCTTGGGTGAATTTCCATCTCCCATGCTCTGCTCTCCATGTCGGGTCACCCAGTGTCTCATTGGTTACGAAGAAGGGTGTATCCCACCTAACTGAAAATATTCTATTTCGAACCACCACTGACCAGGAAGTAACACCATGGTATGATCTTCCATCATAAATGGAAATAGATTATTTCTGGCTAGGTTTTCTCTGGATGACCTCTTCATGGAGGGGGGGGGGGGTTCTGGGTTTGGATGGTTTGAAAAAGCCTCGCTTATAGATTCTCTTATATTAGATAATTAATTGTTTAAGTTATATTAAAATGGTTGAGGAAATATACCTCATTATATAAGTATATCATGGTTCCTAGCCCATGTTAGTCCTTGTGTAATACCATGATTCCATGGCCATTTTCATCAATGGCCTAGACTGTAGTGATGACTGTTGATTTCTTGACTACATTGTGGTGTGGCTAAGATTGAGAAGACTTAGAGGCCCTAGTGTATATTCCCATGTGCGCCTCTTTCCGAAGTGGATTTATCACATAATATGAGAACACAGAGAGGTCCAGGTGAGACCCTTGAGATACCAATGGGCTATAATACCCATTGGAAGGTGATCAATGACCTAGTTATATTGATTAACTCATGCACCAAGGATTGATGGTGATACACTATCCCGAGATGCATGTAGCTGGTGCATTATTTTATTAAATTGGAATGATTACATGGATTAGAATCCCAAAGTACCTATCAATTTTATAGTCTTGGAAATCTATACTACATACATAATACCTATAATATATTGGGAAATAAGAAATACAAAAAAGATACATGATAAAATTAAATATTCTACATCCTTAAAAGAATATTCAATGATTTCTTTTTCATAACATAGGGAAAGGAAGCATAATAAGGTTGAGATCAAATTCCAAATATGTGTAAAAAATGTATAATAAATAATGAATAAAGGGAAATAAATTTTCTTGGAAAGGTAAATAACTAATAACACATGCCATTAAATCAATGAATTGAAAATGAAATGGATCAATTGATAAATCGACGCAAATTCTCGTGGATAAATAATAATTTAATTCTCAATAATGGAAATTTTCAATTATCAGATATCATGTTTTCCAATAATATATTCCTAGATCATCAGGATTAATTTAAAACTATCTGTCCAACTAATTATTCTAATGAGACTATTGATGCATCGAGGGTCTTGCATTAACTCGTCCCCAACCGGAGCGTTTTCCTAAAATGGACCCCAACACGTGTATTACATGTCCAAATAATTCCTCGTATATCAAATAAATAATGTACCTTATAAAATATCCATATTTAATAAATAATGTGGATTTAACTATATTACCTCAGACGGGGGTATGTAACAACAAGGGTTGTTGAATTAAATGAATCTTATAATATAATGATAATAATTCCAATTAAATTAAATGAATCTTATAATATAATGATAATAATTCCAATTAAATTAAATGAATCTTATAATATAATGATAATAATTATATTAATGATATAACATTTAAAATTTTAGTATATACACCAAATACTTTTGAATTGGTTCATAAAAAATGTAAGTCTCAATGGAGAGTAAATTGAGTAGAAATCAATTACCGTAACCTTCCTTTTGATGTGTGGTCATTATATTCATGTACAGTGGATTGAAATATGGTAAAAACTTATATCATAAACATAATAATTTATATAATATCGTATATTAATTCCTCGTAATATTTTATTACCTTCTTGTAAACACTATTTCATTATTTTATCTATATCGGGTGTTAATTGCCTTGTTTTCTCAAGTATGTTTTAACCTTTCAATAGTTATTACAAATACATAGATCTAGATTATTCATATCTAGAATTTAAATCCATATTTAATTATCATATATATTTAGTAAATATAAATTTAGTAAAATCTATAATGTTTTGGAGATAATAAATGAAATGTTCCATTCATGGATATGGTAGTTCATGTGTATTCATGAACGCTCCTTTTCTTTAATTGTCATATTAATATAATGAAAATTAAATGATAAATATTTATATTATAATTCTATTAGACTTTTTATGTTATATATTTCATATATGTTTACTAATATTATCCTTTATATATTCAATGTATAGTGTCACTACTATAAAATTGGGATTATCCTGTCATTGGGTTTTAACAGAGCTATTAAAGCCCCCTTTCTCTTCCCTAGAAAATAGCAATGTTAAATGGGTCTTAAAAGGTGTTTTTTGTGCTATAAAAGGGGGACTATAATAATTCTAAAAACGTACAATCAAAGGGGACCCATTGTCAATTCTAGTAAAAAATTGATGGTAGAGGCTCCCCTTTATCAGTGCTAGTAAAAAATCAGTGATAAAATGATCATTTATTTGTGCTTCTCAAAAAGTAATGATAAAATTGCCGTTAATGGGATCTTCTAAAAAAACTAATACAGGGATTTCTATTTCATAACTAGTAAAAATTTCCTGATAAAAGGGTTTTCTTTATCAGAGCTTTTTTATAAATGATGATAATAACAACCATTTAACAACTGTTTTTTAATTGCGTTGATAAATGGTATATTTCAAAAAAATAATTAAATAAAATATATAAATATATAATATGTTGTTATATTGATATATATATATATGTTGATATAAATATAATATACATTTTTTAAATAAGTTTTAGACATGAATAACTATGAATTCATTCATAATATACAAGATATTTAGGGAAAATGGCCTAGAACTCTAGAAACCCATAAAATCAATAGAAACCCTAAAAACACTAAAATGAATATAACAAAAAATCTATGAATCCATTTCATCTCCACAAATAGTAAAATTGAGTTTAATAAAATGAGATAAAACCACATTAGGTTTCAATCATGTGATAATCAATGGAAAAAAATATATTATAATTTTTAAATATTTAGAAATCAAACTCTAATTTCCAGCTACCATAAAATTTGATTTGGGTGTCCATTTAGGCTCAACCACCTATAAAATTAAATCATGTGATTAGATCTATAACATTTAGTTCTTAGACAATCTCTTTCATCATCTACTTCTTTCCTTCACTCAAAAAGTCCCATAAGGCCTCCTTAACAAGGTGTTTAATCACCGACCACATATTTTAAAAATTAAAATTGATATAACCTGTGATCTGGATTTCTGTCTAGAATGTACTATATTTAATATCGAAGATCTATTCTTGATATTTGATTTGACTAGTTTTGGATCTGAAACAGACTCTTGGATTAGAATTTTTGGTCATTTCATGTTTTTATGTGTTTTATGGTTCTGGGAGTTTCTTTACGTTTTTATGTGATTGAAGGATTTTGTTGAGTTAAAAACCATTTTAAATAAATATATATAAATAAATATATATTTAAATATTTATATATATATTAACATATGGATAAAAAATAAATTAAAATATATATAGATATATCATAAAATTCAAAACCAAACAGTATAGGGGAGTGGAACAGGCGCTGGGGTATTTTATAGAGGTCCCAGGTTCAAAACCCACTCGAGGTAGGGGAATCTTCTAAAGTGCTAAAAAAGGGGTGGAAGAAGCACATATAGGAGGTTAGGTGCTGATAAAGGGAGGTTTGAAAAAAAAATTACACTTATTTAGTTGGTCCATTATCAGTTATTTTATTAGATCTTTTAAGGGGCCTTTAATAGTGCTAAAAAAATTAATGATAAAGGATACATATACCAGTATTAACAAAGCATTGATAAAGGACCCCTTTATCATCTCTTTTTTATCATTGTTTATGGGGTCCTTTATCAGCGCTTATTTAAAAAACTATTAAATCTAACCCTTTAATGTCGCATAAATTATTAGTACTTATATAGAATGGATAAATCTATTTTTATAGAACTGTGAAAGGGCCGACTTGTAGTAGTGTGTGAATTAATCTCATCATTATGAGAGGGGATTATTCCACACTTCCTCAAACGATATTATTCTATTAACATGAAATGGAAAGTTATAACAGTATGTGTTATAAAATGATTAAATAAGTATAGAGACATTATAAATATCATATATATCATATATAAACATATTATTCATAATAATAGCCATCATGAGAGGTGTTAAAGGAAAAAATGATCAATAATAGTTTTTCTAAATAGTAGTTCAGCATACACAAAAACATTATGTTTGTTACACATTAGATGGAGGTGTGTGTAATTTTATTTATAATTCAAAAGATATAATTATACAAGAATACTAAGGACACTTTTTTTAATGAATGAATAATAAATTTTTATGGAGTGTTGAATGGAAATAATATTAAAATTCTTGAGGAAGTTTGTTACCTCTTATTCAGGTAACACCACTTAGTTTATACCAAAAGGATTCCTTGGATTCCCTTCAACCCATGATGATTCTTCTAGCATGAGTTGAGGGATGTTGAGGTGATAATTGGGTAGATAATTGTTGATAAAAGGTTTATTGAGAGGTGTGATGAAGTTGGATTAGATGATGCCTTTATAGTTGAGGAGGAGTAGAACTCTTGAAATATTTTTACAGTGGAATTATATACACGTTTTTTGCATTGAAAGTGGATCCAATAATGTTTAAAAATATATAAAAAATATTATAGGGTCTAAATATTTCCATCCAATGGCTCTTGTACAAGCTTATAAGTCAATTGGTCTATTAAGATTATGGTTTAGTCCCTTCTTATGCCCAATTTTTTACTCAATAATTAAAATTAATTTTAATTTAACTCACTTATACTTTTAGTAAAAAACTAATTTGGACTTATTATTAATAATAAATTATGTATATTCTAAATATGTAATCATTTTTTCCAAATTCTAATGACTTATCTTGTAGAAATAAATTTAAATTTAATCTCTTAAAAGGGACGACAATATAGGGTTTTAAAGATAAAAATCTCCCAAAGTACGATATGTTTTTATAATCTATTTCCATGTTAAATTGATTCCAACGTAATAAATTTTAATAATTTTTAAAAATATTACTAATTAAAAATTAAATAAAATGAAAATTTCAATTTATCCATACAAATGATTTATTTTAAAAAGCAGTTTTAAAAAAATTTGTATTATTAATTATTCATTATAAAAATGAAGGGAATCATAAACATATCAAAAATTCACCATAACCTAATTATTATGTATCTCGTTCAAATATTAAGTTAATTTTTAAATATTAGATTTGTTAAATTTTGAAAAATCATATTTAAAATGGGTTTAGCGTTAAATGGATGTGAAATTCCCTTTATAAAAATATATGATTTTATGGATACAATAGAGTTTGATCATATATTACGCATATCAAACCAAGTGGATGAGTATAATAATCATTTTTCTTAATATATAACCGATATATTTCATTAAAATATTTCAATTATTTTAATAAATTTTGTTTTATATGATAAAACTCATTGGAAGCATTAAAATAATAATATTTCTTTTTATATCCATTTGGCTTCTATATTCATTTATAATTAATTTGTATATAATGAGTTCATTATATATTTTTCAAACCCATATATATTCATAAGTTAGTTAACCCTTTTAATTACTAATAATTTAAAATCTAAGTTATATATTATTATATTAATTAATATTTTAATAATATATATTTATTCGGTAAAACTCAGTCGTACTTGTAAAGACTGTTTCTTGAAGAAACAGATTATTTCATGTAACATATAAAAAATCATTGTTGCATACATATAATGATATAAAATATATTAGATTTTTTAAAATTATAAATTATCAGGATATTATATTTCATTACGCACTTGGTCTTGGGTTCCATACATGTTATCGAATTCAATATTCTTACTCTAAAATTTTGGGGTGTTACATTGATATACCTCCAAGATTGAGGTGATTGTATACATATAGAACATAAACTTGGTGTACCATATAGTTTCCCATGTTCTCCTTTAATCTATTCCGTTATCGGGATGAGTGAGGGATAGTTTAACTCCTCCCATATGTTGTGACAAGACTTAAGTGAGCTTACCTTATGTGAGTCGGGATGTTCAACTGAGCAGACAGACCAAGGATGAAAATATTAATTGAGATGGGACATGTTCTATATCTTCAAACAATAATGATATGGATGACCCTTATGTGGACTTAAGTTCATATGAAACATATGAAACTACTAAGAGACATGGTGTACTTGAGTAATCTGTGTTGAATAAGGATAGTAAACCGAGACCAAGGACTCCATGTGTAGTTCCTCACGATGTGATGTGGAAGACTCCCTTAGGGTAGTGTAGATTTAAATGTTATGGATACCACCCCAATGGTGGTTATATTATTCAATGGGATGTTAACTTGGGGTAAATTTGATATGTTTTTGGGGATACATAGAATTTGGAGATGGATATGTGGTTAGGTTACCTTAAACATAGAGCTCGATGATGAAAATTCCTTGGATTTTGAGGTTAAATATCTTAGATATCTTGGGATGGGTCCCTAACATCATTTTGATAATGTTAGTATTCCCTTAATTTAGTGAAAATATACTCTTAGAGCTTCTATTGGCATGGATCTCAATGCTAGTGATACCAAGGATTTGGATCTCAGCTATTTGGGTAGTCATGGGATGGGTCTCCAGTGTCATGTGGATATGGATGGGGGTTCCACGAATTTAAATTTCATGTGTTACTAGGTTATAATGTTCATAACAACGTCCTTAGAGAAACCATAGAACAATAAAATGTTATTATGATGGATCAGGGTCATGGACCAAAGTATAAAAATTTGAATCATTCTTGGAATATAGGCTTCCATAGTCATCGTGATGTTCGTAGATATATTCTGTCACTAGAAGAACTAGGTTTTTGAGTTATTTGTTTTATTTTCTCATTGTTTACAATAGTTATTTTTTTTGTTTCAACTGAGCATCTCACATGCATATATAATAACATATGTTAGTTAGAATGCAGAAAAATTGGTGGTACCCTACCGAGTTATATACCCACCGGTCCGAGGTCGACAATGAACATGGATACCCAAGAAGCTCTCACTTGTTTATTATAGGCACTAGTCTAGTGGAGGACTTATATGGGGTTTCATTTGATTTAGTGCGATGGAATATATGATATTAAGAGACCATGATGACATATGTCTTGGAGTTTCCGTACATCCAAGTATTTTATTTCATCTATTTATTCTATATATGTGATCATCCCTATTGTTAATTAGTCTATATGATTTTATGTTGGTCCTTTCATTTCATATAAATATTATTGGATTTCTATCTAATCATTTTTACTATGATTATTTACTTATTTGGTTTCTATTTGGTAATTGGTTATATTATAGTGTATTTTAGTTTTAGGGGCATCATCTCTCCATGATACCTTCTTAGAGACCAACTACTTGTTGATAGCCTTTGGAGTTTGGTGAGGATCCCCTAATGTTATATAGAGATTTCCTAGTTGAACACCCTCAAGTATCCATGGGAGGTGGGACATTCCAATGTGGTATCAGAGTAGTTATTTTGTTTCATATTAATATTTGAGACAAGTTAGTCAAGAGACATAGTATTTTTAAAAGTATGTAATAGATATCATGAATTTTCATCGATACAAATTTTATTTATTAGAGTTATTATTTATCAAGGCTATGATTGATTTTTTTTTGAGTTTAATGTTATAGTTATATATGATTCTATCCTTCAATGAAACACAATGTGTTTGGAATCAGGATTAATTTTGGATTTTGAAACCTGACTTCTAGAGACAAGAGTTGTCTCAATCATAGTATCATGCATGAAGGATTTAAATTATATACCTGACCTATGATGTGTTATTTCACTAACAACTTTGGTTTAGTTTTTTAAGTGTCCAAATATAACAATTTGGTATCTTACCCTATAAGTATGTGTTGTAATTATTCTTAGATAGTCAAAATTGAATCAACATTACACTCTAATGGTTGTTCTCATGAAACTAATATGAGATGACCAATGATGAGGATGATGATATGTTCCATTTTCATAGGAGGTTCAATCCCCCAGTATGTCTATATAAGAACATGGTACAATATCATTGGACCCCTTTTGGATTTCTCTTATTTAGATTAATTTATTTAATGTGTGAGTAACAACCTATAAGGTGTTTTTAAATATATATTGGAATTTAATTCTACTTAACTGAACTATTTGGAAATAGTTATTCAACATGGTTCATCTAGGATGATGTTATTGTCTGAATAATAGTTTACCAATTTGATTATGATTCCATAGGGTGAAGTCCTATATGAGGATTCCCACGGGAATCCGTACCATATGTGGGGTTTGGGATCATGTTATGTGATATTATGATATGTAGGACCCCAAATTGTTTGTCGTACCATGGTTTGTCATGTGTATTGTGGATTGGGAGTGGATTATTCCCATGTGTTCAGTTATATCAGTTATGAAATATATGTGAGACCCTATCATGGGTAGTCTGGAATGTTTTATGTCATGGGTTTTGATATGGGATTGTGCTTGTTTCATGGTGGGTTTTGACACTAGTGAGACATGTGTGTGAGATATGTGGGAGGCCTGGATACCCCCTTACATGACACAATTTTTATTGTGTTTAATTTCAATTATATTATTTAGTATCCCATTGGAGGGATTAGCCCATATTTTTATTCATTTTCTTAGGATAACTACGCATTAGTATGTTCTCTATGTTTAATTCAAGCACTGAGAGTGCTATAAGATGTTCTTGTTGGAGTTTTTACACCTTGGATTCTATTTATGGAGAACATATGGTGCTTCGGTTGTGTTTTGAGGTGATAATTTATGGTTAGGAACCATGGGATTCCATGCTCTATTGGGTTTAGATAATTTTTTTATGGTTGTTATTCCGTGGTTTAAAGCATAGTGTTTTGGAAAAAATCACGAGGAAGAATTCTTGTGACGAATTTAGAAACAATGTGCCTAGATATAAATTATTGTGTCTTGGGTGGTTTGGTAAATAATGTAATGGCCAAAAAGTATGTAATGAAAAACCTATTTAGGATTTAATACAACTCTTGGATTTGTCTAATAGGTTTTTAATTAATTCATCATAGAAAAGACACAAGACACATGTGTATCAATGAGAACAATATTTATGTATTAGTTCTATGTTAGTATTATTCGTTATAAATATGGAATGTGGTTCGACAGCTTCATAATGGTTTCCCGTCACAAATTCAAGGAATAGAGTAATGAGGATATATTGGGTTGTTGTTATGGGTCCCACTAGTGTGAGGTGACTATGAATTAGTGATTCTTGTTGGTGTGGTGGAATGGATCTTCCATTGAATTAGAGGAGTGAGTCCTCTTTGATTATAGTGAAACTATGTGCAGTGTAGATTTGGGGGTTGACAATGAAATATAATGAATCTGTAGGAGAAACATGCATATGTGGGATCTATGGAAGTAATTATCAATTAGCGAGTAAATTTTGGAATCCCTAGATATTGGTAGATTTGATGGTCAGCCTGGGTACAGTATCAATGAGTAAGGAACTAGTGATTAATTAATGTTATGTATTGGAACTCAAAAATGAGATTAAAATCAATTTTTTCAAATGATGTTTGAAATCAAAAAAGTGTGGGTCATGGTTATTATAATACATTTCGATGAAGTGATGTTAATATCACTCATATGGTATGAAGTGTATTATCAGACATAAAGGTATGGTCCCCCTTAGTTAGAGTGATCATGGGAATGTAAAATGGCCCAATGAATGGTTGGAATTAATTCGATTATAGTTCCTCGTGAATATATAATTTCAAGAAATACTCAATGAATTATTGATATGAATTGGATTGAAAAATTGGTTGGAGTCTAAGAATTCATATAGGACATATGAATTAATAGGGTATATTCATAGGATTCTCTTCATCATTGGAATGTTGATTCTAGGGTATGATGTGATAATAATTTTAGTTGGATGAAGATTTATTCAAGTAAATATACTAATAGTTGGGATACATTCATTGTGGGCTTGAGCAGGTGATCATGATGATCGTTTAGCACTAAAGGCATTGTGATTGGTTATTTTGGTGACACATTTATTGGTCTAGTATAGTATATTATAGAACGGTTTTTTAGAGGTGGTTTTACATGACGTATCATCTATAGTTGGATTTAGATATTTAGATACTACCTCAAGATCAACATTTTTGGAACAATTTTTTATATTTGAGGATAATCTAGATATTTTAAAGGAAAATCTTGTGCAATCGGGTTTTGATCTAGGCCTATTGGAATTTTAATGGTTCATATTAGAATCATGACTAGATAGTGGTATTATCATGTATTAATTGGGGAACAAAGTTTTATACCAAATGAATTGTTCATTGTGATCTACATTATATGGTTGGGAGAACCATTGTCCTATTTGGATTACATAATAATGTTTTAGGATATATAGGGTCAAGGAAGATTTGTCTTAATGTTATATTACAGATTTTGTAATGTCTCTATCCATTGTGAATTATAATTCTCATGGAGTTTAAATTTTTATTTGTTGGATATCCAAATTTATAATTACCCTCTAGTGTGAAATTACAAGAGTTTGAACACAAAAACCTCTGTGGTCAGATATGTTTTGAATCTTGATGGTGATGATGGGGGATCTAGGGGTAGTGGGGATAGTCAGGGATGGCTTGACTACTAGATAAAACAACAATGGTCACCAGCTAGTTTGGGGATGGCTATTAGGACACCCTGATATGGGGTGCCTCCAATTATCAGACGAGAAAAATAAAAGGGTCAAATACACCCCCCCCCAACTTCATTTTAAGGGGGAATTTCGCACTTATCTTCATATGGACCACAAAACAGAGGTCTCCCCCCTCTTTTCTTCTAAAAACACCCTCATTAGAGGGTATTTTGTCTTGTTTTAAATTGTGATCCTATGTACTTATTGGAAAATAACGTTTACTTTTGATCCTCTCCTCCATTTTTTCTATGTTCCTTATACTTCATTTATGTATTTTTGGTAAATTACAATAGAGAACGGTGGGATATCAATATTATAATGAGGAATTCATGAATAATTTATATTGGATTTCAATGACGACATCTACCAGTAATTGTTAGTTGAAACATCAATTATGTGTCCCATCAAGAAATTGTTATTGTTTTTTATATATTCAAAAATGAAATTAATAATTTTTCTATATTCATCGGTTGGGGAATTAGCCTAAGATGATATTGGGATACAACCAAAAATCTCCCATGATGTTTTTCTCATGGTGTATGAGTGGATTACCGATGAGGTTAATTTTTGGAAGTTTTTCCAATTCAGTTAAATTTAAAATAATCAATCAATATTTATTAGGATTAACTATTATTTTCCTGTAATATAAGATTGTAGATTGGGTGGTCGATGCAATTTCGAATGAGATTTCATGGGGATTGGTGGGCCATGGTAGTGCTTCTAACCCTTAATGAATTAAATTAGAATACTTTTTCAAATTAGGTGGTCATTTTTACTTTCCTTATGACTGTTATACTATTGTTTATGCATCATTTTTTTGTGAAGGATCTCAACTACTGGTGATTCCCTTTTGGTTGTATAGTTTATTAAATTTGAGTTTAATATATATGTTAATGTAAAATGGTTCGGGATAGAAAATTACATAGTTGAGTATATGAAATTTTATAGGCGAAATTATTCCTATTGTACTACCTCGATGTTTGTGTCCATGAAATATGAGGTCTAGAGAGAAATTGAGAGGATCCATGTGGAGAGACTCTATTATGGAAAATGACTTCATTTCAAAAAATTAATTCTTATTTGAATTGACATATTCTTGGTATAAATTCATTCTATGTTGCCACTAATTCATGGTATGTTGAGAAGATTCAAAGGGGTTTTAGGTGGATTTATATGGAAAATTGGATACAAAACCATCACCAGAACATTTAAATTCCATGTAAATGAATTACACATCATGTAATGTTCACAATATTTTAATATTTAGAAAAATGAAAAGTTTTTTGGTGTATCCCATTAAAAATAATTACCTGAAATTTAACTATATTAAACATTGTGTAATTCTATGACATACATTTTTAAAATGTTCTATGTAGTTTCATTTTATTAGCATGCATGTAGCTTCTTTATCATGATCTTATAGACTATTTTAGAAGATTTCGGAGTTCCAACCTCACATTGAAATGTCCTAATAATGCATCATATCCTGGGAAATTGGATTTAGTCTATTTTTCCTTTATATCCCTTTTTATCCAAACGTTTTGGTGTAATCTCTTAACTGTATGCCTTTTTGGTTTTTATCTTGATTATTTTTGATCTATGAACCTCTTTATGATCATTTGTGCCCTCATTATTGTTTTCAAACCCTGATATAAGCATTGGTTGATCCTCAGTTAATGGCAGGGGTCTCATCCTTAACCCTATGGTTTGATAGTTTTCATGTATGTGAAATATTTCAATGTGCACCAACATATCATGCGTCAATAAAACTAAATGATGAATTTGACTACTCCATGTGGCCCCTTTTGATCCAATTGGTATTAACATAGCTTGGGTGTACCATTATAGTTTTATAACCAATGATTATAAAGAAATTGTTTAATCTCATAAACGGTTTTTAGAATGACATATATTTTCAATGTTTTCTTGATTCAGATTCACCTTGTTTTGGTTTCCTTAATAAGATAATTGTCTTGTAATTTGTTGTCACAAATTCAAAAATGAAATTTGTAATTGAAAGATAAATAATAACTTCCATAATTGACAATTGTTCCTAATGATGTGATATTGTGATTTTATTGATGTTATGGAATGTGTTTTGATTTAAATATTGCAATATTATTTGAGAAATTGGCCCAGTTTACATAATGAAATTCTTATATAGCATGTTACACCCAAAGATATACTAAAATTCTTTTATACTAATCTATTCCCTATGAAACATGCTGAAATACATATATATTAGTATTGACCCAAAAACATGTATCAATTTTTATATATCAGTCTAGAACAAAATTAACTGATGAAATTATTATTTGGTACGTTTTGATGCAAATTTTTGTGATTTATACCTTTGTCATATATTTTTGGATGGAATGTTTGTGAGAAAATATCCATGTCATTTTGGAATGCTGATATAGTAGTTTATGTTTTAACATTGTAATATTGTTTTGGATGACATTGTTTGAGATAGGATTTGATACAATCTCATATGGTTCCCAATTAGGATGATTTCATATTAATTTAACTACTTATTTAATTAATACACCTATTTTTTCCGTATTTCATATAATTTTTATCTAACATGTTGGTTTTGGCGTGGTGGTGCTGACATACTCAGTTATACTCACACCCTATTTGGATACCCTTTTGGTGACTGATAAGATTTAATGAAAGTAGGTTTGTAAAGGGGAAAATTCCCTTGTTTTTTTACTTCCCTAAAGGTCTTGAAATTAGAGATGTGATCAACATGGGGTTTGGGATTGGGAAATTTTGAGTCATCGTCCGGGTCTTCTAATATTGTATTTATATTGCATATAGAATGACATTTAATCACATTCCCACACATCATTACATTATTCCTTTATAATTTGTTTTATTTTATAGTTTTCTACTATTATTTGTTCCCCATTTTATTATATCGTGTCCATTATTTCTACACTCTGCTATTTATTTATTATCTACATTATATTTTTTTATTGTGTTGTAACTCTATATCTATATGGTATTATCTCTCCAATATACTAATCATAGCCCCAAAACTATTTGAAAGCCTTTGGTGTATAGAGTGTCACATTTTAGGTCTTGTATCCAACCCTTTTTAGTCATGTGAGAGATTTCCAGATTGAGCAACATTACAGATAGGCTTGATGACACATAGAGACCCCTGTTTAGGAGCCCATGATTTTATCATGAGGAATGGGTGTTGTGACGAGATATGAATAGACCATGATGTAATGTGTGACCCTAGATATACTAAGTGGCTACCAAACCCCTATAGGAGTGTAGTTAAACATAAAAAAATGATTATCCCATGAATCAGGGTTTTAGGAACCTCAAGATATAGTTGAGAGTAAAATTAGAGGACCTCAATAGAGTGGGCCACAAAATTTTCATTATGTTTCTTCGAGTTGTTAGAATGTAGAGAAAAGTATGTGATGGTTGACCCGCTCTTATTTGACAAGAACATGACTCTCCCAGAAGAAACAAAGTGTGTCTGGGAGGTCATATGAGCGGATTGACCTCGGATGGCAATAGACATCATATTGGTTAGACTTCCATCTCTTACAACCATGTCAAAATGGCACACCCTTAGCAGTCCTTAGGTCCATATTAAAATTAAGAAACTCTCGAGAGACATTGTGTAAATATGTGAGTTGTGTTAACCTAAGAGACCAAACACAGACGACATATGACAAGAGGAGTGACTTTGGATGTGATATGCAAGATGACAATGTGGTGGTCTTGATATTGATGACATGGATTCCACCTTATGGGAGGTTATGAAATGTAATTTTATTCTCCCTTAGAGAATATATGGTATTTTTTTCTACCACGTATTTAGATATGGATATACATTAGGGCTTCCATGGACTTGGATTTCAATGTGGGAGATTTCATGAATTGGGAGATTGGATGTCTGGGCTGCCATGGGTTGGGTCCCTTTATTCCTAAGGATACTATTTGGATACCATACTTTTAGATTTAATATATTTTGGTTATGCCATAGACATGGAACATGGTGTTGGTGTTTCTCAGGAATTAGAGCTCTGATTTTTGGAAATGTCTTGGATGTGTCTGTAGAGTAATTATAATATGGTTAGGGCTTCCATGGATTTGGATCACGCATTTCACTAGGATAGAATGGACAAGATAACATACTAAAATATACCCTAGAACTAGTTGACGCAGTTTTGGTCTCTTCGGGTCATGAACGTAAGGATCAACAATGTCCTCGTACTTGATATATTGGGTGGAACATATTTTTTTGATGTATTAAAAGACATTTTTTCCCATGTTGAAGTTGTTTTCAGAGTTTTTTTATTTTTTTATTGTTTATATAAGTTGTTTATTTATTATAGTTGAGAAATTCACATGTGATATCACTACATATTCTAGTTAGTTTGGAAAGTATTTGGTGGATCAATACTGAGTTATATACTCACATACTACTTGTTCCCCCATAGCACATGGTTTCCCAACCATCTATCACATGGTTGTAAGAGAAATTTGTTGGTCTGAGGCCTAGTATGGGGTTTTTCCTAATAAATAAATATGGTTTGGATTGTATTAAAACAAAAGGATGAGGTATGTAATAGAGTTACAATGTAGCCCAATATTTAATTTTTATGTGCTATATATATGTGATTATTCATCTGGTTTATCACTCTTCATGGCTATTTGTATGTTACTAAATTATATATTATAATTATAATATTTTTATCTACTCCTATGTACTCTAATTGTTTAATTTTTCAATGTTTATCTATTTAGTATGTTATTCTGAAAACTGATATAGGGGATATAGTCTCTCTATGTTACCTTCTTATACCCTTGATACTAGTTTATAAAACCTAGAATTCAAGTAGGAACACCTGAGGTCATGTGAAAATTTCAAGTCCTAGAACAATTCATTGGCCTGAGGTGGTAGGATGTTCTGCCTTTATGCTTTCTCATAATCATTGGAAGCTAAGTAGAGTTATATTGGGATTTAATAAGAAAAATTTTGTGTTATAATAAATGATATGTGTGGTTCTATTTTTGTATTATGATTTTAAAATTCTTATCAATTTGAAGGTTTTATTTTTAAATATTACAATTATGTTATATAACCAACAGATAATGTAAATAGGGAAAGGGAAATTAATTGAAATGAGTGAACTCAAGGCCATTGGGCGAGCTTTTAATCCCAATTTTGGGGTTTCAATAAGATAGGTTGTTAAAGGATTAAAAAAATAAAAGGATTGAATTCTTAAATAATTGATTATTTAATTTTATAACTAGAAAACAACAACAAAATTTCAGATCCATTATAAAATAATTTCCTAAAAAAATTGATATGATAAATACCTCATTTTTACAGCATTACCTAATCCTCAATGAATTATTTACAATATTTCCCATTTCATTTAATTAATTATCTTCTTCATCACATTTTTAATTAAAAAATCTATATACATGTCATCAACTTTTGGTTGTATTATTCAATTCTTATGGGTTGACCCCATACTGTGCTATTACTATACAATTAATGAAATTAATCAGCCTCACTTCAATAATTAGAGAAGTAATTTAGATACAAAGGAATCATATAATAATACTTCTATCCAGGAAAACATGTCATAATGGATAACTCAATTCCCAATTACCTCATATATAGTAGTATTTATGATGACACATTATCTAATACATTGCATATAAGAAATTATAAAAATACCATTATGAGATTCAATGAATAATCCTAATGGTATATTAATTTACAGAAATAATGGATGGTGATATCTCATATTTTATACTTTATCTTATGAAAATTATTCAAGATACTCTCACATGTGGAAAAAATTGGATTTTATTGATCTAAGTGAGTTACATTTAATTTTCCACATGAAAGTTTTTACATCAGAACATTGTTGGGAGTTTTATATTTTATATTTTAATAAAATAATCCCTCTAAATATTATGAAGAATTTAAGAATAATGAAATTAATTTTTAGGATAATTAGATCAAATTTTATTATGTTTTGAGGCTATTGGAGTTGTTCATGAGAATCCAATGAAGACATAAAATATCATTCCACCCAATGATAAAACAAATTATTTTCCAATAGAACACTCTCATAATATATTTGATTCTAATATGAAGGATATATATTTTTAATATTGGCCGATGATTTGATTATAGTGAATATTGATATCCATTGGATCATTTTACTGATTTATTTTCAGATACGAGGAGTTACATAGTTGAATTAGAAGTCAACATATCCTATTTTTCTAAAAAACACATAGCAATCTTTCTATTAATCACTACCCTATTTATTGAATTATATAAATTATAAATGTTATATATGTGACTATGAAGCTATATTTATTAAAATTATATAGTTTTAGTAAAATTTTAGTATATTAATAGGCTGTTTTAATGAATTTATGTGAGGATACAAAAAAAATCAAGGATTTGTTACACTTGTTGGGCACCTTTTGAAAATAAATATTTTTAATATAAAATTGATTGATTCAAGTTAATATATTATTTAATGAATTTTATATAATGAATTAATAAATATAAAAATATTTAAACCACCTTAATTTCTGGTTTATATAAAAATTCAATTCTTGTAAAAGTTTCTATCCAGTTTTTGTGTAATAGAAGATTTAATTTTAATTTTACTTGATTGAATGTATATTAGTACCATTATAGATTTTTCCCAATTTCATTCTAATAATTTGGTGAAATATGATAACAAATCACTATCATTTTTTGATTAATTTCACTTCTATTATCTAGGAAAACATACTTGTGAATTTAATAAGTGTTTAAGGCAATTTTAAGACCTAAAATGGGTCTTATATCAAACATAAAATTAATTTAATCATAATTTTTGGGTCATTTCTAAGAAAAAATTTTCATTATTTAAATAAATGAATTGATTATAAATTAAATTAAATTTTATATACCTGGGATGTTTTTCACTTAAGCCAAACCAATATTAATTTAAATAATTTTCTTGGATTGGGATGAAATTTTTCAATGATAACATCTATAGAGTGTTTTCTATCTATTAAAAGATAGTGTAAAATAATTTTTATTACATTTCATTATATAATAATATAAAATTATATTTATATTGATGACAAATAGATTTTTCATGAGATGTTTATTATAGTTCATGATTCGCTTATATTTAAACAAAAAATTGTTTTGAATATTTTTCACGATACACCATGGAAATATTGAAAGATTCATAAAAGATTTATGAAACTCCATTTATTAAAAAAATTAAAAATAGTCTGGTGGGTTTTTATGGATAGATTTATACCAGTTTCTTTACCCACATGAAGCCCTTGTGGTGTTCATAAAAGATGATGATGAAGAATTTATGTTGGTTTTGTATCATTTTAATTTAACTTTTATTATTCATTATACTTCAAAACACCAATTATAAATAATTTTTTCATATTCTCATCAATATTAGAAGATAAAATTTTTAAAAGTAGTTCAGTATTATCCTTTTACATCAACTGTTTGGTGACTTCGGCATAACCTCACACTCTTGTCCCCCATCTATGATAAAAGTATAATTCTTGTGTGACCCTATGACCCACTCTAAAAGCCTTGGGGCTGGATATTAGCGCCGAGAATGTATACCTCACACATGGGAGGCCTTATCCTAATAAACCATCATGCGACCACATATCTCTATGATAGAAAAAATAATGAAAAACTACACAATACGACTTGTTTAATATAAAATTCATGAAAATACCATTTAATATACACACTATATGAAAAATAAATAATAATAATGTCAATGAAAACACAATGGTCCATTAACTCAAAAAAGGAAAACCATAATAACTAGATAGGATGATCCATGTGTCACACTAACTCATGAAAACAATTTCATTAAAAACCATCAACACTGAGTGTGACATATACCAGGATCCACCATAACCATTCTCTCCTAAGTACACACTAAATTTCACATTCTTCTATCTAGAAACAATATATATAACTCATGGGCATTGTAGGGGTCAGAAGTAATATACATTGTATCATACTTTGAGAAAAAAAAGTGAAAACCTAATATTAAGCCAGATCAAGTATAAAACATAACAATACACTATAGAAATGTTTCAAAATGGTATAAAAGATAATTCCAATATCTATATCTCAGATCCATAAATTTTATATTGATGGAAAACTAAAGGATGTAAAAAACATCCCAAGAAATAGATTTACCATTTTTCATATCCTTCAAGTCCTATATGAAACCACTCTATATAATAATGGGGAACACATTTCTCACTCTTTTTTGAACATCATACGAGGGGGAACCAATCTATATAGAGTACCCATGCATTGTGATGATAAATTACCATCAATAAATGGGTCAACCAAGTCCATTAGTAATGGACCTGAACATAATAAAAAAGGTTGTAAGATTCTCTATATATTTTAGCGTGGTAAACACATCCATGTATTTGAGTACCACCAAGTGGTAATAACCTAGTATCTACTATATGAATCCCGTACACACCTCAATATTATATCTATAATGATAACAAGTTAAAATAAAGAGAACCTCTTGAATTCCATGAAGGTTGAAGGTATATGTTCAATCCTATACTATAATGAAAAAATATAAAAATAAATTACTCACATTCCCTATTCTAACACCCAATAGTGATTTTTGAGAATGAACTAAAAAGATTCTAGTACATTGTATGTAATTTAATGGAAATAATGGGTGATTCCGTGGAAAAATCTAAGAGTGTATTGCAACCTTTTTTATGTGTGGTTGAACAACCTAGCATGTAACAAATGGGTAAATGTTGTTTGACCCCTATAATCATTTCAAATGTCTATATTCAGTAAACCTTAAGTTTTATTTTTTATCGATATATGAAATTTCACCCTTATCAATAGGGATTGTGAATATTAGGGGTGATTCAAGGTGTATTGTCAAGACCACAAGTCATTTGGTCCAAAACTACCTAGAATATTATCTTATCCACATAAAAAGTGGAGCGCACGGGTTTCCTTTGTTCTGTAACACAACCCATTACATTTCCTATAAATGAACATAGAATGTGTTAACAACTATATTCCATGTATAACATTTGGGGAGGGAAAAAGTGTACCCTGAAATACCGTGAACAATGTACCCATCGACCATACATGGTGTTTGTTTGTAGATATCATACCATAATATAATATCATATAAACCCCTATCCTAAATGATGAACAATTCATCATGTGTTCTAAATACCACACATCATTTTATCTACAATTATATATGTAAAATACTTTCAATCCTACTTTAACTACCTATTTTACTATAAATCATACCCCATCTGATCAAAAATCCCCCAATGACCAAATAAATTCTATGAATGGGGTTTGAAAATAGAATTCAAAATAATATCAATACAATTAAAATAACAATCCCTACGTCGAGTGGAAAACCACCAACACCTCAAGAATATGGGCTCAATATAAAAACTTTTTACACTTCTCTATCTAAACCATTCTATGGATCTAACATAACTTCTCAAAAATCACATTCTTGATCAATTTTCCCACCTATATATGGTGTACCGATAATGGAACACCCCCACCCCACCATCCTCAAATGTGTGATAAGGATAGTTTTGAAGGGCATTGGAAAGTAATAACCCAATCCAATAATATTAAATTAATGTCCCAATACAATTCTATTTCAGACCCAAAATGATAATAAAAATTACAACTCTCCTATGAAAACTCCTTATTCTATAGAGAACACAATTTCTATATTTTTATTTGAGGCACTATTGAGAAGATATAAATTAATTACCCATGTGTGTTATAAAATATTATTTAACATATTATTATTCCCCAAATAACAAAGATGATTCTAAAACTACTTTACAAGAAAATAATTTAGAATAAATTTTTTTAAAAATTAAAAGCAATTAATTGGAAATTTTGATTTCATGTATCCTCACCACCTGGGATGATTTTCATCCTAAAAATAAAAACTCAATAAAATATGAGAGGATACTATTCATATTCATGTTCATGCATTCCCATGTGTTCTTATAAGATTCCCATGTGGTAATAAGATACACACTATTAGGATTACTAACCTATAAAGGGTATTATCCTATCGATCCTTGATCATTATTATGTACTAAAAAAGGTAGAATCATCATCGACGTCCATATTTACCTTTTCAATTATGTAATAAAGATCATGATCATGTCTCCTTGGTTTCTAAATAATAAAATACATTTGACACTCAATCAAGATTTTCAGGAAGAGACATTTGATAAGAATCCTTTTCATCTATGCTCAAAATCTAGAAAGGTCAAATGAATCTTTAGTATTTCTTAATTCCACATAAAAATCTACCAAAGTCATGTCACATTGAGACCCTCAAGAAAATATGATCTCCCACCTCAAACCTGAATGTTATCCTTTTTATATCCATGTAGGAATTCTGAGAGATCTATCATATCCCCACCCACTCTTATATAACATACACTGTCTTCTTCATAAACCAAAATATATCAAGATCCATAAGGGATTATTCAACAAACTACATGTAATAAAGGGTGACCTAGAAGTTCTACCGTAAATATATTCAAATGGTGAACAACCAATAAATGAGTGGTCACTAATTTTTCATTAAATTTATAATAACAGTTTGTTATTGAACTGACCCAAACTACAATAATGAACACAAAATGACAATATATCACTAAGAAACTAAATGGTATTTTTGGTTTGGTCTTCATATTTAGAGTGGAATGTAAAACACAATCATAACTATGTTGGAAAATCCTCTGAAAAAAATATCCAAAATTGGTAAATCAACCAAGTTTTATGGTTAGAGATAGTAATCAAGGTAACCCTTTGAAACCCTATAATACCCTAGATTTATAATATTCACAGACACTCTACTATACACATCTCATGGATAGGAAGTAAGTTAAAAAAATGATCTAGTCCGTCAATTATTACACATACACTATCATGATATTTCTTCACATGTGGATGTTTAGTCATGACTTCAATCAATATATTCCACAACAACCACTATCATTGATCAATGGGTTAGCTTAAATCAAAGGGATACTGGTGATCTGTCATTACGTAGTGGAATATAGGATATATAGATAAAAATTCATCAAAACTCTTCTGCTTTCCATTCAACTAAATATAGTGTACATGATCTTTATAACTCTTTAACAAACCAATATATACCCTAAAATGGGAAGTGTAAAATTCCATCCACATATCCTCTCAAAACTCTACTAGAACCAATATCTACCTCTAAAAGAGGATGAAATGATCCTAAACATTATATAATCACTTTGTTGAATCACTAGAGAATATAATTTCATGAATCATATAATTGATCTCTCCCAACTTGGCTCCTCTAACCCAGTAAAAAAGTTTTGGATTCATATCCATCAATAAAAGGTATGATATGACTTCTTTTTCACCAAAAACAATTATATTGAGTCTATCTGTATAGATAAATCTTCTAATAGAATAGAATATGATTTTTTTCTAAGATATATATCTTCAATTTTTCCTTTTCATTGAGAACAATATTTCTTAAAGTCATAATTTTATGAGAACACTAAATATAGTGTCACCATAGGTTGAGATCCTAATTATAGAGAATTTACTTGAGACTCATGTTATCTATTAAGATTAAACTTATCTTACAAAGATGATAGTATCTCCACATCCTAAGGGACACCCTGACTACTATAAGCTCAAATCCATAGGTTTTATAACTATTCTAGTCAGACCGCAACAATAAAAATACCTTAAAATTGGGAATGATTTATCGTATGTTGATTCCTTTTAAAAACCTTATCTAATGATATTATTCACAATTTTGTGGAAGAAATATCTCCCATATATTAAATATAAATTAATAAATAATATAAAAGTTAAATAGAATGAATTTTACTGAGATTACTCACACAGTGTTTGATTAAAGAGCATACAATAGTGATGTGCTAAACAACAAGAATCCACTAAGAACCAATTGTTTTGTAATGTTTAGATTTTTATTATTTTCCCTCCTTTTTTACATCTAATTAATTTTTGTGCACTCATTATTCCCAAAATATTGATCCCTACATGTGTAAAAATTTACTACTCTCTAATATATGAAATAAATTACACGCACAAGTACTTTAGAATATTGCATTGTTGTGATCTGTCAAAATTTATTAAACCAAAATTTATATGTTATAAAGCTCAAATTTTATTAAATATAAGAAATTAAATTTATCTCAAAATTTATTGGAAATTATATTATCATTCAAATAACAGCTTATCGATGTAAGATTTCAATCCATGAAACCAAAATTTTCACAATCCATAATCAGGAAGTAAAACCATCTTTATTCATGAAACTAATGATCATGTACATTTTCATCATGTATAAAATATTTATGCATATATGTTAAGTAAATAAAGAGGACATATCCCTTCATTTAATCTTTGTTTATCTCATTAATATTTAGTTAGTATCATATATACATGTGAGACTAATCCTTTTTATATATTCTCTAATCCTGAGAAAATAATCACTTCCATTATCACTAATTTTACACAACGTCACATAAATGGTGTGTTTGAGAAAATCCACTTCCAAGAGAGTCTTCTTAATGTACAATAAATATTCACATTTTCATTGAATATTTTTCATTCCTCACTTCCATTAGAGATTGTATAACATTACCAAGAATCATTTCATTACTCAAACATTCTACGCAACTTTTTGAACACTATTAAGTTCTTACATAACCACTCATTCATGAATTTTGTAAGGTCTCGATAGTCATAGAACATTTTCAAAATGATTATTCAAAAAATAGATCCTAAATCCTTGAAATTCAACCTTGATATATTTTTTACAGAAAATTCCCCTATCATTTTATTCACAATACATCACTCTACTCAACCGTTCAAAATAAAAAACATGTGCATATTCAACTTCAAACATCGTACATACACTATACCATCATAATGATATTATAAATCACTTATTAGATACTATAATATAACATGATTCATTATCAGTGTGTAAAAAAAGAGTGACATTAAAATATCATAAATAAATCATTTAGTTTTGCACAAGATTCACTTGACCACATCTTCAACCAGCTTACATCACAATTTCTCTCTATGATATATAGTATGAACCAGAACAAATTTTCAATAATTTTATTTATCCCTATGTATCCTATTGATTCTACAGATCCATAGTACCTTTTATGACCTCACAACACCCCAAACATTTTTCTCCAATCCGTTTTCATATAAGAACTCCCCACATTTATCATTTCATAAATTTAATCATCCCGAAAAAATTTGAGAAATTTATATATCTCCCACTTTAAAGAAAAATATCCATTCCTCTTTTTCAACACACCCAAATTTCATTCTTTTGTGGATTGTAAAAGGAATAATCAAAAAATCAACATGGGGTAAAATCTACATCATATATCAAGGATTTTGGGTTGCACATCTACACTATCTAGGTGTGGGTGGTGACAAGACTCTATACCCTAGATAATTCATCTTAATCATATCCGTCAATAAGAAATTTTTCATTATATCTATGAATTGAAATTTATTGGGCACATAATCCAATTTCACAAACAAATTCATATCTTTTTACATGATAAATTAATAACATGTTTAAATATTTTTTTCCTCGAGTGTGGGGAATGATTTTTTATAAAATTGATTTCAATTTAATTATCAATATTGATTAAGATGGGAGTGATCACAATAAATCCCATATATTCATGTTGTTTCATCATCTATATCATTGATGTATAATCTTGAGTCATAAAAATATTTTCAATTTCTGCAGCACTCAGTGAAATGAAGTCTTGTTACCCACTAAAACAAGAAATAAACAGTCTAATAATATTGAATTAACCTCCCAATATATGTTTCTATTATATACTAAAATGGGCCAATAAACATATGTATATCTAAATAACTCATGATCAATAGATTCAATTAAACTATGTTAAAATCCACTTCACCGTTAATATACCATATAATTATCTTCACAACTAGTAAATGGCTTTACATGTGAATACTCTAGTACCTGATAGACTAATTAGTGTAAATTAAAACCTTAGGTTGTGTCCTTATTTTCTATAATAGGATCCCAATTAACATCCAATATTATGTGATATTGACCGTTATTAAATAATAATCCCTTGAAAACTACATCTAGATAAAAAATAGTATCTTTATCACCTTTGAATATTCTATAACCAATGTTTTTAAAAAAAACAATTGTATGTTTTGATAAGGATATGATTGTATCATGCCTTTCTTGTATTATATTTATTCTAATGAAAAAATATTAAATCCCCAATCATAAATATTTCAAACTCTCACATCATCATTTTTACAGACTTCAAGAACATTGATTTATTCGATCCACCACGAAATATGTAAACAAAATATATGAACACAATCATAATATTATCACTATCCTTATTCACATAGAGATTGTGTTCATTTCCACTACAAAAGAAACTAATAATCCTTATGTATTGATCAAATCTTTTATACCATGTTTTTGGTTCTTTATTTATCCCCCAAAATGCCTTATTTAAAAGAAAAAACATTTTATCATCTTGATAAATAAGAAAACCATCTAGTTTCTTGAAATAAACCACTTATTTAAGTACTCAATTTTCTGTATTCTATTTTGACTTCCATATAGAAATCCTTGAATATTATTTTCACCACTACAACAAATAATAGTTTAATAATTTATATATTATACATAAGAGAAAATATCTAATTTACATTTACGAATTCAATATGAGAGTATACCTCTCACAAAAGTCATACCATTTTTAAATCATGATATCATATTTTCTAATCATATTATAGAAAACCAATATTCTCATACCAACATTCGTATATTCTATCCTTGAATCAAACCCTAATTTTTTATTCTTCTCAATTTAATAAATATCTCCATTTATCTCTTGAACAAAATTATCATATTTAGAAACATTACAAAGACATTGAATCTACCTATGAAACAATTGGTTTTTTATTTATTCACCATTCTTCTTATTTCAAGGGTGTTTTCTGGTAACAAAAGATATTATTTTCATTAGATACATCTAAAACATTTACATTCTATCATCTAATATTACAACATCATTCTTCTTACAATCAGGAACTTCTTCATAAAAAAAGTTATCCCGTATGTTCTCCATGAGAAACTCAACTCTTCATCACCATCATAAAGAATATATTTCCTATTTTAAAAATGAATAAATTGATTATCTATTATATTTACATCATTACATTCAATAATCTATTCTATCAACATATTAATCAAATTATATGCCTGGATCTTCCTTGTGTAGCTAACACTACTAAAAAACACACCTATAGAAGCACAAGAATATGCTATTATCGGTGCTATGAAAGCACTAACAACCTTATAGTGGTAAAAAGACCATGGATTTTATCCTCACTAAAAATTTTCTTAAAAAGGGTATATTTATCAGTGCTAATAAAAGATTCCATTTATAATTGATTTTATTTGGTACTGATACAAGATATCCTTATCAGTACATTTAGTAGTGTAGATAAAGTTCAAAGCACCAATAAATAGATGTTTTCCACAACAACTCATTGCATCACTAAATATAGCACTAACAACACGCATATATGACTAAAAACAGTAATATAAATTTCCAAAATACTAGAATATAAATAAAATAAAATTACCAAAAAAATCCAAAAGTGTTGTGTTCAATTTTAAATAGTTGTTCTCAAAAACAAATCATGGTGTGATCCTCATTATATAGTACTACCCATCATTTTTTTTATTATAATGTCAGCTCTTCTTATACTCCGCCTAATTATCCACCTCTGTTTTTGCCTCAGCCTCCTCCTTAGCATCACAAAGATGTTATTTTGTATGAAAAGTATGGAAGCCTCTATGAGATTTTCTCGTGGACATTAAGACAAACTTATAACATAAATCTTCTAAAATAAAGGAATTATGATAGGAATAATTAAAATTAAATCAACATTTCATTATATAAATTCTCTATAAAATAGAGAATGAATATTATAACATTAATGATATAACATTCCAAAAGATTTCTTTTATTGTAGTTTCAACCCGGTCCCATCAATCAATATAAATTGGAACATTCATCCTCATTGTGATCCAAATATAACCAATGAACATAGACTAGTTGGGGATAATATATTGGCCATTCGGAGTCCAACCAACCTCAAAATTTAGACCCCGACTTCTTGTTATGATAATTTCATTGGACACTGCAATGTTTTGTCACCTTTTCATGAACATGTTGATGATCCCCATATAATTATGTAGTTTTTTATCAATAGTATGTTCTTCATTAGGATTTGTAACATCATAATGTGTAGAAGACATTGTCAGCAAGATTAGTCAAACATTTCATTTGTATTTAATAATTACAACAAAATACACACCATGTATAATTTAATAAGAATAACCTAAATCTTTTAAAATCCATGAATTATATTTTATATTCAATGGTAGGTGATTCAATATGTATGGGGTCATAATATTGGTAATATTATTATTAGTATTCAAAAGAATCTTTATGTTTTAATACATGAGAATATCGTTGAACAAGTTTCTACAGATAAAAAGTTTCATGATAGGGATAGATAAATTGATGTTGTGATTGGTGATGATAATAAAAAAATGAATGAATCAACAAATGGGACCATATTTATAATGGATAAAGTGAATGGAAGGATGTATTTTAATGTTGGTAAACTTTTAAAATTTAGATTATATATTGTAAATCATTTCAATGGTATTTTTTTCTAACCATGTGTGAAATATGTTATGAATACATACATTTTGTATCTAAAGGTGGTCTAGTTCTATCATACATATGTAATCCTTGTTGGGCTCTTTATTGAATATGCTAGTTGTAGTGTGTGGAAATATATTAATTGATTATGAGAATAAGGGTGATATGGTTTTCTATTAGGGTTGGGATGGGTCCATAGGTTAGAATACTTGTAATGACTGAAAATTACTTTTTATTATAAATAACACTTTTTAATGGAAAAGTGAGAAATCACATACAACCAAAACAAACTATTGGACCTCCCCAACCCTGAAAGTGTGTCAACAACAAGTCTTCACCGACACAGGACCCCTCGGTAAGTAGTCAAGTGCAGAAGCATGGGAACGAATCTGATAGTGAAGCCATACCCTCTCAAGCATCCAATTCCACGATACCTACATCATTGAATACTTACTGCACCAATCCCCATCCGGACCAGGTCCAAAAGTGTTATGTAAATAAGAAAAAACTAAACTGCAAGGAACCCGAAGAAACCATTGCTCACACAACCCATTAATTTATATTTATAACTGATTCTAGACAAAAAACAAAGACACATAAGAACAGTACATTTCATATATTCTTACTGATTCCTACCTATCAACCTCTAAATATTGAGGTTGAATGTTTAGAGGATCGGTTGATGAAAAAATAAACAAAAAACAACCTATAAATAACTTCAAACACACATCCAAATCACTAAATTCTTGTTTCAATGAAAAGAGAATCTCTAAACAACAATGTTAAAATAGAGTAATTGTTCCGCTAAAATAGAATATATACAGTGAAATCATCTCAAAATGGTAATATATATTTTAATAAATTATTTTTATATTATGAAAAAAATACTAATTTGATTCCAAATAGGAAAGAAAAAACAAAATAGAAGATAGCACTACAATAGTGATGCACCATATTAGGCGCTAGACTGTGTAGCAATACTATATTAGCATAGGGTTGGAGCTTTTGGAAACATCATTATAATGATTTTAGCATGAGATGGAGATGGTATTAGGGATATTTATAACATAACCATTGTATTATTGTGTGGCATAAAAAGATGAAATAGTACCAGTCTCTATAGAGGAAATATATTTCTGTGTAAGTTTTATATATTTGTGTGTGCGTATGTATATGTATGAAATATAATTGTGTGTGCTTTTGAAATAGAACCATTCTCATGGAAACCATTATCTATGGACGGAACAATTGAAATAGAACCACTCATTATATTTTAGTGCTGATAAGAAGAGATGTTGGGTTTATCATGGTTAAGAAAAACACAAAAATGAAAAAACCCAGAACAAGAAAATCAAACAACGATATAGGAAAAGTATAAAATAACATTCAATTATTTATAACATTGATTTTTCTAGGGGAACGTAGAAGAATCATTCCTGTAATATAAGATTTTTGTGATATCTTGAGAATCGTAAGTTACAGAGTACCTGTTAAGGTTGTTTTAAATAGACTGTAGACACCGTTTACAGCGCTTTCACAAAATCATTGATAAACATCCCTTTTATCAATGTTAAATTGATATGCACCGATAAAAGGGATATTTTTTTGGTCTTTTTTAGCGATGATAAATCTCGAGCTTCATAAGTTCTAGAAAATCATTGATAAAAAATATTTGATCAGCACTAACATTTTAGCACTGATGAAGATGATTTTTAATAGTCCTTCTTAGCACTGATATTGATTCATCTATATCAATGCAATCAAATGTACTGATAAATATTGATTATATCGATGCTATATAGTACTGATAAATATTTATTTGAAAATATATTTTATCAATCCAATATAGTCCTTTTTAGCACTAATAGTGATTCATGCAATATAGTCCTTTTTATCAATGCAATATAGTCTTTTTTAGCACTAATAGTGATTAATGCAATATAGTACTTTTTATTTGAAAATGTTAGCACTGACGAAGATGGTTTTTAATAGTCCTTTTTAGCACTGATAGTGATTCATCAATATCAACGCAATAGAAAGTACTAATAAATATTTATTTTATCAATGCAATACAGTACTGATAAATATTTATTTGAAAATATATTTTATCAATGCAATATAGTTTTTTTATCAATGCAATATAGTACTGATAAAAATTTTAGCACTCACGAAGATGGTTTCTAATAGTCCTTTTTAGCACTGATAGTGATTCATCTATCTCAATGCAATAGAAAGTACTGATAAATATTTATTTTAATAAATATGAATTTATAATTTTATAAATTTATAAATATAGTAAATATAAATTAATAAATAAACATATTTATAAATATTTATTTCAAAATATATTCTAAGCATTATTACTATATATATAATCTTATATACATGAATTTTAAAAATTAGTGAAATTGAATAATTCAAATTGAGTACACTTTAATAATATTGAAAAAATGGATATGTGTTTTTAATTAAATATAAATTTTAGAAAAAATATGCATATATATATATATATTGAAGTAATGATGAAGACATATAGGAAATTCTAAAACATAGTAAATAAATATATATAAATAAATAATAGAAAATGATCAAATTCATTTATAAAATAAAAAAATAAAAAAATATTGAAAATAAAAACTCAAACTATAGTAGCATTAAAAACAAATAAATAAATATGGCCGAATAAAAACATAATATATTAAATGTATCATGATATAATGAAAGTCTAAAATATACTATAATTTGAAATAAATTATAAAAATATCGTGTGCATGTGTTTCTAAATATTGCCTAAATATATTTGTGTGTGTTTTTTTATAAAACTCTGTTAATTAAATATACATATATATACGTGAAATCAATGTACCCTATAAAGTTTGATATAGGTAAAATTTACAAATCAAACATTAAAAATGAATAATACATTAATATGCTTCTAATTGACATTTTATTAAATTTATATATATTTATATTTAATATATATTATTTATTACTATTTATAATTAACATAAACATATACTTTATATATTCATTTTTATTAATTATTGCTTCCTTAATAAATTTTTAAATAAGTTTGTAGTATATTTATTTTTTATTTTTTGTTTAATTATAAATTTATTTATATATCTACATTTTATATATACTATTTGTCAATATTTATAATCTATATTATGTATACCATATTTATTCATATTTTTCAGTAGTTATTTAATTAATAAAATGTTTAATAAATTACTAAATTTATTTATTTTAATTTTTAATTAATTTATTTATTTCATTTTATTAATTTTACATATCTATATATTTAATATATTCTATTTAATAATTTTTAAAAATTATATATATGTTTATGAAATTTATTTATATTTGATAATTATAATTTAATTAAAGGAATTGATAAAAAAATTAATTTTATTTGTTTAAATATTCAATTTTATTGTGGGCCATTATCAGCGCTAATAAAGCACAGAAAAAGGATACCATTTATCAGCACTTTATCTTTAGCACTGAAAAAGGTACTTTTTATCACTACTAAAAATAAAGTG
Organism: Viscum album; assembly: GCA_963277665.1. Taxonomy (NCBI): domain Eukaryota; kingdom Viridiplantae; phylum Streptophyta; class Magnoliopsida; order Santalales; family Viscaceae; genus Viscum; species Viscum album. The sequence continues at coordinate 1,838,691,476 of OY728165.1, forward strand.
CTGGTAAATGTCCTACTTTATCAGTTCTTATTTTAGAACTCATAATGATTGACATTCCTAGCACATTTTTCTAATGCTGATAAATTTTCGCACTATTATAGGTGCATTTTATAACAGTGTAATGAAAATACCTTATTTTCTAAGTGAGTTATGCTTCCTACCTTTCTCCTTATTGAGATTACAAAAATTAATTTCAATGAATTTATTATTTAAATGTTTTCATTTTTTATAATATAGGTCATATAGATTTTTATTTTCTAACATATAGAAAAAATATTGTTTAAGATATATACTGATGTCATTACTTTTTATTCAATGACTTATCTAATATTTCATTCTCAATAATCATCAATTCATCGATATTTTTTTTGATCAAGTTATCTTGTTCACCACACTATTTTTTTGACAACTCATCACTGCTAAACCAAGATTACGTATCCAATGCTACTAAAGACAATCATTCACACGACTCTTCATAAATCACTTCATGTTATTATGTCTAAAAATTTATATTATTCCCTAGAACCATATTTTTAGTCTTCCTATCAAACTAGTAAATTCAAATGAACACCTTCAAATTTTGGGTGATGACCATAAACCATTGAATAAAGTTGTAATCATCCATGAATGACCCAAAATACATATTCTCTTAAATGGGTCTTGGAGATATCAACGAACATAGTTTAATATACATTAACTCAAACAACCTCATTGACCATACATATTTCTTCTTATAAGCCTCACAAATAATTTTCCCTTTTGAAAAAAATTTCATCTGTAGGTATGATCACATGAATTTTTATAGGTATTTTAACCTCTATCATTTCTCACCAGATCATAATGTGATGGTTATATCATGTGACCAAACCATTAATTCAATAATCTATTCTCTAACTCTAAAGATGAAGGCTCATATCATCCTCTTTTTCAAAAAGTCATTGAATCCCATTTCTGTTCTTCCCTTTCATCATAACTAAACATATAGTGTCCCAATCATAGAATACATAAATATTACATCTTTTATATGAATATTTAAAACATGCCACAAAACCACGATTGACTAACATAAATATTTAGTTTCTTTAGGGACTATATAAGAAATATTCTAATTTCTTTATTTATCTTCTATATTTCCCATTAATATCTTCCCAATTATTATTCTAATTATACACACCTAAATTAAACCCACCCTTCTTAACCTCAAGACAGGAATCATAATAAAGGGTGTGTTTAGATTCTCAACCAGTTTAAAAAAAGGAGATAAAAATAATCACATGAACATAACAAAAGTAAAAGAGAATAATAACATGAGATGAAAATTTTAAAACCCATACCATTCATGTAATATATTATAAAATTTTGTCAAGGAATAAATCTTGGTAGTTCAGAATACACTAATCATAAATTAATCAATGAACATAACCCATGAGATCATAACATTGGAATAAGATATAGCTTTGTGGTATACACATAATAATATAAAATATTATGTCGAGGACGTCCAAAAAGACACTCATAACATGTTGGTCTTGGATTAAACACATGTGTTCTCACTTCATGCTTGGGATAGACTCTCATCTACCCTATTATAGGATTGGGATAACATTTTTTCTACCCCTTTTTATCCTTATAATAACCTCTCATGTACTCTTTCATCTCATATAACAATAATCATTACATAATGAAATGGAGGGAAATATATCCACCCCACCCCCACCCCCAAAATAATCCCTAATTTTGTGTTCCACAAGATCATAAAACATTTATCATATCATGACCTATAAAACAAATTGAGTTCCATAAAAATTTCTTTACAGTATAACCCATGGAAAAGAAAATTGTTTCATAAAAGTATTCAAATTTAATCATAGCTTAACCCATGGAAAATGATTGGGTTTCATAGACCTATAGTTTTAATATAAATAAACAATTTATGTAAAGAATAAATATGTTATAATTGGATTATATCCCTCTTAAATATAAATTAACCTTAATGGATGTTATTTTGGAAGAAAAATTATTTTGGAAGACCAGTTTGAACATTTCTTAATGATAATATCTTCTCCATTTTGAATTCAAATATTCAAAATCAATTTTTTTTAGAAATTTTAAAGAATGAATTTTCTAATAAAATAATCATGTAAACATTTAAACTAAACATCAAATTATTTTTTATTCATGACAGTATAAAATTTTCTAATTTTTGAATTTTTTAAAACTAAGGTTCATTTCAAATTTTTGGTAAAATGTAAAAAATAACTCATTTAGAAAATAAACATAATTTTCCTCTAAAACAATTTTTTATGTAATAAAAATTGGTAAAATGTATTTATAAACATTATTTAATAGTGAAACATTATTTAAAACATTTTTATAAAACATGTATATGGATGAAAACATGAATTCCACCAAATAAAGAAATAAATTTTATTTTCTTACACATTATATTGAACTATTAAGTACATAAATAGATAAAAATGAAATGGACAGATGAATTTTCATGAAATAAATAAAGGTAAATAAAATATATAACAATCTTGAGAAATAAATCACAATATTTAATCATTAAAAGCTTAAGCATAAACATGTCTTATAAACCATAAGATTGTAACATCAAGCCCATAATTTATTAGTAAAATTTGAATCATAATCTCTATTAAAGAATAATATCAAATGAAATATTAAATATAATTAATATAAGTTGATTCGTGATATAGAATATAATAATGGAAGTATATAAATCTTATAAAATAATATAGGTTCATCACATAAAATATGTCACATGGATGGAAAATTGAGACAAAAATTCTTTTCCTTATGTCTCGACTTCCTTCATACACATTATAATCTCCTATATGATAATTATATGATTATTAAACACCTATTATAAAACCATGATTATAAAGATCATATATCAGCTTTGTTATTTATGTATGTTTTGATTTGGTATTTTGGGTTCTTTTAATTTTATCATGGTTACATCATGGTTACATCATGAGCCACGTTCTCGTATTCACATTTCACAAAATTTAATACAGTGTATGTGTTATTATAATTATATAACTATTAATATGTAGTAAATATCATGAAAATTTAATAAAACCATCAGTATATCTAGTCGTGAGAAGAAGTTATTGAAAATCAATTGCATCAGTTCATGAGGTGGTAATCAACCGTAATCACGATTGGCAGTTTTATTTTTTTAATGGTTGAGAATATGGATATGGGTAATTACATAAAAATATTAACATCATATAATATGTTATATACTATTTTATATTATATTATAATTAATATAACATTAATGAAAGTGGTATGAGAATAATTCAAAATAACGATTTTTGTGATGAAACTTGCCTTCTCTTAAAACAACCCCCTTTGAATCTCTTATTATGGACCTAGGGACAAACTTTTTGGGAGAAGAGATTCTATAGAACATTTATTAGGAATTTATGGAGGTATTTTCTAGGGATATCATGATCAATATGGCTTAAGATGAGTCTATATGTGATAGGATAAGGTATCCTTTTATAATGGGTGAGGAGTGGCTTTTTTTTAAATAACCAAATCTGTTTGATAATGGGAAATCTGTCTCACCACATGTCCCTAGAAAATTTATAATTAAAGGATTTTATAGATGATATGGTCGATTAATACCTCCTTAAAAAAATTTCTAAATATGTTTTTCATTAACTTTTATGTTTCTTAAATTTTTCCATTTTAGTTTTCACTATGAAAACTGGCATGTTAACTAGGTCATTTATCATTTGAGATTAGAAATAATTTAAGATATATTATATAATTTGTATCTAATGGTTATAAATATTAAATCTAAATTATAAAATAATAATCCAATGTCTGTGGAAAATTAATTTTTACACAAACACATTTAATGTGAAAAACATTGTTTTACCCTTTACCATGGTAAAAACGTTTTTATTATTTAAATGTAAATATTATTTTTATAATAAGAATATTGGTTCATTAATTGAATATGGTTGTTATTTTAAATTATATCCCAATAACATGGTAGATTATAGGACTTTTATAAATTGTAAATCATTTAATAAATTATTATTTATGAGAAAATATCATTAATGTCAATCTTAACACAAATAATATATTTCTACATTAAAAACATCACGGTGAATTAATATATATCATTTTTATAAACTATTATATCATGTTAGATTTATTAAAAAACATTTAATACAATAATTAGTTCAATTTATATTTTTTTATATTTTGTGAATTATTTATTTAATTTTTCTATTAATTAAATAATTACAGCGTGGGGATTTCATAAGCATTTAAAATAATTTTATATTAAATAATCATTGAAAATAAATTACATTTAGAAATTAATTCTATATTTCTCAAATATACCATCAATAGTTATTCACATATTTATTTTCTCTTAATGAGAATGCATAGTTGAAATTTAAAAGTTAACGGGGGACATTTTGTCCTTTTTATTTACATAAATTATTATTTTGGTTAATTTCAGCAAAACATTTCCCAAAATAAATAAAAAAATTATAAGGTAATAAGGGTCTAAATATTTGAATAAAATATGAATTATACTTGTTTTTTGGTCATTTAATCACTTATCATTTTAGTTTAACCCTTAGTGATAGTGTTTTAATCATAATCGCAGTAATATATTTTTACAGTTCTTACTATTCAATTTCAAAAATAAATTAACTTATTATATAATATTAATCATTCTCATTCCAAATATAGAATCTATTTTTTCAAACTATATTCATATAATTGAAAAATTTTAATTTAAAATTAATCTCCCAGATGAGATTAAAAATTGATTTTCCAATGCGAACAGTTTCTAAAGTATATAATGTTTTAATGCCAAAATTCATTTTAGAAATGATTTAAATGGTTTAAATATTATTAATAAACAAATTATTTAACTCATTTTACGTTTAATTTTTTTTATAAAATATATAACATTGTAATTTCATGAAATCTAAATGTTTTTCAAAAAAATGGAATTTTTCACTATCCACTGAAAAATAATAATATTTTCCGAAAATTCCCAAAAATTCACCATAAGATACATTTTAAATTTTTATTCCAATAATTAAGATGTTATTTCAAAAAAAATTATAATAGTTTCAACAATTAAATTTTTTATTTGTTCACAAAAATATTTACAAATCATTTTATTGAGAAAAATAAATTTCAAAGAATATAATAACTTTATTAAGAATAATTTATTAATTAATAAATAAATTGTATTTATAAAAACAATTATAAATTATTTTCATAATGTGTTTATTCCAATTGTTTTCACCAAATTTATTATTTAGTTTTTAATTATCAAATTTAATTAATAATATTAATAGTATATTAGGATTGGTTATAACATGGTGTTGTGCGTAACAGAAGTCATCATTGAAATTTCATATATTATAAAATATATATAAAATCTCAACGAGTTATATTCTACACCCTAAAAAAAATTTTGTCCGAACAATTTTAACTTTATATTGATTTTCAAGAGTTTGAGATTTGAAAATTCCTTCACAGAAAACCCACTTCCTAAAAATGGTGAATAAAACATCTTCTTAAAAACATGGAAAAAATTCACAAAGGTCATAAAATATCATGGTTCTCAAATACAATAACATTTTTAGAGGTGAAAATATGGACAAGGAAGAGAAAAATAACCCCTAAACACTAATTGATATTGATAGAGAACATGGTCTTAAAATAGCTAACAACCAAAAATATATATATACATGATGAGGTAAAAGATAATTGATTCAACATAAATGAGTGTAGTGATACCAAATTTTTTTCTCATGTACAATTTACCTAATGTTGAGATAATTTTTACCATCATGATAAAAAACATGATAAAATGTAATTAATTTCTTTCATTCCTTTTCAAAATTACAATATAATACATTGGTTGTGATTCCAGCAATGTTCACTTCATTTATCTTTCATGCAAGTAAAGATGATTTTTTTCCCATGCCTAAAGCACTAAAGTATCAAAATATCCATTTAATAATGATATATCATTAATCTTCTCTTAGGTTATCATCAAATCCAAAATGGTTATCTCATGCTATCAAATATGCATAAGTCATCATATGGTGAAATTGTGTATTAATCTCTAAAACCTCTTCAAAAAATAAACATAAACCATTACATAAATTTTTAACCTTATGTCTCATATAAAATTCATAATTTTTTAAAGAATGTATCTAAATTTTAATTAAATAAAATCCCCCAAATATCTTAAATTTTTAGTAAATTGTAATAGACCATGTGTGTGAATACCTTGGTCATATGTCTTCTTGAAACTTGGTAATAAAAAAAATTAATATAAAATATCAATGAAAGGATAGATCATTACTCCATATATAAATATGAAAATAGATTATTGAATATAATACTTGAATTATAAAAAATATTAAACCCCTTTGTATATAACATAAATCACTTTATCATCAAATTATTTATCAGTTCCAAAGTAATAAAAACTATATAATTTATGTTATCCATTTTAATCAACACATTATCCAAATGTAATTATACCATAATAGGGAACAAATTAAGGTTTATATTTCCCATGATCATCTATTTTCCACAAAATAACACCTTTTCATTAAATAACTTTTGAGGTTTATCAAAACTATTCAACACACTCTTTCACATCATTAATTCACAACTTCTGTAGAAAATTTCTAATATATTTCCTAATAATTGAATTACAATTCATAATAACTTCAATAAAATGACTCCATTCTATAAATATTAACTAGGATTTGTGATATTATTCATCAATACCTCATTCATTTAATATGTCACTTGAAGTCTCTATATCATGATCAAAAAACCATTTATTTTTTCAAAATATCTGATCCACATCATTAGATTTCACCCTAGGAAATCGATTTGTATAATTCCCAGAAATTCCACATTCATAACATTCAACCACTAATGATACCTTCGGTAAACCCTTATTAAAATCCATTTTGTTAACTAAACTTTTCATTTTTATATGATATTTATTTACCCATTTTCCATCTTCTCCACACATAAAATATATTCTTGTTCCTTTTTTGAAATTTCATAGAGTGCTTCTACCCAAATTCATGTCAAATTAGAAACATAATCTTCATTACTCTATGGTCTCCACCTATTGAACCCTAAAATATGTATATGCTTTTCTTCTCTTTCAAGTTGAAAATATAAATATGGTGAATATTGTTAACCATATATCTATAAAACTGATTAGGCATAATCACAATATCCTTTACTCATTTCGTCATTCTTTTTGGGTTCTCATCATCGCATTTTCAATCACATTAGATCTTAACTCAGTATATTATGGTTCTCACTAATGACAAAAACAAAAAAAACATATTGAAAGAAAAAAAAAATCATATTGATTAAACCATATTATCATGGAAAATAATTTATAAGATGTCTACATCAAGAAACCTAATTTCCATCATAAGACTCTTAATGTTTAACATAGATCTTTCATATTCGTCTCTATATAAATCTATCATGATGGTTTATAAATTTTTTTTGAATTTAAAAATTATATTTACATGGATTTATAAACAAGGAATATAGTAAGGCTCGTTGTCGTGCACTATGTGATGATCATGTCCCGCTCAATGTGCCATTTCATAGTTATTTTCCTTATATAAAACTGTGTCAAATATTCATCAACTTGTACTATCCAGAGAGGGATTCAATTCCTTGGAACCCACTATCCTTATTATTAACACAAATTTGAGGTTATTTTTGTATACATAGAATTATCCTTATACTTATCATTTGAGATATCAAGATATATATCTCCCGAAATATCATTGGGAATATCCCTAGACGCATCAGTAATTTTTTCTTATCCTAGTTAATATTGGTTGACTAAACCTTCATGTTTATTCCAAATATAGTGACCTTGTATTTACATCAATAATTAATAAGTATTTTTAGAAGAAATCTCAATACATGTCATAAAAATCAAATGAGGACCATTAATTTTTAGTGTCTTTAGGGAATAAATACAAAGTATTCTTATTTAGTAAAGGATATCCATCATCTCCAATAAATATCATTCCATGTAGTATTATTTTTAGAAAAAACCTAATTAAAATATTTACTCATAACTTAGTGAAAGGAAAAATAATAATTTGAGAGCTTAGATTCTCAATAAGGGTTAACAAGGGAGATATTGATGATCACATTAAAAACATGAGAATAAAATTATGATAACATGAGAATAAAATTTATAAAACAATACACAATTTATCATAGATGATAAACATTATTCAAGACAAGAATTTCACCAATTTGTAAGATAAGAATCATAATTTAATCAAAGAAATTAATCAATGAGATCATAATGTTTTCAATACATAAATTTTTTTTGAATTCATATAATAATAAATAAAATATAATGTTAGGGTTATCCACCAATGAATTCATAACATGTCAGGATTTTCCTAATAATACACATACCTAATATAGGCTAGGTATAATATCCTATATAACCAAATTTAGTCTTGGGATAACTATATTTGTAACCCTTTTTGGTATTAAGATAACCTCTCATGTATATGTTGAGTTCATATAACTTTTATCATTACCAATTCCAATGCAGGGATATATAGGTCCCACCCATCTCATAATACAATAATATTTGTGCCATATGATCATAAAAAATACATCATATCATAACTTCTGAAAATAAAAGGGATTCATAAGAATTTCATTATTGAATAACGTGTGGAAAATAAATTAGTTTCATAAAAATTCATTATTTCTTCGAAGAATACCCCACAAAACTGTTAGGAGCTTCAAATGCATCATTTCTTCATCGAGAGAAACCATCAAAATAAAGCATAAGGCCGGTAAAATTTGATAATATCCCAAATAAATTTTATATAATATCAATAGATTCCATATTAGGTGTAAAATTATTTTAAAAGATGACTTCTAACATTTCATAAAATAAATACAATTTCTATTTTGAAATCACTTATTTGAAATCATATAATTTCGTAAAATGATTAATAAATCATTTTAATTAAAGATAATCTTGGAAAATATTAAATTCATTTAGAAATAACTAATTATCCCTGATGGATGAATTTTATTTAATTCTATTCATGTTAATAAAATTATTTCATTCAATTGAAAACATGGATATGGAGGAAAATTTATTTTTGATCGAAGGGGGAAATAAAGATAACTTTTACAAAAAAATTATTTTGAAATTATTATATCATTAAGAGAGGGAAGGGAATGTAAAACTTTTATTTTAATTACATATCAATACGAGAATAAAATTCTAAATTTTAATGAGAAATTGAGCACAATATGTTGTCATCAATTGCATAATCATAAACAAATCTGACAAATAAAGAGATTGTAACATCAAATCCTTAACATTTTAGTAAATTTGGAATTTTAATCCCCAGTGAAGAATAAAATAAAATGAAACATTAAATATCATGAATATATTTATATTCATAGTATATCATGAATATCATATATTATATTAAACTCTTAAAATATGATAGGTTCTTAACATAGCATATGTCTCTAAGAAAATAAATTGAGAAACAAAATATCTTACCATAAGTCTTGACTTCCATCAGACGCATTAAGAAATCCTATATAAAAAATATATAGTTATTATACATATATTAATGAACTATTGTTATATATTTCATTCTATAAATTAATTATATTTGACTGTTTGATACCCATATATTAATAATTTTTTGTTATAATTGACTTTAAAGTAATAACTAAATTGATTTTCAGGTATGTGTTGATTTTTTATATTCTTTCCCTTTACTTTAATAATGGTTAAATAATAAATAAAATTAACCATGATATAAATATCACATATAAATTCATTATATTTTTATTTATATTATGCCATAAAACATATAAATAGAAAATGAAATACACCATTTATGGAGACAGTAGTTCATGTGAACACATGAAAACTTTCCTTATTTTATCTAAAATTGAAATGGATAAACGGTAAATAATATATTACCCCTGAAGAATCATTTTTATGTACTATATATATCATTTTTCATTGAAACTATCTTTATTACTTACCATGTAAAGTTTATGTGAAGAACAAATCACATCGCTTTTCGAAGCGGTAGTCCTCCGTACACACGAGCGATGTTATCGTATTCCCACCAACATGAATGAAATTAGTCATATGCGATATAATTATTATAGAATTATAATTTTTTAATAAATATTTAAAAAATGATAAATCCATATTTATATCCAATCATGAGAGGTGGTGACAGAAAAGGAATAACACCGGTTTATAAGGTCGTACTCCACTGTATACGTGATCCACAGTTTTTTTTTCATTTGATAGAAGAGGAGTTGGATATAGGATATTCCATTAACATAATAACATATAAATATATAGAATATACTCTTGTTATTATATTTTAATTAACATAACATGAATGAATTTGGTAAGAGATGAATTAAAGATAATGGTTTAGTGACGAAAAATTCATTTTCATAGAACAACCCCCATTAGATAACATATTAAGGATCCTAGGGTTGGTATTTCTCGATTATTGGTTTCTATATAACGTGTATACAGAGTTTGGGGAGAGATAGTTTCATATATTGGTATATAAAAATGCCATAATATGTTTCAATAAGTGAGGGTAAGAGGTGGCCTTTTATAATTTGGGTAGAGTGAAATTTTTTTTAATACTCAAACCTATTCAATAATAGGAAGCCACTCTCACCTCAAGTCCCTAAATATTTGATAAATAAGGTATTTTTAGTATTAAATGTTATATAAAATATCTAAAACACAAAAAAATACATTTTTTAATCGTATTTTTCCATGAATCTTTAGATTCCTTAATTTTACCGTTTTAGTTTTCACTATGGTAACTAACATTTATATATATATATCTATATATATAATATATCAATTAAGTATGAAAGTAAAATGTTACTTAATATTAAATTTTTACCAACATATTCTAAATATTAAACCCAATTATAAAATAAAAACCCAATCTGTGTGCCAACTTAATTTTAAAAAAAATCCATTTATTATACAAAACCTCTATATCCTTTCCATGGTAAGGAAGTTTTTAGGGGTAAATAAAATTATTATAAAAGGATCTTTGATACATTAATATATGAGGATTTATATTTTAAAACATGTAACTATAACTTGGGATATTATATGATATTTATTAATTGTAAATCATTAAATAATATATTATTTATTAGGTAAAAACATAAATATAAATTTTTACACTTCTATTAATTTGGCATAAAAACATCAAGAAAATTGTGGGATTATAATATATCATGTTATAAATTTTATATCATGTTATATTTATAAAAAATATTATAAAATAAAATAATTAATTCAAATTATATTACTTTTAACATTTTTACAATCATTTTTTTTATATTTTTCTATTAATGAAAATATTTCTACGTTTGAGTTTCTTAATAATTTAAGGTAATATAATAATTATGAAAAATTAAAAAAAAAATTATCCTTATGAAATTAATTTCTCAATTCTATAATAGGCCTTAAATATTAATTCAAATATTCTATTTTCTATATGAGAAGACATAATTGAAATTTAAAAGCAATTCGGTATCATTTTTCATGTTTTGTTTAAATAAATTATTTTTCTAATCATGTTAAAGGAAACAGTAAAAAAATTACATCAAAAGAGATCGTAAGGAAATAAGGGTCCCAATATATCCATAAATTTAGAATTCGTAGTGTTATTATTTTAATTTAACCATTATTTTTTAGTTTAACCCACTGGTAAACATGTTTTTAACCATAATCGTGCTATTTAACATTAACTAATATCACGTTGAATTTCAAAAAAAATATTAATTTGAACTTAATATATAGATTTAATTGTTATTATTAATAACATGAGATATATTTATTTATATTTATTTAATATATCTGGAAATTTTTAATTTAAATATAAACCTGCAAACATGATGAATAAAAAGTATTCCGAAGATAAATGTTTAAAAAGTATAGCTTGTTTTAATATCAAAATTAAATATGAAATTGATTCTGATGATCTAATTTTTTTATTGAATATATAATTTAAATAATAATACTTTTATAACATTTTTTAAAAATATTTAGTTTAAAATATTCTTTAATCAAAAATGTGGTTTTTTAATAAAAATCAATATTTCTCATTATTCAACGAAAAATTAATCTTTTAAAAAAATTCACAACAATTAACCCTAAACTAATGTTAAAAAGTTGATTAAAATATTATGTTACTTTTTATTAATATATTTTCCAAAAATTTTAAAAATTAATTTTATTAGTTTATCCCATAAAACAATATGCACTATATTCTATAGAAAATGTAACTTTGATACATATAAAAACATTGCCTATATTTATGTAATTAATAATAGATATACATTATTTTCCAAAAATCTTTATAATAAATTATTATAAGGCTTTTATCCCTATTCATACCTCTAAATTTAATTCCTAGGATATAAAGTTCAAGTATAAATAAAAATATTGATATTATATTATGATTCGTAAAAACAAAATGGCTCCTATAATGCAAGTCATTGAATAAATTTGATTTACTAGAAAAAAAATTAATAATATATTGTTTTATGATAGAACTATCCTTTCCATTTATGTTACAGTTTTTCTTAGTCAAATTTGTCTCTTTTACTGATTTAGAAATTTGAAATACACTTAAAATTATATGATAGAGATGATTAATAACCATGACATCCTCACATCTTCTTTCTTTTCCCCTGAATGTCACTTTTCATAATCTGATAATATTCAAGCCTTTGTAATTAACTAATCATATAATTCCACATTAATTAATATTAATTGTAGTTACTAAATATTTATTTACCATCATTTGGGAAGTGTATGCTTAATCAATAATCAATGTACCAACACGATTTGATACTGTTAGGGAAATTTCTATAACTAATCCCTTCCTTGAAATTGGTTATCCATGTTTTTTCATTTTGACCATTTTATAACTAATAAATCTCATCTAATTTCAGAAAAGTTGGACCAAATTGATATAAAAAGGTGGAAAATTAGTTTTTCATTTTCATCTGAAATTTTAATTCCTCGAGTTCTTGTGTATAACCACCTTAGGACTTTGTAGACATATTCTTTTATAAAATCAAATGGAAATATAGATATATAGATATATTTATATATATTTATATCGATATCTGACACACCGAAAGTAGTATCCACTAAATTAATATAAGCATTCTAAATCTTTTTGTTTCAACTATCATTGATTTCTTCACTCATTTAACTATTAGATATTGAATACACATTTTGAGAGTGTATGGTCTTTCCAAATTAATAGCTGTTGATTTTTGGTGCACTCCCTTCAATACTTACTATAAAAACATGGGTATTTTTGATTTTTTTGTTTCTAAATTCTATTTCATCACCATCTTAAACATTATCATTATAGTTGCTTCTTGTGATATAAAATATACCATATGATCCTTTTTCTTGTGAAATAAAACCATACAAGCTTTGTCATTCTGATATGTGTTTTTTCTAGAGATATCTCCTTAACTATCATAATGTACATAAATTTCACTTATCATTCAATATATTAGAAACAATGTGATTATTTTATGTGATTATAGGAGTCAAGAGACTCCCCAAGTCATCTATTTTTTCATTACATATTGTTGAATTCTACCACAAGATCTTAAATATGTATGACTCAATATTAGAGTTATATTTTTAACCCATCGATTTTCTAAGTGTTCTCTTTATCCATTATATTGTATGATACATCTTCCTCTAATTTTTATGGTGTTTCCAATTTGACCCTTTTAATGTTTCTCTCAACTCAGATTACTCTTCATCTAGGAACTTCATATATAGTATTGATCAATGAACCACTCTATTGAATTTCATTATTTTTACTCTTTAAACATTAATCTCTATAATTTTAGCTTCCAAATATACTTATATATCATGTATGAATTATTATTTTTCCTTTACCCTATAAATGTATTCATTTTTTCAGTTTTCTATTATATTCATGATAAAATATTCTTTGAGGACATTGAAAATATTAATTTATCCAACTTTTGTTTACTCTAATAAATTTCCCTCTTGTTAAATAATTTTTTTTATTATTGAAGGATTTTTCCTAATGATTCAACCTAGATTTCACAATAAAAAAATATTTATTTTTGATAGCTTTATTATATCTAGCTTTATATTGAAACATTATAGGACACCTCACAATAATCCGCACAATATTTCAATATCGAAAGAATGAAAGTAATGGTTTCCCATTAAACCTTCCTTTTCATATTTATAGGTTATAGGAAAAAAATTCCATGAACTCATAAATATATTATTCTTATTGTTAATCTTATGTAGTGAGTTTCTACAGTGATTCTAATTCCACCTCCTTAAACATTCTATTTTTCAAATACTTTTTTTTATAATACATCATCTCATATGCAGCAAGAGTACAATGAATACTATCCAATGTCAGTTTGTTTGGATCATTATACTTAAGCATATAAAATTTAGTATTATACAAAGATATAAATTATCTCAATATTTTATTTTTCATAGTCATTCGATATAGGGCTTATCCAAAACATAAATACCCACCATAATAATATTTACTTGATCAAATAATGGATCAACATATTCATTTAGTTTCCTTCTCAATTCCTTATACATGTTACACACAGCAATCATTTTTCTTATCAATATTTTGGGATTTCGTTTAACATATTTAGAATATTTTACCACATTACATGTGGGTACTTGCATGATATCAACATTATGTAGATTTGGTTACATAAGGCATCCTTGGAAGCATTGATTCATCTAGCACAATCATAGAATTCATTATAGTCACCTTTTAATGAAGCAATTCTATCCATAAAAACTAAAATATCATGTATAATATTTATGTTCATATCCATTATTAATGATGAAAAATTGTATTAGGGACAATTATTCAAGAGATTAATTTTTTTTATATCCTCATATCCAATATTTATTTAATACTTACATTTCATTTTCATAACAAAGTGTTTCAGATTTGATTCTATTTTTATCCCCATGGGTCACACCCAATTGAAAAATACTATAATTAGTCATTTATTTTTTGAGTTAAAATTATTTCAATATCATTATAGATTGTTTTACTACAAAAATGATGATCTAGGGGATGCAGTTCAAGTTATGAGTCTATAGAGCACAATTTTCAAAACCGTGAGGAAACCATTATAAATCCACTAAATTTTATTTTATAAAAACCACATAGTTTCTACATGGTTAGGAAAACTATGAGACATTCACATTTTTTGGTGCCTAAAAGCCAATATAGGGGACACTAATAACATACTGGTTTACAAACCATGTGAAAAAACCCTACACAGTTCTTATATTTCATTAAAATTTATTTTATTATTTTACATTATTTGATTTCAACAATAAATCAAAGCCTCCCCCACCCCTCGTTCAACCCTCATTCATATAAGTGCCTTCCACTGTCTCTCCCACTCATTTTTTACTTCTCCCATCTTGAATCTCTATAATTTTTTCAATTCTTCATGTCAACTTTTCAAGGTAATGTTGTTTCCTTATTGTATTCATTCTTCTTATTTTTCCTCTTCACTTATTTGTCTACAATATATTAGGTGACCTAGGATTCGTGTTTCCTTACTTTTAGAATTTATGGTTTTAAAATATTTTATGTAAGTTACTCTTTTTATTAGCCATTAAATTAAAAACTATAAAGGATGGATAATTTTAAAATTTTGTTCCATTCTATTATAAATTTCATATATTTTGAAAAATATTTTTGGTTTTTTTTAATTCACTTCTTTATTATTTTTCAAATTTTACCAATGTTACCATCATGGGTTCCTCTTAATAAATTATGTATTCAATATTTTATATAAATATTAATAATTATAGGTGATTGATTGGTCTTTCAAAAGATATAGTGTATGTAAATTGTGAATATCTAGTGTTTTGAAATCTTCAGATAGGTTTTCTCATGAAGTTACAATTTAATTTTTGTTTTCCAAAAAAAACCTCAAATAGATATAGTATATTTTAATCTAATAAATCTGAATTATATAAATTTAATTATATAGATATATAAATATATATTGTTATCCTATTTTTACATATTCAATCATGGTTATGAGAATATGTTCCTTGAAAGATGTGGTATATATATATGTCCAATGTGTGTTTGTTTAAATATTGGTTTTGGAACATCAATTATTTGGAATAAAAATGTCTTTTTAATGAATTATTTCCTTTCTTATAGGTTAATCATACTTAACACTTTTAGGTTATACATTGGAATTGAAAACTCTCCTTAATAACTTCCCTTTTTTGGGATAATTTTATTGTTATTGAACATGAAATATTTAATGTGTTCCTAATATGATTCATGAGTACTATTTATGTTTTGTTGAAAGGAAATATGGTTTACTCATAAAAGGGAGTTCAGATGTGAGAAATTTAATTTCTTGTTTTAGTAGGAAATTTAGGGTATGTATGTATATGGTAGTTTGAAAAAATCACCTCCATTTATATTTTAATGGAATCTAGGGGTTGTTAGGAGGGAGCTCAATGTACACATGTTTCCCTAGTTTAATCATACAGTCTGACTAGTGGACCTGATATAGACCTCTTTTCTTCTTATAGGGTATTCCCCTTGGATGAACAAGTAATGGTGATGTAAAGTGTTGGGTTTGGTTTATTGTTGGAAATGGGATTTGGTGTTCATTTCTTATATTGACGTTAATACCTTTTCCATTGACTCTCTCAATAAGCTAATATGTTCCCATGATAAATATTTTAGATCTATTCTACTTTTGTATACATTGTAAACAATTTATTAAATAATTTCAACTATTATGATATAATATTGAAACCCTTACATTATCACATGTATCTTCATACAAATGGTTTATTATAAAGTATAGCATTCTGTAGAAATTATTTTGAAATTTAGTAATAAAATGATCTTTCTCAAAAATGATATTTTTACTTGATATTAAAGGAAATAAAAAACCTTATTTTTAATATATTTATTTTCATACTTTTGAGAAATGGTTTTTTCATTTATCGTAATGAAAAGGGTGTGGTTTAATTTTAGTGTCTCCACTAAAGATCTTAATGCTTATCTAAAGCCCCATGATTTTAGGATAAGAAAATTATATTCAATAGCATAAAGTAATTTCAACAAAAATTTGATCTTGAATTACACACAAAACGCAATGTATCCTACAGTACACACAATAATTAGTTTCTCTTAGATCATTCATTACATTCAAGAATGGGTTTTATTAAACAACAATATACTATTATTATTATTATTTATCATAATATTTATAACTATAGTTTTAGAATGATGGGTATGGATATGATTCAGCAAATTATGAAATTATTTTTTACAAGTTCATATATAATGTTTTATTTCATAACTAATTAATTTCATATGAAAATAAATCCAATTATAAAATAGAATAAAATGTTTTTCTGAAAGACTATTTAAAAGTGAAAAAATATGTTTTCTACCGAAAATATAAAAAAATAACACATGTTGGATTATATTAATGTTATATATATATATATATTCAATATAATTTTTAACTTTCCTAATACATTCTTTCTATATAAAATATAAAATTAAACCCAAATTTACACATAAAATCTTATTTTTTCTAAAAAAAACCCATTTATCACCTTTTCATGGACCAATTATTTTAAAAATAATTTCACTAATTTTATTATTTTTATTCCAAAAAATAGACATAATATTTTAAATCAATATACAAAAATTATCTTATGGTGATTTTTTGGTATTTTTTAGAAAAGTTTTTATTTTAGATGAACAGTAAAAAATACTGAATTTTAATTGAAAACATCATTTTCTCTTAAATGTTTTAAATATATAAATTATACTTTTAATTCGATTTAATGTAAAATCATTTCAATAATATATAGTTTAGTCCAATATTGCTCATTTTTCTAATTTTCAATTGAATTTTGATATAAATACATTGTCAATGTTTAAATTGTTTCAATTTAAAAACATGCTTTCTCATCACATGTGCGGGTTTAATTTTGAATTAAATTATTTCAGTTATGTGGGTTGAATTGGGAAAAATGGATTCCATATTTGGAATAATAATAATATATAGTATCAAATTAGTAAAACATATTTTTTTTCCAATGGTATTAATGCAATTAATTAAAATTAATTATTGTGATTAAAGTAAAAACGTGTTTACTTAGTGGTTAAACTTACAATATAAGGATTAAAAATGCCAAAAAACTATTACATCAGCAATATTATGGACATATGTAGAAACATATGAACTTTTTATCAATATATAAGTGTTTTTGGGACACTATTTCAAGGAACACACCAATATAATAATATAAATAACAAAAATGAAAAAAAAACACTTTTCCTCATTTTACTTTCCATGTCAATTTGGGGAAAGGAAAAAACTACATATTATATTTTACAATTATTATATTGGAAGATAAAGGTGTTATTGTTATCAAAAAAATTATTTTTAAATTTTAGAGATCAAACAATAACAATAAATGCTTATGAAATGAAAATGCAATAATTATTTATTTAATAAATAAATAACAAAAATGATTCTAGAAACATTAAAATATTGTTAAATATATTGAATTATTGTATGAAATTATTTTTAAAAATAATTATATAATTTAACATTAGATTTAATTTAACATATTCAAATTTCATCTTTGTTATGATATTATTAAATTTAAATTTAATAAATAATGTCAACATTGGCCTTAATGGTATTTATAAAAAATAATATATTTAGGTTTACTAAAAATAATATAATATTCCAAATTATTTTTATGTTTCAGTAAATATAAAATATATTAATAAAATTTAATAATTTATCTTTTATAATTAACAATCTGACCACTAAATGATAAATACATTATTGGAATGGTTAGGGTTAAAGTTGTGGTTTTTAGCGTTACACGCAATACTGTTAAAATTAATTTCTATAAAAAATGTATTTTCATTTTATAATTTTCATTTAATTTATATAATAAAATCTTATATATTTTATAATAACTCTTAGTTTAATTTATTCTTAATGGATAAATTAATAATTTTGTTAAAATATTTACCTAATGAAAAACAAAATGAAAAAAAACAAAAAAAACATAGGAGTTAAAGAAAAACATGTCACAAAAATGATTTTCTATTGTGTGTTGGGGGTGTGTCTCAACCATGTAATCCATCACCTACATTATAATTCAGTTTTATATTAACATGATGTAATTTATACTTACCATTATTAAATACATTTGAGTATTTACAAACATATTCACACATCTCAGGCCATTTGGATCATCTAAACCCTACCCAAATAAATTAACAACACCTATCCTATATTAAAAGATGCATCATGTTGGGTATAAAAAACCAATTAGGACTTTCCACTCAAAAAATGAGTTACCCAATGAAGAGGTAACATTCATGAACACGTGTTTTTGTTTTATGTATTCTTTAAACACTAAAATTCTTCTAATATATTTATTATGTAATAACCAAAGTATAATGTATTTTTAAATATATTCCTAAATTTTTATTCTAAGTATGTGACCAAAAACCACACACACATACATCAAATAGGTTATGAAATCCTCAGTCGTGTGTGTGGGATACTACCACATCGCAAACTGATGTCATTCATTTTTCTATTACCACGATTCATGAGTAAGAATAATGATGAAAATACTATTTATATATGATATTTTGAGATGTATGATATTATTATTTTTCTGGAATTTATATATGATACTTACCTCTATTTTCTCCATTTGTGTGAATATGGTATCATCGTTCGTGTGAACAACATACTGCTGTCTCACGAAGCGATATGATTTGTCTGTGATATAAATTTATTTTATGAAGGATGGTTTTAATAGAAATATTTTCTATATATGAAATAAAAAATCTCCTTGAATAATATATATATATATCAGTTATGTATCCATCATTTAACATTACTTGAAAATGGAAATATAACGACTCATACTTTACAGACATTGTTATTACTTCAAAATTGAAGCACACTTATTACAACATATAACATAACCATGAAAGGACCGTATTGGTATAGTGTCTTTAGAAACTGGAAAGCATAAACAACTGGTTCATAAAGCATCTACTTTGCCTCCCATTTATTTCATCATATCTAGAGTCCCTTTTTGGCATATTCTACTTAATAACCTTCTTCCTGACCTAGGGAAAAAAACATACAAAATGGTGAGCTCAAATGCTCAGTAAGGGTAAACAAAAGAAATATCAATCACATCATATTCATAAGAACACAACATTTTGGAAATCGTAACCTGCAAAAGAGATCATAATATCATAACATGTGATAAATCATAGTAGTGAAATGTAACCCCAATAATCATAACATAAAACATGAAACTTTGTGGAATACACACATAATCACAGAGAATCATTTCTTGTTAGTAAAGACTCATGGCCAAGACTATCTTAGTGGAAAAAGTCCATTTCTGAACCGAGTTCACTCCTCATTTCAAACCAGTTTCACTGAACTGGTTTAACCTTCCATTCCATCCATGTCTATCTCATGAGATATAAAATCTATACCCAATGCATTGGAGGGAGATAAAGGTCCCAACCATCTCATAATGAAACCATTCTTATGTGTGCCACAAAAATCATAAATCGTACATCATTGCATAACCCATGTAATAAAAATGGAATTCTTAAACATCGTGATATCATAAAACAATTCATATAAGATAAATGAATTCATAAAAATAATTCCATCACAATATAATGAAATCAATGTAATGATAGGGATATAAACAAAACCCTATATTATATTAGATTGAAAATAAATTTGATAAAGCACTTGAACTCCATTCTAGAGGAAAATATCCTTTCGACTTCAAACACACTTTTACTTTCTTAACATGTCATAAAATTATAACTAAAAGAAGTTGATTAAAAATAAACCTAAAAACATGTAAGGGAATATTCTTGGAAATAATGTTTTAAAAATCCATTCATTCCGTATAAGTTAAAAGAAAACATTCTTCTCGTACTTTTGTCGGAAGTCAAAAAGTACCTCGTACGAAAAACGACAAAAAATTCCTTTCATATCTTTTACAAAAAACTCACAGAAGGGTAAAATTGGATATAAACTATTGTAGAAGGATATAAATATTAAATATTGAGAAAACATGTATGTGGATGATAAAATACACCCCAGTAAATGCCAAAGTATAAACAATCTCGGATAAAAATGAGATTGTGATATTTCCTTTACCTTAGGTCTGATATGCTTTATACATGTCTGAACCTCCTGTATAATGATTTAAATAATGTTATTGAAGTATTCCAGAATCATACTCATTGTTATGATATCACATATGGTCATATTCTTAGCTTCTCATTAGTAATATTTCATTACAACTTGTTATTTGGGTGTTTATTTCTTTTTGTTCTTATGCATGTTTTGTCGAATAAATTCTTATTCTTCTATTTAGGTTATAGATAACTCATTTCCAGAATGTTATTAGTGTAATATATGTCATATTCATTCATTCAATTCATTTATATAATCATTATGCAATGAAGATCATGTAGAACGAGTCGCATCACATCGTGGAGACGGTATTCCGTACGTACGCACAAGCGATGATATCATTCCCATGATTGTGGAATTATATTGGAGTGTATGTATACTATTTCAGAATCAATATCACTTTACAATAATCATATATAGTCATTATTTACACCATTATACCCATCCAAGTAAGGTGGTGGTGGAAAATAGATTACACCACAACGTGGAGACGGTATCCCGTACGTACGCACGCGTGGTGATTTCATTTTCCATATGATTGATAGATGGTGAAATAGGGTTTTTCATACTTATAATAACATATCAGTATATGAGTGATACTGATGTTATTACTTCATAATGAAACAAATAATGAACAAGAAGTGGAAGAAGAATTAAAGATGAAAGAATCGGTAACGCACATTACCTCGTCTTTGAAGTGTTTCTTTGAGACCTTCTTTTAGGGCACTAAAATTGGTCTTTGAATAAGACCAGGACCACTAGGATGTATCTAGGGAAGTGTAGAGGATAAAGTTTCATGGGTTGGCCGAGCTTGAGGGCTCAAAGTGGTGTGAGGAAGAGAGGGAGGAGGTGCCCTTTTATAAGGGAGGAGAGGGACACCTTTGGAGTACCTAAAAATATTATTTTATTATAAAGCCAAATTCAGTTTTAAATAGATCCAAATTGATTTATTTCAAATCTAAGGTGGGTATGGGTCGAAATCCTCTCATACAATAGAATTTAGACAAGTTTAGGTTCCTATTTCGACATTATCATTTAGATTTAACATTTAGTTAAATAATTTTACGTTTACCGTGTCTTCTTGTGTTCTTACACTGTAAGGTTATTAAACATACAATAACAATCCAAACGAACCCCAAGTTGTTTATTATTAATATATATAACCGTATCTATGTCATTTGGCCGTTCCTTAGATTTTTAGGAATAAAATAACAATTAATAATATAATATTTGTTTTAAAAACTATTTTAGGTCAATTTTGACACTATTTAGTAATTGATTTTTGTGAAACTCATAAAAAATGATAAGTTCGAAAAACGATAATTAAATCAATAATAACATGTCATATTGACCTATAAAATTATTCAAAATCATAAAAAGTCTCAAATTACATTTATTTGGGTATTTATAACATCAATTATGTCAATATTTCATTAATAAGATAATTACTGCATCATCTTTGTGTCATAAATAAATTAACTTATTTAATGTCTAAAAATTACAAATAAAATACAATTATGTAGGAAATATTTTCAGCTTTCTAATAAATATTTATAGTCGAATATATATTATATATAACCTTATATTAAAAATTATTTACTTAATAAACTTTGATTTTAACTATTTTAACCCTTCTTTAAATAAATTAATAATAAATGTCCTAATCTAATCCAAGTGGGCCTAAATGATCATATTATATTCCTAAGTTTGTCTTTGGTCTAAATACACTTATCCAATACAATTAGGACAAGTGGTATGGTAATAATAATATCATTTTTACCCTTAAATACCCTATTTACTTTTAACCGTGGTAAATAAAAGTAAAAAGTTACTATTCACCAAAAAATTATTTTCATCTCATTGAACCACATTTTAATTACTGACATCAACAGTGTCTCTCGGATTTTTGTATTTTTCACTCACAGAAGTGGTAAAATTAATTTTTATGAAAAATTCCTCTATTTAACTACCACTTAGTGGTTTCACTATTCATCAAAAATTGGATGTTTTCAGAAAAATACCAAAATTTCACCCTAGGATAATTTCGATATTCCGAATCCAAAAATGAATAAAATTTCAAAAAGTTGTTATTACTATTCATAACGGCTAGTTTTAATAATATTTTATTAGCATATCATTTTTAGTGAAACTTGGTATTGCGTACGACACAAGCTATCGAGGAAGGTCGCGATTTCGTGTAAAGAAAGCCAAGAAAGTGTTGTGTGTAGAAAAAGATTCCTTTGATGATTTATATAACATAAAAGTATCGGGTGTTACATTCTACCCCACTTAAAATGAATTTCACCCTCGAAATTTGACACTTTGTAACAAACAGATGAGGATACCTCTCCCTCATGATATCCTCAAGCTCCCATTTAGCTTCTTCTAATTGGTGGTTCCTCCATAAAGCTTTCACCAATCGAGTGGTCTTGTTTTGTAGGAATTTCTCGCTATGATCCACAATCTCTATCGGTTGTTCTTCATAAGAAATATCATGCTCCAGCGGTACAACTTCTGAGCAGAGTACATGTGAAGGATCAGGTATGTACTCTCTCAGGAGAGATACATGGAACACATCGTGAACTTGAGAGAGATTCGGTGGAAGCGCCAGTCAGTAAGCTACCTTCCCAACACGATCCAATATATCGAAAGGACCGATATATCTAGGGCTCGACTTCCCCTTCTTTCCAAATCTCATGAACCTCTTCCAGGGAGATATTTGCAAGAACACTTTATCACCCACTTCAAACTCTAGGTCTTTTCTTCGGTTGTCCCCATAAGTTTTCTGTTGACTCTGAGATGCTCTTATGTGTTGTGGAATAGATTTTACCATTTCTACCATTTCATCAATGAGATCAGGTCCTAATATCATTCTTTCCCCAACTCCATCCCAGCAAGTTGGAGTCCTGCATTGTTTTCCATAGAGAGCTTCAAAAGAATCCATCTGAATACTGGAGTGGAAGATATTATTATAAGAAAATTCCACCAAAGGTAGGTGTTGATCCCAACCACCTTTGAAATACATAGAGCAAGCTCTCAACATATCTTCTAGTGTTTGAATCGTCCTCTTAGACTGACCATATTTCTGAGGATGATAAGTAGTGCTGAAACTCAACTCTGTATCCAGAGTATGCTGAAGACTTCTCCAGAACATTGAGGTAAACCTCGGATCCCGATCAGATATAATAGAAAGTGGTACTCCATTCTATCATACCACTACCTTCACATATATCCTGGAAAGCTGATCTAGAGAGAAATCCTCTCTAATAGCGATGAATTGTGCAGACTTTGTAAGACGATCAACTATGACGCAGATAGCATTATTGCCTTTGGATGTTTTAGGAGGTCATGTGACAAAGTCCATAGTGATGTTTTCCCATTTCCATTCGGGGATGGGTAATGGTTGTAACATCCCCTTAGACTTCTGTCTCTCAGCATTAACTTGCTGACAAACCAAGCATCGAGAGACATATTCAGCAACATCTCTTTTCATGCCATCCCACCAGAAGTACTCTTTCAGGTCCCTGTACATCTTCGTGCTTCCAGGATAAATGGAGAATGAAGAAATATGAGCCTTATCCAGTAGCTCCTTCTTTAATTCGGGGATGGGAGGAACACAAACCCGATTCCTGAACATTATTATCCCATCACAATCAAGGTTGGATTCAGGAACATTTTTCACCTTCTTTTGTAACTCTACATCTTCTTTCTGTGCCCCTTTAGTCTTCACATGTATAGATGGTTGAAATTTCATTTTAGAAAGATACGATTTTTCCCCTTTCATTATAATTCCAAGATCCATCCTTTGTAAATCCATAAAAATTGGATCTTTTGTGATCCACATCATGGATAAACCGGCAAGGTCTTGTCGACTTAATGCATCTTCCACCTTGTTTGCTTTCCCAGGGTGGTAATGAATTGAGAAGTCGTAATCCTTAATCAACTCCAACCATCTTCTTTGATGCATATTCAGCTCCTTTTGTGTGAAAATATACTATAAACTTTTATGATCAGTATAAATATCACACCTTTCAACATAAAGTTAATTCCTCCAAATCATTAATGAAAAGATTACCACAGCTAACTCCAAATCATGAGTTGGGTAATTTTTCTCATGTATTTTCAACTGTCGTGAGGCATAAGCTATCACCATATCATTTTTCATAAGAACACACCCCAAACCCTTCTTGGATTCATCACTGTAGATCAAAAACCATTCTCAACTACAATACAGTGTGAGCACAAGTGCACTAGATAACCTTCTTTTCAATTCCTTGAAATTCAATTCACATTCCTCTATCCAAACAAACTTAACTCCTTTCCGAGTCAACTTGGTGAGTGGATTAGATAATCGTGAAAAATCTTTCAAAAAATGTTGATAATATCCAGCCAAACCAAGAAAACATCGGATCTCAGTCACTGTTGTTGGTCTCGACCATCTTTCGATAACCTTTGTTTTTGGTGGATCCACAGATATCCCCACTTTTGAGATTATGTGACCCAAAAATGAAACTCTTTGAAGAAAAAATTCACACTTGGTAAATTTGGAATAAAACTTCTCCTTTCTCAGGGTCTTCAATATAATTCTCAAGTGATCTTCAGGTACTTTCTTACTCTTTGAATAGACAAGAATGTCGTCTATAAAGACTACCACAAACTGATCAAGATAGTCTCTAAAGACTCTATTCATTAGATCCATGAAGATAGCAGGGGCATTAGTAAGACCAAATGGAGTCACTATAAATTCATAGTGTCCATACCTTGTACGGAAAGCCGTCTTTGGTATATCCTCCCTTTTGACCCTTAATTGATGATACCCTGAACAAAGATCAATCTTGGAAAAGTATTGAGCTCCGCGTATTTGGTCAAATAGTTCATCAATGCGCGGTAGAGGATATTTGTTTTTGATAGTGATCTTGTTAAGTTCTCGATAATCAATGTAGAGTCTCATTGATCCATCATTCTTCTTAATAAACAGAAAAGGTGCTCCCCAAGGTGACGCACTAGGGCGTATGAACCCCTTATCAAGATTCTCTTGGAGTTTCTACTTCAATTCCTACAACTCAATTGGGGCCATTCTATAAGGTGTCTTTGAAATAGGTAAAACACCTGGTATGAGTTCTATTGAAAACTCAACTTCACAATTTGGTGGGAGACCTGGTAATTCCTCTGGAATGATATCATCAAACTCTCGTACAATGGGCATATTCTTAATCGTGAGTTTCTCACCAACCATTTGAGATAAATAACCTTCATTTAGTGGTATCAATACCCATTAAATTGAAGAAATTTCCACTAGAAGGTTGTGTTCATCCTTGCATCGATAGACGATCATAGATTGATCTGGAATATGAAATGTGACTTCCCTTCATTGGAAATTGATATGAGCTCCATGTAGAGAAATCCAATCCATTCCAAGAATCACATCAAATTACACTATAGGAAGGATCACAAGATTTGCAGGAAGCACTTTCCCACAAACTTCAATCAGAGAAGAATTATAAACTTTTCATGCGACTGTTGTGCCATTAGGGGTTGTCACAGCTAACTCAACATCTAACTGTTGAGGTAATACGGTGATATCCGTAGAAAATTCTTCAGAAATAAAGGAGTGGGTGGATCCAGAATCAAATAAAACATTTTCTACTTTAGAGTGGATGGTAAGTGTACCTTTCACCACATCGTTATCGTACTCGACATCGCTGATAGAAATTGCATGTGACTTTCCATTGTCTTTAGACTTAAGAGTTTGTTGACGTCGACCATCATCATCAAACCATGGATTTGGGCATTGATTGGCATAATTCCCCATCTCCTTGCACTTGAAACATTGAAGTGTAGTAGGTTCATTCCTTGTGTCCCTTCCTTTGTTTGCATCATTAGAAATTTTCTTCCCATCATTGCGGCATTCAAATGCCCGATGACCTTCCTTTCCACATTTGAAACATTTACTTGTCCCTTTAAGACAACCCCCTCCATGTTTCTCTCAACACTTTGAGCATAAGGGAAAGCTCATCTTCTTTTCCGTGTGCTCTTTAGATTTTCCTTTGAATTCCATTTTCCAATTCTTATAAAACCCATATGACTGATGGGTTACTCCAATCTCCAACTCGACTTTGAGAGCACATCGAACTATTTCCTCGTAGCTATTGAAGTCCCTTATGGATAATGAACTTCGAAGACTTGGTTTTAATCCACTAAAGATTCAATCGATCTTACTCACCGTTTGGATAATAATACCAGAAGCGTACCTTGCAAGTCTTGTAAAATTTGCTTCATAAGTACCAACAGATTCATCATCCTTTTGCTTCAGTTCAAGAAACTCTTTCTTCATCTTTGTTCGTAGAATACAAGGGAAGTACTTAATGAAAAATATGTTCTTGAACTCGTCCCATTCCATGGACTCAATTTCATCCCATTGCCTCGTATTCTTAATAAGATTCCACCATTGATCAGCATCTCCTTCCAAACGATACACTGCTAGGATGACATTATCATGTTTAGAACATTGAATAACTGAACATATCTTTTCAGTAGTACTAATCCATTTTTCAGCAACTAATGGATCAGTAGACCCACTGAAAGAAGGTGGACGCTGCCTCGTGAAGGATTCAACAGAATGTTGCTCCTTCCTTTGCTCATTTGGAAGTCCTGCATGATTCATAGCTTGAGAATGTTATGTGAGAATGGCTACAAGATTTTTCATTCCAGCTCCCATAACGTTTGGTTTCTCAAGGGGACAATCATTGCATTGCCCGTCGCATTCCGCATTAACACGGTTCCTTCGGGTTCCAGCCATTGACTAAAACCAAGAAGAATAGTGTGAGCAACACTAATTATAATAGGAAAAAACACATAATCAAGAATAAAATATCATACTTAAGGTCTTATCATAGGTTGTTCATGGACATTTCTAAAACACTAGGATTGTGTACTATTCTTAGACTTATCCTTAAGATTCTTACTAACGCTTTCACTTACTAGTTTCTAAAGGTTGACTATACCTTTCCTCTGATACCAACTATAACGACCCATACATTACATACACTGTTATTACTTCAAAATTGAAGCACACTTATTACAACATCTAACAAAACCATGAAAGGACCATATAGGTATAGTGTCTTTAGAAACTGGAAATCAAAACAACTGGTTCATAAAGCATCTACTTTTCCTCCCATTTATTCCATCATATCTAGAGTCCCTTTTTGGCATATTCTACTTAATAACCTTCTTCCTGACCTGGGGAAATAAAACATACAAAAGGGTGAGCTCAAATGCTCAGTAAGGGTAAACAAAAGAAATATCAATCACGTCATATTCATACGAACACCACTTTTTGGAAATCTTAACCTGCAAAAGAAATCATAATATCATAAAATGGGATAAATCATAGTAGTGAAATGTAATCCCAATAATCATAACTTAAAACATGAAACTTTGTGGTATACACACATATTCATAGAGAATCATTTCCTATTAGTCAAGACTCATTGCCAAGACTATCTTAGTGGACAAATTCCATTTCTGAACTGAGTTCACTCCTCGTTTCAGTCCTGTTTCACTGAACCGGTTTAACCTGCCGTTCCAGCCATGTCTATCTCATGAGATATAAAATCTTTACCCAATGCATTGGAGTGAGATATAGGTCCCACCCATCTCATAATTAAACCATTCTTATGTGTGCCACAAAAATCATAAATCATACATCATTTCATAACCCATGTAATAAAAATGGAATTCTTAAACATCGTGACATCATAAAACAATTCATATAAAATAAATGAATTCATAAAAATAATTCCTTCACAACATAATCAAATCAGTGTAATGATAGGGATATAAACAGAACCCTATATTATCTTAGATGGAAAATAATTTTGATAAAGCACTTGAACTCCATTCCCGAGGAAAATATCCTTTCAACTTCAAAAACACTTTTCCATTCTTAACTTGTCATGAAATTCTAAATAAAATAAGTTGATTAAAAATAAACATGAAACCTTTTAAGGTAAGATTCTTGGAAATAATGTTTTAAAAATACATTCATGCTGTATAAGTTAAAAGAAAACATTCTTCTCATACTTTTTTCAGAAAAGTCAAAAGGTACCTCGTATAAAAAACGACAAAAGATTCCTTTCATATCTTTTACTAAAAACACACCGAAGGGTAAAATTGGATATAAAATATTGTTAAAGGATATAAATATTTCATATTGAGGAAACATGGATGTGGATGATAAAATACACCCTAGTAAATTCCAAAGTATAAAAAATCTCGGATAAAAATGAGATTGTGATATTTCCCTTACCTTAGGTCTGATATGCTTTGTACGTGTCCGAACCTCATGTATAATGATTTAAATAATGTTATTAACTTATTCCAGAATCATACTAATTGTTATGATATCACATATGTTAATCTTCTTATCTTCTTATTAGTAATATTTCATTACAACTTGTTATTCGGGTGTTTATTACTTTTTGTTCTTATGCGTGTTTTGTCGAATAAATTATTATTATTCTCTTTAGGTTATAGATACCTCATTTAAAAAATGTTATTAGTGTTATATATATCATATTAATTCATTCAATTCATTTATATAATCATTATTAAATGAATATCATGTAGAATGAGTCGCATCACATCGTGGAGACGGTATTTCGTACGTACGCACGAGTGATGATATCATTCCCATGATCGTGGAATTGTATTGGAGTGTATGTATACTATTTAAGAATCAATATAACTTTAAAATAATCATATATAGTCATTATTTACACCATTATACCCATCCAAGTAAGGTGGTGGTGGAAAATAGATTACACCACGTCGTGGAGACGGTATTCCGAACGTACGCACGCGCAGTGATTTTATTTTCCGTAGGATGGATAGATGGTGAAATAGGGTTGTTTTATACATATAATAACATATCAGTATATGAGTGATACTGATGTTATTACTTCATAATGAAACAACTAATGAAGAATAATTGGAAGAAGAAATAAAGATGAAAGAATCGGTAACGGACATTACCTCTTCTTTGAAGTTCTTCTTTGAGACCTTCTTTTTGGGAACTATAATTGGTCTTTGAAGAAGACCAGGACCTCTAGGATGTGTCTAGGGAAGTGGAGAGGAGAAATTGGTAGGGTTTGGCCGAGCTTGAAGGCTCAATGTGGTGTGAGGAAGAGAGGGAGGATGTGCCCTTTTATAAGGGAGGAGAGGGGCACCTTTGGAATAACTAAAAATATTATATTATTATAAACCCAAATTCCGTTTTAAATAGCTCCAAAATGATTTATATCGAATCAAAGTGGGTATGGGTCGAAATAATCTCATACAATATAATTTATACAAGTTTAGGTTCCTATTTTGACCTTATAATTTAGATTTAACATTAAGTTAAATAATTTTACTTTTACCGTGTCTTCTTGTGTTCTTACACTATAAGGTTAATAAATATACTATAACAATCCAAACGAACTCCAAGTTGTTTATTATTAATATAAATAACCTTATCTATGTAATTTGGCCGAACCTTAGATTTTTAGGAATAAAATACCAATTAATTATATAATATTTGTTTTAAAAACTATTTTATGTCAATTTTGACACTTTTTAGTAATTGATTTTTGTGAAAATCATAACAGAATGATTAGTTAGAAAAAAGTTAATTAAATCAATAATAACATGTCATATTAACCTATAAAATTAGTGTAATTTATAAAAAGTCTCAAATTACATTTATTTGGGTGTTTATAAAAACAATTATGTCAATATTTCATTAATAAGATAATTATTGCATCATCTTTGTGTCATAAATAAATTAAATTATTTAATGTCTAAAAATTATAAATAAACTACCAATATGTAATAAATCTTTTTATCTTTATAATGAATATTTATAGTCGAATTTATCTTATAAATAACCTTATATTAAAAATTATTTACTTATTAAACATTGATTTTAACTATTTTAACCGTTCTTTAAATAACTTAATAATAAATGTCCTAATCTAATCCAAGTGGGCCTATATGATCATATTTTATTCCTAATATTGTTTTGGGTCGAATTACACTTATCCAATAGTATTAGGACATTTGTTAGGGTAATAATAACATCATTTTTACCCATAATTACCCTATTTACTTTTAACCGTGGTAAATAAAAGTACAAAGTTACTATTCATCAAAAAATTATTTTCATCTCATTGAACCACATTTTACTTACTGACATCAACCATGTATCTCAGATTTTTGAAATTCCACTCACAGAATTGGTAAAATTATGTTTTATGAAAAATTCATTTTTTTAACTACCACTTAGTGGTTTAACTATTCATCATAAATTGAATGTTTTTTGAAAAATACCAAAATTTCAACCTAGGATAATTTCGATAGTCCGAATCCAAAAATGAATAAAATTTATAAAATTTCAAAAAGTGGTTATTACTATTCATAACGGCTAGTTTTAATAATATTTTATTAGCATATCATTGTTTAGTGAAACTCAGTATTGCGTACGACACAAGCTATCGAGGAAGGTCGTGATTTCGTGTAAAGCAAGCCATGCAAGTGTTGTGTGTAGAAAAAGATACCTTTGATGATTTATATAACATAAAATATTCGGGTGTTACAGGAAACATCATTCATACATACGCAGGACCTACCTTCTCCATGAACAGTGTATTTAATCAATGAATTTATTTGATAAATATAAATAGATATATAATTAATATACATGAAATTATATCATTTATTAAATTATGGATATTATTAAACAATTAACAAATTAATCTAATAAAAAATAGTATGTCAAAACATATATGAAAAACAAAGTGCTTATTAACAGAAATAGAAATTTAACAATGAATAGTTAGTAAACGTGTAATAAAATGTGACAATAAAATAATATATGATATTTAAAATATTAATATGGACCTTTAATAAATTAACAACTTGTTAAAGTCATCTATATAAGAGGTAAAATCATGATTGATTCTCTCACAGTTTAGAAATTTGTGTACATTTAAACCGATTTTTTCTAAATAATGTTTTCAAAATGATTTTACCTGATATTTTAAGATCTATTTCAAGGGAAAGGAATTTAAAATTAATTTTTTATGTTTTAAAAAGTGGTTAAAATTATTTTAAAATACACCATTATATGATTTAAAGGTTTTTTGAAATGAAAATTGTTTTCTAAATAGTTTATGTTTTAAAAAGGGAATTTTAAAATGGAAAGGACATTTTCCTCAGAATTTATTTAATGATATTTTAATGGTATTTCCATTCATAAATTACAATAAGCCTTTTCATATTTATCCAAAAATGGGGTTATTTTTTGTTGACACTATCATCATTATCTTTATGCATTGATTATGAATGTTTTAAGGATATTTTTATGAAATTTATTTCTTTCTGAATGGTCAATTATTTTTAAATATTATTGGTATGAAACTAATTTTTTTCCAATGATTTTTAAAATGGATTTTTTATTCATGATATGTTAATTGATAATTATATGAAACAAGTAATCCAAATACAGTTTATATGAAAGTTTGAGCCCTATAATAGCTCATGGTAAATCCCATTATTATTTTCATTCGGTAGCCCAAATACCTCTATTTAAGCCTGTGAAATCATAACTTGGGGGGATCACATAGTGTTGTGTAATACCATTGTAGCTTAACATGGAAAGGCCCATATTGCATTGGGTAAAAACATTACATATTATCTTGGGGGAGAAAAAATGTCATGTATTCCTGTAATAACTTAAATGATGGATGCACCTTGGGAGTGCTCAAAATAATTAGGAAATAATTGTATTGGATGTTTTCCATGGTTTTTAAAATTATAAGGTTTTTAAAAGTGGTTTTATGAACATTATTATCCATGTTGTCAAAAAGGGTTTTAGTTTATTTTTATTCATTTATAATGTTTCTCAGGATCGAGATAGATTTATTATGGATGGTGAATATTAATTCTGGTGACTTTTTAATCTCTCATGTATTCATATTTTATGATCTAGGTATTTATGGGATTTAGTTCTTTTTGGATTAACCTATGCACTATGATTATTTCATCATACCATTATGCACTTCTTATGATCATTAATTACATTCGGTTGTTAATTCTTATGTCTAGCCATACAGATCATTTTAGCCCACCCCTCTTATATTTCTTTTCCCCCATGTTATAAATAATTAGTTTTAAGGAATAATTAAAATAAGTGACTAGATATGGAAAATGATGATGTATTAATGTGAAATAATAAAAGATGGGTCAAATGGGATAAATTTCCATTAGATGACTTGGGTATTTTTTAGGTATGGGTTGTACCAATTATTTAATAATCTATTCCAAAAAGGCCGTATAACATTTATGTGATCCAATAGTTCATTATAATATTGTATATTTCGTATGGAAAAAATGGATCACCCTTATCGATATCCAAGACAGAAAAGTAATGTATTGGATTTCATCTCTATATCCGAGAGTGTGGGTCTTTAGTTTTTATAGTTGGTAACAAAGGACGGTTTAAATGACTATGTTGATTAAGATGTCTTAGTATGAGGTTATATCAATATATATGGATACCACCATTATTATATAATATTAAGTGCGATAATATGTTCAAATAATTATTCATCTCATTTGAGGGATTTAATTACTAAAAATATTGAGGTTATAAAGGACATTTTTTGAGATGTCTTTTTTGGGATGAGGTATTTGTAACCACTAGGATGAATAAGAAGTGTTTTTTTGTTGATTTAATTTAAAGATTAATGTAAGAAGGGGATCCATGTATACTGGGTGAAAACTTGTCACATTTTTCTTGGTGGTGGGGATTAAAGCGATGAACGAATAACTATAAGGGTTTCATGAATACCACTAACCAACATGATTTCATGGTTAAAATATTATTTTTATAGGATAATATTAATTTTATATTAGAAAATATATTATTTTATTTAAATAATATGGGATCATTTATCGTAGAAGAATATATGACCAAATCATTCAAGACATTGGGTTTCTAACTTAGTCTAGAAATATTTATGGAATTATAAGGATAGTTATTCCAGGAACAATTTATTTTTAACATTGGGTATTACTATTTAATTTTTATTATTAGTGTATTATATGATGATTTATACATTTTGGGAATCATCTTTCCATGTGCTATCCATTTTGTGTTTAGTTAGTATTTAACAACGAGATGAATAGCTTGTTATGCCTTTTATGTGTAACTGGCCTTGAAATATGGATTTTGATGATTCAATCATGAAGCAAATAATCCTAAAACACATGATCTTGAGAATAGTATGAAATTTTGGAGGAAATTTATTACAGTGTGAAATTCTACTCATTACGTAACAATATTTCTAGATTATCTTCCTTTATTTTTATAAGGATTCCAATCAACTATAGGAAAATTATCTCAAAACAACAACTCTTCATATTACCATAATCTCTAATGATATCAATGGCCTTTTCCACACCTATTTTGATTATAGTATTATGATTGTTAACTTTATCTTGATCATTCACTCTATATTGATCGGGGATCTTTATCACTATTTATCCTTATTTGGGATTTATGTCTAAATCTTCACATTCCACTAATATTATTTTATGTAGTGAACATGTTACATGTCAAGACAGATAACCATCATACATAAAATTCAGTAATATCAACAAGATATTTTTAAAAAAAATACATTGGGGGTTAAAAAAAAGTATTTTCAAATCTCGAGCCTTTGATCACCGATATAATGTTCAAATTGAAAAGATGCAATTTTTTAATGGGAGGATAGTACAACACCCCTGAGATTTTAAAAAACAAAATAATATTTCATATAATAGGGGAATATAAACAATATATTTAACTTCATGTACATCAAATACTCAGTTTATCTTATGATACCAGAAATTATATTTTTCTTCAGTAGCTTATGTTACATGAAAGACTAATTTTTAACAAACATCAAAATACTATTAATATTATTATTTAACATGGTAATTATCACCAAGTAATTTGAATGGAGGGAATATACCCGATTAACAAAATATTTTAATTTTTTTTACACATGTGTATATAATGTATTCTTTGGTGGTGAACTACTTAGAAATTAAAATACAACCTTTTTAAAATAAAAGAAAATAATTTTTTTTTCTGAAAAACTAGTTAACTGCAAAGAAGTTTTCTTTATAACAATAAATTAAACAATTCACCCTTTTTGGATTATATTAATGAAATTTATATGTAATATAAAAAATCAAATTTTTATCATTACTTATGTGTTTTCTAGGTATTACATAAAATTAAATCAAATTTTATTCTTAAAGCCCATATTTAAAAAAACAAATTTATCACCTTTTAATGGTACACTTATTTTAAAACTAATTTTTTTGAATTATATATTTTTTAAGTAATATTTGAATATAATTTTTTAAATTATAAAACCAAAATTATCTTAGAGTGAATGTTTTGTTTTTTTGAACAAGGTTATATTTTTGACGAGTTATGAAAAAAACCTACTTTTTTTTGAAAAATGTATTTTAGCTTAAATTATTTAAATATTTAAATTATATTTTTATTTTTTAAAATTAACAATAGTTCAAAAAAATATATATTAATAAAATGTTAGTCATTTTAATAATTTTTATTTTGAATTTTGATATAAAAATGTTGGGACCTTTTTAACGTTTTCACAATAAAAACATACTTTCTCCCCATATCTTTAGGATTAATTAACAATTAAATTCTCCCAATTTTGTGAGTTGAAGATAGAAAAAAAAGTATTCCATATTTGGAAAAATAATAATTTATATTTTAAAATATGGTAAACTATATTTTTTACCAGGGTGATTAGTGAAAATAATTAAAATCAATTTCAGCTATTGAGGGAAAATGAGTTCATTTAATTGTTAAAGATCGAATATATATAGTAAAAATGATCCAAAACATCTTGAAACACTATTATCTGGACTAATATTGATCTTTATAACATTAATATATAAATATTTTAGTTTTTGTAATACTTCCCCATGAATTTAACCAATATAATAAGTAAAATAATGAAAAAATACTAAAAATATATTTTTCCGGATTTTATTTTCTATAATGATTTAGGGATAGAGGAAAACTACATAGTTTTGGTAATTAATATTATTTTGGACTAAAAATGATTTATTTTTATCATAATAATTTATATTTAAAATTTAGAAATTATAAAATTATATTAAATACTAAAGAAATTCCAATGTATATATTATCTAGTTTATAACTCATTTTAATAAATGAAACTAAAAACATAAAAATGAAGTAAATAAAAAGAATTATCGTGTAATTTTTTTTATTACTTAATAAATATATAATATGTTTTATTCATCGAACATTTTTTTTATAATGACCATGTTGACCCCTAAATACTAAAAACATTTTTGGCGCTGTTTTGATTACGGTACTGTTTTTGCGCGTTTCATGCACATCTATTAAAATAAATTTCCAACACACAAGGTTTTTTTATTTTATAATTTTTTATATCTTATTTAGAATCATTAGGTCATAAATTAATAATAATTCTAACTTTAATTTATTCATAAGGTATAAATTAAATAGATTATAAATCTAGTTACCTTCGTGAAAAACAAAAATTAAAAAGTAAAGAAAGTTAGGAGTCAAGGAACAAAATGTTTCAAAAATGAATTTATTTTGTTTATTGGAGGTTTTTCCTAGACAAATAATTCATAACCACATTTATTATATATTTTTTAGGCACATTAGATATGGGAGAACTCCCAGTATTAAAAAATTCCAATTATTTACCAAAATTCCACTCCACCTCAACTATAAAACAACTCTAACTCCCCACACTTATTAACTGATCTAAATCCATTTGGATAAAAAAAATTACTAAATCACATCCCAAATTCCCTATTATAATATTAGAGGACTTAACATAGTCAGAAATAAGGCCAATGAATGCCTTTGGTTTAAACCAATGAAAGTCACCTGAAGAAGTGGGTACTACCTAATGCCACAAACACTACCATAGAATTGGTTATGAATTTACAATTCATGTGTATGGAATAATACCACCTCATGAATAGATATCATTAATTTTTCAATTACATATTTTAAAGGTTGGGAATAAGGTTGTAAAAACAGTTTATATATGACTTTAATGATATTTTTAATATTAATATGTTTTTTGAATTGTAATAACACACATACCTTTTTGATTTTCATTTTGTGGTAATACTTTAACTTTGTTCATGTGCATGTCGTACTTCCACCTTAAGAAGCGATGTGGTTCATTCATTATTTACATTTAATGTGTCATGTATGGGTTAAATAATAATATGTGATATGTTAGAAATTTAAATTCTTCTGAAATTATAATATATATATATATATATATATATATATATATTTCATTAACTTCTCCTTTTTTTGACACGGCAAGAAAATAGAAACAACATTCATGTGTATGTATGGCCAACCATCTACATGAATAATATACATCATCACTAAATTTTTTTGATTATGCTATATATATATATAATATATGATGTAACACCGTGAGATTTTATGAGATATATTCTTTTTAATTTTTTTGATGTCTGTTGTTGTACACTACACCAAGATTAGCTTGCGCTATATGCCACACCGTATTATATTGTGGTATACGCGACACTATTCTTGCCTTGTGTTACTCACAATTTCATGTTCGTTTGGTAGAAATTATTCTACGCAACATTGACTGTAGATTTTATTCAATTTATAAATGAAATATGTTTTCATTATGTTATACACAACACTAATGTAATCTTTCACTACACGCAACACTGACACAACTTGCATTGCATGCCAGAGAAACCTTCCTCGATAGCTTACGTGGTACGCAATACCGAGATTCACTAAAAAATGATATATTATTATAAACTATCCGGTATTAATATTATTAACCTAATTTTTAATTTCATTACATTATTATTCACATTACACATTCCTAGAACACAGTATGAGTACAAGATAATTTTTTCGGATAAAATGACAAGTTTTCAAAAAATACAGTTTTGCTGCATTTTGAGGGCACACCCGCATTAAATCTAGTTTTTCAAAATTTTATATGATAAATTTGAAAAAATAAACTTATTCATTCCAATCAAGATACAAAAATTTACTTTGGATAGTTTTTTTATATTTTTCTGATAACATTTATATTTTGATGAATAGTAAATTTATGCTAAATTTTAATTAAAAACAACTTTTTTTCATCGAGATAATTTATATGGTTAAATTATAACATTGAATGGTTTTAAAGTATAAAGAGAATATATTTTTACCATTTAATATAATTTATATCATTATCATTAATTTTACATTAAACTCATCGGTAAAAACATTTTAATCTTTTGCAATGTTTTAAACAAAAACCCATTTTTTCAATGAGATTAATTTTAAATAAATTACAGCAACTTTTGTGTTATAAATTTGGAAAAATTGAATCCATATTTGGAATCATTAGATCCAAATTATGTAAATTGGATACTTTTATTTTTTGGCATTATGAATAGTAACTACAGAATATTTAATTCACCATAGTTGAAGGTAAATTTGGTAATTAAAGGTAAAACTAATACTATAAAATTACACTAAAACTTGTCTTTATATAATTGGATGATTATATTTCATCAAAATATATATTTGGGTCGAAATGGTATCTATTAGAACCCACTTGTATGTGATTAAGACATTTATTTTCATTTATTAAATCCAATGTTAAATATCTCTCACTCGATCTTTAATAATTAAATTATTTTTAATATAATGATATAATGAATATAAATTTGATTATAAATACTAATTTGAAAGATAAAATATTTTTATTTATCATGGTAATTTATTTGTAATTTTTAAGAAATATATAATTATCTTAATATCTTATACATTAATGATGCAGAACATATTTATTTATTGAAAAATCAATAATATGGTTTTTATTAAAATAATAATACCCATAAAAAGTCCCAAAACCTTTACCAAAACTTATTATTAGAGTATATCTACACCATAATAATCCAAGTGTCGAATTGAGGACTATTAGGAGCCTTATAAAAATTATTATGCCATTTATATTATTTTCTTTTAATTGATTTCAAAGTTGTCACCTTCATAAATTAATAAATATATCACTATTAAAGTTGGTTGTTTTAGAAGTTAAATTCGACTAAAATTATTCTTATGTATTAGATTTATCATTATCGTAGTATTTTATTATTAATTTTTATGCAAAAAATACCTATATTTAATAATTATAAAAAATGTTGTAGTAATTATTTTATTATGAAAAATATCAAATAAATGGTATTAAAATATTAAAATAAATATTATATTAACTAATTATTGTGCTCCACAAATTTTCTAGATGAATATGAAATGTTTGGAATATATTAAAAAAAATTTCGAATATATCTCTTATTTGGATTTTATTTAAATTAAAATAATTGATTACTGTCAAAATTGACACCATTGATATTTTATAAAAAACATATTTTTAAATTGATTATATATCACAAAAATATTTAAAAATTATAAATTGAAATTTATACATCCTCATCTACCGAATCTTTCAAGTTTCTGTCTTCTTATACATCCTCTTCTTCAGATGTTTCATTATAAAGAAATAATATCAGAATCAATAATATACTGATATGTTATTATACATATGAAACAACCATATTTCACCTTATATCCATCCTATGAAAAATGAAATCACTGTGTATGCATACGTATGGCTTACCATCTCCACGCCGCGGTGTAATATGTTTTTCCACCACCACTATACATGGATGGGTATAATGGTGGAAATAAAAACTATATATGATTATTATAACATCATATTGATTCTATGATATTATATCATACACTCCAATTTCATTCAATAAATATTGGAAAGATATCATCGTGTGTGCGTACGTATGGATTACCGTCTCTACAACATGATGAGATTCATTCTCCATGTTACTATTCAATAATGATTATAATGTATATATAATAAATAATCATGAAATATATGACAGAATAATAATCCTGGATTTATGTATATGTTATTTACTTGCTTCCATTCAATTTAATAAGGAAATGAAAACAACATCCATGAATACGTACGACCTACCATCTCAATGAACTGTGTATTTCATTCCATTTATAGATATATTATATATATTTATATTATGAATATATATTATATATAAATCATGTTTTACATTCTGGATGTAATTAATCATGATCTAAGTATTTGTAAGAAGAATTACAAGTCAAAACACGTATGATAAATGAAACGATTTTACCCAAAACTTTGATTTATCATGGAATTGGAAAATGAAAGGTTAATATAAAGTCATAAGTGAAGCATATATGATATCATAAATATTATTATGGTTCTTTTAAAAGTTAATAACATGTTTTAACCCACAATTCAATAGTTTATGACACGTATAAAAGAAATTAGACTTAGGGTAAGGGGTAACTCTGCCAATCTTGTTTCTATCTGAGATTGTTTATTCGTAAGTATTTACTGGGGTAATATTAATCATTCATTCCCATGTCTTCAAAATATGTTTTCATAAGATATTTTCTGTTCTTCCATATATTTTTAAAGTCAGTTTTACGTTTTTTTTACTTTTACCACATGGTATGGAAGGAATATTTCTTTTTTTACCATATGAGGTACTTTTTGACATTTCTGAAAAATGTATGAGAAGAATTTTTTTTTAAATTATACAGCATGAATGGATTTTTACAGTTTTATAACGCCTTATTTTCATGATGCTTCCTCTATAATATTTCATAATTATTTTTAACAAGATACTCTTACTTTAAAATTGCATGGTATTTTGTGAAAAAAATGGTTTTGAAGAAGAGAGGATATTTTCCTCACGAATTGATTTCAAGTATTTTATCAAAACTATTTTCCATCTAGGATGAAATTATTTAGTATGTTTATGTTTCAAGTATAATTCCCCTATTATTTACATGTTTTTATTTTGTTTATGATTAAATTATATCCATTTTTTATATGGATTATGTCATGATGGGATGATGTTTATGAAACCCATTTTATTCATTGGGTTATGATGAATGATTTATATTTATTTACTGGGACATGAAATAATGATTGAATTATGAGATCGGTGGGACCTATATATCCCTCCAATACATTGGGTAAAGATTTATATCTAATGAGTTAGACATGGCTGGAATGGAATGTTAAATCAGGTTTAGTAATATAGGGACGGAACGACAAATAACCTTGTTCAGTAATTGACTTTTTCCACTATGATGGTCTTGGAAGCAATACCATGGCTACTATGGAAATATTATCATCTAATTTATGGTTTAACACAATTACATGTTTTATCCCCTGCTATTTTATCATGATTAATGTTTATTTTTGATATATGCCTTATGTACTTCCATTTTTTATATCATTCCACGGGATTTTGATTATTAGATTTTATGTTAATGTTTTTACATTCAAATTTTTATGGACTTTTTTATGTTATCCATTTTTACCCTTACTATGAATTCGAGGTCACCCTTTCTATGGTTTATTTTCCCCAGGATATAAAGAATGATTAAAGGTATTAAAACAAAAGGGGAAGATATTTTTGGGAGATGTTGATGATCTTTCACTACGATTAGAAGATTATGTTCTGAGTTTCCAAATACACTAAACTATATCGGTCGTGTGTGTGTGTTTTTGTTATGTATTAATTATTTGGAAAATGTAATGCAATGTCCATGTACGTCATGTATAGGTTTATACTGTTGGTATCAGAGGAAAGGTTTAGTCATCCTTTGAATACTAGTATGCGAAAACATTAGTGAGAACCCCAGAGATATTTCTAAGGTATGTCTAGGGATATCCCTATGGTTAAGTATAAGTATAGGCTATAGTCCTAGAATTATGTTAATGATCAGGAATAACCTAGGGTGAACCTAATCAATCATATATTAAAGGTGGTGTCATAAGTTATACTTCCTATAAGTGACTTTTTTTGATTATGTGGTTCCTCATTATTTTAACTATTTCTCACACAATGGTTTCTGGTTTTAGTTAATTCAGGGAATCAGAAGAGATTGGGTTAACATTGAATCTAATGGAAAAATTGGTGACTACGAGCCGCAGAATTGCATAATTCCTTGAGATAATGCTATTGTGATTATGCCAAATCAGTCATCAGTATATATGATTAATAAGGTGGACATTAGTGGTATTCCTAAGTTGTCAAATAAGAGGAAGATTGAATTTTACGCATGTTCTCATAGAGAGGAACATAGAGGAATGAAGATGAGTATTTCAACATATCAAGAATAAGGGAAGAAGAACCTTGATGAATTCCTCAAATGGAGTGGAAGATGTTATATGTGTGTGGAAAAGGGTCATTGAGTGATAGACTATTATGGAGTCCAATGTCTTTTCTGTGGAGAACATGGGCATTACCCAACTCAATTCCCTGACCTGAGAGGTTACTTCTAAATCGAGGAAGGACCCATTCCAGGCCAATCATTGAAGAGTATGTATTGAAGGGCTTATTTATTGGAATTCATGAATAATGTTGTTGAGGTACATTTATGGTATATTGAATTATCTTTTTATTTGTCCATTGTGATTTTTCATAAGAATATGGTACTGGTAACCATGAAAATTGATTGAAATAACTTTGGAAAGTAGAATATATGCACATACTGAAGGGATAAAGAGAAAATAATATATTTGATAGTATTAATGAGCTCATGACTGATATAAGGACAAAGTGATATCATGGTTTGAGTATATATAAATTTTGGGATTTTGGTATGTGGAAAGAGTTAACTTTTGATAGAATTCATGTTTTCACTAAGGTTTTATGGTAATTCATGTTTCAAGAGAATACTTGATTAAGGTATTAACATGTTGGGAATGTGACCAAAAAGATATATCTTATGATGTATGGGGGATAAATTATGGTATTTATATACTTAGAAGATGACCTCACTAGTAATATTTTTGTCTATACTATGAGATTGGACAAAATTATTTTGGTTAAGCCTAATGAATGGAATGGATTAATTTGGACATAATATTGTATTGTTTAAGTCTATAAATTTTTTATATAATGTTATAATAGTATAGATTCAGAAAAGGGACAACTCATAGGACGGGTGACAACTCGGCGTGTCAGACAATGTTGCGGGGATCGAACCCATGACAAAAGTGCGACATGCCTTTATCGCCTACCACTTGCCTACAATACGTCCCTAGTTAATAGAATTTAGTTTTATTTTA
This sequence comes from Viscum album, assembly GCA_963277665.1. NCBI lineage: Eukaryota > Viridiplantae > Streptophyta > Magnoliopsida > Santalales > Viscaceae > Viscum > Viscum album. Next base: position 1,838,735,293 of record OY728165.1, read on the forward strand.
TTAAGAGGTATGATATATAATTTATAAGTCCATTATAGGAAACATATTTGATGGACTTAATAACTTATGCAAACCTTTTTTGGATAGAGATAGATATAATGACCTATCATTTTATCACGTGATCTACTAATACTTCAAGAATGAAAAATTCAACTTCATTTGATTAAATAATAGATGAAGAGGAAATTGTTCACGAAATGACCAATGATGATGTTACATAGAAATCAAGTATGTATTTATCCTTATGCAAAAAATCATCAACAATCTTTAAATAATCTTGAAAACCAAAAACATTTTCCTTGTACGCTCATATCTGATGAATTAGATGGTTCCATATATCATCACAAATTTATGTCTTTGTGATTGTTTCGTTTTTTCATAGCCATGTTTTTTACCACTCTTTATCAAAACATGACTATTAGATTTCTCATCTATATCCATATTTTCACCTGTATTCTCCTATGTGGAAACCTATTAATGAGTTAATTTTTGTAATCGTATTTTTCTTACTTTACATTTTAAAATTTTGTTTTATTATTCCTTTTTACAATGTGGGTTTCAATAAAAGAAACTATCATGTATTAAACCATTTACAACCTCGAAACATTTCGAGGGAGAAATTCATTTTAAGGGGGTAGAATGTAACACCTAAATATTTTATGACATATATTATTATTAATTTATTTTATGTCTTGTGTTGTATGCTACACCAATATTATCGTGCGCTATATGCCACACCGTATTAGCTTATAGTATAGGCAACACTATTCTTGCCTCGTGTTACACACAATTTCAAGTTTTTTTGGTAGTAACTGTTCTACGCAACAATGAGTATAGATTTTGTTCAATTTATAAATGAAATATTTTTTGATTATGTTATACACAACATGAAAATAATCTTTCACTTCACACAACAATGGATTTTCATGCGTTACACGCAAGAGAAACCTTCCTCGATAGCTTGTGGGGTACACAATACCAAGTTTCACTAAAAATTGATATATTATTATAAAATACCATTTATGAATATTTTTAACTGCATTTTGAGTTTTATTACATTTCTATTCATATTAATCATTTCTAGAACATGTTATGATAACAAAATAATTTTTTCGAATAAAATAAGTATATTTCAAAAAATGAAGTTTTGCCGCCTTTTGATGGCGCACCCACATTAAATATAATTTTTGACATGTTTATAAGTTCAATTTAAGAAAATAAACTTATTCATTGCAGTCAGGATTTAAAAATTTACATTGGATAGTTTTTTAACATTTTTCTGATAACATTCGTATTTTGATGAATAGTAAAAATATGCTAAATTTTAATTACAAACTACTTTTTTCATCGAGATAATTTTTATGGTTAAATTATAACATTGAATGGTTTTTATTTATAAATAGATTATATATTTACCATTTAATGTAATTTATATCGGTATCATTAATTTTACATTGAACTCATCAGTAAAAACATTTCAATCTTTTGTAGTGTTTTAAACGAAAACCCATTTTTTCAACAAGGGGATTAATTTTAAATTAATTAATAAAAATTCTATGTTTCGAATTTAGAAAAATAGATTCAATATTTGGAATCAGTACATAAAAATAATTCTAATTGTCTAATATTTTTTGAGATTATGAATAGTAACTACGGTAAATTTAATTTACCATGGTTAAAGGTAAATTAGGTAATTAAGGGTAAAAATAATATTATAATATTACCCTAGCACTTATAATAATATAATTGCATGATTATATTTAGTCCTAAAATATATTTGGGTCGAAATGGTGTCTATTGGAACCCACTTGTATGTGATTGAGACATTTATTTTCTTTTATTTAAAGAACAGTTAAATATGTCTCACTCAAACATTAATAATAAAATTATTTTTAATATATGGTTATACTGAATATAAATTCGATTATAAATACTCCTTTGAAATATAAATTTTTTTTCTTTATCATGGTATCTTATTTGTAATTTTTAAGAAATATATAATAATCTTAATAGCTTATATATTAGTGATGAAAAAATTATTTATTTATTGAAAAACCAATAATATAGTTTTTATTAAAATAATAATACCCATAAAAATGACCAAAAACATGACCAGACTTTATTTTTAGAGTTTATATATACCATAAGAATCCAAAAGTCTACTTTTGCACCATTTGGATCCATATAAAATAGATTATGACATTTATATTATTTTATTTTAAATGATGTCAAAATTGTCACCTTCATAAATTAATAAACATATCATTCTAAAAAATGGTTGTTTTAGAAGATAAATTCGACTTAAAGTATTATTATGAAATATTTTAGATTTATATTCATCATATTATTTTATTATTAATTTTTATGTAACAAATAAGTATATTAAATAATTACACAAAAATGTTGTACAATTTATTTCATTAAACAAATATCAAATAAATGGTTTAAAAAATATTAAAATAAATATTATATGAAATAATTAATGTTATCCACAAATATTCTAGATTAATATGAAATTTTAGGAATTTATTAAATATTTATTTTTGAATATATTCTCAGTTTGGATTTTATTTATATTCAAATAAATAAATAGTGTCAAAATTGACACTATTGATATTTTATAAAAATAACACACTATTAAATTGTTTAAAAATCAAAACAAAATATTTAAAAATTATAAATTGAAATTTTTATGGTCTAAAATTTCTTAAATTATCCACTTATTGACAATTAACAAAACATAAGTAAGTATTTGGAACAATTTAAAATTTAGAATATTATTACCAGAAATAAGATTAAATAGATTAAACAAGGATAAATCAAATTGATAAGGGTTAACATAATTTTCAAACATGTGTAAATTTTATTGGCTGAAGATATTAAAACCCTATAAAATCTCAACTTATAATTTGAGTAATTTTAGCGGTTTTGAACCAGGGTTTGAGTTTTTTTATAAATTAATATTTTGGAGGTTTCTAAAAGTGCCCCTCTCCTCTCTTATAAAAGGGCACATCCTCCCTCTTCTATTCACTCCATTTCAAGAATTAAATATGGAAAAAACCTGCCAATTCCTCTTCTAAACATCTCTAGTAATATTATAGTGGTCCCGGTCTTCTTAGAAGACCAACTCTAGTTCCCTAAGAGGACGTTTAAAAGAGGAACGTCGAGGAAGAGGTAATCTATTCTGCCGATTCTTTCGCGTTTCTTTATTCTTATACTTACTGTTATTTATTTGTTTAATTATTCAGTAATAAAATTAGTGTCAATAATTTACTGATATTTTATTATATATATGAAACAACCCTATTTCACCTTATATCTATCCTATGAAAAATGAAATCACTGCGCATGCGTACGTACAGTTTACCATCTCCACGCCGTGGTGTAATATGTTTTTCCACCACCACAAAACATGGATGGGTATAATGGTGGAAATAATAACTATATATGATTATTATAACATCATACTGATTCTGAAATATTATATCATCCACTCCAATTCCATTCAATAATTATGCTAATGATATCATCGCTCGTGCGTACGTACGAATTACCGTCTCCACGATGCGATGAGATTAATTATCCATGTTAACCATTTCAGAATGTTTATAAAGTATATATAATAAATAATCATGAAATATATGACATAATAATGATTCTTGATTTATCTATATGTTAATTACTTACTTCCATTAAATTTAATAAGGAAATGAAAACATCGTTCATGCGTACGTATGGCCTACCGTCTCCATTAACATTGTATTTAATTCCAATTATCGATCTATTATATATATTTAAATTCTGAATATATATTATATATAAATCATTTTTTACATTCTGGATTTAATTAATCATGATCTAAGTAATCATATGAAGGATTACAACTCAAAACACGTACGATAAATGAAACTATTTTACCCAAAACGCTGCTTTAACATGGAATTGACAAATGAACGGGTAATATAAAGTCAGAATTGAATCATATAAGATATCATAAATATTATTATGGTTCTGTTAAAATTTAATAATATTTTTAATCCCACTATACAGGTTTTTTGGACAAGGATGGAAGAAATTTGTCCTAAGTTATGAGGTAACTCTTCCAATCTCGTTTCTATCCAAGATTGTTTATTCTTAAGTAGATATTGGGCTTATATTTTGTCATCCATGTCCATATCTTCTAAATCTATTTTCATAAACTGTTTACTATTCTTCCATATATGTTTAAAGTAATTTTAACCTTTTTTTTACTCTTACCACATGGTAAGGAATGATTCTTTCTTTCTTTTTACCATACGATGTACTTTTTGACTTTTTCTGAAAAATTACGAGAAGAATATTTTTTTTAACTTATATGGCCTAAAAGGATTTTTATTGTTTCATAACGCCTTATTTTCATGAATCTTACTCTACATGATTTCATAATTATTTTGATCAAAATCCTTTTCTTTTAAAATTTCTTGGCAGTTTTTGAAAAGAAAATGGTTTTGAAGAAGAGAGGATATTTTCCTCAAGAATTCATTTCAAGTGTTTTATAAAAACTATTTTCCATCTATAATGATATTATTTAGAATGTTTATGTTTCATGCATAATGTACCTACTATTTACATGTTTTTATTTTGTTTATGATGAAATTATATCCATTTGTTATATATGGATTCTGTCATGATGGGAAAATGTTTATGAAACCTATTTTATTCATTGGGTTGTGGTTAATGATTTATATTTATTTTGTGGCACAAGAATTCAATATTTCATTATGAGATGGGTGGGACCTATATATCCATAAAATTCATTGGGTAATGATTTATATCTCATGAGATAGACATGGCTGGAATGGAAACTAAAATCTGGTTCAGTAATATAGGGCTGGAACGACAAGTAAACCCAGTTCAGTAATGGACTTTGTCCACTATGATGATCTTGGAAGCATTGTGCTGGATACTATGGAAGTCATATCATGTGCTTAATGGTTTTCCACAATTACATGTTTTATCCCCCCTGCTATTTTATCATGATTAATGTTCCTTTATGATCTATACCTTATGTACTTCCATTTTTCATGTCATTGCACAAGATTTTGATGTTTAGATTTTATGTTTAGGTTTTTACGTTCAAATGTTTATGGATTGTTTTATATTCTCCATGTTTATCCTTACTGAGCATTCGAGCTCACCCTTTCTACGGTTTCTTTTCCCCAGGATATAAGGTACGTTTTTAGGTAATAAAAAAAGGGGAAGATATTTATGGGAGATGATGATGATCTTTCATCATGATTAAAATATTATGTTCCGAGTTTCCAAAGACACTAAACTATATCGGTCCTTGGGTGTCTGTTTTTGTTATGTATTAATTATTCCAAAAAAGTAATTTAATTTCCATGTCTGTCATTTTTGGGTCTCTACATATGATATTTATATAATCATTTACATTATGGATATTATGTAATAATGATCTAATTAAGTGGAGAAAAAACTAGAAAGTCAAAATATTTATGGAGAACAAAACGGTTATTACCCAAAACATTACTTTAACATGGAATTATAAATAAATGTGCAATAAATGGTCATAAGAAAAAAATTCATTTCATTAAAATATTAATATGTTTTTTAATAAGTTAATAACATGTTAAAAACCACAATACAGGATGTTAAGGAACATTCGGCCAAACGGAATTATGAGTTAATGGTTTTCACGTATAACATTTATTTCTGTGAAATACATGCCATATTTAACAATTTTCATTGTTTTGGGGTTTATATACTAGACCCGAATGTATTTAATGATTATTATAATTAAATTTATTGTGATTAAGATATCCATTTTATGACCTCTCTTTCAGGGGGTTTATGGTTTCAATTTCAGAGGGAAGTAAAATATTTTTGTCACAATTCACTGTTTTTAGATGTTAATTATATTATACACCTATCCTTTTTATAATTTCTATATACATCATCATTAAATTCTTATATCATTATTATATTTACATTTCATGATATTATAATTTTCATTTTATGATATTTCTTTATGTGTATTATGATTCAATGTAACGAAAGTGGTAAGAGTCATTCATTACAATATCATCATTTATTGGAATTGTGTATGATTAAGACTCTAGTGATGAGATCTGATAATTCTCATTACATCCCATATCATATTTTTATTCATGATACATAAAATTAAATATACCTTTTTTTCACTCTTTGGTACTTAAACAGTTTTAGAAAGTGTATTTCAGAAAATATTACTTCATTTCTCTCTACAGTCAGAAATCTAAGTTCCATAAAAATAATTCTATCTTAAAAATGATATCAAAATATTACTAAATGTAGTTATAAAATAATTCTCATGGGAAAAAAAAAATTTCAAAAATATAAAAAAGTTAATTATGTGATTTCTAATGCTTCCTTTTTATGTTTTCAAAGTTATTTTCAAAGATAACATTTTTAGAAATGTTTTTCTATTTTTGGAACTGGTTTTGAATGAAAACATATTATTTTACACATGATTTATTTAATTATATTTTAGTGTTATATCCATTAATTATTTTCAAAATAAATTAATCCTCCTAAAATGGTAATATTTTGTGACAATGCCATCCTCATTCTTTAACATGATGGATTAGGATTTTTTCAATGGGATTATTAAGAAATTTGTTTTCACTATGTAATAATGGTTAAGAGAGACTAACATGAAACCCCTTTATTTTCATTGAATTTATCATGGTTTTATTTTTTTTATGATAGAGTTTTATTCATGATATGGTACTTGATAATTATCTAAAATTGGGGATCCTGATATAGCTTATACGAAGGGTTGAGCTTTATTATAGCTCATGGTTAACCCCCTTATAGATTGAGATGTGGTGGACTAGATAGAATCGTTTAAGACCATTATAACAGAACTTTTCTTGTCCAATTACATCTTTACATGGGGTTTCCTAGATAGCACTGATAAATCTCGTAGTATTTGAAATGATGTGTGCACCAATATAGAGCTCCAATGCATTGGCTAATGAATATATAAATAGTCTAACATATGGTTATTAAAATTAAAATAGTTTTTAAAGTGTTTTTTTTAAATGATACCCATATTTACAAAAAAATGGATTTATTGTAATGGGTTTATAATGTTTCTCTTGATCAACACTAATATCACATGGATCTCGATTATTGATTCTCAAGAATCATTCCATTTCCAAGTTTTCTTATTGGTTGATCCTAGTATTTATTTTTATGATTTATTTTATGGTTTTCCCAAGAACTATAATTATGTATTCATAACATTATGGACATATTATACTCATTAATGACAATAAAATTGTTGTTATTGAGGTTTAATATTATAGAGTATTTGAGCTCACACTTCTTATGTTTCCTTTTCCACAGGGTTATAAAGATTGAGGTTGAACGAATTATGTCAAGATTTTATTTCATATGAATGATGATGATGACTTACATATTTATAATAAAATATGGTTAAAATTGGGGAAATATTCATTTGATGAATTTGGTATTGTTTATATAAGACTTTTCATAATTATCTATAACTCTAAATATAAAAGTACATCTATGATGTAAGTCATAAAATTTTTTCTTTTCATGTTTCATGGTTTGGAAAGAAAAACTGGGTCAGGCTTATCTATGTCAAAGAGGAAATGTAAATTCTATGATTTCTTCGCTGATTTTGTGAGTGTGATCCTTGGTGTGTAATAGATCAAACTTACTTTTAAATATTATTTTGAGTTTTAGTTCATATTTGGGACACATATAGAGTGAACATGTTCCAAGTATGCTCGTGGCACTTGAGTTCATCTAGAGGTATGTTTAGATTCTTCTCTTTTATCCACTACCATTATTTTCATTATTTATTATGTAATCATTGGATTATTATTTTTATGGTTTAAATCAATCCCAATTATTCTAATCTAGATGTATGACACTAATTGACAGACCTGAATCATTGGGAACTCCTCTCAGGTCCTGTCATAGGTCATATTGGGTGAATATTTTAGAGTAATGCCCCGACCATAGTTACCCAGAGTCGGTGACTTATTACATAACATTGGCATAATCACAAGAGATCATGTCTCGAAAGACAGATTAGTTTAGTATCCTTGTAAGTACTATATACATAGATAAGTTTTACATTACATCATGAAATATAAACATCAAGAAAATTGTATCACCTTTTAACACACTTAAATTTTGTATCTTATCCCTTAAGTTCAACCATAAAATACTTCTTCACATCCTTGTAAAAATAAATCATAGAAATGGTTTAGCTCAGATGCTCAGTAAGGATAACAATTTAGAGGAAACTTTCATAAATAAGCATAAAAATTTAAGGCAATGTATAAGACTAAAACAAAATCCTTTTTAAACTTAAACTTCGGCATAATATGGAAAATTTAAATCAAAATAATTCCATTTACGTAATCACATGGATATTCTACTAGTCCAATAATCACATGTAATAATTAATTTCATAATGAGGTAATGCCTAATGCCATACATCATTACCAAATAGTCAAGGTCTCATGCCAAGAATGCTTTTGAAATTTTCTTCATGGCTTTGTTCCAAGACACAAATTTGTCTCATTAGACCAACCGATCCATCGAGGAGCTATATATGGATCCACCCATCACATACTAAGTCTAATAAATTCCTCATATTAAAAGATTTGAAACATAACATAAACATTCGTATTAAAATTAGAACATGAAATGTTAATACTTTAACCATAAACCATGAATGGTATAGAAATAAAAAATCCACAATAAAACATATCACAAAACCATAAATTAAAAATGAAAGATTGTATCATAATAAATCAACTTCAAACAAGTATAAAATCCATCAGAGGATGTTGACATAGGTGAAATCAAAATTATTTAAGCAAAATTTTGAAATCATTTAAAAGTCTTGTAATTATAAAACAAAACATTTATTTTAAAAATATTCTTATAAGATTTTAAGGTAAAATTCTTAGTGTGTTATAATGGCGGATACTATCTCCACCCACCGTATAATTTAAAAAAAATTCTAACCTTGATTTGTTGAAAAGGTTATAAAGTACCTTGTTTTGAAAACGACCGAAATATTTCTTTCTATCCATTTTATTAAAAGTAAAACAAGAGTATAAATGTATTCAACCCATATTCTGGTAAAATAGTAAAAATGTTTAGAATTAAATTATTAAGAAAAATGGATGTGAGTGATAAAGAGGTCACAGTAGATACTTATATATTAACAACCTCGGATAATAAAGTGATTATAAATTTAACCATTACCATATACTTTTTCTTCATCGAGGGTATTTTAACCTCATATATAATATTTAAATAATTTTAATTAAATTATACAAGAATTAGATACATAAATATGATACCATATATGATCTCCTAATATTTCTTTGTTAATAATATTTTAGTAGTATCATCATTTCGAGTGTAAGCTGATTTGTTTTACTTTATATGTTTTTTTACATAAGTCATGTTTTTTATTGGTATGATGTATTTGATTAATATACATAATGATATTAAGTTCTTAAAAATTATTTTTTAATCACAAAATGAAATTTATTCTTGAATGGATATGACGGGGAATGATTCTCATCGTGTACGCGTGTATGGTGACTTTTTCTTTCATAGAATGGATAGGAAAATGAATATGGGGGTACCATATTTATAATAACATCACAGTATGTATAAGGTACAAGATTTATTATTTTTTAATGTAAACAACAATGAAAGAGGAAGTGGATGAAAAAATAACTTTGAAAGAGGTAATGAAATTATTACCTCTTCTTCGGGTGCTTCTTTTTTATTTGATCAAAAGTGCTCCTTATGTTGTCTTTATGGTCAAATTAATGACACTAGGTTTTATTTATGATTCTTGGGTGGATATTTGAGCAGGTTTTGGCTGACCCAAATGGATTTGGAGGTGTGATTTTGAAACAAGGGGAAGTACACTTTTATAGGATAGGTGACAGTCACAATAGGATAGGTTTAAAATATTAATTTATTATAAAATCATATTCGGTATATAATGGCACCAAATAGATTTATTTCTAGAATAAGGTGGAGATGGGTAAAAAACCCTACACCAATAGGTTTTAGTCTTGTTTAGGTCACCATATTAACCTTATCCTTTTGATTTAACACTTAGTATAATAGATTGACATTAACCATGTATTCTTGTATTATTATTATAAAATATTAATAATCTTGATTTAAAAATCCAAGAGAATCCCAAGTGGTTAATTAATGACATATTTATCATTATATAAGTCCTTCAGTAGAGACATAGATTTTAAATAATATTATATCATTTAATAATATTTTATTTGTTTTAAATACTCATTTATGTCAATTTGGATATTATTTGGTATTTTTTTGTTAAAGTCATAACACCTTTATCACAGAGAATTTTTTTTAATCAACCCTAAAATGTAATATTAACATATAAAATTAGTGGAATGCATCAAATTTTTCAATTTAAATTTAATTCAATTTTTATAATATCAATTATTTTAATCATTTATTAATAATGTAATTACAACATCATCATTGTGTCATAAATAAATTTAATTATTCAATATCTAAAAATTATAATTAAAATACCATTATGTAGGAAATATTATTATATTTCTGATGAATATTTATAGACAAATTTATCTTATGTATAACCCTATATTAGAATTTATTTAGTTATGAAATTTTGAATTTAACATTTTAAATTCTTCTTTAAATAAAATAATCATAAATGTCCTCTTCTAATCCAAGTTAACCAAAATGATAATATATTATTCCTAAGTGTGATATTTGTATAAATTCACATATCCAAAGGAATTAGGACATGTGTTTGGGTATTAATAATATTATTTTAACTTTTAATTACCCTATTATCTTTTAACTACGGTAAATAAAAGTCAAAAGTTAATATTCTCAAAAAACATATTTCATCGTATTGAACAACATTTTACATACCAATATCAATCCTATTTCTCAGATTTTGGAAATTCAATTCATAGATGTGGTAAAATTACTTTTTGTGAAAATTTACAATGGTTCCTACCAGGTGGGTAAAAGACATTTAAAAGTTCAATAAAATTTTATATATCTAATATTATTAAATAATGACTCCAATGAATTACATTGAACAAATATAGTTATTATGTATCTAATTTAAATTAAAATAAATAATTATTTAAATAAAATGTTGGATTTAAACAATAACATAGTGTTTTTGATTATCCATCAAAAAATGAATGTTTTAAAAAAAATTACCAAATATTCACCCTAAGATAATTTTGATATTCCAAATCCTAAAATGAAGTCCAATTTAAAAAATAATATTTATAAAATCTCAAAAAAAAGTCGGTATTACTATTCTTAACAACTTGTTTGACAGGTCATTGTGTGCTAGAACTCAAAGTTGCGTACAACCCAAGCTATTGTATTATTCAAAGGCAAGAGTACCGTGGAAGCTTGTGGTGTTTTATTGGGGATGGTTCTTGAGAAAAGTTTATTAAATAAGCCCTTATTATTTACACATTTATGGTAGTTCGAAGACAGGACTATCGAAACACGAATTGATTCAAGAGTGGTTGCTTGATCACCAACATCACATGATAATACATTAGTTACCAAGGTATTATGAAATGATTAAGTCTCAAATTTGAGAATTTACTCTTAATTTATTTGATACATTAGGCCTTCATTTGAGTAATATGAGTTTTTTAAGGTATTGTGTGTTACTCTTCAAGAATCTATTTTCCGAGTTATATTTTGAAAGGATCTAGAGAAATAAAGAGTTAAAATTAAGGTACGGGAAATCCATTCATAGACTGTGAATCCATTTTTATGGAATTATAGTAGTACTCAAACGTTTAGAACATGGCTTGCCAAGCCACGCAGGTAAACCACTGTACATGTAAATATTTTATATTGTTGAAAATTCAATTTCTTGGGGAAATTCCATTTTATATTTATATTTTTATAAATTATTTAGGATATTTGAGATGTTTTTTATGACCATTGATGCAGTATAATTTATTTAGATTTGTAATTTTTAGTAGAAAATGTTAAAAATTTGTTTTCAAATGTTTATTGGTTTTTCAAACTTATAGAGTGTTTATTATAAATATTATGTTGTTTAGATAGAAAACCAATTTTAAAAAAATACTATTCTTTTTGGAATGGAATATAATATTTTAGATATAAATTTAGGCATTTGGTAAATTGTATTATTTAAAAGATTAGGTTTAAGGAATCATAAAATGGGGGTTTTGAAAATTATTTTACATAGTGATTTTTTCAATTGAACAGTGTTTATATTAAATCATTTAGAGTAGTAATTATTTTCTGCTATGTTAATAATTATATCTTAATTAATTTATTTTTTCTTATATGAACCTTAAGGTTTTGGATTTATAAAAAATTTTCATATATTTTTTCTTGTTTTTAGTGTACTCTCCACTAAACTCTATGGAATCTATAAGTGGATTTTCGGGTGGCTCTTAAAAAATGTTATTTCTATTTGATCATGTATTTTCCCAAACATTTGGATCATATTTTTATAATATTGATCATATTTTCTCTCATCCAATATATCATTATGAAGAATTAATTATGATGTTTTGATATTTCAAAACCTCATCATTTCTATAGATAGTCAGAACTAGGGAATAATATGGAATGGTTGGGATCTATTGAAGTGGTCATCATTATAATAGAGCTTAATAAGACTCTTAATATTAATTTATCCTACTATATGTTTTAATAGATGAGTTTTAAGTGTTGTAAGTACATTATTTGTAACAAAACACAAATGTAAAACTCATTAGAAATCGATAAAACTTTTTCTATTTAGTTTTAATTTTCTGAAGCTATAAGGATGTGATGTTTATAAATTTTTTTGGTCTCTATTAATGTCATTAAATAGTGTTGGGTTAATCCATTACTTTTTAATACTTGGTGGCAAATCATCTAGGCCATTAAAGATAATAATCCTTGATGTATTGGTACCTTGTAAGGGTCCTTAGACAAAAAAATCCTTTAGATGAATATTATCTCAACCTGAACACAAAAGAAGACATGTTGAGTTGGATTTTTATTCCAAAAGTATCATATATAGAGACTCAGAGGTTGTTCATTCCTTTCCAATCCCTAAAATCAGTGGAGGTGTCTCTAGTAATGGTTATATGGTTCAGACATTCCTATTTGGAAATCACATAAAAATGTCATTTCATTTTATATCACTAGATTTATTTGGGATAAAATTCATTGTGTTACATTAGGGTGTAAATTTATGTCATAATACATCATTATTATAAGAATAATCATATACCTATTGTACATATGGTTCTTTGGGGAACTTGTGAAAATTTTGGGAAGGAGTTTTCAAAATGTGACATTTAGGCTAATCCACTCATTCAATGAATCATATAGCTCGGTTTGATGAGCATGGAACTGATTCGAGCACTATTAAAAGTATTTTTTATTCCAAATATGTTTTTTTATGTTACCTTTTTTTTGGAATATAGTATTTTTTGGATTATTGTCAATTTTGTTATTCATTTTGATGACCTCAGTTTTTTTGGTCTCTGTCTTCTTTTCCTTTTTTGGGATCTTGATTTTTTTAAAATACATTAAAATTTTGGTTTTTTGGGAGTTTAAGTGTTTCAGGATTCTGAAATGGAAGGTGGACTCCAATAGTTTATCTCTCCTTCTTGATAAATATAAGGTTTGATATGTCTCATATAGAGAAAATAAAATAGCATTGAACCCACATTCCTTGATTCTGTGCAGAAATAAAAAACATTACATTTCTGTATATGATATTAATAATTGTGACCTATTTTTTCCCTCAAAAACATAAAAAATCAAAACAAAAAATTGGATCAATTACATTATCAAGGACCATACAGGTTTATTATAACACCCTTATTTATAGTATTTTACCCTTTATTTTTGATTTTTATGTTTATAAAGTGGGGGTGTAGGTTGGTAGTGTTTGGAAAACATTTAAATAGCATTGGGAGGTAAAGGATATGTGCACGAGTTGCGCACGGTTGACCAAACTGTACAAAAATCTATTAGAAAATGTGCACATTGGGTCTGGGTTGGGCATTTTGAGGTAGTATATTTCTCACCATTGGAGAATGGTTAGGGATACCATGAAATGGGGTCGTGAAATTGTTTCCTTAAGGTAGAACCTAATGAACGGTTAGTGCACTGTTTGTCTAACCATGTAATCTTACCATCCGCATGTCCAAAATTAGATCCTTCAAAAATAGGATCTCACTTTTTTTTCCAATAATTCCTTCTTTTTTCTTCTAAACTACCCTATATAATTATTACTGTTCATTTAAGGTTAGATAACTTATCCAATGTTATTTGCAATAAAACTAAATCCTTCTCTTGATGTTTTCAATCCCAATTCTTGTGGTGAGTGTTGTCCTTCACTGTTATTATCAGGCTTTCATATATCTACATAGGTCTACTTCTCTTTTCCTCTATATTTCTCTGATCTATGATTATTAGGTGTATATCTAAGAATTTTGATGCCAAATATAATTATATTTATTCTTGATCCTAATAAGAGAATAAATATAATCGGATTAATGGATGTCTTACCCAGTTTTATGAGCATTCTTCGACGGTTTATGGTTTTCATAAAACCCTTAGTTGTAGGTGACTTAGTTCTTGAATCATATTGATATAAATGATTGGAATTCTTATAAATATAATATGTTCTATTGAATTTGTTGTGAATTTCTTGTTGAAAAACTGTTGGAATACCACTTTTGTAATGGTTTGGTAAATTGTAGAAATCTTTAAAATAATGTAATTTGAATAATTTTCTTTTGTTCTTGGTTTTAAAATGGGGATTTTCTATAATAGTGGCACATTTTTTTATTAATATATATTTATTAAAAGGAATTTTTTTATTAAAATTGAATAGATTATTTGAAATTGGTTTGTTAATTGGTTTTCAATAAATGTATTCATTTTCTAAAGTGGTTTGAAATGGTTATCTGAAATGTTTTTGGAATACATTGGGTGTTTTGTGAGTTCAGGTTGATGAGACTTAAATAAGGGATATGTACCAGTGGGGTATAAGGTGTGTGGCCCTAGATCAGGTGTGTGTTTTAGTGGGATGTAAGGTGATTGGAAACGATACTACTCATGAGTATGGAAGTCTCAAACAAGAATTCATGAGTGGGTGTGTTGTGCAAAATTGAATGGGTCTGCCAAAATGATATTTATAACTGGTTTTAAAGACTTGTTTTTTTGTTTTTTTTAAGTATGAATTTCTGAAAATGGGTTTAAATATAACTTTATTTCTTTTGGGTATACATAGTTTTGAAACATGTTCATTTTTGGTAATAAAATATTATGAAAAAATGATTTATATAAATGGTTTTATATAATTGTTTCAGACCTTTCTATCCAAGTGGCATGAGTAGGAAAGTCATTGGGGAAAACCTGCTGAGTTTTATACTCATCGATACTTTGGATGATTGGTGATTTTTTTATGTTATATTCTGGGACATGGGAAATGGAAAAGTATCACATGTATTTAGAACCAACTCAATATACATATTAAATTGGGTGATGTGGAGTATGGATCTTGTGGAACATGTAGTAATGTGGTCATCTTGGAGTCTCTTGTAGCTATCTTCCACTATTTACGTTGATATTTTCCCTATCTTCTACTATAATAAACATTGTTGTTGATATGATCTAAATTAATTCATTTATTTGCCTTTCAATTATTCATGCATCATATATTGAGTTTTTTTGTTATACTTTTCATGTTTAATGGTTTTTGATCCTAAAGGGTAAATTGTTCGAATTTCACTTGAAACCCTTCGGAATTTATTCCCAGCCTTTGGAAACTTTGTGATGTTTCTTAAGGTCTAGTAAAGATTATTTTTATTCTCAAAACAATTACAATAACTGGGTCATTATAAATGGTATCTTATTGTTTGTTCCTTACCTAACAAGTTCTCTTTAGTTTATTGGTCTTTGAGTTGAATTAATATATATCTATTCATTGGGATGGAATCATAGAAATGAGTAGTATTGTTGGGACATGAAATATAGAGCATAATTGTAATGACCCAAACTTTTTAATTAAATTTGTTTCCTATTTTTTGTGTTGTTTCATTTTACACTCAACAAAACTATATCCTTTAATTAATAAAGTGGGTATAATTAAAATGAGATTATTGGGTTTCGACTGTTATATGACCATTGGTCAATATGACCGTTAGTCAATATGACCATTGGAAACTATAATCTGAACATTGTGTTTTTATAAATATGGTTGTCTTGGTTAATTATCATATAAAGAATATTGAATGGCCTTATCCAATAGACTCAAGACATATGAAGCACAACTGTCGGAGCTTGGGAAGGAGGTAGCATCACTGGGCTTTTCTCTAGACCAAGCCCAAGATGAACTTCAACGTATGAAGGTGGAACAGAATCACCTAAGAGAGAAGTTCAAGCTGATTGAAATCACCACTCGGGCAATGTTGGCTGAGCCACCGCATGAATCTATCACCACAGCACACCTTACACTTCGGTCCTATGTTGGTGTTATAAGGGGCTATGTAACGAGACCTTAGTTTCTTTGTTTAATCATTTTCTATAAATAAATTTTTATTTCTTATTATGGACAAATTTTTTGATTTCAAATCTCTAGATAAATATAGGATGTGTTTTATTGATGAATTTAGGAAAAAAATGGTATTTTAAAATATTTTTGTATTCATTAAATAATTAATAATGTGAAATGATTTTTAACAAATAGTCTTCTAAAGTTGTGTTCAGTAAGAAATTTAGAGTCTAATAACATCAACTTGGTTTTTAGTGAATTGTAAAGTAGGAATAGTAACATACCATTTTAATAGTAATGAATTGTAATTTGACAAAAAATAGAAACATCACCCATGAAGCTATAAATACATTTTAGACATCTTAAAAGTGAAAAAATGATCATAGTTTATGTTTTGGTTTTTATGTTTGTCATAAATATTTTATTTAATATTTAATAGTTAATTTTAGAATTTAAAATTCAAATGTATTCTCATAAAATTTAATCATAAATTGTTACTTTATTATCTTATAGTTATATGATCACTTTATGGGACCATGATTACTCTGTAAAGGTGTTACAATATGAGTTACGGTTTTAAAGTTGTATTTTTGCAATAAATAATGATTTTATTTAAAATTTAAATTACAAATATTTAGAAAATTATTTTCATAAAATGGACTTCATTTTTTAATTCAGATAATTGATATTTGGTGAGGGTGAATTTTAGGGATTTTTCTGAAATAGTTGAATTTTAGTGAATACTAAAAATGCAATTTTGAGTTTCTGGTGTTTAATGACAACATTATTGATGTAATAATGGTTTAATATTTATTATCATCTTATTAATAGTGATATATGCTATGAGGTGTCCGAAGTTTCCAATACCATGGGAAAATACCATGGTCAAGCCCGTTGTTTTTCAAATACCACCGATTAGGTGTCCCTTGGAAATTAATAATTTATTCACTCAATATTCCTATAAATACCAAGCCATTTGCCTCATTAATTTCATTCCAAAATAATCCTAAACGAATTTCGTGTCTCTTTACCTCCTAAGGAGCCATCCCAAGGTTCCCTCAAGTCTCCAAAGGTACCGCCCTTCACGCTTTGAAAGTTACACTTCAAGGTAAGGGATCATTTCACCCTCCTCTTTTAAGTCATGAATTTCTATATGTTTTGTCTTATTTTTTCCCATATATTTATTTTGAGGGTATGTTATCATATGTTCTTATTAATGTCCATTTCATTTCCAAATGATTTTAGACTCTTTATTATCTAATCAGTTTGTTTTCTGAATTTTTAAGTGACGTCGTTAGCCTGCCGAATTTCTCCTAAAATAAATCGCATCTTCTCTTTCCTTTCAAGTTTCTTTTTTTGTGGTATGTCATTAAAATATCCATACCATGTTATTATCTCCATATTATTGTGTATTTATATTGTAATGTGAGTTATTTATTAGTGGGTTACCCTTGTACCCCCTCTTTTAATTATTTTCCAAAACCATATTATATTTCCGTTATACTGTAGAAATTTCGTCTCAAAATTTCTATCTCTTTCTCTAAAGAAATTCCCTTATTTATTTACGTGAATAACCAGACCTATTTCTTTTCAATGGTTGTTCATAAATATGTAAAAATGATATATTTTATTTTTTAATGGACATACATATAACCCTCACTCCCCTTCCAGGGGTTATAAATGATATAATGATCATATTTTTTTAGAACTTTTAAATCATCATGATTTTGAAATGAAACCCATTTATTTTATTCTCTATGGGTTATTTATGAAATTTTCTATTATTATATATGTTGATCAATTGAAAGTAAATAAATATTAAGGTTACATCCTGATATTTCTATAATGCATTGGGTAAAGAATTAATCTCCAGAGATGACATGTTTCAAGATACCTTGGGAATAACCTTTGTAATTTTTATGACACCTCGGGGATAAACCTTGGTGTTATGTTCATGAATGTCTACATGAAATGTTGTAGACACATATTCAAGTTATGATTCATGTTATTTTTCTTATGAAATTCATATTCTGCCATTTCTCAGGCCTTTATGACATTTATCTTGTTCTTATTAATATTGCTCAAGATCACATGTCAACTATTCCACTTGTTATCTTTACTGATCATTTTTCTCACCATTTCCTTTTATGTATATCTCAAAGTAATGAGATAAAATAATTGTAAATAGAAATAACTTATGATGACGCCTTTAGAGTGGTTTAGAATACTATTTTATGTTTTTTTCATGTTTTATGTTCCTGATTTCCAAGACACCAGACTTTAAATATCCTTTGTTTGTAAAATGTAATGAAAACGTATGAATTAAAAAGGTGGGATTCCATAGTTGGTATAAAAGGGAGGTTTAGGTATTTATGGGAAATAGGATATGAAAATATTACAAATAAACCTATAGAAAATCTTAAATATTTCGGAACTTCTTGGTATTTTCGTGAGTATTAAGTAAGTGGTTTATCAAGAAAATATGTCCATGTCTGGATACGAGTAGGTAGAGGCGGCTCTGGTATATATGTACATAGGGGTAAAACCATAAAACACCACGTTGATCTAGACTCGAAAGGGAACTGCTGAACATCAATAGGCCTTGTTGTACACTTGGTTACAACACTCCCGGGGGATATGTTTGGTTAATCATTTTCTTTTTATGAATCATTATGAAGGATTTATAGAGAAATGTAGTTGTTTAAAGAAGTATTAAGACATAAATCCTTTATAGTTAAAATATTCATAAATGAAATAATTTTCTCATTAAGGTTTTATTCATTTAGAAATGGCGGGTAATAGGAGGAACCGTCCAAATGGTGACCGCAACGGACCATGTGCTGACAGTCGCCCGATGGAAGCTGGAATGGAAACATTCATGCGAATATTGAACCAACTGACTCGTGTTTTAGGAAATAAAATGAATAAAGAAGAGAGAACAATCTCACCATGAAGGGAACAACATTATGTTGAGTCCTTTATGTGCCAACCACCACTATCCTTCAGTGGATCTACTAACACATTGATTGCTGAGCAGTGGATCTGCTCTATCGAGAAGATCCTTTTTGTGCTTTGTTGTTTAGAGGAAGAGAGGGTCACCATGGCTGTCTATTGTTTAGAAGGGGTAGGTGATCATTTGTGGGAGATGATTAAAAACATGAGGAAAATATAGGAGGTTGAATATATGGAGTGCAAAGAGTTCATAGGGATCTTATTTTATAAGTATTTTTATCATTCTATGAAAACAAGAATGGAGAAGGAGTTTCTCGAGCTAAAGCAGATGGAGAATTAATCTGTGGGAATCTATAAGATGAACTCCACAAGGATTTTATGTTACAGATCTAGCTTTTTCATGGTCCCAAATGGCAAGTTAGATAGATTCTTCAGTGGACTAAGACCTCATCTGTGGAAGAATATATCCAACTGAGATAATGATAGCTATGTGGAGATCGTGAGAATTGCGATGAAAGTCAAACTAGAGTTTGGTGAGATTAAGTGGTCTCATAAAGCCAATGAAAAAAAAAGATCAATGTATCCAAGCTTAGGGAGGAGATTTGATCAGGTCAGAGGAGGGAAGCTAGTGCAACGTCCCACGTATAATGAATATGGGAAGAATCTTTTGAGGGATTGCATTCTCGGTAGCAGGAAATGCTACAAGTGTGGAAGAGATGGCCATATTGCGAGGAATTTTCATATTGAGGTGAAACATCAACTTCCAAACACTAACAACAAGGGGAATATGGTGTAGGCCTTAACATATGTCCAGTTCTTTATGTGTGGAAAACTTGGGCACTTTTCCGATCACTGTCTTAATCTAAGGGTAGTGGAGGGGAACCACCACCAGCCTCAGCAAATTCCAAGGGAGCAAGGTCATTCTTTTTCTATCACAACAGTTGAAGTTGAAGCTCCAAATTATGTGGTATAAGGTACTCTTGTTGTTCTCTCAAAGCTAGTAAGTACTTTGATTGATTCTGGTTCTACACATTCCTTTATTTCCTCCATGTTTGAAAAGAATTTAGAATCATCCCCCGATTTGCTAAAAGTACAGTTATCAGTCAAAACTCCTGGCGGGATTATCCAAGCATCATCAGAGTTAAGAAACTCTAGTATCAACGTTGGTGAGCACAATCTTATCGCAAATCTAATAGTTATTCCCATGCTGGAATTCGACATTATAGTAGGGATGGACTGGCTCTCAAAGTACAATGGTAATATCAAATTTATATGTAATGAAATCTCAGTAGTCTTGGATTGAAAACCAACAACTATCTTCCAAGGAGAGAAATCTCAACCTAATCTTTGTCTAAAAGAACCTCATATATCCTTTTTATGGAATTGATCGGCAAATAAGATAAAGGAAATGATATTTTGAGGATAGAAAATTTCCCCATCATCTAGGAATATGTTGATGTATTTACTAATGAGTTTCCTAGACCTCCCCCAGAAAGATCGGTAGTGTTATCCATTAAACTCGTACCTGGATCTCACCTGATATCAAAGACCCCGTATAGGATGGAAAATGTGGAGCTGGAGGGATTAAGGAAACAACTCCAAGATCTTTGGGAGAAGGGGTTTATATGACTGAGTGTGTCTCCTTGGGGATCACATGTTCTCTTTGTGAAGAAGAAGGATGGATCTATGCATCTATGGATTGATTATAAAGAACTAAATGGGATTACAGTAAAGAAAAAATACCATCTTCTATGAATTGATGACTTATTTGACAAACTTCGTGCGTCTCGATTCTTCCCTAAGATTGATCTTCGATATGGTTATCATCAATTGAGGTTAAATAAAGAATATATTCAAAAAAACTGCCTTCCGATAAAGATATGGGCATTATGAGTTTGTTATTATGCCATTTGGACTGACTAATGCACCATCAATTTTTATGGATTTGATTAATAGAGACTTTAAATACTACATTTATAACATTGTGGTAGTTTTTATTAATGATATTATGATATATTCCAAAAGTTGTGAGGAGCATGAGGATCATTTAATGGTTATTTTGCAAGCTCTACAGAATGAGAGACTTTTTGGAAATTTTAGTAAATGTGAATTCTGGTTACAAACAGTTGCCTTCTTGGGGTGCATTGTTACCAATGAAGGAATAATAGTTGACCCTGCAAAGAAAAAAGTTATAGAGGAGTGGCCTCAGCCTACAACAATAACTAAGATTCGTAGTTTCCTTGGATTAGAGGGATATTATAGGAGGTTTGTGAAAAAAAATTCACTACATTCTAATTCATTAACCAAGTTAACTCGAAAAGGGGTCAAGTTAATCTAGAGAAAGCAGTGTGAAGAATGTTTCCCATAACTGAAGAAAAGATTGGTTACTGCACCTGTGTTAACTCTGTCCTCATGTAGAGAATGATTCATTATTTTTAGCAATGCATTTCTAATAGGGGTTTGGTGCGTCCTCATGAAAAATGACAGGGTCATTTTTTTTCATCTCGACAGTTGACGACACATGAGCAGAACTATCCTACACATGATCTGGAGATGGCGGTGGTCTTTTGTGCTCTGAAGATATGGAGGCATTATCTTTACTGGGATAAATGGGATATATACACAAACAATCAAAGATTGAAGTTTATTTTCACAAAAAAGTAAGTTAACATGAGAAAAACTGGGTGGTTAGAACTCCTTAAAGACTATGATTGTTCAATTCATTATCATACTGTAAGAGAAAACAAAGTCTTTGATTCATTAAGAAGGAAACACCAAGTTGTTCTTTCTATGATGAGGATTCAAAAAGATCCTTTGATCAATGACCTAGTAAAGCTGGACATGGGAATTATAAGGGAAGGGACATCATAAACCCTAACCCAAATGATTTATCAACCAAAATTACAAGAGAAGATCAAGAAATCTCAGAAATAATATCATATGTCATAAAAGAAGTTTGAGGCTGTGAAGGATGGGATGTTTCCTAAGTTCAAAACTGATCAACAAGGTGTACTGAAATTTCGTACAAAACTATGTGTTTCATCTATTCCTGAAATAAAAAGGAGCTGATGGATGAAGCTCATAGCTCTAATTTCTCTATACATCCTGGTAGCACAACAATGTATAGGGTCCTTCGTGATCATTATTGGTCAGATAATATGAAAAAGAAGATTACTGAATACACTTTAAGGTGCCTGGAATGTCAGCATGTGAAGGCAAAGCGATAACTTCCTAAAGGGGTATTGCAACCACAACCCATACCAGCATGGAAGTGGGATAATATCACTATGGACTTTGTCACTGGTCTAACAAGAACATCCAAAGGAAATAATGTGATTTGGGTTATCATGGACCATCTCACCAAGACTGCCCATTTTATCTCCATTCGGGAAGATTTCTCTCTTCACCAACATTCCAGGATTTACGTGAAGGAAGTGGTAAGGTTACATGGAGTTCCACTTTCTATCATATATGATCGTGATCCAAGGTTCACATCAAAATTCAGGATAAGTCTTCAACATGATCGGAGCACAAAATTGAATTTCAGTACGGAAAATCACTCTCAAAATGATGGACAATCTAAAAGGACTATTCAAACACTCAAGGATATAATAAGAACTTGATCAATTGAATTTAAAGGTGGATGGGATCATCAACTCTCTTTAGTTGAGTTCTCTTACAACATCTGCTTTCACTCGAGCATTCAAATGGCACCTTATGAAGATATATATGTGGAACAATGTTGAACTCCTACTTATTGGGATGATGCTAGTGAGAGAAAGCTTCTTGGGCCTGATCTTGTGCAAGAGATGACAAAAAATTTCCATGCCATCCAACAACACATGAAGGCTGCCCAGAGTCTGAAAATAAATATGATGAAAAACATCAAAGGGACATGGATTTTTATGTGGTGACAAATTATTTCTTTGGATTTCACCTTGGAAGATAATCATGTGGTTTGGGATGAAAGGGAAGCTCAGCACTAGGTTCATTTTCCCCTATGAAATCCTTGATCACATTGGAGGAGTGGCCTATCAGCTTTCACTTCCACCAAATCTCGTACAAGTTCATGATGTCTTCCATGTATCCCTCTTGAGGAATTACATACCTGACCTTTCACATGTACTAAATCCTGAGGTGGAACAACTAGAAGATGAACTTTCTTATGAGGAGCTACTGGTGGAGATCATGGATCATAGAGACAAGGTTCTACACAACAAGACTACCCACCTTGTTAAAGTGTTGTGCAGGAACCTCAAATATGAAGAAGCCATGTGGGAACCAGAGGAGTCTATGAGATATAAGTACCCACACCTTTTCCCTATCAGAGGAGACGAGATAAAATTTCGAGGACGAAATTTATTATGGGGGGAAGAATGTAATGACATTAACTTTTCAATTAAATTTATTTCCAATTTTTGTGTGTTGTTGCTTTTTGTACTCAACAAAACAATATCCTTTCATTAATAAAGTGGGTATAATTAAAACGAGACCACTAGGTTTCGACTGTTATATGACAGTTGGTCAATATGACTGTTGGAAACTCTAATCATAAAGTTGTGTTTTTATAAATATGGTTATCTTGGTTAATTAATACTGAAAGAAGATTGAATGGCCTCATCCAGTAGACTCGAGCCATATGAAGCCCATCAGTAGGAGCTTGGGAAGGAGGTAGCATCACTTGGCTTTGCACAGGACCAACACCAAGCTGAACTTGAACGTATGAAGCTTGAACGGAATCTCCTAAGGGAGACGTTCAAGATGATTGAAATCACCACTCGAGCAATGTTGGCTGAGCCACCCCATGATTCTATCACCATAGAACACCTTACACATAGGTCCTATGATGGTGTTATAAAGGGATATGTAACGAGACCTTAGTTTCTTTGTGTAATCCTTTTGTATAAATAAATTGTTATTTCTTATTATGGCCAATTTTTTCAATTTCTAATATGCGGATAAATATTGAATTTGTTTTATTGATGAATATAAGAAAAAAGGGTATTTTAAACTATTTTTGTATCCACTAAATAATTAATAATGTGAAATTATTGTCAAGAAATGGTCTTCTACAGTAGTGTTCAGTATAAAATTTAGAGTCTAATATGGTCAACTTGGATTTTAGTGAATAGAAAAGTAGGAATAGTAACATACCCATATGAATAGTAATGAATTGTAATGTATAGTAATTTGATGAAAAAATAGAAACTTCAATGATGAATGTATAACTACATTTTATACATCTTAAAAGTGAATGAAGGGTCATAATTTAAGTTTTGGTATTTTTGTTTGTCATAAATGTTTTATTTAAAATTTTATAATTAATTTTATAATTTAAAATGGAAATTTATTTTCATAAAATTTAATCATAAATTATTACTTTATTGTCATATAGTTATAAGATAATTTTATGGGACCTTGATTACTCTTTTAAGGTGTTACAAAATGATTTATAGTTTTAAAGTTGTATTTTTGGAATAAATAATGAGTTTGTGTAAAAATTAAATTAAAAATATTTAGAAAATTATCTTCTTAAAATGGACTTCCTTTTTGAAATTAGAGCATTGCTATTTGGTTACGGTGAATTTTAGGGATTTTTTTGAAATAGTTGAATTTTTAGTGAATAGTAAAAATGCAGTTTTGAGTTTCTGGTGTTTAATGACATGGTTCTTGATGTAATAATGATGTAAGATTTCTGGTAGACTTATTAATAGTTTGATATGCTATTAGGTGTCCCAAGTTGCCAATACCATGGGAAAATACCCTGGGTAGGCCCATGGTTTTGCAAATGCCACCGATAAGGTGTCCCTTGGAAATTAATAATTTATTCACTCGATTTTCCTATAAATACTATGCCATTTACCTCATTAATTTCATTCCAATATAATCCTCAACAAATTTCTGGTCTCCATTCCTCCAAATATTTCCTCCCAAGGTTCCCTCAAGCATCCCAAGGTCCCGACCATCACGCTTTCATGTTACACTTCAAGGTAAGGGATCCTTTCACCCTCCTCTTTTAAGTCATGACTTCCTTTATATTGTGTCTTTTATTTTCCCATCTCTTTATGTTGACGGTATGTTATTATGTATTCTTATTTCTGTCCATTTCATGTCCAAATGATGAGAGACCCTTTCTTCTATCATCAATTTTTTTCTGAGTTTTTAAGTGACGTCGTTAGGCTGCCTAATTTCTAGTAAAAGAAATCACATCTTCTCTTTCCTTTCACGTTTTTTGTGGCATGTCATTCAAATATCCATACCATGTTATTATATCCATGTAATTCTTTATTTATATTTTAATATGAGTTATTTATGAGTGGGTTACCCTTTTACCCCCTCTTTTTATTATTTTCTAAAACCATTTTATATATCTGTTATGCTGGAGAAATTTCGTCTCAAAAGTTCTATCTCTTTCTCTCAAGAAATTATCTTATTTATTTATGTGTATATCTAGACCTATTTAGTTTCTATGGGTGTTCATAAATATGTAAAAATGATCTATTTTATTCTGTAATGGACATACATATAACCCTCAATCCCTTTCCATGGGTTATAAATGATATAATGATCTTATTTTTTTAGAACTTTTAAAATGTCATTATTTTGAAATGAAATCCATTTATTTCTTTATCTATGGGTTATTTATGAATTTTTTGATAATGATATATGTGGATCACATTAAAGTCAATACATATTAAAGGTGTTCCCTGATAGTTCTCTAATTCATTAGGTAATGAATTAATCTCTATAGATGACAAGTTTCATGATACCTTCGTGAATAACCTTGGTAATTTTTATGACAGCTCAGGGATAAACCTTTATGATATGTTCATTAATGTCTAAATGAAATTTTGTAGACACATATTCATGTTTCTATTAGTGTTATTTTTTTATGAAATTTATATTCTTCCATTGCTCATGCCTTTATGAATTTTATCATGTTCTTATTAATATTGCTCAAGATCACATGTCAACTATTTCACTTGATTTCCATACTGAGCCTTTTTCTCACCCTTTCATTTGATGTATGTCTCCAAGTTATGATATGAAGTAATTGTACTTAGTAATAACATATGATGAAGCCCTTTGATTGGTTTAGAAGAATGTTTTATGTTGTTTTCATGTTTTCTATTCCTGATTTCCAAGACACTAGTCTTTGAAGATCCTCTGTTTGTAAAATGTAATGAAATGTTATGTAATAAAAATGTGGGATGCCATAATAATATTTCGTAGTGGAAATTTTTATGTGGAATGTGATGTTACCTGGGATTTGGGTAAATTAATGTTTTGGAGACACTTATTGGATATTGGTGAAGGCTCTTGGAAAAGAAAAAGTGTGGTTGGGAGGGTACCCAAAATTGATTTTTTACAATGATCAATGATTATTTTGGGATCGATATGATGATTAACACCATTCTACATAGAATAAAATCAATGATTTAGATAAATAAGGAAGATTCTTGAAACCATTAGAGATGATCTTTCACAATATGTTAATAAAATGATTTAATTAATTTCATAAAGAAAATGATACTTGGATCTTCGGTATTTTCTTCCCTGATGATGTTGATCACCCAGAATGAACCTTTCATATTATATTGTTGTTATTTGAAATATCCAAATTATAATACCTATTGTGATGATCCACATGTTCTCTGACGGCCTCCCATCGACATCACTCATTTGTCAGGTGTTAGTGCAGCGAAGTGTGTGTCTTGTGTCATTCATTGTTGATTTCTTGTTCTTTGGCCTTGAATAACTCCTCTCGTTATTGTGTGGGGTGGGATGAGGATTCGAGAGAGAAATTTTTTAGCTCAATAATTCCCAATTCACCGGGTGCGTGTTTTGGTAAATGGCACAATAGTGGTATGTGTCTATTTATTGACATAAGGCTTAATTTTCAATAATTAATTATGTAACAACAATTACATACATTCATAACATTATAGAAAACATATACTATTAATAATTATACTACGTCATTATTTATGGTGCGCCGACTTGCACAAAAAAAATTATAAATAAAATTCTGCATCACTAAATAAAAGTATCCTAATTTTAATTTGTGCCAACTAGTTAAATAATTATTTATTGTTTTGAAAATAATTATTCTACTATCAGACTGGCCTTGGTCCGCATGAACTTCACTTATATTTATTTAACACCTGAATAAATAAATTATTAATTTAACTCTTAACTAAATATTTTATTAACAAACTAGTAAATTAATATTTATTAAATGATCAATAAAATAAATAAATATATTTTACCCACAATTCGATGAAGAAATATTTATATAATTTATGAAATAATTATAACTTGAATAAGATTATTCCATTGTCTTGATTATAATATTAATTAATTAAATTCAAATAAAATTAATCCAAGACCATGAAAAAAAAATTGTGTGTGACCCTCTAGGATTCTTTTTCGTTGGCATTAGGTGGGATTCCCTAAAGACCAATAGTATTGTCTAGAAATAGGTCAAGTCACCCAAGAGAAAAAACAAAAAATCATAACAACGAAATCAGCATATGAATTCTCACTTTGTCATATAATCTCATTGTCCAAATATCTCTTCAGGAAGGTTTCATGATAGTGTCTTCAACATTTATGCTTGATACCTCTTCCTTTGACTACCTGAAATGAACTCATCATTACACCATGGACATTGAATTTTAGGAGACAGTTATATTTCAATCAAAGGGATGATATATCAACTTCTATAAATGGAAGGGTCAAATCCTTCCTTGACTTATCCACTAATAACATGCCACTCGTGACGCACCCAATGTACCCTACTTCCCGCCAACTATCCGTGTGACGATTTTTGTAAATAAATCAAATTTTCCATGTCCTGGCACATATTAATGATAATATTAATTTATAAATATCATTACACATACTTGCAGATAGAAATATCTGATGACACCAAAACAAGGGGAATTCATACTCGCGGGTCTGTTCTCATAATCGCCTTTCTTGGAGATTTCCAATTACAAATTTCATTAGTGGAATTCTCATCTGCTTACATGTACTTGAACTTGATTGTCTTAATGTTATGTGTCCCATCATAGTCTGTCATATAACCGTAGAACTGTATTTAATAATATTTTTATATCATTTCAAGTTTCTCATCATTGCGGGGAACTGCAATGACCATATCAAGGAAACAAATACTCTAGGACATTATTATATCATAGTCATGTAGAACAATGGAAAATATGTAATAATATTTTCAATAATAAAATACATTAAATTTCTATGTAATAAAAGAACAACCAATTGGTTCTAGGAAAACAACTGTTACAAACGCCCACTTGGACTAGAGCCAACTACCAACGACATTCAGTCTGTAACATCCCAGGTAAATAAAGAATAATAAATTTTCATATTTATTAATATTTACAAATTAAATATTAATTTTACTTTAAAGGGGTTTCAATGTTCGATAGCGTACCTGATACTCAACAATGAGTTTCTTTGAAATCTTACGTTGCACACTAGTAATATAATAAAATTATTTTAAATGGTAGTTAACACATAGCCATTGTATTGGAGGGAATGGATAGAAATAACTAAAATATTATTATACATGTTTTTCAAATGTTTTTACATTTATCCAATAAAAGATAAAGGCTTAAAATATGGAAAGAATTCAATTTTAGGCATATATACCCTAATTTTCACTAAAGGTTCACTTATCGCCTTTTGATGGTGAACCCTCATTAAATATAGTTTTGTTCACTCTTATATATTCTATTAGACAAAATTAAACACTTATTTAGGATCAGGACATCAAAATTTACATTGTGTAAATTTTTTGTATTTTTCTGATAAAGTTCATTTTTTAATGAATAGTGTAACATGTTGTATTTTAATTCAAAACCTCTTTTTAATATAATTTATTTAAATCATTATATTATCTTTTTAATTCGTTTTAAATTGAAATTAGAATATATTTTTACCATTAAATCCAATAGTGGTCGTTGGAATTAATTTCACTTTGAAATTAGACTAAAACTAGTGTCATTCTTTTGAAACTTATTGTTTCATAAAAACACGCTATTTGCTCTGACAGCGGGAATTAATTATTAAATTAATTAATGCAACTTATATGTTTTGAATTTTGTAAAATGGAATTCATTTTTGAATTTGGAATAACAAATATAGCTTAGGGTGATGTTTTGGTATTTTTCTGAAAAACATCAATTTTTTATGAATAGTGAAACAACTAAGTGGTACTTATAAAAACTGATTTTTTGTTTAAATGAAATTCTACAACCTCTGGGTTTTTAATTTCAAAAATCTACCATACATGGTTGTCATTAAGAAGTAAAATTTGGTTCAATGGGATTAAAATAATTTTTTTGGTGAATAGTAACTTTTATGTTTTTAATCACGATTTGAGATAATTAGTGTAGTTTAAGGTAAAAAATAATGTTTTAATAATATGGAATGACCTAGAAAAATTTCCTAACCTTATTGGATACGTCATGGACAACCAAGAAAATACATGGTTCAACTTGGGGACCCCATGGATCCACTTTGGAAGGAAAATAACATTAATATTTTTTTATTTAATGTTAAAGTAAAAATGTCACAAACATGAGTTGTTTTACTAAAACAATTTTTAAATGGGGTTATGCAAGTCAGATTTTTGACTATAAATATTAATTAAAAATCTAAAAAGAGTTCATACATCATGATATTTTTTTTATAAATTTTAGACATTAAATAAATTAAATCATTTATGGCACCATGATGATGCAGTGATTTCCTCATTATTTAACGATTTAAATAAAATGAAAAGATAATGTAAAATATAAGACCTACACTTGAAAAAAACCTATTGGTTGGGTATATTTCAAACTCTTATCACCTTATAATCTAATTATATCAATGTGAGAACATTTAAATCCAAAATTCATTTTAAAATAAAGTAACATTTCATTACTTTCCAAGAGTGCCCCCCCCCTCCTCTTATAAAAGGCCCCCACCTCTACCACCTTACGCACACTTCCAAAGCCTTTGGCTCGGCCAAACCCTACCCATTTTGTCTCTC
The DNA here is from genome assembly GCA_963277665.1 of Viscum album. NCBI lineage: Eukaryota > Viridiplantae > Streptophyta > Magnoliopsida > Santalales > Viscaceae > Viscum > Viscum album. The sequence continues at coordinate 1,838,765,943 of OY728165.1, forward strand.
CACATCCCTATCTAACTCTTATAAGCCTCACTTTGGGCAGAGGTCTTCCCAAGGAAGCCTTTGAGCTCAAATATAAGAGAGTTACCCGATTTTTAGGTAATGTCTTCACTTGTGTCCTTTTGTTTTATTTTTTTTCTTGAACCCCATAAACTCTTTTTATTAATTTCATTTGTAAAAACTCCAGTATCTTCAATATACTAAGATGTTGTTATAATAATCTTTTTATCTACAGTTACACAAACCTACATCTAATGGTTAAATAACATACTATTTCTGTGGATGGCGAATTTCTGCCTCACAAAATGATGATTGTTCAATATTCTTCCAACACCTTCAAAGGTGGCCATTAAGATGTCACTATATTTATATATGATATATAATATTTTTATGTCTTCCTTAAGCTTCTGTATTTTTCATTTATGGAACACCTTCATTGATTCCATTATTGGTATACGCGATATCTTCATTTTAGGAAGTGTGGACCACCGCCCCCTCAAAGTGATTTGATTCGTGAATGCCATATGTGGGACGTATAAAGGATGGATTTAAAGTTATTATATATAATTTATGTTAAATATAAATTATGAATATAATTCTGTAATTAAAATATACATACCTCTCATTTAGTTCTAATTGCATTAATATAACAAAGAAATGAAAGTAGTGTTCATGCGTACGTAAGACTTACCATCTCCATGAATGGTGCATTTCATTTCTTACCTCTAAATGATTATGTAATATTATAAATACATGTATATGATTGATATATATGATATATATGATATCCAAATCATTAATATCATTCTGGATATAATGAACCTTTGACCACACGAACAACATGTAATTGTAAGAAGTTCACTTTTGACTCAAGTACCAAATATCGACAAACGACTGTTATCAACTTAAATGACTAAATAATGTTCATAACATGGTAATAAGTGATATAAAAGGAATAATTAACTTAAAAAGGTTCTTAATCCAGTAGAAATTAAATGAAGTTTATTATTCAGGATGTTAATGAAAGATTGAGTCAAGTTAGACCCGAGGTAAGGGACATCGACAAAATCTCATTTCATTGAGGCATATTTTTGTTTTATACACCACTTTCATTAATACGGTGTATAAAACCCTTTTAATTTTATGTTTATTCAAAAGTAATCATTTTATACGAAGCGTTTTACTAAATGATAAAAGGGAATGTTTCTGTCATACCTATGCGGCGACAACGACTTCTTCGCCACTACAAGTATTATTTGGTCTTTGGCTTCCTAAACAAGCCGTAATGTTTTTTAGAATTAAATAAATACCATATAATGTTTTATGTATTTTGGTATTGAAAAGGGTTTTTTAATAATGGATTTGTTATGTCAATATATTTAAGTGATATATTGTGATCAAAGTGTGGAAATGTTTTCTTTCCATTATATTTGTTTTTTGTATTATGATTTTATAATGGTACTTGGACATTTGATGGGTGGTTACGTGATAAACCATATGAAAGGTGGCGCGGTGAATACCAGGATGGGTGGTTACATTATAACCTATAATTCATTGGGTATGGAAGTCGGCCGTATGGCTATTCTATTAAGTGATATGTGTGGAAGTCAGCCGAATGGTTATTACATTTAACTATGTTTATGTCTCAAGTTACCTTTATATGTTATGTGATCTTTATATGGGTTTTATGGTAATCTTCTGGTTTCAAAAGGGTAAGTAATGATCTTTTATTCAGGGAAGATTTTTTACTACTTCAGAAATGATAAAAGTATTACTTTGGTAATGTATACATGATTTACTTGTTGTTTTGATAATATAATAGTTTTCATTCTTTGTGTATCCCTAACTGAGCTTTTTATGCTCACCCCATGTTTTTTTGAAATGTTTTTCCCAAGACTTAATGTGGAATAGGGTCAAGGATGGTATCAAGGTAATGTCATGCTATATAAAACATGGAACTAGACATGTTTCTTTTTAAGAGTTTTTTATTCTATTCAAACTTAGTATAAGTGTCTACTTTGTAATATTTTGAGATATAATCGTTATGTTCTAATTCTCTAATACTCAAAACCTGAAAAGATTCTCAATGTAAATTATTCATTTAATTCAATATTAAGTATGTTTTAAGGTCGGGGACTTATACAGTATGCTAGACCTCAATGGTGATCATGTTTCTACTAAGTCAAGGCTTTAGTCAAGGGGTCCAAAAATGTTGTCTTCCATAGAAATAACTACTCAACTCAACATCGCTACTCTAAGAAAACTATCTCTAGATATGATAATTCTGAAGTATGTGCTTCTTTGTTGATGTAACCGTGACCCTTTTCCATGATCCACCATTTTTGAATTATAACAGAACAGTGTTATGGGATATTTACTACTTGGTATCACATCTAGCTCCTGGACAAAGATTCACATCCAAACTACTTCTTTAGCTACCCTATAAGCTACAATATAATTTGTCTCTATTATAGAATATGTGACTACACTTTTCTTTTATCTCTTCCACAACATTTCAACTTTAGAAAAATTAAAGATGTATCTTGTTTGTGACTTCATGTCATCTTGATCAGTTTGGAAACTAGAATTTTCATATCCTCTCATGAATAGTTCCTCATGTCCTCTAGAAACCAAGTATAGATCATTTGTATGCCTCAGAAAAATTAGGATAGTCTTGACATCCATCCAATAGCGGTCACATGGGTCATCTTTACATCTTCCTACTACACTCAATGCGTAGGAAATATCCAGCCTAGTACATAGAATCAAATACATGACTGACCAAATCACTGATGCGTATAGATCCATTTCCAGTATATTTAATTCCTCAAGTGTCTGAGGACACATTTTCGTGGAATTATGAATTCCATCTGATGATGGAAACAATACCTTATTGGATTGTTCCATTCTGAATCTCTTCAGTATTGTATCAATGTATGTACCTTGATTTAGGCCCAAAAATCTCTTGGAACTACAATGATATATCTTGATCCAAACAATATCTGCTTCCTCACCCAAGTCATTCATGGATAAGCATTTATTAAACAACTAATTAATAGACTCTATGCCTTGTATCTCATTTTCAAAAAGTAATATGTCATCAGCATATACTATTTGGGAAATGAATGCACTCCCACTAAACCCTTTGTAGACACAAGGACCGCATTAGTTCTTGATAAAACCAAATTTTGTTATGGATTCGTCAAAACAATTGTTCCATGACCAGGAATCATTCTTTAATCCATAAATGGATTTGTAAAAATTAAATAACTTATTGGAATCTTTGTAGTTATAAACACTTCAGTTTGGGATGTATAAACATCTTCCTAAAGGCATCCCATTAAGGAAGGCTGTTTTGAAATCCATTTTACAAATCTCATAGTCAGGGTATGGGGAAATGTCCAACAGAATTATGATGTATTTTATCATTTCAACTGTGGAAAAGGATAAATCGTAGTCAATGACTTGATGCTTTTTTATCCCTTTTTCAACCAGTCTAGCCTTATAGGCGTTGAATTGTCCTTCCAGGTCCATTTTATTCTTGAATACCAATTTTCAACCAATAGGCATTACGTCAACTGGAGGATGTACCAAAATCGAGACTTTGTTTTGGTACATGGAATCAATTTCAGAATTCATGTATTCTTGCCACATGGAAAAATCTATGCCACATACTACATTTTTATAGGTTAGAGCCTCATTATTATCAACTAATAATGAGTAATAATCCTATGTATCTATAAAAACGTACCATTCCAGTTCACTAACCTCTCTAGTACTCCTACGTTTCTCTTGTGGAATATATTCCTATACCAAATGTTGTGGAATCTATTCCTATACCAAATCTTGTTTACTTTGAGCCTCAAATTCATCTATGTGTATCTCACTCTCACTATCTATTTTGGAGATGTGCTCCCTCTCAAGGAATATGGAATGTCTTTTCACTATAACCTTTTTCTATGACGGGTTTTATAGGAAATATACATTTTTTTAACAGGGTATCCTATAAAGTTACACATTGTGCCTCAAGGTGCATGTTTGTTACCTAAATAGGACATAAAAAATAGATTGCATCCCCAAACATGTGAATATGATAATATGGATTTCTTTTCACCCTAGAACTTGTATGGAATACCATTTGTCGATTTAGTTGGTACTTGTTGTTGTATGTGTTCCGCTATTTGTAATGCATATCCCCATAAGGATAATGAAAGAATTTCATGACTCATCAATGATCTCATCATGTCCAATAGGTTGTGGTTCCTCGTTTCACTAACACCATTTTACTAGGGTGTGTATGGAAGAGTGAGTTGTGATAGAATCCCAATCTCCCAAAAGTAATCAATGAATTATTGATTTAGATATTCTACACCTCAGTCTGAGCAGAGTTTCTTAATCATCTAACCAGGATGGTTCTCAACTTCATTCTTCTTTTCTTTAAACTTATCAAAAGAATATTAATTACACCTCATTCAGTAGATATATCAATATCTACTAAAATCATCAGTAAAAGTTATGATGTTTGAGTTTCCTCCCCTTGCTTAAACTGGAAATAGTCCACACCCATTGGTATAATAGATTTCAGGAAGTTATTTAGACCTTTCACCTTTCCCACTAAATAGTTCATTTGTCATTTTTCATTGTAAACATGGATGACATAAAATAAGTTGTTTTAGTTCGAAATAATCTAAATATCTATCTTGATATAACATTTTCAAGCATTTATAATTTACATGACCTTGCCATTGATGCCAAAGTTGGGTGTGGTATGAGTCATGTGAAGTATTTTTGTTATCGATTTCCATTACTTGTTTTGTGTAATCCAACATGTAAGGACCATTATATAAATGTGCCCTACCAAAAAAATGTTATCTTTATAAAAGAAGAAACATTCATATCCAAAAAAGAAAAAATATATTTTTATCTAATCTAGATACAAACATAATGTTTTTAGTAATATAAAACACATAATAACAACCATTAAACACTAAGATCATCCCAGTTGGAAACGTGAGGTGGTAGCCCCTGACAACTACAACAGTAAGTCTATCTCCATTGGTTGCACGTAGATCTACCTATCCTTAGTCAATCATCCTCAATATATTTAGTTCCTGCATTTGGATACATATATGATCCCTACAAGCTATATGTAATATACAATCTGTATAAACTAGTAGATTTCATTCAATAAAAATGCAACTGAAGCATCCCATTGCTTCTTAGGCTGGGTTCGTTTCTGCTTCCAGTGGCCCTCTTTGCCACATGCAATACAAATAGCCTCATGTTCCATTTCCTCCCCTTTGATATTATTTTTCTTGGTAGGTTGTGAAGAATCTATGGTCTTAAATATCTTGGCCTTCCCTTTCCTCATATTCAACATAAGGAAAAAAGGCATTTCACACTTCATATAATTGTCCACTTGGAGAATAAAGATAATAAGATTAGATAGAGACTTCTCAATGTTTTCCATATTGAAATTGACAACAAAGTAAGAGATGATTTTAGGGAGTAATGCGATAATGAGATCGGTGCCCGATTCTTCGAGGAGTTTAAAACCTAGAACCTCCTGGTGCACAATGCATCCAATGAGCTTGACTACAGGAAGCCCATCCTGGGAACCATCACAAAGATTACACTGAAAGAGTGCCTTATAGATAAAAATCATTTCATGTCTTACTCTCACCTGGTAAAGTCCATGGAGGTGCTCAAGCATGATATAAGAATCCATGTTTTCATTGAACTTCATGAGATCACTAGACATTTATGATAGCATCCAACATTGAAATTTTACCATTCAATCATATGTTTCTCATAGACCATGAAATCCCCAAAACTTACCTCAGTGGAAGGCAGATTTTGAAATGCTGACTCCAGCACGTAAGACTTCTGTTCATGGAGTAAGATAACCTGAAGGCGTCTAAAATATTCCTGAATGTTACTACTGGTGAGGATTTTGTATTAATACTTAATTGATTTTAGGGATATTGTAGTTGATGATCTGGTAATTTTTATTCTACAATTAAAAGTGTAGATCATTAGTACATTATTGATTTCATTTTAGGAGAAATGATAAATTTTTTATTAAGTCTCCCATTATTTTATGAATTCCCAATGGCCCTCACCATTTAATTTAGAATGTATAGTTTCCATGACATTATAGAGGCAAGGATCCATATTCCCATTTTCATAACCCCAACAAGGTTTGGGTGAGCTATTAGAAGGTATTCAGGTAGGAAGGTATTTTCCAATTGCAATCTTGCAACTCCTTGAATTGTTGAGTGGAATCCCCAATCTTGAAACCATGACATGGGATTTCCTCAGATATTTCCTCCAATATTACAAAAATTCTAGAATGGGATACTCCTCATGATGTAATATTGTTATGTAAACCTTTAATATTTCATATGGGCTTCCTATATAAAATTAATTTTCCCAACAAGGGTTTGTCAAACACATTGTTTTATAGAGTTTTTCTGATAATCAAGTAACAGAAGGCTTGGTCTTACTTAATATTTTATTTGACTGATTTTTATCTCTTATCCATGAATTTATTATTATCATTATCACACGCTTGTTAATATTAAGTATAACATACTTAAGTGATTAACCATGTCTTCATAATATTTATACATAATTATGGTTTATTATATTTTGATCTTGTATGCTTGTTTATTTAATTAATTATGTGATTGTGGAAACACATTCATAATGATAAACCATGAAAATGACAAGAAATAAAATAAGTAGAATGATCAGGAGATTGTATAATTGTTATTTTATCTAGAGGTTGATAAACTATCCCTGTCCTATGGTAGAAACATCTTGATCCTTTTGGGTTCATGTTTATAGCTTTCCACATGTCAACCTGTGTATCTCATGGGATTGGTTTCGTCTCAGCTCCATCATGAACCAACTCTACTACCATTGGTGTTCTTTCAATACATAGGCCTTTTTAACTCAAATGACGGTGAGGGGTAAAAAGGGGTTTTACATAGAAGAAACCTTGGGAACGCCAGCCCTGTATATTAATAATGAGATGGCTCGCAATCCAACAAATTTAATTTAAATAAATAAATTAACTAAAACTATCCCAATACAAAGGTCTTGGTATAGCTCATGATCATCCATTCTTGAAAAGATATTTACACATAAATAAAACTAACATTCAATTCTTTAATTGTTATGGATACAGATAAATCCCGCTAGAATCAATTAACTATCATCATTAATAATAAATCCTTTTATCTTAAACCCTTTTCTGAATTTCCTTGAGATTATCATCCATCTTAATTTTAAACAAATAAATTCATTTAAAATTTTCTTTTTATGTACCTTGTACCTTGGAGGGAACCCAGTGAATTACTATTCATAACTTCTCAATGAGTATAAATAAACATTGCACAGATGTTATATTAAACACACATATATATAACATATATAAAATGTTGTGAATCATATTTGTTCCAGAATGATGGTACATGTCTCCAAGTTTTTTATAATATAATAATAAATTTTAATAAATATATTTATCTTGGATGAGTACACGATGTGTAGTTCCAACTACACCATGTGTAGTATTTTTCACAATCCATTTGAAGTACACGCCAGGTGAAACTGTGTGTGAGTGTAGTTCAGAAATCATCAGAGTACATGGAATGTCCAGTAGGCCACACATTGTCTTGTTACTCATTACATGGTCTCTAGATGTGAAAGCTCTGAATGGGGTACACGGTCTATCCCACACCCAAAGGGACTACACATCGTGTCCAGTCAGCCACATGGCGTGTAATCCAGAAATCGTGTGCCACTTGTTCATGGTCATCACACAGATTCATTAAGGCCTAGACGAACTCCAATGACATGGTTTGGTTTTGAAGACCAGACTTGGTGTATTTAACCTTGTATTTACGGCATGTACTACCAAATACACATCGGTTGTTCTTTGGTTTTATATCCATGATGCTTTGGCACCTCTGGATGAGATCCTCTTTTTATTTTAATCCAATTTAAAAGGAAATAACATTTATGTAAGGTGAATGAGAAACAAAAGGGTAGGAATAGATCTCAAGATTCAGATTTGTTGACTGATTAACTTGAATTGAAAAAAATAAATTATTAAATGAGTAAATCCTCAACTAAATATTTAAATAATTATAAACTATTATGTAACCACCCTCTGATACAAATTTATTGTTCCGGGCACACACAAAGTGTGGTTAGGACAATACACATCCTTGATTTTTACCATGATCAATGATTATTCTGGGATCAATATGACGATAAATGATAGTCACCATGAAAAAGAATCAATGATTTAGATAAAGAAGGAAGAGGCCAGAAACCTTTACAGATGATCTTGCACATAATAGTTATAATTAATTTTATTAATTTAATAAATAATATGATACTTTGATCAGAGGTGTTTTCTTCATTGATTATGCGGATCATTTAGAAAGACCATTCAATATTATCTTGTTGCCCTTGAAAAGATCCAAACTAGAATGCCTCTAGTGGTGATCCACTTGTGTTCTGATGGCCTTCGATTGACACTGCTCGTTCTCCGGGTGCTAGCGCGGAAAAGAAAGTGTCGTGTGCCAGTCCTTATTGATCGATTGTTCTACCTCCTTGAATAAAAGCTCTCATTATTGAAATGGGCGGGAAGAAGATTCAAGTGACAAATTGTTTAGCTTAACTATTCTCAATTCACCGGGTGTGTGGTTCAGTACCTGGTAAAATAGACTTATGTGTCTATTTATTGCCATGGGGATTCAATTAAATATTTAATTATATAACCGCAATTAAATACATTAATAACCTTAGTGAAAACCCATGATATTAACAATAATACTGTGTCATAATTTATGGTGCCCCAAATTGTGCAAAAAAGAATTATAAATAAAATTTGTCACCACAGAATAATAGCATCGTCATATTAATTTATTCCAACTAGTTAAATAATTATTTATCATCTTGAAAATAATTATTTTACTATTGGAATGGCCTTGGTTCGGTCAAAATTCACCGCTATTTATCGAAAACCCGAATAAATAAATAAATAAATTATTCTCTTAAATAAATATTTTATTTAAAAACTAGTAAATAAATATTTTTTAAGTTTTCAATAAAATAAATAAATATATCTTACCCACAATTTGGTGTATAAATATTTATTTAATTTATGATATCATTTTAACTTGAATAAAATTATTCCATTGTTTTGATAATAGTTTTTATTCGTTAAATGAAAATCAAATATAAGCACGATCAATAGAAACACATAGTGTGTGACCCTCAATGATTCTTTCTCATTGGAATTAGGTAGGTTTGCATAAAGTCCAACATTTCTATTTAGTAATGGTTCATGGAACCCATGATAACAAACTTAGACAATCAACAATGACATTCACATAAAAACACTCAATGTGTAATATAATCCCCTTTTTTCAAAATCTCATCAAGTAGGTTTCATGATAGTGGCATCAAATTTTAATGTTTGATATGACGTTATTTGACTACATAAAATAAAATCATTTTTACACCATGGCCATTGAATTTCGTGTGATTGTTCTATTTCAATCGAAGGTATGAGATATCAACTTCCATAAGTGGAAGAGAAAAATCCTTCCTCGACTTATTCATTAATAACATGCCACTAGTGACACACCCAACATACCATACATCACACTAACTATCTACGTGACAGTTTTCATTATTAAATCAAATTGCGCGAGTCATGACATGTATTAATGATAATCATAAAGCCTAAGGATTATTACCCAAGCTCACATATGCCAATATCCGATTACACCTAAACTTTTGGAATTCCTACTGGCGGGTATGTTCTTATAATCTTCTGTCTTGAAGATTAAAAGGTGTGAACTTCAAGAGAGTAAGTCTCATCTTCTTACGATTACTCTCACCTGACGGTTTTCATGATATTGTACCATCATAGTACGTCATCCAACCATAGAACTATATTTAAGAATATTTCAATAGAATTTAAAGGTTCTCATCATAGCAGGTAACATCCATGACCTTATCAATTAAACGAATAATATAGGGCATTATTACATCATAGTCATGGAAAAAGTGAACAATATGTAATAATATGTTTAATATTTAAATTCATTAAATGTCCAATTATTCAAAGTGCAATCATTTTGTTCTAGGACAGAAACTCTTACAATTCGAATCTCATTTTCATGGGTTTATCCAAAGAGATGAGCATGGCATTAATTATAGAGGAAATAATAACCACTTGGATTGCATATTTCATTTTGAGTAATTATTTATGATTTAAAAAGAAGGAATGTTGTTTTCAAATGAATTATTTTGAAAAGAGAATGGTTGATGTATTCTAAATATGGTTTGATTTTAAAAACAAAGTAAAAAATTATTTTCATATATGGATGAATGTGAAAAGGAGGTTTTGGAAAATAATGACGTGATAGTTGATATGGTATAATTTTAAATGAAAATCCATTAGTTTCTAGAGAGGAAGCCTTATAGGGTTTTCTGTCAGTTTAGAAAATTGAACTTGGTCGGCGTCATTTGAACTAATCGAAAGAGGCCATTCATAATGTGATTGCACCTCAGCCGCGGGTGAACCAACATTTAGTCCAAAGCATCACTCAAGAATTTCTAACTATTTAGTGGGACTAGAACTGGATACTCTATTTAAAACATCTATCACTACTGAAAATCCATGTGGTGGAAGAACATTTTTCATCACAATGGGTGTTGAGAACACTAAAAGTGGGAGCAAGAGGAAGAGGGACACATTTTCTCGTGGAGTTGGAACATAGATGAATTGGACCGCATAAGAAATTATCCATCCTCCAAGACCCAGGAGAAATATTGGATGTTTTCTGTGTGGTTCAATGAGTCACATAAAGAAATATTCTACAACACAACTGTGATAATTCCAAATTTGAAACCAAATGGGACATTGAAATTCTATTTTCGTATTTCTCTAAGGTCAGCTATTATGGATGATTATCTGGTATCGTAGGTGCTAGATGCTCTAATCAGGTAAAGACAACTGAAACAATCTCATCACCAAATCAGATAATTCAAAGCTGATTATTGGAATACCATCACTCCTCATCAATGGTAATCTTAGCAAGGCAACATCGAGCCAAGTGTAGTAATGAATACGTTATATGGAGATGAGAATATGATTGTAGCTTATTGGATTGGACAATCTATAGTCATATGTATGATTCTTAGTAATTCTACCCATATGCAGTTGTTGTTTGATACTGGGGCATCTCATTCCTTCATTTCATTTTATTCTGCCTATTTTCTATGTTTAAGATTGGAAATGAAGCCCTTTGTGAAAAAACATCAATCTATTCTTGGGGAAAGAGTGTTTTGATCCTTTACATGTAGAGCATGTTCTATAACTGTTTATGAAGCATAGCTGAAATGGGATTTCATGGAGTTGAAAATGGATGTATCTGATGTAATCCTAGGTATGGATTGGTTGACAATGTTTAAGGCTCACATAGACTGTTAAAAAAAATTATTTCCCTGAATAAGGAAAGAGTGGAGCATCTCTTCAAAGGAGAAATTGTTGTAACGACAGGTGCAAAGGGATTGTTGGCACTAGTAGTGAGAACAATAACAAACTAGTTTGAAGAGTTTACCATGGAATCGGTTGATGAAATTGAGGGAAATAGCTTTCCAGTAGTTTTCTGTCAATTCATAGATGTTTTCCAAAGAACGTATTAGAAATACTACATATATGGGAAGTGGAGTTTATGATTGATATCCTTATGAGGACCTATCATATTTCACTTTAATATAATAGGATGATACCACCAGATTTAAGAGAATTTAATGTTAGGTTTTAGGAGCTAGAAAGACAAGGATTCATTCAGGAAAGAACACATATGTGGGCAGCACTGGTCTTGTTCGTGATGAATATAGATGTAAATCTTCAGTTCTCTTTGGATTATCATATGGTTAACCAAGTTACAATAAAAAATTTTTATCTGCTACCATGTAATGATGGTCTATTTGATCAATTGAGAGGGTCCTAGTGGTTCTCTAAAATTCAATTGCAATCAAGATATCACCAATTTCACGTTTGGAAGGAGGATATTCTTACTTTACTTTTCATAAGTAGATATAGCCATTTTGAATTCTTAATCATGAATTTCAGTCTTACAAATGCACCAGTAGTCTTTATGGAATTGATGAATAAAATATTTCAATGATATATGGATTCTATTATTGTGGTGTTTTTAGAAGACCTCTTGGAGTATTCAATGATAAGGGATAACCCTAACGGACACCTGGCGACAGTGTTGGAAATATTAAGAGATCATCATTTGTATGCCAAACTATCAATGTCTTATTTTTGGATACAAGAGGAATGCTTTCAGGGGTATATGATTTCTAAAAAAGGTGTTTTAGTGAATCCATAGTAGATTGAAGTTGGCATATCTAGGAAATCACTGAAGAATATCTTTGAAATATGATATTCTCTTGATCTAGTTAGTTATTACTGAGGCTTTGTGTGTGAATTCTGAAGACTAAAATCACCTATGACTGATTTCAAAAGGATTAATTCTCTATTCCAATGGAATTAAAAACTCCAAAAATATTTTCAACAACTAAAGGTTTGTCTTACATCTGCACCCGTATTGATTTTACAAGAATAAATACATGAGTATGTGATGTATTGTGATGATACATGATCAGGGTTGGTCTGTGTTCTCATTCATGGAGTCTATTTTTTTGTACATGGTTTAAGGTAGTTGAGAGTTCTTGAGAAGAACTACCAAACACATGATTTGGAGTTAGTGGTTGTTGTCCATTAAATAAAGACCGAGCATCACTCTATCATTTTTGAAAAATTCATTGTGTTTATGGATCATAAAAGTCTGAAAAACAATTTCTCACAGTGGGGAATGAATATTGGGAAAAGAAGAAGGATGGAGTAAATCTAAATGTTTGACATTGACTTAAATTATCCACTGGGACAATGTAATTTGGTGGCTGATACATTATGTAGAAATTTATATGCCCAATTGGAAAAAAAAATCTTCATATGAGTGGTACTTGATGTCGGTCCTAGATGATAAGCATGTGTAATGTGAATACAGAGGTGATTTTGTGGTTATCCTTTTAGTTTATGTGGTTCCTGATTTGGTATAGATGGTTAAGTAGTCACAAAAAGCTCATGTAGACTGCATTGTCTTGAGTTAAAACTACAATGGTGGGGAGACCATTGAAGGATGGAAACATGTTGGGATTTTAGTGTTCTGGCTCAAAGATATAAGGGGTGTACCTATGGCTTATGAGGAAAAACATATTTATACTTACCACCCCCAATGATAGGATGTAAATCCTAGAATACATAATATGTATAAGGTGTTGAGGGCATTATTTTAGTTGATTGCTATGAAACAGAATGTGGCTGAGATTTTTTCTAGGGTTTTATCTTGTCAACATGTTAAGGTTGAACATTATTAACCAATGGGTATCTTGTAGTCCATACCTGTCCTAGTGTAGAAATGGGAGCTGATATCTATGGATTTTGTTATAGTTCTTCCATGAATTGTCTGAAAACACGATTCCATATGGAAGATAGTGGATCATTTTAACATACTGGCACATATTATCCCAATTTTGAAACTTATATGGTGGAGATTATATCCAAAATCTATATCCACGAAGTGGTAAAGAGACATGATGTACTATATTTGATTGTCTTATATAGAGATTTGAGGTCCATGTCTCATTTCTGGAAATCCATACAAGAAACCATAGGGATTCAGTTGACTTTTATTATGGTGTATCATCCTTAGATAGACAGCTAGTTTGAGAAGATGATATAAATGTTCGGAGAAATTTTGTAGTCTTGTGTAATGGATTTTGGAGGATTGTGGGATAATAATATACCATTAATGGGGTTATAATATACTAACAGTTTTCATACCTCAATACATATGTATCTGTTTGATGCATTGAATCATCGTCCTTGTTGTTCTCCACTTTTTGGGTGGAAACAAGTGAGACATCACTAGTTAGGATGACCCATATACAATAATCAATGGAGAAGATTTAGATGATTAGGAAATGAATGTAGATGGTTTAGAGTTTTCATAAATCATATGTTGATCATTGTTAAAGATCACTGTAATTCATGCTGGGTGATCAAGTGTTTACAAGAATCACTCCAAGACATGGATATCATCATTTTGGGATGCTGTGAAAGTTACCTTTTCAATAAATTTCTACTATTTAGATAATAGTATGAGTCGGAGAGGTGGAATATCAGTTGGAATTTCCAACATGGTACTATTCATTTCATAATTTGTTCCACATATCTCAGTTGAAAAGGTATCAGCCTGATCATCACTATGTGATCACTTGAGACCACATTAGCTTTGAGTCGAATTCCCCATTGTTAAATATCCCAGAACAGATTATGGATAGGTAGGATAATGTCTTTCACTGAAAAATCATTGGCATATTGTGGGTTTTATGGAAACATGGTCAGATTTTAGAAGAGACCAAGGAACGCATGATGGAAATGAATGTCAAATGGTCGTAACACTTGTAGAGTGAGGATGACTTTCTACTTTCCAAGGATGGAAAGACTAATAGCGGGGAGAATGTAACAACCTCAGTTTTTGGTACGTAGGCCTTTATTTGTGATTTTTATGTATTTATGTGGAAGTTTGATGGTTGGGAGATTTTGGATAACATTTAAGGTGTCCTTGGGTAAAATGAGATGTGCATGGGCTATGCATGGTTTGCCTAAACCATGCAAAAATACCGGTAGAAACTACATCCCTTGGTTTTGGGATGGGTATTTTGAGTAAGTATCATCAACATTGTTAGAGAATATTTAGGTTGACCATGAAAATATTCTTTATAAGGGTTACCTTGAGGCAGTATCTAATGCATGGTTAGTGCACGGTTTGTCTAACCATGCTTTCTAACCTTACACATGGTCAATATTAGGTCCATAAAAACAGGATGTCACTCGTCTTCCTCAAATTCCCTATTTATTTATCCTAATAATCCTTAACATAGTATTATTATAAATTGAAGGTATTATAACCTCTCCCATGAGATTTGGAATCAATCTAGAGCCTTCCCTTGATGCTTTCGGTAATGATTCTTGTAGTAAGTTATGTTCTTCATCGTTCTTGTCATTCTTTCTCAGATCTATATAGATCTACTTCTACACTCCCCTTTGTTTCTTAGATATAATCATTTTATGGGTAGATACAATATTTTTTTTATGAGAAATATGATGATATTTGGTATTGATCATGATAATATAAAAGACCTAATGTAGTTTCATGGAAGTATTACCCAGTTGGGTGAGTTTTCTTCGTCTATTTATGTTTTTCATCAAAATAATTGATGGAGGTGGCTTCAACCTCCACTATTATTCATAGAATTGATTTGAATGACTCAAAATTTAATATCCTCTGTTAAAATGATTTTAAATTGGATGTTGAATTTTTTTTAAACTTTATTTTGTGATGGTTTGGTAAATTGTTAAAATATGGAAAATTGGGTATTCTGAATAATGTTATTTTGATCTTGGTGTTAAAATATGGATTTTAAAATTGGGATTATCTGGAATTGTGGTACATGATTTGATTAAGCTTTTTTGGTAAAATAGTTTTTTTATTAAAATGGAATGGTTGATTTGAAATTGGTTTGTTCATTGGTTTTGAATAAAATTATGGTTTCATTGGGTGTTTTTCTAAGAGTATGATTTTTTGGAAAATGTGTTTAAATAGCAGTTGTTTAATTTTGGGTGGAATGGTTTTTGGAAATTGTTTATATTTAATTATAAATTTCTTTAGCAGAATTTTTTATATAAATTATTTATATAAATATTTCCATCCTTTCAATCATAGTGGTGTGAGTATGGTAGTTATTGGGTAAAGCCTACTGAGTTTTATGCTTACCCCTTCCTTGGAACATTGGTTCTTTTAGTGGATACAATCTCCAAAGACATGTGAAATGGTAAAGTATCACATGTATTTAGCACCACATTGTGATACATGGTCTGTGTGCTGATGTGGAACATGGTGTTTGTGGATCATGGAGCCTTGTGATTATCTTGGAGTCTCTCATAGAAATCATCATATATTTACATTGATGGTTTCTTTCTAATCTGTTTAAGTGCACTTTGGTTGGGTTTTGATATAAATGTAGTGGTTTAGTTCGCTTTTATTTATTCATGCATCATATAGGGAGTTTTTTGGATATACTTTTTTGGGATGGTGGTTTTCATACCAATAGGATAAATCATCCCCCACTTTCATTTGAAACCCTTCAACATTTATTACCAACCTTTGGTGTTTTGGGGATTTCACTTAAGTCCTCGTATTGATTCATTTTATTATCAATACTGTGAGAATAAGTGGGTTATTAAATTTATATTTATTGATAATTGTGAAAAAATCCAACATAAATTAAACCCATGTCATTAAATTATCATTCCTCCCACTTAATCCCAGTTTTCTAATTTCACATTAAGTTTTCTTCATCATCTTTATGAAATCACTTCTAGAAAAAATTCATTCAACCTCATTCATTATAACCTAGGGAAGAAGAAGAATAATAAAGGTGAGATCAACTTCACAATAAGGGTAAACATAAGCATTAACAATTTAATGTCATCAATGATCATAAAAAGTGATTATTTTTTGACTGCATAATTAGAGTGAATGAGGGAATCCTAAAATAACTCGTACAAGTCAATATGAGAATCATCAATCATGAAAAATTAACGAATGATCAAACTAATTAAATATTAATAAGAATCAATATTCTTGAGAAATGTGATATAAATCATGATCAAGGGAATTAATCTAAACACATGTAAAGAATAGATTAAATGTTTTAGTATCTTAGAACATCATTATCATAGAACCTCTTCTATTGGAATAACCATATGTCTAAATTATATTATAATTCTCTAGATAACATAATCATTACTCAAATAATAAGAGCACTATTTGGGTTCACCCATTATATAATCTATAATATCATCAACAATCACTATCTGGGTGCACCAATTTTATAATCAATAATGGGCCCACTTGGTGGTATATGTTCATACTCATCATATAATCTGTAATGGGTTCACCAAGTTCAATGGGGCCACAACCATCATATAAGCTATAATGATACCAAAATGCATTATTTTTGTAAACCTCTCATATAACCTATAATGGGATCAGTGGACACTATCTGGGAACACCCATCAGATAAACTTTATCGGGCTCACCTGATGAAATCATGGCTTCCAAATCATATATAATATCCAAGAACCACTTATAAGGTACATAGAACCTATACATAATAATAAAACATATAAAAATATCCATTATTAATTTCATAACTTGAATAACCGTTGGAAAATATATGGGATTCATAACAATATCTTTGAAACCTGATTAACTCTATGAAAAGCAATAGGTTCCATAAAAATTTCATTGAAACATGATTATTCCTTTGAAGAAATAATGTACCATAACAATCTCATTGAAATATTATTAACCTATTGAATTGAAACATGTTATATTATAATCTCTTTGAAACATTATTAACCCATGGAAAATAAATGTGTTACATAAAAATAACTTTGAAAAATCATTAACCTAATGAAATAAAAGGGATTCAAAAACAACGTCTTTGAAAAAATATTATCCCATGGTAAAGAAATGGGTTCCATAAAAATCCCTTTGAAATAATCTTAATCCATGCAGATAAATGATGATGAAATCATTACAAAATATCCTCATTCGAGAATAAGTATTAACAAAGGGTTTTGATGTTAATGAATTTAAATACCATTAAATGGTCATTAAAAAATTTTGACGAAAGCAATACTTCTTTTTTAATATCACTTATTGAAGAACTAATAATTCAAAATGTATTGGGAAAATTCTTTTCTTTGAAAATAAACTTTTAAAAACAAAACAAAATCTATAAAAATAATTTAAAACATTTCCTTATAAAATAAAACCTTTATTTTTTAAATATTTTTTTAAAAAAATTGAATCCTTTTATTATAAAATAAACATGAAAAGTTATAATTGTTGCTTCAAAGAAAATATTTATCATGATAGCAGAAGATTGTGTTTATGTCATACACATTAAAACAATGATTCATTTCACATTTTTTTTGTAAAAAAATGATAATTATTAGAAAACAACAAGAAGATTTACTTCAAAAAAATTCAAACATCAGTAAAAATATTTTTAATAAGTAATTTCAATAACGTTAAAATATATAATACATTTTTGGAAATACATGATTTTTAAAAAAAATTATTTTCGGTTAAAGAGAGAAATAAAGGTGTTTTTTAAATAAAAAACGTTTTTGAAATCATTAGTACATGATGGGAAAACGTGTATTCTCATTAAATAAGATGAGTAGAATCAAATTAATAATAATTCATGATAGGTATAACATAATATTTTAACACTGGATACATAATGACCAATATTCTCTATAAATGATAATATTGCAACATAAAACTCTTTTCACCTTGGTAACGATGAATTGTAATCCCAACGAAAGGAAAATTTTAAATGGAATATAAAATACCCTGCTAAAATATAAATTCATGATATTACATGTCAAAGTGGAATTATATTCACCTTATAAAATAATATTGGTTCCTCGCAAGACAAATGTCTCAAAGAACACAAATTGAGACAAAAATTTGTTATAACATTAGTAATCATTTTAAATATAATCCCCATAAAACATTACTTTCAATGAAAAATTAAATATCAAAAAAAAATATTATTAATGATATAAAATGTAAAAATTTGATTATATACACCACACAAAATAAATAAGGTGTGAGTATAGCATATATCAAATATAATTTAATGCAATATGAGAAAACCCCTTACCCAACGCTTCTATTTGGATGACCATGATTTATCCACATATATAGTGGACATAAACCAATTGTTAAATTATTACAAAAAAATAGTAATTTTTATAGTGTCATATATTATCCTTTTATAAAATTTTACCACTTTTTCTTTAATAATCTTTCATTAATTTTATTGATTCAGATATTAATTACCTAGTTTTATCATTATTTCTATGTTTTGAATGTCCCAGTTCTTGTGAATTTTAAATATTTTCTTTAACTATATAATATTAATCATGATATAATTATAATATTTATTTATAAATTATAATTTTAATACCAATCCTGAAATATTAAAAAAAATTAAGTATATTATGATCAGGAAGGCGGTAGGTCATCTGTATACATGTGTAACGTTCCCATTTTTACTTGATCATTTTGGAATAGATTTAAGTAATATTTTATCTTTATATAATTTTTATTATATCTTATATATCATATTATATAATTCTATATATCATCCATGTTGTTTTCTGATGAAAATTGAGTCACATAGCTTCGTGAAGGCTGTAGTCCACATGTACACAAACAGCGTCATAATTTTCCAGTGTAAGAAATTAAATCTCGAACATTTTCTCAGAATGCTAACTATTTCGGGAATATCATAATTATGTGATGTTTATCACATATATTAATTAAATATTTTTTTGTTAACTTTCATTTAATGTGTTAGTGAAAAAAAAATCACATCGCTAGGAGAGGCGGTAGTCGATTGTACACATGACCAACGTTATTATATCCCCAGCAGAATGGAATATAAAAAAGGAAAATATAAATGAATTAATCCAAAGGTATAATTATATTATAAATTTCATTGATATTATTTATATCCATCACTATACCAATCCTTGATATGTATTAATGGAAAATGAATTACATCGATTTGTGAGATGGTTGTTTTCTGTAAGCAAGAATATTGATTTTGTTACTAATTAAATAGAAGAAGAGAAAACATTATGTTAAAACATCAACAAAATAAAATATTAGTATTTTTAGATAATGTATTTATTTTATAATTATTATTTTAAATGAATTTATTTAGATAATTATGAAATAAAATAGGAATTCACATTTAAAAATCATACCACTTCACCAGTAACTTCTTTTTTACACCAAAAGGACTCCTTTGTTGGATTTATACCAAACACAATAATTCCAAGAATATTGGATTGAATTAAATAATTTATGTGGTTAATTTATTCGAAACCAATGGATTTTGAAGTTATTATAGGGGAGGAGAGGGGGTTCCCTTTCATAAGTGAGGTGGATGTCACACTTGTAATTTTTAAAAAGAAATTACTAAACCCATGTCTTATTAATATAATGATAATAAAAAAGTGGACCATTATATATAATATAGTGTCTAAATATTTCTGTAAAATTTATTTTAGAAAATTATTTAGGTAATTTTAACCCTTTTAAATTTATTTTAACCCCCCTATAAACCCATATTTACCATAACCTTATTAAATAAATTTTATATTTTACACTATTAAATTTTGAAAAAAATAAGTTTAAATTATTCAGTAATATATATTTTTCTTATTCAAAATATGGAATCCATTTTTTAAAAATGATTTCAAAAAATTGGAAAATTGTTATTTTGAATTATTCCCACAAACATAATGAGACTGTATGTTTTTAAAGAGAACATGTTCAAAAGTTTATAAGGTTTTTCTATCCAATTGAAAAATGAAATTAATTAGAATCAGATAAATTGTATTAATAGTTATATTATTGAACTAATTTTACTTTAAATTAAAATTAAAATGTAATGTTACTTTATAAATAATTTATACGAAAAATAAATATTCAAATAAAGTTCTGTATTTTTCAAAATTCAAAAAAAAATCTATATTTTAGGAAAATTACAAATAATTTTCCATATTAAAAAATTACAATTATGATTTAAAAAATTATTTTTCGTTTAAAAAAAATTCATAAAATTATAAAATAAACGAAATTAAAAAACACAACATACATGATGACAAAGTGGGTGGTCCTCTAGTGTATTTTATCAACCAAAATATGATTTAATTCTTACCCTATGTATAATTATAATAATTTTTTAAATATCAATTATATTTTAATAATATATAATATATAAAATTCATTTAAAATATTCATAATTATGGTTTATTTTAATTTATTAGAATATATAAAGTTATTCACTTTAAAATACTTTTATGAAAAAAGACATTTTAATCCAAAAAACAAACATATACTGTAATATAATATAATATAATCGTGACTAAAATGTAATTAATTTGATTATATATAAATAAATAATACTTTTACATGATATCATATTAAAAACGTTATAGGATTTAAAATTTCTCAATTTATGGAAAACAAAAGACATTTTTACCGTAAAATCATAATTTTGCACAATTATCTGAAAAATCAATATTTTCTTAAAAAACATGAAATTTATATTGGATTAAATTTTGATGTGATTAAATAAAGTTCATTTTATTAAATACATTATCTAAATGTTATAAGAAATAATTTCAACAATTTTTCATTAAAGGCATTTACAATCATTTTTGAAGAAAACATATCTTTGAAGAAAAAAATACTTTAGTAAAAATTGATTGATTATTTACTAAAAATTTATCAATAATTAATATTGTTTATGACACACACACAATTATTTATATATATTTCATCTTTTAGTTCAACATATTGAAACCCTATAATTTAACGATTAAGTTATAATGGTTAAATATATAGTATGTCACTTAATCTCATTTTGGGGTGTTGAATACACTATCAAACATCCAAATCTCAGGGATTAATATGTTGAATGTTGTCAAAGAGATTAAATTAACTTAAAAATGAATATATCATAAAGTCTCTGGGTGTTACATTATCATCTAAACTAAGTGTTCTGTGTTGTTTAGGCTGTTGAATATAATTTTATTCTTTTCAAATCAAGAGGAGTTAAATCCCCCCCCCCCTTAATAAATTACATCATCTTAATTCAAATTTTATCTTGGTAACCAATGGACAGATATTTGAAAATACTATTGTCATAATCACACATCGTTAAAGGGTTAATAAGAAAATCATATTTATAAAAGTAAAAGCAAGGTGTGAGGCCCATTTAGAATAACACATACAAGTTTCCAAATAGGAGTACATTGGTTGGATGTCGGGATTTTGACATTGAAGAAAATCATAAATAATTGTAGATAGTAATTTAGGTTATTTATCACAACTAATTTAATGATAAATGAATTACAAAACTCAAAACAATAAATATGTGATGATTTTAAAAACCATCTAATTCATCATATATGATTGAAGTGGTTTATCATATTTGTTTCAAGATCCTTTATAAAATTTGAGGAATTTCTTTTTCATATAGAAAATGATCATAAGGAAATATAATTGGTCTGAACATTTTTATCCTTTTGTCAATGTCAACCCCATATCATGTTTTTATATAAATGAAATGTATTCATGATTAATTATTCAAGCACGAATCACTCAAAATAAAATTCTCAATGATCATATAACTATAAAAGGGGTAAAAACAATTTCACCAGTATTTATACATTAACCAAAACCAAATTTATTTTCATATGGAAATATATCTTCCAAAATGTGTAAACCATTACACAATACATTAATCATAAAAATTCAACAATAATACCCAATGTTATCACTAAATAATTCCTAAATGAAATCAAAATGATAAGTTATTTTAACCATAGTTGTTATCCCATACCTTCCATATTTGTAGAATAAAGATAAGGATATATATATATATCTTTGTGTGTGTGTGTGAAATAATATTAATCACTTAGACAGTAAATAAACATTCAATCTTGTTAGTATCTATATGATAAAACATGTGTTCCGTTAAGTGATATAGTATCCCAGATCATATAAACTATAATTCTTCTCAATACCATAAATATTATTTCCAAAAATTGTAAATTCATACATCCTAGTAAAACAAATCTTCACATATACTTCATCCTAATAAAAGAACTCTTAAATTTTCATTAGTCACTTTAAGATTTTATAACATTAAACCTCCAAAGGGGTGTCTTTGACGTTGAAATTATGATCATCCTCAATGTTATTAATTTAACATCCCTACATAATTTTCTATAAAACAAGTATCCATGTTCATCACCACATATCCTGAAGCGCACCTCCCCATATGCGAGAGGTTTTCATCTAGTGGTGAGGGTCTAATGATGGAATGGTGGGGAGACTATACACTTATGATTATATTAGCACATCAATAATGTAAATGACATAAAAAAATGTAATCCATAATAAAATAAAGATGGAGTATCTGATAAATAATGTTAAAAAAAATTAATGGCCAATTCTAATATACAACAATTCATGTATGTGCAGATAATGATGAATAAACTGAAATAGTATACACACAACAAGAAACATTACATAGTGTAGTACACGAATAAATTAAAGATATTAAATCCATGTGGGGGAAATCAAAGATTATCATGAGTCCCATATCTTTCTTGGGCTTCTAACTCACATATATAAGAATGTAAGCATTTGAAAAAATCTATTGTTAGAAAAAATGACATATTCTCACGTAACCAAGTGTTATGGTATCATGAGCACGGTGTGATATGAAATCAGTAAGCCACCAAAAACAATGTATATAGCTAAATCCATATTGTGAAAATATAGTACAATATTGTTTAGGTATAAATAATAATAAAAAATTGAATAGATATAGATGAGTCTGCTCAGATACTAATAGGATAGCTGGACCACTCAAACAACTTCGGAATGGGCCAAAATGATAGAATGTCTGGTATATATATATATATATTAATATCATATATATATATATATATCACATGTTTCTATATTGTATCCACCTATATTCACAAGATGGGTGAGGACATAAGCATCCATAGACCTGGATACTAAGGTGCTGGTCAGACCAGAGCGTAACACAGTCATCTATAACCAGTCTAAATGAACCTATAACCTCAAGCAATGGTGAAACCCCTACATATCATGATGAATGTGAGACATCATTCTCACCACTTGATATGTTTGGTGATTCCTCTTATCAACACCTAAAATAAGAGTCATGGTGCATCATACCCTCCTTCGGAATAGTGTCAATAGTGTGAAATGCCATGCTCAACACCTGATGTAAGGGAGGGTGAATCATCATGCTCAACAAGTCCTTCAACCATTTTTTCACAAACAATATCAATGATGTGATAAAATAATAATGAATCATCACATCTTATTCATTTATAGTCATCATGGAAAATATAATTGAGGGTAAAACAATTGAAATAAATCATTCTTATTTATATATATTAAGAGGTATTGTTGTATCACCCACTTCCATTTCCATTTAACTCATTTCATTCCATTTACTAAGTAAGAAAATATACTATAAAGAAATTACATAGCCACTTAGAAGGTGGTTGGTCATTGAACATTTATAAGGAGGAAAACACCATTTAAAAATATCAGTAGAGGGAATTTACTAATCAAGAAATATATCTAGAAATAAACCTAAAGGTGTAAGAAACACCAATTATATAGAGGCGAGAATGTTTGAAAATTCTAATCACCACTTTTTATTATAGAAGGTAGTACACGTCAATTGAGTGGCTTTATTATAAATTCTGAAAATGTTAAATTAATATTCATTTATCTCAAACAAGTATAAAATTCAAGAAGCATACTAAATTCTACAAAAATGGGAATTTGATAAAGATACCAAACTTGAAAGTTCTTCATAAGCATGCTAAAATTAATTTCACAGACCACAAGTTTTGATAAGTCACAAGGAAACTCATGGTTCATCTGTTATTTAAAAAGATAACCTAAAAGGGGGTCATTCGGGCTAAGCTAATCCCCTCTAACATTATGCTGGGTTCTATGGTAGTTATGATATGATCTAACCTTTTAAATAAAAGAATTTCACAATTTAGGGGTGACAACTAGAATGTCAGGGACATAAAATAATGATGATACTAATAAATAAATTGAAACATGGTGAAATATAAATATATCATCTACATTATACAAAGGATTCTTCAATGATCAAAAATCAAGGATTGACTTGGCCTGGTCTGAGAGAAATCGAAGAAACATACATCCACCTAGAAAATAGGGTCAATCTGATCAATCCAAAATAGTGCATTTGATAATAATAGAAAATAATATAGGAATCAAGGTGATTTGAGAGATTTCATATAGCTATACAATGTTTCTAAAAGTGTTCGAATCAGATTCCTACTGAAGGAACATCCATAAAACATTGAAGGATGAACATTATACATCCATGAGATGGGAAACCCAATGCAAGTTCACTAGATAATAGAAGGGAATCGGGGAATATGTCATAAAATCATTTATGAAAAAAATGTAAATTTATCCAACATCAATGGGGAACATTGTTTGGCTATATATATTTCCAAATCTATTCCCAACCATGCTTATAAAACTGCCCATGATTTCCCTAGCATGAGGTAGCCCCATAGTTTGGCTAACTGTGTACATCTCGTGAAAAAGCCCACTATCTGCACTCTACAGTTAGTCACAAGGCCCTGAGGCTCTACTAGCACAGTTCAGTCAAACCATGTGAGAATAATAGTTTTACTAAAATAGTTTCATGATTTCCTCTAGTGGGCTATACAATTTCAGACCAACTGTGGGCCCTAACTAGAACTTCAAAAAAATTGGACTTTGTCGCTCTCAAAACATGATGAAACACCTAAGGAACACCTCAGTCCTTTAACCAAGTCTCAAAAAAATGTTAGTCTAACAACTCTCAAAATAATATTCCTAGGATAGACTCAATGAAAAGTCCATCCACCAAATTCCAAAAAATCAAATTCCCTTGGAATTATACCTTGTCTCAATACCCTAGTCATTACAACTTTCCAACCATTGAAATTTTCATCCTCAATATGCCATGGGAAAACAAAAAAAACACAAATTGACCTAAAAGGGCTATGAGGTTTCATTCAAATGGTTATGTTTTATTCCCAATTTTCCAACACAACTCCATGTATAACTCAAGTGCACAACACATGAGCCATGGAAACCTATGCCTATGATGATTTTACGATGGAAATGATGAAATTTTGATTACTTGATACCATTTATCTAGATACATTATCTCCATGTCATCTCTTAAACCATCATTCTGATATTTATCCCCACTATAGGTTTTAAAATCAAAATTTGTGATTTTTTATCCATGATACATCCAACATCACAATATCCTACAAAATTGGTAGTATGTATTCTAACGATGTAACTGGAGTTATTTTGAATTAGTCCAATATATTATTCCCCACTGACTACATTTATCTAGTTCAAGATTGGTTTTCATGAAAATCCTTGGCTGACACATACTTCAATCTTCTCTATCGATGACATCCCAAACACAGTTTTCAACTGACTATATTCCATAGGGAAATAGAATACAGCTCGAGCCACCTCTAGCTGGTTTAATCTCAAATATCTACATTAGTCGACTGGTGTATTACATTTGAAAACATGAAACATCTATCCAAGGAATATTTCATTACCCTTTACCACATCTACTTATGATTTTTTCTGACATCCAAAATTATTTCATGCCCATAATCCATTTATGTTGTGTGCCTCAACATGAACATTGGTGTACACCCAATACGATACACTTGGATCATCATACTCGAAACATTTCATCTAATCCCATCTAAGGTTTTGGGTAACCTTGGAATCAACAAAATAATGTTAAGGAGCTCGTCTATGATAGAATATGGTCTGAAACTTATATGTGAGACGTCGGTGCACTAACAAGACATCCACCTTTCAAGACACTAACTGGTCCCAATGGGAGTCAAGTTAAGAAATGGCTAGTGTTCATGAGAACCACCATGGAATTACTACTTGCGAACCCATGTATCACTCACGACTAACATTTCTTTTTCAAAACACCACTTTATAGAAGCATAACTCCCAAGTAGTTATCTTATCTACCCCAAACAAATTTAAATTTAATGCGGCGTATTACTGACGCTCTCTTAGTTTAACGTGATGATTTCATGATATGGGAGATGATCTTCACCCAAACAAGATCACACTAATAGGATCATAAATATAACCTAGAATATTATAGAAACATATATCATCACAATGCTGATTATTTATAAGGATTCACAAAAACAACACCCCAACTACTCTAAGGAATAGTAGTAGAATCTCTACTGGTTAAATTCTATAAAAATATGATTGGAATCAACAGCCGATGAAACTTCATTAATTGATCAATATTCCTTTATCTATCAAGGAATCCCCAAATTGTTCAATAAATACCACTAATTTCCATCCATAACTAATGGTGTATATAAAGATCACATACATAGTCAACCACTTCACTATCTCTCTACTTTTCAAAAACCAACCCATTACAAGGCTCGCCAACGTCAAAGACATTTGAAAAAAACCATGTCCATATTAAAATAATATTCCTCTATTGTCCTTTCTACATGAAGAGACAGGTATTCACTATAATTTCTGCGAATATCCCCAACATTGGAGTTTTCTAGTAATCAATATGTGAGATACAATACGAAATTATTTGTGTGGGAGATCATATTCACCTTAAACACTATTGTGACACATCTCTGAGTCACAGTCACATATGTCCTAGAATATGGCATGAAATCCAAAACCAAACTAATCGGAATGAAAATACATCTGATCCTAATGGAACACCGTGATAGGAAATGGGAAGATTTTGATTCCTTCAATACCCAGGTCACTCTACTCCATAGATGACCCATGAAATTACTCAAAAGCTCAAATCTCAACAAAATTTACCAAACTCAAATGATTCACTATATCACTTAACATCTGGATCATTACCATGTGTCTTAATGCACACTACCCTGAGGTTTCAGAATCACGATGGAACATCTTTGATACTATACATTGTTTTTCTTCCCTATGCATCCAAGTTGGTGACCATCCCTTATTAATGTCTTTGTTGTTTAAACCGATCATTACTTGATTCTCATGAATATAAAAATGGTCAAGGATAACAATACTGCCCATCCAAACAAGGGCGTAATTAATAATAATAGAGTCTGTATATGTTCAATGACACCTAAATGGTACCATACGTTAGAATGATCACATCTTTTATAAAGGAATTAAATCTATAATGGTGATACCTATGATGGGATAGCTCCTTCCATAATCATAAGTGTCAAACCAGTCACTAGGCCATTCTCCAATCATTTAAGACCCTACTAAAATGGAATAAATTCTTATGGAAAATACATGTGTTTCCATTCAAAATAAACTCAACTGGATTCTTAAACTACCCTTACACGATGGTTTAAACTAAATATACAACACATGGATCCACTTTTTTTCATAATATTTATTCACATTCAATATTTAATCATTTAAAGAATTTAATTCAGAACATCATGTATCGATTATACCACAAAGCACTAGGTGCCAGATATAACTAATTCCTCAATGAAAAATAGGTATGTATTATAAAATTTCCATTTTAAACATTAATAATTAAATTAAATCCCTTCACAATTAAGAAATTTATCATATAAATTCCTTTTAGTCACATTATGTATCAATAAGTATTTTTTCAATCGAGATTATGATTAAAATTTCAATTAAACATAGAGAGGAAAATCCCATTTAGGTTGATATTTGAATCTTAATGAACTAACACCTCATATAAAAATATCTCAAAATTTGATATAGTTTATTATAAGTTTAAGAGGGAACTGGTCCAGTATGATTCCTTTATTTGCCTATATACAACCATATAATAAATTGTTGACACTTTAAATGACCATTCCTTCATAGTATAAGTATACCCTCATGGGGTTAAATAACATTTGTTATTAGAAATATTGACCTATGAGGGTTCTATTAATCCATCATGGGTACATTAGAATAAAACCTATAGAAGTTGTTTTATTATCTAAGTGTCAAAACACCATAGTGGGTAATCCTATAAGAAACATACCCCTACTGACCAAATTGGTTCCAATTGTGAATTTATGAAGTCAATAATACCAATCATATTTCTAATGAGATAGAGTCACAAGACATTATAATGGAAACCAAAAACAGTTATAGTTTTGAAATTTCACTTCATGGGTTTTATTTGATTAGTATAACTATCATAACTAACCAACTATGATCGAGTCATGTAAGTGGTCAATAAGAAACTAAATCATTTTAGAACAAAATTCAACACCGTTTACATTTATCACCACCTAAAAATATATTATTTTATTATATAATGATTCGATGATATGAGTTTCCATATCCTAATCTATAAAGCTCCATAGCACATAATAGATTGGAATTTTGATCTCATTAATCCTGGAAAAAAATTTAAGCCCATGAATCCAATGGTTCATTTCTCAAACATCTCATGTATGGTCAGTTAAGGTTTCATCATCAATATATATTATAAAATATATATTTAAAATGATGCAGTTAGTTTAAAAACCAATTTCATGTAAAATTCATAACTATCCGTGTTATCATAAGTAGTAAACACAGAGGAACATGTTAAATAACCAGAGAAGCATCATATATATGAAATACAAGATAAATAGTTAGGTATCATGGAATATAATTACATAATCACTATATAAGATTAAAATTATAAAAAAATAACCCAATAATGATATATAAAAATGAATTATGAAGAAATAAATAAAAAAATCCTAAACTAATCATGTCACTAAAATAAATAACATGGTATATATGAGCTATGCTAATAAACACACAACGAACGTCACCACAATCAACAAACAACCTACAAATGAAACAACCTGGCATGGCATATTCACAACATGTGAATCACGATGTTTCTTTAATGATGAATCAAATGTTACTTCTTTTACATACCATGACAAAGGAAATATACAATAAATTTCATTAATCAATAAGTAGAAGAAAGTACTCAAATCACTAAAAGTAAAATATTAATCGACTGTAAAAGAAAACAACTTGAAAAAATGACATCTCATGCCACTTAGACGTTTCCACATTGGTGGGTTTATTACTCAAAGAAATGTCTATTTACCAAGCACCGACACAAATTTAGTCTTCTTTCTACCTACCTCGAACAGTTATAGAGTGGAAAAAAATAACCTATGTGATACCACTTTGTAACACCCCAAACCAACATCTTTTAAAACTAGTAGCCAGACCAGTTTCAACATGGCCTCAAACTCCCCACCTCATATACTAGAGTCTTCCGACAAGCAGCTAGGGTCTAATATTGGTATTGTGGGGAGACTATACCAGCCTGATTCGATAATCCCAACAGAAAAATAAATGACATAAAATAGTGTAAGTAGTAAAAAATAAAACACATTATAGAGGAAGAATAATATTAACTAAATATATATGTTCAATTCTAATATACAATAATGCATCCATGTGCAGAAAAGGTTATGTAAACTAAAAACTGATACACACAACATGAAACATGGTAAGGTGTAGCAGATGAATAATGAAAAGAAGAAAAGATTCAAGGAAAAACTCCACAAGCATCTTGAGCTCCATCTCATTCTTGTTCACCTAAATCCCAGTTTCAAGAACGTAATTATATAAAAATGTACAAGGTCTTGCAGATAATAGATTTTCATGGGTACTCTATTGTAATGAGGGCCCGAGAAAGGTGTGAGATATACTCAGTTGGACCCCACCAACAGTGTCTATAGCTAAATCATAGATATTAATATATGTTATAGAACTCAATTTTTATAATTAATGATTAAAAATTCTTAATAAATACATATAAGTCAGCTCAGGTTCAAAAACAACACCTGCACGACTCTACCTGATTCGAAATAGGCCAGAATGAGAGTTTGACTGATATATACATATAACTGCATGTATATATATAGTATAGTTATATAATTTATCCACTTATGTGCACAAGATACATGAAAAGGTATGAATCTATATACCTAGATTCTAGTTATTAGATTGAGCAGAGCATAACTCAGTCATCGTTAACAACTTTAAATGAGCATATCATCTTTGGAAAAGGTACAAGCCCTATATCTCATGATGATTGTGATACTTCATACTCTTCACTTGATATGGTGGGTGAGTGTTAATTTATACACTCAAAATAAGGGATGTGGTGACTCATTCCTCTCATCTGCATAGTTTCAACAGTTTTAGATGGCTTGCTCAACCCCCAATGTAAGGAGAGTGAACCATCATGCTCTACAAGTCCCTTAACCATTGTATCATATCCAATATCAATGGAATAATAAAAATAACATGTCATCACTTCTTATTCATTTTTAATCATTGAGAACAATATAACAGAGGGATTAAAAAATGATTATAGTCATGATAATTTATAAATTTCAATTGGCGTGGTAATTCCACCCACTTCAATTTCCATTTAATTCAATACATTATTTTATCAATGAATAGAAATTTACAATAAAGAAATCCCAAACACACTTAAAAGGTGGTTGGTATTTTAAAATTTATATGGAGGGAAACTAACTCCATAGAGTCCATATACTCAGAATAAAATATATCTAGAAAAAATGATAAAGGCATAGGAAACACCAATGCTATAAATCCATGGACGATTTAAACCACCAGTCACCACATTTTAGTTCTGAAGAGAGTATAACTCAATCAAGTGGTTTTATTATAATGCATGAACTTATTAACAAATAATTTACATAGCTCATCCAAGCTTCACAGTATTGAGGAAAAACTCAATTCCTTGAAAATGATCATTTTCTAAAACATAATGACATGGAAGTTCATCATAAGAATAATTTGATCCATTTAAAGAACCCCAACGGTGGATTAGTCACAATGTAACCCTTTTCCGAATTTTTATTTAATGAACACACCCAGAGGGGGTGGTTCATGTTAATGTAATCTCCTCTAACCATGTGATGTGTTTTATGTTAGTCAAAACATTATCTAACCCATTATATAAATTCATCTCATAGTTTATGGCTAACACCCAATAAGTATTGTGTGCATTTAAAAAGTGATATTTATAAATCAATAGAATCTTGTGGAATGAGCTATATACAACATATAATATACTAAGTACATTTTACTCTTCCATAATTTAGGATTGATTCATTTCAGTTCGGTAGAAATCACAGAAATGGACATCTCTCCTGAAAATATTGTAAAAGATCTCACACAAATATAACCCAAAAGATAAAAACTGCATATGAGATTGGAAGAAAAAGTATTTCACAGATTACCTATAGATATCAAATTCATTATATGGATCTCAAATCAGAATCCATAGAAATTATCAACCAAGATGTCTAAAATGTGGAGCTTCAGATATCCATAAGAGGAGAAACCCACCTCCTATCTAATGGAAAATAGAATGGGGGAGGTAAAGGGTATTAAAATAATTTAAAGTGAAAAAATTAAATTCAAAAAAATTAAAATGGAACATGGTTGGACAAACGATTCACCAATCATGCTTAATGCACTACCAATGAACACCCCATGTAGGGTTCAGCCACAATATTTGTAGAATTGATATTTACAATTATGACCCAATTGTTTCCATCCAAACCGTAAAAAACAAAAAAACTAGATAACTGGTATTCTCAAGGATATTTTAGTTTTATAGTTTTTGAGAATAAAGAAAAACATTCTTATATAAATAATTCTCATGTAGTTAAATAGTTATTTCTCCCCATTAACCCATAATTTATTATTTCACATGAATTCATCATCATCATCCATATGAAATCCCTTCAAAATCTAATTTTTTCAATCTCATTGAATATAACATGGCTAAGAGGAAACATAAGAAGGATGGGCACAAATTATTACTAAGGGTAAAGATAATCCTTAATTATTAAAACTCATCAATATATAAAAAGTGCATGAGGGAATGAATACATAATCTGAGTGCCATAGAGAATCATAAAAGTAATAATACCCATCAATACCTCAATAATAAATAATATATCATGTGATAAGGATCTCATAATGTAAATATTCAAAAGAATCAAAAATCATGATCCATGTGATATCAACAATGATGAAAGGAAACATTATAAACTCATGGAAGGAATAGATAAAACATATTGGCATCGTTGAATATCATCATTTATAAACCCATACAGAAACCTAATAATATAAATAACTATATAGATGACATTTTATATAATTATCAAGATAAATTACTAATTATCAAATGCATTGGAGCACTATCTAGGTGCACCCGTCGTATATGTTTTATTAGGATCACATGATGATCTCTTGTTTCACCAATGGTATAATCCATGATGGGTCCACTCAGTGCTATCAAGGCACAACCATCATATAATATATAATGGAATCACTCAGGGATATTTGGACGTACCCATTGTATAATCTATAATTGGATCACCAAGTACTATTAGGGAAAACCAATTCTATAAGATACTACAGTTTAACCCAATTCTTTATGGGAGTATCCATCATATATAATGTCCATGAACCACAAATAATTTACCTAGATTATAGAGTCATTTTACAACACATAAAAAAAAATTATTCCTTTAATAACTTGATTAACCAATTTAAATTAAATTGGTTCCATAAAAATCTATTTAAAACATTATTTAACACTTAAAAAGAAATAGGTTCCACGATAATCTCCTTGAAACATTATTAAACTATGGAAGAGAAATAGGTTAGACACTAATCTATTTTAAACATGATTACAATGAGAAAATGTAATAGATTCCATAAAAATCACTTTCAAACATCATGATTCAATGGTAATGAAATTGGTCCCATTAACGTCTATTTGAGAAATAATTAAATTCTAAAAAAATAATGGGTTCTATAAAAATATCTCTGAAAATTTTAATCTATCTAGAAAAATAATGATGATGGTATCCTTACAAAGTATCCCATTAGAGCATCATTATCAACAAGGGTTGTTGAAATTCAAAAATTTAAATACCATTAAATTATCATTAAAAAAGATTGTGGAAAATAATCTTTTGATTTTAAAAATCACTATATAAATACTACAAATTCAAAAAACAATGTAAAAATATTTTCTTTAAAGACAACCTTGTAAACATACAATGGAATCTTTAAAAAATAATTTTAAAATATAATGAAGAAAAAATAATTTCCATTTGGAAAAACACCTTCAAAAATATTTTTTAAAATCCTTTTCTATAATAATAATAACCATGAAAACATATAATGTAATCTTTAATTGAAATAATTTCAAGGAATATGAAAAATTTTGTTCAATCAATACATGTTTAGATAATTATTCCTTTCAAATTTTTTGTAAAATAAAAACTGGA
This sequence comes from Viscum album, assembly GCA_963277665.1. Taxonomy (NCBI): domain Eukaryota; kingdom Viridiplantae; phylum Streptophyta; class Magnoliopsida; order Santalales; family Viscaceae; genus Viscum; species Viscum album. The sequence continues at coordinate 1,838,800,222 of OY728165.1, forward strand.
TTCTTTAAGAAAATGATATGAATATTTCCAATAACAAATCTTGTAAAAAAATCAAACAGGGGTAAAAAAATATATAAATCATATTAATAATGTTAAAATCATTTTTATTACAATTTTATAAAATTAATTTTTGGAAGATAAAGGGTTTTTGACTAAAGGGAGAAAATGATAATTTTAAATAAACAAAATCCTTTAAAATCATGAGTAAAAGAATTTAAAACCTGTATTATCCTTATATCACAATAGGATAAGAAATTTAATATTAATTATTGGGATTTAGATCGTAATATTTCAATATTTGAGACAAAATCACACAGGGTCATGTTAAATGACGATATCGTAAGTTAAAAATCGTACCACTTTTGTAACATTGAATCATAAGACCCATGAAAGTATGATATTAAATGAAACATAAAATAAAATGACATTAAATTACTTCATGATATTACATGTTTATGTGACTTTATATACCCCTCATGAAATAATATAGGTTTATAACACGACATACATCTCAGATAAGGGAAATCGGAAAAATTATCCCTAACAACTTCGGTAATTTTTTAATCATAATCCAAAATAAATTAAAACATCATATGAAACTTTAAATATCATGAATATAATGGGATCCATGATATAACATGTCAAGGGGTATGTATATACTCCAAAACAGTAAATCAGTGGTGAATATTGAATATGTCTCATAGAATTAAAATCGAAAAGAGAAAACTCATTACCTCACGGTTCCTTATAGATAAACATGATATAACCTCACGTATAGTGATTTAAAACATGTTATAAAATTTCTAAAGGACAAAATTTTTATTCATGATATCATATATGATCCTTTTTTAACATCTTATCACCTATCTGTTAATAATCTTTCAAAATTTCCATTGTTTCGGGTGTTATTTTCAATGTTTTCTCAATCCTGATTTATTATTAATTTTCTAATTATTATTTATTTTATGTCGTTCCATTTTCGATTGAATAATAATAATGACATAGATATAATATTTTTACATCAATTCTACTTTTAAATTCAATCATGAATGATGGTTTTGAGAAATTAAGTATCTTACGATCATAGAGACGATAGGTCATTCAAATTCATGAGAAACATTTCCATTTTTCAATGATCATTATGAAAATTAGAATGTAATATTTTAATCTAAATGAATTATATTAATATAAAATATAGTATAATATAAACTTATATATAACATCCATTTGTTTTGTAGATGACAATATAGTCACATCGGATTGTGAATATGGTAGTCCACACGTACATGAATGTAATTATCATTTCTCAGTGTAATAAATAAATTGATATAATATATTTTATGAATGATATATATTTCATGGATATCATAATTATTTCATTTATATCACCTGAATTAATTATAATTTTCCTTATTAACTTCCATATAAAGCGTTAGTGATAAATGAATCACATCACGTTGTGAGGCGGTAGTCCGCTAAACACATGAGTGGCTTTATTATATCCCCTACAGAATGGAAATTGAAGATGTATAAATGTTATAATGAATAAATAGGTATAATTAAATTTTAAATATCACATATATTTATTATAAATCATCATATCCAATCATCAGATATGGTAATGGAAAAAATAATAGCATCGGTTTGCGAGCCAGCGGTCCGTCGTCCACATGAATGATGATTTAATAACCCTTTAATGTAAGAGGTAAAGGATTTAGGTTATTTAATAAGAATAATATTATATTATAATATTTAACATTAATATTTCATTATATAATAATTTTTTTATAATAATTTAAAGAATTGGTTGAATGAATAAAATAAAACATCTTGTGGAATAACGTTACCTCTTTTCAAGGATACTTCTTTTATTTGCACCAAAGGAATTTTTTTGGATTTATTACCAAGTTATGGATTTTTGTATGAGACTAGTGATTTATATAATTTAATTTTTTCATGTTTTTGATTAAAAATTGGTTTTTTAAGGTATGAATAGTGCAGCGGAGTTGGTGGATTTTTATGTGTGGTGAGTGGAACACTTCTAATTTTGGAAAAAAAAGAATTACGCCATTTTTTACCATCACATGGATCCAAAAATGAACCAATATTTCTATTATAATGGATTATTTTAAAATATCTTTATAAAACAAATTTTACACAAGTTTTTAGGTGATTTTAAGCATTATAATTTTAGTTTAATCGCGGTAAACCCATTTTTATATTTCCATCAGAAATTAATTTTTATTGAATTCCATATTTAGTGGGGTAAAGAATTAATTTAACCTCATTATATAAAATAAATTATCATGATTAAAGATATTTAATCCATTTTTTGAATTTAAAATCACTTATTTTAGAAAATTTAATTTAAATTAATTCCTAATATTCGACAAAAGAGTAGGTTTTAAAATCGAAAATGTTCAAAACATTACAAAGATTTTATATAAAATTTCAATATGACATTGATTCTAATGACTTTAATTATACTAATATATATATAACATTAAAATTTTATCTTTTTAAAAATTTTAATATATTATTTAACTTTATAATTTATTTTAATGAAAGGGTATTTTTTAATTTAAATTCAGTAATTTTCACTATTCATCATAAAATATAATTTTTCCAAATGCTGTCAAAAATTTACCGTATAAAATTTTGTCACTATGATTTCAAAAAATTATCGATATATGATCTATAAATTTAACTTAAATAATTCTAAATTATAGATTATTTTTTATTTATTAAAATCAAAAAACATTACACACTTTAGAACATTTTTCAAAAAAAACCCCCCTTTTAAACAAAAAAATCAACTAATTCTGAAATACAATATAATGATAATTAAAATGTAATTAATTGTATTATATATAAATAAATAATACTACGTTAATTTAAATTACATTCAAAACATAATGGGACTATAAAATTGGTAAATTTATTGAAATGAAGTGACATTTTTTAAATGGTATTTTTCACTATTCTCTGGAAAATAATGATTTTATGAAAACTCCCAAAACCTCTCCAAAAAATAAATTTTGATAATTAAATTCAAAAATAAATTTTACAATTTATTAAAAAAATAAATAGGTTCAAAAATTAATTATACAATTTTTTCATGAAATGCAATGAAATTCATTTTCGAAGGAAACTTATTTTTGACGAAAGAAATTACTTTAATAAAATTTCAATCATTATATAATAATATTTTATCAGCAAATTATGTTTTCCGATAAATATATAAATATATATTTTTCATAATATAGTTAATACAATTCAAAACCACAAATTTAATGATAAGGTTATAATGGTTATATATATAGCGGTTTGTTTAAGCTTGATTTTATGTATTAAATAACCTATTGAAAATAGAAATCTCGGGGTTCCATGTACCAAATGATATTGAAGTCATTAAATTTATTTTACAATAAATATATCATATTTTCTCATGTTGTTGCATTCTTGTTTAACATAAGTATTGTGTGTCCTTTATGATATCAAACATAATTTCCTTCTTTTAAAAGCTTGGGGATTTAGAGTTATGGTTTCATTTTAGGTAAAATACCTTATTTCCAAAAAGGGCGCTATTAATTAATGGTTCTTACTCAAACTAGACCCACCCATGAGGTGATTTTTGGACTACTTTTTACATGTTTTACAGGATAATCAAGATTGAGTTATATTATACCATTTTATTGGGATCTTGTTTATAAATTTTGTATCATTCAACCTCTCCATGAAAAAAACTATTTCTTTAAGATAATATCAATATAATTGGGATTATAATGTTTTTCATACTTAGTTTATATATTCAGATTTTGGCATTTTTTAGCTTTTGAAGGATTTTTGGTTTGTTTCCTTGTTCAATATATCTAATTTGAATTACTAATGGATGAAATCACCATAATGAGAAGTTTTTCTACACCCGAACCAAAAAATACCCAATTGATTCATTTGATATTTTGAGTTTATATTCATTTCAATCTACTTTTTTAGTTTTACTATTATAGTGGAGGTTTTATGAACAAAGGGAATGTCAAAGGATTAAGACCCATGGTTATCCAAACCATTCAGTCATCTATAAATTTATTTAGATCCAAAACGGATGGTTGACATAAGGATAAGAAAACCATATGTCCTTCCCAAGTTTAGATCTCAAGAATACTAGATATTGTGCATGGTTATTGAATAGCCTTCAAAACTATGTGAAACAATTATGTGCAGGTCCCATATTTCATTGAATTCTTATTTTACTCATTTTTTATTATTCTATTTTAACCCCAAAACATACCCTCTACTTCCACATTTGACCTTCTTTCCAATATATGCCTCCCCTTAGAGTTCTCAGTCTTTTTTTCCTTATCCTATAGAAAATATTTTTGGTTTAATCATTATATAATGCCAGATCGTCAAGGAAATATTCTTCTGGCCTACAACTCTCCTTCTCTATTACATTTTCTCTTTATTTTTCCTCATAAATGGTTTTGATGAACTATGGATCACGTTACTTCTTCAAAAAAAAGGTCAATTTTCTTTTTATGTGTCATTTTGTTCTTTCATTCTTATTTGGACCTCTACGGGTCGGATTTAATCCATTTTTCAGAGGCACTAATATTGGAGGTTGGTTACCTTAAATTCTACCCTCTAAAATGAAAAATATATTTTATTTATTTTTTTAATGGGATTTAAATTATATAATAATGTAAATATGTTACATAAAATTATCGTTATGATTGGAATTCAGATCATTCTTATCTTCCATATTATCCCTGTGATTTTATTTGGTATCCTCTTAATAAATATTGTTTTCAATATTGTTTAAAAATATCAAGAATCCAAAATGATTTATTGGTGTAGAACAAGATCTCTTCCATGTAAATTGGTATTATCGGGAATGTTCTTCCTTCCAATCAATTTTCCATATAGTCCATATGACATGTTTGTTTCTCAAAAAGTTCTGAAATGGATTTATAATATTCTAGTATACTACATTTTAAAATTAAACACATACGTATATAAATATATATATATATATTAGGGTTTCCTATTTCTATATATTCACACATGGTTGGGTAAATATGTGTATTGGGGAAATACATATGAATATAATAAGTTTAATATGTGTGGAAGTGTAAATGGGGGTTTTTGTAACATGAAATATTTGGACAAAAATTATTCTTTAAAATGAGCATTGTCGTTTCCAATTTTTGAGGCCTAATTTTCACTTTGAGGGTGTTCACATAGAAACAAAAATTCAAAATAATGGAATGACCCATATTTGGGAAATATGGATGGGTTTTGAACGTGTGATTTGTTATGTGCTCAATGTATTGGGATTTTGTATTTTTAATATTTCACAAAAATCAAATTGGTGTGAAACTTAAAAGGGAGTTCATAGGTAAGAATTTGAATTGATTGTTTTCATATGAAACATATGATATTTATTTATATGATACTATGAAAAATGAACCAAACTTTATTTTTCATAGAAACCATTGATAGTTCTCATGATCTCGAGGTACATATAATGACCTATTTTCTCATTACACTCAAACATGGGGCCCTAATATAGATCACTCATATGATTAGGGGACATTCCTCTAAGTTGAACTTGTGAGGGTGACACTAAGTGATTCGATGGGCTGATCTTTATTATCAATCAGCATTGTTCATTTCTTTTATGGATATTAATATTTTTATTTTATACTATATCGACTAGTTCCTAGGAACTCATGATAACCATTTTACATGTGTTATAAATTCCTCTAATATTTAATTCTTTTATAAATTAACTTCAACTGTAACGATTTCCAATTAAAACTCTAAAATTTTCACATGTTTATTCATATAGTTAGCTTTTTTAAAATTCCCTAATCATTATGAAGTATTTTGAAAATAAAATAGAGAATGATTATTTTAATGTATCATATTGTTAAATGGTTTGAAACGATTAGAAATTATTATTTTTAATAAATTTCATTTCAAACTAGAATTAAATTTTTTTTTCTTGTTAAATGTAAGTTATAAGGCCTAGATTTATTTCAGAATCTCAACTGAGAATCTTGATATTCATTACAACATTTTGATTATAGTTTCGGGATTAGTTATAAATTATAACTCTCATGAATTATTGGTGTTCTATGGTGGGTGGTGACTCATTAGGTCATGTGGAGGTATGTTTAGTTGTGTTTCCTTCCTCCACTTCCATAATTTCCTTTATTTATTCCATTCTCAGTTTCTACCAATTATTTCTCATTTGATAAATTGTCAACAATTATGTTATTATTGATTCCTAAAACTAATTTCCAAATTTAGTGGATCAAGAAAACCACTTGGGCCTTCTTATAACACTTCTTGGGTGCCTAGTTTGGTGTCGATCATGGTTATTTTCTGACACTAAAAAGGATAAATACCCAAATATGGGGTGAATCAGGGTATATATGTTTATTAAGTACAACTATCACCAATGATCATGCTCCACAATTGGTCGTAAAAACTCTCTATCACACAATAGAAAAAAAATGAAATTGTATTAAATATAGAAGAAATTTACTCGTATTACTTATATTGGGCAATTCCTAGGATCATACATTAGTGGTGTTGTAATAGGGTTTCCTTAGAACAAACTAGAATGGTAATTTTTATTTCTATATACAGTATATAGTGATTTTTTTGGATGTATACATAATATAATTGTGTGGATATTTCTATTTCTTCTATTTACATGGTAATTTTATTAGATTTAATGTCATGATAATGGTTTATAGAAGTTCTCAGGAAATAATGTTAACCTAGAGAAACTATGAAGGAAATCATAAACATCATTCTTGTGGTCCAAAAACATCATGCTAACTGAATGTAGATAATGAGTTGAAATCTAGGCATTGTGGCTCATAAGTATTGAGGATTCTTCACTTAAATTTCATAGTTAGTGATATTCTGTATATGATATTATTAAGATTAACCCACTAATAGGAACCCCACATGTTATTTTGTTTCATATGTTGTTCCGATCATTGAACATGTGTAATGGTGTCCTCACTAAATTTTATTATATATGTACACTATTTGATCGCATAAATTGATGTAATGAATAAATATGGAAGTAATTTCATAGAGAGGTAGCTTGTGTTGGGTGGATAATTGGTGGAATGGAATTGATTGAAAAATCAAGATATAATTCATTAATTCTTAGAAGAATTGATATCTATGGCCTAGTAGATCTGGTAGGTAATTTTTTCACTAAATCTATGTTCATAGTAAATGAAATTAAATGTGTCCCATAGGGTCAAAAAATAATAATGTAATGATGGATAATGACATAAAGTGTGAATCATGCTTTATGAGATATGAGGAGTAAAATATACTATATTACATTGTGTGTGTTCAAAGGAAAATTTTCCATTTCTATGACTTTTCCTTATCTATATAAGTCCCTTGATGGTTTTCCAAACACCATTCATATTCTATGAATAGTATTCACTTCAATCATGATAAGGACCTAGAGGGTCACAAAAATAACATATTCAAAATTATGGCATATTCTAATGAATATGAGTATAGGACATGGAGGGTCACACCACATTGTTTGAGAGATATCTAAGAATATATTATCACCAAAGAATAAATATATTCATATAATTAGAGTTTATTATAATTATTTTTTAATTTATTTATTGATATTTTCGTTAAGTTACATTGCCTTTTCATATAATGGGATCCATCTTTTCCAATTTTTCAAAAGAGGCCATATTTGTGTCTTTCCAATAAATGGGGATTGACCCTCAATCTTTTCAAAAGAATGTTTCATTTAATATTTGTGTGAATATCATGTTGAATAAATGGTTAATTTTTATCACATACTATATTTATTAAAATAAAATTTAGTGATAAAAATATTAATTATATTTACGACTTAGTGAGGCTATCATAAAATGTCATTTATAGATTATTTAGTTGGTAATAAATATTTAAGGGAAGAGGATCCACTTCTAGGTATTTAGAAACATAATATAAAAGGAAGGACAAGGGTATTATGAAATTGACTATTCATTAGATGATATGAGAGCCACTTTATCATCTCCCATACATCCTAGTGAGAGGTGTAGTTGATCCAAGCCTTCAAACAAGGTACTAGATCATGGATTGATGGCTCGTTGCAGCGATGATTCTTGAGACGTTAATGGATTCATTGAATATCCTTTCTAGCACCTCAAATTTGACGAATGTTATTATTGTGAGCTTCTAAAGTGCAAGTGGAAAACCTAGGGGATCCAGATTTGGTTCTTTTCGGTAGTGTCCCCTAATGACAATTAGTTCACGAACTCAGCTTCAGATCGAATGAGGTATTCCTTGTTTTACGTTTCACTCCATAAAACATCATACATGATCATAGGGCATTTGTATGAGGTTTTGCTTCATTGGTGATGATATAGATTCATTGATCATCATTGGTAAATTTAAATCTCTGACCCATCATCTTTTACTACACATCTCAGAACCTTGAAGTGATGTGTCAACGTAACAAAATATTCAAAGTTCCTTATTTTTATCAATTTAAAAAATAGAATCACTATACCACCTAGTTCACTAATAATTATATTTGGAGAACTAAACACTAACCCATTCAATATCATTACTTATTTAAAATTATAGAACACACTCCTCTCTCATATGAGGTACACTATCTATCCTTTCATAATATTAATTTAATGTTCTCAATTACCTTTTATTCCACCATAACTGATGAATATTAATGCAATTATTTAAACCCATTTATGAATACAAATTTTCTAAACAAATTATGGAAAATTCTATTATGTATCATGTTACTCCCTCCTATTGCATGAATGACGTTTCAGAAACTCATGTTTCCACAAAGAATAATTCATGAAGCGGAAACACGTTTTTTACACAACTGACCCTCATATAATATTTATTCATGAAAAAAATATTTTTGGTTGAGTCAGAAATGAACATAGATCTCAATGAAATTCCATTAATCCTCCCATCTCAGTATTGGTTGATTAGTATCACATATTTATCCATGAAAAATACTTTTCTCCACACCCATAAAACATGTCACTTCCATTCTAACTAATTTTGGGAAAATTAACTTTTCTAGTGTGTTTGTAGAACATTAATTATAGGAGAGTCTGCCAAAATTTAATTAGAATCCATCCATTACTTCAAAATATTACCCAATATTCACTTTTATGGTAGTTATCCTAACTTGCATGAGAATACATTCTTTACTCCAATTTTTTGTAACTTCATAGACAACATCAAGTGATTTTCGAACCACACCTCCCCAAATGTTCCACGTTTTACATTGTCCTACATCATATACAACATGCCATATTAAAAAAAAACCAAAAAACCATATAATATCATTTAAAGTATTTTTTCCAATATTTTCTGTGGGATTGAAACTCTTTAAACCCATAAGGGGTCACTGTTTACTTTTACATCATCACAAACACGCACAAAAATTAATGAATCACAGGAAAAATCCTAATTGATACCTTCACTTAACGAACACAGAAATAGGGTACTAGTTATCCAAAACATTTGCTCGTCAATTCCCTCTGACACTATTAGACCAGATGAATGGTTTCCCATTTTGGGTAAGTGAAATCAAAAGGTACGGAATCAGGGAGAACTATTCCATAAATATCCAGTGATAACCTCCTAATCCAAATATGTTTTACACCACAATAATTATCTTGGTTGTATCCCAATACATCGTGTACCATATCTTCATGGATTTAACCATTACTCTACACTCACATATAGAATTTCATAGGATATAAAATGTTTTAATCCATAACATAAAATGCATTAGATTTTGAAATAGTCGGATCTCGCGGAGTAAGACTAGGATTTTCCCCAAGTACTAAATGAGGTCATCCACTATCTCATAATTAATTAAAATTTTATCCATGAGAACTACTATGATTTTTTCTAAGAATTTATGGACGATTAATTTCATGATTCTCATGAAGATTTTAAAGTAATTTCTCACTATGAATGGTATAATGAGTAATTTTCATTGACCATCCTCTTCTTTAACATAGATTAACTAATATCTAGAGCAAAGATCCATCACTGAGAATTATTTTTCTTTCTTTAGCAGGTCAAAGTGATTATAAATCCACAAAATATGGTATTTTTCTTAATTTCAACCTAATTCCAATGATGATAACAAATAAAAATACTTATTCTCATGTCTTCCTTATTAGGTAATGGAAAATAAGAATCTTAAGGGGGGAAATTGGGTCTAATGTAACATTTATATAAAAGGTCCAACAAATCCAAATATATATTCTTGGGATCAGAAGAATGAATTTGAAAATTTATAAAAGAAATCATGGTGGTCTCATAGTGAAATTAATATTTAAATAAAAGATATATCAAGGTCAAAACATTATAACATCAATAGGGAAAACTTATTGTCACAAAAAAACCACTATAATAAATTTTTCCTAAATAGTTCCAATAACACACAAATATAGGCGCATAAATTGATGATAAATTATTCGAAAAATCTTGAGTATTAGAACTATTCATCTTGTTTGATAGTCCCAATCACCAATGAAGTTGAATCTCAAACCATTTACTAGATAGAAAATAACTTAATATGATGGTAATTTGACCAATACTCAATTATATAAAACCATTTCATCAAAGTATTATAGATTTGGGACTCATATCTATTGGGATTATATCTTAATAAAACATCTATCACATTAGTATAATCTCACACTACCAATAGATATATGTGAGATGGAAATCATCTATGGTAAGAGTATCTAGTAAAAGTGGTCATGTTAGGGGATCTATTAGGATCTATAACATCTAAGAAGAAAAATTATTAAAAAAATAATAGCAGTTGTATATTTTGAAAAACATGAGTCCTAGAGTAAATAACACATATATCATATCTCAATCCATTTCAGTCACAACCTAATCCAATAACCATATCAATTGCATCTAAAGTTTCCCCTGAAAACATATACCCTATGACAATTATGAACCTCCAAGAGTTGGTAGTCATAATAAAAAAACATTTTAATCCACAACTAGTTGAACAAAATTCCCAATTCTCTATTTCTAAATCCATAGTGGAGAGGGTCAACCATCCCACCTAAGGAAGGCTCAAAATCTATAAACTCATTCATGTAGAAAGAACCTTCAAGTGATATACCCTATGAGACCTTGATCATTCACTTTGTTTGGAATCTATTAGTCAAATTCCCTCAAACCATATTATAAAATGAATTCTTATACCCCAACAAGTTAAACACCTCTTGGGACACCTTTTTTGCTATCCCGTGAAATTTTTCTATGAATGGATAGGTCTTATTATTGAGATATTTATTTATGGAAATATTGGTCCATTAAATACGTATCTACATCAACATAAATGGATCTGATATGGTGGAGTTTTCACATTCTTTTTCATATCCTTTTTTGTGTTTTTACTAGATTTTTAATACCAAAGTTTTTCTTTTTGTCAAATAATTTTTTTTCTGGTTTTTTTGTACATTAATATGTAAAATTATCATTTTTTATGAAAATCATCTATTTTGGGGATTAATTGTGTTACTCTCATTTTAAATAATTCTTAAATTAAGTCATTTTTTTATTTGACTTTCATTTTTTATTCTTTTATTTTTATAATTTTTCATTGTAGTTAGTTTATGAATTCATTAATTTAATTAATAATTTATTTGTTTCAATTTTAAATAAATAAATCACTCTATTTAAGAACTAAAAATGTAATTTTATGCAATTAATATTTTTATTCTTTAATTAATTCTTTCATTTATTATTTGGTTAGTTAATTGGTAGATAAAACTTATGCAAGTGAAATTAGTTTTTTTAGTTTTTTTTTAAAATTAAATTTGTTTATAATTTTAAATAAAAATAAATACATTATTTAAATAAAGATTAATTAATTTTATTAGTTAAATTTGTTTTATTGATTTATTTTTCAATCATATTATTTTTAATTTGGTTGATTAATTTATTAATACATTTTTAGTGGTATCAATGTTTTAATTAAATTAATTTTTTTTATTTTGCAGGTTACGGTGGCACTATTTAACAATATTATTATATCCATACGGTGCCATCATTTCATCCAATAATGGTACCACGTCTCACTGTGGCATCATTTCATAATTGGTGACACCGTCTTGTTGCTCTCCACTATCCACACCTGCTTCACGCAAGCCACCACTTCCTACTATTGACTATCTCACCATTTCCACCACCTAGTCGTACCACTGTTTCCTTCAAACGGTGGCACCATTTCATTTTTTTATTTCACCTGCTTCCACCATTTGGACCATTTTTTACAACTCTTCCTCAATTATTTTCTCACCATGCGGTGGAACCATTTCATTCATGGTTCCACAACTATCCACTCGGACACTACCTTAGCACTGTTTTTCCACCACCCCATTCCAGCATTGCCCCTCTATTTTTGTCTCATCCCCACATCATCGCATCTCACCATCATCCCCAGCAGACACAAACCAAATTTAAGGAACATAATAACAATTCAAACCCCATCAAAAAGAGATTCACAACATTAAAATTCAAATTCAACAACAACAACTAGAACTACAACCGAATAATTTAATTGAAACATAAGTCACCCAAGCCTAATCATATCCGAACTACGAAGAGGTCAATCTTTCATTGCGTCTCACCTCCATTGATTGAAGTTGATCCACCATAGAGCCACCTCGATTTCGACCCTCGCATGAACCCGCTATAGCCTCTCGCCACAAACTCCGGCCACCTCTCCTCTCCCCTATTCAGCACTGGTACTTGACTGCCACTGCTCCAACCGACACTGCTGCACACCGAAACTATTGGATCGGTTGTGCACCGAAGGCACCCCCACTCACCTCCATGAGCCTGTACCCACCTCGGCCCTTTCCCACCTCCACTTTCACATGATCCTGCATCGCTTCTCTCACCTGCTCTAACGCACCCTACTGGAACACCTGTACAGTGCTGAAACCTTTTTTCCCTTCTTCATGCACTGAAAGAATCGACCCCCCCCCCACCAATTTATCTTTTGGTTTCTTTTTCTAAGTTTCTATTTTATTATAATATATTATCTAATATATATTATATAATTAATATATCATATACAATATAATAATAATAGGTATATTAATAATAGTATATATGCTTTTATATATCATAATAATATATATTATTAATTAAATATATTAGTTTTATATTAATACTAATATTAGGTGTTATAAAATATATATATAAGTATTTTTAATTTATGTAGTGATACTAATATATTGTATATATATAATTATATTTTTATATTTTTATCTGAATCACAAGCATTTTTTTGTGTTTCAAACAGGTGGAGTTGGTTGTGGGATAAGTGAAAAGTTGTTTATGGGAATACTATGAGAATATCACGAGGTAGTTACAGGGTAATGGTTTACACTCACTGAGAGTTATCTAAAAGCTTGTGACATGCTCATAAGAGTGTTCCACGTGGATCTTCTATCTATTAGATCGACAATTGAATTTTTCTATTTTCATCTCTAAATAAGGGGACCCTCGACACCTCTCTTCCAAGAATAATAGACCACGGACAGAGGAGCATCATTCGAGAGGGGGGAGGAGACTCCACCACCATTCACCATCTATTCCATCCACATCTCATGGACTGGGAACATCTTCGACATGGAGACGGGACCTGCTCCTCCATTCTATGCCTCTCCTCTACTTCTCTATTTCTATTTTCATTTAAATTATGTATATAAATACTTATGTTGCATGTTATGTATTTATAATCGTGATGTTTGTTTCATTTGTTCTGTGTCATTCATTCATCCTCACTTCGTGTTGTGATCTTGAAGCTCCAGAAATAGAGATCTAATTTGTAGGTCTTGATCCATATTATGAAATCTGACGCACCCTAAAGATCATATCATTAGGGAAATCATAATTTCTCTTTCTTCAAATAGGATGATCGTGTCTGTGAGTTACATTGAGTGGGAGAAAAAAATTTCACAGGATGATCGGCTATTTTCATGCTTAATATAATATACCCTTTATTTCTAGATTTCTAAAAATGAGAATTTGAAAAAGGTTTTGCAATGTGAGGATCATAGTGGAATCATTCTGCATTAAGAGAATTGCTTTTCAGAATGACTTTTCTGAGTGAATAATCTTGCAGTTCAGAGGAACGCTCGGGTATTAAAGAAATTCGATGTCTGGGTGTTCAATTTTTAGACGAGATTATTGTCTGATCCGAGACATCAGTCATGCACTTAGATAAGTTGATAATTTTTGACTAATTTTTTGAGATGATCTAGGATAGGGAGTAGAGGTTGAGTTGACCTACGTCTGGTGTAACGAACCGAGTCCGGAGCCCCTCCACTAGTACCCCGTACCCGGTTCGCCACATGACCTCAAGTGCGTTTCGCCATACGCCCGAGGTTGCTGACTAGCAGCAAGGGCCTTGGTGAGTCGGTGGGGAAACTATGACCTCATTCGGTAAGGTATAAAAGGTAAGAAAACAACAACAAACAGCAGAACCAGTAAACGACATGCCTAACAACAGAAACCAAACAGCGGAAGCAATGAAAAGATATAACAACGATGACAAAAATGCATCAGGTACAAGTATCTATGGAAAGCATCAAACACAACAATGTTCTGGAAATACAATTGAAAACAAGTGCAAAAGAAAACAAAGTAAGCTCCTCAGCATCACGAGCCACAGCTCGGTTCCATGCTCCCCAGCTCCGGGTGCAATCATGATCCTAAAGTAGAAGGGAGCTTGCCCATGTCTATATCGACAGCAACATAGTCTTCTTGGTCCCAAAAGCATGGCCCAAAAAGGGTGTGAGATACAATCACAGTGTGAAATAACCAAAATATTGGTACCTAACAGTCCATGAATACATGGAATTAATAAAACAAGAAGCAGTAAATAGAAAAGCACAAGCAGCTACAATGCACAGTCCTGGTAAAGAAAGTACACAAGTAAACAGCCAGCAACAAAAGAAGAAACAGGTAACCCTCTGGGTAGCGCTCATAGTCTAACCCCTATGGTTCAACCTCTGGTACTATCAACCCTATGGGAGGCACACACAGTCTCACCCCTCTAGTTCAGCTACGTAATTATGCAGACTCTCTGGGGAAGAACTCAATATCAATTCCCCATATAGTCTCGTATTGTGCTAAAGGATCTCTGGGGAAGCACTCAACATCAATTCCCCCTGTGGCCCACGTCGTGGATCTACAGACTCTCTGGGGAAGCACTCAACGTCAATTCCTCCTATACTCTAGCATCTTAATTGAAAGACACTCTGCAGAAGCCCTTCCATCAATTCTCCCTTTGGTCTACTACTCTAGGTTCTCCAAGTCCTAAGTACAACTAAACATGCTCAGTGTGCATGTATATAATCCAATTAATCCTCAAGAACTACTTGGCTATCAACTAAGGCTCAACAAAAAAACAAGGCAACAGTCCACAATCCTACCTCTTGGCTTGGAAACTGGCAAAACGCCAAGAAGGAAGAACTAGCATAGATAAAAAGTCTGAGCACAAAAAAATTACTCTAATCACAAGCAATAACCTCTACTAAAGAAATCAAGCAAAGATGTCATGTAACAAGGGAAAAACAGGAAACACACAATACCCCATTCAATGGTATTGGTGGAAATTGTACAAAATATTCATCAACTTTCTATGTAAAGGAACAAACCACCTACCTCGATCCGAGGAGATCGATATACGTGATCCTCGACGACAGATTCCTCTTAAAACAACGTTGATCTGAGAAAACGCACAAAACATTCATCCCATGATAACACAAAAACGAGGAGGAATCAAGAAACAAGGCTAAAGCAGAAGGTAGAACTCACCACTGCAATTCCAACGCAATCGACCGTGCTCGAATCGGTGAACGGACGGTGAGGCGGGATCCTGTCGAAGATCCGGCCGTATGCTCACTCTCGGACAGATGAAATCTGAAGAAGAATATGATTTTGGGGGTTAGGCACCACCCCAGTTCCTTTAATGAAAAAAAAGTACATGGTGTGTACTTCTTGAGTACACGACATGTACCTCAATTTTTCCATACTCCGAAATAACCGGCCTCCACCTCATCTTTACACACTGTGTGTGTGGCCCGGACATGGCTAGCACACGGCTTCGAGCTGGAATAGAGTAAATGGCGTGTACTCAGAATGTACATGGCGTGTACTCATAAAGTACACGGCGTGTACTCAGAAAGTACACGGCGTATACTTTGAAAATTTCAAGAAAATCCATTTTTCTCAAAAACTCCATAAAAAGGAAAAACATACCTAAAAAGAAGATACAGGTTCTTACAAACTTCCCCCTTAAAGAAATTCATCCCCAAATTTACCTAATGAGTTGGAGAAGAATAAAACCCGAACAGCTCTGGCCATTACGATCGTACATAGACCTCCCTCTCTTAGGTCTCATCCTGTACTCACCCATTCTGCCATAGCACCCGTAAGATAGGAACAGACCGCCCATGGACAACCTTCGTACTGCGATCGACAATCCAGATAGGATGCTCCTCGAACAATACATCCGCTTCAAGCTCGACTTCCTTGAGCTTAAATACATGAGAAGTGTCTGAAAATTAGCGCCGGAGTTGAGAGACGTGGAAGACGTCGTGCATGTACCGATACCTCTAAGGTAGCTACAACCGATAGGCGACCGACCCCACTCTCTCCAAGACCTCAAACGGCCAGATGCACCGTGGTGAATGCTTACCCGGTCTCTGAATCCTTTTGTGTCCCAACCTCGGTGCGACATGTAGGGAAACCCGATCACCGACCTCAAACTCTATAGGTCATCTCCGCTGATCAGCATAAGCCTTCTGTCGAGACTGTTCTCTAGCCATCCTCTTCTGAATCAGCTCTATCTATTCTGAAGTCTCCTGAACAAGATGAGGTCACTGCAAAGCTGTATCTCCTGCCTCCAGCAAGCATAAGGGTGATCGGCATGGCCTACCCTATAGAGCCTCGTATGGCGCCATCTGAATGGTCTCCTGGAAACTGTTGTTGTAGGTGAACTCCAGCATAGGAGTATGCTTCTCCCAAGAACCCTGAAATCAAGGATGCAAGCCCGGAGCATATCCTCAAGCACTTGGATCGTGCACTCGGACTGACCATCAGTTTGGGGATGGTAAGTTGTACTCAAAAGTACCTGTGTACCGAAAGCCTTCTAATGTCCCTTCCATAACCAAGAGGTAAAGTGCACATCACTTTATGAAACAATAGAGCACGAAACTCCATGCAGACGAACGATCTCTCTGATTTAAAGTCGTCCCAGATCATCGACAATGAAGGTCTCCTTGAACGGAAAGAAGTGAGAAACCTTCATAAGTCTGTTGATGACAACCCAAACAATATTGTTCCCTCAAGGTGATCTCAGCAGCCTAGACACAATGTCCATCGCAATATCGTTCCACTTCCACTCCGGAAGGGTAACTACTGTAAAAGGCATACTGGTCGTTGATGCTCTGCTTTCACCTGCTGACAAGTAGAACATCCCATGAAAAAACCAGAAACATCCTTCTTCATACCTAGCCACTACTACTAGCGATGAAGATCCCAATACATTTTGGTGACGCCAGGATGAACTTCCCAAACAGAGGAATGGAAATCCCGCATCATCTCCTCGCATATGTCTGCTGGCACCCATACGCGTCCTTGGAAACGCAAGATCTCATTCTCACCCACTGTCCATCCAGGAAGAGGGTCCCCTCCTGACACACTCTCCCGCAAGACTAAGCCTTCCGAGTATGATAGCTACCTCATCCGTACCCGATCAAGTAGCATGGAGGTAACAGCTACGGAGGATAGAATGTTCTGTCCTCGTCTGTCATACACCTCCAGATGCATCTCAGAGAATAGAGCCATCAGCTTCCACTCACTACTGGCCTCCTGAACATCCTGAATTTGAGTTCTCCTGCTCAATGCATCTACCATGGCGTTTCCCATTCCCAGTGTATAGGAAAGATCCATGTCAAAACACTAAAGATACTCAACCCACCTCCCCTGCCTCAGATCCAGATCACACTGAGTAAAGATATACCTCAGAATCTTTTGGTCAATGAAGACCACAAAGTGCTCTCCCAAAAGATAGTGTCTCCAACAGCGTAAGGCTTGAACAACAGCTGCCAACTCCAGATCATGCATAGGGTAGTTCCTGTCATGTGGCCTCACCTGTCGATACCCAT
Organism: Viscum album; assembly: GCA_963277665.1. Lineage (NCBI taxonomy): Eukaryota > Viridiplantae > Streptophyta > Magnoliopsida > Santalales > Viscaceae > Viscum > Viscum album. The sequence continues at coordinate 1,838,818,497 of OY728165.1, forward strand.
ATGCAATGACTCCATCTCCCTGCATAAGAACAGCTCCCAGCCCGATACCCAAAGCATCATAGTAAACAGTGTAGCTCTTGCCAGGCTTTGGAAAGACTAGTATTGGGGATGACGTCAACCTCCCTTTCAGATCCTGAAAGGCTGACTCGCCTGAATCTGACCATAATAACTTCTCCCCCTTCTTTATCAGACCTGCCAAAGGTGCTTCTAGACGAGAAAAGTTCCGAATGAAGGGTATGTAGTATCTAGATAGCCCTAGGAAGCTCCATACCTCAAAAACATTCTTCGGCTGCTCCCAAGAAACTACAGCTCTCACTTTCTTTGGGTCCACAGATACTCCTAGCTCTGAGATGATGTGACCCAAGAAGTGAATCTAATCCATCCATAAGTGGCACTTCAAGAGTTTAGCATAAAGCCGATGCTCTCTCGGTGTACTCAGAACAATATCAAGATGGGTGGCACGGTCCTGTCGAGTGTGAGAGTACACCAAGATATCGTCCACAAAGACCACGATGAAGGAATCCATGTAAGGATGGAACACTCGGTTCATCAGTGCCATGAAAACTGAAGGTGAATTCGTGAGTCTGAAAGGCATGACTGTATACTCGTAAAGACCGTACCTTCTTCTGAAGGCTGTCAGGGGTATATCTGGTGTTCTAACGCGCAACTGATGATATCTGGACCTCAAGTCGATTTTTAATAACACTCGGGCTCCTCGAAGCTGATCAAAAATGTCATCAATCCTCGGAAAAGGATATCGGTTCTTGACTGTCAACTAGTTTAGCTTCCGATAATCCACACAAAGCCGAAGGGTACTGTCTGCCTTCTTCGCAAACAGAATAGGCGAACCCCGTGGAGAAGTACTGGGAGGATGAAACCTTTAGCCTGTAGCTCCTCCAACTTCTTCTTGAGCTCCTGCAACTCAGGTGTGGCCATCCTATAAGGAGGGATGGACACTGGTGTCTCTCCTGGCACGACCTCAATAGAGAAGTCTACCTCACGCTCCAGAGGAAAACCCAAAAAGTCTTCTAGAAAGACATCCCTGAAGCAATCCACCACTGGAGGAAAGTCCTACTGTGGAGTCCTCTGATCATCCAGATAAAGACTAGCAATCTCGGCTGTCACACCTCCAAGCGCAGGATGCTCGAGTCCCGCCCGACTCGCCCGAATGTACCATTCGCCTCTATGAAGGAAAGATTCACCTTATAGTGAAATGAAACTGACTATGAGGTGATAATAGTCAACAAATGCCTGGAAGGGAATCAACCAGTCCATGCCAAGCATGATATCATAGCCTTTCATCTCTAGGACATAAGTATCCCATAATAAGTTATACCATACAACCTCGAGAGGGAACTCTCTACAGTGGCATACACTAGATTTCCACGTTCCCAAAGGTGTTTCTAGTGTCAAAGAGTCAGTAGAAGAAAAGATACAGAGTCCAAGGCTCTCCACAACAGCAACAGAGATAAAACTATGTGTAGCAGCAGTATCGAAAAGGGCTGAAGATAAAACCGAGGCTACTAAAATCAGTCCTCGAACAGTAAAAGGGTTAGGATCTTGCTCATGATAAGTCTTTTCCACGGCGAAAGACTAGCCTACACCGTGGCCCTATGCCCCTGACTGACCACTCTGAGCTAAACCTCCTTGCTGGTGTTGAGGGACTGGTGGCTGACCACCACAGCCTCGACCTCTACCTCGGCCCGAACAGCCGGAATAACTCCAGTTCCCTGACTGGTGAGAGAATGGTGGGGTTACTTCTGAACTAGGAGTCATGGAAGAACACCGGTCACTAGCTGTTGGAGAGAAAACTTGGCAGAAACACTAAATGTGACCCATCTTATGCAAGATCGGCACTCCGTAGGGTCCCTCTGGGATAGCGGCCTCGTGTGCCATGTCCTGCCACACTGGTAGCATGTCACCTGGCTGCCTGATGATGCGTCTCGCCTCCTCGAATCACCGCGTGTAGGCTCCCTACGATGCTTCTTGATGTCATAAGAAGGAATGCTAACTCTAGAAGTAGAACCTCCCTGACTCGCAGCTCTAGAGTCTCTCAGATTGTGCTCCGCAATCAGTGCCTCGTTGACGATGGAAGTAATGGAATTCAGCTGGAGGATGTTCACCTGCGAGTGAATCTCGCGCCTTAGTCCATCCTCAAACATCCTCACCATGAACACCCCACTCCCATACCGAAGGGGTGTAAAACACTACAACTCAGTGAAACGAGAGGAATACACCATGATAGATAGAGTACCCTGCTGGAAGATCATGAACTCCCGGGCTCGATCGGCCCTTAGGGTTTTCGGGTAGAAGTAGTCTTAGAACACGCGCTGGAACTCCTCCCAAGCCATAGCCTGCTGCAGACCCGCCTGTGAGATTACGTCCCACCACCTCTTGGTGGAGTCTTGGAGCATGTAGGTGGCAATCTTGACCCGCCTCTCTGGAGGTGTCTCAAGAAGCTTGAAGATAGTCAGCATGGATTCCAACCAGGACTCTACAGCCTGAAGTCCTCCCTCACCCGAGAACATGGGAGGATGTTGTTGCTGGAATACCAGCATCAATACATCCATAGACAAGGCAGGAGATGGTGATCCCTGGAAGTCATGCATCATCCTCATGAAAGCATCCATGAACTGCGCATCAGCGCCCGCGACTGGTACAACAATCGGTGCCAAGGCTGGCTCAGCTGGGGGATCGACAGGAAGTCCCTGATTAGCCCTGTCCGGCGTCTGATCACTGCCTGACGATAGACGTATGACCGAAGGACATCTCAGAGGAATATTTCTGAAAAATAAAAAGCACATCTTAGATCAGGAAAACAATGACAGAGAACACAAGAGTACAAAATGGGAATAGGGTAAAAAACACACAAGATTGAAAAACATGACTGCACGGTGTGTATAAAGCTACACGGTGTGTCTTCTTAAACCACTGGAATGGGCATGTAATATTACCATAAAAGTCGTGTACGCTTCAAACTACATGGCGTGTTGACCCCCCCACACGGCGTGAGCTTGAAAACTATTCCCCTGCTGAGTCTCCTTCCACGGCTAACCCACACGGCCCGACTCAACCCGAGATTACACAGCATGTTCGAAACAAACACGGAGCTCACTAGAAAAGGCTTCAGCGGTCTGTGTTGTTGAGTACACGGTCGTCTACATGGATGGAACTTACACGGCGTGCTCCGAACAAGAATGGTGTGCATAGGCGAAGGTGACACTGTCATGTGTTGTTCGTGACATGGCCGGGTACCTTGGGAAGACTACACGGCGTGTTCCGAACAAACACGGCGTGTGGAATGGAAGGTAACGCCAGGCCGTGTTGTTCATGACATGGCCGGGTACCTGGACAATACTACATGGTGTTTTCCCTATGGACACGTTGTGTTCTACCCAAGCTTCCTCGGCCTGTGTTGTTAGTGACACGGCCGGGTACACGGCTTCAAACACACACGGTGTGTAACAATGGTACACAACGGGTTACCGACGTTACTCCCACGACACCGCGTTCTGCTCACACGGTCAGTGACATGGCCTGAAAACTACATGGTGTGTATCTAAAAAGTACACGCCGTGTATTCTGGGTTTTTCTGGGCAGTAGCTCAGAAACTGCGCAGAATTCCATAAACACTAAAAATGATGGAAAAGATGCCAAATTCCGATCTGTGAGGGGCCATAACACCTCAAGAACCAAATTTTTTGCATTCACATTAAACAAAGATCAAAACAACATTTTTCTAACATAGCAGCAGATAATCTATCAAGAAACTATCACAACATCATTTATAATCTACACAAAGTCTATCACAACAGCATGCAATCGCCAATGCACCCTAGATGGCAAGGAAAGAATTCATGACAAGTGATTTCAACAAGTCCCTATATAATGAATGAGATGGAATACCCTCATCTCATCAGGTTGTGACAGAAATAGAACCAAAATATCAAAACAATAACCACACAAGTCATGTCAATCACTCTAGGTTAAATCAGATCAGCTATAAAATCTCAAACCCAAAAAACTGCCATTAACGAGGTAGTATGGATTTTCCCTATACACGAGTTAGCTACTCCTGGGCACAGCTTAATACCAATTACCGAATACGTCCTATCCCTTGCTAAAGTCTGAAAATAGTAATGCAAGAGAAAAGAACTCCTCTGATACCACTTTGTAGCGACCCGAGTCCGGAGCCCCTCCACTGGTTGCCCGTACCCGATTCGCCACATGACCTCAAGCGCGTTTCCCCGAACACCAGAGGTTGCTGACTAGAAGCAAGGGCCTTGGTGAGTCGGTGGGGAAACTATGCCCTCAGTCGGTAAGGTATACAAGGTAAGAAAACAACAATAATCAGTGGAAGTAGTAAACGACATGCATAACAGCAGAAACCAAACAGCAGAAGCAATGCAAAGATATATCAATGATGACAATAATGCAGCAGGTAAAAGTATCTATAGAAAGGAGCAAACAAAAAACGTGATGGAAATACAACTGAAACGAAGTGAAAAAGAAAACAAAGTAAGCTCCTCAGCATCGCGAGCCACATCTCTGTTCCATACTCCCCAGCTCCTGGTGCAATCGAGATACTGAAGTAGATGGGCGCTTGCCCTTGTCTATACCTGCAGCAACATAGTCTGCTTGGGCCTAAAAACATGGCCCAAACAGGGTTTGAGATAAAATCCTAGTAGGCAATCACCCAAAGATTTGTGCCTAACAGTCAGTGAATACATGACACTAACAAAACAAGAAGCAGTAAACAGAAAAGCACAAGCAGCTACAATCCACAGTCCTGGAAAACAAAGTACACAAGTAAACAGCCAGAAACAAAAGAAGAAACAGGTAACCCTCTGGGTAGCTCTCACATTCTAACCCATATGGTTCAACCTCTAGTACTAGCAACCCTATGCGAGGCACACACAGTCTCACCCCTCTGGTTCAGCTACGTAATTAAGGAGACTCTCTGGGGAAGAACTCACCGTCAATTCCCCCTATAGTCTCGTATCCTACTAAAGGCTCTCTGGGGAATCACTCAACACCAATTCCCCATGTGGCCCGCATCGTGGATCTAAAAACTCTCTAGGGAAGCACTCAACGTCAATTCCCCCTATAGTCTCGCATTGTAATTAAAAGACACTCTGGAGAATACCTTCTATCAATTCTCCCTTTGGTCTACTACTCTAGGTTCTCACAGTCCTGAGTATAACTAAATATGCTCAGCGCGCGTGTATATCATCCAAGTAAACCTCAAGAACTACTTGGATATCAACTAAGTCTCAACAGGAAAACAAGGCAACAGTCCAAAATCCTACCTCTAGGCATGGCAACTAGCAAAACGCCAAACATGCAGAACAAGCATAGCAAAGCAATATGAGCACAAACAAAATAATCTAATCACAAGAAATAACCTCTAATAAAGAAATCATGCAAAGCGTCAAGTAACAAGGGAAAAACCGGAAACATGCAATACCCTGTTCAAGGGTATTGGTGTAAAGTGCACTAAATATTCAACAACATTCTACGAAAAGGCACAAACCACCAACCTCGATCCGAGGAGATCCATATACGTGAACCTCAATGACAGATTCTTCTTATAACAACGTAGATCTGAGAAAACACACCAAAAGTGCATCATATGAAAACATGGAAACAAGGAGGAATCAAGAAACATGGCTAAAGAAGAAGGAAGAACTCACCGCTGTGATTCCAACGCAATCGACCATGCTCGAATTGGAGAACGGATGGCGAGGTGGGAGCCCATCGTAGTTCTGGCCATACGGTCGCTCTTAGATGGATGAAATCTAAAGAAGAAGATGATTTTGGGGGGTAGGTGCGACCCCGGTCTGTTTAATGAAAAAAAAGTACACGGCGTGTACTTCTTGAGTACACGGCATGTACTTCAATTTTTCTGTACTCCAAAATAACCGGCCTCCACCTCATCCTTACACACCGTGTGTGTGGCCCGGACACGGCCAGCACACGGCTTTGAGAGGGAACATAGTACACAATGTGTAATCAGAAAGTACACAGCGTGTACTTTGAAAATTTCTAGATAATCCATTTATCTCAAAAACTCTAGAAAAAGGAAAAACATACCTGAAAATAAGATCCGGGTTCTTACATCCGGTCTTGTTCACCCTAACTTTTCTCTTTAGTGTCTTGGTTTCATTTACTTGTTTTGTGCCTTGTGTGGTGTTTTCACTTGCTCTATTTTCTTGGTTTTGTCTTGTGTCTCTATGTTTTTGAACATTTCCATCAATTTTTCTCTCTCCATTCTACTCTTCAGCACTTATTAGTGATTTCTTAGTAGTTTTGTTTTTATGTATTCAAAATATAAAAAAAAAATTCAAAACGAACACTCTTGCTTTTGAAACTACTTCCTTGAGAGTGACCCCATGGTTGGCCACTGTTCTATATCTTAGGTCTTTATAAATGTAATCATGACCATACTCATGATAAGGACCATGTCAAATTTTGGAACCGTTGTTGAGGAATCAATGATTGACATAGTGGTTTTTCCAATTTTTCATTTAGTTTAAAACAAAAAAACATAAAACAAATAAAAAACCTCACATATAGTGATAAACTCTAACGAATTTGATATAATGTCACTATTTCACCCAGTTCAAGAGAATGAGGAGACAGTTGATAAATTTCATAGTTGGATGGATGAAAGACATCATCGAGACCTTACTGATGAGGAGACAACATATTCTTATAAGATCATGTTGTTGATGCCACAAGCCATGGATAAGGTCAATAGATACTAAGAATATAGTACAGTACCACCACCTCCCACTAAAGCCCAATATTCTAGAAAATTGTCTAGAAGGAAAGAGAAATAAAATATAATGAAGAAAAAGGTATAGTTTCTCAATTTTGATATGAATTTTTCCGTGGATTCAATGCTGGAAAATCTTGAGCCAATTTCTGAGGTTGTTTTCAAGGGCTGGATGAAAATGAAACTTTCAAAGCCTCAAGATACTGGGGAATTTCATTGATGATAATATTTTCTTTGATATAAATTATAATGATTTTGGTTGCAATTACTATTTTAATGATTTTTCAAAGCTTCAATATGTGGAGCCAGCACATGAAAATATATCACACTCCTTAGAAGATTCAGCAATTGAGGTGGGGTGTTTTGAAGAGAGGATAGAGGAGGTTGACTACGTCACACTTTCCCCAGATCCTCTCCCTAGATCACTCTTCCATCATAAGGACAAACAAGTAGCACTGATAAAGGGAGTTTAATATTTTATGGAAGAAGTCATATTTTTATTCAAATTGGATTACATCAAAGCTGGTTTTAATTGTTTTTTTTTTGTGCAGGTATTGAAGATGCATATCACTTTTGTGAATTCATAGAGAGTGGGTAAGATGTGGTTGCATCTATTGAAGAGTTAATGGAACATCAAATTCTGGATGAAACTTCCAGTTTGTGAGTTATTTTTGAAGTTGAATTATTGGAGTTGTGAACTAGAATAGAATTGGATAATGACACAATAATTGCTTTCCAAGAGGAAATGCTTGATTGGATTGAACCAGAAGACAAGTCACATCCATTTTTTCCTACATTACAACTTTTTCACACTCAACCTCAGGAAGAAGAAGTTGGGAATACTCATATATCAGGTTTCCCCTCCACCATTCAACATGTTGAACTTCACTACCCAGTACGATAATTTGGTTGAAGCTGCACATGGGGTAATCCAATGATGGAAAGAGACTGAGGTTGGAAGGAATCGCATCTAGTATATCTTAAGCAAGAATCCAAATCTCCTATCATACTAGGGTTGATTCTAGGACATTCCGACATTGTATAGTCATACTACAGCACCCCCTGGGGGGTTATCCCATGATTATCCCTTATTATTTCTTGCCTTAGTTTCTTTTTTCTTATTATTTTTAATTTGAGTTTTTTTTATTATGACTATAAATAGGCAGTAGATTCTATGTGGCCATCATTCAAGTCTCAGAGGAATAGTACACTGAAGATCATTGATAAACACTACTAGAAAAATAGGTATTTGCGACAGGGCATTTGCGACGGGATCCCGTCGCAAATGTATTTTTGCGACGGGGTCGCGTCGCAAATAGCCCATTGCTGAAAACGGCGTCGCAACAACACTTATTTGCGACGGGCCCGTCGCTAAAGTCTTTTTTTGCGACGGTCATTCTCCCCGTCGCAAATAGTATTCCGTATTTTTGTAAAAAACATTTAAAATAGTTTTTGCGACGGTGCCGTCGCAAAAACTATTTTTTTAAAAAAAATAAAAACTATTAATAATACTAGTATTTGCGACGGTCATAGTATCCCGTCGCAAATACTATAAAAAAAATAAATTATTAATAAATTATTTTAATTAATATAATAATAGAATTATAATTCACAAATAAAAATAATTAATTATTTTAATTAATATAATAATAATAGAATGATAATTCAAAAATAAAAAATTATAGAATATTAATAAATGATTTAATTAATATAATAATATTAGAATTATAATTCATAAATAAAAAAAATATTAATAAGTTATTTTAATTAATATAAAAATAATAGAATTATTTTACATTCAAATATTAAAATAATTCAAGTATTACAAAAAATATAATTAAATTATAATATAATAAAATTTTAATATATATATATATATATTAATATTATAAAATATAAAAAATTTTATTATTCATATTAATATTGTTATTTAAAAATATAATATTATTAATATTTTATAATGAGACAAAAACTAAGAATAGAAAAAAAAATTGATTTCCCAAATTTTATAACATAAATACAAACTCTAATCTGATGGAGGGGGGGAGGTGGGGGATCTGTAGTTGGTGGTGGAGGAAACTCCATCCCTAATGCATGAGTGAGTCGGCGCATGTACTCCATCTGCTCCTGATGCTGCTGCTGCCACCGACTTGTCTGCTCCTCGTACAACTGTTGCTGGCGTCGACGCTCCTCCTCATGCTGCTGACGCATCTGCTCCTACTCCTGTCGGAGACTCTCTATCTGTGCAGTCTGAGATCGCAACTGATCCTCATACTGTGTAGTAGAAGAAGATGCACGAGCTCCTCTCGAGCTGGACGCCGACATCGCAGCACTGCCATAATAATCTCCGGGAGTCAGTCGAGAGCCGATACCAACTACCTGGCCCTTCTTGAAGGCATACTGGGTGGCCTGCATCCATTCCGCCTCGTCAAACTGACGGGCAGTGGTCTGATCTGATGACTCGGACTGACTCTCAGGCCGGGCCTGTGACGTTGCGGCCTCATATGACTCCTATAGTTGCAATTTAAAATTAAAATTGTGAGTATATTATATGCAGTTAATTTTTAAACTTGAAAACAAATAATACTGACCACGATGTGATGCTGACGATCACCTATGAGCTCCCCAGTAGCAGGATCACTATACATCCTCCGATATACGTCGTACTCTGTAATATCGGGGTGCTCGACAGCCTATAAAAATAAAAAATAAAATGTTAATATTTATAGTTATATAAAATATTTATAAATAATGTACGTACCAGATGCTGTCTATGAGTACTGAAAGAACGACTCCCAGCTCGATGAGTCACCTCCTGTCTCCCCCGATTCTGCCTCCCCACCGATGATCTCCTCTGAAAGGTACCACTCAACCAGTGCGCACATAATCCATCCCATACATGGGATGAAATATACTCTGGTCGGTGTGCTCTACATGACTCCTCAAAATATGACACTCATGCTTTCTTCATCGCATATTTTCTTAAATTGTGCAAAAACTGACGAACGCGATCACGCATGGCCACCTCCCATGCCTCGTGGATGGCGCCACGCATGGTATCCTTGATCGGATACCATAAACCCTACAAATAAATCAAAATATCAAGTTAGAAATGAAATAATGTTCAAAATAAAAATTATTTATTTACGTACGTACCAACCAATGGCCGAACATGGCCTGCTGCACATCAATGGGAATCTGCTCCCATGTGGTCCACGGCTGAGAGAAATAGTTGCGCAAAATAGCGATGCCCTGTCCGACTGCTATATGCGGAAAACTGAAAAAATAATAAACATTTATTATGTGAATAGATTAATGAAATCTTAGTCAAATCCACAGGTTATCACACAGGTTCTCACACCTCCGTGTGCGTGGATCAAACCCAAGACGTGGACGTCGCTCGGGGACGGGGTCAGGAATCATCAATCGTGCAAGACCGCGCCCCCTCCGCGTACTCCCTGGAGCGCCTGCAGGCTGAGGGTCATCTGTCAGCAACGCATCCGCATCGAAAGTCAGGTCAGCATCTGCTAACTCACGAAATGTGGCCTCGTCCATCTGAAACAGAAAATGTTAATGTTAGCAAATAATTGATAATTACTATTATATATACATATATACATATATACATATTATGATCTTATATAAATACCATGGAATGCTATCAGTGTTCATCTTCATCATCATCTTCATATATGTCAATGTCATCTTTATATTCCTCCTCAACATCATCGATATCCATTCGAGTTATAGTTGCTTCATCTCTTACCATTTCAAATTCATATGTGACATCATTAACATCATCGTTATCACCGACTCTTAAATGTGGGGTGTCGTCATCGATACTCATGTCTCTTTATAAAAAAGATTGATTTTGAGTACTCTCTTGAAAAACTTCAATTCTTTGCACATCAATGAAAGCACATTCACTTTGACTAAACTGATTGTCTCGAATTTTGATTTTTATTATACTCCACCAATCAGTCAAGTCTCTTGATGTTGCACAGTACTTTTCATAATAAACTTGATATGCCTGTTTAGCCAATAAGAATGGTTCATTGACTTCGAGAACACTTTTACATTAAATATCGATGATTCCATGAGTCGGATGAACACACACACCTCTCTCTGTATAAAACCACCGACATTTGAACATGGTTATGTAATGTTGTCCAAGATAACAGAGTTCAATGATTTCATCAAGTATGCCATAAGAGTCAACTTCATTTTCTCGATGATGAGATCCTCTCAAGCTAACTCCACTGTTCATTGTTTTTTTCGATTCCCCATATTCATGTGTGTGGAATCGAAATCCATTCACCACATATGCATTATAAGTTTTAACAAGTTTGGAAGGTTGGTTACTCAATACACACAGCCGTTTGTCAATTTTATCAACATGTCGAGACACCTGAAAATTTGTGAAATAATTATCAATATATTAAACTATACATTGAATGAGTTGCTAAAAGATAATGAATTTATGTTACCAGTTTTTGAAACCACTAAGAGAAATTTTTCAGTCGACGTTCTTCGAGAGCAGCTGCTGTAATTTGTGGAATTTGTTTCTTGATATGATTATCATACAACCTATAAAAACCAAAGTTATTTACTGTAACATAAATGATAGAATAAGTGATATAAACACTTACAGTACAACTGATGTCATCTCTTCACAGTTGAGCAGAACATACGTATGACCTCTCTGATGTTCATCATCTGAAAGCCAGTGTTTATAAACTCCACCAAAACCAAGCTCTGACTGGTTGAAAATAGATAATTGATTGTCGATTTCATAAATATTCCTCTCGTTCCATCCCATTCGGTTGTGTTTTGAAGGATACTCAGATTCAAAATAATGGGAGCAGAAAAAAGATATTTCCTCTTGCAAATAAGCTTCTGCAATAGATCCTTCAACAGATGCTTTGTTACGTACTTTTCTTTTCAATTTTTGCATGCATCATTTAAATGGGTACATCCATCAAAACTGTACCGGACCTCCACATTTGGATTCATATGGCAAATGTAACATCAAATGTTCCATTGAGTCGAAGAAAGACGGCGGAAATATTTTTTCCAGTTTGCATATAATTACAACAACATCTTTTTCAAGTTTTCCTAGAGCATCATAATATGCCGTAGCCGCACAAATTTCCCGAAAAAAATGAGACATGTCTGTTATGGAATCCCAAATCACAAAATTCAACAGACCTCTTAATCCAATGGGTAGAATTCTCTCCATTATAACATGACAATCATGACTTTTTAATCCAGTAATATGACCATTCTTTACACATCTACCCAAATTAGAAGCACATCCATCTGGAAGTCTCAAATCTGTAATCCACTGACAAAATAATAAACGGTTTTCTTTAGACAGTGTATAAGTAGCTTTTGGTTTCAGTAACCTTTCTGTTCTGACATTCTCAAATAGTTCCAATTCTGGACGCCTGCAAATTTCGGCAAGATCTAAACGTGCATTTACATTGTCTTTGCTCTTTCCTGGCGTATCCAAAACTATATGAAACAAATTATCAAAACAGTTCTTCTCAATATGCATGACATCTAACATGTGTCGGACCAACAGATCAGACCAATATGGCAAATCCCAAAATATGTTACGTTTAATCCAATTGTGTTCTTTCCCAAAACCAGAAATTTTCTGTTGATTTATTGTGGGACCAAAAGTGATGGGAGGTAATGAAAATACAACTGATTTTAACTCCGAACCTGATAGCATTTTTGGAGGTCCATCCCTTTCAACTGTTCCTTTTCTGAAATGAGATCTGTTTCTGCGAAATAGATGATCAGCTGGAAGAAATCTGCGATGACAGTCAAAATAACAAGGTTTCTTTCCATGAATGAGCATAAATGCTTTGTTCTCTCCCATACAGTAGGTACATGATTTCTGACCATGTGTACTCCAGCCAGATAACATCCCATAAGCCGGGAAGTCACTTATTATCCACATCAATGCTGCTCTCAGTATGAAATTCTGTTTCGTTGCAACATCATATGTACTGACACCAGTACTCCACAATAAATTTAATTCATCAATCAATGGATTCAAATAAACATCAATATTTTTCTTCGGATGTCCTGGAATTAGTAAAGTCAAAAAGATATATGGCTCCTTCATCAACATCCATGGAGGTAAATTGTACGGAGTTAAAAAAACAGGCCAACATGAATATTGACTACCATAAGATCCAAACGGACAGAAACCATCAGTGGAAAGGCCCAGTCGAACATTTCTAGCTTCTAAACCAAAGGATGGATGCACTCTATCAAAATGTTTCAATGAATCACCATCGGCTGGATGATTCAAGCTTTTATCGGTTGAAATATTCTCTTTATGCCATGACATCATTGTCGCTATATTCTTAGACATGAATAAACGCTGAAGTCTGGATGTAAGCGGAAAATATCTCAACTGTTTTACAGGAATCAAACCAGACTTCCCGTGTTGTCCTTCTTTACATCTCAGTTGCCCACATGTAGGAAAACTATCCAACGACTCATTTTCCCCAGAATATAAAATGCAGTCATTTGAACATGCATGAATCTTCTGAGAAGTAAGTCCCAATTTTCGAACCAGCCTCTTACTCTCATAGTAATTTGCAGGTAAAACATTTCCTTCGGGTAACAGTGTTTTCAGCAAAGAAAATATCTGGTCAAAACAGGTGTTTGACATTCCGTTATCTGATTTGATAGCCACAAATTTTGCAACTGCTTCTAATTTGCTCATCTTGCAGCCAGGATATAATGCATCCTCAGCAGATTTCAACAACTCATAAAATTCAGACGGTGCCAACTCAGGATTTGAAGCTATATCAGCCGAAGTTTCTGTATGTTTAACAGATGAACCAGCAACATCATGTACTAAATCTTGAAACCGGGATGGATCCGGAATCATGTTGGTATCACCTTCTCTGGAACTGCGTTCACCGTGTTGATACCAAAAAACATAATCTGGTTGAAAACCAAAACACAAGAGATGTTCTCCCACTTTGTCAAACGTGTCAAACGTTCTCAATGCACATTTTCTGCAAGGGAATTTTATTTTTCCTTCTGAAATAAATTCTGAATTTGATTCCGCAAATGATAAAAAATTCTCCACACCCTCAACATATACTGGATTTAAACCAGAACTGTTTGGATTTCTACGTTGATTTATCCATATGCGGTCACCTAATAATGATTGTTGACGACCATGTTGTTCCATATTTCTCTATAAAATATAAAAGCATTACTGGTTTTGAATAATTTGTTAGAAAAAACACTTAAGTAAAGATTGAATATATTGAGAATAAAGGAAAACATGTTACAAATATTGATAATTTTAATATTATATTTATTTTTTATTATTTTAATAATACTAATATAATTTTTTCATAAACATTAATTATATAATAATAACATTATTAAATTATTAGTATATTTTATTATTAATATTAAAATAACATAATTTTTTATATTATATACAATTATCCTTTCATCTGTGTGTTTAACATTCTGTCTCCACATGTAATATTTGCATTCACTTTCACCTCTCCATTGGCGAGTAGGTTGATAATTTTGAAAAAGAATGCGAATATTACATGTGGAGACAGAAAACACACAGATGAAAAGAGAATTGTATATAATATAAGAAATTATATTATTTTAATATTAATAATAAAATATACAAATAATGTACTAATTATTGGTAATTATTACTAATTATTACTAATTATTGGTAATTATTACTAATTATTACTAATTATTGGTAATTATTAATAATTATTACTAATTATTGGTAATTATTACTAATTATTTGTAATTATTACTAATTATTACTAATTATTACTAATTACTGGTAATTATTACTAATTATTGGTAATTATTCCTAATTATTACTAATTGTTACTATTTATTACTAATTATTACTAATTATTACTATTTACCGGTAATTATTCCTAATTATTGGTAATTATTACTAATTATTGGTAATTATTACTAATTATTGGTAATTATTACTAATTATTGGTAATTATTACTAATTGTTACTATTTATTACTAATTATTACTATTTATTACTATTTACCGGTAATTATTCCTAATTATTGGTAATTATTACTAATTATTGGTAATTATTACTAATTATTGGTAATTATTACTAATTATTGGTAATTATTACTAATTATTGGTAATTATTACTAATTATTGGTAATTAGTGATAATTATTGTTAATTATTGGTAATTATTACTAATTATTGGTAATTATTGCTAATTATTGCTAATTATTACTAATTATTGGAAATTATTATTATTTATTGGTAATTATTCCTAATTATTGGTAATTAATACTAATTATTGGTAATTAATACTAATTATTACTAATTATTGTTAATTATTACTAATTATTACTAATTATTGGTAATTATTGTTAATTATTACTAATTATTGGTAATTATCCCTAATTATTGGTAATTATTACGAATTATTGTTAATTGTTACTAATTATTACTAATTATTACTAATTATTACTAATTATTGGTAATTATTACTAATTATTGGTAATTATTACTAATTATTGTTAATTATTCCTAATTATTGGTAATTATTACCAATTATTGGCAATTATTACTAATTATTCCAAATTATTGGTAATTATTAATAATTATTGGTAATTATTACTAATTATTACTAATTATTGGTAATTATTACTAATTATTTCTAATTAATACTAATTATTGGTAATTAATACTAATTATTGGTAATTAATACTAATTATTGGTAATTAATACTAATTATTGGTAATTAATACTAATTATTACTAATTATTGGTAATTACTTGTAATTATTACTAATTACTGGTAATTATTACTAATACTGGTAATTATTACTAATTGCTGATAATTATTACTAATTACTGGTAATTATTACTAATTATTGGTAATTATTACTAATTATTGGTAATTATTACTAATTATTACTAATTATTACTAATTACTGGTAATTATTCCTAATTATTACTAATTATTACTAATTATTACTATTTATTACTATTTACCGGTAATTATTCCTAATTATTGGTAATTATTACTAATTATTGGTAATTATTACTAATTATTGGTAATTATTACTAATTATTGGTAATTATTACTAATTATTGGTAATTATTACTAATTATTGGTAATTAATACTAATTATTGGTAATTAGTACTAATTATTGGTAATTAATACTAATTATTGGTAATTAATACTAATTGTTACTAATTATTGGTAATTATTACTAATTATTGGTAATTATTACTAATTATTGGTAATTATTCCTAATTATTGGTAATTATTACTAATTATTGGTAATTATTACTAATTATTCCTAATTATTGGTAATTATTAATAATTATTGGTAATTATTACTAATTATTACTAATTATTGGTAATTACTACTAATTATTTGTAATTAATACTAATTATTTGTAATTAATACTAATTATTGGTAATTAATACTAATTATTGGTAATTAATAATAATTATTGGTAATTAATACTAATTATTGGTAATTAATACTAATTATTGGTAATTACTGGTAATTACTGGTAATTATTACTAATTACGGGTAATTATTACTAATTACTGGTAATTATTACTAATTATTGGTAATTATTACTAATTATTGGTAATTATTACTAATTATTACTAATTATTACTAATTACTGGTAATTATTACTAATTACTGGTAATTATTCCTAATTATTGCTAATTGTTACTATTTATTACTAATTATTACTATTTATTACTATTTACCGGTAATTATTCCTAATTATTGGTAATTATTACTAATTATTGGTAATTATTACTAATTATTGGTAATTATTACTAATTATTGGTAATTATTACTAATTATTGGTAATTATTACTAATTATTGGTAATTATTACTAATTATTGGTAATTATTACTAATTATTGGTAATTATTACTAATTATTGGTAATTATTACGAATTATTGGTAATTAATACTAATTATTGACAATTAATACTAATTATTGGTAATTAATACTTTTTGTTGGTAATTAATACTAATTATTACTAATTATTGGTAATTATTGGTAATTATTACTAATTATTGGTAATTATTACTAATTATTGGTAATTATTACTAATTATTGGTAATTATTACTAATTATTGGGAATTATTACTAATTATTCCTAATTATTGATAATTATTGGTAATTGTTCCTAATTATTAGTAATTAAATGAATAATTACTAATAATTAGGAATAATTACCAATAATTACAAATAATAACATTATTAGTATATTTTATTATTAATATTAAAATAATATAATTTTCTAATTTATATACAGTTCTCCTTTCATCTGTTTGTTTTCTATCTCCACATACAAATAATACATGTGAAGACAACAAACACACAGATGAAATGAGAACTGTATATATATAAAAAATTATATTATTTTAATATTAATAATAAAATAGACTAATAATGTAATAATGTTATTAACCCTAATTATTGGTATTTATTACTAATTATTAATATTTATTCTTAATTATTAAAAATTATTACTAATTATTCCTAATTACTATTAACTATGAACAATACTAATAATTTAAATTTATTAAGTAATAAAACAATATAAACATAATTAAATTACAACTAATTAAGAATAATTGAAACTAATAAAAAATTAAAAATAAATATTAAATTAAATTGAACAAAAATACCTTGAAAATTGATCTGCTCTGATCGTTCTTCAAAACTTTAATATCAGCTCCGGAGAAAAAAATTAAACTGAAGAAAAACTGAACTTTAGAAATATAACTTTGAGAGAAGAAGAAGATGGAATTTGAGAATGTTTTGAAAAAAACGGATGGGGGTATTTATAGGTTAGATTATTTGCGACGGGTCCATTTGCGACGGGACCCGTCGCAAATACCTTAGCCGACATTTATTACGGTCAACGGGTAAATAGTTATTTGCGACGGGACCCGTCGCAAATAACCACCTGCCGACATACTATTTGCGATGGGGAAATATTCTCGTCGCAAATACCTTTTACCGCCGCCGGTTATTTGCGACGGGAATATTCCCCCGTCGCAAATAGTTTTCCCGTGATTTGGCGCGCAACGCGCGCCAGTTCTTTTGCGACGGGGAAAGAAATCCCGTCGCAAAAGCCTACTTATTTGCGACGGGTAAATACCCCCGTCGCAAATAAGTTTTTAACAGGACTACTTGCAACGAGATTTATTCCCGTCGCAAATAACCCGTCGCAATTGCTCATTTTTCCCGTAGTGAAAACTCCCAAACTCATACTTCATGGTTTCATTTCCAATTTGAGAATTAAAATTTTATGTCTAATGTAAAATTATTTTATCTTTTAGTTACTTAAACTAGAGCATCCAATGTTCATGCATAATGCAATTAATGGGAGACATCTTTAAATATGAGAATATGATCATTTAGATGACTGATTACTTTAATTCATTCATATCAATTCATTCATATTGCATGTTGTTGTGTTTAAGTGTGGGGGGTCCTATAATTTTCTGTGAAATGTTAATATGTTCTATTGGATGGGTGTTTACCTGCTAGTATCTAGTTATTTGAAAAAATTACTTTGAGGTGAATTGTGAAACATGTGTGCACCCACTGCATTCAACTTCATTATGCTGTTGTTGCACATCTTTTTTAATCTTGCTACTATTTGAAGTAAATTGATAAAATCTTTTGTCTGGTCTTTAAAAATTCAAAGAATGAACATTTTAGGATTATAACTGAACTTGTTGCTGGTGATGTATGGTGGGGTTTGGTTCTTCTATTTTTTTGTGTTTTTTTATATTTCTTTTTTATGCGGCCATGAAAATTTTTGAACCTCATTTCTACCCTTCCATATCATATTTATGCTGAAATGTCCATATGTTCTGAACATAAATTGTCTTCCACCTTAGAATTAAACATTGGGGACAATTATGGGTTTTAAGTGTGGGGGAGAGGGTTTATTCTAGTGTCATGTCAAATCCCCCATTTATGAACCCCAGTTTGTGTTTGGTTAAAAATATGGTCAAAATTACTTCAAAAACATTTAAAATTATTTCACCACGTGATGGTCATTAGACGTTAACTATTACTTCAATTATGTCATGTTAGGGGAAAACATCATGTTGGTTGATGAAATTGTAATTTAGCCAGAAACTGTTAAGAATGAATGATTGTTGAGTGCAATTGTTCATTGTCTCAAAGGAACATTCTATTTTGGAACTGAGTATGGGAGTGTGACTAGATAGGTTTTTTGGAATAAGGATCATGAATTAGGGTAACTATATGTTCTCACTGAATCCTAGGGAAATCAAACTTTTAGAAAAATAATAATATTCAATCACTTTAGGAAGTAAACTGAAATGATTATTAATTAAGTCCTTTGAAACTGTATTGAAATGGGATAATGGGATCCCACTGTGAGTATCTGAGTGAAGGTGCATTTTGTGCATTTCTGTGACTCAATTAAGCCAATTTATATCTTAATAAGTGTTATATAGAGGGCACTGTACATGGAATATATCTAGGAAAAAGTAAAATAAAATTCTCTAGTAAAAAATGAACTCATTAAGATGATGGGAATTTTGAAACCATATGAAGAAGGGAGAAATTGACAAGGTGAATTTTCATTTGAGTTGAATCAGAAATGTGAAAAACTTAATGGACTCTAATTTATTGAACCTATGGGAAGATGATAATGGGAGGTTCTATTGGTTATGTTTTGAGTTCCACTTCATCTAACATGTCAACACTACTTGAATCTGAACATGATTTGGAAGGTGAAGTATGACAGTTAATGAGTACATATAGGAGGCATGACATACTTGACAGTATATGAATCTATGGTTCTTTTAACATCCAGTGAGTTCTTGATGCTAGGAAGGATATTATTTTTTAAAACCCTTGAAAAGCTTGTCCTACTATTTGGTCTTCATCCTCTTGGTTTTAAGGTTTAATCATGCAATTTTGGAACTGAAACTCAAAAATCATTTGATTGTTTTAAAATCAAAGGCATTCATTTGTTTGAGGACAAACAAAGATTTAAGTGTGGGGGATTTTTAAGTGGCGGTGTATTTACATTATTTTCCACATCTTTTTTTATTTTTACTAGATTTTCCGTAAAAAAATGTTTTTATTTTGTTAAATATTTTTTCTTGTGTTTTTTGTACATTAATATGAAAATTAATCAATTTTTATGTAAATAATCTATTTTGGTGATTTATTATGTTGTTGTCATTTTAAATAATTCTTAAATTAAATCATTTCTTTTGAATTTTACATTTATTTTTATATTTTTTCATTCTAGTTAGTTTATAAATTCATTAATTTAATTAATTATTTATTTGTTTTAATTGTAAATAAATACAACAATTTATTTCAGTCTTAACAATGTAATTTTATTCAATTATTATTTTTATTCTTGAATTAATTTGTCAATTTCTCATTTGTTTAGTTAATTTGTTGATTAAACTTAAGTATGCAACTTTATTATTTTGTAGTTTGTTTTAAATTAAATGTTATTATAATTTTTAAAACAAATGAATTCATTCTTTTAAATAAAGCAAAATTAATTTTTTTGTTTAATTTTTTTAATTTATTTAGTTTTTAATCATATTCTATTTAATTTAATTGATTAATTTATTAATCCTTTTTAGATTTATTAATGTTTTAATTTATTTATTTTTTGTTTCTGTTTTGCTGATTACAGTGGAATAGTTTTAAAATTTTATTTTATCCATACAGTTCCACCTTTTCATCCCATAATGGTACCACATCTCACTGTGGCACCACTTCAAAACTGGTACCACTGTCTTGCTTCTCTCCCTTGTCTGCACCAACTTCACGCCAGCCACCACTTCCTACTGTTGATTGTCTTGCATTTTCCATGACTTGAAAGTGCCACGGTTTCCTTCAAATGGTGGAACCATTTCATTTTTTCCATCCACTACCACCGTTTCGCCCGTTTTCCACAACTCTGCCACAATTTTTATCTCACAAAGCGGTGGCCTTGCGTCATTCACTGTTCCACAATAATCCACCCAACCTATACCTGAGAACCGTTTTGCCACTGCCCCATTCTGGAACCTCTCCTCTTCTTTCGTATCATCTACATAGCATCGCATCGCACCATCATCCCCTGCAGACAAAAACCAAATAGATTGCACAATATAACCATTCAAACCCCACCTGAAGATGAGTCACAACATTAAATTTCAAATTGAGTAATAAAAAACCAGGCAGAGGTCGAACCAGCCTTGCATCTCTCCTCAACTGATTGATGTTGCGCCACCATCGCGGCACCTTGATTCTGACCCATTCACGAACCCGCTACCGCCTCTAGGCAAAAACTTCTACCACCTCTCTTCTCCCATGTCCAACGCTAGTAATCAACTACTGCTGCACCAGCTGGCACTGTTGTGCACCAAATCTAAAGGATATGTTTTGTGCCGAAGTCACCCCCACTCTCCGCTGTGAGCCTGCAACCACCTCGTCCATTTCTCACCTCCCCTTCCGACAGAACCTACTTCTCTTCGCTCCCCTATGTCATCGCCCCCTGGTGGAACACCCTCACAATGACAAATCATTTTTTCCCTTCTCTCTTTTCCACCAGACTCGACCAAACCACAAATATATCTTTGGTTTTCTATTTCTTAGATTTTATTTTTTTATAAAATATTATCTAATATATATTAATATATATAACATATACTATACAATAATAATAGGTATATAAATAATAGTATATATGCTATTATATATCATAATAATATATAATATTAATCAAATACAATAGTTATTATATTAATACTAATATTAGGTATTTTAATATATATATATATAAGTATTATTATTCTAAGTAGTGATATTAATGTGTTCTATATATATAATTATTTTATTATATGTTTCTCACTCACATGCGTTTTTTGGTGTTTCATACAGGTGGAGTGGGTTGTGGGATATGAGCCAAACTGTTCATGGGAATAGCACAAGAATATTCGCGAGGTAGTTGAAGGGGAATTGTTTATACTAACTGAGAGTTTACTAAAATATGGTGGCATGCTCCTAAAAGTGTTCCATGTGGATTTTTTGTATGTTAGACCATCAATTGAATTTTTCTAATTTTATCTCTGAATAATAGGACCCTCACCTCCTCTCTTCCAAGAAGACTAGGTAAGGGACTGGGGGAATCCTTCCACAGTAGGGGGAGGAGACTCCACCACCATTCACCATCCGTTACATCTACATATCATGTACTAGGACCGTCTTCGACTTGGACACTAGACCTGCTCCTCCACTCTCTGCCTCTCCTCTGCTTCTTGATTTTCTTTTTCATTTAAATATTTTCTATAAATACTTTTGTTGCATGTTATGTAATTAGAATTGTGATGTTTGATTCATTTGTTTTGTTTTTTTCATTTATCCTCTCTTCGTTTTTTGATCTCAAGTCTCCAAAAATGGACATCTAATTTGCAGTGCTTGATCTAGATTATGAAATCTTACACACCCTGGAGATCTGATCATCAAGGAGATCATATTTTCTCTTTCTTCACCTTGATTTATCGCGTATTTGGGTAATATTGAGCGAGAGAAAAATTATGCACATGAAGATCAATTAATTTTTTGCTTAATATCTTATCCCATTCCTTTCTTGATTTCTCAAAATGTGAATTTGAAATAGGACTTGAAATGTGACAATATTAGTGGAATCATTCTAGATTAAGAGAATTTATTTCCATAATGACTTTGTTAAGTGAATCAACTTCTATTTTTTAGGAACAATCGAGTATTAAAGAACTTCCGTGATTGAGTGTTATATTTTGAGGAGAGATTGATGTGTCATCCGATACATCAGTCATGAACTTAGAAAAGTTGAGAATTGTTGATTAATTTCTTATGTTGATCTTGGATAGGGAGTAGAGATTGAGTTGACTTGTGTCAGCGCTTGCTCTCTTTTCTTGTTTTTGTCATGTGTCTTTATGTTTTTTCACTTTTCCATTAGTTTTTCTCTCTCCAATGTCCTCTTCATCACTAATTAGTGATTTTATTAGAGCTGTGTTTTTATTTTTTCAAAATATTTAAATATACAAAAAATGATTATCGAAACAACCACTCATGCATTCGACACTACTCCCTTAAAAGAGTCCTTGAGAATAGCCAATGTGCTATACCTTCGGTCATTATAAATGTAAACTTGACTGTCCTCGCGATAAGGTCTACATCAGGATATTTTCATATTTTTTATTTAAGACATGGATAGAAAACTCTAAATAACCAAAACACTCCATACAACTCTATAATAAGTGGGGGTGAATAGGGAAATAACACAAACTGAATCTCTTTCTAAAATCCATGATCAAATTTATAATATTGAGATTGTCAATCTTGAATCATATCCAGGAATAACCTCCTGAATATATTAAACATAAAATCATACTACATCTAGGCATGTCACCCTACACAAGGATGAATATCTCCTAAAATTGTACCATTCTCAGTGATTTCGAATAGTAATCCTATAAAAACCAATTCTCAAAATCTGACTAGGGTAGTGTAACCTTTTCAATATTTAGGGAGATTACCTTAAACCAATGGAATGTCATATAATGTTAAAATATAAATGAAATAAAGTCATTCTGGTCAAGATGTGTTAGTACCAAATGGAATATATGAGTCACTACCTCCAAAAAAATAATTCATCTTCTTTAGGATAGGATTGAATCAAAACCTATGATGCTGATTGTGATATACATAAATGCATACACCCAAACCAGGTGGTAATAATCATACGCTTCACTTGATATCCTTAATACTGATTGGACTGACATGAACCTAAATTTCTGTAATCTCAATATCAATAAAAATACAATGTCACATAAATACATAAAACCTTTTACTTTTAAACATTTATATAATAAAAAAATGATTTAAAAAATATATTTTTCATTAAATTGAAAAAAAAATTATAATAGAAACATATTATTTCAAAATATGTATTAAATATTTCCCTCAAATTTATCTATACATTACACACTTCTATATCATATATAGTTATCTAATTTGTTAAATTGGGAAATAAGAGAATAAGAATAGGGAACTCAGAGGCTCAGTAAAGGTAAACATAGACATTAATAATTGGAAATCGTTATGATCATAAAATAATCATTTCGGAATAAGGAATATAATAATATTATTTGAATATGGAACAAATAAATGATTCTTAATAAAACATCAATCACGAATCATAATTCATAGCATGAAGCTGGAAATAAGACATGAGTAAAAGTTTTTTAAATGCATGAGCTAGTTATCATCAGCCATGAAAACGTAAAAAATATATGTTTCAACTACTTAGATCAATAATTTAAAATAAAATTCTATTATTAATTTATATAATAAAAATAATAATCATTAATGTTATTTGGGATATTATATTCATTTCATTTTTAACTCGTATTTCTCCCATAATTGAATAATTTAAAATGAGTTAATTTCAAACATATATCCTCTATAGAATAATTCAATAAAAAATATATTTTACGGAAATATAGGGCCCGCCTATCATCATATATAATTTATAAAAACTATAACATGAATAAAACACATCGGGAATTTCATTTTCATCATAAAACATATAAAAATCATTAATCATTCATATAGTAATTAACATGTGGGAATAAAAAAAGCTTCAATAATATTTCCTTAAAACATATTCATAATTGATCCAAAAAATGAACATGGATAATATCATTTGATTGTATACCAAATTTAGTCATTAAAATCATTAAAATCGTTAAAATATGTTAACCTAATTGAAAAATACTTTTATAAAGTCATTAGAATTATGGTTTGAAAAATAAGAATAAATATCATTTTCAATAGGAAAATAATAAAATAATAATTGGAATAGTATTTTTATTGAAAAAAATTGAAAATTAATAATGGATAAATTACATGGTTGAGGGAGAATTAATTCAAGAAACATATGTTAAATAAAAAAATCCTTTAATTCGTTTTTAAAGAAAATCAAAACTAACATGTATGAAGACATTTGAAAGATTAATTTTAATACCAATGTAAAGAAATTAAAATATATTTCAAAAAAAATAAAACTAAATTATGTGTACAAAATATTATTTTATAAATATGAAAAAGAGTGTGGTAAATGGCTTAGAAAAATTTGATGAAAGGATTTTGAATGAAATAGCTTCATGAATTTTTAAATCAAAATATATTGATAGAAATGACTTCAATAGGTTTTTTAAATTACATGAACAAAAATAAAAAATTATTTACTATATAATATTGGATACTTATATATATATATACCATAAAATTAAATATTGATACATAATTGTTAATAATACTCAAAGAATGAATATTGATATGAAATTCCCTTTATGGATTTGGAATCCTCTGAATCAAAACCTCATCAATAATATAAATTGAAATGGAATATTAGACAACATGAATTAAGAAACAATTAGTATTTATTATTTAATATTGGTGGTATATAAACCATATAAAACAAAATATGTTTATAATATAAAATATGTCTCAAAGAAGGAAATATTGAGTTGGGAAACTCTCCCTAATTTATTAACATTATAAATAAAGTCCATGAAAATAAATTCCATAAATTTTATTTTTATATATAATTAATTAAAATAATAATTTGGTATAATAAATAAATGGGGTAATATATACAATACATTAAGACATAAGGGTTTGAATATATAATATATCTGAATGAGTGAAAATTGAGATGATAAAACCCTTTACACTTTGTTAAAATTTGAATCAAAACAAATTGAAGGATTGAACATGAAATATTACTTTAAATATAATGAAACAAACTATATTAATAATACATACAAAAAATAGGG
Organism: Viscum album; assembly: GCA_963277665.1. NCBI lineage: Eukaryota > Viridiplantae > Streptophyta > Magnoliopsida > Santalales > Viscaceae > Viscum > Viscum album. The sequence continues at coordinate 1,838,844,200 of OY728165.1, forward strand.
CATTGGTCACATAATATAAAATGAATCATGGAATGCTATACGAAACATTTCTCAAGGGATTGATAACTGAGAAAAAGAACCCTTACATTTACTTGCATATTCTACAAAAGTTATTTAACATCCTTCATAATAAAATTAACCATGTTAATAACTTATTTTAGTTCTCCATTCATATATACTATTTAATACCCTAATACTTTAAAAAATGGAACTATGTTGGATATTGTATTCAATTAGAAACACAAAGCTTAAACGACCCATGATATCTATAATTGTTATACCATTTCCATTAAATTATATATTAGGACTAGTATTAAGTAATTTCTTATATATATATATATATATATATATATATATTTAATACTCAATATAAATTGTTGATAAATTTTTAGTAAATAATGAATCAGTTTTTAGTGAAGTAAATTTATTCTTCAATAATATATTATCCTCAAAAATGCTTTTTATAACATTTCATGATACAATAATATAGTTAATTTATGGAAAGTTTTTAAATATTTTTTGAAAAAATGACCATAAGTTTTTAAATTTGAATATCAAAATTTATTTTTGGGGAATTTTTTTATTTTTCAGAAAAAATAGATTTTCAGTGAAAAGTGAAAATATCAATCTTCGTAAAAATGTCATTTCTTTTAAATAAAATAATAAATATGATATTACCATTATGTTTTGAATATTATTTCATGTATTAAAATTATTATTTAATTGTATTTAATAAAATTGATTTTTTAAATGAATTTAATTTTTTGTTTTAGAATAAATTTTTCATTGTGTTTAGAAATTGGATTTTTCTGAAAAAATATTTTACGTGAATAGGGTTTGTCCATATTAATTAATAAAAAATACATAAATATGAATTAATTCACAGAAATTTATAAATAATATATAGATATATGATAATTTATTTATATATAATAACAATATTTAATCTCATTGTTAATATAAAATCAAATTTTCTTTGTAAAATTCACTTCTTGAAACAACTCATTTTCATCGTGTCTTCTAGTTTAATTTTAAATTAATTTTTTGCACTTTTGTGAATTTTATATGTTAAAATAAAATATATATTTGAAATAAAAATAATTTATATTAACAAATAAATGTAACTTAATTTTTTAACATAATTAATAGTTGAATTTTTTTTAAAAAAATTATGATGTTTAATGTAAAAATGGGATTACTGAATGTTAAAATAAAACGCTCTGTTTTAAAAAAGACCCAAAACATATCAAAATCCTAATTATGATACATATTTCTATATTTTCCTTCCCATTTTTTTATATATGGCCATTTTTATTCTTTATTACATGCGAAGTACTTTATCATTTTGGATACTTATTATAAATTTCCAAGTAGTTTCTATGTGGGTTCCTTCCCTCACATATAAAAGGATCACCACTATACATTCTTTTTCACACCATAAATACATTTTGGAATGATAATTGCCTCAAAAAATTCACATCATAACCTTGATATTCTAACCTAATAAGTGTTGTTTTGGTCATCAATACATTCTAGAAATACTTTAAGGAAAATACTAATAAGGTTGTCAGTGAAGAGGTATAATTACTAATAATGACTTATTGTTTTATTTCTTCTTCATCCTCTTAAGAATATAATTTAAGATTGATAAAATGGAAACATTATGGAATAATATATATTTATATGTTATTATATTAATTTATTAATCTAAATCTATATTCCCATTCATCAAATGAGATATGAAATCATCATTCGTGTGTGTAGAGGACAACCAGCTCGTGAATCAGTGATATTCGTTTTCCATCATCACCTCTCATGGAATGTTGTAATGATGGATTTTAATTATATATATTAAATTTCTATCATCTTTATAATTATTTTTTTTATTATCACATGTTCCTTTTAATTATAATTTTATGGGGGAAATGATAACATCCCCCATGTTTACAGCAGACTACTTCCCCGTAAACTGAAGTGATTCATTTTTCATTAACACTTTACATGAAAATTAATGAGGATAATGTTGATGAATATGTGTTATATAATATAAATTATAATTATATTTGATAAATATTTTTCAATATTAAAATAAAATAAATCATGTTCTTTCTTACACTGAAAAATGATAATGTCTTTCGTGTACGTGTGGATTATCGCCTTGGCAAAGCGATACAATTATTTTTGCATCACCAAATAATAGAAATGATACATATAATTTTATATGTGTAAATAATATGGTAATTATGATATTATTATCGATTAATAATGATAAATTAATACATAACTTTTTTCCATAATGGTCATGGAAAATCCAAATCGTTACTCATGCATATGTAAGGCCTACCATCTCCACTATCATAAGGTATTTTATTCTTCATGAGTATTTTTCAAGATTAGTTTCAAAATAATAATTGATAAGTAAATTTAATAATTATCTCATTCTAGATATTCTATTTATGTTTTAATAATTAATTCTTTGAATGTGGTCAACACACTGGTGTTTTTTTAGAAACAGTTAACCATAAGTCCTCAAAACAACAGATATAGTCTTAAAAAATTAGATATTTAAATATATCATTGAAAATAAAAAACTGATATAATTATAAGGTATTAAAACTAGAAAAATTTATTAATAAACAAAATAAATGATGTATTCATATTTTATAGTAGTTAATGTACATATATGGAAAGTCTGGGCTCAATGTAAGGGTTTCTCGTCTCACTTTTAATTTTTCTAGACATATTCCATATACACAACTTTTATTTATTATTTGGTGTATATAAATTACATTTTATATGTAATTTCATGAATATTTCATTAATTATGGAATTTTCTTTTTCAATTTGAATTAATTTATCCAAGGATAATAACATTAAGGTTAGCATGTGGTGAATAGTTATTACCTAAATTTCTATTTACTAGGTAGTAAAAAGTATTATTTCACTCTATTTTGATATTATTATGTTTTAATTGACTTATAAATTGTTTTAATATCTGATTATATTTTTTAATGGATATAAATTTTTTACACATATTATTTCCACTTAAAAAATCTCAATTCAGGGACACACTACTTGTAGGGGTTAATCATCCCAAATTCCGTTCATTGGGACATATGTTTAGGATATGAAACTATATTTTTTATTTGGTCTATATAATAACTTTTTTTAATTTTATATAATGGTTATCCTTATATTAATGATAATTAATGTTTAATATAGGGTTATACTTTCATGGGGTTTACAATTTAAGATTTACAACATTTTGAAAGGCTTTATATTACAATCTCTTTTTTTAGGATAATTTCTATTAAGGGTTATTTTAGAGTAAATATAATGGTCTTATTTTAATTAAAACAAAATATTTTATTCATATATAGTAATAAATTTTCTTCACATGGTTTACTTCCATTTCCTCCGTTATTTATTTAATAAATTTCAAGAACTTTATTTCTAAGTCAATGTGATCTTGTATTTTCTTTTAGATTTTTTATATTTCTCTTATATATCTATGTTTTCAAAAATGTTTTGTTAAAATTATCTTTCTTAAAATAATTAATTTCCTAAATCTATTTTACTTTGTTTTGACCATATTTTAAAATGTTTTGAAATGAAATTTCAAAAAAAAATCAAATGATTCTCTTTTGAATATCTTTTATAAAATCATTTAAAAATAATTTTTATTTTCAAAATTTATAACATGAATAGATTTTACTAAAACCATGACCATTATTTTAATTATACCTTCAATTATATTTTTCAATATTTTTCATTGATGAAATTTATTTTCAGAATATTTTTGTTAATTTTTAGCTTTAAAAAGTGATTTTTCATAGGAAAATGTTATTTTCTTAAAAAATGTTTCTAATGACCTTTTAAAGTTATTTACATTCATCACTATCAACAAAACAAATTCAGTTATGCAATAATATAGATTATTTTTTAATGAGTACATCCCCATTATTTCTTTGTATAGATTTATTTTACATGAAATTTGATGACATCAAACCTGTTAACATTCAATGTTATTTTTTATGAATCTCATTTCATTTCTAAACATTGATCATGTTTCAAAGATAATGTTATAGGACCTATTTCTATTCTATGGGTTAATCATGCTTCAAGATATTATTTTGGAGCATGTTTCCTTCCACTGAATTCATCATGTGATTAAGAGATTATTATGGATATTTTTATTTTACATGGTTTAATCTTCTTTGAAATACATTATTATAGAACCTATTTTTTTTTTCCTGAGTTATTATTGTTCCCAAATAATTTTTATGGAACTCATTTATTTTACATGGGATAATCATGTTCATCAAAGAACACCGGTTGCTTCACTGGTTTATAATGAATTGAATTCTCTATTTACCAAATTCATGACACATCTCTTAGAAATTATTTATAATGATAGTGGGTTTCTTTCTAAACCATTTAAGTGTTGTTCCATTATAAAATATGAAAGGATTGTTCCTTTTTAAACTAAGGATGGGTGGTTATGTAATTAACCAATGATGGTAGGTTTCATGATAAACAAATAATGGGTGGTTCCATCATATACCTCCAATTCATTGGGTACTCATGAGAAGGTAGAAGACCTTCTAGTTTACTCAATTTTCAAGAATTCTTATGAAGATAATGTTCCATGATTCTAATAAATTTTATCTATGATTTCTATGGGTGTATAATGATTCCAATGATCAATATTTATATCATATGGCTCAATAATATTAATTCAAAACAATATTTCAATTTTTAATGTCGTATACCATGTTTTACTTTTAAATGATCTATGCATTGTTAGTTAAGAATATTCATATCTTATACTCCTGAACTTTTTTTATGTTATCATATCGTTCTTCTCTTCTATTTCTGCCAAATGAAATGAAATTTTTATTGCTTAATTTTACCCTTACAAATCATTTGAGCTCACCCTTCATATGTTCCATTTTTATATGTTATAAATATTAATTTTGATCAAATTATGGTTTATGTGATTTAATATGGATGATGATGATGAATTAATGAGAAATAAGAATGATGGGTTAATTTGGATAAATGATCATTTATAAAAATTAGTGTGGTTTATGTAATTGTTTCCCCTAACTGTCAAATTCTCAAAACCTAAAAGGTACTCCAAAATTTAAGTGAATCCAATTTTTTCATTTTTATGTTTAATTTTTTGAATGGAAAACATTTGGCCATTGTCATCGATATGAAATCCAAAATTGCTGAGTTTTGGATTTGAGTACCATATCTAGGAGTATGGGATTTGGGCTATTATAATTTGTATCATAGGAATGTTTATGATAAATTTGAATATTATAATTTTTCCATTTGAGGATATCTTATGTGTTGTATATAGTATATTAGGTTTATTATATTATGGATGATCAAAAATTCAAATTTCTAGACACCCCTTTGAGGCTATAAGAGATCATAACGTAAAGAAATTAAATTCATTTTAAGAGGTGTTTTATAAGATTGATGTATATTTAATTCTTTGGTTTAATGGGAAGATTGATTTTATCTTTCGTGGAAAATTTTTGAAGAAATTTATAGTCATTTGGGTTTATATAATCATTGATATTGATGTAATTATTGGAACACATGTTTTATCATCAAGATAACCATGTTTTTAAGATGTTTAAATACACTGAAATTTTTTAAAAAATAAATTTTATTGAAGGGAATAAAAAATACAACCATGTGATGGGAGTTTAGTGGTAGTTTTTTGAACATGGTTTTCAAATTTTTTTTATAAATGTGATCATAAACACTATAGTGTTAAAAATTAGATCTAGATATTGTTAATATAATATGAATCAACAATTAAACCACTTGTTTTTTCCTTAAACCAACCCATACATGAATTCTTCTCACATATAAGGTTTTGGAGACCTTTACCTTCAATTAGAGAGTTTTTTTTTGAAACTCTTGGTGTGTTGGAGTCTGAATTCCTGGGGAAGATCTCGTTCTTAGTTTTTTCAATTAGATTTCAACTTTTCCCCTATCATAGAATCAAGGTCCTATTCTATATGAGATATATCTTGGATATGTGATTATAATCATGTTAATATTTGTTTTTTCTATAATAGGGAACCAAAAATAAGGTGTGTTTTTCAAATATCTAATATATTTTTTGTTTTTTGTGTTGTTATTTGTTTTGGCCTAAGTTGCGAGTATGGTGGATTTACTACCAACTCCCCTTAGTTATAACCTAATGGTTTGATATAAAATTGATTAAATTAAGTGAGATAAATTTTGTAATATATGTGAAATTTTTTATGGAATACCTCTTTAGTGATTGTTTTTGAAATTATAAAATTCGGTTTTTTAGTAGAAAGTGAAATTTGTTTCATAATTTGAAAATTATTATTTTAAAATTGTTGTTTTCTATTGATTTATAGGAAATTGGTTGAAATATTTTTCAATAAAATATATGGTTTTATTGAAAGGGTTTTTCTCACTGGGTTTTGGCATGTTTTTTTTCATAAACAGTTATAGTGTGTTCATTTTCAATGATGTGGAACTATGGAAGGGGATTTTTCAATTAGGTAACTTGGTTTATGCCAACCTTGTGATCACTTATTATATTGAAAAGATTCCAATCACGAGTATAAAAAGTTTACCTACACATCCTTGTGTGGATGTGTAAAATATAATGGGTTAATCCAAATAGATAAGTAAAATGTTTTAAGTACTTGTTTGGTTTCATTCCTGTGAAATTTCTAGGTTTTCAAATTTTTTGGTTTGGAATGTTTTTGTTTGTAAAAAAATTTGACCTAATATAAAATTATTTAAACTATTTTAAACTATTTTATAGCGGTTTCATGATATATTCCATATGTATTAGGTGAGGAGACAAATGAATGATCCCACACATGTTATTGACTGAGGCATGTTATACATTGATGATGGAGACACTTTTAAAATCCATCGGGTGGCTATCAAGAATAGGAAGAAGATAACCTTGTGTGGATCGACCAACCCCTATGTTTTTGTGTTGTGGCAGTATGTGATCTTATAGGAGAGCTCTTGGGAGAGTGAGGGAAATATGTAGGCTCAATATAATGATATTCTTGTTTATTATTTCTTTTTAGTGATGAAAATCCTGATGGATTCAAGGATGAAGAGACCTTCTTCTTTCCATGTAATAATTTGGAATATTTATTGATATATTTTTGGAGCTAGGAACTGAGGCGGTATGTGATTCTAAGGCACTGTGATTGGGTAATTAATTTTATAAAAATATTTCATATATTTTATATTACGCACACTCATTTTCTTAGTGAAATTACGATAACTCTTAAAAGGAACCATTGATCATAAATATGAGACAACGATTGAGATCATAATTTGTGGTCTACCCCATCTGTGATCTAAAATTAATCAATGTGGTCATTAAAATATTGGAACCATTGGTGGGAGAATTTAAATTATCTTAATTAATTAATGTATGTTTTTAATTTATTTGACCAAAATAGATTCTTCTATAAATTCCACATAATAACAATTCACTAGGTTTAGCCACATAAACACTGATAGAATTGAGAGGTTTTCAACCCACCTCTGATAGGAGAATTAGAATCAGAAGACAATGAGACTAGATATCTAGCTATATCATGGCCCAGAAAATGAAAAAACTCCTCTTCATCACTACTGAGCACATTCTCCATCAAACGATGATCTGATCCCTAGGTAGGATTCGAAAATTTGTGGATTTTTTCCAAATTGATTAAATAGATTGGTCATGATCACATGGTTCCCTTTCATCTATGCTAATTAAATCTTTACATATGTTTGCGTAATTCATTTACAAGAATTATTCAATTTTCTCACCTCGGACATCCCCATTTTTGTTTTTCGGCCAAGAACACTTTTCCAACAATCATTTCACCCTTTTATTTTGGATTTTTCTCAATCATTCTTAAAATTATTCAATGATAAACCCATGGTGTCTCAGTTATAGAATTAAGGGCAGCACTGAGACCGACTGGACATCTAGATTCATGAATGAATTGTGTGTGATAAATAAAATTGTAAATATCTGATAAATTCAAATGATTTTATGGTTTTAAATGTTGTCTTCATGAATTTATGATTCAAAATAAAAAGCAGAGTGGCATAGGAAGCATATGAAGAGAACATGTCATACGTAGAACTGTCAAGAATCAAATAGAACCAAATTTCGTCCCACTGAATGGCTAAAAACAATGAATCAAGGCCTCCTCGGAAAATTCGAGAGGCCTAGAGGTGAGATCTAAAGCATCAAATTATGGATATAGAATTCCAAAAGTAGACCTTTGTTTCAATTAAAAGCCTGACTACACACTGTGTAGTTCGAAGAACACATGTCCTGTAGTGCCCCTTTTTCTATAGTGAATCATTTTTAGAATGTTAAAAATAAAAGGTCATCTGGATGGGACATATATCGTGTTTCCCTCCTCGAGTAGGCAATACAAGTGGAAAAGCACACAGGAAGGATCCCATGTAGGAGTATATGTCTAGGAATATGTCATTTACCGATGTACATGGATATGGCCAAGGATACAAGTGGAACACCATGCATATGGGCACACCATGTACCGAAGTACACGAACAAGGGAATACATACACAAGCATGACCAAGATCACAGATAGGACCCCGGGTGGCAAAGGAATATTGTTTACTACAACTACATTCCATGTAGCGGTACACAATTAGTGATCTATGTACAGATAAGAACATGACCGGGAAGCGGAGTTGGACCACACATCTTTTGGGTCCCTTATATACCATGTACCCCTTCTTCCTTTACATGGAACATTCAACCTATCATATATTCTTATTTTTTAATTGTATTTTTTCCCATGATTAGTCAATCATATGTGTTTTTCTGAATAGAATTCAATGGTGTCATTTGTAGAGGCTTTTAAGATATGATGTGAGATGTTTCAAATGTGAAAATTCATTATGCAATGCACAATGTTAGTATTGATATGGTAGGATCACTTGGGAGATCAGAGAGACACCCTCATGTTGTGAAGGGCATGGGTCCCAAATGGATTAATATAGTGGAACCATCTAGTTTGGTTTGTCACGGGTCTTATATATATATACATAGTGGTATGCGCCTATTTAATTAGAGTGTTATAACCTCCTTAAACTAAGTGGTACCCCCTAACGTAATATGGTGTGGGTCTTCTATCTATAGTGCCGTACCCCCTATAATGTTATAGTGAAGGTCCTCTATCTACATAGTGGTACCCCCCTCCCCATGGAATTAGGGTGAGGGTCCTATATATGTCATGTAATAACCCTCTGATGTACCAAGGCATGGGTCCTATATCTACTTAGTTTAATCCCCCTAACATAAAATGGATTCGGTCCTCTATCTTCCACATTGTATCCCCTATTAGATTGGGTAAGAGTCCTCCTTACACAAAGTAGTACCCCCTAACGTACCAGGGTGGGTGTTATTTATCTACTAAGTTGTATGTCCGTATGGAACTTGGGTGTGGTTCCATTAAATACAGAGTGGTACCCCCTAATGTACCAGGGTGTGGGTCCTCTATTTGTTGAATTTTACCCTTATAGGATATGGTGAATTTCCTCCATACATATAGTGGTATCCCACACAAATACTATGACTCAATTATTTTTCATTGAGAGCTATTCTCCTTGACTTTGAGAAAAAAGGGAGAGTCATGGTCCCTCCAATTGGTTAATTCTCTGGATTGAGAGACAAGATGTTGGGAATCATTTATGTAATTCTGGAACTAATGACACTCTTTCCCTCATGGGGCTATGAGATCGAGATCCCCCTTCTCTCTCATTTGGGTTTCTTTCCTTTGAGAATATGTGTCTCTGTGTATCCATGTCATTTGATTATGTTACTATCTTTCTTTGGGTTTGACTGTATATTTATTATTATGTATCTTGATACATCCCCTTCCTATTTTGAGGTTTCTTACTAATTATATATATAATCATCTCTCCGTGGGATTTTCTCACGCTTGTCGTGTCTAATGTAGATGATGAACTTATCGGCAGGTCTTATAATGGAGCATAGGGACACCAAGTGCATTGACCTCGTATGGTGGATGAATCATGGGGATTCTGAGTTGGGCTATCTCAGAATTTACTTTCCATGTTCATTAAGGTTGGGACATATTTATAGTAGGGACTTTATTTTTTCCCTTTACCTTTTAGTTTACACTATTGTAATCTTGTACACCCTATAGGTATTTACATGGATGGCTATTCTCTAGATATTTTACTTTTTTCCAATTAATCCCCTTCACATCTGCAAAAATAAGGATGGGTGTGTGTTTGTACATGTACATTATGAAAAGGCATCCCATTCTAGTAAAGAATTTTGGAATTTTTCACCACCTCAGGCTTATGGGATTGGTCTTGGGGTTGTTTCAGCTCGAACCTTCTCTTTTCAGCTCATGACAGATTGGAATGGGAGTAGTCCATTCCTTGGGATGTTGTTTGGATTAGTCACCTTATAGGGATTTGGTTATGATTCAGGCAAGCAATTTCAAAGTATTTCAAGTGTGTCTTTCAGGCTAGGGAACCCAATAATGGGGCAGGTGGTTGACATATCTAATCACCATGACTCTGACTACCTTCTTTTCAAATTGGTATACTGAGACATTGGCTACAGGGATCAATTGAAATTTCATCAAATATGATTCAGACCAATGAATTTCCTTCATGATTCATCTCCCAGAGTTATATATATATACATTCTCATTTTACCATAGTAAATCTTAATCACTTTCATGGTTCCTCCATGAAGAGAGCCATCCAAGTCATCGATTCCAGATAATGATGATGATCTAATGAGTGATGAGGCCTCAGTTTAGGGTCCATCATATGAGTTTTTTTCCTTCAAGTAGGTAGGTATAATCCCCCATATATGTTGATCAAAAGATAGTACTGGTAGACCAAGATGAGGATACAATTATTCTTAGCGAACTCCATGAGTTCCATCACTATTGGTCGCTGAGGTTCCACAATGACGCAATTCTCCTGGCAGTAGAGAATTTGCTTGATTCGATGATATGAGATTATATAATTTTACATATCTTAACTCATCGGGTGGTTTCACTCTCAAATAGTGATCTTTATAGAATAAAAGTTGGCTCTGGTGGTACTAAAAATAAGATGCACCCAGGCTGAGTGTGCATTGTAGTTTCCAAATAAAATGTTCACCAAAGGATCATGTTGAGAAACTTTTCTAGTGGTTGAGGTCATGCCCTATCCTGGGGCTTGGTTTTCATTTTCATATTGGACCCGTCTCGAAGAAATTCCTCCTATAGATACCTCTATAGGATGAAATTGGGAATTGGTTGATTCAAGAGATATATATATTATGTGTGGATTCAGATATTCAAGGAAAATGGAAATTTCCCCAATTGAGACACATTCATGTGACGTGATTTAAAGCCTTGTGGGGAAGTCATTTCCTCCCAAGAAGGGTAGTGTCATTGAGTGCTGGAATGGTTCCTTTGACTTGTTTGTCTGGGGAAGTTTTTTGTGATGACATGTTATATAAGGCCTTCATTGAGGTGAGCTTAAGGAAAATGGAAAGATGAGCTCCTGAAAGAAGGTACTTCTGTCTGGGAGGCCTAAGTATTGAATTAGGTATGATCTATGTCAAAAATATTCTATCTTCTGTTGAATGTGTAGATAAAAAATCCACATTTCCCTATATGTAGCCCATTTTTTAGTCCTAGTGACCCTAGTGGAATCCCTTTTTACATGACCCTTGTAGTGGAGGAAAATATAGATAGGATCAGTGGTCACACATTTTTGATGATGGGGTGACCTTACTCTATGAAGAATGAGTGCCTCAAACCAAAACATTATATATTGGTTGTGGGACCCCACTATGTTTTCCACAATATGGACTGGTCATTTACCATCCATTCTCTGAATACTACTACTAGTGCGTGTGATTGTTCTTATGTGTTATGGGTTAGATATTTCCCCCTTGATGAAGAGTGATTCCCAGAAAAAGAATGATGATAACATTTGAATGAGGATAAAGCTGATTTATCAATTGTCTATTACAACCTATGTAGTAGTGGATATTACAATCTCTTGGATCTCTCCAAAAATAGTGGCATTTGACGACATGTCAGGTTTACCTCCCCAAAAGAAGATTGAACATTGTATGGACTTGAACCTAGGAAAACCAGATGGTTTCACTTGCATGTCATATGATCATGTAGGGATATACGAGCAAGCGGTGTGGTTGCGAGGTCTACAGAGGTAGGGCTTCATAAGACCCATAGTGTTCACCTAGTTAGTCATGTGTTGGTTTCATGGGAGGTGTATGATGGCACGAAGTGGGGTGTGGATTGACTTCACATTATCCTAGTTACTATTAGGCATGAGTATCCACCAATGAGAATAGATGTCTCATTTTACCAATGGCATGGGGAAAAGTGGTTCACATAGTCTAATATTCATGAAGGTTATCACTATCTCTGAGTTTAATATGAGACTATACCCGGTATGGGTGCCTAGAGCCACTATATTTGTGATGAGGTGATGGTGACACCCTTTGGTGCATTAGAATCATGAACATGTTAAGACACATGTGAACCAAGTACTTAAACCCTTCATGGATTGGTTCAAAGTAGTAGACTTTTTTTTAACCCTCAACCCCTTGGAATCAAGGTTGGAGAATGTGTGACACTTGAAAATGTATTTTGGATGTGCTCCAATAGTATCAGTATCATAGGGAACTCTCATATAGTCATTTATAGATTCAGAATGTTTATGGGAGACGTCTCCATGACTGTTTCCCCTTTCACCACACAGACACGGAAAGAGATCCATCAACCAAGACTGATAAGTTCTAGATAGATTTCAAGGAGTTTATGGTGAGGCTGATGAGTGCTCTTGTTTTGACACTATCAGGGGAGGACGTATAGCACATAGAGTGTTCTGATGAATCATGAGTTTGGTCATGTGTTTTTATGATGCATAAAAGGGTAGCTATCACATAGTGGTCGAGGAATTTGATATCCCATGAGAATAACTATGTGACTCATAACCAAGATCTAGTAGTGGTGGACCACAACATGAGGATGTGGAGGCACTATATTTTAGGAGATCACTTTTTAGTTTACTTAGACCATCAGAGTATCAAGTATGTCTTCGCACGTAGAGATATAAACCTAAGATAGAGGAACTAGTTGGAGCTAATGTGGGACTATAAATTTGAGGTCAGCTATATTAATGAAAAAACATGGTTTAATATTACCAAATAAATGTTTCCTATGCTCGTTTGGTGCTGGAGGAGTCTGATATTTTATTTTCCAGGAAGCTACGACTGGTTGAGAAAGAGGGTTAAGGTTTTATTTATTATATTTTTTTGAAACCTCCAATTAAATATCATGTGGGAGAGTAATAGTTGGAAGTTATCAACCACAAATTCTTGTGTTACGTGATATTAATGGGAGATTAATATGACCGATTTCATGAAAGGGGTAATCTCACCAACATTTTCTAAGGAAAAAATCTTGTCCCTATCAATATGCAGGAGAATTTTATGAGAGAGTTTAATACATATAATTTGGTTATAAATCTTAGTGTAGGTATAATTTAAAGATACCTACAATAGAATTTTTGGTGGGTCGGCATGATATAGAGCATAAATGAGTTCTTCTCATGATGCCTTACATAATGGTAAGTGGATGATGATCACCGGGTTTGGAATAAAAATCATACCACTAATATCATAGAGTGTAAATGGGATTTAATATCTACTGTATTCATGATAAATCTTCCATGGATAATGATAGTTCATGATTCCATCAAAATGTTAATGGAATGATTCATGAAATTATCACACATTTTTGTTATCATAGAGAAGTGTTTAATGGAAATTTTTCGGATGTGGTACATACAGGAGATTAATTACCATCAACAGGTTCACTCAACTATTATATCTGATTGTGACATACAATTCATGTCATGGTTTTGGAGAGGTATGCAGGAGGCATTAGGGACATAGATGTGGATGGTTACATCCTTCCACTACCATACACATGGGCTGCCCAAGCACACTATCCAGGTGCTTGAGGATATGTTGTGGAATTTCATGTGGAACATTGACTAGAGATAGAGGGATCAATTTCCACTAGTAGTGTTAACATACAATAATATCTATATCTATAAAATTAACAAGACACCTTTTGAGGCTCTGTATGGGAGACCCAGTAGGTCACCCTTGTGTTGTACAACGATTGATGAATCATATCGTGTGGGTGAAATGATGGATAGAAAATGGGGGAGGAGGTACGTGTCATGCATGATCAGATGATGACATCCCATACTAGGATGAATAATTATGCAGATTGGCAAAATATTCCATGGAGTTCGGTTAGGGAGACCATGTTTTCCAAATCATCTTACCACAATGAGGATTACAGAGATTCGGCCAGGTAGGAAATCTATCCCCAAGTTTCATTGAGACATTTGAGATATTTCAGAGGGTTAGTGAAGTTTATTAACACCTCAACCTATCCCCACAATAGGACCGGTACATGACAACTCACATTTTTCATAGATGAAGAGATACATTCATGACCCCACAAACATTATTGAATGTGGCAAGTAGGAAATGGAATATAGAGACACTTTTATAGAAAACCTGATAGCTATTGAGGATTGGAAGAAGAGGACCATGATTGGATAGACCATCCCCTTGGTTTGTCTATTATGGAAGCAAGAGAGCATGCAGAAAAGTTTCTAGGAGTGGGAGAGCTAGATGTGGGCTCGGTATCTGGTGATTTTTTTAGTTCATAAATTTAGAGATGAAAATCCAATGTGTGGAATTATTTAGGGACCATTTTTTACATTGAATGACTTTGGAGTTGTTCTATTTATATTTTAAGGACCATGAATTGAGACAGTGTGTCATTTTGAGGCCCGTTGTGCATGGATTTAATTTTATTAAAATATTAAATATATTTTATATTATGAAAGCGGGATTTATTAAATACATTTGAATAACTCTTAAATAAAATTTTTGGTTGAAAATATGAGACAATTGATGATTTTGGATTGCGAGGTTTTCCCACGGAATGATCTAAAATTTGTTAGTTCAAGGAATTTTGATATCGCAACTGTTGGCGGGTGGATTGAAATTAAATTAATTAATTAATTTGAATATTTAATTTAATTAACACAAATAGATTAATTTATAAATTTCTGAATATTTTATTTCTCTAAATTTAGCCGTATAAACCCTTGGGTAATTGAGAGGCTTTCCTACCAAAATACATTGGAGATTCCTAATTAGATGATGATGAGACACCAGATCTAGGAAGATTGAGGCACATTGAATGAAACGACTTCTCTTATTCATTGCTAGCCACGTTATTCAACTAATGATACTCTAATCCAAAGATTGGACTCATCAATCATTAGATGCATCCCCAATTGATTAAATATATTGAGCATGATCACATTGTTTCCTTTGATCTGCACTAGGGGAGCCTTTTCTTGTGCCTTCACAATAGATTTACATTTATTATTTTATTTTCTCACCCTGTGAATCACCAATTTGGTTTTCTTATCAATGAAATATTATCCTATGATCATTTCACCCATGTTATTGTGAATTTATGCCAATATTTATTTTCATTCATCACAGATTTCCCATGGGGTCTCAGTTTGACATTACTAGGTAGGACTGAGATTGATTAGACCCTCATATTCACAGTAGACTCATGTGCAAGGAATATATTAAAAAGTTATTGATGGATTAAGAGAATATACAAGTTGTATATTTTTTATTCTTGGATATGGGATCCTATGCTTAAAGTAGAAGATAATGGTAAGTATGTGAGGAGCAAAGAGATTACAGGAAACTAAAAAGAACCAAATTTTACGCCACTCATTAGATGAAAACAATGAATTTGGGCCTTCCCCACCAATTTTGGGAGGCCTAAGGTGAGTTCTACGGCCTTGGAGGATAGATCTAGAACACAAAAAGTAGATCATGGATTTAGCGATAAAACCAAAACTACATGCCTTGTACATTGAAGAAAATACACAATGTAGTACCCCATTGGTTTCAGTTCTAGGTTTTTGAGAATTTTAAGGGTAAAATGCCTTGGGGAAAGACCACATTCCATTTATCCCTACCTATGAATGAAAATCCTTGTGGTTGTCTAAATTGGCAGGACCCCATATGGGAGGACCAAGCCAAGAACACACTGTATACCAATGTACACAAACACAATAGGGGACATGGGCAGAACCCCATGGGGATAAACACGCCTTCTACCAAAATACGAGGACATTGGAAGATGTACATGGGAATGACCAAAAGCATAAGAAGGACACCAGGTGGAAGATCTATGTCTTTTATTCCACCTACACACCATTTAGATCTACTTGATCAGTAATCCATTTATCAATTGGGACACGAACAAACATCATAGATGGACCACACACCGTGTGGCTCCCATACACATTGTGTACTCCATTCTTTTTTTCAAGGAACCATCAAACACTTGTATCCTATCTTTTTGGACATAAATGTTGGAAACAAAGTAGGATATCTTTGTATTTTCTCATAAAAATATAATGGAGAACATCATAGAGTCTTTTGAGATATGGTTCATGGTGTTCCAAATGTGAGGCTTCATTAGGCAGTGCTCGATGATCGTAGTGATCAAGCAAGATCAATTGAGAGATCTGAGTATAACCCACCTGCTATAAAATTCATGGGTCCTCGATTGACTCCTAGATATTCACCCTCTAGATTTGATGGGAATTTTTCCTCTATCAATATAATGAGTGGTACCCCCTTATTGAATTAGGGCGCAGTTCCCCCTTACACAGGGTAGTACCCCCTCACATTCAAGGGACCATATCATTTATCTATAAAGTGGTACCCCCATATTCCATTTAGGTACAGGTCCCCTATCAACAATTTGATACCCCCACCCCCACACCCATAATGTTTGTGTGTGATACCTTTATGTATAGAGCGGAACCCACTAATGTACCAGAGCACAAGTACCTTGTCTATTGATTTGTACCCCCTAATATACCTGGACATGGGTCCTTGGTATATTGATTCATACCCCATAAATAGTTAGAAAATGGGTCCTATATATATTTATATCAATTTGTGCCCCAATAAGACGGGAATGGGGTCCTCCTTACACAAAGTGATACTCCTCACCCCCTTATGTACTAGGAAATGGGTCCCTAATATACTGAGTGGTACTGCCTATTGAATTTTGGTGTAGGCCCTCTATATATTGGGTGGTACCACCTGACATACCAGGGCATTGTTCCTCTATTTATCATATTTTACCCATCCCCTTCAAATAGGGCATAGATCCTTCTGAAAAATAGTATTATCCCCCAGACTCACTTGGGTGTGGATCCTATGCTGAGATATTATGCTTCCTTGAATGTGTGGCATATTTGATAGGATTGGAAACTACACAAGGTTCCTTATTTGGATAGACACACAATATGTTGGGTATCACTAATTCAATATTGGAACTAATGATACTCTTTCCTTGGATGGGCTATGAGAAGGAGATCCCCCTTCTATCTCATTTGGGTTTCTTTGGTTATAGCATACACACACACACAAATATATATATATATATATATAAATATATATATATATTTGTATCCATTTCATAGGATTTTTAAGTCTTCTTATTTGGGTTGATCTTTCTATTTCTTATCATGTCTGTTACTACTCCCCATATAGAATTGGGGGGTGTCAAACTATGTATGTATATACTCACCCATGTGTGGGATTGGCCTGAAAATGATGTGTCTTATAGAGATGATGGATAGGGCAGTAGTTCTTATAGAGGATCATAGGCACACCGTGTGCATTAACTGTGTATGGTGGTCTATTTATGTAGATTCTCATATAGGAACTCTTGCATTTAGTTTTCTAGTTTTATGAGGATGGGGAATCTTTCGGAAAGGGCATGTATTTTTCCCCATTAAATTTCACTTTAAATTGTCGTACTCTTCTACACAGGTAAAGGAAAAGTATCTCATTTCATTTGTGATACATCATGAAACATTGAGTATGGATTGTGTAGTTAAATCATATAAATTTTGGGAGATATTGAGTTTATGTTGTTGGAGTTTTTGAGTATGTTTATTTTTTCCTTCCACTTTATACTCTAATATTGGTCTCTATTTCTGAATTTTATTTCGATGTTCTTCATGGTGGTAGTTTGATACAATTTTCAATTGGTATTTCATTGAGTTATATTACAATGTAACCATACATCATATAATGGTTGGCTGGTTACTAATATTTTGCGTTTATTTTTCTATTATATACATCAAATAATCCCCTAATTTTTTTTTGAATCCCTTGAAATATGTTGTCAGCCTTTGGTGTCTTGGGAATGTATCCAAAGGCCTAGTTATTTCCCACTTCTTTTCCAAGAAAATGTTGAGGGGAAGGATGAAACATATATGATACATGATATTGAAGTAATTATTATAACAACAGTTTTATCAACTAGATTACAATGTGATTTATGTTTTCTAATACCACGAGATTTTAAAATAATAATATTGTATTCTATAGAGAATGTTACACACAACAACAAGCTTAGAAGAAAATATAACACCTCGGGAATTTCTGAAATATTTATTTTTTGAAAAATTAATCTTCTTTAATAGCATAAATTACCCATAAAAACCTATTTAAAATTCATTATGCACAACACTAAGTTTATCTTGTGTTACACACGACACTCAGTTTTTCTAGTGTTACACACAACACTATGTTTTAAGGAAATTTGAAATAGTATTAAAGTATTATTATTTACCATATTAGTTATAACCTAGCCATTAAATTGGTTCGTATGAATAGTACAATCTAAATTGTGAACAATATGTTTATGTATAAGTTGGTAATAAAATAAAAATCATTTTGAAGAAAATGAATTGTTTTTTGAGACCTGATGTCTTTTCTAAAAGTCAGACTAGTCACGCTTTGTGCAGATAATTTTAAATTAGTTTTTACAAATTTTATTAAACATATATGAAAAAATACATACATTTTTGAAATTCTTATATCAAAATTATATTAGAGTTAATTTTTTTTCTAAAAAAATAATTTTTTAATGAATAGTGACAAATATATGATTTTAATAGAAAGATGCCATTTCATTTAAATAATTTATAATGTTAGATTATATTTTAGGTCTCTTTCAAAGAAAAAATTTTAAAATATTATATCCATTAATACTATTCAGTTCATATTAATCATTTTTATACTGAATTTAGATAAAAAACATTGTAAACGTTTTAAAATTATCCATTTAAAAACATATTTTCTCATCACATCCATGAGATTAATTTTAAATTAAATTTTTCCAATTATATAAAATGAATTTGAAAAATGGGTTACATATTCGTAATGAGAATAATATATTATTTCTCGTATGTTCAACATAATTTTTGACCAAAATCAATAGTGAATAAGGTAAAACTTAATTGATGTGGTTAAGGTAAAAATTTGTTTACCATTGGTAAAAATAAAAATATAAAGGTAAGAAAGACATATAAACTTTTATAAAACTATGGAATGGACATATTTACTCTATTAAGACACTAAGGTTTTATAATGCTCTATTATTTTACACTTATGGAATATAAAAAATGTAGGAGCACTCAATTCTTTTCAAGAATAAAAAATCCGTATGTTCCCCCACTTATAAATAACCACTCCCTACGCATTCTTATCCACTCCATAAACCCAATTTGGTTCAGAAAATGAATAGAAAAATCAATTCAAAACCCCCCTCCCCTCATCCTATAATCCTTAGTTTGGATTAAATCAAACATATCAAGTATTTTATATAATGCTGAGGATGATCCCCAAAAAATACCTAATGATCTTTAATAAGAGTCTTTATTTTATTTCTTTCTCCCCATTCATAAATTCTTATTAAAACAATATGATATATTAACCTCAGTATCATACACATACACATATTTTTTTATAATATTTTATTTACCTAAAACCATCTCCACTTCATTAAAATGGTTTCTCGACTCATCGTTCATGTGTACAGAGAACTATTGCTTCACAAACTGAAGTCATTCAATCTTCCAATACCACATTTAACATATGTGTATGGTGATGTATCTAAATTATATATATTTTATTTATAAAAAATTATACCATTTGGGAATTTATATTATATGTATAATTTTACCTTAAATTCTATATAAAATAAGACAATGTCGCTTATGTGTATAGTGGACTACACCATCATGAAGTGATGTGATACATCTTTCACTAATGTTTCTCATGGAAGGTGATAAGGATAAAGTTAATGATTATATGTGATATAAATGAAATAATAATTATTTTCATTAAGTATTTATCACTCTGAAAATATAATATATATAATTTTATTTCATGCCTATTTACCCCCTTAAAGATGATAAAATCGTTGGTGTATCTTTAGACTATCGCCTTAACAAAGCAATGTGACTCTATTTTAATAACCACACCACATTGATGATATATATACGTATATAATATTTTAATTATTATATTATGAACGTTTAGTATATATTATATATTACTTATTTAATTTCAATAATGATCATTGAAAATTGCAACTGTTACTCATGTGTACATATGACCTACCTTCACTAAGATCGTAACTAACTTAAATTTTCATAACCATACCTCATGATTGGTTTTAAAAGTATAATTGATATAAAAATATGATAATTACTTCATGATAATTATTATTTATTTGATATAACTATATAATATTCAAAGAGAATCAGATATTTCTGGACAAAACACACATGAGAGAACAAAGAAATTTAAACTTGAAATAATGAAAATAATGAAATATTATTAACTAGTAGGTGATTTGATGATATCAAAGGAATATATATGAAATTTTAAATATTAATATGGTTATGGAATAATTTAATAGCATGTTTAAATCAACTATATATATGGTTAAAACAATTTCACCCAAAAGCAAGAATGAGGAAAGTGACTTTGTCTAAATTTCTCTCCATCGAGGTACATTTGTATGTTATTCACCAAGATCATTTATATGGAGTTTAAAATTCCAATTTCATATGTAATATAATGAATAATTTCTAAAACATTTTATTTTCTATTTTAATTTTATTTTTTTATTCTAATTATTTTTTTTTTGAATATTACAAAATGGTAAGGGGTTTCTTAACTCAATTTCCATTCATTATATTGGACTATTGCTTCATTGATTTTTTCATTCTAAGATTATGTGTGTAATGAAATTTTATTACCTTATATTCTATTTTATCATTTTTATAAACATTTATAGTTAAAACAAAAAGTAAATTCATTTAATAATTCTCATTTTAATGTTATATTCATTGTAATGGTTTATTTCGCAATCTCATTCAAATCGAGATTTTTTTTGAATATTAGTTTAGGGAAATAATTTTACCATCTCAAAATAAACACATTAAAATTAATTCTCTAATTTTTATTCCGGATATATTAAAGTAATATAAACATGTTTTCACTAATTTTAATTGAAATTAATTTAGAAACTATTTTAAGAAAATCGAACTTAATTTAACTCTTTATTTGAAAATCTTTTTTCATCCAAAACCATTTTTTATAAAAAAATAAAAGATGTTTATAACCATATAAAAATGATATATTAAACTCATTTAATTTTCCAAATTTTACCCTTTTCAAAATATATTAAAGAAATTTTTAAAAAAAAATTATGCCTATTTGGATTTTACTGAAAATATGATAGGTATGTTCTTGTTGTTTTTGGACAAGTCGCTTTCATTACCTTTTTATAGTGAAAAAAATAATATTATTTTTAACTTGTAATGAATGTATGGATTTAAAAACCATTATGAATATAATGGATTGGAAGTTTTATTTTGAATATTATTATGATTTTTAAATAGAATGTTTTTTGAAAATTTATTTTTTTAACAAACGTTTTTTAAAATGTTTTATGTTTTTTAAAATAATGATTTTAAAAATTCAATTAATATTTTCTTCAATAATGTATTTAAATATTTTTTATGGTATTTCTATTAAAAATTTAAACATCCCATTATTCATACACTAATGGATATATATTATATTTATATCATTCTTATTTATTCTATTTATGTTTTAAGATCATTTTGACCACGAAAAGTAAAGACATTGATTTCCTTGATTAATTTTTAAATTCATTAACTTTTTCATGATGTGTTCACTTTCATTGAAAATTATACATTAAACATACCCTAAATGTCAAAATTATTTTTCATGGACATGATTATTTCATAAACCATCTTTCATTCCAACATACAGTGTTTTACATTAAATCTTATTTAATGGACTAGGGAAATGTTGATAAAATATTTCCTTTACTCAATACGTATATTTGAGGATAAGGCACATTGTTCAAGAATTAAATCTATTATTTCACACACACATATATATATGTGTGTGTCTGTATGTTTGTGGAATTATTTTGAAATGAATATATGGGTGTGTCTCATTATATATAGTTCCATGATGCATCGGTCGTCTCGTGAGAAAAAATCATTTACACAAAAGCCTATTGGTTTTTATCCAATGTTTTTTTAATCGATCTTGGTGGTAGATCATGATATTAAGTGTCGTTTGAATGGTCTTGAAACAAATGATTTGGGAAAATTGGATTATTTTGTACCTGATATGTTTTAAATTGTCTTGATGATAAATCTCCAAGGTAAAGATATCATGTTATTAGGAAAAATTGTGTCCAATAATTAATCACTTCCTTCATTAATAATTATGTTTTTATTGTTATTATTTATTATCCATTCTCATTGAAATTATAATTAGATTCATTTGATTTTTAGTTTTTGAATAAATGGAATCCTTATTTAGTTAATTACACATCCATATTGATTATTCCTTATCCAGTTATATAAATGGAATGTGTGTTTAGTTGTATACCTTTATAAGTTTATTATTCCCTATTGATTCATAATATCTTTCATTGTACTTAAAATTTACTATGTATTCCATCTCACCCTTAGTTCATTTTCTTTCCTAGAAAACCATTCAGTTTAATATTATTGACATACAAGGATATTGTAGAGGGGATAATGTTATTCTCAAAAAAATTATATTGAAATTTTTATAATAAAAGTTATACAAGAGTCATGCATATATCTTGTTTATAAAGACTTCTGAATTGACTAGTCCTTCAAGATGTGATTCAATTTATCCTATAACATTTTATAAAGGAAACACCATCTCTAGGATACTAGGGTCTTGTTCATAATTATAGTTATAAATAGATGTTTAGTAGAAACCTTGGGAACTATATTTTGGACCATCATAGATTAGGGATCATAAACCTATGATATACATTTATGATAAGTATAGAATAACAATATAAGGTGTTGGTAAGATATATATTATGTTGTGTTTCCTTAAAATAAATCCATGAATGGATTCTATATGACAACCCTGCTTTTATTACAAACTTAAACATGATTTATTATATATACCATTAACTTGATACAACATGGATTATTGAGAGGCCTAGTGTCTTTTGGGATTAGGATCATTACATAACAACTTAAAACATGAAGTACAATATCTTTATTGAAAACTTCCTTTACATGACCACTACATTCCCTCATACATAGAGTTTTGTGGGATAACCTGAGGACATGTATAAGAAAAGGGTTGAGCTATAAAGCCTAGTAAAGGAATAAACATGGAATACATGAGGAGTATAATACATGTTAGAAAATATGCATATCAATAGAGCACAAGAGAAACATGAACATAAAGGCATGATAAATCATGATAATCATAACATGGAAATGTGGCAACAACACTTAACATGGAATTAGCATGATCCAAGGCTCATTGCACAGAGAGAAAGAGTAAATACTCATTGCACATGAAGCATGAGTAAACCCTCATTTCACTTGAATTAGAATGATTAAAAACTCATTGCACATGACGTATCATGATACTATACTTTACCCAATGCGTTGGAGCGCAATAAGGGCGCACCCTTCATAAACATTTCATTTCCTGAATAAGTGTGCCACATGGATCATAAAACATGGATTCATAAAACATAATCATTTATTCCATGATAAAGGAATGTGGAATTAATACATGAATCTTTATAATCAATAAGTAAATGTGCATAAAGGTGAATACCATTTATGGAGAAATGGGCATGGTATTCACTACACAATGGCATTTGCTTAGAAAATCGGTGCGATTTCTGCAGCGAAACGGCGTGACATACAAATTCATAAAAATGGTTGACGAGAGAGAAAGGGGTTCATCATCATATTTAAATGTAATGTACAGTAAGGAGGTCATATAGATACATGTCCCAAAAATTTTAATGGAATTTTTATTCATGATACTAAAGTATAGTTTGAATATAAATGCGGAGAGAGAAGTTCCTTTCGGAATTTCGGCATAGAAACGGGTGTACATTAGAGGCATTTAATGAGAGATAAAGGTGTCTCCCATCATTAAAACATAAATATGTCCGTATGAGGGAGGTTCGAAACCATAACCCAACATTCATAATTGAAATTAAAAGGGAAAAACAACATAAAGGAAATTGGACAAAAATGAGAAAGGAAGAAAAAACCCTTACATGAAAGTGTGCTTCCAAAGGCTTGAGAGAGGCTTGTGAGAGGATTCTTGGGATCTTGCGGCACCTTGGGAGGATTCTAGAGAGATTATGGCAGATTTTGGACGAACTCCCAAGGATTTGAGTGAGGAGGAACTGGGATCTTGGGTGGGTTTATATAGGGAAGGTGAGGAAATTCTTTATTATTTAGGTTTGGGACCCCTTATATTAAATTAATCCAAACCAAAAACCATCCCATGGTTTTTGCCCATGGTTTTTGGAAAAGGAAAGAGGAAAAAAAATATATTATAAGAACAAAGACCGAAATTCTTAAAATAATAGGGTTGCTTATGTGAAGGTGAGTCACACTCCCATGTAAAACAATTTAAAAAGGCAAGGTGTTTAATAAGTATTGAAGTGTCCATTAATACATTGAAAAGTAAGTCAAACAAACCCAAAATCACATTATTTTAATGTTAAAACATATATTGTCTGAAAATAATGCTTATATTATTTTATTACATCACAATTGGGTAATTATGATGTCATAAAACACATTATATATTTAAACAGTATTTAATTTTTACCCAAAAAAATTAACTGTCTCAGAAAATTATGAAAAATTCACCGTTGGATAATTTCAACATCCTAATTATATAAATAAAATTTATTTTATCTAAATAACTTTCTAAATATGATAATTTTATCTTTTAAAATAAAAACCGATATTTATCGAAAATTCAAGGGTTTTGACAAAAATGGCTTCCAAACCTTAATAAAATTTACAATTGCATTCAAAATATTATATGATCATTTATATATAATAAAATTAATTTAATAATAATAATAATATTTTATTAAAATATAATTTAATTCAAAAATACATTAATTTAATAATACAGAATTATTAATTAAATAATAACTAAAAACACTATTTTCACATTAAAAACTATTTACAATGTATCAAAAAGGACAAGAAGGTATATTCATTATTATATACAAAAAAATAATGTACATGAACATAGTACTAGAGATTTGTTACATAAACCCTTAAAACAGCCGCAAAAGACCTATGGGTAAGGTGTGATATGGTGACAGACTCTTTGGGGGGTTCGGATAACATCGCTTGAGTGGTAATTTCTATCAACTTCCACTTTTCCCGTAGACGGTCACATTAGAGTGTCACATGATGAAGCTCAGTTTGGGCTTGGTCAAGAACGAATCCCAAATACACCACCTCTTTTCCAAGCTCCGAAAAATGGGCTTTGTATGGAGAAATTCTACTGGATGAGGCCATCGCTTCCTTTGTCTGAGTAAATTGGGTTTGTTAAAACCTTATATTTATACTAATCATGTGATCACTGTTTGACGGCTACAAATGAAACAGTCACAATCCATAACATAAAACCAAAGAAGATGACATTTTATATAAACATTTTACATAAAGAGACATTTAATTAGATCAAGAGGGATTTCCATTAATGAAACTTTGGGTCATTACAATATTCCCCCATTAAGAAATTTCACCCCCGAAATTTCCTTTTCCCCCACTAAAACAGATGTGGGTAACTCAGCTTCATCATTTCCTCAGATTCCCAAGTTGCTACTTCAAACTTGTGGTTTCTCCACAACACCTTGACGAGGGGCATTTTCTTATTTCATAGAACTTTTTCTCTAAGATCAAAGATCTTCACTACTGGCTCCTCATAGGAAAGATCATCCTCCAACCGTAGCACCTTAGAAGAGAGTACATGTGAAGGCTCTGGTATGTACATCCTTAAGAGAGATACGTGAAAGACATTATGTACTTTTTCCATTGTAGGTGGAAGTGCTAGTCAATAGGCCACAGCCCCGACACAATCCAGAATCTTGAAGGGGAGATGTACCTTGGACATAACTTCCCTTTCTTTCCAAACCCCATGACCTTATTCCATGGAGATATGTGTAGAAAAACCATGTCTCCAACTTTAAACTCAAGGTCTCATTGACGATTATCTGCATAACTCTTCTATCAACTCTGGGCTGCATTGATATGCTGCTGAATAGTTTTCACCTTCTCCACCATTTCCTCGACCATTTCTGGTCCAACAAGGTTACGTTCACTGACCCCATCCCAGCATTCCGGTGTTCTACACCTTTTCCCATACATGGATTCATATGGTTCCATTTGGATGTCGAGTGGAAATTGTTATTATAAGTGAACTCAACCAGAGGAAGATGTTGATCCCATACTCCTTTAATGTCCATTGATCATACTCTCAACATGTCCTCAAGTGTTTGGATAGTCCGCTCGGATTGGCCATTAGTTTGGGGATAATAGGCCGTAATGAAGTTTAGTTCTGTATTCATAGCTTTTTGAAGAATCTTCCAAAACATAGAGGTGAATATTGGATCTCGGTCAGACACAATAGATAGTGGCACTCCATGAAGCCTTAACACATCCTTGATATATATCTGTTCCAGGTGATCCAATGAGAAATCCTCCCCAATATAAATGAAGTGTGCAGTCTTTATAAGACTATCCACAATAACCCAGATTGCATTGTTGCCTTTGGATGTCCTTGGAAGTCTAATGACAAAGTCCATAGTGATGTTCTCCCATTTCCATTCTGGTATGTGCAATGGTTGCATCATCCCCTTAGACTTATGCCTCTCTAAATTCACTTGCTGGCACACCAGGAATATTGATGTATATTAAGTGATCTCCTTTTTCATATTATCCCACCAAAAGTTTTCTTCGAGATCCCATAACATCATTGTGCTCCCCGGGTGAATAGAGAAATTTGAACTATGTGCATCATCCAAAATTTCCTTCTTCAGCTTCAGACGTTATGGAACACATAGCCTTTTCCCAAATCCCACAATTCCTTATTCATTAACATTAAAATCCGAGGATTTCCCTTTTTTGATAGATTCCACTTTTTCCTGAATTCCCATATCATCATTTTGAACATCCTTTAACCTTTCCGAAAGAGATGGTTGAGAAATCCTTTGTGAAAGTATTGATGATGTTCCCTTCCTTATGATTCCCTTGTCCATCTTCATCAAGTCTAAGAAGATTGGATCCTTCTTAATTCTCATCATTGATAGAATTGATGAGTCCTTTCTACTTAGGTCATCTTCCACCTTGTTCTCTTTCCCAGGGTGGTAATGTATTGAACATTCACAATCCTTGATGAGATATATCTATATTCTCTGGCACATATTAAGCTCTTTTTGTGTGAATATATATTTAAGACTCTTGTGGTCAGTATATATATCACATTTCTCCCCATAGAGATAATGCCACCATATTTTCAAGGCAAAAATCACCGCCGCCAACTCCAGATCATGCATTAGATAGTTTCACTCATGGATTTTCAATTGCCTTGAGGCATAGGATAACCCTTTATCATTCTGCATCAACACACAGCCTAAGCCCTTCTTCGAAACATCACGGAATAGCACAAAAATTTCCACACTTGTGGTTAAAGTGAGTAAGGGTGCAGTGATAAGCATCCTTTTCAACTCCTATAAGCATTCTTTTCATTCATCACTCCAAGAAAACTTTAGTGGGTTTATATAGGAAATGTGAGAGAATTCATTATTATTTAGGTTTGGGACCCCCTATATTAAATTAATCCAAACCACATTCCATACCATGGTTTTTGAAAATGGTTTTCGGAAAAGGGAAGAGTAAAAAAATAATTTATAAGACCAGAGTCCGAAATTCTTAAAATAAAAGTGTTTCTTATGTGGAGGTGAGTCATACTCCCATGGAAAACAATTTAAAAAGACAAGGTGTTTAATAAGTTTTGAAGGGTCCATTAATACTTTGAAAAGTAAGTCAAACAACCCCAAAATCACATTATTTTAATGTTAAAACATATATTGGCCGAACATAAAGCTTATAGTATTTTATTACATCACTATTGGGTCATTATGATGTCATAAAACACATTATATATTTAAACAGTATTTAATTTTTATCCAAAAAAATTGACTATCTCAAAAAATTATGAAAAATTCACCATTGGATAATTTGGACATCCTGATTCCAGAAATAAGATTTATTTTATCTAAATAATTTTCTAAATATGTTAATTTTCACTTGTAAAATAAAAACCGGCATTTATCGAAAATTCACGGGTTTTGATAAAAATTGCTTTCAAACCTTAATAAAAATTACAATTGCATTCATAAAATTATATGATCATTCATATATAATATATTTAATTTAATAATAATAATAATAATAATAATATTTTATTAAAATATTATTTAATTCAAAAATCCATTAATTTAATAAAATAGAATTCTTAATTAAATAATAACTAAAAACAGTTTTTACACATTAAAAACTATTTACAATGTATCAAAAATGACAAAAAATATATTAATTATTATATATAAAGAAAATAATGTACATGAACATAGTACTAGATATTTTTTACATAACCCCTTAAAACTGCCACATAAGACCTAAGGGTAAGGTGTGAGATGGTGAAAGACTCTAGGGGTGGCTCAGATAACATCGCTCGAGTGGTAATTTCTATCAACTTACACTTTTCCCGTAGACGGTCATGTTCGAGCATGACATGATGAAGCATAGCTTGGGCTTGGTCAAGAGCGAAACCTAAAGACTATACCTCTTTTCTGATCTCCGATAGATGGGCTTCGTATTGAGCAATTCTACTGGATGAGGCCATCACTTCCTTTGTATGAGTAATTTCGGTTTGTTAAATCCCTATACTTATACTAATAATGCGATCACTATTCAACGGCTACAAAAGCAATGGTCACAATTCAAAACATAAAACCAAAGAAGTTGACATTTTATATAAACATTTTACATAAAGAGAAATTTAATTAGATCAAGAGATATTTCCATTAATGAAAATTTGGGCTGTTGTAATATTACCCCTTAAGAAATTTCTCCCTCGAAATTTCCATTTCCCACGCTAAAAAAGATGTGGGTAGCTCAACTTCATCATTGCCTCCGATTCCCAAGTCGCTTCTTCATACTTGTGGTTTCTCCACAATACCTTGATGAGGGGAATTTTATTATTTCATAGAACATTTTATATACGATCTAAGATATTCACTGGTTTCTCCTTATAAGAAAGATTATCCTCCAACTATACCACCACATAAGAGAGTACATGTGAAGGGTCTGATATGTACTTCTTAAATAGGGTTACATGAAAGAAATCATGTACCTTTTCCATGGTAGGTGGAAGTGCTAGTCGATATGCCACAGCCCCGACACGATCAAGAATCTTGAAGGGGCTGATGTACATTGGACTTAACTTCCCTTTCTTTCGAAACCTCATTACCTTCTTCCACAGAGATATGCATAGAAAAACCATGTCTCCAACCTTAATCTCAAGGTCTCGTCAATGATTATATACATAACTATTCTGTCGACTCTAGAATACCTTGATATGTTGCTGAATGTTTTTCACCTTCTCCACCCTTTCCTTGACCATTTCTAGTCCAAGCAGCTTACGTTCACCGACCACATCCCGACATACTAGTATTCTACACCTTCTCCCATACAGGGATTCATATGGTGCCATTTGGATGCTCGAGTGGAAACAGTTATTATAAGAGAACTCAACCAGAGGAAGATGGTGATCCCATCCTCCTTTAAGGTCCATTGATAACGCTTTCAACATGTCTTCATGTGTTTGTATAGTCTGCTCGGATTGGGCATCAGTTTGAGGATGATAGGCTGTACTGAAGTTAAGTTCAGTATTCAGAGATTTTTGAAGACTCTTCCAAAACATAGAGGTGAATCTTGGATCTTGGTCAGACATAATTGATAGTGGCACTCCATGCAGCCTTACCACTTCCCGGATATATATCTGTGCCAGTTGATACAATGATAAATCCTCCCAAATAGAAATGAAGTGTGTAGTCTTTTTGAGATGATCCACAACAACCAAGATTGCATTATTGCCTTTGGATTGTCTTGGATGTCTATTGACAAAGTCCATGGTGATGTTCTCCCATTTCCAATCTGGTATGGGTCATGGTTGCATCATCCCCTTAGACTTCTTCCTCTCTGCCTACACTTTCTGGCACACCAGGAACTTTTATGTATATTCAGGGATCTCCTTTTTCATATTATCCCACCAAATGTTTTCTCTGAGATCTTGATACATCTTTGTGATCTCTGGGTGAATAGAGAAATTTGATCTATGTGCATCATCCAAAATTACTTCTTCAGCTCCGGACGTGATGGAACACATAGCCTTTTCCCAAATCACACAATTCCTTCTTCATTAACATTACTATGAGGATTTCCCTTTTTTGAAATCTTCCACTTTTTCCTGAATTTCCACATCATCCTTTTGGGCATCCTTTAGCCTTTCCAAAATAGATGGTTGAGCAATAATTTGTGAAAGGATTGATGATATTCTTTTCATTAGGATTCCCATGTCCATATTCATCAAGTCTAAGAAGTTTGTATCCTTCTCAATTCTCATCATTGATAGAATCACTGGGTCCTTTCTACTTAGGGCAGCTGCCACCTTGTTCTCTTTCCCAGGGTGGTAATGTATTGAACAGTCATAATCCTTGATGAGCTCTATCCATCTTCTCTGGCGCATATTAAGCTCTTTGTGTGTGAATATATATTTACGACTCTTGTGGTCAGTATATATCTCACATTTCTCCCCATAGTGATAATGCCGCCAGATTTTCAAGGAAAATATCACCACCACCAACTCCAGATCATGAGTTGGATAGTTTCTCTCATGGATTTTCAACTGCCTTGAGGCATAGGATATCCCTTTATCATTCTGCATAAACACACAACCTAATCCCTTCTTCGAAGAATCACTGAATACCACAAAAATTTCCCCACTTGTGGGTAAAGTGAGCACGGGCACAGTGATAAGCCTCCTTCTCAAATCCTTGGTGCTTTCATCACATTCATCACTCCAAGAAATATTTACTCCCATTCACGTTAGCTTGGTAAGAGGGTTGGACAATTGTGAGAAATTTCTCACAAATCATCGATGATATCCAGCTAACCCCAATAAGATATGGATATCCGTTACCGATGTTGGCCTCATCCATCCCTAAATTGCATCTATTTTGGAGGGATCCACAGATATCCCATTTTTTGTGATGATATTGCCCAAGAATGAGACTTCCTTCAACCAGAACTCACACTTGCTGTACTTTGCGTAGAGATTATCCTTGCGCAAAGTCTCCAGTACAGTTCTTAAATGCTCCTCATGATTCTCCATGGTTTTGGAGTATATTAGAATATATTCTATAAAGTCTACCACAAATTTGTCTAGGTAATATCTAAAGAATCTATTCATCAAGTCCATGAAGATTGCTAGAGAATTGGTGAGTCCGAAAGTCATTACTATGAATTCATAGTGCCTGTATCTTGTACGAAAAGCTGTCTTGGAGACATCTTCCTTCTTCACCCTTATTTGATAATATCCCGACTGCAAATCTACCATGGAGAAGTATTGTTCTCCACGCAGCTGATCGATCAAGTCATCGATCCGTGGAGGAGGACACTTGTTCTTTATCATGATTTTTTTATGTTTACGATAATCAATGCAAAGCCGCATTGACCCATCCTTCTTCTTGATGAAGAGGACTGCTACACCCCATGGTGAAGCACCTGGGCATATAAACAATTTATCCAGATTCTCATGTAGTTGTTTCTTCAGCTCTTCAAGTTACACGACATCCATTCTATATAGAGTCTTGTATATTGGTTCCTCCCCTCATATAATTTTAATTGATAATACAACATCACTTCTAGGAGGATGACTAAACACTTCCTCAGGAAACAGTTCAGCGAATTCCCTCACAATAGGAATTTCTTCAAGGATGGTTTCATTCTTGGACTCAATCATCTGAGCCACTTACGTGTGCTCATAGGGCAGTAATATCCATGCTTGAGATGATGGAGCTAAAGGAGATTCATCATCCTCCTTACACATGTAATGAATCGGGGGTTGATTCTCCATATGAAGTGTGATTTCCCTCTCTTGTCAATTTATTTTGGCTCTATATAAGGAAATCCAATCCATGCCAAGAATTTCATTAAATTCCCCCAGAGGTAGTATGACGAGGTTCTCTGGGGAATTAAATCTATATATTATAATAGGAGAGGACTTATAATCATGGGATGCAATGATTTCCACATTTACCGTACTCAATGACATCTTCACTTCCATGGTTTGTGGTGGTGCTTAGATTGTTCTAATAAAATTTCGAGATATAAAAGAATGTGTAGAACCTGAATCAAAAAGAATGTTCGCTATTCTTGAATGAATAACTAGTGTACCTATCACCACATTATTTTCGGGGTTCACTTCTGAAGAACTGATGGAAAAAACATTTTCTTGCTGCCTTGGAGGTTGTTGGTTGCCTCCGAAAACATTTGGATTAGGGCACTGATTTGAAAGATGCACCGGTTCTCTGCATTTGTAGCAATGAACAACGCGTTGAGGTCCGAACTGAGCGTTCCTATCCTCTGTCACAGCCGCAGGTCTTTCTTTCCGACAGTTAATAGCTAGGTTCCCTTCTCTTCCACACCTAAAGCATTTCCTCGTCCCCTTGAAGTAGTTTACAGGGTGTTTCTTTCCGCACTATTGGTAAGTGGGGTGCTGGGTCTTCTTAGAACCGTTGTATTTATCCATCGGACCGCCATCATTGAATTCCACCTTAGGCTTCATGTCCCCATGATACCCCTGTGATTCCCCGATCTTTATTTCGACCTTGAGCGCACATTGGACAATTTCCTCATAGCAGTCGAAGTCACAGATTGCTAATGCTTTCTGTAGGCTGGGCTTCAGCCCACCGAAGAAGCGGTCAACCTTTCATTCAGGGGTAACAAAAAATCCAGAAGTGTATCGTGCAGGCCTTGTGATTTTTTCCTCATACACTCCAACAAATTCTTCTTCTTTTTTCTTGTGAGAAAAGAACTCCCTTTCCATTTTAATCCGAAGGGTGTGCAGAAAATATTTATCAAAAAACATCTTCTGGAAATTCTTCTATTCCAATGCCTTGATCTCCTCCTCATGCTTCGTATTTTTGATCAACGTCCACCATTGATTAGCTTCACCCTCCATACGATAAGCTTCCAGGAGAACCATCTCTTGTTCAGAACATTGATGGATGGAGAAGATCTTTTCAATGGAGTTGATCCATTGTTTAGGGATCATGGGATCATATGACACACTAAAAGTAGGAGGCCTTTGTCTCATGAAGCTCTTGATAGTGACTTGTTCCTTCTTAGGGGGGTTTGGACGTTCTCTTGACCTGTGTTTCAATTCAAATATTGAGTTAGCTGAGAGAGAAGCGTGCCAAAGCTCATGATTCCCACTCTCATTGGATTGGGCATCTAATTAGTACAGTCATCACACTGATAATCACACCGGTTGTTAGCCCGAGTCCTCCTATTACTAGCCATTGGATGGAATAAAAGGAAAGTTAGCAGGTAACACATAAAGGATAATCCAAAGATAAAAGTTGAAGACCTAAAAATAAAATTTTATTTCCTTAACTCATGAGTCTATTGGTTTCAACCTAGGATTTTCATGATCTAATTTCTAACATATATTCTTAGGGGAATTTATTTTAATTACCTTAATAAGGATTCATAATAAGCTTGTGAATTTATCCAAACATATCCCCCGGGAGTGTCACAACCAATAGTGCAGCAAGGCCCGTTATCGTTCACCAGATCCCATTCGAGTCTAGCTCAAATCGGTGTTTTCGGGTTGTACCCCTAGGATACATCTCTGCCAGAGCTGCCTCTACCTACTCGTATCCATATAGGGATGTATTTTCTTGATAAACCACATAATATATACTTACCAAAACATAGGGATGTTTTTAGTATACTTATTCTTGTCTCCAAGGCTTCACTAGGGTTTTCTAATTTTAATCCCAAAAATAACTAAACCTATCCTCTGATACAAACTATGACAACCCTGCTTTTATTACAAACATAAACATGATTTATTACATAAACCATTCACTTGATACAACATGGATGATATAGAGGTATAGTGTCTTTGGGGATATGGATCATTACATAACAACTTAAAACATGAAGTACAACATCATTATTGGAAACTTCTATTACATGACCACTACATTCCCTCGTACTTAGCATTGCATGGGATAACCTGAGGACATGCATAAGAAAAGGGGTGAGCTATAAAGCCCAATAAGGGAATAAACATGGAATACACGAGGAGTACAATACATGTTAGAGAATAGTCATATGAATAGAGAAAAATAGAAACATGAACATAAATGCATTATAAAGAATGATAATCATAACATGGAAATGTGGCAACAACACTTAACATGGAATTAGCATGAGTCTAGGATCATTGCACATAGAGCATGAGTAAATCCTCATTGCACATGTAGCATGAGTAAGCCCTCATTGCACATGAATTATCATGAGTCAACACTCATTGCACATGACATATCATGATACTATACTTTACCCAATGCATTGGTGTTCTATAAGGGCACACCCTTCTTAAACATTTCATTTCATGAATTATTGTGCCACATGGATCATAAAACATGGATTCATATAACATAATCATTTATTCAATGATAAAGTAATGTGGAATTCATACATGAATCTTTATAATCAATAAGTAAATGTGCATAAAGGAGAATACCCTTGATGGAGAAATGGGCATGGTATTCACTACACAATGGCATTGACATAGAAAATTGGTGTGATTTCGACAGCGTAACGGCGTGACATAAGAATTCATAAAAATGGTTGACGAGAGAGAAAGGGGTTCCTCATCATATTTGCATGTAATGGACAGTAAGGAGGTCATATAGATACATGTCCCAACAATTTTAATGGAATTTAGCTTCATGATACAAGGGTATTGTTTTAATCTAAATGAGGAGAGAGAAGTTCCATTCGGAATTTCGACATAGTAATGGGTATACAAGGGAGGAATTTAATGAGAGATAAAGGGGTCTCCCATAATTCAAACATAAATAGGGCAGTATGAGGGAGGTGTGAAACCGTACCCCAACATTCATAATTAAAATAAAAAGGTAAAAACAACTTAAATAAAATTGGACAAAATGAGAAAGGAAGAAAAAAACCTTACTTGAAAGTGTGCTTCCTAAGGCTTGAGAGAGACATGAGAGAGGCTTCTTTAGAGATTGGGGAACCTTGGGAGGAATCTAGAGAGAGTAGGGAAGAGGTTTAATGAACTCCAAATGCTTTGTGTGAGGAGGAAGTGGTATAATGGGTGGGTTTATATAGCAAAGGTGAGGGAATTCTTTATTATTTAAGTTTGGGACCCCTTATATTAAATTAATCCAAACCACAAAACAACCCATGGTTTTTGCCCTTGGTTTTTGGAAAAGGGAAGAGGAAAACAATATTTAATAAATCCAAAGTACGAACTTCTTAAAATAATAGGGTTGTTTTTGTGGAGGTGAATGACACTCCCATGGAAAATAATTTAAAAATACAAGGTATTTAAAAAGACATGAAGGGTCTATTAATGCTTTGAAAAGTAAGTAAAACAAACCGAAAATCACATTATTTTAATCCTAAAACATATATTGTCTGAACATAAATCTTATATTATTTTATTACATCACGATTGGGTCATTATGATGTCATAAAACACATTATATATTTAAACAGTATTTCATTTTTACCCAACAAAATTGACTGTCTCAGAAAATTATGAAAAGTTCACTATTGGATAATTTCGATGTCCTGATTCCAGAAATAACATTTATTTTATCTAAATAAATTTCTAAATATGTTAATTTTCACTTTTAAAATAAATACCGACATTTATCGAAAATTCAAGGGTTTTGGGAAAAATGGCTTTCAAACCTTAATAAAAATTACAATTGCATTCACAAAATTATATGATCATTTTTATATAATAAAATTAATTTAATAATAATAATAATAATATTTTATTAAAATATTATTTAATTCAAAAATACCTTAATTTAACAAAATATAATTCTTAATTAAATAATAACTAAAAACACTATTTGCACATTAAAAACTATTTACAATGTATCAAAAATGACAAGAAAGTATATTCATTATTATATAAAAAAATAATGTACATAAACATAGTACTAGATATTTGTCAAATAACCCCTTAAAAGAATCGCATAAGACCTAAGGGTAAGGTGTGCGATGGTAACAGACTCTTGGGGTGGCTCGAATAGCATTACTCGAGTGGTAATTTCTATCAACATACACTTTTCCCGTAGACGGTCACATTTGAGATTGACATGATGAAGCTAATCTCTGGCTTGGTCAAGAGAGAAGCCCAAAAGTTGCCACCTCTTTTCCAAGCTCTGAAAAATGGGCTTCGTATGGAGCAATTCTACTGGATGAGGCCATCGCTTCCTTTTTCTGAGAAAATTGGGTTTGTTAAAGCCCTATATTTATACTAATCATGTTATCACTGTTCAATGGTTACAAAAGCAACGGTCACAATTCTTAATATAAAACCAAAGAAGTTGACATTTTATATAAACATTTTACATAAAGAGACATTTAATTAGATCAAGAGGTATTTTCATTCATGAAACTATGGGTCGTTACATTCTATATGTGGGCTTGGTTCTAGAGGAGATTTACCTGGGGGTAATCACTCCAAAAAGGGTGCATTGGGCATGACATTATCGTTATATGGTTCACAAAAAAGGGCCTTATTGTGAACCTTGTTCGATACTCCTATGAGATATTTTTATGGTACTTCATGTTTTATTTTCAAAACATTATGAAGGAATTTAATGGATAGTTATGATGAATATTATAGGTTAAACCTAAAGAGTCCTTGACTATGAATGACCTCAATCACTCTCTATAATTATTTAGGTTTTCTTCCATGTCCACTTCTTCACTTTCCACCAATGTTCCCATACATAAAAACACTATTATTTTCGATTTCATGTGACCTATGTACATCCTTATCTCTCTTATTAAGAGTACATTTTTTTAACCCTTTTTACTATGTGAGATTATAAATAGTGTTATTTCAAAATATTAAATCATTTATTATCCTGATAAATTTACAATCATGACTAAATAATTTATATAAGGTGGGTAGAATGTTACACCCAAATATTTTAAAATAATAACATTTTATTTGATAGCATAAGTTACACGCAACATGAAACATAAAAGAAATTATAACTCCCTTGTAATTTATGATGAATTTATTTTTAAATAAATTCATACATGTAAATATATTTCATTACTTTTAATTCTTATTTTATCTTCAGTTACACAAAATACTAATCTTGGATTGCATTAGATGCAAAAATTTGTTTAGCTTGAATTTTATGCAACTCAATGTTTATACAAAATGTGAAATGTTATAAAAATAGTATTAATTAATATAATAGTTATAAAAAAAGTTAAATTAGAGTGTATTAATAGTACTAAAAAAATTATAAAAATATTTTTATCAATTTATTAGTAATAAAATTAGAATCATTTTGATGAAAAAAAATTGTTTTTTGAAAACTGTGTTTTTTTAAGCCAAATTTTTCACTCTCCGAGATCACAATTAAAAAATAATTTTAAAAACTGTCATAAAATTTATATGAGTAAATAAACTCCATTTTCTGAAATCATAAAATCAAAATTATCATTGTGTGAATTTATTAGATTTTTTGAAAAGATTCATTTTATGATGAATAGTAAAAAAAATAATTGATTTTAATTGAAAACATTATTTTTGTTTAATCTATTTATAATGTCAAACTAGATTTTGAACCTATTTTAACATCAAAATAATTAATATTGATATCAATTGATCATATTTATGTCATTCTAATCATTTTTATATTGAATTTAGGTATAAAAACATTATATATTTTCAAAATTTTCATTTTAAAATCCTTTTTTCATGTCACGCCAAAGGGATTAATTTGAAATTAACTCATTAAAATATAGGGAATTGAATTTTAAAAACTGGATTAATTATTGGGAATCAAAATAATATATAACTTTTAATAAGTTCATTTAATTTTTTACCAAAATTAAAAGTGAATGTAGAATAAATTTTTTACTCTAGTTAAGGTATAAATTGGTCTATTGGGGGGTAAACTAAAATGATAATGGTAAAATGATATATAAAAATTTATATAATCTTTTTCATATATATATATATATGGACCAAAAAAACTATAATGTTCTATAATTTTTCATTTTGTACCATTTATACATATCAAAAATTTGGGATCACTTAATTATTTTCAAAAATACCATGTGTGTCCCCTCCACCACTTATAAAAGGCGACTCCTAGTCCTCTATTCTTTAGATATTCAAACTAATATTTTCATCCAATACCTATCCAAATAACATCCCGACATCAATCTTGTCATCCATAAAGTCTTATTTTGGGCATAAATCCAACCTAGAAAGGATTTAGTGTAAAACTAACGATGATAACCGAAGATAGGCAATGATCATCTTACAACTGTCTTTACTTATATAAAATTGGTTCTGAAATCATTGTTCTTGTGTACTATGGACTACAAGCTCACATACAGATTTCATTCATTGTTTCATTACCAAATTTAACTGTTGGGTATGAGGATGGATATAATTTTTATATATTATATTTGTAGTATGTTTATGCATCCTCAGTCATTATATCATATATATTTTTACATTACATTCTTTAGGAGTTACAATAATTTTTCTCGTGTCTAGGGAGAACTACCGCCTCACGATGTAATGTGATTCGTATTTCCGTATCGCTATACATGGAAGGTGATAAGGATAAGGTTAATGATTATATTATATATAAATTTAGTTATAATTACATTTATGATATATTTTTCATTCAATAAATATAATGTATATCATTTTCTTTGTTACCTTTTCACTCGTTTAAAGATCATGACATAGTTCATGTACCTGATGACTACCACCATCACGAAGAGATATGGATCTTTTTTCATCAGTACACCACATGGATGACACATATTTGTATATAATATTTTCTAAATTATATTTTCATCATTCTATGAGTTTTTTATATTACTTTCCTTTATTCTATAAAGGTCATTGTAAAATTATAGTGTTACTTGTTCGTACGTACAATCTTCCCTCTCCATGATCGTAACTTACTTCATTTTTTATAACAATCATTCATGATTTGTTTTAAAAGTACAATTGATGTATACATTTGATAATTATATCATTATTATTATTATTAAAAGGATAATTCTATATAATATTAGCATGAATGAGATCTATTTGGATGAAATATGCGTGAGATAGCAGGGTAATTAGCACCCAAAACAATGAAAATAATGAAAAATTATTAATGAATAAATGATAAGATGTCATAAAAGGATCATGTATGATATTATAAATTTTAATATGATTCTGTTTTAATTTAATAAATTATTTAAATCTATAATACAAAAGATAATGTATGTTCATCCAAAAGGAAGAGTTAGGTAAGGGACTTCATCATAATTTCTCTTTGTTGAGGTACATTTGTCTGTTATAAACCAATTTATTTTATATTGTGTATAAACATCCCATTTCATATGTAATGTCTTGGATACATCATAATTCATGGTATTTTGTTTTTAAATTTTAATTATTTCTTCCATGTTTATTTGGATTGAGTATTACTAAGTGGTATGATATTTCTTTTCTTAATTTTCATTCATTATGTGAAAATTATACTTCATTAATTATATCGTTATATAATTATACAGATAATTACATTTCATTAACTTATGTAATATTATCACTTGTTATATTGGGATTTATATTTGGGACACGTAATCAATTCATTGGTTAATTTCCTCTTCAATGTCATAATCATTTAAAATTTTTATTTCACAATCTCATTCTAATCGAGATTGTATGTTTTGAATTTCACTCGAAGTAAAGTATTTTCCCATTTTATAATAAATCCGTTAAAATATCGTCTCCTATAGTTGTTCAAAATATTACCTTTTAATAGTATAATTTTTACACTCTTTTATACTTTAAATTAATTGAGAAACCTTTTTATGAAAATATGAAACCATTTCTCTCTTTGGTCTTAAATGTTTCTTCTTGGAATATAATGTTTTCTACAAAAATATTATAATAATTAACCTTTTGAAGTGATTTTTTAATTTCACATTTACCCATTTTTACGTTATTAAAATATTTTCAAAGTAATCATATGTCATTTTCAAAACAACAATCCTTTTCCTTTTAAACAAAAATGTGAAAGGAATGTTCTTATGATTTTTCAAACAATGAACTTTCATATCCTTTTTACATTGAAAATGGAGTGTTCTTTTTAAATTTTATGGACTGTTCAGAATTACCATCCATCATAAATTTTATTTATTTTAATATTCCTTTTAATTCTTACAATTATGATTTTAAATAAGAAAATTAATTATTTTTTCAAAGAAAATAAATTTCAAAATTATTTATGTTTTTAAAAAATTATTATTTTTTAAATGAAAATAATATTTTCCAAAATGATTATTTCAAAGTTATTTTAATCATATTTAGATTAATAAATGACAAAACCCATTTTTTCTTACTCTAGAGGGTGCATGTGGTATTGATAACATACTTATTCTTTCTTCTGATTGTTTTATATTCTTTTTCAACAAAGAAAGTATTGACATTCACTTCAAAAATATTTCACTCCAACATATGCTGTTTGATAATAAAATAAACTTAATAGACTATGGAAATATTGAAAATCTATATCCTTTACTCAATACATTTATTTTATGATGATGAACATTGTTCATGAATTAAATCTATTATTTGATATATTTGGAATTATTTGGACATTAATATGTTGGTTGTTCCCATTATATATGGCCCCTCGATGAATTGGTAGTCTCGATAGGTAAAATTAGAGGGCCAAACCCCTATTGGGTTTGTAATCAATAGGTTTTAAACTATCTAGAGGATATATCTTGTATATAAGTGTCTTGTGGAAGGTCATTACATAAATGAGATTTCCAATGTAGATCATTTGGTACCTAGTAAGTTTTAAACTATATTAAGGATACATCTTAAAGGTAAAGTATCATGTTCTAGGGAAACATGATGTCCAATAATTAGTCCCTTAATTTATTGATAATTCTATTTCTATTACTATTATACATGAAAATTTCACAATTATTTTATCTATTAATGCATTTCATTTTAAATTTATTGATTTCATAGAATGTATATTCACTTATTTATATTTCAATATTGATTATTCCTTATACAATTATTTAAATGGAATTTGTAATTAGTTATCTATCTTTCTATATTAATTATTCTTATTGATGAATTATATCTTCCATTGTAATTATCCCTTACAGATCAATTGTAATAACCCTTACTATGTTTCCTTTAACAACAACCTATAAAGCGTACAATAATGGATATGAAAGGATGTTCTAGATGAAATAATAGTATTCACGAATAAAACTATTTTTCAATTTATATAACCAAATGTAATAAAAACTCATGTATTAATCTTGGTTAAAAAGACAATTAAACTACTCAATAATTCAGAATGTGATTTATTGTATCTAATGCTAATGTAATAAATCAGACATAGGTTTTGGGTTACCAGGTTCATGGTCGTTACAAAAGTTATACGGTGACTACGTGATTATCATTATTTCAAAAATCTATCGCCATTTTTTTATTTAAATTTTTAAGGAATTAGATAACTTTCATGGTTAAAACAATATTTAATGTTAACTTTATTTTTTTGAATGATTTACATTAAAAAATATATATTAAAGATGAATTTTAAAGATTTAGGTATTATATCATCAAATGATGGTTTATTCATTCTTCTAATTAAGTTACCATGTTCCTTAAATTTTTCTTTTGGTAATGCCTAAAGATATATGGAATATGTTTAATATCATTTTTTGGGTTATTTGGTCCTATTAAAGTTACATTTAGTGCTTTAGGCATGTAATAAAAAAATCATGATTACTCGTCCATTTGGGAAAAAGATCATATTGTGGTTTAATTTGATAAAAGGATGAAATTATACTCATCAAGTAAGTTTATTTTCATATTATATTAGTCTACTTGTTAAATAAATTATTAAACTATAGGAAAATGATCTTGAAAAAAATGGTCTTCTTACCATTATTTCTAATGAAATCAATGATCCTTTTCACATTCATTCATGTATGGTTTTTTAGTTGTTAACTTTATCTTGATCATTCAATTTTCTATGATCAATTATCTCTATCACTATATATCATTTTTTGGGAATTATGATTTTATTCAAGGTCCAAATCATAACATATCATATATTCTCTCCTATTTGAGAACCTGCTAAGTGATATTTCATATGACCAACATACTTCCCTTTCTATTTTATCAAGAGCATGTTTTATTAACGATTTCAAAAATTTGGGTTTACAAATAAAATATTTTCAAACCTCCAAACATTAATTACTGAGACAAAGATACAATTTATAAGAATCAAATTTTTAAAGGGGGTAGGATATAACAAACTTATATTTTAAAAAAAACTATGTTTTGATAGTATATTCGACCCACAACACAAAGATTAAAAGAAACATGTTTTATATTACTATTATGACATTTCCATTAAATTTATTAGTAAGAAAAATAATAAATAATTTTACAGTTGTATATATATAAAAAAATAAAATATATTGTTGAAAAAAATTTATTGAATAGTAAATCATGATTTTAGTAATGTAATTTTTTTCTTCACAAATATATTTTCTTCTATAAATATTTATATTTGTTTTCATGAAACAATATTATATTTAATATTGGAAACTATTTTAATATTTATTTTATAAGATTAAATTTATTTTTTAAATTTCCATATTAAAATTTACTTTGTGTGAAATTTGTGTATTTTTATGAAAATGTTTATTTTTTATCAAATAGTAAAAAATATTGATTTTTTTGTAAAAAAGTCATTTCCTTTCAACAAAATAGTCAATTAAAAATACCCATTATGTTTTTAATACAATTTCAAGTTAAATAAATATTATATAGTTATATTTAATACACATAATTAGTTTTTAATAAAATTTATACCATATTTTATTATATGTTTTTCTTTGTGTTTAAAAATAGTATTTTTTGAAAAAATTTAAAAATTTCATAATGTTTTTACAATTTAATTTGTAAAAAAACACATGATAAAAATTATTTAAATTAAATTTATATATTAAAATTCAATAAATATTAATTAATATTCATACAATAATTACTATTAGTCGTAACAATAATATAAAACCATCTTTTTTATGAACAATAAATTTCTTAGAAACCTGCTTTTTTCATCACAATTGATGGATTAATTTTAAATTAACTTTTAAAACATTTTAAATTTAATTTGATAATATGTATTCTATATTTCAAATCGTCATAATTTATAATATCTAATAAGGACAAATACATTTTTTACCACAGTTAACAATGAAAATAGTAAAAATTAATTACCACGAATAAGGTAAAAATGGGTTTAACAAAGGATAAACTAAAAATATATGTATTAAAAATGGCCTAAAACACGTATAAATACTATTTTATAGACATTTTTAAATCATATCCTCCCAAGCTTAGAATATATAGTAATTTTTTATCTTCTTTCAATGGAATTAATACATCATTTTCAAGACATTGGATAAATATACAAGTATTTTTCAAGTGGGTTCCTTTTCACACTTATAAAATAACCCACACTCTCCTCTATTATTAAATCCTGAAACAACTTTTGGACCATCCATTACTAAAAACATAATTTCCCAACTTCAATACCCAAATCTTAGATTATGTATCTTGGGATGAAATCCATTCTAGGAACACATTAGGTATAATCCAAAATTGGTTGTTTGAGAAGAGGTAAAATTACTAACTATGTGTTTTCGTTTTATTTTTCTTCAACCTCCTAAAATGTTACAAAATTATGATCATATGATATCACCAGTATGTAATTTATACTTATATTATATTAAATTAATATATTATCCAAAATATATCTCCTCTTCCATCAAATGTGGTAAGAAATCATTATTCGTGTGTATGGTAGACTACCGCTAAGAAAAGCGATGTCATTTTTTCCCAT
Source organism: Viscum album (assembly GCA_963277665.1). Taxonomy (NCBI): domain Eukaryota; kingdom Viridiplantae; phylum Streptophyta; class Magnoliopsida; order Santalales; family Viscaceae; genus Viscum; species Viscum album. Next base: position 1,838,888,972 of record OY728165.1, read on the forward strand.
ATTCACCAATCAAGAATTGATGAAATGATGGATATAAATTATAAATATTTAATTTTGAACATATTTATAATTCTGGAGTAATAATATCACTTATAAATTTTAATTTCCAATCCATGGGGGATTTGAAAACATCCCTTGTGTGTACGATGAGTTTCTGCCTCACGAAGCAATGTGAATTGTTTTTCACTAACAATTTACATGGAAGGAAATAAGGATAATTTTAATGAATATATGTGATATAAATTAATTATTGGTTATACTAGAAACATATTCATCATTCTAAAAAGCTAACATATTATTTTATTTTTTGCACAAAAATGATAATGTAATTCATGTATGTGTGGAGTACCGCATTCATGAAGCGATATGATTATTTTTTCATCATCGCGTCACAAAAATGATAGAAATAAGTATATTTAAATATATAATATTGTATTTAAAATATTTTTATCCTTCTATAAGTTTGAAATAAAACATAACCTTTTCCAAATTGATCGTTCAAAAATTGAAATGTTACTCATGCATACGTACAACCAATTATCTCTATAATGGTAATGTAGTTAATTTTTAAAATCCATATTTCATTATTGGATTTAATAATTATAATTGATGAATAAATATGATAATTATTTCATGTTAATTATTCTATATATGTTGAAATAATGACCACTTTGGCCGCATTCAACACACCAAAGCTGTTTTGAATCAACAAACAGAACTTCCTAAAAATACCAAATGTGAATATAACTGATTAAATATTTAAATATGTCATTAAAAATAAATAAAATAAAATATTAATTTATAATTTATTGAACCAATAGTTTTTTTAATGTAAATAAAATAATTTATGTAAGCTTATTATACATGTGATAAAGGACATACAAGGAATTTATGGACAAGTGATAAAGGTTTCTCGTCTAGATTTTGCATATGTGAGACATATTACATATTCACCACTTGTTTTTTAAGGTAATATAATGAATCCTAAATAAATCATTGAACTTTTATTTTAAATTTAAATCAATTTTTTCATGGGGATTTATTTTAATATAAATAAGTGGTAAAGAGTTTCGTAACTCAATTTGCTTCTGTGGGGTTATTGAACATCACTATCAAATAAGATATGATATTATTATGTTTGAACTTATATTTAAATTAATTTATCCTATATTTTCATAGGATGGTGTGGATTTAATTTTTAAACATATAATATCTCTATTTCAGAACTCCCAAATCCGTGATATGATCTTTGTAGGGGTCAATCATCACAAATTCCTTTCTTTGAGAAATATGTTTTTGAAATTCCCTTATCTTCTTTATATGTTGTGTATACTTACCTTTTGGCATCTGATATCATTTATATTCTTATTTTCATGATATTTAATTATCCACCTAGGGTTATTATTGAATGGGGCTTATAATTAATGATTACAAATGTTGCAAAGGCTTTTGGTTAGAATCAATTTTTATAGTATTGTTTATATTGATGGTTTTTTTTCGAGGAAATCATGTGCTCTTGATTTCTTGAAACACATCGATTTTATTCTACTATAGGGTTTTATGTGTTTGAAATGTGTAATTTCTATTTCATACCTAGTTTATTTACTAAATATGAATAAAATAATTTGTATGTGAAACTGATTTTGTATTATATTTTAGATGAGTTATCTTTCTCTTCCATATCCATGTTTTAAAAAAAAATTCTTAAAATTTCTGTATAAAAATAAATTATTTTATAAATCTATTTTACATGGTAATTAAACATATTTATAATGGTTTTGTATGAAAATTTACTAATATTTTCCAAATATGTCACGTTTGACACCCTTTTAAAAAAATATTTTAAAGGAACATTTATTTTTAACATTTAAAATATGAATGGATGTTTCCACCACCAGGAAAAATATCATATTTCAATATTACTTAATATTTTTTTATGTTTTTTTATATAAAAGGATTTCAAAAAAATATCAATTTTTTTTATTTTTAAATTTTGTTTAAAAATAATATTTTCCTAAAACAATATTCTTAATAATCATTTAATAGTAATTTCATTCATCAATGTCAAAAACTGTTGTTGTTACTTTTGATAAAATTGGGATATTTTTTGTTTATACCATTGAAATTGTTTTCCTCGATGGATTTATATTATTTCAAAGAGATTGATATTAAGCATGTTTCTTCGGAAAGGGTAAATCATGATTCAAATTGATTTTTATGAATCCATTTTCATTTCCACAGGTTAGTCATGTTTAAAGAGATTATTTTGGAACCTTTCTTCATGGGTTAATCATTTTTTCAAGATATTTTTTTGGATCCCACTTATTTCCCATGGGTTAATCATGCTTACAGATATTTTTTTGGATCTTGTTTATTTCCCATGGGTTAATCATGTTTCAAATAGATTTCCTTGGAACTTATATCTATCATGTAGGTTAATCTTGTTTCAAAAATATTTTTATTGAAATTATTTCTTTTTCATGTTTTAATCATGTTTTTAAATGAAAAAATGTTATTTCAATGAGTATATGATAAAACTATTGCTCTATATATATTATTCATGATATGGTTCTTTGAAATTTCTCATGATGATGAGAGGTTCCCTTATAAACCAAGGACAAGTAGTTCTGCTATAATAAAACGATGGTTAATTTTGTAATTAACTAAGGAAGGATTATACTATGATAAACTAAGGATGGGAAGGTTTTTTATTTCCCTCAAATGTATTGGGTACTCTGTAAATTAGAAGGAATATATTTTTTATTAAATTTTTAATAAGTGATGTGAATATAATGTTCCAAGATACCAATACATTTTTTGTATGTTTTTATAGGTTTATTGTAACGCCCCGACCCTAGTTGCCTAGAGTCGGTGCATTATTACATAACATTGGCATGATCACAAGAAAGATCAAATCTCGAAAGACCGATTGGTTTAGTAGCCTTGGAAACACCAGATATATTCATAAGTTTTACATTACATCATAAAATGAAAAACTACTACAACAACATAATGTTTCCACAGTCCACACTATAATCCCCTCATAATATCCCTGCAGGTCATTCATAATTTACTTCTTCACTTCCTGGGAAAAATAAAACATAGAAAAGGGGTGAGCTCAAATGCCCAGTAAGGATAACAATATAGCGGAAACTTTCATAAATAAGAATAAACATTTAAGGCAATGTATACCTAAAACAAAAGCCTTTTAAACTTGAACTTTTAACTTAGTATGGCATAAATAAAATTAGATAATTCCATTTACTTATTCACATGGATATTCTACTAATCGAATAATCACATGCAAAATCAATAACCACTTTCATAATGTTGGAATGCATAATGCTAAACTTTAATTACTTTTCAAGGCCTCGTCCCAAGACCTTGGGGCTAACTGTAACCAGAACCCAACCCGGAGTGCCTCTAATAACCGGACACCAACCCGGAGTGCCTCTAATAACCGGACACCAACCCGGAGTGCCTCTAATAACCGGACACCAACCCGGAGGGCTTACTTTTACCAGTCCCTAACCTGGAGGGCTTACTTTTACCAGTCCCCAACCTAGAGGGCTTACTTTAACCAGTCCCCAACCTGGAACATACTTTTCCAACACATTCATATGAAGTAAAGATTGAAATATAACATAAACATTATTATTGGAACTAGCATACGAAATGTCAATACTTTCACCATAAACTATGAATGGTATAAAAATAGAACATCCACTGTCAAACATATCACAAAACCTTCAAAACAATATAGAAGATTTGTATCATAATAAATCAACTTCAAATAATCTTAAAACCCATCAAAGGATGTTGACATAGATGAAATCAAAATTCTTTTTAAAGAAATATCTCCTTTTATTTTGAAATCATTTAAGATCCATATAAAATCAAATATTTTCTTTGAAAATAATATTATAAGCTTTTAAGGGAAGCTTTGACGATTTTATAACGGTGGAAAATAACCGCACCCGCCGTATAAGTTAAAAAAAACATTCTTATCTTAATTCTGTCGAAAAGGTTAAAAAGCACCTTGTTTGGAAAACGACGGAAAGATTCCCTTATAAACCTCTTATAAAAATTCAAACAAGGGTATAAATGACTTTAACCCATATTCTTTTAAATATTAAAAATGTTTTGAAATACATTTTGAAGAAACATGGATGTGGATGATAACGAGATCCCAGTAGATTATTACGTATAAACAACCTCGGATAATGAAGAGATTGTGAAATAACCCTTACCAGTTTGGTAAATTATGAAACATACAACCCATGAAAGAGGTATCATACAATGAATATGTAATTACACATAAATTAGAGTGTATTACACAAAGAATATAATTATGGGCAGTACATACACCACACAAAAGGTAATGGTGGCAATATGGCATGAATCTCACGGGAATAAGGAGTGAGATGAAAACCCCTTACCACGTTAATCAACTGAGTCGTATGGCCAAAAGTTAATAACCACCAAATTATTTACAGAATAACATGAATATGATAATATATATCAAATTCCAGTACACAATACACCACTTTCAAAAATTTAGTGGCGAATAATGGAAATCTCACGGAATTGAATGTGAGATAAGAAAAATCCCTTACCTTGTACTTTTCCTTTGTTGGGGTAGGTTAACCTCCTGTATAATGGTGAAATAATTGTTATTAAATTATACAAGAATCATATACATTAATATGATATCATATATGTTCTTTTAACATTGCTTTATTAATAATATCTTAGTATTATCGTCGTTTCGGGTGATAATCGATTTGTTCTTCTTAAATGTTTGGTAACGTAAGACATGTTTGTAATGGATAGATTATATCTTATTCATAATAAGAATGATATTAACATTATTTTTAACCCTAAAATGAGAATAAGACTTGAATGGATACGATGGAGGATGGATCTCACCGCGTTCGTCGAGACGGTAGTCCGTACGTACGCACGAACGCTACTTCCATTTAATTTTTATTTTAAAAGAATTGAATCCAAATGATACATAGGTATATTAATATTCCAGTATAATATAATATTTTATATATGTTACTTAAGTTCATTAACACCATCCTTTATACGTTCCATGTGTGGTATGAACGAGTCATATCATTTTAAGGGGGCGGTAGTCCGCACTTCCTCAAATGAAATTATCGTATGTATATACAACATGAAACGAATAATGGTATGAAATAAAATGGAATTACAGAAGCTTATATATAAAATATATATCATTAATATCATATTTAATTATAGTGCCATCATAATGGCCACCATGAGAGGCGGTAAGATGTATTTGAACAATCATCGTTTCGTGAGGCGTTAGTTTGCCATCCACAGAAACATTATGTTCATCATCCATTAGATGGAGTTGTGTGTATGTGTAGTTTGAATCCTTCTTATAACAACATCCTAGTATATTGAGGATACTGGTGTTTCTACAAAAGAAAGGAAATAAAAAGAGTTTGGGGGTTGGAGAAGCAAAATAAATGAAAATAATTTAAGAGAAATCGTTACCTTTAATTTAGGTAACTCACTTTGGTTGGAATCAAAGGACTTCTTGAAATGCTTTCTTCCTAAGGGGAAGCTTCAAGGAGGAGGGGAGGGATGTGGGGAGCTTATTTGGGCAGAGTTTGGACGATCCAAGTGGCTTGAGAGGTGTGAGGAATGAGTAGAAGTGGTCTCCATTTATAAGGGAGAAGAGGGGCTCTTTAGGAAAGAGTGAAAGTATTACTTTATAATATAATTATATTCGGTTTATAATGGTCCAAAAAACATTGAGGTCGAAGATAAGATGACTCATATTCTAAATAACATCAACCAATAAGAATTGGACAGGTTTTAGATAATATTTTAATCATTATAATCTTATTTATTTAAATGATTTATTAATGAGGTAAACATTGAATCATTATTGTGTCATTAATAATTTAAATTATTTGATGTCTAAAAATTATAAATAAAATATCATTATGTAGGAAATCTTTTTATCTTTCTAAGGAATATTTATAATCGAAAATCCAACATGTATAACCCTATGTAAAAATTGTTCTTCTAAAATATGTAAGCTTATGCCATTTTTATTTTTATTTTAACATTATTAATATAAAGTGTCCCTACCACATACAAGTGGATCCAAGGGGTCCCATAATTGACCCAAGGATGATCATGGTCGGGTATGTGTCCACCAATAAGGTTAGGACACGTTTTAGGTTAATTTTGTATTATTATAATATTATTTTTTAACCCTTATTTACCGGATTTACCCTTAACCATGGTAAATAAAATATTTACCACAGTAATTATTCAAAATGTCTAAAAATAAAAGTTACCTATTTACACAATTTGGACATCCTGATTCCAAATATGGAATACATTTTTCTAAATTCAATACACAGAAGCTGCAGAAATTAATTTAAAATTAATTCCCGCTGTCAAAAAAAAAGCGTGTTTTTAAGAGGTAATAACTATCAAAAGATTGACACTTGTTTATGTTTGGTTTAATTGTAAAATTATGTACAATGACCAACATTATATTAAATGGTAAAAATATATTCTAAATATACTTTAAAACTACTAAAATTCATAATTTATCACTATTAATTATTTTGATTAAAAAAGTTGTTTTTTATTAAAATTTAGTAATTTTCACTATTCATCAAAATATGAAAGTTATCCGAAAAGTACCAAAATTTCACCTTAGGCTAAATTCGATATTCCGAATCCAAAAATGAAGTCCATTTTAAAATATAAAATATATATAATTTCAAAATTTAGGTATTACTATTCATAACGGCTAGTTTGATTGGTTGTGGCGTGTGTTAAAACTCAAGGTTGCGTACAACACACGCTACTATTTTATTCAAAGGAAAGCGTACCGTAGAAGCTTGGGATGTTTCATTTTAAATTTTTTTTTGATGTCCCAATTTATTCAGATAGTTTAAAATATTTTATTTAAAAAGGTTTCACTATTAAAGTTGATAAAAGTGCAATACTGAAAATGAATCTGTTCTTGCATTATGACTAAGAAACTCATAATAGGGATTATAAAATTATAAGGATTATATAAAGTTCAAAATGTTGTTAATACTATTCATGACCTCTTTTAATAGTTTTTTTTGTTCATCATGGTGTGATTGAACTCGGTGTTGCGTCTAGTGCAAGTTATTGAATTATTTTTAAGAAATAACAGACTATGAAATCCTGGGGTGTTACATTCTCCCCTCCTTCAATAAATTGTGTCCTCGCAATTTGAAATTGTTCTTCGAAAATAAAAGGTTGAAAATAGAAAATATCTTTGTGGGAAAACCCACATCGGAAATTAGGTTACTAAAATTTAGTCTTAATATGAGGAAAAGAGAAATGAAAGAGTCACCACCAAATTATGATCTCGATTGGGAGAACATTGGTGGCAATTAGAGACATATAATTGGAGGAAAAACGTAAATATTTATAGGTAGTGATTGAGATCATCAATCACAAACAAGTGTATAATTGAGGTCCTTAAATTCATCAATCTATGATGATTTGAAATACCATCGGTTCAACAAAACATAGGGTATTAGGATAACACATTTTTGACGTTTCAAAATATCTTAGTTGAAATCCCACATCGAAAAATGAATTAATGAGGCCTCTATTTAAAATAAAGAGTCGAACGTATGAAGATTATCGAAAATAACACATACTAGGGTTCCATGTAGGAAAATATGGATATGGAAGAAAAATCTAACCATCAATTATCTGATGGAGAGTGGTAGAGAACATGGCTATGAAAATGCCAACAATCCCAAAGCCATTATTTAGTGATGATTTAAGGTATCATCTAGGAAAACATTTTTGTTATAAGTTTCTTTTCTTAATGTTGAGGAATTTATTTATGAGATTGGCTAAGATCATAAGGAGATATACTTACTTTATAATTACTGTTTTATCCATTAATAAATTTCTACCACAAACTCATCTTTCACTCTAAAAGATAATAGAATGTAAAAAAATTCTATTTACACTATTCGTATAGGGTTCCAAAATAAACGAATTTATAATTCATCTACATGATCTTTTAATAAAAACTACATTATTTAATCTATGACATCTCATGGGCCAGTGGTAGGTGATACACCCTTGTCGCCCTTCGGTTGCGGGTTAAAGTCTCGCAGCCTTGCCGGACGCGACGGGTTGCCGCCCGACCTCCGGGTTGTCCTTTTATGGCAATCCAAAATAATCCAAACTAGAACTATCCAAAATACTTCTGTCCAAACTCATAGTCTAACATTTATAAGGAAGGTAAACATAATATAGATCCTTTTTACCCCGTAATAGCATAATAATACCTTCATCATGTATTACCATATTCCTTATTGATTACATTCATGCTCCCTTATTCCATATAGAATGCTGGATATACTTCATTAATCCAAAAATGTTTTAAACCCCAACAATGATGGAATATACAAATCATTAATCAGTTCCAGGGTAGTCAAGAATATCCAATATAATTTATTCAAAACAATCACATATTATTCCAAAATCACTACCTCAGTATCAGAACTATATTATGATTTATCATTCTCTCAACCATATACTTTCCAAAAATTTATCCTGTTATTGAGTCACTTTTCTTTGTTCCACACAATCTCAAGTCCTTAATGAAATAGTACTGCAGTACAATCCTTATATACTCCATGATTATTGTAACAAGTACATTGTTGATACAACACTCAATTGACATAATCAACATAAGAACTCTAATCATTCCTCTTCATCTGTGGTAGTATCATAACTTGATTATTATCCAATAACATCATTTGCGGCATAGTCTGATGACTGGGACATAGGTTCGCGTAGTGTCCAAACTCCTTGCAAATTAAGCATTGTACATTTAAAACCATTTTCTTACCCTTGCAGTCACGTACATTGTGCCCTTTTCCTCCACACTTATAACAAACTCCCATTCCTTTCAGGCAAGTTCCAGGGTGTTTCTTTCCACAGTTACCACATATGGGAAAATTCTTCTTTTCCCTTTTCCCTTTATCCATCTTTCTCTCTTCCATCCTTTTCATCTCTTGATTCCCTTCAAAGCCATAGGACTCAGTAAACTCTTTACATATCTTATCAACACATGATATTATTTCTTCATATGATGATAATACATGGGAGACTATTTCTCTTATAATTTCTAGCTTAAGACCATGAAAGATATGATCCTTCTTTCTCTTTGAATCATGTGTATTTCTGGAGTTCTCATTCCTTCTACTGGGCGCCATTTCTAAACAATGGCATAAACTAGATCAGTTTATGAATCAAAATACATAATCCCATACTTATAAAACACTTAACATAAATTGAACTATTTATGGATATAATCCATAATCATAAAAATGTTTTCTTTGAGGAAGTATATACTCATAAACCCTTCATAATGATTTGTAAAGAAAATGAGAGTTATCCTAAGCATATCCCCCGGGAGTGTCGTAACCAAGAGTGGAGCAAGGCCCGTTGTCGTGCACCAGTTCCCGTTCGAGTCTAGCTCAAAGCGGTGTTTTCGGGTTTTACCCCTAGGTACATCTGTGCCAGAGCCGCCTCTACCTGCTCGTATCCAGACAGGGATGTATTGCTCGGAAAACTCACAAAATCTCTACAATACCAAAATTCTAGGAAGTTCTTCTATACTAATCCTCAAAGTTCATCGTAGGTCTACGTGCTCTAATCAGACTTTATCTAAATCTAGCTTCCAAGGTTTGTACTAAACCTCCCTCTGATACCAACTGTAACGCCCCGACCCTAGTTGCCTAGAGTCGGTGCATTATTACATAACATTGGCATGATCACAAGAAAGATCAAATCTCGAAAGACCGATTGGTTTAGTAGCCTTGGAAACACTAGATATATTCATAAGTTTTACATTACATCATAAAATGAAAAACTACTACAACAACATAATGTTTCCACAGTCCAAACTATAATCCCCTCATAATATCCCTGCAGGTCATTCATAATTTACTTCTTCACTTCCTAGGAAAAATAAAACTTATAAAAGGGGTGAGCTCAAATGCCCAGTAAGGATAACAATATAGCGGAAACTTTCATAAATAAAAATAAACATTTAAGGCAATGTATAACTAAAACAAAAGCCTTTTAAACTTGAACTTTTAACATAGTATGTCATAAATAAAATTAGATAATTCCATTTACTTATTCACATGGATATTCTACTAATCGAATAATCACATGCAAAATCAATAACCACTTTCATAATGTTGGAATGCATAATGCTAAACTTTAATTACTTTTCAAGGCCTCGTCCCAAGACCTTGGGGCTAACTGTAACCAGAACCCAACCCGGAGTGCCTCTAATAACCGGACACCAACCCGGAGTGCCTCTAATAACCGGACACCAACCCGGAGGGCTTACTTTTACCACTCCCTAACCTGGAGGGCTTACTTTTACCAGTCCCCAACCTAGAGGGCTTACTTTAACCAGTCCCCAACCTGGAACATACTTGTCCAACACATTCATATGAAGTAAAGATTGAAATATAACATAAACATTATTATTGGAACTAGCATACGAAATGTCAATACTTTCACCATAAACTATGAATGGTATAAAAATAGAACATCCACTGTCAAACATATCACAATACCTTCAAAACAATATAGAAGTTTTGTATCATAATAAATCAACTTCAAATAATCTTAAAACCCATCAAAGGATGTTGACATAGATGAAATCAAAATTCTTTTTAAAGAAATATCTCCTTTTATTTTGAAATCATTTAAGATCCATATAAAATCAAAAAATTTCTTTGAAAATAATCTTATAAGCTTTTAATGGAAGCTTTGACGATTTTATAACGGCGGAAAATAACCGCACCCACCGTATAAGTTAAAAAAAACATTCTTATCTTAATTCTGTCGAAAAGGTTAAAAAGCACCTTGTTTGGAAAACGACGGAAAGATTCCCTTATAAACCTCTTATAAAAAGTCAAACAAGGGTATAAATGACTTTAACCCATATTCTTTTAAATATTAAAAATGTTTTGAAATACATTTTTAAGAAACATGGATGTGGATGATAACGAGATCCCAGTAGATTATTACGTATAAACAACCTCGGATAATGAAAAGATTGTGAAATAACCCTTACCAGTTTGGTAAATTATGAAACATACAACCCATGAAAGAGGTATCATACAATGAATATGTAATTAAACATAAATTAGAGTGTATTACACAAAGAATATAATTATGGGCAGTACATACACCACACAAAAGGTAATGGTGGCAATATGGCATGAATCTCACGGGAATAAGGAGTGAGATGAAAACCCCTTACCATGTTAATCAACTGAGTCGTATGGCCAAAAGTTAATAACCACCAAATTATTTACAGAATAACATGAATATGATAATATATATCAAATTCCAGTACACAATACACCACTTTCAAAAATTTAGTGGCGAATAATGGAAATCTCACGGAATTGAATGTGAGATAAGAAAAATCCCTTACCTTGTACTTTTCCTTGGTTGGGATAGGTTAAACTCCTGTATAATGGTGAAATAATTGTTATTAAATTATACAAGAATCATATACATTAATATGATATCATATATGTTCTTTTAACATTGCTTTATTAATAATATCTTAGTATTATCGTCGTTTCGGGTGATAATCGATTTGTTCTTCTTAAATGTTTGGTTACGTAAGACATGTTTTTAATGGATAGATTATATCTTATTCATAATCAGAATGATATTAACATTATTTTTAACCCTAAAATGATAATAAGACTTGAATGGATACGATGGAGGATGGATCTCACCGCGTTCGTGGAGACGGTAGTCCGTACGTACGCACGAACGCTACTTCCATTTAATTTTTATTTTAAAAGAATTGAATCCAAATGATACATAGGTATATTACTATTCCAGTATAATATAATATTTTATATATGTTACTTAAGTTCATTAACATCATCCTTTATACGTTCCATGTGTGGTATGAACGAGTCATATCATTTTAAGGGGGCGGTAGTCCGCACTTCCTCAAATGAAATTATCGTATGTATATAAAACATGAAACGAATAATGGTATGAAATAAAATGGAATTACAGAAGCTTATATATAAAATATATATCATTAATATCATATTTAATTATAGTGCCATCATAATGGCCACCATGAGAGGCGGTAAGATGTATTTGAACAATCATCGTTTCGTGAGGCGTTAGTTTGCCATCCACAGAAACATTATGTTCATCATCCATTAGATGGAGTTGTGTGTATGTGTAGTTTGAATCCTTCTTATAACAACATCCTAGTATATTGAGGATACTGGTGTTGTTACAAAAGAAAGGAAATAAAAAGAGTTTGGGGGTTGGAGAAGCAAAATAAATGAAAATATTTTAAGAGAAATCGTTACCTTTAATTTAGGTAACTCACTTTGGTTGGAACCAAAGGACTTCTTGAAATGCTTTCTGCCTAAGGGAAAGATTCAAGGAGGAGGAGAGGGATGTGGGGAGCTTATTTGGGCAGAGTTTGGACGAGCCAAGTGGCTTGAGAGGTGTGAGGAATGAGTAGAAGTGGTCTCCATTTATAAGGGAGAAGAGGGGCTCTTTAGGAAAGAGTGAAAGTATTACTTTATAATATAATTATATTCAGTTTATAATGGTCCAAAAATCATTGAGGTCGAAGATAAGATGACTCATATTCTAAATAACATCAACCAATAAGAATTGGACAGGTTTTAGATAATATTTTAATCATTATAATCTTATTTATTTAAATGATTTATTAATGAGGTAAACATTGAATCATTATTGTGTCATTAATAATTTAAATTATTTGATGTCTAAAAATTATAATTAAAATATCATTATGTAGGAAATCTTTTTATATTTCTAAGGAATATTTATAATCGAAAATCCAACATGTATAACCCTATGTAAAAATTGTTCTTCTAAAATATATAAGCTTATGCCATTTTTATTTTTATTTTAACTTTATTAATATAAAGTGTCCCTACCACATACAAGTGGATCCAAGGGGTCCCCAAATTGACCCAAGGATGCTCATGGTCGGGTATGTGTCCACCAATAAGGTTAGTACACGTTTTAGGTTAATTTTGTATTATTATAATATTATTTTTTAACCCTTATTTACCGGATTTACCCTTAACCATGGTAAATAAAATATTTACCACAGTAATTATTCAAAATGTCTAAAAATAAAAGTTACCTATTTACACAATTTGGACATCCTGATTCTAAATATGGAATCCATTTTTCTAAATTCAATACACAGAAGCTGCAGAAATTAATTTAAAATTAATTCCTGCTGTCAAAACAAAAAGCGTGTTTTTAAGAGGTAATAACTATCAAAAGATTGACACTTGTTTATGTTTGGTTTAATTGTAAAATTATGTACAATGACCAACATTATATTAAATGGTAAAAATATATTCTAAATATACTTTAAAACTACTAAAATTCATAATTTATCACTATTAATTATTTTGATTAAAAAAGTTGTTTTTAATTAAAATTTAGTAATTTTCACTATTCATCAAAATATGAAAGTTATCCGAAAAGTACAAAAATTTCACCTTAGGCTAAATTCGATATTCCGAATCCAAAAATGAAGTCCATTTTAAAATATAAAATATATATAATTTCAAAATTTAGGTATTACTATTCATAACGGCTAGTTTGATTGGTTGTGGCGTGTGTTAAAACTCAAGGTTGCGTACAACACACGCTACTATTTTATTCAAAGGAAAGCGTACCGTAGAAGCTTGGGATGTTTCATTTTAAATTTTTTTTTTGATGTCCCAATTTATTCAGATAGTTTAAAATATTTTATTTAAAAAGGTTTCACTATTAAAGTTGATAAAAGTGCAATACTGAAAATGAATCTGTTCTTGCATTATGACTAAGAAACTCATAATAGGGATTCTAAAATTATAAGGATTATATAAAGTTCAAAATGTTGTTAATACTATTCATGACCTCTTTTAATGGTTTTTTGTTTGTACGCCATGGTGTGATTGAACTCGGTGTTGCGTCTAGTGCAAGTTATTGAATTATTTTTAAGAAATAACACACTATGAAATCCTGGGGTGTTACATTTATAATGTTTACTATGATTAGGATTCATATCTCATGGATATTTATTATTGATTATAATGACTCATTCCTTTGTTAAATCCTATTTTCATGTTTTCCTTTATAATGATCTATGTATTCATGGGTAAGAATTTATTTTTTTATACTCATGCACTTTTATTATGGCATAATATCCTTTTTATCTTCTTATAATCCTTGATTACATTCAACTTATAATGCCTATGTTTACCCTTAATGATCATTTGAGCTCACCCATTTAATGATACATTTTATCCATGTTATAATGATTTAGGTTGAATGAGTAATTTATAAAAGGTAATTCATATATATGATGATGATGAATAAATTTGAAATAAAAAAAGTGGCATTATGTAAGAGAAATGTTCATTTCAATAAACCCTCATTGTTTTTGTAATATTTTATACTAGTTGTTTTATAATTAAAACTATATAGTTCCTTCAGAAAGTATGTGAATTCAATTTTTTACTTTTGATGTGGTAAGTTTTTTATAGAAAAAATTGGGTCCCCCTCGTTTATATTAAATACATAAATGAAAACTTTAGGATTTTAAAATAGGATTTCAGAGTGAGGGTTTACAGTTTTTATATACCACCTTTTATATACAATATTTATGATAATTATATATATATATATATTAGTTTTATTTTATTGTATCCTCGAATGTTAATAATTTCAATATTTTTGTAAATGTTATATAATGGTGATGTCATGACACATTCATCAATACCAAGTTCATTGTTAAAAATTTATAAAATTTTTTCAAATAATATTTATTTTAAGGATTTATATATGAGAATTTTCAATTAATGGAAATTATGGGTTTGGTTTCTTGGAATGAAAATCTGGATGAGCCTTTATCAGGTAATTCATCGATAACAATAGGTAACAAATTAATTATCATTAGGTTTTTGGTCATACTTTTAAAATATGAAAGAATTTTTAATATAATTATTATATTAATATTTAACCATAAAATTATTTCTAAAAACATTAATGAATGTTATGAGGAAACAAATTGTCATCTCTGTTGGTGATAGTTCACACATAATATAGAAAACATTTTCATATTTTAATGGATCAGATTATATATAGAATGACACATTTATCATTATAGAACTCTATTCTTGTCAAAAACATTATATGTATTCAATAAATATATTATCATAACCATAAATTTGTGTCATTTATGAAAAACGATACATATCATTCATGGAGGCAGTATTTCTCATATAATACGAGCAAAATTTTCATTTTTTGAATGCTTAGAAGGAAGCTAGGGAATGGCTATTCCATAAAACTATTAAAATATAATTATAATTATTATAATTATTTAATATAATTATTATTTTTAGAAATAATTTTAATGATAATATATGGAATAAAATGTTGAGGTATGTATAATACTCATGTTGAAGGGTTGAATCTTCACATGGAACGTTTCTTGTTCTTAAGTGATTTTGTGCATAATCATAATTCAATGGACAAAAAACATTTGATAGGATTAAATATGAATAAAATATGAATAATTATTTAAAGTTATTAAAATTTTATATTAAGCCTGGAAGGTTTGGTGCAGTGGTACTTTTATAAGTGAGAGGGGTGGTATTACTGTAAATACTCATTGATTTACATTAAAGGGAGGACACGTTGAAAGGAAAGTGGATAAAAAAGGACAATAATGGTTACTATAAATCTATTGGTCTATTAAACTCTCATACACAAGAAAAAGGCATATTATTTGTTATATGTTAGGCACTTTTTCCTTAATTTAACATCCTTCCATAATTTACATTTATCATGGTAACTCATTTTTTTCAATTTGTTATATTAATTTTTAAACAAAATTAAAATGGTAATTTTTTATTAATTTCATTATTCACAGTCCAAATTTTAAAAAAAAACTACAATTTTAATTTTATATATGTTTCAAAAACAAATTTTCATAAAATTATTCCTAACACAAAAAAAAACAATTCTTGGAAAAATGCACTATTAAGCAAAAAAAGGTATTTTCTCCAAAAAAATTGTATGGTGTTGATTTCAATGTAATTTATTAGATAAATAATAAAAAATTATAGTAATGCGACATTAAAAAAAATCAAAAACTAAATGAATCATTGAGTACCCCCAGTTAAAATAAATGATATTCGTAAAAACTCTATTATTCACTATTCATGTATAAATAAATTTTTTTATCAAAAAAAAATTAATCATTAAATAATGTAGAAAATAATAATCAAAAACATAAATTAATTTTATAAAAATTAAATTTAAAAAAGTTATAAATTTAACTTTAAAATAAAACCACACTATACGAGGAAGAATTATTTATTCAACTTAATAATTAATTATTTTTCAAATAAAAAATCTAATTCATTCTTAATAAATAGTTAGAATTATCATTATGATTATATTAAAAAATATAAATATTTATCTATATAAATATTTATCTATATAATTAAACTAATTATTAATTTATAAATTTTATTACAGTAAATTATTTTAAGAAAATATATTGTACATTTAATTATAACACATTTTCTCTCAAAAACATAAACAAATAATTTTAAATATATAATTATTATAAAATATATTATACAATTTATTTTTATAGATGATACAAACAAATACATTTTTTAATGAATATATATAAATTCAAAATCCTAAATAATTATAACCATGAAATTGGTATTTATTTCCTTCTTGAAAGCCTAAGGCCATACTTTTTTCTTATTTGGGGAATAATACCCTATTTAATTGGGGTTGGGGGGAAACCTTACATGAACCATAAAACTAGTATACATATGGCCAAATTACATGACCCTAAAGGCCCCAAAGACCAAACACTACAAGAAAAGACACTCCCCGCCCCCTTCTAGTAGCTCTGCAAAGTTCAGTCTGCTACTCTAATCCTCATTTTGTTTTACACTAAGGTAGTGGCCCACATTTTTTTCCTTCAATGAAGCCAATATATATTGTCCTACTAGAGGACCATGAACTTTGCTATTGAGATCAACCTTCTATAATTTCTTCACTTCTGTTTCTCAACACCATCAACCGAGAGAGCCTTTCCTTAATTCCCCATTAGCTAATATCAAACCCACCTATATAAATAGTATTCATTGATAAAGGCCAACATTGACCATGTTGAGCCTGACCACCATATCCCAATATCATCAGATTGTTCCTCATATCATGAATGCAACATCCTCCAAACAATATCCTGAGTCCAAATATAATTGGTTTAGGAGGAAATAAAGTAAAACAATCCAAAAAAATCAATTTCTATTTGTAAAAGAGGACATTGAAAACAATAATTTAAAAAGTCTAAATAGTATTTATTTGAAAGTAAATAATGGTAATGAGAAGACATGTGGTGAGATATATAAATTAAATATACAAAAGTGAAAACAAATTCCATTTAGGATTTTGGAATGGATTTTAATAAAATCAGGGTAGAAAAAAATCTATTATGATTGTAGATGGTTTGAAATATTAATTCTTTAGTAGCCAATTAATATTAAGATTCCAAAATACGAAACCATTCATGGAATCAATGTTCATGGTCAAGGAGGAGATAAATACACAACATAGAGGGGGGAATTATTATTAACAACATCCTAAAAATTTATCCATGAAGAAGAACACTCCCTAAAAATGAAATTTATTAGAGATAAGAAATATCATCTAAGAATTAGAATGGTAAATTTTATCAACAATAGAATAACATCGATAGAAAAGAAATATTATGACATATGAAAATTAAATTAAGTAAAGAAAACCCCTAATGAATTATTATAAATAATTGAAAATCCTAATAAATGAAATAATAATTTTCAATGTAATACAATCATACGGTATAGAAAATCAGACTTATAAAAACATAAATGAATTTTATAGTACCAGACTCCATAAGGGGAAAAAATTATTATGACAAACATGGTTTATAAACTAAAAAACTATAATATAAAAAAATACCATCAATTCATCAGAAATTAAAGTTACATATTATTTTTAAAATATTTTATCTGAGGTGAATTATAGAGATCTGGAAATATTATGCTAAATATATATAAATTTAATTTTTATGTCAAGAGAAGAAGACTCATTATATATATATATTAATTCATGTTTTTACTTATATAATATTCATAAGTTTTAATGGGTTTTTAAGGCATACATTTATAGTCGATCAATTTGTTCCATATTAGAGTTTATAAATTTATCATCCACTGATTGTAATTTTTGATTACTTTATACCTTTCATTCTTCTCATATTCCAAATAATGAATATCCATGCTGAATTTTACATCCTTGAAGGATGAAGATCAATTCATGATGGATCATGATACCCCCTAAAATATAATGTCCTCCATTAGATAAAGTATTTTTATAACAATTTATTCCTCCTATTCTAAAATAATTATAAATCAAAATGGTTATAATGGGTTAATATAATATAAGATATGAATAATCATTGATATAAATAAATAATAAATTAATATCCAAGACCTCAACAATGAAACCAAGGTTCAAAATAAATCATTCCACTATTAAATAACCCTTAAACTCTTCCAAATATGTCTGAACAATTTTATAAAAAATATCATAAAGAATTGATCACATATTCTTCCATAGTTAATATAATATTTATTTACAAACAAAATTATTCATTCGTAAAGTCACATAATAAAAATGAATAAATCCTATTAAAAAATTCCCTAATATTTTCTAATATTTTATAAAAATAACCTAAATCAACATGACACATGACTATAAAAATTTACATATACATTCAAAGGACAATAAATATAGTTCCTAAAATAATATATATCTTCTTGACATAAAATCTCATACTATCCAATAATTATACATTCACTTTAATAATATAATATTCCCCAAAATATGATTACATATTATTCCAATTGACTATAATTAACTCAACATCATATAATGTGTTAACATTATAGGTTATCTAGACATTTTATCCAATATCCACCAAATATTGTATAATTACTCCCAAATAACTTTCTATCTAAATCACATATTTTCCCTAACAGATACATATACCTCAATAATATATTAAAACCAAATAATAATATCCCAAAATGTCATTATAAACCTTAAAATAAAATCACACACCACATAAAATGTGTACCTACACCTCTATACATATGATCAACATTAAACTTATTAACCCATGACTGTATTATCTACTGTTAAATTATCCATAGTTGATAAATTTTTAACTTTAAAAGTTATCTAAACACTATTCTATAAACATCTGTGATATCCCTAGAGTTGTAATCCTAAATATATTGCTAACATACATAGTCTTATCATACATTTTTTGATACCATTTTAAGTGACACCAACATACATTTCCATAATTAAAATGTTAAAAATAAATTCTTGGTCACTAACATACCCATAACCTTTTAGGTTTTGTGTTTTATAGAATTAGTATAAACCATCATTTACTGAAACCAATATATTACTCATCAAATTGAATTTTTTACCATTATACTAATAATTTCTTATTGCATAATAAGACTTCTTAATTCCTAAAATCTTGGGTCACATTAAGAAACAAGGAATAAGACTTTAGTAAAAGTGGTATGAAAGCTTCATTTAAAGATCTTGATCCATAAAAACTTAACATAGTTTTTATAACTTTTAAGACCAAGACTGTTCTATAGAAATATCATAAAAAATAATATAAACAAAATAATAATAATTAATTTTACTTATTAAATCATATTAATCTCTCGTGTTCTCTTATATTTCACAGAAAAAATATAATAACCAATAATTAGTTAATTTCTATAAACTTGTTTATCAAGAATAAATCACTACCCAATACATATGGTGGATATATCTGAACCACCTATCATTGCATATAATTTATATCTGCTGTTACATTAATAGATTACATTGGGACTTTAACTTTCTTTATATAACCAATTTAAACAATCTTTATTCATTTATAGTTTAGTTAACCCATGAGAAAGAAATGGGCTTCATAATAACATTCCTAAAATTTCATCATTAGACTTAAAAATATAGATACTGGATTATAACCACAAATGATATCCTCAATTATGCATGATATTAAATCAATGATGTTGACATATAAGACAAATAATTGTATAAAACAACTAGAAATATGACTTCAAAAACAATAATAATTACCTTTTATTTTGGAAAACTAAAATTGGACATAACAACAGGGAAATTAATTTTTGTGGGAAAAACTATAGATACATAAAAATTGGCGGTTAATAATTAATAATGAATATAGTTTCAAGAAAATTCATTCAAATGGAAATAATAAAAAAAATCACACTTTCATAAATAAAGTTAAAACCAACTTGTTAAAAATAATTTAAAATATTATCATAAAACCTTTATAAAGAAATTAAAATATAGTTAAAAATAAAATTAAACAATCATTCATGTATATAGAAGATAATTATTATAATAATTAAATAAATAGGAACTTTTAAGATAATGATTATGGTGAAATACATATAAACTTTTCATCTAAATACTTTAATTAAAACACCTTGGGATATTTTTAAATAAAACACACATGAAAGAATGAATGTAAAATTTAAATTTAAATCCAATAGATAAAAGATAAAAATGATCCAATATGTCAAAGAGTAGTTATATATACATGATAAAAATTAGTACAGTTGGATGATATGAAATATCCCTTAAAGGGGTAAAATTTAGAAGAATAACACTTATGGAATATGTAAACATTTAATCCATACCCCCAGAAGAATATAACATGAAAAAAATAATTAAATTCCATTAATAAGGATAGATTCTTGATAAAGATTTTAAAATTTAAATTATATACACCATATATAATTATATAGGTGTATAATACAAAAACATGTGTCAAAGAAGTATATTTTTAGATGAGAACCCCTTATGGATTTGTTACATTTGAATCAAAGACCATTAACAAAACATTCAGGAATTTTATTTGAAAGTACAATTAATTACAAATAAAATATGGTATAACATATTCATGGTGAATTATATGAAACACATAAAAAATGTTAGGAATATTGAACATATCTCAATGAAAGAAAATTAGATGAGAAAATCCCTAAGAGTTTGATAACTTTTCATTCAAAATTTGTGGTAGGATAGAACATGAAATGGAATTTTCAATCTCATGAAATAAAATTCATTTATTATATATATATATATATAAGGAATTAAAATGTCCTTATAAAAGAAAACGAGGTGCACAAGTAGAAATATGTATTAATGAATTGATAGATGATAAATAATTAACCATAATTTTACACAATACTTCATAAAAGCACTTCATCCTCAGGTTTAATAAAATTAATCAACAAAATCACTTACTTAAAAACATTTTTCACTAATATTAATATATATTTATATAAATTATAAAAATTATCATTGTATATAAATGTTTTCTTGGGTTATTTTTATCATTATATGTTAACAATTTCGATCGTTTTATACATGTTTAATAATGGTGATGTCATAACGTATTATTCAAGATAGATTTCATTATTCAAATATTCTGAAATATTGGTGTTTAACCCCTATTATTTATCTATTTTGGCATAAAACTAAATCATTCCTTATAAGAAAAATTCTTCTCTGCATGACCTAGATGGTGATGGATACCGGTCCAATCCCGCCCCTCTCAGCTAGGGAGGGACACCCCTTACCTTTTAATGTTTCTTGTTTTTATTCCCTCCCTCCATTACCTATCCTTGAGTATTTTTCCCTTTTTCCTCTGATATCTCTCTTACCTAAAGTTCTGATTCTGTTCCATGGACACTCATAACTCTCGATTATATCATTATATTTCACAGAAGATTCATCCCAACTATATCCAATGCTCATTCCCCACATAAAACTTTGGAATCCTTTAGTTTATCCATTTTATAGGTTCATTTTTTATTGTTGGAATCATCAAAACCAAGATACAGTCGGGCTCCTCGTAGATATTCATATTATGGTCATTGTTTCAGAGAGTGATTTGATAACTTCTTGGGCCACCCCCCCCAAAGTCTGCAACAAATGTCATTTAGTCCACTTATAAAGGTCATATGATATCAACATGAAGCCAGACATTCCATAAATGGAAATTTGGGTTCATCTAACATAGCTTCCCCTTTTGTTTTAGAATCCTCCAATAATCTGAATTAAATGTAATTTAATTAGTTTTTTTTCTTTTCTTGGATCAAATAACCAATTCAATTTTCCATCTTTTTCTACCTCACATTTTGGTCAATGTTTATGTTTCAAGGAATCATGATGAATTTGTTTAGATTTAATTCATTGAATATTTTACATATAAACAGCCTTTCGTTTTTAGATCCTACTTCAATTTTTATTCACAATGCAAGACGATGTGTTGTCAATTATCGTTGTGTCGCTGAGGGTCCAATTGAAAGAGGTTCGTGGTCGTGGAATTAGTTCCTAGTGATTCCACATATGACGTCCCAGAGGATCTAGTCGGGGTCGATGATTTGAGGTACCACTACATTACGGTTCTATAGTCCACCTCTACATTAGTACATGCTCAATAGAGATGTGTTGAAGCTTGTGAAATGGTTTTCCTTCCAACCATGAACCCATCAATCGTTGACGTTTTTGATAGACTTCATTGTGATCTGGCTAGGTTGAAATTAGAGTGCAACCCCCCCCCCCCCTCTTATACTAATGTTGTGAAATATATTGTTGTAACTTCTCAATCCCATTAACCTTATTAGGGTAACCCATCAACATATACTCAAGGGACTGATGTATGCGATTTTTCCTATGGGGACAGAAAAAATATAGGGAGCAGGCCTGGTTCTTTAAGAAGCGTTTCCACGATTGAAATTGGGAACCAACTTGATGGATTTGATTAAGACTCTACTTCTGATAAATAGTCCTCTATTTATAAGGAAATATAATTGGTGGAGTATTATCTTTGGTTATCTTTAAATAATTATAATAATACTATTATGAATGCTTATGGGATTATCCAGTATGTGTGAATGCAATAGAGATGGAATAATTACTCCAATTTACCCAATCCTCTAGTTACATGATCATCATGTAAAGGTAGGCCCCCACAAAATGGGATGACTACTACATGAGACTCTCCTATCATTGACATGGAAAATGATAATAAGGATAATGTGAAGCCCCTCATACACTCTAATCAATAAATTCTCTAATATTATTTATTTATTAAAATCTCATAGGAGGAATCCCACAAAATGTATGAAAGATCAGGGTAGTTTGATATGAGTGAAGAACAAGGCTCCTCGATTAGTCATCATAAACAGATTTTGATATGATTATTCGAAGATGGTAAAACCAATATCGAGGTACAATTGAAAACCTGTGAAAATATGTGTCTATAATTCTAGGATCTCATTGAGGAAAAAACGACATGATGGTCACCTCCATCAAATGGCAAGTTTTCAAGTTAAAAAACTCAATCGTATTTAAATTATTCATGGAATGGAGTAATGATTTATTATGAGGTTTCATTCTTACATACCTAGAACTTTGATGTTTTTTGAATTTTTGGTAAACATTTTCTGAAATAAACATAATGAGTTTGGATAATACTAGGAATGAAGTTTAAATAATTTTCTTTATTGATTTACTCATTCCCATATTCTTTTATGGAAATTATGGGTTTGGTTCTAGAAAATGAAATCCATGATGTTCTTGTTTTGGTTAATTTACCAAAATTAATGGATTACTTTATAAGGATCTTTCATTTTCATTTAATACATATAAAATATTAAATAATTCATAGTATGCTTTTTAGCATCATATTTTTCCATAAAATTATTTCAAAAACCATATATTGGTTTAATTAATTTACTATGGTTATAATCGGTTTTTAGGAGAAATATAGAGAATAATATGTTAAGGAGTGCATAATACTCATGTTTAGGGCCTCAATCTAATCTTGGAGGCCTTATTGTTTTAAAAGGTGCAAAGGAATTGTAATGATTCAATGGGAAAAATTTCAGGTATTATTTTATAAGGATTTGTATAAAATTATTTACCAGGATACTAAATTTATCTGAGGTATGGAGGTGTAGTGAAGGGACCTTTTATAAGTGAAAGGGGTCACATTTTGTAAATACTCATCACTTTATATTAATGGAATTTCACTTTCATAGAAAATTAGAACCAAAATTGTAAAATTATATATATTATATGATTATTGGATGATCCAAATCTCAACCATAAAATTAAGTGATATGGATGAATTTATTTTTTCACCTTTTCAACTTGATTCAACCTTTTACCACAATTTACTTTTAACATGTAAACTATTAATTTTAACCATGGTACCTTTTTTTGACCAAAAATGAAATTGATATTATTAAATAAATATAATATTTTTATTTCAAATAATAAAACCATTTAACAATATTAAATTTATAGAGGTTGTAAAAAATAATTTTAATAAAACTACACTTAACAAAATGAAAGGAGTTTCAAAAAAATGCCCTTTTAAGAATAAAAATGAATTCATAACACTATAATGTATCGTATTTATTTCCATGAAATTTAACGGTCTATGAATAAATAAATTATAATTAGTTGACTTTATAATTAATTTAAAACCAAATGTATCATTGTGAATAACTAATTAAAATAAAATGTATTTTTAAAAACTATATTATTTCACTATTCACCAAAAAATTATCCATTTTAGAAAAATAAAAAAATCAACTTAATATATAAATAAAATAATTAATAATGAATAAATTTCATTTTATCAAATGAATAGTTTTAAATTTTTAAATTTTTATTTTAAATAAAAACATTTTTTATTGAAAATAATTTTATTTAAAATTAAAATGATTTTCTTTTAAAATGAAAAATAATATTATTTCTACATTCCATGATTGGATTGTTTATAACATTATAACAATAATAACTATAGAAATTTATATAGGTAATAAAAATATAGATTTGAAACTTTTTTGATAAGAAATCATTTTATGGTAATACATTTAACTATTAAATAAAACATATTTTCTCTCAAAAAGTAAACTGAAAAATTTTAAAAAAATTATGAGTATCTAATAGATTATATAATATCTTTTCATACCTAATATAAAAATTTATAACTGTTAAATGAGTATATATAAATCCATAATCATTAATATAAATAAACTATAAAAGTTATGTTTTATTAAAAATACATGGGTTCTTACACATATAGTGTGGAAAGTCGTAGAATTTGGATCATAAACATGAAATGTCATTCTACTCTGTGAATATTAACACCTTCTCTATGATTGGGTCATCTGTCTACATGAAATTTAGGGGATCATACTTCTACTCATAGGGTGTATATACCTTCAAATAAGGTCTCTTCATTAACACCCCATCTCTGAACTAGTTATATAATGCACGTAGCATCCGATTACTGCCTATAAACGATAACATAATGTAATTAGTCAACAAACATATCACTAAAGTTAAAGATAAAGGATAGGTTAGCCACTAACCTATAATACAAATTCTATATTTTTTAACCAAAATCAATGCTCATTAACACCATTACCCAATCTCAATGAAAACATAATATGACCACGAACTCAAAAATGTGTCACTATGACTCCACCAAGATTAATAACACTATAACATGACCCAACACATCGAGAACCATCATGGCCCAATAGTAAGTGAAGTTTTCTATACCAATAGAGCCTTAAATATGACAAGGATCAAGGGCCATCACAAATAAGTCATTTCATACACATGGTAGGATTTATAAAAATAAACATTCTCAAAGTCATATATCTCTAGTATATAAAATATTAATAAAAAATAGAACATATCTGCTAGATAAAAAATAAAATTTATTCGACTCACAGTAAACATCCACACGTTATGAAAAATTAATATCAATAATATAGGGTAAAATATAAGATCACATAATGTCAAAACAATTTATAACTCCATAATAACATTGGGTGAACTCCCAATCACACCAAATCCCAACCAAAATGTTAGTGGAAACCCTCACCACAGAGTAACACTAAACTCTGGCTCCACCATCACCATGCTCACCCAAGTCTCACTTGAACTATGTGACCTAGAAAAAAAATACATCAGGGAAAAAGTCTAATTCAGGGGTGAGGATAAATAAACCTAATAGGAAACCCTCAAAATAGAATGGAAAAAACAAATGGAAAGTTATCCCAAGTAAAAAACCCATATATACTCTTGTTAAATTTGTCGACATTATATAAAATAAGATTCCACTCTTCGTAACTTATCTCCATTTGATAATATACCAAATTAAAAAAACATGGGATACTAAGAGCATCATAATAACTATAGTAACAATTTTACCAAACATTTATAGCTTCTATATCACCTCATTGGATTGTAATGGGAGAACCATG
This sequence comes from Viscum album, assembly GCA_963277665.1. Taxonomy (NCBI): domain Eukaryota; kingdom Viridiplantae; phylum Streptophyta; class Magnoliopsida; order Santalales; family Viscaceae; genus Viscum; species Viscum album. The sequence continues at coordinate 1,838,915,575 of OY728165.1, forward strand.
CCCCACTAAGGTGTTTAATTCAAAAAAGGGGGTACTAAACCCTATGGAGGACTCACAGTCCATCATGTGGAATAGACATTAGGTTATTAGTTTACTAAATCAACTAGTATAATACCCACACAACATCAAAAAGGGGTCCTACCGACTCCACAGTGGTTCAAAAATAGTTTTTTATGGCGGTTATTTTTTATTTTTTATGTCAGATTTTGGCTGATGTTATTATAAGATATGTTATAAATATTGTTCTTTATGTCGGTTATTTAAAAACCATTGTAAAACCCCAAAATTCAATGCATTTTTCACGTCAGTTCCTCAAAAAATGACGTCGAAAATTCTTTGAAGTCATGATTTATTACGTCAGTTTTTAATTAACAGGCATGGTATATACTTTTTCATGTCCGTTATATAATAACCAACATAATAAACAGTGCCTCTGAAGCATTTATCACATTGGTTATTTTCATAACTGACGTGATAAACCAGTCGACCATGAATTTTTTCACGTCTGTTAAATAATAACCAATGTGAAAACATATATACTAAGTCAGTAGTAAAATAACCGATGTCAAGAACCATTCCAATCCATTTATTACATCATTTTTGAAATAACAGTTTTAAAAACCCATTCCCATACATTTTTTGCATCAGTTTTCAAAAATACGATGTTAAAACCCATTCCCATGGATTTTTACATCGATTTTCAAATAACCGATGTAAAAACAAATTTTTTATAACAAAAATATTCAACCAAAACTATGCCCTACCAAAGAGAATCTGAAACATAACAAAAATAGAAAACCCCCCACACCACTAGAAATCCCCCCCCCCTCCAATGGACAGCCCCCCCACCCCACTGAACACCCACCATCAAACCCCTAGACTACACCCCCTCCCTCCTGGACATCCCCCCCCCACCCCATAGATAGTCCCACCAGCCTGTTGAACACCCTCCCACCCCTATGGACACCTCAAACACCACCCCCCCCCCCCACTGGAACGCCCTCCCACACATCTAGGACACCCCAACCCCAAGGAAACCACCTTGACATCCCCTCACACTCCTGGACAGCCCCCACTCCCATGTATAGCCCTCCCACCATCCTAAACACCCTCCCACCACCATGGACACCTTGGACACCCCCCTCTACTAGACATACCTCCCACACCCTTGGAACCCCCCCCCCCCCACACACACACACACACCCCTAGAAACCCCCTCAATACCCCCCCCCCCCACTCATGGACAACCCCTGTAACGACCCAAAGTTCCATTAATGTAAAATCCATCTTGATCAAGTTAAATGTCTATGAAAAATGTTTTTATAAGATGTCAACTTATTTGGTTTTATGTTAAGAATTTTGATCGTTGTTAATATAGTCGTTGAACAGTGATCACATTATTAGTATAAATATAGGACCTTAACAAATCCAATTTACTCAGACAAATGAAGTGATGGCCTCATCCAATAGAATTTCCCCATACAAAGCCCATTTTTCGGAGCTCGAAAAAGAGGTGGAATCCATGGGATTTTCCCTTGACCAAGCCCATGCTGAGCTTCACCATTTCAAGCTTGAACGGGACCGTCTACAGGAAAAGTGGAAGTTTATAGAGATTACCACTTGAGCGATGTTATCCGAGACTCCCCTAGAGTCTGTCACCATCGCACACCTTACCCTTAGGTCTTATGCGGCTGTTTTTAGGGGTTATGTAAAAAATAAGTAGTAATATGTTCATGTACAATATTTTTGTATATAATAATGAATATAATTTCTAGTCATTTTTGATACTTTGTAAATAGTTTTTAAAGTACAAATGGTGTTTTTAGTTATTACTTAATTAAGAAATCTATTTTATTAAATTAAGGTATTTTTTATTTTAAATAATATTTTAATAAAATAATAATATTATTATTAAATTAATTTTTTTCAATATAAATTATCTTATAATTTTATGAATGCAATTAAAATTTTATATTATGGTTTGAAATCCATTTCCGTCAAAACCGGTGAATTTTCGATAAATATTGGTTTTTATTTTAAAAAGTGAAAATTAACATATTTAAAAAAATTAGATAAACTAAATTTCATTTCGGGAAGTAGGACGTCGAAATTATCCAATGATGAATTTTTCATTATTTTCTGAGACAGTCAAATTTTTGGGTAAAAATTAAATACCATTTAAATATATAATGTGTTTTATGACATCATAATGACCCAATGGTGATGTAATAAAATACCATAATCCTTATTTTCGTCCAATATATGTTTTATCATTAAAATAATGTGATTTTGGGTTTTTTTGACTTACTTTTCAAAGCATTAATGGACCCCTCAAGACATATTCAACACATTGCCGTTTTAAATTAATTTCCATGGGAGTGTGACTCAAGTCCACATAAGAAACATTATTATTTTAAGAAGTTCAGACCTGGGCCTTATAAAATATTGTTTTCCTCTTCCCTTTTCCAAAAACCATTGGCATAAACCATGGGATGGTTCGTGGTTTGGATTAATTTAATTTAAGGGGACCCAAACCTAAATAATAAAGAATTCCTTCACCTTTTCTATATAAACCCACCCATGCTCCCACTTCCTCCTCACTAAAATCCCTAGGAGTCCGTCCAAAGTCTACCCTAATTTCTCTATAATCCTCCCAAGGTGATACAAGCTCCCAAGAAGCCTCTCTCAAGCCTCTCTCTGGCCTTTGGAAGCACACTTCCAAGTAAGGGTTTTTTCTTCCTTTCTCATTTTTTCTATTTTCTTTAAGTGTTTTGCCCTTTTAATTTCAATTATGAATGTTGGGGTATGGTTTCTCACCTCCCCCATACTTCCTTATTATTGTTTGAATTATGGGAGACCCCTTTCTCTCTCATTAAATTCCTCCCATGTATACCTGTTACTATGCCGAAATTCCGAAAGGAACTTCTCTCTCTTCTTTTACATTCAAGAAAATAATTTTGTATCATGAATATAAATTCCATTAAAATTGTTAGGACATGTATATATATGACCTCCTTTATTTAAATTACATGTAAATATGATGAGGAACCCATTTCTCTCTCATCAACCCTTTTTATGAATTCTAATGTCACGTCGTTACGCTGCCGAAATCGCACCGATTTTCTAATCCAACATCATTGTGTAGTGAATACCATGACCATTTCACCATTAAAGGTATTAACCTTTATGCACATTTACATATTGATTATAATGTTTCTTATATGAATTCCAAATTCTGTTATCATGTAATAAATGATTATGTTTTATGAATCCATGTTTTATGATCCATGTGGCACACTTATGCATGAAATGAAATGTTTAAGAAGGGTGCAGCCTTATAGCGCTCCAATGCATTGGGTAAAGTATAGTATCATGATGCGTCATGTGAAATGAATGTTGACTAATTTTAATTCAAGTTCAATGAGGGTTTACTCTTGCTTCATGTGCAATGAGGGTTTTCTCATGCTTTATGTGCAATGAGCCTTCGCTCATGCTAATTCCATGTTAAGTGTTGTTGCCACATTTCCATGTTATGATTATCATGCTTTATCATGCCTTTATGTTCATGTTTCTTTTATGCTCTATTGATATTCCTATTGTCTAACATGTATTGTACTCCTCATGTTTTTCCATGTGTACTCCCTTACTGGTCTTTATAGCTCCCCCTTTTCTTTTGCATGTCCTCAGGTTATCCCAGGCAATGCTAAGTATGAGGGAATGTAGTGGTCATGTAAAGGAAGTTTTCAATACAGATGTTGTATATCATGTTTTAAGTTTTTATGTAATGATACTAAGCCTCAAAGAAACTAAACCTCTCGATATTCTTTGTTGTATCAAGTGATGTTTTATGTAATAAATCATGTTTAAGTTGTAATAAAAAAGCAGGGTTGTCATAGTTGGTATCAAAGGATAGGTTTAGTTATTTTTGGGATTATGAAAAACCCTAGTAAAGCCATAGATACAAGACTTGGTATAATAAAAACATCCCTATGTTTTGGTTAATACTATGTAAATGGTTTATCAAACAAATACATCCTTGTCTGGATACGAGCAGGTAGAGGCGGCTCTGGCACAGATGTATCCTCGGGGTAAAACCCGAAAACACCGCTTTGAGCTAGACTCGAACGGGAACTGGTGCACGACAACGTGCCTTGCTGAACTCTTGGTTACGACACACCTGGGAAATATGTTTTGACAAATTCAAAATCCTAGTATTAACCCTTATTAAGTAAAAATTACCACTAAGAATATATGTTAGAAAGTAGATCATGAAAAGCCTAGATTGAAGACTATATAATCATGAGTTAAGGAAATAAAAGTTTATTTTTGAGTCATCAACTTTTTTATTTGGATTACCCTTTTTGTTTTAACCCTAACTTTCTTTTTATTCCATCCAATGGATGATAATAGGAGGACTCGGCCTAACAACCATTGTGAAGATCAGTGTGATAACTGTACTAATGAGATACCAAATCCAATGGGAGTGGGATTCGCGAAATTTGTCATGCTTCTCTCACAGCTAACTCTAGTTTTGAATAGAAACATGGGTCAAGAGGAACATTCAACCCCACATAAGAAAGAACAAGTTGCTATCGAGATCTTCATGAGATAAAGGCCTCCTACTTTTATTGGATCATCATATCCCACTATCGCAGAACAATGGATCAACTCCATTGAAAATATCTTCTCCACCCTCCAATGTTCTGAACAAGAGAAGGATCTCTTGGTTGTTTAACGTATGGAGGGTGAAGCTGATCAATGGTGGACGTTGATCAAAAATACTAAGCCTGAGGATGAGATCGAGGCTTTGGAATGGAAGGATTTTCGGAAGATGTTTTTCAATAAATATTTTCCACACACCCTCCGGCTTAAGAAGGAAAGGGACTTCCTTTCCTTCAAGAAAAAAGATGAATAATCTATTGGAGCGTACGAAGAAAACATCACAAGTCTTGCACGATACGCTTTCATCTTTGTCGTTACCCCCGAATGCAAGGTCGAACGTTTCTTTGGCGGGCTGATGCCTAGCTTGCGGAAAGCATTTGCGATTCGTGACTTCGACAGCTATGAGAAAATTTTCAGATGTGCCCTCAAGGTCGAAATGGAGATCGGGGAATCACAGGGGTATCATGGGGACAAGAAGCGTATGGTAGAATTCAATGCTGGTGGTCTGATGGATAAATCCAATGGTTCTAAGAAGATCCAGCACCCCACTTTCCAAAAGTGTGGAAAGAAGGACCCTGGAAATTTCCTTAAGAGGACGATAAAATGATTCAGGTGTGGAAGAGAAGGGCACCTAGCTGTTAACTGTTGGAAAGAAGGACCCGAGGCTGCGACAGAGGAGAGGAATGATCCATTCGAACCTCAACGCATTGTTCAATGCTACAAATTCAAATAACTGAGTCATTTTTCAAATCAGCACCCTAGTGCAAGGGTTATCGGAGGCAACTAACAACCTCAAGACAGCATGGAAGAACTTTTTCCATCACTTCTTCCGAAGTGAACCCTGACAACGAAGTGGTGACAGGTATGCTAGTTATTCATTCATGAATAGAAAATTTACTTTTTGATTCAGGTTCTATGCATTCTTTTATATCTTGAAGTTTTAGTAGAACAATCTTGGCACCACCACAAATCATGTAAGTAAAGATGTCCGTGAGTACAGAAAATGGGGCAATCATTGCATCCCATGAGTATAAGTCCTCCCCTGTTATAATTTGTGGATTTAGTTTTCCGGTGAACCTCATCATACTCACTCTCGTGAAATTTGATGCAATTCTTGGCATGGATTGGCTTTCCTTATATAGAGCCAACATAAATTGTCGGGAGAGGGAAATCACACTCCATATGGAGAATCGACCCCCGATTCTTTACAAGTGTAATGAGGAAGATGAATATCCTTTAGCTCCATCATCTCAAGCATGTATATTACTGCCTTATGAGCACGCATATCTGGCTCAGATGATTGAGTCCAAGTAAGAAACCATCCTTGAAAAAATGCCAATTGTGAGGGAATTCGCTGAAGTGTTTCCCGAGGAACTTCCTGGTCTTCCTCCAAGAAGAGATGTTGAGTTCTCAATTGAACTTATATGTGGGGAGCTACCAATATCCAAGAATCCATATAGAATGTCTGTTTTAAAGCTTGAAGAACTGAGGAAACAACTACCGGAGAATCTGGATAAAGGGTTTATACGCCCCAGTACTTCACCATGGGGTGCACCAGTCCTCTTCGTCAAGAAGAAGGATGGGTCATTGCAGCTTTGCATCGATTATCGTGAACATAAAAAAATCACGATAAAGAAAAATTATCCTCTCCCAAGAATTGATGACTTGTTTGATCAGCTGCGTGGAGCACAATACTTCTCCAAGGTGGACTTGCGGTCAGGATATTATCACGTAAGGGTGAATAATGAAGATGTCCCCAGGACTGCTTTTCGAACAAGATACGGGCACTATGAATTCATAGTAATGCCTTTTGGACTCACCAATGCTCCAGAAATATTCATGGACTTGATGAATAGAGTCTTTAGAGATTACCTTGACAAATTTTTGGTAGTATTTATATATGATATTCTAATATACTCCAAAACCATGGAGGATCATGAGGAGCATTTAAAAATTGTACTAGAGACTTTGCGCAAGGATAAGCTCTATGCAAAGTACAACAAGTGTGAGTTCTGGTTGAAGGAGGTATCATTCTTGGGCCATATCATCACAAGAACTGGAATATCTATGGACCCATCCAAAACAAATGCAATTGAGGGATGGCCGAGGCCAACATCGGTAACGGATATCTGTAGCTTCTTGGGGTTAGCTGGATATTATCGACGATTTGTGAGAAATTTCTCATGATTTTCCAACCCTCTTACCAAGCTAACTCGAAAGGGAGTAAATTTTTCTTGGAGTGATGAATGCGAAAAAGCCTCAAGGAGTTGAAAAGGAGGCTTATCACTGCACCCTTGCTCACTTTACCCACATGTGGGGAACATTTTGTGGTATTCAGTGATGCTTCAAAGAAGGGATAAGGTTGTGTGCTGATGCAGAATGATAAAGTGATATCTAATGCCTCAATGCAGTTGAAAATCCATGAGAGAAACTATCCAATGCATGATCTGGAGTTGGTTTCTGTGATCTTTGCCTTGAAAATCTGGTTCCATTATCTCTATGGAGAGAAATTTGAGATATATACTGACCACAAGAGTCTTAAATATATATTCACACAGAAAGAGCTTAATATGTGCTAGAGAAGATAGATAGAGCTCATCAAAGATTATGACTGTTCAATACATTACCACCCTGGGAAAGTGAATAAGGTGACAGATGCTCTAAGTAGAAAGGATCTAGCGATTTTATCAATGATGAGTATTGAGATGGATCCAATCTTCTTAGACTTGATGAAGATGTACATGGGAATCATAAAGAAGGGAACATCATCAATCCTTTCACAAATTATTGCTCAACCATCTCTTTTGGAAAGGGTAAAGGATTCTCAAAAGGATGGTGTGGGTATTCAAGTAAAAGTGGAAGCTATCAAAAAGGGTAAATCCTCGAAGTTTAATGTTAATGAAGAAGGAATTGTGTGGTTTTGGAAAAGACAATGTGTTCCATCAAGTCCGGAGATGAAGAAGGAACTTTTGGATGATGCACATAGTTCAAATTTCTCTATTCACCCAGGGATCACAAATATGTATTGAGATCTCTGAGATGACTTTTGGTGGGATAATATGAAGAAGGATATCGCCGAATATACATCAAAGTGCCTGGTGTGTCAACAAGTGAAGGCAGAGAGGCAGAAGTCTAAGGGGATAGTGCAACCATTTCCCATACTAGAATATAAATGGGAGAACATCACCATAGACATTGTCACCAGACTTCCAGGGTCTTCCAAAGGAAACAATGCAATCTGGGTTGTTGTGGATCGTCTTACAAATACTGCACACTTCATTGCTATTCGGGAAGATTTTTCATTGGACCAACTAGTGTGGATATATATCTGGTAAGTGGTAAGGTGACATGGAGTACCACTATCTATTGTGTTTGACCGAGATCCAAGATTCACCTCTATGATTTGGAAGAGTCTTCAACATGATCTAAATACTAAACTGAACTTCAGTACGGCTTATCATCCTCAAACTAATGGCCAATCCGATCGGACTATCCAAACCCTTGAGGATATGTTGAGAGTGTGCTCAATAGACTTTAAAGGAGGATGGGATCAACATCTTCCATTGGTTGAGTTCTCTTATAATAACAGTTTCCACTCGAGCATCCAAATGGAACCATATGAAGATGTGTATGGGAAAAGGTACAGAACACCGGCATCTTGGGATAAGTTCGGTGAACGTAAGCTTCTTGGACCAGAAATGGTCATGGAAATGGTGGAGAAGGTGAAAACCATTCAGCAATATATCAAGGTAGCCCAAAGTCGAGAGAAGAGTTATGCAGATAATCGTCGACGAGACCTTGAGTTTAAAGATGGTGACATGGTGTTTCTACGCATATCTCCGTGGAAAAAGTTCATGAGGTTTGGAAAGAAAGGGAATTTAAGTCCAAGGTACATCATCCCCTTCGAGGTTCTTGATCGTGTTTGGGATGTGGCATGTCGACTAGCACTTCCACCTACAATGGCCAAAGTACATGATGTCTTTCATGTATCCCTCTTAAGGAAGTACATACCGGACCCTTCACATGTACTCTCTTCTGAGGTGGTACAATTTGAAGGCAATCTTTCTTATGAGGAGCAACCAGTGATGATCTTAGATCGTAGAGAAAAAGTTCTACAAAATAATACAATACCCCTCGTCAAGGTATTGTGGAGAAACCACAAGTTTGAAGAAGCGACTTGGGAACCGGAGGATATGATGAAGCTGAGTTACCCACATTTGTTTTAGTGTGGGAAAAGGAAAATTTCGAGGGAAAAATTTCTTATGGGGGGAATATTGTAACGACCCAAAGTTACATTAATGTAAAATCTTTCTTGATCCAATTAAATGTCTCTTTATGAACAAAAATTTATAAGATGTAATCTTCTTTGGTTTTATGTTATGAATTTTGACCGTTGTTAATATAGCCGTTGAATAGTAATCACATGATTAGTATAAATATAGGACATTAACAAATCCAATTTACTCAGACAAAAGTATTGATGGCCTCATCCATTAAAATTTCCTCATACGACGCCCATTTGTTGGAGCTCGTAAAAGAGGTGGCATCCTTTGGCCTCGCCCTTGACCAAGCCCAAGCTGAGCTTCACCATGTCAATCTCAAATGGGACCGTCTATGGGAAAATTCGAAGTTGATAGAGATTACCACTCGGGCGATGTTATCGGAGTCACCCTAAGAGTTTTTCACCATCGCACAACATACCCTTAGGTATTATGTGGCTATTTTAAGGGGTTATGCAACAAATAAGTAGTACTATGTTCATGTACATTATTTTTTTTATAATAATGAATATAATTTCTAGTCATTTTTGAAACATTGTAAATAGTTTTTAAAGTACAAATGGTGTTTTTAGTTATTACTTAATTAAGAAATCTATTTTATTAAATTAAGGGATTTTTGAATTAAATAATATTTTAATAAAATAATAATATTATTATTAAATTAATCTTTATTAAATATAAATGATCTTATAATTTTATGAATTAAATTAAAATTTTATATTAAGGTTTCAAAGCCATTTCTATCAAAACCCGTGAATTTTCGATAAATGATGGTTTTTATTTTAAAAGTGAAAATTAACATATTTAAAAAAAATTAGATAAAATAAATGTCATTTCTGGAATCAGGATGTCGAAATTATCGAACAGTTAATTTTTCATAATTTTCTGAGACAGTCAAATTTTTGGGTAAAAATTAAATACCGTTTAAATATATAATGTGTTTTATGACATCATAATGACCCAATGGTGAAGTAATAAAATACCATAATCTTTATGTTCGGCCAATATATGTTTTATCATTAAAATAATGCGATTTGGGTTCTTTTGAGTTACTTTTCAATGAATTAATGGACCCCTCAAGATATATTCAACACTTTGCCTTTTTAAATTAATTTCCATGGAAGTGTGACTCACCTCCCCATAAGCAACATTATTATTTTAAGATGTATGGACTTGGGCCTTATAAAATATTTTTTTCCTCTTCCCTTTTCCAAAAACCATGGGCAAAAACCATGGTATGGTTTGTGGTTTGGATTAATTTAATGTAAGGGGAACCAAACCTAAATAATAAAGAATTCCCTCACCTTTCCTATATAAACCCACCCAAGATCCCACTTCATCCTCACTAAAATACTTTTTAGTTTGTCCAACTTCTATACTAATCTCTCTATAATCCTTCCAAGGTTCCCCAAGCTCCCAAGAAGCCTCTCACAAGCCTCTCTCTAGCCTTTGGAAGCACACTTCCAAGTAAGCGTTTTTTCTTCCTTTATAATTTTTTTCAATTTTATTTAAGTTGTTTTTCCCTTTTAATTTCAATTATTAATGTTAGGGTATGGTTTCTCACCTCCCCCATACTGCCCTTTTATTATTAGAATGATGGGAGACACCTTTATCTCTCATTAAATGCCTCACATGTACACTTGTTACTATGCCGAAATTCCGAAAGGAACTTCTCTCTCTTCTTTTACATTCAAAAAAATAATTTTGTATCATGAATCTAAATTCCATTACAATTGTTGGGACATGTATCTATATGACCTCCTTACTTTCCATTACATGTAAATATGATGAGGAAACCCGTTCTCTCTCATCAACCCTTTTTCTGAATTCTTATGTCACACCGTTACGCTGCCGAAATCGCACCGATTTTCTAAGCCAATGACATTGTGTAGTGAATACCATTCCCATTTCTCCATCAAGGGTATTCACCTTTATGCACATTTACATATTGATTATAAAGTTTCATTTATGAATTCCACATTCCTTTATCATGGAATAAATGATTATTTTTTATGAAACCATGTTTTATGATCCATGTGGCACACTTATGCATGAAATGAAATGTTTAAGAAGGGTGCGCCCTTATAGAGCTCCAATGCATTGGGTAAAGTATAGTATCATGAGACATCATGTGAAATGAGTGTTGACTCATACAAGTGCAAGTAGGGTTTACCCATGATTCATTTGCAATGAGGGTTTACTCATGCTTTATGTGCAACGAGCCTTGGATCATGCTAATTCCATGTTAAGTGTTGTTGCCACATTTCCATGTTATGATTATCATGATTTATCATGCCTTTATGTTCATGTTTCTTTAGGGTTATATTGATATTCCTAATTTCTATCATGTATTTAACTCCTCATTTTATTCCATTTTTACTCCCTTACTGGGCTTTATAGCTCACCCTTTTCTTATGCATGTCCTCAGGTTATCACATGCAATGCTAAGTACGAGGGAATGTAGTAGTCATGTAACGGAAGTTTTCAATAAATATGTTGTATTTAATGTTTTATGTTTTTATGTAATGATCCTAAGCCCCAAAGACACTAGACCTCTTGATCTTATTTGTTGTATCAAGTGATGTTTTATGTAATAAATCATGTTTAAGTTGTAATAAAAAAGCAGGGTTGTCATTACCCCCACCCACCTAGACAGCCCTCCCATCCTCCTGGACACCTACACCCTACTAGATAGCCCTCCCACACACCTAGAAACCCTTCAACCTATGGACACATCCTCGACAGCATCCCCCAGCATCCTGGACATCCCCCACTCACCAGGATAGACCTACCACCCTCCTAGACACCCTCCCACCCCCAAGGACACCCTTGACACCCCCACCCCAACTCCAATGTACATCCCTCCCACACCCTTGGAATCCCCCACCCCCTGGACACCCCCCACACCCCTAGACACCCCCACACCCCTAGAAACCCCTTGGACATCCCCACCCACCGTCCTGGACAACCCCCCCCCCCCCCCCAGAACATCCCCCCACCCTCATGGACACCCTCCCACCCCCATGGACACCATAGACACCCCACCCCCACCCTCCTAGACACCCCCACTCCCCTGGAAATCCCTCCCACCCTTCTGGAAAACATTCCACCCCCATGGATTCACTGGACACCCCCCCAACCCCACTGGACATCCCTCCGAAACCCCTGGACCCCCCCCCCCCCCCACTGGACACTCACACCCCTAGAAACCCCCTAGACAACCCACCCTCCGGGACATCCACCATTCTTTGGAAAGACACACAAACTCCTAGACACCCCCAACCCACTAGAAAACCGTCTCACACCCCTGGACACCCCAACCCCATAGAAAAACCCCCTCACACACCCTTGGTCTCCCTGGGACAGCCCAACCACCCTCCTGTATAGCCTCCCACCCCCCTCGACAGCCCTCTCACCCTCCTGGACACCCTCCCACCCTCATGGACACCATGGACAACCCAACCCACTGGACATACCTCCTATACCCTTGGACCCCCCCCCCCCCCAACACACACACAGGTACAGCCCCTCCCAGATAGCCCTCACCCGCCTGGATAGCCCTACCACCCTCCAAGCCCCCCCCCATGGACAACCTGGACCCCCCCCCCCCCCCCACACCCTTGAAGCCCCCCCCCAGACACCCCCACACCCATGAAGCCCCCTAGAAAGCCCACACCCTCCTAGACATCCCCCACCTTCCTAGACATCCCTCCACTCCCCTGGATAGCCCTCCCTCCCTCATGGACACCCTCAAACCCCATTGACACCATGGAAACATCTCACCCCACTAGAGAGACCTCTCACACTACTGGACCCCCCCCCACACACACACATACACACACACCCCTGTACAGCCCCTAGAAGTCCCCCCACCCTCCTGGGAAACCCCACACCCCTAGATAGCCCTACCGCCCTCCTGGACACCCTCCCACCCCCATGGACACCCTGGACACCCCCACCCCACTGGACAATCCTCCCACACCCATGGAAACCCCTTACCCCCTTACCACCCCCAACCCTTGGACACCCCCTAGACAGACCCCACCCTCCTAGACAGCCCCCACTCCCCTATACAACCCTCCCACCCCCTAGACACCCTCCCACCCCCATGGACACCTTGGACCCCCCCCCCCACTGAATAACCCTCCCACACCCCATATTCCCCCCCTTGGACACCCACTGGACAACCCCCCCCCCATCCACCCTCCTAGATAGCCCCCCCACCACTATGGACATCCCTCCCACCCTCCTGGACACCCTCCCACCAACATGGACACCCTAAACACCCCCTCCCACACACCCCATTAGACATCCTTCCCACAAACCTAGTACCCCCCCCCCACTCCTAGATAGCCCCCACTCCCTTGGACAGAACTCCCGCCTTCTTAGACACATTGTCACCCCTGAAGACACCCTGGACATCCCCCACCCCACTGGACTACCCCCCCATAGCCCTGGAAACCCCCCACCCCAATGGACACCCCCACAAACCCCTGGACACCCCCAACCTTTTATAGAGACCCCACCCCCTAGAAAGCCCTCCCACCCTCCTGGACAACCTACCACCCCCATGGACACCCTGGACACCCCCACCCGATGGGACAACCCTCCCACACCCTTGACCCCCCCCCCCCCCCACCACCACCACCACTGGACACCCCCACACCCCTTGATAACCCCTAGATGGCCCCACACCCTCCGGGGAAGCACCCCACTCCCCTAGACATCCCTCCCACCCTCATGTACACCCTTCCCCCCATAGACACCCTAGACACCCCACCCCACTGAACATCATACCCACACCCTTGGAACCCCCCCCCCCACCCCCACCCTCTTGGATGGCCCTCACCCCACTGGACTGCCCTCCCACACCCATGGACACCATAGAAACCCCCCCCCCCACTGGACATCCCTCCCACACCCCAGAATACCCCCCACTAGACACCCCCATACCCGTAGATACCCTTAGATATCCCCCATCATCCTAGAGAGCACCCCCACTCCCCTAGACAGCCCTCCCACCCTCAAGGACATCCTTCCACCCCCATAGACACCCTAGACACCCCACCCCACTGAACATCATACCCACACCCCTGGACCCCCCCCCCCACCCACCCACCCACCCACCCACTAGACACCCCCCAACACCCCTGGACACCCCCTATATTTCCCCCCACCCTTCTAGATGGTCCCCACCCACTGTACAACCCTCCCACCGTTATGGACACCCTCTCAACCACATGGACACCCTAGGCACCCTCTATGCCCCCACTGGATATCCCCCCCCCCCCCCCCCACACCCTTGGAAACCCCAACCCCACTAGACACCCCCCCCCTCAGACACACACACACACCCATGGATACTTCATGGACTGTCCCGAATCCTCCTAGACAGCCCCACTCCCCTGTAAAGCCCTATCACCCTCCTAAACACCCTCCCACCCCCATAGACACCATGGACACCCCCAACACACTGGAAAACCCTCCCACACCCCTACAAACCCCAACCACACTAGAAACCCTACACCTAGAACCCCCCCCCCCCCCCAGACCAGAATCCATACTAGAAAAAACTTCACAACTAGACCAAAACAAGAAGTAGAGAAAAATTGGACATTCACATGTATAAAACTCAAAACAAACAATGTTAATAAAAAAACTGAATCCAACCTAAAAGATCACCAAATACACAATTATAATAACAATATTCAAAATTACATTTTACACAACAAAAAAACTAAAATCCAACCAAACCTCGAAAATAATTTGACCATTCCACTTGTAAGTGTTTGACATCATGAGCCCTATAGGGTTGAGGGTCATAAAATAGATACAAATTAAAATGATAGTAGTTGTCATGTATAATGAATAAATCAAATAAAATATTATGGAAATTTTTAAAAGGAAATCTTACTAGGTCAATGTTCACAAGTATTCCAGTTGTAATTATTTCATACATAATTCTTAACATATAATATCTGTATTCTAAGACACCTTGTCGTTCATGAAAATTCTGTTTAAATGAAGGTAAATTGAAAATATTTTTTTTATGTGATACATAAAAAAGTAAAAATTATAAATGAATATATACCTTTACTTTTACATACTTGATATTGGCCCCCTTTTTTATTTGTTTTTTTTGAAAGTAAACCCATCCCCTGTTATAAAATAATATTATTGAGATAAATTTACATTTCATTATAATATATACAATAATTAAGAAATTGAAACTTTTGTTTCAAATATATTCTTAAAACTTTCCCTCTCATCTTCATGGACAGATCATATCCAATAAGGTGGTTTCTACCATGGGGAAAACACCTAACATCCAATTATCACTGATAAAAGAAAATTTAAGGTTAGCGGTTTTTTATGTTAATAGATAATGAACTCTTTTCCAAGATATTTTTCATACCTCTCAAAAAAATTCATCATCCAACATAGTGTGATTATATTCTGTTCAAATCTTTCAGTAATATAAATCATTATTTGTTCCTCATACAATGCATGTGCTTCATGGGAAATCAAATTTGAGTCCATGAATTCATATAAATTTGTCCCCTCATTCTTCACACACATGTTATAAAGATACCTAATACAAAATAAACAAAATTATACATTTTAAATAAATATAACATAGGGAAAAGGTGTCAAGTCTTACATGGATGAAATTTGTACCATGTTGATGACCAAATTTTCTCTACAAACAAGCTCCATGATATCATTTTTCACAATCCCCACTTTTACTACACATCCACAAACATGAGCTTCCATTGGAAACTCATAATGATCTGACAATAAATTTGAATATCTTGAAAATATTTCAAGACTACTAGAATATGTATCTGATGTCATAGACATCTGTCTTTGTTATTTTCTATACATTTTCTATTTACCTTTTGATGTATTCATTTAAAAATAAATAGAAAAATACATTACTTTTAAAATGTTAAAACAAATTTAATAAAAAAAAATAAAATAGATGATATAACATACATACCACTATTGTAATGATTCGCAGAAGTTTGGATGGCCAAATTAAAAATTGGTCGAAATTATGTCCAATTTTAGTCACCTCATCTTTATGTAATGGTACTCAAGCTTATCTATCTGTAATATCCTATACAGTGACCCGATGATTCTACACATTTTACTATTGATGATGAACTATATCTATTATAATATATACCACCCCATATGCAACTATATGATGTTGAGGATCATCAACGTACAACTCACAATAAGTAAGAAGTTGCGACGGAGGAGTAGGATAAAAAATGGGGTCTATAGGCTGAGGTGGGGGAGTGGGAGCTACTAGGAGAGGTGGAGGATTAATAATGGGGTCTACAGGGGGAGGTGGAGGAATGAGGGCTATAGCCTGAAATTGTCTTTGCATGTATAAAAAATTAGATTGTACTGACGCTCAAATATATTCCTCCATTGTAATATTAATTTTATAAAATTCAACCTCCAAGGATTCTATTTTATTTATAAACACCCTCAATGGAAGAAGTTGAAGAACGTGTCAACAATATTCTTACTAATACACCTGCCAGATATCCTTGTACACAACCAGGATGTTTCGGCTTTCCCAATACTGTAGATAAAATATCTAGCCTCCCTATAGCTGTAAATAACCCATGTGAGCTATGCTCCTCATTATAATCTCTTATTAATTAATTAAACATTTATGTAATTATTCAAATTATAGGAAGAATATATTTAGCTTAATTAAATAAAATAAATATCTTACAATCCTATCCACAATGATTCTCAAATCTTCAGAAAGATATTTCCCCTTTATAACTATCTGAGCTCTCTTCCATTTTTTTGTCTATATAGAGGGGATGGTGGTGAAACCTCTCCAAAGAGTGAAGACTCAGTTCACAGTTTTTATTATTTTTCTGCGTTCATTTGTTCGTCAAATAATGTATACCCTTTCCGAGATAAACTATGAGGGTATACATATTTAGATTGGATCTCCTGATGAGATGTCCTTATTTTCTATAAATTAAAAATAATAAATCATTAACAAAACATTAATAAGGTCGTTTATATATGAAAGCATATAAAATTTTACATTTCACTTACCAAAAAGGAATATTTTCATCTTCTTTCAACAAATTGTCTTCAGGTGTCTTCATCTATGAATGGATATATATGACATGGATTGTCATGACTCCTATGACCAAAAATGAAATCATATGTGAGGGTTGATTTGAAACCCCTCCATCTCCTTGCATCCATCGATAATCATTTTTTCCTGACTCCTTCAGTGTCAGGAATATCAAATTTTATTTGATAAAGAATAGCTAAAACATATTATAATAGAAACATTTAAATAATAGGCAAAGAATAGAAAAATATCTTACCAAAATCATCACCCGCAACCAAGATATTATCTCATAGTACACACATCACCAATCATGATACAAAATTCTTACTTGGCTCTTACCCTGAGTTGATACAAAACAATTAAAATCTTTTTCATTTGTACCTACAAGAATATCATTCTCATCAAATTCAATGAGTATCCTCTGGTCCTATGTACGGTCAATTGATAATTTTGGTAAATGTGTGCACCCATGTATACCAACTCTTGAACTCTTATTTGTCATTATGATAGCACATGAGTAATATTGGGGAACATCAAGTGGATCATGTGAATGTTCCTCCCTAGAGGTATGATCATTATGCTCATCTCCAGAATCATGTGGTTGATCAACTAATTGATCTGTCATTATCCATCAAATGAAAAAACAAACATTAGTTCAAAAATATAAAAATTAAAATATTAAAATACTAATGTAAGTAGAAAAAGAAAAATTGAACAAAGTTACATAATACTAAACATGGTTAATATGGTAATCATGTTAAACAATGGTAATGATGGTATAAATGGTAAACATGGTAGTGTAATTTTCATTCAAAAAAGTTAATAAATATATATGTTACGCAAAGGTACACTATGGTTAAGTATGGTAAATATGGTAAACATGGTAAACATGGTAAAAATGGTAAACATAGTAGACATGGTAAACATGGTAAAATAGGTATACCTGATAAACATGTTAACGTAATTTTCATTCAACAAAAACAATATATATATAATTTATGTAATGGTAAACATGATAAACTAGACTAAACAAAATTAAAATAAACAAAAAATTCTACTTATTTGCTTTAGTAGGCATTTTAATAAAGAAAAAAATTAAAATATCTATCATTTTAGGAAAATAATAAATGTAAACAAAAAATAAACATATGTTACCTGTAATATTTGGAATTTACAAATGGATTGTTTTCCAAAATTCCTTCGTCTTGACCGTTCCTTATAGAACAAACCATGTCTTCAAAATGATCAAAATTATGTTTTGATAATATTTCCATGGAAGTATAGATCTCACATAAATCAATATCTTCATCGACTTGATCATCACCAACATATTGTTTTCCCTTTTAAAACAATAGATCACTTCACATCTGATTGATCAACTATATAGAAATTCTAATTCTCATGTGTTCCCATTATAAAATAATATGTTGTGTCTTCCAATATATTTATATTAACAACTTTCATTCCAAATTCATTCTATCTGACACAATTGTTAACAATAAACAATTTTCCATTAAAAATATTAACATTAATTTTAAAGTAATCAACCTCTTAGATTTTTTCAATGACTCCATAATATACAGTTAATGCCAAAATTGGGTTTTTGTATTTAGAACTCGTAAAATGCATTTCTTCCGAAAACACCAATACACAACTATTATTAATTGCAATTATATTGCTCTGAGAATTCATATAAAATGTATATCAATTAATGACATAACTGAACCATGTTATCACATTTAAACACGGACCACCCACTATCCATCTTAATGTGTCTAATACACCTGATCTACCAAGAAAGATCTTATTAAACCATGACAAAATGTTTTTTTGTGCTCATTCAAAATAGATATTTCTTTCATCTTTGGATGAAAATGTTTCAACTCATTAATATGAAATGTGATATACAATTGATCATCAAATATGTTATTCAAGATGTATAATTATAACTTCTTCATATGTTCATGTGATAACGATTTTACTTGAAAACCACTAATCACCTTTCCCTCATTATTAACACGTTCATGGAGAGATAGAGGCAAAACTATATCCTCCACCATAGCTGTGTAGCTCATAAAAAACTCCTCAACCTCCTCATAAATATACACTTCAATAATTGAGGCTTCAATTCGATATAGATTACCAACATACCCCTTCAATATTTTCATATACAATTAAAAAGGATACATCCAATGAAGATATATAGGTCCACAAAGATTTATTTCTCAAACCAGATGAATCATTAAATTCACCATTATATCAAAAAAAATTGTAGAAAAATACATTCCCAATTGAAAAAGTATAAAAATTGTGTCCTTTAACAAAATGTTCAAATCAATCACTTCATTTAAATTATTACAAATTTAATTGAAAAAATAACATAACTTCATTATAGTCTTTCTGACATGGATGGGAAATATTCCACATAATGGAACTGGTAGAATTTGTTGCATCATGACGTGAAAATAATTTGATTTCATACATATCAACTTCAAAACCTTCCAAGATACACAATTTTTTACATTTGAAGAAAAACCATTAGGAACTTTGATATCATGAAGACACTGAAGAAAGATAATTTTATCCCTCTTTGAAAATGTTTGGCAAGCTGGAGGAAGAAATTTTCATCTTCTGTTAGGATGTTGAGCTACCTCCAAACATATTCCGATTGATTGTACATATAATCTTGTATTCAACCCATCTTTTATCATCCCTTTAATATCTAACAATTTTCTAATAAAAATACTGCATATATGCTTCTCCAAATACATGACATTAATATTATGTTTCACTTCATGATATCTTTAATATGGTACCTCAAAAAATATTTACCTTTTCTTCCAAATATTTCTATCATTACCAGATTTTTGTGTCCTTCCCAATGTCACATCAAGGTTTTCCACCCTCTGAAAAAAAACATCAAGGGATAATTTTTTTGGTGCAATATCAAATTCATGTGAGCCTTTGAATTCATTTTTTAGTCTTCTATAATAGTGAACCATATTCAAAAACATATGATGACCCATGTACAATGTTTTCCTCCCAAAATACAATTGACAATATGAAGTCCGTTGTTCACAAATTGGACATGCTTTATGCACCTTAACATTGTATCCAGAAAAGTTTCCATATGCTAGTAAGTCATTTATATTGAACTTAAGCACTGCATGTAGTTGAAAATATTCAATTTTATAAGAATTATACACCCTAATATCATCCTCCCAAAAAATATTCAAATTATCAATCCATGGTGACAAAAAAACATCAATATCATTTTCGGTTGCATCAGACCAGAGATCATTATACTCAACATGACATATTTCCACTTCATACAAACATCAAGAGATAGGCAATACATTACCAATAAAAAAGGCCATGAACTATGTGTTCTACTGAGGGTTCGGTATGGATTCATTCCATTTGTGCAAAACCCAAGTATGAGATTTCTATTATCGTTTGTAAATGTAGGATACTGCTCATAAATTTTCATCCATTGTGGGTAATCAACTGGATGGTATATTTTTCCATCACATATCTGCACATAAACATGTCATCTTAACCTTTTTGCATCATGTGAATTGAAAATTAAATGTTTCAAATGATGAATTATAGGAACATACCAAAATACCTTGGAATGGATCATTGTAATCTCTACATAATCTTGAGATTTTTCTTTTAACTCGTACAGTGATGTCCCACATTTAGGATAGTCAAACAGAAATTCATATTCCTTCCTATATATCATAAAGTCATTCAGACATGCATGTATTTCCTTGTATCCCAATCACATCAAGACTAATATTTTCCTTTCCTTAAAACGTGAATTTGGAAGATGGTTGTCTTTTAGAAGAATGTCTTTCAACAATTATAGCAGATCTGTAAAACTTCTATCACTCCATCATTGTTTCTCCTTCATGTTAATTCATCATAACACCACTGAAAAAACCATAAAATCCATACAAATATTATATAATGGGTTTTCAGCATCACCATATAGATGCAAAACTATCAGTTCTATCTCAATTTTTTCTATTTCAATATCATGAATCATTTCTTCAATTCTATAGGAGTTACCATCTTACAAATCATCCTCATCAGTAGATCTGGCATTCTATCCAGCTTCACCATACCAAATCCAAAGGATGTAACTCAGATTAAATCCAGGAAAAATCATATGATCATTGATCTCTCTACTTTTCAACATCTTCATATTCAATTATTTCAGGCATGGACAGAAAAAAAAAGTCACTGATTTGAACATTTCGTTTAGAAAATTACAAAAAGGCCTCAACACCTTCCTCATATTCATTACTCATTCAATGTTCAGTAACCCAAAATCAACTCATTATTACCTATAACAAATATGGAAATTATACATCTTGTTATGATAAGACAGATATAGATTTATTTAAAAAATATCATAATTTGAATGTAAAACAAGTTTGAAATATAAAACAAATCGATGCGTATTTTAAAAAAATATGCTCGAAAATTAATTTAAAAAGAAAATATAGTTAGATATAAAAATTTTAAATTCCTTTAGGATCTTTTCTTCATGAGGTACACAAAAATGCATCCTGGGGCAACTGGATACCAAATTCACCCATTCGTAAAAATCGAATATGAAGTATAAATATTAAAACATGTATACATTCACTGCTGAAAATTACAAATAACCCAACGATATGAAACCATTGGGATATCCTCTGAAACCATTGGGATATAATACCCCAATGGTTTCACACACCATTGGAATGATGGTCTTTTCAATATCCCTATACCAACAACTCTATGAGAGAAATTGGTATAGAATACCTAAAGAAAAAATATTACAAATGTTTCAATGAAATTGTTTGGATATTTATATACCAAGGGGTGTACAAGGGGGTAGGGGCTGTCCGGGGGGGTTGTCCAATGTGGTAGGGGCTATCCATGGGGGTAGGTGGTTTTACAGGGTGCCCTAGGGGTGTAGGAGTCCAGGGTGTGGGGGCCTTTCCAGGGGGTGGGGGTGTCCATGGGGGTGGGGTGTCCAGTGGGTGGGAGAATGGTGTCTAGGGGGGAGGGGGATATCCAACCCCTACCCCATTCGACACCACCCCCACCCCTTGGACAACCCCTAGACACCCACTGGACACCACCACCCTCATGACAACCCCCACCCCTCTGGACACCCCCAACCCTGGGACACCCCCCACCCACTAGATACTCTTACCCCCTTGGATATCCCACTCAGCCCCCTGGACACCACCCCCACCCCCTGGACTGGACACCCAATGGACACCCTACATTCCCTGGACTTCCCCTCACCCAATAAACACCACCCCCACCCCCTACCCCATTGGACACCCCCATACCCACGGACACCCCCCACCCTCTGGATAACCCCATCACCCCCTGGATACCCCCCGGACAACCCCACCCCCGTGGAAATCCCACCCCCACCCCCACCCCTAGGACACCCCCACCCCACCCCTGGACAGCCCCCAACCCTATAGATAGCCACCCCTCTAGACAGCCCCATCACCCCCTGGACACCACCCCCACCCCTAGACACCCCCACCCCATTGGAAATCCCCCTCACCCCTTGTCACCACCCCCACCCCCTTGGAAACCCCCCTAGACACCACTACCACCTTGGATAGCCCCCACCCTCTGGACAGCCACCCAACCCCTATGGACACCCCCCCTGGACACCCCCACCCCTAGATACCCCATACCCCCTTGGACAACCCACTCCCACCTAGACACCACCCCACTCCCTAGACACCCCACCCCCCTGGACACCACCCCCACCCTACCCCTTGGGCACCCCCCTGGACACCCCACCCCCTACACATCCCCCTAACCCCCCCCCCCCCCTTCCGATACCACCCATATCCCCTGGACACACCTACCCCATTAGAAAGCCCCATTACCCCCCAGACACCACCCCCACCACCTTGGACACCCCCTGGACACCAACAACCATTGGAAACCCCCCCCCCCCTCTGGACATCCGCCTCACCCCGTGGACACCCACCCCAACCCTCTCGATACCCCCCCACCCACCCCACCCCTTTGGAAGTCCCCTACCACCTGGACAACACCACACCCCTTTGGACACCCCCACCCCTCTGGGAACCACCCACCCCCTGGAAACCCCTACCCCTTGGACATCCCACTCACCCCCTACATCCCCCACCCCCTGGACACCCATACCCCCTTAGATAGCCCCCTCACCCCTGGACCCCCCCTTGGACTCCCACAACCCCTTGGAAACCCCCCCCCCCTCCACCCCCATAGACACCACCGCCTTTGACTTGCCCTGGACACCCCCACCCATGAATAGCCCCCTAAATCCCCCTTGGACACCCCCAGCCACTTGGACGCCCCACCAACCATTGAAAACCCACTGTACGCACACACACGAATGATAGAACACAAAAAAATCTTAAACATTCATCATATCACTTCCATTATTTATTTTATTAGAAATGAATTTAGTATTGTGTAAATAAACACTACGAAACACAACATGATAGTAAGAACAAAGATAGAAAAATAACTTCTCAAAATTTTAGTTTACAGTATCAAGAAAAATACAGTCTGAGTTCGAGACATGTTAGGATTACTTGAGTATTGTGAGTCTACCTGAAATATCAGGTGATAACAAATAAGTTGAATGATGTTATGAAAATGAGGCTGGATGGAAAAACTTTGAAGAATCCTTTATAGGTTTTCCGTGCGAGAGAGAGGAGTCACAGGTCACCCGATAGACGAAAACATAATGACTTAATAAGAGGCACGATAAATCATATAAAAGGTTTATCATGTCAGTTATTTAATAACCAATGTGATAAAAAAAATTATGTTTATAATGTTGTTTATTTAATAACAGATGTAGAAAATAATTTATCCCGTCGGTTATTTTACAAATGACATTATAAATGGTGCTTTATCTTGTCGTTTCTTTTGATAATCGACGTGATAAATTTATGAGGTATTATTTTTCATGTTGATTATTTTATAACCGATATGATAAATCTCCCAGATTTAATATTTCACATCGGTTATAAAATAACCGATGTGATAAAGCTAATCCAAATATTTTTTACGGCGGTTATAAAATAACTGATGTAAAAAATAATTCTCATGGATTTATCACTTCAGTTATACAATAACCAACGTGATAAATCATTTTTTATAGATTTCCATATCAGTTATATAGAAATGATGTGAAAAATGATGAATTGTTAAACATTTTTTCCACTGGTTCCATAGAGTGTATGGGGGACCCATACCCTAGTATCAAATTACATCCAAGGGTTATTAAACCATTTTTCACCCCATTAATCTTCCAAACTACTCATTACCATCTCTTTAAATATAAAAAATTGAATTATGTAAAATACTGAAGAAATAGTTTCATATTATGAAGGGATATCCTCTATCATGTACTATATAGAGAACTCTTAGAACGAACTAATCATATGTCTGGTTCTAAAACATGGGCATGGGGTTACAGATGAATCTAAAGATAAATTGATATAAATTTTGTACATCAAAAGACATATAGGGTGAGTAATGGTTCATAATCTTGGTGCACATTGAAACTAGTTTTACAAGTGATTTCAACCTACATGGAATATCCTGTATGGTTTCATGGTGTGTGAGACTTTCTATTATATCTCATAATTGACATCTAGTACACTTTATGTCATATAATTTACTATCATATAGAGAGTTACCTAATTTATATGGAATGTCAATCATAAGGGATAGTTGACATGTATTGTTGAGACCTCGAGTGATGTGGTCCCAGAAATCCTGGAATGTTCTCTTTTCTACATGGCATGTGGATCCTAATGGATTATCTAGGAATATAAAATATTTTCTGTCATTCCATGTAAACATTTAAGGAATGTACTATAGACTACAACATGTATATCAAATGAGGATGTTGGGAATGTACCTAGCCACTGCCCAAAATTTAGACCCCTTGATAACACATGGAATGAGTTGGTGGACTACACAAAATCTGTCAATAATCATAAACCCTCATCCATAGTGATAAACTTCATGTCATGTATTTCAAATACTACAAGCCATATGACCAAAAAATCTTTATCTGCAAGCCTTGTAAACTTGTTTGAATATCCTTATTCACCATGATTCACTACACATCCAACAAAAATTACTTATTTTCAATTGAAATTCCAAGAATTATTCCATTAAAAAAATTTAAAAAAATTTATATTGTGGTAATTAAAATTTCACGTCACGACAGGATACGAAAACAATCAAATCTTCAAGAATTTTTTCTTTATATGTGAATGTTATCACCGATAAATCCTAACCATATAACATATCTGAAATATCCTCCTAGAAATAATTCTTTTTATTATTCTTCCATATTAACCAAGATAATAAAATTATGGAAGTTTCAAGAAGGTAGCGAATTAATGATCTATGTCAACTAATAATTTCTAGACGCTAAAAATTGTATGGTGTTTGGATGTTATAAACTATGAAAAATCCAAGTACAATCAAGAAAAAAAATCATAAATGAATATAAAAACAAAACCATTCAAAGATATAAAAATTAAATAATAATGTAAATATAATTTTAAATTAATAAACTAGAATAAAAATAAATCATATATTACTATATAAAATTCCAATGCTTATCTAAATGAAAATATTTACCAACCAGTTTTAATTCACATGAATCTGTTTACTTCATCCTGATGTGGTTGGAATTTAGGTAACCAAGAACAATGAATAAAAGATATACACTAAGACAGTATTTGACATGACAAATAATAAGGGACAATATTTCCAATATGGAATTTTTTGATACCTTTTTGGCAACATACTGCTCTATCTTAGAGATCATCTTTGATAAAAAAATCAATAAATCAAATCAATAACCGAAATTCATCGAACATAAAAGATTTGAAGTAGTATATTATACATATAGAATCTCATTTCTTACATTTATTGGAATAAGAAATTTTAAAATTAAATATAAATTATTTTATAACGATACCTCACATGCCTATGCTCTTAATGATAACACTAAAAAATAAGATAATAAGTAGAAAATAAATCATCAAGGTTATTCACATATTCATGAAGTAAAAATTTAGAATCTATTTTTTTCCATTCTGAAAATATTCAGACTCCCTCCCCACTCTTAACATCTCTTGAAGTTCTATTCAATTTTATAACGGTTTGGATCATTGTTCTAACAAAACATTCTAATGAAAAAATTTAATATTTTTACCCTTGAAAGTCATTCCCTCCCATAAAAGAAATAATATTATTCCTCCCCGTTTTATATTAAAAACATATCAAAAGATAAACTGGCAGTCACATATAAAAGATATTTTAGGTGGTTCAATAGGATAAGTACTTATAACTATTTTGTTCATTAGGATCACTATTTATGTGAGTCATGTTATAGTAGAGATTTTTCCCCAATGAAATATGAAATGAATATTTGAAAAATATTTTTCCTCCCAATTATTCATCTTTCTATAACATCATAAAGAATACATAAAGATTATTGTTTTTCTCAATTATCCTTTTATATTATCCTTATATTTTGACTTATATCCCTTGAAGTTTTTTTAATAAAATTATAATAATCATCTTGTTAAAAATTATTAATGTATCACAAAAGTTATATCCATTTTGGGATTAATAATGAGAAATATAGTAAAACTTATTCTGAGATATAAGTCTAAAAAAATGTAAAGTTCCATTAAAATTTTTTTATAGTTATAGAGGATATTCATTAAAATAATATGGTTCAATAATTTTATTCTAAAAATTTTACAAAGATTTTATGAGAATTCTATGAAAATATAATTATACCATAAAAGGGTTATAAAAAATTGGGATCTACATTTTTCAATGAGTAAATCATAATAAAAAAGGATTAAATAAAAAAAATCTATGCATGAAAGGATAAAAATTTAAGAAACAAATATATAATACTGAATAAAAATAATAAGTCAATTTAAAGAAATGAAATTTAAAGGTAAACTAAAAATTCAAAATACAGTATAATTATAAGAGTAAATAAACACATGCTTCAAATAATACCTTCTAGTAGATAATAATCATTAATATCAAAATATTTTATGCATCTATATGGTTTGGTTCTAGAACATGATCAATGAATACATTACAATTTATGTAAAATTCCCATTTAGGAAAACATTAAGTAAATGCATAATAAGATTGAACAGTTATGAAAAACACAATTTCCACCCCCATTCTCAAAGAGTTATTTCGTGTTAGGATATTTTAAAATTAAAGGTGGAACATATGGTCACATAATATTCATCATACCAATGTTTTCTAACATATTAAAATATATTAAAACATAATGATTTATTAAAAAGGTAATCAATGTTTTTTTCAATTTTCATAAACTCGATAATAATATATACTCTTATTCTGTATCCTCAAGGATTTACTGTATAATACTCATGTGTTTCACTCATGAATGATGTGATATGTTCTTGGACAATGAAATATCACTTGTTTCATCCAAAATAAATAGATATTAAGTAAAATCAAACCAAAATAACTATGTTTGTAATGTATCTACAATAATCGAGTGCAATAACTCCCAACATGCACTTACTCAACTTTTCAAGTGGAAAGAGAAAATGGATGTTTCATATTGATAAATCAAGAGATTAAAACTTCACTATGGATGTGAAAAGTTCTAGAATTACTTTAATGATTTGTACATCAACCTCTAAAACCTATAAACTAAGGACTCTTAAGAATAAACTCAAATTCAAAATAATAAAACAATTCGGGTTCTAAGGTTCCTTTAAAAATGGATGGTTCATTTTATAATATTGAAAAAGGATTCTTTTGGACTATCCTGAAATCATATACTGATCACATGAAAAACAAAATTTCTGATAAATAGTTATCATGAAACTTAACCAATTGATAAACCCTCTAAATAATGTTTGACCAACATGTTTCTTTGATTCATCAAGATCATGCCTATATGACATACCTTCCAGATTACCAATACTTGAAGAATTATCCATAATATTAACTAAGAATATATCTAATGTACTTATGTTGAGCTAATACCATTTCTTCTGATATCTGAGTTATTTAGTAACTAAGAAATAAATTATGTTCACTGTTCATACTCAACTCAAATCCAAAATTAAAAAGTTTAGAAAAATTATATATATGTATTTTTTTAGTTAAGTCAAAAATTATGTCATCGAGGTAAATTTTTATAGGGATTGTGTCATTAAAAATTATATAGTTAAAAATATTGGGAACTTCAATTACACCAAAAAAAATAAGTAATAATATGAACGATAAAGAATATTTGGATCTTAGATGATGTTTAAGTCTGTAGTGTTCTTTGATGAGCTTAAATATTTTTTGAAAAATATATATCTTCAAAACACAGAGGTTGTCCAATATAAATATCCCACTAAAACTAACTATTATAGAAGAAGCTAATTACATAAATTTTAAGTAGATTATTTTTTAGAATAAAATTTTGGTGGAATTGAGCATTGATACCAATGAAAAATTATCTCTATACTCTATACCCATTTAAAGATTATAACTCTTAGAAACATGTCTCACTGTATTTCTGACAATCACTCCATCAACAACCCACTTATGTATAAAGTTTCATTTGACTACTATAACTTTAAATTTATTCTATCATTCCACCAAATTACAAACCATGTTTTGTTCTAACTTTTTAATATCATCTTTTATAACTATTATCCAACCATCATCACTGAAGTAATCATGTTCCATGTTAGGATTAAATTTAGATTATAATGGAAGATGATGACATTAATTTATTAAGTAACATCTATAACAATCTTGTCAATCTACATCTCTGATGATGTTATGATAGGGATAGTTCAATAATATCAACTATTTTTTGGTAAAAAAGGATTTTTTTTCATAATCTATATCATGGTTAACTTATTCTAGTCTAGATTCTGGTAATATAACATATTATGGATGTGTTTAAAAATATGGAAGTAAAATAGGGAGGATTTCAAAAACATAATCTTTATTATTTTTATAATTCGAACATTTTTACATTACATGAGGATCAACATCATCATACTTAACACGAAAAACTTCCATAGTAGTATTTTTTTCTATAAAAAAAAGATATACTTTACTAGTAGGGGAGTAACCAAGAAAAATACCTCCTCAATATTTTAGATCATATTTAAGTAGATTAGCTTTTATATTACAGATAAATTAATTACCCTTAAAGACATTAAAGTAACCATGTTATGGGTTCCTCCCATTCCATATTTTGTATGGTTTTTTATTTAAACTGATAATAGTATGTCTTGATTTATAGTATAATAGGTAAGACTGATGTATTCATCACAAAATTAAATTATAAAAAAATATTCAAAAAAATTATCAGAAATTTTCAAAAGAGTTTTATTCCTTATTTAAACTACACTATTCTGTTGGGGTATTTTTTGGGATGAAAAAAATATAACTAATGATTTTCCCATAATAAAAAATAGAAAAAAGAGGATTTCACTAATTATATATTGTGACCACTATTTATAATGATTATATGTAGGTTTTTCATATTCCAAACATGATCATAAATACGTTAAAAATGTGATAAAAATTTTAAGAATGAAGATTTACCAAGTTAATCTGGTATAATAATCAATTAGGATATATGCATGGTATTTTAATTTTATACATATAGTTAGTAGAGGAAACAAATTACCATTTGTAAAAAATCTAAAAGTATAGAATTTTAGATTTATCTACTATTTTAAATTTTCATCTTTCAATTTATACCATACTAGGAATGGTCACTATATTTAGTGGAATTAAATTTAACTTTTGATAAATCCATTACTATTTCATTCCTTGAATTCCCATGTATGTCCCATACATTAAATTATCCTAATATTTATTTCTAAATCTAATTTATATCCTCAACATCACTATAAAAAGGAGGATTTTTATAGTGACACAAATTTTTATAATTGAAATTTCATTTTTAATAAATAGATTCAACATTAAGTAATGTCATTATAGAACACACAAGGCCTAACATGGTTATTTAGGACCATTATAAAATATCACCTACCATATTTAAAATATTGTTAAAAACATTAACAATTGATAATATAGATATCTTATAGTAACCATTGTGATTAGTTTATATTAAGGATTACGAAAAAAATCTAATTGACATCGATGAAAGAAGTGACGGCCTCCACCATCAGTATCATACCCTATAATTCCCATTTATCAGTGCCTCTGAGGGAGATTGAATAACAAGGAATTTCCCATGACCATGTCAAATCTCCAATAGAATAACTAAATCCTAATTTTAATCATTTATCATATAAGTTCATTCTTATCAATATCAAATAACAAACCATTTTGATAAAATTTCTATTATTTTTGAAATCAGAATGTTGAAATTTGGTGATGGATATTTTTTCAAATAAAATTTCGGAACTTAAATTTTTAGGTAAAAATTAAATATGGTATGAATATATAGTCTATAATATGATATCAAAATAGACCAAAAGTGATTTAATAAATTAAATAATGAATTTTCAAGGGGAAAATAGTGTTTCCCCTTTTAATTAATTTCTTTTGGATTATTTTTATAATCAATTAATGAATCATTTAAAACCAATATTTTATTTTAATGTTTAAAATAAATTCTCGAATAACATAACACACTACTAAATCACCAATGGTATTATTTTAATAATTTTAGTTCATAGGCTTATAAAATATATAAAAAACCCAATTTGGAAAAAATACATTAGCAAGAAACTTGGTATGGTGTGTGATTTTGATTATTTTATCATTTAGATTCCAAAACCAATGTTTAGTAATTAATAATGAATTATCCCCAATTTTTCTACAAATTCCCTCCAATCCACCAACTCTTATTAATTATAAACATTTGGAATGAATTTATAAACCCTATAAATCTCTAAATATATCCCAGGGTGTTTTCAATATCTTAATAATTTCCTCTCAAGGTTTCATATTTGTCCTCTCAATGTAAGTGATCATCTCCTATTCCTTTTTATTTCAAGTACTTTTTTTGTACTAATCCGTTTGATTTCAAATTTTTTATTTTTAATGTGTTTTATACATAAATTTTAGTATAGTAATAATTAACATGTTACTAGATAAAAAATGTCACTCTCATTAATATCATCCATGAAGCATTCTATAAACCCGTTATGCAGTTGAAATTATCAAGTAATCATTCATGCTAAACTTTTTATTATGAATAGGTTCCTTATTTCTAAACTAGGGTATTCACTAATATATACCTAACCTTAATTTATTGGTGGATTATATTTATGTAAGAGTCGCTCCTTAATTTTTGGATTAAAATTGATAAAATTGGTTCTTATGTCGTATGATCTATGGGGAACACAAATTCATGTACATGATATTAATGTGATGGGTGGTCAATGAATTATATATCAATTTAATGTATTAAGAAATATAATAATATAATATGATACCATGTATGGTTCATGAGAGGTAATCCAAAAACATCATAATGATATGATGTCATGATAGTTATCCATGACTAATTCTTATGATCATATGTTTTATAACTTTTCCACATTCCTTAATTTGGCTCGATGTTATCATATTATGACACACTTTGAATTTTCGAGATTATGATTTTCATGTTTCAATGCCATCTCGTAATTCCTTTTGACTCAATTATACATATTTGTGTTTTTTTATCCTTTTATAATTCCCTAATTTTGATTTATATCTCACCCCTTTCTTATGTATACCCCTAGGTTATCCCATGATATAGTACAAGATAAATAGACTTTAACAGAATCTTGTGGTATTTTCCAACAGTGTCAATGTATCCCTCTTTGATGTTATTGTTTAATGTATCTAATTACCCATGTACACCATTCCTCTCTATCCTATATGTTTATGTTATATGTATGTTTATATAATAATTCATAAATTATTTGTGTTACAGATAAATGTTTCCAAGTTTGTATCATAGGAATGTATCGTTATTTTTGGGAATTATGATTCAAATATTTAATTGAAATCCTTATGGATATTAGTAAACATTATAAAACATACCTAAATTATGGTATATGGATGTGGAACAAATGTAGAAAAGGTTAATAATCATGAAAAGGGTACACTGGGAATCATCTTGATCCTCACCTGGTTCCTGAAAATCATTTCATACACCATGCCTTCATTGAAATTCCTGGGGTGTATGATTTCAAAATTTACATGCTCGTTACAAACCATTATGATTGGACGAAGAAATATCACCTAATATTTTATGTTATAATATAGACCACATATATCATTGATAGAAACCATGAAATTCATATATTAGATCATGAATATAAATTATATTTTATCCCAATAATGTTCATAATTTCCCTTTTCTATGATTTTTACTTTGAAAATTCTCATCCCTAGTTTTTCCTTTATTGTAGTAATGGATGAAAATAGGAGGAACCGAGCCAAAAACCGATGTGAGAGGAATTTTTATGATTTTCTAAATGATATTCCCAACTCGATTGGAGCATGAATCATGAAATCCATTACAATAATTTCCTAGTTAAATCAATTTTTGAATATAAACATCAATCTGTATGAACATCCACATACTTCTAAGAATGTAAAATTTTCAATGTAGACATGTATATGAAAAATAAATCCAACTTTCAGTGGAACCTCTAATCTTGTTGTCATAGAACAGTAATATGAATCAATTGAAAATATATTCTCCATCCATTAATTAATTTAGAAATAAGTTGTTATGTTGGTTTTATATTGTATCGAGGTAGAATCTGATTAGTGGTGGATGTTGATCAAAAACTAAAATTCTTTAGGGTGAGATTGAAGTGACGGTGTGGAAATAATTATGGAAAAAATTAATAAATATTTTCCTTCTACCCTTTGACTAAAATAGAGTGGGAATTCCTCAGCCTCCAAAAAATGATGATAAATCCATTAGGAAGTTTTAGGAAAATTTTACAAGTATTTCTTTATATTCCAACAGCTTTTTCTTTCACCTAGAATGAAAATGTAACTACATCTTTAATGGGATAAAGTTGAATATATGGACGACGTTAGAGATTGAAGACATCAATAACAATTTTATGATGTTACCTAAATGTCAGAAGGGATATCATTAAATCCCATAAGTACATGGGTTATTGGATAAAAAGTAAATAATATATTTTAAATATAAATGAGTAATGGAGAAATTTCATGGTTTTAAGAATTTCTAACACCCCAATTTTCAAAAGTGTTGGAAGATAAATCCCAAAATTTCATGATGGGGATAGGGAGATTATTTATGTGTGGGAAATAGGAACACATAGGTATAAAAATTGGAAGAGATAAACCTTTTCAATGTGATTGAATAATGGAATTATCTAATAAAACATCAATACATTTCTCAATGATTTAACTACAAGGAATAAGAAAACTATATGAAGAAACGAACAAAGAAAATTTTTATATATAATAAATAACGAAAATATCCTCCAAGTCCTTGAGAGAAAGGGAGAAATTATTCCATCACAACTACTGAGGTAGAGCCAAAAATAAATTATTAAAATGTACACTAGTTAATCATTCAACAATATAAAATATACTATATGATTGTTGTTATATGAAATTTTTAATATCATAAAATTTTATTAGATATTTTCAAACACCACCTCAAAACATTGAAGTTATGTTATATATTAAAATACTATATTGGGAAATTTTCCCATCTCAAGTATATATCACACCCTATAAAAATTGGAAGGCCAAAATTCCTATTGAACCTGGTGTTACACCCTTTAGTATAATTCAATAAAAGTATGGTTATGGATTAGAGTTAATTATATATATTAAACACAAATTTTTGAGAAGTGGAATTCACCATTCATTTTAAAAATTATCCATTTTATTCTATATATATATAATGAGGAGGAAGAATCTACATTTGTATCATCATCTCAAGAATTTATATTATTTTCTTATAGGAAATATTATCTCAAACAAATTATTGAGACAAAGAAAAGATTTTCCTTGATGATATTACTATTGTAAGGGAATATATTGATGTGTTTACTGAATAATTTCAGGGTATTTGTCCTTGATTTTGTGGTTGAGTTATTTAATGATATTATTCCTAGATCATTTTCAATTACCAAGACTCTGAATAGAATGACCATTATTGACCATGAGATTTTGAAGAAGATATATCATAAGAAATTAATATAAAGGTTTCTGTTCGCAAATATTTCATTAGAGGGTGTGTAGATCATATTTATAAAGGACAAGTATGGGTTAATGGACCTATGTATTGTTTATTGTTATCTCAAAAAGATCACAATAGTGAAAAATTACAACTTACCATGGATTGGTGAATTGTTCAATCAGCTAAACGGATATAAGTACTTCTATAAGGTGTATATTAACTTGTAATATTATCTATTAAAGGTAAGGAAATAGGAAAACCCTAAGATATCTATTAGTGAAATTTATAAAAACTACGAGTACATTGTGATTTCATCAGAACTCACTAATTCTCTATCTCTCTTCATGGACATAATGGATAGAGTCCTTAAATATTACCATGAAAACATATGGATGTATTTATAAAAAAATATTATCTATTCAAAAAGAAAGGATGTTCATGAGGAGAATTTGAATAGTGTTATAAAGACATTTTAAAGGAAAAGTTGTATGTGATGTACTATTAAGGTGAGTTTTGGATGCAAGAAGAAACATCCCTAGGGAAATTTTTCTCTAACAAAGGGATGTCTATAGATCAATCAATAATATATACAATTGAAGGATAGCCTATACCAACAAATTTGATTGGTATCTCTAGTTTCCATGGATGAATTGGGTACTATTATCCATTAGTGGGAAACATCTCGTAATTTTTTATCCCACTAACCAAGATAACATAGAAGGGAGTGAAGAATTTCTATCATGATAAATGTGAGCTGAGAATTAAAGAGTTAAATAATAGGCTAATCACTACCCATATTCTACCATTAAACACCTCTGGGGAAGTATTTTTGATCTATTGGGATTAATAAAAAACATAGGGTTGTGTACTCATTAAATATGACATAGTGTCAGCCTATGGCTTCTACCAATTCAGGATCCATGAGCAGAAGTATCCAACATATGGTAAATAGTTGGATATACTAATATTCTTCAAATTGATATTGTGACATTATCTTTATGGAGAAAAGTATGACACATATACAGATTGAAAAATTACTAATTATATATTCATATAAAATGATATCAATATTAATCAATGAATGTTGTTAGATCTAATCAAGAATTATTATTATTAAATATATTACCATCATGGTAGGGCAAACAATGTGGAAGGTTCTTTATGTATAATGAATTCTTTAACCCTATCTAAGATAAATATAAAAAGGATCCATTGTTCTTCGAAATGAAATGAATGCACTTGGGAATAATAAATAGAACATAATACAACATTTCTCAAATAACTTATCAATCATTCAGTCAAGAGGGGATTGAAATGGTCTTAAAACTAAGGTGCCACAAAAAAAGATGGTGAATATTCTACAGTTTAAATTTTCTAATGATATAGTTATAAGTTTTAGTTCTTGGATATCTGTCCCATAATAACCATAACAAAAGAGGGAACTTCTATATGATGGGAATAAATCATCCTTCTCTATACATCTTAGAATAACATAGATGTATATAGATCTAAAGTAACACTAATAGAGGGAAAACATCATAAGGGATATTGTTGAATTCTTATCTCAATGCTTGGTATGCCAACAAGTTAAGACAGAATGATAGATGACTAATTATATGATGTAACTATTTCCCATACAAGTTAGGATATGGGAAAAATAACCTTGGGTTTTATAATAGGACTCACCATGACATCTAAATGAAATAACACCATCAGTGAGGCTATAAGTCCACAAATTATGTCAGTTAATATCATT
This sequence comes from Viscum album, assembly GCA_963277665.1. Lineage (NCBI taxonomy): Eukaryota > Viridiplantae > Streptophyta > Magnoliopsida > Santalales > Viscaceae > Viscum > Viscum album. The sequence goes on from OY728165.1 coordinate 1,838,951,664, forward strand.
TCTATCAAGGATAATTTATCTCATGACCAAATCACCAAGATGTATATATATATATATATATAAGTTATGTGGTAATATTTCATGTAGTTCCACTATCCATTATATAAAATTGAGATCTGAGATCTTCCTCGAGGATCTAGAGTATCCTTCACCAACTATTGGATACAAAGATGAGATTCAGAACCTCTTATCACTCTCAAATTGTTGGTCATCCATAATGAACCATTAAATCTATGGAAGAGATCTTGAGATCATGTTTAATTGATTCCCCATGATTATAGGATTAATACCTTCTCCTAGTGGATTTCCCATATAACAATGGTTTCTAATATAAAATTCAAATCATGGAATATGAGGCTCTTTATGGGAAGAGGTATCGAACTCCAACATGTAGGGATTAAGTTGGGTAGTGGAAGCTTATTGAACGTAGTCAAATCCAATAGACGATAGATATTTTTTAAACCATTTAATGTAGTGTCAAATCTTCATAATATCAACAGAAAATCTATAAAGACAATCTTCGATGAGACCAAGAGTTTCATGTCAAAGATATGGTGTTCCTTATAACATCACCATGGAATAAAGTAATGATTATTGGTTAGAAGTAACATCTTATTCCAAGATACATCACCATATATTATACCCCTGATCACATCAAAGAATTGGCTTATCAACTATCACTACCGCCTAAACTATCCCTAGTACACTTGTGTTCCATATATCCTTCTTGAGGATGTAAATACCAATCACCTCACGTTTACATATTATAGAGTTTAGTCCCTTGGAAATTGATATTTTATTCCATGAGTATCCATCAAAGAAATTTTATCATAGAGATAAATTTCTATGTCACAAGACTACTCACCTGATCCAAATGTTCTGGTGGACGAACATGTTTGACAATGTATCATGGGACCCGAAATATGTGATGAAATATTAGTACCAGAATCAACTTCAGTGTATGAAATGTAATTTCAATGGGAAAATTTCTGAATGGGGGAAGAATGTAACATCCCAAATATATATAAATGAAATTCCCTAATGAATAAATAAATTAATTATTATGTAATTTAGTTATAAAAAACACATCTATTACATTGGTTATTTTTTTACCATTATAAATTATAGTTGAAGTAATTTAAAATACTATTAAACAATCTCAACTCTTGATCATATATCAATTATATAGTTACCATTATGATTAGTATATATAAATGGTTATGATAAAATCTGATTAACACATAACAAATAAGTGATGGCCTAAACTAGTTGGATCAAACATTCACCAATCAGACCTTTTAAGGGAGATGGAATCTGTGTGACTTTCCACTAACCAAGAACAATACAAGATCCAACATCAAAAGATCATATAAAATCATTTATTTTTTTAATTTTACAACAATCTAGATTACATACCCAACAATGTTCACGGACCCACCCCAATAACGCACCATAATCGCCTAGCATACCATTACGAAGCATGTAGGTGTAATTTGAGGTTATGTATCATTACACTAAAAATATTAATTTTTATATTTTTTACAATATAATGATTATATTTTTATATTTTTATTATTACCATAAAAATAATTATATAATGAGTTTGATAGAAATTGGATTTTGATACTAGGAAATAAAATTTTATTTTTCAGGTAATATATGCTCTCAATTATGACACAATACTGAAAATTTTATGAATATTTAAAATAAAGGAGATTTTAATAAAAAATTATTATTTAATAATTATTTAATTATAAATTATAGTATAATTTTATTGATTCAAATGGAATTTTTATAATGTTCAGAATGTTGATAGTATCATAAAAAACTATTACTTTTCTATAAATAATGGATTCTCTTTTAAAGTAAAAATTATTATATTTATAAAATTATTTTCTAAAAAAATTAATTTTGAAATAGACATTTTTAAATCATCCAATGGTGATTTTTTCATTATTTTATGACATAATCAAATTTCTGTTAAAAAATTAAATACGGTATAAATATAAAGTTTCTATTATGATATCATAATAGACCAATAACGATGAAATAAAGTCTATAATGATTATCTAGGACAAAAATAATTCTTTACCACAAAGAAAATTTATTTTTTGAGTAATTTTATTTATTTTAGATACCTTTAATAAATCCTTCAAAACCTATATTATATTTTAAGGTATTAAAATTAATTCGGTATGAACGTCACTCAAATCCACATCACTAATTGTATTATTCTAATAAGTTATATTATTGAACTTATAAAATATTTAAAGCTGATCTTATTTTATAGAAAACATGGGAAATCCCATGGGGAAGATTATGGTTATGATTTATTTATCATATATATTCCAAAGAAGTCTTTTAAGCTTTGAGTATTAAAATACTAAGAGTTATATACAAGACTTTCTTATGTGTGTCCCCATGTTATCCCATTCAATATAAGAATTTTTATAGATTTTAAGGGCATGTTGTCTAGTTTTTAAGTAATTTTATTGTAACCCAATTTCAGGTTTTGGTTTTATGTCCCTAATTACACTAGTATACCCAGAATCCTGATATTTAGGGTTTGAATTGTGTTTATCTTTATGTAATAAATATTAAATTAATGACTAGTAAAGATATGTTATGTCATTTTTATTCCAATTAATGTATTTTTGGTTGATTGGAGAAACACTATCTAATTTTTAAGTAGACAAAATATCAACTCCCTCTAAACTCACTATGGTAGAACTATCATTTCAAATTTTATGGAGTGACCTTTGTCAAATAATTTATGTAATCTAATAATTTTTTACTTACGTACTAAAAAAAACATATATTTGAACTCAAAAACATGGTGAGGAATAAAACATCACAAATTTTTATTATTTGATTCTACAAGAATGTATCCAAATGTAATATGTACACCCACTACTTTCCATAAGTTTTGGAAGTTTAACTTTATTCCCTTCCTGTGTTGAGAACAATTATTGTCCATATACGAAGTGTTTCATCTCCAAGTACTCATCCTTTTCTCCTAAAAATAATGAAATTAAAATTTTAGCACCCAAACATGATATGGTATGTTGATGTTATAAAAAAGAATATTAAAAATCCATATCTTGCTAAATCATCAAAGTTAAACAACTATATGATCTTTAGAAAAAAATTCCCTATATGCACTAAAGTATTTATCCTTGTTCAATGAACAATGTTTTCTACAAGGAAATCATCTCCATAATTTATTATAAAAAGAATCATTTTTTGGAACAAAATAGTTGAATTTGTAAGATGACTATAAATAAATAAAACCAACTCCGAAAAATGTATGATTGGATTCCAACTATATTAAGTTATTATGAATGGTATCCCAATAAAATGTTATATGGGAAGAAAAATTAAGAAACCATTTGGCTTAGATGAATTGTTGAAGTACTATTATTTATTGAATTTATTTTAGACCATGTAATTAAAGTTATTTTTTAGTGCTTTACAATGTTAGAGATATTGTTTTTGTTGTTTTAAGTGGTTCTAAACAAGAATAATAAATGCTATATTTTTTGAGTTCAAGTAGAGAAATGGTTAAGTCTATAATAATCATCAGTTATTTCATAATTAAAGTTAATTTCTTTAATAAGATTGTTTGTGTGAATGGTTTTCACATATTCATGAGGATCATTAGTTATTTCATAAATATTAAGTTGAACTATGTAAACATCATTTTCCCAGAGTAATCATCATTTGTATAAGCCACTTTTTCATATGGATGATTATAGAGCTCTATAAAGGTAGTTTAGGTATAGTGTATTGATTGTATGGATAAGTAATATGATTTATATCTTGTGTAAATGTCATTCCACTGATATAAAAGGATCAATAATTTGAATATTATAGGATTTATAATTGTTGATATTATCAATTATCAAAATTTTATATATAGAATAATTACACCAAATCCTTATTTAAACTATCTTCATGAATGAAAAAAATCACATTTATAATGTGATTCAAGACACATGAAGAATCTATGACCCCTATCTTATGAAAAATAATATTTCCAACTAGAACAACCTGATGAGGGGGATCTCCATGAATTCTAAAATAATTAAGTCTATTTTTTAAAATAATTCATATGTAATTGTGATCATTCCATGTTGATCCCCATTTCCAAAATCAGTATAAAATATCATAGTGACTCATAATCAGTTTTTTGATTGTTTGAGGTACTTTCTTTAGTTGGATTTTATGATACATAATGTTGTAAAACACTGATTCATTCCACCAATATGTTAAAGCCACTATGAATAAAGATTTGTCCAGTAATGAAAAATTGAATTACTTTTTCATGTTTTTTAAACATACATAAACATTTTAGTGAGTATTTTGTAATAGAGGTAAAACCTAGGATGTCTTGACGTGGGTTTTCATCTATTAAAGAAGAAAACGTAAATTATGGAAATTGTCATTGAAAATAAATCAATGGATACGGAACAACATAAATTTCCCATTAAAAATTTAATAAAAAGTTTTGAGTTCTTAAAATGGGCACTGGATAATTGTTCTCATTGGTAATAGGATTGAAAAATCATTTAATATAATAATTTTAGTATATATAAATTTATATGAGAAATTAATGTGTTGCCAATATAGGAAATGTGATTTCTAAAAGAGAGCCAATATCATTACATGGAAATGTTAATGATTGTGAACAATTGATTGCAAATAATAATAATAATAATAAAATATAACTGTTGAAGTTTTGAATACTATTGTTTGAGACTAAGTGAATGATAAGAAAAAGAAAGTTCTCCTAAAGATGAGGATGTAGTTATCTAAAAAAATTTATTTTTTCCTGAAATTAGAGTCTTATATATGGGGGGAAATATGAGAACCCTTAAAGGGCTTGAATTTTGTGAGTTGAGAAGTTTTTTATCATTATAGGTTATTCACCGGGTATATATTAAAATAGTATTTCAGAAAAAGAGAGATTTGTGATTTTTGGTATTATTATTCTAACTTGAGGGTTACAATATAAAAAATGTTCTTCAAGAAACCAACATCCAAAAGAACTCCCACCTCATATAATATTGTTTTCATTAATTTTTTTATCAAGAGATAGTCGAACCTTTCAGATGTAGCATATTGTAGGGAAGAATGGTTCTTTATTTACTAATTGATAAAAATATATTAATTGGAAATCTATATCATGGGTTATAAACTAAAAGAATCAGGGAGTATGATCTATCATTAATGTTAAAACTTATAAATACTTTTGTATGTGTGATTTTTTTCCATTGTATATGGTGTTTGGATCCAAAAAACATGAATATTTCATCATTGTAGATGTGTTGGAGTTGGTATTACAAAACTAACTTTTCATACATTCTAATACATGTATATTCTAACAGGTGAATATAAAGTCAATTTTATAATGACATATAGTTTATAGTACATTTCTGATTTAATTTAATAATGACCCAGAGTATCTATAGTATAAAAGGGCATACCAGTTGTTAGATATAATGAGAACCTTGAAATGCCTTGAATATTTGTAAACTGAGTTATATAGTCAGATATATTTTTGTGATAGGATACATAGAATGTTGACTCTCTAGTGTGAGTACTTATAAGACCATGAGACATATTATTAGAATGCTAGATCCCAGTAATCACCAAAATCTGAGATTATGAAAATAAACGTAAAAATAGGAATAGAAAATGTTTTTTAATTACATATTAATATATGTGAGTAGGTATAATAGACCTTAGACTTTAATATTATTATTAATTAATTGAATGACTTTCACACTAGGATGAATTTCTGTGAACTATGATAATTAGAGTTTATGGATAAGTTGAGTATATTGGGTGCATCATGAATGACGTTTTGTTATTTCTCATGTCATAGAAGGATATGTTTATTCCATATTAATAGAAGTTTATATCATATCCCATTGGTTGAAATAGAACTCGAGTATTAAATTCCTTTGTCATTGTGTAATGATGAGTTTATTTATGAAATTAGAATAATGGTGTATCAAGAATATAGGTTGATGACACGAGTGTGAAACCTACTAGATGAGTTATTATTAAAAATGGGATTTATTATATACCAGTCAATAATGTGTGGTTGCCAATGTGGTTATGTAAACTTCTTTATATTGGATTTCTTGACCCATTTCTAGATAGTAATGCAAGACTTTTGTTAATCCCACTAAATGAAAATTAGAAATATTCATATAGGGTCACACACTAACTGTTTCCATTCATTTTAATTAAAATTATATTTGAATTTAATTGTTGAAATAAAAAATATTTTCATGTTTGAGGAATAATTTTATTTAGGATTTACTAATCAAAAATATTTTTTGGAAGTTTAATAAATATTTATTTAATTTACTGTGAACAAAATTCTCATTTTATGAATAAATATTAAATTTAATATATATATATATTCGATTATTTTATAATTGTTGAGGGGGATTGGTAAACCAAGATCTAGTCTAGTGATAACTACTAATTTACAGGATCGTAGAATAATATTTATCACTGTGTCAGTCATTTCATATCTTGAAATAAAAATTTTATTATTATTATTATTATTATTATTATTATGTGGCAAGGGGTAAGATTTGGGTTTGATTTTTTTAGGGTTCTCCTAAAATTAATTATCCTACAAATCTTATCAATAGTTCTATGAATTGATATCCCATAAACTCGAATATAAGTTAATCAAGAATCACTATACACAATAGCTTACAATCTATAATTCTCAACTTCACTCTCACATCCTCTCAAGAATGAGATGATCAATAGAAATTATTCATGAAGGAATAAAGGTGAAGTGGTCTAGATGGAAAATTAAAGATGAATAATGGACTACACTAAAACCTGTAGATTAATCGGTGTCATTCAACGATCAAAGAACCACATGTGGGTCACTACTAGAGAGACTCTGCACGTGGATCCCATAAACATAATGAAATATTGATAAAAAAGAACTTGGATGGTCAATATATACTGTGAAGAAAGATCTCAAGAATGAGGTAATAATTCTTCACAATTATTTAAATTAATTACAAATTTAACATCAAATTTTCTACTCTTGGTTTCACAAACCATATTGTCTTTATATGATTCAATTTTTCTTGGACAAGGAATTCACATCTTATACAATACGTGAACTTTCAATCATATTGGACATTTTTTGACTCAGAAATGACCCCAATAAGAACTTTATTAATAATTAAAACCATCTTTTGGACATATTGAATTCACATTGAAATTTGATATATTTTTATTTTCATTTTTATCATTTCTTATTTTAAAGTAATGATTAATTTCACGTTTTAATTCATTCTGGATCTATAGTTGAAATATCTTCTTCCTATTAATTGTTTCCCACAAATATTACCAAGATCAGTGTATTATTAATAATGATTCGAAATGTTGATTGAATTCATAGGTTCCATGGATATTGTAGGAATAATAAATGATTAAACCCCATGTACTACTTTGTTACGGATTGTGTATCTATGTTCATTACACAAGGATGCATGTGTGGATTTCAGGTCATCGCATAACAAGTTCACACCATGTTCATTAAATGCAACATGTTTAGAAAATATAGGGTGTGACATGGATTTATCAGTGTACATAGTATGTATTATAACAATACATTACATATTATATGTGTTTATAAGATGGAAAACATGTGTTCATACCACATAGTGTAATTAAAAAACTTCATTTCTTTAACACACAACACGTCCAGGATAGAAACTATGTAACTAGAAGTACATGTGGTTTATCATCTATACATACAATGTACTTCATAAATGTTCATAACAAATACAATATGATTCCTTGGGTGTTTACTGCAGATATCTATTGAAGATAAGTACATTCTATATGGCTAGCTTATACATGCTGTGAACTTTACCATGTTATGTGAAATATTAAATTTTATTAATTACTCCTTAAACCTCATCAACGTTAATTTTTGGGGGTTTTAATTTCAAAAACCAAGTTATTGAATAATTTTTTCTTATATTATATGTCAACTTAATTTTTCATAATATTTTAAACTCTGAATAATTTATTGTTATTATATACTAAAGTCTCAATGCATTAAATTATATAATTAATGTAATTTTTATGTATTCAGTGTCGAATTATATTGGTCATACACACCATGAAATTATGAAACATTCCATGTATGAAATATGTTATATAAGTGCATTGATTACAATTAATACCATTCTTAGTAAATGACACTGATAAAAATTTGTTCCATCCAAGTACAAACATGTGTACTATTTTATTTTATTTTAAATAAAATAAATTTATTTTTTTATTTAATATCACATTGGATGGAAAGTTAATTTGCATTGGATGAAATAAGAAAAAACTTATTAATTAATTAATTAATTTCTTGAATTATTTCGTTAAAATTTTATATTATTAAAGAACAAATTGAATGGAATTACATCATGTTATTTAAAATTTGTAATCGTTGCATGTGTATGACTATATATGATGTCATGTGTTTCATCCCACCCTATTATATTATAAAGGAACTGCATGTCTAATTTTGTTTTATGAAATTCCATTAACCAATCATTTGGTTTCCCATACCCATGTTTCCATTCTAAAACATCTTTAATAAAATAAGTATTTCAAGCCACATAGAGTTAGTTAAAGATTGATTCAAGGAAAATGAGGTTTAAGATGGAGATAAGAAGAAACCAATATGAGAAATTGATAGTTTTAAAGTTGGGATACTTCAAATCATGACAAGACCGAGAGAGGGAGTTTTTCATTTAAGCCATAGGTATATTTATCTTATTCTCAATAAATAAACCATTAGATAAGATAATAATCATACATTAATTTATTAATTTTGGAATTATATATATTTAATTTTATGGTTGCATGATCTTTATTAAATATATAAATACACAAATGTGAAAAGATAGAATTTATATAAATGTATTTAAAAAAAAGTTTATCAAAAATAGTAAATCACTTAAGTAAAATCCAATTAATATCAATAGGACATGTAAATGATGAAAAATGAAAAATTTATGTATAATATTAAAAAATTCCCTAAGTTAATTTAAACTCATTCAGCCTTCCATCATCTAAATTAAGATTAGTCTGTAATCAATGTGTCAGTTCGGCCTAGGTCTGGGGATATTTTAATTATAGGGAAGTATTATGAAATATATTATGTGGAATTAATTGAATATGTATTTAGTTTAAGGGAATCCATGTATCCAATAAATATTTAGATGTAAGTATTGAGGAAATGAATTTCATGATTACCATATTGGGGAGTTCACTCAACGGTTCAAGGAGCTCCCAATTTATAGTTGAAAAAACAGCCTTCCAAAATATATTCTTATAATTTTGGTTTCCTTTTTTTGGATTATAAGAAGGGAAATATTAATAATTTCCCGAATAATTTCAACAATGATAATACATTATGATTTCAATGGAGAATTCCATTGAGACATTATAAAGTAGTGGGAGACATAAAAATTTAAAATTAGTATTACATCACGTAAATTTTAATGAATTGATGTACTTATAATATTTTATTTTATAATTATAGAATAATGGATTTTTTATCTGCCAGATTATCCCTATGATCAATTTTGGGAAATTTCCATCTCCTTACAATTAGTAACTACTAGTTATAATTTAGATTCCTATGTACAGAGTTTCACCATGAATGAAAATACTACATTATGTAATCCTCTATGTCAGATCATCCTTCTGAGAAGGTGAGTGATGAAGATTTCACTATCTATAAAAAATACCTAAGAAACACTATCAAAGATCAGTTTGTAATTATTTAATCAATGTCTAGGGAACTCATTAAGTCGCATAAAGACATGGATGTGTATAACATGTTCATTAATCTCCATTTCCAATAATAAGAGTGTGCTAGATTATAATAGTTTGAGACATCCAAGGTGATATTTTTAAAATAAACATGGAGAACTTTTACTAGATTTTCCACACGTATTTAATCTCATTAGAAACATAGAAATCCTAGATGTTATAGGATTTAAACTACCTAGGGAACTACATACTGATCCAATTTTTTCATCACATCTTCAAAGCTTCTCTATATTTTTTGTCAATTTCATTATGAAAAACATAGAAAATTATCTCCTAGATGTTCTCACTTTTCATTGAAATGTTGAAAATGATGTAAAGCATGAAAATTATTTAATACCTTTGGTGAATAAAATTAATGTACGGTCAAAGTGATATAAGTACAATGATTCTTCTCAATTACCATCAATAAGATAATGATCCAGGGTAAGAAAAGGGAACTTTTTGTTGTGTGTTTTTGATATAGAAAATGTGCCATTGGAAGAAAAATTACACCCAATAAAAAAAGCGAGGGAAATCTTTGGGTGATTTTTTTATCAAATAAAAAATATCCTTATATATAAATTGTGTATTGGATACAACATGTTGAACTCACATATATATTCAATTATATGAACCAAGAAGATTCTATAATGTTGTGGTAAGAGAGATATATCTTTGAGAATCCAATATATCTAGACAAAATTTAATGTCTACTCGGGACTACCACCTCATGTTGTTGATGTGAATGATCTTTGTTTTAAAATATTTTTATTATGTTCAATCCATCACTAAAATCATTATATATATATATAGCAAAACATGATACATATGGATTTATTTTCAACTTTAGGATAAACATTTCTTATTTTATAAATAATATATATGTTATGGAAATGAATGTTTAATAATGTTCTTTATGGGTTATATTACACATACCATGTAATTGAAATTGATAACAAAACCAATTGATATGATTCATACCACACCAAACTATGGAATCGCTGGCTAGAAAATTGATTGACTAGATTGCACCAAGATTGATATTTTGATTCTTTAAAACTAAAACCAATTTGTATATGTCATGAATGATTATAAAGAAAAATAAAAAAAATATCTATTTAGTGTAAAAGGGGAAAGAGAAACTAAGCTTCTTTTTTGGTGATACTGATGTGTGTTAACCATTTCTAGTTGATTCAAGTTGTGAGTACTCATACTTTATAAATTTTACTATTGATTTTATTAGATATTGATTGGTATTCTTAATGTGAAATAATTTAGATTCCTTCTTTGTACTCAAGGAAAATAATAATGAATTATAAAAAAATTCAGTGATAATATTAGGAAACTATGCCCGAAATATGGTGTAAAATATTTTAATCAAATCTTTATTAATTATTTATCTTAGTATATGGATTTTAACATAACTTACTCCTCTTGATGAACCATAATAAAATGGGTTAACTGAAAGGATGAAATTCACTTTGTTAGATAGTGTGGCCTCTATGATGATTCATGTGAGTCTTCTATTGCCATTTTAAGGGTATTTATTTCAGACACCAGGAAACATTCTAACATGGCGGCCATCTAAATCAGAAAATGGAATTCCATATGAAATTTGGTATGTTAATAATCCAGTTTTATCACTTTTATGAGTGTGGGTGTTGTTAAATAATCCAGATTGAACTAATACATCACCTCAGCCATCCTTCCACACAACTCGAACCATGTTCCTAGTCACCATTGGTAAGTGATAAGCACATATAATGATTAATTATCACCTGGGAAGAATTTCCCCACTCGTAAACCAGTATGACATATCCATAAAATGAGAAAATTCCACCAAAAATTAGATTCTACTAAATAATATAAGAAGATAATACACACCAAAACATACATCATATTACAAACATTCATAACTAGTCCAATATGTGGTATCTAAAAATAAACCCCAAACCCTAAAAGGGGATAGTTACACATAATTTCTAACAGATATCCCAATTGATACCAAAATACCCAATATGTCTCAACAGAATCTGATTCATATGAGACAATTTCTCCTCCACAAAACCCAAAACAATGGTAATAATGGAGTTCCACCCTCGTAAACAATTCCCTTAGCTTTACATGTGTCATACAAAACTAAATATTTAAATCCTTAAAGGCCCTAATAGGTAGTGAGGTCTGAATACTAGTTGAATACCACTATATTAAGTTAAGTATTTCACTAATGAAAATTAATAAACTAGTTTGGGATCATTATCAAAAATAATCCCCAATAAAAACATAACAGTTTCAAAGAAACATTTTAAATCCCTATGGTTTTCTATTTCAAATTAAGCATGTTTTCTAAATAAATCCAATATAAATCAAATAATTAAACCAGAAACTATGGGTGATCATATCAAAAATATTAATAAAAATATAAATGGAAACAAAATAAAATTGACCTAATGTCTCACCACATAAAAATACAACAAATCTTATGCCTAAATAATATAAACCCAGACAGCATGAGTAATTTGTTCCTTGGGATCTAAACATCAGGCCAATCATGAGTGTGTAAAAAGGTAATATAGCTAGAAAAGAAAATGGGATCTCTAACAATCATTCCCAAGACCAACATGTAAGCTCACACAATGTTCCTATATAAGGTCAATCATAGACCCTTTGAAACCATGTTTTATTCTCGCACGGTCATCCCTCTAATGGCTCACATGGCTTATTTGACAATCAATAATGTAATGCCACATGGTTTTTCCCATGAAACATCACATGGTACCTTGCACAACCCACCCCCCCCCCATTATCACACCCTAGTGTAACCATGTACTAATCCATAACCACATGTTCAAAAATAAGTTACCATATCAATCAGACAATAAAATAACCCATTTCACAAACAAACATCCTAGTTTTTTCAAAACACACCTTTCCAAAGAAAAAACATTTCAAAAAACACATTGGAATTCATTTTAAATATATAAAAACAATTTAATCCATTTTAAAAAACACATAATCAATATTCAAGCCACGACCATTTACAATACACCCTATAAACATTCAAATTGTCTAACAATGCATGAATCACATCAAACATACAAAACCCATATAGAATAAATAATTTTAGTGAAAATTTAAACAACAAAAATCAAAGGTGAATCATAATGTAAAGGTAATCCACATAAAACGCCCTTAAATTGAGATTCTTACCTCATATTTGGTCTCAAACATGTCACCATTTAAGATGGCCACCCAAAAGAGGAAAAAAATCCTTACACATATAATCAACAAGAAAGAAAATAGAAACCCCAATTATATACCCCAGATTCAACCAAAATTAACTCTTAGATTTCTCAACGTCCAAAAAATAGAAGAACAAGTCTTAAGAAGCAACCATGCAGAGATCAACTCACCTTTTTCAAAACACCATGATTACTAAGATAAATCTATAATGGAGGAGGGGAAGAAGATCCAAGACAACAGAGAGGGGATACACATTTTATAGGATAGATATTGTTTCAAATGTATAAAAATGATAAGGAAAATGGTAAAAACAAACTTTTTAATTGATCAATAGAAAATGCATAGTTTGGTCTCATAGTTAAGAAAATTGTTTTCCAACCAAGTGGCTGTAACTATCCACCCAAAATGGTTCCAACAGTTTTTTTGGGGGTGTAGAATGGATTGAAAATCTATTCTCAAAAAATGAAAAACCCATATTTTAGAAACTATAACAACCATTCATGGTTAGATTCATGGTTAGACAAAATATGGGCCAACTGTGTTCCCTATTCTTTCTTTCCAAAATATCATAGTTTCAACCCCTAGCACCCAGAAACAGTATTAATGAATCAATAGATAAATAGAACTAAGAATTAGACATACGAGTGAACTGTAAGTTGTCACAAACTCCCCAGCATGCCAATGTGTGCCCTCCAAAAAGTCCCCAGGATTTACTAGATGATAATAGGTAGAAACACTTCTCCATCGCAAATCTTTCCCACTCTCTTGCATCATTTCTATCTCCACCACATGTTCAAATAACATGGACCGACGAGATCACCGTCCTATAGAGTGACTTGTTTTGAATATCTATTATATGAATAGGATGCTCCACAACAGTAGCATCATGCACTAACACCAACTATTCCCACTCCAACACATGATATGGGTCTGAATGGTATCTCTTTATCTGAGAAACATGAAAGATGTCATGGATCAGGTTTAGTTGTGGTGTTAGTTTCAACTAATTGTCTACCTTCCCTAGGCACATCACCACCTAAAATGACCCCATATAACGTGGAACAAACTTTTCCTACATTCCCAAACAATGATGACATGGATGAATGGATATATAGAGAAACACCTAATCACCAACCCTAAACTATAATTTATGGTGAATACTATTATAAAATGACATATAGAAACTTTTATTTGTCATTAACAATTTTTGAAACAGTCACAACATCAAAGTTGTCTCGTATATGAGGCTTAGTCTGACCAAGGAACATTCTTCTACCTCATCCCAACATAATGGGGATTAGAATAGTTCTCGGTATAAATCCTAAAATGAAACCATTCAAATCAAGAACTGTTATATGGTGTTATAAAATAACTCATCCAATGGAAGATGGATTTCACATAAGCCTCCAAAATATAACATACCAAAAACATATCCTCAAAGGGATAGATGGTCCACTCACTCTCTCCATCAATATTTTGGTGGTACGCAATTCATAACATCAGCTTGGTTCCAAATGCTTCCATGAGTACCTTCTAAAATAAAGATGAAATTTAGGTATCCTTATATAAAACTATCACAAAAGGCACTCCTTGAAGTCCAATGAACTCTAGAACATACAAGCATCTTAGTTCATCTACCTTAATTTACTCCCTAATAAGATTATAGAAGGATGATTTCATCATATGATCAACAATCACACAAATTAAATCTTTCCCACATATAGTATTAGGTATCCTAATAATGAAATACAAATATATCATGGTCCATATGCACATTGGGATATAAAGAAACTATAATAAGTAGGTTTTTCTCTAATATTAATCTCTAGTCATCTAGAAGGTCAAGTTGTTGGGAACAACATCTGTCACTTCCCATCTCATCTCCAGCCACGAATACAGGACTCTCAAGGTATAAAACATATTTTTTACCCTAAGTGAATAGACCAACTATAATTATGTTCCACGTGAATCTACTCCAATATCAAGATAAAAGGAATTATTATAGGCTTCCATAATAGAATATAACCATTGAGATATTGAGACAAATAACCTCTTGTCTCCCTATAATTTTAGGAACCCTTATTCTGATTGAACCTATGGTCGGATGATGGATCACGCCTTACCCAATCAATGATAAAGGGTATAAAATGTATAATTTCCATGAATACATGCACTCTATCCTCTTTAATATTTATCCTCATATCATAAAAATAAATTCACCAAACTCCACTCATCTATAGATAAATATTTTTTTCCATAATGGAATCATTCGGCTCAATGGGTAGGTGAACAAACTCCTCTTTCTAGGTGTATATTAAATCTCAAAATCAAAAGTTTGATGGTAAACCAATCAATTTATCTTCCTATGGTTCTGGTTCCTCAAGGTGAAAATATAATTTAGGATCTTATGATCATAATACACTATAAAACAATCTCTAAAGAGGAAATATCACCATATATTCACCACGTTCATCATAGCTACCAATTCAAGGTTGTGGGATGGATAATTAAACTCATGTGGGAAAATCTCCCATGAACCATCAGCTACCCCATGATCATACTCCAATTGAAAAAAAAACCAAAACCACACTGGAAGAATCACAATACAAATCATATGATCTCCCATGCTCTATAAAAATAAAGATATGTGTGGTTGTTAGATCGGTATACAACTACTTAAAAGCACCCTAGGACTTAATATCCCACTAAAACATCACCATAGTTTTATTGAATTCCATCAAGCGAGAACATAGATTAAAGAGAACCCTGAAAAAATGTCTATAATACCCATCCAAGACCTAAAAACATTGATTCCAAAACACATTCTAGGGCTACTTCTAAGATATGGCTTTTTAAACTATTTCTATATCCACTGAAACTCCTTCCTTGAATATCATGTGTCACAAAAATAATACATTCCATATCAAAAACGGGACCTGAGAAACATGAAATATATATATCATTCTCTCTCAGAACACCAAAAAAACATCCAAATAGACATTATGATTCTCCTTCATCTTATAATATATGAAGATTTCATCCACAACCATGAACATGAAGGAGTACCAAAAGTGGTGGAATATTCTGTTCATCCATACCAACATAGAAAGGTGGTATTTGAAACATATTATTATTGTATCCTAAACAAGTTATACACCAATATTATGTTAATCATTAAAAACAAATGGGATCCTATAAACTAAACAAATAGATTATCCTATGTTACTTTTTTTATTAAAACACTTTCATGGGGGAAGTGAGAACCCGCACAACTAACCAGGTCAGACAGCAAAAGAAACTACATACTTGTCAAAGAAAAGTTTAATCCATTTGGACACAATTTCCCTACCTAATTTCCAAGGGATAGCATTTACCTGGATGTTTGGCTCATCCTTCAGGACATCTTCATAGTGATGCACTAGATAATCCCAATAGAGCATGTACTCCTCTTTGCTGATCTTCTCCATGTTAAACCCTCTAATCAGTATACGATCTTGCATCTCTATCCAATCGCCTTGATCCCTAGTAACAGCCACTTTGATCATTCTTTCCATCATTTGATCAACCTATTCCTTTGATTCCTTAATTTTTAGGATGTCCTCCACCATTTATTCTTCTGAATTCATGAGGAATTTAATATGGGGATCCATAGATGCAACTTCCCGTTATTGAGTACTAACAGGAGTCCCTGCCTCCCGTTGTTATGCAGAAGGGAGCATAACCATCTCCTCTAACCGCGCATCTTCTAGATGTAGTGAAATCACCCTAAGTTGACCCATAGTCTCATCAGCTTTAGGAGACTCTAAAACTTCCACATAACCCTCCACCTGCTGCTTTGGGGAACCGTTGCCTCCTACTTGTTGTTCCTCCATTCCACCATTCATGGTGCCCAGAGCCAGTTAAAACTCCCCTTCTTCCCTAGGTTGAGGTTCCTGTTCGTTGAGCTTGCTACCTTTTTTGGCTGACCGTGTCTCCATCGGCTTATGAAGATATGAGAAGTCTCTTCATCCCGTTGATTTCTACTTCTTGGTGACAATGCAACTTTCGAGGTCCCTGTTTTCTTTATTCTCATTCTTCATACTCAGGCTATGCTGGCCAATACCATACTCTCCTATTTCAGTTGAGGGTCGATCTCCATTGGACTCGGCTCATGAGGGACAAGTGTGTTATATTCATCCCCTGCTTCGACACTCAATGTTTCAAAACGGTTGTTCAAATTGAGGCAGGCCAATGTTCTCGGACTCTGTTTGTTATTCGGATGATATGTGACATGCCTTACCACCTCCCACTCCTAACAAACCATGGAACATCCCACGTCTATATTGCCTGCATGCACATCCATGGCATAAGTGCAGGACATTAGAGCCCCCATGGTATTTTAATTGTAAGCCCCATCCGAGGCCACATGAGTTTGATCACTGGTAGAGTGCCTATCCAGTATTTCTCTATTCTATGTAGTGCCTAATTTCTAGATAGGGCTCCCTTCTAGATATCGTCTCAGTCTAGTGAAGTTATCAATTACTCTCGGCTCCTGAGGTAGATCTGTGTCCTTCTTCTGAGAAACTTCAACCTAGCTCGCACTTCCAACCACCTTGTCATCACTTTTAGGGATAGTTTAATCCCCCACCGCTTCCTTGGCAGCCTCCACGTGAAACCCATCATTAGGAACATCAATAGGGCGCATCATCAGTCCCTTAACCACTCCCATGTCGACCCATAATTCCTCTTCGACATGAATGGGGTAAGTGCCCAAGGTGGGAGCACCTTGAATGAAAGTTCACACAGGATTCAAACACCACCTGTTGCTTCCACCAAAATTCTTCTCCTACTGTTATCCACACCCATTCAACCGGAGGTCGATAAATGTCAACTTCGACACAAATACATGGGGAAATAGGATGACAAATGGAATTGGTTCTTTAGTCAGATAACATGTAGCATCCAACCATGTTCCCAAGCATTTGTATTATAGATGGGTTCTGGAAAAGAAGCGAGAGTTCGGGAAAACATATCCACATCACCGCGGACGGGGCATCGCGGTTCATATGAAGATCATAAGACCATTTTAAGAGATTAAAGTTTATGTTGTTGTAGGATCGAGGGGTTGCAAACCATTCCATGATCAGATCCTCAATGAATGAAAAGTGAATCATGATATTCCATTAGTTTAGAATACCAATAGTCGCCTTATCTTGAAGTCCCCGGGATTCGAAAACAAACCTGCCAAAGGAGTCCACCGAAGGGTGCCGCAAAGGAAACGAGCAACCAGGGGGAGATCATGGAGAGCCGAAGCATCAGTGAATTATGCAATTTAAATTGCGAGCTAAGGGCATCCATCGCGAAGTTCCGGGACCTTAGGGAAAATAGAAATTTTGGTAAATATGGGGAAGAAATCCGGGTTCGAGAATGGAATAAAGGGGTAATTCTTCTCTGATGTGGCAGGGCTGCCCCTCCCCCCACCGGGGGAGGGGTAGAGAAGGTGTACATCATGCTCTGCCAAGGTCAATATAATCAGCATAAATAAAATAATAATTAATTCTTGTAAAAATATATTTATTCTTAATAGTTACCGGATTAATCTTATGATATTCTATGAAAATTCAGAGGTGACCATACTCTTTTTTTCCAATAACACGAGATAATTCAATGATGACATCTTGAGTTGGATGAAACAATTTCCTCTAAGATCCTATAATTGAACATTCATCTCATCATGATCCATTCTGTATGTTTTAAAAGAGATAATGCATTCCTTGAGGAGCATATCCAAAGTATTCTCAACCTCTAACTGGGGATAAAATTCCAATAAATTTTATAGAAAAAAGTTTAGGAACCTATCAATTACAACTATACATTCACCCATAGAAATCTTTTCAATATCCTACATAAAAACATAGATAGATAACTTGAGATCAACCCCAGCTCCAAAGAAACAATTCCATCCCTCTATGAACGTAGATCCCACTAACCCAAAAAGAAATGAGTACTCCCATTCAGACTATGGAATGAGACCCTATGGTGATAAAAAACAATAATAAACTTGAATATGATCAAATATTCCATGACTATAATGAGTCCAAATACATCCATGTCTAAAAAATGGAAGTCCCAAATGATATACACACCATCTATCACAACACCACACACATGGAAAATGAAAATTTGATCCTACTTTCTACCCAACTGGGATATATATTTTAAAAAATAAGGCATAAAATCACCTCACATTCCAAAAGTATAAATAATCTTAAGGAAAATGAAATAATAGGATGAAATAGTTTTAAATAAAACCATTTCCAAAAATCAATAAATTAACACTTTAACTCTAATGTATATCGTCCCAGAATCTGAGTCTCATAGAATGAACTCCACAAAATGTAAATGCCATAGATCAGACCCTCCATACACCTTATTCCCCTAATGAGAATCTCCATTACCATGAGGGTGATACCATATACCTTTTGAGTCCTCTGGCTACACCCAATAGCCCTTTGAGTATGTGGGTCCCTCTATACTCACCCATGAAGCCAACTGACTAATGCATTGTATATTCCATGAATTTCCACAAAAGTTGAACCTCCTCATAATTTATGGGCACTTTGAATTTAAGTTTCCTTGCTTCAAACACTGATAATAAATAGTTGGTTTATACCATACAGGATCAAAAGATATTAAACCATTTAATTATTGAAAACTCTTGCTTCTTCCACCAAAAGACTCGTCATGGTTCCACTTCTTTCTTGACAAAAAACACTAGCTTATGGCTGTAGAAGGAAGACCATAGAGAATGTAATTACAAGAAAAATAATCATATTTCATAGATTTCTTTGTATCCACCTAGGAATATGTTGGTAGACAGTGAATAATAATAATTTTTCTGATAAATGGATTCATACCCGTCACAAAATTTCAACCCTTGAGTTAATCATTTAAAAGGATATCCTGAGCCACATAAAAAAATCTATAAATACAGTTACATATATCGTCACTAACAATTCACCCTCTATTTTCATGAACTCATGGGAATCTTCACTCTCAAGGTCTTTAGATAGAATTTATTATTAAAACCCACCATGAAAGTGGTCGACATGAGATCCTTAGGCTTCCCTTAAAACACAATCGACTCCCACCAATTCCAACATAGCCTTTCCATCGAATTATTATCAATACCCGGATTAGAGGTCTGAAGGGTCTTCAAGAGCTCAAATATTTACATGATATGATCCAACAACTCATAGTGTTCATTATGTCCCTTATCTCTAGGATATATCGGTGGATTATTCCATAGAAACTCTTCAGCATGGTCCATAATCAATGTCTACTCATGACCCCCCCCCCCCCCACTTTCCCTAGCGTTTGGATCATATGAATCACAAAGACTACCAAATTTGGATCAATACGTTGTTTTGACTAATGTGTACATTCTACTACACCCTCTCTATGAATTAATTAGGACCCTCTAAGAGGCATTTCCAATGAGACAAAAAACACAAACTTCAACCAGAAAAATTTAACCTCAAGACATAGAAAAATAGTTAAAAGATAGAATTGAAATCAGTATAAACAGAACTCATAAAAACCATAATCTACACCAAAACAAAAAAATGCATAAAAATAATCAAACATTCCATAATAGGGATAAAATATTACCAAAATCTCGAACCTCCCATGGAAACATGAGGTTCAATAAAAAAAGAAGTTAGTCAGGAACTCCAATTTTTCTACCTATCAAGTCTCAAATGTCCAAGATCTATTTTTCCATTGAATCCCAAATAAAAAACTCTTTTTATATCATGTCACCTGATCCGTCCTACAACCCAGCCTAATGTGAATTCCTGCATACCATGGTATGGATACAAACATCGTGAATGGAAAACTATTACATGGGAACAATTTTTTTAATGGTAAACCAGTATGATCCAACCAAAAAATAGGATGTACACAATAACCATCATAGACAATAGTAAAAGGTAATGAGATTTGTTAAACCAATCCATAAATCAAATTAAAAACATTTTATAACTAGATATATACCAAGATTCTAAAAATAAATCCCAAAACCAAAAAAGAATTGGATAATTAATAGTAAGGACAAAAATTTCATCCCAATGGATACCAAAACACCCAAGATAATTCCACATGAGTTTATTCCTATGTGACCATGTCTCCTCAACAAAACACTAGATGATGGTAACCTGGGAGAGCCACCATGTTGTATGGTTCCATTTCCATTTCTTGAATATAATAAAAAAACTATAAATGACAAATGGGCCAATATGGTATGAGTCACCATTCTTAGTAGGATACCACCCTAAATGTATTAAATTATTATACCCACTATAAACAATAAACTATTTTAAAAAAAATAAAAACTAAAATACTTTGAAAAAATAACATTTTCTAATGAATCTTTGAAATCCCAATCCTTTTCCATTTCAAATGAAACAGGTTTTCCAAAAAAATACAAGGATAAAGTAAATAGACAAAAAAAATCATAGTTGATCAGAAAAAATATCTATAACGATATAAATAGAAATGAAAGAATGTGTCCATAACATATCATCACATCAAAATGGAACTAATTAAATTAAAATACGACATATAAACCATTCTTTAATGAGTAATTAAAATATGCGGATCTAACCAACATGACTATCTTGGGTGATCAAACAAGTACACGAGTGATCTAAGAAAATATAATTTATAACATCCTTCCTCAGTCCTAGCATGGATGATAAAGGAATATTCCTATCCAAGGGCTCTTACAGTCCTCTTTAAAACACATTAGAGGCTCGCACGTTCCACTATATGAAAGCTCACATGGATGCTCAGACAAACCATAATGGAATCCCTCGTGTTATTCACTCCAAAGACAAACATGGTCGCTTTAAAAAACTCCTCTCTCACTCCCTTGTTAAACCATGCACTACATTACACTAACATGTTTACAAATAAGTTCCCATATCAATAAATCTATACCATAAACAATTTTAGTAAAAAACAAACCCATTTTATCAAATCATGCATATCTAATGAAAAAAATTCAAAACCCACTTTATAAATCCTTTTAATTCCCTTAAACATATTTGAGTAATTTAAAGAGACACATTGTGTGCATACAATGCACACCCAATTAGAAAAAAATACATTAAACCTTTAAATTTACAAAAAAGCCCATAAAACACAACAAACAAGGAATATGCATCGAGTACAAATTCCCCACCATTGGTGGTGGGGTTGTAAGGTTTTGGGGAGTTAGGGGATAGACTCTGTGTCATGTCTATGGGCTTGTGATTTTCTAAGATTTTATTCCTTGTGTTGTGTTCCATATTGGAAGATGTACTCCACCTTGTATAAATCATTTTAATGGAAATTTAAACAATACATGCCATATTTTTTTATAATCTAAACGTGTTTCATAGAAAATGCCTTTAAATAGACACACCTACCTCGGATTTAGGCCAAAACTATTCACCCTTTATGATGATCACCTAAATGATGAAGAAAAAGGCCTCACATAGCTAAGCCACAATAAAGAAGAAAAAACTCCCATTATACACCCTATGTTCTTCCAAAACCACCCCCAGTGTTCAACACATCTACAAAAAATTAATAACAAGGCTTGATAAGGGGAAAATAATAATAAAAACCCGGATGAAATTAACTTCTCTCAAACCAAAACACCGTGATCTCCAAGATAAATCCACTAAGGAGGAGAAGAAGGTTCACTAAGACAAGGGAGAGAGATTTACACAATATAGGATAGAAAGTGTAAAACCCATTAAAATGATAGGTTTAAGTAGTAAAAACACACTTTTTATGTGGCATGGATAGGCCATAAGGCTTTGTCACACTGTTTGGAAAACCATACACCAAACATGTAGCTACGACTATCCTCCTAAAATGGGTCAAATGGTTTCCCCTAGAGTGTCATAAGTTTATAAAAACCTTACTCTATATATGAAATTCCCCACTATTAAAAACTACAACACCCTATCACATTTTTCTACACATTTAGACAAACCATGCGCCAGTTGTGCGCAATAGTCTTTCTTTCTAAAATCTCTCATTTTCAACTTGCGGAACATGGGAACTCCATGAATATGCCAAAATATAAATAAAACTCATAATTAGATATACATGTTACCTTTAGTGTGTCATAATAGGGATGTGAAGAATTTATTAAGGATAATTCTGGGAAAAAATTTAAGAACTCAACCTTAAACAATACATATTCTAGTATCTTTAGACTAGAATGTTCCTTCTTGGATTCTCGAAGATACTTATGATTTAGTGTGGTAGATAATTATTTTTTAATAATTTATAATAATTATAGGTATTAAAAAGTGTATAGTTATATTCATTTTAAATTTTTTCTAAAGAAAAAACACTTAAAAAGAACATTGATTTTATTTCATGACAAATCTTCTTGACATTCAAATTGAATTCTTATTTCTTCTCACACATCCGTAAACCCTATAAAAATTAATGGGGGATTAGAACAAAACACTTAGTAACGAAATTGTGATAAAAATAGAAATAAATAACTATTATATAGATTCATATTAAATGTTTCCTTCAAAATAATCTTTAGGCTCAAAATTAACATTTTTAAACCAAGAAATCATGTTATGTGACGAAAATGACATCGGTAGGTTGACTGTGGTCAAAGAGGATATTATTTCATCACATATGAAATAATAATCCGGAAAAATTTATCATTTGGATACATAAATTATAATTTTAAAACCAACTATTAAATATTGCTATAAAAAATTATCTATGTTACAATCAAGGGCTCGGTAGGTCGTACGTAGGTGAGAGTAAAATTTCAATTTTTCAAGATAATTTGGGAAATATGTAAGAATTTTTCGTCTTTAAAAATATATCATTGTATCATAAATATCATGTTATTTCTGTTAATATACTAATATATATCATTCATGTTATGTGATAATCAAAAATTTACCACACCACTTCGTAGAGGTGGTAGTCCACATGTATGTAGAAGGATGATATATAATTCTTCGATTGATGGAAATGTAAGAAAATATATGATATTTAATCTCTTGAAAACTATAAATTTGTAACTTATGGAATATATATAATTTAAATAAATGATTGAAACTATTCCTAATAAGAGGTGAAAAAAACTAAATTATATTAGTTCTTGGGGCAGCAGTCCTCCATACACATGAATGACAATTTCATTTTCCAGTTGATCAAAGAAGACAAGGCTATAGGTTGTTCCCATAACATAAAAACATATTAGAATATTGAATATTTTTTTTATTATTTCATAATTTTGAAGAATATTTAAATGACATAGTATAATAAATAAAACCAAAATATTTTGATAAAAGCTATACTTCTTCCTCATGTAGCCTCATTCACCTTGTACTATAAGCCCTCAAAGATTGGCATAATACCTAAAATAATACCCCTAGAATGTGGGAATGGATTTTATAAATTTATTTGGGAATTTATTGGTTGAACCAAATATTTTTTTAAGTGAGGACAAAATGAATATATTATCTTAACTTTTATAGGAGAGGGGATGGACATTATTTGATTTTATTAATGTGTTAAATTAATATAAATTAATTTTCATGTAAAAATGGATCCAAAATTATTTATTTAGAATATAGTATGATTACGGTTTTCAATTATCTCATATAATAATTTTTGAAAAAAATATCTGATTTTCTACCCTTATCATATTGTTTTAACCCCCCCCCCCCCCATGATTTTCCCTATTGATGTTTACCATATAAATTAATTATTTTACTCTTTCAGGGTAAGTATAGTAAATATAAAAGGAAAAACAGGAAAAAAATACACCTTGGTGGATTCAAACAACTATATCCCACTCATTTTTATAAAGACATTAATTTTTTGAACTCTAAATCATTTAATAAATAAATTAACATAAAATATCATTAATCTTCATTTTTACAATATTCATTTAATTTGACTTTATAATATCAATAAAATTGAATTAAAAAATAAAATTTTTACTCAGCTTATATAGGTTATAATTACAAATAAATTTATTGGGACACAATAACTCACTCAAATAATATTATTGTTACAGTATGTAAGATCATTTTATTAATTTCTCTAATGATTATACATGCACTATGTCAGTGTTGCATAAAAATTTAAGGTAACTATTTAATTAATATAAATTACAAATAACTCACTATTATTACAAAAAAATACTTCAATTGAATATTTATAACAAAATATATCCTTTTTTGTCCCTATGAAAAATTTTTAAATATAATAAAAGAATGTGAAATATATTTTGGACTTTTCTATATATAAAATATTATAAAAATAAAATTTAGGTCCAAATGAAGGAAATGATTACATATTTGACATTTAAATATTTATGGATGATATATATTCATATAATAAAATTAATTCAGGTGTTAGGGTCATTTTTTTTGTCTTTATCATATTATTTTTTACCAAAATAACCCAATTAACCCTTACCAAAGTGAAATATATTTTATAAAGTTATTATTCATAATGAACAAGGGAGATATTTACATAATTTGGACTTCCAAATTAAAAATATTTAATCAATATTTTAAAATTAAATTCACTAAAGTGGAATAATTAATTTAAAATTAAACTAATAAAACATGATGAAAAACAATTTTCCATAAAAACTCCTTTTAAGTATAAAAATTTTTTCATAAAAAATTCAATTGTAAAATTCATTAAAAATAATAAAATATGAATATTGTTATTCAAAATTAACTAAATATATTTTTTAAAAATCCAAAATATAAATTTATATAACAAATACTTGAAAATAAAATGTATTTTTTGATAAAAACAATATTTTTCACTATTCATCAAAAAATTAATCTTTTCCAAAAAATGTCAACATTTCGCCATTAAAAAGATTTTATATAATGATTTCAAAAATGGTATATTTTTTTACCAAATTTAATTTCTAAATTTTTATGAAATTTATTATGATATTCTATCATAAAAATCAAAAAATTCCTATTTTGTAGAAAAACCATATTATTTAAAAAAAGAAAAAGTCTTTTCTAAAAATTGAATTGATTTTATTAAGAAATACTTAGTACACTTCTCATAATTATGAAATTTATATATATATTATAATTTCATTGATCTTATTCATACCCACCAATACAACGACTAGGTTATAAAGGTTATATTTTAATAACAATATTTCATTGTTCGTTTAAGCACATAATTCATATCACACGAGTTATCAAACAAAATTTCCCTAATTCAAATTCTCAGGGTGTTACATTATCCCCCCATACGAAATTATGTTCTTTCAAATTCCACTTGATATTAGAAGTAAATATCTTTTCATAAAAAAATATATTTTTAAAAATCCCACAATGTAAAAAAGATAACAAAACATCCTCTTGAAAAAAAGTAAAATAAATATCATAAATATACAGAATAAGAAATAATTAGGTTAAAATTAGGATAAAATTAGTTTTCATTGAAAATATAGTCATTGAAGATTTTCATAATATCCAAATAAGGATGGAGAGTGATTGTGATAGTTGATCACGAGTAAGTGAATGATCGTGAAAAAGTTATCAACAATAAAAGCATAAACCTAAGTGGTTAAAAAGACTATTGGTTCATCTAAAATGAAGGAAATATGATAAAATTATTTTCCATGATCCACCTCCTAGTGTTGAGGAATTTGATTACCAAATATAGTAATAACAAATGGAAATATAATTACTTGAAAAATTGTATTTCATCCTTTTATAAATTTCCATTAAAATAACAAATTTTGATAACAATATGAGTATTCTAGATTAATTTGTTTCATCCAAAACCACTAAGATCAATCGAAATGAGATCATATACTTCCATAAAAATTTACAAAAATTTATTTCTATAAACCAAAAAATTAGTTTGAACAATGTAAGATAATTCCCAAAAATAATAAACATTCATATAAATAAATAATACATTTATCACCAGGCCTCTACAATAATACCCAAATTTTAACTAAATAATTATTTAAATAACTGTCCATAAAATTATTCATAATGTTCTTGATTGAGACTAAAACCCAATTATTTGAATTATTTGATCACAAATTCTTACAATAGAAATTTTACAACTATCTCCCAAAAACATCAATCAAACTTAATTTCACATACCTAAAAAATATATTTTTAATTTTTATTTAAGATTAAATATAAGATGTTTATTTCCAAAATAACCAAAATCATCATAAAGCTTCCAAAAGATAATTTAACCATTATTCATAAAATGAAATACTATATTATCAAAAAATAATTCCATTAACCATAAAAATATCAGGTTCCAAAAATAGTGAACATATTCTGAAATAACATAATTATCTTCTCCATAAAATTATATCTCAATATCATGGTTAGGTATATGATAAAAAATATATTTTGAACAAAAATATAATAGTTATTTATAATTTCGTACTAACTAGGACATCATGTAGGTTAATGGTAAGTAATTTATCCTTATCGCACTATAATTATGGGTCCATGCTTTGTGACTTTGTTTGATGTAACGAGTTGTTGTCTGTCCTACAAGTTGTAATTGTGAAAAAAAATATTATTATAATTCCCATAATATTCCTAAAAATATGATTAAATTATTCAAAAATTTAATTAATCATGAAATCACTTTTTATTCCCTAATATTTTATATATGACTCATTTTTTAAAAATTAAAGTAATATTAATTTAATAGGATTTCTAAAACATGAATTAAATTTAATCTAAGTAGCTTATTTATCTAGTTATCAAATGTCCTTAAATATTTGTCTCCAAATTATTTCACCATTTCCCTCCACCACATTTCAAATGTATCAATTTTGTATAGCATATGTTTCCAAATTTTGTAAACAAAATAAACCATAGAATAATACTTAATCGTTTAAGGATTCACATAATATTTAGAATATATCATAATATTATAGATAAACTCCTCCTTCATTCAAAGAAAATTTAAGCCATTAACCATGATTTAGTTATCATATTCAATGATATGAAATATGTCCTTATGATTAAAAAATATAAACTAAATCTTAATTCAAACATCGATCATAAGAAAATAATTAATACCTTAAATCATGGGATAATGTTATTCCTTTATATTTTTCATGCCCCATTAATCTTCTATCCTGAATTCCATATAACTAGAAATAATATAGTCAATTCCTTGAAGGTATTTCCTTTTCCAGATGAGACCGATACGTAGAGATTTTTAAATTCAATAAATTAAATACAATGGACCATAAAAATTTGTTGAAATTTAATGGTGTTGGATAGATCAAATTGTTTCTTGTAGGTGATTTGTAGGATCAAAAACCTTTTAAAATCATTTAAACAATAATTTTTCATGATTGTGATGATTAAATCATCCAGAAGAGATTAAAAGTTTTAGAGAACTCCTTTACCTTTAATGTTTATAAAACATCTTTAATACATAGATAATAACATCATTGTAACATAAAATGGGTTATTTAATTTTAAAATAAAGATGGTCCCGTAGATATTCTGTAATACTTTATCCTCCAAATAATCAAAAATAACCTTAGAAAATTCAACATTAAATACTTTTTTCACAAAAAATGTAATCTCATTACTAGATTATTCAATCCAATGGCCCTATGGCCTTCATTATTTATTGATTTTTGATAATCCACCTTTCAAGGGGTGAGGTGGAACCCTTACAATGCCTGTAAGCGTAAGTATTACATAGAACTATAGGCCTTAGAGGAATTCATTTCCCGTAGGTTTCAAACATTACATACAACCCAGACTAACTACATGGAACTTCTCATCCCATCATCTTCATCGTGAAATCAGCTCTCCTCCTTCGCATGGATGTTTGACTAGGTTATCCCATGCAAGCATAGGCTGGTCCTAATGGAAGGTGTCTTGCCCTCTCATTATTTCAATCTCTGTAGCTTCTATTGTGGTGAAATCTCTTTGATCATCCTTTTATAGAGCTTGTTCCATGTAGTTTGTCTAGTTTTCATCTGTACTAAAGGTGTCCTGAAGTCCTTGAGGTGGCCCGAAAGCCTTACTGGCTCGTAGGGTTGGTTGGCCAGAAGGACTTAAAGGACTCAGGGACCAAATCGGTGGCCCGAAGGCCCCAATGGGGGAAACTTATCAGCAGATATAGTGAAAAAAAGTGCCTAATATAGTTCTTACTGTATTACTCTGCAGTTACCACTACAGTACTTTTATAGTACCTGATACAGTACTACTATAGTACCTGGAAATTGTGCCTCTGCCTGAATTTCATTCCGGGTCGCCTAGATGAATATAAGAGTCCTCACCAACTGGACTGAGGATCATGTGCATCATAACTAGCTTCTTAAATCCACAAAAATATAGCAACATTATTCTGAAATATTTCGTTATGTAAAACCTATGGCTTAATATACCACAACCCAATAACATGGCCCCATAAATATAATTAATCAAAAAAAAAATTAACTACTTAAAACCACCAAATGGATTTGTAGGCCGTTGAAATTTTGATCAACCTTAAAATTATAATACCATGAGGGTATACATAACTCTTAAGTTAACATCACATGAAAACATACTAATATCTAGATTTTTATAAACCCTAATATGATAACAGCATTAATGGCTCAACCTTAAAAATTAAATATTCTCTTGTCATTAGACTATAATTTACTTTGTTGCATTCCCATATATCTATTTTATTTAATGTTTCAGATAGATAGTTTATAAAAATTATATAGAAACCCATTTATTATAAAGTATACACTTTTATTCAGTATCCATTTTACGAGAAAAAAATATCATAAAAGGAATCAAGTTTTTATCTCTTGTAAATTATTCATAAAATTCAACTTGAATTATTATTTGTTATTACCCACCCTTAAACCCAAGGAAAAAAAATATAAAAAATATTCATTAGTATAACATTATCATTAATGTGCATATAATCTAATGGAAAATAATTCATTAGTCCAAGAATACTTATAAAAAAATCATTTCAAAAAAACGTTTTGGATCAAAATAACAATTATTACATCGAAGAAATCACCTTCTCTTCCCAAATTTTTTTAAAAATAATTTCATATAAATTTTTAATTGAAAAACTAATCCCCTAAATAATTATTTTAAATCATAACAACTCAAAAAAACGTTTTCATAATGTTATGCGTCTCACCATTAGGATAATACATATATTTTCTGTAAAACTTAAGTTCATTAACATGACTTGTAAAATATTAACACTTTCAAAAAACCCATATAATGTTTAGATTAATATTATAGGTAACTAGGGTAATTATTTACATATCAATATTTTAATCACTCTTAAAAATGAAATAATAAATATGGTCAACTTCCATAAATAACACATAGAAGGGCAGTAATGGACCCTCATGTCCTTGGTTTTTAAAGGAAACATCCATCCTTGGTTTATAACATAACCACTCATCATCATAAATAATTCTGAAGAACCATAACATAATCCTGAAACACGAAATCTTTAATTCTTAGCTTTATACTAGTAAAATATTATATTCACTCAAAAGAATAAATTTCTAGATATTTATTTTTTCCTTTTTATTAAAACCTAATTTTCAAAACTAAAATTCCAATATTAAATGGAAAGTTCTTTTCTTTAAGAAAACATGTAATATTATAATGTAATTAAAATATAAAATATTTCTTTTGGAAGTGAGAAATGTCATTTCCACCGTATATATTAAAATAGAACATTACATCCATCTTTTCAAAAGAAATTCAAAAAATATGTTTAAAATTTGAAAAAATATTCATTTTGAAGATAATTTAATGAAATTAAAATGAGAAATAAAATTTTATTTCTAATTAACATATTTATATAAAAATAAATATGAAAATTATTTTTTAAATTTAATTATATAGAAGAGAAATATTTAGAAAATAAATCATTAAACTATTTATAATGAGGCTTCGAAAGTATAGTGTCCCTTACCTTGGGTATGAAATATCAAATATGTTCTCTATCTTCCTAAATAATAATATTATTTTAATTATTTACATTCTTAATGAAATTTTTCATGATTATTATTACTTTTATTTTAGTCCTTACAGTGTAATATTATATTACTTAATCAATTTTTTTTCCACTAGATGTTTTGATGATATTCGACTCATCGGTTCAAAATGACATCAGTAGGATGATTATGGTCCAAGATAATATTATTTTATTATTTATATAATAATAATCATGAATTAATTATCAATTTAAATTTATCAATTATTCATTTAAAACTAAAAAAATGAAATAATGTTATTAAAAATTAACCACATTATAATTGTGGTCACGGTAGACAATATGTACTCATGAGTAGCGTTTCAATTTTTTAATGATCACTATAGAATAAAGGTAAGTAAAATTTTAACTTCACATAAAGATCATAATATCATAAATATAAAATCACTTTTTGAAATATTCTCACATGTATTTCATTAATGTGATGCAGGGTGGAAAAACAAATCACAACACTTTGTAGAGGTGGTAGTCCACATGTACGCATGAAAGATGATATAATTCATCAATGAATGGAATGTTAATAAATTATTTGTTATATTATAATTTATAAATTATAAATATGTAATTAATATCATATATATACATTAAAATCATTATTTAACCAGCAATAATAATAGTTTATTGAAAAAGAGTTACTTTAGTTCGTGAGGTGGTAGTCCATTATGTAAATGAGTAATGATTTCATTTCACATTTGATGGAAGAGGATATGGATATAGGTTTTTTCATTAACATAAAATAGTATCAGTCAAATAAATATTCTTTTTTAGTATTTTTTCTATTTTTATAAATATTTTATATAGGTATATGAATAAATAAAACTAAAACATTTGGTTAAAACTTATACCTTTTCTTCGGACAACCTTTTTTCCTTTTTACCTTTGGCCCTCTAAGGTTGTATTCTGATAAAACTAATAAATCTAGAATGTGGTAAGAGAATATATAAATATATTTAGGAAGGAATTAACCAAAACAAATGTTTTTTGGAAATGTGAAGAAAATTATAGGAGGTTCCCTTTTATAAAAGTTGAGAGGGTTGTTCTTGGAATGTCATAAAGTACTAGAAAAATAAAAATTAATATCCATGTCCAACTGGACCCCAACTGATTCTTTTCTAATATAAGATTAATATGGGTTTAAATCCTACCATAAAATAAAATTTAGATTGTTTTATTATATTTTATTACACTTATCTTTTTAATTTAACCCCCCCCGGTTAATTATTATCACGATTGCAGTTATAATAAAGTATTTTACTCTTTGAGGGTCAATATAGTTATTAAAAAGTAAAAACCCATAAATTTTTCATTTTTTATGTAATAAACCATTTACCATTCATGTTCATGAAGTTAATACTTTAATTAGTTTTTAAAATTTTAATAAAACATTATTTAACATAAAATTTAATTGTTGTCAATTTTTACAATATTCGTTTCATTTGACTTTAAAAACTTGAATAAAAATATGTAATTAATATATAAACTTTTCAAATTACTAAAATATGATTTTAGTATCTACAAAAATCATGGGTCACTAAAAATCACTGAAATAATATTTTTTATAGTTTTTAAAACAAATTTTATAGTTTTTTTCTATCAAAGTAACCACTGTGTCATTGTTGGATAAACATTTAAGAAAATTATTTCATTAATATAGGATATAAAAAAGATTCCATAACAAAGAAAAAATTATATTTAAATAAATTTTATGAACTAATCTTATACTTGGTTTATCCCAATGTAAAGAATTTAATGTCAATAAAACAATGAGAAAGATATTATTGACTTTTCATTACATAAAATAATATAAAGGTCAAAATCAAGGAAATTGAAAAAATTTCATATATTATAAAATATTAAATTTATGGATTCCATATAATAATGTAATAAAATTAATCAATGTTTTTGGGTTATTTTTTTAGTCCTTATCAAATTAATTATAACTTAAATTACCCAATTTACCATAACCATGGGGACATAAATTTACTAAGGTTTCTATTCATTGGGAATAATAATAACAGTTACATATTTAGAAAAATTGGAACTCCAATTTCCAAATGTTGAATCTAATTTACAAAGATCAATTAATGGAATTTTAATAATTCAATTTAAAATTAAACCATCAAAACATGATGAAAAACAATTTTTGAGAAAATCCATTTTACGTTCAAGAATATTTTTTAATAAATTAAAACATAAAACTATTTCCAAAGACTATAATACATTTTTTTAATAAAAATAAACTAATTAAATTTTAAAACTAATCCAAAATAAAAAAATTTCTTTATAAATATATTAAATGAAAAACTAGTTTTCAATAAAAATCAATATTTTTCACTATTCATTGGAAAATCAAACTTTTCCGAAAAATCCAAAAGTTTCAAAATTATAAAATTTTGATATACTGATTTAAAAATTTATAATTTTCGTTGAAATACAATTACTAAAAATTTCATAAATTTACTATAATATTCTCTCATAAATAGTAATAAATACCATTTTCAAGAAAAAAAATTATTTTTTAAGAATGAAGTAACTTTTCTAAAAATTGAGTAATTGTTTCTTAATAATTAATTAATAAATTTCAATTTATTAGGAAATTTATTTTTATAAATAATAATATGGAAATATTTATTCATACATCCCAATTAAACTACTAGGTTATAACGGTCATATTTTAATAAGAATGTTTTGTAGTTTATTTATGATTAGTATTGTGTGTCAAAAATGTAATCAAATATAATGTCCTTACTTTAAAATCTTGATGTGTTGCATTATACACCCCCCACCCATAAAAAATTCTTTCAATTTTAACTTCTACTTGGTAATCTATATTTTTTCACATAACAATACATTTTTTAAAATCTCACGTCATAAAAATACTTAAAAAAACATTCTCTCGAAAATAGGAAAAGAAATCTGATGGATATAAGGAATAACACATAACTAGGTTTGAAAATATAAAAAAAATTATTAGGATGTTAGAATATGGAAACAAACTAAAATCATTATTCCTAAATAGTGATAGACTGTGAGTGTGATAATTGATCATAAGAAAGTAAATGATCATGAGAAAGCTAATAGAAACAAAACCATAAACTAAAGATTTGAAAAAAGACTAATGATTCATCATAAATGAAGGTAAAATTTTAAGGAATATATTTAAAGATCCTGTATATAGTCTTCTATTATTCCATTACCACCTAGACTAAGAACATAAGGAAATATAATTACTTTACAAATAGAATTTCATCCTTTAATCAATTTTCATCACAATGAGATCTTTTTTACAATTATTAGTATTAAGGATGAATTTCACTGTGTCTAAATTTCTAAGATCAAATTAAATCATATCATATAATTCTATAAAAGTATATAAATGATGGGGAGTGGCTATTTCAGGTAGTAATTGTCTAGGATGAATTCCATTAAGACCATCAGGTCCTGCAATGTCATGAATCCTATGGTCCATGTAAGGGTTCCCCCTCAACCATTAAATTGGCAATTATGAAAATGAAATAAAAAATATAAGGTCTTCAGGCCTTTAAGGAGAGTAAATCCCATTGATTAGAATAATTTTATCTCATATTATTCAGTTATTAATTTAATATCTATCTCCAAATAACACCAATGACTCATTAAGTATCACACCAAAAAAAATATTTTTCATTGTTATATAAACTCCAAGATATGCTAATTATTTCCTTAAATAACTAGAATCATCATATTCTTCCAAAATATAATATAATATTTATACCTGAAATTAAATACTATATTATATAGAAATTATTACATTCTCCTTAATCATATGTGGTCTTAAAAATAGTGAACCTCTTCCAATCTAACATACATTTCTTAACAAAGAAATCACTTTTCAATAATGTTTTAATCTATATGGTAAAAAATATGTTCCCAACATCAAAATAATCTTTATTTGAAATTCCAAACTAACTAGGATATCACATAGACCATTGGTAGACAATTTACCCCTATCATCCTTCATTTATTCTTCCAATTCTCATGGCCTTTCTAAATGTGATGGGTTATCACTCGGTCTGAAGGATGACCTATTACTAATAATATACCAATATATTTCCTATAACATTCATAACAATATAGTGATAATCCAGAAAAATATCCTTAATCATGAAATCACTTTTTATCCTCTATAGTTTTATATTTAACTCATTTTTTCACAGAATCAAATAATCTTAACTGGCTATCATTTCCTCAAAATCAATAAAATTTTATCCCATTAGTTAATTTATCCAACTATCATATTGAATTAAATAATTGTCTCCAAAAATAATCACCATTTTGATACACTACATTTAAAATGTAACAATTTAACATTCATGTGTCTCCAAATTTTGAAAGAAAAACAATTGACTATAGAATAATCAATAAGTGTTTCGTTATTCTCATGATATTTAGAATGTACCAAAATATCATGGATTAGTGCATCCTTCATTTAGAAATTTTTATATTACTTAAAACATGATATTTGGTTTTATTAAATGAAATGAAATGTGTCATTTTGATTTATCAATATTAACACAATCATGATTCATAATTATATCATAAGAAAATAATTCATACCATAAATCCAAACATCATGGTCTTTCTTATTGTTGTTGATTTCCCCTTTATCATCTACCATTAAGTCTATATAACTAGAAATAAAAAATTCAAGTTCATATTGGTATTTCCCCTTTAGAAATTGATGGATAAATATATATTTTGAAAGAAAATAAAATAAATAAATATCTCCTTTGAAATTTTAGTGATATTAAAGTGGTGTTGGAAAGTTCGAATAGTTTCTTTTAGGTGTTTTGGATGTTCAGAAAATTTTTAAATTATTTGAAAAATATTTTTTCATAATTGTGAAAATTTGATCATCTGGAAGGGATAATAATTTTTAATGATATCTTTTTCAAATGAACTTGATATAATATCACTAATTTATTCAGAATATTGTCAATCAATCATAAAATTCATTATTTCAAGTTAAAATAAAAATGGTACCATATAAATTCTATAGTAATTTAACATTAAAATCCTTAAAAATAACATTAATAGCATCAAAAATAAAAAATATGTTGACCTCAAAGGTTATATCATAATTTTATTCATACATCCCCAAAAATTTAATGTCATTTTTTAGAATTAATTCTGTATGTCACACCTATTCATAACATATACCTCAACCTAACAAAATGCCTCCCAAAATCTCATTAATTATTGTAAAATATTGTATCTTAAAACCTCAAAATGTGTTTCCAGGCCTTCAAACTTTTGATAAAAATTATAATTAAAAAAACCATGGGGGTATTCATAAATCTTATAATAACATCACATGACAACATTATAATCTCCAATGTTGTATAAATCCTTCTTTGATGAAAATTAAAAGGACCAGACCTTAAACGATATATATTCTAGTGTCAATAGACAATAATTCACCTTCTTGTATTCCCACAGATATTTAATTTTTATATTTTATAAATATAGTTCATGACCTTTACATAAAAACCCTATGTATTATAAATTGGATATATTAAATCAATTTTACTTTTACCCACATAACAAAAATCTTAAAAATAAAAATGGGTTTGTCCAT
Organism: Viscum album; assembly: GCA_963277665.1. Classification (NCBI taxonomy): domain Eukaryota; kingdom Viridiplantae; phylum Streptophyta; class Magnoliopsida; order Santalales; family Viscaceae; genus Viscum; species Viscum album. The sequence goes on from OY728165.1 coordinate 1,838,988,481, forward strand.
GTAAAATCTTCATGAATTTCAATAAGAATACTTATTTGTTCTTAAACATTCATAAACCCAATGAAAAACATTTATAACGTCTTTGATGATAAAAAATTTATAGAAAGGGAAATACATAAAAAAGGAAAAAAAAATTAGAGTCCATGAATACTTATAAAAAGGTTTCGTTTAAAATTAATATTTGGCCCCAATATAAAGATTAATTAATATAATTAATCATATTATCTTTAAAAAGATTCTATAAAATCATTTAATAATAAATTTTGATGGAAAATTAAAACTCGAAAAGTTTTTTTGAAATCATGAAATCTCTTAAATCTTTTCAAACTGTTATACAATTCACCCATAAAATCAGGTATAAATTCTCTTTAAAACATAAGCTCATTACCAAGCCTTTTCAAAACATATGTTTTACCCAAAACCCCAAATCATGGATAGATAACATATGTAGGCAACTTGGGCCACAATTTTCATTTAACTCTTATTATCACTCTTACATTTTTAATAATTGATATGGTAAACATCCATATGAAATGTATTAAATAGATACAATGGATCTACCAGTCGATGGTTTATAATAGGACCCCCAATCCTTAATTTATAACATTAACACCCATAATTATCAATAATTTCAAATATCCATAAAATAATCATAAAATATTAAAACATTAAATTTTATCATTATACTCACAAAATATTATGTTTACTCAAAAGAATACATTTTCAGATATTGATATATTCAATTTCTTCAAAACCCAATATTCAAACCCATAATTCCTAGAATAAAAGGAAAGTGATTTCTAATTTAATAAAATATGGAATATTATAAAGGAAATAAAATATTAAATAATGTTTACTGGGGTGGGAAAATTATTTTTCTCCGTATACATTAAAATAGAACCATCCTTCTATACATTAAAAATAAATATAAAATGATATGTTTGATATACTTTAAAATATTCTATTTGAAAATAATTAGAATAAAACAAAATGTGAAATAATATGTCTACTATAATTAATTTAATTCAATATATATATAACCATTTAAATATATGACCATATAAGAGAAATATTTAAAAAATAAATCTTTAATATATTTTAAACGGGGCTTTGAAAGTATAGTGTCTGTTACCTGGAGTCTAAAATTTGAAATATGTTCTCTGTCTTCTTAAAAAATAATATTACATTAATTATTTAATTTATTAATAATCATTTTGATGATTAATATTCCATTTATTTTATTCATGAAAATTTAATTTTAAATTATTTAATCAATTTGGTTTGTGTCATATGTTTTGATGATATTCGAATTATACGTCCAAAACGACATGAGTAGGTTTACTATAGTCAAAGAGAAAATTATTTTTCTCATATCCAAAATAATTATAATGGAATAATTATAATTTTTATACATGAATTATACATTTTAACCCAACTTTGTAATGTGGTTATTAAAATTTAACTACATTATAATCAAGGAGATTGTTTCCAGTATATACGCTTGAGTAACATTTCCATTTTCAATGATCATTATAGAATGAAGGTATTTTTTATTTTAGATATCTAAAAATTTTGTAATATCAAATTATTATGTTAAATACCCATATTTATATCATCTATGTGATGTGGTGATGAAAAATGAATCACATCACACTGTGGGGGTCGTAGTCCACACATATGCATGTACGGAGATATAAATCTTCAATATTTGAAAAAGAAAAAAATTATATATTATTTTATATTTGAAAAATTATAAATATTTCATTAATATCAAATAATTAGAACCACCATTAAAACCATCCATAATAGGAGTTAATGGAAAAGTTATTACATCAGTTTATGTGGTTATAGTCTACCATACACACGAATGATGACTTCATTTCCTATTTAATTAGAGAAGAGATGTACATATTTTCTTCCATTAACATTAAATAATATCTGTATATTAAATTTAACTTTGTCATTATTTAATTATTTTTTAATAGTATTTGATATATGTATAGGAATAAATAAAACCAAAGGTTTTGTTAAAAGTTATACCACTTCTTTGGAAAATCTCCTTTCCTTTGTACCATAATCCCTATATGGGGCATATTATCCTCAAAATAAGACTTATTGATTGTGTTAATAGAATATATAATGAAAAAAATTTATTTCTCATCCAAAAAACGATTTTTTTTAAGGTGAATGATAGGTGAGGAGGTGTTGTTTTATAAAAGGGGGGATTCATGGAACTTCATAATGTATTAAATTTTAAAAATTAGTATTCATTTAAAAATGGATCAAAACTAATTTAATTAAAATATATCAGTAGTATGGATCCAAATACTATTATTAATTAAAATATGGGTAATTTTTTTTGATGTTTTTAATTTTATATTTTTATTTTAACACCCTCAGTTAACCCTTTTGATGATTACCACTATAATAAAGTATTTTAATATATAGCAATAAAAATAATAATTATATAAGTAAAAACATCCCATCAATTTACCATGGTTGCATCTATAAGCCATAATACATTCACTTTGCTAAGAGTAATATTTTATAAATTTTTAAATAATTTTATGTAATGTTATTTATCATAAAATATAATTGATGTCATTTTTGACACTATTCATTTAATTGGACTTTAAAAGTAGCAGGAAAAATATGGAGTTAAAATATGAACTTTTAAAATAATTATAATGTTTTATAACTATAACAAATTTCATGGTAATTTGTAAATAGCTAAAAAAATATTATTCATAAGGTTTTTAAAACTATTTGATCAGTTTTTCATCAACTTATACAATAATTGTGTTACTATTTCATGAGAATTTAAGTTTATAATTTTAATAAATAAAAATTATAAATAAAATATAATTATCAAAAAAATCATTTATATTTAAAATGAATAATTAGGAAAAAATATTTCCACCGTTTTTCCTATGATAAAATTTTAAAGATAAAAAACAAAGAGAAATATATTGTTGAATTTTCATTATCTAAAATAATAAAAAATTTAAAATCATGTCCAAATGGAAAAAAGGGTTATATATTCCAAATTCCGATATTTATGGATTATATATAATAATACAATAAAACTAATACAAATCTCATTGTCATTTTTGTGTCCTTTTCATATTATATTTTAACCGAATTACTAAATTTACACTTATCAATGTGTCCTAAATTTTCGAAGTTTATTAATCATAATGAACGAAAATAAATGGGAAATATTTTCTGAATTTTTGACTATTTATTCCAAATATAGAATCTATTTTTTAAAATTAAATTCACAAAATTGGATGAATAAAGTTTAAAACATAACCCACAAAACACGATGAAAAATGCTTTTTGAAAAAAAAATGACTTTTAAGTAAAAAAAATATTTGTATATGAAATTAAAGTGTAATATTAATTGAAAATACTATATTTGTATTATTTATAATCCAAATAAACTAATTAAATTTTAAAAAATAAAACAAAATTTAATTTTATTTTATTAATGCTCTAAAATGAAGTACAATTTTCAATAAAAATGAATATTTTTCACTATTTATTGAAAAATAAAACATTCCAGAAAGAAACTCAAAATTTTAACATTAGATAATTTTGATATTATGATTTAAAAAAATTTGTACTTTTTATCAGATAAATTTTTTATATGATACATAAATTCACTTTAAATATACTCAAAAAATTATTTATTGGGAAATATATATATATATATACATATATATATATTTTCAAATATAGTGAATTCTATTCATACACACTAATTAAACTACTAGATTATAAGGATAATATTTAAATAATAATATTTCATGGTTAGTTGGTGTTTGATGTTGTGGGTCATACTTATCATCAAACATAATGTACAAATATTAAAATCTCTAGGTTCTACAAAAAAACATAAACCCTAAGGGACTATGCATATCTTTATAGTATATCTTATGTAAATACGGTGATACTATCTATATGACCCCTCATAAAAAAATTATCATTTACAGGCATCGCACATTCCTTGAGGAGGATAATATATCTAAAAGATATAGTGGGAGAGAGAAAAATTTAGGTGAATTCGAGGTAAAAATAAAAAATATTTGGCATAGGAGAAAATTCTATAAATCCTCATCAAATATAACTTTCTAGAGACACAAGTACTTCATAGGATTACAATAGAGGTTAGAGAACCTTAAAGATGTGGCTTTCAAATCACTAAGGATGACAACTAATTATTAGTTTATTATAACGATCCTATAACTTAAAATGCAAAAATATGTTTCATAGATTCTTTCAATTGGAAAGAACCTATGAATTTAGAAAGAGATAATGTATACCAAAATCAGGTCAGGAATTTTGTAAATCCTCTAGTGGACGTAAATCACATTGGCTATAAATGGTTATTCAATAATAAACTAGACAATGATGGAAACGTTTTTACTAATAAGTCATTACTGGTTGAAAAAGGGTTAAACTATGTCAAGTCGTAGACTATTTTCACCAATTTAAATGTTTAAATCCATCTAATTTCTACATTCTATAGTTTATTGCCATTAACATGAGATTTGGAAAATTGATATTAAAATATAATTCCTTATTGTGAACCTTTAGGATAATGTATATCTGAAACAACCTGAATGGTTTTTGACTCCAATGGATCTTAGTATGACATGAAAATTTATTAGATACATTTATGGAATAAAGGAAACTTCTTGTCATAGAACATTCTATCTAATGAATCCATAGTTGAATTATGTTTTATGAAGAACAAATCATAGCCTTGTAGCTATATTTCGTTTAGTATTTTTTATTCATTTTATTAACCATTTATGTTGATGGAATACTACATATTGGAAATGAGATACCGTTCCTATAGTCTGTTATAGCCTAATTACATACATGATTTTATATAAAATACTTATGAAAAGAAGAATATATTCATTATATCATGATCCATCTTAATAGATCAAAGAGAATTAACAATCTAAGTCATAGTATGTTGATGAAAATATAATTAAAATATTCGATATGGAATAATACATGTGGGGATTGTTTCTGGTGTCAAATACCCTACATCCTTCTAATAAAATGTGTCCTTAGAAATATGAGGGAAGACATATAATGGTAAGGATTATATATGCACAATAAATTAGATAAATCGGGTATTATATTTTATGTAGTAAGCTAGATGTATCATAAGAATCAATTTTTGTGGGAGATATCAATATGACCCTTTAATATTCCAAACTTCTAATAGGGTATATTCTATTTTATGTTTCCAAAAACACACTTTATTTTAGTTTATGGAATGGCTATTAAGTGTATGAATATAATTGGGATGTCTTGTGTCTTTGGGACACAAGAAAGGAAGAACATAGGCTATTTTGGGATAGGTCCATTATTGGTGCACAGTTAGTAGTAACTATGCACCTTAATCTCAAAACATTTTGGGTAAGAGTGCAAGATTGATAGACTCTACAAGGGGGAGACTTCAACCATGAAAATAAATGATCCATATGAGTCTAACACTCCCATTTCCTAATTTTTCTAGAAAAAACCTTGTGTAGATGTTCTTCTCTAGCAAAATTCAAAAAACCATATTTTCCAGCAACATCTGGGTTGGGCCATTGGAGACTGTTTGTATTCATTTCAAGGGGCATAGTTATGAGAGAATTCATCGATGAATTTGAGGTTGATGGTCTACAAGTTATATAACATAGTATTGATTGCTTAATATATGTTTATGTGGTAATTCTATGGTTCCTTATTTTGTTCCTTTTCGTTTCCATGGTATTAAATAGAAAATTGGTTCGTTAAATGATTCATTGAACCCCTTGTGTTTCCTTGAGAAATCTACTGAGGTTAAATAAAATAAGTTGAAGGCCACCCAATGGGTGTTCCATTCATTTGAACAAGGAATCATATTTCTCAATAAGGGATTGATAATTTTATGAGATATAACGTATGATAATTAGTATTATCATAGTAAAAATGGATATAATGTAAACCCATGATGATATTTTTTAGATTGTTAACATGGAATAGAGGTTTTTATCTTGACTTCAATATGTTAAATGGGTTTCTAAATTTATATAGTAATTTTTTTTATCGTAAAAGAAACATTATTATGTGGTAAAAGTTATGGTTGGGGTGTCATATTGATGCTATACACCCACGATTCATCCTAGTGTGATTCCCAAGGCCCTAATAAGGTATTATAAGAGTTATGGGGTCGTACTAAGGCACGATTCCCCTAATAGATTCACATAATGTGAATTCCAGGATAGGGGTTCTTGGGAAAGTTATTATATGTGTTGTATTAGTGAAATTAAATGTTCCTATGATTTAGGGTTCTTGAAAATCATTATGTACAATTTATAAGATAAATGTTATTCAGTGGACTAGAATAGGCCATTGCATGTTTGATGAATATGATTAACACATGGTTCTAATGATGATCATGAATAATGTGAATCCTATTAGTTAATGTATCCTTGTTTTTATTTTATGTATATTTATGATTACCATACTACTACCTACACTATGATACTTTATGTTCTGTAGACACTATTGGTGGTGACAGTATATGTTATACACACATCCTACTCAATCCACCTTTAGGTACTTGAGAAGACCTCTGGGATGCTTTCCAGGGCAAGGGAAAGGGCCCTATTCTAGTTGATGGATTTGGGGATCATAGATGTGTGTGGATAAAGGACCCAAACATAGTGTCGGTACAAATTTTGAGGATTCCTCTACTTGTCATTATTATGGGGTTTTCCTTTGCACTTAGCTTTGTCTCACATGACATGGCATATTTACCATTTCTTTTAGGCATGTACCAGTATTTGGGGAATTAATTACTGATTCATGTTTATTTATTCATATGAATTACTTTATTTCTTGTTCTACTTATTTTTAATTATTATGATAATGTCGGTATTGTCTCCCCACACGTCTCCATAGACCCTCTATACTAGCCGACACCCTTGGTTGTATGAGGATGCATGAATAAGGAAACATAAAAAAAACTAGATCATGGCACTAGTTCTAGTGGAACCCATGTCAGGGTGTTTCAAATTGGTATAATAGGTGTTCTTTTCAATTAATTATTATACTTTTGTATGGTATACAGTAGATTTCATTGTGTTGGGCCTCTACAATGAGCTCTTTTATGGGAGTATCTAACCAAGTATGTGGGAAAACCCATATACCAAGTGTGGGATTCTTGCCCGGGATGTTCATTGTTACAGTTTAATGTTATTTTACCTTGAGTGGTGAACTTGATTTGTAAGGTAATTATTTAATGGGATTTTTCTCATTGGACAAATGGCATGAGGTTTTTCATGCATGTATTATTTTACATACATAGGGATACAAATTTCATGATTAATGTAAGAATCATTGGGGGAACAAGTCATGGTTTGTCATGGGGTATTAGAGATGCTTTTTCAATCTATTGTGATCTTGAGAAAAACTTCTAAATAAATATGTTAAAACTATACAATGAATGTAAAACATTTCTGTATGGTTCAAAACAATGCCAAATTAAAAATTGGTATCTATTTAAAGAGTTAAGTTATACAAAATGTATTAGGATTAGTTTGGTATTTAATGTGAATATTGAAATTTGAATGTCTGACTGACTCTGTTATTCATGAACCATTGTATGGATGGTTGAGGGTAGTCCTTGAGACATGGTTATATCTATTGAGACAGTATATACAGGGCATGTTGCTTATGAATTATAGTTATCCACCCTTTATATAAACTATGAAAACATTATGTTATGTGTTTATAAATTTATGTTTGTTATTTCATATATATAACACAAAGATGATGCCTACAAGTTGGGAGACATGAGGACATTGTAGAAGGTTCTACCCAAGTAGTGAGGTAGGAACCTCCATTGGTTTTGTGTAACAATGGGGAGGATCAATTACATGAGAAATTTTCTTTTTTTATGAAGATTATGGAATGAGACCTAGGTTGTGTTAAGCAAACTATGTTTGACTTGAATGGATAGTTTTAATTGAAACACTCTCTGACACTTGCAGAAGTGGGTGGAACTGAGGCTTCCATGTTTCCAATAGAGTCCATCCAAAAAATTACATATCACATAGAGACTCCTCCTAATAATAGAGACAAGTTGGAAGATGACATGTTGTGAGGACCGACAAATAAAAGGTGGGATATCCTGATTCATATTGAGAAGACAGATGGTATGTTGTGGAAATATTTCCAATAATGTTTTCTAAAACACATTATTACATAAAATCTAAGCTAGAAGAAAGAAGTGGAGTTTATGACATTGACTCCGAGAAACATGTCAGTCATGGATTATGCTAGTTAATTTATTTACTTCCAATACTTTTTCCAATGTTGTTAGGGGATGATACATCTACCGTGAGGTGTTTTTAGGATTGGTTGTGTTATGAGATCAAGTCCACCGTAAATATATTAATTCTAAATAGGTTATCTTAGGTTGTTGGTCAATCTCTTATTTTATAAGGGAACCTAAAGAACGATATTAGTAGTGGAAATGTGGTTTCCATTGGGCAGTCTAGTAGTATCGCTTCCAATGGTAGGAAGTGTCATTGCAATGATTTTAATTATATCAATGGTAGACAGAGAAAACAAGAGAGAGGATTGATCTCATAGTTAGGTGGCCTAATTTTCTTTATCATTGTGTCCATTCAAGAAAAATGTGTTATCAGTGTCCCCAACCACTAATTGAGAGCCGAATGTATGGTAAGATTGGGAATGTACATAGGTTCTATAGAATCCATCAATAGGTGGGCAGTAATGGAGGGTCAAGATATATAATGAGTGTATGAAGGGGATCTAATGCCCCATTTCAGGTTTTCGGTTGGAGTTATACTATCCACATTAGTCGAGGTGGTAGGTATGGTTCCTTGGTAAAATTGTGTCCTTATTAATAGGGTGGTACATCACCAGGAGCTCAAACCAGATCCAAAGGAAGTGGGACAGGTCAGCTTCATGTAGTTCAACAAGCACTTGGGGGTGGAGAGTCCAGACCATTGACTATATAAGGTACAATTCTTGTGTCATCCATGAATTATTATGATTTATTTAATATTTTGTTCTAAAATTATTTTATATCTTCTTAGATTGTGAATATTGTTGGTCTGGTGGTGTAATGTATGTGTGGGATCATGTCAATTCACACACCATTATTAGTATGGGCAGAAAATATCCAATAATTTAAGAAATTTTCTCTTGAGTTTGGTGTGTGTAATTTCCATTGGGACTTGTTTATGCTCAAGATGTTACGTTTTCACATGATATTAGGGATGGATTAATTGGTGTTGTACCAATCCAAAATTGAATATAATTTCAGAAGTGTAACATTCACATATTTTATTAGTGAAATTTATGTTCACCATAGTGAATGGGATATCCAAAAAGTCTGTGAAGGTCAAGGAAACTGTAGTTTTGTGAGCTCCAAACCCGTGTGGAATGTCTTATATTTGATGATGGAAAAGTAGAGCAAGAATTTTCTCATCTTGGTGTATATCAGCTCCCAAAAGTGTTTCCTAAGGACTTCTCAGGGATTCCACCTAAGAAAGAGGTTCAGTTCAAAATTGAGTTAGCCCATGGAGTTGAGCCGATATGCATTCCTCCATGTAGGATGGTACAAGTAGAACTTTTAGAACCCAAGACTCTTGGGAATTGGAGAACAATTATTTTATTCACCCAACTATGTCACATAGGAAATCACCAATGTTGTTTTAAAATAAAGATAATGGGACTATATGGTTGTGTGTGAATTATAAGAAGATGACTCAGATGATAGTTAAGAGCTGGAATCCCCTTCTATGTATTAATGGTATTTTTTACATAATTAATGGATATTCTGTTTTTTCAAAAATGTATTTGAGGAGAGGATAAGTTCAATTAAGTGCGAGACCTTATGATATATCGCGGATGGATTTAAAAATCCGGTATGGTTTTTATGATTTCAATTTGATGACTTTTGGGTTAAAAGATTCTCCAACTATGTTTATATAATTAACTAACTGAATCTTCTACCCGAAACAAGGCTATTTTTTGTAGATGGCATCTTGGTGTACTCTAAAAAACAAATATATCATTCCAAACACATCGAAATTATCTTGAGAAAACTAAGAGAGAATATTACATACTCCATTCTATCTAATTTTTGGTTTTTGGATGACAAGAAACAATTCTTGGGTCATATCATCAAATGGAATGTTTCTTAGTAGTCCCAAAAAAAGATTTGGAGAGTTCTATCCTGGGAGCAATCCAAGAATGCATTTGAAATTTGAAGAATTTTGGGTTTGGTGGGATGTTAGTGAGGGTTCATCAAAAAAAATTTCAATTATAAGCACCACATTCCGGATTTACCAATATGGGGGTCATGTTTCAATGGCCCAAATCATGTGAAAAATTGGAGCCGAAGAAGGACTTGACCACTACACCAATCTTGATCTTACTTGGACTAGTTATGGATTATACTTTGTTTTTTGATGCATTTGGGAATGGACTAGGGGTTTTCTTTTAGGTAGTTAGATTGATTAATTATGTATTGGTTACGAAATTTGAGGCTGTATGAATGAAATTGCCCAACACATGGTCCTGAGTTAGCTACAGTGGTTTAACCTTTAATGTGTCGACAACATTACCTATGGGTGAAATGTTTATGGTGTATACCAGATGTTAAAGTCTAAAGTAAATCATTTTTCATTAATACTTTATTCTCCATCCGCATAAATGGGTCGAGTACATTATATATTTCAACATTGAGTTGGCCTATATTCCTAGAAAAGAGAACAATGTTATATATGCATAATGCAGAAATACATAGACTTTGGAAGCCCAAATGTCTAGTTTTTAGTAGCATATGATGGTATTTTTCTCTAAGAGATATAAAGAAGTTTGGGATGGACATGGACAGATGACCCTCACATCCAAGTATATTGATTCTACACTTCTGAGCTAGTTCATGGAGAGGTTGTATGAATATATATAGTGTTTTTTTGTTGAGATAAATCATTTAATGTGGGGATTCACCTTCTTACAGGACTGTTGAATATGATCAGATCATTTATGTACACGATCATGATATTGTTCCCAACTGTATGTGAGAAGAGATTTTGCGTGAGTTTCATGCCTCCAAATGAGATCTGCATCCTGGTTTTACCAAAATATATTGCAGTCTTTGTAGAAAATATTGGTGGCCATGGATGAAAAAATTGGTAGCAGGTTTCATGATATGGTGCTACACCTATCAACAATTGAGGAATGAGCATCATGGACCAGGTGTAATTATATAGGCTAATCCCATTCCAAAATAGAAACTAGATGATGCCACCATGGATTTTGGGGCATCTATCTCAAGGACACCAAGGAAGAATGATGTCATACATGTAATTATCAATCAGTTTACCAAGGTATCACATTTCATACTATTTTCAGAAAACCATACCGTAGAATAGTTTGGTGACTTGTTTGTTTTAGAGATAGTATGTCTTCCTGGGGTACATCGTAGTATTTTTTCAATTAATTATTCTATTTTTACTTTATACCAATGGAATGTTTTACAAAAGGAACTTGGTACCTAGGTGTTACAAAATATGTATTTTTACCCACACATAGTCAAGTAGTCAAAACGTACAATTCACATGCTATAGGACAAGTTGGGAGCATCTGCCATTAAATTTGGTGGATATTAGGAGAAACACATAGCAATTTTTTAGTTCACCTCATAAAATAGTTGTCAGGTGACTATTCATATGGAACCATATAACATAGTCTATGGTAGTCCATGTACATCACCATTGATCTAGATGAAGTTTGGGGAGTCAGAGTTATTGGGGTCATGTTTTGTGTGGGATACATCAGGGCATGTTCAATTGATTTGGAAATGTATGGCTACGGCTCAAAGTAGCCTGATGTTTTACGATGATTGATTTCATCTGCCTATGTATTTTATAGTTGGAGGTCTTGTGTTCCTTTAGGTATTTCCAAGGTTGATTCACCATTGGATTTGAAAAGGGGAATGTTGGAACCCAGTTATATGGGGTTGTTTGAGATTGTAGAGAATATTAATCTGGTGTTTTACCGACTGGGTATTATACAAAGGTGTGGTGTGATGAATGAGGTTTTCCATGTGTCACATATTTAATAGTACCACCCCAAATCTTGTCATTTGATCAATTTTGATGATGTTTATCTTGAGGTTGATGTGTCCTTTGATGAACATATGGTTTATATTGTGGATCGTAGTGAGAAATATTTACAAGTTAAGACCATGCAGTTGGTCAGAGTATTGTGGAAGCATAGAAAAGCTCCAAAGGGAATATGGGAGAGGGAGGCTAATATTGTGGACTAGTGGCTAAACCATTTTCCCTTAGATTCTTTGTGATGCTTGGGAGTGCTGTAGGAGGATGAACTATTATATTGTGGGGAGGTTGTGTGATCCTAAAATTCTAATGGGATACATTCTTGATTATGTTTCATTAAGACTAAATTTTTTTTAATGGAATAGTTATTGATCATATAGACTTACTTGGGTGTTTTCAAGGGTTTGAGGGAATGAAAAATAGATAAAGGAGGCTATATTAGGAAGGTATCATGGTTGGTATATGGTCAATAGTAATTGTGCGGCGTAACCATACATACCTTAGGGGGAGGGTGGGTAGTTGGAGAACCATTCAAGGGTGAGATTGAAATATATTTGGACATTAATGAAGCCATATTTCATAGCCACCATACATTTTTTGAAACCATTTCTTCTCCCAGGAGATAGTTCTACCATGGTCCCATTTAGACAGAGGGTGGTGCATGGTTGGCACACGGTTTGCCAATCCATGTGGCCAAACTGTGTGCCTCGATAAAGATGGTTAATTTCATCCCCCCCCCTTTATATTTGTGTAATCACACCTAGATTTTCCTTTAATTTCTCCCTTTAGTAGCCTTGGTGATGAGAATTTCCTCAAAATATTCCAATGGATAATTATACTTCGATTCTTGGCCGTTTGTAGTGTGGTTGGGTGCAGATAAATGATACGGTTGTGTATAACACTCCCATTTCATTAGTTTTCTATAAAAGACCTTGTGTGGTTGTTATTATCCATATAAAGTGCTAAAAAATTACAAAATATTCTAGGTTGGGCATTTGGCAGTTGTCTGAGTTTGAAACAAAGGACATGGTTAAGCGATCGTTCACCTATAAACATGAGGTATGTGGTCCACAGGTTGAATCCAATAGTATTGATGCCTTAATTTATGTGAATGTGGTTTTATTATGGTACCATATTGTTTTCAATTTATATTATATGGAAAAAAATTGTAAATTGAAGAAGTAAATGATGAATTGATCCCCTCATGATTCTAGGGGGAATTCTGTTGAGGTATAATATAGTGGGATAAAGGCCACCAGTAGGGCGTACCATTCCTTTGAACTTGGAATTGGATTGGTGAATAAGTAATTTTTGGGTTCATGAGTTAGATCCTATGATAATTATTCTTATCTTTTAAATTTGGCATATAAAGTAAAAACAATGATGATTGTTTTTATTTTGTTAACATTGAATAAGGGGGTTTTCTTGACTAGAATATGTTAAATGATTCATGACATGTAAATGGTAAATGATTTAATAGTTATAGAACATTATTAAGGGGTGAAAAATATGCCCGGGGTGTTAGATCGAGGATATAATATGATGGGTTGTGATGGAATGATTCTCTATGCTCCCACCATGGAAGAAAATGGGTTGGAGTGTCAGATTGAGGCCTTATGCCACTAACAGATGCAAATGGTGTGAATTTTTGGACTTAGGCTCTGTGGAAATTTGATACGTGTATTGTTTTTCGAAATGAAATGTCCCTATGATGTATGTAACATGACTCCCCAAATGCATAGTTTATAAGACATATGTTGTTTAGATGACAAGAATAGTTCATGTCATGTATAATGAATATTAGTAACTCCTGAAACTAATGATAATGGTGGCTAAGGTGAAACATGATAGGTAATGGAACCTGGTTATTATTTTTCTCATCTTATTCATTACCACAATTAGGTATGCATTATAATACTAGATATTTTGCAGTAACCATTAGTGGTGGCTTACTGAGTTATACTCACACCCATCTCGGGCTGCTATTGGGTACTTGAGAGAACTTCAAGGTTACAGATCAGGACAGTAGAAACATTCCTATTCTAGAGACTTTATTTAGGGATCTGGAATGTGCAATGATTAGGGAAACAGATATAGAATCCTGACCATACTGACTACTAAAATAGAGGCTAGATCGGTCTCCACATGGTCCCATGTGTGCCTCCTAATCTTCTAGAGGCTATCGAATATAATTTAGGGTTAAAATATCTTACATTGGGTGAATATATGCTCATGATCTCAGTAACATAGTGGTATATCAGTAATGAATAAAAAGACAATAGTGTAAGTAGTATACATAAAATACAATGTAGTAAAAGATAAATATATCAACTCATAAAATGGAAAACACCAACAATAAATCTATGAAATCTTTTCCCAGTGAGGCTGTATAAATCAAAATCAAAGATCATACAGAAGTAAAAACAATACATATCATGAAAATTTAAAATAATGATAATACTTGAGGATGATATCCACAAGAATCCTGAGCAGTTCATTCATATTCTCCAAAGATCTCTTGTACAATGAACAACATAAGCAATAATCCATGGACCTATGAACATGAGTTCATCTAAGGTACATTAGTGAAATGGAAGGACAAGCAATGTGTGAGGTAAACTTTGTATGCCACTACCAATAGTGTCTAAATAATTATAAAATCTGTGAAAATAAATTATAATCATTTAAAAGTATGGTAGGTCAAAAAATAAACAATATAAAAGTAAACTAGTCAGTATAGGTTCCTCTGGGACACATGGCCAACCCTATATTCTTCATTCTAGGATAGAATCTATAGGAATATTTGTGATCTTATACAAATATAATGTGTCTTATTATGATATAACTGGAAATAAAATGACTGATTATGGTCTTTTTATTTGTTCTATAGGAGATTTACCTTGATAATATCTCTGTAATCATAGTCTTAAACATTTAATTATTCATTAGTATTTAATAAGAGAAACAATGATCCCATCCAAGGAAACCCATTAATGGAATTCTATGTATTTATCTCGGGGCACTATAAACAACCAATACCATATAAGTCGATTCAAGGTGATCCATAAATTGTATCCCAGTTATCACACTTAGCACGTCATGAAATAAACCCTCTCAACCCATCCTATGTATCTCACATAATAGAATGTGTATCACTTGAGGAAATGGATTACCATCTACCCACCGATTTCATCCATGGTGTGTACCCTAGGGAATAGGTATCACTCATGTAGATGTATTGGAAAAAAATAGTGATCCCATCCATGGATTACCAAGTATCCCTCTAGATTTATGTAAAAATTAGGTAAATATGAGCCCATAATTGGCATTGAATAATTATGAGACAAAAGTATTACCATGGTAAAAAATTCTATAATACCCTATAATCTCATCCAAGGAATTCATTAATAATAAACATGAGTATCACTCAAGGATTTCATGGTTCATTTATTCATTTAAGATCAATTATAAAATAAATCCATGTCTCATCATAATTCAAGTATACAAATAAAATTTAAGTGGCCTATGTACTTAATAATGACACACCATAAGAAAAGTACAATACATAAGGCCATGCCCATTTAGCATTTGAAATTCAATAATAATATTTCCATTCCCATAACATGTCATTTAATTCATTAAATAGAAATTTCCATTATCAAGGAATACAGATCATTTAATAAAATTGTTAGGTCTAGGTTGTCTTCCCATGGAAGATAACACCATAAAAGTAATTGTATATGTTATGCCATAATAACAAGAATTCCATATAGAATCATCAAGCCCATTCCACAAATATGAGTCCATAAAAACTTAAAATATTTCTTGTTCACTAATGTTTAACTTAAAGGGGTATTTCATTATTTCACATTTTGTTTATCAACTCATTACATTTCAAAATAGATCACACCTCAACAAGTGGTTTTATTACAAAAATATTACAAATTAAAGGCATTGAAAGATCCCAACAATAAGGGTGGATAATTCTTGAGGTCCATGACCACCAACCATTCCAATTTAATATACAAAGGACACTAGAATTACGGTATTAGGATCTACAAATTTAATCTCATATTAAAGAGGAATCATATGGAGATAATATCGTGTAGCACAAGGGAACAATTTATAAAAGGAGAGACTTGAAGGGAAATATATATATATACCACCAACCTCATGATTATAACTCCCAAAACATCCAATATTGTGGATTAAAGGGAGCCTGTTTGAGATATATCGATGGAATGGATGAACACCCAAAACATTTATAGGGGAACATTGTGCATGGGATGTGTGAAGAAAATAGGGGGAGAAAGAATTTCGGGGGAAATTCCATTTGGGTAATTTTTAAACCCGTTCATTAGGTGCACTATTAGGCCACATCGTTGGACAAACCATGAACCAACGTGTATGAGCCTCAATCCATGGAATCCCCACTCAAGGGTTGGATGAAAGATTTGACTATCCAAGTGAAGCCCATGCCAAATCCAACTTTCATTATTATTATAGCACCTGCATGTCCATGCATATCCTCTCACAAGGTTAGACCAAACCATGAAGGATCTCCAACCCCATATGTTGAGCATCATAGTTTCACCTGGTGGGTGGCACAGTTTCATACAAATTGGGGCACAAATTCATTCCTTCTAAACATGAGTTTCTAGGGCTCGGAGCTCTCAAAACCCATTGGGAAATCAATGAAACCTCTCGGTCCTTCAAACATGTCTAAAAACAACACATTTAAGTGCTACAAAACTCATAATTAAATTTCGATACTCCTTCTAAAGAATTTACCAAACACTAAATGATAACAATTCAAATTCATTTATAATTTCCCCTCGTCCAAAATCGGGTAAGCAATAATCACCCCACCTTAGAACGTATCATCCCCAATAATCCTTGGTGAAACCATGAAGGAAACACATGGCCTACTTGGGACATGAATTCTCATTAAAATGGTTGCATTAAGTTTCTGAATTTCCCACACACCTCTATGAATTACCTTAATAATATCGTACATACTCCATATAAACTCGATTTAATGCCCATATTCAGTACTATAACATTATGATGGAGCTTACCAAAGCCCATCTAACTCCAGAAATGATCACCCCATTGTAACATTAAATCTCCATCATGGTGTTATCCCCACCATAGGTTCTAAAATAAAAAATCCAACATTGGGTCATGGTATCTATACCATTGAAATTTTACATTCAAGTGTACTATAGTGTTATAATGATTCCCACCACCAAATCCTATGTTTTAATGAAGAAACATCTCCTAACCAACCACACTTATCTAGGTCATGTTGGATTTTCATATAATACTTGGCCAACCCACACCACACGTGCATCATCTTGATGTCAGTACAAAAGTGGTACTTCACCGACTGCTTATGAAAAGAGGTTGGTATCAAGTAAACCCATCTTTATTTGACTACCTACAAAACAGTAGGCTTAAAAGGCTAGTGATTTTCATGTTCTGGACCCAAATACCTTTGATGAAGTCACCTTGAAATTTTATAAAATCATACAAACAAAATATTATAACCAGATTCTATTGATGTTTTCAGCAAAAACACTCATTTATATTGTCATGTCCTATCATAAACATGACGAAAACACGATCTAGCACACATGGGTCATTGACTATTCAAACACCCCATCTTTGTTTTACTAAATTCAAAGGTATCTTTATAATCATTAATTGGATTCCAAGGATCACATTCTACAAAAACAATAATTTTTCATTAATAAGTGAATCATCAGTACAAATATGATGGCCACACATCTGGAACACTAATCAAGTCAAATATGGATTCCACCAGCACTCAAATTAGAAGGAAGTGTCTGGTTTCTATGACTATATCCAAGGCATTCTAACATCGAAACCCAAGTATGACTCATGATTAACCATGCCTCAATAACAACCATTATTCAATCACACAACTCAGATTGAACCTGTTTATCAAAACATTAGGGAATTAAATATTTTAGCTCGCTGTATAATCGATGCTCACGCAGTGTATCCTGGATGATGTCGAAATAGGGATCATGATCATCACTAAGAAAATATAACAGAAAGAATGTTTTCAAATTTTCCAAAAAAAATACCCAAGAAAGTCTCATTTAATCAAAAATAACTTCTTGATATTGTTTTGAACAAGCCATAACCAACTACTAAAATAATGATCACTCAAACCAATATTGGTGGTCTCATTTTAAATGATATCAGATGACCCTTTTAAAGAATCATCATTACCAAACCATGATTATTTCACCACCTGATGTATTTGATTATCACTAAACTAGAAACCCTTAATATAATGAATGATAAATAGTTTTTAAGGGTTTCATGCATAGCCCACCAAATAATCATCATCTTTGTTGCAAGCACTAACACATTTTGATACACACAAGCCTCAAGGGAATTTAGGACAAAGTCTTCCATTTCTAAATGGTATTTCTGGGTTGTGTTCCTTCCAATTGTAAGGACATGTTTTTCCATAATTAACACAGTTCTTCCAACCTTTAAATTTTCCTAGTCACTTCATTCTCGGAAAAAGAAAACCAAACCCATTTAAAACACTCTATCAACCACTAAAATATGATCCTAGATGCTGATAACATGCATTATAAAGAATTGAACTAAAGTAAGGGAAAAAATAACCACTAAAAAGAGCACTAGGGAAAAATTAGTTTTGATATATACATGAAACTCCTTTCAAGTTACATACACACGCTCCATAGAATCAGGACTAATAGCCAAAAACATCCAACCAGTGTGAGTATCCTAAACCATTTCACAAAATCATCCAGAGAATTAAAACAAGTTCGATTACCTTTAATGCATTGGTAATCCTATGTTAGATTTTTCCTATGAACATGTCATGATATCTCGAAGCTTAAATAATATCATCAAAAGAAAATGGCACACAGTAAAATTTAGTAACATGAAGGGTGCACATTTATCAATGCGTACTACCACAACATTTCATATGCACAAAAACACCATATAGATACTATCCATAGTATAATCATCTATATGAATTAAAGTATCTGATGGTATATACAAAAAGAAAAATCTCAGAGTCTCACTATAACATGAGACATTAAAATATAATGACAACCTCTTGATTAAACCAATACCGTGGAAGAGAATGAAGGGTAACCTAGACAACTATGTGGTCAACCATTCCCTAGGAATGTCCATCCCACTAAAACTATAAATTCCATCATGATCACACCGTAGAGATGGATAAAACACCACAAACCCACCCATGAAAACAATGATGTAATTTTTGAAACTAAATGTCCTACTTGGGACAACGGAACCCTAACTACTACCTAATAAAGATATTTGACATGAATTATGACAAATGTTTATGTTATGAGGGCGCTACCAACATCAAGAAATCCATTTACCAAAATATGAATACTTGAACCTATAAATGGGGTTAGACCTAAAAGGTCACTAGACGATGTCATCTATCATTTATGTTCAATCCCTAGAAGAAGGGTCTCATGGGTAATGATCAAGTTCCCATTTCAAGGAAACTACTTATGGAAATGTTTAAATAACGCTAACATAAGGGTTAAGCTAGGAAAATTAATTAATGTTAAATTTTAAGTCGTTACACTATCTCACATTTAGATCTTAAACCATTTAAAGGTTTAGATTTAAGTTACATCTAATCCTAGTCATAAGGAAAAAGTATCATGTATATTATTTAGATAAATACACTAAGAACACAAGAATGTTTTATAAAATATCCATTAAAAATTTATAATTCACTTGAAAACCTATTATAAATAGTCAATTCAATTCATAAAAGTATTTTCATCATCGAATACTTATTATTATGGTATAAAAATTTACATCATTAAAGAAAATTTCAATTTCAAACTATAGAGCAAGACAACATTTAGATTGAATTTGGAATTTTAATTAATGAAATCCTCATAAAAAATAAAGTTTCAAAAATATAGGATATATTTTTTATAGAGTTATCATGTAATATTCCATCATATGCCTATATGTAAACCCATATTGTCTAATACAAAAACATTAATTGATTATCACTACGTAGCATAATTATACCCCCATGGGGTTAAGTACTAAGGCATATCCAAAGAAAGGCCCCCTACAAGGGTCTCTATCATGTCATTTTGGGTTCATGAAGATGAATCTAGAAACATTTTAGTTATTGATGTTTTTAAATACCCTTAGTGGTTCCTATCAAATTAACATAACAATCCAAGGAAGTTCTACTTTGGTGTGGCCAAGGGTTACGTCCATAATCAACAAATTTATTTTTTAGTAAAAATGTATCAACTTTTATATTTATAGGAATGTCTCATGGTATATCATTATTCTAAATAACGGTTCTATTATATGGGTTTCCCTTTTAAAATTTACAAAGTTCCCACACACTATATAAAATAGAAATTAGATCCCATTTAATCGCAACCTATATGTTCCAGCCCATGCAACCTGTAACATCCTAGGTAAATGAAGAATAAAGAATTTTTGTATTTATTAATATTTACGAATTAAATATTAATTTTACTTTAAAGGGGTTTCTATGATCGATAGTGTACCCGATACTCAACGATGAGTTCCTTTGAAAACTTACGTTGCACACTAGTAATATAATAATATTATTTTAAATGGTAGTTAACATGTAGTCGTTGTATTGGAAAGAATGGATAAAAATAACTAAAATATTATTATATATGTTTTCTAAATGTTTTTACATTTATCCAATAAAAGATAAAGGCTTAAAATATGGAAATAATTCAATTTTAGGCATTTATACCTTAATTTTCATTAAAGATTCACTTATCACCTTTTGATGGCGAACCGTAATTAAATATAGTTTGTGTCAATCTTATACATTCTATTGGACCAAATATAACTCTTCTTTAGAATCGGGACATCAAAATTTACTTTGTGTAAATGTTTGGTATCTTTCCGATAAAGTTCATTTTTTAATGAATAGTGTAAAATGTTGTATTTTAATTTAAAACCTCTTTTTAATCTAATTTATTTATATGATTAGATTATCATTTGAATTGGTTTTAAACTGAAATTAGAAAATATTTTTACCATTAAATCCAATAGTGGTCGTTGAAATTAATTTCACTTTGAAATCTAACTTAAACTAGTGTCAATCTTTTGATACTTATTGTTTCATAAAAACACGCTATTTGTCATGACAGCGGGAATTAATTATTAAATTAATTAATGAAACATATATGTTTTTAATTTTGTAAAATAGACTTAATTTTTGAATTTGGAATATCAAATATAGATTAGGGTGAGTTTTGGGTATTTTTCTGGAAAACTTCAATTTTCGATGAATAGTGAAACCACTAAGTGGTACTTATAAAAACTGATTTTTTGTTTAAATGAAATTTTACCCCTTCTGTGTTTTGAATTTCAAAAATCCGACATACATGGTTGTCATTAAGAAGTAAAATGTGGTTCAATGAGATTAAAATAATTTTTTGGTGAATAATAACTCTTAAGTTCTTAATCGCGATTAGAGGTAATTAGTGCAATTTAAGGCAAAAATGATATTATAATAAAATAAAAATACCTAGACACATGTTCTAACCATATTGGATGTGTCATGGCCGACCAAGACAAGCCATGGGTCAACTTGGGTACCCCATGGAGCCACATTGGTTGGGAAATGACATAAATAACTTTTTATTTAATGTTAAAGTAAAAATAACACAATCATGAGATGTTTTACTAAAACAATTTTTACATGGGGTTACACAAGTCAGATTTTTGATTATAAATCGTAATTGGAAATCTAAAAAGATTTCCTACATCATAGTAATTTTTTTATAATTTCTAGATATTAAATAAATTAAATTATTTATGACATCATGATGATGCAGCGATGACCTCATTATTTAACGATTTAAATAAAATGGAAAGATAATGTAAAATCTAAGACCTAAACATGTCCAAAACCTATTGTATGAGTTTATATAGAACCCTAGTCACCTTATACTAGAAATAAATCAATGTGGGACCTTTAAAATCCAAAACGCTTTTGAAAATAAAGTAACATTTTGTAACTTTACAAGAGTGCCCCTCCTCTCCTCTTATAAAAGGCCCCCACCTCTACCTCCTTACCCACACTCCCAAAGCTTTTGGCTCGGCCAAAACCTTCCCATTTTGTCTCTCCACATCCCTATATTACTCCTTGAAGCCTCACTTTGGGCATAGTTCTTCCCAAGTAAGCCTTTGAGCTCAAATCTAAGAGAGTTACCTGATTTTAAGGTAATATCTTCTTTTCAGTCCTTTTGTTTTATGTTGCTTCTCCAACCCCCTAAAATCTTTTTATTCTTTTCTTTTGTAACATATACAGTATCATAAATATACTAGGATGTTGTTATAATAAGGATTCTATCTACACTTACACACACCTACATCTAATGGTTAAAGAAAATACTGTTTCCGTGGATGGCGAATTCCTGCCTCCCGAAATGATGATTGTTCAACATTATTTTAACACCTTCAAAGGTGTACATTAAGATGAAAATATATTTATATATGATATATAATATGTTTATGTTTTCCTTAAGCTTCTGTATTTTTCATTTTGGGCATACCGTTACGGTTTCCATTATGGGTAAACGCGATATCTTCATTTAAGGAAATGTGGACTACCGCCCCTTCAAAGTTATTTGATTCATTAAATGCCATATGTGGGACGTATAAAGGATTGATTTAAAGTTATTATATAATATGTTATACTATAATTATAATATACCTCTATATCATTATTATTTCTTTCCATTAAATTATGAGATAGAAATGAAAGTAGCGTTCATGCATACGTACGGCTTACCGTCTCCATGAATGGTTCATTTCATTTCTTATCCCCAAATGTAATGTACTATTAAAGGTACATGTACATAATGGGTATATATAATGAATGATACATCTAAATGATGAATATAATTCTAGAGTTAAAATATACTTAGCTCTCATTTAGTTTTAATTCCATTAATATGACAATGAAATGAAAGTAGCGTTCATGCGTACGTACGGCTTACCGTCTCCATGAACGGTGCATTTCATTTCATTCCTCTAAATGATTATGTAATATTATAAATACATGTATATGCTGGATATATATGATATATATTCTATCCAAATCAGGAATGTCATTCTGGATATAAAGAACCTCTGACCACACGAACAACATGTAATTGTAAAAAGTCCACTTTCGACTTAAGAACCAAATATCGACAAAACAAACATTATTAACATAAATGGTTACATAATGTTTATAACATGGAAATAAGTGATATAAAAGGAATAAGGAACTTTAAAAAGATTCTTAATCAAGTAGAAATTAACTCAAGATTATTATTCAGGACGTTAAAGAACGATCGAGTCAAGTCGGACCCGAGGTAAGGGACTTCGTCTCAATCTCCTTTATTGAGGCATATTTTGTTTTATACACAACTTTCTTTTATACAGTGTATAAACCCCTTTGACTTTTACTTTTATACAAATGGAATCTTTTTCTATGAAGCGTTTTAATAAATGACAAAAAGGAATGTTTTTTTAACGTACGCGGTGACAACGAACGTTTTCACCACCGCGAGTATTATTTGGTCTTTGGCTTCCTCAACAATCGGTAATGTTTTTAAAATAAAATAAATACCATATAATCTTTTATGTATATTGGTATTGAAAATATTTTTGATAAAGGATTCTATTAAGTCAATATATTTAAATTATATATTGTGATTTAAATGTTGAAATGTTATCATTCCTTTATATTTGTTTTATGTTTTATGATTTTATATTGGTACTTGGACATTTGACGGGTGGTTATGTGATAAACCATATTAAGGGTGGTGTCGTGAATACCAGGACGGGTGGTTACGTTATAACCTCCAAGGAATTGTGTATGGAAGTCGGCTGTATGGCTATTCCATTAAGTATGTATGGATGTTGGCCGTATGGCTATTCCATTAAGTGATATGTGTGGAAGTCGACCGTATGGTTATTCCACTTAAGTATGTTTATGTCCCAAGTTACCTTTATATATGTTATGTGTTCTTTATATGGGTTTTATGGTAATCATTTGGTTACAAAAAGGTAAGTAATGATATTTTATTCAGGGAAGAGGTTTTTACTTCTTCGTGAAGGTGAAGGTATTACTTTGATAAAGAATACATGGTTTACTTGATGTTTGAAAAACTAAAAGTTTTCATTCTTTGTGTATCCCTTACTGAGATTTTTATGCTCATCCCAAGTTTTTGAAATGTTTTTTCACAGGACTTAAAGTGGAATAGGGTCAAGGATGGGATAAAGGGAAAGTCATGCTACCTAAAACATGGAACTAGACATGTTTCTTTTTAAGAGCTTTTATTTTATGGAAACTTAGTAGAAGTTTCTACATTATAATCTTTTGATATGTAATAGTTATGTCCTAGTTCTCTAAAACTCTAAACCTGAAAAGATCCTCAATGTGAATTATTCATTTCATTCAATATTAAGTAAGGTTTAAGGTCGGGGCCATATAGTTGGTATCAAAGATCGGTTTAGATAACTTTAGGAGTAAGAATTCTATTAAATGATTATAAAAAAATATTTTTTTAATGGTCAAATTGAAATGATATATCATTTGATGATTACCTTGTTGCTTCATCTAAGACATGTTTGTTAGGAATGGGTTTTCATTGAGGAAACAGAACAACTTTTCTGGGAAGCCATACACAGGGAAATGACCTTTCAAATCAGTATCCTAAGATGGTCAGAATAAGAATTGAGTAGTTTACTGCAGTGATGGATCAGTTGAATCGGGCGATAAATGGTGGTTGTGTTATTGATGATATTTTGGTGTTTTCTAAAAGTAAAGAGCAGCATGGAAGACATTTAAGGGTTATTTTGCAAACCTTGAATGAAAAGAAATTGTATGGATAATTCAGCAAGTGTGAGTTTTGGTTACAACAAATTTCTTTCCTGGGTCACATTGTTTCAAAAGATGGCATAACTGTTGATCCAGCTAAAACAAAAGATGTTGAAGAATGGCCAAAACCCCCAAATGTAACCGAGATCCGTAGTTTTCTTGGTTTGGTAGGTTACTACCAAAGGTTTGTTGAAAAATTTTCATGGTTATCTAGTCCAATGTCTAAGCTAACTCGTAAGGGTGTTAAGTTCATCTGGACAAAAGAATGTGATGATTGTTTTCAGGAGTTGAAAATAAGATTGGTGAATGCTCCAGTTTTGGCACTTCCTTCCAGGAATGGTGAGTTTGTTATCTATAGTGATGCTTTGTTTAAGGGACTTGGTTGTGTCCTAATGAAGAATGATCAGGTAATTGCTTATGCTTCACGTCAGTTGAAAACCCATGAGGTAAATTACCCTACACATGATTTGGAATTAGCTGCTATTGTTTTTGCTCTAAAAATTTGGAGGCATCATTTGTATGGAGTAAAGTGTGAAATATATACTGATCACAAAAGTTTAAAGTATATATTCACTCAGAAAGAATTGAACATGAGACAGAGGAGATGGCTGGAATTAATCAAGGATTAGGATTGTAAAATTCATTACCATCCGGGAAAAGCAAATAAAGTGGTCGATGCTTTGATTCGAAAAAGTAATGCTTCATTAACCATGTTACGTTTGGAACGAGATCCTTTGGTTTTTGATTTTATGAACTTTGGCATAGAAGTTTTTGGTGCAGGAAGTTCTTCTATTTTGTTTCAGGTATCAGTGAGGTCATCCCTATCAAACAGAATCAAGAAAGCATAGAAGCAAGATAGTGAGTTACAGAAAAAGGTAGAGCTGATTCATAAGGGTAAGTTGCCTGAATTCAACACTGATAATGATTGTGTTTTGAGGTTTGGGAAGATATTATGTGTTCCTTGTGATTCACAGTTGAAGAATGAGCTATTATGTGAGGCTCATAGTTCCCTGTTTTCAGTTCATCCTGGCAGTACTAAGATGTACAGAGATCTGTGGGAGTATTACTGGTGGGATGGAATGAAAATAGATATTGCTGATTTTACTGTGAAGTGTTTGACTTGTCAGAAGGTTAAAGCAGAGTGCCAGTTACCGAAAGGGATGCTTCAGCCTCTACCAGTGCCAGAGTGGAAATGGTAGAATATATCCATGGACTTTGTTGCGGGATTACTGAAGACATCTCGAGGTAATAATGCAATCTGGGTTATTATTGATTGCTTGACTAAATCTGCGCATTTCCTTCCTATACGAGATAATTTTTCCCTAGATCAACATTCCTGTTTGTATCTTAAAGAGATAGTCAGGTTACAAGGATTTCCCCTCTACATTGTATCTGACCATGATCCTAGGTTTACTTATAACTTTTGGAAAGGCCTTCAGAAGTCGTTGGGTACTGAATTAAATTTTAGTACATCTTTTCATCCTCAATCAGATGGGCAGTCATAACGAACAATTCAGACCATGGAGGATATGCTACGAGCTTGTTCGATGGATTATCATGGAAGTTGGGACCAACATCTTTCTTTGGTTGAGTTTTCTTATAATAACAGTTTTCATTCCAGTATACAGATGGCACCATTTGAGGCATTATATGGGAATCAGTGTCAAACTCCAGCATTTTGGGATGAAGTGGGTGAAAGGAAGCTGATGGGACCAGAATTGGTAGAAGAGATGGCAGAAAAAGTTCAGTTGATTCAGAAACACATGAGAATAGCTCAATGTAGGCAGAAGAGTTATGCGGATAACCGGAGGAAGGATCTATCTTTCGATGTAGGTGATCTTGTTTTTCTCAAGGTTTCTCCATGGAAAAGTGTCATGCGATTTGGTAATAATGGAAAGCTGAGTCCAAGGTTCATTGGGCCATATGAAATTCTCGAGGTAGTTGGATCAGTTTCATACAGAGTGGAATTACCTCCATGTTTATCTCAGGTACACAATGTTTTTCATGTTTCGATGTTGAGGAAGTATATTCCAGATTCATCTCATGTTCTGAGACCAGAGGTAGTTCAGTTGGAAGAGAATCTCTCTTACGAAGAACAACCAGTCCAGATTCTTGACCGAAGAGAGCAAGTGTTGCGAAATAAGGTAATCCACCAGGTAAGGGTTTTGTGGAAAAACCATATGGTTGAAGAGGAAACGTGGGAATCTGAAAATTCTATGAGGGATAAATACCCCCACTTATTTAGATAAGTGAATAAAATTGTGAGGATGCAATTCCCAAAAGGGGGGAAGGATGTAACATCCCAGGTAAATGAAGAATAAATAATTTTCGTATTTATTAATATTTATGAATTAAATATTAATTTTACTTTAAAGGGGTTTCTATGTTCGATAGCGTACCCGATACGCAACGATGAGTTCCTTTGAAAACTTACTTTGCACACTAGTAATATAATAATATTATTTTAAATGGTAGTTAACATGTAGCCGTTGTATTGGTGGGAATGGATATAAATAACTAATATATGATTATATATGTTTTTTAAATGTTTTTACATTTATCCAATAAAATATAAAGGCTTAAAATACGGAAAGAATTCAATTTTAGGCATTTATACACTAATTTTCACTAAAGGTTTACTTATTACCTTTTGATGGCGAACCGTCATTAAATATAGTTTTGATAACTCTTATACATTCTATTGGACCAAATATAACTATTCTTTAGAATCGGGACATCAAAATTTACTTTGTGTAAATTTTTGGTATCTTTCTGATAAAGTTCATTTTTTAATGAATGGTGTAAAATGTTGTATTTTAATTCAAAACATCTTTTTAATCTAATTTATTTATATGATTAGATTATCATTTTAATTGTTTTTAAAGTTAAAATAGAAAATATTTTTACCATTAAATCCAATAGTGGTCGTTGAAATTAATTTCACTTTGAAATTGGACTTAAACTAGTGTCAATCTTTTGATACTTATTGTTTCATAAAAACACGCTATTTGTCATGACAGCGGGAATTAATTATTAAATTAATTAATTTAACATATATGTTTTGAATTTTTTAAAATGGACTTCATTTTTGAATTCGGAATATCAAATATAGCTTAGGGTGAATTTTTGGTATTTTTCTGGGAAACTTCAATTTTTGATGAATTGTGAAACCACTAAGTGGTACTTATAAAAACTGATTTTTCATTTAAATGAAATTTTACCACTTCTGTGTTTTGAATTTCAAAAATCCGACATAAATGGTTGTCATTAAGAAGTAAAATTTGGTTCAATGAGATAAAAATAATTTTTTGTTGAATAGTAACTCTTAAGTTCTTAATCGCGATTAGAGGTAATTAGTGCAATTTAAGGTAAAAATCATAATATAATAAGATGAAAATACCTAGAAACATGTCCTACCATTATTGGATGTGTCATGGCCGACCAATAAAAGCCATGGGTCAACTTGGGGACCCCATGGAGCCACTTTGGTTGGGAAATGATATAAATAACTTATTATTTAATGTTAAAGTAAAAATAACACAAACATGAGATGTTTTACTAAAACAATTTTTACATGGGGTTATAAGAGTCAAATTTATTATTATAAATAGTCATTGGAAAGCTAACAATATTTCTTACATAATAGTAGTTTTTTTATAATTTTTAGACATTAAATAAATTAAATTATTTATGACATCATGATGATGCAGCGATGACCTCATTATTTTACGATTTATATAAAATGGAATGATAATGTTTAATATAAGACCTACACATGTTCAAAACCTATTGGATGAGTTTATTTCGAACCCTCATCACCTTATCCTAGAAATACATCAATTTGGGACCTTTAAAATCCGAAACTCTTTTGAAAATAAAGTAACATTTTGTAACTTTACAAGAGTGCCCCTCCTCTCCTCTTATAAAAGGCCCCCACCTCTACCTCCTTACCCACACTCCCAAAGCCTTTGGCTCGCCCAACCCCTGCCCATTTTTCCTCTCCAAATCCCTCTATTACTCCTTGAAGCCTCCCGTTGGGCAGAAGTCTTCCCAAGGAAGCCTTTGAGCTCAAATCTAAGAGAGTTGCCCGATTTTAAGGTAATGTCTTCTTTTGAGTCCTTTTGTTTTATTTTGCTTCTCCAACCCCCTAAGCTATTTTTATTCTTTTCTATTGTAAAAACTGTAGTATCCTCAATATACTAGGATTTTGTTATAATAAGTATTAGAGCTACACTTACACACACCTACATATAATGGTTAATGAAAATACTGTTTCCGTGGATGGCGAATTTCTGCCTCCCGAAACGATGATTGTTCAACATTCTTTTAACACCTTCAAAGGTGGCCATTAAGATGACACTATATTTATATATGATATATATCATGTTTATGTTTTCCTTAAGCTTATGTATTTTTTATTTTGGGAATACCATTATGGTTTCCATTGTGGGTAAACGCGATATCTTCATTTAAGGAAGTGCGGACTACCGCCCCCTCAAAGTGATTTGATTCGTTAAATTCCATATGTGGGACGTATAAAGGATGGATTTAAAGTTATTATATAAGATGTTATACTGGAATTATAATATACCTCTATATCATTATTATTTATTTCCATTAAATTATGAGATATAAATGAAAGTAGCGTTCATGCGTACGTACGGCTTACCGTCTCCATTAACGGTTCATTTAATTTCTTATCCCCAAATGTAATGTACTATTAAAAGTACATGTATATAATGGATATATATAATTAATGATACATATAAATGATTAATATAATTCTGGAATTAAAATATACATACCTCTCATTTAGTTTTAATTCCATTAATATGACAAAGAAATGAAAGTAGCGTTCATGCGTACGTACGGCTTACCGTCTCCATGAACGGTGCATTTCATTTCTTACCTCTAAATGATTATGTAATATTATAAATACATGTATATTCTGGATATATATTATATATATTCTAACCAAATCAGGAATTTCATTCAGGATATAAAGAACCTTTGACCAAATTAACAACATGTAATTGTATGAAGTCCACTTTCAACTTAAGAACCAAATATCGACAAAACAAAAATTATTAACTTAAATGGTCACATAATGTTTATAACATGGAAATAAGTGATATAAAAGAAATAATGAACTTTAAAAAGGTTCTTAATCAAGTATAAATTAACTCAAGTTTATTATTCAGGACGTTAATGAATGATCGAGTCAAGTCGGACCCGAGGTAAGGGACTTCGTCTCAATCTCCTTTCATTGGGGAATATTTTGTTTTATACACAACTTTCTTTTATAAGGTGTATAAACCCCAATGACATTTACTTTTATACAAAAGAAATCTTTTTCTACGAAGCATTTTACTAAACGACAAAAAAGGAATGTTTTTTTTAACGTACGCGGTGACACTGACCTTTTTCGCAGCTGCGAGTATTATTTGGTCTTTGGCTTCCTCAACAAGCCGTAATGTTTTTAAAATAAAATAAATACCATATACTATTTTATGTATTTTGGTATTGAAAATGGTTTTGATAAAGGATTCTATTATGTCGATATATTTAAATTATATATTATGATTGAAATGTGGAAATTTTATTATTACTTTATATTGGTTTTATGTTTTATGATTTTATATTGGTACTTGGACATTTGACGGGTGGTTACGTGTTAAACCATATGACGGGTGGTGCCGTGAATACCAGGATGGGTGGTTACGTTATAACCTCCAATGCATTGGGTATGGAAGTCGTATGTATGGATATTCCATTAAGTATGTATGGAAGTTGGCCGTATTGCTATTCCATTAAGTGATATGTGTGTAAGTCGACCATATGGTTATTCCACTTAAGTATGTTTATGTCCCAAGTTACCTTTATATATGTTATGTGTTCTTTATATGGGTTTTATGGTAATCCTTTGGTTACAAAAAGGTAAGTAATGATATTTTATTCAGTGAAGAGTTTTTAAAATCTTCATGAAGGTGAAGGTATTACTCTGATAAAGTATACATTGTTTACTTGATGTTTGAAAAAATAACAGTTGTCATTCTTTGTGTATCCCTTACTGAGCTTTTTATGCTCATCCCATGTTTTTAAAATGTTTTTCACAGGACTTAACGTGGAATAGGGTTAAGGATGGGATCAAGGGAAAGTCATGCTACCTAAAACATGGAACTAGATATGTTTCTTTTTAAGAGTTTTTATTTTATGGAAACTTGGTATAAGTTTCTACTTTGTAATCTTTTGAGATGTAATAGAAATGTCCTAATTCTCTAAAACTGTAAACCTGAAAAGATCCTCAATGTTAATTATTCATTTAATTAAATATTAAGTAATGATTAAGGTCGGGGCCTTATACAACCAATGGTTCCTGGCATAAACATTTGTGGATTGGTCAGTTTAAGATACAACATTAATCTATGTGGGAAGACACAATTTTGGGTGATCTTGGAACTTTAGTAACCAGTTTTATATTAAAAGTAAATCTGGGCATTATAAACATAACAATCATATGTAGGAAAGTACAAAAATAAGCATAGCATCATGGAATATATGGTAATGAAAACAAATTAATCACCAAAACATGGTTATTGTTAGCAATAATAGATATTTAGGAATCTTGGAATATAAGTGCCTAATAATAGAAATTAAATAATAATTTTAATAAACAAAAAAGTTATATCAACAAATCTCAAAGAGATTAGAAATGCAATCTACATGGCATGGAATATGGATGGAATGTGAAACTCTATGTTCCTATAATTATGTTTGTAGGGAGAAATCCTAGTCATACTAGCCCCTATGTAAAATAAACTATATCTCATCTATATATTAGTAGAGGAAAGTAAATAAATTACTCAAGGTGAAAAAATAATCAACAGTAATAGATAATAGCACGAACAACAGTCTCTTCCCTTACCACTTAGACTTTTCCATGTTTGTGGGTTGATCACTCCGAGACACTTCTATTTACCAAGTATCATCATAGTCCATGAATTTGGTATAATAGGCCAAAAGATAAATGAAAAGTGAACCAATGATCTGATACCACATTGTATCATTCTGACCCAATTGACTACTAACCCAGTAGTTGTATCAGTCACCACATTCCCTGAAGTGTGCTTCATCATATGCCTAAGGATTCTCACTAGATGCGTGGGTTTAAAGATTGTATGGCGAGGAGAATATACCAACATGATTGAAGTATAACTATGCTATATTAGTTATAAATCAAAATAAAATAGCAGAATAAAAATACATAATGGATTGAGAATTGGAAGAAAAATATAACTAATATACTGTAAAACACTAACTATAGATCTATAAATGCATGTCCAGATGATGATACAAAATTATTAAGTTATGAAAATACATAATGTGAATAAATATAGAACATAAATAAGGAAAATAATGAAAATACTTGAGGGAAATGTTCAAGAGAATCCGTAGTACAAGCCTAGTCATGTGCTCCTAAGCTACTGTGTACAATTCACAACAAAAGAAATAATATATTTACATATGAATATGAGGTATTATAGGTTGCCCCAGTATAATGGAGGATTGAGAAGAGTGTGAGGTATACTACGTAGGAAACCAAAAATGGTGTCTAAATCATAATTTGGATTGTGAATAAAAATAAATAGTTTATAATTATGAAATTTCAATCATTAAATAAACCAAAAGTAAACATGTTGGCATAGGTTCTGCAGGGACACATGGTTGACCCTACTAGCTTCGGCCCAAGATGGAATTTCTCTAAATATAAGTGAACCTATATAAATAGAATATGGGTCATCATGGTATAATTAGTAAGAAAATGACTATGACCAGGAGTTTGATTTGTCTTGGTGAATGCGTCCCTAGGTTACTATAATGTAATATTTATTTTCATTAGAACTTAATAAGAGATGCTCTAAGACCATACAACATGACTAAAAAATGGAATCCCAAGTATCCCTCTAGGGAAATATAAAAAACCAATACTATATTAATCTTTATAAGGAGATCCATATATGGTATCTCAAATATCACTCTAGGCATGGCATGAAACAAACCCTATAAGAACATCCCAGGTATTGCACATATGTAACGTAATATCACTCAAGACCTGGGATAATCATCTAGCTACCGAGCACATCCATGGTGTCTTTCCTAGGAAACATGTATCACTCCAGAAGATGTATGGAAAACACATTGTGATCCCATACAAGGCATACCTTGTTTCTCCCTCAATGTATGTATAAATCAGGTGACCTATGTACCCATCCATGGTGTTTCGTAACTAGGATACCCAAGTATAGCCTAAGCTGTGTATAATATATAATATCCTATGAGCCCTTTAACTTCATTCTAAAATACAAAACATGATTATGGCTCAATGCCTTCATACTTAATTAAATTATTTACGTTCAATTATAAAATAAAGTCTATGTCTCAATATAATTCAAGTATAATGGAAAATTTAAGTGGGCCATGTTATTAAGAACGCCACACCCCAAGGCTAGTATACTATATAGGGCCATGCCCGTTTACCATTTCAATTTTAATAAAAATAATTCCATGAACATAACATGCCATTTTATTCAGTAAATGGTCCTTTCCAATATCAAGGAATAATGATCATCTAATAAGAGTCATAGGGCCAATTGGGATGCACATAGAAGATAACACCATACATGAAATTGTTTAAGTTAGGTCATTCAAACATGTGTGTCATATGGAATCATCAATCTAATTACAACAAGGTGAAGGAATAAATACTTATGATATCTCTTAGTCATTGTGGGTTATTTTATAGGGGTATTACGTCATTCCAAATTCAATTTATCAACTCATTTTATCTTAGAATACATCACAACTCATTGAGTTTATTTATTAGAAATCAATTTAATATTTAAATATATTAAAAGAAAACACCAATAAGGGAGGATAAAACGTGATGTACACGATCTCCAACCATGAAAATTTAATATATGAGAGATTCTAGAATTAGTTGATTTGGTTCTACACATTTAATTTCATATTTAAGGGGGTTAACAAGGAGATAATCATTCCTAGAACAACACTGTAATTTATAAATGGTGAGGCTTTAAATTGAAAATCTATAGGCCGCCTACCTCAACCTTAGGATTCTCTATGCATCCAATGTAAAGGTTTAAAACTAGATGGTTTTGTATAAATGGATGAAATGAATGAATAAACTAAGAATAGGGTGGATTAAGTCACACTAAAATTGCATAGATGATGAAAATATAAATAAATAAAAGGGGAAGGAAGAGTCATAGACATACCGATACACATACAATAAGACAAACATCACTCTAAATAGAGTATATAATATTTAGTTATCTATATTCCTAAAAGAGGAAGGGAGTATCTCCCTAGAGGGAAAGCTACACATAAGAGGTAGGAAGTAAATAGGTAGAGAAAGAAATAAAGAGGCAAGGGAATTTTTTTAATTTCCAGTTTCTTTAATGAAGTGAATGATTTTTACACACAGTATACCAAACCATGCACCAATCTTCCATGTGAATCAACCCAAGGAACACCTTTGAATGGGCTAGCCACATGGTATGACTAACTAAGAAAACCATTGAGAAATCCTACTTCTAATATTAATACTAAACCTCCATAGACATGCATATCTTGCACGGTTTGAAAAAAACATTCAAGACATCGAGCTGCATTAGTTGATCCACATGGT
The DNA here is from genome assembly GCA_963277665.1 of Viscum album. Lineage (NCBI taxonomy): Eukaryota > Viridiplantae > Streptophyta > Magnoliopsida > Santalales > Viscaceae > Viscum > Viscum album. Next base: position 1,839,023,294 of record OY728165.1, read on the forward strand.
TTTACCTAGTGGGAAGATGGTTTAAGACAAACCATGTACCCGTACCTGTCATTATAAACTAGATTTTATGGGGGCCGACACTCCCAATGCTCATTGGGGCACCCCTAACACCGATCAGGATTTCAACCATGTCTAAAAATAACACATTTAAGTGTTCCAAAATTGTTATTTACATATTGAATATTAGTCAAACAAACTGTCCATTAAAAAGGTGATAAAATTTAATTTTCTTTGGAATTTTATCTAATCCAAAATAAGGGACGCTACACTAGACTTAGTTTGGGGATCAATTTTGTAGATTCTTCTACCTGTATTTATTTGGTGTTTTTACTTCCAAATTTTCACTATATTAAATGAAATGTAATATTTATAGTTTTTTGTGGTAATTTACATAGTATTTTTTGAAATGACTAGTATTACATATTTATTTTTTCATACAGTTTCATTTATTTCATATTCAATCTGTAGTGTCTTAATCTAAAAAAATGGTATGGTTTCCCAACACGTTTAATTTGACCCTTGATTCAAGTAGGAACCCTCTAGAGTATATGTAGGGATGCATAAGGTCATTAAACAAACCGGATCATGGAACCAATCGTAGTGTTACTTGGGATGGCGGGTTACAGACCCAGGTGACCATCATTGGATGGTAGTCAAGACAATCCTTAAGTAACTGACATGAACTAATGATATGTTCCATGTCAGTATAGGAGACATGTAACTAATCATCAAAGGATATGAATATTCTAGTTTCCAAATAGATCAAGATAATATATAATAATATATGGAAAACATATTCACTCTCAAGGGAGGTATTTTCAGCTATAATAGCTCAAAGAAAGTAATAGTTCTAGATTTTTTACTACTGTCTTAGTAAATTATGTATTCTGAGGTTGTTAAAGATGGAATTTTGACACAAAACATTGTCTAAGTGCTTGACATGGTACTTTGTAGTAAAAACACTATCACACTCTACTAATAATACATCAGTGGGTGATCTACCAAAGGATCCATGTTCACATCAGTGGATAAATCAAAAAAATTGAAAATATCATGTCTTTGGAATTTTTCATTAGAGGTGAAGTCGTAGTTAGAAAATCATCACTGAAAGAAGATGTAATGGACCCCTTAACAAAATATTTAACTAAAAAAACATGATATTCATATGTGGTCAAGAATATTGAAATTTATTGGTAGTTAGATCTAGTCCAAGTGGTAGTCAACTCAAGATTTTGTTTTAAAACCAACTACTCATAATTGGGATTACATGTATTTTCTACACAGTGAATATTAATTTATGTATCTTATTGCACACTATTCATAGTTTCTCATTATGTTAATGTAATAATTTTTTAGAGTATCTACCACATTAAATCGGAGTAATAGTTCCTCATTATGGTGAGAACCTTGAAATGAAATGAAGATATTCTTAAACTCAGTTTTATAGTTATATAACAAGTTTTGATAGGAAACATGACATGATTAGTTTTAGGAGAAACTACCCATAATCACATGATACTTCTTCTCATGAAGTTCTCACTTGATGACATCCAAGGTGGGATATTATGAGAACAAAGCGATAAATTATAATTCTACATGTTTTTGTTTTATTGTATATTATATTATACAAGCATGAGTGATGGTCCTATGAAATTAATATTATTATTAAATCATATCATGACTAACATAATTAAATGTATTATCATAAACCATGATGATAATATTTCATGGTGAAGTTGAGTGTGTCGGGTGTATCACAAAAGTCATGTCATTACTGAATAATTTAAGAAAACATTTTCCCCTTCTATGTTAATGGATGTTTATATCTCAACCCTTGGATTCAAATATAATTTTCACCTGAAATTATTTGTTCATGGAATAACACAAAGTTTATTACAGATAGTACATGAAATATGTATGAGTATATAGGTTTATGACATAGGTTTAAGATCTACGTGATGATACATTTTGTCAAAAGGGGTAACGTTACATAGTGATTGCTCATGTGTGATTATTGATGTTGCTAAATTTGTTTCTTTAACTTAGTTGTCTTGTCCCATTGAATAATAGTATTCTTAGATTTTAGGCATGTCCACCTAATTCCAAAAAGAAAGAATCAAATATTATCACAAACTATGTGTTTATGATAATCAGAATTAAAATTCAATTTCAATTTATTAATTTGAATAAAAATTATTCTTAATATAATTGAATAATTTAATTAAAGATTTCTCAGTCACAAATATTTATTTAAATATTTAATAAATATTTATTTTCTAGATTGTTAATGACATATTTATTTTAGTAATAAATATTAAATTAAATATTTATTCAGGTATTTTATAAATATAGGGGAGGATGAGGAATCCAATATCATGTTGAGTGATAATAATTAATTTTCAAGATAGTTAAATAATATTAATCATTATGGTAGTTAACACACATCGTGGAATAAAAAGATAATAATGTTGATATTATTTTTTCATACATGGAATGGTGTCAAATATGAATTTATAATTTTATCAAGGTAAATTGTGAAATTAATTTAAATAAAAATCCTTTCCCATGGTCTATAAATTGGCCACTTATAAAATCCCAGACAATTTAATCAAGATCATTGTGTACAATCCATTACTCTCTGTAATTATCCTCTCCCATCGCACATTCTATCAACAATGAGAAGAAAAAGATAACTTCTTTTATATTGATGAAATGTGAAGTGATGTATATGAACAATAAAAGGCAATTAATATACTATGATAGAATATAGATATTCATCGTTGTTGTTTAGAGATCAATATAACAAGTATGGATCACCAAAATAGGGATAATACACAAATATCCTATAGGTGAAGTGGTAGATTACCAAAAATAGTTTCATATAATCAACATCTACTATGGAGAAAGATCTCAGAAATGATATAACCATTCTTCCTAATTAAATATATTAATTATAAATCTAACATGAAAATATAATATCTTGGTAATAGTGACCTTCTCGTCAATATTTTTTTAGCAAACATTTTTCGTTCATAACATAAACATATTTTACAATATGTAAATAATCCACCAAATATGACATTTTTATAGTCAGGATCCACACCAATAAGCACTTATACTATGCTCAAAACCATTTAGATGAATATTCAATATATTTCAAAATAGAATAAACCTAGAATCATAATGTTTTAGTGCATGTAAAGACAAGATACATTATAATACTTATTTAATAAAATAATTTCAACATATCCCAAAAACAATTTCTTGCATAGTACCCTTCTGACACATATCCAACATAAAACATTTCATAATAATGTGAGGAAAAAAGATATTAAGAATGTGTGAGATCATGTTCTCAATAATGTTAAACATGGAATATATCAATCAATGATCATATTCAAGAATAAGATAAGTATATGGGTATGAGATAATGATCATAACTTTTGATCTTCTAACCTAATCAGTAAGAGATCATAATTTAGGAATCATAACATAAAGCATCAAGAATTCAAAATACCCGAGTCTTAAGAGAGAGGAATAAAAATTAGTCACTCATGAGCAATGAGATCATATAATAAGTATAATAATATTTCATATGAATTAGATATCAAATATATGTATTCAAATTCCATTTATTAGTCAAGGAACACTGCCAGTACCATAATGGATAGGTTTCACTCCCCAACGTCTTTTCATCCATATAATTTATCCACTTACCATACTCTTACATATTATCTTATAAGACATCAATCATTTCCTAATGCAATGTAGGGATTTAAAAGACTAACCAGTCAAACAAGGAAAATATTACATAAATGTACCACAAGATCAGAGAATCATTCACCATTCCACTGTAGCATAACTTGTGTAAAATAAGTAGGTTTTAAAAATATATCAACAACAATTAATCAAAATCCCTTAATAGAAAACACATTTATGGAATCATTACACTATATCCCTCGTGAAGAAAATAAATATTATAGGGTATTGTCATAAATGAAATACACATTTAATGTGAAATTAAAACATTTATTTGAAATAATGAGAAAAATTTTCTATTTATTTCGACAATATTTTTATAAAAATTCTAAAAATGTTGATATAATGATTTTCATTGGAAATAACAGTGGAAAATTGTAAAGGAAGATTAAAACCAAAGAATAGTTATAATAGCGGGAAAATTTATTCATCATATAAATTCTAAAACAATGATTCCTTTCATGGTATTTGGTAAAATTTTAAAATTTACCTTGTCCATAAAACAACAAAATGTTTTCATTTGAAACTTTGAAAATAAATTCAAATATAGTTTAAAATAACATTAAAAAATCATTTGATCATAGAAAGTTAAATTCATGAAAGCATTATAAAGAAAAATGCATAGAAGAAAAAATTTAACCTTTAATGAAATAAATTTTACTGTTGTTATAAACATTTTATGCAACATTTTATGTACTAAATATATGATAATTAATGGAGAATAATATGAAATAAATTAAAATTTTCTTAAAAAAAATTCTCTATTTTTTAAGTAACAAAGGGGGGAAATGAAATGAAAACATTAAAACCCAAAAAATAAATAAAGGTGAAGGAAATATATTATTATTATGAGATAAATATTCTATAATTCCCCCAAATTAGATTCAATAAAAAATAATCCCAATTCAAAATGAGACTTCAACATAAACCCTTACCTTAGAAAAAAAACTTTCTTTATTCACTGATTTATGTTCCTTTATAAAAAATATAAATTTATTAAAAATATATTCTAGAACCATGTATGTACTTATATTACAATATATCATTCTATTATTATTTTTTATTACCCATTTGATATAATTTCTACATTAAAATCAATATTCCGATAAAAAAAATTCTTTCATTCATGTTTTGGTTCAATGGTTCTGGTCATTGCACATTTTTCATGTTTTTAAAATTTCCATAGTCTAAATAGATATAAAAGAATAATATTTATTAATTATAAAAACATGTCTGACTATTAATATAAATTATTGATGAGAATTTAATTACATCTCTTTGAGGAGATGGTGGTTCATACATATACACGATTAATGTATTCATTTTTCAATGAAACGAAAGAATGAGAGGTAAGAAATAATATATCATTTCAAAAATCATTAAAATATCATAATTATGATTTTATATTTATTAAATACAATTATATTAATATGCATGTATAGAGGACACAAAACAAATAATCGCATGGCTTCATAGAAGGGGTAGTTCACACATATATATGAACAATGATATCATTTCACATATGATTGGATGGAGATAAAAATAGTTGTACCATTTAAAAAATTATTTATTTAAATCATAATGATTACACAATTTTAATATAGTTAAATAATATTTTTATGTGGTTAAGGAAGAAATAACCACAAAATATACTGGTAAAGACAATCCCCTCATCATTGGAATATATCTTTATAAAAACACCTTATGTCTTAAAAGGATATCATTTTAGGTAGAAAAAAAGATCTTAAATTGGATAAAACAAGTTAGGTTGGTATTTTTCATGTATTGGATGAGCTAGATGAAATAAAAGGTGTGAATGAGTGAGGAGTTGAGGATATCCTTTTATAAGGGAGGTGTGTGGTGCTCTTGTTAATCATTGTGGCATTAAAATATAATAAAGACTTATTCAAATGAAATTGGAACCAATGAAACAAAAATTAGAATATAAGATAAATTTGTGATAAAATATACCTGAAAATTGTATTTTTTATATGGTTTTATTTTATTTTATCTCGTATCTATTTTGTTTATCCCCTTGTTAATCCTTCTAAACATTACCTAGTGATAAAATTTCACTGCGCTTAATATTCATAATAACCAAAAATGAAATTGACCTATTAAACAAATTTGGAAATGATAATAATAAATATAGACAATATTTTTGTAAATTATATTCTTATAGGTGGTATAAATTCGTTTAAAAATTAGCACACAAAACATAATTAAAACCATTTTAAGAAAAATTCATTACAAAGCATAACACTAAATTTATTCTCATTTTCTGCTTAGTAATTACATATAAATGAATACTAACATATTTTATTGAATATATTATATTCAAATTTCATTAAAATAATTCATAAGGACTAATTAATTTAATTTATTATTATAATAACATATTTCACACATAAAATCATTTTTCTAGAAAAAAATATTTTTTTACCTTCTAATGATTTTACGTTCATTTATAACTGATTGATAACCAATGAGTAATTTATTTTTATTTTTAAATAAATAAATTTTCATAAGAATAATTCTATAAATTCATTTTTTAAAAAAATATATATATTATAAAAACAATTTCCATAAATAATACCTCAAAATCCTTCTTTAAAATCATAATTATTTCCTAAATGAAATATAAATTATTTTCAAAAATTATATTTCATCTAAATTAAAATTAATATGGATTATTTTATAATTTTTAGTTATCAATCACATAATTTAAGGGTTTCATGATTCATAAGACAAGAAATGAATTTATTTATTATGGAAGAATATACTCTAAAATCTTGGAGGGTTGTAGTATGCCTCTTCACATTCAAGAAAAATTTTCACATCTTATTAAATGGAGCATGTCCTAGAAGCTTGTGAGGTTTTACATAAAATAAATAAATTTTATAAACAATGATACACTAACTCACTCCCTCAAAGTGTATTTATTCTATCCACTATGAATAATAAGTTATATGAACTAAATTTTTTCCATCTGTTAGATTATATCAAAGCTCAAAAACATGGAAAATATCAATTCTGTGAATACTATATACACGATCACATTTTAAATAATAAATTTATATGGTCAGAAAAATATTTTTATTTTTTATTTTTTTTCTTGAGTTTTGATTTTGATGATGTAGCCATGATGGGACTTCCAGCTTTATAAAGTGGTAAGAAATTAATATTCATTGGTAATAAGATACATGAGTTTTTGGTCAAATCCATGAATTCCATATTAATATATCTATTTAAGAAGATTCTTACCAAAGTGATGAGATTAAAAACTAATAAAGATATTATAGATAAAATTTTTAGTAGATATGAGGGAAAATTTAAGGACAAATAATGGAAAGATATCTCATTTTATTTGTAACACAATAGCATCATTTTCTATAAAATTAGAAAGATGTCTACCTTTAAGAAATAAGTAAAATATCAGAAGGATTTTAAATCCATAAAAAATATGAATACATGTGAGGAGGAACCTAAATAATCTGGTGATTCTAATGATATTGGTGATGATGATGATAACGATGATGATGACGATGATGATGACGACGACGACGATGACGATGATGATGATAGTGATGATGATGCTGGTGGTGGTGGTGGTGGTGGTGGTGGTGCTGATGATTATGATGATGATGATGATGATGACAACGACGATGATGATGATTATGAAGCTAATGATAATTTGGATAATAATAGTAATATTATTATGTCTATTATATTCCGATATTTCATTAAGGGTAGTGTAAAATATAATGGTAAACTTCCCTTGAAATACATCAAATGTGATGGAATTTTATATTTTTTTATTCATGTTAACAAATAATAATAAAAATAAGATTTCCATATGGATCGGAAAGAACATAAACCATAGAACAATAAATGGGTAAAAGGATATAAATTAAAGAACAACAAAGATCAAAATAAGAAAATATTTCCACGAAAAAAGGAAGAAACATTAATGATAAAAGTATAAGAGGAATAATATTCCTTTAGAAACAAATCAAAATATAGGTCACCAAAAAAATGATAGAGATTATGGATCATATTTCATAATGAGGAATCACTTAATTAATTTATAATTAAGGTATTTAAGATACTTACATAGAGAATTTGTTGATATTTGATTTAAAGGCTTTCCTTAAGAAAAATTCTTTGTTAAATAAAGAATAAAAATTCATTAATGAAATAATATTGGATGAAATTTTAATAAAATAAATCATCTCTCAAAATATTAACTAAAAATATTGAAGAACTAAAGAAATTCATGATAACAATATTGGGCAAGAAAAGATCAAAAAAGATCTTCAGAAAAAATGCTTCATAAAATAAAAAGATATGGGAAAGATGGAATCGAAACATCATACATTTGAAAAATAGTTAAAAATACTAAAATAATAATTTTAAAATTATTTTGATTTCTAGGATCAATTTTTTATATTAGCTGAGATTTATAGCACCCAATACCATGTCAAATATATAATTTAATGTTCTGAAAAACATTAATCTCTATTTCCAATAATTATGGGTCTTATTTCAAAATATTTACAAATTTTTGACAGAAAATATGATAAGAAACTCTATTTTATATCATCTGAATAAAAAATAATACAATAAGAATAAACCTTCTTGATGAATAAGAAAATAAATGAATATCTACATAGAAAAGTGATGTATCTAGAATAAAATTTTCAAAACGTAATTATGGATTTAATAAACGATTTAGATAGAATATCTGTCATTCGTGTGGTGGTAATTTTGGCCACAAACTATACACTTGTTGTCACTACATTCCTTAATTTGGGGAAGGAATGAGTCTTGGGGGATAAGCTCTGAACGGAAATCAATGAACATCCAAATAAGAATATTGTGAAAATAATTTTACAGGTCTCCCAATATAGATCATGTTTGAATGCCTAAAGGGTGTTTGTGGTATATGTGAGAGACTAGTGCATTTCAATATGAAGTGAATCAATAATATCTCTAGAAAATTATCTTAAAATGATAATGGGTAATAAGTACATATTAATAATAAAAACAATAATTCATTCATAGTAGAACTAGTATTGAAGGAAATCAAGAGTGGAATTTCATGGATCCTTGATAGTGGGGATTATTTACACAATACATAAGGCACTGAAATCTTTAATTTTAGGGAAGATCATAAAATAAGATAATTTATATTCAGGATTGATATCTAATTTATAATTAATGGTGTTATAACTTCTATGATTTAGTTAAATGGAATCAAAGGAAAATATCTGATTTTTGTGGATGTTCTAAAACACAATTTTCTGAGTGTTCTTCTATTGTATGATACATAAAGTTAGGTTTTTTTCATGAGAACTCATGCATTATAAATATATTTAAATATGGAAGATTCGTCATATGTGGTAAAAGAACAAGTGAAAACTTGTTACAAATTTTTGACCCAAATAATTCAAGTAATATGAGTGTAAAAAATGAGAATGATTTTTTATATAGAAGACTAGGTCATTTTGGCTATAAAAACATGAGAAATATTTCCAAACATTTGTTGGAGATAGACCTTAACAAACTAAAAATATATTTATTTATTTTGGGATGCATGAGATAAAGGTAATATGGTTCAAGGGGCACACCAGAAAGTGGATATTCAAACCACTAGACCATTTAAACTTATATGATTATATTTCTATTTTCCCATGTGAAATAAGTTAACAAATGGTGATATTTATTTCATTACCCACATTAATTAGTATATCTAGATGGTTAATTTTATCTTTATGAATCATTAAATATATGACATTAAATTATTAAAAATCATTAAAATGAAAGTTAAAAAGGATCTTGTTGTTCACATAAAAAGGGAATGATTTTATAATAGTAAGTAATACATTGGTAATTCTATTAAGATATACATATATTGATATATAACAAAATATTAGAATGACAAACAATATAATCCACAAAAAATGGTGTGTTTGGGAGAATAAATCAAATTATTCTGGACATGGGTTGAACCATACTTGTTAAAAATATCATACATATTTATTTTGGAGGTAGGCTTTGTGTATTGTTGTACACCGTCAGAATAGATTTTTCTTGATATATAAGACACAAAAGGCTCTATATTATCTGTTTAACTAAAAAAAGACAACTGTAAAATACATCAAGGTATTTTGAATCCCTGTTACATGAAGACAAATAACATAAATATGGAAATTTTTATAAAAAGATTTGTATAAAGGTCCTTTTTAATAAATCATTCATATCGAAGTGGGTAAAAATGCAAGAGAAAAATCATTAAAAATCTATTATAGTGTAAAAATGTAAAAATTAAATAAAATAATCACAAAATAGTAGAATTTATTAAGGGATATGTTAAAAATATAGAATCCATAAACAAGAAAATTCCTTTAAAACAAGTTATGAGTCATGTTGTAAATGAGTAGGTAGATAGTTTATATTGACATATATGTGACCAGGGATGAATAATATATTTTTAAGTAGAGTTAGAATAATCAATTGATGAAGAAACATATTTATTCTATAATATTATTGGACAACATGATACACTTATTAGACCTACAAGAAGGTTAATATTTTAGAGCCATACTATAATTATTTCTCACATCGAACCTAAATATATTTTTGAGGCCATAAATCATGATGTGTCGATAGTTTCTATTAATAGATATCCTGATCAAATATATGTGAAATTCATTTTAATCTGGTTAAAATACTAGAGAACAAAACATAATAGAAACCAAGTGTGTACTAAAAAACAAACATAATGAGAAAAAATAAAACATATGAAAAAAATAAAGGGATTGATTTAAAGGGATATTCTCATATAGAAAGAGTAGAATTTAAAAAATATATATTTTCACAAAATGAAATTATTGGGAGGATAAGGATTTATTTGATAATGGAAACTCAAAAAAAATCTACATACATTAACAAATTGATGTGAAATCTATTATCCTTAATAGTAATCTTAATGAAGAAGTTTCCATTAAATAACATGGCTATTTTATACTTCATAATTATTGATGCATGTTTTGATCGTTTAATAATGCTTTATATGGATTAATATAGACCCTAAGATCCTATTATGCTAGGATGGATAGCTACTTGGGAATCATGAAATTTACAAAAGTGAAAGTTTATAGAAATTTCAATGTTGAGGATTCAACCAAGGTACTCGAATTGTAATAGTAAATGTGGATAATATAATTTTTCTATATAATAAAGAGTATAATTATGAAGATTTTTTCATGGAAATGAAAAGAAAATTTTCAATGTCAATGTTTGAGGAGATTTCATACTTTCTAGGGTTACAATTCATACAAGGATTCGATCATATTTTCTTATCTCAAGAAGAATACTGTAGAAATAATTATTTAATAGGATAGGAATGTAGAAATGAAAAGGTATGTCCAATCCTCTATATATTATAACTAAATTATTCAATGATTAGTCTAGAACTTGTGGGAATAAAAAATAGTATAGAAAACTAATAATAAAAATTTACTTCTTAGTAACTTCCTAACATTATATAGTATTTTATGTGACACTTTGTGGAGGATTTTAATGATATCCCAAGGATTATCACATTATAGTATCCAAGAGGATATAGCGATACATTGGGAATAAATTTATTTTTAACATATTTCATATATTCATTTTAGATTTGACCATTGATAGTCTTACATATGTTGATTAAGATGGATATTATATTAACAGGAAGTCCACTTATGGTGGTAAACTTTTCCTTGAAAAAAATATTTGAGGAAAATGAATAATAAGATGAAAAAATCAATGGAATTAGGAATAGATGATTTCAAGTACATAAGAGGCACACATGTTTATACTCAAATGATATAGACGTCGGTTCAACTAGGTGACCAGAGAGTTAACATTGAGAAGCCAATATGTATTACCTATGATAATCAAAGTGATATATATCATTCCATGAATATGACACAAAACTGTAGATTAAATCACACCGAACATAGATATCATTTCATCAAAGAGAAGATGGTGGAAGGTGATGTAAAATATGAGTCTTCTAGAACCAAATAACAAGTTAAAAATATTTTCATGAAAGTATCAATAAAGGAGTAATTCTATAAATTTTGGTTTCAAATTATATTTAAAACATTACCTATCACTTAATAATTTGTATAATCATACCCATATAAGTATTTTGAATATAATGTCAAAAGTAAAGATAAAATTGATGCAATGTTTGCAAGTTTTTCAAAGGGATTTAGATTTTCAAAAGAGGATTGTACACTTCCTTTTTTATCTAGAGTCACAAGTATCGAAAAAATGGGGAATATTTTATTATGAGTTTAGGTAGATTATATTGAAAAATAATTTTCATTGTCCTGGAAAAATTTTCTTATCATCTAGGGATGGAATTCTATAAAAAACACTGAAATTACATATGGTGTGCTATAAAGAATAAAATCATTTGTGATAGGTTTTGATTTAATGATTCCTTATTCAGGTTCCTTATCAACAATTTGTTTTAGTATCTTGAAAATATATTTAGAAAATTGAAAAAAAAATCCAAATTGGGAGATTTATGAACCATGTGGATTAGTGGAAACGTTTAGGACATGTGGTTTGTTACATTTGTATTCAATTAGGTAATTAAAGTGATTTTGAGGTGATATTTAGTGTTTGATATGCTTTTAATATATTAAAAAGTTGTTTTAAACATAAATAAATTATTTTGGAATTTTTTGTTTCATGTATAAAATTATTAAATCTATAATATATCATAAGAATCATTCCATATGCACTATAACGATGACATGATACATAAGATAATCATTTTATCCTAGAGAATTTAAAAAAATTGAAAATTCATATGGGCATAACCATTGTTTTATCATCTTTATATTTTTCATTTTATAATTTTTTAACATGATATTGATCGATGTAAACATCATGTGCATTGTGTATACATCATCTACATAGGATTAATTTTTAAATGGATGATTCTGAAGCTCCATCGGGATGATTCCCGCACAGTTTAACCATCATTAAATAGAGTATGGATCATTTTTATCTTATTTAATCATTATTACATATTTATATAAGAATAGACACTGGGAAAAAATTTGAAAATATCAATTGGAATATATCATTGGTTACCAAAATTATTTTCTAATGAAAAATAAAAAGTAGTATAGAAAGAACTAATTTTTTGTTATTAAAAAGTAACTTTTAAGATGTGATTGAAGAATTATAAAGAATTTGTGATCCCCATATCATGAATAAAATAATTATAAATATGTATAAATTAATGAAAGAGATCTCAATGAAGTGGAAATGTATTTTTAATATTTCGAAGAAAAATAAAGATATGATTTTTATTATGCATTACTGATCCTAATTTACATAATATCTGGTAAATATAATTGTGATTCAAGCTAATATAATATTATATGAGTTATTCTCTTAATATATGTTTTGAGATAAGTTTCATCATAAACAAATAATTAATTTTTAGAGGATTTGGAAGCCAAAGAGAATCAATATTTATTAAATGAAATTAAAACGGAATACATGTTGGTTGTTTATGAACCTCTTAACCAAGTTTTATTGAATATTTATTTCCAGATGTCAAACTAGGAATTTCTAACTGGAATAGCAATTAGTTGAAGAAGAAAAGGGTTGTTTTGGAAATTCACTTTGAAAAGAAATCAAGGGAGACTGACCCATGTAAAGATATTTGTGAAAAGTGCATGAAAATTTATAAGTACTCACTACTATAAAATGTATCTTTAACAGTGCTGGAAATTATCAGTACTAAGAAAATGTGTTGAGAATGTCAATCTTTATCAACAATAAAATAAGAACTGATAAGGTGGGCCCTTTATTAACCCTATGAAAAAGCACTGATAAAGGGCACCCTTTATCTACACATTTTTACATAGCACTAATAAAACGACAACTTTATCAATGATTTATTTTAGCGTAGATAAAGGTTGCCCATTATCGGTGAATTATTTTTAGTGTTGATAAAATGTATACTTTATCATTGCTAAAAATAAAACACCGATAACGGTCCAAAATAGAATGATTAATTAAACAAATAAAATAAAAAAAATTAACAATTTCAATAATTAAATAATTATTTTTAAAAATGAATAAATTAGATATACATATATATAAACTTAACAAAATAATAAATAGTATATGTTAAATATACAGATGTGAAAATTTAATAAAATGAAATAATTAAACAAATAATGAATAAAAATGTGTAAATTTAGTAAATTAATAAACATTTTATTAATTAAATAACACTTGAAAAAAATTAAAAAATTTAATATACATATTTATAGATTATAAATATTGATAAATAGTATATATTAAATTTAGGTATATGGAAAAATATATAATGAAACAAAGAAAATAATGTATATATTTCAAAATTCTTTAAAAATTTATTAATGAAACAATTATTAATAAGAATGAATATGTATTATATTTATCTATATAATAAATAGTAATAAATAATATATATTAAATATATATATATATAATGAATAATATGTTAATTAAAAACATATTGATTCCATATTCATCTTTCGTGTTTTTTTAATTTAACATATATTGATTTCATGTACAGATATATATATATATATATATATATGTAATTAATGTAGTTTTATAAACAAATGCGCACACAAATATATTTACACAATATATAGAAACACATACATCAGATATTTATGTAGTTTTTTCCAGTTTTGTTATATTTTAGAGTTTTATTTTAACATTATATGTTCTATATATTTGTTTTTTATTTGGTCATGTTTATTTATTTATTTTAGAAACCATTACTATTAGGGAAATCATTTTAAAAAATAATAATTTTTTTATTTAATTTTTGAATTTGATCATTTTTTATTATTTATTTATATTTTATTATCTATAATGTTTTAGTATTTTCAATATGTATTCATCATTACCTAAATATGTATATTTATATATATCCATATTTTTTCAATAATTCATATTTAATTAACAAAACATATCCATTTTGTGAATATTTTTACTGTGTACTCATTTTGAATTATTCAATTTCACTCATTTTTAAAATGCATGTGTTTAAAATTATATATCCACTAAAAATGTTAAAAATATATTTGTAAGTAAATATTTGAAAATAATTATATTTATTAATGTATATTTACTATATTTATAAATTTATAAATTTATGTATTTATAATTATTATAAATAAATAATTATTTTAAAAAAATATTTATATAATTATAAATAATTAATTATATATATTTAATAATTATAAACTTATAATAATTTTTTAAAAATAAATATAATTATAAATCGTTTATCCAACGTAAAATTTTAGCGCTTATCAAATGAATATTTATCTGTGTTTTCTATAGCACGGATAATGATCAATCTTTATCAGTGCTGTTATGAAAGTAATGTTAAAGGTGTCACCAATTTATTTAATATAACTCTAACTAGTAATCAGTAACTCGCGATTCTGAAACTATTGTAGAACACCTCTACTTCTAACATTATTCCACTCTGTTCCCTCAAATTAATCAAGGTTAGAATCAAATGTATGATATTTGATACATTTCACCTATCATTTTTTGATTTTTTGGTTTCCACATTTTGTATTTATGTGATGTTTTTAACCACCACAAAGCCTATATCTCATCTTCTCACCACTAAAATACAATGAATGGTTCTATTTCATCATTTTTCTCCTTAGACAATAGTTTTTAAGACAATGGTTCTATTTCAGACTCACACACAAATATATTTCATCCATATACAAATGCACACACAAATATACAAAGGAACACACAAATGTATTTCCTCTATAAAGAATGGTTCTATTTAATCTTTTTGAGCCACACGCTACTATAAAGGTAATGTTATCTATATCCAATAGACCATCTCTAACCCATGTTAAAATCACTAAAATTCACTAGCCAAAATATCAAACCTAGTGCTAAAATATCATTGCAGCACAATCCAGCGCCAAATATGGTGATGTGTGGTTGTAGCGCTATCTACTATTTAGTTTTGTTATACATGTTTGGCTTCAAATTTTTATTAATTATTGATTTCATTATCTAACTCTAATTACCTAGAGTTGGTTCATTATTACATAATATTGTCTTGATAACAATATATCAGAAACATTAATAAATAAGCATAAACATTTAAGGAAATGTATAAGACTAAAAAAATTCCTTCTAAAACATAAACTACAGAATAATATGAAAAATATTAATCAAATTAATTCTATTTACTTATTAACATACATATTCTACTAGTTTAATAATCACATGTAATATCAATAGATAATTTCATAATAATGGAATGCATAATGTCGGACATCATAACCACATAGTCAAGGCCTCGGGCCAAGACGACAAATAATATTTTGTCAAGGCCTTCTACCAAGACACTAGTTTGTCTCATGAGACCGACTGATGCATTGAGGAGCTATAGTGGGCTCCACCGGTTGCTTACTATGTTTAATGAATTCCTCAAATGAAAAGGTTAAAACATAACATAAACATTCATTTTAAAACTTGCATATGAAATGTCAATACTTTAACAATAAACCACGAATGGTATAAAAATAACACATCCACATTCAAACATATCACAAAACCTTCAATTCAATATGGAAGACAATATAATTATAAATCGACTTCAAACAAGTGTAAAATCCATCAAAGGATGTTGACATAGATGAAATCAAAATTAATTGAGAGAAATTTTGAAATCATTTAAAAGCCACGTAATTATTAAATAAAATGTTTATTTTGAAAATATTTTTATAATATTGAAATGGAAGCTTTTAAGGTGTTATTGTGGTGGATAATAGTTGCACCTGCTGTATAAATTAGAAAAACATTTAAACTATAATTTGTCGAAATGGTCATAAAGTACCATGTTTAGAAAATGATAGAATGATTCCTTTTAAACCATTTCTTAAAAAGTCAAAAAATATTATAAATGAATTTATCCCACAATCTAGTATGTTGAAAAAACGTTTTAAAATAAATTTTTACGAAACACGGTTGTGGATGATAAAGAGGTCCCAGTAGATACTTACGTATAAATAACCTCAGATAATAAAGTGATTGTAAAATTAACTGTTACCTTGTCTATTTCTCTAGTAAATGGTTTTTTAACCTCATATATAATAGTTAAATAATTATTATTAAATTAAACAGGAACCACATACATAAATATGATATAATATATGATCTTCTAATATTTCATTGTTAATATTATTTTAGTATTATCATTGTTTTGTGTGTTAACTGATTCGTTTTCCTTTACATGTTTGGTTATGTAAGTCATGTTTGATATAGATTGGATGTATTTGATTCATATCTAGAATGATATTAAGTTATTAAATATTATTCTTGACCACAAAATGAAAATTATTCTTCAGTTTTTTTCGATGGGGAATGAATCTCATCACGTTCGTGGAGACGGTAATCCATACGTATGCACGAGCGACAATATCATTCAATTGATAGTAAAATCATATGTAATTGGATGGTATATAATATAAAAATAATCATTAAAATGTTATATTTATTATTTAAATAAATTCTACTCATTATTATACGCATCTAAATAATGATGTGTTGAATAACAAACTACACCAAGATGTGGAGACGGTAAGTAGTACGTACGCAAGCATGGTGACTTTTTCATTTATAGGATGGATTAAAAAATGAATATTTTTTACCATATTTATAATAAAATTCCAGTATTTAGATGGTACTAGATTTATTACTTTGTTATGGGAACAAGAATGAAAGAGAAAGTGGAAGAATAAAAGAACTTTGGAAGAGGTGATAAAATTATTACCACTTCTTCAGGTTCTCCCTTTGGATTTGAACAAAAAGAATCCTTAAGATGGATTTATAATAAAATTAAGCCCCATATGTTGAATTGAGGGTAGTTGGGAGGATATTTGAGTAGGATTTGGCTGAGTAAAATGGCTTTGGAGAGTGATTTTGAGAGAAGGGTATGTACCCTTTTATAAGAGATCTGAGGGTCTCTTAACGAATAGCTTGAAATATTATTTTATTATACCATCATATTTGGTTTATAATTGCTTGAAAAAGATTTATTTCTAGATTAAGGTGGGTTGGGTCGAAAACCTCTCTACCAATTGGTTTTAGATAGTTTTAGGTCACCATATTAACCTAATCTTTTATATTTAACTCTTAGTTAAATAGTTTAACTTTTACCATGTATTCTTGTATTATTATAATAAATTGTTAATAAACATAATAAAAAATTCCAATAGAACCCCATGTGGTTCCTTTTTTATATAACTAACCTTATCTAAGTATTTTAGATGAACCTTATATTTTTAGGAATATTATATCAATTAATAATATTGTATTGTTTTAAAAACTCATTTATGTCAATTTTGACCCTATTTAGTCTATTATTTTTTTGAAAGTCCGAAAAACTTTATAACTTCAAAAAAAATTATTTAATAAACCCTCACATGTCATATTTACAATAAAAGTTCTTGGAATACATAAAAAGTATCGATTTATAATTATATAAATTTTTATAACATCAATTATTTTAATCATTCAATAATAAGGTAATTACTACATCATCATTGTGTCATAAATAAAATGAATTATTTAATGTTAAAAATTTATAAATAAAATAATATTATGTAGGAAATATTTTTATATTTTTAATTAATATTTATAATCAAATTTTTCATATGAATAACCCTATATTAAATATGGTTTAGTTATTAAAATTTGAATTTAACACTTTTAACTCTTCTTTAAATAAAATAATAATATATGTCCTAATCTAATCAAAGATGACAAAAAGAATCATATTTCAATAATAAGGATGATTTTGGTCTAAATACATTTATCCAATGAAACTAGGACATGTTTTAAGGTAATAATAATATCATTTTTCCTTTAATTACCCTGTTTATTCTAACTGTGGTAAATAAAAGGAAAAAGTTACTATTCACCAAAAATTATCTTCATCTTATTGAACCACATTTTTCTTACTCATATCAACCATGTCTCATGTATTTCTTAAATTCAATTGACATATTTGTAAATATTACCTTTAATGAAAATTTTTAAATGTGCCTAGTCGGTGGGTAAAAGACGTTAAAAGGTTCAATAAAATTTTATACACCTAATATTATTATTAAATGACTCCAATGAATTAAATTGTACTAATATGGGTATTATGTATCTATTTTAACTTAAAATAAATTTAAATAAAATAAATAATTATTTAAATAAAAAAGTTGGTTTTAAACAATAACACAGTGTTTTTAACTATTCATCAAAAATAGAAGGTTTTCATAAAAATACCAAAAAAAACACCCTAAGCTAATTTTTATATTCCAAATCAAAAAATTAAGTCCATTTTGAAAAATAAAATTTATAAAATTTCAATAAGTGGGTATTAAATTTCATAACGGCTAGTTTGATTAGTCGTGGTGTGCTAGAACTCGAAGTTGTGTATAGCGCAAGCTATTGTATTAATCAAAGGAAAATGTACCGTGGAATCTTGGGGTGTTACATTCGATATATGAAAATAACATCGTAAAAGATTGTGTACTAGTTGGAGATGATTTCACTGTATATATATCATTTTAGCGCAAGAGGTTCTCAAATATAGCACTGTGGGATGCATATGCTCTTTGCATTAACATAAGACATTAAAGCTCTAGAGGTGTGTCTGAGGTGAATTCTGGGTTTTTTTGTTTACTTTGTCATTTAACAATCTTTTTGAGTATCATTCCTCATATTTAGGTGTTGATAGGTTGAAATAGGTATGAATATATAAAATTACATGTTCCTATGTGTCATAGTTTTATTTTTTTTCTAAAAACAATTATAAATTTATATTAATTGAAACAAGAACAAGGTGTCTGATCTATAGACCCATCCCTACCCTAAACCAAAACCTTCTCACACTTACTCTCACAATCAGAACAAAGACTTCTATACACTATAACAAGATTCAATTATAAAGAGTCCGTCCTTGTTTACATTTGTACAAAAGAACTAGAACCTGCCTTTACTAACTACATGTATATATTCAAAAAATCATTCTCACATGGTTAAACAACCATAACATAGAAAGGATGTAAAACTTATAATTTAATTCTTATATGTGTACAGACATGAATAGATATCTTTCCTTTCCCTTTATCATTCTAAATATTTCTCATCAGTTGATTCATTCCTCAAGATCTTATCGTCACTCATCAATTGATCAGGTTCTCTATCCATAACTTCACACCATCCCCCCTGAAAAACGTGTTCAAATTTCTTCTTATGAATGATTTAATTTACACTCCCTTGAATCCCTACCAAAATCTATCAAATAGTAGGACCTACTGCATATAGAATCACCTACCAATGAATATCCAATAGAATTCATGTTTTCCAAAATATTTGTGTTATTCTAACAATTTTTATTCCAGGAGTGCAATGTATTTTTGTTATTCAAGACAAATTAAATGTTTGACTGCCCATTCAGAAAATATCTTCTACACATGATGATGTTATAAATCTCAAGGAAGAACAGACAGTTGATGATGAAGCTGTAGAATTATTTGGGATCAAAAACATGTTGATGTAGAAAAACAATGAAGAAACATCACAATGTTAAATAAAATTATCAAGATAATGAATTGGTGGTATAAAATTTAAGGTTTTTTAGAATCAATACATCCAACCTAATTACAATAGCAAGTCAATGCTCATTAGTTTTATTGGGTTCACAATGAGGATGAATGTTCCTATTAGTATTGATTCAAGGCACCATGTCCAACCATTAACGAAGCAGATCATTTGGAAAGATATATCAGTAATGTTATAATATAATTTATCTATTTTTAGGAAAATTAATATAAGGAAATGTTGAATTAATTTTCATTATACCTTACAGACTTCATTTATTTTAGAATATTTCAATAATAAATTTGTCTTAATGACTGTTGGAAAATCCCATAGAGGCTTCTAGAATATTCTTAAAAAATTACATCTTAGGGATACTAAGGAGGAGGTGGAGGAAAATTTCAATGTGGAGACTGTGGAAGAGGAGGATAATAAGCACTAGATCTGAAATAAAAAAAATTGGGGAATTATTTATAATGATTATCATACCATGATTTTTTAGAAAAATTGTTTAAAGGATCACATAACACATTTGGATAGTTCTGGTAAATTTATATTATTTATATTCAGTATTTTAGAAATTTCTAATGTTATTTTTTGTGATACAAGTGTGTTTTTAATATTTTTTTTAGTGAATCATTTTGTTTATAGAGCACACTTCCTATTTCTGGTGCTCTTTCTTCTTTTAGCGCTACAAAATATGAAGATAGAGATATCAATTATCATCACCTTTAGAAGTGTTGATAAAGAGAGCATTTTTCCGATTTTATAAAAGCACTGATGAAGGGTCTCTTTATTAGTTCCAAATCAAAGGCCAATTCTAGCATTGTTAAAGGAATTTTGGGTTCTAGTGACTATAAATTGGTGTTGAATAATTTTTCTCTTTTTTAGTAGGATCAAAAAAATTAACAAATAAATTTTGGTATATGGAAAATGAAATGAAATGTTAGTGTGCTTCTTATACATGAATAAAAATTTATCTCAGATAAATAATATTGTTAAATGGAAATATGGAAGATTTTGAATGTTTGAGTGGGTTAGAAGAACATAAAACAATTTCATTTTTGTAGTGTTTAATATATTTTTTTGAAACTAAGTGGAAGAGAATAAAAAAATGTTCATGAAGATAAAAATTTAGTAACATAAAAATCTATTTTTCCATTATCATGCAGTATTGAGTCTAAGAGAATAATAAGAAGTAAATAAGAAAAGTGTTTGTAGTAAATGAAATGAGAAATCCAAGTTCATCATAGTTTATTCACTATGTAGATTTTCAAGTGGAAGTTATTCATAATATTTGATTTTCCGTTCAATATATTATCATGTTAGCTCAAAGTGGAAGATCACACACATAATTTTGAATAAACATGTATCCAAAATAAGACTTTTCTCTACTAGTTTAATTTTTTTATTGTAAATATCAATATATAGTGGAACATTGGTGTATGTGGTAATAAAAAGAAAGAGTTTTTTCATCTCAATTTTGCAACATTGATATATGAATTGTATTCAAGAATTATTAAATATTTTTTGTGTATATATGATCCATGAACATATTTTTATTGTAATTTTCTTGTTATATAAGTGATTTTCAAATACATATCATGTTATTAGTTTAATGGTTCTTCAATTTTAAAGATAATAAAAAAATTAAAATGATTTTACATCCCATTTTTTCTTCATTGTGACATGTTTAATTGTATTTACCAATTTCATTTTTTCATGGTGTATATACTAAAAAATAATTCTTCCTTAAATATTCCATGATTTAATTCATGGTATCTAAAAAATCATATTATTTTTAAGCTTCAAATGAAATTTGATTCAAAAAATACTAAATCTATATGTGTTTTTCAACAAAAATTCTTCTCTTTGGGGAATATTTTGATTTATGCACCTAATTTCTTTTATGTAGGGTTTATGACACCTAAATGAGATGTCATATCATGAAATATTCATTATTCATGGTAATTGATGTTCAATTTAATCTTATCTATCTTTCAAGTGGTGTTGAGTAAAATTACCCTTGAACTGCAATGGGTCATCATGACCCAAATCTTTTCTATTGGTCGTAATCACCAAACATTGAATTTTATCATTCAAGAATAATTTTTAAAAAATATTATAATATTAGTTTTTATTAAAAACTTTTTTTGCTTCCTTGATTATTCATTTGTTCATGAAAATGGATTTTTAAAACTAATAATTCCCATTTATTTTAATGGATTTTCTTACTATATCATTTTTTTACTTCTTCTCATCATCTCATTTCCCTAGTAAAAACTAAAATATTTTTTCTCTCCAATAATCCTTATATCATAATTTATTTATTTTAAAATACTTTTTTGGTAATCCTTTTAAGAATGTGTATTTTAAATAAAGATATTTCAATATATTCAATATATTTTCCATCCATTCAAAATAAATTAATTTATCTTCCATGATACATATTTTAAAACCGTTATTCCTTTTCAACTACCATTTAATTCAATCTCATTATAATTATTTTTTAAAAATTATTATATTTCCATTCAAAAAAAATTAAAAGTAATTTGTTGTTCAATTTTTTAAAAGGTTTTTTGGGAAAAAATATTTTCACTTCTATTTACCATATAAGGTTTATCCTTCAAGAAATGGTGTCTTGATCACACTATATATGTTGTTATGAAATAATTCCTTTTGAAAAATGATTTTTTGATATCGTATTATTTTTTTAATTTCATGTTATGAGTTGTTTTGGAATCTTTTAAGAATCCCATTAATTTTCAATTGGTTTTTATGACATGATTAATGTTTGATTTTATATAGAACTCATATATATGAATGATGATGGTTGGGGCCTTATATCACCATATAATACATTGGTTAATATTTTATATCACATGAGATTATGAAATGTTGCCTGAGTGAGATTCATATATCTTTTTCCCCAATTGTTTTGTTTGAATGATATTGAAGAATCTATATTCACAAGTTTTTTTCCCAATGAAATATGGAAATATTTCTCCATAATCTTCTTATATAAAAGACATAAAATAATATTTCTTCACAATTAGTTCTTTGAACATGATGTTGAAATATTTTTTCAAAATATTTTCTATTCTTATTTTTGTTCCATAATTCTCTTTTATACTATGATATAATGGCATACCATAATTCTCTATGCATGTCATTACGATCCTTGACTCATGATTACTGCCTAATGATTCCACAAACTTTTTATATGGTATATTGTTTCCCATTTGAGATTAAATATATATATATAATTTATTTTGGATAAATCATGTTATTCTATATTCTTTTAATAATAAATTCATCCACTACCCATGATTTCTCATCTTATTATGATCTAACCACTGATGATATGTTGATAAGTTTTCTCTTTATGGCTGTTTGAGATCACCCCTTACTTATATTTTCCTTTCACTGGGTTTTGAAGATTAATATAACTTTTTGAAAGACTAGAAGAATTTCTAGAATGTTTCAATTATGGAAAAAAGTTTAAAAATATTTTACAATATGTTTCCAATTTTATATGTCCTCATACATAAAAAACATTTTTTTCTTAATATTTTAATATAATTTTATGGTATATAGTGATTATCTTATAAAAATGGTGTAAAAGATATTTGTGTTTTTCTGGGATTTTTTCATAAAGGGTGTTTTTATCGATATGAAGAATAGTTCTTAGGATAATAGTTTACCCAAACACTTGTATTGATAAAAATGGATTAAAGAAAAATCTACAGCATGGAAAAAAACCTGATGTTGAAAGGTTTAGGCTCTCATATTGATGTTGAGCCTTATAAAAACTTATGCATGTATCATTTTTATTCTCTAAACTTTATCATATTTGGGTGAATCTACGATATCTTCTTTAAAGGGTCATTTCAAAACCAACTACCTGGGTTTATTTCTTGGAAATAAATTAAAAAAAAATTCCTCCACTGATTTACCCATCCCCCCTTGTTTAGTTATTTGATCCTCTAGGAATAAAAACAAATTTAATATTAATAACATCAAACATTTATTGTACATAAAATTTCTGATCATTTATAGGTGAAAAATAAAATAGATTCTTTATTTATCTTTTAAATAAGTTTATAAAATATCTCATTCGCCTTAGAATATATAATATAAGTGGATTATAATCTTTCTTTGACTTTTTATTTTTATTATCTCAAAATGAAATATATCAAGATATTTATTAAAATGATAGTGAATCATCCTCATCATCAGAAGAAAAAGGTCACAACTAATCCAAGTACAAAGTTGTAACAACCTCAAGGGTTACCTTTCCCCAAAAAGAATACTTCATTATGTGGTGCCTTTGTATAAAATTCAATAATCATACTAATTTCATTAATGTATGATCCACAATAATCATCAAAAGATGTATCAATATTGGAAGTCCATGTATCTATCATTTCTATAAAATAGATACTTTTTTTCTATTTTCTAATCAATTATATTCTATTCAATTTATTTTCAGCTTTAGATAGTTCAGTCTAACGTGTACAGGATTTTACGCTTAATGAATATAATTTATAAATCATTCTACTCATAATTTTTTTCTATGATTTTGATGATCTATTTAGAAGAATTTATTTCCATAAATTATTTTCATTCACCTTCTAATATGGTTACTTTATCCTTTAATAACATTTCAATCACAACTATGTGAATTATGTTTTTTCATTAACTTCTCTGTAGTACAATTTTACGTTTTAAATCTAAAATTTAATGCTCTTGATGTTAAAAAATGATACTCCATTTTTTATATTAACATTATTAAAATATATCCTCATAATTTTCTTATACTTCATTAAAGTCTCAATAAAATCATACATGTTCATATTTGTGAAATACTTTTTATCATCTATCGATGTATGTTCTGATTACAATCATTTTATATGACTTCCTATGATTTTTTCAACAACTTTCTCATATGGTATTGTCTACTCTTAAAAACATTTCCTCCTATTAATTATGTTAATAAATCACCGACAAAAATACTAAACTGATTCCCCTCGATGAAAATAGAACATTTCATAATAAAATCTAAGAATCGCTTGTCTATTTTTAATAAAATTTGATGTTCTGAATTGTGTGATTTAAAACATTCATAAAATTTCATTAATTTTTTCACACATAAAAAATGACTGTATATATTTCTCATCAAAAATAATTGTAAAATGCTTTGGACATTTAAATTTTCTTGATACTCTCACATATCCTCTCAAGTTAAATAAAATATTTATTTTTCAATTTTTTTATTTTTATCATCAGTTGGTCATGATCCAATCTAGTATTACTTAAAAAAATATTAATTTTATCTCTCTAGCACTCATAATAAGATCCCACAGAAATAGGAGGATGCATTGGATATAAATTCTCTAATGTTACGATTGGTTTTCCCTCCAAAGAAAACCTAAAATATATACTTTATCTTTATAAATATTAGTATAAGAAATAATTTTAGACAAAATATCTAAAGACCAAAAGTAATGGTAGGGGCTTTAATATCAACTATTATCCCAGGTAATAGAAGTATAGCAGCTTTAAGATTTGGGGAATCAAATTCAAAGTATACATACAATTTTCACCTACTCAAGATTATTATTTGTTTGAACTTTATGAACATCAAACAATATGATTAAAAAAATGTAAAAAGATTACACACATAAGAAAATTAAACTACCATAATTTATTAACATAACCTCTAAAATTGATGAAATCAGAAATTAATCAATTAGAGTAAAAAATAAAAAATTAGATTATTGTATAACAGAACAAATATTCCTCTAATAGATATTATTTATTATCTAGTTACAATTCATATAAACTCTTCACTTTAATACTAATGAAGAAGTAGGGTTGGTTACTATAACCTGGGTGTACAAGATCTTCATCAAGAACCTCTTCAATGCAACCCTTATGAAGGTATAGGTACTACACCAGTAACTTCATCGATACGAAGATGGAAATAAGTAGCTTTATCCTTGTGATCCTCTTCGATTATCATTATTGGAAGAAACAAGTCCAATATTAGAATTCATCAAACTGGATAGTTTATAAGAAGTAAATTATACACCTAGAATCGCATTAATCATAGCGGATGGAAGAATCTATTGAAAAAACAAAACCGAGAGATTCTATAATGATTCCTCACAAAATAAATCTCTTAGTTAACGCACTAAAAAAACAAAAATTGTATGAATGCAAAGTAGGGAGATGGTGAACCAGTTCATAATTTATTAATTCATTGTCCAACTTTTTTCTTTCAATTCAACTAATACCCTACCTTCATTTATTGATGACATTGTAAAAAACACCAAACACAAATATACAAGAACATAGGTTTGAGTTATAACAACAATGGAGTTAGATCAATATATTATGATTAAATATTCAGTACAAATTCATCTAATTTTAATCACTAGATAGATCGTTCAATTCACTAGAATTTATATGACCAGAAGTTATGTTTTTATGAAAAATAGAAGAAAAAAGTTCCAAACAATAAATATAATATAGTTTGTCAGGATTCAATAAATTAATGGATACAGAAGATTCCATTTTATGATAATGACTCAACACTCCCTCCCTAATGGATTTTGTCAATAATTGAACCTTACATATGACAATGTGAATATATGGACAGGTTTTAAGGGGGTTTTAAAATAATATTCTCTCCCATTAAAAATTAATTAAATCACTGAAATATTCATAACCCAAAAACCTAAAATGTTAAAATGAATAATACCGTTGATAATAAAAACTCCCCATTTTGGACATAACCATGGTGCAGGACTTCCATCTTGGCCTCTATTTAGAATATTTTAATTATTATCATTGATGTAGGAAAAAATATTATTTAATTTATTTATTATATTTTGAATACCAACATTACTTCAAAAAACAACCACACATCCCCTTTTATAAATATTATTTAGAATATTCAAAGGGATTAATTAAAAAGATATCAGAGATTTTTATAAAATTAAAACAACTTTTGAGTAGATAGGCTTCACCCATTACACACCAAGGACCATACACTCGAGTAAAGTAGGGAACCTTGTAAAAACAATAGATTTTTCTAGTTTGTTTTTACTAATTTCATTCATTGGGTATAGATTTTGAAGATATATGTAATCTAATTAACTATCTCTAACCCAGAATATGGATAGTGACATACATTCTATAAAATATTTTAAAATGTATTAAAATAGTGATTCCCCCACCAACACCCTCCTCAAAGTTCATTTATAAATAAAGGATATAAAACTATTTTTAAATACTAGTTTTGAAACACATTCATGTCACTGTTATTTTATTTATTTAGATTATTTGGGGTTATTTATCATTTATTAAGGTTTCAAGCTTAAAACATGAAATTTTTTGAATTTCTTATTCTTTTTCATGATTGGTACACATGGGTAAGGGGAAACCATGTGGTAAGTATTATTCATGGTGTTTTATCATTAAATTTCATTGTGAATTGTTGGTGAGCATGGACCACACACATTTTGTTCCAAACATTGTGAAGCCATGTAGATATCATGTGAGTCCTTTCGGGGGTGGGATGTTGTCACATGGATTATTCACTTTTATAGGAGAACATATCAGGATACAATGCATTGTTATATAGTCTTTATTAATGTTTTTTCACAATATTGTCCTTGATTAGTAAACCATGCATAGTGTCCATGTAAGGTTAAAAAGTTGGCTTGAGTGTGAGGTTCATGGTATGTTTATAGATTGTTATATCATGTAGCCTCACCATGTGAGTTTCCTAAAATCACATAAAATTCATATTCCCAAATTTCACCTCTTCAATTTTATAGGTTTTATATCCCCTATTATCCCTCAGTTATTCAACCGAGCCTAGGTCACACACAAGGGATCTACAAATCCCTTCTCTTATGAATTTAAGCATATTTTCTTTTCCTTTAAAGATGGTTCATATAGTAAATCCCTTATTCACTCTTATTTTTTCCATCCCCTCATCCCTACACTAATTTATTTTTTTCCTTTTTCTCTCACTAAACCTATGTGTTTTATTGGTTGGGTTCAGATTTTGGGGTTGTTCTAATTGGGGATTTGAGTGTTTAGTGATAACAGTAGGATTTGTCTTGATCGATTTGGTGTTCTCCATCAAAAGTGAAATATTTAAAAATTATTTTATCTTGATAATGTTTTTTAATTTGATAATTTTCATTTAAATTCCATTTAAATTATTTCATGATAATTTCTAATTCATTTTTAATTAAGTTAATCTTATACGTCATAGTAATGTTTTATTTTATAAATGTTTCAATGTTTTTAAAACATAAAATAAAGGTGTCTTGTGTTTTCCAAATTAACGAAGTTTGTTTTTGAATTTAAATTGATTAAAATGATCCCAAATTGTTTTTGAAATTAAATTGATCGTTAATGTTTTATACCCCTTTTGGGTCAAGAATTAGGGAAATAAATGGTTCATAGAGAGTTGTTCAAATTGAAGGAATTTTTTTGACATACTAAGTGGTTTCGCATGGAATAGAAATTGATTTCTAAATGGATTTAAACAACTAGAAAATTTCCAAATTTCCAAGTTTGAAAACCATGGAAATTAGGACCAAAATAGTGGTTGTAGGCTACAACCATAGTTTTTTCTAACTGTGGGAAATATCGTCATGGATGTAGGGTCGGACCTATTACTATGGTTTTAACCCTGGTAGTATGTGGCTTATTTCTATGGTTTTGAAAACCATGGAAATAAGTCTCATCATTTCCAAACATGGAATTTGTCCTACAGAGGTGATTTAAACCATGGAAATAGCCCAAATATAATTTTTCACCTGTCGGATTCAGTATATGTATCTCACCTGTAGTGTTCAATTTCATACCCACTACACCATGCCATGCTTCATGTATATATATATAGTTAGTATTATATTTATTATAAAAAATTATGGTCATAACATAAAAACTGTGAAAATATGGCTTTCCTTTCTATTTTACATAGAAAAATTTCTCTCCTACGCTGCAGCGGGAGACCTATAGCCACTATTTTGAAAGTCATGGGTATAGACCCTGTAAAAAATGGCATATAGACGCAGTTTTGAAAATAGTGGCTATATCCTACCTATAGCCATGGTTTAAAAAATTCTTCATTACATCCATCGATGTAGTCTAATTTCTAACATGTGTTAGATGAGATATTTTTAAAAATAGTTTTACAAGATTTTTCATAAAGATTAATTTTAAAGAAACAATCCAAAATTCAAGAAAATGTATGAAAATTTCGAGTTGGTTTTGAAAGAAAGTATTTGTTAGCACATTATAATTATTCTTCCAAGATATATGTCTGACCCACATTAATCACTTATTTTAATCGACTAAAATAAATTATAGACCCCAAGGTGGTGTTATATATAACCTTATTATATTTATTGATTCTTGTGCATACGAAATATGGGTTATTCTGTGCGAGGATGTTAGATATGAGGTGTGGGGTTTATTTATTGTGTTTTATTCTTGATCCATATGATGGACATCTAGTTAATTTTTATACTTCCTTGTATTTGGAGTTATATCGTAGGAATGTTAGGACTTAGTAGATAACCATTATACATTAAATCCATTTCCTTGATTATGAGATGAATTGGGAGTGTTTCTCAGTTAGATTGGATGAGCTCTAGTAAGATTATTTTTGTGGTTTATAGTAGCATGAGCACTCATGGGTTGGATTTTATATCCCAGCCTATTTTTAAGAATATTGGGATGTAGATGGACTGTTTAGTATAGTATTTGGGTTATAATAACAAATTTAGGTGTGTATTACTTGATTCCTTAGGATTTTACCATTATTCCTTTTATACAAAGCATTTCCATGGTTATATTGTTATATTCAATGTTTGTATCCCAGAATTCATGATTGGTGCTAATGGCACCATTTCTGTTATTGTTTATTTTTATGCCTTTTCAATACATTTGTTCTTGTTTATGGTTCTTTCTGTTTTATCTATGGTTGTAGTTCTTTTTCAAATGAATTATTAAAATTGTTTCAAAATTATTTCAAAAAGTAAAGTTATGTGTATTTCATAAAATAGGAATTTCAAAATGATTTTTGAATAAGTAAAGGGATTTGAATTTGTTTCCATGATTTTTTTAAATTTTCCGATTTATATGGATTGAAATGTATTTTTAATAAGAAGGTTTTCACTCTGCCCTGGCTTACTATAAGGAGGGGGATTTTTAATTAAAGTAATTATAGAATGTTATTTGGTTTAACTTTACATTCAAGAGAAAAATTAATTTTCTATTTATTATTCAAACTACTATTGATGAAATATATTTTGAAAGGAAATGGCACATACACTTTGGTGAAATCTTGTTATTCACACACCATCAGGTCTATAAATTTCTCATGATTTTTTCAAAAGATGGTTGTTTTTCATTTTCTTTTATTTTTGGGATGTTTATGTATCCACAAGAATTTTCCTTTTTTTATCTTTTTTTTATGACTATATTTAGTGATCATGATATTTCCTATGATTTTTAATTTTAATTATACATTTTCTTACTAATGAGTATAACTCAGTTTGAATGTCTTGTTTAATATTGAAATTTCTTATCACGTGAATGGGTTTCCAATACGTGAACATGTCATGTATAATTATTTTTATAGACTTCACCACATGTTTCTTTGTATGTTGGTTAAACCTCTCCAAACTGTACATTCTTAATATCCAGGCACCATTTTCCTACCTATGATGATCGAGAATATCCTTTATGCCCAAAGAAAGACTAGAATGGGTGACGTGTCAGGTCAACCTAAGCCAGTTTTTATAAATTGTGTCAATTCCTAGATTCTTAATAAGGTATTAGGATCTTGAAACAGCCTCTTATTATTTCAGGAGTCGGATAGTTTATTGATGGGAACATTACGACACAAGAGGAAGGTATAAAAGTGGACACCTTTCTCTCTCTTACACTAATCATAGAGATTCTGTGAGTTTTCAGTTTTTAATCTTGTATTATAATTCATTTATTCTTTTTAATATTTTGATCCTCATTGATTATATCAAGGATTTTGGGGGTATGCTTGATATTTTTGTGGTGAAAATGGAGGATGCGTAAAATTAATATAGTTAGCTCATAGGATCTATAAAACAATGAAGTGACTATGCATATGGATTTATAAACCATTTTAGAATTGGTTTTATAGTTGGTGCGTAGTTCACCAACCTATGTGGCCAAACTGTATAAAGATATAATTTTACCCAAGATTATTTGTTTTCAATTCCTTATATTTTTAATAGACTCCAAATTTTTATCATTTATTTGAGGTTAAATGGGGAAGTGTTATGGTGAATTTTTGTTTCTGGGTGATGTTTTAAGTGTTGTTTTGTTCTTTTTTTCATGGATTTATGTTTTAAAAGAGGTTTTTTATTTTTTGAAAATATTTATTTTCATTAAAAATTGATATCCCATCATTCAATTGGATTACGAAACTAATTTTTTAATGTGTGTGGAATATTTTTTGTTTTTTTGAAAATTCTATAAGGGTGATTAGTTCTCCTCTTTAATTTTTATTTACAAAAATTATTTTAAATTAAAATATGGGACTTATAAAGTGTTTTAGTTTATAAAATCATACAGTACTATTTCATTGTAATATATTTTTAAGAATCATGAAATTCATTAAAAGTTGTTTATTTCATTATGTAAATTGGGAAAAGTATTTGGAAATGAATAATAATTTGTGGATTTACTTTACAGGGAAAAAGTTTTTTAAGATAATGTTGTAAAACATCTATGATCTTCATGGAATATTTGTTTTATAATGGAACTCATGATGTTTGAAATTCCTATTAGTGTCATGTAAACATGACTAAAATGGATTAAATCAGGTGTGGAAAATGTTTACCAAAAAATCAACTTGTTATCTTATGTTCATTCGATCCCTTTGGTCTTTAGAACCTATGTCACCTATTAATATATAAATATATCTCTTATAGTCTACAGTAACATACACCTATAAGTAATGCACATGATGAAAGTGGGAGTGGTATAGGTGTTTCTACAAGTTTTGACCCTAATGTGGGAAACATACTCAATTTCATGATTAAATCCCATTAATTAAATGATTCTCCTCTAATAATATTAATATTAATTATAGTGAGTGGTCAAGAATTATCCTAAAACTAATTTCACCATATTATATAGGTGAGTTCACCATATTACATTGGTAACATTCCTTCACTATATAACACAAGTAAAGGGATATTTATATTACACTCAAAATCCTTTAAACAAGAACCACACAAACTAGTTCATATATTCCTTCATCATATTGAACTAGATCACAATTGATAAACATATAAGGGTCCTCATGGTATTTCATGCATCCACTTTTCAAATAAAATGATAAAATAAAAAAATATTTAATTATTGATTATCAAATTGAAAAATAAATATTTCATTATTTCATCCACAAATCTAGGATTTTCCTTTGTCAAAATATCTTAAAAATTATACACTTCAATAAACTATGTAGTATAAAATTCATACCTTAAATTTTCCTTCGACGTTGGAAATTTTCTTAATATTTGAGAGCTTCCATGATTATATGTACATATTCTATTTTAATCTATACATAACAACGTAGCTCAACCCTTCCTTTAATTTTTATAAATATTAAATCACAAGTGTTTTTATGATATTTAATCATGGTAAAGAAAAACCTTACACCTTATAATGTTTTTCTTGTATTTATAGATTTGATTAAATCTTTAAATTCTTCATTTTTTCCAAGGGTAAATTTCCAAAATTCCATCTGATTAATATTTCATCTAATTTAAAAAATTGGGGACATCATATATTCCCTAACTCAAATAGCTCCAGTTATATTGATAGAGTCTTAAATGAACCGATCGAGTTATGATTTAACGTTGTCTATATTATTCTTTAAAACACAATAAAATCATTTTAGCTTTATCAAAAACAATTTACTTATCGTATTCTAATTTTCTCTTTCTCAAAATATACTTAAATCATGGTTCACCAAGAATAAATATATTTTGAACTCAACGAATTCGCATTTTCATCTTTATATTTCATTCTCCTAAAAATTTTAAATTATGGATACTCAAATATCCAACATTAAAATGTATCAAATTCTTCTTTCGTTGATCTTATTTTTCAGGGATTGAATATCATCTTACTCTTTACTTAAATTCATTAATCACACACCATTTGATATTTTTTCATTTTTTTTGTACACTTAATAATGGATTTTGAATCATAACATATAATGTTTCGTTAGATATTAAGTCTAAAAACATGGTATTTCTATCAATAAATTATCTAAATTGTCCTAATCCTTGATGTATAAATGGGTAAACTCGATTAATATACATAGATGAATATTGTTTAATCAAGAACAAATCATTGTATTTTATACATTCCTTAAGTTTATGTAGGATAAAATAATGGTTATTCAAGTCTTCCTAATAGTTACACATGCTATGATGATGTTTACGCATCTTAGGGAATTATGTTTATACATATATTGAATCATTCATATGCATCCTATATGATGTTTGTGTAGATTCTTATTTGAATCTTATAAAATAAAATACCATATGATTTTTCCACTCAACTGCACTAGAGGATGGTTATATAGGACGGGGAAAATCCCAAAAAATTATATAGGACTTATCCATAATTTTCTAGGATTGAAGCATTCAGGATCAAGGATTCATCAAACCATCTCCCACCTTATAAATTTTTCATCCTAGAGTGAATGAACACAAAATTAAATATCCAAAATATCATGTATTTCATGTATGGTTCTTGATAATTCTTCACAACCACAAAAGTATAGAATCTTTTAATTGGTTTTTTTTACACTAAACTACTTACCAACTATTATATGATATTGTATGAAATATTCATACTTTCATTTCGGGTGAAGAATTGATCCCATATCATATCATGTCACGGGTTTCTCACCAACAAACCAACTTCATTCATCATTACCCAAATACATGGATGATATTCTATCATCCCTTTCAAACATGAGGTAACTATTCCTTTTCATGTTCAATGACATCCACTCTATTATCCTTTATCAAACATTTACTTTCATTATATTAATAACAAATAAATCTCTTGCATATCCAAATCCAAGGTCACTCCAATGTATCCCTTTAAATTTTTTATCAATTCCAAATTATTTCCCCAAATTCAATGTATCTTTTCTCTCATTAATTTCCAGTAAATTTATTCGAGGGAAACTATTATACCTATTAATGACATGGTAGGGAATAATTGAGGATGGACTTCGTCCTATTTGTCTTATACACAACTTCAATGTAAGGTTTCATTTTCTAAAATTAACTATTTTAATTTAAATAAACTTATATTCCCTAAATTTTATTTTTATCCCCATTCTATGTTCTATATAAATTCATTGGAGAAGGGAGTTTCCACACTTTCTCTGAGAAAGGTTTCAATAAAAAACAAACACTAATTCTATTAATCTTATCTTGGTGTAGAAAACAGGAGTGGTAAATTAACACAATAAGGATGTCTATTTTCTTACTTCAACATGGAACCAATATAATGTTCCAACACATAGTGTCATCTAAATAATGTTTAAAATAATTTTCATATACCTCCAACACACTTAAATACATAAATCAAAACATTTCATGTGCAATATATATCTTGTAATTTCCCTTGTTTATATTTTTTTATTTATTTAATGATATTTTGGGATAATTTAATTTTTTTTAGGTTTTTGGGTTGAATTTTAAATTTTTCTCAAATTTTACATCTTTAAATAGTTTTTCCATGATCACTACACAGTTTGGTTGATCTATAAATGACCCTTCCTTGGGGTACTCTTCTCACCACAGGTTATCATTCATTGTTTATAATAAACGATGACGTTACCCTTATTTTGAGGGTTGTTAATTCATTTCTCAACTTTCATAGTTAATATGCAAGGGTAATATATAATTAATGTGAGTCTAAGGGGAAGTCATGTGTTATACCTCTTTATATGAGTGTGTGTGATGGTGGTGTCACATCATTTGTGAAACAATAGTAGAAACTATGTGAGATGACCATGTTTTGTGTTGTATCTTTGATATTTTGTATTAAACATCAATTATGGAATTCATCCCATTTCTAAATTTATTGATTTTCCATCCATGGTTTTAGATTTTTTTTCGAATATATCATTTTCTTTAATAGATTATTTATATGTGTAAAAAGGTTCTTCATTATGTAAAAATTTGTAGAGATAATTTTTGTTAACTCCTAGAGTGATTGTGTGATGAAATGGTAGTGTGGTCGATGGATTGACCACAACATCAAAATTTCATGTGATTGTATGATGAAAATAAATCTTTAATGTATTATGAAATTTGAAAAGTGAATCCAATAGAAGAACTAAATATTAATTAACTACAAGATCAATATTCTAGTCAACCAGGTGAATAAATTTGCAAAAGTATGGGAGTTATTGGAAGGAGAAGTTCAACCGACCGTCCATGTAAAAAAATTAGAAAATTACTTGACCAACCATTACTCTATACTAAATGTACCATTATGGAATGATCTATGATTTTATTCATTTATCTCTTATCGACCAAAACTGAGGCTGAAGTGGCTTCACCCACTCAATCTACTACATATGAGAAGCATAAAAACGCCCCAACCAATCATGGAAGTTCTGTGTTGTTGACTACATCTTCAAACTAATACCCACTAAATTTAACCCAAATGAAAACTGATTAAAAACACAGGGGAGATGAAAACTTCAATTTTCAACTAGATAACCGACCTTAGATGACGATCATCAGATGAAAGCCAATTTGAGAATTGAATTGAAGAATAGATTTGCTTAGCAAGAATGAGACACCTAGTTGAGATTCACCAAAATATGTTAAAATTGATGAAATAGTCGTACATATTATGATATGAAATGCCCTGATTTTATCCTCCAATAATTCTAGATTATGAAATGATTATATCAAAAAAAACCCAATTATATCCATATGATGATTTCTAAAGAAGCCATCGAACAGGGAGCCAATGCTCAAAGACAACGTTCATGAGGTTGAACTCATCGGTTCAAGCTTTACAATGAAAATGAATGGTAAGAAAGTTTATTTTATAATAATTATTATGTAACCAATAAATCAAACTCTATTTGATAATTCATGTTCAATTGTGTGAGGAAAAATTTGTTTGAGAAATACTATTGAAGTATTGTAAAGCAGGTTTGAGGATTGGAAGTTTTTCAGGCTCGATGATTAATGATCATGGGATATTTGTATGACATTGATTTTATTTGGTTCAAACTAAATTAAGATAGTCACGGTTATAAAGGGAACCTATTCTTACTAGATAATCCATATGATGCTAAGATTGAGACTGGTTGGGATGAATATAGACTTTGGAAACTTATCTGAGATTGAAGAAAAAATTTCTCTTTTTCTACATGTATAGAGATGAATAGAAGAAGAAGATAGAGACTCGAGCTCCCCATTATGATAATTGAGATGATATATGAGGATGCACCAAGGTACTCGGAAAAAGGATAAAATAGAATCTTGATGTAATTTAGTATTTGATATGCAGGAGTAACTCCTGGGGATCAACATCTTTTAAAAGTTAACAGATGAGATCAAGCATTATGGGTGGTGAGTAGTGGAGGACTATGTTGATGGGGACCTATTATTAGTCATAATGAAGTTGAAAATGAGAAATATAAATGTTAACATAATTTTAATTGTGAAAATGGAATATTGTTTTTCCTCACCTAAGTATAATCAGTTGAGGATAAACTAATACTATAACTTAACATGAGAGGATGTTAATAAAGTCGATTTAAAATTTAGGAACATTTTGAAAATGGGTGGGACTACGAAATTCTCTTGGGATGTGTTTATGGGGAACTAATACTAATATATAATTTTTTTAAAAGATTAGTTTGTACTTATACTGATATATTATGATTATCGTTTTCTAAATGAATTATTAGAAGCCACTTTTAATGGTTCATTGCTGTTCACTCTTGATAGATTTGACAAGCGGCCATTCCACTAATTTTCAACTACCTAAGTCCAAGTCGAGGAATAAGACTTTTATTTAAGACCTAATTGACCAACCCATTTAATCATCTCACTCAATTCAATTTGAAGAAATCCCATCTTTTTAATTTTCTATGTAACTTAGGCCTAAACTGTTTACGAATAAAACTTGTCAGATCAAATAATAATTAAAATTTGAATTACGGATATGATGAAATGATAATACTAGAAGATATTATAGTAATAATATAAGGTTTTAAATGAATTCAATTACTTTATTCTATACATTCACATGTGTAAGGGAACAATTTCTTTTAGAATATCTTTTCTCTGGTCTCTTGAGAGGGCGATTCAAGAGTATTCCTACATGTGGGGGAAGTGTATTTAGTTTGGGTGGATTGAATCAAGCCATCAAAAATGGAGATAGTATAAAATTAAGGTACCACATGGAATCTAGGGGGTATTTTATGGAACTATAATCATTATATTAAGGAAGGTATTGGAGTATTGAATGTTATTAAAAGGATAATCAAAAAACTATTGGGTGAGAAAGACCATTCCAAAGAACATTTAGAGACTTATTATTGGGGAACAAGAGTTTAACTGATAAAAGTGGGAATATAGAGTGAGGGGGATACTCAATAAAAGAATATTAATTTCTCTCTTATTCTTGTTTCTCTAATTTTTATATATTTTATTCAATTTAAAGTCATAGTTCTTTTTTAATTGAACACTATAATCTACTACAGATTTTAAGAGGAATAATATTTTACTGGTAATCAATTAGCTTCATTCTTTTAAAATTTTTATCAGTTGATTCAATCAGTATACTATTTTATTTGATGTTTTTTTTACGTAAAACATTGGGTTTTGTTATGATTGATCTTTATCAAAATGTATTTACTTGCCAATTTTTTTAGGATTCATCTAGAAAGTTAATATCTCTTGATAGTTTCACACAGTAATGATGGAAATTTTTATTCTATTGATAGTTCAACCATCTTTAGTGATTGGATGAATTATACTATTGGAAAATAGTTAGACATAATGTCATAACTTTTCCCTAGAGGCCCGATCCATGACTACTCCAAGCCCTCTATCCATAGGCCAGGGGTTGGTGACACGAACCTGAAAGTCAAATCCCTAAAATGGGAAGTAATTTCCCTTAAATGTGTATAAACACATATTCCAAGAACACAACAAGATGCAACCATGAATTAAAAGTTCAGTAGTAAAAGTGTGCACTAAAAGTAAAGGGGCTGGAATACAAGCCCAAATGAAAAGATACAACTAAAATAGAAAACAAAAAACAACTCATGGGATTGTGCACCAAGGATCATACCTGATGGGTAGGTACAACTCATCTCCATAGCTCTCCACATCAACCAGTCACCTCTGTGTACCACCTGGTCCTTTCTCCTGTAGTCTCATCCAAGCTTCTCGTCGTCTGCACAAGACACAACAAGGTATGGGTGAAGCCCATCCAAGGGTGAGTATAACAATACCCAATAGGGACCCTGAGACCCGTGATGGTCTCCCAGAAATCCACCATGGAAAACCAAAAATATTGATCTTAATCAGAAACCACAAGAAAGATAATCATCTCAAAATAGGTATAACCTAAGTACATAAGTACACATGATTAGGCATCAAGCTAGATCGTCATATTCTTTCAAGGATTCTATTATTGTACCATATAGGATCACTTGGTGTTGATCCACACAGGATGGCTAGGTGATGATCCACACAGGATTTCTATTCATTCTTCACATCATAGCAAGACAATGGATTCCCTTACATAGTATTCTGGATTATAGGATGATCCAATCCTCAAGCCATTGGTCATATTTCAATGGAATCAAATTCCCACAGAAAAAACCAAATGATCTTGTCATGTCATAAGGGTTCCAATGCAATAGGCGGTGTGTCAATCGGGTGCCCAGTCTAAGAGTTATAGGCATTTTAGTGCCAAGGGACTAGTTGGATTCAGGTATGATCCAACCAGACCTTACATGATGTTTCTCCAAAACTCAGGTTGAGTATCTCAAAAGGGCTTCCTTTTTTCAAGAATTCCAGTGTCGTAGACAATTTGTTAAATGGATATTTTCGTATGTGAGATACAGCCATTTAAGCATATATGGGTCGAAATGGGTTCAGGTTCGGCCCGACCAGACCGGGCCAGGCCAAAACTGTTTGGGCCTCAGACCAGCCCGTCCTGTACCAGCTGGGCCGCGGCGGGCTCGGCCCACTGGGCAGCGAAACAACCTAGCCTGCAAATTGCACGACCCACCTGTGGGGTCGCGTGGACCCTTCTTCCCGAATGGTTCATAGAGCCGTTTGGTTCATTAACCGGAGGCACCACATGGCACCACCCTTCTATCCGTGGGACCCGTAGGGAGCGGGTCCCCCTCTACTGTGGCTTCGATGATGTGGCCTCTAACTGCGGCATGTGACGGCACACCTCCCTTCCGCCAGTGTGGCTAGTCAAGAGTCGGGTTCCCCTTCAGTCTATCATGGTGTCGTGTAGCGCCGCCACCTTCCACGGATGGTGAGCACCAACCACTGCCTTAGCCTTCCGATTCAAGTCGCCGAAGGGTCTTCTGCAGTCCACCGGGTGAGTCCAGTGGTCCATTTTCCCTTATAAAAGCACCGACAACCCTCCCGAGATGCTGTCGTCACTGCGTGCCTCCCAGTTTCGAGGATCTGTAATGTTGAGAAATCTACCCCCACAGAATGAAACTGAAAATCAATTAGCAGAGGGTCCAGGAGTTGTTTGTTTGTCCCACTCCCTCCACGTTATCATTCTATCAAGATGTTAATAAAAAATTCATCACAAAGAAAAATTTAATCCCATTCCGATCTTCCATGACTCATAAGGATTCAAGAACGTGACAAAGAAACAATTATCATGATTTTTGAAATAAGCAACTCGTACCTCAAGATCTGTTTGGTGTTGTTGTGGTTGTGGTGGTAGAAGAGTCCTCATTGGATGAAGTCACTGCCGTAAGTCGAACCCCGATCATTTCCTCCCAATCTCCTGTCCTCCGTCAGAGGAAGATTTTGTGGTACTTCGCCTGAGGTTCCTGACAGCCATGTCAAAAACCCCAACCGAAGCCTTAATTATATAGATGGGGAAAGGATTTTATTGCAATGAGAGAGTAAGGATGTTAAATAATGAATGAACCTCTTAATCTCTCAATGGTGTTCTTACAAACTGAAGAGTCATGCCATTAAATGGCTTGACAACCCATCGATCCCACCACCTTTTCTCAACAGGAGGTAGGATACTAAAATAACAATTTTTATGTTATTTTATTATTTCTTTAAAAGTTGAAATATCTAAATTTTTAACCCAACCTACTACGGTCGAAGATAAGCCTTCCTTATGAAAATCCCGACATTGTGGATTCAATAGTGCACTCGGATTTTTAATCCGAGCTCCGGTTCATATGATTGAAAATTCTACGCCCATGTTTACTGTACGTACCTTACAATAAGTTCAACAATCCATTCTAGGAGCACCCGGCCTCAGAATCAAGTGTCTTCAATTTTGGCACACTCGTAATAATCCCAAATAGTTTTAAAAAAAATATATGGAATTTTTATGTCTTTACATTCTCCTAACCTTAGTGATTTTCATCTGATAAAGCTATAAAAAACTAGGGGAACAAATTGGGGTACTGAGCATTTATCTGAGACTACCGCCCCCATGTGCTCTCTTGGAGGTTCTCATGCTACGAGAAAACTCACACGAGAAGAATCGACTACCCGCGAAGGACCCACTCCTGTTGATCCTTTATCTCTATCGGGAACTCTGTAATCGTCACCCCATCATCGAGTTCTAGATCACCCTAGTCGATAATGTGTGATGGATTAGGCATGTACCTCCTCATCTACAACACATTGTAAGCATTATAGACCCGGTGAATCTATGGGGGATGAATTAGAAGGTACGCCACGTCACCTACTCTAGTGTGGATCTGGAAAGTTCCGATAAACCTCAGAGATATGTACCCACCCCGGCCAAACCTCCATAGTCCTCTCCAATGGGAGACCCATAAGAAGACATGGTATTTCTATTAAACTCTAAAGGTCTTCATATACTATCATCTTGAGACTTCTATCAGCAGTTTGCAGCATTTATCCTCTCCTAGATGATCTACACCATCTCTATTGTAGTCGATACCATATCTACACCCATAAGTGCCAACTTTCCTGGGTCTGTATACCAGAGTGGTGATCTTCTTGGTCACCCATACAGGGCCTCACATTGTTCCATGATGATGGTGTAGTGATATCTAATGTTGTATAAGGACTCCACTAGTGGCAGTTTGTCCTCCCAACTATGGCCAAAATCAAGGACACAAACACGAAGCATGTCCTAAAGTGTCTGAATGGTTCACTCTGTCTGACAATATGTCTGAGGATGAAAGGTGGTGATCAAGCGTAGATGAGTCCTGAACATGTTCTGTAATTTCTTCCATAAGAAGGATGTAAACTGAACGTCACAATCTGATAAAATTGTTCAATGGCACCCTGTGAAGTCGTACAATCTCTTGTGTGTAGGGGTGTCCCATGCTCTCTACTGATCCCTACTCTCGGATGGGTAGGAATTCGGATGAATTTTTGATTCATTAAATGATCACCCAGATGGAATCATGTATCTTGGATGTACATGGTATCCCTATCACAATGTCCATGTAAATATAATCCCACTTCCACTGAGGCACCTCATGTGGATGATCTATGCCTACTGGAAACCGATTCTCGGCCTTCACTTGATAACAAGTGTGGCATCGAGATACAAACTATGTCACAGTTTTCTTCATCGTTGGCCACTGGTAATGATGTCGGATGTCCTAGTGTGTCTTCACCACTCCAGGATGTACCACCAAA
Organism: Viscum album; assembly: GCA_963277665.1. NCBI lineage: Eukaryota > Viridiplantae > Streptophyta > Magnoliopsida > Santalales > Viscaceae > Viscum > Viscum album. The sequence continues at coordinate 1,839,065,761 of OY728165.1, forward strand.
GTGGATGTACAGAATAACCTCAACACCTCCTTTTGTAGCATCACCGGTACCATAGTGCATTTTCTAATGAGGATGACAAACTCCCCACCATTAGAAAATTCATAAGGAGCCTACCCTAATAATATCTATGCACGTATATCCCTATAGTTTACATCCCCAAGTTGTGTCTTCCTAGCTTGCTGAATGAGTGGGGGAGTAACTGTCATAGATATAATGTAAGCTGGTCAATCACTATCCAAGAAGGATAACTGCAACGTGGTTTTCTACTCTGTCGCCTCACATAGTAAATATAGACCAGACCGCCCGTTAAGTTAGTCTGTTACTACATTCCCCTTTCCTAGAGTGTAGACAATGTCAATGTTGTAGTCCAGGAGGAACTCTATCCATTGTCGTTATCTTAGGTTCGGGTCCTTCTGTGAGAATATTTTCTTAAGACTCTTTTGATCAGTGTAGACTATAAAATGTTCTCCCATCAAGTAGTGATTCCACATCTTGAGCACCGAGACCACAATTTCCAACTTCAGGTCATGGGTAGTGTAGTTCTACTCATTATATCTCCTGTACTGTGAGCCATAGATGATCACAACTCGCTCTTGTATCAAGACACGACCCAGTTCGGTCCATGAAAACTCCGGTAGCCTCAACATGGGGCCACTCGTCAGTCTCATCCTTATCTCATGAATACTCTAATGGAAGCTCCCCGTCAACACAAAGGGATGTCCCTTATTTTTCAAAGATGAAGATGGTGTCTTATCCCAAGAAAAGACAGGTACGAATCTCTAGTATTACCCATCCAATCTTAGGAAGCTCTGCACCTCAGTCACACTCATGGGAGGATCTCAAAAAATCGATGCCCTTATCTTAAATGGATCCACTACTACTCTAGCCTCTGAGATAACATTCCCTAGGAAGTGGACATTCCATATCTAGAACTGGAACTTTGAGAGATTTCCATAAAGACGGTTCTCTCAGAGTTTACCCATAGCTATTTGTAGGTGTGTGGAATTCTACTCCTATGATGCTGAGTATGTCAATATTTTGTCAATGAAGACCATCACTAAGCAATTAAGGTAAGGATATAATATCCCCTTCATGATCCCCATGAACACTACTAGAGCATTGGGTACACCTAATGGAATCACCAAGAACTCGTAGTTTCCATACTGAGATCGGAAATATATCTTCAGTATGTCCTCATCTCATACCCTAAGCTGTCGATATCCTGCTCTGAGGTCTATTTTTGAAAACCATCGTGCTCCTTTCAACTTGTCAAAGAGATGATCAATCCTTGGGAGTTGCTATTTGTTCTTCATTGTCACCCGGTTCAGGTGTCGATTGTCCACAAAAGGCCTCAGACTGCCATCTGCCTTGTTGGTGGCCAAAATTAGGCATGCCCATGGAGAAACATTGGTCCTTATGAATCCCTTCTTTTTAAAGTCCTCCAACAATACATGTAACTCACAAATATTGGTCGGAGCCATTCGATATACTGGTGTAGATATCTGTTTCGTCTCAGGGTACAGGTTGATGTAGATGTCTACCTATCTATGAGGAGGTAGTCTCGGAAAATCATCCAGAAATATATCAGCATAATGGTCCACCACTATAGGATAAATCAAAATCCTCAGGTAAATTGTTCCAAGGGTAAGGCCAACTAACTAATGAATGATTTGTCTCACCCCCTCCGAGTTATTCCTTCTTGTGCTGCAATTGTTTACTTCTCACTAGTGAAGGAAACCTTGGTCCCATCCTCGTGGACACACCGCACTTTTCACCTAAAACAGTTGATTTGAGCATGGAATATTGGTAGTCATTCCATACCCAATATGATATCGGTAAGGTCTTGACACTGTTACTTAGAGATCCCAGCCAAAGATCTTGCCTCCTACAGTGTGAACACACTGTCTGGACCAGTGTGTAATTGTTGAAACTTCCCCCATTGGAGTCACTAATTGTAAGTATTGAGCCAATGGCTCTGTCAGAATCTCTGAGATCCAAATGAGTATTGTGGAAATAAAATTGGGATTGTCACCTGTGTATATAAGAACTATATGTAGTGTGGAATAGACATTTATTATACCTCTAATCATCTTGGGAGCATTGTGGTCATAGTCCTTTACCACCTCAGGCTAAGCTCGCCTCTATCCACATGCGCCATGTGGTCAGGGTGGACCACCTGGGGGTGGTGGTGGTAGAACCTAAAGTTGTCAACCACCACCTACTGCACGACCAACTACTCTGCCATGTCCACCGCCCGGTGGACCCCATCGCTCTGACCATTGATGCTGCCTCGACAGTCCCTCAGTCATATGATGATCATATATATAGGGAGTTGGACAGTCTCAATCCATGTGTCCCTATCTTCAGTAAGAGTTAAATACTTCAATCATCATAAGACATCATCTGGCTCCTGAGTTTCGCACCTATGACCCTGCATCCTAGGCACATCCATTGAAAGGTCTGGCCTGCTTGCACCTCTACATCATCTTTCTACTGCTTGTTGTTGATTACTGGGATACCTATCGTCTAGTTGTGGCTCTCACCGTCGGTGCCCGCTCAGCTAAGAATTTCTCCACCAATAATGCTCTCTCAAGCACTCCATCTTGTGTTGGGATATTCATTGATATCATCAACACTATTATATCCTGCCGGAGACCCTTCTCAAAGTTGTGGTCCATGAAGAATGGGTCTCGTACCATTTTGATTGAGTAGCATGAGAGGTTGTAAAATCTCTATGAGTACTGGTCCACTAATAGGCTGACCTTTTGTAAGTGCAACAACTTATGGATATGCACATAGCGTAATGTCGCTGGTAAAAACTCTACCATAAAGAGGGTCTCAATGTCCAACTAGGAGAGTGTCACCCCCTCATGCATCTGGAGTGTCAGACACCACCATCTCCCTATTGTTCCTTTGAAGAGGCTAGCCACTGGGATCACAATCTGATCTGTTAGTGTCTTAACAAAACAAAAAACCCATTCCATAGCCTCCATCCAGTCCTTAGCTACATGGGAATCTATCTCGCATTGAAAACATGGAGGTCTCTATCTCTGGAACTCATGAAATGTGCTCAGTTGGCATGTACGGTCTGCCAGTGGGAATGGTGGAAACTTCTACCCTCTGAGTGCCGGTACTATTGGTACACCAAACAAATTTTCCAACATAGTAAGAGGGCCCTGCACCAAATCCTTGTTGCTCAGTGGGACATCATCATGTACTCTCTATGGAATCCTATCCGGTTGTCTATGAAGCGGCATATTGAAAAGAAATAGGTGTGCCACATTCAAAAAATATACCTGGTTAGATGACCCAAAGAGATCAAAAGTAAAAAAATATCCAAAACACACGCAATTTGTGTTTTCATGCACCGAGTCGGAATTCATAATTCAGGGTCCTGGTGTATGGATACATCAGCTGCCACACAAACATTTGACTCCCTGAACAGAAAACCACACACGAAACACTTAACACTATTGCTCCATTGGAATGATTAGAGTCTGATTTCTTCTGTAGAGCTGACTCCTCTGATACCACTTTTTCAAGACCCGTCCCTCGTGGCTCGTGTTGTGACTACCCCAAACCCACCTTCCATAGGGTAGGGTTTGGTGAATAGCACCGAAAAGGCGTATCCCTAAAACGGCAAGGCATTACCTTTAAACCAGTACAAACACAGGGTCCAAGAACACAACAATCTGCAACAATGAGGTAAAAATGAAATAGTAAATGTGTGTACTGAATGTAAAGGGGCTGGAATAGAATCCAAACTGAAAAGATGCAACTACAACAGAAAACAGAAAACCGCTCCGGAGATCGTCCACCAAGGATCCTACTTAAAGGATAGGTACATACGGTCTACACAGCTCCCCACATTAACCAGTCACCTCTTTGTTCAATCTAGTCTTGGCTCCTATAGTCTCAGCCGAGCTGCTCCCCATCTACACTATACACAACATGGTGCGAGTGAAGCCTGCGAAGGGGTGAGTGTAACAGTTCCCAGTAGGGACCCCAAGACGCCTAAATGTTTTCCAGAATTCCACCATGGAAAACCAAAAATCATGATCTCAATCACAAAGAAATAGAAAAAATTTCCACTCAAACCAGGTATAACTTAAGTATAGATGTACAAATGGTTAGTCATAATGATAGATCATCTTATTATATCAAAGGTTCTGCTACTAATTCATACATTATCGCTAGGTGTTGATCCACACAGGATCACTAGGGGATAATGACCACAGGATCGCTAAGTGCTGTTCCAAACAAGATCTCTAGGTGTTGATCCACATAGGATCGCTCTTCATTCTTCACATCTCATCCAGCTACTGGATTCCCATACAAAGATCTCTTGATTCTGAGAGGATATTCTCCTCATTCCATTGGTAATATTTCAACCAAAATAATGTCTCATGAAGAAGTGACCCAATGATCTATCATGTCATAAGGGTTCCGACATAAAAGTTAGTGTGTTAATCGTTCACCCAATCTGAGAGTTATAAGCCTTTTAGTGCCGAGGGCCTGGTTAGATTCCTTTACTATCCAACCCATCCATACTATAACATTCTCCAAAACATAGGTGCAGTATCTTAAAAGGACTATATCATTCCAAGGATTCTATCCCCATAGATGGATCGTCATAAGGACATCTGTTTTACGCGATACGGCCTTTTAAGGGTATCTGGGATGGAATATTTATGGATCTGTTCTGACCCCACCTAGGCCAACTCAGCCTGGCACGACCTGGCCGGGAAATAGACTGGCCTAGCCCGAACCGGTTGGGATATAGTTGGATTGGCCAATTGGGTCACGAACAAGCTTGGGCTGGGCCGCGGTGGGCGCGGTCCCCTGGGTAGCGGACCGGCCTGGCTCGCTGGCTGACGTGACCCATGCGAGGGGTCACACATTCCCTCCTTCTCGAATGACTCAATGAGTTGTTGGGATATTTAACCAGTGGATCCAGGTGGTGTCGTCTTACTGTCTGTGGGACTCATAGAGAGTGGGTCCCCCTCCGCTGTTTCTTTGAATTTGTGGCCTCCACCTGTGGAGCACGACGACACACCGCCATTCTTCAAACGCGTCTAGCTAAGAGTTGGCCGCCCTTTTAGTCTACCGTAGAATCATGTGGCACCGCCCCCTTCTGTAGTCAGTGAGCACGGTTCCCTACCACCGGCATGCTATTTTCGCATCAGTAACCCTTCCATGGGCTATCGGGTGAGCTCCGGTAGTCCATTTCCCCTTCTGAAAGCTCATGTGGCCCTCTCGGGATGTCATCGTGCCTGTGTCTCTCCTAGTTTCAAGGTTCCATCAAGTAGAGAAATCTTCCCCCAAAGAATGAAATGAAAAATCAAGCGGTAGAGGGAATGGGACTTGTTCGTTTGGTCCTCACCCTTCACGTTAGCATTCTATCAAACCGTTAATAAGAAATTCATCACAAAGATAAATTTAATCTCGTTCATATCTTCTGTGATTCATCATGCTTCCAGTATGCGGAAAAAAAATTCTCAAGAATTTAGAAATAAAAAAACCCTTCCTTGAGACCTGTTGGGTGATGTTTTGGTTGTGGTGGGAGAATAGTCCTTATTGGATGAAGTCACCAATGATTACCGATTTCGGTTCATTACCACCCAAGATTCTATCCTCCGTTGGTGGAAGATGTCATGGTACTTTACTAGAGGTTCCTAACAATTGTGTCATAAACCCCAACCCAAGCCTCAACAAAATAGAGGGGGAAAGGAGGTAAATGCAATGAGAGATTAATGAGGTTCATTAATGAAGTAACCTCTTAATATCTATATGGTGTGGTAAAAAAACCAAATATTTAAGCCATTAAATGGCTTGAAAACCCATCGGTCCCACCGCCACCACTCAACAGGAGGTAGGATAATAAAATAAAGAAACTTATGTTATTTTATTATTTCTTTAAAAGTCACAAAAACTAACTATTTCACTCATCCTACTGTAGTCAATGTTAATCCCCCCTTAAGCGAACCCCAGTGTTGTAGATTCAACGGTGCCCTCAAATTTCTAATCTGAGCACTTATTCAAAAGATAAACGAAACTGACCACACATTTACAGAATGTACCTTAAAAAGGTAAAAAATCTATCCTGGTCACACAGGGCCTCAGAATCAAGCACCATAAATTTATTAGACTCCTAATAATCCCATATAATTTAAAAAAAAATATGTAATTTTTGTATCTTTATAATTAATCACTCAAAAGATAATTAGTAGACATAGTTGGTTATCTACATTTAATTCACTTTCCTTGATATTTGTTCATGAATAATTGAAAAAATATATAGAACTAGCCCATAAAAATCACTCAATCAAAAAAATGACAGTTCTTGTCTGCACTTTTATATGGTGATATATTTTTTATTAGCTTCCTTTCATCCACACTTGTTCACCATCAGAAGAATAGATTTCCATCATCACTACACCTCCACTTCTTCATTTTTTTCAATCATTCTTTTCCAATAACACACACTCAAATTATTTCTTCCAATGGATTGACCCATTACCACCACTAAAATAGTTCTAAGTGGGATTATAAATGATTAATTTTACTTGAGTTAAGTAAACAATCTATTATCACATAAATATTTTTCATTATTACTAAATAATTCTTGTGCAAGTAAGAAAATTCAATAAAAATAGACTTCAAAAAACCATTGAGTCAGTGTGTTTATATATATGTGATTCACTATAAAATATTTGGACCATTGTCTCTCTGAAATCAGCATCCACTTAATTTCTCTAAAATTTAAAAATAAAATTACAATGAATGATCTTATGGAGAATTAGAAAAATCAACAAGATAAAAAACTAAATTCAAATCCACCTATAAATGAAATGACATGGTGGAGTGGAATTAGATAATTGAAGTTGAATATGGTATATAACCACCCATCATGCCTTATGCTTACACGCCGATATACAAACTGTAAAATAAAAAACAAGGATTTCTATAATTCCATCATTCAATATAATTCCAAATTTAGTCACACCTGACTTTATTAGGGACTTCTTTTATCTAATTCAATAGTTACCTCTGAGATGACTTAGGGAGGAAGAACATAAACTGAGGGTGTTTATATTTTGTCTCAAGGGATATTCTAGAAATTTCTTTAAATTATTCTAGGAATATATTTTTAACTCTTCGAAACGGTTTAATAATTAATTTAACCTGAGATTCTACAAAAAAAGGGTAACCATAGAAACTATGAACAAAGTCACTAGGTTTTTTGAATATGATGGAGAACTATTCCATACAAACTATAAATGATTTGGAGGTTTACTTAGGTAGAGTATGAATCACCAATCCACTCCACATTTTTTATGGACACGTTATATAATAGTCTAATATCATATCACCAAACACATTTTATCTAATCTATTGGAGGAGACTTTAGTGATAGAAAAGTTTAGGATCAAAAAAATAAAAACATTGGATCAAAATACACAAAATAAATTCTCTATAATAAGATCCAATATTAAAAATTAAAATAACCCTATTAACAAAATTAATTCGGAACTACTCAATTTTATCATGAAAATCATCAAAATATCCAAAGGGAGATATGTCGCCACAAAGGCATTTGAGGGAATTCTGATTCTTATCTTCTAAAATTTTTACATCATTCGAAGATTTTAAAAATGAAACTTTGGGTGGATATGAAACTATGATGAAATCTAATGGTAGAACACCCTCAAAAAAATATAATCAGGCTTATCAGATTCATCCAAATATCTCTATGATAGAGTAGGGAGTGACATTACCTACTTCTCTCAGGGATATTCATAGAACCCTATGCAGTAATTCAAAACTCAACTAAGATATTAATATTATAATTCCTATAAGAATTTATTTATATAAGAGTCTCTAATATGTATCATGCTTTTAAGTAAAATATACTCCTAAGAGGTAATATGTGAGGCACATTATGTTAAATGAAAATCCCTTTGTAATGAATATTGAGGAGAGACACATTCTAGGACAAAAAACATTGATTAGTAAATATGACATGTAGGTAGTGTAAAGAACATAATGGAAATTGAATTTTTTATAAAAAACATAATCTAATCCTGGGGAGAATCTAATCACTATTAAAATTAGGATGAGTCTACAAATCCTACAAGAAACTAGAAATGTCCTAAACATTATCAAGATGAGAAACTAACTAAAAATGAGAATAGAAAACAAGAAAACATGGAATATAAAAAACTGGATAGACCTGAAGAAATCATCTAAGACACTATTGCTATTTCAAAAAAAATAAGAAAAGGGTTTGGAGAACAACATTTATAAAGTAGAGAAAATGATTGATGATGAAAATGAAATAATTCCCACTATGATCAGTAATGTCAACATAACCATTCCATTCTTATAAATAGAAAAGAAAAATATTCTTTAAATTGAGCTTCTCATCTTCCTGAATCCTATTAAGAAACATTAAATCACGACACCTTTTCGTGGGGATTTACTTCAAAACATATCTTATCTAAAATCATTAAAGATAATTTGTTTTGATAACAAAAAATTGGAATTATTTTCTTATTATAATCTCACTAGGAAGTGTAGTGTTGTCTTGAAAAATGTGATACCTACCAAACATAAATATCCATGGATTTTTTATTTCCATGCACTTTAGGAGATAGTGGCCTATATAACTCCTTGTGTGAGCATGCTGAATGAATAAATTTGATAACTCTTCCATTATTCCATCACAAGAGATTAGGAGTTCCATAACCCAACACTATTGTTCTAATACTGTAATAATGACCCATTTTCCACCAAATAGGAATATTTGATGATTTTTTAGTAGGAGTAATGATGTTTTACCTACCTATTGATTTTATCATACTTTACATAGAGTATGACAATGAAGTATCAATAATCCTTTATAGGACCTTACATTCAATAAGAAGAGATATTTTAGACATGTTAAAGGAGAAATTTATCTTCAATAATGGATAAAAAATAAAAAAAATTATTTTTTCAAAAGTCCCTAAGATCCATCCCTGAGTCGAATATTTCTTATAGAATAGAATAATGTGATCAAATAATTTGTTTATTAGGAATAGAAATAGTTTTTAAGAATGATTAACTAAATAAATAGTAGACCCAAAATATCTATAATCATTCATAGGCCCTTCCTTTCAATAGAAACAGATATTGTAGACGCGTAAAAGGGGAAATTGACGTTCAGTAATGGATAAAAAATAAGGAATTTCATCTTTTAAAAAGACCCTAAGATCCATCACCAGGTTGAATATTTCCAAGAGAAGGGAATAAAGTGATTAAATAACATCTTTATAAGGAATAGAAATATGTTTTAATAATTATTAACCAAATAAATAGTGGACCCAAAATAATTTGATATTTTGTATTAAACAACAATTATAGAATTCATCCTATTTCTAAATTTATTGATTTTCCATCCATGAATTTTTTTATTAGAATATATAATTTCTTTAAATGATTAGTTGTATGTGTAAAAAGGTTCTTCATTATTTTAAAATTTATACAAATAATTTTGGTTAACTCCTGGAGTGACTGTGGGATGAACTGGTAGTGTGGTCGATTGATTGACCACAACTTCAAAATTTGATGTGATTTTATGAATAAAATTGATTATTAATGTACTATGAAATTTGAAACGTGAATCCAATAGAAGAACTAAAAATTAATTAACTATGAGATAAAAATTCTAGTCAACCAAGTGAATAAATTGTGAAAATTACGGGAGTTGTTAGAAGGAGTACTTCAACCTACAATGCATGTAAAAAATGGCAAATTACTTGAACAACCATTCCTCTATCCTAAATATACCATTGTGGAATGATCCATGATTTCATTCATTTATCTCTTATGGACCAAAGCTAAGGATGAAGTGGATTCACCCACTCAATCTACTATAAATGAAAAGAATAAGAACTCCCCAACCAATGGTGGAAGTTCTGTGTAGTTGACTACATCTTCAAACATAGACCCCTTCAATTTAACACAAATGAAAACTAAATGACAACACAGGGGAGATGAAAGCTTAAATTTCAACTAGATAACTAACCTTAGATGAGGATCACCAGATGAAAGCCAATTTAAGAATTGAATTGAAGATTGGATTTTTTTAGCATGAATGAGACACCTAGTCGAGCTTCACCAAGATAGGTTTAAATTTAAGAGGTAGTAATACATATTATGATATGACATGCACTAATATGATCCTCCAATAAGACTAGATTATGAAAGGATTAAGTCAAAAAAACCCAATTGAATCCATATGATGATTCTTAAAGAAAACATCGAACAAGGAGCCAATACTCGAAGAAAACATTCATGAGGTTGATCTCTTCGGTTGAAGCTTGAAAAGGAAGATGAATGGTGAGAATGTTTATTTTATAACAATGTATATGTAAGAAATAAATCAAATTGAATTTGATAATTTAAGCTCAATTGTGTGAGGAAAAATCTGTTTGGGAAATACTACTGAAGGATTGTAAAGCTGGTTTGAGGATTGGAAGTTAGTGAAGCTCGGTAGTTAATGATCATGGGATATTCATATGACATGGATTTAGATGGGTTAAAACTAAATTAAGATAGTCATAGTTACAAAGAGAACCTATTCTTACTAGATAATCCATATGATGCTGAGATCGAGTCTGGTTGGAATGAAATTAGACTTTGGAAACTTATCTGAGATTGAAGAAAAAAATTCTCTATTTTTACTTGTATATAGATGATTAGAAGAAGGAGATAGAGACTCGAGCTCCCTGTTGGAATAATTAAGATGATATCTGAGGATGCACCCAAGGTACTCAGAAAATGTCTACAATAGAAGTTTGATGTAATTTAATATTTGATATGCAAGATTCACTCCTGGGTATCAACATCTTTTAAAAGTTGGTAAATGTGATCAAGCATTATGCATGGCGAGTAGTGGAGGAATATGTTTATGAGGATCTATTATTAGTCATAATGTCATTGAAAGTGATAAATATAAATTTTTACTGAAATTTAATTGTGAACATGGAATATTGTTTTTCCTCACCTGAGTATAATCAGTTGAGGATAAATGAATACTATGACTTAACAAGAGAGGATGTTAATAAAGTGGAGTTAAAATTTAGGAAGATTTTGAAAATAGGCAGGACCATGAAATTCTCTTGGGATGTGTTTATAGAGAACTAATACTAATGTAAAATTTTTTATAAAGATCAATCAGTACATAGATGGATATATAAAGATTATTGAGTTCCAAATGAAGGATTCGAAGCCACATTTAATAGTTCGTTGGTGTTCACTCCTGATAGATTTGACAAGGGTCCATTCCACTAATTTCCATCTACCTAAGTCTAAGTATAGGAATAAGCCTAGTATTTAAGACCTAATTGACCAACCCATTTAATCATGTCACTCAATATGATTTGAAGAAACCCCAACTTTTTAATTTTCTAAATAACTAAGGACTAAATTATTTTGGAATAAAACTTTTCAAATCAAATTATAATCAAATTTTGAATTATAGACAGGATGAAATGATAATAATAGAAGATATTATAGTAATAATATAAGGTTTTAAATGCACTAAATTACTTTCTTCTATACATTCACATGTGTAAGGTAAAAAATTATTTTAGAATATCTTTTCTCTGGTCTCTTGAGGGTAGGATTTAAGAGTATTCCTACATGTGGTGAAGTTTATTTATTTTGGAGGGATTGAATCAAGCCATAAAAAATGGAGATAGTCTACAATTAAGGTACCACATGGAATCTAGGGGTTATTTTAAGGAACTCTAATCATGATATTAGGGAAGGTATTGGAGTATTGAATGTTATTAAGGGGAGAATCACTAAAATATTAGTGGAGAAACGTCATTCCAAATAACTTTTAGAGACTTATGATTGGGGAATAAGAGTATAACTAATAAAAGTGGGAAGAGTGAGGGGGATACTCAATAAGAGAATATTCCATTATCTATTATTCTTTTTTCTCTAATTTTCATATATTGGATTCAATTTAAATTCTTAATTATTTTTTAATCAAACATGATAATATTGTAAACATTTTAAGGGGAATAGTATTTTATTGGTAATCTGTTAACTTCATTCATCTGAAATTTGTACCGGTTTCTTCTATCAGTATACTATTTTATGTGATGTTTTTATTAAGTAAAACATTAAGTTCTGTTATGATTGATCTTGATCAGAATATATTTACTTGCCTATTATTCTAGGATTCATCTAGAAATCTAGTATCTAATTAGAGTTTCTTAGAAGAATGTTTGAAATTTTTATTCTATTGATTATTAGAAGATATTTTGTGAATGGATGAATTATACTATTAGAAAATAGTTGGAATTAATGTCACAACCCGTCCCCTAAGGCCCGTTTTGTGACTACCCCAAGCCTGCTATCCATAGGCCATGGGTTGGCGACATGAACCAGAAAGGCATATCCCTAAAATGGGAAGGCATTTTCTTTTAAACCTATACAAACACATTGTCCAAGAACACAACAAGATAAAACCATGAAGTAAAACATCAGTAGTAAAAGTTTGTACTAAAATTAAAGGGGCCGGAATACAAGACCAAATGAAAAGATACAACTACAACAGAAAACCAAAAAACAACTCATGAGATCATCTACCAAAGATCCTAATTGAAGGGTAGGTACATCTTTTCTCCATAGCACTCCATATCATCCAGTCACCTCTGTGTGCCGCCTTGTCCTAGCTCCTATAGTCTCACCCAAGCTGCTCGTCATCTGCACAAGACACAATAAGGTGCGGGTGAATCCTGTGAAAGGGTAAGTATAACAAATACCCAGTAGGGACCATGAGACCCGCGAAGGTCTCCTAAATATCCACCTTGGAAAACCAAAAATATTTATCTTAATCACAAAGCATAAGAAAGAGACTCATCTCAAAATAGGTGTAACATAAGTACATGAGTACACATGATTACTCTTAAAGCTAGATCATCGTATTCATTCAAGGGTTCTACTGTTGAACCACATAGGATCACTCAGTACAGATACACACAGGATTTCTAGGTGTTGATCCACACATGATTTCTATTCATCCTTCACATGTTAGCCAGCCATTGGATTCCCTTACATAGTACGCTTGATTCTGGGAGGATCTGCTCCTCAATCCATTGGTCGTATATCAAATGGAGATAAGTCCCACAAAAAAGTAACCAAATAATCTTTCATGTCATAAGATTTCAAATTAAATAGACGGTGTGTCAATCAGACGCCCGGTCTGAGAGTTATAGGCATTTTAGTGCCAAGGGCCCAGTTGGATTCAGGTACGATCCAACCTGACCTTACTACATATTTCTTCAAAACTCAGGTTGAGTATCTCAAAAGGACAGTCTTTTTCTAAGGATTCCAGTGTCGTAGACGGTTTTTTAAATGGATTTCCGTTTTGTAAGATACAGCCATTTAAGAATATATGGGTCGAAATGGGTTCAGGTCCGGGACGACCAGACCCGGACCAACCCAAACTGGTTGGGCCTGAGACCGGCCTATCCTGAACCAGTTGGGCCTCGATGGGATCGGCATGTTGGGTAGCGGACCGGCCCGTCTTTCCAAATCGCATGACCCATGAATGGGTTCACATGGCCCCTTCTTCCCAAACGTCTCAAAGAGCCATTTGGGTCATTAACTGGAGGCACCACGTGGCACCACCTTTCATTTCACGGGACCTGATGGGAGCGGGTCCCCCTCTTCTGCAGCTACAATGACATGGCCTCTAACTGAGGCATGTGACGGCATGCCGCCGGTCCGCCAATGCGTCCAGTCGATAGTTGGCTTCCCCTTCAGTCGGTCGCAGTGTTGTGCAGGGCCGCCCCCTTCCCCGGACGGCGAGCACTAGCCACCACCTTAGCCTACCTATGCAAGTCATGGGAGGGTCTTCCGCATTCCACCAGGTGAGCTCCAGTGGTCTATTTTCCCTTCTGAAAGCACCTATGACCCTCCTGAGATGTCGTTGTCATTGCGTGCCTCCCGGTTTCAAGGTTCTATCCAGTTGACAAATCTACCCCCGAAGAATGAAACTTAAAATCAAGCGGCGGAGGGTCTGGGACTTGTTAGTTTGGACCATTCCCTCTGCATTATCATTTTATCAAGAATCTATTAAACAATTCATCAAAAAGATAAATTTAATCCAATTATTAGCTTCCTTGATTCATCCGGATTCAAGAACGTGGCAAAGAAACCATTCTCATGAATTTTGAAATAAACAACCCCTACCTCGAGATCTGTTTAGTGATGATGTGGTTATGGTTAGAGAAGAGTCCTCATTGGATGAATTCACTGACGTTCGTCGAACCTGGATCATTGCCGCCCAAGATTCTATCCTCCTTCGTTGGAAGATGTCGTCGTAGTTTGCACTAGGATCCTCACATCCTTGTCAAAAACCCCAACCCAAGCCTCAATTAAATATAGGGGGAAAGTAGGTTAATGCAATGAGAGAGTAATGATGTTCAATAATAAATGAACCTCTTTATCTATCAATGTTGTGGTTACAAACTGAAGAGTCAAGCCATTAAATGGCTTGACAACCCATCGATCCCACCACCTTTTCTCAATAGAAGGTAGGATAATAAAATAAAAAAATTTATGTTATTGTATTATTTCTTTAAAAGTCTCAAAATCTACCTTTTTCACCCAACCTACTATGGTCGAAGATAATCCTCCCTTTTTCAAATCCTGGTGTTGCAGATTCAACGGTGCAATCAGATTTTTAATCCGAGCTCCGGTTCAAATGATAGAAAATGCTACCCATATGTTTACTAAACATACATTAAAGTAAGTTCAAAAATCCACCCTAGAAACACCCCGCCTCAAAATCAAGTCTCCTCAATTTTCGCACACTCGTAATAATACCAAATAATTTAAATATATATATATATATATATATATGGAATTTCTTAGTCTTTACATTCTCCCCACCTTAGGGATTTTTTTTCTGAGAAAGATACTAAAAATAGGGTAAAAAATTGGGGTACTGGGCATTTATTTGAGACTCATGCTCCCATGTGATCTCTTGGAGGTTCTCATGCATCCAGAAAACTTGCACGAGAAGAATCAACTACACACGAAGGACCCACTCCTATCGATCCTTTATCTCCACGGGCAACTCTGAAAACGTTGCCCCATCATCGAGGTGTAGCTCACCCCGGTCGATAATGTGTGATAGATCATGCACGTACCTCCTCATCCACAACACATTGAAAGAATTATGCACCTGGTGTATCTATGGGGAAAATGCTAGAAGGTATGCCATGTCACCTACCCTGGTGTGGATCAGGAATGTTATGATGAACCTCGGAGATAGCTATCCACCCCGGCCAATCCTCCGTAGTTCGCACCGAGGTGAGACACATTGGAAAACTTGGTCTTTCTCCTAAAACTCTAAGGGTATCTATCTCTTGTCAACATAAGACTTCTGTCAGCTGTGTGCAACCTTTATCCTCTCCTAGATGACCTACACCATCTCTATTATAGTTTATACCATCTCTAGGACCATAAGTTCCAACTCCCCTGGGTCTATCCAATAGTGGGGTGATCTTCATGGTCATCTATTCAGAGCCTCAAATAGTGTCATGCTGATGGTGGAGTGATAGATATTGTTTTATGAGAACTCCACTAGTGGCAGTTGGTCCTCCCAACTATGGCCAAAATCGAGGATACAAACACAAAGCATGACCTCAAGTGTCTGAATGGTCTGCTCTATCTGAAAATTTTTCTATGGATGAAATGTGGTGCTCAAGCATAGGTGAGTCCTGAACACCTCCTGTAATTCCTTCCCACAAGTAGGATTTAAAACAAGCATCGCGATCTGATACAATCATCGATGGCTCCCTTTGAAGCCTTACAATCGCATGTACGTAGGAGTGTCCCAAGATCTCTTCTGATCCCTGCTCTCGGATGGGTAGGAATTCAACAGACTAGGTGAGTGGGTCAATGATCACCAAGATAGAATCGTGACTCCAGAACGTATGTGGTAGCCCTATCACGAAGTCCATGGAAATATCTGCCCACTTCCACTTCGGCACATCGTGTGGCTGAGCTAAGTCTACTAGAACCTAATTCTTGGCCTTCACTTACTAACAACTATGGCATGGCAATATGAACTACATCACCGTTTTCTTCATCCCCAGGCACTGGTACTCACGCCGGAGGTCCTAGTATATCTTCACCACTCCAAGATGTACAGCCAAAGGGGATGAACAGAACAACCTCAACACCTCCTCCTGTAGCATCACTGTTACGATAGTCCATCCTCTAATGAGGATGACATGCTCCCCACCATTACAAAATTCATTGGGAGCCTATCCAAAGGATATCTGATCACGTCGATCCCTATAGTTTACATCATCAAGTTGTGTCTTCCGGGCTTAATAAATGAGTGGGGGAGTAACTATCATAGATAGAATGTAAGATTCTCAATCACTATCCACAAAGGATTTCTACAACGCTGCTAGTTACTCTATCGCCTCACATAGAAACTGTAGAACAGACCTCCTGTTGAGTGAATCTGCTACTATATTACCCTTTTCTGGTGTGTAGACTATATCAAAGTCTTAGTCCTAGAGGA
The DNA here is from genome assembly GCA_963277665.1 of Viscum album. Classification (NCBI taxonomy): domain Eukaryota; kingdom Viridiplantae; phylum Streptophyta; class Magnoliopsida; order Santalales; family Viscaceae; genus Viscum; species Viscum album. The sequence continues at coordinate 1,839,082,367 of OY728165.1, forward strand.
ACTCTAGCCATTTTCCCTATCTCAGGTTCAGGTCCTTCTATGAGAATGCTTACCTAAGACTCTTGTGATTATAGTAGACTATAAATTTTTCACCCATCAAGTAGTGCTTCCACATCTTGAGCACAACGACCATTGATGCTAACTTCATTAAATGGGTAGTGTGGTTCTTCTCATTATATCTCAACTGTTGTGACCCATAGATGATCACATCTCACTCCTGTATCAGACACGACCCAGTCGGGTCCCTAATGCGTTGAAGTAAACTACATACCTGATGCCCTCCTCTGGTAGCCTCAACATGGGGTCACTCATCAGTCTCTACCTTAGCTCATTAAATCTCAACTAGAAGCTACCCGTCAACACAAAGGGATGTCCCTTCTTTTTCAAAGCTGAAAATGGGTTTGCATCACTATAAAATCCAGGTATGAATCTCTGGTAGTACCCATCCAATCCTAGGAAACTCTACACCTCGGTCACACTCCTGGTTTGCTTTCAAAAAATCTATGCCCTTATCTTTGATGGATCCACTGCTAATCTATCCTTTGAGATAACATGCCCCTGGAAGTGGACATCCCATATCCAGAACTGGAACTTCGAGATCTTTCCATAAAGATGGTTCTCTCAGAGTTTATCCATAACTATTTTTAGGTGGGTGGAATTCTCCTCCTCCAATGCTGAGTATGTCAATACGTTGTCAATGAAGACCACCACTAAGAAATTACGGTAAGGCTATAATATCCTCTTCATGAGCCCCATAAACACTGCTAGAGCATTGGTTACACCAAAGGGGATCACCAAGAACTCATAGTGTCCATAACGATATCTGAATGATATATTCAGTACATCCTCATCCCGTACCCTGAGCTGCTGATCGCCTGGTCTAAGGTCTATTTTTGAAAACCATCGAGCTCCTTTCAGCTTGTTGAAGAGATCATTAATCCTTGGGAGTTGGTATTTTTTCTTCACAGTCACCTGGTTCATGTGCCGATAGTCCACACAAAGCCTCAGACTCTCATCTTCCATCTTGGTGAACAAAATTAGGCATGACTATGGGGAAACATTTGGCCTTATGAATCACTTATTCTACAAGTCCTCTAAATATACATGTAACTCGTGAATATCTATCAGAGGCATATGATATACTGGTGTTGATATCAGTGTCATCTCAGGGTACAGGTTGATGTAAAGTATACCTCTCTACAAGGAGGTAGTCCCAGAACATCATCATGAAAGACATGAGCATATTGGTCCCCCACTATAGGATAACTCAGACTCCTCATGTAAACTATTACAAGGGTAAGGCCAACCGACTAATGAATGATTGGTCGCACCCCCCTCTGAGTAAGTCTATCTTGTACTGCAATTTTTACCTTGTCACTGGTGAAGGAAAACCAGGTCCCATCCTCATGAAAACACTACATTGTTCACCTAAAACAGTTGATCTGAGCATGGACTGTTGATAGCCATTTCATACCTAATATGAAATCGGTATGGCCTTGAAACTACTACTAAGAGATCCCAGCTAAATCTATTTACTCCTAGAGTGAGAACAAACTGTCTGGACTAGTGTGTCATCATTGAATCTTCTCCCATAGGAGTCTCGAATCGTAAGGATCGAGCCAATGGCTCCGTCAGAATCTCTGAGATCCAAATGAGTGTCGTGGAAATAAAATTGGGACTGGAACCTATGTATATTAAAACTGTATATAGGGTATAAGAGACATTGATTGTACCTCTAATCATATTTGGATCACCATGGTCGTAGTCCCTTGTCGCCTGATGCTAATCTCGCCCCTATCCACATGCGCCATGTGGTCAAGGTGTACAACCTGGTGGTGGTGGTGGTAGAACCTCAGACCGTCATCCACCACCTACTGCACGACCTGCTCCTCTTCCACGTCCCCTCGCTCGGACCTTGGCTGCTACCTCGATGGTCCCTCATTCATATGATGATTATCTATGTGGGGATTCGGACAGTCAAAAGTCATGTTTCCCTATCCGCAGTAAGAGTAAGAGCCTTCAATCATCATAAAACCTCCTCTACCTCACAAGCTTTGCACCACTGACACTACATCCTGGGGTCATCCACTGAAAGGTCTGGCCTGCTTGCACCTCTATATCATCTGTTTGCTTCCTACCATAGATGGCTTGGCTAACTGTCATCTGGTTGTGGCTCTCACCATTGGTACCCTCTCATATAATAATCTCTCCATCAATAATTCTATCTAAAGCACTCAAGCTTGTGTCGATATATTTGTCGTATCATCGACGCTATGATCTCCGGCCGGAGACCCTGCTCAAAGGTTTGGGCCATGAAGAATGGGTCTCGTACCATGTTGGTAGAATATCATGAGAGGTTGTCGAATCTCATCGAGTAACAGGCCACTGATATGCTGACCTATTGTAAGTCAAACAACTTCTGGATATGCACAGAGTGTAATGTTGATGGTAAAAACTCCACCCTGAGGAGGATCTCGAAGTCCAATCAGGAGAGTATCGCCCCCTCACGCATCTGGAGTGTCCCACACCACCATCTCCCTATTTTTTCCTAGAAGAAGCTGGCATCTGAGATCACTAACTGATATTCCGGTGTCTCAAATAAACAAAGAACCTATTCCACAACCTCCATCTAGTCCTCAGCTACCTTGGAATCTATCTCGCCTCGAAACCTTAGAGACCTATATCTCCGGAACTCTTGAAATGTGCTCAGTTGGCGTGTACGGTCTGCCAATGGGGACACTGGAAACCGCTACCCTCTGATTGGTGGTACTATTGGTACACCAAACAAAGTCACCAAGACAGTAAGAGGGCCTTGCACCGAAGCCTTCTTACTCCGTGGGAGATAATCATGTACTCTCTATGGAATACTAGCTGGTTGTCTATGCAGCGACATCCTGAAAAGAAATAGGTGTGCCACTATCAAAAAATATACCTAGTGAGCTTACTCAAAAGAGATCAAAAGTAAAACATTTCCAAAACCCACGCAATTAGTGTTTTCATGCACCGAGTCGGAATTCAGAATTTAGGATCCTCGTGTATGGATACATCGGCCGCCACACAAACATTGGACTCCCCAAATTGAAAACCACACTCAAAACACAAAACAATATTGCTCAATTGGAAATATTAGAGTTCTAGTTCATCAGTTGAACCGAATCCTCCGAGACCACTTTGTTATGACCCATCCATTGGGGCCTGTGTCGTGACTACCCCAAACCCACCTTCCATAGGTTAGGGGTTTGCGAATAGCACTGAAAAGGCATATCCCTAAATCAGGAAGGTATTACCTTTAAACCAGAAAAAACACATAGTCCAAAACACAACAAGATGAAACAACGAAGTTAAAATGCAGTAGTAAAAGTGTGTACTGAATATAAAGGGTCCGGAATAGAATCCAAACTGAAAAGATACAACTACAACAGAAAACAGAAAAAACCTCCTGATATCATTCACCAAGGATCCTGCCTGAAGGATAGGTATAGATGGTCTACACAACTCCCCACCTCAACTAGTCACCTCTTTGTTCAACCTAGACATGGCTCCTATAATCTCAGCTGAGCTGCTCCCTATCTGCACTACTTACAAAAAGGTGCAAGTGAATCCCGTGCAGGGGTGAGTATAACTAACCCCAATAGGGACCCCAAGACCCCTTAATGTCTGCCAGAATTCCACCAAGGAAAACCAAAAATATTTATATCAATCACAAATCATTATAAAATTTCTCTGGTCAAACCAGGTATAAGATAATTATAGAAGTAAAAATGATTAGTCATAAATCTAGATCATCTTATTATATCAAATGTTTTGCTACTGATTCATACAGGATCTCTAGGTGCTGATCCACAGAGGGTCACTAGGTGATAATCCACACAGGATCGCTAGGTGATGATCCAAATAGGATCTCTAGGTGCTGATCTACAAAGGATTTCTCTTCATTCTTCACGTCTCAGCAAGCTACTAGATTCCCATACAATGTACTCTTGATTCTGAGAGGATCATCTCCACATGCCATTGGTCGTATTTCAACCGAAATATACTCCCATGAAGAAGTAACCCAATGATCTCTCATGTCATAAGGGTTCCTATATAATAGTTGGCGTGTTAATCAGACACCCAGTCGGAGATTTATAATCATTTTAGTGCCGAGGGCCGAATGGGATTTAGTTACGATCCAACCCGAACATACTCTAACATTCTCTAAAACACAACTGGAGTGTCTTAAAAGGACCATATCGTTCCAAGGATTCCAACCCTGAAAATGGTTCGTAAAAAGGAAATCTATTTTACGAGATACATCCGATTAAGCGTATCTGGGATGAAATAAGTCTGGGTCCGATTCGACCCCACTTAGGCCAACACAGCCCAACCCAGACCAGCTCGGGCCGAACCGGCTGGGCTGGCCCACGGTGGGCTCGGCCTACTAGGTAGTGGACCGGAGAGGCCCACTGGATGATGTGACCTGTGCGAGGGGTCCACGGACCCTCCTTCCCGAATTACTCGATGAACTATTTGGATCTTTAACCGGCGGAGCCACGTGGAGAATGATTACTATCTTCGGGACTCATAGAGAGTGGTTACCCCTCCAATGCGGCTTCGAAGTCGTGGCCTCCACCTGTGACACACAATGGTGCACCACCCTTCTGCCAACGCATTCGGCCGAGAGTTGGCCACCCTCTTAGTTTGTAGCGGTGTCATGCGGCACCACCCCCTTTTGTAGTCGGTGAGCTCTGTCCACCGGTATCCTGCACCATCGTGCTAGTGTCGCATCAGCGACCCTTCCACTGGCCATCGGGTGAGATCCGGTGGTCCGCTTTCCCATCTAAAAGCACATAAAACTCTCCTGAGATGCCATTGTCCCTGTATGCTCCTGGTTTCAAGGTTCCGTCAAGTTCATAAATCCTCCCCTGAATATTGCAATGAAAAATCAAGTGCCAGAGCGTATGAGCCTTGTTCGTTTGTCCCGCACCCTCCGCGTTAGCATTATATCTAGCAGTTAATAAACAATTCATCAAAAAGATAAATTTAATCTCGTTCATATCTTTAGTGACTCATCATGATTTATGTATGCAGAAATGAAAAAATTCTCAATAGTTGAGAAAAAAATCCATGCCTCAAGATCCATCGGGTGATGTTGCAGTTATGGTGGGAGAATAGTCCTCATTTGATGAAGTCGCTGATGTTCTCCAATCTCAGATCATTAACACCCAAGATTCTATCATCCATCGGTGGAAGATGTCATGGTACTTCACTAGATTTTCCTCATAGTTATGTCATAAACCCTATCCCATGCCTCCAATAATAGTGGGCGAAAGGAGGTTAAGGCAATGAGAGATTAATGGGATTAATTAATGAACGAACCTCTTGATATCTCAATGGTGTGGTTAAAAACCGAAGAGTCCGACCATTAAATGGCTTGGAAACCCATCGGTCTCACCGTTGCCACTCAACAGGAGGTAGGATAATAAAATAATTTTTTTGTTATTTTATTATATCTTCAAAAGTCACAAAAAAAATAACTTTTTCACTCATTCTATTGTAGTCAAAGTTAATCCTCCCTTAAGTAAACCCCAGTGTTGGGGATTCAATGGTTCCCTTGGATTTATAATCTTATCACCTATTCAAAAGATAAAAATCACTGCTCGCACGTTAATTGGTGGTACCTTAAAAAAATTCCAAAAATCAATCCTAGGCACACCGGGCCTCGGAATCAAGCGTAATCAATTTTCACAGTCTCCTAATAATCCCATATAATTTAAAATAAATATATAGAATTTTTTTATCATTAAAATTAGTCACTCAAAAGATAATTAGTATACAATATTGGTTAGCCACATTTAATTCAATTTCCATGATATTTATTCATGAATTGTGGAAAATACACATAAAACTATCCCATCAAAATCACTCAATCAATAAAATGATAGTTTTTGTTTTCCCTTTTATATGTTGATATATACTTTATTGGCTTCCTTTGATTCACCCTGCTTCACCACCAAAAGAATAGTTTTACATCATCACTACACCACCACTTCTTTATTTTTTTCAATCTTTCTTTTCAAAAAACACAATCTCAAAATATTTATTCCAATGTATTGACCCATTACCACCACTAAAATAGTTCTATGTGGGATTATAAATAATTAATTTTACTTGATATAAGTAAACTATCTATGATCGCATAGATATTTTGCATTATTACTAAAAAATTATAGTGAAAGTAAGATAATTCAATAAAAATAGTACTCAAAAACCATTGAGTCAGTGTGTTTATATATATATATGATTCACTATAAAATATTTGGACCCCTGTCTATCTGAAATCAACAACCAATTATGTTCTCTATAATTAAAAAATAAAATTACAATGTATGATCTTAGGGAGATTTAAAAAATCAACAAGATAAAAAACTAAATCCACATCCACCTGGAAATGAAATGACATAGAGGAGTGGCCTTAGATAATTGAAGGTGAATTTGGAATATAACCACCCATAATGCCTTATGCTTACACACTGATATACAAACTATAAAATAAAAAACTAGGTTTTCCATACTTCCATCATTCAATAGAATTCCAAATGTATTCACACCTGACTTTGTTAGGTACTTCTATTGTCTAATTCAATAGTTACCACTGAGATGACATAGTGAGGAAGAACAAAAACGGTGGGTGTTTATATTTTTTCTCAAGTTATATTCTAGAAATTTATTTAAATCATTATAGGAATATATTTTTAACACTTGGGACCGAGTTAATAATTAATTTACACTATGATTCTACCATATAAGGATAACCACAGAAACTAGGCAGAAAGTCACTAAGTTTTTTCAAGAGGAGGGAGAACTGTTGCATAAAAACAATGAATGATTTGGAGGTTTACTTGTGTAGAGTATGAATCACAAAGACAGTTCACATTTTTTATGGAAAAATCCTATAATAGTCTCATATCATATCACCAAACGCTTTTAAACTAATCTATTAGAGGAGTTTTTAGTGATAGAAAAGTTTAGGATCAAAAAAATCAAAACATTAGCTCAAAATACACAAAATAAATTCTATGTAATATGATCCAATATTAGAAATCAAAATAACCTGATTCACCAAGATTAATTCAAAGATACTCATTTTTATCATGAAAATCATCAAAATATCCTAAGGGAGAAATGTCACTACAAAGGAATTTGAGGAAATTCTGATTCTTATCATCTCAAATTTGTATGTTATTCAATGATATTGAAAATAAAAAATTTGGTGGATATGAAACTATGAAGAAATCTAATGATAGACCACTCTCAAAAAAATATAATCAGGGTTATCAAATTCATCCAAATATCTCGTTGAGAGAGTAGAGAGTGACATTACTATATGCTCTCAGGGATATTCATTGAACCCTATGCAAAAAATTCAAAACTCAACTAAGAGTTGAATCTTATAATTCTTAAGGGAATTTAGTCATATTAGAGTCTTATAATATGTATAATGATTTTATGTAAAATATACTCCTAAGAGGAAATATGTGTGGCACATTATGTTAAATGAAAATCCCTTTGTGATGAATATTGAGGTGAGATACATTCTAGGATAAAAAAAATTGATTAAAAAATGTGACGTATAGGTTGGGTAAAGAACATAATGGAAAATGAATTTTCTATAAAAAATATAATCTAATCCTGGGAAGAATCTAATTATTATTAAAATTAGGATGAGTCTACAAATCCTATGATAATCTAGAAATGTCTTAAAATTTATCAAGATGAGAAACTAACTGAAATGAGAACAAAAAACAAGAAAACGTGGAATATAAAAATCAGGATAGACTTAAAGAAATCAACTTAGACACTATTGATATTTCAAAAAAATAAGAAAAGGGTTTGGAAAAAAATAACTAAGTAGAGAAAATGATTGATGATAAAAATGAAGGAATTTCCACCTTGATCAGTAATTTCAGCATAGACTTTCCATTCTTATAAATAAAAAGGAAAAATATCCTTGAAATTGAGGTTCTCACCTTTCTGAGTCATATTAAGAAGCATTAAATCACCACACCTTTTCTTGGGGATTTACTTCAAAACCTATCTAATCTAAAAATTTTAAAGATAATTTGTTTCAATAACAAAAATGTGGAATTATTTTCCTGTTATAATATCACTCGGGAGTGTAGTGTTTTCTTGAAAAATTTGATACCTACCAAACTTAAATATCTATGAATTTTTTAATTCCATGCACTTTAGGGGATAGTGGCATGTATAAATCCTTTTGTGAGAATGGTGAATTAATAAATTTAATAACTCTTTCATTATTCCAACACATGATATTAGGAGTTCTCTAACCCACCAATATTATTCTAATACTATAATAATGACCCATTACCCACCAAATAGGAAGATTTGATGTTTTTTTTTAGTAGGAGAAATGATGCTTTACCTACCTATTGATTTTATCATACTTTGCATAGGGTGTGTCAATGAAGTATCAATAATCCTTCATTGGCCCTTCCTTTCAATAGGAAGATATATTTTAGACGTGTTAAAGTGGAAATTCATCTTCAATCATGGATAAAAAATAAGGAATTTCATCTTTTCAAAAGACCCTAAGATCCATCACCAAGTCAAATATTTACAAGATAAGAGAATAAAGTGATTAAATAATTTGTTTATAAGGAATATAAATAGTTTTTAAGAATGATTAACCAAATAAATAGTAGACCCAAAATATCCACTGAAACATCCAAAGGTATTTTCTTAAGTAAAGAGAAAGACCCTGTTGATGAATTTTTCAGAGAGTTAACCTAAAAATTATATTAATTTTACTTATAAATCATTTTTAAAACAATTTTGTAATATATATGTGAGGAGAACATCTTTGGGAAATATAGTGATGAAAAGAAGGCCTTATTCTTATCCTTCATTTAGAGGAAGACTAAGGAACTTGGGCCCCATCAGTGATAAATTATCTCACCATTACAAAAAAACACCATTGAAGTAATTAAAACCCATTTCTACTTAATTGAAATAGACTTTCATGGGTTAGTGCTCCGTATTTATTATTATAGTACCATCTAATTTAGAAGTCCCCCAAGAGGAGAGTTCTTTATCTATTTTATTTAAATTCAAATCTGTCATTGGTTAGCCCTAATTTTAAATAAAGGTAATAATTCTTTCAACTATCATTAATAAGATTCCAATTGATCCAGAACACACACTGAGAGTGGAGGGGATTAGAATGTAAAATCCAAACTTGAAAAAAAGTGATTTGACTTGAAGTGATTAGATTACTAGATATTGGGATAATTTACCCCATTATATACATTCTATGGGAGATCTATTTCACTTTTGTTCAAAAGAAGTTAATTTCACAGTTATGAACAATAAAAATAATAAACAAATTTTGGTTTGGAAAGTAAAAAAGTAGAGGATCTACATTGATTTTCAAACATTCAAAACTACCACTAGGAAACACCTCTTACAAATTCCATTTTTTGAAAAAATGATATAGAAATTGTTTAGAAGTGAGTACTTTTGTTTTCTTTATGGATATTATGGTTACAACTATATTTCAATATCTCTCAAGGAAAAAGATAAGGTCACTTTCATTTGCCTATTTGTTTCATTTACTTATCATTGAATTCCCTGGGAGTATTTGGTGCTCCAAACACCTTCGAGAGATTTATGGTGGAAATCATTTATTATATGATTTTATGAAACATTGAAATATTAAAGTGTGACATCTTAAATGTTGGAATTAATTTTTAAAAAGAAATAGAAAATCTATAACCTATTTAGGAAAAGTTTCAAGAAATAAATCATTATTCGAATTGGGAAGAGTATCAATTCACCGTAATTGAATGAATTTTCATAGTTCAAAAAGTTTATAGAGGTTAATTAAAGTTGATAATGCTAGAATTAATGTATCAAAAAAGTTACCAACACCAGAAATTTTAATGTTAATTAGGATTTTTTTAGTCCAAATCGATTTCTATAAGAGGTTGATCAATGAATTTTCCATAATATCTAGGATTTTGTTCTCACTCCTTGTTAAGGAATAAATTTTTTTACACTGATAATATGTGTTTAGAGTCATTAATTCTCCATAAGAAGAAGTAAATAATCTTCATCAACGATTACTGAACTAGAATAGAAGATACCATTCGAAATGATGGGTGATGCAAGTGATGTAGCAGTGGGTGTTATTTTAGGGTAAATGAAATATAATAGGTTGTATGCAATTTACTATGCTATTAAGTAATTAGATCACACATAGAATTATTAATATTCCACAAAAGGTAGTTGTCTTATGTTATATTTTATACTGACAAGTTTTGAAATTATTTTACTGGGTTTAAGGTTATCATTTTCAAAGAACATTCTCCTCTCAAATATATTACAGAAAAAAAATCATTAAGGAATACAATATAAGACCATTATATATAAATATTTTAATTAGAAATAATATATAAAATGTGATTAAATTTAGTTAATTTCCACTCTTCCAGGTTTCCCAATTCATAAAATAAGGAACAGAACAAAATCAGCACATCCTTCTATATTGGGTAATGGTTTTCTTCTTCAGTTAACCAGTTGTCTAGGTATACTGATTATGAAAACATTAATTCTATAGTATTAATTCCTAAATAGATTAAAAAAAACTAGAAAAATATATTCATTTCAAATTAAAAATATTAATTTTTGGGTGATCTTTTACTATATAGGATATGTGATGGTATCATCATAAGGAGATGTGTGGAAAATGAGGAAATTCTCACAATTCTTGATAGATTCTATTATTCACCATGGGGTGGAGATTATGAGGTAGAAAAAACCACTTATAATATCATATAGACTAGTTTCTAGTGGCCAAATTTATTAAAAGAAGCTCTGTGTGTTGTGATAGGTTATGAAAAATTTAAAAGGATGGTAAATTTTGGCTTAAAACAGAAGTAACCTCAAATGAGGATTCTTGTGTTGAACTTTATGATGTGTGGGAATTATAAATAATGGTAAATTTCCCATAATATAATGGGAATGAAAACATACATAGTTGTAGAAACAATGTGTCCAAGTCGGTTGATGATGTGGGACTTCCAAATATTATTACTACAAGTGTTATCAAAGCCATCCAGAAAAATATTCTTTTAATATTTAGAGTTCATAAAGAATTTATCATAGATAATAAAACTCATTTCAATAAATATAAGTTCAAATATTTAATATATAAAAATGTGTGTTCTCACAAATCTAGAACAACCTATCACCCATAGTCTAATGTAGAGGATGAAATTTCAAATAGATAGCTCCAACAAGATTTAGTGAAAATAGTTTTCTAGTTCTATAAAAGGATGGTCAATTTAATTAAATGAAATGTTCTGGGAATAAAATAATTATTGTAGAACATCCCATAGGTACTTATAGGATTCTGAATAGAAAAATCAATCATATACTGACAGAATTGCATCAAAATACTCATTGTGAAGAGAAGGCCCTAAATTATGACTTCAAGCCTGCTAATGAGAGGATGTTATTGATGCTAAGTGGGTTGGAGGAAATTATAAGTTAATATTTTTAAAATGATGAAATTTATAATGATAGAACAAAAATCCCTCTTGACGCAATCATTCAAAATAAGGATTTCAAGGTTATTCATAAGTTTAAAATTTAATTCATGGATTAAGCTCTTTCGTAGTAAACATAAAATCATATGCTCTGGACCATTCTCTGTTATGAGGTTTTTAGTAAATTCTGTTGTTGATCTAGTTGGAGAGGATAATATACCATTTCTAATCAATGGTCATAGAATTAAATATATACTTTAGGGGAAGCTAAATATGGTGGATACAATCTTCTTTCATGAAACATTATCCATCACTAATGTTAACTAAGGACTATAACTTCTGTGTTTTTTTAGAACACACCCAATGTTAGGTGATTATTTTATCTTTTCATCTCTATTATAAAAAAATAAAATCATTTTTTTATTTTATATGAACATGAAAAGAAATAATACTCTAGGACTGTCTATTTTTTACAGAAACTGGAAACTCACCATATTTTGGAGTGACTGCAAGAAGTGGCTCCTTATTTGAATATTCCAGACAAAATTTTACAAAAATCAATCATTGGTTCTTATTCAATTTGAGCTTCCATCTTGTTTGTTATTAGTTTAAATGCGATTTAATTTTTTAGTTACATGAATATTGTAGTCATATGGTCTTGTGAAAAATATAAATGAGTATACATCTAGAAGAACTATAATGATAAAATATTACTCTTTTAGGGGAGTATTGTTGTACGTTACTCATTTAATTATTTTATTATATAGAATGGAGAAAAATGTGTGGGGAAAACCCTCCTAATTTTTAGAACCAATATAATTTCATCTTATTTCCTTAATATGGGTTCTTGTCTTTCTAACATCTAAGATGTTTAAAAATCAACAGGAACTAAATTTAAAACATTTTTCCACTCCTTAAAATATCTTTTACTGATATATTGTTGCAGAAAATTTTAATAACGCAATATTTTGAGAAAAATGTAAATTTTTATGTGTAGTATTTGAAATAAAATCCTGAAATTTTGTATTTGTGTTCTAGTTAGTCGAGTTTATGAGGAAATAATTTTGATAATATTCTTGTACCCCTTTAATCATAATGTGAATTGCAAAATTGTCAAAAAAATATATAAAAATGTTCTTTTACTTAGGATTCAGCATTCAAAATAATTTGGGGTTTTAATAGTGTGGGAAGTGGCCCCCTAAATTTATTTAATTGTTCATTAATAATTTATTCATTTCAAAAAAATTCCCCCAAAAAATACACAAAATATTAAATATATTTTATAAATTTCTTAAAACTGATATCTTTCATTTTATAAAATCACATGCTAGTTATTAAGGTCAATTTCGAGTCAATAATTTTTTTAATTTCATGATTATTAAGTTATTTTACCCACTCATTTTATATAAATTAAGTTTACTAACTATGAGAGGGTCTGTTGCAGGATATATCGTTATGGAGTATGATTTATAATATGATGAACCTAAATATTTCATATTGAACATTGGGGAATCAACCTTTAATAAATATAACATAGCATGAATGAAACTCAAAATATGTTCATAAAATTCCTTTGAATCTAGAGTAAAATTTGAAATTGGGATCCCATGGTAAATATGTGAGATATTTGGAGTAAGCAACAACAACAACAGGCCACTAATATATTCAATAATTTTATTTTTCATTCATGGCTTTTAAAATCAATATAGTGACTAATTCTCAAAAATATTTCCATTATGGTGGGGTGAATATTGAACCTAAATGAAAAATCATGAAAATTGACTTATAAAATAATCATTATAGTTAAATAATTGAATTAAAAATGGTATTTGTTTTTTGGAACCTCTGAGAGGGTGATAAATAATGTTTACCCTTATTATTGTTTTTATTCCACTTAAATAAAACTTTTCTACACTTCTAGATCTAGAACATAAATTGTAATTAAATTAGGGTAGTCATATATTTCATATAATACACAATAAATTTTCATGTATTAGTGAGACTTTTCTTACTCCACTTTTTGTGTGTATTTGAATCTAGGGAGGACTTATTCTAAAAAATTCAAAAAAACATAAAAATATCACCCCATATCAAAATCAAGTTCTATATAAATCATTATTTCAACATAATTCATTATAATCTAATATATGAAATATTTTTCCTATGTAAAAACTGAAATAATGTATTAATTTATGACAAACAAATATTTACGTATGGGATAATTTGATGTGGTATTTATTTAATGTATTTTCCCTCATCTATTTTGTTTCATTATTGAGGTTTTTATTGATAAATTTTTTGGTAATGAAAAATTATAAAATTAAGGTTAATTATATGTTAAATATGTTATTAATTTATTATTCTTAAAAATATTATGTTTTTGGTGTTCAAGAGACGAATTATTATTGAATTTAATTTTCTATATATTTTAAAACGACCACCATTATTATGATTTTGGGATAAATATTCAATGAATATATATTTTTCAATTGATTTTTATTATTTTTTGACTTTATAAATAATTATTTCATAATTCCATAGTTTATATTAAACATAAACATTGAAATTCATCTTATATTGAAATTCATTGATTTTTTTTCTTGATTTTTTATTTGGAATTTAAATAGATCATTTTCACTAAATGATTATTTATCTATGAAAAGGGGCCTTCATCATGTCAACCCATCATGGAAATAATTTCAACTATGCCCCAAAAGAGAGCTACCCTATATTCAAAATTTTGTTAAATAAAGATACTCGAAGAAGGAAATACCAATTAATCATAAAATCAAAATTTTAATCGATCAAAAGTGTAAATTTGTAATGGTTTTGGAGTTTCTACCTAACCAAATTCATCCTCACATGTGTTTTAAAATTTGGAAATATATTGGAAATGTTATTCCTCTATTATCATAACACTGTAACGGTATACTCTAAGTAGTTGTTACTTCATCTTGAAACTACTACACTCGATGAAAAAGTAGTTACACCCAATCAAGCTACCACAAATGAAAATCGAAAACACCCATAAACATGCCATTTTGGTTTGGTGTGGTCATAATAATTTGTAAACTAAGACAGCTTGAACCAAACACAAGTTAAAACTGACTGCCACATGGGGGAGATATAAACTTATGTGCCCATGTAGTGAACCAACCGATGAATAGGATCACCAGACAAAACCCAAATTTTGAATTAAATTGAATATTGGATTTTATTTGAGCATGAAGGAGATATTGAGTCAATATTTTGTGGAAGAATAAGATGAATATAATAAAAGAGGTTATTAAAAGTGTCTTCAATGTGAATTTCACCAATTTCAACATTGACTGAGACTTGTTAAAGAGTGGATAAAGGCACATGATCTTAATTGAAGCTCACTTGGTCTTGCTAGTGAATAATTTGAATGTAGATACTCTTCATGGATATGTGTAGAATATGTCTAATCTTAATTATTGAATCTCAATTATGATCATGATTTCTGTGAAATTTGAAGCAACAACTTTACTGATATAACAGAGTTAGAAAATTAAAGATATTGATCCCTATTTTGACTATGAGGTGTAGAAAGAGGTTTGGGAAACACTATTGAATACCAATGGGCATAAATTTAATATCATAAGTAGATTTATCTATATATTTGATGATTTTGGAAGATTCAAAAATAGTCGATCAGATCTGCTTCATGATGAATTTAACTAGTCACAATTTCAAAGACAGCTTGGGTTTTCTGTAGAAGAAACTTGAGTATAAGACCAAGTCTAATTGGGAAAAAAATAGATTGTGGTTATTTATCTAAAATCAGATAAAATGTTTTTTGTTTTAATCCTAGTGTATAAATGAATCAAAGAATAATATGGTCACTCAATCCCCCTATTAGAGTAGCTATGATGATGTGTGAGGATGCACACAAGGTTCTTTGAAAATACATTAATGTAAGAGAGTCATTAATGTATCGCAGTCATGCCCAGGGATCAATCACTTTCAAAATTTTATAAATTAAATCTAGTAGTGTGTTTGAAGACTGATAGAGGCTCATGTTAATGGGGATCTACTCTAATTCATAAGGTATTTTGGAAAAGGATTTTCAAGATTGACTAAATTTTAATTGTTCACATTGATTAAAATTTGACCTCACCTGAGTATAATTAGTTGAGGATGAATTTATTCAATAACTAAATCCAAGAGGTTGTGTATAAAGTGGATTTATAATTTGAGTACATTTTGATGATAGGAAGGATCTTTAAATTATCTTAGTATGTGGTCATAAGAACCAATGTTGAAATGGAATTTTTAGTGAACATCAATGGGAATTTGGATATATGTTTTATGATTATCATGTTCTATTTGAATTGTTGGAAGATCATTTGAATAGTTTATGGGTATTAATACATTATTGATTTGATATAGACTTGCCCAAATAAATTAAATTAACTAGTCCCATGTCCAGGAATAAGCAATGTATTTAAGACCCAATAGATCATCTCATTTAATCCATACACACCATACTGTGTGAGGAGAAACTAAATTTTCATGTTTTTAAATAACTATAACTTGGATCATTGAAAATGATATATCATGATATAAAATAAAATAGAACTATTTAGGATAAGAAGTTAGGATTATAGTGGATGTAAAAAAACATTATAGAATGTTTTTTGTGTAAGTTATTGCTGATTTGGTGACATTACCACTTGTTGTGAATCACATTAGGTTAGTATATATTCACTCAAATCTCTTATAGGGGAGATTCTAGAGTATTTATATAGGTGATAGTGAAGTGAATTCCATTTGGAGGCCTCAACTTAGGTCAATGAAATGGGATATGGTCTATAGTGAAGGTTCCACATGGAATTTAGGGAGATATTTTTCAGAGCTATGAACATAACCCCAAGGTAGGTTTTATAATGCTTACTATTATTAAGATGAAAATTATCATATGATTAGGTGACATAGAGGATTCCAATGGACTTCGAGATAATTCTTTTTGGGGAATTGGAGAATAAATTATTGGTATGAGATGGCAGGAGGTGATAAATTCAAAAAGAGAAGACTCATTTATCTCTTTTTATTTTTCCCCCATTTTCCTGGATTGAATCTTATTGAAATTCCAAATTCATATTTGATCAAACTTGATGATCCACTAGATCTATTTAGGGGAATAATATTCTACTGGTTATCAATTTTCTTTATTTATGTGCAATTTTTTCCTATAAATTCTCTCAATATTCTAATTGATACGCTAGTCATATTCAAAAAAACATTATGTTATTTGATGACTGATCATGATAAAAATTTATTTAACTACATATATTTTTTATATTTATCTTGAAATTAAATGGTGGATGATACTTCCCCAAAAAAATTAGGTAATTTATATTCTGGTGATAATAGAATTATCATTAGTGCATGAATAAATTCTAAAAATAGAAAATCATTGAAATTATTTACTCATAGTTTTATCGGATAACATATTTGGTTAGCCGCATTTAATTTGGTTATATTAATTTTCATTCATGAAAAAATCATTATAAAATCGGTTAATGAAAATTCATTGATCAAATATCTGATTGTTCTTACTTACATTTTGATTTGTTTCCCTTGATTTTTCATCCTTATTTTCATCCACACAACTTCATCACCACCAACATAGTATTCACTCATTGCTACATCACCACTATTACAATGTTTTTATGAGTGTGATTTTTATCTCCCTTGGTTATATAAACACTCGCTAGTCTCCATACACATTGATTAAACCCTACTCACTATTGAAATAGTTCAGAATATGGTTGTAAATAATTGATTTAACCTGGGATTAATCAACAACCTTGGATCATGGTATCGAGGCCTAATAAAACCATGTGGCCATATGGTGCACAACTATGCCTCAGTTATAACATTTTTGTTTTGATCCCTCATGGTTTTGAATTAATATAAAAGTGTTTCCAACTTATTAAGGATTAAATGGATGGGGAATTGATAGTATTTGTAATTCTATTAGAATATAATTCTTTCTAGTATTTTTATGATTTTTTTAGTGTGTGTATATGTTAAATGATTACCTTATTTACATGAAACAATTAATGATGTCGTTTATTTTATTGTGGTATCTAGGGAAAATGTTTTGAAATTTTAGTTTAAATCTATGTAAATATATTAAAATGATTATGGTCAATCTAGAGAAGATTTTAAATCCTAAAAAAGTGAATGAAATTTAGAAATTTTAACTTTTAATAAAGTAATAAAATGGTTCAAAGAGTATTTCAAATAAATAAAATATTTCCAATTATTTTTTATTGTAAAATATTATTGGTCCATTTTTCAAGGGTATGGCATGGAAAAATAAAATTTTTACTCATTTTTTATATAAATTAATTATATTAAAATAATGTTTTTAATGAGTTAATGGTCTATTTTAATTTGATAAATTTATAATTTCGATTTTTTTTCCTTGTTTTTTAATGGAGAATTTATTACGTAAGATTTCGTAAATTACTTTTATGGATACATTTCTAATTCCAACTCAAGTATTCCTCCTATAATAGTACCGTAGATGGCCTGTTTCTAAGAATGATTCTCTCAATAAGTTCTTTTTATCCACTAAAATGAGTTTCTTTGGTTCTAGACTCTACCCATGATCTGAAAGTAGTATTTGATTTGTAACATTCTCTATCCTTGTGTCCTTTGGTCATTGTGATCATTGGGAAACCTTAATAAGTTTTTTATTGTCATATGTTTTTTGATTCTTTAACTGGATCTGAATTTGGTTAAGGCTTTGTAAGATTCTTATAGGGTATTTCTTTTGGGTTATTATTTAATTCTTCATGGGATTATTATTATTTGTGGTTGTTCTTTTTCATTTAATGAAGTTTTATTTCTTAGGGATAATATTGTTTAAGGGTTAGCCTGTTGTGGGTAAATTCATTTTAGTTTCAGTTTTGGGTAGTTTGAGGATTCATTTTGAGGGGTTTAACTTCAATGTCAATTGGGTCCATGCTTTAATAATTAATACTAAGGTTTCATTTTTATAATAACTTGGGGTTGATTATTTTTTTGTGTGTTCTCTATGAGAAGGTGGTCCATGGTTGATTCTCTGGTTTAATAATATCGATCGATGGCCTATGGTGAGTTCCCATATTCTTTCTTCTTATTGCAGGGTTTTAAGAGTTTTCTTGGTTCATTTGGGATGGGAAGGAATTTATGGAATCCATTTCTGATTGATGAGATCATATGGGGTTGTTTTGATGATTTTAGGGGTGCTATATCTATCAGATTTTGATAATTTTCCTTGGATTGGTCAACTTTGTTTAATGGATGGGGCTTGTTTTTTGTGATCTAATTTATTTAACATTGTTTCCTTTCATTTATAAAATTTATAAGAATTATAAATTTTGGGGATACAACGACAGGCCTTTATCCTCTTGGGACTTATAGTTTTATGGTTGTGGTTTTATCAATGTTTGTTTTTGTTTTGTGTGGTTTATATATTTGAATTATGTTCTTTGAAGATTTTGGTTGGATAATATTGAGATGATCAACCTACTTTATTTGTTTTATCATTTTTTTAGTAGATTTTTTAGGCCTAATACCCATCTATTTTTGAACAAGTGATTTCTTGAGGGGGAAAGAATTATGGTGGGAAGATTTTAACACCCTAATGTTTTATTGAAATAATTAAATTTTAATGTAAATTAAATTTTTATACATTTCAATATTGAATTTTTAAATTTCTTGTAGTTTTTCATATGTGCATATTTTAGACATGGTGGGTTGGTAAACTATAAAACTGACCCTTTTGTATGTGAATCTTCTCTGCATGGTTTAATACACAAGATTTGGATTAAATTGTTCCAGTTGACTTATGTAAAATGGTCCATATTTTGCGAATTTGTGATTAATATAAATGTGTAATATATAGTTAATCTGAGACCTAAGGTTAACCATTTAGCTTACCTTTCTATGTTACTATACATGAGGGTGGTGGTCCTTGATTTTTGCACAGTTAGTATAAATCATGCAAGTTAATTGTGTGTCAAGTAATAACTTGTAAAGTTTCATATGCATGATTTAGAAAATTGTGCTTCAAAATCTTCTGGGAAACCCATATTTCATTGAAATGTAAATTTATCAATTTTCCCAACTAGATTTTTACCCCTTTTCTATTATCCTCATCCATCAATCGTCTAACCGACTCTAAAGATCTCAAGGGGGGTCATAATTTACACTCACTCTACTCTTGGATTCATTTTAATATTAAAATATTTTTATTAAAATTCCTCTTCTTTATCTATTTTCTAATTATCACATATTCATTCTTTCAATACCCCTTCTATTTTATTTATCCCTTGGAACCCTAATTTATGTATAGTTGGGATTAGGGGTTTGGGTTTGTATGATATAGATGTTTTTTCATTTAGGTCATGTAGAGGATGATTCATGGCTTTTTGGGGCATTCACCATGGAATGTGATTTGTTGTGACATTATTATAATAATATTTAGGTATTTGTTTCTATTTCATTACTTTATTATGAATTTTCTAGATGTTTAATATTTCTAAATTCCTTTTTAAATCATTGATTGTTTGTGTATATTATTTTTTAAATGTAAATATCTTTTTTTTCTTTTTCATTGTGGGTTATCATAAAAGGATGTTCCCTATGGAATTATGTATTATTATTTAATTGAATTATTTAATTGTTCCAAGGGTTCATAAAATTTCCCAATGTTTTTCTTTAAATGGTTTTCAAATAAAATGTATTCCTTGAACCATGTTTTAGATTATCAATGGAAGTTGTAGTGTTTTTAAAAAAAGATTTTGTTTTGAAAAAAGGTTTGAGTCATGAGTTATAAAAATTATTCTGAATGGATAAAATTTTGATAAAAAGGAAATTAATCATTTATAAATGTTAGTTTTTTAAAGAATACTCATTTTAAAAATTTTTATGTTGTTCATTACTCATGATACCCTCTTTGATTTCCACAATGTTTACTTCACCCTATATTGGTTTTTTATATTTCTACAGTGATTGGATGAAATATGTGAAAGGTTTTGTTCTATAAAATATTGTTGGATGTGATTTATAATATTCCTTGTTCTTTACCTATGAGATTATGTCAATTTATTTCTCACCTCAATTAGATTTTGTTCATGGCAATTCACAGAAAATTAGTATATAATTGGTTGAGGGAAAACCCCTTGTGTGTATTGTAATCTTTATTTGGGGTCATTGAACATATATAAAGAGTGAACAGAAGATATATTATTTATGAATTTTAGATTTGAGTTAATATAATGGTTATAGGGAATGACTTGTTCATCATGACTACATGGACAAACATTTCTTTAGTGTTTCCCCAGGTTCTATGTTTCTTGTTCATGGTTAAAATACTTGATTACCCAGGTATTTATTCCTTGACATGCATTAATTGTTGGTTATATATTGCAAATTTTGTATTTATTATCCTCTTATACATGAATGCCTTTTAGAACCAACAATTTTATTATTTATTTTCATTTTATTATATGTATTTTGGTTCTACTTGGATTATCAAATTGTATCCATGGGTGCATATACACATGACATGGTTTTAAAGGATGGTTCAAAATATTTTTATAGATCAATACAAAAATTATATTTTTTTAAAGATGGTTTTTATAATGGAATTAAAAAGGACATTTTTATGACTTTCTATAAAGAAAAAATTGTTGTGTTTTTGTATTTCAAGCTTTCAATCGAGTTGGATTCAAAATCTAAAAATAGTTTAGATTACGGAAATATTGATTTAGTATTTTTTCATTAAGGTTTATAAAATAGTAAGAACCCATATTTTGTTTATTTCATTTAAAACTATAATTAATTTTATGTTTAATAAATCAAATTGCATTGACTCCCTTGTTAGCTCACACCCTACACAAACACCTCTTGGTGTGTCTGAAACAATGTTGTTTTATATAGTTTTGGGGTTACATTTCATATTGGTTATTTTCTATTATTGTCCACTAATGTTGAATTGATATGTGGAGGGATCCCATGGGTTTCATTGATGTACTTGGTAATTTGGTTCATGTTCGATCATTATTTTTTTATTGATGTATTGTCCAAGATGGCCTTGCTTTTTTACTTTCTTGCAGTTTATTTTTGTTTATTCTAGATTTAGGTTAATTCTTGGATTATTTATGTTTGTTTATAAAAATGTGATTAATCAAGGTTTAAATTTTTTTAAAGTGTTATTTATTGACGCTCAGGAACTATTTTCCATCTTTAAGGATCGAGAACACCAATCAGGGCTTGTGATGGATCAATTCAAGTGATATGCTGGGTTATCCCAAGTTAGTTAATTAAAAAATTCTTTTAGACCCTAGGTTCATGTTAATGACCTATAAGATATTGAATATTCTCCCTTCATAGTTGGATTATTTCTTGGTATTTTAGAGTTTGGGACATCAGACCTTAGGAGGTAGGTATGGGGAGCCTTATGATCACCTTATCATTCAAAACCTCAAGTTACCATTGGTATCTGGGTTTATGAATTATATTCTGATTTTTTTAAACTTTTAATTTTTTTTATGTGACGGGAAGATATTTCAAGAATATATGAGTTTTACAAGTGATTTAAGGTTTTCCCTACTCATTATGGGGTGAAACAGAGATAAAACTAGACCTAAAAGTTTATCTTATATTGTCCATAAAAACATGTTGAGCCCATATTGATGATTTTATAAACATCTAAGAGGTTTCCACATAGTTAGAAAATTGAAATGAGCCAAAATTGTATGAGTTAAATTCTCTTCTGAATTAATATATTCCTTATTAAGTAATGTAGTCATATAAAACACGTGCACTATATTTCATTTGTTATTTTGGGCTATTATAAAATGGGGCCAAAAGTGTATGTCTGTCATAAAATACTATTTAGAATAATAACCACGGATAATATTTATTCTATAGTGATACATTATAGTTGTATATCTAATGGGTTATAAAAAATTCTAATTGATATAAAAGAGATAAGTGATAGACTCAACCTGTAGAATCATACCTTATAAAGATCATTTGTTGGAGCTTCCAAGGGAGATGGAATCACTAGGATTTATACTTGACTATACCAAAAATATATTCAATAAATAAAACTTAAAAAAACCACTTATGGTATAAGTTAAAACTTATATAGATCACATTCCAACCATGTTCTTCAAACCAACCGAAGAAAGTATTACAATCACACACCTTACACTTAGTCAGTATGATCGTGTAATAATGGGTTATATATCTAGAACATAGTCATATGAATCTATATATTTTATTTTAATAGAATAATGATAATATTGATCCATTTTATTTATTACTTAAACATGATTACATAATTATTTTTATAAAGAATATATTTTTATAAAAACCACAAATTGTATTTTTAGAAAAAGTATATTTTCAATAAAAATCCTATTTTTAATAAATAAATGAGTTTATGAGTAAATTTTATTTTCATAAAAGGAAACTTTTAAGTAATATTTATTTTAATATATGTGGTAATATAATTTAATGAATTCCCATTTAATTTTTATAAGGGTTAGAATGTTTTTTTGTCATAAAAACAAGTATATTTAAATAAATAAGAATTTTTATTTAAAAAAGAAAATGATATATTTAGAAATAAATTTTAGTAAAATAAATATCATTTTTGAAACGATTATTTCAAAATTACTTGATTGTGTATGATTCTTAATTTCCTTAGATGGTTGAATTTTTGGGTGAAAATTAAAAATTGTATAAATAAAGTATTTGTATTAGGAAATCATAATTTCCCAAAAGTGATATAATAAATACTACAGAATGAATCCATGAAAAAATATTTTTCCCTTTAAAATAATTATTTTTTAAGTTATTTAATTAATTTTACAAACCAATAATGAATCCTACAAATCCTATATTATATTTTAATGTTTAAAAAAATAATTATGAACATGACTCACTCCCACATCATGAATGATATTATTTTATGGTGTTTGTTTCTTAAAAAACAAAATATTAGAATCCTCCTCTCTTTAGAAAAAACCATGTACAAAAACGAAGAGAAGGATTGTGTTTTTGGTTATTTTATTACATATAGTTCAAAACCTATGTTTAGAAATTAATAAATAATTCTTCTCTCTTTGTCTATAAATACCCACCCAACCTTTCATTCCTCACCAAAAACCCCCATTACGAATTATGGTCCTCTTCTTATCCCTCTCAAAATACATCCCAATGTATCCCCACTATCTTAATAAACTACTATTATTCTTTTAGATGTGCCATCTCAAGGTAAGGGATTCTCTATGTCTTCCCCTTTATTAAAGTACTTTATTTGTTTTAAGCCTTATGATTTCCAATTGATCATGTTGTAATATAGTTTACACATTACTATGTTGTCATTATTATTCCTAGATAATGATAGACAACTTCTCACTCTTTTTAATCCATTCAATGAACCATTATGTACACCAATTTTTCTTTTGAAATTATTCCTTGATCTTACATACCAAACTTTTGTGTTGTGAAAAACCATTACCATTTCCACTCAAGATTATTCACCTAATAGTACATAACCTTCTTGATTTTTTACTTCTAGTATGAAATCAACCCTCCTTAATCACTAGTATTAAAATTGATTAAATATGTTCTCTTGTTGTATGATCTATATGGCACGCAAATGAATTTATATGATATGATTATTATGAGAGAGAGCCGAAATATATAACACTTCAACGCATTGGGTAATTTTTTTATCTCATGAGATACCATATATAGTGACTATTGTGTCAGCCTAAGAACACTATGTTATCATATATCAATATTGATCCCTAACTTATGCTTATGATGTCTTATTTTATGTTATTTTCACATTCCTATTATTCCCTAAGTTAATCATATTATTCCATGCTATGAAATTAATTATTATTATTATATTTACATTTTTATGACACCATTTTATTCCACATGGTCACATTTACTACCTTAATTCATGTTATTATTTGATTATCCCCTTAGCATGATTTATAGTTCACCCCTTTTATATATATGTCCCTAGTTTATCCAAAGTAGTATTAGAAGATCAATCGATGTTAACAACATGTTATGGAGTTCTTAAATAATTTCTATATTTCCCTTTTCCAATATATTATTTTTCATACCAAATTTCCTTAATACACTAGGGATCTCAATCTATGGGATTTTATTCTATGTATCTTTTTAAAATAAATCATGAAATAAACTATATAAATGGTATTTGTAATCTTAGTTGGTATCATAGAAAATTATTGATATTTTTTATGATTTCTTTTAGAAAAACTTAGTGAAAATCATAGGTATAAGATTAAAAATATGAAAATTTCCTTAAATTTTTGAAAGTGTAGAGTTCTTGGTTTCATGAAAACATCCCTTTTTGGATAAAGGAATATGGATCTAGCTATGGACCAGATGTACCAAGGGTTAATAACTCTGAAAGGGATCATTGGGTATTATCCTAACATGTACCCAATTCATGAAAAATATTTTTAATACAACACACCTCCATAGACACTAAAAAGGGATATGTTTTGGTTAATCAAGTGTCATTTACAAACCATTATGATGGGAATAAAAATTCTTATGAAATTAAATTTTAAGAAATAACTTGTGTAGAACTATGATTGAAACCTTTAAATATATAAGTTATGGAATACGTGTCATTCATAGTTTATCCCTATAATATTTATAGCTTCCATTTTTTATGTTTAAAAGATTTAAAATTCTCATCCCTGATATTATTTTATTTTAATCAATATCTAGAAATAGGAGGAACTTATTCAATAACCAATGATATGGGAAATGTAATGACTTCTAAAATGAGATTCACATCACCATATTATGAAAAATTAATAATTTTATTGAAATAGTTACTCAAATAACTCAAATTTTGAATAGAAAAATAAATCATATGGAATACACACGACCCCTAAAGGGGGAGAAAGTAGAAATTTAGGCCTTTATACAAAAAAGGCCAATGAATTTTAGTGTCAATTATAATACATTAATCACATAACAATGGTTCATCTTCATTTGAAACATCTTATTTATCGTTCAATGATTCATACAACAAAATATCATGCTATATATTTATCATTTAAAGGGAGTATCTAGTCAATGTTGGACACTATTCATGAATATGAATCTCAATGATGAAATAAAAATTATAGAGTGTAATTAATTAAAGAATATATTTCTCTATAAACATATTCCTTTCACTCTTTGACATAAATTAGATAGGTAGTTCCTTAACCATAATAAAACGAGGATAACTATATCATGGTTTATGAGGAAAACTTTTAAAAACATTCCAGATAAACCATTTGATTTTTCTCTAACCCTGAAAGTAAATTTGAAAAAAAAATATTGGGATAAATCCAAATCTATTAAAAAAAATTCCATTAATGACATTGAAAGATATGAATAAGTTGTCTAATATTCCCCCAAAGTCATAATATATTCTAGATAAACTCAAGGGTCTCATGGGAATAGAGATAGGAAGCATAGAATATAGTTTATTTTTGGGGGAGCAATATGGAAATCTCATGGTGGTAAGACATGCATCCTTTGCACTTGTCAAATGTACATGAAAATGTATCATGAAAATATTCTCAAGGGTACCAGGAAATTATTTAGGTGTGGTAAGTAGGTTCACCAAGATAGCGATATCAATGGGAAAACCCCCCAATGTGATATATGAAATGAATGATCTAGTAAACCCTTATCCAATCATCTAATGTTTCAACTACAATAAATAAGGAAATCATGAAGAAAATTGTACTAAGACAACGGTTATTGTAGATAATTGATGTAATCAACCTTCAATGCCTAGGAAGATGTGTGAGCATAGGTTATCAAAATTGCTGAGGTGGATCTAGATACTAAA
This sequence comes from Viscum album, assembly GCA_963277665.1. Taxonomy (NCBI): domain Eukaryota; kingdom Viridiplantae; phylum Streptophyta; class Magnoliopsida; order Santalales; family Viscaceae; genus Viscum; species Viscum album. The sequence goes on from OY728165.1 coordinate 1,839,108,851, forward strand.
CTAGTGATGGGTACATTGGTTATTCATTTAAGAATAGAGAACATACTACTTGATTCTAGTTCAATGCATTCTGTCATATCATGAATTTTTAGGAAAACTATTCAAACACAACCCTAATGCATAAATGTCATGTTATTGATGAACCTAATAAAAAGGGAAATTAATGCATACCAATTTTATAACTTCTCCATTTTCAATATTTGTGGGGTGAATTTCCTAGATAACATTGTGATGCTTCATTTATTATAATATGATGATTTTATGGGGATGGATTGGATTTCCTGGTATAGAGGTAATTTAAATATTTTGGGGGATAGAAATTACCCTTGATATTGTGAATCCCCCTCTAGTTATACACAATTGTAAAGAGGAAGATGGATACCCTTTGAAATCATCATCTCAATCTTGGTTGTCATTTTTTTATGATATAGTGTATATAGCATAAATTATTGAGATTAATCAAATGATAATCCTTGATGACATTCCCAACGTATGAGAATATGCAGATGTGATTACTAATGAATTTCATAGTCTTCTTCCAAGTCAATAGGATGAGTTATCAATAAAACTTATAATTGGATATTATAAAATATTCAAGTCTCCATATAGAATGGTCAATATTGATTTCAAAATCTAAATAAGAAGCTATACAATAATCTAAATAAAGGGTTTACATTCCTATGTACTCCATCATGTGGTGCACCAATCCTTTTCATCAAGAAGGACAATAAAATGAACTTATGCATTGATTATTGTGGGGACAATAAGGTCATGACAGGGAAAAATACCCACTACTAATAACTAGTGACTTTTTCAATATGTTATGTGGATCCTAGTACTTTTATAAGGTGGATATTCAATCATGATATTATAAAATAAAGGAAAATAATGAGGATATCCTAAAAAAATTGTTTTCATATATGGTATGGTCACTACGATTTCATAGTGACGTCATTTGGACTCCCTAATGATATAGTTATCTTAATGTAATTAATTAATAAAATCTTTTGAGATTACCACGATATATTGGTGGTAGTATTTATAGATAATATTCTTTCTTAGTATAAAATCAAGTAGTAACATCTGATTAATTTTAATGTTGTACTAAAGATAATGTTATAGGAAGTGATTTATGTGAAATACAGTAAATGTGTGTTTTGTATAGAGTAATTAAAATTATTAGGGCATGTTGTGACCATAAAATGGATATATATATATATATATAATTTAAAAATTATGAAATTAAAGGAAGGAATATACAAATATTTGTGACATAGATCCATAGTTTCGATGAATTAAATGGGAATTATCATCAATTTCTGAGAATCTTATCATGTGTTTCCAACCAAATTCCAAGATAACACAACAGGAGGTGAAGTTTTTGTGGACTAATGGATAGTATGAGGTATTTAAAGAGTTAAATAATATATTAATAAATACCCCTTTGATCACATTTCCCACCAGTGGGGAAGGATTTCTGATCTACAATGATGCATATAAAAAGTTCATGGGTTGTGTACTAATGAAATATGACAAAGTGATAGATTATTCCTCTAGAAATTAAAAAATAATGATTAGAAATACTTGATATATGACCTGGTATTATCTGTAGTGATCTTCACATTTAATATTTGGAAGCACTATATCTATTGTTAGAAATTTGACATATATATCGATTATAAGAGCCTTAATAATATATTCACACACAAAAATATCAGTATGATCTACTGAATGTGGTTAGATCTAAACAAGAATTGTGATTGTTAAATCCACTAAAATCCTAGTAAGGGAGAAAAATTGATTAAAAAAGAATCCCACATTTGTATCCTTGATGAGGATTGAAAGGGATCCAATATTCTTGGACATTAAAAGTATGGAATTAGGAATCTTAAAATGAATGTCATCCTTCCTTACTTAGATAACATATCATCCGTCCATTTCTTAGATAATCAAGGAGGCCCAAAAAGATGATGGGGAGATTTAGAGAAAGGTACATAATATTTTGAAGTTCAAATTTATTGATGATGGCGTAATAAAGTTTAAAACCTACATATGTGTCCCATGAAAACTGTAACTAAACAAGGAACTTATGGATGATTTTCGAAGCTCATAATTCTCTATTCATCTAGGAAATAGTTACATATATAGATATTTAATGCCAATATGCAAATAGGATAACATTAAAATTGAGGTTGTATAATTTTTATCACGGTGCATGGTATTCTAAAAAGCCTTGGATGAATGGAAGAAGTATAAGTGTATGATGCAAAAAATTACCATACTAGTATAGAAATGGGAAAACATAACCATGGATTTCATTATTCAAATACCCATGATATCTAAATGAAACTAAGTCATTTAGGTTGTAGTTGATCACCTTATATAGTAGGAAAATTTTATTTCTATCAATATTATTTATCTATTTACCAAATAATTATGATATACATAATAGGGGTGGTATGTCCGAATCGATTAACACTCTCCCTTATATCTCATCAAGATCTGAGGTTTACCTTAAGGTTAAATAGAAAACTTTAAATGAATTGGATACATATTTGACTTTTATAATTTTTTTCACCCTCATATAGATAGCCATTCTGAGAGAAACATTCAAAATCTCGATAACATATTGAGAACATGTTAAATTGATTTCCAAGTTTATTAGGATCATCAATTTCCCCTAGTTTATTGATTTCAGGAAAAACAATTATTTCCCTCAGGCATACGAGATAATGCCCTCAAGCATGAAAGCAACTACCCTCAGGCATATGAAACATTTCCCCCAGGCTAAATGAAACACTTTCCCTCAAGCTGAATAGAACCATGTCCTCAGGATAAACAAAACACTTCCCTTAGTCTAAGAAAGTAACCGGGATGAGCCCAACATATAAGAAAAAAATTTATATAAATTTCCTCTCAAGAAAACTCAAAGCATTATATAATTACGGAACACCCTAGGGTATCCTGGACAAACTACTAAACTAGGGAATGCACCCACGGGGTGGCCCTGGATATAAGCAATGATCCTAGACAGCAGTTTATAAATATTCATTAAATTATCTATGAATTTATAGGAATTTAATTAGTCATGGAATAAATCATACAACACCCCAATCATGGGCGCATAGCACAATGATACAAAAAAACATCAAGATAGTTGGAATTAATCATCAGACCACCTACCTCGATCTCCCCTAATCAATATATGTGAACGGCGCCTTCCGAAATTTCCGAGAATGACATAGATCTAGGATAAACAAAAATTTGTTAAAACCCAAATAACTTCTCCTATGGAAATAATGGGAAGGAAGGGTTCAAGAAGAGTGATGAACTCACCCATGCGGTTCAATCGAGAACATCAGCGAAGGAATATGAGTTCTGGTGTGCGGTTGAGAGATCCTCCATGCTCGGCCTTCTCTCCCGGTTCTCCAAATGCGTCCACTTCCTCCTCTACCAAATGAGGAGGCTACTGGATGTTTTAAGAGACAAAAACAAACTACACGGTGTGTACTCTCAAGTAAATGGCGTGTAATTTTTATTTTTTAACTGTTCCACTGGAGGATGCTTTTCATAGTCAAACTATTCATATGTAGACATGAGTACACGGTGTGTATTCCTGAGTACATTGTGTGTACTTTCTCTCTGCTGGTGGCTACTCCAACTACCTTACTATTCACCAACTGACTGATTACATGGCATGTATATACTATGTACATGGCGTGTAGTATGTTTGTACACCCTTCATCTCCGACAGGCCTACACACCCTGTCTACCCATCCCACATTGCCAAAGTACACGACATGTGGAAAAGTAATCAACATGTACCCACTAATTTTGGGATTTTTCCCCATTTTCCTTACCTTCTCGAAAACACTTAAGGAAAGAGGAAAAAAATAAACATGTACCTCAAGAATAAGAACTAGGTTCTTAAAAATTTCCCCCTTAAAGAAATTCATCCCTGAATCTCCCTTCTAGGGTGGTGAAGATAAAGCACAGAAAAAATCTGGCCACAGAGCATGTATGTCGATCTCCAACTCCCAGGTTTCATCCCGCACTCGGCCATGATTCCATAGCACCTGTATGAGAGGAACTAACCGGCCTCGGAGAACATTCGTGCTACTATCAACAATAGGAATCAGATGATCCTCAAAGTACGCATCAACCTGAAGAAACAACCTCCTTGGGATGAAAAACGTGAGATGGGTCTGAGTGATAATGGTGCAATTGAGATACAAGGAAGATGTCGTGCATGGCTCAGAACCTCTATGGTAACTGAAACTAATAGGCAACCGAACCGAATCTCTCCAGAATCTCAAACAACCCCACATACCTCGTTGAATGCTTACACTGCCTCCTGATCCACCTGTGTCCCAACCTCGGAGAAACACAAAAGAAAACCTGATCCCTGAACACAAACTCCAAGGGTCGTCTGCAACGATCAGCATAATATTTCTGAAAACATTGAGCGGTATCCATCCACTTCTGAATCAACTGGACCTACTCTGAAGTCTCCTGCATGAGACCTAGTCCCAGTAAAGCTTCCTCACCTACCTCCAACCAGCACAAAGGTGATTGGCATGGCCTACCATATAAAGCCTCCTAAGATGCCATCTCAATAGTTTGCTGGAAACTATTATTGTAGGAAAACTCAACCAGGGGTATGTGCTTTTACCAAGAGCCCCAAAGTCCAAGATACATGTACGCAACATGTCCTCAAGCACCTATACTGTATTCTCTGACTGGCCATCAGTCTCAGGGTGGTAAGTTGTGCTCAGAAGCACCAGTTTCCCCAGTGCCCTTTGAATACTCTCTCAGAAATGAGACGTAAAGCATGCATCCCTATCAGAAATGATAGAATGAGGGACCCCATTAAGACGTACCACCTCTCGGATATACAACTTTCTGAGCTCATCAACACTGAAGGTCTCCTTGATTGGAAAAAATGATCTACCTTTATAAGTATGTCCACAACAACCCACATGGAATCATTTTCTCGAGGTGAGCTCGGTAACCCATTAACGATGTCCATCGAGACATCATTACATTTCCACTCTGGAATGGGAAATTTTTGTAATAGTCCAGATGGCCTCTGATGATCTTCCTTCACCTTCTGATAGGTGGAACATCTCGTAACAAAACCAACTACCTCTCGTTTCATACCCAGCCACAAATACGGACGTCTCAAATCACAGTACATTTTGGTAACTCCGGGATGCACTTCCCAAGCTGAAGCATGAAACTCCTGCATCAACTCCTCATGTGTATCCCCTGAAACCCACACTTTTCCATGGTCATGAAGTACCTCTTCATCATATATCATCATACCGGGAGGAGGGTCTTCACTTTCCACCGACTCCCGTAGAACTAGGCCTTCCGAATCATATAGTTATCTCATCCGCACTCTATCCAAGAGAGTAGAAGTCATATCTAAAGAAGAAAGTTTGGATTGCCCCTGACTATCTTGCAGCTCTAAATGCATCTCAGAGAAAAAATCCATAATCTTCCACTCACTACTAGCCTCCTTCACTGCCTACATCTGAGTCCTCCTACTCAGTGCATTAGCCACTGCATTACCCTTACCGGGTGTATAGGAAAACTCAAAGTTGAAGGACTGAAGGTATTCGACCCTCCTTCGTTGTCTCAGATTCAATTCATGCTGGGAAAATATATACTTGAGACTTTTTTAGTCTTTAAACACCAAAAAATGTTCTCCCAAGAGATAATGTCTCCAACAGCGTAGCGCATGACTCACTATGGAAACTCAAGATCATGCGTCGGGTAATTACTCTCATGTGGCCTCAACTGTCGAGACTCGTACGCAAATACTCGATCACCTTGCATTAGCACTGATCCCAGCCCAATACATGATGCATCACCATAAATTGTATAGCTCTTCCATTTCTCTGTATGTATCAGGACTGGTGCTGATGTCAACCTTCTCTTTAACTCCTGAAATTTTGTCTCACAAGCTTCTGACCGAACGAACTTCACACCCTTCTTAGTCAAACCCATCAATGGCATTACTAAGTGGGATAAGTCTGGTATAAAGTGCCTGTAGCAACCATCCATCCCCAAGAAACTCCATATCTCAAAAACATTCTTAGGATGCTCCTAGAAAATTACTACTCTCACTTTCTCAAAGTCTACTGCAATTCCTGTCTCTAAGATAATATGACCAAGGAATTGTATCTGGTCTATTCAAAAGTGGAACATTGAGAGCTTAGCATATTGATGATGCTCTCTCAGTGTACTCAAAATGATCTCAAGATGGGAATCCTGGTCGTGTAGAGTGTGAGAGTACACCATGATACCTTCCATGAAGACTACCACAAAAGAATCTAGATATGGGTGGATCACACGATTCATCAGAGCCATAAAAAATGTTGGCGCCTTCATCAGTCTGAATGGCATGACCAAGTACTTGTATAGACCATATCTGCTCCGAAAAGTTGTAAGTGGTATGTCTGATGGTATAACGAGGAACTGATGATATCCGGATCTCAATTAAATCTTCGAGAACACTCGTGCTCATAGAATTTGATCAAATAGATCATCAATCCTTGGAAAGGGATATCGGTTCTAGACCATCAACTGGTTCAGCTTCTGATAATCAACAAAAATTCTGAGGGTATCGTCCTCCTTCTTCGCAGAGAGGACAAGCGAACCCTATGGAGAAGTGCTAGGTCGGATGAAGCTCTTTTCCTTCAACTCCTCTAACTGCCTCTAGAGCTCCTGGAACTCTGGTGTAGCCTTCCTATAAGGAGGAATGGACACCGGTGCTACTCCTAGCACTAGCTCAATAAATAAATCCACCTCTCGTGTTGTAGGTCGACCTGAGAAGTCGTTCAGGAAGACATCCCTGAAACGATCAACTACTGGATGGAAATCCTTCTTACAAGTTCCATGGTCATCCAGATATAAACTCAAAATCTAGGCTATCACTCCACCTCGCCCATGATGCTCGGATCTAGCTCGGCTCACCTGGACATCCCTTTCTCCCTTTTATATAAACTCTCCACCCTCTAGTGACGTGAAACTCAACCTATGACAATTTCAATATACAAAAGCTTGAAAGGGTGCTAACTAGTCCATCCTGAGAATGACATCATAGATCATCATCTCTAAGACATAGAGATCCCACAGAAAGTGACACCCAGCAACCTCTAGGGGTCACTCCTTGCACTAACGCACACCTTCCGTTCTAGTCCCCAACGGAGTGTCTAACATCATAGAATCAGAAGAAGAAGAAGAAACACAGATCCTAAGGCACTCCACAATGGGCTCAAATATAAAACTATGTGTAGCACCTGTATTAAAAAGTACAGAAGACAAAATATAAGAAACTAGAATAGTACCTCTAATATTAGAAGGTCTAGGATCCTGCTCCTGTTGGGTCTGTTGCACTGCATATGCATGCCTAGTGCCGCGGCCCTGCAACACAACCTGGATACTGTGAGCTGACCCGCCCTGCTATCTCTAAGATCCGAGTGTCTGGCTACCATGGCCATGACCATAACCTCTTCAAGAACATCCCGACATATTCCAATTCTTTGGCTAGTAAGAAGCTGTTGGCCCAGCTCTCGCTTTAAGATCTTGAACAGAACCCCTCTCACTAGCCACTGGTGTAAACGCCCCAAAAAAATGCTGCAGATGACCCATCTTACAAGAAGCTCGGAACTCCACTGGGTCACGTAGACACTGAGGTCTCTTGTGCCCATCCTTACCACACTGGTAGAAAAAAACCGGGCCACCTATATAATTATTCATGCTAGTACTACCACCATGAAAGAAATTCATATGCCTCTTCCTCTTACCGGTAGGAATAGTACCAGAAACTGTTGTCGAACCAGCTTGGCCTGCACCACTAGCTTTTTCAGGTTCTGCTCAGTAATCAGTTCCTCGTTCAAAATAGAATGCATTGTGGGAAACCTGAAAACATTCACCAGTGCTCAGATGTCAAACCAAAGATGATCCTTAAAGCGTCGAGCCCTCAATACCTAATCTCCCACCAGAATAGGTGTAAAGCGTTGTAGCCTAGTGAAGCAGGTAGAATAGTCCATCACTATCATGGCACCCTACTGCGGATTGATGAACTCTCGAGCTCTATAATCCCTCAAGGTCTCTATAAAGAAAAATTCATAGAAGACTTTCTGAAAATCTTCCTATGTTATGTCTTTGTGATGCTATGTTTGGGTGGTAACATCCCACCACCTCTTGGTGGAATCACGCAACATGTATGTAGCGAGTTTGACCCTCCTCCCATGAGGTGTCTCTAGATGCTCAAAGACAGTGTGCATAGAACCTATCCAGGACTCTACATCCTGTAGTCCACCATCCCTTGAAAACACTGGAGGATGCTACTGCTGGAATATACAAGTCAGCTCTGCCATATATGTGGCAGTCGGCAGTGCTCCCTAGAAGGTCTGCATAAACCGCGTAAATACATCACGGAACTGCGCATCCACGCCTACGTCCATAATAACAGCTGGCACCGTTTCGGGATCTACTAGAGGATCCATATGTAGCCCACGGCCTACCATCTCTAGAATATAATATGTGTCTCTCTTCTGGTGAACAACTCGAGGTCGTCTCGGTGGCATGACTCTACAAGGTCAAACACACGCCTTAGATTAAGATCATCCAGTACTAAGAACTGGAAGCGCAAGAAGGGAATAAGAGAAAGAAAAAATTCAATTTTTACAAAACAAGACTACACGGCATGTATAATAACTACAGAGTGTGTTCCCTCAAGTCGTTAACATGGCCATGTACATATTCCAAAACTTTTCATGTAACACCTCAAACACACGGCGTGTGTTCCACACACATGGCGTGTACTCGAATTTTCTTCCCCTACCCGAGTCATTATACACGGCTTAACCACACGACTCTCTTTTGAAAAAGACTACACGGCATGGATGAGGTCTAAACGGCATGTACTAGATGAGATTCACTGACCCGTGTTGTCCGTTACACGGCCGGGTACAAAGCTCAGACTACACGGTGTGTTCTATATAGACACGACGTGTACTGATTAGATTCCAACTGCCCGTGTTGTTAGTGACACGACCAGCTACTCGGAAGACACTACACATCATTTAACACCCGCACACATTGTGTACACCACCCTGTTTCCCCAACCACATGGCTGAGTCCACATGGTCTCTCACCTATCATGACTACACAGAGTGTCCCTCAGGTACACGGCATGTTTAAGAGGAGGGAACACAGACATATCTTGTAAGTTACATGGCCAGATTCCCTAGTTACACTATATGGCATGTAAAATTAGTACATGTTGTATGCTCTGAATGTTTCATTACCCTATGTTTCTGACTACATGGCCTATGACACGGGTAGCAACTACAAGGCGTGTATATATGGTACACAGCATTTACATAAAAAAATTTCATTTCTTCCCGAACAGAAGAATACAAGGCGTGTAGCCAAACTACATGGATTTTATTCTTGGTTTTCCGGACAGTAATCCATAGAAACTACTCTAGAGCCCATAAAAACACTGAAAAAAAAACACCTAAGTGCCAAATTCCAATCTGTGAGGGCACATACTCCCCGCTAATCAATGTTTGGCATCTTATGTGTGTTATAACAAGGTAAACAGGTCGATGTTCCACCAAATTCTGGTTGATGAGGGCCCATACTCCTCAAAAACCAAAGTTTGGCGTTAATTCCTAGAATATTACACAACAATACCTTATCAAATAGTAGGTATTTTATCATGGAATCTATCACAACAGCTTTACTTTTCTAGAACAACATCTATAACAACAACATGCAATTTCTAATGCACCTATATGGCATGGAAACTATGCATGGTATGTGATTCTAACATGTGCCTAAATGATGCATGAGATGGCATACCCTCATCTCATTGGGTTGAAACTAAATAGAACATAGGTATAAAGATATAAACAACACAACACAAGTGTGTCACCCAACGGTGGAAATCAAATCAATTATAATAATCATAAACAGAAAATCACAATTTAATTCTTGGAAATCCGGTCTTTACCTGTACAATGGGTAGCTACTCCGGGGCATAGTTGTTACCAAATCCCTTAGAAATCTATTGTTTTCGTCTTAACCAAATAATAAAATAACTTAGAGAAATGAAAAACCATTGATACCACTTTGTAACGTCCTAGATCCAGGTGCCACTCAACAGGTGCCCCGAACCTGGTTGGTCACATGACCTCAAGTGCATTTCCCCAAAAGTGAGAGGATGCTGACTAGCAGCGAGGGATAGGGTCTGATAGTGGGGAAACTATGCCCTCATTTTTCAAACTGTAGTGCAGGGGAATAAAGTATAACCATACAAAAGCGGACATAGTAAATAATGTAAACATGAAATCCTCAGCAGAACCAAATTAAAAAAATAATAGCAGTCAAATATGTATAACGATACGTATTGCTTTAATTATAATAAAGCATCCAAAACAGGATACACTACAATATAAATAATATAGCAACAAGGAATAGGTACAACAAGACAAATCCCAAAGCAATGTAAACAGAACGCAGCAGCATCGCAAGCCCAAGATTTGTCCTATGCTCTCTTACTCCTCTGCCATAATCATGTACCTGTATGTGGATCCCTTCCCTTATCGACACTTAAAACAATATAATATATTTGGGATGAAGACCTGACCCAAACAGGGTGTGAGAAATAAATCTCAGTAGGCATCCACCAAAGGCTCGTGCTCAACTGTTAGTGAGTTTGTGCAACAGCAGTGTGTAGTAATGAAATGCAGTAAACTGTGAAGTACTAAAAAGTAAACATTCCTACCAATTCCATTACCATTTAATTATTATTTAACAATTCAATATAATTGAATTTTAAGTCTCCGAGACCCATCCTCAGCCAACAATCTCTTATATAGTGCCACAGAAAAACTACTACCAGCTATCTAACAAGTACAAGGTACAACAATACCAATCCTATGCTTTAGCTTGGTAGGTATTACATGTGAAATAACCACAGTGAATATGCAAAGTAAACAGAGTCCTCACACATAAAAACCTTACCCTCGGGTAATCAGAACCATGCCCTCGGGCTAATTAGAACCACACCCTCAGGATTATCTGAATCGAAACCCTCAAGTTATTTCCCTCAAACATAATGAATATTTCCCTCAGGCGTACAAGATAATTCCCTCAGTCACGGAAGAAACTGACCTCGGGCATATATAACATTTTCCTCAGGCTAAATCAAACACATGCCCATAGGCTGAATAGAACCTTGCCCTTAGGCAAAACAAAACACTACCCTCATGCTAAGCAAGTAAAATGGCCGATACCAACACCTAAGCAAGATATTTATATATTTTTCCTCTCAATGAAACTCAAAGCATGCTATAATCATGGCACACCCTCAGGTATCCTAGCCAAACCTCTAAACATGGGAACGCACCAATGAGGTGGCCCTGGATCCAAGCAATGATCCCATCCAGTAGTTTATAAATATTCATTAAATTACATATGAAATTCTATGCATTTAATTAGACAAAGACTCAGCCATACAACACCCCAAACATGGGCGTGTAGCACAACGGTACACAAAAACAACATGATAGTTGGAATGAAATATCAGACCACCTACCTTGATCTCCTCTGATCAATATAGGTGAACGACACCTTCCGAAATGTCTGAGAACGACGTAGATCTGGGATAAAAGAAAACGCATTCAAACCCAAATAACATCCCCTAGGGAAGAAATTGGAAGGAATGGTTCAAGAAGAGTGAAGAACTCATCTACGTGGTTCAATTGAGACCATCAGTGAAGGAATCTGAGTTCCGGTGTGCGGTCAGGAGCTCCTCCAAGCTTCAGCCGTCTCTCCCGGTGCACAAACATGTCTAGTGCCTCCTCTGCTGAATGAGGAGGCTACTGCCCATTTTAAGCGGAAAAAAACAAACTACAAGACATGTACACTCAAGTACACTATGTGTAATTTTCATTTTCTAACAGTTCCTAGAGAAGATACTTTTCACTGTCAAAATGTTTATCTGTTGACATGAGTACATGGCGTGTATTCCTGGGTACACGGCATGTACTGTTGCTCCACTGGCAGCTACTCCCACCGCCTTACAGTTTACCTGTCGACTGATTACATGGCATGTATATACTAAGTACACAGTGTGTAGTCTGTTAGTACACCCTTAATAGCTGACAGGCTTACAAGCCCTATGTACCCATCACACACAGCCAAAGAACACAGCATATGGAAAAGTACACGGTGTGTACTCACAAATTTTGGGATTTTTTCAATTTTCCTTATTTTCTCAAAAACACTTAAGGAAATAGGAAAAAAATCTTTACCTCAAGAATAAGAACTTGGTTCTAACAATTTCACTATCCTCCAATCGACCAATTAAAGGGTGGGGGCGGCAGTGTGTTAAGATATTAAATGGATTGACCTTTCAACTTTGAGTAGCGACAACGTTGGAGAAATTAGGAAGCTTCCTAATTTATGAGCCCCATTAACTCTCCACATTGATACTTACTCCCCCCCTCTCTTATAAATATAGAGCCTGGGGGAGGGGTATAAGAAATGATTTTCCATGAAACGAAGTTATATTGGAGTTCTATAACACCGTGCCCTTAGAGGACGGATACGACCCCAAAGGGATGTGATGTGCGACCCCGAAACCCCGAACTGGAGTTTGACATTCGAGCTGCAGCAAGGACAGCTTGTTGTGGGGAAGGTGAACAACGAGACTCCCTTAACCACGAGTGCTCTCTAACGTTTCATGGTAGGGGTTATTTTTTTATGCATTTTTTATTCTCTCTTCCTTGTTATTGAAAGTATATGAAAAAATTTGGTCAACCAACAAATGGGTTGACCCACAATTCATTTGTATCTACGGGTGGTTATTACGGGAAATATTGTGGGGAAAATCTTTTTTTTTTAATTAAATTGTTATTAAACCCTTAACCCCCATCTTGTTTATGAGATAACGTAGAGGCAGCGGGCCTAATGAACCTGGACTGAACCCCCCCCCCCCCCCCCGCTATCTTTATATCTTTGCACCACCTTGGAAGACCACGAGCACATTGACGCATGCCGCAAGACAAAGGTCGTGTCTCGTCAGCCACGTCGAACGGATTAGGTGACTGTCATGACGGCTGACCAGGGGGTTACCCTCCCCCCCCCCTCGTGTCAGACCAAACCAGGTCGCCACCCTCAGGGTGGGCTTCCACCCTCAGATTGGGCCACTTCCCTCGGAGTGAGCCGCCGACCTCGGTGTCGAGTCGCTGCCTAAAGATTGGGCAACCCCGCCCTCGGACCGAGCCACCGCCCCCAAGCCGTGCCACGACCCTTCAGCTGATCCACCGCCCTCGGACTAGGTCGCTACCCTTAGAGCCTGCCACCACCCTCAGAGCTAGCCGCCTCCCTCGTATCGGGTTTCCACCCTCGATTCGGGCTACCACCCTCAGAGCGGGCCGCTTCCCTCATGTATGGATGACACCCTTGGCGTAGGGCCCCACCCTTAGAGATGGTCACCTCCGTAGTGGGCCTCCACCCTAGTAGGTATCCACCATGGGTTTAGGCTGCTTCCCTAGCGGGCCGCCGCCCCTGGACAGGGTCGCCACTCTAGCGGGTTGCTGCCCCACCTGGGACGGGCCGCCCCATTGTGGGCTGCCCTATTCTGGCTAGGCCTCCAATTTTAGATTCCCCTCTTGCGGGCCAGACTGGACATCCTCCCAATGGTCCGAGTCCACCTTGGCCACGCCCAGACTAGGCCGGACTTGGTCGGTCCGACCGGACCTATGCCCAACCGAGCCTAGAAATAGTCAAAGGGGATTAACTTGAGAACCGGATGCCCGTTTGACGAACCATCTATGTCATTGTGACCCTTAGATCAATAAGGTCCCTTTTTACTTACTTCATTAGAGCTTCAAAGAAACTTGAAGTTCGGCCAGGTTGGATCACACCTGAATCCAACCAGGCGCTCGACACTAAAATGCCAATAACGCATAGAATGGGTGTCCGACTGACATGACGTTGATTGAATTGGAACCCTTATGAAATGGTAGATAATCATGTTACTTATTTGTGAGACTTCGTGCTGGTTGATATATGACTAATGGGTTGGGGAACGGTTCTCCCAAGCACACTACTTACAGAACCCTACCACTAGTTGAGACCTAACGACTGCTGACTTTTCAACTCCGAGTGACTCGAAGGTCATGGTACTCGATGGGGAGAAGGACATTGAAGACCAAGATGGGGGTGTGTGGTTCTGTGGGACCGGGTGGGCCACGGTGGGGAGCATCTGCGGTACGCGATGGGGAGGAGTATTTTAGCAGACGTCGTTGGGGGGGCTCTGTGTGACCCGGCAGACCCACAGTACGCAATGACGTGCAGTACTTTCGCAGTTAAAGGGTAGTGGGAATCACCTCTATGTGATGAGGCATGCCCACTGTACTCGATAGAGGATGATTTCTCCAACATTCGTTCCATTCGACTTTATGACTGGGGATGTTACATGTTACCACCCCTAGAAAAAGTCCTGGTGTGAGATGTCTTTACATTGTGCTTGTGATTGAGGTTATGCTATATGATTCGTTACCTGTGTGGTACTTTGTCTTCGTTTTGTTACCCTGTGGTTTTTCTTTGTAGAATTCTAGGAGACCTTCGGGGTCTTGGGGTCCCTACTGAGTATCGTTATACTCACCCTTGCATGGGCTTCGCCTGCACCTTGTTGTGTCTTGTTATGACGATGTACATCATTGATCGAGGCTGAGGGAGCCAGGACTGGATGGTGCACGGAGTTGGACATTTTACATGACGTGATGCGAAGGAGATGCGAAGATGTAGAGTATTGTGGAGGCGATATGTACCCACCCTTCAAGTAGGATCCGCGGTGGACGATTCAGTAGCTATTTTTCACCTTTCAGTTATTTTTTACTTTTCAGTCGCACTTGTAATTTTATAGTTGGGGCACTATTCTGACACATTTACTTTTAGTACCCTTTTACTATATCTATTTACTTTACAATTGCTTCTTGTTTTGTTTTCAGGCCTTGTGTTTGTACATGTTTAAAAGAAATTCCTTCCATTTTTAGAGAATATGCCTTCTGGTGTTATTCGTCAGCGCCTAGACTATGAAAGGAAGGTTGGGGTAGTCACGACACATTCCCCGAGGGACGGGTCGTGACAAGATGGTATTAGAGGAGTCTGTTATACCAGAGAACTATGAATCTAATATTTTATAATTAGAAATAGTGTTAAGTGTTCTTAGTGTGGTTTTAAATTTGGGGAGTCCAGTGTTGGTGAGGCAGCGAACGTATCCATACACTAGGACCCTGAATTCTAATTTTCGACTCAGCACACCAAAACACGGATTGCGTATGTTTTAAAATGTATTTCTTTTGTTTTCTTGAGTCAGCTCACCAGGTATAACATTTAACCATGGCACACCTGTTTCTTTTCATGATGCAACCATGAAGATAGCTGCCCATGTTGCCTGAGATATTACGCGATGACGGCCCACCGAGCGATTAGGCCTTGGTGCAGGGCGCCCTTATAGCTTTGGCATCTTCGAGTGGTATACTAGTTGCGCCACAGCATGTTGGAAAGTCATTTCCACCAGTCGCACCAGCATAGGATGCACACCGATTGAGCACATTGCACGAGTTCCAACGGCAGATGCCTCTATGGTTCCAAGGCGAGACGGACTCGTAGGTGGCTGAGGTCTGGCTAGAGGCCATGGCCTGAGTTTTTTGCTTAGTTGGGACACCATCAGATTTTATGGTGATCCAAGCAGCCAGCCTTTTTCAAGTAAGAGCAGGGAGATGGTGGAGACTGATGCTCTAGATATACGATGAGGTGACCCTCATCTAGGTGGAATTTTAGGTCATTTTCAGGGAAAATTTCTTCCCAGTGCCCTTACACTCAATTTGTATACATGAGTTAATGCACAGCATGAGAGTGTCCCAGTACTCAGCAAGGTTCATAGATCTCTCCCACTACTCCACTAACATGGTCTGAGACCCTTTATTTAGGTCATGGACCTTTGAGCAGGGTATCTGATAAGAGATCATAGCATCGATGGTATCCCTCCGTATTCTGACGCAGTCTGGGGTGCTTGAGAGAGCACTTTTGGTGGAGATATTATTAGCTCATCAGGAACCAACAGTGAGAGCTACCACTATATGAAAGGTAGCTGAATAATCTGTAGGATGTAGTAGGTAGATGACACAGACATCCAAGTGTACAAGACCCTCTCGTGGAAGACCTCAGGATGCAGGGTTAGACGTGTGAGGCTCACAAGACATAGGGAGATAGGCGAGGGGAACGTAGTGTTACATGTGCGGTGAGTAGGGTCATATGTATCATGACTGCCTGACCAACCATATTGGCGGCAAGCAAACGGTTGAGGGACCACTGAGGTAGAGGTAGAGGTTCGAGCAAGGAGGTCTTCAGGGTGGCGGGCGTGGACGAGGAGCTGGTCGTGCAGCCGGTGGTGGGTGACGTCTTGAGATTATACTGCCACCACTACTAGGTTTTCCACCTAGACCACAGGGAACGGGAGGACAGGTACGAGCTCAGCTCCAGGTAGTTGAGGCCAATGACCACGGTGCTCCGAAGATAATTAGAGGTACAATCTGGGTCTACTCAACCATAGATACAGTACTTATGGACACAGGTTCTAGTCACTCTTTTATTACCACGACCCTCGTTCAGAGCTCTGAGATTCTGGTGTAGTCGTTGCCTCGTTTCTTATGGATAGAGAAACCTGAGGGAGCTAATTTAACTATTATCCACTAGTGCTGGTGGTGTGAGCTTACTCTAGGAGGATAGAGTTTCAGCTGGGAGTTCCTAGTAGCAGTGTCGAGGCCTTACAATGTTATCATGGGTATGGACTGTTTATCCATAGTCCATGCTTAGATTAACTATATTAGGAACAAAGTACGGTGTGTCTGCACAGATGGGGCCAGGTTTTCCTTCACTAGCCAGAAGGAAACCATTGCAGAACATGATGGACTTACCCAGAAGAGGGTGCCATCGATTAATCATCAGTTGGAGAGCCTTACCTTCAGAGTAGTTGATGTGAGAGTCGAATCTATCCTGTAGTGGTGGACTAGTATGTCTATGTCTTTCCTAATGATGTTCCAGGACTACCTTCATCCAGAGAGGAAGGCTTTTACATCGACTTGTACACTGGGACGACATTGATATCTACACCAGTATATCTGGTAGCTCTCATGGAGCTTCATGAGTTACGTGTATAGTTTTAGGAATTTTAGGGAAATGTGTTCACAAGACCTAGTGTTTCTCCATGGGAAGCCCCGATTTTGTTCGCCAAGGATGCAGATGGGAGTTTGAGACTCTATGTGGACTATCGGCACCTGAACTAGGTGACCATTAACAACACGTATCCACCCATGAGGATTGATGATCTTTTCAATCAGTTGAAGGGATCTCACTAGTTTTTGAAGATTAATCTCCGATCAGGTTATCATCAACTCTGGATACGAGATGAGGATGGGAAGAAGATGGCCTTCAGATGTTGTTTTGGCCATTATGAGTTCTTGTTTATACCTTCTGGCATGACCAACTCCCCAAATGTGTTCATGGGACTCATGAATAGGATATTTTAGACATGCATCGATCGCTTTATAGTGGTGTTCATCGATGACATCTTGATATACTCAGTGACAGATGAGGAGCATGCCTATCATCTACAGATGGTTTTGGATACACTATCAGAGCACCAAATTTATGGTAAACTCTTGAAGTTCCAGTTCTAGATATGGGAGGTCCAATTTCTGAGACTCATTATCTCATAGGTTAGAGTTTCATTAGATTCAATGAAGATAGATGTTGTGCTAGCTTGGGAGCCACCCAGGAGCATGATAGAGGTGCGGAGTTTCCTAGGGTTGGTTGGAAACTACTGGAGATTTGTTCCTGACATTTCTAGAGTTGCAGCACCCTTGTCAGCTTTGACAGAGAAGGGGAAACCTTTCTTGGGGACAGAGAGATATCAATAGTGTTTCCAGGAGATGTGGGAAGGACTGATGAGTGACCCATATTGAGGCTTCCAGAAGAGGGCTTTGGGAATGTAGTCTACTGCGATGCATTAAGGACCGCACATGGATGTGTCTTGATTTAGGAGCGAGCAGTGATCACTTATTCTTCACAACTGCTGAGATAGGATGAGCATAACCATGATACCCATGACCTGGAGTTAGAAGCAGCGGTCTTATCCTTGAAGATGTGGATACATTACTTGATGGGTGAACATTTTATAGTATACTTTGATCTCAAGAGTCCCAGATATATCTTCTCACATAAGGAACTGAACCTGAGACAGTGGTGATGACTATAGTTCCTGCAGAACTATGACTTTGAGATAGTCTATAATCCTGCGAAGGGGAATGTCATAGCAGATGCACTCAGCAGGAGAACTAGTCTGCAGTTTCTGAGTGAGGTGACAGAGTAGCTAACCGCATTGCAGATATCCTTCATTGATAGAGATGAAGCAGCATACCTCTAGTCTATGATAGTCACACCCCCACTCCTTTAGGGAGTCAGGGAGGTGCAACTTGGAGACACTGACTTCGAGACTCGACGTGCTCAGATATCCTCGAGGCAGACACCTGATGGATCTTCAAATGGTGGGGAGCATGTCATCCTCTTCAGAGGACGGACCGTGGTACCAGTGGGGCCATTGGAGGAGGTGTTGAGGGAGTTCCATATGTCTCCTATGGAAGAACATCCTTGTGTGGTGTAGATGTGCAAGGAACTCCGGAGTCAGCAATGTTGGCCAGGGATGAAGAAGACCATTGCATAGTTTGTTTCATGATACCTCACTTATTAGTAAGTGATGGCTGAGCACTAGGTTCCAGCAGTCTTAGCTCATCCAATAGAGGTGTCAGAGTTGAAGTGGGATGGGATCTCCTAGGACTTTATGATAGGGATTCCATGTACATCCAAGGGACATGATTCTATATGGGTGATGGTTGACTAACTCACAAAGTTGACCCACTTCCTACCTATTTGAGAGCAGGAATCATTAGAGGGCTTGAGATTCCTCTACATACAAGATATCATGTGACTTAATGGGGTTCCATTGATGATCGTCTCCGCTCATGACACAAGTTTCATAGCCTGGTTGTGGAAGGCATCGTAGGAGGCATTCGGGACTCAGCTGTGTTTGAGCATCGCCTTTCATCCTTAGACGGATGGTTAGACGGAGTGGACCATTTGGACGCTAGAGGACATGATTTTTTTCTTGCAACCACGATTTTGGCCGTAGTTGGGAGGATCACTTGTCCTTAGTGGAGTTAGCATACAACAACATTTATCACTCCACCATTGGTATGGCACCATTCGAGGCCCTTTATGGCCGACCCAACAGATCCCCTCTATGCTGGACATACCCTGGGGAGTCAGCATTTATGGGGCCCGAGTTGGTACGGGCTACCTAGGAGAAGATGCAGATCATCCAGGAGTGGATCAAGACTACCCAGAGTAGATAGAAGTCACATACTGATAGAAGATGGAGGCCTTTGGAATTCCAAGAGAGGGACCACCTTTGCGAGTCTCTCCATGGCGGGGACCGCAAAGATATGGATGAGGTGACAAGTTATCACGGAGGTTTTTGGCCATTTCTGACACTTCGTAGGATAGGCGACGTGACATACCACTTGGCACTTCCACCAAATTTGGATAAGGTACACAACGTCTTCCACATATCCCAGCTGAGGACATACATCACTACGGGAAAAATAACTATTTGTGACGGGCTATTTGTGATGGGATTTCTTCCGATAGAAAATAACTCGTCCAGGAAGCTATTTGTGGAGGAGAAAGTTTCCTGTCACAAATAACCAATTATTTAAGAAGGGATTTCATATCCCGTCACCAATAGTTGGGCGCGACTTGCGCGCCAATAGTTTGGCGTGACTTGCACGCCAAACCGCGCGGCTTGCGAGCGAAAACATGCAGGGGTATTTGCGACGAGTCCCATCGCAAATACCCGGTGGCGGTCAATACCTTTTTCCGACGGGATGTCGTCTCGTCGCGACAAGACTGTGGGCTGGTACTATTTGCGACGGGACCCATCGCAAATAACATTTTAATCGCCGACTGTACTTAATGTGCACGAGGGTAATTGCGACGGGACCCGTCACAAATACCACCATTGGCGATGGGCGGTCTGTCGCTAACAACCTCGTCGCAACTAATCTAACCTATATATACCCCCATCCAGTTTTTTCCCAAATCATTCAGATCTTGCTCTCTATCCCTCTTCATTTGTCACGACCCGTCCTCGGGGCCCGTGCCGTGACTACCCCAAGCCCGCCTTCCATAGGCCAGGGGCTGGCGACTAGCACCAAGGCGAAAATCCCGGTAAAAAGGGAAGGAATTTCCTTTGTAAATTAAACAAGCACCACAGAGTAAGCAAGCGGAAAAGTAAACACTAAGTAAAAACAGAGTACAAATGAAGTGCGGAAAAGTAAATGGGCCAGTATACAAACCCAACTGAAAGTAAAGTACAACTCGAAAGGGAAAACAACAACTATAAAGTAAAAGCCGCTACACCGAGCTGTCCACTGGAAATCCCACCTGAGGGGTGGGTACAGATAGCTCCAATGCTCCTCGGGTCCCGTTGTCCGCTCCGAGCACGTCTCGCCCAGTGGTCCACCTCCAGGTACTGACTCGTCGTGTAGTCCACCTCCGGGTACCGTCCAGTCCTCGAACACTCGGCCTCCATCAGCACTGCCTGTCGTCTGCAACCAACACAACGAGGTGCGGGCATAGCCCGTGCAGGGGTGAGTATAACGATACTCAGTAGGGACCCCGAGACCCTCAAGGTCTCTCTAAAACCAACAAGGATAACCACAAAGAAGATCTCAACAGATAAACTCTACTTAGATATATGCCCATACATATACCTAAGTTATCAAGTAACCCATCTCAATCATGAGGCAAACACAAGGTCAAATGTCTCAGCTCCAACCAGGATTTTCATCATCGAAACCATAACTGCTGAAGAGCTCCATCTCTGGAGTGTACAGTGGTCCTGTCACAACTCCGAGGTACTGCCCACTAACTTAAGACTGCTGTAGTACTCCACCTATCGAGTAATGCGGGCCAGCCGCAACAACTAAGTGCTCCCATGTGCCACTACAACCAAGCGCACCTCTGTCGTGGGTCTGCCGCTACAATCAAGCGCTCCCATGTGCTGCTACAACCAAGCGCACCACTGTCGTGGGTCTTCCGCTACAACCAAGCGCTCCCATGTGCCGCTACAACCAAGTGAACCACTTTCGTGGGTCTGCCGCTACAACCAAGCGCTCCCATGTGCCGCTACAACCAAGCGCACCTCTGTCGTGGGTCTTCCGCTACAACCAAGCGCTCCCATGTGCCGCTACAACCAAGCGCACCACTGTCGTGGGTCTGCCGCTACAACCAAGCGCTCTCATGTGCCGCTACAACCATGCGCACCTCTGTCGTGGGTCTGCCGCTACAACCAAGCGCTCCCATGTGCCGCTACAACCATGCGCACCTCTGTCGTGGGTCTGCCGCTACAACCAAGCGCTCCCATGTGCCGCTACAACCAAGCGCACCACTGTCGTGGGTCTGCCGCTACAACCAAGCGCTCCCATGTGCCGCTACAACCAAGCGCACCTCTGTCGTGGGTCTGCCGCTACAACCAAGCGCTCCCATGTGCCGCTACAACCAAGCGCTCCCATGTGCCGCTACAACCAAGCACACCTCTGTCACACACCGAGTCATTCGATCAGCAGTCGTCGGGTCTCAGTCAGCTACACGGTCTCCGGGCTCCGCCCGCTCATCTCCGGGAGGGTCCGCTCCACGAGCTATTGGTCAATACTCCAAGTATCACAAAGTCCCTCAAGGAAGTATCTCGAAGGACCACCTCGTCATAGGGGTCTCAACGCAACAGACGGCGCGTCAATCGGACGCCCGGTCTGTGAGTTATTAGCCTTTTCGTCCCAGGGGCCCGGTTGGTTTCGTGAGCGAACCAATCCGGCCGTAACTCAACTATACCCCGAACACTCACAGGGTATACTCATAGGGACCGTTTTTCAACGTGATCACCAATGCCGCTGACGGTTCGTCAAACGGACGTCTGGTCTGAAAGATATCAGCTTTTCCGTTCCAGGGGCCCGGTTGGATTTCAGTGCGATCCAACCCGGCCACTATCCATTTGCATCCAAAACTCGGGCGGAGGATGCCAACAGTTCCGTCTCATCAAGAGGAACTCAACGCAACAGACGGCGCGTCAATCGGATGCCCGGTCTGAGAGTTATTGGCTTTTTCGTCCCAGGGGCCCAGTTGGTTTTTAAGGCAAAACCAACCCGACCGTACTGGACTTGCGTCCAACCCTCGGGCAGAGTGAGCCAAAAGATTCGTCTCACTAAGAGGAAACTAACAAAGCTGATGGCACGTCAATCGGACGTCCGTAGCTCAAGATATGAGCATTTCCGTTCCGAGGGCCCAGTTGGTTTCGTGTACGAACCAACCCGGCCGAACCCAAAGTATTCCGAAACTTTGAGTGTGATAAACCGAAACGACCGACTCGCTCCAAGGATTGTGTTGCCGCTGACGGCGAGTCGTTTGGAGGCCCGTAGCTCAAGTTACGGGCGTTTGAACGAAAGTCGTCCGAAGATGGGGGGTCAGGGCCCGGGCCGACCCGGCCTGACCCCCCTGGTTGGCCCGAACCGGGTCGGGTCCGACCCGGTTGGCCCGGCCCGGCCCGGCCAGGGCCAGTCCGGCTCGGCTCGGCCGAGCGGCCGACGCGGGCGAAAGCCGCCGCCATGCGTGACACCCCCGCGGTACCCGCGGGGTGTCGGCCAGACAGCCGGACGCGCCGCGTGACAACCCCGCGCCACCCGCGGGGTGCCGCCCTGGACACCCACGGAGTGCCGCGTGACAACCCCGCGGCACCCACGGGGTGTCGCGCTGGACACCCGCGGCACCCGCGGGGTGTCGCGCTAGACACCCGCGGGGTGCCGCCGCCTCCGGCCGCCGGAGTCGCTCCGGTGGCCCGTTTTCCTTCCCATCTGTGCCGTTGTTCCTCCCGGGTTCCGTTCTTTACTGCGGGATCATCAAACACCCGTTGCGGCACGTTCCGTCGTCGCCCGCCAAATACGCAAAACACGAAGAACGGCAGAGGGTTGTCGGGCCGTGTTCGTTTAACCCGCACCCTCCGCGTTAGATAAAAACAACGGGAGAAATTGTTCAACACATGAACCGACAATTTTAATAAAATAAAATTGTTCATTTGAAACCGGCTTTTAAGTTTTTAAAGAACGTTCACGGGAATATAAAGAGGGGTATTCCAAAATTATAAAATCCCTACCTCATTGATCGTCGCGCGCGGGCGTTCTTCGCGGAAAGGCTCGTCGCAGAAGAGGGGGATCGTCGCGTCGTCGCGGAAAGGCGTCGCGTCGTCGCGGAAGAGGATTCGTAGACGAAGATGGAGGTTGTCCGAGGTGGAACGGCGTCTCCCTTCCTTTGATGTGGAAAGAAGAACGAGGGATGGCGCGTCGTCGTTCTTCGGAAGAAGGACGTGATGACGTTCTTCATCGGAGACCAATTCGTTCTTCACGTTCTTCGTCGTTGAAGAAGATGTTCTTCTTCAAGCCTCCCAAATCCTCCCAACGTGACAAGACTCAAAAAAATAAAATAGCCCAAGTCTTATTTTATTAACACAAGATAAGAAATTGAATTTCAAAAGAAAAGAAACGATCAATTAATCTCAAAGAATTAATTGTAACAAATTAAAAGCCCAATTAAAAGGGGCATTTCTTAACCAGAAAAACGCACGGTTGACTTCTTTTAATAGGGGGGTGCGGGTGCGTTACTTAAGAAGAAAAGAAACGGTGGGGCTCGTGCGGGCCCCACCTCACAAATATCCTACCAAGGGGGTAGGATATTCCTGGATATCACCCTATCCAGTTCAACTCAGTTCAATCCGCCTTTAAGTGGCTTCAAGTGGCTTCCAAGCGGCTTAAGTGAAATAAAATAAAGTTGTCGCAAAATTATTTTATTTCTTAACTTTAAGCCTGAAAATTAAAAACCACACCCGAGAAAACGCAACTCCGGAACAGGCGTTTCTAAGCGAATATCGGCGCTGCGATTTCATCGGTGCCCTCAGAATTTGATTCCGGGCACCGGTTCAAAAGTTAGAAAAACCCGCTCGTCCGTTCACTGAACGTACCCGAGCCAAACTTCGGAAAATGATTCCGGGCACACCGGGCCTCGGAATCAGGCGCCGTCAGAAACTGCGTTCTTTTAAAATTCCAAAGAAAATTAAGAAAAAAATTCCCTTGAAATTTACGGGTCTTTACATTACTCCCACCACAGGGCTTTACGTCCCCGTAAAGCTTCAACACAAACTAGGGATACAAAGGCGGTACTGAGCACGCATCTGAGCCTTCCGCTCCCATGTGCTCACCTGGACCTTCTCTTTCGTGGCCCGGACCACCTCTGGTCCCACTAGAGCTGCCACGATTTCTTCTTTGCCGATAATAGAAATCTGGTCTCATCCCCTGGATGAACCACGTTCTTCGCCTAATACGGTCAATCCCGACATGGATGATACTAATCCATACCAAGGATGACGTCGTAAGGCCTCGACGCTGCTACCAAGAGATCCAACCATTACTCTCGCCTCCAAGGGTTGAGTCACACTGTCGGCTTCAGTGTGTGATAACTGGGTCTCCTCCAGTAGATGTCTCACGGGTGAGGGTCAAGTCAACAGTCTAAACCGGAACCTCTTAGTAACAACACAAGAGAGGACAGGAAAGTAAAATGCCACAAGAAAAAGGTGTCTTTTATTACTGCAGCTCAAGTACAAAGACACAAAGCATCTATAAACACACATCAACAAAACTAGAAGCAACGTGAACAAAATTCTCCAGGTCTGGAGCTAGTCCCGCTCCTGTCCATCTGCTCCCGGAGCTCCATGATCGTAGGCCTCAGCTGCCTGAAGCTGAGCTCTCCCATGTCCTCCTGTCCCCTGCGGTCGGGGTGGACCGCCTGGTGGTGGTGGTGGAAACACCCCGAAGCGCCGTCCACCTCCTGTTGCACGACCAACTCCCCTGTCATGGCCGCCTTCTCCTTGCGGCCCGCCCTGATCGAACCTCTGCCTCTGCCTGGGGGGTCCTTAGTTCGTCTGCTGGTCATCCGTATGGCGGGTCGGACAGTCACGAGCCATGTGACCAACCCCGCCGTAGGAGTAACACTGCCCTCTCATGGAAAGTCGTTGCCCACCCCGAGTGCCTCGTGAAAACGATCCAGAGTCATGCTGTCTACCACTTGTAGGTCCAGTCCTCTTGGACCCCTGCGTCATCCGTCTACTGCCCGCTGCAGAAGACTCTGCCGCATGCCGGTAAGTGGTGGGTCCTGCTGCTGGAGACTGCTCAGCAAGGAAACTCTCCACTAACAGGGCTCACTCTAACACCCCTTCCTGAGTCAGAATGTTGAGGGAGATCATCGAAGCCCTGATCTCATGCCTCAGTCCCTGCCCGAAGGTCCGGGCCCGGAAGAACGGGTCCCGTACCATATCTGTGGAGTAGAGCGAGAGATCAGTAAATCTCGCCGAGTACTAGGCCACTGACATGCTGCCCTGCTGCAGCTGTAGTAGCTCCTGGATGCGCACCGCTCGGAGGGTGGCTGGGACGAACTCAGAGCGGAAGATGATCTCAAAGTCTGTCCAGAGGAGAGACGCCTCGTCGTGCACCTGGAGCATCAAGCTCCACCATCTGCCTACTGCCGCGTGCAGGAGACTCGCTGCGAGGATCACCATGAGGTCTGTTGGTGTCCTCACTAATCTGAAAACCCGAAAAACTGCCTCCAACCAGTCCTCGGTGGCCTGAGGGTCCGTCTCCCCGCGGAACCTGGGCGGTCGCTGGTGCTGGAACTCATGCAGTTCACTAAGGCGACGTGCATCGCCAGCGGCTGGGGCTGGTAGCATCGGTGCCTCAGCGGGTATAGGTACCGTCGGTGCCTCAGCTGTCAAAGGGCCCTGTACCGAGTCCTCGACGCTCGGTGGGCTGTCATCATGCTCCACTCTCGGAATCCTAGCTGGCTGTCGTCGTGGGGCCATCCTGAAAAGGAAACAAGTGCGCCACGGTCAGGACAGTATACCTGGTGAGCTGACACAAGTAATCACAAGGAAAACTTGAAACACACATGCAATCAATGTTTTCGTGCATTAAGTCGGAAATCAGAAGTCAGGGTCCTGGTGTACGGATACGTCGGCCGCCGCACCAACACTGGACTCCCTGGACTGATAACCACACCCAATACGCTAAACACTATTGCTTCACATAGATGAAAGATTAGAGTCCCCAGTAGAACCGACCACCTCTGATACCAATTGTCACGACCCGTCCTCGGGGCCCGTACCGTGACTACCCCAAGCCCGCCTTCCATAGGCCAGGGGCTGGCGACTAGCACCAAGGCGAAAATCCTGGTAAAAAGGGAAGGCATTGCCTTTGTAAAGTAAACAAGCACCACAGAGTAAGCAAGCGGAAAAGTAAACACTAAGTAAAAACAGAGTACAAATGAAGTGCGGAAAAGTAAATGGTCCAGTATACAAACCCAACTGAAAGTAAAGTACAACTCGAAAGGGAAAAAAGCAAATGTAAAGTAAAAGCCGCTACACCGAGCTGTCCACTGGAAATCCCACCTGAGGGGTGGGTACAGATAGCTCCAATGCTCCTCGGGTCTCGTCGTCCGCTCCGAGCACGTCTCGCCCAGTGGTCCACCTCCAGGTACTGACTCGTTGTGTAGTCCACCTCCGGGTACCGTCCAGTCCTTGAACACTCGGCCTCCATCAGCACTGACTGTCGTCTGCAACCAACACAACGAGGTGCAGGCATAGCCCGTGCAAGGGTGAGTATAACGATACTCAGTAGGGACACCGAGACCCTCAAGGTCTCTCTAAAACCAACAAGGATAACCACAAAGAAGATCTCAACAGATAACCTCTACTTAGATATATTCCCATACATATACCTAAGTTATCAAGTATCCCATCTCAATCATGAGGCAAACACAAGGTCAAAAGTCTCAGCTCAAACCAGGATTTTCATCATCGAAACCATAACTGCTGAAAAGCTCCGTATCTGGAGTGTACAGTGGTCATGTCACAACTCCGAGGTACTGCCCACTAACTTAAAACTGCTGTAGTACTCCACCTATCGAGTAATGCGGGTCAGCCGCTACAACCAAGCGCTCTCATGTGCCGCTACAACCAAGCGCACCTCTGTCATGGGTCTGCCGCTACAACCAAGCGCTCCCATGTGCCGCTACAACCAAGCGCACCTCTGTCGTGGGTCTGCCGCTACAACCAGGCGCTCCCATGTGCCGCTACAACCAAGCGCACCACTGTCGTGGGTCTGCCGCTACAACCAAGCGCTCCCAAGTGCCGCTACAACCAAGCGCTCCTCTTTCGTGGGTCTGTCGCTACAACCAAGTGCTCCCACGTGCCGCTACAACCAAGCGCGCCACTGTCGTGGGTCTGCCGCTACAACCAAGCGCTCCCATGTGCCGCTACAACCAAGCGCACCTCTGTCGTGGGTCTTCCGCTACAACCAAGCGCTCTCATGTGCCGCTACAACCAAGCGCACCTCTGTCGTGGGTCTGCCGCTACAACCAAGCGCTCCCATGTGCCGCTACAACCAAGCGCACCACTGTCCTGGGTCTGCCGCTACAACCAAGCGCTCCCATGTGCCGCTACAACCAAGCGCACCTCTGTCGTGGGTCTGCCGCTACAACCAAGCGCTCCCATGTGCCGCTATAACCAAGCGCACCTCTGTCACACACCGAGTCGTTCGATCAGCAGTCGTCGGGTCTCAGTCAGCTACACAGTCTCTGTGCTCCACCCGCTCATCTCCGGGAGGGTTCGCTCCACGAGCTACTGGTCAATACTCCAAGTATCACAAAGTCCCGCAAGGAAGTATCTCGAAGGACCACCTCGTCATAGGGGTCTCAACGCAACAGACGGCGCGTCAATCGGACGCCCGGTCTGTGAGTTATTAGCCTTTTCGTCCCAGGGGCCCGGTTGGTTTGGTGAGCGAACCAATCCAGCCGTAACTCAACTATACCCTGAACACTCATAGGGTATACTCATAGGGACCGTTTTTCAACGTGATCACCAATGCCACTGACGGTTCGTCAAACGGACGTCTGGTCTGAAAGATATCAGCTTTTCCGTTCCAGGGGCCCGGTTGGATTTCAGTGCGATCCAACCCGGCCACTATCCATCTGCATCCAAAACTCGGGCGGAGGATGCCAAAAGTTCCGTCTCATCAAGAGGAACTCAACGCAACAGACGGCGCGTCAATCGGACGCCCGGTCTGAGAGTTATTGGCTTTTTCGTCCCAGGGGCCCGGTTGGTTTTTATGGCAAAACCAACCCGACCGTACTGCACTTGCGTCCAAACCTCGGGCGGAGTGATCCAAAAGATCCGTCTCACTAAGAGGAAACTAACAAAGCTGACGGCACGTCAATCGGACGTCCATAGCTCAAGATATGAGCGTTTCCGCTCCGAGGACCCGATTGGTTTCGTGTACGAACCAACCCGGCCGAACCCAAACTATTCCGAACTTTGAGTACGATAAACCGAAACAACCGACTCGCTCCGAGGATTGTGTTGCCGCTGACGGCGAGTCGTTTGGAGGCCCGTAGCTCAAGTTACGGGCGTTTGAACGAAAGTCGTCCGAAGACGGGGGGTCAGGGCCCGGGCCGACCCGGTTGGCCCGGCCCGGCCCGGCCAGGGCCGGTCCGGCTCGGCTCGGCCGAGCGACCGACGCGGGGGAAAGCCGCCGCCATGCGTGACACCCCCGCGGTACCCGCGGGGTGTCAGCCAGACAGCCGGACGCGCCGCGTGACAACCCCGCGACACCTGCGGGGTGCCGCCTTGGACACCCGCGGGGTGCCGCGTGACATCCCCGCGGCACCCGCGGGGTGTCGCCCTGGACACCCGCGGCACCCGCGGGGTGTCGCGCTCGACACCCGCGGGGTGCCGCCGCCGGCTTCTGCGGGCCGCCGGAGTCGCTCATGTGGCCCGTTTTCCTTCCCATCTGCGCCGTTGTTCCTCCCGGGTTCCGTTCTTTACTGTGGGATCATCAAACACCCGTTGTGGCACGTTCCGTCGTCGCCCGCCAAATCCGCAAAACACGAAAAACGGCGGAGGGTTGTCGGGCCGTGTTCGTTTGACCCGCACCCTCCGCGTTAGATAAAAACAACAGGAGAAATTGTTCAACACATGAACCGACAATTTTAATAAAATAAAATTGTTCATTTGAAACCGGCTTTTAAGTTTTTAAAGAACGTTCACGGGAATATAAAGAGGGGTATTCCAAAATTATAAAATCCCTACCTCGTTGATCGTCGCGCGCGGGCGTTCTTCGCGGAAAGGCTCGTCGCGGAAGAGGGGGATCGTCGCGTCGTCGCGGAAAGGCGTCGCGTCGTCGCGGAAGAGGATTCGTAGACGAAGACGGAGGTTGTCCGAGGTGGAACGGCGTCTCCCTTCCTTTGATGTGGAAAGAAGAACGAGGGATGGCGCGTCGTCGTTCTTCGGAAGAAGGACGTGACGACGTTCTTCGTCGGAGACCGATTCGTTCTTCACGTTCTTCGTCGTTGAAGAAGATGTTCTTCTTCAAGCCTCCCAAATCCTCCCAACGTGACAAGACTCAAAAAAATAAAATAAGCCCAAGCCTTATTTTATTAACACAAGATAAGAAATTGAATTTCAAAAGAAATGAAACGATCAATTAATCTCAAAGAATTAATTGTAACAAATTAACAGCCCAATTAAAAGGGGCGTTTCTTAACCAGAAAAACGCATGGTTGACTTCTTTTAATAGGGGGGTGCGGGTGCGTTACTTAAGAAGAAAAGAAACGGTGGGGCTCGTGCGGGCCCCACCTCACAAATATCCTACCAAGGGGGTAGGATATTCTTGGATAGCACCCTATTCAGTTCAACTCAGTTCAAGCCGCCTTTAAGTGGCTTCAAGTGGCTTCCAAGCGGCTTAAGTGAAATAAAATAAAGTTGTCGCAAAATTATTTTATTTCTTAACTTTAAGCCCGAAAATTAAAAACCACACCCGAGCAAACGCAACTCCGGAAGAGGCGTTTCTAAGCGAATACCGGCGCTGCGATTTCATCGGTGCCCTCAGAATTCGATTCCGGGCACCGGTTCAAAAGTTAGAAAAACCCGCTCGTCCGTTCACTGAACGTACCCGAGCCAAACTTCGGAAAATGATTCCGGGCACACCGGGCCTCGGAATCAGGCGCTGTCAGAAACTGCGTTCTTGTAAAATTCCAAAGAAAATTAAGAAAAAAATTTCCTTGAAATTTACGGGTCTTTACAACATTCTTCAGTTTCAAAGAGAAATTTTCTTTTAGTTGACGTTTTTTAGACGAGAGCAATCAGAGGCGTTAATATCTTCAGAATATCAAAGTTTAAGGTATTTATATTTTATTTTTTTATATTTATTTTATTTTTTAATGATGATTTTAATTGTTTTTTATTTGTTCTAATTTAATTAGATTTCAATTGATTTTTATTTATATTTAGTTTTACTAAGAAATTGATATTGTTAGTTATAATTATAAATATTTAGTTATAATAAATATTAAATAGATATAATTAGGAATAAATATACATAATTGGCAATAAATAGATATAATTAGAAATAAATAGATATAATTAGCAATAATTAAATATAATTAGGAATAACTAGATATAATTAGGAATAAATAGATATAATTAGGAATAAATAGATATAATTAGGAATAAATAGATATAATTAGGAATAATTAGCTATGATTATATATAATTAGTTATAATTAGAAATAATTAGTAATAATTAGGAATAATAAGTAATAATTAGTAATAATTAGTAATAATTAGGAATAATTAGGAATAATTAAGAATAATTAGATATAATTAGAAATAATTAGTAATAATTAGGAATAAATAGAAATAATTAGATATAATTACAAATAATTAGCAATAATTATCTATAATTAGCTATAATTAGCAATAATTAGCCATAATTAGATACAATTAGCTATAATTAGCTACAATTAGTTACAATTAGCTTCAATTAGTAATAAATACCTACAATTAGTAATAAATTGATAAAATTAGTAATAAATAGATACATTTAGTAATTAATAGCTACAATTAGTAATTAATAGCAACAATTAGTAATTAATAGCTACAATTAGTATTTAATAGCTACAATTAGTAATTAATAGCTACAATTAGTATTTAATAGCTACAATTAGTAATTAACAGCTACAATTAGTAATTAATAGCTACAATTAGTAATTAATAGATATAATTAGTAATAAATAGCTACAATTAGTAATAAATAGCTACAATTAGCTATAAATAGCTACAATTAGTTATAAATAGATACAATTAGCAATAAATTTCTACAATTAGCTATAAATAGCTATAATTAGCTATAAATAGTTACAATAAGCTATAAATAGCTGCAATTAGCTGTAAATAGCTACAATTAGCTATAAATAGTTACAATTAGATATAATTAGCTACAATTAGTTATAATTAGATACAATTAGCTATAATTAGATATAATTAGCCAAAATTAGATACAACTAGCTACAATTAGCTACAATTATCTAAAATTTGCTACAACTAGCTATAATTAGCTATAATTAGCTATAATTAGCTATAATTAGCTATAATTAGCTATAATTAGCTATAATTAGCTATAATTAGAAATAAATAGCTATAATTTGCTATAATTTGCTATAATTACACATAATTAGATATAATTAGATATAATTAGATATAATTAGATACAATTAGCTATAATTAGATATAATTAGATATAATTAGATATTATTAGATATTATTAGATATAATTAGATATAATTAGAAATAATTAGCTATAATTAGCTATAATTAGGAATAATTTGGAATAATTTGGAATAATTAGGAATAATTAGGAATAATTAGAAATAATTAGGAATAATTAGGAATAATTCGGAATAATAAGGAATAATTAGTAATAATTAGGAATAATTACGAATAATTTGGAATAATTAGGAATAATTAAAAATAATTAGGAATAATTAGGAATAATTATGAATAATTAGTAATAATTAGGAATAATTAGGAATAATTAGAAATGATTAGGAATAATTAGGAATAATTAGGAATAATTAGGAATAATTACGAATAATTAGGAATAATTAGCAATAATTAACAATAATCAACAATAATTATCAATAATTAGCAATAAATATCATTAATTAGCAACAATTATCAATAATTAGCAATAATTATCAATAATTGTCCATAATTATTAACAATTATCAATAATTAGCAATAATTATCAATAATTATCAATAATTAGCAATAATTAGCAATAATTAGCAATAAGTAGCAATAATTAGCTATAATTAGTTATATTTAGGAATAATTAGCTATAATTAGGTATAATTAGCTATAAATAGCTATAATTAGGAATAATTAGGAATAAATAGCTATAAATAGCTATAATTAGGAATAATTAGCTATAAATAGCTATAATTATCTATAAATAGCTATAATTAGCTATAATTAGCTATAAATAACTATAATTAGCTCTAATTAGCTCTAATTAGCTCTCATTAGCTGTAATTAGCTATATTTAGCTATAATTAGCTATAATTAGCTATAAATAGATATAAATAGATATAATTAGATATAATTAGGAATAATTAGCTATAATTAGGAATAATTAGCTATAATTAGTAATAATTAGCTATAATTAGGAATAATTAGAAATAATTAGTAATAATTAGTAATAATTAGTAACAATTAGAAAAAGTTAAAAATAATTAGAAATAATTACGAATGATTAGCAATAATTTACAATAATTAGCAATAATTAGAAATAATTTTCAATAATTAGCGATAATTATCAATAATTAGCTATAATTAGATATAATAAGCAATAATTATCAATAATTAGCTATAATTAGCTATAATTAGATATAATTAGCTATAATTATCTATACATAGAAATAATTAGCTATAATTAGCTATAATTAGTAACAATTAGTAATAAGTAGTAATAATTAGCTATAATTAGTAACAATTAGCTATAATTATTAACAATTAGTAATAACTAGTAATAATTAGTAAGAATTAGTAAGAATTTGTAATAATTATATATAATTAGATATAATTAGATATAATTAGAAATAATTAGTATTAAAAAAATTATATTATCAATATTTATGAAAAAACAATATTAATATTATTAAAATAATAAAAAATTTATAAAATATTAAAATTATCAATATTCGTAACAGGCATTGCTCTATTCTTAACATTTTCAAATCTCAAAGGGTCTCTATTTTTCAGGTCATTGCGCAATAAAAAGTTTGTTTGAGCCATGTCTAATGTAAACTCTATAATTGTCCTTTCATGGTTGATCACCTCAAAAGTAGTGTTGCAATCGGGCAAACCAAGTCAAGCCCTTCTTATCTATAAGAATTATCCCACATGAACCTTTACATAGACCATTCTTCCTTGAAAATTTAAGGGGAAAATAATGATCTCCCCTCAAATTTTTAAGGATGAATGATCTATATAAAGTGTCATGTGAGATGATTCTTAGACACGAGAACATCATTACTTTGGTTGTCCTATTGCAACACTACTTGTGAGGTGATCAACCATGCAAGTACAATTATAGAGTTTACATTGCACATGACTAACACAAACTTTTTATTGCGCATGACTTGACAATTGACGACCCTTTGAGATTTGAACATGTTAAGAATAGAAGAAAGTCTGTTGTGAATATTGATAATTTTAATATTTTATAAATATTTTATTATTTTAATAATATTAATATTATTTTTTCATAAATATTGATAATATAATTTTTTTTATTACTAATATTTAGTAAACGAACTCTTCTTGGATAATAAAGGGAAACTTTTTAATCATCTCCACAATAATGATTACCAAATTTCCTTTCATTATTCAAGTAGTTTTCCTTTTTCTATCAATTGCTAAGTATTTGTAAATTAGTAATAAATAGTTATAATTAGTTATAATTAGTAATAAATTTTAAAAATTAGTAATAAATTGTATGAATTAGTAATAAATTGTAATAATTAGTAACAATTAGTATTAATTTGTAGTAATTTGTTATAATTAGAAAAAAATTAGGAATAATTATGAATAATTAGAAATAATTCGCCATAATAAGTGTGAGAAAGAGGAAATTAAATTTTCTGTCAGACAAAAGAGTAGTTTTTAATCCACTAGAAATTGGGTCTCCCTTAATTAATGATAATTATTAAGTAGTTGTAATTATTTATCATCTTTTTTAGATAGTGTTTTTATAATTTCAAACTATTCAAAAACAGTGATGATTTTATATTTTATGAAGAAAAATTTGAAACAAGGAATTCAACATCAGAAATTATTAGATGATCGAGCTTGGATAAATCAACGCAGAAATCCAAATGGTTCTGGTTTAAATCTTGTATATATTGAGGGTGTTGAAGTTTTCTTAGCATTTGCATCATCGAAACCGAATATTTTTTAGAAGGCACAGTTAAGTGTCCTTATAAAAAATGTGCTCTGAGAACGTTTGACACATTTGAAAAGGTTGGGGGACATCTCTTGCGGTTTGGTTTTCAACCAGATTATGTTTTTTAGTATCAACATGTTGAACGTAGTTCCAGAGAAGATCCTAATGACTTGATTCTGGATCCATCATGGTTTCAATATTTAGTACATGATGTTGCAAGTCCATCTGTGCAACAAACTGAAACTCATGATGATATTGATTTAACTACTGAGTTATTACCATCTGAATTTTATGAGTTGTTGAGGTCTTTTGAGGATGCATTATATCCTGGTTGCAATATAAGCAAATTAGAAGAGGTTGAAAAATTTATGACTGTTTAATCAGATAATGAAATATCAAACAGATGTTTTGATCAGATATTTTCTTTGGTTAAAACACGGTTACCTGAAGGAAATGTGTTGCCTGCAAATTACTATGAGAGAAAGAGGCTGATTCGTAATCTGGGACTTAGTTATCAGAATATTCATGCATGTCCAAATGATTGCATCTTATATTCTGGTGAAAATGTTTCATTGGATATTTTTCCCACATGTGGACAATAGAGGTCTAAAGAAGCTCAAACAGGGATGTCTAAAGCGATTCTAGTAAAATAGTTGAGATATTTCCCCCTTACACCCAGGTTGCAGCGTTTATTTATGTCTCAGAACACAACGTCAATAATGTCATGGCACAAAACCAAGATTTCAACTGATAAAAGCTTGAATCATACATCTGATGGTGATTCATGGAAACATTTTGACCGTCTGCATCCGTCTTTTTTTATAGAAGCCCGAAACGTGAGATTAGGTCTTTTTACTGATGATTTTTATCTGTTTGGCTCTTATGGTAGTCAGTATTCATGTTGGCATATCTTTATAAATCCGTGAAATTTGCCTCCGGGGATGTTGATGAAAGAGCCTTATATCTTTTTTACTCTATTAATCCCAGGACATCCGAAAAAGAATATTGATGTTTATTTGAATCCATTGAATGATGAGTTAAATGCAATGTGGAGTGATGGTGTTAATGCATATGATGTTGCTGCGAAACAAAATTTCATATTAAAAGTTGCATTGATGTGAACGATTAGTGACTCTCCGGCATATGGCATGTTATATGGTTGGAGTACACATGGTCTGAAATCATGTCCTTACTGTATGAAAGAAAACAAAGCCTTTATGCTGGTCAATGGAAAAAACCTTTCTATTTTGATTATCACCATAGATTTCTTCCAACTGATCATCCTTTTCAGAGGAACAAATCTCATTTTAGAAAAGGTATAATTGAAAGGGATGAACCTCCAAAGATGATATCAGGTACAAAGTTAAAATGAGTTGTATTTTACATTACCCCCCATCACATTTGGACCAACACTAAACCAAAAAAAAAATTCATGGCTTTGGGAGAGAACATAATTAGATAAAACTGAGAATATTTTGGGATCTTCCGTATTGTTCTGATTTGTTGGTCCGCCACATGTTGGATGTTATGCATATTGAGAAGAACTATTTTGATAATTTTTTCATACAGTTTTGGATACACGAGGTAAGACCAATGACACAATAAAGGCACGATTAGAACTTACCCAAATTTTCAGGCGACCAGAACTTGAATTATTTGAAAATTTCAGACCACA
This sequence comes from Viscum album, assembly GCA_963277665.1. NCBI lineage: Eukaryota > Viridiplantae > Streptophyta > Magnoliopsida > Santalales > Viscaceae > Viscum > Viscum album. The sequence goes on from OY728165.1 coordinate 1,839,145,112, forward strand.
GAGGTTAATGAAGCCAAAAGAATCTTATACACTTTCCATAGAGAGTTGATTATTATTTTGTCATTGGATGGTAGATTTGAGACTTTTAGATGGCTATGCTTCCAATTTGGACAGATGTGTTAAGAATTTTTATATTACTGGATTAAAAAGTCATGATTGTCATGTTATAATGGAAAGACTTAAGCCATTTGGATTCATAAGATTGTTGAATTATATTATTTGGGATTTGATAACAGACATATCATTTTTTTTCGAGACATTTGTGCAGTGACAATAGACTATGATACGATAAGAAAACTGGAAGAATATGTTGCTGTAATTATATGTAAACTGGAAAAAATCTTTATGTCGGCTTTCTTAGAAACAATGGAACATCTAATATTACATTTTCCACATGAAGCTAAACGTGGAGGTCCAGTACAGTTTTGAAGGATATACCCATTCGAGATATGCATATTGAAATTGAAGAAAAAAATACATAACAAAGCATCAGTTGAAGGCTCAATTGCTGAAGCTTATTTGCAAGAGGAAATTGCTTTTTTATGCTCTCATTATTTTGAATCTCAATATCCCTCAAAAAAAATAACATGGGATGAAATGAGGGGAATTATAATGGATAAATGGACAATGAATTAACAGTTTTCAATCATCCAAATCTTGGTTTTGGTGGATTTCATGAATGATGGATTTCAGATGATGAACATCATAGAACTCATAATACGTTCTTCTCAACTGTGAAGAAATGGCATCATTCGTACTATGAGTGCTCATATCACATATTAAATAATCTATGTTACATTATTTAAACTTATTTTATTTGTAGGTTATATGATAATCATATCAAGAAACAACTTCCACAAATTATAACAGCTTCTCTTGAAGAACGCAGACAAAAAAAATTATCAATTGTTCCAAAAATTAGTATTATAAATTATTGATGGTTTGATATCAATTCCATTTATTATTTATTATATTGATTATTGTTTTAAAAAATTTCAGGTGTCTCAATATGCTGATAAAATTGATAAGAGACTATGTATATTGAGTATCCCACCATCCAAAATGGTTAAATCTTATAATGCAAATGTGGTGAATGGTTTTCAATTTCATACACATGAATACGGGGAATAAAAAACAGTGAACAGTGGAGTTTTCTTGAGATGATCACATCACAGAGAAACTGAAGTTGACTTTTATGGAATTTTGGAAGAAATTATTGAGCTGTGTTATCCAGGACAGAGTTACATAACAATTTTTAAATGTTGTTGGATAGATTCTGAGAGATGTTTGCATGTTCATTCGACTCATGGAACCATCTATAATAAATATAATGTTCTTCTTGCAGAAAATGAACCATTTTTACTGTCTCAACAGGAACATAAAATTTATTATGAAATGTATTGTGCTACTTTAAGAGACTTGAGAGATTGGTGGAGCATAATAAAAATGAAATATCGGGAAAATCAGTTTTCTCAAACTGAATGTGGTTCCGCTGAAGTGGAAGGAATTGAAAATTTTCAACAGATGGATCAAAATCCATCTGATTCACAAAGAGACGTGAATATCGATGATGGCATCCCAAAATTAAGGATTGATGGTGATGAAGATGTTAATGATGTTAAAAATGAATTTGAAATGACAAGAGATGGTGAAATTGAAACTCATTTGGATATTGATGATGCTGAGGAGGAATATGAATACATTGACATTGACAGCCATGGAGAAGATGATGAAGATGAACATTGACATAGTTAAATGCTGGTTATAATCATTACTAATATATATCTATATGTAATAGTTATTTTCAACTATCTATTAACAACAATCATTTTGAGTTTCAGATGGACTCTGATCTATTGCATGAGTTACAGGATGCTGAGCTACCTTTGGATAATGAGGATGTGGGATCAGCAGTCCCTCAGCCTACTGGTGGTTCAGGAGGTATGCGGAGGGGGTGCGGTCTTGTGCGACTGATGATTCCTGACCTTATCCCCGAGCGACGTCCACATCGTGGTTTCGATCCACGCACATGGAGGTATGGTAACCTGTATATTTTAGTTAGATTTCATTAATTTATTTATATATATACTAATTGTTTGATTATTTATTCCTTTTTCATAGTTTTCATCATGTTTCTATTGGACAGGGGAGCTCTATATTGCACATTTATTTTTCTTAGTCATGGATCACATGAGAACAGATTCATGTTGATGTACGGCATGACATGTTCCATCATTGGCAGGTATGTAAAGAAATAATATTTATTTTGAAATTTATTTTATTAACTTGATATTCAAAATTATTTGTAGGGTTTATGGAATCCTATCGATGATAGCATGCATGACGCTATCCACACGGCATGGCAGGTTACTATGTGTGACCGTTTCCGCCAGTTTTTTAACAATTTGAGAAGGACAGCCATTAAGAAAGCAGGGGTGACAGAATTTGATGAGTCGTTAAGATACCACCGACCAGAGTACATGTCATCTCATGTTTGGGATGGATTATGTTTACACTAGTTGGGTGGTGGATTTCAGAGGAGATCTTTAGTGGGATGATAGAACCGGGGGAGACAGGAGGTGACGCATGGTGCTGGTAGCCGTACATTCAGTTCGCATAGAGAGCATCTGGTAAGTATATTTTTTAAATATTTTATATAAATTTAAATATAAACATTTTATTTTATATTTCTGTCAGCAGTCGAGCTTCCCGATATTACAGAGTTTGATGTTTATTAGAGGATGTATAGTGATCCAGCCACTGGAGAGATTAGAGGTGATCGCCAGCGTCAAATTTTGGTTAGTATTATTTCTTCAGTTTAAAAATTAATTGCATATAATATTTTTACAATTTTAATGTAAAATTGGAATTGAAGAGGTCATATGAGGCTGCGACCTCTCAGACACAGGCTGAGGGTCAGGACGAGACGGTTGAGCAGACTAGTGCTCACCATTTCAATGAGGCGGCATGGATGCAGGAGACTCAGTATGGCTCTGAGAAGGGCATAATAGTTGGCATGGACTCTCATTTGACTCCTGATACTTATTATGGTACGTTTTCGATGTCGACGTCCAGCTCGAGAGGAGATCATGGAGAGGCATCATCTTATGGCTCACAGTATCCGGAGTAGTTGCGAGCTCAGGCTGAGCATATAGAGATTTTGCCGAAGCAGCAAGTAGAGATGTGTCGGTGGTAGCCGCAGCAGCAGTAGCACGGGGAGGAGATGCTTCGATGGAAGTAGCAGCATCATGAGAAGATGGAGTACATGCACCGTCTAACTCGTAGTTTAGTGATGGATTTTCCTCCACCATCTTCTACAGCTCCTCCACCTCCTCCAGAAGATGACCCCCCGGTGACTTTTTTATATTACAAACATTTGAATTTAACATTTTAATATGAATTATTTACATTTTCTGTCTATTATATTGGTTGAAATATTACATGATTTAATTTTTAATATTTTATTATTATTTTTTTGAATATTGAGAATTTTAATTTTTTTTTATTTTTTTATTGTTTTAATAATAGTAATATTATTTTTTCATTAATCATAATTTTATTAATTTTTTTTTATAAAAAATTATTTTATTATTTGTGACGGGACCTTTTGTGATGGGGTCCCATCGCAAATAGTCTAACTAAAAGTTTTTAAAAGAAATTGTGATGGTACTACTTTCCCATTGCAAATAATTTGTTGCGACAGGCCCATCGTAGAAAGTTATATATATATATTTTTTGCGACGGGACGAGAGCCTGTCGTAAATCGTGTTTGCAATGGCCCGTCGCGAAAACATTTATGTATATATAATACATATAATTGGAATCTTATTTGTGACGGGGATGTTTCCCATCGCAAATACAATTATTTGTGATGGACCTGTCACAATTAATTGTATTTGCAACAGCGTTTTCGGAAACGAGCTATTTGCAATAGGGCCCCATCGCTAAAGCCTATTTATGACGGGATCCCGTCGTAAATAGTCCATCGCATTTACCAAGAATTTCAGCAGTGCATGCATGACCCATCCCACATCATCGACCATGGAAAGCTAGACTTAGATAATAGGGAGATGTTTATGGAGGTTCCAGTAGATATTAAGGATCAACAGGAATAGGTCCTTCATGGGTGGTCGATTCCTCTGGTGTGTGTTCGTTGGCAGCACTAGAACATCCAAGATAGCACATGGGAGAGGGTGGCTCAGATTCATGTTCAGTACCCCCATTTGATTCTTTAGTCTATGTTGTGGATTTCGGGGACATAATCCCTAAGGTGGATAGAATGTAAAGACCTGGATTTTTTAATGTAATTTTTATTAATTATATGGATTTGTTACGAGTCTGTGAAAATTGATGGCGCGTGATTCTGATGCCCGGTGTGCCATGAATGAAATTCTGAACTTTTTTTTAGGTACTTTCATTAAATGCATGAGTGGAATTTTATAAATTTTGAACCATTGCTCAGATTAAAAATATGAGGGAACTGTTGAATTTATAGTGACAAGATTCTCTTATGGGAGGCTTTAGTTTGACCATAGTAGGTCTGAACAAAATGTTATGTTTTGTGATGTTTTTAAATGAAATGAAATAAAATAAATTTTTTTATTTTATTCCATAAAACACCAATGGAAGAATTAATGGGTCGGGTCGGCAGTGTGTCAAGCCATTAAATGGCTTGACCTACCAACCTTAAGTAATGACGACGTTGGGGAAAATATGAAGCTTTTAAATTTATAATCCTCATTATCTTTATGCGTCGTTACTTACTCTCCAACTCTCCTATAAATATAGAGTTTGAGGGATGGGTATCGGACAAGCTTCTCCAAGCAATGAATTTTTGTTGGAGGGCCTTACAATGAGTCCTTAGAGGATGGAGCCAACCCCAGAAAGAGGAGATGTGCAACAACGAAACCCCAAACCAGGTTGATGTTCGAGCGTCGGTGAGGAAATCTTGTTGCGGGGATAGCGAACAATGAGAATCCCTCAACCGTGAGCGCTCTCCAAAGTTTCAAGATAGGGGGTTATTTTAGTTTTTGTGTTTTTGATTCCCTCTTCCCTGTTCTTGAAATTATACGATGAACGTGGGTCAACCGACTAACAGGTTGACCTTTTATTCATTTGACTTTGCAGGAGGTTATTATGGGGAATATTTTGGGGTAAATATTGTTGTTTAATTCAATTTTTATTAAACACTGAACCCCCTCATGTTTACGAGCTACGGCCCAGGGTGCTGGTCTAACGAACTAGGTCCAAACCCTATGCTATAGCGTTATCCTTGCTCTACCTTGAATGACTGCAAGAACGTCGATGCACACCGCAAGAGAATGTGATGGATCTCCAGCCGTGGTGAACATAGGATCTGTCTGACACGACCGTCGGCTGCGGGAAGGAATGCAGCACGACTGCCGTGCCGCCAGTCACTGGAAGTTGTAGCCGAAGCCATGGCGGGGGCTCAACCTGCCTATGGAGGGTTCCACAGCATCGTCTCCTCACTAACCGAATTTCCTTTGGTCTGTTCATGAATCTGGGATACTGGGGGTAACACCCCCCCCCCCCCCCGCGTCGGACCAAACCGGGCCTCCGCCCTCAACTCGGGCCACTACCCTCGGAGTGGGACGTTGCCGCCCTTGGATCTGGGGCCCCCAGAGTGGGCCGCCGCCCCCAGAGCGGGATTCCACCCTCGGATCCGGGATACTACCCTCGGAAAGGGTCTTCGCCCTTGGCGCCGGCCGTTGCCCTCAGAGCAGGCCACTGCCCTAGGGTCGGGCTACGGCCCTCGGGTCGGGCCGCCGCATTCGGAGTGGGACGCCATCCTCAAGCTGGGTCTCCAACCTCATGTCGGGCACCACATTCGAGTCGGGCCACCGCCATTAGAGCCAGGCCACCGCCTTTAGAGCCAATCTGTTGCCCGAGTGGGCTACCACCCCCGGATCGGGTCGCCGCCCCAGCAGCCAACGCCTCGAGAATGGGTAGCCACCCTAGCAGGTCATCGCCCTATGAAAGCCAGGCTGCCCCTTTGCGGGCCGACCTATTCTGGTCTGGCCACCCTTATGGGCCACCCCTCTTGTGGGGCAAACTAGACATCATCTCAGTGGGCCTTGTCTACGTCAGAGCCGCCTAGACTGGGTCGGACAGGACCCGGGTCCCATCGGGCCCCGAAGCACTCAAATGGGCTTTTCTTGAGGACCAGACGCCCATTTGATGAACCATATGGAGAGTTGGGACCCTTGAATCAAGATGTTCCATCTGTATTAGTCCAATATTGTTTCAGAGAAACTTGTAGTTTGTTTGGGTTAGATCGCACCCAAATCCAACTGGGCCCTCGATACTGAAATGCCAATAACGCATAGACTGGGCATCCAACGGACACGCCGTCTGTTGAGTTGCAACCCTTATGTCATGGAGGATCATCAGGTTACTTATTTGTAAGACTTCGTTCCGGTTGAGAAATAAATGATGGAATGTGTACTGGTTCTCCCAAGTGCACTTCGTATGGAACCCTACAAGTGGCATAGACCTGACGACTACTGACTTTTCAACTCTGAGTGACTCGACAGTCACGGTACACGATGGGGAGGAGTACCTTTGTAGAACATGATGGGGGTGGTTGGTTCGGTGTGACCTGGCAGGACATGGTGGGGATCAGCCGTGGTAGGTGATGGGTAGGAGTACCATAGCATACCGCGTTGGGGGGAACGACTTTGTGTGACCAGGAAGACCCACAGTACACGATAAAGAGTAACACTTCAGTAGTTAAAAGATAGTGGGTAGTGCCTCTGTGTGATGTGGAAGGCCCACTCTACTTGATAGAGAATGAGTTCTCCAGTGTCCAAGGTGTTCAACATTGTGATTGGGGATGTTACTTGTTACTACCCCTGGAATAAATCCTGGTGTGAGTTGCATTTATTTTCTGCTTGTGATTGAGGTTGTGATATGTGGAACTTTACTTGTGTGGTACTTTACCTTCATGGTGTTACCCTATAGTTTTCCTTCATGGAATTCTAGGATACCATAAGTATATTGGGGTCCCTACTTAGTATTGTTATACTCACCCAGGAATGATCTTTCCCCTCACCTTGTTGTGTCTTTTACAGATGACGTACAACATTGATCGAGTCTGAGGGAGCCGGGACTGGATGGTTCTCATAGTTGGACATTCATCGTGAAGTGACATGGAGGAGATGGGTGACATGGAGTAATGTGGAGGTGATACGTACCTACCCTTCAGGTAGGATCCGCGGTAGATGATCTAGGAGAAACATTTCATCTTTAAGCAGTTTTTTACATTTCAGTCGCACTTGTACTTTTCCAGTTGTGCTTGTATTCCGGACCGTTTATTTTTAGTACACTTTTTCTACATTATTTTTCTTCATAGTTTCTTCTTGTTCTGTTCTCAGACCATGTGTTTGTATAGGTTTAAAGGAAATGCCTTCCCATTTTAGGGGAAATGACTTTTAATGCTAGTCACCAGCCCCTGGCCTATGGAAGGCTGGATTGGGGTAGTCACGGCATAGGCCCCGGGGGATGGGTCATGACAAATATAGTCATTATACAATGTATCTGAAGTTGATTATATATTAAGGGTTTTAAAAAACCTACTTGACATAGAAGGTAGAAGACAATGCCTCAATGGTATACATTAGGGAAATGAAATTTGGAATCATGTTAGAAATCAATTTTTTAAAAGAAAATAATTTTTTTGTTATGACAGGATAGTGCATTTTTATTTGGTGATTTTCTATTTTTTATATTTTTCAATTGTTTTATAATTGGGACTGATTTTCTTAAAATTTGGGACTATAATTTAAAATATTCATGTTATTTCCTATTTAAAATATACATCCTAGAATGGTTAAGAATGAAATCTGATGGAATATTTATAAGGATGAGCATCCTGATTAGTCCTTTTAACGGTATAAAAGTATATCTTTTTCATTTATACCTTTACCTAAACACTAAATGGACTGGTGGATTTAGAACTTTTTCTACTCTTATATTAGGTCATTTTCATGATGGTTGGGTCAACATATGTGGTTTTTGATGGTTGTCTATTTTTTGGGCTACTTGAGTGGATTTGAATTTCGTTAAGGCTTGGGAATATTCTAACTCATGTGTATCATCTTAATTTTTTATTGAATTAATGGAATGAAGGCCTAAATTTTTATTGATTTTGGATAAACCCCCTTTTAAGGGTAAAGGGGAGAAAATCAAGACCTTAGGTACATAATGAAATTAGAAAAATATGAAAATGAAGAGGGTTGCATCCCAGCACAAGACTATGTAGAAGTACCCTTTCCAGCATCAACATCGATAAGGCAAGCCTCCACTAGAGTATGGCTGCTCTGCTAGTTGTAAAGTGTAAAAATGCACGAGCCCAGTACCCATGGCAGCACCATACCCTCTCAATCTTCCAAATCCAACTCACCACCAACAATGACTATCCAGGTCAAATCTCATCGTACTCCTTGCGACACTCTCAAATTCTTCAGGGGATGTTTGTTATTCATGGTCAGGATTTGGAGGTGAGTTGAATTATATTTCTTTGAGATAATTTAGGTTTTAGGATATATTGATATAGAGAGAATCCTTATGGTACTTGTTATGGGATACTTATAATTGATTCTGAATTGGTTAGACATGGGTGGCCTTTGGTTCAATGCCTAGATAATTTGGAAAAATGTTTCATTTTAGTGAGAAACTAAGGTTGTTGTTTTTCTTTTATGGGTCCTTCATGAAATGGTGTCTCAATGTCAATATCTAAATTTACCCATTTTGAGTGATGGGTTAAGTTGATCACCTATGTTGTTTCTTATTATTGATGGGTCATAAGAGTTTTCTGGATTGTTTTGAATGGAAATACACTAATCGATTCTTTTTTAGTTTGATGATATTATATTGGGAGTATTTGGATGATCTTAAGGGTGGTACCTATTTTTTTATTGCTTTCCTTGGAGTGGTCGACTACGATTAGTGTATGGAGATGATTTTCTTGTGATGGTCTTCTCTTAGGGGTGTTTTCTATTGTTTCACCACATTAGAAGAATTTTAAATTATGAAGAGAACTCAAAAGGTCTCCATCCTCTAGGGTCTTATGGTAAGATGGTTCTGGTTTGATTGATTTTTTATGTTGGTTGGTGTGGTTTACAGATATAGATTCCAATTTTGGGGATTTTATTTTATATTCCTGAGATAATGGACCATGTATAGTGATTTTATAATTCTTTAGTAGAGTTTTTATAATTACCCAAACATTTAATACATATATGTCATAGCCTAATATAATAATATTAATTTCATAATATAAATATCCATGTACAAATTTTATAGCTCTAGTTCCTAGGGAAACATGGACATATAAAAAAATTGGTTCATAAAAGTTCTAGGTCACTCTCACATAGTTTTTCATAACTATAAACCTTCAAAGGAATGTGATATTTAATACATTTCTTCATAACCTGGGGGAGGAAACAAAAGAACTAGGTGATATCATATTCTTAATAAGGATAAAAAATGGAGATATTAATGATCACATAATCATAACATGAACATAAGGGAATGAGAACATGAGTATAACATTTTAAAATCTTACCTCTTATGTAGTATATCATAATTTTGTGTCACGTACCAAATCATGGTTTTTTAAAATACATGAATCAAGAAGTAATCAATAAATATAATCCATGGAATCATAAAATTGGAATAATACATAAAATTGTGGCATACACATAAGAATAGAATATCATTTCCTTAGTACCCAAGGATATTTTCCAAGACTATCATAGTGGAATAAGTTCACTTCCCAAAACATTATAGTATTCATGTTTAATTTCAAAGACTATCATAATGGGAAAGGACATTTATTCAATTGGATTCAAAACCCATTTCAGTCTTGTTTATCTCAAGTGATATTAATCATTAACCAATGAATTAGAGGGAAATATAGGTCTCAACTATTACATAATGACAATCATGCATATGTGTGACACATGATCATAAAAAATTCATAACATAAAAACCCACAAAAAGAAATGGTTCACATAAACATTCCATCATAATATTACCCATGGAAAAGAAATGGGTTTCATAATCATTCCAACATATCATAACCTATAGAAAAGAAATAGCTTCCACAAACATTGAATCATCATATTTATAATATATAAATTTAATGAATAAGGATGGTATCCTTGGTTCATATCCATAGTTAATAATAAATAAAACAAGGGTTGTTTTCTTTGGTGAATAGAAATACCATTAAAAGATTATTAATTTATTCTTACAGTAAATAACCATTCAATTTTTAAAATTAATTATTTAGAAAACTATAAAATTATAATGGAAAACAAATTCATTGAAAAAAATAAACTTCTAAAAAAGATTCAATTTAAATAATACTCACAATAGTGGGAAGATACGTTAAATACATTCAAGATATATAAGTGAAAAAAAATTCATCCATACTTTTGTTGAAAAAGTCACAAAGTGCCTCATCTGAAAAATATCCAAAAGATTCATTTCAAAAAAAATTGTAAAAAATAAAACATGGGTAAAAATAACATTTAAAATCATAGGAGAGTAGTAAAAAAATTCATTAATACACTTTTAAAAAACAAGGATATCGAAGAAAAAGGGTTTTAAAGAAAAGAGATAAATGAAGTTGGTTTTCTTTAAAATGTATTTTTTGTCTATTGAGTACTTAAAGTGAGGAAAATTAAATGGATACATTTATTTTCATGAAATAAACATAGTATAATAATATTTATTATTATCTTAAGAATTTCATCATAGGATTTATTTATTTTTATTTAATCATAAACAACCATGATAAATAATTAGATTTTAACATAAAACCATTACCTAGATTTTTCCTTTCTTCGAAAGAAATATAAAATATATTATAATCAGATTAAATTTATTATAATTAAATATCAGAGTCATTTTTATATTTATAATATCATATATTATCCCACTATAACATTTCAACACTCCTTTATCAATAATTCTTTAAAATCATCATTTTATGGTGTTAATTGTTTCTTTTATCATGAATATTTTACTTTAGTGGTTCTTGTTCATGTATTTTGATCATAGTTACATAATAATAAACATTATAATAATGATATAAATATAATACATATATTCATTATATGAATACTAATATTCTTCCATAAAATTTAGGGATAGAAAAATGAATTACAACGTTCTAGGAGATGATGGATCGTACGCAAGCATGAATGTGGTTTAAATTTTTCAATGGATAGAACTAAAGAATATTAAATATAAATTAACCTTTATAATATCAATATTATATCATTATATCATATATATTCATAAAATTCATCCACATTACCATTCTAGAAAAATATGAATGAAAAATAAATCACATCGCTTTGAGGAGGTGTTAGACCACACATATTCACGAAAAAGGTTATCATTTATCAAAATATTGGATGGTGAGAATTTAGTTATGAAATTATCATTTAAAGAGTATAATTTTTTTATTAATATCATTTATAAACATTAAACCCATTATAATACACATCTATAATAGATGGTGTTGAAAATTGAATAGTATCGCTACTTGGAGACGGTAAGCCCTACGTACGCATGAGCAATACTTTCACTTCTCATTTTATGGTAAAGAGGGTTTATAATTGTGTTTTCATAAAAATAATAAAAAAATTTCATAATATTTATGATACCGAATTAATTAATTTTTTATAAATAACATATAATTACATGAGGTAAAAAAGATTAGAAATAAAAGTGGTCGGTTAAGGCGATTAACTCTACTTAGAAATGCTCCTTTAGATCTACTCTAAAGGGGTCTAGGATTAGTTTTTTCAGAAGAAAAGAACATATATAATGTGTATAAAAAATTGGTAGGGTTTTTTTGAAATAATTCTCAATGTGGGGAAAATAACTGAGGGAGTTAGTGCCCATTTATAATTGAGGGGACTGGAACTATTGAAATTTCATAAAAGATTAAATTATAATAAAATAATTATCAAATAAATGACTAAAAATGGATAGATATTTGAAGATAAGTTAGGTTAGGGTAGTAATACCATCAATCGGTTGAATTTATTCTTGTTTTCATTTCATTTGAAACCATATCATTTTGATTAACCCTTAGTTAACCAGTCTTAATTTTAACTATGGTAAAAACATTTTCAAAATTAAAGGGTGTAATTTTTACATAACATTGGGAAATTGGCCAATAATTATCCAATTTATGAACTTTTCAACAATATCATATCCACCATGTATTATTTCTAGATTTTTATTATTTTTAAATTACATAATAAAAATTTATTTTTATAAAATATCATTATTTTCAATTTTAACACTTTCCATTTAATTTCACTTAAAACACATAAATACAAAAGTTTAATTACAGTATAATAATTTTATAAAACAAAAATGTGTAATATTAACCTATAAATTTTTTTAACACTACATATTAATCAAATTATATCATTTTTGATATTTTCAAAATTATTTCATTCATTTTTCCATTAATTGAATAAATATTTTTTAGCATTATGTAAAAACATAAGTTAATTATATAATACCAAAAAATTAGAAACAAAGTACCATCATGAATATAATTTCATTATTAAAAAAATTATTATTATTCATTAATAACATGATTATTCCCTATGTGAACAGAAAATGGATATTTATAACAAAGATAGGGACATTTTGTAACTTTGCTTGATTTATATAATATATCAGTCATTTTCATGGAAAAGTGTCTATTAAAAAAATAAAACATGAACCTAAGGTGATAAGGGTAGAATTAAATTCATTAAATTATAGTTATGATGAAAAAAAATTTCCTTATCACTTATTTCTAATCTAGATTTACATAATTTACCCTTTTATAAGCTGACAAATTTTACCACAATTTCTATTCATATTGTTCAAAAAATAATGAGGCCTATTTAGAAAATTGGATACTCCTGATTCTAAATATGTAATTAAATTTTTCTAATTCAATACCTATAAATGGAATAAATTACTTTTCACATAAGTGTTCAAAATACGACAAAAACATATTTTTTGAAAAAAACTAAAATTTTAAGCATAAAAATGATTTATTTATATCATATTCCTATAGAATATTTATTAAATGTTTAAATAATTTTATGAATTAAATAAAATATTAATTTAATTAACATAATTCACTAATAGTTATTTATATAAAGTTTTGATAAAAATACATTACACAAATAAAAATAATTTTTCAAAAAATCATCACTTTTATATTCAAGTAATTTTGGTTTTTTAATTCTAATAATTTTACTACTAATGAAATCATTTTATAAATATATAGAATATATATTTTTCATAACATATTTATTACTATTCAAACCCACTATTCTAATGACTAGTCGATCATAATATTTTAATAATGTTACATTGTTTGTTTAAAATCGGTGTTTTATGTAACGCAAGCTACAAAGAAATAAAAAAATTTAAATTAAAAATTTTCATAAAATTATTAGGCTGTTACATTCTACCCCCATAAAATTAATTTTTTCTTTAAATTTCATCACTCCCATATAAATCGATGAGTATTTTTTTACCACATTACATCCTTAAGTTCTGACATACCATAATCAAATTGATGGGTTCACCAAAAAACAATATCCAAGTGAGTGGTCTTGTATTATAGAAATTTCCCTATATGAACCATAAAATATACCAGTTATTCTTTTTAATATTGATTTTTTTTCTTGAACTATAACAAAATAAGAGTCTACGGGCTTCTTTTAAAACTACTATAACAGCATGCATTGACATCTAAATAGAATCAGTTTCTCTAATTTAGTGGTGATATCTAGAAATTTTAAGCAAACATTATTTTAGCAGTGGTTATTTCATTTTTTGCTGTGGTATTTCATCTAAAAAAATATTATTGCGTTTGTGGCGGTTTAAACATCAATAAACTTAATAATATAAAGACTCTATTTTAATTGAAACAAAATTAATTGACCAAATATAGCATCTATTTTAACCTTCATTAACAAATGTTTTACCAAATATAGTAGTGGTTTAAAACCCTGCTATATAGTGATGTTTAAAAAAATGCCACTACAAAAAACATAATCCTTAAAAAACAAAAAGAAATGAAAAATATATAATTTTAACCATTAAATATCACAAAGTCATAGTATGGTGTATCCCCACATTATACTTTCATCCAAATAAAAATAAATAATTTCATGTATAAAAACAAATGAAAAAATAAATACCTTAATCTATACATATCTAACATGAAAAAAAAAACAGTAAATATTAGAAAATCCATAACAAAGGGCAGAAAAATAAGAGAAACCAAATAGATGGATAAAATCCATTAAAATATTGTTATTTCATTGAAATGAAAAAAAATTTGAAAAAAAAATGTGGAGAAAACAAAACCATATAAATGACAAAAAAAACTAAAAAAGTCTAACCAAATAAAAAAAGACATAATTAAAGAAATAATGTTAAAATATACAAGTAACATAATGTATTTTTTATGAGAATGAATAAATTTCATTTATAAAGAAACAAAAATGATTAAAGTGTATATTTAATATTATGAAAATCATGGGCAATTAATATAAAAATATAAATAATGTAACCAAGGAGGAAATAAACACTTAACAATAAAGAAGACATGTCAAATATATGTCATGTGATATAAAAAAGGTTTTATTGAGAAAAACCTAGACCTACTCAGGAAGAAGTATCATATGACAAATTTATGAAGTCCCGAACAAATAACCACCCAACATTGTCAAGTCAAGCCTCACTGAGTAGCACTCCCCATTGTCTGAGCATTTCATTCACAATAGGATACCTATCAAAGTCTAATCATGATTTTCAAAAAAAATTGTTTCTTGATATCCAACCTAAATACCCAATGTTCCTATGATACTATATAATGGAATTGAGTAAACATATCATAAGACTTATTATGATACCCATGAAACACATTAAATCATATTCCCCAACCCACCTCTAGTAACCCTTTCATAAGAATCCTATTAAATACACAATATTTATTTTTTATTATTATTTAGAAATTGAGCATTAAAAAACATAACATTGATTAAAAAATATTAAAAATGTGCCTCTTAGGAATTTTATCAAACTAATAGAGTGTGCATGAAAATTTTCTATATGTGTAAATTATAAAAACCAATAAGAAATTAATTTATGTCAATATTTTAAAACATCAATCCATTTCAAACCTAATTAACTTAATTATAATTAGAATATATATGTTGTTAATAAATAATAGGAGTGTTTCAAGAAATTAATGAATCCTTGGAATATCAAATAAACAGAGTTGTACAAACCCAATAACCCCAAACCACAATATGGTTTCTTGATTAAAGTTTCATTATGTCATTCATTGATGAATTTAGTAACACAACACCATCATTGAACCTCGTCACATCATAAGGAACTAAGATCGACATTGTCTCTGTATCCATCTCTTATCCCTGATATTGTCACCTATGTGATAATTTTCTTGATAATTAAACTTTGATTCATATTTAAATTTAATGTTAAAAAATGTTTTTTGCAGTAAATAATTATGAAGTTTTTTATTTACCTTCTAACACAACCCATCCATCGATTAAATATCACTAGCAAAACAAAAATTCATATTCTGATGTAAATAAACTAATTCTCTCAGAAGAGCATCGACCTTCACATCATCCATATATATATATATATATATATATATATATATTCCCCCTATAGTTGGATTTTATTTACAATGTCTTAAACATCTTCTAACTGTCACGAGGTAGGGAGTATTTTAAACTAATAGTTGATGTGGTTGCAATCCCCAGTGACCAACCAAATACCTCATTTGATATCGGTCTTGATCTCATCCCATGCACTCGACCAAGATCCTCCATCTCAAGGACTTAAAAAAATGGATCATATTGGGATATTGAGATGCACTTTGAAGGATTTGGCATCCCATAGTTCTATTATTTTTACATATTAATCAAATATCAAAAATATTTAAAGGAATAAAAAATACCAAATTGACAACTAGAAATAAGTTATTACAATGAAAAAGGAATTCATTCCCCAACTTCTTTTTTAGGATCATTCATGAAACTTTTATTTGATTTTATATGAACATCAAACCAATGTTCCATTCAGGAGACTGGGTTCCCTAAATTTTTTTATTGTATTAAACAAACATAAATAAACAACTTAATAAATGAAAAGAAAATGTTATATTATAAACTTTAAAATAATAAAAATATTACGGTAGTCAATCTATTTCATGAAAAACTCTTTTAGGAAACAATTTTCGGGATTATTTGTTTATCTCAACTTGATACATTTTTGTTGACACATTTGAAAATAAATAACATGTATTTCAATGGTAATGTATACAATGTCATCTCTTTATATGTAAAATTAGATTAATATAATAATATATTGTTTAATACCATGTTATTCTCACGGAGAAGGCTATCGACAACTAACTTCCACTAATCTATATGTACCCCTTTTGGTACCTTATCATACTATTGTAGAGTTATCTATGATGTATCATTGAATTCATTCCATAATATCCGTTTAAAATCATTAGATTTATTACCAAAAAAAATTAACATCCACATCCATGCATTAAGATCATCAATGATAATGTTGAATAACATATTCACAAAGAGATTAATTTTTAAAAATATTATAATTTAATTAAATATTTGAATTAAATTCATCCATAGTTTATTAAAATTAGCTTTATATAGGTTTGATGATCCGTTTTTTCAACTTGATGACAATGCAAAGTTTTTTGAAATTTTTCATTTGCTGGATGAGTCGAATTTAAAACCAAGCCTCAGAACAAAATTCTGAGAGTTGATACCTTTCAAGGTGATGTTTTTGGACATGGGTAAAGGGTCAAGTCATTCCCCAGGTGGTTCAAGGAGTTTCGAGATTGCTGGACCCATAAAATCATGGTTTTGAATTTCTATAGAAGGCACATGGTTTTTCTAAAACTGTGTGGCCAACTATAGAAACCATTTGTCCTTGTTCAATGGGGGAAGTGGTAGTGCACACGGGCTATGAGAAGTTTTCAAAACTATGTTCTTACTGTTCATGCTTTGTGGCATTGGATATTAGCTAAGCAATTTTCACTGCATAGTTGGCACACATTTTTTAATCCATTCAGACAGCCCATGTGAGATTCTCTAGGTGACCAGAAAAGTGATACAGAGTTGGCATATGGTTTTCTAAACCTTTTGCATAGTCCAATTTTAACATTTGATTAAATTAAAAAAAATAGAAACAAAACCCTCACCCTCTCTTGCATAAAAGAACATCACAACTCCCTCCCCTCTACTCCTCCTTATCTTCTTTTATGTATTCATTTCAGCCTCTCTATCACCCTATAGGGTTTGGCTAAACCCTAGGTCCGGGGTTAGCCAATTTTTTTCTTCTTTTGTTGTTAGGCTATGAATCATGATTCTTAGTCTAGTTTTGTTTGTATTCTAAAAACTACCATTGAAGGTGGACTGGTTCAAGTTATTTCGGCTCACCACTATTAATCTGGGGTATGGGTTTTAATCTTCTCTTATTGTTTCTCCTTTTTATTGAGGTTTTTTGTAAATTATATGTCCCTTTTATATATTATAGTTATTTCTGATAAAATTTTATGGTCCACACTCACAAACATATGTATGAATATATATTCCCTTTCCCTTTTTTTAATTTAATAATGACATAAATTGTTATGGTCTACTACTTAATTTAAATATTATTTAGTTGCTTTGTTAAGCTTCCTTGATAATGTGAAATTTTTTTCTATGATTAATATATTTTCATATGCTAGTTGTTTTTTTATGAACAATTCAAGGTTTTATAACAAAACCACTCTAATGGGGGTGTGCTATCTGTGAAAACTCATAGAGATGGTTTATGATTTCTTGCATGCTTGGATTTTTTATTAGGTCTTACCAAGTGGTTATTTCTCTGAACACCTAGTTAGTACAAGCTAAACATTTGAATGTAACTATCCTTGAGATATATGGATTAAATGGACATGATTAGTATGGATTAATTAAGATAGTTAATCCCTTTAATTTAAATGAAAATTCCCCTTTATTCAGGTCTTGTGAATTTTTTATTTTGAAATGTAATGGTTTAGAGGGAATGGAAGATAATTAAAGGAACACAATAGAGGTTTTTCCTCAAGTTTCATTCTATATACTTGGTCATGTTATTGGTATTTTTTAAAGTCTTGATGAGGTTACAAAAGAGATAGTACCTTATGGCCATCTTCTATACTTTGGAAATTTATATTCTGAATAATGAGTATTATAAATTATTATTGATCAGTGGAATTCATACCCAATGCTAGTGTTAAAAACAATTATTTAAGGGAGTAATTATTACACCATGCTAGTATTATAAATGATTAAAAATTGGAGGTATTATTACCATGTGAAAATATTATGAATGACTATGGATTGGAGGCATTCTTACATCATTTCATATATATGACCATTTATGAATGGGAGAGATTTTTACCCCATGCCAGCTATGTAATTATTTATCGATGTGAGGCATTCATGCCCCATGTAAATAATATTTTCTGTATATATATATTCATGTACGGTTGGGAGGCATTCTTACCACACACCAATTACGATTCACACACACACACACACACATATATATATATAGTGACTTGCCCAGACTTAATCTGGATGTGAGTCGAACCATGTATCATCATCAAGTGACCATTAGTAACCTAAAAGGGTGTTTCTTTATTTATTAAATTGTGTTTTTTATTCATTATGCTAACATTTAGTTTAATTTATACTGCACTTTCAGGATTATGATAGACATCATGGGTATTAGCCAACTCAGATTTTTATCTCACACCCTAGTAAGGTTGGTACCTGAGTAGACCTTTTATATGCAGGATAATTGTTACTTATGTTATTATAATTATACCCTAGAGGTAGGACCAGAGGACTGAGTCGAAGTTAGGAATCTCAAAATAGATTTTACATTTTAGTTATGTATCATTACCATTCCACGCATGTACCTATTGTATAAAATGGCATTGGCCAATTTTGTTCAATTATATCAAATCTATAATTCAATTCATTTTCATTTAACTGGTACCAGATCCATTGTTGTTTGAAATTTATTCTATTACACCACATTGAATCTTGGATTATATGGTATTGTCTCCCCACTATCACCTCTCGAGTGAATTTCTATTATTCAGTAGTCTCTATCATACGGAGAGATGCGCATGAGGCCATATAACCCACCGGTCTAGATACTAGTTTGATGTTAAGCTAGTTTGGGATGCCACAAAATGATACTAGATGTTAAATTTCTCCTTTTTCTTACTGTTTTGGGTTGGTATACAGGATACTAGGAATGTGTCGGCAATAGGTTAACATCCGTGATTGAGGCAGATCAAACCACATATAGGAAATGACCAAGTTTCCAGTGTTTGGATTGTTGTTTATGTTGTTCATTGTTACATTTTACATGATTTCTCCTATATTGATTAGATTACATTCCACTACTTATGTTTTATGACATTATGGAATTTTAACTTGACCTGATATGAAAAAGAAGTTAAATTACTTCCATCATAATAGGCACATAAGAAATTCACTTTCCAGGCATATGTCATGCAATATTGTCGCATCTATAGGGTTTCTTGCTGAGTTGAAATGTGTTCCTTGAAGTCTATAAATTTTTAGGTATTCATTAGTAAGACTTTTAGATAGAATGTTTTTGTGATATGTTTAACATAATTGGGTGATAATGTTCCATGATTCCTATATTGATTGTGTGACGTGCTCTTATGTTATAAAATACATTTTTGTTTACTTCTTGTGATAGCATGTTTTGATTTGGTTATATACTCTTTCTTTCATAGGATGGAAATATATGGGTGGTAAATTAACAGGAACCTTTTTTTATTATTAAGTTGTATGAGCAATTTAAAACTGGGAAAATGTATCCTATATATTCAAACAATCTTGACAAGATATATATATATATATATATATATATATATATATTAGAGACTGTTGTTATAATGTGAAACCTACTAGATTAAGATGATAAGGTGAATCAATT
Source organism: Viscum album (assembly GCA_963277665.1). Lineage (NCBI taxonomy): Eukaryota > Viridiplantae > Streptophyta > Magnoliopsida > Santalales > Viscaceae > Viscum > Viscum album. The sequence goes on from OY728165.1 coordinate 1,839,165,254, forward strand.
TGACTGAAGGTAGGAAAATACCAAACTGTAAAGTGTATGGGTGCTTTATAGGTTGGTAATTGGCCACCAAATATGATTGGAACATTGTATTTGACCATGTCAAAATCTAAAATGGGTTTGGTTTTGATTAATGGGATCCAATTGTAAATCCTTGGAGTGTATGGGTGGTCCATGAATTAGTAAATGTATACCCATGTAGTCAATCTATTGTATGTGATTGGTATATTGTGAAATAATTATAAATGTAAAATCTATTCATTTTGATAGGTAATCAAATGTTAATTTTTCAAAATTCTATAAAATGGACATAAGTAGGTCAGTTAGGAAATGTTTAAATAAGATGGACCGGCATGATTGTTGAACCTTAAATGTTTAATAAACTGTTATTGGGTTGATTTTTTAGAGATTCCCGATTTCCTCAGTGGGATCCTAGTAGGTCGCCTCTTTTTTTAGAAGGAATATATTTTGATAAATTCCCAAATTTTTATAGGATCTTAGTGAAAAATTAAAATATTAAAATGGATGTTTTGTGAACATTGTCATTGTTGGATAAAATCATGTACATTGTGTTTTTGTTTTGAAAAATGGTACCACCCGTTTTGATTTAATGTTGTTAAAAATAAAGGGCTTCAAAATAGAACCTATAGTGGTTTCCCCTATTTATACCCTCCGGTAAGGGTAGTTTAAGTTCTTGTGTATTTTCCTTGGAATGGAAACATATGTGTTTTGTGTAGGATTATTCTATCTTATAATATCTTAAATGTTAAGATCTTGAGCCTAGGAATTTTGTATGGTGTGACAAAATTCTTGTGTCGATTCTTGTTCTTCATAAAGAGATAGTCAGGGAAGGTAGCACCCATAGATTTAAAATTTCTTATGTGTACCATAAGATTTAGGATGTTTGGTGATGTTTTGACAATGTAGTCTTGATTAGAACTCTTAGTTTCTAAGTGAAAAATTCTTTTGGACAGGTGGTTGTTGTTTCCTTTGATTATTTTATGGGAAATAGCACCAAGTAATACACAACTTCAGATGGTTATACATGCCTCAGGCACAGTTGGCTACTTTGTAGGTGTTTTTTATTTTTCTTCTTCATCAGTAATGGATAAATTGGTATGTTTTCATCCATGTTAAAGGTTGTATGAGTCAATACATGTCACGATCCATCCCATGGGGCCCACACTATGACTCCCCTAAGCCTTCCACCCAAAGGCCAGGGTTTGGCGACTAGTGATGAAGGCATAAACTTGCAGGTGGGAGTCATTTTCTTGAGTACCTGTATGAATTCACACACAACCACACCCTCAAAAAGCAAGTAAGGAAAACATTCATGCCACTAAGAACAACCACTGAGTAATGGTACAAGATGTAAGTCAAATGGGACCGAATACAAACCCAACAAGAGACAAACTGAAAACAAGAAAGTACAAAGGGGCACAAAAAAATCATCTACTAAAAATCCCACCTGAAGGGTATATAAGGAGTGGATACCAGTACCTATAGAAGTATGTATTTCCTATCCTAACTCATTGGGAATAGCCAGGTCCCAGGCCACCAAGTTCTCTGTCTAAGGACCTTTTTTCTGCCCCAGACATAACATGTGTAGGTGGTGTTGGGACCACTTTGTGTATGAAGATTGTATTTTTTGTCAACAGTTGTCAATGCTGGTCAAAATGAATAAGAAGATGGAAAAGAACTCCAATGTTAATGGAGATTGTATAAAGTAAGGATGCCTGAAGAATTCTTACGCAATCATAGCATTGGATGTCATGTTTGGGAAAATCTCTATGAAGTCAATCCAGACGACTGTTGAAGTGATCCTAAGTTCAATGAACTTGTGTCAAAGGTGACACATTGCTTACAACAATGAAGAATAGTGAGGTATCATCCATTTGAGAATTATTGAAGAAGAATTAAAATTTGAATAAGACCATGAAATTCTTCATGATTGCATGAAATCCATGAAAGATCATCCTTGGAGAATATAATAAAATTATTTGCATGAAGTGTGTAATGATAGTTGAAGATGAAGAGAGAATGTGGAAGGGATTTCCATTCTGATACAGCCATTCATTTCACATTATATCAAACCAGACGATGCTTTGCCCATATGTATTTCTCAAATATCATAAGTGAAGAGAACTTTTGATGCAGGCCTTATGATGGAAAAGGGGAGAAATTATTATGCCAGTCAAATACAGTTTTGATTGGAAGGAATGATGTTTTTGGAAGATATGGAAGTTTTAGTACTTTACATTGTAACTCTGTCGACGGTAAATCTGGTCAATAAAAGGATACATATCACAATAGTGAAGTTCATGATAAAAGCTGAAGAATGGTTATGGGAAGAAGTGAATAGAGAAATGACAAAGAAATGAACAATCTGGGGGAAGCATAAAAGCACAGTTTAAGGTGGCACATGATTCAAGGTTAGAACATTGGAAAATGAAAAAGGCATGGAGTGCGCGGAAATTTAGGCAAGTTGCATGAAAAAATAAAGTGGTGCACAAAATAGTAGCGGGTTGTGTGACAAATCAGCGGGATGCGTGAAAAATTAAGGTCGCACAAAATATTGGCTTGGTGCGCGAAATAGAGGAATGTAGTTTTCGCGCAAAAGGTTTTTCGAGATCAGAAGCTCAAAAATTCGCAAATGCATGAGGTGCACGAAATATTGGAGCATTGTGCAAATTGTGAAGTTGTGTGAAAGAAAATTTACGCGCATGGAGATGGTTTTACGCGCGGATTAGTGGTTTTCACGCCGGTTCAAAAATTCATATAAATATGATGTGACCCCCTCTCTTTTGGAGTGACTTGACACTTAGACAAATCCCGATCTCTGATGCGTGAAAAAATTGAGGTATAGATTATTGTGGGAAAAGAAGAAGTGTTGTGCGGTAAAGTAAGTGTTGCGTGAAAAGGGGGAGTTATGCGCGAAAATGAAGAGTTGCGCGAAAAGGGTTTTTCGCGCCAAAAAGTGTTTTTACTCTCAAGGCGTGAATTTTACGAGCAAGAAACCTAGAAGGTTGCTCGAAAATTTTGAGGGTACCGCATGCATTCAATAGGTTCATAACACTCTCGAAGCAGCTTTGCGAAGAATAAAAATCTGTGAACCATTCGGTTTCACAAGGAGAAGTTGAACCAAACTCACACGAATGGTGTTTATCACCCTCATTGTATTTTTTGAAGTAAAGAAGAACTAGACATGCAATAAAAATCTTGTCTGCACAAAGGAAGAAGGTAGTATACCGACACACTTACGTATTGGTATTGAGAATTGAAGAAAGAGATTAAGATATTGCAGTACCATTCCATATTCTACTGTGTCAAAGAAAAAGGAGAGAAGAAGAAGAATAACATAGTATGCCCAATTGAATGCTGACAATTGTTCAGGGCTGTTAGATTCAGATGATGAAAAGTGAACCAATCTTCACTGCCTGATTAATCACATCGGTATATGTGATTCTAGAAAAGAGGATAGAATAAGTTTTAGTGCTGTTGGTTTTTGCACTAAGAAGAATAAAGAAGAATTCTAGTGTAGTTGGTGTTTTACTAGAAAAGGAATAGAAGGAAAGAAGGAAGAATTTCTTGCCTACTGCTTTGCAAGTAATCAAGTGAAGATCACTAAAGAAGTCCAAGAGCAAAACCTACCTTATCAAGAAGGAAAAATACTATCTCCCTAGGTAGTATAAAGAACCAAATAGAGGCTGAAAGTTGGACTAGGCCATCACCAGTCCAGGGAAGAGGATTGTTTCCCACCCCCTCTAAAGTGTAGGGACTCACCCTGGCTAGATGATTGTTTTCCTAGCCACTCCATTTTAATATAATATCACATTATAGTGGAGAATCCGTGCACTGGTCATATCCATGCATGGAAAGGACATAACTACTCTTATTTAGTGGTGAACCTTGTAAAAATATCGTGTGCATGTTTTTACTGCTTTCTATTATTGCATGCAATAGGGAAATAAATAAGAGAATCAAGATCCTAACAGGTCAAGAGGTACAGGTATAAAAGTTGGAATTGGTTTTAAAACTCCCCAACACTGATTCACCCCCCCCCCCCCCCCCCCTCAATGTAACCTATATCCCAAACTGGTCCTCTCAGGCGGATCCCATATAGGGGTAAGTAACAAAATACTCAGTAACAAAGCAGAAACATAAAGGAAAGACCAAAAAGGAAATAATACACAAGATACTATCAGCTCAAGTAGGTATAATAAAAAGTATGGAAATTAAGACTATCATTCATAACACTGAACACCTTGGACTACTAAGGTACCCATCCCTAATGAGTATTGTTGGTATTATGGGTCACATAGAGCTTCTCCCCACCATGGGCCTATGAGGTCACACGGAGCCACTTCCCACATAGACCATTGTTATGAGGTACTCATCCCTAATGAGTATTGTGGGTATGTAGGGTCACATAGATCCACTTCCCACTATGGGTCTAATGGTTCATAGAGATACTCTTCCAAATTAGGCCATCGTACTGAGGTACTCATCCTTGATCAGTACTGTGGCATTGTTGTGTCACACAGAGTTTCTCCCCAACGACGTCATGCCAAGTCAAATAGAGCTACTCCCCACTTGGTCTATCATAACTGATTCCCATAGGGTCACTTGTAGATGATCCAAAAATGGTCACTTATAGCTAATCCACAAAGGGTCTCTTGTAGGTAATCAACACAGGATCTCTTTTTAGTAGTCTTTAGGTTTCCACCAGCCATGTGATTCCTACAGATAGTGCTCTTGATTCTAATAGAATACACTCCTAAATCCATTTTTGGTATTTAAACATTGATTAACTCATACTTATATTATACCAAAAGAACCTCTCTGTTGTGAGGTTCCCAATGCTGCAAACAGATCATCAATCAGATGCCCGGTCTGAAAGATATTGGCATTTTAGTAAACAAGGGTAGGTTGTGTTTGGGTCCGGTCCAACCTGGTCGGGCCGACACAAACTATGGGACCCGCATGACCCAACCTGGTTCGACTGACCTAACTTGATCCTATTGGTTCTAGTTCAGCCTGATCCTATTGTCTATTTCTCAAGTTGTATGTGGCTCCAACTTCCATTGGGCATCGTCTTTCCTGCTACAATGTCGAAACTACATCACCGTCAACTTGGAGTATTGGTCATGAAGAACACACATGAATGCTCATGGTAGAGGGGACCAAGAATTTCTTTTGTCTTTCCAAACCCTCCATGTTATATTTTAAAACAATGGGAGTTTTATTATTTTAACAAAGACATAACCTCAATACAAAACCCAGAGAATAAGAATGCTCCAGCAAGAACTATAGATCCAAGGATCAACCTATTCATGAGTTGATTAGCATTATTTGTTTTATAAAGAAGAAAGTGGAAAATAGAATTACAAAAACTAACGCCTACCTATGATAGATTTGTTGGTCAGGGAAGAGTGGGTTTTCACCCCTTCATTCTCTATTCTTGATCTTCTGCCCACATTTCTAGTGATCCTTTGAAGGGTGGAACGAGACTGCATTCGTCAATTGTCATTCATCGTTGTAGATTTTTTCCCATCATAGATTCGTCAATGGAATTCTCAGATCTCCGATTGTTTCTCCAACCTATTATCTCATTAAAATAGAAATGCATCGCAGCATTTCGGTTACATTGTTTCATCGTGTTGCAATGATTTTTCATTTAGGAAATAGCATTTCTGTTATAGTTAAATTAATGAGCCATTATGCTACACATTTATGAACCTCATTAATGGAATATATCATTTCCTCATCACTACACCACATTGCTGGTGTGCCACCACTCAATGGTAAAGAAGAACGAATAAAATAACTTTTTTAGTTATTTTATTTGTCTTCTGAAAATTTAGAAAACTATATTTTCCAGTCGACTCTCTCCAGTCAAAGTTAGGTCCTTTCCAGGTGAATCCCAACATTTTAAGTTCAATAGTTCTCTTATATTTTTGATTCGAGTTGTAGTTTAAAAGTTATAAAATCCCACTCACACGTTTATTTATATGAACATAAAAAAAGTTCTAAATTATATTCCAGAATCACAGGGCCTTGGAATCAGGTGTATTCTGAGCGTTTGGTCTAAAAAAAATCATATAATCAAAAACATTACATGGAATTTTTGGGATAATATAATAAGACACTAAAATAAACCTCATGTGTTTTGTACGACCTTAGTCATCTTCGTAGTATACTGACCTGTGAGTTAAAGAATCTAGGTTATCCCAATTCTTAAGAGGACTTTATTGATACTCCAGTGTTTTGACACACCAGTCTATTTTTTTTATTCCCTTTTCTAATTCCTTGACATTTGGGAGTGTTCCTTATAGGATAATCACACATCTGTTTAAGTTGTTTTGGGCCTAGTACACTTTGGAGTGGCTAGTTTTTCTTCCCTTATTACTTGGAAACTCCATAGGTATCGAGTGTCACATCAAATCTAGATAATGTGTCCTTCCAAGTAGAATGGAAACTACCTAAAATTTCATTTTGTAATGGATGATCATGTTAGAAATCATTTGAGACTTGTGAGTATTAAATTGTGTGGATGTGTCGACAACTAAAGCTTAGATTCCTTTTATGCAAGTTGACTAGTTGTGGTTCAAACATTCTTCCTTATAGTAGTCATTTATGTTTGACCTGAAACCATTTAAATAATCTTAGTTCATTCTCCTTATTGACGATCATGTCCCCTATCTTAAAGCCATCCTGGATACACTAAGAAATAATTGGTCTCATTCTATACTAAAACTTTTAAATCTATTAATATTTTTGGATGGTTCTACATTAATGTTTCCCACTAGATGTGTTTTGTCTATCATATTTTCATTAGGAACATTACTGGAATTTAGGTAGGTACTTTAGTGGATGTGCTCTTAGTATATACAAGATGTTATGGGATGAGGAATCACAATCCTACTTGTAAAATTTCAATCATCTAAGTTGATCGTCTTTTGAATGGTCAAACAAAGTGGACCGACTTGTGGTTCCCATTTTCCTTTGTTTACAGCTGCTAACAGACCACTCTCTATCACATCACCAATTATAGGATAGTGAAGTATATGTTGGTTGAGGATTTCCTTGAAAAGTCATCATGTCATGGGATTTGAGGTAAAAGGAAAATCGACAATTTTTTCATTTCAAAATCAAGCTAGGGGTATCATTTAATTTCTTAAGAGCATGATTTATAATTCAATTCTGATGGTGCAAGGTGTTGTGCCCTAGAATTGGTCCTTTTAATGCAAAAGCATAAGGTGGGATGTACCCATGCACGATTTCATAGTGAGATGATGAAGTGATTGTGTATCTAGTTAAACAGTCTCAGTTACTAATTTTATCAATGTTTCGGTTGGAAACCGAGTGTTGGCTTGAGTTTTAATGGCTTAAGTGACATGTGCATAGCAAATCCTCAAGGGTGCATTGGAAATTTCAGGGTGAAATGTGACCCTTTGAATGAACCTTCATGACACATATAGGTCGGGTGATGTGTTAATTATTCCCAAAGTCTTCTCAGGGAGGAGAATTTCTAAGGTGGGAAGGTAGTAATGATCCGTCTTTTTAATTGGATGAAAATGTATAGATTTTTAAAAAAATTCATTAGTTGGATGAATAAAATTCAAAACTGAGCCTGAGAATGGAATTTCTTGAGTTGATACCTTTAAAGGTTATGTTTTTGGACTTGGGTAAGGGCAATAGAAGTTTCCCTGTTGAATCAAGGAGTTTCAAGAGCATCATACTCTAAAAAGATTGGTTTTGAATGGTTTTAGAGGGTTCAAATTTTGTCTGAAACCATGTGGCCCACTGTAGTAATATGTGTGGCCTTGTTTAAAGGGGGTAGTGGCATTTTGAATAAACTAAACATGGTTTTCCAAACATTATACCTATCCTTCATTCTTAAGGGCATCACATAGTACCTAATCCCTATTCACCACATGGTTGGTGCATGGTTTACAAACCATGTGGCTAGCCCATGTTGGATGGTCAAGGAGCCTAGAAAAGGGGTGCACAGTGGGTGCATGGTTTTCTATATAGTGGGACCTAATCCATGGGTTTGAACCTAATTTAAAATTGTATTTAATTAAAAACTATAATAAAATATAAAAACACAACCATCACCCTCTCTCCCCTGAAACCCAACGTGACTTCCTCCCACAGGTTCCCTAGCCATGTGCGTGAGCCCCCATTTCTAGCACTCCTTATTTCATCAATTTCATCCACTATTTCTTGGGATTTATTCTTTGAATAACTAAGTTAAAGCACTCTACTCCTCCTTATCTACATTTCCAGCTTCATTTCATCCTCTTTGTCACCCTATAGGTTCATTTGAACCCTAGGTTAAGGGTGAGCTGAATTTTTGATTTCTTATTTTATTGACATGTTATGAAATAGGCTTCATGGGTTGGTTTTGAGGGTATTCCGACAACCACTGCATATGGTGAAGTAGTTAAGGTTGTTTCGGATTGCCACTGTCGATTCGGGGTGAGGGTTTCTATCTTCTCTTATTATAGCACTTTTTATTTGATGGTTTTTTAATTTATAAGTCTCAGGTATAGATTATAGCGAGTTTTTATCAACCATAAAGGTCCACACCCACATACATAGGTATGTATATACAGACATACATACATATATATATATTTATATCATCCAAGTATGTGTTCCCTTGAGTCATGGAGAATACGTGCATTAGGTCAAGGATATATATATATATATATATATCTATGTGTGTGTGTGAATGTATATGTGTAATAGTGTTGGGTGGTTTTGAGTGCTTGCTGCCAAATATTTGAAGTGATGAGTGTTAAATTGGTACCTCATTGAGGTAGGGTCCCTTTCCCTTGTATTTAATTTAAGAATGAATTAAATTATTATGATCTACTGCTTAAGATAAATATGATTTAGTTACCCTATTTAGATACCTTGATAAAGGGAATTGTTTTATGTGATTAATATTTTTAGTTATGATAGTTGTTTTGTTTGATTAAGGATTCCTAGTTTTATAATAAAATCCTTCTAACAGAGGTTTGTTGTCTGTGAAAACCCACATTGATAGTTTATGATTTATAGAAGGTGTATTTCTTTGGTCTTACCTAATGCTTGTTTCCATGAATGCCTAGTTAGTTCCATCTCAACATTTAAATGTAACTTCCCTTATGATATGAGGACTAAATGGACTTGATTAGGATGGATTAATAGAGATAGTGACACCCTTTAATTGAAATTATCATACCCCTTTATTCATGTCTAATGAGATTTATCTTTTGAAATGTATTGGTTTAGATAGAATGGAAATAATTAAAGTAACACGTGATAAGTTCTTCCTCATGTGTCATGTTATATACTAAGTCATTCCATTAGTCTTTTTGAAAGGCTTGATCAAGTGACATAAGAGATAATTACTTATATTCATATTCTAAATTTTGGAAATGATTATATTGTATAATTATTATTATAAATGATTATGGATGCGAGGAATTTATACCTCATAAAATTATCATAAATGATTATGGATGGGAGGAATTCTTACCCCATGCCTATATTATGAACATCTATGAATAGGAGGCATTATTACCCCCATCCAAGCTATATGAACATTTATGGATCGGAGTTATTCTTACCCCATGGCAGCTATGCAATTATTTAATGATTGGAGAAATTCTTACCCCATGATATCTATGTTATATATATATCCATGTATGGGTGGGAGAAATTATTACCCCATGATAGTTATGATATATATATAGTGATTTTCTCAAGCTTAATCTGACTATGTGTCGAAGCTAGTTTTATCGTCAAGTGTCCCCTGGGAACCTGGATGTGTGTTCATTTATTTATTCAATTATATTATTAACTCTCTATATTATTACTCATTTTATTTTATACTTCACTATCCCGGTTTATCAAGACACTATGTTTGTTGGCCTACTGAGATTTATATCTCACACCTTACTCAAGTACCCTTAGTACGTGAGTAGACCTTTTATTTGCTGGATCTAGGCTTCTAAAATTATGATTCTTGTACCTAGAAGGTTGAAGCAAAGGACATATATGAAGATTTGGATTCTAATGAATATCATTTAGGGATTTTTACTACTTTTCTCTTTTAAAGTCTCATATTTTTAGTTTTTTGAAAACCATGTTGTATTTTTTTACATCTTTCTGTTATCTATCATTACCAGGCCATGCATGCAACCATTTTATAAAATAGTGATAGAAACTTTTGTTTAGTCATATAAAATTTTTATTCCTATTCATTTTCATCTATGTATTACTACATTACTTTTTTGTTTGTTATTTATTTTTTATACCACTATGCATCTCAGATAAGAGGGTATAATATCCCCATTATCACCTCACGAGACCCTCACTTCTAGTCGGAAGCCTCTGGTGTACAAGGAGATTCCCAATATGCCATTTGAACCACTGGTTCGACTACATATTCAATGGTATATAGAGTTGGGAAGTTACACTTGGAATCAAATACTTCATCTTCCAAGATCTAGGAAAATGTCTCCAATCAAAATTTTTAATCGGATGGGAAATTAGATCATCCACCAGTTGGATGATAATCTGGCTAAATAATATCATAGAATTATCTATGGGGACCCCATAATAATCAAATGGGAAAATTATCTTCATTCCTTTTAGATTACAGACATATGAACTATTAATATATGTCTCTATAGTAACATTTTTTCCATATTTTACGAAAAAAAATTATTAGTATAAAAAGTTTCAATAACTTTATTCAGATAAAAATTTGTACATATAACTATCACCCTACAATATACTCATGATAAAACCAGAGTAACAACTTTTTCCCTCTTTGTGGAGTCTCTGCATACTGAACCTGCTCAATCTGGAGGCAACATGCTAGTTAATGATGAGACAGATGAGGGTGTGCCAAAAAATGGGGGGAAGGTGAAAGAGGGTGTGCCAAATGTCGATGGAGTAGATGGAGGGTATCCTGGATGCTATAGAGAGGGAGCCAGATGGATCATCTTGTATTTTTGTGGTTAAGTTAACCTCATCTGGGAGTCAACTAGGATTAGTAAAATTCCTCTTCCTAGGAATTCCTATCATTTAAACAATTGAAAATAAATTAATAAAATATATTTATAAAAATTCATGTAGAAAATGAATTTTGAAATGAAAAAATATTCAAAATAAACATTTCAAATGATGTGGCCACTATTTAATTTAGCCCAACCTGGTTACTACTAATTTGGAATATGATATGAGTTATTTCTATGTCAACAAAGGATACTTCAAAATACCATGTATGAATTTCACTTGAATATTTATAGATAACCCATAATATGGAAACCATAACATATACACCTATACAAGACTTCAAAATTATATACATGTGAAAGTGTATTTATAGCTTTTGAAATAATTACTATAGGAGATAATCAAGAATCCATACCATTCCTTTTATGTGAGAAACATAAAATTGATGTATGAAATTATTGTATATAAAAAATATTTTTTAACATTTGAATGTTAAGAAAATAAATAAACCATATGCAATCCTCTTTACTTTATAAAAAAAATTACTTTAATGAAAAACCTATATTTCCATTATTCACCCTTTGAAATTATTTTTGGAAACAAATTGATCATATAATAGTGGATAGAAAACCATATAAATTGTTCAAAAATATATGATATTAGTTTAGTATAGTATAGATTATGAATATAAATATATTCTTCATAGATTCAAAAAAACATATACTATTAATCATAATATAACTATATCATCTATCAATAAAGAAACTTAGTAAAACCTTGAAAAAAATAACTAACATTTTAATAAATTCATTATGAAAAAAATTTATCGTATGATACAAAATAAGACAATACCTTAGGAAATAATGATATAGTACTATGTATACTCGGGTGGAACAATATTTTAGCCTATAATAAAATCCTCTAAAAATATCCCTTGACATACGCACAAAAGTATTCACTGGGTGGAACTCCCTATATCTCCGGCACAAACTGAACTAAGGACTGTCATCCAGTGTATTATCTCAAATATCATATAACTCATCTCTCAATTTCCAATTTATCTACACATGAATTCCCATGATGTATATATATTTAGGATAAGAAACAATCATGATATAATATTATAATATAAATTCTATCAAATAAGAAAGAAATATATCACCTCAAATAAACCATGAAATAAATAAACCCTAACAATGTTGACAATTAATAATAAATAATTCCCTTGTAATATCCACACAAAATCAAGACACAACAGAAAGTTTAAACACTTCATGAGTGGAATTTACATAAAAAGCACTACACATTTTCAAAACAAGCCTTTCATTTTTATTAAAGAAATTGAGTCCAAAAAATTAACAATAGAAGATCAAAAAAGAATTTATTTTTCAATGTAATATCAATTACAATAATATAAAATCTAATAAATGTATCAAAAATGTAATTAAATTATAAAATGGGTATACAAAATCAAAAATATAATTTTATAAACAAACACATTCTTATACAAGTAAGGTATGTCCTAGAATTTAAATACCTAAAATAAGGGAACCAACCTGAAACTCATTGCCCTTAAAAATTATGGTAATATTCCACCTAAAAATATTTAATCAAACACTATAAAATTAAAAGGAACCTAAAACCACAAAATAACCTAATATACTTTGATCCGAAGTGTAAGAACAAGATAAAACCCTACCTTAAACAAGGAAAAAACCATCACCTTAAATTAACGTCACTATAATAGGACTCAGTCAATCCTCAAAACCCTATGAACCAAAAATTGATAAAAGATACCACCCTAATTTGTTAGGGGTCATCCTTGGTTTTGTCAAACCCAAATGGGATGGGGGATATAGTGGGTATTGGGAGTGGTGGTGATGGGGAATGGGGAATGATGGTGGGGGGATGAGGGGCAGTAATGAGGGGGATTGGGGAGAGGCATTATGCGGAAAGGATGGTGTATTAAACTCTGGATCAGGGGGCATTGGGGGGAAGGGTATGACTAGGGAAAATTTATAACTATTTAGGGGTGGTTTGTTAAAAAATGAAACTAAATATTTAAAATATTTAATAGTAGCTATTTTTAAAACCTCTACTAATAAACTACGAATTATCCCCTGTATTGTTATAGTGTAACGGTATAACTCTATGTTCAACACATGTCAAGTATCAACAATATACTTCCTCATTACAAATACATAGAACACATCATGAACTTGAATGAAATTTTTTGGAAACATCAATTGATTTGTGATGGTCCCAATACTGTCATGAATTTCAAAATCATTGATATATAGTTTTGAGCATAACGTTTTTTCCAAATATATTTACCCTCTTCTAGGGAGATATCTATTGGAATACATAGTAACCAACATAAAAATATCGATCTTTCCATAAATTTTTAACATATATTTTTTGATGACTCTAAGATAATCTTTTTTTTCTATTGAATTAATCTAACTTACCTTACCATTTAATTAGATAGATCGAGTCCCAATAGATTTATTTCTCTACCACCATTCAGAAATTTTGGATTTCTATAGTTCCAATTATAGAGGACTTCAATAGGAGTAATATGAATGCTCTATTCAAATCTATTGTAGTAAGAAAATTCAACCAAAGGAAGGTGTTCATCACAACAACCCTTGAAATCAGCAAATAAATATTTCAACATTCCTTCTATAGTTTGAATGGTCCAAAAAAACCTACCATATTTCTGAGGATGATAATCAGTGTTGAAACATAACCTTGTATATCGAACCAACTACAAACTTATTCAAAACATTGAGGTAAACCTATAATCCTGATAAAATAAAATTAATAATGGTACACTATGAAAACTTAACACTTCCATTATATATAACCCAGTAAGTTGATCAAGAGATAAATATGATCTAATATAAATAAATTGTGTTGACTTAAAATATAACATTATGGACTTTAAATGTTTTTAGGGAGTCTGATGAAAAAATCCTTGGGGATGGTTTTCCATTTCCATTCTAGTATGGGCAATAGTTGTGACATCCCCTTAGACTTCTGCCTCTTGGCCTTGAAATTATCACATACCAAGCACCAAGAATCATACTCCATAATATCTCTCTCCGTGTCATCCTACCAAAAATAATCTTTAAAATCTTTATACATCTTCATACTTCTAGGGTGAATAGAGAATGGAGAACAATTAGCTTCATCCACCATATCCTTTTTCAATTCTGTGACTCAAGGGTCACATATGCAGTTCATGAACCTTATTATTCTATCATAATAAAGGATTAACTTAAGAACATTTCCCACCTTCTTTTGTAAATCTAAATATTCCTTATGTTCCCCTTTATTGTTCACTTGGATAGATAATTGATCACTCATTTTAGCTTGATAAGATTTCTCCAAATCCTTCAACATTTCTAGATCCATCCTTTACACATCCAAAAAATATCATATCTTTTGTGACCCTTATCATAGAAAAACTATCATAAACCTTTCAACACATATCATCTTCCACCTTGATCAATTTTCTTGGGTGGTAATATATTTTGTAGTCATAATATTCAAAAAAATTCAACCATACTCATTGGAATATATTCAAATATTTTTTTGTAAAAATATACTTTAAACATTTTTTTATTTATATATATGTCTCACAATTATCCATAGAGATAATACCATTAAATTTTTAGAGGCAATCTTTATAAAGAGAACTCCAAATCAGGAGTTCTGTAATTTTATTCCTCAACATTCAATTTTTGTAAGGAATAAGATATGACCATATAATTCTGAAAGAGGATTCATCTCAGTCCTTTTGTTGTTGAATCACTATATATTACAGATCCTTCCCCACAATAGAGTATTATATGAATAGGAGCACTGACTATCATTCCCTTTAATTCCTTAAATTATTTCTTACATTCATCCATCCAAAAAACATGGCTCCCTTATGAGATAAAATGGTGAGTTAATTTTATATCTATTAGAAATTATCTACAATGATCCTATGATGTACATTAAAACTAAGAAATTAAGGATCTCAAACATAGAGTTTGTTATGGGCCAATTTTCAATAACTTTTTCCACTAATGGGTCTAATTATATAACAACACTTGAGATTATATGAATCAAAAATTAAATTTTCCTAAGACAAAATTCGCACTTGATAAATTGTTTCATAAATAATATCATTCCTTAGGGTCTTCAGCACAATCATCAAGTGATATTCATTCTCATAATTTATATTTAAATAAATAAGAATATTATATATATATGACCATAATCATATCAAGGTAATCTCTAAAGATTTTATTCATTTAATCCATTAATAAGGAGGGGGAATTATTAAAACCTAATGGAATAACCATAAATCCAGTGTTTGTAACTTTTACAAAATGTTGTATTGGGTATATCCTCTTTGTTGGACCTCAATTGATGAAATATATAATGAATTTCATTCTTGGAAAAGTATTGAACTCCCTGAATTTGATCAAACAAGTCATCAATATGGGGTATATGATACTCTTTTCATGATAGTGGTGTGGTTAAGTTCTCTTTAATCAATATAGAGTCACATTGATCTTTCCTTCTTCTTCACAAATAGAATTGGTTCACCACAAGGTGATGCACTACGCTGAATTAATAAATTTTCAAGATTCTTGTAGAGTTTCATCCTCAAATATTCAAAATCAATTTGGTTTATTCTATATGTTTTCTTGGAAGTGGGTGTACCACTTGGTATGGGTTCTATGGAAAAGTCAACATTTTGATTTGTTGGAATACCCATAAACTCTTCTAGAAGGACATCAATAAAATCCCCAAAAATAGGAATAGCTTTTTTGTGAGTATCTCCCCAACCATATGAGGTAAACAACCCTTATTAACTTAAAACACGACCCATAGAATGGATTTAATTTCTATCGAAAGTTCATTTTTTCATCACACTGATTGGGGATCAAAGGTTGGTTCGAAATATCAAATATAACTTCCCTTCATTTGAAATTCATGTGGGATTTATATTAACAATTTCAAACCACAACCAACATAATATTGAATTCCAGTAAAGGAATAATGAAAATAATTGTGTGAAACAAATTCCCACAAATATAAATCAGATAAGAATAATAGACTTTGGATATGATCATCATACCATCAGTGGTTTTTACTGCTTACTGAATATATAATATTTTAGGTAGTACTATGATACCATTATAAAGGCATTTAGATATAAAAGAGTGGTTATATACATAAAAATAATAATAAATTAATATCTTTTGAGTGGATGTAATATATACATTTCACTGAATCATTATCATACCCCACATTATAAATAGTTATCGCATGAGATTTCCCATTGTCGCTAGGATTAGAAGATTTTTTTATGTCATTCATCATCCTTAAACTTCTGATTTGGGAACTAGTTATCATAATCTTTATACTTATTTCATTTAAAAAAGTAGAGTATGTGAGTGTATTATAGGTATCTTTCTCTATATTTCCATAATTTGATAACTTATTCCCATCCATTCATCATTTTATTTTCTGATGACCAACCTTTCCACCCTAAAAACATGTACAAGTTCCCTAAAGAAAACTTTCCCAATGTTTCCTCCAAAAATTTGAGCATAAAGGAAGGATTATCTTCTTCTCTCCAATGATTTTATAATTTCCATTGAATCCACTTTTCTATTCTTATAAAAATAGTGAGATAGATGGGTCACTCAAATCTACATAACCACCTCGATATCAAATCAAAATATTTTCACATAACTACTATATTACTTTTTGTCTAACTCCCTTCGCAGAATTCATTTTAATCCACTAAATAATCAGTCAACCAAACATTCAATTCGGATGATAATCTCAAAAGTGTACCTCATAAGCCTAATGAAATTTGCTTCATAGTATAAGTATATTAATTATCTTTCATCTTTAACTCAAGGAATTATAAATCCATCTTCAGGAAAAGAATATGGAGAATGTAATTGTTGAAAAATAAGTTTTTTAATTCATCCCACTTCATAGATTAAATTTATTCTTGTTCACTCTTGTTTTTTATAAGAGTCTACCAATGATCTACATTTCCTTTTAAATGATAAATAGATAAAATCAAAATCTCATGTTTCAAACACTGAAGAACATAAAATATCTTTTCAAAGTAACTAATCCATTACTCAGTGATTACTGGATTAGTGCACCTACAAAAAGTAGTTGGGTGTTTCCTCACAAAGGACTCAATATAACATTGTTCCCTACTTTTTCAATTAGTAAGATCAATGTGATTCATAGTTTATGAAAGCTGTTTGAGAATAGAAGAAATATTTTTCATTTAAACTATCATAACATTTGGTTTCTCTGGAATAAAATCATTGCATTTTTTATCACATTAAGTATTAACCCGATTCCTTTAGATTCCATCCGTTGAATAAAACCAAAAATCATAGTGGGAGAAACCATAATCATGGTGGGAAAGCCCTTAAACCGGAAAACTACTTATACTATTTCTAAATCACAACACCTTAATTGATGAAAAGTTAGGTCATTCATGACCATTACCACAGCTTTAGAATTTTATCCTCTACTAAGAGTTTTCACTAGTGTTCTTACTAAAATTTTCTCTTCCTATTTTCCAAAGGATAACTAAAACTTAATATGATACCAACTATAGAGACCCATAATTTTCATACATAGATATCACATCTTATTAGATAAATATCCACTTCATAACATAATAATCCATGCTATAATCATATAGGTCTAGTGCCTTCAAAAACATGGACATGTAAATAACTAGTTCATAATAGTTCTACAACGTCTCTCACTTAGATCCTCATAACTAGCACAATTATTATAAATATCATAATTAATACCTTTATTAATAACTAAGGTAAAGGAATCATAAGAAAATGGTGATCTCAAAATCTCGGTAAGGGTAACAAAGGGATATATCTACCATTGCATTAGAATAACATGAAAATAAGGGTATTAGAACATGATTATGACTATTTAAAATCATACACTGCAAATTAAAGATCATAATATTGCATCATGACATAAATATTGGTTGTTCATAAGAAATGAATCATAAATTAATCAAATAACATAATCCCTATAATCATAACATTATCATAAGACATGGAATTGGGGCATACACGTAAGCATAAAAAAATATTTTACTTAGTAGTGAGGGATATTTTCCAGGACTATCATAGTGTTGTGGGTTCACTCCCCAAGCCATCATAGTAGTTTAGTATCACTAACAGTATTATTTTATTATACAAATTCACTTATTGGACTGGGTTCACTCCCTTTTCAAGTCCTTATATCATGAGATATCAAATTTTACATAATGAATTGGATGGAGAGATTAGTCCCACCCATCACATAATGAAAATGATACATATGTGTTTCACTATATCATAAATCATTCTTCATATTCAGACCAAGGAAAATAAATGGGTTCTATAAAAAATCATCATAGTATAACCTATTTAAAATAAGTGGGTTTTGTAAACATTTCATCATTTCATCATACAATAACCCATGTAAAAGAAATGGGTTTCCTAAACATTATTTCATCATATTCACAAGCTATCCAAAGAAAGAATAAGGATGGTATCATTATATAATATACCAATAAAATCATAAGTGAATCCTGGGTTATTGACTTTGATAAATAGAAATACAATTAAAATATCATTAAATTATTCTTAAAGAAAATAACCTTTCAATTTTTGATGTCAGTTGTATAAAAACATCCCAGTTATAAGGGAAACCCACTTCTTTGAAAAAAAATTAATTTTTTTTTTCGAATCGTCAAAAAAATGATTATCCAAGATAGTGGGAAATTCATTTCATGTCATGTAAGTTAAAAACATATTCCTTCTGAACATTGTTTAGAAAAATAAGAAATTAACTCATTTAGAAAATGACTAAAATATTCCTTTCAAATGATTTTTTTTAAATTCAAATATGGTGAAAATTAACATTAATAAATCATAGTAGAATAGTAAAAACATTATTTTAACCATTTTTATAGAAAATGTATATTGTAGAAAATGTTTTTTGATCAAAGAGATAAGTTAAATTAATTTTTCTTAAAAACATATTTTTGGTCTCATTATAACATAAGGTGATAAAAATGAAAGAAAACCATTTATTTTGAATAAATAATCAAAGGATAAAAAACATCACGAGTATATTAAGACATTGAGCATGATATCCCACAATTATAAATTAAACATAAATAACCTCAATAAACAATGATATTGTAACATAAAACCCTTACCTCTATTTCACCATGCTTAAAAAGCACTCTTACCTCCTGTTGAAACAAAATTAAATTTAATAGACTTATATACCAAATTAATTTTCATATTTATAATATCATATATGATATCTTTATAATATTTCAACACCCAGTTAATCAATAATTCCTTAAAATCATCATTTTCGGGTGATAACTATTTCGTTTATCATGAGTATTTTAATTTGGATGTTATGGTCCCTGTAATTTAATCTTACTTCCATCATCTTCAATATGTTAATAATTTTACAAATAGTATATATATATATATATATTCACTATATATATGTTCAGTCAAAAATCATGGTTAGAGATAGAAACATGAATTACCCCATTCATTTAGATGGTGGGTTGTATGAATACATGAATGTTTTTTTCAATATCCAACAGATAGAAAAAAATAAAACTAAAAATTAATTCACATTTAAAATATCATTATTATATAATATATATCAAATGTATTCTACAAATTATTCATCATTACCATTCATGTAAAATAAAAATGAAAAATGAATCACATCGCTTCATG
This sequence comes from Viscum album, assembly GCA_963277665.1. NCBI lineage: Eukaryota > Viridiplantae > Streptophyta > Magnoliopsida > Santalales > Viscaceae > Viscum > Viscum album. Next base: position 1,839,185,092 of record OY728165.1, read on the forward strand.
GAGGTGGTAGTCCACACATATAGAAGAACGACGTTATCATTTCCCAAACGATTGGATGGTAAAAAGATAGTCATGAAAATATCATAAAAGAATGATAATGTTTTTAATAAATATTTTATATAAACATTAAACACATCATAATACTCATCTATAAAAGTTTATAATTAAAAATTAATAGTATTGCTACGTAGTGATGGTAAGTCGTACGTACGCACGAGCAATACATTAACTTCTCGATTTATGGGAAAGAGGGTTTATAATGGTGTTTTCATAATCATAATAACATTTATAAAATATGTATTATACTTAAGTTATTATTTTATGATAAATTTTAAATATTTAGTGGAGGTAAATAAGAGTGTAAACAAATGTTATCGGTAATAGTAATTACATATCCTTTGAAACGAATCATATAGATATAATCTAAAGGCATTTATGTAGGTCTTCTGGGATGAAAACAACCTATATAATATGTATAGTTATGTTTATAAGATAATTAGAATAGTTTGGTTGATATAAATGTCTCAATGTGTTGTAAATATGTAAAGGATGACGTGCCCTTTCATAATTGAGGAGAGGGGTGCCTATAGAATTTCTCAAAAGATTAAATTATAATAAAATAATTCCCAATAAAAATGTCTCCAAATATTGACTTTTTTGAACATAAGATAGTATAGGGTATTAATTCGATCAACTAGTAGAATCTAAAAATATTTTTATTTAATTTTAAACCTTATCATTTTGATTAAAACTTAGTTAACCAATATTAATTTTAAATATGGTAACAAAATTTTCAATATTAAATTGTTGTAATTATTTTTTATAAGGTGTAAATTGGCCCATAAATGGAAACTTTATGATATTATGGACCATACCATATTCATCTTATCTTATTTAAATATTTTTTTGATTTTTAAAAAATTGAATAAAATATTATTTTGATAAAATATCATTATCACGACCCCCTCCTCAAAAATTGTACCCCTCCTAGGCCATAAATATGAGAAGAGAGATAATGACCCCCCGAGTCCTTCCTCCAACAGGCCCCAGGTTGGCAACTAGCACTGAGGGTATAGTAAACACACAAATTGGAGGCATTACCCTCTAACATAACACATGGGGAATAGAGATATAAGATAGACACCAAAAAATATGTCCCATACTATAATATAAAGGAATATAAAGTTCATATATTTAATGTCATGAAAAACTACTACAACTGAATGAAAAAACATTAAGTTCCAAGACAATGTAAAACTTCAGAGACCACAAAGCACCAAAAACTCTTTCAAAACCACAAGCTAGTAGTAACTATCCTGATCTCCAACCTACTCTAAATGAACTAAAAGAGTTTATATAATATAGCGTGAGTATAATAGTATACTCAGTAGGATTCTCGCTTGATCCTCTCATGAAAAAGTACCGAAAGCATACAAAATCACATTGAACAACAACTGAAACTAAATCATCACCTAAATTGGTATACTATATTCCAAAACTCACCATGGATACTCTCACCAACTATCAAATACAAGAGTATATAATATAAGCAACAATATCAAGGGTACCCCTCTTTCACTTCCCCATTAGTTTTCTGATTTTCCCTGTTGTCGCATGTCCTGAGAATCTCTCTCCAAAAAGGCAATCCCAAAGACAACGAGGTGAAGCACCACAACATGCACCTCGTGAAACTCACCACGACAACCACATCAACATAACAAAAATTAACCAAGTTGTTTCTTGGAGCCACAAAGGCTGCATAATGTGTATCAAACATTGGATATTATACCTCAATCCATTACAACCCAAACATCGAGTAAGGATCCTCAAGTCATCACAGCCAATACACATTATACCTATAGTAGCAATTAGGAAACTATATCCAGAATATATGTGTTTGAAATAACCACAAGACATTATATCCCTCTAAAAACATATATGTGGAAAACTAACCATTGTGAATACTAGAAAAACTAATTACCAAGAGAGAGAGTGGGTCCTAAGGGGGTAGTTATCCATCCATCCTCTCACTGAGATGTTGGGGAAAACAACCCCAGTGCTCAGAATCCTTGGGATTCCAGTCTATCTAATTGACAGGGTGGGGTGTCATATAGAAACACAGAATGTTTAAGATATAATATATTTTACAACCACACTATTGTCATAAAGTATTCTTGGACTCAGCTATATCTAACATATCTCGGACTCCCGGTTATAACTACAAACACTATATATCTTAAAAACACACAACCATTTAAAGAGATATATTAAGTTACTTCAACCCTTTTTCTCCACATCAGTTTACATTAATTAATTTTTTGACCATTAATTAACCATTACCAATTTCAAAAATTCATTTCATACGTATGACAAAAAATCTCTATTCCTTGTATTCATAACCAATACAAGTCCATGGTTTCCCAGAAACATAACCTCAGCATTACATCCTAGTAAGTTCCAAACCCAAAGGTTAATCATCATTTTTCTTTTATTTAACAACATTAACATTTCCAGATTTCCATTCATTCCAGAAAATAATTCTAATCTACCAAACACAAGGGCCTCAACTAGGTGAGTAGATGAACAAACTATTGTGTATTTTCCATCTATAGCAGGAGCATAGACCAATCCATCCTCAAGAAGCTAAATGCACAAAGAACATGGCATACCCTATACATATTTGCCTCTTTTAGAAGGAGGGTAATAAAGACCAATTGCCTCAAGTAGTGGGAAGTAAAGAAGATACACAAAAAATATATTAAACAATAATTAAACATTCAAAATAATGGGTAATCTTGGATTCAACCTATTCCATCACCTCTTGTGTCCTCATAGACTATCACATGCATAAACCGATGCATCTCACCACTCAAGGTTTCAAATGCTTCCACAACTAGTAGACCTCCCTTCCCCACGAACCACAATAGTCATCCCGGCTTAGCCATATTAGGCTCACAATAGAAATGGGCCTCCCTTCCCCCACAACCACAACATCAATCTAGGCTCATCTATCCTAGGATTATATCACATCATGAGAAGCAGGAAACAAACAAAACAGTTGGGCTCTAGGCCCTAAAATGAGGCATCCAACCTTCACAAACAACGATCTCTCATGGCTCAAAAACACTAGGCATTTCACCGTTACAAGAATTTGGTAAATTCATGCCCAACAAAAGCATTATATTTATCACACAATGGGTTCTTTATTCCATATTGAATTAACCAATTCATTCTTAATAGTTTCCAACTATGGGAAACATAAGAAACAAGCTATCATAAATTTATTAAACTATTAATTTATCAGGACTTAAATAATTTTATAAAAAAGCATCAATATGCCTCAGGTTCATTAACCAACTCTATTAAACATACATAACATCATAAATTTGATTATCATCCAAATACAACAACACGTAGATTTATTCAACATGGATCTTTAATCCTTTAGTCAATCAATTTACAATTCATCTCGACTTTAATTTATTTAGAAATTTCCATCCAAAACAACATTCTTAACAAGAAAATCATAGCTATCACACTATCTAGAAAATCAAGTGTTAATAACATCGCTATGTAATTGATATCAATTATTTTATCCGGTTCAAAAATTTATTATGACAATTCATTGTGATCCAATGGGATAAATCATGATAAATCTATGAATACACATAAATAAAATAGATAATAAATGGTTCCCCTACATTGAAAGGTATTCAATTTTATTTTCAAAAGTATGGGCTAACACAACGGATCACGATCACCTCTACTTCAATGACTAAATCCACAAGAGGATGCGACATCAAAATCGCACCTACCAGCAACTAATAAAGATCCATTAAATACATGGATATCATATTCCATCACATGGAATGGATAAATAAGTGGAAAAAGATATAGGAATCTATAATAATGGGAGTATAACATACCTTAAATCAAATATAGATCAATACTTCCTGGTTGCACCAAAACAAGGGGTGCGCATGCACAAGGAAAGCATTAAGGGGAAACATGATCCAAGGACAGAAGCATAATGCATGACTTGAATAGTTCAGGCTGTCTCAAACCAAGGAATAAAATATGGAAGAAAAAGATCATAATATATCTCAGTCTTTAAAAACTGAATGGAGTACCAGTTTAGAAATGTTGGATTTTCCATTAAAGGCAGATCTAGTCAAGCACTTTCATTTTGACCAAGTAAATTCACCCAGACCCTCAGGAAAATTTATATAGGATTTATGGGATTTGAATCAGCCTTAAATTTCTTAAAAAGGCATTGAATTCATTTTACATCAAAGATAATGTCAAAGGGGTAATGCTAAATGAAGTTTGAACCATTGTTCATGAGTCACCATTCGATGAGTCACTACTAGATGAGTCACAATTCCATGACCTATCATTGGATAAGTCACGTTTTGATGAGCTACCATTAGTTGAGTCACTATTTTTTGAGCTAACATTCAGTGATTAACCATTCATTGAGTCACTGTTGGATGTGTTACCATTCGCTGAGCAACTATTGGATGAGTCACCATTTAGGGAGAGTCAATATTTGATGAATTACTGTTCCAAGAGTAACCATTCGATGAGTCTCCACTAAATGAGTCACCATTTTGTGAGTAACTATTTGGTGAGCTATTGTTTATCAAGTCATAATTCGGTGAGTCACTAATAGATGAGTCACCGTTCGGTGAGATACCATTGGAAGACTGGGAAACTCTTGGAATGAGTCATTGTGACATCCTAGAACACCTCAAACATTAGATTTCAAAAAAGGAATAGACTTGAGAGGTCTGGTCCATTACATCAGATACCTCTACAAACATTCTCATACATGAGAATCAAAGACCAACCCATAGAGGAAACAAAAAAGGGGTCATCCGAATATCCTCCCTACAAGATACCTCTCAAGGCTCTCACCAATACAAGAGAACAACTATTTCATAAAAGGAACAACGTAAAACCACACGAAAGCCACAACAAGCTCCTAAAAACTTTCCCATGGTAGATACCACTCAAAAGAGAGCAAGGAGCAATGGTAAATAAGATAAATCCATTCTCATAAACAAAATGTGTCAACAAATACCAAAAAACAAACATTACAAGTGAAGAGATAAACATCAAATAGCTTAGGGTACTAAGAATGTATCTATTACTCATGTTCCCAAGTACTATCATCCATTCCACTTTGCCACCATAAGACATTCTCCAAGGGATAACATGTCCACACAACACCTTCTCCTTGTAGTCTTTGATAACTACAAGCCACTCCTCGAAGGTTTCATCATTTTTGACATCTATTTCACCCAAATCAAAAAAGTGGGATTCATCATGAAGATAATTAATGAGCTAAAACACCTGGAAAACATCATGAATCCATATCATCTATGAGGGAATCACTACCTGATATTCCACGGCTCCAACATAAGAAAACACTTTGAAAGGCCCAACCAGATGGGGAGAAATATTACTCAAATGACCAGACCTTCACAGCCCATGATGGGGCCTCCTCCTATAATCATCCTTGGTTTTCTGATGATCCTATGCTTCCTTCAACTACATCCAAATCATTTGAACCATCTTTGTCATACTCTGTACCAGTTCTAGCCCAAGAATTACTAACTCTCCCACCCCATTCCAACACAGTGGAGAATGAAAATTTTTTCATACAAGCCATCAAATTTTTCCACACTAATAGTGGAGTGAAAACTATTTCTGTAAGAAAATGCTCCCATGGATAATTACCTTATCCACAAACCTCCAAAATCTATGACACAAGAGTGCAACATGTCTTCAAGAGTCTAGATGATCCACTCTATCTGGTCGTCTGTATGTGCACGAAAATTAGTGTTAAGGAATTTTTGAGAACAAAAATCATCGTAAAGTCCTCTCCCAACCCTGTAGATAAAATGGGGATCATAATAAAAATAGATCTTCCTTAGGACTCCATGGAATCTCACCACCTCCTCCAAATATTTCCTCGACAAAACCTCTACTTAGTTCGACTCCTTAATTGGAATGAAGTGGGGTGATTTTGTCAAATGATCACTACCACCGATATAGAATCTTATCCTCCCTAAGATTGAGGTAAATCAGTACCAAATTCCCTCGATATGTCCTCCCACTTCCACTAAGGAACATCTAATGGTTGGATAAACCATTGGGAACATGGTGCTTGTCCTTCACCTTTTGACATACCAAACATTGTGCCACAAGCATTGGAACTACATGCTTCAACCCAGGCCACCAAAACTGACTCCCCAGAGATTGGTATATCATTTTCACACTAATGTTTTCCACTAAGGTTGAACTATGGAACACTCTAAAAAAATATCAAGAATCACCAAAAGGGAAAAAATAATTCCTTGGAACAACACCTGGTGTTGTTCAACCTCAGACAAACCAGCAAGGTCATCACCACAATCAAATTAGTCTCTCTATACCTAAACTTAAAGATCCCCCAACTTATCCTTTATCTATATATAATGCCAAAATTTATTCCATAACTCTCTAGGAATACCTTGATTCACACACTACATCACTACACAACTTCACACTCAGCACATCAGCTACAACATTCTCCTTTACTGGTGTATTCAATATTTCAAAGTCATAATCCTTTAATAACTCCATCCAATGAATATGTCCCATGTTCAAGTCACACTGGGAGGAAACGTACCTCAGTCTCTTATGATCAGTGAAGACCAAAAATGGTTTCCAATGAGGTAATGTCTCCACAACTTCTAGGAAAACACTAAAACCACTAACTCAAGATCATGGCAGATATTGTTATGTTCAAAGGGATGAAACAGTCACGACCTATAAGAAAGGAATGATCACTGCTACATTAGAACACATCCTAACCCTAGACACAGAGCATCACAAAATACATCAAATTGAACTCCTTCTATTGGCAGTCAGTGAAACAGAACATTGATCAACATCTCCTTCAGGTACTCAAAATATTTTTGACACTAATCAGTCCACATGAACACCTGATCCTTTCGGGTCATCGTTGTCACAGTAGTCGAAAACTGAGAGAAATCAGCTTTGAGCCTCCTGTAATAGCCTGTAAGACCAATGAAACATTACGCATTCCTCTATATCATCAAGTCTTCCCATGAAACAACTACTTATATTTTCAACGGATCCACAGCTACTCTCTACTGGGATAGACATACACCAATAAACAAACTTCTCAAATCCAAAACTCACACTTCTATAACTTACCAAACATTTTCTCGTAAAAAATAACTCCAAAAACAACACGTAGATGTCCTACATGCTCTACCTCGGACATGTAGTACACAAGGATGTCATTGATAAAAACCATCTTAAACCTACGTATCAACTCACGGAACATAGCATCAATCAAACCCACAAACACAGCTGTGGAATTCATCACACTGTACAGCATCACAACAAACTTGTAATGCAAATGAAGACCACGAAAAGTTTCATTCAGGATATCCTCATCATTCAAATACATCTGATGATATCCTCACTACATGTCAATCTTCAAGAACCAACTTTCACCCTTAATTTTATAGAATAAATCATAAATCTAGGGAAGAGGATATTGGTCCTTTACATTCACTTTGTTTAAGTGATGATAATCGACACACAACCAAAAACTGATGTCAGCCTTCTTCATGAACAAAACCAATGCACCCCAAGATGACACACTCTTCCAAAAAAACACAATACAATAGACAATCAAACTGTATATGCAACTATCACCACTCAGAAGGCATCATATTATATGGAGAAATCAAGATATAATACACATCTGGTTGTAGCTCGATCTATAACTAAATATCCTTTCGAGGGGGTAATTCAATGATCTCTTCTATAAAGGAATACAGTTACTCTTCTACGACCCAAGGAAATGGAAATTATTGAACCTCCAATGAACTCTATATCAGTTCATCAAAAAAGTATGACAAACCTCTGACCTATCTGAGGGTATCACTCTCCAAAAAACATTGTTGTCTCTCCATATTCATCGAATAGAACAATCTCCCACTTGAAGAAATCCAAGATATCCCACACAAAATATAACTAATCCATGCTAAGGATGAAATCATATGGATGTATTCGTAAGCATATGAAATCTCCCTAAGAGCTATGATACCCGAGTACTAACTCACAGTCTCTATAATGTTTAAACAATTCAACTTGACCTCCAACAAGTGTAGTCAATTCCCAGGGCATGGGAAGCCTCTGTACCACAAGTCCCAACAAATGGACAAGTTCAGGTTATATAAAAGAGTGCTCTCTGCAAAATCAAACATGGAATGCACCCAAGTAGAAAAAAGAAAAGGGTACCTCGAATGACATTGGGCTTGCTTGGCACTAGAAATGCCAATGCAGTTGTAAACCACAACTGGCTCAATGGAATCTATGAAACTACTTATGACCATTTCCATGCTCTTGATCTACTCTATGAGGTTGAGGAATATGCCAGGGATATCCTTTTCCTAACCCATCTTATCTTGGCTGATCCAAACCTGCTGAAACTTACTGATTTTGCCTCCGCTAGAACTAACCCAATAGAGAAAAATTATAGTGGAACACCTAGTGAATGTTAACCAATCAAAATGGTCTAGCACTGTCACTACTAATGACCTAGGAATCCACAAGAAAGACAATTTTTTGACCCTTTGGCATTGGTCTGAGAGCCACTTACCTTGGATAAACAAGATATAGAGGGTTACGACCTACCCACGGATGATCCAAAACTCTTCTACCCTAAAAATTGGGAACCCCAAACCACATCTATGCTTCATGAGGAATTCTGACGACTCACCTCTCATGAAGATCTAGTTTTATCTAATTTCTTATCAATGACCTAATACCTCATCAACACCTCATAATATTTCATCCTTATAATTTGTGTGAACTAGTGCTAGATATCTGGATTCAAAGACTCCTCGAAATACCTCACCCTAGCATCCTTAGCAGGAAACAAGTATGAAGCATATCATATAAGGAACCTGAACTGGATCTTGAACTCTCACACACTAGATCTCCCCTACTAAAGGGTAAGCAACACCTAGAAACTATCTGCCTTCATGGATGAATAATGAAACTCTATTATTAAATACACTCTGAACTTCTCCCATGAGACTTCAAACTCCTTCTGATCCCTAAGGAATAAGAACCAAAACTTCCTCGCTACCCCACCTAGCTTCGCCACAACCAATGATACCCATTTCTCCTTCTGAGCATGGACCGAACTAAAGTCTATCTCAACCTCCTCTGACCTATCATTCGTGAATGAATCTAAAACGAAACCCTCTTAATTTTAAAGACTCTGACATTGAAACTCTTGGAGATTCCTCCTCTATGTGTCATCGTCTTCAACCTCTACTCTACCATAATCTTCTCGCACAATCTGTTTAAAAGAATTTGTGTGAACCGGACGATAATGTTGACATAGAGAAATACCTAATAAATAAAAAAATTAGGGATCCTAAACCAGAAATATGGAAGACTTTAACATTAATTAATTGTTATATTTTATTCATTTTTTATTAACCTATCCCAAGGTATACCCATTCAAACATAGGATCAAAGAAGAATGATGAATGATCCTTTCTACAGTATCTACCCTGCAACAAATATTACCTAATTTAGTTTTCACTATAAGATTAATGTTTTTTGCATCATATCATAAGGGTCCCTAAATACATTTTTTCAAGCATATCCCTACTGTTTAGAGCACTTTCCGAACATGATTGACATCATTGCCGAACCAAACCATGAAACCACACATGTTCCTATCTCCAAACTCTATCATATCTTTCAACTAGACCTATGATGCCACACTTTCACGACCCCCTCCTGACCAAGTCTACCACTTCAGGTCAGGAAATGTAATAAGAGTGATAATGGCCACTTGATTCCCACCTCCAGTTGGACCTGGGTTGGTGACCTGCATCGAGGGTATAATAAACAAAAAATGGGACACATTACCCTCTAATAGAACACTTTTGGAAGAGAGAGATAAGATATACACCAACAAACTCCTACTCAGAATACAATATAAATAAATATAAAGTGCACATATGTAATGTCATGAAAAAATACTAAATCTAAATGGGAAAACAACAACTATCAAAAGAATGTAAAACAGTAGTGACCATGAATCCCGAATAGCTCATGCAAAACCCCAAGATAGTAGTAACCAATCTAATATCCAACCTACTACTATGGTGCTGAAAATATTTATATAACATATGGTGATTATAACATTATACATATTAGGATCTTCCCTGAACCAATCTTACAAAAGTAATGAAGGCACACTAAATAATAGTGAACAATAAGTAAAAGTAACTTGTCACCAAAATAGGTATACTAAGTTCCCAACCTCACTATTACTACTCTCAAAAAGTATTGAATAAAAGAGTATATAATATAATCAAGAATATCAAGGGTTCCCCACCACCACTTCTCCACTAGTTTTCCACTTTTCCCCATTGTCGCATGTCTTAAGCATCTCCCTCCCAAAAGAATAGCCTAAAGACACCTCGGCGAAGCACCCCAACATGCACCTCATGAAACTGACCAAAAAAACCACATCCGCATAAACAAAAGTAATCTAGTAGTTTCTAGAATCCAACACAACCCAAATAATATGATTCAAATAGAGGGTATTAGTCCTCAATTCATTACATCCCATATACTGAGTAAGGATCCTCAAGCCACCAAATCATATAGACGTTATACCTATAGTATCCATTGGGAAACTATATCCAGAATATATGTCTATGAAATAACCATAATCCATTATAGCCCTCTTCATATATATATGGGGAAAATAACAATCTGGCATACTAGCACATGTAACTACAAAGAGGATTGAAATGGGCCAAAGGGAGTAGTCACCCATCCATCCTATAATCGAGATGTAAGGGAAAACAACCCCAGGGCTCTGAATCCCTAGGGACTCACTCGCCCTAACTGATAGGGTAGGGTAGAGTATAGAAACAAAAAAGGTAAAAGATATAATGTAGCTTACACCCACACTATGTTACGAATCTATTCATTGACTCAACTGAAGTTAACATGTCTCATACTCATGGCTACCACTATTAAGACTAGATATCCTAAAAGCACACATCCATTTAAAGATCCATATTACATTACTTCATAAATTTTTCTCCATTTTAATTTATGTTAATTAATTATTTAATAATTAATTAACCATTAAAACTTTCCATATTTTATTTAATCAGCGTTACAAAATAGATCCACTTCCTCAAGGCATAACCAAACGATCCCATGATTTCCAAGAAACATAACCTCAGCATTGCATCCCAACAAGCTCCAACCCCTTGGGATAAACATCATTTATTCATTTTTTAACTACCTGTCGAGTCTTTTCCACCTATTATAGGAGTATAGACCCACTAATCCTCAAGAAGCTAAACATAGAAATCATGTGGCATACCTCATGAATCATCACCTATTTTTTATGGAGGGTAAGAAACACTATCTACCTCAAGTAGTGGGGAATTAAGACAAATAAACAAAAACATTATTCAACAAACATTCAACATTCACATCAATGGGAAAGCCTAGATTCAACCCATTACCTCTCATATTGTTTCTTGCTTGACACTCACATGAATAAATTGATGTATCTTTCCACTCATTGTTTTAACTACTACAACAACCTCTTAGCCTCAGTGACCCACATACAATAATAGAAATCCATGCTCAGCCATCCTAGGATCCCCACATATCCTGGAATCCCTACCCTCACAAACACAACAGCCATCCATACTCATCCATTCCAAGCTCACATAACATCTGAAGAAGTAGAAAATAAAAAATGAAACTCTACTCATAGGTCTAAAACAACGCATCCAACTTTTACACACAAAGACCACTCATGACTCAAAAACACAAGGCATTCGGACTTTTTGAGAAAGTTGGAATCTTTTTCCCTAAAAATTCATTACACTTATCACACAACCGGTTCTTTAATCCATATTTAATTAACTGATTAATTATTGAAAGGTTCCAACTACGATCAACCTAAGAAACTAGCCATAAAAAACTATCACAAATTAATTAAAAAATTAATTTATATTTATTTTAATAGTCTTATCAACAAGCATCATCATGCCTCATGTTAATTAATAAATTCCAATAAATATGCATAAATTCATCAATTTTATTATCATCAAATTAAAATGACAACCAGATTTATTAAACATTCCTCTTTAATCCTTTATCCAATTAATTTTCAATTAATTTTGGCTTAACATTCTTTACCAATTTCCATCAATAACGACATGATAAACAAGAAAATCATAGATATCACACTATCTAGCAATTCAATAGCCAATAACAATACTAAGAAATTGATACTAATTTTTTATTCTGGTTCAAATATTTATTACATCAATTTCATTGTGATCCAGTGGGATAAATCATTCTAAATCTATGAATACACATAAATAAAATAGAGAAGCCATGAATCCCAAACCTCATATTTTCTTCAACATTATTTGCATGATAATGGTCAAATACACTGGATCACGCTCGCCTCTCCTGCAATGAATTCATCCACCAGTGGACGCTATGAAACAATAGAACTGACCAAAAATCGTTAAAGCTCCATTATAAATATAGATATCACATTTCATCACATTGTAAATTGAAATAGGAGGAAACATATTGAGGTACCCAAAAGAATGGGGTAGAACAATTCTTATATCGAAGATAGATTGAAACTTCATGGATGCACCAAAACTGAGGGTGCACATGCAGTAGGAAAACATCAAAGGGAAACATGATCCAAGGACTACAGCATAGAACATGACTAGAAAGGTTCTAGGTGTCTCATACTAAGGAAAATATTATGGAATAATAAGGCTGGAAGATATCATGGCCTTTGGAAACTAATGGAGGAGCAGTTTAGATATGCTGGATTTTCATTAAAAGTCAATCTTGTCAAACCCATGTGTTTTGATAGAGTAAAGGCACCTGGACCACTAGTAGTATGTATATAGGAGTTAGGGGCTTTGAATTGGTCGTAAATCCCTCTAAACAATGGTTTGAATGCATTTTATGTCAAATATAGCATCAAAGGGTTGAAACTATAGGAATCTAGAAACATTGTGCATAATCCACCATTGGAAGAGTCATCGTTCAGGGAGTCACCACTGGAAGAGTCACCGTTCTGTAAGTTACCATTGGATGACTCATCATTCAGTGAGCTACCATTCAGTGACTCACTATTTGGTGAGAAACCATTCTACGAGTCTTTTTTTGGTGATTCATCGTTGGATGAGTCACCATTCATTGAGATACCTTTGGATGTGTCACTATTTTGTGAGCTACCATTCAGTAAGTCACTATTTGGGGTGCTACCATTTAGCGAGTTGCCATTTGTTGAGTCACCATCCGGTGAGTCACCTTTCATGGAGCTACCAATCGGTGAGCTACCATTCAACAAGTCGTTGTTCAGTGAGTCACCACTAGACAAGTCCCCATATGGTGAGGTACCATTGAAAAACTGGAAAAATCACGAATCAAGTCCCTGTGACGTCTCAGAACACCTCAAACAATAGATTTTAGCAATATAATGGATCAGAGAGGTCCGGGTCATTACAATAATTATTTTCAATTTTGGAACTATTAAATTATTTTGACTGAAAAGACCTAAATAAAAAGTTATAATTCAAATATAATAATTTAACAGAGCACTAATAAGCCATATTAAAATATTAAAATTAACATATTTTATAAATTACTCAAATTTTATCACATATAATATTTTCAAAATCATTTATATTATTTTTTAATTAATAGAGTAAATATGGTGTTATCGTAGTTTAAGGCTTTAAGGTAATTAAACAATATATAAAAAATAAATAAACAACCAAAATGAATATAATTTTAATATTCACAAAATTCATATTAATATTCATTCATAAATTTTTTTGTCTCTATGTTAACATGTAAGGTATATTTAAATCTAAGAGAGTGACATTCTGTAGATTTCATTTATTTAAATAATATATAAGACATTTTTATAAAAATGTGTCTATTAAAGTAATATAATTAAAAAATAAAGTTATAAGGCACAAATTCACATCATAAAAGAAGAATTAGAATGAAAAATTATGGCCTCGTCACTTATTTTTAATCTATCTTAACCTAATTTACCCTTTTTTTAGGTTATAAATTTTTCCATGTTTACTATTCATATTGACAAAAAATAAAAGGGTCCTATTTATAAAATTTTAACCTCATTATTCCAAATATTTAATTAATTTTATCTGATTCAATACCCATAAATGGTATAAATTAATTTTAATGTAATTATCTAAAATGCGACAAAAACTACTTTTTAGTAAGAAAAAACCATTTTAAACATAAAATTGGTTTTATTCTTATCCGATAACAATAAAATATTTTTTTAATATTTAAAAAATTTTATAAGGTAAATAATATATACATTTCAATAAAATCATTCACTAATACTAATTTATATAACATATTAATAAAAATGGATTGCGCATGTAAAAATAATTTTCCTGACACATAAAATCAATGTTGTGTGTGACACAAGCTACCAAAGTTGTAAAATTATTTAAATAGAAATATTTCATAAAAATATCAATGTGTTATAGTTTTATTGACTAGTCACAATTTATAATTTTACTGAATATTTCCTCTTTTCATGGTTTTCACTTAGTTATTACATGATTTAGTAAACCATGAATATTATAATTTTGTAGGAGACTCTTCTCCACATGAGTTAGTGTGCATGGTTTAATCTGAATCATTATATTCCCTTATGTTGAGGGTTATTTTTTAATTTTTGAACATTCATGGTAAATGTGAAAGTGTAAAACATATATAGTGTGAGTCCCATGTCAATTCATCTAGCTTACCACTCCATGTGAGTGTGCATGAGGGTGGTGGCCTACAATTTTCACATGATTAGTACAAACAGTTCAAGTCAATTATGAATAGTGTTGTAACATGGAACATTCCATAAACATGGTTGGTGAGGAGTTCTTAAAGACATGTTTCCAAACCATTTTGTTTTCCAAGCATTCATTTAAAGGTGAATTTACCTATTTTCCCTCCAACTGTTTAACACATTTTCTCCTCTCCTCCTCCATCACTCGTTCGGATAAATCTCAGGATCTCAAGGGGGAGCTATGGCTTTTCCCTCATTGAAATCTTGGATACATTCAAATTTAAAAATGATTTCTAGGTAATTACTCTTCTTTCTATATTTTAATATTCTCCTCCATTCCTTATTTAATTCTCCCTTTTATTTTAATTCACCTTTGAACTCTAAACATTGTGTAAGTAGGAAAAGGTGTTCAGTATTGTCTAATGTTTAGTTTTGTTCATTTATGGATTTAAACATTCTCTAAGGAAGGTGATGTGTTGTGATGTTATTTCAATCATCTTGATATATGTGTTTCTTTGTATTCCCTTTATCATGAAACTTAGAGGTACTTAAGTTTTATAAATTCCTTTTAAAAGTAATATATAGTTATTCATATGATATTTTGAAATATAATTAAAATTGTTTCCATGAAATTATATCTTAGAATAAAGGCGTTTTTCCTTTGGGATTTATATATTTTATTGATTGAATATTTTAAATGATAAGTGTTTTTATAAAAATAAACATGTGGATTCATTAATGGGTTTTCATAGAAAATATATTCTTTGAGTCTGATTTTTGATTTTCAAATTAATGTTCCATATTTTTAATGAACGCATTTGGTTCAAGAAATAGATTTTTCTATAGATTTAAAAAATTATTTTAAAAATAATAATTTTTAATAAAAAATGAAGGAATTATCATTCCATGTTAGTTTTCACATTTAGGAATCATTTTCACTTTATAAGGGGTTGATTACATAGGTTACCCTCTTCAATTTCCACTATTTTGGTTTCAACCTCTCTGGGTTGTTTATTATTATATAGTGATTGGATGAATGGTGTGAAAGGGGTTGTTTTATGCGATGGTGTTAGAGGTGTGGTATGATATTTTTTGTTCTTTACCTTACTAATATTCTTTATTTCACGCTCACAATCATTATTTTTTAGTCATTGGAATGTTAGATAACTAAATAGAGACCAAGATGAGTGAAAATCCCAAGTGTGTGTTATGCTGTTTCTAGGGTATCATTGCCCACATATGATGAGTAATATGGTGATGTATTATATACCTATGGTAGGTTAGAGATCCTAGGATGGTTATTGACCTCAGCTAGTTTGATGGGGATATCAGGATAGATAGGTTCCTTAGTTTTAGATAAGGGTCCATCTCACCAACTCAGTGTTATATTACTTTCATACCTTAGTTTATAGCCCATTATGCTAGTGCCTTGATAGGTGGATCTATATAGGGAATTTTCATTTTTGTATCCCCGTATGGTTACATGACATGGGGACTATCCTATTCTATTATTTATTTTCATTTAATTCTTAATCTTGTGGTCTCACATTGATTTTTATCTTTTATATATGGGTGGAAACACACATGAAATGGTTTTAAATGATGTTTTGAAAAGATAATTTATAAAAAGATGAATGTTTGGTTTTTAAAAATAAGGGGTTGGAATATATTTAAAAATTGGATTTGGATTAATTACTAGAAATTAAAAGGGATTAATATTGGTTTTTTGAGCTCTTAATCAAGTTGGTTTGAAAATGTGAGATGTTTTTTATATTCGTGAAATGAGTATCATGACTTTATTTAATTATGGGTTATAAAATATGGAAACCCTTATATTATTTATTTTATATCAAATTAGAATCCATGGCATGTTTAATTAAAGGATTTACATAGTCTCATTGGTAAGATCATGTTGGTCCTATTACCTCACACCCTACATACAAACCAATGTGCATCTATGAAGCTATCATGTTTTGTATATGTTATTGGTTCCACTTCATATCTGTGATAATTTTATGGGGTTATATATGGTATGTTGGGATGTAGTGTAAAACTATTGGCTTCAAGGAGGTACTTAAATATTTTTTTGGAGAACTATATTTTTTTTATTATGATATGTTGGACATGAATCTCTTCCAATTTTCCTTATAATCATTTTTATTTTTTTCATCCAATAATATATTCATTATTGGACAATATAATTATATTCATATAAATGGATTGAATATTTATTATTGCTTACAACTTGTTTTCTATGATTATCTATATTGATTATTCTTATTTGATCCTGAATATATATCCAACATATATATAGTACATGCTGAGTTTTTAGTAAAAGACCAAATATTAATTAGCCCTAGGTTAAAATCTTTCCCTAGTGTTCTCACTTGATGCTTATGCACTAGTTTTCAACCCATTTTTATTAGTAACACATTCTAATACTTAGGAAGAATTATGTTAGGTGATGTGTGAGGTCATCCTAGGTCGGTTCATTACATATCCCCCCATTTGGCTATAGAATCACTCCTCCATAATTATTAGTTAATGTAGAGATGGGAGAATGAAAATTATACATCATTCATCACATTTTTATGGTTATATCTATAATTCTAGATTCCAGAGTAATATATTAAACTCCTGTAGCTTGGAAATTTCATAGAACTCCCTTTCAAGTGATTCTCACCATAATTCATCACTTTTAATTCCCAAATTTGAAGTAAAAGTGTTGTAGACTTGGGGATAAATTAGATCCTCTATTTTCAATTAAAAGTGAGTCATAAGGCTGAGAATAATTTCATAACAAGGAAACTCTCTTCATTGATGCTCAAAAATACTAATTCTTTATTATTAATGACATTTTGTTGGATTTACATATCTGAGAATCTTTTTGAAACAACAAATCCTTCTTGACACTATCTTTTTCCTTATCTAGAATAGGCTTCTCAAATTTACCAACTAGTGGAGTTTGATTCTATTCAACTTTATCTTACATAAAAACATTTTCCAATGGATATTGACATATTTTTAATAACTCTTTCTTTCCATGAACATATTTTTATTTATCTATTGCCATCCTTTTTGCAGTATCATTCCTTATAGAAGTATTTATTGGTGTTTTTTCATAATTCTTCATTAATCCTATAAAAACATGTATACATTTGATAGTCAAATTTCCTACCTTATTTAACCTTCCACACACTTGTTTTTAAGCTTTTAGGTTACCCTCTTTTGGAATAATTTCTTACTCTTCATCAAGTATATCCACCACCATCCCAATATTAATATTTATTCCTTGGATTTACTCATCCAATTTTAATTATAGCTCAATATCATTTTCTTTGTAATTATTGGACATTATGAAAATGTTAATAATTTTACCACTTTTTCATGATAGAAGAAATTCTTCTAGGTATGATGGACATCCTAATAAGCTCACTTTACTGACCTCTTTGGGGGATTTGATTATGCAACCTAATTCTCATATTTATCTCCCAATATAGATTTTCTTTTCTTCTTCCCCTATATTATATTCTATTGTAGAATTTTCCTCACATCATCATAAGGGTTATATTGGGTTCATATATACCAAAAATCATCATAACGGTGACCAAAAGTATTATAGAAAACACATAATCTATCCAATATTTAAAATCTACTTTCAAAGACAAATTCTTCCTCCTTTGTAAAATATTCTTCAGTCTAGAAAAATAATTAATTGTTTCAGCCTTTCTCCCCCTTAATTTAAGGATTATATCATTTTAATATACTAACATGTTTTCCCAAAAATCCATTTCCTTATAACCAAATCTCCAGAAACACAAACATCTTCCAATTAATCTATTTCTTCTCACATTCCAGGAAATATGTTTAAATTTTATTGATTAAACACCTTTATATGTTTAAGATGGTGAAACATTATTTTTGGATTGGTTTGAGGGACTTTTCATAGTTATTGTTAACTCCACCATTGAATTATCTATGGTTTTTCTCTCTTTTTTACTCATACACATTTGAAAAGTTTTTGAATTTAAATCTAAACATGAAAATGATAATATTCAGATGAGTTATGGGATAATTGTTTGTATCACCTTGAAGTGAAAGCTTATCTAGTGGTTATCAAACTCATATTTCCACAATTCTAAGACATTATTAATGCAAATAATCCCTTAATATATTTTTATGGTAGTTATTCTCTTCTCAGAATATTGGGAAGTTATAGTTTTCTCCACTTAAAGATTTTTCAGTTTCACTTATAGCTTATGATATTTAATTATTAGAGAATACTTATCATTATAAATTGATCTCAAGATATCTTGTGAAACTTTCTTCATCTTTAAAATTTGATCCCCATGCATTATCCTAGTCTCCACTAGGGAATTTTCCATCTATTTCAACCTTTTTTATTTATCTTCTAGAAAGAAAGACTTGACACTCATGGATACTATATGAAGCTTATATAATGCATGGAATGAATCCTAAAATAAATTATAAAATACTTATTTCTCACATTTATACCTTTTAAATTCATCAAAATATTTTGAGAATAAATCATTGAAATGTGAAACAGTTTCTTCTCAAATATTCAATAACGTTATGAAACTGTTGCAATGGCTCATATTCTTTGTTAATTCTTCTCCCATTAAATTGGACTCTTACTCTAGCTATGAGTATTCATCATGTAGACCTTTACTGAATCTGAATATATAATTCACCAATTTATTTTGTACATTCTTCAGAAATTCCTTAAGCTCAAGGTAGAGGTCTTGGGTAGATTCAATATAACCATTATTATAGCTTTTAATTTATTCATTTGAGGAATCATAACCAATATATTTAAAAAGGACTTAACACTATGACTAAAATTAGTTAGTGGTTGATCCAAATAAACTTTTTATTCTTTTCTTAACTTCTTACCATATTTTTACTTCTTGTTTTTCATAGACTGAGGTGAAACATTAAATCTATTTAAAAAGGTATGGAATCTATATTTTTCATTGAAGGTGCTTTGAAATAAAATCTACACATCATGTAATCATTTAAAAATCAAAGGGTATTAAAAATAAATCCAATTTAGAGGAAATATATTCTCTAATACCAATTGAAATTCCTAGTAGGATCATGCTAACACACCTGATAAGGGAATGAATCAGGTGTGACCAATTTTTACCAAAAACCATTTTTTTATTTTAATCTATTTCTACCCCTTTAGTCATATGAACCTTTGTGTGCAGTTATTAAGTAAATTTATTACTACCAGGTTAACTTGGAATACCCCTAAATGTAATTTTGATACTGAAATTAAATTTTGAATGGGATATTTTACAATGTTCATAACCAATATGGTAAACCAAATCCTTGTGGTGCACAACTCCCTTTAAGACATGGGTTCTCAATTAAAAATCACTTACATAATTATAGTTAGTGGCTAGGGTTTATAGTAAAACAAGTTTAAAAATACTATATAGGTATGGTCATAATGTTAAATAGGTGATATTCCTTTTCTATATTAAAAAAGTGGAGTTATATTTATACTGTATCCCACTATCTTCAAACCGAAATCACGCCAATTTGTTCAAAAATTTAATCATCATCTTCAATTAGATCAAAAATTATAAACTAGAATTACACTACTCCCACAAATGTTGATTTACATCCACAAACATATATTTTCTTCGATTATTGGAATTTATTCAATAACTACTTAGGAAACCCTGCCTATTTTTGTTGAACTACTCCTAGATTCTCTTAAAACAAAATGATGGCTTATTAAAACAAAGAAACACTTAAATATTTTGAATAAAAAATTATCATGCCTCAATAAACTTTAGTTTCATGTACTTATCCATCATATTTTTTATACCTCGACTATATCATATCATCAATATACGTCAGTCTATTCCTCTTCTACTTCTTCAAAACACCAAGTAATTTCATAGTATAGCATGGTATTTGATGATTATTATTGTTCCTAAATACTAATTATATAGTATCCTCCTAATTTTCTTTTAGAGTCTCATTTATCTCATACTATTCATCACCATACTTTGATTTTTTCAATGTCATGTGTGGATTCATTATACGAATTATTTTATTTTCAATATCCACAAATGGAATTCACAGAATACCTTTTGTTTCCATCCAAAAAGAATGTTTGTAAAATAACAACTTCAAGTTCCTCATGATATTTAATGTTTCCACTTGTTAACTAAAATGATATTTTAAAAATACCCTTAGTTATTGTATCTCCCATGGATGAATAAATATTTCTTTTAATCTTCTAGTATGATTCCATTCCAATTCCTTAAAATACCTCAAAAAATGTTTCACTTCAATATCAATAGTTTTACAAAAGAATAAATAAAGTCATTTTTTTTGGGTAAATTTTTCTATGGAATGTGATATTCCATGAAAACATATATATCTTCCAGTTTAATTTTTACCTAAATGTTATAACCCATCCCTTGTTTTCCTTCTTCTAAATCATGAAACCTGATACTCTTTAGAGCATTTGATCATTATAAAGAACAAAACTTACATATCTTGATATTGTTTCTTAATTTCCATATTTAATGAAATTTTGAAATCCCTTATTTTAGGCTTGTCTAAACTCACAACCATCCATATAATTTAGAATTAATATGCATTCAAATATTCACAAAGATAAACCCATAACTCACTCAAACTTTTAGGGTTATAGTCTTATTGACTTTAATAGACATATTGGGATTCGATGTAACTCCATCTGCTTTATTCTTGAAAACAAAATAATATAATTTTAGATATATAAATTTTAAGGTCCTATATATTTTAAGGTAATGAAATTGCATGGGAATTTTGTTTCAGTGAGTACTGGATTGGTCATTTTGTAAAATGATCTTAGTAACGTAATTCCTAGATTTGGAACACTTCATTGTGGGGTTTTTTGGACTTGGTTGATGCCCAAATAGGTCCCTTGTACGTCACATTGGATTTAAAGAGTATTGGGCCTCCGAAATCATGTTTTGAAGGGGTTTCAGAGGGAGCAATGTTTTCTTGAAACCCTACAGCCCTAAGAGAATATCATTCAACCTTGATCGGAAGAGAAGATATTCCCCGAAATTCTTGTGGAATGTTTGACAAAATGATGCATCCAACCCTCATGGTTAGTACCACTTAAGAAATACATCAACACTATTCACTCAATAGTGTGTACTTGGTTAGGCTAACCAAGTGGGAAAAACCATGTGAGGTGTTTATTAAGCATTGGTGTCCTATGTTTGGTACACATTTTGGTCAAGTTGTGGGGATAAATAGATCTACTTGGTTTCTCGAGGAGAAAATAATATTTTTCCCTTAATAAGGTTAAGTACTCATTCCCTATTTACTTATCCACCAAGCTACTGCATCTTCTCCTATCCTATGCGGGTTACTCCTCTTCTAATCCAATATTAGTCATGATGATAAATCCTTCGTCTTTTGTCCAAATCAAGCTCTATTAGTCTCTATGGATCTTCATCGATCATATCTAAATTCCTTTGGATACTTTTCTGATTTAGTTTCATATTGGAAGAACTATTTTGGAGCATTCTCTTTTTCCCTATTTTAGGGTCTTCTTTTTTCTTCATTTTTCCAGATCTGAGTTGAATGAGGACTAAATACTGGAAAATAAATATATTATGGACCTATTATAGGTGGTCTCATAAATTTTGTTTAAAGTCGAGTGATTTATATATATTTCATTTTTTGGTGTGCCCCATTCTTGGGAGACACCATAATTAGATTTGGATCCTTGAGTTAAATTGATTGGTTTATCCTATATTAATAAATGAGCCTCATTTATAAATGGATTATATTTTATGGAAGTTCAAACCCAATCCAAAACTTTGGGTGTGATGTTTGTCTAAAATAACCACTTCGATTACCTATGTAATTGGATGACTTAGGGTGTTCCCTTTACCCCATGCTTGGGATGTCAAATGTGAACTATGATTTAACATTTAATTCAATGTGTGAATTTAATTATCAATTTAATTTCAATATTATTTTGAATGTAATTTATTAAATTAAAATTAAGGTATTCATTATCATTCTCATGGCTTTGGCTATGTGATAACTTGTTGAAGATTGGTGTGCCTAGTTGAAGTGAATTTCATGTGTGAGATAATGAAATTCCAAGCCCTAAAAGCTTAGACATTATTTTATCCCCATTTTTAAGGGTGGTCTAAATTTATTTTTATTATTATTTTGACCTTTGGATAATTGAATTAGTGCGGGAATGATTATTACAATGTGAGTTAAATAGAGTGTATTCCATATAATAGTTTGTTAGGCATGATATGCTTGTGATAATAAAATTTACCAAGTAAGTAGTTAAGTGGAAATCCTTCTAAGCATGGAACATTAAATGATTTTGATTAAATGTTAATAAACTATTTATTGTAGTTTTAATGTATTATAAATTGGATTTTTATAAAAATTTTGAATTGATTGTTTAGAGAATAGGGAATGGGCGCTATAACCCCAGACACTTTCCTTGTAATGGATTATTAAAGACTCTGATGCTTGTTATGATTAAAATCCCACATTAGTAGTTGAATGTCAAGCCTTCTAATATTAGCTAATGAATTGGACTACCTTTTGAGGTGATTTTTAATTGAAATTGATAGGGTGATGGAACATGGTCTATTTCAAATGTTTAATTGTTTTCTAATGTTATATTACTTGGGTGAAACATGGATTAAAATGATGAATTCTAGGGATGGACTCAATTGGAATTTATCATTATTATGCCCGAGTGATACTTGAACTCCTGATATAGACTTCTATAGATGGACTCATGAGGGGATGGATCATTATATACAGAGTGATACACGGATTCTTTGGAGAATTCCAAGAACGAGATCAAAGGGAATTGAATATATATGTCATGGGTGATACTTGGGCTCCCTTATTGGACCGCCTAGGGTGGATTCGAGTGGCTGAGAAGTTGTACCAAACATAGAGAAAAACATAGGTTCTTGAGATTTTTCCCATTGATGGGATCCTAGGGTGTTGGTTCATATTTCACCTGGAGTGAGAGAGGGATTATAACTTAGGAATTCCAACGATAGGATTAGGTTCTAAATTGAATATTGAATGATTTGATTTATATGATTCGTTTTCCAAACTAAAACACAAGATAGGACTCATTCACTATTTATACCTATTAGATGACCTTCATAAAAATATATTACATTTATGGTTATACTGGGAATTCTAGGATTCTTATAGGTCTCAAGACTTTCTTATTAAATGGGATTTAATTATTAAATGAGCATGTTTATAAATAAAATAGGCCTGAATTTAAAATCAGAGAATTATTTCTCAAATGAAATGGATTAAGTGAATTGGTTGTCAAATGAGAACCACGAATTATAGTATATTTTCTTTTTCATTATTCCTTCTCTTATTATATATCTTATTCCACACTATTTATTATATATTCAATAACAATATGGAACAATACTTTGGTCTTTTCCTACTAGAATTATGTCTCTCAACCTTTTTAAGACACCTTGGGTACCAAAATAGACTACATGTTTTCATGTATAGATAATGGAAGGTTCCCTACTATAGGTTCTTTATTTTCTAGTTAAAATCATGGTAGCATGGGACTGAGCTGAGGTTCGTGATTCTAGCTTGGATAGTCTTGGTGTTTTGTAATTTTTCCACATATATTGTATATCTTCCTTTTGAACATGTTTTGGCCTCTATATTAGAAATTCATGACTTGTTCAAATTTCTTTGTATGAGATGACTTCAGGTATTAGTTACTTATCAATCTTTCATTTCTACTTCTTGACTACTTATTATATTACCTTTTATACTTTTATGATATTGGTTCTGATGTGTTACACTCTGGTAAGGTGGGCGTAGTCTCTCCCAGAATACACCTAGGCCCTCACTTATAGTTGATAGCCTCTGGAATTTTGTGAGATGTGCTTGAGGCCAGGTGATCAACTAGGCATGGGGCATTGTTGAGTGGCATCCATGCCCGATACATTATAGAGTGGTATCAATGGCTACTTATTCCTTTTTATTACTATTTGGTCTAGTAGAAAGAAGAATAGTAATGTGTTGACACTTGGTAAATAGTCGTGTTTGGGAATTATCACTCCATCCATGGGAAAAAGACCAAGTGGCTAGCGATGGGATGGTTGTTTAAGTTTTTTGATATAATAGTTGATTATGACTTTACCTAGAGTGATTGGATTACTTTCCTATGCTTATGGATTTTTTAGATTTATGATATCTTACGCTTGTCCTGGTATGGAAAGGTTGAAACAATACATACATCATTATAGGCACATATAAATTCACATTCCATGAATATTCCAAGCCATGTAGTTACATGTAAATGTTATCAAATCAGTGTGATTTTGTACCTTGAGTATAATGGAATGCTTTGGTTTTCCTTATCAAGCTTTCTTTTCTATAATTCCTGGGTATTTTTTATATTATGTTGATCTATATCTATATTTAACTAATTATATGCCACGTTTCCTTGATTATTTAGCATGCCTTTCCATTGTATCATTCTTTTGTTCTTTTTAGCATGTTTTCTCTGGTTACTTCTTGTGATAGCATGCTATGTTGTGATTATGTTATATGAATATGGTTCCATGGGCTCAAATTTGTTGGTTAAGATTTAAAATGGGATCCAATTTTTAATTGTAAGGTGTATGGTCCTTAATAATTGGGAAAGGGTAACACGTATACTTCAACCATCTTAAGATTTATATTTAGAGCCATTGTAAAATTAAAAAGGTTGCTAAAGTTCAAATTTTAAATGGAGTGCTCTTGATCAATGGGTCCTAAATGCCAACCGGTAAATTTTATGGTCACTTTAAATATTGGTAGATATCCACCCATATAATAAAAATGTTATATATGTGACCATGTGGTAGGTTTTCTTAAAATGTTTGAAGTGTAAAGGCTGTTAAAATTTGATCTAAATGAATTGGTTTCAATTGTAACATATTTTGATTACATTTCTATATGACCATATTGACCCATGTAGGTCAGTTAGAACATATTTCTAATGAGATAACCCTCTACAAGTGTTTACAACTTTATTAATTAAATAAATTCTATTGGTTTTTTTGAAGAACTTAGGATGGCTTAACTGGACAATTTTAGGCCGTCTTATCTCTTAAAGGAAATTTGTGCGATAAATTCAAAAATCTATGAAGGGATTTCTAAAATGTGTAATGTTTAAATAATTAAGTCATTCTATATTTCTAGTTATTCCTTATCGATTTACTTTTGAATCATGTTACAAATTATTTTTAATTTAAAAAGGTGCTTGATTACTGTTTAAAATATTTAAATTTTTAATTATTAAATTAAATTAATATAATGGCTTGAAAAATGGAAGTTGAAGTAGTGTAATTGTTTAAACCATTATGTAAAGATGGATTATGATTTATTTTTAGTTTCCTTGGAATTCAAGTGTGAGAATTTTCTATAGGTCATATTCTTTCAGGAATGTATTAAATAATAAGAGTTAGACCTAGGGAAATTGGTTTCCCATGACCTAGTTAATGGTCTGTAATGTATGCTTTGTAAGGGGCTAGACCATGGTAGATTAAATAATTAGATCACGAAACACCTTTCAAATACCATGAATCTTTTGATTCGTAGTACTGTACGGGTGTCATGGACCCTTGAAGGACTCTTAGCTATTAAACAACACCTTTATTAAGATGGGTAGTCATTGTATCATTGACCTTGTTATGGGTATGAGTGTCAAGGAATGCTCAGTTCAGTAGGTTTTACATTCCTCACGCATGGTCAGCCACTCAATAGGTCAATTAAACCTCTTATTATTCTCAATAATAGATGAATTAGTATGTCATCATCTGAGTTAAGTGTTGTGCGGGAAATGTGACTATGGGTTGGATGTTTCCTAGGGAAAATATCTTATGGATAGTATTCAGGTTGTTCTAGTGGTATTTTAAATCATAGGGTACTATGAATTGATATAACCAGTACCCCTAGAGTGATTAAAAGTTGTAACGAACCATTTGACATTACTGTAATTGTTGGGCCTTGTACTGTTGAGAAAGATCTCGGGTTACCCCTATAGTCGAGTGACTTGGGAATTAAATATATAAAATCTATTCCAATTCTAGGGAGGACTTTCTTGGGAATCGTTTTTTATACATGTGGTCTCATTGGTTTTGTATTTCTATTTATTCTTTGACATGGTGATCATGGATCGATGGAGTGTCACATGTGTATTTTGTTTCATTTGGTTCAAGCATGATTATGATTGGCTATTTTTTATTTCCTTTTTATGACTAGGATACTCTTAAGGTGTAAAGTGTCATGTTATCTCTGATAACTCTCCCCTTCTATATAGAAGGAACACAACCACCAAGAACCCTTTTTAAATGGTTGATATTTTCTGAATGCCTTTTAAGAATGGAAGTCCTAATTTGGGTCAGTGCTTGCTTGAAATCATGAATTTCTACTTGGTCAATATTGTATAAATCCATTAAGAAAATAACCTTTAGTTATCAAAAGACTTTGGTGGTTAATCTTGAATAATCATAGTAATGCTTCGTGTAGAAAGGGCATTGTGAACAGTTGAATAGAGAGGCGTCGGTAGGTGAAGTCAGGATTCTCTCTTAGGTTCGAAAAGTAGTGGTTATAATGATATTCTTGGTAATATTTTGAAAAACATTTGTATACTACCCTTAATATATGAGCATATCCCCTATCTTTCCATCATCCTTGATGTACTTAGAGAGTGTCGGTCTGACATTGTGCTAATAGTTTAAAAGTTTTTGGGATGGTTTTTGATCTCTATAAGAGTTTCACATTTGATGTGTGGGTTTTTAAGATTTTTTACTCCTAATTGATACTTGGGTTCCCTTGTAGTAATGCCTTATATGGACACCAAACACTAGTCACTTCCTCTGACGTGACCACCAGGAAGAGGCCCCTCTAGGTTCACTCAATGTTCTTAACTGGATGTCTTGTCTCTATACAAACATCTCACTTATAGTATAGGGTATAGATTACCTAGGGATAGTTCCATGGACTCTAGTTTCTTGAATCTAAGGTTTTCCTAGTATTTTTTTTAGCCTAGGATGTAATTCTTTAAAGTGTAATGATTCCAATAATTTGAAACTATATTACACCACTGTTTCTACTCACGCACGGTTATTTAAATGGTCAAGTGTTAGGTTGATCTCAAAGCATCATTGGAAGTTATGTATAATATTAATTGGACATGTTTCTTTTAAATTTTGAATTCCATGGAATAAAGAATCACAGTTTTGTTGAAATGTGTTAGCCTTTTAAACTAGAAATCACCATGAATGGTCAACTAGAGGTGTTTTGACATGTTATCCTTATGGTTAAATGTGTATTATCAGTGTAGGGTCATTTTTTGGGACGTCTTTAGGTAAAGGAGAGTGAAGTTTTTTCGATCAGAGTTTTTCCTGGAAAATTATCTCTATGTGGCTCTGAGGTTAGTAGATAATTGACCATTTGTTCCTCTCAAGATAGTTCTAAGATCATCTTTAGGATTCTATGACATGCCTTTCAAGGAAATATCGAGTGTGGCTTGTACCGAGGATTGGAAGTGGTTGTTTAATGTTAAGACATAAGGGGGTAGTATCATTGGCCAAATCCTTAAGAATATGATAAGGTGATCATGTCTCTAGCTTAGTAGTCTTGGATAATTGTCATTTCAATGTTTCAATAGGGAATTGATAATTGGATAGGGTTTTTATGGTGTAAGTTCCATGAGCTTATGTAATGCTTAAATGTGTGTTTGGCTTTTAGAAATGAATTCAGTAATTTGAATGAGAATCCATGACCCTTGTGGGTTTGGTGATGTTTTCATTACATCTCCACGGCATCTCGGAGACAAGAAGTTCTATGCTAGGTGGTTTTTAAGGTCCCACATTTTTTAACCTGGAAAATTTCCAAGGGAATTAGAGTTTCAATGACTATTCAATGGGCCATTGTGTAAACTGAGGTTCAAAATGTAATTATTAGATTTGTAACACTTTAATGTATTTATTGGACATTGGTGAAGGCCTGCGAGGTCCCTTGTAAGTCTCTTTGAGTGTCATGAGTGTCTTGCCACGAAAATAAAGTCCATGAAGGGATATAGAGGGTGAAACTTTTTTTTGAAATCATGCATCCCCAGTAGAAAATTGGACAGCCTTGATTAGAGGAGCAGATGTGCCCTGCACATATTTTTAATGGTTTGAATGAACTTTATGCCCATCCTACATGGTCAGTGTAACATAGGTAGTACATCAACACTATTAAGCACCTAGTTTTCATATGACAAGGATAACTATGTAGGATAAACCCTAAGAGATGTATTCTTAACCAAGGGGGTTCACATGGTTGGTGCCCAATTGGTCAATTCGTGCTTCCAAACCGTGCGACTTGGTTTTTTGGGGAGAAAATAACATTTTCCCTCAATGCGGTTAAATAAACCATTCTTCTTTTCTTCTCCCCTAGCTGTTGTGTCTGCTCTACTCCTCTGTGGGTTTCTCCTCTTACAATCCCTTTCTAGCAAAAACAATAACTCATTCGCCTATTTTCCGAGTCAATATCGACTGGTACTTATTTATCTATAATGTTAACCTCTTGATTCCTTTTGTGTCATTCCTCATTTAGTTCACATCAACTACACTATTTTGGGGAAAGCACTTTTTCTCTATTTTTAAGTTCATCATCCATTATTTGTTTTTATCTTGATCTGAGATGAATCACGCGTAGATACTAGATGATAAATCTACTACAGACCTATGGTAGGTGGTATCATTATTTTCATTTAAATTTGAGTGATTTATATATACACACTTGTGATGCTCACCCAATTCTTGGGTTATCCCTTAATTGAATTTGGATCCTTGATTTAAATTGATTGGTTTACCCTATTTCCATTAATGAGGCTCATTAATAAATTCATTATAGGTTATGGACAATCAAACTAAATCCAACCCATAAGGTGTGATGTTTATTTAAAATGGCCATTTCGATGGAATATGGAATTGGATGCCTTAGGGTGTTCCCTTTACCATGTGATTTAAATGTCAAACATGAATTATGAATTGAATTGTAATTAAAGGTGTGAATAAAATTATTAATTGAATTTATATATTAGATGGATCATAATTGATCAAATTAATAGGAAGGGATGGATGATCATACCCTTGGATTGGGCTATTTAATATCTTGTGGAAGCTTGAGGTGCCTAGTTAACGTAATTTTTTCATGTGAGATAATTAAAGGCCAACCCCAATAATCTTAGCCATGATTTTAGCCACCATTTTAATGAAATTCGTGATTTATTTGATTGTGGTTTTTTCTATTGGATAATTAAATTGTTTTAGGAATTCTTATGACCACTTGAGTTAAGTGGAGTATTTTCCATGTTCGAGTTTTTCAATCATGAGACTCTTATTATAATAAAATTTACCTTGTTAGTAGGGAAGGTATCCCATGAACCTAGACCCCATCCTTGTAAAGTATTGTTAAGGAATGTGACATTTTTTATTATTAAAATATCATGTGTGTAGTTTAATGGAAAACCATCTAATCTGGCCCAATAGATTGGGTCAGATTTCAAGGGGAGTTTGAATTAAATTGGATAGGGTAACAACCCATGGTATAATGGAAATGTTTAATTATTATTGAAATTTTTATTCCCTGGGTGACACATGTATTCAAATGATGAATTCCATGGAGGGACTCAATTGGAATTTATCATGCTGATGCCTGATTCATACACGGACTCCTGATATGGACTGCCATGGATAGAATCATGAAGGATTAGACTATTATATGTTTAGTGATAAAATTTATATTTTGATAATTCCACGGATAAATTCAAAATGAATTGATCATGTATTCCATGGTTTATAATTGGGATCCCTTAGTGTACCACCAAGGACAGACTCGAGTGGATGAGATGCTACACCACACCTAGAGTGACAACTGGGTTGTTAAAAGGTTCACCGTGGATTGACTCATATGGTGTTCATTCATATTGCACCAAGAGTGAGACATGGATTCCAAATTAGGAATTCCAAGGATAAGCTCAAGGTTAAAAATTTAATAATGAATTAATTATGTTATTTGACATGTCATTAAATCTAAAGAACAATCTTGGATTAGATATTTGTTTATACCTTTTAGATCATCTACATTGGCATATTTATTTCTTATGGTTATACATGTGATGTAAGGCTTGCACTAGGTCTCAAGAATTTAATAAAAAATTAGATTTAATTATTAAATGAGAATATTAATAAATTTCATAGGCCTGACTATGAAGTAAGAGAAATATTGCTCTGATTAAAATGGTTAGATGAATGGGTTGTAAAATTAGAACCCATAGTTATAGGATGCTAACTTTTTAGTAATTCCTTTCCTCATTATATATCTTCTTCCACATTATTTTCTATATATTCACTGATTAGATGGAATAGTCCTTGGGTGGTTGTATACTAGGATTATTTCTCTCTCACCATGTTTAGGCCTCCTTGGAAACCCAAAAGGACATTATGTTTTCAAGTATGGATACGTTCAAGCACACTAGTATAGGTTCTTGATTTTCTACATAGAATCAAGGGAGCATGGTGCTCAGTTGAGGCTCATGATGATTTCTCGGATAGACATTGTCTTTTTTACATTTGAGACATACATTGAAAATCTGCCTTGCGGATATGTTTGGGCTACTTTATTATAAATAAATGACACGTTCGTCTTTCTATATATGAGATGACTTGTCTTAGAATTTACATATCGGAATTTTATCGTTACTTCATATCATGTTATTATATTACTACCTCTACTTGTATGATATTGGTTCCACTATGATACAATCTGGTGAGGATGGCATAGTCACCCCAAAAAAACACATAGTCCCTTTCTTCTAGTCAGCAGCCTTTGGCATTTAGGAAGATGATCTTGAGGCCATGTGACCAATTGGGATCAGGACACTATTGAGTGGCATCTGTGTCCAGGATGTTACATCAAGAATAAGGAACTTTTTTTCATCTCATTTGTTCTTTATCAAAACAAGATTTAATGATGGATAACTATGAATCATTATATTTTTACTCCATGTCATGGATTTAGTATCTTCATATTTTATTTTATTTGGAATAATAAATTCTAGAAAATCAAATTTTATACTTCAAAATGTCACTCAAATTCATCTTGAATTAATATTATTTTCTATGTCATAAATATCAAATTTTTATTTTATTCAATACTAGAATCACAAACCATTTTTTGGGTTTATGATGTTTATGAAACTTAAGAATCTATTTTACATTATCAAATCAAATTTCTTCTTAAGATATTAAATCTAGGAACTCTTTTTTTATGATTGCATAATTATACAAATTCTATTAAGGATTAATGTAATCATAGATAGATGTGATGATTATGAACATATGGATAATGGTTACATAG
Organism: Viscum album; assembly: GCA_963277665.1. Lineage (NCBI taxonomy): Eukaryota > Viridiplantae > Streptophyta > Magnoliopsida > Santalales > Viscaceae > Viscum > Viscum album. The sequence goes on from OY728165.1 coordinate 1,839,217,514, forward strand.
ATATACATCATGGTTATACATATGTTCATTATGTTTTCACAATGAAATCCAATGATACTTTGGGTCTTCATAATGGTTTCACGAGCCTAGATAATGTCTACGTGGATAGGTTAATAAAATTTACCCAAACCGGTTTTCATGCCTAAGAAAACAAGATGATTTTTATGAATTTTCTTAAATTATTATTACATAGTTCAATAACTTTCTATTTTTTCACTCAACTATTATATATGATGGTAGTGTCCAAAATAGATATTCCCATAAAGAATCTGTATGAACTCCAAATCTTCTATACTTAAATCATATAGGTTTTAGGCCTCTTGAAACCATCTCCATCCTACCCAAAAATTTATCCAAGTGTATATAAACCCAAAATATATTGTCCAAAATTCTATGTACATCAAGGATATTTTCTCACAATTCCTCTCATCCTCAGCTATTATACAATCTCCACACTAGAGAGAATCACTCCAAATTGCATAAAAACTTTTATAGATATTACTTCATAGACTTGTTACTAGTATTTCATATGATGAAAAACTCTCCAGAGTCTAATTTATTGGGTTTCACTCCAAGAAAGAAAATTCATTCACCATTATTATAGTTCATGGGTAGGATTGTTACTTCCTTTTCCAATATGAGGAAAATACTCCTTTTCACATTAAATGGTATCCAATCAATTTTACTTTTGAACACCTTTAATTTTTTCAATATTAATACAAAAAAACTCTAGCATCTCTAAATCCAATTAAAATTCAATGTTTTTTTATTTAAAGGAAACATCGAGAGTAAAAAGTGGGTTTTTCTAAGAATTGAATGTTTACATCTTGTGTGTTCTTTTCAAAAAACATTTTTAGCACTTCTGAAATGTGAAGATTTTAAAGAAAGTACTTATGTGAGTTCTTTAATTGAGATGAAATATACCTATAGGGGTGGGGTTTTTTTAAAATAATGATTGTCCATCAAAATATGAATTTTTTCTTCCCCATGTAAAGGGGTATAGTTTAAATAAATATAATTTTTTTAGATTGTTTTTTGCGTGTTTTTTCCAATTAAATTTGTGTGTTTGGTTGTTTTTCCATTGTATTTGGACTATTTTATTTAGTTTTTGAAATTTTAATGGGTTAGATTCATGTTTCATTTCATTTAGTGGGGCCTACTATAAAGTCCTTGAGAAAATTTGGAAAGTAATTCTTCAAGGATGATTCATTGGGTGAATCCTACTGTCATTTATGATTGTCTCTTTTCTAGTTGTTAACTCTACCCAGACTCTGAATTAGGTGAGGGAGATGAAACATTATTTTCTCCTAGACATCTTATGTCACCATCCTTACTTCCATGGTAATCAAGGTCCTTCTTAGGAGGTTAATTTTCTGAGTTTTTAGAAATATTTGATGTTTAATTACATAGTGTAGTATTTAGTGTTTTTTTATTTTATGACTTATTCCCATTGAGTTTAGTGTGGGATGAAATTCTTCATGTGGTTTTTATGTATATATACATTGATTCTTTTATAGTTCCTCATTTATGAGATTTTTGTTATAATGGTTATATATATAAGTTAGTTCTTGACCGCCATCATTGAGGATTGTGTGTGGTGTTTTTTGTGGTTAGGTTTTTATGGTTTTGGGATTGTTAAGGCCTTGGGTGTGTGTTTTAGGTGACTATGATGGACTTATCCCTAGTTTAGTTTATAATGAGGACAGTGTTGGGTTTGATATTGTTGAGTTTATTGTGATATAGTTTTCTAGGTATGAGGTCCTTGATCACCCTTTACACTCATTTTTAAAACCCAAGGATAGAGTCTATATCATTTCTTGTGGATGCACGTTATTGTTTGTGGTGTCTTCTACCATTTGGAGGAAATGGATATAGTGAACTTCATGACTCTTATTATGATCATTTATTTATTCCTTGGTCTCAAAGTCTTTTATATTTCCTTTATGTTTTGAATAAATTGGTAATAAAAGGTTGATTCATGTATGGTTTTTGTGGTTTTCTTACTGAATTCACATATTACATGGTGGTGTTTCCCATTTTAGAGTCATTATCTCATACCTCACCACTTTTGAATAACTCTACATAGTGCAGATACCTATAAAAACTCACTATCTTCTAAGAGCTCTATATATAGTGGTTAAGAATTAGATTTTTCTTGGAGTTGTTTATTCATGTTTGAGGATTGTGTTTTTGATCTAGAGGACTTGGGTGTTTCCAAATAAACTATTCTCTCTAAACATCATTATGCTTCTCAACCCCTTCCACCTCATATGATTGTGTTGAGATTTGCAGTTATTTTTTCACATTTATTAATGAATTTTTTGGGAATACTTTGGTATGGTGGGGAGAATTATGACACCCACATATCATAATTATTGTATATCTTATATTATTTTGAGGTATCTAAATTTTTTTGGATGCTTCAGGATTGAAATTTTGTTTTTCTATAAGTATTCGCTTTTTTCATGGCTGGAATAAATGGGGAAATATAAACCATGTTAATTTTATTTTACATGGAGTTTTATGGTTCATTTAGTTAGAACATGGTTGATGTGCATGATTAGAACACTATTTTTTCCAAACTGTGTGCAGTCTAGTAGAAATTGTGAAAGAACTTTTGAGCTTGGGTGTTGGTGTACGGTTTGCACATGGTTAGGGGAAATTATGAAATGAAACCATGTATAGTTCTTTAGTTTTAGTATTGGGTTCTTCATAGATGGATCATAGCTATTAAAACATGTATCCAGACCATGTGGGGTGTTTGGGTCGGTCCAAGTGTGATCATCATGACTGGAACACAGTTTGGTAAATCATGGAGACTAGTTTTTGATGTTTTTCAAAATAACATAAAAATAATTTTCCTAAATTTATCCTCTTAAATTTTTTGGGTGTTAGACCCTATCTTCCCCCCACTAATTCTATTGAGTCTAGTGAACACAAAAAAGGTGCTCTACAATTCTTATCCTTTGATTTTAAGCCTTATTCCATTGAATTTTAAGCACAATCTTGTGATAAATACATCTTTCTGTATTTTATTCCTTATGACATTCCCTACAATAATTGCTTCTTATATTATTTCTATAAACCAAACCTAAGGGGCTTTATGGGATGAGATAGGTTTTATGGTGGTTCTAATTTGGGTTTTTGGTTGTTTTTGTTTTTGAGAGGGTGTATTCATGCTCAATTAGGCATTCTCCATCGAATAAAATGTGTTGTATCTTTATTTCCACTTAATATATGTAGGTTTTTTTATTTATATATTTTAAAAAACATGTATTTAAATAATAAATTGTAAATAATTCCTTTCTTATTAAATTGTATTATTTTGTGATAGTTTCTTTGGATTTCATAAATTCTTTAAGGGATTTATCAATTTGCATAAGGGTGTTTCATGCCTTTTAATTTTTCTCTAAAGTGTTTCTTTTAATGTCATGTGTTTTAAAATATTCCTAAGAGGTTGGTTTAAATTGAATTTGATCATTCACAATTTTTTGTCATATTTGGTTCATGAAAAAGAAAAATTCATCGTTATAATAGAGTTGTTTGAATATAAGTACATGGTTATATTTCCTAAATGGTTTTGGGTAAAACGTTTTGTCATTTCTAAATGGTTTTAAATTAATTGGGTTGATTTTAAATTTTATTGTTAATGGTTTAACATTATATTAATTTGATGATTTTTTAAACAAATATTATCAAATGGTGGGAAATTGAATGGAATTATGATACTATTTTGAAATAAAAGTGTGGTTGGATCTTTATAATGTGTCTTTTATTATATATATGTGACCTTAACTGATACCAATGATTGGAATGATTGGTATAAATTAGGTAACCCAAGGGGGATGTTATATATATCCTTGTAATATTTTCTAATTCTTATGAATATGAATGAGGGTTTGTTTCATGTAAAGTTATTGGAGGTGAAGTGTGGGATTTATTTCCTATTATTAATTATTGATACTTGTGATGGTCATACTATTGTTGTGTATTCTCACCCCAATTTTGAGTTACATCATGAAAATTATAGGAACTATAGATAGCCAGGATGAGTTCATTCCCTAGTGTATATTTTTTTGTTAACTATTGAGTGTTTTATAATTAGATAGGAAGAGATACAAGGAGATGGATTATGTGGCTTTTTTAGCATGATTTCTATAAAGATTGATTATATAGACTGAATAGTTATATAAGACTACTAGGACATTTGTGTATTCTTTAGTGTTGGATGATGAATCTAATCATTATTTCAGGTCAGTATTACTTTATACCTAAGTAGTTTCGCATGATAACTAGTTCTATTGAGATTTACCTATGGGATCTCATTATATGCCTTGTTCTTATCCCCTAACTCTTGATTGGTTTTCATGGCACCATTGATTCAGTTTTTTATTTTCGTATGCTTTTTGGATACCTTGGTTCTAGTTTCTGGGTTTTTCCATTTTATTTATGGTAGTAGTTTTCTTTTAAAATGATTTATAAAATGGTTTCAAAATGTTGGTTTCGGGTACAGTGAAAGCAATGGTGGGGGATGAACAGTTCATATTTTTATCATAATTGATGGTTAATTTGAGATAAACATCGAATAAGAACATCATTACCAACATAATTGAATAAAATATTAATTGAAAAGATAATGTTAGAACCAAAACATAGGATCATCAATTAATGATTTGTAATTAATTTTAGCAGTCAAATAATTACCTTGTGACAAATTATTTCTTTGGTGATGAATTTTACAATATCACTATGTCATATTGTCTTTGTAATATAGTAATCATGTGTATATTCCATTTAGTATTGATATAATTGTGATCCATGAACCTGCAAACATCATCATAGGAATCTGTGGTAGCTAGCATGGAAGATCCTAATGCATGTGTCATTCATCTTTAATCACCATGAGAATCACTTCTAAGAAGTATTCTCCTTAATCTCTCTAGTATTGACAAAATTGCTAGAGGTGGGTCAATATTCATTCTTGAGAGTGTTCTTGGTGAGGTTATTTATAGGGCTTGAGAGGGTTTTTTGGAGAATTTGTCCACTACCCAGAAAATGGAAGCCCTTAGGCTTAAAAATAATATAATTAGTTTTAAATAGTTCTAGGATTACAAAAATAAAAATTACCTATGAACACTTATTATTTAATTAATCTCCATGGATCCACATGTCTATATAATAATATTATTATTTCAGGACATATGAAAAAATAGTGAATTAATTAAATATTATTTATTGAATAAATCATTTAAAATTTACTCAAATAATATTTAAAATATATTATTTCTCACTAAACCGTTAATCCTAATTCCTCATTCCCTCATAATATTTACCATCCCTTGAATAATGACTATTTATTTAATAAATAAATATCTTGGAATTCATCATAAATAAATAAATAGATATTATATTCACCAAATAAAAAAAATTATTAAATATTACCCTCAAAATATATTCCGTCAACTATCAAGTGACTGAATATATGTGATCAAGAAAACAAAAATAATTGGTAAAACATGTATGGTAAAAATATTTATTCAACATGAAAACTAGTGAACAATATTATCATTTAAATGAAGTTCTGGATAAATTAGATTTTGGATACACTTTATGTTAGACCCTTTATGCCTCATTCTCAATGGCATTAGGTGAATTAGACCAAGGTCTAAGGTTAGAATGTAGATACACACCAAGGCACTCATATAGAAAGATATTAATTTTGAAATTATATACAACCACATACATATTATTACTATGTAATATAATCCATTATCATGATATGTCTAACAAATCATGTTTTATGCTGGTGTCATCAGCATATGTGTTCATTGTCTCTTCCATTTACTAATTGGAAATGAAATTGTCCACAAAACACCATGGGCATGGATTTATTTAGGATGTTTCACTTACATAAATGATCCTAAGATATCAACTTCTATTAAAGAGATAAAGTAAAAAATCATTTTTCATATTATTTTTTAAATATCACTCATGATTCACTCAATGTATTATACTTCACTATGAACATATGTCATCACAGTTTTCATAAATACATAAATTTACATAACTAAAAAAATAAACTAATAATAATCATAAAGTATAAGGATAAATATATACATTAATGGATAGAAACATACTTTAAACATGTAAATGTGTATTTCCAACTAGAAATTCATCTTCTCATAATCTTCTACACTAGAAATTACCTCTAGTGTATAGTGTGGAAAAGTACCTCAAAGCCCTATGAGTCTCCGCCCATGATAGCTTGTATCATTTTTGTCCCTTAAAATGATACCATCTACCTATATAACATATATTTAAGACAATTTTCAAGGAACTTCTAAGTTCACATCATATTGGGGAAATATTATGACCATTCGGTGTGATAGCTACACATAAGACATTATTATATAGTGTATCACATAAAAAACAGTCATGATGTGATAAGATGCTTATTAATTTTTGAAGGAATGAATATAGGTAATCATAATGTATATAATAGTGAGTTCTAAGGAACAAACTCCAAAAGACACCAACTTTCACTAGAGCCAAATTCTAACAACATTCATCTTGTTGAACCTAATATGATACTCATGCTGACATTAATATGAAGATTTTAATTTTTATAGAGTAATAATTTTATTATAAATTATACACTATTTTATGTTCTGGATATTATGTAGAAATTAATTAAAATTTTAATATATATATATATATATATAAACTGTCACATGGGATGTACAAGTCAACCTAATGAAACATGGAACACATGTTAAAAAGTTTTAAGGAGTATAATAAATTAATTTCAAATTGTTTTCAATATCAGGTAACATACACAAGATGTATAATCTAGCTACATGTCATGTCAAGTTATTCACTATCTATCTATAACATATTCCAAGGGAATGATCATGTGGTCCTACCTAGAAAATTAATATAGTAAATAGTGTTCACATTGGATACAAATTGTGTGGTATCTGAGCTAAACGGTTACAATTCAAGCATCATTTGTTAGACCACACATTCCATCTTTGAAAAAGGAGTACATGTTTTATACAATGTTACACAATGTGTCATCCAGTTAACCATTCACATGGATGCCTCAGTCAACATGTGGTCTATTAATCACACACCATATGTAATAAATTCATATGCTCAAAATTAATTCCAAATTAAATCATGATTTTTTGTGGTGCATTAAACATGGGTACACAGCATGTACCAATGGGATACACATCATGTAATATTTTGTTATCAATCTAAAATCCCCAAAACCTCTAGATGAGTATTTTGAATGTTTTTCATCATAACTAATTTATTTATTTATTATATTTGTGAGGAAAAAGTTGAAGAATAGGAAGTATCATGATTTGGATTAATGAAAGATTAATCCAAAACTGAAAACTAATGATAAATTCATAAATAAAAAAATAATATTCAAATAGTTATAAATAATTATGTGACTATTCTGACACCACTTTCTGGTTCTAGGCATAGTGGAAGCACTATAGGGGGATTCCTGACTCATATTTTTATCATTATTGATAATTAATATGAGATGTACATTAACAATGAATATTTTGACAAACGTAATTAAATAAAATATTAATTTAGTTGAGAACACAAGATCCAAAAGTTTGTATCATCACATGATGAAATATAATTAATTTAAGCAGTTATAGAATTTCATTATGATAAATATGTTCCTTGTTAATGATTATATCAATGTATTTATGTAGTATTATCATTATGTCATGGGAATCAAGTGTATATTCCCTCTAGTAGTGATTCATATGTGCTCCATAGGCCTCTGAACATCACTATATGAATCTATAGGTTCTAGCATGAAATATCTCAATGCTTGGAATGTTCGTCTTTGATCGCAAAAAGAATCACTTTAATGAAGTATTCTATTTGATATATCTAGAATCAAGAAAGGTATTAGAGTTGTATTTCTCCTCATTCATGAGTGAATTCTTAGAGAGGGTCTCAGTATGGATTGAAAGGTTAATTTAATGTTTTATTTACATCCAAAACAAATGGAAATACATTAGGTTAGAAATAATATATTTTTGATTTAATTGTGCTGGGGTTAGAAAATAATAATTGATTATGTGCCCTGATTATTTCTTTTATCCCCGAATAACTCCATGTCTATAATAATAATATTATTTTTATTATTTATTAAGATGATCAAAGTTATCAAATTAATAAAAATACTTCTTCATTAAATTATTTTAAAAAATTAAATAATATTTAAAATATATTATTTATCACTGGATATTTGAAATAGGTACTTCATTCCTAGACAAAAATTTTTAGGATCTAATTAGTGACTATTTAATTCATAAATAAATATTGCTGCATTCTTCACTAATAAATAAATAAATACAATATTCACTAAATAACATATTAATATTTGAAATAGGGTTATATTACTATTCCTAAGGGTATGTTACTATTCACTAAAAATGTTGGTTCTATCAGACTCGAAATAACATACTGATCACAATAGTACATGACTGTTTTTTGAAATTCAGACCACAGAAGTGGAAAATTTAAGTTCAATTGATAGGTTATAACTTTATCATATAAATAATAAAGTTTTTTTCGCATAGACTCACTGATTCATGAAATATAGACTATCCAATGAATAGAAATTATTTAAGAGAAACATACCATAGAATGTTTGGGGTGTTATATTATTCCCTCCTTTGAAAATTTCATCCATGAATGCTTTCACGCATATTGCTGCCTAAAAATATATGGTTGGATACTATCCATAAAATACTTAGGTTCACACATTGCTTCGTCTATTATATGGTTTCTCTAAAGAACATTTACCATATGAGTCTTCCCCTTTCTCAATATCTTCTCCCTTGTGTAAATAATTTTTATAGTCTCTTCACAATAAGACAAATCAGGTTTCAGCTCTATTTCTTTATAGGTGAGTACACGCGTTGTGTATGGAATGTATTTATTTAATAATGACACATGGAACACATCATTAACTTTGGAGAGACTTTGTGGATTTTCTAAATGGTAATTTTTTGCTCTGATTCTCTCTAGAATTTTGAATGGTCCGATGTACCTGGGGCTCAGTTTTACTTTCTTATTGAACCTTAAGACACCCTTCCATGAAGATAATTTCAGAAAGACATGATCGCCCACTTGTAATTCTAAATCCTTTCTCTAGTTGTTTTCATAAATCTTCTACCTAATTTGGGCTAATTTAATATGGGCCCAAATCGTCATTACCTTTTTTGTTGTCTCTTCAATAATTTATGGGCCAATAAGTTTCCTCTCGCCAACTTGGTTTCAACAAGTTGGATTTAGACCTCTATTTCCATATAATGCTTCATCTGGAGTCATTTGAATACTAGATTGGAAACTACTAGTGTTGTCAAATTCCACCAAAGGTAAGTATTGGTCCCACATACATTTAAATTCAAGTGATCATGATCTCAACATGTCTTCCAATGTTTGAATAGTTCTTTTAGACTATCCATCTGTTTGAAGATGATAAACAGTTCTCATACAAAGCTCATAATCCAAGGAATTCTAAAGACTCTTCTTGAATTATTATGTAAATTGGGGATTTTGATCTGAAAAAATCAAAAATGGTGCACCATGAAGTCTTAAAACTACATTAATATAGAGTCTTGTTAGGTGCTCAAGCGGTAAATCCTCCCTTATAGCAATGAAATGTGTCAATTTTGTAATATGATCAACAATTACCCATATTGAATCATTCCTTTTAGGTTTCCTTACTAGTCCTATGAAAAATTCCATCATAATATCATCCCACTTCCATGTAAGAATAGTTAGATGTTTCAGGACCCCACTAGGATATTGTCTCTTAGCTTTCCCTTGTGAAAAAACTAGACACCTAGACACATACTCAGCAATTTCTCTCATTATATTATCTTATTAGAAATGTTCCTTCAGATATCGATACCGCTTTGTGATACCTCGGTGTATATAGATTTTTGAGCTATCAGCATCATCTAACAGTTCCCTTTTTAACTCATTTTTTGATGGGAAACATAACCTCTTTCCAAATTATATAACTCCATTCCCATACACAAATTCTATCAATAATCCATCCTTAACTTCTTTAAATTTATTTTATAGGTTATCATCCTCAAAATGAGATATTTTTATCTTCTCCAGCAATGATAGTTTATAAAAAACATGAAAGAGTAATGATGGTTACTCTTCCTTAAAAATTCCAATATCCATCTTTAATAGATCTAATAATATAGGATCTCTCTTAATCCACATTTGGGTCAGAATCCCAGGATCCTTCTAGTTTAATGAATCTGGAACCTTTTTTTCCTTCCCTATGTGGAAGTGTATTGAACAATCATAATCTTTAAATAACTCAATCCATATCCTTTTCCTCATGTTGAGTTATTTTTGTGTAAAGATGTATTTCAAACTCTTATGGTCTGTATATATATCACATATTTCACCATAGAGAAATTTTCTCCATATTTTCATAGAAATGATTACGAATGTTCACTCAAGATCTTGATTTGGATAATTTGATTAATATATCTTCAACTACCTTGATTCATAATCAATAAATTTATCATTTTTCATACGGATGAAACAAAATCCATTCCTTGATGCATCATTGTATATCACAAATCCATCATTTCTAGAGGGAAGAGTCAAAATTGGATCATTTACCAATATTCTTTTCAGGTAAATCCTCTGGAAAAACACAAATATATTCTCGAAAAATAGGTACGTTTTCATTTTTATGATTCCTTTACTCACCCATAGATATTGTTTTCTATTCATCCCCAAGAATTTCATTCAGTAGAGATACTAGGGGTAGATCTAGATAAGAATCCAATGGTGAGGTTACTACTCTAAACATTTGGGATTCTACACCATTCTCAAAAATTATAACCTCCTTCTTCTTGCTATAGATTTTCGAATCAAAATTTGAAATCCAATTCATACTGAGGATTATATAAATTTCAACCATGGGTATGACAATAAGGTTAGAAACTAAAGCACGTTTATTTTTCATAAATGGGATTGACTGACACATCTTTCTTGCAATAATACATCCCTTATTTGTTTTGACTGCAAACTCCTTTATTAACTAAAATATAAAATGTCTAATTTGTTTGGCCAACTGGGAAGATATAAAATAATGTAATGATGTATAATCAAATATGGCATTATCTAAGTATTAGAAAAAGATTAAATTACTTTCTACCACATTGATAGTAATTTAAACCTCATCAGTTGTGATTTTATAAGCTTTGCATTGATCCCATTGCCTTTTCTGAGGCAGGTTTCCTTGATGCTTAGGACACTCATTTATATAGTTTCCAATCTCTCTACAATTGTATCATAGAACATCGTTGACTTGTCTCTTCCCATTTCATTCACTATATCAATGATACTTTTCTCCAAAATTATAGAAAAATCCAATTCCTTTCAATAATTTCCCATGATTATTCTTTCCAGAGTTCTCGGATAATGGAAATTTCTCCATTCCATTCTTCTTTATTGGGGCTTAAAATTTTTCATGGATCTTTTTATCTTGATTTCCCTTGAACAAATTTTTTCTAGAAAATTCCTTCTCTATCTTGATGGAACATAACAAAAAATAATGGTATGATAAAAATGATTGAAAATCTAGTTCTTTTTGAATACAAGGCTTAATACCTTCAAAGAAATGGTCAATCTTATCTTTCAAATCACGTATGTAATCTATGGCATACCTAGATAGTCTTGTGAAGGTATCCTCATACTCTGCAACACCGTCTTCTTCCCTTTTCTTTAAGATATGGAATTTCCTCTTCATCTCCATTCATTTGTCATGCGGGAAATATTTGTTGAATAGTATTTATTTGAAAGTATTCCATATCTTCTATTTCTTATTTATTGATGGTATTCTGGATCAAGGACAACCATTGATCAGTGTCACCCTTAAAAATATATACTTCCAGATCTACCTTTTCTTTTTCATTGCATCTTAATGCCTTGAATATCTTTTCAGGGGACTTGATCCACTACTCAAATACCACTAGATTAGAAATCCCACTAAAAGATGTGGGATTATGTCGATTTAAACAATCCAAAACAAGTGTAGCATGGTAATTTTTCATAGCCTGAGTATGTTGTCCCAATATATTCATGATCACATCTGCTCGAATAATGAATTTTGTGACTTTCTCAAGGGGGAAATACCTACATTTTCCACAAGTATTGATTCCCTTCTTCTATTAGGCACCATTTCTAAGTAATGGAATACAATATATAAGGTTATGAATCATAATCTACAATATCAACTAGAAATTTACTTAGCATAAATTGAAATTTTATGCATAGATAATCTAATAAACTTGGTTTCTCTGAGGAAAATTTACATTAAAATTCTTCATAATGGCTTGTATAGAAAATGTGAATTATCCAAAACATTTCCCCTGGGTGTGTCAAATTAAGAGTGAAGCAAGGCCCATTTTCATGAACCAGTTCCCATTTGAGTCGATCCTAAAGCAGCATTTTTGTGTTTTACCCCTAGATACTTTTGTTCCAGAGCCACCTCTACTCGTTTGTATCCAAACAGGGATGTATTTTCTAGAAAGATCCATATAATTTATTCTTCACCAAAATTTCAGGATATTCTAGTATGTATATTTTAAAATGTTATCGTAGGGTTTTGTTCCCAAAATTGTGTTTTCTAAGTCTAGTTCTCAAGTTTTTTACTAACCTACTGCTGATACCAACTGTAACACCCCGAACTAAGAAGCCCGGAGCTGGTGCATTACATTGTTATATTGGCATGATTACAAGGAAAAAATAATGAAGTAATGATTTGTTTAGTATTATGGAATAAACTACGTGGATATATGTAACTCATATTATAATGAGAAAGGTAAAAAAATACAATATATAATAAAACTAATAAACTGCATCCATGAGGACTCAATAAATGGTATCCTCCTCAAAACCTATTTGTAACATCCCAGGTAAATAAAGAATAATAAATTTTCATATTTATTAATATTTATGAATTAAATATTATTTTTACTTTAAAGGGGTTGCTATGTTCGATAGCGTACCCGATACGCAACAAAGAGTTTCATTGAAATCTTACGTTGCACACTAGTAATAAAATAATATTATTTTAAATAGTAGTTAACACATAGCCGTTGTATTTGCGAAAATGGATATAAATAACTAAAATATTATTATATATGTTTTTTAAATGTTTTTACATTTATCTAATAAAAGAGAAAGGCTTAAAATACTGAAAGAATTCAATTTTAGGCATATATACCCTAATTTTCACTAAAGGTTCACTGATCGCCTTTTGATGGTGAACCGTCATTAAATATAGTTTTTCTTCACTCTTATACATTCTATTGGACCAAATAAAACTCTTATTTAGAATCGGGACAACAAAATTTACTATTAGTAAATTTTTGGTATTTTTCCGATAAAGTTCATTTTTTAATGAATAGTGTAAGATGTTGTATTTTAATTCAAAACCTCTTTTTAATCTAATTTATTTATATGATTATATTATCTTTTGAATTGGTTTTATAGTGAAATTAGAATATATGTTTACTATTAAATCCAATAGTGGTCGTTGGAACTAATTTCACTTTGAAATCAGATTTAAACTAGTGTCAATCTTTTGGTAATTATTGTTTCATAAAAACACGCTATTTGCTCTGACAGTAGGAATTAATTATTAAATTAATTAATGCAACTTATATATTTTAAATTTTTAAAAATGGACTTAATTTTTGAATTCAGAATATCAAATATAGCTTAGGGTGAAGTTTTGGAATTTTTCTGAAAAACTTCAATTTTTGATGAATAGTGAAACCACTAAGTGGTACTTATAAAAACTGGTTTTTCATTTAAATGAAATTTTATCACTTTTGTGTTTTGAATTTCAAAAATCCAACATACATGGTTATCATTAGGAAGTAAAATTTGGTTCAATGGGATTAAAATATTTTTTTTGGTGAATAGTAACTTTTGGGTTTATTAATCGCGATTAGAGGTAATTAGTGTAGTTTAAGGGAAAAATAATGCTTTAATAATATGGAATGACCTAGACACATGTCCTACCCTTATTTTATATGTAATGGACGACCAAGAAAATCCATGGGTAAACTTGGGGACCCCATTGAGCCACTTTGGAAGGAAAATAACATTAATATCTTTTTATTTAATGTTAGAATTAAAATGTCCCAAACATGAGTTTTTTTACTAAAACAATTTTTAAATGGGTTTATACAAGTCATAGTTTTAACTATAAATATTAATTAGAAAGATAAAAATATTTCCTACATCATGATTGTTTTCTATTAATTTTTAGACATTAAATAAATTAAATTATTTATGGCACCATGATGATGCAGCGATTACCTCATTATTTAACGATTTAAAGAAAGTGAAAGGATAATGTAAAATCTAAAACCTAATCTTGTCAAAAACCTATTGGATGGGTATATTTAGAACCCTTATCACCTTATCCTCTAATTATATCAATGTGGGACCTTTTAAATCCGAAAATCATTTTAAAATAAAGTAACATTTCTTTACTTTCCCAGAGTGTCCCTCCTCTCCTCTTATAAAAGTCCCCCACCTCTACCACCATACCCACACTTATAAAGCCTTTGTCTTGGCCAAACCCTGCTCAATTTGTCTCTCCAAATCCCTCTATAGCTCTTAGAAGCCTCACTTTGGGTAGAAGTCTTCCCAAGGAAGCCTTTGAGCTCAAACCAAAGGGAGTTACCCGATTTTGAGGTAATGTCTTCACTTGAGTCCTTTTGTTTTATTTTACTTCTCCAACCCCCTAAACACTTTTTATTCATTTCTTTTGTAACAAATCCAGTATCTTAAATATACTAGGATGTTGTTATAAGAATATTTATAGCTACACTTACACACACCTACATCTAATTGTTAAAGAACATACTGTTTCCATGGATGGCGAATTTCTGCCTCACGAAATGATGATTGTTCAATATTATTCCAACACCTTCAAAGGTGGACATTAAGATGTCAATATATTTATATATGATATATAATATGTTTATTTCTTCCTTATGCTTCTGTATTTTTCATTTATGGCACACCTTCAAGGCTTCCATTATGGGTATACGCGATATCTTCATTTTAGGAACTGCGGACTACCGCCCTCTCAAGGTGATTTGATTTGTTAATGCCATATGTGGGACGTATAAAGGATGGATTTAAAGTTATTATATATGATGTATGTTACATATAAATTATGAATATAATTCTTGAATTAAAATATACATACCTCTCATTTAGTTTTAATTCCATTAATATGACAAAGAAATGAAATTAGTCTTCATGCATACGTACGACATACCGTCTCCATGAACGATACATTTCATCTCTTACCTCTAAATGATTATGTAATGTTATAAATACATGTATATGCTGGATATATATGATATATATGATATCCAAATCATTAATATCATTCTGGATATAATGAACCTTTGACCACACGAACAACATGTAATTGTAAGAAGTTCACTTTTGACTCAAGTACCAAATATCGACAAACAAACGTTATCAACTTAAATGACTACATAATGTTTATAACATGGTAATAAGTGATATGAAAGGAATAATGAACTTGAAAAAGGTTCTTAATCCATTAGAAATTAACTCAAGTTTATTATTCAGGACGTTAAAGAACGATCGAGTCAAGTCGGACCTGAGGTAAGGGACTTCGCCTCAATCTCCTTTCATTGAGGAATATTTTTGTTTTATACAAAAATTTCTTTAATATGGTGTATAATCCCCTTTGACTTTTATTTTTATTCAAAAGGAATCTTTTTATATGAATTGTTTTACTAAACGACAAAAGGGAATGTTTTTTTCGTACGTATGCGGCAACAACGACTTCTCCGCCACCGTGAGTATTATTTGGTATTTGGATTCCTCAATAAGTCGTAATGTTTTTAAAATGAAATAAACACTATATACACTTTTATGTATTTTGGTATTGAAAATGGTTCTTATAATGGATTTTTTATGTCAATATATTTATGTGACATATTGTGATCAAAGTGTGGAAATGTTTTCTTTCGATTATATTTGTTTTATGTTTTATGATTTTATATTGGTACATGGAAATTTGATGGGTGGATACGTGATAAACCATATGAAAGGTGGTGCCATGAATACCAGGATGGGTGGTTACGTTATAACCTCCAATGCATTGGGTATGGAATTCGTTCGTATAGATATTCCATTAAGTGATATGTGTGGAAGTCGACCGTATGGTTATTCCATTTAAGTATGTTTATGTCCCAAGTTACCTTTATATGTTATGTGATATTTATATGGGTTTTATGGTAATCGTTTTGTTACAAAAGGGTAAGTAATGATCTTTTATTCAGTAAATAGTTTTTAATAATTCATAAAGGTGAAAAGTATTACTTTGATAAAGTATACATGGTTTACTTGTTGTTTTGATAAACAAACAGTTTTCATTCTTTGTGTATCCCTTACTGAGCTTTTTATGCTTACCCCAAGTTTTTTTGAAATGTTTTTCACAGGACGTAATGTGGAATAGGGTCAAGGATGGGATCAAGGGAAAGTCATGCTATATAAAACATGGAACTAGACATGTTTCTTTTTAAGAGTTTTTTTATTCTATGGAAACTTAGTAGAAGTGTCTACTTTGTAATATTTTGAGATGTAATAGTTATGTTCTAATTATCTAAAACTCTAAACCATGAAAAGATCCTCAATGTGAAGTATTCATTTAATTCAATATTAAGTAAGTTTTAAGGCTGGGGCCTTATAGTTTGTATAAGAGGTCAGTTTAAAAAACATTAGGAGTTAGAAAAATGTTAAATTATAAGTTAATTTATGGTATGACTGAAATTATATAGCATTTAAAGATTACCATGTTGATTTTCCTAAGATATTTCTGTGTTCAGAATGGTTTTCCGCAGAGGAAAAAAAGAAGCTATGTTGGGACGACATCAGGAGGAAGACAACCTTCCAAATCAGCAACCTGAGATGGTCGGAATCGGAACTGAACAGTTTGTTGTAGTGATGGCACAATTGACTCAGGCTATAAATGGTGGTGGTATCCATGAACGAGATCAGTCAGATCAACCATAGAGGAACATGTCAGTGGTGGAACATTTCATGAGGAAAAATCCCCCATCATTCATAGGATCATCTGACCCTGTGCAAGCTGAAGGGTGGATTAAAGCACTGGAGAAGATTTCTGATGTCATGGGGTGTTCAAAACATCAAAAGGTTAGTCTTGTTGTTTACCGTTTTAAAGGTGAAGCTGATCAGTGGTGGTCGATGGTAAAAAATATCATGGATAGTGATGAGATTGATGATCTTCACTGGGACGAATTAAAAGGTATGTTTCATGAGAAATATTTTCCTAAGGTGGTTCGTCTTAGGATGGAAAAACAGTTCCTAGAATTGAGGCAGGAGGATGACTCAGTGGCTACTTATGAAGCAAAGTTCACTCGATTGGAAAGGTATGCTCCAAACTTCATACGAGATCTTGATAGTAAAATAATCCATTTTTACTCTGGGTTAAAGCCAAATTATCGAAGGGCTTTAGCTTCTCGTGAGTTCAAAAGTTATGAAAAACTTGTACGATGTGCGGAGAAGGTGGAAATGGAATTTTCCGACGATCAGGTGTTCTTTGACAAACGACAGAATAAGAGGTCCAGTTGGCAGGAAAAGGGGAAGAATTCATCAAAGAAGCTAGGAGGTAAGAAAACCAAATATCCATCCTGTGAGAAGTGTGGTAAAATGCATCCTGGAGAATGTTTATCCGAGTCTGGAAAGTGCTTTAAGTTTGGTAAGTCATTTCATATTGCTCGTAACTGTAAGGAAGATGATCAAGAAGGCAATGAAAAGTCAGCGGTAATATGTTTTAAGTGTAATGAAATGGGTCATTATAAAAATGAGTGTCTAATGAAGAACTCAACTGAGGGAAAGAAGCTAGAATACAAGCATAAAGGGGTGGTGAAATCCTTTGCAACTACTTCAGCAGATGTTGGGCCATCGAATGAATTAGTATCAGGTACACTATTTGTTTGTTCAGATTATGCCAATGTGTTGTTTGATTCAGGTTCTACACATTCTTTCATTTTTGAGAAGTTTTCTAGTAAATTAAAAATTCCATCTCAAGATATGAATCCTGAACTTATGGTAAAAACACCTGGAGGGAACGTTGAGACAAAAAGGAATTATAAGAACCTTCCTATCCTTGTGTGCAGAAAGAATCTACCAGCAAACCTTATTATTTTTCCTCTTGTAGAGTTTGATGTTATTTTGGGCATGGATTGGCTTTCTGTTTATCATGATAAGATTGACTGTAGAGATAAAATGGTTTCTTTTCAGAAATATTTTCAGTTTGTGTACAAGAATGAACCCTCGATTTTGATAATATATATGGAAGTTGAGAAACTAGTAAAATATGGAAATGAATGTTACCTTGCACATATTGTTGAAAGTAAAGGAACTGTTCAGATTAATGATGTGCCAGTGGTAAATGAGTATCTTGATGATTTTCCTGATGAGTTGCCTGGTATTATTCATGATCGGTAAGTTCAATTTACTGTTGATTTAGTTCCTGATTCTAATCTAATTTCAAAACCCCCTTATCGAATGGATCAAGTTAAACTTTTAGAGTTAAAGAAGCAATTGCAGGAGTTATTAGATAAAGGTTTCATTCGACCTAGCACATCACCATGGGGTGCTCCTGTCTTGTTTGTTAAAAAGAAATATGGCTCAATGAGACTTTTCATTGATTATAGAGCCTTAAATAACATTACTGTTAAGAAAAAGTATCATTTTCCTCATATCGATGATTTGTTTGATCAGCTCCAGGGAGCTCAGTATTTTTTGAAGATTGACTTGAGGTCGGGGTACCATTAGTTGAAAGTAAAATAATCAGACGTTCTGAAGACTGCATTACGTACTAGATATGGCCATTAGGAATTTGTAGTTATGCCTTTTGGGTTAACCAATGCACCTGCTGTATTCATGGACCTTATGAATAGAATTTTCCATGAGTTCTTGGATAAGTTTGTGGTTGTTTTAATTGATGATATTTTGGTGTTTTCTAAAACTAAAGAGGATCATGAAAGTCATTTAAGGGTTATCTTGCAAACCTTAAAAGAAAATAAACTGTATGGAAAATTCATCAAGTGTGAGTTTTAGTTACAACAAATTTCTTTCCTGGGTCACATTGTTTCAAAAAATGGAATAAATGTGGATCCTTCTAAAACAAAAGTTGTTGAAGAATGGCCAAGACCCAAAAATGTAACCGAGATCCGTAGTTTCCTTGGTTTGGCAGGTTACTACCGAAGGTTTGTTGAAAGTTTTTCCCGGTTATCTAGTCCAATGACTAAGCTAACTCGGAAGGGTGTTATGTTTATCTGGACAAAAGAATGTGATGATTTTTTTCAGGATTTTAAAAGAAGAATGGTGAATGCTCCAGTTTTGGAACTTACTTCCAGGAATGGTGAGTTTTTTATCTACAGTGATGCTTCGTTAAAGGGACTTGGTTGTGTCCTTATGCAGAATTATCAGGTAATTGCATATTCTTCACATCAGTTGAAAACTCATGAGGTAAATTACACTACACATGAATTGGAATTAGCTGTTGTGGTTTTTTCTCTAAAAAATTGGAGGCAGCATTTGAATGGAGTAAAGTGTGAAATATATACTGATCAAAAAAGTTTAAAGTATATATTCACTCAGAAAGAATTGAACATTAGACAGAGGAGATGGCTAGAATTAATCAAGGATTATGATTATACAATTCATTACCATTTTGAGAAAGAAAATAAAGTGGCTGATGCTTTCAGTAGAAAAGGTAATGCTTCATTAACCATGCTATGTTTAGAACGAGAGCCTTTGGTTTTTGATTTGATGAACATTGGAATAGAAGTTTTTGGTGCAGTATTTTCTTCTGTTTTGTTTCAGGTATCAGTGAAATCTTCTCTATCAGACAGAATCAAGCAAGTACAGAAGCAAGACAGTGATTTGCAGAAAAAGGTAGAGCTGGTTCAGAAGGATAAGTTTCCTGAATTCATCATTGATAATGATTGTGTTTTGAGATTTGTGAAGAGACTGTGTGTGCCTTGTGATTCACAGTTGAAGAATGAGTTGTTATGTGAGGCTCATAGTTCCCCATTTTCAGTTCATCCTGGAAGTACTAGGATGTACAGGGATCTGCGGGAGTATTACTGGTGGGATGGAATGAAAAGAGATATTGTTGATTTTACTATAAAGTGTTTGACTTGCTAGCAGGTTAAAGCAGAGCGGAAGTTACCGAAAGGGATGCTTCAGCCTTTACCAGTTCTAGAGTGGAAATGGGAAAATATATCCATGGAATTTGTTGTGGGATTTCCGAGGACATATCGAGTTAATAATTCAATCTGGGTTTTTGTTGATCAATTGACTAAATCTACTCATTTCCTTCCTATTCGAGATAATTTACCACTAGATCAACTTTCTCGATTGTATCTTAAAGAGATAGTTATGATACATGGAATTCCCCTCTCCATTGTGTCCGATCGTGATCCCAGGATTAATTCTAACTTTTGGAAAGGCCTTCAGAAGTCATTGGGTACAGAATTAAATTTTAGTATGGTTTTTCATCCTCAATCATATGGGAAGTCAGAAGGAACAATTCAGACCATGGATTATATGCTACGAGCTTTCTCTATGAATTATTAGGGAAGTTGGGACCAACATCTTTCTTTGGTTGAGTTTTCTTATAATAATAGTTTTCATTCCAGTATACAGATGGAACTATTTGAGGCATTATATGGGAAGCAGTGTCGAACTCCAGCTTTTTGGGATGAAGTGGGTGAAAGGAAGCTGATGGGACCAGAATTTGTAGAAGAGACGGAAGAAAAAGTTCAGTTGATTAAAAAACACATGAGAATAGCTCAGAGCAGACAAAAAAGTTATGCGGATTACCAGAGGAAGGATCTATCTTTAGAGGTAGGTGATCATGTTTTTTTCAAGGTTTCTCCATGGAAAAGTGTGATGCGATTTGGTATGAAAGGAAATCCGAGTCCAAGGTTCATTGGACCATATGAAATTCTGGAGAGATTTGGATCAGTTGCATACAGAGTGGCATTACCCTTGAGTTTTTCTCAGGTTCACAATTTTTTTCATGTTTCGATGTTGAGAAAGTATATGCCAGATCCATCTAATGTTTTGAGTCCAGAGGTAGTTCAGCTGGAAGAGAACCTATCTTATGAAGAATAGCCGGTATAGATTCATAACCATAGGGAGCAAGTGTTACGGAATAAGGTGATTCACCAGTTAAAGGTTTTGTGGAAAAACCATATGGTTGAAGAGGCAATGTGGAAATCTGAAAATGGTATGAGGGATAAATACCCCCACTTATTTTGATAAGTGAATAAAATTGCGAGGATGTAATTCCCAAAACGGGGTAAGGATGTAACATCCCAGGTAAATAAATAATAATAAATTTTCTTATTTATTAATATTTATGAATTAGATATTAATTTTACTTTAAAGGGGTTGCTATGTTCGATAGCGTACCCGATACGCAACAAAGAGTTTCATTGAAAGCTTACGTTGCACACTTGTAAAAAAATAATATTATTTTAAATGGTAGTTAACACATAGCCGTTGTATTAGCGGGAATGGATAGAAATAACTAAAATATGATTATATATGTGTTTTAAATGTTTTTACATTTATCTAATAAAAGATAACGGCTTAAAATATGGAAAGAATTCAATTTTAGGCACATATACCCTAATTTTCACTAAAGGTTCACTTATCGCCTTTTGATGGAGAACCGTCATTAAATATAGTTTTGTTCACTCTTATACATTCTATTGGACCAAATTAAACTCTTATTTTGAATCGGGACATCAAAAATTTACTTTGTGTAAATTTTTGTTATTTTTCCGATAAAGTTCATTTTTTAGTGAATAGTGTAAGATGTCGTATTTTAATTCAAAACCTATTTTTAATATAATTTATTTATATGATTATATTATCTTTTGAATTGGTTTTAAATTTAAATTTGAATATATTTTTACCATTAAATCCAACAGTGGTCCTTGGAATTAATTTCACTTTGAAATCGGACTTAAACTAGTGTCAATCTTTTGATACTTATTATTTCATAAAAACACGCTATTTCCTCTGACAGTGGGAATTAATTATTAAATTAATTAATGAAACTTATATGTTTTGAATTTTTTAAAACGGACTTCTTTTTTGAATTTGGACTATCAAATATAGCTTAGGGTGAAGTTTTGGTATTTTTCTGAAAAACTTCAATTTTTGATGAATAGTGAAACCACTAAGTGGTACTTATAAAAACTGATTTTTCATTTAAATGAAATTTTACCACCTTTGTGTTTTGAATTTCAAAAATCTGACATAAATGGCTGTCATTAATAAGTAAAATGTGGTTCAATGGGATTAAAATATTTTTTTGGCAAATAGTAACTTTTAGGTTTATTAATCGCGATTAGAGGTAATTCGTGTAGTTTAAGTTAAAAATAATGCTTTAATAATATGGAATGGCCTGGACACATGTCCTACCCTTATTGGATATTTCATGGCCGACCAAGACAATCCATGGGTCAACTTGGGGACCCCATGGAGCCACTTTGTAAGGAATATAACATTAATATCTTTTTATTTAATGTTAAAATTTAAATGTCCCAAACATGAGTTGTTTTACTAAAACAATTTTTAAATGGGGTTATACAAGTCATAGTTTTAACTATAAATATTCATTAGAAATCTAAAAATATTTCCTACATCATAATAATTTTATTATAATTTTTAGACATTAAATAAATTAAATTATTTATGGCACCATGATGATGCAGCGATTACCTCATTATTTAACGATTTAAATAAAATGAAAGGATAATGTAAAATCTAAAACCTACACTTGTCAAAAACCTATTGGATGGTTATATTTAGAACCCTTATCACCTTATTCTCGAATTATATCAATGTGGGACCTTTTAAATCCGAAACTCATTTTAAAATAAAGTAACATTTCTTTACTTTCCAAGAGTGCCCCTCCTCTCCTTTTATAAAAGGCCCCCACCTCTACCACCTTACCCACACTTCAAAATCCTTTGTCTCAGCCAAAACCTGCTCATTTTGTCTCTCCACATACCTATATAACTCTTAGAAGCCTCACTTTGGTTAGAAGTCTTCCCATGGAAGCCTTTGAGCTCAAACCAAAGGGAGTTACCCGATTTTAAGGTAATGTCTTCACTTGAGTCCTTTTGTTTTATTTTGCTTCTCCAACCCCCTAAACTATTTTTATTAATTTATTTTGTAAACAATCTTGTATCTTCAATATACTAGGATGTTTTTATAAGAATATTTCTAGCTACATTTACACACACCTACATCTAATGGTTAAAGAACATACTGTTTTCGTGGATGGCGAATTTCTGCCTCACGAAACGATGATTGTTCAATATTCTACCAACACCTTCAAAGGTGGCCATTAAGATGTCACTATATTTATATATGATATATAATATGTTTATGTCTTCCTTAAGCTTCTGTATTTTTCATTTATGGCACACCTTCATGGCTTCCATTATGGGTATACGCGATATCTTCATTTTAGGAAGTGCAGACTACCGCCCTCTCTGAGGAAAATTTACATTAAAATTCTTCATAATGGCTTGTATAGAAAATTTGAATTATCCAAAACATTTCCCCTGGTTGTGTCAAATTAAGAGTGAATCAAGTCCAATTTTCATGCACCAGTTTCCATTTGAGTCGATCCTAAAGAAGCGTTTTTGGGTTTTACCCCTAGATACTTTTGTTCCAGATCCACCTCTACTCGTTTGTATCCAGACAGGGATGTATTTGCTAGAAAGATCCATATAATCTATTCTTTACCCAAATTTCAGGATATTATAGTATGTATATTTTAAAATTTTATCGTATTGTTTTGTTCCAAAAATTGGGTTATCTAAGTCTAGTTCTCAAGGTTTTTACTAACCTCCCGCTGATACCAACTGTAACACCTCGAACTAAGAAGCCCGGAGCTGGTGCATTACATTGCTATATTGGCATGATTACAAGGAAAAAAATAATGAGGTAATGATTTTTTTTAGTATTATTTAATAAACTACGTGGATACATGTAACTCATATTATAATGAGAAAGGTAAAAAAAATACAATATATAATAAAACTAATAAACTGCATCCCTGAGGACTCAATAAATGGTCTCCTCCTCATAACCTATTTGTAACATCCCAGGTAAATAATTAATAATAAATTTTCATATTTATTAATATTTACGAATTAAATATTAGTTTTACTTTAAAGGGGTTGCTATGTTCGATAGCGTACCCGATACACAACAAGGAGTTTCATTGAAATCCTACGTTGCACACTAGTAATAAAATAATATTATTTTAAATGGAAGTTAACACATAGCCATTGTATTGGCGGGAATGGATAGAAATAACTAAAATATGATTATATATGTTTTTTAAATGTTTTTAAATTTATTTAATAAAAGATAAAGGCTTAAAATACGGAAAGAATTCAATTTTAGGCATATATACCCTAATTTTCACTAAAGGTTCACTGATCACCTTTTGATGGAGAACTGTCATTAAATACAGTTTTTTTCACTCTTATACATTCTATTGGACCAAATAAAACTTTTCTTTAGAATCAGGACAACAAAATTTACTTTGTGTAAAATTTTGGTATTTTTTCGATAAAGTTCATTTTTTTGAATAGTGTAAGATGTTTTATTTTAACTCAAAACCTCTTTTTAATCTAATTTATTTATATGATTATATTATCTTTTTAATTGGTTTTATGTGAAATTAGAATATATTTTTACCATTAAATCCAATAGTGGTAATTGGAATTAATTTCACATTGAAATCGGACTTAAACTAGTGTCAGTCTTTTGATACTTATTGTTTCATAAAAACACGCTATTTGCTCTGACATTAGGAATTAATTATTAAATTAATTAATGCAACTTATATGTTTTGAATTTTGTAAAATGGACTTAATTTTTGAATTCAGAATATCAAATATAGCTTAGGGTGAAGTTTTGGTATTTTTCTGAAAAACTTCAATTTTTGATGAATAGTGAAACCACTAAGTGGTACTTATAAAAACTGATTTTTTGTTTAAATGAAATTTTACCACATTTGTGTTTTGAATTTCAAAAAATCTGACATACATGGTTGTAATTAGGAAGTAAAATGTGGTTCAATGGGATTAAAATATTTTTTTGGTGAATAGTAACTTTTAGGTTTATTAATCGCGATTAAAGGTAATTAGTGTAGTTTACGGTAAAAATAATGTTTTAATAATATGGAATGATCTAGAAAAATGTCCTACCCTTATTGGATATGTCATGGGTGACCAAGAAAATCCATGGGTCAACTTGGGGCCCCCATGGAGACACTTTGGAAGGAAAATAACATTAATATCTTTTTATTTAATGTTTAAATTAAAATGTCACAAACATGAGTTTTTTTAATAAAACAATTTTTAAATGGTGTTATACAAGTCATATTTTTAACTATAAATATTCATTAGAAAGCTAAATATATTTCCTAAATCATGATAGTTTTTTTATAATTTTAAGACATTAAATATATTAAATTATTTATGGAACCATGATAATGCAGCGATTACCTCATTATTTAACGATTTAAATAAAATGAAATGATAATGTAACATATAAGACCAAAACTTGTCAAAAACCTATTTGATGGGTATATTTCGAACCCTTATCACCTTATCCTAGAATTATATCAATTTTTTACCTTTTAAATCCGAAACTCATTTTAAAATAAAGTAACATTTCTTTACTTTCCAAGAGTGCCCCTCCTCTCCTCTTATAAAAGGCCCCCACCTCTACCACCTTCCCCATACATCCAAATCCTTTGGCTCGGCCAACCCCTGCCCATTTTGTCTCTCCAAATCCCTCTATAACTCTTAAAAGCCTCACTTTGGGCAGAAGTCTTCCCAAGGAAGCCTTTGAGCTCAAACCAAAGGGAGTTACCTGATTTTAAGGTAATGTCTTCACTTGAGTCTTTTTGTTTTATTTTGCTTCTCGAACCCCCTAAACCCTTTTTATTCATTTATTTTGTAACAAATACAGTATATTAAATATATTAGGATGTTTTTATAAGAATATTTCGAGCTACAATTACACACACCTACATCTAATGGATAAAGAACATATTGTTTCTATGGATGGCGAATTTCTGCCTCACGAAACGATGATTGTTCAATTTTCTTCCAACACCTTCACAGGTGGCCATTAATATGTCACTATATTTATATACGATATATAATATGTTTATTTCTTTTTTAATATTCTGTATTTTTAATTTATGGAACACCTTCATGGCTTCCCATTATGGGTATACGTGATATCATCATTTTAGGAAGTGCGGACTACCGCCCCCTCAAAGTGATTTGATTTGTTAATGCCATATGTGGGACATATAAAGGATGGATTTAAAGTTATTATGAATGATGTATGTTACATATAAATGATTAATATAATTCTGGAATTAAAATATACATACCTATAATTTAGTTTTAATTCCATTAATATGACAAAGAAATGAAAGTAGCGTTCATGCGTACGTACGGGTTACCGTCTCCATGAACGGTGCATTTCACCTATAAATGATTATGTAATATTATAAATACATGTATATGCTGGATATATATGATATATATGATATCCAACTCATGAATATCATTCTGTATATAATGAATCTTTTACCACACGAACAACATGTGATTGTAAGAAGTTCACTTTTGACTCAAGTACCAAATATCGACAAACGGCCGTTATCAACATAAATGACTACATAATGTTCATAACATGGTAATAAGTGATATAAAAGGAATAATAAACTTGAAAAAGGTTCTTAATGAAGTAGAAATTAACTCAAGTTTATTATTCAGGACGTTAAAGAACGATCGAGTCAAGTCGGACCCGAGGTAAAGGACTTCGTCTCAATCTCCATTCATTGAGGAATATTCTTGTTTTATGCACCACTTTCTTTAATACGGTGTATAAACCCCTTTGACTTTTATGTTTATTCAAAAGGAATATTTTTATACGAAGCGTTTTACTAAATGACAAAAGGGAATGTTTTTGTCGTACGTATGCGGCGACAACGACTTCTCCACCACCGCCAGTATTATTTGTTCTTTGGCTTCCTCAACAAGACGTAATGTTTTTAAAATGAAATAAATACCGTATACTATTTTATGTATTTTGGTATTGAAAATGTTTTTTATAATGGATTTGTTATGTCAATATATTTATGTGATATATTGTGATCAAAGTGTGGAAATGTTTTCTTTCCATTATATTTGTTTTATGTTTTATGATTTTATATTGGTACTTGGACATTTGACGGGTGGTTACGTGATAAACCATATGACGGGCGGTGCCGTGAATACCAGGACGGGTGGTTACGTTATAACCTAAAATGCATTGCGTATGGAAGTCGGCCATATGGCTATTCCATTATGTGATATGTGTGGAAGTCGACCGTATGGTTATTCCATTTAAGTATGTTTATGTCCCAAGTTACCTTTATATGTTATGTGATCTTTATATAGGTTTTATGGTAATTTTTTGGTTACAAAAGGTGAATTAATGATCTTTTATTCAGTGAAGAGTTTTTACTACTTCATAAAGGTAAAAAGTATTACTTTGATAAATTATACATGGTTTACTTGTTGTTTTGATAAACTAATTGTTTTCATTCTTTGTGTATCCCTTAATGAGCTTTTTATGCTCACCCCAAGTTTTTATGAAATGTTTTTCACAGAACTTAATGTAGAATAGGGTCAAGGATGGGATCAAGGGAAAGTCATGCTATATAAAACATGGAACTAGATATTTTTCTTTTTAAGAGTTTTTTTATTCTATGGAAACTTAGTAGAAGTGTCTACTTTGTAATCTTTTGAGATGTAATAGTTATGTTCTAATTCTCTAAAAATCTAAACCGTGAAAAGATCCTCAATGTGAATTATTCATTTAATTCAATATTAAGTAAGGTCTAAGGCTGGGGCCTTATACTATTGAAGGTAAATAAATGAAAGTGGTGAGCTCAAATGCTCAATAAGGATTACAGATAGTGGAAGCATGAATCAATAATAAATGAATCTTAAACAAATTGGAATAGTCCATATGGAATGGTGAATAAATATAAATCAATCGCCATTAATAATTTCAGAATAAACATTTATCCATATATTTTTTCATAGTAAAAATGGCATGGATAGTAATAATAGAAAATGAATAAATAGACATTATTATTGACTGGGAGTCATGTATCTGTCACATGATTCCACTATACCGTCGAAGCAGTTTAAGTCTGTGGCTAAAAACATGTGGGAATTTTTTAAACAAACTTGAAGGGTTTGTCACCAACTGAATTGTATCATGAGACACGTTGATGCATTTAGGAGATATAACGGGCCCCTCCCATCACTAAAATTCCAAATAATATTTAATATAAATATTTTATATGAGTACAATATTCCTTCTCAATATCTATAGAGAGTATAGGATATGGATTCGTCAATATTTCCATAGTTAAAACAACATTCCAAATAAACAAAATATGTAAAGGGGTATATGAGTTATGAAAATAATAATATACATGAAACCAAAATATTGATATATAATATATTTACAATTTAAAATGAAAAATTTCCTCAAATGTCTAGTGGATACAACACATAAGAAGGATTAGGTGCACAATACCAAGTACCTGACAATGAAATGGAAATTGAGACAAAGTCCCTTACCACATTGTAATCAATCAAGTCATATGACAAAAAATTAATAACCACCAAATGAATCATAGAATACCATGAATATAAAAAAATTGATAATATATATATCAAATGTTAGTACACAATATACCACATGGAAGAGATATGTGGTAAACAATGGAAATATCCTGGAATTAAATGTGAGATATGAATCCCCTTACCTTATGCCCAAAGGTGTTCTCGATTGATCTTAATAACCTGAATAATAAAATTTAGATTCATTAATTAATAAGTAACAAACATTTTCTACATGTAATTTATTTATTATATCCCTATTAGGTTTATCCATGGTCTTTTTTATGAGTTTAATATGTTCAATTTTTTTGTTTTGGAAGCATTTTCTTTCTTGCTTTTCATGATCGGTTTAATTTTATTCAGGAATGGAAGTTCATTTGAAATGCGGTTGAACATCCAAAACTGTTAATATGTATTGAAAGTGACATTTAAAATATATAAATTATCTTATAATTAATTTTTTTGTATACCATGAGGTTGAATCATTATATAAAAGATAGTTATAAACACTTGGATTAACATGGAAGTTGTGTGCATATTGAAATAGTTTTGTATTATTATTTTATATTATGACTCTGTATGCATTCCAAAGACTAAAATAATATCTAATACAAATATTCAGATCTTTTTAAAAAAATAAAAATTTTTAAATGAACAAAACTGAATATGGAAATAAAAATTGAGAACCCTTCGTCCTTGAATGTGATAAATTAACACATCTCGGATAGTGTTTTCATTTTTAGTATTAGAGGAGGGGGGAAAGAGGGATGAGGATGAAATATAAAATTATCATAATAAAATTTCAGTTCATGCAAGGTACTGAAATTATAATAACATTTGGATGATGGGGAATGCAGAAAGAAAAATAAAATAATGAAAGTCAAAATAAAAAAGAAAATTTGAGAAATCCCTCACCAAAATTAGGGAGCCTAACAGCGTCACTTAAAACATCATAAAATATTTTGATGAGAGAAAAGGGTTATATAATAATTATTAAATAATATGGATATAAAGGGGGTATTAAATTAAATATATCAACATAAAACAATTGAAAATAAAATATAAAAACATAAAATGAAATCTTTAAAAAAGGTGGTAGATTCCTTACCTTGTAGAGTAACTCCTAAGACTTGAATGTTGGGACCTTAGGGGCCAGAGGACACATTGGGAGGACTCATAACAAGGTAAAAATACCAGAGAGTAGGGGTTATTGAGTTTTGAATGGAATAAAATGAATTGATGAGTAGGTATTTATAGTAAATGATAATGAGTTTTTCATTAATTTCAAAGGACGCATCATTAGTGGTTTTTGAAAACCATGGGATTGCCCACGATATTCGCCCACGGTATTATCCACTTGGGGAACCTCGTGTAATATTTTACTGTACACAAGTAGACCAGATTTTTATATTAATAATTACATTATTATGTTTTCATTAAGCATACCAAAAACCTAGAACTGTATTTTTACTATTCATGAAAAATTCATGTATTTTAGAAAAAACTAAAAAATTCAGCCTAACCATTTTTCAAGGGAATCATTTTATTATTGATTTCTCTAACCTGAAAAATGTGGAATTATATTCCCTTAAACATTCAAATCCTTTCTTGAAACTTTTATTTAACTTTTGAGTAGTGAAAAATTCATCACATAATAACTTAAACTTCTTTTCTTTTACATAATTGTTCTTATAAAATAATCTATGTACTTTTCATTTTCTTCTTTATATTTTATATTATATTGATAATTAATATTATTTACTAACATTATTCTAATTATTTTCTTCCAACTTCTTATATATATCATCAATTCTAATAATATCAGTATTTTATCTTTCAATATCATCATATAAATCATCAACAATTGTTTTTTTAGAATCATATTACACATAATCATACATAGAATGAAAATAATTTTTTAAAGATTCTAAAAGACACAAGTTGGATTATTCTTTTTATATTTTATATTCATCAATATATTATAAATCCTTGGTATAACTGTGAACAGATGTTAAATATCTCTTTTAATTATTTTTTTCCTATTTTTATTTCTTTTATTCATTATACTGGGACCTTTAAGAATGATATCATCTTCCCTGCTTCATTCATAACAAATTACAATTTGAGATTCACTATAAAAAATATTACAATTTATTCTCCCTTGGTGACTATCTCTTGTATAATACCCTTTATACCTTCAAGAATATATTTTCCTTATTTTGTGTATTCCTTTTCATTCATAAGAAAAATAATCACTTTCAAATCCCTATAACTTTAAATTATATGTGTAAAAAGTAACATTTAACAGGTTTCTGATGGGTTTATTTACACTCTACAAAAACATTATTTTTGTTTTCTTAAAATCCACTTTATGGTTAAGTGGTAACCTCAAATCTAATATAATCAAAATAGATCTTATACATTTCAAAATTAGAACATCATTAACCACATCACAAGTATGAAAATAAAACAAAACTCATCCATTTAATTTAAACCACCACTAGAAACCCTCAAACAGAGATTCTCCTTCAGCAGAACCCCTGACAGACTCACCCACCATTGTAGACACTGCTACATTGGCAAATTCTGTGACAACAGGGTCCCGATGACAGCACAAACACCCCGCCTTAACAAGGCCGTCGGGTCCTGGCCTACCAAGTACCACCAGTTGCCCCCGCAGACACATGGGTCTCACCCTAGGGTCCACCCACATGCTGGAACGGGTTATCCGACTAATGAAAGTCCCCACAGGCCAACACATGTCCTTTCTAGTGTGCTTTGTCCTTACTCACACACATCCTGAGAAACTTCCCAAAAGGTTACCCATCCTGATCACTACTCCAGGCCAAGCACACTTAACTGTGGAGTTCTAATTAGGTAGGCTCTCGAAAAGGAAGGTGCACCTTGTTTACATGAGTCTTCTCATTAAGCCATCTAACCCTTTATCATTTTGGGATGTTACAATCACCCCCCCCCCCCCCCTTAGAGCACAACACCGTCATTGTGGGCCCTACATATCAACCCAGGCAGTGCACCGCACTTAAGGATGGGTACCACCTCTGATACCAAATGTGAAAACTGGGTCCCGGTGACAGCACAGCCACCCCGCCTTAACATGGTCGTCGGGTCCTGGCCTACCAGGTACCATCAGTTGCCCCCGCAGACACGTGGGGCTCATCCTAGGGTCCACCCACATTCCTGAACGGGTTATCTGACTAATGATAGTCCTCACAGGCCAACACATGTCCTTTCCAGTGTGCTTTGTCCTCACTCACACACATCCTGGGAAACTTCCCAGAAGGTCACCCATACTGATCACTACTCCACACCAAGCACACTTAACTGTGGAGTTCTAATCAGGTAGACTCCCAAAATGGAAGGTGCACCTTGTTGACATGAGTCTTATCAGTAATCCATTTAACACTTTATCATTTTGGGATGTTACAATTTCCCTCATCAATCATCCACTACAGCTTCAAACAAAACTCACCGATAAATCCCACATCTTGAGAATGAAAACTCAAAATCATAGATCAGTCATGAATAATATCAATGTTAGCCACCAAATATAGGAATGAACAACACTAAAAAACATAAAACAAAGACCCAGATCTTCCGACAAGGATCAAATGACTCGATGGATCATAGAAAATAAAAAAACATTTACTGATAACTTTTAGGAAGAAACACTGAATATATGTCCATTTAACAAAAACTAACTCCATTGATGTGGTTGATGCCACATCAGGAAGTCACTATTCACAAAGAGAAAGATAATCAAAAGTATCTTTATAAGATAAATCTGACTCAGAACGCACAAATAAATATTCCAACTACCAAACCCCACATCCCAAAACCTCTTTGACACCAAAAACCCAGTTCTAACTAGCATAGGATAAGAGGAACTTAAGGTCTGAGTAAGAATTTGAGCGGTCGGCACTGGGAGCACATAGAAGACCATATACCTCCAAACCACATAACGCAAAACCACATTATCACCACCACTCCCAATACATCTAGGAAAAGAATTTATGTTCTCGAAGTTATAGTGGCGTCTTAATAGCCAGGTCTTACACAGTAATAAAACTTCGTTAGGTCTATTACAAATACCCTCAGGAACATTCACCAAGAACACCATCACCAACTGGAGATATTGCCGATGAGAAAGTGGAATAGGAGAATGAAATCCTAGACTCGTAGAGAGTCGAGAGAAGGGAATGATGAGAGGAGGAGATAGAATGAAATGAGGGAGACTAAGGTGGAACACACTGGATACCCATGAAAACCTATTCTCTCCTGAACATCATTGAGGAGAATCATTGGGTATAAGGAAAAAAGACATAATCAGATCCTTATTTACACTAATTCATAACATTGGAAGTGTTTAGAAACCATAAACCCATGATCAATATGCTTTCAATAAACTAAAAATAAAAACTGGAACTGAGTAATATGATGCGTACCTTGCACAAAAGTCAGATCATGTTGTTATCTCCAATAAAACTCCTTCAACTGGCCTTGATCAAGATCACCAAAGTAGAAAATGAAGGGATACTACCTACAGAGGTATCCATGCTCTGACTAGTTCAGATTTCATATTTGTGGGACTATCCATACACTATAATGTCATACATCTCATAATGAGAAGGAGGTAGCATAAAGGGATAATTCGGGTTGGGGAGTTTTTTCTTAACTTAAAGCATTCACACATGCCATACAATCAGAACGAATGACCACATTGTAGATCCCTCAAGGAAACTCCATGAGTGTTCACATATTAACTCTTATATTATAATGCATGATTTAAAACCATGTTCAATAAATTCCAAGCATGTATTAATCTAACTTAGTATTATATATCATGTAATGATTCTTTTTAATGGAAACTTTAACATAGAAAAAATTATCATTATCGGATGGAACTTAAACATACCGTATAACGATCATATGTTGGTTACAATTTAATCTTAATCCTTTTATTTTAAATATGTTGGTGCCAATTTATTTTCAAGATACGCTTTAGATTATAAATCTGACAATGTAATCTCATGATCAATGCTTCCAAAATGCATCACATGCATTATTGGATTTAGGGTACATTCCATTAATCATCCACATTCACTATATCCTAAAATAATTTGTGTTATTTCACCATATATCATATCACATGTAATCCCTTATAAAATCATATAAAAACATCCTATTGGATATCTTCAAAAAAATTGAAATATTTTCATTCAACTCACTTTATGTTACATCATCTGTAATTCCTTGTAAATACCCATCCAAAACTCCTTTGGAATAACTATAAAATAATTTCAAAACATCTTATTAAGTCAAATCTAATTCCATTTTAGTCAAAAAAAAAAGTGTAACCCAATAAATATTTATATAATTTACATCAAATATGAATCATTGGACTCATAAAATGTAAGGAAAGAGAATCCTCCAGAAAATAATCAATACAAATCTAGGTATAAATGTATTTTTCATGATCTACATCAAACTCGTGTATCCCTATGCCTGTGTTCACCAGTCACATCACATGTTACAAAGCACCCTAATATGTTATCCTTGTACAAGACATCAAGTGACCATGGGACACAAAGTATGCCAAACTCATATATCCAACTAAGGCATTCTTAATTCTCAATGTAGAAATTAACCAATTCAATGAATAAATCACATGTCATTCAACTTTATGGGTAAAAAATCACATTTACCTCACCTAAATAGATAAGGATATTATTTTTACAATCAAGGTACAGTTGTACACTCATTATTCTATCTCAATTGAGGTATCATATTTCTTACTCATTGTATGAGGGGAAAAATCACATCTTAGTTGAGCTTCAACTAATAATAGGAACAATAGCATTCCTAACCATCGCCAGATTATCAAAGTTGATTTCAACTTATGTAACAAGGGTATCAAATTATGCAGGTTCTCATACTAGGTATCTCACTAAGCTTAGGTAGTAGGGACCCGATATGATCAATGATCCCCTAGTATACCAAAGATTTAGTGTATAAAACTCCATGTGGTATATTTAGTGGGTCATTTGACACACAGAAAGAAAAGTTTCCTTTATTTTGTGCCTTTTGATCATGTTTCATATCTATATATGAGAAACCTACTAATTTTAACCTAAAAATTTCATCATATCCTATAATGATTCATGAAAAACATTGGTTTGGGGTAACTCAAAGTTATACTTTGAGTGGTCAATTATCATTACACTTCAAAAAAATATCAATATATAAATTTATTCAGTCATCATGAAAGAATAAAAAAATAGATATAAAAGATTTATTATTATTATAAAACCTTTCAAGAGTACTTTATAAAACTCAACATAATCACATATCTATAGAATTATATATGATTGACTACCAAATCATCCATTTTTGATTTCAATTTATGGGGTTTTGTTAACTACTTATATCAATATATAATTAATTTTTAACCTCTATATGACCACCTAATTAAATTATACCACTATACTCTTTAGTGAGTAACATATATGTAGAAAGAATGTATAGATAAAAGTGATATTAAGGAATAAAATTCTTACTTTTAAACTCTTTGAACATATTCAAACACC
This sequence comes from Viscum album, assembly GCA_963277665.1. Classification (NCBI taxonomy): domain Eukaryota; kingdom Viridiplantae; phylum Streptophyta; class Magnoliopsida; order Santalales; family Viscaceae; genus Viscum; species Viscum album. The sequence goes on from OY728165.1 coordinate 1,839,253,041, forward strand.
TTAACTCCACAATTTCAAATTTTTTGATGCTAATTTTTGTAATCTACTTAGAACTCTTTCTATAATTAAAATTATCAACCTTGAATCCATTTACATCAAAATATTTTCATAAAATAATGAAACTATTTACGCTATTGTTTACCATCCCATCCAAATTATGGTAACTAAATATAAATTTCTAATTTTTATTCATTACCAATACATTTCTTAAAATCCTTAGAATATTAAACGAAAATCACACTAACTGTATTCTCGTATAACATTTTATTTGTTAAATTTTACTTCTCCAAGATTAAACATACTCCCACTAGACTTATAGATACTTTATTCTTTTTAGAATATCTTACTATGATACACAAACTAATTTGTGCTTAGGAAATAACACTTATATTATTTTTATATGAATATTTAACAAATAAACTAATATTTCACTTTGTAAATGTATTCTATGTGTTTGGATCATTTCTATAGGAAATAAAACTTTTTATAAAAATATTATTCTAGCGGGTGGCATAAAAATATTCCCTCTTATTTCAATAAACATCTAGATAAACATTTTCCCGATATTCGAAATTAGTTATTTACACAATAAAATGAAAAATTAAACATGTTTATTCATTTAATTATCTTTTCATATTCAAAAAAACTCTTTATTAATGAAAGAATCAATTAACAAATAAAAAAAGGAGATAAAGATACACATGCTTTACTTTAATCTACCTCATCTTGATACAATCTTTTAATTCAAATCATTCAAATAAAAATAATTGTTTCATAACTTGAATGAAAATTAAAAGATCTATCAATTCTTCCCTTAGTTTTCAATTCATGTATATTTACTGCATTTTTAAGGTATACATTCGATATCACTTAATCGTTAATATTAAAAATAAAATTCTATACCATGGAAAAATGTCATGGAAATTTCACAGTGTTTCTCAAACCCTTTAAGTATCTTAAATAATCCCTTTAGATGAATCCATTATACATTCTGGATAACTCTTTTAGTATTTAATGACCCAGAGTCTTCTAACAGAAACTTTTTTGGACTCTCCGACTAACTTTTTTTCTTCTAGTTTGAACTATTACACACTTATACTTATAACAAGGAATAAAAATGAATACATCATATACCAAGTTCATCTATTCTCAACACCTTGAGAATATTAGGAATTTTTTTATAAACCTCATTCATATGGTCATAACCTTCCCATTATTAATAATAAGAAAAATTCTTTAACAATAACAAGCCTTGTAGAACTTATTCAGTCTATCAATGTTATTTAAATACTTAATAATATTGAGTATATGAGCGGAGAAAACTTTTCCTTCTCATAAAATTCCATTCATACCTTCTGTAAATCATTTAATTCTATGCATAATTATCTTGATTGTCATACTGAATAAATTAAACACTTGTTTACTATGGAAAGAGTTTCTCTAACCCATAACTTTTGTTACTTAAGGACTTTTCTAAAGTTTCTAGTAAAAGGAGTCTATTACGTTAATCTTTACACATTTAAGGATTTATATCAAGGTTAGGTTTTATGATGATGTATATTTTTATCTACAAAAAAACATTTATCATTTTATTATCATGTTTTATTACCATTTAATAAAAAAATATTTATTAAATGGTCTCCCACTAAATTAATGACCCATTTAGAATCACACCATATCCATTAGTGGGAAAAGATCTATATTTTACCATCAAATTAGTTAGGTATAGAATTCCTCTTGCCACTAATCTATTTAGGTAAGATATATTCCAAGTAATAAAATATATGAATCTTAGACAGTCAAGAATAAAACTCGTTTCCTAATCCATCTTATGGAAAATCCAACATTATTATTCTAGTATCATAACTATTAGGCTCTACCATTTATGTTTAACCCAAATAGAATGGAAAAAATGGGATATCAAAAAAATATTGGGGCACCATGCTTGGGAAAAACCTATACAAGGACGATATAATGAAACCTATTAATTTCTTAAATTATGCAAGATAATATAGGACCACCCTATTTTGGAATAAACATCTCAGTTTGATGATCGAGGTCTCGAAAAAATTCAATATAAAAAGAATCTAACACTTATTTGTTAAATGTCATATAATCTTACCATATTGTCCAATATAATTCCCTTTAAGAATATATAGTACTAGTAATTAATTTTGTAGGAAATATAATTCCTACCACCAAACCAATATGTTCAATCCATATTAATGTGTATCCCATTATAGAACTCACGGTTTGTGTTACTCACCCAAAAATAGAACACAAATATATCTATAAATATCCAAATGAATCCTATGAATAATATAAATGATCTTTTCAAGAAAAAGTTTTGAATTATATGACATTGAAAATCTCTTCATGGGTAATCCCAGAGAAAGGGAGATCCAATCCCCACCATTATAAAAAAAAGGAATAATCCTTAAGGATAGTTGGAAGTCTAAACCAACTTCAGTTTACCTAGAGATACTTTACACAATTGAGAATCCAAATCCTTATAATTTTATCACAAAATATGAAAAAACTATTTTTAAAAACTAATTTAAGTAGAATAAATTTAATTATAAAAAATCATTATAGTTAGAATCTAAATCATTTGATTATACCTTGATTGTAACTATTTTAATGCTCATATTATAATTACAAGAAACAGTTTATGAACTAAACTAAATATTAAACATATCCATATTATAAATTTTTTGTAACTATGATTAAAAAAATAAACATTAAATAAATGAAACTTTAAAATATTTAAAAATAAGATAGATATTTATGAAAAAAATTATAAATAAAATCTAACAATAAATAATTAATAATTTTTATCATTACATTATGGAAATTATATAATTTTGAACATAATCTCTAAGTGCCCTGTCAGGATAACTGTATTAATAAGATTTGGAAGGTTAAATCATTGATATTCCTCTATTTTATGTTTCCTCGCTAATAAAACAACCTTCACCTCATGTTAAATATTTCATTCCCCACTGAAAACAATTGAAAAACATATCTAGAGGAACACTAGAATTAACAAGGTTCATTATTCAATAAGAATAGTTTCATCCTTGGTATGGTTTTGAAATGATACAATACCACACAGTCCACTAGAAAACAATACTTTTGTGTGGAATAAAATGAGTTGGGTATTCCCTTTCAATCATGTAGCACCATGTAAACAATCCAATAGTTCATGTGTTGTGTCTAGCACAAAGGATTTCAATAAAAAAATTGTAACAAAACATGTTACTTTGATTATTTATCAACCTTCAAAAATGATATCTTTTTAAAACAAATATTCACTTTCTTACCCAGATAATGGTAAGTGATTTTTAGACTTTGGTATAAAGAACAATCCAATTACTGAGTCTAATTATCCCAATTTGACTACTCAACATGAAAATTCTACTCTGTCAGAATACGGTTGAGAACATTTTTAACACCATCTTCTTCAGTCTAGAAAACCCAATACGATAATCCATCACAATACAGATATCATCTAGATACAATAAATATCTAGATATGATAATCATATGAATATGATGACTAGCTAAATATGTTGAAATATTATATCTTCTACTTTCAGTTTTGTTTGGAATAACTTCTTCAAGAAAACAATTCGTAAACCACTTCTTCTCTCTCGAATTTCTTCAACTCTCCACCTTCTCTCCTCTATTTCATTAATATTATATCCATCCGAAAAGTAAAAATTAATTTAACCCTTTAATGGTTACCCAAAAATGGTTTGGGTGCGATTCTGAAATGGTTTCCTAAAAACCAAAATTTCCAAATTTTCATGTTTCCTTGAATTTCAGAGACATTTATAACTTATTCAACACTCTGAAATATTCTAAATACTTCTCAAATATTCTAACAACTTTAGCTTTTATTTAGACTTTATTTTCAAAATACAGCCTGATTCCAATTTTTTCAATACTATTTTTTCATTATGATGCTCCATACCAATTTTATGAATGAAGAAATACAAAACATTACTCTACATAAAAACCTTAGTCTTATTTCTTAATTACAGTTCTTTGTTCCAAATGAAGAAAAAAATCGTCTTCTTTAAATTTCAAGCTCTCTCATTGCCAACACATCCAAACATCTCCTTGACACTCTTAGCATACTCAAGGTTGATTCTCGTTCATATTTTCATTACAATCTTCCTCAGTATGCTGAATAAAAATGTAACAGAATATATTTTTCTTCATCTCATCTTGTGAACCAATTGAACAAAATAATTCAACATCTTCTACATCTTATTTACTTCAGAAATATGAATCGGTATCAACATTGATGTGATGGGTCTCGATCCAATTAACAAAAGAATTTAAAAACAAATAAGAGTTTTTATTTATTTTGAATATGATACCCATCAACTTCATTCTATAAACATTTATATCTTTTGGATTTTGGTCTGACTAAAAACCAGTACCTTCAGTTTCTCGCATTTTCTACAAACCTTCCCATCCTTCAAATGGATATGAATTCAATGAACTCATTATGATGATCTTGATACCGAAAAAAATTGACTACACCAGCTTTCTTATTTCAGTAACCTCATCTTGTATCATGACTTCTATCACGACTTTGATTACATTGGGGATCTACTTTATCATCTTCTGACTTACCAAGGAATTATTTTAACTTCTCTATCGTTAGTCAATATATATCTTTCCTTCTCATCCGGAATAAGATTAACATGATAACAATCAGATTGAATAAAATTTCCATCACATTTTCTCCACCTTTATTAAATCAATATTGCATCACAAGTTTATTGAATAGTTTTTTTTATGATAACTCTGAGATTAGAAAATCATCATCACATTTATATCGTATTCATGTAGACTTTGATTCTCTGCCATTATGATCAAACCATTGATACTAAACTCTGGGAGAGTCTCATGACCATTTATATCCAGCAGGATTCATCCTCAATACGACTGACCTTTTGAAGAATTGTGAGTCTGATTTCTTGAATACAATGGTCAATCCAGTTTTCATTAAAATCAAAGTGTTGATATTTATTTTCTACTTAAACTTTTTTCACAAAAAAATATAATACCTGGAAATGATTATCATACTCATCACCTTGGTCCTAACAATCTCCCACTTTTATTTTTTTTGTCAACAAAGATTTATAAATCACTATAATTTGTAAGCTCAAGTTATGGATTACTTATCAAAAATTCTAAGTCTATGTGATCTAACTCATTATAGGAAACAAGAATTATCAATTGCAAAATGATTCTATCCAAAAGTAGTAATTATGAAAACATCCTCAACTTTCTTCCTCAATCTTCTTCCTAAACTTCCTTCCTCAACTATTCACATTTCCTAGAATACAAAAAAAAATACTACAACCACTCCAACAAAAAATTAGAATAGTTCACACACTTAAAATGTTGGATTCACAGCTTACCCATAACCCTCCCTTTTATAGGCTTCCATAGGGATAGATTTGTGAAATAATACTCCCCATTAAAAACACTATCCAAAGATAATATGAGAGAGGGGATAAAACACATACTTCAACCATGATGATAAAGAGTTTGGATTCCCATATTCAACCTCAATTTAGAAAAAACTACGTCGGTAAAGGTTCTGTGAAACTTTCATCAACTTGTACTGATGATGGAGCATATTATAGATTCAAATAATTCTTCTCTACATGCTCTTTGAGGAAATGATATTTGGTATCAATATGATTTTAATGATAACATTGTACTGGATTCCTAGTAATATTGATTGTACTTTGATTATCACAACCCAAGATCAATGGTAAATTTAGTTCAATAATTAAGTATTCTAATTGTATTTTCATCCACATAAGTAGGGTAGAATATTAAATAGTAGAAACATATAAAACTCTAATCCATACAAAGAGTTACCGGATTCAATTTATTTTTATGTCAAATTACACAATTTTAACTAAGAAATAATACTTCACCATATGTGGATCTTCTTTCATCAACATTTCCAACCCAATCTGCATCAGAATACCCAAACAAATCAATAATTTTTGAGCTATCATAACTGATTCCAAAATTTATTATGCCTTTTATGTATCTAAAAATTCTCTTTCCAGTAAGTAAATGTGATTATTTACGAGGACTCTGAAATTTTTCAAATAAGGTAATGGAAAAAACAATGTTGGGTCTTCAGGTAGTCAAATAAAAAAGTCTTCTAATTCGCTTTCAACACTCTTTATAATCAAATTAATTTCCTTCTTCTTCTTTACCCAACTTGTTTCCCACTAAAATCAGTTTGGAAATTGGTTTTGAGTTTACCATGCCGAAATTCGTAAGAAGTTACATTGCATAATTTTCCTGAAAAGGAAAGATGTGTTTCTTCTTTTGTAAAATTTTGTAACAAAAGAAATTATTTTATTTCCCATAACATGGATATCTAAAATAAAATTTTCATCTATTTATAAATTTTTCACAAGATCTTTATTGATTACTAACAAAGATAATATTATCAACATAAAAATTATGGTGGGGGAAAACTCCTAAACTTTTCTGATGTAAATATGATTATAAACCCTTCTTTTCTTAAAACTCATCTTCCTTAATCATGTATCTAATTTTTAATACCATTCCCTCAGAGATTGTTTTATCCCATATAGGTATTTCTTTAATCTGTAAACATAACATTCATCTTTCCCAAAAAAAATTACAATGTTATTCAATGAAAACTTCCTCATCAAGATCCCCATCTATGAATATTGACCTTACATTCATTTGATAAATTTTGTAACTACAGTGTGAAAAAATAACAAGAAAATTTATGATTGATTTGAACCTTGAAACTGGAGAAATATTTTCATCAAAATCAACACCTATAATTTATGTGTAGCCTTTCCAAACTAATCCTTATTTGTCTCTTATCACTTCACCTTATTCATTCAGATTATTCTGAAAAATAAACTTTTTACCAATAACAATTATTTATCCAGTTTGGGTAAGAGTTCCCATATATCATGCTTTTCAATCTTATCAATCTCTTAATTCATGTCCAGAACTCATTCCAGATACTCAAAATCTTCTTTCACATCATTAAACTCAAATTTTGAATACAAATAAGTATGTGTAATATCATTTTATTTTCTTCCTTCTTGACCTATATAATGTTGAACACCAAAAATATTTTGAGTTTCCTCTTTCTTCCTCATCCTAGAATGAGATTTTTTAGATTCTTCCTCCTCACTATAAATAGCTGAGTCTGATTCTTTTTCTTGAGTTTGATTACAATTGTATGTATCATTATCAAAAATATTACCAAACTTTCCTTACCTTAATAAACATCATTTTCCTCTTGAGTATGCTTCTATTCCTAAAGTATTTCAATGACATTCACATAAATAGAATCAAAATTACTTCTTATTTTTTGTTGAAACATTCATATCCTCTTCCTTCTAGAGAATAGCCAATAAAGATTCCATCTATACCTTTCTGAATAAACTTTCAAAAGTTTCCACCTTTCTTATTTATAATTCAGGGACTTTGGAAAAAAATTAAGTGATTCCAACATGTAGTTTTATCATAAAACATTTTATTTGGAGTGAAATGTGGATTTGGCCTATAGAAACAATGGTTTTGAATATATACAGTAGTACTCATGGCTTTTATCCAATACAAATGAGCAAGACCATGTTCAAGTATCATAGTTCTCCCCATTTCCACAAAACTTCTATTCTTCCTACCCAAAACCCCATTTTGTTGGGGAATATATGGGGAAATATACTGATTTTGAATTCCATACTTCTCAAGATAACATTCAAATTCATCATTATTATACTCACCATGATTGTTTTTTCTCAACTTTTTCATTCAATACTCACATTTCCTCTCAGTTTTTCTCCTTAAACCATTAAAAAAAATTAAAATAATATGTCTTATCATTCATACACATAACACAATTAATGAAAATTAAATCATCAATGAATTTAATAAAATACTTATCTCAATTTTTTTACTATTTCTCATTAGACAAAAAATATAAGATTTAATAATTTTTGGGTATTTTTTAACAAATCTCAACTTTCTTATGAACTGATTTTGAAATTTTACCATTCTGGAAAATAGTGCAACACCAATCTATTCTTCTTGGAAAATTAGTAATATATTGGATACTATCTCGCTTTGATAACTTGTTCATGTTTCTTTTACACATTTGTCCCAGCCATTTATTCTACAATTTATTCTCTTCCACCATACTCAAGTAATAAGAGTTTTGTATTTCACAAACTTCAAGCAAGTTTCCTTTTGTACATTCTCCTTTTGTAACTATCTTTCTGTATTCCTCACTTTTCACAAAAAGCCCTTATTTCCTAAAAATAAGTCGGTTAACCACATCAAAATGTTGTGAAACACTTATAATGTTTTGTTCCACCCCATAAACATGTAAATCATTCTTTTATTTTAACTTTTCTTTCCCAATGATGGTTGATCCAACACCTTTGATTATCTGGGATTAATCATTTCCAAATGTCATTGTTAATTATTTAAAGTATTTAACATTATTTAACTACATTAAATCTCATGTAATATGATAAGAGCACCCACTATTAATAATCAAAGTTCATTACCCTTTTTTAGATTTTAGAGTAGATTCTACAATAAGATATTTTTCTTCTCCCTTCTCTTTCTTCACCTTTGGCTTCTCATAAGTTTAAAGAAACTTTTGTTGGAGAGGTAACAAAATAATACATCATATTCCAATGTTTCCAAGTTGTTCACATATTTCAAAAATACTTTCTAATGTTTGGATAGAGTTTTCAACTTTCACACCAACCTTCTCAGGTTTCTTTCGAGCATCCTTCTAAGACGTCTTCTTTAGATAGAATTTATTCCCCATCATACTTCATGTTCCATAAAATTTGGAATGACAATAATGTTTTTGGTTAAACCAATACATATTTTACATATATAGAAATCCACGAAAATACTAGAAGTATCCATAGAAAGAATACATACCTCTTAAACGTCCATACTGAGGAGAGTTTTTATACAGTTTCCTCAACAATATTCTTGTCCTTCTTATCTGAACCATCAAACGTTCAATTATTAATTCAAAACCTACTTTTCCTTTAATCCGTATTAGAATCAAAATTAAAAGAAACATTTACATATTCATAATATTTAAAATCATTTTTGGAATTTGTGTTTTCAAAAACTTCTAAATTCCCAACTTTTTTTATCTTCTCCACAAACATAACTTTACCAGCACTCCCCTTTTCAGAAACACATCCATCTCTATTCTCACTCTTTAAAGGTAACTGTTATATATCATTATCATATTTTTCTTTACAAGAACCGTCACCAAATTTAGAGATATATTATTTTAATCATGTCTTTATATTTTTATAATTACAAAGTTTTTATTGGACATGTTCCAAATCTTCTTGTTTTGTCATCATCTTCACCTCTAAATGTTCATCATTACTATTTTCTTCCTTAAGAGATTTATTCAAATCATCAATTTATTTTACTATATTAACTTTATAATCAAGAAAACATTCCTAATTTTTTATTGAGTAACTTGCATTTTTTAACTTCTGATTTATTTCTATTGCCTTTAATCTTTCTCATGCATTCTTTTAATTCTTCTTTTGAGTTTTTTATTCTTCAGAACAATTACTTCCAAAATATTCATCATTCACTATTTCAATAATAGTATTCTCCCCAAAATACTCAACATATTTTCTGGATTCATCATCACAGCCTTCTTCTTCTTCATATTTATTTAATAAATTTCTTTTTTAGGATTTGATGAATTTTTAATCTTTACCTATGGAAAAAGATTTATCCTTATAACTATATTTCTACCAGGATCTTCCTGACCATATTTATTCTTCCTCATTATCCTCTTATTTATTTTTTTGAGGACAATTAGCTAAAAATTTCCCCTTAACTCAAAATTTTAATGATTTTACGGGAGTTTTACCTTTATATTTCAAGGTACCTCTTCTGAAAATTTTAAAAAACAAGGATAAAATATCATCATTATTTTTACATAGCTCATTTTAAGAATAAGAATCATTAGCTTCATATTAAATAGGAATATTCCTTGACTACTCTTTCTTAGTATCCACGAAAGACATTTCACTATCAAATTTTGTTTTTATTATCATAGATTTCTAAATTTTCATTTCTAAAGAGGTCAGAGTTCTATGGAAATCATAAAGGGAAAATGTTTCAGGATCTATGTCTTCTAATGAAGAAATTTATGCATCTAACTTATCATGAAGGATTCCCAAGATCTTTTCAACAATTATAGAATCATATAACTTTTCACCAAGACATATTATAGTGATGAAAATTTAATTCACATAGGTAAAGAATCCCCTAACAGATTGATACTCACCCATTTCCAAATCATCATACTTCAGCCTCCAAATATGTAATTTTTTCTAGACTTTTGTATTGCCTTTGTATATTTTTTTCAATTTATCCCATATACCTATGGATGTGGAAACATCCTTCACCTTTAGGAATTAATTTTTAGTATCTAATAATAGTAAGGAATTTTCAACCCTTCCATAATTCTCAATATTCTTCTTGTCAACAGATTTAAGAGGAAATTTATCATCAATAGGAGGAAATCCATCTATTGGAGCTTCAAGAACATCATCACAAATATACATAAGATAAGGAAACATTATATACTACTAGATATGATATTTCTTTCTACAAAAAATAGGTTACATTCATTGTTTACATAATTTAGATTCTCCATCCACTTCTTTTCAAAACATCTGCAAAAAATAAATGAATGGAACCTTCAGCTCTAATACTAGTTATAAATGCCCAGTTAAGATAATTGTATCACTGAGAGGGGGAGGGGTGAATCAGTGATATCCTTTTCTTTTATGGCTCCATGTTAAGGAAACAACTTTTTCGTCCAGTTAAATATTTCATTACCCACATAAAACAATTCAAACACACATCCATAGAATAGAATATTTTACTAGCTCAACTATTATATAAGAATATAGACATACTTTGTATGGTTTAGAATTGACCCAATAATACAAAATAAACTCTAAAACAATCCTTTTTGTGAATAAAATGATTAGGATATCCCTTTTCACTCGTGTAGCAAAATGTAAACAATCTAATAGTGTGTGTGATCCTTCCAGAAAAAATGATGTAGTACAAAATTTTTGTGACAAAACATATTACGATGATTCTTTCTGAACTTTTAAAAATACTTTCTTTCTAAAAACCATTATTTAATTTCTTACCCAAAAGCTCGTAAGATCTTCATGGAATTAGATATAAATTTCAGTCTGATTATCCAGTCTAATTCTCCCAGTCTGATAGCTTAATATAATAATATAACTATATCGGCATATGGTTGAGACAATTCAAAACACCTTTTTCAGTCCAAAAAATGCAATAAGATAATCCACCCAAATATATATTTCAGATGAATATGATAAGAATATAAATATGATAATCATTTGAATATGGTGATCAGATGAATAAGTTGCAATCTTAACTCTTCTCCTTTCATAATTGTTTGGCATGACTTCTTCAAGAAAATAATCTGGAAACCTCTTCTTCTCTCTATAATTTCTTCAGCACTCCACCTTCTCTCCTCCTTTTTGTAAATAGTATATCCATTAGAAATGTATAAAGTAATTTTTTCTTTTTTAGGTGACGCAGAAATGGTTTGGATGGGATTTTGAAATTTTCCCACTCAACCAAATTTTTTTAATTTGCACGTTTCTTTGCTTTTCAAATACAATTATTACTTCGTAAACACTTACAAAATCTTATCTATCCCTCTTGAATCTTTAAATAACTCCACCATTTCTTCATACATTCTTTAAAAACACCGGTTCGATTTTAATTTTCTGAATACTATTTCTTTATTATGATTATCTATATTAATTTTATGTATGAATAAATATGTAGCTTTAATCTCTTTAGAAAATCTGAGTCCAATTTCTTCATTATGTTTGTGTATAACAAATGAACAGAATAATAAATCTTTTAAATTTGAAGCAACCCCTTTGAAAACACATCCAACTATATTCTTCAAACACTTAGCAAACTCAAGTTTCATTCTAGTTCTGATTTTCATTAAAATCTACCTCATTACGATGAAGAAAAATGTAAAACAAAAGATTTTTCTTCACCTCTTATCTTGATCCACTTGAAAAAAGTAATTAAAATTCGTTAACTTCTTCAAAACTTCATAAATATTAATTGGTATCAACAATGGAACAATGGATCTTGACCCAATTAATAAAATAATTTGAAAACAAATTATAAGTTTTCTTTATTTTCTGAATATGTACCCCATATAATTCATTCTTTAAAGATTTATATATATTGTGTTTTGGTCTAAATATAAACCAATACCTTTTTTCTCAAATTTTCTACAATCATTCCCATCCTTCTAATGAATATGAATCGGATGAATTCGTTATGATGATCTTGAGACCCGAAAAATATGACTTCCCTAACTTTTTTCATTCAAAAACATTATCTTATATCATGACTTCCTTCATGACTTTTATTACACTAAGGATCAGATTTATAGTTTTCTGACTTACCAAGGAGTTATTTTAACTTCACCATCTTTCATTAATATCTTTCTTTCCTTCTCATCCCGATGACCCTTTACGTCCAACAAGATTCTACCTCCATACAGTTGACATTTTCAATCATTGTGAGTCTGATTTCTTGAACATGATGGTCAATATATTTTTCATTAAAAAAGTGTGTTTATTTAATTTATTATTCAACTTCCTAGAAAAAAAATAAAATACCTAAAAAATATCATCCTTATCATCTTGGTCCTGATATAATCAAATTATATTCAATTTGTAATAGTAAATTTCCACATTATTCATTATATGTAATTTATATTTAAATTTATAAAATTTGTCTTATTTATAAACACTTTATAATTTAATTTCTATTATGTAAATATTTAATTGTAGATACTAAGGTCCGATTGACCATTAGGAGGGGGTGAATCAGTGGTCTACTTTTTTCAAATTCATTTCTTTTAAATTGAACCTCCTAAACTTGTTCAAGTTCTCGATCCACTCGGTAAATTTTCACACTCTCACCTTGTATGTAGAAATGATAAGATAAATCATAGAATACGTTATATAAAATTTTAAAAACAAGAACGTACCCCTTATTATGTTGGTTATCCCCCCCCCCCACAAATGGGTTCTCCACTATAGTCGTATTACCAATTATAACAGCTGATACAAAATCAGGTTGTATCTTAACTACTGACTCCATAGAGGATAATATTTATATTTCTTTACACAATGTTTCCAAATTCCACACAAGAATTCAAACTTTTGTGTCACATAAGAGTATATTTATAATTCTTCACACAGTGTTACAAGAGTCCACGCTAGCCTTATACTCCTGAGTCCACACATGATTGTCTTTATACTAAATCACACATCCTCCTTCCTTCATCATGTTTTGATCCACTATAGGGTGAATTTTTATCTTCCTCCATTAAATTTCTACATATAATTTTCTCAAATATATATTCAATTACCTTCAATTGAAACTAACTGAGTCTGTTGGTCTTGCTACACAATTCTGATCACTTATATATGATCAGCTATCTCAGTGAAAAAATAATCAAAAAATTATTCCTTCATCCTGAGGAATTCCATTCCTTTATATAATGTGTACAAGTGATACACACAACTTTTTCTTAGATTTTTTTATGTAGAAATTAATAATGCACAATCTTATCTACTCTCTTTTGAATTTTCAATTCAATCTCAATAAGTTCACTTCAGGCATGTATGATATAATGCATAGTGCATATTGTAAAACCTACAATGCCACATATATTTATATTATTATTTTTTTTGATTTTTTTTTGTTTCTATTATATTTTCATGTGATTATGAATTCAAATAACCATTAATTCAAGTACATATGCATAATATTTTAAATATCCCTTGTGTACACTCCTCTTTCACAAGATAGTAAATACTAAATATATGTTATCTTCTTTAAACTCACAGCCTTCACATAAGTGTAAATGGTGTTTGAATCCATGTAATATAATGGTAAGAATCTTTGGTTAAGGGTTAGTACCTTGTCATAAGGATGAGAATATTTTTGTAATCCAAGTAGCATCACACAAACCAAGAAGGCCTTGTACAACTATTCTTCATGGATCCACTTAAATGTCTACAACAAAAGTGAAGGCTTATGGGATATCTCCCACTTGTACAATAGAGTCACATGAAATATTATTCTTCCTGAAAGAAGAAATATTCAAGGAATATTCTTCCCCCCTCCCAGTAGAAGCATATATATGCTCTGTTTCACTCTAAGTAAAAGATAACAGTTAAATAAAAATTTTAGTATACTTAGTTTGGGTAAAGGAATCAACATTTATATACCTCAAACACTACTTTTGATCAACATTTTCACTGATTCAAATTCCATATTTTAATTTCATGTCAATTATGATTTTAATATCATTAAATATAACAGGTTTTGAAATATTTCCATAAGGGTTTCCTTGGTTTTATTACCATGTGATGCCACGAAAGAAGGAATCTCCTCCTTCACATTGTCCCTCCATAAATGAATTAGTCAGAACTATATAAGGTTAAATCACCAAATATTTATAAGCCTCATGTATATTTAATGTATTCCCAATGAAAGGGTAAATAGTGTACATACTAGAACACTCATCTTGGAAATAGTGAGTAACTCAAGAGGGGTGAATTTATTTCCCTATAAAAAATTCTATTAAAACAATCTTAACTAAAATCCCCCATTTCAAAATAAAATCACCTAGTGATTCAAAGGAGTAGTTTGATATAATTTTGATATTTTAAAAGATTCATAAAAATATTTATTAGTGGTCAGTTAAAAACAATATGAAAATTATTGTAACTTTTGAAATCAATTTACTCATTGAAATACTTATATAAACACTAGTTAAGATTAACTATCAAATTTGTAGTTTTTTTAAAATTTAAATAGATACATTTTAATTCTTTTAAATGAAACAAAAAAAACACATAGCAAAATTAAATCAAGAGGTGAAATATCAAGTAGAGACTTAATCCCCTCCACATGGAAATCACCAACTACAAAGAAGATTATATAAATATAATATTTATTCACAACCTATATCGTGTATACAAAACTACTATCTAACTGTCCAGGATACACGAAGACCTCTTCCATAATATCCTTGGGATGTAGATAAGCACGTGACACACATGGACCTCTTCTATAAACATTGTGGGTATAAATATGTAAATAATGTGTAGAATATATCTTGTATCTTCCAGTTATAGCATAGGAACTGTGTGTGTTGAATAAACAGGGGTAAACAACACATTACTCCAATGTAAAAATCCACTAAATAGAAAGATAAAGTAGTAAGAGTATAAAAATGGTGTTTCTTCTTAATATAAATTTCTTTAGTGGTTTGAGACTCCAAGGATGTAACCTAGAAAGGATATCAATCATGTTATTTGGAAAATGAAATAAAACAAAGTGTCGTAAGATCTCTCTTCTCTAACTATAGGAAATTATTAATAAGATCTATAAGCTCCACTCTTTCATAGTCTTAATATATGTTGGAATTTTGTGTGTAGGGTCTTGAGAGAAGATCTTATATGATTCAGCAAGAAATGAACATTTCACTCTAATATAGTACACACTCTTTTCATCATGTAGTAGCATCATCTTTTAGAAAAAACTCATTTGGTTCTCCTAACTTCTAGTATTGACCTCCTAATATACCATTAATAATCCCTCCAATGGATAATAATAATAATATTTAAAATAATAAATATAATTAAATTCAATGGCATATACATTAGAATCATTTAATTTAGATATCCTAGATTAGTGAGGGTGAGTCAGGCTGGTGGTGACTTCTGTCTAGATATAGGTCACCTAGAAGTGAGTCATCTAATGGTGAGACATCTGGAAGTGAGTCATTTGATCTAACTATGAGACATACTGGTGGTAGGTATGGTATGTCAAGTCTGGTGATGACTCAACTCTTCAGTGACTCATCCTCAGCGGTGACTCATCTCAACGGTGAATCATCTCAATAGTGACTAATCTCAATGGCCACTCATCTCAATGGTGATTCATGAGATGGTTGCTCATTATCAGTGGTGACCCATTTCAAGCAGAGACCCATATCCAATGGTGAGTCTTTTCTGATAGTAACTTTTCCTCAACAGGGAGTCTTTTTATATGGTTACCCAACATCAATGGTGAGTATTTTTTATGGTGACTCTAATTCAAGGGTGAATGTTTTTTGGTGGTGAATTATCTTCTATAAGAACCTTGTTTTTTTATATAAAAGACTTTGGAAAATTCTTGATGTTATTCCAGAGTAGTGCCTTCAGACGGCATATTATTCCGAGCCCTGGTGTGGCCGGAATAAAATTTTCAGTACGTTCACACTGGGCATAGAAAATAAATTGAATAACTCCAAAATGGTGCTTCAGATCAGAAATATGAGTGTACAGATGGATCCAAAATGGGGTTTTTACCCTAGTAACAACATAAAATAAGTAGGCGCGGGACGTTCGGACCCCTCGCGTGTTAGCGAAGTGTTAAATGAATAAATTTAATTAAATTATTCATTTAATAGCACAAACATGATGAACTCCTAAACAGTTTCTCGGATTGGAAAACTAAGGGAACCGTTGATTCCGGAGCATGTTGTTTACCTTAGGCAGGGTGTAAAAGTTGCGGGTGCAGGCCAACAGTGAGAGATGACACCCAGGGGAAAAAATGTCATTTCGAAATGACCAATTAGTGATTTTTATCACTGGTGTTCCTTTCAAATAACATTTAAACCAAGTCTCGGAATGTAAATTTGAGACTTCCATTGAGTTCAAAATGGGGTGTTTTTCCTAGGCGCGATATAAAATTGGCAGGTGAAGAGGTTTTAGAATCCATGCCCATTGGGAGAGTTTTAGTGAATTTTTATAAATTCACTAAGTTTTGAGGGAAGACCCTTTTCTTCCTCCCTCTCTTTCTCTCTCCCTCTATCTCCCACTCTATCATTCTTCGTCATTCTTCAGTGTTCTTCGTTGTTCTTCGCTGGAATGAAGAGCGGACTCCGGCGGATCGAAGCAGGATCGAGCGGACGCGTTTCCAACGACGAACGGATCCAACGAGGTAGGATTCTTGTTGAATTTCCGCACCTTCATTAATTTATGGAGTTCTTTCAATTTTTTCATAATGATTCTATGATTCTAGAATTAGGATGATGGCCAAACGGACACGGCCATCATCCGAGCCATTTTCTACTTTCTGTTCTTGGGCATTCTTCGTCCAAAGTCTCGGACGTGCAAATCGTTGACGGATCATGGAACGTGGGGTGCCGTTGTGAAGCTCCGGCCCCAAGGATCCCGAAACTGGGGTCAGAAAATTTTTCCGACTACCGGAGTGGTCGGGGGACCAGTCGAAGGTTCAGCTCCAGTGAGGGAGTCGGCCGGAGGTCGAGCCGGAGGAGTCCGGTGGAGCGCAGTGGCCGGAGGATCCGGGTTGGTCCGGTGTGGCGGTGCGATGCAGGCCACGGTGGTGATGGAACGTGGAGGCCTCAGGGTATCGCGGCGGTCGATGGAGGAGCCGGTGTCAAGCTGACCGTCACGGTTGAAGGAGGAGCCGGTGGAGGTCGAGTTGCGTCGTGCGGTGAGTCGGAGGCAGCAGCTGAGCGGGTGGGCGATCAGGTGTAGACGGCGAGCAGGGAGTGTGGGCGTCGGCCTGTCGCACTCAGCGGGGGAACCCGAGGTGGTCAGGGCCTCGGGTGTGCGGCATGGACAAGGACCCGCAAACAGCAGGTCCTGTTGGCGCGATGCTGGGAGACCGGCCTTCGGCCCGTCTGTCTGGAGAACCAGACCCTAGGGTCTGGTCATTTGAGGCGGGTCGTGGCCAGTGGGCCTCAGCGTGACGGGTCGGACCCGCGGTTGGGCCGCGGGCCGTCCGGGGTGAACCAATCCGATTAGGCCCCCCTCACGTTCGGGGGGCCGTATCTCCTAAACGGCGGGCCCGTTTGATGCGCCGTCTGTGGCTGTGGGAGGGTGTCGATGAGGCATCCCTTTTAAAGTGAGTTTCGGGGTTATTCGGTTATGTTCCCAAAGGCGGGTAACCTGAGAGATTTAATTTAATAATATTAAAATATTAAATAAATCCTGCAATGGACACACTTCGCGAGCGGAAAGTCCGTTGGATGCGCTGTCAGAGGCGTTGTGGCCCTGGAGCTGAGACGGTCCTTCCAAGTTGGTTCGGAACCTTTGCGGGTTGGTTTCATTGCTCGGTGGCACGAAATAAAATGTGAATAATTAATTAATTATTAAATTAATTCATTGTTGCGTCGGACCTAACTCCCGCTTGGGATGTCCGATTGACGCGCCTTCAGCAGAATCATGACCCCAGTCCTCGTGCGGACGATTTGAGATACTTTCTGTAGCGTTCGGGTTGGAGAGAAGGTGCAGGCCTCACAGGGCCTTGTTCGCACATTTTACGGTGAAACACCACCTTTTCAACCGACATCTATTTAGGATGAATGAGCACTCATTTCTGACTGTTTTTCTGAGGGTATTACAAAGGCACAATCCGCCCTCCTAAATTCGGACTTGATGTGTAGGCCCCACAGGGCCCCGTTTCTGTATAAAGTGAGGAGTTGCGGCTTCTGCATTCGAAGTCCGTTTTAGGAGTCTTCAATGGTGTTGTGACCCTGGCATCGAGGTGAAATTGACTGGGGTGGTTTCAGGAGTTGAAGGCGGAGTTGAGGTGTGGGTCCAACGGGCCATCTCTTAAGCTGTGTGCAGCGTTTTTTCACCCTTTTCACCAGACGTCCGTTCAATGCATTTGAGTAGTCATTTCTGCGTGTTTTTTCAAGAGCATCGTGATGGCACAGTTTTCCCAACAAGTATCGGAGTTGGGGTGCAGGCCCTACATGGGCTAGCTATGGTGAATAGTACCATATTCACCGGTTGTCCGTTTCGAGAAAGTAATTAGTATATATCGCATGTTTTTCCATGAGGACTACAATGGGGTAGTCTGTTTGGACGTGCAAAGTCTCATTCAATATCACATTAAATGGAGAAGCATGAAAGGTACTCCGGTGGCAGTTCTTCTTACTGTGTTCAAAAGCGAACCCTTGGCATGATATCTCGTTCACTCCCGTGTGAGTGAAGTTGATGTCTAAAGAGATGTGGTTGGTCGTGCTAGGTCCGTCGAGGAATCAGGTTGGAGAAGTTATGTTTTTTTTTTGCGTTAACATTGGGTGTCGTGTGCATGATATCCCTTGGGCTGGCAATGTGATATACTCTGGGAGTATACGAGAATTCTCGGAGGTACATTTTGTAGTTTGTACCTGAGAATGTTTGTGCTTGGTTGGGAGATGAGCTGGGGCAACACATTGTCTGGGCCCCATGTGTGTGTCGTGTTCTACTATACGTACCTTGGACCTCTCGTGATGTAGAGGGTCCTCCTGTTCTCGATGATTTCGACCAGGAGTGTTGAGTTGGTTTCCCCTGGTCCTCTTCACGATGGATTAGACCAACAGGGTTGAGTGGTTTCCCCTGGTTTTGTTTTGAAGTTGGGTGGTTGCGTGATACCCACTCCATGTTTTGTTGGCCAGTGTTGTACCATCTAGTAGGGATGACCAGAGCAGTTTCGGGTTTAACCTACATTGGAGACTGGGCAGTGGGTTGCTCATCGACTTCTTTGGGTTTACCCTCCAGCATAGACTGGGCAGTGGGTTGCTCACTAACTTCTTCAGCTTTACCCTCCAGCAGAGAACGGGCAGTGGGTTTCTCACCGACTCATTCGGGTTTACCCTCCAGCAGAGATTGGGTAGTGGGTTGCTAACCGAATTTTTCAGGTTTACCCTCCAGTAGAGACTGGGCATTGGCTTGATCACCGACTTCTTCGGGTTTACCCTCCAGTAGAGACTGGGAAGTGGGTTTCTCATTAACCTCTTAGGGTTTACCCTCCAGCAGAGACTGGGCAGTGGGTTACCAAATGAACTCTTAGGGTTTACCCTCCAGCAAAGATTGGCCAGTGGGTTACCCGACTACCTCTTAAGGTTTACCCTCCATCAGATAATGGGCAGTGGGTTACCCGATGACTTCTCTCAGACTAAGTCCTTTCTACTAGGCTAGTCTGTGGCTCTTCTCTATGACTACCATAGCGGGACCCTTGGATTGTATGAGTCAGTGATGTGACAGCTTTGACTTTTAAAAGACCTCTCAACTGTGTGATAGTGAAGAGGTGTGGCTTGACGCTACCGCAGAACTCTCAAGTATGAGGGGCGCTTTCCCCACTGAGACACGTCCTTGTGAGGCGACCTAAAACTGTGCGGGCGAGTCAATGTCGCCCAAAGAAGATAGTGTCATGGTCTGGATATTTGAGCCCCTTGACATGCAGTTCGGGGTAGGCGTATTAATACTGGGCATCGATGGTTTTTACTTCTGGACTGTTGGCGACTCACTTTCTTGGGCTAATCTACGGTATGGAGATCCCCTTACGATCTTGTTCGGGCTTCTTGATTGAGAATATGAATATGTATATACCTTGTTCCAGTACCCACTCCTTGGGTTTTGGTTACTCTCCTTCCACGAGAGGCGAAGACGCTCGGGGTATGCCATGTGCTCTCTATATCTAGCTTCTCGTGGTTGGATGAGTCTACTCTCCTGCTATAGGTAGTGAAGAGTCGACAAGAAGTTCATCTTCTCATCGCTTCTATCTCTTTGTGTTTAGGCGAGTCCACTTCCTTCCTCTTGTTTGGTTGATTTGTACTCTTTATTGCACTCTCGGTGGTACTCCCTTACTTTTCTCTGTTCGATCTACTACTCACCTCTTCAGTGCCTCCATTGTTGCTACCTCGAGCCTTCAGGGACTCCTACTAAGTATTTTTATACTCACCCCTACTTGGGCTTTTCCCACACACGGTGTGACCTTGCAGACGATGGACAGGTTGGTCATGACTTTAGTGGAGCTTAGGAGTTCGGGAGCTTGGACCGCATGCAGTGTTCAAAGTCAGGTTCCTGGGGTCGGACTCTCCCAGTTGTTTACTTTTTTTTACCTATTTCCGAGTTATGGAACTTTTTTGGTTGGGCGCGTGTTTTTTCCTTTTTCTTTTCAGTTTACCTTCATCTTTTACCATGTAATGTTTAGAGTTCAGTGCACTTTGTGGTTTATTTATAGCAGTTGATACTTTCCTTTTGTTTTTACTCTACACTTCTACATTGAGTGGTGTGCGTGTGTGTGTGTGTACAGGTACTTAGGCAAAGGCCTCCCCAAGTTGTTATGCCTTCAGCGCTGGTCGCCAACCCCTTGCCTATGGAGGCGGGCTTGGGGTAGCTGAGGCTCGAGCCCGGGTACGGTCGGGTCATGAAATCTTCAATGGTGAATTATGTTTAATGGTGACTTACCCTAAATGGTGAGTCATGTCCGAAAAATAGATATTCTCAATGGTGACTTACCCAATTTTCATCAAACTTCCTTATTTTACAAAATTCTATCTTAAACCATAAACCCATTAAATACATAATTAACATGATTTGTGAGCATTAAAACAAATGAGATAACAACACATGAGGTTGAATATGTCAAGCGATGTGATTGGATTGATTATATAAATTCTGTCATATAGCCTAGGTTTTATCTGTATCTTTTTAATGATGGAATAGTGATAGCTTGCTCACTGTACCACATCGATTCTCCATGTGGTTGAGTACTCCTTTATGAGTCATTTTGTTCCTTCATTATATCAGTTGTGACTACCTGGGGTCTTATCATAGAACTAAACCTCACACACTACCACACATCATCATGCTACCCCACACAATGTCTATGGAACCTCGATTCACACTCACTCAAGTGCACACTTTCATACCCATTCAGTCTCCCACTATAGTGACCCAACCCTTTTAATCATATTATTACAAGATTTTTAACATGAAAATACATTAATTACAAGACAAATATCATCATTCCTAGTGTCTTTGTAAGACTATTTACATAAAACATCAAAGGAAATTAAATATGACATCTTTTTTCTTCCTTAATGAGAACTTAAATTTCTTGAACCTCCAAAAACATCATAGGATAACCTGGGAAATACATAAAAGGGATGAGAAAAAAATATTTGTAATGGGGTAAAAATGACAATGATATATAACATGTGTGTCAACGGTGTATCATTATATCATAAAATGAAAGGTACATGAGCAATCACATGGAAGAAAAACATAATGAACATGATATCATAAGATCATGGAATGATAAAAAATGTGGCAGCAACATATAAAATAACATAAACATGAGCCAATGTTAACTACCTAGATAATATCACATGGTGGAAAAAGTCCCATAATGGATTTGGTTTACTCCCTAATCTCATATATAACAAATCATGAGACAAAAACATTACTTAATGCATTGGAGAGCTATCCGGGCACACCCATCGTAACATATTTATAATTATGTGTTGCATAAAAATGAAATCAATCATCATTTGTAAACATAAGAATTACCCATAGAAAGAAAATGGGTTTTATAATATTTCCTCATAAAAAATAAATGTAAAATTCAATAATTAGGCATTTTGTAAATGAACAAAATAAATGTATTGTCCCACCAAAGGAAGGGAGAATAATCTAGGTATATATGTGAGAGGCATATCTAAAAAATATAGAATAATTCTATAACATTAAATAGAAAGAGATAGAATGAGGTACAGAGAAAATGGTCCTAACCCAAATAAAAGGGTGGTTTAGAGATATAACTTACATACAAAATAAAAACATTTCTAGATTTTATAATATCTATCTAATTTAAAACACTTTTTGAAAATACTTAGAATAAATAGAAAGAGTTTTTTTCTATAAATAAAACAAGGAAGATTATAAATAATGTCTCAACCTAGATTTTATTTTATTTTTATTTTTTATTTAGGTTTTACAATTTTTATTTTGATTTTATCTTGTGTCTCACGTGTTTTAGATCCAATTTTTGACTTTTTGGATATTTTTCCTCTAATGTACTGTTTGTTTGAACGGTTAATAAGAAACCATGAAACCTCCGTATCTTGAGTCCCATTTCAGTTCATTTTATTCTCTCATGGTTTGGGTTGCACAGGTATCA
This sequence comes from Viscum album, assembly GCA_963277665.1. Lineage (NCBI taxonomy): Eukaryota > Viridiplantae > Streptophyta > Magnoliopsida > Santalales > Viscaceae > Viscum > Viscum album. Next base: position 1,839,276,209 of record OY728165.1, read on the forward strand.
CATGGGTAGATTCAAACACTTCATCTCTCAAGAGTAATCATGTAGTTATTGGGATTCATTGAATGAGGGCGTGCATCTAGAGCATGGTTAGTCCACACCTTGTTAGAAGAGTGCACATGGTTCTGCAGTTTTTGAAAAAACCAAACCACATGGTTGGCACATGGTTTCCCAAACTATACATCCAAAATTTTTGGGTTTCCTAGTAGTATAGTAAGGTATTAATGGTTTGTGAACAATTTTCTAAATGGTGAGCAGTGATAGGGTTCATTAGAAATGGATTATTACCATTTTTTCATTTTTATTTTTTAAACCCAAGATAGCCCATCCCATTTGGATCATGCAAACCTAGGAGGATCCTTTCCTCTTCCTCATACCTCCCATATTCCTCCCATGGTGGAATCAAATGGTTTCTTCATGTTTTTGGGATAATTTCTCATGGTAATCCCCACCTTTCTTCTCCTTCTTCATTCTTCTTCCATTTTTCTCTTGTTTCCCTTTCTCACTTGGTTCCATTAGTTTAGCATTCATAAAAAAAACATTATCTTTATTACACATCAATTCATGATTTATTACATAAAATTACACATAATATAACCCATAATATTGAAAGGTCTAGTATATTTAAGAATTATGAACATTACATAACAACTTAAAACAAGAAATGTGTTATCTTTATTGAAAACGTACTAGACATTCTAATACTTAAAATTGTATGGGATAACCCGGGGAAAAACATAAGAAATGTGAGAGCTAAATAGCCTAGTAAAGGAATAAATAATGAATAACATGAATAAAGTAATACATTTTATATTATAGTAATATAAATATAGCATAAAAAAGGGTGATGATCATAAATATGAATCATAAGACATGATATAGAATGATAACATCAAGGCAACATGGGAAATGTGGAAAAATATTAAGACACTACATCATAAACAAGGGTAAAGGATAAAAAATACATCATGATGGAAAAAGTCCCATAGAGTAATCTAGTATACTCCTTTTCCCAACATGATGTATCGTGAGACTAAACATTACCCAATACATTGGAGTGCAAAATAATTATGGTCATACCTATCACATTCAATTCTTTCTCATGCTTACGTGTGCCACATATATCAAACAAAATGGATTCATTCGTCATAATATATTATTCAAAGATAAAGAAATGTTAAATAAATGCATGTAAGTACCTAATAAAAGAATTTTAATTTTATAAATGTGATATTTTTTATAGGAAATGGGTATGGTATTCACAACACAATTTTTTGGCATAGAAAATCTGGGTGAAATTTCAGCAGCATAATGACATCACTTAAAGATTCATAAAATCAGTTGATGAGGGTGAAAGGGGTATCCAATCATTTGGAAAAAAATTTATAGTAGTAGGGACAAGGAAATACATATTCCAAAATTTTGAAATTGAAATATAAGGAATAAGATAATGAAAAAACATGAATAATGAGAAGAAAGAAAAAACCCTTAATAAATTTAGGCATGCTAACAGGTGTACATAAACGTCCAAGGGAGTGATTAATGACAGTGAATGGGGTCTATCAAAAATTGATAAATAAAATTTATAGTAATTGGTTTAATGAGAACATACCCAAAAACCCACAAAAATGAAACTAAGAATCACAACACAAAAGACGTGCTTCAATGGAAATGAGAAGATATAAATTCCTTACTTGAGTTTGTGACTCCAAATACTTGGGAATATATTCTTGAGGGAATCGAGTCACCATGGGAGGACTTTATAGAGGGTAGGTTAGAGTAAAAATATTTTCTAAGGATTTTTAGTAAATATAAATGGGAGCTTTAGTAGGTTTATATTGTTAGTTAGTGGGGCCTTCTTTTTTCTCAATATTAGGTTTTTGACTCAATATAATAAAATAACCAAAACCATAATTCATACCACAGTTTTTCCCATTATATTGACTAAATAGGGTTGGTTTTAATTATTTTATAAGTAAAAGGTAATAATATAATAAAAAAATACCCTTAGTGTTGTGAAGATGTTGTGGAGGTGAGTCATACTCTTAAAGAAATGATTTTAAAACCTTAAAATATATTCTAGGTTTTTAAGGATTCCTAAAGGATTTATAAAATTTAAAAATATTACTAAAATCACATTATGTTAAATGGAAATCATATATTTCATCATGGATAAACATTATAGTATTTATTGCATAATGTTTTGGTCATTATTATGTCATAATACACACTGTATATTTATACCGTATTTAAAATTTTACCCAAAAAAAATATTGTCTTAGAAAATTGTGAAAAATTAACTATTGGGAAATTTGAATGTTTTTATTTCAAAAATAATATTCATTTCATCACAATAATTTTATAAATATGTGAATCTCAATTTTAAAATATGAATCGACATTTATTGAGAAATATTGGGATTTTTTACAATAACAGTTTTCAAACCCTTATTAAAATGACATTTGACTTCATAAAAATTATATGATCATTTATATTTAATAAAAATTATTTAATAATAATATTTTATAAAAAAATTATTTATTTCAAAAAATAATTAATTCACCAAAATAAACATCTTAATCGAAATTGAATACTAATTATACATGCAATTTTTTATTGTATATAAAAAAATAATTTATAAATTAATGATAAGAATAAAACATGAACATTATTATATTGAAAATAAAATAGAAAATTACCTAAGGGTAAGGTGTGTGATGGTGATATTTTCATCGGGTGGTTCAGTATACAAGGTTTGGTCCGTGATCTTGATGAGCTTTAATTTCTCCTGTAAATGGTTTCGATCATGCTTAAGTTGTTGTATCTCATCTTAGGCTTGGTCGAGGGAAAATCCCAGAGATGCATCCTCTTTTAGAAGCTCTGATAAATGGGATTCATGTGCTATGAACCTACTAATTGAGTTCGTCACTTCCTTTGTTTGTGTCAACTGTATTTAATAAAACCATATATTTTTACAAATAATGTGATCATTGTTCATTGACTATATTATCAACAGTAAAGATGTCTAACGTACATTTAAATCTGATATAATAAAACTAATTATTTCATGTGTTTTCACTTACCACACTAAAATAGATTAGTGTATCTCTATTTCATCACCTCCTTTGGTTCCCACATTGCTTCTTTAAACTTTATATTTCTCCATATAATGTTAACAATGTGAATTATCTTATTTAATAGAACTTTTTCTCTATGTATGAATATTTTCACCAGCTTATCTTCATAGGAAAGATCATTCTACAAAGGTACCACATCAATATTTAATACATGTGAGGAGTTTGGTATGTTCTTCCTCAAGAGGGATACATGTAATACATAATTTACTTGAGATAGTTTAGGTTGGAGTACTAGTCGAGGGGAAACAACTCCTATTTGATCAAAGATCTCAAAGGGACTGATGTATCTTGGACTAAGCTTTCCCTTCTTCCAAAATCTCATAACTTTATTCTATGGAGATATTCAGATGAATTTTATGTCTTAGACATCAAACTCTAGGTCTCGTTGATGATTTTCATCAAATATCTCATACCAACTCTGAGCAGCCTTGATGGGTGGTTGAATCGTATTAACATTTTCCACCATTTCCTCAACTATTTCAAGTCCTATCATTTTTCGTTCCCCAACTTCATCCCAACAATCAAGTGTTTGGAACTTATTCCCATTAAATTCTTCATAGGGAGACACTTGGATTATTGAGTGGAAGCTATTATTGTATGTGAACCCAGCCATAGGAAAATGTTGGTCCCATATACTTTTGAAGTCAATCGAGCATTCTCTAAGCATGTCCTCTAGTATCTCGATATTCCACTCAGATTGGCCATCAGTATGAGGGTGATGACTCATGTTGATGTTAAATATAGTATTTAGAGTATGTTCAAGACTCTTCTAGAACTTAGAGGTAAATCTTGGATCTTTATTAGATACAATCGATAGTGGTGTTCCATGAAACCTTACCGCTTCTCTAATATATATCCTTACAACTTGATCTGGTGAGAATTCATCTCGAATCTCAATGAATTTTAATTTCTATATAAGATTGTACACCACAATCCAGATAGAATTATTTCCTATTTACATCTTTGGAAGTACAATTACAAAGTTTGTGGGGATGTTTTCCCATTCCCATGCAGGTATGGTAATGGTTTCATCATCTCCCTGGATATTTTTTTTCACATTCACCTGATGACATACAAGTAATCTTGATACATATTCCACGATCTCCTTCTTCATATTCTCCCTACAATAATGCTCTTTCAGATCCCGATACATCGTTGTGCTTCCTCAATGGATGGAGAAATTTAAACTGTGTGCATCATCCAATAACACCTTATTTATCTCAGGATTTGGTGGAACACATACTCGTGACCCAAATTGTAACAACCCGAGATTTTATAAAAAATATTCTTTTTAATTTCATTAATGTATTTGTGTTGTACGATACACTAAAAGGATCTTGCTCAACACGCATCCTTGACTTGCCTTGCATTACATGCAATCACGACCTTCCTCGATAGCGTGTGTAGTACACAATACCGAGTTTCACTAAACAACGATATGCTATTTAAATATTATTAAAACTAGCTGTTATGAATAGTAATAACCACTTTTTGAAATTTTGTAAATTTTATTTTTCAAAATGGATTTTATTTTTGGATTCGGAGTATCGAATTTAGCCTAAGGTGAAATTTTGGTACTTTTCGGATAACATTCATATTCTGATGAATAGTGAAAATTACTAAATTATAATTAAAAACAATATTTTTTAATCGAAATAATTAATAGTGATAAATTATTAATTTGAGTGGTTTTAAAGTATATTTAGAATATATTTTTACAATTTAATACAATGTTGTTCATTGAATATAATTTCACTTTTAAACCAGTTATAAACAAGTGTCAATCTTTTGATAGTTATTATCTCTTAAAAACACGCTATTTGTTTTGACGATGGAAATTAATTTTTTAAATTAGTTAATGTAGCTGATATGTCTTGAATTTGATAAAATAGACATAATTTTTGAATTCATAATATCAAATATAGCTTAGATCTAATTTTTGGTATTTTTCTGGAAACTTTCATTTTTTGATGAATAGTGAAACCACTAAGTGGTAGTTAAAAAACTGAATTTTTCATAAAACTTAATTTTACCGCTTCTGTGAGTGGAATTATGAAAATCTGAGAGACACGGTTAATATAAAGGAATAAAATGTGGTTCAATGAGATGAAAATAATTTTTGGTGAATAGTAACTTTTTACTTTTTTTACCACGGTTAAAAGTAAATTGGGTAATTAAGGGTAAAAATGATATTATTATTACCCTAATACATGTCCTAATTCTATTGTACAAGTTTAATTAGACCAAAAACAACCTTAGTAATAAAATATGACCTATTAGGCCCACTTGGATTAGATTAGGACATTTATTATTAATTTATTTAAAGAAGGGTTAAAATAGTTAAAATCAAAGTTTAATAAGTAAATCATTTTTAATATGGGGTTTTACATAAGATAAATTCGACTATAAATATTCATTAGAAATATAAAGGGATATACTACATAATTTTATTTTATTTGTAATTTTTATACATTATATAATTTAATTTATTTATGACACAACGATGATGGAGTAATTATCTTATTAATGATATATTGACATAATTGATGTTATAAATACCCAAATAAATATAATTTGAGACTTTTTATGAAATAAAATAATTTTATAGGTTAATAGGACATGTTTGGATTGATTTAATTAACTTTGGTCGAAGTAATCATTTTATTATGAGTTTCAAAAAAACCAACTATTGAATAGTGTCAAAATTGACATAAAATAGTTTTTAAAACAAATATTATATTATTAATTGTTATTTTATTCCTAAAAATCTAAGGTTCAGCAAAATGACTTAGATAAGGTTATATATATTAATAAAACACAACTTGGGGTTATCTTGGATGTATATGGTAAGTTTATTAACTATATAATATAAAAATACAAAGTGACATGGTAAATGTCAATCTAATTAACTAAGAGTTAAAACTAAACGATAAGGTTAATATAATGACCTAAACTTGTCTAAATTATATTGGATGAAAGGATTTCGACCCATCCCCACCTTATCTTCTAAATAACTCAATTTGGAGCTATTTAAAACCGAACTTTACTTTATAATAAAATAATATTTTTAGTTATTCCAAAGGTGCCCCTCTCCTCCCTTATAAAAGGGCACCTCCTCCCCCTCTTCCTCACACCACTTTGAGCCTTCAATCTCGGAAAAACCCTGACATTTTCTCCTCTCCAGTTCCCTAGAGACATCCTAGATGTCCTAGTATTCTTCAAAAACCAATTTTAATGCCCTAAAAGTAGGTCTCAAAGAAGCACTTCAAAGAAGAAGTAATATCCATTAACGATCCTTTCCAATTTATTTCTTCTTCAACTTCTTCTTCTTTAGTTGTTTCATTATTAAGTAATAACATAATTATCACTAATATACTGATATGTTATTATATGTATGAAACAACCCTATTTAACCATCTATCCATCCTACAGAAAATGAAATCACCGCGCGTGAGTACGTATGGAATACCGTCTCCACGCCGTGGTGTAATCTATTTTCCACCACCACCTTACTTTAATGGGTATAATGGTGTAAATAATGTCTATATATTACTATTATAAAGTGATATTGATTCTGAAATAGTATACATACACTCCAATACAATTCCATGATCATAGAAACGATATCATCACTCGTGCGTACGTACTGAATACCGTCTACACGATGTGATGCGACTCGTTCTACATGATCTTCATTTCATAATGATTATATAAATGAATTGAATGAATTAATATTATATATATTACACTAATACCATTCTGGAAATGAGGTATCTATAACCTAAAGAAAAGAATAAGAATTTATTCAACAAAACACGCATAAGAACAAAAAGTAATAAACACCCAAATAACAAGTAGTAATGAAATATTACTAACAATAAGCTAATAATATGACCATATATTATATCATAAAAATAAGTATGATTTTTTAATAAGTCAATAACATTATTTAAATCATTATACAGGAGGTTTGGACACGTACAAAGCATATCAGACCAAAGGTAAGGGAAATATCACAATCTCGTTTTTATCCGAGATTGTTTATACTTTAGTATTTACTGGGGTGTAGTTTATCATCCAAATACATGTTTCCTCAATATGTAATATTATTTACATCCACCTAAAATTGTTTAAATCCAATTTTACCCTTCGGTGAGTTTTTAGTAAAGGATATGAAAGGAATCTTTTGTCGTTTTTCATACGAGGTACTTTTTGACTTTTCTGACAAAAGTACGAGAAGAATGTTTTTTTAGCTCATATGGCATGAATGGATTTTTAAAACATTATATCCAAGAAGATTCCTTTACAAGTTTTCATGTTTATTTTTAATCAACTTCTTTTAGTTTAAAAATTTATGACATGTTAAGAAAGGAAAAATGTTTTTGAAGTAGAAAGGATATTTTCCTCAAGAATGGAGTTCAAGTGTTTTATCAAAATTATTTTCCATCTAAGATAATAAAGGGTTCTGTTTTTTATCCCTATTATTAAATTGATTTTATTATGTTGTGAAGGAATTATTTTTATGAATTCCTTTATATTATATGAATTATTTTATGATGTCACGATGTTTAAGATTCCCATTTTTATTACATGGGTTATGCTATGATGTATGGTTTATGATTTTGTGGCACACATAAGAATGGTATCATTATGAGATGGGTGGGACCTATATATCCCTCCAATGCATTGGGTAAAGATTTTATATCACATGAGATAGACATGGCTGGAATGGCAGGTTATACCGGTTCAGTGATACAGGACTGAAACGAGGGTGACTCAGTTCAGAAATAGACTTTGTCCACTAAGATAGTATTGGAAATGAGTCTTGACTAATAAGATATGATTCTCTATGATTATGTGTGAATGCCACAAAGTTTCATGTTTTAAGTTATGATTATTGGGATTTCATTTCACTACTATGATTTATCCCATGTTATGAAATTATGCTCTCTTTTGCAGGTTAAGATTTCCAAAATGTTATGTTCTTATGAATATGATGTGATTGATATTTCTTTTGTTTACCCTTACTGAGCATTTGAGCTCAACCTTTTATGTTTTATTTTCCCCAGGATATAAATAAAGGTTTTAGGTAAAAAAAGGAAGATCTTTATGGGAGATGTTGAAGATCTTTCACCACGATTAGAAGATTATATTCCGAGTTTCCAAAGACACTAAACTATTACAATCCTTGTGTGTGTGTTTTTTGTTATGTACTAAGTATTCCACAAATGTAATATAATGTCCATGTTCTTCAAGCTTTGGGTCTCTACAGTTGGTTTTAGAGGAAAAGGAGGTAGGAATGTATCCGATCCTTGGGAACTCTCACATGTGAGCGTTGGACGAAGCATGGCTCTCCGCCCAAGGGCTTCATGAGGAAATGGCTGCCACTGGGGATGGTGGTGTGTCCCACCCAGAGGGTGTAGCCGCCCATGGAGTGCCCTGATAGGTATCAATTATAGTTCAATGGAAGTAATTCCAGACCATTATAGTTGGTATCAAAGGAAAAAGTTTAGTCAACCTTTGGAAACTAGGATGCGAAAACGTTAGTGAGATCCCTAGAGATATTTCTAAGGTATGTCTAGGGATGTCCCTAAGGATAAGTATACATATAGGATATAGTCCTAGAACTATGGTAACGATATTAGATTAAACAAAAGATGTTAGATATTGAAGTTACTCCCCCTTTATTATGATTTTTGCCTCTCACACTATTCTTTTTGGGTTATAGAAAATGGTTGTAAAGAAGATGATTCGCGATAATGGAGGATATGATGGACAATGGAATGATATTCCTCATAAGAAACCAAATGAACTGGGATTTGGAAGTACAAACATCGTTATTATGCCGAATCAGCAATCTCATAATATGATCAATAAAGTAAATTTTGGTAAGTTTCCTGACTCGGCTAATAAGAGAAAGATGAAGTTTCATGATGATCATAGAGGAAAGAAAGTTCAATTTCCCCTATGTAAATAATGTGGGAAGATGCATCAAGGAGAATGTTTAAAAGGAACTAGAAGATTCTTTGGGTGTGGAAAAGAAGGACACAAAGCCAGTAAGTGCAAAGTAAAAGGTTAAGTTAACACAAGGGATAAGGATAATGGTATTGCTACGACATCAACAATGGTTAAATGTTTTAAATGTGGAACGTACGGGCATTATGCAAACCAATGCCCTAAGGGAAAGTCTCATAAAGATAATCAGTATGGTCGTATGGGTAGTATTTATGTGGATGATAATGAAGAGACTACAAATGATATGTGAGATGAAAGAATTGTTGAAGCTCGGTCAATGGTATAGGAATGTAGTGGAATGATTACATGTTTATCATGTTTAATGTTGTATAAGTAATCTCATGGTACTATGGAATAAAGATACATATAAGGATTGTTACACTGTTGTCTTTCCTTGAGTTTTGAAAGTGTATGATTAATGTCACCAGTATCCATGAATGGTTATTCAGATTTTTTTGGAATGTAGATGATATGCACATAATGAAGGGATAAGGAGAAAATTAAATGTTTGATAGTATTAATGAGCTCATGACTGATATAAGGAGAAGGTTATATCATGGTTTTAGTATATAGAATTTTTGGATTTTGGTATGTGGAAGGAGTTAACTTTTGACAGCATTCATGTTTTTACTAAGGTTTAATGGGTATTCATTTTTTAAGAGAATACATCATTAAGGTATTCACATGATTGGAATGTGACCAACAAGATATATGGGGGATAAATGATGGTATTCACATGCTTGGTTGACGACATTTCAAGTTATCATTTTCCTTATACTATGAGCTTGGACCGAAGTATTTTAGATAATCCTAAAGATTGAAATGTATTATGTTAACCATAAGTTATTATTGTTTAAGGATATAACTTTTTTTGATATTATTTATGTGATGTTATAGTAATGTAGTTTTAGAAAAAAGGACAACCTGCAGGACGAGCGACAACCCATCGCGTCGGACAAGGCTGTGGGAATCGAACCCACAACCGAAGTGTGACGGGCCTTTATCGCCTACCACGGGCTTACAGAAAGTCCCGGTATAGTAGAAACTAGTTTTATTAAGCAGTATGATATATGAAGTATAAGTCCATTTTAGAAACTATATATGATTAATCTCACTATAGATGGACTTATGTATTTTTTGATAACTTTTCTAACCTTTTGTTTGAGATAGATGGAATGACCCATCATTCTATCACAAGATCTGCTAACACATCACGAATGACAAATTCAACTTCATTTCTTTAAGAGATGAAGTGGAAATTGTTCAAATAACGACAAACGGTGAGACTATACCAAAATCACGAAAGTATTTCTTCTAATTCCAATTTCATCAACATTAGGGAAATGATCTTGAAAACCAAAAATGTTGTCCTAGTGCTCTTATATCTGATGAATCAGATGGTACCTTAGATCATCACAAATTTATGGCTTTGTGATTTCTGGCTTTTCCATAGCCATGTTCTCTACCACTCTCCATAAAAACATGATGGTTAGATTTCTCTTCCATATCCATATTTTCACGTATGTGGAAACCCAGTGATTAGTTTATTTGGGTAATCATTGTATTTCATACTTTAGTTTTTAAACCCAAGTTTTGGTATTCCTTTTTACGATGTGGGTTTATATTAAAGAAACTTTCAAGTAGTAAACCATTTATAACCCTGAAGAATTTCAAGGGCGAAATTCATTTTAAGGGGGGTCGAATGTAACAGCCCGAGATTTTATAAAAAATTATTCTTTTTAATTTCATTAATGTCATGTTTTTTACGCTACACAAAAAGGATCTTTCTTAACACGCATCCTTGACTTGCCTTGCATTACACGCAATCGCGACCTTCCTTGATAGCGTGTGTAGTACGCAATACCGAGTTTCACTAAACAAAGATATGCTATTAAAATATTATTAAAACTAGTCGTTATGAATAGTAATAACCACTTTTTGAAATTTTGTAAATTTTATTTTTCAAAATGGATTTCTTTTTTGGATTCGGAGTATCGAATTTAGCCTAAGGTGAAATTTTGGTACATTTCGGATAACTTTCATATTCTAATGAATAGTGAAAATTACTAAATTATAATTAAAAACAACTTTTTTAATCAAAATAATTAATAGTGATAAATTATTAATTTGAGTGGTTTTAAAGTATATTTATAATATATTTTGACAATTTAATACAATTTTTCTCATTGAATATAATTTCACATTTAAACCAGTTATAAACAGGTGTCAATCTTTTGATAGTTATTATCTCTTAAAAACAAGCTATTTGTTTTGACGTCGGGAATTAATTTTTTAAATAAGTTAATGTAGCTTATATGTTTTGAATTTGATAAAATAGAAATCATTTTTGAATTCATAATATCAAATATAGCTTAGATCTAATTTTTGGTATTTTTCTGGAAACTTTCATTTTTTGATGAATAGTGAATCCACTAAGTGGTAGTTAAAAAACTGAATTTTTTATAAAACTTAATTTTACCGCTTCTGTGAGTAGAATTTCGAAAGTCTGAGAGACACGGTCAGTATCAAGGACTAAAATGTGGTTCAATGAGATGAAAATAATTTTTGGTGAATAGTAACTTTTTACTTTTTTTACACGGTTAAAAGTAAATATGGTAATTAAGGGTAAAAATGATATTATTATTACCCTAACACATGTCCTAATTATATTGGACAAGTTTAATTCGACCAAAAACAACCTTAGGAATAAAATATGACCATTTAGGCCCACTTGGATTAGATTAGGACATTTATTATTAATTTATTTAAAGAAGGGTTAAAATTGTTAAAATCAAAGTTTAATAAGTAAATCATTTTTAATATGGGGTTATAAATAAGATAAATTCGACTATAAATATTCATTAGAAAGCTAAACAGATATCCTACATAATGGTATTTTATTTGTAATTTTTATACATTAAATAATTTAATTTATTTATGACACAACGATGATGCAGTAATTGTCTTATTAATGATATATTGGCATAATTGATGTTATAAATACCCAAATAAATATAATTTGAGACTTTTTATGAACTAAACTAATTTTCTAGGTTAATATGACATTTTTGTATTGATTTAATTAACTTTGGTCGAAGTAATAATTCTGTTATGAGTTTCAAATAAATCAACTATTGAATAGTGTCAAAATTGACATAAAATAGTTTTTAAAACAAATATTATATTATTAATTGTTATTTTATTCCTAAAAATCTAAGGTTCGGCCACATGACTTAGATAAGGTTATATATATTAATAAAACACAACTTGGGGGTCTCTTGGATGTATATGGTAAGTTTATTAACTATATAATATAAAAATACAAAGTGACATGGTAAATGTCAATCTAATTAACTAAGAGTTAAAACTAAAAGATAAGGTTAATATAATGACCTAAACTTGTCTAAATTCTATTGGATGGGAGGATTTTGACCCATACCCACCTTTTATTCTAAATAACTCTATTTGGGTCTATTTAAAACCAAACTTTACTTTATAATAAAATAATATTTTTAGTTATTCCAAAGGTGCCCCTCTCCTCCCTTATAAAAGGACACCTCCTCCCCCTCTTCCTCACACCACTTTGAGCCTTCATGCTCAGAAAACCCCTGCCATTTTATCCTCTCCAATTCCCTAGAGATATCCTAGAGGTCCTGGTCTTCTTCAAATACCAATTTATTTCCCTAAAAGGAGGTCTCAAAGAAGCACTTCAAAGAAGAGGTAATATCCATTACCGATCCTTTCCAATTTCTTTCTTCTTCAACTTCTTATTCTTTAGTTGTTTAATTATGAAGTAATAACATCAGTATCACTCATATACTGATATGTTATTATATGTATGAAACAACCCTATTTAACCATCTATCCATCCAACAGAAAATGAAATCAACCGCACGTGCGTACGTACGGAATACCGTCTCCACGCCGTGGTGTAATCTATTTTCCACCACCACCTTACTTGGATGGGTATAATGGTGTAAATAATGACTATATATGACTATTATAAAGTGATATTGATTCTTAAATAGTATACATACACTCCAATACAATTCCACGATCATAGGAATGTTATCATCACTCGTGCGTACGTATGGAAGACCATCTCCACGATGTGATGCGACTCGTTCTACATGATCTTCATTTCATAGTGATTATATAAATGAATTGAATGAATGAATATGATATATATTACACTAATACCATTCTTTAAATGAGGTATCTATAACCTAAAGAGAATAATAAGAATTTATTTGACAAAACACGCATAAGAACAAAAAGTAATAAACACCTGAATAACAAGTACTAATGAAATATTACTAATAATAAGCTAAGAATATGACCATATAGGATATCATAAAAATAAGTATGATTCTTTAATAAGTCAATAACATTATTTAAATCATTATACAGGAGGTTCGGACACGTACAAAGCATATCGGACCAAAGGTAAGGGAAATATCACAATCTCATTTTTATCCGAGATTATTTATACTTTAGTATTTACTGGGGTGTATTTTATCATCCAAATCCATGTTTCCTCAATATGTAATATTATTTCCATCCACCTACAATTTTTTAAATACAATTTTACCCTTCGGTGAGTTTTTAGTAAAGGATATGAAAGGAATCTTTTTTCATTTTTCGTACGAGGTACTTTTTGAATTTTCCGACAAAAGTACAAGAAGAATGATTTTTTTAACTTATACGGCATGAATGGATTTTTAAAACATTATTTCCAAGAATATTCCTTTACAAGTTTTCATGTTTATTTTTAATCAAATTATTTTAGTTTAACATTTTATGACATGTTAAGAAAGGAAAAATGTTTTTGAAGTAGAAAGGATATTTTCCTCAAGAATGGAGTTCAAGTGTTTTATCAAAATTATTTTCCATCTAAGATAATAAAGGGTTCTGTTTTTTATCCCTATTATTACATTGATTTGATTATGTTGTGATGGAATTATTTTTATGAATTCCTTTATATTATATGAATTGTTTTATGATGTCACGATGTTTAAGATTCCCATTTTTAATACATGGGTTATGTTATGATGTATGGTTTATGATTTTGTGGCACACATAAGAATGATATCATTATGAGATGGGTGGGAACTATATCTCCCTCCAATGCATTGGGTAAAGATTTTATATCTCATGAGATAGACATGTCTAGAATGGTAGTTTATACCGGTTCAGTGAAACAGGAATGAAACGAGGGTGACTCAGTTCAGAAATAGACTTTGTCCACAAAGATAGTCTTGGAAATGAGTCTTGACTAATAAGATATGATTCTCTATGATTATGTGTGTATGCCACAAAGTTTCATGTTTTAAGTTATGATTATTGAGATTTCATTTCACTACTATGATTTATCCCATGTAATGAAATTATGCTCTCTTTTTCAGGTTAAGATTTCCAAAATGTTATGTTCTTATAAATATGATGTGATTGATATTTATTTTGTTTACCCTTACTGAGCATTTGAGCTCACTCTTTTATGTTTTCTTTTCCCCAGGATATAAAGAAAGGTTTTAGGTAAAAAAAAAGGAAGATCTTTATGGGAGATGTTGAAGATATTTCACCACGATTAGAAGATTATATTCCAAGTTTCCAAAGACACTAAACTATTACGATCCTTGTGTGTGTGTTTTTGTTATGTACTAAGTTTTCCGCAAAAGTAATGTAATGTCCATGTACGTCAAGCTTCGGGTCTCTAAACAACTGTTACAACTCCATCAATAACATTAAACTCCTAGTATTTCCTTTTTATTATATCTTCAAATTTTTTATGAATTCCCACATCATCTCTTTGAGAATAGTTTATATTTTTCAAAATTGATGATTGAGAAATAATTATGGAAAGGATTGAAGATTTTCCTTCCTTTATGATTCTGATGTACATTCTAGTTAAGACTAATAAGATGGGATCCTTATCAAATATCATCAATGATATAATTTATGGATAATTTAAACTTAAAGCATCTTCCACTTTATTTTCATCACCCAGATATTAGTGTATTGAGGATTCATAATCCTTGATCATCTATAGAAATATTCATTTGCACATATTAATCTATTTTTATATGAATATATATTTGATGTTTTTTTGATCCGTACATATTTCTTGCTTCGCCTGAAAGATATAATGCCACTAGATTTTCAATGAAAAGATCACTATAGAAAACTCTAGATCATGTGTTGGGTAGTTCTAGATGTAAACTTTTAACTTCCTTGAAGTATAGGGTAACACTTTTTCATTCTTCATTAACACACATCTCAATACCTTCTTTGAACTGTCACTGAATTCCATAAAAATTTCTCCACTTGTGGATAGTGTGACTATAGGTTCAATGATATAACTCCTTTTGAACATCCTAAATATCTCTTCACATTCCCCATTCTAAGAAAACTTGACTCTCTTCTAAGTTATCCTGGTTATTGGGTTTTAAAATCAGGATGAATTAATCACAAGTCAACAATGGTACATAGTTAATCCAAGGAAACTATGGATATATGACAAGATTTTGGACTCGACCATCCTTTAATTACTTCTTTCTTTGAGGGATCTAATTATATCCCATGTTTGTGATAATATGCCCCACAAATGAGACTTCATTCACCTAAAACTCACATTTTCTATGCTTTGAATAAATTTTATCTTTTTTTCAGGTCTTTAGTAGAGTGCTCAGATACTCCTCATGCAACTCCTTTCTTTTGGAGTGTATTATAATATCATCAATAAAGAATACCAATAATTTATTGAGGTAATATTTAATGACAATATTCATCAAATCCATAATGTTTTCTGAAGCATTAGTGAATCTGAATGGAATTACTATGAACTCATAGAGCCCATACCTTTTATGAAAAATAGTCTTGGGGATATCCTCCTTCTTCACCCTAACATGGAAATATCTTGACCGCATATCCACCTTAGAGAAGTATTGTTCTTCACATAGAAGATTGAATAACTCATCAATATGTGAAAGTGGATACTTTTTCTTTATCATGATCTTATTGATCTCGTGATAATAAATCCAAAGGAGCATTGAACCATCCTTCTTCTTGATGAAGAGGACTTGTACACCCCATGCTGAAGCACTTGGGCCTATAAACCCTTTTTTTAGATTCTATTATAGTAGTTACTTTATCTCCTCAAGTTACAAAACATCCATTCTATAAGGACAGTTGGATAACTCTAATGCCCCATGTATAAGCTCGATTGAAAATTCAACCTCTAAACTAAGAGGAAGACTAGGAAATTCTTTAGTTAACACATTAATGTATTCCCTTGCAATAGGAATGTATTCAAGGATGATCATTTCACTACAAAAAATGGGGTAAGGGAAGAGTTTCATTCTATTAGTTAAAAACATAATGCATTGATAAAGGGGTGCCTTTATTAGCTGTACCTAAAACTGATAACAAATGTACACTTTATCAGTGCAAAAAAAGAACTGATAAAAGTGTAGCCTATATCAGCGCTTTTTTAGCACTGATAAAGGGTAGATTTATTAGCACTAGTCTCGGTACTGATAAAAAGATTTAATAATAATTTATATACAATTATTATGTTTATATTCATAAATAATTTTTATTCATATATATTAAATAAAAAATCATGTTATAGTTAATACATTTTTTTAATAACTCAGAAATATATATACATATATATATAATGTTTTAAAAAATATGACATTATAATTAAATATATGTGTTTGATCCCAATGAATTTAGTCAATTAATATATTGATAATGTCTACATATATGTTATGTATAATCATAAATGTTCATTTATACATTACACTCTTCTTATTATTCATGTTGTCCATTGATGGCTCGTTTTTTATTATGTATATTTTACTCGGTGTATATGATTAATTCATGTTACCCATATATATACTATATTATGTTCTCAATACTTATAAAATTACAATAAATTTATTTAAAGAATAAATGTATTTATTATATTTATAATTATTAAATTTTAAGTATATATAAATACTTTTTAAAAATAATTTGTAATTATAATCATAAATATATATATATATATATAATTATAAAATTAAAATAAATACATATATTATAATGTTATAAATATATATATATATATATATTGATAAATATATACAAATATTTATAAATATACTTATTTATAGCTATAGTTATAATTATAAATATATATGTATGTAAAAAATATGAAATTTGAATATTTATATTTGTTATATAACTTATAAAGTTATAAATATATAATTAAATAAATATATTTATAAATATGTAAAAATATTTAAAAAATAAACACAAATATCTATAATTATAATTCCAAAATATATATATATATATATATATATATATATATATTTAAATAAAATATTATAATAAATATATATATTATATATATTTATATACAAATATCTAAAAATAAATACAAATAGTTATAAATATAATTCTAAATAAATGTAGATTTATTTAAGTAATTAAAAAATTATAATAAATATATTAATTATTAATATTTATAAAATTATAAATATATTTGTTATAATTTTAAAATTATATATATATATATAATTACAACTATATATAATTTATTTATTATAACTTTTAATTATAAATAAATATATATTTATTCATTAGATATAAATATATTTATATTTATATTTATTTAAGTAATTATTAATTCATAAAAAATATATTTGTTATTTTCATATATAATGTTTTATATAATTAAATAAATATATAGAAATATTGAGGAATAAATTCAAATATGTATAGTTACAGTTATAAATAAATAAAAATATATTTAAGTAATTATAAAATTATAATAAATAAATTATATAAATGTTAATAAAATTATATATATTAAAAATATTAATTTTTCATAATTTTATAATTATTAAAATATATATATATATATTCATTTATAATTATATTTTAAATATATATATTCAAATAAATAATTATAAAATTAGAAGAAATATAGTTATGTACATCTATAATCATATAAATATATATAATTAATATATTTATTATATATATCTAATATTGTAAATATAATAAATTTATTTATTATAATTTTATAATTATTTAAATTATAATTTTATAAATAATAATATATATTTATCATGTATATAATTTTATAAATATATATAATAATAAAACAAATTTATTAACATTATATCTTTATCAGCGCTATTTTAGTGTTGATAAATATCGACCTTTTTCGGTGCTAAAAAATCACTCTTAAAGGACATCTTTATCGTCGCTATATTTTTAGAGCTCATAAAGGCTTCCTATATCGGTGCAAAAAATGCATTTATAAAGGCATGTTTTATCGGCACTTCCTATTTTTTTGATAACGAAACATGCCACTATCGACGCTTTTTAGCTAGCGTTGATAAAGGGTTCACTGAGTTTTATAAAAAAACCCTTAAATTTCTCCTCCTTCCGCCCACCCCTCAAGCTCTCATGAAAGCCGATCACTATAGTCACACCTCCTCCTCCTCCTCCTCCTCCTCCTCCTATCCTGCCACCTATTCTCTACTAAAAACCACAACTTCATCGTGCGCCTCTCCTCCTCTATAAACTAGACAGTTGTGCACCTCTCCTCCACCATGCGCCACAACTCGGAGGTGTGCCAACCAGACTGTCATGTGCCTCTCCTTCGTCGTGTTCCACACCTCTGTCATGTGCCACACATCTTCCATATGCCACACCTCTATCGTGCACCTCTCCTCTGTCGTGCATCGTTCCTCTATCGAGCGCCTTTCCTATGTCAGGCACCTCTCATCTGCTGGAGGACTCCTCTGCTCGTCACCTCTCCCCCACCACGTACTCACCTCCGTTGTGCGCTTAATGAAACTTCCAAGGCAAGTTTTCTCCTCTTTCTCTTTGTTTAATGGTGATGTTGTGAATTATATAGTCTAAACTCCAGGCTGGAAATCATGGCCATTAGTAGTCCATCTTTTCACACTAAATGAATTGCATGTTGGTTGGTTTTTGAAAAGAAATTTCTGGTCCTCTAGTGAGACATGATCATATACCCTAAATGTGTGTGTGTGTGTGAAAATTGGTTTCCCAAAGTTCATTTATCTTTATAACCTGAATCTTATATATTAATTTGATTTAATAATATGTATTGAGGGGTTATATGATTTTTGGACACCCATTTATTTATGATTGATATATATATATATATATATGTTGGTATTTAATTCACTTATTATTTAAAAGAGTAGTTCATTGAATTTTGAATCGTGTTTCATCTCCAAAAAAGGATTTTATGTGTTCAAATTGGTTGAAGTATGTGATGATCATTTGGAAAATTCTTAAAAATAATTTCACGTATTGGTTATCAATGAATTCTGAATGGACTAGTTGGAACATTATAAAAAGCATTTATGATTTGGGAACATTTTCTATATATTATATTTTGATTTTGATGGTTATATAAAGTAGGTTTAATTTCTTTTGGAATGTGTTATACAAGGGTAAAAAGGGGTTCTTTCGGTGAAGAGTTTTTAGAGGTGAGATGAATAGTTTTTAATGTCATTTATAATTTATGTTATTGACTTCATGATTGATTTTGATCTCCACCACTTCATTTATCTTGAGAACCACTTTTAATTGGGTGGGACCTAGGACATGTACTTTCTATACATTGATAAACACTCCCTAGTATGATATTACAACCCCACACATACTAATAATAAATATCATCTTCTTAGATATGGATCAAAACGCTTAACTTTTAGGAATTGATACATTCTCACCGAGAACCATTGTGGCACCAAAACTTCAACTGACCGTACTCCTTGATCCCTCCCTCCACTACACATACACCTTTAAGGCTCAACATCATTGATGAAATCACGTTTTTCTTCTTGGATCCATATTCTCTTGGAAACACCTTCTAAAAAATCTAATGCTTTTATCTCAAGGTTTCACATTCTACTAAACACCTCACTTCTAACTAATTCAAAATCAATATAACTTTTTGAACTCTCCAAGTGTAAGAAAGGCATTTTCCCCCAAAATCTAAATCCTCCACAATAGAATATCAATCCAAACCTTACCCATTTCAATGGAACCAACAAATAGTTACTAGTGCAATTCCACAAAGTCTAAGAAAACCACTTCACTAGAGGAAACCTAGTAGTCTTGAAACCAAGACTTTCTATCAATCCTTGATAAAATAATCAACATATGTTATGTAACCAAGATTTAATACCGCTTTTGGGTAACTAATAATAGAATAAGAAAAATAGCTGATATCACTATTTGGATTTTGTACAATTCAATATTCCTAATGTTAAACCCCCAAAACATAAATTAATCCCCTGAAACTTGAAGATAGTGGAATAAATTCCAAAACATACCTGAATTGAAACAAATCCTCAAACCTGATATACCATAGCATATAAGTAAAGCTATAGCTAATTCATCAAATCAGATCTCTACCTTTTAGTTCCATCAACCTCATGGATTTTAAAATACCTCCCCCAAAAGAAAATTAGCAATAAAGGATAAATGCATGACATAAATGGAATAATCACACCACATGAAATTTATATTGTTTGGATGACAATCCTACATAATAGGGGAATAAATCGATATTTTTATTAATGGATAAACTGATTTATAAGGGAAATATATCTTTTTTTATCCCTACCTATCCAAAGCTAAAATAGATACTTTCTGGACACCCTAGTCAAATAACAATAACAACACATGTAATGAATCCTTCCACCTGTAGACACTTTATGGTGAATCCCCTCAAAGGGACAAATGATATAATTCAAGTAATTATGAAATCATATTTACTTTTTAGAATAATTTTATATATAAATATATAAAATATTATTTTATTACAAATTTAAAAAATTATATGAATGAATTATAAACTATTAATATTTAATGTTATGAAGTGTTCGTGAGATTTAGGTTGATGCATCCATCAAAGGTACCAAACCTTGATTTTCTTTATAAAATTTTCATTAAAATATTCTAGAATATTTTGAGACTTGATGTTGTTAACTTCATGAATGAGTTTTCGAGAATTAATAATTCTATTTGATAATTATAATGATACTCTCATCACATTGATTCTAGAGGTTACTGGTATTATTTCGGTTAAAAATTTTAGAATGACTAGTCTTTGTAATGTCAACTATAAAGTATTTTTGAAGATTTTAGAATATTTTATATGGAAAATGATACCATATATTATTTTAGTACCATAGTTCTTTTCTTTAATTTGACTTGAGATATGATGTAATTAAAAGTATCGGGAAAGAGACATAGTTTCTTCTAGTGATGGGTGGAAGAAGGAAGTTCTTTGTGTGAAAGGAATGATACTTCAGAAAAGTTTTATTATGTAATGGGTTCGTGCTTATAGCTTTACATAGATGTATTTATAAAGGAAGGAACCAAAATTACTTCATGTGATGGGAATATACATTATTATTGGGGTGTACAACTGATTTATTTGGTGTGAGTCAAGGATCATTTGGATAATGTAGTGTTTGCAGTAAACTGGTACATGAGTGTTTCATGGTTGCGAGTGTGGTCACTCACTATGGAACATATCTGTTGGGACTCTAGTGTTGTGGTAAGGGATAATTGATATAACTGGGAAATGGAAGAAAGGGTAAGGGATATCCAATGGTGGGGAGCACAATATAAAATTCCTATAGAAATTATTATTAGTACACCTACCTTTGGAATAATGTGATGGAATCATACAACACTGATTGATTTGGGATGAATCTAGGATTTTTTAAGGTATATTTTATAAAGTGTCTCTATTAGGATCTATGTATTTTTGAAAATGTCTAATTGGATCTTTTAAAATGATTCAAGTGTTTAGAAATGTTTATTAAAGGTATGTCTCTCATTTCAAATGATTAATATTATTGGGTCATGATGTTTTCTTGAATGCTTTAAAAAATGGAATTTTGATTTTGTGAAAGAGTGTTTGGAAGTGATTGATTTATTTTAATAAGGGTGTGTTATTTTAAAGAGGAATTTGTGTAAATGGTTGGTTTTTTAATGGTTTTTAAAGTTTAATTTTTTAAATCGTTTTTAGAAATGACATTTTAACTATAGTTTTTTCCTAATCTTTTAGGTTTATATTTTTATAGAATTAGGAAAACCATTAAATTATATCAATATTTTGTGTATTTATTTTGTTAAATAAAAATATAACTGAATCAAATAAGGTGTATATGAATAAATAATTGATGGAATCCAATCGTTTGACAAGGGAGTGTGAATATAGAGTGAAATATTTTATCAAGTTTGCAAAACATCATGCATATTACCATTCTCAAATCTTTTATTTGTGTTTATGTTGTTGTAATTTAAAAAAATTAGTCCAGAAGAGTTGTAAGAACACATCATCTTTCACAGAATAGATTGAGGTTATAAATGTTGGAATAATCATCGGTAGAAAGAAAATGTAACTAGTGTCTAGGAAAACAGTGAATTTTATGGATCATCTGATATTATTTCAAGTGTGGGAAATAAATAAGACCATATCAAGTATGTGATTATATATATGAATAATTATAAAGATCATACTGAGGAAATTATAAGGTCAGTTGAATATGTACTTCGCGATTACCCAAAATTGTTTGAGCAGTTAAAGAGTTGTGAAAAGACACCTTTATATGGTGGTTCCACTAAATATACAGCATTGTCATCCATATGGAAGCTATTTAATTTGAATGAAATCCAGTAATGGAGTGACACTAGTTTTACATAATTACTTTCTCTCTTGAATGACAAGATCATAGAAGATAATGAGATCCCAATCCAAACATACAACACTAAATAAATTCTATGTTCGATGGGTATGATCTCTAAATAAATACATGCATACCCGAATGATTGTATACTATTTCCCAAGGACCAAAAAACACTTAGAGAATTCTCAAAGTGCGGTGCTTCTGATTCAAGAAAGATGAATGTGGTCCTACAAAAGTTTTATGGTACTTTCCAATCATCCCATGTTCTATGAGCTTATATAGAAGTGAGGAGACCACAGGGAAATTGACATGAACCACAGATTGAAGAAATAGAAATGGTAAACTACATCACTTGATGGACTCTCCTCGATGGAAGAGAATTGATTAGGATCATCCTGATTTTTGGAAGTGAGCTGAGAAACCTTCATATTTAATTATAAATAGATGGAATGAATCCTTTTAGCGTTCAAAGAAGAAATAATAGTAAATGGATAGTTATGTTGGTAAAATACATATTTCCACCACAGTTATGAAAGAAATGAAAACACATCATGATATCTATGCTTATATTAGGACTCACACAACCAGGAAATGATATTAATGTTTATTTGGCACCATTGATTGAGGATTTGAAATTATTGTGGGATTAAGGTGTTATGTTTTATGATTCTTATAGAATTTAAGACTTCATATTGAGTGCCATGTTTTACTGGATGATAAAGTAATTTAATTCTTATGGAAATTTTTTAGGATATATCATTAAAGGAAGTCATGTTTGTTCCATCTACAAACAAATCACACAGTAAATTAGGTTTAAAAATACATCGAAAACCCTATTTCTAGGACATCATTGATTTCTAACCAGATGAAATAAGTAAAAATATTGGATGACATCAATCGATGGAAGTTTAAAATAATGTAAACCACCGTCTCTACAAATAGGTGATCAACTATTTGAGAAAGTAAAAGATGTGCACACTGCCTTTGGTAAACTATTTTCAAAAAACCTAATGGAAACCAGTTGGAAGAGGTGATTAATTTTTTTTTGAATTACCATACTAGAAATATATATATGTCAGACATGTTCTTGATGTTATTCATGTTGAAAAAAAATGAATGTGACAATTTCATCAGCACATTGCTAAATGCACCTGACAAAACAAAGGATGGAATTAATGCTAGGTTGGACAAGGTTGACATGGGAATATGAGAAGATTTGGCTATAGTGAAGGGTGAAAAATTAAATTTTATTCCTCTAGCAGCTTATAATCTTTCCAGAAAAGAGAGATATCAGTTTTTCAACTTCTTGAATGATGTAAAGGTTCCAGAGGGGTATTCATCCAATATCAAGAACATCATTTTAATGATCAATTTAATGCTAAAGGGTCTGAAGTCACTGGACTACCACATCTAGATGTAAAATTTAATTCCTATAGCTTTATGTTGTATTTTTACAGGAATTTCTATTATACATTAATGATGCTATGTTTCTTCTTCAAATCTGTATGCATCAAAGTTATATACCTGACAAAGTTTCCTTGTATAGAAAGATAAATTTTCGTCATATTATGTGAATTGGAAATGTTCTTCCCACTGTCATTATTTGATATGATGTTTCATTTGATGGTTCACTTGGGGAGAGAGATTCAACTATGTGGTCCTATACACTATAGATGGATGTACCCCATTAAATGGTATATGAATATTTTGAATGTGTATCTCAAAAATTATTGTCAGTCGGAGGGTTATATTACAGAGCAATATATTATTGAAGAAGAAGTTGAATTTTGTACTGAATACAAATCCAATGTGGAAATCATTGGTCTACTGAAATCTCATCACACTTGGTGGATTGATGGTAAATGAATTTATATAAGTGAGGTTTTTACAATAAATATTTCAGATCGGGAGCAAGCATGACTTTATGCTTTGCATAATAGTTTGGATGTTGACCGATATGTTGAAACCCACAAAGAAATTATTAGGAATTTTAATCCACCAAGGGATGAAAAATGGATATCAAATACATAGAATCGATAGTTTATAAGATGGTTTTAGGATTATATATTTAAGTATTCAGAGGAAAATCTAGACTCAATTTCAAAATGACTTTGATTTCTAGACGTAGGTCCCAGTATGTATAAATTATCTTATAAAAATTCTTTAATTAATGGTTATACATTATATACTAATGAACATGACGAAGAAAGTACCATACTGAATAGTGTAGTTACACTTGGGATGAAGCGATGCATGTTTTCGGCACTAAGGACAGAAATACAATTTACACAGATATGTCATACTTTGACATGCTCAAACAAATGTTGGAGTTATATTATATAAACTTCCAAGTGCCTATTTCTCAATGAAAGTGGGTTGATAATATGAGTGCTATTAAAATAGATGAGTTGGGATCCATGAAAGTAGATTTTAGTATGGAAGTGTACAATGAAAAACCATTTATAATACAATCTTAGGTAGTACAATTATTTTATGTTAAAGATCCTGCCAACCGAAAGTGGTCAATTGTTTTGTTATTGACCAAAACCACTGAAGGGTTAGATGAAAATTCAATGGAGGATGACCCATTAGTTGGGACGTCGCAATCATTTCACAGTGGTACCAATGTAGATGGTGTTTTTTATGTTAGATAAGACCATAATGAAGGGATTTAGATAGTCGATATAATGGTCAAATCCCTTCAAAATTTTTTAAAAAAAAAGAGTTCAATAATCATGTATTATTTTTTTTAATATACGTCATGTTACCTTATGTTATTAATGTTTAGCTGGTGCTTTTATATAATCTAAATTAAATGTTAAACTACTTCTCAAGATAATTACTTCTGCACATGATTATGCTACCTATCCTGAGGCATAATAGGTCTCTCAACCTGTTAATGCTTATAGTGAAGATGAACAACAAATCTCTCAACATTCTACTACTCGTAGTGTAGAGGAACAATAGGTCTCTCAATGTGTTGATGCTCCCAATGTAGAGGACCGATATGTTTCTCAACCTGTTGCTACTACTACTTCCAGTGCATCTTTACAACAACCATTTTCACATTCCAATGGTATCACTCCGGAGGAACATATTGATGATGCTTAAACTAAGAAAATTGTAGGAAATGAAACACTAGCAGAATAGAAAATATAGGATCACCAGAGTTTTACAATGTTAGAAAAAAACCTTAAGGAAAAAAACGGAAGGCATAAAAAAAGAGGTCAGATGGAATAAGTTGGGCCAGCATGTTGACCCCAATAAGGCCATGTTGAGTACTTACATTGGAATTGTCACTCATCAAAGCATAGTGATTAATGTGCAGTCGTGGAACCATATTTTTACTGGGCATAATACATTGATGTGGGAGATATTACGGTACTATTATAATAACATTTCATTATTTTTATGAAAAATAAAATAATGAAAAATTGAATAATTCTTCATCATCCCTAATAGAGTGCATTTATAGTGGATGACTCGCACAAGGACTTTGTATTAACAGTTTTTGGAACAATTCATAGAGAATTTCACACAATTTTAATGAGATGTTATCTTAAAGTAGTGGAATGGGAGATAAACCCACACCCACCCCCTATTTATGCACACCTAATAACCCAAATATTGTGGGATGATTTTACTATCCATCATGCGGAGCATCCTTTCCAGGTACATTGTGTTTGGAAAAATGTTGTTTGAAGATACATGTACTCATCACCTTAATTGAAAGTTTTTATTTATGAAAATGCAACTAGGTTCAAAAAATAAGGAACGAGTATTAAAACAAGCATACCACTATGGAATGAGGCTCAAGTAAATAAATAAGGGATACTAATAGATGAAAACACACAAAAAGTGTGGGATATATGTGTAAGTATGACATAATAAATATTTTTTTATTTAAATTGTTATTACATAACAATGATTAATTATTTTTCCTGTATTTTATCTCTAACATTGTTACAAGAATC
This sequence comes from Viscum album, assembly GCA_963277665.1. NCBI lineage: Eukaryota > Viridiplantae > Streptophyta > Magnoliopsida > Santalales > Viscaceae > Viscum > Viscum album. The sequence continues at coordinate 1,839,303,077 of OY728165.1, forward strand.
AAAAACATCCAAACCTAATGCAGACATACTTTTTGTGTTCTTAAAGTAGCCAGAAAAGTGTGGTCAGGTCAGAGGGGCGGGTTTTTGGGTAACGCCCTGAACATTGTTTGAGAAACAAAAACAAGAGAATGATCAAATTGAAAAAAAATAAAAATGATGATACAAAGAATAGTTGTCCATGAATAACATATTCAATTGCAGTGAGAGTTCATGAAAAATTTGATAGTGGGGGGAAAATAGAAGAAACAACTCCAGAACATCCAGTCCGTGAAGATCATACACCACCACCCACCCACCACTAGTTATGAGGTGATCCACTCCCCTTAAAACCAATCTTAGTAGAGGTAATAAATATTCAAATAATTCTTTCTATAAATTGTGAATTATATAGACATTAAAACGTTTATTGTAATGATATTGTATTGGGTGAAAATTATTGGGATTTATATCTTTCAACACCCACAATCACCTTGTAGCGAAAGATATGGTGTTCAATATCCAGAAATCCATGTTACACAACAGACCATATCCAACAGGACATGTCAAAGTTTTTATTAATGTAGTCCATGAGTTGAGCATTGAGCTACCTGATCCAATTAATGATGAATATATTCATAAGGTCAGACAAGCTCTCGGAACATTCATCACATTCCTGTCACAGCTTGTAAAAAATATTTGACAAGGAGGTGTTCATTTCCAAATTATTATTGGACTCATTAGTCCTTGCGTCACCACTACAGAACAAACAAAAATAGAATCCAAGAAAGAGGGTGAAATACTGGCGGGCCTGCTAAAATCATTTAACATACAAATTATAGATGATAGACTCTTATGAATACCAACAATGTTGTGGTAAAACTATACAGTTTAATCGTATAAAATATATTTTAATTTATTTCATTACTTTTTTTGTGTTTATAGGCATCATAGGATGATCAATGAGGTCAATTTGGATACACCAAAGAATTATTTCTTGGATTCAATGCATGGATATCCAACAACCCAACCACGTATGATGGACTTTTCAATTTTTAATACACTACATCAAACATATTAAAACTAAATATCAAGTTATATAATTTATATTATCTTTTAATGAGGATTCAATTATGATAGAGAGGTGTCTGAATATTGTCTACATCATTGAATCAGGCCAGGGAAAAAGGATAAGAAACATCACAAATACTATGACTGGATAAGAAACAATGTATATATAATAATATTTCACTATCCAAACACATATAAAAAATTACTTATTTCTATCAATGTTTCTATAGTGTTCAAAACAAACTAACAATAAGGACTGTGGTTATTATATTTGTAAATTTATGAAAGCTATCATATTCTATGAACAAACCAGGATCCCTGAAGAGGTATTTTTAATTAATTAATACTATTTTTTGAAAAGATTTATTAATCCCTTATGTATTTATATTTATATATTACTACCATGATTGTCGAAAAGAATCATATTCACAAGATGCTATAGATTCATTTATAAATGAATGGTCAGCATACCTGATAGAAGAATGTATATAAATATAATAAATATGTGATTGGTATGACTCGAAGTGTTTATTTTTATTTAAAATTGGAAGTATTTCTAATTAAAAAACAAGTGACACAATGAAAACGGATCAAACACATTATAATTGATTTGATACTCTACTAAAATGATTCATAAATAATTTATGATATGTAGTAATAAACCACACATAAATCCAACACATGGTGCGAATTTTATGACTTTAACTATGTATTTTTACATTAAATTAATAGTAAATTTGAAAAAAAACACAACTAGCATAGTTAAAACAGAGAAAATGCATTCTTATTGTTTTGATAATTTAGTAAAATGATCCATCTGTCATTTTTTATGTGTAGAAATCAACCACACATTAATCTAATGAACGGTGTGACCAATATGACTAAAATTGTTCGTTATCAGTTTAAAATTGACATTTTAGTTCAAAATTGTCACTCACTAAAAACAAAGAAAACACACTCCAATTGTCTTCATAATTTAAGAAAATTATTTCTATGTTCTTTATGACTTGTATGAATTAGTATCATGTAAAATCAATTCACTATGCGACCGGTATGACACAAAATGTGTGTTTCAAGTTTAAAATGATATTTTCGTAAAAAATTCACCAAAAATAATAAAAACTAATCAAATGAATTTTGATTGTTTTGATACTTTAAGATAACAATATATATGTCATTTAAGACATGTAGGAATCAACTTCACCTCAATTTGATGTGCAGTGTGATCGGTATGACTCAAAGTATTTCTTTTTATTCAAAATTGACATTAATTTCAGTAAAAATTCACAACTCGCATACTGAAAACCAAGAAAACACATTAGGATTATTTTTATAATTTATTAAAATTATCCTTGAGTCATTTTTTATTTGTAGAAATCAACCCCACCTCAATACAATGTGCTATGTGACTGGTATAAATCCAAATGCATCTTTTCATTTAAATTTGAAATTAATTTAAGTGAAAAAGAACAACTGATGTACTAAAAATTGATCAGAAGCATTCGAATTGTTTTCATACATTAGGAAAATGATCCCTGGGTGATGTTTTGACATATAGGCATCAACTTCCCCTCAATCTGACACACAATGTGATTGTTATGACTAAAAGTGTCTATTATCAGTTTAAAATTTAAAATTTAGCTCAAAACATGTCACTCACTAAAAACAAATAAAACACTTTCTGATTGTCTTAATAATTTAGGATTGTGATTCTTAAGTCCTTTTTGATGTGTATGAAATATTCTCACATCATATTGACAAATGATTTGAATGGTATGACTCAAAAATCATGTTTCCATTTTAAAATGATGTTTTAGTAAAAAAAACACAATCGGCATACTGAAAACCAAGAAAACGCATATGGATTTTTTTGATACCTTAGAACAACGATCCATGAGTCATTTTTTATGTGTAGGAGTCAACCACACTTCAATTAGATGACCGATGTGACCGGTATAAATACAAATGTGTTTTCATTTAAAATGTAAATTGGTTTATGTAAAAAGAACAAGTAATATACTAAAAATTGAGAAAAATCATTAGGATTGTTTTGACACTTTAAGAAAATTATCCATGAGTCAATTTTTATGTGTTGGAATCAACCACACCTCAATCTGATTCAGGGTGTGACTAGTATGACTAAAAGTTTCATTTATCAATTTAAAATTTACATTTTAGCTTAAAACTTTTCACTCACTAAAAACCAAGAAAACGCACTGAAATTGTATTCATAATTTAGGAGAGTTATTTGTAATTAATTTGTGACATGTATCAAGTAGTATCACCGAAAACTAATGCACGATGTTTCTAGTATGACTCAAAATGGGTGTTTCTAATTTGGAATGATATTTTACTAAAAACACAACTATCATACTGAAAACCGAGCAAATCCATTCAGATTGTTTTGATACTTTATAACAATGATCCATGAGCATTTTTGACATGTAGAAATCAACCACACCTCAATATGACAAATGATGTAACTGATATAAATCCAAATATGTCATTTAAATTTGATAAAAAAATTAGTAAAAAAATGGACATACTCAAAACCAAGAAAACCAATTAGGATTGTTTTGATATTTTCGAATAATATTCTATAACTCAATTGTGACAAGTAGTAATCAACTCCACCTCAATAAAATGCATGGTGTGACCTGTATAGCTCCAAATCTGTATTTTTTGTTAAAAATTGACATTTTATTAATGTATTCTTTCATATTAATGTTTAATTTATTTTTTATAGTATTAATAACATAATATTAGTTTTCTTATATAGGTGGAACCTTTTCCTTGATTTGGGATGATTTTTTGCAATAACTAATACCATGGGCATACATTTTGTAGAGGAGATCCTAGATATCAAAGGGTGAAACATTAATGTTTTTAACTATTTGTTGGATAATGGTAAATTTAATTTTATAAATCGTTATTTGAAATGTATATAGAACTGATTGAAGAACCCTAATGTGCGTTGATTTGTTCTTTTGTGCCTTGTGAAATTGGTGTGTGTGTCTTTTGTGTAGGTGCTAGTGGGTGTGTTGTTATATAAAATGAACATCACAGGAAGATGTGCCTTTATTAGAATTATTTAAAGAGATGATAAAGGCCCCATTTATGAGTGATATTTAGATCACTAATAAAGGATCACTTTATCAACACTATTTCAAGAATTGATAAAGGCCCCCTTTATTAGTGATAATTAAATTGATCATAAAGTGTTCCTTTATCAGTGCTAAAAATGGCGATGATAAAGGGTGTCCATTATCCACACCAAAAAATAGCAATGATAAAGGGGGCCTTTATCAGCACTTTTTTATCACGAATATAGGACACCCTTTATCAGTGCTTTTTTAGCACTGTTAATGGGTTCCCTCACCCCTTTATCTTCCCTAAGACTAACAACGCTTTTCTATAGCTGTTAAAAGTGTTTTATAGCACTTTTGAAAGTATTTTCTCTAATAGTGTTTTCATAGACTCAACCATTTGATATAGATATACTTTCTCATAGGTAAATAATATTCATTATTGAGATATTAGTAATAAAGAAGATTCACAGTCCTCCTTTAAATTTTTGTTGTCTAAATATAGGAAAAGACAATCCATACCCATAATTGCATCAAATTCCACCAAAGGGCAGATGACAAGGTTCACTGGGAAGTTCATCCCAAATATTTTTATAGGGGGGAGTTATGTAATTGGTATGAAATAATTTCCAAATTTTCCATTTTCAATAATATTTCCAATTCAATACTTTTCAGTGGTGTTTGAATAGGTATACTAAAATTTCCTGATATAAAGGAATGCATAGGACATGAATCAAAATGTATATTCACTATTCTTGAAAGAACAACTATTGTACCTATCAACACTTCTTTTTTATAATCCACATTATAATTTTTAATTTAAAAATATCTCCATTTCTACCTTTGAGGTTGTTGGTTTTCTCTGAAAACCCTTTCTGTAGTGCATTGGTTTGCAAAGTTCCAAAATTCCTTATAGTTGAAGCGATGAAAAATTCACTAAGGGTTATCCAGATCATTCCTATCGTTAAATGAATTATTGGGTTTCTCCTATCGACAATCTCTATCTAGGTGTCCTTGCCTCACTCACCAAAATCATTTCATCATTCCCCTTAGTAAACATTTTTGGTTCTTCTTTCTGAACCTTTGAAAAGTGGGATATTGAAATTTTTCACATGATTTTATTTCTACACTAGATGACTACAATTAAACTCCAATTTCTTCTTATTATCCCCATGATACACTTGAGATTCATCAGTCTCTATTTTAACTTTGAGGGCACATCATACAATTTCATCATAGCTACCAAATTCTCGGATCGCCAAGGCTTTTTGTTGACTAGGTTTTATCACACCAAAAAATTGGTCAACTTTGCAATTGGGGGTAACCACAAATCCATAGCTATATCGTACAAGTATTATAATGTTTTCCTCATATGATCTGATATATTTTCAATTAATTTTCTGATGGAAAATAAAATACCTTTCCATTTTATGTTGTATAGTTTGAGGAAAATATTTAATGAAAAAAAATTCCAGAATTCCTTCCACCCCATCAATTTGATATCTTCCTCAGGCTTTGTATTCTGGAACAGTTTCCACCATTGATTAGCTTCTCCCTCTCTATGATAAACATCCAGCAGAACCTTCTCATGCTTTGAACATTGAAGGATTGATAAGATCTTCCCAATAGAGTTGATCCATTGTTCCGATATTAAGGGATCGGTTGACCCATTGAAAGTTAGAGCCCTTTGTTGTATAAATGTATCAATTGTGGGTTGTTCTCTCCTAGGGTGGGTTTGGATGCTCCTCTTAATCCATGTTTCAATTTAGAACTTGATTCATTTAAGAGAGTATCATCATAAAGTCTTATATTCTTTCTCCCTTCAGGTTGGGCATCTCATTAAGGCAATCATCACATTTTCATCACATTGATTGTTTACCAGATTCCTCATATTTCTCGCCATTGGATAGTCTAAATGAAACATTAGGGATGAATATTTATAAACTATAAATCCTATAAAGTTTAATCCCATGACATTAAAGTTTTAACTTATAAATTACATGTATTTCTATAACCTATGAATTTCTAGTCTTCAATGTGTGTTATCCATGGTATATTTCCTAACATATACAAAAATGGGAATTTTTTTGTTCCATTAATAATGGTTCATAATGATACAATGAATTTATCAAATAATATCCCCAAGGATGTTAAAATCAGTTCTACATAATGACATGTTTTCATGCACCAGTTCCGGATCTATTCAAGCACAACATGGTGTTTCCGGGTTTTACCACTTCGTACATCTGTGCTTGAGCCACATCCACTTATATGATCCAGAAATGGATTTATTTCCTTGATAAAACATTTAATATATATTTAATAAACTTTAGGGATGTTTTTATATACTTATTATTACACCTATTTCTTTTATGGCATCCCACCTTTTTATTACATATCTTTTCATTACATAGTACAAAAAAGAGGATATTTTTAAGTTTAGTTTCTAGGAATGAGTATATAATAAATTAAAAATTAAAAAATTATTCTATTCCACTTGAAAGGGTTAATAATAGATTTAAAATAATTTTGTTTACTTCATGTCATAATGCAGAGACATACATCAATAGAAAGTGTGAACATAAGGCCGCGTAAGTTAAAGCAAGTGAAATAGTTTACATGTAATCTTGATAAATTTCAATAATTAGTTGAGGAATATCATAAAGTCCTGAGTAAGATGAATATAATAATAATAATAACATGAATCATAAAATATAAATGTTCTTATAGTATTTGAATGATATATTCTTAATTATTTCACCAAGTTTTTTCACCGAGGTGTCAAAACAATTTCCAAGGTTATTCACCAAGGTATCATAAAACATATCATCTCTAGAGATTAAATTATATAGAAAATGATATGGAGACCTGTAATGTTTTAACCTTCATATGTATTAATTAATTTCATCCACATATATAATAATATAAAGTTTCATAAATAACCTGTGGAAAAAAAGAAATGGTTTTCTAAGAAAAAACATGACATTTTAAAAGTGGTTAAAAACAAGATATTTATGTCATTTGTAACCCAAAAAAAGGAAATAGGGTTTTATTATGTCAATAACTATTTAAAATAAATCAATTTTACATATTTTTTAATACCCATGAAAAATAAATGGGTTTGGTGATTTACATAATGAAAATAAAATGGAATTTCTTTAGGAGAAGAGAGAAATTTTTAGAAGTAAAATCAGCAACATAATAGGTATAAAACAGGTTTTTGAAAATAGTAAAAAGAGAATTAACAAGGTTTTACCATTAATAAAATACTCTTGATATAATAAATGGATAAAATAAATTTTACAAAAGAACTTATTTTTTAAATATGAACTACATACCACAAAAAGAGGTAACTTGAATGGAAAAGAAAGGTGGAGATTTCCAATACCTTGAAGAGTAGTTCAAAAAACGTGATGATCGGGGCCTTGGGGGATTGAGGACACACTGGGAAAACTATTTGGGAGGAAAAACTATTATAAATTCAGGTATTATTAATAATGATTTGATTAAAATTGATAAATGTGTGGGTATTTATAGCAATAGTGGTGGATTTGTTTTTTAATTTCCAAATAAAGGCTTCAGACACCTAGGTAGTGGTAAATGGGAAACCATGATATTTTCCATGATATTTTCCCTTGTATTAGACACTTGGAACACAATTAATGTTATTTTAATACACAATATTTTACCATACTTTAATATCTCATATTTTTTCAAGGAAGATTAAAGTTTAAAAAATTAACATTTTTAAAGTTAAATTTCCATTTTAGAATTTGGAAAGTAAAATATATTTTCAAATTGATTAAAATGTATTAAAATATATTATATTAATAAAATAACATATCTTTACTCTTTTATTGTGGTTAATTAGTTATTACATTATCAATAAATAATTATGAGGTCATTAAATATACTGAAAAATTCAAACTGTATTTTTACTATTCACAAAAAAAATAAACTATTTTTAAAAATTCTCGTAAACTCACCCAAAACTAACTTTTACATTTATATTTAAAAATATTATATTTATTTTATCATAAAAATTATCTAAATGAGTTAATTTTAACTTTTAAATATAAAAAACCATATTTATTAAAAATAATAAAGGATTGAAAATGAAAAGTAAATTTTCCAGCACCTGAAAAAATTTATTTTATCATTTAAAATTCAATAAGAGTGTTTTTATCATACTATGTCATTAAAATAAACATTTTTCATAGTACCTTAGTTTATTATACTAATTTATATATTTTTTCAAAGTACATTTTTTCCAAAAAATAAATTTATCAAATTCGTGATATTTTTTATATTAAGAAAAACTATTCTTAAAACAGAATTCCTAGAACAAAAATTTTAATAAGAAAATATAATTACACATTAAATGATTAAGGTCTTGACCCATAACCCCTTATTAAATCTATTCATTCCCTAACAGTATGGGGTGTGATAGTGGTAGTTTTGTAGGGTGCCTGGACTAGCATCGATTGAGCGGTAATCTCTACTAACTTGATCTTCTCCCATATGAGATTTAATTTCAGCTTCACTTATTGAAGCTCGGCTTGGGATTGGTTAAGATAGAACCCAAGAAATTATACATCCCTCCCAAGCTATAAAAGATGGGATTCATACAGAATGAATCTACTAGTTGAGGTCATCGACTCCTCTTTATGTATCAATTATCCTTTTTCAAATTTTACTTATAAATACTAATTATAATGTTAAAATTATTATCAAGAGTATAGTTCCCAACATTCATATTGACCAATATTTCATAATTTACCAGTGAGAATATAAAAGTAAAAACAATATGGCCTTATTTCCATTTATATTTACATAATTATTAAATATATATGCTTTTTTTGTGTATAAAATAATATAACACACATTTTCAAGAAAAAATATCATTCAAAAAGTCTTGGTTGTTACATTCTTCCCCCCTTAAGAAATTTCTTCCCTAAAATTTCTATTCAGTATCTCAATTGATAAAATTTGTGGGTACTTCTTCCTAATTCTCTCTTATAGTTTGCATGTCGCTTATTCATATATTTTCTTTCTCCACAACACTTTAACAAGGTGGGAAGTCTTATTGCATTGAACCTTGTCTCTATAGTCTAAGATCAAAACAGGTTATTCCATATATGAGATTTCATAGTCCAGTTATACCACCTAGGAATTCATTACATGTGAAGGGGTAGGTATTTAATTCCTTAAGATAGATACATGGAATACATTATGAAATTGAGATAGATTTTGTGGAGGTGGTAGATGATAGGTCGTTGCTTCTATACAATCAATGATTTTATAGGGGCCAATGTACCTGGGTCTAAGCATCCCTTTCTTCACAAAACTGCAAGATTCCTGACCAAGGTGATATTCAAAAGAACACTTTTCTACCAACACCAAACTCCATGTCCCTTCGACTATTTTCAGTATAGCTCCTCTACCAAATCTAAGCAGCCTTTATGTGTTTTTGGATTTTATAAACCTTTTCAATCATCTCTTTCACATGATACAGATCGGGAAACTTTCTCTCACAGACTTCATCTCAACAAGTAAGAGTTCTACATTGCTTCCCATATAGAGCTTCATAGGGTTCCATTTTAATTCTCAAGTAGAAGTTGTTGTTGTATGGGAACCTAACTAATTGGAGATGTTTACCCATCCAAATTTAAATTACATTGATCATGTTATTAGAATTTCCTCAAGTGTCTGAATAGCCATTTCAGATCAGCCATCATTTTGGGGGTGATAGGATGTACTAAAATTCCATTCAGTATTCATATAATGTTAAATACTTCTCTATAATTTTGATGTGAACCTTTTATCATTATTATAAATGATATAAAGTGGTACACTATACTACCTTACCACTTCCTTTATGTAAATCATTAAAATTTGTTTAAGAGAGAAATCCTCCCAAATAGTGATGAAATGGGAATTCTTGGTGAGAAGATCCATTATAACCCATATCGCATTGTTTCCTTTGGATGTTAATATGAGACCGATGAAAAAGTGTGTAGTGATATTTTCCAACTTCTATGTTGGTACGGATAGTGTTTGTAACACCCTTTTAAGAAGTTTTTACTCTGCCTTCACTTGTTTTCACACCAAGAACCTTGTAGTATAGTCAGAAATATCCTTTTCATGTTATTCCACCAATAATGATTTGAAGGTCCCTATAAATTTTCATTATTCCATGATGTATGAAGAAAGTAGAGCTATGAGCTTTATCCATAAGGTCCTTATTTATTTTTTGGAAAAGATAGATCACATAGTCTCGTATTAAATTTCATTACACATTCTTCATTAATATTGAACTGTAGAAACTTCCCATACTTCAATGCCTCTATCTTCTTCTTTAGCAAAGGATCTTCTCTTTCATATTTATTTATATTCTCTAGTAATGATTTTTGATAAATAATTTGGTATAGGGATAATTATTTCCCTTCCCTTATGATTACCATGTCTACTTTTACTAGGTCTTTGATCAAAGGATCTCCTTGAGTCATCATCCTTGCCAGCATATCAAGGTCGTTCCTACTTAATGCATCAATGACTTTATTTTCACGTCTCGTGTGATAATTAGTTGAACAGAAATTATATTTAATGAGTACGCACCCAATCACATTTCATAGGTACATTGCTAAAAATAAAGAATACTTCATCAATTGAGGGTAGGGTTGAAATAGGTGAAGCAACCAACCTATTCTTCATCTCTTGGAAACATTCTTCACACTCCTTGGTCTAGATAAAATTTTTCCCTTTTCGATTTTACTTGGTTAGTGGATTCGAAAGTCATGAAATTTTTTCACAAACTTCCTATAATATTCTTCCAAACCAAGGAAACTATGAATCTTAGTTACTATTGCAGGATGAGACTACTCCTCCACAAAATTTTTCTTGCTAGGGTCAACTAATATTCCTTCATTGGTTACAAAATTCCCCAAGAAACAAACTTTTTTAACCAAAATTCACATTTTCTAAACATTCCAAATGGACACTCCTTACTCAGAGTCTGAAATATTTCCCTTATATGATCCTCTTTCTCCTAGAAAATTATAGAATATATCGAAATATCATCTATAAAAAAATACCAAAAATTTATCTATGTAGTCCTTAAAGACTATATTGATCAAGTTCATAAATATAGCAGGAGAATTAGTCAATCCAAAGTGAATAACAAAAAACTCATAATGCCCTTATCTTTATTAGAAGGTGGTCTTGAAAATATCTTCTTTCTTCACCCTCAATTGATGATAACCAGATCAAATATCAATCTTTGAGAATAATTGATCCCCACAAAGCTGGTCAAATAAATCATCATTCCTTGGGAAAGGGAACTTGTTCTTTATTTTTATCCAGATTAGTTGTCTATAATCTATACATAGGTATATTGATCCATCCTTATTCTTCACAAAGATAATAGGTTCTCCCTAAGAAGACACCCTTGGTCGGATAAATCCCTTCTCCAAAAAATGTTGAAGTTGTTTCTTTAATTCTTCCAGCTCCACATTTTACACTATATATGGGGTCTTTGATATCGGTTTGGATATAGGTATGAGTTCAATGGAGAGCTCCACATATCTTTCTATGAGAGGTCTAAATGACTCCTCAGGAAATACGTCATTGTATTACTAAACAATGGGAACATGTTCTATTCATATACTTTGATTTCCTTATTTGTGTTCAAGGATGATTTTCCTAAAGAAGGCTATGAGGGGTTGTTCTGAATAAATCTTAGGATAATATATCTCAACATTAAAAATAACTATAGCTTATCCATTCAAAAATACTGAGATGTAATTTCTTCTCTAGTTGATCTTATAATTATACATTGAGATCTAGTCCATCCCTAGTATAATCTGGAATTCCAGCATGGGAATGATTACTAGATTTGAGATTATATTAATCTCTCAAAAATCAATAATCGAATTGATATACACTGTTGATTCTTGTATAATCCCTCCAGGAGTCATGAATGATAACTCTAATTCTATTAGTTAAATGATTGATTCTATATTATTTGAGAAATTAGAGTAAATAAAGGAATGATTAGAATCATAATCAAACAAATTAGTTGCTAGATTTGATAGAACAGTGAAAGTACCTACCACCACATCATTTGGAGGTTGATGGTAACTCCCCTCCACTATATTTTCATTTAGATAGTGATTGTAGAAGTATCCAAGCTATCCACACTTGAAAATTTAACATTAGTTAGGGCCTTAACTATCTCCCCTTTTTCATTAGGGTTGACAAGTTGAGGCTTCACCTCACCATGATACATTCGATAAATATGGTCATCTCTACCACACTTTTAACATTTCCCTTTCTTAATCTAGTAGTTTCCAAAAGGATACTTACCACATATGTTTCATGTGGGAAGTTTCACTTTCTTTCCTCCTATTCCGCAATAAAATTTCCTCACCAATCTTGGCTCGATTGATCACTACATTTCATTCAATCTATGGGACTATTACATCTTTCCATACTCCAGTTCAAACTTCAGAGAACGTCAAAAAATCTCCTCATAGCTATCATAGTCTTGATTGGATAAATTCTTCTGTATATGGGGTATTATTCCACTTAATAATAAATCAACCTTTCTATTCGGATCCATAAAAAATATCTAGTTGTAATGAGAAATACTTGAAAAGTTCATCTCATATCTTCCCACATATTAATTTTCCTTCTTCTTTAGCTCTAGGAATTCTTCCTCCATTCTCGTTCTCAACAAACGGGGGAAGTATTTTTTGAAAAATGTTTCCCTAAACTCTTCCCACTCCATAGCATCAATCAAACATTTTTTCTTCATGTCTTTAACTAGTTTACACTACTGATCATATCCCCCTCTAAATAGAACATAGTCAGGGTGACATTCTCTTGTTCTGAATAATGGAGTTTAGAAAAGATCTTTTCTATAGATCCTATCCAATTTTCATAAATCAATGGGTCGATAGATCCACTAAAAAGAGGTGGTTTTTGATTCATAAAGAACTAAATGGAAATTTATTCCCTTTTAGTTGGATTTGGTATCTCTTTTTGGTACAAGTTATTGTTCGTAACTCAAGTTAGTCTATTCATCATTTTCATGAAGTTTTTCTTGTCAACTTCCAATGGAGTGTCATCGGCACATTGTCTATTGTGATCACTATTTACATAGTTCCTCCTCTTTCCCACCTTTTTCTAAAAGAATAAAAACATAGTGATTAACATGTTATTTTAAGAATATTATAATTTTTAATGTAATTTGATGTCTTAAAATATCACACCTAAATATATTATTATTTAACAATAATTAAATTTCCTATAAATCTTTTATAATGGTTTATAAAAAATCTTGTAATTAACCAAATATATTCCCAAGAAGTGTCAAAAAAAAGTGTAGTAAGTCCCATTTTCATGAACCAGTTCCCATTTTAGTCGATCTCAATGCAATGTTTTTGGGTTTCACCCCTAGATACATCTGTTTCGGGGACATATCCACTTGTTTATATCCAGACAAAGATTTATTTACTAGAAAACCACAAACTTAATAATTCACCAAAGTATAATGATATTTTCTTATATTAAAAATTTTCTATAGGGTTATTTCTAATGTTTTAAAATCCTTGTTTCCAAAAATAACTAAACTTCCCTTTGATACCAACTATGACATCACTTCATTTCCTTACATAACAAATCATTACATAGTACAAAATAGATGATCTTTTAAATTTCAGTTTCTTGTAAAAAAGGTACATAATACAAGAATATTTTAAAATTATTATATTAAACTTTAAAGGATTCATCATAAATTCATATTAAGTGCATTTACAACATCTCATACTATGAGGACATACATCAAAGAAAACAGTGGGCATAAGGCCTGGTTAGGGAAAGCAAGGGAACCGATTTACATGGGATCCAAAGAAATATCAATAAGGACATAAGGAATATCATAATGGAATGAGAAAGAGTCATATAATAATAATAAGAAAAAGAATAATAACTTGTAAATGTGGATATAGAATTTAAATGACACATTCAAAAGAATACCACCAAGGTTTGTCACCGAGGTGTAATAAAAATTACAAAGGTTATTCACCAAATTATCATAAAACATGTCATCTATAGAAATTAAATTCTTTACCCAATGAATTGGTGCACTATCCAGGAATACCCATAATATGTATTAATTAATGTGAACCACGTAGATCATAATAAAACATTTGATAAATAACCTATGTAGAATAAAATTAATGGTTTTTATAAAAAATAAAGATGTTCTTAAAAGTGCTTAAAGACAAGATCTGTATATCATTTATATCCCAAGGAAAGTGAATAAGGGTTTTATGTATAACAATCCTAGAATAAAATAAATCATTTTTAAATCTTGTTTAATACCCTTAGAAAATAAATAGGTATGTGTATTTATAAAAATAAACGAAAAGGGAATTTCTTGAGGAGAAGATACAAATTTTGATTAGTAAAATCAGCGGTATAATAGGTACAAAACATGATTAAATAAAAGGGAAAAAAGAGATGGGAAAATCGTATACCATTCATAAAAACTCTTATTATAGTAAAGGTATAAAAAATTGTATATAAGAACATATTTTGTAAATTTGAAAGATATACAACATAAATTGGAAAATCAAAAGAAAAAGAGAAGTGGATATTTCCCTTACCTAGAAGAGTAGTTCCTAAGACTTGAGGATCGGGACATTGAGGGCTCTAGGGAACCTTGGGAGGACACCTTGGGAGGTAAAAAAATTATATCTTAGTGGAGGATTAATTTTGAGTGAAATAAAATGAATTAATGGGAGACTAATTATAGGAAAAGGGGGACTTGTTTATTAATTTTCAAATAAAGTCTTTGGACACCTAGGTAGTGGTAAATAAAAAGCAATGGGCATTCAATTGGTATTTTCCCACGGTATTGGAAACTGGGGACACCTTTTATTTTATTTTAATTCTAAAGAGCCTTCAATCATTTTATATTATTTATTGTTTCAATGAAAATTAGTGTTTTCACGAAATTACATTTTTAAAGTTAAAGTTTCTATTTTTTAATTTGGAAATTAGCTTGTATATTTGGAAATTAATTTAAATATAATAAAATAATTTATATTAATAAAATATCACATTTTATTTCATTGATTTTTTTTATTACTTATTACTTCATTATGATATAATTATGATTTCATTAAACATATCAAAAAACACAAAAATTAGTTTTACTATTTTTGAAAAAAATATAGTATTTTAGAAAATTATCATAAATTCACACTAACATAATTTTTAAATTATATTTAAAAATTATATTTATTTTATCATAATAATTGTATAAATATGGTAAATTTTACTTTTAAATATAAAAAACCATATTTATTAAAAATTATAGTAGATTGAAAATGCAAAGTGAAATTTATAACACTTGAAAAAAAACTATTTCATCATTTATAATTAAGTAAGATTGTTTTTATCATAATATTTAATTAAAATAAACATTATTCATAATACCAGAGTTTATTATAATAATTTATATTTTTCTAAAAAGTATAGTTTTTTTTTTGAAAAATCAATTTATCAAATTCAACATTTTTTATATTAATAAAAACAATTCCTAAAATGGAATTCATTGAATAAAAAAATTATTTAGAAAATAAAATTTCCATTTTAATGACTAAGTCCGAGACACATAACCCCTTATTACACACATAAACTCTATAAGATTAAGGTTTACGGAGGTGGAAGTTTTTTGGGGTGCCTCAGCTTGCTTCGATCGAGTGGTAATATCTACTGACATGAACTTATCCCATAGGTGATTTTGTACCAACGTCACTTGTTGAATATTAGCTAGGGCATGGTCAAGGGTGATCCCTACTGATGTTACCTCCCTCCCAAGATCTGATAGATGGGTTCATATGGTAGGACTCTACTGGTTGAGTCTATCGAATCTTATTTCTGTATCAATTATCCTTTGTCAAATTTTACTTATAAACACAAATTAAAATATTAAAATTATTATCAAGAGTATAGTTCTCAATGGTAATGTTGACCAATCAGTCATAATTGACAAATGAACTTATAACAGTCCAAAAAATATGGTCTCATTTACATTTATATTTAATTCATTATTAAATAGATATGATTTTTGTGTGTATAAAATAATATAACTCACATTTTCAGGAAACAATATCATTCACAAAGGCCGGGTTATTATAGATTTTCCTATAGTTTTTAATCCTAAACCAAATATAACTAAAAATTACTTTGATAACAACTATAACAACCCTTCACTTTATTACACATTCATACACGATTTATAACATAAAATTACACATAATACTACCCAAAAGATCGATAAGTCTAGTGTCTTTGTGAATTAAGTACATAGCATAACAACTTAAAACAGAAAATATCTCATCTTTATTGAAACATTCCCTAACATGCTCATACTTAAATATGCATGGGATTTACTTGGGACGTGAGTAAGAAAGGGGTGGGATAAATATAGCCCAGTAAGGTAATAAACATTGAATATCATGAATAAAGTAATACATGTTCGATAGTAGGTATATCAATATAGCATAAAAGGTATGATAATAATAAACATGAATAATAATACATGATATAACTTGATAACATAAATGAAACATGAAAAATGTGGAAACATCTTACAAAATTTCATCATAAACATAGGTCAAGTTTAACTACTAAGACATCATGACGTATAAGTCTAATAAAAGAATCATGTTTTCTCTCTCTCCCAACAAGATGTTTCTTAAGACTACACATTACCCAATGATTTGAAGCGCTATATAATTATTGGATCACCCATCATATTCCTTTCATTCTCATGCTAAAGTGTTCCACATAGATCATAAAACTTGGATTCATTCATCATCATATTTTATTCCATGAACAATAAGTGTGAAATAAATACATGTAAGTACCCAATAAAGAAATTATAAGTGTATAAAGGTGGAAACCCTTGATAGGAAATGGTTATGGAATTCAGTACACAATTTTTTTGGCACAGAAAATAACAGTAAAATTTTGGCATCATAACAACATCACTTAAAGATTCCAAAAAATGGTTGATGAGAGTGAAATGGGTCTCTCATCCTTTGGACCTCAAATAGACATTATTAGGGACATGAAAACAAATATCCCAACATTAGTAATTAGAAATAGAATACATAATATAACGAAGAAACTTGAATAAAGAGTTGAAAGAAAAGAACTCGTTCTAAATTAAGTCATGGTAACATGTATACATAAAGGTTAATTGGAGGGCTTAATTAGAGTGAAAGGGGATCTCATTATTTTTAAATCAAATGAAAGGTAAGGTTTTGAAGGAGAAAATACCCAAAAAACCATTAATTGAAAGTAAAAAACATGATATAAAAGAGGTTTTTGAATGTAAATAAGAAGAGAGAAATTTGTAACCTAAGTGTGTGATTCTAGATGCTTGGGAGGTGCTTCTTGAGATATTAGGGGCGCCTTGGGGGGACTCTAGAAAGGTTTGGGGAGAGTAAGGATGTTCTCTATGGAATTTAAAAAAACATATAATACAACCTATAATATTGAAAAGTATTGTGTCTTTTGGAATTAGGTACAACAAATAACAACTAAAAATATGAAACACATCATCTTTATGGAAAACTTCTTTAACAGGCTCATATTTAAAACTTCACAAGATAACTTGGGGACATACATAAGAAAGGGGAGAGATATAAATCCCAATAAAGAAATAAACATATAATAACAAGAATAAATTAATACATGTTAAGTAATAATAATATCAATGGGGTATAAAGGGGTGAGAATAATAAAAATGAGCAATGAGGCATGATATATCAAGATAGCATAAAGTAAACATGGGAAATGTGGCAATAACAAAAAACAATACATCATAAATATCGGTCAAGGCTAACCTACAATACATCATGGTGGAAAAATAACCATGATGAATTAGGTTCACTAATTAATTCCTTCAATTATTTTTCAGGATGCTAATAAATTACACAATGCATTGGAGTATTATATAATTCCAGGCACACTTGTCACATTCATTTCATTCTCATGCATAAGTGGGTCACATAGATCATACAACCTGGAATGATTTTTCATCACTTTTTATACCATGGTCAAGGAATATGGAATACATATAATTAATTCCCCAATAAAAAAAATTATAAGTCCGTAATGGTCAACACTGTTGATATAAAATGTGTATGGTATACACTTGATAATTTTTTTCATGGAAAATCATGGTGAAATTTTGGAAACATAACGACCTCAATTAAATATTCATAAAATGGGATGATGATAGAGTAATGGGTATATCATCATTTTGAAATCCAATGGACAGTATTATGGAAATTAAAATACATATGCCAAAATTAATAATTGGAAATATAATTCATAAAATAATGATGAAACTTGAATAAAGAGGAGAAATAAAACAACCCTTACCATCAGAGTATGGTTCCAAATGCTTATAAGGAGCTTATTTTGAGCTTGGGGTCCCCTTGGGAGGACTCTATAGTGTTTATGGAAGATTAAATATGTTATCACTGAATTTACAGTGAAAATAAATGGTATACTTGGGGGGTTTATATAATAAATGAGTGGGGATTTCTTTATTGTTTCTCAAACTAAGGTTTTGGAATAAATATAATAAAATAATTAAAACCATAAGACTAAACATTGTTTTTCCCATGGTTTCTTCCAAATGGATGTGTTTTTAATTATTTTATAATTCAAAGGGATGATGAAAATAAAATAATACCCTTGGTGATGTGGAGGATAGTCATAATTTTAAAGAAACGATTTTAAAACATTAAAATATAATATAGGTTTTAGAGGATTCATAAATTCTTTATAAAATGATTAAAATAAACTCAAAATCACATTATTTTATAGAGAAAATAAATTTTTGGCCGTGATAAACAATTATACTATTTATTACACCATTTTTGGTTCATTATGATGTCATAATACACATCTTATAATAAGACGATATTTAAATTTTTACCCAAAAATTTGACTCTCTCTAAAAATTATGAAAAAATTACTCTTGGATAATTTCAATGTTCTGATTCAAAAAAATATATATTAATTTTATCAAAAAAAATCTAAATATTTAAAATATAACTTTTAAAATAAGAATCTATATTTATTGAGAAATTTTGGTATTTTTGACAATAACAGTTTTCGAACCCTTATAAAAATTACAATTGACATCAAAACAATTATATGATAGTTTATATTTAATAAAAAAATTAAAAATATCATTATATTGTAAAATTACTTATTTTATTAATCTATTAATTCATCAAAATAAACATCTTAATATAAATTGAATACAAATTAAAAATACAATTTGTGTTTTATTGTATAAAAATAAAAATATTTTATAAAGTAATGATAAGAAGAAAACATTAAAAATGTTATATTGAAAATAAAATATACATAATAATATTTTTATGCTCTTGACACATATCCCATTAGTACACCAGAAAACTCTTTATGGGTAAGGTGTTAGGTGGTGATATTTTAATGGGGCGGTTCGGTGTACATGGTTTGGGTCTTCATCTCGAAGAGATTCAACTTATCCAAAAAATGGTTTCGCTCATTCTTATGTTATTAGATATCAACTTGGTCTTTATTGATGGAAAACCCCATTTATTATATCTCCCTTGAATGCTCGGATAAATGGTCTTTATAATGTATTATCCTATAGGTTGAGGTCATCACATCATTTTTCTGTGTTAATTATATTTTATAAAACCCTATATTTTTACTAATCATGTTATCATTCTTCAATGGATATATTATCGACAGTAAATAATATTAATGTTATTTTAAATCTGATATAATAAAACCAAGGAATTTCATGTGTTTTCTATAACCATAATACATAATAAATATATTTTCTTGAATCATAAGGCAAATTTTATTTATAATAGTTTAGGTCGTTACATGTTTCTTTTGTTTGGATTTTTGTTTTTGGTCTTGATAACGTTTCATTTGGGTGTTATTTCTTCTGTATACTCTTGTGGAATTGTTTTGGGTTTCCATTTTTCATGTGTTGTGAGTTTGAGGAAGGTTTCCATTTCAATTGGACCTTTAAATTTAATAAAAATGGATTTCTTGATGTTTACACATTGTTTTGATACTAATTACTGATATGCGTAATTTAGAATAATTATTTCGAATGAAATCATGTGTATCTATTTTTAATTTAAGTTTATGAAATTTTTTTATTTGTCTTTTCATGCCAAGTTTGTGATACCATGCCTTGTTGTCCTTTATAAGTGTTTAGAGGTTTCTAAATGTTGTTTCTGTTTTTGAAATGTGTTTCAAAAATTTCATGAAATTATAATTGGTGTGTTTGGACCTCTTTGAAATGATTTGTCATATATGAGGCTAGGTTGGCTCTTTTAAAAATGGTTTTTATTTGTAAAAATCGCCTTGGGATGTATCACTTTCCTTGTTTATTTTTAAGGGAATGGCAGGTCCTCGGCATGGGACATCCATTGGAAATTTATGGTTGGAAGGAAAGGGGATTATTCTTTATAGTGATTCAGGGGTGATGACTTGTTGTGTGATGCATGTGTTATTTGGATCATCTCTATTTTGAACATGACATGAAAACCTAACATATCTATTGGATTATCCAAGAATGTTTCATGCACTAGTTTAGTATTAGGATTTTTCTAGGGGCCCCTTAGTAAGGACATGTTGTTATTTGGGGATGATGCCCCTCAGTTAGGTAGGGAAGGGTACGGAAGAGCAAGAGGGATGTTTAATTCCATCAGATACTCCAATATAATGGAACAGGTTATAGTACATTCTATATTTTCCCCTGAACTCACAGGTACAGCCATGTTACATCAAACATAATTATCTAGGGAAGATATTTTAGTTGCTTAAACTGAGTTCTTCACATGTGTAATGCTTTCCCATTGCCTTTGTTATGTTGTCTTTGATCCTGCTTCCTATGGGTGGTGTGTCTCTTTCGGTTAAAGATAATGTTTGGTTTTAGAATGCTTCGTGAATAATGTTTTGGAAAAATCAAATTATTTCTTACGCCCTTTCTCCTTTTTACAGAAACCCCTCTTCTACTTTTCCTCTTTTTATCTTAGATTCATAAAACTTCCCATTTTGTAAAAACGTCTCTTAAATAAATATTCAAATGAACCGTGATTTTTTAGAGACAAATTTTATCAAAAACCTTTGTTTGTATATTGTATCTCAAAGTAGTAATAAATAGATATTATATTTAAAGGATATGTGTTTTAAATATTTTACGTGTGCATGCCTACTATGTTTTAATACTCAAACCTATACTTATATTCATGTTTTTAACTTTAGGTGCAGGTCCATCTTTTTTTATCATCATAGTTCAATGATGGGTTTTTCATTTAGTGAGGTACATGTGGGGTCACATGGAGATCAAATTAGTGGCAAGGTTCGGTTTGGTTTTATTTTTAGTTTATGTTTTTTATTCCCCTTGATGAATTTATTTATGTTAGGATTCTTGTTTATCTTTCCACCGCATTTGATATTTTTCTTGGGTCAAATCATTCCCACCATAACTCTATGAAACCTTGGGGATTTTTTCCACCCATAGGTGATTGGGAACACGCCTCTGTGATGTTGTGGGCCAGTTAGGGTGACTAGTTAATGGTTGACCCTTGTTGGATCATGAAAAATCGTATCATATCCAGGTTCTTTAGAGGATATAGCTTTCAGAGCACCCATTTTTATTTGGGTTTCCAAAGTTGAAGTAGTAGTACTTTCAGAACTTGTGATGTAGGTATGAGGAAGGGTATGGAAAACACATCCACATTTGAACCATGGGTTACCATGGGAAGTCAGGTTTTTAGTTTTATCCGTTGAAGGAGTAGTACTTTCCTAATTTTTACATAATTTTTAAATCATTGTTTAAATTTATGAAAACTAGATTTTGAGTGGTAATGTTTTAGTTTTGGGGAATAATGAATGATTTTTTCAAACCTATTTAAGAAAATTCTTGAAACATGGATTTATAATTTAAACGTCTCTTGATGTAAAGGGTTTTGAAAAATTATTTTATTTTTTTGTCGATTGTAAATATTAGTTGGGGTTATTAAAAAGGAATTTTAACGAATTTTTTTAAAATGAGAAGGTTATTTTAATGGGTAGGGTTATATTTCTAAATTAAAATAAGGGATTTTTGTTGAAAGAAATTTCATTGAGTTCAAATTTTTAGAATTCCCTTTGAAGTGGTGGCAAGTGATCTTTCTGAAAAAAAAATGGGATATTATTTAATTGGTTTCCTTTTTATGATTTGTGTTTAATGATGGTGTGTTCTTAATTATAAAAACTGTTTGGTATAAAATATATAAATATTTTCTAGATAAAGTGTCGATCACACTAACAAAAATCATTTATCCTATAGAAATTTAAAATACAAGAACAAGAATTTTAATAGTAGTTCAGATCAAAGTAATATTATGTCTACTCTTCACTTCTCTCTATCACAATACAAATGGATCACTGTAAAAATAGAACTATAGTAGTAAATTCAAAACCCAATTAAAACATAAATTTCAATAGTAGTCACAATAAACATAATTTAATCATTAATGGGGGGTCAGAACCCACTATAATTTTTCTTTTCAACTAAGAATTAAAACCCAATATCTTCCATTTTCACTTAGTGAAATAACTCTAACTATCCTTCCTTTTTCATTTGGAGGCACAACCTATCCAAGGAATACCTATTGAAGGGTAGTATAACCCATCAAGTGTTTACTTATAATGAAAAATAATAAACCAGCATTAACAGACACAAAAAATAGGTTGTGATTATACTTTTTCATAGAAATTACAGATAAATTATGATGTTTAGAATGTTGAGGCAAAATTAACATTGATCTCCGTACTATTGATAGCTTTCAAGATTGATTTCGGCTAAAAAATTACATAATTTAATTTTTATATTCACTTATACAACACCTGATGTTCTTTTAGGTGTCTATGAATTTCATCTTCAAAAATATTAGTTACACACACAACTACTTCAAATATTCAATTCATTTCAATTCCTCATTCTCATAGACTTATTCATGGATTGTTTTTAAATAATAAAAAACTACATCAGAGTTCTTCAAAAATATAATGTGATTTCATGATAATTTTTTAGATGCTTCATGTGACCTTTCAAAAATAATATACCAATGTCGTATCTCTTTAATAGTCTTCCATACTCTATAAAAGAAAAATTAATTATAGACACAATTATTAATAAATAGAAATTATTATTATAGTAAAAAATGCACTAACTAATCTAGCCTTAATCATGTGAATATTACCCATAATCAATGTGTAATTTCATTTCATAAAATATACATCAATATTGTCATTCAAAAATAAATACAGATAAAAAATCATAAATAAATAAATAAATAGATAAAAATATATAAGAGTAAAAAAATTCTAATTCATTTGTGCGTATGATTCATATTTATTATCATATGAGTGATTTTGAAATTTTTAAATGTAAGATTAATTCTATAAATATGGTATGAGTCATTTCTATATAAGTTATTTGACTTATACTATGAATAGTCCAATTTCTCAAAATTGCGTATGAGTTATTTGTGTACAAGTAACTGGTATGCGTATTTGTCACTATATAAGGCTATATATTTGCGTGTATGAATTATTTTGACATGTGTATAGAAAATATAGACATTATTATGAATAGTTTGGACTTGAATATGTTTTATTATATAATTAGAAAATTTTATTTATAAAAATTTTGTATGATCCATTTACAATCATTGTATGATTCACTTGATTATTCATATGTGTCATTTTTCAAAATCATAAAAATAAATTCTCAAAATAATAAATATAAATTCACATAAGAATCAACCTCATTATAAATAGTAATTTTGTAACTACCATCCTCGAGTTATACAAATAATATTTTTTTGTGCATAAGGATGATAAAACATTTTACCAAAAATTTCAAAAACTATGAAAAATATTTTTTGCAAAGAATATAACAAAAATACACAGACTAAAAAATTAAAACAAAGAAATGATAAATATTTAAAACAATAATTAATAAATGAAAAAATAATAAATAATAAACAATTTAAACATCATTTATTTCTTATCTAAGAAATTCAATCTTCAATCAAAAAAAATCCTTTATCCTAACACAGGTTAGAGGGAATAAATAAAAAGAGGTTTTGTGATAATCAAAATGTAATTATCAAACTACAAACAAATAAATTTTAAAGGACACAATTAAATATGAATCCTTATTTTTATAAATAAAAAACTATTTAAACATGAAAAATTATCTCCCTTTGGTTATAACCAAAAGAATTTAAATAATTTTTTTTCATAACACCGCATCTTTTTTGTAAATAAAAAAAAACTTTTTCTTAAAATAAAATAAATATTATATTAAAATATTAAAAAAATTAACTTCCTCTATGTTAAGAAATTTTAAATTGAGACTATAATCATTTTATTTAAGAATATTTAAAACAAAAGTATCAAATTTGATTATTAAATACATATTTGAAAAAAAATGAATATGTTGAAAATATAATTGAATGATTATTAAGTTGATATAATAATAATTACTCCAAATATAATCATTTATTATAAATATATATATATATATTTAAACATAAATAAAAGAGAAAAATAGGTAAAAACTCCCGGTTGATTTTTTATTCTTTAACACTGAATAAATAAAACATTGTAAGAAAATTTGGAATTCCATAACGCATTAAATAGTTATAACTCTTATTAAACACTTTAAAATATGTTAGGTGCAAATAAAATATACCAATATATTCAAATAATTATAATTATATTTAAAATAAAGTAAATCGTTACCAATTATCAAAGAATATAATATAATACCAAATAATAAACTAGATTTAACAAGATCACTGACGAGAATTTAATGAAATAGAAAATAAAAACAAAATACATTTTAATATAGAATATTTTTTTTGAATTTCCATCTAAACAAGTCCATACATAATTTTCTAAAACATAGATAAATCTAAATATTAAGTTGAAAAGTCTTCCTATTCATCATGAGTAGAAACCAATAATTAATATTTTTTTATACATGATCATTAATAAAATGATATATAACTTCTATATGTTTAGTTTTAACATAAAGGGATTATAAAAAATGCAAATAGTATAAAACGTATCTTAAATAATAGTAATTTTTGTAAAAATTAATAGAAAATTCAAAAAACATTAGCATAATCCATAGACATTGAGCACAAAAACATGTTGAAACAATGTATTATGCTTTAAAAGTAGATAAAGGGAAAGTTATTTTTTTTAACTTCATGGAACTAAACATTTTTTCCAATAAGTGACACATTCCACTATAACTTTTAAAATTAATTTTACAACTTCCAAAATTTGAATATAAATATAAATTTTAAAACAAAATCTTTTCTTCCCAGATAAAATAAACCATGGTTTGTTGAACTTTTAACATATTTAAATTTTATTTTAATAGAATTCAAGTGACATACTTTAAGGTTGACGTGAAATCTCTAATATAATAATAAACTAAACATAAAATCTCATATCAAATAAGTTAAATCTATTTAAATACCATCTTTCCTATAAAGAGTTTAACATCAACATATTTTCCATTACTATCTATTTACCATTTATATGATGTACTCATTGGGGAATTTAATATTTTAATAGAATAAAATAAAAATTTCTTAACGAGTTACATAGAATATTTATATTTTTTAAGAAACATTTCATCATTAATTTTAAATATTTTTGGTAATAAACATAATTTAAAATCTCCCATAAGGCTCATATGAAATTTGGAAGTCGCTAAACCTAGAAATTCAATAAAACTATTTTTACATAAAGATCTAAAGAAGTTATTATGAACATAAATTTTATAAATTAAAAAACCTTTTGAATAAATTTAATATATAGCAGGATCCACTTTAACTTTTACAAAATCATTTTCCAAAATAAATTCAAAAAATATATACAATGCTTCAGGGGATTTTTGTAAGTCCTTAAAGGGCTTTATATTGTTTTAAAACATGTTCACATTTATTTTCATGTTGAAAATTCAATGGTTGTTTTAAATATACATATATATAAAATAAAATATTAAAAAAAATCACTTTTCATGTTCATTTAAGATTATTAAACTCTATGGTGATAATCATAATATAATAAAATTATAAAAGAATCTAATTTAGAAATCGGTGAAAAAGTTTCATCATAAAAAAATTTTAACTCCCTCACCGTAGAATTCTAGATTTTGTGCACTACATTATTGTATTGGAATCAATTCAAGATTCGAATCCCTGGGGGATAAAGATTTTAAAAGTTTTGAAAAACTAGATTACATACATGATGCCCATAATACATTTGGAAAAGAAAATAAAAACAAGATACATAATAAAAAGAAATTAACAGCATCCTTGAAACTCATTTGAAGGGATATTATTTATAAAGTTGGTAAATTGAGCATAATTAAGGTGAGCTAAAATGCCCAATAAGGGTAAGTAAATAGGAATAAATAATGAATTTATGGGATTAAATCAACTGGGTAAGATAAATAACTCATAACACATGCTATTAAAATAACTTGATAATTAATAATAAATATAGAAAGGTGAGAAACTAAAAAAATAAAGTCATTTAATTAATAAAATAATAATTAAATGAATCCATATATTTTATCATATGAAAACCTCAGGGAAAAAACAATGATAGCATAAATATCTATGAAGAAAATGCTTATTATTCTACATCATGTCTCAGACACATGAAAACCTCTACTGTCAAGATCCATCCTCCATAAATTTTAAAATTGTTGATAGAAAACTATTTAATTTAGCCAATTTATTTTTCTCATGATAAATGATTGGTGCATCAAGGGGATATATAGATTCTCGGCCCCACCAGTCACGGCATGTCCAAATCATTCCCTATATTGAGTAATCAATTTAATTAATAAACAGTTTGAATTTTTCAAATATCCCTATTTACTAAATAATATAAATTTATAAATAATTCTATAGTGGATTATAATTTAAAATAAGTGTTTTTGACATTGATGAATAGAAATACCAAATAAATATCATTAAAACAAATTTGATGAAAAATAATCGTTAAACGTTCCAAAGTGACCCTACCACATTAAAACATTTGAATCATAGTCCCCATGAAGGAATAACATTAAATGAAAAGAATAATATCATGATAGTAAGTATATTCATGATATAACTTGTCAATGGGTAGTATATACATAATATAAAAGTGAATTAGGGAATAATAACATATAAGAATCAAATTCATGAAATTGAGACGAAATTAATTACCTTGAGTATGACTTGTCACGTGTGAATTTATATTCCCAAATAATAAAATAATTTTAATTATTCACTTTCATTGAAATATGTTTCAATATTATTATTGATTTTACTATACTTATTACAATGTTTTATACATCAAATTAAACAATTAAGTTTACATCAGATGTTTTGACCAAATTTTTTGCATATGTAAAAAAAGAGATTGGTAGGTTGAATATAATCAAAGGAGTCATTACATAGACATACCTAGGATGATAATAATGTCATATTTATTATATTTATATATAATTTAAACTTTTAAAACCAATCGAGAATTATTTTTTTGAAAAATCAACCAATTTTACAATCATAGAGATGGTAGGTTGTACGTACGCATGAGTAACGTTCCTATTTTTCATTTTTATGGAAAGAAGGTAAGTAAAATTATATCTTTCCATAATTATAATTATATCATAAAAACAATTTTATTTAATCATATATAATTATATATATAACTATTTTATGTAAAAGGAATCACATCGTGTTAAGTAGGTGGTAGTTCGCACGTCCACGACTGACATTGTCACTTTTTAATGTGTGAAAAGGATAATAGAGAAAACGATATACTATATTTAAATAATGGTAATTATGTAATTTATATCATATATATGTAATTTATTTAACATATTTTTAATTAAATTCAACCTTTATACCTTCAATGTATCAGGTAAACGAATCACCTCGCTCTGAGGAGGTGGAAGTCCACACTTCCACAAATGTTGTTATTGTATTCTCACAAAATAAAAAGTGAAAGGTTATGTGTTATATAATAACTATAGAATCAAAAATACATTATTAATATTATATATATCATATATAAATATATTTTCCATCATAATTCCCAACCATAAAAGGTGGTAAAAAAAATTGAACATCATCATTTCATGAGGCGGTAGTTCTATGTACATAAGAACGGTAAGTTCATTGCACATTAGATTAAAGTGAGTTTAAGTGTAGGTCAAACCATTATAATAAAAATATCTCAATATATTTATGAAACTGTTTTTATAATTTAACCATGTTATAAGGATAGTTTAAGGGGTGTAAAATGAAAATAGAAAAAAAGGATCTTGAGGAAGGATGTCACCTCTTATTCGGGTAACTCCGGTTGGTTTGCAACAAAGGGATTCCTTGGATAGATTCCTTCCAAAAATGGAATATTATAGGATTAGGTAAGGTATTTTGGGAGATTATTGGATCATATTTGTTTCAATAAAAATGGATAGATATGTGTGAGAAAGTGGTAGGGGTAAGTGCCTTTTAATAATGGAGGAGGAGTGGCGTTCTTGTAAATATTTTGAAAGAGAATTCCTCCCGCATTTTTTCCCTTACTAGTAGATCCTATAATTGCCCACGTTTTATAAATTTTAGGATAAGGAACAAATATGGCAATAAAATTGATTTTTTACAATGTATAGGTCATTTTGGACATTAAGTTTAAGGTTTAGTCACATATTAAGCAAATTTTCCTCTTAATTACTGAAATTAATTTTAATCACTTGCACTTATATTATTGGTAAAAAATTATTTTAACATTATTAAAATTTATAAATAATTCTAATTAAAAATATGTAATCAATTTTTATTAATTCTAATCACATGGGTGGAAAAAATTAATTTTAATTTCATCCCACATACGGGGTGATAAAGATGGGTTCTTTGTAAAAATGCTCAAAAGATTGAGATATTTTTATATCTGATCTCGAAGTGAAATTGATTCCAATGACCTAAATTTGATTATATTATTTAAACAATATCTAATTAAATCTAAAAACCAATTAGAAATATAATTTATCCTTATAAATAAATTACAAAAAAACAATTTTGAATTACAATTCAATATTTTTCATTATTCATCAAAATTGAATCTCCACAGAAAATTCCAAAAAATTACCCTAAGATAATTTTTTCTACAAATTTCAAATATTAACTTTATTTTTAAATATAATATATATAAAAGTTCCAAAAATTGGATTTAAATTAGGTTCTCCATTAAATGGCGGTAAAACAGCCTTTATAAAAATATAGGGTTTTATGCATAAAATTGGGTTTGTTCTTATCTTATGCCTATAAAATTTATTGGATGAGTATAAAAAATATTTTATTTGATATATAATATATAAAGTTTATTAATATCTTTCACTAATAGTAATTAATTAAATTTTTTAGGATAAAAACATTTATGAGTATAAAAATCGAAATATTTTCTTTATGTTTAATAGGTTTATATTTTCATTTCAAATTAATTAAAAACCAATGAATACATATTATATTTTTGTGAACCATATATATTCATTAGTTAGTTAATAATATTAGTAACCTATAATTAAACATCTATTTTATATATTGTTATATTATATAAAAAAAATTTAATCATGTATTATTGTTTTGTAAAACTCAGAATTTATTGTAATGCTAACTATCGAACAAGGGTGTTCTTGTGTGTAATGAAACATAACATAGTGTTCACATTAATTGAAATATATATCATTAGTTAAATTTATTTAAAATATTAAATATATTATAAATTCTATATATTATATACTCTTATGGGCATTGTGTTTCGTCTCATACGTGCTATTGAATACAATGTTCTTACTTTATAATTTAGTGGTTTTACATTATCCCCAAATTAATTAAATTTTGTCCTCGTAATTTAAAATTGATCTTGATAAACGATATTTTGATCTTTTAAAATATTTTTGTTGAAAATATCAAATTGTAAACAGTTCCAATAACACATATTATTTATAATATTGGTAGAAAAGTATGAAGGTCACATAGCTAGGATCCCTAGTAGGAGAGAATAGGTGAGACAAAAAATATGGACAATGAAGAAAATCTTAACAAACCATAGTCATTTTTCACAAGAAACATAGTGATTAATGAAAAGTTAAGGGCCTCAAAACCATAAATCTATATTGATATAAAGGGTCATTTTATTCATCAAAAATTAATGTAATAGGATAAAATTTTATTTCAAGATCCTTTTATAGAGTAAAATAATTATTTCAACCTCTAAGAATAGAATTAAATAAACATTTCAATAAACATAATCTATTCCTTTGATTACACATTGAACTATTTTTACTTCATCTCTTAGCACAATATACTTTATATAGTGGAGTAATATATCAACCCATAAACCTGCATCCAAAGTTCAAAATAATCCATTTCTTAAATAGTTAAATTTTCAAAAAGATTACGATACAACACTTTATAAGGAAGTTCATTGAATTTAAAAAATTAACTTATGATTAGACTTTATAAAGTAGCTCATTAATCATCTCATACTGAAATTAGGAACACATTAATTATGTATTCTCCCTAAATATGTTAATAAATTAAATTACCATACAAATTTATTGGAAACATGAATTATTCCTTATTCCATAAATAAAACCAATTTTAGTGGATATATTCCATAAATATAAAAGTGTTGTAAACTCCATTAATGATAGCATAAACCTCTTTTTTGAATAATCATTAATCCAATCTAAGGTTGCCAACATAAATCCAAATCAAACATTTCTTTATACATACACTTTTAGCAACATTATGAACATATTAAGGAATATCTTTCCTTACACCATCTATTTTCTAAAACATTAACTTGTTACTGAATCACTTTTATTCGAACCATTCAACATATGATCACAAATATTTACTAAAAAATTATTGCATAACAATCCTTATATATTTTATAATTCATATTATGAGAAAATAATCAATGAAATACTTTTACAACATATTTCATAGATACAAATACATAATTACATTAATTATTCCACTTAGTTTTTTTAATAACAAATGATTGACCTTGATCCCTTCTCTTATTAGGGAATTAATTTTCATAGTTCCGTATCTCCTTGAAATTGTAAAACTGAATAGCTTCATTTTCCTTATTTCCTTTTCATTCTTTTTCATGGTGAACCTTCTCCCCACACTTATAAAAAAACTCCCAATACTTTCAAGAATTTACCAGGGGGATTCTTTCCACAATTATCACATGTTGGAAAATAATTTTTCCCATGTTTCCTTTATCTATTATTTAATATTTCTTTCTCTTCTTATATTGATTCCCTTTGAATACATGGGAATTGACGAATTATATCTCTATCTTGATAGCACATAAAAATATTTCTTTGTATGAAGAAAATTTTTGATACACCAATTACCTTCTGATACATAGAATAAGTCCTTCAAAGAAGTAATCAATCTAAAACATTGTGTTGTATATGAAATTCATAGAATACATTAATAACCCTGTAATGGTATATTCAAACTCTATAACACATTCTTCTTCCTTTTTATTTAAATTATGGAACTTTCTATTCATCTCAATTTCTTCATCATGAGGGAATTATTTATAAAATAATGTATCATTAAAAGTTATCCATTCAAATAGTTCTATTTTTTATTCTTACCAAGTATTTTGGATGAACTGCAACCATTGAAATTCATCACCATTCAAACAATGTACTTCAAGTGTAACCCATTCCTTTTCATTACATCCCAAATAAATGAATAACCTCTCCCAAGACTTAATCCATTTATTATCCACCATTGGGTTTGTGGTACCACTAAATGATGTGGGCCTCTATCGCATAAATAAATCCAACATCAGATAATATCACTATGGAACATGTTTCTCCATTTGGGTATGGTTTTCTGTCATAACTTGATTAAGCTGGCCAAATATATCCATAAGTTGGACAGTTACAATACCAATTACATATGCATTCTCTATAGGGAAACCTCTAAATTATCCATAGGTACTGATATAATTCTTCCATCTAGGTTCTATTTGTGACATCCATCCCCTCCTTATTGGCTTGATTCGAGGAATAATTGCTACCTGGCCTTAACCAACATCCCCAAGATGCGAAAAACTAAAAATAAATTCCAATGATATCAATACAATAAGGGGATAATTTTCTATTAAATAATTAAAACAATCCAACCAACATTCCAGTGCAAAACCTACTAAATTATGCATGATTTCAATATAAAACAATACAAAGTAATAAGATTGACATCAAACCCAAACTATAATAGAGTACCATAGTGGAGTACCACTAACATCAAAGTACAAAGTGGAAGAAAAAACCAACAAATTTCAAAAACTCCAAAGACATAACACAAACTCTAACACCAAATCCATGCACCAGACTCATGATGTACCACTAGAGAAGTGGAATGATTTACCTTTGCCTATATCTAAGTAAAAAATTTCTACAAAAGCACCAATGTTCCAAAATATGGGTGAGTAAAGGAACTCTATAGATTTTCCCCAAATGACTTCACTACTCAAGCCACTTTGTTAAAACATGTTAAACATTTATAGGAAATAGTTTATATAAAGGAATAATAAAAAATAACATAAATGATTTTATCTAAAATATAAAACTATTTATAAGGAAAATATATTTAAAAACTAAAACTATTTTCTATGGAAGAAACTAATATTGTTCTTCAAAATTATTTCATATTCCCATTTTGGTATATCACATTCTGATCGACAACCCAGGCATATACACATACATGCTTCATTATGACAGTTCCATACTCATCAACTATTTCTCATCAATCTAAAAATTTGTCACAATTTATTTAAATACAATGTGTGATTACACCTTTGGCACCGAGAACACATTCCTATTTCAATCAGGCCTCATAAAATTAATTAAGAACACATGCCAACCCATTATTCCAAACTATACTAAAATGGTCTTGCCAAAATCATTTCAATAAAATACCCCTTTATTTAAAACCTTTCAGCAAAACCCTTTTTCAAAAAATCAATCCAATAACCTTTTTTTAAATCAACATTTTACCAACTATTTAACAAAAAAATTTTCAAAAAAATAAAAATTTCCACAAATTGACAAACCATCACTAAATAAGGTTTCTACCATAATTTTAATATCAATATTAGAATAAATTTAAATATATTCATAAAATTTGAAACTAAGCCTTATTTTTGTATCAAGATGAGTCGAGAGTGAATCCATCTACCTCATGAATTATGACAAATATGAAGAACGGCAAGAAAATGCTCACAATGCTGGGTTGAATCTACAAAAACTCGCCTTAGACCTCCTTCCCAAAAATTAAAAAATACAAATATAACCATGATTCGAATAAAAAAATATTATATCTATCCAAAGTATAATTAGATATAGTAATAAAGAGAGGGAAAATTAGATCTAAGAAAACCCAAGAAAAACTACCGTAAATGATTACTTACAAAGGGAATTGGGCATCAATGAACCAATAAACACATCCAGATCACTTCCAATTAAATGGGGATCATATATAAAGACTTAGTGAGTTAGAATAATCTAATTAGGGATGGTTTTTAGAATAATTTATGGTTTATAATTTAATCCTATTCCAGATCCACTTTTTAAGGATCTTATTTTTAAAGAATGCACGGCCAGTCACACAGTTAAGAAAACTGTAACGCCCTAACCCCAGAAGCCCGGAGCTGGTGCATTACTTTGTTATATTACCTTGATTATAAGGAAAAAATCTCAAACTAATGATATGATTAGTAGTATTGAAGAAACTAGATACAAAAATATAACTCATAAAACATTGATAAAGGTAAAAAAAATACAATAAAACAAAACTAATAAACTACACCCACGATGACTCAATAAATGGTATCTTCCTCAGAACATGTTGAACGTAAAAAATTGAAGGGGTGAGATCAAATGATCAACAAGGGTTAAAATAGTATAATCTTGAATCAAAAATAACTGAAACAAAAATAAATTTTCATGGTTAATATAGCATGGTGAATAAATGTAAAACAAATGCCATTAATAAACTGAGAATGAAATTGAATCCATATATTTTGTCAGAGTGAAAACCTCATGGATAGTAGTAACTAAAAATAAATAAAGAAATAATCTTTCTGATTTTATATATGGTATATGGCACATTATACCACTATACTGTAAAAGTGGTTTAATTCTGTGGGTAGAAACTTGTCTGAATTTTGGAAACAAACTTGAAGGGTTTTTCGCCAATTGAATTGTCTCATGAGACCTGTCGATGCATCGAGGGGATATAGTGGTTTACACCCATCTATGAAAGTACAAATAATTCTTTTTAAATAGATTTATTATAAGTACAATATTCCTTCTCAATATCCATATAGATTATAGGAAATGGATTCACCAATATTTCAATAGTTGAAAGAACATTCCGAATAAACACCGTATGTATAAGGGTATACGACATAAGCTAATAATCATATCCATGAATCCATAATAAGGATATGTAATATATTTAAAATTTGGAAGGAAAAATAATCTCAAAAGGGTTTTGGATACACCAAATAAGATTTATTAGGGGCATAGTACCAAGTAACTGACAAAGAAATGGAAATTGAGACAATGTTCTTTACCACATTGTAATCAATTGAGTCGTATGACCAAAAATTAATAACAACAAAATTTAACACAGAATAACATGAATATAAATAGAATCATGATAATATATATTAAATGGATGTAAAAAATACACCGCATAAAATAAATAAGTGGTTAAAAAGATAAATATCATGGAATTAGAAGTGATATAAGAAACCCCTTACCTTATGCCCAAAGGTGTTCTCGATCGATATTAATGACCTGAATTATCACATTTAACTTCATTAATTAATAATTCCAGAACTTACTCTAAATGTAATTGATTTAGTATAGCCTTATTAGGTTTATTCAAGGCATTTTCGATGGATTTAATAGGTTCAGTTTTATTGTTTTTGAAGAATTTTCTTACTTGGTTTTCATGATCAGTTTGCTTGTATTCATGAAAAGAAGTTTGTTTGAAATGAGGTCAAACATACAGAATTGTTAATTTGTATTGATAGTAAAATTAAAAATATATAAATTATCCTATAATTAATTTGGTTATATACCATTAGGTAGACTCATTTTATAAAATTTAATGATAATCGCTTGAATTAACTTGGCGGTTTTGTGAATAGTGAATTTGTTTTGTATTATTGTTTTATATTATGAGCATGTATGGATTCCCAGACAACACATATGATTAAATACATATATTATGATCTTTTTCAACCATAAAAAAATTTTCATGATAGAATTGAATATGGTAATAAAAATTGAGAACTCGTCATCCTTAAATGTGATAAATTAACACATCACGGACGGTGTATTCATTTTTAGTAAAAGAGGAGGGGGAAAAGAGGGATGATGATGAAATATTCCATTAGTATAATATGATTCCAGTTAATTTAAGGTACTGTAATTATAATATCATTTGGATGAGGGTATAATTAGTAAGTAAAAAGAAAATAATGGAACTCTAAATAAAAGAAAAGTTGAAAAATCCCTTACAAAAATTCAGCAGCCAAACGGCGTCGTAGAAAACTTCATAAAATATTTTGATGAGATAAAAGGGGTATCTAATAATTATTACATAATATCTACTGAATGGGGAATATGTAATGACATATAAAAACATAACCAACTTAAAATAAAAGAGAATAAAGCAAAATAAAAGCTCTAAAAAGAGAGGGGTGGTAGATTCCTTACCTTGTTGAGTAACACCTAAAATATGAATTTTGGGACTTTGGGGGATTTATGAAACCTTATAAGGACTCCTAGAGAGGTAAATATTTCAAATATTTGAGTATATTGAGTTTGGAATGAAATAAAATGAAGGAATGAGTGGGTATTTATTGTAAATTAGAGGGATTTTTTTATTAATTTCATAGGACACCACATTAGTGGTTTTTGGAAAACCATGGGCTTACCTATGGTATTTGGACATGGTAATAGCCACTTGGGAAAATTCACGTAATATGTTACTATAAACAATTTGGATATATTTTTATATTAATTATTCCATTATTCTGATGTCATTAAACATACCAAAAACTGTATATTTACTATTCATAAAAAATTCAAGTATTTTAGAAAAATCCCAAAAAATTACCCAAACCATTTTTTGACATATAGAATTCAAAAATGAACTCCATTTTTTGAAAATAATTTTCTAAATATTATTAATTTAATTTTTAAATAAAATCATAATTTATTGAAAAATAACAATTTTAAATCTATAACTCATTTCTTAACACCTTGACAAATTAATTAGCAACTCATTATCATATAACCTTAAGAAAATAAAATAATAAAATGTTTTACTATTAATAAGGGTTATATTACTATTCCTAAGGGTATGTTACTATTCACTAAAAATGTTGGATCTATCAGACCCCAAATAACTTACTGATCACAATCGTACATGACTGTTTTTTGAAATTCAAACCACAAAAGTGGGAAATTTAAGTTCAATGGATTAGTTATAACTTTATCATATAAATAATAAAGTGTTGGTTCACATAGACTCAGGGCTTCATGCAATATAGAATATATAATGAATATAAATTATTTAAGAGAAACATACCATAAAATTCTTGGGGTGTTATATTATTCCCTCCTTCGGAAATTTCATCCATGAAAGTTTTCACGCATATTGCTTCCTAAAAAGATGTGGTTGGTTATTATTCATAACATACTCAGGTTCCCACATTACTTCCTCTATTATATGGTTTCTCTAAATAACATTACCGTATGAGTCTTCCCCTTTCTCAATACCTTCTCCCTTGTATACAGAATTTTGATAGTCTCTTCACAATAAGACAAATCAAGTTCCAACTCTATTTCTTCATAGGTTAGTACATGCGTTGGGTATGTCATGTATTTCTTTAATAATGACATGTGGAACACCTCATTAAATTTGGAGAGACTTGGTGGCTTTTCAAAATGGTAATTTTTAGCTCTGGTTCTCTTCAGATTTTTGAATGGTATGATGTACTTGGGGCTCAGTTTGCCATTTTGATTGAACCTTAAGACACCCTTCCATGAAGATAATTTTAGACAGACATGATCTCCTAAATTTAATTCTGAATCCTTTCTCTAGCTGTTAGCATAAATCTTCAACCTACTTTGGACTACTTTAATATGGGCCCAAATCATCTTTACCTTTTTCGTTGTCTCTTAAATAAATTATGGGCCTAAAAGTTTCCTCTCACCATCTTAGTTTCAACAAGTTGTATTTCGACATATATTTCCATATAATGCTTCATGTGGAGTCATTTGGATACAATATTGGAAACTACTATTGTTGTCAAATTCAACCAAAGGTAAGTACTGGTCCCACGTACCTTTAAATTCAAGTGAGCATGATCTCAACATGTCTTACAATGTTTGAATAGTTCTTTCAGATTGTCCATCTATTTGATGATGATAAACAGTACTCATACTAAGCTCGGAATCCAAGTCATTCTAAAGACTCTTCTAGAATTATTATGTAAATTGGGTATCCCGGTCTGAAAAAATCAACAATGGTGCACCATGAAGTCTTAAAACTACATTAATATAGAGTCTTGTTAGGTGATCAAGTGGTAAATCATCCCTTATAGCAATGAAATGTGCCAATTTTGTAATATGATCAGCAATTACCCATATTGAATCACTCCTTCTAGGTGTCCTTTATAGTCCTATGAAAAATTCCATCATAATATCATCCCACTTCCATGAAGGAAAAGTTAGGTGTTTCAGGACCCCCCTAGGATGTTGTCTCTCATCATTCACTTGTGGAAAAACTGGACACCTTGACCCATAGTATGAAATTTCCCTCATTATATTATCCTATTAGAAATGTTCCTTTAGATATTGATACATATTTGTGCTACCTAGGTGTATAGATAAATTTGCGCTATCATCATCATCTAAGAGTTCCCTTTTTAACTCATTTTTTGATGGGAAACATAACCTCTTTCCAAATTATATAACTTTATTCCTATACATAAAGTCTATCAATAATCCATCCTTAAAGGCTTTAACTTTATTTTATAGGTTGTCATCCTCAAATTGAGAGCTTTTTATGTTCTCTAGCAAGGATGGTTTAGAAAAAATTTGAAATAGAAGTGATAGTTACTCTTCCTTAAAAATTCCAAAATCCATCTTTACGAGATCTAATAATATAGGATCTCTCTAAATCATCATTTGGGTCATAATCCCATGATCATTCCTATTTAATGTATCTGGTACCTTATTTTCCTTCCCAAGGTGGTAGTGTATTGAAAAATCCTAATATTTAAGTAATTCAAGACATATCCTTTTCCTCATGTTGAGCTCTTTCTGTATAAAGTTGTATTTCAAGCTCTTATGATCCGTATATATATAACATATTTCACCATATAGAAAGCATCTCCATATTTTCACAGAAATGATTACAATTTTTCACTCAAGATCATGATTTGGATAATTTGATTCATATATCATCAACTACCTTGATTCATAATCAATAAATTTATCATTTTTCATAAGGATGAAACACAATTCACTCTTTGATGCATCATTGTATATCACAAATCCATCATTTCTAGAGGGAATATTCAAATTTGGAGAATTTACCAATATTATTTTCAAATCTTCAAAACATTCTACACTTTCCTTTTTCCATATGAATTTGAACCCTTTATATGTGAGCTTGTTCATAGGGTTGTCCAATCCAGCAAAATTCTGAACACAATGCCAATAGTAACCTACTAATCCAATAAAACTTTGTACCTCAGTTATGTTAATTGGTGTAGGTCATGCATGGATCACCTATTTCGTAACTGGATCTGCTAATATTCCATCCTTAGAGATAACATATCCAATAAAAGAATCATATTGAATCCAAAATTCATACTTTCTAAACTACCCATATAATTCATTTCTTTTAAGAGTTTTCAGAATAATCTGCAAGTAATCATCATGGTCTTCCTAGCATTTGGAGTGTACCAGGATATCATCAATAAATACCACAAAATAATTATCAATATATTCCTTGAAAAATCTGTTAATTAGATCCATGAAAATGTTGGTTTCATTAGTCATTCTAAAATTCATTACTATAAACTTGTATTGCCCACACCTGTTTCAAATTTTTGTACTTGGGATATCATCCTTCCTTACATGCAACTGATGATATCCCGAGAAAAGGTCAATATTTGAAAAATACTGATCTCCATGAATTTTATCAAATTAATCCCCAATTTATGGTAGGGGATACTGATTCTTTATTTTAATATTATTGATTTCACTATAGTCAATGCACAACCTCATTGATCAATTTTTTCTATTGACAAAGAGAACAGGGGCTCCCCAGGGAGAAACACTCGGGTGAATTAATCCCATGTCACTCAATTCCTCAATTTATTTCTTTAGATCCACTAATTCTATAGTGGTAATATTATATGGAGTATTTGAAATAGGTCTTTCACTAGGAATTAAATCAATAGATTACTCAACTTCCCTCCCTGGAGGATGTCTAGGTAAATCCTCTAGAAAAACACCAACATATTCTCGAGAAATAGGTATGTCTTCAATTTGAAGATTTCTTTCCTCACCCATATGTATTGTATTCTCTTCATCCCCAATAATTTCATTCAATAGAGAAACTAGGGGTAGATCTAGATAAGAATCAAATGGTGAGGTTACTGGTCTAAATATTTGGGATTCTACACCGTTATCAAAAATTGTAACCTCCTTATTCTTGCTATAGATTTTTGCATCAAAATTTAAAATCCAATTCATACTGAGGATTATATAAAATTCAACCATGGTTATAATAATAAGGTTAGAAACTAAATCACATTTATGTGTCATAAATGGGATTGACTGACACATCTTTCTTGCAACAATACAACCCTTAGAAGTTTTGACTGCAAACTTCTTTATTAAATAAAATTAAAAATGACTAATTTTCATAGACAATTGGGAAGATAAAAAAGAATTTGATGATTCATAATCAAAAATGTAATTGTCTAAGTATTAGGAAAAGATTAAATTACTTTCTACCACACCATTAATAATTTCAACCTCATCAGTTGTGATTGTATAAGATTTGCATTGATCCCTTTGACTTTTCTGAGGCAGGTTTCCTTGATGCTTAGGACACTCATGTGTATAGTTTCCCATCTCTATAAAATTGTATCCTAGAACAATGTTGACTTTTCTCTTCCCCTTTCATTCACTATATCAATGAACCTTTTCTCCAAAATTATAGGAAACTCCCATTCCTTTCAATTATTTCCCATGATTATTCTTTCCAGAGTTCTCACATAATGGAAATTTCTCCATTCCATTAATATTCATTGGGGATTAAGATTTTTCATGCCTCTTCTTATCATAATTTCCCTTGAAAAATTTGATCTTGAAAATTCCTTCTCTATCTTTATGGAAATTAATACATAATAATCGTATGATAAAAATGATTAAGAATCTAGTTCTTTTTGAATACATGGCTTAAGACCATTAAAGAAATGATCAATATTGTCTTTATAATCACGTATGTAATCTATGGAATACCTAGATAGTCTTTTGAAGGTATCATCATACTCTGCAACACTGTCTTCTTCCCTTTTCTTTAAGATAAGGAATTTCCTCTTAATCTCCATTCATTTTTCATGAGGGAAATACTTATTGAATAGTATTTCCTTTAAAGTAATTCATTCCATATCATATATTTCTTCTTTATAGATGTTATTCTAGATCAAGGACCACCATTGATCAATGTCACCATTGAAACAATATACTACCAGAACTACATGTTCTTTTTCATTGCATCTAAATGCCATGAATATCTTTTCAAGGGACTTGATCCACTGCTCAGATACCACAAGATTAGAAATCACACTAAAAGATATGGGATTATATCACATGAAACAATCCAGTAAAGGTGTATCATGGTTATTTTTCATAGCCTGAGTAAGTTGTCCCAATATAGTCATGATCACATCTGCTCAAATAATGAATTTGGTGACTTTCTCAGGGGGGAAATAACTACATTTTCCATGACTATTGATTCCCTTCTTCTATTAGGCACCGTTTCTAAATAATTTCATACAATATATAATGCTATGAATCATAATCTATAATCTCACCTAGAAAAGTACTTAGCATAAATTGAAATTTTATTCATATATAATATCATAAACATGGTTTCTATGAGGAAAATTTACATTAAAATTCATCATAATGGCATGTATAGAAAATGTGAATTATCCAAAACATTTCTCCCAGGTGTGTCAAACCAAGAGTGAATCAAGGCTCATTGTCATGCACCTGTTCCCATTTGAGTCGATCTTATAGTAGTGTTTTTGGGTTTTACACCTACATACTTATGTGCCAGATCCACCTCTACTTGTTTGTATCCAGGCAGGGATGTATTTTCTATAAATATCCACAAAATCTGATCTTTTA
Source organism: Viscum album (assembly GCA_963277665.1). NCBI lineage: Eukaryota > Viridiplantae > Streptophyta > Magnoliopsida > Santalales > Viscaceae > Viscum > Viscum album. The sequence continues at coordinate 1,839,344,939 of OY728165.1, forward strand.
CAAAATTTTAGGATGTTATAGTATGTATATCTTCAAAATTTATCACAGGGTTTTGTTCCCAAAACTGTGTTTTTTAAGTCTAGTTCTCAAGGTTTTTACTAACCTCCCACTGATACCAACTGTAACACCCCGAACTAAGAAGCCTAGAGCCGGTGCATTAAATTGTTATATTAGCATTCATAAAAGGAATAAACCGTGAAGTAATGATAAGTTTAGTAGTATTGAATAAACTATGTGGAAACATGTAACTCATATTACAATGAGAAAGGTAACAAAATAAAATATATAATAAAACTAATAAACTGGAACCATGAGGACTCAATAAATGGTCTCCTCCTCATAACCTATTAAAGGTAAATAAATGAAAGGGTTGTGCTCAAATTCTCAGTAAGGGTTGCAAATAGTGGAATAAATAATCAATAATAAATGAATCATAAACAAATTGGCATAGTCCATACGACATGGTGAATAAATATAAATCAATCGCCATTAATAATTTGAGAATAAAAATGTATCCATAGATTTTTTCATAGTAAAAATGCCATGGATAGTAATAAAAGAAAATGAATAAATAAACATTCTTATTGACTGGAATTAATGTATCTGGAACATGATACAATTATATCGTCAAAGCGGTTTAAGTCTGTAGCTAAAATCCTGTCGGATTTTTGGAAACAAACTCGAAGGGTTTTTCACCAACTGAATTGTCTCATGAGACATGTCGATGTATTGAGGAGATGTAACGGGCCCCGCCCATCGCTGAAGGTCCAAATCATATTTTATAAAAATATTTGATACATGAACAATATTCCTTCTCAATATCTATAGAGAGTAGATGATATAAATTCATCAATATTTCCGTAGTTAAAACAACATTCCAAATAAACACTGTATGTAAAAGGGTATATGACTTAAGAAAATAATCATATACATGAAACCATAATATGGATATCTAATATATTTATAATTTAAAATGAAAAATTACCTCAAATGGCTACTGGATACACCACATGATAAGGATTAGGTGCACAATACTAAGTAGCTGACAATGAAATGGAAATTGAGACAAAGTCCCTTACCACATTGTAATCAATCAAGTCATATGACCAAAATTAATAACCACAAAATGAATCACATAATACCATGAATATAAAAAAAATTGATAATATATATCAAATGTTAGTACACAATATAGCATATTCAAGAAATATGTGGTAAACAATGGAAATCTCAAGGAATTAAATGTGAGATGTGAAACCCCTTACCTTATTCCCAAAGGTGTTGTCGATTGATCTTAATAACCTGAATAATAAAATTTAGATTCATTAATTAATAAGTCCAAAACCTCCTCTACATGTAATTGATTTATCAAAACTTTATAAGGTGTATTCATGGTCTTTTTCAAGAGTTTAAGATGTTTAATTTTATGGTTTTGGAAGCATTTTCTTCTTTGGTTTTCATGATCGGTTTAATTGTATTCCTAAATGGAAGTTCATTTGAAATTTGGTTGAACATACAAAATTTTCAATATGTATTAAAAGTGACATTCCAAATATATGAATTATCTTATAATGAAATTTTTTGTATACCATGAGGTTGAATCATTAAATAAAATTAAATGATAAACACTTTGATTAGCTTGGAAGTTGTGTGTATAATGAAATTGTTTTGTATTATTATTTTATATCATGAGTCTGTATGCATTCCAAAAACTTAAATAACATGTAATAGAAATATTCAGATCATTTTAAAAATAAAAATTGTTAAATTTCACTAATTTAATATGGAAATAAAAATTGAGAACCCTTCATCTTTGAATGTGATAAATTAACACACCTCGGATGGTGTTTTAATTTTTAGTATAAGAGGAGGGGGAAAAGAGGGGTGATGAGGAAATATTCCATTATCATAATAAAATTCCAGTTCATGAAAGGTACAATAATTATAAGAACATTTTTATGATGGGGAATTAGGAAATAAAATTAAAATAAAGGAACTGAAAATAAAAAAGAAAAGGTGAGAAATCCCTCACCAAAATTTGAGAGCCTAACGGCGTCACTTAAAACTTCATAAAATATTTGGATGAGATAAAAGGGTTATATCATAATTATTACATAATATGGAAATAAAGGGGGTATGGAATGAAATATCTCAACATAAACCAATTGAAAATAAAATATAAAAACATAAAATGAAAGCTTTAAAAAAAGAAAGGTGGTAGATTCCTTACCTTGTAGAGTAACTCCTAAGACGTGAACGTTGGGACCTTGGGGGATTGAGGACACCTTAGGAGGAATCATAAGGAGGTAAAACTACCAGATATTAGGGGGTACTGAGTTTTTAATGGAATAAAACGAAGTAATGAGTGGGTATTTATAGTTAATGAGAAAAAGTTTTTTATTAATTTCAAAGGACACGTCATTAGTGGTTTTTGAAAACTATGGGATTTCCCATGGTATTTTCCCATAGTATTAGCCACTTGGGACACCTCATGTCATATTTTACTATACACAAGTAGACCAGAGTTATATATTTATTTTTACATCATTATGATGTCATTAATCATACCGAAAACCTAGAAGTGTATTTTTACTATTCTTGAAAAATTCATGTATTTTAGAAAAACTAAAAAATTCACCCTAACCATATTTCAAAGTATAGAATTAAAAAATGTACTCAATTTTTTGTAAATAATTTTCTAAATATTATTTATTTAACTTTTAAATAAAATCATAATTTTTTCAAAAATAACAATTTTAAATCTTTAACTCATTTTTTAATACCTTGAAAAATTAATCCACATCTCATTACCTTGTAACTTTATGAAAATAAAATAATAATATGATTTAATATTCATAAGGGTCATATTATTATTCATATTACTATTCATAAGGGTGTTTTACTATTCACCCAAAAACAAGTCGGTTATATCATACTCCAAATAAAGTACTGATCACAATCGTAGATGACTATTTTTTTTAATTAAAAATAAAGAAGTGGAAATTTTAATTTTAATTGCTAGGTTATAACTTTCTCCTATAAATAATAAAGTTTTGTTTGAAAATGATTCATGCGATATAAGATATCTTATTAATGGAATTTATTTAAGAGGAACATATCATAAAATGTTTGGGGTGTTATACAAACCATGTGCTAACTATGCGCCATCCTATGAATTAAAGGGGACCTCTAATGGTTGGACCACACAGTTAGACTAATCATGTAACAACCATTCCAAAACACTCTATCTACATTTTCAGTGCTTCTACTTGGGGGTTTCATGGTTTGGAAAAATTAGGAACTCTCCAATTAGCCCCTATCTCACTATGAACAGATTATTATAGGATTTTCACAATTTTCACTAATCGTGTACCAACTATGAACCTTAATGAATGTTATAGAAACATTTAAAAAGTCTCCCAAACCCTCCCAAACATCACTAAAACACTTTACATACTTAAAAATAATAAATAATGGTTTACTTATGTGAAACGAGGGTTTCAAAATTCTCTGCACCACTGGTCATTCCATTCCAAGAAAGTAAAATACATTTAATATCCTGAAAGAGTTTCTACCATTTCTTGACTATTTCTTTCTCCCGATCCAAAGTAGCTTCTTGAATCTAACCGTGTTTCAAAAAAAACCCACACTATACTGATGCTTTTTCCATGAAAGACTTTATCTTTCCTATACACAATTGGTACCGGGATATTAACTAATGAAGTATTCGTCTCAAGCTCAAATTCATCCCATCAACCCAAAAAATCAAGATCAGGCTGATACATTTTCAAATGAGATACATGAAACACATTATGCACTACACTGAACATTTGGGGGAAATCCAACTAATATGCCACCTCACCAACCCAATCAAGTATCTAAAAAGGTATTATGTATCAGGGGGATAACTTTCACTGCTTCCCCAAATGATAATGCCCAAGACTTAGAGATACCCTCAAGAACACATTATTACTCACCTAGAATGATTGCAGTAGTCAGCGATGACCTGCATATGATTTCTGAAACATTTGTGTCATCTCCATATTTTTCCTGGTTAACTAAATCTTCTCCATTATTTGTTGGAAAATGTTTATCCCAACAAGTGAATTCTTACCTATTTCCACCGAAAAAATTATAGAATGACAAGGGAACCCTTATAATGATTCCAACATAACTATGTGTATTGAGTCTTGATGACTATTGTTATAAGAGAACTCTTCTAACAATATGTTTTCTTACCATGATCCATAAAAATACATTACACAGTCTCATGACTTTTCTTCCAACATTTCTATTATCCTTCTAGATTTCCCATCCATCTGAGGATGATATTTCACACTCAAAGTCAACTAAGACCCAAGGGCCTTCTGTAAGGATTTCCATAAATGAGACGAAAACCTTGTATCTCTATCTGGAACCATCAAAACTGGTATGTCAAACATATTTACCACTTCTAGGATATATATTTGTGACAATTCCCCCACTGTATGAGATTCATGAATAGGGCTGAAATGGGCCCACTTTGTGAGCTGATCCATTATCACCCATATAGAATTGTGTTTCTGAACCATTCCTGGGATAACAATTAAAAAATCCATAGTTATCTTCTCTCATTTAAAAAAAAGGAATAGGTAAAGGTTGCTGCATAATTATTAGTCATTGATACTCAATTTTAACCTATTGAAAAGTTAAACACCTAGAAAAAAACTCAACCACCTTTTTCTCATACTAACCCACCAAAACTATTCTTTCGAAGACTTATACATCTTCTATAATCTAGGATACACAATCCATCTTGAATGGTGGTAAGCATGAATAAGTTATTACAGGAAAAAATAGGCATGACCATCTGATCATGAAATGATAAAATTTAACTCTCTTCCAACTTCTACCCCACAATGGTATCCCAACCATTGAGTTTAGACCTCATGAAAACACATTTGGAATTGGATGTTTGTGCCTCTTTAACCCAATTTATAAAATTATTAAAATAATTAAACTAGAAATAAAATCACAACATCACCTCATTCTTTGCATTCCAAGTCCATTTCTGCTGTCTTAGACATCAACTGCCACTAATCGAAAGCCATCTATCCATCCAATGGCCCAAAGACCTTCATGTTTTTATTGATTTTGATAATATACCTTTAAAAGGGTGTGGTGGAACCCTTACAAGGCACGTAGTTTAAGTATTACATGGCTTGTAGGCCTTAGAGGAATTTATTTTCCCGTAGGCTTCAAACATTACATACAACCCAGACTAACTTCTTGGAACTGCACCTCCCCAGCATCTTCATCGTTATTCATTGTGAAATCAACTCTCTACCTTCGCATGGCTGCTAGGCTAGGAATTCTCATGCATCCAAAGGATTTTCCAGATGGTAGGTGCCATACCCTCTCATTCCTGCAATCTGTTTAGCTTCTGTTGTGGTGAAAACTTCTTGCTCATCCTCCTTATAGATCTTGTTCTTTGCAGGTCGTCGGGTTTGTATCTGCACTTAACATGGCCCAAAGGCCTTGAGGTGGCCTGAAGGGATTACTGACTCGAAGGCCGGGGAGGCCTGAAGGCCTTAAATGACTTGGGGACCAAATCGGTGGCCTGAAGGCCCAAACGGGGACATATTCCCGACTACTATAGTTCCAAAAATTCGATGCTACAGTTCCCGCTACAGTACCTGCTACATTACTGCTACAGTAACATGGAAATAATGTATCCACCTATATTTTATCCCGGGTCTTTCGGATGCACTTACGGAGTCCTTAAAAACTGAGAAAAGGCTCATGTTCCACTAAATTTTCTTTACCTAGGGTATACATCAAGTCAAAGTCAAATATTTTAAGACAATACATATATATTCAATGTATTATGTTAAAATATCTTTGTGAGAAAATATGTTTCAATCCCTTTGGATCCGTCAACAATTTAAATTTCTCACCAAAGAGGTAATAATTCAAAGTCTTCAAAACATGGACTATAGTATCTAACTTCAAATCATGTGTTAGGTAGTTCTTATCATAAAATCATTGTTATGTTTATCCATAAGAAAAAACATGGTATCTTTGAATATATTTAACTTTTCTTACTTAAGAACTTTTGTTACTTAAGAACGTTTCTAAAGTTTCCAGTCATAGGAGTTTCTTACATTAATCTTTACAGTTTTAAGGATTTATATCAGGGTTAGGTTTTATGAGGATGTATATTTTTATCTAAAAAAACATTTATCTTTTGATTATCATGTTTTATTAACATTTAATAAAAAATATTTATTAAATGGTCTCCCACTAAATTTATGAACCCTTTAGAATAACACAATATCCATTGGTGAAAAAAGATCTATATTTTACCATTTAATTTGTCTGGTTTATAATTCCTCTTGCCACTAGTCTCTTTAGGAAAGATATATTCCTAGTAATAAAGTATATGACTCTCAGACAGTCAAGCATAAAACTCATTTCCTAATCCATCATATGGAAAATATGACTTTATTATTCTAGTATACTAACTATTATGCTCTCCCGTTTATGTTTAAACCAAATAAAACGGAAAAAATGGGATATTAAAAAAAATATTGGGCACCATGCTTGGGTAAAACCTATACAAGGACGATCTAATGGAACCGATTAATTTCTTACATTATACAAGATAATATAGGATCACCCTATTTTGGAATAACCGACTCGGTTTCATGATCGAGGTCTCGAAAAATTTCAATTTAAATGGAATATAACACTTATTTTTTAAATGGCATATAATCTTTCAAACTTGTCCAATGTAATTCCCTTTAAGAATATATATTACTAGTAATTAATTTTGTTAGAAATATTATTCCTACCACCAAACCAATATCTTTAATCCATATAAATTTGTAGCCCATTATAGAACTCATAGTTTGTGTTACTCATCCAAAAATAGAACGCAAATATATCGATAAATATCCAAATGTATCCTACAAATAATATAAATGATCTTTTCAAGTAAAAGTTTTGAATTGTATGATATTGAAAATATCTTCATGGGTAATCCTAGAGAAATGGAGATCCAATCCCCACCCTTATAAAAAAAGGAATAATCTTCAAGGATAGTGGGAAGTCTAACCCAAATTCAGTCTACCTAGGGTTACATTACAGAATTCAGAATCCAAATCCTTATAATTTTAACACCAAATATGAAAAAAACTATTTTTAGAAACTAATTTAAGTACATAAAATTTATTTATAAAAATAATAATTATAGTTATAATCTAAATCCTTTGATTATACCAAGCTTGTAACTATTTTAATGCTTGTATTATAATTACAAGAAACAATTTAATAACTAAACTTAATATTACACATATCCATATTAGAAATTATTTGTAACTATGAATAAAAAAATAAACATTAAATAAATGAAACTTTAAAATATTTAAAAATATGATAAATATTTATGAAAAAAATTATAAATAAAAGCTAACTATAAATAATTAATAATTTTTATCTTTATATTATAGAAATTATATAATTTTGAACATAAACTCTAAGTGTCCCATCATGATAACTGCATTAATGATATTTGGAAGGATGAATCATTGATATTCATTTATTTTATGTTTTCTTTCTAATGAAACAACCTTCACTTCCAGTTAAAGATTTCATTCCCCATTGAAAACAATTCAAAAACATATCTAGAGGAACACTAGAATTTACAAGGTTTGTTATTCAATAAGATTAGTTTCATCCTTGGTATGGTTTTGAAATGATACAATACCACACAATCCACTAGAAAATAATCCTTTTGTGTGGAATAAAATGAGATTGATATTCCCTTTCAATCATGTAGCACCATGTAAACAATCGAATAGTGCATTTGTTGTGTTTAGCACAAATGATGTCATAAAACAAATTTGTAACAAAACTTGTTACTGTGCTTCTTTATCAACCTTCACAAATGGTATCTTTTAAAAAAAATCACTTTATTACCCAAATGATGGTAAGAACTTTTGGGAATTTGGTATAAAGATCAATCCAATTACTCAGTCCAATTCTCCCAATCTGACTGCTCAATACGAAAATTCAACTCTGTCAGAATACGGTTGAGAAAATTATGAACACCATCTTATTCAGTCTAGAAAACCCAATACGATAATCCATCTCAATATAGATATCATCTAGATACAAAAAATATCTTGATATGATAATCAGATGAATATGACGACCAGCTGAATATGTTGAAATATTATCTCTTCTACTTTCAGTTTTGTTTGGCATAACTTCTTCAAGAAAAAAAATCGGAAACTAATTCTTCTCTCTTGAATTTATTCAGAGATCCACCTTATTTCCTCTGTTTCATTAATATTTCATCCATTAGAAAAGTAAAAAGTAATTTCACCCTTTATAGGTTACCCTAAAATGGTTTGGGTGCAATTCTGAAATGGTTTCTTACAGAACCAAATTTTCCAAATTTTCATCTTTCATTGAATTTCAGAGACATTTATAACTTATTCAACACTCTAAACTCTTCTCAATCCTTCTCGAACATACTAACAACTGTAGCTTTTATTTAGACTTAATTTTCAAAAACCAGACTGATTCCAATTTTTTCAATACGATTTCTTCATTATGATGCTCCATACCAATTTTATGAATGAATAAATACAAAACTTTACTCTACTTAGAAAACCTTAGTCTGATTTCTTAATTACAATTCTTGGTACCAAATGAAGAAAAAAATCACCTTCTTTAAATTTCAAGATCTACCATTTTCAACACAACCAAAAATCTCCATGACACTCTTAGTAGACTGAAATTTGATTCTGTTACATATTATCATTACAATCTGCCTCAGTATGGTGAATACAAATGTAACAGAATATATTTTTCTTCATATCATCTTGTGAACCACTTGAACAAAACAAATTAACATGTTTTACATCTTATTTACTTCATAAATATGAATCGGTATCAACTTTTATGTGATAGTCCTTGATCCAATTAACAAAAGTATTTAAAAACAATTAATAGTTTTATTTAAATATGATACCCATCAACTTCATTCTCTGAACATTTATATATTTTGGATTTTGGATTGACTAAAAACCAGTACCTTCAATTTCTCACATTTTCCACAAACCTTTACATCCTTCAAATGAATATGAATTCAAAGAACTCATTATCATGATCTTGATACCAAAAAAATTGACTTCACCAGCTTTCTTATTTCAATAACCTCATCTTGTATAATGACTTTCATCATGACTTTGATTACATTGGGGATCTACTTTAGCTTTTTAAGCATTACTAAGGAATTATTTTAACTTCGCTATCGTTAATCAAAATATATCTTTCCTTCTCATCCTAAATATGATTAACATGATTACAATGAGATTGAATAAAATTTACATCACATTTTCAACCCTTTATTTTATCAATATTTCATCACAAGTTTATAGAATACTTTTTATTAATGATAACTCTGAGATTAGAAAATCATTGTCACATTTATATCATATTCATGCAGACTCTGATTCTCCGTCATTATGATCAAACCATTGATACTAAACTCAGGGCGAGTCTTGTGACCCTTTACATCCAGAAAGATTCTTCCTCAATATGACTGAACTTTTGAAGAATTATGAGTCTGATTTCTTGAATACAATGGTCAGTCCCTTTTTCATTAAAATGAAAGTGTGGTTATTTATTTTCTACTTAAACTTTATTGAAAACAAAAGACAATACCTGCAAATGATTATCATACTTATCACCTTGGTCCTAACAATCTCCCACTTTGATGTTTTTTGTTCAACAAAGATTTATAAATCACTAAAATTTGTTAGCTAAAGTTATGGATTACTTATCAAAAATTCTAACTCTACATGATCTAACTCATTGTAGGAAACATAAATTATTAATTGCAAAAAGATTATATACAAAATTAGTAATTATGAAAACATCCTCATCTTACTTCCTCAACTTTTATTCATCAACATCCTTCCTCTACTATTCAAATTTCTTAGAATACAAAAAAAATTCTAAAACCACTCCAACAAAAAATTAGTATAATTCACACACTTAAAATGTTGGATTCATAGCTTACCCATAACTTCCCCTTTTATAGGCTTCCACAAGTATAGATTTATGAAATAATACTCCCCATAAAAACAATATCCAAAGATAATATGAGAGAGTGGATAAAGAAACATACTTCAACCATGATGATAAAGAGTTTGGATTCCCATATTCAACCTCACATTAGAAAAAAACTACTTCAGTTAAGGTTTTGTGAAACTTTCATCAACTTGCTCTGATGTTGGAACATATTATAGATTCAAATAATTCTTCTCTACATCCTATTTGATAAAATGATATTTGGTATCAATTTGTTTTTAATGATAACGTTGTACTAGATTCCTAGTAATATTGATTGTACTTTGATTATCACAACCCAAGATCAAGGGTAACTTTATTTCAATAAGTAAGTCTTCTAATTGGATATTCATCCACATAAGTTGGTTAGAATATTGAATAGAAGAAACATACACAACTCTAATCCATACAAAGAGTTACTGGATTATATTTCCTTTTATGTAAACTTACACAATTTTTACTAAGAAATAATACTTCACCATATGTGGATCTTATTTCATGAACATTTCCAACCCAATCGGCATCAGAATACCCAAAAAAATCAATAATTTCTGAGCTATCATAACTAATTCCAAAATTTATTATGCCTTTTATGTATCTGAAAATTCTCTTTCTAGTAAGTAAATGTGATTCTTTAAGAGGACTCTAGAATTTTTCATTTTAGGTAATAGAAAAAACAATGTAGGGTCTTGAGGTAGTAAAATAAAAGTCTTCTAATTCTCTTTCAAAACTCTTTATGATCAACTTCATTTCCTTCTCCATCTTTACTCAAATTGTTACCCACTAAAATCAGTTTGGGAATTGGTTTTGAGTTTACCATACCAAAATTTTTAAGAAGTTATATTGCATAATTTTCCTAAAAAGGAAAGATGTGTTTCTTCTTTTGTAAAATTTGTAACATAAGAAATTATTTTATTTCCCCTAACATGGATATCTCTAATAAAATTTTCATTTCTTTAGAAAATTGTTCACAAGGTATTTCTTAATTCTTAACATAGATAATATCATCGACATAAACAATTACGGTGGGGGAAAACTCCTGACCTTTTATGATGTAAGGATTATTATAAACCCTTATTTTCTTAAAACTCATCTTTTTTAATCATGTATCCAATTTTTAATACCATTCCCTTAGGGATTGTTTCATCCTGTATTGGTATTTCTTTAATCTGTAAACATAAAATTCATCTTTCCCAAAAAAAATCACAATGTTATTCAATGAAAACTTCCTCATCCAGATCCCCATTTAATAATTTTGGCTTTACATTAATTTGATAAAGTTTGTAACTAGGGTGTGTAGAAATATCAAGAAAAATTATGATTTTTTTGAACCGTGACACTGGTGGAAGATTTTCATCAAAATAAACACCTACAATTTGTGAGTAGCCTTTTCAAAAAAATCCTTATTTGTTTCTTATCGCTTCACCTTATTCATTCTGATTATTCTGAAAAATCAACTTTTTACCAATAACATTTTTTATATAGTTTGGGTATGAGTTCCCATATATCATTCTTTTCTATATTATCCAGCTCTTAATTCATGTCCAGAACTCATTCCAGATACTCAAAATTCTATTTCACGTCATTCAAATCAAATTTTGAATACAAATAAGTATGTGTAATGTAATTTTATGTTCTTCTTTCTTGAACTTTATAATGTTGAACACCAATAATATTCTGAGTTTCTTCTTTCTTCCACATTCTAGAATGAGATTTTTTTTATTCTTCCTCCTCACTATAAATATCTGAGTCTGATTCTTTTTCTTGATTTTGATTACAATTGTCTGTGTCATTATCATAAATATTACCAAACATTCCTTACCTTATTAAACTTCCTTTTTCGCTTGAGTATGTTTTTATTCCTCAAGTATTTCAATAACATTCACATCAATATAATAAAAAGTACTTATTATTTCATTGTTGAAACATTCACATCCTCTTCCTTCTGGATCATAGCCAAGAAAGATTCCATCTACACCTTTCTGAAGAAACTTTCCAAACTTTCCACCTTTCTTATTTATAATTCATGGACTTTGAAAAAAAATTACGTGATTAAAAATTGGAGTTATATCATAAAACATTTCATATGGAGTCATATGTGGATTTGGCCTATAGAAACATTGGTTTTGAATATATAAAGTAGTACTCATAGATTTTTCCAATACTAATGAGAAGAATAATGTTCAACTAACATAGTTCTCCACATTTCCACAAAAATTCTATTCTTCTTTTCAGAAACCCCATTTTATTGGGGAGTATATGGGGAGATATACTCATGTATAATTCCATGCTTCTCAAGATAACTTTCAAATTATTCATTATTATACTCACCACCATTGTTTGTTCTCTAATGTTTTATTCAATACTCACATTTCCTCTCAATTTTCCTCCATAAACAAATAAAAGAATATGTATTATGTTCTATATACATAACACAATTAATGAAAATTAAATCATCAATGAAAGTAATAAAATACTTCTCTCAATTTTTTTTTAATTTTTCTCATTATACGAAAAATATCATAATGAATAATTTCTAGGGATTTTTTTAACAAATATCAACTTTCTTATGAACTGATTTTGAAATTTTTCCCTTCTAGAAAATAGTACAACACCAATCTATTCTTCTTGTAAAATTTGTAATATATTGGATATTATATTACTTGGATAACTTGTTCGTGTTTCTTTTACACATGTGTCCCAGCCATTTATTATACAGTTTATTCTCTTCCACCATACTCAAGTAATTAGAGTTTTTTATTTCACAAACTTCAAACAAGTTTGGTTTTGTACTTTCTCATTTTGTAATTATCTTTCCATATTTCTCACTTTTCACAAAAAACACATATTTCCTAAAAATAAGTCTATTAACCTTATCAAAATGTATTGAAACACTTATAATGTTTTGTTTCATCCCGTACACATGCAAATCATTCTTGTATTTTAACTTTTCTTTCCCAATGATGGTTGATCCAACACCTTTGATTCATAGGGATTAATTATTTCCAAATGTAATTGTTAATTATTTAAAGTCTTTCACATTATTTAACAACATTAAATCTCCTATCATATAATAATATCACCCACTATTAATAATCAAAGTTCATTACCCTTTTGTAGATTTTAGAGTAGTTTCTACAATAAGATATTTTTCTTCTCCCTTCTCTTTCTTCACCTTCGGCTTCTCATAATTCTAAAGAAACTTTTATTGGATTGGTAACAAAATAAAACATCTTATTAAAATGTTTCCAAGTTGTTCATATATTTCAAAAATACTTTCCAAAGGTTGGAGACAGTTTTCAACTTTCACACCAACCTTCTTAGGTTTCTTTCAAGCATCCTTCTAAGACTTCTTCTTTAGAGAGAATTGATTCCCTATCAAACTTCAAGTTCCATAAAATTTGGAATGACAATAATGTTTTTGGTTAAACAAATACATATTTTAAGTATATAGAAATACACCAAAATACCGGAAGTATCCATAAAAAGATATTTACCTCTGAAACCTCCATACTATGCAAAGTTTTTAAACAGTTTTCTCGACAGCATTCTAGTCCCCCTTATCTGAACCATCAACCTTTATGTAATTAATCGGAAGACTCTTTTTTCAATTCATCCATTTTAGAATCAGAGGTAAAATAAACATTTCCATATTCATAATGTTTAGAATCATTTTTCGAAATAGTGTTTTTAGAAACTTCTGAATTCCCAACATTTTTTATCTTGTCCACAAACATAACTTTACCAGAACTCCCCTTTTCAGAAACACTTCCTTCTCTATTCTTAGTCTTTGAAGGTAACTGTTTTTGATCCTTCTCATATTTTTCTTTACGAGAACCTTCACCAAATTTAGAGATATGTTATTTTAACCATGTCTTTCTATATTTATAATTAGAAAGTTTTTATTGGACATGTTCCAAATCTTCTTATTTTTTCTTCATCTTCACCTCTAAATGTTCATTATTATTATTTTCTTCCACAATTGATTTATTCAAATCATCAATTTCTTTCACTATATTAACATTATAATCAAGAACACATTACTAGTTGTTTATTGATGAAATTTCAATTTTTTTAACTTCGGATTTATTTTTATTGACTTCTAATCTTTGTCATGCATTTTTTTAAGTCTTCTTTTGAGTTTTTTCTTCTTCAGAACTGTTACATCCAAAACATTCATCATTCACTATTTCAATAAATGTATTCTCACCAACATACTCAACATATTTTTTGGATTCATCATCTCTAACTTCTTCTTCTTCATAATTATATAATAATCTTCTTCTTCTGTATTTGAATAATTTTTTATCTTTACCTCTGGAAAATGATTTATCCTTAAAACTATATTTCTTCCATGATCTTTCTAGCCATCTTTCTTCTTTATCACTATCCTCTTATTTCTTTTTTTGAGGAAAATTAGGTACAAAGGTACCATTAACTCAACATTTAAATGATTTTAGGGGAGGTTAACCTTTATATTTCAATGTACCTATTCTCAAAATATTAAAAAACAATGATAAAATATCATCATTATTTTTACATAGCTCATTTTCCGAATAAGAATCATTAGATTCATATTAAATAGGAATATTCTTTGACTACTCTTTCGTAGAAGCCGTGAAAGACTTTTCACTATCAACTTTTGTTTTTATTATCATAGATTTCTTAATTCTCATTTCTTAAGAGGTGAGAGTTCTATGAAAATAATCTAGAGAAAATGTTTCAGGATCAATGTCTTCTAATGAACAAATTTTTGCATCTAACTTATCATCATTGATTCCCAAGATCTTTTCAACAATTGTATAATAATATAACTTTTCACCAAGACATATGATAGTGATGAAAATTACATTTACCTAGGAAATGAAGCCCCCAATAGATTCACACTCACCAATTGTAAAATCATCATACTTCAGCCTCCAAATTTTTAATTTTTTTTGGACTTTTGTATTGCCTTTGTATATGTTTTTAAATTTATCCCATATACCTTTGGATATGGAAACACCATTAATGTTTAGGAATTAATTTTTAGAAACTAATAATAGTAAAGGATCCTCATCCCTTCCATAATTCTCAAGATTCTCTTTATCAACAGATTTAAGAGGATCTTTATCATCTATAGGAGGAAATCCATATGTTGGAGCATCAAGAACATCATCACAAATATAAATAAGATAAGGAAATAATAGATACTAATATATATGATATTTATTTCTATAAAAAACAGGTTACATTCACTGCTTACATGATTTAGATTCTCCATCCACTTCCTTTCAAAACATGCACAAAAAATAAATGAATGGATCCTTCAACTCTAATACTAGTTATAAATGCCCAATAAAGATAATTGAATAATTGAGAGGACGAGGGATGAATTAGTGATATCCTTTTATTTTATGTCTCCTTGTTAAAAATACAAATTTTTCCTCCAGTTAAATATTTCATTCCCCACAAAAAACAATTCAAACACACATCCATAGAACAGAAGAGTTTAATAGCTTAACTATTCTATAAGAATCTATACATCCTTTGTATGGTTTAGAATTGACTCAATAACGCACAATAAGCTATAAAACAATACTTTTTGTGGCATTAAATGATTAGGATATCCCTTTTCACTCGTGTAGCACAATGTAAACAATCCTATAGTGTGTGTGCTCCTTCCAGGAAAAATGATGTAATACAATGTTTTTGTAACAAACATATTATTATTCTTATTGCTAAATTTTAAAAATATTTTCTTTCCAAAAACCATTCTTTACTTTCTTACCAAGAAGCCCGTAAGATCTTCTTGGTAATTGGATATAAAAATCAGTCCGATTAGCCAGTATAATTCTCCCAGTCTGATTTCTCAATATAAGAATATAACTCTATCAGCATATGGTTGAGACAATTCTGAACCCCTTATTCAGTCCAAAAAAACCAATAATATAATCAACCCAAATATAGAGATCATATGAATATGATAAGCATATAAATATGACAATCATTTGAATACGGTGATCAGTTGAATAAGTTGCAATCTTAACTCTTCTCTTTTCTCATTTTTTTGGCATGACTTCATCAAGAAAATAATCGGGAAACCTATTCTTCTCCCTATAATTTCATCAGCACTCCCCCTTCTCTACTCTTTTTTGTAAATAGTATATCCATTATAAAAGTATAAAGTACTTTTTCATTTTATAGGTGAACCAAAAATGGTTTGGATGGGATTTTGAAATTGTTTCACGCTCGACCAAATTTTTCTAATTTTCATGTTTCTTTTCATCTTGGATACAATTATGACTTTGTAAACACTTCCAAATTCTTCTCGATCAGTCTTAAATATTTAAATAACTCCATATTTTCTTCATAACTTCTTTATAAACACTGGTTTGATATTAATTTTCTGAATACTATTTCTTCATTACAATTCTCTATATTAATTGTGTGTATGAATAAATACATATCTTTAATCTCTTTAGAAAATTTGAGTCATATTTCTTCTTTATTTTTATTTTTAAAAAATGAAAAAAACAATAAATCTTTTAAATTTGAAGTTACCCCTTTGAAAACACATCCAACCATATCCTTCAAACACTTAACAATCTCAAGTTTGATTGTAGTTCTAATTTTCATTAAAATCTACCTCATTACGATGAAGAAAAATGTGACACAAAATATTTTTCTTCATCTCTTATCTTGATCCACTTGAAAAAAGTAATTCAAATTCTTTAAATTCTTCTACACTTCATAAATATGAATCGGTATCAATAATAGAACTATGTATCTTGACCCAATTGACAAAATCTTTTGAAAAAAAATTAGAATTTTTCATTATTTTCATAATATGATACCCATATAATTCATTCTGTAAAGAATTATATATTTTTTTTTTGGTATAACTATAAACCAATACCTTTATTTTCTCACATTTTCTGCAATACTTCCCATCATTCAAATGAATATGTATCAGATGAATTCATTGTGATGATCTTATCGATCTATTCTTTATGGAACCCCTTAAATGTCTACAAAAAATTGAAGGCTTATGGGATATCTCCCACTTGTACAATAGAGTCACATGAAATATTATTCTTCATGAAAGAATAAATATTTAAGGAATCTTCTTCCCCTCTCCTAGTAGAAGGATAGATATGCTCTGTTTCACTCCAAGGAAAATATATCACTTAAATAAAAATAGTAGTATCCTTAGTTTGGCTAAAGGAATCAACATTTATATACCTGAAACACCACTTTTGATCAAGATTTTCACTAATTCAAATTCCATATTTTAATTTCATGTCAATTATGATTTTAATATCTCTAAATATAACAGTTTTTGAAATATTTCCATAAGGATGTCCTTGGTTTTATTACCATGTGATGCCAAGAAAGAGGGCATCTCTTCCTTCACAAAGTCCATCCATAAATGAATTAATCAAAACTATATAAGGTTCAATCACCCAATATTTATAAGCCTCATGTATAGGTAATATAGTCACAATGCGAGGGTAAATAGTGTACATATTGGTACACTCATTTCGGTCATAGAGAGTAACTCAAGAGGGGTGAATTTATTTCCCAATAAAAAAATCGATTAAAAAAATCTTAACTAAAATCCCCCAGTTCAAAATAAAATCAACTAATGAATCAAAAGAGTAGTCTGATATAATTTTCATCTTTTAAAAGATTCATAAAATATTGATTAGTGGTCAGTTAAAAACAATATGAAAATTTTTGTAACTTTTGAAATCAATTTACTCAATGAAATACTTATATAAACACTTGTTAAGATTAACTATCGAATTTTTAGTTTTTTTACAATTTAAATGGATTCATTTTAATTCTTTTAAATGAAACAAAACAAAACACATAGAAAAATTAAATCAAGAGGATCAATATCAAGTAGAGACCTAATACCCTCTACATGGAAATCACCAAATACAAAGAAGATTATACAGGGAGACCTCTTCCACAATAACAGTGGGAAGTAGACAAGAACAAGACAAACATGGACCTATTCTATAAACACTGTGGGTATAAATATGTAAATACAGTGTAGAAGATATCTTGTATCTTCCAATTATAGCATAGGAACTGTGTGTGTTGAATAAACAGGGGTAAACAACACATTACTCCAATTTAAAAATCTACTAAATAGAAAGATAAAGTAGTAAGAGTATAAAAATGGTATTTCTTCTTATTCTAAAGTTATTTAGAGGTGTGAGACTCCACGGATATATCCTAGAATGAATAGCAATCATGTTACTTAGAAAATGAAATAAAACAAATCATTGTAAGATCTCTCTTATCTGACTAAAGGAAAGTATTAATAAGTTATATAAGCTCCACTCTTTCACAGACTTAAAATATATAGGAATTTTGTGTATAGGGTCTTGAGAGAAGATATTATATGATTCAGCAAGAAATGAACATTTCACTCTAACATAGTACACACTCTTTTCATCATGTAGTAGCATCCGCTTTTAAGAAAACTCATTATGGATTCTACTAACTTCTAGTATTGAACTCCTAATATACCATTAATGATCCCCCCAATAGATAATAATAATATTTAAAATAATCAATATAATTAAATTCAATGACATATACATTAGAATCATTTAATTCAGATATCCTATATTAGTGAGGGTGAGTCAGGCTGGTGGTGACTCATGTCTAGATATAGGTCATCTGGAAGTGATTAATCTAATGGTGAGACATTTGGAAGTGGGTCATTTGAACTAAATATGATACATACTGGTGGTAGGTATGGTATTTATAGTCTGGGGATGAATCAACTCTTCGATGAATCATTTTCAGTGGTGACTCATCTCAACGGTGAATCATCCCAATAGTGACTAATCTCAATGATCACTCATCTCAATGTTGATTCATGAGATGGTAGGTCATTATCAGTGGTGACCATTTCTATTAGTGACCCATATCCAATGGTGAGTCTTTTCTGATAGTAACTCATCCTCAACAGGGAGTTTTTTCATATGGTGACTCAACTTCAATGGTGATTCTTTTTCATGGTGACTCAAATTCAAGGGTGATTCTTTTTTTATCTTGACTTATCTTTAATGGTGAATCATGTTTGATGGTGATTCATCTTCAATGGTGAGTTATGTCCAGAAAAGAGACATTCTCAATGGTGACTTACCCAATTTTCATCAAACTGCCTTATTTTACAAAATGCTATCGTAAAACATAAACTCATTAAATAAATAATTAACATGATTTGTGAGCATTAAAAAAAGAAGATCACAACACATGAGGATGAATATGTCGATTGATGTGATTGGACTGAGTATATTAATTATGTCATATAGCCTATGTTTTATCTAAATCTTTTTAACGATGGAATAGTGCTACATCGCTCACTGTACCACATCGATTCTACATGTGGTTGAGTACTACCTTATGAGTCATTTTGTTCCTTAATTATATCATTTTTGACTACTTGGGGTCTTATCATGGAACAAAACCTCACACACTACCACAAATCATCATGCTACCCCACATGAGGTCTCTGGAACCTCGATTCACACTCACTCAAGTGCACACTTGCATACACATTCATGCTCCCACTATAGTGACCCAACCCTTTTAAACATATTATTACAAGACTTTTAACATGAAAATACATTAACTACAGCACAGATATCATCAGTCCTAATGTCTTTATAAGACTATTTACATAAAACATTAAAAGAAATTAAATATAACATATTTTTCCTTTTTATTGAGAACTTAAATCTCTTGAAGCTCCTAAAACATCGTAGGATAACCTGGGAAATACATAAAAGGGGTGAGAAAAAAATTTCATTAATGGGGTAAGCACGACAATGATACATGACATGTGAGTCAATAGTATAGCATTATATCATAAAATAAAAGGCACATGAGCAATCACCTGGAAGAAAAACATAAAGAACATGATATCATAAGATTGTGGAATGAGAAGAAATGTCACCGTAACATATAAAATAACATATATGTGAGCCAATTTTAACTACCTGGATAATATCATATGGTGGAAAAATCCCCATAATGGATTTGTTTTACTCCCTAATCTCATATATAACATATCATGAGACTAAAAATTTACATAATGCATTGGAGAGCTATTAGGTAACACCCATCGTAACATATTCATAATTATGTGTTGCATAAAAATGAAATCAATCATCATTTGTAAACATAAGAATTACCCATAAAAATGGGTTTTATAATAATTCCTCATAAAAAATAAAAATAAAATTCATTAATGAGGAATTTTATAAATGAACAAAATAAATGTATTACCCCACCAAAGAAAGGGAGAATAATATAGGTATATATGTGAAAGGCATATCTTGAAAATATTGAATAATTTTATAAAAATAAATAGAAATAGATAGAATGAGCTATAGAGAAAATGGTCGTAACCAAAATAAAAGGGTGGTTTAGAGATATCCCCTACATCCATAAGAAAAACATTTCTAGTTTTATAATATCTATCTAATTTAAAACCCTTTTTGGAAATACTTATAATAAATAGAAAGAGGATTTTTCTATGAATAAAACATGGAAGATTATAAATAATGTCTCATCCTATATTTTATTTTATTTTTATTCTTTATTTAGGTTTATATTTTTTTATTTTGATTTTATCTGGAGTCTCGGGTGTTTTAGATCAAATTTTTGAGTTTTGGGATATTTTTCCTCTAATGTACTGTTTGTGTGAATGGTTAAGAAGAAACCATGAGACCTCTGGATCTTGAGTCCAATTTCAGTTCATTTTATTATTTCGTGGTTAAGTTTTCAAAGGTATCACAAGGGTAGATTTAAACCTTTAATCTCCCTAGAGTAAGCATGTAGGTCTTGGGTTTCCTTGAATGATGGTGTGCATCTAGAGCATGGTAAGTCCAAACTTGTTAGAAGAGTGTACATGGTTCTGCGGTTTCTGAAAAAACCAAACCACATGGTTGGAACATGGTTTCCCAAACTATTAATCCTAAATTTTTGGGTTTCCTATTAGTATAGTAAGGGATTAATGGTTTATGAACAATTTTCTAAATGGTGAGAAGTGATGGGGTTCATTAAAAATTGCTTCTTACCATTTTTTCCGTCTTAGTTTTTAACCCCAAGATATCCCATCCCATTTGGATCATGAAACCCTAGGAGGCTCCTTTCCTCTTCCTCACACCTCCCATATTCCTCCCATGGTAGAATAAAATGGTTTCTTCAGGTTTTGGGATAATTTCTCAAGGTAATCCCCACCTTTATTCTCCTTCTTCATTCTTCTTTCATTTTTTTCTTGTTTCCATTTCTCCATTGGTTCCATTAATTTAGAAATCATAAAACAAACATTATATTTATTATACATCAATTCATGATTTATTACATAACATTACACATAATATAACCCATAAGATTAATAGGTCTCGAATATTTAAGAATTATGAACATTATATAACAACTTAAAATAGGAAATGTGTTGTCTTTATTGAAAACGTAGTAGACATTCTCATACTTAAAATTGTATGGGATAACCCGGGGACATACATAAGAAATGTGACAGCTAAATAGCCTATTGAAGGAATAAATATTGAATAACCTGAATAAAGTAATACATTTTATATTATAGTCATATCAATATAGAATAAAAGGGGAGATAATCATAAACATGAACAATAAAACATGATATAGAATAATAACATGAAGGCAACATGCGAAATGTGGAAAAATATTAAAACACTACATCATAAACATAGGTAAAGGATAAAAAAATACATCATAATGGACAAAGTCCCATAGAGGAATCAGGTTTTCTCCTTTTCCCAACATGATTTCTCAAGAGACTAAACATTACCCAATTCATTGGAGTGCAATATAATTATGGTCAGACCTATCACATTCAATTCATTGATCATGCTTACGTGTGCAATATATATAAAACAAAATGGATTCATTCATCATCATATATAATTCAAAGATTAAGAAATGTTAAATAAATATATTTAAGTCCCTAATAAAAGAATTATACTTTTATAAATGTGAACTTTTTTTATAAGAAATGGGTATGGTATTCACGACACAATTTTTTTGGCATAGAAAATCTTAGTGAAATTTCAGCATCATAATGACATCACTAAAAGATTCATAAAATAAGTCGATGGGAGTGAAAGGGGTATCTAATCATTTGGAAACAAATGAATAGTAGTAGGGACATGGAAATACATATTCCAACATTAGGAATTTTAAATATAAGTAAATAAGATAATGAAAAAACTTGAATAATGAAGAGAAAGAAAAAACCCTAAATAAATTTAGGCATCCTAACATTTGTACATAAATGTCTTAGGGAGGGATTAATGAAAGTGAATTGGGTCTTTCAAAAATTGATAAATTAAATGTATAATAATTGGTTTAATGATAACATACCCAAAAAACCACAAAAATGACACTAAGAATCACAACAAAAAAGAGGTGCTTGAATAGAAATGAGAAGAGCGAAATCCCTTACTTGGGTGTGTGACTCTAAATACTTGGGAGGATATTCTTGAGGGAATTGGGTCACCATAGGAGGATGTTATATAGGGTAGGGTAGAGTACAGACATTCTCTAAGGATTTTTAGTAAATATAAATGGGAGATTCGGTATGTTTATATTGGAAATGAGTGGGGCATCCTTTTTTCTCAATATTAGGTTTTAGACTCAATATAATAAAATAACCAAAACCACAATTCAAACCATGGTTTTTCCCATTTTATTTACCAAATAGGGGTGGTTTAAATTACTTTATAAGTAAAATGGAAGAATATAATAAAACAACACCCTTAGAGTTGTGGAGATTTTCTGGAGGTGAGTCATACTCTTTAAGAAATGATTTTAAAACTGTAAATATATTATGGGTTTTGGAGGATTCATAAAGGATTTATAAAATTTTAAAATATAACTAATATCACATTATGTTAAAGGGAAATCATATATTTCGTCATGGATAAACATTTTAGTATTTATTGCACTATTTTTGGTTCATTATTATGTCACAATACACACTGTATATTTATACGGTATTTAAAATTTTTCCAAAAAAATATATTCTCTTAGAAAATTGTGAAAAAATCACTATTGGGAAATTTGGATTTTTTTACTTCAAAAATAATATTCATTCTATCATAATAATTTTCTAAATATTTTAACTTTCAATTTTAAAATAAGAATCGACATTTATTGAGAAATATTGGGATTTTTTACAGTATCAGTTTTCAAACCCTTATTAAAATGACATTTGACTTCATAAAAATTATATGATCATTTATATTTAATAAAAATTATTTAATAATAATATTTTATAAAGAATTATTTATTTCCAAAAATAATTAATTCATTAAATTAAACATTTTAATTTAAATTGAATACTAATTATATACACAATTTTTAATTGTATATAAATCAAAATCATTTATAAATTAATGATTAGAATAAAAAATGAACATTATTATATTGAAAATATATTAGAAAATTTCCTAAGGGTAAGGTGTGTAATGGTGATATTTTCATCGGGTGGTTTAGTATATGTGGTTTGGTCCGTGATCTCGATGAGCTTTAATTTCTCCTGTAAATGGTTTCGATCATGCTTAAGTTTTTGTATCTCATCTAAGGCTTGGTCAAGGGAAAATCCCAGATATGATTCCCCCTTTAGAAGCTCTGATAAACGTGATTCATATGGTACGATCCTACTAATTGAGTTCATCACTTCCTTTCTTTGTGTCAATTGGATTTAATAAAACCATATATTTTTACAAATAATGTGATCATTGTTCATTGACTATATTATCAACAATATAGATGTTTAGCATCCATTTAAATCTGATATAATAAAACAAATTATTGAATGTGTTTTCATTTCCCACACTAAAATAGATTAGTGTATCTCTATTTCATAACCTCCTTTGGTTCCCACATTTCTTCTATAAACTTTATATTTCTCCATATTACTTTAACAAGGTGAATTATCTTATTTAATATAACTTTTTCTCTATGATCAAATATTTTCACCAGCTTTTCTTAATAGGAAAGATCATTCTGCAAAGTTAACACTTCAAGATTGAATACATGGGAGGAGTTTGCTATGTTCTTCCTCAAAACGGATACATGTAATACATAATGTACTTGAGATAGTTTAGAATGGGGTACTAGTAGAGAGGAAACTACTCCGATATGATCAAAGATCTCAAAGGGGCCAGTGTAACTTAGACTAAGCTTTCCCTTCTTCCAAAATCTCATCAATTTCTTCTATGGAGATATTCAGATGAATTTTATGTCTCCAACATCAAACAATATGTCTCGTTTATGATTTTCATCAATTATCTTATACCAACTATGAGAAACCACGATGTGTGGTTGAATGGTATTAACATTTTACACAATTTACTCAACCATTTCATGTCCTATCATTTTTCATTCCCCATCTTCATCCAAAAAATCATGTGTTTGGAACCTCTTCCCATTAAGGTCTTTATAGGGAGACACTTGGATTCTTGAGTGGGAACTATTATTGTATGTGATATCATCCATAGGAAATTCTTGGTCCCATCTACTTTTGAAGTTAATTGAGCATGCTCTAAGGATGTCCTCTAGTATCTAGATAGTCCACTCCGATTGAACATTAGTATGAGGGTGATGAGTCATGTTGATGTTCAATATAGTATTTAGATAATGTCCAAGACTCTTATAGAACTAAGAGGTAAATCTTGGATCTTTTGGTGTTCCATGAAACCTTACTGCTTCTCTAATATATATCCTTGTAACTTGATCTGGTGAAAAGTCCTCTCGAATCACAATGAATTGTAATTTCTATGTAAGATGATCCACAACAATCCAGATATCATTGTTTCCTCTTTACATCTCTGGAAGTACAATTACAAAGTTTGTGGTGATGTTTTCCGATTTCCATGTAGGTATGGTAATGGTTTCAACATACCCATGGATATTTTCCTTTTCTCATTCACTTGATGACATACAAGGAATCTTGATACATATTCCACGATCTCCTTCTTCAAATTGTCCATCCAATAATGCTATTTCATATCCCGATACATCATTGTGCTTCCTCAATGGATGGAGAAATTTAAACTATTTGCATCATCCAATAACACTTAATTTATCTCAGGATTTGGTAGAACACAAAATCATGACCCAAATCTTACAAATCCTTCGTCATTAACATTGACCTCCTAGGATTTACTTTTTTTTATATCTTTACCTTTTTTATTAATTCCCACATCATCACTTTGGGAATACTTTATCTATTCCAAAATTGATGATTGAGAAATAATTTTGGAAAGGATTGAAGATGTTCCTTATTTTATGATTCTGATGTACATTATATTTAAGACTAAGAAAATGGGATCCTTATCAACTCTCAAAAATGATATAATTGATGGATACATTAAACTTAAATCATCTTCTACTTTATTTGCTTCACCCAGATATTAGTGTATTGAGGAGTCATAATCCTTGATCATATATAGACATATTCATTGGCACATATTAATCTCTTTCCATGTGAATATGTATTTGACGTTTTTTTATCCCTACATATTTCATGCTTCTCCTCAAAGATATAATGCCACTATAATTTTAATGAAAATATCACTATAGCCAACTCTAGATCATGTGTTGGGTAGTTATACTGGTAAACTTTCAAATTCCTTTAAGTATAGGGTAACACTTTTTCATTCTTCATTAACACACATCCCAATACCTTCTTTGAACTGTCATTGAATTCCATAAAAATTTCTCCCCTTGTCGCTAGTGTGAGTATAGGTTCAATGATATAACTCTTTTTCAACTTCGTAAATCTCTCTTCACATTCACCATTCTAAGAAAACTTGACTCCATTCTGAGTTATCCTGGTTATAGGGTTTTAAAATCAGGATGACTTTCTCACAAGTCAACAATAGTACCTAGTTAATCCAAGGAAACTATGGATATATGACATAGTTTATGAAATTGACCATCCGTCAATTACTTATTTCTTTTAAGGTTCCAATTATATCCCAAGCATGTGATAATATTCCCCATGAATGAGAATTCCTTTAACTAGAACTCACATTTTATATGCTTGGAATAAATCTTATATTTTTGTCAGGTATTTAGTACAGTGCTTAGATACTCCTCATGCAACTCCTTTCTTTTGGAGTATATTAGAATATCATCAATAAAGACTACCACTAATTTGTAGAGGTAATATTTGATTACTATATTCATCAAATCCATAATATTTTCTGAATCATTATTGAATCTGAATGGAATTACTATGAACTCATAGAGCCCATACCTTATATGAATAATAGTCTTAGGGATATCCTCCATCTTAACCATAACTTGGAAATATCTCAGCCGCATATCCACCTTGGAGAATTATTTTGATTCACATAACTGATTTAATAACTAATCAGTATGTGAAAGTGGATACTTTTTCTTTATCATGATCTTATTGATCTCATGATAATAAATGCAAAGGAGCGTTGAACCATCCTTCTTCTTGATGAAGAGGAGTTGTACACCCCATGGTGAAGTACTTGGGCCTATAAACCTTTTTTTTAGATTCTCCTTTAGTTGTTCCTTCATCTCATCAAGTTCCAAAACATCCATTCTATAATGACTATTGGATAATTCTAATCACCCATGTATAAGCTCGATTGAAAATTCAACCTCTAATCTAAGAGGAAGACTAGGAATTTCTTCAGTTAACACATTAATGTATTCCCTCACAATTGGAATGTCTTCAAGGATGATCCTTTCACTACCACAAAACGGGGTAAGGGAAGCGCGTCGTTCTATTAGTTCAAAGCTTAAAGCATTGATAAAGGGGTGTCTTTATTAGCACTAGCTAAAAGTGCTAACAAATCTACACTTTATCAGTGGAAAAAAATCACTAATAAAAGTGTACCCTTTATCAGCGCTTTTTAGCACTGATAAAGGGTAGATTTCTTAGCACTAGAATCAAAATTGATAAAAAAAATTAATAATAATATATATACAATTATTATGTTTATATTCATAAATAATGCTTATTTTTATATATTAAATAAAAGAACCTGTTTATAATTAATATATATTTTTTAATAATTGATAAATATATATATATATATAATGTTTTAAAAAATATATAACATTATAATTAAATATATGTGTGCGTTCCCAATGAATTTCTTCAATTAATATATTCATCATGTCTACATATATGTTATGTATAATCATGAATGTTCATTTATACATTACACTCTTCTTATTATTCATATTGTCCATTGATAGATCATTTTTTATTATGTATATTTTACTAGGTGTATATGATTAATTCATGTTACCCATATATATACTATATTATGTTCTCAATACTTATAAAATTACATTAAATTTATTTAAAGAATAAATTTATTTATTTTATTTATAATTATTAAATTTTAAGTATATATAAATACTTTTTAAAAATATTTATTTGTAATTATAATCAAATATATATATATATATATATTCAAATAGTTATAAAATTAAAATAAATAAATATATTATAATGTTATAAATATATATATATATATATAGCTATAGTTATAACTATAAATATATAGGTATGTAAAAAATATAAAATTAAAATATATATTTGTTATATAACTTATAAAGTTATAAATATATAATTAAATAAATATATTTATAAATATGTAAAAATATGTAAAAAATAAACACAAATATCTATAATTATAATTCCAAAATAAATATAGATATATTTAAATAAAAAATTATAATAATTAAATAAATTATATATATTTATATACAAATATCTACAAAAAAATAAAAATAGTTATAAATATAATTCTAAATAAATGTATATTTATTTAATTAATTATACATTACAATAAATATATTAATTATTAATATTTATAAAATTATAAATGTATTTGCTATAATTTTAAAATTATATATATATATATATATATAATTACAACTATAGATAATTTATTTATTGTAACTTTTAATTATAAATAAATATATATTTTTTCATTAGATATAAATATATTTATATTTATATTTATTTAAATAATTATTAATTCATAAAAAAATATATTTATTATTTTAATATATAATGTTTTATATAATTAAATAAATATTTAGAAATATTGAGGAACAAATTCAAATATTTATATTTATAGTTATAAATAAATAAAGATATATTTAAGTAAATATAAAATTATAATAAATATATTAAATATAAATGTTAATAAAATTATAAATATTAAAAATATTAATATTTTATAATTTTATAATTATTTAAATATATATATATATTAATTTATAATTATAATTTTGAATATATATATTCATATAAATAATAATAAAATTAGAAGAAATATAATTATGTACATCTATAATCGTATAAATATATATAATTAATATATTTATTATATATATTTCTAGGATTATAAATATAATAAGCGTATTTCTTATAATTTTATAATTAATTAATATATTTATCGACGCTTTTTCGCTAGCACTAATAAAGGGTTCATCGAGTTTTTTAAAAAAACCCTTAACTTTATCCTCGTCCCCACACCCCTCAAACTCTCATGAATGCCGATAACTATAGTCACACCTCCTCCTCCTCCTCCTCCTCTCCTTCCACCTCTCATATTCTGAAAACCACACCTTCATCATGTTCCTCTCCTCCGCTGTACACTAGTCCGTTGTGCACCTCTCCTCCATCATGCGCCACAACTCTATTATGCGCCAACCAGACTTTAATGTTTCTCTCCTTTGTCATGTTCCACACCTCTGCCGTGTGCCACACATCCTCCGTATGCCACACCTCTGTCATGCACCTCTCATCTGTCATGCATCGTTCCTCTATCGAGCGCCTTTCCTATGTTGGGCACCTCTCATCTGCTGGAAGACTCCTCCACTGCTCACCTCTCCTCCACCGCGTACTCACCTCCGCCGTGCGCTGAATGAAACCTCCACGGTGAGTTTTCTCCTCTTTCTCTTTGTTTGATGGTGTTGTTGTAAATTATATAAGCTAAACACCCTGCTAAAAATCATGTCCATTAGTGGTCCATCTTTTTGCACTAAATGAATTGCATGTTGGTTGGTTTTTGAAAAGAAATTTGGGGTCCTTTAGTGAAACATGATCATATACCCTGAATTTGTGTGTGTGTGTGTGAACATGGGTTTCCCAAAGTTCATTTATCTTTATAACCTTGATCTTATATATTAATTTGATTTAATAATATGTAATGAGATCTTATATGATTTTTGGAAACCCATTTATTTGTGTTTCGTATATATATATATGTTGGAATTTAATACACTTATTATTTAAAGGAGTAGTTCATTAAGTTTTGAATCGTGTTTCATCTCCAAAAATGGATTTTATGTGTTCAACTTGGTTGAAGTATTGGAGGATCGTTTGGAAAATTCTTAAAAATAATTTCATGTTTTGGTTATCAATGAATTCTCAATGTCCTGGTTGGAACATTATAAAAAGCATTTATGATTTGGGAACATTTTCTATATATTATATTTAGATTTTGATGGTTATATAAAGTGGGTTGGTTTTCTTTTGGAAAGTTTTATACAAGGGTAAAAATGGGTTCTTTCAGTGAAGAGTGTTTAGAGGTGAGATGAATAGTTTTTTATGTCATTCATATTTTATGTTATTGACTTTATGATTGATTTTGATCTCCACCATTTCATTTATCTTGATAACCCCAGTTAATTGGGTGGGACCTAGGACATGTACTTGATAGACATTGATAAACACTCCCTAGTATAGTATTACAACCCAACACTTACTAAGAATCAATATTATATTCCTATATATGGATCAAAACGCTTCACTTTCTAGGTATTGATAAATTCTCACCGAGAACCATTGTGGCACCAAAACCTCAACCAATCGTACTCTTTGATCCCTCCCTCTACTACACATCTACCTTTAACGCTCAACATCTTTGATTCATGCACTTTTTTCTTCTTGGATCCATATTCTCTTGGAAACACCTTTTAAGAAAAATCTAATGCTTTTATCTCAAGGTTCCCCATTCTACTAAACACCTCACTTATGAATAATTCAAAATCAATATAACTTTTGAACTCTCCAAGAGTAATAAAGACATTTTCACCCAAAATCTGAATCCTCCGCAATAGAATATCAATCCAAACCTTACCCATTTCAATGGAACCACCACATAGTTACTAGTTAAATTCCAAAAAATCTATGAAAACCAATTCACTAGAGGAAACCCAGTAGTCTTGAAACCAAGACATTCTATCAAGCCTTGATAAAATAATCACCATATGTTATGTAACCAATATTTAATACCTCTTTTTGGTAACTGATAATAGATTAATAAAAATAGCTGATATCACTATTTGGATTTCGTACAAATCAATATTCTTAATGTTAAACACCCAAAACATAAATTAAACCCCTGAAACTTGCAGCTAGATGAATAAATTCCAAAACATACCTGAATTGAAACAAATCCCCAAACATGATATACCATAGGATATATGTAAATATATAGCTAAGTCACCACATCAGATATCTACCTTTTAGTTCCAGTAACCTCATGGCATTGAAAATACCTCCCCCAAAAGAAAATGAGCAATAAAGGATAAATCAATGACATAAATGGAAAAATCACACCACATGAAATTTATATTATTTGGATGAAAATCCTACATAATAGGGGAATAAATTGATATTTTTATTAGGGGATGAATTGAGTTATAAGGGAAACATATCTTTTGTTATCCTTGCCTATACAAAGCTAAAAGAGATGCTTTTTGGACACCCTAGTCAAATAACAAAAATAACACATGTAATGAATCTTTCCACCTACAGACACATTATGGTGAATCCCCTTAAAGGGAAAAATGATATAATTCAAGTAATTATTAAATCATATTTAATTTTTAGAATACTTTTATATATAAATATATAAACCATTATTTTATTACAACTTTAAAAAATTATATGAATGAATTATAAACTATTAATATTAAATTTTATGAAGTTTTCGTGAGAATTAGGTTGATGCATCCATCAAAATTACCAAACCTTGATTTTGATTATAAACTTTTCTTTAAAAGTTTCTAGAATATTTTGATAGTTGATGTTGTTAACATCATGAATGAGTATTGGATAGTTAATAATTTTATTTGAGAATTATAATGATTCTCTCATCACATTGATTCTAGAGGTTACTGGTATTAGTTATGTTAAGAATTTTAGAATGAATATTATTTGTAATGTCAACTATAAATTCTTTTTGAAGATTTTAGAAAATTGTCTATGGAAAATGATACCATCTTTTATTTTAGTCCCATAGTTATTTTCTTATTTTGACTTGAGACATGATGTAATTAAAAGAATCGGGAAAGTGACATAGTTTATTCTAGTGATGGGTGGCATAAGTAAATTCTTTGTGTGAAAGGAATAATACTTGAGAAAAGTTTGATTATGTAATGGGTTCATTCTTATAGCTTTAATTAGATGTATTTGTAAAGGAAGGAACCAACAGTACTTCATGTGATAGGCATATACATTGTTATTAGGGTGTAAAACCAATTTAATTGGTGTGAGTCAAGGATCATTTGGATAATGCATTGTTTTCAGTAAACTGGAACATGAGTGTTTCATGGTTGCGAGTGTGGTCACTGACTATGGAACATATCTGTTGGGACTCTAGTACTATGGTAAAGGATAATTTATATAACTGGGCAATGGGAGAAAGGGTAAGGGATATCCAATGGTGGTGAGGACAATATAAAATTAATATAGAAATTATTATTATTACACCTACCTTCGGACAAATGTGATGGAATCATACAACACTGATTGATTTGGGATAAATCTAGGATTTTTCAAGGTATCTTTTATAAAGTGTCTCTATTAGGATCTATGTCTTTTTAAAAATGTCTAAGTGTCTCTTTTAAAATGATTCAAGTGTCTTGAAATGTTTATTAAATGTATGTCTCTCATTTCAAATGATTAATATTGTTGGGTCATGATGTTTTCTTCAATGATTTAAAAAAGGAATTGTGATTTTGTGAAAGAGCGTTTGGAACTTATTGATTTATTTTCGAAAGGGTGTGTTATTTTAAAGATTAATTTGTGTAAATGGTTGGTTTTTTAATGGGATTTAAAGTTTGATTTCTTAAAAAGTTTTCAAAGGAAATTTAAACTATAGTTTTTTCTTAATCTTTTAGGTTTATATTTTTATATAATTAGGAAAACGATTACATTATATCAAAATTTTGGGTATTTACTTTGTAAAATACAAATATAACTGAATAAAATAAGATGGATATGAATAAATAATGGATGGAATCTAATCATTTTACAAGAGAGTATTAATATAGAGTGAAAGAGTTTATCATGTTTGAAAAACATCATGCATATTACCCTTCTCAAAACTTTTGTTTCTATTTGTGCTGTTGTAATTTAAAAACATTTAGTCCAGAACAGTTAGAAGAACACATCATCTGTCACAGAATAGATCGAGGGTATAAATGTTGGAATAAACATTGGTAAAAAGCAAATTTAACTAGTGTCTTCAATAACAATGAATTTCATGGATCATATGATATTATTACAAGTGTGGACAATAAAGAAGACCATATCAAGTATGTGATTATATATAGTAATGATGATGAAGATCATATTGAGGAAATTATAACTTCAGTTGAAGATTAACATTGCGATTACCCAAAATTGTTTGAGCAGTTAAAGAGTTGTGAAAAGACACCTCTATGTGGTGGTTCCACTAAATATATAGCATTGTCAGCCGTATGGAAGCTATTTAATTTTAATGTAATCCAGGAATGGAGTGACGCTAGTTTTACATAATTACTTTCTCTATTTAATGACAAGCTCCTAGAGGATAATTAGATCTCAATCCAATCATACAACACCAAATAAAGGCTATGTTCAATGGGTATGATCTATGAATAAATACATGTCTGCCCGAATGACTGTATACTATTTCCCA
The DNA here is from genome assembly GCA_963277665.1 of Viscum album. Taxonomy (NCBI): domain Eukaryota; kingdom Viridiplantae; phylum Streptophyta; class Magnoliopsida; order Santalales; family Viscaceae; genus Viscum; species Viscum album. Next base: position 1,839,378,091 of record OY728165.1, read on the forward strand.
AGGACCAAAAATCACTTAGAGAATTCTCAAAGTGTGGTGCTTATGATTCAAGAAAGATGAATGTGGTCCTACAAAATTTTTATGGTACTTTCCAATCATTCCAAGTTCTATGAGATTGTATGGAAGTAAGGAGACCACAGGGAAATTGACATGACCCACAGATTGAAGAAATAGAAATGGGAAACTAAATCACTTGATGGACTCTCCTCGGTGGAAGAAAATAGATTAGAAGCATCCTAATTTTTGGAATTGAGCTGATAAACCTTCATATTTAATTATAAGTATATGGAATGAATCCTTTTAATATTCAAAGAAGCACTCGTAGTAAATTCCCAGTTATATTGGAAAAATATAAATTTCCACCATAGTTATACAGGAAATGAAAACACATCATGTTGTCTATGATTATATTAGGACCGTCACAACCGGGAAATGACAGTGAAGTTTATTTGGCACAATTGATTGAGGATTTGAAATTATTGTTGGATTCAGGTGTTATGTTTTATGATTCTTATAGAATTGAAGAGTTCACATTGAGTGACATGTTTTACTGGATGATAAATTAATTTAATTCTTATGGAAAGCTTTCAAGATATAGAATTAAAGGAAGTCATGGTAGTTCCATCTATAAACAAAGAACAAAGTAAATTAGGTTTAAAAATTCATCGAAAACTGTGTTTCTAGGACATCATTGATTTCTAACCTGATTAAATAAGTAAAACTATTGGATGACATCATTTGATGGAAGTTTAAAATAATGTAAAGAACTGTCTCAACTAATAGGTGATCAACTGTTTGAGAAAGTAACATATGTGGAAAATACTTTTGGTAAACTATTTTAAAAAAACCTTATGAAAACCAGTTGGAAGAAGAGATTAGTTTTTTTTTGAATTACCATACTAGAAATATCTATATGTCAGACATGTTCTTGATGTTATTCCTATTGAAAAAAAATTATGTGACAATTTCATCAGCACATTGGTAAATGCCCATGACAAAACAAGGGATGGAATTAATGCTAGGTTGGACATGGTTGACTTGGGAATACGAGAAGAGTTTTCTATAGTGAAGGGTGAAAAATGAACTTTTCTTCCTCTAGCAGCTTATACTCTTTCCAGGAAAGAGAGATATCAGTTTTTCAACTTCTTAAATGATGTAAAGGTTCCATAGGGGTATTCATCCAATATCAAGAACATAATTTTAAAGATTGATTTAATGATAAAGGGTTCTAAATCACTTAACTACCAAATTTTGATGTGAAATATAATTACTATAGCTTTATGTTGTATTTTCTCCAGGAATATCTATTATACATTAACGATTCTATGTTTCTTCTTCAAATATGTATGCATCAAAGTTATATACCTGACGATGTTTCCAAGTATGGAAAGATAAATTGTTTTTCTATTATGTGAATTGGAAATGTTCTTCCCGCTGGCATTGTTTGATATGATGGTTAATTTGATGGTTCACTTTGGGAGAGATATTAAACTATGTGGTCCTATAAACTATAGATGGATGTACCTCATTAAACAGTATATGAATATTTTTAATGGGTATGTCAAAAAATGAAGTCATCTAGAGGGTTGTAATGTAGAGCGATATATTATTGAAGAAGAAGTTGAATTTTTTAATGAATACATATCCGATGTGGAAATCATTGGTATACTGAAATCTCATCACACTTGATGGATTGAGGGTGAAGGAATTTCTAGAAGAGAATTTTTCACAATCAATATTACAGATGAGGAGAAAGCCCACCTTTATGCTTTGCATAACCGTTTAGATGTTGACCTATATGTCGAAACCCACAAAGATATTATTAGGCATTTGAATCCACCAAGGGATGAAAAATGGATATCAAATACACATAATCAATAGTTTATAAGATGGTTTTAGGATCATATATTTATGGGGTCAGAGGATAATCCAGACTCAATTTCAAAATGACTTCGATGGCTAGACGCAGGACCCTGTGTGTATGTATTATCTTATAATACTTGTTTAATTAATGGTTATACATTATAAACTAATGAACATGGTGAAGAAAGTACCATACTGAATAGTGGAGTTACACTTGGGATGAAGAGATGCATGTTTTCAGCGCTAAGGACATAAATACAATTTATAGAGATATTTCATACTTTGGCATCATCAAACAAATGTGGGAGTTAGATTATGTGAACTTCCAAGTGCCTATTTCTCAATGATAGTGGGTTGATAATATGAGTGCTATTAAAATAGATGAGTTGGGATCCATGAAAGTAGATTTTAGTATGGAAGTGTACAAAGAAAAACCATTTATAATACAATCATAGGTAGTACAATTATTTTATGTTAAAGATCCTGCAAACCGAAAGTGGTCAATTGTTTTGTTATCGACCAAAACCACTGAAGGGTTAAATGAAAATTAAATGGAGGATGACCCTTTCGTTGGGACGTCGCAATCATTTCACAGTGGTACCAATGTAGATGGTGTCTTTTATGTTATATAAGACCATAATGAAGGGATTACATAGTTGATATAATGGTAAAAATGTTTCTCTTTATTTAAAATTGACATTAATTTTAGTAAAAATTCACAACTAGCATACAGAAAACCAAGAAAACATGTTAGGATTATTTCTATAATTTAGTAAAATGATCCATGAGTCATTTTTTATGGGTAGGAATCAACCCCACCTCAATACAATGTGTTATGTGACTGGTATAAATCCAAATGTGTCTTTTCATTTAAAATTGACATTAATTTAAGTAAAAAAGAACAACTAACGTACTAAAAATTGATCAAAAGCATTCAAATTGTTTTCATACATTAGGAAAACAATCCCTAAGTGATTTTTTGACATGTAGGCATCAACTTCCCCTCAATCTCACACACAATGTGACTGGTATGACTAAAAGTATCTATTATCATTTTAAAATTTAAAATTTAGCTCAAAACATGTCACTCACTAAAAACCAATAAAACACTTTCTGATTGTCTTAATAATTTAGGATAGTAATTCTTATATCCTTTTTGATGTGTATGAAATAGTCTCACATCAAATTGACACATGATTTTAATGGTATGACTCAAAGAGCTTGTTTCTAGTTTAAAATGATGTTTTAGTAAAAAAACACAACTGGCTTACTGAAAACCAAGAAAACGCATTTGGATTTTTATTAATACCTTATAAGAATGATCCATGAGTCATTTTTTATGTGCAAGAATCAACCACACCTCAATTAGAAGAAAAATGTGACCGTTTTAAATAAAAATGTGATTTTCTTTATAATGGACATTGGTTTTTGTAAAAATAACAAGTAACATACTAAAACTTGAGAAAACGCATTAGGATTGTTTTGAAACTTTAAAAAATGATCCCTGAGTCAATTTTTATGTGTAGTAATCAACCACACCTCAATCGGATTCATAGTGTGACCAATTTTACTAAAAGTGTCGTTTTTCAATTTAAAATTTACATTTTAGCATAAAATGTTTCACTCAATGAAAACCAACAAAACACCCAGAAATAGTATTCATAATTTAAGAGAGTGATTTGTAATTACTTTGTGACATGTATCAAGTATTATCACCTCAAACTGATGCACGATGTGTCTAGTATGACTCAAAATGGGTGTTTATAATTTTAAATGTTATTTTACTAAAAAAACACAACTATCATACTGAAAACTGAGCAAATCCATTCATATTGTTTTGATACTTTAGAACAATGATCCATGAGTCATTTTTGACATATAGAATCATCCACACATCAATCTAACAAATGATGTGAATGATATAAATCCAAATATGTCATTTAAATTTGATAAAAAAATTTGTAAAAAATGGACATACTCAAAACCAAGAAAACCAATTAGGACTGTCTAGATACTTTAGAACAATGATCCATAAATCAATTGTGAAAAGTAGGAATCAACCCCACCTCAAGAAAATGCACGGTGTGACCTGTATAACTCCAAATGTGTATTTTCTATTAAAAATTGATATTTTATTAATGTATTATTTCATATTAATGTTTAATTTATTTATTTATAGTATTAATAACATAATATTTATTTTCTTATATAGGTTTAACCTTTTCCTTGAGTTGGAATGATTTTTTCAACAACTAATACCATGGGCGTACATTTTTTAGAGGAGATCCTATATATCAAAGGGTGAAACATTAATGTTTTTAACTATTAGTTGGATAATTGTAAATTTAATTTTATAAATCATTGTTTGAAATGTATATAGAATTGTTTGAAAAACCCTTATGTGCACTGATTTGTTCTTGTGTGACTTGTGAAATTGGTGTGTGTGTTTTGTTTGCAGGAGCTAGTGGGTGTGTTGTTATATAAAAAGAACATCATAGGAATATGTTTCTTTATCAGCATTATTTCAAGATCTAATTAAGGCCCCCGTTATTAGTACTATTTAGAGCACTGATAAAGGCTCACTTTATCAACACTATTTCCCCCCCCCCTATCACTTTGATATCTTCCTCAGGAATTTATTCTTGAACAATTTCCACCTTTGATTAGCTTTTCCCTCCATATGATAAACATCCGGCAGAAACTTCTCTTTCTCTGAACATTTAAGGATGGAGAAGATCTTCCCAATTGAGTTGATCCATTGTTCCCATATTAAGGGATCAGATGACCCATTGAAATTTGGAGCCCTTTGTCATATAAATGTATCAATTGCAGGTTGTTCTCTGTTAGGGGGGTTTGGATGCTCCTCTTAATCCAAGTTTCAATTTAGAACTTGAGTCATGTAAGGGAGTATCATCATAAAGTTTTCTACTCTTGCTCCCATCAGTTTGGGCATCTCATTGGGGCAGTCATTACATCTCCATCACATTGATTTTTTACTAGATTCCTCATATTTCTCACCATTGGATAGACAAAATGGAAAATTATGGATGCATATTTTTAAACTATAAAACATAAAAAGGTTAATACAATGACATAAAAGTTTTAACTTATAAATTACATGTATTTCCATAACCTATGAATTTCTGGGCTTCAATGTATGTTATCCATGATCTATTTCATAACATATACAAATATGGGAATTTTTTTGTTCCATTAATAATGGTTAATAGTGATATTATAAATTTATCAAATCATATCCCCAATTATTTTCAAATTATGTGTGCAGAATGACATGTTTTTAGGCACCAGTTCATGATCTGTTTAAGCTCAACACGGTGTTTCCAGGTTTTACCACTTCGTACATCTGTGCTTGAGCCACATCCACTTATATGATCCCGAAATGGATGCATTTCTTTGATAAAACATTTAATCTTTATTTAATAAACTTTAAGGATGTTTTCCTATACTTAGTATTATACCTATGTCTTTTATGACATCCCACCTTTTAATTACATATCATTTCATTACATAGTACAAAACAGAGGATCTTTTAAAGTTTAGTTTCTTGAAAAGGGTATATAATACATAAAAAATTAAAAAATTATTCTATTCCACTTGAAATTATTAATAATAGGTTTAACATATGTTTATTTACTACATCTGATAATGCAAGGACATACATCAACATAAAGTGTGAACATAAGGCCACGTAAGGTAAAGCAAGGGAAATAGTTTACATGTAATCTTGAGATATATAAATAATAACATTACGAATATCATAAAGGCCTGAGTTAGAGGAATATAATAATAATAATAATAAAATGAATCATAAAATATAAATGTGGCTATAGTATTTAAATGATATATTCTTAATTATATCATAAAGGTTTTTCACCGAGGTGTCAAAATAATTTCCAAGGTTATTCACCAATGTATCATAAAACATGTCATCTCTAGAGATTAAATTCTTTATAAAATGATATGGAGACCTATAATGGTTTAACATTAATATGTATTAATTAATGTGATCCATATATATCATAATAGTAAATTTCATAAATAACCTGTGGAAAATAAAAGAAACAATTTTCATAGAAAAATCATGACATTTTAAAAGTGGTTAAAGAAAAGAACTTTATGTCGTTTATAACCCACAAAAAAGAAATTAGGGTTTTTTAATGTCAATAACAAAATAAAATAAATAAATTTTACATATTTTTTAATACCCATGAAAAATTAATGGGTTTGGGTATTTATATAAAGAAAAGAAAATGGAATTTCTTTAGGAGAAGAGAGAAATTTTGAGAAGTAAAATTGGCAGCATAATAGGTATAAAACAGGTTTAAGAAAATGGTAAAAATAGAAGTCAAAAGGGTTTACCATTCATAAAAGACTCTTTATATAGTAAATGGATAAAATAAATTTGACAAAATAACTTAGTTTGGAAATTTTTACTACATACCACAAAAAGAGGTCACTTGAATGGAAAAGAAAAGTGAAGATTTCCAATACCTTAAAGCGTAGTTCCAAAAACATGAGGATCGGGGCCTTGGGGGTTTGAGGACACATTGGTAGGACTATTTGGGAGGTGAAAATGTTATAAATTCAGGTAGGATGAATTGGGATTGATTGAAAATTGAGAAATGGGTGGGTATTTATAGCAATAGTGGAGGATTTGTTTATTAATTTCCAAATAAAGGCTCTGGACACCCAGGTTGTGGGAAATGTGAAACCATGATATTTTACATGATATTTTCACCTCATATTAGACACTTGTAACACATTTAATATTATTTTAATATGCAGTATTTTACCATAATTTTATATTACATATTTTTTCAAGGAATATTAATGTTATAAAAAATAACATTTTTAAAGTAAAAGTTTCCATTTTAGAATTTGGAAAGAAAAATATATTTAACAATTGATTAAAATATATTATATTTACAAAATAACACATTTTATCTCTTGGAGTGTGGTTAATTAGTTATTACATTATTAATAAATAATTATGAGGTCATTAAACATACTGAAAAATTCAAACTATATTTTTATTATTCACAAAAAAAATAAACTATTTTTAAAAATTCCTGTAAACTCACCCAAAACTAATTTTTAAGTTTATATTTCAAAAATGATATTTATTTTATCATACAAATTATCTAAATGTGTTAGTTTTAACTTTTAAATATAAAAAACCATATTTTTGAAAAATAAAAACGGATTGAAAATGAAAAGTAAACTTTCCAGCATGTGAAAACAGTTATTTTATAATTTATAATTCAATAAGATTGTTTTTATCATAATATTTCACTAAAATTAACATTATCCATATTACCTTATTTTATTATACTAATTTATATCTTTTTGAAAAGTACATTATTTTAGAAAAATAAATTTATAAAATTTGTTATTTTTTTTATATTAAGAAAAACTATTCTTAAAACAAAATTCATGGAACAAAAATTTTAATAAGACATTATAATTACACTTTAAACGATTAAGTTCTTGACATGTAAACCCTTATTAAAACTATGTATTCCCTAATAGTATGGGGTGCGATGGTGGTAGTTTTCTGGGGTGCCTCGAATAGCATCGATTGAGTGGTAATCTCTACTAACTTGAACTTCTCCAATATGAGATTTCATTCCTGCTTCACTTATTAAAGCTCGGCTTGGGCTTGGTTAAGAGGGAAACCTAGAAATTATACATAACTCCCAAGATCTAATAGATGGGATTCATATGGATTGAATCTACTAGTTGAGATGCTCAACTCATCTTTCTATATCAATTATCCTTTTTCTAATTTTACTTATAAATACTAATTATAATGTTAAAATTGTTATCAAGAGTATAGTTCCCAACATTCATGTTGACCAATATGCCATAATTGAACAATGAGAATATAATGGTTGAAACCAGATGACCTCATTTCCCTTTATATTTACTTAATTATTAAATATATATGTTTCTGTTGTGTATAAAATAATATAACACACATTTTCAGGATAAAATATCATTCAAAAAGTCTTGTTTGTTACATTATTCCCCCATTAGGAGAAATTTCTTCCCTAAAATTTCACGTCATTATCTCAATTGATAAAATTTGTGGATACTTCTTCCTCATTGTCTCTTATAGTTCGCATATCGCTTATTCGTATTTTTTCTTTCTCCGCAACACTTTACCATGGTGGGAAGTCTTATTACATTGATCCTTGTCTCTATAGTCTAAGATCCAAACTGGTTATTACTTATAAGAGATTTCATTGTCCAGTTCTACCACCTATGAATTCATTACATGTGAAGGGTTAGGTATTTACTTCCATAAGAGTGATAAATGGAATACATTATGAAATTGAGCTAGATTTTGTGGAAGTGATAGACGATAGGTCGTTGCTCCTATGCAATCAATGATTTCATAGGGTCCAATGTACCTGGGTCTAAGCTTCCCATTATTCACAAAACTTCAAGACACCCAACCAAGGTGATATTCAAAGGAACACTTTTCTACCAACACCAAACTCCAAGTCCCTTTGATTATTGTTAGTATAGCTCCTCTACCAAATCTGAGCAGCATTTATGTGTTGTTGGATGTTATAAACCCTTTCAATAATGTCTTTCACATGATCGAGATCGGGAAACTTTCTCTCACAGACTTCATCTCAACAAGTAGGAGTTCTATATTGCTTCCCACATAGAGCTTCATAGGGTTCCATTTTAATACTCAAATAGAATTTTTTGTTGTATGGGAACCTAACTAATGGGAGATGTTGACCCATTCAAATTTAAATTCCATTGATCATGTTCTTAGCATTTCCTTAAGTGTCTGAATAGTCAATTCGGATTGGCCATCATTTTAGGGGTGATAGGACGTACTGAAATTCCATTCAGTATTAATAGAATGTAAAATACATCTCTAGAATTTTGATGTGAAACTTTTATCATGATTTTAAATAATATAAAGTGGTACAATATATAACCTTACCACTTCCTTTATATAACTCATGAAAATTTGGTTAAGAGAGAAATCCTCCCAAATAGTGATAAAATGGGAATTCTTGGGGAGACGATACACTATAACCCATATCGCATTGTTTCCTTTGGATGTTCACAGGAGACTGGTGAAAAAGTCTGTAGTGATATTTTTTAACTTCTATGTTGGTATGGATAGTGGTTATAATACCCCTTTAAGAATTTGTTACTTCGCCTTCACTTATTTTCACACCAAGAACATTGTAGTATAGTGAGAAATATCCTTTTCATGTTATTCCACCAATAATGATTTGAAGGATCCTGTAAATTTTCATTATTCCATGATGTATGGAGAAAGTAGAGCTATGTACTTCATCCATAAGGTCCTTATTTATTTTCTTGGAAAAGATGGATCACATATTCTAGTATGAAATTTCATTACACATTCTTCATTAATAATTAACTATAGAAACTTCCCACACTTCACTACCTCTATCTTCTTCTGTAATAAATGATTTTCTCTTTGAGATTTATTTATATTCTCTTGTAATGATGGTTGAAAATCATTTGGTATAGGGATAATGATTTCCCTTACCTTATGATTCCCTTGTCTACTTTTACTAGGTCTTTGATCAGAGGATCTCCTTGAGTCATCATCATTGCCAGCATAACAAGGTCCTTCCTACTTAATGCATCAATGACTTTATTTTCTCTTCTCGAGTGATAATTAGTTGAACAGTCATAGTATTTAAGAACATCCAACCATCTCCTCTATCTAATGTTCAATGCCTTTTGTGTGAAAATATATTTCTAACTTTTATGGTCTGTATATATATCACATTTTAACTTTTAAAGATAATGTCTCCATATCTCTAGAGAAAAAACAACCACAACCAACTCCAGGTCATGCATGTGATAATTCGTCTCATGATTCTTTGACTGTTGAGATGCATAAGAAATCCCCTTTCCATTTTGAATGAGTATGCACCCAATCTCATTTCAGAGTTACATTGCTAAAAATAACGAATCCTTCACCAAATGAGGGTAGGTTTGACATAGGTGAAGTAACCAATCTCTTCTTCATATCTAGGAAACATTTTTCACACTCCTTCATCTAGATAAAAAAATTTCCATTTTCGAGTTTACTTGGTTAGTGGTTTAGAAAGTCATGAATTTTTTTCACAAACTTCCTATAATATTCTTCCAAACCAGAGAAACTTTGAATATTAGTTACTATTTTAGGATGAGACTACTCCTCCACAAACTTTTTCTTGCCAGGGTCAACTAATATTCCTTCACTTGTTACAAAGTTCCCCAAGAAAGAAACTTGTTGTGACCAAAATTCACATTTTCTAAACATTCCAAATGGCCTCTCCTTCCTCAGAGTCTGAAATATTTCCCTTATATGATCCTCTTTCTCCTAAATAATTATATAATATATCAAAATATCATCGATAAAAAATACTAAAAACTTATCTATGTAGTCCTTAAATACTCTATTTATCAAGTTCATAAATATAGCAGCAGTATTAGTCAATCCAAAGTGAATAACAACAAACTCATAATGCCCTTATCTTTATTGGAAGTTGGTCTTTGGAATATCTTATTTCTTCACCCTTAATTAATGATAACCAGATCAAAGATCAATATTTAAGAAGAATTTCTCCCCATAGAGTTGGTCAAATAAATCATCAATCCTTGGTAGAGGGTACTTATTCTTTATTTTTATCTAGATAAATTCTCTATAATCAATTCATAGCTATATTGATCCATCCTTATTCTTCACAAAGAGAATAGGTTCTTTTTAATAAGACACCCTTGGTTGGATAAATCCCTTCTCCAAATAATGTTGAAGTTGTTTCTTTAATTCTTCCACCTCCACATTTTCCATTATATATGGGGCCTCTGATATCGGTTTTCATCTAGGTATGAGTTCAATGGAGAGCTCTACATCTCTTTTTATGAGAGGTCTAGGTAACTCCTCAGGAAATACGTCAACATATTACTAAACAATGGGAACATTTTCTATTCATCTACTTTAATTCCCTTATTTGTGTTCAAGGATGATTTTCATAAATAAGGCTATGAGAGGTTCTTCTCAATAAATCTTCAGTTGATATATCTCACCTTTGAAAATAACAACAGGTTGTCCATTCACAAATACTAAGATTTTATTTCTTCTGCAGTTGATCATAGAATTATACTTTGAGTTCTAGTTCATCCATAGTATAATGTTGAATTCTAGAATGGGAATTATTACTCGATGTGTGATGATATTAATATTTCAAAAATAAATAATTGAGTTTATATACACCGTTAATTCTTGTATATTCCCTCTAGGAGTCATGAATAATAACTCTTCCTCTATTAGTTCAATGATTGATTCTATATTCTTTGAAAATTAGAGTAAATAAAGGACTCAGTAGAATCATAATCAAATAAATTACTTACTAGATTTGATAGAACAGTGAAAGTACCTACCACCACATTATCTAGAGCTTCAACTCCATTTATCGTGATAGAAAAATCATGACCTTTCACACTCTTCATATTATGAGGTTGATGGTAATTCCCCACCACTATATTCTTAGTTATATAGTGATTGTAGAAGTATCCAAGCTATACACACTTGAATCATTTAACATTAGTTAGGGCCTTTACTGTCTCCCTTTTTTCATTAGTATTGAGAAGTTGAGGATTCACCTCACCATGATACTTTCGAGAAATATGGTCATCTCTTCCACACTTTTAACATTTCCCTTTCTTAATCTAGTAGTTTCCTAAAGCATACTTACCAAATCTATTTCATGTGGGAAGTTTCAATTTCTTTCCTCTTATTTCACAATCAAATTTCCTCCCCAATATTAGCTCTATTGATCACTATATTTCATTTAATCTATGGGACCATAACGTCTTTCCATACTCCAGTTCAAACATCATAGAACATAAAAAAGTCTCCTCATAGCTATTATAGTCTTGATTGGATAAATTATTCTATAGATGGGGTCTTATTCCATTTAATAATCAATCAACATTTCCATTAGGATACATGAAAAATATCAAGGTTTAATGAGAAATACATGAAAATTTCATCTCATATCTTCCCACAAATTAATTTTCCTTCTTATTTGTCTCTAGGAATTCCTCCACCATTTTCGTTCTCAACGAATGGGGGACGTATTTTTTGAAAAAGGTTACCCTAAACTCTTACCTCTCCATAGAATCAATCTCACATATTTTGTTCATGTCTTTAACTAGTTTACACTACTTATAATCTCCTCCCTCTAAATAGAATATAGTCAGGGTGACTTTGTCTTGTTCTGAACAACGGAGTTCGGAAAAGATCTTTTCTATAGATCTTATCTAATTTTATGAAATCAATGGGTTGATAGATCCACTAAAAGGAGGTGGTTTTTTATTCATAAAGAACCAAATGGAAAGGTATTACCTTTTAGTTGAATCTTGTATCTCTTCTTCATTCAATTTATTGTTCGTAACTCAAGTCAGTTGATTCATCAATTTCATGAAGTTTTTCTGTCCGGCTAACAATGGAGTGCCATCAGCACATTGTATATTGCGATCACTATATAAATTGTTCCTCCTCTTTCTCACCATTTTCTAAAAGAATAAAAACATAGTGAGAAACATGTTTATTTTAATAATCTTATAATTTATAAAGGAATTTTATGTCTTAAAACATCACACCTAAATATATTATTCTTTAACAATAATTAAATTTCCTATAAATCCTTTAATGGTTTATAAAAAATCTTGTAATTAACAAAATATATCCCCAGGGAGTGTCAAACCATGAGTGTGGTAAGTCTCATTTTCATGCACCATTTTCCATTGTAGTCTATCTCACAGTAATGTTTTTGGGTTTCACCCCTAGAAACATCTATTTCGGGGCCACATCCACTTGTTTGTATCCAGACAAGGATTTCTTTACTAGTAGACCACTAAATTAATACTTCACCAAAGTATAAGGGTATATTCTTATATTTAAAATTTTCTATAGGTTTATTTCTAAAAATTTAATATCCTAGTTTCCAAAAATAACTAAACTGCCCTTTCATACCAACTATGACATCACTTCTTTTCCTTACATAACATTTCATTACATAGTACAAAATATATAATCTTTTAAAGTTTAGTTTCTTGTAAAAAAGGTAAATAATAAAAAAATTTAAAAATTATTATATTAAACTTGAAATGATTCATCATACGTTCATCTGAAGTGAATTTACAACATCTCATAACCTGAGGACATACATCGACGAAAAGGGCGGGCATAAGGCCTGGTTAGGAAAACCAAGGGAACCGATTTACATTGGATCCTAAGAAATATAAATAAAGACATAAGGAATATCATATTGGAATGAGAAAGAGGCATATAGTAATAATAAGAACACAAATCATAACATAGAAATGTGGATATTAAATTTAAATGAGACATTCATAAGAATCCAACCAAGGTTTGTCACTGAGTTTTAATAAAAATTACAAAGGTTATTCACCAAATTATCATAAAACATGTCATATATAGAAATTAAATTCTTTACCAAATTCATTGGTGCACTATCAGTGAACACCCTTAATATGTATTAATTATTGTGATACACATATATCATAATAAAACATTTGATAAATAACAAATGTAGAATAAAATTAATGGTTTTTATATAAAAATCATGATGTTCTAAAAAGTTCTTAAAGACAATATCTTTATGTCATTTCTAACCCATTAAAAGGGAATTAGGATTTTATGTATAAAAATACTAAAATAAAATAAATAATTTTTAAATCTTGTTTAATACCCCTAGAAAATAAATAGGAATGGGTATTTATAAAAAGAAACAAAAAGGTAATTTCTTGAGGATAAGAGATAAATTTTGAGAAGGAAAATCAGCAGTATAATAGGTACAAAACATGATTTAATAAAAGGGTAAAAAGATATGGTAATAGAGTATCCCATTCATAAAAAACTCTTATATTATTAAAGGTACAAAATAAATTGTATATAAGAACATATTTTGTAAATTTGAAAGATATACCACATAAATAAGAAACTCAACAGGAAAAGAGAAGTGGAGATTTCCCTTACCTAGAAGAGTAGTTCCTAAAACTTGAGGATCAGGACATTGAGGGCTTGAGGGAACCTTGGGAGGAATCCTCAGGAGGTAAAAAAATTATATCTTAGTGGAGGCTGAATTTTTAGTGAAATAAAATGAATTAATTTGAGTGTATTTATACAAAAAGGGGGATTTGTTTATTAATTTCTAAATAAAGCCATTGGACACCTAGGTAGTGGTAACTAAAAAGGAATGGGATTTCCAATGGTATTTTACCATGGTATTGGACACTTGGACCACCTTTTATTTTATTTTAATTCTCAAGAGTCTTCAATCATTTTATATTATTTATTGTTTCAATGAAAATTAATGTTTTCATAAAATAACATTTTTAAAGTTAAAGTTTTTATTTTTTAATTCAGAAAGTAAATTGTATATTTGGAAATTAATTTAAATATAATAAAATACTTTATATTAAAAAAAATTCACATTTTAATTCATGGATTGTGTTTGATTAGTTATTACTTCATTATTATATAATTATTATTTCATTAAACATATCAAAAAACTCAAAAAGTAGTTTTACTGTTTAGGAAAAAAATATAGTATTTTAGAACATTCTCATAAGTTCACCCTAACATAATTTTGAAATTATGATTTAAAAATGATATTTATTTTATCATAATAATTTAATAAATATGGTAAATTTTACTTTTAAATATAAAAAACCATATTTATTAAAAATTATAGCAGATTGAAATTGCAAAGTAAAATTTATAACACTTGAAAAAAAAACTATTTCATCATTTATAATTAAGTAAGATTGTTTTTATCATAATATTTAATTAAAAGAAACATTATTCACAATACAATAGTTTATTATAATGATTTATATATTTCTCAAAAGTATAATTTTTGTCTGAAATATAAATTTATCAAATTCATCATTTTTTATATTAAGAAAAACAATTCCTAAAACGGAATTCAGTGAATCAAAATTTTATTTAGGAAATGAAATTTAAATTTTAATGACTAAGGCCTCAACACATAACCCCTTATTACACCCATAAACTCCCTAAGAGTTAGGTTTGCGATGGTGGTAGTTTTCTGGGGTGCCTTAGCTAGCTTCGATCGAGTGGTAATATCTACTGACTTGAACTTATCCCATAGGTTATTTTGTTCAAACATCACTTGTTGAATCTTAGCTAGGGTGTGGTCAAGAGTGAAATCTAGTGATGTCACCTCCCTCCCAATATCTGATAGATGGGCTTTATACGGTAGGACTCTATTGGTTGAGTCCATCGAATCTTATTTATGTATCAATTATCCTTTGTCAAATTTTACTTCTAAACACTAATTTAAATATTAAAATTATTATCAAGAGTATAGTTCTCAATGGTAATGTTGACCAATAAGTCAAAATTGACAAATGAACTTATAATGGTCCAAACCATATGGTCTCGTTTATATTTATATTTAATTAATTTTTAAATATATATGATTTTTTTGTGTACAAAATAATATACCTCACATTTTCAGGAAACAATATCATTCACAAAGTCTGGGTTATTATAGCTTTTCCTATAGTTTTATAATCCTAACCCAAAAATAACTAAAAATTACATTGATATCAACTATAATAACCCTTCTCTTATTTACACATTCATACATTTGTTATTATATAAAATTACACATAATACAACCCATTAGATCGATCATTCTAGTGTCTTTGATAATTAAGTACATTACATAACAACTTAAAACAGAAAATATGTCAACTTTATAGAAAAATTCCTTAACATGGTCATACTTAAATCTACATGGGATAACCTGGGGACATGCGTAAGAAAGGGCTGGGCTAAACATAGCCCAATAAGGTAATAAACATTGAATAACATGAATAAAGTAATACATGTTCGATAGTAGGTATATCAATATATCATAAAAGGTATGATAATAATAAACATGAACAATAATACATTATATAACATGATAACATAAATGAAACATGGAAAATGTGGAAACATCTTAAAACATTTCATCATAAACATAGGTAAAGTTTAACTACTAAAACATCATGAGGTAGAAGTATAATAAAGGAATCATGTTTCCTCTCTCTCCCAACAAGATGTTTCTTAATACTACACATTACCCAATGATTTGAAGCGCTATATAATTATTGGATCACCCATCATATTCATTTGATTCTCATGCTAAAGTGTTCCACATAGATCATAATATGTGGATTCATTCATCGTCATATTTTATTACGTGAACAATAAGTGTGAAATAAATACATGTAAGTACCCAATAAAAAAATTATAAGTGTATAAAGGTGGAAACCCTTGATAGGAAATGGTTATGGAATTCACTACACAATTGTTTTGGCACAGAAAATAATATTAAACTTTTGGTATCATAACAACATCACTTAAAGATTCCAAAAAATGGTTGATGAGAGTGAAATGGGTCTCTCATCCTTTGGGCATCAAATAGACATTAGTAGGGACATGAAAATAAATATCCCGATATTAGGAATTAGAAATAGAATACATAATATAATGAAGAAACTTGAATAAAGAGTAGAAAGAAAATAACTCGTTCTAAATTAAGGCATAGTAATAGGTATACATAAAGGTTAATTGGAGGGATTAATTGGAGTGAAAGGGGCTCTCATCATTTATAAATAAAATTAAAAGTAAGGGGTTGTAGGAGAAAATACCCAAAAACTCATTAATTGAAAGTAATAATCATGAGATAAAAGAGGTTATTAAATGTAAATAAGAAGAGAGAAATCTGTAACCTGAGTGTGTAATTCTAAATTCCTGGGGGGTGCTTCTTGAGAGATTAGGGGAACCTTGGTAGGACTCTAGAGAGGGTAGGGAAGAGTATGAATGTTCTCTATAGATTTTAAAAAAATACATATAATACAACCCAGAATATTGAAAAGTATTGTGTCTTTTGGAATTAGGTAGACCAAATAACAACTAAAAATATGAAATACAGTATCTTTATGGGAAACTTCTTTAACAAGCTCATATTTAAAACTGCACAAGATAACATGGGGGCATACATAAGAAAGGGGAGAGATATAAATCCCAATAAAGAAATAAATATAGAATAACAAGAAGAAATAAATACATGTTGGGAAATAGGAATATCAATGGAGTATAAAGGGGTTAGATTAATAACCATGAACAATGAGGCATTATATAGCAAGATAGCATAAAGGAAACATGAGAAATGTGGAAATAACGTAAAACACTAAATCAAAAATATAGGTCAAGGCTAACCTACAAGACATCATGATGGAAAACTAGCCATGATGGATTAGGTTCACTACCTAATCCCTTTAATGATTTTTCATGAAACTAAAACATTACACAATGCATTGGAGTATTATATAATTCCAGGCACACTTGTAACATTCATTTCATTCTCATGTTTAAGTGTGTCACATAGATCATACTACCTGGAATGATTTTTCCTCACTTTTTATTCCACAATCAAGGAATATGGAATACATACAATTAATTCCCAAATAAAAAAATTCTATGTTCATAATGATCAACACCCTTTATATAAAATGGGTATGGTATACACTTGACAATTTTTTTCATGGAAAATCATGGTGAAATTTTGGAAACATATGACCTAAATTAAATATTCATAAAATGGTATGATGAGAGAGTAATGGGTATATAATCATTTTGAAAACAAATGGACAGTATTATGGGAATTAAAATACATATCCCAAAATTAGTAATTGCAAATATAATTCATAAAATAATTAAGAAACTTGAATAAATAGGAGAAATAAAACAACCCTTACCATCCGAGTGTGATTACAAATGCTTGGGAGGATCTTATTGAGATCTTGGGGTCCTCTTAGGAAGACTCTATAGTGGTTACAGAAGATTAAGGATGTTATCAATGAATTTTAAATGAAAATAAATGCTATATTTGGGGGGTTTATATAAGAAATGAGTGTGGATTTCTTTATTTTTTTAAAACTAATGTTTTAGAATCGATATAATAAAATAATTAAAACCATAAGACTTGCCACTGTTTTTTTCCATGGTTTCTTCCAAATAGATGTCTTTTAAATTATTTTATAATTTAAAGGGATGAAGAAAATAAAGCACTACCCTTGGTGATGTGGAGGTGAGTCATACTTTTAAAGAAATGATTATAAAACATTAAAATATAATATAGGTTTTGGTGGATTCATAAAGGCTTTATAAAATGAGTAAAATAAACTCAAAATCACATTATTTTAAAGAGAAAACAAATTTTTAGTCGTGGAAAACAATTATGCTATTTATTACACCATTTTTGGGTCATTATGATGTCATAATACATATCTTATATTAAGGCGGTATTTAAATTTTTACCCAAAAATTTGACTGTCTCCAAAAATTAGGAAAAATTACTCTTGGATAATTTCAATGTTCTAATTAAAAAAAATATTAATTTTATCAAAAAAATTCTAAATATTTAAAATATCACTTTTAAAATAAGAATCTATATTTATTAAGAAATTTATGGATTTTTTACCATAATAGTTTTTGAACCCTTATAAAAAATACAATTGACTTCAATACAATTATATGATAGTTTATATTTAATAAAAAAATTAAAAATATCATTATATTTTAAAATTATTTATTTTATTAATCCATTAATTAATCAAAATAAACATATTAATAGAAATTAAATACTAATTAAAAATACAATTTGTGTTTTATTGTATAAAAATCAAAATAATTTATAAAGTGATGATAAGAAGAAAACATTAACAATGTTATATTGCAAATACAATATACATATTAATATTTTTATGGTCTTGACACATATCCCATTAATACACCAGAAAATTCTTTAAGGGTAAGGTGTGCGGTGGTGATATTTTAATGGGGTGGTTCCATGTGCATGGTTTTGGTCTTCATCTCGAAGAGATTCAAGTTATCCAGTAAATGGTTTCACTCATGCTTAAGTTATTAGACATCAACTTGGGCTTAATTGATGGAAAATCCAATTCAGTATAATCCCTTGAAAGCTCTGATAAATGGTATTTATAATGTATGATCCTACAGTTTGAGGTCATCATATCATTTTTCTGTGTTAATTAGATTTGATAAAACCCTATATTTATACTAATCATGTTATCATTGTTCAATGGATATATTGTCAATAGTAAATAATATTACTTTTATTTTAAATATGATATAATAAAACCAAGTAAGTTCATGTGTTTTCTATAACCATAATACTTAATAAAACATTTAATTAAATTGCAAGGAAATTTTTATTTATAATAGTTTAGGTCATTACATGTTTCTTTTGTTTTTATTTCGGTTTTTTGTCTTGATAATGTTTCATTTGGGTGTTATTTCCTCTGTATACCCTTGTGGACTAGTTTTGGGTATCCATTTTTCAAGTGTTGTGAGTTTGAGGAAGGTTTACATTGCAATTGGACCTTTAAATTTAAAAAGGATGGATTTCTTGATGTTTACACCTTGTTTTGATACTAATTAGTGATATGTGTAATTTAGAATAATTATTTCAAATGAAATAATTTGTATCTATTTTTAATCTAAGAGTATGAAATTTGTTTTATTTTTCCCTGCACACCAAGTTTGTGATACCATGACTTATTGTCAATTATAAGTGGTTTGTGGTTTCTAAATGTTGTTTCAGTTTTTGAAATGTGTTTCAAATATTTCATGAAATTATAATTGGTGTGTTTGGACCTCTTTGAAATGATTTTTCATATGTGAGGATAGGTTGGAACTTTTAAAAATGGTTTTTCTTTAGAAAACTCACCTTGGGATGTATCACTTTCCTTGATGATTTTTAAGGGAATGGGAGGTCCTCGGCATGGTACATCCATTGGAAATTGATGGTTTTAAGTAAAGGGGACTATTCTTTGGGGTGATTCAGGGGTGATGACGGGTTTTTTGATTCATGTGGTCTTTGGATCATCTCTATTTTGAACATGACATGAAAATCTAACATAGTTATTGGATTATCCAAGAAAGTTTCTTGCACTAGTTTAGTATTCAGCTTTGTCTAGGGGCCCCTTAGTAAGGACATGCTGTTATTTGGGGATGATGTCCCTCAGTTAGGCAAGATTGGGTACGAAAGAGAAAGAGGGATGTTTAATTCTATCAGATACACCAATATAATGGAATAGGTTATAGTACATTCTAGATTTTCCCCTGAACTCATAGGTAAAGCCATGTTCCATAAAACTTAATTATCTAGGGAAGATATTTTTGGTGCCTCAACTAAGTTAGTCACATGTGTAATGCTTTCCCATTTCCTTTGTTATGTTGTCTTTGATTATTATTCCTATAGGTGGTGTGTCTCTTTCGGTTAAAGATAATTTTTGGTTTTAGAATGCTTCGTGAAGAATGTTTTGGAAAAATAAAAGTGTTTCTTACTCCCTTTATTATTTTTACAGAAACCCTTCTTCCACTTTCCCTATTTTTTCTTAGATTCATAAAACATCCCATTTTGTAAAAACTGCTCTTAAATAAATATGGAAATGAACGGAGATTTTTTAGAAACAAAATGTATTAAAACCCTTTGTTTTTATATTGTATCTCAAAGTAGTAGTGAATAGATATTATATTTAAATGATATGTGTTTTAAATAGTTTACTTGTGCATGCCTAATAAGTTTTAATACTCGCACATATACTTATATTCATGTTTTTATCTTTAGGTGAAGGTCCATATTTTTTTATCATCATGGTGCAATGATGGGTTTTTCATTACGTGAGGTACATGTGGGGTCACATGAAGATCAAATTAGTGTCAAGGTTCAGTTTGGTTTTATTTTTAGTTTATGATTGTTATTCCCCCTGATTAATTTATTTATGTTAGGATTCTTGTTTATCTTTCCACCAGATTTGATATTTTTCGTGGGTGAAAGCATTCCCACCATAACTCTATGATACCTTGGGGATTTTTTCCACCCCTAGGTGATAGGTAACACGCCTTGCAGACGTTGTGGGCCAGTTGGGGTGACTAGTTAAGGGTTGACCCATGTTGGATCATGAAAAACGGTATCATATCCAGGTCCTTTAGAGGATATATCTTTAAAAGCACAAATTTTTATTTGGGTTTCTAAGGTTGAAGGAGTAGTAATTTCAGAACTTCTAATGTAGGTACGAGGAAGATTATGGACAACACATCCACTTTTGAACCTTGGGTTACCGTGGGAAGTTAGGTTTTTAGTTTTATCCGTTGAAGGAGTAGTACTTTCCTAATTTTTACATTATTTTTAATCCTTGTTTTAATTTATGAAAACTATATTTTTAGTGGTAATGTTTTGGTTTTGGGAAATAATTAATGAGTTTTTCAAACCTTTTTAAGAAAATTCTTGAAAAATGGATTTATAAATGAAATGTCTCTTGATGTAAAGGGTTTTGAAAAATTATTTTTTTTTTGCGATTGTAAAAATTAGTTGTGGGTTATTACAAAAGAATGTTATGGGATTTTTTTAAATGAGAAAGTGATTTTAATGGGAAGGGTTGGATTTATTAATTCAAATTAAGGAATTTTTGTGAAATGAAATTGCATGGAGTTCAGATTATTGGAATACCATTTGAAGTGGTGGCAAGTGATCTTTTTGAAAAAAAATTGGATATTTTTTAATTGGTTTCCTTTTTATGATTTGGGTTTAATGATGGTGTTCTCTAAATTGTGAGTTGTTTTGTATTTAGTTTTTATTTATTTTTTTTATATTATTCCCCCACAAAATATTCAATGTAAATTGGTGGTGTATCTATGGAAGCTTCGACATTAGTGGGACCTCTAATTGATCAACCAAAAGACTTCAACCTTGAGTTGAAAACGTTAAACCCTCCTCTATTTCAAAGTTAAATGGATCCTTTTGAAATAGAGAAGTGGTTGAGAAAACAAAAGGACCTTTATTTGACTTGAGTTTACTGAGTCTCTAAAGTTTATGTTGTAAACCTTTATGCTTGAAGGTCCTAGTTGGAAGTGCTGGAAGTTGGTCATTAGGACTACACCTCCAGAAGACCTCTCATAGAAATTTTCTAAGTCTCCATTCATCTAGCAGTACTTCTATGGGGCTGTGAATGTAGAAATGGTGATGGATATGTGCTACCTTCAGCAAGGTGATGAATCAATGCTGGAATTCATCCATAATAATGTGGATATAGTTCTCTATATCCCAGATTTGGATGAGGATGACTCTTTAAAAGATCAAAATTTTGAAAATGGTCTCCATCATAATATTTAGTTAACACTTTTAGAATTTGGTCTCACCTCTGTTGTCGATGTGTTGAGGTAAACGTTTTGGGTAGAGGCCATGTTATCAGGAGTGCTCAAGGTAAAACATCCTCCTTTAATCGATGTAAGTGTTGAATGGAATTCAAATAAAGACATGGGAAATCGGCATGGGGCTAACTATGTTGGTGGGGGAATTAAGAGGCCTTATGATCTTTCATAAACCTCTTCTGTGCATAGAAATCTAGTGTTTCATCAATGTGGAAATTAGGGTCAAAAACATCCATCTTTTATAGAACACAAAATACATACCTTACATTTGGATGCTTGGGTAACATGTAGTGGTTTTGATGGGGTGTTTCTAGAAAGTAATGTAAAGCTAGGTTCACACCTTTAGAAGATATCCTAACTTATTTTTAATAGTAGGGTGATATAATGGGTTTAATATAAATTTTCCTTTGATGTAAATTTTTATTCTATTATAAAGGTTGTATCTTATGGTTCTATATTTTTTTTAAATTAAAGATGTTATTGTGTATATTTTGGGAGGTTATATAATAATTGAAACACCTTTTGGGAGAATTATGAATTTCATCATCTTGTAGTGAAATAATGTTTTGTTGTTTCTCTTGCATCTACCACTTTATTTCTTTAGGTAATTTCATGTGGTTGTTTCGGTTTGGTGTTTCACTTTTTGATGGGTGAAATTGATTGGGCATCTGAATGGAATCTTAATATGGTGGGAAGTCCACCCTAACCTCACACATCCTTTAAAAGTAAACCCTTATTTATACTGAATACTTCTTCATAGTTCACTCCTTAGGAAGGTTTCTAGTGGTTATTTCCCATCCTCCTGGGTTATCTTACCTTGAGTTTCCCTTCACCCTTGGAAAACATTGGGCTCTTATAGAAGGACCGATGGAGGTGGAAATAGAAAGGTGTTTCTCTCATGGCTTTGTATTTATTCATTATTTTAAGAATGGTTTGAATCCAATGGTTTATTCTCGTATAGTGGTAAAATAATTTCCTAAGTGGTGGTTAGTGTATTCTTTAGTTTAAGGAGTCAAATCATGTGGGAGTGTAGACATTGAATTTTTTTCGATCAATTGGAAACATTGAGAATTTTTGGGGGCAGAAAGCATTGTAGTGGGGAAAATTATCACATCCTGGATTTTATATTTTTATTTTATTTTATTTTTTCATTTTTTTTATTTTCTCTTAATACATAGTTTTTTCATAGAAAAAAATTTAGTTTTGGATTTTTTTTCCTCTATTACACGGTTTGTGTGCACGGTTAAGGGGAAAATGCTCTACCTCATGATGCTGAGTCCATTTTCAGTTCATTTTGTTTTTCATGGATAATACTGCACTGGTAGAACATGTTAAATTCAAGACATGTATCTATTGTGAGTAAACATGTGGGTCTTGGGTGTCCCTGGATTTGGTCTCATGGATTAAGCATAATTATTCCAACCTCTACAAGTATTGTGCACATGGATCTATATTTTTTGATATAAATAAAATGCATAGTTTCTAAAAGGTTTCCCAAATATTGTGACCAAATTTGGGTGTATCCAGTGAGTCTTATAAGGGATGTAGTGTTAGTTCTCATTTTTCTAAAAATTACAACCTACCTATGCACAGTGTTTAGGTTCATTTAAAATGGATTTTTACCATTTTCCCCTTTTCGTTTTTTAACTCCAAAACACCCCATTCTTCCTCCATTGGGATCGTGCCACATTAAGTGGCCCTCCCCTCTTCCTAATGCATCCCCTCTTCCTCCCATGGTGGAATCAAGTGGTTTCTTCAATTTTTGGGTATAATTTGTCAAGTTAATCCCTTCATTTCTTCTCCATCTTCCTTTTTCTTGCATTTCCTTCTTATTTCAATTACTCTCTTGGTTTATTTTGTGAATTTTTTGTGTTTATTTGGTTTTAATTTTAGTTTTTTTCTTGTTAAGGTTCTTTCAGTTTTTTCTTTCCTCCTTATCCCCCTGTGGCGTTGTTTTGAGTTTTCATTGTGTATGTTTCTTGAGTTTGTGGTAGGTTTCCTTTTGCTTTTGGCCATTAAATTTAAGAAACATGGATTTTTTTATGTTCAAACCTTGTTTTGATACTAATTAGTGATATGTATAACTCAAATTAACAATTTAGAATAAAATATAGTGAATTATATTTAAATTTAAGTGTATTAAATAGTTTTATTTAGCCTTTTATGCCAAGTATTTGATAAAATACATGGTTGGATTTTATAATTGGTTTTTGGTTTCCAAATGGAGTTTTAGTTTTATAAAAGTGTTTCTAATTTATCAAGAAATACTAAGTGGTATGTTTGGCTCTTTTTAAAATGTATTTTCATTCAAAGGATATGTGAGGCCTGGTTGGTACTTTAAAAAAAGTTTTTTCTTTGGAAAACTTCACTAGAGATGTATCACATTCCTTGTTAATTTCGAAAATGAATATAACAACCTCAACATGGGAATTAACTTGGAAATTAATGTTTGGAAGTAAAGGGGATTATTCCTTGGGTTGATTTATGGGTGATTCTTGGGTGTGTAATGCATGTGGCATTTGGCTCACCCCTATTTTGGATGTGGCATGGGAACACAGTATAGAAAATAGATTATCCAAGAATGTTTTCTACAGAGGTTTTGGATTTCGATATGGCTAGTGGACCTATAGTAAGGGCACACTCTGGTTTGGGGAGGATTCCCCTCATTTGGTCCAATTAGGGTAAGACTAAGCGTGAGGGTTGTTTGATTACATCAAGTGAAGGTACTGGATATATCAAGTTTTAGAATGTTATAGATTTTCTACTAAGATCATAGGTATCCCATGTTCACTGGAACATAATTATCTATGGAAGATAATTTAGGCGCATTTTCTAAGTTGGTCATATTTTTACTAATTTCCCATTTTTCTCATGATTTCATTACTCCTGCTTCTTATTGAGGTGTGTCTCTTTCGGATAAAGAAAAAAAACTGAAATGATTTTTGAAGAATGTTTTAGAAAAGTTAAATTATACCATACTCCCTTTATGCTTTTTGTAGACACCCTTGTTCAACTTTCCCATTTTTTATCTCAGGTTATAAAAATTTCAACCATTTTAAAATGAAGAGGGTAATGGACCATGATTTCTTATAAAAATAAATGTATGAAAGACCTATGTCTGTATATTTTATTTCAAACTATTAATAAATAAATATTTTATTTAAAAGGAATTAATTATGAATAGTTTACTTGGAAATTATTACAAAGTTTTAATACTCACACTTATATGATTATTCTTTTTTTAGCTTCAGGTGTAGGTCTAAATGATTTTAGATCTCCATGGAGTGATGTTGCGTTTTGGGCTTGATTAGTGACACAAGGGGTCACACAGAGATCTTTTTGGTCTCCTGGTTCAGTTTGGTTTTTTTTTGTTTTATATTTTTTTATTCTTGGATAATATATTTATTTTGGGATACTCACTTATATTTCCAATGTATTTGGTTATTTTTCTTGGGAAAATTCATTCCCACTGTTACTCTAGGATGTCCTGGTTCTGGTCTCCACCCTGTGGCAATTGAAAATATGTATTGGGGATGTCGTAGGCCAGCTCTGGTGACCGGTTCATGGTCGAATTGATTTGTTAAGAGAAAAATAAATTCAAATATCAAATAATGGTTATGGTGGTGGGAAAATAAATTATTATCATATGTGTTAAAATATATCATTCCTTTTATATTTTGTAAATAATGTCAAAAATTCTGTATAAAATAGGTAAACATATTCCTTTTGAAAAAAATTTAAAGAAAGAAAAATGTGACATAAAATTATATTTATAATTCATTTATATCCATATAAATACATATATAAAATAATTTGAAAAATATGGACATGGAATAAAAAAATTAGAAAATAAATATTTAAAATATTTTATACGAGGATTTTAAATTAAATTGTCCCTCATATAAAACCCATAAAAGATTCATTTTCAAAAAATTGTAAATAATGTAAAATATGGTGAAAATGAAACTTATAAAACATTGATTTATAAATAAATATTTTCTTAAAACATTTAGAGTTACATGGATAGTGAAAAATATGTTTTTAGGGAAACATTAAAAGGGGGTTTTTTAAAAGAAATTTTCTTACCAATTTGGTGACTTTTTGAACATTCAATGCATGTCCTCCATAAGTGTCAAACCAGTTGTGCACAAAGTCCCATTTTTGTGCACCATGAGATGATTGAGTCCAACTCAATGTTCCCTTTTTGATATTATTACCCCTGGGTAAAATTATTTAAGAGGCACCACCACTTGTAGTATCCAGATAGGGATGTATTTTCCTAGAAACTGCTTGCTCTATACTTCACCAAAATTATAGTATATTTTCCTATAACTAGTCTTATCATTATATTTATCCCTAGTTTTCTCACTAAATTATTTTATTCCTAATCCCAAAAAATAAATATATAATTTTATGATACCAATTATAGTGACCCAAGACTTATACATCTTTTATTACATGATTTTTAACATGAACATCCCCTAATTATAACCTAAAGATCATGTGTCCTAATGTCAATGGGAGAATGGGTAAAAAATTTCAAAAGAAACTAAAACATAAAAAATTATTTTTTTTCCTAATTGATATCCTAACTATACTTGAGCACCAAAAACTAAATAGCTTAAAATAATAAATACATAAAAGAAAAGGGTGGGAAAAAATCCTAGTAAGGTAACAAACATTATAAGGAAACATAACATGTGAGTGAAAATAATAACATGATATCATGAAAAGATAAGGCATGTGAGTAACAAAATAAAATCACAACATAACATGGTATCATAATATCATGGAACCATAGGGAATGTGGAAACAATATATAACATTACATAAACATGATTCAAGTATAACTAACCTAAAAATATCACATAGTGGAAAACTGTATGGGTGAACCAATCATAACATTTTTATGATTATGTGTTCCATGAAAATAAAATCAATCATAATTCATATTCATAATAATTACCCATGGAAATAGAATGGGTTTCATAGTCTTCCCTCGTATCATAATCGAAATAAAATTCATAAATGAGGCATTTGAGAAATGAACATAAGACATGCATTACCCCATCAAAGGAAAAGAGAATAATCTATTTTTATATGTGATATAAATATATATAATATAGAATCATTCCATAACATTAAATAGAGATAGATAGTGAGTTATATTGAGAATATTCATAATAAAAGAAGTGGGTGGTTTAGAGATATCCCTTACACCCATTAGAAAAATATTTCTAGATATCATAATATCCATCCTATTTAAAACCCTTCTTAAAAATACTTAAAAAGATAAAAAGGGTATTTCATTGATTAAAAAATCTAATCTTATAAATAAATTCAAATATTCAATAATGGTTACTACGGTAGGAAAGGTCATTGTAATCATATATATTAAAATTGAACATTCCTCTTTTTCCTTTATAAAGAAATTCAAAATATTACGCATAAAATTTGGAAAAATATTGCTTTTGAAAACCTTAGAAATAGATTTGAAAAGTGACATAAAATTATAATTATAATTAATTTATGTTCATATAAATATCTTCATAAAATAATTTTAAAAATATTAATATGGAAGAAAATGATTTATAAAATAAATCTTTAAAATATTTTAAATGAGTTTTTTAAAGTAAAGTGTCATATATGTAAAACCTTGAAATATTCATTTCTAAAACTTTGTAAATAAGGTAGAATATTTTCAAAAATTATCATTGTAAAACATTATTCATAAATAATAATATTTTATAAACATTTATTAAGACATAAAAAATTTAAAAATAGATTTTTAAGAGAAACTTTATAAGATAATTGTTTTTAAAAAAAGTCCCTTGACACATTGGTAACTTTTGGATCGTAAGACATATGAAAGAGTACCATCAAATGAAACATTTTATATCATTAAAATAAGTATTTTACCTATATAACATTGAAAAGGTTCCATATATACACCCCACAAAAGAAAATGTGGTGAATTTTTTATAATTCTCCTAGAAATACAATCATGACTAGAAATCCCTTACCTCGAGTCCAGAGTTATCATGTGTTTCATCTCCAATAAAATAAAAATATATAAATTTTTCTTAATAAAATTTTATAATTTTAATCCCTTATACTTTAAAAATTTACTTTATTTATTTTAATGAAATATTTAGTTAATTAATCAGTTATGTTCACTTCAGGTGTTTTGAGGACGTTCTGTTTATAAATTCAAAATGGAATTGGTCTGTTAATCATGGTAAAAGTGGCAATTGTTCCATAAAATATAGAATAATAATCATGAATTAATTATAATTTTCAAACATAAATTATACTTTTAAAAATAACCATTAATTATGGTCAAGACAAATGAAATGCATAACAATTATGGAGATTGTATGTTGTACGTATACATGTGTAACGTTTCTATTTTTAAATGATCATGATTGAAATAAGGTAAGTGTTATTTTATTTTTCAATAATTATAATTATTTCATAAATATAAAATTATTTCTTTGAATATAATAAAGTGTACCATCCATGTGATGTGGTAATAAAAAAATATTCATATCGCTTTATGAGGTTGTAGTCCGTCGTACACTCTGAGGACATTTTCATTTTTCAGTGGAGGGTAAGGTAAGAAAGTATAGAATATATTAACTTTAATAAATTAATAGTATGCCATTAATATTATATATAAACATTAAATCCATCATCAAAAATCTTAGTGAGTGGCAATGATGTAAAACGAATTCACATCAATTTGTGAGGCCATTGTAGGCTACAAACAAGAACGATGGTTTCATTTCCCATTTTATGGAATAAGAGATAGATTTAAGGTATTTAATTAACATAATAACACCTTATTATATGTAATATACTAATTTTATTATATCATAATAATTGATTAATATTTTAAGGAAGTGGAAGAAGAAATAAAACAAATATTCTCTATTGAAAATGATACCTCTTCTTCAGACCACCCCTTTAAGGTTATACAAAAAGGCTCCCTATATTGGATTTATGTTACAAAAATACCTATAGGATGTGAGCATGGGTGTAAAGAAGGTATTGTTGCATGGATTGTTTGAACCATAAGGTTATTTAAATGTTAAAAGGATATGAGAGCATATTCCCCTTTAAAAGTGAAAGGAAGTGGAATTTCTTTAAATGCTTAAAACTACTCAATAATGGGATGTCACTCTCAATAAAAGTGCCTCTAAAATGATACATAATTTATTTTAGGGGTGATATTGTTGATAAACATCTCCACCATTCAAAACGTAACATGTTTTCAATATGTTATTCCCTTTATCTCAAAAGTTACCCACTTTTACCATTTTTGTTTTCCACCACTAGAGCTAGTTTTTTAGTGTTTTTATATTCCTTATGATCAAAATTATAAAGACTTGGATCCATGTAGTCTACCCTTTTTCATGTTTCCAATGCTTTTGGTGCTTGAATGATTCCTAGAGAATGTCTTAAGGGGTTCAGAAGATAAAAATCAGAAGCTTGTAGAATACAGAGTGTGTGAATGTGTTTCCCATCATGAATTCAATGTTCACAGCTTGTTAAGGTTGTCTCACAGGGTGTTACCAAATGTGTAATTTTTTGAGATTAAATCCTCTTATAAAACATGTTCTTTGGTGATATATGAATCCTGACATATAGATTCTTTAAAAATGTGTTGCATGTCATGTAAATCCCATATGAAGCTTGCCTAAAAATGCTGCAGTGATTTCATTTTTCCCCAAATCCTATGCCTTATTTTATTTTCCAAGAGTCTAGAGACCCTCTTATCATGAATTTTGGGATCCCTTTTATGGGGATCAGTCATTCACTTCCTATTTTCGATCCATGCTGATCCTAAGTACATTCTACTTCAACTCTTATAGTACTTCAATCTCGTTTCTCTAATTTCTTGTTTCCATGCAGTGGTAGTTTGAATCCATGATTCTAAGGAAGATTTTATTGTAATTATGTTGGTATGGTTGTGCTACAACATCATTGGAAGGATTTATATAGTTACACAAGAGGTGATCGGGATCCACAACGTTGGTCCATTGAAATGACCCAAACTTTCGTTAATGAAAATTCCTCTAGGTCTAATTAAATGTATTATTATGTAAAATGGTGATATAAAGTATGCACATCCTTGGTTTTATGTTTTTGGATTTCAAAATACCATGAAGAATTGTTACTTTTTCTAATATATCCCATGAACAGTGATCACAAGATTAGTATAAATATGGGGCATTAACAAATCAAATTTACTCAGAAAAAGGAAGTAATGGCCTCTTTCAGTAGAATTTTTCCATACAAAGACCATTTTTCATAGCTTAGAAAGGAGGTGGAATCATTGGTATTCTCTATTGACCAAGCCCAAGCCGAGCTTCAACACATTAATCTTGAGTAGAACCACCTACGAGAGAAGTGGAAGTTGATAGAGATTACAACACGAGCGATTTTATATAAGCCTCCCCAGGAGTCGGTCACCATCGCAAACCTTACCCTTTGGTCTTAAGTAGGTGTTATAAGAGGTTATGTAACAATACCCTAGAATTATGATTTTGAACATTATTTCTATAGATAATATACCTTCATTTTATTGTTAATTTGTAAATAGTTTTTAAAGAAAAAATAGTATTTTTAGTTAATATTAATTTAAGAAATCTATTTTGATTAATTAATTTATTTTTGAATTAAATAATATTTTAATGAAATATTATTACTAAATTAATTTTTTTAAATATAAATGATCATATAATTTTTATGAATATAATTGTAATTTTTTAGTGTTTAAAAGCTGTTTTTGTCAAAACCCATGAATTTTCGATAAATGTAGGTTTTTATTTTAAATGTAAAAAATTGTCTTATTTGGAAACTTATTTAGATAAAATGAATATTATTTTTTGATTTAGGATGTCTGAATTATCTAATGGTGAATTTTTCATAATTTTCTATGACAATCAATTTTTTGGGTAAAAATTAAATATCGTTTAATTTTATAATGTGTTTTATGACATAATAATGACCCAATAGTGATGTAATAAAATATTATAAATGGTATGTTCGGCCAATATTTGTTTTTCCATTCAAATAATGTCATTTTAGGTTTATTTTATTTATTTTACAAAGTTTTAGTGGACCCTCCAAGACTTAAAAAACATTTTAACTTTTTAAAAGGATTTCCTTAAGAGTGTGACTCACCTCTACATAAGAAAGACTTACATTTTAAGAAGTTCAACCATTATACTTATAAAATAATGTTTTCCAATCCCCTTTGGAAAAAATCATGGGCAAAAAACATTGTTTGGTTTTTGGTTTTGATTAGTTTAATGTGATGTTTCCAAACCAAAATCATAAAGAATTCCCTCACTTTTCCCATATAAACCCACACAAGATCCCATTTCTATTCACTAAAAACCCTTGCATAACATCACTACCATGAACTCCTCTCTCTATAATACTCCCAAGGCTCCCCAAACTAGCATTAGTCTCCTCTAAATCCCCTCCCAAGCCTTTGGAATCACACTTCCAAGTAATTGATTTCTCCCTTTCTTATTTTTGTCCATATTTCTTTATATTGTTATACCCTTTTATTTTCAACTAAAAATGGTGGGGTATGATTTATCACCTCCCATATATTTTAATTATAATGTTTCAATGATTATATACCCATTTCTATCTCATTAATTCCTCCCATGTAAACTTTTTACCATGTCAAAATTCTTTAAGGAATTTATCCCTTCTCATTTACATTCAAAAAATTATTTTTTATTATGTATCAAAATTACATTACATATATTGGGAAATATATCTATATAAACCCCTTAATTTAAATTTCATTAAAATATGATGAGATATCCCTTCATATCTCATCAACTATTTTTATGAATTCTTATGTCACGTCGTTATGCTGTCTAAATTGCACCGTGATTTTCCAAGCCAATGTCATTGTGTACTGAATACCATGCCCATTTCTCTATCAAGGGTATAAAACTTTATACACATTTACTTATAGATTATATAGTTTCATGTATAAATTTCACATTCCTCTATCGTGGAAAAAATTATGATGTTTAATGATTCTATGTTGTATGATCTATGTGGCACACTTATACATGAAATGAAATGTTTAAGAAGGGTGTGCTCGTATAGAACTCCAATGCATTTGGTAAAGATTAGTATTATGATATAGCAAGTAAAATGAGGGTTTAATGATGATAATTCAAGTCTAGTGAGGGTTTACTCATGATCCATGTGCAATGATCCTTGGTTCATGTGAATATCATGTTAAATGATGTTTCCACTTTTCCATGTTATAATAATCATGTTATATCATGACTTTATGTTCATGTTTCTTTTATGATATATTAATATGTTTATTGCTTAAATGTACTGTATCCTTCATGTAATTCCTTGTATAATACCTTAATGGGATTTATAGCTCGTCCTTTTCTTATGCATGTCCTTAGGTTATCCCATTCAATGCTAAGTAAGAAGGAATGTGTGTGGTCATGTAAAAGAAGTTTTCAATAAAGATGTGTATTTAATGTTTTAAGTTGTTATGTAATGTTCATAAGCCCCAAATAAACTAGATATCTTGATCTTCTAAGTTGTATCAAGTGACATTTTGGTGTAATAAAACATGTTTAAGTGTGAAATAAAGAACAAGGTTATTATAGTTAGTATAAAAGGATAGGTTTAATTATTTTTGATATTGGAATTAGAAAACCCTAGTCAAAGCCTTAGGGATAATAATAGGTATAATAAAGACATCCCTAAATTATGGTGAGTATTGTGTAAGTGGTTTATCAAGAAAATACATCCATGTCTAGATATGATTAGGCAGAGGAGACTCTGACACAGATGTACCTAGGAGTGAAAACTCAAACAAGGAGTTACGGGCTTGACTTGGGGTATCCGGGTACACAAAAACGGGTCTAGATACACTATTTTTTATCACACTCCCAGAGGATATGATTTGGTAAATTCATGAGCTTAGTATGAGCTATTATTAAGAGAATAAAAAACCCCCCTAATAATATATGTTGGGAAGTACATCCTGGAGAATATAGATTGAAGCCTATAAATTCATAAGTTAATAAAATAAAAGTAATTTATAAGTCATCTATTTTTGTCTTTAGATTTCCCTTCATGTGTTACCCCTAGATTTCCTTCTATTCCATCCAATGGCCAATAATTATAGGGCTTGGGCAAACAACCGATGTGAAGATCAATGTGATGATAGTTATATTGAGATACCCAATATAATGGGAGTGGGAATCACAAACATTGTGATGATACTCTCCCAGTTAACTCATGTTTTTAATAGAAACATGTGTCAAGAGGAACATTACCCCCACCCCCCCAAGAAATAACAAGTCACAATTGAGAACTTCATGAGACAAAGGCCTCCTAATTTTAAAGGATCATTTGATCCCTTAATTTCTAAACAATGGATCAACTCCATTGAAAAGATATTCTCCATACTTCAATGTTATGAACAAGAAAAGGTATATTTATATGATTATTGTATGGAGGGTGAAGCTGATCAATGGTGGACATTGATCAAAAATACGAAGCCTGAGGAGGAGATCAAGGCGTTGTAATGGAAGGATTTCCAGAAAATGTTTTTTGATAAATATTTTTCCCACACCCTTTGACATAAGATGGAAAGGTACTTCCTTTCCCTTAAGAAAAAATAAGAAGAATCTGTCAGATCATACAAGGAAAACTTCACAAGGCTTGCACGATACGCCTTCAGCTTTGTCGTTACCCCCTAATGCACGGTTGACCACTTCTTTGGTGGGTTAAAACCTACCCTGCGGAAATCCCTAGAGATTCATGTCTTCAAGATCTATGAGGAAACTGTCTTATGTGACCTCAAAGTTTAAATGGATATTGTATAATTTCAAGGGTATCATGGGGGAAAAGAAGTGTAAGGTGGAATTTAATTCTAGTGATCTGATGGATAAATCCAACGATGCTATAAAAATCCAGAATGCCACTTTCCAAAGGTGTGGAAGGAAGCACCCTAGAAATTTCCTGGAGGGGACGAGGAAATGCTTTAGGTGTGGAAGAGAAGGTCACATGAACATTAACTACTGGCAAGAAAAATCTGCAGTTATCATAGAGGAGGGGAATGCTCCGTTCGACCCTCAACGGGTTGTTCATTGCTTCAACTTCAAGGAACTAGGGCACTCTGAAAACCAGTTACATATTCCAAGGGTTTTTTGAGGAAACCAAAAACCTTTAGGGAAGCAAGGGGGAGTTTTTTTCATCACTACCACCGAAGTGAACCCCAAAAACAAAGTGGTGATAGGTATGCTAGTTACTCGTTCAAGAATAGAAAATGTACTTTTTGATTCATGTTCTACACATTATTTTATATCCCAAAAGTTTAGTAAAACAATCCCAACACCACTAAAAATCAAGTCAAGATGTTGGTGAGAACAGAAAATGAGGAAATCATTACATCCCGTGAATATAAATCATCCCCTATCAATATTTGTATATTGAACATCCTGGAGAACAACATCAAACTTCCTCTAGTGGAATTTTATGCAATTATTTCCATGGATTGTCTTTCCCTATATAGATCCAACATAAATTGTTGCAAGAGGGAAATCAATCTCCATAGGGTGAATTGACACCTGGTTATATACAAGTGCAAGGCGGAGGATGAATCTTTTTTAGCACCATCATCTCAAGCATGGATATTAATTCCCTACGATCATGTGTATCATTCTCATATTATTGAGTCTAAAGAAGAAACTATCCTTGAAAACGTTCCTATTTTGAGGGAATTCACTGAAGTGTTTCCCAAGGAATTTCCTGGTCTTTCTCCTAGAAGAGACATTGAATTCTCAATTGATGTTATACCAAGATAATTTCCAATATCCATGACTCTGTATAGAATAGAATTTTTGGAGCATGAATAGCTGAAAAACCTATAGGAGAAGCTGGATAAAGGGTTTATACGCCCAATTTCTTCACCATGGGTCGCAATAGTCATCTTCATCAAGAAGAATGATGGGTCAATGTGCCTCTGTATTGATTATCATGAGCTCAAAAAATTACGATAACAAAAAAGTTTCCTCTGACCCAAATTTATGACTTGTTCGATCAACTACGTGGGGCACAATAATTCTCCAAGGTGGATTTGTGGTTGGGATATTACCATGTAAGGGGGAAGAATAAGGATATACCCTATACTTCTTTTCATACAAGGTACGAGCACTATGAATTCATTGTGATGCCTTTCGAACTCAATAATGCTCCTGAAATCTTCATGAACATGATGAATAGGGTATTTAGAGATTACCTCGACAAATTTTTGTTAGTCTTTATAGAACATATTATAATATACTCCAAAACCGAGGAGACTGAGGAGCATCTAAGAACTGGACTAGAGACCTTTCAAAAGGATAAGATCTACCCAAAGTACGGTAAGTTTGAGTTCTGGTTGAAGGAGGTCTCATTATTGGGTCATATCATTACAATCAAAGGGATATTTGTGGGCCCCTCCAAAACAGATTCAATTGAGGGATTGTTGAGGCCAACATCGATAACGGATATCCATAGCTTCTTGGGGTTAGCTGGATATTATCGCCGATTTGTGAGAAATGTATCACGATTTTCCAAACCTCTTACCAAGACAACTTGGAAGGGAGTAAAGTTTTCTTAGAGTGATGAATGTGAAGACAGCTTCAAGGAGTTGAAAAGGGGGCTTATCATTACACCATTTCTCACATTACCCATAAGTGGAGAACGTTTTGTGGTATTTAGAGATGCTTCGAATAATAGAATGGTATGTGTGTTGATGAAAATTGAAAAAGTCATTAACTATTCTTCAAGAAAATTTAAAGTTCATGAGAAAAATTATTCAACACATGATCTGGAGTTGGCTTCAGTAATCTTCACTATGAAAATTTGGAATCATTACCTCTTTGTGGAGAAATGTGAAATATATATGGATCCCCAAATCCTCAAGTATATATTCACACAGAAAGAGTAGAACATGCACCAACGAAGATGGTTAGATCTGATCAAAGACTATGACTGCACAATCCATTACCACCCTAGGAAAGAGAACAATATGAAGGATGCTCTAAGTAAAAGGACCAAGATATTCTATCATGGATGAGAATTTAAAAGGATCCAATCTTCTTAGATTTTATTAAGATGGACATGGAGATCATAAACAAGGGAACATCATCAATACTTTCACAAATGATTGCTCAACTTTCTCTTTTGGAAAGGATAACGGATGATCAAAAGGATTATGTGGGAATTTAAAAGAAAGTGGAACCTATCATAAAAGGGAAATCCTTGTATTTCAATGTTAATGAAAAAGGAATTGTGTTATTTGGGACAAGACAATGTGTTTCATAAAATTTGGAGTTAAATAATGAACTTTTGGAAGATTCACATTGTTCAAATTTATCCATTCACCTAGGAAACACAAATATGTATCGAGATCTGCAAGAGAATTATTGGTTGGATAACATGAAGAAGGAGATTGTGGAATATAAATCAAAGAGCCCGGTATATCAGAAAGTGAAGGTTGAGAGGCATAAGTCTAATGGGATGAGGCCACCATTACCCATACCAGCATGGAAATGGGATAACATCGTCATTGACTTTATCACCAGACTTCCAAATACATTCAAAGGAAACAATGCTATCTGGGTTGTTGTGGATCGTCTTACAAAGTCTGCACACTTAATTGAAATTCAGTGGGATTTATCATTTGATCAACTGGAATGGATATACATCAGAGAAGTGGCAAGGCTGCATGGAGTACCACTATCTATTGTATCTGATCAAGATCCAAGATTAACCTCTAAGTTCTGTAAGAGTCTCCAACATTCTATAAATACTGAGCTGAATTTCAGAATGCTTTATCATCCTTGAAATGATGGAAAATCTAAGTGGAATATCCAAACACTTTAGGACATGTTGAGAGTCTGTTTAATGGACTTCAAAGTAGGATGGGATCAACATCTTACTCTGGTTGAATTATCGTACAATAAAATTTTCTAATCAATCATCCAAATGGTTCCTTATGCTGCCCTTTATAAGAAGAGGTGCAGAACACCAGTATGTTGGGATGAAGTTAGGGAGAGAGAACTCCAAGTTCCATAAATGGTCGAAGAAATGGTAGAGAAGGTTAAGACTATCCAGCACCACATTAAAGCCGCTCAAATTCAAAAAAAATATCTATGATGAAAATAATTTATGAGACATAGAGTTTGATGTCAGAGATAGGGTATTCCTCTATATATCACTATGGAAGAGAGTTTTGATATTTGGAAAGAAGAAAAATATTCGTCCAAGGTACATCGTCCCTTTTGAGATACTGGATCACATTCGAGGAGTGGCCTATTTTCTAGCACTCGCACTGAACCTAACTCAAGTACATGATGTATTCCATGTATCACTCTTGAAGAAGTATATATCCGACCCATCACATGTACTTAATATAGAGGTGGTACCAATAGATAATAAACTCTCCTATGAAGAGAAGATGGGGAAGATCTTAGATTGTAGGGAAACTTTTCTATGAAATAAGACAATTCCCCTCATCAAGGTGTTGTGGTGAAACCACAAGTTTGAAGAGACAACATGTGAATCAGAGGAAGTGATAAAGCATAGTTACCCACATCCTTTTTAGTGTGGTAAATGGAAATTTTGAGGGTGAAATTTATTTAAGGGTGGAAGATTTTAACAACTCAAACATTCATTAATGAAAATTCCTCTTGATCTAATTAAACGTCTTATTATGTCAAATGGTTATATAACCTATACACTTATTTGGTTTTATGCTTTTTGATTTCAAAATACCGTTAATAATTGTTACTATTTTTAATATAGTCATTGAACAGTGATCACATGATTAGTTTAAATATAGGGATTTAACAAATCCAATTTACTCAGACAAAGGAAGTGATGGCCTCATTCAGTAGAATTTCTTCACACAAAGCCCATTTTTCAGATCATGGAAAGGAGGTGGCATCATTGGGATTTTCTCTTCACCAATACCAAGCTGAGATTCAACATGTTAAGTTTGAGGAGAACCTCCTACGAGAGAAGTGGAAGTCCATAGAGATTACCACCTGAGCGATGTTATCTGAGCCTCCTCAAGGGTCTATCACCATCCCACACCTTACCCTTCATTATAATGCAGGTGTTATAATGGGTTTTTTAACAAGACCCATGTACTATGATTTTGTACATTATTTGTTATAGATAATATACATTCATTTTATTGTTACATTGTAAATAATTTTTAAAGAAAACATAGTATTTTTAGTTAAAAATCAATTAAGAAACCCATTTTGATTAATTAATTGATTTTTTAATTAAATAAAATTTTAACTAAATATTATTAAAAAATTAATTTTTATTAAATATGAATTATCATATAATTTTTATGAATACAATTTTAATTTTTATTAAGGTTTGAAAGCTGTTTTTTTTTCAAAAACAATGAATTTTTTATAAATGTCAGCTTTTTATTTTAAAAATAAAAAATTCACATATTTAGAAAAAAAATTTGATAAAATTAATATTAGTTTTAGATTCAGGAAATTGAAATTATATAACAATGAATTTTCATAATTTTCTGAGACAGTCGAATTTTGGGGTAAAAATTATATACTGTTTAATTATATATTGTGTTTTATGACATCAAAATGTACCAATAGTGATGTAATAAAATACTATAAATTGTACATTCATCCAATATATTTTTTAACTTTAAAATAACTTTATTTTATGTTTGTTTTATATATTTGAAAGGGTTTTAGTAGACCCTCCAAGACTTATAAAACAATTTATCTTTTTAAAATGATTTCCTTGAAGTGTTACTCATCTCCACATAAGCAAGACTAATATTTTAAGAAGTTATACCATTGGACTTATAAAATAATATTTTTCACTCCACTTTGGAAAAACAATATGGGCAAAAACCATGGGTTGGTTTGTGGTTTTGATTAGTTTAATGTGAGGTGTACAAACCTAAATAATAAATAATTCTCTCTCTTTTCCTATATAAACCCACACAAGATCCCATTTCTATTCCATCAAAACCCTTGTAGAATGTCCCTACCATGACCTCCTCTATCTATAATCCTCCCAAGTCACCCCAATATCCCAATAATCCCCTCTCAAACCCCTCCTAAGCCTTCGGGGTCACACTTCCAAGTAAGGGATTTCTTCCTTTCTCATTTTTGTCCAAATTTGATTATATTGTTATGCCGATTTATTTTCAATTAAAAATGTTGAGGTATGATTTTGAACCTCCCCTATACTATCCTAATTATTTTTGAATGATGATAAACCCATTTATCTCTCATTAATTCCCCCCATGTACACTTGTTACAATGTCGAAATTTCGTAAGGAATTTCTCCCTTATCATTTACATTCAATAAATTATTTTATA
Source organism: Viscum album (assembly GCA_963277665.1). Lineage (NCBI taxonomy): Eukaryota > Viridiplantae > Streptophyta > Magnoliopsida > Santalales > Viscaceae > Viscum > Viscum album. Next base: position 1,839,417,742 of record OY728165.1, read on the forward strand.
TTATGTATCTAAATTCCATTACATATATTAGAAAATGTATCCATAAGACCCCCATTGCTTTCAATTTTATTTACATATGATGAGATACCCTTTTCTCTCTCATCAACTATTTTTATGAATTCTTATTTCATGATATTATGCTGCTGAAATTGTACAGTGATTTTCCAAGAGAATATCATTATGTAGTGAATACCATTTCCATTTTTCTATCAAGGGTATTCACCATTATGAACATTTACTTATTGATTATAGAGTTTTATTTATGTATTCTACATTCCATTATTGTGGAATAAATGATTATGTTGAATGATTCAATGTGTTATTTTCCATGTGGCACACTTATGCATGAAATGAAATGTTTAAGAAAGGTGTTCCTTGATAGTGCTCCAATGCATTGGGTAAAGATTTGTATAATGATACATCAATTTAAATAATTTTTTACTGATGATAATTCAAGTGCAGTGAGTTTTTACTCATTCTCTGTGTGCAATGATCCTCGGCTCATGCAAATATCATGTTAAATGTTTTTTCCACTTTTCCTTGTTATGATAATCATGTTATATCATTCCATTATGTTCATTTTTCTCTTATGATTCATTGATATTCTTATTTCCTAACATTTACTGTATCTTTAATTTTATTACTTGTTTACTCCCTTACTAGGCTTTATAGCTCACACTTTTCTTATGCATGTCCTCGGGTTATCCCATGCAATGTTAAGTACGAAGGAATGTGTTTGTTCATGTAAAAGAAGTCTTCAACAAAGATGTGTATTTAGTGTGTTAAGTTATTATGTAATGTTAATAATACCCAAATACACTATACCTCTTGATCTTCTATGTTTTATCAAGTGAATTTTTTATTTAATAAAACATGTTTAAGTGTGAAATAAAGAGTATTGTTGTTACATCCACTCTCATGAAAAGAACATTTATGTCTCTAAGGTAGGGTATTCTTTACTTACCTTATTTTAAATGAAATAATAAATAGATCAAGGCTAATCCCATTGGATGGAAAAGGAATTAACCTAATAATCTATTGAACTATATTAATAAATAATTGGTTAGTGATCACATTTTGATCTAGTTTATACCATTATATTGGGTTGCCTCTTGTTTTTATTGATAGTGGTATATCTAGTCTATGATTTATTATAATTTTCTTATGTTTGGATTAGCATGTTGAAATTGATAAAGAATTTAAACATGGAATTAACTGATAATTAATATGATTAATAATAATTGAAGGGGAGTTATGATTGAATCTTTTGTTTCTTTTAATTTGATGTAAATTCAAATTGATATAATGTGCGTGCTTAATTAAATATGATCTTCCATGTGATAATGTAATTGATAAATAATGTCAAGGATGGTAATTCTCATTGATGATAAAAATAAAAAGGCATGATAATGAGAATGTTTTAAATGTTAATATCTTGTTTAGATTTTGATATCTTGTCATATCTTGATTCCTTATGTCTCTCATAGTGGGAACCAATTATTAATAAATCGGCTAATTAAATATAGAATGAGAACTGGTTGAGTGATAAATATAATTTCTAGGGCCTTCTTTGATCGTATGCTTGATAAGGTTAACTTCATTCAGTATGGAGTTGTGAGATCTCATTTATGTGTGATGGTTGCATGACTTGTTTTAGGGCCATGATTGCACTGTTGGTTATGATTGTTTGTTTCCTGCTGATTTTGTGATTTACTCTAGATGTTATCTTTATTATGAAATGTGATATGGGGTGGGGTATCTTGGATGTGATTTGATAATTTGATGGATGTTACTAGGATGGATGATGTATTATTTGGACGGGGAGGCCCGGATGATGTGGCGGGAGTTGGCTCATGTGATGGTGAGATGCATCAGTATATGCGTGTGGGTGTTGATGATGGAACCAGAGATGATAGAATGGGTTTAAATGGGCTTACCCATTTATTTGATACTGAGTGATGGTATTCTCACTTGTGAATTTGTTTAATGGTTGATTGTTGGGTAACTTTTTTATTTTCCTTCCATTCTCCATTGCTTCAAGGGGGTTGATGTGTGTGGTTGAATGTTTTCTCTTTTTGTTAACATAGGAGGGTTTTCCTTAAGTTCCTAGATTATGGAATGATTTTAATAATTAATATATAATTCTCAACTCATAGGGTTGTTGTTTATGGAATTAAAATTTTGAAAAGATGTTAATCTTAATAAACCATTGACTTGATTTGAACTATGCCTAGAGGGAATGAACCATACTCTGATGATTAATGTAATATAATATAGAAAACTTTTGTTTTTTAATTAATTTTTAATGAATTAATTAACATAAGGATATGATAAAATAGAGAAATAATTAATTAATATATCTCTTTTAAATACTTGTGTAATTTTAGGATATCTAGTCTCAGTAGTGGAATATGGGAGTCTGAGCGACATTAGTTGCGGTTGATTCTAAGAATAGGTGATTCCCTAATGTGGTTGTGATATATATGATATCCTATATATTATATGATTTCATATACTACATCACCCATTACTATTAGAGAAATTGACACCTAGTGGACTCTATGAGGGAGTTTTTTCCCTCATCCGAGTGGGAGGATAGATGGCGGACTACCCCCTCTAACCCCACTCACTTCTCTTGTTAGTAAGTTACGCTAAAATACATGATAATTAATTTTACCATATATGTGTGTAGATGGTTATGATGACCTGTGGTTATTTCACAAGCATGTATTATCAAACATAGTATCCAAAGTATTTTTATAGGTATGATGTGTATAGGTTGTGATGACTTGAGGTACATACTCAGTGCATGGGATTTAATGGCATTAGGTATAATACCTAATGTATGATACTTTTCATATGGGATTTTTTGGATCTTAGAAACTAATAGGTTACTATGTTTGGTGATGTGATATAGGATTATGTGATGATTTATGAATGAGGTTCATGTTGTGACACCTTTACCAGGTGCATTTAAGATAGCCTATTTTGGAGAGAGATGGATCAGGACATGCAACATTGGGGAAGAGAGGAAACCCAATGGGTAAGCTGGAGTGGGGTACCCAAGATGTTTAATTATTATATTTTATGCACTCATGTATGCAATAATTTAGGAGATTTATCGATGGTGATGTTGGAAATTACTATAACAATTTACGTGAAAAGTTATTTTCCCTGTAGTTCATCATGAATTAGCATGAAATCATATATTTTTTATCAAAGGCACCAAGGTGGATCCTACGGAGTATAATGTTATGATCACTCTATGTATGTATAAACTATTTTTATGGTTAGTTGGAGAGGGTTGGAGATCGGTCTATATATTACTAGCCTGTGGTTTCTCAAGATATTCTTAGGCTTCAAAGTCTCTATCGTATTTACCTTTTAGAACATGTAGTTTTCCATTCAATTGTTATAGTATTGTATATAATTTCATGTTTTTACTAACTATTTATCTATAAATATATCTAAGAGGTTGTTTAATTGAGTATAATTCTTATATATTTATTCATTATGACCTCTTAGATGGTAATTCCTTCCACAATTATGTTTATTATATGCTCAATGTTAGTTACCAACATGGGGCCTACGGGAGGTGGGAATAGGGTAGTCATTATCTCCCTTCTCTCATTGTCTGCATAGGAGGGTTACACTTTGGGTGGAGGGGTTCATGATAGAGTGGTATCAAAGCCTCGGGTGGAGGGATAGAATGGAGATTGGTGTTAGGCATAAGTGAGATTTCATGGGTTGGTAAGGAAATAATGTTGGATAAATTTATTAAGAAATGTAAACATGGGATATGAGCTAAGACATTGATATTTATGGACCCATGTGATCTAATACAAAGACCTTTAAGTTTACTGATCCATCCAAATGATGTGATACTAGTTGTAGGGTAGGGACCTAGGAATGGATCATATGTCATTCTTAATTGTTCCTTTTTTTGAAATGGGTAGACCTTGAGAGAGGTTAAAAACTTAAATAAGATAACAAAATAAATAACTAATTAATGTTAAATATTCCATATTCTAGGTTTAGAAGTTTTAATAGTTTGTTATTTTTTGAAGTTATGTCTCCAATTTGACATCCTTTTTAATTTAATGATAAATTTGTTCAGTAGGATATTCCAGAATATCACCACCAAGTGGAGGTCAATGATCATGAAACTTGGAAGAGGAAAATATGGGATTTTTAGTGCTAAAGTATACCAAATTATGAGGGCTCTATTTGAGATTCAATAACTGAATACAGGTTGGAGGAGGTTGAGATAGCTTTATGTTTGGTCCATTTTTAGAGGGAGCACTGGGTTTTGTTATCTGTGATATTGGTATGTGGAGCAGCAAGGAAATAGTGGTTCTTGTTTCTTGGGGATCATGAGTAGTATGAATTCTCATGGGAGAAGTTCTAAGAGCAATTCCGAAAAAAGTGTCTTTCTTCATATGAAAAGGTGGCCAGTCAGTAGGAGTTCATTACCTTACGACAAGGGAAATAAAGTGTGAGAGAGTTTGGAATCTATTTTAGGACCCTTCTATGATATTCTTTAGACCTACTACCATATGAAGAGGCCGAGGCAAGGCATTAGAAGGTGGATTTTCATCCATAGATTTAGCACCAGGTAACCTTATTTAGGTTGAATCTGTATCTTGAGGTTCTAGAAAGGGAAGAGTTTATTGAGAAGAAACTATCCAAAAATGGATCGTCACCTTATGTCAGTTATCATAACTCCTCATGATGAAGAGCTATGGATGAAGGTTCCCAATTTTTAAGATAAAAGAGATTTTGGGGAGGTGGGGGTTGGTCATATCCATTATCACCTCATTTATCTGGGGGTGGTGGATCTCAAAAATATGCCAAGGTATCATATGTGTGTTTTTATTGTAGTGTACAATTTCATCAATGGTGAGAGAGATCAAACTTTCTGAGCAGTAAAGGTGTATGAGGTGTTACACTTCACATTTCTTTCATTGAGGTAGTTTCAGGCAAGGTAGAAACAGTAGGGTGATCTAGACTAGGATAAGTAGAGTAGATATGGGGTATGTGGAGTATAGAATCAAGATGATCCTCTTCCTTAGAGATTAGAATGTGTCCATTGAGTTGGTAATTAGTAGGGTTAGTCAGGTTGTGATGAAAGTTGCAGTCATCTTTAGGGTTTAGCGTTTCCAATGTCGGGTGGTCCACACATCATTTTAGGTACCCTTTTCTTGTTTTCTACATGGGTTCATGCTTTGTTTTATTTATAAGTGATACACTCCTTAATATCACCTAACCTCTTCCAAGCTTTAGGAAATAAGGTAGAGAGGCTTCTAGTGCCCTTGGCATTGACTACACCCATTAGAGGTCGAGATCACTTGTATGAAATATGTAGAGACTCTAAGCTAATACTGGTGGATCTCCTATCTTAGGTAGATTTATTATGTTTACAGATACAGCCAAATGACATCATCCTCAACATGTATTGGTTGTATTCATTGAAGGAAATCATGGATTTTTTTAGGAGTCATGTCAGGATTTATGATACTAATGGAGATATAGTAGTGTTTTTTGGAAATAGAGACCCTCATATTGGTTAGAGGCATGTTCCTTACTAGTCATATTTTATGGATGAGTTGATCCTGGTCTTTTTGGAGGTTCAGCTATATGTGTTTACTAGGATCATATAGGTGTACCTTGATGTCTTTATAGAGAAGGTTATTGTGTTACCCCCTCTATGGGAGATCAAGTTTAGGATCATGATATAGCATAGAGTGTAACTTGTATCGATGTATCCATATAGGATGGTGCCTCTGAGGTTATGTTCGGATGAGAGTGTCACCTTACTGTGCACTAGTTTTGTTCTTGAAAAAGGACGATGGTAGTTTGAATCTTTATATTGATTATCATCACTTAGACTATGTGACATTGAATAACCACTATCGCCTTACATGGGTTGATGATTTATTCAATTAGCTGAAAGGAGTAATTTGGTTGTCAAAGATTGATTATTTGTTAGGATATCATTAGATACAAGTGAAGGATTATGATATTCGGAAGACTATTTTATGTTGTTGATTTATTCATTATGAGTTCTTTGGGATATTGTTCAGTGTCATGAATGCTCCACCCATATCCATGAACATGGTGAACACAATGTTCAGATATTCTCTAGATATGTTTTTAGTGGTTTTCATCAATGAAATCCTTATGTACTCGGCATCTGATGAGGTGCATGAAAAGCATTTTCATGACATTTTGGGAGTTCTTCATCATGAGAAACTATTCATTAAGTTGTTAGGGTTTGACTTCTAGGATCATGAATTCCATTTCTTGGGGCATGTGGTATCAAAGTATGGAGTAGATATGGATCCTTCAAAGATAGAGGTGGTTGTTTCATAGGAATCCCTCTAGATAGTGGCAGAGGTTCAAAGTTTCCATGGTCTTCCAGGATATTATAGGAGGTTCATAGTAGATTTATCTTCAGTTTTGACTCCTAGGACTGCCTTGACCCGAAAGTACTGGGTTTTCTTTTTGACTGACCAATTTTATGAATCGTCTAAGTATTTAAAGGATAAGTTATTTATCAATCCATTACTTTGTTTTCCAACAGAAGGATATTAGTTTGAGGTTTCTATAATGTGTCACGCATTTTATTGGGATGAATTATGATAAATTAAAGATTAGTTGTTTCTTATAGGCAATGGTAGTTAATTCCCCATGAGCATAACTATTCCACCTATGACCTTAGTTTGGTGACAGTAGTGCATGCTTTGAAATTGTGGGGAAATTACCTCATTAGTGAGATTTTTTTGGTTTTTAATGATCCTAGGATCTCGAGGTATGTATTCTCCTAGCGAGACTTGAACTTACATTAACATTAGTGGATAGATCTCTTATTGGATTAAGACTTTGAGATTTTGAATGCATCAAGGATAGGAAATATTATAGAAGATTCACTGAGAAGGAATTCATGTTTTAATTTCATGTGTGAATCATTAGATTACTAGATATTGAGATAATAACTCTTAGTGATGCATCTAAATATGGGATAGATTGGTGGAAGAGGTTTTCTTTTATAAATGATAGTGCAGTAATCTTTAGTGAAGCATGTGGAGGATTCCTAGCTATGGGATTCTGCAATCGAGGTCAGGAGGGACTGTGTTGTTTTTGGAAATGCCACTGATTGTTGGTTTAAGGATATACATCAACATGTGTTATTCTAGGGAAGGATATTTTTTTTATTTCAACTATGTGTGATATGGTTCTCCATGAGTTAAATGGGTTACACTTGGAAGTACATCCTAGTGTGATAGATATGTATCAAGCTTTGATAGGTTAGTTTTGGTGCCATGGGTTGAAGCATGTAGTTGTAGAGTTTCTTTCCAAATGATTGGTCTTCTATAAGGTGATGGTTGAGTACCATATTCCCTATAGTTTTCTCCATCCATTAAATGTTCCCCATTGGAAGTGAGAGGACATGTCAATGGACTTCATTACAATTTTACCTCAATATTAGGAAGGATATGATGTTATATGGGTGATAGTGGATTGTTTGATGAAATAATCGAACTTTATAGTGATCGGGGTGTCAAGCTCAGTAAAGGTTTACTCGTGGTAGTATCGAGAGGAGGTGGTGGGACTCCATGGAGTCTCGAGGATGATCATATATTATTAGGAACCCAATTTTAAATCCAGGGTGTGGTGACGTCTCCAGTATGATTTTGGTTCTTAGAAATTACTAAGAACTACTTTTCATCCGCAGATAGACAGTCATATAGAGAAATTCATCTCGGATTTGAAGATATGTTGTGCCCTTGGGTCAAGGATTCTAGAAGTTTTTGTATGAGGAACCTTCCATTGGTTAGGTTCTCTTAAAATAATATTTTCTACTTTGTCATTGGCGTGGTGTCGTTTGAATCCTTGTTTGTCCAACCTTTCTGTTATCCATTATGTTGAACTAGGGTTAAAGAGGCGGTAATTCTCAGGATGGGACTCGTACCGAATATGATACAGATGGTAAGGTAATTCGTGAGTGGATGAAGGCGTCACGGTATTGTTAAAAATCCAATGATGATCATAGGATGAGAGCTAGGTACTTCTACAATGGAGATCACATGTTCCTAAAGGTGACTCCTCATCATGGGTAGTGAGTGTCTGGTCATGGGAGTATGCTTTCTTCTTGGTTTTTTGGGCCTTTTGAGTTGTTGGATCATTTTGGATATAGGGAATATCGGATAGCACTTCCCACATATATGATTTGGATACACGATGTTTTCCACAGGTCTCATATCAATCATTATCTTCAATATGACTCACATTTCCTCACTTTTGGAAAGATCAATATTAATGATGATGTGAACTTTAATGAGAGGCTACTGTCCGTCCAAGACCTCTAGGAGAAGGTGTTTAATGGGAAAGAAATTCCTTTGGTTAGTGTCTTGTGGCATCACAGTGGCGAGTAGAAGACTACCTAGGAACATCAAATATAGATGTGAACTCAATACCCAGAGCTATTTGATGTTTATCTCTTCTCTTGTAACATTTTTCACTAGTATATGTTGACTTTTTTATCATTTGAGTTTCTCTTGTTGATTTTTAAACCTTTCCTCTATTTTGATAGGTATCTCCCCTAAGATATTTTTCCAGAGCTAGTTCTTCTCTTGCATGGTTATGAACTTGTTCTATTTGAGTAAGGGGGTTGAGTTACTATTAAGATGAGATGTCTGAGAGGTATATCATGGGGTGACTATTTGAATGATCCCTTTTCATTTTCTCTCTTGGTTTGGTTATAGATTATTGAGAATTGTAATTATCTGAGAGGTATCTAATGTAAGGGCTAGGATCTATGTATTTCAACCCTTTGAGTGTTTCTAAATATCATGGTACTTGGAGGAGACCTTGAGAAATTTTGGAGAGGTTTGGCGCTAAAATATAGAAGTTCGGAGAATACATGACATATATATGTTTTCGGTTGTGTATCCAAAGTTCCCATCTTGATAAGGTCGTTTCACGGGGTGTTTCATGACTTTTAATTTTTTTTCTTAAATCCTTCCAGGAGACTTTTTTTCCGTGATATCTAAATCCCGACATTTTCAGGACATGAAAAGGGGTTTCACGCTATATAATTCCCCTATGCAGTGCACCTATAAATGTTGTAGCAACTTAGGTTCACCTTAAACCCAACACCTTCTCCCATTTTCTTGGAAGTCAGAAGCCCTATTCCTAAGAATTTTGGAATCCCTTCAACTAGAATCGATCCTTGGGTTCATATATTATATTAGTGATGATCCGAGGTACATTATACCTATTTTCTTGTAGTTTTCCTACCTGGTTTATCTCATTTCTTCTTGTCATGTGATAGTGGTTCATATCCCAAATTATAATTGAGTTTTCCTTTGGTAGTTTGTTTCTTTGTTTGTTCCATAACTACCATAGTGGGATGTAGCTTCTTACCGGAGAGGTGATCAGGATCCAAAACATTGGTCCATTTTTGTGTGGAGAACATAGATTCCTTTGAGGTAATTGATTCATTGCTTCTATTATTTTAGGTGCAATGGTAAATTCAGCATGGTTTAACCCTTTAGATTGAAATGGAATTAAGATAATAAAATTTTAAACTAGATTAATAAATAATTGGTTATAAATTCCATGTTGATGTGCTTTATACCATTTTAATTGATTTCCTATTGTTTTACTAGATGGTGTGATATCTATGATGTTATTAGTTATAATGTTCTTATGTTTGTAGTAGTATATTGAAATTAGTGAATAATATAAAGTTGTAATTAATTGATACTTAATTGTCGTAAGAATAATTAAAAGGATTAATGTTTGAATTTGATGTTTCTTATAATTTGATGGTAATTCAAATTGATATGATGTGAAGAATTAATTAAATGTCATCTTCTGAGAATTAATGTAATTGATAAACAATTTGAATCATGTTAATTATTATTTATGATAATAATAAAATTCAGTATATGAGAATGGTTTAAATTATAAGAGATTTTTTTATCCTTTTATAAATTGTTATAGCTCGATGCCTTTGGTTTCCGATAGTTGGAAACTATGATATATTAATTGGTTAATTCAAGACAGAATGAGAACCTATAGAGTGATAATGAAAATTAGTAGTTCATGAGTTTCCCTTGTTCTTGAGAAGATTGAGTTCCTTTAGAATGGATTTGTGAGACCTCGTTTATGTGTGAGGGTTAGATGAATTGTTTTGGGGCCTATATTTCCCTATTGGTGATGCTAGTTTATTTACTACTTCTTTTGTGATGTCCTTGGGATGTGTGATTTAATATGATATGTGATATGGGTGGGAGTCTCGTAAGTGATGTAATCCTATGATGTTTGTGCCTGAGACGGAGGATGTGTTGTGTTTGTGGGGTGTACTAGATTATGTGGTTGCAACCGATGCATGTGATGGAAAGATGCATTGTTATATACATTAGGGTGTCAGGGATGGAACCAAAGATGATGGAATGGGTTGAAGCTAGGATTAACCATTGATGTGATTTTGTGATCAGGGATGATTGCTTATGAATTTTTTAATGGATTTTTCCAAGGTTTCTTGTTTTATCTGCATTCCTTTCTTCACTTCTTGAGGCAGGTGAATGTGATTGGTTTCATGTATCCTCTTGGTGATAACATAGGATGGTTTTCCTAAAGTAATTGGATTATTTATTCATTCCAATAATGAATAAATAATTCTCAACCCATGGGGTTGGTTTTGATGGGATCAAAATGATGAAAATGTGTTAAACTTGATAAACTGTGGTATTAATTTGAATTATTACTAGATGGAACAGCTATTACTCTAATGATTAATGTAATATAATGTAGAATTATATTGTAGGTTAATTAATGTTTAATAAAAAATTTAATGGAAGGAAATGATAAAAAAGGAAATAAGTAACTAATATAGGTCTTTTAAATTCTTCTGTGTTTATAGGATATCTGGTCTTACCAATGGAATACGGGGGTCTGTGTGACATTAGCGACAATTCAGTATAAGACTAGGTGATGCCCATAGTGGGGTTGTGCGTTGTATTATATCCTATATATTCTATCATTACATACACTGTCTCACCCATGTCAGTTAGGGAAAATGGCACCCACTGGAATTTGGGAGGGTGTTTTCCCTAACATTCTGGTGGGAGGATAGATGGATTAATACTCCCCCTCGTGCCCCACTCTCTTCTCTTGGTAGTTACTTGTGCCAGTATACCAAGTTGTTTGTTTTCCCAAATATGTGTGTAGAGGGTTGTCATGGATTGTTGTTATTTCATGCACATGTATTACTAGATATATTATTCAAAGGATTACTATTGGTATGACGTGTATAGGTTGTGATATTTTGAGGTACTTACACAATGTATGGGTTGTAATGGATTGAGGTATAATACCCGATGTATGATACATGTCATACGGGTTGTGGTGACTCCCAAAAACTACTTGGTTACTATATATTGTGATTTTATAAGGGATGAAATGGTGATGTGATACATGAGGTGCATGTTGTGATGAATTTCCTAGGTTTCTTAGGGAGGCCTATATTTGAGAGAGACGGATCGGGACATGCGACATCGGGGCGGCGCAAAAAAACTACTGGGAATGTAGGTGTATGTTACCCTTTATATTTCATTATTATATTATATTATCTCCTATATCTGATACTTGGTGATAATTATCCATGGTGAGGCTAGGTAAATACTATACATGTTTAGGGGATGAGTTATTTTCTCTACTTCTCAATGTGGTTTAGCATACTTTATTTATCTTTTGCATGAGAGGCTTTAGGGAGGATCCTAGTGAGTATACTGTTATGCTCACCCAACGTACATAAAAACTATTTTTCAAGTCAATTATATAAGGTTGGAGATTAGGATGGATATTACTATCTCATGATTGTACAAGATTCTTTTGGGATTCATGGTCAATGCCATCTTTACCTTTTTGGTGCCTTTAGTTTTCCATTCAGTTTTTATAATATTGTATGGAATTGCATTTTTGTGCTTGGTATTTCTTTATATATATGTGTGAGTAGGTGTTGATTGGATTATACTTCTTATAAATAAATTATAAATGTTCTGTTAGAGAATAATGCCTCCCATATGTATTTTTATTATACCCTCAATGCTAGTCTCCAACCTAGGGCCTAATGGAAGTGGAACTTAGGCAGTCATTGTATCCCTTATCTCATTATCATCCCAATAAGGATATATTTTTGGGGGAGGGGTCATGACATAAAATTAGGTTTACTTATTACTTAATATTAATTATGATGATTCAAAATATGGAATCCATTTTTTTTCATATTCAAATCACTGAAGTGGCATAATTAAAATCTAAATTAAACCCACCAAATGAGTTAGATAATGGTTTTTCGAGAAATGTATTTTTTAAGAAATAGATGATGTTATATTAACTCTAGGACTAGAAATAATTATTATATGAATTTAAATTCATGTACATATATGTATAATATATTAAGTTTGTTTAAATATTTACTATATAGGGGTTATTTTAATTAATTAAAATGGATAAACATTATGCACTTAATAACAGTTTTCTGAAAATGGGTTTAATAAGCATAAAAATGTCATACAAAAATAATAAAAATTCATGATTAAAAACAAATTAATTTTATTTATATAAATAAAATTTTTCATATGTCACTTTATTTTAAAATAAAAAATTTAATGGCTTAAATTAATTGATTTAATTAAAATAAATAACAGTATTTGCCGAATCAGTAATTTTCACTATTCATATAAAAATCAGTCATTTCAAAAAAACTCATAATTTCACCATAAGTTAATTTTGATATTATCATTGCAAAAAAATTCATTTTATAAAATAAAATTTCTAAAAATTCTAAAAATCAATTAAAATATTTTCTATCAAAAATAAATAAATAACATTTTTTAAGGAAATGAATTTTTTATTGAATAAAATGTATTCATTATAAATAAAGTTATTTTTTATTAATAATTTATCAATAAATGTATATTAATTTGGAAATTAATATCAATTTCATAAACTTTTAAATTCTACTCATTCCAATTAATTTAACTTGGTAATATCTGCCACGTTTAGATAAAATATTTCTGATACTATATCATGTTTTGTTTAAACTCGGTGTTGTGTATCGTAAAGGCTATCGAACATAATATTATTTTAAAATATCATGGAGTTACACTCTACCATTCCCTACCTATGGTAACTATGATTCCTCACTTACCTCCATGGGCTATCCCAGATGACTTGCTCCCATGAGGTTGACCACATAGGTCCCACATGTGGTTAAGGTGGTCCATGGTTGATTTATAGTCGACCTATTTTTTAGTAAACTCTCAGATAACATTTTTTCCAAATCTTCGAAATAAGAAACCCTAAAAATATAAAAACAAATACCAACCCACTCAAATATCCTAGCTTCTCAAAATATCATTGTGAATTGTAATTTTTTTCGTGGCCTTCATAATTATTCTTCATTTAAATTATGTAACATGTTATGAACAAAGTTTTTGCACTAAAATCCTTTAGTACATGTTTTTGACTTTAATAAAAACACAATAATCATCATAACTGATACGAAAAATATTCATTCTCCATTATTCTTAACTTTATCACTTCTCTTAATATCCAATACATATTGACACTTTATTTATAAAAAATACAATTCAAGTCCATTAGGTTCAAAAATATCCACCATAATAAATTTTTCAAATTCCCTTAAAATTTAAATAAGGAAATATGTGGATTCACTACCTTTTAATATACCCCATTTTGACTATAAATACAAATAATTAGTGTGGATATTATCACCACATGAATTTTCAAACACATTTTATCCAATCTAATATGATAGCTTCTTGAGAACTTCTAATAGAGGGATGATATCATATGGTTTCATTTATAAAAGATCCTATAGTTAATCAATTCTAAGTATATGTAGTAATCCAAAGTGTATAAAACAAGAAATATATAACAAAGATTTTCCATGTTTTCCATAAACTACCATGAATGTAAATTCATGCTCAAAAATTATCAATCCAAAATTTCTGGTGAAAATATATATTCCCCCACCCATTCTTAGTTCAATATCATCCCAAACTTATATTTATTATCAATTCATTAAAATTAGATAAATGGGAGTGATTTTTGTACCTCATATTTAAATTTGTCAAAGTTTTTTAAAAATTCCACATTTTCTATATAGTAAAGATTTAACATCTCTAACACAACAATGCTCCCCCTCAAGAGATTTTTCCAAATCCTTGAATTCCCAACATGTTATTGAAAAAACATATATATAAGGAATAAGGATGAACCTTATTATACTTTAATAGTAACATTCAGGATGAGAAGTACCAGTGAATGTGGACCATTCCTTTTTACAATCTCAGCATGTGAATATTTGTTTGGAATCTACTTTCTATTTTGAGTCTAATATACTTGATTATCTTATTTCTTCCATTTAATTTATTATTTGTTTCCAATTCCATTTCCTATATCATTTTTTAAATCCACTTTCTTTACTTTGAACTTAGTAAATCTTTCAACTTTCTCCAATTGTTTAACTAATTTTAATTGATTTGACCAAACAACTAGGCACTGTTTCCTGAAATTCTATATATTTTCATGATAATCACATGACTAACCATTGTTTTTTTATTTAATCCTCATTACTTTTATAGCATATGTGATATCACTCAGAAGTCTTGTTATGCATTTATCAGTTGTTTGAACCACCTACCAACATCATCTATAAACTTATTTTAAGCATTGATATCTATTCTAAACAAGAATCTTGGATGGATTTCTACTCACAACATTATTTATTTAAGAAGATGTTCCCATATATTCACCATGAATCCCTCTTGATTCATGTCTATTTTCTAGAAATGATATGTTATACCAACAATACTATGATTTGTGGCTATACCATTCACTTCACCATCTATAACCACATAAATTATATCTTCCACCTTCATATTTATTTTTTCCATACACCTATTATTATTTTACTTATTTAAACTGATCCATCTCTTTCTTGGGGAAATAATTTTATTGATATATTTCTTTCTCTCATTGATGTAGAAGATTATCCCTCACTTTTTTTGGTCTAAACAAGTTTAGATTTATTTTCTCCACCCACGCTATTAGAAATAATATTTTTCCTTTAAGATAAATTCATACTCGATCCAGCCTGTCTATTTGGACCTTTAATTTCACCAGAATTTAACGATTCACATTTAACCTTAGTTAATTTATTTAAGTCTTTTGTATTTATCCTCTATTTTCTCATTTCTTTAATTTTCTACACCATACTTTTGTCCTTCTATTACTATTAGGAATTACTTGATATGCCAACATTATAATTCCTTATAAAAAACTTCTAGAAAATCCAACAATAGCCTATAAATATTATTTTCTTCTTTTCTAGTGTAGTTTGACCATATTTCATAGGTTGTGTACCGTGGTATTTTTGAGTGGAATCCTCTCCTTTTTTAAACTTCTTGGGGAATATATCTTCATAAATCTTCTCTCAAACACCATTGACATTCTGTTTATTAGTATTTTTAACCACCCAAACTTTCATAGAATATAGTTTAAAACGTTTACCATTAATTGATACCAAATTATTACATAAGTTAGTTTTTGGGTTATAAGATACCTTCTTCTTGGTGTATGTTTCCATTTGTTTAGAGGATGATCTCATGATCTTATTAGAGTCAGGATCCTTAATGAAAACTTGTATGGCAGAAAATATTTGTCCATAAATTTTTGAAGTTTCATCTCATGGTGATTCTTGGTTCTTTAATATCACCTCCATATTTATACACTTCATGTTGAGGGAGTTATTCTCATCCTCAACAATTCCCATCATGTCTTCCCAATACTCCTTCGACTCCTTCATTTTTTCTTAAAGTATTTTTCTTGATGGTTTTACAGAATTTTAAATCTCTTTGAACATATTTTCCTCATCCTATAATTGAGAATATTTTTTAGCCATAGAAACATTTCAACTTTTCAAGTGCGTGGAAATATTCTACAAAACTATATTAAATAAATCTTTCACACAAACATTTCTCTACAATTCTTAAATAACTTAAGCATATCTTTCATTATAAATATAATTTCTGTCATCCTTTTCTTACACTGGTTTTTTAGAGGGTCGAATATTCCAACATATTTAGTCAGTTCCTCTTCCATAGAATTATCCTCTTCTTCTAGATATAACTTTTCATTTCAAATAGATTTGAAACCTACAACAAAACAATTTACAACTTCATTGGTAACTTTCTTTAGATCTTATTTGAATTCAAAATAAATAAAAATAAGTGATAAATAATCATCACATCTAGAGAACAATTCATTTTAAGAATCATAATCAAGTTAATTATGGAAACATATACTACATTAAGAACATTCAGTTAGCGGTGTCTCTACCTTTACTGTATGATTATTCTTTATCTTCCTTGTTGGACTTTTCATTCTATTCTTTTCATTCTTGGAAGAAATATATAAATTATTATACTTGGAAGTAAATTTCTTTTCCTCCATTTGAGGTATCTCACTCAACTCATAAAATCATCACTTCATAAAATCCCACTAGGATCTATAAAGGGAACCATTCTATGATACTAATTATAGATCCCCATGATGAATTTAACACTAAGATGGGGTAAATCATTGGGGTACTTTTTATAAATTAATTTCTTTTAAATTCAACCTCTTGACATTTTTAGTGATATTTATCCATTAAATTATATCTCATAGTATCACCTCATATCTAGAAATGATAATAGAGTGCACATCCACTATGAAAAATATAAATTAGAGTGGTTTTTTTTCATTCTCAACATTTTAAAATTCCCCTAGTTCATTTATCAAAATTTATGAAAAACATTGGAAAATTAGGTGTTGTTAATTTTTTGACATTTATAAATGTCACTAATTAGATACACCTAATTTAATAGTGTTTTTTAGTAATGTCTATAAACGGAACCTCATTTACTGATTTTTTTAAAAATCATCATTAATTGTTTTAATTCATAATTATTATTTTTTTAAATCTCATTGCCCCATGATCCCTTCTCCTCCACTGGCTCCACCATGCCCCCTCTCTTCTCCTACATATACCACACTCCCTCTCTCACTCACACCTTCCCCCATAATTGTAACGACCCGAGTCCGGAGCCCCTCCACTGGTTCCCCGTACCCGGTTCGCCACATTACCTCAAGCGTGTTTCCCCGAACGCCAGAGGCTCGTGACTAGCAGCGGGGGCCTTGGTGAGTCGGTGGGGAAACTATGCCCTCTTTCGGTAAGTTATATAAGGTAATAAAACAACAATAAATAGAGGAAATAGTAAACAACATTAATAACAATTGAAACCAAAAAGCAGAAGCAATGTATATATATAACTATGATGAAAATCATGCAGCAGGTAAAAGTATCTAAGGAAAACAGAAAACACAACAACGTACGGAAATACAACTGAAACCAAGTGCAAAAGAAAAATAAAGTAATCTCCTCAGCATCGCGAGCCAAGGGTCGGTCCCATGCTCCCCATCTCTTAGTGCAATCAAGATCCTGAAGTAGAATGGCGCTTACCCTTATCTATACCTGCAGCAACATAGTCTTCTTGGGCCCAAAAGCATGACCCAAACAGGGTGTGAGATACAATCCCAGTAGGAAATCACCCAAAGATTTGTTCCTTACAGTCAAATGAATACATGGCAGTAAATAAACAAGAAGCAGTAAACAGGAAAGCATAAACAGCTACAATGCGAAGTTCTAACAAGTAAAGTACACAAGAAAATAGTCAGCAACAAGAAGAAAATAGGTAACCCTCTAGGTAGCTCTCATAGTCTAACCCCTATGGTTCAACCTATAGTACTAGAAACCCTCTGGGAGGCGCACACAGTCTCACCCCTCTGGTTCGTCTACGTAATTAAGCATACTCTCTCAGGAAGCACTCACTGTCAATTCCCCCTATAGTCTCCTATCGTGAAAAAGGCTCTCTGGGGAATCACTCAACGTCAATTCCCCCTGTGGCCCACATTGAGGATCTATAGACTCTCCAGGGAAACACTCAATGTCAATTCCCCCTATAGTCTCGCATCATAATTAAAAGACACTCTGTAGAATCCCTTCCTTCAATTCTCCCTTTGGTCTACTACTCTAGGTTCTCACAGTCCTGAGTATAACTAAACATGCTCAGCGTGCGTATATCATCCAATTAAACCTCAAGAAATACTTGGCTATAATTCTACGGCTCAACTTCAATAACAAAACAACAGTTCCGCTATACTACAACTAGGCATGGAAACTGGAAAAATGCCCAACAGGTAAAACAATCATGGCAAAGCAATCTGAGAAAAAAAAATTACTCTACTCACAAGCGATAACCTCTACTAAAGCAAACAAGCAAAGTTGGAAAACAGCAGGGGAAAAACAGGAAACTGGAAATACCTCATTCATGGGTATTGGTGGAATGTTCAAATAATATTCATCAACTTTCTACAGAAAGGAACAAACCACCTACCTCGATCCTAGGAGATTGATATAAGTGAACCACAATGACAGATTCCTCTTAGAACAACATAGATCTGAGAAAACGCACAAAACATTCATCCCACGATAACTTAGAAACTAGGAGGAATCAAGAAACAAAGATAAAGAAGAAGGAAGAACTCACTACTTCGATTCCAACACAATCGACCGTGCTCAAATCGGAGAACGGACGGCGAGGCAGGAGCTTAGAGAAGATTCGGACGTACGGTCGCTTCTGAGCAGACTAAATCTGGAGAAGAAGATGATTTTCGGGGTTAGGCGTGACCCCGGTCCATTTAATGAAAAAAAGTACACGGCGTGTACTTCTTGAGTACATGGTGTGTACTTCTTGAGTACACAGCATGTACTTCGATTTTCCATACTCCGAATTAAGCGACCTCCACCTCAGCCTTACACACCGTGTGTGTGGCCCGGACACTGCCAGAACATGGATTCGAGCTGGGAAAAAGTACACGGCATGTACTCATAAAGTACATGGCATGTACTTCGAAAATTTCCAGAAAATTCATTTTTCTCAAAAACTGCAGAAAAATGAAAAAATGTACCTGAAAGAGATTCGGATTCTTAAAAACTTCCCCCCTTAAAGAAATTCATCCACGAATTTCCCTAACGAGGCAGAGAAGGAGAAACCCCGAACAGCTCCGGCCACTGTGATCATACATCAGTCTCCCTATCCCAGGTCTCGTCTTGTACTCTCCTATGCGGCCATAGCACTCGTACCAGAGGAACAGACCATCGGCGGAGAACCTTCGTACTGCGATCGAAAATCCGGATAGGATGCTCCTCGAATGATGCATTCGCTTCAAGCTCGACTTCCTCGGGCTGAAAGATGCGAGACGGGTCTGAAAAGTAGTGTCGGATATTAGAGACGTGAAAGACATCATGCATGGCCCGATAACTCTAAGGTAGCTGCAACCGATAGGCGGCTGGCCCAACTCTCTCCAAGACCTCAAACGGTCCGACGTACCGCGGTGAAAGATTACCCTGTATCTGAATCCTCTTGTGTCCCAACCTCAGTGTGACACATAGGAAAACATGATCTCCGAACTCGAATTCCAGAGGTCGTCTCCACTGATCAGCATAATACTTCTGTCGAGACTATGCTGTAGCCATCCTCTTCCGAATCAGCTCTATCTGCTCTGAAGTCTCCTGAATAAGATGAGGTCCCAGCAAAGCTCCCTCTCCTACCTTTAGCCAGCATAAGGGTGATCGGCATGGCCTATCGTATAAAGCCTCGTATAGCTCCATCTAAATGCTCACCTGGAAACTGTTGTTGTTGGCGAACTCCACCAGAGGAATATGCTTCTCCCAAGAACCGTCAACGTCAAGGATGCAATCTCAGAGCATATCCTCAAGCACCTAGATCATGTGCTTGGACTGGCCATCAGTCTAGGGATGGTAACTTGTACTCAAAAGTACATGTGTACCCAAGTCCATCTGAAGTCCCTGCTAGAACCGAGAGGTAAAGCGCGCATCTCTGTCTGAAACAATAGAGAGAGGAACTCCATGTAGACGAACGATCTCTCTGATGTAAAGTTTTCCCAGATCATCGACATTGAAGGTCTCCTTGATCGGCAAGAAGTGAGCAACCTTCGTAAGCCTGTCGATGACAACCCAAACAGCATCATTTCCCCGAGGCGATCTCCACAACCCGGTCACAAAGTCCATCGCAACATCGTTCCATTTCCACTCTGGAATGGGTAGCTTCTATAAAATCCCTACTGGTCGTTGATGTTATGCTTTCACATGCTGACAAGTAAAACATCTCATGACAAAACCAGCAACATCCTTCTTCATACCTGGCCACCAGTATTGGCGATGAAGGTCCTGATACATCTTGGTGACACCAAGATGAACTGCCCAAATAGAGAAATGGAAATCCCATATCAGCTCCTCGCGTATGTCTGCTGGCACCCATACGCGTCCCTGTAAATGCAAGATATCATCCTCGCCCACTACCCATACAAGAAGAGCGTCCTCTCCTGACACACTCTCCCACAGGACGTAGACTTCCGAGTCTGATAGATGCCTTATCCGTACCCGATCAAGTAGCATGGAGGTAATAGCTACAAAAGATAGAAAAGTATGTCCCCGTCTGTCGTGCACCTCCAAATGCATCTCAGAGAACAGAGCCATCAGCTTCCACTCACTAATGGCTTCCTGAACTGCCTGAATCTGAGTTCTCCTACTCAACGCATCTGCCACATTTATTGCCCTTTCCCGGTGTATAGGCAATCTCGAAGTCAAAACACTGAAGATACTCAACCCACCTGCACTGCCTTAGATTCAGATCACGCTGAGTGAATATATATTTGAGACTCTTGTGGTTAGTGAAGACCACAAAGTGCTCTCCCAGAAGATAGTGTCTCCAACAGTGCAAGGCATGACCAACAGTTTCCAACTCCAGATCGTGCGTAGGGTAGTTCCTCTCATGTGGCCTCAACTGCTGAGACCCATACGCAACGACTCTATCTCCCTGTATAAGCACAGATCCGAGCCCGATACCCAAAGCATCACAGTAAACAATGTAGATCTTTCCTGGCTCTGGCAAGACTAGTATCGGTGCTGATGTCAACCTCCCTTTTATCTCCTGAAAGGCTGACTCACAAGAATCTGACCATAAGAACTTCGCCCCCTTCTTGGTCAGACCTGTCAAAGGTGCTTCTAGACGAGATAAGTCTTGAACGAAGCATCTGTAGTATCCTTCCAGCCCTTGGAAACTCTGTACCTCAAAGACATTCTTCAGGTTCTCCAAAGAAACTACAGCTCTCACTTTCTCTGGGTCCATAGATACTCCTGCCTCTGAGATGAAGTGACCCAAGAAGTGAATCTGACCCATCCAGAAGTGGAACTTCGAGAGTTTAGAATAAAGTTGATGCTCTCTTAGTGTACTCATAACGATTTGAAGATGTGTGGAATGGTCGTGTCGAGTGTGAGAGTACACCAAGATATCATCCACGAAGACCACAATGAAGGAGTCCAAGTAAGGATGGAACACTCGGTTCATCAGTGCCATGAAAACTGCAGGTGCGTTCGTGAGTTCGAAGGGCATTATTGTACACTCGTAAAGACTGTACCTACTCCTGAAGGCCATCAGAGGTATATATGATGGTCTAACGCGTAACTGATGATAACCGGACCTAAATTCGATCTTCGATAACACCCGAGCTCCTCAAAACTGATCGAAATGGTCATCAATCCGCGGCAATGGATATCGGTTCTTGACCGTCAACTGGTTCAGCTTCCGATTATCCACACAAATCTGAAGGGTATCGTCTGCCTTCTTCGCAAACAGAATAGGCGAACCCCAAGTAAAAGTACTGGGTTGGATGAAACCCTTAGCCTATGTCTCCTCCTACTGCTTTTTGAGCTCCTGCAACTCGGGTGTGGCCATCCTATAGGGAGTGATGGACACCGGTGCCGCACCTGTCACGAGCTCAATACAAAATTCTACCTCACGCTCTGGAGGAAAACCTGAAAATTCCTCTGGAAAGACATCCCTGATCCGATCCACCACTGGAGGAAATTCCAAATGTGGGGTCCCCTGATCATCCAGGTAAAGGCTAGCAATCAGGGTTGTCACCCCTCCTAGCCCAAGATGCTCGAGTCCCGCCCGACTCGCCCAAACATCCCATTCACCTCTATATAGGAAATATTCACCCTCTGGTGAAATGAAACTGACTCTGCGGCGATAACAGTCAACGACTTCCTGGAAGGGAATCAACTGGTCCATGCCGAGGATGAAATCATAGCCTGTCATCTCTAGGACATAGAGATCCCATAAGAATTGATACCCTGCTACCTCGAGAGGTCACTCTCTACACTAGCGTACACTAGATGTCCTTGTCCCCAAAGGTGTGTCTAGTATCAACGAGTCGGCAGAAGAAAAGATGCAGAGCCCAAGGATGTACACGACAGCAACAGAGATAAAGCTATGTGTAGCACCAGTATCGAAAAGGGATGAAGATAAAACTGAGGCGACTAAAATCATACCTCAAATAGTAGAAGGGATGAAATCCTGCTCATGATAAGTCTGATCCACGGCGAAAGACTGGCCCGTGTCGCGGCCCTTCACCCCTGGCTGACCACTCTGGGCTGAACCTCCCTACTAGTGCTGAGGAACTGGTGGCTGACTGCCACGGCCTCGACCACCACCTCGGCCCGAACGGCCGGAAGAACTCCAGTTTCCTGACTGGTGAGAAACTGGTGGGGTTTCTCCTGAATGAGGAGTAATGGAAGAACCCCGGTCACTTGATGCTGGTGAGAAAACTTGGTAGAAATGCTCAAGTTGACCCATCTTGCCGCAATATCGGCACTCCAAGGGGTCCCTCTGGCACTGAGGCCTCATGTGACCTGTCCGGCCACACTGATAGCATGTCACCTGGCTTCCTGATGATGCATCTTGCTTCCTCGAATCACCGCGTGTAGGATCCCTACGACGCTTCTTGCTATCATCTGGAGGAAAGCTAGCTCTGGAAGAAAAATTACCCGGACTCGCAGCTCCAGAGTCTCTCAGATTGGGCTCTGCAATCAGTGTCTGGTTGACGATGGAAGTAATGGAAGTCAGCTAGAATATTTTCACCTATGAGAGGATCTCCCGCCTGAGTCCATCCTCAAACTTCCTCGCCAAGAACACCCCACTCCTATCCCAAAGGGGTGTAAAACGTTGAAGCTCCGTAAAACGAGAGGAATACTTTATGACAAATAGAGTACACTTATCTAAGCTCATGAACTCCCGGGATCGATCGGCCCTCAGGGTCTCCGGGTAGAAGTAGTCGTAGAACACGCGCTGGAACTCCTCCCAAGTCATAGCCTGCTGTTGACCCGCCTATGATACCACGTCCCACCACCTCTTGGAAGATTCTCGGAGCATATAGGTGGTGAGCTTGACCTGCCTCTCTGGAGGCGTCTCCAGATTCTCAAAGATAGTCAGCATGGCTTCGAGCCATGATTCTGCAGCCTGAGGTCCTCCCTCCCCCGAGAACGTGGGAGGATGCTTCTGTTGAAAGAATCGCGTCAAGTCTTCCATAGACGAGGCAGGAGGTGGTGATCCCTAGGGGCCGGCATCATCCTCATGAAACCCTCCCTGAACTGTGCATCAGTGCCCGTAACTAGTACAATAACTAGTGCCAAGGCTGGCTCGGTTGGGGGATCGACAGGAAGTCCCTGATCA
Organism: Viscum album; assembly: GCA_963277665.1. Classification (NCBI taxonomy): domain Eukaryota; kingdom Viridiplantae; phylum Streptophyta; class Magnoliopsida; order Santalales; family Viscaceae; genus Viscum; species Viscum album. Next base: position 1,839,441,480 of record OY728165.1, read on the forward strand.
TCCATGTCTGGCGTCTAATCACTGCCTGGCGATAGACGTATGACCGGGGGACGTCTCGGAGGCATAGATCTGAAAGATCAAAAGCACACCTTAGATCAGGAAAACAAGGACATGGAACATAAGGGTAAAAAACAGGAACAGGGGAAGAAAAACATAAAAGATTGCAAAACACGACTACACGACGTGTATAAAAACTACACGGCGTGTCTTTTTAAGCCATTGACATGGGCGTGTACTATTGCCATACAAGTCGTGTACACTTCAAACTACACGGCGTGTTGACCCCCACACACGGCGTGTACTTGAAAACTATTACCCTGCATGAATCTCCTTACATGGCTAACCCACACGGTTCGACTCAACCCGAGGCCACACATCGTGTTCGAAACAAACACGGCGTGTACTAGACAAGGCTTCGGCGGCCCGTGTTGTTAAGCACACGGCCGTATACACGGCTGAACCTTACACAGTAACGCCATGACCCCAGTTACCCAGAGTCGGTGCATTATTACATAACATTGGCATGATCACGAAGGATCAAGTCTCGAAAGACCGATTAGTTTAGTAGCCTTGGAAACACTAGATATATTCATAAGTCTTACATTACAACATAAGGTAAAAAAAACTACAACAACATCTTGTCTTCATATCCCCTCATACTATCCCTGCAGGTCCTTCATAAATTACTTCTTCACATCCTGGGGAAAATAAAACATTGAAAGGGGTGAGCTCAGATGCTCAGTAAGGATAACAATATATCAGAAGCATTCATAGATAAGCATAAACACTTAAAGCAATTTATAACTAAAACAAAAGCCTTTTAAACTTGAACTTCAAAATAATATGGAAAAGTTAAAATGAAATAATGTCATTTAATTATTCACATGGATATTATACTAGTTGAACAATCACATGCAATATCAATAACCACCTTCATAATGATGGAATGCATAATTCCAGACTATCATAACCACTTAGCCAAGGCCTCGTGCCAAGACTACAAATAAGATTTTGCCAAGGCCTTGTCCCAAGACACTAGTTTGTCTCATCAGACCTACCGATGCATCAAAGAGCTATATCGGTCTCCACCCGTCACTTACTAAGTCTAATGCATTCCTCATATGAAAAGTTTTAAACATAACATAATCATTCTTATTAAAACTAGCATACGAAATGTCAATACTTTATCCACAAACCATGAATGGTATAAAAATAGCACATCCACAGTCAAACATAACTCATTCGATATAATATGGAAGATTTTATTGTATCACATTAACCTCAATTGAGAATGATGAAGGATATTGACATAGATTAAAATAATCATCAAAACACTTAGAGTGAAATATCCCCATTTTTCTTGAAATCATTTAAAAGTCACACTATTTTTCAAGAATCCATTTAAAATAGTTTTTAGAATCAAAGTGTCCCATACCACTTTGAAACTTTTAAAATGAATTTTGATTTTAAAATGTTAATGTCCATATAAATAAATCTTTAAACCCATTTTTAAAAATATGGACATTAATGAGAAAGGTTGAGAATAATCAATATTTAAAACACTTAAAATGTATTCTAATTAGATTTTCTAACCAAAATAGATACACTTGAATAAAAATAATTGAGGTAATCAAAACTTTATAATATCATGAGAATAAAGGGATTCATGATATACTATGTCAAAGTACATTATATACACCATATAAAAGTGATTTGGTGTATAACAACAAAGAAGTCTCAATGGAATGTAAATTGAGATGAATTCTCTTATAATGACCATATCCTTTGGTTAAGGATAAATCAATGACATAATTATGTGTGACAAATATAAATACACTCAATATGATTGGATATTTAGTGTAAATCAATCATATGATGTTCCCACATATTCTTGTAAAACCAACACCAATGAATTGGATATTTAACTCAACAAATGGAGATTGAGTTAAAATTACTCTTATCAAGTTCATACAGATGACTCGAGAATTTATCAATGGAGTGATTATGTGTATAAAAATTATATCCACATAAAGGGGGGTGGAAATTATGACATAATCAAATGAATAGTGATTCTATACATAATCTTGGAGTAAAATAATCAATGAAGTATGCGTAAAGCCGAATGAGTGGAAATTGAAATTTCAAATTCCCTTATTGATTTGGTAACATACAAAACATTCACCAATGAAAGAAGGATCATACAATGATGATGTAAATATACATGAATTAAATTATATTACACAATGAATACAAACATGGGCTGTACACACACCACATGTAATAAATAAGTGGTGAACAATGGAATTCTCACGGAATTAAAAGTGAGATAAGAAACCCCTTACTTTGTACTTTTTCCCTGGTCGAAGGTAGGTTAACCTCCTGTATAATGGTTAAATAATTGTTATTTAATTATACAAGAATCACTTAGTTACATTAATATGATATCATATATTATCTTTTAACATTGATTTGTTAATAATAATATCTTAGTATTATCATCATTTCGGGTGTTAACTTACTCGTTTTCCTTTATATTATTTGTTACATAAGCCGTGTTTGTTATGGATAGGTTGAATATTATTCATATACAGAATTATATCAAGTCCTTAAACATTATTTTTAATCATCAAATGAGAACTATACTTAAATGGATACGATGGAGAATGAATCTCATCGCGTTCGGGGAGACGGTAGTCCATACGTACGAACGAGTGACAATATCATTCTTTTTATGTTAAAATAATATATAATTGGATGGTATATCATATAGACAGAATACTTATCATGTTATATTTATTATTTACATGAATTACACATCATTATTATACCCATACAAATAATAATTTATTGAATGACAATTACACCATGACGTGGAGACGGTAAGCCGTACGTACGCACGTATGGTGACATGCCATTCCAAGGATGGATAGAATACTGAATATGGTTGTACCATATTTATAATAACATCACATTATATAGAAGATATTGGAGTTATTATTTTATAATATAAATAACAAATAAAGAAGAAGTTTAAGAAGAAAGGCACTTGAAAGAGGGTGGTGAAAACATTACCTATTCTTCCGGTTCTTTCTTTTGATTTGATCAAAAGGGCTCCTTAGGTTGGCTTTCTGATCAAACTAAGGCCTATAGGTTGTAGTGAGGGAAGTTGAGAGAGTATTTGGGCAGGGTTTGGCCGATCCAAAATGCTTTGAATGTGTGCATTAGTGAGAAGGGGGAGTTCCCTTTTATAAGAGGGGTGAGGGGCACCTTTGGAAAAGCTAAAAATATTATTTTATAATAAATTCATATTTAGTTTATAATGGCTCCAAAGTATATTATTTAATGGTTAAGGTGGGGATGGGTCAAAAACCACTTAACCAATAGAATTTAGATAGGTTTGGGTCATTATATTAACCTTATCCTTTAGTTTTAACTCTTAGTTAATTAGTTTGACACTTACCATGTCACTTTGTATTTTTATATTATATAGTTATTAAACTTACTATATACCTCCAAGAGACCCCCAAGTGGTCCATTAATGATACACCTATCATGATATAATTCTCTTGGTCTAACCCTAGATTTTTAGGAATTTAATATCAATTAATAATATAATATTTGTTTTAAAAACTCTTTTATATCAATTTTGACACTATTTGAAAAATTGATTTTTGTGAAAATCATAACAGAATGATTACTTAGAAAAAAGTTAATTAAATCATTCTTAACATGTCATATTAACCTATAAAATTAGTTTAATTCAAAAAAGTCTCAAATTATATTTATTTGGTTATTTATAACATCAATTATTTTAATTTTTTACTATTATGGTAATTACTGCATCACCATTGTGTCATAAATAAATTAAATTATTTAATGTTTAAAAATTATAAATAAAATACCATTATGTATGAAATCTTTTTAACTTTCTAATTAATATTTATAATCGAAAATCCAACATGTATAACCCTATGTAAAAATTGTTCTTCTAAAAGATGTAAGCTTATGCCATTTTTATTTTTATTTTAACTTTATTAATATAAAGTGTCCCTACCACATACAAGTGGATCCAGGGGGTCCCCAAATTGACCCAAGGATGCTCACGGTCTGGTATGTGTCCACCAATAAGGTTAGTACACGTTTTAGGTTAATTTTTTATTATTATAATATTATTTTTTAACCCTTATTTACCGGATTTACCCTTAACCATGGTAAATAAAATATTTACCACAGTAATTATTCAAAATGTCTAAAAATAAAAGTTACCTATTTACACAATTTGGACATCCTAATTCCAAATATGGAATCCATTTTTCTAAATTCAAATCACAGAAGTGGCAGAAATTAATTTAAAATTAATTCCTGCTGTCAAAACAAAAAGCGTGTTTTTAAGAGGTAATAACTATCAAAAGATTGACACTTGTTTATGTTTGGTTTAATTGTAAAATTATGTACAATGACCAACATTATATTAAATGGTAAAAATATATTCTAAATATACTTTAAAACTAATAAAATTCATAATTTATCACTATTAATTATTTTGATTTAAAAAGTTGTTTTTAATTAAAATTTAGTAATTTTCACTATTCATCAAAATATGAAAGTTATCCGAAAAGTACCAAAATTTCACCTTAGGCTAAATTCGATATTCCGAATCCAAAAATGAAGTCCATTTTAAAATATAAAATATATATAATTTCAAAATTTAGGTATTACTATTCATAACGGCTAGTTTGATTGGTTGTGGCGTGTGTTAAAACTCAAGGTTGTGTACAACACACGCTACTATTTTATTCAAAGGAAAGCGTACCGTAGAAGCTTGGGATGTTTCATTTTAAATTTTTTTTGATGTCCCAATTTATTCAGATAGTTTAAAATATTTTATTTAAAAAGGTTTCACTATTAAAGTTGATAAAAGTGCAATACTGAAAATGAATATGTTTTTGCATTATGACTAAGAAACTCATAATAGGGATTCTAAAATTATAAGGATTATATAAAGTTCAAAATGTTGTTAATACTATTCATGACCTCTTTTAATGGATTTTTTTTGTACATCATGGTGTGATTGAACTCGGTGTTGCGTGTAGTGCAAGTTATTGAATTATTTTTAAGAAATAACACACTATGAAATCCTGGGGTGTTACATTCTCCCCTCCTTCAATAAATTGCGTCCTCGCAATTTGAAATTGTTCTTTGAAAATAAAAGGTTGAAAATAGAAAATATCTTTGTGGTAAAACCCACATCGGAAATTAGGTTACTAAAATTTAGTCTTAATATGAGGAAAAGAGAAATGAAAGAGTCACCACCAAATTATGATCTCGATTAGGAGAACATTGGTGGCAATTAGAGACATATAATTGAAGGAAAAATGTAAATATTTATAGGTAGTGATTGAGATCATCAATCACAAACAAGTGTATAATTGAGGTCCTTAAATTCATCAATCTATGATGATTTGAAATACCATCGGTTCAACAAAACATAGGGTATTAGGATAACACATTTTTGATGTTTCAAAATATCTTAGTTGAAATCCCACATCGAAAAATGAATTAATGAGGCCTCTATTTAAAATAAAGAGTCGAACGTATGAAGATTACCGAAAATAACACATACTAGGGTTCCATGTAAGAAAATATAGATATGGAAGAAAAATCTAACCATCAATTATCTGATGGAGAGTGGTAGAGAACATGGCTATGAAAAGGACAACAATCCCAAGGCCATTATTTAGTGATGATTTAAGGTATCATCTAGGAAAACATTTTTGTTATAAGTTTCTTTTCTTAATGTTGAGGAATTTATTTATGAGATTGGATAAGATCATAAGGAGATATACTTACTTTATAATTAGTGTTTTATCCATTAATAAATTTCTACCACAAACTCATCTTTCACTCTAAAAGATAATAGAATGTAAAAAAAATTCTATTTACACTATTCGTATAGGGTTCCAAAATAAATGAATTTATAATTCATCTACATGATCTTTTAATAAAAACTACATTATTTAATCTAGGACATCTCATGGGCCAGTGGTAGGTGATACACCCTTGTCGCCCTTCGGTTGCGGGTTAAAGTCTCGCAGCCTTGCCGGACGCGACGGGTTGCCGCCCGACCTCCGGGTTGTCCTTTTATGGCAATCCAAAATAATCCAGACTAGAACTATCCAAAATACTTCTGTCCAAACTCACAGTCTAACATTTATAAGGAAGGTAAACATAATATAGATCCTTTTTACCCCATAATAGAATATGAATACCTTCATCATGTATTACCATATTCCTTATTGATTACATTCATGCTCCCTTATTCCATATAGAATAATGGATATACTTCATTAATCCAAAAATGTTTTAAACCCCAACAATGATGGAATATACAAATCATTAATCAGTTCCAGGGTAGTCAAGAATATCCAATATAATTTATTCAAAACAATCACATATTATTCCCAAATCACTACCTCAGTATCAGAACTATATTATGATTTATCATTCTCTCAACCATATATTTTCCAAAAATTTATCCTGCTATTGAGTCACTTTTCTTTGTTCCACACAATCTCAAGTCCTTAATGAAATAGTACTGCAGTACAATCCTTATATACTCCATGATTATTGTAACAAGTACATTGTTGATACAACACTCAATTGACATAATCAACATAAGAACTCTAATCATTCCTCTTCATCTGTGGTAGTATCATAACTTGATTATTATCCAATAACATCATTTGTGGCATAGTCTGATGACTGGGACATAGGTTCGCGTAGTGTCCAAACTCCTTGCAAATGAATCATTGTACATTTAAAACCATTTTCTTACCCTTGCAGTCACGTACTTTGTGCCCTTTTCCTCCACACTTATAACAAACTCCCATTCCTTTCAGGCAAGTTCCAGGGTGTTTCTTTCCACAGTTACCACATATGGGAAAATTCTTCTTTTCCCTTTTCCCTTTATCCATCTTTCTCTCTTCCATCCTTTTCATCTCTTGATTCCCTTCAAATCCATAGGACTCAGTGAACTCTTTACTTATCTTATCAACACATGATATTATTTCTTCATATGATGATAATACCTGAGAGACTATTTCTCTTATAAATTCTTGCTTAAGACCATGAAAGATATGATCCTTCCTTCTCTTTGAATCATGTGTATTTCTGGAGTTCTCATTCCTTCTACTGGGATCCATTTCTAAACAATGGCATAAACTAGATCAGTTTATGAATCAAAATACATAATCCATTACTTATAAAACACTTAACATAAATTGAACTATTTATGGATATAATCGATAATCATAAAAATGTTTTCTTTGAGGAAGTATATACTCATAAACCCTTCATAATGATTTGTAAAGAAAATGAGAGTTATCCTAAGCATATCCCCCGGGAGTGTCGTAACCAAAAGTGCAGCAAGGCCCGTTGTCGTGCACCAGTTCCCGTTCGAGTCTAGCTCAAAGCGGTGTTTTCGGGTTTTACCCCTAGGTACATCTGTGCCAGAGCCGCCTCTACCTGCTCGTATCCAGACAGTGATGTATTGCTCGGAAAACTCACAAAATCTCTACAATACCAAAATTCTAGGAAGTTCTTCTATACTAATCCTCAAAGTTCATCTTAGGTCTATGTGCTCTAATTAGAGTTTATCTAAATCTAGCTTCCAAGGTTTGTACTAAAACTCCTCTGATACCAACTGTAACGCCCCGACCCCAGTTACCCAGAGTCGGTGCATTACTTCGTAACATTGGCATGATCACAAGAAAGATCAAATCTCGAAAGACCGATTGGTTTAGTATACTTGGAAACACTAGATATATTCAAAAGTTTTACATTACATCATAAAATGAAAAACTACTACAACAACATAATGTTTCCACAGTCCACACTATAATCCCCTCATAATATCCCTGCAGGTCATTCATAACTTATATCTTCACATCCTGGGAAAAATAAAACATAGAAAAGGGGTGAGCTCAAATGCCCAGTAAGGATAACAATATAGCGGAACATTCAAAAATAAGCATAAACATTTAAGGCAATGAATTACAAAAACAAAACCCTTTTAAACTTTAACTTCAACATAGTATGGAAAAAGTAAAATGAAATAATGCCATTTACTTGTTCACATGGATATTCTACTAATCGAATAATCACATGCAAAATCAATAACCACTTTCATAATGTTGGAATGCATAATGCTAAACTTTAATTACTTTTCAAGGCCTCGTCCCAAGACCTTGGGGCTAACTGTAACCGGAACCCAACCCTGAGTGCCTCTAATAACCGGACACCAACCCGGAGTGCCTCTAATAACCGGACACCAACCCGGAGTGCCTCTAATAACCGGACACCAACCCGGAGTGCCTCTAATAACCGGACACCAACCCGGAGGGCTTACTTTTACCAGTCCCTAACCTGGAGGGCTTACTTTTACCAGTCCCCAACCTGGAGGGCTTACTTTAACCAGTCCCCAACCTGGAACATACTTGTCCAACACATTCATATGAAGTAAAGATTGAAATATAACATAAACATTCTTATTGGAACTAGCATACGAAATGTCAATACTTTCACAATAAACTATGAATGGTATAAAAATAGCACATCCACAGTCAAACATATCACAAAACCTTCAAAACAATATAGAAGTTTTGTATCATAATAAATCAACTTCAAATAATCTTAAAACCCATCAAAGGATGTTGACATAGATGAAATCAAAATTCTTTTTAAAGAAATATCTCCTTTTATTTTGAAATCATTTAAGATCCATATAAAATCAAACATTTTCTTTGAAAATAATCTTATAAGCTTTTAAGGGAAGCTTTGACGATTTTATAACGGTGGAAAATAACCACACCCGCCGTATAAGTTAAAAAAAACAATCTTATCTTAATTCTGTCGAAAAGGTTAAAAAGCACCTTGTTTGGAAAACGACGGAAAGATTCCCTTATAAACCTCTTATAAAAAATCAAACAAGGGTATAAATGACTTTAACCCATATTCTTTTAAATATTAAAAATGTTTTGAAATACATTTTGAAGAAACATGGATGTGGATGATAACGAGATCCCAGTAGATTATTACGTATAAACAACCTCGGATAATGAAGAGATTGTGAAATAACCCTTACCAGTTTGGTAACTTATGAAACATACAACCCATGAAAGAGGTATCATACAATGAATATGTAAGTACACATAAATTAGAGTGTATTACACAAAGAATATAATTATGGGCAGTACATACACCACACAAAAGGTAATGGTGGCAATATGGCATGAATCTCACGGGAATAAGGAGTGAGATGAAAACCCCTTACCACGTTAATCAACTGAGTCGTATGGACAAAAGTTAATAACCACCAAATTATTTACAGAATAACATTAATATGATAATATATATCAAATTCCAGTACACAATACACCACTTTCAATAATTTAGTGGCGAATAATGGAAATCTCACGGAATTGAATGTGAGATAAGAAAATCCCTTACCTTGTACTTTTCCTTGGTTGGGGTAGATTAACCTCCTGTATAATGGTGAAATAATTGTTATTAAATTATACAAGAATCATATACATTAATATGATATCATATATGTTCTTTTAACATTGCTTTATTAATAATATCTTAGTATTATCGTCGTTTCGGGTGATAATCGATTCGTTCTTCTTAAATGTTTGGTTACGTAAGACATGTTTGTAATGGATAGATTATATCTTATTCATAATCAGAATGATATTAACATTATTTTTAACCCTAAAATGAGAATAAGACTTGAATGGATACGATGGAGGATGGATCTTACCGCGTTCGTGGAGACGGTAGTCCGTACGTACGCACGAACGCTACTTCCATTTAATTTTTATTTTAAAAGAATTGAATCCAAATGATACATAGGTATATTACTATTACAGTATAATATAATATTTTATATATGTTACTTAAGTTCATTAACACCATCATTTATACGTTCCATGTGTGGTATGAACGAGTCATATCATTTTAAGGGGGCGGTAGTCCGCACTTCCTCAAATGAAATTATCGTATGTATATACAACATGAAACGAATAATGGTATGAAATAAAATGGAATTACAGAAGCTTATATATAAAATATATATCATTAATATCATATTTAATTATATTTCCATCATAATGGCCACTATGAGAGGCGGTAAGATGTATTTGAACAATCATCGTTTCGTGAGGCGTTAGTTTTCCATCCACAGAAACATTATGTTCATCATCCATTAGATGGAGTTGTGTGTATGTGTAGTTTGAATACTTCTTATAAAAACATCCTAGTATATTTAGGATACTTGTGTTGTTACAAAAGAAAGGAAATAAAAAGATTTTTGGGGTTGGAGAAGCAAAATAAATGAAAATAATTTAAGAGAAATCGTTACCTTTAATTTAGGTAACTCACTTTGGTTGGAACCAAAGGACTTCTTGAAATGCTTTATGCCTAAGGGGAAGCTTCAAGGAGGAGGAGAGGGATGTGGGGAGCTTAGTTGGGCAGAGTTTGGACGAGCCAAGTCTCTTGAGAGGTGTGAGGAATGAGTAGAAGTGGTCTCCTTTTATAAGGGAGAAGAGGGGCTCTTTAGGAAAGAGTGAAAGTATTACTTTATAATATAATTATATTCGGTTTATAATGGTCCAAAAATCATTGAGGTCGAAGATAAGATGACTCATATTCTAAATAACATCAACCAATAAGAATTGGACAGGTTTTAGATAATATTGTAATCATTATAATCTTATTTATTTAAATGATTTATTAATGAGGTAAACATTCCATCATTATTGTGTCATTAATAATTTAAATTATTTGATGTCTAAAAATTATAAATAAAATATCATTATGTAGTAAATCTTTTTAGCTTTCTAATGAATATTTATAAACGAAAATCCAACATGTATAACCCTATGTAAAAATTGTTCTTCTAAAAGATGTAAGCTTATGCCATTTTTATTTTTATTTTAACTTTATTAATATAAAGTGTCCCTACCACATACAAGTGGATCCAAGGGGTCCCCAAATTGACCCAAGGATGCTCACGGTCGGGTATGTGTCCACCAATAAGGTTAGGACACGTTTTAGGTTAATTTTGTATTATTATAATATTATTTTTTAACCCTTATTTACCGGATTTACCCTTAACCATGGTAAATAAAATATTTACCACAGTAATTATTCAAAATGTCTAAAAATAAAAGTTACCTATTTACACAATTTGTACATCCTAATTCCAAATATGGAATCCATTTTTCTAAATTCAAATAACAGAAGTGGCAGAAATTAATTTAAAATTAATTCCTGCTGTCAAAACAAAAAGCGTGTTTTTAAGAGGTAATAACTATCAAAAGATTGACACTTGTTTATGTTTGGTTTAATTGTAAAATTATGTACAATGACCAACATTATATTAAATTGTAAAAATATATTCTAAATATACTTTAAAACTAATAAAATTCATAATTTATCACTATTAATTATTTTGATTTAAAAAGTTGTTTTTAATTAAAATTTAGTAATTTTCACTATTCATCAAAATATGAAAGTTATCCGAAAAGTACCAAAATTTCACCTTAGGCTAAATTCGATATTCCGAATCCAAAAATGAATTCCATTTTAAAATATAAAATATATATAATTTCAAAATTTAGGTATTACTATTCATAACGGCTAGTTTGATTGGTTGTGGCGTGTGTTAAAACTCAAGGTTGTGTACAACACACGCTACTATTTTATTCAAAGGAAAGTGTACCGTAGAATCTTGGGATGTTTCATTTTAAATTTTTTTTGATGTCCCAATTTATTCAGATAGTTTAAAATATTTTATTTAAAAAGGTTTCACTATTAAAGTTGATAAAAGTGCAATACTGAAAATGAATATGTTTTTGCATTACGACTAAGAAACTCATAATAGGGATTCTAAAATTATAAGGATTATATAAAGTTCAAAATGTTGTTAATACTATTCATGACCTCTTTTAATGGATTTTTTTTGTACATCATGGTGTGATTGAACTCGGTGTTGCGTGTAGTGCAAGTTATTGAATTATTTTTAAGAAATAACACACTATGAAATCCTGGGGTGTTACATTCTCCCCTCCTTCAATAAATTGCGTCCTCGCAATTTGAAATTGTTCTTCGAAAATAAAAGGTTGAAAATAGAAAATATCTTTGTGGTAAAACCCACATCGGAAATTAGGTTACTAAAATTTAGTCTTAATATGAGGAAAAGAGAAATGAAAGAGTCACCACCAAATTATGATCTCGATTAGGAGAACATTGGTGGCAATTAGAGACATATAATTGGAGGAAAAATGTAAATATTTATAGGTAGTGATTGAGATCATCAATCACAAACAAGTGTATAATTGAGGTCCTTAAATTCATCAATCTATGATGATTTGAAATACCATCGGTTCAACAAAACATAGGGTATTAGGATAACACATTTTTGACGTTTCAAAATATCTTAGTTGAAATCCCACATCGAAAAATGAATTAATGAGGCCTCTATTTAAAATAAAGAGTCGAACGTATGAAGATTACCGAAAATAACACATACTAGGGTTCCATGTAAGAAAATATAGATATGGAAGAAAAATCTAACCATCAATTATCTGATGTAGAGTGGTAGAGAACATGGCTATGAAAAGGACAACAATCCCAAGGCCATTATTTAGTGATGATTTAAGGTATCATCTAGGAAAACATTTTTGTTATAAGTTTCTTTTCTTAATGTTGAGGAATTTATTTATGAGATTGGCTAAGATCATAAGGAGATATACTTACTTTATAATTAGTGTTTTATCCATTAATAAATTTCTACCACAAACTCATCTTTCACTCTAAAAGATAATAGAATGTAAAAAAAATTCTATTTACACTATTCGTATAGGGTTCCAAAATAAACGAATTTATAATTCATCTACATGATCTTTTAATAAAAACTACATTATTTAATCTAGGACATCTCATGGGCCAGTGGTAGGTGATACACCCTTGTCGCCCTTCGGTTGCGGGTTAAAGTCTCGCAGCCTTGCCGGACGCGACGGGTTGCCGCCCGACCTCCGGGTTGTCCTTTTATGGCAATCCAAAATAATCCAAACTAGAACTATCCAAAATACTTCTGTCCAAACTCACAGTCTAACATTTATAAGGAAGGTAAACATAATATAGATCCTTTTTACCCCATAATAGAATATGAATACCTTCATCATGTATTACCATATTCCTTATTGATTACATTCATGCTCCCTTATTCCATATAGAATAATGGATATACTTCATTAATCCAAAAATGTTTTAAACCCCAACAATGATGGAATATACAAATCATTAATCAGTTCCAGGGTAGTCAAGAATATCCAATATAATTTATTCAAAACAATCACATATTATTCCCAAATCACTACCTCAGTATCAGAACTATATTATGATTTATCATTCTCTCAACCATATATTTTCCAAAAATTTATCCTGCTATTGAGTCACTTTTCTTTGTTCCACACAATCTCAAGTCCTTAATGAAATAGTACTGCAGTACAATCCTTATATACTCCATGATTATTGTAACAAGTACATTGTTGATACAACACTCAATTGACATAATCAACATAAGAACTCTAATCATTCCTCTTCATCTGTGGTAGTATCATAACTTGATTATTATCCAATAACATCATTTGTGGCATAGTCTGATGACTGGGACATAGGTTCGCGTAGTGTCCAAACTCCTTGCAAATGAATCATTGTACATTTAAAACCATTTTCTTACCCTTGCAGTCACGTACTTTGTGCCCTTTTCCTCCACACTTATAACAAACTCCCATTCCTTTCAGGCAAGTTCCAGGGTGTTTCTTTCCACAGTTACCACATATGGGAAAATTCTTCTTTTCCCTTTTCCCTTTATCCATCTTTCTCTCTTCCATCCTTTTCATCTCTTGATTCCCTTCAAATCCATAGGACTCAGTGAACTCTTTACTTATCTTATCAACACATGATATTATTTCTTCATATGATGATAATACCTGAGAGACTATTTCTCTTATAAATTCTTGCTTAAGACCATGAAAGATATGATCCTTCCTTCTCTTTGAATCATGTGTATTTCTGGAGTTCTCATTCCTTCTACTGGGATCCATTTCTAAACAATGGCATAAACTAGATCAGTTTATGAATCAAAATACATAATCCATTACTTATAAAACACTTAACATAAATTGAACTATTTATGGATATAATCGATAATCATAAAAATGTTTTCTTTGAGGAAGTATATACTCATAAACCCTTCATAATGATTTGTAAAGAAAATGAGAGTTATCCTAAGCATATCCCCCGGGAGTGTCGTAACCAAAAGTGCAGCAAGGCCCGTTGTCGTGCACCAGTTCCCGTTCGAGTCTAGCTCAAAGCGGTGTTTTCGGGTTTTACCCCTAGGTACATCTGTGCCAGAGCCGCCTCTACCTGCTTGTATCCAGACAGGGATGTATTGCTCGGAAAACTCACAAAATCTCTACAATACCAAAATTCTAGGAAGTTCTTCTATACTAATCCTCAAAGTTCATCTTAGGTCTATGTGCTCTAATTAGAGTTTATCTAAATCTAGCTTCCAAGGTTTGTACTAAAACTCCTCTGATACCAACTGTAACGCCCCGACCCCAGTTACCCAGAGTCGGTGCATTACTTCGTAACATTGGCATGATCACAAGAAAGATCAAATCTCGAAAGACCGATTGGTTTAGTATACTTGGAAACACTAGATATATTCAAAAGTTTTACATTACATCATAAAATGAAAAACTACTACAACAACATAATGTTTCCACAGTCCACACTATAATCCCCTCATAATATCCCTGCAGGTCATTCATAACTTATATCTTCACATCCTGGGAAAAATAAAACATAGAAAAGGGGTGAGCTCAAATGCCCAGTAAGGATAACAATATAGCGGAACATTCAAAAATAAGCATAAACATTTAAGGCAATGAATTACTAAAACAAACCCCTTTTAAACTTTAACTTCAACATAGTATGGCAAAAGTAAAATGAAATAATGCCATTTACTTGTTCACATGGATATTCTACTAATCGAATAATCACATGCAAAATCAATAACCACTTTCATAATGTTGGAATGCATAATGATAAACTTTAATTACTTTTCAAGGCCTCGTCCCAAGACCTTGGGGCAAACTGTAACCGGAACCCAACCCGGAGTGCCTCTAATAACCGGACACCAACCCGGAGTGCCTCTAATAACCGGACACCAACCCGGAGGGCTTACTTTTACCAGTCCCTAACCTGGAGGGCTTACTTTTACCAGTCCCCAACCTGGAGGGCTTACTTTAACCAGTCCCCAACCTGGAACATACTTTTCCAACACATTCATATGAAGTAAAGATTGAAATATAACATAAACATTCTTATTGGAACTAGCATACAAAATGTCAATACTTTCACAATAAACTATGAATGATATAAAAATAGCACATCCACAGTCAAACATATCACAAAACCTTCAAAACAATATAGAAGTTTTGTATCATAATAAATCAACGTCAAATAATCTTAAAACCCATCAAAGGATGTTGACATAGATGAAATCAAAATTCTTTTTAAAGAAATATCTCCTTTTATTTTGAAATCATTTAAGATCCATATAAAATCAAACATTTTCTTTGAAAATAATCTTATATGCTTTTAAGGGAAGCTTTGACAATTTTATAACGGCGTAAAATAACCACACCCGCCGTATAAGTTAAAAAAAACAATCTTATCTTAATTTTGTCGAAAAGGTTAAAAAGCACCTTGTTTGGAAAACGATGGAAAGATTCCCTTATAAACCTCTTATAAAAAATCAAACAAGGGTATAAATGACTTTAACCCATATTCTTTTAAATATTAAAAATGTTTTGAAATACATTTTGAAGAAACATGGATGTGGATGATAACGAGATCCCAGTAGATTATTACGTATAAACAACCTCGGATAATGAAGAGATTGTGAAATAACCCTTACCAGTTTGGTAACTTATGAAACATACAACCCATGAAAGAGGTATCATACAATGAATATGTAAGTACACATAAATTAGAGTGTATTACACAAAGAATATAATTATGGGCAGTACATACACCACACAAAAGGTAATGGTGGCAATATGGCATGAATCTCACGGGAATAAGGAGTGAGATGAAAACCCCTTACCACGTTAATCAACTGAGTCGTATGGCCAAAAGTTAATAACCACCAAATTATTTACAGAATAACATGAATATGATAATATATATCAAATTCCAGTACACAATACACCACTTTCAATAATTTAGTGGCGAATAATGGAAATCTCACGGAATTGAATGTGAGATAAGAAAATCCCTTACCTTGTACTTTTCCTTGGTTGGGGTAGATTAACCTCCTGTATAATGGTGAAATAATTGTTATTAAATTATACAAGAATCATATACATTAATATGATATCATATATGTTCTTTTAACATTTCTTTATTAATAATATCTTAGTATTATCGTCGTTTCAGGTGATAATCGATTCGTTCTTCTTAAATGTTTGGTTACGTAAGACATGTTTGTAATGGATAGATTATATCTTATTCATAATCAGAATGATATTAACATTATTTTTAACCCTAAAATGAGAATAAGACTTGAATGGATACGATGGAGGATGGATCTTACCGCGTTCGTGGAGACGGTAGTCCGTACGTACACACGAACGCTACTTCCATTTAATTTTTATTTTAAAAGAATTGAATCCAAATGATACATAGGTATATTACTATTCCAGTATAATATAATATTTTATATATGTTACTTTAGTTCATTAACACCATCCTTTATACGTTCCATGTGTGGTATGAACGAGTCATATCATTTTAAGGGGGCGGTAGTCCGCACTTCCTCAAATTAAATTATCGTATGTATATACAACATGAAACGAATAATGGTATGAAATAAAATGGAATTACAGAAGCTTATATATAAAATATATATCATTAATATCATATTTAATTATAGTTCCATCATAATGGCCACCATGAGAGGCGGTAATATGTATTTGAACAATCATCGTTTCGTGAGGCGTTAGTTTTCCATCCACAGAAACATTATGTTCATCATCCATTAGATGGAGTTGTGTGTATGTGTAGTTTGAATCCTTCTTATAACAACATCCTAGTATATTGAGGATACTGGTGTTGTTACAAAAGAAAGGAAATAAAAAGATTTTGGGGGTTGGAGAAGCAAAATAAATGAAAATAATTTAAGAGAAATCGTTACCTTTAATTTAGGTAACTCACTTTGGTTGGAACCAAAGGACTTCTTGAAATGCTTTCTGCCTAAGGGGAAGCTTCAAGGAGGAGGAGAGGGATGTGGGGAGCTTAGTTGGGCAGAGTTTGGACGAGACAAGTGGCTTGAGAGGTGTGAGGAATGAGTAGAAGTGGTCTCCTTTTATAAGGGAGAAGAGGGGCTCTTTAGGAAAGAGTGAAAGTATTACTTTATAATATAATTATATTCGGTTTATAATGGTCCAAAAATCATTGAGGTCGAAGATAAGATGACTCATATTCTAAATAACATCAACCAATAAGAATTGTACAGGTTTTAGATAATATTTTAATCATTATAATCTTATTTATTTAAATGATTTATTAATGAGGTAAACATTGCATCATTATTGTGTCATTAATAATTTAAATTATTTGATGTCTAAAAATTATAAATAAAATATCATTATGTAGTAAATCTTTTTAGCTTTCTAATTAATATTTATAATCGAAAATCCAACATGTATAACCCTATGTAAAAATTGTTCTTCTAAAAGATGTAAGCTTATGCCATTTTTATTTTTATTTTAACTTTATTAATATAAAGTGTCCCTACCACATACAAGTGGATCCAGGGGGTCCCCAAATTGACCCAAGGATGCTCACGGTCTGGTATGTGTCCACCAATAAGGTTAGTACACGTTTTAGGTTAATTTTTTATTATTATAATATTATTTTTTAACCCTTATTTACCGGATTTACCCTTAACCATGGTAAATAAAATATTTACCACAGTAATTATTCAAAATGTCTAAAAATAAAAGTTACCTATTTACACAATTTGGACATCCTAATTCCAAATATGGAATCCATTTTTCTAAATTCAAAACACAGAAGTGGCAGAAATTAATTTAAAATTAATTCCCGCTGTCAAAACAAAAAGCGTGTTTTTAAGAGGTAATAACTATCAAAAGATTGACACTTGTTTATGTTTGGTTTAATTGTAAAATTATGTACAATGACCAACATTATATTAAATGGTAAAAATATATTCTAAATATACTTTAAAACTACTAAAATTCATAATTTATCACTATTAATTATTTTGATTAAAAAAGTTGTTTTTAATTAAAATTTTGTAATTTTCACTATTCATCAAAATATGAAAGTTATCCGAAAAGTACCAAAATTTCACCTTAGGCTAAATTCGATATTCTGAATCCAAAAATGAAGTCCATTTTAAAATATAAAATATATATAATTTCAAAATTTAGGTATTACTATTCATAACGGCTAGTTTGATTGGTTGTGGCGTGTGTTAAAACTCAAGGTTGCGTACAACACACGCTACTATTTTATTCAAAGGAAAGCGTACCGTAGAAGCTTGGGATGTTTCATTTTAAATTTTTTTTGATGTCCCAATTTATTCAGATAGTTTAAAATATTTTATTTAAAAAGGTTTCACTATTAAATTTGATAAAAGTGCAATACTGAAAATGAATATGTTCTTGCATTATGACTAAGAAACTCATAATAGGGATTCTAAAATTATAAGGATTATATAAAGTTCAAAATGTTGTTAATACTGTTCTTGACCTCTTTTAATGGATTTTTTTTGTACGTCATGGTGTGATTGAACTCGGTGTTGCGTGTAGTGCAAGTTATTGAATTATTTTTAAGAAATAACACACTATGAAATCCTGGGGTGTTACAGTGAAAAAGTACATGGCGTGTACTCAGAAAATACATGGCGTGTACTTTGAAAATTTCCAGAAAATTAATTTTTCTCAAAAACTCTAGAAAAAGGAAAAAATGTACCTGAAAGAGATCCGGGTTCTTACACTAATACCTTACTCCATATCAACCAGCCAACATGTTCCTTTTCATCCTCCCCAATGCCTCCTCCCCAGAACCCATCCACCCTCTCCCCACTAGTGCTCAGCTACCCTACTACCTCCCTTCCTCCCCATCACATGATCACCCTGCTTTGTTCCTCCCCTAAATTCCTCAACTTCCTGGTCTCCCACGGCTATACTGCCAGAAATTTGAGTCAGAATAGTTTTGAACCCTAAAACCATACACTCCTAGCCAACGACTTGACCCCTCATCTACAAAAATTTGTTTATAGTTTTATATTATGCTATATTTATATATATTATTATTATATTTAAGTATTAAAAATAATATTATAAATATATATAAATTATTTTATATATTAATATACATGTAATATATATGTGTGTGTGTTAATATATATATATATATTTGGTTCTTGGGGGTACAATTACATCAAACATAAACACACACCTCCAACATAGGCAAGAAAGCCAAGCAATATCCCCACCCCAAGTGGATTACCAACCCATCAATCCATATATATTTTATATAGATGCCCCAAAGGACCAGTGGTCCTGAAGAACATGGCATAGACCAAAGTCCCATTATACAAGACCAAAGGCCTATTGTGGCATCATGCATGCATCTTCTTGTACGTGTTACAACCTACTTGTATCATGCCTATGTCACCACCTTCCCTCATCATGATTGTGTCACCACTTTGACCACGTCATTCCTCCATTATTGCAAGATATTAAATATTATTCTATTAGGATAAGTGTATTATCATAGGATTATCTTCTAGAATTTTTTTCTTCTAAGGCATATGGTAGAATCATGCATGCTAATAATACTCAAAAAATTCTGGAGAGAACTCTTCTATTGTAATGTGATCTTTTACAAGTACATTTTTCTTTTATGATATGTTTTTAATCATATGGTTCCATGAAATAATACATTCAATTTAAAAGGATCCATCAATAATCCAAGTCTTTTTTATGAAACCACCCAAATGAATAATTGGTTCTTAACTTTTTTTTGGAAGGGGAGTGGGTTGTTACTAAGTGGAATTTAGTTGGTGATTTTACTATAATAGAGATTTGGACTACCATAATTGATGGTTTTCTCCACCCCAAGTTCCATGGAGTTAGGAATAATATCTATAAAGAGAAGGTGACATCGATTCTATTATCTCTTGGGTGTTGCTACATATGGAATGCAAGAAATTGTTTCTGCATCTAAGGATGATGAAGTATATGGCTTGTATTGGTTTCCAGAAATAAGTGTCTAGTGGAAGATATGGCCTCCCTTCTTAAGTGGTGGCATCTTTCCCCTTCACTCAAACCCATGTTGTCTAGAAATTCTCTCAATGATGGTTCCATTAGAAACATCCCCCATGGTTGTTTCATCTGAGGGAACCCCCCTTCACTGGATTTTAAGCTTAATGTTGATAGATCTTGTGCTTCATGAGTCATGAAAGGTGGATGAATCATCCACAACAACTGAGGACCTGTTATCCTTGCCTTCACAACTTCCTTCAAGATTGAGTAATTGCTCACAGAATAGTTTTGGTCTACACTTAAGGGCCTTCATTAGTGTAGAAATAATAATATTGATCTAGAGGTTATGGAAATAACTTCTCAGGTAATTCACGAGTCCCTAAAATGATGAATTTCCCACCATGTACTATCAATGATCAAATTTATCATTTTAATTAAACTATGGATAATAAAATGGAGATTAATCACACATTTTGGGATGGGAATCAAGAAATATATTTTCTCATATCTAAGATTGTCTATGATGACTCTTTTCGTTATTTTTCTAGTATATGATCCCTTCTCAGTGAGTGTGTGAATATTTAAAGAGTTTATTCCCTTATAATTAACTAATTTTTACCCCCTTGATCCTCTATAACATTATTTTTTTCCATTTCTATACTTTTTTATATTTCTAATAAAAAAAATTATTAGTGGCTATTTTTAAATCCAGCCACATTTTCTAGAAATGCCACTAATTCAACAATGTATTTCAGAAAACATCAATAAATTTAAAATTAGTGATTTTTTTCAAATTTGTCCAAAAATGTCACTATATTCCATTTTTTTATCATGGGAAAATGATATTTACAGGATTTGGTACAAATTCCTACACTGTGTTATGTTATTTATACCCCAAAATAAGGATTCTTCACTATAATCATATTCTAGATTATAATGGCCAATACAGATTCTTATAACATATTAAATACTAATTCCACATAGGAAGTCCTTTATATTACTTCAAAAAATGTTAATAGATTCTACACTATCCTTTAAAATTGTTTGTCACAAAATATTATCTTTATACTATGTCACAAAATTTTATTAAAGTCCACACTGGTCCTTAACTATGCAGTCCACACATGGTGGTATTTATACTGAATCAAAAAAGTCTTGTTCTTTCTTCAAGGCTTGATCCATTAAAGAATTATATTTTAATATTCCTACAAGATCTGTTTGGGTCTGAATTTCTCATATACATATTCAAGTACCTTTAACATCCACTGATTTAGTTTCTTGGTCTTGAACAATGATTTTGATCATGTGTATATGATTAGTTTCTTTAGTGAAACACTGCTCGAGCAATTATTCCTTCCCTCTTCTGAAGTTTCATCCTCAAAAAAATGTGAGAAATTGATGAACACAATGTATTATTAGATTATTTTAGGGAAAAAATTAATATTTTACATCTCTATCCACTCTCTTCTTGAATTATCAATTCAATCTCAACAAGTCCAATTTTTTGTATACACGATGTAATGCATGGGGTATATTGTAAACCCTAGAACACCTCATTTATTTTTATTATGATTTTATGTGATTTTATAAGTTTTCATTTCTATTATAAATTTAATATTCATTCAATTATGCATAAATTCACGTATACATACAAAATATCTTCTCCCTACTTCATGTCCACTCCTCCTTTGCACAATTGTAAAAAGCCAATATATCATATCTTTTACAAACTCAATGCCTTTATGTAAGGGTATCTGATGAATCAATCCATGTTGTATCAGGGAAAAAAATTACATAATGGTAATCACCATCATGTAAGGTTGAGTACCATTTCATAAGCTAAGGATCTTCACAAAAACTAGAAAGGTTTTCTAGAATAGTTCTTTGTGAATCTCTCTCAGTGTGTATGACGCTAGAAAATGCCTATAGAATCTTCTCTCCCTCACACAAGAGAGTTATTAAATATATTCTTATTTTCAAGAGAAGAATGATTTAAAAAACCATCTTCCCTTCATATAGTTTAATTCTGTATATGATATTTTTCACTAAGAAAATGATAACTCTCTTTGAGATGAATGGTAGTAGCCTTCAATCTTCATAAGCCGCATGTATATGTAATGAATTCCCTATATTAGGGTTATCAATATACAAAAGGATACACTTAGAAGGTTAAATATAATAAGTGATGCAATCGTATGATGCAGATTAATTCTATCGAGTGGACTCTATTTTTTCAATATCTTTTTAATAGGGGAATAATGACCACTCACTCATTGTCCCGCATTGGTTATTCATGTGGTAAATCACCAATTTATAATTAATTATATTCCTTCATGGGATGAGTTTCAAGTAGACTAAGGTCTACTCCTCGAACAGTATAACACAAACTTCCACACACCATTGTGTCGCTACGCATGGTGGCTCTACTCACACAAAACTCTTTTATAAAATCTTCTTAGATTTAAGAAAACCACCCCAATAATAACAATTGATACTAAAAATATTCACTCTTTATACTTCTTCATTTCATATCTTCTCAAAATCTCTCATATATATTGTGCCTTCATTGAAAACTAATACAATTCAATTTCATTGGGTTCAACATAACACAATCTAAATATCACATACAAAAATTTAATTAATCCTTCATCATATCAATAATCAAAACTCTTTTCAAGTGGTTTTAAAATATCTTAAAAAAAGACCCTTATTAAACACTTAAAATTAATTATTATGAAAAAATAATAAATTTTAAAATATAAACATTTTATATGTTGATCGTATTTTATAATTTATAAACCTTTATAAATTACCCCTTATGCTTTATAAATAATAATTTTATTTCTACATCATATTGCATGTTATATAAAATCAAAAAAGGTATCTAATATTAACACTTAATATTTTGGAATAGAAACTAATAAATGTTTCAAAAAATATTAATTAATTAATTATAAAAAATTATAATTTATTTATTTATTAACAATTTATAATTAATAAACACCACAAAATACCTTTAATTGCAATATATAAATATTTATTTATTATTTATAAACAATTTATAAATTATAATAATAAATAACTAAATATAAAAAATAATTTTTTACACAATCACATGAAAATACATTGACCCTAAATATATCGACGTTATTGGATTAGTACATTAGTAGGAAGAACATGGGGTGGCACTAGGAGGGAGAACAACTGTGCAGGGCAGCACATCAGCATTGGTCATAGAAGAGGGTCTATACCATTGGATTTCAATAGCATCCTTTTTTGTGTATGGGTTAATAAATTAGTTTCCATTTGAGTGAAATTCTAATGTGTGACTCACTCTGAGTAGGAACTATTCATCATTTAAATTTGTGGGTTTCATGACGTGCTTAAAATTTTATTTTCCTACAACATGATTTTAAGGCTAATCCCCACATTGTATTGACACTAAATGTAAAATTAAGAATTCCAAAAATGGTTCACTATTTTCCCATAGTAATAATAAAGGCTACGTTGTCCAAATAACACTCATTGTACTTTTATCTCCACATTACATTAATCATTAAACTGACTATCAATTTCCTAGTGCAGGATATGTTATCACAAAATTGTATCTTTGGGGACTCTCTTGAGAAGACATTATCACTTAATGTATTATCATGTAAGAGATCCAGATATTATTTTGTCATACAATGTAACATTAAGTATTTAACCTCACATTATGTTATATAATAACATAATGTTAAGGTCATGGATGAGATTATATAAATTCTTAATGTAATGCCAAGTAGAATATTATTCATTTTTTAAAAAAAATTAAAATAATCAAAACATTGGGTTTCTCTAATTCCACTACGGAGTTTATAATGGATTTATTTAACTTAATCAGTACATCAGAATTGATTAGAAATAAAAAACCAATAACATCATGCTATTAATAAACTAAAACCATAAAGGGAAATAAAATAATATGATTTTTACCATACACCAAAGTTATGTATTTATGTTATTGCCAATAAAACACCATCTAATGGGCTTGATGAAGATCAGTAAAGTGGAAATCGAAGGGATACCACCTCAGTATGTATCCTCAAACTAACTAGATTACACATCATAAGTGTGTGAATCCCCAACCTCCATGATGTTCTTACATATAATGTTTTAAAGTAGGTATTACAAAGAGATAATTTGGGTCAGGTAGTTTAATCATATTATGAGGTATTAACATCCACAATATCATTGCATGGTAATGAACTCTTTATATATCCCTTGGGGAAACTTCTCATGAATTTTTTTATTAACTCATGCATTATAATGAATGCGTTAATAAATAATCCAATTCATGCATCATATGAATTGATATTAATTGGTGTTACATCTCATGTAATTATTCCTTTTAATAACGTATTTAACATAAAAGAAATATATTTTAATCAGTTAAACATTATGCATAGAATATTCCCATCATACATTGATTCAAATGTAAACTTATAGATTTTCTAAAGAATATGTTGCTAAAAATGTATTTTCAAGATAAACATAAGATTACATAAGCAAAAACATAATCTCAAAGCCAAGGCATCCAAAATTCATCACAAGAAATATTGTATTTAGGGTATATTCCATTCAATATTTAATTTTCATTTAAAAGTAACACCTTTTCTTTTAATAACATATTCATAATTTGTATGAGTAATTTATAGTGTATATTGTAATAATGAACCAATTAATTTATTAAGAGTATATTATTTCATGTAATTTTTTTCATCAATTGAAAACTTTTTAATATGTCATTTTGCTGGTTATTCTCTCAAAAATCCATCAATACGAACTATATTCTCCATAGATTCCCTAAAATCACTCATTATATTTACAATACTATTAACTGATGGAACATTTGATTTATAGTTTCTTATCCACCCATTTAAGAATCTTGATATTCAGTTCTTAACATTCCATGTTTTTTCTCTTTAATATTTCGGTTCCATAATATTTAACTTACAATATCTACCAAATATCATGAACAGTTTATCATGCAGAAATAAGGCTAAATATATTTCTTCCAATCACACAATATAAAATATCCATAACCTTATAATTTAAAACATAATTTACTGTATCATTAACCATCAAAGATTCAAGATCATCTTTGGGTAATTTGTATGTTTTTACTATGGTAGTTTAGTTATAAATTCATAACTATTTCAATAGGGATTAAATTCAAGATTTCCAATAGCCATAGTTAGTTCTATTAAATAATGTTTTCCATTAAGTAATCCAACCATCATTATAACTTGAACATAATATCTAAAATGATATTTTCCCTTAAAAGTTTAAGTTTATGAAGTGGTTATCAGTAAATATATAAATATATACAAGAGAAAGGTTATCACTATAACATCAATTGTTTTCCAATATTTTGATATGGGAGAATGGTCAAGAGGGGGTGAATTTACTAGTTTATAAAATTTAAAAATATTTATATAGTGGAAAAATAAAAATAAAATCATAAGAATTTTTATAGGAGTTTGGATAAAATTGATCGCGTGTATACTCTCTACATTTATATATCACTTATTGAAATGGAACGCACTAAAAAATAAACTTTTTTAAGGGATCCACAAATAATTACAACTTCCATTCATAGTAGAAGCACAACTGCCAAAACCTAAATTTTAATGGAGAGTCACAACCCATAAAAAATGGATTTTTCAAACTATATTCACAATCCAAGAACAACCCTTTTAATCAGGAGACACGACCCAATGATTTATACCTTTTTTACCTTGAGTAACAGGTAAAAAATTCCTTCTGAAGCATAGTACAATCCAACCAATCCTATTTTGTAATAAAAAAGTATTAACCAACTTTAAATCACAAAGAAAAGAGATGGAAAATATACATCACCATAAAAAACATATATAAATGATGAATTTTAGAATTTAATGGTAGAGGAATCTTTTATCTCTTTGGTAGTATGAACTTTCATGATTGATTTCATCCACAAAGAATCACATAGTGTAAAAATTATGTTCACTTATACATCACAATATGTTTATGGACATGTCTTGTTTGGGTTATCTCAAACTCTACTTATAGATTTTCTTCAAGCATTTCATCTTAAAAAAATATTATGTGCATGCATATAAACATCAAATATTATAACCATTGTAGTTTCTCACTCTTAAAGTAGTATTTGTGGATATATAATTGAATTCAAGTAAAATAATTCATAGTTTTTAAAATGTCTATAATAATTTATCAATGATTTTTAAAATTATTTATGTTTTATTCTTTAAAAAATAATATCCATGTGGATCATATCTTTAATTTTTTATACTCTATAAAATAAAAATATCTTGTACATAGAGTTGTTAATAAATAAAAAAATAGTAATAAATAAATCCACTAATAAAACAGTAATCTTGTGAATATTTATCATAATCCATTTATAATTACATTCTTTTAAATATCCAAAATTATTCAAATTTAAACATATATAAATATATATGATCATAAATTAAATAAATAAATAAAATCCAAAATAGTGGAAAATTTTCTAAGTCAAATGTTAATACGGGTAATATTTTCTACCGTATGAGTAATTTTTGTAGGTGTTAATGAATGAGTCATTCTATCCTTAATGAATGAGTAATTTCTATATAATTTATTTGATTTATATATTATATGATTTATTTTCCTATAATTAAATATTATTCATTTATGCACAAGTCACTAATCTATATAATTTCCATCAAACAATTCATTAAACTTTTTTACGAGTCATTTTCACTTTCAAACAAGTCATTTTGAATTGTTTATAATCAATTTTGACATCAGTAACTTTCATTTTAAACTTATAAAATTTTGAGTATAAAATACTCATATAAGGCATTTACAATCCTTGTATTATTCATTTTACTATGTGTATGGGTCTTTATTCAAAACTTTAAGAATCAGTTTTCAAATCCATTTGGATTAATTCTTATAATAATTATATTCATTTCAAGTAAAAACTTGTAGTTTTATAAGCATTATTTCTTCTTTTCAAGAATTATAAAATAAATAATCAAAATTTTAAGAAACTTCATAAAATCAATTTTACATAGAACGTAAACAGAATACAAAAACTAATTATATAAAACCCCATAACCTTCATACATAGATATCACATATTAATATATTAATATTCATTACATAACATAATGATCCACTCCATAATCGTATAGGTCTAGTGCCTTTCGAAACTCAGACAAATAAATTACTCATTCATAAGAGTCTCATGTTATGATATTCACAAAAATCCCCCTATAGCATATCACTCCTAAAATAATTCATCATAACTAGAGTAAATTACACATAAGAAAGGGTGAGCTCATATGCTCATCAAGGGTAAAATAGAGAGATATCAATGATCACATAAAAATAGCATGGCCATAAGGGTGTGAGAATGTGATATTATAATTTTAAAATCAAACCCTACCTATCATAGATCATATTATTGAGTCATGGAATAAATTATGGTAGTTTATAAGACACTAATAATAGATTAATCAAATTAAATGACACATTAGAGCATAACATTAACATTATACATAATTTTGTGGCATACACATAATCATAAAAAATCATTTACATGGTATTTAGGCCTCATTTCCAAGACTATCCTAATGTAATGTGTTCACACCCACACTATTTTAGTATTCAAGGTTCACTCCCAAGTCTATCCTAGTGGAAAATATCTCTTAATGAACTTGGTTCACTCACTATTCTAATCCTTTTTATCTCATGAGATATCAATCTCAACCCAATGCATTGGAGGGAGAAATAGGTCTCACTCATCCTTGGTTATAACATGACAACAATCCTTATTTATTATGTATCCAATATACTTGGATGTAGATTATCCACAAAAAATTATTATAACATAACCACCATCACATAATTAAAATAATACATATGTGTTCCACAAGATCATAAAACATTCATTATATCAAAACCCATGAAAAGAAATGGGTTGAAAAAATATTTCTTCATATCATAACATATTGAAAATAAATGGTTTTGGTAAACATTTCATAATTTCATTATAGTATAACTTAATTAAAAGGGATGGGTTTCATAAACAATTTATCATAGAATAACCTATGGAAAATAAATAAGTTTCATTAACATTGCATCATATTATCAAAGTATAACCAATGGAAAAGAAACAGGTTTCATAATAAACCATCCATATAAAGAATAATTAAGTTATTATTGGATTATATCCCTATTAAATCTTATATAACATCAATGTATTTAGTCTCAGATAGAAACCTATGTGGAAATATCACTTGGCACATTCTTGTGCAAAATATACTTTTCACATGGAAATATCCTTTTTAAAATCTAAAAATTTCCAAAATATTAAGGAAACATTTTCTTTGAAAGGAAAATTGAATAATTTTAAAGTAAACTTAAAAAAATTTATTGTTAAAGGTATCAATACATTTCATTCATGTTATATACATTAAAATAAAACATTCCTTTTAAACTTTTTAGAAAAAGTCAGAAAGTAACTAGTTTGGAAAAAAATACATTTAATAATTATAAAAATTAAAATTTGGTTAAAATTGAATTTAAACCATCAAATAAAAATATCAAAAACATTATTTAAAACAATTTTTGAAAACATGGATATGTAAGAAAAATATTTTTCGACCAAAGAGAGAAAGGAAGTTAAATTTCCTTAAAAACAATATTTTGGTATCTTGGGTACTTAAGGTGTGGAAAATTAAATGAAAGAATTTATTCTTAAAAATAAGTTGAGGATAAAACAATTCCATATATTCTTGAGACATATATCATAAAATTTCCACACTGAAAACTTAATCATAAACAATCCTGATAAATAGTGAGATTATAACATAAACCCCTTAATGATTTAGTAACATTTCAAACCTAAGATCCATGAAGAAATAGCCTTATAAGGATATGTAAATAACTATAACATTCAAAATATGAATCATAAAATAATTACATGGTAATTATATACACCACAAGAAATAAACAAGTGGTGAATTTATCATAAGTCTCCCATAAATATAAGTCTGACTAGAAATTGGTTACCTTGAGTTCCACTTGTATCGAAGGAACTCTAACATATTGTATAATAAATTTAACTTTATTTTAATTCTATATTAGAGTCATGTTAATACTTAAAATATCATATGTATCCATTATATACATATTTATAATCATTCATAAAAGGTATATATAGAAAATTGAATTACATTGTTCATGGATATAGTATGTTGTATATATGCATGAATGTTGTCTTCGTTTTTCAATGGATGGTACAAGAGAATGGTAAAAAAGAACACCACTCACAAATAATTATTTTATCATATATATCATATATATTCATTAAATAAATAATTATTACCATATATGTATAACATAAATAAAAAAACAACACACATCTCCTCTTGGAGGTGGTAGTATGCACATATGCAGGAATGACCTAATTGTTTTCCAGTAGTTTGGAAGGTAAAAATATGGGTGTAATATTATAATTCAAGAAGAAAAATTATTTAATAAATATAATATATAAATTTTAGACCCATCATAATAACCATATATGAAAAATGGTAATGTAAAATGAATTGTATTGCTACTCGGAGATGGTAGGTCGCACGTACGCACAAGAAATACTTGCACTTATGATTTGATTGAAATAGGTTTAATAAATGTGGCTTCATAAAAATAGTAATATTTCTGTATAATAAGGATACACAAATTATTATTTTATGAATAATATAATAGATTTATAATATCCAAAAGAATAATTAAAAACAATGTGATCTGTTAAGATGGTTACCACTTCTTTGAAATGACTCCTTTAGATCTTCTCTTAAGGGCTCAAGGGTTGGTCTTTTGGGAATACCAGAACCTATAGAATGTGACCATATAATTTTATAAGGTAACTTCATATGTTTTTGTTAATATATATAGATTGGTGTGACGTGTAGAATAGAAAGGAGAGTTCCCTTTTATAATTGTGGTGAGGGGTACTATGGGAATTTCTTAAAATATTAAATTAATATATATTGATATTGACGTACAAATGGATCAAAATTGATGATATTAAAATATAATATGTTTATTATTTGAAATAATCCAATCCAATTATATTTGGAAAATTTTGGATCACAATTTTACCCTTATCTTTTTGTTTCAACACTCTCTAAACCTTTTTGATAATTACTATAATATTAAATGTTTCTACACTTAAGGGTTAATAATGTTACTATAAAATGACAAAATGTGACACCCCAATACATCAAAATATTTTACTTTTATATTAAATATAATTTTTTTGTTCGAATTCCATGTGCACAATGTTTAAATTACGCTACATACGACACGGGATTAGCTTTTGTTACATGTAAGACCGAGTTTTACTGTCTTTTAATATCGAACCTATTTTAAAACTAACTTTTAAAAATTTTGGGAATTTTATTTTAAAAAATAATCATCATTTTTGAATTCATAATGTATAAATTATCTTATGGTAATTTGGTTTGATTTTTCTAAGAAACTTCATTTTTTGATGAATAGTGAAAATTACTTTAATTCAGTTAAAAATAACCTTTTCATTTGTATAATTATTAATTCTAAATTATATTTTAGAATTGTTTTAGAGTAAACTTAGATAAATTGTAAATAAATTTATATAATTAAGTTAATTATAATTAATTTTACCTTCAAATTGAATATAAAAACATAAGAATGTTTTGAAAGTTTTTCTACTATGAAGACCTGTTATTTTGCCCCGTCTGCAGGATTAGCATTAATCTTAATTTAACAAATTCTGTGATTTGAATTCTGAAAATATGAAATGATATAATGTAATTAGTATGATATTTTTGGTCTTATAAGATCAACTTAATTTTTTGACCCAAATGATTAGTGAATGTTATTACGATTAATTATGTTGATTAAGGAATGATTAAGATTAATATGGGACTAAACCTTAATATTAAGGGCCAAAATGACTTGGAAACTTGTCCAAAATCCATTTTATTCCAATAATTTGACCATTTTTTCACTTCATTTTAAATATATGGTTATTGGGATATTATTAAATGAATGATCTTTATATAAAAGGTTATGTAAGGAAAAAGACAGAAAGAGAATTTTCCTTTCCTTTAACATTTATAAAATTTAGAGATATGTAAAAAGCATCATATTTTCGTTGAAACATAACATTTTTTAATATAAATAGTTTATTTTTATCATATTAATTTATCAATGATTTTTAGAGATGATTTTATTACTTAAAATGCATAAGAAATGCCAGCATAGAGATTATTTAATTAATAATTAACTAAAATAAATGATACTATAAATATTAAAATTGAAATTAATTGATTCAATTATTGTTTTAATTTATTTATTGAGATTAAAATATAATTTTTCGCATCTTTAAACCTATTATATTTGAATTAAAATATTATATTGATATTTTAAAATTAACATTAAATTAATAATGTCAAAATTGACGTTATTGTTATTTTACAATAAATGAATCCTATTAAATGATTTAAAATTAATCAAAATACTACATTCTCACAAGTTATATTTTATTGTTAATAAATATTAAATATTATCTATTAATGGTCAAATTAATCTTTTATGATCAACATATTGAATCATATACTGTAAAGATGTTGTTAACACGATCCCGGTTCAAGCAGCGTTTTAGCACGTCACATTCACTTATCTTAAAATAAATTTTCAAATCGCCTAGTAATTTTTTTTATAAATTATATATAAAATTAATAATTTATTTTATCTATGTTTTCCAATAAATATCACTTTAATTTATTTTTAATGGTTTTATTAATTGGATTATAAATCTAGATGCTTTATTAAAAACCAAAATGATAAAATGTGGGAATCTTAGAAGTTAAGGAACCAAAATATTAAAATGCACATATTTTTCTATGGATGAGGTTATTATAAATTATTATTCTCCTTTAATATATTAATTTTCTATTTTTGTGTCTCTTTAGGTAAGATAGACCACCCATTATTTTATACCATTTGGTATTTAAAAAAGTGTCACTCTCCCTTCCCTTTAAAAGGACACCACCTCTCCCAATTCCTAACACCTATAAAACCAACTAAGATAGGATAAGACCAACCTAAATAGTCTTAAAAAAACCATCCCCTAGAACTAGAAGCATCCATTTGGGTACAAATCTACCCAAGAAATCCTTTTGGTATAAACCAAAAGATATTACCCAATTAATGGGTAACACCTTCTCTCAACCTCTCTAGTTTCATTTCCCTTATACTCTCCCTATACTCTTATTATTTTATTATTTCATAGACAATATATAATCATAAATGTACTATTATATTTTTATGTTAATATTTCAACCTAAACATACACACACCTCCATCTAATGGGTAATGAACATATCATTTCTGTGTAAGGTGAACTACTGTCTCACGAAACAATGATTGCTCAACTTTCCCTACAACCTCTCATGGTGTCCATTATGATGGACACTATATTTATATATAATATTAATTTCATTTATAACGACTTTATAATTATTTAATATTTATTTATAAAATAACTTTATGCTTCGTAAATATGATATTTCATTTGAGTAAGTGTGGACTACCGCCCACTCGAAGCGATATGACTCATTCATGCCATACATGGAACGTATAAAGGGGGGTTATAATAAAACTATGAAACATATATAACATAAATATGATACTAAAAATTATAAAATACATATTTATCATTTATTTTTAATTATTTTAATTCAACAAAGAAATGAAATAAGTGTTCATGCGTACGTACGGCCTACTGTCTCCATGAACGGTGCACTTCATTTCTAATATATAAATGCTATGGACTATTATAAATAAATATTTACTGAATATATATGTTAATTTTGTAATGGTTTACATTCTAGATATGATGAAACCATGATATATTCTAATATAACAACAAATAACAAGTCAAAACTTACTTGTGAAAACTAAGCAATTAACACCCAAAATAGTTAAAATAATGGAAGAGTGTTAACAAATGGGTAACAAAATATTGTAATTAGTCAATATATGATATTATAAAAAATATTTTGGTTCTGGTATTAATTAGTAACATATATTTAACCACTATACAAGAGGATAAAGACCACACAATAAAAATCAAGGATAAGGTACGGGATTTTCATGTCACTTTTTAAATCAGTGAGATTAATGTCATATTCTCTACTTACTTATTTTTTGTACCATACATACTACCAATTTTGATATATTATATCATTAATCCTATTATTTTCATGATATTATAAGATTCATTTTATTTCAAACCTTTCTATTGATTATGATTTAAATGTTTCAAAGTGGTATGGTATACTTTGGAATTTCTAGATATTATTCTCCCCAAATGTTATCAATCTCACTTCATTTTGTGGTTGCTAACTTCCCCTGTAACAAAAAATTTATTATAATCATTTTTCATTGTAAATTTAATTTAAAATCAATATTCTCATACAATGGATATTATTACTTCCTAAACCCTGTACCATTTTTCTTATAGTGATTACTTTGGAAATTATTAGATTATTGGCAAATTATTGATAGATCTATATTTCTAATTCAATATGGATAATTGATAAGGCATATTATTTGTTTTTATTAATAAATATGAAGAATTATTTGGACTGGAAATGATGGGTGGATCCCAGACTTTATATAGCTTCTCAATGTATCGACAGGTTCTCGTGAGACAAATAAGTTGGCCAAATTAAACGGGTCTCTATCAAATTTTTAAATTGTCTTGTGAAATGTCATGACGGTAATAGGTTTTCATGAGCCAGAGACATGATTCCCAATAAAAAAAGAAATTTCCCTCATTTAGTATTAGTTTATTTATGATATTTTTCGTCATCATATCTATGCACGTAGTTCATTCTCAATCTATTAATTTATGGCATGTGTTTCAGTTTCATACTTTCCGCATTATTTATGCCTTATCTTTTCATTTTATGGAAAGTGTACTTAGTAATTTTCTATTCCATAGAGATTTATTCATTATTTCTTCCATTTTACTTACCCTTACTGAGCATTTGAGCTCACCATTATTATGTTTCTTTCCCCATGTTATTAAGAAGAGAACATTGAATAAGATTGCAAGGATGGCTTATATTTTAGTTTATTGTGTAGCTTGTTTTATTCTCTTTCCAAAATTTATTATGGGTATTATTTATGTAATTCGTCTTTCCAAGGTTTTGTAAATGGTACAGTCCTTCGGGATTGTTTTTCCTTGTAATAATGCCAATATAAGGTAATAATGTGCCACCTCTGGGCTTCTTGGGTCAGGGTGTTACACAAAAGACCCATAACTGGACCATGACTGATGTTTAAAACCATATATCATTAATTTTGGTGAATATAATATTTATATGAATTTTATATCATTTAATAAAATATTATTTGTTATAAAATATAATTAATGTCATTTTTGACACTATTCATTTAATTTATCTTCGTATGGATTAAAAATAGGGGGAATTTGAATATCATTCTATAATAATATAATAATAATATTTCATATTCTTCTAAAAAATTAATGGAACACAATAACTCACTCAAATTATATTAATTTTAATAACTTTAAAAACTTTATATATATTTGTTTAAAAATTATAAAAATACTACATCAGTGTTGCGTAAGAATTTTACACCATTATATAATTATGAAAAATTAGAAATAAATTAATATAATGAAAATAATTTAACTAATAACAAAATATACATGTATATTTTAAAACTTTTTCTTTTATGTTTATTCACACATAAGATATATTTAAAACTAAGTGACTGACATTTTGTAGCTTTCTTTGATTTAAATATTATATCAGTCATTTTCATGGAAAATTATATATTAAAAAATAAATTTAAAGACTAAGATTTTAATTTTCAAATTAAATTCATTAAATTATAATTAATAAGAAATATTTAGACCTTATCACTTATTTTCACCCTTGATTAATAAGATATACCCGTTACCGAGGTGACAAATTTTACCACAGTTATTTTTCACACTACCCAAAACTAAATGTGACCTATATACAAAATTTTAATATCTTAATTAAAAATATGTAATTAATTTTATCAAATTCAATACATATAATTCCTAGAAATTAATTTTAAAATAACCACTAAAATGCGATGAAAACCACTTTTTTGAAAAATGCATTTTTAAGCATAAAACATGGTTAATTATTATCCCATGATTAGAAAAATATTGAATGAATACTATAAAAATTGATTTGATATATAATATATATATATTTATTTAAAATAATTCACCAAAAGTGATTTATTTAATTTATTAATATTAAAATACATTGCATTCAAAAAAATAGTTTTTAAAAAAAATATTTCTTTTTCTTTCAAATGATTTTTATTTTCATTTGTTGTCAATATGTAATTAATTAATTAATTTTATACATAAGTAACCATAAATTTTTTAGAATTTAGTTATTCTTATGCATACCCTCAAATCCAACGGATAGAAAATAATTTTTACTTTAAATAATAATATTTTAATAGTATATCGCAGTTTGTTTAATCTTGGTGTTGTATGGAACGCAATCAATCAAGAAAATTAAATTTGTTTGAAAAAAATCAATAAAATCTTGGTGTGTTACATTTTAACCCACT
The DNA here is from genome assembly GCA_963277665.1 of Viscum album. Classification (NCBI taxonomy): domain Eukaryota; kingdom Viridiplantae; phylum Streptophyta; class Magnoliopsida; order Santalales; family Viscaceae; genus Viscum; species Viscum album. The sequence continues at coordinate 1,839,477,647 of OY728165.1, forward strand.
TTAAATACATTTTCCCTTATAATTAATTACTATGATACAAATAAATGAGTATATAATCATTTCATTACATCCTTGGGTTACCATGTAGCTTCCTATAATTTGGGATTTCTATAGAGATCTTCCATGAGGGGAGTATTATTTTTTCATATAAATTTATCTCTATAATCCAAGAAATATATTTTCAGTTACTCCTAAGAAATATTTTGTTCTAGTGGTTTGAGCTCTTAGTTTATTACATGTGAATTATCAGGTTTGAAATTCCTCAGGAGAGATATATCAAACACATCGTGGACTTGAGAGAGGTTTCATGGAATCCCCAAGGGATAAGAAACCATCCCTATTCATTCTAGAATATTAAAAGGTAAAATATACTTGTGGATCATTTTTATTTGTTCCTAAATCTTATAATATTTATCCATGTATAAATCAAAAGAAACCCCTTCTCTTCAACTTCAAAATTCATATCATATCGATGATTATCCATATAACTTTTCTATCAATTCTGAGTTTATTTGATATACTGTTGAATGGATCTAACATTATTAGTCATTTAGTCAACTAGATAAGTTAAAAATAGATTTTTTTTTCCTTCAAATTTATCTCCATATCTTGGATTCTTACACTTTCTTCTTTATAATGTTTTATATGGATCCATTTGAATGATCGATTGAAAGTTACTGTTATAGAAAACTTGTATAGAGGACAGTGTTGATCACAACCACCTTTGAAATACATAGAACAAGATATTAGAATATATTCTAGGGTTTCAGAAGTTATCTCAAACTAACCATCTATTTGGGGATGATACGCCACACTAAAATTAAATTTTTATCCATATCCATCTGAAGTATTTTCTTTAACTTCTAGGTAATCCTCGGATCTCTATTTGATACAATAGATTGTCTTACTCCAAGCAAAATTACCACATAATGTATATTCTACAATTTTTATCAAGAGGTAAGTCTTATATGATAATAATAAAGTTAATTAGTTCATAATCTGAAAAACTATAACCAAAATATAATTATGGAATTTTGATGTTTTTAGGAGTTTGAAAACAAAATCCATGGTGATGTTTTACCATTTCTAATCTGGTATGGACAATGTTTGTAACATCCCCTTATAATTTTCACTATTTACATTAACATTATAACATATCAAGAACCAAGATACATATCAACAATATCTTTCTCCATATTTTCCCACTATAAATACTCCTTCACATAGGCTAGAGGAGGTCATTATAACCTTTTCTCCCATCAAATGTGGGATAAAACCCTACAGCCAACATGAATGCAATAGGTTATCTCCCAACATGTGGGCTATCATTTTTCAAAAACAATATTAATATAATTCCTAAACATTCTAAATTTAAATAACCGCAAATTATAATAACATAAAAATGAGATAAATCCAAAAGTCACTAATACATTTAATCTTATGTCCATAAAATGTAAAGAAATTCCTCCTCAATTAACTTTCTCACTAAAGACATATACAAAACAAAATTGTTTTATAAGCATGATTTTATCCTAAAATATCCTTAATAATGATAAAATATAATCACATAAAACCTCAAGAATGGTGTCTAAAACATTCAAATTATGATCCACCTTAAACTCATAATCCTATGATGGAATCTAATACTCATATGTTAATCTTACATGAAGACATATATGATTCCAAAATATAAATCGGCCTTTATTCCTTAAATGAACCCCTATATTAGAAAAAAAACATTGGAAACTTGGATTCTTCCTTACACTGATAGATATCAAATGTGATTTCATTACTCCAAAATCTGTGTAGGCAGATATATTCAATGCTCAGAATCACGTTGAATTCCACTAAAGGATAAATAATAAAATTTTCATAGGTATTATTCATAAAAACTCATCAAATAAATTCATAACTCTATATTAAATGATGAGTGTACCCTAATTATCATGATTCACTTAAGATATTCTGATTACATATGATTTTTATTTATATTTTATCTTCAGAGGTAGTTGTGGATAATTATCCTCATCAACCCACATATTAGAGAATTGATTCTAATAAAAACCAAACTCTTGGTATTTATAGCCCTGGAGAGTGAGTGGTGAATTATATAGATGTTTACCTCTCTTCACATCATTATCTAACTTCTTCCTATCACTTCATCATTTGATTCCAATATGAAATTCCTTTCCACACTTGACACATTACTAGTTCCCTTAAGAAAATTTCATTCATGTTTTATTCCACACATTGATAATAAAGTATGTCTCATATTCTTCTCTCCATGATTTTTATAATATCCTTTTAATTCAATATTTTCTTATTCTCAAAACCATGAAATTTATGGGTAACTCCAATCTCCATCTCTATATTGATGGAACATTGAATAATGTAATCATATCTACAGAAGTCCCATATGGCTAACACCTTTTGGGAACATTCTTTTAAGACATTCCTGAATGGAAAAAACTTATATAAATATTAGATAATAATAATTGAACTGTACCTCACATGTCTTATAAAATGTTCATCAGAGGTATAGAGATATTCATTATCCTTCTTTATTAGGAAAAGGAATTCCTTACCCATTTTCAGACTATGACTATTAGAAAATTACATATTGAAAACAAGTATTTTAAAATCATCCCACTCCAAGGAGTCAGTTTATTCTCATTGCCTGTAATTCCTCATAATAGTCCACCATGGATCTGATTATCCTTCCAAGTGATAGATATCCAAATGGAACATTTCATATTTCAAACATTGGAGAAAGGAAAATATATGTTCAATGGTACTGAACCATTTTTATCAACAAGTGGATAAGAAAAACCACTAAAAGAAGGTGGATGTTTCCTCATTAATGACTCACCAGAATGATGTTCTTTTCTTTTCTTGTTTAGAAGTTCATCAAGATTCATATAAAGAGAATATTTTGTGTATAGTGACCCTATTATTTTCACATATTAATACATTATTTCAAAAATAATAAACTATCAAATAACAATCCAGGCATCTTAAATTATTGTGTCTTTGGAAGACAAGGAACATAAAACTAAAAACATGGGACTAAATAAAAATTTTCTTCATTTATCATCCATTAAGATCTTCTAAACTTAGCTAATCCCTTACATCTTCATAGTATAGACTAGGGATAACATTAAAAAAGGGGTGATAAAAAATCCCACTAAGTTAATATACATAATAATAAAGCATAATACATGGGTTAGATGGCATAACATAATGATATAAAAAGTCAAGGAACGTGATTAAATATAAGGAATTGTAGCGTGAGATCATATGATTAAGGATTCATAGTAATTTGGTATCAACATAAAACATGACTTTAGCATGTTGCAATGCTTGTTTCATATGGAGGACCATGAGTTAAGGCTAACCACCATGACTGTTTCACATGGAGCATGATCCAAGGCTAACCACCAAGACCGTTGCACAAAACTTCTCCTGAGACTAGACAATACACAATGAATTAGTGTTCTATCTGGGTGTACCCATCATAACATGTTCATGAATATGTGTTTCACATGAATAATCACACATAAGGAATCAAATATAAATATAAGGGTTACCCATGGTAAAACTTGGGTATCATAATCTTGTCAAAAATGAATAACATAAGGAAATATCACAATTGTGTCCATGAAAGAAAGTATTTAAAACATAAAAGGACACTCATAAAGTAAAATGGTAATAGATCATGATAAGTGATTTCAAATTGAAATGATAACATGTAAAAGAGTATTTATGAAACTTTAGAACTAAAACATTTTAGTGCGATTTAAGGAAAATATTAAAAACTATTTAAAGAATAAAAGGGAATAATCTTTCATATAAAACCAGAAGTGAAACAAGAAGGTTTAAAAATAAAATTATAGATTTTATAAAAATAATTGTGGCTTAAAATAAATTACAATGTGAAACTGAAAATGGGTTAGAATTCAGAAAGTTCCCTAAAATCATGCCTGCTTATCGGGAAGAGTTGAGTAGGGAACCTTTTAAAATAATTTATATCCTTGAAAAATAAAGATTAATGGATCTTGTTACATGATTTTAGAACACATTAAAATCATTTATAAGATTTAAAAAAAATATTTTCATTTGGATAAAAAGATATAAAGTATAACCTGAAGTAGTAATGGAGGTTCGGGTAGAATCCCTTACCTTAAGTCTGACGGTGTTCTTCACCTGATATTAATGTCACGTATAATAAAATTAGTTTAATTAATTAATAATTACATAACCCATTATAAATTTATTTTATTTATTATAACATTATTAACTTCATTTGTGTATTTTTTTCATGATTTAAGAGGTTCGATCTCATCATTTAGGAGTGTTAGTTTCCTTGGTTTTCATGATCCATTTACTTGTATGCATGTATGGAAGGTCATATAATGTGGGGGTAATTATCCAAAATTTAACTTACATGTTTTTAATTATCCTACAGATGTTAAATTGGGATTATATCATTTGATTTTATGTCATTAAGATTAATAATTAGATAAATAGTTAATGATAATCGTTTAGGTTTATTTTGGTGGTTTTCGATCATAGTGAACTCATTTTGATTTATTTATTAATATCATGTGTAAAAAATGATTCTAGAAAATTACATAAGATATAATACAAACATTATAATATGGTTCAACCATAAAAATTGTTTAATTAACAGCCTTGAATATGGTAATGGTAATTAAAAACTTTTTCATCCTTGAATGTGATAAATTAACACATCGTGGATGATGTTTTCATTTTTAGTATAAAAGGATGGGGAAAGAAGGATGATGATGAATTATTCAACTATAATAACAAAATTCCAGTATATTTAAGTGATTGTAGTTATAATTACTTTTTCATGAGTGGATGTGAGGAGAGAAAAATAAAATAAAAGAACTTGAAAAGGAATTAAAAGAAAAGAAAGATGGTTTTACCTCTTAATTCATTATTCTTGGGAACATCTATAGGGGATTGGTTTTGGTTTCTGTAAAACCAAAATATCTTGGACATGGGGGAGTGTCTTATGAAGATATTTTATCATAATTTTTACATGTATCAAGACTTGAGATGTGTGATAAGAAGAGGTGATGAGGGGTGGTATTTATAGTGGATGAGAGGGGTGTTCTTTAAATATTCTAATCATTAGTTTATTATTTTGGCTCAAGAAAATTAATAGTTTCAGAATTATTATCTAAAATAATAAAATAATGAATAATAGTTTGATATTTGGGGCTTAAATTAGTAATAAATCATCTATGACTCCATAATTCATGTATTTGGCATTTATCATAAATTACCGTATTTTACTATTCACTAAAAATTCAAGTATTTCAGAAAAATCCCAAAAATTCACCCTGGCCATTTTTTTACATTTATGATTAAAAAATAAAATCCATTTTATGAAAATAATTTTATAAATATAATAAATTTATTTTTTAATTTAAATCATAATTTACTTGAAAAATACAGATTTTAAAATTATAACTAATTTCATATCACAATGAAAAATTAAGTAAGGTCTCATAAAATTATATTATATTAATATTACATAAAAATATTAATTTTTGAATATATATTATGAAAATATATTTTCTTTTAAATTATTTAATTGACCATAAAATTGAAATTAAATATTTATGACTTACAAAAATACCAACAATTAATTAATAATTTTTTAAAAAAATTATTTACTTATACCATGATATAACTATATAATATTGTCACTTATTAGATGGATAAATTTTATTTATACATTAAAATCTGAGGTTACAATTCAATTGTCTGGTTTAATATTTATAAGGGTCATGATACTATTCCAAAGGTCAAGTTATTATTGCTTCGGTATATATGCCATAACTTCTAGAAATGAGTTTTATTTCATTAATTCTGAATTTATAAAAGATTTAATTGTTTTATTAATTTGATTTTATTTTATTATACTATATAAAATAATTATAAAAAGGAAATTTCTATCGATAGAATTTAGGGTTGTTTCAATGTGAGCTTAGAAACTATATTTGGCATCTCAGCTCCCATAACATCTGTTTGGTCTGGAGGATAAGCATTTAATTTTCCATAAAATTCTATATTAACATGATTCCTTTGGTTTCCATCCATAAAAAAACTAAAATAATAGGGTGATATATAATAATCAATGTAAAAAACCACATAATCATGAAAAATCATTTATATGATGTCTAAATCAAGACACCTTCTTTTCAATCTATGACACCTTAGGTTTAACATAGTTCATTCATGGTCATTAATAAAACTTTAGGATGTTATCCGGTACCAAGTCTTATCCCAAGGGTTCTCACTAAAGTTATCAAATCCAAGTTTCTAGAGGTTAAATATAACTTTCTCTGATACCAATTATAAAGACCCACACCTCTCCTACATAGATATCACATATTAACTGATGAATATTCATTTTAAAACAAAACAATCCACACCATAATCATATAGTCTTAGTTCCATTGTAAACATAGACACATAAACAAATAGTTCATAAGATTATCCCATTAATTTCTTCATAACTATCACCCTTATTTGATATATCATTCCTAAAAACTTTCTTTATAACCTAAGGAAAGGAAACATAAGAAAGGGTGAGCCTAAATGATCATTAGGGGTAAGAAAGGGAGATATCAATGATCACATAAGAATAACATGAGCACAAGCATATTAGAACATGAGCTTAATATTTCAAAATCACACCCTGAATATCAAAGATCAAAATCTTGAGTCATGGAATAAATCTTGGTAGTTCGTAAGACAGGAATAATAAAGGAATCAAAATACATGAGCTATGAGAGCATAAAATTGGCCTAAGACATAAGTTTTTGGAATACACAAAATCATAGAAAATCATTTACTTAGTAGTAAAGGCTCATTTCCAAGGCAATAATATTATAATGTGTTCACTCCCCCAAACCATCGTAGTAGTCAACGTCCACTCATAAGACTATCCTAGTGGAAAAATTCCCTTACTAAATTTGGTTTACTCCCTATTCTAGTCCTGTTTATCTAATGAGATATCAGTCTTTACATAATGAATTGTATGGAGATATAGATCCCACCCTTCCTTGGTTATAATGTGACCACCATCCTTTGTTATAAGAAAACAATCATCCTGAGATATAACTTAACCATCATCCATATTTATAACATAACAATTGTCACATAACAAAAATCATATATATGTTTGTACAAAAATATCATAAAAAATTCATCATATCTAAACCCGTGTAAAGAAATGGTTTTGATAAAAATTTCACCCTATAAACCCATGGAAAAAATGGGTTTTATAACATTTTCATCATTTCAGCATAGTATAACATGTCGAAAAGTAATAGGTTTCATAAATAATTCATTATATCAGACCCCATGGAAAATAAACAGGGTTTCTAAACATTACATTATTTCATCATAGTATAACCTATGAAAAAGAAACTAGTTTCATAACGAACCATCGAGAGAAATGATATTATGGTATCATTGGATCATATACCTAGTAAATATTATGTAACATCAAAGTATTTTATCTTAGAAAAAAATAATTTTTGAATGATCACTTGGAAGATTTTGGAAGAATATATACAGTTCAATTTGAAATAAAAAATTTAGAATCTAAAAATTTCCAAAATATTAAGAAAAACATATTCCTTGAAAGGTACCTTAAGACTTATAAATTAATCTTAAAATCATTGATCAATCATGATGGTGTGAAATTCTGTTTATTTCTTATAATATAAAATAAGACATTCCTTTTACACTTTTGTATAAAAAGTCAAAAAAAACCTCATTCAAAAAATCATTAGAAGATTCCTTTAAATTATTTTTCAAAAAATTCAGAAATAGGTAAAAATGAATTTAAAACATCATATTATAATAGTAAAAACCTTCTTTAAAACAATTCAATAAAACATGGATATAGAAGAAAAAAATTGGACAAAAGAGGGAAATGATGTTGATTTTCCTTAAAACAATTTCTGTATCTTGAGTATATAAGGTGTGTAAAATGAAAGTAAAACATTTATACTCAATAAATAAATAGAGGATAATAAAATTCAGTAGTTTTCAGAGAGATAGATCATAGGATTTCATCATCTAAAAATTAATCATATACAATCCCGATAAATAATGAGATTGTAACCTAAAACCCTTATCGTTTTTTTAACTTTTGGATTGTAAGCCCTATGAGATAAAGAAACATATATGAATATTTAAATCCATATAAATTAAATAATATTAACCCTAAAATACATTAATGGTTATTATATACACCACGCAAAAGAAATTACTAGTCAATTTTGTATAAGTCTCCAAGAAATAAAAGTGAGACTAGAAATCCCTTACCTTGAGTTCCACTAGATTCGAGGGCACTCTAAGCTATTGAATAATAAATTTAAATTTATTATAATTCTAAATAATAATCATTTATATCATTATAATATAATATATATATATATATATATGTTATACATGTTTATAATCATTCATAAATGGTAGATATATAAAAATGAATTACATCATTCATGGAGAATGTAGGTCGTACATATGCATTAGCGTTGTTTTCATTTTTTAAAGGATGGTACAAAAGATAGGTAAATAATAAATCAACATTACAGAATTATTTTTATATTATAAATATCAAATATATTCACTAAATATATAATTATTACCATCTAAGTAAAACAAAAATGAAAAACAAATCGCATCGCTCCATGGAGGTGGTGGTCTACACATATGCACGACCGACATTATTATTTTTCAATGGTTTGGAAGGTAAAAAGGTAGATATTATATTATAATTACAGAAAAATAATTATCTCCAAATTAACATATCTAAACATTAAACTCATCATAGTAACCATCTGTGAAAAAAGGTGATGGAAAATGTATTGTATCTCTACATGGAGACGGTAAGTCGTACGTACGCACGAGCGATTCTTACACTTATCATTAAATGAAAAATGGGAGAATAAATGTGGTTTCATAATAATAATAATATCTAAGTATATTTAGGATACTGAATTAATTATTTTATGAAGAATATAATAGATTTATGGGAGTCAAAAGAATAACTAAAAAGAAAGTGATCAGTTAAAGTGATTACCTCTTATTTGAAACGTCTCAATAATATCTCCTCCTAAGGGATCTAGGGTTGGTCTTTTGGGAATAATAGGTTCTCTATAATTTGGATAGAAAAGTACATAAAATAAATATGAAGAGTTTTTTTGTGCAATATGTCTTAATGTGAAGTGAATAAGGGAAACGAGGGGTGCCCTTTTATATTTGAGAGGAGGCGTACACTTATGATTTCGTAAAATATTAAATTAATATAAATTAAATTTGATTTAAAAATTTATAAAAAATTAAAAATTAGAATATTATATTAATATGAGTCAAAATGATCTCATCCAACAAAATTTTGAAAAAATTGGATAACATTTTTTCTGCTATATTTTTGTCTTACCACTTTGTTAACCATTTTGACAATTACGGTAATAGTAAAATTTTCTACCCTTTAAGGGTTAATAATGTAACCATAATATGAAAAAACACTCATAAATGGACCATGGTTGATTTTTAAATCCATATATCATTCATTTTTATAAATCGAATATTTATAGGAATTTTATATCATTTATTAAAATATTATTTATTATAACATATTTTTAATGTGATTTATAACACTATTCATTTAATTTGACTTTAAATTCATCAAGTAGGGGGAATTAAAATAAAATCTTTAACATAACACTAATATGTCATATTAATATAATAAAATCATGGAATACATTAAATAACTCAGATTATATTACTTTTAATAATATTGAAATCATTTTATATATTTTTTTATTAATCCGATTAATATTGCATCATTATTCTATTACATTCATCAAATAACAATTAATATGAAAAATTTTGTCCTTGTCACTTATTTCCTACCTATATTATCATGATTTACCCTTTATTGAAGTGATAAATTTTACCACAGTTTCTATTCATATTAACCAAAAAAGGGACCTATTCACCAAATGTTAACCATATAATTCCAAATATGGAATCCATTTTATAAAATTAAATACATATAATTTGGGGAAATTAATTTTCAAATAAACGAGAAAATATGAATAACACTTTTTTGAAAAAATAATTTTTTAAGCATAAAACTTGGTTTATTATTCTCCAAAACATAGAAAAATTGAAAATTAATCTTATCAAATTTAACTAAATATATCATATATATATATATATATATATTAAATTTAAATCATTCACTAAAAGTGATTAATTTAATTTATTAAGTTAAAAATACATTATATGTATAAAAACTTTATTTTCAAAAAAATATTTCTTTTTCTATCAAATGATTTTTATTTTCATTTAGAATTAATTGATAACAAAAAAATAATTTTATACATATGAAACCATAAATTTTTCATAAATTAGTTAGTCCTATTTATACCCTATAATTCAATATCTAGGAGATAACTATTACTTTAAATAATAACATTTTAATAGTATATAGTGGTTCGTTTAAAGATGGTGTTGCATGTAATGCAAGCTGTCGAATAAATAGAATTTATTTGAAAAAAAATATTTCACAAAATATTAGAGTGATATATTCTAACCACATTAAAATGAATTTATCCCTCAAAATTCAAAATTATTATACAAAAAAAAAAGATAATATCTATGTTTCATTACATTCATGAGTTCCCTTATAGATTCTTTGATATTGTGATTTCTCCAGAGATCTTTCACCAGGTGATTAGTCTTGTTCTTTTGCACTTTATCTCTATGATACAAGATTTATATATATTGTTACTCATATTAAAAATCATGATCTATCAGTATGAACTCTAAATTTATTACACATGATGGATTAGGAATGTACTTCCTTAGGAGTGATATATAGAACAAAATACAATTTCAATGATCGAGTGAAATCTATTATTACAATAAAATTTGACAAGAGGAAGGTGTTTATCCAAGCCACCTTTGAAATATATAGAACAAGAAATCATAATATTCTCTAGGGTTTAAATTTTTCTCCTAGAATGACCATTTTTCTAAGGATGATACACCATACTAAAACACAATTTTTTATCAGAAACCTACTTAATACTTTTTATAACTTTGAAGTAATCCTAGGATCCCAATCAAATACAATAGAATGAGGAATACCATGCAACCATACCACTTCCTTAATGTATATTTTGAAAATTTGATCTAGGGAAAAATCTTCTCTAATAATAAAAAAGTTGAGCTGAATTTGTAATGTGATCGACTACAACCCAAAAAGAATTATTTCCTCTAGATGTTTTGGGGTGTTTTAAGACAAAATCCCTGGGGTTTTTTCCCATTTCCCTTCTAGTATAGAAAATTATTGTAGAATACCTTTAAAATTTTCTCTCTTAGACTTAACTTTCTAACGTATCATTTACCAAGATACATGCTTAGTAACATATTTCTTCATGTTGTCCCCCAAAAATTAATCTTTTACATATTCCATTTGTATCCATTATTCCCTTGTCTTCCTTTGGATGTGGGTTTAAACCTCATGGCCATACTAGATGTAATTGTTTCTTGATATCATGTGAGTTATCCTTTTTAAAAACCAATATTAATATAATTCATATAAAATTCCAAAATTTAAAATTGATGTATCCGATTTTGGTGGATCTTTTCATACCTATTATTGATTATAAAAACATGGTTTCACCGAATACACATTTTTTCAGATAAAATGATTTATTTTAGTGTTCTTGTTGATATTTCAGGATATTCTAGTAAAATTAAAAAATTGGGAGATATCATAACAAAAAAAATACATCTACACAGCTTGTACTTTATAAAAACATGTCATGTAACCATTCCCCTACACGGTTTGTCCAGAACAAGTACACACCCATGTTTCTAGATCAATAATACATGCCAAGTACTATCTAATAACATGTTGTGTATGACCTTCTAGAAGTTTTTGGTGGATGAAATTGAAACTTTGTTCCATGTGAGGTGGCACTACATGATGTGTACCTCACTAACCGACCACCAACGCAATGAATGTCAATGGTCGGCATGGTAGATCACCTATCAATGGAGAAACTAAGAAAAATATGGTTGACCCAACTATAGGGCGTTTCCTTTAGGGTACATGCCATGTAATCTAATTTTTTTATAAATAAGAGTGAATTCCTCCATGTTCAAGGTTGGACATCCAAGGGGGAGGTGTTTCCACTTTACCGTTCAATCTCCCCTGAGTCCATTTTCATTTTTCTCCTTGTTTTCAATTAGTTTATTTGTTTACTTTTCATTTATACCTGCGTGCCCCTCATATCCATGGTAAGGGTTGACCTTTTGCTTAATCTTCACATCGTGACCATGGCCACAATAGTCCATTTCCCTTATGTTGTGGTTATAATAAGATTCTGGGTTTAATGTTATTTGAATTCTGGTGTGTTGTTTCTTTATGAATTTTTGTTTTACAATTCCCATAATGAATTAAATTCCACAATAACCATCAGTATCATGTTGAACCAAGAATTACACCAATGGTGAAAACTAAAGGAGTTTCATTGTTCAAACCCATGACCATTGGGGGAACCTGTTGCCACTATTTTAGGGATATTGTATTAATGTGTATTTGAATATTCAATTATTGGACCAAATAATTGAAGTTTAAATACATAATCACCAGTTATCAGATCATGAAATAGTGATATAATTTCACCCATGTGGTAAAATATTTTCAAAAATACTTCTAATGCTAAAGAATGGTAATTTTAGTGAACCCTAATTGAATTAAAACCCCGATATTCTTGTGTTTTGATTGTTCTTTATCTTCTTCTATTTTAATTTAAATTTCTCAAATAGTTCCACATAGTCATTTATTCCCTTCAAACTATTTTTTCTGGATAATCGAATTAGACTATAACTTCATACTTTTCATTGATTTTTCTTTTCCCCTATGGGATCAACCCTGGCTGCTACTAGCCACCATGTTAGTCGATCTGGAATGGAACAACAATTTCAATTTTTTACACCATGTAATGAGAGTGGGTCAAATTATGGCACTGTTTCTGGGGAAATGGAAATAAATAGTGTGAGTGTGATTTAAGGTTTGTTTACCCATAGTTTCCCATTTTTCTTTTCTTGATTCTTTTGTTGGGACCCTAAACACCATTTCCCTATAGATTTTTATCCGACTATAAATTGGTATGATCCACCTAAAGATTATTTTTATTTGTAAGATCCAATAATGTTTTACTCATACCTGTAAAAGTATTATCCATACATGGATGATAGCTTCAAATACGAGGAAAACCCATGAACATTCTTCACACCACCCATCTCTTATTCTCTTCCAGAACTATCATCATGTAATACCAAATGGTTATCATTAATGATAAATGCCTATACCACTCTCTAGTTAGACTAAACCAAAAGTTTGGGCCGAATAGTAAATATGGTAGAATGAATCTCCGAGATAATTTTTAATTTAGATACTTCTATTGAGTTTGAGGCTATGTGTTCTGATTTATCATCAACTGAGGAAGAACGTTATGACATAGAACTCACATGTTATACCTTATAAATTTCTAAAATTAATTTTCAAAACTCAAACATTGAATTTGGGACCACATCACGGTATTTTAATACTATATTTTGTCACAATTTTATTTTATAACCCTCAGTTGATTACATACCTGCTCCAAAATATGCTGATATTTATTTTCAGTTTTTTAACATAACTAAGTAGGAACCTCAGGAGGTGAAATGCATAAAAGATAATGACAAGACAAAAAACCACCTACGGAATCTACTGGCCACGGAGTAGGGATACTGCAATCCACGACCCAGACCACTTTAAGGTTAAGAAAATTGGATACAAGATGAGGGAAATGGACATATGTCGTTGTTCACACAATTAAATCCACATTTACCTTCATATTATAGGTAAGTACCCCCACTCAGGTTGATCCAAAGACCTAAAAAAGGTACTTTTTGGGAAGAAGCCCAGTTGCTCTTATTTTTATTTTTCTTCTATATTTAATAAACCCACGGTGTGTACTTCCCCTCTAAATATCATATACTAACTTTTTCTTCAGGACACTTTTTCAATAAAATAAAAATTATCCTCCACACCTTGTGTACCTCAATACAAGGCATGTAATTTTATAATTATTTTATATTATTATATATCTTTTTGTATAATATAGTATTTATTAAGTTAATAAATAGTAATGAATCATGTTATGGTGGTAATGTTTCTGGAGTGTATCTGAGTCGTAGTCAATTCAAATCACTCCACATCTACCTTCAGTATAGGATTTGTGCTTTTTGAACCTGTGATTTAATTAAAGGATGAGTTAGATATTTTTAACATACATAAAACCACTTCAAAACAAAACAAAACCCGTGGTGGGGATGAATTGTATGTAAGGTTCATAGCCCACCGATCCGAAATACATGGGTTCGAGTCCTTCCAAATGGCTCAGTTCCATCCATTTTCACATAAACAAAACTACACAACATGTATTTTAGTAAACATCGTGTGATTCGTGTTTTAATTAATAAAATGGAACGTTTTCAAAAATAAAAATTCACCTAAGGGTGATGTGGGTTGATTGGTATAGTATTCACCTAGGGCTCAAAAGACCTAGGTTCAAACTCAGATAATCTCCCGACATCATCTCAATCTCTAGAAAATTAAAACTACACATCACGCGTTCAGCTTTTCCCCATGTAGTATTGCACCTAATATTCACATATTAAAATTTTATAAAAATACACAATAATACAACCTTTGATTCAGTGGTTGATGGATTGTGTTTGGATTTTTTGGTTGTCGGTTAGAATCGTGCCCCGATAAATAGACTGAAGGATGTAGTTATCTTTTTAAAAAAATAGAAAACTCGGTGTGTGTTTCTATGGTACACCACATGCATAGGTTTATTTTTCATTTTAAAATGATTATATTTATTTTTCTTTTTAATTATTTAACAATAATTATTATATATTTTATTATAATAATTTTATATATGATTTAAAAAAATTGTAACATGGCATTTACTATATATTACACACCGTGTATCTCGTCTATATAATCCAGGAACCCTGATTGGGCTGAGCCTGGGTCATACACCCCCTCCCCCTCTCCTCCCTATTTTCTTTCCCCTGAGTTTCCCCCACATGTCACTTATCATATCATCAATCCATCCTTCATTTCGATGCATTTCGGGTGGATTTATCATCCCCATTGTAATACACGAGCTTGGTACATGTTTCTATGACTATTATTTATGTTTTTTAAAGTGTTTAGGGTTATTTTTTATTCGAGGAAGTTTCAGTAGAACACCTATAGTACACGACCAAAAATTAAGAACACCGTTCATGTATTGTAAGAATACGATCACACATGCTCTCTTTTCTAATTCAAACACACATGGAATTTGTGTTCTTTACACGCCATATAAATCTCCTCTATGTGACTTTAAGGAGAAACCCACGTACGGAGACCACCTGAATATCACCCTGTGTATTAACACACGGCGTGGGATTTCTACACACGTCATCTACTATTTCATTACAAGACTGGTCCATGTCATGAGAACTACGTGGGTTGGATACCATGTATTGAAACATGCCAGGTGTCACAAATAACATATCGCGTACTTTTCTTCTCAGCCCACAACCCAAGTCTGTGTCCTGGCACATACGCAACTAGCTCCCCATTTACTCACACACTATCTATATGTATTACACAAGCAGTGTATTAATTTTTACCAAAAACTTGTTCACTCAGTGTGTATTTTTTGAGTACAAGGATTGGAAACAGATCTCACTACACGCCGTTTACTCAAGATACACACGTCGTGTACTTTTTTTGTGTTTTCCCAAATTTCAACAGTTATTTTCATTTTATTTTCTTTTTTTATCTTCTATTTTTCCATGTTGGGTTATGGAGGACATAGACATAGTGATTGGGAAGTGGCATGCCCCCACCTTTGATGGGGACGACCCTCATGACGGATCTAGATTAGGCAGCCGATGGTGACTTCAATGACAGATCCCTTGGTGTCACAGTTTCCGGCCTTGGCAGTTTTAACTCCTCTCTTTCCATCACCCATTTCATCCACATCAATATCTGGCCTAGCAGACACAATGAAACATTACATCACTGCCACAGGATCCAGTGTAGTGGGACCTATAGCCAGCATGACACCATAAGATCCATCCATGACTGTAGTGGACTCCACTATTGTCACGACCCATCCACGGGGCTTGTGCTTTCATTACCCCAAGCCCGCCTTCCATAAGCCAGGGGCTGACGACTAGCACCAAGTCGTAATTCCTGAAAAAAGGGAAGGCATTTCCTTTGTAAAGCGAACAAACACACAGAGTAAGAAATCAGAAGTAAACACTAAGTAAACTGAGTACAAGTAGGTGCGGAATGTAAATGGGCCAGAATACAAACCCAACTGAAAGTAAAGTACAACTGAAAAAAGGAGTACAACAACTGAAAAGTAAAGCCTCAGCCTCGAGCCGTCCACTAGAATTCCCACCTGAAGGGTGGGTACAGATAGCCTCCACAGCTCCTCGGGTCCAGCCGTCCGCTCCGAGTACACCCCGCCCAGTGGTCCACCTCTGGGTACCGAACTACTCCTCGTGCCTCAACCACAATCAGCGATGTCCGTCGTCTGCAACCAACACAATGTAGTGCGGGCATAGCCCGTGCAGGGGTGAGTATAAGCTACTCAGTAGGGACCCCAAGACCCCCGAAGGTCTCCCAGAATCCACAAAGGATAATCCACAAAGGAAAGATACAATCACGAAGTAACATTTGACACTACTTAGGTATATGCCCATACATATTCCTAAGTCAACAATTCTCGTTCAGCTCCAACATCCGAGCTCAAGTACAACCCAGTCCACAGATGAAATCACAACCCAATCCACACAGGAAAGCATAACATAATCCACACAGGATATCAAGTCAATCTTATCGAAGATAAGTATTGAAAGTCAAGATTCAGCTCACACAGGTATACTTCTTCGTAAGATGATAGAGATGATCAGATGTAGCCACTGATTCATCTAATTTGTCGAACCCACATAGGATCGATAGGTACTAACCCCCGCAATGACCCACAAAGGATCGATAGGTAACTAACCCCCGCAATGACCCACACAATATCGGACCCACACAGGATCTGTAGGCGCTGGCCCACACAGGACCACTGAGCGCTGACCCACATAGGATCTGACCCACACAGGATCGGTAGC
This sequence comes from Viscum album, assembly GCA_963277665.1. Taxonomy (NCBI): domain Eukaryota; kingdom Viridiplantae; phylum Streptophyta; class Magnoliopsida; order Santalales; family Viscaceae; genus Viscum; species Viscum album. The sequence continues at coordinate 1,839,494,960 of OY728165.1, forward strand.
ACTGATCCATGTAGGATCGCTGAGTGTTGTAGTCATCGTCATCGAATCCACGGAGGATTTCTGTACAGTCGTCATCGTCGTTGTTGTCGCAGTCAGCTCTAGGATCCCGCACACAGCAAGCTCGTTCGGGAGGGTCCGCTCCATGAGCCAAGGGGCTGATACATCAACTGACACATAGTCTGGATTTAATGTATCCAAAAGTTCCGTATCATCAACAGGAACTCAACGTCACAGACGACGCGTCAATCGGACGCTCGGTCTGAGAGTTATTGGTTTTTTCGTCGTAGGGGCCTGGTTGGTTTTTAAGTCAAAACCAACCCGAACATACTCCAAATGTGTCCAAACCTCAAGCGGAGTAAGCCAAAAGGTCTGTCTCACTAAAAGGAATCCATCAAAGTCAACGGCACGTCAATCGGACGTCCGGAGCTCAAGTTATAAGCGTTTCCGCTCCGAGGGCTCGGTTGGTTTCGTGTACGAACCAACCCAGCCGAACTCAAAGTTCTCTGAAACCTTGAGTGTAATATACCAAAACGACCATCTCGATCCAAGGATCGCATTGCAGCTAACAGTGCGTCGATCGGAGTTCCCCAGCCCATGTTATGGGCAAAAGACCGAAAGGGGTCCGGAAGTGGGGGTTTCGGGCCCGGACCGATCCGGCCCGAGTCCCCCTGGGTCGGTCCAAACCGGGTCGACCCGACTCGGGACCGAGTCTGGCTCACTTGGGCATAGCCCGGTCCGGCCTAGGCGCGCTCGGCCTGGCCAGGTGGCCAGGCGGCGAGGCGGCTCAGCCTTAACGACCGAGCGGTGAAGGGGGGACGCGCTGCCCCCCGCGTAGTGAAGTCGCGGCACCCATGTGGGGGGGCCGCACCTACTGGCCAACCGGGGGTTACGAACCCCCGATTTTCCCATGACCGGCAGGCCCGCTCTGTCCGGACGGCTGCTTCCGCCACGAAACCGGCATGGCCGGTCCCCCTGCTCTGACGCTGGCGGACCGGAACTGGCCGCCGGTCCATGCTCTGCTACGGCCTCTACCACGGCCTTGATCCGTCCGGCGCGGCGTGATGGCGCCGCGCCCCTCCATCGCGGCCCCGCTTCAGCCACGGTGTCTTTGAGGTTCCTTCGAGGTTCTCCAGCGCGGCACGATGGCGCCGCGCCTTTGTTCAACTTCAATGGCGCGGCACGACGGCGCCGCGCACCCTTGTCGTATGATCCCGCGTGGTGTCGTTGCACCGCATCGCTTTCCTTCGAACCGCATCAACACAATTTACAAGGGAGGAGGTTCGGTCATGTTTGTGCGGTCCGGCCCCCTCCCGTTAATCGATAGCAAGCGGAAAATTTTCACGAAGAACGAAAAAGGAAGTAATCAGGAACAAACAACAAAAAAACCCTACCTCGAGCGTAGTCGTCGAACGAGGTTGTCGCGGAAAGCGACGTCGCGGAATTTATCGCCGCGGAAGAAGGAGGATCGTCACGTCGTGGAGGAACGATGTCTCCTTTCCTTTGACGCGAAAAGAAAGAATGAGGTTATGCACGTCGGGTTGTCGATCTCCGAGGAAGGCGTCTCTCACCTTCGTCTGTCGTCGGAGGTCGGTGTTCTTCGCGTTCTTTGCATTCTTTATCGAGGAGGAAGAACTTCAAGATCTTGAGCAAATTCTCCCAAGCCTCTCACAACCCAACAACCCTTAATAAAATAAGAGTTGTCTTATTTTATTTCTTAAGCCATGAGTTTTGAAATTCAAAAACAAAATAATCAATTAAGTGAATTAATTGCAACATTTAAACCGCCAAATTAAATGAGGCGTTTCATAAACAGAAAAACAAAAGGGTTGACTTCCACTAAATAGGGGTGCGGGTGCGTTACCTTAATAAAATAGGGGGTTGAGGAAGAAAAGAAACGGTGGGGCTCGTGTGGGTCCCACCTCACAATTATCCTTCATAGTGGGTAAGATATTGTGGGTCCCACTTCATCCACTTAGCTTAGGTTAAACAAAAATAAAATAAAATTGGTTGCACCACTTTTATTTTATTCCTTTACTTAACCCCAAAATTTAAAAACTATACCCGAGAAAACGCAACTCCGGAAAAGGTGTTTCTAAGCAATTACCCGCACTACGATTCCATCGGTGCCCTCAGAATTCGATTTCGAGCACCAGTTCAAAAGTTAGAAAAACCCGTTCGTTCGTTCACTGAACGTACCCGAGCTAAACTTCAGAAAATGATTCTGGGCACACCGGGCCTCGGAATCAGGTGCCATCAGCAACTGTGTTCTTGTAAAATCCCAAAGAAAGTTAAGAGAGAAAAAAATTCCCTTGATTTTTACGGGTCTTTACATTACTCTCACCTCAGGGATTTACGTCCCCGTAAAGATACATCAAAAACTAGGGAAACAAATGTGGGTACTGAGTACGCATCTGAGCCTCCCGCTCCCAAGTGCTCTCTTGGAGGTTCTTGTGCTACCATCTGATGCGCACTAGATGAACCGACTGTCCACGTAGGACCCGCTCCTGTCGATCCTCGATCTCCACTGCGACCTCTGAAAAATTTTCCCCATCATCTACGTCCATATCCCCATGGTCAATGATATGCGTCGGGTCGTGCACGTATCTCCTCAGCTGGGATACGTGGAAGACGTCGTGCACCCGGTGCAACTGAGGTGGTAGAGCCAGGCGATAAGCCACCTAGCCAAACCTGCTGAGGACCTGGAATGGTCTGATGAAGCGTGGAGACAACTTGAAGCCTCGGCCAAATCTCTGTAAACCACATCGAGGTGAGACCCGCAAGAAGACGTGGTCGCCATCCTCGAACTCTAGTGGCCTCTGTCTCTTGTCAACATAAGACTTCTACCGGCTCTAAGCTGTCCTCATCTGCTCCTGGATGACCTGGACCTTTTCTGTCGTGGCCTGGACCATCTCCGGTCCCAGAAGTGCTGACTCCCCAGGGTCTGTCCAGCATAGAGGAGATCTGCAAGGTCGTCCGTACAACGCCTCGTATGGTTCCATCCCGATGGTGGAGTGGTAGCTGTTGTTGTACGCGAACTCCACCAAGAGTAGGTGGTCTTCCCAGCTGTGACCAAAGTTGAGGATACATGCATGGAGCATGTCCTCGAGAGTCTGAATGGTCCTCTCTGTCTGACCATCTGTCTGAGGGTGAAAAGTGGTGCTCAGACGTAGTTGCATCCCGAATGCCTCCTGTAACCCCTTCCAAAGCCGGGAAGTAAAGCGAGCATCTCGATCAGAGAAGATAGATGATGGCACACCATGAATCCATACAATCTCCTAAACGTAGAGACATCCCAATCTCTCCACTGAGCCTTGCTCTCTGATGGGTAAGAAATGAGCCGACTTGGTGAGTCGGTCGACAATCACCCAAACGGAGTCGTGACCTCTAGAAGTGTGTGGAAGTCCAGTCACGAAGTCCATAGATATGCTGCCCCAGTTCCACTTCAGGACCTCCAAGGGATGTACTAAGCCTGCTGGTACCTGGTGCTCTGCCTTCACCTGCTGGTAGGTGAGGCATCGAGAAAAGAATTCTGCCACAGCCTTCTTCATGCCCGGCCACCAGTGCTGTCGTCTAAGATCCTGGTACATCTTCGCCACTCCAGGTTGTACCGCCAAAGGTGAAGTGTGAAACTCTCTTAGCACATCCTCCCTTAAATCAACTGGTATTAAGGTACGTCTTCTGAAAAAGATGTTGTGCTCTCCCCCTAAAGAGAAACCATCAGGTGAATGTCCTGAGGATATATGTACACGCCGCGTCTCACAGTCAGTGTCCCCATGATGTGCCTCACTGACCCACTACAATAGTGGAGGAGTGACTATGAGTGACTGAAGGAAGGCTGCTCCATCTCTATCCACGAAGGATATCTGTAAAGCGGCTAGCTACTCTGTCGCCTCCCCAAGTAGGTGAATTCCCGTCCTCGTGCTGTGACCATCAGCTACTATGTTCCCCTTCCCAGGAGTATAGACTATCTCAAAGTCATAGTCCCAGAGGAACTCGAGTCATCGCCGCTATCTCAGGTTCAGGTCCTTCTGTGAGAAAATGTACATGAGACTCTGATGGTCAGAATAGACTGTAAAGTGCTCACCCATCAGATAGTGTCACCACATATTCAGAGTGAAGAACACTACTGCTAACTCCAGGTCATGGGTAGCGTATTTCTGCTCATACTGCCTCAACTGATGTGATCCATAGGCGATCACAGCCTTCTCCTACATCAAGACACATCTGAGTCCGGTCCCTGATGCATCGCAGTAATCTACATACCCAACTCCCTCCTCCGGTAGCCTTAAGATAGGTGCGCTGGTCAATCTCTGTCTCAGCTCCTAGAAGCTCTACTGATATCTCTCTGACCACAAAAAGGGTTTCCCCTTCTTCGTCAAAGCTGAGATTGGTGCCGCAACTTTGGAGAAGTCTGGAAAAAATCTCCAGTAGTACCCATTTAGACCCAAGAAACTCCGCACCTCCATCACGCTCCTGGGTGGCTCCCAGACTAGCACTACATCGATCTTCGCAGGATCCACAGCAACTCCCGTGTCAAAGATGACATGTCCCAATAAGTGGACCTCGTGTATCTAGAACTAACACTTCTAGAGCTTACCATAAAACTGGTTCTCTCAGAGTGTGTCCAGTACAACCCACAAGTGGTAGGCTTGCTCCTCCTCAGTCGTCGAGTATATCAAAATGTCGTCAGGGAAAACGTCTGCATACTGATCCACCACTGCAAGAAAACTAGGACTCCGCACGTCAACTGCCCCTTGGATGAGGCTAGCCAACTGATGAGTGATGGGCTGCCCTCTCCTCTGCGAGATTCCATCCTGTGCTGCGAAGGCTCACTTCTCACCAGTGAAGGTGAACCTGCTCCCATCGGTGCGTACACACCGCACCTTGCGCCTAATACAGTCAATCCGAGCATGGACTGTAGATAACCAATCCATGCCCAAGATGATGTCGTAAAGCCTCGATGCCACTACAAGAAGATCTCAGCCAAAGCTCTCGCCTCCCAGAGTAAGCTCACACTGCTGGAACCAGTGCGTAATCGTCGAGTCCGCTCCTGTAGGAGTCTCTAGCCGTAAGGATCAAGCCAACGGCTCTGTCGGAATCTCCGAGCTCCGAAAAAGGGAAGAGGCTATGAAATAATGACTCGCTCCTATGTCTATAAGAACTACAGCAAAGGTGGAATAGACACAGATCATACCTCGAATCATATTAGGGGCGCCGTGGTCGTAGGCCTCCGATGCCTGAAGTTCTGCCTGTCTCTGCCCGCTAGCTCCCTGTGGTTGGGGTGGACCCCTTGGGGTGGTGGTGGTAGATCCTGAAAGCGTCGCCCACCACCTGCTGCTCGGCCATCTCCTCTGCCTCGTTTGCCCTCTCCCTGCAGACTGACACGGTCGACCCTCTGCCTATGCCTGGGTGGTCCCTCAACCATCTTCTGCTCCTCCTCACGGCGTGTCGAGTAGTCATGAGCCATGTGGCCCTGCCCGCTGCATGCATAGCACTGTTTGCCTCAAAAAAGACAGGCTCCACACTGAGTGCCCCGCACCTCCGAGCTAGTGTCCTGAGGTCGTCTGCCTAAGGGTCTGGTCTGCCTGGACCCAAGTGTTATCCGTCGACTGCCTGCTACAGAAGACTCTGCTACGTGCCGCCCTGCGGTAGGTCTAGCTGCTGATGTAGGCTTAGCATGGAAGCTCTTGATGAGAAGGGATCGCTCCATTACTACAGCCTGTGTCGGAATGCTGAGGGAGATCAGTGATGCCCTGATCTCCTGCCTCAATCCCTGCTCGAAGGTCTGGGCCCGGAAGAATGGGTCTCGTACCATGTCCATCGAATAGCGCGAGAGATCTGTAAATCTCGCCGAGTACTGGCCGATCGTCAAACTAACCAGCCACAACTGTAGAAGCTCCTGGATGCGCACTGCACGGAGGGTGGCTGGGACAAACTCCGAGCAGAAGAGGCTCTCAAAGTCCGTCCATAGGAGAGATGCCTCATCGTGCACCTGGAGCATCAAGCTCCACCATCTTCCTGCTGCCACGTGTAGGAGGCTCGCTATGAGGATCACCATGAGGTCTGTTGGTGTCCTCACTAACCTGAAAACTCATACAACTACCTCCAGCCAATCCTCGGCTGCCTGAGGGTCCGTCTCCCCGCAAAACCTGCACGGTCGCTGACGCTGAAACTCGTGCAGTGCACTAAGGTGACGTGCATCGTCAGCGGCTGGGGCTGGTAGCATCGGTGGCCTGGCGGGTAGAGGTACCACCGGTGCCTCTGCTGTCAAAGGGCCTTGTACCGAGGCCTCGTCACTCGGTGGGCTGTCGTCCCGCACAACGCTCGGAACCCAAGCTGGCTGCCGTCGTGGGGTCATCCTCAAAAGAGACAGGTGTGTCACGGTCAAAACAGTATACCTGGTGAGCTGACACAAAATAATCACAAAGAAAACTCGAAACACACATGCAATCAATGTTTTCGTTCATTAAGTCGGAAATCAGAAGTCAGGGTCCTGGTGTACAGAAACGTCGGTCGCCGCACCAACACTGGACTCCCTGGATTGATAACTACACTCAATACTCTTAACACTGTTGCTTCACATAAAAGAAAGATCAGAGTCCAAAGTTCGGTGGTAGAACCGAACTGTTCTGATACCAATTTGTCACGACCCATCCTCGGGGCCCGTGTCGTGACTACCCCAAGCCCGCCTTCCATAGGTCAGGGGTTGGTGACTAGCACCAAGGCGTAATTCCTAAAAAAAGGGAAGGCATTGCCTCTGTAAAGCAAACAAACACACAGAGTAAGAAAGCAGAAGTAAACACTAAGTAAACTGAGTACAAGTAGGTGCGGAAAGTAAATGGGCCAGAATACAAACCCAACTGAAAGTAAAGTACAACTGAAAAAGGGAGTACATCAACTGAAAAGTAAAGCCGCAGCCTCGAACCGTCCATTGGAAGTCCCACCTGAAGGGTGGGTACAGATAGTCTCCACAGCTCCTCGGGTCTAGTCGTCCGCTCCGAGTACGCCCCGCCCAGTGGTCCACCTCCGGGTACCAACCTGGTCCTCGTGCCTCAACAACGATCAGCGTTGTCTGTCGTCTACAACCAACACAACGTAGTGCGGGCATAGCCCGTGTAGGGGTGAGTATAAGCTACTCATTAGGGATCCCGAGACCCCCAAAGGTCTCCCAGAATCCACAAAGGATACTCCACAAAGGAAAGATACAATCACGAAGTAACATCCGACACTACTTAGGTATATGCCCATACATATACCTAAGTCATCAATTCTAGTTCAGCTCCAACATCTGAGATCAAGTACAACCCAGTCCACAAAGGAAATCACAACCCAATCCACACAGGAAAGCATAACGTAATCCACACAGGATATCAAGTCAATCTTATTAGAGATAAGGATTGAAATTCAAGATTCATCTCACACAACTATACTTCTTCGTAAGATGATAGAGATGATCAGATGTAGCCACTGATTCATCTAATCCATCGGACCCACACAGGATCGATAGGTACTAACCCCTGCAATGACCCACAAAGGATCGATAGGTAACTAACCCCCATAATGACCCACACAGGATCAGACCCACACAGGATCTGTAGGCGCTGGCCCACACAGGACCGTTGAGCGCTGACCCACACAGGATGTGACCCACACAGGATTGGTAGCACTGATCCACGTAGGATCGCTGAGTGTTGTAGTCATCGTCGTTGAATCCACGGAGGATTTATGTACAGTCGTCATCGTCGTCGCTGGCGCAGCCATCTCTAGGGTTCCCGCACACAGCAAGCTCGTTCAGCAGGGTCCGCTCCACGAGCCGAGGGGATGATACATCAACTGAAACATAGTCCGGATTTGATTTATCCAAAAGTTTCGTATCGTCAACATGAACTCAACGTCATAGACGGCGCGTCAATCGGACGCCCGGTCTGGGAGTTATTGGCTTTTTCGTCCCAGGGGCCCGGTTAGTTTTTAAGTCAAAACCAAACCGACTGTATGCCAACTGCGTCCAAACCTCGAGCGGAGTAAACCAAAAGGTCCCTCTCACTAAGAGGAATCCATCAAAGTCGATGGCACGTCAATCGGGCGTCCGAAGCTCAAGTTATAATTGTTTCCACTCCGTGGGCCTGATTGGTTTCGTGTACGAACCAACTTGGACAAACACAAAGTTCTTCAAAACCATGAGTGTAATATACAAAAACAACAGCCTCGATCCAAGGATCGCATCGTAGCTGACGGTGCGTCGATCGGAGGTCTCCAGCCCAAGTTATGGGCAAAATACCGAAAGGGGTCCGAGAGTGGGGGTTTCAGGCCCGGACCGATCCGGCCTGAGACCCCCTGGGTCGGCCCGAACCGGGTCGACCCGACCCGGGACCGGGTCCGGCCCGCTTGGGCGCGGCCCGGCCTGGCGGTCCTGCCTGGGTGCGCTCGGCCTGGCCAGGTGGCCAGGCGGCCAGGCGGCTCGGCCGTAATGGCCGAGCGGTGAAGGGCAGGGGGTGATGCCCCCCACGTAGTGAAGCCGCGGCCCCCATGTGGGGGGCCGCACCTGCTGGCCAACCGGGGGTTACGAACCCCCAGTTTTCCCCTGACCGGTCGGCCAGCTATGGCCGGCCGGCTGCTGCCGCCACGGGATCGGCATGGACCGGTCCCCATGCTCCGACGCCGGCAGCCCGGAACCGGCCACCGGTCCCTACTTTACCGCGGCCTAAGTCGCAGCCTTGATCCATCCAGCGCCGCGTGACAGCGCCGCGCCCCTCTGTTGCGGCCCCACTCCGGCCGTGGTGTCTTCGAGGTTCCTTCTAGGTTCTCCGGAGCGGCGCAACGGCGCCACACCTTTGTTCAACTTCAATGGCGTGGCACGACAGCACCGTGCACCCTTGCCGTATGATCCCGTACAGTGTCGTTACATCGCGCCACTTTCCTTCGAACTGCATCAACACAAATTACAAGGGAGGAGGTTCGGTCGTTTTTGTTCAGTCTGGCCCCCTCCCGTTAATAGATAGCAAGCGGAAAAGTTTCACGAAGAATGGCAAAGTAAGTAATCAGGAACAAACAATAAAAAAAAACCATACCTCGAGCATAGTCATCGAACGAGGTTGTCGCGGAAAGAGACGTCACGAAATTGATCTCCACGGAAGAAGGCGGATCATCGCGTCATAGAGGAACGGTGTCTCCCTTCCTTTGACGTGAAAATAAAGAATGAGGTGATGCGCGTCGGGTCGTCGATCTCCGAGGAAGGAGTCTCTCACTGTCGTCTGTCGTCGGAGGTCATCGTTCCTCGCGTTCTTTGCATTCTTTGTGTTCTTCGCGTTCTTTGCGTTCTTCGCGTTCTTCGCATTCTTCGCATTCTTCATCGAGGAGGAAGAACTTCAAGATCTTGAGAAAATTCTCCCAAGCCTCTCACAACCCTACAACCCTTAATAAAATAAGAGTTGTCTTATTTTATTTCTCAAGCCATGCATTTGGAAATTCAAAAATGAAACAATCAATTAAGTGAATTAATTGCAACGTTTAAACCGCCAAATTAAATGAGGCATTTCATAAACAGAAAAACACAAGGGTTGACTTCCACTAAATAGGGGTGTGGGTGTGTTACCTTAATAAAGGAGGGGGTTTAGGAAGAAAATAAACGGTGGGGATCGTGTGGGTCCCACCTCACAATTATCCTTCCTAGTGGGTAGGATATTGTGGGTCCCACTTCATCCACTTAGCTTAGGTTAAGCAAAAATAAAATAAAATTGGTTGCACCACTTTTATTTTATTCCTTTACTTAACCCAAAAATTTAAAAACCACACCCGAGCAAACGCAACTCTGGAAAAGGTGTTTCTAAGCAATTATCGGCGCTGTGATTCCATTGATGCCCTCGGAATTCGATTCCGAGCACCGGTTCAAAAGTTAGAAAATCCCGTTCGTTCGTTCACTGAACGTACCCGAGCTAAACTTCAGAAAATGATTTCGGGCACACCGAGCCTCGAAATCAGGTGCCGTCAGAAACTACATTCTTGTAAAATCCCAAAGATAAATAAGAAGAAAAAATTTCCCTTGAATTTTAAGGGTCTTTACAACTATAGATGCACCACCTTCTAGAGTTGGCATTACCTCTGAGCCTACTATGGAAGTAGCAGATCCACCTGTTTACATGACATTCGAACCCTCTAAATCAGTAGATGATGCCCTGATTCATCATTTTATAACAACATCTCGACCTCAGTCACATCACTACCTTATATTTATTGCGGGAAATCCAGCAGCAGATAGGATGTTGTGGATTTCACAGTGTATGATCCAGTTGAGTGGTAGAATACGGGATACTACTGTTTCTTAGGAACTAGGTGTCTAGGAGGATATTGAGGAGTTCATTTTCCAAAACAAACTACTAGAAACACTACAAGTCTGCACTCTTACATTCTGCAATTTTTTTCTGGAGTTCATTTAGACTTACAAGTTAGATAGACCCACCTATCGCTAGACTCCCGACGATATATCGCATCCCATCAGATTTCGACTTGGTGGATGCCATTTTTCACTGAAAATGGTAGAATTTTTTTGAAGATGCAATTTCTAACCCCATCCATACACATGACCCCTTATTTTCATCCTTGTTTTCACCCTCACCTGCCCAGATCACTCTGACCTTATTACCATGTGCAGGGAACCTATTGGGCCCAACCACTAGTACACCCCCCACTTCCCAAAACATCACTCTCATCATTTCCCCTCCCCTTCATTTCACCATCGGTTATTCATTTCAATTATATTCCCTCACCATGAGAACATGGGATTCGTTTCTGGATGTGGCATAGATCTTCTTATGTGCGTTCTTTGGCACAATTATCCTCACATCCCTTGTCTCACTACCACATACTTTCACTCCATGATCCAAGGAGGTCAAGGAAACTTAAACAGTAGATTTTATCTACTTGGTTAGCACACTATCTGGGGGTGTTTGATCCATATCTCCATCATTATCACCGAGGCTTTCCCCAGCATATAGACTTCTTCATGCTTATACATGTGAAGATGTTCAAGATCGGGGAGACAACTTTTTTCTCTTGTAGGACACCACAACTCTATTAGGGAAAAGAGATGACCCACCTACCCACATGGGTGCTGTTGATACGATACCACCCCATCCACCAATGGATATTCTTTATCCTCTAGTGGATATTCCTTCTTCCTCCTTTCCATCTTCATCCACCATCATGTCTTATTCTAGAAAATCCACTTCCCAACCTATTTCTACACCCTCATCTGATCTCCCCATCACACTTTGATTGGCTATGATATATTATCTTCTTGATCTCATTGAACACCATCAGCTGGTTATAGATCGGCACCTAGACCATATAAGGAGCATGTTGGGAATTTTTCTTCATCACCAGGGCATTCAGTTCACACCATCCACTACTCTATCTGATCTATAGCCTTTAGCAGTGCAGCCTCCATTCATAGCTCTGGCCACAGATTAAGTTCTTCTCTCCAATGCTATACCATATTCCACTACTACTACTATCACCAGAACTCTACCTATAGAGACCCAAAGCTTGACGTACATGGACATTTCATTACTTTTTCAGAAAACTTAATACATAACAAAAACATACACACAAGTACTGTAGTAGTTTAGTGTCTTTGGAAACTCGTAATATAATCTTCTAATCGTGGTGAAATATCTTCAACATCTCCCATAAAGATCTTCCCCCTTTTGTTTTCTTTCCAAAAACCTTTCTTTAAATCCTAGGAAAAATAAAACATATAAAGGGTGATCTGAAATTCTCGGTAAGGTTAAGCATGGAGAAAATAAAACAAATCAAATACATTTGAACTTAAAAAAAATGAACATAATGTTTAAACATCAAAATCTTGAGCAATGACGTAAAACATGGCAGTACGTAAGGCATGGATCAAAAAGAAACATTAATCATGATAAAATAACATGGGAATAAAACATTTAATTGTGGCAACCATTAAGCACATGATATGATTTCCATATTAGCCAAGGCATTTCTACCAAGACCATCTTAGTGGACAAAGTCCGTTTCTGAATCGAGTTCACTCCTCATTCTAGTCTTGTATCACTGAACCAGATTAACTTACCGTTATAACCATGTCTATCCCATGAGATATAAATCTTTACCCAATTAATTGGAGTGATATATAGTTCCCACCCATCTCATAATGAAATCATTCTTACGTGTGCCACAACATAAACATAAATCATTCATCATAACCCAAAGAATAAAATGGGTTTCATAAACATCATTCCATAATGAAATAATCCACATAATACAAATGGATATCATTCCATTATAATAAAAGTGAAACCATTTAAATCATAGAGACATTATACTTGAAACATACACATATGAAATAATTCCATCTTATATGGAAAATGGTTTTGATAAAACACTTGAAATGAATTCTTGAGAAAAATATCCTTTCTTCTTAAAAATCATTTTCTTTTCAAAAAATGTCATGCAATTTTAAAAGAAAATTATTTCTTTGAAAATATTAATTAAATATTGTAGAGTAAGCTTCCTGAAAATAAGGTGTTATGAAACCGTAAAAATCCGTTCATGTCGTATTAGTAAAAAAACATTCTTCTGGTTCTGTTGCCGGAAAAGTCAAAAAGTGCCTCATATGGTAAAAAAAAAGAAAGATTCCTTACATACCATGTAGTAAAGGTCAAAAATGGTTAAAAAGGACTTTAAACATACATGAAAACATTTTTAGAAAATAGGTACATGGATGATAAATATAACCCCAGTAAATAATTACGAATAAACAATCTCGGATAAAAATGAGATTAGAAAAGTTATCCCTAAACTTGTGTCTGATATGTATGTATCTGAAACTCCTGTATAATGATTTAAAAAATGTAATTGACTTATTACAGAATCATATTTATTATTATTATATCATATATGGTTCACTTATGACTTTATATTACCCGTTCTTTTGTAAATTTCATGTTAAAGCAGCGTTTTCGGTAAAATCGTTTCATTTATCGTACGTGTTTGGACTTGTTATTCTTGATATTATTATTACTTATATCATGATTTACTAACTTAAAGAATGTAAAACATGACTTATATATCATATATATATGTAGTAAATATATATATATACATATAATAGATAGATAAATGAAATGAAACACACCGTTCATGGAGACGGTAGGCCGTACGTACGCATGAATGTTGTTTTCCTTTCCTTATTGACTTGAATGGATGTAAGTAAATAACATATACAGAAATCCATTAGAATTATTATGTTATATATACAATTATTATTCATTATTTATAGTTTTTAATCATTCTTTAATGGTTAACATGGAGATTGAATCTCATCATGTCGTGGAGACGGTAATCCGTACGTACGCACGAGTGATGATATCGTTCCCATAATTACTGAATGGAATTGGAGTGGATGATATAATATATCTTAATAATTATGATGTTATAATATCCATATATAGTTTTTAGAAACACCATTATAACCATCCAAGTAAGGTGGTGGTGGAAAAACATATTACACCACAGTGTGGAGACGGTATTACGTACGTACGCACGCGCGGTAATTTCGTTTTCCGTAGGATGGATAGAAGGTGAAATGGGGTTTTTTAATATTTATAATAACATATAAGTATATTAGAGATACTTATGTTATTACTTTATAATGAAACAACTAAATAAGAAGAATTTGAAGAAGAAAAAAACTTGAAAGAATCGGTAGAAGAGATTACCTCTTCTTCGACGCACCTCTTTTAAGCTTCCTCTTAAGGGACTATAGTTGGTCTATTGAGAAGAAAAGAACCTCTAGAATGTTTCTAGGGAAGTGGAGAAGATAAATTGGCAGGTTTTGGCTGAGATTGAAGGCTCAAAGTGTTGTGAAGAGGAGAGGGAGGTGGTTCCCTTTAATAAGGGAGGAGAGGGGCACCTTTGGAAACCTCTAAAATATTAATTTATAATAAACCCAAACCCCACATAAAAACTTAAAAAGTGACTAAAATTAAGATATTAGATAATATAGGGTTTTAATCTCATTAACCAATTAAATTTATACATGTTTTTATTTTATTTTAAACCTTATCATATTGATTTATCCTTATTTAATCTATTTAATTTTATTTGCTGTAATAATGTTATAAATTTTATATGGTTATAAATACTTGTTTATGTGTGGTTAATTATATATAATTTGATATCCAATTATAGTTTAGATCATATAAATTTTAATTTGTAATTTTTAAATATTTTTGTAATTTTTAAACAATTTAATAATATAAAATATCAATAGTGTCAATTTTGACACAATTCATTTATTTGAATTTAAAAAAAATCCACAGAGAATATATTTTCCAAAAAACATATTTAATAGATTAATAAAAAGTCGTATCCATCTATAAAATTAGTGGAGTACATTAATTATATCATAAAATATTTATTTTAATACTTTTAAAATCATTTATTTGATATTTCTCTTAATAAAATAATTAAAACAACATTTTGTATAATTATTTAATATACTTATTTTTTTTATAAAAATTAAGAATAAAATACTATGATGAATATAAATATAATATATTTCATAATAATACTTTTAGTAGAATTTATCTTCTAAAAAACCAGCTTTTAAAATTTTATCTTTATTAAATTATGAAGGTGACAACTTTGACATCATTTAAAATAATATAATATAAGTGTAATAATCGATTTTATAAGGCTCCAAATGGTCAAATATTCGACCATTGTATGATTATGGTTTACATGTACATGACCAATAAGTTTTTTTCAGGTTTTGTTTCTTTCTATGGTCACTATTAGTTTAATAAAAACTATATTATTGATTTTTCACTAAATAAACAATTTCTGCATCACTATTGTGTCACCATTAATGACAATTATTTAATCCCTAAAAATTAGAAATAAATTCTCATGATGTAGATACATTTATTATATTTCTGGATAATATTTATATTCGAGGTTTTATGAAATTTATCACTAAATTAAAATTATTATACTTATAAGATTTAAGAGAGTGACATGTTGTCACTTTCTTTGGTTTTAAATATAATTAAATCCTTTTCATTGTCAAAAGTCCATAAAATTAATCTATTACGACCCTTAGGTGATATGGGTCTACTTTTAGTCATCAAATATAATTTTGGAAGGTGTTAGGGTAATTTTATAATCTTATTTTTACACTTAATTAGCCGATTTACCTTTAACTGCAGTAAAGAAAAAGTACCGTAGTTACTATTCATAATATGAAAAAAAATAAAAGTAACCTATTAACATAATTTTAACCCATTTAATTCTAATATGGAATCAATTTTTCAAAATTCAAAACACAGAAGTTGCAATAATTAATTTAAAATTAATCCCATTGTAAAGAAAACGGGTTTTAAAAGTCAAAAATTGCCAAAGATTGAAATGTTTTTACCTATGAATTCAATATAAAAGTAATAGTAATGACTTATATTATATTAAATTGTAAAAATATATTCTATTTATAATTTAAAACCATTAAATATTATAATTTAACCATATAAATTGTTGCGTTGAAAAAAGTTGTTTTTAATTAAAATATAGCGTGGTTTTACTATTCATTAAAATATGAAAGTTATCAGAATAAAATGAAAAAATTATCCAAAGTAATTTTTTATATCCTAATTCCAAAGAAGAATTTTATTTTTTAAAATTGAACTTATAAACCTATCAAAAACTAAATTTAAAGTGGGTGCACCATCAAAAGGCGGCAAAACTGCATTTTTTGAAAAATACTTATTTTACCCAAAACAATTATTTTGTTCTTATACCATGTTTTATAAAATGTTTATGATGAATATTAATGTTATAAAATTAAAAATTTATTTAATACTATTCAAAAAATTTAGTTCATAATATTATAATAATATATCATTGTTTAGTGAATCTCGGTATTCCGTACTACACACGCTATCGAGGAAGGTCGCAATTGTGTGTAATGCAAGCCAAGTCAAGGATGCGTGTAGTGCAAGCTCCCTTTGGTGTTGTGTAAAATGTAATCAAAACTTATTTCATTTATACATTAAACAAAAACTATACTTAATGTTGTGTAGAATAATTTCTCCAAAACAAACTTGAAATTGTGTGTAACACGAGCCAAGAATAGTGTTGCATATACTGCAAGCTAAAACGGTATTTCGTATAATACAAGCTAAATTTGGTGTAGTGTACAACACAAGACATCAATGAAATTAAAATAATATTTTCCATAAAATCTTGGGGTGTTACATTCTACCCCCCTTAAAATGAATTTCACCCTCGAAATGTTTCGGGGTTATAAATGGTTTACTACTTGAAAGTTTCTTTCATAGAAATCCACATCGTAAAAAGGAACACTAAAACTTAATTTTAAAAAGTGAAGTATAAAAAATAACGGTTACCCATATTAACTCATCACTCGGTTTCCACATAAGAGAACATAGGTGAAAATATCGATATGGAAGAGAAATCTAACCATCAAGTTCTGATAGAGAGTGGTAGAGAACATGGCTATGAAAAAGCCAACAATCACAAAGCCATAAATGTGTGATGATCTAAGGTACCATCTGATTCATCAGATATAAGAGCACTAGGAAAACATTTTTGGTTTTCAATATCATTTCCCTAAAGTTGAAAATTTTGAAATAGAAGAAATGCTTACTTGATTTTGGTACAATCTCATAGTTTTTTGTGCCTTGAACAATTTCCACTTCATATCTTAAAGAAATAAAGTTGAATTTGTCTTCCATGAAGTGTTAGCAGATCATGCGATAGAATGATAGGTCATTCCATCTGTCTCAAACATAAGGTTAGCAAAATTTATATACATAAGTCCATCTATGGTGATATTAATCGTATATGGTTCCTAAAATGGAATTATACTTCATCTATCATACCTCTTAATAAAATTAAACTAGTTTCTACTAACCAGGGACTTCCTATAGGCCAGTGGTAGGCGATGAAGGCCTGTCGTACTTCGGTTGTGGGTTCGATTCCCACAACCTTGTCCAACGTGATGGGTTGTCTCCCATCCTGTAGGTTGTCCTTTTTCTAAAACTATACTATCATTACATTTTAGAGATAAAAACAAAAAGTTATAGCCTTAATCAATACTATATGATGTCCATTCCAACCTTTAGTCTTATCGAAAATACTCCTGTCCGATTACTAGAAATTTCATCTACCGATCATGTGAATTCCTTTATTTGTCCCCCATAAATCATAAGATATATCTTGTTGTTGGTCAAATTCCAAACATGTGAATACCTTAATCATGTATTCTCTTGAAACATAAATTACCATAGAACCTTAGTAAAAACATGAAAGCTATCAAAGGTTAACTCTTTCCATATACCAAAATCCCAAAAATTCTATATACTCAAACCATGATATCACATTGTCCTTACATCAGTTATGAGCTCGATAATACTATCAAGCATCTCATTATCTCCTTATCCCTTCATTATGCGCATATCATCTACTTTCCAAAAATATCTGAATAACCTTTCATGGTTACCAGTACCATTCAACATATACTTTCAAATACTTTAGGAAAAACAATAGTGTAACAATCCTTAGATGTGTTTTTATTCTATAGTACCATTACCTATACAACATAAGTCTTGATAAACATAAATCATTCCACTACCTTCTTAAACCATTGACAGAGCTTGAACAATTCTTTCATCTCGCATATCATTTGTAGTCTCTTCATCATCATCAACATAAATACTACCCATACGACTATACCGATTCTCTTCATGAGACTTTCCCTTAGGGCATTGGTTTTCATAATGACCATACATTCCACATTTAAAACATTTAATCTTTGTTGATGTCGTAGAAATACCATTATACTTGTCCATGGTGTCAACTAAACCTTTTCCTTTACAATTACTAGCTTTGTGTCCTTCTTTTCCACACCCAAATCATCTTCCAGTTCCTTTGAAACATTCTCCTTGATGCCTCTTCCCACATGATTAACATGAGGGAAATTGAACATTTTTTCCTCTATGATCATCATGAAACTCCATCTTTCTCTTATTAGTCGAGTCAGGAAACTTACCAAAGTTGATATTATTGATCATATTATAAGATTGCTGATTAGGCATAATAACGATGTTTGGACTTCCAAATCCCATTTCATTTGGTTACTCATGAATAATATCATTCCATTGTCCATCATATCCTCCATTATCGTGAATCTTCCTATTTCCAGCCATTTTCTAAAACCCAAAAAGAATAGTGTGAGAGAAAAAATCAGGCTAGGAAAACAACATAATAAAGGGGGAGTACCTTCAATATATAACAACTTAAGTTTAATTCTAAGATCATTACCGTAATTCTAGAACTATAACCTATACTTATAGTTAACCTTAGAGACATCCCAAGAAATACCTTATAAATATCTCTAGGGATTTCACTAAAGTGTTCGCATCCTAGTTTCCAAAGGCTAACTAAACCTTTCCTCTGATACCAACTGTAGAGACCCAAAGCTTGTTGTACATGGAAATTATATTACTTTTGCGGAATACTTAATACATAACAAAAACAGACACACAAGTACTGTAGTTTTTTGGTGTCTTTGGAATCTCAGAATATAATCTTCTAATCGTGGTGAAATATCTTCAACATCTCCCATACAGATCTTCCCCTTTTTGTTTTCTTACCTAAAATATTTCTTTAAATCCTGGGAAAAAGAAAACATATAAAGGGTGAGCTAATATTCTCAGTAAGGTTAAGCATGGATAAAATAAAACGAATCATATACATTTGAACTTAAAAAATGAACATAATGTTTAAACATCAAAATATTGAGCAATGACATAAAACATGGCAGTACATAAGTCATAGATTATAAAGAAACATTAATCAAGATAAAATATCATGGGAATAAAACATTTAATTGTGGAAACCATTAATCACATGATATTATTTCCATAGTAGCCAAGGCATTGCTGCCAAGACCATCTTAGTGGACTAAGTCCCCTTTTGAATCGAGTTCACTCCTTGTTCCAGTCCTGTATCACTGAACCGGATTAACTTACTGTTCCAGCCATGTCTATATCATTAGATATAAATCTTTACCCAATGAATTGGAGGGAGATATATGTCCCACCAATCTCATAATGAAATAATTCTTACGTGTTCCACAACATAAACATAAATCATTCATCATAACCCAAAGAATAAAATGGGTTTCAAAAACATCATTCCATCATAAAATAATCCATATAAAACAAATGGATATAATTTCATCATAAGAAAAGTGAAACCATGTAAATCATAGAGACTTTATACTTTAAACATACACATATGAAATAATTCCATCTTATATGGAAAATGGTTTTGATAAAACACTTGAAATGAATTCTTGAGGAAAATATCCTTTCTTCTTCAAAATCATTTTCTTTTCACAAAATGCCATGCAATTTTAAAAGAAAATGATTTGGTTGAAAATATTCATTAAATCTTATAGAGTAATATTCATGAAAATAAGGCATTATAAAATTGTAAAAATATGTTCATGCCGTATAAGTAAAAAAACATTCTTCTCGTACTTTTGCCGGAAAAGTCAAAAAGAACCTCGTATGATAAAAAAAGAAAGATTCCTTACATACCATGTAGTAAAAGTCAAAAATGGGTAAAAAGGACTTTAAAAATACATTAAACCATTTTTATAAAATAGGGACATGGATGATAAATATAACCCTAGTAAATAATTATGAATAAACAATCTCAGATAAAAATGAGATTGGAAAAGTTATCCCTTACCTTATGTCTGATACGTATATATCTGAACCTCCTGTATAATGATTTAAAAAAAATGTCATTTACTTATTACAAAATCATATTCATTGTTATGATATCATATATGGTTCACTTATGACTTTATATTACCCGTTCTTTTGTAAATTCCATGTTAAAGCAGCGTTTTCGGCAAAATCGTTTCATTTATCGTACGTGTTTGGACTTGTTGTTCTTGATATTATTATTAATTATATAATGATTTAATAACTTCAAGAATGTAAAATATGACTTATATATCATATATATATGCAGTATATATATATTTAATAGATATATAAATGAAATGAAACACACAGTTCATGGAGAGGGTTGGACGTACGTATGCATGAACACAGTTTTCCTTTCCTTATTGACTTGAATGGATGTAAGTAAATAACGTATACATAAATACATTAGAATTATTATGTTATATATACCATTATTATTCATTATATATACTTTATAATCATTCTTTAATGGTTAACATGGAGATTGAATCTCATCGCGTCGTGGAGACGGTAATCCGTACATACGTACGAGTGATGATATCGTTCCCATAATTATAGAATGGAATTGGATTGGATGATATAATATCTCATAATCAGTATCATGTTATAATATCCATATATAGTTATTATTTACACCATTATACCCATTCAAGTAATGTGGTAGTGGAAAAACAGATTACACCACGGCGTGGAGACGGTATTCCGTACGTACGCACGCGCGGTGATTTCATTTTTCATAGGATGAATAGAAGGTGAAATGGGGTTTTTTCATATTTATAATAAAATATCAGTATATTAGAGACACTTATGTTATTAATTTATAATGAAACAACTAAATAATAAGTATTTGATGAAGAAAGAAACTACCAAGAATCGATAGAAGAGATTATCTCTTCTTCGACGCACCTCTTTTAAGCATCCTCTTAAGGGACTAGAGTTGGTCGATTGAGAAGACCAGAACCACCATAATGTTTCTAAGGAAGTGTAGAAGAGAACTTTTTAGGGTTTGGCCGATATTTAAGGCTCAAAGTGTTGTGAATAGGAGAGGGAGGAGGTACCCTTTTATAAGGGAAGAGTGGGGTACCTTTGGAAACCTCGAAAATATTAATTTATAATAAACCCAAACCCCACTTAAAAACTTCCAAAGTGACTAAAATTATGATATTAGATAATATAGGGTTGTAATATCATCAACCAATTAAATTTATACATGTTTTTATTTTATTTTAAACTTTATCATTTTGATTTATCCTTATTTAATCTATTAAATTTTATTTGTGGTAATAATGTTATAAATTTTATATGGTTATAAATACTTGATTATGTGTTGTTAATTATACATAATTTGATATCCTATGACATTTTAGATCATATAAATTTTAATTTGTAATTGTAAATATTTTTGTGATTTTTAAACAATTTAATAATATAAAATTTCACTAGTGTCAATTTTGACACAATTCATTTATTTGAATTTAAACAAAATCCACAGAGAATATATTTTCAAAAAAACCTATTTAATAGATTACTAACAAGTCATATGTATCTATAAAATTAGTTTAGTACATTAATTAGTTCATATAATATTTATTTTAATACTTTTAAAATCATTTATTTGATATTTCTCTTAATAAAATAATTAAAACAACATTTTTTTATAATTATTTAATATACTAATTTGTTGTATAGAAATTAAAAATAAAATAATATAATGAATATAAATATAATATATTTTATAATAATACTTTTAGTCGAATTTATCTTCTAAAACAACCCACTATTAAAATTCTATATTTTTTAAATTATGAAGGTAACAACTTTGACATCATTTAAAATAAAATAATATAAGTGTCATAATCTCTTTTATAACGCTCCAAATGGTCAAATATTCTACCTTTGTATGCTTATGGTTTACATTTACATGAAAAATAAGTTTTTGTCAGGTTTTTGGTTCCTTTTATGGTCACTATTAGTTTAATAAAAACTATATTATTGATTTGTCACTAAATAAACAATTTCTGCATCACTATTGTGTCACCATTAATGACAAATATTTAATCCCTAAAATTTGTAAATAAATTATCATGATTTAGATAATTTTATTATATTTCTGGATACTATTTATAGTCTAGTTTTTAGGAATTTTATCACTAAATTAAAATTATTATACTTATAAGATTTAAGAGAGTGACATGTTGTCACTTTCTTTGGTTTTAATAACAATTAAATTATTTTCATGGTAAAAATTCAAAAAATTAATTTATTCCGACCCTTAGGTGATATGGGTCGACCTTTAGTCATCAAATATAATTTTGGCAGGTGTTAGGATAATTTTTTAATCTTATTTTTACACTTAATTACCCGATTTAACTTTAACTGTAGTAAATAAAACTTATCGTAGTTACTATTCATAATATCAAAAAAATAAAATTAACCTATTAAAATAATTTGGACCCACTGAATTCAAATATGGAATCCATTTTTCAAAATTCAAAAATTATAAGTTTCAATAATTAATTTAAAATTAATATCATTGTTAAGAAAACGGGTTTTAAAAGTTAAAACATTACCAAAGATTGAAATTTTTTTACCTATGAATTCAATATAAAATTAATGGTAATGAATTATATTATATTAAATGGTAAAAATATATTCTATTTATACTTTAAAAACATTAAATATTATAATTTAACGATATAAAGTATTGCGATGAAAAAATTTGTTTTTAATTAAAATATAGCGTGTTTTTATTATTCATTAAAATATGAAAGTTATCAGAATAATATGAAAATTTTATCCAAAGTAAATTTTTATATCCTGATTCCAAAGAAGAATTTTATTTTGTCAAATTGAACTTATAAACCTGTCAAAAACTAGATTTAATGTGGGTGCTCCATCAAAAGGCGGCAAAACTTAATTTTTTGAAAAATACTTATTTTACCCGAAAAATTAATTTTGTTCACATACCATGTTTTATAAAATGTGTAGGATGAATATTAATGTTATAAAATTAAAAATGTAGTTAATAATCTTCATAATGGCTAGTTCATAATATTATAATAATATATCATTGTTTATTTAAACCCGGTATTGCGTACTACACACGCTATCGACGAAGGTCGCAATTGCGTGTAATGCAATCCAAGTCAGGGATGCATGTAGTGCAAGCTACCTTTTGTGTTGCGTATAAAATAATCAAAACTTATTTCATTTATACATTAAAAAATATATACTTAATGATGCGTAGAATAATTTTTCCAAAACGAACTTGAAATTGTGTGTAACACGAGCCAAGAATAGTGTTGTGTATACTATAAGCTAATACGGTGTTGTGTATAGTACAAGATAACTTTGGTGTTGCGTAAAAAACAAGACATTAATGAAATTAAAAGAATATTTTTCATAAAATCTCGGGGTGTTACACTACCAATCGAGCCCATGACACAGATCATGGAGCTAGTACCTCTGGCTTCCCTTACAGCTACTGCTCTGCCCGATCCTCCTATATTTGACAGTTCCCCTTCTAAGGTGAAACAATGACTAGTTTTCCACACATTTTTCATTATATATATCCTTTTTTCTATATTTGTGATATGATGGATTATATGTATGAATAATTCTTTCTCCATTTTGTTGATAGTCACATGTACTCTAGAGTGATATGGGAATATCCTTACGAATTATTTTTATCTTTTCATTCTCACCATGAAGGGACTATTGTTTTTCTCTTTTCATTTATTTGTTTGAGTTACTTATTTCCCTACTTCAACTTTCCTTGTCCTCATTGTGTCCTTTCACATCCTATTCTCTTCGTTTGTATTTTACTTGGGTACCAAGTTTACTATTAAGTATGGGGGAGATAATTTGACTACAATAGTTTTTCCCCTTAAACAAATATAGGATGCATCATTAATATATAAAATATTTTAAAATGTGGAGCATTTTTTGTTAATTATAATTATAAAAAATAAATATATAAATGGTAATTTAAAAAGTTACAAGATTATTTTAAATTTTGAGTATTTTGAAATGATTGTTGATATAGTGTAATTTTTTATTTGAATTCTTGGCCATTAGCATTTACTAGACATCTCATTTTTTCCATTCTATGACATGATTTTCCCATTATCTTCCTCATTCCTAAGTGTTATTCAAATCCATTTGACATATTCTTTCTTATACCCTCTTTCTTGATAAATTCTCGGGATATGCATGACTACTAGAACTTGAGAGTTTTTCTCTTCAAAACATGAATATTTTGAATCACATTAAAATGATTGAGGCATTTTATTAATATTATCCACCCCTATTGACCTTGAGACATACCCTACATTTGACCTTTGTAAAAGCCTTTGAAACAATGAACTTCCTTGATAAGAATTCACATTAAATCCAATTTATCCTTCCTACCCTAATTTTTAAATAATATTTCATGATTATTCATTTGAACTTATAAGTGGAAGTTTTTTTATTCGTGGTATAGTTTGATGTGGTACCATTATGTGTGGGGGAGAATTCCTCTCTTTAATTTGGAAAAAGGGTTCTAAAACCACTATTCATTATACTATTTTTAGTCCCTTATTTAAAAAAAGTGTTGAAAATTCAAAATAGTGTCCAATTTTATTCATTACACTTATTTATGGTTTAAAAACCCTTGTTTGTAAGTGAATATCATGGTGATGGTACCCTTTGAGTGATCTTTTTGGGGATAAATTTTTATTGAGCTTTATTTTTGAATATCATCATTTTTATTTAAGAATTCAGACTCCTTTTTCGAGCCTCTAATATTTGATTTCACATCATTTTCAAACTAACCTTATCCTCGTCATCATTTGAAACTTATTGAAAGACCTTGTGATTTTTTTGATTTGACTTATTTGTGGAGAATGAGAATAATTTCAAGCTTATATATAGATTTTATACACTTGATATTGAGCATAACTCTGATTTAATGATCTTGATTGATGAGTTTTTCATTTTCAAGTGAGGTAAATCATCAAGTAGCATGTTTATTTATGAAATGTTGAAAAATATGAATAAAGGAGGATAAAAGTTTTTAATTTAATTATACACAAGGCATGATTAGAATATCTTTGAAATTGAAATATGTTTTGTGCCTTTTTAAAATCCTCTTATACGCCTATTGTATTTATGACAATAATTAATTAAATGCTTCAATTTTTAGAGATTGGATTCTATTGATTAGATGTTGAGATTTTGATTGAGGGTAAGCAAATGACGAAGTGTGGGGGAGTTTGATGTACCTGATTTGTGTTAACTTTTCTTATATAATATTGAGTATAAAAAAATTCATTGGATACATGTTATTTTGTAGATAAAATGATTTATTTTGTTGTTCTTGTTGATATTTTAGGAGATTCCAGTCAAATTCACAAATAGGGAGAGATCTTAACAAAATTTCACATATACACAGTGTTTACTTTATAAACACACGGGGTGTAACTTTTCCCTGACATGGTTCGGCTAGACTAAGTATTCTCCCATGTTTTCAGACATATCATATAGGTAGTGTAATAGATTATAACACATCATGTGTGACCTTCCAAAATTAGTTGGTGGATGAAATTAAAACTACACAACATGTGAGGCAGTGATACAGATCGTTTACCTCACTAATTGACCGCTAACATGTTGAATGTGGATGGGTGGTATAATAGATCGCCTACTTTTGGAAAAACAAATAAAAAGATGGTGGACCCAAGTACAAAACATGTGCATTAGGTTATATGACGTGTAATCTAGTCTGTTTATAAATAATAGGTCATAGCTTCGTGTTCAAGGTTGTACATCCAAGGGGGTGGTGTTTCCACACTTTTGTTCAATTTCCCCTGAGTCTATTTTGAGTTTTATCCATATTTTAATTTTTTTAGTGTAATTTTCATTTCACCCTTCATCCCTATCATATCCATGGTGTGGTTTAAGATTCTTCTCAATCTGTACATTGTGACCATGGTTATAAGAGGTTAGTTCCTTTATGTTGGGGTTGTAATAAGATTATGTGTTTATTGTTATTTGAATTCTTGTGTGTTGTTTCTTTTATAAATTTTTGTTTTACAATACCTTTAATGAATTAAATTCCAAAATCACTTTTGGTATAGTATCATACCAAGAATTACTCCATTGGAAAAATCTAAAGGAGTTGCAGTTGACAAACTCATAACAATTGGGGGAACCCATTTCCACTATTTTAGGGGTATTGTATTAACGTATATTTGAATATTCAATTACCATGCCAAGTAATTGAAGTTTAAACATATAATAACCACTTATCGGATCAATAAATGATGATATAATTGAATCCCCATGGTAAACTATTTTGATAAATAATTCTAATTCTAAATAAAGATAATTGTAATGAACCCTGATTGAATTAAAACCATAACAGACTTCTATTCTGATTGATTTGTACCTTCTTCTATATTAATTTAATTTTCACAAATACTTTCATAAATAACCCCTAATTACATCAACATAAATGATAAGATAAACTCTAAAGGTTACTAATACCTTTAATATTATATCCATAAAATTTAAAGGCATTCCTCATCAAATAACTTTCTCACTAAAATCATATACAAAACCGAAGGGTTGTATTTCCAAAAATGTCTCCCAAAATATCCTTAATCTTGATAAAACCCCATCATATAAAACCTCATAAGGGGTGTGTAAAACTATTAACCTAAGGTCAACCTTAAACTCATAATCCCATGTTGGTATCCAAAACTATTAATTTAATTTTACATGGAGACATATATGCTTCCAAAAGATAATTCACCATTTATTCATTAAATAAACCTTTATCTTAGATAAAAATATTTTCATTGGATGCTTGTATTATTCCTTTCATGGATAGAATATCAAATATGATTTCATTACTCCATAATCCATATAGAGTGATATATTCAATGCTCAGAATAAATTAAAATTCTACTAAATGATGATCAATAAGATTTTCATATAGAATATTCATACAATATCCTACATGAAATTCACAACTATAGATTGGAGGATAAGTGTTCCCTAAATATCATGATTCTCTTCAACTATTTTGATTTTATAATATTTCCCTTCATCCTTTAACGTATGATGTTATTGTCGATTATTATCCTCAATATCCCTTGGATTAGGGCATTGATACACAAAATTCCCTAACTACTTGCATTTATATCACTAAAGTGTGAGTGGTGCATTCTGTATAGATTTTTATTTATTCACATCATTAGCTAAATTCTTCTCATCACTTCTGCATTTGAATTCCCAATGAACTTCCTTTCTACACTTGAAACATTTTCCAATTCCCTTATGACAATTTCCTCCTTGTTTCTTTTCACACTCTCGCCATAAAGTATGGATCATCTTCTACTCCCCACGGTTTTCTTAATTTACCATGAATTATATCTTCTTTTCAGGTTAAAACCATGATATTGATGGGTAACTCTAATATCCATCTCTACCATGATAAAACATATAACAATTTATTCTTATTTTTAGAAGTCCCTTATGGATAAATCCCTTTAGAAACTTGGTTTTATGATAGTGAATAATTGATAAACCTTAATTTTAGGTTGTATGATAATACCAAAAGCCTACCTTGAAAGTCTTGTAAAATTTTCCTCATAAGTACCAAAAGATTCCTTATCCTTATACTTTATCTCAATTAATTCCTTTTCTGTCTTCATATAATTAATACTAGGGAAGGCCTAATTGAAAAATAGGCTCTCAAACTCATCCCACTCCATAGAGTAAATTTCTTCTTATTTACTCATATTCTTGATAAGATTGCACCAACTATATGCTTCTCTTTCCAAATGATAGACAACAAAAAAAAAATTTCATGTTATGAACATTGGATAATGGTAAATATATTTTCAATGGTATTGATCAATTTCTCAGTAATTATTAGATTAGTGAAATCACTAAAATAAGGTGTATGTAGCCTCTTAATGAACATAATAGAATTTGTTTCCTTCCTTTTCTTATTTGAAAGTTAATTATGATTCATATCTTGAGAAAGTTTTATGAGCATAGTAATGAGATTTTTTATCTTAACACCCATAACATTTGGTTTCTCAGGAGTGCAAACACTTCATTATCCATCATATTCATCATTAACAAGATTCCTCTAGTTTCCATCCATTGACTAAAATCAAGATAAAAATGTGAGCAACAATAATCATAGTAGAGAACCACTTAACCAAGAAAATCATTTATAGGATATCTAAATCATGACACCTTCTTTTCAATCTTGGAAACCTTAAGTTTAACCAAGTTATTCCCTAATCATTACTAAAACTTTAACATGTAATCCTATAATTAGACTTAGCCCTATGGTTATCACAAAATTTATCTCATCCTAGTTTCTGAAGGTTAACTAAAACTTGATTTTATACCAAATAAAATGACCCATGATTTTCATAAATAGATACACATCCTAATAGATGCATATCCATTAAATAATATAATGATCCATGCTATAATAATATAGGTCTAATTCCTTTGGAAACTTGGACACATAAAAAACGGGTTCATAAGATTCTCACATTATTTTATTCATAAATAGCACCATTCTTAGACATATCATTTCTAAAACCTTTATTCATAGCCTAGAGAAATGAATCATAACAAAGGGTGAGCACAGATGCTCAATGAGGGTTAACAATGGAGATATCAATGATCACATAATCATAAATAGTGCATAAGGGTATGGAAACATGATCTTAAGATTTGAAAATCATACTCCTCATATCATGGATCATAATCTTGAGTCATTTCATAAATATTAGTATCTCATAAGCCATGAATCATAAATGAATCAAAGCATATAGACCATGATAGTATAAAATTTCCATAAGAAATTAATTTTTGGCATACGCATAAGCATAGAAAATCACTTTTTTAGTAGTCAGAGATCATTTCCAATAATATAATAGTGTAATGGGATCACTCCCAAAACCATCATAGTAGTCAAGGTTCACTACCACGACTATCATAGTAGAAAAATTCTCTTTTTGAATTGGGTTCACTCCCCATTTTACTGCTTTTTATATCAAGAGATATTAATCATTACCTAATGAATTGGGTGTAGATATAGGTACCACCCATACTTTGTTATAATGTGAGAACCATACATTATTATAACATAACTAGCATAATTAGTTATAATGTAACCACCATCCTTGGTTATAACATAAACACCATCATATAATGAAAATCATAAAACATTCATCATTTCAAAACCCATGAAAATAAATGGGTTTCATTGACATTTCATCATACCGTAACCCATGTAAAATTAATGAGTTTCATAAATATTTCATAAATTCATCATAGTATAACCTATGGAAAAGAAATGGGTTTCATAAATAATTCATCATAGCATAATCCATAGAAGAGAAATAGGTTTCATAAACATTAAAAAATTTCAACATAATATAACTCCTAGAAAATAAATAGTTTTAATAATCAAACTTATAGAGAATTAATAAGGAGGTATCATTGGATAATATCCCTAGTAAATCTTGTATAACATTAAATTATTTCATCTTAGATGGAAAATGATTTTTAAAGATCATTTGGGATATTCTTGATGAAAGTATCATTTTCACTTTGAAATAACCTTTTTAAAATCTAAAAAATTCCCAAATATTAAGGAAAACAATTATTTAAAAGTATCCATGAAAACCCATAAATGAATCTTCAAAACATTGATCAATATTTATGGTGAGAAAATTTCATTCATACCTCATATGTTAAAATAAAACACTCCTTTTATAATTTTTTAGAAAAATTTAAAATTACAATGTTCGAAAAATGATAAGAAGATTCATTTTAAACTATTTTTTTAAAAGTAAAACATGGGTAAAAATGACTTTAATCCATCATAGTGATATATTAAAAACCTTATTTAAAACATTTTTAGAAAACATGGATGTGGAAGAAATTTTTTTTTTTGACTAAAGAGAAAAATAAAGTTGATTTTCCTTAAAAATAATTTTTCAGTATCTTCAGTAATTAATGTGAAAAAGATAAAATGAAAACATTTATTCTCAAGAAATAACCAAAGGATAAGAAACTTCAATAGTTTCTTGTGATATAACCATCATCACTTTAGTAATTTTTAAATCGTAATCCCTATGAAAGAAATAATCTTAAATATATATGTAAATACTTATAAAATTCATAATAGGAATCACAAAATTAATTCATTGTTAGTATATACACCACATAAAAGAAATGTGTGGTGAATTTGGCATAAGTCTCTCAAAAATAAAAGTGAGACTAGAAATCCATTACGTTGACTTCTACATGACTCAAACGCACTCTAACCTCCTGTATAAAAAATATATATTTATTATAATTCTATATCAGAATCATGTAAATTCTTATAATGTCAAATATATCTGTTATATACATATTTACAATCATTCATAAAATATAGATATAGAAAAATGAATGACACCATTCATCAAGATGGTAGGTGATAAATACGCAAGAACATTTTTTTCATTTTTCAATGGATGGAAAAAAAGATATAAAAATAATAAATCACCTTTAAAAATCATTATTATAACATCTATATTCACTAAATTCGTCGTTATTATAATCCAAGTAAAACAAATAACATCACTTCATGGAGGTGGTAGTCCACACGTACGCACGAACGACATTATTATTTTTAAATGGTTTGAAATATAAGAAGGTAGATATGATATTATCATTATATAATAATATTTATTTCATAAATATAATATATAAACATTAAACCCATCATAATCACCATCTACAAAATATGGTGATGTAAAATGAATTGTATCATTACGTGTAGTGTGTAAACTATACATATGCACAATCAATATTTTAACTTCCATTTTGATGGAAAGAGAGTGAATAATGGTGGTTTTATAATCAAAATAATATTATTTTATATTTAGGATACTAATTTTATTACTTTACGAATAATATAACATAATTAGATGAGGTAAAATAACAATTAAAAAGAAAGTGATCGATTTAGGCGATAACCACTTCTTCAAAATAACTCCACTAGATATCCTCTTTAAGGATCTAGGGTTTGTCTTTTGGAAATACCATCTTTAATATATTGTGTATGGATAATTGGATAAGAAAAATTTATATATTATGTTCAATCTATAAGGTGCAATGTGATGTGAACAAAATAAGGGAAGGGTTCCCTTTTATAATTGCCGGGAGGGGAATCTAGGAATTTCTTAAAATATTAAATTAATATAAATTTTTGATGTCCAAATGGATCAAAAATTATAATATTATATGATAGGATGAGTATGAGTTAAAATAATCTCATGCAATTAAATTTAGACAAGTTTAGATCACATTTTACCCTTATTTTTTAACCCTTTGCAAACTTGTTTAAAAATTACCATAATGTTAAATTATTCTACAATTTTAGGGTTAATAATGTTACTATAAAAGGAAAACAAATAACCATAAATAGACTATGTTTCATGTTTAAAAACATATCTTATTAATTTGACTAATTATAAGATTTGTATGAATTTTATATTATTAAATAAAATATTATTTATTATAAAATATTATTAATGTCATTTCTAGCACAATTCATTTAATTTGACTTGAAATGCATCAATACAAAAAGGGAATTGAAATATAATTCTATAAAATAACACTAAAATTTCATATTCAACTAAAAATATGGTTTCAATCATTAAATAACTCAAATTATACTACTTTTAATATTTTTAAAAATATTATACACATTTTTCTATTTATTGGATAAATTATGCATTGATGTTTCGAAAGCTTTCTAGGTCATTATATAATTTCTAAAAATTAGAAATAAATATAATTCATGAAAATAATTTTTGTTAATATCAAAATAGAAACTTAGATTCATTAATAATTTATTTTTCCCTTTTTGGACACATAAGAAATATTTAAAACTAAGATATTTTTAGTTTTTAACTTTCTTTGATTTAAATTTTATGTAAATCATTTTCATGTAAAATATCTGTTAAAAACTAATTTTTGATACTAAGGTGAAAAGGTTAAAATTACCTTCATCCATAATAATTAGTAGGAAAAATTTAGACCTTATAACTTATTTTCAACCAAGATTAGCCTGATTTACCATTTACAATGGTGACAAATTTTACCATGGTTACTAATTATATTGAACAAAAATAAAATGGATCTATTTACCAAATATGAACCTACTGATTCCGAATATGAAATTAATTTTATAAAATTAAATACAGATAAGTGGTATAAATTAATTTTTAAATAATTGTGCAAAATGCGATGAAAACTACTTTTTAGAAAAATATTTTACAAAAATTTATTAATTAAAATTATTAAGATAAAAATACATTGCATGCATAAAAACAATTTTGTAAGAAAAATATTTCTTTCTTTCAATTGGTTTTTATTTTTATTTATAATCAATTGATAACCAATGAATTAATTGTATACATATGTAACCATAAATTTTTCATAATTTATTTATTACTATTCACACTCACTATCCAACAGCTATATGATAACTATTGCATTAAAAAATAATATTTTAATAGTATAACATGGTCCATTTAATCTTGGTGTTGCATGTAAAACAAGCTATCAAAAAATTTAATTTATTTGAAAAAATATATTTCATAAAATCAAAGGGTGTTAAAAATAAGAATAAGAAAAAATAAATTTCAAAAAAATTATACAACAATTAATCGATGAATAAATAATGAAGAGTAAATAATTTCAATGTAATTATTTTCTTCTATAAGCAGTGCAAGATTCACTACACCAAAACCAGCCTATAGTAGAAGTTTTTTCCTATGAGAAACAGTTTAAACTATCAAAAAACCAATTAGTGATGGTTATTTGAACCACTATATATTTCACTGTCATAAATTATATAAACATGTTTTGAATTTATTTATATTTGATTTATAGGAGTTTCGATTCTCCATATTTAGCAGGGGTTTTCCATACATTTAGCGGTGGTTCTTATCAAAATATTTATTATTCAATAAACAGTGAAAAAATAAACAAACCACCACTTAAAGATGTAATATATTTTTTATTTCACTTTGGTTTATGAGAAAAGCTAGTAAACAATAATATTAAAAATAAATAATTTGAAAAAAAATGTTTTCGATATGTATAGAGCTTGTTCTTCTTAGTAGTCATTAATTAAAATCGTAGCTATAAATTTTAAATAATAAATATTTTTAAGAAAAATTATACAACATTAAATGAAACTAAATATTAATTAATTAAAAACATAAATATACAATAATATTTACAACACATATATAAAACACACATAGATAAAAAATATATAAAGCATGAATACATATATCTAAATAAGTCAATAACCATCAGTCATAAACATAGTTATACTTACCTGGATAGGGTCAATGGGTGATAATGAAGTCTCATAGCCTAGGACACTGAATTATATTTCACACCGTAAAGGCGTTGTTCTAGCATCTCTCCAAGTAGGAGAGTAAACATCATAATTTGTGGTAGAAGCAGCGTGTGTTCACACGGCCCCTATAAAAAAACATAAAAAATAATATATAAATAAACTTAGTTATCATTAAGATATCATAAATAAAAAATTTAGTATAAACCCATAACATCCATATCTTCACCTCCACTACATTCAAACAACTCCTTAGAGAGGCTCATCATGCACAAAACTGACTTCATCTCTCTTATATCGGGGGAAAAAATAAGATAGATATCAGGAAAACTTAACATAAAAAAAGGATATTGTAGAATCCATGAAAATGATTAACCATAACACAAAACCAATGAACCATCAAGGATTAATTATAAATAGTCTCATGAATTAGAATACCCAACCTCCTCCATACTTTTGGCATATTCCACATGTAATACAAAACCAAAACATTAAAGAAAATGAAAATGAAACAGAATAGACAAAGACTAAATTTATAATTGTTCACATAACATTTTTTATTTTTTTTAATCAATCATGTGAAGTTTCTATACAAAAAATGAAATATCAAATGACATTTCATGAATTAAACCATTTCCCAAAACAATTTAAAAACATAAAATTACCTATTTAATATATAATTCAACTCTCAGAACTTGAAATGGATGAGATAATACTAATCTAAGTCTATATATCTTAGTTACCACTACTGAGAAGATAATTTTACAAAATTGATACCAATCTTTACAATTCACCTCCTAAACCAACCAAAACATTTCCCAAAATACCTATCTTGTTAAATTAGATATGGTTTGATTTTCATTTCTCATAATTCAATTAATCTAAGAACTAAACCATATCATTCATTCATATTGGGAAATTTCATCATGTTATAGTCTAAAATTAGGAAAAACCATTAAAAATCGCATCTATATATTCAAAATTCAATCAAAATAATGTATCAACTTCAAACTTATCCCAATTATAACCTCATTTCATTTATTCTACCAAAAATCTCAATATTATAATATATAAAGTGTAGGAAATAATAATTTCATTTTAATTTATACCAAACATGCCTTAATATACAAACATGTCTTAAATTAGTGAAATCAATAGATTTTCAACCCAATTTTGTAAAGAAACATAAAACAAATCATGTATATTTATCAAAAAACATAAATTTGTTAAAAATTCTCAATTAACTTCCAATTAAAACTATTAATCCTCTAAATTCACTGAGAAAACTTTGAAAACTTAAAATTGACTATTTTATAAATGATTCAACTCTCATAACAAAAAAAAATGATGATTTTATAACAATAAAAGTCTCCAAATATTCTTTTTCAATAATATGAATCAATTTTATAGAATCAATACCAAATTTTATAATTCATCACCAAAACCTACCAAATCATTTCCCGATATACCAATATTGGCAAATTATATACAGTTCAATCTTTATTTCTCATAAATCAATCAGCGTAACCATCAAACTAAAACATTCATTCCTTCCTGTAAATTTATGAGTCTAAATTTTGGAATATCCATAAGAACCAAAAGTAATAAATTTGAAATTCACTCTAAATAATGCATCAACTTCATACATATCCCAATTATGACTTTTTGTCATTAATTAAACCCAAAGACCAGATTTTACACTATAAAAAGTATCAAAATTCATAAATTTATTTTAATTGAAACTAAGTGTGCCTTAATCGATAATTGTATTCCAAAATATTGGAATCATTTAGGTCTAAACCAAAAGATGTAAAATTGGGTGGATTTATTAACTATTTTATACTTTTCCACTTTCAAGCCCTTAAAAGTGATGATTCATTTGAAATAGGAGACCCCATCAGTATAAATGCCATTAAACTGATTTAGAGCACTCTTAGTGAAGTTTGGGGACTATTTTAGTGATGTTTGACTAGTAGAGGAGTAAAGAAAATCTTCAAGTCCCTCAAGAGACCTTGCATAGTTTGGAATGTGTTCACCCTAACTATTCACACTAACCATGAATTCCACATTTTTTACCAATAGTAAATACATGGTTAGATGCATGTTCTATCGAACCATGTATCTTAATAGTAATTTTGGCACATAATTCTTAATTAACCCTAATAACCTAAGGAACAATTATGGGTCATGAAATGAGTCTAGTTGACCTTGAATTTGGGTGGAGATCATGGGAGAGTCTTGGAGAGAGAAAAGGAACTATTCACATAGGGTTTTTTTTAGTTTTGTTTCTAACTTATTTTTTTTCTTATTCATTTCAAAAATATAAAAATATATTAAACCCCACTCTAAATCAAAAATACACACCCATGTAATTAAAAGATAAAAATCATCTCATATTATCCCAACTCCCTATCACACAAATTTCCCCAACAGGATACAATATCATCATAACTATGAAGAAAATAGTTTTTTAGGAAGGTCATCAATTGAGTTAAAATTTTACATCTTTAGGACGATTTATAAGACTATAAATTTCCTCTTGAATTGTTCCAATCCTCCTCTAGAATATAGAACCTAATGAATTTTTCATTTTCGATCTCCATTAATCCTATGTTTCCTTATAGGAGTCATGTTATTTTACTTTTTCTTTCATTTAAACATTTCCCTCTACACTTCCCATTCAATTAACTGATTGAATCCCAATTATATAGTCTAACAATAAAGGATAATGGTAGACTATCAAATAAATTTCATTTAGTGGTCCTAGAGCCTATCCCCCAAATATAATCAGGATTATCCTTCCCTAAAATAATTGCAATTGCATCATTCTCGGAAACTGATAATGATTGTGTAGGGTTTTCATCTGAATTTTATTTAATTCTAACATGTTAATGAATCAATATTAAAAATGATTTCACTAATTATATTAACATTATAATATAATATGATATATTTATGTTCCCATATTATGTTTTTAAAGTAATTAAATAACATTAAATTTTAATGAAATGTTTTTATTGTAGTGTATCTAGTAGGTTCTCACATGAAACTATCATTAGGTTTCAGATGAACATTTAGCCACACCTATATTTAACCATCGCGGTGGCCTAAATCATGACCCTTTATATATATATATATTTATCTAGTTAGAAATAAAATATTATAATTAACAATGAATAAAATACAGCCAAGAGTGTTCTTTTTCTGTGAAAACTCTCAGACCCAATGATATAAGGAATAAAAAAATTGATTCATTTTATTTTTTCAATAAATCTCGTAAAAAATATTAACATTAATAAAAAATATATTTTCATGGTGTTTATGTTAATAAGTTATAGTAAAATATTAAAATACCTCGTGAGATACATCCTTATTAATATAAAAAACAACTTACACTACTGACAAGACATGCCTTAAAACACTTTCTCATGTATCTAATGAGTGATTAAATAGTTTCATTAAACTCGTTTCATAATCTTTACTTGAATTCTATCATTTTTTTCCATATTTTTCATGGTCTATGGGCATAAAATAGATTCGGAGACATGTAACTGAAAAAACATCAATAAATAAAAAATATAACACTTTATAAGTATATTATTAGTTTTACTCACCTTTTAAATTAGTCATAAATTAATAATAAATTTGTATTACCTTTATTTTTTTGTCAAACACCTCATTCTTACAAACTTTGGGAATTTGTCTCCAATATTTATAATTAATGGGAAGGATCATTATCTAAAAAGTAATCTTCCCATGATTCTATCCATAGAAAATGGTAGCATCACCGATAGAAATCTCAAACTCCTCAAATAAAATGATAATTTTAAATTATTTCTAGTCTCATACATCTGGTGTATTCAAAAAATTTTATCTTATATTGTTATTTTTATATTTTGGAAAAATTATTAAATAATAAATAAAAATATGTAGCTTTTTTAAAGTTACATACATACTAGTAATAGTAACCCACTAATATCCCCAAGATGGAGGAGTGACCAACTGCACTACCATTGGAGGAGTATCCAACGGGGAGCTACCAATAGCATCTAGGGAAACCGGTGTCTTGAGAAAAGTTCTTGAAATTGTGGTCTCACTCAGATCTATTGAAGGTGATGGTAATAGTGATGTGATTTAAGATAATGATTGGCTAGGATCTCAAAAAAATTATTTTCAATATTCCAATATTTAAAATGGATTAGAATCTATTCAATTTACAAAAAAAATCAGAAGTAAATGAATTATAAAATTCAAAAAAAATTCAAAATGTATATATGTATGAAAACTTATAAATGTGAAATTGCAATATAGTTTCATTACCAATTTATATATTTAAACATCTTCATTTTCATTTTTTTCATTATTATAAACCTCCATTGGGAAGATTATTATTTCATTTTAACTCTCCATTTCCATATTGTTACTGAAAAATTGTTGAATGTTTTATGGTTAATGAGGTCCAGTGTCAAAAATTAACAATACATCGTCACTGCATATATCATACAATTCTCTCTATTTTAACTGCAAAAAAACACTCCAACCTTCTTGTGCTTCATCATCTATATAATAAAGGATATTTTCTTATTAATCCAAGATAAATGGATAATGCTCTTCATGTTCACCAGTATGGATCAAGAAAGAGAATTTGGAATAAGTAAAATGCAAAAAATATTTTTTTATACCCCTATCAATGTTGACCCACTTTCATTGGAATAAGATAGCTAAAAATTTACCAATATAGTTTAATTTAATGATATCAACCATCTTTTTGTAGTATCCCAACTCTGAAAGTGTAAATACACCTCAATTTTGATTTATCAAGCCTTCTTCAAGATTAATTGTATGAAACTTAAAGCCATTAGTATTATAAGCATAAAATATCATAGACTTCCATAGTGTAACTTGATCCAAAAACTTCAAATCATTTGATAATTTATCATGAATCTCAATATTCATTATCTAAAAAAGAAGATATAAGGTGTGAATTTTGTTATATAAAAAATAAAAACATATTTGTAATATGAATGAGTATTCACTTAAAAAGATAAGTGACTGATTCAAAAATATTTTTATAAAAAAAATTTAAATTTTGTTTCATATCATGCTCAGCCCCTTCTTCATCTTTTTATTTTGAATATCAAATATTTGAAAAAAGGAGTCTTAATATGATGATTGAGTATCACATATCTATGTGATTGTAAAAAATCTAATATAATCAATATAAATTTTGATCCCTTTCCAACTATTCATCCTATTATTAAAAGTACCAATGAAATTCCCAAGACTCATACTCCTGGGTCTGATTCTGAAAGCACTTAATTTATATTCCATATACGAAACTAAGTGAGAATACCCAAGAAAAACTTCCAAATATTTCAAATCAATTTTATAATTTAAATATTAAATCTCACAAATAATCTCAAAAACCCATAACCAAATGGTTTGGGATATTGGGATATTATATATATATATATATAATATTATTTCCCATAATTATGAACATTTTTCTATAATTACACCATACAATATCGCCTCATAAATGTCTCATATGTTATAATTATCATCATAACTTGGTAAATTGAAAATATTAGAAGGTGTGAGGTCAAACACTTAGTAAGGAAAAAAAACTTTCAATGAGTCAAAAAACATGATAGAAGGCCATCTAATCTAAAATTATAAAACATATAACATAAGGTAGGATTTCATAATCATGAATAAATAATCACAAACCATGGAGCACAACATAATAATATAACATAAAATTGTGGAATGATAATAATTATAGGAAATCATAATAGTATGAACGTAGACTAATCGAAATTATGTCCATGAACAGTCATGTGGACACACTACAAGAAAACAGGCGTTTCGAGGCGGTTTTTTCGAGGCGGTTTTTAAAACCGCCGCAAAATGTGTAAAAAAAATTAATTTTTTTTTAATTTTTTTTATTTTTTCAATGATTAGCGGCGGTTTGGGTAAAACTGCAGCGAAATGAAATTAAAAAAATAAAAAAAACATGAGAAACTGTAAAATCACTAAAATGACCATAACTTTTGATCTGGGCGTCTGTTGGAGTGCCACGACCAGTCAAATCGAAGATCATGAAGAGGTCTAGAAGAACATATAATCAAAACCATGAGAAGGTCTAAGGTAAAGAAGATATGAGAGTTGTAAGAAAGTTAAAAAAGTTGTCCAACTTCAAACGGCCATGAATTTCTCTCCGGGTGTCTGTTTGGTCTCTACCACATACCAAATTGAAGCCAACGAAGAGAGTTATGCACCAAATCGACACAAGAAAGCTTTTGTCGTGTTTTTCAATCCCAAAAACCCCTCTAAAGGCCTCTGAAACCCCGTTTCCATCACCGGTGTCTCGTCGAACTTGTCTTCAAACGGACCTAACTTTTGATCCGCATGTCAGTTCGGACTCCTCGTTTCTAACACCCGTTCCTCATCAGCTTTTTTTTCAAACAGTCGTAACTTCTGATCCGTCGGTCCATTCGGTCTCTTTCACCTATCACCTAGAAGATCATTTTAGGTTCTTTGATTTGACTGGTCGCGGATCTGGAATGGACTATCAGATCATAAGTTATCTCCGTTAATGTGAGTCCAATGTTTTTGTCACTTTATGACTGTTTTGACGGGTTTTAACGGTTGCTCCATTTATTACCGTTTATTCCCGTTTTCATGACTTGTTATCTTTATCAATGGTTTTTTGTGGGTTATTATGATGATTGTGTTGAATTCTTAAGGGTTTTCCAGAGTTGTCATGAGTTTTCATGTTTTCTCATTCTTTCTAATGCCTCATTCTTCATGCTCCTCCATCTGTTTTCATGCATTTTCATGATTTTTCATCCCTTATCACATCTTTTCATACTTTTTCATGTGTTTCATTTATTATTTATTATTTATTATTTATTATTTATAATATACTTTAATTTATTTATTATCTATTATTTGTTACTGGTTATTTATTATTTATTATGTATATTCATTTATTATTTATTATTTATTATTTATTATTTATTTATTATTTATTATTATTTATTTATTTATTATTTATTATTTATTATTTATTATTTATAATTATTAATAATATTTGTTTCTGGTTATTTATTATTTTTTATTTTTTATTTATATTTATTTATTATTTATTACTTATTATTTCTTATTTCTTATTTATTATTTATTATTTATTATTTATTATTTATTATTTATTATTTATTAGTTATTATTTATTATTTATTATTTATTATTTATTATTTATTATTTATTATTTATTATACATTATTTATTATTTATTATTTATTATTTATTATTTATTATTTATTATTTATTATTTATTATTTATTATTTATTATTTATTATTTATTATTTATTATTTATTATTTATTATTTATATTAATTATTTGTTTATTATTTGTTTATTATTATTTATTGTTTATTATTTATTATTATTTATTTTTATTATTTATTCTTTATTATTATTTATTATTTATTATTTATTATTTATTATTTCTTATTTCTTATTTCTTATTTCTTATTTCTTATTTCTTATTTCTTATTTCTTATTTATTATTTCTTATTTATTGTTTCTTATTTCTTATTTCTTAATTCTTATTTCTTATTTCTTATTTCTTATTTCTTATTTCTTATTTATTATTTCTTATTTCTTATTTCTTATTTCTTATTTCTTATTTTTTATTTTTTATTTATTATTTATTATTTATTATTTATTATTTATTATTTATTATTTACTGTTTATTATTCATTATTTCTTATAGCTTATTTCTTATTTCTTATTTATTATTTATTATTTATTATTTATTAATAATAATATTTTATTTATTATGTGTTATTTATTATTTAATATTTATTATTAAATATTTTCTTATTTCGTATTTATTATTTATTATTATTTATTATTATTTATTATTATTTATTATTATTTATTATTATTTATTATTATTTATTATATATTATTTATTATATATTATTTATTATTTACTATTTATTATTTATTATTTATTATTTATTATTTATTATTTATTATTTATAATTTATTATTTATTATTTATTATTTATTATTTCTTATTTCTTATTTCTTATTTCTCATTTCTTATTTCTTATTTCTTATTTCTTATTTCTTATTTCTTATTTCTTATTTCTTATTTCTTATTTATTATTTCTTATTTCTTATTGCTTATTTCTTATTTCTTATTTATAATTTCTTATTTATTATTTATTATTTCTTATTTATTATTTATTATTTATTATTTATTATTTATTATTTATTCTTTATTGTTTATTGTTTATTATTCATTATTTCTTATTTCTTATTTCTTATTTATTATTTATTATTTATTATTTATTATTTATTAATAATAATATTTTATTTATTATTTGTTATTTATTATTTAATATTTATTATTAAATATTTTTTTATTTTGTATTTATTATTTATTATTATTTATTATTATTTATTATTATTTATTATTATTTATTATTATTTATTATTATTTATTATTTATTATTTATTATTTCTTATTTCTTATTTCTTATTTCTTATTTCTTATTTCATATTTCTTATTTCTTATTTCTTATTTCTTATTTCTTATTTCTTATTTATATTTATTATTTGTTTATTATTATTTATTATTTTATTATTATTATTTATTATTTGTTTATTATTATTTATTATTTGTTTATTATTATGTATTGTTTATTATTATTTAATACATATTATTATTTATTATTTATTATTTATTATTTATTATTATTTATTATTTATTATTATTTATTATTTATTATTTATTATTGTTTATTGTTTATTGTCTATTATTTCTTATTTATTATTGTTTATCATTTATTATTTATTATTTATGATTTATTATTTATTATTTATTATTTATTATTTATTATTTATTATTTATTATTTATTATTTATTATTTATTATTTCTAATTTCTAATTTCTTTATTATTATTTGTTTATTATTATTTATTATTATTTATTATTATTTATTATTATTTATTATTATTTATTATTTATTATTATTTGTTTATTATTATTTATTATTATTATTATTTATTATATCTATTAGTTATGTATTATTTATTTTTTCAATTAATATATATAAGTATATTAAATTTTGTTTATTAACCACATGGCAAGCTTGCTGGAGTGGTAAATTCTTTGGAAAATATGCAAGAGCTTAGGGGTTCAAATCTCACCAAACGCAGTATTTCTTTATATTGCATGGGCATGTGCATTTTCATGCGCATGAGATGTGCATGCATGGATAAATACAGTAAATAAAGTAATACAAAATAAATAAAATAAATACGAAATAAATAAATAAAGTAAATAAATAAAAAATAATATGAAATAAAATAAATAAATAAAATAAATAAGAAATAAAATAGATAAATAAATAAAATAAAATAAATATGAAATAAATAAAATAAAAAATAAATACGAAATAAAATAAATAAATAAATAAAATAAATAAATAAAATAAATAAATAAATAAATATGAAAAATAAAAAATAAAAAATAAAATAAATAAAATAAATACAAAATAAATAAAATAAATAAATAAAGAAATAATTAAAATAATTAAAAAATAATTAAAAAAATAAAAAAACCGCCACTAAATCATCTAGAGGCGTTTTAAACCGCCACAAAAAAACCACCACAAAACATTATGCGACGGTTTTGAAAACCGCCGCGAATA
This sequence comes from Viscum album, assembly GCA_963277665.1. NCBI lineage: Eukaryota > Viridiplantae > Streptophyta > Magnoliopsida > Santalales > Viscaceae > Viscum > Viscum album. The sequence continues at coordinate 1,839,537,956 of OY728165.1, forward strand.
GTTTCTCGACGCACGATTTCGCGGCGGTTTTTCAAAACCGCCGCCAATCTATTTAGTAGCGGTTTAAACCGCCACGTAATGTAAAATCAAACCGCCGCTAAATGCCTTTTTTACCGTAGTGACATGGCTTAACAACATTTATATCCACACACTGCCAGGTGAACATAAATTAACCACAATTATGACCATTCATAGTCCTTTGAATATAGATTAAACAAAATTATGACCACAAATAGTCTTTTGAATATATATTAACTACAATTTTGTCCATGCATAGTCTTGTGAACATGGTTTAACTATAATGATGTCCACGCACAATCTTGTGAACACAGATTAACCCCAATTATGACCATGCATAGTTTTTTGAACAAAGATTAAATCAATCATATCCATGCACAATATTTAAACATATTTTTTTCATATGAAATCAATCATATATCATATTATGAAAACCCTATGGAAAGATTTAGTGTTTCATAACATTTCCAAATAGTGTAAAATAAAATGACCTCAAGAATTGGATATGTTGGTACCAAAAGTTCAATCACCCAAAAAGTAGTATTTTATAAGATAATTTTGATGGTGATTCATGAAATATGAATCCATAGAAGATAGATAATTGGAAGTAGAGGGTAAAATGGAAGTGAAATCGCAAAAAAATGTTTCATAATACATAATGAAATTTTTGAAAAAATATAAAGTTTTGAGTGACATTCAAAAATCATTTTCAAAAAGGAACTTTGAAAACATTTTTCATTCATTATTTATAAATATTTCAAAATAATTAAACCTTGAAAAGTAATAAAGTTTAAGTCAAAAAAATTGGATTGGAATATAAAATATATAAAGTGATAGTAAAAGCCTTTTAATATTTTAAAATACATTAATTGAAATCCCCAATGTTAAAAATGATAATAAAAATTCCATTCCAAAAGAGTTAAAGAAAAAATTTTAAATCATAAGAGATATTACATATTTGAATTTCAAATTAAGAAATGGAACAAAATTTTGGAAAGAAATAATATGAACATCAAAAATAAATATATTATTATAGAGGATTGGATTTGAAGTTCCCTTACATTTCTTGAATGATGTTTCTTCATTGTCAACCATATTTGAGAAAATTTGTGAAGTTATGTAAAGGTAATGTTAGATTTGAATTGGATTTATATGGTTGGTTTTTTCTATCTTTGGTCAATATTTATAGTTTATAGGTTGTACATGCAGTTGATCGGTATGATTAAAGTGTTGTATGTGTATTCAATTGGCATATTTTTTATATTGTACATGTGGTCGCTCCATGAAATCAATCTAAAATAGTGTAGTCAATTGATATAGTCAGTCCATTGATACATTCTACTTGAAATGATTGATTCTCAATATTGATACATTATTCTTATGGATGATCTTTATGAACGGATATCTATTTCACTATCTATCTTCATATATTCTTGCTTACAACTTGGTCAGTCTTGTACTTGGAGTATTTTTTATGTACTATGATGGGTGAAAATTTGAGTTTCAAGAATTTTTATATTCTAATAAAATTTAAATTCATACAATTATTATGATGTTTTTAAAGGATTAAAGTATCATGATTTGTCAAATATATCATGATACAAGTTACTGAGAAACAAAGAATAAAACTGCTGGTGATATTATTTAATTGAAGAAGTTTTAGTAAAAATTAAAGCTTGTCTTTTTAAGATAATCCCCACCATAGTGTGTTCTGTGTGACTATTTTGGTGCCTATAGCGTCTCAGATGAAAAGACTAATGATAAATATGTAATTTACCCTGCCATAGTGAATTTTTTTTGTCATTTTAGTGTGTGTTTCATATGATGTAATTATAATACTACATTGTGGTTAAATTTTAATGAGAATTTTGGGCATCATGGAAGAGTAACAAGGAGAAATAAATTTAAGTGTTGAAATGGTGATAAAAACAATCTTTTATGTCATGGTTGATTCCATGTGTTGTGATATTCATATAGAGGTGGAATAACTCAAGTTCCATAAAAATTATGGATAGACTAAGGTCATAAAAATTCAAATACCATGTTAGTTAACAAAGTCAATCCTTTGAGAGATATCAAAGGGGGTATTTTCTTAGTTTTAAAAGAGTTTAATGGTAAAAGACTCAGGATAATTAAAACTACCAAGGCCAAGATAGAGTTATTTTTATTATGACAAAAAATTTAAAAATATAATTTACACCGTTTGTGAATATTTATTCTAAGAGAATGAGAAATGAAAATAGTGAGTATTTTTTATAGAATTTTATATACCCTACTAGAGTGAAGGTGTAGTTTATAAAGAAGATCAAAACGTGATTCATTAGTATTCTTAAAAAGTTCAAGGAAACACTTCCTTGTTGATATAAGTTTTTTCAGTTTCTAGTGAGAAGAAAGAAGGTCATTACATTCATCAATGATCTCATCTGTGAGATGATTATTTTGAAGAAAAGTAAGAGGAATTTTTATCTACTGTTGTTGAACCATTATCTATATGGTAGTCAAAATACTTCCCCAAGTAATATTCATCTTATGGTACTGAATAAACTATTTATTATCTAAATATCTTAGTAAAAAACAAGGGAAAAGAAGATATTCTGATCTATCTGTGTTTCTAGTATAAATAATGTCATACAAGTTATAGTGGGAAGTGTCGAGTACATGCACACAAATAGAATTGGATAAAACTTTCTTGAAAATTATTTGCTGATTGTGGACATTTGTAATCACTATATATTATAGCGATGATAAAATCAATGATCAAACTAATGGTTGATCATGACAAGTAGTAGGATCTCTCATTGAGTCTAAACCTTATAAAAAGTTCTTATGTGTTTCTTTATTTTTTTTATTTGTGAATATAGACGAGGAAGTGAGTTTAAAGAGTGAATCATGACATTAACCCATCACATTAGTTTAATTCCATAACAATAATTTATAAAAGATTGGTATCATTGATTTAACACCCACCCCAATGGTTTCTTACTGACCTGGGATCTTCAAGTGGTATCATAGAAAATTATGTTCCCTGAGTTTCTACTCATACATCATAGTGAATCATAATTATATTAATATCATAGGTGTTCCAATATTTGATGAAAATAACTTACATGGGTGCAAGAATTTAATTTTAAACTTCTTTTTCAGAAGGACTTGAGGTGAGTGATTTTTCCACTGTGGGTTATCCACCAATTGAAATATACAGTCTTAGGAAATTTTTAGATAAGTTTAATTTGATATTAAAGGAAAAAATCCAATAATATTGTCCTTTTTTGAAAAAGTGTACAATAAGGTGATGGGACTATAGATATATAAATAAATATGTGATGATATTGAGAATATGTATGATGGAAACACCAAGATAAAAGAAAAAAATTGAAAATTTGGAGGGATATTTTTAAAGACAACTGAATGGATGATAATGAGAATGTCGATGATTCTATTACTTGGGTGAATGAGATACATACTCAAATCAGAGGCTTCAGATACAAGCTATATGATTCAACTATTCTCAAAAAAATAATGATGAACTTTCTAGAGAGATTTGACCCAAATATCTCATTTTTTAAGAAATTCAGGAAATATACCTTGATGAGCTACACAAAACCCTCCTGAGTTATGAGATGAGAAAATGAGAAATTTTAAAGAAAAGGCGAAAATAATTAAATGATTTTATATCTTTGAACAAGATAAAATCAAGTAGTAATAATTGTTTATACCCCCCCCCCAAGTGATCCAGATAAATAATATGAGAGTGATGATAGTCATAATAAATTCATGTCTCTCATTTCAAAATATCTTAAAATAGGAAAACATAAATATAAATGAAATATTCCACATAAATGTTTTACATGTGGAGGAATTTGACTTTTTTTTATAGACTATCCTAGGAATAAAAAATATATTAAGTCAGATGATAATGATGATGATGAATAAAACCCACAATGGATGTTAAAACATAAATCTACTAAAATCTACAAGATATTGGATAATGGTAAAATTAAATAATTTAGAAGAAAAAAATAGAATCATACTTATCAAAGAGGAAGAAGATAATTATTCTCTAAGTCGTGAGTCATAAGGGAAATGTGCTAGAAAAGATAATGACTTTATGGAACTTGTTTAAAACAAAGAAGATAGTTCCAGTAGTAAAGAAGATGAAGGAGATGAAGTAACATGATTCACCTGGTGAGGAAAGAACTTCTAGTCTATACTGAAAGGAATTATAGACTCAATAAGGAATTTAAATATTTCAAAAATTAAATTTATAGGATGATGAAATTTTAAGGTGAGTTTCACAGTAAGTATAGTGAGTACATTGATTATATCATCCTTATCAAATTAAAGTTGTTGAGCATGAAAGAATTATAAAAAAGATCAAAGAATAACTTGGATGATCAATAAGAAAAACAGATTCATGTTGAATGAAGGTATCATAAAGATAAAAATACCATTGGAAAATGAATATTTACTTTTAAAAAATATTGAAGTTTGTGTTGAGTTAAGAGAAAAATTTGATAATCCTTGCTCATCAAATCAGGTAATATCTGTACCTGTTAAATCTGAAATATTTTAATCTTTTCAGGCTAATAAGGAAATCCCCATAAGTAATTATGGTCAAAACTAGGTTAAGAGAAACCCCCAAGGTAATTATATTATGTTCAATGTGTTGGATTGTAATCAAAATAACCAAGACTCTTCAAAATCTATGAGAATGAAGGGTGGTTTTATACCAAAATAGGAAGAATATTTTCTAATAAAGAATCATTAGTATTATGAAATATAGAAATTCAGATGTTATTGTTGGTTTTTCAGATCCTATGTAAATAAATATTTTTTCTATTGGTATAATATATCTCTACCTTAGAATCTAAGTATTCTAGAGTTTAGTGGGGAGCTACTCTAAAAATAGAAGGAACATATCTGGTTTGAATCAATTAGAAAAGGAAGGCCATGATGTGTACCGACTCAAAAACAATTAGTATCTTGAAGAATTCTATGGAGGGTTTGAATAAAAAGTTCGCTATTAAAAAGATTATGTGACCATGTTTCAAAGGAAATAATAACATATTTAAAAAGTAAGTAATTAAAAAGAAGTAAAATAGAAAAATCATTGATTGTAGAGGTTACTCTTAGAGATAATAAGAGGGGAAAGACTTGGATCCATAATAGAGGAAACTCATCATGCGTGATGGGGGATAACAATCTCTTAAAATTAATTTAAGAACATGATGGTGGTTTTTTTAATTTTTGAAATAAAAGTTATTTAAAAATAAATAGAGTTGGTGGAGTTGTGATTAAAACTAATAGAAAAAATTAATAAAAAGGTTTTATTTATGGATAGGATCAATCAATACCTTTTTATTATTAGTAAATTATGTGATGAGGGTAGTGAGGTGATATTCAATAATAATACTTGTCTTATTAAAGAAGTAGAATTTGTAAGTATCATCATAATAGGATAAAGGACTAGTGTAAATTTTTTTCAGGTTATATATTCTAGTAATTCCTATTATCTTAGTGCTAGTGAAGAAAATCATATTTAACATGGAATAGTTATCCAAATTATTCTAAATAATCATAGTAAAATATATAAATAAAATTTTGTGAGATATTTTCATAAATTGTGTTAGGATAGAGATCAAGTTTGTACAAACATTCAAAACGTGAAAATGGCTAATTAGTGATAAAAAATATTACAGATAAAATTAACAACACTGTTGGAATCAGTTCACTGATATTTGTGTGAAATCATGAGACACCTGTAATGACCCAAATCCGGAGCCTCATAACTGGTGCCCCATACCCGGGTTTCCACATGACCTCAAGCGTGTTTCCCTAAATTCCAGAGGCTGCCGACTAGCAGCGAGGGCCTTGGTGAGTCATTGGGGAAACTATGCCCTCATTGGGTAAGGTATACATCAGAAAAACAAACATACACAATAGCGGAAGTAGTAACGGAATATGACAACTGAACTAAAAGTAGAAGCAATGAATGATATAAGAATGATGCAATATGATACATGTGTCTATGGAAAGCAGTAAACAAATCAACATGCTGAAATACAACTAGAACCAAAAACTAAAAGTAAAAAAGCAACTCCTACAGCATCGCGATCCAAATCCCAGTCCCATGCTCTGTAGATCCAACCAGCAATCAAGTACCTGAGGTGGAAGGGCCACAATCCCTATCCACACCTACAACCATATAATTTGTTTGGGCCAAAACACAGGACCCAAACAGGGTGTGAGACTAATCCCAGTAGGAAACCACCACAAGACTTGTGCCCTACTATCAGTGAACAATATAGCAAAAGTAAAGGAAATAAATACATTAATGAACTAGGAGTTCACTAGAAGAAATCCTACAAATTACCATTCACATTTATTTAATTAAATAACTAGAGAAATAAGAAAAGCTCACTATTCAAAGGTAGAGCAAGTAACACAACAGGTAACTAGAAAGACTACCTAACCCACAAGCAGTACAAACCCAAGCTTGTCCTTCGGCTTGGTGGACTCCTCACAACCGACCAAAAAAATTCACATTGACTCTCTGGGTGCCTCAAACTAGCAAACCCCTATAGTCCAGTAATCAAACAAGGCACAGACACTCTGGGAAGCTCTCACGTCAATTCCCCTATAGTCTTGCAACGATAGCTACAAACTCTCTGAGGAATAACTTACGTCTAATTCTTCATGTGGTCTCGATACGTGTGTAAACTAAGAACACTCTTGGGAAGAACAAATTATTATTCCCGTAGCTCCTCCTTACGAAACTAAAACCAACAGACCCTCTAGGGAAGCACTTAATCGTTTATTCCCTCTTTGATCTCCTGCACGAGGTTCTCACAACCCTGAGCAGTCCATTCGATCATAATCGACTTTCAGTAGCCCTAAGTAAGTTCAAAAACTACTTGGATAATAGCTAAAATTCATCAAAAACAACATTTAAACAGCATGAAACACATGCAATCAGTTATAACAAGTAAACTAGCAGTTTCAATAGGGTTTGCCTCACAGGAAAATGGTGCCAAATGGCAATAAACAGCCAAAAATGGAAAAACACCCATGGGGTGATCCTCAAACATGCAACCAAGCATACGTTATTATCAATTAATCAATAAATAACAAGAAAACTAAGACGATTAAATAATAGGATCAAAATCCCAAACCCGGGATACCTGATACATGGGTATCCGGCACTTTTGCAACCAAAACTCAAGGACATTCAACGTAGGGAAACAAACCACCTACCTCGATTCTAGGAGGTCGATATAAGTGATACATGATGATTGATTCTCCTTAGAACGTCAAAGATCTAAGAAAAAGTCCAAAACACTCAACCCACGATAACTTGAAAATAAATAAGAATCATGAAACCAGGCTAAATAAAAACCAAGAACTCACCGCTGCAATTCCATTGCAACCGATGGTGTTTGATTCGGATAGCCGGTGACGGATCGGTGGCTCGAAGAAGATTTGGCCTCCTCACATGCTCTGAGCGGAATTATGCGGAGAAGAAGACAAAAATAGGGTTAAGTCGTGACCCCGGTCTGATTAATGAAATAAAAAGAAAAGTACATGGTGTGTACTTTTAGAGTACACGGCGTGTACCTTGGTTTTATGTACTCCACTTTAAGAGCCCTCCACCTCACTTCTACACACCGTGCCTATGGCCTGGACATGGCCAGTACATGGCCTGGAACGGAAAGGGAGTACACAGCGTGTACTATGAAAGTACACGGTGTGTACTTCAAAAATTTCCAGAAAACCCTTTTTTCTCAAAAACAACAAGAAAAGGAAAAAAAATACCTAAAACGAAGATCCAGGTTCTTACAAACTTCCCCCCTTAAAGAAATTCGTCCCCAGATTTCCCTAGTGAGGCATAGAAGAAGAAATCCCGAACAGCTCTGGCCACTGCGATCGTACATCATCTTACCACTCCCAAGTCTCATCCTGCACTCCCCTGTGCTGCCATAGCACCTGTACTAGAGGAACAGACCAGCCACAGAGAACTTTCGTACTGCAATTGACAATTCGGATAGGATGCTCCTTAAACGACGAATCTGCTTCAAGCTCAACCTCCTCGGGTTGAATGACATGAGATGGGTCTGAAAAGTAATGTCGGAGCTGGGAAACGTGGAAGACATCATGCATAGCCCGGTACCTATGAGAAAACTATAACCGATAGAAAATCGGACCAACTCTATCCAACACCTCAAACAGACTGACGTACCACGGTGAAATCTTACCCTGCCTCCAGATCCTCTTGTGTCCCAACCTCGGTGCGACATGCAGGAAGACCTGATCCCCGACGTCGAACTCCAGAGGTCGTCTCTGTTGATCAGCATAAGACTTTTGTCGAGACTGTGCTATAGCCATCCTCTTCTGAATCAACTCTACCTGCTCTGAGGTCTCCTGAACAAGATGAGGTCCCAGAAAAGTTGTCTCTCTTACCTCTAGTCGGCATAAGGGTGATCGGCATGGCCTACCGTACAAGGACTCGTAAGGTGACATCTGAATAGTTTCCTGAAAACTGTTGTTGTAGACGAACTCCACCAGAGGGATATGCTAATCCCAAGAACCACCAAAGTCTATAATGCAAGCTCGGAGCATATCCTCAAGCACTTGGATCATACGATCGGACTGGCCATCAGTCTGGGGATGGAATGTTGTACCCAAAAGTAACTGTGTTCCCAAATCCCTCTGTAGCCCCTGCCAGAACCGAGAAATAAAGCATGCATCCCTATCTGAAACAATGGAGTGTGGAACTCCATGCAGACGTACAATCTCTCGGATGTAAATTCATCCTAGATCATCAACACTTAAGGTCTCCTTGATCAGTAAGAAGTGATCAACCTTCATAAGCCTGTAAACGACAACCCAAACAACATCGTTCCCTTGAGGCGACCTCAGCAATCCGGCCACGAAGTCCATCGCGACATCGTTCCACTTACACTCCGGAATGGATAACTATTGTAAAAGGCATGCTGGTCCCTGATGCTCCGCCTTCACCTACTGACAAGTAGAACACCGCAAGACGAAACTAGAAACAACCCTCTTCATACCTGGCCACCAGTACTGGCGATGGAGATCTCGATACATCTTGGTGACGCCAGGATGAACTACCCATAATGAGGAATGAAAATCCCGCATCAGCTCCTCGTGTATGTCTACTGGCACCCATATGCATTCTTGGAAACACAAGATCTCGTCCTCACCCATAGTCCATCCAGGAAGAGGGTCCTCTCCTGACACACTCTCCCATGGGACTAAGCCTTCTGAGTCTGATAGCTGCCTCATTCGAACCCGATCAAGAAGTGTAGAGGTAACAGCTACAGAAGATAGGAAAGTATGTCTCTGTCTGTAGTTCACCTCCAAGTGCATCTCGGAGAACAGAGCCGTAAGCCGCCACTCGCTGCTGGCCTCATGAACTGCCTGTAACTGAGTCATCCTGCTCAGTGCGTCTGCCACAGCATTGCCTTTCTCAGGCGTACAAGCAAGATCAAAGTCAAAATATTGTAGATACTCGACCCACCTCTGTTGTCTCAGATTTAAGTCACAATGCATGAAGATATATTTGAGGCTCTTGTGGTCAGTATATACCACAAAATGCTCTCCCAGTAGATAGTGTCTCCAAAAACGCAAAGCATGAACAACAACAGCCAAATCCAGGTCATGTGTAGGGTAGTTCCTCTCATGTGGCCTCAACTGCCGAGACCCGTAAGCAAAGACCCTATCTCCCTACATAATCACAACTCCCAGCCTGATACCTGAAGCATCACAGTAAACATTATAGCCCTTTCCCGGCTCTGTCTAGACTAGTATTAGTGTTGACGTCAACCTTCCCTTCAACTCCTGAAAAGATCAATCACAACAATCTGACCATAAAAACATCACCCCCTTATTGGTCAGACCTGTTAGTGGTGCTGCTAGGCATGAAAAGTCGTGTATAAACCATCTGTAGTAACCATCCAGCCCCAAGAAACTTTCTACCTTGAAGACATTCTTCGGATGCTTCCATGTAACCACCTCCCTCACTATTTCTGGGTCTACTGATACTCCTGTCTCCGAGATAACATGACCTAGGAAGTGAATATCATCCATCCAGAAGTAGCACTTTGAGAGCATAGCATATAACTGATGCTCTCTCAGTGTACTCAATACGATCTCAAGATGGGTAGCATGGTCGTATCGAGTGTGAGAGTACACCAAGATATTTTCCATGAAAACCACCACAAAGGAATAAAAATAAGGATGGAAAATACTTTTCATCAGTGCCATGAAGGTTGCTGGCACGTTCGTGAGACCGAACGGCATAACCAAGTACTCGTACAGACCATATCTGCTCCGGAAGGTTGTAAGGGGTATATCTGATGGTTTGACGTGCAACTGATGATATCCAGATCTCAAGTTGATCTTTGAGAACACCTTGGCGCCCTGAAGCTGATTAAAAAGATCATCAATCCTCGGTAATGGATATAAGTTCTTGACCGTCAATTGGTTCAGCTTCCGATAGTCCACACACAGCCGTAAGGTACCATCCAACTTCTTCGCAAACAACACCGGCGAACCCCAAGGGGAATTACTGGGTTGGATAAAACCCCTTGCATCCAACTCCTATAACTGTTTCTTATGCTCTTGCAACTCAGGTGTCGCCATCCAATAAGGGGGTATGGATACTAATGCTGCTCATGGCACAAGCTCAATAGAGAAATATACCTCTCGCTCCGGAGGCAACCCTGAAAAGTTTTCTGGAAAGACGTCCGGAAAAAGATCAACTACCGGAGGAAAATCTATCTGAGAACTCCCCTGGTCATCCAGATATAAACTAGAAATTTGGTCTGTAACACCGCCCAACCCATGATGCTCTAGTCCAGCTCTGCTCGCCTGGACATCCCATTCGCCCTTGTGAAGAAAAGGTCTTCCTTCCGGTGACGTGAAACTCACCCTTCGGCGATAGCAGTCGACACAGTCCTGGAAGGAAACAAACCATTCCATCCCGAGAAAGACATAATAACCCATCATCTCAAGGACATAAAGATCCCACAAGAAGTGACACCCACTAACCTCAAGGGGGCACTCCTTGCACTGATATACACTAGAAGTTCTAAGTCCCAAGGGAGTGTCTAGTGTCATCATATCCCTATAAGTAAAGACAGTAAGTCTAAGGCTCTCCATAGTGGGAATAGAAACAAAGCTATGAGAAGCTCTGGTATCGAAAAGTGAAGAAGATAAAACAGAGCTTACTAAGATCGTACCTCGAACTGTGGAAGGTACAGGATCTGACCCCTGATGAATCTGCTCTACCATAAGCGTATGGCCCGTACCGCGGCCCTGTGTAGGAGCTTGATATCCTTGAGCTGATCCTCCCTGAGCCTGAACACTGCATCCATGGCCTCTACCATGGATTGAATGACCTGAAGAACTCTATCCCCCAGTCTGCTGTGGAACTGGTAATCCTTCTCCTGTATGAGGAGTAGAAACAGATCCCCCTTCACTAGCCGATGGAAGAAGAACCCTGCAAAAACGTTACAGATGACCCATCTTTCCGCAAGATCAGCACTCTACTGGGTCTCTCAGGAACTGAGGCTTCTTATTCCCACTCTTTCCACATCGATAGCACACCACCTGGTTGCTAGAAAGGAGATCCCGTCTACTAGAAGAAATACCTCGCTTCCTCGAGTCACCTTGAGTAGACTCTCGGTGGAGCTTCCTGTTGTCAGTATGAAATGATTCAGCCTTGGATGTTGAACCACCCTGGTCAAAAGCTCTAGTCTCCCTCATATTTTTTTCGGTGATCATCGCCTCATTGACTATCAGAGTAATAGAAGTCAACTGGAAGATGTTCACCTGCGATCTGATCTCTGTCTTGAGGCCTTCCTCAAACTTCCTTTCCAAAAACAGCTCGTCATTTCCCAGAACGGGAGTGAAGCGCTGTAACTCGGTGAAATGGGAGGAATACCCCATAACCGAAAGAGTACCCTGGTACAGGTTCATAAACTCTCTAGATCTGTCGACCCTCAGTGTCTCCAGATAGAAGTAGTCGTAGAACATATGCTAGAACTCGTCCCAAGCCATAGTCTGTTGGCACCCTGCCTGCGAAACTACATCCCCCCATCTCTTGGAGGAATCTCGCAGCATGTAAGTCGTGAGCTTCACCCTTTTTTCTAGGGGTGTCTCCAGATGCTCGAAGATGGAAAGAATGGTTTCTAGCCATGACCCTACAGTCTGAGGTCCTCTATCCCCTGTAAAAGTAGGAGGATGATGCTACTGAAAAACCCACGTCAACTCTTCCATAGACGAGGCAGGATGCGGAGCTCCCTGGAAGGTATGCATGAATCTCATGAAACCCTCTCTGAACTGAGTGTCAGCACCGGTGTCTGGAATCACTATAGGTGCCATGTCCGGAATGATCAGTGGGACTATTGGAAGTCCCTGGTCTGCCGTATCAGGCGTACAGTCACTGCATGGTTCCTGACATGCAACAGGAGGACGTCTTGATGCCATATCCCTGAAAGGTAAAAAGCACACCTTAGATTTAGGATTAACAAGGACATAAAATACAAGGGTACAAAATGGGAACAAGAGAGAGAAACATTTAAGTTTTCAAAACATGACTACACGGCATGTATTTAAACTACACGGTGTGTTCGTTAAATCCATTCACATGGCTGTGTACTTCTGCCACTATTGGTCGTGTAACACCCCAAACTACATGGAGTGTTGTCCCAACACACAGCGTGTACTTGAACTCCCCACCCCTACCCGAGTCTTTTTACACAGCTGACCTACACGGTCCTCTTAATCCTAAACTACACAGTGTGTTCACTAAGGACACGACATGTACTAGACAGGTTTGGCGACCAGTGTAGCAGGTTACATGGCCGACTAAACGGCTGACGCTTACACGGCGTGTTCCGAACAAACACGGCGTGTATAGGAGAATACAACACTGATCCGTGTTGTTTGTGACATGGCCAGATACCTAGAACAAGGTTACATGGCGTGTTCGTACAAAACACGGCGTATACTACACAAGCATCCCCGACCCATGTTGTCAGTAACACGCCCGGGTACCCGGTTGACTACTACACGGCGTGTACTTATCAAACACGGCGTGTCCCCAAAGACTTTATACAACCCTGTGTCTCTGTTCACAAAGTCAGTAACATGGTTTAAAAACTACATGGTGTGTATTAATAAAGTACACGCCATGTATTTTGGGTTTTTTCTGGGCAGTAGCACAGAAACTACACCAAACACCAGAAACACTAAAAAACAAACATCTATGTGCCAAATTCCGATCTGTGGGGGGCCATACTCCCTGCGAATCAAATCTTGGCATCATAACAATGCGTACAACAAGTAAACAGTATAACAATCCAATGATCATCCAAATTCTGATCCTCGAGGGCCCATAACACATTTAAGACCAAAGTTTCGTGTCCATGATAAATTAACTGCAAAAATAAACAACACCCTATCAACATAGAGGTATTTCTATCACAGCAACTATCACAACATCATACATGATCTATCAAGGCATATATCACAACAGCATGAAATCTCTAATGCACCCTAGATGACATGGAAAAAGGAATGACATGTGATTTACTAACCAATGCCTATATGATGCATGAGATGGCATACCCTCATCTCATCGGGTTGCAACAAAATAGAACCACAATAATATGAACTGTAACAACACAAAATATGTGCATCACCCAACGGTGAAATATAATAAATGGTAACACTTGCAAAGACTGAAAATTACAATTACGAGGTAATATAGCTTTTCCCTGTACACGTGTTAATCACTCCCAGACACATTTAATTACTAACTACCCATTCCTTCATATCCTTGTCTATTGTCGCAAAACAGAAAGACAATAGAAAAAAAAAAACCTCCTCTGATACCACTTTGTAACGACCTGAATCTGGAGCCTCATAACTGGTGCCCTGTACCTGGTTCGCCACATGACCTCAAGCGCGTTTCCCCAAATGCCATAGGTTTCCGACTAGCAGCGAGGACCTTGGTGAGTCGGTGGGGAAACTATGCCCTCATTGGGTAAGGTATACAGTGGAAGAACAAACATACACAATAGCGGAAGCAGTAATGGCATACGACAACTGAACTAAAAGTAGAAGAAATTTCTGACATAAAAATGATGAAATATGGTACATGTGTCTATGGAAATCATTAAACAAATCAATGTGCTGAAATACAACTGGAACCAAAAACTAAAAGTAAACAGCAACTCCTACAGCATCGGGAGCCAAAGCCCGGTATCATGCTCTCCAGCTCCAACCATCAATCAAGTACCTGAGGTGGAAGAACCACAATCCCTATCCACGCCTGCAACCATATAATCCGTTTGGGCTGAAAAACAGGACCCAAACAAGGTGTGAGACTAATCCTAGTAGGCAACCACCATAATACTTGTGCCCTACTATCAGAGAGCAATATAGTAAAAGTAAAGGAAATAAATACAGTAATGAACTAGGAGTACACCAGAAGAAATCCTACAAATTACCATTCACATTTATTTAATTAAATAAACAGGGAAACTAGCAAAGCTCTCTATTCCAACATAAATCAAGTAACACAACAGGTAACTAGAAAGACTACCTAACCCACAAGAAGTACAAACCCAAGATTGTTCTTTGGCTAGGTGGACTCGTCAGAACCAACCAAATAAAATTCACATTGACTCTCCGGGTGGATCAAACTAGCAGACCCCTATAGTCCAGTAATCAAACAAGGCACAGACACTCTGGGAAGCTCTCACGTCAATTCCCCTATGGTTTTGCAATGATAGCTATAGACTTTATAAGGAAGCACTTACTTCTAATTCCTCATATGGTATCAATACGTCTGTAAACTAAGAACACTCTTGGGAAGCACAAAGTCCTATTCCTGTAGGTCCTTCGTACCAAACTAAAACCAACATACCCTCTAGGGAATCACTTAATCATCTATTCCCTCTTTGATCTCCCGCACCATGTTCTCACAGCCCTGAGCAGTCCAGTCGAGTGTAATCGACTATCGGCAGCCCTAAGTAAGTTCAAAAACTACTTGGCTAATAGCTACAATGCATCAAAAACAACATTTAAACAACAAGCAACACATGCAGTCAGTTATAACAAGTAAACTAGCAATTGCAATAGTGTTTGCCTCACAGGAATACGGTGCCAAACGGCGATAAACAGCCAAACAGGGAAAAACACCCATTGAGTGATCCTCAAACATGCAACCAATCATACATTAGTATAAATTAATCATAAGCTAAAAATAAAACTAAGGAGATTAAACAATAGGATCAAAATCCCAGACCTGAGATACCCGATACATGGCTATCCATCACTTTTGCAACCAAAACTCAAAGACATTCAACGTAGGGAAACAAACCACCTACCTCCATGCTAGGAGGTCGATATAAGTGAATAATGATGATATATTCTTCTTATAACATTGAATATATGAGAAAACTTCCAAAACACTCAACCAATGACAACTTGAAAACAATGAGGAATCATGAAACTAGGATAAAGAAGAACCAAGAACTCACCGCTGTGATTCTATTGCAATCGACAGTGTTTCATTCAGATAGCCAGTGACGGATCGGTGGCTCAAAGAATATTTGGCCTCCTCGGACGCTCTGGGTGGAATTAAGTGGGGAAGAAGACGAAAACAGGGTTAAGTCGCGACCCCGGTACGATTAATGAAATAAAAAGAAAAGTACATGGTGTGTGCTTTTAGAGCACACGGCGTGTGCCTTGGTTTTCCGTACTCCGCTTTAAGCGGCCTCCACCTCACTTTTACACACCATGTGTGTGGCCCGAACACGGGCCGTACATGGCTTGGCGCGGCAAGGGAGTACATGCTGTGTACTTCAAAAATTCAAACAAAACCCCTTTTTTTCAAAAACGACCAGAAAAGGAAAAACATACCCGAAACAAAGATCTAGGTTCTTACAATGCCAATATATAAAACATTACTCTTACATTATAACATTCATCAAAGACAATAAAATAATGAAAAATGTGTTATTTATGAATCTCATGTCATGGGAAATAGATATTTTCAATATTTATAAAATATTAGTTGAAAGAGAACATGGAATCCAAATCAATAAATTGAGAAAAATAATAGGAAGGAGTACATTGGTAGTGAATTTTAGTCTTACCTTTTATGGGATTAAACATCCATATATTACCCCTTACACACCCAAACAAAATTGGAATACTTAGAGAATGAATAGAACCATTGTGGAGATGTGGAGAACTATGCTTTCATAGTTTGAGATGTCAAAATTATTTTCGAGAAAATCTATGTGCACTGTTGTTCCTATTTAAAATCAATGATTTATAAGAAAAAATTCAAATCAAACCTCATATAATATGTTATATAACAAGAATGAAATAGTGAGTTTCTTCATAGTCTTTAATAATACATAAGGTGTCTCACAATGCAAGATTGATCAATTTATCAGCCTTGATGAACTAGATACTTACACGATTATCATATTACATTGGAAATATAAAATATATATCATAAGAAATATTCTGAAATCCTTTTTATTATTCATAATATCCTTCTTCATATCTTAAATAATGGAAAACAATAAAGGGTTATAAATTATACTTAGTAATTGTTATGTACAATAGTAGTTATCATGAGTAAATAATACATAATCAATATAACAAGGTAAATAACTCCGAACACATTCCATTTAATCTATAACTTGTGAAAAAAAATACATCCATGTATAATATCAATGCAGTAATTTCTTGGATAATAAAAAATAAATTCTCAATAAAGGAAATACTAAAAATTGGATTTCATGATCTCGCACAACAAGATATCTTTCATCATCAATGCCATGTTCCAAGACAGTTCAAACTATAGGTATCCATACACCAAAAACCCATTTAATTTGGCCAACTAATTTAAATCATGATACCAATTGATGCATTGAGGAGCTATATAATTCTAGGACCCCTGATAATTTCTTGTCGAGTACATTTTTTATATATTGATTTCAATTCAAAATAATATTCATTATAAACAAATATTCATATTGAGTAAATAATACAGAATATCAATATTTCCCCAGTGAATAAAATAACATTCAAACTAAACATAATATTTATAAATGGTATACAGTTTAGTAAATATTCATATCATGATTTTAATAATATGGATACTTAAGAGAGATTTAATACCAAATGATCAAAAGGAAACTAATATTTCAAGAGAAAGTTAACGACCAAAAAAATAATTATATATAAGAGATGACCACCTATTCATTGGAAATATAGTTTTTAGTATAAAATAATATCCATTGTAGAAATATTTAAATTGGAATAGAATTATTAAAATAAGCTTTAAATGAATATTTTTATTTGTAAAACCATTGAAAACTTGTAGAATAATTTGAGCATAAAATGGTTATGGTGGCGGAAAAATTAATTAACATCGAATACATTAAAAACCATTCCTCTTGAAAGAGTAATTCAAATTGAATCATTAAAAATCTTGAATAAATATATATTAATGGTAAATACTTCAAAGGGTTATTATACATTCCACATAAATGTAAATACATGTATAATACCAAATATGTATCAATGGAATGGAAATTGAGAGGAAATCTCTTGCATCACGTTCGACTTGCCTCGTAATTTCTTTTAACCTCGTATATAATAAATTTATATTTTTTATAATTAAATAATACAACCATAAACATATTTAAAAAATTATATATTATCCATTTATAACATTTTATCACCTATTTATTAATAATACTTTATTATTATCATTATTTCAAGTGTTAAATGATGCATTTTCATGTATTTTTTGATTTGGTAGTTTCATTCCATGTGTATTTTACAAGGTTCAATCATATATAGAATGATATTAATGATATAAAAATCATATATATAAAATATATATATTTATTCATCCAAAAAATTATGATATAGAAAACAGAATTACACCATTCATGGACATAATAGGTCATACATACGCCTGAAAGATGATTTCACTTTTTGATGGATATAAAAAAAGTAAATAATGATTAACCTTTTCAAGATCATTTTTATATCATATATATAATATAAAATCATTAAATATATACTTACCACCATCTATATGAAGTGTAAATTAAAAATTTATCTCATCGTTTCATGGAGTTGGTAGTTCACACATACGCATGAGAGACATTATCTTTTTCCAACAGATTATATGTAAGAAGGTATATATGATTTTAAAATTATATAAGAATATTTATTTCATAAAGATCATATATATCCATTATATCCATATTTATAAACATCCAAGTAAATTTAATATTAAAAAAAATTGCACCGCTATATGGAGACTGCAATCCATACATACACACGAGCGGTCTTTTCTCTTTTCATTAAGTGTAAAAGAGACAAATTATAGTTTTCTCATAAGAATAATAGTGTCTCAGTATATGTATTATATAGGTGTTATTATTTTAGGATATTTAAAACACATTAATATGTAGTATGAGAAGAAATAAACTTGAAAGAGTGGGTAAAGATGATTGTCTCTTCTTTGGAAGACTTCCTTTAGATCTCATCTTAAGGGACCTTGGGTTGGTCTTTTAGAGGATAAAAACCTATAGAACTAGGATAATGATATTTTTAAGGGAATTTTGTAGGTTTTTAAAAATATAGTTTTCTAAAAGTGGTGTAAATAAAAGAGATAATGGGTTTCATTTTATAAGTGTGGTCTGGGGAATTCTTTGAATTTCCAAAACTACTAAATGAATATAAATTATTTTTTATGTATAAATGGTTCAGAATGGATATAAGTATAATATATGATGAGGATGAGTCTAAATCCTCTCATAAAAAAAAATTTGTCACTTTTTATTTTTTCACCCATATCTTTTAGTTTTAACCCCATGTTAACCCTCTTGACAATTACCAAAATAATAAAAAAATTACATTTTAAGGGTCAAGAATGTAACCATAAAAGGAAAAAAGACCCATAAATGGAACATGGTTGATTTTTTAAACCATATAATTTTCATTTTGATTAATATAATATTTTTATCAATTTTGAATCATTTAATAAAATATTATTTGTTATAAAATATCATTAATGTCATTTTTTACACTATTCATTTCATTTGAATTTAAATACATCAATAAAAACATTGAATTAAAATATAATTCTTTAAGACATCCATAAAATGTTTTATTTATCTATAAAATTTGTATAGCACAATAATTCATCCAACTTGAATTAATTTTAAAAAAATTAAATCATTTATTTTATTTTTCAATTAATTAAATAAATATTGCGTTGTTGTTGTGTAAGCATTTAAGATTATAATTCAATCACTAAAATTTTAAAATAAATTACCATGATAAAAAAATTAAATAAATATTTCAAATTATATTTTAAAACCAAACATAAGTTTTGTTTTCCCTATCACAAAATATTATAAATATTAAAATAATAAAAATGAAAATTTATCTTTATCTCTAACTTAAATATTATAAAGGTCAGAATAAAATAAATATTGAACAAATATGTCATATTTTAAAAACTTGGGTGGAAATGGATGAAATAAATTCATCAAATATGACAAATAAAATTTTTAGGCTGATTTTTAATGACTTATCACATTATAAATAAAAGGGTCCCATTTTCCAAATTTGAGCCTAATGATTCCAAATATTATATATATTTTTCAAAATTCTATTTCTATAAGAATTAGAAGAAAAATAATATAAATGTGTCAAACACATTGAAAAATATTTTTGAGTAAAATGAATTTTTAATCATAAAAATTAAATTATATCAAAATAATGAAATTTATTTCCATGAATTAGATTATTATAAATAAAATATATCATATTAAAAATTAATAATAAATGAAACATATAATGGGATTTTAAATTTCCCATTTTAATGAAATTAAATTATAGAATTTGAAATTTTTGTATTTTTCAAAATTCAATAAAAATTTAATCATTTTAGAATAATCCAAAAAATTTCAATTTAGGTAAATTATTATATTATAATTTAAAAAAAGGAAATTAATTTTAGAAAATTCAATTTGTAGATTTTTTTTTAAAAAAAATTATCACATTATTGAATAAAACTATGTGTATTGTGTTGTTGTTAATTTAAAAAAGAAAAGATTACTATAATTGAAGATCGGGAGTTATATTCTTCCCTCATTAAAAAAATCATAAAATTTTCAATAATTTCACCTCATAAATATAGGTTTTTTATTCTTCCTCATTATTTATTCATGTTCCCATGTCACATATTTTATCTTGTGATTTTTCTAAAGTACCTCTACTAGCTAAGTCATCTGTTTCATCAAAACTTGTTCTCTAGTTTCCAAAATCTAGATAGGATCATCAAGGTAAGATAAATCCGGTTCTAATTATATTTCCTCATAAGTGAACATATGTGTTCCATCAGGCATGTACTTCCTCAATAAAGAGATATGGAACACATCACATACTTGAAAGAGGTTGGGTGGCATTGCCAAATGATAAGCCACAGCTCCAATTCTATCTATAATTTCAAAATGTCTGACGTACCTAGTCTTAAGTATTCCTTTGTTATCGAACATTATATCACACCTCTATAGAGATAATTTCAAGAAAACATGATGTCCCACTTAAAATTAAAAATATTTCCTTCAATTATCAGGATAGGTATTTTGCCTCATTTGAGTTGTATTATTGTAGATTTGCATAGTCTTTATCTTCATCATTGTCTCCTGAATCAATTCTAGTCCCACAATATTTCTTTTAACAACTTTATCCCAACAAGTTGGAGTATGACATCTCTTAATATATAATGTTTCATATAGAAGCATTTTAATACTTGAATGGAATCTATTGTTATTGGAAAACTCCACCAAAGTAAACAATGATCCCACATCCTTTGAAATTTGTGTGATAATGACCTAAACATGTCTTCTAAAGATTTAATAGTCCTTGTATACCGTCCATTAGTTTGAGGTTGATACGCAGTACTCAAATGAAGCTTAACGTCTATGTCCGTTTAAAGAATTTTCTAGACTTTCAATGTAAATCATGGATCATAATCAGAAACAATTAAAATAGGTTCTCCTTGAATTATTATAACTTCATTAATATAGAGTCTTGTAAGGAACTCAAGAGTTAAATATTCTATTACAGTGAGGAAATGTATAGATTTGGTAGGGTCGTCAATAATAACCAATATTGAATCATTCTTTCTAGAAGTCTTTGGTAATCTGGTGACAAGGTCCATAGGAATGTCATCCCATTTCCATATAGGAATAGGTAGAGGTTTCATGACTTCTCTAGGATGTTTCCACTCAGCCATTACCTATTGATAAGCCAAACATTTTGAAACATAATCAGCAATTTCGTGCTTCATATTATCTCAACAAAAATGTTCCTTCAAATCTCTATACATCTTTGTGATACCAGGGTGTATATAGAAATTAAAACTACAAGAATCATCTAATAACTCTATTTTTAGCTCAGGTTTAGATTGAACACATATAATCATTCTAAATTTTATAACACCATGTTTATATATGAAATCAACCATTTTCTCATCATTCAAGGCTTTAATTTTCGTTTGAAAAGTCTCACCATTAGGATGAGTAATTTTTATCTTTTCTAATAAATAGGGTTTGTAAATCATTTGAAAACAAGGTTATTTTTTTAATTCATCAATAATTATTTTATCCATCATCACTAAATCTATGAACATAGGATCCTTGTCAATCCTTGTTTTGGTGAGGAATCTATGATCTTTTATACTCATTGCATCTACTACCTTATTTTCCATCACTATGTAGTACTGTATTGAGAAACCATAATTCTTGAATGGATAATTCCATATTCTTTACCTCATATTCATCTCTTTATATGAAAAATGTATTTCAGTCTCTTATGGTCTTTGTATATATCACATCTATCACCATAGAGATAACGTCTCCAAATCTTCAAAGAAAAAATTATGGACGCCAACTCAAGATCATGAATTGGATTGTTCTTATCATGACTCTTTAATTATCTTGATGTATAGGTAATATATGTATCCTTCTACATAAGTACACAACTAATTCAATTATTTGATTTATCAGTATATATCAAAATCAATCATTTCTTGATGGTAGTTCCAAAACTAAAGTGTTTACCAAACGCCTCTTTAATTATTCAAAACATTCTTCAAATTCCTTTTTTCATGTGAATTTAACCCCTTTATGTGTAAGCCATGTTAATGGGTTATCCAATCAGGAAATATTTTAAATAAATAATCAATAGTAACCTTCCAATCTAATGAAACGATATAAATCGATTATGTTCATTGGTGTAGGTCATCATTTAATGTCCTTTACCTTTTTCAGATCAACTAAGATTCTAATCTTGGAGAAAATATGACTAAGAAAAGAAACATTATCAAGTCAAAATATTTACTTCCCAAATTTCCCATCTAAATTCATATTTAAGAGCCTCAAAAATATCCACAAGTTATTCTCATTATCCTCATAACTTTTTTATTACACATATATCATCAAAAAATACCACAAAAAAAATTATCAATATATTCCTTAAATACTCTTTTCATTAAATACAAATAAATAGATGGGGCATTAGTCAATAAAAATGGAATAAATGTAAACTCATAATGTACATACCTCATATAAAATTATATCTTCAGAATATATTCTTTCTTTACTCACAATTGATAATACCCAGAAAAAAGGACAATCATTGAAAAATATTGAGCTCTGTAAGTTGATCAAACAAGTCATCAATTTGAGGAATAAGATACTTGTTCTTTATAGTAATATCATTGATTTCCCTATAATCAATGCATAGCCTCATATATCCATATTTATTCTTAATGAAAATAATTGGGGATCCCCAAGATGAAACAATATGGAATATAAATCCCCTATCATGAAACTCCTATAGTTATTTCTTAAACACTACTATTTCCACAGTGGTCATTCTAAAGGGATCCTTTGATATAGGTCTTTCATGAGGGATTAAATCAATGGAAGAATCAACTTCACATTCTCGTGGATATTTAGGTAATTCCTCAGGAAATACATTAATGTATTCTTATACAATAATAATATCCTTGATTTGAAGATTAACTTTTTAATCCATAGATTGTGTCTTCTCTTATTTTTCAATAATCTTATTCAGAAGATATTATAGTGATGAATCTAGATATTACTTAGATGATAATGTATCCCCTCAAAATATAATGAATTATACATCCTCATAATGAATTATAATTTCCTTCTCTTGGAAATGAATTTTTGAACTATATTTTCAAATCCATTCCATACCAAGGATTATATAAAAATAAACCATAGGTATAATAATCCTAAAAAGTATATTTTTATTTTACAAACACTTTAAGGGAAGAGTGAGGACAAAAGAAAGTGCAAAATAAAAACCATCAACAACCATATGAAATGGATGAACAGTTAAAATCAAATTTATCCTATTTGACACATTATCCTAATATAATTTCTAGTAAAGATTGGTCATCATTTTATCCGAGTCAGCATTGATAAGATTCTCGAACCAATATTCCATCATTCCCAATGTTTTAATTTATTCCTCCATTTTTAATTTCCCATCATTGAAACATCTTACCAGTATGAGGTCTTACTTATTTGTCCACTCTGTATGCTCATTATTAGTATACAACATTAGTAGTTCCTCAGTAATCCTATCTATATCCATTATTGATGCATTAACCATAAGTGATTCCTCTATCATTTCTTCCTCAGAGTGTAAAATAAGCTCCCAAAGTTTGACACTATTAGGAAATCATTTGAAATCCTCCTTATATTGGTCATTAGGCGCACCCATAATAAAATCAACTCAGTCAGTGGTGTTCTCAACCGCTACCACTGAGTCTTCCTAAAACAAACTTGTTTCTCCCACCTCACCTCCAAATTCTTGTTCACCATTATCTTGAACCATAATACTCCCCTTCTAATCCTTCACCTTCTCATGATAATTGATGACAGACTCCTTAGGCCTCAACTTCTTGGAAGATTGTGTCTCCACCATTTTAGGTAGGTATTAGTATTCTTTTCTACCTTTAGGTTTTTGTTTTTTGAGAAGAATACAGCTGCCTGAATCATTGGTTTCTCTCCACCCCTTATTCATCTATGTATTGTGGAGCCCTCTTATATAGAGAACTTACATACTCTCATATGATAAAGTTACAAAGGGACCATCACTATACTCAGTCCTGATAATGTATCAACCATCATCAGAACCCTCTACCCAGATTGGTACTGATTGATCCTGATCCAAATCATCAAAAGTTAATACCTCAAAATGGTTGCCCAGTTGAATCGATGGACTAGTCTCTGGACCTAACCATCTAACACCAAGAACACCCCCCCCCTATGGTCTAAAATCTCAAGCACGGAAAATCCATTACAACATTTCCAGTTCCTAAATATATTACCACACTCTGAATAGGGTCGGAGGTGGGGCACCGAGTCCCCTGTAGACCCTACTTAAGAATGGTCCCACTTCCATCTCTCAAGGCCTCAACATAGGTGGATATGATGGTTGGGATAGGAGGGCCATAAGAATCCAATCCCTTTATACCCCCAAACATGTATGAAGCCTGTAATATTGAACCATCCAGATCACGATTCAACCTTTTGAACACATCTGTAGTTGTGGGGTTATTTGTACTCGGACGAACCTCCTTCTATGATAGAATCATGTCACCCACACCTTATTGATTGGTCGATACACTAGATGTAGAACATTGAAACCCCTATTGGGACCCAACATGAAAACCATTCCTTTACACGGTCATCGATTGATCATGGTTAAAATTTTACTCAACATTGGATCCACTACCCCACTGCTAAGACCACACCGGAAATAGGAATCCAAATACCCCAATCGGTTACATATCCCTAAATAATACACTAAGTATTCAAAGTATACCGACTAATTTCACCTAAATTATTCACCAATGGTAACCCACACCCACTCCATTAATGGCTTGGAGATGTCAACCTCTACACATATACGTGGGTTGATCATATCGCTAACAAAGAGGGTTCTTGTGTCAGAGCACAGAAATATACCTACCATGTTTCTTAACACTAGAAGGATTGAAGTGTTTTTGAATGGTAGTTGTATTTTCAGGAAGCTAAACTAGATCACAACTAAGGAATAATCTAATTTCATATAAAAATAATAAGTCTAGTAGAATAGAAAGAACTTGTAACTGAGGAACTTACATGGAGCCTTGGACTACACACAGATTAGATCTTGAAACCCCCAGGATCCAGAGACAAACCAATCAAAATCATCCTTGGAAGGCCTTCGATGCCATAAATGGGCCACGAGGGTCAGATCTAATAGGCTTTATGATTCCATGAACTGTAACATCAATAACGGAAGTTTTTGCGCTCCATCAAAAAGATCAGGAACCTTCGAGCTAAGAGATATACCCAGAAACTTAGATAGAACATTGGGGTTTGAGAAAGGGAGTAAGGAGTGAGGATTTGAGACCATAAAGATAACATCCTCTCCAATTCCAACTATTGGAATTGGGGAAGCAGAAGCCACCTCTCTTTCAACAAGGGCATCACCGCCAAGAGACGAGAGAGGAGAAGCCTCGTACACTAATGAAAAGATAATCTAAAACCATAGGTATAACAAAAAAATCTAAAAATAGATAATTTTTATGCATCTTAATGGTAACTAATAGACACATCCTTATTACGGTGATATTTCCACTAGTATTTTTTACTGGAAAATCCTTTCATAAGGTTCTAGGGAAATATCTAATTTTCTTCAAAAATATGGAAAATATATAAGTGTGAGAAGATATAGAATAAAATAAATAATTGGATAAATTTGAGGCTATTATTAAAGTACTTTCCCCCGCATATTTTTGAACTTCAACCTCAGCTATAGTGATCACGCAATATTGGAATTCTCTCCTCATCCTCTTCTGTGGTAGGTTCCCTTAACATTTAGTAATTTTGTGTGAATAATACCCCTTTTATATATTTTTTAAATAGTATAAATCATTTATTTATTTATTCACCTTAAATTAATTATATATAGAATCCCTTATCTCCACACTTATAAAAAACTCTGATTCCCTTGGATCATTTTCTAGGATTCTTCTTTCCATAATTTCACAAGATAGAAATTACTTTATTCCCTTAATATTGTTTGATGATTTAGCTTTTTATTAGATATTACTCAACCTCTTATTATCTTGATTTCCATAAATGATACTGGATCAATAAATTTCCTTCTTCATCTTAACAAAACTTGGTGTTATATCATCTTATGATAAAAAAATTTGATAAACTACTTCCCTTTAGAGACTTGTCATAATCCAATCAAAGAAATATCCAATCTTAATTTCTAGGTTACATATGTTGTCTGAATAATTCATGTCTAATCTTGTGAAGTTATCCTTATATTTTGTCATAATTTATTCTTACTTCTTTATCAATGTGAGGAACTTAATCATTATTTCATCTAGTTGTTCTCGCTAGAAGTATTTTTCAAATAATATCACTTAAATAGTTCTTAATTCCATGATTTCTATTTATTTATCCTCTTAAGTGTTATGGATAAATGAAAAGTAGTTATTGTAATCTCTTCTCAAACAATATACTCACAGAATAACCTTTTTACTTTCATTAAATCCCAAATCTAGGAATATCTTTTTGAGAGATTTAATCCATTGTTTAGCTACCAAGGGATTAGTGGATCCCTTAAAATATTAAGGATTTTGTCACATGAATAAATCCAACTTAGTCAAATCATGATTTAGAACATTAGGTTTTCCCAAATAGGCAAGGTTATTTATCATAACTTGAGTCATCCTCTCTAATATGGCCATGATATGCTCATTTCCAACGCCAACAATATTAGTTTGCTCGGTAGGTAAATCACAACATTATCTATGTGTGTTGATTCCCTTTCTTCTGATATGTGTTATCACTAAATAATGGAACACACTGAATTATCACATAATCATCATTAATACTGATCCACAAAATAAAATCCTCATAATTTTAAAAGTTATCAAATACAATAAGGTATTATCATAATTCTCATATTATATTTTTTTACTTTAAATCTAGTTCCCAAGGTTTCCAATAATATTTCCCTAATACCAACTATAAAACCCCAACTGCAGTAACCCAGGGTAGGTGTTTAATTTATTAAATTAGTATAATATGTAAGGTATCTCACTATATATGATTAGTTGGTTTAGTATTTTTGAAAAACTAGATACATACATGATTTTCGTATTACATTGGAAATATAAAATAAGAAATATTTTGGTATTATTTATATTATCTAGAATATCCTTCTTTATATCTTGGGTATAGAAAAACAAAAAAAGGATGATCTCATATTCTTATTAAGGGTTACATACATTAGAAGCTATCATGAGTAAATAGGGTATAATGACTGAAAATTAAATTTTTTATTATTCAAAAACTTTTGAGGAAAAAGTGAGAAACCAAACAAGACTTAACAACATAAACAAAAGATCACCATGGAACAAAAGTTTTAATCCAAAAAACACCACACCATCACAGAAGATCCCTAAACTAGCATCAAAGATGATAAAAACAGCTTCCTCATGCTCCTCGCTGCCGGCAAGCTATCCCGTTCTTGAATGTATGGTCCTAGTACCGATGGCAAAGACATACCCTCTCAATGTGTTAATATCATGGATGATAATAATTGAATTATTAATAAATGAAATGACTAATATTTTACATCATTATCATAGATATTATGATGTCTCTACCATCAAAACCTTGTTCCAGCACAGCTTAAACAATGGGTAGGAATACACCAAAAACCCATTTAATTTGGTTAATTAATTTGTCTCATGAGAATAGTTGATTCATCAAAGGGATATATAATCTTTATCCCCACTCATCAATACATTTCTAATATATTCCTCATATATTGAATTTAATTCATAATAATACGACTTATCAATAAATATCTATATTGAGAAAAGAATACTGAATATCGATATTTCCCCAGTCAAAAAAATAAAATTCAAAGTAAAACATAATATATATAAATGGTATATGTATTATGAAATAATCATATCCATGATACAAATAATATGGATATGTAAGAGAAATGTAATATATAATGATCACAACAAAATGTGTTTTTCAAGAGAAAGTTAATGACTAAAAAATTAATAAGAGAAAAGAGATGACCATAACCTCATTGAAAATATTGGTTTGGTAATAAAATCAGGTCCTTTGGGGAAATATGGAAAATGGAACCTAAATATTAAAACTATCTCTCAATAAACATTTTTCATTGTAAAACCATTGAAATATTATAGAAGAAGATAAGATCATAGAATAGTTTTGGCGGTGGGAAAATATGTTAACATTATATACATTAAAAACATTAATTTGGAAAGAGTAGTTTAAATTGAATCATTAATAAAAATTAATAAATGTAAATTCATGTTAAATATTTCAAAGGGGAGGTATATACACCACAAAAATTTAAATAGGAGAATAATACCAAATATTTCTTAGTATAGTGGAACACTAATAAAAAAAGATGATTTAATGTATGTTTTACTCAATTTTGATGTCATTTTTTAACCGTCGTCAATATAAGTGACGTAAAAAATATGGTTTTAGACATTAGTTTTTTAAAAACCAATGTTGAACATGACAGTTTGCTTAGTTTTAAGAATTGTTTTATATATAAACTGATATCAAAAATAGTTTTTGGTTTGGTTTTTAGTGTTAGATTTTATAGGAAACTGATGTTGAAAACTGTGTTATTTTATTTTAATAATTGGGCATCGGTTTCTATAAAACATGACGTTGAAAGTTAAAAAAAAATTAGAAATATTTGAATATTACATCGCTATAATAACCAAAATCCCTATAATAAAAAACCAGTATACAGAAATCAAACATCATGTAACAATGACTAAAAATCTACAAAAACATACATATTTTTATCTAGATAATCAAAAAATTATATATGTATTTGTATTATAAAGTATAATTAAAAAACATATATGTGAAATTTACAAAAATATGATTGTTGGTTGTTGTTGAAACATTTTTTTGATATCATTACATTCAAACACCTATTATAAAAAAAGATTTTTTTTTTAACATGTTTTATTAGAAAAATGAAATTGTAATTAGAAACATAAGAATATGCATACCTTAAATCATAATCATACTAAACAAGTAGTTCGGAAACAATGATCAAAGATGGTTAAGTTCTTCTTGCATGTATGAATTGACATCATTGAATGTCTACAATGAAATTTAATGATATAAGATTAAAAAATAGAATACTATGATATAAAATATAAAATAATTAATATTCATAACCTCGTCATAATTAGTTGTTACCCTAGTTGTAATTATCTCATAAATGAATCATGAAACATAATAGGTACATTCAACATATCCTTGTCAACGATGAAAATGTAGTTCATAAAATAATAAATTCATAATAAAAACTAATATATATACATATATATATCCACAAATAAAAAATAATATCTAATATAAATAATAATTACCTTTACTTTCACATATTTTATTGTGTTTGGCTTCTTTATTGACAAGTGATCTGTGTTAAATTTTTTCTATGACCTACATTTTCACATAAATAAACTAATAATACATGTATAAATAGTGATAATTAAAAATAATGAGCATATAAAAAACAAAACACTTACTAGTCTAACAAGGTGGAAAATTTTCTATCAACACCACCTAAAAAAGAGAAAAACTGATATAATGTGTTTTCACTTTGGTAGAATACATCTAACATCCAATGACCCCTACAATAAAAAAAGTTCAAGTTTAGTGACATTATAATAAACATTAGTTCATAATTATGTTTCTACTCTTACCCATCAAGAAATGGCATAAACCAACACCCAATATTTTTCATTCATAACCACTCACATATATATGCCACTCTATTTTCAGTTGACACATATTTCACATCCACTGAAATATATTCTAGATCTATGAAACCATAAACACTTTTATTATCAATTTGAACAAGTATCGTTTATATATACCTAATTAAAAAAAGTAATATAATTGGTCAATTTAAATCATATTTAATTAAAAAAATAAAAACTGAAAAGACAATTAACTTACATGGAAAACAACTAAAACACATTCACGGAGAGATATTTAAAATAAATTAGATCCATGATATCTTTATGGAATATTCTCAATGGATAGTCTATTCCACATATATTGGATAACATCTGAAATTCATAGATATTATCCAAAGAAGAAGAAGCCTGATATAAACTTTCTATCCAATCAGAAATATCTTAAGTATCTACATTTGTTTGTTCCTTAACCTTTTGTTTCCTTTGTACCATTTATTTGGATTTCATATTCTCCTATATAAGTTAAATGTCATAAAACATTATAGGTAATTTTCAAATAGATGTAATTAATATATAAAAAATCATTTACCTCATATGAAATATGATGAATAATTCCATATGTATAGAGTAAAAAATGGCATATACAGTCCCAAACTCTTGTAATATCCCATGTAGAGAATGGTAGTATAGTCGTAGGATAAATAATATCATCTATTGATACTCTAACCTAACCCATGTGAATAGGTTAGTTATGTACAGAATCCACAAAAAAATGAATGACTCCAAACACAACAATATTTACATAAGTATCTCCAGCATACAACACATAGTATAAGGTTGGGACCGAGTGAGGAGTTGGAGGATCTGAGTAGGGAGGTTTGGAGGGCTGGTCAGGTTGGGAAGGTTTCCCAAACTATGATTGTCTCATCATTTTTTTTAACATAATCTACTACACGGGTACATGAATTTGATCATCCATATACTATTTCATATCTTTCAGCTGAGCTTTTAAGGATTCAATTTATGGGTCTCTTGATTGTTTACTTTGATGACCAAAAACATTTCTAATACTAACACCCACCTCATATCCTTTTATATAGATGGCGTCTTCTAGCTTTCCAAATACAATGGCTATAATTTTAATCCTACCCTTAGGGATAAAAGTTCCCTGTGTTGATTGGTCTTAAAGTTCATCCTGAAATGAAAACTAAAAAAGAAATATTATTATTTTTAATTTATAAATTACAAAAATTCATGAAAAATAATAATTATTTACTTACAATTATTTCATCAACTTCCTAATATTTCTCAGTAAAATAATTTTCATTTTTACTTCTTCTCAGTCTTTTTTATTTCTCAAGTCAGTTGGGTGGAGATGGATAACCAAATTACAACTCATCAGAACCACTAGGGGAGGGATCTCTTAATGCTTCAAACTATTCTTCAATCATTTTTTCTCTAATAAATGATATCCTCCACGTAATAAAGTATAACGCTAAACATTATGCAACTGGATGTCTTGATGGGATTTCTCGAAGGCATGTTATATAAAGTATAAACTAATAAGAAATTAAGTACATATATAAGAAATTTTACAATACAATATAATTTAATTATCATAAATTAAATGTTTCTGCATTTCAGGTGTAAACCAATTTCTTTTATGTATCTTTATCTAAAAATGGAAAATTGAGGAATGGGATTTCATTTTACATAATTCCAAACACATAATTTTTTGTAAACTTTATTTTGAAATCCCTCCATCGAACCACCAATAAAGTAAGGCATCTTTTTTTAACTATATTTGTTTCTTCAAAATTGAATTTCATCTATAGTTTCATAACATAAATATTAGTAATTTAAAATATATTATATTCAAAAAATGAGATAAAATAAATCAATTGAGATATTTTATATTCATGACCACATAAATATGATCTATCACTATCTTTTCGATAATGTTCTAATCATGATATAAAATTATTATCCCACCACGTTTTTTGCATGCCGATATAGCTAGTAAATTTCATTTTATTTAGGCCTGTTGAATTATTATTATCATCACAATGAATATGTAATCACTTCTTCCCAAAATAAATTGATATTTTTGGTAAACTTGTAATGCCACATTTACAACTTGGGGATTTGATTTCCGAATACTAAATTCAGAAGACTCGCCCACTAAAGTCTCATCAATAGGCCTGAAATTATTTTTTTGTAAATTAAGAGTTTTCTTTCATTAACTAATTATATTACTAGATATTTAATAACATGAAAAAATAAAAATACCTCATTAGATGTTCCTATGTATTTGTATCTATATTTGTCATTGTAACGAGAAAATGTAATAGAATTATTGTGTACCTGAATATTATTAGACAATTCTATTATTAGAAAACATGAAAATAGAAACATGTAAGTAAAAAATTGGCACGCAATTTTATGTTTAAAAAAAATAATGATGTTATGATTCTTGACCAAAAAAATATTCAATGTGAACTATTAAATATAAACATTACTTCTAAAAAGGAATAAACATTTAAAAATTTAAATATCAAAGTTTAAAAAGGTGTTCTAATATGTGTAAATTAAACCAAAATATAATAATGTACATCAGGTTTTTCAACGAAACAATGTTTAACCATAACCATGGAATATCAAAATTTAACACAAAAAATCAAATAAATAATCAAATATCAATAATTAAATATTTAATAGCTATTAAATAATTCAGTTTTTACATAAGTTAATTTCAAAAAAGAAATATATAGTAAATAATTACAAGATTAATTAGGAGAGTAATTTAGTATTTTCCCATATCCCTTCAGCATGATCATTTTGTATTTCGTACACTATTTCTATGTTATTTTTATGGTTATCTAAAAATTTTGTAATAGATGAAGAATCCTCATGTATGTCAATAAAATAATCATCATCATCCTCATACAAATGGAATATTTCCCCTTGCAAAATGATGGAAAATTACTTATTATATGGCTTGATGAAATAAAATATTTTCTTTTCATGTGTGGCCATGATAAATGGT
This sequence comes from Viscum album, assembly GCA_963277665.1. Lineage (NCBI taxonomy): Eukaryota > Viridiplantae > Streptophyta > Magnoliopsida > Santalales > Viscaceae > Viscum > Viscum album. The sequence continues at coordinate 1,839,570,988 of OY728165.1, forward strand.
TCCTCATTGTAACTAAATATTTTAAAATCAACCATTTTAAACGCATATTCATCATTTTTTACACCACTATTACTTACAACCAAATTACACTTAAACAAGGTGACTCAAAATTTAATATAATCAATTTCTCATTTTTCTTTAAGAACTTTAAAATATGGTGTTGATGCAGAAATTGTTATTTTATCTTTTTCACTTGAAAAATGTAGTGTTTCAACGATGACCATTACACCACTGTTTTAAATGGTACTCTTATCATTAAGCTTATTTATGTAAAATTTGTACCCATTAATATCAAAACCCAACCATGTGATCACATTAAGAGATGCCCCCTACCAACCATTTCAATGTTTCTCATACAGATATATCTGTGATGAATTTCTATTTAAACCATGAAATAAATGTCTCTTTATGCTCAATCATTAACCACTTTTCATTTCTTTTTGGATATCATAACTTTAATTCTGCAATATGTGATGATATATATGATTGAACCCCATCAATACTGTTCAAAATTAATAAATGTTCCTGCATCACTTCATCAAATGGAATTATCATTACCATTAATCCTCAAATCCCTCAACCATCACTATCAAATATCATATGTCGAGATATAGGGAGACCAATATGCTCTAATTCATAATAATAATCAGTATAGAACTTAATCACCTCTTCCGATACATATTTTTAAACAATAGAGGCTTCTTGTTGATAAGTATTTTTAACATATCCTTTCAAAATTTTCATTTATCTTTCAAAGGGATACATCCATCATAAATAAAAATCTCCACATATTATTATCTCACACACCAAATGAATCACCTGATGAAAAATTATATAAAAAATGTAGTTGGTAAATATATTTCAAGTTGACAAATAATAAGAGTTTCTTCATTCTCCAACACATCTAAAAAAATTGGATAAATGACTTTGATATAAATGAATTTTAAAAAATTACATAACCTGGCGATAGTCTTTATAACAACTGTTAGCAATATTCCATGCAGGGCGACTGGTAGAGGTTGTTACATCAATACATGACAATCATGAGATTTCATACCTATTAATTTACAATCTTTCAATGACACCAAATTATACACATTTTAATAATAACCACTGGTTACTTTAATTCCATGAAGACCCACACAAAAATTTATCTTTTCAATATTACTTAATTTGTGACAAGCCGTAGGTAAATATGTTTTGTTTCCTTTCATAGGAAGATCTAACTCTAAACATATTCCCATTGATATCAAGTCCAATCTAGCATGAAATCAATATTTTTTATTTCATTTTATATCTATCAAAGTTCCAATAAAACTGTCACATATGTTTTTCTCAACATGCATAACATCAAAGTTTGGTTTTACCTCTATATATCTCCAATAAGCTAGTTCGAAAAAGATAGATTGTTTCTTCTAGTTATTTTCTTGAAGACCAGAATATCTTTTCTTTCCAAATGTCGATTCAATATTTTTCACCCATTCGTAATATTCTTCCACTAATAATGGTTGAGGGGGAAGGTTTTATTCCTATAAAATATTGAATAATTTTTTAAATATACGATAAGGATAATCAATTGGAAAAAATCCTTAATGTCCCATGTACATTATCTTTCTTCTATTTTATAATTGATAATATAAATTATCTTTTTCACAAATTAGACATGCTTTATGTCCCTTAAAACTATATCTAGATAAGTTTCCATATGTAGAAAAGTCTTTTTATAGTGAATTTTATCATAGCACACAAAAGAAAATAATCTTTTCTATATGCATCAAAAACTTTAACACATGTCTCCCATGGCAGTTTCAAATCATCAATCAGTGGTGAAAGCCACATATAAATATCATTTTTTGGTGTTTTGGTCTAAAAATCATCAATCTCATCATAACATATTTTTTTCACACATAGGTGTGGGGAAAAGTTTTAAACTACTAACAAAAAGGCCATGAACTATGTTGGATACTTAGACTCCGATATGGATTCATTCCATCAGTACACAATCCCATTCTGAAGTTTCCAACTTCACTTCCAAAATCACAAATTTTTTTATCAAATCTCTTCCACTGTAGTGAATCATTAGGGTGACGTAAGTTACCATCAGATATACACTCATCTAAATGTCATCTTAACCTTTTTGAGTCAACTGAATTTGAAAATAGATGCTTTAAATGAGGTATTATTGTAAGGTACCATATTGATTTAGCATAACTATGATTCTGGTACCTAAGAATGAATCATATTTGAATTATCAAAATTATATGAAATAATTATTGAATGATATCATTATAAAGTAAAAAAATTATTCTTCATGAATTTAGATATTGCTACTTGAGAATGAATCTCAGTTGACTTTTTCATTCATCTTATAGCGTGATGTCTCACATGTAGGATTACTTGATAAAAATTAATAATCTTTCTTATATAACACACAATCATTAGGGAAATCATGTATCTTTTCATACCCTAATCCCATTGGGTATAATATTTTCCTTGCCTCATAATTTAAATCTTGGCGCCCATTTTCTTCTGGAAGTATGTCTTTTAAAATCTCAAGTAAGTTGGACAAACATTTTTCACTCCACCCATTTCTTACTTTCAAGTCAACTAATCTCAAAATTTTTTATTACACTGTATATTTATGGAAACCTGGGAATAGTGGTTTCTCAGAATATCTATACAGTCATTCAATAATTGTTGTTTTTTCAATAGTTTCAACACCTAAATCATGATTTAATTATTCATAAGATCCTCTGCCTCATTATGAATATTTTCCTCAACATTAGAGGTTTAATTTCCCATTCTTTCACCATGATAGATCCAATGTGTATAATTAAGGCTAAAATAATAAGAAATGATATGATCCTTGATTTATATAGAGTTTAACTTTCTCATATTCAAACACTTCACACATGGACAGAAAATTAAATCTATGTTTTAAAGATTTTTTTTTAGAAAATTATAAGAAATAATAAACTCCTTTTTCATATCCACCAGTGATTATTTGTGAATTTAGCCAATTATGATCCATTCAATACCTGATATAGAAATATAATTAATGAATACATTAAAACATATAAATATTTAAAAATATACATATAAACAGGTAAATTTTAAACATAAACACATTCAATAAAAATGGTTGCTGGTCAAATTTTATAACGTAACTTTTCAAACAAACAAATGATGATTTTAATCTTAACAAACAATTATACATGCTGATTAATTCATATTATACATGATTTATCTTAATAAATAACAAAAATTTATACTTAAATGATCTTTAAAAAAATATTCATAATTTGTCTTCATAAACAAAACAATACCTTACACACTTATACATAAATTTTAAAACATCAATAACAAAAAAATAACTAGAAAAAAATTATTATAATAATTAAACATAAAAAATTACTTACAATAAATTATGAAAAAAAGAACTTGAATTTAGAACAATTATACAAAGAATTCTAAAAAATATTATATAAATATTTATACAAACATAACATACATAATTATCATAACAAACAATTATATATAACATATAGTTGAAAATAAAAACATATAATAACTTATGAACTATTATCATAAAAAATAATTATATATAAATTATTTTCAAAAAAACCTTACAAATATTGGAGATGAATAATGAAAAATATATCCTGAATTCCAAGGAACTCAATAAAAGCTTGTGGCAATAGAGTGAACCCTGAAATATTTAAGAAAAACAAGTGCAAAAACAAATCAAAATAAAAAACCAAAACATACCTTAAATGGTATTTGTGGATCGACTATAAGACCTTGACGATCTAGAAATATGTATACAGGATGGAACATTGAAGAGAATGAACCATAAAATATGGGAAAAATGACTACCAAAGTTAAAGGACATCGGTTGAGGGTGCTCAAGGGCCTTTCAAGGTATTTGGATCCATCGTCGATCAAGAGAGAGGGTTTTGATGTGTGTTTGAGGGTCATCGAGGGTCTTCAAAGGCAGTCGGAGCCGTTTTTAGTTGAGAGTGAGGGTTTTGAGTGAAATAAAATTAGGGACTCAATATCCCATTATATTTTTTGAAATATTTATGACGTCTATTTTTTTTAAACTGAATTGGTAAATGTAAAAAAATATTTTTGGTGTCAGTTATTGAGGAAAAAATTCCAAAATTGATTATATTAATATTTTTTAGCATCGATTTTTATGGAAACTGACTCTAAAATATTTTTCCCATATCTTCGGCATCGGTTTTTAAGAAAGAAGACATCGAAATTTATTTTGTACCCATTTTGGCATCGGTTTTAATGAAAATCAACACAATAACTCTACCTAAATTGTTTTTAAAATTGGTTTTTTGTAAACCGACGTGGAAATACTGATGTCAAAGCCTATATTTCTACTAGTGGATGTTGATATGAAATATATTACTTCACATTTGAATTACCTCGTAAGTTATTTTTACCTCATGTAAAATAAATTTAGATTTATTATACATACATACCAGAACCAAATACATATCCATAATATCATATATTATCCACTTATAATATCTTCTCACCTTTTTGTTAATAATATTTTATTATTATGATTACTTTAGGTTTTAACTACTTCATTTTTCATGTATGTTTTGATTTAATAGTTTTAGTCCTAACATAATGATCATGGTTCCATTATATCCAGAATGTTATTCATAATATAAATATCATATATGTTCAATATATATATATATATATATTTAGTTTCATCAATGAAATTTAGAGATAGAAAAATTAATTAAATTGTTTATGGAGATGGTAGGTTGTACGTACACATGAATAATGTTTTCACTTTTTGAAAGATGGAATAAAAGAAAGGTGATTGATAATTCAACTTCATAGTATCATTTTAATATCATATATATTTTATACATTCATGAATTATATCTTTATTACTATCCATGTGAATTGGAAATGAAAAAACAGTTCACATCTCTTCATGGAGGTGGAAGTTCACACGTATGCATGAGTGGCATTATCAGTTTCTAATGGATTGGAAGGTAAGAAGGTATATATGTTAATATAATTTAAAAATCATATTTATGTCATAAATATCATTTATAATAATTATTTAAATCTTTATAAGAATCCAAGTTAATTATACCTGAAAAAATAATTACGCTGCTACGTGGAGACGGTAAGTCGTACATACGCACAAATGATGTTTTCATTTTTTTGTGGAATAGAAAAGAGATGGAATATAGTTATTACATAATTATAGTATTATATAAGTATCTTTATGATACTATAGTTATTATTTTAGTATGTTTAAATAACATTATGAGTAAGTAGAGTAATAAATATACCTGAAAGAGTCGGTAAAAACAATTACCTCTTCTTCAATAAACTTCCTTTAGATCTCATCTTAAAGGACATAGGGTTGGTCTTTTTGAAGGTATAAAACATATATAACTTGGGTAATTATGTTTCTAAAGTAATTGGGTAAGTTTTTTTTGATCTAGGTTGCTTAAATTGGTGTAATTAAAAGAGATAATGGGCATCCTTTTATAAGTGAGGAGAGAGGTATTCTTGGAATTTCTTAAAGTATTAAATTAATATAAAATATTTTTATGTAAAAATGGATCCAAATTGATATAATTAGAAGATAAAACTAGGAAGAGTAAAATTCATCACATAAAATATAATTTGGACACGTTTTGGTTATTTTTTCACCCATATCATTTAGTTTTAACCCCTATTAACCGTTTTTACAATTACCGAAATATTAAATTTTTCAACAATTTAATGGTCAGTAATATTACCATAAAAGGAAAAAATACCTCTAAATGAAACATTTTATATGTTTCCAACCATATACCACTAATTGTTCAAAATATATGATTTTAATGAAATTTAAATCATTTACTAATATATTATTTACTTTAAAATATCATTAATATCATTTTTGACACTATTCATTTATTTAGACTTAAAATACATCAAGACAATGAGGGAATTAAAATAAAATACTTTAAAACATCCCTAAAATATAATATTTATTTATAAAATTTATGTAACACAATAATTCATCCAATTTTAATTACTTTTAATATTTTTAAAATCATTTTTTCTATTAATTGAATAAATATGGTGTTGGTGTTGCGTAAGTATTTAAGTTAATTATTCAATCACTAAAAACATAAAATAAATTAACATACTAAAAAATTAATTAGTATTTCAAATAAAATTTTATAACTAAACATAAAATTTATTTATCTCTATCAAAAAATATTATAGATATTAAAAGAAGAAAAGTGGCATTTTTGTTTTTATCTCTCACTTAAATATTATAATGGTCAAAATCCAAGAAATATGGAAACAATTTGTCCAGTTTTATAAAACAAGCAGGAAATTTCTAAAATCCCTACATAAAATAGGATAAATTTAAGTGTTCAGTTTATTTTTAAGGCCTTATCGCATTATTTTTAACCTTAATTACCAGATATTTCCTATATCAATGTGATAAATTTTACCATAGTTACTATTCATAATCACTAAAAATAAAATGGACCTATTTACCAAATTTAAACATTATAATTTAAAATATTATATCCATTTTTCAAGTTTAAATTTATGGAAGTGGACTAAATTTATTTTAATATAAATTCATAAAATGCAATGAAACATAGTTTTTAGAAAAATTCATTTTAATCATAAAAATTGACTTATATCAAAATCATGAAAATTATGGATTCAAATTATGTAATTATCAATAAAATAGAACATATATAACTTTAATACCGAATCAAAAATATAATGGGATTTTTAAATTCCTTTTTTTAATGAAAATAAAAGGTGGTATTTGAAAAATCATAATTTTCCATTATTCACAAAAAACTCAATCATTTAATAAAAATTAAACAACTTTAACCAATGTTAATTTTTGTATAATGATTTTATAAACGAAATTAATTTAATAAATTTAAAATTAAAAAATTTGAAAATTTATATTTTAATCACATTATTGAATAAAACTATGTGTATTGTGCAGTTGTTTCTTTAAAAAGAAAATATTACGATAAATTATGAGGAAGGTATATTTATTAGATACATATCTGATGATAATGTATATAAATACCTAAACAAGATACTTCACAATACTGTTGGTTTTTATGATGTTTATATTATTGGAAACCAAACCTAAATATTATTCTTGATGGATTAGGTTTTAAAGAAAATGACGGCTCTAACGAGCAGATTTCTAAATAGAATAGTGAAAATAGATGAAGACAGAACCAAGAGTAGTAGATGATAAATAATATCAAACCAGTGATGAAGAGAAGGATTTTAAAAATTTGAAATAGAAGTTTTAGAGGATAGAAAAACATGTGCAGACAAAGAATATCATTAAAGAATAGTCTACACATGTTCCAGCCAAAATAAATCTAAGATATGATGAGCATATAATAGAATAAACTAAAATAAGACTAAGGAGAAAAAATAAGAATTAACTAATATAACATGTTGAACTAAATTCAGTGAAGTAATACTTTTATAATGAGGAGTGTATTGATTCAATGAATAAAGTGTTGATTAATATTGAAAATAATTCCACAAGGCATCTTATTTCAAGACCATATGATAAAAATTTCATTTAGACCATGGGGGATTTTAGGAACCCACTAAATGAAAAAATAAAAGTTATCAAGAACAAATATTTACATGTATGAAAGGGATACTATCAATAATAATGAGTTGATTTTTAAGAAACCTTTTCACATTTTTCAAGGTTGGAAGTAATCAAGAGGTTCCTTGTTGTGGGAACTTATAGGTAGTAAAAATATTTTAAAATGAATGTTAAATCATCCTTCTTAAATGATGCGAATGAATAAGCAGTTTACATTACACAACATGATGGTTCATTTCTTAACAATGATGGTAAAAAGTGTAACAATTAAAATTAGATCTATATGAATTAAAATAGGCCCTACGATCCTGGTAATCAAGGTTATAAAACTCTTTAAAATAGTTAAAATTCATTAAATCCAAAGTGGAAAGTATTTTTTATATCAAAGAAATGAAGACAGGTTCACTTATTATTATTGTATATGTTGATGATATAATTTTTTCACGTGATTTTCAAGATTTCGAAAATAAAATGAAGTCAAATTTTGAGATTTTCATACTTGGTGAGATAATATACTTCTCATGATTTCAAGTGATGAAAAAAAGAAAATTTTATTTTTTTTATATTTTCTTCTTTAAAAGGAAATTCCCTTGTGTGGCCTTTTTTGAACCCTCCACACATAGAAACCCCCCTTCCCCACGAAGAAGTCACTCCCCTGAGGTAGCACCCCTGCCGGGGAAGGAGTTGTTGCCAACTGAGATGGTAGAGCATCCCAAAGGGTGACATCCCGACAGCAATGGCCTGTCAAGCGATCCATCAGTGTTTGGGTCGTGCCTCGTTTTTTTCGCCCAAATGAGACCGGACGATCCGGCAAGGTGGGTGGATCCCAGGGGAGAGGCTCGCCCCGAAAGCGTACTCCCATGATTCGAACCCAGAACCTCCCAAAGAATGGTGCGGATATGTCACTCTCCTTGACCATCACAACACCACCAAAGTGGAATTTTCTTTTCCCGAGATAAGTATTCTAGATATTTCTTTAAGAATTTGGAAATGGAGGATTCAAATCCAATATCTACACCCATTCAGGAGGTACTAAAATTGTCTAAATATTTTGATGGTAAGAGAGCTAATCAAGGATAATTTTGAGGATTGGTTGGAAGCCTAATTTATCTCATATATTATATACAAAATATTGTATACATTGTGAGTCTTTTTGAAAGATAATAAAATGGCCAAAAGGAGTCACATCCTAAGGATAATAAAAGTTTACTTAAATATGTAAAATGGAATATAAATTTTATACTACATTGAAATATAGGGAAAAAAATAAAATCTCTACGGATTTTTAGAAACGAACAGGGTGGGAGATTTTAATGATATAAGTTCCACTTTATATGGAATTTTTCTCTTAGGATATAGTTGTGTCAGTTTAATTTTTGAGATATAGAACTTATCCATGATGAGCACAACATAGGTCAAATATATTATTGGTACCTGTGATTGCACTAAAATAATTTGAATGAAGGTGAACCTGAATAATTTGATGGTGAATTTTGAGAGACCTATGAAAATTTAGTGTGATAATCAATGTGTTATTGAACATTATAAATATACTATAAAACACTCAAGTTCCAAAAATATTGATATCAAATTTCATTTCATCAATTAGAATTTTTAAATTATAGGAAAAAAGTTAGAATTTATTCCAACCCAAGATTAAATTGGAGATATCTTCACCAAGGTTGTCGCTAAGTAAATATTTGAGACACTAAGTATGAACTAGGGAGTTCATCCACTACAAGAAAATATTCGAGTTATATAAAAAAACTACTATAACGTATAGGGGATGTCAAAATATTTTTATTTCAACAAAGGCTAGGATCAGTTGTCTCTTGAATGATAAATAATGTTGACATAAATTTTTATGGTTTAAAAACAAATCCAATAGGGGGATTGAAGTTACATTAGTTTTTTTTGAAAAGTTTATTTTTTTTTCAACCATATATGAGAAAAATATTGAAGTTATATCTAGGTAAAGTGACATTTGTATTACATCTATACGGTTAGTTGGTTTTATATGTTATAGATCTACACAGTCAATCTAGATGGATTAGCCACTTCATTAATAGTTTATAGGTGGTACATGCATTCAATTTAAATAGTAAATGGGTTATACATGTGATTAATCTACAAAGTCAGTATATTTTATGTGTGTCTCTTCATTCAATCGATTTGAATGGTGTGGTTTCTTGATATGGTCTATCCATTGAGATGGACTTATTCACATAGTCAATCTTCATAGTCAATGGTTTTTTATTTTGGATGATCTTCATATATTATTATCTAACTCATAATTAATATTCATTGATACTAGTTTACCTCACAATCATCCATGCAATTGGAGTATTTTTTGCAATCTACTGGGTCAAAAACTGAGTTTTTATAATATTTATATTATAATTACATTTAAAACAAAACAATTCTTAGGATTTTTTTCATGGATTAAAGTATCCTGGTTTATCAAATAGATCATGAGACTAGCTACAAAGAATCAAATTATTGAATCAGAGGTGACGCTTTGAGATCAAAGAAGTTATAGTCAAAATTAGAGGACATTTTTTAAATTCTCCATATTATAGTGTGCTATGTGTGATCATTTGGTGTCTGTGGTGTCTTAGATGAAATGATTAACAATCAAAAGGGAAAGTCCCACACCATAGTGAAATTTATTTTGCTATAGTGGTATGTGTTTCATGTGATGTAATGATAATACTACACAATTCTAAAATTTTATATGGTGTTTTTGTAATTATGGAAGATTGTGATGTGGAATAATTGAAATTTTTGAAATGGAGAAAAAAATCTCTACATTGTAAGTTATGTCATGGTGATATGTTATTCATGTAGATGTGGAAGAAATTAAATTCATCTTGTTTTAAGGAGAGGTTGAGGCCATGGAAATTCAAATACTACATGAGTAAATAAATCTGAGTCTTTTGGAGATCTAAATTGGTTATTTTCTTTGTTTTAAGTGAGTTTAAAGTCCAAATAATTGAGAGGATTCAAACCTCCAAGGCTAAGATATATGTATTTTTAATAGGATGAGGAATTAATGAATTTAATTCACATGGTTTAGGAATATTTTTATAGGATAATGATCAATGGAAATATTGATTATTATTTTAAAGAACTTTATATACTATGCTAGATTGAAGATTGATTTTCTATAAGATTGAAAATTTCTATATTCTTGTTCTTGAAGAGTTTTAGGAAACACTTATTTATGGATATAAATTGTGTTCTTACTCATTATAAGTGATATGGTCATCTCATGAATTCATTCTCTCATTCATGCATGATCTCATGAATGAGATAGTTATTCAAAATAAAAGTGAGGGGAAAATAAAACTATTATTATTACCCCATTATCTATTGGGCATTAAATGTATTTTCTAAATAATATTCATCCTTTGTTTCTGAATCATCTTGTGATTAACTAAATATTTGATTCAAAAAAAAGGGAAAAGAAAAAAATTTAAATTACTAGTGGTTCTAGCCTAAATAATTCCATAAGGATTATAATAGGAAGTATATGATATCTTCCTACAAAGAAAAGTAGAAAAACCTACTCGAACCCTTGGTATCAGTTATTATAATTTTTAATCACTACATATTACAATGCTAATAAAAGTTTTGGTCCAAATAGTGGTTGATCACAAAAAGTATTAGGCTCTCACATTAAGGTTGAACCTTGTAAAAAGTTCTCATGTTCTCCTTCTTTTTCAAATTTTTGAATATCGATGAGGAAGTAACCTAAGCGAATGGATCATGACCCTAACTTGAAACATAGTAAAATTTCCATAAGTATATTTTGTAAAATACTAGTACACATATTCACACCCTACCCCAATTAGTAGTTTCTTATTTTACTTGGGATCTTCAAGAATTATTCTTAAGAATGTTATACATTTATTAGAAATAAATTATTTAAGGAAGAAACTTTGAATTAAAATTTCCATTTTCCCCGAAAATAAAGTTAAAATTCCTTAAAATAAAACCATAGGGTTAAAGAAACCAAATATAAAATAAATAAGTTAAATAGGAAGCATTATAACAAAGAGAAGGAACATTTGAGTTAACAAAATCAATTACAACTTTGAATTAAAAGACCTTCAACTTTAGAACTTGAGATGGATATGTAATTCTATTGAATTTCATAGATGGTTTGATAAAATAAATACATAGTGAATTATATACACCACATAAAATGAAATAAGTGGTGAACATGGAATGCGTCTCAAGCAAAAAAAAATTAAGATAATAAAACTATTACCTTGACTCTTAACATCCATGAATTCACTTTAACCTCATTGAGGCCATGAATATTCTCTCGAAATACTTCTTTAAATGAAAATCTTGGGGAAATTTCTTGTAATTAGTGGTTTTAAAAAGAAAATGAGGGATCTAGGAGCTGTATAATGGCTAGAGGTTAAAGTGAAATTCAAACAGATGGAGTAGTTTGAAGTGGGTTTAATTGATCTCCTTTTATAGGTGAAAAAGAGGGACATTTCCTTGGAAACTAAGGTTATGTGAAGGGTAAATATGGAATCACATGTGAGTTATATGATTTAGGTAAAGAAAAGATGGTGATACATATGGGTATAAATTTATAACCTAAAAAATTATTCTACAAGGTATATTTTTCAAGTTAATTTAGTAAAATTCGATCCAATTGAAGTTACCTCTTTTTACCCATATTATATTTGATTAAATTTTTAACATGATAATTATTATTTTACTAAAAATATAAGATTAACCTTATTAAAAAAATTATAAATTATGATACCAAATTTAGACTCCATATAATCAAATTAAATATGTAAATTTTAGAAAATTTACTTTTAAATTAAATCATAAGAGATGGAAAAAATTGTTTTTGTAGTAAAATTCCATTTTATACATTAAGTGTTTTTATTCTTATGGCCTATGAAACTATAATTAAATTAGTGTTAATATATTTTTTTATATTTTTTGAAATCATATTAGAATCATAAAAAGGTAACAATTTAATTTATTTTGATAATAACTACACAACATTAACAAAAAAAATTCTATGAAAAATAATTACTTCTCTGTGGTAATTAATATTTACCTTGCTAACATATTTTTATATTAAAGATATAAATGGACTTATTATTAAATTTGGATATTCCGATTAAAAATATGAAAATATTTTTATTAAACTAAATTTCTTGAGTTAATAAAAAATAATTTTTAATATAAATATGCATAACGCATAAAAATATTTTATAGAAAAAATTTATTTCTTAAGTATAAAAATAATTTATTCATATTCAATGCCAAGAGAGAATATATATATAAACATTAATTTATTTATTTATATATATTATTAATATTTGAAAAATTATTCAATAAATTTTTTAACATACGTGTATTTTAGAGTATATAAAAATAATAATAGTTTTTGTTGCATGCAACATCAATCTTAAACGAACCATGATATACTATTAATTATTTTTATTTTAACATGATCATTATAGGCAAGCTATTAAATTGGAAGGTATGAATAGGAATAACTATATTATGAAATATATATGAAGGTAACATCTAAATCAAATTTATTTCTTAAATCTTAGGAAATAAACAAAAAAATTAGTAAAGTCGTTTTATTCGTCAAATATATGTTTTCTTCAAAAAGTGATTTTTATTGCTTTCCTTGAGGAAATAAATATAATTAATTTCTAAAACCATTATAAAATTTATTTGAAAAAATTACTTTAATTTTTGACTTTATCATGTAAAAATTATTCTATGGTGAAAATTTGAGATTTTTCTAAAAAAATTAAATTTTAATGAATAGTAAAAAATGCAATTTTTTAATGAAATACAGTATCTTTTGTGATATCATCAAAACATAAATATGATATAAAAATTTATTAAATTTATTTAAATACTCTTTTATTATAATATAATACAAATATCATAAAAAATAATTCATAAAATATAAATTATAAATTATTTCATGATAAATATTAAATTCATTTTTAGTGTCGACGCAGTGATTATAGAGCATTCAAAAAGTCAAATTTAGAACCTTATAAATATTAATTAAGAGGTAACAAGTCCTTTAATGACTTTTTTATTAAATATTATTAATAAATTATGATTTGGAATAATATTTTTCAATTTTTGACTCATATAACAGAAATATTATCCAAATGATTGTGCAATGCATACACAAGGCTAGAAAAGTCAAATTAACAAATTAAGTAAGTTATCATGGAATGGGTATGAGTAAATACATAAAATAATGAATCTAAAGGACTCTACCGAGACTAATTAATTTATTTTCATTATAGTAATTTATTTCTAATTTTTATACATGAAATAATTACATTATGTGCTTATGAAAAATTGGTGTAGTGTTTGTGTAAGCAGAAAAAAAATTAATAAAATTATTTTAATAAAAATAGTAATGACCATTAAATGACCCAAAAATCAAATTAAAACCTATTTTTCTAGTATATGTTGACCATTTACATCCATGGGTATAATTTATGACCTCTTGGAGCCACTTGGTTGACATTAAGTCCCTTGTAGTATTTTAGTTAACGAAAATTCAAATGTGTCATAATCTTATTCTTAGTAATTATAAAATTTCTAATCTGCGATTATCTAAAAGATATTTTTGACCATAAAGAGTATTTTTAAATATAAAATATATATATTAATCATGGTGATTTTTTTTTAATTTTTAGGTAAGAAATAAATAGCTTAAAATTTTTCATAATAATGATGCAGTAATTATTAAATTAATACAAAAATCAAATAAATGATAATAAAAATGTTAAAATAATTATAATTTGATATAATTTATGCGATACAAAACTTTTATAGACTCGTATGATATATTATTAACGTATCAAAATTATTTTATGTAAGATATATTATTATCTTGATATTGTTAATGTCAAAGTAATGAATAGTAACAAATTTGACAAAAATGATATTATAGAGAATTAATATTTTATTAAACTAATTAAAAATCATAAAAAACTTAAACAAAACACAAAGGGGATAATATGTGGTCAAAAATTTCATTTTCTATTCATTTATAGTCCATCTGTAAGTATTTGGCTCTAGAATGGCCTTATTATATTTTAATATTTTGAGAAATTTGAAAAGTTTCTCTCGTCTCAATTATAAAAGGGAACATCCTCCCTAACTTATTAATAAAACTTTGAGCCTTCTTGATTGATAAAACCCTACCCATTTATCTTTCCAAAATCCTTAGTCAGGTTATGGAGGATCTGGTCTTCCAAAAAGACCAAACAGAAATCTCTTGAGAATAGATCTAAAGGAAGTCTATCAAAGAAGAGGTAATAATTTTTACCATCTCACTCAAGTAAAAATATTCTTATAATTCCTATTATTATAATTTTTATATGAGAAAATAATAAATCCAATATCATATATATACTTATATATTATTATGAATATGAAAAAACCATATTCTGTGTTTTATTCATCCTATGAAAAATTAAAGCAGTGCACGTGCCTATATTCGTCTTATTATCTCCACGTAGCAGGGTAATTCATTTTTAATCACCAAATTACTTGGATGGTTATAATGATGGAAATAATAGATATATATATATATATATATATATGATATTTATGAAATAATATTGATTCTAGAAAATTAATATACCATTCAATTCCTTAAAAATATAGAAATGATATCATCAATTTGGCGTACGTACGTCTTACCATCTCTATGAAGTGATGTGATTCATTTTCTATGTTTAACATTCTGAATTGGTTAAAAATTGTACTTAATGATTAAATATGATATTTAGTACTTTTATTTTATTTTAGAGATGTTGGGTATATATCCTATGTAATATAACCAAGACTTTCAAGGCAAGACAAGCATGATAAAGCACAAGGCAATTAAAACACGAAACAGTGAAACGAATAAAATATTGTTAATAAATGAGTGCTAAATGTTATAAGGAGGTAATAATTAATATAGTAAATATTAATATGATACTTTTATAATTTAATTATATTTCTAAAACTACTATACTATAGTTTTGGGCATGTACGGAGGAAATCGAACTAAATGTAAGGGAATTCTTAACCAATTTCCTTTATTTTTGTTAAACTCGTGCTTCATTGATTATGTCATGCTATGATTATGTGTGAAATAAATTTTTGTTATATTATGTTTTATTTAAAAAAAATTATATCGATTTATATATGATACACATAATTGATTTATTTTATTTACTCTCATATCAATGATATGATATTTGTTAGGGAATTTCATTTTAATATACTCTTTTAAATGTTTCATTTACAAAATTTAAAAGGAATGTTTTTTCAAACTTATACAGCATGAGTGGATTTTCTATATTTAAGGATTACTTAATTTTTTGAATCTTCCATTCCAATATTACATGGTTCTTTTCAAAAAAAAATCTTCTTCTATAAATATGAAATTTTTTAGGAACAAGTGATTTCAAAGTGAAAAGGGGTATTTTTATCAATAATTTTTCAGTGATATTATCAAAGTTCTGATGTAAACATACTTTGTTGAATCCTATGGTTAATTGAGGTGTATATATTATGATACCATTTACCATATTTTATTCAACAGTTTATGATCAGTCTGAAATGGGATGTACTACTTTGATACCATTCTTCATAATACTCAGTATGGTATATGATTTTGTTTACTGATTGTTGAAATTATTTACATTTCATAAACTAGTTTTAATATTAATATATATGTTTATTATGTTTCACCCCTTTCATATGAGTAATACATTATACTTAGTAAGTGAATTGATGGTGTAACACCTAAATATTTTGTGGTATGTTTTCTTTTTAAATAAATTTAGTAGTTTGTGTTGCACACAACACTGAGTTCAAACAGACTACGATCCATTAATAAGTGGCCTTTATAACATAGTCATTACAATGGTGGGAATAAAAAGGACTAACTAAATTATGAAAATATAGTTGACATGTGTTTATAAAAATAATTCATTGATTACTAATGAATTAGAAATAAATATTAAAACCAATTTAATATAAAGGAAATGTTTTTATAAAAATTATTTAAATGTGCGAAAGTGTGTTTTATACCAATAAAATAAAAAATTCATAATTTTTGGATTATATTAATGAAATATATTTGTAATACATTTAATCTAATTTTTCACATTCATTCTACATGTTTTCTAGGCATGGTATAAGAACAAATCTAATTTTATGCATAAAAGATGTATTTTTATAAAAAGACAGTCTTACCACCTTTTGATGGCACACTAGTTTTAAATATAGTTTTTAAAAATTATAAAAATTATACTTCAAAAAATAAACTTCTTATTTTAAATCAGAATATAAAATTTCACTCTGGCTTAAATTTTGATAATTTTCTCATAAATTTCATGTTTTGAGGAATTGTTATAAAATACTATATTTTAATTGAAAAATATTTTTTGTCTAAATAATTTATAGTGTAAAATTATATTTATAATTGGTCTCAAATTATAATTAGATAAGTTTTTTATCATTTAATAAAATTTAGGTCATTAGAATAAATTTCACATTGAATTTTTATATAAAAACATTTTAATCTTTTGAATGTTTTCTCTTTAAAAACTCGTTTTCTCGTTCCATCAATGGGATTAATTTTAAATTAATTACTTTAACTTTTGTGTTAAAAATTTTTTAAAATAAATTAAATATTTAGAATTGTTGTGTCCAAATAATATAAATATGTTCCTTTTATTTTTTGACATTATTAATAGAAACTATAGTAATTGTTCCATTAACACGGTTAAAGGTAAATCGAGTAATTAAGGGTAAAAATAATATTATAAATACTAGAAAATTACCATAACACTTGTAAAAATTTTATTTTATGAGTGATTGTCAACAAAAATCATCCTTAGGCCTATTTTATGGCCTCTTGGAACCGCTTGGATGAATTAAAGGCTTTTTTAGTATTTTATTCTAATGAAAGTCCAATATGTCATACTCATGTTTTTAAAAAGTGTTACATTTTTTTATATGTTTTTATTCAGAAGATATATCCAATTACAAATATTTATTTGAAATATAAAATTTTTATCTCCATCATGGTAATTTTTTTAATTTTTAGGAAATAAATAATTTCCATAAAGACTTACATAATGATGATACAATAATTATTTAATAAATAGAAATATCAAATAACTAATATTAAAAATATTAAAATATATATAATTTGAGATAATTAATATCATACATGATATTTTTTTATATTTAATAGAAATAATAAGGATTTATTTAAGGTTTTTATTCAAAGTTATCATGTCTATTGATAATTTTTAAAAAGCCTGGAAGTGAATAGTGTCAAAATTAACAATAATGATATTTTAAAATAAATGATATTTTATTAAATGATATAAAATTCATAAAAATATAAAATTCATCCAAATGATTTGGATAAGGTTTAAAATTTTATACATTACTCATTTATGGTTCGTTTATCATTTAATAGAAACTATATTAACCCATAAAGAGTAAAAATTCAAGTTGTTATAGTAAGAGTTAAAGGGTTTAACTAAGGGTTAAAACCCAAAGAAAAGGGTAATAATGTGTACTAAACGTTTATAAAAATTAATAAATTAGAGTATTTCTACCCATACTCGTATTAAATTTTAAATAAGTCACTTTATATCCATTTTTAATTGAAAATTAATTTATATTAATTTCAAATTTTGAGAGTTTATAAAAGTTCCCCTCACCTCAATTATAAAAATGTGCCTCTTCTATCACTTATTCACACCACATTGAGTATTATATATCATCAAAATTCTTCCCATATCTCCAACCAACATCCTTATACAATTTCATTAGATTGTAGTCTCACCAAAATACCAACCCTAGATCCCTTAAGAATAGATCTAAACGATGTCCGCCAAAGAAGAGGTAATCATTTTTACCAACTCTTTCAAGTTCATTTATTCTTCTAATTTATATTAATATGTTGTTTCCATTTTAAAGTTATAAACAAAAAAACATTTATATTCTTAAAATTTTTATGATTATGGGAAAACTATATTCCACCTTTTATCCATCCTATGAAAAACTAAATCACCATGTGTGCGTACGTAAGGCTTGTCGTCTACACGCTGTGGTGTAATTTCTTTTTCATCACCACTTTAATTGAATTAGTATAATGATGAAAATAATTGATATATATAATAAATATAACATTATATTAATTTTTTAAAAATCAATATACCATACACTTCCTTACTATTTCATCATTATGGGAATGATGTCATCGCTCGTGCGTACGTATGACCTACGGTCTCCATGATGTGATGTGATTCATTTCTATTTTAACCATTCAATAATGATTATATGAATGTTTATAATGATTAAATTTGATATTTATGTCCTTAATACCATTAATTATATGTTTTATATGTATCACATGAAAGAGAACAAGGGATTTCAAGACAAAATAAGCATGAAAACCATGGTAGTTAACCCCAAAAATAGGGGTAATAGGGAAATATTATCAACAAAAGGGTGATAAAATAATATAATAACATCATATATGATATCATAAATATGAATAAGTTTATTATATAAGTTAGTTACATTATTAAAACCATTATAAAGGAGGTTAAATCATTTATAACTAAAAGAAAGTTCAAGTTAAGGTATTTTTGTCTAAATTTTATTTTTATGGGACACATGCCATATACACTACTTGTTTATATTGTGTGGTGTATATAATGCGAATGAATTTAGTTTATGATTATTATTTTTATGATTTTGGTATATTAACATCCATTTAATTTTCTTTCTATCATGGGGCATATGATTCTACTAATTATAAAGTGGTGAGGGATTAATTCACAATCCCATCATTAATGGAGATTTCTTCTGTTTAAGTATCCAGTGGGTAATATTTCTCTTCCATGTAAAGGTTTTATAAACATATTTTAAAAGGTTTTAACTATTATCATATAAATTTTTAAAGTCTTAATTTTACCCTTGTTTTACTTTTTATAAAATAGTATGAAAGGAATCTCTTAATCATTTTCCGAATGAGGTGCTTCATGACTTTTCTCACAAAAATAAAGAAGGAATATTTTTTTAACTTATATGAAATGAGTGGATTCTTCCATCATCATGACACATTGATATTTTTAAGTTTCCTTTACAAAATTACAAGTTTATTTTCAAAAAAAAAAATTATTTATAATTGTGGTTCATTTTAAATAAATGATTTAAAAATAAAAGGGTATTTATCTCAAATAAATTCAATGATTTTGTTAGAGTATCTTCATATATTTCAACATCCTCCATTGAATCTTATACATAATTGAGGTTGATCTGTTATGATATCATTTACCATATTTCATTGAATGGTTTATGATTCAATTTGACTATGGATGTTCTATTTTAATACCATTCATATTTCTTGGTTAAAGTATTCACATTTCATATCTTAGTTTTTAATATGAATGTTTATATTGATTATGTTTCTCCCATTTAGTAAGAGTAATGAATTGTACTTAATAAGTTTCATGTGGGCCTACTATAGCCCCTCGATTCATCGATAGGTCTCATGACACAAACTAATTTGGGTATTGGCTGAGCCATTACCTGTTTATGTATGGTATCCCACCTGAAGCCTTGACGGTATGTTTATGATCATTAGCATTATCCATTACCTGATTATCAGATTATTTATTGATATTACCTATGATTATTCAAATAGTATAATATACATGCTTAAGTTTTATTCTATTTTGATTATTTATATGGAATTATTTGATCATATTTCATTCCAACAATATTATACTAAGTTATTTATTAAATGTCATTGTTTCCATTAATCACCTTTCCATATTTTTTATGACATATTTACTCATAGCTTGCATTATACGGTTACCCTTACTGATCATTTGATCTCACCCATTTAATATGTTTCATTTTTCCCCATGATTCCAGGAAGTATATTATGATAGATATTTAGGGTAACACAAAGGGGGAATAATGGCAGACTTAGTGAAATCTGTTGTGTATTTTGTGTTTTAAAATGTAATGCGGATTTCAAGTATGTATATAGTTTACCAAGGCTACTAAACTATTCATTACTTTAGGTTGTAATCACTTATACCTCGTACCAATGTAATAAAGTAAGGAACCTCCTCCAAGAAATCGGAGTTGTTGTCTTTACAGTAGGTATCAGAGGAAGTTTAGTTGAAACCTTGGGACCTAGATTTAGGAAATCAGGGATTAGAAAAGATAACACTATGACTAAATTTTAGGATAAGTATATGTATAGGATATCATGTTATAGATTTTTTAGTAAGAGAGATAACAATGGTTATACATATGGAATAATAGTTGAAGAAGAGAATTTCATGATTTTGGCATTTTATAAATGATTCTTCATTACTATATCACAATGATTCGGGTTGCTCACATTGTGCTTTGGGTTTTGGTCAATTTTTAGAATCAATAAGGTTATACAAGTAATGGTTATAATGATGATGATAAAGCGTAGTTAATGTTTTATGAATGAAGTAGAATTATTAAAGTTCTTTTGTATTTGGATTCAAGAATTATTTCATCAATGGTTATCTAGTAATTAAGATCATTAGATATAAAAGGATTATACTGCATCACTTCTTCTTTAATGATTTGGAAGCATGAAAGTTTTTATTAATGTCTTTTTAAGGTGATCAAGGTATTCATATATATGGTATGTGATAATAATATATACATTATGTGGTTTGGGTAATCTAATTTTAATATTCATTTGGGAAATTTATAGACCTTTTTAGACTATGAATTTGGACAAATATATTTGGGATGATTCTTAAGGTTATAATGGATTAATTTGAACATTGGGTATTATTGTTTGAGGGTAAAGAGTGATTTTTTATTTTGGATATCATGTGTTAACAATTTTAGTTTATGTAAATATTTAAAGACTATAGAAATGAATTATAGATCTTATGATTCATTAAAAGTGATTCAGGTATAAAAATTCAACTTGAATATATATTTCTTATCATAAGAGATAAAATTGAAATAGATCAAAGAACATGTTAATGTTAAGATTACGCTTATGACATAGACAAAAATCAGGTAAGATTATTTTTTTCAAGTAACAATATTGATAGTAAAAGAATCCCTCAACCTTGGGAAAATAATTTTGGAACAATAACATTATCCACTATATTTTCTTACTAATAAATTAATGGTATTTTAACCAAACACAATATTTATGGTTTTGTGATTTTTAACTTTCTCATGACTGTGTTCTCTATCACTCTACATTATAAATTGATACTTAGTTTTCTCTTTCATGTCCATGTTTCCTGCATGAAACCCTAGTATACGTTATTTCCAATGACCTTCATACTTCCCTTTCTTTATTTTAATAAGGAATTTTCAATAATCCTTTTTATCATATGGGATTTAAACAATGATAATTTGAAAATTAAAACCCTAGTCACCAAAATAGAATTCAAATTGTGACGAAGAAATTTATTTATGGGGGGTAGAATGTAAAATCCCAATATTTTATGGTATGTTTTCTTTTTAAATAAATTTAATAGCTTGTGTTGCATGTAACACCGAGTTCAAATAGACCATGATCTCTTAATATGTGACTGTTATAACCAAGCTATTAGAATTATGGGAATAAATATAATTAACTAAATTATAAAAAATATATTTGACACATATTTATAAAATGAATTCATTGATTTTCAATTAATTATAAACAAATATTAAAATTAATTTAATATAAAGGAAATTTTTTTATAATAACTATTTAAATGCGCACAAGTTTGTTTTATACCAATAAAATAAAATAAATCACAATTTTTGGATTATATTAATGAAATATATATATATATATATAATATGTTTAATATAATTTTTAACAAGCATCCTATGTGTTTTATAGATCTCATATAAGAATAAATCCAATTTTATGTATAAAATATGTATTTTTATAAACAGACAGTTTTACCGCCTTTTGATGGCCTACTTGATTTAATTCATGTTTCTGAAAATTTAATTAATTATATTTAAAAAAATAAACTTCTTCTTCTAAATCACAATATAAAAATTTACTTTAGTTGAATTTTTGGTATTTTTTTTATAAGTTTCATGTTTTGATGAATAGTAACAAAATACTGCATTTTAATTGAAAACAACTTTTTCATCGAAATAATTTATAGTGATAAATTATATTTTTAATTGTTTTTAAATAATAATAAGATTAATTTTTATCATTTAATATAATTTAGTTGATTAGAATAAATTTCACATAGAATTTGGATATTAAAAAATCAATCTTTTGAATGTCTTTACTTTAAAAACTCGTTTTCAAGTTTCATCAATAGGATAAATTTAAAATTAATTTGTAAAACTTCTGTGTTTTAAAGTATGAAAAATGGATTTCACATTCAAAATTAGTCATTTAAAATTATGTAAATAGGTTTCTTTTATTTTTTGATGTTATGAATAGTAACTTTAGTAATTTTTTCATTAACATAGTTAAAGGTAAATCGGGTAATTAAGGGTAAAAATAATATTATAAATATTATCAAATTACCCTAATACTTTCCCTGATTTTATTAGATGAGTGTTTTTCAACAAAAATCATCATTGGGAAGATTTTATGGCCTCTTGGATCCACTTGTATGACTTTAATCCTTTTTTAGTATTTATTCTAAAGAAAATCCAATATGTCATACTCATGTTTTTAATAAGAATTGCAT
Source organism: Viscum album (assembly GCA_963277665.1). Lineage (NCBI taxonomy): Eukaryota > Viridiplantae > Streptophyta > Magnoliopsida > Santalales > Viscaceae > Viscum > Viscum album. Next base: position 1,839,594,427 of record OY728165.1, read on the forward strand.
TTTTTATGTGTGTATATTCAGAAGATATATTTAACTATAAATAATAATTTGAAATATAAAATGTTTATATTCATCATGGTAATTTATTTTTAATTTTTAGGAAATAAATAATTACCTTAAAGGCTTACACGATGAGGATGTAGTAATTGTTTAATTAATAGAAATATCAAATAAATGGTATTAAAAATATTAAAATAAATATAATTTGAGCCAATTAATTTCATCCACGAATTTTTTAGATGTACTAGTCATATTAGGGGTATATTAAATGTGTTTTTCTCAAAGTTATCATGTGTATTTAGTTTTTTAAAATAATCATGAAATGAATAGTGTCAAAATTAAAATTAATGATGCTTTAAAATAAAGGATGTTTTATTAAATTATATAAAATTCATAAAAACTTAATATTTGGATAAATTATTGTTATATTATTGAAATATTTATACTTGACTCATTTCTGTTTTGTTTTTAATTTTATAGCAACTATATTAACCCTTAAGGAGTAAAAATTAAAGTTTTCATAGTAAGAGTTAAAGGGTTTAACTAAGGGATAAAGCCAAAAGATAAGGGTAGGAATGTGACCTAAACTTGTGTAAAAATTATTGGATGAGATTATTTTGACCAATAATCATATTATATTAAAAATAAAATAAATTTCATCCATTTTTAATTGAAAATTAATTTATATAAATTTAATATTTTGAGAGTTTCCAAAAGTGTCTCTCGCATCTATTATAAAAAGGCACATACTCCATCACTTACTCACACCAATTTCATCATTCTATCTTGACCAAACCCTAAACATTTTTCCTAAAAACATACTTATACAATTTCTTCAGATCATGGTACTAAAAAAATATTAATAAAATATCCCTTAAGAATATATCTAAAGAAAGTCCATCAATGAAGAGGTAATCGTTTTCACCAATGATTTCAAGTTCATTTATTCCTATACTTATTATTAATTTATTTTCTAAATATAAAGTAATAAATACAGTATCACCTATATGATTATATTTTATTATGATTATGTTACAACCATATTCCACCTTTTATCCATCCTATGAAAAATGAAAGAACTGCGCCTGCGTACGTATGGCCTATTATCTCCATGTTGTAGTGTAATCTCTTTTTCCTCACCAATTTACTTGGATGGTTATAATGATGTAAATAATGGATATATATAAAAAAAATTATATTTATTCTTGGAAAATTATAATACCAAACACTTTCTTACCATTTCATCATTAATAGAATGATATCATTGCTCGTGCATAAGTACAACCTACCATCTCCACAACAAGTTGTGATTCATTTTCCATGTTAACCATTCAAGAATAATTATAAGTGTAAGATCCCGGTTTTTGGAAAGGTATTTTTTTCATTATTTTTTGGTTGAATACCTTGTTTTGGGCTTCAAGGGATGTCTTCTGAAAGTATGAGAGGCCTTGGGGTGTTCCAGGGGCTCAGGGCACGAAAGAAAGGAAATCTGGGCAAGACAAGCTAGAGCGCACGTCCAGGGAAAACCGTGCGGCCTGTCTAGGAAAACTGTGTGAACCCTCCCCCTCCGGACAGTAGCATGTGCACGGTTTGTGCACGGTTTACCAATCCGTGTGGCCAAACGGTGCATCCTCTTAAAGTTTGGAAAATTTACAAAATTTCTCGTCCGAGATTTTAAGAACCCACTCGGGTTTTCCTCTCATTTCCTCCCTCTTCACCCTAGGAGAGAACCAAATCACCCAAGAGCTCCAAGAGATCGATCTCCCTCGTTTCTAAGGCATTTTTGGTGTCGTTGGTTGCGGATCGAAGCTCTGTGTCAGGCTAATCCCATATTTTCTTCTCTTTTTGGTTTAGGTTTTGTATCTTCTCTCCCTCTTGTTCTGAAGCTCTAAAACCCTCTCTTTTGGGTGAGTTCTAGGTTTAATATCCAAAGTTTGGTCAGATCGAGGTCTAAAGACTCGATTGAGAGTGAGTTCAACTGCGGTTTAGAGGTAGGTTGTCTACAAGTTATATCCCATGGTTATTTGGGTATTTGTGCATGTTTAGTTGTGTTCTTGTTTCCCCTTGGTTATGTTTTGAATAACCTTGGAATGTTTGGTAATAATGGTGTTTGAAATGGAAAATGGGAACCCTCACGATCCCCATGGGATGTGTTGGGATTGACTTGACCTAATTTGGGGCCATCCATGGGATGCGCCGGCTTTCTCGGACATAGGGATTGTTATTAAACAAGTGACCTTGTTGTAATAAATGGTAGATCCCTTTATGAATATGTTTTCATGATTGGTTGAACTTGGAATAGAAGTTAGGTGATGCACCTAGAATTGGATATAACCTAAAGGTTATTTGGAATGGGTTGAATGGTTGATTCATGGGAATGATGAACGGGTTAAATGGGTTAATGTGTAAACGGATTAAAGACCATAATGGGATGGATTATGGGTCTAGTGTTGAATGATTAGTGAGATAGGCATAACACATGGGAATTGGTAGAATGGTTAAATGATGTGAAATGATAATGTGTTAATGGGTTAAGGCATGATGTGGATTCCCATTTGGGTTGCTTTGAATAGTGTTTGTTGAAGGGCAATGGTTCGGATGGTTGATGGTTACATATATATATAAGCATGTGCACATGGCTTGGTAGTGTGGAGTATGACTTAAGGATCTACGCCCACGGGTTGAGTGAAGACTGATGCTCTGAACTCCACCCTAAATCCACGGGTTAGGAATGAGGACTCATGATCTATTCTTCTAACGGTTGCATTCACCCGGACTAAGGCTTCAAGGGGAGGATATGGTTTCTATGATGGGGTAGTCCTATTGAGATAGGACAACAATGTGTTTACCCTCTTTTATGTGATTGTTGGCCTTAGACCCATGTAACATAGTGTATTTTATTAACCCATGGAAATGTTATGAGATGGTAAGTGATGATAATCGGTGTGAATGAATGTTAATGGAAGTGGCAATGGATTTGAATCTAAACTGGTTAATGTAATATTAAATAATTACTTGGAAATTATCATTCATATTCCTCTTGCATGCACTACCTGTTCATACTGGATATTTTATAGACACCGTTGGTGGTGGCCTACTGAGTTTTACTCACACCCTGCTCGGTCCGCCATTGGGTACCCGAGAAGACTTCATGTTTGCAGGTCAGAAGAAGGGAAATGGTCCTTGCTAGATAGTTGAGTGGACATGGGTAGCACTTGTTAGAGGATCCGGACTTGGAGTGTGGACAATTTTGGGGATTTTGGTCGTTGTATTTATTTTGGGATTTTGTTCACTTTTTCACTTGTAGTATGACATGATATATTTATTGTTGGAAATGGTTGTTGTACATGTTCTCTATTTGTTTGTTATTGTTTCTGCTATTTGGTTTATTTCTATTGTGTCTTACTCTGGTAAAAATGGGGTATAGTATCCCCACTTGACTCCATAGACCCCCGCTGCTAGTCGACATCCTTTGGCGTATGGGGAGGCGCTCTTAAGGTCATGTAACCACCTGGCTCAGAGCACTGGTTTAGTGGATTCCGGTTCAAGGACATTACAAAGTGGTATCAGATGAGGTATTTCTTCTCCTTCTCTGAGGCATTTTTATTTGGGATAGGTTTCCTAGGGTTAAGATGTGTCGAGCCTTGGTAATGAGCTCGTGCTTTGGAGTAGCTAACCCATGTATGAGGTAAAACCCAAGTCACCCTGGGTGGTAAATGTTTTTCTTGGCTGTGTGTTGTTACAGTTGATGATATTTCACCATTGGGTGATGCACATGTGGTTTGATGTGACGGTTTTATGATATTTGGCTCGTGGCCTTAACAGCACGAGGATTTGCATTCATGCATCATTGTAGGCACCTAGGGAGATAGGTGACATGCATTGTGTGATTCACAAGTACAGGGTGAGTGTGTGAGGCGGGAAAGTAGGGTGCATCATGCATTTCATGAAACCAAGAAATAATGAGAAGAATGAAATAAAACAAGTGGGAAAGTGATGTTTAATGAAAATGAGGGTTTGAAATGAAGTGGAAAATGTTTTTGTAAAATGTTGTGAGAGTTTGGTGGTAGTGCATGGTTGTTTACCCCATGTGGACCATGGATCGTGGTAGGGATGGTCGGGGTGGTGGATTTGAGGTGTTAATTTTGTTGAATTAGTATATGAAAATGGTTTTTGTCGCTAGTAAAGAGCTTTTGATGAAGTCGTGAAAGTTTTATGGTATGTGTGTTGAATCTTGTGCTTGTCAATGTAGAGAAATGCCACCATGACGTCGACTACCAGTTGGGAAATGGGAGGATGTTGCTGAGAACACTCCTCCGGTAGAAGAGAGAAAAAATGTGGTGATCAATGAAGGTAGAGAAGACCGGTTCCATGAGAACTTGGCTTGCCTTATGCAGATGATGGATCGGGGCCCAGGGCGGGTTGCACCGAGTATGTTTGAGCTGACCAGGGAGTTCCAGCTGCAGCACCCACCGACCTTCACTGGAGAGGGTGGGTGAGAGGCGGAGGAGTTCTGGTTAGAGTCTATCCAGATGATATTAGATCATCTAAATACCCCTGTTGAAAAGAGAGTAAAGCTGGTCGTTTGTATGTTTCGAGCCCAAGCAAGGCATTGGTGGGACATTCAGGCTCAGACCGAGCAGGTTGAGGGGGTGTCGTGGAAGGTTTTCCAAGAGAAGTTTCTGGAGCATTTCTACCCAGAGACTTTGAGGTAGGAGCGGGCTATAGATTTTATGATCCTGACTCAGGGATCACTATCAGTGATGGACTATTCTAGTCGCTTCACCGATTTACGATAGTTTGTCCCAGTTTTAGCAGGGGATGAGGAAGCGGTAGCGAGGCATTTTCAGGATGGGTTGAGACATGAGATCAGGTATCAAGTAAATATCTTCTGCTTGAAGATGGTTGTAGAGGTGATGGATCAGACACTCATATCTGAAGGGAACCTAAAGGGAGATTCGGGTGTTGGGATTGTTTTGCCAGTTGGGTGGACAAGTGGTGCACCTTCCGAAGGTCGAAAGCGTCGTTTGGAAGGTTTCTAGCGAGGTGGTCAGAAGAGAGGGTCAGCCTCTCAGAGTGGGAACCAAGTGTTATGTTATCAGTGTGGTAGTCCGGGGCATATGCGTGGTCAGTTTCCTCGACCTCCAGTTGAGTGTCATTAATGCGGCAGGATGGGACATGTACAGAGGTTCTGCAGGAAGCCTTGGTAGGTGGGCGAGTATGATAGTGGAAAGCAGGTGCCGATTACGGGAAGAGGATTAGTTGCCCCATATCAGGTAGGCAGTTGGAGCTCCACGGGCCATACTGGAAGGGGCGGTGGACGTGGAACTCCAGGGCAAGATCACTCACTCCAGCAGGGCAGTGCGATGTAGGGTGGTTAGGTTGGATCCCAGAGTAGAGGGGTTGGTCAGCTTCAGGTAGTTCAGCTTGCGCCTGGTGATGGCGAGTCCGGACCGTCAACTATTCGAGGTACGATCTTTGTAGCTTCTATGGTTGCTGGTGCGTTTCTTGACATAGGTGCGACACACTCTTTTATCTCTGCTCAACTTGCGGTAGCGCTGGGTTTACCTATAGAGAAGGTGTGTGGAGTTATGTCAATTGACACTCTATTGGGGGTGAAGGTTGAGGATATCAGTCAGTGCAAGGGATGTTCCTTGCAAGTCGGTGGGTATCATTTTCTATGAGATTTGTTCATTCTCGAGATGTTAGGGTTTGACCTAATCTTGGGAATGGATTGTTTGGTGTTGTATCGGGCGCACATAGACTATTGTCATCACGGAGTATCGTTCAGGTCGCTTGATGGTGACGCTTATGCCCACCGTGGCGAATGGGATGTTCGAACAGGTCGTGCAGGACCGTCTGGTCAACAGATGAGTGGACTCACAGATCAAGTGGTGTGTCTCATGCATGATGATAATGAAAGAGGGTAACAGTATATTTTCCCTCCTGTGGTGGATCAGTTTTAGGACGTGTTTCCTGAGGATTTCTCAGGGTTACCACCCGAGAGGGATGTTGAGCTCACGATCGAGTTGCTTCTAGGAGTGGAGCCAGTTTCTATTCCGCCATATCGAATGGGAACGGTAGAACTCCATGAACTGAAGGTTCAGCTTGATGAGTTGGAGTGTAAGGGGTTTATCCATCCTAGTACGTCCCCTCGGGGATCTCCTGTGCTTTTTTCAAAGAAGTCTGATGGGTCATTGAGGCTGTGTGTTGACTATCGAAAGTTGAATCAGATGACGGTGAAAAATCGATACCCTCTTCCAAGAACTGATGACCTGTCTGATCAGTTGAGGGGTGCATCAGTGTTTTCTATGATTGATCTGAGGTCAGGTTATCACCAGATGAGGGTGAGTTCTTCTGACGTACCGCGGACAGCTTTCCAGAGTCAGTACGGGCTATTTGAGTTTGTGGTAATTCCTTTTGGCTTGACCAATGCACCGGCGGTGTTTATGGATTTGACGAACTGAATCTTTCACCCCTATCTAGATCAGTTTGTGATTGTCTTTCTTGATTATATCTTAATGTACTTGAAAACTCATGACGACCATGCCCAACATCTTTACATCATCTTGGGTATGCTAAGAGAGCATCGGATATACGCCAAGATATCAAAGTGTCAATTATAGATATGTGAGATGCATTTTCAGGGTCACATCGTCTCGGAGGCAGGTGTGATAGTGGATCCATAGAAAGTGTAGGCAGTTGTATCTTGGGAGCAACCCAAGAGTGTTTCTGATGTTCGGAGTTATCTGGGTTTGGCTGGGTATTACCAAAGGTTCATTCAGGATTTCTCTCGCTTGGTAGCACCACTCTTAGGATTGACTAAGAAAGGAATAAGGTTCGAGTGGTCTAAGGCTTATGAGAATGCCTTCCAAGAATTTAAGAAGCGGTTGACGACCGCACCTATCTTGATCTTACCTGATCCAGGTAAGAAGTACGACGTGTTTTGTGATGCGTCCAGAGTCGGACTTGGGGCTGTGTTGATGCAGGATGAGTGGGTTATGGCTTATGGGTCAAGGCAGCTAAGGCCCTATGAGCGCAACTACCCTATTCATGAACTTTAGTTGGCTGTAGTGGTGTACGCCTTGAAGGGCTGGAGGCACTATCTGTAGGGAGAACGGTTTACGGTGTTTACCGACCATAAGAGTTTAAAGTACATCTTCTCGCAATGGGATATGAATCTTCAGTAGCGAATATGGGTTGAATATCTCCAGTATTTTGACTTTGAGTTGGTTTACACGCCGGGAAAGGGAAATAGTTTTACTGATGCTCTGAGCAGGAAGGTTCAACATCAGGTGGTTCAGGAGTCCAGCACCGAGTGTAAGGTGATGTCTTAGTTTATAGAGAGGCACCTGGAGGTGTAGGAGGAGAGTGGTCAGGTCACCCTTTCTTCCTTAACGATGGATTAGACACTTTTGAGTCAAGTTAAGTAAAGTCATCTTGATGATCCTAAGTGTTTTATCATGAAGGAAAAGCTTAAAGGTGGGGAGCTACATTCTAGTTGGTCCGTCGGCGTGGATGGTGTTGTTCGTGTTTGTGATCGTGTGGTTGCGCCAGAGTGTATGTGTAAATATTTGATGTGTGATTTCCATGCATCAAAATTGGCGGTGCATCCCATTTTGACCAAAATGTACCGTGATCTCCGAAGGCAGTTTTGGTGGCCTGGAATGAAGAAGGAATTTGTGGGCATTGTGGCGTGGTGCCTTACCTTCCAGCAGGTGAAGGCTGACCATCAACGCCCAGGTGATTTTTTGCATCCATTTTCCATTCCCGAATGGAAATGGGATGATGTAATAATGGATTTTGTTGTGGGTCGTCTGAGGACGATGTGGAAGAATTATTCAATCTGGGTGGTAGTGGATCGGTTAACGAAAGTGGCTCATTTCTTACTGATTCAAGAGGCATTTACAATCAACCAGCTAGGTGAGCTATATGTTCAGGAAATAGTGTGGTTTCATGGTGTTCCGCAGACCACAGTTTTGGACTGAGATCCGATTTTCACATCATGTTTTTGGCAAGGGTTGCAGAAGGCGCTTGGTACGCAAGTGTTTTTTAGTATGGCTTTCCACCCATAGATGGATGGGAAGTCGGAGCGTACAATCCAAGTATTGGAAGACATGTTAAGATCTTGTGTCTTGTACTTCGGTGGTTCTTGGTAGAGGAACCTATTTTTAGTTGAGTTTGCCTACAATAACAATTTTTATGCTGTGATTAAGATGGCACCTTTTGAGGCACTCTACGGGAGGCCATGTAGATCTCCGTTGTGTTGGTTAGAGGCCGGTGAATCTGAGTTGTCAGGGCCAAGTCTCATACAAGAGACTTCGGGACGATTTAAGTTGATCAGGAAGCGGATGGATACAGCTCAGAGTAGGCATAAGTCATATGCAGATCTAAGGCGTAGACCTCTTGAGTTTGCGGTTGTCACGACCCGCCCTCGGGGTCCGTGCCGTGACTACCCCAAGCCCGCCTTCCATAGGCCAGGGGCTGGCGACTAGCACCAAGGCGTAAATTCCAGAAAAAGGGAAGGCATTGCCTTTGTAAAGTAAACAAACACCACAGAGTAAGCAAGCGGAAGTAAAACACTAAGTACAAAAAGAAGAGCTGAAAAGTAAAAAGGGGCCGGAAATACAAGCCCAACTGTAAAGTACAACTCGAAAGGGAAAACAGCGACTGAAAAGTAAAGCTGCTACGCTGAGATGTCCACTGGAAATCCCACCTGAAGGGTGGGTACAGATAGCTCCTCTGCTCTTCGGGTCCCGCCATCCGCTCCGAGGATGTCCCGCCCAGTGGTCCACCTCCGAGTATCGCCTCGTCGTATAGTCCACCTCCAGGTACCGTCAAGTCCTCGAACCTTCGGCTTCTGTCAGCACTGTCCGTCGTCTGCAACCAACACAACGAGGTGCGGGCATAGCCCGTGCAGGGGTGAGTATAACGATACTCAGTAGGGACCCCAAGACCCTCAAGGTCTCACTAAAACCAACAAGGATAAACACAAGAAGATCTCAACAGATAAACTCTACTTAGGTATATACCCATACATATACCTAAGTTATCAAGTAACCCATCTCAATCATGAGGAAATACAAGGATTGTGAAAACGACGGATAACCACTACCCGGGTATATGCCCATACATATACCAAAGTTAGCAAGTGACTCATCTCAATCATGAAGTAAACACAAGGTCAAAAGTCTCAGCTCAAACCAGGATTTTTATTATCGAAACCGTAACTGCTGAAGAGCTCCGTCTCTAGAGTGTACAGTGGTCCTGTCACGACTCCGAGGCCGCCGCTCACTAACCTAAGACTGCTGAAGTACTCCTCCTGTCGAGTACTGCGGGTCTGCTGCCAACTACCAGGCGCTCCGTCCGCTGAGGGTCTGCTGCCAAATGTCGGGCGCTACCCAGATAGCCTACTGAGGTACTCCTCCTGTCGAGTACCGCGGGTCTGCTGCCAACTACCAGGCGCTCCGTCCGCCGTGGGTCTGCCGCCAAATACCGGGCGCTCCGTCCACTGGGCTAGTCGACTCACTCCAAGTCGAGTCGGTCAAGCAGTCGTCAGGTCTCAGCCGGCTACACGGTCTCCGTACTCTGCACGCTCATCTCCGGGAGGGTCCGCTCCATGAGCTACTGGTCGATACTCCAAGCATCACAAGGTCCCGCGAAGCAGTGTCTCAAAGGTCCGTCTCGTCACAGGGGTATCAACGCAACAGACGGCGCGTCGATCGGACGCCCGGTCTGTGAGTTATTAGCCTTTTCGTCCCAGGGGCCCGGATGGTTTCGAGAACGAACCAATCCCGACCGTATCTCAACTGTACCCCGAACTCCCATAGGGTATACTCAAGGGACCGTTACTCAACGTAACCACCAACGCCGCTGACGGTTCGTCAAACGGACGTCCTGTCTGAAAGATATCAGCTTTCCCGTTCCAGGGGCCCGGTTGGATTTCGGGTACAATCCAACCCGGCCATACTCCGACTGTATCCAAAACTCGGGCGGAGTATGTCAAAAGTTCCGTCTCATCAAGAGGAAGTCAACGAAACAGACGGCGCGTCAATCGGACGCCCGGTCTGTGAGTTATTGGCTTTTTCGTCTCCGGGGCCCGGTTGGTTTTTTAAGGCAAAACCAACCCGACCGTACTCCACCTGCGTCCAAACCTCGGGCGGAGTATGCCAAAAGATCCGTCTCACTAAAAGGAACTCAACGCGACTGACGGCGCGTCAATCGGACGTTCGTGGCTCAAGTTATGAGCGTTTCCGCTCCGAAGTCCCGGTTGGTTTCGTGAACGAACCAACCCGGCCGAACTCAAAGTTAACCGAAACCTTGAGTGCGATATATCGAAACGACCGTCTCGATCCAAGGATCGCGTTGCCGCAGACGGTTCGTCATTCGGAGGTCCGAGGCTCAAGTTATGAGCCAAAAACCAATTCTGGTTCGAAACGGGGGGGTCCGGGTCCGGGCCGACCCGGCCCGACCCCCCCTGGGCGGCGCGGTGGCCGGCGGCAGCGGGCGGCGGCGGCGCGGCGGCCTCGCGGCGCGGCGGCGCGGCGGCGCGGCGGTGGCTTGGCGGCTGGCGCCGCATGGAGGCCGCGCGGGTGGGGCGGCTTGTCGCCGCAAGGAGGCCGCGCGGGGGGGAATCAAACCCCCGCGGATTGACAAGGCGGCGCGGCCTTGTGCCGCGCCTTTGCAACAAACGGCCCCCCACGTGGGGGCCGGTTTAATTAGAGGAACCGGGGGGGCTGTTGCCCCCCTTTCATGGAACCGCCCCCCTCTTAAAGAGGGGGGTTTTACAGGCTGGCCGGGGAATTATTTCCCCGGTTTAACGGCATCCGGCCGGCCAGCTGGCCGGCCGGTTTTCTCCAACGGGACCGGAATTTTCCGGTCCCCTCTTCGGCTTCCGACGCCGGTGGCCCGGCCGCCGGTCTTCTCTTCCGCCGCGGCCCGGAACCGGCCGCGGTCTCCTCGTCCCGCCGCGGCCCGGAACCGGCCGCGGCGTTCGTCATCCGGCGCGGTGCGACGGCACCGCGCCCCCTTTGCCGTGCTTTGAAGTTCACTCAACGCGGCGCGACGGCGTCGTGTTCTTGTTGTTTCTTCCAAGGTGCGCGCGCGACGGCATCGCGTAAGTTGAACGTACAATTATCCGCGTGGTGCGACGGCACCACGCCACCTTGCTTCCGCCCGCAAGATTAAACAACATGAACGATGGAGGGGGTTCGGTAGTGTTCATGCGGTCCGCCCCCCTCACGTTAAGCAATAACGCATCTTAAAATTAAACAACAACCCCACGTTAGTTATACGATCCACGAGCAAAAATGAGATAATTAGACATTAAATCAACATCCCCTACCTTGGTATAAGGTTCGAAGATTGTTCTACGTTCCGCGGAAGACGACGTCGCGGAGGTCGGGCGACGCGGTCGTCGTTCGTCAAATTCAACGACGAAGAGGCGCGTCCGAAGAGGCACGTCGTTGGCGAATCCTTGTACGCCGACGAAGGTTGTCCGAGGAAGGTGCGGTGTTCTCTCTCGTTGACACCGAAGACGAAGAAGAGCGGAGCGGCGTTCTTCGTCGGAACTTGAGCGTTCTACGTCAAGTCTCGAGGAAAGTCAAATAAAAAGGAAACAACGAACTCAAGAACCCTTACCTTGATAGTCGCACGTTGACGGAGTCGTGGAATATCGGTGTCGATTCCTTTGACGTCGGAGGAAGAGTCGTTGTCGATGGCGTTCGTCGCGGAAAACCGTCGCGGAAGAGATGACGCGGAAGAAGAACGTCACGTCGAGGATACGGCGTCGCGGATGGACCGTGTTCTTCGGTGGAGAAGTTCTTCGTTGAAGAACGACGTTCTTCGCGTTCTTCGTTGAGGTTGAGCGTTCTTCGTGATCTTCGTCAGAGATGAAGAAGAAGAAGAAAATGATGCTCTCCACCTCTCAAGAAGACAAACCATTCAACCAAAAATAAAATAAGACAACATCTTATTTTATTATCACTTAACACACTAGAATTTCAAAGGTTTGAAATTCAAAATGGATAACTCCAAAATTAACTCACTTATTTAATATACATGAATTGTATAATTAAATAGAAGTTAACTTGTCAAGCCATTAAGAGGGAGAGAGGGGAGTTGAAAAGGTGGGGTTTCGTGTGGGCCCCACCACACTTAATCCTCCCAAGGGAGGTTAAGTGGGTGTGGGTCCCACTTCCAACCTCCTTTGATAGGTTTTAAGAAGTTATAATAAAATTTGTTCTACACAAATTTTATTTAACTCAACAAAAAACCTCAAAAATTAACTTTCAACCCGCAACAAACGCAACTCCCGAAAAGGTCTCTTTAATCGAAAATCGGCGCTGCGAGTTCATCGGTGCCCTCGGATTTCAATTCCGAGCACCGGATCAAAAGTTAGGAATTCCCGCTCGTTCGTTCACTGAACGTACCCGAGCCAAACTTCGGAAATTAATTCCGGGCACCCTGGGCCTCGGAATCAGGTGCCGTCTGAAACCGCGCTCTTGTAAAATTCTAAAGAAAATTAAGAAAAAAAAATTTCCCTTGAATTTTACGGGTCTTTACATTACTCCCACCTCAGGGCTTTACGTCCCCGTAAAGATACAACAAAAACTAGGGAAACAAAAGAGGGTACTGAGCACGCATCTGAGCCTCCCGCTCCCATGTGCTCTCCTGGAGATTCCCGTGCCGCCATCTGTTGCGCACAAGAGGAATCGATCGTCCATGTAGGACCCGCTCCTGTCGATCCTCTATCTCCACCGGGACCTCCGAAAAAGTCGCCCCATCGTCAACGTCAAGCTCCACATGGTCAGGGATGTGCGTCGGGTCGTGCACGTATCTCCTCAGCTGAGATACGTGGAAGACGTCGTGCACCCGGTGTAACTGAGGTGGTAGAGCCAGGCGATAAGCCACCTCACCAACCCTGCTGAGGACCTGGAAGGGTCCGATGAAGCGCGGAGATAACTTGCCTCCTCGGCCAAATCTTCGAATACCACGTCGAGGTGAGACCCGCAAAAAGACGTGGTCACCATCCTCGAACTCTAGTGGCCTCCGCCTCCTGTCAGCGAATGACTTCTGCCGGCTCTGTGCTGTCCTCATCCGCTCCTGGATGACATGGACCTCCTCCGACGTGGCCCGGACCATTTCTGGTCCCACAAGAGTTGCAAGATTTCTTCTTTGCCGATAAGAGAAACCTGGTCTCATCCCCTGGATGAACCACATTCTTTGCCTAAAACAGTCAATCCTAACATGGATGATACTAATCCATACCAAGGATGACGTCGTAAGGCCTCGACGCTACTACTAAGAGATCCAACCGTTACTCTCGCCTCCAAGGGTTGAGTCACACTGTCGGCATCAGTGTGTGGTAACTGGTCTCCTCCAGTAGATGTCTCACAAGTGAGGGTCAAGTCAACAGTCAACTGGAACCTCTTAGTAACATCACAAAAGATGACAGGAATGAAAACATCACAAAGGATGCGTCTTTTATTATTGCAGCTCATAATACAAGACGCTACACAAAAGCAGCAAGGAACCAGAAGTACAAGGATGTATCCACTAGTTCTGCTCCTGTCCATCGGCTCCCAGAGCTCCATGTTCGTAAGCTTCAACTTCCTGAAGCTGTGCTCTCGCATGTTCACCTACTCCCTGTGGTCGGGGTGGACCTCCTGGTGGTGGTGGTGGCAGAGCCTCAAAGCGTCGTCCACCACCTGCTGCTCGGCCAGCTCCTCTGCCTCGTCCTCCTCCTCCCTGCGGACCGCCACGGTCGAACCTCTGCCTCTGCCTAGGTGGTTCCTCAACCGTCTGCTGCTCCTCCGCATGGCGGGTCGGGCAGTCACGAGCCATGTGGCCTTGCCCGCCGCATGCAAAGCACTGTCTTCCACTCAAAAGACCGGCTCCGCGCTGTGTGCCCTGCACTGCTGAGCCAGTGCCCTGAGGTCGTCTGCCTGAAGGTCTGGTCTGTCTGGACCCCTGAGTCATCTGTCGGCTACCTGCTACCGAAGACTCCGCTACGTGCCGCCCTGCGGTGGGTCGCTGCGCTGGTGAAGACTCAGCAAGGAAGCTCTCAATCAGAAGGGCCCGCTCCAGTACTCCTGTCTGAGTCGGTAAGCTGAGGGAGATCAGCGATGCCCTAATCTCGTGTCTCAAACCCTGCTCGAAGGTCCGGGCCCGGAAGAATGGGTCCGTACCATGTCGGTCGAGTAGCGCGAGAGATCGGTAAATCTCGCCGAGTACTGAGCGACCGTCATGCTGCCCTGCCGCAGCTGCAGAAGCTCCTGGATACACACCGCACGAAGGGTGGCTGGGACGAACTCCGAGCGGAAGAGGCTCTCAAAGTCCGTCCAAAGTAGAGATGCCTCATCGTGCACCTGGAGCATCAAGCTCCACCATCGTCCTGCTGCTGCGTGTAGTAGGCTCGCAGCGAGGATCACCATGAGGTCTGCTGGTGTCCTCACTAGCCTAAACACTCGTACCACTGCCTCCAGCCAGTCCTCTGCAGCCTGGGGATCCGTCTCCCCGTGAAACCTGGGCGGTCACTGGCGCTGAAACTCATGCAGTGCGCTGAGGCGACGTGCATCGCCAGCGGCTGCTGCTGGAAGCATCGGGGGCTCGGCGGGTAGAGCTACCGCCGGTGCCACTGGTGACAAAGGGCCCTGCACCGAGGCCTCGTCGCTCGGTGGGCTGTCGTCACGTTCGATTCTCGGAACCCTAGCTGGCTGCCGTCGTGGGGCCATCCTGAAAGAAACAACGTAACACGATCAAACGATTATACCTGGTGAGCTGACCTGGTTTGAGCTGTTTTAAGGGGGAAAACCTTTGAAAACACACACGCAATCAGTGTTTTCATGCACAAAGTCGGAAATCAGTTGTCAGGGTCCTGGTGTATGGATACGTCGGCCGCCCGCACCAACACTGGACTCCCTGGACTGAAAACCACACTCGGTACCCTTAACACTATTGCTTCACAGAAAAGAAAGATCAGAGTCTGCGGTAGAACCGACCACCTCTGATACCAATTTGTCACGACCCGCCCTCGGGGTCCGTGCCGTGACTACCCCAAGACCGCCTTCCATAGGCCAGGGGCTGGCGACTAGCACCAAGGCGTAAATTCCAGAAAAAGGGAAGGCATTGCCTTTGTAAAGTAAACAAACACCACAGAGTAAGCAAGCGGAAGTAAAACACTAAGTACAAAAAGAAGAGCTGAAAAGTAAAAAGGGGCCGGAAATACAAGCCCAACTGTAAAGTACAACTCGAAAGGGAAAACAGCGACTGAAAAGTAAAGCTGCTACGCTGAGATGTCCACTGGAAATCCCACCTGAAGGGTGGGTACAGATAGATCCTCTGCTCTTCGGGTCCCGCCATCCGCTCCGAGTATGTCCCGCCCAGTGGTCCACCTCCGAGTACCGCCTCGTCGTATAGTCCACCTCCAGGTACCGTCAAGTCCTCGAACCTTCGGCTTCTGTCAGCACTGTCCGTCGTCTGCAACCAACACAACGAGGTGCGGGCATAGCCCGTGCAGGGGTGAGTATAACGATACTCAGTAGGGACCCCGAGACCCTCAAGGTCTCACTAAAACCAACAAGGATAAACACAAGAAGATCTCAACAGATAAACTCTACTTAGGTATATACCCATACATATACCTAAGTTATCAAGTAACCCATCTCAATCATGAGGAAACACAAGGATTGTGAAAATGACGGATAACCACTACCCGGGTATATGCCCATACATATACCAAAGTTAGCAAGTGACCCATCTCAATCATGAAGTAAACACAAGGTCAAAAGTCTCAGCTCAAACCAGGATTTTTATTATCGAAACCGTAACTGCTGAAGAGCTCCGTCTCTAGAGTGTACAGTGGTCCTGTCACGACTCCGAGGTCGCCGCTCACTAACCTAAGACTGCTGAAGTACTCCTCCTGTCGAGTACTGCGGGTCTGCTGCCAACTACCAGGCGCTCCGTCCGCTGAGGGTCTGCTGCCAAATGTCGGGCGCTACCCAGATAGCCTACTGAGGTACTCCTCCTGTCGAGTACCGCGGGTCTGCTGCCAACTACCAGGCGCTCCGTCCGCCGTGGGTCTGCCGCCAAATACCGGGCGCTCCGTCCACTGGGCTAGTCGACTCACTCCAAGTCGAGTCGGTCAAGCAGTCGTCAGGTCTCAGCCGGCTACACGGTCTCCGTACTCTGCACGCTCGTCTCCGGGAGGGTCCGCTCCACGAGCTACTGGTCGATACTCCAAGCATCACAAGGTCCCGCGAAGAAGTGTCTCAAAGGCCCGTCTCGTCACAGAGGTCTCAACACAACAGACGGCGCGTCGATCGGACGCCCGGTCTGTGAGTTATTAGCCTTTTCGTCCCAGGGGCCCGGATGGTTTCGAGAACGAACCAATCCCGGACGTATCTCAACTGTACCCCGAACTCCCATAGGGTATACTCAAGGGACCGTTACTCAACGTAACCACCAACGCCGCTGACGGTTCGTCAAACGGACGTCCTGTCTGAAAGATATCAGCTTTCCCGTTCCAGGGGCCCGGTTGGATTTCGGGTACAATCCAACCCGGCCATACTCCGACTGTATCCAAAACTCGGGCGGAGTATGTCAAAAGTTCCGTCTCATCAAGAGGAAGTCAACGAAACAGACGGCGCGTCAATCGGACGCCCGGTCTGTGAGTTATTGGCTTTTTCGTCTCCGGGGCCCGGTTGGTTTTTTAAGGCAAAACCAACCCGACCGTACTCCACCTGTGTCCAAACCTCGGGCGGAGTATGCCAAAAGATCCGTCTCACTAAAAGGAACTCAACGCGACTGACGGCGCGTCAATCGGACGTTCGTGGCTCAAGTTATGAGCGTTTCCGCTCCGAAGGCCCGGTTGGTTTCGTGAACGAACCAACCCGGCCGAACTCAAAGTTAACCGAAACCTTGAGTGCGATATATCGAAACGACCGTCTCGATCCAAGGATCGCGTTGCCGCAGAAGGTTCGTCATTCGGAGGTCCGAGGCTCAAGTTATGAGCCAAAAACCAATTCTGGTTCGAAACGGGGGGGTCCGGGTCCGGGCCGACCCGGCCCGACCCCCCCCTGGGCGGCGCGGTGGCCGGCGGCGGCGGCGGCCGGCGGCGGCGGGCGGCGGCGGGGGCGGCCGGCGGCGGCGGCGGCCGGCGGCGGCGGCGGCGGGCGGCGGCGGCGGCGGCCGGCGGCGGCGGGCGGCGGCGGCGCGGCGGCCGGCGGCGGCGCGGCGGCCTGGCGGCGCGGCGGCGCGGCGGCGCGGCGGCGGCTTGGCGGCAGGCGCCGCATGGAGGCCGCGCGGGTGGGGCGGCTTGTCGCCGCAAGGAGGCCGCGCGGGGGGGAATCAAACCCCCGCGGATTGACAAGGCGGCGCGGCCTTGTGCAGTGCCTTTGCAACAAACGGCCCCCCACGTGGGGGCCGGTTTAATTAGAGGAACCGGGGGGGCTGTTGCCCCCCTTTCATGGAACTGCCCCCCTCTTAAAGAGGGGGGTTTTACAGGCTGGCCGGGGAATTAATTCCCCGGTTTAACGGCATCCGGCCGGCCAGCTGGCCGGCCGGTTTTCTCCAACGGGACCGGAATTTTCTGGTC
This sequence comes from Viscum album, assembly GCA_963277665.1. Taxonomy (NCBI): domain Eukaryota; kingdom Viridiplantae; phylum Streptophyta; class Magnoliopsida; order Santalales; family Viscaceae; genus Viscum; species Viscum album. The sequence continues at coordinate 1,839,612,023 of OY728165.1, forward strand.
CCCTCTTCGGCTTCCGACGCCGGCGGCCCGGCCGCTAGTCTTCTCTTCCGCTGCGGCCCGGAACCGGCCGCGGTCTCCTCGTCCCGCCGCGGCCCGGAACCGGCCGCGGCGTTCGTCATCCGGCGCGGTACGATGGCACCGCGCCCCCTTTGCCGTGCTTTGAAGTTCACTCAACGCCGCGCGACGGCGTCGCGTTCTTGTTGTTTCTTCCAAGGTGCGCGCGCGACGGCATCGCGTAAGTTGAACGTACAATTATCCGCGTGGTGCGACGGCACCACGCCACCTGGCTTCCGCCCGCAAGATTAAACAACATGAATGATGGAGGGGGTTCGGCCGTGTTCATGCGGTCCGCCCCCCTCACGTTAAGCAATAACGCATCTTAAAATTAAACAACAACCCCACGTTAGTTATACGATCCACGAGCAAGAATCAGATAATTAGACATTAAATCAACATCCCCTACCTTGGTATAAGGTTCGAAGATTGTTCTACGTTCCGCGGAAGACGACGTCGCGGAGGTCGGGCGACGCGGTCGTCGTTCGTCAAATTCAACGACGAAGAGGCGCGTCCGAAGAGGCACGTCGTTGGCGAATCCTTGTACGCCGACGAAGGTTGTCCGAGGAAGGTGCGGTGTTCTCTCTCGTTGACACCGAAGACGAAGAAGAGCGGAGCGGCGTTCTTCGTCGGAACTTGAGCGTTCTACGTCAAGTCTCGAGGAAAGTCAAATAAAAAGGAAACAACGAACTCAAGAACCCTTACCTTGATAGTCGCACGTTGACGGAGTCGTGGAATATCGGTGTCGATTCCTTTGACGTCGGAGGAAGAGTCGTTGTCGATGGCGTTCGTCGCGGAAAACCGTCGCGGAAGAGATGACGCAGAATAAGAACGTCACGTCGCGGATACGGCGTCGCGGATGGACCGTGTTCTTCGGTGGAGAAGTTCTTCGTTGAAGAACGACGTTCTTCGCGTTCTTCGTTGAGGTTGAGCGTTCTTCGTGATCTTCGTCAGAGATGAAGAAGAAGAATAAAATGATGCTCTCCACCTCTCAAGAAGACAAACCATTCAACCAAAAATAAAATAAGACAACATCTTATTTTATTATCACTTAACACACTAGAATTTCAAAGGTTTGAAATTCAAAATGGATAACTCCAAAATTAACTCACTTATTTAATATACATGAATTGTATAATTAAATAGAAGTTAACTTGTCAAGCCATTAAGAGGGAGAGAGGGGAGTTGAAAAGGTGGGGTTTCGTGTGGGCCCCACCACACTTAATCCTCCCAAGGGAGGTTAAGTGGGTGTGGGTCCCACTTCCAACCTCCTTTGATAGGTTTTAAGAAGTTATAATAAAATTTGTTCTACACAAATTTTATTTAACTCAACAAAAAACCTCAAAAATTAACTTTCAACCCGCAACAAACGCAACTCCCGAAAAGGTCTCTTTAAGCGAAAATCGGCGCTGCGAGTTCATCGGTGCCCTCGGATTTCAATTCCGAGCACCGGATCAAAAGTTAGGAATTCTCGCTCGTTCGTTCACTGAACGTACCCGAGCCAAACTTCGGAAATTAATTCTGGGCACCCCGGGCCTCGGAATCAGGTGCCGTCTGAAACTGCGCTCTTGTAAAATTCTAAAGAAAATTAAGAAAAAAAAATTTCCCTTGAATTTTACGGGTCTTTACAGCGGTGGGTGATAAAGTGTTCCTTCGGGTGTCGCCAAGGTTGGGTCACCGTCGGATTCGAAAGCAGGGTAAGTTGGCACCTAGGTATGTGGGACCTTTTGAGATTGTGGAGAGGATCGGACCAGTGGCTTACCGATTGGATCTTTCATAGTGGTATGGTGGGAAGCATGATGTGTTTCATGTGTCGTAGCTTCGATGGTATCACCCTGACCTATCTCACGTAGTTGATGTTGAGGATGTGGAGCTTCAGGCTGATACATCCTTTGAGGAGCACCCGGTTCGTGTGGTGGATCATAGTGAAAAGGCCTTGAGAGGAAAGGTTGTGCCATTAGTGTGAGTACTATGGCAGAATGGGAAAGCTCAGTAAGAAAATTGGAAGCGTGAAACAGATATGCAGGCTCAGTGGCCCGAACTCTTCTCTTCGGTGGATCGATGAGGTTTGGAAACTCGGCTCGAGGATGAACCATTATAAGTTGGGGAGGTTGTAAGATCCTAGTTTTTGGACAGGTATGTTTTCATTATGGTTTGGTTGAATCCCTTGTTTCGGGCTTCAAGGGATGTCTTCTGAAAGTATGAGAGGCCTTGGGGGTGTTCTAGGGGCTCGGGGCACGAAAGAAAGGAAATCTGGGTAAGACAAACCAGGGCACACAGCCAGGGCAAAGCGTGCGTCCTGCCCAGGGAAACCGTGCGACCCCTCCCCCTCTGGATAGTAGCATGCGCACGTTTTGCGCATGGTTTGCGCACGGTTTTCCAAACCTTGCGGCCAAACCGTGCGGCCTCTTAAAGTTTGGAAAATTTACAAAATTTCCCCTCCTGGATTTTAAAAACCCACTCGAGTTTTCTTATCATTTCCTCCCTCTTCACCCTAGGAGCAAAGCAAATCACCCAAGAGCTCCAAGAGATCGATCTCCCTCATTTCTAAGGCATTTTTGGTGATGTTGGTTGCGGATTGAAGATCTGGGTAAGGCTAATCCCATCTTTGCTTCTCTTTTTGGTTTAGGGTTTGTATCTTCTCTCCCTCTTGTTCTGAAGCTCTAAAACCCTCTCTTTTGGGTGAGTTTTAGGTTGAATCTCCAAAGGTTGGTTGGATCAAGGTCTAAGGACTCGATTGAGAGTGATTTCAATCACGGTTTCAAGGTATGTGGTCTAAAAGTTATATCCCATGGTTGTTTGGGTATTTGTGCATGTTTAGTTTTGTTTTTGTTTCTCCTTGGTTACGTTTTGAATAACCTTGGCATGTTTGGTAATAATGGTGTTTGAAATGGCAAATGGGAACCCTCACGATCATTGTGGGATGTGATGGGATTGACTTGACCTAATTTGGGGCCATCCATGGGATGCGCCGGCTTTCTCGGACATAGGGATTGTTATTAAACAAGTGACCTTGTTGTAATAAATGGTAGAGCCCTTGATGAATTTGTTGGCATGATTGGTTGAACTTGGAATAGAAGTTAGGTGATGCACCTAGACTTGGAAATAACCAAAAGGTTATTTGGAATGGGTTGAATGGTTGATTCATGGGAATGATGAACAGGTTAAATTGGTCAATGTGTAAACAGATTAAAGACCGTAATGGGATGGATTATGGGTCTAGTGTTGAATGCTTAGTGAGATAGGCATAACACCTGGGAATTGGGCGAATGGTTAAATGATGTGAAATGATAATGTGTTAAAGGGTTAAGGCATGATGTGGATTCCCATGTGAGTTGTTGTGAATAGTGTTTGTCGAAGGGCAATGGTTTGGATAGTTGATGGTTACATATATATATAAGCATGTGCACATGGATTGGTAGTGTGGGGTATGCCTTGAGGATCTATTCCCATGGGTCGAGTGAAGACTGATGCTCGGAGCTCCACCCTAAATGCACGGGTTAGAAATGAGGACTAATGATCTATTCTCCTAATGGTTGCATTCACCCAGAATGAGTCTTCGAGGTGAGGATATGGTTTCTATGAGGGGGTAGTCCTAGTGAGATAGGAAAACGATGTGTTTACCCTCTTTCATGTGATTGTTGGCCTTAGACCCATGTAACATAGTGTATGTGATTAACCCATGAAAATGTGATGAGATGGTAAGTGATGATAATCGGTGTGAATGAATGGTAATGGAAGTGGTAATGGATTTGGCTCTGAACTGGTTAATGGAATCTTAAATAATTACTTGGTGATTATCATTCATTTTCCTTTTTTATGCACTACCTGTTCATACTGGATATTTTGTAGACATCATTGGTGGTGGCCTACTAAGTTGTACTCACACCCTGCTCGGGCCGCCATTGGGTACACGAGCAGACTTCATGTTTGCAGGTCAGGAGAAGGGAAAGGTTCCTTGCTAGATAGTTGAGTGGACATGGGTATCACTTGGTGGAGGATCTGGACTTGGAGTCGGGACCATTTTGGGGATTTTGTTCGTTGTCTTTATTTTGGGATTTTGTTAACTTTTTCACTTGTAGTATGACATGATATATTTATTGTTGGAAATGGTTGTTGTACATGTTCCCTGTTTTTTGGATATTGTTTCCATTATTTGGTTTATTTCTGTTGTGTATTACTCTGATAAAAAGAGGGTATAGTCTCCCCACTTGACTCCAAAGACCCTCGCTTCTAGTCAACAGCCTTTGGCGTACGGGGAGGCGTGCTTAAGGCCATGTAACCACCCAACTCGGAGCTCCAGTTTAGTGGATTTCAGGTCGCAGATGTTAGAATAAGAAAGTATATAATGATTAAATATGATATTTATTACCTTTATATAATTATTATATTGATTTATATGTATGAAATTTAATAGAACAGAGGAATTCAAGACAAAACAAGCATGAGAAAATGTGTTAGTTAACACCTGAAACAAGGGTAATAAGGAAATATTATTAACAAATGGGTGATAAAATAATTTAATAAGATCATATATGATATAATAAATATGAATAAGGTTATTATATAAGTTAATAACATCCTTAATACCATTATACATGTGGTCAAATCATATCCAACTAAAGGAAAGTGCAAGGTAAGATATTTTTGTCTCACTTTTATTTCTGTGGGACACGCACCTTATAAGCTACTTGTTTCTGTTGTGTGGTATATATGCTACTCATGAATATCTTTTATGAGTATTATTTGGAATATTATGTTATATTCATATCCATATAATTTTATTTCTTTCATGGGGTATATGATTCTACTAAATATAAATTTATAAGGGTTTAATTCACAATCTCATCATTAATGAAGACTCCTTCTGTTAAGTCTTTGTGGGGAAATATTTCTCTTAAATGTTAATGTTTTCTAAATATGTTTTCAAAATTATTTTAATATTCTAATACAATGTTTAAATTATTAATTTTACCCTTGTTTTACTTTTTATAATATAGTTTCAATGGTATCTCTTTTTTGTTTTCCAAACTAGGTGCTTCAGGACTTTTTTGACCATAAAATAGAATGATTGTTTTTTGAACTTATATGGCATGAGAGGATTATTTGTCCATCATGATTCCTTAATTTTCTAATGTTTCCTTTAAAAGTTTACAATGTTATTTTCAAATTAAATTTTTTCATTTATAATTGTACTACTTTTTAAATAAATTATTTCAAAATAAAAGGGTATTTTTCTCAAAAAAATCAATGATTTTGTTAGATTATTTTCATCTATGTCAACATCCTCTATTGAATACTATTTTCAATTGAGTTTTATCTCTTATGATATCATTTACCATATTTCATTGAATGGTTTATGATTCAGTTTGACAATGGATGTTCTATTTTGATACCATTCATAGTTTATGGTTAATGTATTCACATTTCATATGTTAAGTTTTAATATGAATTTTTATGTTGATTATGTTTCACCCCTTTCATAATAGGAATGCATTAGACTTAGTAAGTGTCATGTGGGTCCTGTTATATCCCTTCTATGGATAAGTAGGTCTCATGATACAAACAATTTTTGGGTATTGGCTGAGGCATTACCCGTTTATGTATGGTGTCTTGGTCAAAGCCATGACGGTATGTTTATGATGTCGAACATTATACATTCCCTCATTATGAGATTAGTTATTAATATTTCATTTTAATATTAAACTAGTATAATATCCATGTTTATGTTTCATTCTCTTAGGATTATTTATATGGAATTATTTTATCATCTTTGATTCATGCCATATTATTCTCTCAAGTTATTGATTAAATGGAAATTATTTCCATTAATCACTATTCCATACTGTTTATGCCATATTTACTCATAGATTTTGTTGTACGCTTACCCTTAATGAGTATTTGATATAACCCCTTTCATATTTTTCATTTTCCCTAGGATAATAAGAATTATATTATGACTAATATGCAGGGTAGCACAAAAAGGGAATAATGACAAACTCAATGAAATTCATTGTGTATTTTATGTCTCAAAATGTAATATGGGCTTCAATTATGTATCTAGTTTATCAATACTACTAAACTATTTGATCCTTTAGGATGATATCACAAGTACCTAGTACAAATTTAAAAAGTTATGGTACAGACTCTCAGCTACTGGGGTTGGGGTCTTTTCAGCGAGGCTTTTTATAGCCCCTTGATATATCGGTAGGTCTCATGAGACAAACTAGTTTGGGTATTGGCTGATGTCATACCTCTTTATATATGGTGTCCTGGATGAAGCCTTGATGGTATGTTTATGATGTTTGGAATTATAAATTCCTTCATTATTAGATTAGTTATTGATATTCCATGTGATTATTCGATTAGTAGAATATCCATGGTTAATTTTCATTGTCATTTGATTATTTAATTTCCATTATTTTATAGTCATTTATTCCTTCCATATTATACTCAAGTTATTGATTAAATAGCATGTGTTTCAGAAATTTACCTTTCTATGTTTCTTATTCCTTATTTACTCATAGATTCTATTGTATGCTTACCCTTATTGAGTATTTGAGCACACCCCTTTCTTATGTTTCACTTTTCCCCAAGAAATGAGGGATCATTTTTTTATTGATATGTAGGGTTGCACTAAGGAGAATAATTTAATTCTCAGATAAATTATTTTTGTATTTTATGTTGTAATATGTAATGTGAATTTCAAGTATGTATCTAGTTTACTAAGAATACTAAACTATTCGGTCATTTGGGATTTGATTTCTTATATCTTATGAAAATGTAATAAAGTAACCACTGAATCTAGGCTACTAGGGTTAGGGTATTTAAATTTGGTTTTATAGTAAGTTTAGTATCGGCTATAGATAGATTTTTGGCTGGAGCCGGAGCTAAACAAATTATAAATATATTAAGATAATTGACTGAGGTTATGAGTAATAACCTTACACATATGGAGTATCCTTCTGATCCAAAATGTGGTGTAATAATGTTATACTTCATTATGCATTATAAACCTCTATCATTCAATAGAACTATGAATCCATTTGTAGCTGATAAATGGATAGGTTCCTTAGAGAATATATTTCTCACTTTGGTAAGTAATGAAATCAAGAAGTTTGTAATGTAATTTTATCATCTCTTAGGTTATTTATATAAATGGTGTTCATTGATTCAAAATAATAAGGATTCATAAGAAATAACAAGCATGGAATATAAGTATTTTAAGGAACTTTTCTTGGAAAAGTTTTTCCCTCAAGAATAATGAGCACATATGGAGGGAAAATTCTTAGGTATAAGAAAAAAATGAAGAATAAAATGTTGATAAATATAAAGATAACTTTACAGGGTTTTCTAGGAATTCCACGGACTACATACGTAATCAAAAGAGTAAGATTGACCATTTATATGATGGTCTTAAACTAATCCTTGAAAGTTAATTAGTTTCCCAAACATTCTCATCGTATGAGGACATAGTATCTTATTCTATAAAAACCATGAAAATTTTATAAATTTCTTATGGTTTCCCAGGAAAACAAAAGAAGAAGAGGACAGAAGAGAAAAAAATGGATAAGGGTAAGAAAGGAGAGAAGGATTTTTTCACATTTGAAATTTTTTTAAAGAAACACTCTGAGACTTGATTGAAGGTACTGGGATTTTACTAAAAATGCGGAGAGAAATTCCACCAAGATATTGATTGTAAGGGAAAGAAATAAGATTCCAATGCCCAATGCTTCAACTATAATGGGATGGGGAACTATTAAAATGAATATCCTGAGAATCAAGGGAATATAGCTTATAAGAAACAAAGGGTTCAAGGTCAAGATTATATTATTACTACATTACAAGTGGAATGATTAAATTATTTGTGTTTTTTTACTCAAGAATTAAATTGTAAAATATTTTATCAATGATATTGTAGTTATAAGAATCATGAGATATATAAGGATATTACAGTATTTATTCATTAAATATTTGAAGCATGCATGTTTTCATTAAGTTTTTAAGTTGATCAAGGTATCCATATATTTACTATGTGACATTACGAGTTATATTATGTTGTTTAGGGAATATAATGTTAAGTCGATTTTGGAAATTTATTGACCTCCCTTTTGAATTTTTATACTTTGAATTTAGATAGACATATTTTGGATGATTCTAAAGATTGTAAACTTATGGAATGGATTAATTTTAACTTTAGATATAATTGTTTGTTGATGAAATCTTATAAAAAATTTGGTATCAGTAAACATTTAAATGACAAAGGAATGACTTTGGGATCTTATGATTCATTAAATCGCTTCAGTCGTGAAAATTTCATATTGAATATCCATTTATTGGTGTAAGGTAAATAGATCAAAGCACAACCAAAGGATGAGATTATGCTTATGACTTGGGAAGAAATCAAGTAACTTCATTTTTCAAGTGATTGTCTAAATAGTGAAATAATCCCTCAAATCTAAGAAAAGGATTTTGAAACAAAAAATTTATCTATTTACATTTCTAACTAAGAAATTGATCATCTTTTAACTGATCATAGATTTATGATTCTATGATGGTTAACATTCTAAAAACAATGTTATCAATCACTCTCCATCAGAAATTGACAGTTAGATTTTGTTAGGTCCACTAGGTCAGATACCCTGAGAGGGGGGTGAATCATGGTATGAAAGATTAAAACAATTGCCCCAATTGATCCTATCTCACTATTAAGAAAGACTCTCTTCTCTCTCTTTCTTGTAGCAAATTATAAACAGAAACTAAAGCATGCACAGGACACCGCAATTTTTACTTGGTTCACCCTCACTGGGCTACGTCCAAGGAGCATACACCAACGATGTGCCGATGTACCAAATCCACTAAAATTGCACTGTTGTTTACAAAGTTCAGTATATATCACTTCTATTCCCAATCTCACTGCCTTTACAAAGTTTAGGGTCAGCTCAGTACTTTCCCAAGGGTCACTCCCTATTTCTCTCTCTCTAGCTCACTGCCGGTGGAGAGGATCACCTTCTTCCTCTTCATTTGCTCACTACTCTAGAAATGATCCAATCATAGTTTGTAGACCTATAGGTCTCTTCATTATCAATAATGAATATATGTTCTGCTATATTTAGATGCTCTGTTGAAGTCCAAATTTTACCGATAGATGAATCTCACTTTGCACCGAAGGTATCGGGTAATCTTCCAACTTTCACCCAGCCCTGAATCACTATCGTGCTTCAACCATACCTGGTGCCCTTCTCCAAGTCGGCACGAAATTCTTGTCTCTCAAGTTAAAACTGCCACGCAAGTTCACCAAAACAACTTGAAAAACACAAGCTTCTACGACTCCAAACTTGCGCGACTCACACCCTTTTACGCCCAAACCTATTTTGGCATACAACCATCAACTGTCGTACTTCTTCAAAACCTGGCGCACAAGTGTCACCAAACCACTTGCGCGACACTTCCTTCTTTAACTCAAAACTTGTAAGACTCCCTTTCTTTCTTGCCCAAACCACTCTGGACGCGCATCAATCAACTGGCGTGCAACTTCTACTTGCGCGACCACACCACCACTTGCGCGACCACTACACCTGTGTGACGGGAGCTTTGATTTTCTCTAAGTTCTGAACTCACAAAAAATGAGGAGGGTTCGACCTCTATTTATAGGCATTTTTACACCCTGCACGACAGCGCACAAGTCTCCTCTCGGCGCGCAAGTCTCGGTCACCCAAGTCACTTGGGCGACCAACCATAAAACTTGGGCGCCCCTTATCCCTTTTCCATATTTAGATGTTCTGATATTGAAAAACATATGGAGCGCAAGTTTCCTCTCCTTCAATAAAATGGCATGCAAGTCCCATTTCTAAAACCACTTTTATCTATTTGTAGATTTTCAGGCCCAAAAATTTGGCAAACACAGGAAAACGGCGTCACCTTGTATCTGCTCTTTTTGAACCGCCTCCAGATCGATCATTCCTTTGTCGACATTCATGAATAAAACATGGATCGTTAACAACATTCCTTGAACTCAAAATGCCACAAAGAAATCCCCTTTGTCAACAAATTTGTACGTCATGGTTTGCTTTGTCCACAAACACAACACAGAGGCCCACTTTGTCAACAAACACAATCACATCAAAAATGCTTCAATGATACATTGAGGAATTTTTTCCCAATATATTTCTATTCTAGGTCCATATTTTCACTTCCCACTAATGTTAAACTATTCATAATTCTATTTTTTGGCAGCCTTCATATTTTTATTGCCTCTTTTTAAGAGGATTTTTTATTAAACCATTCAACAATGTGAATTTCCCACAAAGGAATTTTCACATAAAACCCCTTTATTTTCAAAGTGAAATTTAAAATTTCAATGATGAAATTTACTAAAAATAGGGAGAATGTAACATCTTGAGAACATAGAATATTTTAAATTTAATTAATAGATTTTGTTGAACAAAATACTGAGCTTAAACAAACCATGATATACTATTAATTATTATTATTTTAACACAACTGTTATAACCTAACTGTTAAATTTACAAGTATGAATATGAATAACTAAATTATGAAATATATATGAAGTTAAAATCCAAAACAATTTTATTTATTAATTATGAGAAAATAATCAAATAATCTTTAGTAATGTCATTTTATTCTCCAAATATATGTTTTGTTTAGAAAGCTATTTTTATTTGTTTCTATGAAGAAATAAATATAATTAATATTTGATAATTTTAGAAAATTTATTTTAAAAAATGAATTTCATTTTTCAACTCATCATGTCAAAATAATTCTATGGTGAATTTTTTTGATTTTTTTGAAAAACTTAAAATTTTTATGAATAGTAAAACCTATAGTATTTTATCAAATACAATATCTTCTGTGATATCGTCAAAAAATTACTATGATATAAAAATTTATTAAAATTATGTAAGTAATAATGTATAATAATATCATACAAATATCATACAAAAATAATTTAGAATATATAAATTATAAATTATTTCATGATAAATAGGAAAATCATTTTCAGTGTCATGTAGTAATTGCAAACCATTGGAAAATTCAAAATCGGCATCTTAAAAATATTAATTGAAAGGGGAAAAGTCTTTGAATGAATTTATTATAAAATATCATGTATAAATGAAGATTTTAACTAATATTTTAGAATTGTTTACTTATATAACAATAATTTTATCGAAATGCTTATACAATATTAGTGCAAGCCTAGAAAAGTCAAATTAACAAATTAAACAAGTTATCTTAACATTGATATAGGTAAATATATATAATGAAAGATTATAAAAGATTATATTAAGCACAATTAATTTATTTTTATTATATTAAATTATTTTTTATTTTTATATATGAAATAACTAAATTATATGCTTATGAAACACCGGTGCAATTCTTGTTTAATAAAAAGAAAAATTAATAAAATAATTTTAATTAAAATAATAAGAACCATTAAATGACCTAAAAATCTGAAAAAAAAATTCAATTTTTTAGTATATTTCGACTATATACATCCATTGGTATAATTTATGACATCTTGGAGACACTTGGTTGACATTAATAACCTTATAGTATTTTAGTTAATGAAAAGTCAAACATGTCATAATCTTCTTTTTAATAAATATAAAATTATTAATGTGTGATTATCTAGAAGATATATTCAACCATAAATAGAATTTTTAAATATAAATGATCTATATCAATCATCATAATTTTTTTTAGTTTTAGGGAAGAAATAATTAACTTAAAATCTTTCACAATAATGGTGGAGTAATGATTAAATTAATGAAAAAATAAAATAAATGGTATTAAAAATATTAAAATAAATATAATTTGTTATAATTAATGTGATCCCTGAATTTTATATATTAATATTAAATATTAGGTATGCATCAAAAGTCTTGGTTCGAATATATCTTGTTATCCTGATATTCTTAATGTCAAAGTAATGAATAGTAACAAATTTTGCGATAATAATATTATACAAAATTAATATTTTATTAACTTATTACAAAATAATAAAAATATTAAATAAAATAAAATGGGATAATATGTGGTTTAAAATATCATTCAATATTCATTTATAGTCTATTTTCAAGTCTTTGGCTCTAGAATAGCCTTATTATATTCTAATATTTTGAGAAATTCTGAAAGTTCCTCTCGCCTCAATTATAAAAACAAAACTTCATACCTCACTTCTTCACAAAACTTTTAGCCTTATTGATCTAGTAAACCATACCCATTTTTCTTAACAACATCATTAGTGAAGTTCTGGTGGTCCTGGTCTTCCTAAAAAACCAACCTTAGATCCCTTAAGGAGATATTTAAGGGAAGTCTACTGAAAAAGTGGTAATCATTTTTTCCAACTCATTCAAGTTCATATCTTCTTATACTTCCTATTAATTTATTTTTTCCATAATAAAATAATAAATCCTTTACCATATATATAATGATATTTTATTTTGATTATGAAACAATAATTTTCTACCTTTTATCCATCCTATTAAAAATGAAAGCATTGCATATGCGTATGTGCGGCTTACCTCCTCCACATAGCGGTGTAATTAATTTTTCATCACCACTTTACTTAAATGGTTATAATGATGGAAATAATGGATATATATGATAATTATAAAATGATTTTGATTCTATAAAATTAATATACCATCCACTTCCGTGATCATTTAAAAATGATATCATCACTCGTGCATACGTACAGCTTACCATCTTCACGAAGTGATGTGATTCATTTTCTATGTTCACCATTAAAGAATAGTTATAAAATTTATTTAATGGTTAAATATTATATTTATTAAATTAATTTTATTTTTTATATGTTTGATCTATATCCTATTCAAGAGAACCCATACTTTCATGACAAAATAAGCATGAGAAAACAAGGCAATTAACAACCGAAATAGTGAAATGAATAAAATATTATCAATAAATGAGTGGTAAAATTTTATTAGGAGATCATATATGATATCATAAATATTTATATGTTTTTTATAAGTTAATAATATGTTTAATTAATATGCACGAGGATATCAGACCTAAGGTAAGGGAATTCATAACCCAATTTTCATTCTTTGGGTTAAACTCTTACTCCATTGATTATTTCATGCTATGATTATGTGTGAAATGAATTTTCATTATCTTATGTTTTATTTTCAGATATTTTATGTGTATTTAAAGTTTATATACATAATATATTCATTTTATTAATGCCGACATCAATGTTATGATATTTGTAAGGGGGTTTCTTTTAAAAATAATATTTTAAATGTTTCTTTTTCAAAATTTTAAAGGAATTTATTTTAATATTTTATGTAATGATAAGATTTTCCCACTTTCATGATGAATTAATTTTTTCAATATTCCTTTAAAATATTAGAAAAATATTTTCAAAGAATATTTTTCTTATATAATTGTGTAGTTTTTTACGAATAAGTGATTTCAAAGTGAAAAAGGGTATTTTCATCAAGAATTTTTCAGTGGTCTTATTAAAGTATTTGTGTTAAAAAAAAATTGAATCATTTTATTCATTGATTTTGATCTTTTATGATATCATTTTATGTATTTTTTTAATATTTTATGATCAGTTTGACTGGAAAGGTACTACTTTGATACCATTCGCTATATTACTTAGGATGGATTATGATTATGTTTACTTATGGGATAAATTATTTATATTTCATATACTAGTTTGAATATGAATATATATGTTGATTATCTTTCACCTCTTTCAAATGAGGAATGAATTGGAATTATTAAGTGATGGGTGGGGCCCACTATAGCCCCTCGATGCATTGGTAAGTCTCATGAGACAAACTAGTGAGGGTATTGGATGATGTCTTACACATTTATGAATGGTGTCTTACCCATTTACGTATGGTGTCTTCATCGAAGCCTTGATGGTATGTTTATGATGTCTAGAATTATGTATTCCCTCATTATGAGATAGTTGTTGATATTCCATGTGATTATTTGATTCATAGAATATCCATGGTTAAGTTTCAATCTAATCTGATTATTTATATGAAATTATTTGATTATCATTTATTCCTACCATATTATTATCAAGTTATTGATTAAATGGCATGTGTTTCAGTAATTTAACTTTCTATATTGTTTATGTCTTATTTATTCAAAGCTTCCACTATACGCCTACCATTACTAAGTATTTGAGTTCACCCTTTTCTTATGTTTCAATTTTTCCTAGGATATGAGGAAGCATTTTTTGATTGATATATAGGGGTACACTCAGGGGAATAATGTAATTCTCAAAGAAATTCTTTTTCTATTTTATGTCTTAAAATTTAATGTGAATTTCGAGTATGTATCTAGTTTACCAATGATAATAAATTGTTCAGTACTTTGAGATTTGATTCCTTGTATCTTATTCCAATGTAATTAAGTAACCATCAACTCTAGGATACTAGGGTTGGGGTATTTAAAAATTTATTATATTATGATAAAAATAAATAATATATAGGGAAAGTATAATTCTTTTAAAATAAATTTTTAAAATTAAATGATTTTATTCCTAATCCTATAAGATTTATTACTTGTTTAATAAGCATTAAATTTTATCAATATATTTATTCCAAATAAAATATTTATAATTAAATTAAACCAATTCTTAAAAGTAAATTTTTATGAAAAATAAAAAATATATAAAATATATGAAATTATGAGAATATAAAATTTATTAATAATTACAGGATTATATTATCCTAACTTATAATTAAAAATCCCCTCAAAACTTTTACATTAGTTATAAAGGTAAGATAAAAGGTGATGTTTTTCATGGGTGATGATTTAGATAGAATGAATCTTGTAATGATTTACACGAGCTTGAAATTATCCTGTAAACTATTCTGATCAAGCCACACTTATTGAGGTATGTATTGGGCTTGGTCTGGGGAAAACACTAGTGAAGTTGCCTCCCTTCCAAGCTTGGAAAAATAAGGATCATAAGTAAAACTTCTACAATATAATTCCATTTCTTCTACTTTCTTTATTGATTTCATAATATGTTTACTTCTATTTATACACCATATTTCAATGGTTGTGTTATAATGGTCACATTTAGTTCTTTTAATTGATTAATTATTCTTATATCTAGTGATAATATCAACATATGTATAATACCAATGGCTCTATGAAACCAATACACATATATACTTAATGAACATATAATCCCAACAACTATATATTTAATGGTAATATTTCATTCCTATATATATCCTTCCATACATCACTAAAATCATCAATCCTATATACATCTCTCCCAACATGCATATTATATTTCTAATTATTTTCCATTATTCCATACTTTAAATCAAGGTGATGATCCTCATGGAAAACCGTGAGGATAATGATTTTATTTTCATGATATTTTTAT
This sequence comes from Viscum album, assembly GCA_963277665.1. Taxonomy (NCBI): domain Eukaryota; kingdom Viridiplantae; phylum Streptophyta; class Magnoliopsida; order Santalales; family Viscaceae; genus Viscum; species Viscum album. Next base: position 1,839,627,489 of record OY728165.1, read on the forward strand.
TCAGTTGTGTATTTATTTCACTTGTACTTTTCTTAATGATGTTTCATATTTCATTCTCATAATATATTAATTTTTATCCTCTATTATAATTTTTTATCTCAAGAAAATGTATCTTGGTTTGTTTTAGTTCACTATTATATGGTAAAAAATTTATTAAAATAGTATTTATTTAAAGTGTAATTAATAAAAAAAATTGGTCTTACATTCTACTCTCACCCTAAATAAATTTCATCCACAAAATTTTAATTAATACTCACTAATGAAGAATAGTTAAGGGAATGACTCAAGATATAATCTCTAACTCACTATCATGGCTAAGACTATAAAACTTATATTTTCATTTATAATATTAATATTTTAATATTATCAACCATTTGTTCTAAATATTCCCTCTTATCTATCTATGAGCCTTATGAGTAACTAGAGACATGCCTTTCACAACTTAATTTTGAGTATATTGTTTCCATCCAAATACTATAAACAAAATGGTTAATATAATATCTAATAAAATCATAACAAATGATCATATGAATATGAAAACTCAATCCAAGGATTTTCTCTCCTATGACACCTTTATTTCAACTTATGATACTCTTGGTTCAACTATGATATAATTGGTTCAATATATAATGCCTTTTTTACTAAGTTTGACCAGGTTCATTCTCCTATTAGATCCTCTAACCTAAAAAGATATATATTACATCATCAAATTCCAAGAAAATATATTAAAATCATTTATGAATATTAATAAATATCATTGAATAAACCATATCATATACCCTGGGAGTATCAAAACATGTGGGAAATTAATCCCATTCATTATACGTTGAGTGAAAATCAAGTTTAAACTCAACCAAATCTTTTCAGGTTTATTACCAGTGAGTGCATCCAAGCCAGATATTGTATCTACTAATTTGTATTCAGATATGGATTCTGTTACTAAGAAATCATAAAATCTATTTTACCAAAAAAAATTAAAATATATTATATTTAGAATTATCCAAAAAATTCTCAAAAAAATATCATCCTAATCCCAAAAGTAACAAAACCCTACATTGATACCGAGAAAAACACCACAGACCCATGCTCTCAAGTTTAGTACTAAAAACATACTTTACATTCTATGGTTTGATACCAAGTGATATTACCCAAGAAAAATTTGTATATATTTTGTAGAGACCTGAAGCTTGACGTACATGAAAATTACATTACTTTTGCGGAATACTTAGTACATAACAAAAACACACACACAAGGATCGTAATAGTTTAGTGTCTTTGGAAACTCGGAACGTAATCTTCTAATCGTGGTGAAAGATCTTCAATATCTCCCATAAAGATCTTCTTCTTTTTTAACTAAAACCTTTCTTTATATCCTGGGGAAAATAAAACATAAAAGGGTGAGCTCAAATGCTCAGTAAGGGTATACAAAAGAAAAATCAATCACATCATATTCATAAGAACATAACTTTTGGAAATCTTAACCTGGAAAAGAGAGCATAATTTCATAACATGGGATAAATCATAGTAGTGAAATGAAATCCCAATAATCATAACTTAAAACATGAAACTTTTTGGCATACACACATAATCATAGAGAATCATTTCTTGTTAGTCAAGACTCATTGCCAAGACTATCTTAGTGGACAAAGTCCCTTTCTGAATCGAGTAACCCTCGTTTCAGTCCTATTTCACTGAACTGATATAACCTACCATTTCAGCCATGTCTATCTCATGAGATATAAAATCTTTACCCAATGCATTTGAGGGAGATATAGGTCCCACCCATCTTATAATGAATCCTTTCTTATGTGTGCCACATAATCATAAATCATACATCATCGCATAACCCATGTAATAAAAATGGGATTCTTAAACAACATGACATCATAAAACAATTCATATAAGATAAAGGAATTCATAAAAATGTTTCCATCACAACATAATCAAATCCATGTAACAATAGGGATAAAAACAGAACCCTTTTGTTATCTTAGATGGAAAATAATTTTGATAAAATACTTGAACTTCATTCTTGAGGAAAATATCCTTTCTACTTCAAAACACTTTTCCTTTCTTAACATGTCATACAATTTTAAACTAAAAGAAGTTGATTAAAAATAAACATGAATACTTTTAAAGGAAGCTTCTTGGAAATAATTTTTTTAGAAATCCATTCATTCCGTATAAGTTAAAAAAACATTCTTCGTACTTTTGTCGGAAAAGTCAAAAAAGCACCTCGTATGAAAAACGTCAAAAGATTCCTTTCATATTTTTTACTAAAAACTCACCGAAGGGTAAAATTGGATTTAAACAATTGTAGTTGGATGGAAATAATATTACATATTGAGGAAACATGTATGTGGATGATAAAATACACCCCAGTAAATACTTACGAATAAACAATCTCGGATAAAAATGAGATTGTGATATTTCCCTTACCTTAGGTCTGATTTGCTTCGTATGTGTCCGAACCTCATGTATAATGATTTAAATAATGTCATTGACTTATTACAGAATCATATTCATTGTTATGATATCATATATGGTTCACTTACTATATTACCCCTTCTTTTGTAAATTCCATGTTAAAGAAGCGTTTTGGGTAAAATCGTTTCATTTATCGTAGGTGTTTTGACTTGTTGTTCTTGACATCATTATTACTTATATCATGATTTACCTACTTCCAGAATATAAAATATGATTTATATATCATATATATTCAGTATATATATATATAATAGATAGATAAATAAAATGAAAAACACCGTTCATGGAGACGGTAGTCCGTACGTACGCATGAACGCTGTTTTTCTTTCCTTATTGTCTTGAATGGAAGTAAGTAGATGACATACATATATATATATATACATAAATCCAGTATCATTATTATGTCATATATTTCATTAGTACTTATTATATATACTTTATAATCATTCATGAATGGTTAATCATTAAGAATGAATCTCATCGCGTCGTGGAGACGGTAGTCCGTACGTACGCACGAGCGATGATATCATTTCCATAAATATTGAATTGAATTGGAGTGGATTATACAATGTATCAGAATCAATATGATGTTGTAATAACTATGTATAGTTATTATTTACACCATTATACCCATCCATGAAAGGTGGTGGTGGAAAATAGATTACACCACGGCGTGGAGACGGTATTCCGTACGTACGCACGCGCGGTGATTTATTTTTCCGTAGGATGGATAGATAGTTAAATAGGGTTGTTTCATACTTAAAATAACATATCAGTATATGATTGATACTGATGTTATTACTTCATAATGAAACAACCTAAGAAGAAGAAGTGGAAGAAGAAATAAAGATGAAAGAATTAGTAACGGTAATTACCTCTTCTTTGAAGCGCCTCTTTGAGACCTCCTCTTAAGGCACTAAAATTGGTCTTTGAGGAAGACCATAACCTCTAGGATGTTGCTAGGGAAGTGGAGAAGATATTTTGGCAGGGGTTGGCCGATCTTGAGTGCTCAAATTGGTGTGTGGATGAGGGGGAGGAGGTGTCCTTTTATAAGGGAGGAGAGGGGCACCTTAGGAATACCACAAAATATTATTTTATATTAATGTCAAAATCGGTTTATAATGGTTCCAAAGGGTCTTATTTCGAAGCTAAAGTGGGAATGGGTCTCAATCCTATCAACCAATAATATTTAGACAAGTTTAGGGTATTATGTTAACCATATCAATTAGATTTAACTCTAAGTTAAATAATTTAACTTTTACCGTGTCTTTTTGTTTTCTTTCACTATATGGTTAATACACTTACTATAACATGCCAAACGAACCCCAAATTGTTTATTATTAATACATATATCCTTATCTAAGTTATTTGGCCGAACCTTAGATTTTTAGGAATAAAATAACAATTAATAATATAATATTTGATTTAAAAACTATTTTGTGTCAATTTTGACAATATTTGATATATGATTTTTTTGAAAGTCATAACAGAATTATATGTTCGAACCAAGTTTATTAAATCAACACTAATATATCATAGTAACCTATAAAATTAGTGGAATTCATAAAAAGTCTCAAATTACATTCATTTGAGCATTTATAACATCAATTATGTTAATATTTCCTTAAATGGGTAATTACTGCATCATCGTTGTGTCATAAATAAATTAATTTATTTAAAATTTAAAAATTATAAATAAAATATAATAATGTAGGAAATCGTTTTATCTTTCTAATGATTATTTATAGTAGAATTTATCTTATGTATAACCCCATATTAAAAATGTTTTAGTTATTAAACTTTGATTTTAACTATTTTAACTATTCATTAAATAAAATAATATTAAATGTCATAATCTAATCCAAGTGGACCTAAATGGTCATATTATATTCATAAGGTTGTTTTTGGTCGAATTACACTTATCCAATAGAATTAAGACATGTGTTAGGGTAATAGTAATATCATATTTACCCTTAGTTACCCTATTTACTATTAACCGTGGTAAAAAAAAGTAAAAAGTTACTATTCACCAAAAATTATTTTCATCTCATTGAACTACATTTTAGTCCTTGACATTAATCGTGTCTGTCGGATTTTTGAAATTCCATTCACAGAAGCGGTAAAATTAAGTTTTATGCAAAATTCAGTTTTTAACCTACCACTTAGTGGTTTCACTATTCATCAAAAATTGAAAGTTTTCAGAAAAATGCCAAAATTTCATCCTAAGCTATATTTCATATTCCGAATTCAAAAATGAAGTCTATTTTACCAAATTTATAACATAGAAATTGCATTAATTAATTTTATAATTAAATCCCGCTGTTAAAACAAATAGCGTGTTTTTAAGAAACAATATCTATCAAAAGATTGACACTTGATTATGTCTGGTTTAAATGTGAAATTACATCCAATGACCAACATTGTATTAAATTGTAAAAATATATTCTAAATATACTTTAAAACAACTCAAATTAATAATTTATCACTATTAATTATTTTGATTAAAAAAGTTGTTTTTAATTATAATTTAGTAATTTTCACTATTCATCAGAATATGAAAGTTATCCGAAAAGTACCAAAATTTCACCTTAGGCTAAATTCGATACTCCGAATCCAAAAATGAAGTCCATTTTGAGAGCTAAAATTTCTAAAATTTTAAAAAGTGGTTATTACTATTCATAACGGCTAGTTTTAATAATATTTTAATAGCATATCGTTGTTTCGTGAAACTCAGTATTACGTACTACACACGTTATCGAGGAAGGTTGTGATTGCGTGTAATGCAAGGCAAGTCAAGGATGCGTGTTGTGCAAGCTCCTTTTTGTGTTGCGTACAACACAAGACATTAGTGAAATTAAAAAGAATATTTTTCATAAAATCTTGGGCTGTTACATTCTACCCCCCTTAAAATGAATTTCGCCCTCGAAATGCGTCGGGGTTATAAATGGTTTACTATTCGAAAGTTTCTTTAATAGAAACCCACATCGTAAAAAGGAATACCAAAACCAATATTTTAAAACAAAAGTATGAAACTTAACGGTTACCCAAATAAACTAATCACTGGGTTTCCACATAGGTGAAAATATGGATATGGAAGAAAAATCTAATCATCATGTTCTTATGGAGAGTGGTAGAGAACATGGCTATGGAAAAGCCAACAATCACAAATCCATAAATTTGTGATGATCTAAGGTACCATCCGATTCATCAGGTATAAGATCACTAGGACAACATTTTTGGTTTTCAAGAATACTTTCTTTATTTTGGTACAATCTCACTGTTGTTCATGCCTTGAACAATTTCCACTTCATCTCTTAAATAAATGAAGTTGAATTTGTTATTCGTGAAGTGTTAGCAGATCATGTGATAGAATAACGGGTCATTCCATCTGTCTCAAACAAAAGGTTAGAAAAAGTTATACATAAGTCATTCTATAGTGAGATTAATCATATATGGTTCCTAAAATGGACTTATACTTCATATATCATACTGCTTAATATAATAAAACTAGTTTCTACTAAACAGGGACTTCCTGTAGGCCAGTGGTAGGAAATAAAGTCCAGTCGCACTTCGGTTGTGGGTTCGATTCCCACAGCCTTGTCCGACGCGATGGGCTGTCGCCCGTCCTGCAGGTTTTCCTTTTTTCTAAAACTATATTACTATAACATACCATCAATAATATCGAAAAAAAACTTCTATCCTTAAACAATACTAACTTATTCCAACATAATCCATTCCAATCTTTAGTCTTACCCATAATACTGCAGTCCACTCTCATAATATAGTGAAAACAATTACCAGAGATTTAATACCATCATTGATCCCCATAAGATATGTCTTGTTGGTCACATTCTAAACATTCAAAGTCCTTAATCATGTATTCTCTTGAATACCTTAGTGAAAACATGAATGCAGTTTAAAGTTAACACTTTCCACATACCAAAATCCTCAAAATTCTATATACTCAAACCATGATATCACTTAGTCCTTATATCAATCATGAGCTCATGAATACTATTAAACATTTCATTTTCTCGTTTTCCCTTCATTATGCGCATATCATCTTATTTCCAAAAAATATCTCAATCACTTTGAATATCACATCAATAAATATTGCAATACTCAATGATACAACATTATTTTGGAATCCCATTACATAAACACTTAATCATTCCACCACATCGTTGTCATATTCAACATTGCCAATAGTGATCGCATGTGACTTCCCTTTGTCCTTTGCCTTCAGTGGTTGCTCATGTTGATCATCACTAACCCTTGGATTAGGGCATTTATTAGCATAATGCCCCATTTCCTTGCACTTGAAGCATTGAAGTGTTGGTGGTGCGTTCTCTACAGTGTTTGCTTTATTCACATCATTACAAACCCTTTTTCCATTACTTCGACACTCAACTGCTCGATGACCTTCTTTTCCACACTTAAAACATTTTCTATTCCCTTTAAGACAATCTCCACCATGCTTCTTTCCACACTTTGTGCATAAGGAAACATTCATCTTCTTTTCACCATTATTCTGAGATTTCTCCTTGAACTCCATCTTTCGTTTCTTGTCAAAACCATGAGATGGATATGTAACACCAACTTCCATTTCTACCTTGATAGCACAACGCACAATTTCTTCATAGCTACTGAAGTCTCTTATAGGTAATTCCATTCGAAGACTTGGTTTTAAGCCACTGAAAAATCGATCAACTTTACTTTCAGGTTGGATGATAATGCCAGATGCATACCATGCAAGTCTTGTAAAATTCGCTTCGTATATACCAACAGATTCATCATCCTTTTTCTTTAGTTCAAGAAACTCCTTCTCCATCTTTGTTCGAAGAATACGAGGGAAGTACTTATTGAAAAATAAGTTCTTGAACTCGTCCCATTCCATGGACTCAATTTCATCTCTTTGCCTTGTATTCTTGATAAGATTCCACCATTGATCAGCTTCACCTTCCAAACGATATACTGCTAAGATGACTTTATCATGTTCAGAACATTGAAGAACTGAAAATATCATTTCAGTGATACTGATCCATTGTTCAGCAACAAGTGGATCAGAAGACCCACTGAAAGAAGGTGGACGTTGCCTCATGAAGGACTCAATAGAAAATTGTTCCCTTCTCTGCTCATTTGGACGTCCAGAATGATTCATAGCTTGTGTAAGTATAGCAATAAGATTTTTCACTCCATCTCCCATAACATTTGTTTGTTCAGGAGGACAATCATTTCATTGTCCATTGCATTGATCAACATGGTTCCTTCGGGTTCCAGCCATCGTCTAAAACCCAAAAAGAATAGTGTGAGAGGCAAAAATCATGCTAGGGAAAACAACATAATAAAGGGGGAGTACCTTCAATATCTAACATCTTAGGTTTAATTCTATGATCGTTAGCGTAGTTCTAGTACTATAACCTATACGTATACTTAACCTTAGGGACATCCCTAGACATACCGTAGAAATATCTCTAGGGATCTCACTAACGTTTTCGCATCCTAGTTTCCAAAGGTTGACTAAACCTTTCCTCTGATACCAACTGTAGAGACCCGAATCTTGACGTACATGAACATTAAATTACTTTTGTGGAATACTTAGTACATAATAAAAACACACACACAAGGATCGTAATAGTTTAGTGTCTTTGGAAACTCGGAACGTAATCTTCTAATCGTGGTGAAAGATCTTCAATATCTCCCATAAAGATCTTCTTTTTTTTTACCTAAAACCTTTCTTTATATCCGGGGGAAAATAAAACATAAAAGGGTGAGCTCAAATGCTCAGTAAGGGTATACAAAATAAAAATCAATCACATCATATTCATAAGAACATAACTTTTGGAAATCTTAACCTGCAAAAGAGAGCATAATTTCATAACATGGGATAAATCATAGTAGTGAAATGAAATCCCAATAATCATAACTTAAAACATGAAACTTTGTGGAATACACACATAATCATAGAGAATCATTTCTTGTTAGTCAAGACTCATTGCCAAGACTATCTTAGTGGACAAAGTCCCTTTCTGAATCGAGTAACCCTCGTTTCAGTCCTGTTTCACTGAACCGGTATAACCTACCGTTTTAGCCATGTCTATCTCATGAGATATAAAATCTTTACCCAATGCATTGGAGGGAGATATAAGTCCCACCCATCTTATAATGAATCCTTTCTTATGTGTTCCACATAATCATAAATCATACATCATTGCATAACCCATGTAATAAAAATGGGATTCCTAAACAACATGACATCATAAAACAATTCATATAAGATAAAGGAATTCATAAAAATGTTTCCATCACAACATAATCAAATCCATGTAACAATAGGGATAAAAACAGAACCCTTTTGTTATCTTAGATGGAAAATAATTTTGATAAAATACTTGAACTTCATTCTTGAGGAAAATATCCTTTCTACTTCAAAACACTTTTCCTTTCTTAACATGTCATACAATTTTAAACTAAAAGATGTTGATTAAAAATAAACTTGAATACTTGTAAAGGAAGCTTCTTGGAAATAATTTTTTTAGAAATCCATTCATTCCGTATAAGTTAAAAAAAACATTCTTCGTACTTTTGTCGGAAAAGTCAAAAAAGCACCTCGTATGAAAAACGTCAAAAGATTCCTTTCATATTTTTTACTAAAAACTCACCGAAGGGTAAAATTGGATTTAAACAATTGTAGTTGGATGGAAATAATATTACATATTGAGGAAACATGGATGTGGATGATAAAATACACCCCAGTAAATACTTACGAATAAACAATCCCGGATAAAAATGAGATTGTGATATTTCCCTTACCTTAGGTACGATTTGCTTCGTATGTGTCTGAACCTCCTGTATAATGATTTAAATAATGTCATTGACTTATTACAGAATCATATTCATTGTTATGATATCATATATGGTTCACTTATTACATTACCCGTTCTTTTGTAAATTCCATGTTAAAGAAGCGTTTTGGGTAAAACCATTTCATTTATCGTAGGTGTTTTGACTTGTTGTTCTTGACATCATTATTACTTATATCATGATTTACTTACTTACATAATATAAAATATGATTTATATATCATATATATTCGGTATATATATATAATATATAGATAAATAAAATGAAAAACACCGTTCATGGAGACGGTAGTCCGTACGTACGCATGAACGCTGTTTTTCTTTCATTATTATGTCATATATTTCATTAGTACTTATTATATAAACCTTATAATCATTCATGAATGGTTAATCATTAAGAATGAATCTCATCGCGTCGTGGAGACGGTAGTCCGTACGTACGCACGAGCGATGATATCATTTCCATAAATATTGAATTGAATTGGAGTGGATTATACAATGTATCAGAATCAATATGATGTTGTAATAACTATGTATAGTTATTCTTTACACCATTATACCCATCCATGTAAGGTGGTGGTGGAAAATAGATTACACCACGGCGTGGAGACGGTATTCTGTACGTACGCACGCGCGGTGATTTCTTTTTCCGTAGGATGGATAGATGGTGAAATAGGGTTGTTTCATACTTAAAATAACATATCAGTATATTAGTGATACTTATGTTATTACTTCATAATGAAACAACCTAAGAAGAAGAAGTGGAAGAAGAAATAAAGATGAAAGAATTGGTAACGGTAATTACCTATTCTTTGAAGCGCCTCTTTGAGACCTCCTCTTAGGGCACTAAAATTGGTCTTTGAGGAAGACCATAAACTCTAGGATGTTTCTAGGGAAGTGGAGAAGAGATTTTGGCAGGGTTTGGCCGAGCTTGAGTGCTCAAATTGGTGTGTGGAGGAGGGGGAGGAGGTGTCCTTTTATAAGGGAGGAGAGGGGCACCTTAGGAATACCTCAAAATATTATTTTATATTAATGTCAAAATCGGTTTATAATGGTTCCAAAGGGTCTTATTTCGAAGATAAAGTGGGTATGGGTCGAAATCCTATCAACCAATAAGATTTATACAAGTTTAGGGTATTATTTTAACCTTATCAATTAGATTTAACTCTAAGTTAAATAATTTAACTTTTACCGTGTCTTTTTGTTTTCTTTCACTATATGGTTAATACACTTACTATAACATGCCAAACGAACCCCAAATTGTTTATTATTAATACATATATCCTTATCTTAGTCATTTGGCCGAACCTTAGATTTTTATGAATAAAATAACAATTAATAATATAATATTTGATTTAAAAACTATTTTTTGTCAATTTTGACACTATTTGATATATGATTTTTGTGAAAGTTATAACAGAATTATATGTTCAAACCAAGTTGATTAAATCAACACTAATATATCATAGTAACCTAGAAAATTATTGGAATTCATAAAAAGTCTCAAATTACATTCATTTGAGCATTTATAACATCAATTATGTTAATATTTCCTTAAATGGGTAATTACTGCATCATCGTTGTGTCATAAATAAATTAATTTATTTAATATTTAAAAATTATAAATAAAATATCATTATGTAGGAAATCTTTTTATCTTTCTAATGAATATTTATAGTCGAATTTATCTTATGTATAACCCCATATTAAAAATGTTTTAGTTATTAAACTTTGATTTTAACTATTTTAACTATTCATTAAATAAAATAATATTAAATGTCATAATCTAATCCAAGTGGACCTAAATGGTCATATTATATTCATAAGGTTGTTTTTGGTCGAATTACACTTATCCAATAGAATTAGGACATGTGTTAGGGTAATAGTAATATCATATTTACCCTTAGTTACCCTATTTACTATTAACCGTGGTAAAAAAAAGTAAAAAGTTACTATTCACCAAAAATTATTTTCATCTCATTGAACCACATTTTAGTCCTTGATATTAACCTTGTCTGTCGGATTTTCGAAATTCCATTCACAGAAGCGGTAAAATTAAGTTTTATGCAAAATTCAGTTTTTAACCTACCACTTAGTGGTTTCACTATTCATCAAAAATTGAAAGTTTTCAGAAAAATGCCAAAATTTCATCCTAAGCTATATTTCATATTCCGAATTCAAAAATGAAGTCTATTTTACCAAATTCATAACATAGAAATTGCATTAATTAATTTTATAATTAAATCCCGCTGTTAAAACAAATAGCGTGTTTTTAAGAAACAATATCTATCAAAAGATTGACACTTGATTATGTCTGGTTTAAATGTGAAATTACATCCAATGACCAACATTGTATTAAATTGTAAAAATATATTCTAAATATACTTTAAAACAACTCAAATTAATAATTTATCACTATTAATTATTTTGATTAAAAAAGTTGTTTTTAATTATAATTTAGTAATTTTCACTATTCATCAGAATATGAAAGTTATCTGAAAAGTACCAAAATTTCACCTTAGGCTAAATTTGATACTCCGAATCCAAAAATGAAGTCCATTTTGAGAGATAAAATTTCTAAAATTTTAAAAAGTGGTTATTACTATTCATAACGGCTAGTTTTAATAATATTTTAATAGCATATCGTTGTTTCGTGAAACTCAGTATTACGTACTACACACGTTATCGAGGAAGGTTGCGATTGCGTGTAATGCAAGGCAAGTCAAGGATGCGTGTTGTGCAAGCTCCTTTTTGTGTTGCGTACAACACAAGACATTAGTGAAATTAAAAAGAATATTTTTCATAAAATCTTGGGTTGTTACATATTTCACATTAATTTTATAATTTAAACATTAAATCTCATAAATAATCACACAACCCTAGAACCCAAAAGTTTAGTGTATTTGGATATTAACTATATAAAAATCATATTTCATGTAATTAGGAATATTTATCCATAATTACATCATACTAGACCTCCTTCTAAATGTATCATATGTTATACTCATCTTCGTAGACTATGGAAAGGAAAACATAAGAAGGGGTGTCCTCAAACACTCAGTAATACAAAAACTTATCAATGACTCATAAATCATGATATAAGTTCTTGTAATCACAAAGAATCAAACATATACCATGGAATAAAATTGTGGAATCATGAAATAATAATCATGATCCATGGAGTACAATATAATCATATAGAATAAAAATCTATCATAATAATAACCATAGGAAGTCATAACATTGTAAACAAATCCTAAATACAATTATTCCTATACACTGTTATGTGAACATAGATTCACTACAATTATGTCCTCACACAATCTTCTGAACATAGCTTAACCAAAATTATGTCCACGCATAGTCTTGTAAACATATATTAACCACAATTATGACCATTCACTATATTTTGAACATATATTAACAAAAATTATGTCAATAAACAATATTGTGAACATATCTTAACCGCAATCATGTCTATGTAATGTCCTACAAAAAAACTAAAAGTGATCATGTCATTGTATAATATTCACTATCTCATTAGATATTAATATTAAATCAATGAATTGGGGGGAAGTAATAGACCTCACCCATCACATAATAATCATCCATAAATATGTGTTCCATAGGAAATCAATCATATGTCATATCATGAAAAACCCATGAAAAAATAATGGGTTTCATAACATTTCAAAATGGTATCACGTAAAATGATATCAAGAATTGGATAGGATGATACCAATTGTTCAATCACCCAAAAATAAATATTTAATAAGAGAATTTAGTTGGTGATTCATTAAACGTGACTCAATAATATATAGATATTTGGGAGGTAGTGAGAAAAACGGAATTTAAATCACAAAAATAGATTCCATAATATATAATATCATTTTCATAAAAATAAAAATTTATGAGTAACATTCAAAAATCATTTTCAAGAAGGTGATTCAAAAACATTTTTTAAAAATTATTTAGAAATATGACCTAATGATGGAACCTTGAAAAGGAATAAAGTTTTTAAGTCAAAAAAATTGGAGTGGGAGGAAAAATATACCAATATGATAGGAAAATACTTTTAATATTTTAAATTACTTTTATTGAAACCCACAATGTTATAAAGGATAATAAAACTTCTGTTAAAAAATATGTAAAGATAAGTTTAAATATATAAATTATATATTTGGATTATAAATTAAGAAAGGAAAAAAATTGTAATTAAAAAATATAGACAAGGAAGAGAAATTACTTATTAGAGAGGATGATAATTATTCTTAAAAACATTATACTTTATGAAAAATAAATTCATCAAAGAAGAAGCATTGAAATAGAGATGACATTTTACCCAGATATAAAGAAAAATTACCACATAAAAAAATCTTAGGGTTAACGAAATCTAAAAAAGAAGAAAAAATATAAAAATGAAACATTTTCACCCAAATAAAGGATATTCGAGTTAACAAAATACCTTACGGATTTGGTAACATTTTGAATCAAAATCCCTAGAAAAAGAGAACTCGATATGGATGTATAAATCCATTTAATTTCATGAATAGTATAATAAAATAAATTCATAGGGTTTTATATACATGAAAAAAAATAAAACAAGTCTTGAATATAGAATATGTATCAAGGAAATAAAATTGGAATTATAATAAACTTACCTTTACTCTTGACCTCCATGAATTCACTTTAACCTCATTGTGTCCTTGAATATTCTCTGGAAATAAATATTATAAATGGAGGTCTTGGGGAACTTTTTTATAACCAAGAATTATCAAATGTAGATGAGGGATCTGGGAGAGGTATGATGGGTAGGGGTTCAAGTGGAATTCAAAGGGATATGGTTGTTTGAAGTGGGTGGAAGTAAGCTCCTTTTATAGGTGAAAATAGGAGGATATTTTTTGGAAACTAAAGTTAGTTGAGGGGTAAAGATTGAATCATATGTGAGTTAGGTAATTTAGGTGATGAAAGGTTAGTGAAACGTGTGGGTATAAATTTTTAAACTAAAAAATTATTCAACAAGGTTTATGCTTCAATTTAATTTAGTAAAATTCAATCCACTTTAAGTTACCACTTTTTACCCTTATTATCCTTGATTAATTTTTTACGATGGTGGTTTTTATTATACTAAAAATATAATATGAATATCCTTACCAAATTTTTATGTGTATATTGTAAATATAGAATCCATTTAATCTCATTAAATATCTAAATATGATAAATTTGACATTAAAATTAAAACATAAGATATAGAAAATAACTTTTTTTCCAGAAAAATGTCTTCTTAAACAATAAGTGTTTTTATTCTTATTTAAAATTAATTAATAAATTAATTAGTGTTGATATATATTTTTATATGTTTAAAAATCGTATTAGATTCATAAAAAAAATTGATAAATTTAATTTATTTATATAAGAACTACACAACATTTATAAAAATAATTCTGTAAAAAATAACTATTTTACTGTGGGAACTTATATTTACCTTGGTAACTAATTTTTATATTAAATATGGAAATGACCTTATTAATAAATTTGTTTATAGTGATTAAAAATATGAAAATAATTTTATTAGACTAAATTTCTAGATTTTATAAAAAAATATGTGTGTGTGTGCATAATGCATAAAAATGGTTTTTTGAAAAAGTATTTTTTTAAGAATAAAACTAATTTATTTATATTCCATGATAAGTAAAAATATTTAGATGAACATTAATTTATTTATTTATATATGTTAGTAATATGTTTCACATAATATATAGAATTATAATTCTTTTAAAAAGTATTTTTTATCATCAAATTATTTTATTCCAAATTCTTTAAGATCTATTACTTATTTAATAAGAATTAAATTTTGTCAATATATTTATTTTAAATACAACCTTTATTATTTAATTAAATTTATCCTTTAAAAGTAAATTTTAAAGAAATGAAAAATGTATAAAATACTTATAATAATGAGAATAAAAAATTTATTTATAATTATAGGATTATATCATCCAAACATATATTAATAAAAATATAAAAAGTTCTATATAAGATATAAGGGTAAGATAAGTTGTGTTTATGGTTTCCTTGGGAGGGGATATAGTTAGAATATATCTCATAGTGATTTCCATAAGCCTAAAATTCTTATGAAAATGATTTTACTTAAGAAACACTTATTGAAGTTTTTCTGGGCTGGGTATGGGGAAACCCCTAAAGAGGATTCCTCCCTTCCAACCTTGAAAAAATGAGCCTCATAAGAAATAATTCTACAACATGATTCTATTTCTTATACTTTCTTCATTGATTTCATAACCTAGTTACTTCAATTTATATTTTCTAGTTTAATGGTTATAGTATAACGATCACATTTAATACTTTTAATTGATTAATTGTTCTTATATCTAGTGATGATATCAATATCAGTATAATCCCAATGGACATATAGTCCCCATTCTAATATATTTCCAATGACCATATAATCCCAATGGCCATAAATATAATGGTCATATTTTGTTCCTATATATATCCTTACATGCATCATAAAAATTATCCATCCTATATAATTCTTTCTCAATATATCTCTTATATTTCTAGTTCTTTTCCGTACTTACATACTTGAAATCAGGGTGATGATCTTCATAGAAAACCATAATGATAAAAAAGTTATGTTCGTGGTTTTTTTAATTACTTGTGAATTTATACCACTAGTATTTTTCTTAATGGTGTTTCATATTGCACTCTCATAAGGTATTAATGTTTATCATGAATTATAATATTTTTTACATGATAAAATGTATCATGATTTTTTTTAGTTCGGTGTTATAGGTGAAATAAGATATTCAAAATATTATTTATTTAAAGTAAAATTAATACTAAAATCTAAAGGTATTATAACCGGTGACTATTTTTTGGAATGATAATTATTGGAAATTTCATTAACACATATTAAATGATTGAATATAATATCAATGCCTTACAAATACTGAGAAGATAAGGTAAAAACACTCTTTGTCTATTTAACCATAAGAAATAAATCCTTATGGTTGACTTTATTCCTCAAATATGAATTCAAATGACCAAAGTACCTAATAGAAAAAATATTAGAAACATCTTTAAAAATTTAAATAATTAATTGATAAAATTTAATTCATCAATGAAAATAAAATTAATATTATAATGCCTCTCCATTGGATTCATCCATTGATAATGTGTCGTTCCACCAAGTTTATCTTCCTCAACCAAATAAACAATCAAATGAATCGTGACAATGAAAAATGAAGGCGGAATAATATCTTTAAATTAATAAGAGTCAACATGACTCTTTCTTGAAGTTTTTTGATATCATTTATATTTATATATTCTCAAAAATATATCTAAAGAATGTGAAAAACTTTACTAAAACTACAGTTTCTATTTCAGATAACGAATTATAAAATTCCATGTGTAAAAGCTACTCTATCAGAATATATGAGTCATTAATTTTAAATCAAGGTAAATTGAAATATTTTAATTAAATTCACCTTAAAATGATACTTTAATATCTATATGGAACTTTTATGTGCTTTAAATTTTGAATTAATATGTCTTTATCCGGATTTTTCATTGGAAAAATAGCTAAAAGATATTTTCCATTCTCAATTGATAATTTGGATTTTTTATTATTCAAACAGGGAAAAAACCCTTGCACAAAGACAAGAGATCAAGGTGGTCTAAAGTGATGAAGCCCTAGAGAATTCTCTAATAAAAACTCATTACATTCCCAAGGCAATGACCCCATGTTAAAAAAACTAACAGGCGTTCCTCAGGGAGACTCCCCCAAGAAAGGGAATCCTCATCAAAGTTAGCCTCTCTTGGAATATGAAGAACAGAACATCCATTAGAAATATCCAAGGTGCAGCAACGTACAAGATAAATCAAAAACCAGGGCACCTCGAATTTCTCGTGCAAGTCCTGAATCAACACATTGGAGTCTGATTCCACCTTGGATACCACCAAGGAGAACCTTTTTCAAAACATAACACTCATGTGCAATGCTCTTACTTCTTCACCCAGTGAACTTCCAAGCCCATGAAAGATGCTAAAAGAAACTATTACCGAGTCATTCCTATATCGCACCAGACCTCCCCCTTACATCTATCCATCCATAAATGACCCATCAACATTAATTTTGAAACTATTCCATGGGGGTTACCATCTAACCCAACTTCCCTCTGATCTTAGTCGGGCTATAGGTCTATTCATGAGACTGCAAAGAATAAGGAATTACTGACCACCATTAACCAGCGAACCTAATTCATGTAGCAGGGCCTTAATTATCACTTGTAGTGGAAGAACTGGCTTCCAAACATCTATTTGGGCTTTATTCTAAGCCTCCCATAGTGTCCAGAAAATTGTTGTAACCACGATACAGTGGATCTTGGACTCCACCCCATGTTTATCCTAACCCAAAAGCCAACTCATGAGGAACTTCTGCATGGATGTACATGTTCCATTAAAATAACCCCATTTGTCCAGGCAATACCATAGACTGATATCCCATTCACTCTTGACAAATAGGTGAACCACCAACTCTACCTGAGGAGTAGAGCAGCAAAAACATCCAGAAGACAACTGGATTCCCTTCTTTTGGATATTATACTCCATAGGGAGTGCTTGGTTTCATGCTCTCCACATTAGAAAACCCATCTTCATGGGAACCTCCTTACACCACAAGCGGGACCCCCACTCATTACGTTCCCCTACCTATCATATCAAACCACAATAATTACACCCATTAAAGTATCCTGATCCAGACTCAGTGAAACATCATTGATCATCCTCCTCAATAAACCCAACTTCTTTTAAAATGTCCTTCTGATTCAAACTCAGAATGGCATCAAAAAATCTAGGATGCCAGCTAGCCTCTCTTATAGTCATCTCCAGCCCGGGACAATATGATAAAAATAGTTTCTCCCCAACCCAATTGTCTCTTGAAAAGTTTATCTCCCCTCATCCAACCACCCACCACGAGGACACTTGTAGGATTCCCAGGTTAAAGGATACATTTTTCCCTAGTTGAGACAGTTTCCTGTTGTCTCATTCCTTGCAATTCTTTCTATATTTAGTTCTAAGAGTTTTATCCCACATCAATTTCCCCACCATAAAATCCCATGCCAAATGAGCCTACATGTTCTGCATAAAAATTGAGATATCCCTGAGGCCGAATCCTCCTTCCTCCATCGGTTTTCCCCATTTTTCAAGTGATTGCATTATCCAAATTCTATGGTGAAATAAATTAATTTATCCAAGATTTATGGACCAGATAACACCTTCAATTACTTTCTCAATTTAATATCACTATTGAATTGTCTCTTATTAAACCTAAATTTATGAGATGTATTCAGAAATAGATGATGACACATAAATTATGATTTTATTCTATGAGGAAATCATTGAGGTTCAAAATAAAAATTAAAAACTTGAAAAACCTAACCAATGTGAGTGGTCCAACTGGATAAGTTTCATAGTATATGAAGGTTTCTAATTATCCATATTAAATCAAAAATCATTTTGAATGGTTTTACCATTAATGCATCAAATTATTCCACACCATCATCCCATAAATATTGTAATCATTTTATTAGAAAATAAAGGTATAAATCAAAGTAATTTCCAAGCATTTTCTTTCCTATAATAATCACAAAAAATAATTAATGAATTCTTCATCATAAACATTCATGGAGGTGATGGGTTTTGTTGGATCATCATTCGACACTTGGTAGTAGAAGAGATACCAAATAAAAAAATATTTCTTTAAGGAACCACCATACCTCAAACGCCCAAGCATAATCATATTCTATCCCTGTTCTTCAATAAAGTTAGCTTGATGATGGTCACGAGGGGTAGTATATGAATGCCTCCTACCATTACATATGAGGTAATTATAGAATAAGACCTTTTCATATTTATTAATATTTATGAATTGAATTGTAATTTTACATTAATGGATACTCTATGTCTGATAACTTACTCTACACTAAATATTGGTTTTCCCTAAAATCTTAAATTTCATGCATGACTGAGTTATACCAAAAAAATAATATATTGTTAATATTGTTATTTTAAGTGGAATTTATCGCCTATCCATTGTATCGGTGAGAATAAATAAAACTAATTATATTATTTATATAAATATTTATGAAATGTTTTTATATTCATCAAATAAATTAATGGGTTTAAAATTAGAATTAATCAAATTTTAAGCCAACAATACTCTAATATTTTTTAAATGGTAGTTTTACCGCCTTTTGATGGAGAACCTATTTTAAAACTAGTTTTTGAAAATTTTATATGTTATATTTGAAAAAATAAACTTCTTTTTTGGAAGTATCATATCAAAATTTACTTTGGATGGATTTCGGTATTTTTCTAATAAAATTCATTTTCTTAATGAATAGTGAAAAATACTACATTTTGATTCAAAAATAATTTTTCATCTAATTTATTTATAGAGTTAGGTTATCCATTTAATTGGTTTTAAAGTGTAATTAGATTAATATCTTGTCAGTTAATCAAATTTAGTCCATTGGAATCAATTTCACATTGAAATTTGATATAAAAACATTGTAAACTTTTGAACGCTTTTACTTCAAAAAAAGACGTTTTCTCGATCCATCAACGGGATTAAGTTTAAATTAATTTTACAATTTCTATGAATTTAATTTTGAAAAATGGATATTTATGGTTGTAATCAGTATAAAAAATTTTATCTAATAGAATCAAAATAATTTTTGGTGAATATTAACTTTAGTATTTTTTTACCACGGTTAAAGGTAAATCGGGAAATTAATGGTCAAAATAATATTATAATAATATAAAACTACCTTAAAACTTGTAATAATATTATTTTTTTATTTATTTTAATCCAATAAAATCATTGGTACTAAATATTTTCCTTTTTAAGGCACTTAGTTGTAATTATGACATTTATAAAATTTTATTTAAAGGAAAAGATGTCATAAATATGTCTCTTATTAAAAAATATAGGGTTATATAAGTGATATATTTGACTATAAATAGTCCTTATAAATATAAAAATATTACCTACATCATGGTAATTTATTTATAATTTTTAGGAAATAATTAATTAAATTAAATAATGACACAATGATGATGCAGTAATTGATTTATTAAAGGAAAAATCAAAAAAATGATATTAATGATATTAAAATAAATATAATTTGAAATATTTGATGTCATATATGAATTTTTTGGATGACTTTGACATGTTATATATGATTTAATGTATTTTTTTCGAAGGAGTCAAGTTGTTATGATTTTTTAAAAAAATCAAGTAATGAATAGTGTCAAAATTGATATAATTCATAACTTAAAATATAAAATATCTAATTAAATGATATAAAATTTAAAAAAATACAATATTCGACCAAAGATTTGTGATAAGTGAAAAATGTCATTAATAGCTCATTAATTGTTCTTTTAGCATGATTTGGTAATTATTTTAACTCTCAAATTGAAATTTACTTAATAAAAAGGTAAGAGTTAAAAGGGTTGAAACATAAATATAAGGATTAAAAAATTTAAAACTTTTCTAATTTTTATTGGATGAATCTATTTAGACCCATCCTCATCATATATTATAAATAAATATGTTTTGAACCATTTGGAATTGAAATTTAATTTATATTAATTTAATACTTTTAATAATTCCAAGAGTGACCCTACCCTCTCCTATAAAAGGCACACATATTATTCATTATATGATAATAATATATCAATTATTTTTTTACTTTACATACACATAAAAATGATAATTTTGTTCATGTGTACATGTGAATTATCACATCCACAAAACAATGTGATTCATTTTTATTCAGTACATAACTTGAATGATATATATAAGTATATTTCAATAATTAATATGATAATTATTTTATGATAATTCTGTAAGGATAAGATAATACTTACAATCTTTCCATAATGATAAATGAAAATTGAAAATTGTTACTCATGTGTACATATGGCCTACCATCTCCATGATTATAACATTGTTCACTTTCCATAATCATTATTAATGGTTAAATTTAAAAGTATAATTTATGTATAAAAATGATAATAATGTTGTGAATATTATTTTGGATATGATTCACTTATGAACACGTGGACTATTGATATCATACCAAGTTTATTTTCTACTCAAGCACTTAATATCAACAAAACTTTTGATATGAACTTAAATAATTATGTAGTTATTATAACATGGAAATAAGTGATATAAAAGGAATAATAAAAATGAATAAAGGTTCAAAAGAAATTAAAAAATTAACTTAAGTTTATTATTATGTATGATAAAGAATATGTTTGATGAATTGAAATTAAGGTAAGGGTCTTCGTCTCAATCTCTTTTTATTGAGGCATATTTTGATGTTATACACCACCTTCTTTTATAAGGTGTATAATAAACCACTTTTAATTTTAATTTGATTCAAAGGTTTTCAAAAGAAATATTTTTTTATGAACTGTTTTACTTTATTTACAAAATGACAAAAGGAATGTTTTTTAAAAGTATGTGGCGACAACGACTTATCTACCACTATAACTGTTATTTGATATTTTGATTCCTCTATAACCCTTAATGTTTATTAAAGGAAAATAAATATTTTATTTCCTTTTTTGGGTATATTTTGTATTGAAAATGGTTTTGAAAATTAATTGACTATTTTAATATATTGAAATTATTTCTTGTGATTTCAATTTTATGAGTGAAATGTTGATAATTAAAATATTTTATGTGTTATAATTATATAATGGTACTTGTATATTTGATGGTTGGTTATGTGAAAAACCAAAGACGGGTGGTTTTGTGACAAAATAAGTATGGGTGTTTCTGTTATAACCACTAATGCATTGGGTTTGGAAGTCAGTCGTATATCTATTCCATTTGTAAGTGGGACAAGTATGTAAGTCCACCACATGGTTATTTCATTTAAGTATTATTATGTCTCAAGTTAACTTTATATGTTATATGTTCTTTATATGGGTTTTATGGCAATATTTTTATTACAAAAAGGGTAAGCAGTGAGCTTATATTCAGTGGGAGAGTATTTACAACTTCTTAAAGGTGAAAAGTATAACTTTATGACAAATTATTCATGATTTATATGTTTTTGAAAGGCTAATAATTTTAATTCTTTGTGTATCCCTTACTGGGGTTTATATACTCATAACAAGTTTTAAAAAAATTTATTAGGATTTAAGAGATAATAGATACAAGTATGGGATCAAGATAAAAGTTGTGATTTTTTAACATGAAAAGAAACCATGTTTCATTTAAATAGTTTTTGTTTTGTGATAAAAATTGATAGTGAGTAGAAGTGTATAATTTTTAATATTTGAGTTGTTAAGTATGAGTTGTGGACTAATTATCTAAAGATATGAATTTGAAAATACCCTCAATGTGAAATAAAGTTAAATTCCTGACTTAACTCAAGATTATGTAATATTTAATGTCGGGGCCTTATAGTTGGTATTAAAGGAAAGGTTTAGATAACATTAGAGGTTAGGATTATATCTTGGTGTAGTTTAAATATCCCATATAACCAAGAGGGTTATTATCATATGGAAAATTTTGGAGGATTATGGTGAATTATGTGTATTGGATAAAAACCTAAACAACTTAGATATAAGGAAGTTGGTGGATTAGAGTATTTTAAAAAATTATGTTATCTTTACCCTATAGAGGGTTCTTATTTTAATAATTCATTTCATGTTTAATTGATATTATTTTCAGAATATTATGGATCATTTGTCAATATGGAAGTAAATAGATCTTGCACAACTTTATTATCCATACCTGGTGATTTGGTCATCACTATTATCGCAAAATCTTGTTCGAATGATTTTGACAGCTTCTTGAGTATTCAAATCACCTGCAAGAAATTGTTTGAGTTATCCAACACATACCCTTTTCTAAAATAATTTTATGGGTTATGTTTTATTTTTTATATGGTTTTAAGATCTCAACTCATCCAACTATTTCAAAAGGTGAAATACCATAAGTGGTGTGAAATTTTACTTTTTCAAAGTAAGAAAACATGCTGAAAGAGAAAAGGAACATCAAGAAGATCTTGAAATTTGGATTCAAGGTTTGAATTGTCATCTTATACATTAAGTATAAAACATGGTCTGATTGATATTTATGAATCATGGGGATATAAAACAAATATTTTATTTTTTGGAAAGAGTTATTAATAGATAAGGTGGAAACACATAGTTAATGGATTATGAAGAACGTTGAAATATTAAGATATCTATATATAAAGGGTTTAACAGTTATGGTATACTTAAGGACATGGAAATGTTTAAAAGTATTAATAAACCTTTGATGATGGGGATACTTTTGAAGACTTTTTTAGTATTGTAATATGTATCCCTAAAGTTTTTATGTGAAAATATTATTTGAGGAATAATTATCTTTTGTGTACATAATTATAAAGTAATGGATAACCTTTATATGATCTTTTGTTTTTGAGTTAATTAAGGGTTATTACATTTTGGGATGAAAAATGAAAGGTATGAGATAACCTTAAAGGTTAAAACATGTTATTTTTTAGGAAATTATCATATTTTCAAAATGTTATAAGAATTATATAGTTTTAGAAAAAGAAAACCTGTAGGAACTGTGACAATCCTTCACTTCAGACAAGGATGTAGGAATTGAACCCACAACTGATGGGAAACAAGGAATTATCACCTACCACTAGCCTACGTCAATTCCCTAGTTAGTATGACTTTTTCATTTTATTTAAATGATTTGATGGAATATGAATAACTTGATTTTGGGAACTTATGTTTTATCAAATATATATCCATGATATTGGAAAATTATTTGGGGATTAAGTGATAAATGTTATTTTGGAATACATTCAATATTTTGGGGAATTTATATGATTAAGGTAAATAGAATACTATGGTATTTTATTTTAGGAATAAAGGTTGAATTATATTTTGGAAGAATCTATGATTTAATTGTGGACTTATGATGATTTAGGAAACAGTTATCTTGTCTTTAAGATTGCTTGGGAAATTACATTTTTTGTATGAGACATTGAGATTGATTGATGTTATTTAAAGATAAATTTTAAAATTTATCTTGGAATACTATGTGATCAAATCCTTCTAATTTCTAGGGATTTAATAGTAGTTTTATTTTTTTGAGGAATTTTAAGGATGGTTATTTGTTGAATGGTATTTTTTGATCTATGGGTATAACTATTTAATTTTGGAGATTAAAATTATTTTTTCATCATATAAGGTTTATTATTTTTTGGAGAATTATTTTATATTATCCTAAAAATATTTGTTTTTATTAATGTTTAGAGACAGGATAAATAGATAGTTAACATTTTTTGGATTATGTGGTTATATAAAAGTTGATTATAGTGCTTCAGTCATACAAATTTTATCTTAAATACTAATATATTGGATAAAAATATGATTTTTAGGTAAATATTGATTAAGGTATGAAACTCTACTTGTCAATTAAGTATATTTCTTTATTATCTTAGTTGAGGTAGTAATATAATTAATCAAATTTATTAAAAGGGCCTTCAAACAAAAATATTTTCCATTTACTTTTCGTTTTATGAAATCAAAGACCATTTAACCCATGAAAAAATTATGCTTTTTTTACTATTAACTTTCTCCTAACCATGTTTTCTATCATTCTTTTGATAGTTAGTTTTTCTTCCATATCCATGTTTTCCTACATGGAACCCTAGTATTTGATATCTCAGGTGAACCTTGTATATAACTTTATTTCTTTTAAAGTGGAGGTTTTATTGACTCTTTTTCTGATGTGTGATTTCAATGAATTAATTTTGAAAAGTGAAAACTTAGTTACCGAGGCCAAATTTAAAATTGCGAGGATGCAATTTCTAAAAGGGGGAAGGATGTAATATCCCACATAATTATAGAATATGACTTTTCCATATTTATTAATATTTATGAATTGGATAGTAATTCTACCTTAACATAGACTCTATGTCTGATATCATACTCGACATGAAACAATGGGTTTCTCTAAAATCTTACGTTGCACGCAAGATTGAGTTATACCAAAAAATAATATATTGTTGATATTGTTATTTTAAGTGGTAGTTATCTCCTAGTAATTGTATCAGAGTGAAAGAATAGAACTATATATATTATGTTCATACATGTTTATTAAATGTTTTTACATTCATCTAATAAATTTTATAGGCTTAAAATGAGAATAAATCAAATTTTAAGTATAAAATACTCTAATATTTTTTAAATGGTAGTTTTTCTGAATTTTGATGGAAAACCCATTTTAAATATAGTTTTTTAAAATTTTATATGTTCTATTTAAAAAATTAAAGTTATTATTTAGAATCAGGACTTAAAAATTTACTTTATTTGTATTTTGGTATTTTTTTTATAAAATTCAAATTTTTAATGAGTAGTGAAAATACTACATTTTAATTCAAAACTATGTTTTTGTATAATTTATTTATATTTTTAGGTTATCCTTTTAATTGGTTTTAAAATGTAATTAGATTAATTATTTATTAATTAATCCAATGTAGGTCATTAGAATCAATTTCACATTGAAATTGTATATAAAAACTTTGTGAACTTTTGAAGGTTTTCACTTCAAAAAACTTGTTTTCTCGAACTGTCAATGGGATTAAGTTTAAATTAATTTTAATACTTCTATGAATTTAATTTTGAAAAATGTAAATATATGGTTATAATTAGTTTGAAAATTTTGATCTAATAGGATCAAAATAATTTTTGGTTAATAGTAACTTTAGTACTTTTTTACCACGGTTAAAGGTAAATCAGGTAATTAAACATAAAAATAATATTATAATAATATAAAACTACCAAAACACTTTTCATAATATTATTGGATGAGTTATTTTAGACCCATTAAATCCTTGGGCCGAAATTTTGTCCTTTTGAATCCACTTGGGTGTGATTATGACATTTATAACATTTTATTTAAAGTAAAGGCAAAGATCTCATAAATCTGTCACTTATTACTAAAACAATTTTAATATGGGGTTACATAAGTGATATATTCGACTATAAATAGTCCTTATAAATATAAAAATATTATCTAAATCATGGTAATTTATTTATAATTTTTAGTAAATAAATAATTAAATTAAATAATGACACAACGATGATACAGTAATTAATTTATTAATGGAAGAATCAAATATATGATATTAATGATGTTAAAATAAATATAATTTGAAATATTTGATGTCATAAATAAAATTAGATTACTTTGACATTTTATAGATGAGTTAATGTATATTTTTATAAGGAATCAAGAAAAAAAATTTAAAGTCAAGTAATGAATAGTGTCAAAATTGACATGATTCATAC
Source organism: Viscum album (assembly GCA_963277665.1). Lineage (NCBI taxonomy): Eukaryota > Viridiplantae > Streptophyta > Magnoliopsida > Santalales > Viscaceae > Viscum > Viscum album. The sequence continues at coordinate 1,839,654,245 of OY728165.1, forward strand.
CTTAAAATATAAAATATCTAATTAAATGATATTAAATTTCTAAAAATATAATATTCAACCAAAAAGTTTAAATAAGTCCAAAAATATTATTAATGACTCATTAATTGGTCATTTGGAATTATTAATTAATTATTTTAACTCTCAAATTGTACATTACTTATTAAAATGGTAAGAGTTAAAAGGGTTGAAACATAAAGATAAGGATTAAAAAATATCCAAAACCTATATAATTTTTATTGTATGAATGTATTTAGACCCATAACCATCCTATATTATAAATAAATAATTTTGGATGCATTAGTAATCAAAATGGAATTTATATTAATTTAATACTTTTCATAATTCCAAGGGTGCCCCTCCCCTCTACTATAAAAACACACGCATTCCTCTCTATTACTCACACTTCAAAAACCTTTTGGTTCATCCAATATCTACCTAAAACCATTCCTATAATCCCTAACCACATTATTGAATCCTTATTTTAGGAATAACATCCTCCTTATGGGTGTTAAGGTGTTAATAAAGGTGATCATCTGAAGGAAAAGTAATTTTTTTATTTAAGTGTTTCTATTTTATTTCTTGTTCCACTTCCTACAAATATTCTTAATCCATGATGAAATAATAACTCCAGTATCCTAGATATACTGAGATTTTATTATATTAATATCATCACCTAAATATATCTCCACCTTTTTTAAATGGGAAAGGAATTAATCATATGTGTGTATGTGTGAACTATCACCTCCACAAACCGATATAATTCATTTTCCATAACTGTCTCTCATGACTGATTATAAATATGTAATTAATGTTCATATATGATATTAATGAAATATTAACCATTATAATATAATAATTTTTCAATTATGTTCTTACTTTCCTTGCGTATAAAAATGATAATGTTGTTTGTGAATAGGTGTGAATTATCACCTCCATGAAGCAATTGGATTCGTTTTTATTCACTACATCATTTGTATGATATATATAAGTATATTTAAATTATTAATATGATATTAAATATGTCAGGATCATTATTTAAGGATAAAATAATACTTACCTTATTTCCATAACAATCAATGAAAAATGAAAAATATTATTCATGCATACGTATAGCCTATCGTCTCCCTGATTATAACATTGTTCATTTTGAATAACCATACTTAACGGTTTGATTTAAAAGTGTAATTTACGTATAAAAATTATAATAATTTCATTAATACTATTCTGAATATGATTTAATTATAACCACATGGACTATTGATATCAAACCAAGTTTATTTTTGACTCAAGTACCGAATATCAACAAAACATCTTATATGAACTTAAATAATTATGTAATTGTTATAACATGGTAATAAGTGATATAAAAGGAATAATAAACAAGAAAAAAGGTTCTAAATAAAGTAAATATTTATTTTATTATTCAGGATTATAAATAACATATGTGACGAATCGGAATCGAGGTAAGGGACTTCTTCACAGACTCCTTTCATTGAGGCATATTTTAATGTTATACACCACCTTCATTTATAAGGTGTATAATCAACCCCTTTTACTTTTAATTTAATTCAAAGGTTTTCAAAAGGAATATTTTTATTTTAATCTTTTTAATTTCATTACAAAACGACACAAGGTATGTTTTTTTAATGCATGTAGCGACAATGAATTCTCCACCATTATAACCGTTATTTGATATTTGGCTATCTCTATAAGACTTAATTTTTTTTAAAAGGGAAAGAAATATCATATTCCCTTTTTGGGTATTTTGGTATTTAAAATGGTTCTTAAAATGTATTTACTATTTCAATATCTTGAAATTATTTCTTGTGATTGCAATTTTATGAGTGAAATGTTGATACTTTCAATATTTTATGTGTTATGATTATACAATGGTGCTTGGAAATTTTAAGAGTGGTTACATGATAAATCAAAGATGGGTGGTTTCATGATAAACCAAGGAAAGGTGTTTTCATTATAACCTCCAATTCATTGGGTTTGGAAGTCGTCCATATGGATATTCTATTTGTAATAGTGACATATATGGAATTCAACTGCTTGGTTATTCCATTTAAGTATGATTATGTCTCAAGTTACCTTTATATGTTATATGTGATTTATATAGGTTTTATGGTAATATTTTGATTTATAAAAGGTTAAAAAATGGACTTATATTTATTGAATAGTATTTACTACTTCTTAAAGTTGAAAAGTATTACTTTATGATAAAGGATTCATGATTTACATGTTTTTTCAAGGCTAATAGTTTTACTTATTTTTTTATCCCTTAATGAGATTTTTGTGCTCATCCCAAGTTTTAAAAAATCAGGCGATTTAAGTGAGAATAGAGAAAATTATGGTATCAAGGGAAAATTTGTGATGTTTGAATATGAAAAGAAACCATGTTACCTTTAAATAGTTTTTGTTTTGTGAAAAAAATGGATAGTGAGTAGAAGTGTCTTCTTTTTAATATTTGAGTTGTTAAGTATGAGTTTTGGCCTAATTCTCAAAATATCTGAAATTTTAAAGATCCTCAATGTGAAATAAAGAAAAATTATTGACTTAACTCAAGATTATGTAATGTTTAAGGTCAGGGCCTTATACCTACATCCAAAGGCAAACACCAGCCAATGGTTTCACCAAAAAAATTGAGAACTCTAGAATTATTGAAGGGTCGATAACAACTTTTCTAAGAGATGAACATTATTAAAGAATGAAAGAGAGTTTTATTTGTATTATGAATAATTCACCATTATCACACACTTACTCAAACACCCAACAGGATAAGGATTTCATCTTTAAATAATCATCCTTGATGCTCTTTATTAAATAAAGTGCATCATCCACATAAAATAGTTTGAGTGTCATCACATGAAACTAAAATGTTACACATGTTGGAGTGTTTATTCACTGAACACTTCAATGAATGAGGTGTTCCCTTTATAGATAAACCAACTCTAGGATTCATAACAGATGATATCATGTGATAGGGATGTGGAACCACAAATTCATCATATGCACATCAAAATCAAATGTGGATGAAGACCATATCTTCTCAAACACTAACATGGCATGGTGGTCTTCATTTTAATGCATATAAAACAATCTCCAATTTTCACTAAATAACCAAAATAAATTTATGAAAAACATCACAACTCTTTGTGAATATATTCAAACTCTTTTAGATACAGTTTCATCAAACTATATTCATTTTGGAACAAACTATTTTTCTAAAATTTAATCTTTATCCAATGTTCTAATTTTATAGACCTTTAGGAGTTATTAGTATTTAAAAAAATATGAAATCTTTATTTCATAGATGTAATCAAAGTTCAATCCAATCAAAGCATCGGTTCTACTCAAGCTACTAAGGGTTCTGGTGTGATCTCCATCAAACATATACATATCACTATAAAAACATTTCCACCAAAATATGTATCATATGAATCATGCATATACTTATATAATCCTTTTTATGACATAAAGTGACCACTAGACATAAATTACATAAATCTAGTATATCCAACTCATCTTTCTATGATTCTCATAAAAAGACTAACCAAGTCGATGAATACATCACATGTCATTCATCTCTTGGATTCATCCATCTCATGCTAGTTGAACACATTATATGTGACTAAACTAAGAATGGACATGTATTTACCTATTCTAATTCAATCAAGGAAAATATATATTTTCTTTTCTTCTAAATAGGAAAATTTCAACTTGGTTGTTCTCCAATCGATCAGTAGTATACCCAACCACCCTCATATTATCTAAGTTATTTTAAAATATTCTTAAGGAATAAAAAGTATGATGTTTTTCATTATAAGTACCATTCTAACCATAGGTAAAAAGGGATTAATAATAATCATACACCCCTTAAGTATAATAATGAATCTGTGAAATTCAAGGAGATATGCTTTGGTTGGTCAATCCAAGTAATAAGTCTCTACTTATTGCATCATGAATCAATTCTAGGTATCTCATATACAACACTTTGTAATGAATATAATATTCTATTCATGTTAAATTTAACACATAATTTCAACCCATAATACTCTGTAATGATAATTGGTTAGGAACAACACAAAGTCTCACATTGAGGGGATGTTATCATTCTACCATTCATGTTAAATAAATTGTACCACACATGAATGAATGATAATTTCAGATTTCCTTTATTATAATAACATGAAACATTTTATAACCATTGAAACCAATCTCTAATTTGTCTTTCAATTAGATATTTTATACGGCCCTCATGTTATTACTAAGATAATGGTTTTTTCAACGGATCTGCTATATTTTCCTTTGTAGCCATCCAAATGATCTTTAAATCACCATCTCAATGATATCCTATATATGATGGTATTTTTAAAGGATGTGTTTGGTTATTTGATGATATCAGGGTTCCTTACCATAAAACACATCCCCATAGTTCTCACAATATAGTTAAAATACTCCCTCAATTCTAAGTTTCACTCTAAGTTCAATAATGAATTTCTTGATCCAAATAACTTCCCTTAAATCATTTGATGTTGTGATATATTCTTACATTGTTTTCGAGTCCATTATAGTGGATTGTTTGGAACTCTTCCAACTGATAGTTCTATCATTTAGGAAAAAAATAAAAATTGAGATCTCAAATCCTCCTTGTCATATTAGAAACTATCATATATGTAACCCTTTACAAAAAATTTCATCCACACCCCCAAATACCAAGAACATATACTTTGTCCTTCTCAAGTACATAAGAATGTTGTTCACATCAATCCAGTTACTCTCACTGGGATTGGATGGGTATCTACTAATTATTATCAAATCATAAAATCCATATATTCAGGTATGCCACATTCTATACATGATAGATCATATATCGGAATTGTAAGGAATCATACCCATCATTTATAACTCTTTAGAAGGATCTTGAATTGTAATACCCATCTTTTTTACCCAGGTACTTTCTCTCTATAATTTTTTTTAAACCATTTTAAATTCTATAAATGAGACCTTGTCCCATGTAACACCTTAATATTTTGTGGTATGTCTATTTTTAAAAAAAATTCAATTTTTTCTATATCTTATGTTGTATGCAACACTCATCTTAACCACATAATAAAATATTATTAGAAAGTAGTTTTTAAATTGGTGGGAAAGAATATTATTAAACACATTATGAAATTTATATATATTCAAATGTTTTTACATTTAACCAAAAGATTTTAAGGCATGATATAAGAACAAATTCAATTTTAAGCATAAAAAAGCTATATTTTTTTAAAGGCAATTTCGTCACCTTTTAATAGAACACTTGTTTAAAATAAAATTTTGGACACTTTTATAAATTCTATTTAATAAAATAAAATTATAATTTTAAATAAGAATATAAAAATTTACTTTGGTTTAATTTTTGGTATTTTTCTGATAAATTTTATTTTTTGATGAAAGGTGATAATATATTATAACTTAATCGAAAACGGCATTTTTGTCTAAATAATTTATAGTGTTAAATTAGATTATTAATTGGTTTTGAAGTATAATTAAATAATTATTTATCATTTAATATAATTTATTTCATTGTAATCAATTTTACATTGAATTTGGATATAAAAACATTTCAATATTTTTAACTTATTCACTTTAAAACCCATTTCTCTCATTCCATTAACAGGATTAATTTTAAATTAATTATTGCCAACTATGTGTTTTTAATATTGGAAAAAATGATTCTATATTTGGAATCATAATTTTGAAATTTATTAAATAGCTCCCATTTATTTTTTGACAATATGAATGGTAAATTTAGTATTTTTTTTGTTACCACCGTTAAGGGAAAATCGAGTAATTAAGGGTAAAAATAATATTCTAAATTTTAGAAAATTACACTAACACTTGTCATAATTTTATTTTATGAGTTATTATCAACCCAAATCATTTTTGGGCCGATTTTATGTCCTCTTGGATCCACTTGGATGCATTTGATCCTTTTTTTTAGTATTTTATTCTAAGAAAAGTCCAATATGTCATACTCATATTTTTAATAAGTCTTAAAATTTTATATGTGGTTATTCAAAATATATCTTCAACTATAAATATTTATTTTAAAAATAAAATTTTATTTTCATTTTGGTAATTTATTTTTAATTTTTAGGGAGAAAATATTTACCATAAAGGCTTACACAATGATGATACGGTAATTGTTTAATTAATATAAATATCAAATAAATGATAATAAAAATATTAAAATAAATATAATTTTAGATGATTAATGTCATCCAAGAATTTTTTTAGATGAACAAGACAAATTAGGGATGTATTAATGTTTTTGGTTCAAATTAATCTTGTGTATTGATATTTTTGAAAAAAAGTCAAGAAATGAATAGTGTTAAAATTGACATTAATGATATTTTAAAATAAATAATATTTTATAAAATGATATAAAATTTATAAATTTATAAAATTTGTCTAAATTATTAAGATAAAGTTAAATATGTCATCAATTATCCATTTATGGTTCGTTTGGCACTTTAGAGTAACTATATTAACCCTTAAGGAATAAAAACAGATGTTGTCACGGTAAGAGTTAAAGGGATTAAATAAGGGTTAAATCCAAAATATAAGGGTAAAAATATGAAGTAAACTTGTTAAAAAATTATTTTATGGGATTATTTATACCCATCCTCATATTAAATTTTAAATAACTCATTTTAGGGTTATTTTAGAATTCAAAATTAATTTATATTAATTTAATATTTTGAGAGTTTCCAACAGTGCCCCTTACCTCAATTATAATAGGGAACCTCCTCCCTCACTTACTCACACCACTTTTAGCCTTATAGATCATCCAAACCCTGTCTAAATAAGCTCCCAACTAACCTCCTCTCATCCTAGAATCCTAACTTTGTGTAAAAATCCAACCAAGGAATTATTTTGGTAAAAACCAAAAGGAGTTACCTAAAAATAAGGTAACATTCTCCAATGATCACTTTTGTTTTATTTATTTATCAAAAAATTCAATAATTATTATTCCAAGTATATATAATATCCTCATTATCTTCAATATACTGATATTTTATTATTCTAAGAGTTTGACCAACACTTTATCATGCATCCATCAAATGGGATATGCAATCATTGTTCATGTGTATGGCGGACTACCACCTCACGAACTGATGTCATTCATTATTTAGTTTACCATCATTAAAGGTTTTAAATAATGATGGATTTATAGTTTATATTTTATATTCATAATTTCTTTATTCTTATTAATTCTTATATAACTCATACCTTCACTCTTTCCATTTTGTTAAAATATGATAACTTTGTTTGTGGATGTGTGTACTACCACCTCCTCAAAGAGATGTAATTTGTTCACACTATATACGGAATATATTATAAATGATTTTAATAAATATATGTTACATATAAAACACAAATATGATATTAGAATTATAATATACATCATTTACCTTTCATTTCTTAAATATGGAAAAGAAATGGAAGTAGCATTCATGCATATATAAGGTCTACCGTCTCCGTGAATGGTTCATTTCATTTCCAATCTTAAAATTTTAGGTTTTATTATAAATAAATATATAATGAATATATATGATATTTAAATCATTTTTTACATTCTATATATTATGAAATAATTATCTAATTAGTAGTAACAATAAGTAATAAGTTAAAACATACTCGAAAAACTAGGCAATTAACACCCAAAATAGTCAAAATAATGGAAGATTATTAACAAATGGGTAATGATATATTATAATAAGGTAATATATGATATTATAAATATGATAACGGTTATTTTATAATTTAATAACATTCTAAAAACCATTATATAACCCCTTAGTCATTCAATATCATGATTCACTCATAAACCATATACCATATTTTTATACAGTATTTACTTTGACAGTTATTTGATTATCTGGGGAAATATTAATAAATCTATATTCTTTATTCAATATAGATATTTGATAAGGAAAATTGTTTATTAATTAAATATATTACTATGTATGAGGAATTTTTTGGAATGGAAATTATGGGTGGGTCCTACAATTTATATATCACATCGATGCATCAATAGGTTCTCATGAGACAAACAGTTTGGACAAATTAAACAGGTTTCTATGTGTAGTTTTAAATAGTATTGTGAAAGGTCTTGATGGTATGTGTTTTAATGTTCCTGATACATGACATATAATAATTAATCATTTCTTTCATAGATATTTCAGTTATCATTATTATTATCCATGAGTTTTTTCTATGATAAAATCTATGGATTCATTTTATTCTCATTTTATTGATTAAATGGAATGTGTTATTAGTTATTTACCTTGCCATGTTGATTTATCATTATTAATTATTTATTAATTCTACTTTAATAACTCTTAATAAGAATTTTGGATCACCCTTACTATGTTTCCTTTCCCTAGGTTTTGAAGAGTAATCCTTTTAATGAGTTTCAAGGATTCTAAGATTTTACTTATGTTATGATTTATTTTATTTTCCCAATGCATTATGGGTATCATGTTTTTAATATGGTTTTCCAAAACTACTAAACTAATACGTCATTCAGGATTTGATTCCTTGTAATCATCTCAATGTAATAAAAATAATACACCAGTTATGGTCTTCTAGGGTTGGAGAGTTATATTTAGTATCAGAGGAAGTTTATCAGCATCCTTGTAAACTAGATTTAAAAAACATAAATTAGGGAATATAACCCTATGACTAACTTTGAGGATAATTATAAGTATAGTATAACATCCAATAGATTCGGTAATGAAAATGGGTAACCTAGGTTAAAACTATAGACTCGTAGATTTAGAATTATATGTAATGATTTAGACATCATATAAATTATTTTCATGACTATATCTCTATGATTAGTGTTTCACACATTTTGATTTGGGTTTCGGTCAACAGTTAGAATCAACAAGGTTATGTAAGTAATGTTCATACTAATTATGATTAAGAGATCAAAAAATACAAATTAAAAGAAGTAGGTATTAATAAATAAGATGTTGAATCATAGTTAATGGTTTAAGAATGAAGTAGAATGATTAAATTTCTTGTGTATTTAGATTCAAGAATTATTTCATCAATGGTGCTCTGGTTATAAAAATCATGATATATATAAGTATTGTACTATATTAATTCTTCATTAAGGATTTGGAAGCATGAAAAGGTGGTCAAATATTTGGTATGTGACAATAAGAGCTACATTATGTTGTTTGGGTAATCTAATGTTAATTTTATTTTGGAAATTTAGTGACCATCCTTATAAATTTTCTGTCTTTGCATTTGGACACATTTATTTTGGATTAGTTTTAAGGTAACTATTTATGGAATGGATTAAGTTAAAGTTTGGATATTATTGGTTGAGGTTAAAGTATAAAATGTCATATTGGGTAACCAGTGCTAACAATTTTGGTTTCATTACATTTAAAATCTCAAGGAATGAATCATAGATTATATGATTCATAAAAGTTATTCAAGTGTGGAAAAATTATCTTGAACATTCATTTCCAGGTTTAAGGGATAAAGTGAAAATAGATCGAAGAACAACCAAAGGTTTATATTATGCACATGACATAGAAAAAAAATCAATTTCATATCTATATATTAAAATAATCCCTCGACTATAGGAAAATTATTTTGGAATAAAAAATAAAATTCTATATCACTCTTCAACATAACTTCATGGTTATATTCCTCTACCATATCCATTTTTTCACTCCAAACTAATGTTTTCCTATTCAAAATTTTAATTTTGTGGTGACCTTCACATTTCCTTTTCCCACTTACTAAGAGGATGTTAGATTAACCCTATTTCTGATGTGGGTTTCCCATAGAGGAATTTTCAAGTATCTACCTGTAAGAACCCGGTTCTTATCCTTGAGGTACGGGTTTCTTCTTTTCCCCCTTCCTTAAGTGTTTTTAAGAAAATAAGAAAAATGGGGGAAAATCCCAAATTTTCAAACTACACGCCATGTACTTTTCCACAGGCCGTGTACTTTTGTCCGTGTGGAATGGGTACACGGGGGGTGTAACCATGTCGGTGAAGAAGGGTGTAGGAACTGACTACACATCGTTTAGTGGTCCTTTACATGCTGTGTAGTCAGTCCAGTAGGCCAAAACAGTAAGGCGGTGGAGCATCCGCCAGCTGGGCGACGGTACACGCCATGTACTCGTGAGTACATGTCGTGTACTCATGTCGATGGATGAACAGTTTGGCAGTGCCGCTAGAGGAACAGTTAAATGATGAAATTACAAGCCTTGTACTTGGAAGTACACGCCGTGTACTTGGAAGTACACGCCGTGTACTTTGTTTTTTTCACTTAAATGGGCAGTAGCCTCCCTTGTTCACAAGGAAGGCTTAGAACCGGACAGAAGGAGCGGAAGAGGGAGGCCGAACCTTCAGAGATCTGCCGATTGAGTACCGTGAATCTGATCCCAATTCTATAGATCACGTTGGAACCACGCGGGTAAGCCCTCTCTTCTCCTAGCATGTTTCTTACCAATTATTCTCCTAACATGAGTTATTTGAGGTTAAGCGGTTTTTCTTCTTCGTCAGATATACATCGTAATTGGGAGTTTCTGGAATCGACGTTCGAGTATAACGCTCGTTGGCATATAAGGTAGTTGGATTGGTGTTTTTTTCCAACTTCCATGTGTTTTGTGCATTTTCATGCCACGAACCCATGTTGGGGTGTCGTTTGGCTGAGTCTATAGCTATTTTAAATACCTATATTTGAATAGGTGATTTAAATGTGATATTAAAATGCTGGTTGAGATCATTGCTTGGATCTAGAACCACCCCGGGGGTGTGTTCCACTAATTAGCCTTTTTTCCAAGATACCTGAGATTATGCCTTTAAAGTAGTAATTGTAGAATTTCCTTGAGAGGAATTGCGTGTTTACTGCTTTTTTACATGTGGGGCATGGCCCGGTTACCTGTTTAGCCTGAGGGTGTTGTTGTGATTAGCCTGTGGGCACTGCACTATTTAGCCCGAGGGAATTAGTAATTTTAGGCATGAGGGAAACTTCTTTCGTGCCTGAGGGAAATAGAATATGTGCCTAAGGGAGACACCACCTATGCTTGAGGGTGAAATCTATTATGCCTGAGGGCTGATTCTTGTGTTGGATACTGATTACCTGAGGGTGATATTTTGTTTGTCTGAGGACGCTGATTGTTAATTAGAAATGCACTGTGGTGTTTTATTATATTAAATGGATTAAATGAATAATTAAATGGAAATATAATTATTAAGTTAGTAACTTTTCAGTACTGCTTAGTTTATTTCATTTTACTACTACACACTATTGTTGCATGTTTACACACAGTTGGGCACGGGCCTTTGGTGGGTGCCTACTGAGATATATTTCTCACACCCTGTTTGGGTCATGCTTTTCAGACACAATAGATTATGTTTCTACAGGTGTAGATAAGGGAAAGGGTCCTTACACAGGTACTTGATTGCTGCTGGGGTGTAGGAGAGCATGGGACCGAGCATTGGATCGCGATGCCTCAGACTATTCTGTTTTGCTTTTCTGTACTTGTACTTCAGTTGTATTGTATTGATCGTGTAACATGTTCTAGTTGTTTTATAGAATAGTGACATACTGCATCTTCTCATATATATATGACTGTTGGTTCCCTTTTTATCAGTTATCCATTTCAGTTATATATGAATGGTTATTGCTTCCTCTATTGTTGTATGTTTAATTTCGTATTTCTGTTGCGCTAAAATTTGACAAATGATGGCATAGTTTCCCCACTATCAGACCTAGGCCCTCACTGCTAGTCGGCAGCCTCTGTCATTTAGGGAAATGTGCTTGAGGTCACGTGGCGAACCGGGTTTAGTGCACCCGTTGCGTGGAACCTGAAACCAGGATGTTACGAAGTGGTATCAGAGGAGTTCTTTTCTTTGACTAACTATTTGGATTCATAGTCATAGATAGGATGAATGGTAGTTGTTAATAATTTGTGCCCGGGTGTAGCTAACCCGTGTACAGGGAAAATCTAGTCCACTTTGTATTTTTTCAATTCTTCTAATTTTTCAAATTTTACAGTTGATATGTTTTCACCTTTGGGTGATGCACTTGAGATTGTGTTGTTTATAATTTATCTGTGGGTTAAATTTAGTTGCAACCCGATGAGATGAGGGTATGCCATCTCATGTATCATATAAGCACATGCTAGATATCACATGCCATGCATAGTTTCCATTCCTTGTAGGTGCATTGTAAATTTCATGTTGTTGTGATATTTGTTGTGCTAATAAAGCATGTTGTTGTGATAGCTGCTTGATAAATACCTGCTTTGTGATAGGGTATTTCCTTGTGTGAGCTGGTTCATAGAATGGATGCAAAACTTTGGTTTTTGGGGAGTATGATCCCCCACTGATCAAAATTTGGTGGATCATTAGCTGTTTATTAGTTATAATACAGATAAGATATAAAACTTTGATTCGTGGATAGTATGGGCCCTCACGGGTCGGAATTTGACACTTAGGTGTTTTTTTTCAGTATTTTCTGGGTTCCGGGAAAGTTTCTGAGGCATACTGTCCAGAAACCCAGTATACATGTCGTGTAGTACTTTAAACACACTGTGTATGGCCTTATTTTCAGGAGTACACACCATGTACCCAGAGTACACGCCGTGTAGTCTCTTCCCGTGTCACAAACCGTTTTGGCGGTGACACGGGGAAGGGTCGAGCTTGGGGCGAACACGCCGTGTATCTTTTGTACACGCCGTGTAGTTTTGACCCAGAGTCCGGCCGTGTAACTAACAATACGGGTCGGTGAACTCCTGAATAGAACACTCTGTGTCAATGATGAACATGTCGTGTAGTGTGACCTGGGGACTAGGCCGTGTAACTAACAACATGGGTCGGTGTCACCTCTCCTTGAACACTCCGTGTACCTATGGGACACACAGTGTAGTCTTGTCCGATGACAGACCGTGTGGACTTAACTGGGTGGTTGGGAGACAGGGTAGCGTACACGCCATGTGTGGGTTTAACACGCCATGTAGTTGCAAGCCGAGTAGTCGGTCATGTCACAAAAGACACGGGTAGTTGGAAAATAACACCATACATGCCGTGTAGTTCTGTTCAATGGGAGTCGTGTGGCTTATCCGTGTAGAAGGACCCGAGCAGGGGAAGGGAAGTCAAGTACACTCCATGTAGTCATTGTACATTCCATGTAGTCTTATTTTACAAATCTTGAAATGACTTCTTCCTCTTGTTCCCTTTGTGGTTCCTTCGCTTTCATTCTTTGATAAATCTTGAATCTAAGGCGTGCCTTTAACCTTGTAGTGTCATGCCACCTAGATGAACACGTGTTGTTTTCCAAGAGAGCAGAAATGAGTATAATCTAGAGATGGTGGTCCATGGGATACCAGTTGATCCTCCAGTAGAGCCAGATGCGGCGCCCGCTGTTATACCGGACACAGGCGCGGAGGCGCAGTTCCGTGAAGGATTTATGTGGTTCATGCAGACCTTTCAGGGAGCACCGCCGGTTGCCACTTCTATGGCTGAGCTGACTCGTATCTTCCAGCAGCAGCATCCGCCTATGTTTTCAGGGGATGGCGGACCACAGGCTGTGGAGTCTTGTTTGGGGTCGATGCAGACTATTTTCAAGCATATTGAGACGCCTCTAGGGTGGAGGTTCAAGATCGCGACTTATATGCTGCGTGATTCTGCCAAGAGGTGGTGGGATGTTACCACCCGTCAGAGCATCACAGATACATGGCGTGGGAAGATTTTCAGGCAGTCTTCAATGACTTCTTTTACCCAGAGTCGCTGAGGGTAGATAGAGCTCGAGATTACATGAATCTACAGCAGGGCGCTATGTCGATGATGGACTATTCTGCTTGTTTTACCGAGCTTCAGCATTTTGAACCTGTGTTGGTGGGTGATGAGACGTTGAGATCCAGACGTTTTGAGGATGGTCTTCGTTATGACATCTGAGCGCTGGTGAATGATTTCAGGTTTCCATCAGCACACACTATTGTGAACCAGACGCTGATTACAGAGAGGAACCTACGGGAATCTAGTGGTGTAGGCCAGGGCGGTTCAGCACCAGTTACTGGTACTATTTCTACTGGCAAGAGGAAGAGACAGATGGACTTCTCTCGAGGTGGAAGTACCATCCAGGGAGTTTCTTTAGGTGGCCCGGTCAGGTGCAACTAGTGTGGTAAAGAGGGAAAAAAGAGGTCTTAGTGTCCACGTGATTTAGTGGAGTGCCGAGCTTGCGGCAAGATGGGTCATCTGCAGCGCTTTTGTAGGGCGTTTCCACCAGTGTCTAGTGAGAGGGCTTCTGTGCAGACTCCGTGTGCGGGAGTAGGACCAGTGGCTTTTACCAGTCGGGGAACTGAAATACGTCAGGTCTTGTAGGCAGAGATGGTGGTCGTGGCCATGGTAGCCAGACACCAAGATCTCAGAGGTAGCAGGGCAGGACAGCTCAGGGTAGCCAGGCTGTGTCACAGGGTCACGGCACTGGGCAGACATATGCAGTGCAACAAACCCAGTAGGAGCAGGATCCCGAACCTTCTACAGTCTGAGGTACTATTCTAGTAGCGTATGTCTTATCTTCAGTACTTTTCGATACGGGTTCTACACATAGTTTCATATCTGTACCCGTTGAGGAGAGCCTTGGGCTCTGTGTTTCTACTTTTTCTGATATTATGACGCTAGACACTCCGTTGGGGACTAGGACGGCTGGTGTGCGTCAGTGTAAGGAGTGCCCCCTTGAGGTTGGTGGGTGTCACTTCCTATGAGACCTCTATGTCTTAGAGATGACAACTTATGACGTCATTCTCGGGATGGAATGGTTGGTTCCCTTTCGAGCCTTTGTGGACTGCTATCGTCGTAGGGTGAGTTTCACATCACCAGAGGGTGGAGATGTAAGAACCCGCTTTTTGTTGTGAAAGACTTTGGAATATTCTTGATGATATTCCAGAGTAGTGCCTTCGGACGGCGTGCGATTCCGAGCCCCGGAGTGGCCGGAATTAAATTTTCAGTGCGTTCACACTGGAAACGCCAAATAAATGGTATAACTCCTAAACAGAGTTCCGGATCATAGATCCGAGTGTACAGATGGGTCCGTAATGGGGTGTTTATCCTAGGAACGACATAAAACTTGTCAGCGCGGGCTGTTTGAACCCCTCGCCCGCTTCTGGAACGTTAAACGGATTAAATTAATTAATTAATTTGTTTAATAGAGAAATGCTAGTATCTTTTAAACGGTGGATCGGATTGGAAAATTGAGAGCATCGTTGAGTTCGGAGCATGCCATTTACCCTAGGAGGGGTATAAGTTTCGCGGGCGCGGGCCGTCTGGGAAAAATGGCCCCAGGGGCGTTTTCGTAATTTGCCGGCTTCGAGCGCTAGGTTTAAAAACTCTTGAACGGGGTATCAGATTAAAATTACGAGACTGTCGTTGTGCTCGGGAGGTGGTGTTTACCCCAGGGGAGGCTTAACCTCGACCCTGCTAAGGGTTCGGGTTCGGGCTAACGGGCGGGTGGCTAAGCGTTTCTATTTAAACGCTTAAGTCACCCCCACCCTCTTCCTCTCCCTCACCTGGACAGCAGCAAGGAGGAGATCCTCCCTCTCCTCCTCCTCCTCCAGCGAGGCAGCTCCGGCAAGGCGACGGCACGGCGGTGGATCGCCCGTGAAGCTTCGGGCAACGCCCCTGCAGGTAGGATCTTGTTGCGTTTCTCCTTCCCATACCTCCTTTGAACATAAATCTTATGCTCGAATTGTTGTTGGTTTTTCGAACGAACCAATTGAATGCGTAGTAGAGTTTTTACTCTTTCCAACGCATATTTCGGAATTAAAATCCAAGGTCGGATGAGTTCGGGGTAGATCGTCGAAGGTTGCGGGTTTTTGGTGGGGTTCTTGGGTGTTCCGGCGGGCAGGCGCGGCGGCGGCGCGGTGAGCCGGACGGCGGCAGAGCGGCTCCAGACGATGGGCGCGTCTCGGTAGCGAAGGCGGAACGGCGGAGGCGGCTGCGGACGGCAGCGGTCGTCGGGGTCTCGGGTGGCTCCGGCGTAGCGCGAGGAGGCAGGGCCGCGGGGTGCGCGACCCCGCGTGCGGCGACCGCGACCCGCGTAACGCGGGTCGCTGCGGGGAGAGGAGACCGGTCGTCAAGGCCAGTCGGTGTCGGTGGAGACAGGCCGCGGCGGACCGAACCGAACCCACGGCCGGGCCGCGGGCCGGATGTGGGCGGACCGGCCGGACCGAGCCGGTCCGGACCAAGGGAATTTTCCCCTTTGGAATTTCCGACGCCCATAGCTTTCGCTACGGGCGTCCGTTTTGCACGCCATCAGCGGAAGCGCGGACCTTGCGTCGAGGGGAATGTTTTGAGATGGTTTTGGGAATTTTTAATTCCCGAAACGAGGGGCCATGGAGGCGCGACGTGTCTTTAAGTGGATGAGCGTTTTTCCCAATTTTCTTGTATTGGACGGCGCGGATGCATCCGACGTCCGATTTAAGCACCGTCAGTGGCGTTGGAACCCTGGCGTCGAGGCGGAGGTTTCCAGGGTGGTTCCGGGCGTTGAAGCCGGAGTTGAGGCGTGGGCCCCACGGCCCGTCTTTTGGGCTGCGTGTAGCTTTTAGCGAATCTTTCCTCGGACATCCGTTCGGGGCGTGCGAGCAGTCGATGTTGGGTGTTTTTCTGAGGGCAACGCGTTGGCGCAGTCTGCCTGCTGTAATTTCGCACGATGGTGCGGGCCCCGCGAGGGTCGTTTCAGGAGTTGACGGTGATTTCCAGCTTTATCACCGGGCGACCGTTTTGGACAAGTGAATAGTCCATCTTATGTGCTTTTACAAGAGGATCGCAACGGTGCGATCCGTTCGTTGAGTTTCGGGATCGGGATGCGGGTCCCACGTGGCACCGCTCGTGTGTGGTGCGCTGGGATGCACCTTTTTCTCCAGATATCCATTTCACTCAAGGGAGTAGTGCTTTTGACATGTTTTCCCGAGGGGATCGCAAAGGTGCGATGCGCCCGACTGTTTTCGGGGACGTGGTGTGGGTCCCACCCGACCCGGCTACGGTGAATAGTTCCCTTTTCACCAGGTGTCCGTTTTGGGCGATTGAGTACTCAATCCCATGTGTTTTTTCGAGGGGATCGCAGTGGCATAATCCGTTGGTTCAGTTTCGGTATCTTGGGGTCGGCCCCACATGAGTTTGATTACAGTGAATAGTACCCTTTTCACCGGTTGACCGTTTCAGGCGAGTAAGTAGTCTATCTCGCGTGTTTTTCCACGAGGTTTACAATGGCACGATCTGTTTGGTTGTGCGGAGCCTTATACGCAATCTTATTAAATGTGGAAGCATGAAAGGTGCTCAGGTGGCGGTCCTTCCTACCATGTTTGTAGTGGACCCTTGGCGTGTGATCGCGCATTCTTGCAAGAGTGACATAAATGGTTCACAAGTTGTGGTTGGTCGTGCCTAGACCTTTGAGGTGGAGTCATTACGTCACGCCTTCGCGTTGACGTTGGGTGTCGTGTGCACGATAGCCTTTGGGCTGGAACGTGGTATACTCTGGGAGTATACGGGAGCGCCTGGGGGTACATGTCGTGGTTGTACCTCAGGATGTTTGTGCGCTCAGTTGGGGTTGATGTGGGGCCACACAACGTGTGGGACCCATGTGCGTGTCGTGTTCTGCTTTACGTACTTTGACCTCTCGCGACGTAGAGGGACCCTCTGTGCTTGTTTGTTTGGCCAGCAGGGTTGAGCGGTCTCCCCCTGGCCTTGTTCTCGATGGATTGGCCGGTAGCGGTGCTGGTGACACCCAGCGATGGAACAGGCACTGAAACCCCTTTGGGTGAGTTGTGCTGGAGTTGGGTGGTCTTGCGATACCCACTCTGTGTCCGGTTGGCCAGTGTTGTACCCTCCAGTGGGGATGGCCAGGGCAGTTTTGAGTTTTACCCACCAGCAGGGCTAGGCAGTGGGTTACTCATCGACTTCTTCGAGTTTACCCTCCAGCAGGGCTGGGCAGTTGGTTGCTCACTGACTTCTAGGGTTTACCCTCTAGCAAAGACTGGGAAGTGGGTCACCCGACACTATTAGGGTCTACCCTCCAGCAGAGGTTGGGCAGTGGGTCACCCGACGACCTCTTAGGGTCTACCCTCCAGCAGGGTTGGGCAGTGTTTCACCCATCATCTAGTTCTAGGTATACCCTCCAGCACGGCTAGGCAGTGGGTCGCCTGTCGACTTATTCCAGGTCTACCCACCAGTGGGGCTGGTCAGTGGGTCTCCTGATGATGTGTTAAGGTCTACCCTCCAGCGGGGCAGGGCAGTGGGTCGCCGGATGATGTGTTATGGTTTACCCTCCAGCAGGGTTGTGCAGTGGGTCACCCAATATCTTAATATGGTTTACCCTCCAGCGGGGCTGGGCAGTGGGTCACTTGATGATGTGTTGGGGTTTACCCTCCAGCAGGGCTGGGCAGTGGGTCACCCGATATCTGGTTATGAATTACTCTCCAGTGGAGCTGGGAAGTGGGTCATTCCTTGGAATTCCAGGCTCAGTCCTTTCTACTAGGCTAGTCTGTGGCTTTCCTCCATGGTTACCGGAGCGGGACCGTTGGTTGTTCGGGTCGGTGTTGTGACGGCTTGACTTTGAGGAGACCTCTCGACTGCAGGGCAGTGACGAGGTGTGGTTTGAATTAACCTAGAACTCTCAAGTATGAGGGGCACTTTCCCCATAGAGACGCGTTCTTATGACGCTATCTAAAACTGTGTGGGCGAGTCAGTGCCGCCCAAAGCGGATAGTGCCGAAGTGCGGTGATTAATCCCCTTGGCTTGTAGTTCGGGGCAGACGTGCGGGATGTTGTGCGATGATGATGGTTATGTCTGGGATTGTTGGATACTCTTTTCTTGGGCTGAGCTACAGGACGTAGATCCCCTTACGACGTTGTTCGGGTTTCATATTGAGCATACAAATATGTATATACCTTGTTTCTAGTACCCACTTCTTGGGTTTGGTTACTCTCCTTTCGGGAGAGGCGAAGACGCGCGGGGTATGCCACGTGCTTTCTGTGTCTAGATTCTCATGGTTGGACGAGTCTACTCTCCTGCTATAGGTAGCTAAGACTCGACGGGAAGTTCGTCTTCTCACCGTTTCCAGCTCCTTGTGTTAGGACGAGTCTTCTTCCTTTCTCTTGTTGGGTTGAGATGGACTCTTTACTGCACTTTCAGTTGTACTCTTTTACTTATCCCTGTTCTCTCTACTGCTCACCCCTTCGGTACCTCCTTTGTTGCTCCCTCGAGCCTTCGGGGTATCCTACTGAGTATTTTTATACTCACCCCTGCTTGGGCTTTGCCCGCACTAGGTGTGCCCTTGTAGACGACGAACAGGTGGAGTGTGACTTCAGTGGAGCGTAGGAGCTCGGGAGCTTGGACCACGTGTGGTGGTCGTGGCCGGGATCTAGGCGAGAGACCCGTCAGCTATTTCATTTTGTTTACCTGTTGTCGGGCTGTGGAACTTTTTGGTTGGATGCGTGTTTTGCCCCTTTTCTTTTTAGTTTGTACTTTGTACTCTTTAGAGGCCGATGCACATTTGTGGTATATATATAGTAGTTGTTCTTTTTACTCTGCTTGTTCTTTCTTTTACTCGTCACTTTTGCATTGAGTGTGCTCTGTTTGTGTGTACAGGTACTTAGGCAAAGGCCTCCCCGAGTTGTTGTGCCTTCGGCGCTGGTCGCCAGCCCCTGGCCTATGGAGGCGGGCTTGGGGTATTTGCGGCTCGAGCCCAGGTAGGGTCGGGTCGTGACAAAGTGGTATCAGAGGTGGTTCATTCCTTGGGACGTTGTGCGGACGTCCCTAAAAGAGGAATTGGTTGGGATTTAGGGAAACAGTGTAAACGTGTCTCGAGATCGGCTCTCAGGCCAGGTAGTCTAGTGATGGTGTGGCGGCCGACGTATCCATTCACCAGGACCTTAATAACCCAATTGTCGACTCGGCATGTTGAGACACTTATTGCAGGGAAAATTGTATTGTGCATCACATAGGACCGAGTCTTTGACTGTCCTTCTTGAGTCAGCTCCCCATCATTGTTGTTGTGGTATATACATATATTCTCATCTGACCGTGGCACTCCTTGATAATATTCAGGATGTCTCCGCGAAGACAACCAGCCAGGATACCATCTTTGGGTGCGTAACGACGACCCTGTGAACTACGAGGCCACAGTCCAGAACCCATCATGCGAGCCCCTTTCTCTGGGTGGGCAGGTAGCAGCACCCCCCACCTGTTGAGTAGCAAACAGTTTCAGCAGAGCAGGCTGAGCTTGAGCGCAGGTTGAGCGTGCTCCATGAGTTCTAGCGGCAGGGACCGCTGAGGTTCAGTGGTGAGCCAGACCCTCAGGCAGCAGAGGCTTGGCTCAAGGCAGTGGTTCGCCTTTTCAGGCTTGTGCAGACGTCGGCAGATCAGAGAGTGGCTTTGGTAGCCAGCCTTTTTCATTGAGTAGCTTGGCTTTGGTGGAGTCTGGTGACTCAGCTTCTTGACGAGTCGTCGCTTTCATGGGGAGACTTTCAGTTGTTGTTCTGTGAGGAGTTTTTTCCCTCCTGCTTGCGCTCCGTTCAGATTCAGTAGCTCCTGCAGTTTCAGCAGGGAGGGATGATAGTGGCCGAGTACATGGCTAGTTTTGGAGATCGTGCACACTTTTACCCAGACTTGGTCCGTGACGATGACCTCTGAGCGCGGAAGTTTGAGTAGGGTCTCCGCTGAGAGATTTTTGTTTTCATAGTACCCATGGGCATTTCCACATATTTCGTGTGCTAGAGCAGGCGCTAGTGAGAGAAGACTTCCTGTCATGTTTTGCGGTTGGTAGTGGCAGTGGGCGCGACGGAGCCGGGACGTCTGCCATAGCTAGCAGGCGCCGGAGGACAGGACCTCGATGTAGGTGGGATTCCCACTACCGGTTTCGGAGATGTGGTCGTATAACACTGTGGCGAAAAGGCGCAGGGCCTCAGCCGAGTATGCCCTACCATGAGTGGATCCCGGGCTGTGGTCGTACACCACAGTGGCGCCAGAGGGCACCAGGGCAGCCATAGAGCGCCGGTGCTATACTTGTGACGGGCGAGGTCACTTGGCACGAGGCTGCCCGACCCGAGTTGCTGAGAGTTTCGGGCAGGCAGCAGGCGCACCACCACGGCAGAGGTAGTGTCGTGATCAGAGTAGTGGCTAGAGAGGTGGTGCTAGCAGAGGAGCGGGAGGAGCTGGAGGTGGGGGACGATGTTACGAGATCTCCCCATCACGACTAGGCGGTCCACGTCAGGCTTCAGGAGCTGACGGTTGGGACCACAGATAGTTGCGATCTTTGGATGTCTACGATCCTGCAGAGCATGGGATGGTGAGAGGTACCCCTTGCGACTCTTCTACTTTTTGCAGTAGAATTGTTAGGCTCTGCGTGTGAAATGCTTTCCTCCTTGCTCCTTGTTTGAGGTGTTACTAGGGTGACGCAGGGTGTCGGGTGTAACCCTGTGTTGGTAAGGAAAAAGGCGTGAGACCTTTTCCTTTAGTCGATGGTGTTGACTCCTTCGCTTCCGAGCGTGTAAGAGAGTCTTGGTTGAGAGACATCGACTGTGGAACCTTACGTGACCAGATATCCTTGGGTGTTTCACCATATGGATATTCTGAAGGAGGGAATCATCGGGCCTTGTTTCAGGTGTGGGCGGTGATTCCAGTCGCAGCATGCGGCGTCAAGGTTCGTTCGGGGAGGTGAGCTACCCCCGAGATCCTTCGGGCCGTTTGAGACCGTGCAAAGGGATGGAGAGGTACCCTACCGCCTTTCCCTAACCCCAAAGTCTGGAGGGGGTGAACGACATCGGAAAGGGCTGACCTTGTGTGAACAGATCAATCTTTTGGTCTGTGTGCGGAGGCGTAGAGCTATGTGTGGGTTCTTCTGGGTATGAGAAAGCCTGGTGTGGGCTTAGTACCCTGTGTTTCTCCCTAGTTTTTCTTTTCGGGGACGAAAATCTTGAAGTAGGGAATGATGTAAGAACCCACTTTTGCTGTGAAAGACTTTGGAATATTCTTGATGATATTCCAGAGCAGTGCCTTTGGATGGCGTGCAATTCTGAGCCTCGGAGTGGCCGGAATTAAATTTTCAGTGCGTTCACACTAGAAACACCAAATAAATGGTATAACTCCTAAACGGAGTTCCGGATCAGAGATCCGAGTGTATGGATGGGTCCAAAATGGGGTTTTTACCCTAGGAACGACATAAAACTTGTCGGCGCGGGCTGTTTGGACCCCTCGCCCGCTTCTGGAACGTTAAACGGATTAAATAAATTAATTTATTTATTTAATGGCGAAACACTAGTATCTTTTAAATGGTGGCTCGGATTGGAAAACCGAGGGAACAGTTGAGTTCAGAGCGTGCCATTTACCCTAGGAGGGGTATAAGTTTCGCGGGCGCGGGCCGTCTGGGAAAAATGGCCCCAGGGGCGTTTTCGTAATTTGCCGGCTTCGAGCGCTAGGTTTAATAACTCTTGAACGGGGTCTCGGATTAAAATTCTGAGACCGCTGTTGTGCTCGGGAGGTGGTTTTTACCCCTGGGGAGGCTTAACCTCGACCCTGCTAAGGGTTCGGGTTCGGGCCGACGGGCGGGTGGCTAAGCGTTTCTATTTAAACGCTTAAGTCACCCCCACCCTCTTCCTCTCCCTCACCTGGACAGCAGTAAGGAGGAGCTCCTCCCTCTCCTCCTCCTCCTTCGGCGAGGAAGCTCCGGAAAGGCGACGGCGCGGCGGCGGATCGCCCGTGAAGCTTCGGGCAACGCCCCTGCAGGTAGGATCTTGTTGCGTTTCTCCTTCCCGCACCTCATTTGAACATAAATCTTATGCTCGAATTGTTGTTGGTTTTTCGAAAAAAACAATTGAATGCGTATTAGAGTTTTTACTCTTTCCAATTCATATTTCGGAATTAAAATCCGAGGTCGGATGAGTTCGGGGTTGATCGTCGAAGGTTGCGGGTTTTTTGAGGGGTTCACGGGTGTTCCGGCCGGCAGGCGCGGCGGCGGAGCGGCTCGAGGCGGCGGCGTGGTGAGCCGGATGGCGGCGGAGCAACTCCAGGCGGTGGGCGCGTCTTGGTAGCGGGGGCGGCACGGCGGAGGCGGCTGCGGACGGCGGCGGTCGGCGGGGTCTCGGGCGGCTCCGGCGTAGCGCGAGGAGGCAGGGCCGCGGGGTGCGCGACCCCGCGTGCGGCGACCGGGACCCGCGTAACGCGGGTCCCTGCGGGGAGAGGAGACCGGCCGTCAAGGCCGGTCAGTGTCGGTGGAGACAGGCCGCGGCCAGCTGGCCGCGGTGGACCGAACCGGACCCGCGGCCGGGCCGCGGGCCGGCTGTGGGCGGACCGGCCGGACCGGGCCGGTCCGGCCCAAGGGAATTTTCCCCTTTGGAATTTCCGACGCCTGTAGCTTTCGCTAAATGCGTCTGCTTTGCGCGCCGTCAGCGGCAGCGCGGACCTTGCGTCGAGGGGAATGTTTTGAGATGGTTTCGGGAATTTTTAATTCTCGAAACGAGGGGCCGCGGAGGCGCGACGTGTCTTTAAGGGGACGAGCGTTTTTCCCGAGTTTCTTGTATTGGACGGCGCGGACGCGTCCGAAGTCCGATTTAAGCGTCATCAGTGGCGTTGGAACCATGGCGACGAGGCGGAGGTTTCTAGGGTGGTTCCGGGCGTTGAAGCCGGAGTTGAGGCGTGGGCCCCACGGCCTGTCTTTTGGGCTGCGTGCATCTTTTAGTGACTCTTTCCTCGGACGTCCGTTCGGGGCGTGCGAGCAGTCGATGTTGGGTGTTTTTCTGAGGGAAACGCGTTGGCGCAGTCTGCCCGCTGTAATTCCGCACGATGGTGCGAGCCCCGCGAGGGCCGTTTCAGGAGTTGACGGTGATTTCCAGCTTTATCACCGGGCGACAGTTTTGGACAAGTGAATAGTCCATCTTGTGTGCTTTTATGAGAGGATCGCAACGGTGCGATCCGTTCGTTGAGTTTTGGGATCGGGATGCGGGTCCCACGTGGCAACGCTCGTGTGCGGTGCGTCGGCATGCACCTTTTTCTCTGGATATACGTTGCAGTCAAGGGAGTAGTGCTTTTGACGTGTTTTCCCGAGGGGATCGCAAAGGTGCGATGTGCCCGACTGTTTTCGGGGACGTGGTGTGGGTCCCACCCGACCCGGCTATGGTGAATAGTGCCCATTTCACTGGGTGTCCGTTTTGGGCGATTGAGTACTCAATCTCGTGTGTTTTTTCGAGGGGATCACAGTGGCGTGATCCGTTGGTTTAGTTTCGGGATCTTGGGGTGGGCCCCACATGAATTTGATTACGGTGAATAGTACCCTTTTCACCGGTTGACCGTTTCAGGCGAGTAAGTAGTCTATCTCGCGTGTTTTTCCACGAGGTTTACAAAGGCGTGATCCGTTTGGTTGTGCGGAGCCTTATACGCGATCTTATTAAATGTGGAAGCATGAAATGTGCTCTGGTGGCGGTTCGTCCTACCATGTTTGTAGCGGACCCTTGGCGTGTGATCGCGCATTCTTGCGAGAGTGACATAAATGTTTCACAAGTTGTGGTTGGTCGTGCCTGGACCTTTTAGGTGGAGTCGTTACGTCACGCCTTCGCGTTGACGTTGGGTGTCGTGTGCACGATAGCCTTTGGGCTGGAACGTGGTATACTCTGGGAGTATACGGGAGCGCTTGGGGGTACATGTGGTGGTTGTACCTGAGGATGTTTGTGCGCTCAGTTGGGGTTGATGTGGGGCCACACGTCGTGTGGGCCCCATTTTCGTGTCATGTTCTGCTTTACGTACTTTGACCTCTCGCGACATAGAGGGCCCCTCTGTGCTCGTTTGTTTGGCCAGCAGGGTTGAGTGGTCTCCCCCTGGTCTTGTTCTCGATGGATCAGCCGGTAGCGGTGTTGGTGACACCCAGCGATGGAACAGGCGCTGAAACCCCTTTGGGTGAGTTGTGCTGGAGTTGGGTGGTCGCGTGATACCCACTCTGTGTCTGGTTGGCCAGTGTTGTACCCTCCAGTGGGGATAGCCAGGGAAAATCTGAGTTTTACCATCCAGTAGGGCTGGCCAGTGGGTTACTCATCGACTTCTTCGATTTTACCCTCAAGCAGGGCTGGGCAGTGGGTTGCTCACTGACTTCTAGGGTTTACCCTCCAGCAGAGACTGGGCAGTGGGTCACCCGACACTATTAGGGTCTACCCTTCAGCAGAGGCTGGGCAGTTGGTCACCCGACGACCTCTTAGGGTCTACCCTCCAGCGGGGCTGGGCAGTGGGTCACCCATCGTCTAGTTCCAGGTCTACCCTCCAGCACGGCTGGGCAGTGGGTCGCATGTCGACTTATTTCAGGTCTACCCTCCAGCGGGGCTGGGCAGTGGGTCACCTAATGATGTTATAAGGTCTACCCTCCAGCGGGGCTGGGCAGTGGGTCGCCGGATGATGTGTTATAGTTTACCCTCCAGCAGGGCTGGGCAGTGGGTCACCCAATATCTTAATATGGTTTACCCTCCAGCGGGGCTCGGCAGTGGGTCGCTTGATGATGTGTTAGGATTTACCCTCCAGCAAGGCTGGGCAGTGGGTCACCCGATATCTGGTTATGAATTACCCTTCAGTGGGGCTGGGCAGTGGGTCATTCGTTGGAATTATAGGCTCAGTCCTTTATACTAGGCTAGTTTGTGGCTTTCCTCCGTGGTTACCGGAGCGGGACCCTTGGTTGTATGGGTCGGTGTTGTGACGGCTTGACTTTGAGGAGACCTCTCGACTACAGGGCAGTGACGAGGTGTGGTTTGACTTAACCCAGAACTCTCAAGTACGAGGGAAGCCTTCCCCATAGAGACGCGTTCTTATGACGCGATCTAAAACCGTGCGGGCGAGTCAGTGCCGCCCAAAGCGGATAGTGTCGAAGTGCGGTGATTGAGACCCTTGGCTTGTAGTTCGGGGAAGACGTGCGGGATGTTGGGCGACGATGATGGTTATGTCTGGGACTGTTGGCTACTCTTTTCTTGGGCTGAGCTACGGGACAGAGATCCCCTTACGACGTTGTTCGGGTTTCATATTGAGCATACAGATATGTATATACCTTGTTTCCAGTACCCACTTCTTGGGTTTGGTTACTCTCCTTCCAAGAGAGGCGAAGACGTGCGGGGTATGCCACGTGCTTTCCGTGCCTAGCTTCTCGTGGTTGGACGAGTCTACTCTCCTGCTATAGGTAGCGAAGACTCGACGGGAAGTTTGTCTTCTCACCGTTTCCAGCTCCTTATGTTAGGACGAGTCTTCTTCCTTTCTCTTGTTGGTTTGAGCTGGACTCTTTACTGCACTTTCAGTTGTACTCTTTTACTTCTCCCTGTTCGCTCTACTGCTCACCCCTTCGGTACCTCCTTTGTTGCTCCCTCCAGCCTTCGGGGTATCCTACTGAGTATTTTTATACTCACCCCTGCTTGGGCTTTGCCTGCACTTGGTGTGCCCTTGCAGATGACGGACAGGTGGAGTGTGACTTCAGTGGAGCGTAGGAGCTCGGGAGCTTGGACCGCGTGCGGTGGTCATGACCGGGTTCCTGGAGGGAGGCCCGTCAGCTATTTCTTTTTGTTTAACTATTGCCGGGTTGTGGTACTTTTTGGTTGGGCGCGTGTTTTTCCCCTTTTCTTTTCAGTTTTTACTTTGTACTCTTTAGAGGTTGATGCACATTTGTGGTATATATATAGCAGTTGTTCTTTTTACTCTGCTTGTTCTTTCTTTTACTCTGCACTTTTGCATTGAGTGTGTTGCGTGTGTGTGTACAGGTACTTAGGCAAAGGTCTCCCCGAGTTGTTGTGCCTTCGGCACTGGTCGCCAGCCCCTGGCCTATAGAGGCGGGTTTGGGGTAGTTGCGGCTCGAGCCCGGGTACGGTCGGGTCGTGACAGGAGAGTTTCTATACAATGGTGAATGGGATGTTCAGGCGAGTCAAGCTGGACCAGAGCATCATGGGAGAGGTGGAGTCACAGCCCAGATTGTGAGTTTGTATCTGGATGATCAAGGGACCTGTCAGATGGATTTCCCTCCATTTTTTGATCGTTTCAGGGATGTCTTCCCAGACGACTTTTCAGGTCTACCTCTGGAGCGAGAGGTGGATTTCTCTATTGATCTAGTTCCAGGAGCAGCATCGGTGTCCATTCCTCCTTATATGATAGCCATGCCTGAGTTGAAGGAGCTCAATAGACAGTTAGAGGAGTTACAGTCTAAGGGTTTTATCTGACCTAGTACTTCTCTGTGGGGTTCACCGGTCCTTTTTGTGAAGAAGGTGGACGGTACCCTCAGACTTTGTGTGGATTATCGGAAGCTGAACCAGTTGACAGTCAAGAACCGATATCCTTTGCCGAGGATAGATGATATTTTTTATCAGCTTCGAGGAGCACGAGTGTTCTCAAAGATTGACTTGAGATCTGGATATCATCATCTGCACGTGAGACCATCGGATATACCGCTTACGGATTTTCGGAGCAGATATGGTCTGTACGAGTACTTGGTTATTCCGTTCGGACTCATGAACGCACCAGCAGTTTTCATGGCTCTGATGAATCATGTGTTCCATATGTATCTTGATTCTTTTTTGGTAGTATTCGTGGACAACATCTTGGTGTACTCTCACACTCGACACAACCATGCCACCCATCTTGAGATCATATTGAGTACACAGAGAGAGCATCGGCTATATGCTAAGCTCTCAAAGTTCCACTTTTGGATGGACCAGATTCACTTCCTAAGTCATATCATCTCAGAGGTAGGAGTTGCAGTGGACCCAGAGAAGGTGAGAGCAGTAGTTTCCTGGGAGCAGCCTAAGAATGTGTTTGAGATACGAAGTTTCTTGGGGCTGGCTGGTTACTACAGACGCTTCATACAGGACTTCTCCCACTTAGCAGCACTGTTGATAGGTCTGACTAAGAAGGGTGTGAAGTTCGTTTAATCGAAATCTTGCAAGATAGCCTTTCAGGACCTTAAAGGAAGGTTGACTTCAGCACTAATCCTGATACTCCCAGAGTTGGGGAAGAGCTATATAGTTTACTATGACACATCAGGTATTGGACTGGGAGCAGTGTTGATGCAGGGCGATCGAGTTGTTGCGTATGGGTCTCGGCAGTTGAGGCCACATGGGATGAATTAACCAACGCATGATCTCGAGTTGGTTGTATTTGTTCATGCATTGAACTGTTGGAGACATTATCTATTGTGAGAGCATTTTGTGGTTTTCACTGACCACAAAAGACTCAAGTATTTCTTTACTCACCGTGACCTGAATCTGAGGAAGAGGAGGTGGGTTGAGTACCTATAGTGTTTCGATTTTGAGCTTGCCTATACACCTAGTAAAGGTAATGCAGTAGCTGATGCACTGATTAGGAAGACTCAGATAAAGGCAGTGCAGCAGGCCAGTGGTGAGTGGCAGCTTATGGCCTTGTTCTCTGAGATGCATCTGGAGGTGCATGACAGTCAGGGGCAGACTTATCTTTCCTCGTTAGCTATGAAATATACTCTCCTAGACAGATTGAGGATGAGACAGCTATCTGATTTGGAAGGCCTGGTTCTATGGGAGTCGGTGGCAAGTGAGGACCCTCCTCCTGATTGGGAGATAGGTGATGATGAGGTTCTGCGTTTCCATGGACGAGTATGGGTTCTAGGGGATATACGCGAGGAGATGATGCAGGAGTTTCATGCTTCAACTTGGGCAATTCATCCCGGGGTTACCAAGATGTACCGAGACTTGAGACGTAGGTAATGGTGGCTGGGTATGAAGAGAGATATAGCTGGTTTTGTTATCAGGTGTTCCACCTGTCAGCAGGTGAAGGTGGAGCACCAGAGGCCAGTCGGACTGTTGCAGCAGTTACCCATTCCAGATTGGAAATGGGATGATGTTTTGATGGACTTCGTGACAGGTTTTCCGAGGTCACCTAGAGGAAATACTACCCTATGGGTTGTCATGGAAAAACTCATGAAGGTAGCTCTCTTTTTTTCGATTAAGGAGACCTTCAGTGTTGACGAGCTCGGAAGGCTGTATATCTGAGAGATCTTATGCCTTCATGGGGTCCCTCGTTCTATCGTTTTAGATAGGGACACCTGTTTTACGTCTCGTTTCTGGCATAGTTTTCAAAGGGCACTGGGTACACAGGTGCTTCTGAGCACAGCATACCACCCTCAGACCGATGGCCAGTCAGAGCGTACGATATAGGTGATAGAGGACATGCTGCGTGCATGCGTCCTGGACTTTGGGGGCTCTTGGGAGAAGCATATACCCCTACTCTACTTTTCCTATAACAATAGTTTTCAGGAGACTATTGAGATGGCACCATACGAGGCTCTAAATGGTAGGCCATGCCGATCACCTTTGTGCTAGTCAGAGGCAAGTGAGCCAGATTTAATGGGACCACGTCTCGTACAGGAGACTTCTGAGTAGGTCCAGTTGATTCAGAAGCGAATGGCTATCGTGCAGTCTTTTCAGAAGTCTTATACTAATCACCGCGGACAACCTTTGGAGTTCGTGGTCGGGGATCAGGTTTTCTTGCATGTCTCACTGAGGCTAGGACACAGACGGATCAGGAGACAGGGTAAGCTTTCACCGAGGTATGTGGGGCCGTTTGAGATTCTAGAGAGAGTCGGGTTGGTTGCCTATCGGTTGCAATTACCACAGCGGTATTGATCCATGCATGACGTCTTCCATGTGTCTCAGTTGCGCCGATATCATTCAGACTTATCTCACATCTTTCAGCCCGAGTAGGTTGAGCTTCAGATTGATGCATCCTTTGAGGAGCATCTGATTCGTATCTTTGATAGGAGCACGAAGGTTCTCTGAGGCCGGTCAGTTCCTCTCGTACGGGTGCTATGGAAGCATGGCCGAGTGCAGGACGAAACTTAGGAGCGGGAGACCAACGTACGTGCTCAGTGGCCAGAGTTGTTCTGAGCTATATCTTCACCACCCTTGGAAGGGAAATTCGGGGACGAATTACTTTAAAGGGGAAGTTTGTAAGAACTCGGTTCTTATCTTTGAGGTATGGGTTTCTTCTTTTCTCCCTTCCTTAAGTGTTTTTGAGAAAATAAGGGAAATGGGGAAAATCCCAAATTTTGGAACTACACGCCGTGTACTTTTCCACACGTTGTGTACTTTTGGTCGTGTGTAATTGGTACACGGGGCATGTAGTCATGTTGGCGACAAACAGTTTAGGAACCAAATACACGCCGTGTAGTCAGTCGGTAGGCCAAAACAGTAAGGCGGTGGAGTAGCCACCAGCTGGGCGATGGTACATGCCGTGTACTCGTGTGTACATGTCGTGTACTCATGTCGACTGATGAATAGTTTGGTGGTGCCTCCAGAGAAACAGTTAAATGATGAATGTACACGTCGTGTACATAGAAGTACACGTTGTGTACTTTTTTTTTCTCTTAAATGGGTATTAGCCTCCCCTATTCACAGGGAAGGCTTAGAACCGGCCGGGAGGAGCAGAAGAGGGAGGCCGAACCTTGGGAGATCCGCCGATCAAGCACCAGGAATCAGATCCCACTTCTGTCAATCATTTTGGAACCGTGCGGGTAAGCCCTCTCTTCTCCTAGCGTGCTTCTTACCAATTATTCTCCTAATGGGAGTTATTTGAGGTCAAGAGGTTTTTCTTCTTCGTCATATCTACGTAGTAATTGGGCGTTTCTGGAATCTATGTTCAAGTATAACGCTTGTTGGCATATAAGGTAGGTGGCTTGGTGTTTGTTTTTCCAACTGTCGTGTGTTTTGTGCGTTTTCGTGCCACGAACCAATGTTGGGGTGTCGTGTGGCTGAGGCCATAGCTATTTTAAATACCTAGATTTGAATAGGTGATTTAAATGTGATATTAAAATGCTATTTGGGATCGTTGCTTGGATCCGGAACCACCCAGGGGGTGTGTTCCACTGTTTAGCCATTTGGCCAGGATACCCGAGGGTATGCCTTTAAAGTAGTAATTGTAGAATTTACTCGAGAGGAATTGCTTGTTCTCTACTTGTTTACATGTGGGGAATGTCCCGGTTACCTGTTTAGCCTGAGGGCGTTGTTCTGATTAGCCTATGGGCACTGCACTATTTATCCTGAGGGTAGTATTTATTTTCGGCCTAAGGGAAACTTCTTCCGTGCCTGAGGGCAATAGAATCTTTGCCTGAGGGTGACACTACCTACGCCTGAGGGCAAAATCTGTTATGCCTGAGGGCAGATTCTTGTGTTGGATACTGATTACCTGAGGGTGAGATTTTGTTTCTCTGAGGAACCTGACTGTTACTTAGAAATTCACTGTTGTGTTTTCTTATATTAAATGGATTAAATGAATAATTAAATTTCAATATAACTGTTAAGTTAGTCACTTTTGAGTACTGCTTAGTTTATTTCATTTTACTACTGCACATTGTTGTTTTATGTTTACACACAGTTGGGCACGGGCCTTTGGTGGGTGCCTACTGAGATATATTTCTCACACCCTGTTTGTGCCATGCTTTTCGGCCCAAACAGATTACGTTTCTACAGGTTTAGATAAGGGCAAGGGTCCTTACATAGGTACTTGATTGCTGCTGGGGTGTAGGAGAGCATGGGACCGAGCATTGGCTCGCGATGCCACGGACTGTTCTGTTTTTCTTTTCTGTACTTGTACTTCAGTTGTATTGTATTGATCGTGTAACATGTTCTGGATTTTTTATAGAATAGTGACATGCTATATCTTCTCATATATATATGACTGTTGGTTCCCTTTTTATCAGTTATCCATTTCAGTTATATATGAATGGTTATTGCTTCCGCTATTGTTGTATGTTTAATTTCATATTTCCACTATGCTACACTTTGACAAATGAGGGCATTGTTTCCCCACTATCAGACCTGGTCCCTCACTGCTAGTCGGTAGCCTCTGGCGTTTGGGGAAATGCGCTTGAGGTCACGTGGCGAACCGGGTTCAGGGCACCCATTGCGTGGCACCCGAAACCGAGATGTTACACTACCTTTGATTTTCAAAGTGAAATTTTAAATTTTTAAGATTAAATTTATTGAATTAGGTGACAATGTAATACCCCAAGATTTTACCATATGTCTCTTCTTAAATAAATTCAATTTCTTTGACAGCTTAGGTTGCACGCAACACACAACTTAACCGCATAATAAAATATTATTATAACCTAGCAATATAATTGGAAGGAATAAATATTATTAACCACATTATGAAATTTATATATATTCAAACATTTTTAAATTCAACCAAAGGATTTTACAAGTATAATATAAGAATAGATTCAATTTTAAGCATAAAAAGCTATATTTTTCTAAAGGAAATTTTGTCACCTTTTAATGTTGCACTTATTTAAATATAGTTTTTACACTTTTATAAATTATATTTGAAAAAATAGACTTCTTATTGTTAATAGGAATATAAAAATTTACTTTGGTTGAACTTTTAGTATTTTTCTAATAATTTTCATGTTTTGATGAATAGTGATAAAATATTGCAATTTAATTGAAAATAGATTTTTCATCTAAATAATTTATAGTGTTAAATTATATTTTTAATTGTTCATAATGTATAATTACAACATTTTTTATAATTTAATCTAATTTATTTCATTGGAATCAATTTTACATTGAATTTTGATATAAAAACATTTCAATCTTTTGAACGTTTTCACTTTAAAAACATTTTTTTCTCATTCTGTCAACGAGGTTAATTTTAAATTAATTTTAGCCAATTATTTATTTTGAATTTTAAAAAAATAGATTCAATATTTGGAATCATAATTTTTAAGTCTATTAAATAGGTCCCTTTTATTTTTGGACAGTATGAATAGTAAATTTAGTAAAAAAAATATTACAACGGTTGAGGGTAAATCGAGTAATTAAGGGTAAAAATAATATTATAAATGTTATAAAATTACCCTAAAACTTTTCCTAATTTTATTGGATGAGTAATGTTTCACTGATATCATCCTTGGCCCAATTGTATACCCTCTTGGAGTCACTTGGATGACTTTAATCCTTTTTTGGCATTTTATTCTAAGGAAAATTCAATATGTCATACTCATGTTTTTAATAAGTGATACATTTTTTATTTATGGTTATATAAAATATATATTTGAAAATAAATATTCATTTTAAAGATAAAATTTTTATCTTCATTATGGTAATTTATTTTTAATTTTTAGGAAATAAATAATTGTCTTAAAGGATTACACAATGATTATTAATTAATTATTTAATTAATAGAAATATCAAATAAATGATAATAAAAATATTAAAATAAATATTGTTTGAGATAATTAATGTCATCCATGAATTTTATAGATTACCTAGTCATATTAGGTATGTATGAAAGTTTTTTTCAAAGTTATGTTGTGTATTAATATTTTAAAAAAAAGTCAAGAAATGAATAGTATCAAAATTGACATTAATGATATTTTAAAATAAATAATATTTTATTGAATGATATAAAATTAATAAAAATCTAAAATTCATAAAACTAATTTAAATAAGGTTAAATATGTCATGAATGATCCATTTATGTTTTGTTTGTCATTTTAGAGTAACTATATTAACCCTTAAGTAATAAAAACACATGTTTTCACAGTAAGAGTTAAAGGGATTAGATAAGGGTTAAAGCCAAAATATAAGGTTAATAATATGACCAAAAATTATCCAAAAAATCATTTTATGAGGGTATTTATACTCATAATTGTATTATATTTAAAATAACTCACCTATTATTCATTTTTAATTGAAAATTAATTTATATTAATTTAATATTTTGTGAGTTTCCAAAAGTGCCCCTTACCTCAATTATAAAATGTCACCCCTCCCTCACTTATTCACACCACTTTGAGCCTTATAATTCATCAAACCCATTCTTAAATAAAATCCAAACTTCCCTCTCCTAATCTGATAATCCTTTATTTGGGAATAAATCTAACCAAGGAATTCTTTTAGTATAAACCAAAAGAAGTAACCTGAAAACAAGGTAACATTATCCAACGATCACTTTCAATTTATTTATTGCTAAAAATATTAAATTATTATTATTACATGATTATATAATAACCTCAACAACTTTAATATACTAATATGTTGTTTTTCTAATAGTTTAACCTACACTTTCACACGCATCGATCAAATTGGATACGCAATCATCATTCGTGTGTACAGTGGACTACAGCCTCACGAATCGATGTCATTCATTATTCCATTTAAAACATTTCAAGATTATAAATAATGATGTATTTATAGTTTATATATTATATATATGATATTTATAATGTCCTTATGCTTCTATAATTCTTATATAACTCATACCTTCATGCTTTCCATTTTGTGAGAATATGATAACTTCTTTTATGGACGTGTGGACTACTGCCTCCTCAAAGTGATGTAAATCATTCACACTACACATGGAATTTATTGAGGATGATTTTAATAAATATATGTTTCATATATAACATAAATACAATTCTGTAATTATAATATACATCATTTATTTTTCATTCTTTTAATACGGTAAAGAAATGGAAGTAGCATCCATGCATACAAATGGCCTACCGTCTCCATGAATGGTGCATTTCATTTCCTATATCCAAATTTTTTGGATTATTATAAATATATATATATATATTGAATATATATGATATTTAAATCATGTTTTAAATTTTTTATATGATGAAATCATGATCTAATTAATAGAAACAATAAGTAACAAATCAAAACTTACTCAAAAAATAAGAAATTAACACCCAAAATAGTGAAAATAATGGAAGATTGTTAACAAACGGGTAATGAGATATTATAATAAGTTAATATATGATATTTTAGGTATGATTATGTTTTTGGTATAAGTTAATAACATGATTAAAACTATTATTCAAGAGGTTAAAGGATTTTCACCCAAAAGGAAATGCAAGGTAAGGGATTTCTTCTCAATTTACATTACATTGAGACTTATTTGTTGTTATGCACCAATTTACTTTAATGCAGTGTATATACTTCTCATTTGTCATTTAATATCATGATTCACTCGTAAAACTTATACCATTTTTACATACGGTGTTTACTTTGATAGTTATTTAATTATATGGGGAAATATTAATAAATATGTATTCTTCATTAAATAAAGATATTTGATAAGGAACATTGTTTATTAATTAAATAGATTACTCAATATGAGGAATGATTTGGACTAGAAACTACGCATGCATATCGAACATTATATATCCCCTTGATGGTTTGATAGGTTCTCATGAGACAAATAAGTTGTCCAAATTAAATGGGTTTCTACCTATGTCTTTAAACCGTCTTGTGAAAGGTCTTAAAGGTATAGGTTTTCATGTACCTCATACATGATATCCAACAATTAATCATTTCCTTTATAGATATTATAGTTATGATTTATATTATCCCTTTTTTTTTATATGATAAAATATGTGCATTCATTTCATTATCAGTTTATTGACTAAATGGCATGTGTTATCATTTATTTACCTTTCCATGTTGATTTATTATCATTAATTCATTACTAATTCCACTTTACTTACCCTTAATTAACATTTCAGCTTACCCTTATAATGTTTCTTTTCCCTGGGTTAGGAAGAGGAATCCTTTGATTGTGTTTCAAGGATGCATATATTTTACTTATTTTATGATTTATTTTATTTCCCCAATGTATTATGTGTATCATTTATGTAATCTCCTTTTCCAAAACTACTAAACTAATAAAAACTTCAGGATTTGATTCCCTGAAATCATACCAATGTAATAAAATAATTCACCAGCTCTAGGATTCTGGGGTTGGGGAGTTACATGCCTGGCTAAATTGGTGTTCTATAGGTTCTCGGGGCACTAAGGATGTATAATAGTCAAGGATAGTTTTGTCATGAAGTAATGGTGATGATTCAGTTCCACCTGATAGCACATGCATTCCACCAACTAGCCTGTGGGCTGGATAGTAGGTCACTAAATCTATAGGATTTCCACCATCCAGTCAGTGGATCCCAAGGAGAATAGGTTCCCATAGGCATAGGCTCACTTCCTAGCACCATCATCCACTGGTCAGTGCATGTATGGTCTGAAACAATGAGGGGAAGAATCATATTTTATGCCCCCAAAACCCCCATTTAACTCCTAATTTCACCTCTTTCGACCCTAACTTTGGATTTATGATTTTGAAGGACTCTCCAAGTTCTCTTATACTTCTCTAATACAAATCCTTGATCCCTTGATCCATTCTTCGATCTGGTGATCCATTTTTGGGAAGTTATGCTTTGAATTGGTGAATTCTTTTAGTTTTATTCCTAGATCTTCTTCTTCCAGCCATGATGTTGTAAAGCAATCATTATCCTTAAGAAATTTTTTGTTTCACATCGAACCGAGCACAGGATATCATGGTTTATTCTCCTTCTCTTCTATGGTGTGTGGTCTAAAATAACTCCTTAAAGTCTAATTTATTTCTCTAGTATGTTCAACCTATATAGTCACACTAAAACACTATGTGTGCATCCTCTTTCAATGGGAATTTTCTTATATATATTGAAACCTCATGCTTAGACCTCCCATGGAACTTATTGGGTTTGTAGGTGATAAGACCCTAGAATTTTGTCCATCCAGGTATGTGTCTAACATTGGCCCTAGGGTGGAACCCAGATAGAATGAACCAAAATCCTTGTTTTGTTATTGGGTTGACTTGTAAAATAGTTTTAGGAATAAATAGAGTGTGAATAAAAACTATTATAATTTTTTTGAGAATATATAGATTAGCCTAAAAATGGTAATTGGTATGTTGGCATGAAACTGGTGTTTGGATTAAAGTAATAATGTCATGTAACTAGAATTGAAAATATAATTAGTAATTATCTTGAATTAACCAATTCATAATATGTTTTTATGTTTGGAATGTTTGGTAATTTTTTAAACATTGGCTCTTTCTTTAAGCCTTAGGGTGGGATGCACGTTAGTTTAATACCTTAGGGAAAGATACTTGGTTGCTCGGTTCTAGAGGGTAAGACACATTTTTACTTGATACTTGAGGGTAAGATTCGTGAATATATGAGGATTAAGGGAAATAAACATGGATTATTAACACCTAAGAGTGAGATGTTAGGTTTCATTATACACTAGGGTGAGGTGCATGGTTACTTGTTTCCTGAGGGTGAGATGCGTGGTTCCTCTATACTTGACAGTGTGATGTATAGTTACACATGATGCCTAAGGGAAAGATTGGGGGAAGCACATGGCATCCCTTTATGATTATTTTCACTATGATTAAAGGATAGAGACATTTGGCATTGGGCTGAAGTAGGTATGTCTGATCCTGGGTGTTTATCTAGAGCTCGAGGGTCATTAGGTTTATTTTGTGGTTCTCATTGAATTTAAATCAAATTCCCCTATTTATCAAACAACTTCATGAATTATTTCTCAGAATTGATTTTTCTAGACATAGTTGGTGGTGACCTACTAAGTTTTACTCACAACTAGTTCAGGTGTCATTTGGTACTCAAGAAGAGATCATATACACAAGTCTATATGAGGGAAAGGATCCCTACATTTGATTGATTTCTTATTGGGAAAAGATCTTGGAGATGGGACTGAGCATGGGGTTTATGAGAAATGTTGGAAGACTTACTTTTGAGTTTTTGTTTTGGTTATTTTCCTATATGACTTTAAAAATGATATTTATTGTGAAATTTAGTATGACATTAGATGGTTTGATTATATTGGATTTATTTGTCTTTTCTCAATTATCTACGGGAGTTTTATTATATTGATTGTTTATTATGTTCTCTACTATTATTTCCACTCTATTCCATAGGGTATAGTCTTCCCACTATATCCTTTTAGTCTAAAACTGCTATTCGGAATCCTCTAGAATACAGGGAGGCATTCTTTAGGTCATGTGATGACCTATCTCGATCACGTGAGGAAGAAATGAGTCTGGGATGTTAAAAAGTGGTATTGGATCTTAGGTTTTTTCTATTTCTTTAGAATTTTGGCAAGGTAGACAGGAGAATATGTAATGACCCAAACCCACTGGGTCCATTAATTTTCCAAAACACGGCTCCACCGAGATGATGGCACCGGTCATGGAGGCACTGGTTAAGGTGGTCCTATGACGGTCGCACACCGGTCACGGTGGCACCGTGACGGTCGCACACCAGTCACGGTGGCACCGTGATGGTCGCACACCCATCACGTTGGCACCGTGACGGTGGCACCGGTCACGGTGGCACTGTGATGGTGGCACCGATTACGGTGGAACCGTGACGGTCGCACACCGATCACGGTGGCACCATGACGGTGTCCCTAGTCACGGTGGCACCGTGACAGTGGCACCATGACGGTGGCACTGTGAGGGTGACACCGTGACGGTGGCACCGTGAAGGTGGCACCGTGAGGGTGGCACTATGTCCTCACCGAGCGGTCTTTATTATTTTCCCAGTTCCGTACTTTTCTCCGCAACATATCTTTTGACATAAAGATGATTAAATGACCCCTTCCAAAGTAATTTAAATCCCATAAATAATATCTAAAATCCACCAAGATTCAGGAAACCTTTAACTTACCAAAATGTGTGGTTTTTCCTCGGTGTCACGCCCTTCCCCATACCTCCCA
Organism: Viscum album; assembly: GCA_963277665.1. NCBI lineage: Eukaryota > Viridiplantae > Streptophyta > Magnoliopsida > Santalales > Viscaceae > Viscum > Viscum album. The sequence goes on from OY728165.1 coordinate 1,839,692,876, forward strand.
GTTCCGCCCCTGTTATGTGTTTCCTTATTGTTAAAGAAAACTATTTAATGCATAGCCGTTATGACCACCCCCCTGAGGAGAATTGTTAAATGACAATTAATTCTATCGTGCGTAACCACCCAACTACGTGGTGAAACCACGATCCGACTTTATAGCCGATCAAATTTCCATATCCCGTAACAACGGGATCTCATCCTTATATATCAAGGGAATTCCTTCTTCTTCTTCCTATTGGATGGCCTCTTTTTATTCCTGGTGCGTTGGAGTTCCCTTTCCCGAGGAAAGTGGTGCGCTGTGCCGGAGCCACTCTGCTCACCCTTGGAGTCCCCAACGTTTCTCCCCTGCAAGTCGTGCATCCCCTGTTCTTGGCGCGTGGAGAAGAACTTCAATCCTTGATCGATCAGGAATGGATTTTCCTTCGTCTCTACTTATTGTGTACCATACAGGGTGGGTAATCTACTATTTCGGTGATAATAGATGAAACCAAACCTTAACAAAGATAATAAACAGACTATTAAAAAATTATGGGGTGCGTTTGAAAATTTTGATGTACTCTTTTGTGATTGCTATATGTTGTAAACTTTATGGGCTTATGCTCACTGAAAATCATGGATGTTGGTGGTCTTTCCATGCGCACTAATGAACCCTTGTCTTCGGTGATGATTAAAAAACTGTAACATGGAAATTGGTTAATCACCTAAACTCGGTTAGTTAAATGGATGCCCAGTGAACATAAATCCTTGTGTGGTCACCTCAGTTAACCAAGAGAAAGAAGAACCTAATGAATGATGTGCTTGAACCTGGAAGTTTCCCTACTCTGTTTTGGTAGTAGGTGTGTTGTTCTGTTTGATGCTTCTAGGGTGAAGTGGATGGGGATGGGAACCTCTGTTGTGGTATGGTTGTTGGTTGTGAATCTGAAGCTGTGTGGGGTTGTATCTAGAGGCTTGGTTTGGTTCTAGTACTTCTAGGGATCTCACTAATCCCCTTGTTGTTGTGACTTCATAAGAGAACCGGGTGTGAATGCTAAAATTGTTGTTTCATTGTTTTTCTTTCTCTGGCTTGTGCTTATGCCTCTTAGTTGCCCAGTAGTACAGAATTCGCCTAAATGGGATCACTTGAACATGAAATCAAGAAGGAGTTAAATGGGGAATTGGTTTGGGGATGAGTTGTGACTTGGCCATGAGTGTTGTGCCTTTCTTTTATGAATGAATAGTAACTAGGGTGTTTGTGCTTAGGTTAGTTTGGAAGCCCTAGGTTGGTATGAGTGCTTGTTACCTATATATATAATTGTAGTTCTTATGTTTCTTATTCTTTCCCCACCCAAGTTGAGCACTTAGTGCCGAATACCCCCATTTCATGGGGAGGATGTTTTTTCCAACACTCTTATGAGTGGCTGGTTATTAGCTCCTTTTCTGGTCCCTTTCCCGAATATCCCAAGACTCTTCGGTCAGGTTGTGACAGCCTAAGTTCCATTATAGCCCAAGATCCTTTGGACAGGGTAGTTGTGGTGGTTGTCCCAGGTGTGTGCGGGCAGGTTGTTTCCCAAGATTCTTCGGGATGAGGCCCAGGTGTCTTCGGGTAGGGTGGTAGTTGTTCTGGACTAGGTGTTTGTGGGCATAGTAACGTGTGGTGGTTGTGGACCAGGTGTTTGCGGGTGGGATGGTGTTTGTGTCCTAGGTGTTTACAGGAGGGATGCGTGGTTATGGCCCAGGTGTGTGCGGGCGGGGTGTGGTAGTGGGACTGCGGTGAGAATGGCGGGAGGGGTTCGATGCATAGGATGTCTTCAATAACCAGTGGTAAAGTGACGCGGGGTACCCAAATATCGATGTGCTATTACTATATATTACTTGACTTGCATTATTTGGGGAGTGTTCCTTGGTGATGCTTGGGTGGATATTTTTCCTTGCTAGGTGCTTTGGTTATCTATTTTATCACAGGGCATTAGAATACCTCCGCACTTGTTCACGAGAGTCTTTGGTTTTCCCTTCTAAGTATACTTGTATGCTCACCTTGTGTATATAAAACAGCTTTTAGGTTTCCATGAAGACTTCAGGGATCATGCAGGTCCATACTAGGTCAGACATTGGGATAGTTTCTATTGCTGTTTTTCTTTCTTTTGGTACTTCTTTTTGGGGTTTTCTTTTACTTGTGTGACATTTACTTTTGGAACATGCATATGAGAATTGCTTATTTTGGCTTTACCTGTACTTACACTTTTGGTGTTGTTGGGATTTACTAACTTATATTCTGATCCTATTAAATAAAAAGGGTAATTTCTTCCATCTTGTGTGTGATTCTATACTCTTGGTGCTAGTCTCCACTCCGGGGCCTATTGAGGACGGGTCTTGAGGGTCATTATCTCTCCTTAAACTTGAAGAAGGAAGGGTCTGGAAACCTATTGTCCCCTCTCTCATCTTGGTGAAGGTGGGTCATGACAGAATGTTATCAAAGGCACAGGTTGAGATATAGGATGGTGTTCGGGTTTAGGCACAATGAGTATTGCATTGGATGTTAGGGCAACAGTGTTGGATGATCTTGGTGTGTGGAATAGGCTAGGGAAGAATGGCTAGGACATGGGATCCCCATGATCTGGTGCAAGGACTCTCAGCCTACCGAACCACCAAATAAGGCTACACTAATTGTAGGGTAGAGACACAAGGGAAGGTCCATGCATCATAATGACTTGTGTTCTTGTGTTTCATGTGTATTTTTGGGATTTAAAATGAATAAGAAGTCTAAGAAAATTTAAGAACAATATTCTACACTACTCGGTCTTAGGAATTTCTTATTTACCTTGTAGCTATGGAACCTGGGAGATGACCAAGAGTAGTGCGGGCAATCGAGGACCAGTAGGTTGACTTGGCTGATCGATAGAGGGCTGACCAAGAGGAGGAGGACAATCAGTGGCAGAAGACGCTTCATGGCTTTCAGCAGCAGACCCTCGGGAAGTACGAGGGAAGCATCTCTGATGTAGAGACAGAGAGCTAGATGGAGGAGCTGGTGATATCTTTCAGCTTGATCCGGGTTCCAATGGATTACTGGGTTCCTCTAGTTGCCAGCCAGATGCGTGGAGCAGTGCGTCAATGGTGGATGCTTTATCTTGGGGAGAAGAGGGAGGTTGAGGTGACGTGGACTGACTTTGAGAAGGAGTTTCAGGCAGAATTCCTCTCTTCCATGATGAAGGCTGAGAAGAGGAAGGAGGTACTCTCCCTCTAGAAGGGGAGCATTTCAGTGAGAGAGTTAGGGATCAATTTCAAGGATATCCTTTGCTTCACTCCGGACCTTTTCTCGGATAAGGAGTCTCGGGAGAGATGTTTAGAGGGGGAACTCCAACCTTCTATTCAGTATGTTGTTACTCCCTTTACCTTACTAACATACTTGGAGGTCCAGAAGAAGGATAAAGCATTGGAGAGGATGCACATGCTGGGAGGTGTGTTTTGAGAGGGAATCCAGTTAGGATCGTCGAAGGGGAAAGCCTTCAGCAGCAGGACTCTAGTATCAGGGCCCTCTAGGTTTCATCTAGTAGGGATCAGGCCCCAACAGTTCCAGTTCAGATCTCTCGGTCCTCACCCTTTCCCTTCAGGCCCAGGACTCAGATGCTTCATCTGTGGTAGCCATGGGCACCTTCAGAATCAGTGCCTGGACCGAGTACAGTACAATGGGGGTGGGCCAGTGCAGCACCCGCCCCAGCCACAGCAGTTTCCAGCCAGGCCCTTTCAGCAGCAGCAGTAGGGACAGCGATCTCTCGCTCCTCCAAGGGCAGACATCGCAGGAGGAGGCTGACCTCAGGGCACTCCTCAGGGACCTTGACCAGGGCACAGTTAGGGAGGTGGCTGACAGCCGAGGGGCAGGGGAGCTAGGTGTGGGCAGTTACATGTCGCGGAGGCAGCAACTCCAACAGGGCCAAAAGTTGTTTGAGGTATGATCAGCTTGTCTAGTACTCTTTCTTATGCCTTGTTCGATACAGGAGCTTCACACTCCTTTTTTGCACCTAGTATGGCCTGTTCTCTAGGTCTAGACACTGAGAGACTTCTGATTCCACTGGTGTTGAGTACACCATTCGGAGGTCAGACCAACTAGTTTTAAGTTTGTCGAGGGTGTAGACTGATGATAGGTCCACATCAGTCGATCAGAGATATTCCACTATTGCAGATACATCCATACGATGTCATCCTAGGCATTGAATATATTTCCTCTGTATGTGTTGTTATTGACTGCTTCCGAGGTAGGATCATTTTTTTAGACTTGGGCAGCCGACGTGTGACTTTCATCGGCGAGTGGGGTTGCTAGAAAAGTAGCAAGCGAGAGGAGCCCCTCCTTTCCTTGTTAGCTAAGCTATCAGTGGAGTCGGTGGATGCAGAAATGGTGGAAGTTTCAGGGGCCGTCAGTGAGTTTATGGACGTCTTACCTGAAGAGGTGACGACTCTACCCCATCGGCGTGATGTTGAGTTCGGGATAGACTTGCAACCTGGTGCCCGTCCTATTTCGATGGATCCCTACCGGATGGAACATTCTGAGTTATGGAAGTTGCGGAATAAGATTGATGATCTGATGAAGAAGGGTTTTGTTCGACCAAGTGTGTCACCATGGGGTGCTCCAGTCTTGTTCGCAAATAAGGTAGATGGTGGTCTGGGGCTGTTCATAGACTACAGGAGACTGAACCAAGTAATGTTTAAGAATCGTTACCCCCTCCCGAGGATAGACGATCTCTTTGACCAGCTGAGGGGAGCAGTTTGGTTCTCTAAGATCGATCTATGGTCTGGCTATCACCAGTTGAGGGTGAAGGAGGGAGAAATCTCAAATACTGCCTTCATATATAGGTATGGACACTTTGAGTTTGTAGTCATGTCGTTCGGCATTACAAATGCACCAGCTGTGTTCATGGGACTCATGAACTCCGTCTTCTGTGAATACCTGGATTGGTTCATATTCGTGTTTATTGACGACATCCTGATCTACTCAGGGTCAGAGGAGGATCACGCTGAGCACCTAAGAAAAGTTTTAGAGGTCCTCCAACAGCACCAAATCTATAGGAAACTGTCCAAGTGAAAGTTATGGACATGAGAAGTGCACTTCCTTGGGCATGTGGTGTCCGATAAGGGAATAGAGGTGGACCCATCGAAGGTCGAGGCAGTTGTTTCTTGGGAAGCACCCAAGAACATGGCAGAGGTTCATAATTTCCTTGGACTGGCAGGTTACTACCAGAGGTTCGTACCCAACTTCTTACAAGTTTCAGCACCTTTGAAAGCCTTGACCAAGAAGGATCAGGCTTTCGTATGGGATGGGAAGTGTGAGGTAGCCTTTAGCTATCTAAAGGAGAATTTGGTAAGTTCCCCAGTGCTGAGGTTTCCAGAATAAAGGGTAGTGTATGCGGTGTTCTATGATGCTTTAGGAGAAGGCCTCAGGTGTGTACTGATGCAATGGAAAGGGGTGATCTCTTATGGGTCTAGATAGTTACTTCCTCATGAGCGTAATTATGCCACCCATGATCTGGATCTTGCGGTGGTCGTTTTCGCACTAAAGTTGTGGCGACATTACCTCATCAGAGAGCGCTTCGTGATCTTCACGGATCACAAAAGTTTGAAGTATATCTTCTCCCAGTGGGGCCTGAACTTGCAGTAGTGAAGGTGGATGGAGTTCCTTCAGGACTAAGACTTTGAGATTTCCTACACCTTATGAAAATGGAATGTGTTGGATTATTCCTTGAGTAGGAAGTCGCAGAAGGATGCGGTTTGAGATTCGGAAGATGCTTGGAAGGCGGTGGAGGAGTTGGCTGCCCTACACCTGGATGTAGGGGAGGATGGTTGTAGAGGTTGTCTATATCAGATAACAATGCAGTATTATCTGTTGCGGCAGGTAGAGGAGTCTTAATGGGGAGACTCAGAAAGTGAAGTGATGTGTGACCAAGTTAACCATGGTTATCTTCCGGAAGGGTGGAAGGACGATGGTCATAATCAAATGCTTTTCTGGGGTAATTTTTTAGTTCCAAAGGCAATATGTGAGAGGGTTCTTGGTGAGTCTCAACTCACCCCTAGCAGTGCACCCAGGAGTTTCCAAGATGTACCAGGGTCTGAGGAGTCGTTTTTGGTGGCCCAGGGTAAAGCGGGTGGTGGCAAAGTTTGTGGTCAGGTGCCTAGTGTGTCAGCAGGTGAAGGCTGAACACCATTTTCCAAGTAGTTTGTTGCAACCTTTAGATGTCCCTGACTGGAAGTGGGATGACATCACGATGGATTTCATCATAGATCTACCCAAGGTTCAAGGAGGATGCGATGCTATCTGGGTAGTGGTGTACCGGTTGACGAAATCAGCTCACTTTCTGGTGATCAAGGAGTTGGATGTAGTGGATGCCTTATCACGGAGGTAGTGCGATTTCATTGAGTTATGAGGTCCATAGTCTCGGATAGGGATGCACGGTTTACCTCACGAATATGGAGGGTATTTCAGCATTCTTTTGGAATCCAGTTACATATTAGTAGTGCTTTCCGCCCCTAGACAGATGGATAGACAGAGCGCACCATCCAAACATTGGAGGATATGCTACGAGCATGTATTCTGGACTCTTGGGGATCTTGGGAATGACACTTTCCTCTGGTGGAGTTTTCCAACAATAATATCTATCACTCTACCATTGGCATGGCTCTGTTCGAAGCTTTGTATGGAAGGCCATGTCGCTCACCTGTGTGCTGGACCGAGGTTGGTTAAGTAGGTGTTCTTAGCTCGGAAGTGGTCTAGAGCACGATGGAGAAGGTTTGGCTTATACGGGAGAGGATGAAGGCGGCCCGGGACCGACATAAATCATATGCCAAAAATAGGAGGATACCCTTGGAGTTTGAGGTCGGGGACCACGTCTTCTTGAAGGTATCCCCTCAGCGTGGGAAAAAGAGGTTCGGTAGGGGGAGTAAGCTTTCTCTCAGGTTAGTCAGACTGTTCAAAGTGTTGTGGCGGGTCGGTGAAGTGGCTTATCAGCTAGTGCTACCACTGCCGCTACTGAGACTGCACGATGTCTTCCATGTGTCTCAGCTCCAAGGATATCTACACGACGATTCACACGTCCTCGACTAGGGAAAGCTGTATATCTAGGGCGACATGACTTTTGTGGAAAGACCAATGAGGATTGAGGATCGTGAAGAGAAGGTGCTCCGTGGATATACCATTCCTTTGGTTCATGTATTGTGGAGGCATGGCGGGCTCGAGGAAAGTACCTGGGAACAGGAGACGCAGATGTGTGCCCAGTACCTAGAGCTATTTTGAGTTTTGTTCTGTTTTTTTTTTTTGTACTTGTTTTTGATGGAATGCTTCACCTTGTTAACTATGGAATGTGTGGTTTTCCTTATTCTGTGGATGTGTGTGAAGAGTCCTGACTATGGGGAGGGGAGGACCTGATCCCTAATCAAGACGAATTAAGTTTGATGCGATTAAACCCGTGCGGGCGAGTTAGTGCCACCCAAAGCAGATAGTATCTTGACATGGAGGAAGAAACTCCCTAACCCATATGACTAGAAAGTTTGACCTTTGAATGTTGCCTGGTTACTTTAGGGAGAGGTGTTCCTAGATGTCGATGATGTTTACTCCTGAGAGGTATCTTTCGAGGTGGTTGGTCAGAACCCTTCTTTCTCAGGGTCTAGTTTTGATTCTCGATGGTGAGAATAGCTTGAGAGGTATCTGATGTAATGACCCAGACCCACCAGTTCCATTACTTTTCCAAAACACGGCTCCACCGAGATGGTGGCACCGGTCACGGGGGCTCCGGTTATGGTGGTCCCATAACGGTCGCACACCGGTCACGGTGGCACCGTGACGGTCGCACACCAGTCACGGTGGCACTGTGACGGTCTCCCACCGGTCATAGTGGCACCGTGATGGTCGCCCACCGGTCACGGTGGCACCATGATAGTGTCACTGGTCACGGTGGCACCGTGATGGTGGCACCATGAAGGTGACACCATGACGGTGGCACCGTGACGGTGACTATGGAAACCCTGCTTTTAATACAAACTTAAACAAGATTTATTACATAAACTATTCACTTGATACAACATGGAAGATCGAGAGGTCTAGTGTCTTTAGGGCTTAGTCTCATTACATAACAACTTAAAACATGAAATTCAACATCTTTATTGAAAACTTACTTTACATGACCACTACATTCCCACTTACTTAGCATTGCATGGGATAACCTAAGGACGTGCATAAGAAAAGGGGTGAGCTATAAAGCCTAGTAAGGGAATAAACATGGAATACATGAGGAGTAAAATACATGTTAGACAATAGGAATATCAATAGAGAACAATAGAAATATGAACATAATGGCATGATAAATAATGATAATCATAACATGGAAATGTGGCAACCACACTTAACATGGAATTAGCAAGAGCCAAGGTTCATTGCACTTGACCATGAGTAAATTCTCATTGCACATAAAGCACGAGTAAACCATCATTTCAATTGAATTATCATGATTCAAAACTCATTGTACATGATGTATCATGATACTATAATTTACCCAATGCATTAGAGCGCTATAAGGGTTTACCCTTCTTAAACATTTCATTTCATGCATAAGTGTGTCACATGGATCATAAAACATGGATTCATTAAACATAATCATTTATTCCATGATAAAGGAATATGGAATTCATACATGAAACTTTATAATCAATAAGTAAATGTGCATAAAGGTGAATACCCTTGATGGATAAATGGGCATGGTATTCACTACAAAAAGGCATTGGCTTAGAAAATCAGTGCAATTTCAGCAGCGTAACGGCGTGATATAAGAATTCATAAAAATGGTTGATGAGAGAGAAATGGATGTTTCGTCATATCTACATGAAATGGACATTAAGGGGTACATATATATACATGAACCAACAATTTTAATGGAATTTAGATTCATGATACAAAAGTATTGCTTGAATGTAAATGAGGAGAGAGAAGTTCCTTTAGGAATTTCAGCATAGTAACGGGTGTACATGGGAGGCATTTAATGAGAGAGAAAGGGGTATTCCATCATTCAAAAAATAAGAGGGAAGTATGGGGGAGTTGTGAAACCATACCCCATAATTTATAATTTAAATTAAAATGGAATAACAATATTAAGAATATTGGACAAAAAAGTGAAAGGAAGAAAAACCCTTACTTGGAAGTGTGCTTCCAAAGGCTTGAGAGAGGCTTGAGAGAGGCTTCTTGGGAGCTTTGGGAACCTTAGGAGGATTCTAGAGAGAGTAGGGAAGAGGTTGGACGAAATCCAAAGGCTTTGAGTGAGGAGGAAGTGGGAGCTTGGATGGGTTTATATAGGAAAGGTGAGTGAATTCTTTATTATTTAGGTTTGGGTCCCCTTACATTAAACTAATCCAAACCACAAATCAGATCATGGTTTTTGCCCATTGTTTTTGGAAAAGGGGAGAGTAAAACAATATTTTATAAGTCCAAAGTCCTAACTTCTTAAAATAATGGGGTTGCTTATGTGGAGGTGAGTCACACTCCCATGGAAAATAATTTAAAAAGACAAGATGTTTAATAAGTATTGAGGGGTCCATTAATGCTTTGTAAAATAATTCAAACAAACCCAAAATTAAATTATTTTAATGGTAAAACATATATTTTCTGAAAATAAAGCTTATATTATTTTATTACATCACTATTGGGTCATTATGATGTCATAAAACACATTATATATTTAAACGGTATTTAATTTTTACCCAAAAATTTGACTATTTTAGAAAATTATGAAAAATTCACCGTTAGATAATTTAGACATCCTGATTCCAAAAATAAAATTTATTTTATCTAAATAATTTTCTAAATATGTTAATTTTCACTTTTAAAATAAAAACCGACATTTATCGAAAATTCACGGGTTTTGACAAAAATGGCTTTCAACCCTTTAATAAAAATTACAATTTCATTCATAAAATTATAAGATCATTTATATTTAATAAAAAATAATTTAATAATAATAATAATATTTTATTAAAATATTATTTAATTCAACAAAATCCCTTAATTTAATAAAATAAAATTCTTAATTAAATAATAACTAAAAATACTATTTGTACTTTAAAAACTATTTACAATGTATCAATAATGAAAAGAAAGTATATTCATTATTATATAAAAAAATAATGTACATGAACATAGTACTAGAGATTTGTTACATAACCCCTTACAATAGCCGCATAAGACCTAAGGGTAAGGTGTGTGATGGTGACAAACTCTTGGGGTGGCTCTGATAACATCGATCGAGTGGTAATCTCTATCAACTTCCACTTTTCCCGTAGATGGTCTCGTTTGAGCTTGACATGATGAAGCTCATCTTGCGATTGGTCAAGAGCGAAGCCCAAAGACGCCACCTCTTTTCTGAGCTCGGACAAATGGGCTTCGTATGGAGCAATTCTACTGGATGAGGCCATCGCTTCCTTTGTCTGAGTAAATTGGGTTTGTTAAAGCCTTATATTTATACTAATCATGTGATCATTGTTCAACGGATATAACGGTCACAATTCTTAACATAAAACCAAAGAATTTGACATTTTATATAAACATATTTACATAAAGAGACATTTTATTAGATCAAGAGAGATTTCCATTAATGAAACTTTGAGTCATTACAGGGACACCATGATGGTGGCACCGTGAGGGTGGCACCGTGACGGTGGCACTGTGAGGGTGGCACCGTGTCCTCACTGAGCGGTCTTCGTTCTTTTCCCAATTCTAGAATTTTCCACTGCAACATATCTTTTGACATAAAGATGATTCAATTCCCCCTTTCAATTCCATTTAAAGCCCATAAATAATATCTAAAATCCCCCAAGAGTCGGGAAACCCTTAACTTACCAAAACGTGTGGTTTTTCCTTGGTTTCACGCCCTTCCCCGTACCTTATAGTTTTTTCCCTGTTATGCATTTCCTTATGCTTAAAGAAAACTATTTAACGCATAGCTTTTATGACCACCCCTCTCAGGAGAATTGTTAAATGACAATTAATTCCATCGTGCGTAACCACCCAACAGCATGGTGAAACCACAATCCAACTTTATAGCCTTTCAAATTTCCATATCTCGTAACAACGGTATCTCATCCTTATATCACAAGGTAATTCCTTCATCTTCTTCCTCTTGGATGGTATCTTTTTCTTCCTGGTGCGTTGGAGTTCCCTTTCCCGAGGCAAGTGGTGCGCCGTGCCGGAGCCTTTATTCTCAACCTTGGAGTCCCCAACGTTCCTCCCCGACAAGTCACACATCCCAAATTCTTGGAACACGGAGAAGAACTTCGGTCCTTGATCAACTAGGTAGGTATTTTACTTTGTCTATCCTTATTGTGTACCATGCGGGGTGGGTACGCAACTGTTTCTGTGGGAATGGATGAAACCAAACCTTAACAAAGATAATAAACAGACTGTTAAAGAATGATGGGGTGCGTTGGAAAATTCTGTTGTACTCTTTTGTGATTGTTATATGTTGTGAACTGTATGGGCTTATGCTCACTGAAAATCATGGTCGTTGGTGGTCATTCCTTGCGCACTAATGAACCCTTGTCTTCTATGATTATTAAATGACTGTAACATGGAAATTGTTTAATCACCTAAACTCGCTTAGTTAAATGGATTCCCAATGAACATAAATCCTTGTGTGTTCACCCCAGTTAACCAAAAGAAAGAAGAACTTAATGAATGAGGTGCTTGAACCTGGAAGTTTCCCTACTCTATTTTGGTAGTAGGTGTGTTGTTCTGTTTGATGCATATGGGGTGAAGTGGATGGGTATGGGATCCTCTGTTGTGGTACAGTAGTTGGTTGTGAATCTGAAGCTGTGTGGGGCTATATCTCGAGGCTTGGTTTGGTTCCAGTGCTTCGAGGGATCTCACTAATCCCCTTGTTGTTGTGACTTCACAAGAGAACCGGGTGTGAATGCTTAAATTTTTGTTTGGCTGTTTCTCTTTCTCTGGATTGTGCTTATGCCTGTTAGTTTCCCAGTAGTGCAGAATTCACATAAATGGGATCACTTGAACATGAAATCAAGAATTATTTAAATGGGGAATTGGTTTGGGGATGAGTTGTGACTTGGCTGTGAGTGTTGTGCCTTTCTTTTATGAATGAATAGTAACGAGGGTGTTTGTTCTTAGGTTGGTTTGGAAGCCCAAGTTTGGGATGAGTGCTTGTTACCTATATATATAATTGTAGTTCTTATGTTTCTTATTTGTGCCCCACCCAAGTTGAGAACTTTGTGCCGAACACCCCCATTTCATGGGGGAGGGTGTTTTTTCCAACACTCCTATGAGTGGCTGGTTATTAGCTCCTTTTTTGCTCCCTTTCCTGAATATCCCAAGACTCTTCAGGCAAGTTTTGATGGCCTAAGGTCCATTATAGCCCAAGATCCTTTGGGCAGGGTAGTTGTGGTGGTTGGCCCCGGTGTGTGCAGGAAGGTTGTTTCCCAAGATTCTTTAGGATGAGGCCCAGGTGTCTTCGGGCGTGGCAGTTGTTGTTCTGTCCCAGGTGTTTGCGGTTGTGGTTACACGTGGTGGTTGTGGCCTAGGTGTTTGCGGGTTGGATGGTGGTTGTGGCCTAAGTGTTTGCGAGCGGGATGCGTGGTTGTGGTCCAGGTGTGTGCAGGCGGGGTGTGGTAGTGGGACTGCGATGAGAATGGAGGGAGAGGTCCGATGCGTATGATGCCTTCAATAACCAGTGGGAAAGTGGCGTGGGGTACCCAAATATCAATGTGATATTACTATATATTACTTGACTTGCTTTATTTGTGGAGTTTGCCTTGGTGAGGATTAGGTGGATAGTTTTCCTTGCTAGGTGCTTTGGTTATCTCTTTTCTCACAGGGCATTATAATTCCTCCCCACTTGTGCACGAGAGTCTTTGGTGTTCCCTATGGAGTATACTTGTATGCTCACCCTACGTATATAAAACTGCTTTCATGTTTCCAGGAGGACTTCAGGGATCGTGTAGGTTTGTACTAGCTCGGACATTGGGACAGTTGATGTTGTTGTTTTTATTTCTTTTGGTACTCCTTTTTGGGGTTTTCTTTTACTTGTTTAACATTTACTTTTGGAACATGCATATGATAATGGATTGTTTTGGATTTACCTGTACTTTCACTTTTTGTTTTTTTGGTATTTACAATCTTATCTCACGATCCTATTAAATAAAAAGGGTAATTCCTTCCATCTTGTGTGTGAGTCTATACCCTTGGTGCTAGTCTCCACTCCGAGACCTATTGAGGGCGGGTCTCAAGGGTCATTATCTCTCCTTTAACTTGTAGAAGGAAGGGTCTGGTAACCTACTGTCCCTTCTCTCATCCTGGTGAAGGCGGGTCGTGACATAATGGGTTGATTCAAGTCTTGGAAATAAGGTTTTTTTGGGATTAGCTTACCCACATACAAGGTAAATTCCAAGTTACTAGGGATTGTATTGTTGTTCTTGAGGTTCACATGTAATAGTTGGAATGTTATTTCACCTTCGGTGATGCACTTTTTGTGTGATGTTACTATTTTTATGAGAAATTACTCATGATATGGTATAGAACAAGGTTTGTATGAAAATTTCATGATAGGAATTTAGGATCTTTTCATCTTCACTGTTATTCTAGGAACTCATTCACTTGCATATGAAAATCTACTTTTTTAGTTTATTCAAGTTAAACAGTTTCTAGTGATACCTAGTTAATGAATAATTATTTTATTTATTTTATAGAATTTGAACTAATTGGGTAAGCCTAAAATTGATATAATTTTGTGATTCAAACTTGAAATTTTAGCCTATGATATTTTTGTGAACCTGTTAGAACTGTCTAGGATTATGTTAGCATCATTGAGAACTTATCATGTTTTCTTATCCTAGTATGGCTAGATGATTCTTTCCCTATTTTCCTTTTGTTTTCCATGTGGCTTGAGGTGTTCATTAATATATGTAGAAATATGACTCTATGCCATGTTTCGATGGAGAATAAGAAGGGTTCTAATGAGATCACACCACACTTAGCACAGTTGAATCATTCATTAGATTTGAGGAATGTTATGGATGATCATCTCTTGGATAGATTCTTATGAGTGATGTGATCTATGAAAATGAGTGTTCCTTGAGGATGAATGATTATGTCAGACCTCGTGAGGGAGTTCTAGATTAATCACCCCCTAATGTTTGGATTGGATGGCATCCCCCAAGAAGTATAATTTTGGCATAAGTCTGTCCAGTTGATCTCTAGTCGTCTAGAGACACCCATGGAGAATAGATTGAATCTTTCATTGTACATGCTATGGAGACTACCCAAAAATTGGCTAGACATCCTAATTTAGGCCAATAAAAATGTTCTGATCGCCTATTAGAGTTTCCAAATGATATTCTAGAACTATTTATATATGATGATGTTGAGGGAGGAGAGAGATCAAGATTTCATACATCTGATATAAGGGAGAATGATAGTGATGTATTATGCTCTTTATTTCATAAAACTATAGTGTTTTGACCTGAAGTTGGATGAATATGAGGCAACTAGGGTGAAGTTATTTCATAAGGTTATTTGATTAGAGATAAAGTCTCAAGTGAATGTATTTTGAATGACCAAGGTCTATGACAATGAGAATTTATCTCTCATTTGTGAAGGGAACCCAAGGTAGGACATGATTCATGGGTAGGATGTTTCAACTTGGTAGTATGGTAGAACTTCCTCTAGTAACAGAAAGAATTATTTCGATCTGTGCCATCAAGACAACAGTGGTAAGAGCAGTAAATGTAATGGGACATTTTTTTCAGGTGGTGATAGGTATGAAAATTTCAGTGTGGTAGGCCCAACCAAAAATGGGATCAATACCCCTGACCATCAGTGGAGTTTTGTGTGTGTGGCAGGAGGGGGAACTAGTAGAGGTTCTGTAATAACATTTAGTTGGAATCCAATAAAAGGGGAGTGGGACAAATTCCTAAGTCAAGAAAGGTATTTGTAACTTAACATTAGACAAGTATCTAGAGTTCCATTGGTAGTATAGGCTGAGACAGAGGACACATTACTCTAGGGTAGGGATGGAAATACTAGTAAAGTGGCATACTGTAAGGATCCTGAGTGTGAGTTAAGTTTATTGGTGGTATCTAGATACATGCAGTTCAGTAAGCACCTACAAAGCTAGATGCAGGACCTTCCACTATTCTAGGTATGATTTTAGTGGCATATACCCTTGAATATGCTCTTTTTTATACAGGGGAATCTCAATCTTCATATCTTATCAATTTTTTCAGGGTTTGGGTTTGATCGTGGGGTATCTGTGTGGATTTAGGTTAATCAACACACCATTAGGGGTGTGGCCAAAGGGTATTCTACACTAAAAAGAGTGTTCTCTCGAGATTGGTGGCTACCATTTTCTATAGGGTCTATATGTTCTTGGTATGGTGGGATTTTATTGAGTCTTGAGGATGGGATAGTTGGTTATATATCAAGATCATATTGATTGTTACCATAGGTGTGTGTCCATCTAGACACCTGAGGATAGACATTAAATCCACCATGGTGAATAGGATATCTAGGTGGGTTTGGTAGGACCATTGCATCTTAGACTATATGGGATTACATCTCAGGTAGCAATTCTTGTGTTAGGTGATGGAGAATCACAGCAGGGCTTCATTCCTATAATGGTAGACAAGTATCAAGATATCTTTTCTAATTAATTCATTGGGTTACTGCTATAGTGGGAGATCAATTTTACTATCAAGTTAGTTAAAGGATCAAAAATCTATTTCAATACTAACCTATAGTATAGAATGAGTATAGATTCGAATTTTTAAGGTTCAATTAGAGGATCTAGAGATCTGGGGTGTTATCCATCCAAGTAATTCAACTTAGGTCTCTCTAGTGCTCTTCTCTAAGATGGTAGATGGAAAATTGATATTATGAGTTGATTAATAGAATCTAAACAAGATTAATGTCAAGAACGGGTATCCTCTTTCACACATTGGGGATCTCTTTAACTAGAAAATAGGTGTTCACATATTCTCCAAGAATGATTTGAGATCCGGGTACCATCAACTATGATAGAGGACAACTAAAATACCTCATACTACCTTCTAGGGCTGATATAGATTGTATGAATTTGTGGTGATGCCTTTTGGATTGAAAAATTCACCACTAGTCTTCCTGGATTTGATGAACTGAATCTTTCACCCAAATTTGGACCAATTCATGGTTGAATTTTCTTAAGACAACATTATATACTCTAAATTCATGGATTATCATGAATGGAATCTAGATATTATCCTGAGTACACCAATAGAGAATAATATTTATGCCAAACTCTCAAAGTGTTCCTTAAGGATTGATCAATTCCACTTTCTAGTCTATATTATTTTAGTGGTGGGAATATCCACGGATATAGAGAAGGTAGATGCAATAGATTCTTGGGAGAGGCCCCAGAATTATTTCAAGATTAGAAGCATTCTCATCTTAGCTGGATACTATCAAATATTTATTTATAACTTATCTCAGATAGCAGCACTGAAGGTTATTTTGACCAAGAAGGGAGTATGGTTTGAATGTACCAATGGTTATGAGGAATATTTTCAATATCTAAATAGTATGTTAACATATGCACTGATCTTGTCCTTACCGGAACTAGGTAAGGGGTACACCATGTGTTGTGGCCCCTCAGAAGTTGGTCTAAGAGTAGTTCTTATATAGAAAAGACATGTAGTCTCCTACATCTCCAGGAAGTTAAGACCACATAAAAGAAATTATCCAATTCATGATCTATAGTTATCCATTGCAATTCATTATCTAAGATTTTGGTGGCATTACCTAGTGAGAAAAATTTTCATGGGGTATACAGATCATAAGAGTGTAAAGTATTTATTTTCATAGAGGGATATAAAACTTTGGCAGTGAAGGTGGGTGGAGTACTTGTAATATTTTGAATTTGAGTTGTTAATATACACCTAGGAAGGGAAACGTCATTGTCAAAACCTTGAGTAGAAATCCACAGACTCATGTGGTGTGGGAGTCCAGTGATAAATAATGGTTAATGTTACTCTTTTCTGAGATGCATTTCGATGTCCAGGAGTACCAAGGGAAAGTTAATCTAACCACCACCTTAGTTTTTCACTCTTTTAGATGGGATCAAGAAGAGGTAGCTAATATATCCAGAAAAGTTTCTTCTTAAATAGAAAGTAAATGGCAGGGAGCCACTATCCAGCTGGACTATTAATGATAATGGAGTTCTTCGCATTCATGGGTGTGTCATGGTTATAGTTGATATGCATGAGGGGTTGATAATAGAGTTTCATACTTCTAATTAGGTGGTATATCCTAGTTTGAAAAAGATATATCAAGATATTGTCAATCTATATTGGTGTCCATGCATGAATATGAAGACAACTAGATTTATGACTCAATGTCTGACCTGTCAGTAGGTGAAAGTAGAGAATCAGCATCCTGTGGGTTTATTATATCATTTACCCATTCTTGGGTGGAAATGGGATGATTTTACAATAGAATTTGTGATAGGTTTATCAAGAAACCCCATAATAATGATGTAGCATTGGTGATCCTAGATTAACTGAATAAAGTAGCTAATTTCTTACCTATTCAGGAGACTTTCTCTATTGATGACCTAGTTAGCCTATATGTGTAGGGGATAGTGTGGTAACATGGTGTTCTGTGGAGTATAGTCTTATATCAAGATCCTAATTTTTCTTTATGCTTATATCAAGGGCTATAAAAGGTGATAGGTTTATAGGTGATTCTAAGTACATACTACCACCCTCATACTGATGAGAAATCTAACTGGACCATTAAAATACTAAAGGAAATATTGAGATCTGTTTCCCTATAATTTAGAAGTTCTTGGTGGAAATTCTTGGATATTATGTATTTTTTCTACAAAAAAAATTACCATATATTAATCTAGATAGATCCTTTTGATGATTTATATGGTAGGTCATGTCGTTCACCTTTGTGCTAGTTAAAGTAGGTTGAAGAAATACTCATTGGATCAAGTCTTGTGTATAAGATATTGAAATAGGATCAGTTGATCCAGAAGTAGTTGGAAACCAAACATAGCAAGAAAAAAAACTAATCTAACAATCATAGACAACCTCTATAATTAAAGGTTGTCCACTAAGTTTTTATTCGAGTGTTTTCTATTTTGGGTTAAATCCATATATAGAATCATGGAAAGTTATCACCTAGGTTTATAGGGTTTTTTGAGATATTTGAGATATTTGAACTGGTGGCTTCCTTCTTAGATCTTCCAAAATTATACAATGTCATTCATGACGTGTTTCATGTATCACAGCTTCAAATAAATCACCCTGATCCTTTTCATGTGATAGATGTTGATGATGTTGATATTGATGTTGATATTCCCTTTTAGGAGAATCTAATTTGTATCATAGACTGTGGTGAGAAGAATCTCTGAGGATATATCCTTCATCTTGTTCGAGTATAGTGGCAGCATGGGAATGTGTATGAGGAAACCAAGGATGGGGATTTGGATATGTGGGCTCGATGGACTTAGTTATTCACTAAAACCTCTTAGTGATACATGGGATAACTGATCAGTAATGAGATTTTATATAGTGGGGAGGTTTGAAGATTCCACCATTTACCTAGGTACTTTCCCACTTTATGTTTTTTTGAACCATTTTAAATTGTGTAAACAAGCCTTGTACCCAGCTAAATTGGTGTTTTGAAGATGATTGAGGGCTCGAAGGAGGCAGACTAGTGAAGGATAATGGTAGAATTTAGTAATAGATATGTTTTAGTTCCACCTACTATCCAATGAAATCGACTAACCAGTTGGTGGAAGAGACAGTGGGTCAACAAACCTACATGAGTCCCACCGGCTAGCTGGTGAGACCCACTAGCCAGTTGGTGGAGCCTGAGAATAATGGGTTTCCTACAAGGAACCCACTGTCCAATCAGTGGGAACTACTATCTAGATGGAAGGGTTACCAAGGGCGTAAGTGTGCTACTTGGAACCACTAGCCAGCCGGTGGTGCCAGGATGGGATGAAAACGTGAGCAGAAGAATCATATTTTCTACACCCCAAAATCCCATTTAACATCTAGTTATCCCTCTTTCAACCCTATCTTGAGATTTATTATTTTTAAGGACACTCCAAGGCCTCCTCGACTTCTCCAATGTCAATCCTTGATCCCTTGATCCATTATTCAATCTGATGATCTAGTTTTTGTAATTTATTCTTTGAATTAGTGAATTCGTCTGGTTTTATTCCTAGATCTTCTTCTTCTATCCTTAATTTTGTGGATAAATCATTTTCCTTAGGAAATCTACTATTTCACATGGAATCAAGCCTTTGATATCATGGTTTCATCACCTTTTCTTTTAAGGTAGGTGGTCTAAAATAACTCCCTAAGGTCTGATTTTTTTCTATAATATTTGAAACCTATACTATAGCATCAGGACTCTATACACGCAACCACTTTCAATTGGAATTATCTTCTATGGATTAAAAAATCACACTTAAACCTCCTATAAATCTTTTTGATTCCATTGGTGATGAGACCTTAGACTTTCAGCCATTGGGGTTCCTAACATTGACCCTAGTTTAAAACCCAAATAGCACAAACCTATAGCCTTTTTTGGGTCTTGGTTTGACATGTAAAATGGCTTTGGGAATAAATGGAGTGTGAATCGAAATTATTATAATTTTTTTGAGAATTGTTAACTTGGAATAAAAAGGGTAATTGGTATGTTTTAATGAAATTGGTGTTTGGATTAAAGGACATGTTACTAGAATTGACATGATAATTAGTAATTGAATCGAATTAAACAATTTGGAATATGTTGTTATGTTTAGCATGTTTGGTGATTTTGTATATTTGGGGTCTTTATTGGTGCCTAAGGGTGGGATGCACATTGGTTTAATGTATAATGAAAATATTATTGGTTTCTTGGTGCATGAGGGCAATACACATGTTTTCTTGGGACATGAGGGTGAGATATAAGAATATATGAGGACTAAGGGTGATATATCTGGTTGTTTGATTCCTTAGAACAAGATGCAAGGTTTCATGATTCCTGAGGGTGAGTTTCATGGTTACTTGATGCCTGAGGGTGATATTCTTTATTCCTTGGTGACTGAGGGAGTGATTTATGGTTACACATGATGCCTAAGGGAGATATTGAGGGAAGGAAATGCAATTCCTTTCCATTTTTTCACTGGGGTTCAAGTATAGAGACATAAAAAAATTTGTAGAAGTAGGTATGGTTGTACCTATGTGTAAACCTAGAGCTTGAGGGTTATTAGGTTTATTTTGGGGTTTTCTTTTAATTTATATAAAATTCCCTTATTTATTATATTGTTACATTCACTATTACTCAGACTGTATTTTTTTAAACACCATGGGTCATGGCCTACACCCTATTCAAGTTTTTTTGTTACCTAGGTAGACTTTATAGATTTAAGTATGGAAGAGAGAGAGGAGCACTATGTTTGATTAATAGATTTTTGGGATTAGAGCTTGAAGATGGGACTGAGAATAGGGTTCAAGACTGATGTTGGGAGTATTTATTTTGAGTATACCTTTTGGTTATTTACTTGTATAACTTTTAGCATATAATTTAATATGACATTTAGTGTGGAATTTCATGGTTTTATTATATTATATTTATTTGGATTTCTTCAATTCTATGACGGTGTTATTTTATATTGATTGTTTATCTTTTTTGTATTATCAATATATTCTAGAGGTTATAGTCTCCCCACTATATTATTTAGACCTTCACTGTTATTCAGAAGCCTCTAGAATATGGTGAGGCACACCTGAGGTCATGTGACAGTGTGTCTTGTTCACATAAGTGAGAACTTGTCCAAGGATGTTACATGAATCTTCCTAATATGCATGCCATGTAAAAATGGTAATGACACTATTTTGGAGTTCTTCACACTAAACCTTTTTAGGAACAATATAATGAGAAAGGTGATGGTTTTAAAATGTTTTATTTTTTTGTCTCAGAAATTTTGAAGAAAGTTTTAAGAAAGGAAATCACCTCTATTTGTTTTGAAAAGAATCAGAACCTATTTGTTGGAAGAATCGTAACTTGCATTTTAGAAGAATTGGGATATCATTTTTCAAGAAATCAAAAGCTACTTTTTAGAGGAGTCAGAACCTGGTTTGTGTGTGAATCAGAGCCTATTTTTTGATACAATTGGAACCTTGTTTTTGACAGAATCAGAGCCTATTTTATGAAGAAAACATAAACTAATTTTTGAAGAAATCCGAACCTGATTTTTCAAGAAATTAGAACATGATTTTTGAAGAAATTGGAACCTAATTTTTGAAGAAATCAAAACATGATTTTTGAAGAAATTGGAACCTTATTTTTGAAGGAATCAAAGTTTTTTTTTCAAAGGAAGTGGATTTTTCTTCTCAAAGGAATTGGAGTTTGATTTTTAAATGAATCAGAACCTAATTTTTAGAGGAATTAGAGCCTAATTCTCATAAGAATCTGGGTTTTATTATTAGAGGATTTAGAGCCAGTTTTTCAGATGAATTGGAGTCACTTTGACTACGATGCTCTAAGTGTGACAATTCTTTGCTGATATGTATTTCTCATAGATCATGAGTTTAAGTAAGTACTCATGATGTAATAAAGATTGAATAAAGGAGGAGTTAATAAAGAGTGATGTTGATGCATTGAAAAAAGTGAATCTGATGAAATAAGAAGAAGATATGGAGATTCTTGATTGACTTTTTGAGGGGGAGTTGAACCTTCAATTACAATAACTGGTTCTAAATAATCATATTGAGAAATTGGAATGGGAGAATAAAAATATAAGGTTTAGACCCTTGTTTTCCTTGATCAGCCTCAGCAATAGGAGTCTGAAGAAGAAGGGATGAAGGTTAAATAATATTCAATAACAATCGATAAGAGTTTAAGAAGTCAAAACTACTCCAAGATTTCAGGAGTAATGAAAATTTTGATGAATTTTGGTGAGTGGAAAAGTAGTTGTGAAATTCCTACCCAACCCATTTTAGGCCACCTATAAATGGTGATCAAGTAAATTTCATGTGTGGGGGTCTGAAAATAGAGTATTATTCATTCCATATGAGAGATAAGCTCCAGAATTTCAAAGCGAGAAAGTGATACTGGTGGTCTTACCTTGAATATACTTTGTCAGAAAGAAGGTTGTGTTTGGATGGCTGGAGTTCATTGCTGATCTAATCAAAATGAGATTTCCATACTAGATTTCACCATACTAGGTTTCTCGGACTGAGGTGGAATCAGAATGTGGTAGTCATATGGGTTTGAACTAATCAGAATGGGAATTCTGTACTAGATTTCACCATACTGAGTTTCTCAGACTGAGGAATAATTAGAACGGGGTTTCTTGAAGTGGTGTCATATCATCTGTATTAAGGAAAATCAAAACCAGAGAATCAAAACCAGAGAATTGAACTGAGAAATCAGACTCTGAATTTCTTAACATAAGTCCATAAGGTTCTTACTTTCTTCTAGGTAAGTAATTGAAGAATTTCTTTACACTTATATAAAATTGGTTAATTGAAAAGAAGCACAGGTAACATGAGTTGTTAAAAAAGAATTTATATTACCCTATTGTGCTAAGAGGGTGCACACACACTGAAGAGATTGTTTCATAGTGATTCACGGGTTTAAGGGTATATCCTACACTTTTTATTCAAGTATTGTTTTCTTACTGGATTTTATGGTATTTTATTACTTCTAAGCATACCAAGGACGTAGTTATTCTTAATGAATAGTGAACCTTGTAAATACTTGTGTTCCTATGGATGTGTGCCTGTTTTTTTTTTAGTATGTAATTGAATCTTTAAAAGGAGGTAAAGGTCATTCTAAATAGAAAGGAAACTTAAAAGAAAAAATATCACTGATTCCCCCCCCCCCATTAGTGATACATTACTCCAACTGGGCACTTACAAGTGGTATCAGAGGGAGGTTACCTTTGATTTTCCTTGCGGATGGAGAACTTGAACTGTGTGAACAGTAAAGGTGTTCTGATATTTTATGGAAAGAACTATCATATCTGGAAGGATAGAATGCTACCATATCTTATGTCCATCAATTATGAAGTTCATGAAGATGCAAGAGTGGGGTTTCCCCCCATTGATGATAATGCTCTACTTACATATGTTGATAAGAAGTTTCTTGAGAATGATTGAAGGGCCAAGAATGCTATATTATCATCACTTTATGAATTTCAATTCTTGAGAGTGAAAGGTGTTTCCATAGATAAAGGTATATGGTACAAAATAAAAAACATATACGAAGGTAATAAAAAATTCAAGAAGGAAAATCTTCAAATATGGAGGTTAAGATGCCTTGGTGAAAAGTTGGATGACTCAACAATTGTTAAAAAGATCTTGAGAATCCAATATGAAAAATTCGATGCAAAATTTTCTTCATTAAAAGACAGATACCTAGAGATATTATCTCTTGATTATTTTCATGGAACCATTATCACTTATGAGATGACGAGATAGAAAGTTGTAAAGAGCAAGAAAAAAGTTGATAGAGGGTTTTCCTTCAAGGATATGAAGAAGGATAATTCTAAGAAGATGTTAATCGAAGAATAATATGGTGATTCCGAATTTGAAAGTGAGGTATGTAAAAATATTAATGATATTTTATCCTTTTTTTCTAAGAATGTGAAAAGATGTAGAAAGAAATACAAAGGGAAAATTCACTTAAAGTTTTTTGAATGTGGGGGCGTTGGTCACTTTGTGGCTAATTGTCCTCGAATAAAAAATGAACAGGATACTGATAAAGAAGAAAGAAATCCAATAATATCGTGGAAGAAACATAGTGAAAAGGAACATCAGGGAAATAAAAGAAATTCTTCAAGTCCAAAAGAATAAGTTTCTAATCTAAAGATGAAGATGAAGAAGAAGGAAATGATGCTGAATCTGAAAATTCAATTGATTATGGTATTGAAAATAATTCCATTACAATAGTGAATGATGAAGAACATGGAAGTAGCAGTTCTGAAGAAGAAGAAACTCAACTTGAATTACATCTGAATGAAGCATTAAAGTAATGTCTAAGAAAGATCATAAGGCTTAAAAATCAAGATAAAGAATTGGAATATGAATGTTCTTTAACATGAAATCAAGAATATGTTAAAGAAAAACTTGGGAAAGAAATTGATGATTTAAGTAAGTTTCTTAAATATGAGAAGAATCAGAATGAGCATCTAAAAGTAAAGCTAAATGAAAAAAAAAGAGTTACGACTTGTTCAACAAAACTCTTAGAAGCTGAATTGAGAAATACAAGTTTCTAAAACATTATTATTGAGTCTAGTGAATGTTATCAATAATTGAATATGTAGAAGGTTCAACAAAAGTTATCCTCAAAGGGTTATAAGAATAATGAAGTGGTTTCCACAAAGAATAATGTTTGGAAAGTTGTTTATGTGGCCAAGACCAACAATGCTAGAAATTTTGAAGCCTTAAGGAAACCTAAGTCTAAAAATTCTATGAAATAATCTGAATCCAAGAAGGTTTTAAATAATTCTAAATCCAAGAATAATAAACTTTTTGAAAATCAAAAGGTTGATTGCTCAAGAAAAAGGGTGGCTGAGAGACATATTCGTGATTCTAATCAGTATGGAAGCTTTAGAGAAAAATACTTCTTTTATGGGTACTGCTGGTATTGTGGTGGATTCAAGCATACAGAAAGTATGTGTTGGTTTAACAAACAATATTACTATTATCCCACAAGTTATGAAAGGTATATATTGAGGGGGAGTCAATCTATTCCAATAAATAATGAAATTAAGAATGAAAATAGGTTCCATCCTCTGAAAAATATCTGTGAAATATGTGAACAACTTGGACATCTTAAAAAAGGTTTTCTTGTTTTATTGTAGGCTCAACAAAATATTCTTAATTATTAGAATCTGAAGGTGACGAAAGAAATGAAAGAATAAAAAGATATTGTTGTAGAAACTGCTTTAAAAGTCACAAAAGAAGAACAAACCTGGATACTTGATAGTGGGTGTTCCTCGCATATGATAAGAGACTTGAAATTGTTGATGGATGTGAAAAAAGAGTTTAGAGAAAGAACTGTGACATTTGGAAATGATGAAATGCTAAAAATAAAAGGTGTTGGATCATCCATCGTTGGAAAACAAAAGTTAAAATCCAAGAAAACTTTGTTTGATGATGGAATGAAGCACAATTTGCTAAGTGTTTCACAATTGTGTGATGTGGGTAACAAAGTTATCTTCAAGAAAGATGGATTTGTTGTGAAAATTGAAGAAGATGGGAAGATTTTTATAAGTGGCCAATGTAAAAAAGGTAATTTGTTTCAGGTTGGTGATACACAAAGCTCTTGTTACATGAGCTTAGTGGAAGAGAATCAGTTGTGGCATAAAAGGCTTGGGCACATGTGTTAGAGAAACATGAGAAAGATACCTAAAAGAGATAGTGTTTGAGATATCCCTAATTTTCGAAGAATAATATATTAGTGTTTCATTATCTATCAGAAAGGAAATATTGAAAATATTGTGCATAATAAGGTTGATATTTGTTCAAAGCAGCCCTTGAAGCTGATACATTCTAATATATGTGGTCCAATGAGAAAAAAATCAACAAATTGAGATAATTAATTCATCACTTTCATTGATAATTTTGCTCATATTACTTGTTTCATGTATATGAAACACAAGTTATATGCTTTGAAAATATTTAAAAGTTTTAGAAGGAAAGATGAGAAAGAGTGTGAGTATCCAATGAAGAAGTTGAGAACTGATAATGGTGGTGAATACAGAAGTGAATAATTTAAAGACTACCTTGAGAATCATGGAATTCAGCATTAATATAGTTCCCCATATACACCCCAAAAAAATGGGGTTTCTAAAAGAAGAATATAATCTTTGTGGAAATGGGAAGAACCATGTTACTTGAACATCACCTTTCTCATTATTTTTTGAGGCAATCTATGAGTACTGCTGTTTATATTCAGAATCGATGTTTCTACAAGACTCAATCAAATAAGACTTCATATGAATTGTTTTATGGTGATACTCCAAGTCTGAATCATGTTATAGTTTTCGAGAGTATGTGCATCATAAAGAAGAAAGTTGGAAATGATGGTAAGTTTGAGTAGAAAGGTGAAGATGGAATATTTCTTGGCTATGCTCTAGAAGGAAGAGGATATAGATTCTTCAACAAATAAACAAGAAGAATTGTTTATATAATTGAAGTAAAATTAATTTAAAGTTTTAAGAAAGATGAACATGTTTAGGTAGACAGGGAAGTTGAGTAAGTTGAAGAAGACAATTCTGATAAGGATACAGATGATTGTAATCCTAATAAAGGTGAAGAATATGACTTGGCTACTTCAAGTGATGAGGAAGACAATTTAAAGTCTTATCCATTATAGAGGAAACAAGTGGAAGCTCAGAATATAATTAGTAATCAGCATCATAAGGTTGAAACAAGAATAGTAACCAATTCTATTACACATACTTCTTTGTACTCAAAAGTGGAACTGAAAGATGTGAAAGAAGATTTTGAGAATCTAGATTGGGTTTAATCCATGAATTAAGAGTTGGATTAGATTGAAAAGAACAACACATGGGAACTCATACCCAAACCTGAAGACAAAAACATTATTGGCACAAAATGGGTTTTTGGAAAAAAAAATGAATGAATAAGGTGAAGTTATTAGAAAACAAAGAAAGATTGGTTTGAAAAGAGTATTCTCATATTGAAAAAATTGATTTTGAAGAAACCTTTTCTCCAGTTTCTAGATTATAAACTATAAGAATATTTATTTCTATTTTTTCACAGCGATGCTACAATATCTTTCAAATGGATGTCAAATCCACATTCTTGAATGGTGATCTTAAAGAAGAAGTTTATATTGAAAAACCTTGTGGCCTTGTTGTTGGGAAAGATGAAAGTTATGTATGCAGATTGAAGAAAGCCTTGTATAGGCTAAAACATGCTCCAAGGGCATGGTATTCCAAATTAGATACTTGTTTAAGGAATATTAACTTCAAGAAAGGAAGAGTGGATAGAAATTTTTATATCAAATAAATTCAAGATTTTTCCCTCATCATAATAGTTTATGTTGATGTTATTATCTTTCTTGGGAATGATAAGAGAAGTTGTGAAAATTTTGATGAATAAATGAAGAAGGTTTTTGAAATTTACATGTTGGGGGAAATGAAATACTTTCTTGGGTTACAAATCTTGCAAAATAAATAGTAAATTTTTCTTTCCCAATAAAATTATGCTAAGGAAATTCTCAAGAAGTTCAGCATAAAAAACTCAAAATTTGTCTCCACCCCAATTTCAGTGGGAACAAAGATAAGTAAAGATGGTTAATGAAAGGAAGTTGATCATAAAGAGTACTAGAAGATGATTGGAAGTTTTTTATATCTGACTCCCTCAAGACCTGACATTTTTTATGTTGTGAACTTATGTGAAAGATTTTAGAGTGATCCTAAAGAATCACATCTTGTTGCTGGAAAAAGAATTCTCAGATGCATCAAAGGCGCATTAGAATTTGGAATCAAGTATTGTAGCTCAGATAACATTGACATTTTTGGTATTCAGGTGCAGATTGGGTAGGAAATGTTGATGATAGAAGATCTGTATCTAGTGGAGTGTTCTTTATGGGAAAGAGTTGTGTTGGATAGAATTCAAAGAAACAAAATTTAGTGACCCTTAGTATGGATGAATCTGAGTATGTTTCTTCCACTCAATACGCTACTCAACTTATGTGTATGAAGACACAGTTGGAAGATTTTCTTGTTGAAGTGAAGTTACCCTTTCTCTTAGGATGTGATAATAAAAGCATAATTAACCATACCAGAAATCCAGTTCAACATTCTCATTTGAAGAATATTGATATCAAATATCATTTCATCAAAGATCATGTGGATAATAATTAATTGAATCTTGAATATGTTTCAACATCAGAATAAGTGGATGACATCTTTATAAAACCCGTATCGAGGGAATAATTCTCAAAATTGAGGTTGAACATAGATGTCCAACCTATTTCTCTTCAAGGATAAGGTATGTTGTTCTATCCCCTATCTATTATTACCTTTGTATTGTTTTTTCAAGGGGGATAATTGTATTGTTTCATAAATCTATTGCTTAAAATAGAGAGTTGTGGGAAATTTGTGAATTCATCATTGCTTGTGTGTGAACTATTCTAACTATTTCTTGGAGTGGTTGTAGGAAATAATTTGTTTTGTTTTTGAGTAAGGATGCAGAAGAATGTTGTAAGGAAAATGAGGAAGTCATAATCACTTATTTTGGACATGATGGTTTTGATGTAAATGATTCTTGTTTCCTATAAAGAGTTAGCTCACGTAGGCTTAAAGTTGTTGATAAGTAATCCATTTCTTGAGGATACAAAGCTTGGTGATTTATGAAAACTTGGTTAAAAAAAATCCATACTAAACCTTGTTAGGACCAAGATGATGAAAAAGGTGATGGTTTTCATATGTTTTCTTTTGTTGTCTCGGAAAGTTTGAATAAAGTTTTAAGAAAGGAAATCACCTCTCTTTGTTTCAACAAGAATTGGAACCTGTTTGTTTGAAGAATCATAACCTATTTCCTAAAATAATTGGAATTCGGTTTTTGAAGAAATCAAAAGTTACATTTTAGAGGATTCGAAACCTAGTTTTCATGTGAATCAAATCCTGTTTTTTGATGCAATCAAAAACAGGTTTTTGAAAGAATCGGAGCCTATTTTTGAAGAAATAAAAACTTGATTTTTGAATTAATCGGAACTTGGTTTTTGAATAATTAAGATCATGATTTTTGAAGAAATCATAACCTAGTTTTTGAAGGAATCAGAGTCTATTTTACTAAGGAATTATAGTCTATTTCTTGAAGGAATTGTAGTTTAATTTTCATATGAATCAGAAACTGATTTTCATAGGAATGGATCTTAATTCTCAAAATAATTAGAGTTTGACTATCAGAGGATTCGGAGCCTGTTTTTCAGATGAATCGGAGTCACTTTGACTATGATTCACTAAGTGTGATGATGCATTTTTGATATGTATTTATCATATATTATGAGTTTAAGTAAGTACTCGTGATGCAAGAAAGATAGAAGAAAGGAGGAGTTAAGAAAGAGTGATGTCGATGTGCCGAGAAAAGTGAATTTGATGAAAGTGATGCTGGGAAGGGTAAAGTGATGCTAACGGTAGAGTGGTACTGATGGAAATTTGGTACCGATGATGAGGAATATCCTAAGGTAAAGTGATGTCGAGAAATGTTTTCCAGTATCAGGATGATCGGATCCAGAAATGACTCATGCTCTAGTTGGTTTTCAAATTTTTTTCATCCAGTAGGTCAAGAGAAGTAAAGAAGAAGTGCACTGACTTAAGTGGAATAATATATAAGAATAAGATATTAATAATTCTTATTTCCTTGTCGATGGGGAGCTGAGACTTCAATTACAATAATAAGTTCTAAAGAATCAAATTGAGAAATCGGAATGGGAGAATATAAATCTAATGTTTAGACCCTTGTTTTCCTTGATCATTCTCAGTAATAGGAGTATGAAGAATAAGGGATGAAGGTTAAAGAATATTTGAGAATAATTGAGAAGTGTTGAAGAAGTAAAAACTATTCTGAGATCTTAGGAGTAATGAAAATTTTGGTGAACTTAGGTGAGTAGGAAAGTGATTTTGAAATTCCCACCCAACCCATTTTGGGACACCTATAAAAGGAGAGCAAGTACATTTCATGTGTGGGGGTATAACAATAGAGTATTGTTCATTCATGAAGAGAGATAGAAGCTCCTTATGTTTAGAGAGAGAGAGTGATATCGGTGTTCTTACCTTGAATATACTTTGTCAAAAAGAAGGTTATATTTGGCTGACTGGAGTTCATTGTTGATCTAGTCGGAACGGGATTTTCGTACTGGCTTTCGTTGTACTGGGTTTCTCAGAATGTGGCTGTCATACCGGCCTAAACTATTCAGAATGGGAATTCTATACTGGATTTCACTATACAAAGTTTCTCAAACTAAGGAAGAATCAGAACGGGGTTTCTTGAAGTTGTTTTGTATCGGTTATGTTAGGGAAGATCAGAACCAGAGAATCATAACCAAAGAATCGAACATAGAAATCAGACTCTGAATTTCTTAACATAAGTCTAGGAGGTTCTTACCTTTCTTTTGGGTAAGTAATTGAAGAATTGTGTTACGCTTATATAAACTTGGTGAATTGAAAATAAGCACAGGTAACATGAGTTGTTACAAAAGAATTTATATTACCCTATTGTGCTAAAAGGGTGCACAAGCACTGGAGGGATTGTTTCATAGTGCTTCATGACTGTAATGGAATATCCTACTACTTATAATCCAAGTATTTTTTTTCTTAGTGTATTGTATGGTATTTTATTACATCCAACCATACCAAGGACATAGTTATTCTTATTGAATATCAAACCTTGTAAATACTTGTGTTCCTGTGGATGTGTTCTTGTTTTGTTTTCAGTAGGGAATTGAATCTTTAAGAGGAGGAAAAGGTTGTTCTCAACAAAAAGGGAACTTAAAAAAGAAAATTATCATGGATTCAACCCCCCCCCCCTCTCGGTGATACATTACTCCTACTGGGAACTTACAAACTTATTTATCACTTTACCATTATATGTATTTTGAATCAATCCAAGAAACCTCTTAGATATATCTATATATATCTTTATAACTAGTATGTTGGTAGATACTCCCATGTATTTCATTGAGAAACATTTACCCAACCACACCTTCATTGATTAAAGTTTCAAGTCATCATTTATGATATATATAGTTTTTTTTCTACATATAATATCATAAATAGTAATACACTCCCACTAACCCACTTATTTATACAAGAATCATATATGTTCTTAATGAAACAAAACACTTTGATTGTATCATCAAACCAGATATTCCATCTCAGAAAATCTTGGTTCAATACATTAATTGACTTTTTCAACTTTCATACCTTAGGAGACTCATTTGGCACTTCAAAAAATTTAGGTTTCTTCATATACACATCCTTGGCTAAATTCCCAATAAGTAAATTGGTTTCCATATCCATATGATATATCTCATTATCATAATGAGCTACTGTGGAAACAAAAATCCAAATTTAATTTATTAATAGAATATGTGAAAAGGTGTCATTATTGTCAATACTATGAATTTTTTGTAACCATTTTCCACCCAGAATACTTTATAGGTAGATACTCTATCATCCATGTTAGTTTTCTTATAGAAAAATCACTTTCACACAATGGGTCATACCCCTTCAATGGAATCCACCATGTTCCAAACACAGTTAGATTACATTGATTACATCACAGATTCCATGTATTTTAAACATTTATTAGAATCAAAACTCTTAGTAGAATCTCTATAGGAAGTAGTTTCATATCATATGATCATAAATTCATCATCATTAGATATGAGAAATATATATATACTAGGTTCCTGATGGATCTTACTAGACCTTTGAGGTTATTATGTAAATTTATTTGGTTCTTCTTCCATAACTCTATACAAAATCAACTCAACCTCCATCTTAAGAACACTTCTATTTTTTAGTATTGAACTTATCAAAGTTCAAATTTCCTCCAACTTACACCTCAATTTATGTGTTACTTATCAAGGAAAGTAGAAAATTAGGCCATAAACACTTTTTTATGAGTAGTATTATAGAAATAATATCCACTAGTTTTCTTGGAATAACCAAAACATAAGAACTTATCAGATTTTGGGTGAAGTTTCTCTAAATCCAGTCCGGGTCGGACTGGACTCGGACCTAATACGACCCTTTACTTTACTTGGGCCATAACTTTGGCACCGGACGTCTGTTTGATGAACCGTCAGTGGTGTTAGAAATCTTGGAGCGATATGGTCCCTTTGAGTATACCCCACTGAAGTTTTAGATAAAGTTGAGGTACAGTTAGGTTGGATCGAGCACGAATCCAACCGGTCCCCCAGGACTAAAAGGATAATAACTCACAGACTGGGCGTCTGATTGACGCGTCGTCTATTGCGTTGAGACCCCTATGACATGGAGAACATTTGAGATAATTTTTCATGGTAAATATTGGCAGTTGTATAATCGAATAGTGGCTTGGGAAATGGACTCTCCCAGAGACGAGAAAGCCTAGTGCGGAAACCCAGTAGTTGGCTGTGATGAGAAGAGTGCTCCTAGCGATCCTGTGCGAGTCAGATCTAAGTGATCCTGTGTGGGTCAGCTCCTAGGGATCCTATGTGGGTCAGCTCCTAGCGACCCTATGTGGGTCAGCTTTTAGTGATCTTGTGTGGGTTATCTCTTATTGATCATGTGTGGGTCAGCTCCAATCGATCCTGTGTGGGTCAGCTCCAAGCGATCCTGTGTCGGTCAGCTTCTAACAATCCTGTGTGGGTTATCTTTTAGTGTTCCTATGTGGGTCAGTTCCTAGAAATTCTGTGCAGGTCAGCAGCAGAGCCTCTTAATGGAATAAGATGATTCAGTATTTATAACTAATCATCTCTACTACCGTACCTAAAGATATACCTGGTGTGAGCTGATTCAGTACCTCTGTGTTTCCTCGTGATTGAGATGGATTACTTGATAAGTTAGGTATTTGTATGGGCATATACCTAAGTAGGGTTATCTGTTGTTTCATACTTTTTGGTTTATCCTTGGTGGATTTTGTGAGACCTTGAGGGTCTTGGGGTCCCTATTGAGTATCGTTATACTCACCCCTGTATGGGATATACCAGCACCTTGTTGTGTTGGATGCAGACGATAGACAGCGCTGACTGAGGATGAGGGTACCAGGACTGGAGGTAGCTCAAAGTTGGATGTTAAACGAGGTGAACCGCAGAGACGGACATTTGTGAGTTGTACCTACCCTTCAGGTAGGAATCATGGTGGACGATCCAGGAGCTGCTTTACACCTATCATCCATCTTGTACTTTCAAGTTTTCCTTGTACTTTCCAGTTCATCTTGTATTATGGACCCTTTTACTTATAATACTCACTTTTTTTACTATTCATTTTACTTGAGTTCATATCTTGTTGTGTGCTTGGTTGTTTGTGTTACAGGTTATAAAGTCAATGCCTTCCTAGTTCTAGGGATTTACGCCTTTGGTGCTAGTCGCCATCCCCTGGCCTAAGGAAGGCGGGCTTGGGGTAGTCATGACATGGGCCCCGGGGGATGGGTCCTGACAAATTGGTATTAGAGGGGTCGATTCTACTGCATAAAATATGAATTTGATCTTTATTTTTAATAGAAATAGTGTTAAGTGTAGTGAGTGTGGTTTTTAGTTTAGGGAATCCAGTGTTGGTGGGGCGACCGACGTATCCATACACCAGGACCCTAACTTCTGATCTCCGACTCAGTGCATGAAAACATTGATTGCATGTGTGATTTCAAAAGTTTTCTTTGTGATATTTTGAGTTAGATCGGTAGGTATAACTTATTGACCATGGCGCACCAGTTACTTTTCAGGATGCCTCCACGCAGATAGCCAGCTAGGGTTCTGAGAGTTGTATGCACTGATAGCCCACTGAGCGACGAGGCCTCAGTGTAGGTCCCTTTTCCAGTAAAGGCACTAGTGGAGGCACCAGCGGTACCATTCCCCATTGGTCCACTGATTCCACCATCCCCAGGAGCAGATGGTGCACACTGCTTGAGCGCGTTCCACGAGTTCCAGTGCCAGAGGTCACCCAGGTTCAGGGGAGATATGGATCCACAGGTAGCTGCGGATTGGTTGGAGGTTGTAGTGAGAGTCTTCCAACTGGTAGGGACACTAGCCGATCTCATGGTGATCCTTGCCACTAGCCTTCTACAGGAAGCAGTGGGAATATGGTGGAGCTTTATGCTCCAGGTTCACGATGAGGTGACGCTTCTCTGGGCAGACTTCAAGAGCCTGTTTCGGGCAGATTTTGTCCCAACGACTCTTCGCATGGTGTGCATACATAATCTTCTTCATCTGAAGCAAGGAAGCATGATTGTAGCTCATTACTCAGCTAGGTTCATTAATCTCTCACATTACTCCACAGATATAGTGCGGGACCCATACTTCAGGTCTCAGACCTTTAAGCAGGGACTCAAGTGGGAGATCAGGGCTTTGATGATCTCACTCAGTATCCCAACACAGGGGGGTGTTAGAGAGATCCCTTTTAGTATATACTTTCCTTCCTGAGCAATCACCTGCATCGAGACCCACAACCAGTCGTCACGTAGTGGAGTCTTCTGCAGCTGGCAGCAGACAGATGTCGCAAAGTTCCAAAAGGACTAGAACTTCAGGTGGATGACCGCAGGATTTAGGGTCGGTTGTGTGGGGAACTCGAGACAGAGCTGGTCATGCCAGGATCAGGCAGTGTTACTCATGCGGCAGGCAGGGTCATGTGGATCATGACTATCTGACCCTCCATACGGATGATCAGCAGACAGTCGAAGGACCGCCCAAGTAGAGACAGAGATTCGACCGAGGAGGTCTGCAGGGAGCAGGTGGACATGGCAGAGGAGATGGTTGTGCAGCCAGCGGTGGGAGACAATTCGAGATTTTACCACCACCACCACCAGAAGGTCCACCCTGACTGCAAGGAGCAGGTGAACAGGGGCGAGCTCATCTCCAGGAAGATGAGGCCTACGATCACAGAACTCTAAAGATGATACGAGGTATGATCTATGTCTACTCCACCTTAGCGGAAGTACTCATAAACATAGGTTCCAGTCATTCCTATATTTCCACTACCCTCATTCGGAGCTCAGAGATTCTGACGGAGTCGTTGGCTCGATCCTGACGGCTAGAGAATCCTACGGGAGCGGATTCGATGATTAAGCACTGGTGTCAATAGTGCGATCTTACTCTAGGAGCTGGGAGCTTCGTCCGGGATCTCCTAGTAGCAACGTTGAGGCCTTACGACATCATCTTGGGTATGGATTGGTTATATATAGTACATGCTCAGATAGACTATATTAGGAGCAAAGTGCGTTGTGTTCGCACGGATGGGACCAAGTTCACCTTCACCAATGAGAAGGGAGCCTTTGCAGTGCATGATGGACTTGACTAGAGGAGGGTGCATCTGATCACTCATCAGTTGGCTATCCTTATCCCCAAGTCAGTTGATGTAGAGAGTCTGAATTATACTGTAGTGGTGGACTAGTACGCGGATGTCTTCCCTAATGATGTCTCGAGTCTACCTCCTCGTAGAGAGGTGGACTTTTACATTGACTTCTACCTCGGGATGACACCAATATCTACACCAGCATATCGAATGGCTCTTGTAGAGCTTCGTGAGCTGCAGGTACAGCTAGAGGAATTGCAGGGGAAGGGATTCATCTGGCCCAGCATTTCACCTTGGGTAGCCCCGATTTTGTTCGCCAAGAAGGTAGATGGGAGCTTGAGGCTTTGTGTTGACTATCGGTACCCGAACCAGGTGATCGTGAAGAACAAGTACTCACTCCCAAGGATTGACAACATGTTTGATCAGCTGAAGGTAGCACGGTGGTTCTCAAAGATAGACCGCATATCAGGTTATCACCAGCTCAGAGTACAAGACGAGGATGTGCAGAAGACAAAATTCAGGTTTCGGTACGACCATTATGATTTCTTTGTTATTCTATTCAGTGTAACCAATGCTCTAGAAGTGTTCATGGGACTCCTGAACAGGATATTTCATCCATACCTTGATCTCTTGGTAGTAGTATTCATCGAAGACATCCTGATCTACTCGGATACTAAGGAGGAGCATTCCTATCATTTATAGGTAGTATTGGACACACTTCGAGAGCACCAGCTTTATGGTAAGCTCTTGAAATTCCAGTTATGGATCTGAGAGGTTCACTTTCTAGGACATGTCATCTCGGAGGCTGGAGTTGCAGTGGATCCAGCGAAGATTGAGGCAGTACTATCTTGGGAGCCACCCACGAGTGTGACGGAGGTTCGGAGTTTCCTGGGTTTGGCTGGATACTACCGAAGTTTTGTGCCAGACTTCTCTAGAGTTGCAGCACCACTATCATCATTAACAAAGAATGGGAAACCCTTTGTTTGTTCAGAGAAATGCCAATGGATTTTTCAGGAGCTGAGTCAGAGGCTGACTAGTGCCCTGATCTTGAGGCTTCCAGAGGATGGAGTAGGGTACGTAGTCTACTACGACGCATCAGGGACCAGACACGGAAGTGTCCTGATGAAGGAGTGAGTAGTAATCGCATATGGTTCTCAATAGCTGAGACAGCATGAGTAGAACTACGCTACCCATGACCTGGAGTTAGCAGCATTGGTCTTCACCTTGAAGATGTGGAGGCACTATCTGATTGGTGAACGTTTTACAGTGTACTCTTATCACAAGAGTCTCAGGTATATCTTCTCTCAGAAGGACCTAAACCTGAGATAGCAACTTTGGCTTGAGTTCCTACAGGACTATGACTTCGAGATATTCTATACTCCTGGGAAGGGGAACGTTGTTGCAGATGCACTGATAAAACACTATTTTATTGAATATTTTATTGATAATAAATGATATAATTTCCTCACATTGTGTTAAATATGTTTATTTATAAAATATTTGGGATTTGATCATTCATTTGAAAATTTGGTGAAAATTCCAGTTTTACCCTTAATAGTGCACTGTATTATTTCGAAGATAAATATTTTTATATTTATTATTTGAATTTGAAATTTTGTAACAGTGTTACTAACTTAATTATCTACAACTTTTATTCAGGACACTAAAGCTAAAGAGTTAATTTGGTTGTTGAAATTGGGCCATGAAGTCAAAGTTGGGCTGGGCTCTCCAGAATGGAGAAGGTTCTGTATTTGGGCCATATCCTCTACATACGGGCTTGGATTGAGCCCAAATTTTGAGGAAAGCTCGGGGACATGATGTGGCACAAATCATCCTTCTGGAAGGATGGTCAATTCACGCGTTTTGGAGGTCAAATGGGCGGTGCAAGTTTCATTAAAATATTTGGCCGAGATTTTGCATTCACACTTGAAACCACTTTAAACCTAGCCTCCCCTCCACTCTATAAATTAGTGATTTTCTCATTTGGAGAGGCTGGTTAGTGCATTGGGAGATTGGAGGCAGAGGAGAATTGGTTTCAACCAAATTCTCCAACCATTTTAAGAGAGGTAGCTCTTGAAGCAAGGATCCTCTCATCGAAGTCTCCTTCTCTCCTTCATGTTGTAATTGTTTTGTTTGTGTAATAAACTTCTTTGTTCTTCTTTTATTTCTTCTCTTTTCCTCTGTTTTATTTAAATTTATTCTTCTCTTAATCTTCCTCTTGGGGCTGGAATTCTTTAGTAGAAGCGATATTGGGTTATACCCATTATAAACCTTTGCACATGCAAAACGCTTCTACGATGATTACGCCACCCATGGAAGAGTAATTTTTAGTGATCGATCTATCTTCTACCCTCTTCATTTAATTATTTTGAATCATTGAGCCTACTGTAATTCACTTAATATGATCCATGAATTATGTTTTTAAATTTTAAGAAACTAAGCAAGCAATTGAACAATTAATACAAAAACACGCGAGGTCGAGATTTTGTGTAAATTGTGAGAGTGCGAGTTTAATCGGTAATACAAGACCACTTGGGATAAATTTGTAGAGTTAAAATATAATCCCTAAACACAACTCATCCTCATTTCCAGAATGGATTTGTGCTCTAATTAACCACTGACCATAAGCTAACCTTAGAACAACAATCAAAGCAGGGTTCTGCGATTGCATGTTCCGAAGCTAGCCTAGGGTTTAAGTAATTCCATCTTTGTGGTTAAGTTAACTCTTGTAGGGTTCGAGGGTTAACAAATTAGAGGATCATAATTAAGTGGATATTAATTTAAATGATAATGATTAATATGTAAATTAAGAGGTAGAGTTAGATCGATTACGCCTTTTAAAATATTTTCTAAAAAAAAACATCTTCTTGTTGTGTTATTTTAATCGGAATTCATTTCAAAACTAAAAACAAAAAAAATACAATCTTCTTCCAGCAAACTTCTTCTAGATTCATAAACTATAAACAACCCCCATCCTTTTCTAGTAGTGTTTTTATTATCTTTTATTTTATTTTTAGAATACCTCTAATAAGATGTTTTAATTCACTTCCTCCTTTGAGAGACGACCTTGGTTAGCCCCCTATGCTACACCAAGTAAACTAAACATTAGCTTCATAGAGTGTTGTGCTTGGAGTTTTATCCAATGTAACTCACTTTTGAAGTTAATTTGAGAGCGCGTGCGACAACGCTCTTTCATGCACTCAGTGGGAGGTCTAGTATACAACTACTAGGTAAGGCGACGGAGCAGTTGGCCGCTTCGAAGATATCCTTCTTGTAATGTGTTAGAGAATCTTTCCTTCAGTCTCTTATAGTCACTCCCCCACTTATTCAGCGATTCAGGGAGGCGTAGCATGGGTATGTTGACTGCGAGTCATGACGTACTCAGATATCCACAGGATAGGCACCTGATATATTTTTTGAAGGTGGGGCGCACGTCGTCCTCTTCATAGGACATACCGTGGTACCAGTGTTACTTCAGGAGGAAGTGTTGAGGGATTTTCACACATCCCCTCTAGCGGTACATCCAGGAGTGGAAAAGATGTATCAGGATATCCGATGACAGCACTGGTGGCCGAGAATGAAAAAATCAGTTGCAGAGTTTTTCTCCCGATGCCTCACTTGTTAGCAAGTGAAGGCAGAACATCAGGTACTAGCAGGCTTGGTTCAGCCTTTAGAGTTCCCAAAGTGTAAGTGGGATGGGATATCCATGGACTTCGTGACAGTACTTCCACGTACATCCAAAGTTCATGACTCTATCTAGGTGATCTTCGACCGACAGACCAAGTCGGCCCACTTCCTACTGATCAGAGAGCAGGGTTCAGTAGAGATCTTGGGACGCCTCTATGTGTAGGCGATTGTATGGATACATGGAGTACCCTCGATGATTTTCTCCGATCGTGATACACATTTTACATCCCGGATATGGAAGGGGTTGCAGGAGGATTTCGGGATGCAGCTTCTTTTGAGCACCGCCTTCCATCCTCAGATGGATGGTCAGACTGAGCGGACCATTCAGACCCTCAAGGACATGCTACATGCTTGTGTCCCTGACTTCGGTTGTAGTTGGGAGTATCACTTTCCTTTAGTGGAGTTTGTGTACAATAACATCTATCACTCAACCATTGGGATGGTACCTTTTGAGGCATTGTATGGGCGACCTTGCAGATCACCTTTGTGTTGGACTGACCCAGGGGATTCAGCACTAGTGGGACTAGAAATAGTATATTCTACCACAGAGAAGGTGCATATCATCCAATAGCAGATGAAGACTGCACAGAGCAGGCATAAGTCGTATGCCGACAGGAGATGGAGACCTCTGGAGTTCGAGGATGGTGACCATGTCCTTCTACGGGTCTCACATCGATGAGGTTTGCGGAGATTTGGACAAGGCGACAAGTTATCTCCAAGGTTCATTAGGCCTTTTCATGTCCACAGTAGAGTTAGCGAGGTGGCATACCTCTTAGCTCTTCCAGCTCAGTTGCACCAAGTGCATGACGTCTTCCACATATCCCAGCTGAGTAGATACGTGCACAACCCTTCTCACATCATCGACCATGGAGAGATAGACGTTGACGATGGGGCGACTTTTACGGAGGTTTCAGTAGACATTGAGGATCGACAGGAGCAGGCCCATCGTGGATGGTCGATACCTCTAGTGAGCGTTCACTGGAAGCACGGGAACCTCTAGGAGAGTACATGGGAGCGGGAGACTCAGATTCGTGCTCAGTACCCCTAATTGTTTTCCCAGTTTTGAGTTCTGGATTACAGGGACGCAAATCCCTGAGGTGGGGAGAATTTAAAGACCTGAAATTTCCATGTAAATTTTTTTTATTAAATGGGAATTTTATGAGTCTGAAAAAATTAACAGTGCATGATTCCAAGGCTTGGAGTGCCCAGAATGAATTTCTAAACTTTTTTACTGGTACGTTCAGTAAACATGCGAGCAGGATTTTATAACTTTTGAACCGGTGCTCAGAATTGAAATCTGAGGGCACCGTTGAACTCCCAGCAATGGTATTCGCTTAAGACTTTCACCTCGATTGCAGTTGGTTGAGGTTCAATGTTAATTTTTTGGGTTTTTTGTGAAAAGAATAAAATAAAATAAAGTGTGTGACATTTTATTTTGTTTTGTTTTGAAACTCCTATGTGGAGTTTTCATAGGTGTGGACCACCTGAATTTACCTCCCATGAGAAATTATGGTGGTGGGGACCACCCGAGGCCTAAACCTCTTGAACTCCCCTCTTAATGATGGAGAAACCTCCCAACTCCCTCTTTAATGTGGAGGAGCCTCTTGAGATTCCTCCACATTAACTGTACCAATGTCATATATTAATTTGGCCAACTTGTGTGTGTGTGCCAACTTAATTTCTTCTTAAGTTAAATTATATTGGAACCGCTTTTCCTTTGGGTTGGAAAAGGAGAGAGCTCTTGGAGGATTACTTTCTTCGAACAAAGAACGCCAACGAAGAAATTCTTCTCTGAACAAAGAATGCCAACGAAGACCTTCTTCTCCAAATGAATAATTTCATCAAAGAATGTTCTTCGGAATCAAGCAAGAGGATGATGCACGAACCGACAATCGAGGAAAATGTCGATGACACTGACGTCCGTCTTTTCCCAACGATTCTTCTTCTTCCTCGCGACCTCGTCGACACCATCAAGCGAACGAGGTAGGGGTTTATTTCTATATGATTATCACTTTCCATGTACTCCCCTTCTAATTCTTTTGCAGGATTGGGAATAGAGATTGATGAGGGTTGTGTGGATTAATGTTATTTTCAATATATTCCATACTCGTTCTTGTTTCATGATTACGTTGAGCCACTTGCTACCGCTCTAATGCAAAGAGTGCGGGCCTAAAGAACATGGCTCGTCCTCTCCGTAATTCTTGTGATGATATGTGGTGTTCTTTGAGATGAAGGAATACAGAAATCGGTTCAGGTTTTTGGCACCGATGAGGCAAAAGAATGGCGGTCGGCACCGTTGTCGGTCGCAACGAAGGCGACGGCGCAACGGCGCTACCCCGCGGCCTCCGCACCCCGCGGTACCGCCGCCCGCAGCCTCTACACCACTCCACAACTGAACTGCCATGTGGCCAAAACCCCATGGTTGAGATGCCGCCCCGCGGCCAGGTCTCCGCTCCACGGACGAACCCCCGCAGCCGAGTCTCAACCCCGCGGTCGGGCCACCATCCGTGGCTGAACCCCCTGCAGCCGAGCCGCCACTCCGTGGCCAGGCCGTCATCCGCGGCCGAGCCACTCCAGCTGAGCCACCCTGTGGCCCCTGAGCCGCTCTGACTGAGCCACCCCGCAGCCTCCACCCTTCCGGCCGAGCCGCCCCACGCCCTCGCGACACCCCCACGGCCGAGCCTATATCTACACCTGAGCCAACCCATGGCCTCCGCCTCCCCGCGGCACCAGCGGCCTCTACGGCCCCTCGTGGACCTTGCGGCCTGCCAAACCACCCAGTGGGATGGGTCAACCCGAACCGGGTTGACCAAGGCCAGGTCGGGTCGGTTCGGTCCGACTGGGTCAGACCGGACCTGGACCTCATATGACCCTTTACTTTACTTGGGCCATAACTTTGGTATCGGACGTCCGTTTGACGAACTGTCAATGGCGCTGGAAGCCTTGGAGCAAGAAGGTCCCTTTCAGTATACCCCATTTGATTTTTGGGTAAATTTGAGGTATTTTTGGGTTGGATCGAGTATGAATCCAACCGGTCCCCCGTGACTAAAAGTCTAATAACTCACAGACCGGGCGTCCGATTGACACGTCGTCTGTTATGTTGAGACCCCTATGATGTGGAAAACCTTTGAGATACTTCTTCATGGTACATCGTGGCATTTGTAGAATTTACTGGTGGCATAGGGAACAAACTCTCCCAAAGGCGAGAAATCCTAGTGCGGAAACCCAGTAGTTGGCTGTGACGAGAAGAGTGCTCATAGCGATCCTGTGCGGGTCAGCTCCTAGCGATATTGTGCGGGTCAACTCCAAGCGATCCTGTGTAGGTGAGATCCTAGAAATCCTGTGCAGGTCAGCTCCTAGAAATCCTGTGATCCTGTGTGGGTCAGCTCCTAGCGATCCTGTGTGGGTCAGCTCCTAGCGATCCTTTGTGGGTCAGCTCTTAGTGATCCTGTGTGGATCGGCTCCTAGAAATCCTCTGTGGGTCATCTCCTAGCGATCCTGTGTGGGTCAGCTCCTTGTGATCCTGTGTGGGTCAGCTCCTAGAGATTCTATGCAGGTCAGCAGCAGAGCCTCTTAACGGAATAAGATGATTCAATATTTATAACTAATCATCTATACTACCGTACCTAAAGATATACCTGGTCTGATCTGAGTCAGTACCTCTGTGTTTCCTCCTGATTGAGATGAATTACTTGATAACTTAGGTATATGTATGGTCATATACCTAAGTAGGGTTATCTGTTGTTTCATACTTTGTGGTTTATCCTTGGTGGATTTTGTGAGACCTTGAGGGTCTTGGGGTCCCTACTAAGTATCATTATACTCACCCCTATACTGGCTATTACCACACCTTGTTGTGTTGGATACAAAAGATGGATAGTGCTGACTGAGGACGAGGGTACTAGGACTGGAGGTAGCTCAGAGGTGGACGTTAGATGAGGCGAACCGCAGAGACAGTCATTCATGAGTTGTACCTACCCTTCAAGTAGGAATCCTAGTGGACAATCCAGGAGCTTCTTTACACCTATCAGTCATCTTGTACTTTCTAGTTTTCCTTGTACTTTCCTGTTGGGCTTGTATTCTGGCCCCTTTTACTTAATGTACTCACTCTGTTTACTATTTAGTTTACTTGAGTTTGTATCTTATTGTGTTCTTGGTTGTGTGTGTTACAGGTTATAAAGGCAATGCCTTCCCATTTATAAGGACTTACGCCTTTGGTGCTAGTCGCTATACCCTCACCTAATAAAGGCGGGCTTGGGGTAGTCACGGCACGGGCCCCGGGGGACGGGTCGTGGCAACGTGTACCATTTGGGTTTCAGAAAAATAAAATAAAACGGCAAGGGGATGAGTTTTTTGTCATTAGTCGGCCTTGAGGTTGTACACGACATGATGGGGAGGTACACATCATGTACTTCCCCACCACTCAGTGTTTTAAAGACACCCAGCTGCTCAGGCTTTTCAAACCCTATGGCTTGAGTGCACCCCCTATCAACCCCAGATGACCCGAACACCTCCCTCTTTAATGTCTGGGGATTCCTTCGTATTGGATCGGTTCCCCACTTCCTTCTATGATCCGTCTTCAATCCGAGGTAAGATCTATCTCCATTATTTTGTTTTCTTTGATCTGTCTTCTACCATTTATATTTTCTATTCTATGTCATTTGATCTCCATGGTTCTAATGGAATTTATTTTGGTTTTTATTGATGTGGTTGTGCAGCAACATCCTCGAGTTGATGCATTT
Source organism: Viscum album (assembly GCA_963277665.1). Lineage (NCBI taxonomy): Eukaryota > Viridiplantae > Streptophyta > Magnoliopsida > Santalales > Viscaceae > Viscum > Viscum album. The sequence goes on from OY728165.1 coordinate 1,839,736,325, forward strand.
GTTGTGGGGAAGAAGATTGTGATCTGTTGTTTTGATCCATTCTCGATAGAAGAATGTCAAAAACCTTTTGAGTTAAAGGATTCATTGATTCTCTAATTATTTATGTGAAATCATAGAGTTATCATGATTTTTCCCTTTGGATCACAATGGAATTGACCTAATTAAATGATTGAATCAGATTAAAATAATTGGTTTGATCGTAGGTTGTTTCTTTGCACCGTGATAACGGTTTGCCTCTTGATTTTCTAGATAGTGTGATATCTATGATTTTCTTGTTCGCTTTTTGTTCTTTATGAAATTGGTAAATAATGTGAAGCCACAATTAATTGATAATTAATTGGATAAATATAAAGAGGCATGTAAATGAATATAATTATTGTTGTTGTAATTTGATGTTAATCAAATTAATGCAGTTGTGCATGTTTAATCCAGTTGGTTGTAAAACCTAAAACATGTTGGTTCTTGTTGTTTGAAGGCATGTCAAATTAATTGTTTAATTAATTTGTGGTATCTATGATAGCTTGTAGTTTAGGTTTCCCATAGTTGGAACTTACAAATAATGAATCATTTAATTCAAGATGGATTAAAGAACTTGTTTTTTGATAAAAGATAATGACTGGTAGGGTTTTAAATTACCTTATTACTTATAAAGGCCAAGAGCCTTATGCTTGGAACCATGAGAGATCATTGCTTGTGTTGGGAAAAAATCCCTCAATTTATCATTGAATCATTTTTGAGGTGATTGTGTTTGTTGACAAAGTGGACATCTGAGTGGTGATTGTTGACAAAGCAAAACAATGACATAAAAATTTTTTGACAAAGAGGATTTCATGATGGACTATCAAGTTCAACAGCTGAGGTCAACGATCCATGTTTGATTCAAGAACGTCGACAAAAGTAATGGATGATTTGGAGGCGGTACAAAATAACATATACAAGGTGGCGCCGTTTTCCAGTGTTTGCCAAATTTTTTGGCCTGAAAATCATCAAATGAAGAAAAGTGGTTTTGGGAAAAGTGACTTGCGCGTTGTGTACTTGAAGGCTGGGAAACTTGAGCGCCATATGTTTTTCAAGATCAGTTCATCAAAATATGGAAAAGGGAAAAGTGTCACGCAAGTATTGGTGGTGTCGCGCAAGTGACTTGCGCGCCGTGAAAGAGACTTGCGCGTCGATGCCTTGGAAGCTTGAGAACTTGCGCGCCTGTGGTTTTTCAAGATCAGAAGATCAAAATATGTAAAAGGAAAGAGATTCGTGCAAGTTTGGAATTAGGTCGCGCAAGTGACTTGTAGGGGAAGAGACTTGCGCGCTGAGATTTGCGCGCCAAGGAGAGACTTTCACGCTGTCGTGAAGGGTGGTCAATTTGCCTATAAATACTGGACCACCCCTCCTCATTTCTCACCAGATTTCAACACTTTGAAGATTCAGAGCTCCCGTCGCGTAGGTGTGGTGGTTGCGCAAGTGGTGGTGTGTGTCACGCAAGTGGGACTTGCACGCCAGTGTTGGAAGTTGCACGCTAAGTGTTAGTCGCGCGCCTCAGGTGGTTTAGGCAAGGAAGGAAGTGAGTCACGCAGGTTTGGAGTTGCAGAATCTTATGTCACGCAAGTGGTTGAGGAAGACTTGCGCACCAATTGTGACTTGCGCGCAGATACTTTCGTGCCAAGATAGACTTGCACACAAAGTAAGGTTGATTTTCCGGTAGTGTTTTCAAGCTGCGTGGAAGCTGAAAGTTTTCCCGATACCTTCGGTGAAAAGAGATATTCATCTACGGGTGAAAGTTGGACTTCAACAGAGCATCTACATACAGATGAAGATACATTCATTCATGCAAATGAATAGACCTGTAGGTCTATAAACTGTGAGTGGATACTTTCCAGAGCAGTGAGCGAAGGAAGAGGAAGAAGGTGATCCTCTCCACCGGCGGTGATCCAGAGAGAGAGAAACAGGGAGTGGACCTTGGGAAAGCAGTGAGCTGACCCTAAACATTGTAAAGGCAGTGAGCCTGGGACAGAGTGACTGTGACCAAACCTTGTAATCCACAGCTAGTGAAGTTTAGTGGAATTTGGTACGACTGAAAACCTGTCGGCATATGCTCCTTGGACGTATCCCTTAGCGGTGAACCAAGTAAAATTGTTGTGTCTTGTGCTTGCTTTACTTTATGTTTATATCATGCAACAGGAGAGAGAGAGAGAAGAGTGTTTTTCTTATCATCAAAACAAAATCAGAATCGGCTTTATTTTTAAATTAGTCATACCCTGATTCACACCCCCCCCCTCTCAGGGTATTCATCCTTGTGGACCTAACAACTTGTGAAGGAATAATGCCTTGTTTATTGACAAGATCTCAGTTGCCATGTTTTTTCCTACTGCTTGTGATGTGTTGTGAGGCTAGATGGATATTGTGAGACATGGGGATAGGGAGTACTAGTGTTTTTGGTGGTAATTGATGGCTAAAGTGGTGAGATACATCGGTTTATGCATGTGGGTGTCAGGGAGGACCCTATAGGTGATGAAATTGGTTGAAGTTGGGCTTACCTGATGTTGTGAATGTGGTTTCTTGTTGAATCTCATGTTTTTTATCTTCTTTATGTTCCACACTACTTGTGGTAGATGGTCTTGATTACCCTCTTTCTAAATTAGGTGAATATTAATGGGGTATTCCATGTGCTTTCTGTGTTTAACTTCTCATGGGTGGATGGTTCTATGCTCCTGATATAGGTGGTAAAGACTAGATGGGTAGTCCATCTACTCACTGTGTTGGGCCCCTTGTGTTTGGTAGCTTAGTTTTTATTTTCTAGAATGCCTGGAATAATGGAAATTAATAATGAGGTTAATAAATTTTTGACTAAATGATGTTTAATCCATGGGGTTGGAGCTTGTTGGGATGCAATGTTGAGGTTGTGCTAGGAGGAACTATGGACTCAGTTTTGGGTATGCCTGGAGGGCATGGAATTTTGTTTAGATTCTAATGAATGTAATGTGAAAATGAAATTGGTTAATTAATGGTTAAATAATTAATTAACATATATTAAAACTGATTAAAAGTATAAGATGATTTAATAATTCTCTTTAAATGGTTGTGTTCTTATTGGATACCTAGTCTTATCAGTGGTAGTCGGGAGTTTGAGAGACGTTAGCTGCAGTTGAGTCTGAGACTATGTTTTGACTATAGTGTGGTTTTGGGATATATTATATCATGTACTTTTTATGTTTCTATATGATGCCCCACCCTGTCAGTTAGGAACACTGACACCCCAGGGATTATGAGCTCTGGTGGGGTGTTTTCCACAAAATCCTGGTGGGAGGATGGATGGATGACTTTCCCCTTTGGCCCTGCTCTCTTCTCTTGGTAGTTATTTGTGCTGGTATGCACAGCAGTTAGTTTTACCCAAATATGTGTGTAGAGGTTTGTAATGGTTTGTGGTTATTTTAAACACATATATTCTAGATATAGTTTTCTTAATATTACTATAGGTATAATGTGTATAGGGTGTATGGCTTGGGGATCCTTACTCGGCATATAGGATTTAATGGCTTGAGGCATAATACTTGACATATGATACATGTTATGCGAGATGTGGTGGCTCCCGAAAACTACCTAGTTATATTTTTGTGTGGATTGTTTGGTGCTTTGCCCAAGTTTCTATGGGCAAGCTTTGTGTTGCACGAGCTGTATGTGGTGGTGCTCACCCAGGTGTCTTTGGGCTGTCCTTTTTAGAGAGAGATGTCTTAGGACATGCGACGTTGGGGAAAAGCGGCAAACCAGTGGGGAAGTGGTAGTGGGGTACCCTTTATATTCTTTATTATATTATATACTCATGTATGCGATACATGGTGAGAGTATCCATAATGAGGTTGGGAACTTAGTGTACCTATTTAGGTGATGAGTTAGTTTTACTAGTTGTTCATTGTGATTTAGCATGATTCCTATATTTTTTCATGAGAGGCTATGGGGAGGATTCTACTAAGTATATTTTTATACTCACCCTACGTTATATAAACTATTTTTTAGGTCACGTGGAGCAAGTTGGAGATCAGGCTAGTTACTACTAGCTTGCGGGGTTTTGTAGGTGTTGTTCAGGCTTCATGGTCACTGCCTTTTTACTTTATTTTAGTACTTGCAGCTTTTCCTTTTAGTTGTATTAGTTCTTGCATGACATTACATATATGGGTACTTGGGATTTATTTTATGTTGGAGTGTGAGTTGGAGTTGGTTGGTGTATGTCTTATCTCTCTCTTTCGCATGTGTTCTCTTAGAGGGTGATGTATCCCATCTGTATGTTGTTATACCCTTAGTGTTAGTTGCCAACTCAGGGCCTACAAGAGGTGGGACTCTGGGGTCATTATATCGCTTCTCACATTGTTGGCCTAGGAGGGGTACACCTTGTGGGGAGGGGGTCATGACCAAGTGGTATCAATGGTCTAATTGAGGGATGGTATGGAGTTTGTAGTTAGCATTGGTGAGGTTGCATGGGTTTGTAGGGAAACAGTGTCAGATAAGTTTATCAAGCACTGTAAACACTAGAGACCAGCTAAGACACAGGTATTTAGGGACCCCTATGATATGATGCACCGACCTTCAAGTTTATAGTGGCTACTAAATGAGGTGATCATGGTTACAAGGTAGATACCTAGGAAAGGATCGTGCATCATTCTTCTTTATGCATGTGTTTGAATGGGTAGACCTTGGGATATGTTAACCTAAAATGAATATAAGAAAACAATTAATTAATTAATGGTAAAGTCTTCCATATTCGATTTTTAGGAGATCTAATTATTTTTTCTTTTGCAGGTATTCTACCAGGTCGATGTCCTCATCAGGTTCATGCAGAAGATGTCCAGCAGTTTGCGCCAGCAGATCTTTGTATATTAGAGGTCAACGAAGATGAAACTTGGAGGAGGACCCTACGAGAGTTTTAGTTCTAGAGTTTGTAGATGTATGAAGGCTCAATTTCAGATGATATCGCAGAGGACTAGTTGGAGGAGTTTGAGATAGCCTTCAGTTAGATCAGTGTTCGGAAGGAGAACTAGGTGTTTTTGGTAGTGACGATGCTGCGTATAGATGTGAGGCAATGGTGGTTCTTGTTCCTCAGGGATCACAAGGAGTTGGCAATATATTGGGAGAAGTTATGAGAGTAGTTTAAATATGAGTTTCTTTCTTCAAATATGAAGGCGGCCAGTCACCAGGAGCTTCTTACCATTTAGTAGGAAAGCTCCAGTGTGAGAGAGTTCAGGATCCATTTCAAAAAACACTTGTGATATGCTTTAGACCTGTTACCTGATGAGGAGGCTAGGGCAAGGCATTTTGAGGAGGCTTTGCGTCTAGAGATCTGACCCCAAGTAACCCTGTTTATGTTGACAACATATCTTGATGTGATGGATAGGGCATAGGTGATTGAGATAAATTTATCTAGAAACAAATCTTCATGATAGGGGAGTCACCAGGATTCCTCACAAAGTAGAGATATAGTCTGAGGTTATCATTTTTCTGGGCATAGGAGTTTCTGTTCGGCCGAGGGTAGGTCCCAGCCCTCAGTATCTCGTTTCTCTGGGGGCAGAAGTTCTCAGTCCTATGCCAAGGGATTGGGAACTTATTTTTCTTGTGGAGGCTGAGGTCATTAGTAGAGAGAGTGTCTGACCTTCCAGAGTAGTCAGTGTGTGTCATGTGTTCTACTCCAGGTTCCTCTGTTAAGACAGTTCTATCCAAGGCAGCAATAGCAAGTTTCACTAGCTTTGGATCAGCAGAGAGAATATGGGGTAGGACGAGGATAGCCTCAAGATGCTCCCCATCCTCATAGATTAGATCATGTCTGTGGTGGTGGTTTTCATTAGGGTTATAGAGGCCATAGAGCAGGTCATGGTCAGCTTCATGTTTTAGCGTTGCCATCACCGGGTGAGTCAAACATCTTTCGAGATATCCTTTTCTTGTTTTATACTTGGGTGTATTCCTTGTTTGACTTAGGAGAGATTAAATCCTTCATATCACCTACTCCTTTACATGATTTTAGACTTGTGGTAGAGAGGCTTCAAGTTCCCTTGGCATTGACTACGCTAGTTGGAGGTCGAGCTAAATTTTTTGAAGTATGTAGAGACTGTGAGATAGTGTTGGGGTAGCACTTCTCTTGGGGATATTTCCTATGTTTATGGATACAATCATAGGATGTCATCCTCAGCATGAATTGATTATATTCAGTGAAAGATATTTTGGATTTCTTCTAGAGGTAGGTGGTGTTCTTTGATACTAATGGAGATCCAACAGTGTTTGTTGGCACGCGAGAACCTCAGATGAGTCAGAGGCTTGTTCCTTATTTTTCATCCTTAATGGATGAGATGATGTTGATTTTGATGGAGGTTTAGTAATCGGTGTTTCCTAGGGTCATGGAAGAGTACCCTGGGGTCTTTCCAGAAGAGGTTTTAGCATTACCCCCTTGATGGGAGATCGAGTTTGAGATTAAGCTATAGTCGGGTATGTCTCCTATCTTGATGTCTTCGTATAGGATGGAACCTTCCAAGTTGTGAGAGATTCATATACATCTTGATGGCCTGTTGTAGTGCGGTTTTTTTAATTCAAGTGTGTCGCCATGGGGTGCACCAGTTTTGTTCATGAAGAAGGCTGATGGAAGTTTGTGGTTTTGGGTTGATTATCGTCACTTAAATAAAGTGATAGTAAAGAAAGATTATCCCCTTCCACAGATTGATGATTTTTTGATCAACTGAAGGGTGAAATTTGGTTCTCAAAGATTGACTTGCAGTTCAGGTATCATCAGATGCGTGTGAAGGATGAGGATATTCCGAAGACTACTTTCCATTGTTGTCATGGGCATTAAGAGTTCTTGGTAACGTAATTCAGTGTGATTAATGATCTAGTTGTGTTGATGGGGTTGATGAACGATGTGTTCCATGAGTTCCAAGATAATTTCATGGTGATTTTCATCAATGACATCCTTGTGTACTCCGTGTCTAAGGAGGAGCATGCAGAGCATCTACATGCTATTTTAGGAGTTCTTCGTTGACAGCAGCTGTTTGGGAAGTTTTTGAAGTGTGAGTTTTGGGATAGAAAAGTCAATTTATTAGGTCATGTTGTGTTACAGTAGGGAGTATCTATGGATCCATAGAATATATAAGTAGTTGTGTCTTGGGCATCCCCCAAGATAGTGGTAGAGGTGTGAAGTTTCCTTGTTCTAGCAGGATATTACAGGAGGTTCGTAGCTAATTTATCTCAGGTTGAGACTCCTCTGAAAGTGTTAACTAGGAAGTATCATGAATTTGTGTGGGTTGATCAGTGTTAGGTGAATTTCGAGTATCAGAAGGATAAGTTGATCAGTGCTTTAGTTATTTGTCTGCTAGCATAGAAAGTTCAATTTGATGTTTTCTGTGATGCTTTATGTCTGGGGTTGGGTTGCATTCTTATGTAGTAGATATTGGTTGTTTCTAATGGGTATTTTCAGTTGCATCCCCATGGATGTAACTATACCACCCATGATCTTGATTTGGTGGTAGTGTTTGCTCTGAATTTGTGAAGACATTACCTCATTAGAGATCACTTTTTGGTTTTCACTGATCATAAGAGACTAAGGTATGTTTTCTCCTAGAATGACTTGAACTTGCGGAAGCATTGGTGGATGGAGTTCTTATAGGATTACAACTTTGAAAACTTCTATACACCTGGTAAGGGGAATGTTGTAGCTGATTCACTAAGCTGGACGTCGCTTAGTGATGTAGTGTATGAATTAGGTGATTCCTGGAGAGTGATGGAAGAACTTTCAGTATAACATCTGGATATGGGAGAAGTTGGGGGAAGAGGTTGTCTTTTCCAGATGATGGTGCAGTCATCTCTGGTGAAGTAGGTAGAAGAGTCCCATTTGGGGGATCTTGAGGTGGAGGTATGGAGAGGCTGGTTTGTTTGTGACAAGGCCCCTGAAGGTTGGTTTGAGGATGAACAACACTGGGTGTTGTTTCAGGAAAGGCCTTTTGTTCCTTTGGCGATGTGGGATATGGTTCTTAGGGAGTTCCATGGTTCGCCTTTAGCGGTACATCCTGGTGTGAAAAATATGTATCGAGCCTTGAGGAGTAAGTTTTGGTGGCCTGTATTGAATTGTGCAGTTATAGAGTTTGTGTCTTGATGGTTGGTCTTTCATAATGTGAAGCTCGATCACTGTGTTCTCGGTGGTTTTCTCCAGTCATTAGATGTTCCATAGTGGAAGTGGGAGGACATCTCGATAGACTTTGTTACCATCTTACCTTGAGATCAGGGAGGCTATGATTCTATATGGGTGTTAGTGGATTATTTTATGAAATCATCCCACTTCATATCAATCAAGGAGTCGAGCTCGGTGGAGTTTTTGTCAAGAAAATATCTAGAGGTGGTGGTGAGATTCCATGGAGTCCCGAGGACGATCATTTCTGATCGAGAATCTCATTTTACCTCTAAGGTGGGGAGAGGTCTCTAACATGATTTTAGTTCCCAGCTATGCCTTATAAATACTTTTCATCTTTAAAAGTATAGTCAGACATAGTGGACCATGCAAACTCTTGAAGAAATATTATGCTCTTGTGTTCTGGATTTTGTAGGTTTGTGGATGAGGCACTTACCCTTGGTAGAGTTCACTTACAAAAAAAATTCACTCCACCATTGGTATAGTGCCATTTGAATCCTTTTAAGGCTGACCTTTATGTTCTCCATTGTGTTGGACTGGGGTTGGAGAGTTAGTAATTCTTGGGCCGAAACTAGTACATAATATGATAGAGATGGTTCAAGTGATTTGAGAGAGGATGAAGGCAGTGTAGGATCGTCAGAAGTCCTATGTTTTTTATAGGAGGTAACGTCTAGAGTTTTATAATGGAGATCATGTGTTTCTAAAGGTGACTCCCCATTTTAGGAAAATAAGGTTTGCTTATGGGAGTAAGATTTTTCTCCTATTTGTTGGTCTTTTCATGGTGTTGGATCATGTCGGAGTCATGGAATATTGGGTAGAACTTCCCCAGCAGATGAGTTGGATACACAATGTTTTTCACATGTTGCAGCTCTGTCGTTATATTCATGATGACTCTCACATCATTGATTAGGTTGAGATCGATGTCAACAATGATGTGACCTTCGAGTAGAAACCTATAAAGATTTAGGACCACAACGAAAATGTGTTGAACAGGCATTCTATTCCCTTGGTTTGTGTCTTATGGTAGCACAGTGTTGTGGAGGAGAGTACCTGGGAATGTGATTCACAGATACGCACTCAGTATCCTGAGCTATTTGATGTTTAGCTCTTTCCTTGTAATGATGTTCGTTTTGTGGTAGTAAACATTTCATGTATATGAGATGGATTCCTCTTTTTGTTTTTTGTGTCTTTCTCTCTTTTGAGAGTTATATTTCCTGGGATAGTGTTTGGGATCTGGTTGTGGTGGTTGTGTGGGTTGGTGTTTTCCTTTTCTAAAACAGTTTAGCTTCTGTGGTGGTGAGAGCCTTGAGAGGTATCTCATGGGGTGGCTGTTTGGAAGACCCGTTTCTTCCCTTTTTGGTTTTCTCTCTACATTGGTTTTGGATTCTTAAGGACGGGAATGTTTTGATAGGTATCTGATGTAAGGGTATGGATTCTCATGGATCAACACTTTGCGTGTTTTCAAAGAGAGAGGTTCTCAGAGAAGGCTCAGAGGAAGTCTGGTGGAGTTTAGTCATGGGAGCTATAAATAGGGGTCTACATGATGTGACCAAGGGGTACATGATGTGTATCGTTCGGGTTTCAAAAAAATAAAACAAAGTTCCAAGTAAATGAATTTTTTGACATAAGTTGGCCTTGAGCCAGTACATGATGTGATGGGGAGGTGCCCATCATGTACTGCCCCACCGCTGGGTGTTTTAAAGACACCCATTCACTCAGGCTTTTCAAACCATATGGATTGAGTGCACCCCCTCTTGACCCAAGAGGACCTAGACACATACCTCTTTAAAGTTTGGGGATTCCTTTATCCTGGATCAGTTCCCTGCTTCTTTCTTCGATCCGTCTTCAATCTGAGTAAGATCTACCTCTATTCTTTAGTTTTCTTTGATCCGTCTTCCCCTATTTCTCTTTTCCATGCTATAGCCTTTGATCTCTATGAATCTAATGGAGTTTCTTTCGGTTATTTTTGATTCAGTTGTTCCAAAACATCTTCGAGTGGATGCAGTTTTGGTAGGTAAGGTGATCATGATCCATTGCTTTGATCCATTATCAAGTGAAGAACGTCGGAAACCTTTGGAGGTAGGGGATTTTTTTCTTCTCTAATTATTTACATGAAATCATAGAGTTAGCATGATTTATCCCCTTGAATCGCAATGGAATTGACCTAATTTAATACATGAACTGGATTAAAATAATTGGTTTGAACACATGTTGTTTCTTTGCACCATGATAACGGTTTGCCTTTTGATTTGCTAGATAGTGTGATATCTATGCCTTTCTTGTTATCATGTTGTTCTTGATGAAATTTTTAAAGAATGTAAATATGTAATTAATTGATAATTAATTGGATAAAGATAAATAGTTATGCAAATGAATCTGTTTGTTGTTGTTGTTGTAATTTTATGTTAATAAAATTAATGCAGGTGTGCATGTTTAATCCAGTCGGTTGTTAAACTTGAAGCATGTTGGTTCTTTTTGTTTGAAGGCATGTCAAATTAATTTTTTAATTAAATTTTTGAATCTATGGTAGCTTTCAGTTTAGTTTTCCCATAGTTGGAACCTACTAATAATGAATTGGTTAATTCAATATGGATTAAATAACTGGTTGTTTGATAAAATATAATTCCTAGTCGGGTTATGAGTTACCCTCTTGCTTTTAAATTCCAAGATCCTTATTCTTGGAGTTGTGAGAGATCATTACTTGTGAAGGAAAAATGCCTCTTTTTTAGGGCCAAGAGCCCAGTTTTCCTGTTGTTTCATGATGCTTGTGATGTGTCATGAGCTTGGATGGCTATTGTGAGATATGGGGGTAGGGAGGCCCAGTGGTCTCTTGTTGAATCTCTTGTTTGTTTATCTACTTTACTTTCCCCACTACTTGAGGCAGTTAATCTTGCTTACCCTCCTTCAAAAAGAGGCGAAGACACGTGGGGTATGCCACGTGCATTCTGTATTTAGCTTCTTAAGGATATATGGGTCTATTCTCCTTATATAGGTGGAAAATACTCGATGGTTAGTCCATATACTCACCGTGTTGATCCCCTTGTGTTTGGTAGCTTAGTTTTTCTTTTCTAGAATGCTTGGAATTATGGAAAGTAATAATACTATTAATAAATGTTTAACTAAATGATGTTGAACCCATGGGGTTGGAGATTTCTGAGATGCAATGTTGCGGTTATGTTGAAAGGAACCATGGACTCTGTTTTAAGTATTCCTAGAGGTCATGGAACTTTGTTGAGATGTTAATGAATGTAATGTGAAAATGATATTGGTTAATTATTGGTTAAATAATTAATTAACATATAGTGAAACTGATTAAAAGGGATAATATGATTTAATAACACTCTTTAAATGGTTTTTTGCTTATGGGATACCTAGTCTTAGTAGTGGTAGCCGAGAGTCTGCGAGATTTTAGCTACAGTTGAGTCTGAGACTAGGTTTTTCCCATAGTGTGTTTTTGAGCTGTATTATATCATGTACTTTTGTGTTTCTATATGATACCCCACCCTATCAGTTAGGGTGACTAATATCCCATGGATTCTAATCTCTGGGGGGGTGTTTTCCCCAACATCCTAGTGGGAGGATTGATGGATGACTTCCCCCTTTGGCTTCGCTCTCTTCTCTTGGTAGTTACTTGTACTGATATGCATAGTGGTTAGTTTTCCCCATGTATGTGTATAGATGGATGTAATGGATTGTGGTTATTTCACACACATATATTATGTATATAGTTTCCTTTGTGCTACTATAGTTATAACATGTATAGGTTGTATGGCTTGAGGATCCTTACTCGGTGTCTGGGCTGCAATGGCTTGAGGCATAATACCCGACGTATAATACGCGTTATGCAGGCTGTGGTGGATCTCAGAAACTACCTGGTTACTTTTAGTTGTGTGTAAGGTTTGGTTCTTTTCCAAGGTGTCTACGGGAAAGATTTGTGTTGAACAAGGTTCATGTGGTGGTGCTCGCTCAGGCGTCTTCGGGCCAGCCTTTTTAGAGAGAGATAGTTTAGGACGTGCGACGTTGGGGAAAAGTGAAAACCCAATGGGGAAGTGGTAGTGGGGTACCCTTGATATTATTTATTATATTATATAAACGTGTATGCGATACTTGGTGAGAGTATCCATCGAGAGGCTGAGAACATAGTGTACCTATTTAGGTGATGAGTTAGTTTCACTTTTTGTTCACTGCGCTTTAACATGCTTTCTCTACTTTTTCACATAAAGCTCTAGGGAGGATCCTACTAAGTATAATATTATACTCACCCTATATTATATAAATTTTTTTTAAGGTCACTTGGAGAAATTTGGATATCAGGCTAGTTACTACTAGCTTGGGGGGGTTTGTAGGAGTTATTCGGGCTTCATGGTCACTGCCTTTTTACTTTCTTTTGGTACTTGCAGTTTTTCCTTTCAGTTGTATTAGTTCTTGCATGAAATTAAATATATGTTTACTTGATTTTTATTTTATATTGAAGTATGAGTTGGAGTTATTTGGTGTATGTCTTATCTCTCTCTTTCACATGTGTACTCGTAAAGGGTAATGCCTCCCATCTTTGTATTGTTATACCCTCGGTGCTAGTCGCCAACCTGGGGCCTACTAGAGGCGGGACTCGGGGGGCCATTATCTCTCTTCTAATATTGCCAACCTAAGAGGGGTACACCTTGTGGGGAGGGGGTCATGACAATCAGTAAATTCCTCACTTAATTAATCACCACTCTAATCTGATTTGATAATATTAATTCTCTTTCTTAGTTGATTCTATGTTTTGTTTTGAAACACTTTGAACTTTTTAGAATTTTCATACCTTTGTTTCATTAGAAACACGTAACCATATCTACTAAATTCATCGGTAAAAGTAATGAAGTACCTAAAACTACCACTTACTTGAGTACTCATTCTATCTACATACATCACTATGTATGATATCTAATAGTCTACTAGCTCTCTCACCTTTTCTCCCAAAGGGTGTTTTTACCATTTTTTCAAATAAATGAGATTCGCATTTATAAAATGATTTATAATCAAATGATTCAAAAATCCATATCTATAGATAATTTGAATTTTTTTCTCATTTATATGTCCATGGTGAAAATTCATAAGGTAGGTGGGGTAAGAATTAACCATAACCTTCTTATTTTGAAAGTTAAAAATGTGGTTATCCATATCTAGAATAATAAACCATTAATTATAGTACCAATTATATAAATCATTTAATCCTTATATATAAAACAACTCTTTTTCTTAATAATGAATGAAAATCCCATCTTGCCCAAACAAGCTACATAAATTAAATTTTTTATAGCAGGAATAAAATAATAGTTCTTTAATTCTAGAACTAATCCATTGGGTATACTTAGATCATAAGTGTCAACTTCCAGGGCATAAACTCTTGCTCCATTACCGAAAATAACATCTAATTCTCCCTTCATTAATTCCCTCCTATATCTAAGTCTATGTTTGTCAACACAAATATGGAACGCACATCTAGAATCTAATACCCATGATTCAGGGCTGGTGGAATTAATCTCTATAATATTCACATTCAGAATCTCAAAATGTTCCACCTTAAGAATAATTCTTGATTCAAGATACAAATCTTTAACTGTTTTATATGTCATACCTATTAGTGATCTCAATATGATTTTGATTAAGTATTTCATAATCTACAACAAATATATATCATTGGGTGAGTATCATGTATTATATATTTTCATTAAAGACTTTAAATGAAAGTGATCCCATTAATCATATCCATTTAGTAATCCAAGATCCATATTTTACTAAGAAATGAGTCTTCTAGGCCATTCCTCTCATCACATAATTATTTAGGTAGGGAATCATCCCAACCACAACAGTTGTAACTCTTGGATAGTTGAGTGGACAACTCTTTATCCAAATCCATCATTTAGATTCACTAAAATATATTTCTCTAGTATCCTTATTAATGGTTTATCATCTAAGTATAACCCAAATCAAATACCAAGAATAGACTAACAAAAGATAATCTAGAGGCACCCTATTAGGGAAGAATCTACCCAAGGATGGTACATTATTATCTATAACTTTCTTTCCTTACACAAGATAATTCAGGGGTACCCCACTAGGGTATAACATACTCAATTAAATGATTGATTTCTTAACAAGTTCCACTTTGGAAGGAAACTCACACTTAGTATTTGAGGGTATTTAAAGTATCACAAATTTAATATAAATCATATTAATATAAAGTTCATAATTATTACATCATATGTAATATTTATCTTATCATTGTTTATTCATTTTATATATTCATGATTCTAGCATTTTAGTTTTGGAATCCCTATTCCAAACACCAAATTAAATGATTGATTTCTTAACAAGTTACACTTTGGAAGGAACCTCACACTTAGTATTTGAGGTTATTTAAAGTCTCACCAATTCAATATACATCATATGAAAATAAAGTTCATAATTATTACATCATATGTAATATTTATCTTATCATGTTTTATTCCTTTTGTATATGCATGATTCATGCAAAAAAAATTTGGAATCCCTATTCCAAACACAAAATTAATGTTTAACTCTTTACACAACCCACAAGTTTGTGTTACTCACCAAAAAATACAAGCCAATCATATTAATACATTTCCAAAAGCATCATATTAATAAGGTACATGAACACTTTATTTTAAGGAATAATGTTATATGAGATTAAAAATATCCACATGAGTAAGCCTAGAACAATAGATAGCCGACCCTATTCACCTTTATAGATAAGGTATAGCCTCTTTGCTGGTAGGTGATCCAAACATAAGGCCCTTTACCTGGGTAGACTTTACTCTAGAAAAAATTAAATTTGTGATATCTTTAATACCTAATATGGAAAAAAATATTTAACAACTATTCTTAAGCACATAACTTAAAAAAATCAAGGTCGCAGTATATGAAAACTAAATTTTATGAAGTCATACCTAACATGTAATGCAGGTTTCTAACTCCTAGAAGTAGTTTAATGGTTAAACATAAAGCATATACAATATTAACATTTCTTAAACAAGTTACTGAACATGGATATCAAAATAATTCAACAAATAAATAAACATTTTATTTATCTCCCAAAAGGCACCTTATAAATGAAATAGAATATTTTATAAATTAATAATTAAGTGTTGGTATTTTGTGAGTAATAAATATTTAATTAAAATTTTAAATTAATAAAATTAATTTTCCTGAAATGTATTTCTAAATAAATATTTTTTTACCTATGATTTTAGGATAATTTTATGAGACCTCGGTTAATTTTTGAATGTATTATAAAATCAAACTGCTGAAAACTTATTATATACCAATGATATTAAATCATTGGTAAATGCTGGAAAAACTAATGGTTTTCCAAACCGTTGGCTACTCAGGAGTGGGGATAGACATATACCAATAGTTATTGAATAACTGTTGGCATAGATCACTGAAAATAACCTTATTCCAGTGGTTCTTACAAACTTTTGGGATATATTTTGACCAACGGATTTATACCATTGCCAAATAACTCTATAAAAATGGTTTATGAACCGTTGGTATAGAGTTTTACCAATGGTTTCATATCAACTGTTTTTATAGATTGGGTTATCACATTTATACCAATAGTTTCTAAACCGTTGGTATATAGTTGCTGCAATTCCACAGCAATCAGCATCCTCAATCCCCCTCTAAAATTACTACAATTACCTAGAAGTATAACCCTCTACAATTACCACTATAAATACACCATATAATTCAAAATACATCCAATATATAGAATACCCCACTGGAAACCACAATACACTGAAAACAAACATCTCTATAAACACAATTGTTGTAAGTTTTATGTTGGTACTTGTTTTATTTTCCCATACAAGTATATAGTGTAAATAATGGTGTATATTAGGGGAAATTGGTGATGTAACACCCCAACCCTAGAAGCCTGGATCCGGTGCATTATTTTAATACATTGGCATGAATACAAGGAATCAATTCCCAAAGGACCGATCAGTTTAGAAGTCTTGAAAAATAGATTACATACATGAAAGTTACATTACACATTCATACATAAAACACAACATAAATAATCCTTTGATAACGCCATTATTCTCCTAGGTTAACCTTGCATATCAATCACAATAAACTTCTGGGAATCCTGGGAAAATAAAACATATCAAAGGGGTGAGCTCAGATGCTCAGTAAGGGTAAATAATTTAGCAGAATTTATAAACTTTTAAGTCAAGATGTGTAATAAAAACAATAGCCTTTTAAACCTGAACTTGAAAATAATATGGAGAAAATAAGTCAAACATTACCATATAAACATGATCATGGATATTCTACTAGTCAAATAATCACATGTAACAATTAATTTCATAATGAGGGAATGCCTAACGTCGAACATCATTACCAAATAGTCAAGGCCATGTGCCAAGACTACAAATAAAATTTTTGTTGAGGACCTATTCCAAGACACTAATTTATCTCATGAGTCCTAATGATGCATCAAGGAGCTATGCGGGCTCCACCTGTCACTTACTAATTCCACTACATTCCTCATATTAAATGTTGAAACATAACATAAACATTCGTATTAAAACTAGCATACAAAATTCCAATGCTTTAACCATAAACCATGAAGGGTATAAAAATATAATATACACAGTCAAACATATCATAACTCTTTCAATACAATATGGAAGATTGTATTATAATAAATCAACCCTAATTAAGAATAATATTCAGTAAAGGATGCTGACATAGTTGAAAATGATCAGTAAAACTTTTTGGGAGAAATATTCTTTTTGTGAAATCATTTAAAAGTCACACATTTATAAAGGAATTCATTTAAAAGAGATTTTTGAATCAAATTTTCTCATACCACTTTGAAACTTTTTAAAGGAATTAACATTTTAAAATAATCATGTTCATATAAATAAATCCTTAAAACCATTTTGAAAACATGGAAATTAATGAGAGATTTAGAAGAATAAATATTTAAAACATTTAAAATGATGTTTTAGTTAAAGAGTAACTTAAAAGAATCATTTTGAAATGTATTTTATGAAACATGTACATGGATAATAAATATTCTCCAGAAAATACTTACACATAAACATTCTCAGATAATAATGAGATTGAGGAATTAACCCTTACCTTGCACTTTCCTTTGGTCAAGGGTAAGTTTAACCTTCTATATAATGAGCATAGTATGTTATTAAATTATACCATAACCATATTCATATTTATTATATCATACATGATTCATTTATGACATTATACTACCCATTTAATAATGATTTTCATGTTAAATTAACATTTCAGGTAATAATTGCTTTCTTTATCGTATGTGTTTTAACTTGTTATTCTTGATCGTGTCATTTAGAACATGAATTAAATACTTACAGAATATAAAAAATGATTTATATATCATATATATTTAGAATATAAATATGTATCATAGATATATATATATGGAATGGAAAACACCGTTTATGGAAACAGTAGGTCGTACGTACGCATAAACGCTGTTTCCGTTTTCATATCGTATTGAACAGAAGTAAGTGAATAAGATATATGTAAGTACATACATATATATATATATATATAGTAGCATTATTATGTCATATATTACATGCTTATTAATAATATATATTTTTATAATCATCGTTGAATGGTGAACGTAGAAATGAATCTCATCGCATTGTGGAGACGGTAAGTCATACATACACACGAGCGACGATATCATTTCCTTAATGATTAAATTTTATGTAATTAGATATTATATTAATTGTACAGAGAAATTATCATGTTATTTTTATTATTTATATACATATTACTCATCATTATATCCATCCAAATAACATAGTGTTGAATAACAAATTACATCATGGCGTGGAGATGGTAAGTTGTACGTACGCAGGCATGGTGACATTATCATTCATAGGATAGATAGAATAATGAATATGATTTTAACATATTTATAATAACATCACAGTATGTATAAGTTACTTGAGTTATTATTTTGTTATGGAAATAACAAAGAAAGAGAAAGTGGAAGAAGGAATGAAATTTGAAAGAGGTGATAAAATAATTACCTCTTCTTTGGGTGTTTCCTTTTGATTTGAACAAAAGGTCTCCATAGGTTGGATTTATTCTCAAGGGAAGGAATCTAGGTTGAAGTTAGGGAACTTGGGAGGAGATTTGGGTAAGGTTTGGCAGCGATAAATGGCTTTGGAGGTGTGATTTTGAGAGAAGGGGAAGTTCCCTTTTATAAGAGAGGTGAGGGTCACTTTAGAAAAAGTTTGAATTATTATTTTATTATAAAATCATTTTCAGTTTATAATGGTTCCAAATTGATTTATTTTGAATATAAGTTGGTTATGGGTCGACATACTCTCAACCAATAGGCTTTATACAAGTTTAGGTCACCATATTAACCCTATCTTTTAGATTTAACTCTTAGTTAAATAGTTTAACTTTTACCATGTCCTCTTATATTATTATAATAAATGGTTAACAAACTTACTATAAAAAGCCAAGAAAACCTGAAGTGGTTCGTAAATGACATATATATCATTATATAAGTTATTTGGAAAAACTTTATATTTTTAGTATTATTATATCATTTAATAATATGGTACTTATTTTAAAAACTCATTTATGTCAATTTTTACACTATTTGGTATTTAGTTTTTGTGAAAGTCGTAACAAGTTGATTACTTCAAAAAAATACATTAAATCGACCCTAACATGTCATATTCACCTAGAAAATTCGTGTATGTCATCAAAAGTCTCAATTTACATTTATTATTATATTAATAATATAAATTATTTTAATCATTCATTAATAGAGTAACTATTGCATCATCAGTGTGTCATAAATAAATTTAATTATTAAATATATAAAAATTATAAATAAAATACCATGATGTAGGAAATATTTTTAGCTTTATAATAAATATTTATAGTCTAATTTATCTTATGTACAACCCTATATCAAAAATGTTTTAGTTATTAAACTTTGAATTTAACACTTTTAACTCTTCTTTAAATAAAATAATAATAAATATCATAATTTAATCAAAGTGGACCAAAAGGATAATATTTTATTCCTAAGGTTGGTTTTGGTCTAAATACACTTATCCAATATAATTAGGACAAGTTTTAGGTTAATTATAATACCATTTTAACCTTTAATTACCTTATTTACTTTTAACCATGGTAAATAAAAGTCAAAAGTTACTATTCACAAAAAATTGTTTTTATCTTATTGAAACACATTTTACTTAATGATTTCAACCATGTATCTTGGATTTTTTAAATTCAATTCAGAGAAGTGGTAAAATTACGTTTTATGCAAATTTGCAAATGTGACTAGAATGTGGGTAAAAGACGTTAAAAAGTTCAATAAACTTTTACACATCTAATTTTATTATAAAATGACTCCAATGAATTACACTGAACTTATATAGGTATTATATATCTATTTTGACTTAAAATAAATTTAAATAAAATAAATAATTATTTAAATAAAAAAAGTCAGTTTTAGACAATAACGCATTGTTTTTCACTATTCATCAAAAATTGAAAGTTTTCATAAAAATAACAAAAATTCACCCTAAGATGATTTTGATATTACAAATTCAAAAAATGAATTCTATTTTACCAAATTCAAAACATATAAGTTGTATTAATTGATTTAAAATTAATTCTCGTTGTCAAAACCAAAAGGCGGGTTTTTAAAAAGTAAAAACTATCAAAAGATTAACATGTGTTTATGTCAAATTTAAATGTTAAATTACTTATAATGACCTACATTGTATTAAATGATAAAAATATAATCTAATTATACTTCCAAACCATTCAAATATATAATTTAATACTATAAAATATTTTAATTAAAAAAGTTGTTTTCAATTAAAATTTATTATTTTTCACTATTCACCAAAATATTAAAGTTATCAGAAAAACACAAAAAATTTATCTAAACTAAATTTTTATGTCCTGATTCTAAAGAAGAATTTTATTTTCTCAAATTTAATATATAAAAGTTTCAAATATTGGATTTAAAAAGGGTTCTCCATTAAAAGGCGGTAAAATTGCATTTTCTGAAAAAAAAATACTTCCTTTTTTTGAAAAATTGAATTTGTTCATATATTATGTCTAAGAACCACATAATATGGATGTTAAAATTATATGGAATATATAAAATTCAAAATGTAGATAATACTATTCATAACCTCTTTTTGAACAGCGAGTTTGGTAAGTCGTGGTACGCTCAAACTCGGTGTTTCGTGTAACATAAGCTATTGAATTACTTTAAGGAGATGACATACTATGAAATATTAGGGTGTTACATTGTCCCCTACTTCAACAAATTGCATCCTCCCAATTTGAAATTGTTCTTTGAAAATAAAAGGTTTAAAATAGAAAATACCATTGTGGAAAACCCATATCAGAAATAGGATTTAAAAAATTTAGTCTTAATAAGAGGGAAAGGGAAATGAAAAAGTCACCAAAAAATTATGGTTTTGAAAAGGAGAACATTGGTGTAAATTATAGACACTTAATTAGAGTAAAAACTCAAATATTTATAGGGAGTGATTGAGGTCATCAATCACAAACAAGTGTAAAATTGACGGCCTCAAAGCCATCAATCTATGATGATTTAGAATATAATCGGTTCAACAAAACATTAGGATAACACATTTTTGGTTTTAAGATATCTTCCCCAAAGTTTAAGAATTAATTTATTCATATAATAACAGTAAAAAATATACATGACAATTATAGTTTCATCCTTCAACTAATTCCTACCACAAACTCATCTTTCACTCCAAAAGTTAATAAAATTCAAAAATATTCTATTTATCCTAATCATATAGGGTTACAAAAAATAATGAATTTATAATTCATTTTTCAGACTATTTAAAAAATAACTACATTATACAAACCAGGACAACACATAGGTCAGTGGTGGGTGTTGCACCCTTGTCCCCCTTTGGTTGTGGGTTCAAGTCTCACAGCCTTGCCGGATGTGACGGGTAGTCGCCCGACCTCCCGGTTGTTCTTTTTATAACAATCCACAAATAATCTTAAGAAATGTTTTAATATTAAACAATAGAATCGAATGTACAATTTAATTTATTCCAACCTTTAGACTTATCCAAAATACTTTTGTCCATACTCATAATCCAAAATTTATAAGGAAGGTAAGCATAATGAAGATCTCTTTTACCATGTAATAACATGTGAATACTTTCATCATGTATTCTTTTAAAATATGGTAACACCCTGAATTACCATAAAACCTTATTAATTACATTCATGCTCCTTTATTCCTTATAGAATACTAGATATATACCTTATATCCAAAAATGTTGTAAAATCCAACAATGATGGAATAAAAAAACAATTAATTAGTTCCAAGGTAATCAATAATATACAATATACTTTATCCAACTCAATTATATCTTATTCCGAAATCATTATCTCAGTTTTAGAAACATATTAAGGGTTATGTTTCCCCCAAACATATATTTTCCAAAATGTTTAACTTGAAACTGTGTCACTTTACTTGGTACCATAAAATCTCAAATCCTTAATGAAAACGTACTTCAGTACAATCCTTATATAATTATAATTCTTATAACTTGTACATCATTAATACAATACTCAAATGACACAATTATTTAATAACAAAATAAGAACACTAATCATTCCTCTTCATCTTCAGTAGTATCATAACTTGATTATTATCCAATAGTATCATTTGGGGTATACTCTGATGATTGGGACATTGATTCGCGTAGTGTCCCAACTTCTTGCAGATGAAGCATTGTTCATTTGAAACCTTTTTCTTAACCTTGAAATCACGTACTTGGTGTCCTTTTTCTCCACACTTATAACAAACTCTCATTCCCTTCAAGAATTTACCAAGGTGATTCTTTTCATAGTTATCACATATAGGAAAATCTTTCTTTCCCCTCTTCCCTTTATCCATCTTTCTCTCTACCATCCTTTTCTTATCTTACTTCCCTTAAAAGCCATAGGAATCATAGAATTCTTTACTTATCTTATTAACACATGATACTATTTCTTCATATGATTAGAATTTGTGGGAGACTATTTCCCTTCTAACTATTGTCTTAATACCATGAAAGATATGATATTTCTTACTCTTTGGATCATGCGTATTGCTTGAGTTTTTATTCCTTCTACTAGGAACCATTTCTAAACAATGGCATACACTAGGTTAGTATATGAATCACAATTCATATTTCTAAACTTGTAAAATACCGAACGTAAATTGAAAATATTGGGCATATAATCTATAATCATAAAAAATGTTTTCTTTGAGGAAATATTTACTTCTAAATCCTTCATAATGGCTTGTAAAGAAAATGTGAATTATCTTAAGCATATCCCTCGGGAGTGTCTTAACTAAGAGTGCATCAAGGCCCATTGTCATGTACCATGATACCATGAGTCAATCCCAAAACTCCTTTTCAGAGTTTTCAATCCTAGTTACATTTGTGCCAGAGCCACCTCTACCTGTTCAAATCCAGACAGGGATGTATTTCTTGGAAAATTCACAAAATCTCTACATTACCAAAATTTAAGAAGTTCTTCTATACTAATCCTCAAATTTTATCTTAGGGTAATGTTCTCTAATCAGAGTTTATCTAAATATATTTCCAAGGTTGTTGTTAAAATTCCTCTAATATCAACTATAATGCCTCGACCCCAGAAGCCCGAAGCCAGTGCATTATTTTAATACATAGGCATGATTACAAGGAATCAAGTCCCAAAGGAATTATCAGTTTAGCAATCTTGGAAAACAGATTACATACATGAATGTTACATTACACATTCAATAATAAAACACAAAATAAATAATCCTTTGATAACGCCATTATTCCCCTATCTTAACCATACATATCACTCACAATACACTTCTTGGAATCCAAGGAAAATAAAACATAAGAAAGGGGTGAGCTCAGATGCTTGGTAAAGGTAAATAATTTAGCGGAAGCTATAAACTTTTAAGGAAAGATGTGTAATAAAAAAAAGCCTTTTAAAAATAAACTTGAACATAATATGGAGAAAATAAATCAAACATTACCATATAAAAATGCACATGGAGATTCTACTAGTCAAATAATCACGTGTAATAATTAATTTCAAAATGAGGGAATGCCTAACGTCAGACATCATTACCAAATATTCAAGGCCTCATGCCAAGTCTACAAATAAAATTTTTGTCAAGACTATGTTCCAAGGCACTAATTTGTATCATGAGACCTACCGATGCATCAAGGAGCTATAGCGGGCTCCACCTGTCACTTACTAAGTCCATTTCATTCCTTGTATGAAAATGTTGAAACATAACAAAAATATTTGTATTAAAACTAGTATACAAAATGCCAATACTTCAACCATAAACCATGAAGGGTATAAAAATAGCACATCCACACTCAAACATATCATATCTAATTAAATCCAATATGGAATATTGTATTATAATAAATCAACCTTAATCAAGAATAATATTCAGTAAAGGATGTTGACATAGTTGAAAATGATCAGTAAAACTTTTTGAGAGAAATATCCATTTTTGTAAAATCATTTAAAATTCACACATTTATAAAGGAAGTCATTTAAAAGAGATTTTTGAATCAAATTATCCCATACCACTTTGAAATTTTTGAAAGTAATTAATATTTTAAAACAATCATGTCCATATAAATAAATCCTTAAAACCATTTTGAAAATATGGACATTAATGAGAAAGATTTAGAAGAATAAATATTTAAAACATTTAAATTGGTGTTTTAGTTAAAGATTATCTTAAAAGAATAATTTTAAAATTTATTTTATGAAACATAGACATGGATAACAAATATTTCCCAGAAAATACTTATACATAAATAATCTTAGATTATAATGAGATTGAGGGATTAACCCTTACCTTGCACTTTCCTTTGGTCGAGGGTACGTTTAACCTCCTGTATAATGACCATAGTATGTTATTAAATTATACTATAACCATATTCATATTTATTATATCATACATGATTCATTAATGACTTTATACTACCCATTTAATAATGATTTCCATGTTAAATTAAAATTTCGGGTAATAATTGCTTTCTTTATCGTATGTGTTTTAACTTGTTATTATTGATCGTGTCATTTAGAACATGATTTAAATAATTCCAGAATATAAAAAATGATTTATATATCATATGTATTTAGAATATAAATATGTATAATAGATAGATATATGAAATGGAAAATACCGTTTATGGAAATGGTAGGTCGTACGTACGCATAAACGCTGTTTCCATTTTCATATCGTATTGAACGGAAGTAAGTGAATAAGATATATGTAAGTACATAAATATATATATATATATCCAGTAGCATTATTATGTCATATATTACATGATTATTAATAATATATATTTTTATAATCATCGTTTAATGGTGAACATAGAAATGAATCTCATCGCGTCGTGGAGATGGTAAGTCGTACGTACACACGAGCGACGATATCATTTCCTTAATGATTAAAAGTTATGTAATTGGATGGTATATTAATTGTAAAAAGAAATTATCATGTTATTTTCATTATTTATATACATATTACTCATCATTATATCCATCCAAATAACATAGTGTTGAATAAAAAATTACACCATGGTGTGGAGATGGTAAGTTGTACGTACATACGCATGGTGAAATTATCATTCATAGGATGGATAGAATAATGAATATGGTTTTATCATATTTATAATAACATCACAGTATTTATAAGTTACTTGAGTTATTATTTTGGTATAGAAATAACAAATAAAGAGAAATTGGAAGAAGAAAAGAACTTTGAAAGGAGTGATAAAATAATTACCTCTTCATTGGGTGTTTCCTTTTGATTTGAACAAAAGGGCTCCTTAGGTTGGATTTTTGCTCAAGTAAATGCATATAGGTTGAAGTGAGGGAAGTTGGGAGGATATTTGGGCATGGTTTGTCCTTTCCAAATGTCTTTGGAGGTGTGATTTTGAGAGAAGGGGAAGTTCCCTTTTATAAGAGAGGTGAGGGTCACTTTAGGAAAAGTTTGAAATATTATTTTATTATAAAATCATTTTCAGTTTCTAATGGTTACAAATTGATTTATTTAAATGATAAGGTGGGGATGGGTCGAAATACTCTCAACCAATAGGTTTTAGACAAGTTTAGGTCACCATATTAACTCTATCTTTTATATTTAACTCTTAGTTAAATAGTTTAACTTTTACCATGTCCTCTTGTATTATTATAATAAATGGTTAATAAACTTACTATAAAAATCCAATAAAACCTCAATTGGTTCATTAATGACATATATATCATTATATAAGTCTTTTGTATGAACCTTAAATTTTTAGGATTATTATATCATTTAATAATATAGTACTTGTTTTAAAAACTCATTTATGTCAATTTTGACACTATTTGGTATTTGGTTTTTGTGGAAGTCATAAAAAGTTTATTAATTTAAAAAAAAATACATCAAATTAACCCTAACAAGTCATATTCACCTAGAAAATTCGTTTATGTCATCATAAGTCTCAATTTACATTTATTTTGATATTTATAATATCAATTATTTTAATCTTTCATTAATAAGGTAATTACTGCATCATCAGTGTGTCATAAATAAATTTAATTATTTAATGTCTAAAAATTATAAATAAAATACCAAATATTTTTATCTTTATAATGAATATTTATAGTAGAATTTATCTTATGTATAACCCTGTATTAAAAATGTTTTAGTTATTAAACTTTGCATTTAACACTTTTAACTCTTTTTTGAATAAAATAATAATAAATGTCCTAATCTAATCCAAGTGGACCAAAAGGATCATATTTTACTTGTAACACCCCAAGATTTCATAGTGTGTTATTTCTTCAAAATAATTCAATAACTTGCACTACACGCAACACCGAGTTCAATTGCACCATGACTTACCAAAAAAAAATCCATTAAAAGAGGTCATGAATAGCATTAACTACATTTTTAACTTTATATAATCCTTATAATTTTAGAATCCATATTATGAGTTTCTTAGTCATAATGCAAGAACAGATTCATTTTCAGTATTGCACTTTTATCAAATTTTGATAGTGAAACCTTTTTAAATACAATATTTTAAACTTTTTGACTAAATGGAGACATCAAAAAAAATTTAAAATGAAACATCCCAAGCTTCCACGGTACGCTTTCCTTTGAATAAAACAGTAGCGTGTGTTGTACGCAACGTCGAGTTTTAACACACACCGTAACCAATCAAACTAGCCGCTATGAATAGTAATACCTACTTTTTGAAATTATATATATTTTATATTTTAAAATGGACTTCATTTTTAGATTCGGAATATCGAATTTAGCCTAAGGTGAAATTTTGGTACATTTCGGATAACTTCCATATTTTGATGAATAGTGAAAATTACTAAGTTTTAATTAAAAACAACTTTTTTAATCAAAATAATTAATAGTGATAAATTATGAATTTGAGTGGTTTTAAAGTATATTTAGAATATATTTTTACCATTTAATATAATGTTGTTCATTGGACATAATTTTACAATTAAACCGAACATAAACGAGTGTCAATCTTTTGATAGTTATTATCTCTTAAAAACACGCTTTTTGTTTTGACAGCGGGAATTAATTTTAAATTAATTTCTGCCACTTCTATGTTTTGAATTTAGGAAAATGGATTCCATATTTGGAATCAGGATGTTCAAATTGTGTAAATATGTAACTTTTATTTTTAGACATTTTGAATAATTACTGCGGTAAATATTTTATTTACCATGGTTAAGGGTAAATCCGGTAAATAAGGGTTAAAAAATAATATTATAATAATACTAAATTACCCTAAAACGTGTCTTAACCCTATTGGTTGATACATGGTCGACCATGGGAATCTTTGGGTCAATTTTGGGACCCCATGGATCCACTTGTAAGTGATAATGACACTTTATTTTAATTAAGTTAAAATGAATACAAAAATGACACAAGCATATATCTTTTAGAAAAACAATTGTTACATAGGGTTATATATGTTGGATTTTAGATTATAAATATTAATTAGAAAGATAAAAAGATTTCCTACATAATGATATTTTATTTATAATTTTTAGACATTAAATAATTTATTTTATTTATGACACAATGATGATGCAGTAATTACTATAATAGTGAAAAATTAAAATAATTGATATTATAAATACCCAAATAAATATAATATGAAACTTTTAATGAATTAAACTAATTTTATAGGATAATATGATATATTAGGATTGATTTAATTGACTTTGTTCGAAGTAATCAATCTGTTTTGAGTTTCACAAAAATCAACTATTGAATAGTGTCAAAATTGACATAAAAGAGTTCTTAAAACAAATATTATATTATTAATTGATATTAAATTCCTAAAAATATAATGTTCGGCCAAGAGACTTATATCATGATAGGTTCATCATTAATGTACCACTTGGGGGTCGCTTGGATGTATATAGTAAGTTTATTAACCATATTATATAAAAATACAAAGAGACATTGTAAAAGTGAAACTAATTAACTTAGAGTTAATACTTAAAGATAAGGTTAATATAAGTACCCAAACCTGTCTAAATTCTATTTGTTGAGTGTTTTTCGACCTATCCCCACCTTAACCTTTGAATAATAAGCTTTGGAGCCATTAGAAACCGGATATGAATTTATTATAAATTAATATTTCTAGCTTTTCCAAAGGTGCCCCCCACCCCTCTTATAAAAGGGCACTCCTCCTTATCATTTCTTCACACCTTCAAAGCCTTTTGGTTCGGCCAAACTCTGCCCAAATACTCTCCCAACATCCCTCACTACAACATAGAGGCCTTAGTTTGATCAGAAAGCCAACCTAAGGAGCCCTTTTGATCAAATCAAAAGGAAGAACCCGAAGAAGAGGTAATGATTTCACCACCCTTCTCCAAGTTCATTTCTTCTTCCACTTCTTCTTCCTTTGTTCTTACCATTCTAAAATAATAACTCCAGTATCTCACATATACTGTGATTTTATTATAAATATGGTACAACCATATTCAGTATTCTATCCACCCTTTGAATAACATGTCACCATACGTGCGTACGTACGGACTATCGTCTCCACGTCGTGGTGTAATTGTTATTCAATATAATATTATTTGGATGGGTATAATAATGATGTGTAACTCATGTAAATAATAAATATAACATGTTAATAATTCTGTATATATGATATACCATCCATTTATATATTATTTTAATATCAAAAGAATGATATTGTCGCTCGTGCGTACGTACGGACTACCGTCTCCACGAACGCGATGAGATTCATTCTCCATCGTATCCATTCAAGTATAATTATCATTTGATGATTTAAAAATGATGTTTAAGGACTAGATATCATTCTGGATATGAATAAGATACAACAACCATGGCTTATGTAGCAAAACATATAAAAGAAAATGAGTAAGTTAACTCCCGAAACGACGATAATTCTAAGATATTATTAACAAATCAATGTTAAAAGATCATATATGATATCATATTATTATATATGATTCTTGTATAATTTAATAACAACTATTTCACCATTATACAGGAGGTTAACCTACCCCAACCAAGGAAAAGTACAAGGTAAGGGTTTACTTTACAACCTCTTCATTATCCAAGGTTGTTTATACGTAATAATCTACTGGGATCTCTTTATCATCCACATCCATGTTTCTTAAAAATGCATTTCAAAACATTTTTACTATTTACTAGAATATGAGTTAAAGTCATTTATACCCTTTTTGACTTTTATAAGTGGTTTATAAAGGAATCTTTCGGTCGTTTTCAAAACAAGGTCCTTTTTAACCTTTTCGACAGAATTAAGGTAAGAATGTTTTTTTTTAACTTATACGGCGGGTGCAGCTATTTTCCGCCGTTATAAAATCTTCAAAGCTTCCCTTACAAGTTTATAAGAATATTTTCAAAGAAAATGTTTTATTTTATATGGATCTTAAATGATTTCAAAATAAAAGGAGATATTTCTTTTAAAAGAATTTTGATTTCATCTATGTCAACATCCTTTGATGGATTTTAAGATTATTTGAAGTTGATTTATTATGATACAAAACTTATATATTGTATTGAAGGTTTTGTGAATTGTTTGACTATGGATGTGCTATTTTTATACCATTCATAGTTTATGGTGAAAGTATTGACATTTCGTATGCTAGTTTTAATACGAATGTTTATGTTATGTTTAAACCTTTTCATATGGGAATGCATTGGACTTAATATGTGACGGGTGGAGCCCGCTATAGCTCCTCGATGCATCGGTAGGTCTCATGAGACAAACTAGTGTCTTGGCACAAGGCCTTGACAAAATCTTATTTGTAGTCTTGGCACGAGGCCTTGACTATGTGGTTATGATAGTCTGGCATTATGCATTCCAACATTATGAAAGTGGTTATTGATTTTTGCATGTGATTATTCGATTAGTAGAATATCCATGTGAATAAGTAAATGTCATTATTTCATTTTATTTATGCCATACCATGTTGAAAGTTAATATTTAAAAGGCTTTTGTTTTATTTATACATTGCCTTAAATGTTTATTCTTATTTATAAAAGTTTCCGCTATATTGTTATCCTTACTGGGCATTTGAGCTCACCCCTTTTCTATGTTTTATTTTTCCCAGGATGTGAAGAAGTAAGTTATGAATGACCTGCAGGGATTTTATGAGGGGTTAATAGTGTGGATTGTGGAAACATTATGTTGTTGTAGTAGTTTTTCATTTTATGATGTAATGTAAAACTTATGAATATATCTAGTGTTTCCAAGGCTACTAAACCAATCGGTCTTTCGAGATTTGATCTTTCTTGTGATCATGCCAATGTTACGAAGTAATGCACCAACTCTGGGTAACTGGGGTCGGGGCGTTACATTACTCCTAAGGTTGTTTTTGGTCAAAATTCACTTATCCAATAGAATTAGGACATGTGTTAGGGTAATTATAATATCATTTTTACCTTTAATTACCCTATTTACTTTTAACAGTGGTAAATAAAAGTCAAAAGTTACTATTCAAAAAAAATATTTTTATCTTATTGAACTACGTTTTACTTACTGATGTCAACCATGTCTCTCAGATTTTTGAAATTCATTTAACAGAAGCGGTAAAATTACGTTTTATGCAAATTTGTAAGTGTGCCTAGAATGTGGGTAAAAGACGTTAAAATGTTCAATAAAATTTTATACATCTAATTTTATTATAAAATGACACCAATGAATTAAATTGAACTTATATAGGTATTATATATCTACTTTGACTTAAAATAAATTTAAATAAAATAAATAATTATTTAAATAAAATAAATAATTATTTAAATAAAAAGTAAATTTTAAATAATAACGCAGTGTTTTTCACTATTCATCAAAAATTGAAAGTTTTCAGAAAAATACCAAAAATTCACCCTAAACTAATTTTGAATTCCAAATTAAAAAAATGAATTCTATTTTACCATATACAAAACAGAGAAGATGCATTAATTAATTTAAAATTAATTCTCTTTGTCAAAATCAAAAAGCGGGTTTTTAAAAAGTAAAAACTATCCAAAGATTGACATGTGTTTATGTCAAATTTAAATGTGAAATTAATTATAATGAACTACATTGTATTAAATAATAAAAATATAATAGAATTATACTTACAAACCCTTAAAATTTATAATTTAACACTGTAATTTATTTAGATTAAAAAAGTTGTTTTCAATTAAAATTTAATATTTTTTACTATTCATCAAAATATGAAAGTTCTCAAAAAAACACCAAAAAATTATCAAAACTAAATTTTTATATCCTGATTCTAAAGAAGAGGTTTATTTTGTCAAATTGAATATATAAAAGAGTCAAATATTGGATTTAAAAAGGGTTCTCCATTAAAAGGCGGTAAAATTGCATTTTCTGAAAAATACTTCCTTTATCTGAAAAATTGAATTTTTTCTTATATTATATCTTAGAAACATATAATATGGATGTTAAAATTATATGTAATATATAAAATTCAAAATGCAGATAATGTTATTCATAACCGATTTTTGAACTGCTAGTTTGGTAAGTCGTGGTGCGCTCGAACTCGGTGTTTCGTGTAGCATAAGCTATTGAGTTACTTTAAAGAGATAACATACTATGAAATCTTGGGGTGTTACAGGTGATACCCTACCAAGTTATATGCTCAGACCCTGCATGAGCACACTATTTCCTATTGAGACCTTTGGTTTCACTCAATACTGGAAATCGTTCTTTTACCAACACTTGTATACCAACTGTTCTTTTGAACCGTTGGTATAGGTGTTCTTTACCAACAGTTTTCATAAACCATTGGTAAAGATGAATTTTTTCCAATGGTTTGATGAAACCGTTGGGAAATAATTTTTTTCCCAATGGTTCTTAATAATTGTTGGTAAAATATGCCCCAAATTCGACTAAGGCAGGCAACCCCCCCCCCCTGATTCTAGAAGCAGATTGTGCGACTCCCATAAGCGATGCCCGACTCCCAGAAGCCCTTGAGAAGCCCTAACACGGGTGCACCTCTTCCATCCGATCAGCTGCCAGGTTAGACTCCTTCCACCTCTTCTCAATTATATCCTTCCACCTCTTCTCAAGGATATCCTTCTATTCTCATGGATATCATTATTCTCTATTTCTAGGGATTTTGGAAAATTTTATGATTCACTACTCCACAAATTGTGTACTCAAATCACTACATTAGTGTACACGTTGTCCAATTAATGTTTTCATTACACATATACATTTATAAGGTCATGGTGTCTCTTTCTTGTGTTCTAATTTTAAAGATTCATAGTTTTTTTAATCTCAATGCTTCCAATATTACAGCTTCATGTATATGAACTCATAATAAATTGTTTGTAATATTTATTCATAATATTTCATGAAAATCACTCCTTTCATTAAGATAATATCAAACCTGAATATCTTATTCATCTTAATTTTTTTACAATATGTGTATTACATAACAAGCATGTATCATGTTTCTATCAAAATCTATATATATATAAAATGACACACTTTTCACTTATCCTTTGCATAATAGAACATATGGAGTATCTTCTTGAACTTTTAAAAATAGTATGTGGTCCCTAATTATTCTTCACAGAATAAATAATAAATACTTAACCGTGCAATCCAATGTTCTTTATGAATAAAATATCTACAAAGGGAACTCTCGGTGGGACCTCTCCTTTTCCCATGCAGTACTTCTTCCTTCATGAAACTAATTCACAGAATGTCAAATTCGCAATATTAATGAATATTATTTTTCCTAATATAAACATTAATCATTCTTCCTTCAACATCATACATGAGTTATTCAATCACCTTTTTAAAACACAATGAACATTTTCACTGATTTGGGGTTCCTCAAAATGATTGGGAAAATTAGAAAAACACATGTATTGGATCGTTCTTCTCATATGGTTTCATGGATACAAGTTCATCTCCAAAATCATGACTGTGTGGTTCAAATATCAAGACGACCATGGGATTATTATTCTTCACACAAATGAATTTGTTTTCTGCAACTATGTGTTTTTGTTTTCACTTTTGATTTGGCCAAAAGGGGAGATTTGTGGTCAATAATCATGGTTGTGGGTGGTCATTTAGGATGTAAGATAGTATGACTTCATTTTACTTGATATATCTATTATTATTATTGATTTATGTTCAATTTTATTATCTTTTACAAGTGATGTTATTTAATAAGGAGTTATTAATGGTTGTAATAATGACGATATGGTATAAGGGTTCACATGGTGTGTATAACGGTTGACATGGTGTATACGATAATCTAGTGTCCTGGGAATGTACATCGGAATGTACACGCATTACATGACTTGGTTAGCCATGTAAATATACATGTCCAATCCCTTATGGTGAAAAGTATGTTTGGCCAAATGGGGTGCTGCAAATGTCCCATTTACACATGGATTTGTTTCATGGGTATGCCCACACGATGTGTTGGACATACTATAGAGTAGGTAGTAATTAGCTAAGTCAAAACACTTTCATCCCTAAAATTCAATACTACATGGTTAAATGGAATAACCCATGTTCTAATGACATGACTAACATGGTTTCTAACTCACCTCACCTAAATATAAACTATAACACTGGTTAAATGCAAGAATTCATCCTAAACGTACACTATAACATTAGTTAAATGGAAGAAATCATCCTCATTACTGAATCCCATACACATTTGGGAAAAAAACATCATTCATGAACATCACTGTAATTTATAGGCTTTTCACAAAATACATATCCCTTAAATGTCATGAAATTACAGTAGGCACTGATTTTAAGTTGTCATGTTTATAGGTGGAATCTTTGTATCTTTGGATAATATATTCTCAGAACTATAGAGTGGAACCTCATTCGGTGTTTTGAGGTCCACCCAAGACAACCCCCATCCTTCCTAGACCTAGGACAACCCCCCTCCTTCATGGACCCTGGACAGCCCCCCCACCCTCCTCCCTGGACCCCGGACAGCCCCCCACCCTCCTCTCTGGACCTCAGACAGCCCCCCACCCTCCTTCCTGGACCCTGGACAGCCCCCCCTCCTCCCTGGATCCCGAACAGCCCCCCACCCACCATTCTGGACCCAGGACAGGCCCCCCTCCTTCCTGTAACCTGGACACCCCCCCCCCCTACCCTCCTCCCTAGACCCCGGACATCCCACCACCCTCCTCCTTATACCCCATACATCCCAAAAATCATTATTCGTATGTGAGATAAAACACAATAGAACTTGAAGGTACTTGTCCAATGAGTGGCCATCTGGGTTCGGGTCACTAATGAGTACCATCCTGGTTTGGGACGTCACAATTCCTGTATATCCTTTTTATAGGTGTTTCTAATCAAATCCATACCTATAACTATTGAAGGTCCCTCTCCAAAATCAATTGGAACATGATTCAATGAATACACCCTACCAACCTATGATCTATGGACCCAAACCTAGGATCCTTTAGTCCATGGTTAAGGTGAAACTTGATGAGGCCATAACTACTTTTGATGTGAACCTCATCCTACTCCTCATCCTGATCTCCCAGAAGAAGTTAAAGTATAAAACTCGTGTACTCCCAATAATACCCTTAAGGATTATGTATTCCTTGATCCACTTACAATATATTACTGGCTAATCCTTGAATATAGACATTAGAAATTCTGTATCTTATTTTATTATATACACTATATTTTGTTGTATTTCTTAATATGATTCTAATATAGAGTAATGTGTCAGTTATGCTTTTATTTAAAGTAAAAAATTGTCATTTACCTAAATATTTTTTTGATTGAACTTCAATATTATTGAATTTCTTTGAAATTACTTATTAAAATTTTTTTACAGAATTGATAGAAGTTGGATGTACAAAACGGATCAGATTTCAATCGATTTTCAAAATAATTTGAACAGCTTTTTAGATTTTTCATTTGAAAAGGCTTCAGATAGTGGTCGCATACACAGCCCATGTTCTAATTGTGTTGGAAGACCTTGGTTGAGTCATGAAGTAGTTAGCTATCATATAACCAAATATGGTTTCCAAAAAAACTATTATGTGTGGTATCACATTCAAGAGAAAATGGAATCTCAAAATGTTGATGATCCAAATGATAGGACTGAATTGGAGAGTTTGATATATGATTGGTTTCCATTTATTCGGCATCATGAGAAGAAAAGGATGTCCAGCCAACAAGATTTCAATACAATCACACATGATGCGTCCAATGAAAATGATGATGTTGATAGGGTGAAAAAATTGAATGATGTTGTGACAAATCCAGTATATCGGCAATGTGGTAAAATGAAAAGGTTGGAATTTTTAATCTGATTATTTCATGGGAAAACTATGTATGGTATTTCAAATACTGCAATCGATTACATTCTTACCTTCTTGAAGGACTTACTTCCAGATGATGCAGATATTGCCTCAAACCACTATATGGCATGGAATTTAGTTGATGAACTTGGATTCTCAAAAAAATCATGCTTGCCTGAATGATTGAAGCTTATTTTGGGAGGAAACTACTGAAAGAAATGATTGTATCAAATGTGGAACCTCCCTATGGAAGCCAAAAGATGACGGAACACCATCTCGTGTGCCACAAAAAGTAATGTGGAACTATCCATTGATCCCCATATTACAGAACCTTTTCATGTCTGTTGAAATATCAGTAAAAATGTGATGGCATGACATCGAGAGAAAAAAGAATAATGAAGAGTTGGTTCACCCTACAGATGGATTTTCATGGCAGAGATTTGATTCTTGATATCCTTAATTTTCAGCCGATGTGCATAATGTGAGACTGGGTCTTTCATGTGACGGTTTTAATCCATTTGGGTAGATGCTTACTTTGCACAGCACATGGCCAGTTTTTATACACATTTATAACCTTCCCCCATGGTTGTGTATGAAAAATCCTTACACTTTCTGGAGTATACTGATATTTGTCCCTTCTGATCTCGGAAATGATATAGATGTATACATGAAACCTTTAATAAAAGAGTTGAAACTTATTTTGTATGTGGGTGTTCCCACATACGATGCATGTCCGAAAGGAATATTTTAGATGTGTGATGCGCTTATGTGGATGATCAATGATTTTCCTGCTTATGCAATGATGTATGGATGGAGCACAAAAGGAAAAGTGTCATGTCCTATTTGTATGAAGAATACTCGATCGATAAGACTGAAATATCATCGTAGTTTTAGTTTTATGGGACATCGACGACTCTTTCCAATGAACCATCCATATAGAAACAATCATCGAATATTTGACAATACCATGGAGACTGATGATCCACCTCAGTGTATGTCTGGAACTAATGTGATTAATGAATTGAAAGATTTTAGTTATTCATTTGGTAAGGGTGTAATGAAATCTAGAAAAGGGAAAATGTTTCCAATGATACCTGTTACAATTTGAAGAAGAAGAGTATGTTATTTGAGTTTTCGTATTGGTCAACCAACTTGTTATGCCATTTCTTAAATGTAATTCACATTGAAAAGAATATATGTGAAATGTTTCTTTCGATTATTCTAAATGTCAAGGGGAAGATAAAAGATTATTTACGATCTCATAATGACTTGGTAGATTGGGGGATCAGACCATAATTTCATCCTGTCTGTATCAGTGAAAATAAATGGAAAGTTCCAAGTGCTTCTTATGTGATGACACCTACTGAAAAAAATCAATTTCTGGAAGTGCTAGAGACTATTAAATTTCCTGATGTCTATTCAAGCAATATATCAAAATGGGTCAACAGAAAAGAGTTGAATCTAAAATCTTTGAAGACTCGTGATTATCACGTCCTTTTGCATGAGTTGATTCCAGTAGCAATCTATAATCTCTTGTCCAATAATATAAGAGTCTCAGTTATTCGGTTGTGCTATTTGTTTAGAGATTTTGTGCTAAGAAGTTGTCCAAATCCTTCTTGCAAAAACTATTGGCAGAGACACCATTAATTTTGTGTGAGTTAGAGAAAATATTCCCTCCATCATTTTTTACATGCATGTTACATCTGACTGTCCATCTTCTGACCGAAATACTTCTTGGAGGACCCATTTCTTTCCGTTGGATGTATCCAACTGAAAGAAACATGTACAAATTGAAATCATATGTTCGGAACAGGAATTATCCTGAAGGTTCTATTGTGAACGGTTACTTGGATCAGGAATGTATGGATTTCTACTCAATGTATTTGTCTGATCTTACTATGAGAATAAGCAGACCAATGAGAAATTAAGAAGAACAGTATGAGAAAATTGAACCCAATTTTTCATCACTTCTTCACACAGGATGAATTCCGGGATCATATACATTAACGACATTAAGCCTTGAAGAGCAAGAGATGGCACATCGCACAGTGTTGTTCAATTGTGATTTGTTCGATGAGTATATCAAGTAAGTAAATTATACATGTATCTCTTATCTTATCTCTTTTAATTTTAAATATTTGTAAAACTATTATTATTTTTATCTATAGGGAACATAAAGAACTGATATATAGAAAGCATCATTCTTTATCTTTGAGAAGGAAAGAGACTTTGCATATAAAAGGGTTTTCTACTTGGTTGAAATTGAAGGTAAAAATATTTATATAATAACTAAATAAAAAAAATATTTAATTAAGTTTACTATTTTGTTTATATTTCAAGTATCAAGTTTGCCTGCAAACTCTGTTTCTGAGGAAATAAGATCTTTGGATTTTGGTCCTAATACCATGGTTTGTTCTTGTAAATCACTTGTGATCAATGGATACAAATTTATTATCATTGAATGAGCAAGAAACATGAGAACACAGCATTATGGTGTTATGCTAACTACCACAACAGACTGTTATGCCAGTTCATCATATAATAGACCTCGTTCTGAAAATGTAGCTTATTATGGAGTCATGGAGAAAATAATAATTTTGTATTATTACTCACATGGTCGAGTCACGATGATGAAATGTAAATGGTTTGATTCAATGACGAGGCAAGGCACCTTTATTGATGATTATGGATTTCGAGTTATTGACATGACTCGCACTCTTTCCACCGATGAACCATATGCATTGGAATAAATTGTGAAACAAGTTTTTTATGTAAAATATCATCTTCATCCTAAATTCGGTGTAATTATTGAAGTAAATCCCAGACATGTTTTTGATTATGGTGATGATGAAGTTGATACTATCCCTACTGCAATTGGAAGCAATCTGTTTATTACTTATAATTACTCCAATAGCTCAATTTTCAGAGTTGATTGTGAACCCGAAGTTGTGGTGGGAAATATATAGAATCATACAGTCGTGTTCTCACCTACATGGTTCACCTATATCATTCAGAGTGTGTGTCTTAGTACTTACCTTCAAAATACCATAAATCTTCTATTTATTTATGTTTTTTTATCAGAATGGTTTTTCTATATATTTTTTTTTTGGGGTTACACATTAGTTATCTGTTTCTAATTACTTTCATATTTGTTTTCATTGTAGGAAATGACACCCATTGAAGAGAGGCGGTGGAAAAATATGACAGAAAATAATCGTCGCATGACACAGATGGGCATTCCTCCACCCATCCCTGTTGTGAGTATTTTATTTCAAATATCTATATTTCAATAACTTATAATATCATGTGTTTACTTTTGTGTTAAACTTTTTTTCTGGATCCACCCCCTAGACGAGAGATATCCGATGAGGAGCCTGATATTGCTCCCAGTACAGAGGCAGGTGGTGGGAGGGGGTGGTGTCAGAGTTAGATGATCATTTGGTGGTCCCGGTACTGAGGTCGGTGGTGCAAGGGCTTGTGGTGCTGGAGTTAGTACCCAATCGGACTATGCCCCTACCACAAACGTATCTTCTATGACCCATTTTGATCTCGGTGTGTCTTTAGGGACACATGGGATATTTAGGCCTCCGATTTTTACACTACCAGTTGGCCAGACGTCTATACCATCATCTTTTGCTTCTGGTTCATTATCTTCAAGCTATTATATTCAACCTTCGACTCCTCCTCCGACACAGCATGTGGCTAAGGAGCATACACTGAGGGACACTCCACCTGTATAGGATATTCCTTCAGCTTCTGCACATCCAGTGACGCCCATTGATCCGACCACCACAGCTATATTTATATAACTCTAACAAATTTTTATACCAAAATTTATTTTTATTATAACTTGTACTAATATTTTTTTCTTTAATAATAGATTCATCTACTGATAGGAGGTGGGGGAGGGGGCGTACTCGCTTGCGTGCGGTATGGAACCGCCAGACACAGTTGATGGTTGAATACAATGATGATGGATAGATGATTGACAAATCTGGGCAGGAATGTCAGGGTTTGTTAGTGACGCTATCCAAATACTCCGACATCATTCCGGTCAGCCCTCTCTCTTGGAGACATTTTCCACATGAAGTCAAGGATAATGCGTGGGCACAAATATGGGTAAAAAATATATTGGATTTAATGTAGTATTTTTTTGTATTTATATGAATTAATCTATTGGGTTTCAACTTCATTTTAAATTCCCTGATGGCGAAGGTGCACGACCAGCACGTTTAAAGGAGCTAGGAGAGCTTTGGAGAGCTTATAAGCATGAGCTATATGTTGGCTGGTGTGATAGAGTGGGCATGGAGTAGGAGACATTACCTATCCTGGATGACTGCCCGATAGAGCAATATCTCCAAATTATTACCCATTGGGCAAATTCCAAATTTAAGGTATTAATCCCATTTGAGGTATTTAAATGACAGCTTACATATTTTTCATTAATATTATCTTATTTATTATTAAAAATTATTTAGGAATCTTCTAAAAAATAAAAAAAAACATCGATTCAAAGCAATACCTCCACACTTTGGGGCGCACTACTATGTCAGATCATGAGAGGCAGCTGGTACGATATAGTTGTTTATAATTTTTCTTTAGGACTTTCCCTTTTTATTGTTTCTTAATTAAATTATGTGATTTGTTTAATATTAAATATATGATTATACATTCACTTTATATTGTTTCAATTTCATTACAGAAGCACAAATTGAATATTGAAGGACGTATCCCTTGAGAAAAATTGTTTTGCTCGAGTAGAAAGAAAAAAGATGGAACTGCGATTAATGAACTGACACAAGAAAAGATTGTAAGTTTTAATTTGTTTATTTCAAAGTTTAATATCTATTTTTAAATTTAATAATCTATTAATATTTTTAACAAGCTAATTTAGAGGCCCTTTATGCCCAGGAGCCTGACAATTTAGGGCCACACGATCATTTATATCAGGTTTTGGGAGATGAGCACTTTGGTCGAGTACGCTGCTGACCTGGTAAGAATATAGTCCCGATGAGGTATTGGTTATCTCCAGGTATCCATTATACTGCCACCAAGTTGGAACAGGTCAAGGAGAATACAAGATATCCTGATAAAAGGGTCACAGAGTTGGAAGAACATGTTCAAATAAGGGAGAAAGAATTTATGAAACTGATCAAAACTTTATCTTCATCACTTCCACCAGAGGCCAGCGTAGCTTTTCAGACATATATGTCGTCTATGGGTGCATTATCCAACGCACCAGGTGGCATTTCTAGTGGCAGTCGAGATGATGACGTTCCTAGTGATGAAGAGGATGCTGAAGAGGACAAGGGTGAGGATGAGGATGAGGACGAGGGCGAGGATGGGGCTGAGGGTGAGGATGGGGCCGAGGGCGAGGATGGGGTCGAGGATGAGCATGGGGATGATGAAGAGGACAAAAACAAGGATAGATATGGTGGCGAGGATGAGGCTGATGATGAAAATGGTGATGGTGATGGTGATCAGGGGCAGATTGATCCACTACATTTTTGAATTGTGTATAACTCTTTATTTTTGAACCTGGTTGTTCACTCTGGTATGGATATTTTTGAATTCAGTATAACTCTTTATTTTTGACCAAATATGGAAGCCTAATGATCTTATAATGGTTTATGGGGCTTCTGGGTCTTGTTCAGAGCTTGGAACCCTGGTCGGCATAGAAAAACACTATGCCTCACAGTTAGAAAAACACTATGCCTCACGGTTAGAAAATAACATGTTGGTTCTTTATAGAAGCCCCTGGAATAGCTCCCATAGGACACTGGATATTTTTTTACTTCCTTTCATAACCAAAATAAGAACTTTGAATAATTATTGCATCCACTAAAGCTCCACCCAAGTATATCCTTCCAAATATGTCCTCTTTAGCAAAATAAACATTATCCAATACCTCCAGGAAGGTTGGAAGTCTAAAAAGAACTAGCATCAACCAAACATCGTCCCCTAGTCCCATCTCAAAACTACAAGCTTTTATGTAATCATTTTTGAAAAGATCTATTGCAAGATTCACCAACTCAACAAAGTGTTTGGAGAACTCTAGAAGAGTACGCTTCACTTTCTCCAACTTCAGAAACTCCAAAGTATTTTACACGTGTAAAGTTTCATGATAAAAAGCTGGTTAAATATATTATTGAATGAAACCCAGGTAAGACCTTTGTGAAACTTATCCTACACTATATAATCCCAACATATTCATTCTGTTCATTTGTGATGTGTATGAGTCAACTGCGTCTCAATATGAGGCACGGTTTGGCCGGTACCACTCAAAGTGTCTCACTTTTATTTGAAATGGACAACATTTTAAGTGAAAACAACAACTGGCATACGGAAAACTAACCAAACCCATTCGGATTCTGTTGATACTTCAGGAAAATGGTCCATGGGTCATTTGTGACATGTACGAGTCAACCCTGACTCAATCTGAGGCACGGTGTGGCGGGTATCACTCGAAGTGTCTGTCTTTTGTTTAAAATGGACACTGTTTTAAGTAAAAACAACAACCATACGGAAAATTGACCAAATGTATTCTGATTGTGTTGATAATTTAGAAAAATGATACATGGGTCATTTTTGGCATGTACAAGTCAACTGCGCCTCAATCCGAGGCACAGTTTGGCCGGTACCACTCAAAGTGTCTCACTTTTATTTGAAATGGACAACATTTTAAGTGAAAACAAAAACTGGCATACTGAAAACTGACCAAATGCATTAGGATTCTATTGATACTTCAGTAAAAATATCCATGGGTCATTTGTAATGTGTATGAGTCAACCCCGACTCAATTCGAGGCACAGTGTTGCAGGTATCACTCAAAGTGTCTGTATTTTGTTTAAAATGGACACTGTTTTAAATAAAAACAACATCCATACAAAAAACTGACCAAACATATTCTGATTGTGTTGATACTTTAGAAAAACGATCCATAGGTCATTTTTTATGTGTATGAGTCAACCGCGCCTCAATCCGAGGCCCGGTTTGGCCGATACCACTCAAAGTGTTTCACTTTTATTTTAAATGGACAACATTTTAAGTGAAAACAACAACATGCATACGGAAAACTGACCAAACACATTCAGATTCTGTTGATACTTCAGGAAAAAAATCCATGGGTCATTTTTGACATGTACGAGTCAACCCTGACTTAATCCGAGGCACAGTGTGGCGGGTATCACTCGAAGTGTCTGCATTTTGTTTAAAATGGGCACTGTTTTAAGTAAAACCAACAGCCATACAAAAAATCGACCAAATGCATTCTAATTGTGTTGATACTTTATCACAACAATCCATAGGTCATTTATGACGTGTACGAGTCAATCTTGCCTCAATCCGAGTCACGGTTTGGCTGGTACCACTCAAATTGTCTCACTTTTATTTGAAATGGACAGCATTTTAAGTGAAAACAACAACTGGAATACAGAAAACCAACCAAACGCATTCAGATTCTGTTGATGCTTTAGGAAAACAACCCATGGGTCATTTGTGACATGTACGAGTCAACCCCGCCTCAATCCAAGTCATGGTGTGGCCGGTACCACTCAAAGTGTCTCACTTTTATTTGAAATGGACAACATTTTAAGTGAAAACAACAACTGGCATACGGAAAACTGATCAAACGCATTCAGATTCTATTGATACTTCAGGACAACGATCCATGGGTCATTTGTGACGTTTATGAGTCAACCTCACCTCAATCTGAGGCATGGTGTGGCCCGTATCACTCGAAGTGTCTGTCTTTTGTTTAAAATGGACACCATTTTAAGTAAAAACAACT
This sequence comes from Viscum album, assembly GCA_963277665.1. Taxonomy (NCBI): domain Eukaryota; kingdom Viridiplantae; phylum Streptophyta; class Magnoliopsida; order Santalales; family Viscaceae; genus Viscum; species Viscum album. The sequence goes on from OY728165.1 coordinate 1,839,779,231, forward strand.
AGCATATGGAAAACCGGCCAAATGTATTCGGATTGTGTTGATACTTGAGCACAAGGATCCATGGTCCAGCCTCACACAATCCACTTCTCATGTGAGGAACTCCTACCCCTATTCTAAAACACATGTCATTTATTATGCCAAGGACAACTACATTCCATAATTCACACAATCTCATTGATACACACCCATTATCATCATCACTAAGTTCAAAGACACCCGCCTCAAACCATGAGACATTATATTTTTGTTTGGTTGAAGTCATTTATCAATTTTCTTATTTTTGGGTTATTAGATTCTAATTTATTTATTCAATCGTGTATGTCTTATACAAAATGAAATTTTGTATGTATTCTTAATTCTGCATAAAACATATAATTACGTACTATGTTTTTTATGTATTATATTCATAATTGATAATTAAATTATGTATGTATTCAATTCAGTATTCAATTATGAATTGAATTTCGGATTGCACATGTAATTGTCTCTCAGAATTGAATTCTAAATCAATTATATATGTTTATAATTGCCTTATGAGTTATTTTTTCATTCTATATGTTTATAGTTTCTAGAAGGTGGAAACTAATTGATTTAGAATTATTTTTTTCATTGTATATGTTTTCATTCTATGTATGTATTCAATTCAGGCCTAGAAATGCAGGCCTGGAAATCACTCAAAGAGGCCTGGACAGCAGCAGCTCACAGTAGCCTGCTGCTACAATTTCCCAGCATGGCCTATGCCAACGGTTGTAAACCGTTGGGATAGGGAGTTTTATACCAACGGTTCTATAGAACCATTGGTATAAAACATCCAAACATATATCCTGAATAGTCTCTTTACCAATGGTTTCAAACTATTGGTGAAAAAATTATACCAACGGTTATGTAAAACCATTGGTATAAGGTGGATATCCTAAGATATGCCAACGGTTCCCACAAACTGTTGGCATATCTCTTTCCCTATGTATTACTTCCCCAAGGTTTGGATAACCGTTGGTATATATTATACCAATGGTTACCCAGCCTTTACCAACAGTTTTGAACCGTTGGTAAAGATTTATTTTCCAATAGTGACTTTCAGGTGATAGGTTGTATGGAGAATCATACTTGATCATTTAAAAGGATATTGGGAGATGGGTACGTGGAGGAACCCATGTTTTATAGTCAAGTCACCCTTGTATTATTTTTTTAAATTTTCATCATGGTGGGTGGACATTTTTGTATGAGTGTATATTTAGTATGAGTTTTATTTATGTTATATCATGGCGATGTTATTTGTTATTATTGGTTGTCTCTTAGCTGTAATTTCTTATTCTTACTCCAATGTTTTGTTTTGATTATGTTATTTATATATTTTTATTTAGGAGGGTATAGAGAGTATAATATCCCCCATGATACTTATAGATTCTCACCACTAGTCTAAAGCATCTGGTATAAGGTTAGGTGCTCCTAAGGTCTTATTATTGGTGGTTTACAAATGATTATATTGAGAAAATGGGTTTTTTTACAATAACAGTTTTTGAACCCTTATAAAAATTATAGTTGATATCATAAAAATTATATGATCATTTATATTTAATAAAAAAATATTTCATAATAATATTTTATTAAAATATTATTTATTTCAAAAAAACCATTGATTCATCAAAATAAATTCCTTAATTGAATTTGAATATTATCCAAAAATATAATTTCTATTTTATTATATCAAAATCAAAATCATTTATAATTTAACAATAATAGGATGAGAATATGTTCGTTATTATATAAAAATAATGTACATACTCATATTTCTAGGGTGTTGATACATATCCCTTTAATACACTAGCAAATGCCCTAAGGGTGAGGTGTATAACTATGAGACTTTCATGGGGTGGTTTGGAGAACATGGTTTGGGCCATGACCTCAATGATCTTGAACTTCTATCTTGAATTATTTCACTCATGCTTTGTTGGATCTCAACTTGGGATTGGTCAAGAGAAATTTCCATTGATGATATCTCCCTTAGAAGCGCTGATAAATGGGCTTTGTAGGGTAAAATCCTATTGGTTGAGTCTGTCACTTACTTTATTTATGTCAATTGGATTTGTTAAAACTATGTATTTATACTAATCATAGGATCACTATTCAATAGTTATATTATCAATGGTAATGATACTTAACGGTCTTTTAAATCCTATATGATAAAGCCAAATAATTACATGTGTTTTATATAACCATATTACAAAATAATACATTTAATTAAATCAGAAAGGGGATTTTATTTATAACTATTTGGGTCATTACAATCTTCCCCCTTTAGAAATTTTACCCTTGAAATTTTCATTTCCCATACTAGAATAGATGAGGATAACGTTGTTTCATCACCTCCTCAAGTTCTCACATTGCTTCTTCAAACTTTTGGTTTCTCCATAATATTTTGAAAAGGTGCATTGCTATATTTTGTAGAAATTTGTCTCTATGATCTAAGATTTTCTACAGCTTCTCTTCATAGGAAAGATCATTCTCTAATGGTAGCACCTCTGGATTGAGTACATGTGAGGGGTTTGGTATGTATTTCCTTAAGAGGGATATAGGGAATACGTCATGTACTTGAGATAGGTTATGTGGTAGTGCTAGTTGATAGTCCACTGCTCTGATGCGATCAAGAATCTCAAAGGGGATAATATATCTTGGACTAAGATTTCCCTTCTTCCCAAATCTCATTACTTTCTTCCATGAAGATATAAAGTGGAATACCATGTCTCTAACATCAAAATCTAAGTCTCATTGATGATTTTCAATATAGCCATTTTGTTGACTCTAAGCATCCTTCATGTGCTTCTAAATAGTCTTGACCTTTTCCATCATTTCCTCAACCATTTCAGGACCTAGTAGTTTTCATTACCCAAATTCATCCCAACATGAATGTGTTTGTAACCTCTTCCCATAAAGGGATTTATAGGGAGCCATTTGGATGCTTGAGTGGAAACTGTTATTATATGAGAACTCGATTAGAGGAATATATTGGTCTTATCCTCCATTGAAGTCAGTCGATCATGCTCTCAACATGTCCTCAAGTGTCAATATAGTATGCTCATATTGGCCATTAGTTTGAGGGTGATAAGCCATGATGAATTTCAACTTAGAATTTAGATCGTGTTGGATACTCTTTGAGAACACAAAGGTAAATCTTGGATCCCGATCATATACAATTGATAGTGTTACTCCATGTATCCTTACCACTTCTCTGATGTATATCCATGCAATTTGATCCAGTGAGAATTCCTCTTAAATTAAGATAAAGTGAGATGTCTTTGTAAGAATATCCATAACAATCCATATAGCATTTTTCCTCTAGATGTCTTTATAAGTCCAGTGACAAAGTCCATAGTGATGTTTTCTAATTTCCATGTTGGTATGGGTAATGGTTGCATCATCCCCTTAGAATTTTGTCTTTCATCCTTCACTTATTGACATACCAGGTAATTTGATGTATATTCTACGATCTCTTTCTTCATATTTTCCCACCAATAGTTCTCTCGGAGATCTCAATGCATCTTCATGCTTCCAGGATGGATAGAGAAGGTTGAACTATGTGCATCACCCAACATATCCTTTTTTAGCTCGTGATTTGATGGTACACATAGTCATGACCCAAATCTCATAACTCCTTCTTTATTAACATTGAACTATAAGGATTTCCTTTTTCTTATAGTTTTCACTTTATTCTGAATTCTCACATCATCACTTTGAGCATCCTTTTTTTCTCCAAAAGTGATAGTTGAGCAATCATTTGTGAAAATATTGATGATGTTCATTCCTTTATGATTCCCATATTCATCCTCTTCAAGTCTAAGAAGACCATTTCCCTATCAATTCTCATCAATGATAAAGTTTCTAAATCATTTATACTTAGAGCATCTACCACTTTATTCTTTTTCCAGGATGGTAATGGATTGATCAGTCGTAGTCCTTGATCAGCTCTAATCATCTTCATTGAAGCATATTCAGCTCTTTCTATGTTAATATATACAATGGGATTTTATGATCCATATATATTTCACACTTCTCCCCAAAGAGATAATGACACCATATTTTCAAATCAAAGATCACTATAGCCAACTCCAAATCATGGGTTGGGTGGTTCTATTCATGAACTTTCAACTACCTTGAAGCATAGGCTATCACATTGTCATTATGCATTAACACATAGCCCAATACCTTCTTTTAAGCATCGCTAAGTACTACGAAAAAATTCTCCACTTATGGGTAGTGTAAGAATAGGGGCAGTGATAAGAATCCTTTTTATCTCCTTGAATCTATCTCCACATTCATAATTCCAAGAAAACTTGACTCCATTTTGAGTTATCTTGGTAAGAGGGTTTGACAATCATGAGAAATTTCTCACAAATCGATGATAATACCCAGCTAACCCAAGGAAAATACAAATATCTATCACAGATGTTGGCCTCGTCCATCCTTAAATTGCTTCTATTTATGAAGGGTCTATAGATATCCCATTTATTATGATGATATTCCCTAATAAAGAGAATTCCTTCGACCAAAACTCATATTTATTGTACATGAAATAAATATTCTCCTTTCATAGGGTCTTTAGCATTGTGCTCAGATACTCCTCATGCTCCTCATTGATTTTGGAGTATATTAAAATATCATCTATAAAAACTACCAAAAATTTGTCAAGGTAATATCTAATGACTCTATTCATCAAGTCCATGAATATTTTTAGGGAATTAGTGAGTCTGAATGGCATTAATATGAACTCATAGTGCTTGTACCTTATATGAAAAGCGGTCTTGGAGATATTTTCCTTCTTCACCCTTACTTGATAATATCCTGATGGAAGATCCAACTTAGAGAAGTATTATTCTCTATGTAGATGATCGAACAATTCATCAATCCATGGTAGAGGATACTTGTTCTTTATCATGATCTCATTGAGCTCATGATAACCGATGCAAAGGCGCATTGACCCATCCTTCTTCTTGACAAAGAGGTTTGGTGCACCCCATGGTGAAGCACTTGGGTATATGAACCCTTTATCCAGATTCTCCTATAGTTTTTTCTTCATCTCCTTAAGTTCCACAAGAGTCATTCTATACGGAGTCTTGTATAATGGAAATGCCCCAGGTATAAGCTTGATTGAAAATTCAACCTCTCGGCTAGGAGGAAAACCAGACAATTCCTCGAGGAACACATCAGTGTATTCCCTCATAATGGGAATATCTTCAAGGATAATTATTTCCTTAGAATTAATCATTTGAGGTAGATACATTTTCTCATAGGTCAATAATATCAATACTTGAGATGTTGGTGCTAAAGAAGATTCATCCCCCTCCTTGAACTTGTAAAAAATCGGGGGTCGATTCACAATACGGAGAGTGATTTCCTTCTTAAGGAAATTTATGTTAGATATATATAGGGAAAGCCAATTCATACCTATAATTGCATTAAATTCCATAAAAGGGAGTATGACATGGTTTGTTTGGAAGTTCATCCCACAAATTTTGATAGGGAAGGATTTATATACTTGGGATGCAATAATTTCTCCATTTTATGTTTTCACTGACAGCTCTACTTACATGATTTATAGTGGTGTTTGAATAGTTCTACTAAACTTTCATGATATGAAGAAATGTGTAGAACCAGAATCAAAAAATACATTCTCTATTTTTGAATGAATTGTTGGAACCAAGGTTGTTCATTACTGAAAATGGAGTTTGGTTTGTGTTTGTTGTCAATCCTCACTGGGTTGATCAAGGTTTGTGTTTGTTGTTGTTTATCCTTACATGTAGATCAGTGAGTTTGTAAGGAAAGGGATCTTATAGTTCAAGCTGGAAATAGTATTTAAGGTGGCATCATTTCCCAGTGTCTGCCAAATTTTTGGGTCCAAAAATTGGAAAATGGACAAAAGTGAATTTGGAAAAGGAAGTTGTGCACAAGATTGACGGTGGTTTGGAATATTTCATGCGATGCTTGTTTAGAGATCTCTAGATGAAAATATGGAAATGGTAATAAATGTGCGAAATATTGAAGAACGTGCACGAAATATGAAGTTTCATGGAAGAATCTTATGCGCCAAAGGTGACGTCAAAAGGGGCTTTGCACACTCGGAAAGAATCTTGCACGCATCGAAAAATACACTTCCAAATATTATGTGTGGGGTCATCAAGGCCTATAAATAGGCAGCTACCCCCATGTAAGACTTAATAATTTTCAATAAAGATCTGGGTGCTCTTTAGAGCGAAATATTTCCATGCGAAATATTTACAGGGAGTTAATCTTGCATGCAAGATGTTCCTTTAGTCTAAAAAGACCAAGTGAACATCTTGGTGTAGTTGTGCAAAAGATATGGGTCACATATAAAACAAGGGTTGTGTGGAATACATCTGGATTTCCAACCCCAAATCTTGCACACAAGAGAAGGTGTTGTGCACAAGTATTGTGTTGTACTGCTTTCTTGTTTTGGATATCTGGTTTTCTCGTTCCGTGCTTACAATTGTATCAATTCAGGACTTCGATTTAAGTAGTGTCTCATGTTGGAAAAAGACAAAGACTTCAATGTCAATCATTTAAAGATACCTTAAAGTTAATAAACTGAGTGAGTATTTCCCCAAGGCAGTGAGCTACAGGGAGTCAATGTAAGTACTATGAGGGACGCAGTGATCTATCCCTGAATTCTTGTAAGTTAGTGTGTCTGAAACAGAGTGATTATGTTTGAACTCTTGTATTACATAACTAGTGAAGATTAGTAGATTTTGGAATGATTGACACACTATCGACGTATTCTCCTTGGACTAGCCCTTAGTAGTGAACCAAGTAAAATTCCTATGTGCAATCTATTTACATGTGAATGTTTGATTGCTGATCATATCCATAATACAGGTTTAGTGAGTTCCTACCAACGTGGCAACAAGATCCATTGATTTAAAAGAAAATTTTGACACCCTAATTCACCCCTCCACTATCAGGATATCCCGGGGTCCTAGAAGTGGTGTCAAAGAGTAAAGGTTCAAGGTGTTGAATCTATCCTTTGTTAAGATGGAAAATTCTATAAATGTTTGGGGAGTTCACCTCTTTGATGGAAGCAACCTTAAGATATAAAATAACATGATGAGATCTCATCTAAGATATCTTGGAATGGAATTATTATTTCAACTGTGCAAATAATAAAAGTCACTAATCTAATTGGGTTGTCTATGAATGATATAGATAGAAAAATGATTGACACATATGCTAAAGTGTAGAATTTCCTCACTGCTTCTCTTTCAGATCAGATCTATTTAAAGGTGATGAGTTTTACTTCAGCAAAGTCTATGTGAAAAAAATTATAATATATATATGAAGGAGACAAAAAAGTGAATGAGGTGAAACTAAAATTCTGGCACAATAGGTTTGACAATCTGAAGAAGCATCATAATGAGAATATAGATTCCTTTTTCAATTTAATTACTGAAGTAGTAAGAGAAATTTGAGGGCTTGGTGAAGAAATCAAAGAAATTGACATTGTAAAGAAGATACTAAGATGACTTCCCCTTCTATAAAATTCAAGGTGTTATCCCTTGAGGAAATGGATCTTTCTAAACTTTCTATGGATGATCTGTTGAGCAGTCTGGTGGAATATGAAATGAGAGTAAAGCCAGAAGATGTGATGATATGTATCATCAAGGAAATGGCATTCAAAGCTATTGAAAAACTTAATATTTCAAGAGTCTGTGTGAATGAATTCGGTGATGATGGATAACTTCTTTCACTCCTTTCCAAGAAATTCAACAGAGGAAAGGGGTTATTTTAAGGAAAGACACCCTTGGAATGTTTTTATTATGGTAGAGTTGGTCACATTGCTTCTTAGTGCACAAGGAAGTTTGAAGATGATGAAGGTGAAGCTGGAAACTCACAGAAGCCTCAAAAAAGGTTTTTCAAAAGAGAAACTTCAAATATGGAAAGAAACTAAAAAAAGTAGTTTTTTCTATGAAGAATATGATGGTGATAATGAATTATTTGAGGAAGAAGAACTAGATTATAAATCTAGAAACTAGGCGTCTATGATGGATACCATCAAGAAGTCAGAACCACCGAAAGATAAAGCTAGAGATCATCTGTTGAGTGTTGATGCTGACCTAAAGTTACAACTTAAGGATTCTCTTGGTAAGATTGAGAATAAAAAAAGATGTAAAAAGTGGAGAGTAGTTGTGGAAGAATCATTGGAATATGTTGATCAACTTGAAGCTGAAATTGAACGATTGGAAGAAGTACTGAAAGTATAGACAACAACCCTTTAAAGCATAGAAGATGTAGTGGAACTAAAACTGAGAATTGAAGAACAGGAAAAGGTCATCAATGACCTTACCTCCAGACTGGAAGAGAATTCCAAGACTGTTGAGGGTCTTGAAGAATAAGTTATTGTGATTACGAGTAAACTTGAAATTGAATCAATTAAAAAAGAAACAAAAAAAGAAAATATAGTTTGGAAGGTTCTCAGATGCTGAGATAATAGAGAGAGAAAAATGTGGTTTGGATAGAGTTGAAAAGATTTTGAATGATCAAAGAATTGTATGCATGGGAAATAGTGGAATCGAATGTGATGTTGAAATATCAAATGTGGAAAATAAAGTTGTTCAGAATAAAGGCAAGCTGAATGTTGGACATGTTGAAAATTCACCTGAAGTTCAAAAAAATAAATCCTAAATTAAAAATGAAAGAAGAACTGAAAACTATCCTCAGGTACCTACAAATGATAGGCAGCCAAACTATTTTCCTAAGGAATAATATATGAGGAGGAATATAAATTAGAAGACATTTCCTCTTATGAAATGTCAATTATGTGGTTATCTGGGCCATACCATTTCATATTGAAAATAGGCAAGGTGTTATTTGAATAGGGAAAGCTAGGAGGTCAAAAAAGGAGAACAAATTCATATCTTACTTCCTGTAGAAGAAATAATTTCTATGGAATATTATTTCCATTATTCTAACTTTGGCTATAAAGTTATTTATTGTAGCTAGAGGAAAGGCATGAACAATTCTTTCAGAACTCAAAGACAATTCAATAATCGTCAACCAGACAGTGTTTCTCTTTTAAACATGTTTTCTCCACTGGAAAAAGAGTACGAGTTTGAAGAACCTACTTATGTGGAATATAGAATTGAAAGGCCATATTTATCCTTATCTCAATTTAATATTTCATGGAGGGAAAAGAATAAAGTTGAAAAATCCAACCTTGAAGAAGTATCCCTCAAAGATACAAAGAATTGTAGCCCTTGTATTTTTGATAGCGGGTACTCATCCCATATGATGGGAAATATAGACCTATTAACAAATGTTAAGAAAAATGTTGTTGGAATAGTGATTTTTGATAATGATGGTTCTTTGAAGATTAAAGGTAGTGTAAGTACTAAGCTAGCTAATAGAGAGATGAAGAAAACTGAAGTTCTATATGTATATGGTATGCATCATAATCTCCTTAGTGTGAGTCAACTCTGTGACTCAGGACTTATAGTGATGTTCAATCAAAAGGGGTGCACTGTAAAAGGGAAGATAGGTAATTCTATCATGAAAGGTTGCAGAATATATGGCAACTTATATCAAGTTGATAGTAGAGATAATATTTGTTACCTAACTGTTGAAGAAGAAAATGACTTGTGGCATCGGAGGTTAGGGCAAATTAATCAATAGGACATGGAAAATATGTCTAAGTTGAAGATAGTCATGTATATCCCCAATATGAAGCGTGAACGGGAAAAGACTTGTGATTCCTATATATGAGGGAAGCTTGTTTGCAATTCATATCGTCCAAAAAAGAAAAGGGCATCTAATCTTCTTGATCTCATCTATACAGACGTATGTGGCCTGATAAATATTGTCAGAACTCATAGATAAAGGTACTTCGTCATTTTCATAGATGATTATAGTAGAATTTAATATGTGATGGTTATACATAGGAAACGGAAAGTGCTTGATTTCATGAAAACTTGTCGAAGGATTACCGAGAATGATACTGGACAGACAATCAAAGTCCTACAGTCTCACAATGTAGGGGAATACACGTAAATTGAGTTTAAAATTTACCTGGAGAAGCATGGAATACAATATGAGGTGGCTGCTATGAGAACCCCACAAAAAAATGGAGTTTTTGAGCGCAGGAATTGATAGGTGAACAATATAGATAAAACTATGTTGATTGAGAGCCATATCCTTTGACATTATTGGAAAGAAGTTTTTCAAGCTACGATGTATATTCAAAATTGAACAGGACTTTATATGGGTGAAACCAAGACACCATATGAGTTGTGGCATGGAAAGAATCCACCTTTTAAGTACTTTTATGTTTTTGAAAGTAAATGTTTTATCAGAAACAAATAAGGAAATCAAGTCAGGTATGGTGATGCAGAAGATGAAGGAATATTCCTCGGATATTCAATGAATAGAAAATCCTACAAATGATTCAATAAGCATCTTATAAAAATTGTGGAAAGTAATGATGTTAAGATAATTGAAGACAAGACCAAAAATAACATGAGGGGATCTTATGAAAATGTGATTGAAGGTGAAGAAGACAATGGAAATGGAACATATTCAAATATGAAAGTAGAGGGAGGAGTGCAAGACATTAAGAGGTCACTACACAATGTGGATTTAGAGGAAGAATCGGAAGAGGAAACTATGGCAGAAGAGAATTCTTTTGAACCTCCCAAAAAAATTGAAGAGCGTAAATTGATCAGTCTAACATCATTGGGGATTGGATTTCACCCACGCAGACAAGGAGAATGAGGAATAATACACAATATCCATTTCTATTAGTTGTGAAACCATCCTCTTTTGAATAATCTACAAAGGATGAATCGTGGGTTAAAGCCATGAATAAATAACTGGACCAGATCGATAAGAACCAAACATTGGATCTAGTCAAGAGACTCGAAGGTCACAATATGATTGGTAGGAAAAGGATTTTTAAGAACAAATATGATGAGTATGGTAATGTGATCCAAAATAAGGCATGATTGGTGTATAAAGGATATTCACATATTAAAGGCATCAATGTTGGAGAAACATTTTATCCAGTGGCTAGACTAGAGTCGAACAAGCTATTTATTTCCATGGAAATTCAAAGGGGATACAAAGTGTATAAAATGGATGTCAAAATAGCTTTCCTGAATGGAATCCTTGAAGAAGAAATCTTTATAGAACAACTGATGGGTTTTCTACTTGGTAATGATGAAATAAAGGTTTGCAGATTGAAGAAGGTATTGTATGGTTTGAAGCATGCACCACGGGCGTGGTACTCTCTATTGGATTCTTATTTAAAGAAGCTCAAATTTAAAAGAGGAGGAATGGATCACAATCTCTATGTGAAGAATTCATAGAAAGATCAATTCATGGTACTGGTGTACGTTGATGATATTATTTTTGGTGGAAGCAGGCATGGATCAGTGGATGAATTTACCAGTCATATGAAATCATAATTTGAAAAGTCCATGATTGGTGAACTCACCTATTTCTTAGGGATGTAAGTGATTCAGAGGAAAAACTACACTTTTATCTCTCAGGAAAAGTATGCAAGAGAGCTGCTGAAGAAATTTAATATACATGACTCCAAACCAATGTTGAATCTGATTACAGTTGGAAGAAAACTAGCAAATCATGAGGATGGGACATCTATAGATACCACAACGTATATGAGAATCATTGGAAGCTTACAGTACCTAACAGTATAATGACCCTTTCTTTTCTTATATTACTATTACATCATTTTAAAGATAAACAAAATAATAGTATTACACAATTAGGATCCAAAGGTTTAGTGTCTTAGGCAATCTAGGACCATACATAACATTTACAATATATAACATAAACATTTATTTAGTTCATTATTCTCCATCTTCTTATCATCCCTTGAAAACTCGTTAGTATACATAATCACCTGAGGATATACATCAAAAGGGGGTGACCTAAAAGCATAGTAAGAGGATAGATGTGAACAATATAAAAAATGATGAGAATAATCATAATATGGGTATAGAATCATGAACATGAGAGTGATTGTTAATAAAAGACTTAAAATGTGGCAATGCATAAAAATGAAACATCATAACTTAGTGGTCAACTAACACAGTAAGTTGTGAACAATGCTATCATCATGTTCATGCATCATGAGATTCATCATTATACCCAATTCATTTTAGTATTGTATAATTCTGGGTGCATTTCTCACATCATAACATTTATATTGCGCTATATAATTCCGGGCACACCCGTCACAGCATAACATTTACATTATTATGCATGCCACATAGATCATATGTCAAACTTGAACTAAAATAACCCATGGAAAGTAATGGGTTTCACATCATAAATAATACATTCATAAACATTTGTATCCCAAAATAAATAGGTAATAAAATTCTTGACATAGAACAATCAATAATGATTGAAGAGAAAACAATCTTTGAGAAGTAAAAATGAGTGTGTTTATTTGAAAGAAGATTTCTTTTAGAAAACATTGGGTTTGTTGTGAACTTAAGTATAAAACATTTATATCCCAGAATAGGTAAGATAATTATGAAGAGATGATTTTTAAGTTATAACCATACTGAAAATGGGGTTGAAAGAGTGAAAACCCAAAGAAAGAGTGTTGGGTTAGAGAATTCCCCCTTACCTTGTATCTGAACACTTCCTTCACTTTAATGACATGTATAACCACATTAGATTCATTAATTAAAAATTCTAAAACATTTTATATATTAATAATATTCATCATGGTTTTATTAAGTTCATATAAGGGCTTTTGGATGGGTTATCGAGTTTATGTTCATTGTTTAGGAGTGTTAAATTTCTTAGCTTTTATGAACGAACCGCTTGTGTTCATGAACGGATGTTCATTTGAAACATGGTTGAACATACAGAATTGTAATTATATTTTATTGATGATGTTAAAGAACTTTAAATGATCTTATAAATAATTTGGTTACATACCATGAGTATGAATCATTAGTTAAGAATTTAATGATGATCATTTGGGTTAATTCGGGCAGTTTTTCGACCACAACGAACTTGTTTTCTTTAACCATTTAGTAATATGCACATAAGTTAGTTCCAAAACATTAAATAGGATTTTATAAATATAATATAATATGGTTTAACCATAAAAATGGTTTCATGGACAAATCTGAAGGTGGTAAAGTAAAGATGAAACATGTTGTTCTTGAAGGTGATAAATTAACACCTCACAAACAACGTTTTCCTTTCTAAAATAAAAAGAAAATAAGAAGGGTTTTTGTGGTATATTATACCATTAGTATAATAACATTATATTATATTTAAGATAATAGAGTGACCATACCATTTGTATGAGGATATGTGGGGATAGAAATAGAAAAGAACTTGAAACTGAAAGTAAATTAAAGGAAAAGAGGGGGAGGAATTACCTCTTGAATTCTCCTCTTGAGATCCTCCTCAAGACACCTTGGTTTGGTCTTTTGATGATAACAAAAGCTTTTGTACATGGGGGTTCTAGTTAAGATGTTTTGATATATTTTAGATAAGGTTTGAATCTTTAGAGGTGTGAAGAAATGAGGGTGTAGGGGTGGTATTTATAGTGGAGGAGAGAGGGGTTTTCTCAATATTATACTCATTAATTTATTATATCTCCACAAGACAAGAAATAGTGATGATTACATGACCAAGAATAGTAATAAGTGCATGTGAGTTCTAACCAATTGGGCTTACATCAGCAGAACATCAGCTTAATGATGTAATAATTCATTTATTTACATTTATCGTAAATTATCGTATTTTACTATTCATCACAAATTCAAGTATTTCAGAAAAATCCCAAAAATTCACCCTAACCATTTTTTGATGTGTAGAATCCAAAAATGAACTCCATTTTTCAAAAATAATTTTATAAATATGATTAATTTAATATTTAATTCAAATCATAATTTACTTGAAAAATAGTGGTTTTAAAACATTTATTTATTTATTCCAAAATATAGGCACATCATACATTCACTTAAATAATATATATATACTATCATAGTTGAGGTTATTATTCATAAGGGTATGTCACTATTCATAAGGGTAATATTATTATTCATAAAGGTATGTTACTATTCAGCAAAAATTAGGTTTGTTCTATTAGACTCTAAAAAACATCTTAAACGCTATCGTGTATGTCCGATTTTCAAAATTCAAGACACAAAAGTGTCAAAATTATGTTTAATGTTCACATAGTATTTAGTATCATGATATTTCATTGTGTTTTCTAATGTGATTATACTATAATGCATAATTATAAGAAGATGATTTCATTGAAAAAACATTGGGTTGTTACAAACAGCGACACGGCCAGTTATTGTCTTTACAACATGCTTAGTGGTCTGCTTTAAATGTAATCCAAAGGAAGAATATATGTTGGTAGTGAAAAGAATCATGAGGTACATTCAAAGTACTAACAATTATGGCTTATACTTTTCTGCAGGAAGAGATAGTGAACAATCAGCATTTTCTGATGCTGACTGGGCTAGAGATGTAGTGGACAAAAAGTCCACAAGTGGTGGAGCATTCTTTATTTGAAATAAATGTGTGGTTTGGTTAAGTAAGAAACAAGAAATCACTTCTCTCAATACTTCTAAATCTAATTATATATCTGCTACAAAGGCATGCACTTAGCTACTGTGGATGAAGCAACAATTGATGGATATTAGTGATGAGGTGAAATAAACAATGGTGATTCACTGTGATAACAAGAGTGAAATCAATCTCACAAAGAATCATGTTCAGCATTCTCATATGAAGAATATTGAAATTAGATATCACTTCATCAAGGAAAAAGTTGAACAAGGCATGGTTAAACTTGATCATGTGGGAACTGATGAGAAAGTGGTTGATATTCTGACCAAGCCTCTAACAACGGCTGTGTTTAAGAAAAATCAGTTGAACATCGGTGTTCAACCACCTCCCAGTGCATGAGAAGGTCATGAGATTCCCCTCTCTCCAATTTTTTTAACTGTTTTAATCTGTTTGTAGAAGTGATGCATGTTTGTGGGGAAGATACTATCCAGGGGGGAGTATAATCTTGAGCTCTATAAGTCAATATTTGGTTCTTTGGGTTTATTATCAATGGAGGAGAATGGATAAATTCAATGGCTAAAAGGAGGAAATGAAATGTTTTTTTGGTCACAGGAAATTCAACAATTCTATAATGGGGGAGAAAAGAGAAATTTGATGAGTTAAAAAGGGGAGAATGTGAATGAAGAAAAAAATACAGTGTTATGTCTAAACAGTTAGAGCTTTCATTCAAACACACAAGAACACAATTCATGTCATTCCTCTTGTTTTGTACACTGAGCATTGCTCATGTAGACTTAGAGTGTTGGATGAGTTGATTCTTTTGTATCAGGTTTTGATAGTGATTGATGCTCTGATTAATTTATCTGGAGATTGTCAAAAAATCTAAAGGGGGATATTGTTGGAACCAAGGTTGTTTATTACTGAAAATGAAGTTCGGTTTGTGTTTGTTGTTAATATGTACTGGGTTGATCAAGGTTTGTGTTTGTTGTTGTTAATTCTTACAAGGAAAGGGATCTTACAGTTCAAGTAGGCAATAGTATTGAAGGTGGTGTTGTTTCCCGATATTTGCGAAATGTTTTGGTCCAAAAATTGGAAAATGGAGAAAAGTGAATTTGGAAAAAGGGAGTTGTACACAAGATTAAAGGTGGTTTGGAATCTTACGCACTAGTCTTGTTTAGGGATCATTAGATGAAAATATGGAAAAGGAAATAAGTGCATGAAATATTGAAGAATGTGCACGAAAGATGAAGTTACGTGAAAGAATCGTATGCACCAAAGGTGGCATCAAAATGGGCTTTATGAGCTCGGAAAGAATCTTGCGCATACCAAAAAATATGTGTCTAAATCTTGTGCACATATTCGTCAAGGCCTATAAATAGGTGTCTACCCCCATGGAAGACTTAAGAATTTTCAACGAAGATCTGAGTACTTTACCGCGTGAAATATTTTCGCGCAAAATATTTGTAGGGAGTTAATCTTGTGAACAAGATGTTCCTTTAGTCTAAAAAGACCAAGTTAACATCTTGGTGTAGATACATGAAAGATCTAGGTCACTGGAAAACAATGGTTGCGTGAAATACATCTTGTGTGCCAACCCCAAATCTTGCGTGCAAGAGCAGGTGTTGCGCGCAAGTGTTATGTTGAACTACCTTCTTGTTTTGGATATCCAGTTTTCTCATTTAGTGATTTCAAGTGTATCAATTCAGGACTTCAATGTAAGCAATGTCTCATGATGGACAAAGACAAAGACTTCAATGTCAATCAGTTGAAGAGACCTTCAAGTCAATAAACTGAGTGAGACTTCTCCCAAGGTAGTGAGCTAGGGGGAGTCAACGGAACTGCTCCAAGGGATGTAGTGATTTATCCCTAAATTCTTGTAAAGGCGGTGTGCCTGACACAGAGTGACTGTGTTTGAACACTTTTATTCCACAACTAGTCAAGATTAGTGGATTTTGGTACGACTGACACATTGTCATAGTATGCTCCTTGGACGTAGGCCTTAGTGGTGAACCAAGTAAAATTCATATGTGTCCTCTCTTTGCATGTAAATGTTTGATTACTGATCATATCCATAATACAGGTTTAATGAGTTCCTACCAACATAGGAACAAGATCCGTTGATTTAAAAGAAAAAGTTGACACCCTGATTCACCCCTCCCCTCTTAGGGTGTCCTAGGGTCCTACACGAATAGCTAGTGTACTTTTTACCACTTCATTTTCGAGATACACCTCAGTGGTTGTGATGGAAAAATATCACTCTTTCTTCCCTAGAGGTTGTTGGTTGTCTCCAAAAACCCTTGGCTTAGTGAATTGGTTTGCATAGTGCTTTGGTTGCTTACAGTTGAATCAATGAACAATGCGTTGAGGGTTTACTGAAGCATTCCTTTCCTCCATCTCATTATTGGGTTTCTCCGGTTGGCAATCATTAGCAAGATTTCCTTCCCACACCTAAATCATTCCCTCATTACTCTTAGGCAATTTCTAAGGTGCTTATTTTCACACCTTTGACAAGTGGGATGTTGATATTTTTTGGCACGATTAGATTTATCTATCAGACCACCAGAATTGAACTCCACTTTTCACTTTTTATCCCTATGATACCTTTGAGATTCTATGATCTCCATTTCAAATTTGAGAGCACATCGAAAAACTTTCTCATAGCTATCAAAGTCTTGGATCGCTAGGGTTTTTCATAGACTATGTTTTAGCCCACCAAAGAAGCGGTCAGGCTTGCATTCAGGGGTAAGGACAAATATAGAGTCGTATCGTGCAAGTCTTGTGAAGTTTGACTCATACTCCCCGATAGATTTGTCTTCTTTTTTCTTGAGTATAAGAAAATACCATTCCATTTTAAGTCAGATATTTTGATTAAAATGTTTATTGAAAAACATTTTCCAGAATTCCTTCCACCCATTCGCTTCAATATCTTCCTCAAGTTTCGTATTCTTGATCAATACAACTAGTAGAACCTTCTCTTGTTCAAAACATTGAAGGATGGATAAGATCATCTCAATAGAGTTGATTCATTGTTCTGTGATTAAGGGATCAGATGGTCCATTGAAATTCGGAGGCCTTTATCGCATAAAGGACTCAATCGCAGCTTGTTTTTTCTTAGAGAGATTTGGGTACTCCTCCTGATCTAGTTTTCTATTCAGATCCTAATTCAACTGAGAGAGTATCATCACAAAGTTTTTGATTCTCTCTCCCATCAGATTGGGCATCTTGTTGGGATAGTCATCACATTTTCCATCGCATTGATTGTTTACCTGATTCCTCCTATTTCCAGCCATTGGCTAGAATAAAAGAAAAATTTGGGATTAGTATTTTTAAACTATTAAACAAATAAAGGGGTAATTCAATGACACTAAAGGGATAAATTATAAATTACATTTATTTCTTAACTTATGAATTTCTAGACTTCAATCTATGTTATCCATGATCTATTTCTTAACATATATTCTTATGGACATTTTTTTGTTCCCTTAATAATGGTTCATAATGAGATTTTGATTTTACCAAAACATATCCCCCACGAGTGTCAAACCATGTGTGCAGAAAGGCCCATTTTCATGCACCAGTTCCTGGTCATGTCTAGCTCAACATGGTGTTTTCGGGTTTTACCCTTATGTACATCTGTGTCAGAGCCACATCCACTTGTAGTATCTAGATAGGGATATATTTTCTTGATAAACCACTTACTCTATACTTACCAAACTTAAGAGATGTTTTCTTATAATTAGGGTTATCCATAAGCCTTTCACTAGAGTTTTCTAATCCTAAACCCTAAAATAACTAAACTTTTCCTTTGATTCCAATTATAACAATTCTTCTCTTTATTACACTTTAATTCATGATTTATTACATAAAATTGCACTTAATAAAGCTCGGAAGATCGAGATGTCTAGTGTATTTGGGAATTAGATACATTATATAACAACTTAAACAGGAAATAAATCGTCTTTTTTGAAAACTTCATTAACATGTTTGTACTTAAAACTGTATGGGATAATCTGGGAACATACATAAGAAAGGGGTGAGCTATAAAGTCGGGTAAGAGAATAAACATGGAATAACATGAAGAAGATAATACATGTTAGACAATAGGCATAACAATGGGTAATAAAAGGAGTGAGAATAATAAACATGAATAATGATGCATGATAATCATAAAGGCAACATGAAAAATGTGACAACCTAAAACACTCCATCATAAACATAGGTCAAGGTTAACTGTCAAGACATCATTACGGACAAAGTCCCATAAATGAATCAGGTTCACTCCATGTCCCAACATGATGTATCGTTAGAATAAACACTACTATCACATACATGACTTATTTTAAATTTATTTTCATTTAATTTCCTTTCTTGATTTGTTTTGGGGGTTTCCCATTCATTTTGGTGGAAATGGTGAGTTTTCAAAATTAGGGCCAAACCGTGAGCTCATTTCTAGATTTAAAAATAAATTTTGTTTCTTTTATAACTCCTTAATTTTTCAACATTTTACACTCATTCCACTTCCCAATTATCATAACCTAGTATATTAAACTACCATATCAATTTTGACCCCATTGTAATCCATAATAATGATGGATTGGGGTTTTTTTATTAAGGTGTTGAGCCAACCCGAAAGCCCATTTCCTGTTTTAAATATATTTTTAATTATTTAATATCTCATTCAATTTTTAATTTTTTTCAGTGATTCCAACTCTCAACCGATTCCACTTACCCAAGCCACACCCCCATGCTTTATTCCCCCTCTTTGGAGCTCAGTTTCATCACGAATTTGGATGAATCTTCTCTGAATTTTTCAAATCGCCTAGATTTGAAGAGGTGAATTGATTCTTTCATAACTCCTTTGTGTATCACTCTTATTCCCACCATTCTAGTTCTTACATGATCTATTCATCCTTTTTCAAACCTCCCTTGAATGTTTGGATGTTTTAAAATTCAACTGCTTGTGTATTTGGGGTGATTTCTTCAAGATTGTTCAAGGTAAGTGATTCCTTCTTGGTTTATTCCTTTTCCCTTAGGGTTTCCTCCCACTTTCATTATGTTCTAAAATGTAAATAACATAGGGTTCTAACCTAGGGTTTTATTTATTGTATTTTTGGTCAAATGTTGTGGTCTAGGGCTGGATTTATATTCATTGTGATGCGACGGTGGTGTGGTTGATGTTTCACACCATGTTTTGAGGGTTTCAACTAAAAAGGTGGGTGATTCCATGGTTAACCATTCATTGATGAGTTAGTTTGCTTTTTTTACTGGTTTTCATGTTCCCAATATGCTTTGTGTGGTGCAAAAACTAGTTTTGAAGGATTTGGTTAAGCATTTAATTTTATAATTACATTTTTGTTGAAGTTGTGAACTTTTTGAATGTAACACATGTGGTATCTTTTGTGGTAGTTTTATAAAATATGAAATTTATTTATTAGTTGTTGAAAGGGGATGAAAATTCTGTTTTTTTAATGCCTTAGTTTCATATGGTCCTTGGAAGGGGGTTTTTGGAATAGGTTTGGTGTGTAAAACTTTGTTATACTTCTTGAGAGCATTTTATGAAAATGGGTGTTTTCATTTGTATCTTTCGTGGTATTATTGAAGGTAATTTTTTAACACTTGAAAGTGGTTTTATAAATGTTTCTAGGGCTGCCAATTCTACTTTGATAGTGTTTTGGTGTGGTTTTTTCTTTGAAATATGGTTTCAAAATGGGTTTTATGAGAAAAGTTTGGGTATACTCTTTATAATTGTTTTATGAAAGATTTGAATGATTTAATGATTTATGTAAGAGGTGAAACCATATTATAAAACTATTTTAGAGTCTTTATATTTTGAAATGGTATATCTTAAATGTGAAAGGGGTTGTTTTGTGATGTGTTCCATCTTGGAAATGTTTTATAAAAATGTTTGAAGGATTTACTAAAGTGTGTAAGAGATGTGAAAGTGATGTGGGATGCTTTGTGTGAGTGTGATGTGAAAAATGGATTTTGGTTATGAAAATGGTATTATGTAAAATGTGAGTGGGTTGTTATTTGAGTTGTAATATCTTGGAATGGTTTTATAAAATTGTTTAATGGATTTGTGAAAGTGTTAATGAAATGTGAAAAGTGTTGTGGGCTATTTTGGTGTGAGTCGGATTTCAAAATCAATTTGAATGAAAAATGGTCTTTTGTGACCTGTGTGGTATACATATGGGCTGTTTGGTGAATTTTTGATGTGGAAATGATATTTTCATGTGCAAATTATATTTCTTGACTTGTTGAAATTGTTTGATCACAAGGGGAAAACTCGGGTATCTAGGTGGGTGGACGTGTACTAGTATGCTAGTGAATCCGTGGGGTTTGGCCTTAGTTTCACTTAGCAAGATTAACGCTTAAAACTCTAACTAAACTATGATGATGATTTTTGGGGACCACTAGGTTATGGGTATGTTCCCTAATAGTGGATCATGCATGAGAATAGATATTTGTGATGGTTACTCTCACCGAGATACGAGATACCTGGGACCCACAGCTAGCTAGTTCCTAGGGGTTATTTCCTATTGCCTGTGCTCATTAGATCCTTTATACTTATCGTCAGTATAAGGTATATTTGGTTGTAAAATTAAGTATCTTTGGAATTTATTTTAAAAGTGTTGATTCTTTAAATTAGCCCACTTGAAAACTGATTTTTTTTAAGTTGCATCTTTTAGAAATTGTAACTAGATATTACATGTTTTTGAAAACTTGCATGCTTTTCCTCTTTGAATGTTTATCACATGGAATATCTTAGTGGTGGTATCCTGCTGGGATTTTTCTCACACCCTACTTACACCTTTGGGTGTAATTAGACTTGGTTATTTTGTTGTCGCGGGTTTGGGTACAACTTTTGTGCCAACAACTCGGGTTTTTACCAGTCATTCGTGATGCGGTGTTGTGGAGATGGCCTGAGGGTGGTGCCTCTTGACATGTGGAGGTTCTTGGGAAGAATTATTTGGTTTTGTACATTTTTAATGCTCTTTAAACATAGTTTTTACTTATTTAATTCAAGTATGAAATTTTTTTAAAAGATAGTTTTAGTTGAAAAATCCAGATTTGTTTTATTGAGTTTGTTGTTTAATGTTTATAGACTCAGGTAAATCGTTCCCAAACTTCATTTTATGTTACCCGGGCACTTGTGCTATCCCATGGGGATCAGGAACGCTCTTTGGGCCTTGCCATAGGCTGGGTTTGGTGCTGGTAATAATGGAAACCAGATTCGATTTGTGACAAAATAGTATCAGAGGAGGTTCAAGTTAACTCTTTGGGTCATGTTATTTGGGGAAGAGTAGGGATATTATGAAGTTAGGATTGTCGGTACTTGGTATTCTAGTTATGGGTAGTGTGCCTGATCACCACACCTCATGATGGGATTCAAGTTTCCATGAGAAGTCGGGATTTATCTAAGTCCTTTGGTTTTCTTGGTTTGATGAAGATTAGGGGAAATGAAAAGAGAGTTGGGTTAATGGTCTCAGTGAGCTCGCAGGGCCTGGCAATCCATGTAGAGCCGGGAATATTCCTAACAACACTCTCTGTGATAGTGAACTAATTGGAATATGGTTGCCAACCATATATCTAAGTCACCCACTGAAACTAGTTTCCTCTCGCATTGTCTTGTGTCCTTTAGTTTTAAAATATTGGAAGTTCAGTTTTAAAGTAAAAATTACATGGTTTTAAGAAGCCTAAGGGTTTTGTGAAACTATTTTCAAATAAAGAGGGAAGGGTTTGATTTTTGAAATGGTGGAACTAAAATTTTAGATTTTTTTGAATTTATAAAATGGTGTGTCTATGCCTCTTTTAAAACTAGGAAGTATGTTAAAGTTGGTTTTGAAAAAGTGTTTCCAATAGAGTTTTCTAAACTATTGAAAGGTGTTTTAATGGGATGAGATGTTTTGAAATTAATTTGTATGACTTGAAAGTGAGTTTTCATTTGAATGATTATGCCTTTCTGAAAAATTTTGGAAGTAGTAATTTGGGTTCGATTTTGTGGTTAACGGTATTGAGAAAAAAGAATTATTGGTTGATTATTTTGGTTTTGAAAAGTGGAAAGAGTTTTTGTTTTAACCTTTGGTATTTTCATGAGTGACCACATGCATGGGGTTATATGGAATGATGGATGGTTAATGGCATGACTGGATGAGTGTCGGGATAGATATGAGGAGGGTTCCCAGTGTGGCACAAAATATGCATGTGTGGGGCCCATGGGATACCATTGGTGGATACGCTAATCATTGAATCGTTTGTTTTCAAAGAAATTTTTTTAAAAGGAAAACTTGTTGTCTTGATGAGTGTTTTGGGATGGTGTGTATTATGTGTTTTTGGAAATGTTGATGTTGTGGAATGTTCTGAGTCCAAGAACCCCTCCTATTTGAACCATGTTTTGGGTTTGTGTTTGGTCGGTAAGCTGGGTTGAAGGGCCGGTTAGTGGCCTCTTTTAAGAAAAGTTTGGGAAGCCTTTACGGTGGTTCCCCTCATATGTTCGGTTCTGGTTTTTGGCATGTTTTGACCAATAGACTAGCTTGGTTGGGTCATTGGGTTCTCTCATTGGGTAAGGTACGCCCCCATTAAGGGTTAGTGCACAACTGAAGTGCAACCCGGATTGTTTTTCCATTGGAAAATCTTCCAGTTGATCAATGTATGGAATCTATTCTCGATCTTTGTAGAATGAGTCTACACGCTTTCATTTTTGTGTTTAAGGATACTCTTTTAGCGAGAGAGTGCTCGTGGAAGGTTGAAAGAGACCATAGTTTCTTAAGTTGGTTGATTCATCAAAGGTGGAAGTAGTCTGGGGTTATTAGTGTGGATGAGTGTCGCAATGGTGTCTAAGAGGGCCTATGGTTCCTTCATAGTCTCTTTGAAGTAGGAGTTCACATTAAACTACCAATGTGGGAAATCTAGTCACAAGAGGATATTGTGGACACTTTCTAGAATTGTTTATTGTTTGGGGATGTTGTATAAGGTCCCTCTCCATGAATTGTTTATATTAGTCACAATGTTCATGTTCGGTGATGCCTTATAATGTCATGTGCTCGATTGACCATAAAGGTGAAAGCCGTGCAGTCCTATGAGAGTCTCTGTTATGTTGGGAGAATGTATCCCTTAGAAAAATATCAAAATCTAACTTTTTAGAGGAAGGTGAGTATAGGTGTTATTTACTTATATTGTTTCTCACCCGAAGAAACAAGGTGTGATGTGTGTGCATCTTCTAAGCCCTTATTTCAGTGAAATATCGGGTTAGGGTAATGTGTGTTTGGAATGTGTTATGTCTTGAAAACTTATTGGGGATTGCAGTGTAGTTTTTTGTGGCACCGAAAGAAGAATTATCATTCAAGGGGTTTCAAAATCCTAACTGCAAGGCTGAATATTCTTCAATCTTTTGAGCTCCATCCATAGGTCCCGAAGAGAAGCTGGCGTGTAGTCAGGGGAAATTCTAGGGTTGTTTAAACCCTTGTACAAGTCCTACCCTTAGTATAAATTATAGGAAGATTTTAAACCTCTGGTGTCATCATCTTTCTTCTATTATTCCCGTTCGATGGAAAGAGGTGGAGGGCCTCATTCCCATGTTTGTCGCCTAATATCTTTCCTTCCCCTTTGGGTTTCCATTGAGTTTTTTGAGAAAGGTTTAAAATTTGGCTAGACTGGTTGAGCGCATGGTTTTCACATGGTGAATTGTAAATATGCCCTAGAAAACCATGCAGATATAAGGATCCACATGGTTAGCGCACAGTTTCCCAAACTGTGTGGACTAACCTTGCGGTCGTCTCAACTCTTTGAGTTTTGGGGTCTTTTTGTGCTGGCTCATGCTGGTCAGTTAAGATGGTTGGTTCTTATGGTGGGGAGACCCACCATGGGTATCATGTATGTTATTTTGGAAATGTCTAATGGAAGTATACCCCTTGTACCATGGAGTATGTTCGGGCCTCCCTCTGTTAGTGTCTCGATTCTGTCTTGGGAAAAATTTAAATTGTATCTTATGGTGGGGAGCCCATTTGTGTCTCCTCGTACCAGTAACTCAGTTTTGTCCTTGGTCTTGGCTTGGAAGTAGGTAGTATCATTCAGATCTATCTAACTAACTACATCTTCCTTGGGTAAATTTTGATATTGGAGAGTGTCGAATGGTTTAGTTATAGCAATGTAAGTGTAACCTTGTTTGATGTTGCTGTTTGTTTGGGTAAATTGCTTGAGTCTTGTTCGGATAGTGTTTGAGAAGTTTTCTTTTGGGATAAAATCTTAATATACTTGATCATTTTAGGAATTGGGATATGTTTTGGTTGGTGATAGTGTTCCTTCCTTTATTGATCAATTGGATGTGTTTTGGTCTTTTGGGGGTGGGTGAAGCTTGGCGGAGGAGTCCATTTTGGTATTTCGGTTGGTTTTGGTTTTTGCCTTTTTCCTTGTTGTGGCTTTCTGAGGGCGGAAAGTTTTATGGTGGGGATAATTGTCACATATATGAATTATTTTAAATGTATTTTTCATTTAATTCCCTTTCTTTATTTGTTTTTGGGGTTTCCCTTTCATTTTGGTGGAAATGGTGGGTTTTCAAAAATTAGGGCCAAACCGTGAGCCCATTTCTAGATTTAAAAATAATTTTTTTTCTTTTATAACTCCTTAATTTTTCAACATTTTACACTCATTCCACTTTACAATTGGCATAACCTAGTATATTAAACCACCATATCAATTTGGACCCCATTGGAATCCATAATAGTGATGTATTTGGGTTTTTTATTAAGGTGTTGGGTCAGCCCGAAAGCCCATTTCCTGCTTTAAATTTGTTTTTTAATTATTTAATATCCCATTCAATTTTTAATTTTTTCGGTAATTCCAACTCTCATCTGATCCCACTTACCCAAGTTTTTCCCCCATTCTCTCCTCCCCCTCTTTGGAGCTCAGTTTCATAATGAATTTGGACAAATCTTCTCTGAATTTCTCAAATTGCCCATATTTGAAGAGTTAAATTGATTCTTTCATAACTCCTTCATGTCTCACTCTTATTCCCCCATTCTAGTTCCTACATGATCTCTTCATCCCTGTTCGAACCTCCCTTGAATGTTTGGTTGTTTGAAAATTCAGATACTGGTGTATTTGGGGTGATATCTTCAAGATTGTTCAAGGTAAGTGATTCCTTCTTGGTTTCTTCCTTTTCCCCTAGGGTTTTCTCCCACTTTCATTATGTTTTAAAATGTCCATAATATAGGGTTTGAACCTAGGGTTTGATTTGGTGTCTTTTTTGGTTAAATATTGTGGTCTAGGGATGGATTTATATTCCTTTTGATGCGGCGGTGGTGCGATTGATGTTTCACACCATGTTTTGAGGGTTTCGACTCAAAAGGTGGGTGATTCCATGGTTAACCATTCCTTGATGAGTTATTTTTCTTGTTTTAATAGTTTTTCATGTTCCCAATATGCTGTGTGCGGTGCGAAAACTGGTTTTGAGGGATTTGGTTAAGCATTTAATTTTATAATTACATTTTTGTTGAAGTTGTGAACTTTTCAAATGTAACACATGTGGTATCTTTTGTGGCAGTTTTATAAAATATGAAATTGATTTATTAGTTGTTGAAAGGGGATGAAAATTTTGTTTTATTAATTCCTTAGTGTCATTTGAGCCTTGGAAGGGGGTTTTTGGAATAGGTTTGGTGTGTAAAACTTTGTTATACTTCTTGAGAGCATTTTATGAAAATGGGTGTTTTCATTTGTATCTTTCGTGGTATTATTGAAGGTGATTTTATAACACTTGAAAGTGGTTTTATAAATGTCTCTAGGGATTCCAATTATACTTTGATAGTGTTTTGGTGTGGTTTTATTTTTGAAATATGGTTTTGAAATGGGTTTTATGAGAAAAGTTTGGGTATACTCTTTAGAATTGTTTTATGAAAGATTTGAATGATTTGATGATTTATATAAGAGGTGATACCATATTGGAAAATTGTTTTAGATTGTGTATATTTTGAAATGGTACATTTTAAATGTGAAAGGGGTTGTTTTGTGATGTGTGTCATCTTGGAAATGTTTTATAAAAATGTTTGAAGGATTTACTAAAGTGTGTAAGAGATGTGAAAGTGATGTGGGATGTTTTGTGTGAGTGTGATGTGAAAAATGGATTTTGGTTATGAAAAGGGTATTATGTAAAATGTGAGTGGACAGTTATGTGAGTTGGAATATCTTGGAATGGTTTTATTAAATTGTTTAATGGATTTGTGGAAGTGTTAATGAAATTTGAAAAGTGTTGTGGGCTATTTTGGTGTGAGTCGGATTTCAAAATCAATTTGAATGAAAAGTAGAATTTTGTGACTTGTGTGGTATACATATGGGATCTTTGGTGAATTTTTTATGTGGAAAAAATATTTTCAAGTGCAAAGTATATTTCTTGACTTGTTGAACTTGTTTGAGCACAAGGGGAAAACCTGGGTATCTAGGTGGGTGGACGTGTACTAGTATGCTAGTGAATCTGTGGGGTTTGGCCTCAGTTTCACTTAGCAAAATTGACGCTTACAACTCTAAATAAACTATGATGATGATTGTTGGGGGCCAATAGGTTATGGGTATGTTCCCTACTAGTGGCCCGTGCATGAGAACAAATATTTATGATGGTTACTCTCACTGAGATATGAGGTACCTGGGATCCACAGCTAGCTAGTGCCTAGGGGTTATTTCTTATTGCTTGTGCTCATTAGATCCTTTATACTTATCGTCGGCATACGGTATATTTGGTTGGAAAATTAAGTAGCTTTGTAATTTATTTTAAAAGTGTTTATTCTTTAAATTATCCCACTTGAAACTAATTTTTTTTAAGTTGCATCTTTTAGAAATTGTAACTAGAAATTACATGTTTTTGAAAACTTATATACTTTTCGTCTTTGAATGTTTATCACATGGAATCTCTTAGTGGTGGTATCCTACTGGCCTTTGGATCACACCCTATTTACACCTTTTGGTGTAAGTAGACTTGGTTATTTTCTTTTCATGGGTCTGGGTATAACTTTTGTGCCAACAGCTTGGGTTTTTATCGGTCGTTCGTGATGCGGTGTTGTGGAGATGGCCTGAGGGCGGTGCCTCTTGTCATGTGGAGGTTCTTGGGATATACTTATTTGGTTTTTTATCTTTTTAATGGTCTTTAAACATAGTTTTAACTTATTTAATTCAGTTCTGAAATTTTTTAAAATACAGTTTTATTTGAAAAATCCAGATTGTTTTATTGAGTTTGTTTGTTGTTTAATGTTTATAAACTCGGATAAATCGTTCCCAAACTTTATTTTATGATACCCGGGCACTTGTGCCAGCCCGTGGGGATTAGGAGTGCTCTTTAGGCCTTGCCACGGGCTAGGTTTGGTGCAAGTAATAGTGGCGACCAGATTCGGTTCGTGACCATTACCCAGTGCATTGGAGCGCTATATAATTTTGGGTGCACCTGTCACTTTCATTTCATTCTCATACCTAAGTGTGTCACATAGATCATACAACGTGGATTCATTCATCATCATATTTTATTCCACAATCAAGGAGTGTGGAATACATACATGTAAGTCCAAAGTCAAAGTAGTATAAATGTATAAAGGTGAATACCCTTGATAGAAAATGGATATGGTATTCACTACACAATTGTTTTGGAATGGAAAATCATGGTGAAATCTCAACAGCATAACGACGTCACATAAAAATTTATAAAATGAGTTGATGAGAGTGAAAGGGGTCTCTTATCTTTTGAACATAAAATGGGCAGTAATAGGGACATGGAAAGACATATCCCAACATTAGGAATTGTGTAACATCCCAAGAAAATAAAGAATATTACTTTTTCATATTTATTAATATTTGTGAATTAAATATTAATTATACTTTAAAGGGGACTCTATGTTCGACGGCGTACCCGATACGCAACAATGGGTTTCTTTGAAATCTTACGTTGCACACTAATAATATAATATTATTATTTTAAATGGTAGTTAACGCCTAGTCGTTGTATTGGCGGGAATGAATAGAACTAACTAAAATATGATGATACATGTTTTTTGAACATTTTTACATTTATCCAATAAATGTTAGAGGCTTAAAATAAGTAAAGAATTCGATTTTAGGCATAAATACTTTAATATTCACTAAAAGGTCGATTTACCGCCTTCTAATGGTGAACCCTCTTTAAATCTAGTTTTTGTCAGTTTTATATGTTCTATTTGACAAAATAAAATTCTTCTTTAGAATCAGGACACCAAAATTTACTTTAGATGAAATTTTGGTATTTTTCTAATAAAGTTCATTTTTTTAATGAATGGTGAAAAATATTGTATTTTAATCCAAAAGTGCCTTTTAATCTAATTTATTTATATGGTTATATTATATTTTTAATTAGTTTTAAAGTGTAATTAGAATATATTTTTAATGTATAATCTAATTTTGGTCATTAGAAGTAATTTCATTTTGTAATTGGACATAAACAGGTGTCAATCTTTTGATAGTTATTATTTCTTAAAAACACGCTGTTTGTTTTAACAGCGGGAATTAATTTTAAATTAATTTTTCCACTTCTGTATTTTGAATTTGGAAAAATGGATTCCATATTTGGAATCAGTAGGTCCAAATTGTGTAAATAGGTAACTTTTATTTTTGGTCATTTTAAATATTTTCTTTATTAAATATTTTATTTACTATGATTAAAATGTAAAAATAATAAATAAGGGTAAAATATAATATTATAATAATATTAAATTACCCTAACAGGTGTCCTAATCCTATTGTATGATACATATCCGACCATGGGTATCCTTGGGTTTAATTTGGGACCCCATGGAGCCACATGGGAGTAATAATGACATTTTATAATAATTGATTTAAAGTAAAGACAAAAATGACAAAAACAAATATCTTTTAGTAAATAAATTTTTACATGGGGTTATATAAGATATATATTCAACTATAAATATTATTTGGAAAGCTAAAAATATTTCCTACATCGTGGTATTTTTTTTATAATTTTTTAACATCAAATAAATTAAATTATTTATGACACAATAATGATACAATATTTACCTCATTAATAAATGATTTAAATAAACATGATTATAAATATTAAAACAATATCCAAAACCAGTTCAATTCTTATTGGATTATTTTATTTCAACCATGAGTAATCTTAACTTTGATATTAAATAATATTTGACCTTTTGAAACTGAAAATGAGGTTATAATAAAATAATTGTTTGAAACCTTCCTAAAGAGACCCTCCTCTCCCTTATAGAAAGCTCTCACTTCTAACTCATTCCTCACACTTCTCAAGCCTTTGTCTCATGCAAACTCTGCTCCAATAAGCTCCCAAGATCACTCTATTCATCCTAGAAGACTTAACTTAGGCAGAAAACACTTCAAGAAACCCTTTTGGTTCAAACTAAAAGGAGTTACCTGATTTAAAGGTAATGTCTTCTCTTAAGTTTTTTTGTTTTATTTTACTTCTCCAGCCCCCTAAACTATTTTTATTATTTTATTTTATAACAACACCATTATCCTCAATATACTATGATGTTGTTATGAGAAGGATTCGAACTACACTTACACACACCTACATCTAATGGGTAAAGAACATAATGTTTCTGTGGATGGCAAACTAACGCCTCATGAAACGATGATTGTTCAATTAACTCCTACCGCCTATCATGGTGGCCATTATGATGGCACTATATTTATATATGATATATATTATGTTTATTTTTTCTTTATGCTTCTGTATTTTTCATTTATGGCATACCTTTATGGTTTCCATAATGGGTAAATGCGATAATTTCATTTTAGGAAGTGCGGACTACCGCCCCCTCAAAGTGATATGACTCGTTAATACCTTATGTGGGATGTATAAAGGATGGAGTTAATGATATTCTATATTATATTATACTGTAATTATAATTTACCTATGTATCATTAAGTTTCTATTCCATTAAATATTAAATAGAAATGAAAGTAGCGTTCATGCGTACGTACGGCTTACCGTCTCCATGAACAGTGCATTTCATTTCTTATCTCCAAATATTATGTACTAATATAAATACATGTATATACTGGATATATATGATATCTACATCATTAATATCATTCTGGAGATAATGAAGTATTGACCACATGGACAAATTGTAATTATAACAAGTTTATTTTAACTCAAATTTTGAACATTGACAAAATGTTCGATATGAACTCAAATAACTAACTAACTGTTATTGCAAGGTAATAATTGATATAAAAGTAATAATAAACATTAAAAATATTATGAATAAAATATAAATTAACTTAATTTTATTATTCAGGAAGAACAAGGAACATACGAGTCAAGTTGGACATGAGGTAAGGGATTTCTTATCTCACTTTTAATTCTGTGAGATTTCCATTGTTCACCACTCATTTATTGCATGTGGTGTATTGTGTACTACCATTTTATATATATTAACATGATTCTATTTATATTCATGGTATTCTGTAATTCATTTGGTGGTTGTTAATTTTTTCTCATACGACTCAATTGATTACAATGTGGTAAGGGTTTTTCATCTCACTTTTTATTCCCGTGAGATTCATGCTATATTGGCCACTATTTCCTTTTGTGTGGTGTATGTACTTCCCATGATTGTACTCTTTGTGTAATATACATTCATTTATGAATATTTACATCTTCATAGTATGATCCTTCTTTCATGTGGCGTATGTTTTGTAAGTTACCAAATCGTTAAGGGAACCTTTCACCCTCCTCTTTTTAAAAGACTTCTTTTTGTTATGTCTTTTAATTTACATCTTATTATGTTGGGATATGTTCTTATATATCCTTATTGATGTAAAATTTATGTCCAAGTGATGAGATATCATTTTTTCTCTCATCAAATTATTTTCTGAATTTTAAAGTGACGTCGTTAGGCTGTCAAATTTCTATAAGAAAATTTCTTAACCCAATTTCATTTTTTGGGTTAAACATATACTTCTTGATTATGTCATGTTATGAATATGTGTGAATAACCTCTGATTGTTTTACACTTAATATCCACTTATATTGGGTGTATTTATATTTTTCACACATAATTATGTAATTGATTTATCCTTAATCTAAGGATACCTTCTTTATAATGGATTTCGTCTCAATTTACATTTCCATTGAGACTTCATTGTTGATATGCACCAATTCACTCTTATATGGTGTATATACTATCATTTGGCATATTATATCATGAATAACTTTATTCTCATGGTATTATTAAGTTCTGATTAAATGTTATTCCTTAATTTTTTGTATTCTAGGAACTCTCATTTTGTTAAAAACTCTTTAACTAAAATATCGTTTTAAATGTTTTAAAGGTTTATTCTTCTAAATCATTCACATTAATGTCCATGTTTTAAAAATGGTTTTAAGGATTTATTCATATGGACATGAATGATTTGAAATTGAAATTTCTTTCAAAAACTTCAAAGTGGTATGGTACACTTTGATTCAAAAATCTATTTATTTAATATTTTTAATGGTTTTGAAAATGGTTTGATAAAAGGTTTGATTTTGTCAATATTTTGAAATAATATATTGTGATTGAAATGTTGAAATGTTATCTTTCCATTAAATTTGTTGGGGCATGTATCTATATGACCCCCTTACTATCCATGTTAAATAAATATGATGAGACACCCTTTTCTCTCTGATCAACCATTTTTATGAGTTCTTATGTCACGTCGTTATGCTGTTGAAATTGCACCGAGTTTTTCCAAGCCAAAGTCATTGTGTAGTGAATACCATGTCCACTTCTCTATCAAGGGTATTCACCTTTATGCACATTTATGTATTGTTTAAAGAGTTTCAAGTATGTATTCCACATTCGTTTATAATGGAATAAATAATTATATTGAATGATTCAATATTTTATGATCCATGTGACACACTTATGCATGAAATGAAATGTTTAAGAAGGTGTGCCCTGATAGAGGTCCAATGCATTGGGTAAAGTATAGTATCATGATACGTCATGTGCAATGAGTGTTTACTCATGCTAATTAAAGTGAAACGAGGGTTTACTCGTGCTTCATGTGCAATGAAGGTTTACTCATGCTCCATGTGCAATGAGCCTTGGCTCATGCTAATTCCATGTTAAGTGTTGTTGTCACATTTCCATGTTATGATTATCATGCTTTATCATGCTTTTATGTTTATGCTTCTCTTGTGCTCTTTTGATATGTTTATTGTCTAACATGTATTGTATTCCTCATGTTATCCCATGACTATTCCCTTACTGGGCTTTATAGCTCACTCTTTTCTTATGCATGTCCTCAGGTTATCTCATGCAATGCTAAGTACGAGGGAATGTAGTGGTCATGTAAAGGAAGTTTTCGATAAAGATGTTGTATTTTATGTTTTAAGTTGTTATGTAATGATCCTAAGCCCCAAAGACACTAGACCTCTCGATTGTCTATGTTGTATCAAGTGAAGTTTATGTAATAAATCAGGTTTAAGTTTGTAATAAAAGAGTAGGGTCATCATAAATTGGAAATAGAATGCATAAGGTAATAAAGAAACTTGAATAGAGAAGAGAAGGTGATAATCCTTTACTTGAGTGTGTAACTCTAAATGTTTGGGGGGAGCTTCTTGAGGGCTTGGGACGCCTTGCAAGGACTCTAGAGAGGGAAGCGCAGAGTAAGGACATGTTTCAAATATTTTGAGTGAAGAGAAATGGGTGCTTGGGTAGATTTATATAGGAAAAGGGTGAGTAATTCTTTAATATTTCTCAAACTTGGGTTTTGTACTTTATATAATAAAATAATAAAAACCACAAACATTATCATGGTTTTTCCCATAGTTTCTGTCAAATGGGAGTGGTTTTCATTATTTTATATGACCAAGAGCTGAATTTAATAAAATATTACACTTGTTGATGTGGAGGTGGGTCATACTTCTAAAGAAATGATTTTAAAAACTTAAAATATATTAATGGTTTTGAAGGATTCATAAATGCTTTATAAAATTAATCAAATAAACATAAAATAGCATTATTTTGAAGAGAAAACATATATTTGGCCATAGATACCCATTATAGTATTTATTGCATCATTGTTTTGTCATTATGATACACACTGTATATTTATACGATATTTATTTTTTACCAGAAAATTCAACAGTCTCAAAAAATTATAAAAAATTCACCGTTGGATAATTTCAATGTTTTGATTCCAAAAATCATATTCATTTTATCAAAATAATTTTCTAAATATTTATATTTTTACTTTTAAAATTAAAAACGACATTTATTGAGAAATGTTGGGTTTTTTTGACAATAACAGTTTTTGAACCATTATAAAAATTACAGTTGACATCATAAAAATTATGTAATCATTTATATTTGATAAAAATTATTTAATAATAATATTTTATTAAAATGTTATTTATTTCAAAAATCCATTAATTCGTCAAAATAAATTCTTTAATTGAATTTGAATATTAACCAAAAATACAATTTCAGTTTTATTGTATCAAAATCAAAATCATTTATAAGGTAACAATAATAGGATGAAAATATATTCATTATTCTAAATAATGTACATACTCATATTGTTATGGTCTTGATACATATATCTTTAACACACCAGCAAATACTACTGCAAATATAGCCTTTATCAGTGCTAGAAAAAAGACATTAACAACGTTAGAAAAAAGTTGTTAATTGAGATGAAGATAAAGGGGGGGTCCCTTTTATTAGCGCTCAGAAAAGGGCTGATAAAAAGCTCCTTTATCATCGCTTTTTTTAGCGCTGATAAAAGTCAAAAAAATTTAAAAAAAAAGTTAAAAAGAATATATAATGAGGCGAAGATAAAGGGGGGTCCCTTTTATCAGCGCTCAGAAAAGTGCTGATAAAAGTCAAAAAAAATTAAAAAAAAAGTTAGAAAGAATATATAATGTGGGGGGAGCTTTTAACAGCGCTTGACCCCCCCCCCCCCCCCCCCCCCGTATCATCACTAGGCAGAGCCCCCTCTCTCTTACCCACACACCCGTACTTCCACCAGAACTTGAACCTGCAACCTCCACCCTTACGCGTCTGCACCTTTACCACTAAGTCATTTAGTTTTTTTCTCTATTTAATGATATATCTATTTATATATATATATATAGTTATATTTATTCGTATATTAATATAGATTCATATTAATATAAATATATTTAGTTATATTAATACATATATATTTATTCATATATTAATATATATTTATTTATTTATTTATTCGTATATCTATTTATATATATAAATTTAGTTATAATTTTTTATCTGTATATTTATTTGTATATTAATATATATTTATAATATTAGTTTTAAATACATATATAAAATATGTTTTTTTATGTGAGTTTATAAATAAATAAATACATACATACATATATACAACACACACACACATATATTGTCACGACCCATCCTCGGGGCCCGTGCCGTGACTACCCCAAGCCCGCCTTCCATAGGCCATGGGCTGGCGACTAGCACCAAGGCGTAAATACCGCTAAAAAGGGAAGGCATTGCCTTTGTAAAGTAAACAGACACCACAGAGCAAGCAAGCAGCTAGAAGTAACACTAAGTAAAAACTGAGTACAACAGTAAGTGCGTAAAAGTAAGTGGGCCAGTATACAAACCCAAACTGAAAGTAAAGTACAACTGGAAGGGAAAACAGCAACTAAAAAGTAAAGCCGCAACGCCGAGCTGTCCACTGGAAATCTCACCTGAAGGGTGAGTACAGATAGCCTCCTCTGCTCCTCGGGTCCAGCCGACCCCTCCGAGTACGTCTCGTCCAGTGGTCCACCTCCAGGTACCGTCCTGCTCCGCAAGCCTCAACCACGATCAGCGTTGTCCGTCGTCTGCAACCAACACAACGTAGTGCGGGCATAACCCGTGCAGGGGTGAGTATAAGCTACTCAGTAGGGACCCCGAGACCCCCGAAGGTCTCCCTAAATCCACAAAGGATAATCCACAAAGGAAAGATGCAATCACGGAGTAACATCCGACACTGCTTAGGTATATTCCCATACATATACCTAAGTCATCAATTCTCATTCGGCTCCAACATTCGAGCCCAAGTACAACCCAGTCCACATAGGAAAGCAAAACGTAATCCACACAGGATAGCAAAACACAATCCACAAAGGAAAGCAAAACAGGATTCAGCTCACATAGGTATACTTCTTTGCATGACGATAGAGATGATCAGATATTGCCACTGATTCATCTAAGTCGTCGGACCCACAAAGGATCAATAGGTACTAACCCCCGCAGTGACCCACAAAGGATCTGACTCACACAGGATCGATAGGTAACTAACCCCCGCAATGACCCACAAAGGATCTGACCCACACAGGATTGAAAGGTAAATAACCCCCGCAAAGACCCACACAGGATCTGTAGGCGCTGGCCCACACAGGACCGCTGAGCGCTGACCCACACAGGATCGGACCCACATAGGATCGGTAGCACTGATCCACATAGGATCGCTGAGTGTTGTAGTCGCCGCCGTCGAATCCATTGAGGATCTCTGCACAGTCGTCGTCGTCACAGTTGCAAACGCAGCCAGCACTAGGGTTCCCGCACACAGCAAGCTCGTTCGGGAGGGTCCGCTCCACGAGCCGAGAGGCTGATACATCAACTGACACAAAGTCCAGAGATGATGTATCCAAAAGTTCTGTATCGTCAACAGGAACTCAACGTCGCAGACGGCGCGTCAATCGGACGCCCGGTCTGAGAGTTATTGGTTTTTTCGTCCCAGGGGTCTGGTTGGTTTTTAAGTCAAAACCAACCCGACCGTACTCCACCTGCGTCCAAACCTCGGGTGGAGTAATCCAAAAGATCAGTCTCACTAAGAGGAATCCAGAAAAGTCGACGGCACGTCAATCGGACGTCCGGAGTTTAAGATATGAGTGTTTCCGCTCCGAGAGCCCGGTTGGTTTCGTGTACGAACCAACCCGGACGAACCCAAAGTATTAAAAAACCTTGAGCGCGATATACCGAAACGACCATCTCGATCCAAGGATCGCATCGCAACTAACGGTGCGTCGATCGGAGGCCCATAGCACAAGTTATGAGCGTCCGACCGGAAAAGATTCGGTATTAAGGGGTTCGGGTCCGGTCCAACCCGGCCCGACACCCCCAGGGTCGGCCCGAACCGGGTCGACCCGAACAGGGTCCGGGTCCGGCCCGCTTGGGCGCAGCCCGGCCTGGCACGCGGCGCGCTGGCCAGGCGCTCGGCCAAACGGTCGAGCCGTTGAGAAGGGGGGGCTGCCCCCCTGGTTTGTAACCGCGACCCCCCTTAACGTGGGCCGCTCAGCTGACCGGCCGGGGGTTTGAACCCCCGGCTTTCCCTTGTCCGGTCGGCCCGCCCCGGCCGGCCGGTTTTTGGCACCACGGGACCGGCGACGGCAGGTCCCCTCCCTGCTCCGACACCGGCGGCCCGGAACCGGCCGCGGTTTTGGTTCGTCCGGCGCGGCGCGACGGCAGCGCGCCCCTCCGCCGCGGCCCCGCTCCGGCTGCGGTGTCTTCGGTTTTCTCTAACGCGGCGCGACGGCGCCGCGCATTACTTGCCGCACGATCCCGCGCGGTGCGACGGCACCGTGTCACTTCCCATCGTACCGCAACAACAAGAAAATAAAAGGGAGAGGGGTCGGTCGTGTTTGTGCGGTCCGGCCTCCTCCCGTTAATTGATAGCATGCGGTCCAATTATACGTGGATAATGAACGGAAGTAAATCACGAAAAGAAATCGCATAAACCCCTACCTCGTGCGAGCTTGAACGGAGGTTTGTCGAACGAGGATTCGTCGCAGGAAGAGACGTCCCGGAAGAAGACGTCGACGGCGTCGCGGTACATGGCGTTGCGTAATCGGTTTCCGAGAACTCGGCGTTCTTCGTCGGAGACCGATGTGTTCTTCGCGTTCTTCGTCGAAGACAAAGAAGTTCCTCAAGTCCCTTGGCTTTTCTCCCAAAGTTCACACAACAAGGTTCCAACCCCAAATAAAATAAGTTCATCTCTTATTTTATTAACATAACATAAACTTTTGAATTTCAAGTGTTTGAATTAATTCCACTTAATTAATTCATGACAAGTTGTCATCCATAATGGTGAGTTGAGGGGGTTTTAAGAAAGTGAAGGGGTGGGGTTCGTGTGGGCCCCACCACCTCATAACCTTCCATGGGAATTTGGGTAGTTACCCAACTTCCACCCAAAGCTTAATCCACTTAAAGTAAAAAAAAAATTGTTGCATAATTTTTATTTTACCTTCCGCATAAATTAACAACTTCTCTCGTGAAAACGCAACTTCGGAAAAGGTGTTTCTAAGAAATTATCGGCGCTACGGATCCATCGGTTCCCTCGGAATTCGATTCCGATCACCAGTTCAAAAGTTAGAAATTCTCACTCGTTCGTTCACTGAACGTACCCGAGCTAAACTTTGGATAGAAATTTCGGGCACACCGGGCCTCGGAATCAAGTGCCGTCAGAAACTGCGTTCATGTAAAATCTCAAAGAAAATTAAGAAAAAAATTTCCTTGAATTTTACGGGTCTTTACATTACTCCCACCTCAGGGCTTTACGTCCCCGTAAAGATACATCATATGCTAGGGAAACAAATGTGGTTACTGAGCACGCATCTGAGCCTCCCGCTCCCAAGTGATCTCCTAGAGATTCTCGTGCTTCCATCTGATGCGCACTAGAGGAATCGACCATCCACGTAGGACTCGCTCCTGTAGATCCTCGATCTCCACTGGGACCTCCATAAAAGTCACTCCATCATCGACGTTTAGCTCCCCATGGTCAATGATATGCGTCAGGTCGTGCACGTATCTCCTCAGCTGAGATACGTAGAAGACGTCGTGCACCCGGTGCAACAGAGGTGGTAGAGCCAGGTGATAATTCACCTCGCCAATCCTGCTGAGGACCTGGAATGGTCCGATGAAGCGTGGAGATAACTTGTCGCCTCTACCAAATCTCTGTAATCCACGTCGTGGTGAGACACGCAAGAAGACGTGGTCGCCATCCTCGAACTCTAGTGGCCTCTGCCTCCTGTCAGCATAAGACTTCTGCCGGCTCTGAGCTGTCCTCATCCGCTCCTGGATGACCTGGACCTTCTCTGTCGTGGCCTGGACCATCTCCGGTCCCACAAGTGCTGACTCCCCAGGGTCTGTCCAGCACAAAGGAGATCTGCAAGGTCGGTCGTACAACGCCTCGTACGGTTTTATCCCGATAGTGGAGTGGTAACTGTTGTTGTACGCAAACTCCACCAAGGGTAGGTGGTCCTCCCAGCTGCGACCAAAGTCGAGGACACATGCGCGGAGCATGTCCTCGAGAGTCTGAATGGTCCTCTCCGTCTGACCATCCGTTTGAGGGTGAAAGGCAATGCTCAGACGTAGCTGCGTCCCGAACGCCTCCTGCAACCCCTTCCAAAGCCGGGAAGTAAAACGAGCATCTCGATCGGAGACAATAGATGATGGCACACCGTGAAGCCGTACAATCTCCTGAACGTAGAGACGTCCCAAGCTCTCCACTGAGCCTTGCTCTCTGATGTGTAAGAAGTGAGCCGACTTGGTGAGTCGGTCGACAATCACCCAAATGGAGTTGTGACCTCTGGAAGTGCGTGGAAGTCCAGTCACGAAGTCCATAGATATCCCTTCCCACTTCCACTCCGGGACCTCCAAGGGTTGTTCCAAGTCTGCTGGTACCTAGTGCTCTCTGCCTTCACCTGCTGGCAGGTGAGGCATCGAGAAACGAACTCCACCACAGCCTTCTTCATGCCTGGCCACCAATGCTGTCGTCTGAGATCCTCGTACATCTTCGCCACTCCATGATGCACCGCCATAGGAGAAGTGTGAAACTCTGTCAGCACATCCTCCCGTAAAGCAACTGGTACCAAGGTACGTCCTCTGAAAAGGACGTCGTGCTCTGCTCCAAAGAAGAAACCATCAGGTGCCTGTCCTGAGGATATCTGTGCACTCCGCGTCTCACAGTCAGCGTCCCCACGCTGTGCCTCTCTGACCCGCTGCAGTAGTGGAGGGGTGACTGTGAGAGACTGAAGGAAGGCTGCTTCATCTCTATCCACGCCTCTAGGGGCGCTGGTTAATCTCTGTCTCAGCTCCTGGAAGCTCTGCTGACATCTGTCTGACCACACGAAGGGTTGCCCCTTCCTCCTTAACATTCTGCAAAGCTGTAAAGATTTCTCCTTTGCCAAAAAGGGAAATCTGGTCTCATCCCCTGGATGAACCACGTTCCTTGCCTAATATAGTCCATCTCGTCATGATTAGTTAATTCATGGCATGGATGATGTCGTAAGGTCTCGACACTACTACCAAGAGATCCAGCCGTTACTCTCGTCTCCAAGGGTTGAGTCACACTGTCGGCATCAGTGTGTGGTCACTGGGTCTCCTCTAGTTAGAATCTCGCAAGTGAGGGTCAAGTCAACAGTTTTTTTTAACCGGCACCTCTTAGTATTAACAAACAAAAGACAAGAAAGCAAACGTCACTATTGCAAGCGTCTTTTATTACCTCAACTCAAAGTACAAGGACACAAGGCAACACAAACAAAGAAGCTAGAGGCATTAAGGTCAAGGTCCTCTATGCCTGGAGCTAGACCCGCACTTATCCACCCGCTTCCAGAGCTCCATGATCGTAAGCTTCAGCTGCCTGAAGCTGTGCTCTCCCCTGAGGTCAGGGTGGACCTCCTAGTGGTGGTGGTGGTAGAGCCTCAAAGCGTCTCCCACCACCTGCTGCTCGGCCAGCTTCTCTGCCTCGTCTGCCTGCTCCCTGAGGACCGCCACGGTCGAACTTCTGCCTCTGCCTAGGTGGTTCCTCAACCGTCTGCTGCTCCTCTGCATGGCGGGTCGGGCAGTCACGAGCCATGTGGCCCTGCCCGCCGCATGCATAGCATTGTCTTCCACTCGTAAGACTGGTTCTGCTGCTTGTGCCCCGCACCTCCGAGCCAGTATCCTGTGGTCGTCCGCCCGAGGGTCTGGTCTGCCTGGACCCATGAGTCATCCATCGACTGCCTGCTACAGAAGATTCTGCTACGTGCCGCCCCGCGGTAGGTCTTGCTGCGGAAGAAGGCTCAACAAGAAAGCTCTCGATCAAAAGGGCTCACTTCAGTACTCCTGCCTGAGTCGGAATGCTGAGGGAGATCAGCAATGCCCTGATCTCGTGCCTCAATCCCTGCTCAAAGGTCCGGGCCCGGAAGAATGGGTCTCATACCATGTCGGTCGAGTAGCGCGAGAGATCGGTAAAACTCGTCGAGT
Source organism: Viscum album (assembly GCA_963277665.1). Classification (NCBI taxonomy): domain Eukaryota; kingdom Viridiplantae; phylum Streptophyta; class Magnoliopsida; order Santalales; family Viscaceae; genus Viscum; species Viscum album. The sequence goes on from OY728165.1 coordinate 1,839,820,078, forward strand.
ACTGGGCGACCGTCAAGCTGCCCTGCCGCAGTTGAAGAAGCTCCTGGATGCGCACCGCACGGAGGGTGGCTGGGACGAACTCCGATCGGAAGAGGCTCTCAAAGTCCGTCCAGAGGAGAGATGCATCATCGTGCACCTGGAGCATCAAGCTCCACCATCTGCCTGCTGCTGCGTGCAGTAGGCTTGCTGCGAGGATCACCATGAGGTCTGCTGGTGTATTCACTAACTTGAAAACCCGTACCACTGCCTCCAGCCAGTCCTCAGCTGCCTGGGGGTCCGTCTCCCCGTGGAACCTGGGCGGTCACTGCCGCTGAAACTCGTGCAGTGCACTAAGGCGACGTGCATCGTCAGCGGTTGGGGCTGGAAGCATCGGTGGCTCGGCGGGTAGAGGTACCGCTAGTGCCTCAGCTGTCAAAGGGTCATGTACCGAGGCCTCATCACTTGGTGGGCTGTCGTCACGCACAACTCTCGGAACCCTAGCTGGCTGCCGTCGTGGGGCCATCCTGAAAGAAACAGGTCTGCCACGGTCAATCAGTATACCTGGTGAGCTGACACAAAGTAATCACAAAGAAAACTTGAAACACACATGCAATCAATGTTTTCGTGCATTAAGTCGGAAATCAGAAGTCAGGGTCCTGGTGTACGGATACGTCGGTCGCCGCACCAACACTGGACTCCCTGGACTGATAACCACACCCAATACGCTTAGCACTATTGCTTCACATAGAAAAAGATCAAATTCCAAAGTCCTGCGGTAGAATCAAACGCCTTTGATACCAATTTGTCACGACCCGTCCTCGGGGCCCGTGCCGTGACTACTCCAAGCCCGCCTTCCATAGGCCAGGGGCTGGCGACTAGAACCAATGCGTAAATCCCGCTAAAAAGGGAAGGCATTGCCTTTGTAAAGTAAACAAACACCACAGAGCAAACAAGCAGCTAGAAGTAAAGACTAAGTAAAACCTGAGTACAACAGTAAGTGCAGAAAAGTAAGTGAGCCAGTATACAAACCCAAACTGAAAGTAAAGTACAACTGGAAGGGAAAACAACAACTGAAAAGTAAAGCCACAACGCCGAGCTGTCCACTGGAAATCCCACCTGAAGGGTGAGTACAAATAGGCTCCTTTGCTCCTCGGGTCCAGCCGACCGCTCCGAGTACGTCCCGTCCAGTGATCCACCTCCAGGTACCGTCCTACTCCGCAAGCCTCAACCACGATCAGCGTTGTCCGTCGTCTGCAACCAACACAACGTAGTGCGGGCATAGCCCGTGCAGGGGTGAGTATAAGCTACTCAGTAGGGACCCCGAGACCCCCGAAAGTCTCCCTAAATCCACAAAGGATAATCAACAAAGGAAAGATGCAATCACGAAGTAACATCCGACACTGCTTAGGTATATGCCTATACATATACCTAAGTCATCAATTCTCGTTCGGCTCCAACATCCGAGCCCAAGTACAACCCAGTCCACATAGGAAAGCAAAACGTAATCCACACAGGATAGCGCAACACAATCCACAAAGGAAAGCAAAACAGGATTCAGCTCACACGGGTATACTTTTTTGCATGACGATAGAGATGATCAGATATTGTCACTGATTCATCTAAGCTGTCGGACCCACAAAGGATCGATAGGTACTAACCCCCGCAATGACCCACAAAGGATCTGACCCACACAAGATCGATAGGTAACTAACCCCCGCAATGACCCACAAAGGATCTAACCCACACAGGATCGAAAGATAACTAACCCCCGCAAAGACCCACACAGGATCGGACCCACACAGGATCTGTAGGCGCTGGCCCACACAGGACCGCTGAGCGCTGACCCACACAGGATCGGACCCACACAGGATCAGATCCACACAGAATCGGTAGCACTGATCCACATAGGATCGCTGAGTGTTGTAGTCATCGTCGTCGAATCCATTGAGGATCTCTGCACAGTCGTCGTCGTCACAGTCGCAAACGCAACCAGCACTAGGGTTCCCGCACACAGCAAACTCGTTCGGGAGGGTTCGCTCCACGAGCCAAGAGGCTGATACATCAACCGACACAAAGTCCAGAGTTGGTGTATCCAAAGGTTCCGTATCATCAACAGGAACTCAACGTCGCAGACGGCGCGTCAATCAGACGCCCGATCTGAGAGTTATTGGTTTTTTCGTCCTAGGGGCTCGGTTGGTTTTTAAGTCAAAACCAACCCGACCGTACTCCACCTGCGTCCAAACCTCGGGTGGAGTAAGTCAAAAGATCCGTCTCACTAAGAGGAATCCAACAAAGTCGACGGCACGTCAATCGGACGTTCGGAGCTTAAGATATGAGCGTTTCCGCTCTGAGGGCCCGGTTGGTTTCGTGTACGAACCAACCCAGCCGAACCCAAAGTATTCCGAAACCTTGGGCGCGATATACAGAAACGACCGTCTCGATCCAAGGATCGCATCGCAACTGACGGTGCGTCGATCGGAGGCCCGAAGCACAAGTTATAGGCGTCCGACCGGAAAAGATTCAGTATTAAGGGGTTCAGGCCCGGTCCGACCCGGCCCGATACCCCCAGGGTCGACCCGAACCGGGTCCGGGTCCGGCCCGCTTGGGCGCGGCCCGGCCTGGGCGCGGCCCGGCCTGGCGGAGCGGCCAGGCAGCCGGCCCGGCCTGGCGCGCGGCGCGCTGGGCGCGCTGTCAAGGCGCTCTGCCAAACGGTCGAGCCGTTGAGAAGGGGGGGCGCCTGCCCCCTGGTTTGTAACCGCGGCCCCCCTTAATGGGGGTCGCTCAGCTGACCGGTCGGGGGTTTGAACCCCCGGCTTTCCCTTGTCCGGCCGGCCCACCCCGGCCGGCCGGTTTCTGGCACCACGGGACCGGCGACGGCCGGTCCCCTCCCTGCTCCGACACCGGCGGCCCGGAACCGACCGCCGGTCACCCTGCTCCGCCGCGGCCGGAACCGGCCGCGGTTTTGGTTCGTCCGGCGCGGCGCGACGGCGCCGCGGCCCCGCTCCGGCCGCGGTGTCTTTAGTTTTCTCCGACGCGGCGCGACGGCGCCACGACTTGGTTCAATTTCACGGTGCGGTGCGACGGCGCCGCGCATTACTTGCCGCACGATCCCGCGCGGTGCGACGGCACCGTGTCAGTTCCCGTCGTACCGCAACAACAGGAAAATAAAAGGGAGGGGGGTCGACCGTGTTTGTGCGGTCCGACCTCCTCCCGTTAATTGATAGCATGCGGTCCAATTATACGTGGATAATGAACGGAAGTAAATCACGAAAAGAAATCGCATAAACCCCTACCTCGTGCGAGCTTGAACGGAGGTTCGTCGAACGAGGATTCGTCGCGGGAAGAGACGTCGCGGAAGAAGATGTTGACGGTGTCGCGGTACATGGTGTCGCGTAATCGGTTTCTGAGAACTCGGCGTTCTTCGTCGGAGACCGATGTGTTCTTCGCGTTCTTCGTCGAGGACGAAGAAGTTCCTCAAGTCCCTTGGCTTTTCTCCCGAAGTTCACACAACAAGGTTCCAACCCCAAATAAAATAAGTTCATTTCTTATTTTATTAACATAACATAAACTTTTGAATTTCGAGAGTTTGAATTAATTCCACTTAATTAATTCATGACAAGTTGTCATCCATAATGGTGAGTTGAGGGGGTTTTAAGAAAGTGAAGGGGTGGGGTTCGTGTGGGCCCCACCACCCTCATAACCTTCCATGGGAAGTTGGGTAGTTACCCAACTTCCACCCAAAGCTTAATCCACTTAAAGTAAAAAAATAAAAATTGTTGCATAATTTTTATTTTACCTTCCGCATAAATTAACTTCTCTCGTGAAAACGCAATTTCAGAAAAGGTGTTTCTAAGCAATTACCAGCGCTACGGATCCATCGGTGCCCTCGGAATTCGATTCCGAGTACCGGTTCAAAAGTTAGAAATTCCCGCTCGTTCGTTCACTGAACGTACTCGAGCTAAACTTCGGATAGAAATTCCGGTCACACCGGGCCTCGAAATCAAGTGTCGTCAGAAATTGCGTTCATGTAAAATCTCAAAGAAAATTAAGAAAAAAATTTCCTTAAATTTTACGGGTTTTTACATATATATTTACGAATAAATACATATATATGTGTATCTAAAAAGCCATAGAATGTTAAAACGACCATAACTTATAATCCAGAAGTTTGTTTCAACTCAACCAGTCAAATCGAAGAAAATGAAACAATCTTCGATGTGATATGTGGTAAAGGCCTAGCGGGCATTTGGATGAGAAGTTATAGTTGTTTGAATGTTAAAAAATCAGGGTATCCCGACTAAAAACTCAGTTTTGGAGGCCTTTTGGGCCTTTTTTGACCTTGAAAAATGTGACAGAAGGTTTCCTTCAATCACTAGCGCTTAGAGCTCGTCGCAGGCTTCGATTTGATATGTTGTAGAGCTCAAACGGACATCCGGATCAAAAGTTACAGTTGTTTGAAGTTTGAGTTACATTTTCAATTTATTTTAGATCTTTTATTATTTTTTTTGATTTTTTGTGCCTTCAAATTGTTATTCAATGATTATTAGTCGATCATAATTAGCAAATTATTAATTAATAATATTTTTTAAAATATTTTGAAGTCATTTTCCCTAAATTTCTTATATATTAAATGTAATAGTCTATACTTATCTAAAACATATCTAAAACATATATATTATATTTATATCAATATAAATATATTTATATGTCAATATATTATTTTTCGTGATTTTTTTTTGAAATATACACTTTATTAGCGTTAGGAAAAAGCGTTGATAAAACCCAGCATTTATCAACGCTACTAAAAAAACGTTGTAAAAATGTGGCGCTGTGGAAACCCAATTTTGTAGTAGTGAAACGCCCTGAGGATAAAGTGTTCAACTATGAGACTTTCATGGAGTGGTTCGATGAACATGGTTCGGGTCGTGATCTCGATAAGCTTGAATTTCTTCCATAAATGGTTTCGGTCATGTTTTGTTAGATCTCAGCTTAGGTTTGGTCAAAGGCAAAACCCAGTGATGATATCTCCTTCAGAAGCTCTGATAAATGAACTTCACATTCACAAGGTACAATATTATTGGTTGACCTCATCACTTTCTTTGTTTGTGTCAATTGAATTTGTTAAAACTCTATATTTATATTAATCATAGAATCACATTTCAACGACTATATTATCAACGGTAATGATACTTAGCGGTCTTTTAAAAGAAATGCATGTGTTTTTATAATTATATTACATAATAATACATTTAATTACATCAGAAGTAGAATTTTATTTATAACAATTCAAATCATTACAGACGGAGAGCATCATTACAAACAAGTGAAGCAATGAGTGAACAAGCAGTGACATGGGATGAGCAATGCATGGACAACCTAGATCAACAAAGCCATTTGAACAACTAAACACAGATTTGTATCAAATTAATCGACAACACCCAGAGTCTCCATCCAACTGCATATTCAAGAAAAACCAAATATACAAAATATTACATGAAGATATAAAATACTTGAAGATAAAACCAAATAAACATTGAAATTGGAAACATCATGCAACACGTGTCACACTTGATCCATGGATTAAAAACTTGCATAAAGTGCATGGAATACCAAGCTTGCATATAAATTTAGAAGCTTTGTCTCTAAGATAATTTTGATTTAATGAAAAAGAAACTAGGCTTGTTTGATTTTGTTTAATCTTATTCTAAAACTCTTCAACTTAAATCACATGATTATATGTGTTTTCTTGCTTTTAAATTAAAATTTGTATACTTGATTTTCCTTCAAACAATGAGAAATTTTCCAGATTTTTATGTCCATACGGAGAACATTAACGCCGCACGTTCCAGGCATGCATCCCTTTGCTTACAAATCCAAAAGAAACTCACTCAAAAAAAAAAAAAAAAAGATGGTCGCTTATAGTATAGTATCACAACGGGTCGGAACACTCCAACCCATCCGACACCGTCTCCGGGTTTTCCCCGCACTTTGGATGCAAATCTCAAGAGAAGCAGGCCGGCAGCAAACATCTCGATATGAATCCCACCATTTTCTTCTGCGCCACAATGAAATCAAAATCAAAATCAGTTTGCATGGGCCCGCACTGAACCGACTTACTGATTATGGGTTGGGCAGTATAAACGTGTCCGCCACCGCAAATTAAGGAAAAAACAAAATAAGTAAGCAATCATAATATTAATTCCAAATCAACGCAAAGGACGACGATGATTACCTGCCTGGGTTTGGAAGCCGAGTCACGGAGCAGCTCCGGCGGGATCTTGTACAGGTCCTCGTCCACGGCTCCGGGAGCCGTCCCCGGCACCTTCCGAGGACGCGTAGCCACGTGCACGCCGTCCCGAGGCCGGTGAGGTGACGGCGACGATGACGACTGCCTGTGCTTCCGCACCCTCCGCGGCGCCGCCGACTGGGCAACGTCGCACACCTTCCCTTGCCGCTTCTGCTCCCTGCCCTGCGCCGCGCCCTGCGCCGCGCCCTGCGCCGCGCCCCGCCGCTCCCGCACCGCCGTAGCCTGCCGCCACACCACACCCAACCAAACGCTTCAAAATCAATCTCACGCGGATCCGCAGTTAATGATCAATGTTGGAGCAGTTAGGATCCCGAGAAAATGAGAATTAACGGAATGATGATAAACATCATTTTACAGTAAAAATCCGCTCCAACCCACCGCTAAATTCAGCGCTAAAATTAAGATATGCTGCGCTGCACTGTAGCTGCGGTATCCCTCTTTTTTTAAATTTTCATTCATTTTATCATCAAAATAAATGGTTTGTGTTTATTTTAATATATAAAAATCACTAATATACTATGAATATTCTTTTTAGAATAGAAAATAAATTAAATGGGGTGGAGTTGCCCTGAGATTACTGTTGGAGCAGTTCGTCGTTACTGTGAGTCGTTGACTTGTGAAGGGAAACTTTCCATTATCGTGTCTAAGAGGGGGAAAGTTCACCAGTTCTTTGCTCCAAAACCAGGACCAAACATGCCCCAACTAATATCCCAACACGGCTCCGGAAACCCGGAAAGGACCCGAACAACCAAACAAAACCAGAGGCGCTACCTTTATGGGAGGAGAAAGAGGAGGGTCGGTCTTCTTCAGTCCCCCGGAATCGTACAGCCCCCCCGCGCCGCCCTCGAAGTCCGCGTAGAGGTCGGCGTCGCCGGGGAAGGAGGTGCGGCGGATCAGGCCTGCCTGGGTGGCGGAGTGGAAGTACTGTGTGATGGGGAAATCGGTGGCGTGATCCCACTTCCCAAACGCCGGAATCTGCCCGCTCCGCTTGCAGTAATCCTAACAGAGACGCAGGGCCGGGGAGAGCGTGAGAAGAAGAAGACCAATAAAACACAGAAACCCTAGGAATCTATCCAATCGGTGAAACGCGGGGGAGGTTGTTCTTACATGGGCCATGATTCGGGTAGGAAGAGGAGACGAGGTCGGTGAAGAGAAGTGAAAAATGGAGGAGCCTTTATAAGGACCCCGGCGGAGGAACAGGGGAAAAGGCAGAAAAGAACAGAGGAAAGCTTTCAGGAATGGAATTTAAGGCCCGGGTTTATCTCTCTCTTCTGCCCCGCTGACGAGACAACACAGAGAAGAGAGAGGGATCGAAGATGGGGATGGGTTTTCACTGTTCAGCATCCTCGAGGGCCGCAGGGGTGTCTGAGAATTTATTATAAATAAAAAGCTGAATTCATTTAATGAGTTTGGAACTGCGAAAGAAAGTCAAACTTACTTTCTATGACGGAGTATTTGGCAGCATTCCCGGGATAAATTTTCTTGAGTCGGTGGAAATGAATGGCATGACGCTTAGTATTTATTATTATTGCATAATTACATAATTTAGTTTAATTAATTCTTGATCATTACCGAATCTAAGTTAGAAAATTCGGGGATCCATCCCAGTTGTGGACGTACCCAAGTCAAGTAAACATATAATATTTATAGTGAATCAATCATGCTTTAACTAAACACATGTGACTCCCCATCCGAATATATTATTTGAAATAAAAAATTATAAAAAAACTTACACCTTATTAACTACAACAAATTTAAATATAACTAGTATTTATGACATGGAAGGGTTTTGCAATTTAAGAGAATATAAAAGCGGATAGGGTCTACAAATTTTAAAAAAAAATAGTCATTTGAGACGTGGACATAGTTCAGGCTTTTTACTCTGACACCAAATACGTGTTCACAAGGTTCGCACTTGGACCACGATAAGGCGAACCTCATTCATCCTTTTAAAATTTTTATAAAGAAGACGTAAATAAAGTTCACGCCTCCTCCGATCAAAATCTATAAAGAGATGTATGGCTCCATTTTCAATTGTTTTGTTCTGTATTTTGATGTGAATCTTTGATCAATTTATTTCGAACATATATTTTCAGTTTTTAAGAAATAAAATTTCTATTTAAAAAATTTAATTGTCTAATTGTTTTTATTTATTTTTTTGTATGATTTCTTTATTTAATATGTATGGATGTATGGATTGTGACCAAACATTTTTTTTTTCAAATAAATCACTTCATGATTGAGTGAGAACCAAAGTAAGTATGGATTATGAATGTATAAATTATCACTCACCTCCACACGATTCCATTACGCCCCGAACCAACATGATTTGTGACACTTTTCACGTCGTGTAATGTTTACACGATAATCATGCATGATACATGTCATACCTTATTAATGGATCTAGACCTAAAGACGTACTATTTAAAAATATTGTCAAAGCATCTTTATGTTCTCATTGTAACAAATAACTATTATAACCATTTGACGTGACAAATTATCATATTAATGTTACGTAAAAGAATAATTACAATGCGATAAGAATAAATATGTTCTAATAATTGAAATTACAAAATCAATTGGTTATAGGGCACAATATAATTTATGAATGATATGTTGTGTTGCAATATTAAGAAAATTCTTGAAAAGGTATTTATCTAAAGTTTTTTTATTTTCTTATGTAAAAACACACATCAAAGTCGAGTACAAAACCAACATTGGAAGAATTTAAAATATTGGTTCTTTAATAGAGATATGCAAGAATTTAAAATATAGGTTCTTCAATGTCTTTCACTCATATTTATTAATATGTATTTTAGTTCAATACCATAAAAATGCATGTTTACTCGAAATCACAACAAAGATATTAGATTTGTTTGGTTTAGTTTAATCTTATAATATGATTCATCTTAAATCGATTGATTATATTTGTTTCCATGTTTTTGAATAAAAAATCGTACTTTGGATTTTCCTGAGAACTTCAAGAATTTAACCAAATTTTTATGCCCATGCGGGCAGCTTGAAAGTCATTCGCAAGTATGAAGACTTAGCTTACAATACCAAAATAAATTCACACAAAAGACCCATAAAAAAAAAATTAACACAAAAGAACCCCCCCTCCCCACCCTCCCAAAAAAATAAGATTATATATAGCTCATAATATAATATCACAGGGTCGTAAACAATCCACCCGATCAGACCCTTTTCAAACGGAGCACGCTGGCACCAAACATCTTGATATGAATCCAAGCATTTTCTTCTGCAACAAGAAAAAACAAAAAACAAAATCAAAATGACTTTGCATGACCCACACCCAACCTACTTAATAATTAATTAAGGAGTGAGCAGTAAATGCGTGTCCCACCACCGCAAATTAAGGAAAAAACAAAATAAATAAACAATCACAGTATTAATTTTAATTTTAATTTTAATTCACGCCCAGCAGAAACGCAAAATGACCTCGACCACCTGCTTGGGCTTGGAAACCGAGTGACGGAGCAGCTCCGGCGGGATCTTGTACAGGTCCTCGTCCACCGCTCCACGAGCCATCCCCGGAACCTTCCGAGGACGCGGAGCAACGCCGTCCCGAAGCCGCTGGGGCGACGGCGGCGGCGACGGCGACGGCGACGGCTGCCTGTGATTCCGCACCCTCCGCGGCGGCGGCGGCACGTCCGCGACGTCGCACACCTTCCCTTGCCGCCTCTGCTCCCTGGCCGGCGCCGTGCCGCGCCGCTCCCGCACCGCCCTAGCCTGCCACCACACCCAAACAAACACTTCAAAATCAATCTCTCACGGATCTGCAGTTAATGATCAATTGGAACAGTTGGGTATTTAAAATGAACGGAATATACATTAAATGAAAGCAGGGGGGTGGGGGCATTAGAAAATACGGGTTCGTACGTGGTCGGATTTACTTCAGAGAACCGTTTCAAAATCCGCATTTCCAGCTAATAATTTTAAAAATAAAGAATGAATTCAGTGGAGGGGGTATTTGGAAGTTAAGGAGACTGACTTGTGCAGGGGAACTTTTCATCGAAAGGAGCCGGTAAAGGTGGAAAAGTTCACCAGTTTTTCCCCAAAAAACGAACCAAACAAACATGCCCAAATGTTCTGGTACGGCATACCTTTCTAGGAGGAAGAGGAGGGTCGGGGTTTTTCAGGCCCTCGGAATCATACAGGTCCCCCGCGTCGGCGTCGAAGTCCGCGTAGAGGTCGGCGTCGCCGGGGAAGGAGGTGTGGCGGAGCAGGCCTGCCTGGGTGACGGACTGGAAGTACTGGGTGATGGGGAAATCGGTGGCGTGATCCCATTTCCCAAACGCCGGAATCTGCCCGCTCCGCTTGCAGTAATCCTAACAGAGACGCGGAGCCGGAGAGAGCGTGAGAAGAAGAAGACCAATAAAACACAGAAACCCTAGGAATCTATCCAATCGGTGAAAAGCGCGGGAGGTTCTTCTTACATGACCCATGATTCGGGGAGGAAGACGATACGAGATCGGTGACGAGACGTTAAAAAGGGAGGAGCCTTTATAAGGACTGCGGCGGAGGAACAGCTGAAAAGGCAGGGGATGTTAACAGAGAAGATCAGAGGATTCCTCGAAGAAAGAAGCCACTCTCAGGAATGGAATTTAAGACCCCGGTTTCTCTGTCTGTGGAGCGGGGATTGTTTTCACTGTTGAGGCATCATGGATGGAGGAGAGTGGGTGGGGGAAAGGACGTTGGGTAATAAAAGCAGACCCGCGGTGGCGTGTCTAAGGGAGCGTTTGTTGGTATCATTCCAAAGGTAAATTTTCTTTCGTCGGTGGAAATCAAGGGCGCGACGATTTCACGTAATAATTACTAATTAAGGATAAACTATTATTTCACAACCCAAGTCACTTTAACTTATAATATTTATAATGAGACAATCATTCTTGTTATCTAATTTGAATAAAAAATTCCTAAAATCACTCTCCAAAACTGAAGCTCGTTTTTTATTCACATTTATACTTCAATTAATTGATCAATTGAGTCAATAAAAAACTGGCCAATAATATAATGTCAATTTTTCCATTTTTATTTTTCAAATGAATTGTGTTTTTTTTAGGAGTCCAAAAATAAGTTTTTGGTACATTAAAAAACGTAAAAAAAGTTTTTTCTTTTTTGGGTTGGTATCCCTCATATTAAATTGTTTTTTAGAGTTTTTTCATTTACATCATCTAATATAGTTTTTAATACTTTTCTAAAAAAATATAAATTATTTTTTAAAACTAGACTCACCATTAATGTTACTAAAACATAAATTAAAGGGGGGAAAGAAAATTGAAAGAAAAGGGGATTTGAAGGGGAAGAATGAAAAAAAAAATTGTTTCATAAATAAAAAATAATATGGTTTAATAAGTCAATTTATGATATGATTCGATTACATTCACTACCACAAAAACAGTTTTTCGCAGCGCCCCCTTTTATCAGCGGTAACGATTTTAGCGCTGATAAAGGGTCGGCTTCAAAAAAAATATATATATATATATATTAATATATAAATATAGTTATATTGTTATATAAATATAATATATAATTTTTAAATATATTTTAGATAAGTATAAATGTACATTTACACTTATTATACTTAATATTTAAGATATTTAGTGAAAATGACTTCTTAAAAAATTAAAAAAATATTTTTAATTAATATTTTGATAATCATTATGGAGTAATAGTCATTTAATAACAATTTGAGTACTAAAAAAATTAAAAAAAAATTAAAAAAAGATCCAAAATATGTTGAAAACGCAACTCAAACTTCAAACGGCCATAACTTTTGATCCGGGTGTCCGTTTGAGCTCTACCACATATCAAAACGAAGCCTGTGACGAGGTCTACGTCGCTGTGACTGGGGGAACCCCAGTCAAGCGATTTTCGAGGCCAAAAGAGGCCCAGAAGGCCTCCAAAACTGAGTTTTTTGTCGGGGTACCCCGATTTTTTAACATTTTGTGGATTTTCACCCTCGTTTAAGGGGGTATTATTGGATTTTTTTGGTGGGGTTTGAATTTATTCCAAGGTATTACATTCATATTAATATTATGTTTTTGAAATTTCATCATTTTTTATAATGCACTGCTATTTATAATCAAATATATAACAATATATTCATATTTTTTAAATATTCACACCTAAAAATTTAATTATAAATATAAATAATAAAATATATTTACATATAAAATATATTAGCTTTATCTAAATAATAACTAACATCCATTTTATTTAAAATACCAATATATGAATATTTATATACCTATATATTAATCTAACTATATATATATATTAATCTAACTATATATATATATTAATATAATAACTATATATATATTAATATAACTACATATATATATTAGTATTACTATAAATATATATATTAATATCACCATAAATATATATATTAATATCACTATATATATATTAATATAACTATATAAATATATATTCATATAACTATATATATGTTAATATAACTATATATATGTTAATATAACTATATATTAATATAAATATATATTACTATACAAATAAATATAACTATATATATATAGATATATATTAATACCACTATATATATATATATTAATATTACTATATATATTATAATATAACTATATATATATATTATAATATAACTATATATATATATATATTAATATAAATATATATTACTATACGAATAAATATAACTAAATATATAAATATATATATATAGATATCATGAATTGTAAAGCAAATCAAAATAGAGTAGTGGTAAGGGCTTAGGCGGGCAGGGGGGAGGTCTCGAGTTCAAATCCTGGTGGAGGCAGGGGTGCGCGCGCATGAGGAATATTGGAGCAAGCGCTGTTAAAGGGTGGAGGGGGGTGCGTGGGGTTCGTGGGGTATTGTATAGGGGCCGAAAAGCGCTGATAAAGGCCGTGTTTGTAGTAGTGATTAATGTTTTAGAGAGAGAAAAAACTAAATGAAAATGCGGTGGACATACCTTCGATCTCTACGAACTCTCATTTCATCCTAGATCTTTCCAGGTGGTGATTTAGGGTTCTCTTCTTATTCTTTGTGATTAAGAAAGCTTTTCTAAAACTCCAACGCAGGAATCATGTTTGGGTTGATGATGGCGTGACTCATGATGTTTTTCAACATGCAATCATTAGTAAGGTTGTGACTGATAGAGTGTTGAATGGAGTTGTGATGCTAGGTATATTTAGTAGAGTTTGGAATGTGAGGCACAACTATGATATGCCTCGTTTAAAAATAATGATAGAGGGTACATTTATCAGCGCAAAAAAAACAATGATAAAGAGAGTACATTTATCAATACTAAAAGAAGTACAATTTATTAGTGCTAACAAAAAAACTGATAAGAATAACCATTTATAGCATTGATAAACGTATGACCTTTATCAAACGTTTTTTATATATGATAGTTTTTTCAGTGCTTTTCTTAGCACTCATAAAAGGTATATTTCATAAAAAAAATGTTTTATATATCATTAAAAATCATATATTAATATATAAATATATTTTTATGGATATCAATATAATATATTTTATAAAATATGATTTATACAATACGAAATATGCAATCACATTTAATATATAAGATATTTAGTGGAAAATGGTTTATGAAATAATTTAAAAATAGTATTAATTAAAAATTTGCTAATTATTATTGAGTAAAGTCATTTAATAACAATTTAAAGATGCAAAAATTCAATAAATTAATTATTACAAACGGTCGGGAAGGAGAACTAAAAAGCTATAAAGAAAACATACAAACACACACATGCAAGAAGCTGGGGAGACTCGAACACGAGACCTCTCGACACCCCCACAAAGCCCTTAGCTACTAGGCTAAGCTCTGAGGGTTTCGTTTCTTAGGTTCTCCCAGGTCTTTGCTCCGATCGACGGTGGCCTCGTCTTCTCCAGAGTACTCATCAGCGAGCTCGTCTTCCCCATGGTGATCATCTGCTCCGATCGATGGTGGCCTCGTCTTCTCTAGAGTATTCATCGGCGACCTCGTCTTCCCTAGAGTGATCATCTGCGACCTCGTCTTCTCCAAAGTTCCCATCGGCACGCCTGTCTTTCTCCCTGGTGCAATCTTGACTTTGAATTTTGGATCTCGTTTGGATCTTGGATCCAGGATCTCGTCAGAGCATTCGTAATCTGTGCTGCTGTGCGCACCCTCCTCGACGTGGCCTCTCCTCGATGTGGCCTCTCCTCGACGGCATGCAGTCCCCAATCTACGACATGCAGTTCTGATCTTCGGTTTGAGGTTTCCGATTTACGACTTGTGGTTTCCAATCGTGGCCTCTCCTCGACGACCTACAGTTTCCGATCGACGACTTGGGGTTTCCGATCTAAGGCTTGAGGTTTCTGGTCTACCTTTTGCGGTTCCCGAAGGCTCCTACTCACTAAGGCTCTTCCTCTGCGGAGATCTACAAATTGCGGTTCCTGAAGGCCTCTGCTTAGTGGAGATCTACGACTTCCAATATACGACTGCCGATTCCTCGACGGCTTGCGGTCCCCGAAGGCTCCTGCTCTACGGAGATCTTGGTTCTCAAAGGCTCTTGCTCACGAAGATCTCTGCTCCCAAAGGGATTACCTCTAGCGTCCTTGCTCGCGGAAGCTTTTTGATAGCGAAGGCTCTGGCTCGTGAAGGTTTTGCTCACAGAGATCTTGCTTGCGACGATTTTTTCTTCTCGTGGAAGTTTTTTTTTTCTCGCGGTGGGCTTTGCTTGCACAAGAATTCGCTTGCAGAGATCTTGGGTCGCAAAGGTCTCAACTCACGAAGGTTCTTGCTCGTGAAGATCTCTGCTCGTAGAGGGATTGCCTTTCGCAAGCCCTTGCTCGCGAAGGTCTCTTCTTGCAGAAGTTTTTGCTTGCGAAGGTTTTGCTCACCGAGATCTTGCTCGCGAAGTGGGCTTTGCTCGTAGAGGACTTTGCTCGCGGAGATCTTAGGTCGCGAAAGTCTCAGCTCACGGAGGGTTTGGTTCACACACATATTTGCTCACGAAGGTTTTGCTTGCGGAGGTCTTTGCTCGCGGAGGGTTTTGGTGTCACGACCCGTTCTCGGGACCCGTGCCGTGACTACCCCAAGCCCGCCTTCCATAGGCCAGGGGCTAGCGACTAGCACCAAAGCGTAAATCCCGACAAAAAAGGGGAAGATATTGCCTTTATAAAGTAAACAAACACCACAGAGTAAGCCAGCAGAAGTAAACACTAAGTAAACTGAGTACAATAGTAAGTGCGGAAAGTAAATGGGCCAGGATACAAACCCAAACTGAAAGTAAAGTACAACTGAAAAGAAGGTACAACAACTGAAAAGTAAGCAGCAACGTCGAGCCGTCCACTGGAAGTCCCACCTGAAGGGTGGTTACAGATAGCCTCCTCAGCTCCTCGGGTCCAGCCGTCCGCTCCGTGTACGTCCCGCCCAGTGGTCCACCTCCAGGTACCGACTTGCTCCACAAGCCTCAACCACGATCAGCGCTGTCCGTCGTCTGCATCCAACACAACGTAGTGCGGGCATAACCCGTGCATGGGTGAGTATACGCTACTCAGTAGGGACCCTGAGACCCCCGAAGGTCTCCACCAAGGATAGACCACAAAGGAAAGATACAATCATGAAGTAACATCCAACACTACTTAGGTATGTGCCCATACATATACCTAAGTCATCAATTCCAATTCGGCTCCAACATCTGAGCCCAAGTTCGATCACGTCCACACAGGATAGTACAACCCAATCCACACAGGAAAGCACAACTCAATCCACATAGGAAAGCAAGTCAATCATATCGAAGATATTTATTGAAAGTCAAGACTCAGCTCACACAGGTATACTTCTTCGTAAGGTGATAGAGATGATCAGATGTAGCCACTGATTCATCTAAGCTGGGACCCACGTAGGATACAAGTACTGTAGTCGTCACCGCCGAACCCACAGAGGATTTCAGTACGGTTGTCGTCGTCGTCGAACCCACAGAGGATTCCAGTACGATAGTCTTCACCGTCGAACCCATAACTGCTGGGGAACTCCTCCTCTATCGAGTACAGTGGGCCTGCCGCTACAACCAAGCGCTTCCCACTAACCTTGGACTGCTGTAGTACTCCACCTGTGGAGTACTGTGGGCCTGCTGCTACAACCAAGCGCTTTCCACCATGGGTCTGTCGCTACAACCAAACGCTCCCCCTCATAGCCTATAGATGTACTCCTTCTGTTGAGTACCGCGAGTCTGCCGCTACAACTAAGCGCTCCTCCTCCGTGGGTCTACCGCTACAACCAAGCGCTCCCCACTGGACTACCAAAACACTCCGAGTCGATCGATCAACAGTCGTTAAGTCTCAGCCAACTCTTAGTATTTCCGCACATAGAACGCTCGTTCCGGGAGAGTCCGCTCCACGAGCCAAGAGGTCGATACATCAACTGTCACGTACACCAGAGTTGATGTATCGCAAAGTTCCATCACGTCAAAAGGAACACAACGCGACAGACGACGCGTCAATCGGACGCCCGGTCTGAGAGTTATTGGCTCTTTCGTTCTAGGGGCCCGGTTGAGTTTTAAGTCAAAACCAACCCGACCGTACTCCAACTGCGTCCAAACCTCGAGCAGAGTAATCCAAAAGGTCCGTCTCACTAAGAGGAATCCAACAAAGTCGACGGTACGCCAATCGGACGTCCGGAGCTCAAGTTATAAGCGTTTCCGCTCTGAGTGCCCGGTTGGTTTCGTGTTCGAACCAACCCGACCGTACCCAAAGTTCTCCTAAATCTTGAGTGTAGTATACCGAAACAACCGTCTCAATCTAAGGATCGCATCGCAACTAATGATGCGTCGATCAGAGGTCCGTATCCCAAGTTACGAGCATTTAAGAGAACCTGTCCGGTTTTAGGGGGTTTTGGGCCCGGACTGACCCGGCACAAGACCCCCTGGGTCGGCCCGAACAGGGTCGACCCGACCTGGGTCCGGGTCTGGCCCATTAGGGCGCGGCCCGACCCGGCCTGGGCGGGCGCGGCCCGCGTGGCCGGTTAGCTGGGCCGTTTCGGTCGAGCGGGAAACGGGGGGGGGGGGGGGGGGGGCGCTGCCCCCCCTTGATTGATACGGCGCGACGTAACGCCACGCCCTCCCCCAAAACCAGGGATGGAAAATCCGTTCCGGTCCGCCGCGGCTTAGCCGCGGCGGTCTCCTCCGGCGGCGCGTCGGCGCCGCCGCACCGCCGCCGCTCTCCGCGGACCACCGGACTCGCACCAGTGGTCCGTTTTGGCTATCGTCTGCGTCTAAGGTCTTCCCGGGACCCGTTCTTCATTGCGGAGGTTTCAAATCGCCTCTGCAGCCCGTTCCGTCATCGCCCGTTGATCCACACATCAATAAACAATCTGCGGAGTCTTCAAATCGCCTCTGCGGCCCCGTTTTCTTGTCGCCGTCAATTCACATATTGACAACAATCTGCGGAGGGTGGTCGGGCTGTGTTTGTTCGGCCCGTGCCCTCCGCGTTAGGGGTTACCAATAAACCAAGATTAAACAGGGTTTATAAAGAGCAGACAATCAATTTTATTTAAATAAAATTGAATCAAATCATTCCACGTTCTCTTAAATAAATTCGAAGCATAACAAAAATTCTCAACCCGCAAACATATTCTTTCGCGAATCAAGGTAATAATACGTTGATCCGCGCTCTTTGATTTAGAAGGAAAAAGAATATGGGTTTATTATTATTCACAAATTAATCCCCTACCTCGATGAAGTCGTCGAACGAGGATCGTCGCGGGGAAAGGACGTCGCGGAAGACGGCGTCGTGGAAAGAGGCTCTGTACGTCGTCGGTGCACGCCCGGTGAAGGATGCGGCGTCTCGCTTTCTTCGACGCGGGAAGAAGGTGCAAAGATGGTACGACGTTCTTCGTCGAAGCTTCGGCGTTCCTTGCGAGGAAGACGAAGTTCTTCAAGACCGCGATAGTTCCCTCCTTGATTCCGCACAACAAATCCACTACAATAGAAAAAGACCTTGTCTTATTTTATTCACACACATACGTGCCAACATTAATTTGAAATTCAAAATGAATTCACCAAATTAATTAACGCGCGATGTCCAATTAATTAGGCGTTTTATTGACACGTAATTAATGTGGAAGAAAAACTGCTTGAGTTGACATGACATTAAAACGAGGGAGCGGGTGAGTTACGAAATAAATTGCAAGAGGGTGGTTTAATGGAATTGAAGGGGTGAGGATCGTGTGGGCCCCACTTCACTAATATCCTACCAAGTGGAGTTAGGATGTAGTGGGTCCCACTCCAACTTCCATGCATAGGTTATAGCTACTTAGAAAAGAAATAAAAAAATTGTTACACAAATTTTTATTTCGTTCTTCAGTCAACCCATTTATTTGATAACCTCACCCGAGCAAACGCAACTCCAGAAAAGGGTGTTCCTAAGCAATTACCGGCACTGCGGTTTCATCGGTGCCCTCAGATTTCGATTCCGAGCACCGGTTCAAAAGTTAGGAAAACCCGCTCGTTCATTCACTGAACGTACCCGAGCTAAACTTCAGAAATTGATTCCGGGCACACCGGGCCTCAGAATCAGGTGCCGTTAGAAACTGCGCAACTGTAAAATCCCAAAGAAAATTAAGAAAAAAAAATTTCCCTTGAAATTTACGGGTCTTTACATTACTTCCACCTTAGGGCTTTACGTCCCTGTAAAGCTATAACACAAACTAGGGAAACAAAAGTGGTACTGAACACGCAACTGAGCCTCCTGCTCCCCTGTGCTCTCCTGGAGGTTCCCGTGCTGCCACAAGATGAGCACTAGAGGAATCGACCATCCACGTAGAACTCGCTCCTGTCGATCCTTGATCTCCACCCGGACCTCCGCAAAAGTCACCCCATCGCCAATGTCCAGCTCCCCATGGTCGATGATATGCGTCGGGTTATGCACGTATCTCCTCAGTTGAGATACGTGGAAGTCGTCGTGTACCTGGTGCAACTGAGGTGGATGGGTCAAGCGGTAAACCACCTTGCCTACCTCGTTGAGGACTTAGAAGGGTCCGATGAAGCGCGAAGATAACTTGCCGCCCCAACCAAAACTTCGTAATCCATGTCGAGGTGAGACCCGTAAGAAAACGTGGTCGCCATCCTCGAACTCTAGTGGTCTCCGCCGCCTGTCAGCACAAGACTTTTGTCAGCTCTGAGCTGTCCTCATCCGCTCTTGGATGACCTGGACCTTCTCTGGTCCTACAAGAGCTGCTAAGATTTCATCTTTGCCTATAAGAGAAATCCAGTCTCATCCCTAGGATGAACCACGTTCTTTGCCTAATACAGTCAATACCTACTGGGTCTCCTCCAGTAGGTATCTCAAAAGTGAGGGTCAAGTCAACAGTCTTTAAACCGGGACCTCTTAGTAACAACATAAAGAGAGGACAGGAAAGTAAACGCCACAAAGAAAGGTGTCTTTTATTACTGCAACTCAAAGTACAATGACACATACAACCACAACATCGACAAAAAGAAAGCTAGAAGAACCAATAACAAAGGCCTCCATGCCTGGAACTAGTTTTGCTCCTGTCCGCCAGCTTCTGGAGCTCCATAGTCAAAAGCCTCAGCTGCCTGAAGCTGAGGTCTCCCAAGTCCACCTGTTCCCTACAGTCGGGGTGGACCTCCTGGTGGTGGTGGTGGCAACACCTCGAAGCGTCGTCCACCTCCAGCTGCACGGCCAGCTCCCCTGCCTCGGTCTCCTGCTCCTTGCGATCCATCCCGATCGAACCTCTGCCTCTGCCTGGGAGGTCCTTCGTTTATCCGTTGGTCATCTGTATGGCGGGTCGGATAGTCACGTGCCATGTGACCAACCCCGCCGCAGGAGTAACACTGTCCGCTCCTGGTAAATCGTTCTCCACCCCGGGTGCCTCGCACACACGATCCTGTGTCATGCGGTCGATCACCTGTAGGTCTGGTCCTCTTGGACCTCTGCGTCATCTGTCTACTACCCGCTGCAGAGGACTCTGCCGCATGCCGGCTAGTGGCGGGTCCTGCTGCTGGAGACTGCTTAGCAAGGAAACTTTCCACTAAGAGGGCTCGCTCCAACACCCCTGTCTGCGTCGGGATGCTGTGAGAAACAACTGAAACTCTAATCTCTCGCATGAGCCCCTGCTCGAAGGTTCGGGCCCTGAAGAACGGGTCCTGTACCATATTTGTAGAGTAACGCGAGAGATCGGTGAACCTCACTGAATACTGCGCTACTATCATGCTGCCCTGCCGCAGCTACAGTAGCTCATGTATGCGCACCGCTCGAAGGGTGGTTGGTACAAACTCTGCCCAGAACAAGCTCTAGAAGTCTGCCCATAGAAGGGATGCCTCGTTGTGCACCTGGAGTATCAAGCTCCACCATATGCCTGCTGCCGCGTGCAGGAGGCTCGCTGCAAGGATCACCATGAGGTCAGCTGGTGTCCCCACTAACCTGAAAACTTGAATAACAGCCTCCAACCAATCCTTGGCTGCCTGAGGGTCCGTCTCCCCATGGAACCTGGGTGGTCTCTGACGCTGAAACTCGTGCAGTGCACTAAGGCGACGTGCACTCTCAGCGGCTGTGGCTGGCGGCATCAGTGGCTCGGCGGGTAGAGGTACCACCGGTGCTTCCGCTTTAAAAGGGCCCTGCACCGAGGCCTCGTTGCTCGGTGGGCTGTCGTCTCGCACAAAGCTCTGAACCCTAGATGACTGCCATCGTGGGACCATCCTGAAAAGAAACAGGTGCGCCGCGGTCAAAATAGTATACTTGGTGAGCTGACACAAAGTAATCACAAAGAAAACTTTTGAAACACACGTGCAATCAATGTTTTCGTGCATTGAGTCGGAAATCAGAAGTCAGGGTCCTGGTGTACGAATACGTCGGCCACCACACCAACACTGGACTCCCTGGACTGATAACCACACTCAATACCCTTAACACTATTGCTTCACATAGAAGAAAGACCAGAGTCCTGAGTTCTGCGGTAGAACTGAACTCCTTTGATACCAATTTGTCACGACCCGTCCTCGGGACTCATGACGTGACTACCCCAAGCCCGCCTTCCATAGGCCAGGGGCTGGCGACTAGCACCAAGGCGTAAATCCCGACAAAAAAGGGAAAGAAATTGCCTTTATAAAGTAAACAAGCACCACAGAGTAAGCCAGCAAAAGTAAATACTAAGTAAACTGAGTACAATAGTAAGTGCGGAAAGTAAATGGGTCAGGATACAAACCCAAACTGAAAGTAAAGTACAACTGGAAAGAAGGTACAACAACTGAAAAGTAAGCAGCAATGTCAAGCCGTCCACTAGAAGTCCCACCTGAAGGGTGGGTATAGATAGCCTCCTCAGCTCCTCGGGTCCAGCCGTCCGCTCCGTGTACGTCCCGCCCAGTGGTCCACCTCCAGGTACCGACTTACTCCACAAGCCTCAACCACGATCAGTGCTGTCCGTCGTCTGCATCCAACACAACGTAGTGCGGGCATAGCCCGTGCAGGGGTGAGTATACGCTACTCAGTAGGGACCCCGAGACCCCCGAAGGTCTCCCAGAATCCACCAAGGATAGACCACAAAGGAAAGATACAATCACGAAGTAACATCCAACACTACTTAGGTATGTGCCCATACATATACCTAAGTCATCAATTCTAGTTCGGCTCCAACATCCGAGCCCAAGTTCGATCACGTCCACACAGGATAGTACAACCCAATCCACACAGGAAAGCACAACTCAATCCACATAGGAAAGCAAGTCAATCATATCGAAGATATTGATTGAAAGTCAAGACTCGGCTCACACAGGTATACTTCTTTGTAAGGTGATAGAGATGATCAGATGTAGCCACTGATTCATCTAAGCAGGACCCATGTAGGATACAAGTACTGTAGTCGTCACCGCCGAACCCACGGAGGATTTCAGTACGGTTGTTGTCGTCGTCGAACCCACAGAGGATTCCAGTACGATAGTCTTCACCGTCGAACCCATAGCTGCTGGGGAACTCCTCCTCTATCGAGTACAGTGGGTCTGCCGCTACAACCAAGCGCTTCCCACTAACCTTGGAATGCTGTAGTACTCCACCTGTGGAGTACTGTGGACCTACTGCTACAACCAAGCGTTTCCCACCATGGGTCTGCCGCTACAATCAAGCGCTCCCCCTCATAGCCTACAGAGGTACTCCTTCTATTGAGTACCGTGGGTCTGCCGCTACAACCAAGCACTCCTCCTCCGTGGGTCTGCCGCTACTACCAAGCGCTCCCCACTGGGCTACCGAAACACTCCGAGTCGATCGATCAGCAGTCGTCAAGTCTCAGCCAACTCTTAGGGTTTCCGCACACAGCACGCTCGTTCCAGGAGGGTCCGCTCCACGAGCCAAGAGGTCGATAAATCAACTGTCACGTAGACCAGAGTTGATGTATCGCAAAGTTCCGTCACGTCAAAAGGAACACAACGCGACAGACGGCGCGTCAATCGGACGCCCGGTCTGAGAGTTATTGACTCTTTCGTTCCAGGGGCCCGGTTGGTTTTTAAGTCAAAACCAACCCGACCGTACTCCACCTGCGTCCAAACCTCGAGCAGAGTAATCCAAAAGGCCTATCTCACTAAGAGGAATCCATCAAAGTCGACGGTACGTCAATCAGACGTCCGGAGCTCAAGTTATAAGCGTTTCCGCTCTGAGGGCCCGGTTGGTTTCGTGTTCGAACCAACCCGACCATACCCAAATTTCTCCGAAACCTTGAGTGTAGTATACTTAAACGACCGTCTCGATCCAAGTATCACATCGCAACTTACGGTGCGTCGATCAGAGGTCTGTAACCCAAGTTACAGGCATTTAAGAAAACCTGTCCGATTTTAGGGGGTTTTGGGCCCGTACCGACCCGGGTCCGGCCCATTAGGGCGCGGCCATTTCGGCTGAGCGGGAAACGGGGGGGGGGGGGGGGGGGGGGTTGGTTCCCCCCCTGATTGATACGGCGTGGCGTAACGCCGCGCCCTCCCCCAAAACCCGGAACGACAAAGCTGTTCCGGTCCGCCGCGGTGGTCTCCTCCGGCGGCGTGCCGCCGCCGCTCTCCACGGACCACCGGACTCGCACCGGTGGTCCGTTTCGGCTGTCGTCTGCGTCTAAGGTCTTCCCGGGACCCGTTCTTCACTACGGAGGTTTCAAATCGCCTCTGCAGCCCGTTCCGTCGTCGCCCGTCAATCCGCACATCAATAAACAATCTGCGGAGTCTTCAAATCGCCTCTGCGGCCCCGTTTCCTTGTTGCCGTCAATTCACATATTGACAACATTTTGCGGTGGGTGGTCGGGCCATGTTTGTTCGGCCCGTGCCCTCTGCGTTAGGCGTTATCAATAAACCAAGATTAAACAGGGTTTATAAGGAGAAAACAATCAATTTTATTTAAATAAAATTGAATCAAATCATTCCACGATCTCTTAAATAAATTTGAAGCATAACAAAAATTCCCAACCTGCAAACATATTCTTTCGTGAATCAACATAATAATATGTTGATCCGCGCTCTTTGATTTATAAGAAAAAAGAATATGGGTTTATTATTATTCACAAATTAATCCCCTTCCTCGATGAAGTCGTCGAACGAGGATCGTCACGGGGAAAGGACGTCGCGGAAGACGGCGTCGCGGAAAGAGGCTCCGTATGTCGTCAGTGCACGCCCGATGAAGGATGCGGCGTCTCGCTTTCTTCGATGCGGGAAGAAGGTGAAAAGATGGTATGACGTTCTTCATCGAAGCTTCGGCGTTCCTTGCGAGGAAGACGAAGTTCTTCAAGACCGCGAGAGTTCTCTCCTTGATTCCGCACAACGAATCCACCACAATAAAATAAGACCTTGTCTTATTTTATTTACACACATACGTGCCACCATTAATTTGAAATTCAAAATGAATTCACCAAATTAATTAACGCACGATATCCAATTAATTAGGCGTTTTATTGACACGTAATTAATGTGGAAGAAAAACCGCTCGAGTTGACATGACATTAAAACGGGGGAGCGGGTGAGTTACGAAATAAATTGCAAGAGGGTGGTTTAATAGAATTGAAGGGGTGGGGCTCGTGTGGGCCCCACTTCACTAATATCCTACCAAGTGGAGTTAGGATGTAGTGGGTCCCACTCCAACTTCCATGCATAGGTTATAGCTACTTAGAAAAGAAATAAAAAAATTGTTGCACAAATTTTTATTTCGTTCTTTAGTCAACCCATTTATTTGATAACCTCACCCGAGAAAACGCAACTCTAGAAAAGGGTGTTCCTAAGCAATTACCGGTAGTGCGGTTTCATCAGTGCCCTCAGATTTCGATTCTGAGCACCGGTTCAAAAGTTAGGAAAATCCGCTCGATCGTTCACTGAATGTACCCGAGCTAAACTTCAGAAATTGATTCCGGGCACACCGGGCCTCAGAATCAGGTGCCGTCAGAAACTGCACAACCGTAAAATCCCAAAGAAAATTAAGAAAAAAAAAATTCTCTTGAAATTTACGGGTATTTACATTTTCTCGCAGTGATCTTTGATTGCAGAGGTCATCAACTGACCCAGAGACAATGAAGAACAAATTGATATCTCAATGAAAACACCTCGCTCTTCTGGAAAAAGAAAAATCCCCTATCATTGAAACATGGAATGAATATTTCTTTCTAGTTCTTCATACGAATATTCTTGTTATAGGAAAATTTATCTCATACCGAGCCGTCGATTTTCCTTCCCTAAATAACACATTGCAATCAATATGGCGCTTGGATGAAGGAGTCACCATACGTGAGATTGGATCTGGACGTCTCATTTTCGAATTCTCAATAAAAAACACAAACACAAGGCCCTTCCCAAAAGTCCTTGGTCCTTTAACAACCAACTGATCCCATTGGAGGATCTGGAAAATTATGAGGATGCACTAAAAGCGACCCTTTCCAATTCACCCTTCTGGGTTCGGATTTTGGGGATCCCCTATTGGTCCAGATCTGAGCGCTTCATGAGAGAAATTAGATCACGTATCAGCGACTTCATGGAACATGATCGATCATACCCTATTCTATGGGGGGGGGGGGGGCTTCACACGGATAAGGGTCTCAATTGATGTTGTTTTCCTTATCATAAGGGGTACTTTCCTATCAATAGAGAATTCAAAAACTTGGATTGGGTTTGAGTATGAAAAGATGTTGGTCTTCTATTTCTTCTATGGGTTCATCAGGCACATGAAGGAGTGCACCTCAAAGACAATTGATGGAAAATGTAATATGGTCATGCACTATGGCCCCTGGCTCTGCGCTAAAAATCATGGGAAAGCATTTATTCCAGAATATGAGAAATTTCAGTGTTATTTTGTTGAGCTGAAACATCTTTTGAATTCAGCATCGGTGTTGACTCTTCTAGAGGCTGGGTAGGGCTACGTGGTCTTCTGTGATGCATCGGGTTTATGTTTGGGATATGTTCTTATGCAAGGTGATCATGTGGTAGTCTATGACTCTTAGAAGCTTAGGCCCCATGAGAAGAATTATCTGACCCATGACCTTGAACTCGAAGCCGTGATGCATGTGCTTAAGAGTTGGCGATGTTACCTTTTCGGAGAAAGGTTCACTATATATTCTAACCACAAGAGCTTGAGTTATATCTTCTCTAAAAAATATTTGAATCTATTCTAGAGGCATTGGGTGGAGTACTTGCAATCTTTTGATTTCAATATTGTCTATAACCCGGGGAAAGGGAATGTCATCACAGATGCTTTGAGCAGGAAACTTCCAACCCAATCCATGAAAGAATCATCAGAAGAGTAGAACTTGATAGATATTTTTACATAGTTTCATATTGGAGTTTGGGAAACAGGGATCAAGGTTTTCTTGAATAGTGTTCAGTTGACCTTCACTCTTCTCAAGATGATTCTTCAGGAACTGCAACTTGATGAATAATTTTATGGAATTAGAGTCTCTCTTTATAGCGGGGAGACCATTGCTGAGTGGTCATTCTCTATAGAGGGTGTTCTATGTTTTCAGAATCTTTTTGTTATGGCGTTAGCTATGAGGAAAGCTGTGATGGGGGATTTCCATAATTCCCAGGGGGCAGTGAACCCAAGAACCACAAAGATATTCTATGATATGTGGTGTTGATTTTGGTGGTTTGGTATGAAATGGGGCATTGTTGATTTTATCTCTCATTGTTATACTTGCCAACAGGTCAAGGTTAACCACCAGAGACCGTCGGGTTTGCTTCAGCCACTTCTAGTGCCGACTTGGAAGTAGGATGAGATGTCATGGACTTTTTGGTTGAGTTTCCGCACAAACTAAGAAAGAATAATGAGATATGGATTGTGATTGATAGACTAATTAAATAGGCTCACTTTATACCCATTCAAAATACAACCAAAGTTGAGGAGCTGGAAAATCTCTATGTGAAAGAGATTATTTGTTTTCACTGAGTTCCATCTGTTATAGTCTCTGATAGAGATCCCTGTTTTACTTATCTCTTTTAGAGAGGCCTTTAGGGGGCACTGGGATCTTAGGTTCCTTTGAGCACAACATACCATCTACAAACTGATGGTCAGACAGATAAAGCTATATAGATTCTGGAGGATATGGTTCGTGCCTGCATACTCGATTTTGGTGAAGCTTGGGATGACCATTTGGGTCTGGTTGAGCTTTATTATAACAATAGTTACCAATCCTCAATCAGAATGAATCCTTTTGAGGCATTTTATGGTCAACCTTGTAAATATCTGTTGTGTTGGTCGGAGATCGATGAAAATTCCTTGGTAGGACTGAGCTTGATTCAAGAGATGACAATAAAGATTCAATTGATTCGTCAGAGGATGTTGAAGGCATAGAGAAAGTATAAGTCTTATGTTAATCATCATCATAGACCATTGGAATTTTTAGTTGGTGATCAAGTGTTCTTGAAAGTTTCACCTCATTAGGGCCATCGATGACTTGGGAGGCAAGGGAAGCTTGCTCCTCATTTTGTGGGACCTTTTGAGGTTGTTGAGTAGGTAGGGAAAGTGACTTATCATTTATCACTTCTTCCCCAGTTTATGTCAATACATAATGTGTTCCATGTATCATAGCTATTAAAGTATATTTCTAATCCATCTCATGTTTTGACCTATAGTGGTCTCGATGTTGATCCCGATTTATCTGTGATGGAGCATCCAGTCAAGATAGTTGATTTTGAAACCAAGGTACTTTGTGGAAGGATGATACCTTTGGTCTGAGTGTTATGGTAGCACGATTTTGATACTTATGAGACTTGGGAGAGAGAGGCGCTGATCAGAGATCATTGGCCTTATCTTGTTGGACTTGGAGACTTTTGGACAGGCTTTCTGGGGACAAAAAAATTCTACGGTGGGGAGGTTGTAAAAACAACCCAACCAGGCACAACATAAAAAAATAACCATTAAATGATGCATGATAACAATATATACAACTCAAAGTATAACAACTGATAATCAAACTCAACTAAAACCACAAACCATATCAGAGTACCAAGTGAAAGAAAACTAGAATCGAAAAACAAAGCAGAAGAAAGAACCAGCAAAACTCAAAGACTCCAAGGTCACCAACTCCATAGCTCCCAACATGCTCCAAGCTCCAAATCCACAAGATATAATCAAAGTATAATGAAGAATCACTAAATAAATGAGATACTTTGCCTTTACCTGTGACTTTATAAAAAATATATGCAAAAGCACTAAAGTGCTAAAGCAGAGGGTGGGTAATGAAACTCAGTAGATTTTCCCCAAATGACTTCTATATTCACACCACTAGGATAAAACATGTTAGCAAATTTATATAAAACAATTTAAAACAATTTATATCATAATATAAAAAATTTTCATACCAAAACAGTTTTCCCAAACCAAATCCATTTCCAAGGAAAGCAATCAAATAATACTTTAAAACCATTTCTCAAACTTCCATTATGGCATAGTCATTCCATTCCACATATCCACACATTCATGACCATGTGATAGTTCCATACTCATGAGAAATTTCCCATCGATCTACCAAGTCATCACAAGGTAACCATATACCAGTTTCATAATGGCACACGCCCCTTCCATAGGGTCACATCAATGAAAATGAACACACACCAACCAATTATGCCAAAACCATGCCAAAACAACTGTTCCAAAACATTTCAATAAAACAAAATTTTATTGAAAATCTTTCCACAAAACCTTTTTTCATAAATTAAACCAAATAACCATGTTTAAAATCATCATTTTAAAATAATTCAACAAAGCACTTTGCACAAAAATTCAACAATTTCACAAACCATCACTAAAGAGGGATTCTACCAAGCTTTGCACAAAAATTTCACAATCAATTTCAATAAATTCAAACAAATTGAAACTAATACTTCAAGTTCTAATAAGAGGAGTTGAGAGTGAATACACCTACCTTGTAAACTATGGAGGAAATGAAGAATGGTGAAAATTCTTTAACAAAACCAGGATGAATCTCCAAAAACCCATCATAGATCTTGTTCCCTAACATCAACGCAGTGATATCTCATCATGACTGGCATAAACTATCATAGATCTATCCCTAATGGACTAGATCTATGAATCTAAGAGAGGGAAGAAGAATAGATTTAAGTAAAACCACCAAGAAGAGAGAATTACCAAGAAATATGGCCTTCAACACACCAAAATTTGCCAATAGATTGCTCCCGGGTTGAAGGACAGAGTCTCCACATCCTTTGGGATGAGAGAAAACCAAGTTAGGGTCGAAATAAGTGAAAAAGGAGGTTTATGAGTAAAACTGAGTGAGATCCATGTTTTAGGATCTAAAATTTAACCATGCATGGTTGGTTCACACGGTTAGGAAAACCATGCGCAAACCGTGGGCTATCCACTGCCTCCAAACACCCTTTCATACAGTTGTCTCACATGGTTAGAAAAACTATGCACCAACCTATGTTTTCCCCTTTGTTCCACTTTGTGTGGTTACTCCTAGTTGGCCACACGATTTGACCAAACTATGTGCCTAACCGTGCGCCTACCTAGAGTCCATTGTCTGCCTTTGCATGATTTTCTGAAGGTGTTGCACATTTTCTACTAACCATGTTCAAAACATGCACCTATATAAAGCACACAATTTTTCTCTCTCCAAAATTCATCTAAACCCTACCAAACATCACTCAAACACATTACATCTTTAACATACATAAATAAAGAGTTACTTGAAACCGAGGGTGCTGCATGTGCATGGTTGGCACACAATTTTCTCAAACCATACGCCTACTCAGTAAAAACTGTACAAACCCAAACAGTGGGGGTTTGCACAGTTGACACATAGTTTGAAAAATCACAAACCCACCTAGTAGAAATTGTGTGGCCCTGCCCACCTAACCGTGCAGATGGTAATTTTTATTTCCAAAAATTAATTTAAAACATCCCAAACCCCTATTTCTTCACCTGCTCAACCCTAACTCGGGCTATTATGAACTCCTAGGGCTTGGAGGCTCCTAAGAACCATCTTTGGCTCCTCCAAACCCTTTACTAGACATATCGAAGCTTGGCGAACCTCCTTCGATTACTCTTCGACAAGTGATCTTCTCTCATTCCTTCTCTCCCACTCTATTATTCTTTCTTCCATAGGGTTTTTTAGATCATCTTATTGTCAATGGATCTAAAATTCTTTGTTTTGGATCTTGAATCTAGGTTTTATTCCTTGATCTCCGTTGTCATCATTCTTTATTGGAAATTTTCATTGAGGGTGTTGTGCTTCGTGTTTCCATGTTAAAGTTATATGGTTCTGTTTAAGACTGTCCAATTGATTTAACCTTGAATTGATTGATTGGTTGAAAATGATTTCAATTATATTATAAAAAACCAATTCAATATGAATTGGGAATTGGGAATTGATTTGGTATGAGATTTTCGAAAAAACCTCCAATTCCAATGGAATTGGAATTTTGGGTGTAATTTGAAATTGATGGAACTTGTGAAATTGATTTATGAAATGACTTTTGAGAAAAATGGATTAAATTGGTTTGATAAGAACATATGATTGGTTTTATCTTGATTTTTCACGAGTTGATTAAAAAACCATGTTTTGATTTTTAAAGTGAAATTGGTATATTGAAACTAGAAATGGGGCGATTGTATTTTAAACTATTTTGAAATAATTTTCCCATTATTGAATCATTGATTGAGCACATGCAAGTTTGGGTAGTTAGTATGTTATTTGGGACAAAAACGCTAGGATGGTAATGCCCTTTCATTGGATTTACGCTTTACAACTATAACATAAACCTAGTTTGGCGGATCTTATCTCCAATGGGATGTTGATGGGTCATATTCAGCCTTAACCTGAGGGATGTGTTTGAACATTTCCATGATCACATAAATGAGTGTGTGAGGATCCTATAACTAGAAACTATCACACCACTTGGAAGATGACCATGTTGTTTGTTTTTTATTATTTTGATATATGTGTCATTGATTGTGAAAACTTCTTTACTCATTCTTATTGATTTATATAAAATATTTTATATAAAATGTTTGTTTGAAATGTTTCCATCATTTGAAATGAAAATCATGTTTTATTTTAAATATGCAATTGTACTGTCATGCTTGTTTTATTTAAAATTGAAAGCATTATTTGGTTAATTATTATGGAATCTTATTATGGAAAACTTGGTGAGACTCTATTGGTATTTTAGGTCACACCATACCATTGTCTTCAGGCATTTGTAGATTTCCTTCTACTGGGTTCGAGTAAGGGGAAAGCGTCACTTGGAGGCGGTGGTTGTTGTTGATCCTTTTGTCTTGGAATGTTGTGTCCATTGGGACTTGGGTTGTTTATCTTGTCGGTTTTGAGTGCTTGATGATTTTTTGTTTGGGTTTGATATATCTATTGACTTTTTAGTACTATTTAGGAGTGTCCAAACCCAACCTGACTTGACCGACCTGACCCGACCCGACCGAGTGGGGTAGGGTTGGGTTGGGTTACAAGCGAGGTATGGTCGGGTCAGTTTGGGTCACGGGTTGGAAATTTTTTAACCCAACCCAGCCCAACCCAACCCAACCATATGCCTAAATATAATAAATAATAAATAATAAATAATAAATAATAAATAATAAATTAATATATATTGATAAGTAATTAATAAAAATTAACTAATAATTGATAATTAATTAGTAATAATTTCTAATAACTGATAATGATTAATAATAATTTCTAATAACTGATAATAATTATTAATAATTTATTCTAAATAATAAATATTTACTACCAATAATTAATTGTCATTAACAATAAATAATAAGGTCATATAACATTGTAATTACATTATATTTACGTTATATTTCCATTATATAACATTTTATTTGTGAAAATATAATGTTATGTATTATAAATATACCATTATTTTTATGTTATATAATGTTTTATTTATGTTATGAAATGTTATACAACATTATATTTACATTATATTTATGTTATATTTATCAAACAATATTAATTTTTAGCTTTTATTTTAGTTTTAATTTAATCAATAGTTTTACTTTTTTTTGTTATTATTTACTATATTTTTTTTTGACCCGTCTGACTCAACCCGACCCAACCCGACCCACCGCAGGTCGGGTTGGGTCACAGTAGAAACATGGTTGTGACCCGACCCAACCCAACCCAACCAATTTTACTTGGGTCGGGTCCAAAGCCCCCCGGACCCAACCCATGGACACCCCTAGAATTGTTCTCCCTTTGGAATTTTCTTTTGAGCATACTGATCTGTATCTGTTTATTCCATTATTTTGTGGCAAAATTGTTCCCTCTTTTATCTTCTATCATGTTAGGTGTTAGTCGTTAATCCATGGGAATCAGGAACACCCTTTGGGATATGTCAGGATCAGATCGGGTATCATGGAATCTCGTCCGGTTCGTGACATGTGTTGTCTTGGAAACGTCTCTTGTAAGTTATTGTGTATGTAAGGAAAAATCATCCCCCATGACTTGGTAATGTCCTTGGTATTTATTGACAACCTTTGATATTTATAGGATGTGTATAAGGTTAGTGACATTTCAGCCCTGCCTGAGCCAATGAGTCGGGGTCAGGATGTTACAATCCCTTTGTTAACTAATATCTCACTAAGCAAGATGCATACTTGTGTCATCCCCAAATATACTTGATTTATCTCTCTTTGATTTTAATGAAACAAACTTGTCTCTAAACTAATGATTCACTTGAAGATGTCGTCAATTTCTTTGGCCGTGGATCAAATTAGAAATTTATTTGAAACCCAAACTGTACTAACTTCAAAGGTATAGTATAACAGAAGTATGAGGTTGATCCCATAGAGAGCGAGGAACAGAGCGACGAAAACTCTTAACTAAAGGTTAGGACACTCTAATTTCTAATTGATTTTATTAAACTAATTATGCAAATTAAATAAATGAATTAAAATGAAAAAACGGAAGAGAGAGGAATCAGTTTCCAGGGATGGTTTTGCTAAATAAACTAATTAAACTTCACTTGCAAAACAATTATATCAAATAGCTGCACAACCAAACAATTTCATCAATAGAAGAAATGGTCATTCTCTATAAAACTACCCTAGAATCACCGGTGGTAATTCCACCTACACCAACACAATGTTCCCAACAATTTAAAAAAACCGTTGGGAGAAGGCTACTATACCAATGGTTATGTAGAACTGTTGGTATATTCATATGGTTTTTTTGTTTTTCCAACGGTTTAAAAAAACCATTGGGTATAGTGTAGGTTAAGAGTTTTTTCCCAACGGTTTAAACAAACTGTTGGGTATAGTTTTGAAGAGTTTTTCCCAACGATCGTAAACCATTGGGAAAGAAAATCCCCACATATCGAAGCCTCCAGATCTCGAAATCTAGATATCTCAAAAGTTTTTCCTTAAACGAGAGCTCGACGCATGATCTCGAATATTTTTCCTTAAACCTCGACCAACTCAAAGATTTGTACCTAAATCTCGACGCAAACCCTACTTCCCAGTACAACAGGTCTGGTTTCCCAATGATTTCTTCTTCTACTTTAAATCAGTATGAGTGAGTTTATTTATTTTAGAATTTGTCGTTCCATTTCGCTGCAATTTAGTGTGTATTATGATCCCCTTACGAATAGAAGGCATATATTATTTTAGGTTGCTAACCTAGTCTTGAGGGTGCTAACTCTAATTTCCAATCGGGCATCTATCTTTGATTCAAGTAATTTTTGATCTTCCATTTTAAATCGGTACATGTTCCTTCATTTATTTTAGATTTTTTCGTTCCATTTCACTGTAATGTACTGTGTATTATTATTCCCTTATGAACACAAGCAATATATCATTTTAGGTTGCGGCTTTGTTGTGATTTATCTGTATAGAATAATTTTTATTGATATTGAAGAGGTCAATATGATCATGAGTTATTTTATCCTTGGTTTATTTTAAATTTAAGGTCTATTGACATGATTTCATTGGTTAGATATAAATATTGTTATAGAATTTTTTATCCTAAGAGGAACGATAAGATACTCATGCATTATGAATGTACCCCTAAATGTTGTCTTTGAAATATCACACTCTAACTTTGAGATGATGATACCCACACTATAAGTCATTTAATTAAGTGGCGCATCCACCTGAACCACTAGAGTGCGTTTGGGGTCATTTTCATGTGTGAATGGTGATAGAACCAAAATTTACTCTATTACATGGTCATTTATTCCTACTCCATCAAGAGGTTCGGTCATACGGTTGTAATATTGTTTGAAATTCAAAATGAGTGTTAGGAATTCATGTCACGATTTTCTTAGGTAGTTATAAAGAATTATTAAGGTATTTATATGATTTTATATCCTAGGAAGGCACCCATAATAAAGGATTATAACCATCATAGAACTCACCAATGATGTTCATGCCTACAAATTATTTACTCTCTAGTATATATCTCATGAAACAAAATAGCATGGTCATGTGCACGTAATTATTCACTGCTAGTTGATAGTATTTGAAGTCTGTGGAGGTGCACCTAAGCTGTTGTTGTGAACTTTCTTGGATAATTATATGGTGATAGGTTTGTGTTGGACATGTGAGTCATGAACCCATATACAGTGGTAATTATAGGTTAATAGGTTTATGAAATTACGCTTCTTAATTATCAATGTTACCTGGACACCCCCCACCTACACCCCCTAGACACCCCTACCCCCTTGGATAACACCCCAACCCCCTGGACAGCCCCCACCCCCCTGGACAGCCCCCACCCCCTGGACACCCCCACCCTAGACAACCCCACCCCCTGGACACCCCTACCCCCTTGGACATCCACCCCAACCCCCTGGACAACCCCCAATCCCCCGGACACCCCCACCCCTTGGACACCAACCCACCCTCGTGGAAAGCCCCCCACCCCCCTGGACATCCCCCACCACCCTGGACACCACCCACCCCTGGACACCCCCTACCCCTTAGACAACCCCCACCCCCTAAACATCCCCACCACCTAGACATCCCCACCCCCTGGACACCCCCTACCCCCATGGACAACACCCCAACCCCCTGGACAACCCCCCAACCCCCTGGACACCCCAACCACCTGGACAGCTCCACCACCCCCGTGGACAACCCGCCCACCCCCTTGGACACCCCCTACCCCCTTGGACAACCCTGTTACCCCCTGTACAGCCCTACCACCCCCGTGGACAGCCGACCCACCCCCTGGACACCCCGTACCCCCCTGGACACCCCCACCACCCCTATGGAAAGCCCCCCTTGGACGCCCCACCACCCCCCGAACACCCCCATCCCCTCGATCACCCCCGCACCCTAGACACCCCGACCCCCATGGATATCCCACCAACCCCCCCGGACAGCCCCCCACCCCCGAACACCCCCACCCCCATAAACACCCCCAACCCCCGTGGACAACCCGCCCACCCCTTGGACACCCCAACCTGCCTAGAAAGCCCCCCCCTGTGGACAGGCCGCCCACCCCCTTGGACACCCCTTCCACCCTGTACAGCCCCGACACCCCCGTGGACAGCTCGCCCACCCCCTGAAGACCCCGTACCCCCTGGATAGCCCCCCACCCCCGTGGACAGCCCGCCCACCCCCCTGGACACCCCGTACCCCACGAGACAACCCCCACCCCCATGGACAGCCCCCACCCTTGGACACCCCCACCCCCGTGGACTGCCCCTCCACCCCCATGGACAGCCCACCCACCCCCTGGACACCCTCTACCCCATGGACAAACCCACCATCCCCCGTGGACAGCCCGCCCACCCCCTTGAACACCCCATACCCCCTAGACAACCCCGTCACCCCTGTGGACAACCCGCCCACCCCCCCCAAACACCCCTTACCCCCTGGACAGCCCCCACCCCCATGGATAGCCCTCCCACCCCCTGAACACCCCTACCCCCTGGACAGTCCCTCTACCCCCGTGGATAGCCCACCCACCCCCTGGACACCCCATACCCCCTGGACAACCCCCACCCCCGTAGACAGCCCGTCCACCCCCTTGGACACCCCCACCCCCCGGAGACCCCCCATCCCCCTGGATACCCCCACCCCCTGGACACCCCTACCCACTTGGACAACCCCCACCCCTAGACATCCCCCCACCCCCTGGACACCCCACCCCCATGGACACCCCCAACCCTCGTGGACAGGCCACCCACCCCCGTGAACACCCCGTACCCCCATGGACAGCCCCCACCCCCATGGAAAGCCCACCCCCAGGACACCACCCACCCCCTAGACACCACCCACCCCTCCGGACACCCCCACCCCCATGGACAACCCCCCTACCCCTGGACATCCCCCAACCCCCTGGACAACCCCACCACCCTAGACACCACCCCACCACCTGGACCCCCCACCCCCTGGACACTCCCACCCCCATGGATAGCCTCCTCACCCCCTTGGACTACCCTCCACCCCCACCCCCTAGACACCCCCACCCCCATGGACAACCCCCTACCCCCTAGGTAGCC
This sequence comes from Viscum album, assembly GCA_963277665.1. Taxonomy (NCBI): domain Eukaryota; kingdom Viridiplantae; phylum Streptophyta; class Magnoliopsida; order Santalales; family Viscaceae; genus Viscum; species Viscum album. The sequence goes on from OY728165.1 coordinate 1,839,856,330, forward strand.
CCCCAACCCCCTGGACACCCCACCCCCTGGACACCCCCACCCCCTTGGACAACACCCCCAACCCCCTAGACAGCCCCCACCCCCTTTACATCAATATCTTATTTCACTCCTCAACACTATAACATGCCAAAAACATTGGTAAAAAATCCAATCCAATCAATAAGAACATCAATGTCCCCTTTTTATTTTTTTTACAATACCAACAAACACCTCTTATAACAATATGTTTGTATCTTTTTCTACATTATTGATAATAAATACAAAGGATATCTTGAGATCTTTTCATTTCATTTAACTTATCTCTAAAAGATACCATATTATCCCTATTTTACTCAGAATTACATCCTACATCACCTTTTGAGAGAATGAAAGTTTCACTAATAACTTACCTAAGAGACTTTGGTTAATCTACTTTATGTCTATATGGGAAAACATAGAAAATAAGAGAGAATTAACCAAGACATAAAGGCTGTACATTAATAAACTCAACATGTGATACCATTTTGAGATAACTCAAATTAGGGGTTGTATAACAGATCCCTCATAAAGATATAGTCTATAGTCAATGCAACACACATATTATAAAATTCAATCATAAGACATAATATGATATTTTATGGTTTTGAATGGGGGAGATCATTATAAACCTGAAGTGCATTTATAGACCAGTGGTATAGAATGATAGGTATTTTGTATTCTGAATTCTGTGTTATTCTGTAGGTAAATGCACGGAGGGAAGCCACTTGCTTTTGGACAGGGTGAATTGCATGATCTACACCAACGGTTTCCAAAACCGTTGGTATAGAATTGAAAAACCCAATCTTTACCAATGGTTTTCAGAAACCGTTGGTTAAGGCCTATTAGTTCAATTTGTACCAATGGTTTTAGAAACCGTCGGTAAAGGCCTGTTATTCTCAATCTTTACCAACAGTTCTAAGAAACCATTGGTAAAGATCTATTGCAACAGTTTCTAAAACTTTGGGAAATATAATATAATTTCTGATGGCTTATCCCAATGGTTATTTCATAACCCGTTGGTATAAGCCTATCCCCACGGCTTGCTTTCCAACGGTTGGCTAAACCGTTGGTATAAGTTTTACCAACAGTTATATAGCCTTTAACAACTATTTTAAACCATTGGTATATACTAAATTTCCAGTAGTGAATCTAAATTCATCATGGTCAGATGAATTAGAATAACTAAAGTACATTAAGTTCATATTTTCAAAAGTAGAAGAGTAATTACATACAATGGTCATGAATAAATCATCTCAATCATGTTGGGATTCATTTATTAATCGTGCCATATGGTCAATGGATCAATGATGAATAAAATAAATGAGCAATAACAACAAGATAATTTTGAATACAATCATCTTTACGAGCGAAAGAAAATAAAACAATGATGGTACATACCCCCCTTTAACAAATTTTTCTCTCCCCTATGGGTTTTAGCTAACCATCGTTGTAATGCCCCGACCCCAGAAGCCTAGAGTTGATGCTTTATTTTAATACATTGACATGATTACAAGGAATCAAATCCCAAAGGAATGATTAGTTTAGTATTTTTGGAAAACCAGATACATACATAGGTTCAACATTACAACTTGAAGGAAAAAAACAACATAAAAGTTTTATTGAGAACATCCACAACTCGAAGTTTATCCCTACAGGTCATTCATAATAAATTTCTTCATGTCCTGATAAAAAGAAACATAAGAAAGGGATGAGATCAAATGCTCAGTAAGGGTAAGCAATATAGTAGGAGATATCATAACATAAACATTAGGCATGTAGAATAAATAAAAACATATGCCTTTAAAAAATAAACTTGAACACATTATGGTAGGAATAAGAGTTGAATAAATAATATCAGAATCATGGGTATTCTACTAGTCAAATAACCACATGAACCATCAATAATATTTTCATAATGATGGAATGCATAATGAGGGACATAATAACCATACTATCCAGGCCTCGTTCCAAGACCATAAATAATCATTTTGTCAAGGCCTTGTGCCAAGACCGTAGTTTGTCTCATAAGACATACCAATGCACCGAGGGGCTATAACGGGCCCCACCCTACACTTACTAAGTCCAATGCATTCCTCATATGAATAGGGATAAATATAAACAACATATACATTCATATTTAAACTAATATATGAAATGTAAATAGCTTTCTCTGAACATTAAGCATAAACACTAACCATTCAGAGTAAATTGGTTAACGATTTTAAGATAGAACATCCATAGTCAAACTAATTATAAACCATTCAATTAATTATGGTAGATGATATCATGAAAGATACACCTCAATTAAGTACAAGATTCAACAAGGATGTTGACATAGATAAGATACTTTTAAATGATACTATTGAAAATTTCTTAAGGAAATAATCCTCAAACATTTTAAAGTGTCCCATACCACCTTGAAACATTAAAATCATAATCCCTTAGAATATAATGAGAATAAGGAGAATCTTGATATGATATAACAAAGGTAATTACATATACTACATGCAAGTAATAAGTGGTGAACAAGGTGTATATATCATAAAAGTTAAAGTGAGACGAGAAAAATCTTTTTTACTTTGGAAAGAAGAGTTCTTTTGTATTTTTCATGAAATCAGATTTGTAAAAATTTATATCCCAAAAAATAAGAGGTAAGAACATTGAAATTATATTTGAGTCATAAATGTTATCCCACTGAAGTGAAATCATGTAAAAAGTGTTTTTAAAGAAGCTTTAGAATTAAAACATTTTAGTGTGGTTTAAGGAATTCATTAAAGAGATTTTAAAGCACAAATGCATGTTTTCATTCATAAAACCAGAAATTAACCAAAATATATTTTTAATGTTAAAATTTGTAATTTTATAAAGATAAATATGGCTTAAAATATATTATATAGTTCTTTTGAAAATAGGTAAGAATTTGAGAAATTCCCTTGAACCAGGCTTGTATTTCGGAAATAATTTTGAAAGTTCCTTTTAAAATGTGTAACTCCCCGTAAAATAAGAAAGGATTATGGTTGGTAAATATATATAGAACACTCAAAAATAATTTATTAGGATTAAATAATAATACATAATAATTTCATTAAGATAATTAGACAATAAAAATAACCTGAATGAAAATGGAGGTTCAGGTGAAAACCCCTTACAACATTGTAATCAATTGAATCATATGACCCAAAATTAATGATCATCAAATTATAGATTAAATATCATGAAACATAAAGAGATTAATGATATGGAACATCAATGGGTAGTATACATATACCATACACAAGTAATAGTAGTGATTACAAAATATCTCTCAAAAATGGAAGTGTGATAAAGAAACCCTTACCTTAAGTCCGAATGTGTTCCACTCTTGAACTTAAGATCCTGGAATATGAAATTAGACTATTTAATAACTTAATTTAGAACCTATTAGACATTTATTTTGTTTGTCATAATTTTATTAAGCTCATTATGTCTTTATTGGTAAGTTATAAGATTGAATTCCATCATTTCAGAGTGTTCATTTCCTTGGTTTTCATGATCGGTATATTTGTATATGAGTAGAGATGTTCATGTGGAATGGATGTAAATCTCCAGAATTTAAATTACATAATATTTATGAAAATACATAATTGTTAATGATCATTTATATCATTTGGTTACATGGAATGAGGATGAATCATTAGGTGAAATATTAATGACATTCACTTAGATTATTTTTGCGGTATTTTGATTATTAGGAAATAGTTTGGTCATATGATTTAATAATATGTACGTAAACTGGTTCCTGAATATTAAATAGGTTATAATAAATATATTATAGTCTGGTTCAACCATAATTTTTTTTCATTACCAGTAATGAAGAAGAAATTGAAGAACAAAACTTCGTCGTCCACGAAGGTTGTAAATTGGAACATCACAGACGATAATTTCATTTATAAAATAAAAGAGAGAGAGTAAGAATATTGATGATGGTTCTTACATTAACAAGATATAATTACAGTATATAGATGATACTGTAGTTATCATGGTCATTTGGAAATAGGATGTGAGGAGAGGATAACAATATAAAGGAACTTGAAATGAAAATGAAAGAAATAAAATGTGTATTTATCTCTTGAATCCACCTCCTTGAGAATATCTTAAAGGGAAGGGGTTTTGGTCTTTTGGAAAAACCAAGAGATTATTGGATGTGGGGAGTGACTAGGGAAGGTTATTTGGGTAGAACTTTGAGGTGCTTCAAGGCTTAGAGGAGTGAAGAGAAGAGGGAGTGATGGAGGGTTTTATAGTGGAGGAGAGGAGTGAATTTTGAATATTTTATTCATTATTTTATTAATTCTTTCAAGAAAACCAATAGCGTTGTTTCATGTGACGCCTAATAGTAATAATTTCATGTGATTTCGAACCAAGTGGCCTTATGTCACTCATGATGTCATAAATAGTTCATTTAACTAATAATTTGTATATACAGTATTTTACCGTTTGCACTATTCATAAAAAAATTCAGGAATTTCAGAAAAATATCAAAAATTTACCCTAACCATTTCTTGATGTGTAGAATTTAAAAATGAACTCCATTTTTTGAGAATAAATTTTTAAATAGTTTAAATTTAATTTTTAAATTAAATCATAATTTTTTCCAAAAAAAAAACAACTTTAAAAATATAACTCGTTTTATAACACCTTGAAAATTAATCAGGGTCCCATAAAATTATCTTATAAACATAATAAAATAAAGTAACAAATTATGATTAAATTTTAGGAAAAAAAATTTCCATTTTAAATTATTAAATCAATAAAAAAAATGTAATATAAATATTTTTCCTACAAAAATACCAATACTTACACTATGATCGCTTTTCCACTTTTAGATGTCTTAAATTGTATTTATAAATTCATGGGTAAAGTTTCTATTTTTTTGTAAAATTTACTATTCATTACTATTCACTACTATTCACAAGGGTATGTTACTATTCACCAAAAAAATAAGTTTGTCTTATCAGACTCTAAATATCTTACCGAACACAACTATGTATGTCAGTTTTTCAAAATTAAAATCACAGTGGTGGGAAAATTATGTTTACTCGACTAGGTTATAAAAAAGTGGTGTTTTTTAGAGACTCAGTGTTTCATGTATTCTATATTAAATCTATTTGTAAATTCTTGGGGTGTTACATTATCCCTTCCTTACAAAATTTTCATCCTTGAAATTTGAAATTAAACTTTGAAAGTTAATGGTTGATACTTGAAAATTCCCTTGTGGGAAACCCACAACAAGAATATGGTTAAAATATCCTATTAATAAGAGGAAAGGGAAATGCATCGGTTACTACAAAACAATGCATTCTAATTGGACAACATAGTCAAGGAAGAATAATCAAACCACTATGTAGAGACATTAAACTCTAAAACCCCATACAATAATAAACTTAAACCATTTTGTAAATGCTTAAAATTCTAAAATATAATGATTGAAAACATTATAATGAAGGTCTCTAAATTTCCATGATTAACATATCGTTAACCCTTAATCAACAAGAAGCAGCCCTGAACTTCATATTCCAAACATGGGAATAACTTCATCATGTATCCTCTTGAAATATGGTAATAACTTGAATTACCGTAAAAACCATATTGGAAACATGCATTCTTCAATAATCCTTAAGTAAGATACATGTTATTGGATAGATGCTTCGGCGGTGGCGTAGTGGTGAAGAAGAGGGGTACAATAACGCCGTTCTTTGGGAGGTTCAGGGTTCAAATCCTGGGAGTCAACTTTCGGGGTGAACCTCTCCCCTGGGATCCACTCGCCTTTTCGGGTCACCTGATTTCTGACTAGGTGGGAAAAATGAAGCAAAACCCACCCGTGCTGACAGATTGCTTGACGAACCATCATCACTCGGGTTGTCACCCTCCAGGATGCTCTGCCATCTCGGCTGACAATGAATCCTTCCCAACTGAGGCTCTCTCCGGAGTGACCTCTTCACAGGGAGGGGGGTTTCCTTGTGTGGAGGGTTCGAAAAGGCCATGCATGGAAATTCCCTTCTTAAGAAAAAAAGTTACATGTTATTGGATATATTCCTTAAATCCATAAGTGTTGTAAACTCCATCAATGATAGCATAGACCACTTCTCGACAAGTCAATAATAAGTTCCAAGGTAGTCAGTATTTATCCGAATCAATCATTTCTTCATCATTATGTTAACATCAGATATATATTAAGGGTCGTCTTTCCCTCAATCATATTTTTTTCTAAAAAGTTTAACTTTCTAACGAATCACTTTTCCTTTGTACCATTCATCATACGGCCTCAAATCCTTAATGAAAGAGTACTACAGTACATTCCTTATATATCTCATAATTCATAAAACCAGTACATTACTGACAAAATATTCAAATGACACGACTCTTAACTGGTCATATTAATCATTCTACTTCATCTGCGGTAATATCATAACTTGATCATTATCCAAAATCATCATTTGGGGTATATTCTTTTGATTCTTGGGACATTGATTCGCATATTGTCTCATCTCCTTGCAGTTGAAGCATTGAATATAGGAAAATTCTTTCCTTGTATTGCAATTATGAGCATGTTGGCATTTTTCTCCACACTTGAAGTAAACTCCTTTTCCTCTCAAGAATATACCAAGGTTTTTCCTTCCACAATGATCACATGTGGGAAAATACATCTTTCCCTTCTTCCCTTTATCCATGTTTTTCTCTGTCATCCTCTTCTTATTTTGATTCCCTTCAAATCCATAGGACTCAGAGAAGTCTTTGAATACCTTTTCAACACATGATACTATTTCTTCATATGATGAGGATACTTAGGATACGATCTTCCATTGAAATGATGGCTTGAAAACATTAGAGATATGATTCTTCTTACTCTTCACATCACGCGCATTGGTGAAGTTCTCATTCCTTCTGCTAGGGTCCATTTCTAATCAATTCTATATTATATATTAGCTCATAACATTATGAACTCTCTATGACTATAAACTTGGTATAACACATATCATAAATTTATGCATCGTAAATCCTAGAACCATATACTTTGGTAACTTTGGGGGAATAAATCCTTCATAATGGTGGGTAAATAAAATGTGAATTATCCTAAGCATATCCCCAAGGAGTGTCAAACCAGGTGCACAGTAAGGCCCGTTGTCATGTACCATGATACCCTGAGTCAAGCCTGAAACTCTTTGTCAGAGTTTTTACTCCTAGGTACATCTCTGCTAGAACCACATCCACTTATAGTATCTAGACAGGGATGTATTTTTCATGAATATCAACATAATATATTCCTTACCAAGATTCCAGGATGTTCTTGAATTTTTATCATCATAGAATATCTTAGGGGTGTAAGAGTTGGTGTCTTAGAACCAACTGGTTGCACTTTGATTACCTGGATATTTAATGTATTTAAATATTAAACATCTTATTACATATTGTTCATTGTTCTGCGTGACTATGATGTAATAATGTCCTGGAGTATTTGTTGCATTGATTAGGTCATGGAAATTCCCCACTATGATGAGAACCTTAAAATTCTATAACAATTTTATTAAATATAGTTCTACGGTTGGATAATACTATGATGTGACACATAACATACATACCATCAGGTGTGAGTACTCATAAGAAGATGAAACTTCCTATCATGAAGTTCACTCTTGGTAATCTCTGAGATAGAAGATTACGTGAACAGACCTGCAGGTAGAAATTCCACATGTTTTGGTGTCTTGAGATATTTCTATCTACGAGTGTGTGTAATGATACTTAAAATTTAAGATTATCATTAATACGTATCATGACTCACACACTTTGATTTACTGACAAAAACTATCACACAAACAGTTGGCGGGAATTATGGTACGTTGGGTGCCTCACGAGTGACATGTTATTAATGGATAAGTCAAGGAAGGATTTTTTGCTTCCATTTATGAAGTTGATATCTCAGCCCTTTGATTGAAAGAACCGTCATGCAAAATTCCATGGCCATGGTGCAATGATAAGTTTATTTCAGGTAGTCAAAGAATGATGTATCAAGCATAAAGGTTGATGCACTATCATGAAACATGTTTGATGGGATATTGAGATGAAGAGATTATATTACACAGTGAGCGTTCGTATGTGGATGTCACTGTTGTGACTTTACGTTCTTTCTCTTGGGTTCTTTGACCTGTTGCTAGAAAATACTCTTAAACTTTAGGTAAGCCCACCTAATTCCAATGATAAATAATCCTAGAGGGTCACAAACTAAGTGTTTTGGGTGGTCTCAGTTAAATTTTATTTGAATTTAATTAATGAAATAAATATTATTCTCAAGACCATGGAATAATTTTATTCAAGTTAAGATGATCGCATAAATTAAATTAAATATATTTATTTATTTTATTGAACATTTAATAAATATTTATTTACTAGTTTGTAAATAAAATATTTATTTAAGAGAATAAATTATTTATTTATTTATTCGGGTGTTCAATAATTGGAAGTAGAGTTCGAGCAGACCAAGGTTGGTTCGATAGTAAAATAATTATTTGCAAGATGATAAATAATTATTCAATAGTTGGAACAAGTTAAAATAATAATGACGCTGCTATTATTTTGTGACACCGAATTTTATTCATAATTCTATTTTGTGCAAGTTGGCGCACCATAAAGAATGACCTGATATTATTATTATGAGCATGAGTTTTCTCTAAGTTCATGAATGAATTTAATTACTTTTATGCAATTAAATATTGTAACTGAAGTTACATGCATATAAACAGACAAGTATGTCTATTGTGCCATAGACAACACACCGCATGCTTGGTGTGTAGGTTCCAGGTGCAGCGGAAGCGTGTTGGTGGTTTTTTCCAACTTTAATTTTAACGTTAAACAACATTCAATCCGAGATCCATCACGATGTAAAACACCGAATCTTCGGAATAGAATGAGGAACGAAAAACTTAAGAGGGAATCTCAGAACCATAGAGATAGGATCATCATATATTGGTTATAATTAATTTAATTAATTCACAAGAATTACCTTGGTGGAATTCTTTCTTCGTTGATGTGTCCGGTCATGATTCGGTGATCCGTCGTTGCGTCGTAGAATCCAAGTGTAGGATTCTTCTAGAGGTGATCCACACGTGTGCCACGTATCTCCGGACATCGTCGAAGGGATCTCCGGGTGCTAGCGCGGAAGAACCTTCGCTTGCATTGTCTGCCTTCGATCGCCTTGATCTCTCGGTCTTGAGAGCATTCTTGGAGGAAGGAGTTCTTTCGGGCTTGAAAGAATTCTTCAGAATTATTGTGCACAACGATTTTCTTTTTGGAAAAGTGTTGGGGTTGTGAGGATATTTATAATCGGTTTTGAGGTTATAGAGTTATGACAATAAATAAACGCATTACGCATTTTATTTATTTCATCAACTCTTATTGAAAACCCCCATGTTGAATTATTAATTCCTTGACATGCGCCCACACTGATTATAATTAATATCATTTAATAAAACAATATTACATCCTCAAAATCCTGACTGGAAAAACTACACGGCGTGTAATCATTAATACACGGCGTGTACTCGTTTTCCATAAAACTACACGGCGTGTATATTTAATATACATGGTGTGTAAATTTATTTTCTACTTTCCTTTATTTCCTCCACCACATTTATTAGACCTTGAGTAATGACTATTTATTTCTTAAATAAATATAACTGCATCAATCGCTAATAAATTTTATTTCGTCCACAATATATTCTCTCGAATAACTATTGTCGAAATAAATGCGACCAGGTATCCTTAAATAATTATTAAACCATAGTCGGGAATAATCTTTATTTAACTTGTTAAATTAATATTTAACTTAGATACATGGACACACTTAGTGTGTGACCCTCTAGGCCTCTTTCTTAGTGGTATTAGGCGGAGCCTGCCTAAAGTCCAAGGTTAGCGTCTAGAAACACGCCAAGGCACCCATATAGAAAGAAGTTAACGCCGCAATGACGTGTAACCTCCTACGAACGCTTACCGTGTAATATAATCTCTTTGTCTCTATATGTCTAATAAAGCGGGTTGCATGCTAGTGTCATCAACCCACGTGCTTGATTATTCTTTCTTTGACTTTTTAGAATCGAACTCGCCCATACCTTACCATGGCCATTTATTTATTTAGGCTATATCAATTCCATCAAAGGGACTGAGATATCTACTTCCGTTATGGAACATAAGGTACAAATCCTTTCTCGCATTATCTATTAATGCAATATTACTCATGACACACCCAACGTATCCTACCTCGCTGCGAACAGTGTGTCGTCACAGTTTTCATCAATACATATAAGTGCGTGAGTTGTAATACCCATTAATAATAATCTTAAAGTCTAAGGATTAATACGCACGTCCGCAGATAGGAACATCCAATGACACTATGAAATGTGGATTTCCTACTGGCGGGTCTCGTTCTCATAATATCCTCCTGAATATTACCAAAGCACACACCATGAGATGATGCCAAAAAGTTTTATGAGTCCTCACCCCTAATGTCCTGTATTATTTGTGTCCCTCAAATAATATCATCCGGCCATAGAACATATATTCAAGAACAGTGTTATGGAACTTTTGGGTTCTCATCATAGTAGGGATCTACTATGACCCTTTAATGCAACAACTATCCTTAGGACATTATCACAAGCATTGTCATGAAAAAGAACAATCAAGATATGATAAGGCTTTTATTAATGAATAAAGTACAAAGTAGTTGGTTCTAGGCCACCAACTCCAACAGAATCCCACTTGAACTAGAGACAACTGCTAACAACCTTTAACCCACTAGCTCTCACATGATATTCATGCTTCTGCTGAGATATGCATTTAGTCATGGGGTCCACCACGTTCTCTTCCATGGACACTCTACTCACTGCAACCTCACCCGTTTGATAGAAATCCCTTAAGAGGTGATACTTCTGGAGTATGTGCTTTGTCCGTTGATGTGACCTTGGTTCTTTTTCAAGAGCCACTGCTGCAATATTATCGCAATACAATGTAATGAGATCTTTACTTCTAGGCACCACATCAATCTCCTGGACAAAGTTTCGAATATAGACGGATTCCTTGGCTGCATCAGAAGCTGCTATATATTCGGACTCTGCTGTAGAATCGGCAACAACTGGATGCTTTGAACTCTTCCAGCTCACATCTCCTCCATTGAGACAGAAAACATATCCAGATTGCGACTTCAGATCATTCTGATCTATCTAAAAACCAGCATCAACATACCCTTTGATGATAAGCTCCTCGTCTCCTCCATACACCAGGAACATATCCTTAGTTCTTTTCAGATACTTAAGGATAGTCTTAACAGCAATCCAATGCTATTCTTCTGGATCTACTTGATATCTGCCTACTATGCTCAGTGCATAGGCAACATCAAGCCTAGTACATAACATGACATACATGATGGATCCTATAGCCGAAGCGTATGAGATCTTACTCATTCTATCTTTCTCTTATTGTGTCTGAGGACACATTTTCTTAGAAATATGTATGCCATGTGACACTGGAACTAATCCCATCTTGGATTGTTCCATACTAAATCTCTTTAGTATCTGGTCAATGTATGTACCCTGACTTAGTCTAAGCAGCCTCTTGGATCTATCACGAATGATCTTGATCCCTAGAATGTAGGTTGCTTTACCCAATTCCTCCATGGAGAAACACTTGTTCAACCAGTCCTTAACTGACTGTAAGACTGGTACATCGGTTCCAATAAGCAATATGTCGTCAACATTTACTACTAAGATAACGATCGCATTCCCATTAAACCACTTATAAACACATGGATCACATTCGTTCTTAATGAACCCAAATTTCTTTATGGCTTCATCAAATCGAATGTTCCATGACCTAGATGCTTGATTTAATCCATAAATGGATTTCTACAACTTGAAAATCTGTTTGGCTTCACCTGGTGTCACAAACCCTTCTGGTTGTGTCATGTAGACATCTTCCTAAAGGTTCCCATTAAGGAATGCTGTTTTGACATCCATCTATCAAATCTCATAGTCATGGTAAGCTACTATTGAAAGTATGATTATTATGGATTTAAACATGGAAACTGGCGAGAAGGTTTCATCATAGTCAATTCCTTGGCATTGTCCGAATCCTTTAGCCACTAGCCTTGGTTTATAGGTGCTAACTTGACCTTCCATGTCTAGTTTTCTCTTGAATACCCATTTTCATCCAATAGGATTTACATAAACTGGATCATCGACCAGAACCCAGACTTGGTTCTGATACATGGAATCCATCTCAGAATTCATAGCTTCTAGACATCTTGCAGCTTCTGATCTTTCTAATGCTTCCTTGTAGGATATAGGTTCATCATTTTTTAACAATAATGATTCACCATCCTCGGTGACTATAAAACCAAATCTCTCTGGTTCCCTTACCTCTCTTGAGCTCCTACACAGTACTTGTGTTTTTGGAACCTCTTCCACTGGGACCTGTGGAACTTGTTCCTGTACCAACTCCTGTGTATCTTGAACATTAACTTCATCGAAGTCAATCTAGCTCCCACTATACTTATTAAGGATGTGCTCCCTCTCAAGAAAGACAGCTTGTCTGGCAACAATCACTTTCTTGTCTGAAGGGTTATATAGGTAATATCCTTTCGTTTCCTAGGTATATCCTATAAAGATACACCTCGTACCCCGGGGTGCTAGTTTGTTTCCTGAGCAGGCCTTAACAAATGCCTCGTATCCCCATGCACGTGTGTGCGACAAAATGGGTTTCTTTCCATTACATAGCTCGGAGGGAATTCCATTTTCTTCCTTAGTTGGTACTCGGTTTAATGTGTATGCTGTAGTTTATAATGCATATCCCCAAAAGGATAATGGAAGATCCGTATAACTCATCATCGACCTCACCATGTCCAACAAGGTGCGGTTCCTCCTTTCACTAACACCATTCCACTGTGGTGTATAAGGAGGAGTGAGCTGAGATAGAATCCTAGACTCCCGTAGAAGATCGATGAACTCTTGGTTCAGATATTCTTCACCTCGATCCGATCGAAGCTTCTTTATCTTCTTACCAAGATGATTCTCTACTTCATTCTTAAATTTCTATAAGGCCTCTGACTTATACCTAATTAAGTAGACATAGCCATATCTACTCAAATCATGAAGTAAGAATATCCACCTCTAGCTTCTACTAGAAATGGTCCACACACATACGTGTGTACCAATCCTAGAAGCTTTGTGGCCCTTTCACCCTGTCCACCAAAAGGAGGCTTGGTCATTTTTTCCTTGTAAACAAGAGTGAAATCTATCAAGTGGTTTTAGCTCAGTAGAGTCTAAATAGCCATCTTGGCAGAGCTTTGTCAAGCGCTTCTCATTCACATGATCGAGACAGTGATGCCACAACTGGGTGATGTATGAGTCATGTGAGTTTGTTTCGTTATCGAGTGCCAACACATGGTTTTCACAATTTAATACATACAAACCATTATTTAAATGTGCCATACCATAACATATGTTGTTCTTATAAAAGAGACAATCCTTATTTCCAAACTTGAAAATAAATCAATCCATATCCAAACAAGATACAGAAATTATGTTCTTGGTAAGACTAGGAACATAATAACAGTTATGTAAAACCAAAATCATTCTAGTCGGTAATGAGAGGTGGTAATCACCAATAGCCAAAGCAGCCAGCCTTGCACCATTGGCAGCTCGAAGATCCACCTCTCATTTGGAAATCTTTCTAAATCTACTTGGTTCCTTCATTTGAATACATATGTGAGCCCCAAAATCTGTATCTAATACCCAATGTGTAGAAATGTAAAGATAACACTCGATAACGAACGCACCTTTAGAGTCCCCACGCTTCTGGGTGTAGTTCCTCTTCCAGTGGCCTTGCTTGCCACATGAAAAACACACTGCCTCCCATTCCTTGCCCTGCCTATGGATCTTCCCCTTCTTGGAAGGACGGTTCTCGGGGGCTTCAGACCATTTATAAGTCTTTGGCCCCTTTGCCTTGTCCTTCCTTTTCTTGTTCACCATAAGGACTGCGGGTTTTTCACGCCCCATGTCCTTTTCTACCTGGAGAATCAAGGTCAGAAGCTCCGATAGATTCTTCTCATTGCTGATCATGTTATAATTGACAATGAAGCTAGAGAAGGTCTTGGGAAGTGATGATAGGATGAGATCTGTACGCAACTCATCTGGGAATTTAATCCCTAAGATGTCCAGGCATTCAATGTAGCCAATAATCTTGACTCCATGAGGCCCATCTGGCGTAGACTCTCCAATCTTAGTTGTAAACAAAGCATTAGAGATCTCATACCTCTCCTGTCTCACCTTCTCTTGGTAGATATCCTTAAGGTGAGACATCATGCTATACACGTCCATGTTTTTATGTTGCTTCAAGAGCTCATTGGACATGGATGATAGCATGAAACACTGTACATCTGTGTCTTCATCCATGTGTTTCATATAGAGAGATAATTCCTCATCACTGGACTCTTTCCCAGATGCAACTGGAATAGGCTTTTCCAGCACATAAAATTTCCCTTCGTGGCGAAGGATGACGTGTAAACGCCTCTGCCACTCTTAGAAATTGGTGCTGGTGAGAAGGTTTTCCTTCTCGAGTATGGTGCACAATGATATGTTTGAAGTCATTTTCTTGCCTTTTCTACAAATTAATACGATAAAAGGTTTAGTACTTTATTACAAAATTGAGACAAATAAATAAATTAATACTTATTAGTCTCCCACTATTTTATCGAAATCCAATAGCCCTCACCATTGACTTCGGAATATTTTGTTGCCTGAATCTTCTAGTGGAAAGGATCCATATTTCCCTTCGCATTACCCCAACTAGGGTTGGTCAAGAAACTTGAAGGGTTTTAGGTAGGCATTCCAAATGCCAACTGCATTAACTCGCAGCTCTTTGATCCGCTGAGTGGACTCCCTAATCCTGAAATCCTTTTATTTTGGATTTCCTCAACCTTTGCCTCTTGGTCACACCAAGTCCTGCTGTGGCAGTAAAACCTTGATGCGAACCAAGTCAAATCAACCCAAAACCTTGAATTAGAATTCCCCGATAATTGAAAGCACCCCAACTAGGGTTGGTCAAGCACTTTGAACTATGGTTTGATTCTAACCAAGATTATGGAAGGCTGTACAGACTTAATATTTCTTTTTAGGGATTTTATCTGTAACGCCCCGACCCCAGCTACCCAGAGTCGGTGCATTACTTCGTAACATTGGCATGATCACAAAGGATCAAGTCTCGAAAGACCGATTAGTTTAGTAGCCTTGGAAACACTAGATACATTCATAAGTCTTTCATTACATCAAAAAGTGAAAAACTACAATAACAAAGTCTCCATAGTCCACACTCATATCCTCTTCTGACTATCCCTGCAGGTCATTCATAAAATACTTCTTCACATCCTGGAAAATATTAAAACATTGAAAGGGGTGAGCTCAAATGCTCAGTAAGGATAACAATAATGCAGAAGCTTTCATAAATAAACATTAACATTTAAGGCAATGTATAACTAAAACAAAAGCCTTTTAAACATGAAATTCAACATAATATGGCAAAAGTAAAATGAGATAATGCCATTTACTTCTTCACATGGATATTCTACTGGTCGAATAATCACATGCAATATCAATAACCACTTTCATAATGATGGAATGCATAATGCCAGACTATCATAACCACGTAGTCAAGGCCTCGTGCCAAGACCACAAATAAGATTTTGTCAAGGCCTTGTGCCAAGACACTAGTTTGTCTCATGAGACCTGCCGATGCATCGAGGAGCTATAGCGGGCTCCACCCGTCACTTATTAAGTCCAATGCATTCCTCATATGAATAGGTTTAAACATATCATAAACCATAACATAATCGTATCACATAAAACATGCATAAAGGAAACATAACATTTCCATATTTCAATCACAAGATATCAATACAACACATTGACATAATAAAAATTCTTTCAAAACCATTTTCAATACCAAAATAAAAGAATGTTAAAACATTGTATTTATTTTTCTTTTTTAAAAAAGGTATGGCTTGTAAAGGAAGCCGAAACTCAAATAATGTTCACGGCGGCGGAGAAGTCGTTGTCGCCGCATAAGTACGGAAAGAAAAACATTCCCTTTTTGTCGTTTAGTAAAATGCTTCGTATAAAAAGATTCCTTTTGAATAAACTTAAAAGTCAAAGGGGTTTATACACCGTATAAAAGAAAGTTGTGTATAAAACCAAATATGCCTCAATGAAAGGAGATTGAGACGAAGTCCTTAAAAAGATCATTTTTAAAATAAAATAGATATATTATGTGTATTCACTATAGGTACACATAAAGAAAGTAAAAATACAAAATAAGACATAATAATATCATGACATAATTTGAAAGTAGGAGATTAACCCAAAGAATGGAAGTTGGGTTAAGAAGTTCCCTTACCTTGTGTCCGACTTGACTCAACCGTTCTTTAACCTCCTGAATAATAAACTAGAGTTAATATCTACCTTATTAAGAACCATTTTCAATTTCATTATCCTTTTTATATCACTTATTACAATGTTATGAACATTATGTAATTATTTAAGTTAATAACGGTCGTTTTGTCGATCTTTGGTACTTGAGTCAAAAATAAACTTCTTATAATTACAAGTTGTTCATGTGGTGAAATATCCATTATTTCTGGAATTATATTCATGATGTAGATATCATATATATCATATATACAGTATATACATTCATAATGTCACGTAACATTTAGAGGTAAGAAATGAAATGCACCGTTCATGGAGACGGTAAGCCGTACGTACGCATGAACGCTACTTTCATTTCAATTTCATATTTAATGGAAGTAAATCATAATGATATAAATGTATAATATAATTCCAGTATAATATAGTGTATAATACCATTTACTCCATCCTTTATACATCCCACATATGGCATTTACGATTCAAATCACTTTGAGGGGGCGGTAGTCCGCACTTCCTAAAATGAAATTATCGCGTTTTACCCATAATGGAAATCATAAAGTATGCCATAAATGAGAAATACAGAAGCATAAGTAAAACAAAAACATATTATATATCATATATAAAAATAGTGACATCTTAATGGCCACCTTTGAAGGTGTTATATGAGTGTTGAACAATCATCGCTTCGTGAGGCAGAAATTCGCCATCCACAGAAACCGTATGTTCTTTAACCATTAGATGTAGGTGTGTGTAAGTGTAGCTCGAATCCTTCTTATAACAACATCCTAGTATATTGAGGATACTGGTGTTGTTACAAAAGAAATGAATAAAAAGAGTTTAGGGGGTTGGAGAAGAAAAATAAAACAAAACAACATTATAAAAGACATTACCTCAAAATCGGGTAACTCTTTTTGATTTGAGCCAAAGGCTTCCTTGGGAAGAGTTCTGCCCAAAGTGAGGATTCTAGGAGTAAGAGAGGGATGTTGGGAGAGTATTTGGGCAGAGGTTGGCCGAGCCAAATGGCTTGAAGGTGTGAATAAGGTGGGAGAGGTGGGGGCCTTTTATAAGTGGAGAGGAGGGGCACTTTTGGAAAGTAATGAAATGTTACATTATTTCAAAATGATTTTTCGGATTCTAAAGGTCCCACATCTATATAATTCGAGGCTAAGGTGATAAGGTTTCTAAATATCTTCATCCAATAGGCTTTGGACAAGTGTAAGCCTCGGATTTTGCATTATCTTCTCATTTTATTTAAATCGTCAAATAATGATGTCATCGCTGCATCATTATTATGTCATAAATACTTTAGTTTATTTAATGTCTAAAAATTATAAAACAAATACTATGATGTAGGAAATCTTTTTAGCTTTCCAATGACTATTTATAATCAAAATTTGGACTTGTATAACCCCAATTAAAAATTGTTTTAGTAGAACAATTTATGTTAGTGTCATTTTCACTTTAACATTAAATAAAAACTAATTTATGTCATTTCCCAACAAAAGTGGATCCATGGGGTCCCCAAGTTAGGCCATGGCTTGTCTTGGTCGGCCATGACTCAACCAATGAGGTTGGGACATGTGTCTAGGTCATTTAATATTATTAAAGTATTATCTATACCTTAAACTACACTAATTACCACTAATCGCGATTAAGAACTTAATAAGTTACTATTCACCAAAAAATTATTATAATCTCATTGAACCACATTTTACTTCTTAATGACAACCATGTATGTCGGATTTTTGAAAATCAAATCACAGAAGTGGTAATATTTCATTTAAACGAAAAATCAGTTATTTAACTACCACTTAGTGGTTTCACTATTCATCAAAAATTGAAGTTTCTCAGAACAATGCCAAAATTTCATCCTAAGCTATAATTGATATTCCGAATTCAAAAATGATGTCTATTTTACAAAATTCCAAACATATAAGTTGCATTAATTAATTTTATAATTAATTCCCGCTGTTACGACAAATAGCGTGTTTTCAAGAAACAATTTATATCAAAAGATTGGCAATTGTTTATGTCCAAATTCAATGTTAAATTAATTCTAATGACCACCATTGGATAAAATGGTAAAAATATATTCTAATTATACATTAAATCCACTCAATAGTATAACTTATCACTATAAATTATTTTGATTAAAAAAGTTGTTTTAAGTATTTTTCACTATTCATAAAAAATTAGAAGTTCTCAGAAAAATACCAAAAATTCAACATAGGCTAATTTCGATATTACGAATACAAAAATGAAGTCCATTTTGAAATATAAAATTTCTATAATTTTAAAAAGTGGTTATTACTATTCATAACGGCTAGTTTGATTTGTCGCGATGTTTTAGAACTCGAAGTTGCGTACAATGCAAGCTATTGTATTATTGAATGAGAAGCGTATCGTGGAAGCTCGGGGTGTTACATTCTCCCCTCCTTCAATAAATTGCGTCCTCGCAATTTGAAATTTTTCTTGGAAAATAAAAGGTTGAAAAGGGAAAATACCTTTGTGGAAAACCCACATCGGAAATAAGATTAATAAAATTTAGCCTTAATAAGAGGTAAATGGAAATAAGAAAGTCACCACCAAATTATAATCTCGATAAGGAGAACATTGGTGGCAATTAGAGACATATAATTGGAGGAAAAACGTAAATATTTGTAGGGAGTGATTGAGGTCATCAATAACAATCAACTGTCAAATTGAGGGCCTCAAAGCCTTCAATCTATATTGATTTAAAATATCATCAGTTCAACAAGACATAAGGTATTAGGATAACACATTTTTTTGTTTTAATATCCCTTTACTAAAGTTTAAGAATTAATTTATTCATTGAATAAGAGATAGGTATATATATATTTATGCTTGACAATTAGAGTTTCAACCTTCAACTCATCTTTCACTCAAAAAGATAATAGAACTCAAAAATATCATACTTATCCTAATTGTATAAGGTTCAAAATGTTAAAACATACCATTTAGATTAGTAAAATTATTTTGTAATAACCAGGGACTTCCTGTAGGCTAGTGGTAGGAAATAAAGGCTTGTCGCACTTTGATTGTGGGTTCGATTCCTACAGCTTTGTCCGACGCGACGGTTTATGCCCCACCCTGCAGGTTGTCCTTTTCCTAAAACTATAGTATTATAATACTCCAAAAACAATCTTCATTAATTTTTTAACCTTAAACCATACTATCCAAAGATCAACTTAATCCACTCCAAAATAACTCTGTCCAGACTTTCTCTAAAATGTCTCTTAATTCCAAAATCAATTGTAGCATCAGATTCCCCATAAAAAGAAAAGTTTCTCTTATTGTCACATACTAAAAATATGATTACCTTAATCATATTAAAACCTTACTGAAACCAACAAGTACTGCAGTACAATCCTTATATAGATCACATTATTCTAATAACCAGAATATAATCCATGAGTCCGAAAGCATCAATACATTAGTTATTCTGCTTCAACTGTAGTAATAGCATAAGATTGTCCTTGATCCCTTGGCATTTTCTGAGGTAAGATTCCTTGACGCTTAGGACATTCATTTGCGTAATGACCCATTTCTCTACAATTGTAGCATTCAACTTTGACAGCCTCTTTCTTTCCCTTGCAATCACGTGCCTGGTGACCTTTTTCTCCACATTTATAACAGACTCCCATTCCTTTTAGGCAAGTACCAGGGTGATTCTTCCCACAATTATCACATAATGGAAAATCCTTCTTTCCCTTTTTCCCTTTATCTGTCTCTTGTTCCACCGTTCTCTTCTTCTCTTGCTTTACTTTGTTGTCATAAGACTTAGAGAATTCCTTTTCTGTCTTGATAGCACATGAGACTATATCTTCGTATGATGAGAAGGATTGTGATACTAAAGCTCGACGGAGAAATGGTTTTAACCCATCAAAGAAACGATCAATCTTACTCCTTGGGTTACGTATATAATCGGCAGCATGCCTCGCTAACCTTGTAAAGTTAGCCTCATACTTTGCGACATTCTCATCCTCCTTCTGCCTCAGACTCAGAAATTGCCTTTCCATATCTGCTCGATGGTCACGAGGAAAGTATTTTTCTAAGAAAAGCTCTTTGAACTCCCTCCATTCCATACTTGATACGTCGTCATCTTCCTTTGTGTTTTGAATCAGCGACCACCACTGATCGGCATCTCCAGTGAGGCGGTAAACTGCCATGAAAACCTTCTCCCTTTCACTACTCCCCAAGGCATGGAATATTTTCTCTAAGGAATTTATCCATTGCTCAGCTACTATAGGATTTGTACTCCCATTGAAGGTTGGTGGTTGTTGCCTCATGAAGCGGTCTAACATTGATCCTCCACGTTGCGGATCAGGGTGCTCCATACGAGTAAGGTTATTATTCATAACCTGAGTGAGTTGTCCAAGTATGGTAATAAGTTGATCAGCACCAGTTGTATCTCCAGATCCACAATAATTATCTTGATCAGGAGGGCAATCCCTACACGGAGTTCGTGCATTGATACGGTTTCCATTCCTTCTACTAGGCGCCATTTCTAAACAATGGCATAAACTAGATTAGTTTATGAATCAAAATACATAATTCCATACTTGTAAAACACTTTACATAAATTGAACTAATTATGGATATAATCCATAATTATAAAAATGTTTTCTTTGAGTAAGTATATACTCATAACCCTTCATAGTGGTTTGTAAATAAAATGAGAATTATCCTAAGCATATCCCCTGGGAGTGTCGTAACCAAGAGTGCAGCAAGGCCCGTTGTCGTGCACCAGTTCCCGTTCGAGTCTAGCTCAAGCGGTGTTTTCGGGTTTTACCCCTTGGTACATCTGTGCCAGAGCCGCCTCTACCTGCTCGTATCCAGATAGGGATGTATTGCTTGGAAAACTCACAACATCTCTACAATACCAAAATTCTAGGAAGTTCTTCCATACTAATCCTCAAAGTCTATCTTCGGGATATGTGCTCTAATCAGAGTTTATCTAAATCTAGCTTCCAAGGTTAGTACTAGACTGCCTCTGATACCAACTGTAACGCCCCGACCCCAGCTACCCAGAGTCGGTGCATTACTTCGTAACATTGGCATGATCACAAAGGATCAAGTCTCGAAAGACCGATTAGTTTAGTAGCCTTGGAAACACTAGATACATTCATAAGTCTTTCATTACATCAAAAAGTGAAAAACTACAATAACAAAGTCTCCATAGTCCACACTCATATCCTCTTCTGACTATCCCTGCAGGTCATTCATAAAATACTTCTTCACATCCTGGAAAATATTAAAACATTGAAAGGGGTGAGCTCAAATGCTCAGTAAGGATAACAATAATGCGGAAGCTTTCATAAATAAACATTAACATTTAAGGCAATGTATAACTAAAACAAAAGCCTTTTAAACATGAAATTCAACATAATATGGCAAAAGTAAAATGAGATAATGCCATTTACTTCTTCACATGGATATTCTACTGGTCGAATAATCACATGCAATATCAATAACCACTTTCATAATGATGGAATGCATAATGCCAGACTATCATAACCACGTAGTCAAGGCCTCGTGCCAAGACCACAAATAAGATTTTGTCAAGGCCTTGTGCCAAGACACTAGTTTGTCTCATGAGACCTGCCGATGCATCGAGGAGCTATAGCGGGCTCCACCCGTCACTTATTAAGTCCAATGCATTCCTCATATGAATAGGTTTAAACATATCATAAACCATAACATAATCGTATCACATAAAACATGCATAAAGGAAACATAACATTTCCATATTTCAATCACAAGATATCAATACAACACATTGACATAATAAAAATTCTTTCAAAACCATTTTCAATACCAAAATAAAAGAATGTTAAAACATTGTATTTATTTTTCTTTTTTAAAAAAGGTATGGCTTGTAAAGGAAGCCGAAACTCAAATAATGTTCACGGCGGCGGAGAAGTCGTTGTCGCCGCATAAGTACGGAAAGAAAAACATTCCCTTTTTGTCGTTTAGTAAAATGCTTCGTATAAAAAGATTCCTTTTGAATAAACTTAAAAGTCAAAGGGGTTTATACACCGTATAAAAGAAAGTTGTGTATAAAACCAAATATGCCTCAATGAAAGGAGATTGAGACGAAGTCCTTAAAAAGATCATTTTTAAAATAAAATAGATATATTATGTGTATTCACTATAGGTACACATAAATAAAGTAAAAATACAAAATAAGACATAATAATATCATGACATAATTTGAAAGTAGGAGATTAACCCAAAGAATGGAAGTTGGGTTAAGAAGTTCCCTTACCTTGTGTCCGACTTGACTCAACCGTTCTTTAACCTCCTGAATAATAAACTAGAGTTAATATCTACCTTATTAAGAACCATTTTCAATTTCATTATCCTTTTTATATCACTTATTACAATGTTATGAACATTATGTAATTATTTAAGTTAATAACGGTCGTTTTGTCGATCTTTGGTACTTGAGTCAAAAATAAACTTCTTATAATTACAAGTTGTTCATGTGGTGAAATATCCATTATTTCTGGAATTATATTCATGATGTAGATATCATATATATCATATATACAGTATATACATTCATAATGTCACGTAACATTTAGAGGTAAGAAATGAAATGCACCGTTCATGGAGACGGTAAGCCGTACGTACGCATGAACGCTACTTTCATTTCAATTTCATATTTAATGGAAGTAAATCATAATGATATAAATGTATAATATAATTCCAGTATAATATAGTGTATAATACCATTTACTCCATCCTTTATACATCCCACATATGGCATTTACGATTCAAATCACTTTGAGGGGGCGGTAGTCCGCACTTCCTAAAATGAAATTATCGCGTTTTACCCATAATGGAAATCATAAAGTATGCCATAAATGAGAAATACAGAAGCATAAGTAAAACAAAAACATATTATATATCATATATAAAAATAGTGACATCTTAATGGCCACCTTTGAAGGTGTTATATGAGTGTTGAACAATCATCGCTTCGTGAGGCAGAAATTCGCCATCCACAGAAACCGTATGTTCTTTAACCATTAGATGTAGGTGTGTGTAAGTGTAGCTCGAATCCTTCTTATAACAACATCCTAGTATATTGAGGATACTGGTGTTGTTACAAAAGAAATGAATAAAAAGAGTTTAGGGGGTTGGAGAAGAAAAATAAAACAAAACAACATTATAAAAGACATTACCTCAAAATCGGGTAACTCTTTTTGATTTGAGCCAAAGGCTTCCTTGGGAAGAGTTCTGCCCAAAGTGAGGATTCTAGGAGTAAGAGAGGGATGTTGGGAGAGTATTTGGGCAGAGGTTGGCCGAGCCAAATGGCTTGAAGGTGTGAATAAGGTGGGAGAGGTGGGGGCCTTTTATAAGTGGAGAGGAGGGGCACTTTTGGAAAGTAATGAAATGTTACATTATTTAAAAATGATTTTTCGGATTCTAAAGGTCCCACATCTATATAATTCGAGGCTAAGGTGATAAGGTTTCTAAATATCTTCATCCAATAGGCTTTGGACAAGTGTAAGCCTCGGATTTTGCATTATCTTCTCATTTTATTTAAATCGTCAAATAATGATGTCATCGCTGCATCATTATTATGTCATAAATACTTTAGTTTATTTAATGTCTAAAAATTATAAAACAAATACTATGATGTAGGAAATCTTTTTAGCTTTCCAATGACTATTTATAATCAAAATTTGGACTTGTATAACCCCAATTAAAAATTGTTTTAGTAGAACAATTTATGTTAGTGTCATTTTCACTTTAACATTAAATAAAAACTAATTTATGTCATTTCCCAACAAAAGTGGATCCATGGGGTCCCCAAGTTAGGCCATGGCTTGTATTGGTCGGCCATGACTCAACCAATGAGGTTGGGACATGTGTCTAGGTCATTTAATATTATTAAAGTATTATCTATACCTTAAACTACACTAATTACCACTAATCGCGATTAAGAACTTAATAAGTTACTATTCACCAAAAAATTATTATAATCTCATTGAACCACATTTTACTTCTTAATGACAACCATGTATGTCGGATTTTTGAAAATCAAATCACAGAAGTGGTAATATTTCATTTAAACGAAAAATCAGTTATTTAACTACCACTTAGTGGTTTCACTATTCATCAAAAATTGAAGTTTCTCAGAACAATGCCAAAATTTCATCCTAAGCTATAATTGATATTCCGAATTCAAAAATGATGTCTATTTTACAAAATTCCAAACATATAAGTTGCATTAATTAATTTTATAATTAATTCCCGCTGTTACGACAAATAGCGTGTTTTCAAGAAACAATTTATATCAAAAGATTGGCAATTGTTTATGTCCAAATTCAATGTTAAATTAATTCTAATGACCACCATTGGATAAAATGGTAAAAATATATTCTAATTATACATTAAATCCACTCAATAGTATAACTTATCACTATAAATTATTTTGATTAAAAAAGTTGTTTTAAGTATTTTTCACTATTCATAAAAAATTAGAAGTTCTCAGAAAAATACCAAAAATTCAACATAGGCTAATTTCGATATTACGAATACAAAAATGAAGTCCATTTTGAAATATAAAATTTCTATAATTTTAAAAAGTGGTTATTACTATTCATAACGGCTAGTTTGATTTGTCGCGATGTTTTAGAACTCGAAGTTGCGTACAATGCAAGCTATTGTATTATTGAATGAGAAGCGTATCGTGGAAGCTCGGGGTGTTACATTATCCCTATACGTAAATTTCCAATTTATTATATTTTATTACATACTTTTTAATATTAAGTGGGATATACTTAAGTTATTAACCATGTCTAAGATAATATTTACATATAAGCTGGTTTTATTTTAGTTCCATCTTGTATGCTCGTTTAATTCATTAATTGTGTGATCATGACAACACACCCACAATAAATAAACCACACAAATGACAGAAATAAAATAAATGGTATGATCATGACCTTTTTCTATTAGTTAGTTTATCTAGCAATTGATAAACTAACCCAATACCTAGGGGAGAAACACCTTGAACCTTTCAGGTTCGTGTTTACATCTTTCCACCGGTCCACCTTTGTATCTCCTTGGATTGGTTTCACCTTGCTCCTAACTTGAGCCCCCTCCACTAGCTTGGGAGCTCCATCCACTACATATGCATTTATCTCACATGCAGGTGAGGGGTAAAAAGGGGTTTTTACATAAAATAATCCTTGGACGCGCAGGCCCTACATATTAATGATGAGATGGCTCGCAGGCCAATAAATTTAATTTAAATAAATAAATTAAAAGAAACCATTCACATACAAAGGTCTCAGTATAGCTCATGATCATCCATACATGCAATGATATTTATGCATAAATAAAACCAGCATTCAATTCTTTAATCATTCTTCTTTAAGATAAATCACACTCATATCAATTAATTATCTTTAATTAATCAATACTTTTATCTTAAACCCTTTTCTGAACTTCCTTGAGATTATCATGCATCATAATTTTAAACAAATAAATTCATTTAAAATTATCCTTGTACGTAACTTTTACCTTGGAGGCAACCTGGTGAATTCCTGTTTATTACGCAGATGTTAAATTAAACACATATATATAAAACACCTATCACGTGTTGTGCCTCAGCTTTACTCTTGCACTATGGTACACGTCTCAAGGGTCTATATAATATAATAATAAATTTTAATAAATCTGCGTAATTTGGGTGAGTACACGGTGTGTAGTTTCGACTACACGGCATGTACTTTTCTTCACCGTCCATCCGAAGTACACATCCGGTGACATGGCATGTTAATGTACTTCATAAATTTTCGGAGCACACGGCGTGTACAGTGGGACACACGTCGTGTAGTTTCCGTGTTACACGGTTTCCAACCGAGCAATCCGTGTACGGTGTACACGGTCTAACCCTAACCCGAAGGGACTACACATCGTGTTCTGTTGGACCACATAGTGTGTAATCCAGAAACCATGTGCCACCTGTTCCTGGTCAACACGTGGTGTCATAAATGACTTAAATAGGATCAATACACGGCCTGATTTGGCAGACCAGTCCGATGCATGAACCTAGACTACACGACATGTACTTCCGAATACACGCAGTGTATTCTGGTGTTGTACGGCCAGAAATGTTGGGCTCCTCCAGATGAGTTCCTCTATTTTATTTTAATCAGAATTAAAAGAAAAATTATTTTCTGTGAGGTGAACGAGAAACGATGGGGGATGAACAGATCTTGAGATTCATATTTCCAGAACGATTAAACTTGAATTGAAACAACTAAATTATTAAATGGGTAAAACATCAATGAAAAACTAAATAATTATAATCAATGATATGACCGCTCTGATACCACTTGTAGGTTCTGGGTGCAGTGGAAGTGCGTTGGTGGTTTTTCCCAACATTAATTTTAATGTTAAACAACATTCCATCCAAAATCCGTCACGATGTAAAACGCCAAATCTTCAGAATAGAACGAGGAACGAAAAACTTAAGAGGGAATCCAGGAACCATAGAGATAGGATCATCATAATATTGGCTATAATTAATTTAATTAATTCACAAGAATTACCTTGGTGGAATTCTTTCTTCGTTGATGTGTCTGGTCATGATTCAGTGATCCATCGTTGCATCGTAGAATCCAAGTGTAGGATTCCTCTAGCGGTGATCCACACGTGTACCACGTATCTCTGGACATCGTCAAAGGGATCTCCGGGTGCTAGCGTGGAATAACCTTCACTTACAATGTCTGCCTTCGATTGCCTTGATCTCTCGGTCTTGAGAGTGTTTTTGGAGGAAGGAGTTCTTTCGGGCTTGAAAGAATTCTTCAGAATTGTTGTGCACAATGATTATCTTTTTGGAAAAGTGTTGGGGTTGTGAGGATATTTATAATCGGGTTTGAGGTTATAGATTTATGACAATAAATAAATGCATTACGCATTTTATTTATTTCATTAAATCTTATTGAAAACCCCCATGTCGAATTATTAATTCCTTGACATGCGCCCATGCTGATTATAATAAATATCATTTAATAAAACAATATTATATCCTCAAAATCCTGAATGGAAAAACTACACAGCATGTATATTTAATATACACAGTGTGTACTTTTATTTTCCACTTTCCTTTATTTCCTCCACCACATTTATTAGACCTTGAGTAGTGGATATTTATTTCTTAAATAAATATAACTGCATCCCTCACTAATAAATATGATTTCATCCACAATATATTCTCTCGAATAACTAGTGTCGAAATAAATGTGATCAAACATCCTTAAATAATTATTAAACCACAGTCGGGAATAATCTTTATTTAACTTGTTAAATTAATATTTAACTGAGATACATGGACACACTTAGTGTGAGACCCTCTAGGCCTCTTTCTCAGTGGCATTAGGAGGAGCCTGCCTAAAGTCCAAGGTTAGCATCTAGCAACATGCCAAGGCACCCATATAGAAAGAAGTTAACGTCGCAATGACGTGTCACCTCCTACGAATGCTTATCATGTAATATAATCCCTTTGTCTCAATATCTCTAATCAAGAGGGTTTCATGCTAGTGTCATCAACCCACGTGCTCGATTATTCTTTCTTTGAATTTTCGAAATCGAACTCGCCCATACCTTACCATGGGAATGGATTTATTTAGGCTATATCAATTCCATCAAAGGGCCTGAGATATCTAATTTTTTTATGGAATAAAAGGGAAAAAATCCTTTCTCGCATTATCTATTACTGCAGTATTACTCGTGACACACCCAACGTATCCTACCTCGCTGAAAACAGTGTGTCGTCACAGTTTTCATCAATACATCTAAGTACATGAGTTGTAATACCCATTAATAATAATCTTAAAGTATAAGGATTAACACACATGTCTATAGATAGGAACATCCAATGGCACTATGAAATGTGGATTTCCTACTGCCGGGTCTCGTTCTCATAATATCCTCCTAGATATTACCAAGGGAACACACTATGAGATGATGCCTCAAAGTTTTATGAGTCCTCACCCCTAATGGGCTATATTTTTTGTGTCCCTCAAATAATATCATCCAGCCATAGAACATATATTCAAGAACAGTGTTATGGCACTTCCGGGTTCTCATCATAGTAGGGATCCGCCATGAACCTTTAATGCAACAGCTATCCTTAGGAAATTATCACATGCATTGTCACGCAGAAGAACAATCAAGATGTGATAAGGATTTTATTAATGAATAAAGTACAAAGTAGTTGGTTCCAGGCCACCAACTCCAACATGGTGAATTGATAATTGTTGAGCTAAACAATTTCTCTCTTGAATCATCTTCCCACCCCTTTCAAGAATGAGAGACATTCTTCAAGGCCGAAGAACAAGTGATCAAGAATGACCAACACAAGACACTCGTTTCGCCGCACTAGCACCCGAAGAATGAGTGGTGTTGATCGGAGGCCATCAGAGCACGTGTGGATCACCGCTAGAGGGATTCTAGTTTGGATCCTCGCAAGTACAATAAGATAATCTGGAAGGGTCATTCCAAATGATCAACATCATCAACAAAGAAAATATCGAAGATCCATGTATTATTTTCTTTATGAAATTAATTAAATTAATTATAAACATGATGTTCAAGATCCTCTCTAAAGGTTTTGGGCCTCTTCTCTCTTTATCTAAATCTTTGATTCTATTCTATGGAGACTGGAATTCATTGTCATATTGATCCTGAAATAATCATTGATCATGGTAAAAATTAAAGTTGTATGCCGGCCCAACCGTGCTTCTACTATTCCCAGAACCTACAAGGGGTTTTTTCCCTAATCTAAGTTTTCTAAATCTAATTTTCTACTAAACTTCCTTTGAATCGGGCTTGTATTTTGGAAATAATTTTGAAAGTTCCTTTTAAAATGTGTAACTCCCCATAAAATAAGGAAGGATTCTGGTTTGTAAAAATATATAGAACAATCAAACATAATTTAAGAGGATTACGTAATAATACATAATAATTTTATTAAGATAATTAGACAATAAAAATAACCCGAATGAAAATGGAGGTTTGGGTGAAAACCCCTTACAACTTTGTAATCAATTGAATCGTATGAACCAAAATTAATGATCATCAAATGATAAATTAAATATCATAAAAATAAATAGATTAATGATATGGAACATCAATGGTAAGTATAAATATACCATACACAAGTAATAGTAGTGATTACAGAATATCTCACAAAATGGAAGTGAGATGAAGAAACCCGTACCTTAAGTATGAATGTGTTCTGATCTTGAACTTAAGGTCCTAAAATATGAAATTAGGCTTATTAATAAATAAATTAAGAACATATTAGACCTTTATTTTTTTTATCATAATTTTATTAAGCTCATTATGTCCTTATTTTTAAGTTATAAGATTGAATTCTATCGTTTTGGAGTGTTCATTTCCTTGGGTTTCATGATCAGTATATATTTATATGAGTATAGATGTTCATGTGAAATGGATGTAAATCTCCAAAATTGAAATTAAATACTATTTATGAACATACAGAATTATTAACAATCATTTATATCATTCGGTTACATGGAATGAGGATGAATCATTAGGTGAAATATTAATTACATTCAGTTAGATTATTTTAGTGGTATTTTGATTATTAGGAACTAGTTTGGTCATATAATTTTATAATATATATGTATACTGGTTCTTGAATATTAAATAGGTTATAATACATATATTATAGTCTGGTTCAACCATCAAAATTATTTCATGACCAGTAATGAAGGAGAAATTTAAGAACGAAACTTTTTCGTCCACGAAGGTTGTAAATTGGAACCTCACGGACCATAATTTCATTTATAAAATAAAATAGAGAGAGTAAGAATATTGATCATGGTTATTCCATTAAAAAGATATAATTCCAGTATATATATGATATTGTAGTTATCATGGTCATTTGGATATAGTAGGTGAGGAGAAGATAACAATAGAAAGGAACTTGAAATGAAAATGAAAGAAATAAAATGTGAATTTACCTTTTGAATCCACCTCCTTGAGAAGCTCTTAAAGGGAAGGGGTTTTGGTCTTTTGAAAATACCAAGAGCTTCTTGGATGTGGGGATTGACTAGGTAAGGTTATTTGGGTAGAAATTTTAGGAGCTTCAATGCTTAGAGGAGTGAAGAGAAGAGGGAGTGATGGGGGGGTTATAGTGGAGAAGAGGAGTAAATTTTGAATATTTTATTCATTATTTTATTAATTCCCTCATGATAACCAATAGTGTTATTTCATGTGACCCCTAATAGTAATAAGTTCCTGTTAGTTCAAACCAAGTGCCCTTACATCACTCATGATATCATAAATAGTGCATTTAACTGAAAATTTGTATATACGGTATTTTATCGTTTTTCACTATTCATAAAAAATTTAGGAATTTTAGAAAAATCCCAAAAAATTTACCCTAACCATTTATCGATGTGTATAATTCAAAAATGAACTCAATTTTTCGATAATAATTTTTTAAATATTTTTAATTTAATTTTTAAATAAAATTATAATTTTTTCTAAAAAAAACAACTTTAAAACTATAACTCGTTTTATAACACCTTGAAAATTAATCAGGGTCCCATAAAATTATCTTATAACCATAAGAAAATAAAGTAACAACTTATGATTAAATTTTAAGAAAATGAATTTCCATTTTAAATTATTAAATTAATCAAAAATTTTTTAATTTAAATATTTGTCATAAAAAAATAACAATACTTATACTATGATAGATTTTCCACTTTTAGGATGTCTAAATTGTATTTATACATTATTGGGTAAATTTTATATTTTTTTGGTACAATTTAATGTTCATTACTATTCATAAGGTTATGTTACTATTCACTAAAAAAATTAAGTATGTCATATCAGACACTAAATATCTTACCGAACGCAACCGTGTATGTCAGTTTTTCAAAATTCAAATCACAGAGGTGGAAAAATTATGTTTACTTGGCTATGTTGTAACAAATTGGTGTTTTTAGAGGCTCAGTGTTTCATGTATTCTATATTCAATCTATTTGTAAATTATTGGGGTGTTACATTATCCCTTCCTTACAAAAATTTCATCCTTGAAATTTGAAATTGAACTTTGAAAGTTAATGGTTGATACTTGAAAATTACCTTGTGGGAAACCCACAACAAGAATATGGTTAAAATATCCTATTAATAAGAGGAAAGGTAAATGGATCGGTTACTACAAAACAATGCATTCTAATTGGACAACATTGTCAAGGAAGAATAATCAAACCATCATGTAGCGACATTAAACTCTAAAACCCCATACAATAATCAACTTAAAGTATTTCGTAAATGCTTAAAATTTAAAAATATAATGATTGAACACATTATAATAAAGGTTTCTAAATTTCCATTATGAACATATCTTTAACCCTTAATCAACAAGAAGCGGCTCTAAAATTCACATTCTAAATATGGGAATAACTTTATCATGTATCCTCTTGAAATATGGTAATAACTTGAATTACCATAAAAACCACATTGGAAACATGAATTCTTCAATATTCCTTAAGTAAGATACATGATATTGGATATATTCCTTAAATCCAAAAAAGTTTTAAACTCCATCGATGATAGCATAGACCAGTTCTCGACAAGTCAATAATCAGTTCCAAGGTAGTCAGTATTTATCCAAATCAATCATTTCTTTATCATTATGTCAACATTAGATATATATTATGGGTTGTCTTTCCTTGAATCATATTTTTTTTATAAAAAGTTTAACTTTATACCGAATCTCTTTTACTTTGTACCATTCATCATACGACCTCAAATCCTGAAATAAAGAGTACTAAAGTACAATCCTTATATATCTCATAATTCATAAAACCAGTACATTACTGAAAAAATATTCAAATGACACGATTCTTGACTAGGCATATTAATCATTCTACTTCATCTGTGGTAACATCATAACTTGATCATTATCCAAAATCATCATTTGGGGTATATTCTTTTGATGCTTGTGACATTGATTCACATAGTGTCTCATCTCCTTGCAGTTGAAGCATTGAATATAGGAAAATTCTTTCCCTGTCTTGTAATTATGAGCATGGTGGCATTTTTCTCCACACTTGAAGAAAACTCCTTTTCCTCTCAAGAATATACCAAGGTGTTTCCTTACACAATTATCACATGTGGGAAAATACATTTTTCCCTTCTTCCCTTTATCCATGTTTTTCTCTGTCATCCTCTTCTTCTTTTGCTTCTCTTCAAATCCATAAGACTAAGAGAATTCTTTTAATACCTTGTCAACACATGATACTATTTCCCCATATGACGAGGATACTTAGGATAAAATCTTTCTTTGAAATTATGTCTTGAGAACATTAGAGATATGATTCTTCTTACTCTTCACATCACATGCATTGGTGAAGTTCTCATTCCTTCTTCTAGGCTTCATTTCTAATCAATTCCATATTATATATTAGCTCATAACATTATGAACTCTCTATGACTCTAAACATGGTATAACACATAGCATAAATTTATGAATCGTAAATCCTAGAACCATATACTTTCGTTACTTTGGGGGAATAAATTATTCATAATAGTGGGTAAATAAAATGTGAATTATCCTAAGCATATCCCCCGGGAGTGTCAAACCAGGTGTGCAGTAAGGCCCATTGTCGTGTACCAGGATACCCCAAGTCAAGCCCGAAACTCTTTTTCAGAGTTTTCAATCCTAGGTACATATCTTCTAGAACCACATCCACTTATAATATCTAGATATGGATGTATTTTTCATGAAGATCAACAAAATATATTCCTTACCAAGATTCCTAGATGTTCTTGAATGTTTATCATCATAGAATATCATAGGGGTGTAAGAGTTGGTGTCCTAGAACCAAATGGTTGTACTTTTATTACATTGATATTTAATGTATTTAAATATTAAACATCTTATTACATATTGTTCATTGTTCTGCATGACTATGATGTAATAATGTCCTATAGTATTTGTTGCATTGATTAGGTCATGGAAATTCCCCACTATGATGAGAACCTTAAAATGCCATAACAATTTTATTAAATATAGTTCTACGGTTGGATTACATACTATGATGTGACACATAGCATACAGACCATCGGGTGTGAGTACTCATAAGTAGATGAGACTTCCTCTTATGAAGTTCGCGCTTGGTAATCTCTGAGATAGAAGATTACGAGAATAGACCTGCCAATAGGAATTCCACATGTTTTGGTGTCTTGAGATATTTCTATTTCCGAGTGTGTGTAATGACCCTTAAAATTTAATATTATCATTAATACGTGTCATGACTCACGTACTTTGATTTACTGACAAAAACTGTCACACAAACAGTTGGCGGGAAGTGGGGTACGTTGGGTGTGTCACGAGTGGCATGTTATTAATGGATAAGTCATGGAAGGACTTTTCCCTTCCATTTATGGAAGTTGATATCTCATCCCTTTGATTGAAATAAAATTTTCGTGCAAAATTCCATTGCCATGGTGGAACGATGAGTTTATTTCAGGTAGTTAAAGAAGGACGTATCAAGCATAAAGGTTGATAAAACTATCCTGAAACCTATTTGATGAGATATTGAGATGAAGAGATTATATTAAACAGTGAGCGTTCGTATGTGGATGTCGTTGTTGCGACTTTACATTCTTTCTCTTGGGTTCCTTGATCCAGTGCTAGACAATATTCTTAAACTTTAGGAAAGCTTGCCTAATGCCAATGAGAAATAATCCTAGAGGGTCACACACTAAGTGTTTTTGGTGGTCTCGGTTAAATTATATTTGAATTTAATTAATGAAATTAATATTATTCTCAAGACCATGTAATAATTTTATTCAAGTTAAGATGATCACATAAATTAAATAAAATATATTTATTTATTTTATTGAACATTTAATAAATATTCAATTACTAGTTTTTAAATAAATTGTTTATTTAAGAGAATAAATTATTTATTTATTTATTCAGGTGTTCAATAAAAGGAAGTAAAGTTTGATAAGAACAAGGCCGGTCCGGTAGTAAAATAATTATTTGCAAGATGCTAAATAATTATTTAACTAGATGGCACAAGTTAAAATAATAATGATGCTGCTATTATTTTGTGATGCGAAATTTTATTCATAATTCTATTTTGCGCAAGTTTGTGCACCATAAATAATGACATGGTATTATTATTATGAGCTTGTGTTTTCTCTAAGTTCATGAATGTATTTGATTTCTGTTATGTAATTAAATATTGTAACTGAGGTTCGATACATATAAATAGACAAGTACGTCTATTGTGCCATAGACAACACACCACACGCTTGGTGAATTGAGAATTATTGAGATAAACAATTTCTCTCTCGAATCCTCTTCCCACCCCTCTCAAGAACAAGAGACGTTCTTCAAGGCCGAAGAACAAGCGATCAAGAACGATCGACACAAGACACTCGTTTCTCCGTGAGAGCACCCGGAGAGCGAGTGGTGTCGATCAGAGGCCATCAGAGCACGTGTGGATCACTGCTAGAGCAATTCTAGTTTGGATCATCACAAGCGCAACGAGATAATCCGAAAGGGTCATTCTGAATGATCAACATAATCAATGACTAAAATATTGAAGATCTAGGTATTATTTTCTTTATGAAATTAATTAAATTAATTATAAACATGATGTGCAAGATCCTCTCTAAAGGTTTCGGGCCTCTTCCTTATTTATCTAAATCTTTGATTCTATTCCGTGGAGACTGGAATTCATCATCGTATTGATATTGAAATAATCATTGATCATGGTAAAAATTAATGTTGGGTGCTGGCCCAACCACGCTTCCGTTGTGCCCAAAACCTATAAGGGGTTTGTTCCTTAATCTAAGTTTTCTAAATCTAATTTCCAAGTTTTCTACTAAACTTCCTTTGATATCAACTATAATGTCTCGAACCCATAATACCATAGCCGGTGCATTATTTTAATACATTGGCATGATTACAAAGAATCAAATCCCGAAGGAACGAGTAGTTTAGTAGTTTTGGAAAACCAGATACATACATAGGTTTAACATTACAACTGGAAGGAAAAAAACAACATAAAAGTTTTATTGAGAACATCCACAACTCTAATTTTATCCCTGAAGGTCATTTATAATAAACTTCTTCATGTACTAAGAAAATGAAACATAATAAAGAGGTGAGATCAAATTCTTAGTGATGTTAAGCAATATAACAGAAGATATCATAACATAAATATTAGGTATGTTGAATAAATAAAAACACATGCCTTTAAAAAATAAACTTGAACACATTATGGTAGTAATTAGAGGTGAATAAATAATGCCATAATCATGGTTATTCTATTAGTCAAATAAACACATGAACCATCAATAATATTTTCATAATGAGAAAATTCATAACATAGGACATCATAACCATACCGTCTAGGCATCTTTCCAAGACCATAAATAATCATTTTGTTAAGGCCTTGTGTCAAGACCGTAGTTTGTCTCATGAGACCTACCGATGCACCGAGGGGCTATAACAGCTCCCACCAAACACTTACTAAGTCTAATACATTCCTCATATGAATAGAGATAAATATAAACGACATATACATTCATATTGAAACTAACATATGAAATGTAAATAGATTTCCCTGAACATTAAGCATAAACACTAACCATTCGGGGTAAATTGGTCAATGGTTTTAAGATAGAACATCCAGATTCAAACTAATTATAAACCATTCAATTAAATACGGTATATGATATAATGAAATATACACCTCAATGAAATACAAGATTCAACAAGGATGTTGACATAGATAAGATACTTTTAAATGATACCATTGAAAATTTCTTAAGGAAATAATCCTTAAACACTCCAAAGTGTCTCATACCACCTTGAAATATTCAAATCATAATCCCTTAGAATATAATGAGAACAAGGAGACTCTTGATATGATATACCAAAGGGTAGTACATACACCACATGTAATTAATAAGTGGTGAACAAGGTGTATAGCTCATAAAAGTTAAAGTGAGACGAGAAAAATCCTTTTTTACTTTGGAAAGAAGAGTTCTTTTGTATTTT
The DNA here is from genome assembly GCA_963277665.1 of Viscum album. Taxonomy (NCBI): domain Eukaryota; kingdom Viridiplantae; phylum Streptophyta; class Magnoliopsida; order Santalales; family Viscaceae; genus Viscum; species Viscum album. The sequence goes on from OY728165.1 coordinate 1,839,892,960, forward strand.
TCATCAAATTAGATTTTTAAACATTTTTATCCCAAAAAAGAAGAGGTAATAACATTGAAATTATATTTGAGTCATAAATTTTGTCCCACTGATGTGAAATTGTGTAAAAAATGTTTTTAAAAAAGCTTTAGAATTAAAACATTTTAGTGCGGTTTGAGGAATTCATTAAAGAGATTTTAATGAGCAAAGGCATGATTTCATTCATAAAACTAAAAATTAACCAAAATAGTTTTTTCATGTTAAAATTTGTGATTTTAGAAAGATAAATCTGGATTAAAATATATTATATATTTCTCTTGAAAATAGTAATAATTTGAGAAATTCTGTTGTATCGGGCATGTATTTCGGAAATAATTATGAAAGTTCCTTTTTAAAACGTGTAACTACTAATAAAACAAGGAAGGATTCTGGTTGGTAACCATATATAGAACACTCAAACATAATCTATTAGGATTACATAAAAATACATAAGAATTTCATTAAGGTAATTATACAATAAAAGTAACCCTAAAGAAAATAGAGGTTCGGGTGAAAACCCCTTACAAATTTACAATCAATTGAATCGTATGACACAAAATTAATGATCTTTAAATGATACATTGAATATCATGAAAATAAAGAGATTCATGATATGAAACATAAATGGGTAGTATGCATACACTATTCACAAGTAATAGTAGTGATTACGGAATATCTTACAAAAATAGAAGTGAGATGAAGAAACCCTTACCTTAAGTCCGAATGTGTTCCGCTCTTGAAATTAAGTCATGGAATATAAAATTAGACTTATTAGTAACTTAATTAAGAATATATTAGACATTTATTTTGTTTATCATAATTTTATTAAGTTTATTATATCCTTATTGATAAGTTATAAGATTTAATTCTATCGTTCCAGAGTGTTCGTTTCCTTGGTTTTCATGATCGGTATATTTGTATATGAGTATGGATGTTCATGTGGAATGGATGTAAATATCCAAAATTGAAATTAAATATTATTCATGAACATATAGAATTGTTAATGGTCATTTCTATCATTTGGTTACATGGAATGAGGATGAATCATTAGGTGAAATATTAATGACATTCACTTATATTATTTTTGTGGTATTTTGATTAATAGGAACTAGTTGGTCATATGATTTAATAATATGTACATATACTGGTTCCTGAATATTAAATAGGTTATAATAAATATATTATAGTCTAGTTCAACCAATTTTTTTTATGACTAGTAATGAAGGAGAAATTGAAGAATGAAACTTCGTCGTCCACAAAGGTTGTAAATTGGAACCTCACGGACGATAATTTCGTTTATAAAATAAAACAGAGAGAGTAAGAATATTGATGATGGTTCTTCCATTAAAAAGATATAATTTCAGTATATATATTATACTGGAGTTATCATGATCATTTTTTCATAGGAGGTGAGGAGAAGATAACAATAGAAAGGAACTTGAAATGAAAATGGAAGAAATAAAATGTGAATTTACCTCCTGAATCCACCTCCTTGAGAATCTCTTAAAGGGAAGGGGTTTTGGTCTTTTGAAAAGACCAAGAGCTTCTTGAAAGTGGGGAGTGACTAGGGAAGGGTATTTGGGTAGAAATTTGAATAGATTCAAGGCTTAGAGGAGTGAATAGAAGAGAGAGTGATGTGGGGTTTTTATAGTGGAGGAGGGGAGTGAATTTTGAATATTTTTTTCATTATTTTATTAATTCCCTCAAGGCAACCAATAGTGTTGTTTCATGTGACCACTAGTAGTAATAATTGGATGTGAGTTCGAACCAAGTGCCCTTACATCACTCATTATGTCAAAAATAGTGCATTTAACTGATAATTTGTATTACGGTATTTTACCGTATTTCACTATTCATAAAAAAATTCAGGAATTTCAGAAAAATCCCAAAAATTCACCCTAACCATTTCTCGATGTGTAGAATTAAAATATGAACTCTATTTTTTGAAAAATAAATTTCTAAATATTTTTAATTTAAATTTTAAATAAAATCATAAAATTTTCCAAATAAAACAACTGCAAAACTATAACTCATTTTATAACACCTTGAGAAATTAATCAGGATCGCATAAAATTATCTTATAACCATAAGGCAATAAAATAAAAATTTATGATTAAATTTTATGAAAATACATTTCCATTTTAAATTATTAAATTAATCAGGAAATTGTAATTTAAATATTTATGTCATACAAAAATACCAATACTTATACTATGATGTTTTTTTACCTTTTAGATGTCTAAATTGTATTTATACATTCATTGGTGAAGTTTCTATTTTTTTGTAAAATTTATGATTCATTACTATTCATTACTATTCACAAGGGTATGTTACTATTTATAAGGGTATGTTACTATTCATAAAAAAATTAAGTTTATCTTATCAGACTATAAATATCTTACTGAACGCAACTGTGTATGTCGGTTTTTCGAAATTCAAATCACAGAGGTGGAAAAATTATGTTTACTTGGTTAGGTTATAACAAAGTGATGATTTTTAGAGACTCAGTGTTTCATAAATTCTATATTAAATCTATTTTTAAATTATTAGTGTGTTACAATCATCAGGTGATCGCTAACAACGATTATACCCAAATCTTTAGGAAAGAGATTAAGACAGAAAGGATGGGAAGAGAATGAAGAAAGGAAAGAGAATAGAATGAAAACTAAAAAGAATCCAATGATTACATCAAAGAAATAAAATAAAAACAGAAACCAAAACCTATTTATGAAGAAATCTGGGTCAGAACCCTATGGAACCCTCCTGGAAGTCGATCCTATCCACACTTGGAATAGAATTTTTAAAATCTTGGTCGAACCCCATATAAATAGGCCCAGATATCATCCTCCATTTTCCTTGGGTCCAAAGATATGTTAAATGGTTGTCCGTGTGAAATCAGTAAAGTCTCTATTAAAGATACACTAAAAATCAATGTTTTTTTATCTCCTCTGAAATTTCATGTCATATAATGTTTTATGAAACTTGTAATTTGCGGGACTTTTCACATCATGTAATGTTTACACGACGTGTATCTTCAACTTCCAGCATCGATTAGAACCTCTGTTTCATCCCACTTCTTCTATTTTGTGCCCCAAGAACCTCCCTTTTTCTTTTTGGCTTCAATCATCGACCTCAGATTCATTTTCATTTTCCATTGTTTCCTTCTTTCCATCATATTCTCCAAATATCAGTCCACACGAAACATTAATATCAGGGCATCATATCACATTAAATAAATTCATATCCAATGGAAACACATATAAAAACCCATGAAAATATATATACAAAATAGAGATATCAACTACCTTAGCCATATTTTTTTTTCAAACACTTTAATTTCAATGAAAGGCCTATAGATATCTTCTTCTATTAACTTGGAAGAGACATATCCTTTCTCGACCATTTAATTAATGCCATATCACTTAATATGTACCCAACACATATTATCTCATTGCAAGCATATATTGTCATGATTTTCATCAATGCAACTAAATACGCTATTCATGATACACATTAATGATGATCAAGTCAAAAGTTCAACACACATTATCCCATATAGAAATACCCGTTGATATATAGAACATGTGAAATTATTTTTGATGGATCTATCCTCATAAACTCACTTTTTTAAGATCACAAAGTGTAAACTTCATGAGAAACTGTTTTAATGCTTATAAGACACTAACACCTTAAAATCATGCATGATATGTGTATAGTCATATTAATGTATTTATACCTTAGGAAATATTATTTAAAAATATTGTCATGGAATCTCTATGTTTTAAATGTAACAAGTAACTATAACCATTTGACGTGACAAACACTCCAAATAAATTATCATATTAATATTATGTAAAAGAATAATTACTATGTGATAAGAATAAATATGTTGTAAAAATCGAAATTAAAAAATCAATTGGTTATAGGGTACAATCGAATTTATGGATGATATGTTGTGTTGTGTTACAATATTAAGAAAATTCTTGAAAAGGTCTTTATCTATACTTTTTTTTTATTTTCTTATGTAAAAACACACAAAGTTGAGTACAAAACCAACATTGGAATAATTTAAAATACTGGTTATTTGTTGGAGATATGCAAGAATTTAAAATATGGATCCTTTAATCATTTTTCGCTCATATTTGTTAATATGTATTTTAGTTCAATACCATAAAAATGCATGTTTTCAATTTAAAATTTATATATATTTTTTCAAAATCCATGTCACATGCTCAAAATAAAATCAAACTAATTAAGATTTTCATGAAAAAAATAACGATCAATGATTCATTTGTGACATATGAAAATAAATTAAACATCATTTCAATAGGAGCACAATTACTAGAAATCACAAAAAATATATTATGTTGGCTTGATTTAGTTTAACCTCATAACATGATTCATCTTAAATTTATTGATAATATTTGTTTCCATTTTCTTAATAAAAATGCGTACTTAATTTTTATTTTCCTTGGAACTTTGAGAATTTATCCAATTTTTTATGCCCATGCGGGTAGCTTGAAAGTCATAATATAATATCACATCGGGTCGTAAACACTCCACCCGATCATAGCCCTTTTCAAACGGAGCATGTTGGCACCAGAAATCTTGATATGAATCCCAGTATTTTCTTCTGCAACAAAAAAAAAACAAAATCAAAATGACTTTGCGTGACCCACACCCGACCTACTTACCAATTGATTATGGAGTGAGCAGTAAAGGCGTGTCCCACCACCGCAAATTAAGGAAAAAATAAATAAATAAACAATCACAATATTAATTTTAATTTTAATTCACACCCAGCCGAGACAAGGCAAAATGACCTTGACCACCTACTTGGGCTTGGAAACCAAGTCATGGAGGAGCTCCGGCGGAATGTTGTACAGGTCCTCGTCCATCGCTCCACGAGCCATCCCCTGAAACTTCTGAGGATGCAAAGCCACGCCGTCCCGAAGCCACTGAGGTGACGACGATGGCGACGATTGCCTGTGCTTCCGCACCTTCCGTGGCGGCGGCGCCGCCTCCACGACGTTGTACACCTTCCCTTGCCGCCTCTGCTCCCTGGCCTGCACCGCGCCGCTCTCGCACCGCCCTAGCTTTCCACCACACCACACCCAAATGGCTGATTTAGGACAGGGTTTTTTTTTTTGTTTTTTGTCTTTAATTTAAAGGGTCTTTTTTTATTTTGTAAAATGAGTGTGTCGAGCGCCAAATGAATTGTCGCTCGACATATTTACCTAGAACGCCAAATGAATATATTTATATATATTATGTATATTTATATAATTATAATTATAATTATAATAAATATATTTATAATAAATATAATAACTAAAATAAATACAATAAATTTATAATAATGTTTATTATAATTACAATATATATATAATTATAATAAATATACAATTATAATAATTATATAATTACAATAATTAAATAACTATAAATATAATAAATATATAATTATAATAATTGTATATTTATAGTAAATATATAATTATAAATATAATAATTATATAATTACAATAATTATAATAATAATACAAATGTAAATATAATAATTATATAATTATAATAAATATATAATTATAACAATTATATAATTAAAATAAATATATAACTATAAATATAATAATTATATAATCATGATAAATATACAATTAAAATAAATATATAATTATAATAATTATATAATTATAAATAGAATAAATGTATACCTATAATAAATATACAATTATCATAATTATATACTTACAATAATTATATAATTATAAATATAATAAATATACACTTATAATTATTATATAATTATAATAAATATATAATTATAAATATAATGAATATATAATTATAAATATAATTGTTATAATTATTAATAATTATATAATTGTTATAATTATTAATAATTATATAATTGTTATAATTATTAATAATTATATAATTGTTATAATTATTAATAATTATATAATTGTTATAATTATAATAAATATACAATTATTGTAATTACATAATTATTATAAATATATAATTATTATAATTCTATAATTATTATAATTATATAATTATTGTAAATATATAATTATTGTAAATATACAATTACTGTAAATATATAATTACTGTAAATATATAATTATTATATATATATAATTAATAAGGTTTATTTATATAAAGATATGATTATAATAATTATATCATTATAATAATTATATAATTATAAATATAATAAATATATAATTAAAAATATAATAAACATATAGTTATAAATATAATAAATATATGATTATAATAATTACATAATTATAATAAATATGTAATTATAATAAATATATAAGATTTAATAAAGTTTATTTATATAAAGATACATAATTTTAATAATGTTTATTTAAATATAAATTTGTAAATCTTAAATATAAGGTTTATTTATATATATTTATTTATAAATTTATAAATTTATATTTAATTATTTAAATGCATAAATAAACCATATTCAATTTATTTATTTATAAATAAATAAAGAAATAAAGAAATAAATATAAATAAACATTATTAAAATTATTTATATTTATTATAATATATTATAATTATGTTTTTATTAAATTTATAATTATATATTTATTATAATATTATATTATGTATTAAATTTATAATTATGTATTTATTATAATACTATATTATGTATTAAATTTATAATTATGTATTTATATTTAATAAAGTTTATTTATAAAAAATATATAATTTTAAATATATAACTATAAATATATAATAATATAATTATTATAATAAACTTATTAAATATAAATAATTTTATATATATTATTATAATTATTATAATAATTATATATATAATTATTTATATTTAAATACATAATTATAAATTTAATATTATAATAAATACATAATTATAAATTTAATAAATACATAATTATAATATATTATAATAAATACATAATTATAAATACATAATTATAATATATTATAATATATTATAATATATTATAATTAGTACATAATTATAATATATTATATTATATTATAATAAATACATAATTATAAATTGAATAAATACATAATTATAATATATTATAGTAAATATAATAAATATAAATAATTTTAATAATGTTTATATATATATATATAAATTTATAATAAATTTAATATGGTTTATTTATGCATTTAAATAATTATATATAAATTTATAAATAATTTATAAATAAATTTAATATGGTTTATTTATGTATTATAATACACAATTATAAATTTAATACATAATCATAATATAATAATAAATACATAATTATAATATATTATAATAAATATAATAAATATAAATAATATTAGTAATGTTTATATATATATATTTATAAATAATTTTAATACGGTTTATTTATGTATTTAAATAATTATATATAAATTTATAAATAATTATATATAAATAAACCTTATATTTAAAATTTATAAATTTATATTTAAATAAACATTATTAAAATTATTTATCTTTATATAAATAAACCAGATTTAATCTTATACAATTATTGTAATTACATATTTATTATAATTACATATTTATTATATTTATAATCATATATTTATTATATTATTATATTTATATAATTATAATAATTAGATATTTATTATAATTATATATTAATTATAATTATGGATTTTTTATATTTATAATTATATAAATTATTGTAATTTCATATTTATTATATTCATATGTTCATTTTATTATAAATTTATTATAATTAAATATTTATTGTAATTATATAATTATTATATATATAATTATATATTTATTACATTATTATATTTATATATTTATAATAATTAGATATTTATTATAATTAGATATTAATTATAATTATGGATTTGTTTTATTTATAATTATATAAATTATTATAATTTCATTTTTATTATATTTACATATTCATTTTATTATACATTTATTATAATTAAATATTCATTAAAATTATATAATTATTCTATTTTTGTTTTTATTATATTTATAACTATATAATTATTATAATTGTATAATTATTATATTTATATAGTTATTATTATTATATATTTATCATAATAATATACTTATTATAATTATTATATTTATAATTATAAATTTATTATAATTATATAATTCTAATTATAATAATTATATGGTTATAATAAATATATAATTATAAATATAATAATTATATATTTATTGTATTTATTTTAGTAATTATATTTATTATAATAAATAAATTTATTATAAATATTATATATATGTGTGTGTGTGTGTGTGTGTGTGGGAAGGGGGGGGGGGGGGGTTGGGGGAGCTGAAGGGTCTATCCCACCAATTTGTCCAGCACCACTTGAATTGGCGCTGGACAACCCCATCTCCCCAAATAAGTTTATCCCTACCCCATAAACAGAAAAAAACCCTTCTACCCAAATCTGCCACCCAAACAAACACTTAAAACAAATGGAATATACATTAAATGAAAGCATGGGGCACATCAGAAAATACGGGTTTGTACGTCTTTTTAGTAAAAGAAGCCGATAAAGGTGGAAAAGTTCATCAGTTATTTTCCCAAAAAATGAACCAAACAAACATGCCCAAATTTTCTCACACGACTTACCTTTCTAGGTGGAAGAGGAGGGTTGAGGTTGTTCAGGCCCTCAAAATCATACAGGCCCCCTGCGTTGCTGTCGAAGTCCGCGTAGTGGTCGGCATTGCTGGGGAAGGAGGTGCGGTGGAGCAGGCCTTCCTGGGTGGCGGACTGGAAGTACTGGGTGATGGGGAGATCAGTGGCATGATCCCAGTTCCCAAGTGCCGGAATCTGCGCGCTTCGGTTGCAGTAATCCTAGCAAAGACGCAGGGTCGGGGAGGGTGTGAGAAGAAGAAGACCAGTAAAACACAGAAACCCTATGAATCTATCCAATCAGTGAAACATGGGGGAAGTTTTTCTTACACGGGCCATGATTCGGGGAGGAAGAGGAGACATGGTCGGTGAAGAGAAGTGAAAAAGGGAGGAGCCTTTATAAGGACCACAGCGAAGGAACAATGAAAAAGGAAGAGATGTTAACAGAGAATATCAGAGGATTCCTTAGGAAAAAAAACCACTCTCAAGAATGGAATTTTAGACCCCGACTTGTCTCTCTACTGCCAATATGAGATGAGGCAGGGAGATATTGAGCGGGGATAGTTTTCACTATTGTCATGGATGGGGGAAGGGATGTTGGGTAATAACAGATTTTATTCAAATTCTCTAAAATAATGGATCAGTCTCGGATATTGACACCTAATATTTTTTCCACACCATTGCAATCAGATAATGGATGAAGAGAGGGGTATATTGAACTTGAATTAAAACACATTTGTACAGATTCTCCTTCTCTCCAATCAACAAAATCTTCTATCACCAATTTATAATATTATATTATATATTAAAAAAATAATAAAATCTATGATATGTTTTAAAACTGAATATATATTTAAAGGAAATTATATTTACCATGTATAAAATAAATTATTACGATTTACAAAAAAGTTACCAAATAATACGTGTTCAATTTTTTGATTATTTGAGTAAAATGAATATATTTTTGTTAATATTGTTAATTGCATACATTTTTTTAAAACATTTTAAATATTAATGAGTTGATTTTATTTTAAAACTGATTATATTTGTAATTGAAATATGTATTTTTTTTAAAAAAAAAATCATGTTGCATATTTTAAGAAGAATTAAAAATAAATATGTGATAAAAATAGACTTTTTAATCATTTAGGAGAAAATTAATAGATTTTCTTTGATATCTTTAAAGTCATATAGTTTTTTTAATGCATGAAATAATATTGAGTTTATTGTATTGTAAAAATAATAATTATTATAAATGAAAGGAAATATTTGTGTAAAAAAGGTTTATTCCATTTAAAAAATACAAAATAATTTGTCTTTAAAAAATATTTTTTTTACAAAACTTTACTATAAAATTTCTAGTTGAATCATTAAAATTTTTATGAAGACTTTCTTTGAGTTATCTGTTTGATTTTTTTTAGTGAAAGTTTTCATTGAAGATTACTGTAAGTTTCTAATTTACACTGGAATGTTCCAAAGGAAGTTTCACTAGAATTTTCTGTTTAAGTTCCACTAAGACTTCCTCTTAATAGATTTATAATTGTTATTAGTATAGATGTTGAGTAAAATATATTACATATATTATATATAATTTCATTAAATATAAATATGTTTTTTAAAATTTAATTTTTATTAATATATTTTATAGTTTTATAATTATATACTTTTGTTGTATTGTGGAACATCCATTGAAACTTCATTTGGAAATTCCAATGGAACCTCCATAGGAACTTCCACTGGAACCTCCACTAAAACTTCCACTGGAACCTCCACTGGAACTTCTATTGGAACCTCCATTGGAACTTTCACTGAAACCTCCACTGAAACGTCAACTGGAACCTACACTATAACTTCCGCTAAAACTTTCACTAGAATCTGGAACCTCCTCAACTAAAACCTCCACTGAAATCTCCACTCGAACCTCCACTAGAACCTCCACTGGATCCTCCACTGGAACATCCACTGGAACATCCACTGGAACCACCATCGGAACCTCCACTAGAACTTCCTCTTAATAGATTTATAATTGTTATTAATATAGATGTTGAATAAAATATATTACATATATTATATATAATTGCATTTAATACAAATATATTTATTAAATTTTAATTTTTATTAATATATTTTATAGTTTTACAAATATATAATTTTTTTGTATTGTGGAACATCCCTTGAAACTTCAATTATAAATTCCACGGAAACCTCCACTGGAACTTCCACCAAAACCTCCACTAGAACCTCCACTAGAACCTCCACTAGAACCTCCACTGAAACCTGTAACCTCCATTTGAACCTCCACTGGAACTTCCACTAGAATATCCACTGGAAATTCCTCTTAATAGATTTATAATTTCTATTAGTATAGATGTTGAATAAAATATATTACATATATTATATATAATTTCCTTTAATATAAATATATTTATTAAAATTTAATTTTTATTAATATATTCTATATTTTTTATAAATATATACTTTTGTTGTATTGTGGAATATCCATTGAAACTTTAATTGAAAATTTCATTGGAACCTCCACTGGAATGTCCACTGGAACCTCCACTACAACTTCCACTGGAACCTCCACTCGAACGTCCACTCGAAGTTCCACTAGAACCTGGAATCTCCACTGGAACCACCACTAGAACATCCACTGGAACCTCCACTGAAACCTCCATTGGAACTTGCACCGAAACCTCCACTGGAACTTCCACTGTAACCTTCACTTGAACCTCCAATAAAACCTCCACTAGAACTTCCTCTTAATATATTTATAATTTCTATTAGTATAGATGTTGAATAAAATATATTACATATATTATGTATAATTGCATTTAATATAAATATATTTATTAAAATTTAATTTTTATTAATATATTCTATAGTTTTATAAATATATACTTTTGTTGTATTGTGGAACATCCATTGAAACTTCAATTGGAAATTCCATTGGAACCTCCACTGGAACATCTACTGGAACATCTATTGGAATATCCACTGGAACCTCCCCTGGAACTTCCACTGAAACCTCAACTAGAACTTCAAATGGAACCTCCATTGAAACGTCCACTAGAACCTCCACTAGAACCTGGAACCTCCACTAGAACCTTCATTTGAACCTCCACTGATGTAAGAACCTGGGTTTTTGGAATGGGTCAAAATCCCGACCCTGTTTAAATTTTTGACACGTTTCTGAGAAAACTGGGGAAATTCGGGAATTTCTAAAAATTTCCACATTACATGCCGTGTACTCCAAAGTACACGCCATGTATGGGTTATGCATGAACCGACCGCGTGCTCACCGAGTACATACCATGCGATGACCATGTATGAATTTCCTACTACATGACGTGTAGTGTTTCTTAATATGTCGTGTAATCTCCTTTCTAAGTACCGACTGAGTTCTAGTCATGTGTCGACCCGTGTGGTTTCCTCCACTTAAGTCAGAGTACAAACAAGGATACTACACGACATGTAGTCTTTTATACATACCGTGTATTTTTATTTTTATTCACTTAAATGAAATAGTGTCGTGTCTAATTTCGGGAAAAACCTTCTTCTTCCCCAACTTCAGAACATGTCCGTTCCAAAATCCCAAAGAACATACCTTGCCCTAGATTCTTCATCCGGAGTCTGTTCTTCAATCTGTCAGTGGTTGTGGGATCGCATTAGGAAGGCTAAACCCGCGCACCCGTTTTCGTTCCAGTTTCTTTGCCTCATACACCGCAAATTCTAACTAATCAGAGTTACCGAGATTTTAGGGGAACGTAGATCTATGAAGATCGACTTCAAATTGGAGCTCAATATCGGACGTGCCTACGTCTATAAGTATCAGGTAGGTGGTGCATACCTTCTTTCGTGTTTTCACAGACCTTTGTGTGGCGCAGCTTAAAGTGCGTATTTGGGTATTTTGAGCATGACCCTGTTTTATCTGCTATTACATATTCAATTGCTTATTAGACCTATGGTATGCCTTTGAGTATACCCTATTTTCTGTTTTTCTTGAGCGGAGTTGAGCGAGGGGTCATTGCTCATTTGGGGCATTTTGGTCGGGGGTGCCAAAATGGTATAAGATAAATCTGCTTTAAGTAAACTGCTAAGTTTATTTTGTTAAAGAAAGATGTGACTTGTTAAAAGTAAGAACCTGGGTTTTTTAGAATGGGTCAAAATCCCAACCCTATTTGAATTTTTGACTTGTTTTAAGGAAACTGGAAAAAATCTAGGCAGTTTTTAGAAAATTCCAGATTACACGCCGTGTACCTTCAATACACGCCGTGTAATCTTGATTGTATATGAAGGCCAAACATGGCGTGTAGGCCTATTGGTGGGGTAGAAAGTTTTTAGTAAGTACACACCGTGTACTATTTGTACACGCCGTGTAGAGGGGACGTGTATGGGGATATACATGGCGTGTTGGGGATGTCGGTCGGGTAGAGAGGTACACACCATATACCCTATGTACACACCGTGTAGTTAATCAGCAAGTCCTCGATGAAATATCAGCCATTATATGAATAGTAAAACGATACATGCCATGTAGTATAAGTACACGCCATGTATTTTCTTTTTTTTTTCATGCTAAAACGGGAAATAGCCTCGTTTTGAGGTAGAAACCCAAACCCTCAATGGGTTTAAGCGGGAAGAGTTGGTTGGATCTTGTTTTTTCTTCTGATCGTCCGTCCAAACTCCGTTTCGATCACCATCAGATGCATTAGAACCCCCTCGGTAAGGCCTTGATTCCTCTTGATCTGTTCTTCTTGATTTTTTTTCTAAGATGAGTTATAGGGGTTTGAGTGGTTTTTATTATTTTGTAGATCTGCTACATTTTAGATCTAATTGAAGGTTGTTATCGGAGGATTATCATCATAATAGTACGAGGTAGGTGGTGCATACCTCTTTTTGTGTTTTCGCAGACTTTTGGGTGGTGCGGACTATGGCGCGTTTTTGTGTATTTTGAGCGAGACCCTAATTTACCTGCTATTGCCTGTTCAATTGTTTATTTGACCTATGTGATTCCCTTGGGTATGTATTTTTTACCATTTTTCTTGAGTGAGGCTGGGCGAGGGGCCATTTCTCATCGGGGCATTTTGGTCGGGGGATTCCAAAATGGTTATAATTGTTTTTATTGTTTTAAACTGTTGAGTTTAGTGTATTAAACCTTGATATGAATTGTTTGAGACCTTAAAGACCCCAGTGATGGTATGGGACAACACTTGGTTAGCGCATTCAAATTTTTATATTGTTTTTTCTGTTTATGTGTTTTGTTTAAATGTTATATATATGTAATTGTTGAATTGCATATGTTGGAACCTTTGGGTTGTGTTGGGCATGGCCCGTATAGTCTTGAGTGATAATGATCATAGGTTGGGCTTGGATGAGGTTACATTTGGTGGTTTTGACCATGGGATTGGGCATCATGGGCATCGGATTGAGGCAGGATGACTGTGAGGTTGGGCATGGCTCGTGTTACTGGGATGGCGAGGCTATCCGACTTGAGCGGCATGGTTGTAGGGAAACGAGGTGTCAGAGGTGTTGTGGCTTGGGTACTATTTTGGTGATTACCGCTCACCCGGAACTTTGAGTAGTGTGCACACAGAGAGACTCCCTAATGAGGTGATTTGACCACTCATGTGGGTAGAGGCCCCCATTAGTTGCGGTTTAGGTACTATTGGTTTGGGGGTGCTTGCCATAGGAAGCCACGTTGGTGGTGAGGAGCCTTCAGGGGATAGCATTGAGGATATCGGGTTGGGGGCATAGTCTCACCTTTATTTTGATGGCATATATCACTGTCCCTCCGGTTACTTTATTTGAGGGCAGACATCGCTGTCCCTCCTATTACTTATTTGAGGACAGGTATCGTTGTTCCTATGGTTTACTATTTCCTGGGCATGCCTTCGGGACGTCAGTACTTGAGACACGCGGTGACAGGGGCACATGGTGACGGGTTATATGACAGAGATTCCGGCATTGGCTGAAGCAGGTGACACTCCATGGTGGCTGCTGAGCACTAGTGGGTTTGTGTTTATTTGTACATCGTACTGTTTACTGTTTTCCCTATAAATGCATGCCTACTTAAACACTTATATTAGGTACACACCTTTGGGTGGTATCCTACTAAGATTTTTCTCGCACCCTGTATGGGACCTTTGGGATGCATGGAGACTTTATGAATTTACGTGTATGAAAGAGATCAGCTTCAGGAGATAGACTGTTTTAGCTGTCGCATGGAAATGGTATGGACCTTGAGGTCTTGCGAAGCTGTAGTTTATTTTGTTCTACTTTCTTTCCTGTATCAGCATGCTTACTTTTTATGTAGCTACAGTTGGTTAGCCATTTTCACCTCTACTTATGGATATGTATTACCTAATTTGGATGCATGTTGTTGTGCAGTAGTATTTATAAGTGATCATCATGCTGTTGTGTTTACTTTCCACTGATGTTGTTTATATTTATTGCTTCCGCTGTTTTTCGATGTTGAATGTGCTTCCGCTCTGTGGGTCTGGTTCGAGTCTACTGATTCGTTTATTCCACTGCATATTTATTATTATACTCAGACCAATACCATTGTTATCCTCTGAGAGGGTATAGCCTCCCCACTATACCTATAATACCCTCGCTGCTAGTCGGAAGCCTTTGGAATTCGGGGAGGTGCGCCTAAGGTAGTATCACCCGACCCGTTTAGCACTGTTCGGGTGGCTGTTCGGTTCTGCGTCATTACAAAGTGGTATCATAGGAGTTCTTGACAGGGATTTAGTAGCAGTGTTTTGCTGGCTACTAATGAGATTGAGACTTCTCTTTTTATTTTTGCTAGTTTTACTATTTGTGATATGGTAGACTGGAGATAGGTTGTGACGGGAACTAAGTTTCTAACTTGTGCTTAGGTGCCTGCAGCCCTAGGTATGAGGGATGGACCAAGTTACCTTGGGTGGAAATTGCAGTTTTTTTTGCTTAGATTACAGTTTATATGATTTACACCTTGGTGGCTCACTTGGTGTGTGATGTTATTGACTATGATGTGTAACCCTTTGACCTTGTACGGTAAGGGAGAATTGGACATTGGCCTGGCATGGAAAGGCTTGTTTTCTTGGCTTTTGATAGGCACATTTTAGGGTATTTCAATTTCATAACGGCTCGTATGCTTTGTGAAGTGATAATTCCATGTGAATTGTAAATACCCAGAATTTCCATGTATTTTTTTATATATGGTAATTTTACGAGTCCACGAAAATTGACGGCATGTGATTCTGAGGCCCAGAGTGCCCAGAATGAATTTCTAAACTTTTTTTCGGATACATTCAATAAACGTACAAGCGGGTTTTTCTAAACTTTTGAACCGGTGCTCGGAATTGAAATTCGAGGACACAATTGAACTTGCAACACTAATATTCACTTAAGGAGACCTTCACCTCGACCGTAGTGGGACAAGAGTGAAGGATAGATTTTGGATGAAGAAAGTCACATTCTTGGGACATGTGATCATAAGTGAGGGAATTTCTGTGGATCCTTAAAAAACAAAGGCGTTTAAGGAATGGCCTAGGCCCTCTAGTGTCATAGAAATCTGTAGTTTTCTTGGATTAGCTAGGTACTACCGACGTTTTGTGAGAAACTTCTCATGATTGTCAAGCCCTCTAACTAAGTTAACAAGGAAAGGGGTAAAGTATGTCTAGATGGAAGAATGTGAGGGAAGCTTCAAGGAGCTAAAGAGAAGGCTGATCACTGCACCTGTACTTACACTATTAAAAAGTGGAGAAATTTTTGTGATATACAGTGATGCTTCGAAGAAAGGCTTGGGTTGCGTACTCTTGAAAAATGATAGACTACACCTCACAACAGTTGAAGATCCATGAGCAGAACTACCTGACACATGATCTTGAGCTGGCAGTCATGATTTTTTCCTTGAAAATCTGGCGGCACAACCTTTATGGTGAGAAGTGTGACATATACACCGACCACAAGAGCCTAAAGTATATATTCACACAAAAGGAGCTCAACATGCGTCAAAGGAGATGGTTAGAGCTAATCAAGGATTATGATTGCTCTATTCACTACCATCCTGGAAATGTGAACAAGGTAGCTAATGCTCTAAGTAGAAAATAACCCGATACTCTATCCATGTTACGGATTGAGAAAGACCCTATCTTCTTAGATATGCAAAGGATGGATTTGGAAATCATAAGGGTAGGGGATACATCCTACCTTTCCCAAATGATTGCGCAACCACCCATCTAATAGAAGACTAAGTAAGCACAAAGGGATGATGTGGATATACAAAAGAGGGTGAATGCAGTAAAGTAAAGGAAACTGCAAGAGTTCCATATCGACGATGATGGTGTGATTCGGTTTGGAACATGGCTTTGTGTGCCTTCATCACCCGGGATAAAGAATGAGCTATTGGACAATGCACATATCTCAACTTTATCTATCCATCATAGGAGTACCAAGATGTACCGTGATCTCTGAGAACACTTCTGGTGGGATAATATGAAGAAAGAGATTGCGAAATATATATCAAGGTGCTTGGTATGTCAGCAAGTTAAAGAAGAGCGACAAAAGTCCAAAGGGATGATGCAGCCATTGCCTATACCCATGTGGAAATGGGAAAATGTTACTATGGACTTTGTCATGGGTCTCTTGAAGACGTCAAAGGGAAATAATGTGATATGGTTTGCGGTTGAACGACTCACCAAGACTTCCCATTTTATCACTATTCAGGAATATCTATCGCTTGAACAACTTGCAAAGATATATGTGAATTAATTGGTGAGACTGCACGGTGTTCCACTCTCAATTGTCTCTGACCGTGATCCAAGGTTCACATCTAAATTCTGGAGGATCCTTTAACATAGTTTGAGTATTGAATTAAATTTCAGCATGGCCTATCACCCCCAAACTGATGGCCAATCTAAAAGGACTATTCAGGAACTTGAAGATATGATAAGAGCACGCTCTTTAGAATTCAAAGGTGGATGGTATCAACATCTACCATTGGTTGAGTTCTCATACAAAAATAGCTTCCACTCGAGTATTCAGATGGCTCCATATGAAGCTCTATATGGAAAGCGATGTAGAACTCCAACCTCTTGGGATGAAGTTGGAGAAATAAAGCTACATGGACCCGATCTTGTTCAAGAGATGACAGAGAAGGTTCAAGTCAACCATAAACACATCAAAGCTTCTCAGAGTCAGAAAAAGAGCTATGCTGACAACCGTAGAAGGGACTTGGAGTTCGACGTTGGAGATAAAGTCTTTCTTTGAATATATCCATGGAAGAGAGTCATGCAATTTGGGAAGAAAGGGAAGCTAAGCCCAAGGTACATTGGCCCCTTTGAGATCCTTGACCACATAGGATATGTGCCCTATCGACTTATAGTTCCACCGAATATGGCTCAAGTTCATTATGTATTTCACGTATCACTCCTAAGGAAGTATATACTGGACCCCTCACATGTACTAAACTCAGAGGTGGTACAACTGGAAGATGATCTCTCTTCTGAGGAACAACCAGTAGAGATTCTGGATCAGAGAGATATGGTTCTACGCAACAAGACAACTCATCTTGTTAAAGTGTTGGGGAGAAACCATAAGTTTGAGAAAGAAACTTGGGAACCAGAAGAGGCAATGAAGGAGAAGTACCCTCACCTGTTTGTGTAAAGTGAAATTTCGGGGGTGAAATTTCTTAAGCGTGGAAGAATGTAACGACCCAAAGTTTTTCAATGGAAATTACATTCTTATAATTCTGTCATAAAATCACATGAAAACACAATATAATTAACTACTATGTTCTAAGTGACATTTAAACATAAGTTTTTCACTTTTGTGTTTGAAATTTTGGAAATTTGACATACACGGTTGTGTTCAAGATGATTTTTGGAGTCTAATAAAACAAAAATAATTTTTGGTGAATAGTAACCTACCCTTATGAATAGTAACATACCCTTATGAATAGTGATATACCCTAATGAATAGTAACCTTACCTATGATAGTATAAAAAAAATATTCAAGTGAAAGTATGATGTACCTATATTTTAGAATAAGTAAATGAATGTTTTAAAAATGTTTTTTAGTAATAAATCATGATTTTAATTAAATATTAAATTAATCATATTTAGAAAATTATTTTTTAAAAACGGACTTAATTTTTTTATTCTACACATTGAAAAATAGTTGGGGTGAAATTTTGGGATTTTTCTGAAATACTTGAATTTTTTGATGAATAGTGAAATACCATAATTTACAAAATAAGCTAAATAAACTAATTATAGGGTCATGTGTGATGTTATGATGATTTAAGACCACTTGGTTCGGGATTACATTATAAAATTACTATTCTTGGTCATGCAAGACTCACTATTCCTTTCTTAGCGGAAATTAATAAACTAATGAATTTTATATTAAGGAAACCCCTCTCCCCTGCACTATAAATACCACACTTCACACCCTCATTTCCTCACACCTCTCAAGCTTGAAGCCTTGTCTAAACTCTGAACAAACATCTTCCCTAGCCCCCCCCACGTCCAATAGCTACTGGTCTCATCAAAATACCAATCTTAGGCCCTTAAGGAGGATCTCAAGAGGAGGATTCAAGAGGTAATTTCTCTCCCTCTTCTCCTTTAATCCCCTTTCAATTTCAAGTTTTTTCTTATTCTCTCCCCAACTATCTTTGTCCAAATGGTATGGTAACTCCAGTATCATGAATATACTGTAATTTTATGATACTAATGGTATATTATATCATCCAAACCATTTCCATCTTCCTTTTATTTTATTAAAGAGAACGTTGTTCGTGAGGTGCTAATTTATCATCTTCAAAAACGACATGTTTACTTCTTCCATTTCTACATTCAGATCTGGTCATGAAACCATTTTTATGGTTGAACCAGAATATGTTATATGTATTATGTCCTATTTAAAGTTCTGTAACTGACTTATGTACTTATTACTAAGTGATAAATTAAAACAAGTTCGTTGTGATCGAAAAGCCGCCCAAATTAACCCAAAGAATCATCATTTAATTTTTATCTAATGATTCATCCACATGGTATATAATATAACTCATTATAAGATCATTTTAAATTCTTTAATTTCATTAATAACATGTAATATTAGTTCTGGATGTTTACCCATGTTCTACTCGAACTTCAATTTATGAATACAAGTGAACCACCCAAGAAAAACCATAAAAATGAACATCCTCGAACAATGTTTTTAAACTCTATAAATCATACAAAGGAACATAAAATGACATAATTAAACCATAATGAACCCTATTCATGTATAAAAGGTTCTGGAATTTATAATTAATGAATATAATGTCATTATACAGGACATTAAAGAGAAGGAAGCATTCAGATACAAGGTAAGGGGAAATTCTCGAACCTAAATTTCATCCTTCGGGTTCTCTCTCTATCACTCCAATTTTGATATGGTTACTCCTAAAAAATCATTTTTTCATCATTTTATTTCCTTTTCTGGGATATACATGTTTACGACTATTTTTTATGTCAAACAAAATGTTTTCCAAAAGAACTTTTCTTTTAAGAACTCATCTTTTACTTATCATTAAAGGTTGATGGTTCTTGTATCAAGTATGTTATTCCCTCTTTGTTTTGGGAACCCAAAGTTTATGAATGTGTTCTTATGAGATGAAACCCATTACTTTACATGGGTTAGTTATGTTCATTATTGATATATGTTCTATGTGGGATGAATGATAATGATAATATTATGATGTGACGGGTGCGCCCGGAATTATATAGCGCAATACGAATGTTTGAATGTGACGGGTGCACCCAGAATTATACAACACTCTAATGCATTGGGTAAAGTGATAAATCTCATGAGTAAATATTTAATTATGTGGAAAAGATGCTAGATTTGTTCACAATTATGTGTGGTAGTTAACCACTAAGACATGATGTTTCATTTTTATGCATTACCACATTTCAAGTCTTATATTTATGCTTCTTATCAGGTTCATGATCTTTTTCCCATGTTATGATTATGCTCACCCCATGGTATATTGTTCTTATCTATCCTCTTACTGGGATTTCATCTCACCCCTTTTTTGATGTATATCCTCAGGTGACTACACGTACTAAGGAGAGGTAAAGTTCCAATAAGAAGCTAGTGAAGAAGGAATTAAATGATTGTTTATGATTTATGTTATAAAAGTTATGAATGGTCCTAGTTTTCCTAAGACACTAAACCGTTGGATCCTCTATGTGTAATACTATTATGTTGTTTGTCTTTAAAATGATGTAATAGTAATGTAAGAAAAGGTTGGGTTGCTATAGCCAGGTCGCTGCCCCACGGATGAGCCACCACTGCCCCGCGACCGAGCCTCCACCCTCCGTGGTCGAGCCGCCGCCCGTGGCCGGGCCGCCCCCTCCCGGCCAAGCCGTCCCGAGCCGCTCTGCGGCCTCCATCCTCCCGAACGAGCCGTCCCACTTCCTCATGGAACCCACTGGCCAAGACTCCGCATGACCTCCACCCTCTCGGTCAAGCCTTCCTGGGCTAGGATGAGCCGCCCCGCGCCCTCACGGCACCCCCGCGACCGAGCTGCCATCCGCGGCCGAGCCTACCCGCGACCTCCACCACCCCGCGGCCTCTGTGGCCCCTCGCAGACCTCACGACCTACCGGACCACCCAGCGGGCCGATCCACACCACGGGCCGGGCTTGACCTAGCGGGTCTGGCCGGGTTAACCCAAACTGGGTCAACCCAGGCCAGGTTGGGTCGGGTTGGTCTGACTGGGTCGGACCGGACCCAGACCTGATACAGATCTTTACATTACTTGGGCCATAATTTTGGCACCGGATGTCCGTTTGACGAACCGTCAGTGTAACTAGAAATCTTGGAGTGAGACGGTCCCTTTGATTATACCCCATTGGAGTTTTGGGTAAAGTTGAGGTATGGTCAGGTTGGATCGGACATGAATCCAACTGGGCCCCCGGGTCTAAAAGGTTAATAAATCACAGACCGAGCGTCCGATTGACACGCCGTCTCTTGCATTGAGACCCCTATGAAGTGGTGGAACTTTGAGATACTTCTTAGTGGGACTTTGTAGTAGTTGGAGTATGAAACAGTGAGTTGTGAAACAAATCCTCCCAGAGATGAGCATGCTTAGTGTAGGAACCCAGTAGCTGGCAGGGACGAGAAGAATGAAGAGCGATCCTGTGTGGGTCATTTCCTAGCGATTCTATGTGGGTCAACTCCTAGTGATCCTGTGTGGGTCATCTCCTAGCGATCCTGTGTGGGTCAGCTCCTAGCGATCCTGTGTGGGTTAGCTCCTAGCGATCCTATGTGGGTCAGCACCTAACGCTTCTGTGTGGGTCAGCTCCTAGCGATCCTGTGTGGGTCAGCTCCTAGCGATCCTGTGTGGGTCAGCTTCTTTACAGAGTAAGATGATTCAGTAGTTACATCTAATCATCTATACTACTATACTTAATTTATACCTGATGTGAGCTAAGTTTATACCTGTGTGGTACTTTCCGTTGTGGTAATACCTTGGTGGTATTCTTCTGTGTGGCGTACCTGTGTGGTAATTGCCTTTGTGGTTTTCCTTCCTTTGCAGAATAGTTGAGCTTTGGGCTTTTGGGTTGGACCCTATGTTTCCTCATGATTGATATGGGTATACTTGATAACTTAGGTATATGTATGGCCATATACCTAAGTAGGGTTGACAGATGACTTCATGCTTTGAGATTTATCCTTTGTGGATTTTGTGAGACCTTGAGGGTCTCGGGGTCCCTACTGAGTATCGTTATACTCACCCCTACATGGGATATGCCCACAACTTGTTGTTTTTGGTGCAGATGACAGACAACGCTGATCGAGGTTGAGGGTACCAGTACTGGACGGTGCTCGGAGGTGGACCATACGACGTGTCGGTACACAGAGGAGACTGGTAGACATGGAGTGATGAGGAGGTGATCTGTACCTACCCTTCAGGTAGGAACCTCGGAGGATGATCCAATAGCTATATTTATCTTTCTTCAGTTGTATTGTATTTTAGTTTTACTTTTACCTTTACTGTTGGACTTGTATTCAGACCCCTTTTACTTTCAGCACTCATTTGGTTATACAGTTTGCTTATGTTCGTATCTTGCTATGTGCTTGGTTACGTGAGTTTACAGGTTATAAAGGCAATGCATTCTCAGTTTTAGAGAATATGCCTTTCAGTGCTAGTCTCCAGCCCCTGGCCTATGGAAGGCGGGCTTGGGGTATTCACGGCATGGGCCCCGAGGGACGGGTCATGTGTGAATAATGTCAATTGTCATGATTTTTATTCTTTTGAAATGTGAATAGGTGAAATTCTTGATAGAATTTTTTGTTTATTGCAATGTGTTATTCCATACTTTATATATTTGTAGAATTGCATGTGGCAGGTTATTTGGGTCTGACTCTTATGGGAGCAGGCAGGTACTATGGTTGAGGTGATTTTGATCACCAGGATTGGGCGACTCGATCATCGGTTTGAGGTAACATTAGTTGTTAAGATGGGCATGGCCTGAGGTACTTTTGATACTTGGCTCTGTTGAGGAGCGGGTAAGGAGACAATGAGGCCAGGATGACATGGGCATGGGTTGCGATAGGGAAGAGTAAGGGTAGTTGTTTTATGCCACCTATTTATTTCTTTCCTTATCTGTGTTGAATATATATTGTTATATATATGTATGGGATATCTGACCATTTATGGTATTCAGAGGGTTCCTCTTATACGTCTCGATGGAGCGTCAGGCGGGTAATGATACAGTGCCACAAGTGTAGGATCAGGTTCAAGATCTGATGCAGGCAGAGTAGGAGCCACAGGTACAGGCTTAGGGATATGATTAAATTCAGGATCCAGTGTAGGCAGGATAACAGCCGATTTTGGCAGTGTTCAGACCATGGCTCAACCAACAGCTCTGAGCTAGCCTGGTATGTGTCTTATAGGGGATTGAAAGAGGTGCGTAGGGTACAAATCTATCTATGACATATCTGACGCGGGAGTTCCAGCCACAACACCCACCACTTTTTTAGGGTGAGGGTGGTCCGCAGGAGGCTGAGAACTAGATAGAGAGAATGTAGATGATCTTCGAAAGCTCAAGATGCCTCCAGGGCAGAGGGTCAAGCTGGCGACGTACATGCTGCGAGGACCGGAAAATTGCTGGTGGGATGCGTAGGTTCAGG
This sequence comes from Viscum album, assembly GCA_963277665.1. Taxonomy (NCBI): domain Eukaryota; kingdom Viridiplantae; phylum Streptophyta; class Magnoliopsida; order Santalales; family Viscaceae; genus Viscum; species Viscum album. The sequence goes on from OY728165.1 coordinate 1,839,916,770, forward strand.
CTCGTAGGCGTGAGGGAATAGCATGGAAATACTTCGAGGACATGTTTTTTAAACACTTTTACCCAGAGACACTGGGGGCAGAGAGAGCTCAGGAGTTCTTGAGCCTTCAGTAGGGAGACATGTCCGTCGTGGACTATGCAGCTACTTTCAATGAGCTGTCTCTCTTTGCACATGGTATGATAAGTGATGACAGATCAAGGGTGATGTGCTTCGAGGATGGATTACGACATGCCATTCGAATCTAGGTAAATATCTTTAGGCTGGGTTTATTCTCATAGGCGGTAAATTAGGCACTCATAACAAAGGGAAACTAGAGGGATAAGCCCCAGGTTGGTCGGGCGACAACTTCAGGTGATGGTGTGGATAACATGAAGAAAGGACAAAATGATTTCTAGCAGGGCAATCAGGCCAAGGAATCAGCTAGACCACCTCGTAGTAGTTTGTCAGTGATTTTCTTTGAGTGTAGGCAGCCAGGACATGTTCGAACTCAGTGAGATAGTCCTCCAAAGGAGTGCTGGGCATGTGGAAAGGTTGGGTATCTTGAGTGGTTCTGCAGGAAGCCTTCTCAGACAGTCGGTAGGTAAGGACCAGGACAGACTGTGGCATTTGGAGTTGGTTCAGGTTCGATACTAGGAGAGGGTAGCTGAGTTTTAGCTGCACACGGAGGACGTGACAGAGACAGCAGGACCCAGCTGAGGGGTTAGTGGCCAATGACTGGAGCAGCACCGTAGGGAGTTCAGGCATCAGGAAGCCATACTTCAGGCCAGGTGCACGCTATGGAGCTTCTAGGGCCTGAGCAGGTTGATGAGCTGATGATGGTTAGTGGTACACCGTGAGTGTGGTCGTGACTTTCTTGTTTCTTTTTGGCATGACCTGTTGAGGCATGTCCATTTTGAGTGCACGAGGTGCAAAGGATTTATGTGGACTGACTAGATTTTGGTTAGTTGGATTGGATCCATATCAGGTGTGTGATATATTTATATATATGTATGAGATACGTTGTATCGGGGCATCGAGGATGCGAGTTTCTTGAGGTGCCTTGGGCATCGGGGAATTGAGAATGCGGGTTACTCGAGGTGCTAGGCACCAGGTTCATTTTGAGAATCCATGGAATGTAGGGCCTCTTATAAGCAGACAACGATGTGGTGTGGGATATGTTTGGGGTGCCGGGAACAACACGGGAGCACCAATGAGGCGTAGAGGTGACGATGTGTTACGAGAGGACCATGAGTCTGGAAACAGGTTATTGAACCCTTACTTTGTTGAGTTTTGTATGTTTGAGACTGAGTTAGGTAGTTTCTAAGGTGGGGAGACCCTTAAGGAATTTAGCTATAATCTTTGAGACCAGGGGAGTTTGAGTTATTTTAATTGGGGTGGTAAGTTCGGTGCCATCGCTAGGTTTTATTTTATAGCTCAGGGACGAGCTATGTTAAGGTGGGGAGATTGTAAGAACCCAGGTTTTTTAGAATGGGTCAAAATCCCAACCCTGTTTGAATTTTTGACTTGTTTCCAAGGAAACTGGGAAAAATATGGCCATTTTCTAGAAAATTCTAGATTACATTCCATGTACCTTCAGTACACGCCATGTACTCTTGACCGTGTGTGAAGTCCATACATGGCGTGTAGGCCTGTTGGAAGGGTATAAAGTTTTTAGCAAGTACACATCGTGTACTATTTGTACACGCCGTGTAGATGGGTCATGTATGGGGATATACATGGCATGTTGAAGATGTCGGCTGGGTAGAGAGGTATATGCCATGTACCCTATGTACACGCCATGTAGTCATTTGGCTAATCCTCAGGGAAATATCAGCCATTATATGAATAGTAAAATGATACACTCCATGTAGTATAAGTACAAGCTGTGTATTTTCTTTTTCCCCCCGCTAAAATGGGCAGTAGCCTCATTTTGAGGCAGAAACCCAAACCCTCGACAATTTTGAGTAGAGGGAGTCAGTCAGAGATCATTATTTCTCCTAATCATCTGTCCGAACTCCGTTTCAATCACCGTTGGATGCGTTATAACCCCTCAGTAAGGCCCTGATTCCTTTTGAGCCATTCTTCTTGATTTTTGTTCTAAGATGAGTTGTAGGGGTTTGAGCGGTTTTGATTCTTTTATAGATATACCGTGTTTTAGATCTAATTAGAGGCTGTTATCAGAGAAGTATCATCATGTTAGTATGAGTTTGGTGGTGCATACCTCTTTTTTGTGTTTTCCTATACTTTTGGGTGGTGCGACCTATAATGCATTTTCAGGTATTTTGAGAGAGACCCTAATTTACCTGCTATTTCATGTTCAATTGTTTATTTGACCTATGGGATTCCCTTGGGTATGCCTTTTTACCATTTTTCTTGAGTGAGGCCGGGCGAGGGGCCGTTTCTCATCGGGGCATTTTGGATGGGGGATGCCAAAATGGTTATAATTGTTTTGTATTGTTTTAAACTGTTGAGTTTAGTGTATTGAACCTTGATATGAATTGTTAGAGACCTTAAAGACCCTAGTGCTGGTATGAGACAACACTTGGTTAGCGCATTCAACTGTTTAGATTGTTTTTCCTATTTATGTGTTTTGTTTAAATGTTTTATATATTTAATTATTGAATTTCATATGCTGGAACCTTTGGGTTGTGTTAGGCATGAATCAAATAGTCTTGAGTGATACTGATCACTGGTTGGGCTTGTTCGGGGTTACATTGGGTGGTTTTGACCACGGGATTGGGCGTCTTGGGTGTCAGCTTGAGGTAGGATGATTTTTAGGTTGGGCATGACCCGAGTTACTGGGATGGTGAGACCATCAGACTTGAGCGGCGTGGTCGCAGGGACACGAGGTGTCAGAGGTGTTGTGGATTGGGTACTATTTTGGTGATTACTACTCACCCAGAACTATGAGTAGTGTGCACACAGAGAGACTCCGTGATGAGGTGGTTTGGCCACTCGTGTGGGTAGAGGCCCCCATTAGTTGCGGTTTATGTGTTATTGGTTTGGGGGTTTTTGCCGTAAGAAGCCACATGGTAGGTGAGAATCCTTCATGGGACAACGTTGAGGCTATAGGGTTGGGGGAAGAGGCTCACCATTATTTTGAGGGCAGACATCACTGTCCCTCTGGTTACTTTATTTTGAGGGCAGACATCGCTGTCCCTCCAGTTTCTTTATTTGAGGGCAGACATCGCTGTCCCTCTGGTTACTTATTTGAAGATATGTATCGCTGTTCCTTCAGGTTACTATTTACTGAGCATGCATTCAAGACATCGGTACTTGAGACACGCGGTGTTAGGGGGCACATGGTGCCATGTTACATGATAGAGATTCCGACATTGGCTGAAGTAGGTGACACTCCAGGGTGGTTGCTGAGCACCAGTGGGTTTGTGTTTATTTATGCATCATACTGTTTACTATTTTCCTTATAACTTCATGCCTTCTTAAACACTTATATTAGGTACGAAACTTTGGGTGGTATCCTATTGAGATTTGTCTCACACCCTACACGGACCCTTCAGGACATGTGAAGACTTTATGAATTTACATGCAGGAAAGAGATTAACTTCAGGAGTTGGACTGTTTTAGCTGTCGCATGGAGATAATATGTACCTTGAGGTCTTTCCTAGATGGAGTTTATTTTTTTCTTCTTTCTTTCTTGTATCAGTATGCGTACTTGTTATGTAGCTACAGTTGGTTAGCCATTGGCGCCTCTACTTATGGATATGTATGACTTTCTTTGGATGCATGTTGTTGTGCAATAGTATTTATAAGTGATCAACATGCTGTTGTGTTCACTTTCCACTGCTGTTGTTTATATTTATTTCTTCCATTATTTTTCAATATTGAATGTGCTTCCGCTCTGCGGGTCTGGTTTGAGTCTGTTGATTCGTTTATTCTGCTGCATATTTATTATTATACTCGGACCAGTACCATTATTATTCTTCGAGAGGGTATTGTCTCTTCACTATACCTATAAGTCCCTCGCTGCTAGTCGACATCCTTTAGCGTTCAGGGAGGTGTGACTAAGGTAGTAACACCAGACCCGTTTAGCACTGTTTGGGTGGATTTTCGGGTCCGGGTCGTTACATTAGAGGCTTCCAAGACTTTGGTGCTGGTATGGGACAACACATAGCTTGTGCAGTTCAACTATTTAGTTCATCTTGCTTGTTAAAAATATTCCTTTTGATTTTTATATATGTAATGTGTGATATTGAATATGTTGGAACCTTTGGGTTGTGCTTGGTATTGTTGAGTGATGCTGATCAGAGGTTGGTCTTGGCCCGGGTTACATTGGGTGGTTCTGACCACTGGATTGAGCATCATGGACGTTGGCTTGAGGCATGGTGACTGTCAGGTTGGGCATGGCCTATGTTACTTGGATGGCGAGCCCATCAGACTTGAGCGTAAAGGTCATAGGGACATGAGGTGTCATAGAAATTGTGGCTTGGGTACTATTTTGGTGATTATGACTCACTCGGAACTTTGAGTAGTGTGCACACAGAGAGACTCCATGATGAGGTGGTTTTGACCACTCATGCGGGTAAAAGCCCCCATTAGTTGCAGTTTAGGTACTACTGGTTTGGGGGTGTTTTCCATAAGAAGTCACGTGGAAGGTGAGGAGCCTTCAAGGGATAGAATTTATTCTATCGGTTTGGAGGTAGAGGCTCTCCGTGATTTGAGGGAAAACATCATTGTCCCTATGATACTTGATTTGAGGATAAACATCGCTGTCCCTCCAGCTACTTTACTTGAGGGTAGACATCGCTGTCCCTCTAGTTACTTTACTTGAGGGTAGACATCACTGTCCCTCTGGTTACTTATTTGAGGATAAACATCGCAGTTCATTCGAGTTACTACTTCTTAGGCAAGCCTTCGGAACATCGGTACTTGAGACACGGTGTCAGGGGGAACATGGTTCCGGGTTATATGATAGAGATTCTGGTGTTGGTCAAAGCAGGTGACACTCCATGGTGGCTGCTGAGCACCAGTGGAGTTTGTGTTTGTTTGTGCATCGTACTGTTACTGTTTACCTTATAAATGAATACCTGTATAAACAATTTTATTAGGTATGCACAGTTGGGTGGTATCCTACCAAGATTCTTCTCACACCCTGCATGGGCCCTTCGGGATGCGTGTAGACTTTATGGATTTTCATGAAGGAAAGAGATCAACTTCAGGAGCTGTACTGTTTTAGCTGTTGTATGGAGATAGTATGGGCCTCAAGGTCTTTCCTAGATAAAGTTTACTTTGTTTTGATTTCTTTCCTGTATCAGAATGTTTTCCTTGTTTATCATAGCTACTGTTGGTTAGCCATTGAGGCCCTTTTATGTATTTAATTTCTATGGACGCATGCTTGGTTGTTTAATAGTTACTACAAGTAGTTCAACATGCTATTGTGTTTAATTTTCACTATACTTATTTATATATTTCTTATGATGTTTATTGATATTGGGTATGCTTCCTCTCTACGGGTCTGGTTCGAGTCTGCTGAGTCGTTTACATATGATGCATGTTATTTATCATTGCTCAGACCAGTACCATTATTAATCCTCTCAGAGGGTATAGCCTCCCCAATATACCTATTATACCCTTACTGTTAGTCGACAACCTTTGGCGTTTGGGGAGGTGTACCTAAGGTAGTAACACCCGACCCATTTTTCACTGTTTGGGTGGTTGTTTGGGTCTAGGTCATTACAAAGTGGTATCGATGGAGTTCTTGACATGGATTTGGTAGTAGTTTTTTGTTGGATACTAATGAGACTGAGACTTCTCTTTTTATTTAAGCTGATTTACTATTTGGTATATGGTAGACTGGAGATAGGTTGTAATTGGAACTGGGTTTATAGCTTGTGGTTGGGTGCCTGTAGCGCCAGGTACATGGGATGGACCAAGTTGCAATGAGTAAGAATTGCTGTTTACTTTTTTCTCAGATTATAGTTTATATGATTTCCACCTCAGTGGATCACTTGGTATGTGATGTTATTGATTGTGATATGTGACCCTTGACCTAGTGAGGGAAGGGAATAATTGGACCTTGGCCTGATAAGGAAAGGCTTGTTTTCTTGGCTTTTGATAGGCACATTTTTAGGGTATTTCAATTTCATAACTGCACGTATGATTTGTGAAGTGATAATGTCAGGCGAATAATATCAATTTCTACGCTTTGTATGCTTTGAAATGTGAAAAAGGTGAAATTCCTGATAGAATTGATTTTTTGTTGCAATGTGTTATGCTATGCTTTATATATTTGTATAATTTCATGTGGTAGGGTTTATGGGTTTGGATCTTAAAAGAGCAGTCATGTACTATGGTTGAGGTGATTTGTTCATCGGGATTGGGAGACTCGGTCATCAGTTTGAGGCAACGTTGGTTGTCAGGATGGGCACAACCTATGGTACTTCTGATACTTGGCTCTGTTGAGGGGTAGGTAAGGAGGCCATGAGTCCAGGATGCCATGGGCATGGGTTGCGATAGGGGAGAGTAAAGGGAGTTGTTTTATGCTGCCTTTTACTGCTTTTCCTATTCACATGAATATATTGTTATATATATATATGGGCTGTTTGACTATTTATGGTATTCAGTAGGTTCCTCTTATACGTATCGATGGAGCGTCAGTCGAGTGATGATATAGGGCTGAAGGTGTAAGATCAGGTTTAGGATCTGGTGGAGGCATAGCGTGAGCCACATGTACAGGCTTAGGGATAAGATTAGGTCCAGGATCTAGTGCAGAGAGGATAGCAGCCGGGCTTTACAGCATTTGGACTGTGGCTCGACGAGCAGCTCCAAACTAGCTTGGTACGTGTCCTGTAGGGGATCGACAGAGGTGCGCAGGGTACAGAGCCATCTATGGAATATCTAATGCAAGAGTTCCAATCGTAGCACCCATCGATTTTTCAGGGTGAGGGTGGTCCGCAGGTGGCTGAGAACTGGATAGAGAGCATGTAGATGATCTTCGAGCATCTCGAGACACCTCCAGGGTGGAGGGTGTAGTTGGCGACATATATGCTGCAAGGACCGGTGAAGCATTGGTGGGATGTATAGGTTTAGGCTCACAGGAACGAGGGACTGACATGGAAAGACTTCAAGGAAAGTTTCTTTGAGAACTTTTACCCAGAAACCCTGAGGGCAGAGAGAGCTTGGGATTTCTTGATCCTTCAGTAGGGAGACATGTACGTCATGGACTATGCAGCTACTTTTACTGAGGTGTCTCGCTTTGCACCTGGTATGGTAAGCGATGACACAACAAGGGTGAGGCACTTCGAGGATGGCTTATGACACACCATTCAGATCCAGGTAAATATCTTCAGGCTGGGTTTATTCTTAGAGGTGATAAATCAGGCACTTATAGTGGAGGGTAACCAGAGGAAGAGGTCCCAGGTTGGTAGGGAGATGACTTCATGTGATGGTTCAGATAGCAGGAAGCGAGGACGAGATGAGTTCTAGTAGGGAAGTCAGACCAAGAACTTACCTAGACCACCTCATAGCAGTTATTCAGTGTGTTTTTTTTAGTGTGGATAACTAGGGCATGTTCAGACTCAGTGTGATAGGCCTCCAAAAGAGTGTCGGGCATGTAGACAGATCGAGCATCTAGAGAGGTTCTACAGGAAGCCTTTAAGAACCTTTGCAGTGTTTTTTTTAACAAAGTTTTGTATTTGTTGACAACTAATCTTTTTGTTGAAAAATGTTTTTGAGTTATAGAAAGTTGAAGTTGCTGGTTGCTGAATATTTACTTAAAGAAGATTATGTTGAATAATAAGAAGTCAGAAGTTAAGAAAGTGTCTCAAACTTTCTAAACTAAATCAGACGATGCTTTGATGATATTAAAGTTCTCATAAATCATGAAAATTTCATAATAACAGCTGGTTGAAGGAATGGTGAAGAAGATTTGTGTTTTTTCTCTAAGAAAAATTCTGAGAAAGTTCAGAGCCAGAAATTTGGAGTCGACTTCCTAAACCAGAAATTCAGAGTGTACCTCATGAACCAGAAAATTCAGAGTGTACTTCCTAAAGTCATAAATTCAGAGTCTACTTCATGAATCAGAAATTCAGAGTATACTTCATGAAACATAAATTCAGAGTCTACCTCCTGAACCAGAAATTCGGAGTCTACTTCCTAAAGCCAGAAATTTGGAGTTTACTTCATAAATCAGACATTCGGAGTCTACCTCCTGAACTAGAAATTCGGAGTATACCTCCTGAACCAGAAATTCGGAGTCAACCTCCTGAACCAGAAATTCGGAGTCTACTTCATGAACCATAAATTCGGAGTCTACTTCCTGATCTGGAAAGTCAGAGTCTACTTCCTGATCCAAGAAATTAAAAATCCAAGATCAAGCCTTATCATTCCGAGGAAGATATGAAGTGTTCAAGAAAACCTAAATTTCAACTTTGCATAAATCTTAGATAAATTTAAGGATATTTGAAGAAGTCAAATATTGAAGATTAAATGCGAGAGATTTGTGGAGTTTTTGAGATTTGAGGAAGCGGGAAATATTTTCAAGATTCCCACCTTTTTTTTCGGAGTTGCCTATAAATATGTGCTCAAATCATTCACTCATTTTAAAAAAACTTTTTACACACGCGGAAAAGGCAGAGCACTGGAGAATTCAAAGTGAAAAGCATCTACCATCTTGAAGAAGTTCTCTTGAGTGTATGAGAAGAAGATAACCAGAGCCATTATTTACTTGATGAGAAGTTCGGATTCAAAAGATCGGATCCAAGAAAACCGGATTGAATATTCATAGTGGGCATTTATCCGGAATCATTTTTATCTTACTGAGAAGAACGATTTTAGAAAATCAGATTCGAGAAATTCGGATTGAATATTCAGAGTGGGAATTTCTGTGGAATCATTATTTTCTTTGTTGAGAAGTTCGGTTCCAGAAAATCGGATCCAAGAAAATCGTATTAGGAATTCGGAGTGAGCATTTGTGGAGCAGTTTCAACAAAGTTATTTTTCTTATGATTGGCTCATTTTTTCTTTAAGAAAACATTGAAAACTGACAGGAGTCAGTATAATCTTTCCTATTGGGATATAGAAGGTGTCTAACGGGAGTTGTCACAAGTTGTATTCACTTCTTCATCATAGTGGATTTCCATAGACCCACGATAGTGGCTATGGAAAGGTCGTAGGTTCTCTTATTGAGGCCGAACCTTGTAAATCTTGTGTGACTTTCTTGATTTACCTTTCTTGCATGCTTGAGTTTCTTGCTAAAGATTGATAAGGAAATAAATCTTAACAGGTTGCAATGGTTGAGTTTCTTAAAGTTTTGAAACTTATAAAAAGTTAAACAACTGATTCAACCTCCCTTCTTAGTTGTTATTCGATCCTTGGAACTTCAAGTGGTATCAGAGGCAGGTTCCCTTGTTTAATCCTTATCATGGAGAATATCAATTCTATCAATAGTAGAGGAATTCATACATTCGATGGCAAGAATTATTATGGATGAAAAAATAGGATGATTCCTTATCTCCTATCTCTTGGCCTTGAAGTTGTTGATGCTGCTTCTATTGGCTTTCCACCTATTGAGAAAAATGATCCTATGACATTTGCTGACAAGAGAAACATCGAAGTTGATGGAAAGGCTAGAAATTCTATTCTCATGTCCTTATCAGAAAATGTTTATCAGAAGGTGATGTGTCTCACAACATCAAAAAGCATGTGGGACAAGATGGAAAGTGTTTTGGAAGGAAACACAAAAGTCAAGGAGGACAAGCTGCAAATCTGGCGTAGTAAGTTTGAAGACATCAGGATGAGAGATGATGAAACAATTGATGAATAATTCACCAGATTTAATGAAATTTTTTGAAACATGAGGGGATTCGGAGAAAACTTGGAAGATTCTACAATTGTGAAGAAACTTATGAGAAACTTTCCAGACATGTTTGATTCTAAAATTTCATCTTTAGAAGATAAGGATGATTTATCTCTTGATAAACTACATAACTTTCTTGTTGCCTATGAAATGAGGAAAGATCCAATCTTTAAGAAGAAGATGAAAGATGAAATGGCTTTTGAAGCTTTGAGAAAGATGAAAATACAAGATGATGAAGTAGCTGGCCCTTGTGAGTCTGTTGACAAGGAAGATGAAGAGTTGAATGAAAAAATCATGTCTCTCATATCCAAGAACTATCTAAGAGGAAGAGGAAAGTATGAAGGGAAACTTCCTCTCAAATGTTTTGAGTGTGGTGGAATTAGAAACTTTGCTATGAATTTCCCTAAGAAGAAAGTTGGAGAATATCAAGATGCTTCTAATGATAATTATCGGTGGAAGAAGTATAACAAGAATGAAAAAGAAGAGAAGACTTAAAAAGAATTTAAGAAGAAGTTTTTAGGAAATAAAATAAGTATGTTGAGCAAGAAGGTTGAATCGGAATCATCTGACAATGATTCCTCGGAAGATGAAAGTAAAGAAAGATTCAGAACCTTCATTGCAAAAGTTGAGAAAACAAATGTTTCCTCAAAAAGTGAAGAAGTTGGTGAAGAATATTACAGAGAATATCAACTAAGATCCGAACTCCTTTCATGTCTTGAGAAAAACAAATCTCTCAAGAAAGAAATTCACGTGATGAAGAAAAATCATTAAGAAGTTCATGATGGAAGTAAATATGCCACCAAGAGGGAAGATGAATACATTCAAGAAATTTTAAGTTACAAACATAGAATTGATGAACAAGGAAAGATGATAGAAGATCTTAGCAAGAAACTGGAAGCTAAGGAAGAAGAAGCAAACAATGTGAAATCAAAACTCCTTGATTCTGAAAATACCCTGAATAAGATGAATGAAAACTTCAACATAGCTACAGAAGTAAAAGATGAGACCTCTAAAAATGCTGTGAAGGGTCATTACCAGAATCAGGTGAAATCTTCTCTTACCAAAAATAATGTTTCTTCTAACATTTTAGGTTTCAGAAGAAGTGTTATTAAAGCTTTGGTGGAGAAAGAATGTAAGAAATATATCAATCCTATAAAAGTAGAAGACTCTCTCAAAAGAAGAGATGGCCGACATCCTGAGTTTTCTAGAGCTGAAAGAAGTTACCAACCTCAAAAAATTTTCTATAATGAAAGATCATTCGTTAATAGAAAATCAAGATTTGAGGGATATTGCTGGTGTTGTGGAATATATGGCCATAGAGCTTATAATTATTGGCGCAATTTATCTCTACCCGGAAGAAGGTTTGAGCAAAGTGGAAGAAATAGTGAAAGAAGGATGAGTAACTCTCCGTACTCACAGAAAGTTGAAAAGGTGAATTCTCAAGATGTTAGAAACATTCCAAAAAAGAATCAATTTGAATGTTTGGAAGAAGTTTGTGGAAGATGTGATCAGTTTGGTCATCATGCTGAACGATTTATGACACTCCTTCCAGAACAAGTTTCTTATGATAAGAAAGAAAAGAATGCTGAAAATAAGAAGGTTGATGAGAGACCTTTTGTTGTTGAGACAACTTTGAAAGAAAGTAAGAGGAACAAACCATGGATTCTTGATAGTGGTTTTTCTTCACACATGACAGGTGATATAAAAATCTTGGGACATTTTGAAAATCATGATGGAGGAGTGGTTACGTTTGGAAATGATAGTTCCCTAAAAATTAAGGGAATCGTAACGGAAGATATTGAAGAAGAGAAACTGAAATCTAAGGAAATATTGCTTGTTGATGGGATAAAACATAACTTACTTAGTGTAATTAAACTTTGTGATGATGGAAAAGAATTTATCTTCATAAAGTATTCTTGTATCATCAAAAGTGTGAAAAATGGAAAAGTGATTGCAAAAGGAGAAAGAACCAGTGGGAATCTCTTTAAAATTGGAGAATCAAATAACTCTTATTATTTGAGTGCTGAAGATGAAAATAAGTTGTGGAATCAAAGATTTGGCCATCTTGTGCAGAAGAACATGAGTAAGCTTTCTAAATTTGATGCTGTTCAGAATTTTCCAGAACTGAAAAGAAGAGATGAAGATGTTTTTATTACTTTCCAGAAAGGAAAGATGACTAAAAAAAGGCCATAAAAGAGTTGATATTCAATCTAACAAACCACTTGATCTTATTCATTCCGATTTGTGTGGGCCGATGAGACATCAATCAACAAAATAATATTTATACTTTATCACTTTTATTGATCACTTCACTCGGATGACAGACATCATGTTAATGAATTATAAGTCAGAGGCTATTGAAATGTTTAAATTCTTCAGAAGAGATGTCGAGAAAGAATTGGGGGCTTCCATAAAGAAATTGAGAATAGAAAATGGTATCGAATTCACAAGCAATGATTTTGAAACTTACCTAAGGAAGCATGGTATCAAACATCAGTATAGTGCTCCCTATACACCAAAAAAAATGGAGTTGTAGAAAGGAAAAATATAAGCTTTGTGGAAATGGGAAGAAGTATGTTATCAGAATACAAAATTTCAAAATAATTTTGGAGAGAAGCTGTTAACACTGTTGTACATGTTCAAAAAAGATGCTTGTTGAGACCAAAAACCTACATGACTCCTAAAGAGATGTGGTATAACAAAAAATATTCTTTTAATTAATTCATAGTTTTTGGAAGTCCATGCTTGCTCAAAATAAAAAATCCAGACTTAGGAAATTTTGATGATAAATCTTAAGAAGGAATATTTATGGGTTATTCACCGAATGGAAGAAGTTACAAATGCTAGAACAAACGTTTACAGAAGTTGGTGGACTCAGATGATGTGAAGGTAATTGAAAATCCAAGTTCTTTCACAAAAATTGTTAAGAATACCGAGGAAGATAAATCAGAGAATCCCCACCAGAGTGAGAGTGACTCAGATAAGTCACATGGGGAAGAAGGTGATGCTGGGAAAGGAAATGTAAGTTTTCCTACCTTGAAAAAACATGTTGAATTTGAAAATATTATTGGAGATCAGAAGGCTCCAGTTCAGAGAATAAGGAAGTTAAGATTAGAAAATCAGACTTCCCTTATCTCAAAAGTTGAACAAGAATCAGTTTCAGAAGCTGTTCAACATAAAGAATGGGTGGATGCTATGAATGAAGAACTGGATCAGATTGAGAATAATAAAACATGGGAACTTGTTCCAAGGCCGACGAATAAGAATGTTTTCAGAACCAAGTGGGGTTACAGAAATAAATTGAATGAGCATGGAGAAGTTACAAGAAACAAAGCAAGGCTTGTGTGTAAAGGATATGTACAAGTGGAAGGTGTGGATTTTGATGAAAATTTTGACCCTGTTGCAAGGTTGGAAACTATTCGAATGTTTCTTGCAGTGGCTGCTCATTGGAATTACAAGGTTTATCAGATGGATGTAAAGTCAGCTTTCTTAAATGGTGAGATTGCGGAAGAAGTTTACATTGAACAACCTTTTTGGTTTTTACTTGATGCGTATGAAAACAAAGTTTTCAAATTAAAGGAAGCCTTTTATGGGCTGAAACAAGCTCCACGAGTATGGTATTCGAAGCTTGAAAATTCTTTGAAAAAGATGAACTTTTCTAAAGGAAAGGTTGATTGCAACTTGTATGTTAAAGATGTTGATTCCAGAATTTTAATTGTAATCATTTATATGGATGATATAATTTTTGCTGGAGATGAAGAAAAGGTTTGTGAAGAGTTTGAAGAAGAGATGAAGAATTTTTTTGAAATGTCAATGTTGGGGGAATTGACTTTCTTCCTTGGCTTACAAGTTCAACAACAAGAAAAATACATTTTCTTATCCCAAGAAAAGTATGCTAGGGAACTATTAAAGAAGTTTGGGATGGAAGAATCAAAATAAGTTTCAACCCCTATCTTAGTGAGCACAAAGTTGAGAAAAGATGAGATAGGGAACAATGTAAATCAGAAAGAATTTCAAAAGTTAATAGGAAGTCTTTTTTATCTTACAGCCTCAAGGCCTGATATTTCTTATACTGTGACTCTCTATTCCCGATATCAAAGTAATACAAAAGAATCACATATGTTGGAAGTTAAGAGGATTCTAAGATATGTTAAAGAAACAACTTCACATGGGTTATTATACAAGAGGAACAATGAGATGAAGTTTCATGGTTATACTGATGCTGATTGAGCTGGTGATTGTAATGATAGAAAATCAACATCAGGAGGAACATTTTTATTAGTGGAATTTTGTGTGAGTTGGAACAACAAGAAACAAAGTTCAGTAACTTTAAGTACAGATGAATCCAAATATGTTGAAGCTACTCAGGCTTGTACTCAAATGATGTGGATGAAAGTTCAGCTGGAAGATTTGAAAGTGAAAGTTTTTAAACCTTTGAAAATACTCTGTGATAATCAAAGTGCCATTGATCTTTCCAAGAATCCTATTCAACATTCAAGATCAAAGAATATTGATATAAAGTATCATTTTTTAAAAGAGAAATCTTCTGCTGGAGAAGTCTTGCTGGAATATATTTCAACAAAGTATCAGATTGCTAATATTTTCACAAAAGCAATGTCAAAGGAGAGGTTTGTTGAACTGAGGCTGCAACTCCATGTTCAACCTCCTCCCAAGACTTCCTAAAACTCATAAGGAAGAATCCCCCACCGTGCTTTGGATTCTGTTGACAAAGGGGGAGAGTAAGTTTTATTTTATGAATCTAAAGCTGTGGTTATCATATAATGAGGGATAGAGAAATAAAAATGAGAGAGGAAAAGAAAAGTGAGAAAGAAAAAGATAAAAGTTGAGGGGGAGTTTGAGTACGGTGAAGTTTATCTTTACATGGCCACAATTTTTTCTTGTCACCGAGGGATGGAAATCATTCAAAAACATTACTTTATCCACTAGTCTGGTGTCAGGACACTCTTTTTAAAAAATGCTATGTTTTGGTAAAATTCAATAACTTGTGATATAAAATTTTTTGAGAGGTGAAAACTTGTTTACAAGGGTTGCCAACAAATCCAAAGGGGGATATTGAAGAACCTTTGCGGTGTTTTGTTTAAAAAAGTTTTGTATTTGTTGACAATTAATCTTTTTGTTGAAGAATGTTTTTGAGTTACAAAAAGTTGAAGTTGCTGATTGCAGAAGATTTCCTTAAAGAAGATTATGTTGAAGAATAAGAAGTCAGAAGTTAAGAAAGTGTCTCAAACTTTCTAAACTAAATCAGACGATGCTTTGTTGATCTTAAAGTTCTCGCAAATCATGAAAATTTCATAATAACAGTTGGTTGAAGGAATGGTGAAGAAGATTGGTGTTTTTTCTCTAAAAAAAATTCTGAAAATGTTCGGAGCCAGAAATTCAGAGTCGACTTCTTGAACCAGAAATTCGGAGTCTACCTCCTGAACCAGAAATTCAGAGTCTACTTCCTGAAGCTAGAAATTCAGAGTCTACTTCATGAATCAAAAATTCGGTGTCTACTTCATGAACTAGAAATTCAAGGTCTGCCTCCTGAACCAGAAATTTGAGTTTACTTCCTAAAGCCAAAAATTCGGAGTCTACTTCATGAATCAGAAATTCGGAGTCTACCTCCTGAACCGGAAATTCGGAGTCTACCTCCTGAACCAGAAATTCAGAGTCTACCTCATGAACCAGAGATTTAGAGTCTACTTCATGAACTAGAAATTCTGAGTCTACTTCCTGATCCAGAAAGTCAGAGTCTACTTCCTGAGCCAAGAAATTCGAAATCCAAGATCAATCCTTATCATTCCAAGGAAGATATGAAGTGTTCAAGAAAACTTGAATTTCAACTTTGCATAAATCTCAAAGAAATTTAAGGAGATTTTAAGAAGTTAAAGATTGCAGATTAAATGTGAGAGATTTGCAGAGTTTTTGAGATTTGAGGAAGCGGGAAATATTTTCAAGATTCCTACCTTTGTTTTCTGAATTGCCTATAAATATGTGCTCAAATCATTTTCTCATTTAAAATTTTTTTACACACGCGGGAAAGGCGGAGCGCTAGAGAATTAAAAGTGAAAAGAATCTACCATCTTGAAGAAGTTTTCTTGAGTGTTTGAGAAGAAGAGAATCAGATCCATTATTTACTTTATGAGAAGTTCAGATTTAGAAGATCGGATCCAAGAAAACCAGATTGAATATTCGGAGTGGGCATTTCTTCAGAATCATTTTTATCTTGATGAGAAGACTGGTTTCAGAAAATCGGATTCAAGAAATCCAGATTGAATATTCGAGTGGTCATTTCTGCAAAATCATTATTTTTCTTCCTGAGAATTTCGGTTCCAGAAAATCGGATCCAAGAAAACCGGATTAAGAATTCAGAGTGAGAATTTGTGGAGCAGTTTCAACAAAGTTATTTTTATTATGAGTGGCTCATTTGTTCTTTAAGAAAACATTGTAAATTGACAGGAGTCAGTATAATCTTTCCTATCGGGAGATAGAAGGTGTCTAACGGGAGTTGTCACAAGTTGTATCAATTCTTCATCATAGTGGATTTCCATAGACCCACGTGAGTGGCTATGGCAAGGACGTAGGTTCTCTTATTAAGGCCGAAGCTTGTAAATCTTGTGTTCCTTTATTGATTTACCTTTCTTGCATGCTTGAGTTTATTGCTAAAGATTGATAAGGAAATAAATCTTAACAGGTTGTAAGGGTTGAGTTTCTTAAAGTTTTGAAACTTATAAAAAGTTAAACAACTGATTCAACCCCCCTTCTCAGTTGTTATTTGATCCTTGGAACTTCAAGCCTTCTTAGACAGCTGGTAGGCATAGACTAGGACAGACTGTGGCATCTAGAGCTGGTTCAGGTTTAGTACTAGGAGAGGGTAGCTGAGTTTCAGCTATACGTGGAGGGCGTGACATAAACAGCGAGACCCATCTAAGGGGTCACGGGTCGGTGACTAGAGCAGCACCGTAGGGAGGTTAGGCATCAACATATGTACTTTAGGCCAGGTGCATGCCATGGAGCTACTATAGGTTAAGTAGGCTGGTGAGCCGATGACGGTTAGAGGTACACCACTGGTGTGGTCGTGATCTATTTTGTTTTCTACTTGTTTTGGCATGGCCTACTGGGGCATGTCCGCTTTGAGTGCACGATCTACACAAGATTTATTTGGATTGAATTGATGTTAGTCAGTGGGATTCACACCATATCTGGTGTGTGATATATTTATATATGTATGAGATGCGTAACATTAGGGGCATAAAAAATGCGGGTTACTTGAGGTGCCATGGGCATCAGGGCATCGAAGATGTGGGTTACTTGAGGTGCCGTGGGCATCAGGGCATCGATGATGTGGGTTACTTGAGGTACTAGGAAACAAGTTCATTTTGAGAATCGATGGGATGCAAGACCTCGTGAAGGCGGACACCGATGCGGTGTGGGATACGTTTGGGTGTCAAAAATGACATAGGATCACCAATGAGTTACAAGGGTGACAATGCGTCATGAGGGGACCATAATTCCAGAAAACAGGTTGGTGAACCTTTTCTTGATTTGAGTTTTGTCAGGTTGAGACCATGTTAGGAAATTCCTAAGGTGGGGATCCCCTTTAGGAATTTAGACAGAACCTTTTTAGACCGGGGTAGTTCGGGTTACTTTGATTGGGGTGGTATGTTCAGTGCCATCTCTAAGTTTCGTTTGATAGCCCGGGGATGAGCTATGTTAAGGTGGGGAGATTGTAAGAACCTGAGTTTTTGGAACGGGTCAAAATACCAACCCTGTTTAAAATTTTGACTTGTTTATGAGAAAACTGGGAAAATCTGGGAAGTTATAGAAATTTTCAGATTACACGCCGTGTAATCCAAAGTACACGCCGTGTATGGGTTAGGCATGTACCGACCATGTGCTTACCAAGTACATACTGTGTGATGACCATGTATGAATTTCCTACTACACGGTGTATAGTGTTTCTTGACACGCCATGCAATCTCCTTTCCGAGTACCGGCTGAGTTCTAGCCATGTGTCGACCCGTGTGGTGTATCCAAGTTGTGTGGTTACCTTCGCTTAAGTTTGAGTATGGATAATGCTACTACATAGCATGTAGTCTTTTATACACGTCGTGTATTTTTATTTTTATTTTCTTAAATTAAAGATCATCTTATCTAATTTCAGAAAAAACCTTCTTCTTCCCCAATTTCAGAACATGTAGTTTGAAAATACCGAAAAACATACCTTGACCTAGATTCTTCATCCGAAGTCCGTTCTTCAGTACTTCGGTGGCTCTAGGATCGCAACAGGAAGGATAAACCCATACACCCTTTTTCATTCTAGTTTCTTTGCCTCACACACTATAGATTCCAACTGAGTAGAGTTGCTGGGATTTGATGGGAACGTAGATCTATGAAGACCGGCTTCAAATTGGAGCTCAATATCTGACGTTCCAACATCTACGAGTCTCAGATAGGTGGTTCATACCTTCTTTCATATTTTTGCAGACCTTTATGTGGCATGAATTAAAGCGTGTATTTGGGTATTTTGAGTGTGACCCTATTTTATCTGCTATTTCATATTCAATTTCTTATTAGACCCATGGGATGCCTTTGGGTATGCCCTATTTCTTATTTTGTTTGAGCGGGGCCGGGTGAGGGGCCATTGCTCATTTGGGGCATTTTGGCCAGGGGTTCCAAAATGGTATAAGATGAATCTATTTTAAGTAAAATGCAGAGTTTATTTTGTTAAAGCATGATGTGACATGTTAGAGGATTCCAAGAATTTTGTGCTGGTATGGGACAACACATAGCTTGTGCATTTCAACTGTTTAGTTCATCTTTCTTGTTAAAAAAATTCGTTTTGATTTTTATATATGTAATGTGTGATATTGCATATTCTAGAACCTTTGGGTTGTTCTTTGTATTGTTGAGTGATGTTGATCATAGGTTGGGCTTGGAATGGGTTACCTTTGGTGGTTCTGACCACGGGATTGGGTGTCATGGACGTTGGCTTGAGGCAGGGTGACTGTCAGGTTGGGCATGACCTAGGTTACTTTGATGGATATCCCCTTAGACTTGAGCAGTATGGTCTTAGGGACATGATATGGGCACTATTTTGGTGATTGCTACTCTCCTGGAACTTTGAGTAGTGTGCACACAGAGAGACTCTGTTATGAGGTGGTTTTGACCACTTGTGTGGGTATAGGCCCCCGTTAGTTGCGGTTTAGGTACTATTGGTTTGTAGGTGCTTACTGTAGGAAGCCACATGGAAGGTGAGGAGCCTTCAAGGGATAAAATTGAGGCTATGGGGTTAGGGTCAGAGGCTTTCCGTGACTTGAGGGCTGACATCGATCTCCCTCTGGTTACTTGATTTGAGGGCAGACATCGCTGTCCCTCCTGCTGCTTTACTTGAGGGCAGACATCACTATCCCTATGGTTATTTATTTGAGGATATACATCATTGTTACTTGGAGTTACTACTTCTTCGGTGTGCCTTCGGGATGTCGGTACTTGAGACGCGGTGTCATGGGGCACATGGTGTAGGGTTACATGACAAAGATTCTGATACTGGCCGAAGCAGGTGACACTCCATGGTGGCTAATGAGCACAAGTGGAGTTTTTGTTTGTTTGTGCATCTCACTATTGATGTTTTCCTTATAAATTCATGCCTGCATAAACACTTATATTTGGTACACTCCGTTGGGAGGCATCCTATTGAGATTCGTCTCACACCCTGCACAAGACTTTCGGGACACGTGTAGACTTTATATATTTTTGTGAAGGAAAGAAATCATCTTCAGGAGCTGAACTATTTTAGTTGTTGCATGGAGATGGTATGGACCTCAAGGTCTTGCCTAGCTGGAGTTTACTTTATTTTCCTATCTTTCCTGTATCATCATGTTTTCCTTATTTATAGTAGCTAATGTTGGTTAGCCATTGGCGCCCTTTTATGTATTTACTTTCTATGGACGCATGCTTGGTTGTTTAGTAGTCACTACAAGTGGTTCAACATGTTATTGTGTTTTCTTTCCACTGCACTTATTTATATATTGCTTCTGCTATTTATTGATATTGGGTTTACTTTTTCTCTGTGGGTCTGGTTCGAGTCTGCTGAATCATTTACTTCTGTCGCATGTTATTTATCATTACTCCGACCAGTACCATTATTAATCCTCTAAGAGGGTATCGCCTCCCCACTATACATATCAGACCCTCACTGCTAGTCGGTAGCCTTTGGTGTTCAGGGAGGTGTGCCTAAGGTAGTAACACCCGACCTGTTTAGCACTGTTCAGGTGGCTGTTCGGGTCCGGGTCATTACAAAGTGGTATCAAAGGAGTTCTTGATCGGGATTTGGTTACAGTGTTTTGCTTGTTACTAATGATACTGAGACTTCTTTTTTTATTTCAACTGGTTTACTATTTGGGATACGGTAGATTGGAGAGAGGTTGTAATTGGAACTAGATTTCTAGCTTATGCTTGGGTGCCTGTAGCCCCAGGTACGAGGGATGGACCAAGTTTCCATGAGTGGGAATTGCTATTTACTTTTTTCTCAGATTACATTTTATATGATTTTTACCTCGGTGGATCGATTGGTGTGTGATTTTATTGATTGTGATATGTGGCCCTTGACCAAGTGAGGGAAGGGAAGAATTGTACCTTGGCCCGGTATGTCAAGGCCTGTTTTCTTGGATTTTGATAGGTACATTTTTAGGTTATTTCAATTTCATAACCATACATATGCTTTTTGAATTGATAATTCCATGTGAATAATATCAATTTCGATGCTTTTTATGCTTTTAAATGTGAAAAAGGTGAAATTCCAGATAGAATTGCTTGTTTATTTCAATGTGTTATTCCATGCTTTATATATTTGTAGAATTGCATGTGGTAGGGTTTTTGCATCTGGATCTTAAAAGAGAAGGCATGTATTATGGTTGAGGTGATTTGATCATGAGGATCGGGAGACTCGGTCGTCGATTTGAGGCAACTTTGGTTTTCAGGATGAGTATGGACTAAGGTACTTTTGATATTTGGATCTGTTGAGGGGTGGGTAAGGAGGCCATGAGGCCGGGATTCCATGGGAATGGGTTGTAATAGGGTAGAGTAAGGTTAGTTGTTTTATGACACCTTTTACCACTTTTTCTATCTGCGTGAATATATATTTATATATATATATATGGGATTTCTGACCGTTTATGGTATTCAGCAGGTTCCTCTTATATGTATCGATGGAGCGTCAGGCGAGTGATGATACAGTGCCGAAGGTGCGAGATCAGGTTTATGATTTGGTGTAGGAAGAGAATGATATGGAGGTACATGCTTAGTGATAGGATCAGGTCTAGGATCCTGTGCAGACAGGGCAGCAGCTGGGCTTTGCAGCATTCGGGTCATGGCTTGTGAGCAGCTCCGGACTAGCTTGGTACGTTCCCTACAAGGGATCAATAGAGGTGCGCAGGGTATACAGCCATCTATGGAATATCTGACGTGGGAGTTCCAGTCATATCACCCGCCACTTTTTCAGGGTGAGGGTGGTCCACAAGCGGCTGAGAACTGGATAGAGAGCATGAAAATGATTGTCGAGCAGTTCCAAATGCCTCCAGGGAGGAGGGTCAAGCTAGAGATGTACATGCTGCGAGGACCTACGAAGCACTCATGGGATTGCGGGTTCAGAATCGCAGGCATGAGGGACTAGCTTGGAAAGAGTTCGAGGATAGGTTCTTCAAGCACTTTTACCCAGATACACTGAGGGTAGAGAGAGATTAGGAGTTCTTGAGCCTTCAGCTGGGAGACATGTCCGTCATTGACTATGAAGATACTTTTACTAATCTTTATTGCTTTGCACCTGGTATGGTAAGCGGTGACGCGGAAAGGGTGAGGCACTTCGAGGATGGCTTACAACAGGCCATTCAGATCCAGGTAAATATCTTCAGGCTGGGTTCATTCTCAAATGCGGTAAATCAGGTGCTCATAGCAAAAGGTAACCAGAGGGATAGGCCCCAGGTTGGTTGGGAGATGGCTTCAAGTGATGGTTCAGATAACAAGAAGCGAGGATGGGATGAGTTCCAGCAGGGAAGTCAGGACAAGGACACATCTAGACCAGCTCGTAGTAGTTCTTTAGTTGTTTGTTTTTAGTGTTGATAGCTAGGGTATGTTTGGAATCAGTGTGATAGGCCTCCAAATGAGTGTCAGACATGTGGACAGTTTGTTCATCTGGAGAAGTTATGCAGACAACCTTCTCAAATAGCTGGCAGGTGGGGACCAGGGCAAATTGTGTCATCTGGAATTGGTTTAGGTTCAGTACCAGGAGAGGGTAGATGAGTTTCAACTGAATGTAGAGGATGTGATAGAGAAAGCCAGACCCAGCTGAGGGGTCACTGGCCACTGACTGGAGTTGCACTATAGGGAGGTCAGGCATCAGGCAGCCGTACTTCAGGTCAGGTGCTTGCCATGGAGCTACTAGAGGCTGAGCAGGTTGGTGAGTTGACAATGGTTAGAGGTACACCACAGGTGTGGCCGTGATCTATTTTGTTTTTACTTATTTTGGCATGGCCTGCTGGGGCATATTCGATTTTAGTGCATAAGCTGCACAAGATTTATTAGGACTGACTAGATTATGGCCAATGGTATTGACACCATATCAGGTGTGTGATATATTTATATATGTATAAGATGCGTGACATTAGGGGCATCTAGGATGCTGGTTACTTGAGGTGCCATGGGCATCAGGGCATCAAGGATGCAGGTTACTTGAGGTGTCGTGGGAATCAGGGTATCAAGGATGCGGGTTACTTGAGGTAATAGGCACTGGGTTTGTTTTGATGCTCCATGGGATGCAACACCTTGTGGAGGTGGACACCGATGCAGTGCGAGATACGTTTGGGTGTCGGAAATGACATGGGAGCACCAATGAGGTTCAGGGGTGACGATTCATCATGAGAGGACCATAAGTCCTGAAAATAGGTTAGTGAACCTTTAATTGATTTGAGTTTTGTCAGGTTGATACTATGTTAGGAAATTCATAAGGTGGGGGCCCCTTGAGGTATTTAGCCAGAACCTTTTTAGAATGGGGAAGTCCTCATTACTTCGATTGGGGTTGTACATTTGGTGCCATCTCCAGGTTTTGTTTGATAGCTTGGGGATGAGATATGTTAAGGTGGGGATATTGTAAGAACCTGAGTTTTTGGAACAGGTCAAAATACCGATGCTGTTTAAATTTTTGACTTGTTTCTGAGAAAACTGGGAAAATCTAGGAAGTTCTGGAAATTTCTAGATTACACACTGTGTACTCCAAAGTACACATCGTGTATGGGTTAGGCATGTACGGGCCACGTGTTCTCTAAGTACATGCCATGTGATGACCATGTATGAATTTCCTACAATACGACGTGTAGTGTTTCTTGACAAGCTGTGTAATCTCCTTTCTGAGTACCGGCTGAGTTCTAGCCGTGAGTTGACCCATGTGGTGTATCCATGCCGTGTGTCTATCTTCTCTTAAGTTAGAGTACAAAAAGGCTACTACATGGCGTGTAATATTTTATACACACTATGTATTTTTATTTTTATCCATTCAAATGAAAGTTCATCATGTCTAATTTTGGGAAAAACCATCTTCTTCCCCAACTTAAGAAAAGGTACGTTCCAAAATCCCAAAGAACAAACCTTGCCCTAGATTCTTCATCTGGAGTCTATTCTTCAATTCGTCTGTGGATGTGGGATCACATCAGGAAGGATAAACCCACACACTCTTTTTCTTTCTAGTTTCTTTGCCTCACACACCTCAAATTCCAACTGAGAAGAGTTGCCGGGATTTCACAGGAAAGTAGATCTACAAATATCGTCTTCGAATTGGAGCTCGATATCGGACGTACCTATGTCTACGAGTCTTAGGTAGGTGGTGCAGACCTTCTTTCATGTTTTCACGATCCTTTGTGTGGCACAACTTAAAGCGCGTATTTGGGTATTTTGAGCATGACCCTATTTTATCTTCTATTGCATATTCAATTGCTTATTAGACTTATGGGATGCCTTTGGGTATGCCCTCTTTCCTATTTTGATTGATTGGGGCTAGGCAAGGGGCCATTTCTCATTTGGGGAATTTTGGATTGGGGTTCCAAAATGGTATAAGATGAATTTGTTTTATGTAAACTGCTGAGTTTATTTTGTTAAAGCATGATGTGACTTGTTAGAGGCTTCCAAGACTTTGTTGCTGGTATGGGACAACACATAGATTGTGCAGTTCAACTTTTTAGTTCTTCGTGCCTATTAAAAATATTCCTTTTGATTTTTATATATATAATGTGTGATATTTCATATGATGGAACCTTCAGTTTGTGCTTGTTTTTGTTGAGTGATGCTGATCACAGGTTGGGCTTGGCCGAGTTTACATTGGCTGGTTTTGACCACGGGATTGGGCATCATGGATGTTGGCTTGAGGCAGAGTGACTGTCAGGTTGGTCATGACCCGAGTTACTTTGATGGATATCCCATCAGAATTGAGTGGCATGGTCACAGGGAAACGAGGTGTCAAAGACGTCGTGGATTGGGTCCTATTTTGGTGATTACCTCTCACTTAGAACTTTGTGTAGTGTTCACACCAAGAGACTCCGTGATGAGGTGGTTTTGACCACTCGTGCGAGTAGAGGCCCCCGTTAGTTGCAGTTTAGGTACTATTGGTTTGGGGTGATTTCCATATAAATCCATGTGGAAGGTGAGGAGCCTTCATGGGATAACATTGAGGTTATCGAGTTGGGGGAAGAGGCTCTCCGTGATTTGAGGGTAGACATCGCTGTCCCTCCGGTTACTTGATTTGAGGGCATGCATCGCTCTCCCTCCAGTTACTTTACTTGAGGGAAGTCATCTTTGTCCCTATGGTTACTTATTTGAGGACAGAAATCTATGTTCCTCTGAGTTACTACTTCTTGGGCATGCCTTCAGGATGTCGGTACTTGAGACACGGTGTCAGGTATCACATGGTTCTGAGTTACATGACATAGATTTCGGTGTTGGCCGAAGCAGGTGACACTCTAGGGTGGCCACTGAGCACCAGTGGAGTCTGTGTTTGTTTTTGCATCGTACAATTGCTATTTTACTTATAAATTCATGCTTATATAAACACTTATATTAGGTATGTAGCGTTGGGTGGTATCCTACCGAGATTCATCTCACACCCTGCACGGGCCCTTCAAGACGCGAGTCAACTTTATGGATTTGCGTGTAGGAAAGAGATCAACTTCAAGAGCTAGAATGTTTTAGCTATTGAATGGAGATGGTATGGAAATATAGGTATTGCCTAGCTAGATTTTAATTTGTTTTTATTTTTTTCCTGTATCAGCATGTTTACCTTGTTTATGGTAGCTACTTTTGGTTAGCCATTGGCACCGTTTTATGTATTGAATTGCTATGGACGCATTCTTGGTTCTTTAGTAGTTACTATAAGTGGTTTAGCGTGATTTTGTGTTTACTTTCTATAGAAATTTTTTATATATTTATTCCACTGTTTATTGATATTGGGTATTATTCCGCTCTGCGGGTCTGGTTCGAGTTTGCTGAGTCGTTTACTTCTTCTGGATGTTATTTATCATTGCTCGGAACAATACCATTATTAATCCTCCGAGATGGTATATCCTCCACACTATACCTATAATACCCTAACTTCTAGTCAGTAACCTTTGGAATTTGGGGAGGTGCGCCTAATGTAGTAACACCAGACCCGTTTAGCACTGTTCGGGTGGCTGTTCAGGTCCGGGTCATTACAAAGTGATATTAAAGTAGTTTTTGATAGGGATTTGGTAGTAGTGTTTTGATAGATACTAATGAGATTGAGACTTCTATTTTTATTTAAGCTATTTTACTATTTGGGATATGGTATACTCGAGATAGTTTGTAATTAGAACTGAGTTTCTAACTTTCACTTGGGAGCCTACAGCCCTAGGTATGAGGGATGGACCAATTTTCCATGAGTGAGAATTGCTGTTTAATTTTTTCTCAGATTAGAGTTTATATGATTTCTACCTCGGTGGATCGCTTGGTGTGTGATGTTATTGATTGTGATATGTGACCCTTGACCAGGTGAGGGAAGGGAAGAATTGGACCTTGACCCAGTATGGCAAGGCTTTTTTTCTTCGCTTTTGATAGGCACATTTTTTGGGTATCTCAATTTCATAACTGCACGTATTCTTTGTGAAGTAAAAATTACATGTGAATAATATCAATTTCCATGATTTTTATGCTTGGAAATGTGAAAAAGTTGAAATCACTTATAGAATTGCTTGTTTATTGCAATGTGTTATGCCCTGCTTTCTATATTTGTAGAATTTCATGTGGAAGGGTTTCTGGGTCTGGCTCTTAAAAGAGCAGGCATGTACTATGGTTGAGGTGATTTGATCATGAGGATTGGGAGACTTGGTCATTGGTTTGAGACAACGTTGGTTGTTGGGACGGGAATGGCCTAAGGTACTTTTGATATTGGCTCTGTTGAGGGGCTGGTGAGGAGGCTATGAGGCCGGGATGCCGTGGGCATGGGTTGCGATAGGGGAGAGTAAGGGTAGTTGTTTTATGCTACCTTTTATTTCTTTTCCTATCGGTGTGAATATATTGTTATATATATATGGACTGTCTGACCATTTATGGTATTCAGTGGGTTCCTCTTATACGTATTGATGGAGCATCAGGAGGGTGATGATACAATGCCCTAGGTGTAGGATTAGGTTCAGGATTCGGTGAAGGTAGAGCATGAGCCTCATGTATAGGCTCAGGGATATGATCAGGTCTAGGATCTAGTGTAGACATGACATGAGCCAGGCTTTGCAGCATTCGGGCCGTGGCTTGACGAGCAGCTCTAGACTAGATAGGCACGTATCCTATCGGTGATCGGTAGAGGTGCGCATGGAACAGAACCATCTATGGCATATCTGATGTGGTATTTCCAGTCACAACACCCTTCTCTTTTTCAGGGTGAGGTTGGTTCGTAGGTGGCTAAGAACTAGATAGAGAGCATGCAGATGATCTTTGAGAAGCTCAAGATGCCTTCAGGGCGGAGGGTCAAGCTGGTGACGTACATACTATGAGGACCGGCGAAGCGCTGGCGGGATGTAAAAGTTCAGGTAGGTAGGCATGAGTGACTATCATGTAAAGACTTCGAGGACAGGTTCTTCGAGCACTTTTACCGAGAGACCCTGAGGGAAGAGAGAGATCGGGAGTTCTTAAGCCTTAAGCAGGGAGACATGTCCATCATGGACTATGCAGCTACTTTTACTAAGCTGTATCACTTTGCACTTGGTTTGATGATGCGGCAAGGGTGAGGCACTTCGAGGATGGATTACGACATACCATTCAGATCCAGGTAAATATCTTCTGGCTGGGTTCATTCTCAGAGGTTGTAAATCAGGAACTCATAGTGAAGGGTAACCAGAGGGATAGGCCCCAGGTTGGCCAGGTGACGACTTTAGTTGATGTTTTGGATAATAGGAAGTGAGGATAGGATGAGTTCTAATAGGAAAGTCAGGCCAAGGACTCAACTAGGCCACCTCATAATAGTTCTTCAGTAGTTTGTTTTCAGTGTGGACAGCTAGGGCATGCTCGGACTTAGTGTGATAGGCCTCCAAAGGAGTGTCGGGCATTTGGACAGGTCGGGAATCTAAAGAGTGTAACACCCCAAGCTTCCACTATACGTTTCCCTTTGAATAATGAAATAGCTTGCATTATACGCAACTTCGAGTTCAAACACACCACAACCAATCCAACTAGCCGTTATGAATAGTAATACCCACTTTTTGAAATTTTATAAAATTTATCTTTCAAAATGGACTTCATTTTTGGATTTAGAATATCGAAATTAGCTTAGGTTGAATTTTTGGTATTTTTCTGAAAAATTTTAATTTGTGATGAATAGTGAAAAAACACTGCGTTATTGGTTAAAATCGACTTTTTATTTAAATAATTAGTTAATTTATTTTAATTTATTTTAGTTCAAAATAGATACATAATATCTATATATGTTCAATTTAATTCATTGGATTCATTTTATAATATGTTTAAATATATAAAAATTTTAATGAACTTTTTACCGTCTTTTACCCACCTCCTTGGAGCATTTGCAAAATTGCATAAAACTTAATTTTACTGCTTATGTGAATTGAATTTCAAAAATTCTAGAGACATGGTTAATATTAGTAAGTAAAATGTGGTTCAATAGGATGAATTTTTTTTTTGGTGAATTGTAACTTTTGACTTTTATTTACCATGGTTAAAAGTAAATAGGGTAATTAAGGGTAAAAATAATATCATAATTACCCTAACACATGTCCTAATTCTATTGGATACGTATAATTCGACCAAAAAAGAACCTTAGGAATAAAATATGATCCTCTTTGGCCCACTTGGATTAGATTAAGACATTTATTATTATTTTATTTAAAGAAGAGTTAAAAGAGTTAAAATCAAAGTTTAATAAATAAAACATTTTTAATATAGGGTTATACATAAGATAAATTCGACTATAAATATTCATTATAAATCTAAAAATATTTCATACATAATGTTATTTTATTTATAATTTTTATATATTAAATAATTTAATTTATTTGTGACACAATGATGATGCAGAAATTACCTTATTAATGAAATATTAAAATAATTGATATTACAAATATCCCAATAAATGTAAATTGTGACTTCTGATGAATTAAACTAATTTTATAGGTTAAAATGAAATGTTAGTGTTGGTTAAATAAATTTTATTTGAAGTGATAAAGTTTTTATGGCTTTCAAAAAAATCAAATACTAAATAGTGTCAAAATTGACATAATTGAATTTTTAAAACAAATATTATATTATTAATTGATTTAATATTCCTAAAAATACAAGGTTTGGTCAACGGACTTATATAAGGTTATATATATTAATAATTAACCACATGAGGTTCTCTTGGCATGTTATAGTAAGTTTATTAACCATATAATATAAAAATAAAAAGAGACATGGTAAATGACAAACTTTTAACTAAGAGTTAAATCTAAAAGATAAGGTTAATATGATGACCTAAACCTGTCTAAAACCTATTGGTTGAGATTTTTTAGACCCATACCCACCTTGTACTTTAAATAATTCATTTTGGAGCAATTAGAAACAAAAAATTATTTTATTATAAAATAATATTTTAAGCTTTTCATAAAGTGACCCTCACCTCTCTTATAAAAGGGCACTTCCCCTTCTCTTAAATTCACACCTTCAAAGCCATTTTTCTTGGACAAACCCTACCCAAATATCCTCTCAACTGTCCTACCTTCATAATAGATCCCTTCCTTTAGTCATAAATCCAACCTATGGATCCCTTTTGATCAAATCAAAAGGAAGATCCCGAAGAAGAGGTAAATATTTCATCACCCTTTCAAGTTATTTTTTTTCTTCCACTACCTCTTTCTTTGTTGTTTCCATTATAAAATAATAACTCCAGTATCTTATATTTACTGTGATGTTATTATAAAAATGTTATGACCATATTAATTATTCTATCCATCCTATAAATGACAAAGTCACCATATGTGCGTACGTACGGATTACCATCTCGACATCCTGGTGTAGTTTGTTATTCAAACACTTCATCATTTGTATGGGTATAATAATGAGTATAAATGATGTAAATAATAAATATAACATTATAATTATTCTTTATATATGATATACCATCTAATTATATATTATTTTAATATCAAAAGATTGATATTGTCACTCGTGCGTACGTATGGATTACCGTCTCCACGAACGTGATGAGATTCATTCCCCATCGTATCCATTCAAGAATAATTTTCATTTGATGATTAAAAAAATAATTTTTAAAGACTTAATATCATTCCTAATATGAATAAGATACACCCTATCCATAAAAAACATTACTTACATAACAATGCATATAAAGGAAAAAAAATCATTTAACGCCTGAAACGATGATACTACTAATATATCATTAACAAAGAAATATTAGAAGATCATATATGATATCATATTAATGCATATGGTTATTTTATAATTTAATAAAAATTATTTCACCATTATACAGGAGGTTAACCTACCCTCGACCAAGGAGAAGTATAAGGTAAGGGTTAATTTCACAATCTATTTATTATCTGAGGTTGTTTTTATGTAAGCATCTACTAGGACCTATTTATCATCCACTTCTGTCATTTTACAAACAAGGTACTTTATGACCTTTTCGACAAAATTAAGGTAAGAATGTTTTTTTAACTTATACGGTGGGTGTGGCTATTTTCTGCCATTATAACATCGTTGAAGCTTCCCTTAAAATCTTATAAGAATATTTTCAAAATAAATGTTTTCTTTTATAATTATATGACTTTTAAATGATTTCAAAATAGAAAGAGATATTTATCTAAAAAAAAGTTTTGATTTCATCTATGTCAACATCCTTTGATGGATTTTAAGCTTATTTGAAGTTGATTTATTACGATACAAAACTTCCATATTGTATTGAAGGTTTTGTGATATGTTTGACTTTGGATGTGTTATTTTTACACCATTCATGGTTTATAGATAACGTATTTAAAATTCGTATGCTAGTTTTAATACGAATGTTTATGTTATATTTAAACCTTTTTATATGAGGAATGTATTGTACTTAGTATGTGATGAGTGGTTCTTTCTATATCTCCTCAATGAATCGGTAGGTCTCATGAGACAAACTAGTGTCTTAGCACAAGGCCTTGACAAAATCTTATTGTAGTCTTGGCACAAGGCCCTGACTATGTGGTTATGAAGTCTGACATTATGCATTCCATCTTTATGAAAGTGGCTATTGATATTGCATGTGATTATTCAACTAGTAGAATATCCATGTGAATAAGTAAATGACATTATTTGATTTTATCTTTTCCATATTATGCTGAAGTTCAAGTTTAAAAGGATTTTGTTTTAGTCTTACATGGCCTTAAATGTTTATGCTTATTTATGAAAGTTTCTGTTATATTGTTATCCTTACTGAGCATCTGAGCTCACTCCTTTCTCTATTTTATTTTTCCCAGGATGTGAAGAAGTATATTATGAATGACATGCAGGGATAGTCTAAGGGATATGAGTGTTGCCTATGTAGGCTATGTATTTTTAGTTTATCATTTTATATTGTAATGTAAAACTTATGAATGTATCTAGTATTTCCAAATCTACTAAACTGATCAGTATTTCAGGATTTGATCCCTTGTGATCATGCCAATGTTATGTAATAATTCACTGAATTTGGGTAACTGGGGTCAGAGCATTATAGAGTGGTTCTTTAGGTAGCCTTCTTAGACAACTGGTAGGCAGGGACTGGGAAAAATTTTGGAATCTAGAGATGATTCAGGTTTGGTACTAGGAGAGGGTAGCCAAGTTTTAGCTACACACAGAGGACGTGATAAAGCTATAAGAATCCAGCCGAGTGGTCACTGGTCAGTGACTAGAGTAGCACCGTAGGGAGGATAGGCATCAGGCAGCTGTACTTCAGGCTAGGTGCACGTCGTGGAGCTGCCATAGGCTAAGTAGGTTGGTGTGCTGATGACGGTTAGAGGCAAACTGTGGGTGTGGCCATGATCTGTTTTGTTTTTTACTTGTATTGGCATGGCCTACTAGGGAATGTCCTCTTTCAGTGCATGAGCTGCACAAGATTTATTTGGACTAAATAGATATTGGTCAGTGGGATTGACACCATATCGGGTGTGTGATATATTTATATATGTATGGGATGCGTGACATTAAGGGAATCAAGAATGCATGTTACTTGAGATTCCATGGGCATCAAGACATCAAGGATGTGGGTTAATTGAGGTTTCGTGGGCATCAGGGCTTCAAGAATGCAATTTACTTGAGTTTCTAGGCAACGAGTTCATTTTGAGCATCCATGGGATGCAGAACCTCATGGAGGCTGACACCGATGCGACACGAGATACGTTTGTGTGTCAGAAAAGACATGGGAGCACCAATGAGGTGCAGGGGTGAGGATGCGTCACGAGTAAACCATATGTCCCGAAAATAGGTTATAAAACCTTTGATTGATTTGAGTTTTATTGGGTTCATACCATGTTAGGCAATTCCTAAGGTGGGGAGCCCCTTGAAGAATTTAGCGAGAACCTTTTTAGACTGAGGTAGTCCAGGTTACTTTGATCATGGTGGTATGTTTGGTTCCATCTCCGTGTTTCGTTTGATAGCTCAGGGATGAGCTATGTTCAGGTGGGGAGATTGTAAGAACACAGGTTTTTGGAACAGGTCAAAATCCCAACCCTCTTTAAATTTTTGACTTGTTTCTGAGAAAACTGGGAAAATATGGGAAGTTCTAGAAATTTTTAGATTACATGCCGTGTACTCCAAATTACATGCTGTGTATGGGTTAGGCATGTACCGACCGCATGCTCTCTGAGTACAAGCCGTGTGATGACCATGTATGAATTTCCTACTATACGGCGTGTAGCGTTTCTTGAAACTCCGTGTTATCTTCATTCTGAGTACCGACTGAGTTCTAGCTGTGTGTCGACCCGTTTGGCATATCTAATCCCTGTAGCTACCTCCGATTAAGTTAGTGTACGAACAAGGATACTACATGATGTGTATTCTTGTATACACACTGTGTATTTTTATTTTCATTCGCTTAAATGAAAGAGCATCATGTCTAATTTTGGGAAAAACCTTCTTTTTCCCCAACATCGGAATAGGTCCATTTCAAAATTCCAAATAACATAACTTGACCTATATTCTTCATTAGGACTCTTTTCTTCAATCCTTTGGTGTTTGTGGGATCGCATCAGGAAGGATAAACCCACACACCCTTTTTCATTCCAGTTTTCTACCTCACACACCGCAAATTCCAACCAAGCAGAGTTGCTGGGATTTGACAAGAACATAGATATACGAATATCGGATTTGAATTGGGGTCGATATTGGACATACATACACCTATGAGTCTCAGGTAGGTCGTGCATACCTTCTTTTATGTTTCCGTAGACCTTTGTGTGGCACATCTTAAAGTGCGCATTTGGGTATTTTGAGCATGACCCCGTTTTATCTACTATTGCATATTGAATTTCTTATTAGACCTATGGGATTCCTTTGGGTATGAACTGTTTCCTGTTTTTCTTGAGCAGGGATGGGTGGGGGGCCGTTTCACATTTGGGTCGTTTTGGATGGGGGTGCCAAAATGGTATAAGATGAATATGTTTTAAGTAAACTACTAAGTTTATTTTGTTAAAGCATGATGTGACTCGTTAGAGGCTTCCAAGACTTTGGTGATGGTATGGGACAACACAAAGCTTATGCAGTTCAACTGTTTAGTTCATCCTGCCTATTCAAAATATTCCTTTTGATTTTTATATATGTAATTTGTGATATTTCAAATGATGGAACCTTCTGGTTGTGCTTGGTATTTTTTGAGTGATGCTGATCATAGGTTGGGCTTGACTCGGGTTACATTGGGTGGTTCTGACCATTGGTTTGGGCGTCATGGATGTCGGCTTGAGGTAGGGTGACTATCAGGTTGGGCATGGCCTGAGTTACTTTGATAGCAATCCCATCAGACTAGGGAAGCATGGTCATGGGGACACGAGGTGTCAGAGATGTTGTGGCTTGGGTACTATTTTGGTGATTATCGCTCACCCAGAACATTGAGTAGTGTGCACATAGAGAGACTCCGTGACGAGGTGGTTTTGATCACTCATGTGGGTAGAGTCCCCCATTAGTTTCAGTTTAGGTACTATTGGTTTGTGGGCAATTTCCTTAGGAAGCCACGTGGAAGGTGAGGAGCCTTTAGGGGATAATATTGAGGCTATCTGGTTGGGGGAAGAGGGTCGCTATGATTTGATGGAAGAAATCGCTGTCCTTTCGGTTACTTGATTTGAGGGCAGACATCATTGTCCCTCTGATTACTTTACTTGAGGGTAGACATCACTGTCCCTCAGGTTACTTATTTGAGGACAGACATCATCGTTCCTCTAAGTTACTACTTATTGAGCATGATTTTGGGACATCGGTACTTGAGACACGGTGTTAGGGGGAAAGTGGTGCTGGGTTACATGACAGAGATTTCAGAATTGGATAAAGCAGGTGACACTCCATGGTGGCTGCTAAGCACCAGTGGAGTTTGTGTTTGTTTGTGCATCGTACTATTTATATTTTCCTTATAAATGCATTCTTGCATAAACACTTATATTAGGTATGCACAGTTGGGAGGTTTCCTCCTGATATTCGTCTCACACCATGCACGAGCCCTTCAGGACGCGTGTAGACTTTATGGATTTTCGTATAAGAAAGAGATCATCTTTTAGAGATGGACTATTATAGATATTTCATGGAGATGGTATGGAACTCAAGGTCTTTCCTAATTGAAGTTTACTTTTTTTTTCTTTCTTTCTTGTATCAACATGTTTTCCTTATTTATGGTAGCTACTGTTGGTTATCCCTTGGAACCCTTTTATGTATTGACTTGCTATGAACACATGCTTGGTTTTTAGTAGTTACTACAAGTGGTTCAACATGCTATTGTCTTTAATTTCCACTTCACTTGTTTATATATTGCTTCCACTGTTTATTGATATTGGGTATGCTTCCGCTCTGAGAGTCTGTTTTGATTCTGCTGAGTCATTTACTTCGGCTGCATGTTATTTATCATTTCTCGGACCAGTACCATTATTAATCCTATGAGAGGGTATATCCTCCCCACTATACCTATCAGACCCTCACTGCTAGTCGGAAATATTTGGCATTTGGGGAGGTTCGCTTAAGGTAGTAACACCCGACCTGTTTAGTACTGTTCGAGTGGCTGTTCGGGTCCGGTTCGTTATAAAGTGGTATCAAAGGAGTTCTTGATAGGGATTTGGTAGTTGTGTTTTATTGGATACTAATGATATTGAGACTTCTCTTTTTTATTTCAGCTAGTTTAATATTTGTGATATGGTATATTGAAGATAGGTTGTAATTGGAACTAGGTTTCTAGCTTGTGATTGGGTTCCTAGAGCCCCAGGTACAATTGATGGGCCAAGTTTCCATGAGTGGGAATTTCTGTTTACTTTTTTCTTAGATTATAGTTTATATGATTTCTACCTCAGTGGATCACTTTCTGTGTGATGTTATTGATTGTGATATGTGACCCTTGAGCCGGTGAGGGAAGGGAACAATTGGACCTTGGATCGGTATGGAAAGGCTTGTTTTCTTGAATTTTGATAGGCACATTTTTAGGGTATTTCAATTTCATAACTACATGTATGCTTTGTGAAGTGATAATTCCATGTGAATAATATCAATTTCCAGGATTTGTATGCTTTAAAATGTGAAAATGGTGAAATTCATGATAGAATTTCTTATTTATTGTAATGTGTCATGTCATGCTTTATATATTTATATAATTGTATGTGGAAAGGTTTCTGGGTCTGGCTCTTAAAAGAGCAGGCTGATACTATGGTTGAGGTGATTTGATTATTAGGATTGGGCGACTTGGCGTCGGTTTGAGGTGACGTTGGTTGTCGGGACGGGTATGGACCACGGTACTTTTGATACTTGGCTCTGTTGATGGGTGGGTAAGGAGTCCATGGGACCGGGATGCCGTGGGCATGGTTTGTGATAGGGGAGTCGGACACCAATGCGGTACGAGATACATTTGGGTGTTAGAAATGAAACAAGAGCACCAATGAGGTGTAGGGGTGACGATGCGTCATGAGAGGACCATAAGTCCTGAAAACTGGTTAGTGAACCTTTTCTTGATTTTATTTTTGTCGGGTTGAGACCCTATTAGTCATTTCCTAAGGTGGGGAGCCCCTTAAGGAATTTAGCCAGAACCTTTTTAGATCGGGGTAGTTCGGGTTACTTTGATCGGGGTGGTATGTTCGGTGTCATCTCTGGGTTTTGTTTTATAGATCTGGGACGTACTATGTTGAGGTGGGGAGAATTTAAGATCCCTAGTTTTTGGAACGGGTCAAAATCCAGAACCTATTTAAAATTTTGACTTGTTTTTGAGAAAACTGGGAAAATCTGGGAAGTTCTTAAAATTTCCAGATTACACGCCATGTACTCCAAAGTACACGCCGTGTATGGGTTAGGTGTGTACCTACCGCGTTCTCGCCGAGTACATGCTGTGTAATGACCATGTATGAATTTTTTACTACATGGCCTGTAGTGTTGCTTGACACACCGTGTAATCTCCTTTCCGAGTACCGACTGAGTTCTAGCCGTGTATCGACCCATGTGGCATATCCAAGCCGTGTGGCTACCTCCACTTAAGTCGGAGTATGGGAAAGGCTACTACATGACATGTAGTATTTTATACACGTCGTGTATTTTATTTTTATTCGTTTAAATGAAAGAGAGTCGCATCTAATTTCATGAAAAACCTTATTCTTCCCCAACTTCAGAACAAGTCTGTTTCAAAATCCCAAAGAACATACCTTTCCCTAGATTCTTTATCCGAAGTCCATTCTTCAATCTGTCAGTGGATATGGGATCACATCTAGAAGTCTAAACCCGGACACCCTTTTCTGTTCCAGTTTCTTTACCTCACACACCACAAATTCCAACTGAGCCGAGTTGCCAGGATTTGACGGGAACATAGATCTACGAAGATCGACTTTGAATTCGAGGTCGATATCGGGCGTAACTATGTCTATGAGTCTCAGGTTGGTGGTGCAAAACTTCTTTCGTGTTTTCACAGACCTTTGTGTGGCGCGGCTTAAAGCGCGTATTTGGGTAATTTGAGTGTGACCCTATTTTATCTACCATTGCATATTCAATTGCTTATTAGACCTATGTGATGACTTTGGGTATGCCATGTTTCCTATTTTTCTTGAGTGGGGCTGGGCAAGAGGCCGTTTCTCATTAGGGGAATTTTAGAAAGGGGTGAAAAAATGGTATAAGATGAATATATTTTAAGTAAACTTATGAGTTTATTTTATTAAATCATGATGTGACTTTTTAGAGGCTTCCAAGGCTTTGGTGCTGGTATGGGACAACACATAGCTTATGTAGTTCAACTGTTTAGTTCATATTGTCTGTTAAAAATATTCCTTTTGATTTTTATATATGTAATGTGTGATGTTGAATATGCTGGAATCTTCGATATGTGCTTGGTATTGTTGAGTGGAGCTGATCACAGGTTGGGCTTGGCCTGGGTTACATTGGGTGGTTCTGACCACGGGATTGGGCGTCATGGACGTCGGCTTGAGAGAGGGTGACTATCAAGTTGGGCATGGTTTGAGTTACTTGGATGGCGAGCCAATCAGAATTGATCGGCATGGTCGTAGGGAAATGAAGTTGTAGAGACGTTGTGGCTTGGGTACTATTTTAGTGATTATGGCTCACCCGGAACTTTGAGTAGTGTGCACATAGAGAGACTATGTGATGAGGTGATTTTCACCAATCGTGTGGGTAGAGTCCCCCTTTTGTTGTAGTTTAGGTACTATTGGTTTGGGGGTGATTTCTGTAGAAATCCACGTGGAAGGTGAGGCACCTTCAAGGGATAGAATTGAGGCTATCAGGTTAGGGGAAGAGGCTCGCTGTGATTTGAGGCCAAACATCACTGTCCCTCTAGTTACTTGATTTGAGGGAAAACATTGTTGTCCCTATAGTTACTTATTTGAGGACAAACATCACTGTTCCTCTGAGTTACTACTTCTTGGGTGTGCCTTCGGGACGTCAATACTTGAGACGCGGTGTCAGGGGGCACATGGTGCCAGGTTACATGACCGAGATTCCTGTGTTGGCTGAAGCAGGTGACACTCCATGGTGGTTGATGAGCACCAGTGGAGTTTGTGCTTGTTTTTTCATCATAATTTTTCTATTTTATTTTTAAACGCATGCCTGCATAAACACTTATATTAGGTATGCACCGTTGGGTGGTATACTACTGAGATTCATCTCACTCCCTGCTTGAGCCCTTCAGGATGCGTGTAGACTTTATGGATTTGCATGTAGAAAAGAGATCAACTTCAGGAGTTGGACTATTTTAGGTGTTACATGGAGATGGTATGGACCTCGAGGTCTTTCCTAGCTAGAGTTTACTTTGTTTTCATTTATTTCTTGTTTCAGCATGTTTTCCTTGTTTATGGTAGCTACTGTTCGTTAGCCATTGGCACCCTTTTATGTATTGACTTGCTATGGATGCATGATTAATTTTTTAGTAGTTACTACAAGTGGTTCAACATGTTATTGTGTTTACTTTCCACTGCACTTGTTTATATATTGCTTCCGCTGTTTATTGATATTGGGTATACTTCGGATCTGTGGGCCTGGTTCGAGTGTGCTGAGTCATTTACTTATGTTGAATGTTATTTATCATTACTCAGAGTAGTACCATTATTAATCCTCTGAGAGGGTATAACCTCCCCACTATATCGATCAGAACCTCACTTCTAGTCGGCAGCCTTTGGCATTTGGGGAGGTGCGCTTAAGGTAGTAACTCCTGACCCGTTTAGCACTGTTAGGGTGGCTGTTCGGGTCCGGGTCGTTACAACTGAAGTTCCACTGGAACCTCCTCTATAACCTCCACTGGAACTGAAACCTCTACAGAAACTTCCACTGAAACCTCCACCGAAACCTCCTCTTAATATATTTATTATTGTTATTAGTATAAATGTTGAATAAAAATGTGATTTTTTCTTCAAATTGGTATTTTTTAGTTCCATTATTAAGTATATTATTTTTATTCCATTAAAAATTTATAGCATAAATTTTTTTTATACATTTATAAAATAATGAGTTTCTCTTTATTTGAGAAAATTTTATTATTTTCAATCAATATTTTTAGAAAACGTTTTAATGTAATAATGTTATGTTATATTTTTCTAGGTGTATATTTTTAATTTGTTTCATAAAAAATATTTTTTAAACTTTCAATGATTAATAGTTATTTACAAAATTATTTAAGAAATAAAAAATTAAAATGTTTAAAAAAATAGTAATTTATAGGAAATTTATATTTTTCATTGCTATTGTTTTTTTATAAATTTATATGTTTTAATTTGTAATTTATATCACCATTTTTTGTATTGATTTTTTTTGATATCTTTATGTTTTGTATAATGTTTTTTTATGTTTTTTATATCAATGTGTTTTATGTGTTTTTTTATATGTTATTATCTTTTTTGTAATTTATAGAGTTTTTAGAGAATTTAAAATAAAATTTTATTATTTAGCATTTTTATTTTTTGAAATGTTTTTTTTGATACGTTTTTGATACGTTTTTTAATGGGTTACATTTTTTATGATTTATTATAGTTGTATGGCGTTGATAAAAGCATAGGGTAAAAATGATTTTTTTGTAAAAATTATGACAATCTGTTTTTTTAAATTTACACTTGAACGAGTGTCATTTGTTTTTGAACACACGTCAACATCTATGGTGTACTGTATTTTCTAGTAAACCCCATAATAGGAGGCAATGTTAGTCCATGTAATAGACCCGTGATTGTGTGTTTAAGAATTTGTTACAAATAAAAAACAAAATTAATTGGATGTGTTCAGAAGCCTGTATTAAATTTCGAGGGAGCGTTTGTTGGGGTAATTTTTCTTTTTTTGGTGGAAATTAAGGGCACGATGATTTCACATAAAAATTACCAATTAAGGGTAAACTATTATTTCACAACCCATGTCACTTTAATTAATAATATTTATAATGATAGAATCATTCTTGTTATCTTATTTGAATAAAAAATTCCTGAAATCAATGAGTTTGGAGTCATGATATAAGGTCAAATTTACTTTGTTTGAGGGACTGCTCGCCTAGGACAAATTCTCTTCAATAATGAAATCCAAGGGAATTTACTTCAACCAAGGACTTGCCGTTATTTTGATGTATGGATTCCTTCAAATAAATTCTATCTATTATCTATCACTCTCCCAACTTTATTTAGTCCACTGAAATGTATTATTACAAATGGTCCACTAGGATTATATACCAATTCATTTTTTTTGAATTATATTTCAATTTTATATTATATATTTTTTTAAAATATAATATATTTTGTTTTGACGTGATTTATTTAATATTTATTTTATATGGACTTTAAATTTAAACCTTTAAAATGGTATCTTTTAAAAATAAATAAAATAAATAAAAAATTTGTGGACCGGCCCAGTGACATGTGAGTTCCGTAAAGGTGCAACTTTTTTTCACCAAACATAAAATTCAGACCCGACCGACCAGGTTCACAAAATTCATGAACCCCATGGGATAGACCTCAAGCAGGCCTGATCCTTCCATTTACCATCCATAATGAAAATTAATAATAATAATAATTACATAATTACTTAATTCAGAGCACCAGTAGCAGTCACCAGAAGCAGAGCTAACCGGATTGGAAGAAAGAGAGGGTATTGCAACTACCATTTGGACTAGGCACCATGTAGCTTTGTACGGGTCAATGCTAGCCGATCATCAATGCAGGTGGGGAGATAAAGGCAATCAATGATGCAGAAGCTAGGGAGGGGCAGCTCTAGTGGTATGGGCCTACAGGTCATGTATTGGGCATGGTATGCCTCTGGGCCTTTGGGTCATGTATTATGGGTCATGTCGGGCCTTGTGCCTCGGGCCTACGAGTCATGTGCGGGTTTCCCTTCAACCCTTAAAAGAGGGATTATCTATAATAAAAATAAAAAATAAGGCCTTTGGGCCTTTCGGGCTAATGAAGCATTCATGCTTTGCCTACTCTGGAGGCCACTTCCAATTTAGGAGTTTGTTGAGGAGTGTCGATAAGCCGAATTTTCTTATTTGTCTGTAAAAGTCTGGTGTAGGTCTTATTTGGTTTGGAAGCCAAACCTTGGGCCAAACACAACTAGTGAAGGGAAGAAATCTTTGGATATATGAAAAACTGAAGAAAAATGGTTATTTACTTCATCTATAAAACAGGATCAAATCCCATGAAATTTTAATCAGAAACTCTATATAACCCTCTTTGTGATCCTCCAACATTTTATCCATATATAATAATAAAACCAATCTCCTTCTCTCATGAACTTAATCAAACCTTTTCAAACCACATTAAATCTCTCGTGTTTATCTTGTTTTTAATTTCTATTCTCATTCGTTTCAACATTTTTAGTTCCACTACCCTAATAAAATGGTATCAGAGCCATCAGGTTCGAAACAACGATGTGTATAAAGGTTTTCTAATGATTGAAAAAATTAAGTTGGTTGGAATTTTTTTTCTGAATCCAGATTCGTGAAGTGTTCATCAGTGAAAACAATGTAAAAAACAAACATAGTTAAAACGATGTTTGTAGAGGCGGTCAAAGATTCGGTCAAACCCTAGGTGTAACGAACCTCATCATGACAATTTAATAAAAACATATGAAATTTAATTTTTTGCTCTCGAGTGGTGATCAAGAGGAAAAATTGTAATTTCTCATGTTAGGAGATCTCAAATAATTTTTATGATCACTTCATTGATCCCAGAATAAGTTGTTTACCCTAGGATAGGAGTTTGGTGAAAATCCGAGCCGTTCGAATTTTGGCCAAATATTTAATTTTTAATTAATTAAATATTATTTATTAACACATATTCTTTTGGTGATATATTTTGTTTAGAGCATCTTATCAGAATTTCTACTTCGCAGTTTGAGTTTGGAATGATTGGTTTTGGCTTTGAAGGGCATAACCTCATGTTGGGTGTCGGGTCTGGGCCAAACCCCCTTTTCTCTCTCTCTTTTTTTATTTTTCATTTATCATTTTTCTTATATTTTTTCCTTTTCTCCTTGGTGTGTCACGTATGCCATCCCCAGGGCTTCCTTCGGCTAGGAGATAGGAGAGTGATAGGAGAGGGAGATAAGAGGGAAAGAGGGAGAATGGGGTGTTTTCGCAGAGCTCAGGTCATACCAGATTGTAGTGCAGGTGTTGTGGAACACAAATTTAATCGAAGCTTTGACAGTTTCTATCTAGAGGTAGTCCCTTTTTAGTGTTTTCATCACAATTCCTTGTAGTTTAGTTGTTTTTATGTTTCAAATCTTGTTTTTGGGTTGTTGGGGACCCTTAGAGGGTCAATATGGTAGTTTTCGGATGAATTAGGGGGTTTCAAGAAGTTTGAATGGATTTCTGTTTATGAAATCCCAATCACACGATGTG
Source organism: Viscum album (assembly GCA_963277665.1). Classification (NCBI taxonomy): domain Eukaryota; kingdom Viridiplantae; phylum Streptophyta; class Magnoliopsida; order Santalales; family Viscaceae; genus Viscum; species Viscum album. The sequence goes on from OY728165.1 coordinate 1,839,958,625, forward strand.
TGGTTTGATGAACACACACTGTGTGTACTTCATGTTCACGAAAGATGATCTTTTTAAAAGAACACGCTATGTACTTAAGTATGTGCCGTGTAGTAGTGCTTGGCCATGTAACTGACCATGTGGTTGTGTACATGGGTAGTCAGTGTTGGGTAAGTACACACCGTGTACCTAGGGTACTCCCCATGTAGTGATACTTAGCAATATAGCCAAGCATTTAGGTAGATAGATGTCTGAGACTACACACCATGTACTAGTAGTACACGTCATGTGGTGGGACTTAGTCATGTGGCTATATACTTGGTCAAACATCCTGTGTGAAGGGGGCATGAACGTGTTAAAGTACATAGACAGATGCTGTGCCTGTGTACTAGTACACGGGCAAACCCCAGGTGTTCCCTAATCATGTGGAAGTACATGTCCAGGTGCACTTTCAAGGGTACATTCCATATACTTGTAAGTACACCCCTTGTAATTTTTCTAGTAAAGGTGTTTTGGGTGTCTTTGTGCCCCAAAGTCAGAATTGGACTTGTGAATAGTCCCTTATGATCGTTTTTCCATGTAGATTGCAGTGGTGGAATCCTTTTGGAATTTAGAGGCTATCTGAATGGTGTTTTGGATGGATAGATTTTTGTGGGAGGATTCCTTTGAGGATTTGGTTCTAGAATCCTTCCAAGGGTTGGGTTGTTAGTTGTGGGGATTGTGTGAGTGTGTGCGCTTGTTGACTAACTTGGCTTAAGGACTCCAGGTGAGTTTTCTTGAGGTTCTTCAGATAGATTCTGGAAGGTAGGATCGAGTGCCTTCTTGGATGGAATCACCAGTTTGGTTGTTTGAGATTTAAGTCAGGTCGCTTGGGATTGATAGAAGCCTTTGAGGTGGTTCGTGTCACGAGCCGAATCAGAGTGTCATCCAACCTAACACCTGACTAGGCCCGTGGCATGTCCCAAAGGGCGTTCCTGATCCCCATAGGCTAGAAACTATTGTCTGGGTATCAACAATACAACTTGAGAATTATTATACCCATGTAAATAATCATAAATAACAAACTACAATAAATAAACCAAAACTTAAGAATCACAACCAAACATGGAATAACAATTTTTAGATTCAAGTTTATAACTTTAAACCAAACCAAAAAGGGTTACAATAAAAAAGGGAAATAAGAAACTATCCCAAAAACCACCATACAACAAGAGGAGAATCATCCTCAAGGCACCACCACAACCCCTGCAAGGGTAGAACACTAGCAACCTGACCCACCAACTTACCCAATACCAACTTTAAATATTTTAAAGAAAACTTTTTTCACCACTTATACTATATTGATATTGATTCTTTATTTAGAATTTGTTTTATGTAATAACCTATGATCTATAAAGAGTGGGAAAATATAAGGAATATCAGAAATGATGGATCCTGTTGCTTCTGTAGTCTTGCATAACATATCAAGGATCATTCCACTTTTATTTGTATAAAGATAATAATTAATGAAAAAATTATGGTTTTGGATATCCTTAATGAATGAAAACCTGAAGGAGGATGGAAAGGACATATGCTCAAGTTCAGGTAAGCTAAAAATTTCAAACATAGGTTAGGAATTTGAATCAATCTCCATTTCATTTTCCAAATTTCTCAATAGAATTAATTCCTTTTGAATAGATGTTTTTGCCATCCCATTTACATATCAGTTTCAATATTGGTTTTGGAATCAATATTTTTGATTTCACCAATGGTTTTAATGATTGACGATCCTTAAAAATCATCAAAAGAGTCATCTAAAATATATTCAAGCCAAGGAGAGAAATTTCCTTCATGTGATCAAAGTAAATCACTCTCATATTGACTTAAACATCTTTCAATAGTTCCTTTATGTTCCTCTAGTTCACTTTGAACACTACCTTTACAATTTAACCCATGGATCTCTTAATCATTCCCAATTTTAGTGTTTAGATTATAAATTTTTAGATTGAGGTTCATGTTTCCAAAGGTTATTTTCATGTTATCATTACTAACTTGGATGACTGAGTTGATTGTTTCTAAGAAAGGATGACTAAGTATGTTGGGGGTTTGTTCCCTAGGACCTAATCTTGGGTGATTTCCAAGGAAAATGAATTCAACAGGGTAAATTAAATTTTCAAATTTCACCAAATACATCCGTTAAGATCCCATTAGGAACTCAAAAACTATGACTAGCAAGTTGAAGAGTGAAAGAGGTGTGTTGGAGTTCCCAGAGCCCTAACTGACAATACAATGACTATGGAATGAGTTTCAAACAATCTCATAGATCAAAAAGGGTTTGAAGACTTATTTTCTCTTAAATAACCATTGATTTACTAGCATACTAGGTCTATCAACTTAAGAGGAAAGATTCCTTTAATGGTGGTGCTCAGGTTAACATCCAAAGGGACTTGGTTTTGAAGTAAAAATTTCCTTTTAAAATTATAAAAAACCTCACGGTAAATTTATTATGAATTAATGGTTTGGATTTCATTGAGAAGATTAATGTTTAAGTTATCCTGAGAGAAGATTTATCTCAATGCTTCATTCAGTTCTACTTTATATTTTACTCTCATGCATTGATGGAAGGAATAATTTTGTGTTAATGTTTAGTGAGGTTATGGTTCTTTCATATTCTCATTAGATTATTCAGATTCGAGGGGGGGGGGGTTCTTCAACATTTTCCACATGTTATTAAATACTTTAATGGTTTTGGGATGGTTTTTTAGGATTACCAAAATATTTCCCACTTCTTAATACAATCATTGATTTTATTTATTCATGAGAGGTTTATGTGTAACTATATTATCCCCTTAGGGTTGGGGAAAAATAATTTGGCATGGGTGCTTTACTAGTTTTAATGGGGTTCAGTTCTTTTTTAGGCTATGATACTTATGTGTTCGTTTTCTCCATTTCTTTAGAAAACTATTCAAGGATTAAGAGAGGGGAATATTAGTAAAGGGATTGCATTGTTTGATTTATCCTTGGAGGATAATTTGGTTTTTAGATTTGTTGTTTAATGGGTTGATGTATGGGTTGTTGGTATTATACAGGAGGATGTTATTATTGTACTGATTATGGTTGGAACTGGTTATGGTTTTAAAAATTTTGTGGAGGGTAAGAGTTTTTTCCTTGTGGCTAACTCAGTTGTTGGATGGGTTGCTGGTTATCTTTCCAAAAGAATCCTAGATGGTCATTATACCATGGGTTGAAAGTGTTTTGGTACTATGATTTTGAAAGATCAAATAATTGACCTCAGTTGGTGGTCCTCCAAAAAGAACATCCTTAATGGAAGAGATAGTTGGGAATTTTTTGGTCTTGTGGTCATGTTTTTCACAAATTGTGAAAATTGGGTCAACAATTTTAATTTCATATACCTTTCTAAGATCGATATTTTCAACCTTCCTAGTGAGTGAAATAAGTTTTTCCCTGATATTTTCTTTATCCTTAAGGGTGTTAATTTCAACAGATTTAGGTTTATTCTCATAGTAAGGTGATCTTCCCCATTTTTTGTTTTGTTTGGCCTGGCCTTCTAGATACTTGTTAGCATCATTTGGGGTTTTTTTATGATGATTCCATTAGATATCATTTTAATGAATTGTTTTTTAATAGATCCAAATCTTCATAGATAATTTTAATTTTTTTTGGAATTGAAAATCCATGGCAAGGTACCCTATTGAGTGTATCTTTTAACATTTCACATGTTTCATAAAATGACTCCCCTTCATTTTCAAAAAACGTTTGGATTTTCTTTTTAAGTGCAATTATTTTTTAATGGGGGAAGTATTATTTGTAGAATTCTCTTTGAAAATATTCCCAAGAGTGGATTGATGTAGGTATCAGATTATTTAACTAATTATTTTCTCGATCCTTAAGTGAGAAATGAAATATCCTCATCATAGATGGATCAAGTTAATGTGGTGGGAACATAGTTTCCAAAATTTCATTGAACTCTTTAACATGAAGGTATTGAATTTTTGACTCCATTCAATAGAAGGTTGAAAAGTGGTTTAGGACATGAGGTTTGAAGGCATAATGAGATATCCTAGGATTTCATGTGTAATTCATGAGGTTACATTTTTTTCAAGCAGGGTTGAGTTAGTTATTCATGGTTTGATCTACAACATTCCCCAACTTTGGGGCTTCCTACTTTGGATTTCCATTTCAGTTCTTGGCTGGGTTTATAATTTGGTTTCTTTGAAAACACTCTAATGAAATGGGTTCAATTTTTGAATATGGAGTTTTAGGAATATTATGATATAATTTAAAGATACCCATATGTGTACTTGAACCCAACCCTAGGAATATCCACCCTAACTAGATGATTTTAATGATTATGGGTATAGGTGGACATGTATCAAGAAAAGAGAAAAAAATAAAGGGGGAAATATAAGAGAAATGGTATGAGAAAAGTTAAATGGGGGAGAAAATATTGAGTATTGAGATGAATTAATTGGGTACTTTTAAACAATTCCAAAATTTTGTATCACCCAAATTTACCCAAGTTTTTATGGTTAAGCGGTCGCTAGCAGTGTATCTAGGGTTTTCGAATACTCGGAAACCTAAGAAGAACCCTAAAGACACATACATTATTTGGATTGTTATTTGATATGAAGTGGAAAACTTGAGTTTGATTTGAGATGGTTTTAATTAAAAATAATATACTTAAGTGAATTCAATTTATGATAAAGGGTCGATCCTAGGTTATTATAAGGTATGGATTGAATGAAATTCCTTCTGAACGATTTCAGTTTCTTATAATCTGGAGTGATTCATTTAATGTGATAAAAATAAATTCATCACTTATTGGTTTAATAAAAACAAAAACCTAATTTTAATCAACTATACAATTAGAGGATCATTTTTTTGAGCACTCTAAGATTATGTTCCTTATTATCACTTGAAGTGTGTATCTTTAAAATTCAATAAGGAGGAAGAATTATTAAGATATTCAAATAAGATGCTCGATTAAAATAAGTGATTAAAAATTAAAAGTGTGATAAATAAAATCCGATACATAACCTCGATACTCCCTTTTATCTACCAATAATAGGTTTATCCCTCTATTGATGATATTCTTTAAATGGAAGTGGGAAGTAAACTTTTAAGGGAAGATTTAAAGAAGTGAAAAACAATGAAATAACAATCACTCCACCATTTTGTGAATAATTTCACAAGATTTGGTTTGAATAAGTTACAATATTGATTTAATGGTATAAGAGTGATACAACTAAAAACCAAATAATAGGCAAATTAAAATTTTTATTAAGAAACTATAGTGAATTGAACAATATACATGAGAAATAAATATGATTATAATGAAAAAGAGGAAACATAACATTGCAATGAAACAAACACCATGAATTCCTCAACTCCTTCACCACCACTACCTTGAATAGTATTTTATTAATTCCTTGGTCAAGTCTCAAATAGTTAAAGTCACCCCAATTAATGATGGTTTTTCTAGGTGGGTGGAACGTTAAGGGATAAAAGACTTTTCCAACCAGGAAAAAAATCCAAGCCAACAAGCATCCAACAAAAAAGGCACCAAAATGTGCTTTTATCTATAAAAATTTGGGTATTACAAAGAAGAAAAAATTTATGATCCTAATGTATCCTAACACCCTATAAAATTTCATAAAATTGGAATTTGGGTTTCAGATATATGATCGAAATGGTGGGATATTTTTTGGGCTGCTGAATCTGGCCCTGAATTTCATCTTCAATTTGGGGTGCCTAAAAATACCTTAAAAACTCATAATAATCTCTAGAAACTTCTGTATAATTTTTTATAATTATGTCTTATATCTCATATTAAACTTTTAGCTTCATTGGGATTGAATTGTGGACATTATTGTGATATTATTGGATTACTATCGAGGTTAATGTTCCCATAATTTTCTGGGTTGAATGTCCAAAATGGTGCTCTTCCATTGTGAATATTGAAGTGCTCCAAAAATATGAATTGTTCCCAATGGAATTATTATATGAAAATAAAATATTAAAGTAAAATCATGACGATTCAATTTTTTGGAGGTGTTCAAATGTGTATTAAGTAATAATTCACTTCAAGAAATTATTACAATCATAATGAGAAATAATGTTCAATTATTAAAATGAACAAAAAATTATGTTTATGAATAATGAATCCCATGAAAATTATATATTTTAACAATCACTTTATTATCTTTTAGTGGATAATCACTGGAGTACACACTGTGTACCAAATTTCATTGTATCTGGACATGCCACATGATACATGGCATGCCAAAAAGTAATTACATGCAAGGAATTAATTGAACACTACTTGTAGACCAGGACAGTCTATAACACAACATGTTGGATTCCATGAAATTTATTTGGTGTACATTCTTTATAGTCTACATGGTTCAATAGAGAAAATTGATCAAACTATGTAGTCAAATACATGGTCCAAACCACATCAGACTGACATCTTGGAGCATTAATGAAGTGCTTAATGTGTTCCTACAATACACAACATGCAGTTCATTTATTCCCTTATCTGAAATACACATCGAGTTCCTTGGTGAGCAATATGGATACATAATATGTGAGATATACAACATGTATATGGATTTTACTTTTTAATATTCATTGCATGTTGGAATATTCATGATCTTGACCAAAACCAATTTATTCGTTGATTGTTTTATTTTAATTTGTTTCATGGGTATGAAATTATTTAATGTTAAATTAAATTTAATAGCCTATGATTCATCCCTCCTTCCATTTTTATGTAGGAAATGTGTTTCCAAGGTTACTTATATAATTCTCCTTAACCAATCCTTTGGTTCCCTCACATGTTTGTTATTTATAAATATATGTAATTAATAGATTATCCCAAGGTGAGTGGTGGTAGTTCAAGACTAAACCATAGTGATACCAACCCCAGGGATACATAGGTTAATACATGGAATGCTGCAACTCGTTCGAAGAATGGTATAAGGAGTTATTTTCTTAGGTCATAGTTTGATTTATTGTCTTCTCAAGAAATCAACTGTTAGATAAGATCATTATCAAGTCATTTATTTATTTCTATCTATGAATTATTTAATTTACAGACGCAATATTGTGATCAAATAAATAAATAATTGAATAAATGTGTAAATATGGTATCTAAATAAATATATTATGCATAAATTTTTTATCCAACATAGTTAATTAATTTAGTAAAATCCACTTAATATTAAAAAGTCATGCAAAGAAAAAAATGAGGTAAAATTTATGCATAGTAAATTAAAAGTCATAAAATAAATATTAATCCAGACATGACCTTCCATTACATGATTAGGAATGAGAGACTTGGAACTAAGTGTTTGACTAACCCTCGCTGGGATACTTACTTTTAATGTTGAGTTCTTTTGAAGGTTATGGGTTGAATTAAACATCTTATAATAAGAGATGTATCCCTTGCTAGACTTTATGTAACATGGAGTTTGGGTTGAGAAAATCCAATTTTGGATTTTAGGATTGGGGAGTCCACTCAATAGATTAAGGAGATGCAATCCTGCATTTGGGAAAGCACTACCTACCGAAATAACTTCAATTAGCTTGACCAACCCATCCTGGGATTATGCAAAGGGGAATATAGATCCTTCCCAATAGAATTTCCTTGCAACTAAACAATTCTAGATTAATGGTGAGTACTATTTGGATGTGATAAATTAGAGGGATACTAAATAAAATTAATTATTATCATTTCTCACATAATTTGGAATCAAGAAAATCACTAATAATCGATTTTAGTTATCATAGAAAATGGAAAGAAAATCCACTAAACAGTGCAATCATTCCTTAAATCAGGGTATATACTTACAAATTAAAATTTTCGGATATGGTAAAATATTTTATTTAATGAATTATTATAAAAAAATTTATATTATGTGTTGGAATCCACTATTGTTGTTCTTCCACCCAATAAGGTGAGTAAAGGTGAAAAGGATTCCTACCAAAGATATGAAAAGGATTCTTCTTATATCCATTATATTATATTATCAACTATGTCTCGAGAGTTTATGATACAATATAAGGACATGGATTCTTACACCATAACTTCTCATCTTTATCTTAATAAATATATAGAAATGATTGAAATAAATATGATTTTAGATGCACTATATTATTGTAAACTGGAATGTGGAAATCTAGCTACTAATCATGCCTTCAAAATGTTTGGGTATATTGATTAGTTAATAAAATTGGGCTTCCACTTGGATAATAAATTATCAATTAATCTTATGTTATTTTATTTAACGTCAATGTTATCCATATTGTTTTAAACTGGGTTGAAAAATGGATGAATCACTCTGGAAACTATTGTACATACTTCACCAATCAGATAAGGATTGGTTGAAACCTATTTCTACACCTCTTATGGTGAAAAGTTTGAAATAAAAGACTGAATATCCCTAGAATAATCTAAATCCAAAAGATTGTTTATGGTGTCCTTCAATGAGAAAATATATTTAAAGGTATAATAATGAAGTCGATTCTATTTTCTCCATATGTGGAAAGAATGGAAACTGGAAAATAAATTAAAATGAAATGAAGAGGCATGTAGTTGCATCCAATTCAGTTATGTTCATCAAGTTTATATTCTCCATTTGTGTATGAAATATAATATTCTTAAAACATAGATGAATTTAAATATAAAAAATTAAAAATAATAGAAATATTATAAACTGAACTCAATAGGAGCTGAAAAAGGGTGATTCCTTTGTCAAACAAGGGGAGATCACTGTTTATCTTTTTTAGATTATATTGACTCATGTTTTTAATAGATGTATCTCAGTTTCTAACTTTTCACCACAATACATTTTTTCATTTTTGAAATAATTGTTTTTATGGTATTAAAACAATAAACTAAGGCTTTAATAACTCTGGAATAAAAAATATCCATTTCAATGAATGATGGATATAAAATATAAGACTCTTAACTAATTTTGGAAAGATAATTATTTTTTAAATAAAACTTAAAGTCTTCATCCTATTTATGCCTATAAAATTTTTTTAGTCTCTATTGAGCTAAGATACTGGATAAAAAAACAATAATATAGTGTTTCATATAAATACACCTTTATAAATAAAGGAACTTCACAAAACATTTAGATTTTGTTCAATATGTCCATGTGAACTATTCTGAATCTAAATCTAACTTCATATACTTCAGGGGATTTCATTAAGAAATTTTAGAAATACTTAGTGAAGTAAATGAGTGAACTTGGTAAATATGGATGAATCGCTGAGCTAGATTATCATAAGACATCTTATCTAAGTAATCATTGACCATATATTTAGAGCAAAGTTTTTCCCTAAAAAATGTTTTCTAATATACATCATATTAATGATGGTAGTAAAAGTAATTTCATTGATGAGTCATATGTATATATTGAAAATATTTCATCATTCCATCTAGGATTTTTTTTTCAAAATAGTAGTTCAACAACTAACCATATGCCAACCATATTGTATAATGAATATCATATTAATTGTGATATGATAAGAATCTATTAGGACACTGTCAAAAGTGATAGTTGATAACTTTTTTGTTAAAATCCAGCCTTACCTATAAAAAAACATTAAAACACAAAGTTGTTTCTGAGTTAATGATCCTATAAATACTAAGGATATTAACATATAGTTAATGTTGACTATATTACCATAAATGAAGCTTATCTCATTGAAGATAGTGAGATAAGAATCAAATACTATGGGTTAAGGCTCTAGATGCAAATGGGTTGGTATAGGAATACTAGACTCCACTCTGCCCAATGGAAGGAGTAGTTCCAAATACACATACTTCATATTTATTATAGAATAAATATTCTCAAAATTAAGTAGTAAATGGTAATATGATAAAGTTTTCAAGTTTGTATAAATTAAAATAATGGAATCTATGTTTTTAAATTAGAGGATTCCTTATTTTAAACTTTTCTAAGACTTAATACTCTAGGTGAGTATTCAAGAGAAAATTAACATGGATGTTACAAGATTTTACCAATAAAAATTATTGATTATTGAAAGGTCCACTCTTTATCAAGACCTATACTCCAATCAACACGACTATAATACTTTTGAATTTTTCTTTGTCAAAGAATATTTCTATGATCATCATATTAGGATATTGATTGTCAAGGAAAAAATATTTAGAGGAATACTCATGGTATATTTCTATATGACACGACCAATGGAGACCATATGATATATGTTTATAAGGAATAACTAAATGTTTAGTGAAAAAAATGACAATTAGATATACAGATGACATAAATTCTTTTATGAACAAATCATGTATAGTGATCATAGAATATTAATTTGGAAATGGATGAGTGAAATTTTTCTCTAAATAGTTAGTGGGATACCTATAATTTTTAAAGATAATTATTTTGATAACATATAAAAATAATTATTATGTATTACTAGTTTGTTAACCTAAAATAAAAAAATTTCTCATAGTTTTACTTAAAGTAAAAACCGTGTTCCGGGGAACAAGATTTATAAAATGGATCTATGAGTTTGATAAATCTAATAATAGTACATATATTAACCTATTTTAAAAAAATACAGGTTTAAACAACTCAAAAATGATTTTTTTGGCATATAATCCTTCTAGTAGAATATGCATGGGCATAAAAACATATTATGGGGATTAAAATAATTTCACAGGCTTAAGTGCCACAAATTTATCTCATGTTACATAATATGTACTGAAGTTTTATTTTAATGATTAATAAATAATAATAGGTTAATATAAAATATATTCAACATAATTTCATATAATTACATTTAGAATTATCCGACAGTGCTCAAAAAAGTAAAACTAGATGTGTTCCTGGTGTTTAGAGAAGTGAGAATACTAGTAATAAAGGGAATTGAAAACTTCTTTTGCACTTGGTTCAATTAGATCTAGTATCATAGAAAATGGTTAGAGTAATATGCAATAAAAACTTACTACAACCAGTGGTTTCCATATTTGCAATATCTAAGTACATTGTGGCTTCTAATGAAGCTAAAGAAGATGTTTTAGTAATATCTAGTTCTGATTTTGTGTTATACTAAAAGAAAGTGATTTATAATTTTATGATAATACTTGAAAATGGATTTAGTTTGGATTTCATGATTCTGGAATGGGAACATAAGGTAGATACTCAGTTATATCACTACTTTAGGGATTTTTTCATGGTAGTAATATTGTAGTAAATATATTCACATACATACTTGATTCTTTACCAACCTTATCCACAAAAATGTTTTAGTCCTAGTATCTATATCTATAATCACTAGAATAATGTTTTTTTATGTGATGACTAATCATTCATTATAATTTGGCTCCATTACAAGTGAAAATTTATTGGAGTTGGTCCCATAGAACAAACTGATTTGTACTTTGTGTTACATGTATATTCAAAGAAGTGAATATTCATATAAATATCTTATCACGTATTGTTTTTTCTTTAGTAAAACATTGATGTGATAATGTATTATAGTATATTTCATTTTGATAAGGTCATAACATTTCCATTATTTGATGAGAATATTGAAATTCTATGAAGATATTCTTAAACATAGTTATATGGTTAGATAACGTACTATGATAGGGAACATAATTTATAGACCATTAAGTGTGATTACTCCAAAGTGGATGAGGAATATTCTCATAAAGTTCACAATTTGTAATCTCCAAGATAGGATATTATGAGAACAAACCCGCCAGTAGGAATTTTGTATGTTTTGGTGTTATTGGATATTCCTATATATGAGTGTGTGTAATGGTCCTTAGACTTTAAGATTATCATTAATGCATGTCATGAATCACACATCTTGATTTAAGGACATGAATAATAATGCCATATGTTGGTGGAAAGTAGGGTATGTTGGGTGCGTCATTCATGACATGTTATTAATGGAAAAGTCAAGGAAGAATTTTTCCCTTCCATCTCTATGAAAGTTGGTACCTCAGCCATTTGATTGAAATATAATCATCACATAAATTCTATTACTATGGTGCAATAATGTTTATTTCACATATTTAAAGATACATGCATTATGAATTTTGGTTAATTGTGTATATGTGAAACCTACTTGATGGGATATTAAGATAATGAGATTACATTATTAATATGTGGTTGTCGACATTGTGATGTTAAGTTATTTCTCTAGGGTGCCCTGACCCATTTCTAAACAGTATTCTTAGACATTAGGCATACCCACCTAATTCCAATGGGAAAAATTCATTAGGGTCATACACTAAGTCATTTCATTAATCTCGATTAAATCATATTTGAATTTAATTAATGGAATAAATATTATTCTCCAAACCAAGAAATAATTTTATTCAAGTTTTATTGATCGTATAAATTATATAAATATTTATTCACTTGATTGTGAATAAAAATTTATTTTATTGAACATTTAATAAAAATTTAATAACTAGTTATTGGAAAAAAATATTTATTTATGAATAAAATTTTTATTATGGTATTCAATATATGTCGAGGAGTTCATATAGATCGGGACCACATATGGTGATAAATATTAATTTACCAGCCAGTAAAATAATATTTGTTGTTGTGTATGTTATAGCGCATGTCATAAAATTGTAATAGTAACAATAATAATAATAATGATAATAATAATAATAATAATAATAATATTTTTTGGAATGTGGTTTAATAAAAATTATAATATTATTTAAGGACTCGTATGAAATTGACACTACAAAAAAATTTGAATTAGCGATGTATATAAAAACTACCCAAAAAATGAGTTTTTGCAGTGTTACCCTTAACAGTGTAAAAAAAAGTCCTGTAAAAGGGGTACCTTTATTAGCGCTAAAAAAGGGCTAATAAGGGTACTTTTAACAGCGCTAAAATAAGCACTGTTAAAAGTAACCCTTTATCAGGAATTGTTTTAGCGCTGCTAAAGGGGCCCCCTTTATCAGCACTTTTTTATTAGCACTGATAATGAGTGTCTTTTTTGTGCTTTTTTTACTAGTGATGATAAAGGGTATATTTTAAAAAAATCATTAAAAATATATATTAATAAATAAGTATAAATATATTGATATAAATATAATATATATTTTTTAAATACATTTTAGATAAGTATAAATAGACATTTACACTTAATATATAACAAATTTTTTGAAAATGACTTAAAAATATTTTTAAAAAATATTATTAATCAATAATTTTCTAATTATCATTGTGTAATAATCATTTAATAACAATTTTAATACAGAAAAATCAAAAAATTATTTAAGAATAAAAAAGAAGTTGAAAATGTATCTCAAACTTCAAATTGCCGTAACAGTTGATATAAGTGTTCTTTGGAGTTCTACCACATATGAAATCAAAGCCTATGATGAGCGATACATGCTAACAACATAAGGGAACCTTTTTTTTCACATTTTCAAGGCCAAAAAAGGCCTAGAAGGCATCCAAAACCAAGTTTTTAGTCTGAATACCTAAATTTTTTAACATTCAATGGAATTTCAGCCTTGTTTCATTTGGTATTTTTTCACTTTTTGAGTGGAGACTGAATTTATTTTTAGGGATTACATTCTTATTGGTTTTATGGCTTTGAAGTTTTATCATTCTTCATAATTTACTATTACTTATAATCTAATATATAACAATATATACATATTTTTTTATATATTCACACATAAAAAATTAATTTTATAAATAAATAATTAAACATATTTGAATATAAAGTATATTTATACATATATAATTCTTATCTAAATAGAAAACTAATATCCATTTTATTTAAAATAAAAATGTATGAACATTTATATACCAATATAATGTCTGTGTGTGTATTTGTGTGTGTTTGTATTAATAAACTGATATATATTATCTATATATTCTAACATATGTATATACGTATTAATATATAATATTTGTAATATTTATAAATATGTATAATTATACATATATATACACATATATAATGTATATATATATATTTGTGTATGTATGTTGTATATATGTATGTATGTATTTATTTATTTATAAACACAGAAAAAAACATATTTTATAATTGTATTTAAAACTGATCTTATAAATATATATTAATATAAAAATAAATATAAAGATAAAAATATAAAACTAGATATATATAAATAAATAGATATAAATATATATTAATATATGAATAAATATATAAATATATAAATATATAAATATATAAATATATAAATATATAAATATATAAATATATGAATATATGAATATAATTATATATGTGTATATATATTTATATATGAATAAATATATATTAATATAAATAAATATACATATTAATATAAATATATATATGTTAATATAAATAAATATTAATATACGAATAAATATAACTATATATATAAATAAATAGATATATCATTAAATGGAGGCAGAATTAATATAAAGGAGTGGTAAATGGTCCAGGCACGTAGGTAGAGGTCTTGAGTTCAAATCCCAGGGGAGGCAGGGGCGTGCACGTTGCTGAAGGGGGGTGGTAGCACTGTTAAAGGGGGTGTTAGCATTGTTAAAGGGTTGGGGCTAGGGTTGGGGCATGCAGGGGTGGTAGGGCGTGCAGGTAGTTGGGATGGTAGAGTTCTTCATAACGCTGTATAAGGGGGGGGGGAGGTCAATCACTATTAAAATTCCCTCTGATTTGCATATATTTCATTATTATTTTTTAACTTTTATCAGCACTTTTAAAAAATCACTCATAAAAATTGTCTTTTAACGGGGCTAAAAAATCGCTTATTAAGAACCCTTTTGTCTGTACTTTTTGAGCGCGGATAAAAGACCCCCCTTTTTAGGGTTTTTTGGCACTGATAAAAAGGGTCTTTCTCAGCATTTTTTAGTGCTGATAAAAGTGCCCCCTTTTAATAGAGTCTCGATTACCAACGCTTTTTATCACAGATAAATACCTTTTTAGCACTCATAAAACACTATTTTTTAGTAGTGAAATGTAACTAATTCATTTACAAGCATTTCTAAAAAACATCTATAAATGAGGTGTCACTAATTTAGAGGTATTTATAAATGTCTCTAATATAATATATATATATTTATATATAAACTAGTACCCAACTTGTGAATTTTCATTACATGATCATTTAATTATAATTTTTCATAAACATGCTCAAAAAATTATGTATGTTACTTGTTGGGAGTGTGGGGAAATTGGATTGACAAATAAAGTAAGTGGGTTACTCATCACACATGGAAATGGAGAGAAGGTTGGTAATGACATGAGTAGTTGGAAGCATTCTATATAAGCATATATGTGCGTTTATGGGCATAGGTGTATATAAATTAAATCATAGCATGCATTGAGTATGCATATAGATTATATGATTCCAAACATGAATATACCATGAAATGGGAAGGTCATATTTTGAAGATTATGTCATATAAAGAAAGTTCCTATGTGTGAGGTGATGGAAGAAGATAGAACATGGAAATATAAACTATACTAATGTATCATTGTTATAAATGTAAGAAGAACACATATTATAATTAATTAGCTTCCCTAGGAAATTGATGGATTATGTAAGGATAGATAAACTATAAGATATTATTAGGGAGAGATCAATGTAAGATGAAGTATATATGATATGATTAAAAAACATGAAAATGAAAGAAGAGAATGTAATATGGTTTCGTGAGAGAGATTGCAGTCATCATGGGTAGAGAGGGATAAATTGAAGCTAAAGAAGGAATTATTTTGACCACTGATTAAAACATGGAAATTGAAAAAGTAATAAAAAAACATTGAAACATGAAAATTGAAATTGACCACTGATTTCTTAAGGTAGTATGTTGTTTTCCTTTGTATTATAATACCATTTACCACTACGAGTGCCTTTATAACTTTTTGATCATTTTGGATGGTATCTTAGATAATTTTTTTTGGATGTATTGGTTAAATATGATAAATATTTTCTAGTAGATTAATCTATTATTTTCAGCATAGCCAATATGTAAATGTAGAAAAAATTATAAAAATACTTGTTAAAAAAATGAAATGTTCTGATAATTGTAGATGAAATCGTTATTTTTAATAAAATTAATTACGTGGGAAAATATATATTTCAAAATAATTATTAATGTGGTAGTTAGTAATGAATGTTGTTATATGAACATCAAAATATATTTTTTGGAAGTATCTTCATATTAATGTATTTATTCAACCAAAAAGTGGATATCCAATAGAAATTTTAATTTTATATGAAAAAATTGTGGGGAATTAGTTGTGAATATTTATTTGGTTAGAAGATACTATATGCCTCTCACAAAACATGAAAATTTAAAAAGTAATAAAAAAATTGAAACCTGAAAATTGTAATTGACCACTGATTTGTTAAGGTAGTAAAATTGTTTCCTTTTGATTATAATATCATTTACCACTACGAGCACCTTTATGTATTTTTTTTATCATTTTGTATGGTATCTTAAATAAAAATTGTAGGATGCATTGATTAAATATGATAAATATATTCTAGTAGAGTAATTTATTATTTTTAGTATAGTTAATATGTAAATGTGGAAAAACCAAAGAAAAATACTTATTAAAAAATTATATGTTATGATAATTGTAGATGAAATAATTATTTTTATTAAAATTCATTACTTGGGAAGAAATTTATTTAAAAATCATTATTAATGTTATTGTTAGTAATGAATGTTGTTATATGAGCATATAACTATTTTTTTTGGAAGTATCTTCATATTAATGGATTTATCCAACAAAAAATGGAACTCCAATTGTAATTTTAGTTTTATATTGAAAAATAGTAGGAAATTAGTGATCAATATTGATGTGTTTAGAAGATACTACATGCCTCTCAAAAATCTTGAAAATTGAAAAAGTAATAGAAAAACATTGATTCATGCAAATTGAAAATTTTAATGTAACAGAATAGATATTTTTTTGATACATGGGAATCATAACAATATGTTTTAACACATTATTTAATTATAAAAATGAAGGGTGAAAACTATAACTAATAGCAACAATTTTTAACAGCATTTGTTGTGCCTTGAAGAATCAGACTCTCTTCATAATTCGGTGTTAGTAATAGCCAACCATATTTGTTGTGTGTCTTTACTGTAGTGGACCAGCACTTCTGGATGTTGGTTGATAGTAATGTCATTCTTTATTGCAGTTAATAATAGCTTAGAAAAAAACCAGAAAATATGTTCATTGTATAGTCTATACTCATTAGAAAGGATAATCTATTCCTTATACATGTTCATATAAATTTTATGTTAATATTATCTATCACTATTGTGATGATGTCTGAGAAAATGAATGTACCTAAGAGGTCCCTAGATCATAGTAGAGGTGATTGAGTATCTTATCCTTAGTGTTGAGCAGCTCACCAAGAATGTGGATAGAGGACATTTCAAAGAAATTTTTGGTAACTACAGTGGAGATTTTAATTCAAAGCTACTGATAGTTCATTCAGTGAATTTCCCAAGAGGGTTTGGGTCTGTTGACTCAGAGAATTGGATACTACAGAAAGGGATTTATTGTTCATGGAGGGATTAATGATAGGGATATCTATTATTTTTTAGGAAGATGGGGGTGAGGATTTGGCAGTCGTATAAAACTATGGGCATTCCAAAATGGCTGGAAAATGTTCCTTATCTTTATTGCTACCTTTTTCTAATGAAAAATGAATTATATCTTGAAGTGGTCACTTTTGTATTGTATGTGGTGGAAAGGGAACCTGTTCCGGCTGGAGTGTGTGCAATGATCATTGTCGCTAGATATCTCGCTTTCTACTCGGAGTCAGAGTTGGTTAGGTATGCTGTAGGTGGTGGATCAAATATGCTACTGACTTCATGGAGGGACTACCATTCCAATTCTTATGAGTTAGAGCGATGTTTTAGAGGTCCACCATGATTACAAGGTTGGTTTTCAGTATGGGGGAAATTTTGGGAATGGTGGTGGGGGATTCCATGTGAGGAATTATGGCATGGGTATATATAGAACTTGTTGGGGCTACTGGTCAGTATGGTGTGTGGGGCTGTTAAGGTGTGGGACTGAGTATAATAAACTATTGTTGTTGTATTGTTATTTGATTTAGTTAATTGTTTGGTTACCAATATGAGGTAACAAGTAATAGTGGTTGGGGATATAAATAGGGGAGATGTTAGATGGGGGGTATGATGATATTTGGATTTCAGCTAGTGTTGAGAGGTGTTGTATTTGAGAAGTCGCTGGAAAAGCTCCACCCCATTATGTAATTTTATTTCCCTCTACCATACCTACTATAATCACTATTTTATACTATGCAATATAAGTCTAATTACTCTTCTATTTCTATATTATTCTTATCTCACTTCTACCTATCATCTGTTGTGAGATCATTATTATAATTGAGTCCTAACAGAGAGGGTATATTTTAACCTAATCAAGATGATAATAAAGAATATTATCCATCGGTTAGGGGAGGAATCAAAATAAAAATATTTATTTCAATAGAAATAAATTTCATGATGACATACCTATCATTTTAGATCTTCATTTGGATAAATTTCCAGGAACCATTCAAGCATTCTAATCCTATGATGATCTAGTGCTAAAAATTGAGCTCCTGCTAGAGTAGAAGTATCTGTTGGATTTTATTCATTAGAAATGTTGTAATATAATAAATTTTCAAAGGATAAAGTAAATATTTTAATACCAAATAACATAATCCATGATGCACAAAACTACATCAATAATTTTGACTCAATCCACATTATCATGTAATATGGGGGAACATGAGGTTAGGACCACCTTCAGTGGTGAGAAACATCCCTAAGAATTGATTTCTATATTGGATATCAACTCATTCTAGATGAAAAAACTATTTTTATATTTTTTATTTTTTATGATAAATCCCTTTTAGATGTGAATATCTGGAATCCTTGGTCTAATAGTGATACTCTTATTACAAATGGAGACATAATTTTTGTCACAGGCACATTTTTTTTCAAGAGATAAATTCTCACCTATTTCATTAATTTTGTTTTCTCTACCCTGCCTATTTTAATAAAAATTTTCAACTGTGTAATATATGTCTAGACACTCTCCTCCTTCCTATATTGTACTTATGTAACTTCTGCCTATCATCTGTCATAAGATCATTGTTAGCATTGAGTCCTCACATAGAGAGTATATTTTCACCATATCGAGATGATAATAATCAATTTGATCCATAATTTAGGGGTGAAAGCATAATAATAATATACATTTCAACATAAATGAAGATCACGATGACATAACTATCATTTTAAATCTTCCATAGGTTAAATTGCAAGGAACCATTCAAGTATTGTAATCTTATGATGATCTAGTGATAAAAATAGAGCTCCTACTAGAGTAGAAGTATCTCTAGGATTTTATTAATTAGAAATGTTGTAATCTAATAAATATTTAGAGGAAAATATACCTATTTTAAGACTGAATAACATAAGACATGATGCACAAAACTACACCAACAAATTAGACTCAATCCTCATCATCATGTAATAGGAGGGAACATGAGGTGATGACCACCTTTATTGGTGATAAACATCATTGGGAATTTATTTATATGTTGGATATCAAATAATTATTGATGGAAACACTCTATTCATATTGTTTATTTTTTATAATAAAGCCCTTTTGGATATGAGTCTCTTGAATCCTTGGTCTAATAGTGAAACTCTAATTACAAAGAGAGAAAAAATTTAAATTGATTTATCATATAAATTTATATTAGTTTTCTTCAACTATTGAATCATTGTAAGCTATGAGGTTTCCTATTCTATGAATTTATAAAATAATTACCTCAAGAATCCAGTTAAATTCAACGAAGTAGTGATTGAAATATAGAGGAAACATATCAAATAAGGATATGAGAAATTTGAAATGCCCTTGGGACCTTGAATAAGGCTCAAAATGTAAAATAAATCATGCACATGAGCCTCAACCCGGTTGGTGAAGACTTATTAAGTGAATCCAGGAGACCCAGGATCAAATCCAGGTGGAGGCATATTTTCTAGTACTGTAGCAGGACTGTAGTGGGTACTGTAGTAGTAGTGTAGTGCGAACTACAGTAGGAACTATGGTAGTATTGCAGTAGGTACTGTTTGGCACTATAGCAGCCATGAGTATTCTTCTGTTTGGGCCTTCAGGCCACCAATTTGTTCCCCAAGTCCATTAAGGCCTTCGAGCCACCCAAGCCTTTGGGTCAGTAAGGCCTTCAGGCCACCTTAAGGCCTTTAGGCCACCTTAAGTGTAGATGCAAACCAGGAAAACTACAAGGAACTAGCTCCAGAAGGAGAATGATCAAGGAGCTTTCACTATAGTAGAAGATAAACAGATTGCAGGAATGAGAGGTTATGACACCTGCCATTGGGAAAATCCTATGCATTCACGGGAAATCCTACTTGAATAGCTATACAAAGGTGGAGAGCCAATTTTATGATGAAGATGCGGGGGTGGAGATGTTTCAAGTTGTTAGTTTGGGTTGCATGTAATGTTTGAATCCTATAGGAAATGAGTTATTATAAGGCCTAAGAGCCATGTAATGCTTACACCTATTGGCCTTGTAAGGGTTCCACCTCATACCTTGAAAGGTATATTGTCAAAATCAATAAAAAATGAATGCCTTCAGTCCATTGGATGTAAAATAATTCATCTATAGAAAAAAATAAATTCTCCTATGACATATATTTCATATACATATAGTTAGAAAAGGATTGATATTTCATTTATACACATTGAAACTTTAGGATTTCATCAATCTAAAAATTGAATTCCAATAGTTGGTCGAAATTGACTTTGAGAAAATCTATGTTACAAAACTAGGTCACGTACCATAAATTAGTATTAGAAAAATACCTTTGAAATAAAGAGGCAATGGATGATTCTTGGTTGATAATTTATTTGTAGGACACTGTGGTCATGTTCCAGTAGTCAGTCAAAGCATATTCTAGGATACGTTAGATATTTGGACGACTGTGGTATGAAAATTATGAAAGGAGGAAGTCGACTTAAGTATGAAAGGAGATAAATAGCTGATGAGAGAGACTATATTGCTGGGCAAGGGAGATAGGAATACAAAGAGTGCAATGATAATTGATGACAGAGATATTTCGATTGAATGAATTCTAGAATATAAATTTCAAGATTGATGGACTCAAGATTTCTGGGATCCCTAGCATTGAAGTGGGAGACGATTTACTGTGAGAGTCTCAAAGGATATGAGATTTACCAGAGCTGAAGAGGAATAAATTTTTAAGAGGGAGGTATATTGGTGGAGAAAGACATGGTATATGGGTGGAGTTTTTGGATGAGTGGGAGACACATTAGGTTAAGAGGGTGAGAATGAAGGAGGGAGAGATATGTGGAATATGAGGGGACAACTTATAGTATATATAAGGGATGTTTTTGAATTTGGTGAAAATAATTAAAAACATAGATTAAAGGTATTATTTTATAAAATAATAATAATATTGATATAAACAAATTTAATAAAATTCAAAATTATTTAAAAATCGAAAAAATCATAAACTAAATGAGGGAGAGATAGATCAAAATAGGTGATACTTGTATAGTGGCAGGGAGAAGCATAGTAATACCCAGAAAAAACATGAAACTCTAGTAGAGAGAGAAAATATAAACATGAAACTCCAGTCAGGATTGATAATAGATACATGAAACTATGGTCGAGATTGAAAATAAATACTGATAGACTATGGATTTGGTAAATTCATTTTACCATGTTTTCGCTCTTAATAAAGCCCAAGCATCTTCGTTCTTCAAGAACCAATGAAACAGAACTGCAATGGTGCAAGAATAAAGTGATTGAAGAGCCAAGAAACACATAATAGAAAAAAAAACCTTACAGCATAACTGGTTAATTTGGCATCGAAAACTTCACTGGATGTGCACCCATTAAATAGTCCTAGTCTTCTTGGAGCTTTTATCAAGATTCTGGCATTCTAAAGCACATTTTCTGGAATCATTCGACCTATAAATGAAACCCAAATTCAGAAAGATATAAATACAAACACAAAAGGTAAAAAAAATATAAAGGACTCCACAAAATGAATTAGAGAATACACATACATGATAAACCCTTCAAAAAATAACACAATTTTGGTACCTTTCATAGTTCCAACCATGAACTTATGGTGATACCCGAGATCAATAGAAACTTCAGATTTCCCTACTTTGGGATATATTTTGTTCAATATATTGTATTGAATGATGTATAGGCAAATGACTACATAGAATTGATAAAAAATCAAACACACTAAATTTTCCAATTGCCAAAGTAATGGAAACAACCAAAAGATACCTGATTTATTATAGTAAAATTTTACATATCTTCTTGAATTCAATAATGGAAATGAGAACAATTAGAATCAAGGAAATAATCACCCATCACATGCATATTATTGTACATAATCATGATGTTTCCATATGTTTCAACAACACCACTCCTTAATGGGTCAGGCTCAAATGACTAATTTTCATTGAGTAGTGACAATCCCCCTTTTTCCATTTTTTGGTATCAACATAAAAAACCCAAGATCGTACCTTATAATCCAAAATAATGAAATTCTAGAATTCATTGAACCTTGTCACTAAAGCAGATCCTGGGATAACATAACACAAGGGATCATGTAGGGATTCCCAATAGTAATTTAATTGGTTATACACCCCAAAAGTAGGGTAAAGCAAAGACATGGAATAATAACCTAAAATAGATCTAGTAGCAAGTACATATACCTTCCCATTAATATTCACGACACTTGGATGCAGCTTCCCTGACTTTACAGAAGATAATCAAACAAGTTTTAAGGAAGAGTCGGTACACAACAACTTATACACAACTAGGTTAAATGAAAAATTGTTAAATGATACCAATTATTGTCCCCCAACAAGATATAACTCATAACCTGTAATAAATAGAGCCATTCCTTGTGAAATCTTATCCCCCTTAAAATCAAAGATGGTATCGAGAGGAGGGATGCTTCTAGTGTGGTCAAACTCTATTATGTTAAGTCTACAGAGTTAACTGCGTTCAAGGTTATACAAATATACATAGCTGAGACACATTTTGATCACCTAAATAAGTCAAAAGGGTGGATGTAAGAGTACAAAAATGGTTGTTAAGGGGCAACTAAAAAAATAGATCGGGGCACAAATTTTTTGGAAAAATGTTGTTAAGTAGTAAAGAAGAACCCAACAATAATCTATATACAAACAAAAATAGACAAAAACAATACAATTGCAATAATAATGACTAAATTAAGAGATCAACATATAATTTTTTTAGAAATCAGAGATTAACTATGAACAAAACAAATGATGAAAATATAGCCATCAACACATCTTTGGAACGAAAATGCGACAAACAAGAAGCCCTAGGTTATATAAAAGGAAAATCAAAGATTCCAGATGCAGGGAGGGGAAAACTGTAGGGAGATAGCGGTGAGGAGATGTTAAGGAAGGAGAGAGATAGAAATCGACGTCACTAAAAAAAGATGAGGGGGGAGTAATAATATTTGATTTGGATCGCTCACAATCGTAGTGTCAAATGGTGGGGGGAGGACGAGACGGAGGACAGAGGAGGCGGGATGGAGAACATAGGAGGTAGGACAGAGGTGGGATAGAGGATTGGATAGGGGGAAGGATCAAGAGGGATAGTAAAGAGATTATGATGGGATGTGGGAGGAGAGTCGGGGTGAGGAAAATGAGATTTCGTGGAGATGAGGAAGACAAATTTTTTTGGAGGTATCGATTTTGAAGGAGGGCTTGAGACATTTGAAAATTAGGCTGAGAATGAAGTAGAGAGAGACACGTGGAGGGGAGGGGACAAGCTATAGTGTAGATATTGGATATATTTATGTTTATATTTTATTTTTATATGTTTAAATTTTATATTTTATGTTCATATATGCATATATATGTTTATATTATATTATATATATATGTGTATATTATATATTATATATATATATATGTTTAAATTTTATATTTTTTATATGTTTATATATTTTGTTTATTTGTTTGTTTATATTATGTAAATATGTTTATGTATACGTATGTATTATATATATATATATATTATTTCTATATTAATATATATATGTGTGTGTTTATATATATACATTTATATATATATGTGTGTGTGTATAAATATTTATGTGTATGTATACATATATATAATTAAAATTATGTATATATATGTATATTGAATTAGTCACATTTTAAAATACTGGTAAAAATGTCACTAAAATAGTGACGTTTTTTTGTAAAGACATGACTAAATTTAAAATATTTAATTGTATTATGTTATATTTATATATATATAATTATATTTTAATATTTTAAAATTAATATTATATATATTTATTTATATATTGATATATACACACACACATTTACATATATATTTATTAATATACATATATGTATATATGTATATAAATTTATATTTTATGTTTAAAGATACATATAAATATATTTTTGTTATATTGTATATGTTTATATTTTACATATATGTTTATATTTTAAATTATATATATATATGTTTAATATATATATGTTTATTTATATGTTTATATATATATGTTTATTATATATATATTTATGTTTTATGTTATATATATATACATATATATATATATATTTTATGTTTATATATTATATATATACAAATGTGTTTTATGTTTATTTATATATATATATTATATTATATATATATGTTTATATTCTATAAATATATGTTCATATAAATATATATGTTTAAATATATATATATATATACTTATGTGTGTTTGTGTATAAATATGTATATGAGTATGTATGTATATATATATATATATAATTATATATATATATATATATAATTTCCAACGTTTTAAAACATTGGAAAAAATGCCACTAAAATAGACACATTTCTTAAAAACGGGATTATATTTAATATATATATATATATATATATATATATTTAAACATAAATGTGTGTGTGTGTTTATATATAAATATAAATATAAATATAAATATATATATGTGTGTGTTTGTGTTTATATATATATATATATTTATATATATATATCTAAATATATATTTACATCGATGTGTGGAAATGTGCTACATAAATATATTTAATTTTAGTGATATTTTCTAAAAACATTGTTAATTTAGCCACGTTTTTAGGACACATTGCTAATTTTTTGACGTTTTGAGTAAAAGTCTCTAATTTAGTGACAATTTTGGGGAAAATCCACTAAAGTTTCAACACTTCTAGGGAAACAACACTAAATTAGCCAATATTTTATAAAAAATTTGTTAAATTTGCGGTGCTTTTGGGGAAACATTGCAAAATTAGTGACTCTTTTGGGGAAAAGTTGGTAAATTAAGAACGATTTTAGGGAAATTTCACAAAATTAGTGACACTTTTAGGGAAATGTCGCTAAATTTGTGACACTTTTGGGGAAACCTTGCTAAATTAGAGAGGTTTTTGGGGAAATTTCACTAAATTGGTGATGTTGTTGGTGGAATGTCACTAAATAGGTGATGTTGTTTTGATAAAGATCACTAAATTATTGATGATTTCTAGGAAACATCATTAAATTAGCATTGCTATTGCGGAAAAGTCTCTAAATTAATGATGTTTTTTGGGGAAACACCCTTAAATTATTGAATTTTTTTGGGGAAAATATAGATCATTTTGGACGTTTTGGGGGAAACATAGCTAAATTATTTATGTTTTTAAGGAAACATCCTTAAATTGGCAATGTTTCTTAAAAAACGTTGCTAAATTAGTGATGGTTCCTCAAATACTTTGATAAATTAGCGACACCTCTAAAAAAATGTTTCCAAATTCCAGTTTTTTTGTAGTATAAATAATATTTTAACATAAACCCTAGATCTGTAAGTAGATGTTTTTGTCTATTATGTAGGGTCAATAAAAAAATCAAAGTAGGTAATCATTGTGCATAAAAGACTTATATCTCTCTCTCTTTTATTCCTCCACTCTTCCTATCAAGAATGATAAGAACTCTTACAAGACCAATGGATCTTGGAGTGATCAAGAAGAATATTGTAAGAAATTTTATTTTCTACACCAGCACCCGAAAAACCAATTGGCACTACTTGAATATCAAAGGAGCACATTTGGATAATTTCAAGAGGGATTCTACACATGAATCCTCATAATAAAATGAAGGAATTCAAAAGGGTTTTTAGAAGATCAACAATGTCATTGAAGAATGGATCCTAATACAAGGTAATCATTTATTCCAATCATTTATAATTTAATTATAAATTTATTGTAAAAGATCATCTCTTGAGGTTTTGAGAAACTATAAATTAAAAGAACCTTTAATTTTATTCCCACCAAAGGTGCTTTGACTACACCCAAAACATACAAACCTTATATACCTGTACGTACACAGACAACTGTATCCATGAAAAGGAGAATATGAATAATAAAAGACTACAACATTTAGAGTATATCTTGGTATAAAATAACCTATAGGGAATAAATTAGAGTATGAAAATATACAGCCAAAGCATAATGGGGAAAAGTACACATCCAACTATAAATGAAGTCCCAAACTGAAAATGACTAGAAGAAGGAAAACTAAAGAGACAATGACTCCAAATTTCCATGTTTGACCACTGAACAAAGTCAATGCACCCAATCCTTGTAAAAAAAAAAGTCAATGCACCCAAGTATCCATATACTCCACCAAAATCACTGTTGATGTACCCATCGTTAGCATGAGTCACATCACATATGGGAAAATCCCATGCATGGGTGAGTATATATATACCCCTTAGGATTCCCTAAAAACCATAAAGGGAGAAATAAAATGATACAGAATTATTCAACTCAACCCAACACACATATATTCTCATAAATAAACCCAAGCGATAGAGAAATGAGATCTCTCTCTCTCCACAACCTAGTTAAGGATAATGATTCTTCCTACCAGTCCCAAGATCTATCTCTGATTTCCAACATCACATACAACCATACAAGAAACCATGTGGAGGATCCACACTTCACAATTGAGCTCCATGATAATGGGGGTATAATCCCCAGTAGAGGACCCACACCCTAATACACGAGGATAGTGCTACTCAATAGATAGGGGTCTGATACCCTAGCGCATCAGGGGGTTCAATTTGATAGATAGGGGACCCAAAACCTAGTACATAAGGGGGGGGGACTTTATAGATAGAGGACCCATGGGCTAGTACGTTAGTGGGGTGCCACTTGATAGGTATATGATCCATTCCCTAGTACATCATGGAGTTTCACTTAGTAAATAGAGGACCCATACCCTCAATAGCATGAAGGGTCTAACACTCAATCTATGAAAATATTTTGGAGGACTCGTGCCCTGGTGCATTGGGGGGGGGGGTTGCCAACCCCAATGGATCTCTGATAAAATGTACTAATTACTACTATAATCCAAGATTCACTAGATAAGGTTTCAAGATCATAATACTTTATTTCATATATTGAATTCAAAAAAAGTACTCCATTGTGTTCTACGTGAAAAGATACTGAGGATAGGCTACTAAAGGTCCAAAATATGAGTCCATAAAACATGATGTGTTGGCTTTCCTAGAGACCTGGATGTATCCCCACATGCACACAGCTTAGCTGGACATGTGTTAATACACAATATGTAAAAGTGGTATATGATGTGTCCAGATCACACCGTATAGTGACCTAAGCCTTATACAAATTTTATTACAAGATTTTTAACTTAAATATCCATTAATTACAAACCAAGGATTCAAAAGAATAATGTATTTGGAATACTAGGAACATATATAGACAATATGAAACTAAAATAAAATTCTTTATGTTGAACTCCATAATGAGGTTGTAACATCCTATTAGATCCAAAAACTGTATAGGGTAACATGTGGAATATATTGACAAAAGGGGTGATCTAAAAGTCCCAAAAAGGGAATAAACATGGCAATGTAGCATACCATATGATTCAGAAAGCATAACTTTCTAATATAAACGGCATGGATCATGGATAAACATATGTAGGAATAATATATAAAACATTTAATATTACGATATTGATAATATAGAAAGGTGGAAACAACATATAACATTATATAAACATGAGTCAATTTTAATTTCCAAGATAATATCACATGGTGTACAAAGTCCCATAAGGGATTAGGTTTACTCTCTAATCCCATTCATAACATCTCATGTGGAAAAAAATTACCCAATTCACCAGAGTCATATCTGGGTGACTCCATCATAACATGTAAATGCATATGCGCGACACATATATGGATCAAACAAAAGTTATAAACATAAGTATTACCTATGAAAAGAAATGGGTATCACAATCATGTCATTAGTCATAATGAGAAGTCATATCCTAATGGTTTTTATGAAAGAAGGTATTAAATAACTCATGGGTATTAAAAAATGAAAAATAATTTTAGATCATGATAAATTATGTCCAATGGAAATGAATATGTAAAAATGAGTACAAATATCCCTTTGGAAGCGTACCTCTAAAGTGAAGTTTTACGAAAATGGATAATGAACCTTTAAAAAGGGTAAAAGAATAATAATTTACATAAATCTTGAAAATAATCTAAAATGGGTTTCCAAGATAAAATGAGTGTTTTTATAAGATATTGGTGGATTATAACAATTTAAGGTGTGTACATGAAAAAAGGGTAAGAAACAGGGAAGTTCCCCTTAATTGAGTTCGCTTATTGAGAAGAATTGAGAATGGAACCTTTTAAAACATGTATTTCCCTATAAAATAAAGGTAAATTATGCTAGGTTTAAATTTTTGAGAAATATATAAATATTATATTTTAGGTAATAAATAATAATGTATATATAAATTATGGTAATGATAGATAAAGTAAAACCCACAGAAAAAAGGGAGGTTTAGATAGATCCCTTACCTTATGTTCCAAAATTGTTTTACACTAGACCTTAATTTCTTTAATAACCAAATTATATTCATTAATTATATAATTTAGAAAACTTTATATTTATATTTATAATTTTTATAATTTTTTTATGTTTATTTATGGAAATTTCAATGAGATCTAATGGTTAATTACATTGTTTCGAGAGCATCCATTTCATGGTTTTGTGGTCGAATCACTTATATATAATCAAGAATTTCTTGTAAAATGGGACTAAAAATCCAAAATTAAAATGAAATGGTATTAATATATAGAAAAAAATCAAATAGTCCCAAATATCCATATTTTTACCATATAGGAATTGTTTTTTGGGAAAAAACATTAACATTACATGGTTAGTTCATTTCGGCGGTTTTACTGACCCTCACAAACTAGTTTTGTTTTATTTATTATTATGTATATATATTATTTTCAGTACATTAAATAAGTTATAATATACTTATTTACATATTATTTAACCATAACAATTATTTTTTCACTATACTTGAATGAAGTAATGGGAAACGAAATCTCATAATAAACAGAGATGACCAACCAACATAACATTTACAATGGTTTATTTCTTAGAATAAGATGAAGAAATAAGTGTATAGATGATATATATTCCATTTTAAACATTAAATTAATATATATATGTATATATATGATACTAGATTCATTAATTCATATTGGATGATGTAGGTGTGTGGAAGGTAGAAGAAGAATTAAATTTGAAAGAGGTAAAGTGAGAATATTACCTCTTAAATCATGACTCCTTAAAATACACCTTAAGGAACTTTGAATTAGTATTTCAGTGAAACCATAAGAACTAAGATTTTGGGTAGAGGTTTTGGAATGTGTTTCGGAAGAATTTGGCATACTACATGGTTTGAAAGGCATGATGATAAGATGTGGTATTTATAAGGGGAAGAGAGGGGTGTTTTTTGAATATTATATTCATTAGTTTATTATTTTGGCTCAAGTCTATCAATAGTATTGATTATTGTGACTATATGAAGTAACTATTTCATACGAGTTCAAACTAATTGGTTATTACATCATCCATGACTAAAAAATTCATGAATTCATCTTATAATACTTAATATCCTAATTTATTGTTTTTTTATATTCACAAAAATTCAACTATTTTTGAAAAATAAAATAAATTAACCCTAACCATTTTATAACTTGTAGATTCCCAAAATTAAATCCATTTTAGGAGAATAATTTTATAACTATAAAAAAATTAATTTTTAAATAAATTTCTCATTTATTTAAAAAATACCACCTTTTAATATTACAATCCATTTTCTGACCATTTGAAACCCTACTTGTAGTCTCATAAAAAATTATATTATCATTATATTGAAACATAATATTAATTTATAAAAAAATAATATAAAAATAAACTATATTTTAAATCATTATATTTAATATAAAAAAATAATAATACATATAAGTCTTTCAAAAATATGAACACTTATTTTATAATTTTCAAAACAGGTATTTAATTGTATTATGAAATAAATATGTCATATTTTAATTTTACCAGACAGTTAAATATTATTTTACACTTAAATAGGTGATGATACTATTATAATGGTCTGGTTACTATTCCTAATGGTCAGATTACTATTCCAATAGTGAGTTTAATATTCCAATGGTCAGATTATTATTCTAAAAACAATATTTATAATGGTATTATTAGTTACCTACTATATATAAATACTTCCAATTTCATTCATTGTTCTTTAAATTATATTTTATCTCAAGGTTACACATATTTTCATTTTCAAAGTAGATATTTCATTACTAATATTCCACATCTTTCTTAAAGTGTTGTTCGTGAGTGTGATTATTCTGGAGGATCGATGCCACGAACCAGCCCGGGTCAGCCCCGAACCAGAAACCTAAAATGATCCATGGCATGGATCGAAGGGAATTCCAAATCCCGATGGGATGGAAACTAGTGCTGAGAATCATTAGAGTATACAAGGGATTGATTTCTCCCAAAAATAAACAAGTAAACAACAGTGAAAAGAAATGGATAGACGAAAATACATTTACATAAAATTGAACTAAACATCATTTATCCAACAAAAAAATACAAATGAACCAAAAAACACAACCATCCAATCCTGAAAACTAACTAAATCCATGTGACCACAATGGTCAGTCTCCAACACCATGACCACATGTCACTCAATGTAATAAAACTCAAGATGAAACCTTGATAAGGTCTAAACATAGAAAAAAACTATAGGTGTGAGTATTAAAATTCAGTAGGCTTGCCTGATAGTATATTCCCAATGTACATCCTTTTAAATAAAAGAAAAATCAATTTCAAGTTTGAGATAAAATATATAAAAGTATGTTTTTCTACAAGATTACTCAAAAAAAAAGTACAACCCATTAACCTTATTAATTTACAAAACTATGTTTATTCAATTAGTGTGCCAATAGCATTTTCAATGGGATAATGATTCTTACATTTTTTAGATTTATACAAAGAGGATAAAAAACATTCATTTGAAAACCATTTTCATAAACCTTATCAAAACAATCCCACCACTTTCCATGAAAAACAATATACAGGAAGGCAAAACAGTAATCCAACAACCAAGGAGATGTAAATTCATGTACAAGCATCATATTAATCACTCCAAGCAACTGAAAGTCGATAGACATGGGTGGACCAAGTAGATCAAGAATAATCCAAAAGACACCAATACATGAGACCTCATCCCCATTGACATGTAACACATGATGAAATAAAAATTCTCAATATGCTTTTCCATCCTTTCTCAAGCATGTTGAGTGAAAATCTCAAAATAATAATCTCAATATATCCACCTACTATGGGCCACTGGTCAGTAACATAACCTACCAGTGCATTAATAATTCATAGAATATTATCCCAATATTCTAGTTTCCCATGCCTCAATTATTTAATGGGGATGAACCAATAGATGCCATCTGAGCATCCAATCACAGCATATATTTAATAATAATTCACAACAGACATCACCCTGAGTCACTCTAAGGACTGATCTCACGCCCTTAATCAAAAAGAACATAAAGAGTCCAACCTAAGGAACTATCATAATGGATCACAAGGATTACTTAGTAAGTGCATCACATTCCATATATACATATAATCATGTCATGATAAACATCCATAGGAGGTTTTCACAATAAACAATTTCACTATTTTCCCCAAAGTTTCCAAACGAGACTTTAAGCATTTCTCAAAAACTAAAATTTGACAAAGGTCCACGTTTCAATTTTAATAAAATGGTTTACTCACACCCTTTAAAGTATAAAAAAACTTTCATAAATCCTTTAAAACACTCAGTTTATAAATTCAAAACACAACCATTTTCATAAGGATTCCAAGCGGACCACTTTCTGATTACTCATGCCAAAACATGTGATAAAACAAAACCCATTTATTTTAAAATAAAAGACACATTAGGCAGACATGTAAGGACCCAAAAATAACATTCTACATGCTTCCAAGGAATTTAAAAGTCAAAAAAATCAATTTAAATCCCACTTAACACAGAATATCTAACTGGGAAATTTACTAATCATATGGCATGCACTTTTAAACAAAACAATTTATTTTAAGAACTTGACATGGAATAAAAAACTAATTGAATTCCATAAATTTTTTCAAGATACTGAACCATGTTAAAAATACCATAAAAATGTTATAAACTACAAAAACTAGGTGTGAAAGATAACATAACATTTAAACAAACTATTTGTGGGTAGTTTTATAAGAAAACAAAACTACTTTTCACAAAACAAGGCATAAAAAACACTTTTCACACCAAATAATGTTTTTTAAGGATTATAAAACAATAATAATAATGTTTATAGGGTGAATATACCATGAAAAGATGAATCTCAAATAAAAAGGAAATGTGAAATGGTAAACCTACCTCAAAACCATGGAGGAAAGGAAATGCACACCCAATATCGCCCGTTGTGGTTCCCAAAACATTAAATTTATGAATACCAGACCAAAACAAAACAAAAAATCTTAAAACATAATGGGATAATATAACCCTAGGTCATGAATTACTAGGGGATAAGAGGAAACCAAAATAATTTGGAAGGAGAAAGAAGAGGGAGGAGAAAGGAGAATGAATCTCACCTTGGAAACTAAATAACTCTTCATATTCCCATAAATATACACCCTTAAAGGAAATGGAATGGCTTGGAACCCCTTAGAGAGGCTCTTTAGGTATGGAATAACTAGGGGAATAATATTTGGGAACATTAGAGTCCAAAAAACATGATGGAAAGTTTTTGAAAAAACATAATTTTTTTATTCTGGGCTGGCCACACAGTTTGCTTGCATGGTTTTGCAAACCATGCACCCAAACCACGAACAACCCCAAAACTTTCCAAAATGTAACATTTTCTCCAAAAACTCTCAAAAAATCTAGGGTTCAACCACAGTAGGAATATTAGACCTATATGGGGCTTCAAAAATCAACATTCATCTCACCTAAAACCCAAGAAAAGGATAGGTATTTCCAACAAACCATATCAAATCTGGAACTTGAAGAACCTGATGTTACAATCATGAAAATCCAAATTTTCCTATTCTTATTATTATATTTTATATTTATTCTTCTGTTTTAATACTTCCAATTATTATGGGAATATTTGTTCTCTAAACTTAATGTTAAAATTATTATAATAAAACATTGTTGATTTTATCATGTGGTATGTGTGAATTATATAATATTATATTACTAAATATAACACAATTATATATTCATAAGGGAAATTATATTGAAAAAATTCTAGGTTTTTACACTATAAAAAAACCCATATCCTCTAATACCATGCCCATATACCATGGAACATTCCCATGTACACAGCCCATGTTCAGGTACCCTGGCTATGTCTAAGTACATAGTCATACCTGTGTACTCCGGCCGTGCCTGTGTTCCTGACCATGTCTATTCCCTTATAATTTCAGAGTATATTCCAAGATACCAACACTAGGACAAATATAATTTATGTCACCATACATGGTATGTGATATTTATCTCTTTTTTAAACCATATCCATAATAGTCAGGGCACTGTACAATGTGTGTTTCTCTACTAGACTCAGTGTTTCTATGAATTTTCCTCAAACACCAGAAGATTCATTCAGTTTCCTAATTCACTGTTTCTCCCCATAAATCACTATTTGATTTCTTGAAATCAAAGGGTTCATCACCTAACATTTAACTTTGTCCTAAATTGTCCTAATATCAAAAATTTAATTCCACTCTTAGTAATTCATCGTGTGTGTGCCGCTACACATGGTTTTAAAACCTATAGGCATCAGCCACAATCATAAATCCACGATAATGCATCCAAAAATAAAAAATCCTTCCTTTATTTAAGAAAACCCCATGAATACAGGGGTTCAATCACACTCAAAACCACCTTAGTAATGTCAAACTGCAATCCCGTGGGCCAATAATGAAGAACGTGAAGAACACTGTGGAGAAATTCACATAAACGAGGGTAATAAGTGTCATTGGATGATGTGATCCTAGAAAATAATACTATAGTAAGGAATATAGGGATTGAATCATGTAATAACAAATATAAATCAAGATTAATATCCTAATTCATATTTAGGATCATGTGAAGAATGAAAATTATAGAAAAAATAAAAGAAGATAATTAAATATATTATTAACCACTAATCAAAACAGACTAAACCAAAAAAATGAGAGATAACTAGATTAGTTATTGATCATTGGTGAGGATCAGATCTTCTAATTATGGAGAATAAGATCCACTATGTTCACCGTTCATATCATAGTTCACCTAGATCTATTCATCATAGATATTAATCCCGATCCATCAAAAAAGAATGCTCCCTTCCTCTCCCTCTAATTATCCCAAGGTTATGTATCCAACCCTATAAAAACACTATAATGAGGTATTTGTAGAGTTTTTCACGGTTTAGGGTTATTAAATAAATAAATTAAATTAATTAATTAATTCACTTAACACACCCGCTAATGGATTCCATAAATGATCATCTGACCCTAATCAATTTTAGGTCGTGCCTAGGGTAAACCTCACATTCCAAAATCAACCTTGGATTTATATTTACCATCCAAGGTCCCAAAAATTGGGAAATTAATTATACCAATAAAAAGTGTGCACATGATTTAATATATATTAATATTTTTTAACATATTAATTCCAAGGACTTGGGACATCGAAACACCGAGCTGACTCTAAAGAAATATTCATATATATATATATAAATAGAAATATTTAAAGGATTAATCTAATAAAACTAGATTAATTAATATAACAATACTACTAGGGGCTAATTGATATTTCATAATCTCAACTATAATAGTACTTGTCCTTTTATTTCCCACCTAGTGGCCTTTGGTCCCTCATGGAATAGATAGAAAAGGTGGGATGCTATAAAAAAAACACCAACATATGACAATCACATTTCCCAAAGTCTAAAACCATAATAAAATTCATCCCACTTCCAACACCCCTCAACAAGAGCTCCAACACAAGCACAAGCATGAATAATAATTAAATTACCCATAAAAACACATGAATGCTAATAATACGTATCAAAAGGAATTTACTTGGGTATAACCAAGAAATAATAAAATAGCCTTTAACAAATTTAAAATTGAGACCTTTTCTGATTACTCATGAATTAAACATTTTAGAAATCCTTTTTTAAAATAATTTAGAAACTAAATATAAATCCATGGTAAATATAAATCAACACCTAAAAATAACTAAACACCACCTAAAGGAATCAAAATTTAATTTCATAAGACTACCCCACCCATTAAAACAAACAAATCCTTTTGTCTTAAAAAATAATCCCACTTTGTAAGGCACATTTGGATCAAAATAAAATAAACAAACATATTTATTAGATAAAAAAATCATTTGAAATTTATCAAATATATGGAATGCATAGAATAAGAATTTTTATCACAATGATATTTACTTATAAAATTCCACCCATTATTCCAAATGAAAACCAAGTAAAGTTATAGGAAAAAATTGATAAACCAAATCTATATAACCTATAATATAATTTTGTAGATTAGAAATGAATTTACAAACCCAATAATCTATGGAACTCATAAAATAAAATTTATTTGAATGGAATTACATACCTCATATGGCACAACAACTTCACATTCAATGGAAACCACTAGAAGAGGCCTCAATGGATGACTCATAAAATTAACAAACCAATGTCCATAAATTAGAACAACCCTAGATTTCAAAATCGACCAACATTGCCTATAATAGTTTGAGACAATGAGGAAAATGGATGAGAACCAATAAAAGAAGAATTATATGCCCCAAAATTTCAATATAGAAAAAATAATGCCAAGAAATCATCAAGAACAACCTTAGAGGTGCTTCAGAAGAAGAGAAAGGCCATTGGGAGGAACCTTGGATAAAGGGGTTCAAGTAGGGATGATTGGGGTAGAATCCCCAATAAAAAATATCTAAAAGACAAAAATACCCATTTTCTTGTTGGTTTCATGATTTAACTACATGTTTTACCAAACTACATTTTAACCTTTCAATTCAACACTCTTAAAAACTACATTAGGTCTTACACATTTGTTTCCTGGTTTTCAAAACCATGTGGAAAATATGAAGCCTTGAAAAAGTTACAATTCATTATATTTTCAACTTTAAACACCTCAAACTCAAGAGAACAAGATATATAATGAATATTTACACATATAGGTGACATTGTGGCATCACAATTCCCCCCACCATTCCAATTTCTTCCCCTAGAAAGTCTTCTACCACATAAGATACATGTAAATTCCAAGACTAACTCATTTTTGATGGGGACTCAATCACTACCTAACTTATTGAACTTCAAAACTAAAGAAATGGGATAAAAACAACCCACTCCTTGGAAAAAATACTGAAAAAATTTATATTTCACCAGCTCACAACATAATTGGAATACTAAGAATTATAATCCTCACTGGAAAAAAGTGAAGTGATAATAAATAAGTCATTGGGATAAAAAATCCCATAATATTATTTGAAATTAGAAATATTAAAATTCTTACCACAGCTCACAAGAGTGTTCTGAATCCAGGAATAGATGAAATGAAAAAACCTGATCACCACCTCTAGAATATCTAAAGTCACATTAGAAGAAATTAAATGTTAATCCTAAATAATGTAATCACAAAATATTACTCCACAATAATGAGGAAAATTAATGGATACATTGAAAAAGTCTCCCAACTATTTAAAAATACCCTTATACATAATCGATAATGAAACAGAGAAAAGTACAACCTAATTGGAATCTCTAAAAACTCTTTCCATCAATCATAAAAAGGGATTGATGGAGGGGATATAACTCCTAGATAAAAATACCAAAATAAATAAACGAGAACACCCCCAAAACCATTAAAATTAATTAATATGGAATGTTGTGATTGTGAACTTGGTTCATGAAACTACACAGAGGGTAACTCCAGACCAAATTATGAAACACTTAGTTATGGGGATCCCGTAATAAAATCTCAACCGGGTTTATCCCGTGGTCTAAATAGACACCAATCACTTATCCATATTACCCTAGACACTAGAAAATAAATTTCTATATAATCCATCAGACAAACCTAAAAATATGGTACACATCATGAACAAATGACAATAAGCATCAATGATCTACGAGGCACAAAAATATCAAAAAATTAGAACATTGGAAAAAGTCGTTTCTTCTATTATTTACAATTAGAACATGATTTAAAATAGATGACACAAATATAAAGAAAATTAAATATTAAAAGAGATAATGTCACAAAAAAAATTTACTTCTAACTCTCCAAAGAAGGTTATTCCATGGAATACTACTTGACCAAAGGTAGGAATGATACTTCTTCTTTTGACACTAACTCAATATAAAAAACCTCTAAAGGTGAAAAAATGACCACATTGATGAAAAGTTTTCAGATTTGACAAAAATGTGGGCTCAACATACCTAGATTTCCTACACTACAATCAAAAAAACTTATTTCACTTAGCTTAAATAGGAGAAACATGTGGAGTAGATGGCTTCCTATCTTCATAAATTTCCATCATCTTCTTACTGTTATCTAGATTATCCTTATTGGTTACATTTGGATTCAAATCATAACATTCCACATGTTTCTATACTAATATTTTCTTATCAATTATGGCCATATAAACAAATTATATGGAGGCAGTCTAGCCAAACTAAAACATTTATGAATAAAGGTCTGAATGAATTTATTTAGAAAATAACCAAATTTTCATTGAACAATAAATATATAACTCTATTGAGATAAGAACCAGGATAATTAAATATTCCACATAATATTTCATTGACATATCACCCTGATGAACACTCTAAAACTCAATCACTTTCTCAACTATCTCTTTCACAGGATAAAATAACTGGATGAAGCTGGATTAGAAAAATCCCTAAGAAAAAACACCAAAAGGCTGGGCATGGATAGTGATCTCCAATTATTCCAAACCCCAAACTTAAAACAAAGGATCAATTCACATAAACCTAAAGGTTTCAAGAGTTTATAGTGAATCAAATATACTTTCAACCTTATCTATCCCTACCTCTGCCTCACAGGATCCTTAAACACAATAGAAAATTGGAGGATACTTGTTTAGAAACTACTCAACATGATCCAAAAGTTTATAAGTATATGGAACTACCATTCCATCATGTGTTTGGGTTGAGACAAATATTGAAAAAAAAAATATTGAATCACTTGTACAACCACCCAAGAAAACCCTTCTAGACCTTTCAATTCCTTTTTAGGGGCTCAATCTAAAACATCACAAAAAAAATCAATTAATCAAAATAATTTAAATTCCAAAATATGGATTAAAAAACAACCAAATGAAAATTTTCAATATCGCTTTAAATTCATAGTTTACAATCCTTTTGAAAACATTATTTTCTCCCCTAGGTAGGAAACATACCTATTAATTGAAGAAAACAAGCTTATAAAAATTCATAGTTTAAAAATTCCACTTTAAAATCCTAAAAAAATGAAAGACTAATAATATGTGAATACCCCTTCTTTTGAAAACAATTTCACCTTACAATCACAAACACTCAACACATTTTTATCAAATAATATCAATTACTAAAGAATAAAACATTACTTTAAGAGTTAATTTAACAACTCCAAAAATGCATAACATTCTACTCAAATAATCATTAGAAAATATCATCAACTATAATAGAATCAAAAATCATAAAGGAAGGGAAATAAATACATCCAAAAATTTCATATGACATAGGGTTTGGGAACACAATTTTATGACCCTGTACCAACAATACGAGTTCCATGAAAAGTTATACATGATAGTTCACAAGATTATGTACGGTTTGACATAACTTTTTCCTTATCAATGCATCCCTATTTTTCCTTTAATTTTACATAGAAACAAATAATTTCCTAAGTTACCACCCATGATTTCCATACATGCCAGATTAGTTGAAAACCGCATCAAAATATCTCAAAAATAAAAAACTAATAATCCCAAATTCAAGATAAAAACTCCCAAAAACCCAGAGTATATCGATGTTAGGCATAAGGAAGAGCTGGATAGGCATGTAAATACCCCAAACCCTATATCCTAGAGCTAATACATTACTTAATTACATTGGTGTAATGAACAAGATATCGCTGGAGGGTTTGGGCGTTCTCCAACTAGAGTCTGCTGGCGGGTTGTGGATTTGGGATGGTGTCGAAGGTCACACCGGTGGGCGTTCGAGGAGACCGGTTATGTGGTTTGTCTTACTTTTATGATTTTCATGTTTCTTGGTTCGTGGTTCCTTGACCTTCTCTTACGATTTCAACTCCATCTTAAAGGTTTGTCTTCTTAAATATTTCATGGATTGTCCATCCATTGTTATTGATTGTTGTTTGTTGTGAAGTATTGTATGTTTGAATTGGGGGAGTGGTGAAGTGGTGAAGTGGTGAAGTCATGTTTGGTTTCTCACATTTTCCTCAAAAGTGTTTGCATTATAATAAAAAAAAAACAATTTTCAGTCAGTGAAGAAATAACTTCCTTTCACATTGAGGATCTTTTAAAGTTTAGATATTTAGAGAAATGATAAATAACAAATTCCTGGAATTTCACATTAACACAATGTGGATACCATAATAATAGTACTCATTTCTTCTAAAAGAAGGAACAAACACATCAGTCCATGAATACTTGTAACATATGAGATCATTTTCAAAAGGCATACTTGTCACCCATATATATATACATTGTGAAACATTATATTCCCACAAGATCCCAAAAAATCCTAAGAAAATAAGTAGAACCACAAAGGTGTATTGGGACATTACTCCCATAATCTTGCAAGCCTCTCAAATACCTTATAATTTGTAACCCTCACGACTACCTTACAATTTATGTAACCATCACAGTTACCCTTGGAGTAAATATACGGTAGACCTCCAACTTACACATACCTAATGAATTGGAGGGAGATATAGGTACCACCATTAATCATAAACAATTCCCATGGACCAGAACATAATCTCACAACATGAATAATATCCTAAAAACATTTCTTTTGAATTTTGTAAAAGTGAATTTTAAAAGAGGATTTTAAAAGAAAAGTCCCTTATAAATATCATATAATTAAAGAGAGAATTAATGGAGTGGATGAAATATGTATATACACTATAAATACACATAATTCATCATAATATAAAAAATATTATCACGTAGACAATTTTAATACCACATAAATAATGAAGTTGAAGGCTAACCCAAAGAATGAAAATTGGGTTAAGAATTACCTAACCTCAGGTTTTTCTTCAAAAATTGTTTAGAACTCTAGTATACTGGTTAAAAGAGTGTTATTAATATCTTACAGAAACATATTCATGTTTATAATACCTTATATGATCATTTAATTACATAATTTCTCCCTTTAATTGTTAGTATTTTGTTGCTTCCATTGTTTTGGGTGCGTTCTTTACCTGATTTCCATGATCGGTTCATGATTGAAATTCTTGTCGATTTGAAGTGAAAATCCATAATTGGAATGGATGGTATTTACATGTTTCTAGATCCATAAATTATACCTTTTATCAATTTGAATGCTTACATGAGGATGATTTATAAGTTAAAGCATTGTTGATATTTGTTTAAGTCAATTTGGCGATTCTTCGATTGTAAAGAACACATTTTCTTTTATAAATTATTAACATGTGTAAAAAATGATTACATAACCTTATATAAGTTATAATACATAAATTATAATATTTTTAAACCATAAAAATGGTTTCATGACTATTTTTGAAGGAATTAAAATAAATTGGGATCACATCGTCCACGATGTTGGTAAATCGACACACCAGAGATGGTGTTTTAATTTCTCGAATAAGTGGAAGAGGAGAAAGAATATAATGTATATTCTTCCATAATCATGTTAAAATACAGAATATTTAAGATAATGTATCATTCATGCCTCTTGGATAAGGGTATGTGAGTAAATAAAAATAAAATAAAGGAATCTTGAAATAAAAGAGAAGTTGAGAAATCCCTTACGAAAATTTCGCAGCCTAACGGCATCACTTAAAATTTCATAAAATATTTTGATGATAGAAAAGGTTTATATCATCATTATTATATAATATGAAAAGTAAGGGGGTTATTGAATGATATATCCCAGCATAATCCATTGTAAA
The DNA here is from genome assembly GCA_963277665.1 of Viscum album. Classification (NCBI taxonomy): domain Eukaryota; kingdom Viridiplantae; phylum Streptophyta; class Magnoliopsida; order Santalales; family Viscaceae; genus Viscum; species Viscum album. The sequence goes on from OY728165.1 coordinate 1,840,000,371, forward strand.
TTAAAAAGAATAATATAAAATGAAAGCTGGAAAAAGAGAAGGGTGGTGTATTCCCTTAACCTTGTAGAGTCACTCCTAAAACTTGAAGGTTGAGACCTTTGGGGATTTAGGACACCTTGGGGGGACTAATAGGGAGGTAATAAGACCATAGATTCATTGTGGAGGAATTTTTAATGAATGTAATGAATGAATGAGTTGGTATTTATAATAAAAGTGAGGGAATATTTTATTAATTTCCAATGGAAACCTCATTAGTGGTATTTGAAAAACCACAGGCTTGAACATTATATTGTCCCATGGTATTGGCCACTTGGGACACCTCATAATATTTTTTTTCTATACAAAATTCAACTATAATTTTTACATTATTATTACATCATAAATGATTTCATTAAACACATCGAAACTCAAACGGTATTTTTACTATTCACCATAAATTCAACTGTTTCAGAAAAAATCTCAAAACTTCACCCTTACCATTTATTATGTGTAGAATTGAAAAATGAACTCCATTTTTCAAAACTAATTTTCTAAATATTATTAATTAAATTTTAAAATAAAATCATAATTTATTCCAAAATAACTATTTAAATCTATAACAATTTTTTAACGACTTGAAAAATTAATCGACTTCTCATTATTTTATATCCTTAAGAAAATAAAATAATAATGTGATTTACTATTCATTAGGGTCATATTAATATTCATTTTACTATTCATAAGGGTCTGTTACAATTCACCAAAAAAACAAGTTGGTTCTTTCATACTAGAAATAACTTATGGAAAATAATTGTAGATGACTGTTTCTAGAAATTCAAAACATATAAAGTGGAAAAATTATGTTTAAAGGATAGTGATAAATCTATATTAAAACAATGTTTCATGAATTTCAATTTTTTTAGAAAACCTTAGGGTGTTACATTATCCCCACCTTTTGGAAATTGCTTCCTCACAATTTTATTTACTTATTAAACAAGTTAGGGTACATTTCCCTCATAGAATTTTCAGACTCCCATGTTTCTTCTTTAAACATCTGGTTTCTACACAAAACCTTTACGAGGGGTATTACCTTATTCTGCAAAACATGTTCTCTTTGATCAAGAATCTAAACTAGTTTCTCTTCAGAAGAAAGGTTCTCTTCCAGCTGAACTACTTCTGGGCTCAAGACGTGAGTTGAATATGAAACATACTCTCTCAACATCAAAACATGAAAAACATTGTGTACCTAAGACACACTTAGAGGAAAAGGTAATCAGTAGGAAACTGGTCCAACTTTCTTCATGATTTTAAAAGGACCGATGAATCGTGGGCTTATCTTTTCTTTATTAACAAAATGAATCACACTTTTTCAAGGAGAGATTTTAAGGAAAACATGGTCACCTACCACAAAAGAGAAGTTTTTCCTTCTATTATCTGATAACATTTCTACTTACTCTGAGCTATCCTCATGTGCTTTTGGATCATCTTCACCATCTCAGCCACTTCCTCTACTAATTCTGGTCCCATTAACTTCCTTTCCTCGACTTCATCCAGAAAATTCATAGTTCGAAACCGCTTCCTATACAATGCCTCAAATGGTGCCCTCTATACATTGTAATGAAAAATATTATTTTAAGAGAACTCAACTAAAGAAAGATGTTGATCCCAACTTACCTGGTATTCCATTGATCAAGCTTGAAGCACAAGCTCCAAAGTCTGAATTGTTTGTTTTGAATGCCCATCGGATTGAGGATGAAAAGATGTACTGAAATTTAATTCTATTTCCAATAACTTCTGAAGGACATTACAAAATTTAGAAGTTAACCTGAGATCCCAATCAGATACAATGGAAAGAGGAACTCAATGTAACCTGACAATCTATTTGAGGTATAGTCGATAAAGTTGATACAAATATATTTTATCTCGAATAGAAATATACTGTACTGATTTTGTCAGCCGATCAACAATAACCCAAATTGCATTGTTACCTCAAGAATTCTATGGTAGTCCCACCCTAAAGTCCATGGATACATACTCCCATTTCCACATTGTCACTGGAAAAGGCTGAAGCATCCCCTTTGGTAACTGCCGCTCTTCATTAACTTATTGACAGGTCAAACATTTCATGGTAAAATCTACATTAACCCTTTTCATTCCATCCCACAAGTAATACTCCTGAAGGTGTCTGTACATCTTAGTACTTCCAGGATAAACTAAAAATGGTGAACTATGAACTTCCCACAACAAAAATTTCATCAACTAGGAATCGCAAGGCACACACAACCTTTTACCAAATCTTAAAACACAATCTTTTTCAAGGATAAATTTTTTAAACTTACCCATTTTAACCAATTCTACATTTTTCTGTAGCTCATGATCTTCCTATGCGCTTGCTTAATTTTGTCTAATAACAATGAATGAACTGCAACCTAAAACAAAACAGAGGTATTTCCTGAACCAATAACTACTAATCCAAAATTCATAAAATCATTAATCAAGGGATCTTGTTTCTAATGTAACATGGTTAATGATGCAAGATGTTTTCAACTCAAGGAATCTTCCACTTTTTCCCCCAGAATTTAATTGATTGTGAAATAATAATAATTTATACAAGTCATTAATATGAGGCAAATGATACTTGTTTTTAATAGTTATGTTATTCAAAGATCTATAATCAATGCAATGTATCATGGACCCATATTACTTTTTAATGGACAAAATATGGGCACCCCATGGTGAAGTGCTAGGATGAATGAAGCCTTTATCAATAAAGTCTTGCAACTAATTTTTTAATTAAAGAAGTTCCATTTGAGCCATATGATTTTGGGGTTTTGAAATTGGCTTAGAATTAGGAACTAAGTCAACAGTAAACTCGACCTCTTGATTATGAATAACACCAACCAAATCATTAGGAAAAACATCCAGGTATTCATTTTCCACTGACACATCATTAATTTGAGTAGATTCCTTGTTTTCAACAATATGATCATGATAACTTTCATTTCCATCTTTAAAAATTTTCTCATATTTCTAATATGTTATCAATTTTATGGGTTATTTTTTGTATAAAAACTAAAACACTTTTTCAAAAACAACTTCTTTATCTCTATAGTCAATCTTATCATGATAAATAGAAAGCCAATCTATTCCCAGAATGACATAAAACATTACTAAGGGTAAAAATATAATCTTTTCACGTAAATTATTTCCACAAAGCACAATAGAAATATTTTTATAATTCCTATTTTCTATAATATTTCCCCCTAGTGTTTTAAGAATGAGTAAAAGTCTCAATTTTTGAGGTTACATTTCCAATTTACTAGAAAATTCCTCAAAAATAAAGGATCATGTAGACCCCGCATTGAACAAAACTTTAGAAAAATCTGAGTAAACAAACAAATTAACTAATAAAACATTATTGGACGGATTTATGTCTGATGACATAGTTTCAATAGACCTCACTACACCTTTCCGCTTATAGTGTCACTTCTTTGAATCATTCTGATCTCTATCTGGGCAGCCATCAACATAATGACCCATCTCACCACATTTAAAACACTTAACAGTTTTCTTATCAGGACTAGTCTTAGGATCATTTTAATTACAATCTTGGGCCATATGTCAGAACCTACCATATCTAAAACACTTCCCAATTTTGGTAAGTCATTCCCATGGTGCTTCTTGCCACACTTTTCACAAACTAGAAACTGTATTTTCTTACCATCAGATTTTTTGGTTGATTCTTACCCATCGATTGCCATTTTGATTCATTCTACTCCTTGTTTTATATATACATATGATAATAAAGAAACTCCATATCTACCCTCTCATCACCTTGGATAAGTTTCTCATAACTTTCTAATTTATGGGAAGCCCACACCCTTCGATACCTTGGCTTTAATCTTGAGGAAAAGCGGTTGATTTTTCTATCAAGATCCAGAATAAGATTTGGAGCATACCTCCCTAGTTGAGAGAAGTTTTATTCATACATGGACATTGAATATTCCTCCATTTTATTCAATTCAAGGAATTAATTCTCCATCCCAATTCAAACCACCTTTGGAAAATGATTTTTAGGGAAAAGACTTTTAAATTCATCCCAATCTAAGGAATCAACATCCTCTCTATCCCTGATATTCTTAACCATTGACCACCACTGATCATCTTCACCTACTAAATGATTAATGGAAATACTTAAATTTTGAATATTTGAACATCTCATATCATCAAATATATTTTCAAGGGATTTAATCTATCCTTCACCCACTACTGGGTCAAAAGATCCATTAAAAGACGAATATAGTTGTCATATAAAATGTTCCAATATTATATTGTTCCGTTGTAGTAAATGTAGTTGTTCTATTTCATGGATACCATCACCTTTTATTTACTGTGTTATCTAAGGCATTAAAATCACAAAACTGCTCAGTTCCAATCCCTACCATTCTGGGATACAGATTCCGAAGGTTATCATTCCATCGGTGCCTCTCCCCTTTAGCTTCCCTGTTTCTTCTATGGAAAACCATTCTGAACAAATGTATCTTAGTCAAATAAAAATGGTAATATTTAAATTCTTTGAAATTTCAAATTAATCTTAGTAAAAATCATTTATGGTATTCTATTAACATCACCATAACCCATAAAGTTATCTAAACCTCCCTCTGATACCAATTATAAGGACCCATCCTTATTACATTACATAATCTTGAATTTAGTCAAGAAATAACTTCCACATTGAGGATATTTTTAAGTTTATATATTTTGAGAAATGGGGAATAACACATTCATGAAACTACACATTAATATTTAGTGGATACCATAAAAATAATACTCATTTCTTCCAATATATAAAACTTTTCAAATAAAACATGATTTCATTGACAATTCTTAAAACATTTTACTTGGATTCATTCATTGTCTTACACATAATTATAACCTATGATAATCATTTAAAAACTTATGATGAGAACAAAATGATCCTTAAGGGATACAAAAATAAGTAAAGAATACATTAGTCTATGAATACTTATAACATATGAGATCTTTTTCAAAAGACATACTTATCACCAATATATACTTAATTGGTGAAACATGAAATTACCAAAAGATATCCACAAAACCTAAGAAAATAAATAGAACCATAAAGGTATTTTTGGGAATTACATAAATAATCTTGTAACCCTCTTCACTAACTTATAATTTCTAACCCTCACGACTACCTTACAATTTGTGTAACCATCATAGTTACACTTGGAGTAAACATACGACCAACCTCAAACATAGACATGAACAATGAATTATAGGGAGATATAGGTACCAAAATTAATCATAAAAAATACCCAAGAACTATAATATAATCATACAACATGAATAATTTCCTAAAATCCTTGCTTTTGTATTTCGTAAAACAGAATTTCAAAAGAGGATTTTAAAATGAAAGTCCCTTAAAAATATCATATAATTAAAGTGAGACATAATATATTGTATGGAATATGTATATAAAATGAATATAAACATAATTAATCATAATATAAATAAATTTTATCACACATACAATTTTAATACCACAAAAATAATGAAGTATAAGGTTTACCCAAAAATGGAAATTGGGTTAAGAATTCCATTACCTCAGGTTTGTATTATTTAAAACTTGTTTTAAACTGCTTGTATAATCATTAAAACTATGTTATTAATATCTTTAATAGACATGTTCAGGTTTATAATACCTTATACGATCATTCCATTACATCATTTCTCCATTTAATTATTAGTATTTTGTTTCTTCCATTGTTTTGGGTGCGTTCTTTACATGACTTTCATGATCAGTTCATGATGGATATTCTTGTCGATTGGAAGTGAAACTCAAAAATTTTAATACAGTGGTATTTAAATTTTTATATAAACATAAATTATACCTATTATCATTTTTAATTCTTACTTGAGGTTGATTCATAATTTAAATCATCATTGATATTTGTTTAAGTTATTTTGGAAATTCTTTGATCGGAAAGAACTCATTTTTTTTATAAATTAATAACATGTGTAAAAAATGATTCCAAAACATTATATAAGTTATAAAAAATAAATTATAATCTTTTTAAACCCTAAAAATGTTTTCATTTCTAGTCTTGAAGGAATTTAAAGAAATTGGAATCACATTGTCCGCAATATTGGCAAATCGACACATCACAGACGATGTTTTAATTTCTTGAATATGTGGAAGAGGAGAAGGAATATAATGGTGATTCTTCCATAAACATGATTAAATAATGAATATGTAAGATACTATATCATTCATGTCTTTTGGATAAGGGGAGGTGAGGAAAGAAAAAGGAAATAAAGGAATCTCAAAATAAAAGAAAAGTTGAGAAATCCCTTATGAAAATTTGGCAGACTAACGACGTCAATTAAAATTTCAAAAAATATTTTTATGAGAGAAATGGGGTATCTAATAATTATTACATAATATGGAAATTAAGGGGATTATTTTATGACATATACCAACATAATACAATGGAAATTAAAAAGAATAACATAAAATGAAAGCTGGAAAAAGAGAGGGGTGGTGGATTCCCTTACCTTGTAGAGTAACTCCTAAAACTTGTTGTTTGGGATATTGAGGGATTGAGGAAACATTTGGAGGAATAATAAGGAGGTAATAATACCATGTATTCTTTGGGGATGAATTTGGAATTAGGGGAATGAAGGAATGAGTTGGTATTTATAGAAAAAGCGAGGGAATATTTTATTAATTCATAAGGGACACCTCATTTGTGGTATTTGAAAAACAATGGGATTTACCATGGTATTGGACACTTAGGAGACCTCATAAAATTTTTTACTGTAAAAAAATCTACCACAATTATTACATAATAAATGATGTCATTAAACACACCGAAACTCAAACTGTATTTTTACTATTCAATGAAAATTGAACTGTTTCAGAAAAATCCCAAAAATTCTCTCTAACCATTTTTCTATGTGTAGAATTAAAAAATGAAATCCATTTTTTGAAAATAATTTTCTGAATATTATTAATTTAATTTTTAAATAAAATCATAATTTACTCAAAAATAACAGTTTAAATCTATAACCATTTTTTTAACACCTTGAAAAATTAATCGATATTTCATTATCTTATATCTTTAAGAAAATAAAATAATAACATGATTTTCTATTCATGTGGGTCATATTACTATTCATAAGGGTTTGTTACTATCCACAAAAAAACAAGTTGGTTCTTTTAGACTCAAAATAAATTACTGATTTTGGGGTTTTGAAATTGGCTTAGAATTAGGAACTAAGTCAATAGTAAACTCGACCTCTTGATTATGAATAACACCAACCAAATCATTAGGAAAAACATCCAGGATTTCATTTTCCACTGACACATCATTAATTTGAGTAGATTACTTGTTTTCAACAATATGATCATGATAACTTTCATTTCCATCTTTAAAAATTTTCTCATCTTTCTAATATGTTATCAATTTTATGGGTTTTTTTGTATAAAAACTAAAACACTTTGTCAAAAACAACTTCTTTATCTCTATAGTCAATCTTATCATGATAAATAGAAAGCCAATCCATTCCCAGAATAACATAAAACATTACTAAGGGTAAAACTATAATCTTTTCACGTAAATTATTTCCACAAAGCACAATAGAAATATTTTTATAATTCCTATTTGCTATAATATTTCCCCAGAGTGTTTTAAGAGTGAGTAAAAGTCGCACTTTTTGAGGTTACATTTCCAATTTACTAGAAAATTCCTCAAAAATGAAGGATCATGTAGACCCCGCATTGAACAAAACTTTAGAAAAATCTGAGTAAAAAAACAAAGTAACTAATAAAACTTTATTGGACGGATTTATGTCTGCTGACATAGTTTCAAAGGATCTCACTACACATTTCCGCTTATAGTGTCGCTTCTTTGAATCATTCAGATCTCTATTTGGGCAGCCATTAGCATAATGAACCATCTCACCACATTTAAAAAACTTAACTGTTTTATTATCAGGACTAGTATTAGGATCATTTTAATTACTATCTAGGGCCATATGTCAGAACCTACCACATTGAAAACACTTCCCAATTTTGGTAAGTCATTCCCATGATGCTTCTTGCCACACTTTTCACAAACTAGAAACTGTATTTTCTTACCATCAGATTTTTCGGTTGATTCTTACCCATCGATTGCCATTTTGATTCATTCTACTCCTTGTTTTAAATATACATATGATCATAAAGAAACTCCACATCTACCCTCTCATCACCTTGGATAAGTTTCTCATAATTTTTTAATTTATGGGAAGCCCACACCCGTCGATACCTTGGTTTTAATCTTGAGGAAAAGCGGTTGATTTTTCTATCAAGATCCAGAATAAGATTTGGAGCATACCTCCCTAGATGAGAGAAGTTTTATTCATACATGGACATTGAATATTCCTCCATTTTATTCAATTCAAGGAATTAATTTTCCATCCCAATTCAAACCACCTTTGGAAAATAGTTTTTAGGGAAAAGACTTTTAAATTCATCCCAATCTAAGGAATCAACATCCTCTCTATCCCTGATATTCTTAACCATTAACCACCACTGATCATCTTCACCTACTAACTGATAAATGTAAAGACTTAAATTTTGAATATTTTAAGATCTCATATCATCAAATATATTTTCAAGGGATTTAATCTATCCTTCACCCACTACTGGGTTAGAAAATCCATTAAAAGAAGAATGTAGTTGTCATATAAAATGTTCTAATATTATATTGTTCCGTTGTAGTAAATGTAGTTGTTCTATTGCATGGATACCATCACCTTTTATTTACTGCATTAGCTAAGGCATTATTATCACAAAAATTCTTAGTTCCAATCCCTACCATTTTGGGATACAGATTCCGAAGGTTGTCATTCCATCGGTGCCTCTCCCCTTTAGCTTCCCTGTTTCTTCTACGGAAAACCATTCTGAACAAATGTATCTTAGTCAAATAAAAATGGTAATATTTAACTGCTTTGAAATTTCAAATTAATCTTAGTAAAAATCATTTATGGTATTCTATTAACATCACCATAACCCATAAAGTTAACTAAACCTCCCTCTGATACCAACTATAAGGACCCATCCTTATTACATTACATAATCTTGAATTTAGTCAAGAAATAACTTCCTTTCACATTGAGGATGTTTTTATGTTTAGATATTTAGAGAAATGGGGAATAACACATTCATGAAACTACACATTAATATTTAGTGGATACCATAAAAATAGTACTCATTTATTCCAATATATAAAACTTTTCAAATAAAACATGATTTCATTGACAATTCTTCAAACATTTTACTTGGATTTATTCATTTTCTTACACATAATTATAACCTATGATAATCATTTAAAAACTTATGATGAGCACAAAATGCTCCTTAAGGGATATAAAAATAAGTAAAGAACACATTAGTCTATGAATACTTGTAACATATGAGATCTTTTTCAAAAGACATACTTATCGCCAATATATACTTAATTGGTGAAACATGAAATTCCCAAAAGATCTCCACAAAAACTAAGAAAATAAATAGAACCATTAAGGTATTTTTGGGCATTACTTACATAATCTTATAACCCTCTTCACCACCTTATAATTTCTAACCCTCACGACTACCTTACAATTTTTGTAACCATTATAGTTACACTTGGAGTAAACATACGACCAACCTCAAACATAAACATGACCAATGAATTATAGGGAGATATAGGTACCAAACAAAATAAAAAAAATACCCAAGAACTATAATATAATCATACAACATGAATAATTTCCTAAAATCATTGCTTTTGTATTTTGTAAAACAGAATTTCAAACGAGGATTTTATAATGAAAGTCCGTTAAAAATATCATATAATTCAAGTGAGACATAATATATTGTATGAAATATGTATATAAAATGAAAATAAACATAATTAATCATAATATAAATAAATTTTATCACACATACAATTTTAATACCACATAAATAATGAAGTAGAAGGTTTGCCCAAAAATGGAAATTGGGTTAAGAATTCCATTACCTCAGGTTTGTATCATGTAAAACTTGTTTTAAACTGCTTGTATAATCATTAAAACTATGTTATTAATATCTTTAATAGACATTTTCATGTTTATAATACCTTATATGATCATTCCATTACATCATTTCTCCATTTAATTGTTAGTATTTTGTTTCTTCCATTGTTTTGGGTGCGTTCTTTACATGACTTTCATGATCAGTTAATGATGGATATTCTTGTCGATTGGAAGTGAAACTCAAAAATTTTAATACAGTGGTATTTAAATTTTTCTATAAACATAAATTATACCTCTTATCATTTTTAATTCTTACTTTAGGTTGATTCATAATTTAAAGCATCATTGATATTTGTTTAAGTTATTTTGGAAATTCTTCGATCGGAAAGAACTCATTTTTTTTATAAAATAATAACATGTGTAAAAAATGATTCCAAAACCTTATATAAGATATAAAACATAAATTATAATATTTTTAAACCCTAAAAATGTTTTCATTTCTAGTATTTAAGGAATTTAAAGAAATTGGAATCACATTGTCCGCAATATTGGCAAATCGACACATCACAGACGATGTTTTAATTTCTTGAATATGTGGAAGAGGAGAAGGAATATAATTGTGATTATTCCATAAAAATGATTAAATAATGAATATGTATGATAATATATCATTCATGTCTTTTGGATAAGGGGAGGTGAGGAAAGAAAAAGGAAATAAAGGAATCTAGAAATAAAAGAAAAGTTGAGAAATCCCTTACGAAAATTTGGCAGACTAACGACATCAATTAAAATTTCATAAAATATTTTGATGAGAGAAATGGGGTATCTAATAATTATTACATAATATGGAAATTAATGGGATTTTGATATGACATATCCCAATATAATACAATGGAAATTAAAAAGAATAACATAAAATGAAAGCTGGAAAAAGAGAGGGGTGGTGGATTCCCTTACCTTGTAGAGTAACTCCTAAAACATGAAGTTTGGGATATTGAGGGATTAAGGAAACATTGGGAGGAATAATAAGGAGGTAATAACACCATGTATTCTTTGTGGATGGATTTGGAATTAGGGGAATGAAGGAATGAGTTGGTATTTATAGAAAAAGCGAGGGAATATTTTATTAATTCATAAGGGACACCTCATTTGTGGTATTTGAAAACAATGGGATTTACCATGCTATTGGCCACTTAGGAGAACTCATAAATTTTTTTACTGTACAAAAATCTACCAAAATTATTACATAATAAATGATGTCATTAAACACACCGAAACTCAAACTGTATTTTTACTATTCAATGAAAATTGAACTGTTTCAGAAAAATCCCAAAAATTCTCCCTAACCATTTTTCTATGTGTAGAATTAAAAAATGAAATCAATTTTTTGAAAATAATTTTCTAAATATTATTAATTTAATTTTTAAATAAAATCATAATTTACTCAAAAATAACAGTTTAAATCTATAACCATTTTTTTAACACCTTGAAAAATTAATCGATATTTCATTATCTTTTATCTTTAAGAAAATAAAATAATAACATGATATTCTATTCATGTGGGTCATATTACTATTCATAAGGGTATGTTACTATTCACCAAAAAAACAAGTTGGTTCTTTTAGACTCAAAATAAATTACTGATCATAATTGTAGATGACTGTTTCTTTAAATTAAAAACATAAAATTGAAAAAATTATGTATAAAGGCTAGTTATAAATATCTACCTAAAACAAAGTTTCATGCATTTTGATTTATTTTTAAAAAACCTTGATTTTTTAGACCAAAGGACAGTGTTTTTTATTATATTTGGAAAACTAGATACAAAAATAATTGTTAGATTACAACTTTGAAAATAAAAAAACATAGAAACTCTATTGGAAACACCCACAAACTCCTAACAAGTGATTCATAATATACATATTCACATACTAGAAAAAACAAAAAATAAGAATGTGGTGATCTCAGATGCTTAGTAAGGGTAAACAATATAGTGGATGCTAACATAAATAAACCTAAATAAGAAGGTAAAGTGAATAAGTGAAAACACATACAATTAGAAAATAATCTTGAGCATAATATAGAAGGAATAAAAGATAATTAAATAATTTCATTTAATTATTGGTATGATAATGAAAATTAACCAGGAATTTTTTACTAGTTGAATAATCACATGGATTATCAATTACTAATATCATAATGATGTAACTCAAAATTCTAGACATCTGAAACATACCGTTGAGGTCTTGACCAAGATATCTAAAAATAAATCGGTGTGGCCTTGGTCAAATCCCAATATATTTTGTCTCATGAGAGCTATCGATGCATCGAGGGGAGAAAGAGGGAACTTCCTATCACTTATTAAGTCCAATTAATTCCATATATTAATGAGGTGAAACATAAAAAATATATACATTTGATGTGTAAATAAATTTCCACAACCACTAACCATTCTGAGTAATAGTTTGAATCGTATCAGGATAGCACATCCTCAGTCAAACTGATCATAAAACATTTAATAAAATATGGTAGAATAGTTCATATAATATTAATCTAAATTAAACATAATGTTCAAAATATGGTGTTGTAATAGATGAAAATAATCTAATAAAATTATCAAGGAATTCTTGAGAGAAATATCCTTTTTAATTTGTAAAGAAGAGTTCTTTGGGAAAACCATTTGTATTTATCATACAATAATGTTTTAAAATTTTATATCCCATAAAATAAAATATAAGGACATTAAAATTATATTTGAAGAATAAATGGCATCCAAATAAAGTTAAAACAAGTAAAAAGAGTTTTTTAGGAAACTTTAGAAATGGGCTCTTCAGTGCGGTTTGGGGGAAAATATAAAATGGAATTTAAAGAGAACAAATGATTAATTATTTATATAAAACCAGAAATGATCTAAGATAGGTTTTCCTGAAATAATTTTTTATTTTAGAAAAATATTGGTATTTTATAAAAGATTATGGAGTATACTTCAAACTTGGAATGAAATTGGGGGGCACCCTTTTATCGAGCTTGCTTATGAGGATAAATTGAAAAGGGAACCTTATACGACAAGTATTTACCTATCAAAGAAATATGAACTGATATAGATACATTATTTTGGAATATTAAAACATAATTCATACAATTTATGTAAAAATAAATAATAATTACATTGAGGTAAATAGAGAGAAAGTATAACCCGATTGAAAAATGGTGGTTCAGGGAGAATTCCTTCCCTTATGTCTGAAAATGTTCCGCACTTTCACTTAATATTTTGGATAATAAAATTATATTCATTAATAATTTAATTCATAACCTATTCATAATGTATTTAATCTATTATAATTTTATTAAGTTCTTTTATGGCCTTTTTGATGAGTTGTAAGATTCAATTTCTTCCTTTGGGATTGTTTGTTTCCTAGGTTTTCCTGATTGGTTCACTTGTATACATGTATTAAAGATCATGTAAAATGGAAATAGTTATAAAGAATTAATATTATATGTTATTAATTACATTATAGGATATATAATGGTATTATATATAATTTTTTTCCAAATATGAGGATGATTCATTAGATAAAACATTAATGATAACCATTTAGATTAATTTAGTGTTTTTTTATCATCACGAACTAATTTTATATTATGTGTTAATGTTGTATATATATTTGTAATGAAAAAATAAATAAGTTTTATTACATATATTTAATCCTTTTTTACCATAAAAATGGGTTTATGACCAACTTTAAAGGTGGAATTGAAAGACAAAAACTTATTGTCCATGAAGGTGGTAAATCAACTTGTCACAGAGGAAGTTTTCATTTTTAGAATAAAAGGGGAAGAGAATGGAATTTATGATGTATATACCAATAAAATAATAAAATTATTATATATATATATATATATTATTTATCATGTTAATTTGGACAGGTAAGGTTAGTGAAGGATAAGAAAATAAATGAAATTGAAAGAGAGAAAGAGAAAGTTTTACCTCTTGAGTGTATTCTCCGTGAGAGCTTCCTTAATGGACTGGTAAATTGTATTTTGGAGAGTCCATAAATAATTTAACGTGGGGAAGAGGTTTTTTAGAGCAAATGGGCCGAATATAATCATGCTTCAAGGCTTTGGAGGTGTGAGGAGAAGAGGTGGTGAGGGGTGGTATTTATAGTGGAGAAGATGAGCATTTTTTTGATTATTTAATTCATTAGTTTTTTATTTTGGATCAAGACAAAGAATTCTATTGATTATTATGACTAAATATAGTTACTAGTGTATTTTAATAGGGTATAATGGTCAATTACATCATCCATGACTCAAAAATGACTCAATAATTCATTTAATTATAATTTTAAATACATGGTATGTGATATTTATCTCTTTCTAAAACGATATCCATAATAGTCAGGGCACTGTACAATGTGTGTTCCTCTACTAGACTCGGTGTTTCTATGAATTTTCCCCAAACACCAGAAGCTTCATTCAGTTTCCTAATTCACTATTTCTCCCCATAAATCACTATTTGATTTCTTAAAATCAAAGGGTTCATCACCTAACATTTAACTTTGTCCTAAGGTGTCCTAATATTAAAAATTTAATTCCAATCTTAGTAATTCAACGTGTGTGTGCTGCTACACATGGTTTTAAAACCTATAGGCATCAGCCACAATCATAAATCCACAAAAATGCATCCAAAAATCATAAATCCTTCCATTATTTAGGAAAAACCCATGAATACGGGGGTTCAATCACACTCAAAACCACCTTAGTAATGTCAAACTGCAATCCCGTGGGCCAATAATGAAGATCATGAAGAACAATGTGGAGAAATTCACATAAACGAGGGTAATAAGTGTCATTGGATGATGTGATCCTAGAAAATAGTACTATAGTATGGAATATAGGGATTGAATCATGTAATAACAAATATAAATCAAGATTAATATCCTAATTCATATTTAGGATCATGTGAAGAATGAAAATTATAGAAAAAATAAAAGAAGATAATTAAATATATTCTTAACCACTAATCAAAACGGACTAAACCAAAAGAATGAGAGATAACTAGATTATTTATTGATCATTGGTGAGGATCGTATCTTCTAATTATGGAGAATAAGATCCACAATGTTCACCGTTCATATCATAGTTCACCTCGATCTATTCATCATCGATATTAATCCTGATCCATCAAAAAATAATGCTCCCTTCCTCTCCCTCTAATTATCCCAAGGTTATGTATCCAACCCTAGAAAAACACTATAATTAGGTATTTGTAGAGTTTTTCAAGGTTTAGGGTTATTAAATAAATAAATTAAATTAATTAATTAATTCACTTAACACACCCGCTAATGGATTCCATAACCGATCATCTGACCCTAATCAATTTTAGGTTGTGCCTAGGGTAAACCTCACATTCCAAAATCAACCTTGGATTTATATTTCCCATCCAAGGTCCGAAAAATTGGGAAATTAATTATACCAATACAAAGTGTGCACATGCTTTAATATATATTAATATTTTTAATATATTAATTCCAAGGTCTTGGGACATCGAAACACAGAGCTGAATCTAAGGAAATATTCATATATATATATATAAATAGAAATATTTAAAGGATTAATCTAATAAGACTAGATTAATTAATATAACAATACTACTAGGGGCTAATTGATATTTCATAATCTCAACTATAATAGTACTTGTCCTTTTATTTCCCACCTAGTGGCCTTTGGTCCCTCATGTAATAGATAGAAAAGGTGGGATGCTATCAAAAAAACACCAATATATGACAATCACATTTCCCAAAGTCTAAAACCATAATAACATTCATCCCACTTCCAACACCCCCTCAACAAGAGCTCCAACCCAAGAACAAGCATGAATAATAATTAAATTACCCATAAAAACACATGAATGCTAATAATATGTATCAAAAGGAATTTACTTGGGTATAACCAAGAAATAATAAAATAGCCTTTCACAAATTTCCAATTGAGACTTTTTCTGATTACTCATGAATTAAACATTTTAGAAATCCTTTTTTAATATAATTTTAAAACTAAATATAAATCCATGGTAAATATAAATCAACACCTAAAAATAACTAAACACCACCTAAAGTAATCAAAATTTAATTTCATAAGACTACCCCACCCTTTAAAACAAACAAATCCTTTTGTCCTGAAAAATAATCCCACTTTGTAAGGCACATTTGGATCAAAATAAAATAAACAAACATATTTATTAAATAAAAACAACATTTGAAATTTATCAAATATATGGAATGCATAGAATAAGAATTTTTATAACAATGATATTTACTTATAAAATTCCACCCATTATTCCAAATGAAAACCAAGTAAAGTTATAGGAAAAAATTGATAAACCAAATCTATATAACCTATAATATAATTTGGTAGATTAGAAATGAATTTACAAACCCAATAATCTATGGAACTCATAAAATAAAATTTATTGGAATGGAATTACATACCTCATATGGCACAACAACTTCACATTTAATGGAAACCACTGGAAGAGGCCTCAATGGATGACTCATAAAATTAACAAACCAAAGTCCAGAAATTAGAACAACCCTAGATTTCAAAATTGACCAACATTGCCTACAATAGTTTGAGATAATGAGTAAAATGGATGAGAACCAATGAAAGAAGAATTATATGCCCCAACCTTTCAATATAGAAAAAATAATGCCAAGAAATCCTCAAGAACAACCTTAGAGGTGCTTGAGAAGAAGAGAAAGGCCCTTGGGAGGAACCTTGGATAAAGGGGTTCAAGTAGGGATGATTGGGGTAGAATCCCCAAAAAAATATATCTAAAAGACAAAAATACCTGTTTTCATGTTGGTTTCATGATTAGCTACATGTTTTACCAAACTACATTGTAACCTTTCAATTCAACACTCTTAAAAACTACATTAGGTCTTACACATTTGTTTCATGGTTTTCAAAACCATGTGGAAAATATGCAGCCTTGAAAAAGTTACAATTCATTATATTTTCAACTTGAAACACCTCAAACTCAAGAGAACAAGATATATAATGAATATTTACACATATAGGTGACATTGTGGCATCACAATTCCCCCCACCATTCCAATTTCTTCCCCTAGAAAGTCTTCTACCACATAATATACATGTAAATTCCAAGACTAACTCATTTTTAATGGGGACTCAATCACTACCTAACTTATTAAACATCAAAACTAAATAAATGGGATAAAAACAACCCACTCCTTGGAAAAAATACTGAAAAAAATTTATATTTCACCAGCTCACAACATAATTGGAATACTAAGAAGTAGAATCCTCACTGGAAAAAAGTGAAGTGATAATAAATAAGTCATTGGGATAAAAAATCCCATAATATTATTTGAAATTAGAAATATTAAAATTCTTACCACGGCTCACAAGAGTGTTCTGAATCCAGGAATAGATGAAATGAAAAAACCTGATCACCACCTCTAGAATATCTAAAGTCACATTAGAAGAAATTAAATGTTAATCCTAAATAATGTAATCACAAAATATTACTCCAAAATAATGAGGAAAATTAATGGATACATTGAAAAAGTCTCCCAACTATTTAAAAATATCCTTATACGTAATCGAGAATGAAACAGAGAAAAGTACAACCTAATTGGAATCTCTAAAAACTCATTCCATCAATCATAAAAAGGGATTGATGGAGGGGATATACCTCCTAGATAAAATACCAAAATCAATAAATGAGAAAACCCCCAAAACCATTAAAATTAATCAACATGGAATGTTGTGATTGTGAACTTGGTTCATGAAACTACACAAAGGGTAACTCTAGACCAAGTTATGAAACACTTAGTAATGGGGATCCCGTAATAAAATCTCAACCGGGTTTATCCCGTGGTCTAAATAGACACCAATCACTTATACCTATTACCCTAGACACTAGAAAATAAATTTCCACATAATCCATCAGACAAACCTAAAAATATGGTACACATCATGAACAAATGACAATAATCATCAATGATCTACGAGGCACAAAAATATCAAAAAATTTGAACATTGGAAAAAGTCGTTTCTTCTATTATTTACAATTAGAACATGATTTACAATAGATGACACAAATACAAAGAAAATTAAATATTAAAAGAGATAATGTCACAAAAAAAATTTACTTCTAACTCTCCAAAGGAGGTTATGCCATGGAATACTACTTGACCAAAGGTAGGAATGATACTTCTTCTTTTGACTCTAGCTCAACATAAAAAACATCTAAAGGTGAAAAAATGACCACATTGATGAAATTTCTTCAGATTTGACAAAAAGTTGGGCTCAACATACCTAGATTTCCTACACTAAAATCACAAAAAAATATTTCACTTAGCTTAAATAGGAGAAACATGTGGAGTAGATGGCTTCCTATCTTCATAAATTTCCATCATCTTCTTACTGTTATCTAGATTATCCTTATTGGTTACATTTGGATTCAAATCATAACATTCCACATGTTTCTATACTAATATTTTCTTATCAATTATGACCATATAAACAAATTATATGGAGGTAGTCTAGCCAAACTAAAACATTTATGAATAAAGGTCTGAATGAATTTATTTAGAAAAGAACCAAATTTTCATTGAACGATAAATATATAACTCTATGGAGAAAGGAACCAGGATAATTAAATATTCCACATAATATTTCAATGAAATATCACCCTGATGAACACTCTAAAACTCAATCACTTTCTCAACTATCTCTTTCACAGGATAAAATAACTGGATGAAGCTAGATTAGAAAAATCCCTAAGAAAAAACACCAAAAGGCTGGGCATGGATAATGATATCCAATTATTCCAAACCCCAAACTTAAAATAAAGGATCAATTCACATAAACATAAAGGTTTCAAGAGTTTATGGTGAGTCAAATATACTTTCAACCTTAGCTATCCCTATCTCTACCTCACAGGATCCTTAAACACAGTAGAAAATTGGAGGATACTTGTTTAGAAACTACTGAACATGATCCAAAAGTTTATAAGTATATGGAACTACCATTCCATCATGTGTTTGGGTTGATCCAAATATTGAAAAAACAAATATTGAATCACTCAGACAACCACCCAAGAAAACCCTTCTAGACCTGTCAATTCCTTTTTAGGGGCTCAATCTAAAACATCACAAAAAAATCAATTAATCAAAACAATTTAAATTCCAAAATATGGATTAAAAAACAACCAAATGAAAATTTTCAATATCGCTTTAAATTCATAGTTTACAATCCTTTTGAAAACATTATTATCTCCCCTAGGTAGGAATCATACCTATAAATTGAACAAAAACAAGCTTATAAAAATTTATAGTTTAAAAATTCCACTTTAAAATCCTAAAAAAATGAAAGACTAATAATATGTGAATACCCCTTCTTTTGAAACTAATTTAACCTTCCAATCACAAACACTCAACATATTTTTATCAAATAAGATCAATTAATAAAGAATAAAACATTACTTTAAGAGTTAATTTAACAACTCCAAAAATTCATAACATTCTACTCAAATAATCATTAGAAAATATCATCAACTATAAGATAATCAAAAATCATAAAGGAAGGGAAATAAATACATCCAAAAATTTCATATGACATAGGGTTTGGGAACACAATTTTATGACCCTGTACCAATAATACAAGTTCCATGAAAAGTTATACATGATAGTTCACAAGATTATGTACAGTTTGATAGACCTTTTTCCTTATCAATGAATCCCTATTTCTCCTTTAATTTTACATAGAAACAAAGAATTTCCTAAGTTACCACCCATGATTTCCATACATGCCAGATTATTTGAAAACCGCATCAAAATATCTAAAAAATAAAAAACTATTAATCCCAAATTCCAAATAAAAACTCCCAAAAACCCATAGTATATCGATGTTAGGAATAAGGAAGAGCTGGATAGGCTTGTAAATACCCCAAACCCTATATCCTAGAGCTGATACATTACTTAATTTCATTGGTGTAATGAACAAGATATCGCTGGAGGGTTTGGGTGTTCTCCAACTGGAGTCTGCTGGCGGGTTGTGGATTTGGGATGGTGTTTAAGGTCGCACCGGTGGGTGTTCTAGGAGACCGATTATGTAGTTTTTCTTTCTTTTATGATGTTCATGTTTCTTGGTTCGTGATTCCTTGACCTTCTCTTTCGATTTCAACTCCATCTTAAAGGTTTGTCTTCTTAAATATTACATGGATTGTCCATCCATTGTTCTTGATTGTTGTTTTTTGTGAAGTATTGTATATTTGAATTGGGGGAGTGGTGAAGTGGTGAAGTGGTGAAGTCATGTTTGGTTTCTCACATTTTCCTCAAAAGTGTTTGTATTATAATAAATTTTTTTTTTTCAGTCAGTGAAGAAATAACTTCCTTCCACATTGAGGATCTTTTCAAGTTTAGAGATTTAGAGAAATGATAAATAAAAAATTCCTGGAATTTCACATTAATACAATGTAGATACCATAATAATAGTACTCATTTCTTCTAAAATAAGGAACAAAAAATTAGTCCATGAATACTTGTTACATATGAGATCATTTTCAAAAGGCATACTTGTCACCCATATATACATACTTTGTGAAACATTATATTCCCACAAGATCCCAAAAAATCCTAAGAAAATAAGTAGGACCACAAAGGTGTCTTTGGATATTACTCACATAATCTTGCAACCCTCTCAGATACCTTATAATTTGTTACCCTCACGACTAACTTACAATTTATGTAACCATCACAGTTACACTTGGAGTAAATATACAGTCGACCTTCAACTTACACATACCTAATGAATTGGAGGGAGATATATGTACCACCATTAATCATAAAAAATTCCCAAGGACCAGAACATAATCGCACAACATTAATAATATCCTAAAAACATTGCTTTTGAATTTTGTAAAAGTGAATTTTAAAAGAGGATTTTAAAATAAAAGTCCCTTATAAATATCATAGAATTAAAGAGAGACTTAATAGAGTGGATGAAATATGTATATACACTATAAATACACATAATTCATTATAATATAAAAAACATTATCACATAAACAATTTTAATACCACATAAATAATGAAGTTGAAGGCTAACCCAAAGAATGAAAATTGGGTTAAGAATTCCCTAACCTTAGGTTTTTCTTACTTCAAATTTTTTTTAGAACTCTAGTATACTAGTTAAAAGAGTATTATTAATATCTTATAAAAACATATTCATGTTTATAATTTCTTATATGATCATTTAATTACATAATTTCTCCCTTTATTTGTTAGTATTTTGTTCCTTCCATTGTTTTGGGTGCGTTCTTTACATGATTTCCATGATCGGTTCATGATTGAAATTCTTGTCGATTTGAAGTGAAAATCCATAATTGGAATGGATGGTATTTACATGTTTCTAGATCCATAAATTATACCTTTTATCAATTTCAATGCTTACATGAGTATGATTTATAAGTTATTGCATTGTTGATATTTGTTTAAGTCAATTTGGCGATTCTTCGATTGTAAAGAACACATTTTCTCTTATAAATTATTAACATTTGTAAAAAATGATTACATAACCTTATATAAGTTATAATACATAAATTATAATCTGGTTAAACCATAAAAATGGTTTCATGACTGGTTTTGAAGGAATTAAAAGAAATTGGAATCACATCGTCCACGATGTTGGTAAATCGACACACCACAGATGGTGTTTTAATTTCTTGAATAAGTGGAAGAGGAGAAAGAATATAATGTATATTCTTCCATAATCATGTTAAAATCCAGAATATGTAAGATAATGTATCATTCATGCCTCTTGGATAAGGGTATGTGAGTAAATAAAAATAAAATAAAGGAATCTTGAAATAAAAGAGAAGTTGAGAAATCCCTTACGAAAATTTCGCAGCCTAACGGCATCACTTAAAATTTCATAAAATATTTTGATGATAGAAAAGGTTTATATCATCATTATTATATAATATGAAAAGTAAGGGGGATATTGAATGATATATCCCAACATAATCCATTGTAAATTAAAAAGAATAATATAAAATGAAAGCTGGAAAAAGAGAAGGGTGGTGTATTCCCTTAACCTTGTAGAGTCACTCCTAAAACTTGAAGGTTGAGACCTTTGGGGATTTAGGACACCTTGAGGGGACTAATAGGGAGGTAATAAGACCATAGATTCATTGTGGAGGAATTTGTAATGAATGTAATGAATGAATGAGTTGGTATTTATAATAAAAGTGAGGGAATATTTTATTAATTTCCAATGGAAACCTCATTAGTGGTATTTGAAAAACCACAGGCTTGAACATAATATTGTCCCATGGTATTGGCCACTTGGGACACCTCATAATATTTTTTTTCTATACAAAATTCAACTATAATTTTTACATTATTATTACATCATAAATGATTTCATTAAACACATCGAAACTCAAACGGTATTTTTACTATTCACCATAAATTCAACTGTTTCAGAAAAATCTCAAAACTTCACCCTTACCATTTATTATGTGTAGAATTGAAAATTGAACACCATTTTTCGAAACTAATTTTCTAAATATTATTAATTAAATTTTAAAATAAAATCATAATTTATTCCAAAATAACTATTTAAATCTATAACTATTTTTTAACAACTTGAAAAATTAATCGACTTCTCATTATTTTATATCCTTAAGAAAATAAAATAATAATGTGATTTACTATTCATTAGGGTCATATTAATATTCATTTTACTATTCATAAGGGTCTGTTACAATTCACCAAAAAAACAAGTTGGTTCTTTCATTCTAGAAATAACTTACGGAAAATAATTATAGATGACTGTTTCTAGAAATTCAAAACATATAAAGTGGAAAGATTATGTTTAATGGATAGTGATAAATCTATATTAAAACAATGTTTCATGAATTTCAATTTTTTTAGAAAACCTCAGGGTGTTACATTATCCTTACCTTTTGGAAATTTCTTCCTTACAATTTTATTTACTTATTAAACAAGTGAGGGTACATTTCCCTCATAGAATTTTCAGACTCCCATGTTTCTTCTTTAAACATGTGGTTTCTACACAAAACCTTTACGAGGGGTATTACCTTATTCTGCAATACATGTTCCCTTTGATCAAGAATCTAAACTAGTTTCTCTTCAGAAGAAAGGTTCTCTTCCAGCTGAACTACTTCTGGGATCAAGACGTGAGTTGAATATGAAACATACTCTCTCAACATCAAAACATGAAAAACATTGTGTACCTAAGACACACTTAGAGGAAAAGGTAATCAGTATGAAACTGGTCCAACTTTCTTCATGATTTTAAAAGGACCGATGAACCGTGGACTTATCTTTTCTTTATTAACAAAATGAACCACACTTTTTCAAGGAGAGATTTTAAGGAAAACATGGTCACCTATCTCGAAAGAGAAGTTTTTCCTTCTATTATCTGATAACATTTCTACTTACTCTGAGCTATCCTCATGTGCTTTTGGATCATCTTCACCTTCTCAGCCACTTCCTCTACTAATTCTGGTCCCATCAACTTCCTTTCCTCGACTTCATCCAAAAAAGTCATAGTTCAACACCGCTTCCTATACAATGCCTCAAAAGGTGCCATCTGTACATTGTAATGAAAACTATTATTTTAAGAGAACTCAACTAAAGATAGATGTTGATCCCAACTTCCCTGGTATTCCATTGATCAAGCTTGAAGCATAAACTCCAAAGTCTGAATTGTTTGTTTTAAATGCCCATCGGATTGAGGATGAAAAGATGTACTGAAATTTAATTCTATTTCCAATAACTTCTGAAGGACATTCCAAAATTTAGAAGTTAACCTGAGATCCCAATTAGATACAATGGAAAGAGAAACTCCATGTAACCTGACAATCTGTTTGAGGTATAGTCGATAAAGTTGATAGAAATATATTTTATCTTGAATAGAAATATAATGTACTGAGTTTTTCAGCTGATCAACAATAACCCAAATTGCATTGTTACCTCAAGAATTATTTGGTAGTCCCACCATAAAGTCCATGGATACATACTCCCACTTCCACTTTGTCCCTGGAAAAGGCTGAAGCATCCCCTTTGGTAACTTCTACTCTTCCTTAACATATTGACAGGTCAAACATTTCATGGTAAAATCTACATTAACCCTTTTCATTCCATCCCACAAGTAATACTCCTGAAGGTGTCTGTACATCTTATTACTTCGAGGATAAACTAAAAATGGTGAACTATGAACTTCACATGACAAAAATTTCATCAACTAGGAATCACAAGGCACACACAACCTTTTACAAAATCTTAAAACACAGTCTTTATCATGGATAAATTTTTTAAACTTACCCATTTTAACCAATTCTACATTTTTCTGTAGCTCATGATCTTCCTATGCGCTTGCTTAATTTTGTCTAATAACAATGAATGAACTGCAACCTAAAACAAAACAGAGGTATTTCCTGAACCAATAACTACTAATCCAAAATTCATAAAATCATTAATCAAGGGATCTTGTTTCTAATGTAACATGGTTAATGATGCAAGATGTTTTCAACTCAAGGAATCTTCCACTTTTTTCCCCAGAATGTAATTGATTGTGAAATAATAATAATTTATCAATTTAAGCCATATTCTCAGCCTCATATTTAATTCCGTATGAGTGGATATATACTTCAGACTTTTATGGTTAGTATATATTTGACATTTGAATCTATATAAATGATGCCTCCAAATTTTCATAGAAAAAACCACATCTGCCAATTCCAAATCATGTGTGGGATAATTTAACTCCTGAGGTTTTAGTTGTCTTGAAGCATAAGAAATTACTAGATCATTCTGCATCAGAACCCAACCAAGTCCCTTTAATGAAGAATCACTCTAGATGAAAAACTATCCATTTCAGGAAGGCAATGCCATACTTGGATCATTCACCAATCTCTTCATCAATTATGGAAAACAAACATTACATTCTTCTGTCCAAATAAATTTTACCCCTTTTAGTGTTAAAATAGTTAGTGGGATTGATAAACATGAATTTTTTTAACAAACTATCAGTAATAACCTAATAATCCAATCAAACCATAAATCTATATAACATTTGTAGGTCTTGGTTATTTATCAACCTATTTTGATTTGGAAGGATCAACTGTTATTCCATCCTTATTTACAAAGTTCCAAAGAAAATAAATATGTTGTAAACAAAAATCACACTTGATGAATTTTCCATATAGTTTCTTTTCCCTTAAGTTTTTTAAAACTAGCATTATATTTTTTTCATGCTCTTCTTTACTTTTCCAAAATAATAAAATATCATCAATAAACACAACCACAAACTTTTCCAAGAACTCATGAAATATTCTATTCATAATATCCCTGAATAAAATAGGTGCATTAGTTAACCCAAATGACATAACAAAAAATTCAAAATTTCCATATGTAGTACAAAAAGCTATTTTCAGGATGTCATCATCCTTTACATTTAGCTGATGGTATCCATATCTCAAGTCAATCTTGGAAAAGTACTGAGCTCCCTAGAGCTGATTATACAAGTCATTAATATGAGGCAAATGATACTTGTTTTTAATAGTTATGTTATTAAAAGATATATAATCAATGCAATGTATCATGGACCCATATTACTTTTTAATGGACAAAATATGGGCACCCCATGGTGAAGTGCTAGGATGAATGAAGCCTTTATCAATAAAATCTTGCAACTAATTTTTTAATTCAAGAAGTTCCATTTGAGCCATATGATTTTGGGGTTTTGAAATTGGCTTAGAATTAGGAACTAAGTCAATAGTAAAATCGACCTCTTGATTATGAATAACACCAACCAAATCATTAGGAAAAACATCCAGGTATTCATTTTCCACTGACACATCATTAATTTGAGTAGATTCCTTGTTTTCAACAATATGATCATGATAACTTTCATTTCCATCTTTAAAAATTTTCTCATCTTTCTAATATGTTATCAATTTTATGGGTTCTTTTTTGTATAAAAACTAAAACACTTTGTCAAAAACAACTTCTTTATCTCTATAGTCAATCTTATCATGATAAATAGAAAGCCAATCCATTCCCAGAATGACATAAAACATTACTAAGGGTAAAACTATAATCTTTTCACGTAAATTATTTCCACAAAGCACAATAGAAATATTTTTATAATTCCTATTTTCTATAATATTTCCCCCTAGTGTTTTAAGAATGAGTAAAAGTCTCACTTTTTGAGGTTACATTTCCAATTTACTAGAAAATTCCTCAAAAATAAAGGATCATGTAGACCCCGCATTGAACAAAACTTTAGAAAAATCTGAGTAAACAAACAAATTAACTAATAAAAAATTATTGGACAGATTTATGTCTGATGACATAGTTTCAAAGGACCTCACTACACCTTTCTGCTTATAGTGTCACTTCTTTGAATCATTCTGATCTGTATTTGGGCAGCCATCAGCATAATGACCCATCTCACCACATTTAAAACACTTAACAGTTTTCTTATCAGGACTAGTCTTAGGATCATTTTAATTACAATCTTGGGCCATATGTCAGAACCTACCATATCTAAAACACTTCCCAATTTTGGTAAGTCATTCCCATGGTGCTTCTTGCCACACTTTTCACAAACTAGAAACTGTATTTTCTTACCATCAGATTTTTTGGTTGATTCTTACCCATCGATTGCCATTTTGATTCATTCTACTCCTTATTTTATATATACATATGATAATAAAGAAACTCCATATCTACCCTCTCATCACCTTGGATAAGTTTCTCATAACTTTCTAATTTATGGGAATCCCACACCCTTCGATACCTTGGATTTAATATTGAGGAAAAGTGGTTGATTTTTCTATCAAGATCCAGAATAAGATTTGGAGCATACCTCCCTAGTTGAGAGAAGTTTTATTCATACATGGACATTGAATATTCCTACATTTTATTCAATTCAAGGAATTACTTCTCCATCCCAATTCAAACCACCTTTGGAAAATACTTTTTAGGGAAAAGAATTTTAAATTCATCCCAATCTAAGGAATCTACATCCTCTCTATCCCTGATATTCTTAACCATTGACCACCACTGATCATCTTCACCTACTAACTGATTAATGGAAATACTTAAATTTTGAATATTTGAACATCTCATATCATCAAATATATTTTCAAGGAATTTAATCTATCCTTCACCCACTACTGGGTCAAAAGATCCATTAAAAGATGAATATAGTTGTCATATAAAATGTTCCAATATTATATTGTTCCGTTGTAGTAAATGTAGTTTTTCTATTTCATGGATACCATCACCTTTTATTTACTGTGTTAGATAAGGCATTACAATCACAAAACTGCTCAGTTCCAATCCCTACTATTCTGGGATACAGATTCCGAAGGTTGTCATTCCATCGGTGCCTCTCCCCTTTAGCTTCCCTGTTTCTTCTACAGAAAACCATTCTGAACAAATGTATCTTAGTCAAATAAAAATGGTAATATGTAAATTCTTTGAAATTTCAAATTAATCTTAGTAAAAATCATTTATGGTATTCTATTAACATCACCATAACCCATAAAGTTATCTAAACCTCCCTCTGATACCAACTATAAGGACCCATCCTTATTACATTACATAATCTTGAATTTAGTCAAGAAATAACTTCCTTTCACATTGAGGATATTTTTAAGTTTAGATATTTAGAGAAATGGGGAATAACACATTCATGAAACTACACATTAATATTTAGTGGATACCATAAAAATAATACTCATTTCTTCCAATATATAAAACTTTTCAAATAAAACATGATTTCATTGACAATTCTTAAAACATTTTACTTGGATTCATTCATTGTCTTACACATAATTATAACCTATGATAATCATTTAAAAACTTATGATGAGCACAAAATGCTCCTTAAGGGATACAAAAATAAGTAAAGAATACATTAGTCTATGAATACTTATAACATATGAGATCTTTTTCAAAAGACATACTTATCACCAATATATACTTAATTGGTGAAACATGAAATTCCCAAAAGATATCCACAAAACCTAAGAAAATAAATAGAACCATAAAGGTATTTTTGGGCATTACATACATAATCTTGTAACCCTCTTCACTACCTTATAATTTCTAACCCTCACGACTACCTTACAATTTGTGTAACCATCATAGTTACACTTGGAGTAAACATACGACCAACCTCAAACATAAACATGACCAATGAATTATAGGGAGATATAGGTACCAGACTTAATCATAAAAAATACCCAAGAACTATAATATAATCATACAACATGAATAATTTCCTAAAATCATTGCTTTTGTATTTTGTAAAATAGAATTTCAAAAGAGGATTTTAAAATGAAAGTCCCTTAAAAATATCATATAATTAAAGTGAGACATAATATATTGTATGAAATATGTATATAAAATGAAAATAAACATAATTAATCATAATATAAATAAATTTTATCACACATACAATTTTAATACCACATAAATAATGAAGTAGAAGGTTTACCCAAAAATGGAAATTGGGTTAAGAATTCCATTACCTCAGGTTTTTATTATTTAAAACTTGTTTTAAACTGCTTGTATAATCATTAAAACTATGTTATTAATATCTTTAATAGACATGTTCATGTTTATAATACCTTATACAATCATTCCATTACATCATTTCTCCATTTAATTATTAGTATTTTGTTTCTTCCATTGTTTTGGGTGCGTTCTTTACATGACTTTCATGATCAGTTCATGATGGATATTCTTGTCGATTGGAAGTGAAAATCAAAAATTGTAATGCAGTGGTATTTAAATTTTTATATAAACACAAATTATACCTATTATCATTTTTAATTCTTACTTTAGGTTGATTCATAATTTAAAGCATCATTGATATTTGTTTAAGTTATTTTGGAAATTCTTCGATCGGAAAGAACTCATTTTTTTTATAAATTAATAACATGTGTAAAAAATGATTCCAAAACCTTATATAAGTTATAAAACATAAATTATAATCTTTTTAAACCCTAAAAATGTTTTCATTTCTAGTCTTGAAGGAATTTAAAGAAATTGGAATCACATTGTCCGCAATATTGGCAAATCGACACATCACAGACGATGTTTTAATTTCTTGAATATGTGGAAGAGGAGAAGGAATATAATGGTGATTCTTCCATAAACATGATTAAATAATGAATATGTAAGATACTATATCATTCATGTCTTTTGGATAAGGGGAGGTGAGGAAAGAAAAAGGAAATAAAGGAATCTCAAAATAAAAGAAAAGTTGAGAAATCCCTTATGAAAATTTGGCAGACTAACGACGTCAATTAAAATTTCATAAAATATTTTTATGAGAGAAATGGGGTATCTAATAATTATTACATAATATGGAAATTAAGGGGATTATTTTATGACATATACCAACATAATACAATGGAAATTAAAAAGAATAACATAAAATGAATGCTGGAAAAAGAGAGGGGTGGTGGATTCCCTTACCTTGTAGAGTAACTCCTAAAACTTGATGTTTGGGATATTAAGGGATTGAGGAAACATTGGTAGGAATAATAAGGAGGTAATAATACCATGTATTCTTTGTGGATGAATTTGGAATTAGGGGAATGAAGGAATGAGTTGGTATTTATAGAAAAAGCGAGGTAATATTTTATTAATTCATAAGGGACACCTCATTTGTGGTATTTGAAAAACAATGGGATTTACCATGGTATTGGACAATTAGGAGACCTCATAAAATTTTTTACTGTACAAAAATCTACCACAATTATTACATAATAAATGATGTCATTAAACACACCGAAACTCAAACTGTATTTTTACTATTCAATGAAAATTGAACTGTTTCAGAAAAATCCCAAAAATTATCTCTAACCATTTTTCTATGTGTAGAATTAAAAAATGAAATCCATTTTTTGAAAATAATTTTCTAAATATTATTAATTTAATTTTTAAATAAAATCATAATTTACTCAAAAATAACAGTTTAAATCTATAACCATTTTTTAACACCTTGAAAAATTAATCGATATTTCATTATCTTATATCTTTAAGAAAATAAAATAATAACATGATTTTCTATTCATGTGGGTCATATTACTATTCATAAGGGTTTTTTACTATCCACAAAAAAAACAAGTTGGTTCTTTTAGACTCAAAATAAATTACCGATCATAATTGTAGATGACTATTTCTTTAAATTAAAAACATAAAATTGAAAAAATTATGTATAAAGGCTAGTTATAAATATCTACCTAAAACAAAGTTTCATGCATTTTGATTTATTTTTAAAAAACCTTGATTTTTTAGACCAAAGGACAATGTTTTTTATTATATTTGGAAAACTAGATACAAAAATAATTGTTACATTACAACATTGAAAATAAAAAAACATAGAAACTCTATTGGAAACACCCACAAACTCTTAACAAGTCATTCATAATATACATATTCACATACTGGAAAAAACAAAAAATAAGAATGTGGTGATCTCAGATGCTTAGTAAGGGAAAACAATATATTGGATGCTAACAAAAATAAACCTAAATAAGAAGGTAAAGTGAATAAGTGAAAACACATACAATTAGAAAATAATCTTGAGCATAATATGGAAGGAATAAAAGATAATTAAATAATTTCATTTAAATATTGGTATGATAATGAAAATTAACCAGGAATTTTTTACTAGTTGAATAATCACATGGATTATCAATTACTAATATCATAATGAAGTAACTCAAAATTATAGTCATCTGAAACATACCATCGAGGCCTTGACCAAGATATCTAAAAATAAATTGGTGTGGCCATGGTCAAATCCCAATATATTTTGTCTCATGAGATCTATCGATGCATCGAGGGGAGAAAGATGGAACTTCATATCACTTATTAAGTCCAATTAATTCCTTATATTAATGAGGTGAAACATAAAAAATATATACATTTGATGTGTAAATAAATTTCCACAACCACTAACCATTCTGAGTAATAGTTTGAATCGTATCAGGATAGCACATCCTCATTCAAATTGATGATAAAAAATTTAATAAAATATGGTAGAATAGTTCATATAATATTAATCTAAATTAAACACAATGTTCAAAATATGGTGTTGTAATAGATGAAAATAATCTAATAAAATTATCAAGGAATTCTTGAGGGAAATGTCCTTTTTAATTTGTAAAGAAGAGTTCTTTGGGAAAACCATTTGTATTTATCATACAATAATGTTTTAAAATTTTATATCCCATAAAATAAAACATAAGGACATTAAAGTTATGTTTGAAGAATAAATGGCATCCAAATAAAGTTAAAACAAGTAAAAAGAGTTTTTTAGGAAACTTTAGAAATGGGCTCTTCAGTGCGGTTTGGGGGAAAATATAAAACGGACTTTAAAGAGAACAAATGATTAATTATTTATATAAAACCAGAAATGAGCTATGATTGGTTTTCCTGAAATAATTTTTTATTTTAGAAAAATATTTGTATTTTATAAAAGATTATGGAGTATACTTCAAACTTGGAAAGAAATCGGGTGGCACCCTTTTATCGAGCTTGCTTATGAGGATGAATTGAAAAGGGAACCTTATACGACAAGTATTTACCTATCAAAGAAATATGAACTGATATAGATACATGATTTTGGAATATTAAAACATAATTCAGAAAATTTATGTAAAAATAAATTATAATTACATTGAGGTAAATAGAGAGAAAGTATAACCCGATTGAAAAATGGTGGTTCAGGGAGAATTCCTTCCCTTATGTCTGAAAGTGTTCTCCACTTGCACTCAATATTTTGGATAATAAAATTATATTCATTAATAATTTAATTCATAACCTATTCATAATGTATTTAATCTATTATAATTTTATTAAGTTCTTTTATGGCCTTTTTGATGAGTTATAAGATTCAATTTCTTCCTTTGGGATTGTTTGTTTCCTAGGTTTTCCTGATTGGTTCACTTGTATACATGTATTACAGATCGTGTAAAATGGAAATAGTTATAAAGAATTAATATTATATGTTATTAATTACATTATAGGATATATAATGGTCTTATATATAATTTTTTACAAATATGAAGATGATTCATTAGATAAAACATTATTGATAACCATTTAGATTAATTTTGTGTTTTTTGATCATCACGAACTAATTTTATATTATGTGTTAATGTTGTCTATATTTTTGTAATGACAAAATAAATAAGTTTTATTACATATATTAAATCCCTTTTACCATAAAAATGGGTTTATGACTAACTTTAAAGGTGGAATTGAAAGACATAAACTTATTGTCCATGAAGGTGGTAAATCAACATGTCACGGAGGAAGTTTTCATTTTTAGAATAAAAGGGGAAGAGAATGGAATTTATGATGTATATACCAATAAAATAATAAAATTATTATATATATATATTATTTATTTATCATGTTAATTTGGACAGGTAAGTTTAGAGAAGGATAAGAAAAGAAATGAAATTGAAAGAGAGAAAGAGAAAGTTTTACCTCTTGAGTGTATTCTCCGTGAGAGATTCCTTAATGGACTGGTAAATTGCATTTTGGAGAGGCCATAAATAATTGAACGTGGGGAAGAGGTTTTTTAGAGCAAATGGGCCGAATATAATCATGCCTCAAGGCTTTGGAGGTGTGAGGAGAAGAGGTGGTGAGGGGTGGTATTTATAGTGGAGAAGATGAGCATTTTTTGATTATTTAATTCATTTGTTTATTATTTTGGATCAAGACAATGAATTCTATTGATTATTATGACTAAATATGTTTACTAGTATATTTTAATAGGGTATAATGGTCAATTACATCATCCATGACTCAAAAATGGCTCAATAATTAATTTAATTATAATTTTAAATACTTGGAATTACTGTACTTCACTATTCTTAAAAAAATCAACTATTTTATAAAAATCCAAAAAACTCACCTTAATTTTTTTCAATATTTAGAATTAAAAAATGGACTCAATTTTAAGAAAATAATTTTCTACTTATAGGAAATTTAATTTTTAAATAAAATCATTATTTTCTTGAAAATGTTGATTTTAATATTATAACCATTTTATGACACTTTGAGAAATTAATTAAGGTATCATAAAATTATTTTATAATCCTAAGGAAAAAAATATTTAATTTATGATTATATTTTATGAAAATACATTTTCTTTTAAATAATTATATTAATCATAAAATTCTATATAATCATTTTTATTTTAGAAAAGTACTAATACTTAATTTATAGGTTTTAAAAAATATATTTACTTATTCCATGATATAAATATACCATATTTTCAATTATAGGTTTCCTAAATTTTATTTATACTTTCATAGGTAAAGTTACAATTTTATTTGTTGTATTTCTATTCCTAATGGTTACATTACTATTCCAATAGTCATATTTAATAGTATTCTATTATTTTAATCTTGATGTTGTGCAAAGCCTAAACTACCAAAGATGTTAAATTTTAAATGTGAAATACCATAAAATAACAGTTTGTTACATTACCCCCCCTAAAAAATTTCATCCTCAATGTTTCCATAATGTCACTTACTAAAAATATTTGGGTAGTTCTTCCTTATAATTTATTCTGGTTCCCACATTGCCTCTTCAATTTCATGATTTTTTCAAAGTACCATTACCAGCCAAGTCATAAAATTCCTCAACACCTTTTATTTTGTGTTTATAATATAGATAGTCTCTTCACAGTAAGATAAATTGGGTTCCAATTCTATTCCTTCATAAGTGAGGACATGCATTGGGTCTGGTGTGTAGTTCATTAACAAAAAGATATGGTACACATTGAGTACTTTAGAAAGGATAGGTGGAATTTCAAAACAATAATCCATAGTCCCAATTATCACTAAGATTTCAAAAGGTCCAATGTACCTAGAGTTCATTTTACCTTTCTTACCGTACCTTATAACACCCTTCTATGGAGATATTTTCAA
The DNA here is from genome assembly GCA_963277665.1 of Viscum album. Taxonomy (NCBI): domain Eukaryota; kingdom Viridiplantae; phylum Streptophyta; class Magnoliopsida; order Santalales; family Viscaceae; genus Viscum; species Viscum album. The sequence continues at coordinate 1,840,034,449 of OY728165.1, forward strand.
AAAAACATGTACTCCCACTTGAAACTCTAAATCCTTCCTCTGGTTATCAACATAGTTATATTTACTAATTTTTCTTCTTTGATATGTATATTAATAGTCTTTAACTTTTCTATTGTTTCCTCAATAAGTTCTAGTTCTACAAGCTTCCTTTCACCAACTTCATCCCATCAATTTGGTGTACGACATATATTTCCATATAATGCTTTATACAGTTCCATTTTAAGACTTAAATAAAAAATAATATTTTAGTAAAACTCTACCGAAGGTAAATACTGATCACATATACTTTGAAAGTCAAGGGAGCAAGATTTCAACTTGTCTTCTAATTTTTGGATTGTCCTTTCAGACTATCCATCAGTTTGAGGGTGATAAGAAGTACTAAAATAAAGCTCAATGTTTAAATATTTATAAATAATTTTCCATAATTGTGATATAAATCATGGATCATGATCAGACACAATTGGAATAGGTTCTCTATTATGTCTTACAAATACATTAATATAGAGTCATGCAAGGCTCTCTAGTAAAAAATCCTCTATTATAGTGAGGAAATGTGTATATTTGGTATGTTGATCAATAATTACCCATATCACATCATTATTTCTTAATCTATTTTGTAATACAGTGAAAAAATCCATAGTAATGTCATCCCATTTCCGTTTAGGAAAAGGGAAAGTTTGCAAGACTCCTTTAGGATGTTGTCTTTTAGCCTCCACCAGATGAAAGACTAAACATCTTAGTAGAAAATATTTAATTTCCCACTTCGTATTATCTTATCACAAATGTTCCTTAAAATATCTTTACATCTTAGTGATACTATGGTATATAGATAAATTTGAGCTGTGATTATCATCCAATAATTCCCTTTTTATCTTGGGTATAAGGGGAACAAAATGTCTCTTTCCAAATTTCAAAATTCCATCCTCATACATGAAGTCTACCAACTTCCCATCATTGAAAGCATTAATTGTCCTTTCAAAACTGTCATCTTCAAACTGATAACTTTTACACCTTTCCAATAAAGTTGGATTAACAACCATTTGAAAAAGTATTTATGTTTCATGTTCCTTGATAATTCACATATCTTTCTCTACTAGATCCATGTACATACGATCCTTTTCAATCCTCATTTTGTTTAGAACCCTGTGATCCTTCCTGCTCAAAGCATCTACTACCTTATTCAGCTTCCATGGGTAGTAGTGTATTGAACAATCATAATACTCGTGTAGCTTGAGCCGTCACCTTTTCCTCATGTTGAGTTATTTCAATGAGAATATATATTTCAATATCTTATGATATGTATGTATCTCAAATATTTACTCATAGAGACTATGTATTCATATCTTTAGATAAAATATTACAGATGGTAACTCAAGATCATGCGTTGTATAGTTATGTTTTTGAGTTTTTAGATGACTTGATGCATTGGAAATAACTCTATCATTCTGTATAAGAACACAACCAAGTCCATTCATTGATGCATCACTATAAATAAAAAATCCACCATTTCCCAATGGTAGAGTCTAGATCATAGAATTCACTAATATCCAATTCAATTCTTCAAATAATTATTTATATTCCTTTTTCCAAATAAACCTAACCCCTTACGAGTAATATTGGTTAACGAATTATATAATTAGGAAAAATTATGAATGAAACAATGATAATAAAAAAATAATCCAATGAAACTATATATCTCGATTATGTTCATTGGTCTAGGGAATTCCTAAATTTCCGTTTTCTTCATTGGATAAACTAAGATTATAACCTTAGAGACAGTATGGGAAAGAAAGGAAACTGTTTGAAACCAAAATTCATAATTTCTAAACTTACCATATAACTATTTTATTTTAAGTGTCTTCAGAACAATCCATATGTGGTTATCATGGTCCTCATATATTTTAGAATGTGTTAAGATATCATCAATATATACCGCACAAAAATTATCAAGATATTCCTTTAACACTCTATTCATTAGATATATAAAAACATAGGGGTCATTATTCAATCCAAATGGAATTACTGTAAACTCATAATGTCCATACCATGTTCAAAATGTTGTCTCTGAAATACCTTCCTTCATCATATACAATTGATGACATCAAGATCAAAGGTATTTATTTGAAAAATATAGATCTCCCTGAATTTGGTCAAATAAATAATTAATACAAGGTAGAAGATACCTGTTCTTCATTGTAATAGTGTTGATTTCTCTATAGTTAATGCCCAACCTCAACGATCCATATTTATTCTTAATAAAGAGAATAAGGGATAACCATGTTGGAAAAATAGGCCGAATAAATCCATTATTACTCAAATAATACTATTATTTATTCATATATAATAATTATATAGTGTCCATTCTATAGAGAGTCTTTGATATTGGCCTTAAGTCAGGGTTTAAATCAATAGAAAACTCAAAATTCCACTCTAGAGGATGTCTAGGTAAATTCTATAGAAATAAATCAATGTATACTTTTACAATAGGTACATCCTTGATTTTAAGATTTATTTCCTCACCCAAAATGATGTTTTCTCTTCCTCCCTATGAATTTAATTTAGTATAGCTACTAGGGTTGGATATAAATAAGAATCAGATGATGAAGTCAAGCCTCTAAAGATAAAAAATTTCATATATTCATAACAAATCATAATTTACTTCTATTTCCAATATATTTTTGAATTAAATTTTGATAGGTTGTCCATTAAAAGGATTATATCAAAACAAACCATAGGTATGTTGATTTAATTATAAATTATAGAAAATTTATGTGTCATAATAGGAACTGATTGACACATTTCTGAAATAAGGTTTCCACTTGGAGTCTTTAGTGGAAATTCCCTTATTAAGTTGAATTGGTGATATCTAATTTTTAAATAAAAATGGGATGTTATAAAATAATGAGAGTATCCATAATCAAAAAAATATTTAGATAAATTTTAGTAGATTATTAAAGTACCTACCAACACATCATTAGGAACTTCAACCTCTACTGTTTTGACCAGATAAGCTTTTCCTTTCTCCCATAGCCTTTTCTAAGTCATGTTTACTTGATGCTTTGGAAAATAATTTGAAAAGTGTACCATATCCCTACAATTTTAGCATTAAACTTTTGTTACCTATTTCTTTCCCTTGAAATCATGATCATGAAGACCTTTTTCACCATACTTGAAGAAAATCTTTTTTCTTTTAAGTAGGAACCAAGGTGTTTCCTTCCATATGTATTGGACATTGGAAAATTACTTTTTTTTATTCTTACCTTTATCTATTATTTTCTCAACCACCCTTTTCTTCTCTTGTGTTACCTTAAAATCACAAGACTTATATAATTATTTCTCTATCTTGATATCACATGAGACTATATCTTTGTATGATGAGAATGCTTAGGAGACCAGTTCCCTTTAGAGGAATGATTTTAACCCATAAAAGAATCAATCAACTATGATCTTTGTATTTCATATATAAATAATAGTATTCCTTGATAACCTTATAAAGTTTTATTCATACTTGGAAACATTTTCATCAACTTTTTGTCTCAAACTCAAGAATTGTCTCTCCATATCTGATCGATATCCCGAGGGAAATATTTTTTCAAGAAATTTTACTTTAAATCCTCCCATTCTATATTTTTAATTTCTTCCTCCTCCTTTGTGTTTTGAATCAAATAACACCATTGATCAACATATAATATGAGATGTTAAACCTCCATGATAACCTTATCTCTTTCATTACTTCCCAAAGATAGAAATATCTTCTCTAAAGAACTTATCCATTACTTATCTACAAAGGGATTTGTAGTCCCATTTAATGGTGGAGATTGTTGTCACATAAATTTGTATAACATTTTTACACCATGCTATGGATTGGTATGCTCCATATGAGTGAGGTTATTACTTATAACCTGAGTCATTTTTACCTGTGTTGCTATAAGTTTCTCCACCCGAGTTTTATTTCCTTCTCAAGGATTATTATCTTGAAGGGGAGAGAAATAAATACATGGAATACATGCATTGATATTGTTTTCATTACATACACTAGGATACATTTATAAACAATTACATACACTAAATTTGGTTATGAATCATAAGGAATAATTTCAAACTAGAAAAATACTTAACATAAATTAGAAATTTATGCATAGTTAATCACATAATCATAAAGAAGGTTTCTTTGGGGACATGTTTAATTTTAAATACTTCATAAAAGTTTGTAAAGAAAATATTAATTGTCCTAATAATATCCCTTGTGAGTGTTAAAATAGGTATGTAGTAAGGCCCATTGTTATGTACCGGGTTATGCCGATTCAGGTCCAACACACCTTGTCGAATTTGTTACCCCTAGGGATATCTCTTCTAGAACCATGTCCACTTTTAGTATCTAGATATGGATGTATTTATAGAAAGACCCACATAATATATAATTTAACATAATTATATTATGTTCTTCTATTATTATCCTTAATGTCAATCTTAGGGCTATGTTTTCTAATGTATGTTTTCTAAATCTAGTTTCTAGGGGTTCTACTAAAATTACTCTAATACCAACTATAAAGTACCTAACCCAAATATCCTAGAGCTAGTGCCTTATATAATTACATTGGTACTGTGAATATGATATCACATCCCAAAGAACCAAATTGTATAGTTTATTTATAAAACTAGATACAAACATAATTTTTACATTTCTACTTTGAAAGGGAAAACAACACAACAACTCCATTGGAATCACCCAAAAACTTATAGATTATCCCTACAAGTTATTAGTTATATACATATTGGCCTCATCGAGAAAAATAAATCCTAATAAATTGGTGATATCAGATTCTCAGTAAGGGTAAGAAATACATTAGATGCTAACATAAATAAACATAAACAATAATTCAAGGTGAATAACTAAAATTACAAATCATTAAAGCATAATCTTGATCATAATATTGTAGGAATAAAAGAAAATTAAACATTTTCATATAAATAACCATATAATAATGGAATTTAATCATTGATATTCTACTAGTCAAACAATCACAAGAATTATCAATTACTAATATCATAATGATGGAACTCACAATTCTAGACATCTAAAACAATCCATCGCGGCCTTGACCAAGGCATCTGAAAAAAATGGGTGGGGCCATGGAGAAATCCCAATCTAGTTTGTCCCATGAGACCTAACGATGCATCAAGGGGATATAGAGAATGCCACCCATCACTAAAAAAGTCCAATGCATTCCTCATATGAATGGGGTGAAATATAAACAACATATACATATGAAATGTAAATAACTTTCCATAATCACTAACCATTATAAGTAATATGGTGAATGATATCAAGATAGAAAATCATTAGTTAAACTGATCATAGACCATTTAATAAAATATGGTAGATGATATCATATAAGATGAATACCAATTAAGCATAGTATTCAACAGAGGGTTGTCACGACCCGACCCATACTGAGGATTGAGATGCAAATACCCCAAGACCACCACCAAAGTATAGGGGGTGGATACAAGTGACTAAGGCACAAAAAACTCAGGGAGGCCTTTTCCTAAGAACTTGTACACACACATAACCAACTCAATGAAATATTATAGAGGGAAAAGAAAACAAGGTACAAAAATTATAAATACTGACCACATAAATGCATCAGACTCTATATAGAACAAGTATATAAAAGTAAACTAAAAGGTAATGGGAAAAAATACATGCCCCACCATTAAAGTTCCACTACCCAAAAATAGGTGGAAAAGTAAAGAAGCTGGGAGATCTTCGCTCTTGAATCCCAAGTCACGACCACCACACACGGTCTAAGGCCCCTGTATCACAAGATCCTCTGAAGTCACAATCAACCTGTCTGTTGTTTGCAAGGGCACACCATGTGTGTGAAAATACAAAGAAGTGGTGGAGTATAAAAATACTTATCAGGATTCCCCAAAGTCTCATGGGAGCATTAAGAGAAGTTCTGAAGAGGGAAATAGTCAATAGAATGAGGTATAGAAAAAGTAGTGTAGCTCAACCAAATAATAAAGTTAATTAAGCTCATCCAAACAAAAGGAGCTAGAAATGGTGAGAATATGAACTTCTCATTGAGTTTTTTCTACCAATAGTAGGATATTAGACTCATCCAACCACCAGAATCTAGACAAGTAATGAACATGGCATACCCCACACGTCTCTGCCTCTCCTAGAAGGAGAGTATCCAAAACCCAAGGATTGGGTACCTAAATATGATATACATATATGATTAGTAAAGGAAGCACAAATAGAATATTAAGAGGATCTCCATATCATAGGATTAGCCCAAGAAAAGAGTATCAAACATTCCCAAGAGTAACCCCCATCGATTACTAATATCCCACATGTTTTTCCTGAAATGCAAGTAAAATTTACTCAATCACCATACCATGATACTATCTACTTTGGGTGGGTCTGTCTCACCCGTATGATTTTAGGTTATGTCACAAGGACATGAATGGGTGTGGAAATCTTCCTTATATCTTGAGGGTCCAAAGTCACGTCAATACATGCCTCATCACTATCGCACTGTCGATATGTCGTGTCACAAGGATGAGGATCCATGCCCAGCCAAGCTAGAGGATGGCACTCATCATCGGGGTATCCGTGCCCTCATACGTGAGGTGGGATCATCACTCAGAAGTCAACAGGGACCCGATTTCCAGCCCAGTTGGAGTGTAGTACTTTACAAGTGTCATCTATGGAACCCACTTCCCTGCCCCACTAGAGGGAAGCCTAGAACTACCATCGGTGACCACTACCCAACCTAGCTGGAGGTAATCCTGGAATATCCATCCGGGTCCACTTCCCATCCCAGTTTGAGGTAAACCCAAAACTAATCTATCCTTCCCAGCTGGATGGTACCTCTCAAAAATGCATTGAGGATCACTGGTCATCCCTGTTGGATGGTATCTCTCAGAAGAAGAGTGAAAAAAACTGGACATCCCTGTTGGATGGTAACTCTCAAAAAATGACTGAGGAACACTAGACATTCCTACTGGATGGTACATCACAAAAAATCATCGAGGAACACTGGCCATCCCTATTGGATGGTACCTCATGACAGAATGCTACTGCATACTCTGTGTGCTACCCTAGAAAGAAGACAGTCCCGAAACATCTCTCATCAGATCTGAGAAGCCACCACAGAGGGCACCATCACTTTCCATGTGAAAAAATAATCAGGATAGGAAACTCCCAGGTCAAAATATGGGTCTAACAGAAGGATATATGAGAGAGAAAAATTCATAAAGTAGTATATGTTGCATTTTGGGCCCACATGACCTGTGACGCCGCCTCATCTCCTTGATGTGTCCCTAGACATACTAGGGTACTAAATTGTCTACAAGTTCCACCAGGCATGCTAGTTTACTCCCAAAGTATATGTAACATCTAGTTAAAAGGCCTACGAGCACACGACACTCATTGTTAAACTTGAATGGTGAGAATGTACATTCACCGACACACCTCCTCTAATGACTGTAGAACATTAGACCGTATCTCTTTATACATTCTCTAAACTCTCACAAGAGTTGAAGCTGACCCAAGAAATGGGATATCTTCAAACACATCTGAAGGATCTTACACTAATATTACTTTTATGTGTCCACATTTTTTAAGATCATAAATAAGGTTCCTCAAATCCTAAATAATCACATTGTTGTGATCCTTGCAGAAAAACATGCAAGATCAACTATTTATTTTCCCCTAAAAGACATCTCATGGAAAGGCGTCCAGTCACCGCATTACACTTGAAAGACATCATGTGGGGCTCACTCCTTGATCCCAAGACAAATTATATTGATCATTCCATTGCGATCCTCATAGAAAAACACACGATATGAAGTACACATTCATCCAAAACAGATTCCTGGTGAAAAAGATGCATTTCACCGCAACATGTGCGAACCAGGACTTGTAGGGATCACACCAAGTCTTCGGTTTAAAAAACATGAATTTAGTCTTGAATAGTCTATACAGAGACTAGGGTCATTTCTCTACTGATGTCGCATTAATCAGACCCCGCATTTTGGTACCACATCCAAAACAAGAAGTCTAAGTAATAATAATAATAATAATAATAAAAATTATATTAATAACAATAATATTAAATTCAAGCATTTCATGTAACTGAGGCATGAAACCGAGTCCTAAAATTACTAAAGCAGTCTAAAAACATTTTTCTCAATGAGTGGGACTTGTGGACACAAATGACGCGTCATCCAGATGCTCAGTCTAGAAGATATAGACATTTAATGCCAAAATGTCCTAAAACGAACTGGTTTGGCCCATTCTATCCAGATCACACAGCATTGGATGGAATGCCCTGACCATCCCATCTTGAAAAACCAGCCTGAGTCCCAATCGCATGGTCCGGACTGACCCCCTCACCTCGCTGGCCAGTTGGCTCCTCGGGTTCCCTCTCCACCGCATGTCGACAATAGACCGGTCTCCTCGTTATTCCTGGTTCCCTGCGACTCTTCTGTTCATCCTTAGTCATCCCGCCTGACTGTCCTACGCATTGTTGGCCTCCTCCGATCCTATGGATCCCGCAACCCACCATCTAGCTGCCTCTGCTCACGACCTCAGTTTAGGCCTTTTTCCTAACTTCCCCTCTAGCCGCCTCAACACACCCACCATGCTAGAGCTCTATAGCCGCCGCCTTCCACCTAAGTACACCTTACCATCGACCTTATCACCCAACGCACCACCACCTTCACTTGTATCTTTCCATCACCACCGTGCCAGACCCGTGTCATCCCCTTCTTCCACACATCATACCAATTCTTCGGTTATCCTAATTGTAGATCTAAAAATAGATTGACAAAACTTTTGACGAGACCTTCGAAGTGCGAGCCTCTGATCGATGATCCGATTGTCGATTGATGTGTCCAAAAATTAAATGAAGATAACTGCTGAGAGTGGATGAAGAATGATAAAAATAAATAAGATCTAAGCATGGTTTGATGTCCATGTTAATGATGACCTTGAAAAAGATAATAAAAATTATGAAACAATTATCAATGAATGAATTTTCAAATAAAACATCAATTGGAGGTTCAAAGGAAAAAAATCCTACATTAATTAGATCCACTTGATGTTGCCAATGCATTCGCCTCACTTTTGCTTCAATCCACCAAATATTCATTATTGATTCGTTTGAGAATGAATTTGAGATAGAGAGAGATTGGTGGAGAGAGAGAGATTAAGGGATAACCCTAATCATAATCCATAATTTTTATATTTATTGAAAAATGTTGGAACCCCCCAATGGTCATGAAATCTGGAGACTTCGTGCCTTATTATTTTATGTCGTGCCTTGGAAAAAAACCACATTCCGAAATCAAAAAAAATCTCCAATTTTAAATATAATTCCTTGTTTGAAATTTATTTGATTCAGCGTTCAAGATAAAATAATTTAGGTTAATTATTTTGTTGATAGTTTTTCCACAAGGTGACTTTTCTCACAGAAATCCTGCGTTGACAGAGGTTATACCTTGCCTAGGGTAGAAACTATGCTCTGGACTCAACTGGGGCCTCCGATTTTTGATCCAAGCTTACGTTTATGAGAAACATGCTCGTTTCTACACACCTATGACACATGGGAGAAGTCATCTTCCCTCTCTTGTTATTGGGGTATGGAAAGGCAGCAGGAAACCCCACCATCTCTTTGCATGGATCCGTATTGACCGAAGAAACTTGGGGGATAGTTTAATTCCCCAGACAAACCTATTCATCCCTCATCACAACTAGAATCATTGTTTGTACCTGGAACATGGTATCATGATTACCTCCTTCTGAATATCCATCTGGTGATACACCTAAATATATCTGGTCAAGTAAGATTTAACAATCGATTTCTCATAACCAAAACTCTCTTATACACTGAAGAAGGAAAAGAGTCAACACCATCAACTGAAGAAAAGTTGTACCCTCCTGCTCCACTAAGGTCACCTATAGGGAATTTATCTGCTCTAAAACTTATCATACTTGGTTATCTTGGGTCATCCTTCTAAGTGAATACACTAAATCATTTACAATTCCCAAAATATAGACTAACTTGATGTTTTAGTCTAACAGGAATCTCAACACGTGCCACCACCTCAGGTTGAAGTCTCTCTTGGTGAGGATGTACCTACGGCTTTGGTGTTATGTGAAAACCACAAAGAACTCTCCCAGAAGGTAGAGTATCCACATTATCAGGTCAAATACTACTGCTAACAACCCTAGATAGTGAGTCACATCATTATATTCATGGGGTCTCCATCACCTTGACCTATACTTGATAATTTTTTTATCCATACATGAAAATGATCATATAAGGTACCAATGAATAGGGTAGGTGAGTAAACTCATCCAACTATAATAATCTAGACACAGAAAGCACATGGCATGCTCCACATGTATTTTCATCCCTTGGAATGGAGTAGTCAACAAACCAGATACTCTGCTATTACCACTAGCCACATCCCGAGAAAAATGTTCCTGGAAGGAAAAACGACCCTGGAAATTTCAGGACCTACTTTGAAACTCCATCACACAACCTAACCTTGAATGAAAAAGTTATAGGGACTCTTTCACCACACCTCGATAGTATCAGCTTTAGGCGGCACTGACTCACCCTCAATGTTTTTCTCACATCACAAAAATGCATTTTGGTTGGGGAAGGACCCCTCTTTCTCGTGCATTATTTGATACATTGAACAACAAGGACACATGGTAAAATCAATTCCCCACATCACCCTAACGAATCCTCAAGCAAAGAGTAGGGAGAAAATATTATTTCATACAGTGTTTAACAATTTCAACTACAAAAATTAGAAAAGACATAGGGTGTACCTCTTATAATCTAATTCAATATTGGATCATAGAAATACAAAGATTAAGTCTATACATGTTCCCATCAACCATCTTTATAAGACTGATGTGGGATACCTGGTGGTGGTGTAAAGACCTCATAACATTCTCCCCCACTTCTATATCCTCCTATTCATTTTCTAGCACCACCTCCCTAGGGACCAACCTGATCATGGAGTTGTCTCTACCGTGGGGGTCTACCCATTTCCTGCTTGGTGTTCTTAGCTCGTCTGGTCGGGTAGTCTCATGCCAAGTGACCTACCCATCACAATCATATCTCTATCCATCTCCAAGATATCCCCAAGGTCTGTTCTAACTCAGCCCCATATGATTTCATTACTGATATTGACTATGAGAAGATCTCTTATGTCAAGATCTTATCTAATGGAGTTAGCTAACTGTGGTAGATATTTCTATTCTGTTGCAATCAATACCACAACCAGATGTATGGTGTCCTTCTAACAGAAAGATATCTATCACCATTGGATACCCCAACACCCTGTTATAGGTGGGGATGCACAAGGGTACTATGATAACCCATATATCTTTACGGAGTCCCTGATCAAGCTTCCATGATCAGAATTATCCATCACACATCACGTCAAGAGATTAACATACAAGGTCTGTGAACCTAGTCATGTACATCGCCACCATCATCCCTCCCTGTAGTAACTGCAGGAGCACCTAAAGTAAAATGGAGAACTAGAAGGAGGGGTAGTACTGATCACAAAACAACTACTAGAATTAATCCCATGGGTGTGCCGAATCAACATGTATCTGAGTAACCAAGCTCCACCAATGCCTAGATACTATGTGGAAAATGTTGGCTGCCAAATCACCCATCTGATCTTCCATTTTCCATACAATTTAGAAGAGGCATTCCACCAAACCTAGTGAAACCTGTATTGCCTGAGGGTTTGGCTCACCGTAGAACCTCAGTGGTCTCTAACAACATAACTCGCAAAGGGAATTTAACTTATGCACTTCCTAATATTGATCTAATGGTGTGTATGATTCTCAAAATATGTAGGTGTTGCAGCCTTCCCACCTAGAGAAAGGGGCTTGCTTGTCGTGTGTTGAACCAAGGCCTTATGTATCACAAGTTATTCGTCACGAACCAGAGCTAGTATCTAATATGAATATCTTCATAGAGACATCTTTAATGTCATCAAGGAGTTCCGTAGTGAGATGAGCACACAAATATATATATATATATATATATATATAAACAATGATGGGGAGCTGAATTAATAAGGGTAGTCAAAGAATCAATCTTATATGATGCATGTATCATTGTTCCCTCAAACAAGTGCCTTAGGATGTCAAGCCAACAAGTGAGTAATCAGGGTCCTGGTGAATGGATAATTCGTACGACCATACCATCACTGGGATCCCTAGCCTGAGAGCCCCTCTTGAGACACTTCGACACTGTTGCACCAAACCCAACTAAGATCTTTTTAGGTGAACATCTGAACAAAATCCCAAGGGTCAAACCACCCCTAATACCACTTTGTTGTGACCCAACTCATAATGGGGCTTGAGTCCCAACTACCCTAATCTTGTATCTATATCTCAAGGGGTGGAGACATGCACTGAAGGTACAAAAAACTCAGGAAGGACTTTTCCTAATAACCTGTACACACACGAATCCAACTCAATGAAAAATTACAGAGGGAAAAGAAAACAAGATAAGAAACTGCTATATATAAATCCCATACATGCATTGACCTCTAAAAAATACAAGTATTGAAAATTAAACTGAAAGGTGAAGGAAAAAATGCATTCCCAATTAGAAAAGTGACACAACCCAGCAAGAGGTGAAAAATTAATGCAGCTAGGAGAGCCCTACTCCTGAATCCTAATTCCCAACCACCACACGTGGTCCTACCCCCTGTATCCCTAGCTTCTCTGAAGTCATGACCAACCTGTCTGTCGTCTTCTAGGTCACACCATGTTTGAGAATATCCCAATCAGGGGTGAGTATAAAAATATTCAGTAGGATACCCCAAAGGATTACGAGATCATCAAGAGGAGTACTGAAGAGGTAATAAGTCGATGGAACAAGGTATAGAAAAAGAAGTGCAGTTCAATCCGAGAAGAAAGTGAAGTAAGGTCATTCAAACACAAAGAGCTAGAAATAGTGATAATATGAACTTTTCATTGAGTCCTTGCTACCTATAGTAGGTGGGTATACTCGTCCAACCAGGAGAAGATAGACATGGAAATTACGTGAAATACCCCATGCATTATCACCTATCCTGGAAAGAGATTAGCAAAAACCTAAGGAGTGGGTAGTAAAATAGGATATACATATATTCTCAGTTAGAGAAAAAAATGAGAGAGTAAGGGGATATCTATCTCCCAAGTTCAGCCCAGGAAAGGAGTATCCAACAATCCCAGAAGTAACCACCATCGATTTCCAACAACCCACACATCCTCCCTAAACAGCAAGTCAAATAGACTCAATCACCCCACCTTGATACTATCCACTTTGGGTGGGTCTGTCTCGCCCTCACAGTTTTAAGTCACATCACATGGATACATATTTGTGGTAAAAGCATATAACTTTATTGAGAGTCAAAAATCACATCAAAGAAATCATCGTCACTATCACACAATCGAGAGGTCGTTTCACAAGGTCGAGGATCCATGCCCAGCCTGGTTGGAGGATGCAACTCGTCATCGCGTTATCCATGCACTAGTACTTTAGGGGGGATCATCACCTGAATGTCGATGGGGACCCACTACCTAGTGTAGCTGGAGGGTACTTCCCAAAAATTTTGATTGATGGGACCCAATTTTTAGCTCCACTAGAGGGAATATTAGAACTACCATCGGGGAACACTACCTAGCCCAACTAAAGGTAGGCCCATAACTAACATTAGGGATCACTTCCCATATGATTTGGAGGTAAAACTGGAATTGATATAGCTATCCTTTCTGGATGGTACCTCTCAAAAAATAATTGAGGAACACAGTTCATCCCTGCTGGATGGTACCACTCAGAAAAGCATCAAGGAACACTGGCCATTCCTGCGGGATGGAACCTCTTGGAAAAGCACTGAGGAACACTGGACATTTCTGCTGGATAGTTCCTCACAAAAAAGTATGGAGGAGCATTGGATATCCCTACATAATGGTACCTCACAGTTGAACTCCACTGTAGACATTGGGTGCCACCCAGGATAGGGGTCACTCCTGAAACATCTCACAACCTATCTCAGAATCCACCATAGAGGGTACCATCATGTTCCACTTGAAAAAACACTGAATATAGGATAATCATGGGCCAAAATTTGAGTACAAAAGTAGGAGATATGAGAGAGAAGAATTACTAAAGTATTACATGAAGCGTGTGGGTCCCACATGACCTTTTACCCTACCTTAATGCTTGGATGTGTACCTAGCCATACTTTGGTACTAAATTATGAACAAGTACCCCTAGGAATGTTAGTGTACTACCATAGTACATGGAATGTATATTTAAAAGGACGATGAGCACTTGACGCTCGTTGTTGGACCCAAAGTGTGGAAACATACATTTTCTGACACACCTCCTTAAATGACCTCAGAACATTTGATCGTACCTTTTCATACATCTTCTCCACTCTCACAAGAGTTGAAGCAGACCCAATCTATGGGTTCTCTTTAAACAAATCAAAAGGATCTTCCATCGATATTCATTTTAGGATTCGACATTTAATGAGATTATGAATAAGGCTCCATTCATCCAAATGGATCAAACTTTTGTGATCTGTGTAAAAAAACATGCAAGATCAACTATTTATTCACCCCCAATAGACATCCGATGGAAAAGTCGATAGTCGCCACATTGCTCTCAAAAGATGTACCATGGGGCCCACTCCTTAACCCAGAAACAAATTATATGGATTTAGCCATTACAATTATCAAGTAAAAGCACATGGAATGGACTACTCATTCATCCCAAAGGAATACACAGTGAAAAAGCTGCATTTCACTACAACACATGCGAACTGGGCCTCGTGGGGCCCATACCTCATATTTGGTATAAAAAAACCCAAAAGTATTCTTGAAAAGTTCTCATAGAGACCAGGGTCACACCGCCAATAACGAAGCATTAATTGGAAACTACATTTAGGTTCCACATCTAAGACAATAAGTATGAGTAATAACAATAATATTATTATTAAATTCAAGCATTTCGTGGAACCAATCCATGAAACTAAGTCCTAATATTCCCAAACCAGTCTAAAAAGATCTTTCTTGATGGGAGGGACTCAAGACCAAAGATAACATGTCAAAAATTCACCAAGTGCAGGAGATATACCCCCTTAACAACAAAAATTCCTAAAAAGAATCGGTCTGACCCATTCTATCCTAACCTCTCCACATGAGATCGCCCGTCCCAACAGGTGTAGCTCAAACCAATGAACCACGGGCCATCCATGTAGTAAAACCTATATCCCCCAACTTGATGGAAAATCGGAACCTCAAATTCCTTCTCTTCCACACATCAATGAACCCCCCCCCCCCCCCCCCCCCCCGCGCGCTATTCCCAACACCCTATGACTCCGTCATCCTGTCTCGATCGCCCCAACTGACTAGTCAGAGCACCAATGGTCACCTACAATCCTATGGATCCCATGACCCACCTTACATATGCATCCAATCGTGACCTCAGTGCCATATTCCATCCTATATTATCCTTCTATAGCCTCAGAACACCCGCCACATTGGAGCTCCGCAGCCGCCACTAGCCAACTCAGCACACCCAGTCGCCAGCCCGCTCTCCCAATGCACCGCTGCCTCCAACCGAACCATTCCAATGCTACCATACTGGACACAAGAGACCCCCTTCATTATCATTTTATACCTAATCCTTAGGTGGATCGACTTCATATCCATAAATGGATTAAAAAACCTTGTGATGAGACCTTTGTAGTGCCAGTCTTCATTTGGCGATTCAATGATCGATCGATGCATCCGAAAATTAAAAGATGATAATTGTGAAGTTTGGATGAAGAATGAAAAAATAAATAAGATCCAAGAATGGATCCATAGCCATGTTATTGTGGCCATTGATGATGATAATAAAAATGATGAAACAATTAACAATGAATAAATTTTCAATTAAAACTTCAATCAGAGGTTGAAAGGAAAGAAATCCTACCTCGATTTGATCCACTTGACATTGCCTACATGTTTGAATTGATTCTGTTTCGATCCTCTGAAACTTCATTATTTATTTGTGAAATAATATATAATAAGGAGATATATTTGTGTAGAGATAGAGATATTTGAGGCTAACCCTAATCTTAATCCCATATTTTTCTATTTATAGAAAAATGCAGGAACCCACCAAAGGTCGCGAAATCTTGAACCTATGCACCCTCTAATTTTATGTCATATATAGAAAAAAACCTTATTATGAACTCAACAGTGGTATCAGATTTTCAGTCTGATTCCCCATTCGAATTTTATTTGATTCAATGTTCGATATATAATAATTTAGTTTTATTATTTTATTTATGATTTTTCCCTTTGGTGAATTTTCTCACAGAAGTCCAAGGACAACAAAATATATACCCCTCTTATGGTAAAATCCATGTTCCAGAATCAAATGTGGCCTCACATTTCTAATGTGATCTATCATTTAAGATATATCATGTTTCCATCACATGAATAGTATAACAATAATTAATATTTTTATATAATTTATTTCGGGCAGATGGGGCCTCAGAATTGTACGTTGTCTCTATGCATAGCTCTATAAATATATGTAGAAATATTAAAAATTATTTCACTGAAAAAATGGGTCTCTAAAAGGGTGTTGAAAAAGTTGAAAATACTCTAATAAAATAATTGAGGAATTCTTCTGAGAAATACACTTTATACTTTACAAATAAGATTTGTTTTGGAAAAATCTTTTTTATTTGATGAAAAATAGGATTGTAAAAATTTATATCCCATAAAATAAAAGGGAAGGAAGATTAAAATATGTTTGAGATATAAGTGATGTCCAAAAAAAGTGAAAACATGTAAAAAGTGTTTTTAAGAAACTTTAGAAGTTGGCCACATTAGTGTGGTTTGAGGGAAAATATAAAAGGGTCTTTAATGTAGACAAAGGGTTAATTGTTTACATGAATATATAAAATATATAATATAGTTTTTCATTGTAAAAAGTGTAATTTTTTAAAAATATTTGTATATTATAATATATTATAGAGTGTAATTGAAAATGGGTATGAAATTGAGAAGTACCCTTTAATCAGGCAAGCTTATTGGGAAGAATTGAAAAGGGAAACTCATAAAAAAAGTATTTCCCTACTAAGGAAATAGGAAATGATATAGATAAATGATTTTGGAACATAAACATATAATGTTGAAGAATTATATAAAAATAAATAAGAATTACATTGCGGTATCGATAGAGAAAAGGTAATTCAAATGAAAAATGGAGGTTTGAGATGAATTCCTTACCTTATGTCAGAAAGTGTTATGAACTTGCACTTAATGTCCGAGATAATGAAATTAGATTCATTTATAATTTAATTAATAACCTATTAAACATGTAGTATATTTATTATATTATTATTAAGTTTATTTATACCCTTTTTGTTGAGTTATAAGATTTAATTTCATCATTCTAGAGTGTTCGTTTCTGTGGTTTTCATAATTGGTTCACTTGGATACATGAACGAAAGATCATATAAAATGGTAATAGTTATCATGAATTAAAATTATATGCTATTAATGAACTTATAGGAGATTTAATGTCCTTATATATATATATATGTTTTTTTTCAATATATGAGGATGATTCATTAGATAAAACATTAATAATAACTGTTTTGATTAATTTTGCATTTTTTTTATCATCACAAACTAGTTTTGTCTTATGAATTAATATTAAGTTTATATAATAGTTCTAGAACATAAAATAATCTGTTTTACATATATTAATGAAATGTTCATCATAATATTTTTAAGACCAACATTGAAGGCAGAATCAAAAGATGAAAACTCATCATCTATGAAGGCGGTAAATCGGCACATCACAAATGTTGTTTTCATTTTTAGAATAAAAGGGGAATAGAATAGAATTGATGATGGATATACCTTTAACACAATAACATTAAAGTATATATATGATACAGGAGTTATCATGTTACTTTGTTCAGGGGAGGTGATCGAGGGATAAGAAGAGAAATGAAATTGTAAGAGAGAAACATAAGGTTTTACCTCTTGAGTGTAATCTCATTGAGAGATTCCTTAAGGGACTTGGAAATAGTATTTTGTTGATACTAGACAGAACAAAACGTGGGTAAGAGGTTTTGTTGAGGAAATGAGTAGAATACAAAAAATATTCAAGTATTTGGAGGTGTGAGGAGAAGGGGAGGTGAGGGGTGGTATTTATAGTGGAGGAGAAAAGTGTTTTTTTGATTATTTAATTCATTTGAGTATTATTTTTCCTCAAGACATAGAATAGTATTAATTATGGTAACTAAATATAGTAACTAGAGACCGTGAGTTCGTGATAATGGTCCTGTACATCATCCATGACTCAAGAATGATTGAATAATTCATTTACTTACTTATAATGTGAAACACCGTTAATTACTGTAGTTTACTATTCATAAAAATTCAACTATTTTAGAAAAATTAAAAAAAATCACCTTAACAAATTTTTAATGTGTAAAATTAATAAAGAGAATCCATTTTATAAAAATAATTTTATAATTTTGATAAATTTAATTTTTAAATAAAATCATCATCTAGTCGAAAAATATGGATTTTAGTATTATAATTGTTTTTATGAAACTTTTGAAAATTAATTTAGGTGTAATAAAATAATATTATAATTATAAGACAAAAAATATTAATTTATGAACATATTTATGAAAATAACGTTTCTTTTAAATCATTATATTAATTATAAAATTGTAAATAAACATTTTTGTTTTACAAAAATAACTACACTTAATTTTCCGTTTCAAAAAATTTTATTTACTTATTCCATGATATAAAAATAACATGTTTTCATTTATAAGTTACCCAAATTTTAATTATACTTTCATAGCTGATGTTACTATTCTATAGGCTATATTACTATTCCTAATGATCACATTACTATTCAAATGTGAATATTTAATAGTATATTATGATTTTAAACATGGGGTTGCATAAGGCATAAATTATCAAGGATGTTAAATTTTAAAAGAGTCATATCATAAAATCTAGGGGTGTTACAAGACACTCCTTAGTATTTACCACTTGGGAGACAAAGTTCCTACCTCCTTCCTACAAATAACCCTGAAATAATAAGAGGGAGATTCTCAATGATCTATGAAACTTTCAAGAAACATAGATTTGATACCATTTGTAATGAACCAACCCTAGATTCTACCTAACCTAACACCTGAGTTGACCCCCCATGAGGCCTGAGGTGTATTCTCAACAAGATGGAACGAGGTTCAAAGGGTTTCAAGGGAAACTTTTGGGAACAATTTCTCCCTTAATAATCTAAAATAATAGATCCAAACATGTCCTAACATTAATGAAAAATAATAAATCTAACAAAACAATTATGAACAAAAGTTAATTACTTTTGTGCATGATTTATAAATCTACCAACCAATATGAAAAAAGATAAAATTAGAAGGTAAGGGTGGTCAATACACAATAAAAACCACCGACTCCTTATTACTCTAAATTCACCTCTATGAGCCACATCCACACAATGCCACCACAAGAGAGTTTTTCCAAACCAAATTGGGTGCTAAAACATGAGAATAATATATAATACATGAAGAATACATACCCACCAATGTGAATATGTAAGGTGTTATTAATATGCTATTAGGATACCAATATTATTAAATTTAAATCATTTAAATAAAGAAACCAATTCCACTCATTTAAAAAAAAACATAAGCAAACTGGTTTTCGTTTTATTTTCAAGGTTCTAAAAAAGACACTACTGGACACACCCATTTCAAATTAATGACTTTGAAAACCCAAAACTAAGACTTTCCTTAATAATTTGAATACAACATGGAAAACAACCCATACCTTTTATTTAAAACATTTACAAACTCTTTTTAAGATAATAAAAAACAAGGGGAAGAAATAATGAAAGAAATGTCCTGAAATATTCATAAAAGAATAACACGAATGATGCAAGGAAATTCATATAACAACAATGATCAATCATTAGTAACCAACACATAAATTTTAAATTAATTAAAAAATATAACACACTCATATACAGAATTATAAATAATGAATTTATAATATACTATATGTGTCATGAGGAAACTCATTAGGGAATAACAATACAATACTAGACATATATTGGCTGGATCAACTAGCAAAAGGTTTTACTATCCTAAAATCATAAATTGAATAACTATAAACCAACCTCATTGGGATCACACCCCCAAGAAATTTTTATAACAGTACAGTTTTGGGAAGATAAAAAATGAATAATGTTAATTCTCATAGTACCAATCCATTTATTTCCAAATTAGTGATGTAGGTTCCCTCATGGAATAGCTAAAGGAGGTGTGCCACTATCAAGATAATATAAAACACCTGAAAATAACATTTCCCAAAGGCTAACCCCATAATCACATTAATGCCACCTCCAAAACCCCCCTTAAAATGATTCCAAACCCAAATATAGAATTTATCATAGTTTGATCCACTGTAAAAATACAAGAATTCCAATAATATCTCTAAACATGGATTTACTAGGGTATAACCAACAAATAATAATATAGAGTTCAATAAAGTTACAAATGGTCCCTTTTCTTATTACTCATAAATTACACAATTTGTAAATATATTTTTAAATCCATTTAGAAACCAAATATATATCCAAGGGAAATAACAGTCGACACCAATGAACAACCATAAATAACATAAAGGAATGAAAATTTAATTACATAATATAACACCACCCTTTAGAACATGAAAAACCTATAAAACCAACAAATAATCCCCCCTTTTAAGTCATATTTGACTCAAGAAACAATGAACCAACACTTGTTTTAGATAAATACACCATTTTTAATTTATCAAATATGTATAATGCATAAATAACCAATGTACATCAAAATGACATTTAATTATAATATTCTACCCAATATACCCAGTGAAACCAGTTATAGCTATATAAAAACATTGAAAAAACAAATCTGGATAACTTATATTATATTTTTCGATATTGAAATCAAATTTTAAAATCCATGTATCCATGGAAGTATTAAATAAAAATAAATAGTATGGAAACACCTACATCATGTGTTGTAAAATATCGCATTTGATAGAAAACACTGGAAGAGGCCTCAAAGAATGGATCACAACCTTAAGGAACAAAATCCCTAAATTAAAACAACCCTATATATCCAAATTGACACACTTTGTCAACAAGTGTTTGATTGAATGTGTAAATAGATGAAAATCAAAGAAAGAGGGTGTATAAGTCTTAACCATTCATTCTAGATGAAATACCACCAATAGATCATCAATATCCCACCTTAGAGGTTCTTGAGAAGAGGTGAAATGTCCTTGGGAGGCACCTAGGGTAAAGGGGTTTTAATGGGGAGTATTGGGGAGGAATCCCAAATTAAAAATGAGAAAAAATTAAAAAATTCTCATTTTGAGTTAGTTGAATGGTTTACCTGCATGATTTAAAAAATTTTATGGTAATCATGTAATTCACTATTTTTAAAATATATAGTAGTTTTTACACTTAGGCTGTAATATTTTCAAAACCATGTAGAAACTGAATGACCTTGAAAAAGTTAAAAATATTCATATTTTTAGCCCATAACACCGCAAAATCAAGGGACCAATATATATAATAAATAAATAAACATTACTGTGATATTGGTGGTGTCACACCTAGGTTTTATTGTTAATTATCACTTGGTTTTTGGTTCTATCCCTTGTGTATTAGATCTATCAATTTGGAGACCATTGTGTATGTTGGTTATATACTGGTCTATTTATGAATCTATTTTAGCATGTTGAAATTGTATATTATTTATGGTTGTCTATTCATTGAAAATCCTTTCACTTACTTTGATGGTTTTTTGTTTTAGTTATTTATTTATTATTGTATATTTTGATAATGAGATTATAATATCCCCATATTTTGTTTTAGACTCTTATGACTGGTCAGATGCGTCTAGCATATTGGGAGGTACACCTGAGGTCATGTGGAAATCTAACTTGGGTTAACAGTAGCTTCCATTCCTGGGTATGAAAAATTCATGTCATTACTTTCTCCAAATCTAAAAAGGGTAAAATTAATTCTTAGAGGTAAGCTTCCACTCATTTGTTTCAGGTGTGGAAAGTTTGGAATTATTACTAAAAAGTGTACCAAGAGGTTTTACGATAATGAATATGATAATGTTCTCACTAAGAAATATTCTAAAAATATGAAATGCAATATGATTTCATATTAAAAAATAATTAAAGAAAAATAAATCTATTTAACTAGACGATGTTAGTTCTGAAGAAACAAAAGTGGAAGAGATTAAGGATTGCAAAGACCTTAACAGAGAAGTTATTATGTATATCAATGTAAAACCATAAATTGATGAGTCAAGAGATGGTGAAAATGATGATGTTGAGGGAAGAATAGACCTCAATGTATAGATAGAAACTGAACTAGAAGAAATAGATGTTTAGAGAGACAAAATAAAGAAATATAATATAGTGGATCGCGATTCAAAACTCTATAAACTACAAAAATAAGTTTCTAAATTCAAGTTAAAGGTGGAACTAAAAAATAAAAAAATTAAAATCTGAAAAAATCTGATAATATAGTTGAGTAAAAACTGAAAATTGAAGAGTAGGATCAGATTATTGATAGTTTGACTAGCATTGAAAAATATTTATTCAAATATATAAAGGAAATTAAAATAGAAATTTGTAATAAATGGTGAATGTTTAAAGTTCAATATAGGATCTTGACTCTTGGTAAGACATTTGGAAATTGTATCATAAAGGATATAGAAAAGGTTTAGGTAAATAATAGATTTATAATGGAATTTATGGATGTTTTCCTTTGATAAAAAAATCCAATGAAAACTTCAAATCTAGCGTGGGCCTTGATCACATAAAAAATTCAGTCATGATTTATGTAAAGCCATAAAAACTCACTGCAAGGAAGAATATTGGTTTGAATTTATCTTAAAAGAACCAAAATAGTTTCATGGTTTCTTTAAAGACACATAAACATACACCACAAATTAGATGTTATTGTTGTGTAAAAAATGGTTTATCCTCAATATGTGTTTTCCATAGTGAAGAGCCACCTGAAGTTTCTATTAAAATATATATAGATGATAAAAAATTCCGATATTTTCTATACTTTTGATGGATATTATTTATCGTGTAAAGGGAAGGAATAAAATTCCTTATATTTCTCATCAGGGATGTAAATAAATATGCCAAAGGAGACTCATGGCGGAAATTCCTAGCTTCTAAATCCATTATCAAGTAGACTCGAATTTTTTTATAGATTTTAAAAAGGAGGTTCAATAATATATTGTGGAGGAGAAAACATGTTCAGAAATAAATGATGTGATGTTGTTGATTTAGATAAAAAAGAAAAGGGTTGGGAAGGATTTGGTTAGAGAGATTTCATTGAAAGCAATAGACCAAGATGGAGTATATAATCTTAATGGTGGTTTCAATTCCTATTTGATTATAAACAAGGATATTTTCATGGTAATAAAATATAATAAGAAATGTTTCATAATATTTGACAATGATGAAATCATTAATGGACATTAGTTCTAGGGAATTCAAAATTGGATGCGAAGACAAGAGGCACATGCATGTCTTTGTTATGGGTCGATTTATTAAAAATTTACTATGTTTTAACCAATTATGTGAATTAGGGATAGAAATAAACTTCTCCAAGTAGTAATGTACCATAAAAGGAAGAGATATTAAAATTTTTATGAAAGGAAAGTTCCTAGATTAGAATCTATACCTCATTACTGAAGAAGAAGGGATGCGATTTCTATCTATGGAATATAAGAATTGTTTGGAAATAAAAGGATTAGTCCCTTGAGCCAACATTCCCTTGAATTATTGTAATATAATTAAGGGGATTATGATATCCCATGACTTCAAAAGTTAAAACATAGATATATGATTTTTTATATAAAGCTAGTGATCATTTTGAAGAGTTATATTACAAAGGGTAAGAAGATGAAATGATTTCTAGAGTTTGTTCACATTTATGATAATGGTATGATATCACCAAAATACATTGATGGTAAGAGTTATTATATTCTATTAATTGATTATTACAATAATATGGAATGGTTTATGTTGATCACTCACATGTATGAGTCTTTTAATTACATTATATTTTATTAAAGATTGGTGAAGAAATTGTTTGGGTTGAAAATTTTGAAATTCTAGACCAATATTGACATGGATTGTACCAACATACGTAGAGAAGATTATGTTGGGAAGTGTGGGATAAGGTAATATGTTTCATCGATGAAGATTCCCCAATAAAATCGTATGTTTTAGTGAATAAACTGGAGCACTAACAACAATGATCAAGTGATGTTAACTGAGAATGACTTACTAGAGAGGTATCATAAAAAAGCATTCTTGACATAAATATAAATCAAAAATATATATTTATTGTGTCGTAGTGAATACAACTCTATATAAAATATGTGGTATGGGAATTCACCTAATTTTAAATACTTTTTTATATTTAAAAGTAAAGGTGTCATTCTCTAAAAGGAGTAAAATCTCAAGAAGTTTGAATCTCAAAGCGATGAGTGGATTTTCATAGAATACTCATCAAATATAAAGGTCGAAACAATATTCAATAAAAATATTATAAAAATTATTTTTTAACATCCCTTGAACCAATCTACTAGTTCTGGTGCTAAACCATAATCATTACATTTATGGAATAGATACCAATAAATGTGACCCGATTTTTTCCGTAAAAAACTTACATTATCAAAAAGAAATATTGGATCACTTTATTATCCAAATACCTTTTAGGTTTAGAGTTATAGAGAATTAGGAAAAAATCATACATAAACAACACTCATGAATTTAAGATAGTACATTTCCAAATATACTTAGCTTTTCATATTTAATATTAGGACATCATCATTATCCATATGAAACCCTTCTTGAATTAATTCATTTAACATCATTCTTGATAACATGTAGAAGAGGAAAAATAAAAAATGTGAGTGTTGGTCAAAGTGGATACTCAAGAGGGGGGGTGAATTGAGTTCCAATTAAAATTTCTGTTTTAAAACATTGTATTAAAATCCCCCTAATAAAATACTAAATTAAACTGTAGTGAATTTATATCAAAGTAAGTGTTCGGTTGGGTTCTCAAGGGATTGATTTTTTCCCAGTTAATCAAAACAGAAAGGTTGATTAACTTTTGAAACCAACTTACTGATTTAAAACTAATATGAACACTTGAGAATTTAATTATCAAAGTGACTTTAAAACAGTTTTGGTTTTAAAGAAATTAGCAGCGGAATAAAGAATAAATTTGAAAGATATAGCACAACAGATATAACCAAGAGGTTCAGTCTCAAGCCGAGACTTAGTCCTCTCAACAATTCATATAAATATGATCCACACCCTGGATCAGGGATTACAACAGTATACAACTGTCCAAGTCCAAGACCTCTACCACTGTTATCCATGGGAACAGAAACAACAGCAACCAGCTGTCCAGGTCACATGACCTCTACCACTATCCCAGTGGGAAATAAAAGAAGTAAGAGAGTTGAGTGAGGATTTACAAATCCTCCAGTTAAGGCACAGGAGACAGTGTGTGTGTAAAATACAGCATAAAACACACACTGCTCAATATGTAAAAAGATAAATCACAGAGCAACTATTTAGAGTTTAGAAATGGCTCTAGTGATTGTCGTGTAGTTCTGGACTCCTTTGATTGATCAGAATTCGCTCTGAGTCCTCTTCTGGTTTTTTTCTGGAAAACAGAGTATCGTCTGTTTCCTTGACTTCCAGGTTTAGATATAGAGAAGAAGTAGTCGATGAAGTTCTTGTTTTATGTTCTCATTCTCAGCTCTTCACTGGTTAGCATTAATGAAAGAGTTCATCGTGTAAGTTCAGTCGTCTCTTTGCATTCACGCTCTGTTGTTCTTCCAACACACCTTGCAGTCTTTGTATTCGTCTCTGTGTCTCTCACTTTACAGTAGCACATCCTTCCTTTATTTAAAGCACGTGCTCCGGCAAAAGAAATGATTTTTTTTTTCAGGTACGAGGTACGGTTGCCTGACATCCAACAAACAAACATTAATAATATGTCAATGCATTAATATATACCTAATATGACTATTGGTTAGGTTAAACAATAATAAAGAATTAAAGCATGTCGGGGTTCTGTCTCTGAATGGTTTCTCATGATAACAGTAGACTTGTGTTACAGTAGGTGTCTGTAGGTCTAAGTATCGGTAGACATTTGTAACGGTAGGCTTGTCTGTCGGTAGACTTTATGTATCGGTAGCGGTGGACTTGTAACAGTAGCGGTGGCTCTGCCTTTACCAATAGTGGTAACTCTCTATCGGTAGCCATGGCTCTGCCTTGTATCGGTAGCGGTAGCTCTCTATCGGTAGCATAACGGTGGACTTCAGCATATCGGTAATGGTCAAAATCACTGTATCGGTAGCTCTATCAGTAGATTTTGATGCAGTGATGGACTTTGGGTATCAGTTGGGTATCAGTAGTTGTACCGGTAGCTGTATCGGTAGCTCTCTTATAGTGGTAGCTCCAACATATCAGTAGACTTAACTGTATCGGTCGCTGTGAGCTGTAACAGTTGCTAGCTTGTAACGGTAGCTATTTGTTCTGATGGTAGCTACTGTCTAACGGTTGCTCTACTCTGTATCGGTAGCTAGTTTGTAACGGTAGCTGAAAACTGTTTGAGCATTCAGTTGGCAGAATGAGTTAAGTCATAGTAAAAATATATCAGATAATTCAAAAGACTTAATTTAATCATAATAAAGGTAACGACATATATTAAAGTATATTTGGAATGTATTAATCATAATCAAGATATAAAGAAAGAATGGTTGGGATTATCAAAACACAATAAAGAAACTTAATTCCAGAGGATTCAACATTGAGCTCAAATGCTTAGTAAGGGGAAACATAGGCACAAACAATTGAATGTCATCAGTGATCATAATAATAGTATAAGGGTCTCTCCATGATCCCGTAAGGGGCTCTGCGTGTAGGTTTTCCACCCGCCGTCGCCTTCCTCTCTCCCACTGGCAGTTCTCCTCTGTCTCTCTCGTCGATGTTCTCACGATGTGCTCTCTCCCAGTTTCAACATTGCACATGCTCAACAAAATCCTCGGCGATTTGCATCTCTGAGCATCCTTCACTCCACGCTAGCTTCGGATCTGGCTAGGTTTTCCTTAGGTGGCAAGATGCTAGTCTAGGGTGCGGGTTTCAGGTGCTGTGTTATGGGGGTTCTGTCAATTTCAGCATATTCCGTGCGAGATTCAGGTAGATCTGGCCTTTAGGTACAGATCTGAAGGTGGCGATGAGATTTTCTCCGGTCCTTCATTAGGTATGCTATCTACTGGAGATCTGGTGATGTTCATTTAATGTATGTTTTTTCATATTTCTTTTTGGATGGTTTCCGGGATGACGTTCTCTACGCCGATTAGTTTGTTTTGGTGACGGTGCTTCGATGAGGATGGCGTTTTCTATGCTGGCATGTTTGATTTAGTGATGGCGCTTCGACAGAGGAATGCCAGATATTCATTCCTTCACTCCTTGCATTTTCTTTGCAAGTATTTGATGAAATTTTTGGATTTTTTTGGAATTCTTCCTAGTTGGTTTGAATTTGTTGCTGTGCGAGATGATTTTATGATGTTGGTTGGAATTTCGGCTCAGGGGAAAGTGCTTCGGCGATGGCTTCGCCACTATGAATGGTGGCGTGTGGTGATGGATCTCAGACCGAGGCGTGACTTGATGGTAGGTGCATATCAGGGCGCTGATAGGTTTGGTTTTGATATTTAAATTTCGAATTGGATCTGAATGTTTTGACGTGGTGTGTGGATGTGGTGAAGTGCTATATTGGGTACCAGAAACCCTCAAACCGTCCTTTAGTAAATGAAGAAAAATGATTTGGCATATAAGAAGAGTATAAGGGTATGATGACATAATCAAATTGAATTAGAATAACATAAGATAACTCATAACCATAAAACCTAGATCAATAAATACGTGTAATGGAATAATGTTTTATCAAAGGTAAGATTCATTATAATAAATAATAATGATCCATCACTACTACAGATTCCCCCTTTAACAATGCTAGTATTTATTAGTGCTAGCTAAAATCATTTATAAAGGCTCCCTTTATCAACACTATAAAAAAGAACTGACAAAGGGGGGTCTTTATCACTGCTAAAAAGTGATGATGAAGGCGCCCTTTATCAGTGCTAATAAAAAAGTGCTAATAAATGGATTCCCTTTATCAGCACTAAAAAAGAAGCATTGATAAAGGGGGAGCATTATCAATGATTGAAAAAATTTCTGATAGAGGGTATATTCAATAAAAATCAAAATTTCATTTAAAATATTATATTAATATTTAAATATATTATATATTGATAAAAATATAATATATATTTTAAATATGTTTTAGATAAGGTTAAATATGCATTTACACTTAATATTTAAGATATTTAGTGAGAATGGATTAAAAAATAAGTAAAAAATAAAATTTATTAATAATTTTCTAATTATTATAATGCAGTAGTCATTTAATAAAAATTAAATGACATTATAATTAAATTAATTAATGAACGGTCTAAGAGAATTTGAAAACATGACTTGAACTTAAAATGACCATAAATTTTGATCCTAGAGTCTGTTTGGGATCTACCACATATCATATCAAATCCCCTAATGAGATCAACTCCCTAATAACCTATTAAAACCCATGGTAATATTTTTTGGGGCCATAAAAGGCCCAAAAATCCTCTAAAATTGAGTTTTTAGTTAAGGTATCATGATTTTTTAACATTCGATGGAATTTTAGGCTTTTTTATTATTGAATTTGTTCAATGGTGTCTGAATTTATTCCCACTTATTACATTCATATTGATATTATGGTTTTGAGTTTTTATCATTTTAGACAATGCATTTTTATTTATAATTATATATATGCATATTTTCTTATATTTAATAAATCAATTGTATAAATACATATGTCAAAATATTTACATAATTTTTTTCTAAATATATAAAATAATTTTCTATTATTCTTTTTATTTTTATTTATAAATTATCCATTATATTCACGTAATAAAAATGCATTAATATGTATATATAATGTTTATATATTCATATATGCATGTATCAACAAACATATATATATATTCTAATATATAAAAATGTATATTAATATATAGTATATTTAAATAAATATAATTAAATATATATATCAAAAAATTATATATATATATATAAATAGAAAAGTTGAAAAATACAAAAAGAAAGATGCATGATAGAGTGGTAAATAGAATCTAGTTGCATAAGAGAAGGTCCTACAATTAGATCTAGGAACATGCAGGTATTTGGGTAATCCTTCTAGCACTAAGAAACTGGGGTGGGCAATGTGATGGTGATTGTTGAGTAGAAAGAGTTGAGAATAGGGGGATGTATGCACTATGAAATGGGGTGTTGGGGGTGCGTAAAAAATTAATTAACCTTTTTACCTTTTTTTAAAAACACTAAAAAATAATTGATAAACGGTGCCTTTATTAGTGTTTGTTAGCTCTGTTAAATTTTATATTTTAACATCAATTGAAATATAAATGCTTTTGAAGTGCTAATAAAACACTTTTACTATCACTATTAAATGGGAAATTTTTAGTAGTGCATGGGATATCAATGTTTATCAAATGAAACATTTAATACCCCTAGAAAGAATAAAGAAAATGTATTGATATCTTGGAACATCATCTTTATAACCTCTTTTGAACCCATATAGAAACTAATTAGAGCCTAGTTAAATCCATATGAGAAACCCCCTACAACACCCTCCTTCTTGCCTTTAAATAGAAGGAACATTATCTAAAGCATTGGAGCACTATCTGAGAACACCTACTGTATAAGTTATATCAAGCCCACCTGATGCTATCTGGGAACATCCATCTTATAAGTTATATCAGTCTCACCTAGTTAAATTTTACATCTCTCATCATATAATCTATATTAGGCTCACCGAGTTCCATCTAGATGTACCCATCATATAAGTTATTTCAGGCTCACCCGTGAGATTAAATGGGACTCAACCCTTCGTACAAGTAGTATCAAGGTCACCTATTCATCAACAATAACTTCCAAGCACCGTTATTTAAAAAAAATTAAATGTATTCAATTTTCAATCATAATCATAGTCAATGTTTTTTCATATCTTTTTTAATTAGTAGAAAAGAAGCGGGTTCCATGTAAATCTCATGATCCATACAAAGAAATAATAAGGATGGTATCAATACGACATATCCCAAATGGAGTGTATTTAACATCAAGGGTTTTTGATTTTGATGAATGAAAATACCATTAAAATATAATTAAAAGCATTTTCGAGGAAAATAACATTTTCAGTTTGAGTAAAATCAAAGGATGTCATCTTAGATAGAAAATGACTTTGAAATATCACTTTGAACATTTCTTGAAGAAAATATCCATTCCATTTTGAAAACAATGATTTAAAATATAAGTTTTTTTCAATAGTTAAATAAATCATTTTATCTAAAAATAAAATTTGAAAATTGAAAAGGAATATTTAAAAACTATTGTGGTCATGATGGTGAAAAATTCCATTTATGCTGAGTACGTTAAAATAAATATTCCTTTCATATTTTAGAAAAAGTAAAAAAAATCATTGTTTAAAAATCAAAAGGAATATTAATTTTAATTTTTTTTAAAAAAATAAAATATGGGTCAAAATTACTTCAAAAATTAATAGTATTTTTTTGAAAACTTTTTTTAAAAAAGTCAAATTTTTAAGAAAAAATGATTTTTGACCGAAGAGAGAAATAAAGTCATATTTTCTGAAAAACATTTTCTCAATCCTTTTAATAACCAATGAGTGGATAATTTTAATATTATGTTAAAATTTCATGAATAATATTTGGAGAAAAAAATAAATTTTGTTTAAAAAATTAAGATCATATTATTTTCTCTTAAAGAACCTCAGACATAAATAATCCCAAAAATAAAAGAGAGTGTATCATAAAGCCTTTGCCACTTGGGTAACTCCTGAATCATAAGCCTCATGAAAGAATAAAATTAGATGGAATTTAAATATCCTAAAAATAATGAGATTAATTTTTGGTCATATCAAAGGGGTAGTAGGTAAACCTCATAAATGAATATTGGTGTATAACATAACATATGTTGTAAATAAGACAATATAAGAAATGAAACCCTTACAATGATCATAAAATTGATTGGAGAATTATTTAATGGATTGATTATGTGTGTGAAATTTAAATCCCCATAAAATAGGTTGAGATAAAAAATAAGATAATAAAAATCCATTAAACACATAATCGTAGAATATTAAGGAAAATGAAGAAGTGATATAACATGATGAAAATAAATTGAGTTAAAAATTATTTATCCCTTGGTAAGATTTAAGTCAAATTACCTTGGATGAAATAACTCAAATTGAAACATAAAATACTTTATATATGAATTATTCATGTAATTAAATGTAAAACAGGTAGTATGCACACCATATAAAATAAATTAGTTGCAATACATTAAAATATTCTTCAATGAAGGAAAATTGAGACGAAGTTCCTTACCTTAAGTCTAGAATTTCCATGTATGACCTTTAACTTTTATAAAATAAACGTATATAAATTATTTAATTTGTTAAGTCACATTTCTAGTTTAATGAAATATACTAATTTTTTATTTTTATTTTTAATGAATAATTTAAGTACTTAATCAATAAAGTACATATCGGGTTCTTTGAGGATGTTTGGTCCATATTTTTAAAAACGCTTCTGTGTGTTGAATGTGGTGAAAGAGGTAATTATTTCAACATATCCAAAATAATAATCATGAAATAGTGATAATATTTTTTTAACAATTATAAATTCAAAACCAATCATGAAATATGGTTATGAAAAATTAACTACATTACAATCAATGAGACGGTAGGCCGTATATTTGAATGAGTAATGCTTCCATTTTTCAACGATCATTATGGAAAAAATTTAAGTATTATTTTATATTTAAATATTTATAATCATATCTTGAATACCATATCATTTCTCTAAATATACTTATATATATCATCCATGTGTTGTGGTGATGAAAAAGTAATCACATCACCTCGCGGAGAAGGTAGTCCACATGTATGCAGAAACAATGTTTTCATTTTATAGTGAGTGGAAAGGTAAGAACTAAAATAATGTATTATGTTTTTAGACTGATTAATATTTCATTAATATTATAATTATGTTATATATTTTACATAATTTTTTTAACTTTATCTTTTTTACCTTTCATGAAATGCGTTAGGGAAAAACGAATCACATCACTTCGTTATGCGATAGTCCTCCATATACCTAAGCGACATTAAGATATCCCCCACTAAGTAAAAAGAAGGAAGGTATATTTGAGATTGTAATTGAATAGTTATAATAATGTTATATATATAATATATATACTTTAAATCCATCTTTATAAACAATTGGGAGAGGAAACAATGGAAAACGAATTATAACGGTCCACGGGGCGATAATTCTCCATACACAGGAATGATGGTTTCATTCTTCCATTTGATGGAAGATGATGTGGATGATATTCCATTAAAATAATAAAATATTAGAATATGGTAGATACTTGTGTTATTATATTTTAATTATTAATATATGAATTAATGTGGTAAGATAAGAAGTAAAAGATAAAGTGCTTAGTGAAGACTGTTACCTTCTCTTAGAACAATACCCTTCCAATCACTTATTAAGGACACGGGGGTTGCTATTTTTGGCTGACCATAAGATCTAGAACATGTAAAAGGATAAGGGGGATGGATTTTGGTAGCTTTTATTCAATCAAAATGTCTTAGTATATGTGAATAAGTGAGGGATGTAGGCGGTCATTTATTATGGAGGAGGTGTGGTATTTTTGTAAATGCCCAAAATGATTCAATAACCAGAAGCCACTCAAAACCCAAGACACACAAAGATTTATAATTAAAGTATTTAAATTAAGGTATGGTCTATCCAAACCTATAATATAAAAAAATTACGTGTTTTAAACATGTTGTTCCTTAACCTTAAGTTTCCTTAATTTTACCATATTAGTTTTCACTATGGTAACTAGCCTTTTTATGTATGTAATTTATGATTTAAGACTAGAAATAAAATGAGAAATATTAGATAATTTGTACCCACTGGTTCTAATTATTAAATCCAATTTATAAAATAAAAATCCTATGTGTGGGGAAAATCAATTTGAATATAAGCGCATGACACCTGTAAAACCCAAGTTTACCCTTTATCATGGTAACAATATTTTTTTACTATTTAGGGATCAATACACTTATTATAAAAGGTTAATTGGCCCATGAATGGAATGTGGTGGATATTTTTAAACATATACCAATAAATTGGTAGAGTATATGATTTTTAGGAATTTTAAATCTTGTAAAAAAATATTACTTATTATAAAATAACATTAAGGTCAATTTTAACACTATTCATTTAATTTGAATTAAAAAAATATCATGAAAATGGTGGAACTAGAATATTTTATTTTCAAAAAAATAAATATTTTTATATTTATCTAAAAATTAATGAAATAAAACAACTTATTCAATTTATATTACTTTTAATTTTTTTAAGTATCATTTATTTTATTTTTATATTAATTTAATAATTATTGTATAGGCGTTGCTTAAACATTTAAAGTAGCAATATAATAAAACATAAATAACACTCATGAAATAAATTTTATTATGATAAAAATGAACATAAATATTTATTCAGATCTTTATTTTTCCCCTCTGTGAGAACATAATTGATATTTTTATGCTGGAGGATGACGTTCTGTGTTTTTCTTCACTTAAATTATTAAATTGGCCACTATCCTGGAAAGGTGTCCCACATACTCATTAAAATCATGATGAAATAAATTAGGGTAAAAATAAGTCCCTAAAATAGTATTTGGATAAGTTTTTAGGTCATTTTAAGCCCTATATGTTTAGTTTAACCCTCTAGTAATCCTGTTTTAACCTTAACTCTCATAACTTATTTTTACTATTTTCACTTTTAATTATGACAAAAAAATTAGTTTACAATATTAAATAATATATTTTTTATGATTAAAAATTTGGAATAAATTTTATAAAATTCAATTTATATAATTGGAAATATT
Organism: Viscum album; assembly: GCA_963277665.1. NCBI lineage: Eukaryota > Viridiplantae > Streptophyta > Magnoliopsida > Santalales > Viscaceae > Viscum > Viscum album. The sequence continues at coordinate 1,840,068,767 of OY728165.1, forward strand.
TAAATTAAAATTAATTCCCCAAACGCGAGGAAAATACAATTTTTCAAGAAACATATTTTTCAAGCATAAGATTATTTTATATTAACTTTCTGATAAGTAACCAGAATTATATGAATTTAAATTAGTTTTTTTGATATGTAAAATATAAATTTTATTGAAAACATTCCTAATTATGGGTTGGTTTATTTAATTAATATTGAGAAACATTGTGCACCTTGAAACAGTTTTCAAAAAAATTTGTTTTTAAACGAAAAAATAAACCTATAATAAAATCCATTATAAATATGATATAAATGAAATTAATTAGATTAAATATAAATAAATAATAATTATGTTAACTTAATTAAAATTTAAAGCATAATGGGTTATTTATATTACTTAATTTTTTGAAAATAAATGACAGTTTTACGAAAATCGACATTTTCCACTATTAACCAAAAAATCAACATTTTTCAAAAATACCCAAATTTAACCCTAATTAAAATTTAAAAGATAAATTAAAAATGAAATTTCTTTTTAACAAATAAATTTAACAAAATCTCAAATAATAATTATAATATTTTCTACAAAAATCAATAAAAATCATTTTTTTAAGAGAACATATTTTTGATGAATAAAATTTATTTTCTAAAAATCAATTGATTATTTACTAATAATTTAACACTAAATTCATATTTAGTAGGAAATATATATACATATATATACATATACATATATATATTTACTAAATTTGTTAATATTATTCATACCCACAAATTTAATAGCTTGGAAATAACTATTATATATTTTGCGGGTCTATTAAGATTAGTTTTGTGTGTTGAATTCACTATAAAAAATGATATTTCTATTTTAAAATATCAGGGTGTTATATCCTAGAACCATTTATAAATTGTTTCCTCAAAATTTGAAAATTATCTTTGTAATCAAAGGTTTTACATTTTAAAATACTTTTCTTGAAGTCCCACACTGTAAAAAGGGTTATTAAAACATTCACTTAAAAAGAATGAAAAGGAAGTACACAGGTTGTTTTAAATAAAAAAATAGGTATCTCTATAAAGTGAATGTTGGTGGGAAGTGAAAACAAGGATTTGGAAAGAATATCACTTTAGGATGCAACACAAGTTTTTTAAATAAAAGGGACCTTTAATTTAATGAATAACATTTTATTTCAAGATCATTTTCCTAGAGTCGAGGAATTCCATTAACATATTGACAAAAAAATAAGGAAATATAATTAATTAAAAATTATAATTCCATGCTTTAATAAATTTACACCACAATATCATATTTTTTTTCAAGCAATGAGTATTCAGGATTATGTTTTCATGGTTGAAAAACTAAAATGAACTTCTAAAAAATCACAAAATTCAAAAAAAAGAGGATAAAATATATTCATTATGTCTTTAGACATTAACCAAAAATATAATGGTTAAAAAAACTTAATATAATTCCCAAAAAAATATGCTGTCATACGATTAATCTCTAAAATTGCACAATGATACTCAAATCTCAAACTAAATCATTCCATAAAAAATCTCCATTGAATTATTCAAAATAATCAAAATTATTATTAAAAGCCTCAGATGAAAATGGTTTTATCACATATTCTTTTGAGAATTATTTTACCTCCAAATAAAACCCATCATTTTTAATTTCTCATACAAAAAATATATATATGCCTTAATCATCAAATGTTCACAAAAATGTAATAACTCACAATTTCCTCAATATCAAGTATATGATAAACCCCAAAGGTCACCAATACCATTAAACTTATGTTCAAAGAATTAAAGGTATTTTTACTCAAATAACAAAACATATCTAACCTAAGGTTTTCATATACCTTAAACAAACAAAACATCTCCCAAAATATTCTTAATCATCTTAAACATGCATCACTTAAAACCTCAAAAAGGGTGTCTAAGAAATTGGGCTTATTATTAACCTTAATTTTCTAATACAATGATAGAATATATAATCATAAAGAAAACCTCAGATGAAAAAAATATCATATCCAAAGTAATCTAAAACATGATATGATACAAACTGTAATAGCCCAAGACCTGCACTCTAAGATCCGATGCTAAAACATAAACTTTACATTTCTGGATTTGATTCTGATAAATGTGACCAAATGTTTCCATCCAAACATTACAACATAAGAATTAAATATTGGGTCACTTACATATCCAAATATGTTTTAGGTTTATAGTTTTATAGAATTTAGACAAAATCTTACATAAAAACCACCAAGGAATTTTAGATAGCAGTTTTCCAACTATACCCAGCTTTTGATATTCCATATTAGTTTTTCATCACCATCCATATGAAATAATTTTATACCTAATTAATTTAAAACCATTATAGATAAAATGGGGAAATGGAAACACATAAATGGTGATATCAAATTCTTATTAAGTTTAAACATAATCATTAACAATTGAATTTAATAAATGAGCATAAAAAGAGAATAAAGGTAGGATTACATAATCAAAGAGCTTGATGATACTATAAGAGAACTCATACTCATAAAACCTATATAATTGGACCTGCGGAATGGAATAAATTATTTACAAAGTTAAGAATCATGAGAATCAATAATCATGAGCCATGTGATGTCAATTTTGGTAACAAGAAATATATAAAACTCGTATAATTAATAAATAAAACGTCTTGGTATATTGGAACATCATCTTCACAATCCATCGTAAACCTATATTAGAAATTACTGTATAAAAGTTAATTACATTGGATAAACCCCTGGTAAATCCTTCTTTCCACTAATTACAAAGAATATTATCTAATGCATTGGAGTTCTATCTGGGTGCATCCATCATATAAGATATATCGAGATAATGAAAATTCCTTATGGGGGAACCAACCATATAAGCTATATCAGGATAACCTGATGCCATTTGGGTGTACCCATGTTATAAGATATATCAGGCTCACCTAGTTCCTTCTAGGTGCACCCATTATATAAGCTATACCAGGCTCACCCATGAGCTATAATGGGTCTAAAATCTTTATATAAGTTGTATCAGGCTCAACTGTTCACCATCAATAATTTCCAAGTTCTATTCATGAATGAAAAATTTATAAGACTTAACTTTTCAATCATAACTACAATCAAGGGATTTTGATTTTATAGAATGAAAGTACCATTAAAATATCATTAAAAAAATTCTTGAGGAAAAATAATTTTCAGTTTGAGTAACATCAAAGGTTGAAATTTGTGATGGAAAATTATTTTTAAAGATCACTTGGAACATTTCTTGAGGAAAATATCCTTTATATTTTAAAAAATATTATTTAAAATTTAATCCTTTATCAAAAATTAGTGATTTATTATTTTATTTTAAAATACCCTTTGAGAGTTAAAATGGAAGCTTTAGAACATCGAGTGGTTATGAATTGAGAAAATTCCATTCATTTTGAGTATATTAAAACATATAATACTATAACATTTTTTTGGTCAAATTCAAAAAGAACCATATTCATAAATTGTTAGAATATTCCTTTTAATTTATTTAGAAATACAATCTTGGTGAAAATTAATTTAAGAAATCATGGTAAAACATTTTTTAAAACATTTTTAGAAAAGATTGATTTGGAAGAAAAAGGATCCTTGACTTAAGGTATAAATGAAGATGAATTTTCTTAAAAACTTTTTTCTCAATCATTTTAAATAAAAAATTGTGAAAACTGATGCAATGACTTGAAAATTTCATGAACATGAATTGTATAATAAAATATATTTGGTTCAAGGAAATAATATCATATTATTTCCTCCTAAATAACCTCCAATATAAATAATTCTGAAAAGAAAAGGGATTTTATTATAAAGCCTTTCTCACTTTGGTAACTCCTCAATCATAAGACTCCTGAAAGAATAACATCAAATGAACTTTTAGTTTCATTAAAATAAGGATATTCATGATTTAAAATATAAAAGGGGAAGTAAACAGACCTCAGAAATTAATATAGGCGTATCACATAACATTTGTCCCAAACAGGACAATATGAGATGAGGAACCCTTACATTGATCATAATGTTGAAGTGAGAATTAATAAATGAATCGATTATGTGTATCAAATTTAAATAAAAATAAAACAAGTGTATATAAAACATAATATAATAAAAATTCGTTATAGACATAATCTTAGAATATGAAATAAAATGAAAAAGTAATATAATGCAATGAAAAGAAATTGAGTTCTGAAATTCTTTACCACATGGTAACTTTGAAGTCAAATATCCTTTGATGAAATAACTCAAATTAAAACATAAAATATATTGATTTTTGAAGTATTCATGATATTCGCAGTAAAATATCTAGTATATACACCATATAAAATAAGTTATGTTCATAAAATAAAAACATGCCTCAACAATTGAAATTGAGACAAAGACCCTTACCTCGAGTCCCAAATTTTTTGTATGTCCTTTAAATACTGTATGATAAAATGATATAAATTATTTTGTTTATTAATAAATATTTATAAGTTAATACCATATACTAAGATAATTTAATTTATATTTTATGGAATATTAAAATACTTAACCAGTTAATTCCATATTGAGTGTTTTGAGGATGTTCGATCAATATTTTTAAAACAACATCAGTGTGTGGACCATAGTCAAAGAGGTTATTGTTTCCACATATATAGAATAATAATAATAAAATATTAATCATATCAACTATTCAATAATACTTTTAAAACTAGTCATGATTTTTTTATGAAAAATGAACAATATTTCCATCCCGGTGAAAATTTACTGTACTTACTAATGAGTAACATTTACATTTTTCAATGATCATTATGTAAAGAAGTTAAGTATTATTTAGTTATTCCAGAATGATAATCATATAAAAAATATTTTTTTTCTAAATATAAATATAAATATATACATATATATATATATATCATACATTTAATTAAGTGATGAATTAATAATCACATCTCTTCATGGATAGAGTAGTCCACAGGTATGCACAAACGACATTATCGTTTTAAGTGAGTGGAATGGTAAGAAAGAAATTGTTATGTTATATTTTCACATTGATAAATATGTCATTATAATTATAATTATTTCATATATATGACATATATTTATTTAATCTATCCTTTTAACCTTACATGAGTGAAATTAGTTAAAAATTAATCACATCGCTTCGCGAGGTGGTAATCACCCGTATATAGAAGTGATATTATCGTGTCCCCCACAGACTAAAAATTAAGAAGTTATGTGTGATATAAGAAATAAATAATTATAAATATGTAAAAATTATCATATATATACTTAAAATATATAATTATAAACATCATTGAGAGGTGATGATGGAAAAAAATTACATGGTATGTGAGGTGGTAGTCTGTCGTACACACTAATGATGGTTTTGTTTTCCATTTAATGTAAGATGTGGTGGATGTAGGTTATAATATTATTATAATAACATCTTTTAAGATGTTATATTCTATAATTATTATATTTTAATTATTAATAAATGAGATAAGGGTGTAAGATAATAATTAAAAAGAAAGAGTTTAGTGAAGATAATTACCTTCGCTTAGAACAATACCCTTTGGATCTCTAATTAAGGACCCCATGGATGGTATTTTGGGATTAATAGTATCTATATAACTTGTATAATTATTTTTTAGAGGTATTTTTCCTTGGTTTTGTCAATAAAAATGGACTAGTATGTGTAGATAAGTTTGGAGAGGTGGTGGCCTTTTATAATGGTGGAGGGGTGACATTTTTTGTAAATACCCAAAAACTATTCAATATTGGAAGGTTATTATCACCCAATGTGCCTAAAAAATTAAAACCAATGGATTGGAGGTAAGGTATGGTCTATCCAAACCCCTACCACAAAAAAGACACATGCTTTAAACATTTATTTCATTAACTTCAAAATTTCCATATCTTTTATATTATTCTTTTCACAATGGTAACTAGCCTTTTTTATCTAGGTAATTTATCATTTAATGATTGAAATAAAAGGAGACATGTTATATATTTTTTACCCAATGTTTGTAAGTATGAAATCCAATTTATAAAATAAAAATCCTATGTTTTTTGTATATTATTTTAATACAAGCTCATGAAATCCACAAACCTCTGTTTTACCTTTTACCATGATAAAAAAGTTTTTTTTTACTATTTTGGGATCAATATAACTACTATAAATGGTACATTTGTCCATGAATGGATAATTTTTGATATTTTTAAACATATTCCAATAAAATATTATATTATAGGATTTTTATGAATTCTAAATCATTTAATAAAATATTACTTATTATAAAATAACAATAATATTTGTTTTGACACTATTCATTTAATTTGAATTAAAAAAATGGTGGAATTATAATATATTTTTTTAAAACCTATAAATAATGTTTTATTTATCTATAAAATTCATTAAATATAATAATTCATTTATTTTTTATTACTTTTAATATTCTTAGTATCATTTATTTTTTATTTTCTCTTAATTAAATATTTACACTATTGGAGTTGCTTAGGCTTTTAAAGCAGTGATGTAATTAAAAATAAATTACCATCATGGTATTAAATTCATTATTATTAAAATTAACTTCAAAATTATTTCACATATTTATTTTTTCCTTTGTGAAAGCATAATAAAAAATTAAATACTAGAGGGTGACTTTTCATCTTTTTCTGTACTTAAACTATTATATTTGTTACTTTCATGTAATGTGTCCCAAAAGCACATTAAAATAGATCATAAAGAAATAAAGGTATAAATATGTCTATAAAATATGAATTGGATAAGTATTTAGGTTATTTTAACCCATACTCTTTAGTTTAATCCCCGATAAACCCGTTTTAACCAAAACTATGACAAACGATTTTGATTGTTTTCACTATTAATTATGAATAGAAATTAAGTTTACCTTTTTAGATAAGATAAATTATTATTATTGAAATATTTTACTCCATTTTAAAAAATTTATTTAACATAATTTTTATAATTTACTTTAAATTTATACTCATAGACATGATGAAAAAGCGGTTTTTCAAGAAACCTATTTTTCAAGCGTAAGATGATTTTATATTAACTCTATGACTACTAACCATAAATTTATCAGTTTATATTAATTTATATTGAAATATAATATATAATTTTCATTCAACACATTCCTCATTACTGTTTTATTAACTAATTAAAATGGATAAACATTATTCACTCTAAAAGAGTTTTTAGAAATATGTTCTTTTAAACACAAAAATAATGTTGTAATAAAAAAATATAAAGTTGAATTAATTGTAATTTATTTAATTAAAAATAGATAAATAATATTTTTGTTAATTTATATATTATTTGAATAATAATGATTTTTTTAAATTACTTAACTTATTTAATGGAAATGGAAGTTTTAGAAAAAAATTAGTATTTTTCACTATTAACTAAAGAATCTAATATTTTCTAAAAAATATAAAAATGTCACCATATTTTTATATTTATGTGATTATTTAAAATATTAAGTTATTTTAAAAATACATTTCACAAAATACCAAGAAATTAGTTATATTATTTTCTCACAAAAATCAACAAAATTCCTTTTGGAAGAAAACATATTTTTGATTAAGAAAATTACATTACTAAAAATCGATTGATTAATTACTATTATTTTATTAATTATTTGATATTGAGTAATAAATTTATATATATATTTCATAAAATTTTTATTACTACTTATACCCTATAATTTAATGTCTTAATTATAACAGTTATATATTTTAGGGGTTATTTAAGATTGGTGTTGTGTAATGAATATGATATCGAACATAATGTAACTCTAAATATATTTGGGTGTTATGTGTTTTAAGTGAATAAGTCACTATTAAATGATAATAGTTAAAATATAAATAATGGGGAAATTTCAAATCAATGTTACGAGGATTTGAGAATTTTAGAGAGAGAAGAAGGGATTGGTAATGACATTGAAGAAGTCATCGATGATTTAGAAGTTGAAACAAATTCATCCAATATAATAAAGATAATAGTAATGGTTGAAATCAATGAATAAAACAACATTAGTAACTAAATATCTCAAGTGTGAAAATGATGTTTATGTTGTTCCAAATGGACATAAAATTATCAATCTTTAATTTATTACTTAAGGTTGAAGTGTATATTGAACCACCATATGGGTTTCTTTTTAAAAAATATTAGAACAAATATTTTAGTTAAAAACCCATTTTATCAGCTGAATCAAGTACCATATACTTTGTATTATAGACTTGATCAATATTTTAGAAATCTTGGATTCTTACCTATATAATGTTTTCAAGGGATTTAAATGATAAAGAGGTTAATGTTATGGTATAAAATAAAATCATTGGAATCCCATTGTACCTTATAAAAACTTTACCAAAAATCATGTTTTCAACATTTTAAACCACATGGTACCAAATACACACCAATGATATACACTCAAAAGTAGTTATAGGAATATTATGGTATTAAAATAGAATGATGGATTTCAATTTTTCTTATAAAAACATCATCACTAGAGATGGTGAGTATTATGGATGGAGATTAGGTTAGTTCAGTGGATAAACATAAATTGACATATGGTTTGGGAATTTATCTTGGTGATTTGTGTATTTCATGTCTTATAAAGAATAAATATTATATTTAATTGATCAGTTTTTAATGATAAGTACATCACAAAAACAATGTAGTATATCCATTTTATATTTATAAAAAAATTCATTAAGGGAATCAAATTTGAAGTGAAATCACCCATTATAATCAGGAGTGATAACTGAATATCTATTATTATTATACAAAATATTATCCAAAACCAAATTATGAAACAAATTGATATCAAATATCACTTCATTAATTATAATATTTATAAATTTCTTGTTAATTGAGATTTTGTGCCTATAAAAATTAAAGTTGAAAATAACTAGATAATTTGGAGAAGGGACCTCCACTCCCTAATGTATTTATAATTCGACAAAATGATTCAAACAATTAGTGTCATCCAAAATTGGGTTGATTATCCACTTAAATAGGATAATATTCATTGTTTATTATTTAATTTTCAAGTGATTTAGTATTTAGAAACAATAGTATTAGTGTATTTTACATTATAACCTTCATTTCTTATCGTGTTTGTAATTCTTTCATAAAATTAACTAATACTCATCACATTTTTCTAAGAATTTTAAAATAACCAATGGTCATGATTTGAAAAATAGATTTTTTTATACCATAGTTATTGGAAAAAATTTTTCCTTTGAGGGAAATGATAGATTCATTGGGAGAGGTAATCATTTTGGGTCCTGAATTTCAATTTTTTTTAGACAAATTAAACTGAACAAATGTCCACTAAAATGTATGTAGTAGAAATTAAATAAATCTAATAATTCTTAAATTTATAATGCAGATATATAAAATCATGGAGAACATTTCATTAAACTTATATTGGAGTTAATTATGAGGTTTAAAATGTTTTCCTTATTGCTTAAGTTGAAGATAAAATTTTGGGCCAGATTCCATGTCTAAAAATGGAAGACCACAATTTTGATAATAACTTCATGATGATAAGGCAAGTTGAGATTAAAATTTAATAGATAATAAAATAAATATTTTTCCACATTTTCTTCTTCTTCTACCCACTAAAATTCATCCATCTAGAGGATTTTCTTATGTGTCAAGTAGAGGAAAACTACTGGCCCTGATTTTGGGTAAATGGTGGAAATGTACAATTTACCCAAACATTACCGCCACCTATAACAACCTTAATCAATTTGTTTGGAATGATTTTTTTGATTACCTAAGTCATTAAAAATTAATATTTAATGAAGTTTTAGTAAAGGAAATGAGAAGAAGTTGGGTGTATTTTTATTATAATATTATCCTATAAATTTCTATTTATAATAACATTTTTTCAATTAAAAGCTGTTATAATTCACTCTAGAATTTTAAATAAATTATATTATTATTATCTAACTATATTATTTTTTAAATCACAGTGAAAATATTTTCTTATAGTGTGGATTCATTCATTCTAAAATATGTAAAATTATTTACACAAGGTTGGAGTGTTTGTTATTTTCTCATTTTCTATTCTTCAATTACACCTTCAAGAGTCTACTTTTATATTCTTTTGAGATAATTGAATCAATGGGTGTATAACCCTATTATGGGTTGATATAAGGAAGTTTTAAGAAAATAAATTGTATTTTATTTAATATTCAATTACTTTTTAAGCATTTCTTTTTGTTTAGAATTTCATTTGATGATTTACGTTTTTATTTATCCTTATTAAGTTTTAAAGCCACTAATTTTATATACTAATATGATCCTATAACATGGAGTGATCAATAAAATTATCCCAATAATATCTAGGTGACTATAATTTTTTTCTGTAATTATTATACTAGTAACTAATTTGGATATTTTTTTTGAATATATCCTTATGAAATTAAAGAATATGAAATTTCATATAAAAAGAATTTATCCAATTTACAACTAGAAATATCCTAGGGTGAAATCAGTATCCTTAATTTAATATACTTAGGTCTTGTTATGTTCTAGTTATCCAAATTAAATAAACCCCACATGTTTTCCACATTTCTAGCCAGATCACTTTTTAGAACATTTCTATGTCTTAGGATGTTTCTTAGGCCTCTCAAGATTCAACAACCATTACTATATTATAAGTGACTATTTAAACCCCTTGGGAAAATTTTTGTGAATGAAATATTTGTACTAATTATGGGAACCTATGTAAGTGGTCTTATAAATTATCATTATTTTCTCACCCCAATTCTCTTTTCTCACCTCTATGTGTCTTATCTTTCCCATTTTGTCCCTTCTATGTATGTCATCTAATATCAGTGATTATTAAAACTGATTAGTTAGGGTTGATAATTTGAGGGGTGGGGAGTTTAGTGTACCTATGGGTATTCTTCTTTAAGATAGTACTCTTCCTAAAACTTTATATTTTAAACTTGAGTTCACTCTAATTGATAACCTGACATATAACCCAATCACAAACCCAAGTGGGTAGTAAAATGGAAATCTAAATGAGGAAACCCATTACTCAGGGAATGTAGTAGATCAAACCATGAATGACTACCTCACAACTTCCTAGACCAATATACCTTCTTTTATTATACATGGTACCCTAAAAAAACCCACCATGTATTCAAAACCATTATCCTAAACAACCATAAAAACTTTCATAAAATGGAGAAAGATAGTCCTTACCATCATGTCATAGAGTTTGTTGACATTTTTGAGAATGTGTCCCTCCTTATCTAATTAATTCAGAAAATAAGATGATCTTTCCTTTTTACCTAAAGAACCAATCTAATAATTGGTTAAAAAATACAATAAAAACTTTCATCTATTATTAGGAATAATTACAGAGGGATTTCTATAAAAAATTACTTTCCCTATCACCAAACAATTTAACATAAAAAGACTATAAAAATTTGATAAAAAAATGGGAGAGTCAATTTATAAAACTTGGCGAAGGTTTAAAGATACTATAAACATGTTTCCTCACCATGGATTTTAAATTTTAGAATAACTGATAATATTTTATAAAGGTTTAGGATAGTAAATAAACAATTCATTGACCTGATGTGTAATGAGACCTTAAAAATAAATCAAAAAATGATTCTTATGAGTATCTAGAAGGGATTACTAAAAAACCAAACCTACAGAACCCCACCTTATTTATAAAAGACTTATAAATTTAGTAGGATCAACACTCATAGGAAATAATAATGTCATAGGGATAAAATCATAGGCCACATGTGGATGGTTGAGGAGATCGATCTTGAAAAATTCTATGAAATTCAACCCATTGACCCAATTTGAACAACTTGTGACAAACATTAATATAATACTGAAGTTTTTCCAAAATTATTACCATAAAGGATATAATTATAGGAATAAAAACATTCGAGGCCAATGATCCAAATTTTTGGAAGCCCCAATACCAAAATAATTTTGATCTAAGGTTCAATAACTATCCAAGATTCTATTGGTATGAAAATAAATAACCTAATAAAGCTCAATGTTCAAATACATACCCTCCAAATTTTTTGAAAACCCATAACCAGTTCCAATACCAACCAACCCAATTCCAATATCCTATAGTCTAATTAAAATAACCTATTGAGAATCCTAAATATCCTTTAGGGATAATCCAACAACCACAAACCTTTACCAAATATGTTGTACTCTGATTACTTGATAAACTTTGTGAACAATTTGAAAAAATTAATTATAATGTTTGATATCTGAAACATGAATTAAAATCTATTTAAAATGATATGTCACCAATTCCCACTTATTATTCCCCATCCATAAACTTGAGGGGAGAATCTAGTTCGACACAATCCTTTCTTGAACATCTCAAAGTAGTGAATTTCTCAGGATGTAATATATCAGTTAAAACTTCTAAACCAACAACTCCTAAACTATTTTAAGATTCAATATCTCATAATAATGATAAATAAACACCTATAGAATCTAATAAATACTATGAGAATGTAGAGTAACCAAAAATTCCTTAAAGAATATAGAATTCCGATCCATTCCCTAAAAAAGTTAGATGAAAATTGAAACCTGAGCTAAATGAATCTTTGGGAGAAATATTATCTAATATTTGGTGTAATATGCCCATTATTTTTTCAATACAAATTATAAATGATTACTCTAAGTATATGAATTAATTTTATACTTTCAAAAGGAAATTCTGATATGAAAACCAAATCCTTGTCAACTGCTAATGTGAGCACTATAATATAAGGAACCATGCCACTTATGTTTACCATCCTTATTAATATATCATTGTGTAACTATAAGTGGAAAAACATTCCAAGGCCTTATGTTATCTATGATATTGTGTTACCCTAATTATGTTTTCCATGGGGTTTCAATCAAAGCTTAAGGTGCTCCAAGTCATATCCATCACTCTCCAAGTCACTGATCAGAGTTCTCAGGTTCCTTAAGATATCATAAGATGTGTTCTCAAAAAAGTATAAAACTTAATATAACTTTTTAACATAACTATCCTCTAAATTAAAAAAACTTAGCCATAAAGTAATAGACTCCTTCCATCCTTGGTCATACCTTGATGTAAACAATGAACTTTGTCATTCAAGTATGGAATAAAAACATGACCACAAATTTCAAGCATACAATCCTCAATCTAAACATTTATAATGAGATCTCTTGAATTAGGGATGATTAATTTGTTCAGATGATGGAATGATTTATCCTTAAATTTAATCTCTTTTATTTAGCTCTTATGAATTTTCTTATGGATCACAAATCAACAGATTCTCTAGAGAAATCATAAACATGGAATTTGTACCCATTTATATCATAAATCTGGCCAATTTCATGGATGAAACATCTGTTTTAAAAGAACCAATTATGCATGGAATTTCGGAAAAAATAAATTGGATTTTATTCAAATTCCCAAAATACTTCAATAAATTTTAAAAAACCCAAGATAAAATTTAGGCTCTTACCCAACTCACTCAATTATGAATTCCTAGGTTTTAGTAAAAAACATTATGTTTTCATTTCTTGTTCACTCATAGTGAATTAAGATATAATGCTTCTAGATATCTTGACCATGCATAGTAAATTAATTGGATGGTTATTTTTTGATATTATTGGTATTAACTCACCCACTTGAACCCATAAGATTATTTTTGAAATCAATTATAATCCATTCTTCTAACCCCAGTAGAGATTCAATCAAAATTTAAGGGATGTGGTAGGTAATGGACGTGATAATTTGTTGAATACATGTATCATTGACCGCATAGTAGAGAGTGAGTGGAAAAGACCAATTAATGTGGTTCCTTAGATGAATATTATTGGGTGGATAATGTGCATCAACTATAACAAATTGGACTATTTTTCTATCAAATATCATTTTTCTTTCCATTTTGTTGATTAATTCTTTTAATAGGTGTTGGGAAATGAGTTATAACACTTCCTAGATAGGTATTAAAGGTATAATAAAATAGTAATTTCTTTATAATATCAATTAAAAACTAACTTCACATATCCATATTGAACTTTTGACTTCATGTTCATTTCCTTTGGGATGTGTATTTCCCCAGGTACATTCTAGAGATTCATGATGAAAACATTCTCTAAAATTGTGATGAAATGACTATAATTATTTTATAAATGAATTATATATCTTTTTTAGTACATTGTAGGTATGCCTATGTAATTTGAAGTGGTTTTTTTCAAGGTGTGATGATAATAATCTTGTCCTAAATTGAAAAAATTATAGTTCATAGTAATGTGGGGACTTTCCCTTTGGTATATTATCTATGGTGGGGAGATCACAGTTGGTAAATCCAAGGTTGGTATCATTTTTCACCTTCCCTCTCAAAAAACTATAAAAAATAAAGATCCTTTTTTGTAACGCTAGTTTATATAGGAGGATTACAAATAACTTTATCTCCACTTCAAAAACCAAATTTTCTCAATCTGTTAAAGATTATACTTTTGTGTTAATGGAAAGTAGTGAGAAATATTTCTCAACAAACAATTCATGTCTAATTTCTCCACCCATTATTAAATATCCTAATTTAAATGTTTATTTTGAAATCATTTGTGATGTGATAAACTTTTTCATACGAGATGTATTAGGATAAAAATGTGGTAGAGCTCTATTTTTTTCTTGATTATGTAAAAATATAATTGAGTGGTACACAAATCAACTACACAACTACTTATAAATAATTACATGGTATTGAATTTTCCATAGAGAAATTTAGATCCTATCTCTTAGGATCCCCCATCACTATTTTGCCTATCAATCAACATTGAAATGAAAATTCACCATTTCTAGATTAATTAATTTGGTCCTACTCTTTAATTATTTTGAAATAAAAATTCAGGAAAAATGGTGTTGAGAATATAAAAGCTGATGAACTTTCTAGTTTGGAACTCAATAATAATTAATCTCATATTTATGTGTATTATTCATTAATTGATGAGAATATCTATTCTATGAGTGATTTTCCATGATATTTTTATATAAAAAATTACTTGGTCAGGGTAATCATTCCAAATTTATTGTGGACTCAATATATATGAAAATTCATTATTGATTTCAAATAATATATGTTTTATTATACACACCTTTATAATTTTTTTTGGTTAGGTCATTAAGAGATGTGCCTTAGAGGTTGAGATAGAGTCTATTATAAATTTCTATCTTGTTGAGGCATTCAGTGGACACTTTTAAAAAATTAAAACCACTAAAAAGTTTATAAATATTTGTTTATTTGGTCCCACACTCTCTATATATTCCTAAAAATTCTATAAATATTACCCTTGATTTCAACAATTGGGATCCATCATTAATAGGAATCAAATTACCCTTACTCCCTTTCTAATTGTAGAAATATTTTGTTTTTGGGTAATTTATTCTATATTATTCTTCCAAAACACTAAGGGATATATTTATGTAATCCAATTCATTGATTACAACTCTTAATTGCACTAAAATTTACCCTAAAAGTATGCAGTTGTTGTAGTACAGGTAGGGGTTGAATCCACAGGGACCGAAGAATAAACCTAGACACACTCTGATTTTGGAAGGATTTGGATAAGCAATGGCCAACCATTTTGATTGATTTGATTTGAATAACTAGTGATTTAATTAAAAAAAAATAAAAAACATAAAATTACTTAGTCTAAAACAATTAATGGAGATGATTTGATCCTAAGTTATTACTAGGGTTAGATTGAATGTATTTATTTTCTTATAATGTTTCATTTCACTAATTCAAGATGCATCCAAAAAATGATATAATTCCTCAACATCGTTCACCAATTTAAACCCTACAAAATTCCATGTCTAATCACCAATGCACTTGTAGGATCTATTTAATTATCACTCCAAGGAATTAGATCGCACTAGAACTCGAAATGTGTCATTGTTAAATTTGGCGAAGACGAAGAAGAAAATAAAAAATCAATTGGAAATCTTAAAATAATGAAATAATTATAAATTTAAGCACATTAAATAACATCCAGTCCACCCCATGCAACTCCCTAGGGTCAACCCATAAGGTTTTATCCCTCCATTTATGCTATTCAATAAATGGAAGTGGGAAGTCGACTTAAAGAAGCAGGATTGAAGAAGAAAAATAAAAAAATAAAACAATCACTCCACCATTATGTGAATAAATTCAAAAGTGCTGGTGTGAATAAGATCACACATTGGGGAAATGGTATCAATGTGAAAAGAATAAGAACAGAAAAAGATAAGAAGAAGAACATTTATTGAAAACTAAGGTGATTCAAACAACTTACATGCGAAAGAAGAACGTTACAAAGGCAATTTGAGATAACAACATTACAATGAAAGTAAAACTCAAAGATACCTAAATCCTCCATTTCTACTACCTTAAATAGACATTTAGGAGGCCTTGGGTAGATCCACCACTATCCCATGTTCCATTAATTAATTTTGGTGGGGAAAGGTGGGTGGAAAATTAATGGAGATGTGACTTTTCCACTCTTCCCCCGAAATGGAATCCAGCTTGCATCCACCAAAAAGACGTGCCGAAAAGACCTTCTAAAAGGATGAATTGGAGTGGACCATAGAAGACTTAAATGAATCCCCATATTTCTCCTAATAGCCTGTAAATTTCAGCCCAAAATACTTTATGGTTCATGAGATATGGTTTAAATGGTGGATTGTTTTTCTGGGCCACAGAATCTAGCCTGGAATTGAATCTTCAACTTTGGCCACCTGGAACTCCATTAAAAAATTCGAATTAGCTTGGGAAAATGTTGAATGAAATGTTCTCCGTTATGTATTATATCTACAGTTAAATTTTGAGACTTTTTGGGCCTGAATCATGGCTTCTATATTTATTTTATTGGGCTGTTGTCCTAATCACTTTACCCAAAATGTGGTTGGTTCAAGGCCCACTTTGGTGGTCTTCCAAATTTAATCTCCAGGTGCTCCAAAAGAATTAATTGTTCCTTATATAATGGGATAAATTAAAATAGAATATGAAAATAAAATCAATATCATTTTGTGTTTTATGATATGTTCAAGAATGTACCATGTAACAGTGCACTTTAAGAAAGAATTTCAATCATGATGTGAAATGATGTTCAAAGTGTAAAATGCACTAAAATGGTATTTATGAATAACAAATCATATGAAAACTATATAAATTAACAATTAATATTAGCCTCTTCCAGTGACTAATAACACCCCCCAACTTGAGTTTTGCTAGTCCCAAGCAAAATATATCTCACAAACATGAAATTTTAATGGCCTTTTCCAAAAACATTTAATACACATTTCTCACCCAGAAATCTCATACCAAAAAATTATGAAACCCATAAAAATCATTTAAAACAAGATAATTCCAGAGGAATAACCCAAGCCCAAGCCCACTCATTTGTTCAAATTCATCACCACATTTCATCCAATTTCAATTAAGTATGACAAAGTGTTGTGCATCACAATAGACACAGGGGTTATTTTTCATTCAAAGGGAGAAAAGATGGAAGCTCTAGGAGGAATGAGATTCTAATATTAAGATGAGTATTCAATTTTTTCTATTGTTTTTTTCTTTTTTTGAAATTTTTCCATGGTAATTGAAATTGAACACAACCGAGTCAACCCATGTAGCAAGACTTTGCTGATGACTCCCAGGCTCAAATACCTTAGGGCACCAATTGAAGCTCACATACTCACGGATCTTCTTGAGTTAGATCAATCAAAAACAAATTCAAATTACCAAAAAATAGAGACAAAATGCCCAACTCCAGGACATACTACTATGGAGTCGCGATCCCCAAGTGCCTAAAGCCACACATTAGGTCATTTAATTACTCTACGAGAAAATTTATTTATTTTTGATTTTTTGAATACTCATATTAAAACTAAAATGATCACCAAACATATTATTTTTTATTTTGGGTCCCCAAGAACTCAAACTAAAACCCCACAATCTAGAGGACGTGCATTGTGTTTTTTTAGTAAATGGATGAAAATATAACAGTGAAAAATTACATCTGACAACCGCACTTTCCAAAATCTATGCACATAATCCTAAACTTGAATTAAAATAATAATCAAGGCATGAAAAATTCTTTGATATCCAATTTTATAGTTTGAAATGTGTGTTATCATGTTCAAGGTTAATGAAATATTTCCTTCCACACATTTTTTTTCACACAAAATCAAAATTTTTATTTCATCTCCCCCCATCATAGAATAACACTGTCCCTAGTGTTTAAAGAAAAGAAAAGTTAGAAGTGGAGTGAGAGAGGAGTTCAAAGATGAAATTGAAAATGATAAACATGGAACAAATTCACATGGTTTTTGAAGTTGAAGTTCATGATGCTCTAGATTACTCCTTTGATCTCTTGGGGGATGTAGACACCTCCTTGATTGAACATGTATCACCCAAAATAGTCCCTAAACCATAAAAAGAAGAACAAATCAGACAAAACAAACAACACAATGATTTACTTAATCCCAATTATTACCATTTTTATGGTTTTCCCAGTATTTTTGTTTTTTTTAAATCAAACAAATGATACATTGTCTTATTTTAAATTTCTGGGTAAGGTATTACTCAGGGATCATACCATGTGACACGGATGAATATAGTGCTCCCCCTTCATACCCATCCTTACTCATAAAATAGGACTAGGTCCACAGTATATTTAAAAAAAAATCAAAATAAAAAAATGATTCACAATGATTGGAAAAATGAAAACTTTGTGTTGCCACCCGTGCAACGCTTAATTTAAATTCTTTAGCTCGACTTGAACCCCCCAACTTATCCAATTCCAATTTTAAAAATTTTAATGAACTCATCTTTCTCCACTTAAATTTGATTGACAAAGAGACTCCCTTGTGGTTGGTAAGAAGGTTTTGGATTTGATTCCTGAACAATCCTATTTTCTAAAATGAATGGAAAAATCCAAGGAGTATCTTAAAGGGTTTATCTTTTTTCTTTTGTAGTGTTTCCTAAAAAATCCAAGATAAACCCACCTTTTTGGGTTTCATGAGATTAATGGATGAAAACAACAAGCTCTTTCTTGTGAAAAATGTTGGGATAATCGTGTGGGGAAGGAAGGACAATGATTTGGAGTTTGTGTTGATTGAATTTTCTTAAAGTAGATTGGTAATTTGAATAAAAATCAGTTTCTTATACAAAATTTTTAGAATGAATAGGTTCCTTATAAAAATATGATTAATCCCCAAAAGTGTCCATTTGAATTATAGTAGTGGGTTTGAGATCAATGTTTTGTATATTTTCTAGTGGTTTAGTGACCAGTGGTCCTAAAAAATCACTAATGGAGCCATGTTCAGGAAACTCAATCCATGATGTCAAGTTATTATCTTTTGAATTAAAAAAAATCAATTTCCTCATGATTTAAACACTCTTCATCTTGACTTTCAACATTACTTGACCAATTCACTTCATTATCTAACTCTGATTTCCCAGACTCTAAAGTGGGTTCTTCACATGTTTTAATGTTTTGTAGTTATAACCTCAAATATGAAACCTCATAATTCATTATCTCCATTTGATTAAACAATTGTTCAAGAAATTATTTAGGAATAGATAGGATGGGATGTTGAACATTATGGACTTCACTAAGATTGGACTCTTCAATCATCCTTGAGAGGGAAGGAAATTTATCATTTAAACATTCATTATCCCATTGATTGTACATCTCATCGGGTGTGGGGTAATCATTCAAGGGTTGATCAAATAAATTTTCTAATTTAGGGGCTTCCCAATATTGAATTTCCATTTCATTCCTGCATGAGTTCGTGACATGGTGATTTAGAAGATACTCCATTGGAGAAGATAGAAAGTTGTATTCTAGATTCTCAGGACACACACAAACAAAAAGAGGAAAATATAAGAGACATGGGGGTGAGAATAGAGAATGTGGGGTGAGAAAAGGATGATAGTGTCTAAGGTAACTTACTTGGGTCCCTGGAAACAGCGCCAAAATTTGGTTGTGCCCAAATTTACCCTACAGGTATGCAGTTGTTGTAGTACAGGTAGGGGTCGAATTCACAGGGACCGAAGAAGAAACCTAGAGACACTCTGATTTTGGAAGGATTTGGCTATGAAGTGGCCAATTATTTGTATTGATTTGATTTGAATAAATACTGATTTAATTTAAAGAAAAAATAAAAAAACATAAAATTACTTAGTCTAAAACAATTAATGGAGATGAGTTGATCCTAAGTTGTTACTAGGGTTAGATTTAATGTATTTATTTTCTTATAACATTTCATTTCACTAATTCAAGATGCATCCACAAAATGATATACCTCCTCAACATCATTCACCAGTTTAATCCCTAAAAATTTCCATCTCTAATCACCAATTCAATTGTATGATCCATTTAATGATCACTCCAAGGAATTGGATCACACTAGCACTAGAAATGTTCCATTGTTAAAGTTGGCGAAGACGAAGAAGAAAATAAATCATCAAATAGAAATATTAAAATAATGAAATGATTATGAATTTATTAACATTAAATAACATCCAATCCATCCCATTAAACTCCCTAGGTTCAACCCATAAGGGGTTAGACCTCCATTTATTCTATTCAATAAATGGAAGCCGGAAGTCAACTTAAAGAAGCAGGATTCAAGAAGAAAAGTAAAACAATGAAACGATCACTCCACCGCTGTGTGAACAAATTCACAAGTGCTGGTGTGAATAAGATAAAAACATGGGGTAATGATATCAATGTGAAAAGAATAAGAACATAAAAATATAATAAGAATAAATTTTATTGAAACTAAGGTGATTCAAACAACTTACATGTGAAAGAAGAACGTTACAAAGGTAATTTGGCATAACAACATTACAATGAATGTTAAACTCAAAGATCCCTAAATCCTCCATTTATACTGCCTTAAATTTCCATTTAGGAGGCCTTGGGGCGAGACACCATCATCATATGTTCCTTTAATTAATTATGTTGGGGAAAGGTGGGTGGACAATTAATGGAGATGTGACTTTTCCACTCTTCCCCCGAAATGGAATCCAGCTTGCATCCACCGGAAAGACGCTCCAAAAAGACCTTCTAGAAGGCCGAATTGGAGTGGGCCATAGAATACTTAAATGAATCCCCGTATTTCTCCTAATAATCTGTAAATTTCAGCCCAAAATAATTTGTAGTTCACAAGATATGATTTAAATGGTGGACTATTTTTCTGGGCCGTGGAATCTGGACCAGAATTTCATATTCAACTTGGGCCACATGGAACTCCATTAAAAAATTATAATTATTTTTGGAAACTGTTGAATTAATTGTTCCACATGATGTATTCTATCTCCAGTTAATGTTTGAGGCTTTCTGGGCTTGAATAATGGCAGCAACAGTTCTTTTATTGGACTGTTGTCCCAATCACTTCGCCCATAATGTGGTTGGTTCAAGGAACACTTTAGTGGTTTTCCAAATTGAATCTCCAAGTGATCCAAAATAATGAATTGTTCCTTATATAATGGGAGACATGAAAATATAATATGAATATAAAATCAAGACTATTTTGTGTTTTATGATATGTTCAAGAATGTACCATGTATTAGTGCACTTTAGGAAAGAATTGCAATAATGATGTGAAATGATGTTCAAAGTGTAAAATGCACTAAAATGGTATTTATGAATAAAAAATCACATGAAAACTATATAAATTAACAATTAATATTAGCCTCTTCTAGTGGATAATCATACCTAAATAGGTAGAGTTCATTTACACCAAATATAATGATAATTAGGTTGTGATTCACTTCCTTAAACAAAACATCTCCTCAAGATTTGAAATTTATAGGGATATCATCATTGACTATTGAACCCCTTTCTATAATCACACCTCATCGACGCTCATGTCCAAGAATGGGATCTATCACAATCTTTCCACATCATACCACCCTCAAATAAATTTTCAATTGGAGTTAGTAAATAGGTAAACAAACCAAATTCTTGAAAAAATTATCCACTCCTCTAATATGTATTAGTATGTGAAGCTCTTGGATACCCATTGGACATATAAATTTATAGAAAAATCATCTTAATAATTTCACCAAATCAGTGGATTTATTTTAAATCTTTTAATTTAATAGTTTAAATTATGCACAAGGATTTTTGGGTAATCAAAAAACTAAAATATGAAATTTAATTTTCCAGAACATAGAGTAATTTAGACCTTAATGGACATGTGGAACTTAGGACAGTTTCTTTAAGAAAATATAATGATTAATATAACTAGTTTTAAAGACTAAAGATCTATGAATATTAAAGTGAAACACTTTGAATTATTAAAATAAATACTCCCATATAGTTCTAATCATAAATTACACTAGGGAAAGCTAATATCAATAGGGATAAGGTCTTATATTGTGCACCATTTATACACTCATGAGGTAGTGTAGATCCAGGATACCAGAAGTGGTTATACTTTTATTGTCAATTGTCATATGAAAAAACTTTTCCTAGAATCATACCAAAAATTGAAATTGAAGAGGAGTTTAATGACCATCTTATGAAGAAGAAAACACTTTATAATTTCGGGATCCAAGACAAGGTAACGATTGTTAAATAATTCCATATTGGGAGGAATCCTTACTTATACATAGTGTTTTAAATTTATTTTATTCTTTTTCACTTTTTTTGTTTTAGGAAAAATAAAATAATGGAAAAAATTTATTTTTTTTGAATTTAAAATTAAAAAATTATTTTGTTTGGAATAAGCTTTTTCTATAGGATGGGAAATAGCCTATCGTGCTTGGTATGGCCTTAGGGCTCGAACCCATGACTAAATGGAGGTAGGAGTGTATCTCCTACCTCTATCTTACTTACTATAGTACTTACATATTATATCCCATATATATATACACATATATTCGATAATTGGTTTATATAAATAAGTTATTGTTTTTTCTTTTGATTTTAAAATTCGTACATTGGTTCAGTGTTTGGATTTCTAACATAAAAAGGAATGATTTTATTAATTTTTCATTTATTTTTTATTATTTTTGTTTAAGGGATACCAAGGAGTTTCCATGGTTTTATAACTATTATGTGTGTGATACCTATGGGCTATTGATGTTAAAATATTTATAACTAAATCCCATATTTTATATAGTTTATACATAACATACCATCATCCACAAGGAGTTTATGAATTATAAGAGAATTCAAAATTATACTGGTTAAAAATTAACCTTAATATTCAAATTACCTGGTGAATTTTTTCCATAATTTAATTTTAAATTTAATTTTGGAACTCCACTACTTCCTTTCATCCCCCTTCTGAATTTTCTTTTTTAAAATTAAGGGAGGTGTCATTATAATTTGGTTGCTGAAAAAAGATAAAAATTCTACATCTTAATGGTAAATAAAATATCTTTAGTATTTTATATGATACTATAGAATGTGAAAATTAAAAATTAATATCACAAAATTTGACATGCCCTAATTTAAATTTTAATTCATGTTTAATTTCACGAGTAGAAATTTTGTAATGAATATTTTTTTGCTCTTATTTTTCATAATATTCATTTTCATGTATTTAATAAAAATGAAACAATATACATCTTTGGATTATGGGATATGAGTTTGAATTATTGGGGTCCTTTTATATATATTTCATCGGTTTGGTGATTTTTTTAAATTTAATAAATGTATTAAAAAAAATGAAAACAAACTGAAATAATTAAAAAATAAAATAAAATAAATTTGTGTGTAGAAAAATGGATTCAATTAATGTGTGGATTTCAACACTTTGGGATTAAGAGAATTTATTTTTATAGCCCATAATTGGGAATTATTTCTCTATTTATGGTAATTTGAATTTTTATTCATAGAGTTAACTAGAAATGATACTCGAGAAAGTAAGTTTCACCTGGAACCCTATGGTCTTCATGCCTAGGATTAATCTGCAAAATTTAACCACATGGTTCAAATAGATTAAGATCAATTTCAATTAACATGGAAAATTTCTAAAAAACACAAATATTTTTTTTCTGGATTCTAATATAACAATTAATGAGATTCTCACCTAACACTCCCATTTTACCCCCTTGAATAAAATCGAACCCCCATGCATTTTGTGATGTACTACACATCATTATACTTAATTAGAATTGGACAAAAGGTGTTGATGAATTTTATCAAATAAATTAAATTGGGATATACTTGTGAACATAGTAAAATTTAAATATTTTTATGGGTATTATGATTTTTTATGTTAGGTATAATAAGAAACATAGTTTTTAATTTTTTTATAAAAGGGAATTCGATTTTTATCTTTTTGAAGATAGTATTTTGGCCTGGGATAATGATTCTAAATTAGGGGGTGTGTGATCATCCATTTAAATATACTAGTATTCAATATTTATTATTTAATATTCATGAGATTAATTGTTTATAAATATTATTATTAATGAATTTTACAATTTAAACTTTCTTTCCCATCCTATTAAAAATTCCTTATTAAAATGAACTAATACTCATCAAATTTTTTAACACCTTATAAGAAATCCTAAAATATTAATTTAAAATTTAAATGATACGATTATATTTCTCTAGTTATATGGAATATTTTTTCTATTTACAATAATTATACATTCATTAGGGAAGAGAATAATTTTGGGCCTTGAATCCAAAATTTCATAGGTGAAGTTAATAGAACATAAGTTCACTAAAAAGAGTTTATATACCATTAAATAACTCTAATTGCGTTGAAATGTCTACTTTATATAGAAGAAGTAATGAGGGACATATTGTTAAAATTTTATTGGATCTAATTAAGAGGTTTTAATAGAGATTCTGATGGAATAAATTGATGATAAAATGTCTTGGCTAAATTCCATGGCCTAGAATGATATCCCAACATAAAAATAATAACATCACAATGAGAAGTAAATTTTTTAAAAAATATAACCAGATTTTAGAATAAATATTTGTAATATTTTATTCCTATCTAACCCACTAAAATTATTAAATCTAGATTCTCCATTTGGCACTTCAAGTTGAGGGAAACAACTTGCACTAATTTTGGGTCAAAGGTGGAGAAGTAAAACTTCCAATTTATTTTGACCCTCATATTCAAACCTTAATCAATTGGAAGGACCTAGATAGTTGGTGATATATTTATAGGATCTAAAAATTCTTATTTAACATAGTGTTAGTGAAGTAAATGTGTTTATATAAGGTGTGTTTTGATTTTATAATAATGCTACCTATTTTTATTTGTAAGTGTGTTCATTTATTTTCGAGTTTTTATAATTCACTCTAACATTTTAAATAATTTTTTTATTCTTAAATTATTATATTTTTATTAATATCATAGTGAAACTATTTTCCCAAATCATGATTTTATTCATTTAAAAAGTTTTGAAATTATTTACATAATGGTGGATGGTTTGTTACTTTCTCATTTTGTCTTCTTCAATTCCACCTTTATAGGTCACCTTTTGTCTTCCATAGAAAGAATCACATTAATAGAGGGATAAAACTTGTATGGGATCATTTAAAGAAGTTTCTTAGGACAACTTTGAATTATATTTCTTGTTCCATTAATTTCACAATATTTATTTTAGTTGAAATTATCATTCTATGATTTTATTTCTTTCCCATATTTGTTGAATTTTAAGGCCTCACATTTAAAGTGATAATAAAATCCAATACCTTGGATTTCTCTTAAAAATGATCCTCATATAAAATAGTTATTTGGAATTATATTTGTGCATAAAATAAATCAGTAATAGATAAGGGTATTTTTGATCACGTTGAGTGTATCCATATTGAATAAAGGAAATTGATATTTCCTAATTTTTTTTTCAATCTACCCCTAGAAATATCCTAGGAACAATACATTATCCTTAATCTAATTCACTTAATTGTTATTGATTTCTAATAATTCTAATCAAATTAACCCCAAAGTTGGAAGCTTTATTGGAAAATCATTTTGCAGAACTTTCATGTGTCTTAGGTTGTTTGTTAGTAATTTCAGGATTCAATAACCCATACTATGTTGTAAGTGGACGCTTTAAATCATAGTGTAATTTTGGTTAAACATTGGTTATAGTTTGGTTTGATATCTTTTGCTGATTTATTTTTTAGTTTCCAATCCCCACCTATGAAATTTTGGAGAAGTTATCATAGGATTCATTAACAAAGGGTGATATCGTTCCCAAAGTCAAAGAGAGAAGTACTAAAAATCATTTTAAAGAGATCTAAGGATGTAAGCTGAAGCAGTTCAAATTTCTTACTCATAAAGAGGGACAATGGCGTTTGGGGGGAGAATGTCAATATGGATTTTTGGGGATATGATTGAATTTGTATTGGATTTATTAATGTTTTTTTGGATTGGATATTTTTTTCAACTAATGGTGTTATAAGGTTGATTTGTTATGTTTTGGAAATAATTGGCATCAAATAGCATGAATAACTATAAAGTGTTTCTACGAATATTTCTATTTAAAAATTGTTTCTAAGAATGAGAATGACTCATCTGAGCTTCAATTGGATGATTAGTTAATCTTTTATTATAGTATATTATGATGCTAAATGAATATGGTAGAGTTGTGTTTTTTGACTGAAAATTACATTTTTTATTATAAAACACTTTTAAAGGGAAAATTGAGAACCACGTAAAACCAGAGTAAAATGATCAGACCGCCCCATCCCAGCAAGCAAACCAAAAAACAATCCATCATCAATACAGGCCACTCGGCAAGGAGTCCCATGTAGAAGCACGGGCACATAATCGATGGAGAATCCATACCCTCTCAAACATCCAATTCCAAGGTACCTGCATTAATGATGACTTGATGCTCTAAACCTCTTCCAGGGCATGTACAAAATCATACAAGAAGAAGAAAAAAACTGAACTTCAAAGGAAAGTGATCCGAGACAACTCCAGCTCACACAACCCAAATGATCACGTCCGCCAACCACGACCACCAGCTTAAACTAAGTTGTTAACGAGAATCCTAATATTTACTGAGTATTCTTCCCTAAATAATTTCCATGTTAGGGAAGATATGTTAAATCCCGCGTCATCCAAAATCCGCTTTTCAAAAACAGACACAAGCTGATCCCATGTCTGAGTGTACTCCTCAACACTGATTTTCCCGTGATTGAAACCCCCTACAAAAATAGAATCTTTTTTTATCGATCCAAGAATATTTATCCTCATTCAGGGGCACCTCTATAATCCTTCCCATAATTCTAGCTGCCTCCTCCTCATCAACATTGAGCAATAGGACCTGTTCTATCTTCTCTTCATCAGAACTTAAATGGGTAACCAAGGACCGGAAATTTTTCTCCCCAATCCTCAGGTAGTTCAAAGACTCCCTAGCCGTTCTCAAGTCACTCATCCTCCTTGGTGATTGAGTCTTCATAGGAGGAGGAAGAGAGGAGTAGTCCTTCCTCTCCTTCCTCCTCCTGATATTCTAATTCAGAGCTTCATCTCCTGAATGACAGTTCTCATCATCCTTCAACTCTTGCTCACGTCCCCGAACTGCCATCGGAGATCCGCTGAGGGGAGCACTCGATTCAATTTCAGCAAGCCGCTCAAATTTGTTGTTAAGGGTAATTAAGGGCTGAGGACTGGAAGTAGGCCCCCCAGTGTTCCCCTTACTCGATCGCCAGTCCTCTTCTGTAGGAGCCCCCTACACCCCCTTCTGCAAAAAAACCACTATCCGGCCCCATTGACATGGCCCGATCTTCCTTCCCCCTGTTCGCCATCTGCACCATAGCCTCTTTGCTTCCAGCCTCCCAAACTTCCATACTAACCAAGTCTTGCCACACCGGACAACACTTCTCCACACTGAGTTCATGTGAAGAGTGGTCCAGGTCCTGTCTCAATATGTTGAACACCTCGGTGAGCGATGGATTGGCCTGAGCGACCAATGTATTCATCATAGGAGACCGCGCATGAGAAGAACGACTGGGCCCTGCCACAGATGCCCCCTCGCACGGGTCTGCACTAATAATCGCAACCTCCTCCACTTGAAAGTATCCAGCAGGATCTCCCCCTCCCATACTTCCTTCCTCCATGCTAGACTTAAGGTTGGAGGTCTTTTGTCCCTCATATTCCTTCCGCGGTACATGCCCCTCCCACGAATGCGCTGAGACCCCCTACGACAAACTTCTAGTGAATGACCCACACGATTGAATCCAGAACAATAATCTGTCCAGTTTTCATATACGACCCTTTTTTTGCAGCGATATTCCTCACCTACAGTGACCCAGACATAATCGAATGGTACCCTTGCAGAATCCACTTCAATGTAGACTCGGGGATTTATCGGATGACAGAGAGCCTCTGTTCGAAAATCCGAGCACATATACCTACCGAGCAAATTTCCTAGCATGCGCATAACTGAAAGATTTTGAAATGGCAGGGTGAGATTTGGGAAAGATACCCAAGTTGCTATGGTTGAAGGATCTCACTTCATATGCCAATCAAAGGTCCATCGAAAGAGAAAAAATCGGAAGCCGTTGAAGTTATGGGAAGCACTTGACCACGCCTTGAAGAGATCATCCTCCGAGGAGAATCGTATCATAATGTGTCAATTATCCAACAGACCCACTGTTGCCCTATCTAACAAATCCTAGGAGTCAAAGACATGCCGATCGAATGCATCCACCGACAGTCGCTGTTGAAAAAACCTAGCAATTAATGTGTTCTTCAGAAGAAACGAGGTTTCTGAGAACTCCCCTCCTGATAAATGGAGGTTAGGGTATCCCTTGAGCAAATCTGAAACTTTCGGTTCCAGCGGGACTTGAGGGAAAGGAGGGAGTAAATCGGGCTTCGTGAAGGGGGTGAATGGGGGAAACCTCCATTTGCTGGGTGGCAAGACCTGCTCCCCCCCATTAGAGGGGTAGGAGCCAGCGCAGAGGCGGCCGCTGCCGCCATAGCAAGATCCCAATTAGGTATTCACGAGCAAGGTTAGAGCTGCTGGAATACCATGACTGTTTTATCCAAAGGAAAAATGGGATCCAAGGACTAAAACAAGAATTTTGATGAATGTGGTTCCCTGAAAATTCTCTTAAAGGAAATAGAAGCATAAAATTATTGTTTTTATTATCATTGTGGATCCAAATAATTTTTTTCAAAATTTATATAAGGAGTTATCTATGGTATGGTATATGGAATTTTCACATCAGGTTTTTTAAAATTATTTAGATTTGTGGAAAAAGGAATGGTAGTAGGGATTTCATAAAGGAAATTTATAGGGAATAAAATATATCATTTTCAATGGATTTATGTGGCTTTTCTTGGAGATATAGACTCTAAAATTGCTATTGTGAGTTTCTTTACACCATAGTGGAGGTAAAAGAAAAATAATCTGTATTGAGGAAATTATGAGAATTTTGAGATGTTATTGATTTAATGTTCAGGTGTGTTGGTGCCAAATATTATCCTAGACCCCAAAATAGATATCATGAATTTATATATCCTCTGGTGTACTGAGTTATAAAAAATATTTATTAAGTAGGTTTCCAATCCTATGGGATATATTTTATGACTCATATTGATCGATGCTAACATATTTTTTATAGTAGATTGTAGATGAGTTTTCCCATAATAATCAAGGTAAAAATAAGATCATAGATATAGGAAAGATGGTAATTCACCTTTGAATATAAAGTTGATATCCCTCTCAATAAATATAGGAGAAGTATAATATCATATGTGTGGGCCCATAAAGGGAAATATAAATATTGATCTTACTATAAAGATGAGAGGGAGACCTAAAAGTTAATCTCACTGGAAAATCATAGACATTAATCACATCAAAGAAGGAGTATTAGAGTACTCAAGTTTTCTGTAATTTTTATTCATGGTTCATGGAAGAACAATGATTATCTTGGGAGAGTCTTGAATTATTTCGAAGTAAGAATACCAATGTGTTTTCTACCATTTTAAGGGTTTTAAACCATAAGGACCTATGAAACTACTCTAAATTTTTAATGAACAAGTAATACTCTAAGTGAATTTGGTACTTCAATATATCATCATTTATTCTCCTTGGATATATCCTAGTACAGGTAATACAAGTATCCATGTCACTTTGTTGTGCTTTATAGCTTTCATATCATGTTTTGAGAGGGAGAGAAGATAGTTTTGACTAATATTGTGACGAGATCATTGAAAATGTTGTTTGAAAATTACATACCTTGATTCACCACCTATTTGTGTTTGTTCCTTGCATGAGACAAAAAATTACAATAAACCCAACACAGACACCCAGTGGTTCAAATTTTTGCAAGTCACACCCTCACCAAGGTTAACCCACACACCAAATAAACTCTAAGCATATTCAGCATTTGAAGACTAATTTT
Source organism: Viscum album (assembly GCA_963277665.1). NCBI lineage: Eukaryota > Viridiplantae > Streptophyta > Magnoliopsida > Santalales > Viscaceae > Viscum > Viscum album. The sequence goes on from OY728165.1 coordinate 1,840,099,189, forward strand.
AAACACATAATGTCATAATGTTTTTTATTACCGACTCAACCATGAAATAACTAACATCATCACAAAATTCTCTAAAATTTTATATTTATTTTGTCTTTTTACTCCTATATCACATTATCCATCATGATTTCTCCATAATCGGTGCTCTTATAGATTTATGTCTTGTTTACACCACATCAATTATAGTTAAAGTCATGCATCACATATACCAAACATCCATCCTAGAGAATCCACCAATAACTCAAATACCCACTCTATTAAGACATAAAAGAACATTACTCATATTTAATATGGGATGAATCCTTGATCATAACCAAAATCCACCATTCAACCAACACTAATAGTTAACACCCTTGATAAATCAAGTATTGATTTGGGGAATTATGACTTAGACCATAATTCTATTGATTTGAATCCATATCAAAAACCACTCGAATGAGGAATTATTAAAACATCAAATATCAAGAATGATTTATCAATAAATGAACTAAATTTAAAAGGATTAAAATTATATCATATCATGTTTTGATTCAATGTTTTTACTATGAATTTTTTTATATTTATGAAAAAGGTTCAACAAATACAAACTATGGTATGCTTATTTTTAAATCAATATTCATCATAGTTATTGACCTGAATAAGTTTCCAATAATGGAAAAAATAAATTTATAGCGCTTTATGTGAAATATAGATTCTCTTTCTACCATAATTCTTTAATATTGTGGTTCAATTTATGGTTAAATTACCGAGAGACATCCTAATTTTTGGTCTCATACATTTTAGATTAATGTACCTTATTGAATGGTATATGAATAAATTTAAAGGATTTTTCCAAAATAAAATCTAAATAAAAGGTTTTATTTTAGAATGATATATTTTTAATGAAACCATTAAATTAAACACTGAATAACTACCTGACATGGATTTATTTATTACAAAATATCATTATTATTGGAACATCAAAGGGTAATTAATTCTAGGAATTTCAATCCAAAAGGGGCAGAAAGTTAGATATAAAATACAAACAATCAACTATTTATTTGATGATCTCAAGACCATTTTGATAACGTGGAATTTTAAAATCCTAAATTAATCAATATATAAATATAGTGGTTTTATAAAAGAAAATGTGTCTATGTATTATCTGATAATAGTTACATAATTAACAGTTTTATCACATATAAAATAAATAAAATTAATATAGTGAATGTAGTAGGGTGAAAAATAGTAGATTCACTATTACGGATGGAGAAATGCATATATATAGTGTCAATTAAATAAATACTATTTGTTCAAATAAATATTATATTGGGTTCATCGACATAATACTCGAGTTGAATTATAAAACATTTCATGTTTTAATTATTCATTGTAAATGGGTTGATAATAGGATTGTACTAAAATTTGATTAATTAGAATTCAGAAAAGTGAATTTCAATAAGGACTAACACAAAGATAACCCCATCATACTTGAATCACAAGTGGTAAACATATTTTATACACATTATCCTATTAACAAAAAGTATCACAATTTTTATTTGAAAAAATCACCTGTAGAATAGAGTGTCAATTCCTTGGAGGATTATCCTTTTATTGGGAAATCACAAACAATTCATCTTAGAACCAATGTAGATGATGTCATATATGATATATTCAACCATAGAGAGTGATTTTTTGTAATAAAAAGGGTAAAATGTACTTTAATAATTTAAGAAAATAATTAGACTATAAAATACTTGTTTATTGTCAGAGGGGTGATTTATAAGAAATATGTGTTCTATCTATATGGTATATGTTTAATACAGAGTTTATGTATTTTTAATTTTTTTTTATTACTTGTGAGGAAGGAAATGTCTTCTTTTTCTCATAATGTCACACACCCTAATGGTCAATATTAGAGGTATACCAGAGGTGAAAAATATATGAAATCCATTAAAAAAGAACAATTATTAGTAAATTGTCAAATAATAGCCTTTAAAAAATCCATTAATGAAAGAAGTTGAGGTTATAAATTTTAGGTTGGATGAAAGGATTTTGGTCAACCTATTGACCCCTAAAAATATATCATAATTAGTTATATTAATTCTAGTACTAGATTTAATGTGTTAATCTACATATATACTTGGCATAATGTTATTTATATAATGATGGAAATCATTTGGGAAGTTATTTTAGTAATAGTTTGTTACACATTATATTTTTTTTCCTTTAGACTAAGTGATGAAATATTAATTTTTTTAAATAGTGCATTCATATTAAAAAAATATTGAATAAATTTCATACTAATAGTCGTTAAAAAGGTTTATTAAAATATTAGATTTTTTAGTAAATATTTCATATATTCTAATATTAATTTAAATTATCTCCCACCCATAACATATTCAATCTTTATGTCCTATGAAACATGATATTATTTCATTTATTAACATGAGGGGAGGGGGATGGTGAAGGAAAATTTCAATCGATATTAATTTATATGATATGAGATGTTTGAAGTATTCAGTTTCATAAATGTTATTTTTTCACATAATAAATGAGTATTAAGAATAAAAAACCAAAATAAAAAATATTACACACATATAATAAATCAAATATGAGGTATTCCACTCTTTATAAAAAATTATCTACTTTAAATTTATAATAAAACTTTAATGTGACATAAAAAAATAATTGATGTACTAGTGATGAGATGTACATTGATCAATTAGATCATTCCACATTCTAAATCCAATATCATGTGTTGTGGTAGTAGGCCAATGGAAACAGAAATGGTTAATTTATAGATAAAAAAACAAAAACATATTGGATGAATGTGGAAGTATAAAATAAATTAACCACATTTTTATTTTATGTTTTAAAACATCATTATGAATACCAAGGTTTTTAAACCAATTTATACATAAAGAGTGTCAAATTTTGAGGGTGACCATGACCTTTTTATAGTTTTTTGTATCATCCATAATAATATAGATGTTTTAGAGTGGTGAGTTTTGAAGTGTCATCAAGATAATACTTTGGGGATGGAAAAGTATGAAAGAATTATAAGAAGAAATAACTGGAATTAAATAAAAAGGTTAAGAAATTATAATAAAAAAATAGTGTACTAATGAAACAAAATTAACTACTTATAAAAAAATGAGATGTAAATGAAACAATATCAATTAGTTCACAAAAAACCATTACTGGAGTGTCAAATGTTGAGTTTATAGGGTAGTCTTATCCCTCAAATTCTTAACATACCTAGAAAAATCATTTTTCAAAAAATTTTATACTACATTTGAAAAAAAAAAAGTATTGATTATTTATTTATTACATGAGTGAAATTTATTATTACATATATCTATTTACTCCCTTGCATCGTGTTATTTCAAAATGTATGGTGTACAATATTCCTTGTGATGCCCTTCAAAATACACCTATACCAATAGTTCATTTGAGAGTTGGGATTTATTTTTATGGTAAGATTAAATCTAAGCTAACTATTTCCATTTATGATGATGATATTCAAATTGAGTGACATGATATTATACCTCTCATAGCACAAATGTTTGATCTTACAAAACTGGATGACAAAAAAGGGGTATACCATTTACAACAAATAGATTTTTCAAAATTTATTATGATGAATAAAATATTTATAAACAAATATATGTAATGATAGAAGTGGAAAAAAACTGGATAACAATAATACAAGGGATCAGTTATTGCATCAAAAAAGTGGCTTAAGGACACAAAATTATATAAGATTTCAATCCTTATATAGTTAGTGACTTTAAAACTTCTTGAATTTTTTTGAAAGATAAAAATTCTTATGAACATATATTTTGAAAAGACATAAATGAGCTAGATATTATTGAAAATGTTTATCAATATAGTTAAAGTTAAATTCATCAACATTATTTGTTAGGATACACTTTCATAAATATATATATAAACTACATTATCATATTTATTGTGTGTAATCATTGAAGTAATTTTTTATTACAATTTAATGTTATTATTTTTATATCATTTTTTATATTATCATTGTATAATCCCTAGAAAATATGATCACCTTCTTAATTTAAAAGAATGAATATTAATTAAAATGATGATATAAAGATGAATCAAAATGAAAATATAATAATAGTAAAAGAAATTTCAAAAAATGTTTCAATAGAAATAAATATATGACATTCTATTTTCAATATCTACCATGAAAACAAAAAACATTATACTTTGATTAGTGTTATGAAAATTTTATTTTCATAAAATGAAGTAATCATTGGTTTTTCATTTTTTTTCAAGGATCACTATATATTAATTTTAATAAATGTTGTAAATTTAATGATATATTTTAAGAATCCATTTCATAGATATCAAGAAAATAAACCACACATGATGTACCTTTTTAATTAGTAATATAATATATTTTAAATTTTTTGTATAAAATAATTGAGTTATATATTTTGTAATATGTATTAACTTTCATGCGTACTTTGGTAGCATGGTACAAACATATTATACACTAAAGTTGTTTTCACAAAAAATAACATGGTTAATGGTCCCCAGGGAGGGGGGTGAATTTTATACAATAAAAATAAATCAATAATTAAATAAAGATCAATTAAATAGGTTTCTTTTACTGGTTTAGATATATATTCCACTCCACTCTTCACAACCCCTCTATCTCTTGGTGAGGTCTGGATCACACTTTGAGTTTCGGATTTTGAAGGGGATTCATACCCCAATTACCAAATTTCTTTTCTATAGGAGGTATAACCATGTATTGTTACCTTTTTATTATATTCCATAACTAAATACATACACATTTATTTTATGAAGGTATAAATAATTAATACTAGTAATAATTTCATATTAAAAAGTATAGACCAAATTAAAATAAAAAAAACAAAGAAAATATTGAATGAATTACAATAAAAAATTTAAGAAACCATTTTTAATTATAAATATTGATCAATGTTTTAGCATGTTCACTATATTAGAGCATAGGCTCATGATTTTATAAGAAAAATGATGTATCAACATTAAGATGTAAAATAAAACCAATAAACATCTTCTGGTACTTTTCATATCTCTATTAGAAAGGAATCACATGTAATGACTGTGTCGTATGTTTTCTAAAACACAATGTTTATAAATTGATCACCATAGTACTAAATCTTGTGATTTTTGAAATGTTATCTTCCCATTAATTACTTCAGTTGATATTTCTTCATGTACCTCTATTTTTAAAATCATTAAAATAAAGAAAATATTTAAAGAAATAACACAATAGATAATAAAATGTACATGTTATCTATATTAATAAAAGATATTGCATTCACTAATTAATGTTGTTCACATTTGATAATGGTAATGAATCAATGATCAAATTCTATTTTTATTGATGAGGTATACAAAGAATTCACTTGATATCTCACTCCTACTACATTATCCTGGATTTTTTACATACAAAACGTACATAGAGTGTTGGTGCAAGTACATTTCATGCATCAACTTGCTAATTAAACACTCTTGAGTTCACTATTTATGTCTGTTCACAATCCTCTATTTGGTTATATATTCTATATTATTTTAAAAAATCATTTATCACCAATTAATTCATATGTAATTAGTTTTATGATATCTTGGGATAGTTATCCTTAATACATTATATTTTTTCACTATATCCCCATTGTTAATGTTCATGTTTACAAAATAATTATGATCATTATTAATACTGTAATGTTTCCAAAGACTTGTTTCCATTCAACATATAAGTAATCCCCAATGAATAATGATCTGATCAAATATTTTTGGTCATAATAAGAGTTAAATCAAAAGATAAAATTCAAAGCATGAGTAGGAAAAATAAGTAATCACAACATGGGGAGGGATCTTCACAGATGCTGATGAAGTTACAGCACATGATCCAAATGTTATGATTTTTTCTCTTATTGAAATTCATAAAGCATAATATACACAATTCCATACTTACCCAAATTCATTTTTTTATAAAACTTAAGCACAAAGAAGAATTACTATATGATGATTGTTATTATAAGACAAAATAATTATTACATCCAGGATATAAAAATATCACATTTTTTGTATGAAAATGTAATCAAATAATTGAATAAAGATAAATTAAATAGGTTTCATTTAGTGGTTTAGATATATATTCCACTCCACTCTTCACAACCCCTCTATCTCTTTGAGAGGTTTGGATCAAACTTTGAGTATCTGATTTTGAAGGGGCTTCATACCCCAAATACAAACAATCTTTTCTATAGGAGGTAGAACCAAGTATTATTACCTTTTTATTAGGTGTAATAACTAAATACAGACACCTAACTTTTATGGAGTTATAACTAATTCATACTAGTACTAATTTCATATGGAAAAGCTTAGACCAAATTAAAATAACAAATAACAAAGGAAATATTGAATGAATTACAATACAAAATTTGAGAAAATATTTTTAACTATAAAGATTGATCAAATTTTTATCATGTCCATAATATTAGAGTGTAGGCTCATGATTGTATAAGAAAAATGATGTATCCACAATCAGATGTAAAATAACACCAATAAAATGATTCTGGTACTTTTCATATCTTTTTTTGAAATGAAACACATGTAATGATTGTCTCCTTTGTTTTCCAAAACACTATGTTTCTAAATTGATTACAATAGTGATACATCTTGTGGTTCTTATAATTTTATTTTCTCATTAATTACTTTGGTTGAGATTTCTTCCTGTTCGTTTGTTTTAAAAACCATTATAATAAGGATACTTTTTAATGAAATAACATAATAGATAATTATATGTACATGTTATCTATATTAATAAATGATATTGCATTCACTGATTAATGTTGTTCACTTTTGATAATGGTAACGAATTGATGTTCACATTATATTTTTATTGATGAGGTACATAAAGAATTCCTTTGATATCTCACTCCTACTACATTATCCTAGATTTTTTTACATACAAAACATACACAGAGTGTTGGTGAAAGTACATTTCTTGCATCAAATTACTAAGTCAACACTCTTGAGTTCACTGTTTATGTCTAATCAAAATCCTCTATTTGGTTATAAATGCTCTATTATTAAAAAAATCATTTATCACAAATTTAATCCTAAATAATTAGGTTTATGTTTTCTTGGGATAGTTATCATTACTATACTATATTTTTCACTATATCTACATTTTAAATGTTCATCTTTCCAAAATATTTCTAATCATTATTAATGATGTAATGTTTACAATGACTTGTTTTCATTTAGAAGATAGGTAATCCCCAATGAATAATGATCTGATCAATTATTATTGGTTAGAATAAGAGTGAAATGAAAAGATAGAATTAAAATCATGAGTAGGAAAAATAAGTAATCTCAATATGGGGAGTGATCTTCAGAGATGCTGATGGAGTTACAACACATGCTCCATCTATTTTTATTTTTTCTCTTATTGAAATTCATGATGTATACTATACTCAATTCCATACTTACCCAAATTAATTATTAATAAAAATTAAGTACAAAGAAGTATTAATATATGATCATTGTTCTTATAAAACAAATTAATTATTAGATCAATGATATTAAAATATAACCTTTTTTATATGAAAAACGCAATCAAATCATAATATTATAGATAAATAAATAAAAAATATCTAAATATAGTTAATAAATGTGCACAAAAGGAACATTAAATTCATTAAAACCCCTAAAATGTAAACTATACCCTATAAAAAATAACCCACTAAACTAAAAACTCTCCCATTTTAATTTTCTGAAAAAGAAAAATAAAAATAGAATGTTAATCTCACTAGAGTAATTTGTTTAGATAAAATATTAATTCAACCCAAACATTAAAATACTGTAGTGTAAAAGGATTCAGAATAAAGATGATATAATCAATCTTTTTTGACCACTTTCTTAGAAATATATTTTTTCTTATTTATTTTATTTAATTATACAACTTGTTCCTCTCCCTTATCAGCTGTCACCATTTTAACTTCAAAAAATAATTCATCTTTTATATCCTTAGTTTTATCTATCTCATAAGTTTTATCTTTCTTTTCAACAGCTAGAGTAACTTTTCCTTCAACTATCTTTTCAAGGACATCAACAGTCTTTTATTGAGGTTATAGAGATGATTTTCTATTTTCTCTTATAGTGAATGTAAAACCACTCTAGTTAGTCTAGAATTTGGGATATTTAAGATATTTAGAAGTAATATACTCACTATTTTCTTACCAACTAGCATTGAGTCTTTTTAATTTGAGGAGATATGTTTTAAAATTTAAATTGGTAGAGGTTATGAACATATCATCTCATCCTCATCCTCAACCACAATTATTTCCAGTCTATGATTTTTCTATAGAATAAGAAATATTTTCTTTGGTCGAGTTCACATTCTAGTGGAGATCTAATTTGACTAAGGAGATTATTCGGTATCATTATCCTTATCCACTTTAGACACATTTTTCCTTCACCAACTACCCATTTAATGGAACACTACCAAACTTGACTTGTTTAGTGATTAGAACTGCTTTAGTGGGGTTCAGTTTAGTTAGTGTTGGTGTTTTATTTTTAGCCTTTTAGGAAGTATTTTCCTTTATTTTGTATGGTTAAATATTATATTTAGATTGTTATTCAATTATCTTAATAAGATTTAAAGGTATAGTCATCATCTCGCCACTATAAAAAAGTGCATTAATTTTACTTGTTTGTCTATCCTCGCATTGATAATAAATATAACAACAAATTTAAAAAACCTAAAATATCATTTTATAAATTTGTTGAATTGGGATTCTATATTAAATCCAATTATTTATAGTGTATTATACAATATCTTCTTATAATGTAACATAATACTTCCCAATTTTGAAAAAGAAATATCATCTCTAGCCATTAATTTGTTTTATCTATTTCTGGTGTGTTGATTTGAATTCTTCACTGTTCCAGGGAAAAAAGACTTTGAAATGAAATACTTGTGAATTTATATTTATTTCCTCCTTTCCTTACTATATCCCTTTCCTTGAGGTGTAGAAGATTAAATAATAAGAGTCCTCTGATCTTTCTCAGGGTGATACAAACGTATTATTTTTTCTTCTAGTGTAGTGGGACAATTTTTTAGGTTAAATTATTTGAAAATTATAGAGAGATCATCTATTTAATCCATTGACCAAGGATCCCATGATAAATTTTTCATCTCTAATTATCCTTGACCATTATAGCACTCTTCATTTTGAACTTTCCATTTCATCTTATCAATATGAATATCCAAAATGTATAAAATCGTATAAATAAACCTTTCATGCACCAATGTTCAATTTTGTATTACGTTTTAAATAGAAATAACATTATTATTCTCAACATCATTTGAATTAAATTAAAAATAACCTTAAAAATATAAAATTTAATATGTTTATAAAAAATATATTCACCTTATCTTAGTCACCCAATTTAAGTATAAGAGTTAAATGCATATAATTATCAATAAAACATTATGGATCATCATGGGAAAACATTTTCACACATTCAAATCCATATTATATAATCAATATTTAATGTATGTCTTCAAGAATAAATTATTTATCATAAAAAATTCACCTCTATCTAATATGAACAATTCATTTCAGCATTTACATGTTATTATTATGAATTCCTTGATATTTCAAATTATGAGATAATTTATGAAAGATTTTTTTATTGAATTATATTCATTTCATACTTATTTGAAAAATTTACATATATTTTATATCCCACAACATATTTTATTTAAACAATTGATCACATAAATATCCAATTTTTTGGAATGGATGAAATTGTTTTTCAAATAATGGGTTAATATAAACATTTTATATTTATATTTATGAATTATTCATAATTTTATATAAATAATAAATATTTAACCTTAATTTAAATTTATTAACACATTATAAATTTTATACCCATGTAAATACACTTCAAACCTATATCAAATCTATCAAAACATTTTTGGTATGGTTTAAAGCCCCCCTCAAAAGGTCTTGTAATAATGAATATTTCCAATAATTTTATCCAAAAATTAACTTCATCAAAATTCTTTCAAAGATGACACAAACCATGGTGTAATTAATGAAATTTTGGAATTTTTTAAATTCCATGATCTATGGTTATTTTCATGGAATTTTTGATTCATGGTCATACCATGACATTGGGTGTTTTGTAAAGGATCCGGACGTAGTGGTAGTGTGGTGGTTGGGAGGGTGCCAACTTTTTTTTTTTCTGTAATCGATAACCAATATGGGATCAATATGAAAATAAATGATAGTATCCATGGATTAAGATCATTGTTTTAGACAAAAGAAGAAAATGAATCAGATCCAAGAGTGAGGATGTTGCACAACATGTATATAATTAATTTAATTAATTTCATAAAGAAAAGATTATTTAGATCTTTGATAATTTCTTCATTGATGATGTTGATCATCCTAAATGAACCTTACAGACTATCTCATTGTGATTGCAGGGATATAATATAGAATCCCTCTAGTAGTTATCCATATATGCTCTGATGGCTTCCGATTGACACCACCCATTATCTGGGTTCTAGCATGGTGAAGCGAGTGACTTGCGTCATCCGTTATTGATCGCCTATTCTTCGGTTTGGAAGAACATATCTCATTATTGAGAGGGGATAAAAGATAATTAAAGATAGAAATTTTTAGGCTCAACATTTTTCAAATAATCAGGGGTGGCACAATATACGCAATTTCTTACAAATCAGCATGGGGTTTCAGTTACCATATTTAATTGCGTTACAACAATTAAATATATAAATAACCTTAGAGAAAACCCATGATACATAATAACTATAACATCACCATTATATTTGGTGTGCCAACTTGTGCAAAACAAAATCATAAATGTAAACTCATGCCACATAATGATGAAACCATTATTATTATTTTTTCTTGTGCTAACTAGTTAAAAAATTATTTACAGTCTTGTAAATAATTATTTTACTACTAGACGGGCCTTGGCCTACTCGAACTCCACTTCTGTTTATTGAACACCTGTATTAATAGGTAAATAATTTATTTTATTAAATAAATATTTTATTTACAAACTATTAAATAAATATTTATTAAATGTTCAAAAAAATAAATTAATATATTTGACTCCCAATCCAGTGAATAAATATTTATTTAATTTATGCGATCATTTTTACCTGAATAAAATTATTCCATTGTCTTGTGAATAATATTTATTCCATTAATTTATTTTAAATAGAATTTTATCGATAACTCAAAAAACACTTAGTTTGTGAACCTCTAGCATTGTTTTTCACTAGAATTAGGTGAGATTTCGTAAAGTTCAAGAGTACTATCTAACAACGAGTTAAAGGAACCCAAGAGAAAGAACTTAAATTCACAACGATGACATCCACATAAAAACTCTCACTCTGTAATATAATCCTATTATATCAATATCTCATCAAGTATGTTTCATGATAGTGTCATCAACCTTTATGCTTGATATGTTGTTCTTTGACTACCTGAAATAAACTTATCATTACACCATGGCCATGTAATTTCACATGAAAGTTCTATTTTCATCAATGGACCAAGATATAAACATCCATAAATGTAAGGGAGAAATCCATCCTTGACTTATCCATTAATAACATTCCACTCATGACACACCCAACGTACTCTACTTCTTTCCAACATATAGCATGACTATTTTTGTTAGTAAATCAATGTGAATTTGTTGTGAGATGTATTAATGATAATAATAAAGTCTAAGGACCATAAAACATGCTTGTAGATAAGAATATTCAATGGCACCCAAACATGCAGAATTCCTATCGATGTCCCTATTCTCATAATCTCCCATCTTGGAAAATACCAAGTACAAAATAAATGAGAGGAAGACTCATCTACTTAGGAGTACTCACAACTGACTGTATGTATACTTAATGTCCCATAATAGTATTTAATCCAACTATAGAACTATATTTATTAATATTTTAATAGCACATCATGGTTCTCATCCTAGCAGGGAACTGTTATGACCTTATCAATGCAACAAATGCCGCAGGTAATTATTACATCATACTCATGAAGAACAATGAACAATATATAATAGGATGTTTAATATATAAATTCATTAAATATTCATGTAATAAATTTATAAATTGTTGGTTCTAGGAGAGAAAATCTAAGAAACCGCCACTTGGACTAGAGAAAATTGTCTACAGATTTGAGTGTGCTAGACCTCACATGATTATCATGTTTCTGCGGAGTCAAGTATTTAGTCAAGGGGTCCTCTGCATTGCCTTATATGAAAATACTACTCACTGCAACTTCACCTCTTTGAGAAAAATACCTCAATAGATTATACTTCTGCAGTATGTGTTTAGTCCTCTAATGTGACCTTGTCTCTTTTACGAGAGCCACCTCTACAAAATTATCACAATATAGTGTGATGAGATATTTACTTCTAAGAACTACATCCAACTATTGGGTGAAGCTTCACATCCGAACTCCTTCTTCAACTACTTCAGATGCTGAGATATACTCAGACTATTCTATAGAATCTTCAAACACACTCTACTTTGATCTCTCCCATATCACAACACCTCCATTCCATGTGAAGATATATCACATTTGCGACATCATGTCATCCTGATCAGTCTAGAAACATGAATCCATATATCCTATGATGACTAATTCCTCTGATGACTAGTTCTTTATCTCCTCCACAAACCATGAACATATCCTTAGTATGAATCTGATTCTTAAAGATTGTCTTAACTACCATCCAATGGTGGTCACCTAGGTTGGCTTGATATCTGCCTACTACACTCAATGTATAGGTAACATCTAGCTTAGTACATAACATGTCACACATGACTAGCCCAATCCCTGATGTGTATGGATCCCTTTCCATTTTCTCTCTTTCATCATGTGTTTGAGGACACATTTTCTTGGAAAGATGAATGCCATGTGACTCTGAAAAAAATCCCGTCTTGGATTGTTCCATACTAAATCTCTTAATTATATTGTCATCGTATGTAATTAGGACCAACTATATCTTGGATCTATCACAATAGATCTTGATCCTAATAATATATGCTACCTCACCCAAGTCTCTCATGGAGAAGCATTGATTCAACCGCGCCTTAATAGACTGTAATACTGGTATCTCATTTCTAATAATTAATATGTCATCAACATATACAATTAGAAACATGACCGAACTCTCACTAAAATGTTAGTAGACACAAGGCTCACATTAATTATTAATAAAATTAGGTACCAAACATCTTCATAAAAATGAATGTTCCATGACTTGGACACTTTCATTAATTCATAAATGGATAATTGTGACTTTCATACCCTATTGGCATCATTTGGAGTCAAAAACCACTCTGGTTGTGTCATGTAGACATCTTCCTGAAGGCTCTTGTAAGGGAAGGATATCTTAAAATCCATTTTCTAAATCTCATAGTCATGGTAAGCTGCAATAGAAAGTATAATTATGATGGATTTCAACACTGATACTGGTGAAAAGTTTTTGTCACAATTGACTCCATAACGCAGTTTAAACCCTTTTGAAACGAGTCATGCCTTATAGGAACTAACTTTTCCTTCCCTGTCCAGTTTTTTATTGAATAACCATTTTCAACCAATAGTATTTACATCAGTTAGTGGATCTACCAAAATCCAGGATTGGTTTTTATATATGGAATCCATTTCATAATTCATGGCTTCTTTCCACTTGGAAACATTTGTAGCACTTACTTCTTACTTGTAGGTTAGAGGATCATTATTATCTACAAATAACAAGTCACCATCCTCATTAACTAGAAAAATATACCATTTCGGTTCTCTAACCTCACTTGTACTCTTACAAAGTACTTGTGTCTCTTGAATAAATATTTCTTCCATGGGGCATTGAGGAATCTACTCCTATGCCAACTCTTTTGTACCTTGACGAACAACTTCATCTAAGTCAATATTTCTCCCACTGTCTCTTTTGGAGATTCTCTCTCTCTTATTGAAAATGGCATGTCCTTCCACTATAACCTTTTTTTCTAAGGGGCCGTATAGGTAATATCTCTTTATTTACTTAGGGTAACCTATAGTGTCACATCTTGTGCCTTGGGGTGCGATTTTTTTACCTATAGAGGCCTTAACAAACAATTTGCTACCCTACATATGTAAACTCAATAACATGAATTTTCTTCCACTCCAAAACTCGTATGGAATACTATTTATCAATTTAGTTGGTTCTGGGTTTATTATGTGGGTCATTGTTTATAACTCATATCCCTAAAAGGATAATGGAATACGTTCATGAATCATCATTGATCCCACCATGTACAATATGGTGCAGTTCCTCCTTTCTCGTACACCATTCCACTGAGGTTTGTAATGAGAAGTGAGTTGGAATAGGATCCCAAAATATCGTAAATAATTAATGAAGTATTGATTAAGATACTCACCACATCAGTTTGATTGTAGTTTCTTAATCTTTCTACCAAGCTAGTTCTCAACATTATTATTCTATTCCTTACACTTAACAAAATAATTGACCTGTACCTCATTACGTAGATATATCCATATCTTCTAAAATCATTAGTAAAAGTTATGAAGTATGAGTACCCATCCATTGATTCAACTAGAAATAGTCCCCACACATCGGTATGAACTATTTCAAGAAGCTCTTTGGCCCTTGAACCTTTCACTCTAAATGATGCTTTGGTCTTTTTTCCTTGTAAACTTTGCTGACATACACCAAATGGGTTTAGTTCAAAAGAATCTAAATATCCATCTTGATGTAACTTTGTCATGCATTTATCATTTACAAGACCCAGATAGTGATTCCAAAGTTTGGTGTGGTATGAGTCATGTGGGGTATCTTTTTCATCAATAGCCATTACTTGGTTTGTGCAATCCATCACATAATGACTATTGTATAAATGTGCCCCATAAAAACAAATTAAATATTTATAAAAGAATAAAAATTGATTTAACAACTTGAAAACAAATCCATATGTATCTATTATGGACATAGAAATAGTGTTTTTGGTTATAGAAGGTATATAATAATAACCCTTTAAAACCAATATCTTCCCAGCTGAAAACATGAGGTTGTAGTCCCTGACAACTATTACAACAAGTCTAGATCCATTAGCGACTAATAGATCTACCTACCCTCTGAAAATTTTCCTGAATCTACTTGGTTTCTATATTTGAATACATGTTTAAGAGCCACAAGCTATATCCAATACCCAATTTGTAGAAACAGATAAATTTCACTCAATAAGAAATATACCTGAAGCTTCCCCTTGCTTCTTGGGTTTGGTGCACATTTTCTACTAGTGGCCCTTCTTACCACATGAAAAACAAACAACCTCATATTCCCTTACCTCCCCTTTGATCTTCCTTTTCTTGGAAGTATGTGAAGAAGCTTTGGGTTAAATTTCTTCATCTCCCCTTTCCTCTTATTAACCATTAGGAAATAAAGCTTTTCGCACTTCATATATTTATCAACTTGGTGAATGAGGATAAGATGTTCAGATATAGACTTATCATTGTTGTTTATATTGAAATTAAGAACAAAAATGGAGAATCTATGAAGAAGTGATGCATGAATGACATCAATTCATAGTTCTTCAAGGATTTGAATCCCCAGAACCTCCAAGTGCTCAATGTAACCAATGAGTTTGACTACATGAAGCCTAGTTGGGGCACCCTATCCATGATTACTATAAAAGAGTTCCTTGGAGATCTCAAACCTTTCCCAACTTTCTCTCTCCTTGTAAAGACCATGTAGGTGTTCAAGCATGCTATAGGCATTCATGTTTTTGTGAGACTTCATGAACTCACTATACATTGATGATTACATCAAAAATTGAACATCGACCCCACAGTTCATTTGTTTCTTATAGAGTAGGAAATCCTCATTACTCACCTCTTTGGAAGGAGGATCTGGTAATATTGAATCTAACATGTAATACTTCCATTCATGGCGTAGGATAACCCAAAGGCATCTAAACAATTCCTAGAAGTTACTACCGATGATGATGTTTTCTTTATCCAGAACTGATCGCATGAAGAGTGTGGTTGATGAGCTTGTCATTTTTATTCAAAAATTAAAATATAATATCATTAGAACTTTATTGGTTACATTTTATGATAAATAATAAATTAATTTTTTTAAGTCTGTTAGTATTTTATCTAGTCCTAATGGCCCTCATCATTGAACTCAGAATTTCTAGTTTCCATGACATTCTAGTCGAAAGGACCTATATTTCCCTTAGCATAACCCCAAAAGGGTTGGTCAAGATATTTGAATGTATTTAGGTAGGGTGATATTTTCTATCCAAGGGATTAAAAATCCTTGATCCATTGAGTGTACTCCACAATCCTGAAATCTTTACTTAGATTTCCTCAACACTTGCCTCCAATATTACACCATGTCTAGTGGGGGCTACTACACATGATGAAATATGGTTAAGTCAACCCAAAAACTTTCATATGGTATTCCTCTATAATAGTATGTGTCCAAAAAATGGTTGGTAGAATACATAGTTTTATTAAGTCTTGCACTTAATCATGTAAGGAAAGACTTTCTCTAACTTAATATTTTATTGAGTTATTTTTATCTGTTATGTGTAAATTTCTTATTATCTTTATCACATTATATTTAATATTAAGTGGAACTTACATAAGCGATTAACCATGTCTTGATAATATATACTCCTAAGTTTGGTTAATTTTATTTCCATCTCGCATGCTTGTTAGTTTATTAATTATGTGATCACGAAAACACATACATAATGAAAAACCATGAAACTGATAGAAATAAAATAAAGTGAAGGGCACGATCATGAGAATTTAAAATGGTTAGTTTATCTAGAGGTTGATAAACTAACCCTGAACTAGGAGATAAACACCTTGAACTAAGGTTTGTGTTTACATCTTTCCACACGTACACCTTTTTAACTCATTGGATGGGTTTCGCCGTGGCACCTGACTTGGAAAGCCTCCACAAGCTTAGGAGATCCATCCATTACATATTCTTTTATACTCACACAAAGGTGTGGGGTAAAAGGGGGTATACATAAATGAAACCATTGGAAGGGAGACCCTATATATTAATTAGTAGAGTTGGCGTGCATAGCAATAATTAATTTAATAAATTAATTAAAAGGAAAACCAATCACATACAAATGTCTTGTCCTTCTCATGATCATCCACATTAATGCCAAAAATTAAAAATTTGATAAAACTATCATTTAATTATTTAATAGTTCTTATTAA
Organism: Viscum album; assembly: GCA_963277665.1. NCBI lineage: Eukaryota > Viridiplantae > Streptophyta > Magnoliopsida > Santalales > Viscaceae > Viscum > Viscum album. The sequence goes on from OY728165.1 coordinate 1,840,116,510, forward strand.
GATTAATCCCACTTCAATTGATTAATTATTATATTTAATTAATCTATCCTTTTATCTTAATACTTTTCTGAATTTTCTTGATATTCTCATCCAATACATTAGAGGTAACACGGTGAATACCTGTTCAAATATACCCAACATGAATTATATTAATATTATATTTTACTCTCATCATATTTGGAATACATTGTAGCGACTTGGGTTTTTGGCCATGTCAGACTTTGGAATAATTCTATGAATAATTCTAGAGCTAGGCGCGAAGACAACGTGCGATTCTGAGGCCCGGTGTGCCCAAAATTAATTTTATAAAAATATTAAGTATTTTTATACTATGCACATGGAGGGGGTGTGATATCTCCTAAATGGTAGCTTAGAATGGGAATCTGAGGGCACGATTGCGTCCAGAACGATCCGTTTACCCTAGGCGAGGTGTAAAATTTGCGGACGCGGGCCTGCGGTGAGAAACACCACCATGGGAGTTTTCGTAAATAAGTGGAAAAGTCGGGTTACAAGCGTCACATCAAATAACTTCTGAACGGAGTCTCGGATCGCAAATCCGAGTCCGCCGTTGTGTTCAGAACGGCGCGTTTACCCTAGGGATGACCTTAACTTTGTCCGCGTCGGGCGCGGAGTCGGGGGCGATGTTTTAAATGAATGTTTTTTAAATAAAAAAAGAAAACAATTTCATTTCTCTCCTCCATCTCCCACCCACGTGCAGCGGAAGAGATCCCATCCTCCCACCTCCGTTCTTCACCGATTTGAGCTCCGGGCGTCCGTTTTCAGCGCCGATCGTCAGCAGATCGAGCTCCAGCGCGTCGTAGGCGTCGTTCTGCACCCGAAGCTTCAGCGATCCGCCAACAGGTAGGCATTTTACATTTTGAAAATCCCGGACCCCGTTTATGTGTTTTTTTCTTCGAATCGTCATAAGGGTTTTATAGATCGGGTCCCGAGCTTTCCGAAACTTTTTTCGGATCTGAATTTTGAACACCGGGGTGCTCCCGGTGGCTCTCGGAAGTTTTCCGGCGAAAACCCAGTTTTCCGGCGACGAGGGCTGGGAGCCATGGCAGAATCCGGTGACGAGGCAGTGGCGGCGCGGAAGAATCCGGCGGTGGCTGTGGCGGCGCGGCAGAATCCGGTGGCGACGCGGAGGGTCCGGAGAGGCTGGCGGTGGTCCGGCCAGGATTTTCCGGGGGTTCTTTAAACCCCCGTAACTCGCAAACTGTAACTCCGATTTGTGAGTTGTTTGCGACGATGCATTCCTTGCGTTGAGACAGACCTTTTGAACAAACTTTGAGAATTTTATGGTTCGGGATCATCGGACGAGAGTTAGAAACGTCGTATAAAATAATAATATTCTATTATTTTACGACTTCGGGCCGTTGTAACTTCTACCCGGAGCATCCAAATGACGTGCCGTTAGTGGCGTTGAGACCCTGATGGTACGGCGGACTTTTTGAGATGGTTTCTGGGTGTTGGGACCGAGTTTGGGGTGCAGGCCCCACGAGGCTGGGTTTTGGCGTTTGTGGAGAAATGCAACATTCGCACCAGGAGTCCGATTTTGGCGGATGATTAGTCGATCCTGTGTGCTTTTCCGAGAGAATCGCAATGGTGCGATCAGTTTGATGAGTTTCGGAATCGAGGCATGGGCCCCACCCGAGTTGGCTTAGGTGAATAGTACCTTTTCATAGGGTTTTTGTTTTAGACGAGCGAATAGTCGATTCCGCTTTTTTTTTCCGAGGGGATCGCCGTAGTATGATCCGCTCGATGGGTTTCGGGATCGTTGTGTGGGCCCCGCACGAGCTAGCTATGGTGAATAGTGCCTTTTTCACCGGTGCTCTGTTTCGGTCGAGTAAGTAGCCTATCCTGCATGTTTTTTCATGTAGATCGTGATGGTTGCCTCGGTGTTAGCGTTGGAGGTGCACAGTGTGGCGTTGTTGTGGGTCGCTCGGGTTAGCGACGTTTTGGGAGAACAGTGGTTGTGGGTACTTCCTTGGTTTGTTCCAATGAGGATTCGTGTGGCATCACAACGTTCGTATAGGTTTGTGATCCTCTCGATGAGATGTTTAAACTGTTAGAGTTGTGGCATCCCTCCGGTGGGCCCGGAGCGGGATCCTCTAGCATCTTTTCCCTAGATCGGGTTCTTGGTAACGCTGTGACCGCTTAGTCACGAGCGGCGATCCCCTATCTAGATGGTTAACCTCGTAGGGTTTGTGGCATCATCAGGATTATGATCCCCTATGTGGTGGGTCATGCTCAGTAGGGTTGTGGCATCGTCGGGTATACGATCCCCTACTCCGCATCAGGTTTATAGTAGGGTTGCGGTATCGTCGGGTATACGATCCCCTACTCAACATGAGGTTTATAGGAGGGTTGCGGTATCATTGGTTATACGATCCCCTACTCAGAGCTTGGTGTCGATAGGGTTTCAGTATCGTTGGTTATGCGATCCCCTACTCAGCACGTGGTTTCGGTAGGGTTGCGACATCATCGGTTCGATCCCCTACATCGCGAGTTATACCAGATAGGGTTCCGGTATCATCGTGACCACCTTTATATGGGTCATGATACTCTATCTGAGTTATGTGCTTCTGTTGAGCGCCAGATCGGGTTGTGGTATCCCCCAGCGGATCCTGGGTGTGATTCCCTATCTGTGAGAACTACGTATGCCAGATCGGGTCGTGGTATCCCCTAGCGGACCATGGGAGTGATCCCCTATCTGTGAGCTATGTATACCGTAGTGGGTTTTGGTATCCCTTAGCAAACCCTAGAGGGGATCCCCTATCCAAGGGGTTTGGTGTTTATGTTTTTTCGGTGAGTTATCCTCTCTGATGCCAACCGACGAGCGTGATCTCTCGGGTGAGCGTCTGAGAGGTTTGTGAGAAACCCGATGGAGCGTATCTCTCGGATGAATGTCATCTGGGATGACAGTGATCATGGGGTGTACTCTTCTGGTTGTGGACAGTTGCTGGTGACAAGGTAGGTACCTCTTGTGGCTTTGTGGCATGAGCTGAGTATATTTGGATTGTTCAAGGTGTATGTATGGGCATACACCTGAGCTAAGCTGACTAGTTGTTTTTAGCTGAGGATGATCACGAGATGAAGTTTCTCTCTCATCTAGGTTCCCTCTGGCTAGGATGAGCGAACTGTTTCCTTTCAGTTTCTCTCTTTGGTTTTGGGTTTTTGGGGTGCCTACTGAGTATGGTTATACTCACCCCTGCACGGGCTTTTCCCGCACATGTTTGTGTCTTGTGCAGACCACATGCCTTTCGACGGAGTCCTAGGAGGACCCGAAGTAGGCAGAGCTGAGTGAGCGAGACTGACCTGGGTGTTTGCTGGTGCGGTGCTGAGGGAGCTCTCCGACGGGTGTTTGTGGCAGAGTTCCCCTTCTTTAGAGCAGGTTAGACATGTTTTGTAGTTTTCTTTTGGTGGGCCCTATTTTTCCCTTTTGTACTTCTGCTGCAATCTGGTTTGGGATATATGTATGCATGCATTTACTTTTCAATTTTATATCTCTGCACTATTGCATGGAGGTGTCTCTGGGTGCGTGTGTACAGGTACCTTAGGCTAATGCCTCCCATGTGTGTGATAGCCTACTCGGCGCTAGTCGCCAGCCCCTGGCCAATTAGAGGCGGGCTTGGGGAGTTGAGGCTCGAGCCCCGTTGGGTCGGGTCGTGATAGAGTGGTATCAGAGGAGGTTCCACCTTTGGGATATCATAGCGTAGATGGTCTAGCTGTGAGTTTGGTTTGGGTTGCATAGCAGCAGTGTTAGGATGTTTCGAGTTTGGCTTTCAGGCCAGGGACTCCAGTGTTGGTGCCGCGTCCGACGTATCCATACACCAGGACTCTAATAACCTGCCTTTTGACTCGGGACATTCATACACTGGTCGCAGGTACATAATCGTACATGCATCATATAGGACTGGGTTTTGGGTTTTCCTTTTCCTTCTTGAGTTAGCTCTCCAGTTATACTCTTTGACTGTGGTGCTTCTTAAATGTATTTCAGGATGCCTCCACGACGACAGCCAGTGAGGGTTCCACAGCAGGATTTTTCTGATGACCCGCCCCGTGTAGAGGCTGTGGAGTAGGGCGCAGGTTCTAAGGTTGCACCTCCAGGAGGTCTTCCAGTTGAGCCACCACCTGTCGAGCAGCTGGTTGTGCCGGCAGTGCAGGATGAGGTTGCGCACAGGCTGAGTGCACTGCGTGAGTTCTAGAGGCAGCAACCTCTGAGGTTCCAGGGTGATCCAGACCCCCAGGCAGCTGATGACTAGCTTGAGGCAGTAACCCGAGTTTTCCTCCTAGTGAGGACACCACAGGAAGAGTTTGAGTGGCTCTCCAGGGAGGAGTTCTATCCCGTGACGCTGAGGTCAGTGCGGATTCAGGAGCTTCTGCAGCTTCGACAGGAGAGCATGACCATATCAGAGTACTCATCGAGGTTTACAGACCTGGCTCACTACTCCCTGGATATGGTTCGGGACCCATTCTTTAGGGCTCAGACCTTCGAGTACGGTTTATGCAGGGACATCTGAGCAGGTGTGGTTTCCTTGTGCCTGCCCACATATGCTGGAGTGATGGAGCGATCGTTGGTGGTGGAGAGTTTTCTGGCTGAGCAGATCCCCCTGTTAGTGCTGGGCATGTGAGAGCTGAGACTTCGTCAGTCGGATCGGCATCTGGTAGCCGACGACAGAATCAGGGGTCTGGATGTGGCCGATGTTTCAGGAGGCGACCCTAGGATGGAGGATCTGAGGCTCAGGGCTCGCAGGCCAGTTTTGGTCAGCCGCAGGAGAGGCGGTGTTTTGCTTACGACGGTCGGGGACATCTTTCTAGAGATTATCCGACCCGTCGTGCTGCTGATAGGGAGCCAGACGATGGACCGCCTTGGCAGAGGCAGTGTCTCAAGAAAGGAGGTCCGCAGGGCGGCGGACGTGGCGGCGGAGTGGGTGCAGCGGGAGGAGGTGGTAGGCGGTACCAGTTGCCACCACCCCCACCCCCAGGTGGTCCACGCCATGCTCTGGGAGCTGGTGGCCGAGGGCGAGGATAGCTGCATTCCCTGGAGGCTGTTGACCCAGAGGCTCCGTGGATGGATAGAGGTATGCCTTGTGTCCTTTCTACGTACTGCAGTAGTTTGTTAGACACTGTTTAGCGGGACCCTTTCCTTTTTGTTTCTTGCTCGAGTTTTGTTCAGGGAGTTGGTAAGACCCTATGTGGGTGTTGTTCGGCATGCTTCGAATGCATGAGGAAGATGGATCCTTCCCCAACCGAGATGCATTTTTGTGACGTGATTAAAGCCGTGCGGGCGAGCCAGTGCCGCCCAAAGCGGATAGTATCGAGGTGAGGTGGATGAGTCCCTTTGACTTATGTGTTCGGGCATGGGTGTTTGTTGGTGAACTCAGTGGTGTGCAAGACCCAGTTGAGAGTCCAGTCACTGTCCTTGTGCTTAGGGCTTTTCGGGGACGAAAAGTTCTAAGGGGCGTAGGATGTAGCGACTCGGGTTTTTGGCTATGTTAGACTTTGGAATAATTCTATGAATAATTCCAGAGCTAGGTGCGAAGACAGCGTGCGATTCCGAGGCCCGGTGTGCCCTAAATTAATTTTATAAAAATATTAAGTATTTTTATACTATGCATGTGGCGGGGGTGTGATATCTCCTAAACGGTAGCTCAGAACGGGAATCCGAGGTCACAATTGCGTCCGGAACATGCCGTTTACCCTAGGTGAGGTGTAAAATTTGCGGGCGCGGGCATGCGGTGAGAAACGCCACCAGGGGAATTTTCATAAATTAGTGGAAATGTTGGTTTACGAGCGTCGACTCGAATAACTTCTGAACGGAGTCTCGGATCGTAAATCTAAGTCCGCCGTTACGTTCAGAACGGCGTGTTTACCCTAGGGGTGACCTTAACTTTGTCCGTGTAGGGCGCAGAGTCAGGGGCAATGTTTTAAATGAAGGTTTTTAAATAAAAAAAAGAAAACAATTTCATTTCTCTCCTCCCTCTCCCACCCATGCGCAGCGGAACAGAACCCCTCCTCCCACCACCGTTTTTCGCCGATTTGAGCTCTGGGCGTCCGTTTTCAGCGCCGATCGTCAGCAGATCGAGCCCCAGCGCGTCGCAGGCGTCGTTCTGCACCCAAAGTTTCGGCGATCCGCCAACAGGTAGACGTTTTACATTTTGAAAATCCCGGACCCTTTTTATGTGTTTTTTCTTCAAATCGTCATAAGGGTTGTATAGACCGGGTCCCGAGCTTTCTGAAACTTTTTTCGGATCTGAATTTGGAACACCAGGGTGCTCCCGGTGGCTCCCGGATGTTTTCCGGTGAAAACCCGGTTTTCCGGCGACGAGGGGCGGCGGCCATGGCGAAATCCGGCGACGGGGCGGTGGCGGCGCGGTGGAATCCGACGGCGGCGCGGAGGTTTCTGGCGAGGCTGGCAGTGGTCCGGCCAGGATTTTCTAGGGCTTCTGTAAACCCCCGTAACTCGCAAACTGTAACTCCGATTTGCGAGCCGTTTGCGGAAATGCGCTCCTTGCATCGAGACGGACCTTTTGAACTAACTTTGAGAATTTTATGGTTCGGGATCATGGCCCGAGTGTTAGAAACGTCGTATAAAATAATAATACTCTATTATTTTACGACTTCGGGCCATTGTAACTTCTACCCGGAGCATCCGAATGACGTGCCGTCAGTGCCGTTGAGACCCTGATAGTACGACGGACTTTTTGAGAAGGTTTCCGGGTGTTGGGACCGAGTTTGGGGTGCAGGCCCCATGAGGTCGGGTTTTGGCGTTTGTGGAGAAACGCAGCTTTCGCACCAGGAGTCCGATTTTGGCGGATGACTAGTCGATCCTGTGTGTTTCTCCGAGAGGATCACAATGGTGTGATCCGTTTGATTAGTGTCGGAATCGAGGCGTGGGCCCACCCGAGCTGGCTTTGGTGAATAGTAATTTTTTCACCGGGTGTTCGTTTTAGACGAGCGAGTAGTCGATTCCGCTTGTTTTTCTGAGGGGATCGCCGTGGTATAATCCTCTCGATGGGTTTCGGGATTGTTGTGTGTTCCCCACATGAGCTAGCTACGGTGAATAGTGCCCTTTTCATCGGTGCTCCTTTTCGGTCAAGTAAGCAGCCTATCCTGCGTGTTTTTCCGTGTAGATCACGATGGTTGCCTCAGTGTTGGCCTTGGAGGTGCACAGTGTGGCGTTGTTGTGGGTCACTCGGGTTAGCGACATTTTGGACCAGCAGTGGTTGTGGGTACTTCCTTGGTTCGTTCCAACGAGGGTTCGTGTGGCATCACAACCTTTATATAGGTTTTTGATCCTCTCGATGAGATTTTTAAACTGTTAGAGTTGTGGCATCCCTCTGGTGGGCCTGGAGCGGGATCCTCTAGCATCTTTTCCCTAGATCGGGTTATTGGTATCGCTGTGACTGCTTAGTCACAGGTGGTGATCCCCTATCTAGCTGGTTAACCCCGTAGGTTTTGTGGCATCATCAGGATTATGATCCCCTACGCGGTAGGTCGTGCTCAGTAGGGTTGTGGCATCGTCAGGAATACGATCCCCTACTCAACATCAGGTTTATAGTAGGGTTGCGGTATCGTCGGGTATACGATCCCCTACTCAGCATGAGGTCTATAGGAGGGTTGCAGTATCGTTGGTTATATAATCCCCTACTCAGCGCTTGGTGTTGGTAGGGTTGCAGTATCATTGTTTATGCGATCCCCTACTCAGCGCGTGGTTTCGGTAGGGTTGCGGCATCGTCAGTTCGATCCCCTACATCACGAGTTATACCAGATAGGGTTCTGGTATCATCGTGACCACCTTTATTTGGGAGATGATCCTCTATCTGAGTGATGTGCTTCTGTCGAGCGCCAGATCGGGTTGTGGTATCCCCCAGCGGATCCTGGGTGTGATCCCCTATCTGTGAGAACTATGTTTTCCAGATCGGGTCATGGTATCCCCCAGTGGACCCTGGGAGTGATCCCCTATCTATGAGCTACATATACCAGAGTGGGTTTTGGTATCCCCTAGCGGACCTTAGTGGGGATCCCCTATACAAGGAGTTTGGTGGTTATGTTGTTTCAGTGAGTTATCCTCTGTGATGCCAACTGACGAGCGTGGTCTCTTGGGTGAGAATCTGAGAGGTTTGTGAGAAACCCGATGGAGCGTATCTCTCGGCTGAGTGTCATCTGGGATGACAGTGATCGTGGGGTGTACTCTTCTGGTTGTGGAAAGTTGCTGGTGAAGAGGTCAGTACCTCTTGTGGCTTTGTGGCATGAGCTGAGTATATTTGGATTGTTCAAGGTGTATGTATGGGCATACACCTAAGCTGAGATGACTAGTTGTGTTTATCCAAGGATGGTCACGAGATGGAGTTTATCTCTCGTCTGGGTTCCCTCTGGCTGGGATGAGCGGACTGTTGCCTTTCAGTTTCTCTCTTTGGTTTTGGGTTTTGGGGTTCCTACTGAGTATGTTTATACTCACCCCTGCACGGGCTTTGTCCGCACATGTTTGTGTCTTGTGCAGACCACATGTCTTTCGACGGAGTCCTAGGAGGACCCGGAGCAGGCAGAGCTGAGTGAGAGAGACTGACCGGGGAGTTTTCTGGCGCGGTTCTGAGGGAGCTTTCTGGCGGGTGTTTTTGGCAGCGTTCCCCTTCTTCAGAGCAGGTTGGACATGCTTTGTAGTTTTCTTTTGGTGGGCCCTGTTTTTCCCTTTTGTACTTCTGCTGTAGTCTGGTTTGGGATAGATGTATGCATGCGTTTACTTTTCAATTTTATACCTCTGCACTGTTGCATGGATGTGTCTATGGGTGCGTTTGTACAGGTACCTTGGGCTAATGCCTCCCATGTGTGTGATAGCCTACTCGACGCTAGTCACCAGCCCCTGGCCTATTGGAGGCGGTCTTGGGGAGTTGCAGCTCGAGCCCCGTTGGGTCGGGTCGTGACATACATGATGCTTAAATTCATTGATAAACAAAATATAATATGATTTATACATTATATGTAGTTCTAAACACTACAAAAACATTAATGTTTTAACTTTGATTAATTTGGTAAAGTACCAACCTGTAGTTCTGACTACACGGTGTGTACTAACCTCACCATATCTCCCGAAGTACATGCCTAGGGACTCGGTGTGTGAGGCATAATTCAAAAATTTTAGAGTACACGATGTGTACAGTGGGATACACGCAATGTTTTCTCTGTGTTACATGGTTACCGGTCAGCTCAATCTGTGTATGAGATACACAGCTTGGCCCATGGACCAAAAGGACTACATGCTGTGTGAAGTGGGCCACATGACCTATAATATGGTAATAATGTGGATATTTGTCCTTATCAACATGCGGTGTAAAATTAATTACAGAGTGTGTAATAAATTCACATGGCTTCAGTAATTTTTAACATACTACCGATGTGTTGAACATGACTACACAATGTGTAGTTTGAATTACACAGTGTGTATGGCGGATAACACAACATGATAGTGTGAAAACATAGTGTGTACTCTAGTGTACACTGTATAGAATCATTGGTGCCTCCTGATGAGTTCCTTGTTTTAATTTTAATCCAAATATTAAACATTTTTGTGAAATCTTTTTGAAACGAAAGAGGAAGAACAAATATCAAAATTTCAGATTACAAGAATGAATAAAACTGGAATTGGAAAACTAAATTATTAAAGTGTAAATAAAAAAATTGTAAAATTATAAATGATGATGTGACCCCTCTGATACCACTTGATGGATCTGAACACAGCAGAATCAGGGTGGTTGTGGGGGGCCCAACATTTCTTTTTCTATAATCGATGAAAAATATGGGATCAATATGACAATAAATGCTTGTATCCATGGATTAATATCAAAGATCTCGAAAAAAATGAAGAAAATCCATCATATCCTAGAGATAGGATCTTTCACATCATGTTTATAATTAATTTAATTTATTTCATAAATAAAAGAATAACTGGATCTTCAATACTTTATTTATTGATGATGTTGATCGTCTGGAATAACCCTTCCGGATTTTCTAATTGAAATTGCAAGGATCCAAAATAGAATCCCTCTAGTGGTGATCCAGATATGTTCTGATGGCCTCTGATTGACACCACCCATTCTCCAGGTGCTAGCATAATGAAAGAGTGTCTTATTTTGGTCATTCTGGATTGCCTATTCTATAGTGTTGAAGAATTTCCCTTGTTCTTGAGAGGGGAGAGAAGAGTATTTGAGAGAGAAATTGTTTGGATCAACAATTCTCAATTCACCAGGGGTGGAAAAATAGACACACCTACCTATTAATCGACATGGCTGTTTAGTTACTATACTTAATCGTATAAAAACAACTAAATACATTAATAACATTAGAGAAAGCCCATGGAAGATAATAACAATAATAGCACAATTATACGTGGTACACCAACCTGCGTAAAATAATGTTATTATTATTTTGTCTTTTGCTAAATAGTTAAATAACTATTTAACCTATTAAAAAAAATTATTTTACTACCAGACCAGCCTTAGTCCACTCGAACTCCACTTCCATTTATTGAACACCAAAATAAATAAATAAATAATTTATTCTCTTAAATAAATATTTTATTTACAGACTAGTAATTAAATATTTATTAAATGTTCAATAAAATAAATAAATATATTTTACTCACAATCCGATGAGTACATTATTATTTAATTTATGTGATCTTTTTTACTTGAATAAAATTATTCCACGATCATGAGAATAATATTTGTTCTATTAATTATAATCAAATAAAATTTAATCAAGACCACAAAAAACACTTAGTGTGTGACCCTTAAGAATTATTTCTCGTTGGAATTAAGCGGGCTTGCCTAAAGTACAAGAGTACTGTCTAGTAATTGGTCAAGGCACCCACGATAAATAACTTAGTGTTGAAATGATGAAATCCACATATGAACACTCATTGTATAATGTAATCCTTTTGTATCAATATCTCATTGTGTAGGTTTCATGATAGTGTCATCAAATTTATGCTTGATACATCGTTATTTCACTACCTAAAATAAACTTGTTGTTGCACCATGGCCAAGGAATTTTAAGTGATAGTTCTATTTCAGTCAAAGTGACAAGATATCAACTTCTATAAATGGAAAGAAAAAATTCTTTCACAAAGTATCCATTAATAACATACCACTCATAATGCACCCAATACACCCTACTTCCCACCAACATATGGGGTGACATTTTTTTAGTAAATAAAATTGAGTGAGTCCTGAAATGTATTAATGATAATTTTAAAGTCTAAGGACCATTATAAAGGTTCAAAGATAGGAATATCCGATGACACTAAAACATGTGGAATTCCTACAGGTGGGTCGGTTATCATAATCTCCCATCATGGAGATTACGAAGTACAAACTTTATGAGAGGAAGTATCTTATTCTTATGACTACTCATACCTAACTATTTGTATAATATGTTTCACATCATAGTGTTTCATCCAACCATATAACTATATTCAAGAAAATCATCATAGCACTTCAAGGTTCTCATCCTAGAAAGGAACTACTATGACATTGTCAATGCAACAAATAATCCATGGAATTATTAAATCATATTCATGATAAAAAACTAATAATATAATAAGATGTTTAATATTTAAATACATTAAATTTTCATGTAATCAATGTAAAAACAATTGCTTCTTGGACACCGACTCTTCCATTTTTTCTATCCATTTTACTTTGAGAAGTAGTTTGGAGGATAAAAATAAAATTCACATATTGAATTTGACACATATATTATGGAGTGCTAGAAACCATTTTGGACCATTTCCATGAAATTGAAATGAGCTAACAAAATCCCAGTTCATTGTCATACAATGCTCAAGATTCCACGATTTTATGTCAATGTTGATAACTCTGGTTTTACATGGACTTTGTTGTGGTAATACTGAATCATGGATATAAATATTTATTATTCATAATTTTATTGATCTGGAACTTCAATTTGAATAACTAAATGGGAAGTTCACTTTGATCCATTATATGGTATATGTGAAACAAGTTTAATAGTTTTCTTCATCCATTAGAAATTCATACCCAACATGGATAGATTATCTCTGATACTAGTAATGTGTTTCAGAGGGATGTATAACATTCTAAATGAAGTGGAAAAATGATGCTAAAATAATTTTAATCCTTTCTTATATTTACATATTTGGAATGAATATAAAATAAGCACAAAACCAATGTTACTTACACCTATCAATCTTGATCGTGAAACCTCTTCACAAGAGACTGATCAAGATGAAAAAAAATATTTACTCTAATAGTATCCATTGATAATAGGAATCACCTAACACACATGTATAATATCTTTTTATTCACGGCGTTCAAAAAGATTTACATATATTTTAAAGAGAATAGTGTGATGGATATCAATTTAGATAATGATTTTCGATGATATAATTGCACACCAAAATAAAAAACTAAGAGCCTTTTTATATAGAACATCCAAGGAACGTCCTTTGAAGATAATATCTAGAGTAATGAATGATTTTTTTTTATAAATGATTCATATTTATAAAATCCTAGTAACTCATGGATGTTTATTTTATAACACATAAATATGCATTTGGGACATTGAAACTTTTAATAATTAGTATCTAATGATGAATATCAATGTATGATAGATAATGGAGATAAACTAAAATGATCCCTTCTTGTAGTCAGATAATGTGCATAAACATAGATCTCACTATGGTGTGGAGACAATCACCATGTTGTGGTTTTTCCAAGGAATACCATGACGTTGTCTAGGTCACCATGTTATGGTGGTGCCTTTAGTGAAAAAATACATCAATTAATTGTCAGTATTGCATTGTATTTGTGATGTCATTATCTCTAAAATATAAGAAGGAATCGGTGTGAGTTCATAGTATGGCTTGACTTTACAATACAATATTCTCAATAGTTATGTTTATGTTTAATAACATTCTTTCATCACATATTTAACATAATCTTAGAAAAAAATGGAAAAATGAAAAAAAATTAATGCTTGGATAATTGGGTTGACACTATCTTTGGATATTCCTCAGTATGAAATCAGATTTATCATGATGTATCCATCAAGACTATTCATATTCCTAAATTATTTTGGATCATTCATAATAGCTAAGTGTTTCTTATGATTCATTTTCTTTTAACACACAATAAATACAAAATAACTAATGTTCTAAGAATCTTGAATTATTCAGAATAAGAATGAACTAAAAAGTTGAAACAGAAATCATGAGTAACCAAAATAGGGAATCTTAAAGTAGGGAATGATCTTCATTCCCACTATGTGGAGTAACAATGTATTATTTACTAGTTTTTACAACATCTATCATTTCAATGCATAAACAATTCCATACATAATTATATACTTAACAAAATTCAATGTGTAATATAACAAATACAAAAATCAAGACTTAATATCATATTATTGTTCTTTTAAAAATAAAATGAATTATTAGATCATAGATTCAATAAACATTTTAAGTAGATGCAAATTAGAAAATGATTAGAATTTATAAAGGTTGTCATATCTCATTGCAGGATTCCTCAGACATGATAGACATGTTTCTTGTTTATATTTTAAGGATATTGGTTGAATTTAGAATTTTCTAGTTATGTATTAATATGTTCATGGGTTCCTAGACTATTCACTATAACCATGCATAGTAAAAAACTAGTTAAGAGAATCTATACAATTATGCACATTGTTAAGGTAACTGTGTGTTGTAGCTGTATGTACTAGAGAATGGGATAGAAATTTTCAACTTGGTAAGATGCATGGTTTGACTAACCATTACTGGAAACTATACCAATAGAGGATTGCGACATGTATCTAACATTTAAATTTATTCTTAATTCCAATACTCCCATTTAACATACCCATTTATACTTAGATGACATTAGTGTATATTGTAGTTGAATTTGAGAGTCTAAATTGTCGAATTGGTTTTTTCTATAGGATTGATTAGATTGATGATAGATCAAAGGTTTAGTTTTAATGATTTATTTTGATCACAAATATCACTTTCCGTCTCTCTAAAAACTTCTTGAGGATCATTATTAATATTTTTCAGTATTTAAATTATTTAGTTTTTATTTTTGGATTTTGGTCAATAAGATTGGCATTTTATATATTTCAACATGTCTAGTTAGGTATTTTTGACACTCTTTAAAAGATTATCCCTATTTATTTCTATGTATTGATTGATTATGATTTAATAAGGACTAAAATTTTATTATTTTTTGGATTTATATATTTTCTTAGAAATATGAATTTTTGACCATAATGACTTTTTGTAATGTAGGTTTATTATATTACTATTGGAGTTTTGATTTGAAAATAAGGGTACTCAATAGATTTTTTTTCGGATTTATTATTTAATATTTTGAGTATTTAATTGAATATAAAATTGATATGGAAAATGTATTATTATGATTTCTTAAATTTATTGAATTATCAATTTTTTCTTATGCAAAATGATTTTAGTGAGACCGTGTTTTCAAAACATTCCCTAACACACTCTATTGGTACCTCTCTTGGGCCAAAAATAAATAGAGTGAGATGAACCTCAAATCCCATCTCCAATAGTCCATTAGTTGGTAACTAGAACCGAAGGTATAAAATGAAAAAATGGGATAAATATCCTCTTTACATAAATTTAATGAATGATATAAAATAAAATATCCACAAATCAATACTATTTATAAATAAAGATGTTATCATAGTACATGAATGTGATGTCATTCATAACAAAAACAACTCAAAGGGGCCAAATAAACTCCTAGGAAGTGACCAGAAACTCCAAAGAGTCTTGAAAAAACACTCCGAGCAAGTTACACATAGTTTGATCACCAACTATCTCTCACATACCTGAAAAAAAGTTATATATACATATGTTGATAATAAAAATATTCTCAATAGGATCAGCCTTGGAAAAACTTGTGAAAATGTGAAGGAAGCATACTAAAGCCTCATGAACATACAAATGAAACAAACCCATTATCTAAATATATAAAACTATAACACCATCCTCATAGTGATTTCTCAACATGTAACATATATAAATGACCATATCCACAACAAAAATATATATTTTGATGGAAGGAATCCTTTCTAAAATCCCCCTTTGGTGTGTTGTTCTCATGGCCTAGAAAATCACATCATGTGCTCATCCTTATCTTATATAATCTTGTACATATGAACAAATATCACATCCCATCCTTTATTCCTATACATATCAATACAACCTCATCCCATACAAGTATAACTTCAAAAGTCACTATAGTCTGTGTATCAAAAAATATCCCTCTAGCTGTTATAACCCTTGCATATACTCATTTGGGAAACCATTTCCCCCTAGCCAGATATAATTATATATTGTAACCATAATACTCTATATACAACACATAAATGTTTAATAAAGTTAGATCCATCATAACCTAAGTGAGTCCATACTGTATATCATAATCTATCACAACCCAGATATTCCTACATAATGAAGGAGTAGTTAACAATCCATTCCCTCTCCAAACAAGATGTTCAGGAAAAAACTCCTTCAAATATTTTGGTTTCATTTTCCCTACAAACGCAGTAAGTGAAGTGTATTAAAAAAATTAAAGAATAGATATATCACACAACCACAGTAAGGGAAACTACCTAGCCCTAAAATCTACTATAACTATCATATCTCATGATACTGAAGTGCCGCTACTAAGTCTTAGTAAAATAGACATCATGCATACAAAAAACAATAAATATTCAAAATCATTATCCATCATCACTTAGTAATTATAATATTGTATTCATTCATTTAACAATCTTGTATTTTTTCCATCATTCTAAAACCCATTATTAATCCCGTTTTAACTATTCCATTTAGTTACAACCATCATTATTTCATAACCATTTCAATTACTAGATTTAGTAACAATTATCTTTGAGAATTAAGCAAACTATCCCATGATTTACATTATTTAACTTTTATCATTTTAATTATCAAAATAACCCATACCATGAGTTTATTATTAATGCACTTATTATTCAATAATATTTTAGGTTCTCTAGGCCTCAACCTAAAATACCATGAACACAGATATATTACTGTATATATAGACCAACTTTATTAAGAAGTTAGAAACCATAATGACCAATATCTAGAAAGTCAACCATTTACTGTGTATATATAAAAAAACTGCATTTAGAAGTCAGAAACAATAATGATTGTTTACTGAATATAAATAAAGAGGGAACATCAAAATGATAAAATCATATGTGTTAATAAATTTCCAATTATTATTTCACTTTTATTTTGGTTATTATATTTCTTAGGTTTTTTTAAACTATAACCAAAGAAGATAAAGTATGATAATATCATATTTTCTCATAGAAATGAAGAAATAATGAATCCCATACCTCTATTAAAAGCTTCAAGGGACAATTTTCATTCAATCATGGAATAATCAAGGGTGAAACCCCACCAAAACTGATGGCAAACAACCCCGAATATATCCATAACAAACCACCATTAGGAAATGATTGAAAATTGGCACAAACCCAAGACGTCCCTCCACTAGAATTATCCTATATAAATAAGATAACAAGGATAAAAAATAATAGAGGAGAGAGAGAGAGTACCTTGATATGTTGATCTATGGTATTCATACTCTCAATAAAGACACTTGTAGGGTGGCAAGAGGGCTAGAGGCCAGATCTAGTTCAAAGAATGAAGAGAAATTATGAAGTAATGGAATCTCAACCCACTACTTATAGAGGATTCCTAGAATCCTCTACCATGGTATGGGGGTGTGAAAAACCATCATGGTTCCCCTCAGTCAGAGGATATCTGATTCTGCCACCATTTGAAACGGTTTGAACCCATGAGTATAATGAATTTTAAATTTGAATTTAACCCCCTTAATTGGTACCTTGAATTAAACCATGGCCTTTTTTAAGGAATCTAAAATTCCCTACCAGCCACTAATACCTTTACCATGGAATATGGTGATGTCCTTATCCATTTCTACTCATTAGGATGAAGACCGTGACATAACACTACCCAGCTACACCTTTCCACCTACCCCTTGAGATAAAACTCCTTAATTCTCTATGCACCATCATATCTAATGCTCTATGAATTTTCTCACAACCCATTTCTATATAGATCCCTTAATAATCACAACATTAAATAACAAGAAATTTCAGCAATGACGATTTCCAACAAAGAGGACCCCAAGATAACCAGTGATTCCACAGACCCACTACTACATGGTTATCCTCACCATTTCTCATATAAGGAATATTCAAGGGAAAAAACCTTCAAAAATATCCATCATTAATGTTTCACTCATGGAGGTGCACCAAGCACCACACAACATGTTCAAAAATGCATCAATTTAAATTGGCTAACCCAAACAGACAAACAATTCCAAAAATTCAAAATAAGCACAAAGTAGAAAACACCATTCCCATTTTTATATGTGGTCACCCTATAAATGGGGAAAACCCATATTATCCTCTAAAACACTTCCTAAGTCCTTTTATATTACTATATTCCCTATAAAAACACAAAGGTAAGGATCTAGAAACTTTTGACCATATATTAGATACATCTAAAATAATTCTCATTGTCTCGAATTTAAAATAAAAAATGGTGAGGAAGGATAAAGGGATTATAAAAACCACCCCACGAGATACCTCTCAAGTATATCACTACAATAATAATGCATCAAACACATCCAAGGTAAAAGTACCATAAACACACACCATAAAAATCATCACATAAACTAAAAGTGGATAGATAAATAATCTCAACAAAGATAAAAAAAATAACTTAGGATATTAAGATCACATATATGGATCATTCCCCCAAGTTATATCTTCTAACCAACCATCCCATTATAGAACAAAAACCTAAGTAATAGTATACCCATCCAGTACCTTCTCCCAATGGTTTTGGATCTCAATAGGCTAATCCTCAGGTTTTCATCATATTAACGATCTATATCTATAAAGTAAATTATGTGGGAGTCTTCATGAAGATACCGGAAAATATTAAACACATGAAATATTTCATGAATCCATATTGTTTGTGGGGAAAGTGATAACTAGTACTAAATAGTTCTAACACATAAGAACACCTCAAAAGGTCCAACAACTTATTGAGAAATATTTCCCCCATAATTGTACCTTCTCTACGCATGATGAGGAGATACATCAAATAACACATTATATCCAACATCAAAATATAGAGGCCTACTCCTATGATCATACTTGGACTCCTAATGATCCAGTGCTGGCATAATTTTCTTGTGGAATTGCTTCACCTTCTCTATCATGCTCTACACAAATTCTAGTCTTAGAATTACTGACGCTCCAACCTCTATACAACACAATGGATATTAGAAATTTTTTCTATATAGTTCTTAAAACACAATCATAAAAATATTGGAGTGATATATTTTTTAATAATTAAACTCCACCATGGGTAGGTACCTCAACAATGAACATCTAAATTCCATAATACATGAACACAACATGTCCTATAATGCCTTGATAATACACTCTGTCTAACCTCTATCTAATGATGAAAATTAGTACACTAGAATATCTAAGATCCAAAATCATGCAAGAGACATATCCAAACCATGGAGGTTAAATGAAGACAACATTCATAGATCAATGTTTCTAGAACCCCATGGAGCCTCACCACCTCCTCTAGATACTTCCTCAACAAAACCTACAATTAACTTGACTCATTAATCTCTAATAAGTGAGATGACTTTGTCAATAGGTAAAAAATAAACCATATTTCATCATAGAATATCAGAGATCAAGGTATATTGAAGATGAAGTCAATAAAAAATTTCCTCCCACTTCCACTGAGAAGCATCAACCAGACGAGGAAACCCACCAAGAATGTAGTTCCCAACCTTCACCCTTTAGAACAACAAACATATAAAAACAAACATTCCAGTAGACCACTTAATGAAATACCACCAATATAGAACTAATATGGAGTGACAAATCTTAACCACAACAAGAAGTTCCACCAAAGGTAAATTATAGAACTCAAAAATATCCACATCAGGAATCACCAAATGAATGAAGAGCCTCATATAAAACCACTCCCTATGATGAGAATCCTTAGATCGTCCCTCAGAAGAATCACCATAATCAAATTGATATTACTAGACCTACACTCAGCAATCCCATTACTGAGACTCCTCCACCTACTACAATAATGATGAATGAACCATCATCATATAAAAAACTCTCTTTGTTCAAATTATCCAATATCTATGTGCATCACTACTAACTCTTCCATCACTCTCAACAAGTCTTGAGAATCACGCATTGCACCACCACATAACATCTTACTCAAGTAATCAACCACATTATCCCCTTTACCTCATGAAATAAAAATATTAAAGTCTTAATCCTATAAGACTTCGATCCACCACCAGTTATATATGTTAAAATCATGCTATGATAAAGAAAACCTCTTGCTTTTGTGATATAGGAAGACAAAAGATCATTCATTAATTAGGTAATTACATTGTAAAATCAAAGAAAACAATTCTACAGAAAGATCATGATCAAGGGTAGTGTAGTTACACTCATGATATGGCAACTTCCAAGACCTATAAGAGGTAACTACTCTCTACTGTATTAGAACATAACCCAAGAGAAGACACAAATCTTTACAATAGGTCTCGAACAGAACACAATTATCCAAAAACCAATGAAGCGAATCATTGACTATATTCTCTATCAATCACCCAGAAATAGTCTAAAACTAGTCATTATACAAAAAAATGATTATTTATAGTCAGAACTTTCATAGGAATTACAATATGAGAGATTTTGAGAATGGAAATTTTTTAATAACTAGAAAGTTCAAGGAAACTACACACCTTTTTAGCCTTCTTGTGGGATTACCAACAAATAAACACCGAAATCTTAAAAGGATACATAAACCCTCCAAGATATGACACATTATTTCCATGAAACAGACCTCACAACCACAAAAAAATATACTTTAATAGCTTTCTAAATATCTGATCTTAATGAATAACTCTAAAAATGCTTGAAGCTTCTCTACATGATCTGCCTCTATTTTAGAAAACCCACAGATTCAATTGATAATAACCTCCACGAACTAATCCAAAAACTCACAAAAAACTACCTTCATTAATACCATAAATAAAACTAGAGAATATTTAACATTTAATGGCCTCATAATAAACTCATAATTATTATAAAAAAATTTAAAAGAATTATTTGGATTATCCTCAACCATTACTCAAAAACAAATGACATCCTGAAAAAAATCTATATTTGAGAACCAACTAGCTACCTATAGATAATTGAATAAATATTCAATCAATATTAGAAGATAACAGTTCTAAACTATCACTAGATTTAGTAGATGGTAATCAAACACAAAATTAGACCACCATCCATCTTATTCAAAATTTTAATTGGGGCATCCAATGATTATACACTAGGGAAAATGATTCCTTGTTATAGAAAATCATCATTTTTAATCTATATTTCCTACATCTTAGAAGGGTCCATCCTATGTGTAGAAATCAATATTGGATAAATGCACAACTGCTAACCTATCCCAAATTCAAAATCATGTTGATGAGGTTGTGTCATAACTTCTTCCTAAATGACATCTAGGTACTCCTTGACAAATATGGGAAAAATTATTGACTAATACTCTACTGAACCCAATATTAGCTCAGTCATTAAGGAAGATAGAGACACAACCTTCCTCTAACCCATATGAGGCTCTTTCTCTCCAACAAACACAACTTGGTCTCCTCTATAATCATAGAATATGAATCATCTGCTGAATAAATATATGAAATACTACACCAATTACTTTAAATATTTGATAACGATGAAATTGAATGGTTATATCTACAAAAATAGAAAATCATCCCAAGAGTGGTGATTCCCTTGTAATAGATCACAATATTAAAACACATAATAAAATCTTGATCATCCTCCAATTAGAGTGGATATTTATAATGAAATAGTAACTCACTTCACCTCAAGTCTTAAAGTATGTACTCGGGTTGGTGTAGTGAAGATGTGTGTAGCCCTCAAATCAAACAAGGCATATACCCAAGTAGTAAAAGGAAGATAATATCTTGGATGAACTCTAGATCCCATATTTCATGAATCTCTATGCCATGAATCTGACCATTTCCTATACCATAGACCCTCTAAACTTTATGAAGACCACCTACATGGATTCATTCTACTCTCTTTCTATAGGGATAAGTGGCATATTATGAATTTCCTATTCCTATGATATCCTCTATCGACTAATCATATACTTGAGCATACTAATAATTCTTCCTACTTAGAGGATACTGTTGAATCATATGTTTATGAAGAGGGATAATGGATCTATGATGACAACCACAAAAGTTCAAAAAATATCTCTTTTGATGGAAATGGAATCAACATGTATAACAAACCTTTCCCGATTCACTGACAAGGGTAGTAGAACTTCCAGCCCTAATGAAATAGGATGAAGAAGCCTAAAACTAAACCCTCCATTTCTGAAAAGTCTTCATACAGATAGGAATCTCAGAACATTTGGCCATATATTTACTTCATAGAGAGTCCCGAAGACTCCCTTCCTAAGAATATCTAGTCTTTGATAACATCATATCAATTAAATATTATGTCTCTAGTACCACTAGATATGTATTTAACATAAACAGAGTTACTTGAGAACTATATCTCTATAAAAAAATCCTCATTTAAATTCCACTACCAAGCATCATAATATAGTAATAGTCTAAATAATAACACAAGAGGTTTTTATTTTGGGGTACTAAACTCTATCATGATAGAATTCCCCTGATGCAGAGTAAAAAATATCCCATTGTAAAGCCTCCTTAATAGTCACAAAAAGAAACATGGACTCAAAATGACCTTATAACTTCTCTTACGAAACAATTGAATCCTAATAATCCTCAAGGAACATTAACCACCATTTCCACTCTGTTCCATGAAATATCATCACAAACATGGAAACCCTGTGCTCCCTCCATGCAAGAATCCAAATGAAAGAAATATCCACCTCATCAAACTAACCATCAGTCCCTAAATCTAAAATATATTCCACATACTATTATGTATCTTTAAATTTAAACTCTTAGAGTTTACTCCTCTAAGAATACTCATTATCACGTTCAACTATACAATGACGTTTTGGAACATCTTTATAAATATCCTTGATGTGAACCTGGTGAGAATATCAATATGGATCTATTCATGAAAAAAAAAGTTAGAAAATACCTAAACGTATAGTATGGATTATTATGTTTAATTAATTATATCAATTAAACCCTAATTCTCATCATCTACCCAAGTTCATCCACAAACACCAAAAAACATGATACATAATACTTTACCAGGATTATACCAACAAGAAGCATCACTTTGACTAAAATGATTAGTAAAATTGATGGACCATTGATTAGATCATAGGGGGACCTAATTACCAATGTTCTAGATGGTCACATTTTCTTTCATAGTGTTCTATGATTGTATGATATTGTTTCCTTACAAACCCCTGAAACCATAAACATTACTTATCTATAAAATAAATTCTATGACTTAACTGTATGCTCTAATATTACAATTTCATGAACCTCCCCATCCACTGGTACCCCTCTTGGGATGAAAATGAAGATAGAGATTTGATCCCTTAATCCCGTGTCTAATAGACTATGGGTTGGAAATTATCATTGAGGGTATCAAATGCATACAAATGGGAGACATTACCATCTTTAAATAAACATAAATAAAAAAATATAAAAAGATATCAAAAAATAACTACCATACATAATTATATAATTACTAATAATTCATAAATATAATGTCATATGTAATGAAAATTAATGAAGTGTACCAAAAAATGCCTAGGTAAGAACCATAAACTCCAAATAGTCTTGAAAAACAATTCTGAGCTAGTATCATCTATCTTGATCCCTAACCCACTCACACAGTCTTAAAAATTAGTTTATATATACATAGGGAGAGAATACAAGTACACTAAGTAAGACCCTCCTCCAAAAATCTCAATAAAAATATGAAAGAATCATACTAAATCCTAGTGAATAACAAATGAAATCATCTCATTACCTAACAAGGTAAAACTATACCTCTATCCTCACAAGGATTACTCCCCAAGTAACACATTAAAATGAGCATATCCATATCAAATAAATTTATAGTGATGAAATGTACCTTGCTTCCACTTACCCACTATTGTGTTACTCTCACGCCCAAAAAAGTCACATTCTATGCCAATCCCTCCCATATATAATGTTGCACCCCATGCATATATATTACATATCTCCCTATATCCCATGAAACAAAATATAACCTCATACCATTCAATTAGAAGTCTATAAGACACTATATCTTATGTATCATGCATTATATCTCAAATCAAAATTGACCCAGTATGAACTGTTGTGGGAAACTATATTCACCAAAGTTGGATACAAGTATGTTCTATAACCTTAAGTAATTATATCCAACACATAAATGTATAATAAATTTATATCCAAAAAAATACCATGTGAGTCTATATCATATACCTTAAAATATCACTACCAATGTATTCCCAAATAAGAAACTACAACTGAATGGAGAGTGTGGGAGAGAGGGTAGTCATTCATATTTTCCTAGGATAATGTGGATTTTGGGGAAAACAACCCCCAGAACATTTGGGTGTCAGTTTCCCTACCAACTGTGGCAGTGATGAATATGAAATCTAGAAATATAAGAATATAAATAGAATATAACCACACTAGGGAAAACTACTTAACTTTAGAGTCAACTATAGCTATCATCCCATATATTACACCTAGTTTCCACCACCAGGGAATTGGAAACTAGATATCATACATGCACATCAGAATTTATATTCAAATCATTAGCCTTCCTCACTTAGTAATTAGAAATTAATATTCATTAATTTAACAATATAACAATTTAAAAATCATTAAATACATCATAATTAATCATATATTTACTAATTCATTTCACTATAGCTGACATGCCTTCATAATCATCTTAATTACGAAATTTATTACACACACCCTTTGAGAATTAAACTATCATCCCATGGTTTTGATTATTTAAAAAATATCATTTATACCATTAATAAAACCCATCCAATGAGTTCATTATTAATCTACTTATCAATTAATAATTTCTAGGTACTGTAAGACCCATCCTATGTTAAAATGTTCTAAGATGAACATCCGTCTGTAGATCCAAACTATGTTAAGAAGTTGGAAACATTAACAAAAAAATATAAAAAAGCATCCATTTAAAAGAAACCACTATGAAACAACAAATGAGAAATACCAAATCTTAACACATTATAACCCCCTTAGTATCATTCCAAAAACCACTACACACAATTAATTTGGTCTTTCCATCACATAATTCATGACACTACTAAATCCTAAGAAACCCATACAATAATACATAAAATATTCCAACCATATAAGGTTTATAAATATTGGTAGCAATGATCTAACATCCTATAGAATAAATACAAAACAAAAAAATTATTTCAACAAGAAAAAATCATGGGTAAAATAAGTCTATAACACCAAGGCATTCGAGCCTTTATCAAATACGAATGGTCTCACTCAGCCCTAATAAATTATTATTAGAAAACAATCATTGCATTATGATATGTATTTGACCAATTTAGTATGAATAATTTAGAAATAAAGAAGCTACCTACGACCAATATATTTCTACAATTATGAATTATTCATAAACATGCTTTAAGCATAAATTCTAAAATTTAAATATTTCATGAAAAAATGGTAATCAATTTACATGTTTCTTTCATTAATAAATATGTAATTATAACTTTATGTTTTTTTATCAAATTTCAAAAATACTAACCAAGATGAATAACTAAAACCATCATAATAAATAGATAATATAATATATATTAAATCAAGAGGAAACATCAACCTAAAAACACCACATGTGATTACAATGACTCAATTATGATTTCACTTTTAATTGTAGTCACTCTTTTTTTGATTCCACCATTACCATAAGAAGATAAGGTATAAAAATATCATAATTTCAAATAAAAAAAATAAAGGTAACTAATCCCTTACCTTGATTAGAATATGTGTGAAATAATCATTATTATAGTATTGAAGTATTGAGCATGAAATACTACCAAAACTATAGAAAAACATGTTAAAACATATCCATAATAAAACACAATCAAGACACACTTGGAACTCAGACCAAACTAGAGGATTCATTGAACCAAAATAATCCTCTATAAAGAATATAACAAGGACAAATATGAGGATAGGATAAGGGAGAGTACCTTGACCAGGAAAACATTAATGTGATTATTGATGTTTTTTTAGACTCTCAAATAAGATTTTTAGTGGCTCGTAAGAGGTATAAGGGCTCGATAGTGTCTGAATTGAGAAGAAAAAATCCAAAAAAAGGGATTATCGAACCTATATTTATAAAATAATCCCAAAAGACTCTACCATATCATAGTGGCACACAAAACTCACTTAGCACCCCTCAGTCAAAGGAGATCCTATTCACATGTCGTTTAAAATGGTGTGAACCCCCCAAGTCTCACACATTTTGAAACACACATTAAACTAATTTTAATGTAACTAAACCTTGAAATAAGATATTTTTCAAGGAATTTTAGATAAATAGAATGACACCACAGACTACCCTATGACATATGGACAAGTTCCTATACATTTCACCACACCACACTAAAGGAAACAATATTGCACTATTTCCTCCTCCCCCACAAGATCGTCCTCATGATAAATTTATACAAAATCATGCATAATTACTTGGGAATTTAACCTATGAATATTTTTCACAAGGTTCCATCTATGGTCACCAAATCTAGAAACATAAAATCCCAGTGGTTCCCATTTGCAACAAGGAGGATCCCCATGACACACAAAGATACCACACCCTCAATTAAAACCTAGGGATACTCCCTATTTCACTCAAGAGGAACATCTAAGGAAAAGTGCCTTATAAAATGGTAATATAAGCTATTTACTAACTACATCACACTAAGAATCAAAAAAATAGTTCCAAAATTATTTTGGCTCCATAATGACAAACCCTAACACCAAAACCATATCTAAAACTCTAAAAAATACCAAATTAAGGAGCATTACTCGTGCTATCATGACAATAAAATTCTATAATTTATAAAAACTCCTTTATATACTTTAAAATACATATAAAATCCCTCTCAACAACTTTACTTCATGAAAATAGAGGTATCTAGAAATGAATGGCTATTAAAGATTTCTATTTTCATCCACATAGATGTAATTTATGGGTTTATAAGGATAAAATTACATTTATTCAATGAAATTATAGATAATAGAAACAATAATTTCCAATACCACCATGCTATGAAAAACTGAAATGATGTTTAAACAAACAAAAAACATATACTTTACACCTTAGATGGATAAGGTTCCTTCACCAAACTAACAATTGATGAAGATTACAAAGAATATCCCTCGTAATCTTAACTCTAAGGTGTATCCATGGGATAAACGAAATCAACTACTATTAGGGTGGGATTCTCTAAAACTCCGATGGTTTGGATATATCTCTCTCTGGAAAAGAGAGAAGAATAAAAGCCTAAAGATAGAGAGAGATATCCAGCAAGAGGCTCTATCAAGGGTTTAACCCCATCTCAATATATAAGAGCTCTTATATAGGACTTGGGGACACTCCTCAAGGCTCTATTTCATTCAATTACATGTTATAGACATATTAGTAAAACATTATGGTTATAATTCTTGTAACCCATTCATTCTATTCAACTTCCCATGAATTTTATATTTAGTGAAATGTTTATATCGATATCTATTAGTGGAAGATTATTTAATGTTAAATCTTAACATTTAATTGACATTCCATAATTTTAAGCTTCCTTATTAGTTATTTATTATGGTTCCAAAAATTATAAGACTTATAATATGACCCTATGATATGAACATATTGTCAAATTTTCCAAGTTACTTTATATGATATCACTATATCATTTGCAATGATATGAATTTGGTTTATATAGAATACTTATTAACATATCTTTATTATACTATTTTATAGAAAAATTTTATAAATAATATGTATTCATGGACTTAAGCTATATCACTATCAATTTTCCAATTACACTAAGCCTCATTGTATTCATGATTAACACACCTAGTTTGAGGTATTTGATTTCAATTCATGTATTTTTGAACTATATTGTTCTTGGGATTTATCTCTGGAAGTTTTTTATGAATTTTTTGGGGAGTTTTTGAAGGACTTTATAGGGTGTACATTGTGATATCAGAAAGAGTAAACCATGTTGTTATCCCTAGGAAATCATAAAACATGCTTACGAGGCCAAGGGGATGCATAGATGGTGAATGTTTTTTTCCAAACAGTACAGATTCCTAGGAGAAACCATGTTAGTATATATAGAAGTAAAACAATTGTTGGATCACAATTTGTAATTCCACATGAGAAGGGGGCTTGGAGATAGTGGTAGGAACATAAATTCAAAAACCTTACAGTGTAATTGTGAGACATGAATTAAATGATATTAAAATTATATCATAAATCCATTTTTACACACAAACCCCTCATTTTCACCTCTACTGTTAGGATTTGAGATTCCACTCCTCTCATAATAATTTTTTGTGGTTCCCTTTGATCAAGAATCCTATTTTTATATATATAAGTTCTTTGGATCTCTAGAACTAGTGATATGTTTTTGTTTTCTCACTTTATCTTTTTATATCCTTATCTCCTCTAAATTTTGTCATTATATATTATAGGTTATGGATATATCTATGATTCATGAAGTGTTTTTATGAGATATTGATAAGATCTATTAATGTAAAGGAGTTTTGGACCTCAATTTAGAGGTTTTGTAGTTCCATTATTCATTTTCATCACTCTCTGTGAGGTTGGTGGCTTGTCTCCCTTATCTAATTATTATAGAACTATAATAATTTTATATTTAAATTTAATTTCTTAAATTTAAAAGGAAACTTGTTATGATTTCCTATTGTAAACTCCTTTACTTAATAATTAAGGAATCTTATAAAAGGTATTGTTTTAGAAAAACACCTGTATTTTATGGTTTTAAAATTATCATTTTGGTTCAAAATAATCAAGACATTAAATTAAATGTTTAAAGGGAAGAATTTTTTTATGTTAAATTAATTTACAAGATAAATTGGTATATATTGTTTGTGTATGTTTTTTTATTTGGCGTGCACTTGAAGAAGTGTTATGTTGCTAGACTAGAGGAACTTAGAGATTGGACACATAGTTATGACTCAGTTGATTGATTAGTGACCACTCATGAGTCTATTTTTATCATCAATAATTCATGTGTGAGTTTGAGTTAGTGGATTGATGTGTTTTGGGTATTCTAACTGGTATTTATGGATAAACTATTCTAATTTGAATTTAAATTATTTTAAATTGTTAAAATGTTTTGATGTTACTCTCATTATTATAAATTATATTTTAAAATGTGAGATAATGAGTTAGTGTGAGTTGGGAAGTTCCTTGAGAAAATCTTACTGGTTGTGATTACTGATCCCCTATATTTTCAATTTGGTTAATATCCAAACACTATTCTTTATGAAATTGGTAATGGAAGAGTTTATTATTTATTTATTGGAGAATATTTATGATACTTCCTTAGGATAGTGTTTTGATCTTGGAGTTTCTCTTATTGAAATTTTGGGGGGATTCCACATTGGAGTTGCTACATCATGATGTCTTTTATTTTTGGTTGGTTGTTATTTTTCTATTTTTTCTACTTCTCTAATATCATTGGGGTTTGTTATTTTATTTTATTTGTATTGTTTATACCAAAGAATCATATGGGTGGTGTGGTTTATGAGTGTTTCATATCATATATTAGTAATGAGACATCTACTAGGACCATATTACTCATATTATGTTTAGTGAATATTTTTAAATTGATTGTATTGATTGTTTAATTTAATTATTTGGAATATTATAATCCTTTAGTTGGATAATTAGTGATGACTAAGTGGTTTTCTATTAAGACTATAGAGAAATAGAACTGGTTAGGTGACCTAGAAACCAACTATAAGAGGCTATATAGAATGTTGTTGCACCAAAAACTAATGTGAACCAAAATAATTTTTAGATCATTATTCAATATTTTTTATTTTTTAATAAGATAAATTGAAATGGTGAACCACAAAAAGAAAATCATTCTATGGAATTTTTTATATAGAACCCATACAATCTTTCTATTGGATTCAAAACCTAAAAAAAAGCAAGGACTTAATAGAGTAATTAAGATCATTTATTTCCTTATACCCCCGAATAATCTAAATGTAAATTTAGTTGTCAACATACTGGAAGAGCTTTAATTGTAATGGTTGGATTTAGCTATCCAAGGTAAAGCCAACCAAGGCCTTATATGGGAGGGATTTGAAGAATTTTTCAACAAAAGATTGTACCCACACATCTTTAAGATATCCAAAATGGTATATTTCTTTTTTATTGATCCGGAAAATCCATTAGTGAAGGAATATAAAGATATGCTTATTAATAAAGTTTGTTTCTATCTAGAAGTAGCTACTTGTGCATCCATGAGGGCACACATATTTGAGTCTGGACCAAGACTATAGATTCCGGAAAAGATAGTTGTTCTCTATATTAATAATTATATGGAGATGGTTAAAATAGTTAAAGTAGGGGAAGAAGATATCACTAGGAAACCTATTAGAGGAGATCCGTTTTTTTATATAAGAACATTTGGGACATGCAATATAGAAAAAATAAAAATAGGGAAACCTATTACCAAAGTGGTAGAGCATATTGACTGTTATGTGTGACAATTAATGTTTACATTTTCTGATGGTAGAAGGCATATTTTTAAAGGATATTTTTATGTTAATGATGGTAAATAAGTTCCTTTATCACCTATGGTTGGAAAAATCTCTTATCAATTAAAAATGGTCATAATGGGGGGTTTCTAATATAATACAAGCTATGAATCTTCCCACCACAGTGGGCTGATATCATGGATTGTTTACAAATAATTTATCGGTTTTCCAACTGAAAGAGAAGTGGGATTTATGATTGATCTCCTTTCAGGGAAAAAACCAATTTAACTTCTATTTTATAGAATATAACCTATTGAATTGAATGAGTTTAAGATCTAATTGGAAGAATTTGAACGTAAAGGGTTTATAAGACTAAGTAAATTTCATTGTCTAAATCTAATTATTTTTTTCAAGAAGGTAGGTGGTTTGGTATGAATTTTTGTTGACTATCATTATCTTAATAGGTTTATGATAAAGAAAATATATCCACTACATCATATTTATGACTTTCTTGATCAATTGAAGAGAGACCAATGTTTCTGAAAAATTTATATACACTCTGAGTATCACCAACTCCAGGTTTGTAAATATGATATTTCAAAGAAAACTTTTAGGTGTAATTATAATAATAATAAATATGTGGCCATTCCCTTGGTTCTTATGAATGTACCCAGAGTATTAATGTCTTTGATGAATCCTGTTTTTCAGTAGTACCTAGACTCTTTCCTTGTTGTATTTTTTTTATTGAATTATGGTGCATTATAAATATCCTAATAAACTTCAAGAACATTTATAGGTTCTGTTAATAATTTTTTAAGAGCACTTCTTATATGAAAACTATCCAAATGTATTTTTTTTATGCATGAAGTTTTATTCCTTGTTTGTTCCTTCATTGAAAAATGAATATTCTTAGATCCTAAAAAGATAGAATATATCATCCCTTAGAAACCACTAAATAATTTATTTGAGATAAATATAATTTGATATATAGTTGGTCACTATCATGGCTTCAATTGTGACTTCTAATGACTCACATATCACATGAAAACACTCATTAAAAAGAGAACTATATTACATTAGAGTGAGTATTTTCAAAAATCCTATTTATATTTTAATGAAAGGATCACTTCTGCACCAATTATTGTTTTCCCAGAACATGGGTAGGGTTATGAAGTTTCTTGTAATGCAACTCAGTCTAAACGCATATATGTTCTTATATAAGGGTATCATGTCATTGCTTATGGATCATGAAAATTTAAAATTCAAGAATATAATTATTTGACCCAAGATTTGGACTTGTCTTTGGTAGTTTATGCCCTGAAAATACTGAGGCATTATATATTTAGTGATAAATTCACAATGTTAATAGACCAAAAAATCATGAAATAGATTTAAAATTGAGGTAAATACGGTGGATGATATATTGAGAAATGTGTGAATTTAACTTGGTTTATACACCTTGAATTTTTTTATGGTAGTTGATTTAAGAATAAATTAACACAATAAATTTTCCAAATCAGCTCATGATCAGTGGAAATTGATGGTTATGATTGTTGATATTTAGAATGAACTAAAGAAAATGAGGTCACCATTTTGTTTTGGGTGACTATTATACCATATTTGGTGGATCAAGTTAAGGATGCAAAAAAATAAAATCCATATTTCCTTAAAAGTATTAAAAACTCAATAGTGGGGACACTGTTGATGAGTGCATACAATATATCGAATCCTTATTGATACTTTAAGATCAAATAAAAATTCCTTGAACTTTTCAAAAACTACCTATTTTTACATGTAGCCACTTTATATGGGTTGTTCATCATGTAATCTAGAAGATATATATGGAATTTTGAACTCAATTATGGTTAGATGACAAGAAAAAGTAAAGTGGAAGAATATATCTTGATATAACTTATTTTTTAGTATGTCAAGAATGAGGACCTACAACTAACTGGTATAATGAAATATTTACCTATAAGTATATAGAAATGGGAGCACACAGCTATGGATTTGGTCACAAGTCTACCAAGAATAGTCCAGAAACATGATTCTATATGGTTTTTATAGATTATATCAATAATTTTTCTTAATTAGTACTAATTTGTGAATGTAATATAGTGGAAGATTTAGAAAAATATCAATTTTGTGAGTTCTTAAAGTCTCATGGAATAGAGGTTTTGATCATATCAGACTGATTTCATCTTTTTACCTCTTATATTTGGTTATATCTAAAGAAATATTGTAGTACCCAGCTGACCACGATCAACTGTTATCATCCTAAAATGGATGGAAAATCAGAATAGATGTTACAAAAATTAGAAAATATGATCCGAGCTTGTGTTATAGATTTTAGAGGCTCATGGGAAGATTATATACCATTAGTTGAGTTTCTATACAATAATAGTTATCAATCCTCAATACATATGGACTGTTTTTATTAATTTTATTCACTTATTTTTCAGCCTCTCCTTTTCTAGGTAGAGATTAGATAAACTTCATTGGTGAGACCTAGTCTTCTTCAATAGATGACTAAGAAAATTCAGTTTGTTAGGAAAAGTATGGAGATGGATCAGATTAATAAGTAATATTTTGTAGATTTTCAACATCACAGGTTATAATTTGACATGGGAGACCATGTGTCCATGAAATCCTTTCCAATTCTTGGGCATCAATGTTTTGGTAAGAAATGTAAATTGTTTCCTAGGTATACCATCACTTTTTAAATACTATATTAAATTGGTGATGTGTATTATCATTTGGAATTATCATAATAATTCATCTTCACAATAAATTTATTCCATTTATATGAATCGAAGACGAACTATCCTAATCCCAACAATTTGATTCAATTGGACCACATTGATTTTGAACTGAATGCTACTTTTATACACATGCCGATATTGATTGTTGATAGAGAAGAGAACTTGTTACATAGGAATATTATCCTTTTGGTGTTAGTTTTATAGTATCATTGTCAAATTCAATAAGAGACCCGGGAACATAAAGTCTTTATGTTGGAGCAGTGGCCCGATATCTTTTAAATTGAAGCCAGTTTTCTACTATCTGAGGACAGAATCCCAAGGGTGGGATGAATGTAACAAGCCCAGTTTGAGGTATGTAATGGTGATATATATATATATAACTATTTTAATGTTTAGATTTATGTTTTTTATGTTTTTAGGTATTTTTATGTGATTTTTGAATGGTGTTTGGAGGGCACATGATATTAATACTGTTTGGGGAAACCATAATATGTATCCCCAAGAAATAGTGCAACTCACTTAAGAGGCTTGTAGGGAGTTCATGACTAGAGCATGGTTTTTATAAACTGTGAATATGCCTAGGGAAAACCATGAATGTGGGATATATTGTAAAACTTGGTTGGAATATAGTTTGGAAAACTATGTTAATAAAGCATGTGAAATAGTGGTTTGGATAATGTGGTAGGAACAAAATTACCTAATTCATGCTGGATAACCTTGAAACATGTATTGAATACTCTAAAAACTAGACCTTAACTAATTTTTTACCCTTGAAACCCCCATTTTTCTCCTATACTCTCTGGCTCTAAGACTCAACTACTAGCCTAAAAATTCTTTATGGTTCCCTTTCATATAGAAGCTAGTTTTGATGGATCTAAGTGTGTTGGATCTCTCTAATTAATCGATAGTTCTTTTACTCAATTTATCTTTTGATATCCTCGTATCCTCTCAATTGGAGTGTAATATCTAATCATTTATGAATAGATCAAAAATCTATAATGTGTTCTAATGGGATATTGATTGTATTTTTTTAAGGAAATAAATCATGAGTCTAGATCTAGAGGTTTTGTAATGATATTCTCTATTTTCACAACTCATTGTGAGGTCGGCATATTCTCTCTCTTCTAAAGTTATTATAGAACTAGATAGATTGAATATTTAAATTTATTTTCTATAATTTCATAGGAATCATGTGATTGATTCTTATTTCAAACCTATTTTTTTATAATTTAGGAATCTTGGGAAGTAAATGTTTTTTGAAAAACCCATTTAGTTAATGGTTTTTAAATTATGGGTTTGGTTTAACAGAAGCTTGATATTTTATTATAAATTTAATTTTAAGAACTAATTTATGTGATATGAATTGAAATGAGAACGTGTAATACAAGGTTGGAATGAGTTTATTTGTTATTGATTTGACCCTGAATAAGGTGTATGGTGAAAGGCTATAGAAATATAGAGATTGGCCACCCAATGATGACTTGTTTGATCAATGAGTAAACAAACTTGAATATGTGATCTTGACCTAGAATACATTTTTGTGTGTTAGTGGTTGGACTTGGTTTTTGGGTATTCTAAGTAGTATTGATAGATAAATTATTCCACTTTCTATTTAATTTTTTTAAAATTGTTAATCTATTTTGGTGTTCCTCTAATTGTTATAAATTATATTTTGAACTATGAGATAACATGTTATTGTAAAAATAGTGATATTTAGGATGTCTGTTGGCGATATTATTATTGGTATTATTACTCACCCCAAAATATGCATTTAGCTGCATATATATATGTTGTTCTTTATGAGGCTGCTAAAGTAAAATCCACTTATTTAGCTAATGGATCATTACGAAGGTAATAACTAAGGATGATGTTTAGAGCTTGGATATTATCTTATAGAGTAATTGGAGAGATTCCAAATCATCATTGCTATGATGGAATGTATTTTATTTTTTGTTTGGTATTTTATTTATTTCTATTACTACTCTGATATCATTGATTTTTGGTAATTCATATGAGTTGTATTATTTATACTCTTGCATCATATTGCTGGTTTGGTTGTTTGAATTTTTTCTTGAATAGTTTTTATTTTTTAAATAGGTAAAATCACCCCCATAGTCTAGGTAGTCTCTTGTAATTTATTTTGATCCTTTAGTTTCTTGGGGTTTTCACCTAAGGTTAGTGTAACCTCAGATCATTCCATGCTAAAGGTTAGGTCTAGGATATTATATTATGCTATTTTACCATATATTGTATCATATAAAATAACTTAAAAAACCAATTGAAAATACCTTTTGGATATATTCTAAAAATATTTTGGAATGAGTTCATTAAATTCATTTTGTATCCCATTATATGAAATACTTTGTGAATATATATCCAAAAGTCTTTTGGGATAAAATCTAAAACACCATTCCGAATAGATCATAGAGTTTTATAAAGATCAATACCCACTAAATAAACCAAAAAGTGTGTCCCCATGAGCCTCTATATTTCTAAAGAAAAACATGAATTCCTAAATTTATAAATTTATGAAACGTGTTTATTATAGAAATGAATCAATGCTACTCAAGTGATAAAGGGATCTAGTGAGATCTCAATTGAACAAATATGTATCTATACCTATGATCATAAATTGTTTCATTTGTAATTATTTATTTTTGTTTGAATCATTTTTATATGATATTAGGTAACTAGAAGAAATGAAAAATTTCAACCCTATATAGATACATAAATATTTTTTATTCCTCGAGTATAGACTGACAGGGCCAATGAATACATAACCTATCATTCATCTTAGTATATTAATACATCTCATACCCCTCATCTAGATAGATAAAAATATCACATACATTATCTAGGTATGTCCATAATATATTTCACTCTATCTCAGTAGATGCTTCTGATTTGATACTCATTATATAATAATATAGATCCAATTTTGGTTAAGCTACAATCAAAAAATTAATCAATAACATACCCAATAAGTTATTTATTATGTAATCCTAAATGCATGTGTAAGAAAGGTATCAATCTTTGAAGGCTCTTATTAAAGGTATCTTTCCAATATCAAGTGTAAGGAATTATTAATATTATTCATATATCCCTATAATATTAAATAAACAATTTATGATACCCCATGTGGTATTCTTAGGGGTTCATCTAGTATAAAAACAATTTTTATACCACATGATCATATTTTTCATATTATAAAAAATTATACTCATGTTAACATTAATATTTAATGAAAAAAATTAATACTCCATAATAAACATTGTTTAGTAATACCTCAAAGTTTTACTTTTTGAGGTTAATTATCATTTCACTTCACACAATATGTGAGGCCAAAACTAAGGAATTCCAAAGTGATGTTTTATAAATTTTATATTTTTAAAAACATTTAATAATACTTGTAAAACCACACATTAGAATCCATATCATGATGTTTTTTATGATATTCCACAATACATGCCTTATTGTTTCTACACTTTTTGGGTTCTCTTAATTCATTACATCTCTATGTAACTATTTCAACATATTGATGTGACCATTTGAAGAAACCACCCAAAAAACTCTTTTATCAAGTAAAATCTATGAAGTAACCCATCTTGAATATTTTAAAGATATCAGAATCAAATTCATAAAGTTCAAGTTTTTGAGTATAGTATTCAAACCCCTTAACTTTAAGATGTTAATAACTTTTATTTTATACTTAGAACTATTTCTATGTACACCATCATCACAGTTTTTGGAACCTTTTTCATAAACTTTTTCCTTCATATTAATTAGGTAATAAAGTATATTTCTTTATAGAAACACCCTAAAATATTTTATAATATTAAATGAATCATGACCATCATAATATTTTATTTGTAATTTAAACTTTATTCAATTCTAAAAATACTCCCAACGACCTATTAGAGACCATATAGTCTTTATAATATCATTCTAATATGCAAAAAATGTTTTGAGTTTATGAAATAATAATTATTTCTTTTAGTGGTAATATTTTAAAAATATATTATTATATACATATCATATATTTTATTTTATGTGTTTAAAGGATTAATATAAAAAAATAATTTACTATTTAAAATTTCCCCTGATGTGTAGTGACATATACTTCCACTGTATTTCAACAAATATCTTAGATAAATTTTTTATCCTAAGTAAAACTCCTTTTATGTTATTATTCTTTTCAAGAATGTTATAGAATATGATGAATTATTAACCATGTGTATTAAAAAACCTCCTTTATTCATCAAAAAACCATTTCATACATGTATCTTCAATATTATAATAGAAAAAAATGAGATCTAAAATACTAGTCCTTTATTTTAGATTCAACCATTATTTATATTAATTTATACATCTTAGTTCTCAATACATAAACCCCTTTACTCATCACTTGAAGAGGTAGTTCAATCTTCTTCCATCAACTCTTATTCAATTTTGAAATCTTATGAATTTAATACTTCTTTAAAACACATAGTTGGAATTTTATTGACAAATAAAATATAATAAACGCATATAACATTACAGCTGATATGGAATATCCACTGGGTTTCTTTCAACCCTTAATATATTCTTTGAAATCCATTCCCTACTGTCTAGGTTTTATATAATATAAACATTCACTATCCATATTTAATTAACCCTTTAGTTTTAAGTAATTTTACTGGTTATTAGATGAAAAACTATTATACATTCTAATTAATGTTTTTTTCTTTGAAACTTTACCCCTTGTACTATCTATACAATACTTGAGCCAATTCCCTATAATGTATTTCTAATCTATTTTAAATAGAGTGAGTAGATAAGGTACAATTTTCCTAAGTTCATTCATATTTTAATTTAACATGAACTACAATAAAATTTCCATTAAATGTTATAGAATTAAGTCCATAGTAAGATCATTATCTAATAGTGACCCAAGAGTCACACTTTTCCTTGTTTTCATGTTTATTTTGGATTTAACTATTTATAGATATAGGAATAAATTTAGATACCTCAATTGAATATATTTATATAAATAATAATAATTTTTTATCCTCTTGGATAGATTTTCCAAAAGGTGTTTCCAAATATCCCAAGTAAGTATTAAATTTTTTTCAATGATTTAATTTATGTATAGTGAAGGTGACGGTGATTCATGGAGGATTTTTATATATTCATGAAGGTGAAATTGAATTTCATGGTTGTTATAACATCTATGTAAGTCCATACGATGAATAAAATTCAATATTAAAAGGAGCTTCCATGATCAAGATTCCTCCATGAAGGATGAAAAATAAGAACCTTCCATGTGTGAGGAACTTAATTAAAGAATGAGTCAGTACTGATCCTTTATGAAGCATGGATCTTCCATTAGAAGAACATGGATCATCCATATGGATGTGTTCCATCAATGGATCTTCACTGAGGATAGGTATCACATGGACTGTCCATTAGGAATAGAGGGGAAAATTCTTCCATTTTTATGATCTTATATGTGATCATAAACCATGAAAAGATCTTCCATATGGATAAACATCAATGAGTGATGTTAGTTTCCATGAAACAATCACAGAACTTCCTTGAGAAGAAGTTAGATGACCATTAGTGTTTGCAGCTACCTTGTGTTCATTAATCAATCTCTCATCTTTCCATAATTAAATGCCTATGTTTCATTCTATAATATTAAATGAGATCAAATAGGAACATTCACAAAATGATTAGGCTCAAAGTAGGAATGATAATTTCACATAAAAAACACTAGAGAGAAAATGTGGCATCCACAATATTCATGAAAACCTCCATGCATGAAGCGCGATAATTATATCCATGAATAAAATATTTTTATGCACTACAAAAATAGATTTATGTTTTATGTTTTATTAATAAAAATTTAATTCCATGTTTCAAGGATCATGGTTTCATGCATGCGAGGAATGCTGTTTTGATGTATACATGTTATGTAAAGAAGAAATAGAAAAATAATGAGAGTGCAGCATTAAAGATTTCATGGGAAGGAAAAACGTGATGAAACACTTAAGGTGATATTCAATGGATGTACATCACAATAATACTACATTTTCATAGATCGATACATATATGTAGTTTTACATGTATGCATGTAAAACAGGAATATAAATAAGTATCCACATGATAATAATTCATGTGATGTTTCAGAAAAGATAAGTCTATGGTTTTTTCCAAACCATGTGAAGAATGTGATGATTTAGCAAACATTTTAAGAATTTAAGATCATATTAATTATGGTATTATTCTAGGATATTAAAAATATATATAAAAAATATATTTGGAGATAATTTTGGATTCATTGACCAAATTAAATTCTTGTAGTTATAAGTAGTTATAATAAATAAATCATTGGATATTTGAATAAAATCTTCAAGGATTTAAATTCAAATATTTATGACTAATTTATTACAGTTTTTGATGATTTTGAGTAACTTTATATACCAAAGAAATGTATATATTCGTATAGGATGATATAGTGTTGTTTGATTCATGATATCATTTTTTAGATAACTTTTGAAGCACCTCAAGAGAATTATAATAGATGATACAACACTTGTATTGAAAAGAAAAAAGAAATAGTAGAACCCATATTATTGAATATCTAAAGAATATTTTCTAGACTATAATTTCTATTAATATTCCTAACGATTTTCCATAAGCAATCTTATTAATACAACTTTCTTATAGAGGAAGATCAAATCACTATTGGTGTAGAAGTAACCCATAACTTATCAAGTTCTCTCAATCATAAGATCAAAACTAAAGGAGGTATCTGGAATGTAT
Source organism: Viscum album (assembly GCA_963277665.1). NCBI lineage: Eukaryota > Viridiplantae > Streptophyta > Magnoliopsida > Santalales > Viscaceae > Viscum > Viscum album. The sequence continues at coordinate 1,840,156,054 of OY728165.1, forward strand.
AACCAGTTACTATATAATTGGATTTGGGGTCTATAACAAACTATTATTGTTGTGTGATTGGTGTTTATAACCGGTCCTTCCAGTAGCCAGTTCAAGATTTAGTTTAGAATCCATTTTGTGGTGTATAGATAATATGAAAACATAAAAATTTATGCCAAACCTAGTAAATATCATAAGTTGTGTTCTTTCATAATATTTCATCATAAAAAGTGATACTGAGAGGTAATATGGAGTGGATCAAGAACTCTAATAGGTTAAAGGGGTTGAATTCAAAAGGATAGTAATTTTAAAAAGAATACTATTTATTCACCCTTCCACTTAGTGGTCAATCTGTCCTTGGAAACTATAAGTGGAATCAATGGTAAGTCCCAATATAATGATTCAAGAATAATTTTAAGAGATGATAAATATTAACTCAGTCGATAGTTGAGGTACTCCCGTATTTTTTGGGAAGAATTATCATGACTGTAGGAATATGATACCACCCTATCTAATTTCACTCAGCTTGAATGTGAGAGATGTAGCAATATTTAGGTTTCCTCTCATTGCTGATAGAGCTATGATGACTCAAGTTGATATGGGAAATATGGATTTTGACGGAAAATATAAAAATTGTATCTTAATATATCTATTATAAAAGGTATATACTATGTCTATTGATCTTTAATCAAGACAAGAAATATGTCAAACATTTAAAATTAGTTTTGAAGGTATTATGAATTCCAATAAATCCAAGTTCCATATCTAGAAGAGAAAATTTTAAGATATTATAATGGCTGATGATATGATTATTAATGAATATTTTACATGGGTTAATGATATTGTGAGAAACATTTGGTATTTTTGTGGGAATCTATAAGATTACATCTTTGTTAAACAATTTATTCTAATTTTTTAGATTTATTTGATTCAAAATTTTCAACCCTAAAATAAAGTAATATTTTATCCATTAATGAGTTTCAAAACACTCACGTAGACTATGATATGAAGAGAATTATTTCTTTCAAGAAGAAAAAAATATATTAATACTATTTGACGTAATTAGAAAAGGAAAATTTAAGGAAGAGGTTTCTTAAAAGAAGATTTAGATATTAAGGTTGATGAAGAGCTTAAGGAGATTATTGATCTTAAATCCACAAGGTTAAAAAAGGGAAACTGGAAAGTAAAAAAGAAAAAAAGTACTAAAATGTTGGAATTATGGAGGGATTGGTCAATTTTAAAATGATTATCCAATGAAAAATACTTTTGAATATGAATATTAAGAGAAAGTAAAAAAACTATGAAAATAGAAAAAGTATATGTATGAAAAATTGTATTCTACTATCAAGAAAAAGAATTTGATGAGAAATCATGAGAAAGCTAATTCATCTTCATGTATATCATTAAATGTAGGGTTAAATTTATATATTAAATTTATAAAGAGATTGGATTCATCAAGGAGTGATGATTATGAGGAGGAGATGATAGAACAAGAATAAAAAATGAAGCATGAGTTAGAATAATGTACTGAGGAGATTTCAAATATTTAGAAAGAAAGTAAAAATTACAAAATAAGAAAAATAATATTGTGAAGAGATGAAAAATCTAGTCATGATGGAATAATCTTATATTTATGAGATTAAAACATACAAGATAAATGTTACTGAGAAATAAAAAATGGTATTTCATCTTGAATAAATTTTAACTCATAAAGAAGAAAAGTTGTTCAAGACACAATCTATATGTATCAAAGTCCAACATGAGTTAAAAAAATATTTTAAAGTTTCATCAATTTAGTAGAGATCAAAGATGAATCTTATCAATATAATGATAAAAAAAGTCCAAGATTTCTAGTTAAAATTTCACCAAATCAAATTCAAAATTAATCTATTTTTTTGTAATAATTAATGTGTTAGAAATGGAAACAAGGAGGCTTTGACAATGAAATCATTGAGGTTTTCTCACACTAAGAGAGAAACATATATGCTATGATCCCAATTGACTTTAATTTTATTTATTTTCAATAAATTTTCAATATTTATTAGTGATTATGGGAATATATGAAGTAAATAAGCACGGTGAATGAATATTCTCCAAATCAACTGTGATGATAGTTGACCCATTATTATTTTTAAAAGACATGTGTCAATTGTGTGGAGGATGATTTATTATTTGTAACAAGTAAGAGGAGTTGAATACCATGATAAATTAAAGTACATTCATGAAGTATTTAAATAATCTCATACAAAATAAAAATATATATATATAGTTTTTGAGGTCTGTTTTTGATGAAGAATATTTGAGATGGCCTTAGTACTTTAAATTATATACCTTGAATTATTCTATGTATTTTGGTGGTCCTTCATCAATTATTTTCAACCAAAAAATCCATAAGGGCCATCTCAATCAACCTTATTGTGGGACAATGCACAACCACAAGGTTGAGCCAACCCAAGCATGTTACATGGTGACATGGATGAGAGTTACAATATAAGAAGGCATGCATGGACGAAGAGGCACACAAAAATACATGGGTGTGTACATGAATGTTCTAAATCCACCATGTAGGGAAACATGATGGTGTGTGGTGGTGGGGTTCCTATAGCATAACCTGGCCAATTTTCCACCAAAAACTGATGAAATGTGGAATTTAATATATAAGTGTTGTACTGAGGGAAGCTACAATGTGGGATCAGTCCCATGTGCTCACTATCCCACCATTTGAAAGATATGGATCGAACATATTACATATTATCTGGTGTATCTATACCACATTATCATTATCAAGGGATTAAATACAACCTCCATCCTTCAATAGTTTTTGTTTTTTAGAGTTCGGAATTCTGAAATACTCCATGTTTCGAGTTGATGTTGATGTTATTGTAAACCTGTGATTTTGAGAAAAATATAAATTGGATCATAATGAACACACCGAAAAATGTGTATTAATGATTTGATCCAAAACATGATCCCCTTAACAATGAATATATCATTATAAATATCATTCAATGGAATTGTGGATGTATGCAATGATGCACATGATATTATCACATACATTTCAGAAGTTAAACAAGAAGGAATAATCTATTTAGATAAAGTTGAAATATTTTTCAACATCACTAAATCCATGTGATAAGTTGGAAACCTGTGTTTGAAGGATTAAAAAACCCTAATATCTTCATATGTTTTCAATATTTATTGATGTGACATTTTACTAAAATAATTGATAAGAAATATTATTTGGGAATTTTAGTTGGTGTAACTTTCCTACAAAAGGTGAAAAACAAACCCTGAAAGTGGTATTTCCAATAATTCTTGTGGATATATTTTTACAATGTTAAACATAGAACTGTAAAGATTTCTGTTTATGAGAATAATAAGATCTCACATGAATTGATTTTGTAAGGGAGGAGATATCCCGAAGGCCTTCTTTTGTGTAACAATCACTCTAAGAGTTTAAAAAAGAATAGTTCCAAAAAGGTTCACTCCTTTATGAGAAGGTTCGTACCATTATTTTAAGGTGATTACCCTTACGTAAAGTGGATTGAGATACCACTGACACTTATGTGAAGGAAGTGAGATTGATGATATAGGAGTATCGTGAGCTATCCATTATTTCATGATGAGTTTTGTGAATGTGTTCATAGGAAGTATGAAATAAAGGTGAAAAAGAAGAATTATATTAGGTTCATGCAATATTTGTAAAATGTACATTATCAATATGTTCTTGATAAATGTGTTCTATAAATGTATGAAGAATATTGAATCACATGAAATATGAATTTTATGAATAGTGAGTATTGTATTTGAGTTGAATTTGAGGTGTATTCTAGAAGACATTTAATTTTGAGTATTCAATGATTTTGGAGGCCATGAATTCCTTAGTCCTAATGAAGAATTATAACCTACATAATTAATTTTTTTTGAGTAAGATGATCACATACTATGACCGGAAGTTTTTTGAGCATAACTAGTATTTATATTTCTTAAATTGAAAAGGATCTTGCAGAATATTTCATAAGAAAGTGTGATCTAGAGATCTCAAGGAGATATATCATTATAAAGATCTTTTTACAGTGGATCTAGTCATCTGAAGAGGAAGGATATAGCTGAGATGTATAACCAGTTGCTGGAAGATTTCGATTAGGGGGAAACCAATTACTGAATAAATAGATTTTAGTTTGGGGTATAAAAGATTTTTAAGGTTGATTGGAGTTATGGGGTATAAACAAATTATAATTAGGAAGTATAACCAATCACTATTTAATATAGTGGAGAATCCATATTTAGGGTTTAACCAACATGGAAATGATTAGGGATTTGTATTGGGTCATGTAAATACTCAAGTTTTTCCTTTTCTTTAAAGAATTATTAAAGGTGAGGATGAGACAAACCAGAATAGTTGATTGAGGCTTTAACTGGATATTGAGGATTAATTTAAAAGTTGTAATTTTAAAATAATGATGGATAACAGATTCACCCCTCCTCATCTTAGTAAACTCACAATGATATGGGATCTTCAATTATTATTAGAGAGAAGGTCTCCTATGAATGATCCAACATACCATTGAGGATAGAGAGCATAAATTTAGTAAATATTAGTGTTGTTCCCAATTTCAGTGGTGAGAAACATCATGTCTAGGGAAATAGGATGATACCCCATCTCCTATCACATAGGGTTTAAGTGAGATATGGAATAACTATGGAATTTATATTCTATGATGAGAATTCTCCTGTGAATGTTTAAGATAAAAATAATTTTAATATTGATGGAAAATATTAGAATTATCCCTTGACATCACTTTATGATATGGTATTCAATAAATTCCAGGGACTCACAACTACTAAGGAGGTTTGGGTAAAACTAAAGATTAGTTTCGAGGGAAATATAAAATTTAAGGAATCCAATATATAATGAGGAGAAACATATTTGAAGACATCAAAATGGATAATGGTGAAAGTATTGATTAATAATTTGAAAGTGTAAAGGATATTGTTAGTATCATTTGAAGTTTTAGTGAGAATATAGATGACTCAACCATTTTGAAGAAATAAATGAGAAACGTTTCACATTGATTTGATATAAAGGTTTATACAATAGAAGATTGAGAAGATTTATCTGTAGACGGACTTAAAAATATTTCCATAGCATTTTAAATGAGATATTTATTATTTTTGAAGAAGATAGTAAGAGATTATTTGGCCTTTGAATCCCAGATAAAAGGTAAATCTAGAATCAAGGAAGAACCAAAGTTTATTAATTATGAGGAAGAGGAAGCTGAACTGGACTTGAATAAAATGATGAACTTTTTTACAAGAATGTTCAAAAGGGGAAGATAGAATGGAAATAATAAAAAATCACTCAAATACTAGAATTTCCACATCAGTGATTATTTTTCTGGTTCCTATCCGAAGAAAAAGGTCATTTATATACAATCAAATAAAGAATAAAAGAAGTCTTAGAAATGTAAGTGGAACAAGTACAAGAATTGGTTTATTTACAATAATATAATTATGATGTTAAAATAAATGGATGAATAACCATTAAAAAATATTGACTTAGAAGATGAAATAGATTGAAAGAAGTGTGTGTGTGTGTTATTGGAAAATCCATGAAATATAAAGACTCATTTAATGGTGATGAGGGTTATGAGAGAACTAAAGTTGAGTTATTGTTAAAATAAAATCTAGAAGCTACTGTTATTGAAAATAAACAACTAAAAAAGTAAAAGAAAAAGATGAAGAAAGGAATTGATAAGATCAATATTAAGAAGAAATAATATGTCTTGAAAGAGGACACACATTTTAATGAAATAAAAAAATAAGATAAAGATAAATGAGTTAGATGGAAATATAAAAACTATTGAAAAAAAACAACTAGAAAAGAAGAGATTTACGAAGAAGACTTAACATCTATTGAAGGAAGTGAACAAAATAGATTGAATTTAACTGAATTTGATAATACAATGAATGATCTAGTTTAAAATCTTGTTGAGAAAGAGTAAGAGTAATCTAAGACATAATTAATGTTCATTTCTAATGAAATTGTGTTGAAAAGGATGAAATAAGACTATACTAGATAAGTTGATCATAAAGGTGAACCATCGAAAGCTTTTTAGAAGAATGGTTTAAAGAGATATGTTTATTCTACTCCAATTCTATCTCAATGCATATATATTATCTCTAACAGTTCAGGATTGGGAGGGTATTCTAAGAAATTTATAACTAATGGAATAATATGAAAATATATTCCACAAAGGAAAAGTGGAATAATTCATCCAAAAGGTTTCTTATGAAGTTTAAACACCCATTTTCTATAAAAAGAAACCAATGAATATATTCAAAAAATATCTACTATCAATCTGGATGGTCAATGTTCAGTGTCTACTATTGGTCATGTGGAGTGATTTTCTATAATGATTATTCATGATAGTATAACATGTCTATACCATGAAAGTGGCACGAGTCAAGGGGGATCAATTCTAAATATATTAAGTTAGATTATCTGAAAGAGAATACTTTGATAAAGACATCATCTAAACTATCAATATAAAATAATTTGAATGCCTATATGATGTTTTTCCAATATGTGGTTAATAATATCACAATGATGATAAAAGTATAGTTAGATCACTGAGTAAGATTCTTATCAATGTAAAAGTTATGTGAAGTTAGATAGAAAAGATAGATATTGTCACCAGTAAATTATGTGAGAATCTCAAAAAATATAAGAACATTAGAAAAGAATGTTTAGTTATCTAGAATAACTAACTAACCATGGAAAAAAATAAAGAAAGATCATAATCTTGTCAAGGAGAAAGGGAAGAAAGTGGTGATAGTTAACGAATTCAAAGTTAATGATAATTCATCTAAAATGATGATTTAAAATTCTGAGGTTTTGATGGTATGAAAATATAGCCATGGTTTAAAATATTATATGAAAATTATATCAACCTTAGAAGAAATCTGAAGAAGGTGTTTTAGAAAAAATGTAATGCTTTAGGTATTGAATAGGAAAACACATCTATATCTGAAGTTCCAACTGATGATGAAAAATCAATTATAGATTCTCAATGAATTGGGTAAAATGGATCATCTAAAGCCGACCCTAATATGAAGAATATGAAAAAAGTATTATAGGAATCTACTAGGATCAATATGTATCCTAAAACATTTGAGGTACCTCAATTTTCCCTTATTCCTTTATATATTGACAAACATGTTGGGAATTGAAGGAGAAAAGTTGTTCCTCATAAAGAAAACCAATTTCCACAATTTCGAATGGAGTGTATCCATTTCAAGGAAAAATATTTTAAGCTAAGTTATGAACATCACACTAGAAAATTTTTCTTGATTATATCAAGCTACACCTTAAGGGGGAGTGATAGATTGTGAAACAATGAGATACCGAGGGAGTAATGTTTTATTCACTTGAATTTTTTTTCTATGTATTTTAATATATGTACATGATAAATTTTAATTTTTTTTCTTAGATAACCCCTAAAATAAATAATTTGAGTGATATTGAGAATGTAAAAAACTATAAATACTCAATGGGGATAACTTTGATTATTTAGTAACATTAATCTTGTTTTTTATACTAGTTTAGCCTACATGGATTTAGAACTGACCTACTAAAAGATCATTGAATTAAGAAATATTTTGGTTCCATTATTTATGTTCATATACCTACCCTTAAATATATATATATATATATATTTTTCAATAAGGTGGAGTAAAGATGTCAAATAATTCACAAATTTACTTGGTGAATTAATTAAGGATATTGAAAACAAATCCAAAGGGAGATATTGTTATAAATAATGACCATGAATTGTATTTATTGTCAATAAAGGGTAAATATGTATTAGAGATTATGAGAAGTGATGAAGTAAATCAGAATGAAGAATGAATATTCTCTATATCAATTGTGATGGTTGTTGAAATGATATTAATTTCAAAATACATCTGTCGACTATGTTGAGGGTGCCACATTCTTTGCAACAAGGAAGAATAGTTAATGACCACGAAAAACAAAATTAATTACCTGAGGACATTAACTAAGAAAATAAAATGTTAAATATATTAATATTTTTCATTAACTATATTAGATGAATAATATTTGAGATTGTTGTCATGACCCATCCTCAGGGCCCGTGCCGTGACTACCCCAAGCCCGCCTTCCATAGGCCAGGAGCTAGAGACTAGAACCAAGGCATAATTTTCGGTAAAACGGAAGGAATTGCCTTTGTAAAGTAAAAAAACACCATAGAGCAAGCAAGTATAAGTAAATACTAAGTAAAAACTGGGTACAACAGTAAGTGCGGAAAAGTTAGTGGGCCAGTATACAAACCCAAACTGAAAGTAAAGTACAACTGGAAAGGGAAAAAATCAACTGAAAGTGAAGCCGCAGCCTCGAGCCGTCCACTGAAAGTCCCACCTGAAGGGTGGGTACAGATAGCCTCCACAGTTCCTCGGGTCCAGCTGTCCGCTTCGAGTACGCCCTGCCCAGTTATCCACCTCCGGGTATCGACATGCTCCTCGTGCCTCAACCACGATCAGCGCAGTCCATCGTCTGCAACGAACACAATGTAGTGCGGGAATAACCCGTGCAGGGGTGAGTATAAGATACTCAGTAGGGACCCCGAGACCCCTGAAGGTCTCCCAGAATCCACAAAGGATAATCCACAAAGGAAAGATACAAACATAAAGTAACATCCGACACTACTTAGGTATATGCCCATACATATACCTAAGTCATCAATTCTCGTTCGACTCCAAAATCCAAGCTCAAGTACAACCCAGTCCACATAAGAAAACATAACATAATCCACACAGGATATCAAGTCAATCTTATTGAAGATAAGGATTGAATTCAAGATTCAGCTCACACAGGTATACTTCTTCGTAAGAAGATAGAGATGATCATATGTAGCCACTAATTCATCTAAGCCATCGGACCCACACATTATCAATAGGTACTGACCCCCTCAATGACCCACAAAGGATCGATAGGTAACTAACCCCTGCAATGGCCCACAAAAGATCAGACCCACATAGGATCTGTAGGCGCTGGCCCACATAGGACCGCTGAGCGCTGACCCAGACAGGATCTGACCCACACAGGATCGGTAGCACGGATCCACGTAGGATCGCTGAGTGCTGAAGTTTTCGTCGTCGAATCTACAAAGGATTTCTGTACAGTGGTCATAGTCGTCACAGTCGCAACCAGCTCTAGGGTTTCCACACATAGCAAGCTCGTTCGGGAGGGTCCGCTCCACATGCCGAAGGGATGATACATCAACTGACACATAGTCCGGAGTTTATGTATCCAAAAGTTCCGTATCGTCAATAGGAACTCAACGTGACAGACGGCTCGTCGATCGGACGCCTGGTCTGAGATTTATTGGCCTTTTCGTTCCAGGGGCCCAGTTGGTTTTTAAGTGAAAACCAACCCGACCATACTCCAACTGCATCCAAACCTCGAGCAGAGTAAGTCAAAAGGTCCTTCTCACTTAGAGGAATCCTTCAAAGTCAACAGCACGTCAGTCGGACGTCCGTAGCTCAAGTTATAAGCATTTCCGCTCCGAGGGCCCGGTTGGTTTTGTGTACGAACCAACCTGGCCGAATCCAAAGTACTACGAAACCTTGAGTGTAATATATCTAAACGAACTTCTCGTTCCAAGGATCACATCGCCACTTACGGTGCGTCGATTGGAGGTCCGCAACCCTAGTTATGGGCAAAAGATCATGAGAGGTTCAGAAGTGGGGGTTTCTGGCCCGGACCGACCCGGCCCGAGACCCCCTGGGTCGGTCTGAACCGGGTCGACCCGACCCGGGTCCGGGTCCGCCCGCTTGGGTGCGGCCCTGCAAGGCTGGCGCGGCCTGGCCCGGTGCACTGGTGCGGCCCGGTCGCCAGGGGGCTCGGCCGTTTCGGCCGAGGGGATGGGGGGGGGGGGGGGTGCCCCCTGTTTCGTAACCGCGACCCCCATGATGGGGGGGGGGGGGGGGGGGCGCTCCTGCTGGCTAGCTGGGGGGCATAACCCCCAGCTCCTCCCTTGACCGGCCGGCCCGCTCCGGCCGGCCGGCTATTGCTGCCAAGGGACCGGTGGTGGCCGGTCCCCCTGCTCTGACACCGGCGGCCCAGAACCAGCCGCCGGTCCTTGCTTCTCTGCGTCCTATGCCGCGGCCTTGGTTTGTTTGGAATGGAGCGACGGCGCCGCGCCCCTCCACCACGGCCCCGCTCTAGCCGTGGTTTCTTCGGATTTTTCCGGCGCGGCACGACGGCACCGCGGCTTTCTTCGATTTTCAATTGTGCGGCGCGACGACGCTACACATCCTAGCCGCTCGTTCCTGCATGGTGCGACGGCACTGCGTCACTTTTCTTTGAACCGTAATCAACATGAACGATAAGGGAAGAGGGTTAACCGTGTTTGTGTGGTCCGACCCCCTTCCGTTAATCGATAGCAAGTGTTCCAATTGAAAGAGTAACGTCGACGGAAAAAATCACGAATATAATCAACAATAAAATTCCCCTACCTCGAGTGTAGATTGAACGAATGTTCTTCGCGGAAATAACTGTCGCGGAAGAAGGCGTCGTGGAAGGAGAATCGTCGCGTCATGGTGAAAAAATTTGTCGGCGTCGCATCGTCGATCTTCGAGGATCTGGCGTTCTTGTCGACGTTCGTCGGAGGTCGACGTTCTTTGCGTTCTTCGCGTTCTTTGTCGAAGAAGAAGAAGATCTTCAATCCCCTTAGCTTTTCTCAAAATCCTCTCAATACAACAAGTTCCAACCAAAATAAAATAAGTACTTCACTTATTTTATTAACATGACATAAGTATTTGGATTTCAAACATTCAAATTAAACTTACCTATTTAATTAACATAAGTTATCAAATCAATGGTGAGTTGAAGGAGTTAGGGAATATGAAGGGGTGTGGTTCGTGTGGGACACACCACCCTCATAACCTCCCATGGGAAGTTGGGTGGTTTCCCCCAACTTCCACTCAAAGGTTTTAACCACTTAGAAAGAAAAAATAAAAATGGTAGCTAAATTTTTATTTTTTAACTTCCACAAATTTTTAACAACTTCTCCTGTGTAAACACAACTCCGGAAAAGGTGTTCCTAAGCAATTACCAGCGCTGCGAATCCATCAGCGCCCTCAGAATTTGATTTTGAGCACCGGTTCAAAAGTTAGAAAAACCCGCTCGTTCGTTCATCGAACGTTCCCGATCTAAACTTCAGATAGAAATTCTGGGTCCACCGGGCCTCGGAATCAAGTGCCGTCAGAAACCGCATTCTTGTAAAATCCCAAAGAAAATTAAGAAAAAAAAATTCCCTTGAATTTTACGGGTCTTTACATTACTCCCACCTCAGGGCTTTACGTCCCCGTAAAGATACATCAAAAACTAGGGGAACAAATGTGGGTATTGTGCACACATCTGAGCCTCCCGCTCCCAAGTGCTCTCTTGGAGGTTCCCGTGATACCATCTGATGCGCACTAGAGGAATTGACCATCGACGTAAGACCCACTCCTGTCAATCCTCGATCTTCACTGGGACCTCTGCAAAAGTTGCCTGATCATCTATGTCCAACTCCCCATGGTCAATGATATGCGTCAGGTCATGCACGTATCTACTCACTTGGGATACGTGGAAAACGTCGTGCACCCGGTGCAACAGAGGTGGTAGTGCCTGGCGATAAGCCACCTCGCCAATCCTGCCGAGGACCTGGAATGGTCCGATGAAGCGTGGAGATAACTTTCTGCCTCGAAAAAATCTCCATATTCCTCGTCGAGGTGAGACCCGCAAGAAGACGTGGTCTCCTTCCTCGAACTCCAGTGGCCTCTGTCTCCTATCAGCATAAGACTTCTGCCAGTTCTGAGCTATCCTCATCCTCTCCCAGATGACCTGGACCTTCTCTGTCATGGCCTGGACCATCTTCGGTCCCACAAGTGCTGACTCCCTAAGGTCTGTTCAGCACAGATGAGATCTGCAAGGTCGGTCGTAAAATGCCTCGTATGGTGCCATCCCGATGGTGGAGTGGTATCTGTTGTTGTACACGAACCCCACCAAGGGTATGTGGTCCTCCCAGATGTGACCAAAGTCGAGGACACATGCGCGGAGCATGTCCTCGAGAGTCTGAATGGTCCTCTCCGTCTGACCATCTGTCTGAGGGTGAAAGGCGGTGCTCAGACGTAGCTGCGTCCCGAACGCCTCCTGCAACCCCTTCCAAATCCGGGAAGTGAAGCGATCATCTCGATCAGAGACTATAGATGATGGAACACCATGAAGCCGTACAATCTCCTGAATGTAGAGACATCCCAAGCTCTCCACTGAACCCTGTTCTCTGATGGGTAAGAAGTTAGTCGACATGGTGAGTCAGTCGACAATCACCCAAATGGAGTCGTGACCTCTGGAAGTGCGTGGAAGTCCGGTCACGAAGTCCATAGATATGCCATCCCATTTCCACTCTGGGAACTCTAAGGGATGTACCAAGCCTGCTGGTACCTGGTGCTCTGCCTTCACCAGCTGGCAGGTGAGGCATCGAGAAATGAACTCTGCCATAACCTTCTTCATGCTCGGCTACCATTGCTGTCGTCTGAGATCCCGGTACATCTTCTCCACTCCAGGATGTACCGCCAAAGGGGAAGTGTGAAACTCTCTCGGCACCTCCTGCCGTAAAGAAAATGGTACCAAGTTACGTCCTCTAAAAAGGATGTAGTGCTCTCCTACTAAAGAGAAACCATTAGGTGCCTATCCTGAGGATATCTGCGCATGCTTGTCTCACAGTCAGCATCCCCACGTTGTGCCTCTCTAACCTGTTGCAGTAGTGGAGGAGTGACTGTGAGTGACTGAAGAAAGGCTGCTCCATCTCTATCCACGAAGGATATCTGCAAAGCAGCTAGCTTCTCTGTCGCCTCCCCAAGTAGCTGAATGCCCGTCCTCCTGCTAAGAGCATCGACTACCACGTTCCCCTTTCCAGGAGTATAGACTATCTCAAAGTCATAGTTCTGGAGGAACATGATCCATCACCGCTGTCTCAGGTTCAGGTCCTTCTACGATAAGATGTACGTGAGACTCTGGTGGTTAGAATAGACTGTAAAGCGCTCGCCCATCATATAGTGTCACCATATCTTCAGAGAGAAGACCACTGCTTCTAACTCTAGGTCATGGGTAGGGTAGTTCTGTTCATGCTGCCTCAACTGATGTGATCCATAGGCAATCACGGCCCGCTCCTGCATCAGGACACATCCAAGTACCGTCCCTGATGCATTGCAGTAAACTACGTACCCAACTCCCTCCTCCGGTAACCTCAAGATAGGCGCGCTATTCAATCTCTGTCTCAGCTCCTGGAAGCTCTGCTGACATCTGTCTGACCACACAAAGGGTTTCCCCTTCTTCGTCAAAGATAAGAGTGGTGCCGCAACTCTGGAGAAGTCTGGCACAAATCTCCGGTAGTACCCAGCTAGTCCCAAGAAACTCCGCACATACATCACGCTCTTGGGGGGCTCCCAAGATAATACTGCCTCGTTCTTCGCAGGGTCCACCGCAACTCCCGCCTCAGAGATGACGTGTCCTAAGAAGTGGACCTCGCATATTCAGAACTGACACTTCGAGAGCTTACCATAAAGCTGGTGCTCTCGAAGTGTGTCCAGTACAACTCGCAAGTGGTTGGCGTGCTCCTCCTCAGTCATCGAGTATATCAAAATGTCATCGATGAAGACCACGACAAATAGATCAAGGTATGGCTGAAAGATCCTATTCATGAGGGCCATGAACACTGCTGGAGAATTGGTTACGCCGAATGGAATATCAAAGAACTCATAGTGGTCATACCGACACCTGAAGGCCATCTTCTGCATGTCTTCGTCCTGAACTCTAAGCTAGTGATAGCCTGACCTGAGGTCTGTCTTTGAGAACCACCGTGCTCCCTTGAGCTGATCGAAGATGTTGTTAATCCTCGGTAGCAGATACTTTTTCCTCACAGTCACCTGGTTTAGGCGACGATAGTCGACACAAAGTCGCAAGCTCCCGTCCGCCTTCTTGGCGGACAATATCGGGGAAGCCCAGGGTGAAACACTAGGTCGGATGAATCCCTTGCCCTGAAAGTCCTCCAACTGTACCCGTAGCTCTTTAAGCTCTGCGGGAGCCATCCGATATGCTGGGTTGGATATCGGGGCTGTCCCGGGGTACAGATCAATATAAAAGTCTACCTCTTTGTGAGGAGGTAGTCCTGGAACGTCGTTGGGGAAAACGTCCGCATACAGATCCACCACTGCAGGAAAACAAGGACTCCGCACATCAACTTCTCCTTGGATGAGGCTAGCCAACTGATGAGTGATGGGATGTCCTCTCCTCTACGAGAGTCCATCCTGTGCTGCAAAGGATCCCTTCTCGCGGGTGAAGGTGAACCTGGTCCCATCGATGTGTACACACCACACCTTGCGCCTAATACAGTCAATCTGAGCATGGACTGTAGATAACCAATCTATTCCCAAGATAACGTCGTAAGGCCTCGACGCCACTACAAGAAGATCCTAGCTGAAGATCTCGCCTCCTAGAGTAATCTCACACTACTGACATCAGTGCGTAATTGTCGAGTCTGCTCCCGTAGGAGTCTCTAGCCTTAATGATTGAGCCAACGGCTCTGTCAGAATCTCTGAGCTCCGATCAAGGGCAACAGATATGAAAGAATGACTCGATGATGCAGGCTCAACAAGGAAGCTCTCGATCAGAAGGGCTCTCTCCAGTACCCCTGCCTGTGTTGGAATGCAAAGGGAGATCAGTGATGCCTTGATCTCATTCTTCAATCCCTGCTCAAAGGTCCGGGCCCGAAAGAATGGGTCATGTACCATGTCCATCGAAAAGCGCGAGAGATCTATAAATCTCGCCGAATACTGGGCGACCGTCAAGCTGCCCTGCCGCAGTTGTAGAAGCTCATGGATGCGTACCGCACAGAGGGTGGCTGGGATGAATTCCGAGCAGAAGAGGCTCTCAAAGTCCGTCCAGAGGAGAGATGCCTCGTCATGCACCTGGAGCATAAAGCTCCACCATATGCCTGCTGCCGCGTGCAGGAGGCTCGCTGTGAGGATCACCATGAGGTCTGATAGTGTCCTCACTAACCTGAAAACTCATACAACTACCTCCCTACAATCCTTGGCGGCATGAGGGTCCATCTCCCCGCGGAACCTGGGCTGTCACTGACACAAAAACTCGTGCAGTGCACTAAGGCGACGTGCATCCTTAGCGGCTTGGGCTGGTAGCATTGGTGGCTCGGTGGGTAGAGGTACCACCGGTGCCTCTGCTATCAAGGGGCCCTGTACCAAGGCCTCATCGCTCAATGGGCTGTCGTCACACACAATGCTCGGAACCCTAGCTGGCTGCCGTCATGGGGCCGTCCTGAAAAGAAACGGGTGCGCTATGGTCAAATAGTGTACCTGGTGAGCTAACATAAAGTAATCACAAAGAAAACTTGAAACACACATGCAATCAATGTCTTCATACATTAAGTCAGAAATTAGAAGTCAGAGTCCTAGTGTACGGATATGTCGGCCGCCGCACTAACACTGGACTCCCTTAACTGATAACCACACTCAATACTCTCAACACTATTTCTTCACATAGAAAAAGATCAGAGTCCTGAGTTCTACGGTAGAACCACACTCCTCTAATACCAATTTGTCACGACCCATCCTCGGGGCCCATGCCGTGACTACCCCAAGCCCGCCTTCCATAAGAAAGGGGCTGGAGACTAGCACCAAGGCATAATTTCCGGTAAAAAGGGAAGACATTGCCTTTGTAAAGTAAACAAACACCACAGAGCAAGCAAGAAGAAGTAAACACTAAGTAAAAACTGGGTACAACAGTAAGTGCAGAAAAGTATGTGGGCCAGTATACAAACCCAAACTGAAAGTAAATTACAACTAGAAAGGGAAAAAAGCAACTGAAAGTAAATCCGCAGCCTCGAGCTGTCCACTAGAAGTCCCACCGGAAGGGTGGGTACAGATTGCCTCCACAGGTCCTCGGGTCCAGCCGTCCGCTCCGAGTACTCCCTGCCAAGTGATCCACCTCCGGGTACTGACCTGATCCTCATGCCTCAACCATGATCATTGCTGTCTGTCGTCTGCACCAACACACTCAGTGCGGGCATAGCCCGTGCAGGGGTGAGTATAAGATACTCAGTAGGGATCCTGATACCCCCAAAGGTCTTCCAGAATCCACAAAGGATAATCCACAAAGGATAATCCACAAAGGAAAGATACAAACACCAAGTAACATCTGACACTACTTAGGTATATGACCATAAATATACTTAAGTCATCAATTCTCGTTCGGCTCCAGCATCTGATCTCAAGTATAACCCAGTCCACACAGGAAAACATAACATAATCCACACAGGATATCAAGTCAATATTATCGAAGATAAGGATTGAAAGTCAAGATTCAGCTCACACAGGTATACTTCTTCGTTAGAAGATAGAGATGATCAAATATAGCCACTAATTCATCTAAGCCGTCGGACCCACACATGATCGATAGGTACTAACCCCCGCAATGACCGACAAAGGATCGATAGGTAAATAACCCCCGCAATGACCCACACAGGATCAAACCCACACAGGATCTGTGGGCGCTGGCCCACAGATGACCGCTGAGAGCTGACCCACACAGGATCTGACCCACACAGGATCGGTAGCACTGATCCACGTAGGATCACTGAGTGCTGTAGTCATCTCCGTCGAATCCACAAAGGATTTCTGTGGAGTCGTCATCGTTGTCGCAGTCGCAGCCAGCTCTAGGGTTCCTGCACACAGCAAGCTCGTTCGGGAGGGTCCGCTCCACATGCCGAAGGGCTGATACATGAACTGACACATAGTCTGAAGTTGATGTATCCAAAAGTTCCGTATCATCAACAGGAACTCAACGCGACAAACGGCGCGTCGATCAGACGCCGGGTCTGAGAGTTATTGGCCTTTTCGTTCCAGGGGCCCAGTTAGTTTTTAAGTCAAAACCAACCCGACCGTACTCCAACTATGTCCAAACCTTGAGCAGAGTAATAAAAAAGGTCCGTCTCACTTAGAGGAATCCATCAAAGTCGACGTCACATCAATCGGACGTTCGGAGCTGAAGTTATAAGCGTTTCCGCTCCGAGGGCCCAGTTGGTTTCGTGTACGAACCGACCCGACCGAACCCAAAGTACTCCAAAACCTTGAGTGTAATATATTGAAACGACCGTCTCATTCCAAGGATTTTATCTCCACTGACGGTGCGTCGATCGGAGGTCCGCAGCCCTAGTTATGGGTAAAAGACCGTGAGAGGTCCAGAAGTGGGGGTTTCGGTCCCGGACTGACCCGTCCCGAGACCCCCTAGGTCAGCCCGAACCGGGAGAAGCGACCCAGTTCTGGTTCCGACCCACTTGGGCATGGCCCCACCCGGATGGCGCGGCGTGGCAAGGCCTGGGCGCGGCCCGGTCGTTAAGTGGCTCGGCCGTTTCGGCCGTGCGGATTGGGGGTGGGGGGGGGGGGGGGTGGGAGGTGGGGGGCACCTGCCCCCCTGTTTCGTAACCGCGACCCCCATAATGGGGGGGCCGCTCCTGCTAGCCAGCCGGGGGTCGTAACCCCCAACTCCTTCCTTGACCGGCCGGCCCGCTCCGGCCGGCCGGCTATTGCCGCCACGAGACCGACGCTTGCCGGTCCCCCTGCTCCGATGCCGGCGGCCCGGAACCGGCCGCCGGTCGTTGCATCACAGCGGCCTCAGCCGCGACCCTGGTTCGTCCGGTGCGGTGTGACAGCGCCGCGTCCCTCCGTCGCGACCCCGCTCCGGCTGCGGTGTCTTCGGATTTTTCGGGCACGGAGCGACGACGCTGCGCATCCTTGCCGCTCGTTCCCGCATGGTGCGACGACACCGCGTGACTTTCCTTTGAACCGTAATCAGCATAAAATATAAGGGAGGAGGGTCAGCCATGTTTGTGCGGTCCGACCCCCTCCCGTTAATCGATAGCAAGTGGTCCAATTGAACGAGTAACGTCGATGGAAGAAAATCACGAATATCAACAACAATAAATTTCCCCTACCTCGAGTGTAGTTTGAATGGAGGTTCATGATGGAAATAATAGTCGCGGAAGAAGGCATCGCTGAAAGGAGAATCGTCGCGTCGTGGAGAAAAGATTCATCGGCGTCGCGTCGTCGATCTCCGAGGATCCGACGTTCTTGTCGACCTTCGTCGGAGGTCCGCGTTCTTCATCGAAGAAGAAGAAGATCTTCAAGCCCCTTAGCTTTTCTCCAAATCCTCTCAATGCAACAAGTTCCAACCAAAATAAAATAATTACTTCACTTATTTTATTAACATGACTTAAGTATTTGAATTTCAAACATTCAAATTAAACTCACCTATTTAATTATCATAACTTATCAAATTAATGGTGAGTTGAAGAAGTTAGGGAATATGAAGGGGTGGGGTTTGTGTGGGCCCCACCACCCTCATAACCTCCCATGGGAAGTTGGGTGGTTTCCCCCAACTTCCACTCAAAGGTTTTAACCACTTAGAAAGAAAAAAATAAAAATTGTAGCTAAATTTTTATTTTTTAACTTCCACAATTTTTTAACAACTTCTCCCGTGTAAACGCAACTCTAGAAAATGTGTTCCTAAGCAATTATCGGTGCTACGAATCCATCAGTTCCCTCAGAATTTGATTCCAAGCACCGGTTCAAAAGTTAGGAAAACCCACTCGTTCGTTCACTGAACGTACCCGACTAATCTTCGGATAGAAATTCCGGGCACGCCGGGCCTCGGAATCAAGTGCTGTCAGAAACCGCGTTCTTGTAAAATCCAAAAAAAAAATTAAGAAATAAAATTTCCCTTGAATTTTATGGGTCTTTACAATTTTATTGTTACTAAAAATTATACACCTAGAATTATTCTATGTATTTTTGTGGAATTTAGTCCAAAAATTGTCAAACAATATAGGACACAGGGGCTAGCTAGATCAACCATATTGTGGGAGAAATCAAAACTATAAGAGAGAGCCTACTTGAGAATCTCACACGGTGGAATGTGTGATAAGGAATGCATAGGCACATAGGTGTGTACAAAGAGGTGAATAGACATGCACACATGTGTAGATGGAGGTGTGTGAACAACCATGTAGGGTGGCTCGGTAGTGTGTGGTGGTGTGGTTTTGATGAAAGACCACATGATACTCACAATAGAGCCTATGATGGAACATGGATTATAATATATATGTTATTGACTGATTTATGATTTTATGAGGGTTGAGTGTCACACTGTCACTACTCCCCCATTAAAAATAAAGACAAAACACAAGACATATGATCTAGTGCATCTGGACTATCCAATCATTGATGAGGGATTATCCTCAACCACTGTCCTTTGTTAGTTTTTGTTTATTAGTGTTCTTCATACTAAAAGAACCCATGACCAGAGACAATATCATGATATTTGTATGTATTTGTTTTTTTTTGAAAAATTTGCACTGTATTTTATTTCAAACATTACACGATGTGCATGAATGATTTTGTTCAAATATAATCCACTACAGAATGAAGATGTCATTATGAAGATTTTTCAAAGTCATTGTGGATTCATGTGGTGATATATGTTTTATAATAACTTTCATGTGGGGAGTTTTTCAAAAATAAAGAATCCATTTATGTAAGGATACCATCATTTTCAGCATCACAATAGTTATATGATAAATTTGAATCCAATTTTCATAAGGTTCTAAAAGGAAAATATATTTGGTAGCTTTAAATATTCTTAGATATGATATTTTACATGAAGTATTGAAATTTTATATTTGTTTTTCAATTTTAAGTGGTGGAACTCTCCTATAAAAGGAGAAGCACCGAGGTCAAGTGAGGTGCTGCTGATCATTCTTGAGTATCTCATTTATCAGAGTGAAATGTAGCACCATTAAGCTTTCTATTTTACTACATAATAAGATCTATGAGTAATTGTTTTTTCAAGGTATATGGGATCCCATATTCTATAACATGTTCTAAACACACTCAAAGAGTTTCATGATGAATATATCCATCAAGGTAATTACCCCAACATGATAATTCTTACCCTTACATGAAGGTGATTACCTTGAAATGAGGTGGATTAAGACATAATTTAAACTTATATAAATACAATGATCTTGAAGACATAAGAGTATCATGTGATATATATGGATTCACAAAGAGTAAAGTGAATGTGTGCATATGAAGGGTGTAATTAACATGATAGTGAAGAAATATATGAAGTTCATGCCTGATTTTTAAATCATACATCATTAATATATGCATAAAGAATGTGTTCTATACATGCATGAATAAGATTTATCCACATGAAATACACATTGCATGGATAGTAAGAATGGAAATTGATTATAAATATTTGGAGTATTTCAGGGGTCATTTATTGTTGAGTATTCAATGACTAGTGAATTTGGGACATCATTAATCAGAAGGATGAATTATTTCTCTAATATTTTACAAAGACAGAGGAATAAAATAATGTAATGTGATCTGAACTTCTTTGTGAAAGACCAATATTTCTTTTTGATCAGGTAAAAAGGCTCTTGAATAAGTGTACATGAGAAAGTGTGATCCAATAAGATCATAGAGAAGGTTCATAAAAAAGATCCTTCTATAGTGGATTTAACAATCTAAATAGTAAGGTTGTAGTTGGGGGTATAAAAATTTGTTGGAAGATTATGATTGGGGGAGTAACCAATCACTAAATAAGGAGATTTTTGTTTGGGGTATACCAAATAGTTAAAGATAGATCAGAGCTGGGGGTTATAACCACCTTTTCATTTTGGGGTATAACCAATTGCTCTTTGATATAGTGGGGAATTAATGTTGCGAGGTCTAACCAACATGGAATGGATTAGATATTTATTCCAAACATGGGAAATTAATATATTTTATTTATTTGATTTATAGTATTATTCAAGGTGATGATAATAGACACACAAATAGTGGATTAAGGATTTAATTATACATATAGGTTGACTTGGAAGTGAATAAATTATAAAAATATAATTGATTAAGTATTCAACCCCTCCCCCTCTCTATGATCTCACACTGATTGGGGCTCTTCAATATTCCAATAAGTCTACTAACCCCTATGAAAAATAATGCTCATATATATTAAATATTACACTAAAATTAATCCCAATAGAATTACCATTATGATTATAGATCTATATTCTTAGGATATTATTTTTTTGTAGAAGGTATATCTAAAAAGATCAATCTTTTTTGTATAATATGTATCTTATAGAAATGAGGAAATAACCAAGGTGATGTTTTGGTGAGAAAATGAGAAAAACATTAAAATAAATTGAAAAAAATAAACATCAAATCCTTACACCCATAACATATTTGAGTATTTACAATTTTTTGTGGCGGCTATTATCTAGAGGGTCATCAAAAGTAGGTATGCATGACTAAAATAGCTAAATATGACTATTATGATTATAAATGAAAAATATATATGACTGTGTCATTCAAAAATACTTATATATGTTTAAATAATTTGAATAAGATATAAAGGGTATCTTGAAATATGGCCTGACCAACTTTCCCTGGCTATATAAATTGAGGTAGCATAAGTTTGTCATAATGCTAAATGAAAGAAAATGGTCAAAAAATAAAATTAAAGATTGATGTTTTTGAGAAATCATAAAAAGGAGGAGACATAAAATAAGAATGTATTTCAAATAAAGACAGATCAAGGAAATAAAATGAATTAAAAATCTTTTAATAATGTTGATAGGAAAAGAAATTTTGATATTGGAAGGTGATAGTTGACTAGGTTGATAGGAAACTATAATATTGAGTGTTACTTATGAAGAACCATATAGTTCATTCTTTATTCCACATTAATTCATTTGTTTAGAAGTTACAAGAAAGGAATTTCGGAATATGTTGAGACTATCACTACTATATAACATGGAGAGGTTATCATTCCTGTAGTATAATTACTACCATGAAATAGAATAATATGAGTGTATCCAATGGAGGGGAGAAACATTGAGAATAATATATTATTTTTAAGAATTTTTAGTGAATGTAAAAAATCTAGTTAGATTTTAAAACTAGATGAATGATGTACTCAATGTCACTTATGACCATGAGTTCTATTGTATCAAATCACCTTTATTAAAAAGAGTGTTAATTGATGAAAATTATATAAAAGGGGGATCTATGTGTCTTTCAGTTTAATATTCTTATGTGTTTTCTAAGGTGTTTAAGATTACATGATTCCCAATAAATCTATTTTATACTACCTATAATTCAGAAACAAGAGATTTCTAAGAATGATATAACATGTTGGTGATTTTTTAGAGATGAAATATAAAACATTAATTAGACATATCTTTTTTCTATATCATCATACCCCATATAAACATAGTGTATAATAAATAAAGAATATTTAATAATA
Organism: Viscum album; assembly: GCA_963277665.1. NCBI lineage: Eukaryota > Viridiplantae > Streptophyta > Magnoliopsida > Santalales > Viscaceae > Viscum > Viscum album. Next base: position 1,840,178,492 of record OY728165.1, read on the forward strand.
TGAACATGTGTTTTAATCCTTCTCTCATTTCGAAAAAAACTACAACTCAGATATGAAAACGGGGAAAGAGAATATGGGTTGTATAAAAGGAAGATGAAAATATGGGAACAAACTTACATTTACCCTCGAATTTATCATTATTAATGAACATAAATAATCCACCCAAGCACATATATTGATTATTAAGAATTATGGTGTTGTTAAAAAATTCAAAGGTGAAGAATGATTTTACCAAGTATGTATTGAATTTTTTTTCAATGATTTAATATGTGTATAATTATGGTGATGGTGATTCTTGGAGGATTATTATGGATTCATGAAGAAGGAATTGGATGTCATGCTTTATATAACATCATTGTATGTCCATATGATGTTTGATGATCGACTATGGTTGGAACTTCCATGAGTAAGAGGTCTCTATTAGGGATAAAAAAGATGGAACTTTTGTTCATAAGGAATGTTCATGAAGAATGTGTCAGTTAGAATCTTATGTGAATCATGGATCATCTATGCTAACACCAAAGATCTTCCATATGGGTGCGGACTTTCCATGGTTCTGTTGTGAGAATAGGGATCACAGGACCCTTCCATGATGCATAGAGGTAATAAATATTTAGTGTTTTTTTATATTTCAAGTGATAATTGACTATTTATGAGTTTTAAATGTCTATGATCTTCCATTAAAAAAGTAAGAATCCATGAATCAAGCATGAATCTTGGGCGGGAAGAAATAAGTCGACTGTGAGTGTTTTAAAGTGCTGTGCAGTCTTCAGTCTACTTTACAATTATCCATGATTGAAAACAAGAGTTTAATTTCATTATTTCTACTATGATTTAGAATGAATCCTCAAAAAAATATTATTCTCAAAGGTTGTGTGATAATTTCACATACAAAACACAGTAGAGAAAATAGGGAATGCAAGATTTTTATATAAACTACCAATCATTAATTAATGATGTTAGATATATGAATAGATTCCTATTTCATACTATAAATTTAGATAAATATTTTATGTTGTATTATGAAAAATTAATTTCAAATTATAAGGATCATGTAGCCATGCCAATAAGGATTGTGTTTTTGTTGTAAATTGGTTATGTAAGGAATGCATGAAAAAATAATGCAGTGATAACATTAAAGATTACACATAAAGAATAAGTGTGATCAGTCATTTAAGCTGAGAGTCATCGGATACACGTCATAGTAGTGTGGTTTTTTAGAGATTGATACATGAATGCAGTTTCACGTGCATCCAATTAAATCAGGAAGAAAAATAATAATCCACATGAGAATATTTCATGACATGTTTTAGGAAATATGGGGTTGTGGTTATTTGCAAACCATGTGAATAAAAAATTGATTTCATGATCCTTTTAAGAATTAAAATGAGATTAATTTTGGAAATATTATAGAAAATTATGTAGTAAATTTTATCTAGAATAAATGAGATGATAATTCAGGATCCATTGACCAAATTCACTGATTTTAGTCCAATGTAGTTACAATGAAGAAATCGTGGTAGACCTAATACAAAGATTGTAAGATATATAGTCAATTTTTTTTACTATTTTATTATGGTTTTTGATGATTTTTAATAACTTAATATAATATATATATATATATTAAAATAGTACTAGATGAATTGGTTATTCTAGGCTTGAGAACATTTTTTTGAGAGAACTCAAGAATCACATCGGTAGAATTCTGATATTCGATAGACCACTTGTATCATAGATAGAGAAGGACGATGAAAACCCATATTACCTAGGATCTAGAGAAAACCTTCAAGTAAAACATTTATATTGACGTTCTTTAATATTTTACATGAGTATACTTGTGATCTAGCCTGATTGTGGTGGAAGAGGCAATCAAAATTTTTGTAGAAGAAACCCTGATCTTATTAAGGTTTTTCTACCACTAGATCAAAATTTTAGGAGGTTGTAATTGGGGTGTATAATTGGTTACTTGATAATTTGAGATAGGGAGTAAAAGTAACAACTACTATAGTGTGATTGTTATGTATAACTAGTCTTTGTTGTAGCCACATTGAAATTTATTAAATAACCCATGATGGGGTGTATAACTAACATGGAAAGGGGTACAATTTTTGGATAAAAAATATAAATATCATGCTTCATGTTCCTTCTTAATTTTTAGGCATATGACGTGAGACTAAGACATAAGATTGGGTAAATTGAGAAAACTAATAGGTTCAAGTGGTTGAATTTAAAAGGAATGGAATGGAAAAATAAAATCATTGATTCACCCCCTCTCGGTGGTCACTTTGGTCTGGGGAACTACAATATCTTTAAGAATTGGTTACTCTAACACATAAAACATTTCTTCTTTCTTGAGAACTATTGTCAAATATCTATAATAGTATAATAAGTTACATTATTTAAGTTTTTGTTTTTCATAGATTGATATCAAATTCATCCTTGATGATGATTCCATTTATTTTCATTAAAATCTATTATTTGATGAGTATCACTTTTAACATTTACTTTTCTAGGTTTTTTATTAAATGTGATCCCCATAAAATGTTGACCCACTTTTATGTAATATCATATCAATTATTGGGATAGGATCTATGTTTCACTATGGTTTGAGTCACTTTTTTATTTATCACATTAATTAGTTCTATTGGAAGACAAACATATCAGTCATATAAGATACGAGTATTGGATAATTGAGTAGATAACTACTTTACATAATCCATCAAATGAATCCACTCAACATTATTCCGTTGGTAACCTAATCCTATTAGGGTAGTGTATCCAATTGTGAGATAAATTAAATTATAGATATGGGTTCCTAATCTTTTGATAACCAACCATTTCTTTCTTTTATAACACAAGTTAATCCAAGGTCTTGCAGTTTTATCATAAACTAACTGGTTTCATAATCAAGGTATTGAAAAGTTTTTTATTTTAAAGGAATATTAAAATTAGAATTTTTAATGGGATTTAACCTCACCATATTATCTCTTGTTACTCACATTTGATATTTTCATGATTTTAATGATTTAGTATTGAATACCCAATCCTTCTATAAATTCAATATAGAAAAAATCATATTGATGTGTGAATCATTACACAACACAAATAATATGTTACTAACCCAAATTGAATATGTTTCAATCACGTCAAACCATACCGTGACTATGAGTGGCATATTATGACTACTGTTTAGATTTTAGAAAATGGAAAAGTACTTTAATACATAAGAGGAGTCGAGTTAGTTATTCTGGAAAATGTAAGAGGAATCAATTAAATTGGTTTGGGTTACAAAAGAGGAGTAAGTTGCATTGTTGAAATTATGGCCACACTGTACATCCAACATTATGAAACATGTAAGAGTGAAATAAAACATAAATATAGGTTACCTAGGTGCTACTTAACAATTAATAATTTATCAAATACGATGGAATTCTATTGCATTGTGACTTAATTGCTATTCTAGGAAGAAGACTTGGAAAAATTAAATGATATTTTTTATTTTAGGTTTCCTACACCATTAAATGAGTTTCATTCCATGGAAGTTTTAATCATAAAATAGGATTTAAGGAATTAGGATGGGACTTCCCTTCCATGTAAATTCTACAACACCATGATTCTTATGTTTTCGGTTATTTTAGAAACCCAAATAAGACCACACCATGAAGACTAATGTCACACCATTATCAATATGGTGGTTGAAGTATGTTTAAGTAGAAACTATCTTTTCATACTTTGACGTAGGATAACCTACCACAATAACTGGAATACGGTTAATTTATGAAGATTTATTGATGTGGAATTATAAATTAACAGTAAAATTTATATTAATTACAAAAACATAACATTAGAAGATATATGGTGAAAATAATATTTATAATGGTCTGATGGATGGATTTACAAAAGAGGGTACTGAAACTTGTTTAGATACTATATATAGAGAAATAAGCAACATATAAAGAAATAATTGACACACACATACACATAGAATATAGAATAACTTTGATGTTATGAAATTGGAGGAAAAATGAAGAACACCAACAATAAACCTTCTATAATGGTGTTATTATTTAATAAATAACCATTGTAATAAACCATCATATCACATTCATGTTTCGTTCATTATATTAGATAAATGAGAAAAAAATAAAAGAAGCGGGTTTTTCACTGGATTAACAGTGAATCTTTTTCAATATAATTATAACACATATAATTCATAGTGTTAACCACAATTATATTGACACACAAGTGATGTATTCTCCTTTTGTTAGATATTAATAGTGAACCAAGTTAAATACATGCATGATAATTTTAATTTCAGCATCATAATATTATATACGTTCTTATAGGTTTGAAAGTTTGATTTTTTCTTTATAACATGAAAACATGATCCAGTGGGGAGAAAAGATGAATTGAACACCATAATTAACCACCTTCATAATGTCTTTTCAGATTGGTGGTGAAAAAATTGGTTTCATAACAATATTATTTCTCAATAAATCAATCATTAGAATATTAATTATTTGAATTATGTAATTAATACAAAAGATATTCCCTTGGTTTATGGTTATCATTTTAAAAATACATAATAATCTGATGATATATCACTTAAGATATCATATACTTGATGAATTTATTGCGGCATTTCATGGAATGTAATTTAGTGATGTTTTGATATTTTTAGTAACAAAATTCCAAAATAATATATTTTATGCTGATGAAATTGAACAATGTTACACCCCTTTACCTTCCTTCAGGTATTCTTTGACTCTTGTTTTGGTTTCCCATTTTTTTTTGGTTCACTGTGGGTTTCTAGGAAGTAGAGATCGTTTATGGGGAAAATGAACTAAATTATTGGGATATATATATTTTTGGATTAATTGAGCATGAGTATAACTGTGTCATTGTATTTTGAGGGTACTCTTTGGGACTTGAGAGCCTTAAATTTTGGTTCAGAGGTTTTCTGCAAAAAAACTATTCTAAGCACAACCCATGTGACACATTCACGTCGTGAATGGGTTACATAAAGTGAATCTATTGTAGGGAATATTCTGTGAGTCTCGTGCATGGTGTGGAATGTGTATATGCCGGGAAACCATTATATGATGTGAAAATGTCAATTTGTATTTATTTTAACCCAATGGGATTATTTTTTCGGTGTATTTATAATTCATGGGGTTTCACACTGTGAAAGGGATTCACAATGTATATTCCCCAAGGCTAGCAGTTTTAAACATGCTACATTCCATACTCTTTTGAATTCCATGCCCATGATTTCCTCTCAAAACCTATGGAGATTTTTGGGTGATTTTGGTACATCTCTCTCCTTATGTGCAGTTCTTTTTAGTGTTTGACTGAAGTTGTAGTGGCATCACATATCTCGGTTAAGAGATATTTCTTACTATTCACTACCTTAGGTCGTGACAACAGTTTTTACAAATTTTTTAATTCAATTACATAACTTATGGGTGTTTTTTCGATCCTTTGACGTTTCTTTTCATTCAATTTCATTCAAAGGTAAATCCAAGGGTTTTCAATCTTTATCATCGATGGTGGATAGGTTTCCACCATTCTTGAGGTTGGTGTATCTATTAAAGTGTTAATAATTTATTAATTTATTTATGTTTTTGTATATTCATTTTGTTTATGAATTAGAATAAATTTTATTCAACGTAAAAATGGTTTTTATAAAATGTGTGCATGGATTTTGGAAATGGTTTTTGAAAAAATTAGCACATTGGTAACCCTAGTGTGTGTTTCACCACTATGGGTTAATGTTTACCCTAGACCTACTACCTAGTACGATGCCAAATTATATGCCATTTCACTACATGGATCTTACTGAGTTGGTAGAACATAAGGTATATTTTTCAAATATTGAGGCTAAGGTATTTATTTATCCTATTATAACACTGTGGGATTTACCTGTTTGATTTTCTAAGAAGGTATATAGTATCCCCAAACCTTTTATTTATAATCAAAAATAAAATCAGGTGACTGTCCAGAATAAATATCCATATCCTATGATTAATGATATCTTTGATTATATTAAGGAGGAAATTTTGTTTTCAAATATTTAAATTTAGTTAGGGGAACACTATTTGAGAATCTCGTAAGAGGATATACCTAAAACAATGTTTAGGAGCTGATATGGGCACTTAAAGTTTATGGTAATTCCATTCAGATTAACAAATGATCCTACAGGTTTTATGGAATTTATGATCAAGATATTTCATTATTTCTTGGAATATTTTTTTGTGGTTTTCTTGGATGGTATTTTGGTTTACTTCAATCCATAGGATGATCATACAGAGCATTTGGACATCATTCTTAGAACCTTTAAGAAAAATAATATTTATGGTATGATTTTGAAATTTGAGTATTAGATTCAAGGGGTTATGTTCTTAGGGAATATTATATCTGATAGAGGTAAGTTTATATATCCTAAAATGGTACATGTAGTCATGTCTAGGGAGTTTTTCGTAAATGTGTTTGAGATCTCAAGCTTCTGGGGTAAGGCAAGTTATTAAACGCAGTTTTTTTAGAATTCTACAAAATTAGATCTTCGATGACAACATTAATCCCTAATATAGAGTCCCTGCCATTTCTTACATCACTATTACATCATTATTAAGATAAAAATTATAATAGTATTACACCATGAGGATCCAAAGGTTTAGTGTCTTGGGAAAACTTGGACCATAGATAACATTATAAAATCAAACATAAACCTTTATTTAATTCCTTCTTCTCTAGCTTCTTAATGGAACTTGGCCTCTCCTTAGTACATGTAGTCACCTAAGGATATACATAAAACTGGGGTGAGATAATATCCTAGTAAGAGGATATATATGAACAATGTAATAATATGTGAGCATAATCATAACATAGCCAAGGATCATGAACATGAGAGGAATCACTAATAAAAAACATGAAATGTGGAAATGTATAAAAATGAAACAAAATTTCTTAGTTGTTAACTACCACATATACTTGTGAAAAAAGATAGAATCTTGTTCGCAAATAATTTCAATTTAACTCATGAGATTCATCGCTTTACCCATTTCATTGGAGAGCTGTATAATTCCACACACACCTGTCACATCCAAACATTCATATTGCGCTATGTAATTCCAAGTGCGCCAATCACATCATAACATTATCATGCATGACACATATAATATATATCAAAAATAAACATAAATAAACCATGTAAAGTAATTATTTTCATCTCATAAGAAAACATTCATAAACTTTGGGTTCCTAAAAGAGAGTGGGAATAACATACTTGATAAAATAACCAACAACCTTGAGTGAGAAATAAAAAGTTGTGTTTTTGAAAGAATAATTATTTTGGAAAACATTTTTTTTACATAAACTCTATTGTAAAACATTTATATCCCATAAAAGGTAATTTAGTTATGAAAATATTATTTTTGAGGCGTAACCATTCCAAAAATAGAGCGAAAGAGGGCGAACCCGAAGATAGAAAGTCAGGTTCGAGAATTTTCCCTTACCTTGTATCCAAATGTTTTCTTCCATTTAAAGTCATGTATAACCACATTAGATTCATTAATTAATAATTAAAGAACCTATTGTACATGAATATGGTTCATTATGGTTTCATTATAATATTTTATGTACCTTGGGATGAGTTATTGGGTATAAATGCATTGTTCGAGAATGTTTGTTTTTATGGTTTTCTTGAACAATTCACTTGTATGCATAAATGGATGTTCATGTAAAATATGGGTAAACATACGGAACATATATTTATTTTTATTTATGATATTATAGGACTTTAAATGATTTTATAATTAATTATTTTATATACCATGTGGATGAATCATTAGTTAAAATTTAATGATGATCGTTTGGGTTAATTCAGTTGGTTTTTCGACCACAATGAATTTGTTTTTATTAATAATTTAGTAATATGTACATAATTTAGTTTCAGAACTTGAAATAGAATTTAATAAATATAATATAATATGGTTCAACTATAAAAATGGTTTCATGACCAGATTTGAAGGTAGTAACGTAAAAAATAAAACATGTCGTTTTTGAAGGTGATAAATTAACACCCCACGAACAATGTTTTCTTTTCAAAAATAAAAAGAAGAGGAGAAGGTGGATGGATGATATAATATCCCATCAGTATCATAAAATTATAGTATAAGTATTATACTGTTGTTTACATACCATGTGTATGAGGATATGTGGGTAGATATTAAGAAAAGAAGTTGAAATTGAAACGAAATTAAAGGAAAAGGGAGAGAGGGAAATTACCTCTTGAATCTTCCACATGAGACCCCCCTTAAAGAACTTAGGATTTGTCTTTTTAAGAGACCAAAAGATCTTGAACGTAGTGTATGATCTATGGAAGATATTTTGGTAGAGTTTAGGCTAGTACTGAATCTTCAGAGGTGTGGGGGAAATGAGGGTGTGAAGGGTGGTATTTATAGTGGAGGGGAGATGAGGTTTCTCCAAATAAAATTCATTAATTTATCCACAAGAAAAGGAATAGTGAGTCTTCCATGAATAAATAAAATTATTCTATCATGTGAATCCAAACCAATTGGGCATAATTCAGCAGAACATCATACATGACTCTATAATTAGTGTTTTTAGCTTATTTGGTAAATTATGGTATTTCACTATTCATAAAAATTTAATTATTTCTGAAAAATACCAAAATTTAACCATAAACATTTTTCGACATCAAGAATCCAAAAATGAATTCCATTTTTCGAAAATAATTTTATAAATATTATTAATTTAATTTTTAATTAAAATCATAATTTACTTGAAAACATATAGTTTTTAAAACATTTTTTTACTTATTACAAAAAATAGGTACATAATGATTTTACTTAAATCCTAAATATATATACTATCATAGGTGAGGTCACTATTCATTAGGGTATATCACTATTCATAAGGGTAACATTACTATTCATAAGGGAATGTTTCTATTCACCAAAAAACAAGTTTGTTCTGTTAGACTCCAAAAATCAACCTAAACACAACCGTGTATGTCAGATTTTTGAAATTCAACACATAGAAGTGGAAAAATTATGTTTAATGGTCACATAGTATTTTTTATCATGATTTGTCATTGTGATTCTAAATTTGATTATACTATAAGGCATAATTATAAGAAGATAATTCCATTGATAAAACATTGGGTCATTACATTCTTCCCCCTTAAGAAATTTCACCCTCAAAATTTCATTTTACAGAAAAAGGTGAGGGTAATTCTCCTTCATCGACTCCTTTGGTTTCCAAGTATCTTTTTCAAACATATGTTTTCTCCCCCACACTTTGACGAGGTGGGTTTTCTAGTTGTGTGGATCCTTATATCTCCGGTCCAGAATCTTCCCGGGGTGCTTCTCATAAAAGAGATCATCTTCCAGTTGTACCATCTCAAAGTTAAGTACATGTGAGGGATCTGGTATGTACTTACTCAGGAGAGATAAGTGAAAGACATCCTGAACTTGATCCATATTTGGTGTAAGTGCAAGCTGGTAGGCCACAGGTCCAATACAGTCAAGGATATCAAAGGGGCCAATGTACCTTGGTCTTAGCTTCCCTTTTTTTCAAAGACGCATGACTCTATTCCATGGTGATATTCAAAGGAATACTTTATCTTCAACGTAAAACTCCAAGTCCCTTCAAAGGTTGTTATAATAAATGTTTTTCTGACTCTGAGTAGCTTTGATGTGTTTCTGGATGACTTGAACCCTCTCTATCATCTCTTGCACAAGAACGAGTCCAAGTATCTTTATTTCTCCAACTTCATCCCAATATGTTGGAGTTATACATCTTATTCCATTCAAAGATTCATATAAAGCCATCAGAATAATTGAGTGGAAGCTATTGTTGTATGAGAACTCAACGAATGGGAGATGCTGATCCCATCCACTGTTGAATTATAAAGAGCAGACTCTTAGCATACCATCAAGTGTTTGAATAGTCCTTTCAGATTGGAAATCAGTTTGGGGGTGATTGGCCATGCTAAAATTTAATTCAGTACTCAAAGCATGTTGAAGGATCCTCCATAATTTAGAAGTGAACATTAGATCACGGTCAGAGACAATCGATAATGGAACACCATGAAACCTTACCAATTCCATCACATATATCATTTCAAGTTTTTCAAGCGATAGATCTTTCTAAATAGCGATAAAATAGTGGTCTTTGTTATTCTATCAACCACAACCCATGTCGGATTATTTCCCTTTGACATCTTCAGGAGACCCATGACAAAGTTCATAGTGAAATTCTCCCATTTCCACATGGGTATAGGAAATAGATGCATCATCCCTTTGGACTTTTGTCTCTCTACATTAAATTTCTGACATACCAACCACCCTGATATATATTCTTCAATTTTTTTCTTCATGTTATTCCACCAGATGTTTTCTCGGAGATCATGGTTCATCTTGGTACTACTAGGATGGATAGAGATTTTTGAGCTATTTTTGTTGTCCAATAGCTCCTTCTTTATCTTGGGTGATGAAGGCACACAAATCCACATTCCAATACGAATCACACCAGCATCATCGATATGGAACTCTTGTACCTTCCATTCATTTATTGCATTCAACTTCTTTTTTAACTCCAGATCATCCCTTTGTGCCTCCTCAATCATCTCTTGGATTGATGGTCACAAATTCATTTTGAAAAGTTAGGATGTATCCCTCTCCCTTATGATTTCCAAATCTATCCTTTTCATATCCAAGAATATAAGATCTTTCTCAATCTATAACATGTATAGAGAAGCATGTTCTTTTATACTTAGAGCATCAGCTGCCTTATTATCCTTTCCAAGATGATAGTTAATAGATCAATCGTAGTACTTGATTAGCTCAAAACATCTCCTTTGACTCATGTTGAGATCCTTTTTTGTGAATATATACTTTTTGCTCTGGCGGCCTGTTTATAAGTCACACTTCTCACCATAAGGTATTGCTTCTATATTTTCAAGGAAAAATCATGGCGGGTAGCTCTATATTATGCTTCAGGTAGTTTTGCTCATGTATTTTGAACTACCGTGAGGTGTAGGCTATCACATTATCATTTTTAATGCGTAAACAACCCAATCCTTTCTTTTAATCATAACTGTATATCACAAAACTGTCTCCACTTTTCAGTAGTGTGAGTACAGGTGTAGTGATCAGCCTTATCTTTAGCTCCTTGATGCTTCCCTCACATTCTTCTGTTTAGAAATACTTTACCCCTTCCCTCATTAACTTAGTTAGTGGGTTGGAAAATAAAGAGAAATTTCTCACAAAATTTTGGTAGTACCCAGCTCATCCAAGAAAACTAATGATTTTCATGACACTAGATGTCCTGGTCCATTCCTCAATCCCCTTTATTTTAGAGGGGTCCACAAAAATTCCCTCAATTGTGATCACATGTCCCAATAATGTGACATGCTTCATCCAAAAGTTAAACTTGCTGATCTTGACATACAAGTTATCCTTTCTCTATGTCGCCTACACAAGTCTTATATGTTCTTCATGTTCCTCCATGATCAAGGAGTATATGATAATATCTTCAATAAACACTACCAAAAATTTGTCGAGGTAATGTCTAAAGATTCTATTCATCAAATCCATGAAGATCGCAAAGGAATTAGTATGTCTGAAGGGCATCACTAGAAACTTATAGTGTCCATACCTTTTACATAAGGAAGTATTCTTCATATCTCCCTTCATCACCTTTTGTTGATGATATCCAGAATGAATATCCACCTTTGAGAAGTATTGAGCTCATATTAACTTATCGAACAAGTAATCTATCCTTGGGAGAGGATACTTGTTCTTTATGGTGATCTTGTTGAGTTCACGATAATCGATACACAACCACATTGTTTCATCATTCTTCTTCACAATGAGCCCTAGCACACCCCAAGGTGATGCACTGTGTCATATGAACCCTTTGTCCAGATGCTCTTGAAACTGCTTCTTTTACTTCTCCAGTTCGATAGGAGCCATCTTATTGGGGCAATTTGAGATAGGAGTACCTCCGGGTATGAGTTCTATTGAGAATTCTACCTCACGATCAAGGGGAATTATGGGTAACTCATTAGGAAATATGTCATTGTACTCCCTCATGATGGGAATTTCCACAAGTTTGGCACTTTCCATTGACTCAACCATTTGGGTGAGGTATGCTTATTCATAGGGAATCAACACCCACACAGTTGAAGGGTTTTTCAAAGGAGATTCATGATCTTACTTGAATTTGTAGAGGAGCATAGGATGTTTTAGAATATGGATGGATATTTCCATTTCCTAATAGTTGATATGTGCTCTATATAATGAGAGCCAATCCCTTCCCATTATAGGGTCAAATTTCATGAAGGGAAGTATTGTAAGATTCACTGGAAGAACTCCTCACCTATGTCAATAGGATAAGAGTCAAACACTTGGGTTGAAATGATTGAACCACTTTCTTTTTTTATAGATATTTCTACTACAAGGTATCTGAGATTCAATTCTATAGGTCCAGTAAACTTCCAAGATATATTGGAATGTGTAGAACCAGAATCAAATAATAATTTTTCCATTCTTGAGTGAATAGGAAGTGTACCTTGTTTGAATTCATTATCTAGATCCACTTCTATAGTAGTTATGTAACAATCCTTCCCTTGTTCCTTTGGCTTTGGTGGCTGATGACACTTATTACCCTTTAGGACTCGAGGTTTAGCGCACTAGCTTGCATAGTTCCCTCTCTCCCTACAGTTATATCGTTGAACCATGGGTGGCTCTCTCCTTTGTTCCACCACATTCTCCTTCCTTATCTATTCTTTTTGACACTCCTGAGAATGGTGTCCTTATTTTCCACACACAAATCACTTCCCTATCCTTTTGAGGCAGTTCCCATGATGCAAATGACCACTTTTTTTGGCATTTGGGTCATTGAGTTTTATTCCCACCTTTATCATTAGGTACACTAGCTTGAAACTCCATCTTTCATTTCTTATCAACATAGACATGGTACCATTCTCGAAACTCCATCTCCACTTTGAGATCACATCGAACAAATTCTTCGTAACTCCTATAGTCACAAATTTTTAGAGCCTTTGGATGTTTTGGTTTCAATCCACTAAAGAATCTATCTATTTTTCAATCATTGTTGATAACAAAACACAAACTGTATAATGCAATACTTGTGAAATTATATTCATCAGATATGATAGATTCTTCTTATTTTTCTTAATCTCTATGAATTATCACTCCATATTTGTACAAAGAGTTTGTGGGAAATACTTATTAACAAACCCGATCTTAAAGTCTTTCTATTCAATCTCTTCAATTTCCTCCCATGGATTGGATTTCTTAATCAAATCCCACCATTGATCAACGTCTCCATCTAGATGATAAATAGGAAGTGTCACCTTTTCCATCTCAGAATAGTGAATCACATAAAAGATCTTATCTATGGATTTAAACCATTGTTCCACAACTAGTGGATCATAATATCCACTAAACGTCAGGGTTTGTTGCCTCATAAAACACTCAGTATCCAGTTGTTCCCTCTTTGGTGGAGGAGTTCGTTTCCCATTATTTTGATTATTTCTCATACCCTAATATAGTGGGGAATTCATTTCCATGATGTTTTGAACTCCACATCCCAAATCATTGGGGATATCATTCAGGATATCATTGCATTGGCCCACACATGAGTTGTTGGCTTGGTTTCTCCTGGTTCCCACCATTTTCTATAATAGAAAAGGTTAGAACAAAACATAAGGCAAAAAGTAATGAATAACATATTTATTTGTAAAATTTACAATAAAATAACAACTTATGGGATCCCTATGTAAAGCTACTTGTGTGCATATTTTTTACTTAGTCTCATACAAGAGGTTTTCTCTAGGGTTCACTAATCATAATTCCCAAAGTAACGAAACCTTGCCTCTCATACCAACTATAGTGACCCAAAAATTTCCTAAATAAATATCACATCATTATAAAGATAAAAAACATAATAGAATTACACCATGAAAATCTAGAGGTTTAGTGTCTTTGGAAATCAAGGACCATACATAACATTTACAACATTAAACATAAACATTTATTTAATTTCTTCTTCTCTAGCATATTATTGGGACTTGACCTCTCCTTACTACATGTAATCACCTAAGGATAGACATAAAAAATGGGTGATATAAAAGACCATAAGAGGATAGATATGAACAATGTGACAATTGGTGAGCATAATCGTAATATAGGCAAAGGATCATGAACATGAGGTGAATCTTTAATAAAAGACTTGAAATGCGGCAATGCATAAAAAATGTAACATCATGTCCTAGTGGTTAACTACTGAAAATAATTTTTAACGGATCTAGAATATGTTTTATCACAACATTTTACTTTAACTCATGATATTCATCCCTTTACCCAATGCATTGGAGCGCTGTATAATTCCAGGTGCACCTGTCACATCCTAAAATTAATATTGCGCTATATAATTAAGGGCACACCATTCACGTCATAACATTATCATTATCATGCATGGCACATAGAACATATATGAAAAATGAAGATAACTAACCCATGGAAAGAAATCAGTTTCATCTCATAAAAACACATTCGTAAACATTGGGTTCACAAAGGAGAGTGGGAATAACATACTTGATACGATTACCATCAACCTTAAGTGAGAAATTAAAGGTGTGTTTTTGAAAGAAGAGTTATTTTGGAAATTATTTGTTTGATATAAACTCCAGTAGAAAACATTTATATCCTATAAAAGGTAAGAAAATGATTAAAAAATTATTTTTAACGAGTAAACATACAAAAAATGGAGTGAAAGAGGGAGAACCCAAAGAAAGAAAGTTGGGTTCGAGAATTTCCGCTTACCTTGTATCTAATGCTTTATTCACTTTAAAGTCCAGTACAACCACATTACATTCCTTAATTAACAATTAAATAACCTTTTTTACATGAATATGGTTCATTATTATTTCATTATATTATTTTATGGTCCTTTGGAAGAGTTATAGGGTTTAAATCCATTGTTTGTGAATGTTCCTTTTTATGGTTTTATTGAACGGTTCACTTGTATTCACAAATGGACGTTCGTGTAGAATATGGGTAAACATACCAAAATGATATTAAAAGTTATTAATGATATTCCAATATTTTAAATGATCTTATAATTAATTATTTTATATACAATGTTGATGACACATTAGTTAAAATTTAATGACGATCATTTTGGGCTAATTCGGGCAATTTATTGACCAGAACGAACTTGTTTTGTTTAATAACTTAGTAATATGTACTTAAGATAGAACTAGAACATGAAATATGATGTAGTATATATAATATAATCATTTTTAATCATTAAAATGGTTTTTAATGACCATATATGAAGGCTATAAAGTAAAAAAGTAAACATGTCGTTCTTAAAGGTGATAAATTAACACCTCATGAAGAATTTATTCTTTTCTAAAATAAAAAGAAGAGGAGAATGGGGTTAGATGATATAATATACCATTTTTATAATAATAGGTAATTATGTGTATGATACTGGAGTTAACATACCATGTGGATGAGGATTGATGGGGATAGATTAAGAAAAGAACTTGAAATTGGAAGGAAATTAAAGGAAAAGAGAGAGGGGGAAATCACCTCTTGAATCCTCCTTTTTAGATCATCCTTAAGAAACCTAGGATTGGTGTTTTGATGATACCAAAAGCTCATGGACGTGGGGAAGGGGTTAGGGAAATTTCTTGGGAAGATTTTAGACAAGGATTGAGTCTTGAGATGTGTGGGGAAATGAGGGTGTGAAGGGTGGTATTTATAGTGGAGGGGAGAGGATATTTCTCAATATAAAATTCATTAATTTATTATTTCTCAACATGACGAGGAATAGTGAGTCATAATTGACTAAATAAAGAAATTGTATCATGTTAATCTGAACCAATTATGCTTACATCATCATAAAAACATACATGAATCTCTAATTAGTGTTTTTAGCTTATTTTGTAAATTATGGTGTTCCACTATTTATAAAAAATTCAAGTATTTCATAAAAATAAAAAAAATTCACCCTAAACATTTTTTGACTTTTATAATACAAAAATGAAGTCCATTTTTCATAAATAATTTTCTAAATATGATTAATTTAATTTTTAATTAAAATCATAATTTACTTGAAAAAATACGGTTTTTAAAACATTTGTTTACTTATTCCAAAACAATGGTACATCATGATTTTACATAAATCCTATATATATATATATATATATATATATACTATCATAGGTGAGGTTACTATTCATAAGGTTATGTCACTATTCAAAAGGGTAAAATTACTATTCATAAGGGTATGTTACTATTCACCAAAAATCAATTTTGATCGCTTAGAATCGAAAAATCACCCATAACACAACCGTGTATGTCATATTTTTAAAATTCAACACATAAAAGTGGAAAAATTATGTTTAATGGTCACATAGTATTTTGTATCATGATATTTCACTGTGCTTCTTAATGTGATTATACTATAAGGGATAATTATTAGAAGGGAATTCCATTGATAAAACTTTGGGTCGTTACACAAAGGGGTTTGAAGATTGATAGGAATAACAAGTCTCAATGATATTTTGAGGAAATTAAGGTCAGGTTGACTTCATCTCCAATTTTTATTCTTTTAAAAATAGGTTTAGGTTATGATGTTTTCCGTGATGCTTCTAGGATGGGTTTAGGGTGTTTCTTGAGGAAGGGGAGATAAGAGGTAGCCTACGACTCTCTCCATTCATGTCCTCATGAGGGGAACTATCCTAAATACTATCTTGAGTTGAAATAGGTTATGAATTCACTCAAAATATTCCAT
This sequence comes from Viscum album, assembly GCA_963277665.1. Taxonomy (NCBI): domain Eukaryota; kingdom Viridiplantae; phylum Streptophyta; class Magnoliopsida; order Santalales; family Viscaceae; genus Viscum; species Viscum album. Next base: position 1,840,195,349 of record OY728165.1, read on the forward strand.
AAATACCTCCTTAGAGAATGGTTTATGGTATATTTTGAGCATAAGAGACTAAGTTATATTTTTTCTCAGAGGGATCTGATCTTGTGACAAATATGTTGGGTGGAGTACATCCAATTTTTTGATTTTGATATTTCTTATAATCTTTGAAAATGTAACATGGTCATTGATCCTCTAAGAATACAATTATTGATAGAAGTAGTGAAGGAATTAGTGGAGTGGTTTTGGATGCGTTTGATTTTTGAGATGATATTATGAATGGGAGAAGCTTCTGGGTAGCTATATCTAGATTAAATGAAGGAGGACTCATAATTTTATGTGTTTTTTCATCTCAAGCATATGTCATTGCCTAATTTTCAAGTATTTAGTAAAATCCATTATGGTGGGAAGATCTCAGGTGAGTGGTCTTGGTCTCCGAGTGGTGCTTTGTGATTTGTAAATAGGTTGGTTGTTTTTTTCGATAAGGTAAGAGTTTATTTATATTGGACTCCATTCTTGTTGGTCTTTACACTGAGGTAATACCAAGTTGTACCATGATTTAAAAATTTTTTATTTTTGTTCTGAGATGAGACAGTTAATTTCATATTTTGTATGGCATTGTCTTAATTATCCTTGAATTAATGATAAGACCAAGGACCTGATAGTTTGTTGCAACCCTTTTCAATTCCAGTAGGGAAATTGGAATAGATTTTCATAGATTTCAGTGTAGGTTTACCATAGACTCATAGTGGGAAGGATGTGATTAGTGATATCACTGATCGACTCATAAAATATGAGCATTTTATCACTATTATGGAGATGATGATAGTAGAACAACTTTGTGACTTTTTGTCCAAGATATTGCGAGACTTCATGGGGTTAGAATTGTGGTTATTTCTGACAGGGTCATGAGGTTCACTTCTGTTTTTTCGAGGTTTACAGGAGGGGATGTGTTCCGAGTTGAAATTGATCATGATATATCATCCACAGAAGGATGGAAAAACATAGAGAGTTTTACAGGTTCTTAAGGATATTCTTGAGGCTTGTGTTTTTGGATTTAGTTGTTATTGGGAGAAGAATTTCCCTTTAATTAAGTTTTCCTATAACAACAGTTATCTGGTCTCAATAAAAATGGAGTCCTTAGAGGCTTTGTATGTGTGTCCATATAGATATCCCTTGTGTTAGGTAGATTTTTGAGAGATTTCCTTGCTTATGATGAGTCTTGTTCAGTAGATGAAAGATAGGGTGTTGTTGATCTAGAAGAGACGAATAATGGAAAAGAGTCTTCTGAAATCTTATTCAAACTAACATCGCCAACCGCTGGAGTTTGAGGTTAGTGATCAAGTATTTCTTGGAGTTATAGCTCACTTGGGAAATTATTGGTTGGGTAAGTAGGGTAAATTGGAACTATGTTTTTTGGGCCCCATTGAGATTATTGGATGAGTGGGAAAGGTTGAATATCAGTTGGACTTTACATCTCCTTTGACTTATATCCATAATGTGTTTCATGTTTCCCATATGAGGATTTATTGACCATTGATTTTTAAATTATATTAATTTATGGAATAATTGTATTTTATATACTACACAATATTATACACATAAAAAATATAGATAAAACAAAATTTTTATCTCATTAATAAATATCATTACATTAGTTAGTTATGAAACCAATGAAAATTCCAAACATTAAAACTGGAAAAAAATATATAATTCAAAAACTAAAATGGAAAAATATGGATCGCCATAATCTTCCAAGATCATCGCTCCCATGGCCAACACTATTGAAATGAAAAAAATTGTTATAAACCAATCAATATCTTAAAATAAGAAAATCTAAAACCATGGGAGGAATTGTAGTGAATATTGAGGGAAATAATGAAGTGATATTTATAAAGAATAAAGGGAAATGTGATTTTTGACTATTATATCACAATTTGTAAATATATGATCATTGGTCAATATAACCATTGGTCAATTTTACCATTGTGAACTATACCCATGTGTTATAATTTTACCACTATAATGAGTGTTTATATGTAGTAATGATAAATAATAATTGATGTAGAAAGTAGAAACGATGGACTCATCCAATAGAGTCATGTCATTTGATGCCAATTTGTCAGAAATTAGGAGAGAGGTAGCATCACCAAATTTTCCACTTGACCAATCTCAAGTAGAGATTCAATAGTCGAGTCTTGAAAAGAATAACCTTTGAAACAGTTCATGTTAGTGGAGATTACAACTCAATCAATGTTAGTTGATCCACCCCATGAAACTCCCATAATCACACACCATACTATTAGGGTGTATATGGATGTAATAAGTGGTTATGTGTCCAGGATTTGGTTACATAAGGTCTAATTTCATCTATATAAATAAAAAGGTTATGCCATCAGTTATATTTTGGAGAAAAATTAAGTTTATAAAAATATATGTTTAAGTAAGAACAATTTGATAAATTGATTATTAGACGTAAATAATACAAAATTCAATTTTTTTTGAAAATATATACATTTTTTAATGAAATTAGATTTTTAGAATACTATTTTTTAATGAAATAGACGTTTAAAACACTCATATGTAAATATAAATGATAAAATAACTTTATAATGTACTAGGAAATCCTAATAAGTGTAAAAAATTTGAACATGTTTTAAAAATTGCTATTTTTAATAAATAAAAATAAAAATATTAAATATCTTAAATTAACATATTTAGAAAACTAATTTTATAAAAGATATACTATAATTGAAATAATCATGTCCAAATTAAATTATATATAATTATTGATAATTTTCTAAAATAATTTATTTAGTGTATATTAAAAATACAGTTTGGGGTTTTAGTACGTTTTATGACATCATATGTATGTCGTAATGATGTGGTGATTAATTAACTAGAATTTACATCCTAAAATATGTTATTTTTTTAATATTAATTATTTTAATGTCTTTTAGTAAATTTATAAACCCATAAGTTACTTTCCAAAGTCTAAAATGAAAATTTGAATTTTAAAGAAATTACTTTGTGGAAAGTTTAACTTTCCATGTCCAAAGAAGGATTAAAAATGGCATTCAGTTCAAATGGATTAAAATATAATAAAATATGACTCAAATTTCCAAAACAATGAGAAAAAACCATTGTTAATCCAATGGTTTCTCATTTTACTCAACCTTGATTCCAAGACTTATATTGGGAAATTATTAAATTATTCACCCACTTTTGCTATAAATACCCTCACATTTCACCCTTCCCCTTAACTAAAAATCCATCCACTGTTATGTTATTGTCTTTACTACCTCATGGAGTCCCCCCAAGGTGTCCTTTATTCGTTAGGTTTCTATATTGATGTTTTAGGAACAAATCTTCAAGGTCTGGGAATTCTCTTCATCTTCTTTTGAATTCAAAAATTCTTTTTTGTACATCTTCTAAATGTAATGATACTTTCATTTATTATTGTTTTGATCAAACCCATACTGCTAAATCCATGTTTTATACCGATCATGTTGTGGAATATACTTTTTTAATTTCATTATTTTATATGAGAAATTATTATATTATGAATAACAAAACCATTAGTTTATCCATGGGAATTCCACTAGATGTTAATATAGTTAATTTATTTGGGAATTTATATATAGGTGTCCCACATTCCCTTTAAATTACATAAAAATGATGTTATGGTCAATACTTTAATAACTTATATACACAACGATTTTATATGAAACCCAAACATTATTCACCTCATGTTATTGAAAGGATGCATTATTTTGATCAATGTGGATAACATGAAATTAATACAAATGAAGGGTGAAACATTATATCACACTAATTCATCGGGTAAATAGTTTAATCTCTAGAGATGAAATGTTTTTTGATTCTTGGGTGAATAACCATGGTAATTTTCATTTATGGCACCATAGTGATAAACCATGGTGATATGGTTTTGAATATATTTTTTATATTGTAGCCACATTTCTATTTTATGAATCATTTTTTTATTTTGAATCATGTTATCTTGTTTATTCCATATTTTTATGCCTCAAGTTCTTATGAGTATGCCTCATGAACATATGCTATATGTATCCCTTACTGATTCCCTTAGAATTATTCATACTCACCCCTTTCCTTTTATTTTTGACTCCAGTATGTGAGATGTAGTTAATATAACCTTAGGCGAACCAATGAAGAAATATTTTATGTAGATTTAGAAGACTATTTTATGTTTTTATGTATTACATTTCTAACTTCCCAGAAACTAAAAATTAAAAGATCCTACGTGTTGTTACTTGTAATGAAAAGCTTACGTAATAAAAATATGGGATGATATAGTTAGTATTAGTGCCGAATTTAGTGATTTTTGGAAATTAGGACATGAAAAATTCAGTAAGAACCCGAGATATATGTTTAAATATTGGAATAAATCCAAGAAATTTGGTGATGTATTAAGAGAGTGGTTTATAAACAATGAAATACTAATATATATACTAAATGTGGACATGTATATGGAAAAGATATACCTAGGAGAAACAACTTTTCAAACACTACATTGAGCTAGACTCAATCCTTAATTAGTGCATGATAATGGGTCTTGGTGCATACCTGTTTTGAAATTTCTAGGGGATATGTTTGGATAATAAAAACGTTTTCATGAACCATTATGAAATATATATATATATATATATATATAATGTAATTTTTATTAGATGAGATTATTGAAAAAACTATTTAAGAAAGATTTTCTAAGACATAAAATCCGTTTTTAATTTTAATATTCCTAAATGTTAGAAGATTCATACTAATGTTTTCTTCAATTAGAAAAAAGTTTAGAAATATGAGGATTTGAATAAATTATGAGTGAAATGGATGATAAACTGATAACCTTGTTAACATGAAATAATATGCAATGTAAAACATTATGAGGATGATGAATCAACATCTTATGTTATGAATAATAACTTTAATTAGGTTGAGAAACGAGATTCACCTCGGTGGGAAAACCTTTCTATTGGTGAATTTATCCATCATTGACAACCTTCATTTTTTGGATCTGACAATCCACTGATTGTTAGACAATGTATAACCTCTATAAAAAAGATATTTTATGGACTTCACTGTTTATAGATACATAAATTTAGTCTAGAAATACACCTCTTAGAAGAAAAATATGATCAATGGTGGAAATTGTTTAAAAACATGAATCCTTGAAGGGAGATTGATTCTATGGATTTCAAAGACTTCAAGAGAATCTTGTTCAATATATATTTTCAACATTAAAACTAAACCAATATGGAGAAGTAATTATTAGAGCTGAATTATAAGGAAAATGAATTTGTGGGAAGCTATGAAATGAACTTGAAAATACTTTCTCGGTTCACCTCTTTCTTTGTTATGGATCCTAAGTGAAGGGGAAATAGATTTATTAGTGGACTAGGAAAACATTTTCTGAGGTATTTAGAAAATTGAGACTATGAAAGCTACATAGATAAAGTGAGGAGTGAAATGATGGTTAAATTGGAGTTTTAGGAGACAAAGTGGTCACATATTTCAAATGAAACAAAGAGAGAAATGAAAAAAAACCTGGGGAATAATTTTGATCTTGTGAGGGGAGTAATGAATGTGTAACTTCTCACATTTAACAAATGTGGCTAGTAACATTCAAAGAACTATTGTTTTTGGTGTGGAAATTTCTACAATTGTGGACGTGATGACCATATAGCTCAGAACAGTTATGGTGATGTGAAGCATCAACTTCTCAATACTAACAGAAAAGGGAAGATGGTGCAAGCCCAACCAGAAGTTCAATTATTGAAAAGGGAAAATATTTAGAACTTTTCCAATCAATTTCCAAATTAAAATATAATTGAGTGAAACCACCATCAACCGTAGCACATGATAAGGGGGAAATTCTAGTATTTTCTATAACAACATATGAAATATATGAACTCAATGATGTCGTGGTAGGTACACTCATTCTGATCTCAAATATAGAATATAATTTGTTTGGTTCTACTTTAATAGATTCTTTTATTTTATCCAAGTTTTTAAGGAATATTGAATCAATCTTCGAGCTGATAGAAATAGAGTTATCAGTCCGGACTCCGAGAGGTAATACCCTAACATCAATAGTGTATAGAAACTTTAGTATTAACGTTGGTGATTAATTTTTTTTTGCAAATATAGTAGTTATTGCCATTATTAAATTTAAAACTATACTAGTGATGAACTATCTCTCAATATATAATGTAAAAATAAACTAAAAAAGCATGGAAATTCCAATAGTCTTGAATGGAAAACATAAAGTTATTATAAAAGGAGAGATATCATGGCCTATGTTCTTTCCTCACACAACATTCTTTTTTAGGATGACCACTAAAGAGGAAAAAGGACATAAAATTCTAAAGATATAGATTATCTCCATTATTAAGGAATACATTGATGTATTTATTAAAGAGTTACCTAGAACTCCCATAGAAAAAGAGGCAATGTTATTCATTAAACTCATACCTAACTCCAAGATGATATCAACCCCTTAAAGAATGAAAAATAATGAGTTATATGAATTAAAAGAAACATCTTCAAGATCTTTTGAATAAGGGATTTATCTGACCAATTGTGTCTCCTTGAAGATCTATTATCTTTGTAAATAGGAAGGATGGATCAATGTCTCTCTAAATTGATTATAGAGAAAAAAATGTGATCAATGTGAATACCAAGTACCATCTTTCTATGATTTATGACCTATTTGACTGGATTCATGAGGATCAATACTTCTCTAATATTGAACTATGATATTGGAGTCATCAGTTGAGGGTGAAGGAAGAATAAATTCTAAAGGTTTCCTTTTGAATGTTATATGAGCATTTTGAGTTTTTTGTTATGACTTTAAACAAGACTAATTGTCGTTATATATTTACGGATTCGTTGAATAGAATATTTAAGGACTAACTTGATAAATTCATTGTAGTTTTTATTGACGATATTATGATATATTCTATAATCCATGATGAATATGAGGATTATATAAGAGTTATATTGAAAACTATGAGGAAGGTTAAACTGTTTGGAAAATTCAGAAAATATTATTTTTGGTTACAAAAAGTTACATTCTTGGGGAACATTATAACAAATTATGGAATATTAGTTTTACAAGATATTTAAATTGTTGTATTAGAGTGGCCTATTCCTATAATAGTAACTAAGATTCATAGTTTCCTTGGGTTAGCAAGATAATATCGATGGTTTGTGAAACAACTGTCATGACATTATAAACCCAAAGACGAGTTAACTTGAAAAGGGGGAATGTTAATTTAGATAAAGAAGTGTGAATACTGTTTCCATGAACTAAAAAAGAGATTGGTTACTGCACCTATATTAACTATATGCTATGTCATAGAAGGATTTGTTATTTATAGTGATGCATCTATGAAAGGGATCAGGTGTTTCCTCATGAAAAATGAGAACCATATTTTGAAGGATATATTCATTCAAAAGGAAATGAACTAGTAAAAAAAGGATATTGTTCAAACTTCTTAAAGACTATTATTGTTCAATTCATTATCACTCTATTAGATCAAACAAAGTATCTAATTTAGTATGTAGGAAAGACCTTGTTATATTGTCAATGATAAGGTTTAAAGGATATCTACTGATGAAAAACCTAGTATGGTTAGACATGGGAATCATATGGTAATGTATGCTATGAATCATATGACAAATGATTTCTCAACCATAATTAGAAGATAATATTAGGAGAGATCAACTATAATATCCTTTGATATGAAAGAAGATAGATCCTGTGAAGAATGGGAAGTTTCCTATGTTCATTATTGATCAAGAAGCTATTATAAAATTTCATACAAGGGTATGTGTCCCATATATCTCGAAGATAGATATGTATATGATGAATTAATCTCATATATTTACAATCTATATACATCCTGGTTGCAATAAAATGTATAGTGACCTTCATAATCATTATCTGTGGGATAATATGAAAAGAGTGATTTCCAACTACAATGTAGGGTTCTTGGTGAGTCAATAAGTTAAGGAAGTGTGGTAAATTACTATGGGGGTGTTGAAACAATTTCCCACACCAATATATACCTGGGAAAATATCAATTTATAATTCATCACTGGTCTCCCAAGAATATCTAAAGAAAATAATCTGATATGGGTTATAGTGAATCAACTCACCATGATTTCCACTTTCATCACTATTAGGGAAGATGCTTCTATTGACCAACTTTTGAAGATAAACATAAAGGAAGTGGTGAGGTAGTATGGGTACACTTTCAATCATTCTGGATCATAATACAGGGTTCGCATCTAAATTCATGAGAAGTATTCAACATCCTTTGAATACTGAATTGAATTTCAATACGGCCTACCACCTCTAAATTGATGGATGATCTAAAAGGACTATTTAAATACTTGAAGAAATACTGAGTAAATGATCAATGGAGTTTAATATTGGAAGGGATAAACACTTACCATTAGTAGATTTCACAGAAAATGAGTGATTCCACTCGTTTATTAAAATGTAACCATATGATGCTCTATATGGAAATTGATGTAGAGCTTCCATTTTTTGAGATGAATTTAGGGAAAAAAATATTTTTGGGCCTGATATTATACAAGATATGACATAAAAGGTTCATTCTATACAATAATGTATAAAGGCTACATAGATTCAGAAGAAGAGCTATGTCGACAACCATCAAAGGGACCTTAATTTTGATGTTAAATTTTTTTTATCCTTCAGATATCACCGTGGATGGGTTCCATGCAATTTGGAATGAAAGGTAAGCTTAGTCTTAAGTACTTTGGTCCATTAAAAATCCTTGATCACAAAGGAGATATGGAAAATCATATAGCAATTTCACCAAATCTAGCTCATGTTCATGGTGTATTCCACTTATCCCTTTTTAATGAAGTACATAACCAACCCATAACATGTACTGAATCTAGAGTTTATGTAACTAGAGAATGAAATATCTTAAGAGGAGTATATGGGAGAGATATTGGATTTTAGAGACAAAGTTATTTGCATCAAGACAACTCACCTTGTTAAAGTATTGTGGTGGAACCATATGTTTGAATAGGCGACATGGGAACCAGATGAAACAATGAAAAAAACTACCCTCACTCATTCTCAATAGATAATATGAGTTAGAATTTTCGGGATTTTGTTGATAAAGAGGGTAATAATGTAAAGATCAAGGATTTATAAATAATATTTGTTTCCTAAATAATATTGTGTTATATTTTATATAATCATATATATGTACCAAATATAGAGAAACAAATTTTTTTACCACATTAAAAATGATCATTACATTATTCACCTAAAAAATCAATAAAAATTCCAAAAATTACAACTGGAAAAAATATATAAAATAGAAAAGCTAAAATTAGAAAATATGGATCACCAAAATCTGCTAAAATTATCACCACCATGACCAACACTATAGAATTGAAACAAAATATTAATAAACCAATAAAAGTCTCATAAAATTACATTTTCAAAAATTGGGAGGAATTGTATTGAACATTTATTGAAATAATGAAGTGGTATTTATTGATTATAAAGAAAAATGTGACCTTTGGTATTCAAATATTATATTAACGTTGATAAAATATGACTGTTGGTCAAAATAACCATTGATCAGATTAACCGTTGAGAACTGTAACCATGAGTGATAATTTTACCATTATAATATGTGTTCATAAGTTATAATGATAAAGGATAAATAATGTAGAAAGAAGAAACAATTTGTCAAAAAAAACCACGGTTGACCCTGAACCGTTCACCAGAATCTGTCTGTGACAAGGCCCGTATGGCGTTCCCGATCTCCATTGGCCAGTACAAGTGGCCTGGTATCTAATAGAACATGGTCGGATGATTTAATGATTTTGTTAAAGTAACCCATAAAAATAGAAAATATAAATCTAAAAAATTCAACCAAACACACCTCTAATAATTTCCAAATTTTCAATTTTATAACTAAACAAAATAAAAAATGTATAAAAACACACAGGGGAACCAAAAAAACACCCCAAACCTCCGTGAAACATAAGGAGAAACATTCCCATGCCACCACCAACAATATCGACAACCAAGGACACTAGAAACCCAACCATCCTACCATACACATCTTTCCTTAACCTAAAAAATGTATACAAGTAGTCTACATACACCCAATGGTGTATGTAGGGTGTGAGCCAAAGCCCACTAGGATGCCACACAGGTAGAGATTCCATGCATTAAACATTAAATGAAAAATAAAACATACCTGATTTACAATGAAATAAAATTCCACAATAATTATAGGGAAAATAACTTTGAAACTAAGCAACATAAAAAGGAATACAATTTTAATTAGGAAAGAATTTTAAAGGAATGTGACTGTTTAAAAAAACATCCTAATAAAGACCAAAAATTTAAATAAGAAACACACTTAATTTTAATATTACCAAACAAACATAATGTATGTAGATGATAGGTGAAATATAATTATTGATCAATAGAAATGGAAAATAACCCTAGGAACTAGCTAGTTATGGGCCCCAGGTACCTCATATCTTAATGAAAAGTAAACATAACAAATATATGTTCTCATGAACGAGCCACTAGTAGGGAACAAATCCATAACCTAGTGGTACCCAACATCATCATACCAATTTAGTTATTATTTTCAACGTCCAACATTCTACGTGAAATAGAGGCGAAACCACTACGAATCACTTGTATACTATTACATGTTTGATCACCTAGATACATGGGGTTTTTATTTCTGCGCAATAAGGTTTCACATATCACATCACATCATGTGAACATCCCAATTCTATTTTAACACTATGCACACAATAAAGTAGTTCACAAACGTGCTTCGCACCCCTTTATATCTTTTAATAAACCATTCAAAAATTTGTAAAACAATTTTTAGAAGTGCCTTAAGGTTTTAAACACAAAAACCCATTCCAAATCCTCTATTAAGAACAAAAGTACAAAATAACCATACAAAAAAATTTACAACCTCTAAAAATTTTAAGAATCCTTTTTCAAAAGTCATAAAACATTACCAAAGCATTCCCCATCATTTTTAGAACCACCCAAAAAACTCATTAAACCATTAATAAAATTTATAAAATAATTTTTCAAGACACCACAAGGCTTTGCATCACAAAAAATAATCCAAAGTTTTATTTTAAAATCAATCACACATGAATGCCATAAAAAATATAATTTTCAGTCCTTACGCAATATAACAATCAAATTACCCAATTTATAAAACATCGCCAAATGACACATTGTGAATTTACACGTGAAAAACACTACATTTCATGTAAAAATGACATTTTAAAAATAAATTCATGTCTAAAAGTATCAAATACCACTTTATCACCACATGAATAATTTGATAAATCCTTTTAACACATTATAAAATATTCATAAATGGTGCATCAACGTTTCTCACCAAAACACACCTAGTTTCTTATCAAAATTACACTTTAAATTAAACCTCCCATCATAACCATGTAAAAACTTTTTCACACCATTTATATACATGTAAAAATATATTATACAAATTATGAAATACTAAATATGGAAGAAAGAGCTTTACATACACCACACATACTTAAATAAGGAAAAATAAATTTTTTCCAAAAAAATATGGATCAAAATTTTCCAAAAACCAATCTTTCACCACACACATCATTCGTAGAACATTAAAAAACACAAGAAAGCATAATAAATTTATCCAAGTATGTATATGAATGAAAACACCTACCTTAGACCATGAAGCTTTCATAAAAAGTGTGAAACTACAGCCGCATCCTAGCTGCACCTCAAGAAACCCAAAATGAACCCTAATATACAAGATCAAACCCAAAAGAGTAAGAATAAACCCCCAAAACCAAAAACATAACCACCCAAAACCAAAACCTAAGAATGAGAGAGAAAAACCTTACTCGGATGAAGAATTCACCCATGACAGAGGTAGATGAGAAATGACAAGGGACCTTGGAGGCCGGTCGCGCAAAGAAGGGGGTACCAGAGGTGGTGCACATGTCGTAGTAGAGCGCAGAGCCAGTGAGGGGAGCACCAGACAATGGGGTGTGGGTATTGGGGGGGGGGGGGAGGGGGGCTATAGGGCGTGAGTAGTTTGGGCGTGCGGGGCTATGGGGCATGAGTAGGTGGGGTACGAAGGGCAACATGGCACCTTTAGAGGGCGGCTCACTGGAGAACATGGCTAGAGGGAGGCTTCCCATAAGAAGGAGGCGTATGGGGGGAGGGGGATAGTGGGAAAGGTGGGGGGGGGGATGAATTGGTGTGTGGAAGAGGGGGGAGAGAAGAGAGAGGGAGAAGTAATTCCTTAAAATAGATAATTAACCAACATAAAAAAAATAATTATAATAACAATTAAAAGAAAATTATTATCCTAAAAAATTACATTCTCAACAAAAAACTATAAGATTAATAATATTAAAATTGTTAATACCAATAACAATATTAATAATATTCTCTTATAATAGTATAATTATTGTTAGTTAAAACAATTATTAATTTTTTTTATTTCACTTCACTCTATTTATTTCATTAAACCATTTCTTCAATTTAATTTATTTCATATTTTATTTTATTTAATCACACCTTCGTTTAACTATATTTATTATTTTATTCTACTCACATTTAAATGCATTAAATATTTTTAACGGAGAGAGACCGCACAATTAGCCCACATGGCTCAAGAGGCCGTGCGTAGACCATGTGGCGGTCTCTACCCATTCATGATGTGACTGCATAGGTGCCCGGGTAGGCCACATACATTACACTACCGTGCGGTGCCCGCACATAGACCTGAAACCCACAAAATCCCCAAATTTCAAGAATTTAAATCAAGCTCAAACCCAAACTTTGATAAATTTTTCCTAAAACCCAAATCCTATCCAACCCTATTACTGAGAAAGAAAACAATGACCCAACATTGAATGCGTCCCAGGATTAAATAAAAACATGATTTTGAAAATTCTCCCCACCATAAATGCTTTCTACCCCCAAAAATCCATCCCATGATTGAGTAGAAAATTGAACCTGTATACCTTCCCATATCAAAGTGGTTATCAATGAACGAATCAAAAGAGAATCCAGAACACTAAAAACAAAGAGAAAACACCTAAAAAATAGTCTTGGGAGTCCCAAAATAGACTCCCTTCTAAGTGATGTCTTCCCACAATAGGCAACACACCTTTAGTTGATACTAACAGAAAGAAACTCTCACAATGAGACATTAAATATACTGAGACAAAACACTGTAAACGTTCCCAAAGAGGATCATGCATTTCACAAAAAAAAAAGAATTATGATCTCAATTGAGGAAACCACAACCCTACTTCACAATACCATTGGGTGTGCATCGAACCCAAAATTTTCTCAGGGAAGGGGTTTGGAATTGGATAGAATAAAACGAGACCACAAACCGCCAAACTAATACCTAGGATAGAACCATATTGCTGATACATGGAGGCCCAAGAAGAATCCCCACAATAAGAGGCAACAAACACCCGAGATAGAACTAGGATACCAACAGGGGAGGCCCGAATATACTACCCACCATAATATATATCTAACTAACTAACATAGAAGGGCCGACAAAGAGAGCCCAACATGATCTATACTAAGAGCTTCATGCAAAACCTAACACCCCACCACCATAGTCCGACTGCAGAAACTCAAATCCACGCAGAAGACATCATGCAATTCATAGCAAAGAAATTGGGTCCTTGGGACCCCTCCATCCAACCAGACCATTTAGAATGCAATGATTTGACAGAAAACTTAAACTATCTTTATTTCGAAACTGAAAGACATCACTGGACCGAGGTCCCTTACAACCCCTGTGATTTCATGAATAGGCACCATCTTCACTCCAAGACCTATAGATGGATCTCTGATGGTTGAAGAATATCCTGCCTCTTAGTTAGGAACTAAAAACCCCTGATTGAAACTTCTTCCTAATGGTGTCACAAGAAACTACACTGAAATCCAATAACAACCACTAAACTCAACACACCTTATAAACCTCTCACTTCCACGTGGCACTTTCACAAAGACAAGGGCTTAGAATAATCATGTGCATCACCCATTTGAAATTAGAATTATATTTTCCACATTAGTGGACCAACACAAGCCTCTTCTTTAATAAACCTGATGAGGGGCTCGAGGCCCTTTCCATCACATCCAACACCAACAACCCAGATTACTTTAACATTTTTCCACTGTAATTACCTTTATGACTCTCACACATGACTTTAAGACATGACAGTTTCAAACTTTTCCTTTAGCAACTTAGGAAACTTAAGGGACTAAGGTCTCTTCCAACCTTTCACAACCACTCTTCTCATACAAAATAATCCCCTTAACTGGAAATAAGAGAGAAGGAAATATCTAAATAAGTCTTTACTTTGATCAAATAGAGGGTCTTACATTTGTATATAACCCATGGATGTACTTCGAATATACATCAGTACATTATGGGGGTATTCACTAGTCAAGAAATAAACCCCTGGACCCAATAAAACTGGTCCAATGACTAAGACATACTGCATGTGAACAATAACTAAAACTCCAGACGCAAGTCAACCAAAAATGATTATTGTTTCAAAACTCCTCACAAACAAAATTACCAAAAATACACAAAGATTCACCATACGAACAATAGTTATCAAAGTGCCAAAATCTCTTTGAAAATAATTTTTGAAAATAAACAAATTTGGTGGGTTACACAATCACCAATGGTGTCTCATGGCCTCACCCATACATGTTTTTGTGCCAAACCATACACCCACCTCATGTATATCCAGGAACTCATCCACTGGTTCCATTCACCATCCACCTTTCCATATATATCCAAGCATGTCGTCACCCATGTGTGCACGAAAGAATAAAACAAAACATTTCCACTTTTCAAAACAAAAACATTCAACCCACACTTTTCAAACCTTACACATCAGTTTAAAATCACTTCTTTTCAAAACATTTTCCACTTCCCCCAAACCATTTTTTTACTAAAAAAATCTAATATCTTAAATTCCACAACAATGAGATGTACAATGATGCAAGGGAAACTGGCATTAGTAGGTGACTTGGATATATGGTTTTTGACCATACTTCAATCACTCCACCATCACTGAGAGTATTATAGGACACCGTACCTAGATACACATGGCTTGCTTGGCTCTGAAAGCTCACTGAGGCCGTTGACCCATCTCGCATTTCATTTCTTAAATAACAAGAAACCACAAGGGACAAAGAACTCACATGGAAATCGACTTCCCCTTGTAACTTGAGTCCTGCTATGAGGTTTACTGGCCTTTCACCCCACTCGTAACTAGACCGTCTTGTCCTGGTAGTACTAGATGTTTTCTACCTAGACTCTACCCAATGAACAAGACCCAAAAGAGCATAACCTAACTTTGAAACAATTTTTTCATGAGCCGACCCATGTAGACCCCAAAGTTGTGACCTGAATCGGTCTATGACAAGGCTCGAAGGGCATCCCCGATATTCATGGGCAGAAACAAGTACCCGGGTATCAAATAGAACACGAGGGAATGGTTTATCAAAATTAATTTTATTAAAATAACCAATAAAAACAAAAAATCCAGATTGGAAACATTTAACCAAACACACCTTTAATAATTTCTAAAGATTGAAGTTTAGAACTAAACCAAACTGAAAAGAGACAAAAACACACAAGGGAGCCAAAAAATACCCCAAACCTCCGTGAAACACGAGGAGAAACATCCTCAAGCCACCACCACCATGGACCACAACAAAGGACACTAGAAACCCAACCTTACAACCATATAAACCTTGCCTTAGCATGAAACAAATAAACAACAAAGTCGCATACACCTAAATGTGTATTCAGGGTGTGGGAAAAATCCCAGTAGGATTCCACCAAGGTAGAGATTCCATGCATTAAACATTTAATGAGAAATAAAACATTCATCATTTATAATTACTGAAAATGCCAAACCCATTTTAGGGAAAATACTTTTGAAACTGAAAAACATAAAATGTGTTCAATTTTAATTAGGAAACAGTTTTCAAGGATGCAACTGGAAACAAAAATCAGATTAACAAGGGGTGAAACTTTAAATAAGATACAAAATTTCTTTTAAGATTACCAATAAAACATACCATATTCTGACGGTAGGTGAAATATTATAATTGAGAAATAGATATGGGAAATAACCCGAGGAACTAGCTAGTTGTGGGCCGTAGGTACCTCATATCTCGGTGAGAAGTTAGCATAAACAATTCGTGTTCTTGTCCATGAGCCACTAGTAGGTAACATAGCCATAACCTAGTGGTCCCAAACACCATCACAACATTTTAGTTATTATTGTCATATTGAAGATTTCTATGTGAAACAGGGACAAAACCACTATAGATCACTAGCATACTAGTACACATCCACCCACCTAGATACCCATGCTTCCCATTTGTTCTTAATCAAGTTTCATATATCACATCGCATGACGTGCACAACCAAATTCCATTATAACACCATTAACACACCAAAATAGTTTTAAAAAATGTTATACACCCCTTTATATCAATTAATAAACAATTCAAAAATTTGTAAAACAATTTTAAGAAGTTCCTTAATGTTTTACATACAAAAACCCATTCGAAATCCTCTTTTTAGACCAAAATTACACAATAACCATATGAAAAAATTGTAATCCCTGGCACATTTTAAGAAATATTTTTCAAAATTCATACAACATTACCAAAGCATTACCCATCATTGTTCGCACCACCCATACAACTCAATAAACCATTCATAAAATTTATAAAATTATTTTTCAAAACACCACAAGGATTTCCCACCAAAGATACACCCAATGTTCTATTTTAAAATAAACCACACATGAATTCCATACAAAAATGAAATTTTCAGTCCTTATATGTAATATAACAATTCAATTACATAATATATACAACACTACCAATTGAGAAAATGTGATTTATACCAAAAAAACACCTCATTTCATGTAAAAATGACACTTTAAAATTAAACGAAAGCTTTACCATATCAAATATGACATTAGAACCACATGAATAACTTAATAAACCCATTGAACACATTATTAAATATTCATAAATGTTGTATAAAGGGTTTTCACTAAAAACACACTCAATTTCAGATAAAAACAGCACTTTAAATTTACTTGCACATTATAACCATGTCAAAACATAAACCATATTATACTTGTAAAAACCTATCAAACAATTTATGAAACACTAATAATGGGGTAAAAAGATTTATATACACCATTATTACTTAAACAAGGAAAAATAAATTTTTTTCAACCAAATATGCATGAAAATTTTCCAAAAACCAATTTCTCTCATCACCCATCATTCATATAACATAAAAACATAGACGCAAGAATAATAAATTTATAAAAGGATCTTTAAGAATGTAATAACCTACCTCATACCATGAAGCTTCCATAAAAAGAGAAAAAACACAACCGCACCTCAACCGCATCCTATTCGCACCTCAAGAAACCTGTGACGGACCCGAATTGACAAGATAAAACCGAACAGACTAAGACAGAACCCCCAAAACCGAAATCCTAACCACTCGAAACCAATCCCATAGTTGGGGAGGAAAAATATTACCCAGATGAAGGATGCAACCAAAATGGAGTTAGAGGGGAAATGACAAGCAACCTCAGACGAACCATGCAGCGACCACTTTACATTCAAGAAGTGGTCACATGGGTACGTGGGCTGACCGCATGATTTACATTATCATGTGCTGCCCACACATCAACCTAAAACCAACAAAATCTTCAAACTTCAATAATTTCACTCAGAATAAAACCCTAACTTTGATAAATTTATCCCAAAACCTCAAACTTGTCACACCTGGTTCCTGAGGAAAATAAATGAGACCCGACCCTGGCCAATTCCAAGGCTAAAATAAAAACCTAGGTGTGACACAATGGACTCAATGAGCAGAATTATTCCAATTGGTGCCCATTTTTCAGAACATGGGATGGAGGTGGCATCACTGGAGTTCTCCCTTGACCAATCCCAATCCAATCTTAAAAAAGTGAGGCATTAATGAAATCACCTATGGTATAGATTACCACTCAGTTAATGTTAGCCGTGTAACCCCATGAAACTAACACCATCACTCACCTTACCCTGAGGGAATACACAGGTGTAATAAGGGGTCCCATTTCTGGGATGTATTTACTTAAAATGTAAATTAATTTTTTTTAATAAATTTTTTATTTCATCAAATACATTTTGAAATTTTTTTAATAAAATTTCTTTTTAAGTAGTCCCGTTTGATAAATTGATTATTCGATGAAAATAAAAGTTAATTTTATTATATAGAAAATATATACACTTTTATAATAAACTCAGTAATTTTGAATAATTTTTTTTATTGAAATAGTTTTTAAAAACCCTTTTTTTAAATCGGAATGATAAAATAATTTTATAATTTCCTAGAAATTTTTTATTAGTGTGGGAAATTTTAGTTTCATAAGAAATGATATTCTTTAATAAATAAGAATGTTTATATATAAAATATAAAATAAATTATTTATCAAATTACTGTGATACAATAAATATTTTATTTTAAATCATCACATCAAAATTAGGTTATGGTGAGTTTTTTTAGAATTTATTAAAATACTTTATTTTTATAAGAATAGAAAAAATATAGTTTTTGGTTTTTGATATATTTTATGACTTCATATATATTTCATAATTATTTATTAATTAATTATACACTATACATTACCTAAAATATGTTATTTTATTAATACTAATTATTTTAATGGCTTATAATCAATTTCTAAAGCTATAAGTGACTTTTCAATGTCTAAAATAGAAAATTTTATTTTTAGAAACAATATTTTATTGAAATTTTTTATTTTTATCTCTAAAAGAGTATTAAAAATTGATGTTCTATTATAATTGATTAAATTATCATAAAATATGGCTCAAATTTTCAGAACTATGAGAAAAATCCATTGGTAATGCAATGGTTTTTCATTTTCCACAACCTAGATTTCCAATACCTATATTTAGAAATAATTAAACCATTCCTCCAATTTTACAATATATAACCATACATTTCACTATTCCCCTTTAATCTAAAACAGTCCTCCATAATGTTCTGGTCTTACCCCCTGGATTCCCTCAAGGTGTCATTAATCCCCAATATTCCATACTCAAGTTTTAGGAACAACTCTTCAAGGTAAGGGATTTCCTTTTATATATTTTTTTCAATATATAAATATTTTTGTGTACATTATATAAAGGTTATGATATATTTATTTATTTTTTTTGATCATCCTGAAACTTCTAAATTATGTTTTATCAATAGTATACCCTCATTCTCTCTTATTTTATCCTTTTCTAAATCCTTGTTTTATACCCATTATTCTGTCGAATTTACTTCTCGATTTTCTCTCTTTACATGAGAAATTATAATATTGTGAATAACCAAACCATTTATTTATCCTTGGGTATTCACCTAGATGTTAATATATTCCATTTATTAATAGATTTTCATATACTAGGACGACATTCCCTTTTTGTGTGTTAGAATTTTAGGAGATTACTTTCTCAGTGCTTTTATATGAAACCAGTACTTTATTCTCCTTGCGTTATAGAAAAAATTACTTACGATGATCAATGTGGATCCCATGGAATTAATACATTTTATGTATAATCTATAAGAGTGCTCCAATGCATTGGGTAATGAATTGAATCTCTAGAAATAACTTGTTTTAGCTTACCTTGGTGAATAACTAGTATTGTTTTCATTTATGACACCTTGGTGATAAACCATGGTGATATTATTATTAATGTCTAATTTTTTATGTTATAGACACATTTCCATGTTATGATTCATGCATTTTTATTATTAATAATGATCTCTTATTTATTCCTTCTTTTTATACCTCTTTTTCTTATAAGTATGCCTCATGAGCACACACTATATGTCTTCCTTGCTTATTCCCTTACTGGGATTTACGATCTCCCATTTAATTTGATGTATGTCCCCACTATATGGGATATATTAAAAGAAACCTTAAGTGAACCCATGAATGAGAGGATGTCTATTTCGATCTCAACAAAATTTTGGATAATCAACCAGTTCCAATTATTGATCACTGAGAGAAGGATATATATGGTAAAATAATTCCTTTGTTCCATGTATCTTAGCAGTACAGATGGAATAACTGCAAGATATGGGATATGAGATTCTTGATGAGGCAATATTGGGTTTCAGTTTTTGTGACTCCAGGATCTTGAGAAATTTATGTGGAGAAGTCATTTATGTTGTTGGGATTGTAACACCTCGCTACAATCATTCAGGTATACTTCGACTCAGGTTTTGGTTTCCCTTTTTTGTTTGGGTTCATTGTAGGCTTCACAGATTTAGAGGGCCTTTTTTGGTGAAATGGCCTAAAGTCCCTGGATTCATATTTTTTTGGATTAATGAAGTATAATATAAATAAGTAAATGGATTTATGGGGATCTTATTAGGAAAATAAAGCCTTATGTTTTGGTTTGGAGGTTTTATGTAGAAGAATTAACTAAGCATTGCCTAGTGGAAAAATTCACAATTGGAATGGGTTACACAATGTGAATTTTTTTACAGAATATTCCATCGGTCTCGTGTAGTTCCTGAGAAGTTTACAATCTTTGAAAGCATTATACTATGTAAAATCATCGATCGATATTCAATTTAGTCTATGTTGACTCATTTTTTTGTGTTTTTATAATTCAAGAGATTTAATGATGTGAAAGGGAATCATAACATGAATTCCCCCAGTCCAGTGTTATTAAACATGTTGCATGACTAAATAATTTTTCATCTGGTTCACATGTTTTCACCTTAAAACCTACTGTGATTATGGGAAATTTTGGGTCATCTACATCATTCTGGATCCCTCCATTCTTGGTTTGCATCCTATTATAGTTTTTTCACAGGTCCTTGGTATTTGGTCTTTATACTACTCAATTTCCTTTTGTTATAATGGTGGAATTGGATTTTTTTATTCAGATTCATGATTTATTGGTGGATATTTTAATCCTTTCAAGATTCTTGTAGTGCCATTTCTTTTCAAGGTTGTTTTTTGGGTTTTAAATCTCCATTGTCCAAGGTGTATAGGTTTGAATATCTATTTAAGATGTTGTTTTCTAAGAAATATGCTTGAGGCTAAAGAGAAATTTAATGATCTTAATAATAATCTATAATTTGGGAAGTTCAACAATAAGGTGTTGATAAAAATAATTGAAAAGTTTATGAAGAATATTGGGAAGAAAATAAATGAGTATATGCATAGTCCTATGGGAAATAGTGGGCTTAGTTATAAATCAATGAAATCTAAAAATGTAGGGTCACCATATAGAATAATAGAAATTTGAAGTTAGTGAAAGATCTCAATCACCAAGGTTACCCCAATAGTCAAGATGATACTATAAAGCTATAAATAAGTTGGTACAGATAAAGAAAAACATATTTCCTTTAATGTAGTGAAAATTTTCTATCTCTCTTGGTTATAAAATGGCATGACGAATAGAGGTGGAATACTATTTGGGAGGAAAAATTCATGGGAGTTATAATAAAAGGATGATAACATATACTAAATCTAAAATTAATGTTTTATATGGATATTGGGATCACTAATTAAACATTGGTCACAAGGAAATAATTTTTTGGCGATTGAAAATCTAGAATAATTTAATGTAAGAGAATGCATAGATTTAGTTAAAAAACTAAATGATATTCCCTTGATTTTTAATATCCTTTTGAGTAATATTTGTATGATCTCATATACTATAATGAATAAAATTTAGAGATATCACATGGTGTCTCAACTCAACCATACATCTCTTGGGAGAAGAAGATGAAGAATCATAAGGATTATCTTATCAAGGGAAAATACAAATACTTTATGATAAAGTGATAGATAATAAATGAAAATATATATAGTTGAATAACAAGGATAATATTTGTCTTCTTTTAGTGTAATACAAAAATATAATTTGGAATCCATGTCGTAGATATATCAAAAAAATTAGGGAATATCATCCAAGCTGAAAATTGAATCTAATATTTTGAACCTAAAATGAAATTTTTAGAAGACATATGATACCTATGCAAGGAGAAAATTGGTGATAAGTTGATACTAGCTAAGGAATAAGTAGACCTCAAATATAATCGATACTATCTATAATGATTTGTGTGGAAATATAAGGATTCAAAACATATATAGAAATAAATTATTTATTATGTTCATTGATTATTATTGTAGAATTAGTTGTATCATGTTTTTGTAGGCAATGTAAGGTGATTGATTGTATCAATTGGTTTCAAATAAGATCAAAATATTAGATCCAAGATAATGGTCAAGGTTCTCCAATATAAAATTTTAATGTAGTATATGTAGAATGTGGTAGAAAATTGCTTGGATAAGTACAATATCAAACATAAAGTCTCATTAGTGATAACACTATAACAAATGATGCGGTGAAAAGGAAAAATACAATGGTTAATAACATGGAAAAACATTACTCATTTAAAGTGAAATTACTCAACACTAATTGTGTTATTTCATTAAAGTATCATTTTACACACAAAATCAGCCATTACTGATACCTAGTTTGAAGAATACTCTATATGATACCTGGTATAGAATAAATTCAATTCTGAGGCACTTTAGTATGTTCAGTAACAAGTTTCGCATCCAAAAAAGGAAAGAAATAAACAATAATACATATATAAAACATATAAATGTATATTTTTAGGATACTCTTTCAAGAGTAAGGTCTACAAAGTTATTAAAAACTGGTTGGAAAATATTTTGGGGTGTAGTGGTAGAAAAATCATTGAAGAAAAGGTTGGAAATAGAATTAGAATTCCATATATGAGTGAGTATTATAATGAAGATGAAAAACATGATAGTAAATCTATTGGAGTACATAGTAATACATGAGAATAAGGACATTACAATTTTGGATCAATGGAAGAAAAATATACTGAAGGAAGTCAACTGGTGACTCTATAGAGAATAAGGTGAGCTGTAGTTGATGAGTCAAATATCATTAATGGGAAATCTGTTTCAATAAAGACTCATAGAAAGATAAATTTATATCACATAACATTATTTTCTCTAGTGGAACCAACATCATTTGAAGAATTATTAAAAGTGAGTCATGGGTCAAAGGCATGAACGATGAGTTAGATTAGATAGATAAAAAATCAGACAATGGAGCTCATGATTAGGCTAGTGGATCATAATGTTATAATAACAATGTATGTGTTATGAAACAAGACCAGTGAACATAGAAAAGTGATTAGAAACACATAAATATTGGTTTACAAGGGATATAAACAAGTATACAAAATTTATGCATAATGAACCATAATACTAGTGATGAGTCTTAAAGTAATAAATCTCGTTCTTATTGTGGTTGTCTGGTGAGAATTCAAAATATTCAAAATAGATGTTAAAACTAAAATTTTAAATGGGATTCTATAATAAAAATTCTACCTAAATGAACCAATGGGTTTTCTGATTGGTGTGGATGAATTAAAAGTGTGAAGGTTAAAGAATTCATTGTTTGGCTTGAAAAAAGAACTGTGATCCTAGTATGATCGATGGGAAAACTCTTAAGGAAATTGGAATTTAAAATACCCAGAGTTGTTCATAATATTTATATGAAATTTAAAAAGTAAGATTAATTCATGGACCCTATATATGTGAATGAGATCATATTAAAAAGGAAAAATTAGAATTTGGTAGAGGATATTTCATGGTTGATGAGCTCAGAGTTTGAAATGTCAATTTCAGGGAGATCAAAATATTTATTGAGTTAAAATTGATCCTAAAAGATGGGTGAATATTGATTTACTAGGAAAAATATGAAAAGGAAATGCTTGAGATGTTTTAGATTCATTACAATAAGACAATATAAATATCGATTATGGTTAGAAATAATATTAATAAACATGAGGAAGGAATAATAATTTTTCCTAAAATTTAGTGGATACTGATTTGTTCTTTTTGTATATTGTAACAATAATAAAAAATATATTCTTCCCCAGATTACTAGTTTCATATTAGTAGAGATTCATCTAGGAGGAGTATCTCTTGGAGAGGTGGTTAGGCTATTCATGGAAGTATGTTGTGATAACCAAAGTGATATAGAGCTAAAAAATAATCTGGTAAAATATTTCTAAACAAATAATATTGAAATAAGGAATTACATTATTAATGAAATGGTTGTGAAATGAATTATCAAATTTTATCGCGTGTCTATAAAACAATAAGTGGAGGAAATATTTACCAAACCATTGGAGACCCCATCATTTGGAAAACATCAACTGATCTTTGGTGTTCATCCACCTCACTTAGGTTGAGGAATTCGAGAAGCTCCTATACCCATTGTATATAATTCTATAATAGGATGTTTTTTATTTTTACAAGGTATACCGAAATTTATAGATATATTATCCAATGGTTAAGATGAAGAAGAATGAAATTCGGATAACAAATTATGTACCAAAATTAAGAAATCATCTTATTCCCTTATTTATTATTAGGAAATTTGTATTATATAGGCTTTGATAATTTTTAATGAATTTTTATTAGTGAAGTAAACTAAAGTAATTTCTTGACCAGATCATGAAATATAGAATATTTTTTAAATTTACTTTCAAAGGGGGATAAATATTGAAAATATTTAGTGGTAGAGTGACTATAGGCGGATAATCATCCTCACATAACCATGGAGAGTGTGGATCATTGTTTAAATTTTGTACATTGATGGTTTTAATGGGAGAGTGATGTAAATTATGATATTTAGGATTGAAAAAAAACCAAATGAGGAGATTATTTATACCAAATATTATATTGGTTCTATTGGTTATAAAATAGATGTTTATTAGATGTATGGATATGTTTTTAGATATTTGGGATGGATAGGGAGGTTTTGAAGCTTTATAAATTAACTAATCCATGACTATGAGGGCAATTCCATAACTGATGTTTGGATTCTAAAAAATGGATTTTCATTAATACATTAGATGATTCAAGTTAGTAAGTTTTGGATATATGTGGGGAATCAAGTCTGTTTTTTTGGGGTACATAAGAGTATTTAGTATCACTATGGAAATAATGGCCATGAAATGAAGGAATGGTGATGAAATCTATAAGAGTAAAGAATAACTTACATCTGATTCACTCAGGTGTGTTGTATGGATTCTTACTTTACTAAATCTGAATAATTTGTTTCAATCCCCAATATAGTATCCATTTCATAAATAATAATTGGGAAATTATAGCAGCCCTTTCTATTAAAGGGTTTTGTAGGCCATGAAACGCGTTTCATGCTTTGATCTGGTTAGTCCTAAAATACAATATAAATAATTACACCATGACTACCAACTATGGAAATGCAATGAGGCTATGGTTCTTATGTGTTTAGTTGATTTAGAAAAAAATTAGATTGTGATATAATGCCTTATTCCATGACATGACCCATCTAGTCGTCAAAGTAAGTGAAAGGAGAAATCAATGTGTCTTGCTTTGAGGTGGGATATTTTACAATGATTACTAGAATATGGTGAATTCAATAATTTTTTTTGATTTGGACTTTTCATGTAAGTTGGTATGTTTATATTACATAAAAAAACAACCCATTAGAAAATTCAAGCTAGAGAATATTGTGGTAAAGATCAAACAACTAGATTTAAAGTAGATGTTAGGGGAATTTGTTTTATTTTTAGATATTGAGTAATATTAAAAAATAAAATAATGAATAGTCACAAACACATTGAATGGATAGAGAATAACTTTGATGAATCATAAATAGAGGGAGAAATGAAGCACAATGGAAACACCTTTGATAGACAAGTGTTATTCTTTTTGGAATAATCATTTTAAGTTACTATCATGTTGTATTTTTGTTTAAATAATTGTCTTATAGTAGTGATAAAAATATTATAATAGGTAGTTACCATATATTGTCACCTCATCTTTCCAAAAAAATGTAACACTTATAGTACGCAGTTTCAACCCCAAGTACATCAACATATCATCCATTTATGATTATTGGACTAGAACTAAGTGTTGAAAGAAGTAAAATTGGAGTGTATTTATTTTAATTTTTTCATTTATATATCATATAATTTCTTGAAATTTTATTTATTTGAGTTTTTTTTCTAACATGAGAACAAAATCCAGTAAAAAGAGAAATTGAATTGGATACCCTAATTCACCACCTTAAAGGGGGTATTGGGATATTAGGTGAAAGAAATAACTAACTATCTTCAAACATATCCAAATTCTTCTCATGAATAAGCCACATGTATTAATTTCATGTAAAATAATAGAAACATATGAAACTTATAATCCCCATAGGATTAAGCATGAAGCAATAGATTAGAAACTCCCACATTTTGTGAAATCACATAAACCTCCATGCAAGTAAACTGGATGAAAAAATGTACCTCTACCTGTAGATCTTTAATCAAGAAATACCTCAATTCTATCATAATACTTACTCTAATATTTATAATATAATAAACTTATTAATTAAAACTCATAACCGAGTACAATCTAGTGTTAGAGGAAAAGAAAATTAAAATTATTATTCAAGAATAGAATAAAATAATAAAATAATAAAATAATAAAATAATAAATTTATATACTTAAAGATACATTAATTAATTTTGTAAAAACAAACAAAGAAAGTAGTTATAAAAAATTATAATACATCCCTTAATTATAAAAATTCTATAATTAGATAAATATAAAAACTATATTTATATAAAATAATAACTCCTTCATACTTTCAATTTATATTAAATTTACTTTAAAAATATCATATTAAATGAAATATAAAAATTTTATATTCCAAGTATTTTCTGTGAATAATTTTCATAATTTAAATATTACATATTTAATATTACATTAACCATTATTAAATATATTATCGAAGACCAATTTGATTGGGTGTAAATAATTTCCTTAAATATGGAGTTTTAATTTTAACTGTTCTAACTAAATATTTTTTAAAATTCAATTTTTTTTATTTAAAATCCATTATATTTGTTCTTATTTCATAATTTTTGAAAAGTTTATAAATTACCCTAATAAATTTTATATTAACCACTTATATAAATGTTATAATTTATTCTGTATAATTTTAAAGGGTATTTAATATTAAAATAATATTTATTTATTTATTAAATGTTTCATTAGAATTAAATAATAAAAACTACTCACTTTGTAATTAATTAATTTATTAATTAATTATATGTAATGACTTTGGTTTTATTGTGTTTGACATAGGAATATTTCTAAGAATATTTTTGAAGCCACGTGCCAAGTGTGAATGGAATTCCAGGGCCCGAATAGCCTTAGTGAGGATATATTAGAAAACCTAAATATATTATATTGTGCATGGATTTTTTTTAGAAAATATGGAATAAATATTGAGTGGAGTTTGAGAAAAAAAATCAGAGACTATTATTGAGTTCAGAATATAATTTTTACCCTAGACATGACATAATGTTTTTCCACATCAGGCACCTGGTAGGAGGAAATTGATGGAAGGATATTGATGAGGGGTTTATAAATTTATTAACATTAAATTAATAAACATCAACCCAATTTTATTATTCTATATAGAAGGGGTTGGAGAGGTTTTCTCCCACAACGATGGATGGACCAAGAGGAACCCCAGTGAGGTGGTACCACCAGTCCTTCTTTTTGTGAATGATCATCACTTGATTGAGGTGAAATAGCTTCCATGTGTCATGTTGGACTCAATGATTTATAATTTCACCAGAAGGTTGGAATATTTATGAGATTTATGTCTTGATTCCTATATATGAATTTTTTTAAAGTTCTAGATCACTATTAATATTTCTTGGGATCCCCTGGTTGTTGATCTTTGGATTATGGGTGAAAATTAGGGGTCTCGAGTGGATCATAGGGAGTTCCTAGTAAAAAAATTCAGATCAAATGATATGTAGTGAATGAGAACATACTATTTTTTATTCCAATTTAGTGAAGATAATCTTTTGGGATGACACTCCATGTAATGGGTGGTACACTCTATGTCGCGAGGCTCAACCTTGTGGCTGGGAATATGAAGAGGAAAACTATGTAAGGGGAGATGATCATGTGTATGTATATGGATGTGTCTTGGTTTGACATGGGTTAGAGGACACGACCAAGGAAATGGCCTTAGGTGAGGACAATAGGAAATTTTTTGTACCTAGTGTACATTCTTTGTGCAGCGACATGGCCATCCAGGAGGTATGGGTAAGGTTGCATGCCATAGTGATCGGTCATGGTTATATGCTATGTAACCCAATGTAAATGATGTGTATCATCTTTATACGTGATGAGTACATTGACGTGACATGACCAAGGGATTTTTTGGCGGGACACACCATGTTCCTTATAGGATACACAATGTAGTCTCATTAGAGTCTTCTTCCTCATGAATCTCTATCTTTACATCTCAGATGGTGCCCGGTGAGTAGCATCTCATTAGTTGAATTCCACATGGTTCATGATGTTTTTCATGGTTTGGCATTATATATGAAATGTGAGGTGTTTCTTTTGGGATGTCTTTAAGTGACTCATAGATGAGTATTAGTGGGAGAGTTCCCTTGATCCATCCATATAATGTTAGAATGAGGTAATGTGCCCTCTTCATAGGATTGTGATCCCCAATATATTTAACATGGTTATGAGTCTTTTCAAGGTTTATGATGTCCCATATTATACCTAGGTGTGATCTTCAATATGATCATTATGATCCTTAGAGATCCAAATTGGGCTCTTGGTCTCCCCTAGGGGTCCTGGGTTTGATCCCCAATTTTAGAGTTGAGATATTATAGGTTCTAGTAGGGATTTTTGGACTCTCCCATGAGACATAGGTGGGATCCCCAACCTGAGTGTCATGATATATTTGGTTCGAGTGATACATTATTCCTGGAGAGACCTGATGATTCTATTCTCATGGATGTATTCTATCAAGGATTTTAGAGATGAACCATTATATTAGTGATACCCAATTAGTGGGACCCTTGGATAAGTTCCATCATGGATGGAAGAGCTATATCCATTGAGTGTGATATCTCAGTTAAGTGCCATTAGGGATGGCGGGGATCATGTAGTGAGTGCTTCAAGATGAGAGCCTCTGTTGATCCTCGAGTAGAATGATATGGAAAGTTGTATGGTAGAGAACATGACACTAGGAGTTGGAGAAAAGTATGTCTAGGTTATTTTTGGATTCATTGTTCTTATGTATCTTATATTGATTAACATATCATTTTGAGATTAGCAAAATAGTCATGTATAGATATAGAGTGGTCAAGATGGATATTCTTGTTCTCCATCACTTGGGTCTTAGAACCCTATATCTATGGGTTTATTGGATTATTTCAGTTTATTTTCACTATTTTATATTAGTGTTTTGTGGAACCAACTAGGTATTGATATACTTACCCTTGAAAGAGATATTCATTCACATGTCATGTTTTATACAGATGATACCCCATTAGACAAAGTCCTAGGAGGACCCAGGCCAGAAGGATAATGGCTTTCTAGGAAGAACGATCTGTGTACTGGTGGTTTCAATTGATAGAAGTCCCCTATTAGTGAGTAGGTTAGACACTTTTATCAATTTATGGTTGGATTTTATATCTCCGTTCATATGATTTATGTGCTCTAATTGTGGGCCTTTGGGTCACCGGTTTGGGCCTATGGGTCTCCAGGGCCTTCGGGTCATCAAAGGTCTTCGGGGCTCAGGGCCTTCAGGCCACAAAAGACCACGGAGTAGCCCAGTTCCCATAGAGTGGGCCTCAAAAGAGGATCAGAGCAACAAGACTTGCAGTCACCAGATGGAGAGCTAACGGATTTGAAGAATGAGAGGGTATGGAAACCGCCATTGGGATCATGTAACATGTAGCTTTGTACGAGGAAATGCTAGCTGTTCAGCAATGCAAGGTGGGGAGCTAGGTGATCAAAGATGCAGAATCTAGGGAAGGGGCAGTTCCTGTGGCATGTGCCTATGGGTCATGTATTGGGCATAGTATGCCTCTGGGCCTTCAGTTCATGTATTGCGAGTCATGTCCGGCCTTATTTATTGGGCATACGGGTCATGTACATGTTCCCCTTTATCCCTTAAAAGGGGTATTATCTATAATAAATGTAAAAAAATAAGGCCTTCGAGCAATTCGGTCTATTATTATCTCTACCCAACTACATGGAGATGGATGTACGTGTGTGTATACCAGAACCATAGTTTAAGGAAAATCATGTATGTGATATGCATACTTATAACTGGAAACCATCCCTTGGCCTATTGGAGGTGGGCCTAGGGTAGTCACTCGTGGCTCTTTACCGGTCAAGTGGGCCCCATTGGGTCTGGTCATGAGAGTTTGGTGTTAGAGGAGGTCCCTCTGCAGGACCTGAGATATGTGTTTTCTAGTTGGGTTCTGGGTTTGGGATTTATGGAAATAGAGTTAATGTGTTTCAAGATCAGTTTTTAAGCTAGGGAGTCCAGTGTTGGTGTGGTCATCAATGTATCCATTCACTAAGACACTGGTAACCTTCTTGTTGACTCAGAATATATAGGCAATGGTTATATTTAAATGTTAGTACATGCATCATGTTAAACTGGAATGTCGTTTCAAATTCCTTCTTGAGTCATATCCCTAGATATAGTCTTTGACCATGGTGTATATTCATTTTATTCTTGGATTCCATCGAGATGATAACCATCTTGGTTACCTCGTTAGGATTGTGATAATGATCTACATAGTGATGGGGTTTTAGTATAGGGGTCTGCATAGGAGGTGGTACCTCTGGGTGATTTTCTAGTAAAACCACCACAAGTTGAGAACCAATTTTATATTTAGGTTCCATCATTGAATGCACATAGCATGAGTGTGTTTCATGTGTTTTCGAGTAAGATACATCCCAAATATCAAGGTGAGTATGAACCCCAAGCGCCTGATGACTGGATTTAGGTAGTCACATGCGTTTTCTACCTTGTGAGGATACCTCATGATCATATGGAGGTCCTAGTTGTGAGGCTTATCTAGGGATTCGTTGTGTGATAGTGGAGTTTGTTGACATAGAACTATGATGAGATGATTCTCACTTGGTAAAAGTTCTAGTAGCTCTTTTGGGAAGAGTTTTATCTATCCATGTTATGATAAGTGTGTCTCCAAGAGCTTTTACTACTTCAATTGGTTAACATGACTACGGAAAAGTTTTCATTGAGGTTCAATTTTTCTTTCATGATACTCCTTGGATATGGTTTGAGATTTGTTTTTCGGATCATGGACATTCAACCATGTATTATGATGAGATATTAGGGGATCAATGACATCTCTCTACATTCCAACCTATGTTGGAATGCCTGAGTGGGACATGGTAGTGGAGAGATTTTTGGTTGAGTAGACTTAAACTGTTGGTTATTAGTATACCAGATTTGAGACCATAATAGGTAGTAGCTTATGGAAGACTCCAGGATCTGGGCATGAGATATGGTTTAAGTGAAAATCCTAGGATGGAAGGTCTATGTATTAGGGATCCCATGATGGCCCTAGCCAATTGTGAGAGAGGATGTTTTTTCCATATGAAGTATGGGGAGACCTCATGTGGGATAATCTGATTCACAATGATGCTGATAGGGATATGGTCAATGGAATTCCCTAGTAGAGGAAGAGACATGAAAAAGGAGTTCAACCTGATGATAGACATGGTATAGGAGTGGGGAGAGTAGTAGGGGGTGGCATGTAGTTTGACCTATTTACACCACCACCCCATGGTGGACCTCTCTTGGATTAGAGAGTTGGATAGAGGGGTGATGAGAACTACATGTCATAGATTCCTTTAACTCAATGGATCTGAGGATGATTATAGGTACATTGTTTCCATTCTACCTTTTCAGTAGTATTGTTAGATACATGTGTGAAATACCCTTTTATTTCCACTGCTTTATCAAGGTGTATACATGGTGATGTAGGGTGTTGGTGGAACTCTGTGATGGTGATGTTTGAAATGGATTTAGACTCAAAAGAATAAGGGATGCTTCACACACGTTGATGTATTTTCTGGATGTGATTAATACCATGTGTGAGAGATAATGCCACCCAAATAGGACAATGTTGAGGTGTGCAAGATGAGTTCCTTGGACTTGTGTGTTTGCGGTAGCTTGGTGTGTTGAGGTGTCAGAGTAAGCCTTGGTTGTTGTGAATAGGCAAGAAAATGAAAATATGATCTTTAGGTAGAAGGGATTTCTATCTTTGAGGCTTTAATATGGTTTCCGGTATGACATGTGATCTTAGTTTCCCATTTGTAGTTTGCATAGAGTTATGAAATACTTTTCCATTAGTGTAGACAATGTTCGTGGCCTAGTGATTCTTTTGTATCCTTTTTTATCAACCCATATGCTTGGAGGATTCAGTAGATAAGATTAGTGTTCATGCACTCATATTAGCAGTGTGACCTAATCCGGGAGGAGTGTTCCTAAAGAAGAACAATTTCTTATTGGAAAATAAAACATACAACATTTCTTTAGGGTGTATTTCTTTCCTACCATCTATTCTCAGATGGTTTCCACTTGGGGGCATGGATAGGTTTCTAGATTTTGGGATGGAGTTCCTCCTTTGTGGAGTAGTGGTCCTAGGAAAAATAGGATGACATCATGTGCAAGAAGATACAATTGACCTTTTATCAGTGATCTAGAATGACCCATAGATCAATATATGGTATCAACTTTTAATTACCTACATTGGTGGTGGTGTTGAGGACGTCTTCCTGAGGATATGTTGGATTTAACTCCCCACCAAGAGTTATACTTTTTCATATACTAGCATCGAGAGACTACCATAATATTTTCACCAACATATCGATTAGATCCCATTAAGCTTTGTGGGATAGAGGTGCAGTTGGAGGTTCATAGATAAAAAGATTTTTAAGAACCATTATATTAACTTGGGCAGCCATATGTTAGTCACTAAGGAGGTTAATGAGGGAATGGAGAACAAGATCCATAAACCATTTTGGATTGTCTCATGGTAGTCCTTTTCACTAGTTATGTCTTGTTCTCAGCAACATATTTATACACAAAACACTAGAAGATAGATTCTAGATAGTCTCTATGCGTACCTATTTCTTGTTGATCTCTCATAGGTTTGTGTCTATATTTTAGAGGTCCACTTTTATGATGTGTATTTTTAGACAAGGGTGGGCCCAATAGAGTTTGGGGCCATGATATCTTTAGATCCACCCAAAGAAATTTCAATAGAATACGATTCCCACAACATGAGTTTTTGTCTTCCATTTTTGAGTTAGGTAATGGAGGGATTGACCTCTTTGACATTGACCATTACGGGTGGTGTTGTTGTAGCATATCTCAAGTTTATGGTTATCACCCCTCAGATTTTGCAGCGATTCAGGAGGAATAACATTGATATTTTTTATGAGGTCCTGCATGGATGTTTGTCCACCAGACCTCTTCTTTTTAGTTTTTTTGAAGCTGGGTATTACATAAATCTTATGAGGATTGATGATGAAATGAGTAATGTGGTGAGAAAATGTGCTAAGGTTATTTATTTGCCTCATTATTACACCCTAGAGAGGGGCGATTTGTCAAAGTAGAGTGTACCATTTGATTTATTAAGAAATTTATTCTAGTTTTCATGTTGGTGTAGTGTAGGTGTCACTCCACCGTCAATGTAGAATAATTTGATTCCAGGTTTTGGCGGCCCTACAGATCATCTCTTTACAGGTCAAAGATAGTTGTAGACAAAAATTGTGCACCTTGAGTTAGTGCTAGAGATGGATGTTTAGGGTTTACATCATCCAGGGGAGGATAAGGACTACCATGGTAAGCTATTTTCTGAATTGTGTTAGCAAGGTGGTGTACCACTGGACCCCATGACCACAGTTCTACAAGGTGCTTGCCGTATTTACTCTGGTTGTTATAGAGGATACATTTACAGACTTTGTTGCATGATTTTGACTGGTTTTAAGCTAGATTATAGATGTGGATTTTTTTGGAGGTACCTAGTGGTTTCCCTAGGTGCATGTTTGTTGATAACACGAGAACCCTCTAAAGAACTTGCTACTGTGGGAGACCAAATTGAGATCTCATATTTTCCCTTTTGTGAAGGATTTCTCTTTTTGGGATGAAAATCCTTGATATTGGGAAGAGTGTATCGACTTTGGTTTTTCCATGTAAGAATTTTTAGAATATTTTTAGGAATATTTCCCAATCCTATCACTGAATCGACAAGTAATTTAGGGGCCTGAAAAGCCTCAGTGCAGATATATTAAAAATATTAAATACATTATATCATGCAACTGTAGTTTTTATGGAAATTTGGAATAATAAATTAGTTTTTTTTGGATCGAAAATATGAGACAATGGATGAGTTCAGTAAGAGGGTTTTACCCCTATTGTTACATAATATTTTTTTGGCACTTGGTTCCCAATTGGACGTGACCAATAGAGGTACATTGATGAGAGGTTTATTAATTTATGAAAATTAAATTACCTAACCAACCCCCATTTGGATTCCTACATATTTAATGGGGAGGGGTGGTTCTCTCACATGGCTATAGACATAAGGATGAGGAACCAAGGTGAGGATTTGCCGTCAAACCTTGTTTTTTATGTCGATCATCATCAGTTCATGGTGAAACAAATTCTAGGAATCATGTTAGACCTTAAGATTCATGTTTTCTTCATTAGGTCGGTGGTTTTATTATATTACTGTCATAATTCACCTCTATGAATTATTTTAAAGTTTTAGATCACTATTAAATTTTTTATATATCCCATCAGGGCTAATCTGTATATTTTGGGTGAAAATCAGTGGTTTCGGGTGGCTCGAAAGTATTTCCAATAGGAAATCCCAATCAAACATTTTTTAATACAGGAGCATACAATGTGTAATTTTCCCATTATAGGAAGAAGAAATTTTGGTATCACATGCCCAGTGCTAGGGGTATACCCTATGTAGTGAGGCTCAACTATGTGGATGGGGATATGGGTAGGTGAAAGTGGGATGTTCTGGGTGCCCTCAAATGATTAGTGTGATTTTGGGGTACTTAGGTGCAGCAGAGTGGCTGACCAAGGTCGTCTCTCAAAGGAGGAAGTAAATTTAACAACTTATTAAAGGTATTCTAAAAATAAAATATAATAAAATTGAAACACTAATTTAAATTATGGGGGTTGTTTCTAGTTTATAAATCTAGAAGAAGATTTCTTGAAGAAGATTTCATTTTTTTTGTTTTTAGTTTTAAAATGAAGTTTGATTAAAAAGACACAACAAGAAGATATTTTTTTAGACAATATTTAAAAGGCATAATCGATCTAACTCTACCTCTTCATTTAATTATTAATCATTATCATCTAAATCAATATCCACTTAATTATGATCCCCTAATTTGTTAACCCTCGAACCCTGCGAGAGTTAACTTAACCACAATGATGAAATTACTTAAACCCTAGGCTAGCTTCGGAACACACAATCGCAACACCCTACTTTGATTGTTGTTCTAAGGATAGCTTATGGTCAGTGGTTAAATAGAGAAAAAATTCATTCAGGAAATGAGTATGAATTGTGTTTATGGATTATATTTGAACTCTACAAATTTATCCCGTGTGGTCTTGTATTACCCATTAAGATCGCGCTCTCACAATTATACAAAATCTCGGCCTTGCGTGTTTTGTATTAATTGTTCAATTGTTTGATTAGTTTCTTGTAATTTAAAAACAAAATTCATGGATCATATTATGTGAATTACAGCAGCTCATTGATTCAAAATAAATTAATTATGAAGGATAGAGGTTGATCGATTAATAAAAAAACTACTCTTCCATGGGTGGCGTAATCATCGTTGAAGCGTTTTTCATGTGCAATGGTTTATAATGGGTATAACCCAAAAAAGATTCTACTCAAGAATTCCAGACCAAATAAGAAGATTAATAGAAGAAGAAATTTAAACAAAACATAAGAAAAGATAAGAAATAAAAGAAGAACAAAGAAGTTTATTACACAAACAAAATCATTACAACATGAAGGAGAAGAAGAGGGCTTCATCGAACAGATCCTTGCTTCAAGAGCTACCCTTATTGAAATGGTTGTATAATTGTAGTGGATCCACTTCTCCTCTGCCCTCAACTTCCCAATTCACTTCCCAACCCCACCAAATGATAAAAAAACCTATTTATAGAGTGGTGGGGAGGCTAGGTTCAAAGTGGTTTCAAGTGTGATTGAGGAATCTCGGACAAATATTTTATGCAAATTGCACCGCCCATTTTACCACCAAAACGAGTGAATTGTCCATCCTTTAAGAAGGATCATATGTGTGGATATGGGTACTATATCTAATATAAATGTCTGGGCTCAATAGAAGCCCATATGAAGGTGTTATGTCCGAAATACAGAAGCATATCCATTCTGGCGATTCCAGCCCAACTTTGATTTCATGGAATATTTTCAACAAAAAAATGCACTCTTTAGCTCTAGTGTCCCAAATACAAGTTGTAGATAATTAAGTTATTAACACTGTTAAAAAATTTAAAATTCAAATAATAAATATAAAAATATTTATCTTTGAAATACTACAGTGAACTATAAAGGGTAAAATTGGAATTTTCATGAAATATTCAAATGAATGATCTAATCCAATATACAATCCAATTAAACATATTTAACACAATGTGAGGAAATTATATCATTTATTATCAATAAAATATTCAATAAAATAATGTTTTATCAACTCCCCCACACTTACCCTTTTTCACTCCTAAGCAAAACCTCATATACAGTAAACATTAATATCAAATCAATATCAATTTTAAAACACATATCCTTGAGATCAATCCAATTCACACGAAGAATCAAAAGATATAAAGACTCATAAAAAATCTTATTTCAAGTTCTCCATTTATATCATTCAATATATTTCCACTTCATTTATCCTCCCATGCACAAACCACTTACCTCGCTTGAATTTTCTCTCATCACTCAAATATAAA
The DNA here is from genome assembly GCA_963277665.1 of Viscum album. NCBI lineage: Eukaryota > Viridiplantae > Streptophyta > Magnoliopsida > Santalales > Viscaceae > Viscum > Viscum album. The sequence goes on from OY728165.1 coordinate 1,840,232,475, forward strand.
TTTTTGTGCAATGTATTTCTCATCCAAACTCATAAAAAGGTTACCATAGGCTTGATAAATTCCTACATTGCAACCCGATGTGAGTCAAGGAAATATGTTTATCATGATGAATTTTCAAGGTTGTTCTGTGGCTTTCGGTTGGTAGGATTTAGATGTGAAAAAATATATGGCTGAATGAGGAGGGCTTGACTCTTTTTGAAGAAAAATTGCATTAATCTAATTTTCACTTAAATATGGTCTCCTCATTAATCCCCATAGTATCAATTCACCTCCATCATCATGAAAATTCATGGAAGGTTTTCACTATTCATCAATTCAGTAACAAAAATGTCAATCTTCTCAAACATGATTTTCTTGAAAGCTCTAGATAGGCACAACTTTCTACCTCAATTAGAAGCTCCAGAAAAGGCATGGCCTCACTTTTCATGAAAGCTCCAGAAAAGGAACAACTTTCAATATAATTATTTTCTTCAGCAGCAAACAAATCTCTTAAAAATTTAATTTTCGACCCAACATATCACAGAATGTGGTAGCATAACACAATATATCTTCCCCCACACTTAAGCTCAACTAGATTATGCAATTTCACTTCAAGAGTTGGTTGGATTGGGAAAATTGGCTTGTAATGTGGCTAACCTAATAGGATGTGCATGGATTATAAGGGATAAAAGGATTAAATGTTTATGTTAGGCCATTGTGAAAAAAGATTCTTTGAAATAGGGGCTTTAATACCAAACAAATGCCTCAATCATTTAAACATAAGTACCTCAAACCCTCACGTTTTGACAGGAATAGATCAAATTCTGGTTAAATCAAGAATGGTTTGGTTCTCTAATGAACTGATGTGAATGTAAATAATATGAAAATAATGTTTCAGAAGCCTCACAGGAAAGTGATTTCAAATATAAAGACAGTGATATGTGGCTTGAGATTCAAAATTCAGTGTACTGTTCATGAAATTACTAAATATTTGAACTTGAAACAAAGTCATTTCAGCATTCATTTAAGCTTAGTTTGAATGGATAAATTGTTTCACCCATTGATATGAATTTAAAAATTGTGATGAGAATCATTTCAGCTCAAAAATTTCTAAAACACAATTAAAATTGAAAAATAAACACACAAAATTTGAAAAACACACAATTTTTTTTTGTTTTTTTAAATAGTAAAAAAATTTAAATTACTAAAATAAAATGTTCCGTCCCCCACAATGAAAATATTTCATTGTCCTAAATGTGAACCCATGAGATGATATATGCACATAAAATGCAGAATTTTTAAATAGGACAAATAATATAAAAGTGAAAGGGTTAGGAACGGCCTGATGTGCTCAAGTGATGATGGGGTTATGCAGTGTGATAAAATCCACTACATTAGTAGGATGTCCCTTAATGAATCTCTTCAAACGTTGTCCATTGATTGTAAAGCTACTTAATGTTTCCTCTTATGTGATCTCCACTACACCATAAGGAAAAACCTTAGATACAATATAAGTACCTAACCATCTGGAACGCAACTTACCAGGCATCAGCTTCAGTCATGAACTGTAGAGAAGGACTTTCTCTCAAACATGAAACTCCCTTTGTTTGATCTTTCTATCATGAGATGCTTTTGATCTTTCCTTGTAGATCAATGAGTTATCATATGAAGACAATTTAATCTCCTCAAGCTCTTGAATTTGCAGCTTCCTTTGAATTCCACCTTGGGCCAAATCCATGTTGCATTTCTTTATTGCCCTATTAGCACGATGCTCAACTTCCATGGGGAGATGACATGATTTCCCAAAAACAATCCGAAATGGGGACATACCAATGGCTGTCTTGTATACTATCTTATAAGCCCACAATTCATCATCCAAGTTCTTGCTCCAATCCTTCATATTTGGCTGCACAGTTTTCTCCAAAATTTGTTTAAACTCACGATTTGAAACCTCAGCCTAGCCATTTGTTTGGGGGTGGTATGGTGTTGATGTATTGTGTGTCACCCCATACTTTCTAAGGAGGGAAGAGAAATTCCTATTGCAGAAGTGTGTCCCTTGGTCCCTGATGATGGCCTTTGGCACTCCAAACCTGCAAAAAATCTGTGATTTGACAAAGTCCACTACAACATGAGAATCGTCAGTCCTCGTGGCCTTGGCCTCGACACATTTACTCACATAATCAACAGAAACCAAAATATATAAAAATAAAAATGATATAGGAAAAGGACCCATAAAATCAATTCCCCATACATAAAAAATATCATAGAATAATATGGGTTGTTGGGGAATCTCATGTCTCTTAGAAATGTTCGCAGTGTGTTGGAAATGAGAACATGAATTAAAAAATACATGGGCATCATGGAATAACCCAGGACGATATAATCCAGAGTCCAAAACCTTCCTAGCTATCCGTTGGGGTCCAAAGTGTCCACCATAAGCAAGTGTATGATAGAATTGCAAAACCGACTCAAACTCATGACCATGAACACACTTCCTAATAACTTGGTCACTACACATGCGCCATAGGTATGGATCATCCAAAACATAAAATCTTGACTCCATATTTAATTTTTGGACTTGATGTTTCTTTAAATTTGTAGGGATTTTAGAGGCAACAAGGCAGTTCACTAAATCAGTATACCATGGATCCGTACCTGAGATGGAATAAAGATGCTCATCGAGAAATGTGTCCCGAAGTGGTACCTGGTCCAAGGTGTCATCCTCTAGTGTGTGATTAAGCCTACTCATGTGGTCTGTCACCAAATTATCTGACCCCTTATTTTCCTTTATCTCGATGTCAAACTCTTGAAGAAGGAGCATCTGACGGATAAGTCGTGGATTTGCATCTAGTTTCTTTAGGAGGTACCTCAAAGCTGCATGGTCAGAAAAAAACTACTTTAGATCCCAATAAATATGAACGAAATTTATCTAAAGAAAATATGACAGAAAGAAACTCCTTTTCTGTGGTAGTGTAGTTTGATTGTGCTGAATCCAATGTCCTTGATGCATAGCCAATCACATGTGAACGTCCTTCCACCCTCTGAGATAAGACAGCTCCAACCGCGAAGTTGGAGGTGTCACACATAAGATTAAAAGGAATCTCCCACCGTGGGGGATGTATGATAGGTGGAGTGGTTAGAAATTGTTTTATATCATCAAAGGAAGCCCTACAAGAATCATCAAACACAAAATCTGAATCCTTTTTAAGTAATCATGACATAGGAAGAGCAATCTTACAAAAATCTTTGATGAAGCGTCGATAAAATCCTGCATGCCCTAGGAAAGATCTAACATCACACACACATGAAGGATAGGGTAGGGATGAAATAATGTCTACCTTATATCTATCAACCTCTATCCCATGTTTTGACACTACATGCCCTAAGTCAATGCCATGATCTACCATGAAATGAAACTTTTCAAAGTTCAGGACCAGATTCTTCTCAATACAATGATTCAATACCTTTCCAAAACTATTTATACATTCATCAAATGAGGATCTATACACTGTAAAATCATCCATAAATACCTCCATGCAGGTCTCCATAAAATCAGAAAAAATACTCACCATGCATCTCTGGAAGGTACCTGGGGTGCTGCAAAGTCCAAATGGAATCCTTCGGTAGGAAAATGTGCCAAAGAGACAGGTGAATGTAGTCTTCTCCTGATCCTACGAAGCAATAGGAACCTGAAAATATCTAGAAAATCCATCCAATAAACAATAGTGTGTTTTCCTAGCTAGTCTCTCAAGAATTTGATCAATAAATGGGAGGGGGAAATGGTCCTTGCATGTGGACTGATTTAGTTTCCTATAATCAATACACACACACAAACTATTTTGTACCCTCATTGGAACTAGCTCATCTTTCTCATTTTTAACTACAGTAACACCACTCTTCTTAGGCACAACCTGAATAGGACTTACCCACTGAGAATCTGAAATGGGAAAGATTATACCAGCCTCGAGCAATTTCTCAACTTCTTTTTTAACAACTTCTTGGAGGGTGGGATTGAGTATCCTTTGTGGCTATCTCACCGATTTAGCCCCATCCTCCAAGATAATACTATGCTTGAAAATGGAGGGGCTAACACCTGATATGTCACCCAAGGTCCACCCGATTTCCTTAATGTTCTCCCTCAAAAGATTCAAAAGTTTTTCTTCATGTTCAAAAGGGAGATTTTTAGCAATGATAACAGGTAATTTCTCACCATTTAAAAAGTATGAGTATTTGAGTTTTGGTGGCAATGGATTGAGTTCAAATGAAGGAGGGTGTAGTAGGGATGGAGACATTGAAGGAACTAAAATATGTTCACCAATATCATCAGTATCAGAATAGACATCATCAAATTCAGAGAATAAAGTATCAAATCCATCATCATACTCAAAATCCATGTCATAATCAGAGTGAACATGATCAAAATATGAATATGAATCCACATAAAAATCAAATCCAATAGAGGATTGTGTATCAACAACATGTGTGGAAGTGATCTTAGACATCAAACTCGAACCAATACTCATAATCTCCCTAAGCATAGGGCAATAAAATTCCATGGAGTTTTTATTTGTTGGTTCAAAATGGGAGATAACAAAAGGAGAATGGTTCTCTGAGGGGTAATTTATGGATTCCATGACATTAAATAACACAACCTCATCTCTGAACTCCATTGAAGGTGCACCCTCATTGACATTTATGATAGTTTTTGCAGTTTTGAGGAAGGGGCTACCTTGGAAAATGGGAGCATGAGAATTTACCTGATCATCCTCCATGTTAAGCACGTAAAAATATGCTGGAAAGATCATGTCTCTTACCAGGACAAGTACATCCTCAAGAACTCCCGCTGGATATGCCGTAACTCTATTCAATAGTTGCACCACTACTCTCGTCGGCTTCAACTCACCAACCTATAAAGAAGATAATACAAAGTGAGGCATCACATTTATTGAAGCTCCTAAATCGCAAAGAGCATCAGAGAAGTGCAACTCCCCTATGGTACATGGGATGGTGAATGTCCCTGGATCCTTGCACTTTGTCGGAATTACTAGATTTGGTGTAATGAGTGCTGACACATTCCTTCCAAGATTGATCATCTCATTTCCCTTGAGACCTCTTCGATTAGTGTAGAGTTATTTTAAGAATCGGTCATATCTTGGGATTTTCTTAATGGATTCAAGTAGAGGATTGTTAATCTCCACATGCTTGAATGTGTCTAAAACCACCTTTTGCATTGCTTCTTCATCCATATTCTTGGTTTGAACAACCCTGTTTGGAAAAGGAATGGGTTTAGTATGAACATCATCAATCTTTTTCTTACCTTTATCTTTCTCCTTGGATTTCTCATTAGTTGGTATGGAATGAGGCTTCTCTGGAGTTGAGGTGAATCCCGGTGGAATTCCAGGTACAGATGTATCGTTCGTTTTCTTCCCACTTCTCAATGTGATGGCCCTAACATTACCCTTTGGATTTGGAGTGGGATGGGAAGGTAGATTTCCAGAATTCTTACTTACAAGTTCATGGAGGGCGGTGGCAATCCGGCTCATTTGAGTCTTCAACTCCCTCAACTCTGAACCTTGACTCTTCAGCTCATTCTGTTGATTAAGAACAATTTGTTTCAAAATATCATCAGTGTTAGAGTCTACCTTGTGTTGGAGATTCCCTTGTTTCTGACATGTTGATGTTTGAGCTTCAAATCTCCTTTGGGGTTGTTGGAAACCCTATTGGTAAGGGAGAGGCTACTGGAAGTTTTGTAGAAAGGGTGGCCTTTGTTGTTGTCCAGAGCCATACCTCATGTCCGATTGCTCCTTCCACCCTTGGTGGTATGTTGGATCAAACTTATTTTGGGGATATGGTTGTTGTTGTTGTTTCTGATATGGTCTCTCTGGGAACCCTACTGCACAATCTTCTGTTTCTTGGAGTTGTGGGAAATAGTCATTTGGGTGGCTTGTATCAGTGCAAATACCACAAGGCCTTGAAGGAGGGGGTTGGGATGTCTTTTGTGCCAAAGCAATATGCCTCACCATAGATGTCAATTCTTCCGACTTGGTAACAATCAAATTACTTTCAAGAGAATAAGGACTTACTTGATGTACTCACCTGACATGTGGTGTACCTCTATCACCAAATTGTTGGGAGTTTTTGGCCATCTTGTCGATCAATGCACGTGTGGCTGTTGGTGTCTTGTCCACCAATGCTCCTCCAGCCGCAACATCCACCATGCTTCTCTCCATAGGTGTGAGTCCTTCATAGAAGTACTGGATGAATAATTGATCACTGGTTTGGTGATGTGGGAAGTTTGCACACAACTTCTTGAATCTCTCACAATACTCATACATTGAATCCCCTTGTGCTTGCTTGATCCCCGAGATCTCCTTATGAATGGAAGTGGTCCTTGATGCTGGAAAAAACCTCTACAAGAAAGGACATTTCAAATCGTTCCAACTTGTTACATATTCTGGTTGTAAATAGTACATCCAATCCTTTGCAGCTCCATCTAGTGAAAATGGGAATGCTCTTAATTTGATTTGATCTTCAGAGACATTTCTTGGTTTTAGGATTGAGAAAAACACATTAAATTCCTTAATGTTTTTGTAGGGATCCTCACCAAATAACCAATGAAACTTTGGAAGAAGGTGAATTAATCCAGATTTCAATTTAAAGTCTGATTCGAGATTCAGGTATGCAACACATGTTGGTTGATAGTTAATATTAGGTGCAAAAAATTATAGAATGGTTCTACTAAGTTCATTTCCATTATTTCTAGCCATTGGTTTCTCTTTTATGTTTGAATTTGAATTGATTCCAATTTCAATGTTTCCATAAGAGAGGAATTTACCAACTGGTTGAATATTGAAACTTCCCGTAGACTGAGAATGTCTGATTTGAGCCCTAAGGCTACGTTCAATCTTAGGGTCAAGATCTAAGAGATCTTAAGGATTAGTTCATGTCATAAATCAAATAAAAATGAAAAGAAAGAAAGTGTACCATAGTAATATAAAAATGAGAAATTTGAGTTGATGGTCCAAAAAGAAAAGAAGAGGATGAAATAAATAAAAACATGAGAATGGGGAAAGATGAAAGAGAGAGGTGAAGAAAATAATAAAAATAAAAATAAAAGAAATACCTCTAAATGGTTGAATAAATTACTTGCCTCCCTGGTAACGACACCAATTTGAAAGAGCACTGTCGTGGGAACCCTCAAATGATTAGTGTGATTTTGGCGTACTTAGGTGCAGCAGAGTGGCTGACCAAGGTCGTCTCTCAAAGGAGGAAGTGAATTTAAAAACTTATTAAAGGTATTTTAAAAATAAAATATAATAAAATTGAAACACTAATTAAAAGTATGGGGTTTTTTTTAGTTTATAAATATAGAAGAAGTTTGCGGGAAGAATATTGAATTTTTTTGTTTTTAGTTTTAAAATGAATTTTGATAAAAAAGGCACAACAAGAAGATATTTTATTAGACAATATTTAAAAGGTGTAATCAATATAACTGTAACTATTCATTTAATTATTAATCGTTATCTTCTAAATCAATATCCACTTAATTATGATGCCCTAATTTTTTATCCCTTGAACCCTATGGGAGTTAACTTAACTACAAAGATGAAATTACTTAAACCCTAGGCTAGCTTCGGAACACGCAATCGCAGCACCCTGCTTTGATTGTTGATATAAGGATAGATTATGGTCAATGGTAAATTAGAGAACATATCCATTATGGAAATGAGGATGAATTGTGTTTAGCGATTATATTTGAACTCTACAAATTTATCCTGTGTGGTCTTGTATTACTGATTAAGATCACACTCTCACAATTTACACAAAATCTCGACCTCGCGTGTTTCGTATTAATTGTTCAATTTCTTGCTTAGTTTCTTTTAATTTAAAAGCACAATTCATGGATCATATTATGTGAATTACAGTATCTCATTGATTCAATATAAATGAATGAAGAAATATAGAGGTTGATCGATTACTAAAAAGAACTACTCTTCCATGGGTGGCGTAATCATCGTAGAAGAGTTTTGCATGTGCAAAGGTTTATAATGGGTATAACCCAATAACACTTATACTCAAGAATTCCCGCCCAAATAGGAAGATTAAGAGAAGAATAAATTTAAACAAAACAGAAGAAAAGATAATAAATAAAAGAAGAACAAAGAAGTTTGTTACACAAACAAAATCATTACAACATGAAAGAGAAGAAGAAGGCTTTGTCGAAGGGATCCTTGCTTCAAGAGCTACCCATATGGAAATGGTTGGATAATTGGAGTGGATCCACTTCTCCTCTAAAATAAACTTCCAATTAACGTTCCAAACCCACCAAATGATAAAAACATCAATTTATAGAGTGGTGGGGAGGCTAGGTTCAACGTGGTTTCAAGTGTGAATGGGGAATCTCCGCCAAATATTTTATGCCAACTTGAACCGCCCATTTGACCACCAAAACACATGAATTGGCCATCCTTCAAAAAGGCTAATATGTGCGGATATGAGTCGTCTATCTACTCTAAACGTTTGGGCTCAATAGAAGCCCATATGAAGGTGTTATGTCCGAAATGCAGAAGCTTCTCCATTTTGGCGAGTCCAGCCCAACGTTGAATTCATGGATCATTTTCAACAAACAAATGCACTCTTTATCTCTAGTGTACCGAATAAAAGTTGTAGATAATTTAGTTAGGAACACTGTTACAAAATTTCAAATTCCAATAATAAATATAAAAATATTTATCTTCTAAATACTACAGTAAACTATAAAGGGTAAAACTGGAATTTTCATCAAATATTCAAATGAATGATCTAATCCCAAATAATTTCTAATTAAACACATTTAACACAATGTGAGGAAATTATATCATTTATTATCAATAAAATATTCAATAAAATAATGTATTATTAGTAGTAACACCATGTAAAGGGACATGGTTATGTAAAAGTACAATGCTTGGTCCTGGGTGAACACTTGATGAAGGATACATAAAAGGAAATAGGATTAGGCCAGGTGAATAGGAACATGTTGTGTACCTAGGGTACATTCCATGTGTCTTTACATTGATAATAATGTCATGTGGGAAACGTTTCACTCCTTGGTGATCTGGTGGGGTTATACACTATATAACCAGATGTACATACCATTTATCCTCTATATACATACCGAGTATAGTGAGGGGACCTGACCAGAGGCCGATTTCAAGGGACACACCATGTGCCAATGAAGGAATGATGTGTATTCCCCTCCATGTATTCTTCCACATTCTACTATATCGTATGGATATGGATGACAGACCATGAGTAGCCTCTCATAAGTAGTTTTCTTCTTCATATGAGATGATGGCCATGGTTTTGGTGTGACAGATGTGATGCGAGGTGATTCAATAAAGATGCTTTTTAGAGACATATAAATGAGTACTAGTGAGAGAATTACCTTCATCCATTCCTATGAGGATATAGTTTGTTATTTCTTCCTTTTTATAGGTTTGTGATCCCCTATCTGTGTAATGTTGTTCTGACTCTCAATAGGGTTTATAGTTCCCCTAATAGAATTGGCTATGATCCAATATCTGAGTGTTATGATCTTCAGAGATTAAGATTGGGTTAATGGTGTCACCCAACGGTCCTGAGTGTGATCCGCTATCTGATTGTTGTGTTATTATGGATTTTAATAGAGTTAATGGAGTCCCCATAAGACACATATGAGATCCCCTACCTAAGTATTGTGATCCACTAGGTGGAAATGATACTTTCTTTATAGAGATTCCCAATGAGCCTATAATTTTGAATACATGTCATCAGGGATAGTAGGGATATTGCCTCAACTTAGTGATACATAATGGGTGAGATGTATCGAAAGTGCTCTATCAGAGATGGAATATATACAAATGATTAGTGATATATCTCAAATGAGTGACATCATGGATGGTAGGTCTTGTGGAGTTACTTATTCCAGATGAGTGCTACCTTTAAGCCTTGAGTAGAATCTTGTGGCAGGATATATAATTGAGAAAATTGGACTTTGAGTATGAGATGCACATATTCAGGTTATTTTGGGAGTCCATGTGGTTATTTGTCTTATCTTTATTATCATACCTTGTAGAGATGATATGAATAGTCATGTATAGTATAGGAGTGATCTAGATGGAGATTCGTATTCTCTCTCATTTGCGTTTTAGTACCCTCTATATATGGGTCGAGCAGACAGTTTCCTTTCATTTTCTTCCTTTATTTTTGGCGTTTTAGGCACATACTATGTATTTTTATACTAACCCCTTTATGAGATATTCCAATGTATATTTTTCCTTATGAATGTGATAATCTTTTTGATTAATTCCCTGGAGGACCTAAAGTAGGTAGAACATAGCGTGCTTGAAAGACCAAGGTGTGTATAAGTGGTTTCTTTGGATAATAGTCCCCTTTTACTAAGAAGGTTATTTTCTATCATCAGTTTCTAGTGGGCTTATATTTTACACTTTTCATGATATTGTTACTTAGATTATGTGATAGATGTATTCATTCATTTGGTATCAGTTTTATTATTATCTATGAATAGTTTCATGAAGATGATTGTTCATGTGTGTATATATGTACCATTGGATAAGGACTTCCATATGTGTGATATGCCAACCCAGTGCTGGTTTCCAACCCCTTCCCTATTGGAGGTTGTCTTGGGGTTGTCAAACTTGGTTATTAATAGTCTAGGCAGGCCTTGATGGGTCAGCTTGTGACATTATAAATAAAATAAGTATCCAAAAATAGATTTTTCTATAATTTATAAACATTTTTGTATTTTATAATCAAATTATAATTGAAAAAATAAGAATAAAAATTTTCATGCATATCATATTCTACGATATCCTCTATATCATAATATGATGAAATATCTAATATTTATATGTCATATTTTATGATCAATAGTGTTTATTTGCATTTTCACCTTCAGTGGCTAATGAATTTTGTTTTAAAATAGGAATCATACCTTCCATATAAGATGATTCTGTATTAATTGGGCTGTCATGACACCATTGTTCCATATGAAATAACATATAATATGCTAAGATATATATAAAACCAAAGGAATTGAACTATATCAAATATTATAATTTTATATATCATTTTAAGTATCTATATAGAAGCTTATGGTATCTTTTATCATAAGAACACCTATAATTGAAAACTTATCTTATTGTTAATCAATAAAAAAAATATTATGTAAAAAATGATATCTAATTTATTCATTTATAAAACATGGTTTTTAGAATCCGTATGCAAGATAAATCCCTAATACAACTAATGATATTGTAAAGATCAAATAATTATTATTCTATGAAATCTAAGACAATAGAATCCACAATTTCCAAGATCAAATTTCTATGATATTGTAACCCAATCATTTTTCACATATTATTACATGATTATTAAAACTAAATATCCATAATAAAACACATGGATCGTAAAGTCGTCGTGCATTTTGAGTCAGGGTTCATAATAGAAAAAATGAATTATAAACATGGAATATTTATTTTATTCTACATAGTAAAATCCTAAAATACATTTGAGCTCCTAAAACTACATGGTATATCCTAAGGAATATATAAGGAAAGGGGTGTTATAAAAAACCAAGTAAGGGAATAATCTTGATAAGGGAAAGAAACATTTTAGTGAATGTTATATTATGATATTATAAAAGGGAAAGGTGAGGAGTAATTTCAAGGAAGAATATCACAAATATCACGGTATCATAAGATCATGACATCATTGGAAATGTGGAATAAATATATAAAATGACATAAACCTAAGTTAAGGATGAATACCTAGACAATATGACATGGTGGAAAGCATTGAATAATGGATTTGGTTTACTCCCAAATCCCATAAAGGATGCCTCATGAGAATAAATATTTACCCAATTCATTGGATCACTATATGGTCACACACCTCATTACTTGTTCCTGATATATGTGTTTCACATAAAGGAATAAGTCATATGGAATAAATTAGGATTAACGATAGAATGAAAATGGGTTTTATAATCTTGCTTCATATCGCAAACAAAAGAAATATCATAATGAAGGCATTTGAAAAATGATCAGAAGACACGCACTAACCAATCAAATGAAGGGAGAATAATATAAGAATTTATGAGAGAGACATATTTACATAATTAATAAGTATTCCAAAATTTTAACATGGATTCAATGTGAGTTATGGAGATAAATTTCATAACCTGATGAAATGGGTGTCCAAGAGAGATCCCTTTCCTCGAGCACGATTTGTGACGTGCATTATTTATATCCCTGAATAAAAAACATAATTTAATTATTTACATTAGTAATAACCATTTTAAAGTTTATTATTCATTTTATTTTATTTATTAACATTTAATATTCAATTACTTAACCCAGTAATTCCATGCCCGATGTTTTAATGATAAATGACTCATATGTCTAAAATCACTTTCGCAAGTTGAATAAGGTAAAATAAATTATAAATTCATCAAATTGATAATGGTAACTATGGAATAATTATTATGTATTTTAATCCAATAACTAAATATTGTTAAGAAAAATGGACTATGTCATAATCATGGAGACAATAGGTGATATGTACGCTTGAGTAACATTTTAATTTTTCAAAGATCATGATGGAAGGAAGCGTAGTCTTATTTTGCCATTTTAGGATGATCATTATACTATAAAAATAATATTGATTATTTAAATACACTTACACATACAATCCATGTGATTTAGTAATAAAAAATAATAATAAAATGAACTACATCACTTCACAAAGCGGTAGACTATCATACTTACTAACTACATTATCATTTTCAATAGATAGTAAGGTATGAAATTATATTTTATATTACTTTTCCAAAAGGTTAATATTTCATTATTATCATAAATAAACATTAAATTAATCATTATTAACTTCCTGCCAACGAGCCTGTACCCTAGTTGTAGAGGCTCCTTCTTGGCATTCAAAAGACCCAGGATCAAATTCAGGCAGGGTCTTATTTTTCCGGGAACTGTTGCAGCACTGTAGAAGGTTGGTGTAATAGTACTGTAGTAGCGGTGGAGCTTTAGAAGTGGTGACACTATAGCGGTGGATGCACTGTAGCTAAAGATGTAGCGATGGAGGTACTGTAGTAGGTACTGTAGCAGCCAGGGTACTGCACCAGTACTATACACCGATGGGCTCTTTGGCTAAAAAAATGGGATTTCAAGCCTAGTCTTCAGGCCCCTTGGACTAGGGCCTTAGAGCTATGTATTGGGTCTCCCTCTACTCAATTTAAATAGGTCTTTGCTTTAAATAAAAAATTGAGGCTTCAGCCCCAACCTTTTTAAAAAATCATTATTACCTTCTTGTAAAGCGTAATTGAGGAACGAACCACATCGCTTTGTGAGGGGGTAGTCTACCGTACACACGAGTCATGTTATCATATTCTAAATGGAATGGAAAGTAAGAATACATATATGATATTATAATACAAGAATAATAATTATTTAATTAATATAATATATGAAAATTATATCCATCATTATATCCAACCATGGGAAGTAGTGATGGAAAATGAATTACGTTGGTTCACAAGGCGTTAATCCACCATACAGACAATCACCAGTTTCATTTCACATTTGAGGAAGGATGAGATGGGTGTAAGTAACTAAATTAACATAAAATATATTAGTATATGTAAGATACTATGTTAATTTTATAAACATAGTTTAATAATATTTTAATGATGTTGAATAAGAAATAAAATAAAATACACGTTTAAGGATGTTACATATTGTTAAGAAAAATTCTTTTGGTTTTCACCAAATTACATCCTAGGTTGGATTTATGACCAAAAAAATGATTCTAGTATAATTTTATATATGTATGGAAGTTATATGTTTAGGTATTTTTTAAATAAAGGGTTTTTAATAGGGGAAATGAGAGGAGAGTGGGTGACCTTTTATAAGTAGGGGGAGGACACACTTGGAATATTTGGAAAGAAAGAACCCCCACACTTTTCACATTCCAGAAGGATAAAAAATGGAATATTTTATTAACTTATAATATATAAGGCCTAAATATGACCATATAATAAAAATTATACATGTATTGGGTTTTTTTAGCCATTATATTTTTTTAACACTTGAAGAATCCATTTTTACCTTAACGATAATAAATAATATTTACTATTTTCATTATTAATTTTAGTAAAAAACAAAGTTATGATTATTATATAATATAAATTATTCTTATAAAAAATATGTAATATATTTTTCCAAATTAGTTTCATATAATTGGAGAATTTAATTTATATTTAAACCTATAGACACGTCGAAAAACGAGTTTTCAAAAAATGCATATTTCTAGAAAAGATGAGATTATATAAAATATATGACTATTAATCATAATTAGATGAATTTAAATTCCTATTTATTGATATGTAATATATTAGTCTTGGTTAAATCATTCCTCATCAGGGTTTATTTTAATTATTTAAAATTGATAAATAATCTACACCTTAAAATAATTTTTAGAAAAAAGGTATTTGGAACCCTAAAAACACAATTATATTAAAATATTGTATAAAGATGATTTAATATTTATTAATTTAGTTTATTATAAATAAATAATACTTATTTTAATTATAAAAAGAAACAAAATAATAATGGTACTTAATTTAGTAAAAATAAATGACAATTTTATAAAATATGTATTTTTCACTATTCATTAAAGATTTAATATTTCTGAAAAATCCAATCATTTCACCATATGTTAATATACGTATGATGATTTAAAAAATTATGTTAATTTTTTGAAATAAATTTTCAATAATTAGTTGCAATTTATTTTAAATTATATTCCTCAAGAGAGACTAAATCACCTTTAAAAGAAATACATTTTTTTCAGAAAACATTTCATTTTCTCTCAAATTGTTATTATTTAATTTCTTATCTATTGATAAATATTGAATTTATTCTATATATGTGTAATAAAATAATTTTATAATTTTTTAGTCCTATTAATACCCTCCCACTTAAGAGGTTGGATAATAATTTTCATGTTTTAATAATAATATTTTAGTAAAGTATTGTGATTCCTTTAAACCCAAGGTCATGTGAATCACATACTATAAAAGTGATTTAATTTATTTAAAAATAAAATATATTATAAAGTCTATGAGTTTCACATTATCCACCATATATAATTTCACTCCCAAAATTTCTTATTATGTAATAAGGTGAAAACCGGTGAGGGTACATCTACTTCATCGCCTCTTCCTATTCTTAAGTTACTTCCTCAAACTTGGGATTTTGCAATAATGTTTTGACTAGGTGAGTTTTATTGTTTCATAGAACTTTATATTTTAGATCCAATATCTTCATCATATTCTTCTAATATGAATGTTCATTCTCTAATGGTTCTACCTCAATATTTAGTACATTTGAAGGGTCTAGTATGTACTTCATCAAGATAGATACATGGAACACATCATGTACTTCAGATAGGTTAGTTGGGAGTTCTAGTCATTAGGCCAATATTCCAATGAAAGCAAGGATCTATATTGGGTTGATTTACCTAGGTCTAAGAATTCATTTCTTCCAAAACCTCATGACATTCTTATATGGTAAAATATGAAAGAACACCTTATCTCCAACCTCAAAATCCATATCTCATCGACGATTGTCTGTAAATATTTTCTATGAAATTTTCATTGATTTAATGTGAAATTGAATTATTTGGACCTTATATGTAATATCATGGGAAAGATCATGTCCCATCATCTTCTTCAATCAAACATAAACCTAGAAAGTTGGAGTATGACACCGATTCCCATGAAAAGCCTCATAAGGTTTGATTTGATTAATATAGTGGAAATTGTTGTTATATGAGAAGTCTACATAGGGAAGTTTCTTTTCCCAACATCCTTTTAAATACATTTAACAAGACCTAAATATATCCTTTATAGTTTTGATGGTTCTTTTAGACTGACCATCTATATGAGGGTGAGAAGAATTACGGAAAATAAGTTTTGTATCCAACACTACCTGAAGACATCTCCAGAACCATGAGGTAATGCTAGGTTTTCAATCAGATATAATAGAGAGTGGAACTCAATGAAATATCACAACTTATCTTATGTATATATTACTGTGTTGGGAAAAAGAGAAATCTTCATTGCTAGAAATGAAATGTTCCAACTTTATAAAATGATTGTCTACCACCCAGATGGAGTCATTTCACTTGGGTGTCCTAAAGGGTCCTACGAAGAAATAAATGCTTATGTTTTCCAATTTCCATACTATTTTGGGAAACAATTTTATCAGAACTATAGATTTATATTGTTTATACTTCACTTGTTTTCATAGCAATCATCGAGATACAAATTTCATAATCTCTCTCTTCATGTTATCCTAAAAGAAGTTTTTCTTTAGATCTCTATAAGACATAGTGCTTCCTTTATAAATAGATAAGTATGAGCTATTCAGATCATTCAGTAGCTCTGTCTTCATATCTAGTTTTTATTGGGTCACATATTGAGGTTCCAATCATTATAACCCCATTTTGACAATGTTGAGCTCTATAATAATCACTACCTTTTTATGTAGAACCTCATCCCCTTTGAGGGCCTCTGAGGAAATTTAAAAAATAAATAGTTGATTAGTTATTTGAGAAAGGTTGGATGAAGATCCATATAAAATTCCCATTTTCATTCTTTTAATGTCTAAGAATATTGTGTCCTTGTAAACTCTCATCATTGATAAAATGTCTGAATCTTTTCTAACTAAAGAATCTACTATTTTTTACCAATATGGTAATGGATTGATGAGTCACAGCCCTTTGTTATCTATAACCATCTAAACTAGAACATGATAATCTCTTTATTTATGAATATATATTAGAGGCTCTTTTGATCCATATATATTTCACATTTCTCACCATAGTGATAATTTCACCAGATCATTAACTCAAATATCACAATAGCCAACGTTGGATCTTGTGTAGGATAGTTCTACTCTGGTACTTTAAAATTTTTTGAGGCACAAACCTTAAAATTATCATTATTCATTAGTACACATCAAAAACCCACATTCGAAGCATTGCTGTAAACCACAATGATGTTCCCCACTTTATGGTAGTTTAAGTACTGGGGAAATGTTGAGACTCTTTTTCAACTCCTTATAGCTCTATTTTAATTCATTGTTTTAGAAAAATTCCACTACCTTCCATTCTATATTGGTTAGTATGTTTTACTATCATGAATATTATTTCACAAATCATTATTAATGACCATCCAATCCAAGGAAACTATTTATCTCCATTACAGATGCTAGTCTAGTCTAGTCCTCCATTGCCTTTTTCCAAGAAGGGTATATGGATATCCCTTTTCTCGTTATATCATCCCCAAATAATGATAATTTTATTCAAGAATAACTAAAAATACTATAATTTTTATAGAGAATATCATTTCAAAAAGCGCTTATAAGAGTATTTAAATCCTTATCACGCTCTTCCATGATTTTGGAGTAAATAAGAATATAATCTACAAGGATACCAAAAATATATTAAGGTAATAACTAAAGACTCTATCCATCAAGTCCCTAATGATTACTAGAGCATTGGGGAGCCTTAAAGGCATCATTATGAACTCACAGTGTCTGCACATTGTTTGAAAGGCATTTTTTGGAATATCATCCTTATTCACTAGTAATTGGTGATATCCATACAAAATGTCCACCTTAATGAAATGCTAAGCTCCACATAGTTTATATAACAAGTCATAAACCTATAGAAATAGATACTTGTTCTTTATCATTTTTTGAGTTCATGATAATCAATAAGTAGGTACATTGACCAATCATTCTTCGTAACAATAAGGACTACCACACCCCATGGTGAAGCACTTGGGAATATAAAACACTTTTATAAATTCTATTATAACTAATGCTTACTTTATTCCATCATAATGATGGATATTATATAATGATTCCTTGAAATGTGTAAAGACATGTGTATAAATCTAATTGATAACTAAACCTCTCAGTTAACAAGAAGACCAGGAACCTCTTCAAAGAATACATCAATATAATCCCACATGGCGGAAATATATTCAATAATCATTCTCTCATTTTTCAATATAATTTTGATTCGATATTATTGATCATAAGGAAATAATATAATGAATTTAATATTAGATTATGTGGGAGATTAATCCTCACTCTTATAGTTGTACAGAATCAGAGGTTAACTTAGGATATTAAGAGTGATCTCCCTCTCTCAATAATTGATTTTGGATCTACATAAGGATAGCCAATTCATTATGAAAATAGAATCAAACTCCACTAATGGAAGTAATATTAGATTTTTTGTAAGACTAAGTCCACAAAAATTTACTAGGGTGGATTTATATACTTGGTATGAAACCATCATTTTATTTTTCCTTCTCACAGATTGATCAACCCCCATGTTATGAGGTGGTGTTTGAAAAGTTCTATATAAAATGAATGATATGAAAGAATTCATAGAACAATAATCAAAAATTATTTTAACAATTATTAAATGAATAACTAATATAACTTTCACCAAACGTTTTTTGGAATACTCCTTAGCCTTAGTGATAGAATACGCCATTCCTTGCTATCTTTGAGGATGTTTTTGATGATTATCTCTAAACACCCATGGTTTAGGGAATTTTCATGAATAATTCCCAAATTTCTTATGGTATAAAAACAATAATATATCCATAGTGTTTATCCAGAATCTCTTTTATTCGTCCTCGATAAGGGGTTTCCTTATTTCCCTATAGAAATGATTAGCCTAATGCACCTCTTTTCCACAGTTAAAACATATTTTGGTTCCCCTTATGTTGTTTCTGAGATGCTTCTTCCCATACTTTTAATAAAAAGGATGTTGGTTAAAGCATATTTAGGTTCCCCTTATGTTGTTTCTGAGATGCTTCTTCCCATACTTTTGATAAAAAGGATGTTGGATTTTCTATCCTCTATGGGATTTATCTATTGACACCCCTAAAGAAAATTTTATTTTAAAATTTTCATTTATAGTCCCATAAGACCATTGAGAGTCAACAATCTCCATATCAGGCTTATGGGAACAACATAAAATATCTTCAAAACTATGAAAGTATCTAATGACCAATGATTTTTGTAGACTTTACTTCAACCCCTACAAAATAGTCCACCTTTCATTCGATGTTGATATCTAATTTAGAGGTATACTATATAAGCCTTGTCATGTTTCACTCATACAATTAAATAAACTCTTCTTCCTTTTTTCTACAGATTGAGGAACTCAATATCTATTTTAAGATGGGGAGTTCAAGGAATATATTTATTGAAAAATATTTTCTTGATCTTTTTCCATTAAGTGGCATCAATATCCTATTTTGAATTTTTGTTCTTGATCAGTGTCCACCACTAATTAGCTTCTCCCTCGACGCGGTAAATGAACATAAAATTATTTCTCTCTAAGTGCTATTAATGATATATATTATCTTCTAAATGGTGTTAATAAAATGTTAAAATATGAGGGGATTATATATTCTACTAAAGGTTTGGGGAATTTGTGGCATAAAATATTCCACTAAAACTTTATCCTTCTTAGGTTGAGAATGACGCTCAACATGATTCAGGTTATTATCCATAACATGAGCTAGATGATCCAGTACTTCCCTGAAGTTTTAATCTCCCACACCCATAAGATTATGAATATCATTGGGGAAATAATATCATTTATTATCTTGATGGTTGTTGGAATAGTTTCTTCTATTTACCATCATTATGTAGAATAAAAAAAATGATAATACATTAATTAATAAACATCCACAAGGTAAACTTATAAACATAGGAGGAATAAATTATAAAAGATTAGAACTTACTAACTTATGAATCTATAAGTTTCAACATAGGTTATCCATATAAATTTCCCTATTATTTTTTCCATCCTAATAATTTTTCAAGTCCTTCATAATGGTTCAGAAAGTATTTTTCAGTTTCCAATCCATATCCCATGGGAGTATCAAACTAGGTACGCAGTAAGGCCCATTTTGTTTGTATTATTTATTGCTCAAGTGATGCTCGATGCACCATTTTTGGAGTTATCACTCCTAGGTAAATCTATTCTATAACCATGTGTACATAAAGTATCCATAATTTTATGTAATTTCTTGAAATCCTCTCAATCTATACTTCAAAAATATTGGTGGGTAATTTTCTATTCTTAGTATTATTCTTATACTTATACCTTGGTTTGTTACTAATGTTTTCTTATGCTAGTTCCAAATGATATATAATACTTTTTCTTTGATACCAACTATGGTCACCCATTCCTTTTACACAAATTATTACATCATTATTAAAAATAAATATCCATTAATACAATATAAGGATCCTAAAGGCCCAAAGTATTTGGAAGACTAGGTTTATAATTCATCAAATAATAAGTAAATATGGAATATTCATTTTATTCCCTAATGTGAGATCCTAAAATATATTTTATATCTTAAAAAACATGTGATATCTTAAATAATACATACAGAAACAATTGATTTAAAAATCCTAATAAGGGAATAAACATGATAAAGAAACATAACATTTGAGTCAAAGTTATAACATGATATCATAAAAGGTATGAATTATAGGTAATTGTATGGAAGTATAAAATAAAAAAAAATGGTATCATAAGGATCATGGAATCAAATGGAATGTGGAAAAATCATATTATATGTGAAAGACATGATTTAAGGAAAACTTTCTAGACTATATCTCATGGTGGATAAAGTCCCATAATGGATTTGATTTACTCCCTAATCCCATACATGACGCCTCATGAGAGTAATTATTTACCCAATGAATTTGGTAACTATATAGGTTCATCCATATTAAATTTTTCATGATATAAGTGTTAAAAATAATGTAATAAATCAAAATTAATAACATAATAATTTCCTATCGAAAGAAAATGGGTTGCATAATCTTGCTTCATATGATAAACAAAATAAATTTCAGAATGAAGGAATTAATGAAATGATCATAAGGTATGTATTACCCAATTAAAGAAATGTAAAATAATATATTTATATATGTGATAGATATATTTAAATAATTTATAATCATTCTATAACATTAAGTGAGAGACAACTTGAGTTAGATAGATAAATATCATAACCTTATGAAAATAGTGGTTTAGAGAGATCTGTTACCTCAAACCTGATCTTTTTTGTGTTTCATTTTCTCCCTAAATAAAAAAAATTATGTTAATTATATAAATTATTATGAAAACTTTTGATGTTTTTATACCTTTTATATTAATTTTTACTATGTCATATTCAATTACTTAAACCATAAACCCCACATTAGTCTTTTTAATGATAAATGACTCATATATCCAAAATAAATTTGGTAAGTTGAATAAGTTAAAAATATTTATAATTAATTATATATATAATGGTAAAAATGAAATTATTATTATACTTTTGAAGCTAAACATGGAATATTGTTATGAAAAATTAACTATGTTACAATCATGGAGATAGTAGGATGTACATACAGATGAGTACCATTTTTATTTTTTAATGATCATAATGAGGTGAAGGTAAGTGTTATTTTAACATTAGAAAATGATAATTATATCTTAAATATCATATTAGTTCAATAAATTACCTTAAAAATACTACCCATGTGATGCGATAAGAATACAATTATAAAAAAATGAATCACATCGCTTCGTGAGGTGATGGTCGCCATGAACACGAATGATGTCATCATTTTAAATGGATCATAAGGTAAGAAATATATGATATATTAATTTTAAATAATTGTTAATATGTCATGATCATAATATATAAAAATTAAATTAATATCTTTTTCCTTCAATGTAAATCATTAGTGAATAAATAATCACATTGCTTCGCGAGACGGTAGTCCACCATACACATGAGTGGCATTATTGTATTCACTACATAATTGAAATTAAGAAGGTATATATGATGATAAAATTTCAAAATTATAATTATTTCCTATTTATTATATATAAAAAGTATTTACATCACTATATCTATCCTTGATAAGCAGTGATTGAAAACAAGTTATGTCAGTTTGCAATGAGGTAGTCTGCCGTAAACATGATCAACAATTTCTTTCCCCATTTTATAGGAGGGGGAGATAGTTTAAGGCCATGAAGTTAACATAAAAATCTAATTATATGGAATATAGTGATTATATTTTGTAATATTGGTTTAATAATATTTTAATGAGGTGAAAGAATAAATAAAATAAATAACCTGGTTAATGAAGTTACATTTTCTTCAGAAAACTTCTTTTGGTTCGCACCAAAATCATTTACTGGTTTGGATTTATATAAAAAACGATTATAAGATGATTTTATGGAATTATGTAAGTTATTTTGGAAGTCATTTAATTATAAAAATGGTTTTGTATGTGTGTAAAGGAGAGGAAAGAGGGTGACATTTTTTAAGTGGGTGAGAGGGTACACTTGGAATTTTTAAAAATAATGAATTTTACCCACGTTTTTTCATTAAAAAATTCTAAATAATAGTTTATTTTCAAGAGTTAAAAGATATAATGTCTAAATATTACTATAATATATGAATTATAAAAGTATTGGATCATTTATAACTCTAATATTTTTTGTTTAACCCCTCAGTAAACCCGTTTTTACCACAACTGCATTAAATAATTTTTACTCTTTTCACTATTAATAATGATAGAAAATTTATTCCATCTCATATGATAATATAAATTAATCTAATTACAAATATTGAATCTATTTTTCTAAATTTTAATAAAAGAAGTGGTAAAATGTAATTTAAAAGAAGAGTTGTCGATGTGTCGAAAAAACCGTTTTCATGAAATAATATTTTATGGAAAAGAAGATCTCATATTAATTATGCGAAAATTAATAATAATTAGATGAATTTAAATTCATATTTATAGATAAAAATATATATATTTCATTTAAATATTTTTTTATTTGGGTTTTTTTTTAATTATTTAAAATGGATAAACATTATACAAAATAAAACAGTTTCCAGAAAAAAGTGTTCTAAAATTTAATATTCAACCTATACTAAAATATAGTATAAAGATGATTTAAATGTATTTATTTAGACTTAATATAACTAAATAATACTTAATTGAATTTTTAATTAAATTAAAAAAATAATTTTTCTTAATTTATTAAAAATAAATGACAATTTTATAAAAATACTTATTTTTCACTATTCACAAAAAAATTACTATTTTTTGAAAAATATCAAAATATGAACATAATTTAATATTGATATAATGATCTCAAAAATTAAGTTCATTTTTAAAAATAAATTTTATAAAATGGGTAAAAATTAATTTTAAACCATGTATAAAAAGAATAATTATACTTTCATTTAGAAAAAATATTGTTTTTTAGAAAACATTTCTTTTTCTCTTAAATTATTCTTATTTTATTTATAATCATATGATAAAAATTGAATATATCTTATACATATTTTAAGAATATAATTTTCACAATTTATTCATTATAATTCATACATTCTAAATAATAGATAGATTAATAATGATCATGTTTAAATAATAATATTATAATGAAGTTTTGTGTTTTGTTTAAACGCCACGTTGCGTGCATCGTAATATATCAAATTGATTTAATTTATTTTAAACAAAAATATATCATAATTTTTTTGGCTGTTACATGTGAGAAACTAAAACAATCTGTAATAAAATAATGTATATGTTTTAAAATTTGGTGCCCTAGATCTAACTTTATTAGTACTTTTGATAACCATACCATGTGTACAATGAGTTATTCATGATGTAAAATTACAATTATTGTATATAAATTTCCATGTACACTAATTAATGGTAATTTACATAGATTATTTTTCATTTATAATGGATATAGGTGATCCAAATCTATAATGAGAACCTCGAGAGACAATCAAATTAATCTTCAATATTTGTCGTATGGTCAAGATAGAACATACTGATTAGAAATTGTTGATTTCATACTGTTAGGTGTTGGGTAATCATAATAATTGAGATTTCTCCTCATGAATTTTTCACTATGTGATATCTAGTAGTTAACATTGTGATTAAAAATTGACTAATAGGAACACCACATGATTTTGGTGTCCTAGGATGGTTATGTGTATTGGTATCCTGACATGAGAACATTATCAATGTGCAACATTTGATCATTTATGTTGATGAAAGGAAAAATGGTAAAAACGTATCTGCGGTGAGGTATTTTGTGTTGGGTTCTTCATTGGTGGTATTACATTGGTCGATCCATCCTGATAGGATTTTCCACATCTGAGTTGAGGAAGTGATATCTATGTCCTTGTTGATTGCGATGGAAATATCTTCATTAAATCCTTGGTCATGGGAGTCAAAACTAAGTTTGTCTAGTTAGATAAAAAAAGGGCATTTAAACAAGTGTGGATCCTATTTTATTAGATTCCATATGAAAAAGAGATTATATTAAAGATCATGTGTTCGTAGGTCGGTTTTCATAGAAATGACTTCTCCATATCTATTTAGGGGCCATGAAGGGTTACTAGATTCCAATCATGGTCTATGAATATTATTCAAAACTATTGATATAAGGGACAAGTTCATTACGTACAATAACATTATCAAGATTATTCCTTATTTTGATGAATTGGTATATATGACGTTGTGGGCCCTTCCACGGGGTGCGAGAGTAGTTTAAGATTAATCAAACAACAATAAATAAGTAAATTCATTATTATTCGAGTACAAAATAATCGAGTTGAATTTATTTATTAAATTTATTTATGATTATTCAAGTAAATACATGGAATAATGTTAAATGAACAAATATTTTTTTATATATTGAAGGTTTATTGAATTTTAGCGGGAATTACAAGTCGAGTTAAGGAATCTGTTTTATCACGTAAAATATTAAGTATATATAACAAGTATGTGATAAAAAATAAATAATATTAATGACCGATTTAGATTTTTATGATTATTTATGTATTTTATTTTTATTTAATGTTTGATATATGGGCGTTGGGAAGCCCAATCAGGTATTTTGCACATCCACTATATAAGTAGACAAGGAGCTCATTTCTTGAGTGAAAGGAATTCATTTTCCAACCGATTGATATCTCCTCTCTCCAACTTCGGCATCATTTAGAAAGAACTTGATCATTAAAGTAATCAATCCAAGAACGAATTCATAGATCATAGGAATAGAGTTGAGGTTATCCTCACTACATCAAAGAGGTCATTAAAGGATTGAACATACACTCAGAATTCGATGATCAATATTTTCAAAGATTCTTGAAGAAAGTATGGATGATCTAGAGGGGTTTAGCTTCAGATCCTTTGAGAAACAATCACCGATATAAATATACTATCGATCATGTCTCTAACTCAAACCTGTAAATGTTTATTTATTCATTTTGTGATTATTAAATTCACATGAGATCCTCTGACCTCCACTGAGGATTAGATCACCATAGACAACGAAGTAACGTCGTTCTAGCCAAGAAAATTATAAATTACTAACCCACCATCTTTTGGTGTGCTCTATATTACCTTAAATTGGTATCAATGCGATAATTTTATATTTCAGAGTTAAGTAAAAATTAATTTTCCTTAAATTAAATAAATAGATTTAAATTAGTCTCAATAGAATACACAACACTTGGATCTGACTCATAATGGTCAAGTTATTGATATCTGAAATTTTTGGTATAGATACAAAAATTTGTTGTTTCCCATTTTAAATTGGTGAAAAATATATTTTTATAATTTTTTTATTACTTAGATGATTTTCGGCATACCCTATTCCGGACAAATCTCGATCAATATCCAATGGACATTCCCACAACCGTGAGAACAATTTTTCCCCGAAGAGAAATTTTATTCCCCTGGAATATTTTTCAAAAAGTATAATTATAATTATATATATATATATATATTATAAAATCCCACATGATAGTTTTTTTCACATCCATATTGAAGAACCTTGTTTAAGAATTTATTTATAACAAGTCATAAAAATAAAATATTTTTTTCATTAAACTCTATGAGGTATCCTTTTTTACATTTTTCATGAAAGGACTTATATTATGGTGTGGTGTTGGCATATGGATTATATTAGAATTAGAAATAATAATAATAATAATAATATATGATTTTTTTATTAAAGTATATCTTAAGGCTTCTGATAATTGGAGTTCTTTGTCTATGAGACACAATAAATTGTGGCACTACATTAGTAAAAAAGTTTACTATCAGCCATTTATTTAGAAAAATTATAGGAGAGACGCTTCCAAAGGAATCATCCTTGGATGCCTCCTCCCAAAACTATCATATGTGTTCTCTAGGAAGGAAGAAACACATACCTCCCTCCTCCCTTCTATGCGCATGCTGCCTTGTGTTACCATTTCCCTCTTGAACCGACAACGAAGAGCCAGTCGGCTACATCCTCAAACACTGAATAGACTTGATGGATTCACACCCATGGTTAGGACAAGCATCGCATGGTACTCACCTGAATCTGACACCCTAGTCACTAGATATCACTGGGTCTACTTGAACCACCGCCCTTTCCCGACCAACATGCTTTCCTGGACAAGTGGTAGCCATGTCAGCAATGAGACCCATTGTCAATGTAGCCTACACAAGGTTATGATAGTGCCAATCCTATCACATAATAGTCCAGATGAGGCCACATCTACCCTCCTCCTTCAAGGTCTCATCAGAGACCTGAACACCATAGGGATTGTCACCACCCTCCCCTCGTTATTCCTCCTCCTACCTTAGTTGATTCCATCTCTCACAATCTGGAGGCCACCACTGAATCCCTTGGCTACCCCATCGCCTAATTTAGCTCTTTTAAAACATCATGAAGGCCTGAGGTAACCCTTTACTTATGCCGATCCACCACCCAGATTTGATCCAAAGGGGTCGAGACCAAACCAAAAAGGGTCAAAGTAGGTATCCCCAACCTAAAACCACCCAATTTAGGATTTCCATAACCCATGACGTCCTTGGGTGGATCTTTCAGCCCAAAATAGGCCTTCGTGGTTTTGTCCCGACCAAGAATAGGTCTATGTAGAAACATTGGGCCCATGATAATTTTAATTCAATCTGAATTAAATTATATAATTAATTTAATTTTAGTTTTAAATTTAATTAATCAAAAATAAACTTATTGGTTTTAAATAATAACCATTTTAATATTTAGAATAATTAATTTTTTTGTTAAATTAAATTAATTAATCAGTTTAGTTTTTATAGCTTATAATTTAATTAATTATTGTGGAGAAGAAAATAAATTATTTGGATCGCATAATTCATGTAATTTATCTTTAATACCTCTCAACAAAAAATTTATTGAAATTTATTTTTATCGTGTATTTACATTTCATTCTAACTAGTCTTGATCAATATACCAAACCCATGTATGTATGATAAATTTCATTTTATTATTTTTTTACTATGTTTGATTTTTATAATAAGTTGGTGATTTAAGCCAATTTTCAGATCCACATTTTCTTAATTCAACATGTTAAAAGGCCTTTACTTCCAATTTATCAGTTGTATATTACGCTCCGAAGACCCCCTTTTTACACATGAGTATATATTTGTACATTTGATGATGATGCTATAAGGCGCATACCCCTTCAAGATGAGGTGATAACTCAGATGAGAAGTGAACATACTCAAAGGGGAAGAGCTTTATCAAGAGTCAAGATTCGACTCAGGTATGATACCCCAGGTCTTTGTTGATCCATTGAGTTTAAATGAATAAACCATTATTTAATGGTCAAGACCAGTCATGTAATTTATTTATTTATGTAATGTATATTATTTTATGCATGTGATTTTTTATTCTGAGAATACATGAAATAATAAATAGATAAAATTCATAAATATGTGATGAATGTTTTTCTATTTATGTTCATTTGTGAGCATGACAACATAGTATAAATAAATTAATATTATTGGATTAAATTCGTTGAAAAATATAAAACCCTAAAATATATATTAATTGTGACTTTCATTCCATCGATTGAATTTGAATAAGATCAGGTGTATGAGGTGCTCAATCAACCAATTTTGAGGGTGTATCCTACAACTATGGATTTGTTATAAGAATAACGGGTCAATTTATTTGAGGTTGTAAGTATAGAAGTATCCAAATATAGTTTGTTTTTACTTAATAGGAAATCGTTGAGTGAATTATTTTTATAATTTTAGAAGATGGTAGTTTACTGAATAGATCAAGGAGCCATGAGTTAATGAATTTAGGGAGTAAAAAAACTACCATGATTACTCAATTAGTGTTATAGTAAAATATTTTAGACTATAAGGGGACAGGATCTCAAGGATCCTTTTCAATAGAATAATAGAGTGATAGAGTTTTCTGTTTCTACTACAGAGTGTTGCTAGAATTCAAAAAAATAGCTGAGTACATTTAATGATTTAAATAATTTATAATGTCTAATCAATAATCAAGATAAAAGTACTAATCCTATAGATATTATTTTTGTATAAATTTGAAATTAATGTCAGACATTTTGAGATTTTTTAGAGTCTAGTAAAAAATAATTTTCATTAAATTAAATAAATAGCTTTAAATCAGTCTCAGTAGAAAAAAAAACTTTAGTATGATTCATGATGGCCAAGTTATAGAGATCAGAAATTTTTGGTAAGGATAAAAAATTCTATTTTTTCCAATTTAAAATTGGTGAAAAATATATTTTTATACTTTTTATTTTATTTTATTACTAAGATGAGTTTTGGTGTACCAAATTCCATCCTAATCTCAATCAGTATCTAATGGCAATTCCCACACCTGTTGGAACAATTTTTCCATGAAAAGAAATTTTCATCCAAGGTAATAATAATAAAAATTTATTGTTATAAATATATATAAATATATAAATTTTATAAAATCCTATATGATAGTTATTTCATATGCATATTGAGGAAACTTGTGTTGGAATATTTTTATTACAAATGAGGAAAATAATATATTTTGGTCATTAAAGGCTATGAGGTATCCTTTTTTTTCCTTTTTCAAGAAATAGAAACTATTAGGGTGGTGTGTTGGCATATGGATTATATTAGAAGTAGAAATAATTATAACAATAAAAATAAAAAAATTTTCTAATTAAATCCTATCATATAAGCTTTTTATTATTGGGTTTTTTACATGATACACAAGAAATATTGGTACTACATTAGTCAAAAATTATATTATTAGCCTTTTATTTAAAAACATAGAAGGTGAAATGATTCCCGTGGAAGAATCTATGGATGCCTCCTACGAACCCTATCAGTTGTATTGTCCCATAAGCAAGCACCACAGAATTCCCTCCTCCCTTCAACATGCGTGCTACCTAGCCATTCCATTTCTCCCTAGAACCAGCGCCGATAATCTAGTCAGATCCTTCCTCATACACTGAGAAGACTTGATGGATCCTAATCTATGGTTACGACTAACCTTGCCTGCTGCCTCATTGAAGCCGCCCCCCTGGTCACCAAATATCACTGGGTCTTCTTGAACTGCCACCCTTTCCCTACCACCATGCTTTCCTGGACCAGTGGAAACCATGTTACCAATAATACCCCTTGTCACCGAAGACTACTAGATGTTCTGATGATGATAGCCCTGTCATGTACTGGTCCAGATGAGGCCACCTCCACCATCCTCCTTCAAGGTTTCATCAGATACCCAAACACCACATAGACCTCCTCTACCCTCTCCTCACCTTTTCTCCCCAGTCTTAGTCGAGGTCGTCTCCCACTGTCCGACTTCCATCATAGAATCCTGCAGTAACCCCATTGCCTAATGTATCTTTATGAAACCTTTGTGAAGGCAAGGGGTAACCCTTTTCATCTACCAATTCAACCAAAAAATTGGATCCAAATGGCCCTGGACAGAACTGAAAAGGGTCAAAATAGGTCTTCCTGACCTGAAATCACCATGCGTTGGGTTTTCCTAACCCATAAAGTCCTTGGGAGGATATTCCATGCCTAAAATGGGCCTTCTTGTGTTCGGCCCAAACCACAATAGGTCTAGGAAAAATATTTGTGACCATGATAATTTAAATTCAATCAAAGTTAACTTAGATAATTAATTTAATTTTAGTTTTAAATTAAATTAACTAAAAATTAACTTATTGGTTTAAAATAATAACCATTTTATTATTTAAAATAATTAATTTAATTTTGTTATTAAAATAAATTAATTGATCAATTTATTTTTTGTAGTTTAAAATTAAATTTATTTTTGTGAAGAATAAAAAAACTGATTTTAATTGTAGAATTCAAGTACCTTATGTTTAATATCTCTCAACATTATATTTATAAGAATTTAGTTTTATCACACATTTATTATTCATGCTAACTAGTCTAGATCAATCCATTAAACCCATGTATTTCTCTTTAATTTCATTTAATTATTTATTACTATGTATGATGTCTTTAATAAGGTGTTAATTTAAGACATTTTATGGATATCCATTTTTTAAATTCAATATGTTAATCGGCCTCCACATCCAATTTATCAGTTATATATTGCACTCCTGAGATTGCCACGCCTACATATGAGTATATATTTTTTACATTTGATGATGATCCCATAAGGCACATATCCCACCAAGATGAGGTGATACATTAGAAGAGAAGTGAACGTACTGAAAGGGGATGAGTTGCATCAAGGTTCATGCTTTAAATCAGTTATAATACACCTAGGTCTCTATTGATACATTGATTTTAAATGGATCAACCATTATTTAATTCTCAAAACCCTTCATGTAAATTATTTCCATTATGAAATGTTTATTATTTAAGTAATGTGATTATTTACTATGAGAACGCATAAAATAATAAATAGATAAAATACATAAAGATGTGATGAATTTTTTTCTTTTAATGTTCAATTGTGAGAATGATGTTATAGTATGGGAAGATTAATAGCAATATATTACATTCATAAAAAAACATAAAAAAATAAAAGAAATAGTGACTCTCAAATTCTTTCCATCGATTGAGTTTGAACAAATCCAAGTGTACGGGGTTCTCGATCAGCCATATTTGAGGGTATCTCCTACATTTTTAGATTTATTATAAGAATAATGGGTCGAATGATTTAATGTTGGTAGTAAATAATTACCCAAATATGTATTTTTTTGACTTTAGAGTCAATCATTGAGGGAATCATATTTATAATTTTAGAAGCTAGGACTTCACTCAATAGATCAAGGAGCTGTGAGTTAGTGCAGTTGGTCAGTCAAACAACTTACATGAACTCTCAATTAGTGAAATAGCCAAAGATTTTCAACTATGAGGGGGGGGGGGTGGGGAACAAGGATCCTATCCACTAGAATAATCAAGTGATAGGGTATTCAAATTCTCATAAAAATTATTTTTAGAATTCAATAAATTAGAGGGATACATTTAATGATTTAAATAATCAGCAATGCTTAATCAGAAATATAGATAAAAGAACTAATCTGGTAGAGTTTATTCTTCTATAAAATGGAATTTAATATCGCAGTTACACTTTAATAAAAACTAGGAAATAAAATTTCATATCTGACATGAATTTCCAAGGAGTTCTATAAGGACTTGTGAAAATTACTACGACAAAGAAAATTGAAGGTGCCGGAGTCCCCATTACTTATTAGGCCACATCAAGAATTGTGGGTGAGAAAATTGCTTATAAGAGACTCATGTATGAAATATATGATATTTATGTTGTAATGTTATCATCAACATCTAATGTGATTTGTGGATACCATATCAGGACATGGACGATTTTAGATTCAGCCTCATCTCCAAGAAGCTTGAGAGGAGAAACTGAAGCGAGCTAAGAAGTAGTTATAATAATACTAATTTTGTGTAAACATGAAATGTGGTTCATGGTCTTTATTACATCGCATTTTTATATCATTTTCACCAATGTATTATAGAATCGTTCAAGACTAAAAAAATAGTAAATGGGGAAAACACTTCATTAACTTTATGTAAAAGTTTTCTATCTAAATAAAAACTAAAAGAAAGTATAATATTTAATTCTTATGATGAACATGTTCAAAGATGAGCTGAAAGAACCAGTGGAAAATTTTACTCCAAAGGCATATTTTTAATTTATTTTATGTAATAGAGGTATTAAATAGGAAGTTATTTTCTCCCCATATCATTAAATTAATGTATTAAATTTTAAATTCAATGAACTAAATCACAGAAGCAGGTACCCACTTCCTCTCTAGGGATATTCAACAATATAAAAAAAGTGTTTCATTTATACTTCTTTCAATTTAATAAAATAATATATTAATCACATATGTGTATTGAAACACATTAACTAATTTTAAAAACGTTACTAGAAGTAAGGTGTGTTATCTAAGAAGCTAAGAAAGGGTGGTTCCTACGTCAGCGATGAGAAGTAAATAATTTATATATTACCATGTTTAATTATTCTAGTAAAAAAATTTATTGAGTGTTACTAAAACATATATCTCACACGTCATTGGAAAAAATGAGATATTTTTCATGTTTTGGAATGAGTGTTGTATCTATACTTTATTACTCAACCAATAGTCCAGTAATACTTGAATCATTGGTAATTGGTGATAAATATAAAATGTAAGAAATACATACCCTATTTTGGAAAGATAATAATTTTTGAATAAATACTAATCATCTTTCAAAGATATACCCTATGTGTTTTTATAACCTTTAAAGTTAAATAACTTAGGTATTATTAACATATTTATTTTTTAACAAAGAATCCTTTATAAATAAAGGTAAGAGACAATGATTTTATAATTAGTTCAGTAGGATAGACTGAACTATTCCATTGGGTAAGCTATTGTAGATTTAATTCATATAATTTCATTAAGTGTTTAAGGAATTTTAAAGTTAAGTATGGTATGTGCTTGGTGAAAAGATATGAGATGCTTTGGGATAGCATGTTAAGTAATATCTTGACCAAGCATTCATTGATAAAAAGATTGTATTATAGAGTATTTCTTAGCACACATTTCCATATCCACATCAGGGATATGATGCTGATAAATAGGATCTATGCGGTGTCTTACATGTTAACATTAATTAATATAATGTAATTTGGAGTAATTTTGAAATTCAAATTTCTTTATGCATATCGGCGTTATTATATAAGTAAAAGGAGAATCATTGTTAAAACTCATGCATTAAAGATACTATTATTTTTCATGACATGCATAAAAAATAATGGTTTTATTCAATAATAATATTCCTACAATAGTAACAAATAGATAACATATGAGTTCTAGGATGATATAAACCAATTTTTATAAGAACATTGTGTTTTTATTTTAAGAGTTTTTTTGGAAATAAATGAACTTTAATCAGGAAAAACACAATATGTATCTCAAATTAATATCCTAAACATTATATTGGATATTACTTAAATCTCGATAATTGAATAGTTATAGAAAGTTCTAGGCAATATTTCTATAAAAGATTGCATGTCTCTATTTGAGACAGTGGGAGCAATATAGACTTGGGTATAGTCACTACTAGAGATACCCAAATGGTTGGCATTGGAATAAGTTCTACAAGAGGTGTGGAAGAGGAATGTCTAGGAGAAACATAATTCATATGATCGTTAAAACCATAGTGATTATTTTATATTCACCACGGTTGGTGAGAAATTATTCTTTGAGAACAATATTAATCCCTACAAGTATATATTATATGTAAATTAGCTAAAACTGACAATATCAATTAAAATTCAATAATTTATTCCATATATCTAATTATAGGTGGTATATTATTTGAATAATGTGGTTCACAACTACAAATATGGCCTTTATTAGCTCTTGAAAACGGCATTAAAAGTGCTAAAAAAGCATTGTTAATCGAGGAAAAGATAGGGGGTCCCTTTTATTTGCGCTAAGAAAAGATTTAATAAAAGGGTTCTTTATCAATGCCTTTTTATCGCTGATAAAAGAACCCTTTTATCAGTGCTTTTAAAATGCACAGAAAAAAGTTAAAAAAAAAATTTAAAAATTAAAAGAAATATTTTTTCAATTCTGGGGGGTTTCAACAGCACTTGAAGCCACCCTTTAATAGTGCCCACCCCCATGGTAGCCCACACATTCTCTAGCCAGCTACACCCATCCCCACCCCATTTAACACCGCTTCCACCCCCATTTAACAGTGCTAGGTTATTCCCCTACATACACACGTGACATGCCTCACCCAGGATTCGAACTTGAAACCAGTTGTCTGCACACCTATGCCTTTACCACCCCACCATGTTGTTTTGCTCTTAATTTATTAATATATATATAGTTATATTTACTCATATATATATATATATATTAACAATATATATTTATATTAATATATATATACACGTATATTAATATATATATATATATTCGTATATTAATATATATATACATATATATATTTAGTTGTATATGTATATATATTAATTTATGTATATTTAGTTATATTAATATATATATCAATATATATATATATATTAACATATATATATATATTTATATTAATATATACATAGTTATATTAATATATATATATATATATATTTACTCATACTAATATATATAGTTATATTAATATATATATATATATAAGTATATTAATATATATTAATATATATTTATATAAATATTTTTAGGTATAATTTTTTTATCCATATATTTATTTGTATATTAATATAAATTTATAAGATTAGTTTCAAATACTTTTATAAAATATGTTTTCTTATGTGTGTTTTTAAATAAATAAATAAATATATACATAAATATATACAACACACATAGACACACACACACACATACAGACATAGACACACATATATATATGAATAAATACATATATATGTGTATCTAAAAAGACATAGAATGTTAAAACGACCATAAATTATAATCTAGAAGTCAATTTCCACTCCACAACAAGTCAAATCGAATAAAATGAAATAATCTTTTATATGATATATGGTATGGGTCTAGAGGATATCCAGATAAGAAGTTATATTTGAATGTTAAAAAATTGGATATTCGAACTAAAAAAATTGTTTTGGAGGCATTTTGGGCATTTTTATGTCTTGAAAAATGCGAAAGAATATTCTCTAGGATCACAAAAGCATAGATCTCGTCGTAAGCTTCGATTTGATATGTTGTAGAGCTCAAACGGACACCCAGATCAAAATTTATGGTCGTTTAAAGTTTGAGTTACATTTTCAACTTATTTTAGATTTTTTATTAGTTTTTTAATTTTTTTGACTTTAAAATGTTATTAAATGATTATTAGTCAATGATAATTAGATAATTATTAATTAATTTTTTTAAAAAATATTTTATAACCCTCTTTTACTGAATATCTTAAACATTAATTTTAGATTTCCATTTATCCTTATCTATAAAATATTTAAAAAACATATATTATATTTATATCAATATAAATATAAATATATATCGTTATATTATTTTTTATGAATTTTTTTTAAATGTACACATTATCAGTACTTAGAAAAAGTGCTGATGAAGCCCACTTTTATCAATGCTACTAAAAAAGTGCTGATAAAGGGGGCCTCTTTAACAACACTAAAAAAGCCCTAATAAAAGGGATTCCTTTATCAGTGCTAAAAAAAAGTGCTGATAAAGGTTCACTTTTTATAGTGTTTTTTTAGCACTATTAAAAGGGCCCTTTATCAGCACTTTTTTGAAATTGATAAAGGCACCACATTTTCTTTGATTTTTTTAGCATTGTTAAAGGGTGGCGTAGAGGAAAACCAATTATGTGGTAGGGAATTGGTATTCATGTACCACTATAAATGGATGGAAAAAGCATGGTATCAATAAGGATAAACTGTTTATACCAAGTAATTATTCTTAAATCCCTCAAAATTTTAATTTCACACCTAATTTCTATGATCATTTTATTGTGCATTGGATGTAAATACCAAATTTCATAGAAGGTGTCTACAAGAGAAAACTAGAAAGGGTTGGTGAAATCATGGAATTATAATAAGGGGTAAAAGTCGCTGAAATCTGACATTGGATTGAATTAAGAAATGAGATCATAGAATATAAATTTTAAATGATTAGTTTTTATGTGTTTTCAAAACAGTAGTGGGATAATCATTATTTTTCCATTAAAATATGTTTGATAACATATGGAAACAACTATTGTCCTTACAGTTAGATAAAAAAGAATGAGATCCTCACTCCTGAGATTGAATTAAAGTATGAAACCTAATTTCTAGGTAAGGAGATCTACTGAGGTAGATACAGTAGTTTCTAAGACACATTCTTGTTTTAATATACTGACCAAGTGTAAAAAATAAAAGTTGGGACAATTCGAGAAAGAATTATTACAAATGTCACATGAAATAAATCTCTCGATGAAGATATGTGTGGAACATAGGAAGATATTAATGTTGAAAATTTAATTCCATACTCTTCTATGATGAATCAATCGCATATTCCATGTTGTGTATAAGAAATGATATTTTCAATATAAACTCTATTGTAGTAAAATATCATTTGTATCCAGGAGAACTAAAAGGAAAAAATTTATAACTATCTGATTATACTTGAAGAAGTATAATGTTATGTACATAGAATATGGGTTTGAAGGGAAACTAGTTTTAAGGTGGGAAATGTAGTATTTCATTGATAAAAATGATCTAATGTCATAGTTAGGCTATGGTAATTAGTGACACTAGATCATAAAAGCTGGTGGTATCCATATATACAAATACTGAGTTCTTTATAGCTTTAGTGGCAACATAAAATGTATTATATAATATGAAACGATTTATTTTGGTTCATATACTTGTTCCTAGTATGTAAAATTTTATCAAAATGGAAATTATGATAATACCAGTGCTATTACTATCCATGATGTCATGTTTTTACTATCGAAAAAGTGTAATACTTAGGGATATTGTCTCTTGAGAAGTATTACTAAAGGAAGAAAAGTCGCATATAGATGAATTCTCATGCTGCGGAAATGTGGAATACCCATGACTAAAACAATAACACAATAGAAACATGATATGATCATGTGCTTGATAACAATTTTGGTTATAAAGTTGGATCTAGTGAAATTTTGAGTGTTTTAAAAGTAGGTTCCATTGTCCCAACTTTACCAGTAATTTTTATTACCATA
Organism: Viscum album; assembly: GCA_963277665.1. NCBI lineage: Eukaryota > Viridiplantae > Streptophyta > Magnoliopsida > Santalales > Viscaceae > Viscum > Viscum album. The sequence goes on from OY728165.1 coordinate 1,840,269,668, forward strand.
CCATGGGTACAGTGAGATATGTATGATGTAAACTAGCCATTATCATGTATAGATTTTTTCAGCCACTATTCATTTGTTATTTCTATAGATTATTTTTCATATCAAAAGGTTATAGTATATCCTACAATATAATTAGAATCTTGAGATACAATGACATTAATCTTAAATCTATGCCCTATGGTGAAGATACATCATATTGATTGGACACAGTTAATGTCAAACTATCTAGTGTTAAGGGCTCATCAGCATTGAGACCTCTTCTCATGAGGTTCACAAATGTTGATCCCTAATAGTTGAGAAAATGAGGAAAGACTCAACAATATGAACACCATATGTCCTGGGTGTCATTGGTTGTTCTTATATATGAACTTGTGTGTTGGTCTACTGGCTTGAGATCATTATCAATGTTTTTCATTTGATTATGTACTTTTATGTAAGGATATAACCATGATAATAAAGTCATGGAGAAAGTGTTTGTGTTGGGTGCATCATTGGTGGTACGACATTGGTTGAAGGATCAAGATGCGATTTTCACCCCTAAGTTGAGGAAGTGATATTGCTAGCCTGGTTGATTCTGATGGTAGCACCTTCATTAAATATGTGTCCATGGTTGTCCAAGGGTGGTCTATGATGCTAGATCAATAAATAATAAACAAATAAAGGATGATGAGACAAGTGTGCATAATTGTTTATGATATATCATATGACAAATTTATTATATTACACAACACATGATTATAGGTTGGTTGTTATTTATATGTCTATAACTTATCTCTTTAGGGGCCATGATGATTTTCGAGATTCCTCTATTGGTCTGTGAATATTATTCACTTCCTTTGAGATAAGGCCCTATAGAGTCACACACAATAACACAATCAATATTATTCATTATTAGGATAAATAGATATATAATAAATTGTGGGACTCATCATAGGGTCTAAGAGTTTTCCAAGATTTATCGATAATCAATAAATAAATAAATTCATTTTTATTTTTTTAAATAATAATTGAGTTGAATTTATTTGATAAAAGTATTTTTTAGTATTTAAGTAAATACATGGAATAATATTATATGAACAAATATTATTTTAATATTCGAGGTTCATTTAATTTTTCCTAGATTTACGAGTTGAGTTAATGATATTGGTTTATCACATAATATATTTAATATATATTATAATCGTTTCATAAAAAATAAATAATATTAATGATGTAGTTAGTTTACTATTATTATCTATTTAGTAATTATTTTATATATGTTAGATATACAGGATTCGAGAACCCTAACCTGATATTTTTTGTATCCATTATATAAGTAGATTAAGAGAAAATTTACTGAGTAAAGGGAATTAATTTTCTTATGGATTGAGAGCTCCTCAATCCTCCTCTTCAATATTTGAGAGATAAATTTACCATTCAAGAAATCGATTCAAGGATATTTTCAAGGATCCAAGGAATGGAGTTGAGGTGATCATCAAGACGTAAAATAGATCATCAAATATCCTCGAAAGCAATCAAAAATAGATGACTGATATTTAGGTAGATTCTTGAAGATTGTTTGGATGACCTAGAGGGTATTCGATTAATATCCTTCAAGCAATGATTGCCAGTGACAAGCTGCAGTTGATCATGCCACCGAATAAAACAAGGTACATGTTTATTTATTTATTTTGTTTCTAATTAAAATCACATGAGATCCTCATACCTCTATCGGGGGATGGATCACTAGAGATGATGAATATACATAATTCTTGTGATGAAAATTTTAAAATCATTGTCCCACCGACTCCCACTGTTAACCCTAGTACATTCAAAATATGCACCTTACACCATAGATGGTTGAGCTTCCTTCTCCAGTAAAATGCTTGACTAAGATCACTATGAACTAAAAATAGAGTCTTTCCTCTATGGTGTCTTCAGACATTGAACTGAATCACCAAAAACTTATGTGGGATTATACATAATTCATACATTATGTCAGTACATATTGGTAGAAAAGGGAGAATGAGATAAAGAGCTTATAGGGAGAGATAGATCCCATAGGAGGCTTGCTTAAGGATATCACCCCATATCAATGGTTAATACCTAATATTTTAGAAAATATAAAAGTAAATGGTGGTGGTTACAATCCTTTTAACACCTTTGGTCGACTAAATTTCCCATATGTTAAATTTTTATTAAATAAATATAAAGATAACTCTTAGTGGAATATTCTTGAATGTAAAGTCATAAAATTCAAAATGTATTAATTAGTAATATGGTTCCTTATGTATTGAACATTATGATTTCAAATATTATTAGATATATAAAATGACCCTATGATATGAAAATATTTTATGATTTGACAAAGGTAGTGGATATAGTATCACTATAAAATATTTAATGATATGAGTTTAGATTAAATTTTATACTTCATAGCATATCTATATCATACAATATGATATACAATATTCATATGTAATATTTCTTCATATTTTAAGGGTATATCTCCATTAATAATGGCATGAAGAGCATTTTTTAAGGGGATAAGTGACTAGAATAACCGAGGCCAAATGAAAACAATTATTACAAGGTTAGTTTTTAATGTATGAATGGGGATTAATTATTAGAAAAACAAACCTAGTGATGTAAGTAATGGAAAATGTGGATTTTATTTTTTCTTTTTGGCCAAATATGTTTCTTAATGGGGGAGTTTTAGAATATGGGTATTTTCAATTGGATTTTGTAAAAGATGGATTTTACATCAGAATTTTGAAAATATGGATATTCTATCATATTTTGAAAAAATAGGTATTATTCGTCATGATTTGAGAAACAAAAATAGATTTACCTTAGATTGTAAAATATAACTTTTTATTTTAATAATAAAAAATCTAAGTCTTTTGAAAATGGTTTTCTTGGAAATAAAACAGAATTTGTGTATTTTTTGAAATATAATGTTTCAATTTGATAACTTGCGAAAAAATTCTGAAATTTGGATTAAAAGTGTCATTATTGGTTTTGAACCTGGATTTGGAATATTTGGATAATTGAATTTCATGTTTTAAACTATTTTTATTTCTATTGGTTGAATAGATTGACATATTGAATTTTGATAATGCATATAATTTTATTGAATTTAATGGAGAAGTTATAATGAGTTTATAATCACCCCACATGGTGTTTAGTGGACATGTGAACATAATTTACAATGATACTGGTAAGGGGAATCCTTTTGTTCTTGATTGGTGGGAACCTCAGTTTCATATTGGGATTATGGTAGAGAATATGGTGGCTTGAGTTTGAGCCTTTTATTTTATTATTCCATGTGTATTGATTGTATCCTTTTAAATTATGTATTTTCTAAATGAGTTTATTTTTACAAAATTTTTGTTTTAAGTTTATTTTATTGAAGGGATTTTATATACAGCTGAATTTTATTAATTTATGTTTTCATAGAAATTCATTCCCCATGGTTTATTTTTATCCCTCATTGCTATACATAAACCTCTAGTGAATGGAAGTTGCAGTTGATGCCATGTCGAATTCTGAATAGGGTCTCTGAATTATGGATCTCAAGTTGGGATGTTATAGGGAATTCAGGATAAAGAATAGGTTTCAGATTACCTCATATGACCGAATGTGCAATTCATAATGACCCGAACATTTATAATAGAAATCCCCTTTTTAATAGAATTAGTGATTTATTTTTTTAATGTAAATATAGAAAACACATGCACTACTTTTGTTATATTAGATAATTATATGTTATATCTTATCAGATTAAAAAGTTTGTTATGCATCATCATAATTTTTAATATATCTATTTTATAGTGATGATATGTCTTGAATATTTAAAGGGTTATGATAAAGTCTTATTAACATAGATAAAACAAGTGAAAACATAGACCAATAGGATCATACCATATAAAGCCAATTTATTAGAGATTATAAGGGTGATTTAATCTATGGGAATTTTGCTTTACCTATTACTTTCCAAGATTCAAAAACTAAAGCATAAGAAAAACTATTTACGGGAGAAGTACAAGCGTGTGGAGATCAAATCCCAAACCATGTTCACTGAACTACCCCAACCCACTCTCACCATCACACACCATACGGTTAGAGTATTCACTAGTCTAATAAAAAGATTTGTATCTCAACCCTAAAATTATAAATTTTTTATTTATTTTAAATAAAATAATGGTTGTATTTATTCCATCTATTATTTACTTTATAAATGATTAAGTAATGAGTTTGATACAAATTAGATTTTAATATGGAAAAACTCGAATTATATTTTTGGATAATATAGAATTTCAATTCAGAAATTAATCATGATGAATTCATGAATTTTTAAAACAAATTAATTTTTAATAAAACATTATAATAAATATTATATATTAAATACAAATGATAATATAATTCTATGAAGTGAAAATGTAATTTTTACAAGGGTCAGAAAACTATTATTATCTAAAAACTAGTAATTTTCTATAAACATGTATTTTAAATTAAAAGGGTAATTTATCTTATTTAGGTAATTATTTTTAATAATTAAATATTATTTTGGGAATAATCATGTCAAAATTTTACAATTGTGAATGTTTTATAATTTTCTGAGGCAGTTGAATTTTCATAAAAAAATAAATAAATATGGTACGTATTATGAGATTATAACAACCCAAAAGTGTTATAATATGAACTATAAATGTATTTAAGACCAAATATTTATTTCCCCTTTAAATAATTTTTTGTATTATTTTATTAATTTGATAATCCCTTTATGATTCCTATAGATCCTATATTATATTTTATGATTTAAAATTCAATCTATTGCAAATACAACTCACTACCAAATTACTAAGTGTATTATTTGAATTTTATTAGTTTATGGTGTAATAAACAAATAACAACACTATATTTTTAGATAAATCATGGGAAAAATAATGGGTAGGTATTTGGTTTTGATTGCATTATTTTATAGATCCCAAAACCTATTTTTGGGAAATAATAAATAACTTATCTCTATTTTCTTAAATAAACCCTCTCAAGATACATTTAATCGTCACTATAAACCATTGTATCATGAATATAATCATTCCATTACTCCCTATAGCCCTCTAAAATTTACCCAAACTCCCAAGAAGCTTCTCCCATTCATTTGGAACCACCCTCTCAAGGTAGGGGATCTTTTTATCTTCTTTTCCATTCAGGCACCTTATTTTTAATTAAGATTTTAAATATCAATTGTTTATGATGGAATGTATTTATAAAAAATAATCTATAGTTCAATTTAACTTATATTAATGAGATATCATTTATTCTCTCTCGTTATGACCTTTACCCATGACATTACCTCGAAAAAAGTTTGGGTTCCTCTACTTATTCTCTTTATTCAAGAACCTTCTTTGTAAAATGCTTTTAGTATTCCAATTAAAATTGATGGGATATGATTTTATACACCTCTCTTATTTACGTTATTATTTCCATGTGACGGGACTCCCATTTTCTCCCATTAATCCCTCCCATGATTCATTATGTACCCCCATTTTTCTACCGAGGCTATCCTGTGATTTTTCAATACCAAACTTTTATTTAACCACCCTTTTTGCCTCTTGACTTTTAAATCACAATTATTCATGTTTTATTATATTTTTCAATATCCGTATTACTTCCCTTATTATTTAAAAGTTACGATAAACCCATTTCAATCTCATTAAGCCCTCATATTATTCATTATGTACCCCTGTTATGTCGCTAAAGTTATCCTTCGATATTCTATGAGAATCTTTTTTATTACAAATACCATCACCATTTATACTAAAGGGTATTCACCTAAACATAAATATCCTTATTTTATTGTGTAATTACATGTATTTATTCTATACTCCTTAATTGTGGGACTAAATTTTATGAAATATGATCATATATTCAATGATATTTGGGGAAGACTTATACATGATGATGTTATGAAAGAAACGTGTGAAGATATATTTATGTAGAACTCCAATGAATCGGGTATTGTTTTAGTATCATGATATGTTATGTATGTGATTATGGAGAAATCCTAATCTATTTTGGGAATTTTTCCACCATTTTATGTTGACTTGTTAGCTATCCTTGACCTATGTTTATTATTTCAAGTTTAATATTGTTTCCACATTACCATGTATCATTTATGTTGTCATCATATATCATGACTAGATGATAAAGTTTATGATTGTCACCCATTTTATGTCCCATCAAAATTCCTATTGAATGTAATGTAATAATTTACTAATGTTATTATTTTTTTATTCCCATACTAAGCTTTAAATCTCACCACTTTCTTATGTATGTCATCCTGTTATCCCATGAGGTTATAAAATATTTCTATGTTTAGAATCATGTTAGGAAATGTTTCAAAAATGTTACAGTGTATATGTATTAAATACTTATTTTTTATTGAATTTATTAATATTGAATGATGGTGATATTATGTTTTTTTAATGGGATTATATTATATGTTATATAATATATTGTCGGTTATACACTAATGGAATATGTATATGATATAATTTATATAATAATTTTATCCTAATGTATTATATTTTGAGTTCCTGAATCTTATACCTCACATGATGAGTGAATGTATCTACCACCTCATATGAATAGTGTATGCATCGACCACATCCTTCCAACATGGTTTCTATCAGTTACTAATCCAATATAAGGGGGCTAATTTTAGATTTAATTTCAAATTAATGGTTTTAGGGGATTTTCTAAAACCCCAAGATTTTATTGTATGACTATTTAAAAATATAATTTCTTTGAAACCATACATTTCACACAACACCATGCTTAAACCAACAAAAATATACAATTAAATATCCTTATTTTAACACAACCACTGTAACCTTGCCATTAAATTAGTGGGAATGAATATTATTAACCTAATTACAATATATATATATATATATATATATATAATCAAATGTTATGAAATTCATCCAAATGATTTTATAGTCATAAGAGAAGAATGAATCCAATTTTACGCTATAAAATGTTATATTTTTCTAAAGGCAGTTTTACTAACTTTTTATAATGCACTTATTTTAAAAATACTTTGTGAAAATTTTATAAAATATATTTGATAAAATAAACCTTTTCTTTTAAATAATAATTTCAAAATTTACTTTTATTAATTTTTTTGTGTATTATTCAGATAAGTTTCGTATTTTGATTAATAGTAAAAAAATACAAAATTTTACTTGAGAATAGTTTTTCATCTAATTTATTTATAAGGATGAAATATATATTTTTTATTGGTTTTAAAGTGTAAATAGATAAATATTTTATCATTTTATCTAATTTATTTTATTTGATTAAATTTCACATTGACGTTGAATACAAAAGTAATTCAATCTTTTTGAACATTTTTATTTTAAAAACACATCTTCTCATTCCGTCTATGAGATTAATTTTATATTAATTACATCAACTTTTGTGTTTTAAATTTTGAAAAATAGATTCAATATTTTAAATTAGTACATAAATATTATGTTAATAGGTTCCTTGAATTTTTAGGCATAATTAATAGTATCTTAAGTAAGTTTTTTAGTAACGTGGTTAACTATAAATTGAGTATTTAAAGGTAAATGTAATATTATAAATCTTATAAAATTAACCTAATATATGTTATAATATTATTGGATGATATATTGTCGATATAAATCATCCTCCAGATGATTTTATGGCTTCTTGGAGCCACTTGGATGACATTAATCCTTTTTATTATTTTATTCTCAGGAAAGTCCAATATGTCATACTCATGTTTTTAATAAGTATTTTTTTATATATGGTTATTCAAAAGGTATATTTGACAATAAATAAAAATTTTCAATATAAAATATTTATATTCATCATGAAAATTTATTTTTAATTTCTAGGAAATAAATAATTATCTTAAAGGCTTAAACGGTGATGATGTAATAATTGTTTAAATAATAGAGATACCAAATAAAGGATATTAAAAATGTTAAAATAAATATAATTTGAGATAATTAATTTCATCCAAAAAAATTTATAAAATACCTTTAAATATTAGGTATTCATTAAAGGTTTTTATGAATTTTTATTGTGTATTAATATTTTTTTAAAAAGTTCAGCAATGAATAGTGTCAAAATTGAAATTAATGATATCTTAAAATAAATAACATTTTATTAAATGATATAAAATTAATAAAAATAATAAAATTGGAAATTTCATGGGGATAAAGTTTTAAATTTTATCCTAAACCCATTTATGGTTCTTTTGACATTTTATTATAACTATATAAACCATCAATGTGTAAAGACACATATTGTCACAATAAGAGTTAAAGGGTTTAAATAAGGGTTAAAAGCAAAAGAAAAGGTTAATAATGTGACTAAAAATTGTTTAAAAATAATTTTATTAATAGGTTTACACCATTATTATGTTAATATATAATTTCATTAGTTTAATATACATTCTTCTAGGAAAATAACTTATATATTATTTAAATCATGGAATATTACAAAATATCACTATCTATGTATTTAAATTATTTATGTGACCACATTGGGAAAAAATAAAGATATAAATGAACTTAAATATCTATTTTTATCATAATGAAATTATTTTTATTATATAATTGTATTTATTTTTTATAAATTATATAATAACCTAAAATATTTCTTCAATACTGAAACAATATTTATTTCATTAACAGATTAATAAAATAATTGATTTTATAAGTTATAATTTTGATATATTTTTGATGATTTAATTTTCCTAAATAATTTTATAGATCTATAGGATATATTATATATGTGTTAAGTCATTATATTCTAATTATCACATTATCTTGATGTATTTGAAGTCCAATTAAATGAATAGTATCAAATTTGAAAATAATGACGTTTCATTGATCTAATATTTTGTTAAATTATTTAAGAATATAAAAAATGTTAAATAGTTACAAAGGGGATAAGATATGGTCCAAAAAGTCATCCAATTTTCATTTATAGAACATTTTTAAATCTTTGACTATAGAATGGCCTTCTAATATTTTAATATTTTGAGGATTTTCGAACGTTTCCCAAACCTAAATTATAAAATGGAACCTCATACCTCACTCACACCACATTTAGCCATATTTATCTCTCAAACACTACCGATTTCTCCTACTAACATCCTTATCCATGTTCTGGAGGTCATTTCCTTCCAAAAATACCAACACTAGATCCCTTAAGAAAATATCTAAATGAAGTCCACCAAATAAGAGGTAATCATTTTTACTAACTCATTCAAGTTCATTTCTTCTTTTACTTATTATTCATTTACTTTTTCTATGATAAATTAATAAATATGGAATCATATCTATGATGAGATGTTATTTTTATTATTTTAAAACCATATTCTATGTTTTATTCATCCTACAAAAAATAGAAAACACTATATGTGCATACGTATGACTTACCATCTCCACGTCATGGTGTAATTTTTTTTCAATAGCACTTTACATGGATAGGTATAAGGAGGGAAATAATATATATACATATAATATTTATGGTATGATATTGGATTTGTGAATAATTAATATATCATGCACTTTCTTATTCATTCACTATCAATGGAATGATACAGTCACTTGTGCGTACATACGACCTACCATCTCAACAACGTGATGTGATTAATTTTCCATGTTAACCATTAAATAATGATTATAAAAATGTATATAATTAATAAATATGATATGTATGAACTTAATATAAATTTTCATATGAAATAAATATATCTTATTCATAATTAAAAAGATTTACATGACAAAACATGCATAGGAAAATGAAGTAGTTAACACCCAAAATAAGGTTAAAAATGAAATATTATCAAAAAACCGGTGATTAAATAATATAAAAAGACATTATATGATATCATAAATATGAAAATTGTTATAATATAAGTTAAAAACATTCTTGAAACTGTTATACATGTTATTAAAGCATTTTTTAGAAAATTAAGCGTAAGGTAAGGTATTATCAACTCACTTTTCTTTCCGTGAGGCATATGAAATTTTAACCACTTACTTCTTTAATATGGTGTATATACTACATATTTAGATGTTATATCATGAATATAATTATTATAATTATATTATAAGATTCCTTTTAATGTTATCCATTCATGGGAATTATCTTCCAAATGTTTCAAAGTTGTATTGGACAATTTGTAATGTTTAATGATTGTTTTCCTCAAGAATGTTTTTAGTGGACTTTCAGTGGTATTTACATTCATCAATGTCGAAAACCATTATTTTTAATTTCTGCCGCTGAGGAGTAATTGATAAATCATTATTATTTATTCAATATGTAAATTTTATGATAAGGAACATTTTTTTATTAATTTTATCAACTATTCGATATATGGGAAATGATTTGAACTCATTGACATAGGTGGGGCTTGCTTATAGAGAGCCCCTTGATGCATCGATATTCTTATGGGATTAATCAATTTTCCAAATCATAGTAGATTAAACTGTCTTGAGAATATATCTTGACAATATAAAGGATCATATTCCAAATACATGATATCCAATATTAAATAATTACCTTCATTAAGAATTAATTTTAATTATTATAGAGAGAAATGTCACATTGTAGAAATATATGAATACATTTCATTTTCATAAAATTGATTAAATGGATTGTATTTTATTTATTTACCATGAAATATTTTTTATGACTTATCAAGTTATTATACTGAAATGTATTCTCAATTATTTAGCATTCTATGTTGATTATGATCATTTATTAAAGTTATCTTGTGTTGTACTTTAACCATACTGTGAATTTGAGCTTACCATTATTATTTTTATTTTACTTGGATTGTGAAGTGGAATCCTTTGAAGGAGTTTCAAGGATGCTGAGTTTTTTTACTTATGTTATGCTTTATTTTATTCTCTCAATGTAATCTAGGTATCATATATATAATATAGTATTACCAGAAAACTAAATTGTTCAGTCCTTTGGGATTTGATTCCATGTAATCATGCTAATGTAATAAAATAATGCACCAACTCCAGGATTCTGGGGTCGGGGTGTTAAAGTTCGTATCAAAGGATGTTAAGAAATGACCTTGGAAACTAGATTTAGTAAATCATGGATTATAAAACATAACCTTATGAATGACTTTGAGGATAAGTCCAAGTATATAGAAACATCGTATTGACTTGGTAATTACAATGGATAATCTATGTTTAACCTAATAGATCATTGAGTGAGAAAAATATTTCATGATTTATGTAAAAATCTGACCCCAGAAGACCAGAGTCGGTGAATTATTACATATCATTGGCATGATCACAAAAGATCAAGTCTCAAAAGATCTATTAGTTTAGTAGCCCTGAAAGTACTTGATACATTCATAAGGTTTACATTACATCATAAATTGGAAAACTACAAAAACATTGTTTCCATAGACAACACTGAGATTACATAAACTATCCCTGCAAGTCAGTCATAATATACCTCTTCGCATCCTGGAAAAAATAAAACATAGAAAGGGGTGAGGTCAGATGCTTAGTAAGGATTACAATATAGATAAAAATTTCATAAATAAGTATAAACATTTAAGGAAATGTATGAGACAATAAAAAAGACTTTTAAACATGAACTTCAACATAATATGGAAAAGATAAAAATAAAATAATGACATTTACTTATTCACATGGATATTCTACTAGTGAAATAATCAAATGCAATATCAATAGCCACTTTCATAATGATGGAAAGCATAATTCTAGACTTTAATAACCACATAGTCAAGGCCTTGTTCCAAGACTACAAATAAGATTTTTTCAAGGCCTTGTTCCAAGACACTAGTTTGTCTCATGAAACCTACCGATGCATTGAGGAGCTATAGCAGGATCCACCCGTCACTTACTAAGTCCAATGCATTCCTCATATGAAAAGTTTTAAACAAAACATAAACATTCATATTAAAACTGTCATATGAAATGTCAATACTTTATCCATAGACAATGAATAGTATGAAATAACACATCCACAATCAAACATGTCACAAAACCTTCAATAAAATATGGAAGTTTTGTATCATATTAAATCAACTTCAAACAAACTTAAAATCCATCAAAGGATGTTGACATAGATGAAATCAAAACCTTTTTAAAGAAATATCTCTTTCTATTTTGAAATCATTTAACAGTCACATAATTATAAATGAAAAAAATTATATTTTAAAATAATATTATAATCTTGTAAGGTAATATTCGACGATGTTATAATGGAGGAAAATAGCTGCACCCGACGTATAAGTTAAAAAAACATTGTTACCTTAAATTTTTCAAAAATGTCAAAAATTACCTTGTTTGGAAATTGACCAAAAATTCCTTTATAAGAATCTTATAAAAGTCAAAAAGGGTATACATGAATTTAACCGATAGTCTATAAAATAGTAATAATGTTTTAAAATACATTTTTACGAAACATTGCTGTGGATGATAAAGAGGTCCTAGTAGATAATTACCTATAAAAAAACTCGGATAATGAAGAGACTGTGAACTTAACCCTTAACTTATAATTTTACTTGGTCGAGGGTAGGTTAAGAACTTGTATAATGGTGAAATAATTGTTATTAAATTATATAATAATCATATACATTAATATGATTTCATTTCATGGTAAATAACATCTTAGTATTATCGTCGTTTCAGGTGTAAACTGATTCTTTTAACTTTATATGCTTTATTACGTATGTATTGTTTGTTACAGATATGATGTATCGTATTCATATTCATAATTATATTAAATCTTTAAACATTATTTTTAATCATCTAATGAAAATTAGTCTTGAATGGATATGATGGGGGATGAATCTCCTTGTGTTCGCGGAGACAGTAATCCGTACATACGCACGAGTGAAAATATCATTCTTTTGATATTAAAATCGCATATAATTGGATGATATATCATATATATAGAATCATTATCATGTTATATTTATTATTTGCATCATTTACACTCGTTATTATACCTATCCAAATGAAGTGTTTGAATAACAAACTACACCACGTCGTAGTGACGGTAAGCCATACATACGCACGTATGGTGACATTTCTTTTAAAGGATGGATAAAATAATGAATATGGTGTTATCGTTTTTATAATAACATAGTAGTATATAGAATATATTGGATTTATTATTTTATAATGGTAAAAATAAAGAAATAAGAAGTGGAAGAAGAAAAGAACTTGAAAGAGGTGATGAAATATTTACCTCTTCTTCAGGTTATTCCTTTTGATTTGATCAAAAGAGATTCTTAGGTTCACTTTTTGACTAAAGGAAGGCCTCTTTGATGAAGGGAGGACAGTTTAGAGGGTATTTGGGTAGAGTTTGGCCGAGCCAAAAGGATTTGAAGGTGTGAATTAGAGAGAAGGGGGAGTTCCCTTTTATAAGACGGGTGAGGTGCACCTTAGGAAAAGCTAGAAATATTATTTTATAATAAAATAATTTTCAATTTATAATGGCTCAAAAATGAATTAATAAAAGGATACGGTTGGTATGGTTCAAAAAACACTCAAAAAATAAGTTTTAGATAGGTCTGGGTCACTATATTAACCTTATCTTTTAGATTTAACTCTTAGTAAAATAGTTTGACATTTACAATGTCTCTTAGTATTTTTATATTATATGGCTGAAAAAACATACTATATACTTCCAAGAGAACCCCAAGTGGTTAATTAATTATTCAAATATCATTACAGAAGTATTTTTTCCAAACCTTATATTTTAAGGAATATAATATCAATTATTAATAAAATATTTGTTTTACAAACTCTTTTAGGTCAATTTTGACACTATTTGGTATTTTGTTTTTTCTAAAATCATAACATCATTATTAATTCGAACAAAATTCATATAACAAACTATTATATGTCATATAAACCTATAAAATTATTGGAAATCCTAAAAAGTCTTAAATTACATTTATTTGGATATTTATAATATCAATTATTTTAATTTTCATTAATACGGTAATTACTACATCATCATTTTGTCATAAATAAATTTAATTATTTAATGTCTAAAAAATATAAATAAAATACAATTATTTAGGAAAAATTTTCAAATTTCTAATGAAAATTTATAGTCGAATTTATATTTTGTGTATCCCTATATTAAAAATGATTTTGTTATTAAACATTGAATTTAACACTTTTAACTATTCTTTGAATTAAATAACAATAAATATGCTAATATAATTAAAGTAGACCTAAAGGATCATATTTTATTCCTAAGGTTGTTTTTGGTCAAATTACACTTATCCAATAGAAATAGGACATGTGTTAGGGTAATAATAATATCATTTTTACCCTTAATTACCCTATTTTTTTTAACCGTGCTAAATAAAAGTAAAAAATTACTATTCACCAAAAATATTTTTTATTTTATTGAACCACATTTTACATACTGATATATACTTTGTCTCTCATATTTTTGATATTCAACTCACATAACCAGTAAAATTATGTTTTGTGTATGTCTGTAAATGTTCCTTGGAGGTGGGTAAAAGAAGGTAAAAAGTATAATAAAATTTTTATATATCTAAAATTATTATAAACTGACTCCATTGAATTAAATTGAACTTATATAGGTATTATGTATATTTTTTTACCATAAATAAATTTAAATAAAATAAATAATTATTTAAATAGAAAGTCAGTTTTAAACAATAACTCAGTGTTTTTCACTATTCATCAAAAATTGAGTGTTTTTAGAAAAATACCAAAATTTCACCCTAAGATAATTTTGATATTATGAATTCAAATATTAAGTATATTTTAAAAAATTCAAAACATATAAGTTTCATTTATTTATTTAAAATTAATTCCCATTGTCAAAATCAAAAACCGTGTTTTTTAGAAATAATAACTAACAAAAGATTGAAACATTTTTATGTTCAATTTCAAAGTGAAATTATTTCCAATGAATAAAATTGGATCAAATGTTAAAAATATAATCTATTTATACTTCAAAACCATAGAAATGTATAATTTAAAAATACAAATTATTTTGATTAAAAAAGTTGTTTTAAGTTAAAATAGAGTATTTTTCAATATTCACCCAAATATAAAAGTTATCAGAAAAACACAAAAAATTATTGAAACAAAATTATTATTTCCCAATTCTAAAGAATAAGTTTATTTTGTAAAATTTAATATATAAAAGTTTCAAATATTGGATTTAAAAAGGGTTCCCCATTTAAAGGTTGTAAAATTGCATTTTAAAAAATAATTCTTTTATCTAAAAAAAAGAACTTGTTTTTTCATTATGTATAAGAAACTCATAATATGGATTCTAAAATTATAAGTATTATATAAAGTCCAAAATTTATTTAATACTATTCATAACCTCTTTTGAACGACTAGTTTGGTAAGTCGTGGTGCGCTTGAACTCGGTGTTTCTTGTAGTGCACGTTATTAAATTACTTTGAAGAAATAACGTACTTTGAAATCTTGGAGTGTTACAATATTACCTCCTTCACTAAATTGAATCCTCGAAATTTGAAATTGTTCTTCGAAAATAAAATGTTGAAAATAGATAATACCTTTGTGGGAAAACCCACATCAGAAATTGGGTTAATAAAATTTATTCTTAATAAGTGTAAAAGGGGAATGAAAAAGTCTCCACCAAATTATCATCTTGATTACTAGAAAATTGGTGAAAATTAGAGACACATAATTGTAGGAAAAAAGTAAATATTTATAGGGAGTGATCGAGTTCATTAGTCACAAGAAATTGTAGAATTGAGGGACACAAAGCCATCAATCTATGATGATTTAAAAAATCATTTTTTCAACAAAACATAAGGTATTAGGATAACACATTTATAGTTTTAAGATCCCTTATAAAAAGTTTAAGAATTAATGTCTTCATAGAATAAGAGAAGAAAAAAATATATACTTGACAAGTAGAGTTCCATCCTTTAACTAATTTCTACCACAATCTAATCTTTCACTCTAAATGATAATAAAACTTAAACAAAATATTCTATTTATCCTATTCATATAGGGTTACAAAAAATGAATTTATAATACATCTACCAAACCATTTTAAAAAACTACGTTATTCAATCTAGGACATCACGTGGGCCTGTGGTAGGTGATACACCCTTTTCGTCCTTCGATTGCGGGTTCATGCCTCACAGCCTTGCAGGACGTGACGGGTTGTCGCCCGACCTTCGGGTTGTACTTTTTATGGAGATCCAAAAATAATCTCAAACTAAAATTATCCAAAATACTTCTCTCCAAACTCATAGTCCAAAGTTTATATGAAATTTAAACACAATGAAGATCCTTTTTTCCATGTATTAACATGTGAATAACTTCATCATATATTCTTTTAAAACACTACAACACCCTAAATTACAATAAAACCTAATTGATTACATTCATGATCCCTTATTCCTTTTAGAATACTGGATATACTCCTTCTATCCAAAAATGTTGTAATCTCCAACAATGATGGAATATACAAATCATTAATTAGTTTCAAGGTAGTCAAGAATATCCTATATAATTTATCCAAATTAATCATGTATTATTCCAAAATCACTACCTCAGTATCATAACCATATTAGGGTTTATATTTCTCTCAACCATATATTTTCCAAAAATTTAACCTGATATTGATTCACTTTTCTTAATTCCACATAATCTCATGTTATTAATTAAATAGTACTACAGTACAATCCTTATATACTCTATAATTCTTATAACATGTACATCTTTAATAAAATAATCAAAAGACAAAATACTTTAATAACAACGTAATAAATCTAATCATTCCTCTTAATCTTTGGAAGTATCATAACTTTATTATTATCCAATAGCAGCATTTGGGGTATACTCTGATGATTTGGAAACTGATTCGCGTAGGGTCCCAACTCTTTGTAGATGAAGCATTTGACATTTGAAACTTTTTTCTTACCCTTTCAATCACGTACTTGGTGTCCTTTTTCTCCACACCAATAACAAACTCTCATTACCTTTAAACATTTACCAAGGTGATTCTTTCCCTAGTTATCACATATAAGGAAATCCTTCTTTTCCCTGTTCCCTTTATATATCTTTATCTCTTCCATCCTTTTCGTCTCTTTCTTCCCGTCAAATCCATAAGACACAGAGAATTCATTACTTATCTTATTAACACATGATACTATTTATTCATATGTTGAGAATACATGAGAGACTATTACACTTCTAAATGTTGGCTTAATACTATGAAAGATATGATCCTTTTTACTCATTGGATCAGACGTATTGCGGGAGTTCACATTCCTTTTATTGGGTGCCATTTCTATATAATGTCAAACACTATGTCAGTTTATGAATTGAAATGAATAATTCCAAACTTTTAAAATACATAACGTAAATTTAACATTTTATTGATATAATCAATAATCATAATTTTTTTCCTTGATGGATTATATAATCAAAAACCGTTCATAATGGTTTGTAAAGAACATGATAATTATCCTAAGAATATCCCCCGGGAGTGTCATAACCAAGAGTGGAGAAATGCCCATTGTCGTGCACCTGTTCTCATTCGAGTCTAGCTCAAAGAGGTGTTTTTGGGTTTTACCCCTAGGTACATCTGTGCCAGATCCACCTCTACCTACTCATATCCAGAAAAGGATGTATTGCTTGGAAAACTCAAAAAATCTCTACAGTACCAAAATTCTATGAAGTTCTTCTATACTAATCCTCAAATTCTATCTTAGGGTAACATTCTCTAATTAGAGTTTACCTAAATCCAGTTTCCAAGGTTTTTACTAAGCTTCCTCGGATACCAACTGTAACTCCCTGACACCAGAAGCCCAGATTAGATGCATTATTACGTATTATTGGCTTGATCACAAAAGATCAAGTCTCTAAAGATCGATTAGTTTAGTAGCCTTGGATGTACTAGATACATTCATAAGGTTTACATAACATCATAAATTAGAAAACAACAACAACATAGTTTCCATAGATAATACTGAGATCCCATAGACTATCCCTATAGGTCAGTCATAATATAATTCTTCGTATCATAGGAAAAATAAAACAGAGAAAGGGGTGAGCTCAGATGCTAAGTAAGGATAACAATATAGTGAAAAATTTCATAAATAAGCATAAACATTTAAGGCAATGTACGAGACTAAAACAAAATCCTTCTGAACTTGAACTTGAACATAATATGGCAAAGATAAAAATAAAATAATGCAATTTATTTATTCACATGGATATTTTACTAGTCAAATAATCACATGCAATATCAATAGCCACTTTCATAATGATGGAATGCATAATGCCGTACTTTCATAACCAAATAGTGAAGGACTTGTTCCAAGACTAAAAATAAGATTTTGTGAAGGCCTTGTGCCAAGACACTAGTTTGTCTCATGAGACCTACCAATGCCTCGAGGAGCTATAGCAGGCTCCACCCGTCACTTACTAAGTCTAATTCATTCCTCATATAAAATGTTTAAACATAACAATAATATTAATATTAAAATAGGCATAAAAAAAGTCAAGAATTTATCCATAAACCATGAATGGTATGAAATAACCCCTCCACATTCAAACATATCATAAAACATTCAACACAATATGGAATTTCTGTATCATATTAAATCAACTTCAGACAAATTTAAAATCCATCAAAGGATGTTGACATAGATGAAATCAAAACCTTTTTAGAGAAATATCTATTTCTATTTCAAAATCATTTAAAATTCACGTAATTATAAAAGAGGAAATTTATATTTTAGTATATTCTTATACAATTGTAAGGGAAGCTTTGACGATGTTATAATGGAGAAAAATAGCCACACCCGCCGTATAAGATAAAAAAATTTCCTACCTTAAATTTGTAAAAAATGACAAAAAGTACTTTGTTTGGAAAATGACAGAAAGATTCCTTTAAAAACATCTTATAAAATAAAAACAAGGGTATAAATGTCTTTAACTATAGTTTATAAAATAGTAATAATGTTTTGTAATACATTTTTAGGAAACATTGATATGGATGATAAAGATTTCCCAGTAGATAATTACATATAAACAAACTCGGATAATGAAGAGATTGTGAAATTAACCCTTACATTGTACTTTTCCTTGGTTGAGGGTAGGTTAACCTCCTGTATAATGGTGAAATAATTGTTATTAATTTATACAATAATCATATACATTAATATGATATCATTGATTTGTTAATAATATCTTAGTATTATCGTCGTTTCGGGTGGAAACTGATTCGTTTTGCTTTATATGCTTTGTTACGTAAGTAATGTTTGTTATGGATAGGATGTATATTATTCATATTTAGAATTATATAAAGTATTTGAAAATTATTTTTAATCATCTAATGATAATTATTCTTGAATGGATATGATGGGGAATTAATCTAATAGCGTTCCTGGAGATGGTAATCCGTACATACGCATGAGTGACAATATCATTCTTTTGATATTAAAATCATATATAATTGGATGTTATATCATATATAAAGAATACTTATCATGTTATATTTATTATTTATATCATTTATATTCATTTTTATACCCATACAAATGATGAAATGTTTGAATAACAAACTACACCACGACGTGCAGACGGTAAGTCGTACGTACGCACGTATGGTGACATGTCATTCAAAGGAAGGATAAAATAATGAATTTGGTTGTACCATTTTTATAATAAAATCACAGTATATAGAAGATACTGGAGTTATTATTTTATAATGGAAACAAAAATAAAGAGGAAGTGGAAGAAGAAAAGTACTTGAAAGAGTTGATGAAATATTACCTCTTCTTCAGGTTCTTCCTTTTGATTTGATCGAAAGAAATTCTTATGTTAGCTTTATGACTAAAGTAAGGCCTCTAGGATGAAGGGAGGATAGTTTAGAGGGTATTTGGGTTGAGGTTGGCCGATACAAATGGCTTTGAAGGTGTGAATTAGAGAGAAGTGGGAGTTCCCTTTTATAAGATGGGTGAGGGGCACCTTAGGCAAAGCTAGAAATATTATATTATAATAAACTCATTTTCATTTTCTAATGGCTCCAAAATAAATTATTTATACGATAAGGTGGGTATGGGTCAAAAACCACTCAAAAAATAGGTTTTGGATAGGTTTGAGTCACTATATTAACGTTATCTTTTAGATTTAACTCTTAGTTAAATAGTTTGACAATTATCATGTCTCTTTGTATTTTTATAATATTTAGTTAATAAACATACTATATACTTATAAGAGAACCCCAAGTGGTTAATTAATGATAAAACTATAATTAAATAAGTCTTTTGGCAGAACCTTAGAATTTTAGTAATAGAATATCAATTAATAATATAGTATTTGTTTTAGAAACACTTTTATGTCAATTTTGACACTATTTGGTATTTTGTTTTCGCTAAATTCATAAACAAAATTATTACTTCGAAAAAAATTCATCCATACAACCCTAATATATCATATAAACCTAGAAAATTAGTTTAATTCATAAAATGTCTCAAATTATATTTATTCGAATATTTATAATATCAACTATTTTAATGTTTCATTTATACAATAATTACTACATCATCATTGTGTCAAATTTTTTTAATTATTTAATGTCTAAAAAATAAAAATAAAATACCAATATATAGGAACTATTATTGTTTTATAATTAATATTTATAGTGGAATTAATATTATGTGTATCCATATATTAAAAATGGTTTACTTATTAAACTTTGAATTTAACACTTCTGACTCTTCTTTGAATTAAATAATAATAAATGCCCTAATATAGTCCAAATGGACCTCAAGGATAATATTTTATTCCTAAAGATGTTTTTGGTCGAATTACACTTATAAAATAGAATTAGTACTTGTGTTAGTGTAGTAATAATATCATTTTTACTCTTAATTGCCCTATTTGATTTTAACCGTGGTAAACAAAAGTAAAAAATTACTATTCACCAAAAATTATTTTCATCTTATTGAACCACATTTTACTTACTGATATCAACCGTGTCTCTTGGATTTTTTAAATTCAACTCACATAAGTGGTAAAATTAAGTTTTGTGTATAATTGCAAATGCTCCTAGGAGGTTGGTAAAAGATGGTAAGAAGTTCAATAAAATTTTTATATATCTAAAATTATTATAAACTAAATCCATTTAATTACATTGAACTTATATAGGTATTATGTTTCTATTTTGACCTAAAATAAATTTAAATAAAATAAATAATTATTTAAATAAAAAGCCTGTTTTAAACAATAACTCAGAGTTTTTCACTATTCCTTAAAAATAGATAGTTTTTAGAAAAATACCAAAATTTTACCCTAATCTAATTTTGATATTATAAATTAAAAAATTAAGTCTATTTTACCAAATTAAAAATGTAAAAGTTAAATTTATTAATTTAAAATTAATTCCCATTTTGAAAACCAAAAAACGTGCTTTTAAGAAACAATAACTAACCAAAGATTGATACTTGTTTATGTTCAATTTCAAAGTGAAATTATTTCCAATGAATAAAAATGGATAAATTGGTAAAAATATAATCTATTTATAATTTAAAACCATTAAAATGGATAATTTAAAACTACAAATTATTTTGACTTAAAAAGTTGTATTCAGTTAAAATATAGTATTTTCACTTTTCACCCAAATATGAAAGTTATCAGAAAAACACCAAAACTTTATTGAAACTAAATTATTATGTCCCGATTATAAAGAATAAGTTTATTTTGTCAAATTTAATATATAAAAGTTTAAAATTTTGGACTTAAAAAGGGTTCTCCATTAGAAGGGGATAAAATTGAATTTAAAAAAAATACTTCTTTTATTTGAAAAAAATGAATTTGTTTTTTTATTATGTCTAAGAACTCATGATATGGATTATAAAATTATAAGGATTATATAAAATTAAAATTTTATTTAACACTATTCATAACCTCTTTTGAATGGCTAGTTTGTTAAGTCATGGTGCGCTTGAACTCAGTGTTGCGTGTAGTGCAAGTTACTGAATTACTTTGAAGAAATAACATACTTTGAAATCATGGGGTGTTACAATTTTCACATACTATAAATGACTATTCAGGACTATATAAATATTATTAGTGTTCCAAACATTGGGATATGGGTTTTTACAATGGTTAGAATCAGCAAGGTTATACAAGTAATGGCTATACTGTAGATGATGAATAGACTACACACGAAAAATGAAAATAAGAAGGTATTAAAGAATAAGATGATGATTCATAGTTAATGGTTTATTAATAAAGCGGGATGAATATTGTTCCTTTTTATTTGGATTCAAGAATTATGTCATCAATGGTGCTCTGGTTATGAGAACCACGAGATATATAATGATTATACTGCAATACATAAGGATGGAATGGATTAAGATGAACTTCTCATATTATTTCTTGAGGTTAAAGTGTGATTTATTATAATGGATATCATGAACTAACCATTTTGGTTTTAGTGAACATTTAAGTATTAGGTAAACAAATTATAGATCTTATGATTATCTAAAAGTGCTTCGGGTATAAAATAATCATCTTGAATATCCATTTCTTGGCATAATAGTTGATGTTGAAATAGTTCAAAACACAACCAAAGTATGATATTATACTTACGAAATAAAAATTAATCAATTAATTATATTTTATGTTGTGGTTATATGAATATTAAATGAATATATAGACTCTACGAAAATGATTATTGAATAAAAAAATTTTCTATTTACTTTTATTTATGAGATATAAATGATCTTTTTAACACATGAGAGATTTATAGTTTTTTAATGTAGAATTTCTGATGACCAAGTTCCTTATCACTCTCCACCAGAATGTTATAGTTTAATTTAACTTCCATGTCCCGATTTTCACTTCCCATTAATGCCATCCAATTTTAAAGAATATTTTTTTTGTGAACTTTCATTTTCCTTTTCCCTCTTATTAAGATGATTTTTTCTTACCCCTATTTCCAATGTGGGTTTTCCATAAAAGAAATTTTAATCATAAACCATTTATTTTCGAAGTGAAATTTTAAATTGTGAGGACACAATTTTTAAAATGAAGAAAGAATGTAACACCCCTTGATTTTATGATATGTCATTTTGAAAGTTAATTTTCTTCGATATCATACATTTTTTACAACACCAAGCTTCAAAAATAGTAATATATAATTGAATATCATTATTTTAAGACGACCCTTATAAAATTGACATTAAATTGTTGGGAATGATTTTTATTTACTGAATTATGAAATATATATATATATATATATTAAATTTTTTTAACATTTGTTTAATTTTTCTAGGAATAAGAAAAGAATGAATCAAATTTTATGCATTAATAAGCTCTTTTTTTCAAATGGTAGTTTTACAACCTTAGGATGTCGTATTTATATTAAATATTTTTTTGACAATTTAATAAATAATATTTGAAAAAATAAAATTCTACTTTGAAAGGTGAATGTACAATTATATTTTATTGATTTTTTGGTATTTTTCTGATAAGTTTCATGTTTTGATGAATAGTAAAAAATACTGAATTTTATTTCAAAAATGATTTTTCATCTAATTTATTTTTGGGTTAAATTATATTCTTATTAGTTTTAAAGTTTAAATTGAAAAATGTTTTATAATTTAATAAAATTTAGATAATTAGAATCAATTTCAAATTGAACATTGATATAAAAACATTTAAATCTTTTGAATATTTTCACTTTAAAAACTTGTCTTTTCATTACGTCTAAGGGTTTAATTTTAAATTAGTTTCTGAAAACTAAAGGCTTTTTATTTTTGAAAATGGTTTTATATTTGGATTTAGTGGTTCCAAATTATGTAAATATTTCTTATTTATTTTTGGACATTATGAATATTGACATTAATATTTTTTATTAAAATTGTTAAAGGTAAATCAAGTAATTAAGGGTAAAAAATAATATTATATATATTAAAACATTACCATAAAAAAAATACTAATATTATTGGATAAGTTATTTTAGACGAAAATCATCCATGAGATGATTTAATGGAATCTTGGAGCCACTAGTATGGCTTCAATCATTTTTTAGTATTTTATTCTATGGAAAATCCAATATGACATACTCATGTTTTTAATAAGTAAAACTTCTTTAATATGTGGTAATTAAGAATATATATTCAACTAAAAATAGTCATTTGAAATTGGAATTGTTTATATTCATCATGGATTTTATTTAATATTTTTAAATAAATAATTACCTTGATTACACGATAATGATGCAGTAATTGTTTAATTAATTGAAATATCAAATAAATGATATAAAAAATATTAAAATTAATATAATTTGAGATAATTAATGTTATCCAAAAATTATATAGATGAAATAGACATAATAGGTCTATATTAACGTTTTTTTGATGTCATATTGTGTATTGATATATTTTAAAAAGTCATGTAATGAATAGTGTAAAAAATAGACATTAATGACATTTTAAAATAAACAATATTTTATTAAATGATATAAAATTAATAAAAATATAAAATTCAGAAAAATATTTGAGATAAAGTTTAAAATTTCATACATGACTCAGTTGTGGTATTTTTGGCATTTTATTGTAACTATATAAACCTTCCAACAGTAAAGACACATATTGTCATAGTAAGATTTAAGGGGTTTATATAAGGGGTCGAGACAAAAGACAAGGCTGATAATGTGACCTAAACTTATCTAAAAAATATTATATGAAGTGTATCTGACCATTATACACTTAAGATAGAATTTGAGTTTTTTAATAGACACTTTTCTATGAAATTAAAATATATATATTATTTAAATGAAATATAGCTACAAAATATCACTCCTTTTGTATTTAATTACATTTACATGCCTCATAGAGGAAAATTAATACATAAACGAACCTAAATTTCTATTTTTATAATAATGAAATTATTTTTGGTATATATTTTTATTTTTTATTTTTATAAAATATATTATTACATTAAATGATTCTTTAATACTAAAATTGTATTTATTTCATTAATATAAAAATAAAATAATTGATTTTAAAATAATTACTTTTGATATATTTGCGATGTTTTAGTGTGTATAATTTATTTTATAGCTCAAATATATGTACTATAGATGTTTGAACATATTATATTCTAATTCACACTTTTTTCTTGATGTATTTGATGTCAAATTAAATGAATAGTATCAAATTTGAAAATAATGGTTTTTTAGTGAAATAATATTTTATTAAATTATTTAAAAATATAGAAAGTTTAAATAATCACAAAGTGGAAAAGATATGGTGTAAAATGTCTAACCATATTCATTTATAGACCATTTATAAGTATTTTTCTCTTGAATAGCCGTATTATATTTTAATATTTTTAGGATTTCTAAAAGTGCCACTCACCTCAATTATAAAAGGGAACCTCCTCCCTAACTTCTTCACACAACATTTAGCATTATAGATCAACCAAGACATGTCCATTTATCCTCCCAATATCTTTATACAAGTTTTTCAAGTCTTTTTCTTCCCAAAATACAAACCCTATATTTATTTAGAAGATATCTAAAGGAAGTCCGCACAGGAGGAGGCAATCATTTTTACTAACTCATTCTTGTTCATTTATCATTATACTAACTATTAATTTGTTGTTTCAATGGTAAAGTATTAAATATAGTATAATATATTTTATAAGATTTCATTATGATTATTTTACAACCATATTCTACCTTTTATCCATCCTATGAAAAATGAAAACACCACACATTCATAAGTACTACTTACCGTCTCCACGATGTGGAGTAATATGTTTTTCATTACCATTTTACTTGGATTGGTATAATGATGTAAATAATATATTTATATAATAGTTATTATAGGATATTGGTACTATCTGAACTTATTATACTATCCCCTTCACTACCATTTCACCATTACGGTAATGAAATCGTCGCTCGTGCGTATGTATGACCTGTAGTCTCTACAACGAGATTTGATTCAATTTCCAAGTTAAGAATAACATAATGATTATAAATTTGTATATATTTGATAAATATTATATCAATGAACATAATATAATTATTTATATTAAATAAATATATCCTATTTATAAGAAAGAAAACTGACATGAAAAAAATGCATAAGAAAATGAAGCATTTAAGTCCCAAAACAAGGGTAATAACGAAATATTATCAAACAAATGAGTGATAAAATAATATAATAAGATCATATATTATATTATAAATATGAATAAGTTTCTTATAAAGTTTAATAACATTCCTAAAACTATTATATAGGACGTTAAATCATGTTCTTGTAAAAGTAGTATAAGGTAAGAGATTCTCATATCAGTCTCCTTTGTGTGAGTCACACACCATTTTCACCACTAAATATTTGATATGGTCTAAATACTACTCCGAATTGTTATATAATAAACCATCTTATTATCATGATATTATAATATTTATTTAATGTCATCCCTTCATGGCGATTATGATTCAAATGTTTCAAAGTGGTGTAGGACTCTTTGAAATGTTTCATAGTTATTTTCCACAAAAATGTTTTTATTGATCTTTCAATGGTATATCAACTGATCAACAAAAAACACTTGTTTTTACTAATCTTACACAGGTAATTAATACTAAATATGTATTATTTATTCAATATTGATGTTTTATCATAGGGAACATTTTTTATTTATTAAATTGATTATTTTATAAATGGGGAATGATTTGTACCGGCAGAAACCGGTGGGGGACCGGTTATAGATTTCCCCTTGATTCATCAATAATATCAAGAGATGAATTAGTTGAAAAAATTAGAGTAGTATAATCTTTCTTTAGAATATTTTTTTGATGGTATATTGGATCATGTCCCAAATACATGACATCTAAAATTAAATCATTACCTTCATTCATAATTCATTTTAGATATTATCTAGAAGATTTCCACTATGAAAAAATATATGGATGAAAATAATTTCAATAATATTGATTAAATGGTATGTTTTTTAGTATGTTACTTACCATATTGTTTATACCTTATCTTTTTATTTGAATGGCATGTGTTCTTTGTTATTTACCTTGTTTTATTGACTATTCTCATTGATTAAAGTTATCTTCCACTATACTTTACCCTTAATAAGCATTTGAGAACACCCTTATTATGTTTATTTTCCCCATGTTATGAAGTGAAATCCTTTTAATGGTTTTCAAGGATGTTGAGTTTTTACTTATGTTATGATTTATTTTATTTTAACAATGTACTATGGGTATCTTGTATGTATTCTAGTATTCCAAAAAAGATAAACAATTTGAAACATTGATATTTTTTCCTTGTAATCATGTCAATGTAATTAAATAATGCACTGAATCGAGGCTTCTAGGGTTTGGGCATTATAGATTCCACTAAAGTGAAGTAATATATACTCTGATATGTTGAAAATTGTTGATGAATTTAATTAAGTAGAGAGCATGTAGTTTCTAAATATAAAGGGATATGATCTCTCATATTATCAGTAGAGAGAGATAATATATTTTATGAAAAGTTTTCAGATCCTATATTCTATTATATTACATCATTCATCATATAAAATTATGTTGATAACACCTCTCTAAATATACGATAATCCCCATAGTATGATGGAGGATTTAATGATTGGTGTAATCCCTAAAAGGTATGAGGCTTTTGTTCTGCTTCATTAGTGATTTAAATAAAGCATTAAACTTTGCTAGGAAAATAAAGAAGACAATCATTTCTATATATGGGTACAAATTTTCATGTCATTCACATTTCATTTAAATTATGACTCTATTAAGGATATATTGAAAAAATATGGTTTCCTTGCATTACCATGGTCATAATATAAACCTCATAAAATCCATTAGCAGTATCAATTAATTCTATCTCCCTGAATAAATTTGTTTCACTCACTATTAAAATAAGAACCCGTTTTATGAAAATGCATAATGAGTTAAGGAATATAACATTACGTGGAGTGTTAAAATAATATTACATTCACTACTTTAGTTTATAATGTATGACGACCTGGCATATGGAATTCACTTATGAGACCATGTTGTGTTTCAATGTAATGTCAAGAAAATTGTGAGGATACATTTGAGTGATGGTCTGTCATGAATTAGAGATTAAAATAACATTATATTGTTACTGTACTATTAATAAAAAATGTAAAATTTTCCACAAGAGTCGATCATCTCGCTAAAACTAGGGTTTCAATTGCCCCCTTGATTTGATGGCCACCGCACTAGTCCCCCCTATTTGGGGAGGAAGGTTTTCCATATCTTCAAGGTGTATCAAAAACCTTTATGAAGTTCTCCAATCCTATTTTCTTACCTAATTTTCCTAAGATACTTATCAACATAAATATTCTAGAACATTTCAATGGTTTCCCTATCCTTATGATCTCTCCATAAGAGTTTTCTGAAGTAGCATTTCTCTTAAATCTCACTCTCATTGCTCGATTTAATCATCATAGGCATACAATGGACACATTCATTAGGCATATTTTTGGTTCTTGGGTTATGAAATATCCCACAATGGTTTGTTTAATTAATATAAAGCAAAACATGATCTATTTTTCAACAGAGATCGACCTTATCAAGGAGTGGTCTAGTGCTCCCTCCTCCTGTAATGGGTTTTAGTTCTCTCTTCTCAGGTGGTCCATTGATTTTAATATGATGTTTGAAACCCATTAAATAGAAATTTGGGATAGTCTCCCTAAACTACCATTACCATTCTAAAATCCTTCAATTTTTTAAATTATAGGAAATATGTTAGAAGATACCAATGTTACAATAGTATAACTAAGATCACGTGTCATCCTGTATCCCTTAAAATTTTCATTGTGGTAAACATATCGAGAAGGCCGATTGATCTTGTTTGGACTACTACTAGGTATGAATTTTGTTGGAAAAAATGTCATCTTTGAGTTGTGGATTGACTTATATCTGTTGTGCAAGAAATTGGGTCATGGACTATCACTCTGTAGGTACAGGAGGGAGATAGACAAAGTTTCTAGAGGCCATGACAGTGGCCTAGCCCCTAGCTCTAGGGAAGACTGGATAGAGAAACCAAGGGTGAATTCCATGGAAGGTATGGTTTAGGGGAAGAGTAAAGAGGGTAACCTGAAGGTTTTAGATGTTTTTAATCACCTGTTCTGGGATATATAAGGCCCCTTGGTTTATCAAAATACTCCACTAGGTTTTGTGGGAGCTGGTGTTTCTAATTATAAAGATTTTGTGATCTCAAACTCTTGCACCTAGGCCATGGAAGTGTGTGGAGGCATTAATTAAAAATATTAAGGGGTGATTCAACTGACTGGGGAGGGATGTTCTAAGGATGGTTAGATATGGGATATGCCAAGGCATGGTGGAAGCAGTTAGATGAATCCATGTACTTGGTCCTATCTCAACCTGAACAACCACATAGAAGAACTGAGTGCTGATGGAGTAGTAGAAATCTCCAATTATTACTCAGAAATAGAGTCTGATAGAGATCTAGGATGGTATAGTAATGGTTTTAATAGTCCAATAAGGAAGAAAATAAAACAAAGAAATCATGGACCCATGGATTTTCATTTTCTCCATGAAGTAGAAGTCCAATGGATTAAAGGATTAATCCTATCTACCAAGGACAATGAATATATGGTCATCTAAAAAGGGAAGTAAATCCATGGAATATGATCCCCATACATGCAATAAAGAGGCTAAAAAAAAGAGATACCGAGTCCCCTGAAAATGGTAAGGCATATTCATAGTCTATGGATACCTTGGAAGCTTTGGAGACTCCTCCAGGAGATGAAGAAGAGATTACTGAGGATAAATATTGGGAGAAGAACCTTCAATCTGAGGATGTGCGGCTAGAGGAGGTTTTAAATGCTTCTTAATAGCAGTATGTGATAGGATCTCTTGAAGGTCCTCAGCGATTGGAAGCTTCAGTTCTGGAAAACATGGAACTATCCATGCACCTGGATGAAGAAATGGTGGTGGACGTTATGAAGATAAAGGAGACGCAATAAGAGGTTGAACAAATGAAGGAAATATTTCTTAGAGTGGACACTACTAAAGAGTAACATGAGTGGATTGATAAGTAGGACCACATAATTGTTAGAGGCTTCAATGTGTGTAAGATTAACAAGGAGGAATATATTCAATCTTTTGACTACTTGGCATATCATTAGGAATAAATCTTAAAGGATTATTCTAAAAATTTGGTAAAATCTCTTCCCTAGATTTTTTTGGGAGATTGATTTTAGTCAATTGAAACGTTTCTTTAACAAGTTTGTACTCTCTTTTGGTGTTAGATTTGGTCAGTTGTGAGGGTTATCACCTTTCCCTTAAAACTGTTCGAAAATAAAAAAGTTACCTTGGAGTGTGAGTACTATTAAGGGAGGGAAAAATATAAATTATGAGATAACAAATCCCATATCTATGTTATGAAAAAAGAGTATCATTTTTCACCTTCATAGAGATACATTATATGAAAATGTAATCTGTGTTGCAAACTAGAAATTATTTATAGTGCCAGGGTATTATAAAAAACTATTCTAATATTACAATTAGTTTCCACATAATGTTAGATTCATTACTTATCTTCCAAAATATTTTATAATACAATATAGTGTGGGGCTAAAACGTGACCAAAAGTTGACCCAATATAATGTCAAGTATCTATATATAATTGAAGTCAATTATTGTTTTTATATTTATGTAATTTTTTTACTGTTTATAAATTTTTTATAAATTATATGTAGAGAAAATTTAAAATGGTATTTTTTTCAAGTGTAAAATAAATAAAACTAAGTTCATATTTATATATCTTGGTTTGAAAAATAAATTAAAAGATTATTTATTTGTTAAATTACCTTTATATTCATAATTAGTAAATTTTTTATCAAATATGAATTCTGTGCATGAAAAAGTCTTTTGATAAATAGGGTTTATGAGATAAATAACTATATTTCATAGTAAGCCTGAGTCCATTAAATTTAGTTTTCATCTACATTAATTTTGATTTCCAATTGAAGTTATTTGCTCAAATTTTTTTGAGAATAGTTTTCTAATATTAGTTTGTTGACTTATTTTGAAAAGGATTCTATCTTAAGAAAATCATCCCTCAGTAGAGGGAATTTGGGTTAGAATTCTCACTATACTGGTGTCTTATTCTTTATTATATAATGGTGGGTGTTCAAAATATGTGGATCTGGGATTACTCTGGTGTACTTTATCAATCTCATATAGTTAAAAAAATTAAATGAAGAGTTCACATACCTTTTCGATAAGATACATATGGATATGTAGGAATATGCTTGGATTTTATATTTGGGTGAGTAACAATAATATGGGTTTTGTAAATAGTTACACATTAATGGGGTGTAAAAACATTAATTTAGGGGATGGAATAAAGATTTAGAAACTAAATCATTAGAATCATGCATACATAAGAGAGTAAATCATTTGAAGATATATATTTTATTCGACGAAAATAGTTATAAATTTAATATAAATAAGTTTTATATTATGTTTGTGAGACTTTTTTGAGGGAACCCCCTAAAAATACTAAGTTTTATATTCCTTCTAAAATATATTATTCCTTGACCTCTATCATCACACTAAGTACGTCATGCTAAAGCTGGTAGCCAATGAATTACCTTTTTAGGTAAGTTTAGTGATATATAACTCTTTATTGTCCTATTGGGATAGTCATGCCAAAGTTTGGGTCTCCATTAATATCTTATTTTAGGTTATTCTTGGATTTTTTTGTTACACTAATAGAGAGACCCAAATATTATTAGGTTACTGGAGGAATAAATTTGAGTAATATTCCTATGATGGATGTGTAATAAAAGTTTCATACTCAACTATCCAAGAATCCCAACCATTGTGATTAGGTTAATACCCTACCTAAATTACTAAATATTGAGATAAATTCCAAACAAGACTCACTATTTAGTGAAATATGGATATTTCATTACTAAATAGGGATGGCGTTTGGGTCATCAATTTTAGTTACATAACATTCATTAAAATGCATTGACAAAAAAACTGTAATACTAAATACTCAACTATAAATATGTATGTGTTTTATGATATGGACTACATCATGAAAATAATTTTGAGATTAGTAATATGTATTACCAATAGGATAGTTATAGATTGGTTTCGATGGTTGTGAAATGTTCTCAAAGGTAATCATTTTGATCATATAAATGTTAATGTTATAAATATTAATTCCACCGTGTCTGCCTTGTGGGTATTAGATACTATGTGTGAATATCACATTTTTGTTGATGAACATATACTCAGAGATAAAAGTAAATTGATGATATGTAAATTAGATCCTTATGTCGTCAATGGAGAAATAATTTCTACATTAGATACTGAAATTTATGATATAGATTTTCCTAGTGGAATAATAATATAATTGGAGAATATTTATAATATTTCATCCATTAACCAAATTTTATTTCTATATCTTATTTTGATTAGAAAATTTTCCCATTCATAATCAAGAATAAGAATTATTATGTGTATATTAATGTGATGATTTATCAAATTAGTAATATGGTAAAAAATTTATATATTCTAGATCTAGATAATCCAATACAAAAAATTCAAAAGAAGATGTTTAAGATTGATTAGAATCCCACTCAGCATTTGGAAATATTTTCTTGGATATAAAAATGATAAAGGAAGTCAAATACTATATAATTATGGATTATTGTAACCATTAGATTATTAATAATTTGACACATGCAGGTATTTTTTATTTGGAATGATGACCATGAAACATTATTGGTGGAATGGTGAAATGGCTAGTGGACCATTGGATCTCATGCATAAAGATATATGTGGACCAATGGGTACTCAAGAAAGTATTGGGTTTAGGTACATAGTAACATTTATTTATGGATTTAATTGGTATAGATATAGGTTTTTGATGATTTAAAAGTATAATTTTTTTAAAATTTTAAAGTGTCTTAGGACAAAGTAATAAATAAATCGGGAAAAAGTATTAATATTCTCCAATTGGACCATTATGGTTGATACATAATCTAGTAATTCATTTATATTTTTTGTGTTTATGGATTTTGTTAAAAATTCACTTCTCATGGAACACCACAATGTAATGGTGTGTCTAAGAGCAGGAATCATACTTTTTTTCAACATGGTTCGGTCAATGTTGAGTCAGTATGGCCTTCCTATTTATTTTTTGGTTACGCTCTTGATAATTTTGTATTTATACTAAATTATTTTAAATTTAAATTTGTTCTAAATATATCACATATGGTATTGACTTGTAAATTTACCTTTATGACTTTTATAATGATTTGGGTATGTAAGACATTTTTATGCTGATTAGATTATGATAATCATAAATCCAATTTTAAGAAATTCTTATTTGTTTTTACCCCTAGGAGAGTAAGGGATAATGTTTATATAATCCCACTACCCAATAAATATTCACGTATCAAACTAGTTTATAGAATGAGATAGAAATATAAGGAATAGATATGGTGGGATGAAATTTTAACTTTTAGAAGTTTAATACAAATATAAAAAAAATTACTAGGATGGAAGATGAGCCTATTAAAGAAATTGGTTTAGAAGAATAATCAACTCAATGTACTCAAGAACCTAAAATCTATTATAGGATTCATCATTACTCCAGAGATATATTCTTCTTGTAAAAAATTACAAAGAAGTAATGTTCATAATAGATAAACCTACTACATATTGGGAATCCATGAGTGTTTTTATTTTGAGAAATGGTAAAAAAACATTGGACTCTAAAATGGAATTCATATATAGTAATCATGTTTATGGTTTTCTAAAATCACCAAAAGGCATATGGTTTCCAAGGGTGAAATTGTATTTTCCACAAGAACACAAAAAAAGATGTTAAAGTTTATACCTATAAATCACACTTAGTTGAAAATTTTTAAAAGAATGTTCATGGAATTTAATATAAAGAAACATTAACAAATATTTTGATGATAAAGTATTTTCATATTTTTCTAGCCACAACAACTCATTACGATTGTGAGATATTTAAAATTGAAGTAAAAACCGCTATACAATATATTAATTTATTCTAGGAGTTTTATATGATATAGCCTAATGTTTTTTATTTCCAAATGAGACTACTGAGTTTGAAAAATATAATGATCCATTTATTTATTGAATTGTTTTCTCAAGGTTTGAATTTTTAGTTTGATGATGCAATGAAAATGTTTTTTATCATGAAATAAAATGATTATTTTGTATAAAAGAAGATTTGGGGGAGTATAGTTTTATTTTTTATCACGCTTGTATATGAAATTCTCCTTTTTAGAAATGAAATCTTGACTCTTCATTCCTATAATATGGGGTTGTGTATGTGTTTCTCAACAAAACAAATAGGTGAAGATGAATCTATTATGAGTATGAATTTGTATAGATATAGATATAAGAGTCCAATTGGACTCAGTCATGACACATACAACGGTAAATTTCATATGTTTTCAGTATGGAGAAATCCAAAAAATAATTTTTACCAGTGTAACATGGACTGAATCTTAGAAAGATTTATGATCATTATAATTAGTAATAAAGGTAAGTTAGAATTAGCTATACTTCCATTTTGGGTTTCATAATGTATTCCATTTTATGTACCCAACGAGATGTCTCCTATACTATTAGAATAACTATTTGATATCGGTCCAATATAAGAGATAATCAATGGATTACTGTGAATAATGTAATGTAGTTGAGAAGGAATATGGTTATTTTGTTGATCTTTAGAGGATATGATGATATGTGTGTAAACTATTATGTAGATACTAGTTTCCAATATGAAAGGATGATGTGAAATCATTGTTTATTTTTTCCTAAATGGTTGTTCTATTAGTTGCAAGGGTTCTAAAAAATATATCATAACTGATTTAACAAAAGAAGAAGAGTACACAACTGAATCAAATTTTGTGAGGGATTCTATCGATATCATGAATTTAATATTTAAACATGAATTAATTCTTAGTATTCATGAACATATCATTCTATATATTGATAAAAATGAAGCTATCTCTTAAGATAAGAAAACACCATCTTAAAGGAGGACTGAACATATCATTCTAAAATACCTTCCCAAATGTGATATAATTGAGAGGGGTGATGTAATGATTTTTGGGATGGTTATAAAGGATAATGTTTTATATCAATTGATAAATACCTTATAAAAATGAGGGTAATTTATGGTCTCTTGGTATTCAATACATGATAGATTGATTTAATGACTATAATTTATTAGGACTTTGAAACAAAAGGTAATCCCCATTTATCATTCAATCATATGCACTAAAATTTACATTACATGAATTGTCAATTGACAATATTCCCTCAAATTATAACATTATTTTGTCCATAGTTGATGGTCATCATAGATTATTATGTGTTTTTATGATATGTAAATATTAGAATTAATATAATATTGTACTCATTTATAGGAATGTATATGAGATATAATGAATATATTCATGATCTAATAAGTAGATACTTATCACATGGATAGACCATCAAAAGTATATTACCAGTAATGAAATACAGTCATCTACATCCTTAACCATGTATAATTATCATCAATACTTATTACCTGAGTTTGGTGAGATACCATGCTTGAGAATCTTCATACTTCAGTAATATTCTTATTCAAGTCAAAATAGATTTGTCCAATCAGGGGGTGATTGGGTATGTTGATGAATATTTCATTTTTTGGAGCATAACATAGATAGGAATTTTCCACATATATAATGATTAATGTAATCTAGTCCATGATTGAATTATATTGAGAAAATGTGTAGACATGATTAGTTAGGTCACATGTGATGTTATCAGCTATATAGATAACGAACATGTGATCTAATCACCTATTAGATGAATGATATATTATGTATTCATCAACATAGTCAGTTTATTTCAGAGATTCAAAAAAAGGGGATGTCCTATACTAGATTTAAATGTTCCATGTATAGTGGTCACTCTATTTAATAGTTTAAGGGATTGTATTTTTCTACATATGGTGTATATAATATTACCTGATATATAAATGTTTTTTATAAATATATGACTATGTTTAATAAATATAACATGTGACCCATTAATATCTTGAGTATCACCAATGATTTTATAGAGGACCTATTTTATATCATCTATGAAATAAAGATTTCATATTTATTATCAATTATACTACGTCCTATAGGATTACACATCTTGGAATTTGGATAATGATAACATTTTGGGAAAATTATTTCTTCCCAAATGAATAGAGTTCGATGAAAAAATTGTAAAAGGAGTTTCGGATGGATTCAAAAAGAGTAGTGGAGTTTTTGCATGAAGACCTTATGTATTTTTTTATAATTGGGAGATTTAAGGGTTTTCAATAAATAAAATTTTATCTTATAAATATTGTAGAATATTTTTATCCTAATAAAATTTAGGTTGAGTGACTTAATTTTCCACAACATACTGTGAGTGCATGCATTGGACATAGTGTATGCTAAGTGTATGCATATTTTACCTCCTTACCATTAATTTTAGTTTAGTTAAGCATCCATTATAAATGGATTAATTATGGATTAATTGTCAGTTAAATGGTTTCAATAGACTCCTCCAATGGGAAGTAACGTACACATGCTATATATTGTATATGGATGATGTGTTTCGTTAAATAGAGAGCATCATGGTTATATATATAAAGGGATATGTTCTATATTTTTGAAAGTGGAGAATTATCATCAATTTTTTAAAAAATATTTATATTCTTATATATGGAATTGTTTAAACCATACACTGAAGGTATTGGATTTTGTCTTTATGTGCATGAATCATCATAGTACGATCATGGATTCAATGATTGGTGTAATCCATAAAATAGATGAGGCTCCTATTATAATGATTTGGAGATTTATATTATTCATTCTCATTAGAAAAGAAAATATTGAGATCATTTATTGTGATATACTGCTATATATTAATATATTATCTATATTAAATGTACATTTTGACTCTATCAATGAAAAATCAAACAAATATGGGTTTACTTTTGCTACCCTGTTTATAAGATAAACCCTATTAAACCCATAATATTCAACTTATAAGAGACATAGGTAGACATGGATGAGGTAATGGGAAGGTATATTATTCTTTCATGGACCCTCAATTAGTTGGAATTATTTTTGGACTATATCAGGTATTTTTAGTGGTGCTAATCAGGATAGATTTGGAATTGCGTATCAGGCTCAAATTTGTTTAAAGAAGAAAACTTTTTCATTAAAGTGGTGATTCTACGAAGGAGTATAAAAAGTATTAGTTTTAAAAATTGAACTATATATTGAAATATTAATGGTTTTATATACAGAAAATTGGAATTTGGTACTTATTTATTATATTGGATTACTAGAAAGTGGAAAAGAAAGAATGGATAAAAAATATATTTAATTGAAATGATTTAAAAAGGTCTTAATAATAAATACCTACCAAGAAGTTCGAATCTAGATAGATCTCTATTGTTCATGGACATTGAGAAAGGTATTATATTAATTATAAGGTACATGAGTTTTTTGATGTTCTTATGAAATATTTTCTTAATTTTGTGACGAAAAAAATGAAGACACAAAAATTTAAGATATAAATATGACTAAATATTTGGAAAATGATCATTATTTTAAAAATAATTACCTATATATAGGTTGTGAGAATTTTTGTTTTAACATAAACATATTTAATATATATATATAATTTGAATTATTTTATTCCATATAATGGAGGTGGAAATAATTAATTTAATAGGTTGAATACGAAGGGATTTTTTTAAGGTGAGTATTATTTGACTATGTTCAAAGCCAAAATTTAAAGTTTTGATCTGGGTATTTTATTTATAGATTTGGATGAAACTATATAGAATTTCATTGAAGAGTAGGAGATTTAATTGAGTAGGAAGGATCTCATGGTGGGAGATATTGAATTCATATCTTGTTAGTTAGTTATTTTGGTTCCTGGGTATATGAAGGGAAATGATATACCTATACTTCCTTGGGCTATGGATTAGTATTTGGATTCCTTCTTAGAATATATCTCTTTATATTCATCTATGAGATATGTGGAATTTACTATTGACTTCGTACATGAGAAATATCTTATTTAATTACATTTTTATTATAATAATACTTTATAATTATGAGAATTAATAGCGAAATTATATGATCTTGAGTAGAAATATTTATTCTACAGAGTGTTTCCCTTTGGGTAGTACATGTTTTATTCCGGTGGAAAGACGATTGTAGATTGTGAGTTTATATTGAAAAAAATACAAGTTAAGTGATAATGAGAAAATATAAATTATAATGAATTAATGATTTATTCAAACATCTAAAAGGTGATTTTTGGTTTTACAATATTTTCCATCAATCAATTTATCATTAGTGATGGGTGATAGTCAAGGGTTTTCGAAAAATTGCATTCCAATGTCAATATAAGGATATTGATTTTTTTTCATTCTATTTAGATTCCCTAATGCCCATATGGAATTTATATATTTAAATCAAAATATTTTATATAAATACCTAAATTTATTTATGGTATTATTTTTTGATTCCATTGTTATTTATTCAATGTTGGAGGAAGATCTTGAGTGGAACCTAATCATTTAGTGTTATAATAGTATTTATGACAATTTATATAGAATCTATTTATATATTTGGTAATTGAAGTTCCTTAGTAATTTTATTTCATACAATCGAATTTTAGATAATACTAAAAAGGTTAAGGAAATGATGTTTTTGAGAAAACCTAATGAAAAAATTTGAAATATGTAGTTTTCATGGTTTGGATACATATAATTGGAGATTCATTATATATTTTATGATATTGGATTCAATCTTGATAACCATGACCCAAAAGGTAGAAAAATCCGAGTGGGATTTTAAATACAAGGATGTGTTCAAGGAGGTGAAGAGGAGACCCACATAAACCCAAACTTTGGTTATCTTTTAAAATTATTTGGGAATGAGTTATATTGTGATACATCAATATTTGGCTTGGGTTGTTTCT
This sequence comes from Viscum album, assembly GCA_963277665.1. Classification (NCBI taxonomy): domain Eukaryota; kingdom Viridiplantae; phylum Streptophyta; class Magnoliopsida; order Santalales; family Viscaceae; genus Viscum; species Viscum album. The sequence continues at coordinate 1,840,308,818 of OY728165.1, forward strand.
TGATGTAGAAGAGTGAATTTATGGTATACGGGTCTAGAAAGATAAGTCCTCTTCAGAATAATTACACTATATATGTCTTAAAATTAGTTTTTATTATTAAATTCGTAGAGTTGGGAGCATTATTTCTTTGATGAAAATTTTTAGTATATATAGTTGATAATTGTTTATATTATATTTTATCAATACATGATCTCAAGTTGAGAAATCTTAGGGGGGTGTAATGTCATTAGTTTTTTATATTTCATTTATATATTAAGAATTATGAATGTTATTATTGGTTATTTCAGTAGAACATATATTACACAGGATGTGAAATAAGACATGGATGGTTAGAATTTGATGTTTTTATTAGTTGGGGTTCACTTGGATATTAATTATGTGATGATTTATGCAATTATTTATATACATAGTTTGAAAACCTTATAGGTGGAGAATGTAAAGTATATGTGGTTTTTTGATGAGGTGTTTTAGAGTATGTGGAAATCCCTAAATAGTAGGAAAAAATGTAAGATGGTTGGTTGAGGAATATTTTCCCATTTATTTTCAAGGATTGATGGTGGGTTATGCAAAGTTCCGAAGTGATGTTCTGAAATATTTTCACCATTCAAGTTGGTCACTGAATCTTAGTTCTAGTATTATGTACCATCATCTCGAGTGCAGGTAATAGTGATGAGGAATGAATCAGGAAATTACTTAATTTATCACACTTTGTATAATTTTACAATAATTAAAGGTGTATCATCATTGAATAAATTTATTTTATAGTCATAACCATGACTGATAAGAAAATGGTTATGTATTTCTAGGGAAATCATGATTAGATTACTAAGGAAATAATAAACCCTAACAATGCTTGGGTTAGTATGGATTGGATCATATAGTTAGTACATTTTTCCATATATATGTTATTTTTAGTTTATGATCATGTAAAAAAATATATTGAAGTGATTTTTGGGCTTCATAGAGTTCTAAAATTGATAATTTTAGATAGAGATACCGAATTTTCTTTAGAATAAAATTCAGAATTATAATGGAAAATATTTGATGATCTTTGAAATATACCACCCTTCAATAGATGGTCATATAAATTTCATTTTTCAAATTTTACCAGGATATGTTGTAAGATCATTTTACTAACTTTAGAATATATTGGAAGGGTCTTATAATAATTTTTTCTAATATTAGTTATAAATTTTAAATTAATATATAACCATTTGAGGAATTGTTTGGTTAACTATTTCTATCACTATTATTATGAGCATATAAGGGAGAGGGAACTCTTTTGTGAGACGCAATAGAACCATACTTCTTGATGTGGTGATAAAAAACATTTACATACTAAATTTTATACTAACTCATGTAACATAATTTTAACCAAAATAATTGGGACATCAAAATAATTTTTTGATTCAGTAAAATACACATAAAGTTTTTTGGTTTAGAGATCTAGGATGTAGAGAAACAATTTAATTATAAAAACCCATGTCTTTCCCATTCAATGAATTTTTTTTCCCATCATACCTATATTCCTTATTCAATTATATGTGGGGAAACAGATACATAAGATGGGTGAGATCAAATTCTCAATAAGGGTAACGTAAAATGGAAGCATTTATAAGAAAACAAACTTGAGAATTATATAAGATTAAATAACCAAAAAATATGATATATAAAAATTAACTTGTACACAAATTATATCCATGGATAACATAATAAAGAAAATAATCAGATGAACATAAATAAATTTCATTATAGTTACAAAATTTAGCATTATAGAAATCATAATCTTATGTTAAAGGCCTCATTGTAATATATCATACATGTCATCAAGGAATATAGACTAATATATCTTTTACTCCATCTAGTCCTATAAAATAGGAAATCATACATACCATTAATGTCTCATAACCAAGACATCTTCCATACGATTAAAGTCTCTCAACCTAGACATTATATTTATTTTGGATAGAATACACCAAGTGATTCCCATTATTTTTTATCTCATGAATCCTTACCAATATTACTTTTCATTCAATTTGTATCCATATTGAATATAGTATACAAAATTTCAATACTTTTTAGTATATACTAATTATTCATTTAGAAATAAATACTCATCCATATAGAATAACAAACATATTGATTATTAATATTTTCTTAGTTAATAATTGAAATATATTTCTCAATGAACATCCTCCAATCTAAATTATGTATGATAGGGTATTCACGTCGTATAGTGTAGTGATAGTATGATAATGTCAATATTAGAAAGGATGTATGATATATCCATGACAATAAATTACATGAACATGAAGGATACCATTAATTCATCATGAATGAATGAATTTCTATAAAGATATGTTCTTTGGAAAAAGAGAGGTAAATCAAAGTGCATATTTTAAAAAAATTCCTTTAATGATTTTATACATTGTGGAAAAAATATGTGAAAAATAAATTTCAAAAAACTTTACATGCGATTTAAATAATACCACTAACTTTTTTAAAAAATATTTTAAAATAATGGAATATTGAAATCAAATAATTCCAATTTATGAAAATGTGAAGGGGAAAAAAATTAATAAATGGAATGAAATCCATTTTAAAAATTTTTAATAATACAATATATTTTTTCAAAATAATTTAATGAATAATTGGAATTGATATTATTTCTAAAAATCATAATTATATAGAAGGTAATATAAATAATTAATAATGTTCATGATGCTGGGTAATTTCCTTAATGGGGAAGATGTTTAAAATATATTTTTTTCATAGTTTCGTATAGAAAGTAAAAAAAATAATTATAAAGAAAATATTGAAAAACTCTTTTTAACTTATAAAAAAAATTATAAAATTAATAAATAATGATCTTTATAAATAACTATATATTATATAATAACATTTATGAAGAAAAATATAGAATATAGATATGGAAGAAAAATATTTCTGAGGAAAAATGAGAAATAAGTACGCCTTTTATTATAATAATTATTTTGTACAATTTAAATACCAAAGAGTGAAAAACTAAATTGGTTTATGAAAAAATAAAAAATAAATAGAGGATAAAAAATATATGGGTTTTAGGAGGTAATGAACAGATAATCCCCCAAAGGAAATTGAATTATAAATGATCCCGATAAATAGAGACGTTATAAAAAACACCCTCTCAAATAGTTAAAAAACATGAATCAAAACCTCTTAAAATAGATAAAATTAAAAGGAAATTAAACTAAAATTATTAAATATTAAATCATTATATAATATTTCAAATAAGAATCATATACACCATATAATGGAAATATATTTAAAACTCAAACCAAGTCTTTAAGAAAGGAAAATTTAGACAAGAAACCCTTAACATGAATTCCTACATAGTTGGATGCACTCTAAGATCCATATATAATAAATTTATATTTACTATAAATTTATATTAGAACCATATTTATATTTCTCTAAATAGATACAATTTACATTCAATTTCTTTTTATCCACTTTATAATAATTCTTTTTTTAAATTAATAGTTTTGTCTATGATCTGGTTTTTCACTAACGGTCTGATTCGGAAGATCCAGTACATGAATGTTTATGAAGGTGAATATTATATTTTTGATATATTTCTATAGCCCGATGGTCATTTAATGTAACATAGATTGATAATTCATATATAAATCTTAAAATATCAATTTTTTTTTATAAATTGGGATTTCATAAAAAATTGATTTTGATAGTAATTTTTATTGAAACCTTTTATAAACTAAATGATATTATGAATGACATATTTATATACATTAAATTAATTTTTATAAAAATTAATTTTAGGGTTTGATAGAAAATAAAACATTCCATTCATGTAGGTGGTAGTCCGTACGTACACACGAGCAACATTTTCATTTTAGAATGGATAGAAATATGGTAGAAAATGGGTCTTAAATCAAAAGAGTATCATACATGTAAAATAATCATACTTATTTTAATATGTTAACATTTAAAATTAATATTTTAAGGAGTTTCAAGAATAATGAAACCTAAAAGAACGAAGTTAATATGAATTCTTCATCCTCAGATTTCCTTCTTCAGATCTCTCCTTAAGACTTCTTATGTTAGTATTTTATTGAGACCCAAATAACTTTGTGTAAATTAATGGTTTGGTAATTTATTTTGAATGATCTTGGTTGGCTTCGGTGCTAAATTTGTGTGTATAAGTGAGTAGGGGAGGCATCCTTTTATAAGTTAGAGGATTCTAACTCTTTTAAATATTATTGTCTTTAAATAATATCATGTATTTTTTGAGGGAAAGTGGCACCAAATGGTATTTTTTGAATAAATGTTAAGGGAGTGTAAATTAAAACTATGAAAATAAAATGTAGATAATTTTTAGGGATATTTTTTCCTTATAACTTAGTTTAACCCCATTAAACCCATTAAAACCATTACCATGATGAATTAATTTTAACCACTGTGGCTTTTCTTTATGTACAAAATTGCGAATGAAATTATCAAAAAAATTAATATGCTAATTCCAAAATTTTAATAATTTTTAGAATATTCAATTTATAAAGAAGGGAAAATGTAATTTTAATATTATTACACAACATGTAATGAGAAACAGTTTCTAGAAAAATGCATTTCCACCATAAAAAAGAATTTACACCAAAATCATGTATATAATTTATTGCCTTAGGAATTATTGGTTTTTGTAAAAATTAACAGTCTTATGATTTTACAAGAAATCCAAAACCAAAAAAATATTTTGAATACAAAATTAACATTAAAGCACTAAATAGTGTTTTTATTAGAATAAAATGTGACATTGGTTCCAAAAGTCAACTATGAGTTTCCAAATTCAAAATAAATGTTTTAAAAGGTTTATTTTACTTATGAAATATATATTTTGTCATGATAAAGGTTTTATATATATTTTATGTTACATTTACATCATAACAATGTCATAAAATTTAGTGTATTTGTAAAAGTGTTATTTTTCAATATTCAACTGAAAAGAAACAAGCTCAGAAAAATCCCAAAATTTTAACCTAAGATATTTTTCCATTATGGATAATTTTCTTTTAAAATTAGTATCAAAATATTATTAAATTATCTTTTAAATTAAAGAGAAATATAAAAATTATTTTTTATAAATTATTACCATTTTAATGGTTAAGTGTTCTTAACATTTTTAATAATAATATCTAAGTTTTATTAATTTATTATTTTCACACTATATATTCACAATTTGTTGATTCTTATATTTAATTTATATAATAAATATTCTCTTTAGTTTTTTTCGTGTGTATCACTAGTTATCATATATACTTGTTTTATTTAAAAGATAATACGCACTAAAATCTATGGTTGTTACATCCCCTCTAAAATAAATTGAGTCCTCACAATTTATATTTTTTTATAAAAATAATAAATATTTCTTGTAACTAGAATAATCTCATATCTAAATTTTGTATTGATAATTAGTTATTGTGTTACAACTATAAATCTTAGTATTTATTAATTTAATATTTCTAAAACCAAGTATATACCATTATAAGAATCATAATTTTGAATAGGTTTCCAAAAACATACCTTGATACCTGAATAATATTTCTATATAATATTTGATAGATTTATATTTCTCTTACTCGATTTTGAGGAGTTATTTTACAATTTAGATATAGAAAATTAGAAAATATACTTATTGTATTTCCTTCCATCCTATAAGATTAATTTCACCCTTCACTTTTGTTTCATTTAGTTTTAAACCTATGTTTCATCTCATATTCTAAATGATAAATATCCTTGATTAATTTCTCATTCCCAAAAAAACAAATAAAATATTAATGGGTCATAATATTTCTAAAAGAATGAGGAAATATTCCTCCAATCTCAAGTTACTTACAAAAACTAAAAATGGTTCGAAAATGTTAAGATAATAATAAATAAGAAAAAATCGTTATGTGAATAATTAATGTATTAATATGTTAAATATCAATAATAAAACCCAATACATACTTAAATAATTCTATAAATAACAAAATCGTCAAGCTATTCAAAATATTATTGATTAAATTCAAAACCCAAAACATAGAATAATTTGACCAAAAATTCTTGCAAAATGAACTTCAGTATCATATCAAAAATTATTGAACCTAAATAATCATTAAAAAATTCTTACTATATTGTAAATTCAAAAATATTGAAATATATTCTCATTGAGAAATATTAATAACTCCAAAAAGAAACCTAATTCCCTTTAATTAAAACCACAAAATAATATGTTTTTCCAAATGTTAACAAATTATTTATTCCACAAAAAATATCATCTTATTACAAACTAAGAAATATATACCATATTTCTTAATTAAAATAATATCTCATTGAATAATATTTTCATTACTTCAAATTTCAACCCTAATGTTTATTTATTCATTCCTAAAAACTTGATAAACTTATTTCTCCCCAAAAACTATAATTATTTTTAATTAAATTAAAATACTAACCAAATGGTTATATATACATTAAACTTTTCTTGAAAAACAATTTTGTGTCAAATAAAAAATTATTTAAATCACATACATAACCTAAGGGTTATATTTATCATAATCTTGTATTCCCTTTAATGATTCCTAAATCACAATAAGTTGCATTAAAATTTAGTTACATAAGACATTAAAAGAGTATCTATATCATTAAACATATGATCAAAAATAAAATTATTAAGCCTTAAAATTATTTAAATCACATAAATAATCCTCAAGGAATAATATCCTAGTCTATAATGTTGTATAAACCCTACTTTGATACTAACTAAGTTTCTTCATTACTGTACTCCCAAATTTATTGCTAGAAACATAATATTTAATTATTGGATTTGATACAAACTCATGTAACATTATTTTAACCATCATTTATTATAACATAAAAATATTAAGGATTAAATTACATACCTATTAGTGTTTTATGTTTATATCTAAAAATAATTAAGAAAAACATTTACTTTTAGAAACTCATGTCTTTCCCATATAATGGATAATTTTGACATTATATAGATATTTTATTATTCTATAATCATTCAACCACATTTCTTTGAAAATTATAAACACAAGATACCTTTATTAATATATCATATGTATTATACTTCTTCATAACCTGGGGAAATTGAAACATAATAAGGGTGAGCTCAAAAGGCCAATAATGGTAGTGAATTGTGAAACATTTTATATTAAAAAAATATGAGTAATATAGTAGTGAAAACATTAATAAACATTCTATATAATCAATAACATATTAATGAAATATATCATTAGAAAACATAAAAATTAAATAATCAACTGATCATCAGTAACTATCTTCATAGGGATGAAATTATTATTTCCATGAATCTTAATATTTGAGTTATAGTCTCACGAAAATACATGTTAAATAACATCATGGAATTTTGATAGAGGAATTTTTCATATCATTAAGTCCTATTAACCAAGACATTTTACATACTTTCAATGATTCTCTATAAATACATCAAACATTTCATCAAGGTTTCTCAACTAATACAATATCATTGTATGGGATAACTCAAAAAAATGAATACCTATTTTTTTTCTCATGAGGGATTACCCAATACATCAGGGGGATATATAATACCAGGCCCCACCCATCATTTAGACATATCTAATAAATCATGGAATAATTATAAATCATCAATATTATTTATCAATAAATATGAATTCGAATTGAATATGCACAAGAGCGTCATCTCGGTTAGTGAGGACTCAGTAAGTGAATCCAAGAGACTCGAGTTCAAATCCTGGTGAAGAGATAAATTCTAGTCTATTGTAGCAGAAATATAGTTGGAACTATAACATTACAGTAGTGGGATGTATAGAAGTGCTGTAGCAGTTACTGTAGCAACCTGAACTATTCATCTGTTTGGGATTTTGGGCCACCACTTTGATCCTTGGGTCCTTCGAGGCCTTCAGAATAGCCACAGACTTTGACCCACTAAGGAATTTGGGGAACCAAAAGCTCTTTGGGTCACCACAAGGCCTTCGGGCCACCTAAAGGCTTACGGTCCAAATGAAATTGTGCTTAGTGGACCATAACGACTCTACAAGGAGAAGACTCCAGATGAGGATTTAGAGTAGGTGCATTCACCAAAGTAGAATCAAATTGAATTTGGAAGAAATAGAGGGTATGAAATTTCCATTTGGACCAGCCTGTGCATACATATGAAGCTTAGCCGAACATCCATGTGAAGGTGGATAGTTGGCATCATGATGTAGAAGACATGGTGGATCAGCTACAAGAAGTTATACGTTGGATAATTCCTTTAAGACCTATGGTTAATATAATTTCATCGACCTTTGGTTCATGTAATATCTAAGACTACGACCCTTGTGAGGGTTCCCCCTAAACCTTTAGAGGGGGTTAATTAAAAAATAAATAAATAAAGGAAGAAAAAATAAATTATATAGAATGATATTACTTTTCTAATACACATTAAATATTAATCTACTAAAAATACTCATCAATGTGAATTTAACAAGTTTACATATTATCAATATTTTTACTATAATGAGGTAAACTATCTTTCTTAATGAATTCCCTTTAATCTAATTTTTGTATTATTCAATATTCACATCATATATATAAATGAGTTTATAGTTAGGTATATATTAGAAATGATGTAAAATATATCCATAATAATAAATAACATAGATATAAAAAATCTAATAGTCATAAAAAATAAAGTCACTACAGTAAATAAAAACCATTTAGAAAATATAGAGGTAATGGAATTGAATCTTTTAAAAATAATATACTTTAAATATTTTTCAAATTTATGGGATAAAAAGTCAAAAGTAACTTTAAAAAAATAATATCATTTAATTTTAAAATATTAACCGAATAATGTGAATATATTTTACTTTTTAAATCCACAAAACGTGGAATTGAATATAAATTATGAGGAATGGTGAGAATGGTTGGAAAATCTATTCATGTGTAAAATGTTAAAAACATTTTCATTCAACTCTTTTGTAAAGAAATTAAAAAATGAATTGTCTAGAAAATTTTAAAAATATTTCACTAAATAATATTAAATAAATTAATAGTAAATATAAAATTACATTTATCAATCATCTAAGTTTATATAAGGACATTATTGAAGAAGAAAAAAAGAATATGGATATGGGTGAATTTTTTTATTAGAAATAAGTAAAAAATTCATCTTTTCTTATATACATAATCTAATTTATTTGTGTACCAAAGAAATGAAAAATTAAAATAATAATAAAAAATAGAACAAATAACCAGTGTAAAATTTAATATATAGGGATTAAGAGGTAAATAACATAAAATTAACTCTAGTGGTAATCGTAACATTAACAATCTTTATAAAAAGTTATATTGTAAAACATAACATTATCAATTTTATTACACATGAATAAAAACCTCTTGAAAGAAAAAACTTGCAAATGAACATTAATTTACATGATTAAAGATTTTATTATGATATTATATTTAGTTAAGGAAGAAAAGGAATAATATAATGGAAATAAGTGTGAAATTAGGAAAATGTATCAAAACAATATTGTGAGATGAGAAACCCTCACCTTTGATTATTTCTAAGTTAGGTTTTCTCTCACATACATGATTATCAAATCTAGATCAATCATAATTATATAATTGAAATATATTTATTTTTATATATTTATTAGTAAATACCATTCATTTGTACTTTATTATTACCCACATATTAACATTTTTTGAAATCTATATTTTTGTGTTAACTATGAATGTTTCCACGCATGTTTCATTTTTTGTGTCTTTGGTCCTTAATCCTTGGTCATGGATTCATCATATATATAATATTTATATAGTTTTGTTTTATGTTTCTGATATAGTTATGGAGATTTTTTATTAAATTAGGGATGTTATGATTATTATTCACATGTAAATAAATTTTTTTAGGTTTTTAGAAATTTCAATTCCATTAAAAGAATTTACTTTATTAGTGAATTAACATATATATATATATATATACAAATATATGACCATTCAAAAACCAAAATCATGAGATACATAGATATATATATTTTTGGAATTAAATTAATTTATATTACCAACCATGTAAGGCAGTGAAAGAAATTAAAATACATCATTCATGGGTTTGGTAGTCTGCATGTACATGTAAGTGATGTTTTAATTTTCCAAAAATGGAATTTTGGTAGATTATGGATTTTCAATAAACATGTAAAACTTATTAAAAAGAAGGATCCTTATTTTTTATTTTAATATGTTTATAAATGTAAAAAAACCCATATAAATTGATTACCATTTTAGTAGGTATCCTGATTTTTTATCTCTCCTTAAGCCTTCTTGGGTTAGTATTTTGTTAACGCATGAACCCATAGACCATATATTAATGTTTTGTTCAGAAATTTATATAATTATTTGTTGATATAAGGTGACCAATTTTTTATTGAAATTTTGAGATGAGAGGTGATTCTATAATTTAGGGGAGTGACACTACTATAAATACTCCAAACATTGAAATAATATATTGTAAATTTCAAGGGAATGTGAATCCAAATGGGAAACATTTTGTTGATAATACAAGGGAGGGTTTGGATACACTAAAAAAACACATTTATACAAGTTAAATTGATATTTATTCTTTTATATGTTAGTTTAACCCCTTTTAAACTTTAACAAGATGACTTAACCGTTAAAATAGTAAATATTATTTATGAAAAAAAGTGAAATGAAACATATTAAAAAATATGAAAATGATGATTAAAAATATCAAATAAAATTTAAAATATCAAATTTTTATAGGTGTTAAAGATTAACATTAATATATATACACAAAACCCATTGAAAGGAATGTTCTTAGAATTATACCTTTGAAGCATAAAAATAAATTTACAATAAAATCATTTAAAAAATTGTTTCCAAAAAAATTTATTGGTTTGTGGATAAAAAATAATATTTTTATTACTTCTAATTCTTGTTAAAATAAAATGGATCATTGTGAATACCAAATTATATGAGAAAGACGGAAATAGTTTTTAATTTAGAATTAAATTTAACATATGTTCTCAAAAGTTAATAATGAGTTTCCAAGTAAATATAAAAGTTTTAAATGATTTATTTTACTCCGTAAATACATATTTGGTCAATAAAGAGGTCTAATATATTTTTAAGTAAAATATATATGAATAAGATTCATATATGTTAAGGTATTTATACAAATGGTATATTTCACCATTCACCTAATAAGAAACAATTTCAAAAAATCTAAAACATTTAAAAAATAATAATTTTTCCTTGATGAATCATAAAATGATGTTTTTTTCAAATTTAAATTATAATTTTCAGAAATTTACATTTTAAACAAATATATAAAAAAAATAAAAAAATCATATTTTATAGAAAATGTTCCTTTTAAATTTTAAGTGATCATAAACTTATTTTATAATATTAACCAAAGAGTGTTAATTTATTTTTTTTAGATTTTTATTTTCATAATGTATTGATATTTACATTACATTTTAATAATGTATTATTCATTTTAGTTTGCTGTTGCATTATTGGTTTTATTAAACAGAGAATACCTGATTAAATATCAAGGTGTTAAATTGTGGGAACCTTTTTGTTATAAGATATTATAGATTATATTAAATGTATTCAACAATAAAAAAGTTCCTTATAGTTTTAAGAAGAATTAAACATATTAATATTGATATTTGGGGTCATGGATTGGGTGGGATTAGAAGTGATTCATGTTGTTTTTTTGAAAGTGATGCCTAGGTCGGTCCATTGTTAACATATAATGTATGGGAAATTGATTCCTTGACATGTGATTCCTTTTAATATAATTTATTGTATAAGTAAAGTAGAATTTTTATTATAGATTATATAATAATGTGGGATATTTTACAAGGCATTACACATTTCTAATTTGAAGAAATATCAACTTGAACAAACTCATGTATTGAGATAAGAGAGAATTTAATTTGAAGATGATTCATATTATATAGAGAAAATTATTTAGGTTATATATTAAGAGATATTATTCAAATAAGATAGAGTATTCCATTTTTTACTTATGTTGTGATAGTATAGGGAATTCCAAGAAGAGACTTAGGAGAGATATGTAAATATATAAGTAAAATGGTTAATGTAGTACGTGGAGAGTGGATACCTAAGAGTTTTTATGGATTTATATTATATAATAAAGATAATTATAACACCTAAAACTTTACAGGTATGTTCCATATTTTGTTTCTATACATATAAGATTGGATTTTTAATTTTTTACTCAAGTACAGAGGGGTCCACAATTACTTTTACCATACAGACTAGACATGTGTGGTGAAAAATTGGCCAATATAATTTGTTTGGCTCAGATCATGGTTAGGATAACCAGGTGATATAATAATGAAACCTATAGTATGGGCCAAGAGTTTTTGATAGGGTTAAATAAACTATCTTTATAACCATACATATTAAAATTTCTTGTTGGGGATAACAATGTGGATAAAATTTTGATAAATATTACTTTTTAAATAACATATATTTAACATACCCCTTTAAACATGGATTAATTTAGGGCCTCATAGGGTTTAATATAAGGATTATATATGAATAAAAAATTTATTTTCATGAGTATTTATTAGATTAGAAAAAAAAAATTAATTATTGATGAATTCTTATGATCTTGAATAAATCATTGTCCCTATCTTGTAATATGTTTATTTATAATAGATATGAGAATGGTGAGTTTGGATTTTGGAATCCTTGGGTTTGAATTTTGGATCATCATTCATATTGTTAAGTATTTAAAGGATTTAAATCATTTCATGTTATTTCGGACTATAGAACTAGGATTTTATGGATATATACACATTTAGGTAGATAGATATAATATTTTTTCTATGATTGGATTTTTATTCTATATTTGTTGATTAGGAATGATTTTTTTATTAAAATTGAATAATTTATTAAACTTAGTTATACATTAAATAAATTGGAATTTTAAAAATAACATGGCTTGTATGTGTTTTTTGTAAAGTGGTTTCGGTTAGCCATTGTTATTAAAAACACTAAATTACATCCATAAGGATGTGATCACTTAGAGATCATGTTTTAATGTGATCCATGGTTATGATAATTATTCTTTAAAGGTGAAAATCTATATGATGTGATTTTTAAATGTATAATCATGAAAACAAAATCAAAATACCATTCTAGCATTAAATATAATACAAAATAGATTTTTTATTTGAATTATTCTAAAGGGTTATATAGAATGATGTGAGTTATGGATGATTGAAATTTAACATTAGATTTTATAAATAGAGATATTCTATTCAATAGCTTATAAAAAAAATATTCATAAGATTTTATAAAATAAGGAATTTCAGTCAAATTTTTGGCAAAATATGGTGTTTTTCCTATGTATGGTGGAAATAGGTGTTTTATTGGAATTGTGAAAAAATTAATGTGTTTAAGAAATGGTGTTTTTGGAATGGAATCATTGAAATAAATGGTTTTGATTGAATTATATCTTAAAAAGAATAGTAAAACTGTGATTTGAAATTTCATGTTTAGATTTGAACTTGGTTTTGGAATATTTAGTAGATAAAAAGTTTTCATGAATTTATTTTGATTTATAATAGTTGAATGGATTGGTATACTGAAATTTTATCATGCATGGAAGTGTGTCAGATTCATTAGTGAAGACATACCAAGTTTATTCTCATCAACTGCATTTTTCAATTTTTTCGGAATCTATTAAAGATTGTATTTGTTACAGGTAAATGGAATACCTAATTTTTCATTAGTGGGGAGCCATAGTTATAAATTGTAATTGAGGAGTATGGGTTTGTGGATGAGGTGTAATAAATTCATTTTATTATCTCATGTGTCCCATTTGTCATCTTTTAAGAGATTGGTTTTTTAAATGGGTTTATATTAGTTATTGTATAACTTTTAAATTATTTTTATAAATAAATTTCCTTTTAAATGTATTATATTATTTTATGTTTTGAATTAGAATCTTTCACTATGGGTTATTTTTATCCTTTTACTTTTGTTAACAGACTCAAGTGGTTGAGTCATTTACTTGAGGCCATGTGGCATCCTGACATGGATCTTAAATACGAGGATTCCTCGATTAATCAAGAAGATCAAGATTATGATTATATACATGTAAAAAAGATAAAAAATATATATTGATTTAATAATTCATATAAATATTTTTTTATTAAAATAAAAGAGTGTGATCACTACAACTAGTTGAAATAAAGAAGAATCTGTTATGAAATATGATTCAAATAATGATTTTTATGATAATGATAGAATAATATATATAAAAAATGATTTATATAACCCATAATTGTATATGGATAGTAAATATCAGTGATACCTGGACATTGAATATTAAATATAATAAAAAATTAAAATGGAAAGTAATCATGACTTGGTTATTTCTTTTATCAAAGAAAAAATAGAAGGTTCGGGGCATAGTGGAAGCCTTGTTAGTCCGACACCCAACTTTGATTTTTACCATGATCAATGATTATTCCAAGATGAATACGACAATGAACACCAGTCTACATGGAATAATATCAAAGATTTAGATACAGAAGGAAGAGGCTCGAAACCCTTAGATAGGATCTTGCACATCATGTTTATAATGAATTTAATTAATTTCATAAAGAACATAATACCTTGATATTTGGTATTTATTCATTGATGATGTTGATTATATAGAAATACCCTTCTGGATTATCTTGAGTCACTCCCAAGTATCCAAACTAGAATCCCTCTAGGAGTGATCCACGTGTGCTCCAATGGCCTCGAATTGACATTTCTCGTTCTCGAAGTGCTATCACGGAGAAGCAAGTGTCTTCTGTCAGTCGTTCTTGATCTTTAATTATATGTCCTTGAAGAACATCTCACGTTCATGATATGTAAATGAAGAGGATTCGAGAGAAAAACTATTTTTCTCAACAATTCTGAATTCACTTGGTGTGTGGTTTAGTAGTTGTCACAATAGTCAAATGTGTCTATTTATTGATATTGGGATTCATTTACAATATTTAATAGCATAACAACAATTAAATATATTCATAACCATAGAAAAAACCCATGCTATTAATAATAAAATCCTTACATTGTTTATGGTGCTCCAACTTTCCCAAAGTGGAATTATAAATAAAAGTATGCATCACAAAATAATAATAGCGTTATTTTAATTTCTGGAAATAAGATAAATAATTATTTATCTTATTGCAAATAATTATTTCACTATTAGACTGTCCTTCTTCCTCTTGAACTCCACATCCATTTATTAAACACCCAATTAAATAAATAAATAATTTACTTTCCTAAATAAATATTTTATTCACAAACTAGTAAATAAATATTTATCAAATGTTTAGTAAAATAAATAAATTAAATTTATCAAGAATCTGCTGAAAAAATATTTATTTAATTTATGAAATCATTTTAACTTGAATAAAATTATTCCATTGCCTTGAGAATAATATTTTTTTAATTAAATTCAAATAGAATTTAACTGAGACCAACCGAAACACTTAGTGTGTGACCCTCTTGGATTCTTTCACATTTTCATTAGGCGGTATTACCTAAAGTCCATAACTAATATCTTGCAATGGGTCATGGAACTCAATAGAATGGACATAAAGTTGAAACAATGACATCTACATAGGAACACTCACAGTGTAATATAATTCCTTTTTCGCAATCTCTCATCAAGGAGGTTTCATGATAGTGTCATAAACTTTTATGCTAGATACATCTTTCTTTGAATACCTGAAATAAACTCGTCATTACACCATAGACATGGAATTTCGTGTGACAATTCTTTTTCAATCAAAAGGCTGAGATATCAACTTCCATAAATGAGAGGGGAAATTTCTTCCTTAAGTTATCCATTAATAACATGCCACTCGTGATGCACCCAACATACCCTACTTCTCACCAACTGTCTGTGTGACAGTTTTCTTCATAAAATAAAAGGGCATGAGTTGTGACATGTATTGATGATAATAGTAAAGTCTAAGGATAATTACACATGATTGCAGATAAAAATATCTGATTCCACAAAAACATGTGGAATTATTACTACCGGGTCTGTTCTCATAAACTCCTATCTTGGAGATTACTAATTGCAAACTTCATAAGAGGAAGCCTCATTTGCTTACGAGTACTCACACCTAACGGTCTGCTTTTTATGTGTCCCATTAAAGTATATCAATCAACTGTAGAATTATATTTAATAATATTTTCATATCATTTCAAGGATCTCATTATAGTGGAAAACTTCCATGACCTTATCAATGCAAAAAATACTCTAGGACAATATTACATCATAGTCATGCAAAAAAATGAACAATATATAATAATATGTTTAATATTTAAATACATTAAATATACTTGTAATAAAAGTAAAAATAGTCTTTTCTAGTATGCCAACTTTTACAAACTCCCACTTGGACTAGTTTTAAATGCCTATAACTTTCAATCTTCGAGACCTCACATAGTGATCATGTATCTATTGAGTCAGGGATTCAGTCAAGGGTTCCACCACACTGTCTTCCATGGAAATACTACTCACTAAAACATCAAATATGTGAGAAAAATCCCTCAAGAGATGATACTTCTGAAGTTTTTGCTTCATCCACTGATGTGACCTTGACTCTATTCCAAGAGCCACCATTGAGGTATTATCAGTGTATAATTTGATAGGATCTTTACTGCTAGGTATAACATCTATCTCCCTGATGAAGAATAGCATCAAAACTTATTCTATAGTTGCCTTGGAATATTTTATTTACTTGGACTCTACTATAGAATCTATGACCATACTTTTCTTTGAGCTCTTCTAGCTTTCTACACATCCATTCAAAGTGAAGATGTGTCCCGTTTAGGAAATCATGTCATCTTGATTAGTATGGAAACCAACATCTACATATCCTCTGATGGATAGTTCCTCATCTCCTCCATAAACCAAGAACATATCCTTATTATGCCTCAGATACTTTAGTATCGTCTTGACTGCCAACCAATGACCATCATCTGGGCCAGATTGATATCTTCCTACCGCACTCAATGCGTAGGGGACATCCAGACCAGTACAAAGTATGGAATACATTACTTACCCAATCACTAATGCATATTGAGTATTTTTTATCATCTTTCCTTACACATGTGTCTGAGGACACATTTTCTTGGAAAGATAAATTATATATGATGTTGGAAATAATCCCCTCTTGAATTGTTCCATACTGAATCTATTTGGAATATTATCAATGTGCGTGCTTTGACTCAGGCCCCATAATCTCTTGGATATGTCACGATGGATCTTGATCCTAAGAATATATGCTGCCTTTCCTATGCCCTTTATGGAGAATCATTTATTCAACCAAGCCTTAACAGACAGTAAGACTGGTATCTTGTTTCCAATAAGTAATATTTCATTAATATATACTATTAGGGAAACGATTGAACTCCCACTAAATAATTTTTAGACACAAGGATCACATTGATTCTTGATGAAACAAAATTCTTATATGGATTTATCAAAATTACTGTTCCATGACCTGGGTGATTACATTAATCCATAAATGGATTTCTACAACTTGCACACCTTATTGGAATCCTTCGGAGTCACAAAACCTTCAAGTTGTGTCATGTAGACATCTACCTAATGGTTCCATTTAAGGAAGGTTGTTTTGAAATCCATTTTCCAAATCTCATAGTCATGGTAAGCCACAATGGTAAGAAAAATTATGATTTATTTAAAAATTTCAACTGGTGGAAAGGTTTTAGTGTAGTCAATTCCTGGATGACGTTTAAACCCTCTTATAATCAGTCCTTCCTTATAGATATTGACTTGTCTTTCCTTGTCCTGTTTCTTCTTGAATACCCATTTGAAACCAACAATATTTACATCAACTATAGGATATACCAAAATTCAGACTTGGTTTTGGTATATGGAATCCATTTCAGAATTCATGGATTCTTTTTTACTTGGTAATGTTTATGCCACTTACTGCTCTCTTGTAGGTTAGAGGATAATTATTATCAACTAATAATGAGTCACTATCCTCAGTAACTAAAAAAACATAATGTTTTGGTTCTCTAACCTCTCAAGTACTTCTACATAGTACTTGTGTCTCTAGAACAAGTTCTTCTACCATGGGGATTTGTGGAATCTCTTCTTACACAAACCCTTGTGTACATTGAGCCATGGCTTCATCAAAGTATATATCTCTCCCAATATCCCTTTTTGATATGGGCTCCCTCTCAAGGAATATGGAACTTCTTTCCACTATAACCCTTTTTTGAGGGTTTTTCTAGGTAATATACTCTTTTTTTCCTTGGGGTATCCTATAAAGGTTCACTTTGTGCCTCAGGGTGTGAGTTTGTTGCCTGAAGGTGACTTAACAAACACTTCGCTACCTCACACATGTAATTTCGAAAACATGGATTTTCTTTCACTCTAGAACTCATATAGAATGGAACTTATCGATTTAGTTGGTACTTGGTTTAGTATGTGTGCTTCTGTTTGTAACACATATCCCCAAATGGATAATGGAAGATTCACATGACTCATCATTGATCTCCCCAAATCCAATAGGGTGCGGTTCCTTCTTTCACTCACCCCATTCCACTAGGGAGTTTATGGAGGAATGAGTTAGGATATGATCCAAAATTCCCGTAAGTAATCAATGAAGTCTTGATTATGATTATCTCCACCTCGATCTGGGTGGATTTTCTTTATCTTCATACCGAAATGGTTCTCAAATTCATTATTTTATTCATTGAACATATCAAAATAATCTAACTTATACCTCTTAAAGTAGATATATCCATATCTATTATAATCATCAGTAATAGTACTGAAGTATGAGTAACCTTAGCTTTCTTTAAGTGGAAATGGACCACACACATCAGTATGAACCAATTAAAGAAGTTCTTTAGACCTTTCACCTTTCCCACTAAATGGGGCATTGGGCATTTTTACTTTTAATCATTCATGACATAATGCTACTGATTTTAGTTCGAAAGAATCTAAATATCCATCTTGATATAAATTTTTCATGCAATTATCATTAACATGAACTAACCGGTGATGCCAAATTTAGGTGTGGTATGGGTCATGTGAATTATCTTTCATATCGATTTCCAATCCTTGGTTTGTGTAATCTAACATGTAATGACCATTTTATAAATGCGCCCTTCTAAAACATCTTTTATCTTTGTAAAAGATTCCACATTAATTTCCAAACATGAAAATAAATCCATGTGTATCTAATCTGGATATAGAAATAATGTTTTCAGTAACAGAAGACACATAATAAAAACCCTTTAACACCAAGATCTTCCGAGTTGGAAATGTGTGGTGGCAATCCCTAAAAGCTATAGTAGGAAGTCTTTCTATGTTGGATACTCATAGATATACCTCCCCTCGGTCAATATTTTTAAATCTACTTGATTAATGTATTTTGATACACATATGATCACAAAAATATGTACTTAATACCCAATTTTTTGAAATTGATAAATTTCATTTGAAAAAAAAATGAACCTGAAGCTTCCCCTTTATTCTTAGGATGGGTGCATTTTTTATTCTAGTGGCCCTTCTTACCACATGTGAAACAAATATCCTCATGTTCCTTTTCATCCCCTTTGATCTTCTTTTTCTTGTAAGGACCTGAAGATGCTTTGGTCTTAAAGATCTTCACCTTCCCTTTCCTCTTATTCACCATAAGGATATAAATATTTTTTGCGCTTTATATCATTGTCCACTTGTAGAATGTGGATAAGAAGACCAGATAGAGACTTCTCAATGTTTTTAATATTGAAATTGACAAAAAAGTTAGAGAAGTTATGAGGGAGTGTTGCAAGAATGAGATCAGTGCCCAGTTCTTCAGGGATTTTAAACCCTAGAACCTCTAGGTGCTCAATTTAGCTAATGCGTTTGACTACATGAGGCCCAATTTGGGCACCATCACCAAGCTTACTCAGAAATATTTCCTTATAGATCTCAAATGTTTACTATCTCTCTCTCTCCTGGTAAAGACCACGGAGGTGCTCGAGCATGCTATAAGGATCTAGGTTTTCATGAGACTTCATGAGCTCACAAGACATTGATGATAGCATCAAACATTGAATGTTGTCCACATCGTTCAAATGTTTATCATAGACCAGGAAATTATCATCACTTGCCTCTTTGGCAGGACGATTAGGTAATGCTGACTCCAGTAGGTAAGACTTTTGTTCATGGCATCGGATGACCCAAATGCGTGTAAACGATTCTAAGAATTTACTATCAGTGAGGATGTTTTCTTTACGCATAATTGATTGTAGGGATAGTGTGGTTGATGATTTTATAATTTTTATTCTATAATTAAAAGCGTGGATCATTTTTAGTTTCTTAATTACATTTTATGAGAAATAATAAATTTTATTAAGTCTCCAACTACTTTATCAAGTCCAAATGGCCCTTACCATTGAACTCAGAATGTCCATTTTCCATGAAATTCTAGGGGAAATGATCTATATTCTAATTTGAATTACCCCAATAGGGGTTGGTCAAGCTATTGGAAGGTATTTATGTAGGAAAGTATTCTCCAACTGCAGGCTTGTAGCTCCTTGATCTCTTGAGCGGACTCCCCAATCCTGAAATCATGACTTTTGGATTTCCTCAACTCTTGCCTCAAATATTACACCAAATCGAGCAAGGGATACACTTCTTGATGTAATATGGTTACGTCAACATGAAACCTTTCATATGGGCTTCTTGTGTAAAAGTAAGTGTCCCAACAAGGGTTGGTCAAAATCATTGTTTTATTGAGTTTTCCCTTAATCAAGTAATGGAAGGCTTAGTATGACTTAATATTTTATTTGAGGAATTTTTATCTCTTATGAATGAATTTATTATTATAATTATCATATTATTTTTAATATCATGTTTATCTTACTTAGGTGATTAACTATGTCTTGATAATATTTATGCATAAGTCTAATTTATTTTAGTTCCATCTTGCATGCTTGTTAAATTCATTAATTATGTGATTGTGACAACACATCCATAATGATAAACCATGAAATTGATCCGAATAAAATAATTTAAAGTTCATGATCATGAAATTTTCTGGTGGTAAGTTTATCTAGTGGTTGATAAAATAACCCTGACCTATTGGAGAAAAATCTAGAACCCTTTCGGTTCATGTTTATAGCTTTTCCCCTGTCCAACATCGTATCTACTGGGATTGGTTTTGTCTCAGCTTCAGCTTGAACCACCTCCACTAGCTTGGTAGTTTCATCCATTACATATGCCTTTTTTTAACTCACAAGCAGGTGAGGGGTAAAAATGGGTTTAAAAAAAAGAAACATTGGTCATGTAGGCCATACATTTTAGTGAGGAGAAGGCTCACGAGAAAACAAATTTAACTTAAATAAAATAATTAAATCAAACCATCCACATAGAAAGGTATTGGACTAGATAATGATCATCCATACATGAAATGATATTTACACATAAATAAAACTAGAATTCAATTCTTTAGTCATTATTTTTTACTATAAATCATGCTCATATCAATTAATTATCTTCTTTAATAAATCAATCCTTTTATCTAAAACCCTTTTCTGAATTTCCTTGAGATTCTCATCCATCATAGTTTTAAACAAATAAATTCATTTAAAATTATCTTTGTACGTAACTTGTACCTTGGAGGCAACCCAGTAAATTACTATTCATAACTACCAAATTAGTAGAAATGAACATTATGCAGATTTTAAATTAAACACATACATATAAAATGACTATCACATGTTTTGTCTTATCTTTATGACCACACAATGGTACACGTATCAAGGGTTTGTATAATTTTATAATAAATTTTAATAAATTTGCGTAATTTGGATGAGTACATAGTGTGTACTATTTTTCACCAACCATATGAAGTACACACACATGGAAATAGTGTGTGAGTGTAGTTTGGAAATATTTGGAGTACACGACCTGTCTAGTGGGTCACATGCCGTGTAGTTTCTCGTTACACAGTCTCCAGCCAAGAAAGCTGTGAATGGGGTACACAGTCCAACCCTAACCCGAAAGGGACTACTCATCATGTCCAGTGGGCCACAAGGTACGTAATTTGGAAACCATGTGCCACATGTTTCTAGTCAACACACAGAGTCATTAAGACATTTAAAAACTCCCAAGTCATGGCTTGGTTCGGTGTAATAGACCTCGTGGATTGAACCTTGGATATATGGTGTGTACTACCAAATACTCTTCATGTGTTCTGGTGTTGTATGACCAGGAACCTTTTGCACCTCTAGATGAGATCCTCAATTTTATTTTAATAAAAATTAAAAGAAAATATTGTTTCTGTAAGGTGAACGAGAAACGAAATATGAAGAATATATTTTGGGATTCAGATTTGGAGAATTATTAAGTTGAATTAAAAAAACTACACTATTAAATGGGTAAATCATCAAAAAAATAATTTAAATAATTATAAACTATGAGGTAACCTCCCTTTGATACCACTTGAAGGTTCCAGGAACAGAGGAAGCTTGGTTGGTCTGGCACCCAACATTGAGTTTTACCATGATCAATGAATATTCTGGGATCAATACGATGATGAATGCATGTCTCCATGGAATAGAATCAACGATTTAGATAAAAAAGAAGATACCCAAAACCTTTTGAGAGGATGTTTCACATCAAGTTTATAACTAAATTAATTAATTTCATAAATAAATAACACCTAGATAATATGTATTTTCGTCATTGATGATGTTGATCATCCGGAAAGTCCCTTCCAGATTATCTTGTTGTGCTTGAAAGGATCCAAACTGGAATCTCTCTAACGGTTATTTACATGTGCTCGGATGGACTTCGATCGACACTACTCATTCTACGAGTGCTAGTGTGGAAAAATTAGTGACTATTTTTGGTCATTCTTGATCACTTGTTCTTTGGACTAGAAGAATGACTCACATTTTTGATAGGGGTGGGAAGAATATTTGAGAGACAAAATTTTTAGCTCAACAATTCTCAATTCACTAGGAATGTGGTTCAGTACTTGGCACAACAGAAGAACATGTCTATTTATTAACATGGGGATTAAGTTACAATATTTAATTGTGTAATAGAAATTAAATACATTCATAACCTCAGAGAAACCCCATAATATAAACAATAATACTGCGTCATTATTTATGGAGTGCTGACTTGAGAAAAATGGAATTTTAAATTAAATTCTGCATCACAAAATAATAACAACATTATTTTAATTTGTGTCTACTAGTTAAATAATTATTTATCACCTTGAAAATAATTATTTGACTACCTGACCGGCCTTGGTCCTATCGAACTCCACTTCCATTTATTGAACACCATATTAAATAAATAAATAATTTATTCTCTTAAATAAATATTTTATTTACAAACTAGTATATAAATATTTTTCAAATATTCAATAAAATAAATAAATATATTCTACCCACAATCCGGTGAATAAATTTTTTTTTGATTTATTCAATCATTTTAACTAGAATAAAATTATTCCATTTTCTTGAGAATAATATTTATTAATTATATTCAAATAGAATTTAACTTAGACCATAATAAACACTTAGTGTGTGATCCTCTAGGATTCTTTCTCGTTGGCATTAGGTGTGCTTGCCAAAAGTCCAAGAGTACTATCTAGAAATGGGTCAAGGAACACAAGAGAAAGAATATAAAGTCACAAAAAGGACATCCACATATGAACTCATACTGTGTAATATAACCCCTTTGTTACAATATCTCATCAAGTGGGTGTCCTGATATTATCATCAACTTTTATGCTTGATACACCATTATTTGACTACCTGAAATATACTCATCATTACACCATGGGCATGGAATTTTGAGAGATGTTTCTATTTCAATCAAAAGGACGAGATATCAGCTTCTATAAATGGATAAGGAAAATCCTTCCTTGACATATCCATTAATAACATGCCACTCATGATGCACCCATCGTACCCTACTTCCCACAAACTATCTGTGTGACAGTTTTCATCAGTAAATCAAAGTGCGTGAGTTGTGACATGTATTAATGATAATATTAATGTCTAAGGATCATTAATCATGCTTGTAGATATAAATATCTGATGAAACCAAAACTTTCGGAATTCCTACTGGTGGGTCTGTACTCATAATCTCTTATCTTGTAGATTACCAAGTGTGATCTTTATGAGGGGAGGTCTCATCTACTTACCAGTACTCAAACTAGACAGTGTGAATGCTATGTGTCCCATCATAGTATGTCATCCAACTGTAGAACTATATCTAAAAAAATTGCTATAGCATTTAAAGATTCTCATCATAGAGGGGAACTGACATGACCTTTTCTATGCAACAAATACTCTTGAGAATTATTACATCATAGTGATGAAAAACTATGAACAATATATAATAATATGTTTAATAGTTATATACCTTAAATATACTTGTAATCAAAGTACAACCAATTGGTTCTAGGACACCAACTCTTACAAAAATTATGTTAACTAAAAATAAAATGTTTGAGATGGAATGATTAGTTACTCAACTAAAAGATAGAAATTATCATAATAATGACATAGAAAATATGAATGAATTTAGGAAAGGAGGTAAAAAATTTACATTTATAATAATGATTTATATATTATAAATTAGTGGTAAAAAAATTATCAAATTTGAAGATAATTTGACACCCCGAGCTTCCACGACACGCTTCTTATTCAATAATGAAATAGCTTGCATTGTACGCAACTTCGAGTTCTGAAACACTACAACCAATCATAATAGCCTTTATGAATATTAATACCCACTTTTTGAAATTATATAAATTTTATATTTCATAATGGACTTCATTTTGGGAATCGGAATGTCGAAATTAGCTTATGTTGAATTTTTGGTATTTTTCTGAGAACTTCCATTTTTTATGAATAGTGAAAAATACTTAAAACAACTTTTTAAATAAAAATAATTTATAGTGATAAATTATACTATTGAGTGGTTTTAAAGTATAATTAGAATATATTTTTTTAACATTTTATCCAATGTTGTTCATTATAATTAATTTCACTTTGAAATTGGATATAAACAATTGTCAATCTTTTGATATATATTGTTTCTTAAAAACACGCTATTTGTTGTGACAACAGGACTTAATTATGAAATTAATTAATGCAACTTAAATGTTTGGAATTTTTTAAAATATACATCATTTCTGAATTCGTAATATCAATTATAGCTTAAGGTGAAATTTTGGCATTGTTCTGAAAAACTTCAATTTTTGATGAATAGTGAAACCACTAAGTGGTAGTTAAAAAACTGATTTTTCATTTTAATTAAACACTACAACTTCTGTGTTTTGATTTTCAAAAATCCGACATACATCATTTTCATTAGGAAGTAAAATGTGGTTCAATGGGATTAAAATAATTTTTTGGTAAATAGTAACTTTTAAGTTTAATTAATCGCGATTAAAGGTAATTAGTGAAATTTAAGGTAAAAATGATATTATAAAAATATGAAAATACCTTTACACTTGTCCTACCCCTATTGCATGAGTCATGGACGACCAAGAAAATCCATGGGTCAACTTGGGGACCCCATGGACCCACTTTGGTAGGAAAATGAAATTAAAAACATTTTATTTAATGTCAAAATAAAAATGTCTCAAACATGAGTTGTTTTACTAAAAAAAAATTTAAATGGGGTTATACAAGTCATATTTTTGACTAAAAATATTCATTAGAAATATAAAATGATTTCCTACATCATGATAGTTTTTTTTATAATTTTTAGACATTAAATAAATTAAATTATTTATGACACCATGATGATGCAGCGATTACCTCATTAATTAACGATTTAAATAAAATGAAAAGATAATGTAAAATATAAGACTTAAACTTGTCAAAAACCTATTGTATGAGTATATTTAGAACCCTTATCACCTTATACTCGAAATATATAAGTGTGGGACCTTTAGAATCCGAAAAATCATTTCATAATAAAGTAACATTTCAATCTTTCCAAGAGTACCCCTTCTCTCCTCTTATAAAAGGCCCCCACCACTCCCACCTTACTCACACATTCAACACATTTGGCTTGGCCATAATCTGACCAAATAATCTCCCAAATATCCTCCCTTACTCCTAGAATCCTCACTTTTGGTAGAAGTCTTCCCAATGAAGCCTTTGGCTCAAATAAAAAAGAGTTACCCGATTTTAAGGTAATGTCTTCTCTAATGTTGTTTTGTATTATTTTGCTTCTCCAACCCCTTAAACTCTTTTTATTCCTTTCTTTTGTAACAACAACAGTATCTAAAATATACTAGGATGCTGTTATGATAATTATTTGGTTTACACTTACACACACCTTTGTCTAATGGTTAAAGAACATACTGTTTCTGTGGGTGGCGAAATACTACCTCACGAAAGGATGATTGTTCAATATTATTTTAACACCTCTAATGGTGGCCATTTTGATGACACTATTTTCATATATGATATATATATTATGTTTATGTTTTCTTTATGCTTCTGTATTTCTCATTTGTGTCATACTTTATGATTTCTATTATGGGTAAACGCGATAATTTCATTTTAGGAAGTGCGGACTACCGCCCCCTCAAAGTGATTTGAATCGTTAATGCCATATGTGGGATTTATAACGGATAGAGTAAATGGTATTATACATTATATTATACTGGAATTATATTATACCTTTATATAAATATAACTTCATTCCATTAAATAAGAAATAGAAATGAAAGTAGCGTTCATGCGTACGTACGGCTTACCGTCTCCATGAACGGTGCATTTCATTTCTTACCTATAAATGTTATTTAATATTATAAATGAATGTATATATTGGATATATATGATTTGTATGATATATACATCAGGAATATAGTTATTTATATATTACCACATGAACAAAGTGTAATTATAAGAAGTTTATTTTTGACTTAAGTACCTAAGATCGTCAAAACGACTTTTATTAACATAAATAATTACATAATGTTAATAACATGGTAATAAGTGATATAAAATGAATAATAAACTTGGAAAAGGTTCTTAAGAAATTATAAATTAACTCTAGTTTAATATTCAGGAGATCAAAGAACGGTCGAGTGAATTCGGACACGAGGTAAGGGATCTTCTTAACCCAATTTCTATTCTTTGGGTTAATATCCTACTTTCAAATTATGTCACGATATTATTATGTAATATCTTGTATTTGTACTTTATTTATTTGTTATTATAGTGAATACACATAATAGATCTACTTTATTTAAAAAAAAGATCATTGTAAGGGTCTTCGTCTCAATCTCCTTTTATTGAGGCATATTTTGTTTTATACACAACTTTCTTTTATACGGTGTATAAACCCCTTTGACTTTGACTTTTATTCAAAAAGGAATATTTTTTTTACAAAGCATTTTACGAAACCACAAAAGGAATGTTTTTGTCTTACGTATGCGGCGACAATGACTTCTCTGCCGCCGTGACCATTATTTGTGTTTCGGCTTCCTCTACAAGCCATAACTTTTTTTTTAATGAAAAATAAATACAAAGTTTTAACTTTATTTTATTTTGGTATTGAAAATGGTTTTGAAAGTGTTTTTATTATATCAATCTGTTGTATTGATATGTTGTGATTGAAATTTGGAAATGTTATGTTTCCTTTATTTATGTTTTATGTGATACGATTATGTTATGTTTTATGATATGTTTAAACCTATTCATATGAGGAATGCATTGGACTTAATAAGTGACAGGTGGAGCCGGCTACAGCTCCTCGATGCATCGGTAGGTCTCATGAGACAAACTAGTGTCTTGGAACGAGGCCTTGACAAAATCTTATTTGTGGTCTTGGCATGAGGCCTTGGCTATGTGTTTATGATAGTCTGGCATTATGCATTCCATCATTATGACAGTGGTTATTGATATTGCATGAGATTATTCAACTAGTAGAATATCCATGTGTGTAAGTAAATGGAATTATTTAATTTTATTTTTCCCATATTATGCTGAAATTCAAGATTAAAAAGGCTTTTGTTTTAGTTATACATTGCCTTAAATGTTAATGTTTATTTATGAAAGCTTCCACAATATTTCTATCCTTACTGAGCATCTGAGCTCAGCCCTTTCAATGTTTTAATATTTTCCAGGATGTGAAGAAGTATTTTATGAATGACCTACAGGGATAGTCAGAAGAGGATATGATTCTGGAATATGGAGACTTTGTTATTGTAGTTTTTTACTTTATGATGTAATGTAACATTTATGGTTGTATCTAGTGTTTCTAAGGCTACTAAACTAATAGGTCTTTCAAGACTTAATCTTTTGTGATCATGCCAATGTTACGAAGTAAGGCACCAGCTCTGGGTAAATGGGGTCGGGGCGTTACAGTTGGTATCAGTGGAAGTTTAGTACTAACCTTGGAAGCTAGATTTAGATAAACTCTGATTAGAGCACATAGCCCAAAGATAGACTTTGAGTATTAGTATAGAAGAACTTCCAAGAATTTTGGTATTATAGAGATGTTGTGAGTTTTCCGAGCAATACATCCCTGTCTAGATACGAGAAGGTTGAGGCGGCTCTGGCACAGATGTACCTAGTGGTAAAACCCGAAAACACAGCTTTGAGTTGGACTCGAACGGGAATCGGTGCACGAAAACGGGCCTTGCTGCACTCTTAGTTATGAACCTCCCAGGGGATATGATTAGGATAATTCTCATTTTCTTTACAAAACCACTATGAAGGGTTATGAGTATATACTTCCTCAAAGAAAACATTTTTAGGGATTATATCCATAAATAGTTCAATTCATGTTAAGTATTTTACAAGTATAGAATTATGTATTTTGATTCATAAACTAATCTAGTTTATGCCATTGTTTAGAAATGGAGCCTAGTGGAAGGAATGAAAACCGTATCAATGCACGCGCTCCATGTAGGGATTTCCCTCCTGCTTAAGATAATTATTGTGGATCAGGCGATACAACTGGTGCAGATCAACTTATTACCATACCGGGACAACTCACTCAGGTTATGAATAATAACCTTACTCGTATGGAGCACCCTGATCCGCAATGTAAAGGATCAATGTTAGACCGCTTCATGAGACAACAACCACCAACATTTAATGGGGGTACAAATCAATTAGTAGCTGAGAAATGAATAAACTCATTAGAAAAAATATTCCATGCCTTGGGGAGTAGCGAAAGGGAGAAGGTTGTCATGGCAGTCTACCGCCTCACTGAAGATGCCGATCAATGGTGGTCACTGATTCAAAATAGAAGGGAAGATAAAGAAGTATCAAATATGGAATGGAGAGAGTTCAAAGATCTTTTCTTAAAAAAATACTTTCTACATGACCATCGAGCAGATATGGAAAGGCAATTTCTGAGTCTGAGACAAAAGGAGGAAGAGAATGTCACAAAGTATGAGGCCAACTTTACAAGGTTAGCGAGGTATGCTGCAGATTATATACGTAACCCAAGAAGTAAGATTGATCATTTCTTTGAGGGGTTAAAACCATTTCTCCGTAGAGATTTAGTATCACAATCCTTCTCATCGTATGAAGATATTGCCTCGTGTGCTATCAAGACAGAAAAAGAATTCTCTAAATCTTATGTCAATAAAGTAAAGAAAGAGAAGAAGAGAACAGTAGAACAAGAGACAGATAAAGGGAAAAAGGGATAGAAGTATTTTCCATTATGCAATAATTGTGGGAAGAATCACCCTGGTACTTGCCTAAAAGGAATGGGAATTTGTTATAAATGTGGAGAAAAAGGTCACCAGGCGCATGATTGCAAGGTAAAGAAAGTGGCTATCAATGTTCAATGCTACAATTGTAGGGAAATGGGGAATTATTCAAATGAATGTCCTAAGCGTCAGGGAAACATACCTCAAAAAAGGCCAAGGGATCAAGGACAATATTATGCTGTTACTACAGTTGAAGCGGAATAATTAATTTATTGGTGCTTTTGGACTCAAGGATTATATTCTGGTTATAAAAATAATGTGATATATATAAGGATTATACTGCAGTACTTGTTGTTATCATTAAGGTTTTAATATGATGAAGGAAATCATATTTTTAGTATGTGACAATATGAGAAACTTTACTTTGTTTAGGGAATCTAATGTTACAATTGATTTTGGAATTTAAGGACCTTTTAGAGAAAGTCTGGATGGAGGTATTTTGGATAACTATAAAGGTTGGAATGGATTAAGTTGATCTTTGGATAGTATTGTTTAAGGTTATTACATTTATGAAAATTATTTTTGGAATATTATAATACTATAGTTTTAGGAAAAGGACAACTTGCAGGGTGGGGCATAACCTGTCGCATCGGACAAAGTTGCAGGAATCGAACCCACAACCATAGTGCAACATGCCTTTATTACCTACCACTAGCCTACATGAAGTCCCTGGTTATTACAAAATAGTTTTCCTAATCTAAATGGTATGTGGTAATATTTAGAACCTTATTTAATTAGGATAAATGGAATATTTTTGAGATCTGTTACCATTTGGAGTGAAAGATGGGTTTGTGGTAAATATTTATTAAAGAATGAAAGTCTACACGACAAGTAAGTATATTTCCTTACATTCTTAGTATATCTCTTAAATAAATTCCTCAACTTTATGAAAGGTAACTTAAAACAAAAACTTTTTCGGTTAACTTTTCCAACTGGGGATTCAATGATCGTTTAACCAATCGCAAGTTTGTGATTTTATTATTGTTAACTTTCTCCTAATTATGTTTTCTACAACTCTCCATCAGACCTTGCTAGTTTATTTTTCTTCCATATCCATATTTTCATAGAATCCTAGTATGGGCTATCTCGGGTGCCCTTTTTACTTCTCTTTCTTTCTTTTAATGTTATATTTTTATTAACCTTATTTTCGATGTGGGTTTTCCAAAAGGTATTTTCTATTTTCAAACTTTTATTCTCAAAGAAAAATTTCAAACTGCGAGGATGCAATTTATTGAAGGAGGGGATAATGTAACACCCCGAGCTACACGATGCGCTTCTCATTCAATAATTCAATAGCTTGCATTGTACACAACTTCGAGTTCTAACACACCGTAACCAATCAAAGTAGCCGTTATGAATAGTAATACCCACTTATCGAAATTATATAAATTTTATATTTCAAAATGGACTTCATTTTTAGATTCGAAAAATCAAAATTAGCCTATGTTGAATTTTTGGTATTTTTCTGAGAACTTCCATTTTTTTATGAATAGTGAAAAATACTTAAAACAACTTTTTAATCAAAATAATTTATAGTGATAAATTATAATACTAAGTAGCTTTAAAGTATAATTATAATATATTTTTTCCATTTTATCCAATGGTGTTCATTACAATTAATTTCACTTTGAAATTGGACGTAAACGATTGTCAATCTTTTGATATATATTGTTTCTTAAAAAACGCTATTTGTTGTGACAACGGGAATTAAATATGAAATTAATTAATGCAACTTATATGCTTGGAATTTTGTAAAATATACATCATTTCTGAATTCGGAATATCAATTATAGCTTATGGTGAAATTTTGGCATTGTTCTGAAAAACTTCAATTTTTGATGAATAGTGAAACCACTAAGTGGTAGTTAAAAAACTAATTTTTCGTTTAAATGAAACATTACCACTTATGTGTTTTGATTTTAAAAAAACGGACATACATGGTTGTCATTAGGAAGTAAAATGTGGTTCAATGGGACTAAAATAATTTTTTGGTGAATAGTAACTTTTAAGTTTAATTAATCGCGATTAAAGGTAATTAGTGAAATTTAAGGTAAAAATGATATTATAAAAATATAAAAATACCTTTCTTTTGTAAAAAAACTAGTATCTACAATATACTAGGATGGTGTTACGATAAGGGTTTGGTTTATACTTACACACACCTTCGTCTAATGGTTAAAGAACATACTGTTTCTGTGGGTGGTGAAATACTACCTCACGAAACGATGATTGTTCAATATTCTTTTAACACCTCTAATGGTGGACAATTTGATGACAATATTTTCATATATGATATATATATTATGTTTATGTTTTTTTATGCTTCTGTATTTCTCATTTTTGGCATACTTTATGATTTCCATTATGGGTAAACGTGATAATTTCATTTTAGGAAGTGTGGCCTACCGCCCCCTCAAAGTGATTTGAATCGTTAATGACATATGTGGGATGTATAAAGGATGGAGTAAATGGTATTATACATTATATTATACTGGAATTATATTATACCTTTATACAATTATGACTTCTTTTCATTAAATACGAAATAGAAATGAAAGTAGCGTTCATGCGTACGTACGACTTACTGTCTCTATGAACGGTGCATTTAATTTCTTACCTCTAAATGTTATGTAATATTATAAATGAATGTATATACTGGATATTTATGGTGTATATGATATATACATCATGAATATAAATATGGATATAATGGATATATTACCACATGAACAAAGTGTAATTATAAGAAGTTTATTTTTGACTCAAGTACCTAAGATCGTCAAAACGACCGTTATTAACATATATAATTACATAATGTTCATAACATGGTAATAAGTGATATAAAATGAATAATAAACTTGAAAAAGGTTCTTAAGTAATTATAAAATAACTCTAGTTTATTATTCAGGAGATCAAAGAACGGTCGAGTGAATTCAGATACGAGGTAAGGGAACTTCTTAACCCAATTTCTATTCTTTGGGTTAATCTCCTACTTTCAAATTATTTCATGATATTATTATGTCCAATCTTGTATTTGTTCTTTATTTACGTGTGCTTATAGTGAATACACATAATAGATCTACTTTATTTTAAAAAAATGATCTTTTTAAGGGTCTTCGTCTCAATCTCATTTCATTGAGGCATATTTTGTTTTATACATAACTTTATTTTATACGGTGTATAAACCCCTTTGACTTTGACTTTTATTCAAAAAGGAATATTTTTTAAAAAGCGTTTTACTAAACGAAAAAAGAAATGTTTTTGTATTACATATGCGGTGACAAGGACTTCTCCGCCGCCGTGACCATTATTTGTGTTTCGGCTTCCTCTTCAAGGCATAACTTTTTTTTTAAATAAAAATAAATACAAAGTTTTAACTTTATTTTATTTTGGTATTGAAAATGGTTTTGAAAGTGTTGTTATTATATCAATGTATTGTATTGATATCTTGTGATTGAAATGTGGAAATGTTATCTTTCCATTATGCATGTTTTATGTGATATGATTATGTTATGGTTTATGATATGTTTAAACCTATTCATACGAGGAATGCATTGGACTTAACAATTGATAGGTGTAGCCCGCTACATCTCCTCGATGCATCGGTAGGTCTCATGAGACAAACTAGTGTCTTGGTACGAGGCCTTGACAAAATCTTATTTGTGGTCTTGGCACGAGGCCTTGGCTATGTGGTTTTGATGGTCTGAAATTATGCATTCCATCATTATGAAAGTGGTTATTGATATTGCATTAGATTATTCGACTCGTAGAATATCCATGCGAGTAAGTAAATGGAATTATATAATTTTATTTTTTCCATATTATGCGAAAGTTAAAGTTTAAAAAGGATTTTGTTTTAGTTATACATTGCCATAAGTGTTAATGTTTATTTATGAAAGCTTGCACAATATTGCTATCCTTACTGAGCATCTGAGCTCACCCCTTTCAATGTTTTAATATTTTCCAGGATGTGAAGAAGTATTTTATGAATGACCTGAAGGGACAGTCAGAAGAGGATATGAGTGTGGACTATGGAGACTTTTTTATTGTAGTTATTCACTTTATGATGTAATGTAACATTTATGAATGTATCTAGTGTTTCTAAGGCTACTAAACTAATCAGTCTTTCGAGACTTGATCTTTTGTGATCACGCCAATGTTACGAAGTAAGGCACCGACTCTGGGTAACTAGGGTCGGGGCATTACATAATACCTACTGATAGCTGACATGCAACCCTACTTCCATCTTAAATACATTTTATATATACACATATCTTCTATAATAAACTTGATTCTTCTTAAATATATAGTCTTATTTTATAACTACATTGCTTTTACTAATAGTTTTATTCTCACATCCGCTTGGTAATTATGTCATTATCCTTTAACTGTTAAAAAATTATGATAACAGTTTCTATTATCATAAAATTATAACATATATTAATTTTAGGTACACTCATATGAATATTTAATAGAAACATAATAAGATAAATGGTTAATGTAAATAATATTTTATTTTTTATTTCTGATTTACATTATTATTCATTTGATTTATAAATGCTTCCTATCTTATTATGTATATTTGTTTTGTTACCATAAGATTTTAATTTTAAAATTATATTTAACATTTTTAATAAAAAATTCAAAAAATATTAATTTCATTAATTGAGAACAATACACTTACCAAAAGGTAAAACCCAATTAAACACATATTATTACAAGATTGTTTCATTTCAAATCATGTGTTAATATTGACACAACCACTAGGAATAATAAAGGATAACTTTTTTTGAATAGTTTAATCATTAAATGTTTATTTATATATGTGAACCTACCCAAAAATATCATTCATTAGATAATATTTTTAAAAATAATGAGAAGCTTTTGGAAGATGATATAAATTATAAAAGGATGTATAAGAACTTTTTCAAGATAAGTAGTGAGTGATAAAGTAATAATGGTGGCGTTTTAATATAGAAATATGGTAGTTTTACACTATGATAGTTGCCTAATATCTATGAGGGGTATTATGACTGTTCGTATTTAAGACAGTTTATCAATTTTATTGGTTATGTGGACACAAATAATTAACCATCTTGATTATTAATTGATATAAACAAATTGCATCATTTTTTGAGAATATAAACATTTTCCAATAAGAATATGATGTACAATAAATGTTTATGTTTTAAATAAAATTTATTTTGATAAGATATTCATATAAAATACTTTTAAAATTATCAGAAATTATTCTGTAATGTTAATATTTGTTCAAATATTTATCATCCTATAAAAATTATTAATCTTCAATAACTATATATTTTCATATAAAAGATAATATTATTATATTTTGAAAATTATTTTAAAAATAAATTTTATCTTTGGAATCATCATTTAAAAATTATATTAGGGTTAATTTTAATAAATTCTTTATCAAAATTGATTTTTTGGTGAAAAAGTAAAAATTACTATTTATTGAGTGTCACGATTTTATGATATCAGTATTGTGTGAGCCTGTTTCAAAAAATTTATGAAACATTTAACCCAATATAAATTTCAATTTAATATTTATATAAATTAATTTTTAAATATAACTTTGATATTATATATTTTTACGTTTCATTTTGGAACCTATAATTGGATTTTTGCGATAAAAATTATTTTTGGATTCTGTGCCTAAAT
Organism: Viscum album; assembly: GCA_963277665.1. Classification (NCBI taxonomy): domain Eukaryota; kingdom Viridiplantae; phylum Streptophyta; class Magnoliopsida; order Santalales; family Viscaceae; genus Viscum; species Viscum album. Next base: position 1,840,344,361 of record OY728165.1, read on the forward strand.
AGGGTAGTTGGATGTTGGTTTTGAAATTGGAAAATATTTTAACATAAAATAAATCTCATTAAATTAATAAAATACTTTAAAACTAGTTTGATTTAATTTTACCCACAAGTGGTTGGCTTAGATAATACTATTACTAATATTTTAACAATTAAAATAACTTCTCCACATGTAAAAATAACCACCGTTTCTCCCTAACCTATCCAATAAAAACCAATTGAGCATGAATTTACTATACCTACCCCAATATAATGAATAAAAAGGTGTTATTTGTCTTTATATAAGTATCTCTCTAGTTTTATGAAGTATCTTCTCAAGGTAATAGTTCCCAATCCCCCAAATTCATTTTCTACTGTAAGTCCTTTTTTATATTGTATCTTTAGAATCCTTTTTAAATATAGATATTATTGTAATTACATTTCATTATAATCCATTTGAATCACTTTTATTAATATATTACTTACTAAATCTTATTATAGCATTTTTTAAATCGTTATGAAGCCTGAACTATCCCATGGCTTTAAAACCTTCCTAAAATTTTAGTGAAGTAAATGGTGTATTTTTTTTAAGAAAAGAAATACTTATATATATAAAAAAAGATTATATGGATTTATAATTGATTAATATAGGAGTAATAAATCCAAAAGGTTTGGTCAAGTATATCACATCCATCATTTTGGTGCATGATGAATGGGCTCATACTGCACTCTTGGTCTGAATCTCCCACGATATATGCTTTAGATAATTTCTGTGGACTTTTCAAAAACATTATGACGGATATATCTACCATTTAATTTGTCTCATAACATTGAAAATACATGTATTCACCTAACTAGAAAACTAAATCATATTCTTCTTTATAAACACACGTTAACTATAATACCATATTATCCAGTTTTTAAGTGTGTTTATTTGAACATATTAAATCCCTACTTATTCCTTAGTGATTTCACCATGATATCATTATAAATTCATTGGTTTGGGAATATATTTTCATACCATATAATCCTATATCTTATATGGGAAATTATTTTAATATTCCTCCAATTGGTCCATTGTATTACGTATTTATATAGGTAATTCTTTAAAAATTAAATAATGCAATCATTTATTTGGTGACGGAATACATTATAATTTCTATGTGATGGGTGGGGACGAGAATTATATATACCCTCAGTTCACTATTAGGTCTCATGAGACAATGAAGAGTGGGTAGTGGGAGTGTCCTAACCTTTTATTTAAGATGTGTTGGAACAAGGACTTGATGACATATTTAAGTTGTCTAACATTGTAAACTATATTCATGATATGATGGGGTTTTTATCCAGAAATATATACATTATTATGTTTTACACACATTTATTTAATCTTTTATTTTCATTTTTCATGGAATAAATCTATTTATTTATTTTTGACATAATTTCTATTTTATAATAGTTTTTTATATGTTACCACCATAATGAGAATTTGAGATCACATATTAATATTATTTTACTTTTTCGATGGAATTTAAGAAGAGTACTACATATAAAAAATGAATTTTAATTATAATAATAATTATTTTCATGTTTTAATATTATATAATTTTATTTTCAATATAATGTAACACTAATTTATGTATCTAGTTCCCTAAGACTACTTAACCATTGGATTCAATATATTATGATACATGTAACAATGTAATAGAATAAAAACTTTCACACCCCGACCTATAAAATTATTTAATTTTATTATTTATTGGCTTCGGTTAGCCTCATCAAGGTGCAGGTTGAGCACTGCTATAATTTTTTTAATATTTAACAATTTTGATGAGTTTCAGACAGGTTCAATGGAACTGCAATATTCACGGTAAAAATGTGATCGGCCCAGGTGTCTTTGCGTTTCCCTAATGTTTAAAATAAATTATTTTTTATGAAAATAAAAAATATTAAGTGTTTAAAACATAATAGTTATAATATTAATGTGATAAAATATAATATTATTGTTATTAAAAATACATAAAATATTTTATTAGGAATTTTTTTAAAAATCTTTCTTAATATTATTTTATGATTAAATTACTATTAAAGTTGTTATTATTTAAAATGAAATAAATAAAATTATGATTATGATTATGATTATTTTTATTGTTATTAATCTTATCATTGATAGTATTATTGTGTTTTAAAAAAATTAAAACCCTAGGGGAGAATCACTGCCCCCTTCTTCTCCTCGGTGCACGTAGCAGGCCCCCTGGTCCTCCCTTTGGTGGGCATGAACCGGCTGCCCAAATCCCCTCCCCTACTCTTCCCCCATGCACCCTACTTTGACCAACTAGCTCTAGCATGTCCCAACCACCATTCTCGACATGCCTCCAAAAAACCTCCCTACTACTGACTCTGCGCGCTGCAAATCCCCCTCAATCTGCTTCTTGTGCACACTCCGCCCTCTCTGGAGCTCCCCTTCCAACTACACCCTGTCCTATGACCTCCTCTTCATTGGTGCACAAATCTCATCACAATAGTCGTTTCCCCCTTTGGTCCATTTAATTCCATTTTTTTGTGTGTTTTCCATCATTTTATCCATACCCTAAAACCTCGGGTTATGATTCACACATTTTTATTGTTTTTTAGGGTGTACAATTGGTCTGCAAGGTCACCCCTCCCTTCCTTTGATATTTCATCGCATCTTCATTCCATTGAGTTAGGAAAGTCCATGATCTAAAAATTTGATTAAATAAATTTAATTCTTGAGTGTTCTTAATTAACATTTTAACTTGATTCACAACTTTATTATGACCTTAATTAGTTTTTTATAGTGTTTTTAAATTTTTAGAACTTGTTTAAAATATGTTTTTAGGCAATTACTGCTTTGCAACTAGTTGTGTCTTTGATAAATGTTTTTGATCATGTGTGAAATATTACTTTCATAATATTTAAAATAATATTCTCACCATGATAATGCGATTGCCGAAAATATGGCATTGTTTTTCTTGATAGCATAATTTGCTAAAAATAGACTTTGTAATGGATTTTGTCTCTACCTATGTGCCTATGAACCCTTTGTATTTGATAAATTATTTTTTGTTTTTTTTAATTTGAAATCAAGACTTGTTATAGTATTTGGTGTTAATAAGTATTTTTGAAAGGATACTCTTTTTTTGAAATGGATTGTTTGTTTTTGTAATTAAATGTGATTTTAGGTTGGTTTATTGTAAATGGGGTTTTTGTGAAAATGATTCTTTTGTGTGTTTTCAGGGATTTTGTAATATTCCATTGGATGTTGGTACATCCATGGGTGCACTGGGTGCACACATGGATGTGAATTCAAATGAAGAGGGTACTTTAGAAATAGTGTTTTACAATAATATTCTTTTTCTTAAGTTTTTCATTGGTTTTTGAATCGTATATTTATTGCTTTGTTTGGATTATTTTTATTGTACAGATTTATAGGGTTTTGAGTCATGAGGATTTATTGTAGGGAGTTTCAATCAGGGTCACATGCTTATTCCCAGGTGTGGATATCCATCAATATATGTCTTCGGTATGTGTGTTCCATCATAGAAGAGGGAACACATACATTAGTTTAAAGATATATATATATATGGATGAGTGTGCATGTATGTGGGATGCTGTTTTAGTTTGAAAGCTTTTTCTTGGCCTTTCTTTGAGGTTGGATCTCTATGCACCAAACATTAAATTTTAAAATCATTTATTTTATATATTTCACACATAGTTTATATATTAATTATTGATATAGAATTTTTATTAAAATTGAGTATCTTGAATTGGAGTGGTTTCTTTCTTGTAATATATTGAAATATATGGTTTGATTACATTTTTCTTAGCAAATTATTGATTAAATACCAAGTTGTCCTTCGTAAACGTGTTTTGGATTTAAAATGTCGGTTTGGGTTTCTTAAAGGGGATTCAAATTTTGTTTCTAGTTTTCAAAGTGTTGTGTGTCTGGTTTTTTAAGAAAGAGTTTAACATGTGATGGTTTTGCGAGACCCAGTTGACAGTTTAAATAAAATGGTTTCATTGAAAAACCCTCCTTGGAATTGGTATTTTCCATGTTGGTTGAAATAGGTTGTGAGTTTCCTTGGTTTGGGGATTACCTTCTGTTATTAAGGTTTAAAGGTGAGAGTCTTGTTCCATGGGGCGATTCGAGGTGACCTTGTGGTGTGTATTGACTATGTGTAAAGAATATACATGTGTTCAGATACTTGTTTGACACTGTTGGATCACCCCCTTTTTAGTCTGAATATGGGAACCCAATATAGTGAGCGATTTTTTGGGGAATGATTGTTGCACTAAATATTTAAAAGATGTACTATTCCAAATTTGTGTACTTTTATTCTATTTAGATATTTTTGGTCACTCACTATTAAATGTTTTGGTTTTATTTAAAGACTAGAAATAAGAGGTAGCTATTTAAATTATAATTATGTGGTTGGTAGTTAATTTCATGTTTTATTTATGTTTTGTCAATAGATTAGTTTATTTTATCAATATAAAAGGAAAGAAATATCAGAGGACTTTCCTATCCCTCCTAGATTATTTAATTACAATAATAATTAAAAAATCTAGTTTGAGTGATCCTGCCACATTATCAAGATTTCATCTCTATTTCATGTTATTTTACAACATATCCAACTCTCCTCCAATTAATAGATATTATTATGGGTATTCAAACCCTTTATCCAAATATTAAATATACCATATTCAAATATTACTCAATTTGGGAACTACCATAATGTACAAAATCGATACATCACAATGTCAAAAAAAGTGGCATAACTATCCTTTATAAGAACATGGATATATGTGATCTATAGGGAAATTAGTTATCAAATTAGAGAAATTTTCAATTATTTATGCAACCGACATTATTTTCAACCTTTCCACTCAGACCCTGTCTGAATTTTTTATGGAGGTCAAGTCTAGAATGAAATTTTGAATCAATAATTTTAAAATCCAGAACAACATTAACCTATTTTTGTTACTCTCACACTCATCTCAACAAGGATGTCACCATTTTTCTTGGGTATAAGAATTTAGAGAATTTAGAAACCTTATTATGCATTATGTCAACTCATGGATATGGCTTGATACACCATTGAGATTTGAAAAGAAAAAATCAAATTTGGGCACCTCGTGATTATTTCATTAAAAAGGCACTATTCTAGAAACTCATATGGCTTATAGCCAAATAAGGAATCATATTTGGAATAAATAGTTTAAAATATTAATATATAACTTTTTTCAAAAAGATATATTATATTGACTTCTCTAAGATAATATAATTTTTATCACTTTAAAAGCTTTATCTTGAGTCACTATAACCTTTTAGATACTCATTGGTACTAAAATTAATAAGTGATAATTAAAATTTCATGGACCAAATTTCTTTAGGGGTAGAATGTAACATCTCATATTTCCAATGGATATTTTCATAAATTTTATTTGATATATGTATAAATATATATTCTAAATAATTTTTTTTAATAATCCAATGATTTATCACCCAAGTAATTAATTTAAATAATATTTAAGGAAAATAGAAATGTATTTATTAAAATGGATTTAGAAAAATGGTTTCATGAAAGCTGAGTGAAAAACCTCCATTTCTAAAATGGCCATGAGGCTTGAACCCATGACCAGAACGTGGAAATGGTGAAAGGGCTATCGCCAACATATATGCATCCCTACTTTCATATTTTATCCTTTATATATATACATGTCTTTTTTATATACTTTATTCTCTTTAAATATATAGTATTATTTTATAACTATATTCCATTAACTAATGACTATATTTTGACATCCTCTAGGTAACTATGTTATTTTAATTTAATGGTTGTCAAATTACGAGGAATGTTTTATTTATCATAAAATTAAAATATATAAAAATTGGCTGAACTACCATAGTTAATTTTATGCGAAACATGATAAAATAAATGGTTAAGTGTAAATAATATATTTGTTTACATTTTTTATTTACATTACTATTCATTTTATTTTGAAATGTATTCTATCTTATTTTGGGCACATATTTTATTACATTAGAATTTCCCTTCTATAAGTAAAGATAATATGTTTCAAAATGAAAAATCAGAAATTATAAATTTAATTAATTGAAATAAATACATTTACCAAATGATAATTTCCAATAAAAAACCCACCATTACAACAAAAAGACATTTAAATTTCAGATCATGGGTTAATATTTATTACATTAACTAGGAATGGTTTCGGTGTACAAACATTAAGGAGTAGTATGATCACTAAACATTACTCTATATGTTTTAAATCCACCATTAAGATCATTGCAACCATAATAAATATAAAAATAAAGAGAAACATTAGGAAAATGACTTACATTTTCAGAGGATGTGTAAAAAACATTTTAATAAAGTAATGAGTGATGAAGTGAGAATGTTGGTGTATTTATAGGTTAATATGGTAATGTTACATTATGAATATTATGAAATATGGTATATTATACTTATGACAGTTAGTCCATAATTGTTTTTCATTATTATTGTTGTTGGTTATGTAGACATAATTAGTTTACTCTCAGGATTATTTTATGATATAATCAAAGTTGTATCATTTTTTGAGACAAAAGTTTTTTCCTTAAGAATATATTTTAGGGTAAGTTTATAAGTTGTAAATAAAAATTATTTTCATAAAATAAACTTATAAATAACTTTTAAATAATAATTATGTTATAAATATTATTTATAAAAGATAAAACGTTTATTATGCTATATTTTTTTTTAATTTTTAATATATAATGATTTTTATTTTAAAGTTAAAACTCTCATATTTAAAAAATTACTTTTGTAAGTTTTTTAAATTTTTTTAATTTTCCAAAAATTTAACTTAGGTTGAATATTTTGGAAATTTATACCAAATTTTATTTTTTGTGAGAAAAGTGAAAATTATTGTTTTATGAGTCACTTGATTCATTTAAATCATTATTATGTGAGCATGAATAAAAAAATGATGAAATATTTTATTCAATCAGTGAGGAATTTAATACATTTAAAAATGAATTTAAAATTTTTAATTTGAATGTATAAATGTGTACATTACATTTTAAGACCCAAAATTAGATTTTTGAGATAATAATTACTTTTGGATTTTGTTCATTAATTGGGTTTGTTGGAAGGTTATTCTTATATTTGAAATTATTTTGACATCAACAAACTATAGTGTGACAATTTTTTTATCTGGCTGGGGGAACCCCCTTTTTAATGAAATAAAGAAACCTCGCTTTTATTCTTGGTAGACGAATCCCATTACTTAGACTTTGTAGGCACAATGGGTTATAAATCCGAATATATTAGGTATTTACCCAATATCCATATATATGTTTCACTATAGACTACCAATGTCCCATAGAATAAAAAATCCATAGTTTTTTATGCTCTCACCTAGAAATCCACATCTCAACACTGGATCCCAATATTCACGGCCCAATACAACCTTGGTTTCATCACCGCCCTCCTGCCCTATATCTCCACCCTAAGACATTAATCCCTATTGGACTAAGCATCATTGTGGCTCATTAGCTCCATCAAGAATGATAGCTCATACTAAAAACCATCTTTGACAATGCCCAAATATTTCCACACTAAATGTGGATCACCATGGTGCATCATCACCGACCACCATGGTAGCTCCCACCACAACCCCTATCTGAGTGACCAGGCACATCTTGTGATTTACAAACTAAAAATAACCCAATGTTGTGAATTTTAGGACTTGATCTTGGATTGATGAAATATTACAGTGCTACCTACACCACTTGGGAAACACCACAACATTTCATTCATTGGTTAATAATCTAGAAAATTAGTTAGAATTCATTACACCCACAAATCATTGTCTTATAAAATAAAATAACAAATATTTTGACCCTTAAAATCCCCCACCTCCAGTATATATACCCACCATTTCTCTATCTCCAAACCACTCAAAACCCATTGAGCATGGAGTTCCTCTCCCTATACCTCTCTAAAGACCTCCAAAGTTGTTCCTATGGTTTTACAAAGTCTCTCTCAAGATATAAGAAGCATCCTATCTAGGTAAGGTCTCATTATATTCCTCATTCATTTTGAATTGCAATTCATTTTTATATTTTATTTTTATCATCTTTTTAATATACAGAAATGATTTTAATTCAATTTTATTATCATCCATTAGAATTACATTCATTTATAAATTAATCACTCCCATTCATTATATAATTCACCTAAGTGATATAATGTTAAAACTATCCCATTGCTATAACTTGACTATCATTCTGGTGTACGGTGAAGGGAACCTTACTGCGCACATGGTTTGACACTCCTAGAGGATATTCATTAGATGATTTTTATACAATTTTCCAAACCATTATAAATGACATCTCTATCATTTAATTGGTCTCCTACCTTTTTAAATACATGTATTCAACTACCTAGATGAATAAATCGTATTTTCATTTGTAAATACATATCAACTATAATTTTGATTGATTCACTTATTAAGGATGTTTATTTGGACATTGTGAGTGCCTAATTAATCATTAGGAATTTCCCCAAGATATAATTATTAATTTATTTATTGGTGAAAAATTGTCATGCATTTTTATTCGTTGTTTTATGCGGCAATTTCTAGTAAGATACACGTCATTGATCCATTGTGATATGTATTTAATTTGTTAATTCTTAAAAAATTATTCCATATAATGATGATGAAATACATGGGAATTTTAATGTGATGGGTGGGGTCCCAAATTATTTAGTCCCTCAGTTCACTGTTAAGTCATAGGATACAACTAAGACATGGGTAATGAGAGTGTCCATACTTTGTATGTAAGATTTCTAGGCATAAGGCATTGATTGTATATTTAAGATGTCTCGAATTATGAATTCCCTTCACTATAGGATCAGCTAATATAATCTACTTTTTTTATTAATTTTATATCTTTCATTGATTTATTTATACTCTTAGTTACATTTGTTTTGGAATACCTCAGTTTATTTATTTATACCATAATGTATTTTTTGTAATATTTTCTATTGTACACTACCCCCTTACTGAGCGTATGATCTTACCCATTTATATTATTTTACTTGTCCCTAGAACACAAATAAGAGTAGAGCATATTAAAAATGGATTATATGGAGAATAATAATGTCTTTCAAGTTTTTAGATGATGTAATTCTAGTTTCAATGTAATGTAAAACTCATTTATATGATTAGTTTCCTATAAATACTAAAATTTTGGATCCTATCTATTTTGATCTATGTACCAATTTAATAGAATAACCCACACCATGGTTACTATAGTTGGGGTTGTAGCAAAAAATAAGTGAAAGATGATAAAATATATAGTCATGATGGTATGGTTAAAACATTGTGAGATAATTTCCATCAACATGAATAAGAAATTTTTATAATAATGTAAAATATGAAATATTTTTTTATAATTATATTAAATGTTTAAAATAGAAACTATTCTACAAGACATTATTAACTCACTAATAAATTGGTTTTTGGAAGATATAAATTCTATAGTGAATAAGGATATTATATATAACATGAATTGAAATAATCTTTATCACGAGACACTCCAATTGGAAATTAACCTTGGCTTGTAGTTAGGGGGATAAAACCCCCGAAGAATGCCCACAATAGGCTATATGTTATAGATAACCATTAAGTGTATAAAATCACACATATGGGATGAATCCCCCTTATAATCCTAAGATCATAAAATAAACCTTCAATAAAATACCTATAAAATAATACCAATATCCCATTATGATCATTATATCTTACATAAAATAAACTCCAAAATACTAAAATAATCTCAAAATATTATAATCCATGATCCCTCAATGTTAACTCCACAATACTATAATGTTTATCCTGATCACAAAGTCCCTTTAAAAATTTAGAAACCTAATATATATTTATATTTATAGAAATTGTCAAGAAAATATGTTTACCAAGTAAAACCATTCTAAAAACCTCTCATGTAAATGTGGCAGAAGTATTTGAATTCATTATTAGATAAAAACCTTAACCAACAGATGACCTAGATTAGGCCAACTACCAATCAAGATCACTAATGCTCACTCAAAAAACATTGCATCCTTGCTTAATAAAATATTATCAAAAAACATATGTGAAAATACCCTACATCTATTTCCAAATAGATTTGGTCACTCTCTTTCCCTAAGGACATACTTATAACTCTATCATCATCATTATATAAATGCATAAACTCATCGTAACTGTAAATAAGAATCCACATCATAACACATAGACATATCAACAAACATATACCACATTCCACAACCACACAACATAACACCATATGAAAACTAAAAATCACATCCCCATCATAGTAAGGTTAACATGAACATGAACAAAATAAATCTCAATACCCCCTCTTCCCATGAACATTCCCTACCATGCATAACAACACAACTATATAACATAAGCATAGTGAATTTGTCCCTTGAATATTGTGTATCATATCCAAAATACAACATATCCTACACCCATTAGCATAATTATTAATTCATCAGTTTTTTACTTACTTTATATTAATTTCTAGTTTCTAAACCTCCATAATAGAAACAACAACATCCATACGCAATACTATATCATTCACCACACAATCCCAAATTCCAACAAGAATAATAAAACCACCGCTTCCATAAAAATATCAAAAGACCATCTCAACACTTACCAAAACAAATATCACACTAGAATCACACACAAAAATGTATGATTTAAAAAATATAAATTCCCAATATAGAATGATGGTAAATCTATAAAAGGTTCCAAAAAACCTAGTATAAAACCATATCATACTATTGAAAACAAAAAAAAAATCTATGATTCTAAGTCCCCAGAATACTAATCCATTACTAACTTAAATTGTTTTTACTTTTATTAAATTTGATAAAGTATATCAATTAGTCACAAACATGACTAATTTAAAAGGGAATTTTAACATGAAAAAATAACACATAAGATATAATATATAATATAAAAAAATTTAATATTTTATGTTAATTGTTTTAGTTTGTCTCATTATCCTTCACATGATTGTATATAAAATCCACCTAATAAAAGAATAGTTATGATAATTCCACACTTACACATTAAAAATAAATTATTAGCCTCAAATATCCTACCTCAAAGTACACTAAAATTGACACAATAAATAATGATGATGAAACATTGATAAAACACCATAAAAAATTAAAGGATAGGTGAAATTTCCTATAAATGACCATTACACATCAAGTATATGAAAAAATAAACCAAAATTATAACATCCTCACTTTCATTTGATTTATAATATGTTACGTTTAAAAATTTATCATTAAAACTTTGTTATGTCTTTGATATGGGATTTAAGGATGTACATTTTTTTGTGACATAGTGATTGAGAATTGGTGGTTAGAGTGAATACATGTGGCTGAAATTCATGGTGGCCATAAACTACCATAGGCCAGCTGATTGGTAGCACAAGGTTATCGATATAATTTCGATAGGTTTTTAAGGTTTTGAAACCTCCACCAGTATATTGGTGGTGTTCATAGAACCCAGGTGTTTCTTCTAGGAATAAAGACTTTCCCGTGAGGCCCTATGAGTAGTCGATGCACCCATTCTAAGGGTCTACTAAATCCATCAAATGAATATTAATTCTCACTTGGTTTCAAACCTATTTATCACCAAATTCAGTCCCCAAAATAACTATTTAAAATTTGAGACCTCTCTTATTATCTCTAGATCTCTCTCATTTATCTCCCCTTGATTATTCAAGTTTGGACTGATCTGGTGATTCTAGAATGGTGAGTTTCCTCTTGATATATTCTAAATCCTTCTTCTTTCTTGTGAGATGAGCATGGATATATGATGGATCTTTGTTTTCTATTCAATTTTGATGATGAATTCTACCCTCACTTATAGAGTAGTTGCAGATATAGATTTTTTAAAATTTCTCTTGATCAAATGGAGATCTTCCATCAATTACTGATGTTTCCCATGTATATCTAAATGAATCCAATTTATAGATATCTTCTTTTGGGAATATAAATTATAATAATATAAACCTATGATAATAATTTTTTAAATTGGTGATGGATATGATTGTCGATGACAACACTTTAACCAAATAGTGATTCCTCATAAATGGTTGATATATCTAGACAAGGTTATTTTGAAAGATGATATTTAGATACTTATTTATTGAATCTTATAATGTATCTCTTTTCCATTGATGGATTTTTGGTGTATCAATGAGAATTGGTTTGATCAGGGGTTCTCTTCTAGAATTGATTTGGAATTTATGCCCCATTCTTGAATAGAATATGAACCAAGTGACTTTATTTATTCCTTACTGAGATATTTCAAAACAAGTTTCATTGATAGAATACATGAGGTATGTAAATCTATAATAATATTCTTGACTTGGAATATTCTCAGGACTCCTTCTAAATCACTTTTTTCATTGAATCATAACCTAAGAAGGACACCCTTGACCTATGCGAAATACATGGATGTTCGATGATTTTTAGACAACAATACTTGATGAACATTGGAGTACTTCATCTATAACCTTCAGGTGGGAAGATTCTTACCATTTGAGTCCCCTGTATACTTCTGTTTAAATTATTTCACATTATGATGGAATATATTTTTGTCCATGTATTTGGTGTTTTCCTGTGGGTGTGTGTAGCCTATGATACACGTATGTGATTCTATTTTCAATGAGTATTACTAGGTTATCTTGTTAGCATGTATTGTTTTGACACATATTGTTATATTATTATACTATATTCTCATAACATTTTGCTAGGATTGTCTTACTATACTCTTCCCTTTTGTGTGCATTTACGATGCCTTGAAGTTATTTCCTTGGTATTCGTAACTGGTGGACAATAATGGTATGATTATCCATTAGAGGGGAAGTGTGAATGTTGTAATATGGTGATGGAAGTGGACCCATATATACGGTGGGAGATTGACAGCCTTATACACTGGGATGAAACTCAATTCCTTGGGGTTATTTGTTACCATTTTGGAACTCGATGCTTTATAGATACCAAGTACATGTTTAATCGTTGTCATTTTTTATTAACCTAAGGATTGATGCCTTGAGGATACTAGGTATCATGTTTCTAGTCTTATGGTTAGTTATTGATCAATTTTGACATCCCTGGTCCTTATTTTATCATGGATCTAAAGTAGAAGAATCCAAGGAATTTTGTTGTTTTTTAACACACTAGGGATCAATATATTATTATTTATGCTTTCTTGTTAATTTATTGTTATCATTGAATAAACCAAATATAAAGGTGAAAACATTTCAAGGACTAAATGGTGGTGTCATACTTGGTTTTATTACTCACTTCCTATATGGTAATCTCATCATGCATGGAAAAAATAATGTATAAGAATCTATGAAAGGGAAAGGGGCATATGGAAGATGGTGGGGCTTAGGAGAATAAATCTAGTAGTAGCACCAAGATGGAATAAAAAATATTTCTATTGTGTTACTTATTTACTTATCATCCTACACTTGGGACTATTGTTTGGATTACCACACTAGGAGAGTGTTTATTCATAATATGAATTTTTTTCTATCTGTCATTTTTTTCAATTTGGTCCCTAAACCACTATATGTTTTGATAATTAAAAATATTTATGTTTTTCAATTTCATTAAAATCCTTAAAAATCTTAATTATGTTTTAATTAAAGTATGTTTAATCATGATCATATGATAGTATTTTTTTGCTTAAAATTTATATAGTTTTTATAGTTCATAATTTTTACTGTAGGTTTCATGATGAGATATTAGTATAAATAAATAATTTAAGACCTTAAAATACTATTTTAAATTTTTTGAAACTAAAATTTGGGAATGTATTGATATTAAAAATTTGGAAAAGTTTGGAACTAACCATGAGTACTGAATGTGTGTACGGACTGTCAAAACTGACTGTGAAAACTAACCGTGATTGAAAATATTACTATCAAGAACCAATCATGGGAACTAAATGTGAGCGAAAATTTGGAAAATACTGGAACCGACCACAGGAAATAAACATGACTGAAAATTAGTAAAAGTGTTGAACAGACTGTGAGAACTGATGGTGATTGAAAATTTGAAAAATTCTGGAACTGGCATTGAGAGAGAATTAAGAAAATTCTGTAACTAACCATGAAAAATAACCATGGGTGAGAATTTAGTAATTTCTAGAACCAACCATGAGCACTGACCATGAGTGGAAAATTGAAAAAGACTAGAACTAATCTCAAGAACTGACCAAGAGTGAAATTTGTAAAAGTATTGAACAAATCACCTATCTTTTGATAATTAAAGGGGATAAAAAAATAAAAAATAAGTTATTCCTATTGATTTGAAATATTTAAAAAATTTATACATTTAATTAGAAGAAGTCAAACTCTTAATTGATCTCTATAATTATATAAATTATATTGAATTCATCGCATGTTTTTAGTCTTAATTCAAAAGTTTTCGAGAACTAATTTCCTATAGTGTTTTGACAATAACATGAGCTGTATAAGTCTTATTTTAGTGATTTTGAATTATATAGAAATATATTGATAATATCAAAATATAATTCAAGTGGATATAATGCTGATTGTAATTATTTTATGTTCTATTTTAGGTCTAAAAATGTATAGGTCAAGCTATCTATAAATTTCTAGAGTCGCTTATGTGAAATCTAGAAAGTGAAATGCCTATGTGATTTTTCTTATGTGAAATCAGGTGTATAAATTCCATTACCAAGATTTATATATTTGTATTTTCCTATGTGAACCCCCTATGAGAATCCCATATAGGTATTTTCTTATGTTTTTCTGTGATTTTCTATAGGATATTGTAAATCTTGTAAATATGCTCTATCTTTCATGACAATTCACTTTTCTATTTTGTCCTTTTTATTAGGGATATAATTATTTTTTTATTTGTTCTATGATTTCTTATTAATTATTTAGAATCCATGACAATTTATTTCATTAGTACTATATTAATTTTACTAACTTTCTATCATTATGATAAATAAATTTAATTTTATAGATTATCTATGTGACCCACATGAGTGTGTTTTCCGTGAACATTCAATAGTGAAATTGTATAATTTATTGGGAAAGATAAATTGTAATGGGGGTATTGGTGTTGAATATTTTATATATTTATGAACTTGATATATGGAATTAAAAATATCTAGTGCAACAACTAGATGTTAAGGATAATTTTTAACTATTCAAGTTTCATAAACTTTGACGATAAGCTATGGATCTCAGATGGACTTTATCTATTTGATAATTTTCTACTAGAGAGTTCAACACTTCCACGATAGTGAAACAATAAATCTATTCATATGGTTTTTTGGTACTACTTATTCCTGTCCTATTTCTTTGTGCGTAATTTTAAGGGTTTATACTACCCAATAAAATTATGAAACATGCTTATGACTCCCAAAAAAATTTCATGAATTGTGTTTTTCCTGTAGGGGAAAAAGAATAATTCTTGAGTTATGCATCTAAGTATAAAATGGAATGATTGATTCGGTTTAAATCCACTAGAATAAGAGTCTTGGTAATTTATGTGGGGCCCTAGGTAGAAAAAATTCATTATAATATTCCATAATATTTGTTATAGTGGGTACCATCACTCCCACTTTGTGAGAGGGGTGAGGTGTGCAATATGATCATTTAGATCAAAACCACTGTAAAAATATATTTTGTAATTTTTATTTTAATTTACAATGTATTGAAATTATAACTAAGATATAATAATAAAATTCATTAATTAATTTTAAATGTTCAATTCACCCCTTGATTATTTTTTCATCTAAACTATAGACTAATAATTAAAATCAGAGCACCCCTATATATATATTATTTGTAAATAATTTCCTGATATACCCAATAAGGGGAAACTATCTTCTTTATGATGACCAAAACAAGTTCAAATGATGGATGGATACCTCAACAAATACATCATTTTTTTGGAACTAACAATGGATATTGGAAATCTTGGATGGAATATTTCATGAATCAACTTAGCATTGATCATTGGAAAATTTTGGATTATCCATAGAATCTATTCAAAGCTGAACCTTAATATTTATTGGAAATGATGCAGAAAAGTATGTTATGAATTAAATTTGATGAATATATTGTACTATGTAATAGATAATAATGTTTAAATAAATGTTTCATCATGTTAAACATCCCATTTCCTCTATAAAATTATACAAATTTCACAACTTGGTTTGGATAAACTTATCAGAGCTAAATTGTGTATGTTATGTTCTGAATGTCAAGAATTTAAAATGGGCGATGAAGAATCTATTAATCAAATGTTTAATAGATTCACTAGTATTCTAAACGGTATGAGTTATTTGGCATAAACTCTTGAAAATACTATTCTTGTTGAAGAATAATTAAAACACTTCCTAATAAGTAGCATGATATAAAGGTAGTTATAAATGAATGTATTAATTTAAAGGAATATACTCTTGATGAGATAATCCAATCATAATTACAATATTATCTTGAAAAATAAAATATTATTGAAGTATATAATTCAAAGAAGAATGGATTTGATTTCCAATCAAATGTATCTACTTGATTTTCTTATTCTTAGTTACAATGGTGTGATAATAATTATATTACTCAAAATAAAAATGGTGAACATAGAAGTAAGAAAGGACACCAAAGGATATACCACAAAGACTATCCAAAGGATGATAATATAGATAAGAATAAAGGTAATTATAATTCTAGTGATACTCCACAAGTAATTTATAACGAGTATAGGAAAAATGGTCTCTTCAATCATGATTTCCAAATATTAAAGAATGAACAAAATAAAATGAAGGAATATAAGCAAGAAAAAAATATGAAATGATAGTTTAATGGAGTTTTATAGAGGATTCAAGTAATACTGAATAATGTTGTTCAAAAAAACGTGTCAGAAACTTGTGTTTAAGGGGTCAATAATATTAGGTAAGTGAGAAAACTTATTTTTCATATTTATATTCTGAATTTAAAAATATACTCTTTAGAAATTGGGTAAAGAAGTTTAGAGACATGAACATAAAGTTGATTATTTTTTTGTCTATAAAATAAACATAGTATACAATATAAAGATGTTCTTAAAGAGATTGAAATTTTAAATAAATTTGTGTAGGATAGAAATTTTTTTGATCATTCAGATCTGGAAAATGAAAAAGAAAATTTGAAAAATGTAATTATAAAATATGATAAATTGAAAAAAAGAATTTTATTTCATATCAAAGTGTCTTGAAGGTGATGTAAAGAATTTTGATGCTATTTTTATGTAGAATGAAGAGATTAAAAATTAATTTCAGTTTTTAATGTATAATCTATCCATTATTGATCAAGATAGAGAAAACATTGATAAATTGTGAGTTTTAAAAAAAATGAAAAAAAGGATAACCAATTTTGGTTATGATAATTATTTACCTAAAATGGATAATACTTTCATTTTTAAGAATACTAATGGAATTACTTATATTACTACTTTCTTTAGATTTCACAAGGAAGTTCATTATGCCAATGATTTTTTTTATTATTTCCAAAATCTCTTAGATATACTAAGGCTTTTATTCTTGAATAATTATATACAAGATTTATATTTAAAAATTATAGAAATCAATTTTTACTTATAATAATTATTACTCTAATCCCTTTGGACCCAAAATTTCAAGGGTACCAAAAATTTAATAAATTTTATATTAAATGTGTATTTGGAGTATCAAAAAGGATATTTGGTACATGAATAGTGGATTCTAAAGACACACCATTGGTGATATATCAAATTTTAATTAATTAAACATGTTTTGGAGAGGAAATTTTAGTTTTGATGATAATTATAATGTAAATATAAAAGTTTTTGTTGTGGATGGAAATTCAAATTATATTATTATTTAAAAATTCTTATTTGTTGAAGGTTTGATTTATAATTTAATAATCATTTCTCATCCCTGTGATAATATAATGTTTGTTAAATTTAAAAATAATAAATTCATTTTTAAGGATAAATCTACTTTGCTTCATGAATATAGAAATGAAAATATTTACTCAATTAATCTTACAGAATTAATAGTCCAAAATGTAAAATGATTAAATCCAGTAAAATATGATAACATTTTATGGAATAGGAGGTTGTGCCATACTAATTATAGGTTGATTCAAAATATATCCAAGAAATAAATAATTTTACATCTAGAAGAAGATAAATTATACAAAGCATTTGAATGTGAATCATGCATGAATGCTAGAAAACAAAGGAAAAGTTTAAAGTCAATCAAAGAAGTGAAAACTATAATACCTCTGGATCACATTCATATAGATTTATTTGGTCCTATTAAACTAGCTATTTTGGGCGGTATAATATCTTATTTTCTTGTTATTAACGATTTTACAAAATACACATGGTTTTACTTTCATACTCCTAGAAATAGAAGTTTAGAAAAGTTTATCATTTTTTGTAAATCGGTTCAAAATGTGAAAGGAAAATTAATTATATCAATTCATAGAGATCATAGTGGTGAATTATAGAATCTATAATTTATCTAGTTTTGTGAGTAAAATTGATATTTAAAAAAAATAATTCCCCCAGAACACCTTAAAAATGGAATAGTTGAAATAAAAAATAGAATTCTTCAATAAATGGTTGGAACCATGATAAATGAGATTAACTTACCTAAATATTTCTTGTCTGAAGCAGTGAATACTTCTTATTTTCCTAAAAATGGGATTACTTTAAGATATTTTTTGAAAAAAACATATGAGATTTAGAAGGGAATAACACCTAGAATTGGTTATTTTTGATTATTTGGATGTAATGTGTTTATTCATTAAACTAATGATGTTTTGGATAAATTGGATGAAAAATATGATGAAACAATTTTCTTAGGATATTCAAATAATAGTAAGACTTATATAGCTTAAAATAAAAGAACCTTTATTGTAGAATGATCATTTCATGTAATGATTGATGAAAATACAATGTATAAAATAGATGTTGATATTGAACAACATGAAGAAAAATTTAGAGGATTTAATTTTGAAAAAATCGATGTCAAGATAAAGATGCAAATATTGAGTTAGAGACTATTTTTGGATCATAGCTGTGAAATATCAATTAAATAAGTTTTATTGGAATACTGTGTAGAGTTTGGTTGTTCCACCAAGTAAGTCTCATGTTAATTGAGTAGAATGGATATTTAGAAATAAAGTCAATTAATCATGAAATATAGTTAAAAATAAAGCTAGATTAGTCACTCAAGTATATTATCAAAAACATGGTACTGAATTTGAATAAATTTTTGAAACTTTTTCAATGTTATAAGAAACTACAAAATTATTGTCTTGTTCCACTATTCATGGTTCTAAATTATTTTAAATGGTTGTCAAAAATGATATTATAAATAGTAATATTTATGAAGAAGTATATATTAAATATCCCCCTAGTTTGAAATATTAGAAGAACACTGATCATTTTTTATCTACCTAATGATTTATATTGTTTAAAATAAGATCCTCAGGCTTGGTATGAAAGTCTAAAAAAATTTATTTTCAAAAACAACCTTAATAGGGGAACAATTGATAAAAATAATTATTAAGAAAATTCATAATTATATTCTTATTAATAAAATTTATATTGATGAAACTATATTTTTATCTTCATGTTAAATTATTTTTAATGAATTTTTAGAATGAATGACATCTGAATTTGATATGAGTATGATGGTGGAATTGAATGTTTTACTTGGTTTAAAAATTATTCAATGAAATGATTATATTTTTCTAAATCAATTCATGTAAGCTAAAGAGTTATGTTAAAATATTTGTTTAGAATCTTATAAATGTGAGAATACTTCCTTTAGTACCAGTTTCATGTATGATTTAGATAAATCGAGAAAATCTATTAATTTTTAAACTTACGGAGTATTGATTATGAAGTTTACTATATTTAACTTTTTTAGGAAATATTTAATATTTGTAGTTTTCATTTAGGCTAGATATCTATCTAATATTAAAGACTGTTCTGAATGGCCCGCATACCTATATTTTTATTTATTCTGGATAAACTAACTTTTGAGGAAGGAGGGGGAATCCTCACATGACTTCAAGGACATAGGAAATCAAATGGTTCATCATCCCAGAACAAGACTACGTAGAAAAACTCCTCCCAAGTATCCACATCGTAATGGCACACCTCCACCATGCATGAGTGCTTAGCAAGCTCTCCCGTGAAAAATACACGGGCCCAGTTCCAATGGAAATTCCATACCCTCTCAATAGACCAAATCCAAATATCCACACACAATAGAGGAACCTACTCTGAATCCTCATCCAGAGAAAATCCTTTTAGAATGTTCGGAACAATACCAAAACCAAAAACAAAATAAGAATACCAACAAAAACACGCACCCAATAGTCATGCTGCCAATTTGCCCACCAATTTTAGCCCCAAAAGCCAAACAGAACTCATAAAGACCCATCCAATCCGCACAACCAAAATCAAAAGAACCAACACTATATGCCAAAAAAATGCAGAACCGACATCAAAAAACAAACACTAGAAAAGATCACCTGATCACCAAAACAGGATGAAGAAGACCAGGTGAAAATCGGAAACCCACCGCCAACTTTCATATCACACACAGTGACCAGATCCGCCAACCACACATACAACCGATGTAGAGATGAGACACCAACCTTCACGTGGAAATTGGATTCGAACTTAGGACCCTCAACGCGCCCCATGGAAGGTCACTTCCATTATGTATCCTGGTTTATTTTACCCTATAAAAAAATTAATTTGTAAAGTTAGTATGATTCTAATTTTTTTGGATTCATAGTAAATTGGAAGGTCACTTCCATTATGTACCATTTACTTTGTGAATCATTAGTTTCATGGGATTCAAAGAAACAAAATTTTGTTAAATTTTCAACTACTAAATCTGAATATATTGCAACGTCGTCTTATTGTGCTCAGTATTTATGGATTAAGAAAACAATTTATTATTTGACTTTTTATTTTGATAATATTCTTATTATCTGTGATAATAATTTTTATATCTCTATCTATAGAAGTATCTTCCAACACTCTGGGACCAAGCACATTGATGTTAAATTTTATTTAGTAAGATATCCTATTCAAAGAGTAAATAAAATTATTAAATTTATTTATACAGATAAAAAACATGTTGCTATCTTTACTAAGGACATAAAGTTTACCAAGTGTGGAAGAATCATGTTTTAACATGGTATATTAGATATTTAAATTTACATGGCATTAATTTAGTGGGAGTTTGGGTATGTTTATGTGTTGTAATTTTTTTATTTACATGGAATATTTAAAACCTGGAATCTATTTTTTAGATTTAAATTGTTTCACATATGTTAATAGTTTTGTATTATATTACTTTGTTCAGACTTATATATCATAATAGACAGTGTTAACTTACCATATGAACTTTTAGTTTTCATAAAAGGGAAATGTACGAATGGTTTCTGATTAATTTTTTAATAACTATTTTTGGAAATTATGCTCATTGAATAAGTAACTTCTTGATACATGTTTTCAAAATGGAAGGATTTTTAGTGGATATTTTGAAGATGTTTAGAAATAGAAATTTTTAAGAAAGTTATGCAACAATTTTTTTTGCATGTATGATTTTATTTAATAGTAATTATTTTTTAATTATTTATTTCAAAGTAATAATTATTCTACTGAATCTTTTTTTATAATTTCAATATTATGTTGATGTTTTTTTTTCAAAATTATAACTTGTTTTTAAATTGTAAAAACATGGTATAATTTTGAGTAGATCCTTGATTGAATTTATGTTTTTTATAATTACAATACTTATTTTTGTTTTATATCCTTTAAAAGTATTAATAATTTTAATTATGTATTAATTAAAGTATTATTAATCTTAACCATATGATAATATTATTTAATTGAAATTTATTTAGATTTTTTAGTTCATAAAATTTACTACAAGTTTCATGAAGTTTTCCAATTGTAAATATTTAATTTGAGACCATAAAATACCATTTTACATTTTCATGAACTAAAATTTCTTAAGGTTTGGAAATTGAAAATTTTTCATTGTCTAGAATTGATGGTGAGTACTAAACATGAGTACTCACTGTGATGACTTATTGGGAGAGAAAATCTAGAAATCTAAAACTTGATATCTGAACTGATCGTGAGTGAAAATTTTGAAAATTCTAGAACCATAAATGAGAATTGGTCATTAGTTAAAATTTGGTGACGTCTATAACTGACCATGATTGAAAATTAAAAAAATTCTCAAACTGAACAAGATTGAAAAATTGGAAAATATTGGAACTGACCATGAGATATTACCATGAGTAAAAATTTGGAATAGTCTTGAACTATCCATGAGAAATGACTATGAGAAAAATTTGGAAATGTCTGGAAATGACTGTGAGAACTGACCGTGGGTGAGATTGGGTAAGGTGTTGAACTTATATTTTATATTTTGACTATAAAATTAGATAAATATCTTTAAATTATGTTATTGTTATTGAATTTGAAAATTTAAAAAAATTATCTACAATTAATCCGAATAAATAAAGTTTTAAATAGATCCCTATAATTACAGAAATTATATTTAGTCATACATCTTTTTAGTATGATTTCTATAGTTTTTCAAAACTTATTTAATATTGTATTTTGATTATTACTTGATCCATAGAAGTGATATTAAGATTATTATTGATTCTAGGGAAGAATAATGAAATCATTTAAATACAGTTCAATTGGAGCTAAATCTTATTATGACATCTATATGAAATATTTTATGTTTGATAATTTAGAAGTCAAGTTGTTAAATATTTTATGTCACCTATGTGAAATATGTTATTTGAAACCCCTAAAATATTTCACTTACATGAAATTGGGTATCTGAATTATATTGTGTATATTTGGCTAAGTAGATTTTCAAATGTGAATCCTTATGTGAATCCCATATTTTTATTATCCTACATGGATTTATTATTTTCTATAGGATGTTGCAAAACTTGGAAATGGGATATATTTTACATAAAATTTCACTTTTAAATATTATAGATAACAATATCATGAAAAAAATATTTTTTTTAATTGGAATGGGTGTGGATAATATTAAAAAATTTAAATCCACAGAAATACAAGCTATAAAAGCCTTACATAATAGAAGATTGAGGTTGAACCCATAGGGGCCAGATGGAAAAGCAGGTAACCAAGATATTAGAACCTGTTAAATGTATTCTTCATGTGAGACTCATGGGTTTGTTTTTATATGTGTTATGTAGTGTTGTTTTAATTTAGAATAATGAGAAGGTATTGGGGTCAATTTTAGGGTTTAGAAAAAAATTATTTATAGATCTAGAATGGGATAGTCATTTGTCTTAGTATGGGAAGTACTGTGGAGGTCAAAAATTTGGTTTTCTCCGACCAAATGGGTCTATATATATTGACAAATACTCATTGTTCTAGAGGTAGTAAATTCCATAAGTGAAATAGTCCTAGCTTCAAGGGTAGAAAACATCATAGGATTTTGGTTCGAACCTACTCTTCTAAATTCATTTCACGATCCTTGTATTATAATTCCATGAATTAGGGTTAAATAAATAATGTTATTCAAAATAATTTTTACCCAAATAAGAAGACAAAGGTAACCCAAGTTTTTAATTTAAGGATTTATTAGGTTTAACCTACCCCTAATCTTATCCAATAACACTATTAGATTAGCCACACATGATAACAGTGAAATTAGATTATAGAAAAACCGAAAACATTCTTGACATATTGATGATTAAATTTATATTAAAGAAAACCAAGATTAAAGTTATTTAAAATCAATCAAAAAACATACTATAATTAAGGTACAAGAAAGGAAACTCACCATTTGAGGTTAAAAGAGACTATTGGAATTGAAATTTTTATTTGAATTGAAATAGAAGTTGGAAAATATTGAGAAATAAAAATATCTTAGGTATTCCGTGTATTAGTAAGAGGATAAATAGGAAGGAATGAAAAATTATTAAAATTAGTTCAGGATAGGAATGGGGATGAAAACACAAAAGAAAGATGGAAATAAAGTGTGGTTGTATTTTTTAGCATCGACACAGGAATATATATAAGCTTCGTTATCTAGTTTCATGTAAATGTTTCATGTTATGATATTTATATGAAATAATTATTCCTTGAAACTTCATCTATGTGTAATGGAAATTCACATAATGTACACAAATCAACAAAAAATATATAGAAATATTGCAGTGCCTAAATTTTATAGGTTCTATCGTGAATTAGTTTTAGAATTAAAAACTTTCACATCATGTAATGTATTCGCATCATATATATCTTTGATCTAGATGATTTCATGACTTGTATTGGTTTAATGAGTTAGCATGCAGTCTGTAGGTCTCTTGTGCATGAGTAATTCATGTTTGGAATATGTTTCACAATGTGTTATATATGAAATTTCTAAAATCAAAAAATTTCCTATTTCTATAATTTATTTTTAATTTTCTATAAGTACTAGAAAATACTCAATGGCTTATCAAATAAAACATGAATAAATCAAAGAAAATTAGTATGATATATTTATATAAATTCATATACTCAACATATATTTAATGTTTTTTCTATTCTATAATTACATGTTATTTATCTATAATCCATGTGAAAATAATTTAAAATGTTTTATGTAAGATTAAATTCGAATCATTTGGGATGAAATTTAACAGTTTTTCTAAAAAAACATGCAAGTTACACATTAAATGTTTTTGGAATATAAACCTTTTATATCACACACTTGGTAACATCCCAAGTAAATGATGAATAATACATATTCTATATTTATTAATATTTGTGAATTAAATATTAATTTTACTTTAAAGTGGTTGCTATGTTCGATAGTGTACCCGATACACAACTTCGGGTTTCTTTTGAAACTTACGTTGCACACTAATAATATAATATTATTAGTTTAAATGGTAGTTAACTCCTAGCTGTTGTTTTGGAGGGAATTAATAAAACTAACTACAATATAATTTCACATGATTTTTAAATGAATTTTCATTTATTCAATAAAATTTAGAGGCTTGAAATGTGAATGAATCTAATTTTAAGCATAATTTACATTAAAAGGCCGATTTACTGCCTTTTAATGCAGAACCATTTTTAAATATAGTTTTTGTCACTTTAATACATTCTATATGACAATATAAAATCCTTATTTATAATGGGTACATCAAAATTTACTTTTTTAAATGTTTTGAATTTTTCCGATAAAGTTCATTTTTTATGAATAGTAAAAATATTATATTTTAATTCAAAACTATGTTTTAATATAATTTATTTTTATGGTTAGATTATCTTTTTAATTGGTTTTAAAGTGTAATTAGAATATATTTTTACCATTTTATCCAATTTTGGTCATTGGAAGTAATTTCCCTTTGAAATTGGACATAAACAAGTATCATTCTTTTGATAATTATTGTTTCTTAAAAACACGCTATTAGTTTTAACAACGGGAATTAATTTTAAAATTAATTAATTCCACTTATGTGTTTTGAATTTGGAAAAATAGACATCAATTCTGAATTCATAATATCAAATATATCATAGGCTGAATTTTTGATATTTTTCTAAAAAACTTCAATTTTTGATGAATAGTGAAACCACTTAGTGGTAGTTAAAAAACTGACTTTTTCATTTAAATGAAATTTTACCAATCCTGTGAATTGAATTTCGAAAATCCAACATACATGGTTGTTATCAAGAAGTAAAATGGTGTTCAATAAGATGAGAATAATTTTTTTTGAATAGTAACTTTTGACTTTTATTTACTGCGGTTAAAGGTAAATAGGGAAATTCAAGGTTAAAAGAATATTATAATAATTCAAAATTAACTTAAAACTTGTTCAAACCTTATTTTTTGAGTCATGGACAACCTGGGGCATCATTGGGTTGATTTTGGGACACCTTTGATCCACTTGGGAGTTAAAATGGCAATTTAGATCAATTAATTTAATGTAAAGACAAAAATTGATATTAACAAAAAAATCATTTAGTAATTAATTTTTATATGGTGTTATATAATTCCTATTCTTGACTATAAATATTAATTGGAAATATGAAAATATTTCCTACATGATAGTATTTTTTTTATAATTTTTAGGCCTCGAATAAATTAAATTATTTTTGACACAATAATGATGCAGTATTTACCTCATTATTAAATGATTAAAATAAATAAGATTATAACGATTAAAATATTATCCAAAACATATCCAGTTATGATTGGATGATTTTTCGTTCGAATATGAGTCATCTTGTCTTCGACCATAATGATTATTGGACCATTAGAAACTGAATGTCATTATATAATAAAATAATGTTTTCATACTTTCCTAAAGAGCCCCTCCTCTCCCTTATAAACTGAGACGATTTCTATCCAATTTCCCACACCCCTCAAGCCATTTGACTCGTCCAAACCTTGCCCAATTAAGCTCCCTATATCCCTCTCCTCCTCCTTGAAGCCTTAACTTAGGCAGAAGGCATTTCAAGAAGTCCTTTGGTTCAAACCAAAGAGAGTTACACAAATTAAAGGTAACAGTTTCTCTTAAATTGTTATCTTTTATTTTACTTCTCCAAAGCCTAAACTCTTTTTATTCCCTTTATTTTGTAACAAACCCAGTATCCTCAATATACTAGGATGTTTTTATGAGAAATATTCTAACTACAATTAAACACAACTCCATCTAATGGATGAAGAACATAATGTTTCTGTGGATGTCAAACTAACCCCTCACGAAATGACGATTGTTCAATTACATCTTACCGCCTCTTATGGTGGCCATTATGATGGAAATATATTTATATATGATATATATTATATTTATGATCTCTTTATGCTTTTATACTTCCCAATTATATCAAACCTTTATGGTTTTCATAGTGGGTAAATACGATAATCTCATTTGAGGAAGTGCGGACTACCGCCCCCTCAAAGTGATGTGACTCATTAATTCCTTATGTGGGATGTATAAAGGATAGAGTTAATGATATTATATATGATATTATACTGGAATTATGATATATCTTTGTATCAATATGTTTTAATTCCATTAAAATAAAAAATAGAAATGAAAGTAGCGTTCATGCGTACATACGGCTTACCGTCTCCATGAACGGTGCATTTCATTTCTTACCTCCAAATATTATGTACTATTATAAATATATGTATATACTGTATATATATGATATATATGATATCTAAATCATGATTATCATTCTGGAGATAATGGATAATTGACTACATTTACAACATGTAATTATAAGAAGTCCATTTTTGACTCAAGTGCCAAATATCGACAAAACGAAAGTTAATGATTACATAATGCTTATTACATGGTAATATGTTATATAAAATGATTAATAAAATTGAAAAAGATTTTTAGGAAAGTAGAATTTAACTTTAGTTTATTATTCAGGAGATTAAAGAATGAATGTGTAACATTCCATGTAAGTAATGAATAATAGATATTTTTTTATCTATGTCTACTAATGAATTAGATGGTGTTTTAGAGGCTTAAAACGAGAATAAATCCAATCTTAAGCATGAAATACACTAATATTTTTAAAATATTATTTTACTGCCTCTTGATGGAAAACCATTTTTAAATCAAACTTTTGAAAATTTTATAAGCTCTATTTGTCGAAATAAACTGATTCTTTATGATTGGGACATTGAAATTTACTTTTGGTAAATTTTGGGTATTTTTTCGATAAAGTTCATTTTTTAATGAATAGTGAAAAATGTTGTATTTTAATTCAAACCCACTTTTTAATCTAATTTATTTATATTATTAGATTATCTTTTGAATTGGTTTTAAATTTCAATTAGAATATATTTTTACCATTTAATCCAATAGTGGTCGTTGGAATTAATTCACTTTGAAATTGGACTTAAACTCGTGTCAATCTTTTGATACTTATTGTTTCATAAAAACACGCCATTTGCTATGACGGTGGGAATTAATTATTAAATTAATTAATGTAACTTATATGTTTTTAATTTTGTAAAATAGACATCATTTTTGAATTTGGAATATCAAATATAGCTTAGGGTGAAGTTTTGGATTTTTTCTGGAAAAATTCAATTTTTGATGAATAGTGAAACCACTAATTGGTACATAAAAACTGATTTTTCGTTTAAATGAAATTTTACCACCTCTGTGTTTTGAATTTCAAAAATCCGACATACATGGTTGTTATTAATAATTAAAATGTGGTTCAATGGGATTAAAATAATTTTTTGGTGAATAGTAACTTTTAAGTTTATTAATCACGATTAGAGGTAATTAGTGTAATTTAAGGTAAGAATAATGTTTCAATAATAATAAATGAACTTGAAACATGTCCTACCCTTATTGGATGTGTCATGTCCGACCAAGACAATCCATGGGTCAACTTGGGGACCCCATGGAGCCACATTGGAAGGAAAATGACATTAATATCATTTTATTTATTGTTAAAGTAAAAATGTCACAAACATGAGTTGTTTTAATAAAACAAATATTAAATGGGGTTATTCAAGTCATATTTTTGACTATAAATATTAATTAGAAGTGTAAAAAGATTTCATACATCATGATATATTTTTTATAATTTTTAGACATTAAATAAATTAAATTATTTATGACACCATGATGATGCAGCGATGACCTCATTATTTAATGATTTAAATAAAATGAAAGTATAACGTAAAATATAAGACCTAAACATGTCAAAAACATATTGGATGGGTGGATTTGGAACTATTAGCACCATATCCTAGAAATATAAAATATTGGGACCTTTTAAATCCTAAAATCATTTTATAATAATGTAACCTTGTACAACTTTCCAAGAGTGCCCTCCTCTCCTCTTATAAAAGGCCCCACCTCTACCACCTTACCCACACCTCTCAAGCCTTTGGGTCGGCCAACCTCTGCCCATTTTGTCTCTACGAATACCTCTCTAACTCCTATAAGCCTCACTTTGGGCAGAAGTCTTCCCAAGGAAGCCTTTGAGCTCAAATCAAAAAGAGTTACCTGTTTTAAAAGTAATGTTTTCTCTTGTGTTCTTATGTTTTATTTTGATTCTCCAACCCTATAAACTCTTTTTATTACTTTATTTGTAACAACACCAGTATCTTCCATATACTAGGATTTTTTTATAAGAATTATTCGAGCTAAACCTACACACATCTACATCTAATGGTTAAAGAACATACTGTTTCCGTGGATGGCGAATTTCTGCCTCACGAAACGATGATTGTTCAATATTATTTTAACACCTTCAAAGGTGGACATTAAAATGTCACTATATTTATATATGGTATATAATATTTTTATGTTTTACTTAATCTTCTTTATTTTTCATTCATGGCATACCTTTATGGTTTCCATTATGGGTAAAAGCGATATCTTCATTTTAGGAAGTGCAGACTACCGCCCCCTCAAAGTGATTTGATTCGTTAATGCCATATGTGGGACATATAAAGGATGTAATTAATGATACTATATATATGATATTATACTATAATTATAATATATCTTTATATCATTATGATTCCATTCCATAAAATAAATAATAGAAGTGAAAGTAGCATTCATGCGTATGTACGGCTTACCGTCTCCATGAACGGTGCATTTCATTTCTTACCTCTAAAAATTCTGTAATATTATAATTGCATGTATATACTGGATATATATGATATATATTATATCTACATCATGAGTATAACTCTTGATATATTGGATACATGAACAACTTGTAATTATAAAGAGATTATTTTTGACTCAAGTACCAATGATCGTTAAAATGACTGTTATTAACTTAAATAATTACATAGTGTTCATGACATGGTAATAAGTCATATAAAAGGAATAATGAACTTGAAAAAGGTTCTTAATAATGTTGAAGTTAACTCAAGTTTATTATTCAGGAGGTTAAAGAACGATCGAGTCAAGTCGGACTCGAGGTATGAGACATCATCTCAATCTCCTTTCATTGAGGCATATTTTGTTTTATACACAACCTTCTTTTATAAGGTGTATAAACCCCTTTAACTTTTACGTTTATAAAAAAGGAATCTTTTTTATACAAAGAATTTTACTAAATGACAAAAGGGAATTTTTGTGTCGTACGTATGCGACGACAATGACTTCTCCGCCACCGTGACCATTATTTGAGTTTCGGCTTCCTCTACAAGCCATACCTTTTTTTAAATGAAAAATAAATACCACGTTTTACTTTTCTTTTATTTTGGTATTGAAAATGGTTTTCATAATGTTTTTATATCAATGCATTGTATTGATATCTTGTGATTGAAAAGTGGAAATGTTATGTTTCCTTTTTGCATTTTTATGTGATACGATTATGTTATAGTTCTTGGGCATTGTTTATGAAGAATGGTGGTTCTGTGATAAACTAAGGGTGGGTGAGCCCGATAGAGCTCTCCAATGCATTGGGTAACGCGAAGGGGTTAAACTTTGAGGTTTCTACGAAGAGATTTTTTGAATATATTGTGATGGGTATTCCAAATGTAACCAAGAGGGTTACTCCCTACGTAAGAATGTTATGAATGCCTCAAGTTACCTTTATGTCTTATGATTATCTTTGATTTATTCATGATTTTATAAGGTATTTTAATGTTCTTATGTTTTATGGGTAAAGTATGATTTCCTTCTTAGGTATATATGTACTCATGTTTCCTTTCCAGATTTTTATATCCCTTACTGCGCTTTTTATGCTCATCCAAAGTTTTTTTGAAATGTTTTCCACAGGTCCAGGGAATGGTACAAGATATGATTATAGTGTCAAGGAAGTATCAAGATAGAATCCATGATTAATTTAAATTTTTATCCGTTGGTGGAAAAAAATGAATACTATATTTTATGTAACCACTTTTCTTAAATGTGGAATGTAATGCATGTTTTATGATCTAATTCTATAAAACACTAAACATGAAAAGATCCTCAATGTGTAATCTTGTAATAACTCAAGATTAAGTAAGGTTTAAGGCTGGGTCCTTATAGTTGGTATCAGAGGTTGGTTTAGATAACTTTATGAGTTAGAATTTTATTAAATGATTATCCAAAAATATTTATTTATGGTCAAATTGAAATGATATAGCATTTGAAGATTCCCATGTTGCTTCATCTAAGACATGTTTGTTCAGAATGGTTTTCCTCAGAGGAAATAGGGAAGCAGTGCTAGGAAGGCATACAGAAGGAAATAACCTTCCAAATCAACATCTTGAGATTTTCAGAATTGGAACTGAAGAGTTTGTTGCAGTAATGGTGCAGTTGACTCAAGCGATAAATGGTGGTGGCATCCATGCACGAGATCAGCCAGATCAACCACAGAGGAACATGTCAGTGGTGGAACATTTCATGAGGCAACATCCCCCATCATTCAGAGGATCATCTGACCCTGTGCTAGCTGAAAGGTGGATTAAAGCACTGGAGAAGATTTTCAATGTCATGGGGTGTTCAGACAATAAAAAGGGTTTTCTTGCTATTTACCGTTTAGAGGGTGAGGCAGATCAGTGGTGGTCGATGGTCAAAAATATCAGGGATGTTGATGAGATTGATACTCTCAACTGGGATGAATTCAAAGGTATGTTTCTTGAGAAGTATTTTCCTAAGGCTGTTCGACTTAGGATGGAAAAACAATTCTTATAATTGAGGCAAGAGGAAGACTCAGTGGCTGCCTATGAAGAAAGGTTCACTTTATTTTCAAGGTATGCTCCAAATTTTATCTGAGACCTTGATAGTAAAATCAATCATTTTTACTCAGGATTAAAGCCAAAATATCAAAGAGAATTGGCTTCTCGTGAGTTTAGAATTTATGAAAGGCTTGTTCGATGTGTTGAGAAGGGGGAAATCGAGTTTTCCGATGATCAAGTGTTCTCAAACAACCATCAGAAGAAGAGCCGAGGTGGCAGGAGAAAGGAAATAATTCTTCAAAAAGGTCTGACGGTAAGAAAACTATGTTTCCAGTTTGTGATAAATGTGGTAAAAGGCATGCTGGGGAATGTCTTATGAATTCTGGGAAGTGCTAACAATGTGGTAAGATGGGACATAAGGCTCGTGATTACACTGAAAACGATCAAGGTGATGGTAAGTCCAAATTTGATTTATAGTTATTGAAATGTTTTAAGCGCAATGAGATGGGTCACTATGCAAATGAGTGTTGACAAAGTTCCTGAGTGATGGGAAGCAATTAGACTACAAGAAGAAAGGGGTGGTGAAATCCTTTGCAACCACTTCAGAAGATGTTGGGAAATCAAACGAAGTTGTATCAGGTACTTTGTTTGTTTTTTCAGATTATTCCAGTGTGTTGTTTGATTAGGGGTCTATACATTCATTCATCTCTGAAACATTTTCTAGTAAAATGGGAATACCATCTCGAGAAATGAATCCTGTACTTGTGGTAAAAACGCCTGGGGGAAATGTTGAGGCAAAAAGAATTTATAAGAATCTTCCTATCATTATCCGTGGAAAGAACCTAGTTGCGCACCTTATTGTTTTACCTCTATTAGAGTTTGATGTTATCCTCGGTATGGATTGGCTCTCTGTTTACCATGATAAGATTCACTGTAGAGATAAAGAAGTTTCTTTTTAGAATGACATTCAGTTTGTGTACAAGAATGAACCCTTACTGTTGATAACATATCAAGAGGCCGAGAAACATGTAAAAGATGGAAATGAATGTTACCTTGCACACATTGTTGAAAACAAGGGAACTTTTCAGATTAATGATGTTCCAGTGGTAAATGAGTGTCTTGATGTTTTTCCTGATGAGTTTCCTGGAATAATACCATATCAGGAAGTTGAATTTACTGTTGACTTAGTTCCTTATGCTAAGCCAATTTCAAAACCCCCTTATCGAATGGCTCAAATTGAACTTTTAGAGTTGAAAGAGCAATTGCAGGATTTATTAGAGAAAGGATTCATTCAACCTAGAACATCACCATGGGGTTCTCCTGTTTTATTTTTTAAAAAGAAAGATGGTTCAATGAGACTTTGCATTGATTATTGAGCCTTGAATAATATCACTGTTAAGAACAAATATCCTTTTCCTCATATCGATGATTTGTTTGATCATCTCCAGGGAGCTCAGTATTTTTCAAAGATTGACCTGAGATCAGGGTACCGTCAGTTGAAAGTAAAAGAAGCAGATGTTCCGAAGACTATGTTCTGTAAAAGATATGGCCATTATGAATTTTTAGTAATGCCTTTTGGGATAACCAATGCACCTGCTGTATTCATGGACATAATGAATAGAATTTTACATGAGTTCTTGGATAAGTTTGTGGTGGTTTTCATTGATGATATTTTGGTGTTTTATAAAAGTAAAGAGGATCATGAAAGATATTTAAGGGTTCGTTTGCAAACCTTAAAAGAAAATAAATTGTGTGGGAAATTCAGAAAGTGTGAGTTTTGGTTGCAACAAATTTCATTCCTTGGTCATATTGTTTCTAAAGATAGGATAACTGTTGATCCTGTGAAAACAATGGTTGTGGAAGAATGGAAAAGACCCACAAATGTAACTGAGATTCGTAGCTTCCTTAGTTTGGCAGGATATTACCAAAGGTTTTTTAGAAATTTTTCACGGTTATCTAGTCCAATGACTAAGCTAACTCGGAAGGGTGTTGATTTTATCTAGAAAAAAGAATGTGATGATTGTTTTCAGGAACTGAAAAGATGATTGGTGAATGCTCTAGTTTTGGCACTACCTTCTAGGAATGGGGAGTTTGTTATCTACAGTGATGCTTCATTGAAAGGACTTGGTTGCATCTTAATGCATAATGATCAGGTAATTTCTTATGCTTCACGATAGTTGAAAACACATGAGGTAAATTACACTACACATGATTTGAAATTAGCTGCTGTTGTTTTCACTTTAAAAATTTGTAGGAATCATTTGTATGGAGTAAAGTGTGAGATGTATACCAATCACAAAATTTTAAAGTATATATTCACGCAGAAAGAATTGAAAATGAGACAGAGGATATGGCTAGAATTTATCAAGGATTAGGATTGTACAATTCATTACCATCCGGGAAAAGCAAATAAAGTGGCTGATGATTTGAGTTGAAAAAGTAATGCTTCATTAGCAATGTTCTGTTTGGAACGTGATCCTTTGGATAAGGAATTGACGAACTTTGGCATAGAAGTTGTTGGTGAAGGATGTTCCTCTGTTTTGTTTCTGGTATCAGTGAAATATTCTCTATCAAACAGAATTAAGAAAGCAAAGAAGTAAGACAACGAGTTGTTGAAAAGGGTAGAGCTGGTTCAGAATAGTATGTTGCCTGAATTCAATATTGATAATGATTTTTTTTAGATTTGGGAAGAGATTGTTTGTGCCATGTGATTCACAGTTGAAGAGAGATTTGTTATGTGAAGCTCATAGTTCTCCATTTTCAGTCCATCCTAGCAGTACTAAGATGTATAGAGATCTTTGGGAGTATTACTGGTGGGACGGAATGAAAAGGGATATTGCTGATTTTACTGTAAAGTGTTTGACTTGTCAACAGGCTAAAGTAGAGCTCTAGTTACCAAAAGGGATGCTTCAGCCTTTACCAGTACCCGAGTGGAAATGAGAGAATATATCCATAGACTTCATTGTCGGATTGACGAAGACACCTCGAGGTTCACTTATAGCTTTTTGAAAGGCCTTCATAAGTCGTTTGGTACTGAATTAAATTTTAGTATAGCTTTTCATCCTCAATCAGATGGGCAGTCAGAATGAACAATTTAAACTTTGGAGGATATGATACGTTCTTTTTCGATGGATTATCATGGAATTTGGGACCAACATCCTTCTTTGGTTGAGTTTTCTTATAATAACAATTTTCATTCCAATATACAGATGGCACCATTTGAGGAGTTATATGGGAAGCGATGTCGAACTCCAGCTTTCTGGGGTGAAGTGGGTGAAAGGAAGCTGATGGGACCATAATTGGTAGAAGAGTTGGCAGAAAATGTTCAGCTGATACAGAAACACATGAGAACAGCTCAGAGCAGGCAGAAGAGTTATGCAGATAACTGGAGGAAGGATCTATCTTTTGAGGTAGGTGATCATGTTTTTCTCAAAGTCTCACCATGGAAAACTGTGATGCGATTTGGTAAGAAAGGAAAGATGAGTCCAAGGTTCATTAGACCATATGAAATTCTGGAGAGAGTTGGATCAGTTGCTTACTGAGTGGATTTACCTCCAAGTTTGTCTCAGGTACACAATGTTTTTCATGTTTCGATGTTGAGAAAGTATATGCCAGATCCATCTCATGTTTTGAGTCCCGAGGTAGTTCAGTTGGAAGAGAATCTATCTTATGAGGAAAAATCGGTCCAAATTCTTGACCATAGGGAGCAAGTGTTACAGAATAAGGTGATTCACTAGGTAAAGGTTTTGTGGAAAAACCACATGATTGAAGAGGCACCATGGGAATCTGAAAATGCAATGATGGCTAAATACCCCCACTTATTCGATAAGTAAATAAATTGCGGGGACAAAATTTTCTTAAGTGGGGAAGGATGTAACATCACAGTTAAGTAATGAATAATAGATATTTTTTTATCTATGTCTATTAATGAATTAGATAGTGTTTTAGAGGCTTAAAATTAGAATAAATCCAATCTTAAGCATGAAATACACTAATATTTTTAAAAGATTGTTTTACTGCCTTTTGATGGCAAACCATTTTTAAATAAAACTATTGAAAATTTTATAATCTTTATTTGTCGAAATAAACTTATTCTTTATGATTGGAACATTGAAATTTACTTTGGGTAAATTTTTGATATTTTTCTGATAAAGTTCATTTTTTAATGAATAGTGAAAAATGTTGTATTTTAATTCAAATCCTCATTTTAATCTAATTTATTTATATGATTATGTTATCTTTAAAATTGGTTTTAATGTTCAATTAGAATATATTTTTACCATTTAATCCAATAGTGGTTGTTGGAGTTAATTTCACTTTGAAATTGGACTGAAACTAGTGTCAATCTTTTGATACTTATTGTTTCATAAAAACACGCTATTTGTTCTATTAGCGGGAATTAATTATTAAATTAATTAATGTAACTTATATGTTTTTAATTTTTGTAAAATAGACATCATTTTTTAATACTGAATATCAAATATAGCTTAGGGTGAAGTTTTGGTATTTTTCTGAAAAACTTCAATTATTGATGAATAGTGAAACCACTAAGTGGTACTTAAAATCTAATTTTTTGTTTAAATTAAATTTTACCACCTCTGTGTTTTGAATTTCAAAAAATCCAACATACATGGTTTTCATTAAGAAGTAAAATGTTGTTCAATGGGATTAAAATAATTTTTTGGTGAATAGTAACTTTTAAGTTTATTAATC
Source organism: Viscum album (assembly GCA_963277665.1). Lineage (NCBI taxonomy): Eukaryota > Viridiplantae > Streptophyta > Magnoliopsida > Santalales > Viscaceae > Viscum > Viscum album. The sequence goes on from OY728165.1 coordinate 1,840,380,882, forward strand.
GCGATTAGAGGTAATTAGTGTAATTTAAGGTAAGAATAAGGTTTTAATAATATGAAATGAACTTGAAACATGTCCTAACCTTATTGAATGTGTCATGGACTACCAGGAAAATCCATGGGTCAACTTGGGGACCCCATGGAGCCACTTTTGAAGGAAAATGACATTAATATCTTTTTATTTAATGTTGAAGTAAAAATGTCACAAACATGAGTTGTTTTACTAAAAAAAATTTAAATGGGGTTATACAAGTCATATTTTTGACTATAAATATTAATTAGAAAGATAAAAATATTTCCTACATCATGATATATTTTTTATAATTTTTAGACATTAAATAAATTAAATTATTTAGGACACCATGATGACGCAGCGATGACCTCATTATTTAACGATTTAAACAAAATGAAAAGATAATGTAAAATATAAGACCTACACATGTCAAAAACCTATTAGATGGGGTGAATTAGAACTATTATCACCTTATCCTTGAAATATATAATTTTGGGACCTTTGAAATCTGAAAAGTAATTTATAATAAAGTACCCTTGTATAACTTTCCAAGAGTGCCCCACCTCTACCACCTTAACCACACCTCTAAAGCCTTTTGCTCAGCCAAACCCTGCCGATTTTTTCTCTACAAATCCCTATATAACATTTAGAAGCCTCACTTTGGGCAGAAGTGTTCCCAAGGAAGCCTTTGAGCTCAAATAAAAAAGAGTTACCCGTTTTAAAGGTAGTGTTTTCTCTTGTGTTCTTATGTTTTATTTTGCTTCCCCAACCCTCTAAACTATTTTTGTTCCTTTATTTTGTTATAACACCAGTGTCTTCCATATACTAGGTTGTTTTTATAAGAATTATTCGAGCTACACTTACACACAACTACATCTAATGGTTAAAGTACATACTGTTTCTGTGGATGGGGAATTTCTGCCTCACGAAACGATGATTGTTCAATATTCTTTTAACACCTTCAAAGGTGGCCATTAAGATGTCACTATATTTACATATGGTATATAATATGTTTATGTTTTACTTAAGCTTTTGTATTTTTCATTCATGGCATACCTTTATGGTTTCCATTATGGGTAAACATGATATCTTCATTTTAGGAAGTGCGGACTACCGCACCCTCAAAGTGATTTGATTCGTTAATGCCATATGTGGGCCGTATAAAGGAAGTAATTAATGATATTATATATGATGTTATACTGGAATGATAATATATCTTTATATCATTATGATTCCATTCCATAAAATACTAAATAGAAATGAAAGTAGCGTTTATGCATACGTATAGCTTACCGTCTCAATGAACGGTGCATTTCATTTCTTACCTCTAAACATTCTGTAATATTAGAAATTCATGTATATACTGGATATATATGATATATATGATTTCTGCATCATTTGTATAACTCTGGATATAATGGATACATGAACAAGTTGTAATTATAAAGAGAATATTTTTGACTCAAGTACCAATGATCGTTAAAAAGACCGTTATTAACTTAAATAATTACATAGTGTTCATGACATGGTAATAAGTGATATAAAAGGAATAATGAACTTGAAATAGGTTATTAATCAAGTAGAAATTAACTCAGGTTTATTATTCATGAGGTTAAAGAACGATCGAGTCAGGTCGGACCCGAGGTATCGGACTTCGTCTCAATATGCTTTCATTGAGGCATATTTTTTTTATACACAACCTTCTTTTATACGGTGTATAAACCAATTTTACTTTTATGTTTATTATAAAGGAATCTTTCTTTATAAGAAGCATTTTACTAAATGAAAAAAGGGAATGTTTTTGTCGTACGTATGCGGCGACAATGACTTCTCTTCCACCGTGACCATTATTTGAGTTTCTCAGCTTTCTCTACAAGCCATACCTTTTTTTAAATGAAAAATAAATACCATGTTTCACTTTTCTTTAATTTTGGTATTGAAAATGGTTTTCATAATTTTTGCATTGTATTGATATATTTTGATTGAAAAGTGGAAATGTTATGTTTCCTTTATGCATTTTTATGTGATACGATTATGTTATGGTTCTTGGGCATTGTTTATGAAGATGGGTGGTTCTGTGATAAACTAAGGGCGGGTGAGCCAGATATAGCTCTCCAATGCATTGGGTAACACAAAGGGGTTAAACGTTGAGTTTTATCTGAAGAGATTTATGGAATATACTGTGATGGGTATTCCAATTGTAACCAAGAGGGTTACTCCCTACGTAAGAATGTTATGAATGCCTCAAGTTACCTTTATGACTTATCATTTCTATGATTTATTCATGATTTTATGAGGTATGTTAATGTTCTTATGTTTTATGGGTAAAGCATGATTTCATTATTATGTATATATGTACTCATGTTTCCTTTCCATATTTTTATATCCCTTACTGAGATTTTTATGCTCATCCCAAGTTTTTTAGAAATGTTTTCCACAGGTCAAGGGAACGGTACATGATATGATGATAGTGTCAAGGAAGTGTCAAGATATAATCCATGTTTTATTTTAAATATGTTTCCATTGATGGGAAAAATGAATACTATCTTTTATGTAACCACTTTTCTTAAATGTGGAATGTAATGCATGTTTTGAGATCTAATTCTCTAAAACTCTAAACCTGAAAAGATCCTCAATGTGTAATCTTGTAACAACTCAAGATTAAGTAAGTTTTTAGGGTGGGGCCTTATAGAACGGTTCAATTCAGACATGAGGTAAGGGACTTCATCTCAATCTACTTTCATTGAGGCATTTTTAGTTTTATACATGAATTTATTTTATACGGTGTATAAACCCCTTTGAATTTTCATTTTATTCAAAAGGGAATCATTTTATACGAAGTGTTTTACTAAATGAAAAATAGGAATGTTTTTTTAACGTAAGCGGTGACAACGACCTTTCTTACACCACGAGTATTATTTGATATTTGGCTTCCTTAACAAGCCAGAATGATTTTATAAGTAAAAATAAATACCATATACTCTTTTTACGTATTTTGGTATTGAAAATGATTTTTATAATTGATTTATTATTTCAATATATTGAAATGATATTTTATTATTGCAATGTGGAAATGTTATCTGTCCTTTATTATTTTGTTATGTGTTATGATTATGTTATAGTTCATGGGAATTATTTACGTATACAGGTGGTATCGTGATAAACCTAGGGCAGGTGAGCCCGAGATAGCTCTCCAATGCATTGGGTAACGTGACGTAGGTAAACCTAAAAGTTTCTCCTAAGAGATTTAGGGAATATACTGTGATCGGTATTCCCAAGTAACTCCCCATGTAGTTGTGATAGCTACAATGTATGTATGGTATGGATGCCGCAAGATACCTTTATGATTTATGATTTCTATGTGTCTTCCATAAATCTTATGATTTCATGATGTAAGTAAAAGAGTTCATGTTTTGTATGTGTTTATGAAAAAATGTTTTCATTCATTGTTTTATAACAATTACTGATCCTTTTATGCTCATCCCAAGTTTTGAAATGTTTTCACATGACTTAAAGATGAATAGGGTCTAGGATGGGATCAAGGAAAAGTCATGCTGTCAAAAACATGGAACTAGACATGTCTTTTTTTCAAGAGTTTTTATTTTATAAAAAAATGGAAACCTAGTAGAAATTTCTACCTTGTAAAATTTTGAGATGTAATAGTTATCTCCAAATTCTCTAAAACTCTAAACCTGAAAAGATACTTAGTGTGAATTAATCATTTAATTCAATATTATGTAATGTTTAAGGCCGGGTCCTTTTACAATTTATAGTAGTTTTCTAAGGGAATTTAATGTTGACTACCTTTATTCATTTATACTATATTAATGTTAATAATTTTTTATCATTGTATAGCTTGAATTTATTTTATAGATTATCAAAGTGACTAATGTGAATAATTTTTTGATGCACATTCAACAAAGAGATTGTGTGATGTATCAAGAAATATAAACTGATATTTGTATATGTTGACGAATATCTTACACATAGATAAGCTCAATATATGGAGATAGATATTTCTAGATCAATGATAAGAGGTTTAGGATATTTTTGAACTATAAAAGGGATGAAGAATTTTATTATTACTAAGGTCTACCAATTTGGAAATAATAGTTTGATCTTTTTCTGTTGGAGAGTTAACTTTTTCCTCAAAACTAGAAAACTGAAATTTTTCATTTAGTTATTTTGTTATAATTCTTCATATCCTCTTTTTTTTGTTCATAATTGTAGTGTTTTATTCTACCTTATAAAAGGTAGTAAATGAACTCGTGAATCCCCAATAAAAGTCATGCATTAGGTTGTGCCTCTAGGGGAAAAAGGAACACAGTTTGTGTTGTGTCTCGAGGTAGAAAAAAGCAAGATTTATTTGGGTTTAAGCTTTGAAGTTGAAAATTATTTTTAGGGAGGCTTTGAGTCTATATGGGAAGATTCAATGTAAGATTCTTTAATATTGCTTATAGTTGGTTCTATAACCCTTAGCTCGTGAGAGGGGTGTGGAGTGGTGTATGGTAATTTAGATCTGAACCACTATTAAAACAAATTATGTTTGTTTTATATTATTTTATACTTCATTAACATTGTAAATATAATATAATCTTTAAATACATTAATTAATTTTAAAATTCTAATTCAACCCCCTCTTTGCTATTTTTTCATCTTAAGAGCAGTCCAACAATTATAATCTTCCTCATTATTTACATTGAGTTGTTTATATGTAAATATTTTTTATTGGTGTAAAGATATGATATTGAGGGTATTGTTTCCCCACTAATGGTTTTCAAACCCTAAATAATTTTTGGAAACCTATTTTATATAGGGAGGCACATGTGGGTTATTTTTTCTCTTAGGCTCGAACATAGTGTGTTTGGGTTGGGGTGTTACAAAAGAATTTATGAGCATAGTTTTCTTCTTTTATTTTTGAATAACTAGGGACATGGTATTATATTGGTATATTATATAGGAATCATGTAAGGGGTTTCCTTCTTCCTGGACAATTCACATGTAACATAACTATAAAATCCTAGGACTTTATGGTATTTTTATTCTTAAATAATTTTAATTTATTAGTTAACTTACAATGCATACTACACAGAGTCTTTTTGAAATAAAACCTTTTTATTTATATAATATTGTTATAACCTATAAATTATATATAATTTTACCACTTTTTTATTTGAACTTTGTAAAAAGAACATACACACTTTTGATCAATATGATATTTAGAGTTTGATTGGATCAACATAATTTTTTGTAAAAAGTAACTTACCCTTTAGAATAGTAATGTTATCCTTATGAGTAGTAATATGACCCTTATGAATATTAAATAATCCAAATGAATATTAGTCTAACCCATGAGTTTATAAATAAAATTTAGGCATCTTATAAATGAACTTATGATATAATTATTATCAATTATGTATCAGTATTTTTATAAAGCATAAATGTTTATTAATAATTTTATAATTAATATAATATTTAAAAAATTTTGTTCTCATAAAATAGATTCATAAGTTCCTATTTTGATGTCTTACGATTATAATATAATTTTTTGAGACATTATTTAAATTTTCAAAGTCTTATAAAATCGGTTATAATTTTAAAATTAGTATTTTCGAGTAAATAATTATTTTAATTTAAAATTAAATTTATCTTATTTAGAAATTATTTTACTAAAATGGATTTCATTTTTTGATTCTATACATTGAAAAGTGGTTAGGGTGAGTTTTTGGGTTTTTTCTAATATACATGAATTTTTTCTAAATAGTAAAATATGGTAATTTACGGTATAAATACATTATAAGATAAATACACCATTACATGAGTCATGAATGATGTAAAAACCCATTAGTTCAAACTAAAATTCTCTATTTACTATATTTATTCGCAATAAACGACACTATTTGTTTCTAGAGAAAAATAATAAACAAATGATTAAAATATTAAAAAATCACATGTATCCTCTACTATAAAAACCACCCCACACCCCCTCTTCTAATCATACCTATAAGACTTGAAACTTTTCAAAATTCATTCCAAATACTCTTTACTAGTCTCTCCATCCACATCTAAGATCTGTTGTTCTTACCAAAATTTGAAAAACCATCTCACTAAGGAGGTTTTCAATGAGGTGAATTCCAGAGGTAAATCCTCTACCTTTTTCCTTTTAAATTCATTTCAATTGAATGTTTATATTTTATTTTTCTCTCCTGACCACCTATGTTCAAATGAGCATGATAACTATAGTATAATTTATATAATTTAATGATATCATGATAATGAATTATTCTTCATAAAAATTCATTCTCTATCTCTTTTTTTATAAACAAAATCATCGCTCCTGAAGTGTCAATTTACAACCTTCGTGGATGATATATTTGTATTCTTAAATTTCTCCATAAAGTATATTAATGAAACAATTTTAGTTATTTAAATTGATTGTAAAATTTATGTTATAACTCTTTTTATGTTTTTTATATAGCATATTTTCATAATGAAAAATGATAAAACAAAATGAGCCAGTTACTTTCAATAACTCCCGTAATAATCTAAATGATTATCCCTAAATATATTATATAATTATTCATACTCATAAAATTTAACCAAAGTATATGTATAACCACTTACACTTATTTATTCTGATTAATTTCATATAAGTCTATAAAAATATACCTATTTTACATGAACTTCATTACATGAATACAAGTAATCTGATCACAAAAACTATGGAAATGAAAGGTCCTGAGCGACAAAATTGTATCATATAACTCATAAAAAAGACAATAAATGAACTCAATAAAATTATTATAAATAAAATACATGTAGATAAGGTTATTAATTAATTAATTAATTAATTTTACTATTCTAGACAATAAGATCAAGGGCAAAACACATTCAAAGATATGGTAAGGGGTTTCCATCACAATATTATTTTCATGAGATTCCATTATTATCCACTTATTTATTATGTGTGATATTTGTATAATACAATTAGATATATAATATCATTAATCTATTTATAATCATGGTATTCAATGATTTATTTTATGATTAATAATTTTTTGTCATATTAATCGATTGAATACAAAGTGGTAGGGGACTTCATCTCAATTTCCATTTAATTGATACATACTTAGTATTGTGCACCTAATAATTACTGTGTGGTCTATCTACAGCCCATTTGAGATCAATTTTTTTTTTTAAATAACATTTCTTTTAAATATCCATATTTATGTGTCATGGATATGATTATTGTCTTAGCCGTATACGATTTTACACGTGGTGTTTATTTTGAAAGTTGTTTTAACTGGGGAAATATTGAGGAATCTGTATCCTCTACAGAATAGAGACCTTAAAAAGAAAAAGTGATATATAATTAAGTCAATGTATAAATAATGATTTGTTATTTTAGTGAAAGGTAGATCCTTTTTTAGCCCCTCGATGTATCAGTATGTCTCATGAGACAAAATAGATGGCAACAAACCCTTCGTGTTTATTTCCAAATAAAATCAAACAGTTACACACCCAAAGACTTAAACCATCATGATTGTATGATGGTTCATGTGCTATATACATAGAATTAAAATAAAAATAATTCTATTCATTTTTATTTAGTTATTACTTTCCTTGATATTGTAACCATGAAAAACTATATAGATGCATTTTGATTCTCAATTTGTTGATGGATCGTGTTTTTAAATTATTCAATATGCCATATTGTTTTTGTCTAATTGATTTTTAATCACCTATTATTGATTGATGATTTTGATATATGTTACCCTTAATGAGCATTTGATCTCACCCTTTCATTTGTTTTCCTACCACAATTTATGAAGAGGAGATCAATTATTGAGTTTTCCAGGATGCCGTTTATTAGCTTTTGTTATCTTTTATATTTTGTTTTATTTTTCCAATGTAAAATATGTTCCATGTATGTATCTTGTTTTTCAAGGCTAGTAAACTGATTTGTCTTTTGTGATTTGATTAATTGTAATTATTCCAATATAATAAGATAACACACTGACTTCAGGATTTTGGGGTTTGGGAGTTACCATACCACTATTTTACCATTGAAGGGACTAATGCTACTATATTATGGTATTTTAGTGTGTTTATGCATCATTATTAGGAACATATGATAAAATTCTATACATATAACTAATTTATGTTGTATTTTAGTGTTTTAAGTTATTTCCTTGATATGTTCTATCTATTTGAGATAGACATGTATTTAATGATAGATTGATATATCTATTTTAATGATATTGTGATATATTTGTCAGTATTGATTAGTTTATCCAGATTGTATAGTTTTTTTTATGATATATATGTGGTTGTGACTAACATATAGGGTTGGAGACCTTATTTTATTCTATGTGCATATATATTTCATTTTGTATAGACTCTTAGAATATAATTTGTGTTATTTGTTAGATTGATTAGGATTTTCCCTAATGAATTCTGATTTTCTCCTTCGCGTTTCAGAAGATGGATTTCTGAGGAATACTGAAGGGACAACCGGATGATGGGGTTTTGGATGATACCACGAGGGAAGATAACACTATATGACTTCCATTTGTTCAGGATGGTGTAATAGGGTTCTCTACCACACATTCTCTATAAGTGTAGGTAGATGTCCCACCTTAGTAGGGAGTTCTCTTGCTTTTTCCTTTCCTATGTAGAGGGACACAAAGATCCATAGTCAACTACACCATAGGATTCCATCTAGATAATCCAATATTATTTTATAGAACATGAGGGACAGAGATACAATGGAATGAATATCCATAATCAATGGAGCCTTTGACCTCCTGGAGACACTTGAGGACAAGTTGGTGATGCTGAAAGTGTTCATGTTTTAGGGATCTACTAGGAGGTGTTTGGACATCATGGGATAGGATAAAAGATGAGAGGGTGTCTATAACACCCTGGTATTTTAATAATTTTTTTCTCAAATAATTTTACTTTTTAGGTAGCTTATATTAAGTAAAACACCAAGATTATCTTTTATTACATGCAATATTGAGTTTAAACAAAAGGACACATACTATTAAAATATTTTTATATAATATGATAGTTATTGTTATAGCATGTATGTATAAGATTAAATAATTTTTGAGAATATATGGTTTACTAATATATTTAAAATTTATTGGTATTATACCAATTTATTAGAAATGAAAATAAAAACCATTTAAAAATAAAGAAAATCACTTTCTCAAAAACAATTTTTATTAGTACAAGACCGTTTTATTTCGAAAAATTAGATAAATACGTTTTGGTGATTATTTTAATGAAATTTATATATTTTATATTAACATTTTTTTTCAAAATTTATCTTCTGTTTTTATAGTAATTATATAAGAATATATCCAATTATATCCTTAAAAAAATATTTTCCTAAAAAAAACTTCATAGTATACTGCACAATTATTATTAAAATTATTATTGTTTCTAAATTTATAAAATTTATTTAAATTCTTTTACTATATCTAAGGAATAAAAATTATAAAATTATATTTTTCTGAATTTTTGGGTTTTTTATAAAAAGATCATTGTTTTTATGAACAGTGAAAAATACTTGTTTTTATTGAAAACTGTCTTCTGTTTAAATTTTATTTTCAAATTGTTAAAAATTTAAAATTTTCTCCATTATTATCTAATTAATCAAATATATGTTGTTGGAATCAATTTCATCTTTAATTATCATATATATTCTTTTTAATGTTTTTAAAAGTTTATCTTTAAAAAATAATTTTTTTTCTCGCCAGTGGGATTAATTTGAATCTAATTTCTTCCACTTTTGTGAATTTATCTTGATAAAATGTATTCCATATTTGGAACAAAAATAATTTATATTATATGATAGGTTGAAATTAATTTATGGCCATGTATATTAATAATTATAATAAAAATTAATTACCATGATTAAAATTTAATTCGTGTTTTCCACATTACATGTGCTTGAGTCGAAATTAATATTGCACGCATATGATTTTTATATAGTAAATTAGATTTCATATATATAATCATTGATTCCAAATTATTTAATAATTCACATTTTAATTTTATTATTAAAGGGTAATTTACATAGGTAAATAAAACGATACCAGCCACTTGAGTGAAAAATAATATGGTATAATTAAGTAAACTAAATTGATAAGGAATAACATGTTCAAAATATGTGTTTTTTGTGCGATGGGGATGTGAATCAACTATATAATTGATCCAATCCATTATTTACCAATTTACAGGGAATTTTTCTGAGAGTTACTTCCCATTATTTAATAGTTTTATATATTTAGAAATATTCCACTCCTTCACCATTATAAAATGCCATATCCTCCCCACAAATCATCACAGCACTCAAGCCATTTGGCTTGGCAAAACCCTGCCAAAATACAGCCCCAACATTTTTATCATTATTCTATTGTTCTTTGAAATCCAAAAGTACCAACACTATTGTAATTAATAAGAGGTCCAAATGTAATTTTTCTTATAAAAGGAGGTTCATGTTTGTATCTAGAATGTCAATACATAATGTAAGGATTTTCTTGTCTCACTTTTAATTTTCGGTTACTTATACCAAATTCAACATTTTTTTTATTATTCTTGGTGTATAAAAAACCAATAGACATGGTATATCATGAATCTCATTCATTTTATGATATTTTATGTTTCGTATGATGTTATTATTTAATGGGGATTATGATTCAAAAGATTACCAAAGCAGTAATGGGATTTGGATCGATTTTCCTTCAAGGAGACATATATTGTATTATAAAAATATTTTATTTCATGAGATTTATATATTTTTCAATTTATATGTTATATAATTAATCTACTTATATTCATGATAATTATTTTTTCTTTTTATGTTATTCTTTAATAAGGCGTATGATTCCAACGTTTCCAAATTGGAAACAGTTTTATGTTACAATCTCAATGTTTATCGAGATTGTTTATTATTATTCTTTTAATGACAAAATATTATTTTTAAATTCTCAATTAAATAATTACTTATCTCATCTTGTTTTTATTTATTAGTAATACATGTTTTTCCTTAATTTTTCTCTCTTTATACACTCAAGATTCCAAAAAATGCTTTACTGAAAACTGAATGTGTTTCTCTATTTGGCCAAATAATTTTTTCTTCCATATCAGTGTTTTTCTATTTTTTAATTTTTTTACCATTCTAAAATTATTTTTAAATTCCTTATTACCCTTGTTTTATTTTTTAATAAATGGTTTAAATGGAATATTCATGATGTTTTTAGAACAAGTTTTATTTGGAGTTTATGAGAAAAAAGGAATCTATATTTTATTGTAAACGAATTGATTGAAATATCACACCATCATGACCAATAATTTTCTAAAAATATCCTTTATACGTTTCCTAGTTTATTTTCAATGAAAATTATATTGAAAAGATTTTTTATTTTTCCCATAAAATATTTTATATGAAATTTTAATATTTCCTTATAATTTTCCATGGTTTGTTTCAAAGAAATAGATTTTTTTAAAATGGTTTATGTTTTTAAAAGTCTTTTGTAAAGCGGAATGAATATTTTCATTGATAAATGTTTTAAATTATCTATAATGATTCTGTTACAGGTTTCCATGGTTATTTTCAAAGAAAATAGTTCTAAACATTATCTATGTATTTAAAAAAGTTTTTTAAATGTAGAAATTTTGTTTTCCTAGAAAAATGTTCCAAGTAATCTTGAAAACCCATTTTTCTTCTATGATGAAATAATTTTAGTTAACTTATTATTTCTTGAGTATATGACCCTATTATACCATTATTATTATGTGTTTGAATAATTCATGATTAGGATGAAAATATTCTTAAGATTTCTACTGGAGAAATATCAGTGGATTTGTGGTATAATTTTATCTGTAAGGAAATATTATGGAAGGGAGGTGTGTTATAATATTTTAAATGGAAGTTGGAAGGCTTGGATATAGTGTAATACTAGAAATTGTAGCATAGGTACATAGGGGTCAAATTTTAGTGGCCCTGCTAGCTTGGGGTATCTATCAGAGTTGGTAGTTGGGTTCACCATAGTTTGGGTATATGGAATCTCTAGGAAAATATGATGTCACGAGATTTCATCATGGTGATCATGATTATATAATATATCTCAAAGAGGATAGTTTTGGTGGTTCTATGGATATGAGATTTCTTGTGATATGGAGCTCTGGTTTCGCTATAGTGGGGTTCATAGTTTGGAATCAACGACATGAACTTATTCATTTTGACAAAGTTTTATCATTGTTTTATAGGGTTTGGGTGTGGATTTTTTTTTAATTTCTACGATTTTATTATCTTAAACTAATTGTATCTTGGCCTACCATGTCACACTGTAGTTTTGAGAATGATTTTTCAATTGCATTGTGATCCTCACCCTTTCATCATGATGTTATATGTTCTAGCCTGATAGTAAATTTAGAGGCTCCCCCAGAATTTCATTCATTCACCTATATATTCTTTGACTCTTGGGATACTCTGCTATAATTTTTTTAAGAACCTCTAATCCACCAACTTTGGATATTATTCTTTGCTTCAGGATATTGAGTATGGGTGATCTTGGGTGAGTCCTTTCTTGTTTCTTCTTTTTTATATCTCTATTCATCTGATGGAGAAGGTTTTGGTAATGGGATATGTTTTGACATGTAAGGATAAAGTATGTGGTTAATGATTTATATTGTACTTCATGTTTTCAATGTCTAATCTAGTTTTATCTCTCTCTTGGGATCATCTCTTACTTTCCATATCTTTATGAAGTTTATTTTGAAGCTTTGGTTCATGTTTTGTATTCATGAACTCTTCTTTATTTTGTGTAAACTGTGGGAAAACAAGGTTTTATCTTCCTTGGATGAGTAATATGATTTATCCTAGTAAATATAATGAACTTACTAATGAAATTGATTGAAAATGGTTGATTTGTATGTGATTACCTACCTTTATGATATTTGTTTCTCACATGGTTCCTATTTCCTTCTATTGATGAAAATTATTGTTATTCTTAAGAATTTTATGTTACTATTGTGATTATGTTATGGAGTCACCATTTCATAAAAGGTTAATTACTTATAAATCTCAATGAATGAGTATCATGGATAAATGTAATTGACAAAGATGTATGCACGAATATGAAAAAACTTGGTAGATCTAGATGATCATTTTTTGAGTATTTTGGAAATGATTTTTGATGGGGTTTTGTTTATTTTGTTATTATGGTGTTTCTGAAAAGATTTTAGTGGGTTTCATGGTCGTTTCCTTATGTGGAATCATGAGATATGGTTATTATTCTAGACATTGAAACATGGCTTCAGCTACCTTTACATTGTTGGAAAGAGAGATTGATGGGGGTTTTGTTGGAGATGCCATGACTTGAATATATATTTGTTATTGTAGTTGGATTATGGTTTGTAATATAGTTAATAAAAGTGAACCTAAAATGGAATTGACTATAATTTAATAAGACCATGGTAAAAATTGAAGCATTGATGCTTTAAATGAATGGATAGTTCAAAAAAATAACATGGGTGATGGTTTGTATGGTTTTACATTAAATATAATTAATATGTGATGTAGAGATTATGTTATGTTTAGTATCATAGAATTATGAAATTGGATTAATGATGTGGATAGATTGTTAAATTGTTTATATTTATTGTTGGGATTTTAAGAACCTGATTTCTTGTGACGTAAAGATCCTTTTTATTTTAGTTTAAATGATTAAATAAAACCTATGTAAATGCGCTTTGAGGTAATGTGTGTTTTAGGGATTTATGGGGATTTTCCATATCCCAAAACCCGAGTTTAGGGGTGAAATAAGGCTAGCACACGGTTAGTGGAACCTGTTCGGGGTAGGCTACTTAGTTTGAAAAACTATCTAAGGTGTGGGAAAAAAGTATGAGGATGAAACATAGTTAGAGGAAACCATTTGACCTGGGGTGCAAGGTCATGTGATAACCTATGATATTTTGACAAAGGTTTTTCACATGGTTTCTTTATGTTCAGTCATACGGTGTGAGGAAATCATACAAGTTTCCAATGTATTCAGATAATCATACACAATGGATTTATGGTTTGTTAAATCGTTTAGGTAAACCATACACGTAAACTGTGTGACCCCTAATACTTTGGAAAACAAAATTATTTGAAATTAAATTAAATTCCATTTTAACCTATATTTTACTTTTCATCCAACACACAACATACTATCATTTTGATAGCTTCCTTTAATGACTAATGTTGGATTTGAGGATTCTTCTCAATTCGATATCTTATTCAAGCATAGAATGTATTGTTGGATATGCATTAGTGAATAATCAATTACTTTTAGCCGTTCATAGTTTTCCATAGTATTGATGACACTATTTAGGTGAATGTTTATTTTCTGTAATTTTAGTTTCATCATCCGTTCTTTATTTTATCCTAATTCGATTCAAATCCAGAGTTGATACTAGATGAGCACTCGACTTCCAAGCAAACGTAGGGGAGTACGAGACAAAGCTGTGGCTAGAAATTCCTTTTGAAGAATTCACTTTTATTTTTTTTTGGGGTATTTTGGATACATGTATTTTAATATATTTATATGTACATTTTTTGGATTTTTTCTTAAACATATGACATGTATCATCACCATCATCATCGTATATGAACATTTGTTTGAGATTGTTATCTATTTGATCTATGTATCTATTTTATGTATGTTTTATTGCTTCCTCTATCTATTTGTTATTTTATTTGTGATGTTCTACACAATAGTTACGAGGTAATAGTCTCTCTATATATACACATAGGACCTCACTTCTAGTGGCACCCTCTATAATTTTGAGAGATACACTCAAGGCCATGTGGCCAATTGGGGTCGGGGCACAATTGAGTGGCATTTGGGTCTGGGTTGTTAGGATAATTTTATATTTTTATTTATTACTTGGTGACAATATAAAGGTATGGGAATGTAATGGTATTAGATAAATAGTTATGCCAAGGTGTATCTAATACATGAATAGGAAAAGGAAAAATTTCCTTAAATTAAATTATAGCTTTATGGATTTTGACTATTATAGTGGATTTGATTCAACTTTTGAGTGACACACTTGATTTATATTGTTATTGTTGATGTGACTATGGGTTCAATTTTTTTGCAACCCAATGAGATGATGGTATTCCATCTCATGCATCCCAATGGCACTTGTAATAAATGACATGCCATGAATTATTCCATTCCATTTAAGATGCCTTACATATTGCATGCTATAGTGTTAAATGTCTTGATAAATGTACTTGCTATTGGGATAGATTTCATGTATTGGATAGATAAAGTGAAATTAAATTTATGTTCATAAAGAGTATAAAAACTTATGGAATAGGATGTGACTCACCTTTTGGTTTAATTTTTTTAACTATATTTTTGATGGTATAGAATAATTGGGCACCAATTTTTGGGTTCATGAGCTGTTATGGGCCCTCATGGATTTGGATTTAGTGAACCATTGGTTAAATCATTTGTAATAAAAGATTCTGGAATGAAATGTATGATGAATGTGAATTTGAAGGAAAATGAAATGGAAACTGAATTTTTTACAATAGAGACTGGAGCTAGACCTAACTTTTAGGAGGGAAAGAGGTTCGGTTTCTATTGGTTTTTGTGGTTTTTCCTTCTATAGTCCTAGATTTAGAAGAAGGTTATCTGATATAACTAGTTTTTAGGAGGATTTTGATCCTTTATTATGCTTTTTAGATACGAGATTCATTATTGTTCTATTTTAGGTTTGTTTTTTGGAATTGCAGAGGAATTACACCATGAATACCTCCTATCATGCCCCAAAAGGTGGTCCATGGGATACTAGTGGACCCTCATGTAGTTCTAGATGTGGTACTTGAAATTGTTACAAACAAAGGGGTTGTGGTAGAGTTTTGCGAGGGGTTTTTCACTTAATGAAACCTTTCCAAGGAACACTACAACCTGTCTTTTCAGTGTCTGAGTGAATGCAGTTGTACCATCAGCAATATCCTCCCCTGCTCTCAGGTTATGTTTGTAAATTGGTTGGTGATATGTGGATAGAGACCTATTTGATGATCATAGAGAATCTTGAGTCACCTCCTGAAAGGTGAGTGAAGCCCACAATGTGTATGCTACATGGGGAAGTAAAGCACTGGTGGGATGTACTGAACCAGGATGATAGGCTATGAGGCATGAGTTAGAATGATTTCCAAACCTAAATATATGAATATTTCTACCCTAAGACCCTATGTGGTAGTGTAGGATAGTAAATTCATAGGTCTGGAGTAGGTTGTCATGATAGTAATGGAGTACACAACATGCATTATAGAGATGATGCATTTCATGCCGATGTTCTATACCAATGAGTTGTCGAGAGTGAGACTCTTTTTGGAACGTCTCTGATATGCTATTAGATATCAAGATAATGTGTTCAGATTGACCTCCAGGTCAAAAATGATGAATCATGCGCTGATTACTGGTCAAATCTTGAGAGAAGCAGGGGGAATAGAGCATCATAGTACAACCTCACAACCCAGTAGCTCAACTTATTGTGGAAGGAAGCTACATTTTGAGGGTACCCATGAGATGAGTACCAGTTTGGATTTGATTATAGGCAGCTTAGTGTTCTGTCATCATTGTGTAAGATAAGGCCACATAAAGAATTACTATGATCATGAACTAATAGAGTGATTAACTTATGGAAGGATAGTTCACATATAATAGTTATGCAAGAACTTACCTCTAGATATGTGTGGTTGGTGGTCAGCTCAGACACAAGGTTTTGGGGAATGTTTCTTAGTTCTGTTTTTGGAAAGAACATAGGGAAAATTTGTTCGATTACGCCGTGGTAGTGATGGTCATGTCCAAGGAAACCAGGAACAAGTTTCTCTGAGACATCATAGTGGGGATACTCCAGGTAGTTAAAATGAGTCAGATGGCTATGGTGCAGTCCAGATTAATTATATATAGATTACTCCCAAGTAGAAAATCACCATCCCATCTATGGTGATATGTACAATCTTAGTAGGATCAACTATTTTATCATCTCTTTTTTATATAGGTACATCACATAGTTTCAAATCTGTACCCATGGTAAAAATACATGGGATTTTAATAATATTTTCAGATAGAATTATGATGCTGGAAAATCTATAGGGAATTAGAATATAGGGTGTACATAAGTGCAGGGAGTTCCCCCTTGTGTTTTGGTGGTTTCAAATTTTCTAGATTATATATTTCCTAAGGATGATTGGGTTTCATGTTATACTCAAGATGCACTAGCCAGTAGCTTATCACAATTTTGTTGACTAATATCACCAGAGGGTGACTTTAACATCACCATAGGGTGAAATTTATACTCATAATGGTGAATTATATGTGTAGGAGAGCCGAGATGGACCTGAGAATCATGGGCTTGGTGAAATGACAAACCAATTATCTATTTTATATATGGATGATCTGGGAGAATGTCGGTTATAATTTACTCCAGTGGTTGAATATTTCAAGGATGTATCCCCGAAAACTTTTTTGGTTTACCTCCAGAGAGATAGAGGTTGAGTTCTCCCTCGATCTAGTTCTAGGTGTAGCACAAGTATTCATTCCTCCTTAAAATATGTCTACAACAGAGTTACCGGAGTTCAAGAGGTAGGCAAAATATTTGGAGGAAAAGGGGTTTGTTTGAACGAGTACATCTCTGTGGGGTTCACCAATAATTTGTAAGAGAAATGAGGATATAACCCTTATGCTTTGTGTGGATTATTGGAAACATAATAATCTAACGATTAAGAACTTAAATTTTATTTCATGGATAGATGACCTGTTTGATCAGCATAAAGTATCTTGGGTTGTTTTAAAAAAATATACTTGTGGTCATGATATCACTAGGAACTTGTTTGACCTGAATACATACCTTGTACAACATTTCATAGATGGTATGTTCTAAAAAGGTATCTGGTTATTCCGTTTAGTCTCACGAATGTGCCATTGGTTTTCATGGTACTAATTAATTGAGTGTTCTATCTTAATCTAGTTTAATTTGTGGTGGTTTCATGGATGATATCTTGGACTATTATGATAATAAACATGACCATTCCATACATCTTGAGAACATTTTGGATACACTGAGGAAGCATCAATTATATTCCATGCAGACAAAGTGCCACTTCTAGATGGATCATATTCACTTCATGGGTGACATTATCTTGAAGACAAGAGTATTAGTAGAACAAAATAAGGTGATATTTTTTACTTTCCTTGGAGGATCCCAAGAACATCTTTGACTTACTGAGTTTCTTATGGAATGTTGGATTGTACATGAATTTCCTACAGGACTTCTCATGCTTCACAGTGTCGTTAGTGTGATTAACTAAAAAATATGAAATTTGAATCGTTAGATTCCTTTGAGACATCCTTTTAGTAGATAAAATGGATATTGACTTCAACACTAGTCTAGATACTTCATGAATAGTGCATGAATTACACTATGTATTGTGATGCACTATGTGTCAGGCTTGGGGTAGTGCTATTGCAAGGGAATAGATTCATGGCGTACTGGTCTCAATAATTGAGGTCAAATGATAGGAACTAAAAGACATATTATATCGAGTAAGATACAGTTATAATTCGTTGTTCTATTGTAGAAACTATTTTTTGGGAGAGAATTTTATGGTGTACATGAACCAAAAAAGAATCATGTACAAATTCACACAACACGATCGAAATATGAGGTATTTAATTTGGGTGGAGTAACTTCAGTTAATCGATTTCAAGCATGCCTAAATTATTAGTAAATAAAATATAGTGGCCAATGAACTATAGAGGAGGACACAGATACAGGTAGTTTAGTAGGCCATTGGCGAGTGACATCTTATGACATTGTTCTTTGTGATGCACTTGGATGTGCATGACAGTATGGGGAAGACTTCTATATCATATTTAGCAGTAAACTATACCCAACTAGATAGAGTCAGGATGAGGTAGTTGTTATATTTATAGGCCCTACTCCTATGGAAGAATGTAGTAGGAGAGGAACCACCTCTTGGTTGGATGGTAGGAGAGGATGGTGTTTTGTGTTTTGAAGGTTACATATGGGTCTCAGCTAGCATGCACGAGGATTTGATGTGATGATTTCATGCTTAAACATGGGTTGTTCACCCAATCATCAACATGATGTATCACGACCTACGTCGTTATTACTAGCAACTGAGTATGAAAAGAGAGGTATCTGGTTCCATTACGATGTGTTCCACCTATAACCAGGTGAAGGTGGAACATCATTAAATAGACTAACTTTTTCAGTAGTTACTAATTCTTGAGTGGAAATGGGATGATGTCGTTATGGTTTTCATGATGTTTTTAACGAGATCTACTCAAGGGGATGATGTTGTGTGTATTTTTGTATGAAGTATATGGAAGGTTTCTCATTTATTTCTGATCAATGAGACCTTCTTTGTGGGGGATCATGACAGGTTTCATATTATTGAGATAGTATGACTTCATGGACTAGCTTACAATATCACTTTAAATAGGGAAACATAGTATATATCTCATTTTTGGAAGAGTTTTTTTGAGTTAAATGGGTAAATAGGTGCTTCTGAGCATGGTATACCACCCCTATTCAAATGGATAGTCAGAGGGTAAGATATAGGTGCATGAGAATATGTTATGAGCATGAATCCTAAATTTTGGGGGCACTTTGGAGAAGCATGTTTACATGGTCAAATTCACCTATAATAACATTTATTAGGCAACTATAAAGAAGGAAACTTATAAAGATTTATTTGAAAGGATTTTCTGATCTCGCCTTTGCTGGTAGGAGGTATGTGAGGCAACTTTACATGGATTGTCTCACATGTAGGATAATTATAAGAAGGTCTAATGGATTTAGAAATGGATGGTTATGACACAATATCGATAAAAATCATATATTAATCACCGTAGATGACATCTTGAGTTAGTGGTAAGGGATCATGTTTTATTACATGTTTCATTGAGACTGGGACATTGTAGAATCTAGATACATGGAAAGCTTTCATTGTGATACGTCTTCATATTCAGGATTCTAGGTAGTGTCAGGATAGTATCCTATCGGTTGTAGTTACCTCAAAGGTACCAATCGATGCATAAATTATTCCACATATATGAGTTACACCACTATCACTCATACCAATATCATGCATTTATCTCAAGGAGGTTGAGATATAGGTTGATGCAAACTTTGAGGAGCATATGATTCATATGATTTGTAGGATCACGAACGTTTTCCAAGGCCAATTAGTTCCAATAGTACATGAGCTATGAATGCATGACAATTTACAAGATGAGACTTGGGAGGGGGAGTATGACATACCTACTCAGTGGCTATAGTTGTTCTCGAATGAATCTTGACGACCACTGAGAAGGAAATTCGGGGTTGAATTATTTTAATAGGGGACTATTGTATGAACCTGGGGTTTTTATGAGGTATATACCATTTTCTTTTGGTTTAAATGATTAAATATACAATGTTGTATTTCTCTTTTAGGTCACAAGTGTTTTGGGGTTTTCAAGTCTTGTTAGGTGCCAAGAACCTGAGTTTAGTGGTGAACTAAGCCTGGCATATATTTGTGAAAACCATGAATGGATGGGGAAGAGAGAAGGAGGAAGACGCATGGTTATAGGAAACCATTTGACATGAGTCACATAGACACGGAACAACCACTTCAATATTAACAATGATGTTTCTTATTGTTTCCACATAGTTAGTTAAACCATGCGAGGAAATAATGCAGGTTCCCTTGTATTCAGATTACCGTGTAACCCCTATTATTTTTGGGAAATTTAGTAATTTTAAATAAAATTAAATTCCTTTTTAACTAAATTTTTACTTTTCATTCAATGGTCAGTGGAAACTAATTTTCAGATATTTCGTTGATGAATAAAGTTGGATTTGAGGATTTTTCTCCATCTGATATTCGATTTTAGTGTGAAATGTTTCATTTGATCCACATTAGTGAGTATTAAATTCCTTTTTATCCAATCATAATTTTCATTGGTATCAGTGATATTATTTATATGCAATATGGGTTTCCCTAATTTCAGGTTATTCATCATTTCTTCATTTTTCTCCTAATCCATGTCAAATGAGGAGTTGATACTAGAGGATCACTCCACTACTGAGCTATGGTAGGTGTTCACTGATTTTCATGTTGGTTTTGGTGCTTCATGGATCAAGATGTCATTATACCTCCCACTAGAATTTCCAGCGTTACCCCAAAACCAATTCGATAAATTTAATTAAATGATATTGGACCTATTAGGGATGACCCTAGGTTCCCTTTACCATATTGGTAGTTGTTTCCTAAATCATGGATACCCATGGGGATTTCCTTATTGAATTCCCTTCTTTACGTATTTTAGAACCACCCATAGGGTATGTTGATTCTTTATTGGTTACAAGAATACTATTAATAATTGAAATGGATCTAATTGGTTTAATAAGAGATGAGGCTCCCCCTTTGCAAGTTAATTTTTTTGATTTAATTTTTAATCTGGAATGGTATCACTTAAATTATTTTTGTTAGAAGTTGTAAATATATAGTGGGTATACTCATTGATTAAATTGAGTTTTAATTGTGATTTGTGAATGGGTAAACTCTTGAAATTAAATGGAATGTAATGGTTATGTGTGTGGGTAGACTCATATGTTTTGAATGATTAATGATATGGAATTGTGATTGATTATTTACATGACTTAGAAATTTTCCTTAGATCATTACATGGAAGTGGTTTCCTTGGATATAGTATGCTCTTTGGGTCTTGATTATATGGGATTACTTGGTCATTTATACCCCATGGATCTATCTTTCCTAGACTTACTGAGGACATGTTTTGCTGACATACTCTTGGGAATCCAACCAGTGCATTTATCGAGATTTCATCGAGATACTCCAAGGGCTTGACAAGGACACCATAGCCTTCTACACCTTGGATACGACCCTTCACGGCTTGAAAAGTTTTTTATACCGCATGGACTTAGATTTTGTGATGCTCATGGTTGAATGTATTGACCCTTATTGAAATGGGATCTGGGATATATGAAGATTCTGTGGTGGTATGACACATTTGAATGAACAGAAAGGCCATATTGTAAATCTATGCATTATTTGAAGAAACTTGGTTATAGGGGATTGACTATATTGTGTAGGGGACCTAGAGAGGCTATTTATGTGTCACTGGTTTAGTAGTTTACATGCCATGTGAATGTTTACTCTATTTTACTGCTTACTTTTTTAACTGAAATCTGTTTATCTTATTATGTTTCCAAGCAATGAATTGTATAGAAATTTGGGTGATTACCTTCTGAGATTTTATCTCACACCCTGTTTAGGCTGTTGTTGTGTACCCAAATAGAATATTTGGATGCAATTAGTGAGAAGAGAAAGCACCCAAAATTTGGGGGTTGATTGTTTTCCATTCTTAAAATCAAGGGAGCACAAGAACATGTTGAGGCTCGTGATTCCATTTGGAGATAACATTTTTTTTGGGATTTTGGATAAATTTATTTTAATATACCATTGTGAACTTGTTTTTGATATTTTCTTTAAAATGTGACATTTATCTTCAACATCATTTAATATGAGCCTGCATTTGATATTGTTATCTATTTTAACAAAGTATCTATTATCTACATGTTTAATTGCTTCCACTATCTATCAGTTTTTTAATTTTTTTTGTGTCACACTCTTATAATTAGGGAATTGTCTCCTCACAACAGACCTAGGACCACGCTTCTAGTGAACAACCTATAGAATTTAGGGTGATTCCTTTGAGGCCACAAGGCTAATTGGGCTTGGGGAACTGTTGAGTGGCATCCGGGTCCAAGACATTACAAGGATAATATTATAGTTATAGTAAGTGTGGATTATTGTGAGAGTTGGTGGTAGTGTGATGATTTTTTAGGTTGTGGTAGTGTTTTCGTTGTGAAATATATTAGGATAGTATTTTATGTGGTATATATAGAAACATACATGGAATATTTTCCTCAAAATTTATCTCACCACCACTTATGTTGGCCTCTCATAACGACTCCCAACATTCTCTGAATTCTGGGTGTCCTCCCCAAACATCTAGGTTGGTAAGGGAATAGATGATTGCCTCATCTTTCTTCCATACTCTACCTTCTAGGTGTATCTCGTGCTACAAGGGCATGAGTTTGGTATGATCATATTAGCACCATATGTGATGCACTGGATGACCCTATATGGCATGGGTTAAGAGGTGCATTAGAAGACCTTACAAGGAACTGAAATGAGGATATGAGATTGGTGCACTAAAAGATCATATAGGGCGTTAATGGAATGAGATATAATGATTTTGATTTGAGGATACTAGGTGGGGGTAATTCATGGTAAGAGGAGAGTATTTGGATGGTGTATTTAGATTAACAATACCCTAATGTACTAGATATAAGGTGTATCAATGATAAATAACATTTATATGTTGATAAAGGATAATGGGGATGATGTGGATGGGGTATATGGTATGTTAGTGGTATGAGGTTTGGTTTGCTGCGAGCTAGATGTAGAAGGAATTGGGACTATATGATATTTGATGTTAGTGTGTGTGAGAGAAAAACTATTGGATAAGTGGTCATATGATACCATTTAATTATATTATTCAATATTATTTTATTATACTTGGATGTGATATTTGGTGACTGCGGCTTGTTGAGGCTGAGTGGTTGTTGACCTGATTTGTGCCTATTATTTCTTTTGTTTTTTATATGATGCATTATTTTGATCCATCCACGTCTTAATGAGATTTATTTTATATAATCCAACTAAGAATACATGTTATACTAACCTATATATATAATTTTTTAAGTTGCAGAGTGAGTCTGGTGATCGAGTTGGACTTTAATAGTCTCGAGGATGGATTTGGTGGTGGAGTTTCACCATAGGAATATATTGGTTTTTATTTTTTATTATATTATCCAAGAACATATAGATTACTCTAGAGATTTTTTATTTATATTATGGTGTTTATATGTGCTATATTTATGTTTTACTGGGTTATATTAGGGTGGTTCTTCCCATTTAGTGTTTTATACACATGGTTCTAGGCATCGACCTATGTTTCATTACATGTTGGAATTAAGGATCACTGAAATCTTTATTATAGGTCCATGGGGGTTCATAGTGGTGCTAGGTAATGATAGTGTGGTATAGAATTTTTTTATTAAGATATTGGATGGAAATTAGTTTTAGGAATCATTGAATATTGTTTTAGTTGGTAGGGAAACAATACCAGTTGAAAATGTTTCATGACGTACACATGGGAGACCATCTTGGACATTTTATTTTATGCACAACTATGATCCAATGAATGGGCCTAAAGTTCAATGAATAAACATGTTAAATGGTGATTCTGGTAGTGTTGAGACGTATTATAGGAAAATTAATCATACAAATTTTCACACTCATTTTCGTAGGGGAGATTCTTGTGAAATTACATGAATCAAATTTAATATAGTTGATTAAATGAATTCTATGTTATCAGGATTTGGATTATGATTTCTGGATTTTATTGGTTCTTTCTAGTTATAGTAGATGAATGTTTATGGATGTTATGGTTTTATTGGCTTTCCTAGTTAATCTTCGGTGGGTTAAATAGACTTAGTAGGAAGAGATCTAGAGGAAGATTAAATGAGAGTTTTTTTATTAGGGGATGGATAATTATGAGCGGTGAATCACTAATCCAATGAGAAAGTGTTATCTAGAGGACCATGTTATCTCTTATAGATTGGTCTATGTTGGGGTTGAGTATTTAATTCCACTATGTGTCAATTTTATGTGGGGAGTAACACAGTAGTGGTGGATATTGATACTTAAGGAGTGGAAGAGGGTGGCTTTACTTTGTATGATTTTATATGGATATTTTTTAATGTAACTATCATCTACATTGAGTATTGTGCATAGGTTAGTGCTACCATCCCTTCAGTATGAGATCCTGAGCGTGCGTGTGAAATCTAAATCCCAAACAATTTTACTGGGAGAGATCAAAATGACACTAGCAATAGGTTCTTCCCCTATACACCAAAGGGTGAAAATAAATTCCCAGGGAGTATGAAACCATTTGGGGATGGTTTATCCTTTTTTTCCCACTACTCCTATAATAACAATAAGACATAACATAAATATGATTCCTAAATTAAAAAAACGGCTAAAAATAATAACATAATATGAACTCGCCATAGTAGCTGTACGTATAAAAGTACAATACTCATGTCAATAATACTACATGCTCTAAAAATCATTCAAAGTGCTATGGGTGACATAATATTAGAATCCAGCCCCCAATTTTCTTCATGATCCAATCTCGATAGACCATAACAACTACTTCAAGGTTTTACGATAAATAAATAATACACATTTCCACTAATAGAATAATGATGAAAACTATCTAAAAAATAGAAAATTGAATACAGAGTAAGTGAGTATACAACCCAATAAAAACTCAAATAGAGAATTCACATCTACATTAATACGAATAGATGAATTTAGATCCCAATATATATACATACATATATATATAATCGTGAGGAGATAAATAAAAAAAATCATGAAGACATGAATAGAAAAAATTGGTAAAGTAAAAATGATATGAACCAAAACAATTCTATATAAAACTATTCCATGCATCCAAGGTACCAGCCTTGAAATGAGATACCCAAAACTAGCCCAACTCATGAGAAAAATACCATTTCATCCAACCATTTATGTCAGCAAGAAGGGTGACCAAACATTCCCCAAATGGAGGGAAGATGAATTCTTAATCAACATATCCCCTTAAAATGCTATATGAATGCACAATTATCCCATTCCAATATCCAGATCTCCCATACCAAATTAAATTGTTGAAAAAATAACAAAAATCAATATTTTGAAGAGGGTTTTACATAATTATCCATTTTAAATAAAAATAATTTATATTTGATAGCATAATCCTTGAATTTCATTAACAAATTAAAGCATGATAGAATCCACCTTCTTCTTATATGTTCATTTGACATAGTCCTATAAGGAACTGTTCAAATAAACGTATAAATGACTCTTAAATAATAACTTTTTTATAAATAATTTTTATAGTAGATATAATGTTTACTATGCTATAATTTTTTTTAATTTGTAATATATAATGATTCTTATTTTAAAGTAAAAACTCTAAAATTTTAAAAATTACTTTTGTATGTTTTTTTCATTTTTGAAATTTGGAAAAAAATTAACTTAGGGTGAATTTTTTGGAAATTTATAAATTTTTTTATTTTTTGATGAAAAAGTGAAAATTAGTGGTTTATGAGTAACACGATTCTTTTAAATCATTATTATGTGAGAAAAAATAACAAACTGGTGAAATATTCTATTTAATCCGTGTTGAATTTAAAACAATTAAAAATGAATTTAAATTTTTTAATTTTAATGTATATCTGTGTTCATTACATTTAAAGACCCAAAATTGGATATTTGAGATATTTTTTTTTGGATTTTGTTCATTAATTGGGTTAGATGGAAGGTTATTTTTATATTTGAAATTATTTTAACATCAACTAACAATCATTCAACGATTTTTTTATCTTGTTGGGGGATCCCCCTTTTTAATGAAATAAACAAACCCCACTTTTATTCATGGTAGATGAATCCCATTATTTAGACTTTGTAGGCACAATGGGTTAGAAATCCCAATATATTAGGTATTTACCCTATATCCATACATATGTTGCACGATAGACCACCATTGTCCCATAAGATAAAAGAACCATAGTTTTTTTACGCTCTGACCCACATCTCCACATCTCAACACCGACCCCTAATATTCATGACCCAACACAACCATGATTTTATCACCACCCTCCGACCCTATATCTACACCCTAAGACCTTAGTAATTATTGGACTAAGCATCACTGTGGATCATTATCTCAATAAATAATGGTAGCTCATACTAAAAACCCTCTTTGACAATGCCCAAATATTTCCACCCTCACTATAAATCGCCATGGTGCATCATCACCAATGACCATGGTAGCGCCCACCACAACTCTTATCCGAGTGACCAGGGAAAACATGAGATGTACAAACTAGAAATAACCCAATGTTGGGAATTATAGGATTTGATATTAGATTGATGCAATATTACAGTGCTACCTACACCACTAGGGAAACACCAAAACTTTTCATTCATTGGTTAATAATCTAGAAAATTAGTTAGAATTCATTACACCCACAAGTCTTTGTATTATAAAATAAAATAACCAATATTTTAACCCTTAAAATCCCCCACCACCAGTATATATACCCACCATTTCTCCATCTCTTAACCACTCAAAACCCATTGAGTACGGAGTTCCTCTCCCTATACCTCCCTAAAGACCTCCAAAGGTGTTCTTATGGTTTAATAGAGTCTCTCTATAGCTATAAGAAGCATCCTCTCTAGGTAAGGTCTCCTAATATTCCAAATAAATTTTGAATTGTAATTTATTTTTTATATTCTATTCTTATCATCTTTTTAATATATAGAAATGATTTTAATTAAATTTTATTATCATCCATTAGAATTACATTCATTGATAAATTAATCACCCCCATTCATTATTGAATTCAACTAAGTGTTATAATGTTTAAACTATCCCATTGCTATAAAATTACCCAAAAATTATGTTCAAGTATTATAAATGTGATTTTCTTAGAAATGAAATCCCTCTCTAGATAGAGGAAAGTAGAAATGGTTTTGAAAAAGTTACATCTAGGGGTAATAATCTAGAATATCATTGGTCAAGTATAACTTTACTATCATTCTGGTGTATGGTGAATGGAACCTTACTGCCTACATGGTTAGACACTCCTAGGGGATATGCATTAGATTATTTTTATACAATTTTTTAAACCATTATAAATGATTTCTCTATCATTTAATTGGTCTCCTACCTTTTCAAATACATGTATTCAACTACCTAGATGGATAAATCATATTTTCATTTTTAAATACATATAAACTATAATTTTGATTGATTCACTTGTTAAGGATGTTTATTTGGACATTTTGAGTGCCTAATTATTCATTAGGAATTTCCCCAAGATATAATTATTAATTCATTTATTGGTGAAGATATTTTCATACCTTTTTATTCTTTGTTTTATGTGGGAATGTCTAGTAAGATATACGTCATTGATCCATTGTTCTATATATTTAATATGTTCATTCATAAAAAAATTATTCCATATAATGATGATGAAATACATGGGAATTTTAATGTTATGGGTGGGGTCTATAATTATTTTGTCCCTCACCCCCATCAATGTTGGCCTCCCATAATGACACCCAACATTATTTGTATTTTGGGTGTCCTCCCCTAACATCAAGGTTGGTAAGGGAATATATGATTTTCTTATCTTTCTTCCATACACTACCTTCTAGGTGTATATTGTTCTAAAAGGGCATGAGGTTGGTATTTATATATTATCACCGTATGTGATTCACTGGATGACCCTATATGGTAAGGATGAAGAGGTGCATTGGAAGACCTTACATGGAACAGAAATGAGGACATGAGATAGGTGCACTTAAAGATCATATATGGTGTTAATGGAATGAGATATAATTAGATTGATATGTGGATACTAGGTGGGGGTCATGCATGGTAATAGGTGGGAATTTGGATGGTGTATTTAGATTAACAATACCCTAATGTACTAGATATAAGGTGTATCAATGGGACATAACATCTATATGTTGATAAAGGATAATGAGGATGATGTGGATGGGGTATATGGTATGTTAGTAGTATGAGGTTTAGTGTCCTATGAGTTGGATGTAGAAGGGATTGGGAGTATATGATATTTTATTTTAGTGTGTGTGAAAGAAAAACTAGCGGATAAGTGGTCATATTATACTCGAATGTGGTATTTGGTGACTATGGTTTGGTGAGGCTGAGTGGTTGTTGACCTGATATGTGCCTATTATTTCTTTTTTTGATCTGTGATGAATTATTTTGATCCATCCATGTTTTAATGAGATTTATTTTATATAATACCAATACTTATACATGTTATACTAACATATATATATATATATATATATGTATAATTTTTTACATTTTTCGGAGTGAGTCTGGTGACCGAGTTGGACTTTAATAGCCTCGATGATGGATTTGGTGGTGGTGTTTCATCATCGGAATATATTGGTTTTTTTAATTTTTATTATATCATTCATGCACATATAGATTATTCTAGATATTTTTATATATATTATAGTGTTTATCTATGATATATTTATGTTTTACTGGGTTATATTAAGGTGGTTCTTCCCATTTAGTGTTTTATACACATGGTTCTAGGCACCAACCTATGTTTCATTACATGTTGGAATTTAGGATCACTGATATCTTTATTATAGGTCCATGTGGGTTCATAGTGGTTCTAGGTCATGATGGAGTGGTATAAAAGATTTTTATTAAGATATTGGATGGAAATTAGATTTTGGAATCAGTGAAGATTGTTTCAGTTGGTAGGGAAACAATAGTAGTTGAAAATGTTTCGGGACGTAGACTAGGGAGACCATCTTGGACATTTGATTTTATTCCCCACGATGATCCAATGAAAGGGCCTAAAGTTCAATTAATGAACATGTTAAATGGTGATTCTTGTAGTTCTGAGATGTATGACAGGAAAATGAATCGTACAAATTTTCACTTTCATTTTAGATGGGGAGATTTTTGTGAAATTACATGAATCAAATTTAATATTGTTGATTAAATGAATTCTATGTTATTAGGATTTGGATTCTGATTTCTTGTTTTTAGAGGTTCTTCCATGTCATATTACATCATGTTTAATGTTGTTATGGTTTTATAGGCTTACCTTGTTAATCTTCGGTGGGTTAAATGAACTTAGTAGGATGGGATCTAGATGAATATTAAATGAGTGTTTTTTTATTAGGGGATGGATAATTATGAGCGGTGAATCACTAATCCATTGATAATGTGCTAGCTAGAGGACCATGTTATCTCTTTTATATTGGTCTATGTGGGGGTTGAGTATTGAATTTTACAATGTGTCAGTTAGATGTGGGGAGTAACACAGTAGTGGTGGATATTGATTCTGAAGGAGTGGAAGAGGCCGACTTTACTTTGTATGATTTTATGTGGATTTTTTTAAAGTCCTTATCATATACAATGAGTATTGTGTACAGGTTAGTGCTACTATCCCTTCAGTATGAGATCCTGAGTGTGCGTGTGAAATAAAAATCACAACCAATTTTCTTGGGAGTGATCAGAATGACACTAACTTTTTGTTCTTCCCCTATATACCAAAGGGTGAAAATAAATTCCCAGGGAGTATGAAACCATTAGGGGATGATTTATCCTTTTTATCTCACTACTCCTATAATAAAAATAAGGCATAACAAAAATATGATGCATAAATTTAAAAAGGCTAAAAATCATAACATAATATGAACTCATCATAATAGTAGTACGCAGAAAAGTTCAATACTCATGTCAATAATACTATGTGCTCCAAAAAGCATTCAAAGTGTTATGGGTGACATAATATTAGAATCCAGCCCCCAAATTTCTTCATGATCCAATATCCAAAGACCATAACCACTAATTCATTGTTTTACATTAGATAAATAATACACACTTCCATTAATAGAATAATGAGGAAAAATATCTAAAAAACAACTAATTGAATATGAAGTAAGTGAGTGTATAACCCAATTAAAACTCAACTAGAGACTTCACATACATACACACACAACTCATATGAACCAAAACCATTCACAATATATTTCACTGAGACGGGTGGCCAAATGTTCCCCAGATGGAAGGAAAAGTATTTATTAATCAACAGGTCCCCTTAAAATGCTATATGAATTCACAATTATCTTATTCCCATATCCAGATCTCCCACACCAAATTACATTGTTGAAAAAATAACTAGAATCATTATTTTAAAGAGGGTTTTCCATAATTTTCCATTGAAAATAAAAATAATTTTAATTTGATAACATAAGACTTGAATTTCATTAACAAATTCAAGTAGGATATAATACACCTTCCTCTTATTTTCAAATAAAATAATTTTAAAAATTCTCTATGTATTTAAAAAACATTTTAATGTAGAAAGTTAGTTTTCCAAGAAAAATGTTCCAAGTGATCTTGCAAAACCATTTTTCATCTATGATGAAATAATTTTATGTAACTTATTATTTATTGAGTATATGATCCTAGAACACCATTATTAATCTTTTTTGAATAATTCATGATTATAGTGAAAATATTCTTAAGAAATCTATTGGTGAAATATCAGTGGATTTGTGGTGAAATTTTATCTTTAAGGAAATATAGTGGCATGGAGGTGTGTTCTAATATATTAAATGGTAGTTAGAAGTCTTGGATATAGTTTAATACTAGAAATTATTGCATAGGTACCTGGGGGTTAGATTTTAGTGGCCCTGGAATCTTGGGGTTTCTATCAGAGTTGATAGTTGGTTTCACCATAGTTTGGGTATATGGAATCTCTAGGAAAATATGATGTCACGAGGTTTCATCATGGTAATAATGATTATATAATAGAGCTCAAAGAGGAGAGTTTTAGTGGTTCTATAGATATTAGAATCCTTGTGTTATGGAGCTCTGGTTTCGCTATAGTGGGGTTCATAGTTTGGAATCAAAGACGTGAAATTATTCATTATGACAAAGTTTTATCATTGTTTTATAGGGTTTGGGTGTGGATATTTTTTGTGATTTATATGATTTTATTATCTTAAACTAATTTTATCTTGGCCTACCATGTCACACTGTAGTTTTGGGGATGACTTTTCAATTGCATTGTGAACCTCACCCTTTCACCATAATGTTATATGTTCTAGCCTAATAATTAATTTAGAGGCTCCCCTAGAATTTCATTCACTCACCTATATTTTCTTTGAATCTTGGGATATTCTTCTATAATTTTTTGATAACTTACAATCCCTCAACCTCAGATATTATCATTTGCTTCGGGATATTGAGTATGGGTGATCATGGGTGAGTCCTTTCTTGTTTCTTCTTTTTTATATCTTTATTAATATGAAGGATAAGGTTCTGGTAATGGGATTTGTTTTGACATGTAAGGATGAAGTAATTGGTTAATTATTTATATTGTAATTCATGTTTTCAATGTTTAATCTAGTTTTATCTCTCTCTTGGGATTATCTCTTCATTTCCACATCTTTATGAAGTTGATTTTGATGCTCTGGTTGATGTTTTGGATTCATAAACTCTTCTTTATTTTGTGTAAACGATGGGAAAACAGGGTTTTATATTCCATGGATGAGTAATATTAATTAAACTTCTAAAGTTATTGAACTTACTAGTGAAATTGATTTAAAATGGTTGATTTGAATGTGATTACCTACATTCACGATATTTGTTTCTCACATGGTTCCTATATGCTTCTATTATCAAAAATTATTGTTATTCTTAATATTTTTATGTAACCATTGTTATTATTTTATGGAGTCACCATTTCATAAAAGATTAATTACTTAGAAATCACAATGAATGAGTTTCATGGATGAATGTAATTGAAAAAAATGTATGTATGAATATGAAAAAAACTTGGTAGATCTTGATGCTAATTTTTTTGAGTATTTTGGAAATGATTTTTGATGGGGTTATGTATATTTTATTATTATAGTTCTTTTTATGAGGTTTTTAGTGGGTTGCATGGTCATTTCCTTATGTGGAATCATGAGATATTGTTATTATTTTCGACATTAAAACATGGCTTTATCTACCTTTCAATTGTTGGAAAGAGATATTGAGGGGGTGTTGTTGGAGATGTCATGACTTGAATATATATTTTTGTTATTGTAGTTGGATTATGGTTTGTAATATAGTTAATAATAGTGAACCTAAAATGGAATTGACTATAATTTAATAAGCCCATGGTAAAAATTGAAACATTGATGCTTTAAATGAATGGATATTTGGAAAAAATAACATGGGTGATGGTTTGTATGGTTTTACATTAATTATAATTAATATGTGATATAGAGATTATGTTATGTTTAGTATCATTTAATTTAGAAAAGTGATTAATGACGTGGATAGATTGCTAAATTGTTTATATTTATTGCTGGGATTGTAAGAACCTGATTTTTTGTGAGGTAAATATCCCATTTATTTTAGTCTAAATGATGAAATTAAACCTATGTAAATGCGCTTTGAGGTAGTGGGTGTTTTTGGGATTTATGGGGATTTTATAAATCCTAAAACCTGAGTTTATTGGTGAAACTAGGCTAGCACACGGTTAGTGGAAACTGTTCGGGGTAGGATACATAGTTTGAAAAACTATGTGAGGTGTCGGAAAAGAGTAGGAGGATGAAACACAGTTTGAGGAAACCATTTGAATTGGGGTGCAAGGTCATGTAATAACCTTTGATATTTTGAAAAATGTTTTTCACATGGTTTCTTTATTTTTAGTCAAACTGTGCAAGGAAATCATACAGGTTTCCCATGTATTCAGATAATCATACATGGTAGATTCATGGTTTGTTAAATCATTCATGTAAACCATATACGTAAACTGTGCAACCCCTAATATTTTGGAAAATTAAATAATTTGAAATTAAATTAAATTCCTTTTTAACATATTTTTCACTTTTCATCCAACGGACAACATAATTTCATTTTGATAGCTTCCTTTAATGACTAATGATGGATTTGAGGATTCTTCTCAGTTTGATCTCTTATTCGAGCATGGAATGTCTCGTTGGATATGAATCAGTGAATAATCAATTACTTTTAGCCATTCATAGTTTTCCATAGTATTAATGACACTATTTAGTTGAATATTTATTTTCCCTAATTTTAGGTTCTCATCCGTGATTTATTTTATCCTAATTCGATTCAAATTCGATGTTGATACTAGATGAGCACTCGACTGCCCAGAAAAGGTAGGCATTATATGCTCTCCCCATTGGTTTTGGTGACTTATAGACCGATATGCCATTGTGCCACCTGCCAAACTTTCCGGCGTAACCTAGAAATTAATTTGATAAATTAAATTAAATGATATAGGACATCTTAGGTATTCCCTTGGGTTCCGTAGAGATAATTTTGTGGCTGGTTTCCAAACCATGGACACCCATTGTGTGTGCCTTATAAATTGCATTTTTTATGTCTCGTAGACCCAACCAAAAGATGTATCAATTTTTTCTTAGTTATAATAATGTTATTAATAATTAAAATGGATTGATTTGGTCTAATAAGAGATAAGGAGCCTACTTTTCATGTTAGTTCATTTGATTTAATGTTTTATATGGAATGGTATTGTTTAAATTGTCTTATTAGAAATTGTAGACAAGGAGTGGGTATACTCATCGATTACATTAAGTTTGAATTGAGAGATGTTCATGTTTGAATTGAGATTTGTGAGTGGGAAAATAATTAGATTAAATGAAATGTGATGGTTATATGAGTGGGTAAACTCATATGGAATGAAAGATTAGTGGTGAACTAAGCCTCGCGTATGATTAGTGCAAACCATGAATTTCTGGGTAAGAGAGAAGGAGGAGGACACCCGATTAGAGGAAACCATTTGACATGAGGCACATAGACCCGAAACAACAACTTCAATATTAACAGAGGTGTTTCTTGTTGTTTCCACATAGTTAGTCAACCCATGCGAGGAAATAATGCAGGTTCTCTTTTATTCAGATTACTGTGAAACCTCTAATATTTTAGGAAATTTAGTAATTTTAAATAAAATTAAATTGATTTTTAACTCAATTTTCACTTTTCATTCAATGGTCAGGGGAAACTAATTTTCAGTGATTTCAATGATGACTAAAGTTGGATTTGAGGATTTTTCTCCATCTGATATTCGATTCGAGTGTGAAATGTGTCATTTGATCAACATCAGTGAGTATTCAATTCCCTTTTTTCCGATGAAAATTTTCATTGGTATTAGTGAGGTTATTTAAATGCAATATGTTTTCCCTAATTTCATGTTATTCATCATTTCTTATAATTTCTCCAAATCCTTGTCAAATGAGGAGTCAATACTAGAGGATCACTCCACTACTGAGTTATGGTAGGTGTTCAATACTTTTCCTGTTGGTTTTCATGCTTTATGGATCAATGTGTCATTATACTGCGCACTTGAATTTCTATCATGACCCCATAATAAATTTGATAAAGTTAATTAAATGATATCAGACCTATTATGGATGACCCTAGATTCCCTTAACAAGATTGGTAGTTGTTTCCTAAACCCTGGCCACCCATGGGGATCTCATTATTGAATTACCTTCTTTATGTATTTTAGAACCACCCATAGGGTATGTTGATGCTTTATTGGTTATAAGAATACAATTAATAATTGAAACGGATCGAATTGGTTGAATAATAGATAAAGCTCCCACTTTTCATGTTAATGCTTTTGATTTAATTTTTTTATATGGAATGGTATCACTTAAATCATTTTGTTAGAAATTGTAAATATGGAGTGGGTATACTCATTGATTACCTTGAGTTTGAATTGTGATTTGTGAATGGGTTTACTCCTGAGATTAAATGTAATGTTATGGTTATCTGTGTAGGTATACTCATATGGTTTGAATGATTAACGATATGGAATTTTGATTGATTATTTAGATGACTTAGAAATTTTCCTTAGACATTGACATGGAAGTGATTTCCTTGGATATAATATGCTCTTTCGGTCTTGATTCTATGTGATTACTTGAGCCTTTCTACCCCATGGATCTAGCTTTCCCAGACTTACTTAGTACATGTTTTGCTGACATACTCCTAGGAATCTGACCATTGCCTTTAACAAGATTCCATCGAGATAATACTAGGACATTACAAGGACACCCAAGACTTATACACCTTGAATAAAACCCTTCATGGCTTGAATTATTTTTATACAGCATGGTCTTGGATTTTTTTGATGTTCATGGTTGAATGTATTGACCCTTATTGAAAGGGGATCTCGGATATATGACAATTCTGTGGTGGTATGACACATTTGAATGAACAGAAAATCCATATTGTATATCTATTCATTATTTGTAGAAACTTGGTTATAGGGGGTTGACAATCTTGTGTAGGGGGGACTAGAGAGACAATTTATGTGTTACTGGTTTAGTAGTTTACATGACATGGGAATCTTTACTCTATTTTAATGCTTACTTGTTTATCTGCAATCTACTTAGCTTATTATGTTTCCAAGCATTGAATTGTATATAAATTTGGGTGATTACCTACTGATATTTTATCTCAAACCCTGTTTAGGTTGTTGCTGCGTACCCAAATATACTATTTGGATGCAATTAGTGACAAGGGAAAGCACCCAAAATTTGGGGATTGATTTTTTTCCATGATTAAAAGTTGGGGAGCATGGGAACGTGTTGAGGCTCATGATGCCATTTGGAGATAACAATTTTTTTGGGATTCTGGATACATGTATTTTAATATACCATTGTGAACATGTTTTTGATATTTTCATTAACATATGATATTTATCTTCAACATAATTTAATATGTCCCTTTAGTTGATATTGTTGACTATTCCAACTATGATTCTATTATCAACTTGTTTTATTGCTTCCACTATCTATCAGTTTTTTAATTTTTGTTGTGTTACAGTCTTATAATGATGGAATTGTCTCCTCAAAACACACCTAGGACCATGCTTGTAGTCAAAAAACCTATAGAATTTGTGGATATACGCTTGAGGCCATGGGGATAATTGGGATTGGGGAACTGTTGAGTGGCATCTGTGTCGAGGAAATTACAAAGATAATTTTGGAGTTATTGTTAGTGTGGATTATTATGAGAGTTGGTGGTAGTGTGATGATTTTTTAGTTGTGGTAGTGTTTTCTTTGTGAAATTTATTAGGTTAATATTTTTTATTGTATATATAAAAACATACATGAAATATTTTCCTTAATATTTATCTCACCCCCACCTATGTTGGTCTCCCATAATGACACCCAACATTCTATGTATTCTGGGTGTCCTCCCCAAACATCTAGGTTGGTAAGGGAATAGATGGCTGTCTTATCTTTCTTCCATACTCTACCTTCTAGGTGTATCTCATGCTACCAGGTCATGAGGTTGGTATGATCATATTATCACCATATGTGATGCACTGGATGGACCTATATGGTATGGATGAAGAGGTGAATTAGAAGACCGTACATGGCACTGAAATGAGGATATGAGATAGGTGCACTGAATGATACAATAAGGTGTTAATGGAATGAGATATAATGATATTGATTTGAGGATACTAAGTGGGGGTCATGCATGGTAAGAGGAGTGAATTTGGAAGGTGTATTTAGATTAACAATACACTAATGTACTAGATATAAGGTGTATCAATCTGACATAACAACTATATGATGATAAAGGATAATGAAGATGATGTAGATGGGGTATATGGTATGATAGTGGTATAAGGTTTGGTGTGATGCGAGTTGGATGTAGAAGGGATTGGGAGTATATGATATTTGATGTTAGTGTGTGTGGGAGAAAAACTAGCTAATAAGTGGTCATATGATACAATTTAATTATATTATTCAATATTATTTTATTATACTTGGATGTGATATTTGGTGACTGCGGCTTGGTGAGGCTGAGTGGTTGTTGACCTGATTTGTGCCTATTATTTCTTTTGTTTGATCTGTGATGCATTATTCTGATCCATCAATGTTTTAATGAGATTTATTTTATATAATCCCACTAAGTATACATGTTATAATAACCTATATATATAATTTTTTAAGGTTTGTAGAGTGAGTCTGGTGACCGAGTTGGACTTTAATAGCCTCGAGGATGGATTTGGTGGTGGAGTTTCAGCATAGGAATATATTGGTTTCTTAATTTTAATTATATTATTCATTCTCATATAGATTATTATAGAGATTTTTTATTTATATTATGGTTTCTATCTGTGCTATATTTATGTTTTACTGGGTTATATTAGAGTGGTTCTTCCTATTTAGTGTTTTATAAACATTGTTCTAGGGACCAACCTATGTTTCATTACATGGTGGAATTGAAGACCACTGATATCTTTATTATAGGTCCATTGGGGCTCATAGTGGTTCTAGGTCATGATGGAGTAGTATAAAAGATTTTTATTAAGATATAGGATGGAAATTATTTTTAGGAATAAGTGAAGATTGTTTTAGTTGGTAGGGAGACAATACCAGTTGAAATTGTTTCATGACGTAGACTAGAGAGACCATCTTGGACATTTGATTTTATGTCCCACTATGATCCAATGAAAGGGCCTAAAGTTCAATGAATGAACATGTTAAATGGTTATTCTTGTAGTGATGAGATGTATGATAGGAAAATGAATCGTAAAAATTTTCACTTTCATTTTAGATAGGGAGATGTTAGTGAAATAACATGAATCAAATTTAATGTAGCTGATTAAAAGAATTCTATGTGATCAGGATTTCGATTCTGATTTCTTGTTTGTAGAGGTGCTTCCTAGACATAGTACATGCATGTTTATGGTTGTTATGGTTTTATAGGATTACCTTGTTATTATTTGGCTGGATAAATGAACTTAGTAGGATGGGATCTAGAGGAAGATTAAATGAGAGTTTTTTCTATTAGGGGATGGATAATTATTAATGGTGAATCACTAATCCAATGATAAAGTGATAGCAAGAAGACCATGTTATCTCTTTTATATTGGTCTATGTTGGGGTTGAGTATTGAATTCCCCTATTTGTCGGTTAGATGTGGGGAGTAACACATTAGTGGTGGATATTGATTCTGAAGGAGTGGAAGAAGCTGAATTTACTTAGTATGATTTTATATAGATTTTTTAAAGCCCCTATCATCTACAATAAGTATTCTGTAGAGGTTAGTGCTACTATCCCTTCAGTATGAGAGACTGAGTGTGCATGTGAAATCTAAATCCTAACCAAATTTGTTTTGGGAGAGATCAGAATGACACTAACATTAGGTTCTTCCCCTATACACTAAAGGAAGAAAATAAATTCCAAGGGAGTATGAAACCAATAGGGGATGATTTAAACTTTTTATCTCACCACTCCTATAATAAAAATAAGACTTAACAAAAATATGATACATAAATTAAAAAAATGCTAAAAATCATATCATAATATGAACTCTTCATAGTAGGAGTACGTAGAAAAGTACAATACTCAAGTCAATAATACAACATGCTCCAAAAATAATTCAAAGTGCTATGTGTGACATAATATTTGAATCCAGCCCCCAATTTTCATCATGATCCAATATCCATAGACCATAACCACTACTTCATGGGTTTACATTAAATAAATAATACACATTTCCATTAACTGAATGATGATGAAAAATATCTAATGAACATCAAATTGAATATGAAGTAAGTGAGTATACAACCCAATAAAAACTTAACTAGAGACTTCTCACCTACATTCATAGGAATAGATGAATATAGATTACAATATAAATACATACACACACAAATATATGATCACGAAGAGAAAAATAAAAAAACTACATGAATACATGCATATAAAAAAATGGTTAAAGTAAAAATGATATGAAAAAAAACAATTCTATATAAAACTATTCCACGCATTCAAGGTACCCCCCTTGAAATGAGATACCCAAAACTTGTCCAACTCATGAAAAAAATACCATTTCATCCAACCATATATGTCACCGAGAAGGGTAACCAAATGTTCCCCAGATGGAAGGAAGAGGAATTCTTAATCAATATATCCCCTTAAAATGCTATATGAATGCACAATTATCCCATTCCCATATCCAAATCTCTCACACCAATTTAAATTTTTTAAAAAATAACTAGAATTAATATTTTGAAGTGGGTTTTCTGTAATTATCCATTACATATAAAAATAATTTAAATTTAATACCATAATCCTTGAATTTCATTAACAAATTAAATCAGGATAGAATCCACCTTCCTCTTAGATGTTCATTTTCAAGGTCCTATAAGGAACCATTTATATAGAGAAGAGTTTCCTAATATCATCTCTAGAACTATATTGTTTGATCAACCAAGTGAGTATAGGTGAATATAGTTTTTAGGGAAGTAATCTAGTTAAATTGAATTAAGACCTTATATCCCCAAAATCTCATTGACATTTTTCATAAAGGTGCATAACTCCCATCCTAAAAAATTGGTCATTTATTTGACAAATTAAAAATCCCAGATGACCAGTACCATGACATAGTGATTACCACCATGGTTTTGGTACCATAGAGCATGTATAACCTCACAGAGATCCCAAATTATGCAAGAGGAAATCATTCAATTTTTCTACCCACCATTTATAGGAACAAAGTGTTATGGTTCTTTATTTTCCATTTTGGAACCTCTTTCATTTATACCACCCCTACGATGAACCCAAAAATCACTCCAAATAACAAGACATAGCTATTATAAAGTCTTACATATGGAAAATATCTTAGAACTACACCCACCTAAATGGTTTCCCCTATGAAATTTTGATGTCTTCCGACCATGCTGACTCACCATGATCACAGTGCTAAAATGCATGGGACCATGAACAGAACCATGATCATCTTCATGTTGTGGTAAAGCCCATATTTAGTATAATTTACTCTTCTATCTAATAATTTATATAAGGGTTCATGATGTAATATAATAAATCACATATGTTAAATAACATTTTAAAATAGTAGAATACCTCAATCAAGAGGAGTAATATTCTCCCTACCATTTGGATTTCCATCACCGAGAAGCCAGATGTTTGGGGATTGTTGGGAAAGTTCCATCCGTTTACTTTTCATGAGTTTATCATTTTACAAAGTATTCTATAACATTTTTAGGCTTCTATATCATAATTGATTCATCTTTCCTAAAATACCTTTTATTTTTATACCAAATGCATATCAGGTTATAAATGAATGAACAATCCATATCAAAAACATGATCCCACCAAATTACATTAGCTTGATCTGAATGGTAGTTCTTTAGTTAGGATATGTGGAAAACAATGAAGAATAAATTTGATCTCTATGATAAATCTAAATAGTAGGAAACTTCACAAATAAGTTCAAGAATTTCAAATTGTCTTGCAAATCAAAGGGCTAGACCTCCACTCCTACGTGACCAATAGTTTCACATCATCATAGATGCTCATACGAGAATGTGGTCCCCAACCTCAAAATATTAAGATGATGCTAACTATACACATAATATTTCTTAGATTTTTGGGCTACTTCCATCCATTTACGGATTATATGGATCATTTATATGTATCATAGACAATTCAAGGTCTAATCCAGGAGGTTTCTTTGGTCTATACCCAACAACATGGTTATTAACATGGTGAAAAATATAATACTTAAAAAAAAGTCATATATATCAATGATGGAAAAATATTGTTATTTGAAAACTACCTTAGTTTAAAATGGTCTTCCCATGAACAAAAAAAGTCAATGAAATATTCTCTTATAATAACTACTTGTTTTTGAATTGTGTTCTCTTACTATCCATCCACTGTAGGATGGTAAGACCTTTTCATTGCTAGATGGGTTATAAAGTCCTATTACTATGACCTCCATAAAATGAGGTAAATTTAGTATCTCAATCAGAAATAACATTAACCAATACTCTATGAAGTTTCACTATCTATTAAATTCCAAACATTTCTAATTCATCAATTGAGCTTATTTTATCCTATTGGGATGAAATGTTATGAATGGGTAAGTCAATAAATGATTAACCAATTAGTTTCAATATTTTGAGTCATTTTATGTATTCCATTGATGACTTCTATTGAAATATGTTTCCATTTATATATCCGAGTGTGTAGTTATTTTAACAAACAAATAAATCATTTATGTTCAGACTTAATCTTTTGATTAGTTAGGTGTTTACCAAAAAACTCTTCAAACTTCCTCCTCATGTCCGACCACTAAAAAATGTTCTTTATTATTCTATAAAACTTCTGAATACCTTTGTGGAAAACCTGCATTGAATGATTGATAACCCAAAGGAGTGATTTTCGGAAAGAAGTAAGAACATACATTAAATTCTAGAGGACAAAACAACATTCACATCCACTATGTATCAATCAATAACCTCCTCAGAATTAAGGTTTTAAATAGTTGTAAGGTAGTTTGGGTTGGATTTTTGGGTTTCATTAACTTTCTAAACCAAATATGGAATAAGGATGATAAGAAATATTATTAAAATTTATTTTTGTTTCGTACAATCCAAATGAATATATGGTATTAGCACCATTAATTTCTATAAACCTTGGAATTTACTAAACACTTGGTCATAAAAATCACTAATTAATTCATCAACCCCCGAATATTATTTTCACGGTGTATAGACTGAGTAAAATTTGATAATTTTGAAGTACTCCACCAAACATTGTTTCGTTTGGTTCAAATCCCAATGTTATATTATATTGATCACGATTTCATGACTAGTGAACCCTATAAACTGCTCACCCAATAGATAGAGGAACCTTGTTTTTAATACTTATACCGCTATAGATAACTCTAGGTCAGGTGTTTGATAGGTATTTTAATGTTTCAAAAAAATTCATGATCCATTAGCTCTAAAATTATCTTTATATATAATAATAAAACATGATCTTAATCAAGATGTGTCACATAAGGATACATAGCCCATACCTGGTAATGGAAATATAAGAGAATGTGATGAAGTAAGAGGAGACATAAAATCCAAGGAATATGATTAACATTCCTTTTCCCTATTGAAAATAAAATCCTTTATGGTTAATTCTATCATATATGATGATAAGAATGATAAATCATTGAAAAATCAATGATAATTGTAACGCCCTGACCCCAGCTACCCAGAGTCGGTGCATTACTTCGTAACATTGGCATGATCCCAAAAGATCAAGTCTCGAAAGACCGATTAGTTTAGTAGCCTTGGAAACACTAGATACATTCATAAGTCTTACATTACATCATAAAGTGAAAAACTAATAACAAAGTCTTCATAGTCCACAGTCATATCCTCTTCTGATTATCCCTGCAGGTCATTCATAAAATACTTCTTCACATCCTGGAAAATATTAAAACATTGAAAGGGGTGAGCTCAGATGCTCAGTAAGGATAACAATATTGCGGAAGCTTTCATAAATAAACATAAACATTTAAGGCAATGTATGACTAAAACAAAAGCCTTTTAAACTTGAACTTCAACATAATATGTCAAAAGTAAAATGAGATAATGCCATTTACTTATTCACCTGGATATTCTACTAGCCGAATAATCACATGCAATATCAATAACCACTTTCATAATGATGGAATGCATAATGCCAGACTATCATAACCACGTAGTCTAGGCCTCGTGCCAAGACAACAAATAATATTTTTTCAAGGCCTCGTGCCAAGACACTAGTTTGTCTCATGAGACCTACCGATAGCGGGCTCCACCCGTCACTTATTAAGTCCAATACATTCCTTATATGAATAGGTTTAAACATATCATAAACCATAACATAATCGTATCACATAAAACATGCATAATGGAAACATAACATTTCCACATTTCAATCACAAGATTTCAATACAACACATTGATATAATAAAAATGCTTTCAAACCCATTTTCAATACCAAAATAAAAGAAAGTTAAAACTTTGTTTTTATTTTTTTTTAAAAAATGATGGCTTGTAGAGGAAGCTGAAACTCAAATAATGGTCACGGCGGCGGAGAAGTCTTTGTCGCCGCATAAGTACGGAAAGAAAAACATTCCCTTTTTTTCGTTGAGTAAAACGATTCTTATAAAAAAGATTCCTTTTGAATAAACGTAAAAGTCAAAGGGGTTTATACACCGTATAAAAGAAAGTTGTGTATAAAACCAAATATGCCTCAATGAAAGGAGATTGAGACAATGTCCTTAAAAAGATCATTTTTAAAATAAAATAGATCTATTATGTGTATTCACTATAAGTACACATATAGAAAGTAAAAATACAAGATAGGACATAATAATATCATGACATAATTTTAAAGTAGGAGATTAACCCAAAGAATGGAAATTGGGTTAAGAAGTTCCCTTACCTTGCATCTTGTCCTGACTCGACCGTTCTTTAACCTCCTGAATAATAAACTAGAGTTAATTTTTTTTTAATTAAGAACCTTTTTCATTTTCATTATTCCTTTTATATCACTTATTACCATGTTATGAACATTATGTAATTATTTAAGTTAATAACGGTCCTTTTGTCGATCTTTGGTACTTGAGTCAAAAATAAACTTCTTATAATTACAAGTTGTTCATGTGGTGAAATATCCATTATATCCAGAATTATATTCATGATGTAGATATCATATATATCATATATATACATTATATATATTCATTTATAATATTACGTAACATTTAGAGGTAAGAAATGAAATGCACCATTCATGGAGACGGTAAGCCGTACGTACGCATGAACGCTATTTTCATTTCTATTTTGTATTTAATGGAATGAAATAATAATGATATAAATGTATAATATAATTCCAGTATAATATAGTATATAATACCATTTACTCCATCCTTTATACATCCCACATATGGCATTAACGATTCAAATCACTTTGAGGGGGCGGTAGTCCGCACTTCCTAAAATGAAATTATCGCGTTTACCCATAATGGAAATCATAAAGTATGCCATAAATGAGAAATAAAGAAGAATTAGTAAAACATAAACATATTATATATCATATATAAATATATTGACATCTTAATAGCCACCTTTGAAGGTGTTATATGAGTGTTGAAC
This sequence comes from Viscum album, assembly GCA_963277665.1. Lineage (NCBI taxonomy): Eukaryota > Viridiplantae > Streptophyta > Magnoliopsida > Santalales > Viscaceae > Viscum > Viscum album. Next base: position 1,840,425,732 of record OY728165.1, read on the forward strand.
AATCATCGTTTCGTGAGGCAGAAATTCGCCATCCACAGAAACAGTATGTTCTTTAACAATTAGATGTAGGTATGTGTAAGTGTCGCTCGAATACTTCCTATAAAAACATCCTAGTATATTGAGGATACTGTTTTTGTTACAAAAGAAATTAATAAAAAGAGTTTAAGGGGTTGGAGAAGCTAAATAAAACAAAACAACATTAGAGAAGACATTACCTAAAAATCGGGTAACTCTTTTTGATTTGAGCCAAAGGCTTCCTTGTGAAGAATTCTGCACAAAGTGAGGATTCTAGGAGTAAGGGGGGGGGGGGGGGAAGTTGGGAGAGTATTTGGGCAGAGTTTGGCCTAGCCAAATGGCTTGAAAGTGTGAATGAGGTGGTAGAGGTGGGGGCCTTTTATAAGAGGAGAGGAGGGGCACTCTTGGAAAGTAAGGAAATTTTACATTATTATACAATGCTTTTCGGATTCTAAAGGTCCCAAACTTATATAATTCGTGGATAAGGTGATAAGGGTCCTAAATATACCCATCCAATAGTCTTTGGACAAGTTTAAGCCTTGTATTGTACATTATCTTTTCATTTTATTAAAATCGTTAAATAATGAGGTCATCGCTGCATCATAATGATGTCATAAATAATTTAATTTATTTAATGTCTAAAAATTATAAAAAAATACTATGATGTAGTAAATCTTTTTAGATTTACAATGACTATTTATAGTCAAAAATATGAATTGTATAACCCCATGTAAAAAATTGTTTTAGTAAAATATTTCATGTTTGTGTCATTTTTTACTTTAACATTAAATAAAAGGTATTTATGTCATTTTCCAACTAAAGTGGCTCCATGGGGTCCCCAAGTTGACCCATGGATTGTCTTGGTCGGCCATGGAACATCCAATGAGGGTAGGACATGTGTCAAGCTCATCTCATATTATTAAAACATTATTTTTACCTTAAACTACACTAATTACCTCTAATCGCGATTAAGAACTTAAAATTTACTATCCACCAAAAATTATTTTAATCTCATTGAGCCAAATTTTACTTCTTAATGACAACCATGTATGTCGGATTTTTGAAAATCAAATCATATAAGTGGTAATATTTCATTTAAATGAAAAATTAGTTATTTAACTACCACTTAGTGGTTTCACTATTCATCAAAAATTGAAGTTTTTTAGAACAATGCCAAAATTTCACCCTAATCTATAATTGATATTCCAAATTCAAAAATGATGTCTATTTTACAAAATTAAAAACATATAAGTTGCATTAATTAATTTTATAATTAATTCCTGCTGTCACAACAAATAGCGTGTTTTTAAGAAACAATTTATATCAAAAGATTGGCAATTGTTTATGTCCAATTTCAATGTTAAATTAATTCTAATGACCACCATTGGATAAAATGGTAAAAATATATTATAATTATACTTTAAACTACTAAATAGTATAATTTATCACTATAAATTATTTTTGATTAAAAAATTTGTTTCTAAGTATTTTTCACTATTCATAAAAAATTAGAAGTTCTCAGAAAAATACCAAAAATTCAACATAGGTTAATTTTGATATTCCGAATCCAAAAATGATGTCCATTTTGAAATATAAAATTTCTATAATTCTAAAAAGTTGTTATTACTATTCATAACGACTACTTTGATTAGTCGCGGTGTTTTAGAACTCGAAGTTGTGTACAATGCAAGCTATTGCATTTTTGAATGAGAAGCGTATTGTGGAAGCTCGGGGTGTTACATTCTCCCATCCTTCAATAAATTGCGTCCTCGCAATTTGAAAATTTTCTTGGAGAATAAAAGGTTGAAAATAGAAAATACCTTTGTGGAAAACTCACATCAGAAATAATGTTAATAAAATTTAGTCTTAATAAGAGGGAAATGGAAATAAGAAAGTCACCACCAAATTATGATCTCGATAAGGAGAAAATTGGTGGAAATTAGAGACATATAATTGGAGGAAAAACGTAAATATTTATAGGGAGAGATTGAGGTCATCAATCGCAATCAACTGTCAAATTGAGGGCCTCAAAACCTCGAATCTATTTTGATTTAAAATATCATCAGTTCAACAAGACATAAGGTATTAGGATAACACATTTTTTTGTTTTAATATCCCTTTACTAAAGATTAAGAATTAATTTATTCATTGAATAAGAGATAGGTATATATATATTTATGCTTGACAATTAGAGTTTCAACCTTCAACTCATCTTTCACTCAAAAAGATAATAGAACTCAAAAATATTATACTTATCCTAATTGTATAAGGTTACAAATGTTAACACATACCATTTATATTAGTAAAATTATTTTGTAATAACCAAGGACTTCCTGTAGGCTAGTGGTAGGAAATAAAGTCTTGTCGCACTAGGATTGTGGGTTCGATTCCTGCAGCTTTGTCCGACGCGACGGGTTATGCCCCACCCTGCAGGTTGTCCTTTTCCTAAACCTATAGTATTATAATATTCCAAAAATAATCTTCATAAATTTTTTAACCTTAAACAATACTATCCAAAGATCAACTTAATCCACTCCAACCTTTATAGTTATCCAAAATACCTCTGTCCGGACTTTCTCTAAAAGGTCTCTTAATTCCAAAATCAATTTATCAGATTCCCCAAACAAAGTAAAGTTTCTCTTATTGTCACATAATAAAAATATGATTACCTTCATCATATTAAAACCTTAATGAAACAACAAGTACTGCAGTACAATGCTTATATATATATCACATTATTCTAATAACCAGAATATAATTCATGAGTCCAAAAGCACCAATACATTAATTATTCTGCTTCAACTGTAGTAACAGCATAAGATTTTTCTTGATCCCTTGTCCATTTCTGAGGTAAGTTTCCTTGACGCTTAGGACATTAATTTGCATAATTCCCCATTTCCCTACAATTGTAGCATTTAACATTGATAGCCTCTTTCTTTCCCTTGGAATAACGCGCCTGGTGACCTTTTTCTCCACATTTATAACAAACTATAATTCCTTTTAGGCAAGTACCAGGGTGATTCTTCCCACAATAATCACATAATGGAAAATCCTTCTTTCCCATTTTCCCTTTATATGTCTCTTTTTCCACCATTCTCTTCTTCTCTTGCTTTACTTTGTTGTCATAAGACTTAGAGAATTCCTTTTCTATCTTGATAGCACATGAGACAATATCTTCGTATGTTGAGAACGATTATGATACTAAAGCTCGACGGAGAAATGGTTTTAACCCATCAAAGAAATGATCAATCTTGCCTCTTGGGTTACGTATATAATCTGCAGCATACCTTCCTAACCTTGTAAAGTTGGCCTCATACTTTGCGACATTCTCATCCTCCTTTTGTTTCAGACTCAGAAATTGCCTTTCCATATCTGCTCTATGGTCATGAGGAAAGTATTTTTCTAAGAAAAGATCTTTGAACTCCCTCCATTCCATATTCGATACGTCATCATCTTCCTTTGTATTTTGAATCAATGACCACCATTGATCGGCATCTCCAGTGAGGCGGTAAACTGCCATGATAACCTTCTCCCTTTCGCTACTCCCCAAGGCGTAGAATATTTTCTCTAAGGAGTTTATCCATTGCTCAGCTACTAACAGATTTGTAACCCCGTTAAATTTTGGTGGTTGTTGCCTCATGAAGCGGTCTAACATTGATCCTCCATGTTGCGGATCAGGGTGCTCCATACGCGTAAGGTTATTATTCATAACATGAGTGAGTTTTCCCAGTATGGTAATAAGTTGATCAGCACCAGTTGTATCTCCAGATCCACAATAATTATCTTCAGCAGGAGGGCAATTCCTACACGGAGTGCGTGCATTGATACGGTTTCCATTCCTTCCACTAGGCACCATTTCTAAACAATGGCATAAACTAGATTAGTTTATGAATTAAAATACATAATTCCATATTTGTAAAACACTTTAAATAAATTGAACTATTTATGGATATAATCCATAATCATAAAAAGAAATGTTTTCTTTGATAAAGTATATACTCAAAACCCTTCATAGTGGTATGTAAAGAAAATGAGAATTATCCTAATCATATCCCCCGGGAGTGTCGTAACCAAGAGTGCAGCAAGGCCCATTGTCGTGTACCAGTTCCTGTTTGAGTCTAGCTCAAAGCGGTGTTTCCGGGTTTTACCCCAAGGTACATCTGTGTCAGAGCCGCCTCTACCAGCTCGTATCCAGAAAGAGATATATTGCTCGGAAAACTCACAAAATCTCTATAATACTAAAATTCTTGGATGTTCTTCTATACTAATCCTTAAAGTCTATCTTCGGGCTATGTTCTCTAATCAGAGTTTATCTAAATCTAGCTTCCAAGGTTAGTACTAAACTGCCTCTGATACCAACTGTAACAACCCGACCCCAGCTACCCAGAGTCGATGTATTACTTCGTAACATTGGCATGATCACAAAAGATCAAGTCTCGAAAGACCGATTAGTTTAGTAGCCTTGGAAACACTAGATACATTCATAAGTCTTACATTACATCATAAAGTGAAAAAATAATAACAAAGTCTTCATAGTCCACACTCATATCCTCTTCTGACTATCCCTGCATTTCATTCATAAAATACTTCTTCACATCCTGAAAAATATTAAAACATTGAAAGGGGTGAGCTCAGATGCTCAGTAAGGATAACAATATCGCGGAAGCTTTCATAAATAAACATAAACATTTAAGGCAATGTATGACTAAAACAAAAGCCTTTTAAACTTGAACTTCAACATAATATGGCAAAAGTAAAATGCGATAATGCCATTTACTTATTCACATGGATATTCTACTGGTCGAATAATCACATGCAATATCAATAACCACTTTCATAATGATGAAATGCATAATGCCAGACTATCATAACCACGTAGTCAAGGCCTTGTTCCAGGACCACAAATAAGATTTTGTCAAGGCCTCGTTCCAAGACACTAGTTTTTCTAATGAGACCTACTGATGGATCGAGGAGCTATAGCGGGCTCCACCCATCACTTATTAAGTCCAATGCATTCCTCATATGAATAGGTTTAAACATATCATAAACCATATCATAATCGTATCACATTAATCATGCATAAAGGAAACATTACATTTCCACATTTCAATCACAAGATATCAATACAACACATTGATATAATAAAAACTCTTTCAAAACTATTTTCAATACCAAAATAAAAGAAAGTTAAAACTTTATATTTATTTTTCTTTAAAAAAGTGATGGCTTGTAGAGGAAGCCGAATCTCAAATAATGGTCATGGCGGTGGATAAGTCTTTGTCGCCGCATAAGTACGGAAAGGAAAAATTACCTTTTTGTCGTTTAGTAAAACGCTTCGTATAAAAAATATTCCTTTTGAATAAACATAAAAGTCAAAAGGGTTTATACACCGTATAAAAGAATGTTGTGTATAAAACCAAATATGCCTCAATGAAAGGAGATTGAGATAAAGTCCTTAAAAAGTTCATTTTTAAAATAAAATAGAACTATTATGTGTATTCACTATAAGTACACATAAAGAAAGTAAAAATACAATATAGGACATAATAATATCATGACATAATTTTAAAGTAGGAGATTAACCCAAAGAATGGAAATTGGGTTAAGAAGTTCCCTTACCTTGCATCTTGTCCTAACTCGACCGTTCATTAACCTCCTGAATAATAAACTATAGTTAATTTATATTTAATTAAGAAACTTTTTCATGTTCATTATTCCTTTTATATCACTTATTACCATGTTATTAACATTATGTAATTATTTAAGTTAATAATAGTCATTTTGTCGATCTTTGGTACTTGAGTCAAAAATAAACTTCTTATAATTACAAGTTGTTCATGTGGTGAAATATCCATTATATACAGAATTATATTAATGATGTAGATATCATATATATAATATATATACAGTATATACATTCATTTATAATATTACGTAACATTTAGAGGTATGAAATGAAATGCACCGTTCATGGAGACGGTAAGCCGTACGTACGCTGAACGCTACTTTAATTTCTATTTTGTATTTAATGGAATGAAATCATAATGATATAAATGTATAATATAATTCCAGTATAATATATTATATAATACCATTTACTCCATCCTTTATACATCCCACATATGGCATTAACGATTCAAATCACTTTGAGGGGGCAGTAGTCCGCACTTCCTAAAATTAAATTATCGTGTTTACCCATAATGGAAATCATAAAGTATGCCATAAATTAGAAATAAAGAAGCATAAGTAAAACATAAACATATTATATATCATATATAAATATAGTTACATCTTAATAGCCACCTTTGAAGGTGTTATATGAGTGTTGAACAATCATCGTTTCGTGAGGCAGAAATTCGCCATCCACAAAAACAGTATGTTCTTTAACAATTAGATGTAGGTGTCTGTAAGTGTAGCTCGAATACTTCTTATAACAACATCATAGTATATTTAGGATACTGTTTTTGTTACAAAAGAAATTAATAAAAAGAGTTTAAGGGGTTGGATAAGCTAAATAAAACAAAGCAACATTAGAGAAGACATTACCTAAAAATCGGGTAACTCTTTTTGATTTGATCCAAAGGCTTCCTTGGGAAGAATTCTGCCCAAAGTGAGGAATCTAGGAGTAAGGATGGGGGGGGAGTTGGGAGAGTATTTGGGCAGATTTTGGCCGAGCCAAATGGCTTGAAAGTGTGAATGAGGTGGTAGAGGTGGGGGCCTTTTATAAGAGGAGAGGAGGGGCACTCTTGGAAAGTAAGGAAATTTTACAGTATTATACAATGCTTTTCGGATTCTAAAGGTCCCACACATATATAATTCGTGGATAATGTGATAAGGGTTCAAAATATACCCATACAATAGTCTTTGGACAAGTGTAAGCCTCGGATTTTACATTATCTTTTCATTTTATTAAAATTATTAAATAATGAGATCATCGCTGCATCATAATGATGTCATAAATAACTTAATTTATATAATGTCTAAAAATTATATAAAAAATACTATGATGTAGGAAATCTTTTTATCTTTCCAATGACTATTTATAGTCAAAAATATGACTTGTATAACCCCATGTTAAAATTGTTTTAGTAAAAGATTTCATGTTTGTGTCATTTTTTACTTTAACATTAAATAAAAGGTATTTATGTCATTTTCCAACTAAAGTGGCTCCATGGGGTCCCCAAGTTCACCCATGGATTTTATTGGTCGGCCATGGCACATCCAATGAGGGTAGGACATGTGTCAAGCTCATCTTATATTATTAAAACATTATTTTTACCTTAAACTACACTAATTACCTCTAATCGCGATTAAGAACTTAAAAGTTACTATTCACCAAAAATTATTTTAATCTCATTGAACCACATTTTACTTCTTAATGAAAACCATGTATGTCGGATTTTTGAAAATCAAATCATAGAAGTGGTAATATTTCATTTAAATGAAAAATCAGTTATTTAACTACCACTTAGTGGTTTCACTATTCATCAAAAATTGAAGTTTTTCAGAACAATGCCAAAATTTCACCCTAAGCTATAATTGATATTCCGAATTAAAAAATGAAGCCTATTTTAAAAAATTCCAAACATATAAGTTGCATTAATCAATTTTATAATTAATTCCTACCGTCACAAGAAATAGCGTGTTTTTAAGAAACAATTTATATCAAAAGATTGGCAATTGTTTTTGTCCAATTTCAATGTTAAATTAATTCTAATGACCACCATTGGATAAAATGGTAAAAATATATTCTAATTATACTTTAAAACCACTAAATAGTATAATTTATCAATATAAATTATTTTGATTAAAAAATTTGTTTCTAAGTATTTTTCACTATTCATAAAAAATTAGAAGTTCTCAGAAAAATACCAAAAATTCAACATAGGCTAATTTCGATATTCCGAATCCAAAAATGAAGTCCATTTTGAAATATAAAATTTCTATAATTCTAAAAAGTGGTTATTACTATTCATAACGGCTACTTTGATTAGTCGCGGTGTTTTAGAACTCGAAGTTGCGTACAATGCAAGCTATTGCAATATTGAATGAGAAGAATATTGTGGAAGATCGGGGTGTTACAATAATAACTTGATCACCTAAGAAATATTGAGTTTAAAAAAATTATTATGTGGATTCCAAGAGATAAAAACTTATATCTTTTGAAGATCACCTGATATAACTTCATTCGATATGACATGTCCAAGGAATCACACTTCTTATATGAATAAGGAAAAAATATTGAATTTTTATCATTCCCAGATCAGTGTGAAATAACTGATAGGGTAAGGGGTGAATTAGTGATCCATTTATTTTATAAATTCTTCTTAGAACTCAATGTATGAAACTTTTTAGAGTTTTCATTCACTCGAAGATATCTCTCAACCTTAACTCATATGCATTAAATATAAAGATAGATATAAGAACACAAAATTAACAATTTTTTACAAAGTCCTGCTTCTTTCCATGTAGGTTATCCACCCAAACATGAATTATTTATTAAATTTTTTAAGGATAATCAAGGCACTCATAACAACTATTTTTACACTCTAGTATTAATTCATCCGTTCAAAAACTTGTTTTAACCCCTGATAATAAACACTTCTACGATAGTTGGTTATAAGCCCCCAACCAACTTTCCTTCTATTCATCTCTTAATTAATGAATGCTTATACCCACCCCCCCACACTTTTTTCTTCGATATTTGGTTATATATCCCAATTTCAATCTTCTCCTTATTCTTTGTTGATCTAGTTTAGAAAGATACACTTCTTTAGACATTATTTACCCACAGGCATTTTGGATCATATTCTCCTATGTAAAAATTCTTTAATATCTTCAGTTACTATCTAAATATTTTATTGGTATTGAATATTCTTCCAAATATTATAAATACATCGATATAATTAATATCACATTTCCTAAAATTGGCCCATAAATATTCCTTATCAAAAGTTCATCCAACATGCTCTATAAAATATGATCTTTCCAATTCTACTTTGTTTGACATGCTATATTCGATGTGTTGAATTTGGTACTCCTTAGTTTATTGTGATATGTTTGATCACTCTATTCACTATATGTTGTTTTGATGATTAATTTTGTGATGTAACTCGGTACGATGATCCTTTTATTGAATAAAGTATAATATTTGATAGACACTCTTATGGTGCTCTCTCTTAAAAAAACTAAGCAATTCCTCTCATGGATAATTGAAAAAAATAATTTTTTTAATGATCTCATCTAATATTATAAGAAAAATCCTTCCACACATTAAACAATAAACAAATGCCCCAAATTTAAACATTCCATGCATCTTATCCTTCATTTAACTTCTGTAAAATATAATGAAATGTTCGAGTAAATATTCTTCATATAATGTTTCCTTAAATCACTGTATCAAAAGTATTTTAAACTATTCCTAAAATCAGGAATATATTTATGAAATTTGAAATAAATAATCAGAATCAACAAGGTTTTTGAGTTTACTGCATTTTTTAGTGTTCTTTAAACCTCTTCTTTGTGTGCAGACACAAAGTGACCTCTTTCAGATATGTGTTTACAAGAAATCATTAGTATGGGAAACTATATATAAAAAACATTTAGATTTATCAATCTTATAGACTCAAAAATCATCTCTCAATTGAATAAACTTCATTTGGTTCTACTTTTTTAGGAATCCTCTATCCAACTGACTCAACATTTCTCCCTCCAGTGACCTCATATTTCACTATCTGATGACATCATACTTCTCTATCTTGTGGATATTTCAATAGTCTATATTATATAAATTCATATTTTTCATCCAATTTTCCTTCATATATATCTCAAACTAATACCCTTTATATATTTCCTCTATTTTTATGAATTTTTACAACTTCAATTCTAGGACATTATATGTTGGATGTTGTAATAGATCAACTTCGGTCATGAGAACTGTGTCAGATAGAATTTTCCATTAGTCAAAGTCTAGTATACTTTACTAAATCCTATCTACTTTTTATAGGGATATTATGAACAATATTCACACTTTATCGACATCCTTTCATTGAACTAACCTCAAAGGATTGATGAACTTCTTCATGATGTTTGGAACATTGAAGATTAAGAATGCATCATCTAACTTTTTAATATTTCTCTAAACTTGTTGAAACTTTTTATCTTAAAAATATCCATGAATCTTTTATTTCCACTAATATTAATGTATTAAAAAAATCAACAAAACCTACTTGGGAACAATAATGGATCCTCTTATGTTTTTTGTCAATATCCTCAAAAAATTTCACAAATTTTCAAAGTCATTATGTGTGATAAAATATATCTCCCTACTATTCATTCACCCCAATGTAATTAATCCTAGTTATTAATAATAATATGTAATGGGAAACATAGGGTTCATATAAATTCATATTAATTATTGACAAAATACTAATAAATTTACCAAAGGTATGAATCTTATCTCATGTATCATTAAATAATGATCCTTTTATTTGATAACTCCAACTCTATATGGGAGAACCCATTGTAGAAAACAATAATTCATAATGAAGGTAATCAATGTTGTTCATATAACCATTTTTTGTAATAAGTATCTAATGATCATAAAATTATTTTTATTTATAGATAAATATATGTGAGGGTTTTAAGGTAGAACATTCACCATTTCGAAAAACACTTTTAAACTGTTCATGTGTACAAACAAAAATATCCCTGCATATCATTTTACACAATAATTTTCTTCCATCATTTATGAATATTTTCATGAAACAATGAAAATTATAACACTAATACCTAAAATTCATCTCTTCTCCCCCATGAATGGGTATAATGACATACTTTATCTTGATGGTAGAAACATTCCATGATCGATATATCACCATGTTGTAAAATTAGTAAAACACTAAACTAACTCATATACTTCTTCTCTTTTAGTTCCCATAAAGTTAGTAAAAAAAACTAATATTGGGATTAAGTAAGAAACATAATGTTCCATAGAAATAACATTCATACTTAGTGTCTTATCTCATTCTAGACCTCATATTATCATTCTTCCTTAATAAAACATTGTATATTCTTTTTCTTTGTGGATATCCACTATAGATTTCATAATGGTTCTCATCTATTGAACATTAATATGAGGTTTTCATATTAATTACACTTTTATAAATATCTTCAATCATCTTATTTTTTTACATAATTCTCATTATTTCTTCTTGTGATTCTCTGATAGATAGTTATTCTTTTATACCATGCCCATCTTTCCCACACCTCTCATATTTTCAATGAATCTTCAAGTAACTATCTGAAGACATATTATTATCAAATTTATTCTTATGTTCTTAAGATTGTATCTTACCTTTTTATTTGTAAATATTTTGTTATTTTTCTATCAGTATAACATTGTATATTTCATCTAGAAAAATAAATATTGATTTCTTATTTCCTTGATCAACTCTCTTTATCTTATTACATGCCTAACATGAAACACTAACATTCTTCACCTTATGTACAATATTTTTTTCTCATATTTTTTGTAGAAAATATTTTTCTTATATGTTTATCATAACTTTGTCTTGATTTATACCTCTTTATCAGAAAGACATATTATACCAGAATAATTTTTCATTGTGTCTGAATACCCCACAACACCAGTTTTGGCCTCTAAATCAGGATATTCCAAACTTATATTATCACTAATATGAAGTTTTTTGTTGTTTATGTCTCTTAAAAAACTATTGAAGTATTTTTTTGTGATAAGAATTCTTGATGTATTAATCTGTTTCTTTATACGAGATTATTTATCACTAATAATCTTGGCCCTAGATGATTCCAGATAACATTTTTTTACATGCATTATTATTGAAGAAAAATAAACATTGAATTTTCTTAGGAATAGAATCAAATTTGTGGACCCATATTTTTACCATCTCAAGAAGATTCACCAATAGACTTAATTTCCTTTTTGATCTCTTCGTTGATCTAATTTGACACAATATTTATTGTAAAAACATTTATTTTTTATAAATACTCTTCTTCTTTCTCAGTATGTTTTTTTTTCAAGATTTGTTACAATATTTTCAAACTCATCTAACTTTAACATGTTTTTCTTACTTTCCTTAATAAGGGTAGTTTCTTCCTTGTTGAGATTCTCTTTTTGGTAGGTTTTTCTTCATGGTCTTTTAGCTTCATTTTTATCTCAACCACTATCACTTTATATTCTGTAATATTATTATAAACTATCTCCTCTTTTTTATACACTCATTATTATAAAAGTTTACTTCCTTATCTTCTTTATTGAAAATTTTCATCTCTTTATCTTGTTATTTGATTTTCTCAAGAGGTCCTTCCAAATTTTATTTTAAAATTTATTCTAGTTATATTCTCTTTTCTTTATCAGCATCATTTTTTGATGAACTAATTCCCATTTCAGTAGATCTAATAAGCCTATATCACCCTCAGATTCATCGATATATAGTGAAACATTATTCTCTCTTATTATAAAAAAGCATCTTCTTGCCAGGAAAAAATTTATTATGATTATTCCAATTTTATTTTGGAGACTTCAGATCTTATTTTTTGGACTCGGAATCATCAATATTCTAATAATGATAAATTCCTTAAAAAATGTCCAATATCAATTCTATTAAAACACTTAAGATATTTTTTACCCTTTCCATTCTAATATCCCATTTTTTAATTTTATAAATAAGATAAATGATTTAGTTAAAATCATCTTAAACCTCCTCAACCTCAATATCACTTGATTCATCTTCTATTTCTTTATCTATAAAACTCCATTTTAACAATACGTTGAATTCTATTTATTATTTATCCTTATTCCTAATTACTTCTTCTTTCTTAATTTGGTATGCTACGATAATATTATAATGTTTTTAGACAAAGATCCACTCATTATTCTAGCATGAAACCACAACATCAAAACTATCTAGAAATATTATGATTAGTTTATTAAAAATAGTAGAATATTCCATGTTCTTAATTAAACCTATGAAATTTCAAACAATCTCATTGAATCTTTTAAAATATTCATCAATATTTTCATTATTGGCTATTTGGGTATCCTCAAATATGCTATTATAGATTTGTAACCTAGCCTCCTTTACTTTCAAATTTCCTTCAACGATACTTCTAAACTAATCCCACATCTATCTAACTACTAGAAACACCACAATAATAATATAAAAAGTTTCATAAAAAGCCATAAAGATAGATTTTTGAGATTTGTTGATCACATTTAAAATTACCCTTTTCATGAACTATAATAGAAATGTCATTAGTTGGTGGAAATCCTGCTATTGAATAATCTCTGTCTTATTAGCCATGTTATTTTGGGTGGGGTTATATATTATTACATGAACTACGATTTTTCTTTACATAAAATATATAAAAAACCCTTATTTATCCTTGAATTTATATTCTCCATCCTTAGTAGATAGTTGGGTCTTTTAGATTTAACCTAAACTTTAATACAACTAATGTTTTTCTGATATATGTGAGATCACTGAGAAGGAGAGGGATGAATCAGTGATCCCTTTATTTTATAATTTATTCATATAACTCAACCTTTAAAACATTTTTCTATTTTTATGTGATCAATTATATCTCTCAAAATTACATCATATGCATTAAACATATATAGAGAGAGCAACAAATGATATTTAAAAGGTACAGTAAAAAAACTAAATCTTTTGCATGTTTTTTATTACCCTAAAAGATTCATCACTAACATCTTTTAGGATTGAAAAGGGATAAGACTCAATTGTTTCTGCAGGCCAATATCAATCCCCCTAGTCAACCCATGTTCTAAACCCTAATAATAAGCTCTTTTGTTTTAGTTGGTTATACAACCCCACTTTCCTTCTTATATTAACTTCCTTTATGACTGGTCATACCCCCCAATCATAATTTTCTTCAAAAATTTGTTATACACACAATATATCATCATTCCTAATTTTTTTATTGATCCAATTCAGAAAGATATTCATCTTTAGATATTCTTTATCCATAAAAAAGATTGTAAATTTTCACCTATTTAAAACTACACCAAGATCTGAATCAACTATATGAAGAGTTTGTTGGTCTCATAACTTCTCCCTAATATTATAATGATTTTGTTATATTCCAACTCAAATTTCCATAAAATTTTCTAGGAATATTACATATAAAAAGTTTATTCGATAATTCTCTATCTAATATACTCTATCTGATAATGCTCTATCTTGAATGTTATATTTGATAAACTACCTTCGATTCTCCTCAATCCGTTGTTCTAAATATTTTATAATCCATCTGTTTAATCTTTCTATGATGATATTTTATCTGATAAAACTGGATCTGATTCTCCACCACATAAACCAAGTATAATCTTGGTTGGAAACTCTCATGATAGTCTACCACAAAAGATTTGTCTGGCACACTATTTGGTATAAAAATATACCTCTCCATAAGATATAATATCCCTTTTTATGAAAAATAACTCCCCACATTAAATAAGAATAAAAAACTCCAAAATCAAACTTTTTGGTCAACTTAGTTTTAATCTGGCTGCCCTCGAAGATGCTGAAACATTGGAGTCAAAGTTCATTGTATGAGGTTTTCTTAAATAATGGAATACATAATTTTTTGAAATCAACCTTAAATATTAGATATATTTATAAACCTTGAATTAACATCTCATCACTATAATGGTTGTTAAACTTAATGGTAATGTAAGGTTTCTCAAAACTATGTTTACTCTACAAACATGCAGATTGTTATGCATGATATATATTCAAAATAACTACTATATATTATTAATTGTATAACTTTCTATACCTAGTTGTCTGAAAAATATATATGTACTAAAATATAACATAATCTAATTCAAAAATTTTAAAACCCCTTGATCGGATGGATACAACATTTCTTTGTATGATTACTTTAGAGTTTTCCTCTTGATAACACGAAATTTCTTAATCTAAAAGATCTTTTGAGAGTTTATCTGATGAAACATTATATTTCTCCATCTGATGCAGCTTCATTGATTTATTCATCTAGTTGGCTAATGTTATTTTTTCTAATCCTTATAACTTCATATATTCACAACTGAAGAACTACATATCTCTATATTTGCAAGAAAAAAACATCAATTTAGATAACTATGTCATATGGAATGATTTCATCAGATTCAATTCAGGATACTCGGCTCTGTATAGTAAATTTTATATATAAATATTCCAAAAATTTTACACCCTTCCTCAAATCCTTTATTTTTAATGAACACAACAAAAATCATGAGTATATTAAATATATTGGGTATATTGAAGATTAGTGAAGCATTGTATGAATTTTTCGTGCTGATCTAAACTAGGAAACAAATTTTCTCTCAAAATTCTCCATGTAATTTCTACTTCGAACACAAATTGAAAAATTTAAAAAAAATTCAATAAAACCAAATTGGGAACATAATCTTTTCCTAGATATGATTATATCTCATTTTTTCTAACAAAATATATAAGTTTCTTTCATGGTTATTTATAGTTCTAGAAAACATAATGTTGTATTATACCAATACTACCATCAACGAATAAACATATTTTTGGAAGATATTTCTCATTAATTCCATAAATACCTCTGGTTCATTCATAATAAAAAAGGTCATATGTAAGTGACTATAACTTTTAAAAAATCACAATAATGTTTTCTTAGGGAAATCATTCTTTTTATCTTAGAGTTTTTGGTTCTTTGATCATAGTCTAATATTAGAGAACAATTGTTTTTCATTAATTGTATCAAATGGAACATAAAATTGTGGAAGATGAAAGCTATTTTGATCTTATCCTGGTTTAGTTAATGATAATTAACAAAGAGTAAATGGGTAACATATATATTCTTTGGGAATAAAATTATAGCAGCCGAAGGTGTTGTACATTGTATTTTAAATACATTTTTATAGTTATTACAACTATTTATTGAATAAGTATAGATCATTTAGTTCCATTGTGTATATAATAATTGAAATAAGACTCATTCCTTGAAGGATTATTATCAGAAACTCCATTAATATCTCAAGTTGTGATCCAGAGAAGTTTTTTGGGAGGACATGTGGATTTCGATATAATATATTAAAAATATCCCTTGTTTTTTTGTATCCATATCCCCAAAGTTCATTTATAATAAAAGGTATAATATATTTCTGAAAACTGGATATAGAGGCCCTATTATCCTTACTTACATGTCCCTGTTGGCTTTAAATTAATGCAACCCTCCATCCAGAGAGTAAATGTTAACCTATCAAGAATAACAATCATTATAATCTTTGGATATCACTAAATAATCCATTCTACAGATGGTATAGAAAATTCGAATGTGTAAAATAGTGAATTCCAAGGATAGGTGGGCTAGGTGGATATTGATAGACCATTCTACACCCTTAAATCCATTTCACCCTTATTTACTAATATATGTATTAAAAGAAAAAAATATGAGATGCCATCATGACATGTAAGCCCATTAGAGTCACTACATGAGAAGAAACAAATAATGGGAGACATCAGTGTTAAATTTTAAAGATCTAATCAAGATCTACATGGACATTAATTTTCTTTTTGAAGAATACGTAATACATTACAAAAATTATTCCCAAAGACCATTTTAGTTTAGTGTCTTTCGAAACATGGAACATAATCATCTAACTTGGTGAATGATATTTAAAATCTCACATAAAGATATCCCAATTTAGTTATTCTACCTAAATCATTTCTCTATATCCTAGGTAAAAGAAAAAATAACAAGGGTGAGAACAAATTTTTTGAAAGGGTAAACACGAAGAACATCAAATAAAACATAAACATAAGAATGTGAAAACATGAACATAAATTTTCAATATCAAAATCATGATTCTTGAAATAAATCTTGGTATTATGAAAAGAATAGATCATAAAGGAACATTAACCATGATAAAATAGCATTATACTAAAACATTTAATTGTGGAAAATAACTAAGAACATAATATGATTTCGATAGTAGAGAAGGCATTAATGACAAGGCCATCATATTGGAAAAACTCCATTACTGAACCTGGTTATTTTTCATTCCATCCATGCATTACTGAATTGGATTTACTTGTCTTTCCAATAATTTCTATATAATGAGATATAAATAGTTATCCAATGCATTGGAGGGAGATATTGTTCTCAACCATCTCATAATGAAATCATTCTTACACGTTCCACAAAAACATAAATCATTCATTTTAGCATAACCCATGAAATAAAATGGGTTTCTTAAACATAATTACATTATAACATAATATATATATATAATATCCTTATATCTTGAACTCAATAAAATCATATTAATAATTGGGATAGAAACACAACCTTATGTAAGAGTGGCAACTTAGATGAGAAATAATGTTTTATAAAACCCTTGAACTTAATTGTTGAGGAAAATATCATTTATTATTCAAAAAAAATTTCTTTTCTCAAAATCTTGTGCAATTTTAAAATAATATAATTTAATTGAAAATAAATATTAAATCTTGTAATGAAAGATTCCTGGAAATAAGGTGTTATTAAAGAGTAAAAATTTATTCATTCTGTATAAGTTGAAAAATATTCTCGTACTTTTTTCAAAGAAGTAAAAAAGGTAACTCATATGGTAAAAGAATGAAATTTTCCATCAAGACCATTGTAATAAAATTCATAATAGGTAAAAATGACATTAAACATACATAGAATAACAATAAAGATTTTATGAATTTTTTTTAGAAAACATGGAAATAGTTAATAAATATACCCCCTGTAAATACTTACGGATAAAAAATCTTGAATGAAAATGATATTGAAAAATTGTCCCTTACCTTAGGTCTGATATGCTTCGTATGTATCCAAACCTCATCTTCTTCGATGTGCCCCCTCTAAATATCTACAGAGATAACTAGATTTGTTATTTGAAGAAGACCAAGACCACTTAATATTTCTAGGGAATTTGAGATGCTAAATGGGTAGGGTATGGAAAAACATGAAGGCATAATGAGTTGTGTAGAAATTAGGCAGGATGTGCCTTTTTATAATTGAGGTGAGGGGGGATTTTGAGAACCTCAAAAATATTAATCTATAATAACATATAAACCCACATAAAAACCACCAAAATGTCTCAATTTCAAAGATGAGATGATATAGTGTTTTAATCGGATCAAAGAATAAAATTTGGACAAATTTTTACGTCTATTTAAACATCATAATTTACATTATCACTTATTAATTCTATTTAATATTTAACTTGGGTAACAAATATTTCAATATTAAAATGGTAAAATATTTACAAATTTGAAGTCAATTATGACATATATTAATACTTTAGGACATTTAATACTATATAATAATTATTCTATATTTTCAAAAATATTTTATGAATTTTAAATAATTTATGTAATCATTATTTTAAAACATATCAATTGTGTCAATTTGGACACTATTAATTTCATGGGTTTTTAAAAATATCAACATAAGATGTTATCCTCAAACCAAATATTTTATTATATTCCTAAGGGGTTAAAAAACTCTAAAAAATCATTGGAAGAATTAATTATCCCAAATTATATTTATTTTAATAACATTTCTTTGATATTTTCCTTAATAAAATAATTACCACATCAATATTGTGTTATTATTTAATATACTTATTTGAGGAAGAAAAATTAAATATAAAATACTATTATTAAGATAAATTTACTATATTTTAGAATAATATATTTAGTCAAATTTATCTGCATAGAAATTTGACATTAAAAATTATATTATTATTAAATAATGAATGTTACAATTTTAACATTACATTAAATAAAATAATATATTAGTATTAATATGTTCCATATGGCTCAAAATGGTCTATAAATTATCCATTGGGTTATTAAGGTCGATATATACTCATCCAATAAAATTTGGTAAAGTTTTTTTTACCTTTAATGGTTATTATCATTTTAACAAAAATTAGTTCATTAATTTTTATTCAATTAAATAATTTTTTCATCATCAATATATAAAACATTAAGGTAATTATTTATTTCCTAAAATTTAAAAATAAATTACCATGATAAAGCCAAATTTATCTTAAAAATAGTTATTAATATTCAAATTTACTTTCTGTAAAACCATGTTTTAAAAATGATATATTATTTAAAACATGAATGTGACTTCTATAAATATTTATTACATAAAATATTATCAATACCATAATATCTCTGAAATGGCCCCAAAACTTCAAAAATAAATTTATATTATGGAAATAGGTTTATTATGATAAAAATTATAATTTATATTTTTGGATACCACCCATTTGTCCACATGGAGATGCATAATTGATATTAAAGACAAAGAAAATGAAAGTTTGTGCCTTTCTATGATTTGAATATTATCTAAGACATTTTAGGGACAAATGTCCATTAAATGACATAAAATTATATCCATATGTGTTAAGGGATGAATTAAATTCATTGAATAAAATTGTTCTACTTTTTTGGTCATTTTATAGTCATAATAATTTTATATTTAACCAAAATTTCCTAATTTACCTGTTACCGTGGTAATAAAATTTACCATGGTTACTATTTATATTGTGCAAAACTATAAGGGAACTAATTACCAGATTTGGACCTCCTAAATCCAAATTTGACATCCATTTTTTAAAATTTAGTGCACAAAAGGTTCAGAATTAAATTTAAAATAAACCCATTAAAATGTCACAAAAAACAGTTTTTGGAATAGTGCCCCTTTTTAAATGGAAGAAGATTTTTTATAATAAATTCATGTATAAAATAATTTTCAAAACACTTAATTGGGTAAAAATTAATGAATTAAAATTTAAAAATAATAAAAAAAAGAATATCACTATTTAATGATTAAAAAATCAATATTTTCAATATTCATAAAAAATGAAAATTTATCAGAAACAGACCCAAAATTCAACCGAAGTAAATTTTTCTATTACACACTAAAATATGTAGTTTCTTTTGTCAAAATGAATATAAAAAGTTTGAAAACTAGATTTATAATGGGTGTTCTATAAAAAGTGGGGGAAAACAGATTTTTTTTTAAAGTACTTATTTTATCCAAAAAATTGATTTTAATCTTATATCATGTTCTAGAAAATATATAAGATGAATTTTATTGTTATATAAAAAAATGTGGTTAATACTATTCATAATGGCAAGTTTATATCTCCTAATATTATAATATTTTAATAATATATCATTGTTTAATGGAACTTGGTATTGTGTATAGCACAACTATCTCGAAAGGTCTCTCTTTCCGATAATGCAAGCCAAGTCAGTGTTTCATTTAGTGCAATATTACTTTGGTGTTTGTTATAATATAAGATAAAATCATTTCTTTTATACATTGATCAAAATCTATACCCATTGTTGCATGAAATGAATTCTATCAATAGAACTAGAAATTGTGTGTAACACTCACCATATAAAGCATTGTGTATACTCCCAGATAATACAGTGTTCCGTATAGCACAAAATAATTAAAAAAATAAATCCCATAAAATCTAGGGGTGTGACATTATACCCAACTTAAAATGAATTTTCTCCTCGAAATTAATTGGGTTTATAAAAGGTTTACTGCTTGAAAGTTTCTTTCATAGAAACCCACATTGTAAACGAGAATACTAAAAACTAATTTTAAAAAGGAATGTTAGAAACATAATGGTTTCCCAATGTAACTCATCACTAGGGTTCCACATTGTATAACATATGTGGGAAGTGACAACATGGATACGAAATTGAAATCTAACTCTCAAGTTATAATTGATAGTGATAGAGAACATGGTTAGGGAAAATTAACAACTAGAAATCCATAAATTTGCAATTATTTAAGGGACCATATGATTCATCAGATAAGAAGGTATCTGGATGACAGTTTTGGTTTAAAGATCCATTTCATAATTTTGATGAATTTTTCATGATAAGAAATACTTACTTGATTTTAGTAAAATCTCTCCATTGGTCATTCCCTAAACAATTTCTACTTCATCTATTATTTAAAGAAATGAAGTTTAATTTGTTATTATTGATGTGTTAGCATATCATGAGATATAATGATAGGTCATTTCATCTGTCTCAACAAAATGATAGAACATGTTATCAAATATGCATAAGTCCAACTATAGTGAGATAATACATTAATCCAATGATATTTTTCCCGAATATAAATTATACTATCTATAAATGAATAAAATTACATTACTTCAAAAAATATAAAATATAAAACTTTAGAAATATTTTAACTAAATTGATATAACAATTATCTCCCATATCTCATAAGGTAGTTCTTTTTTTTCACATTCCAAACATGTGACTACCTTAATCATGAATTCTCTTGAATCAAGATAATAACATGAATTACCATAAAAGCTTAATGAAAACATGAATTCTATCAAAATTAAGTCTTTCTACATACCAAAAATAAAAAAAATCAATATTTTCAAACTGTGATATCACTTTGTCCTTATATTAGTCATGAGTTCATTGATACTATCAAACATCTCATTATATCCTAATTCATTCATTAAGTACATATAATGTGCTTTCCAAAATATTTCAATCACATTTCATGGTTATTGATATAATTCAACTTATACTTTCAAATAGTTAAGGAAAAAAATAGTGTAACAATCCTTATATATTTATTTAATTCATAATACCATAAAATTACTTATAAAAAATTATTCTAGATAATTTTGTAATCATTCCACTATCTTCTTAATCCATTGACCGAGATGTATCGTTTTAATTCTCAAAACTTCTTTCATCTCATATACCATTTTTAGTCTCTTAATATTCTTCATCATAAATACTACCCATATGACCATACCGATTCTGTTCATGAGATTTTCCCTTAGGTCAACTGTTTTTATAATGATTGTACATTCCACATTTAAAACATTTAACCATTTTGGATGTCTTGAAAATACCATTATCCTTGTCTATTGTGTTAACTGAACCTTTTATTTTTCAATTACAGGATTTGTGTCCTTCATTTCCACACCCAATGTATCTTCCAGTTCCTTTGAAACATTCTACTTGATGCCTCTTCCCAAATGATTCACATGATGAAAATTGAACTTTATTTCTTCTATGATCTCCACGAAACTCCATCTTTCGCTTATTAGTTGGGTTAAAAAAGTAACCAATGTTTAGATTATTGATCATATAATGAGATTTTGGATTAGTCATAATAATGATGTTTCTAACTCCCATTTCATTTGGTTTCTCATGAAGAATATCAGTCCATTTTCCATCATATTCTCATTTAACAAGAACCCCCATGTTTCCTACCATTTTATAACGCCCAAAAAGAATAGTGTGAGAGGAAAAAATCATGCTAGGAAAATAACATTTTTAGGGGGAGTACATTCAATCTCTAACATATTAGGTTTAATCCAAGATTATTCCTGATCGTTACTATAATTATAGGACTGTAACCTATATTTAGACTTACCCTTAGGAACAACCCTATAAATACTTTAGAAATATCTCTAGGGAGCGCACTAATGTTTTTGCATCCTAGTTTCCAATGGTCTACTAAACCTTCTCTCTGATACCAACTATAAATACCCTAGATTGACATTCACATACATTACATTTATGTTTGTGGAATACTTAATCCATTACAAAAAATATTCCCAATGATTGTATTAGTTTGTTGTCTTCAGAAACATGGAACATAATCATCTAACTTGGTGAAATATCTTCAATATCTCCCTTAAAGATCTTCCCCTTTAGTTTTTTAACCTAAAACATTTCTTTATATCTTGGGTAAAAGAAAACATAAAAAGGGTGAGATTAAATACTTAGTAATGGTAAATTTGAAGAACATAAAAAAACATAAACATAACAATGTGAAAACATGAACATAAATTTTGAATATCAAAATTGTTAGTCATGAATTAATTCTTGGTAGTACTAAATGAATAAATCATAAAAAACATTAACCATGATAAAATTTCATTGTAATAAAACATGGAATTGTAGTAAACAAATAAGCACATAATATGATTTCCATAGTAGTAAAGGCATTAGGGAAAACACCATTATAGTGGAAAATATCTATTAATTTACCATGTTTACTTGTCGTTCTTACCCTGTATAACTGAATTGGATTTACAGTTTATTCCAGTCATTTCTATCTCATTTTATATAAATAGTTTCCAAATTCATTAGAGAGAGATATAGGTCCCAACCATCTCAT
The DNA here is from genome assembly GCA_963277665.1 of Viscum album. Classification (NCBI taxonomy): domain Eukaryota; kingdom Viridiplantae; phylum Streptophyta; class Magnoliopsida; order Santalales; family Viscaceae; genus Viscum; species Viscum album. The sequence goes on from OY728165.1 coordinate 1,840,449,009, forward strand.
AAAGAAAATTTTCTTACATGTGACACAAAAACATATGGAAATCATCACATCATAACCCATGAAATTGAATGGGTTTCTTAAGCATCATTCCACCATAATATAATATGTATAAAATATCATTCCACCATTAACGCAATCAAATCATAGTAATAATAATTATAGAAATATAACCCAATTTAAGAGTGTCATTTAAGACGGAAAATATTTTTTACAAAAAACTTGAAATTAATTCATGAAGAAATTATTCATTCTTCTTCAAATGTGTTTTCTATTCCCTATTTGTCGTGAAATTTTAAAATAAAATAATTTTACTGAAAATAAACATGAAATATTTTAAAGGAATTCTCATGGAATTTAGTTGTTTTGAAAGCTTAAAAATCCATTCATGCCGTATAAGTAAAAAAACATTCTCCTCGTATTTTTTTAGAGAATTCAGAGAGTTACTCATATTGTAAACAGAAGAAATATTCATTACAAACCATTTATTTAAAGTCACAAATGGGTAAATATGACATTAAATATATATAGAAGAATAGTAAACATTTTATGAAAACATTTTTGGAAAATATGGCCATGGTTGATAAATACACCCACAATTAATACTTACATATAAAAAATCTTAGATAAAAACGATATTTCAAAATTATCCTATAAATTTTGTCTGATATGCTTCATATGTATCTGAACCTCCTCGTCTTTTATGTGCCTCTAATTCTCCTCATAGAGCACTAAAGATGGTCGTTGAAGAAGACCAGGACATGAAGAATGTTTCTTGGGAAGTTAAGAAGGGAAATGTATAGGGGATGGATGAACATGAAGGCATAATGAGTTGTGGATAAATGATGGAGTAGTTTCCCTTTCATAATTGAGGTGAGGGGCAGTTTCATAAACCCCTAAAATATTAATTTATAATAAAATACATCCCCACATAAAAACCACCAAAATGTCCAAACTTCGAAGATGATATGAGATGGGGTTGTAATATCAACAACAAATAAATTTTAGACATGTTTGTTATGTCAATTTAAACATTATCATTTTAATTAACACTTTGTTATTCTATTTAGTTTTTTACCAGGGTTAACATATTTCAATATTAAAAGGGTAAAATAACTACTCATTTGAAGTTGTTGGTTGTAGTGTATACTCAAGAGGGTGTGAATTGAGTTCCAATTAAAACTTTCTGTTAACAACTTTATGGTTGAGAAAAACCCCCAAATTAAAAATGGCCTAGTGAATTAAGGTAGTAGGGATGTAAATGATCAATTGTTCAACAGGTTTCTCTAAGCGTGATTAATCTTGAGATGAATCAGTGTAGATCACCAATTCAACTTTTGAAACAAGTATAATGAATTAAACAAATACACACACTAAACAAAACTAACTATCAAAGTGTAAGAAAACCAGTTTTATGTTTTATAAAATATAAGCAGCGGATAAAATCAAAACAGAGTATATGAGGATTTTCAAAACAATGTAAGAAAGAGTTTCATTCTCACGATGAGACCTAATCCTCTCC